>CM076262.1:57317399-62317399 GCA_038380795.1 Pyrocephalus nanus | reverse complement strand
GGCTTTTAAAAGAGAGAGAGCAACTTTTTACATGGGCAGATAGTGACAGGACAAGGGGGAACAGTACTAAACTAAAAGAGGAGAGATTTAAATTAGATGTTAGAAGAAAAGTCTTTCCCTCAGAGCATAGTGAGGCACTGGAACAGCTTGCCCAGAGAGTTCTGAATGTCCCATCCCTGGAAGCGTTCAAGGTCAGGTTGGATGGGGCCTTAAACAACCTTCCCTACTTCTCCCTCTCAGTTTCTGCTGTGGGATGCAGAACCCTGTCTTGCAGCATCCTAATTTGTTACTATAAATGATTACTATGTCAGAAATGTAAACACTAAAGAATTTAAAAGTACCCTCCCCTCTTCACTCCAGTGGAGTGTCATTGATACCAAGTTGGAATCAAAACAAATAGTTAACACTTTTCAGCCCAGGAGATGTTAAAATGGCTTCTTGGAATCTTTGCAAGAGCTGTCAGGTTTTAGGGCCGAGATCACATCCTTGTAGCTGTTTGAGTAGGATCTAGTCTTGATAAGAGCCCCTGGGAGTTCCTGTTGTTTCAAGCACTATTGTCAATTCTGCTGCTGCTCACATAGGAAAGAAGGTGACATTGCCAGCGTGAGGAGGGTCAGATCTAGACAGCTGCAGCATGGCCAGCCTGTCACACTGGCTCTGCTGAGAGCAGCAACCACAGTTCCTCGGCATCTTAACAGGCAGTCCCTCTGCCTGCACTGGGAGGTTATGCACATTAAAGTCTCTATCAGATTAGCCCACTATAAATTTTAGTCTTGAACTTTGTCTAATGTCAAATACATACCAGTCTTCTGTCTTGTTCTTGCTATTCATGTTTTGTCTCTTTACCCCTAAGGCTATCAAAGCTATTCTGACCATGAGGTCTCCCCTAGACTAATAAAATGCATATCTAAGACTTCAGCTCTCACAGTATCTTCCCTTTACAAAGGTGAAGTTTAGTTCAAGCACCAGTGGCATAAGAAGTCTCTGCAGAAGGAGAGAAACGATGAGGAAGGTGGGCACACAGAGGATGCTTCCTGTGCCAGGAAGACTGGCAGTTGCCAACATACTGCACAATAACAGAGCACCCCAGAGCCCCTTTGTGTTGGCCAGCAGCAGATGTACAATATAAGTGAGAATGCTCTTGGTAAGGCATAGAAGTAGATTGTACTTCTGCATCTGAGTGCAATTCCCCAGCGTATCATGATCTGGGATTTTGCTGTATGCCAGAGTTTCAGAGAGCTGAAAGAAGAGCCACAGACTGGCTGCAAAAATTGAAGCTGGGATTCAAACAGCTTAGATACAGAGCTTTGCTTCAGGTGTTCCAGACAGCTAGCACGCCTTGTAAACTGCTGCCTACTGTGTGAGTTCCTCTTTAAATCAGTGGGGCCTGAGCCAGCTCACAGCAAAGTCTGTCTGAAAGACCTTTAATAACTCGGAGCATTTTCCATCCCAGTGGAGAAGCAGAGCTCCCTATTGATTTCCCCCCTCCCTGTGCTCCCAGGGAGCTGTCACGCTCTGCCTGCCCAGTGTTTGATGTGGAGGGGGCCACATCCCCTAGCCCGGGGGAGGCAGAGCAGCGGCGCAGTCTTTGCTGGGAGAGGTCACTCACAGCCATCTAGAAGCTTTTCCAGATGCCCCTGATTGGGCAAACTCAAACTATCATCACATTAAACCTCGGCTCCTTCTTCTCGGCTGCCTTGACTCATTATTAGGATGTACTTGTCCTCCCACCAGGTGCTGTCTTACACCTGCACGACTACGCCATGCTGAGTGTGGACTGGCTGGTGTACAATGCCTCCTACCTCCCCGACTGCTACATCTGCTTCACCCGCACGGGCACCGTCCGATTTCGCTTTTCCAAGCCGCATCCTCCCCACCCACTGCCAGCCCAGTGCTCCCAGTGGGTTTTGCTGGAGACTTACCGGAAAGAGCTGCACAACGTGACAGAGTTTGACAGCAGGTGAGTGGAGAGGGGTTGCAAACCTGCTGGTACTTCTCGACAGCATTGCATAGCCAGCAGGATTATTTTGGTCCAGTCGTGCCGTTTGCTTGCTGCTCTGGAAGTGGGGAACTCCATTTAGGACTGCTTACATAGAAAATGCAAATAGTGATTTAATAGCTTGAAGGCTACAGCACTAAGTGCACCCCGGTTAGAGACCATAAAAACTGAAGTTTTCTGTGCACACTCACTCTGGTCATTTGCAGGGACATGCTGAGGACAGTGGTTTAAGTAGATTTGTGTGACCTGCCCCCACCCCCCCTCAGCACCCAGGCTGGAGATGCTCCCAGCATGGGACAGGGCTGCACGGTGCCTCATCTGGTGAGGTACCCAACAACTGGATGAGGAAAGCCAGGTAGCTGATGAACAGGCTCTCCCCAGCAGCAGAAAAGGCATTTGTAAAGTCACTGCCTGGATTTGGAGAAAGGAGTTGGGCAAACTACTCATGTTAATTACTGCCCTAGCAACCCAACCCAACCTCCCCCTCCACACACCAACCTTGTTTTCCGAGGGCTGTCTTTGAAATACCAGTGGCACCTGTCACCCTGAAGCATGAGGCACTCATTCCTAACAGGACCCTCACTCAGGCAGCAGAAGCTGTGACTCACCATCCTGCCCTCAGACAAGGGGTTTGTCTCAGCCTGGGCACTGCCTGAGCCAACAAACTCCACTCAGGAGCTCTGCCTGGTGGCACTCTGCCCTCCTCAACATCCTCCTGCTAACAGAGCTTCTCCCCTTACAGGCAAGGCCTCCTGTAGCTGTCCAGGAGCTCACACCTCAGATGGTTCCCCAGAGCATCACTCACCCTCTTGTGAAAGCTTCCCTCCCTGCAGGCATCTCCTACTTTAACTGCTGGCAGCCTTTTATCAGTACACCAGGCATTAGTTGGCTGCTCAGCAGCCACCTACCATCTAACCACTTACAGGTGGCTGGGAATAGCCTGGCTCCCCCTCTGGCTGAATCATATCTGCCCATCCAGGGGCCACTGATCCCTGGACAAAGCCCTGCCTAAAAGGCCAGGAGGAAGCATTCAGTTCTGCGTGGAGTGGGGTGGGGGCTGGAGAGAGCACACTAAATAATGCATGAAGTCAGACACTGAGCGATGAGGACAAAGGAAAATATTGAGTAGACATCCATTCAGAGGACACTGCTGTCCGTGGCACTCCCGGGGCTGGGGTCCTCCAGGAAAAAATAATATGGGATGTCATGTGATGAAAGAGTATCGCCATGCCAACACACAAGGAGAGGCTGGGATTAAGGTGACACAGATGACCCTAATTACAGCATTTCCTAAGTGAAACTTGGTATGGTTTACTGTAGTGCCTCCCTCTTTAGGGAGGTTTTGTGCTCTTATACAGAGACATTTTAACTCTTAGGGAGCTGGTATCCTCTCCACATGGAAGTTGTCTGGACTTTGTGTCCTACAGATCTGGAAAGGAGGTCGGGTTGGGAAGCTGAGGAGCTGCCAGACCTCTGGCATGATATTGCCTTCCCTTCCCAACAACAGCAAGGGGCAGGGCAGGGGGATCTGACTCTCCAGAATATCACCCACTCTCACTCTCTTACAGAGGTACAGAAGGGAAGCAGAAAGTAATGCCAGACCCCAGACTCTTGACCTTTTGTATCCTGAGGCTCAACTGCCCTGACATGTGATGGACAAAATAAGATCTAGTGAGAAGTCACTTACCTATGTCTTCCAAAGAGAAAACTGGTTCCCCATTAGCTCCCTTCCATTTCTACAGGGAATGATGAGGAGGGAAATATGACAGCACCACCTCTCTTCAAACCCACCAGGAGACCCATAAATAATGTGCAAGAGATTGGATTTTGAAACAGCTTCACTTCCTTAAAGCCCAAGCAATTGCACTGGGTATTTAGAACTGTCTCAGGAGCAACCCTCAGTTGTATTTGCTTTCAGTTGTATTTCCACAGTGTGACGTCACTGTCTGGTTGAGGCTTGAGGCCAAGGCATCCTATACACCTAGGAGACTGGAGCTGTGCATTATTTGGTTACCTCTGTTGCTGTTTGGAAACATGACTTGTTTTCAGAGGCAGTATTACCACATTCCTCTTCTTTTGTGTTAGTTATCTGTCTAGTGGTCACAAGTCAGAGCAGGACTTCAGTGTGTCAGGGACACGAGACAGACCCTGCTGAAAGGGTCTCCCCAAATGTGGAGGAGAAACTGAGGCAGAGACCTCTGTGATTTTCCTCAGCAAACACGTGCCAGAGCAAGTACAAATTTGGATCTCTTGCATCCTGGGTGCTCGCTAATTCATTTGAGCAGGCTGTCCTTCATTTCTTGCCCTTCCGTGCTCATCACCACAAAATCACAGCGGAGTCATTGCGCATAATGTGCAAACACACAGACAACAGCCACATTGAGGCTCTTCCCCTCCTATTTTCATCTAATCCCTGGGTACTAGTCTAGGGGTTAGGAATGTTTTTGGCCGTCTGGAAATAGGTCTCTAGCCAGGAATAGGCCCCAATCTGTTCTGCTTCTCAGTTTCTGGAAACTCTCCCAGTCTCTTGAACATGTGCATCCCAGGCTACCTCTTTCCTGCGCTTCTCTTTGCCCTTGAGCACTGACAAGCTGAGAGAAAGCAGATGTCAGAGCAAAGAACGGATGGATAGTTGGGTGGTTTCAAGGAAGTGTCAAGGGAATATGGCAGCAGGGAAGGGCTCTCGTGCAAGGCAGAGTGGATCAGCAAATGGGAAGGGAACAATGGAAATGTTTTTGAGTAGCTGCACCTCTTTCACCTTACAGCAGTCCTGACCTGGAAGGGGTGGGAGAAAGAGGTATCTGCATTACATTCTTGCTGTTTGTGTTTTTAGGGACATATACGTGTGTGTGTGTGTGTGTGTGTGTGTGTTTTGGAAGGAAGTGTTTTTGCTTGTTACCCTCAAAAGAAGCTCTAATCATTCCTATTCAAAACACATGTCTCATGGGCCAAGACCCTGGAGTATTGTGTTACTGGTAAGCTTCCAAAAGGATGCTATTAGGAGAGTCAGGAGACCATGGGCCAGGAGACAGTGAAAGGAAGGGAATTTTGCTTTGAGACTTAAAAGAAAAAAAACAATCCTCACTTATTTTCTTCTTGGTCATTTACGATACAGGAGAATGCCATTTTTTTCCCCCCCTCAAGATGCAGCATAATGGCTACCATCTCTAAAGAAAGAGCATGCCCCTAGATATTTAGGGAAACAGCACTGACATTCCAGCTATCTGTAAAATACCACCGCACACCCCCCGCCGGCAGCCCCAGGATTAAGGCCGTGCCCGGCAGCGCAGCTCCGCCGGCCCAGCGGAGCTCTCCATCACCAGGATGAAGTCATCTGTGAGGGAGCCGACACCGCGGCTGAGGCTGCGGGGACAACTCCCCTGGGCGCCAGCGGCTGCCCAGACCACCATCACCTTCCCCTCCATGTCCTCTGACTGCCTTATCTCACAGAAAAATAGGGCAGTGTGTGCATTATGGGGGGGGGGGGGGGGGGGGGAGAGAATAAAAATCCACCACAGAAACAAAGCGCTCCACTCCCTCTACAAGCCTCCCCTTGGGGAGAAGAAGAGGGGATGAGAGAGCAAGAGAAAGCGGATGAACCACATGTGACAGATGTTAGTCACACTATTTAATGCACCACTGGAAGACATTTAGATACTACAGTGAGGAGAGGGGCATAATTACCCATCGAGAATAGAAAAAGAAGAAGGAAAAAGGATCCCTTCAAAAACCAGGCAACAAAACCGTTCGCTTCTTGCATTATATAGCACAAGAAAGGAAAACTGGGTGGAAAAAACAGGAAAAGAGAAAGCAAACCCCCAGCTGAAAAAAAAATAATCCATAGCTGGTCATTTTAGCTGTACCCCTTTGGGCATATTCATTGCAATAGCATTGTTCGGTGCACATATGACATGACATGGAAGGCTATTTGTAGTCTGCACCTGATCACGGGCAAAGGCCCATTCCAGAAAAGCAGGAAAAGATGTATTTATGAAGCTTTGCTTCATCTGCATGAGCTACTGATGGCAAAAGCCCCTGAACCCTTAGGAGATTATCTAGTTATCAGGGATGGATCACTATTATGCAATAAATCTTCAACAGTTGTAGGGATCAATAATCAGTCTCAAAGGGAAGGGGATTATAAAGAAAAGTAGAATCTGATTTATGTGCCTTTAGGAGCAGGGTGGTGTGGGGATTTACTGCTGTTTCTAGCCCAAGAGCACAGGCTAAGTAAACAACCACAAGTTTGTACAGCTAGATTTAAAGGCAGGGAGCGGAGCCTGAGCCCTCTCATTGCTGGAGCAGCCAAGTTCTCACAGGACAAGGGGAGAAAGTGGTGGGAGCCCGACTAACCACCCATCCTTATCTGTCAAAGGTATTTCTGTCAGGAGCTGCACAGAGTGGCGAGAACGGGCTTGCACGGCCTTTTGATCCACGGGGAGGTTTTTCCCTCAGTGCTTGCAGGGCTGGTGGGAACAGCCCCACTCGGCTCTCGGCTCCGGGCAGGTGCTCTCTGCTGGCGTGCGGAGCTGGAGGGGAGCTGCCCTTCAGCCAGGTGGGAAGTGGAAAAGTCTCTTTTCCCCAACTCTTCCCACACAAAACCTCCTCTCCCCTCCCTGACGAGCGGCAGCGCACTCTTTCTGCCGGTGGCTGGCCTGCACCGAGGAGCTCCGGCAGCTGGATCAGAGCCTCCAAGATGCTCCTGGCTCCTGCATTCCTGGTTTCTAGGGTGATGCTGCTGTGTCTCCCACTGCTGTGCACTCCCCGCTGCCCGCCCCTTCCATGGTCCAGCTCGGTCTCCTCTGGCTGCATGGATTACTGAACAGTAGCTGGGGTTGCCCAGTGTCCTGTGATAATGGCACCAAAGCCCCTATTGTAATGCATGGGAAGGCAGAGCTGAAGTTGCTGTGGAAACCTTAACTCTGAATTTTCCTGACTGTTGAGCGTTTAAAATCTCATCCTTAACAGAGTACGAGCGTCTCTTTATGAACAGTTTTACTTCTAAAATTGTTCCTGGCAAAGAAATTAACAGAGTGAGGAAGAAATGAAACTGCAGCCCCTGGAAGAGCATCCTTAGAGAGTGAAACAGCAGGCAACTCCTAGGGGAATGGGCTCTGTTTTATGGGCAGGATGGAGGGACTGCAAAGGCATATCTCTGTCCAGGATGTCTTAGTTTATGAGTTTGGACCAGATCACATTTTACATCTGTAGTGGGGGGTGGCGCTAATACAGAAGCGTCCTGGATGAAGATAATAAGACCACAAATCAAACCCACACCTCCCATATAACAGAGCAGAACACTGCACGAGGACGGAGGCCAAGACATCAAACACAGAACATTATTAAAGATCAGTAGCTGTTATTGAGGGGAAACGATATACTGGGATGAAAGCTGAAGCATGGCTGAAGGTATTTCTATCTGAACCTGCTTAGCCCCTGACATGAGATGAGCTCCAGGCCTGGCCTGACAGGTGAGCCCACCCGCCTGCAAGCAAACAGCTCTACAGTTTGCTGCAATGGCTTCCATTTTTCCATCCAGGAATGAAGCTAATCACCCCCCTATACTGCCATTTAGATTTTGCCCACTGGCCTGAGAAATTTATTATGAACTCCTCTTCAGGTGAGCACCAGCTGTTGCCAGAGGCAAGGCCTCAGGTGGGATGAAGGCTATCAGCTTGTCAGAGGATGGTGCTGTGGCACAGATGCTCCCTCTGTCCTAAATGCAAGCTGTCACTCACAATTAGATAATCTTGCAATTACTGGCTCCCTTAAACCCTGCCTGATAACACTGCCCACCGTCTCTCTGGATTTCTGAAAGAAGCTTATATTCCAGCTGAGTTTATGGAGGAAACAGTGGGAGTTTTCATCCCACTAAGGAGAAGCCAGGACCTTCTTATCAGCTGTTTCCCTGAAGAAGGCATCAGCAAGGCAGGCAGGCAAGGTGTCAGGGTTGGTCCACTGGTGGGGGAAAATGATTTGTGATGCACAGTCGTTTTCCCCCGACTTCTTTAGACAGCATATTTTGACAATATGAAGGTACCAGGACAACTTATGGGCTCAGTGAGCATGTTGGTGGTGGCACAGTACATGGCATCTCCTGGAGACTCAGTCTGCCTTTAGGTGCTGAACAGAGGCCAAGTGTCATACCATTTTACATGTACTGAAGGTCCTTGGGGGAATATATTATCTGCAGGAGTAATGTACTTGCCTACTTTTGGATTAAGGATACCCATGGGCAACAGGGTGCAATTCTTGTGATATAAAAGCATCATACTTGCTTTTGTAACTCTATTACTTCTCAAGATTTTGCCCTTGAAAAAGGGAGGGGCAGGTTTTGAACACCCAGTCATACCCTGCTTATAGCTCAACATCTCTGGTATGACTTCTGTTATACCTGTTGTACTGCAGTGCCAGCAGGCTCTGAGTTAGATTTTGGGCCCCTATTGTGGCAGGAAGGGCTTTGCACCTTCTCTGGGTCCTGCCCGAGGAACACGTGCCTCCTTCAGCACAGCTGCTGCCCTGCTGCTCCCCAGAGCATCAGAGTGGGAGAGTGTCATGTGCACAAAGCTCGGTCTCTGACAACAAAAGTCACACCTATTGATCCTGGAGGAATCTATTTCCTCCTGTACCCAACACTCAGCTGCCAGCTGGTGGCTTTTTGCATGCTGAAAGCCAGTTGTCCTGTGTGTTCTCCTCATCCTTTCTCTTTTCCCTCCTCTACAGCTTGCTGAGAAACCTGACCCTGGTGACAGATGCCCCTGAGCTGGCCTACCCTTCTCAGGCTTTCATTTGGCAAAGATTTGAAGAAGTCTTTCTCATTGCCTCTGGACTTATCTGCTATGCACCTGTGTTCAAGGCCTATTTCTACCAGGGGCTGCTGGAGCTCTATGAAGATAACGTGCAGTATGTCGAGATAAGAGCTATCCTGCCTGCAGTACGTATTTTTTGGCTCCTCTAGTATTCTTTTAAATCCTTATTTCTCCGTAACTTTTTTCAAGCCCTATCTTGAATTTAGTTTTTGGGTGTTTGCACACCTGCCCTTCTAAGGACGCTGGAAAACCTTGATCATATTCAAAGGTCTTTGTTGGAGATTTGCATAGGCAAGGGCTTGAAAGTGAGAGATGCTTTGTTCTTAATGGCTGAGGGAGATACCTACTGTGGCATCAGCACAAAACTGCACTGTACAATCTGACTGGGAGCTGTGTCAAAATATTGTTCATTGGGAAGATGTATCTCAGCTTTGTCTGCACCAGGATCACCTGTTCTATGGTAGCTATTCTGGAAGAATTTCCTGTCTTGCATAGAGACTCGTTCTAGGATAGTTATGTTATTTTAAATCCTCAGCTTATTTCAGAATGATTGAATAGGCTCAATCAATTGGCAAAGCACTGTCTTGCACAGTTTGCAGACAACCTAAAATTTTGGCTATGTATTTGAAGCATGAACTGTTCCTTTCATTGCCCCTAACACTAAAATCTGCTGAGAATGGCTTAGGCCTTTCTCCCTGTGTGTCACGCAAAGCTGGTCAGATTGTCCTACAAACCCTCTCTGCCTTAATGCCTTCCCAAGCACCAGCAGACCACACCACTATTCTTTGGCTGTGTAACAATTCCTACTTTCCCAGTGAAAATTTCGACACTCCAGGCATGCCTTTCCCGTACAACACTCCAGCCCAGCTCCAAGAGGGGTAGCATGGGGTTGGGAGTTCTGTCAGAGCGGAAAATGCCTTACCAAAGCAAACAGATCAGGGCTGCTGCTCCTCACTATACCACCTACCTCCATGTTCTCGACAGTCCATTACAACAGGAATGAAGTTGCTGCATGAGGTTCATCCAGCAGCATCTGAAGGACCAGGAGGTGGTGGTGGGTTGTGCGTGGGAATGCAGGTATCAGTTTGCTGCTGGTGCCACGGCATCCAGTGGATTCAGTAGCCATGCTGATGTCCTTCTGGTGGCTCAACTCCTGAATATGCCTGCCAGCATCTTCCTTAAATCCCTGCCCTTGCATGCAGTGGCAGGGGGGCTCCAGCCAGCTGTGGATGAATGTGTGCCCCAGCAGCCACCTCTGCTGCTGGGCAGGCCTCCACAGCCACCCCCACCAGCAGACAGGCAGGTGCTGTGACAAATTTGGAGGCTGATCTGGCTTTGTCCCAACAGCTGGGGAGGGGGACTGCTGACCCTGCCCTGTTGAGGCTTGGGCTGGCCCCATAGCAAGACAGAGCTCGGTGTCAGGGCTTCAGGCCTCCACTCGATCGTGTCTGAGGTGAGAAGGGTGTTTTGAAAAGGCAAAAAAAAAAAAAAGAAAAAAAAAAAAAAAGGAGGGGGAGAACACCACAAAGTTTACATGCATCTTACTTTGCTGAGGGTTGTCATAAGGCAGTTGCTCTGAACTCAGTCACCATCTGTCTTCGGGGTACCTCAAAAGAGAAAATAACAGCAATGTCAAAATTCCTGTGCTGTGAGACAGCATGAGCACTGGCATCCCCCCAGGTCACACATGTTTCTGGGCCAAGAGAATCTGCGTGGGCCTGACTGGAAAATACCCTGCCTTTACCATCAGCCCTTAGACACGGTTGTAAAGTCTTTTGAAGGGAGGCTTGGCAGGGAAGATTTGCTTCCCATCCAGTTCCTAATGCTGGCTGCCGATGTGGGAGCCTCCAGAGCCCCAGGGCTTGCTCACACCCAGCAGCTTGGTGTGCTGTGAGGTACAGGCAGGCTGCCTGCAGCCCAGGTACCACAGTGAGGGATGCCAGGAGCTGCAACCACCCTGGGCTGGAGGGCAGCACAGGCAGGGAAGGGACAACCAGGCTGAAGATAGGATGAGAGGGAAGGGAACCGCTTTGCCATTTAAGTCAAGGTGAGCAGGGTGTGACGGAAATAACAAGATGCTCCTGTGGCTAGAGATCCTCTACAAGGCTTGGACAGCAGCACTGACACTGCAAAACCTCTCCTTGCAGCACAGCCTGCCAGAAGCGGCCCCTGAAGTAAAGTAAATGAACGCTGGGATTAAGTGTGAAACAGCAAACATTGTGGAAAAGCCCCCCAAGCCCAGCTGTGTTTGCAGATTCAGCTGTGTAAAGTCTCACATTCCCATGGGCTGCAGCTGGGGAAGAGTCCCCTCTGAGCATCTGCAGCTGCCCAACGGCTGCTGGTGCCTGCACAGGGGTCAGCACAGCACGGGGGCTTAGTGAGGCTCATCACTGCAAGGGGCAGCACCGGGCAGAAGTGAGAAGGTGGAGGGGAGCAGTTTAGGGGTGGAGGAGAAGGGCGAAAGAGAAAAAGTTGGTGAGAAAGATAAGAAGAAAACGGATGGATTCAGCCACTGTGGAGTGAGCAGCTCCAGGCAGGGCTTTTGTGGGTTAGTATCACTGGGGGCATTCAGGGTCTACACCCCTGATGAAAAATCAGGGCAAAAGCCCTGAGTACAGCCTTGGCAGCGAGGAATCCCCAGAGGAATTTGATGAAACAGAGCATGCCAAAAGGATTATTCTTCCCACTTCACAGCCAGAGAAAGCATGGGAAGACTAAACGACCCTCTCAAGGTCATGGAGTGAACCTCTGGCAAAGGGGAGCAGAAGCCCAGCCCAGCTGGTAGCTTATGGAACTCGGCCCTCGCGTGCCTTGGGGGCTGCCTTGGCTGACAGACTGCCACTGCAGGGCACAGAGTGTGTGAGCTGCCAGACGGCTGGACAAAACACTCCAGCATTTGATACAGACGGGAGTAAGAGGTCATGGGCTCCTCTGGGTACTCAAGGGCACTCGCTTGCCGTGTCTGAACACAGAGAAACTTGTTTCTTGTATCACATAGGAAGGAGGAAAACCATTCCTTGGTTCTTGCCCGCTGGTAAAGGCTTCAAGAAGATAATATTCTGCACAGATTTAACTGTTTTTTTTTTCCCCTGCCCTGCTCCCAGGACTGTAACACGTTGTTTCTTCCAAGGTTTTCTTCAGTTCATTACTCCCACCTTCCAATAGAACACCTCTTCTAACTACTGCTTGTGATGTGCTTTTTGTCCCGCAGGTGTATGAACTGGATGGCACTCAGCACAATAAATCATGGTCTGTGGCAACCTATCGGGAAGTGACCAGGCAGTTTGTGAAGGAGCACCCTGACTTTGTTGGAGCCAAGGTTATATTTACAGCGCACAGGTAGGTAGAGGCTGTGCAGGGCTAGGCTGTGCTGGGAGAGAGGGGGCCAGGCCAGGAGAAGCAGTGCTGAAGTGCCACAGTTGGTTAGCAATGTCCACGTGCGTTGTCAGGCCCGGGGTGTTGACTCTCCAGGCATTCCCTGGCATGTGTAAAAGGCTGAGGGTGAGAAATCGTCTATATAAGTCTGCGTACGTGCGAAGTGAGCGGGGTTAGCTCGTGGTGTGCGCCAGAGGACGGGAGTCTGTGAGCCCCGGGTGCGGGAACGAGCAAGGGAAGGGCTGTCTGTGTGCATGTCCAAGGCTTTTCCTGAGCCTGGACACACTCCCGGTCTCTGCAGGAACCGGAGCAGTGACAGCAGTGCCCGAGTATGGGCACTTGGTGTTGCGAAGGCCCCCGTGGGACCCCGCAAGCGCTGCTCTCCCGGCAGCCTTTGTACGGTATGTTCGTGCTGCTGCTCGCGGGCGGGCACGAGGCTGCTCTCCAAGTCAGCCAGATGCCATGAAGTCATGTGAGGTGATCCTGAGCAAACAGAGCAGACCTCTCAGCAGCATTTCCTCGCTCTGGTTCGGCGCGGTGCCATTTCCAGCTCAGAGCCGGCTTGTCTTTGGACAGCGTGGGCATGGACACAGCGTGTCTGCGAAATGAGCCGAGGTGTTGAAGTCTGATAGGGCTGGAACAAACCCAAATTTAAAACACTGTTGAAATGCAGTTAGTGTCTCGCCTCCCAGCAAAACAGTCGAGAGGAACAGAAAATTAAACGTTTTCTCTCCACGCTGTTGTGTTCCCTGCTTGGTGGATGTGAAAGCCAGTGAGTCAGACAGGCATGCCTCAACTCAAGTGACAGCAGGGTCTAGCCAGGCATTTCCTGGTCATTCGGGGGCTTCCTTTCATAATATCAATTTTCTGCTGCTGTTACTCTGGAGACCTGAAGCTGGTTGTCAGATTCGGGAGCAACTTGCATTTTGGAAATACCCCTGGGGGCCCCATTTCACAAGTCAAACCCAAAGAAGGCAGGCCCATGGGAGTGAGCCTCTGCACTGCTTTCTCTCTCTTGCTCTTTAGGATGCTGAATGTTTCCCAGATTAAAGAAGCCATCGTCACTGCCATGGCGCTCAGAGCCCAGTTCCCAGACACCCTGGCAGGCTTCGACCTGGTAACCGTGTTTCTTCTGTGGCTTCACATTAACCCCCTGTGATATAACTACATGTATAATATGGCATGTGTTGCACACCAGAGGCAGAATCTCTGCTGCCATACTGAAATCAGTGTTAATGGATTGCAAATACTCCAGCTAAGGATTTTGTTCAGGGTAATTGACAAAATCCCCTGAAAGAACCAGCTCCCCACCCCACAGCACTGCGATTTCAGTACAGCTGGCACATCAGTGATATATAGCTGTAATTCCCACCATCTTCCCAAGTGTGTTCAAAAATACCTTCCTTTTTTCCTCTAGGTTGGTGATGAGGATGAAGGTCATTCTTTATGGGACCTGAAGGATGCCCTGACCATACCATATTCCATGGGGGTCAGCTTGCCATACTTTTTCCATGCTGGTGAGACTGGTAAGCACAAGTACTCAAGGCCTGTTATTGCTTGCAGAGGCAAGACTGAAGTCTTGCAAAGCACAGAAGCAGCAAGCCTGGATGTATCAAGATGATGTGTGTGTATACATGTGTACATAACTACTTTTCCTCATGTTTCTCCCCATATCAGCCTGTTCCTGTAGCACTCCTACAGGACCACTCCCTTACCTACTCCCTGCTTTTGACTGCAGGTGTCGTGTTGCTTAGTGTCTTTGACACGGAGTCATGCTGTAAGAGTTATTGCTGGTAGCCATTTCCTTCTTGGAGTGGCACTCACCTCCCATTCACAGTGGAGCAGAATTCCTGAGCCATTATTTTACATTTTAAGGTGAAGAAATATCTGAGCCAGCCTTGAGTCTGAACTGAATACACTCATGTAACCCATGTACCCTTCATTCCCGGGCCAATGTACTACTACTGGCCATACATTATTCAGTCAGTATGAGTTTATCCTATTTATCCTAAACGTGCATGGCATTTGTGTCTAACTTGTGCATTATGTGTATTGCTTGTTGACATCTCCAGAGAAGGTGTCTGCTTCTGAACTAATTACCCTGGGCTGCTTTGCAGCCACGGGCAGTAACAAGATCTTCTAAGGCACAGTACATAGAACATCTCACCTTACTGTACAGGCTATTCCCCACAAGTTATTACTTCTCTCCACTGACAATGAATGGAGACCAGCATGATTAGCTTAGCTGTAAGAGAAACACTGTGGACACCTAAAGCCAGGGGAACTGAGTGGATATCTCCGTGCTGAGCAATATCCTGGGCAGAATTAAATCCCTGTTTCACTGAAAATGCAAGTGGAAATCCTCTTACCTTGCAACTGGGGCATCTATTTACAAAATCACTTAGCAGTTTGAGAAGACATACTTCCTCACAGCACTGCAGTGACTCTTACCTGTCTCTGCTCAGACTGGCAGGGCACCTCTGTAGACAATAACGTGCTGGATGCACTGCTCCTGAACACCAGCAGGATTGGCCACGGACTCGCTCTCATTAAACACCCAGTAGCCAAAAGTTTGTCTCTGAAGAGGGATATTCCTGTAGAAGTCTGTCCCATCTCCAACCAGGTATGTTGTTAAAAGCTTAGCTCTTGGGGCTGGGACACTGGAATGGGGTTCACCAAAGCAGTGAGGAGCGGCAGGGAGTTGGGGGACAGCTACAAGTTTTGATGCACATAGGCTGGCTGTCTCTTTTGCACCACATTGCACTGCTACACAGACACACTCTGTGAATATATATAAGGCTTGTAATACCAGTCAGCAAAAGGAATCATTTACATTCCTACCCGGAGGGACTTGGGTAGGCAGTCCTCCCTAGTGGAGATGAGGCCCAGAGAGCCAAGGAGGTATCTAAAGAGAGTAATGGAAAATACTTCAAAGCCAGGAGGACCAGAGGCTGAGAAGCAGGGATTGTAACTGGAAGTCTCTTGGTTTTGTAGAATTCATAAGCAGTGGGAGCTCTTCTGTAGCACATTAACGTGGTGCCCATTGTCCCCTGGGTGCAGCAGAAAAGATGCTCTGGGGTAGAGATGGTGTGAGCCTTAAAGGAGAGAACCCTCATACCTGCTCCAGATGCCCTGAGCTAAGCATCATGGCAAGCACGTAACCAAAGGACTGTTCATGAAATGCTCACAGCCAAATCGTTATACGTAAGCAGAAGTTATTCACCCCACTGGCCTTGACTTAGGCCATTCATTTTTAGGAAACCCAACTCCTTGAGGAGACAAGCTGTTTCCTCCTGCAGTTGTTCGGACCAGAAGACTCTCTGAACAGCCCTCTGGAGGCTGTCCCTCCCTGGTGACTCCCTGCTGGCACAGGCAGCTGTGGCAGGTATCCAAACATGGCTACAGCAATAACCAGTGTTGTCTCCACCCTTCCCACCGAGGTCCTGCTGCTGGTAGCTGACCTGCGGAGTCACCCTGCAGCTGACCTCATGGCTGAAGGGCACCCCGTTGTGATCAGCCCCGATGATCCTCCTATCTTTGGAGCAAAGGGAGTCTCCTATGACTTCTACGAGGTGTTCATGGCCATCGGAGGGATGAATGCCGACCTGAGGACCTTAAAACAACTTGCACTCAACTCCATAAAGTAAGTTACTCACCTCTCTCATCTAGCCATAGTAATCATAAGGATCAGCTTGCTCCCCAGAAACCCACTGTATTTGGGGTTTGGCCCCAGAGTCTCCTCTGCCACATGAACTGGGCTTCCATTAATCCAAAATCTCTGCTATGTGTCTTCTCCAAAGGCAGGACACAGGGACCCCAGAGGCTCCTCTCCCTGTGCCTTTCCTTTCCGTAACTCTGTGTCTCAGTTTATTCTTCCTTTTCCATCCTTTGTGAACTTGCCTCCAGCACCTGGTTCTGGGTATGGGAGAAATCTTATGTCTTTATATCACTTGTCTCTTTCTGCCAAAATTTGATGCAGCATTTGCTGTGGCTCACCTGGGAAACATGGGAAAAGAATCTACCAGCATTTAGTCTGAGTGTGTTTAACAACTTTTTCTATTTATCTGGGCAGCTCTGAATGTCCCAGAACAGTTTGGATATAGTGCCCAGGGTCTTTGTGCACATTCCTCAGCTCTTGCCTGTTTGGCAAATCCTGTGCCAGTCCTCAAGGCAATCCCAAGTCCCTGCACGGCCAGGGAGACAACAAATACTCTGATTTCCTACCAATTTGGACCAAGCCCAGGGCACATCTGAAAGCAGCAGCAGTGCTGTCTCTTCTGTACTAATCACTGGTTGCTGCCCAGAGAGTCTCCAGCTCAAGCAGACTGAGCTGTTTGCCCTCATGGTGCAGGACTCGGTGGCTGCTGATGTGGCAGCGTGAGCCCAGCTGGCAGGAGCTCCAGGCTCTTTACACCGTGTCACTCTGAGCGGTGCAGGCATGTCCTGCAAGGGTTAATCTGTTGCTGTTTCCTGCCTTTCCATTTTGGTGCTGATCTTGAAACAGCTGCCCGCTTGTCTCCTGTCTGATACTCACTTTCCTCCTCCTCACAGATACAGTGCCATGGCATCGGCTGAGAAAGCCAAGGCCAAAGAGGTCTGGCAGAAAAAATGGGACCAGTTTGTGGCTGACCTCTCTGATAGCTTTTTAAGGGAGCTTTAGAAAGGACAAGACTCATCTCAGAAGGCATTTGGCAAGCCAGAGTGATTGCTAAGAGGGAGACTGTTTCTTCCATGTGACCTGAGCAGATGAATGAACCTCCAAGTCTTACCTGGCAATGGGAGACTCTGGTAAGCCAAGCTTAATGGGCTTAAAACTGAGAACAAGCTGAGCTGTTCTGGGAAAGTCATGGACTGGAGGTAAAAGGGAGCAGTGAGCCCTTACAGCAACTACAAAAGACCACCCCACTCAAAATAGTCAAAAGAGTTAAAAATTGCCAATGACCAAATCCTGACATCCTTATTCAGGAAAAATATGCTTTCCAATTAGGGTCAGCAAGATTGCCAACATGAGGATCTCTGAATTTCGCCTTATCATTACAAAATGCAGACCTTGTCCGGAAACAGCTAAGACAAACATCCAACCATTTGGGCCACTGACCTTCAGGAGAGCAAGGACTGAAAATGACTCTTGTTATGTTTAACCCTGGGCCTGCTGCCAAAATAGCACTGCTAGGTCGAAGAACCAGTCATAGGTCTGATGTCTGCTATTTCAGGCTCTACCATGGCTTGGAAACAAGCTGATGGAACTTGCTCCCAGAACATTTAAGCCTGGTTGCACAGTGACCATAAAGCCCAAAAGAGGTGTCTGAGTTGCCAATAGCTCTTTTTACTGCAAAATCTTTTCCTGTTTCCTGATCAAAATGAAGGCAAAGCGCATTTCATCTGAGGAAAAAAACATCCTGGCTTCCCAGATCCAGCTTAATTAAAACTGTCCCCCCACACAAGGCCATGTTAACACAGGGCTCTGCATTTATAGGAAACACCTTGTGATTTTAGGGGGTTCCACTACCAGCCTTTGTTGCCTAACTCAGAGTGCAAATGTGTCCTGAACCAGCCTGTCAGGTAGATTTTCACCTTGGTGGAGAACTGCTCTCACACTGTGGATATTCACAGTGCTCATTTGGGCCTCTGTTATTTCCATCTCTCTGGCCAAAAAAACCTACACAATAAATAGTCTTTGGACAAGGGAATTCCCTTTCTTAGTGTTACCAAAAGTATCAGGAGGAGAACTAGTTGCAGAGAGATTTTAAAAAAAAAAAAAAAAACAGCAAACTTAATCAGGATGCTAAATAAATGTAGCAAAATTGTTCAACACAAGTACCCCAAACACGCAGCCAGGATCAAACAGCATCTCTCTCTGACTTCAGTACAATTATGATGGTTTGCATCAGCCAAGGGAGAATTGACAAAAATTGTTGAAAGATATGCCCCTCCTCTGAGCCACAGTCTCTTGCAAGGACTGTTGTTTCCTGATCTGACCAGCTTGGGCAAATTGGCTCTCTTTAGGCTTTCTGTTAATTGTCTCAAGCTGCCTGGCTATAGTGCTTATTTCCACTGACCTTGGTTGAAACACCTTAGCAGGAGGCAAATACACTTACTACAGAAGTGGATCAAGCCGCACAGCCCCTGCATGCTGTGTTAAATTGCTCATATTTCACAGGCTGCAACTTCATCTCTAGTTATCTCAGAGTTAAAAAAACCAAACAACAAACATGCTACAAGCCCCATCACAGAAAAAAAATAAAAACACATCAAACCACAGGTGTGTGCATTGCAGAAGCCAGCAACACAAACCAAAGAAAGCAAAAAGTGGCAACCCAGTCACACCCCTTGATAACTGGGAGGGGGGTGTGTGTGTGAAATTAAGTGCCTCTCATCGCCAGCCCTTTTCAGCCACAGCTGCCTCTACTCCAGCTTTCTCTGCCCACATTCCCCCACCTTCCTCAGAGCACCAGGAGATGCTTTCCGGCAGGCTGACCTTCCCTGGGCCTTGATGCAGATTTGGTCCTGGGAGGAGCTTTATAGGGGAGGAGGAGCCAGAGCAGAGCCCCTTTCCCTCCTCCTCCATGGGTGTTGCATACAGAGCTCAGTCTAAAGTCCTCAAGGTAGGCTTTGGTCATGGCCAGGTTATAAATGCTGACTTGGGAAATGCCTTATTTGTAATGCTGCTGAGGAGAACTGCTGCAAGCAAGTGCAGTGGCTGCTAACCAATGACCCAAAGCTTCTGAGCAACCTGATCTTTCAGCATTGCTCTATGTGGATGGACAAAGATCCTTATTTGCCACGAGTTGATTCTCCCTTAAATAAGCCTCTTTGCTGCCAACGTGAAGCTAATCATTACAGAGCCATTGTGTGAGGAGGTAAGTTCCTAAAGACAGGTTGACAGACATCCCTTCCTTTTCTAGTACAGTAGAAAGCTTTCAGCTCTTCCTGCATGTGATCTCTTGAGGGCTCAAATTGCTCTTTGGTTACCTCTAGTCCTCCTCCCTCCTCATTACCCTGCTTTACTGCTGGGGATCAACACTTCCTTGGAGTGGCCTTAGTTCTGAGAAAGGTGCAAACTGAGAAACCCAAATTGCATCCTCACCTCTCTAACTCCAGGTGTGCAAAAAAAAAAGGATGGATTTAGGCTGGACCACAGTAGTTATGAAAGATCCATCTATTTGGCCTCAAAGCTTTGGGTAGATTTGGCTGCAGGGCCCTCTTTCAAGGGTTTTGCTGCCAGTCTATTCCCTTACCGTCAGTGCCTTGGCTCCCTGCTCACATTTGTTGGCAAATACATCATATACAATGCTTTTTTGCCTGTTTCTTTCAGAACACAGTCTATAATTAAAATTTTAAACCAATTTTTAAATGTCAGGGTTATTTTTCCTTCCTTCACTCCCACCCCCGCCCCCCCCCCCCCCCCATTAAAAAGAACAGGGGATGCCTGGATTTGATGTGAGGTTTTAATCTGGAATGTGCAGTGGAGGGGGATTTTTCTCACATCACTCAGCCCAGCGTAGAGTTATCAGGGAGTCTGAAATGTCTTCACAGCTGCATCCAGCTCAGGGCCATGTCTTCATACAGACACCACCTGATAGACATGATTTCCTTGTGCTGCCTCTCCTCCCATTACAGTTTAGTACCATCTCTGTGGTGATTACAGCACAGCGAATAGAAGAGCCTCTGAAGGTCATTTACACTCCTTTTAGCAGCATTTTAATGTGGAAAACAAGGAAAATAATAAATGCTGTGTGATCACCCTATTCTTTTTGAATCTGGCAAGTGCCTCGTGGAGCGCCAGGCAACTACACGGTACAACAACCCGAGGCTCTTTGTCCCAGGTGCTGGTGGTGGGCATGGGAAGAGGGGAGTAGCCAGAGAACTTGAATATCTGGGATGAAAGAGGTGGAGAAAGACACAAGGTGATGGGAGGCTGAGTAGGGCAGAAATAAAGAGGCGAAAAGAGCCTCTGTCTCTATCCAGACTCAGGAGCAAGGAAGGAGAGGAGAAAATCCATGGGAGTTTCTGTGAAGGTTACTTCAAGCAGCCATAAGAATACATCAAGCCTTATGCCTGTTATCTCCCCCATCTGTCTCTCCCTGTGGCCTCTTCAGGTTCAATTTGTTTAAATGGGAGGTGGATGGAGCTTTGTTTGCAGCACACAGGCCTAGCAGAGCATCTTAGACTGCCTTTGGGGCAATTTAGAGAATGAAATGTTTGCCTCCTGGTCAATCACTGCCAGGAAATGGCTGATCCAGCACTAGTAGTTGCTGTCAAAAATCATGCCAATAAAAACAGAGGAATAAAGTATGTGGTTGGAAATAGAGATAGGCCCAAGTGAGCAGCTGGATCTCTGTGTCTTTTGAGCCCCCACCACCGCAGTGAGACTACACAGATTCCACATGCTAAGCAAAGCCCTCTGGCCATAAAAACATAGGCGTTTTCCACCAGCTCCAAATGCTCAGCCTGCTTCAGGTTTTCTTCCTGTATTAGTCTCTGAATTAGCCTCTTCACAGGTAGCAGAAAGACATTTCTTTGGACAGAAACTTATAGTTCTAATTGGCTCAGTACTTAATTCCTTTCTTCCCGGGCCTGCAGCAGTTGCAATCACAGCAGGACTATCAAGTGTTTTCTGTGCACTGAGGGACAGGCAGGTGAAGGGTCTGGCTCTCAGTTCTTCCGGCTTGTCATTTTTATCAGGCTGTGTCCTCCCCCCTTGGTCATTACAGGATAAGAAAGGCATTTTACTGTATTTTCTCAACCTTTAGCTTGTCCATCATTTCGTGAGCAGGCTGCAGCAGGGAGAGAGAAGAGATAAACCGTGGGGGGAGGGTCGGTTCAGGCCATTAGAGCCTCTGCGGTAAAAGGAGAGATGGAAGGTGAATCTACTTTCGAGGGGGATGTTAGAAGGTCAGGAGGAGGGAGGGGGGTGATGACAGGGCTGTGAGTCCAGAGAAAACAGAGCTGCGAAGTTTACACAGGGACCCACGGGAGAAGGCTGTGGGCAACTGCCTGTTTTGCTTGTCTTTATAGTCAGCTACGAAAGGGGCGGGGGAAACATCTAAGCACCGTGTAGAGAGGGGAAGAAGAGGGAGTCTCCCGTGGGCCGGTGTGAGAAGGGCAGACAGGCGATCCCTAGGGGTATTTGGGGATATGGCTGTTGCCAGATGTGCCCGCAGAAGAAATCACGAGGTCCATCCACGTACAGCACGCAAAATGGGGAGCTCCCAGTAGAGGCACAGAGAAAAGTCTCAGCTCTGGAAAGGCAAATTACACAACCGGGCATTTAGCACAGGGACGATGGGGCAAAAGTCTGCCCGCGGTGCCGGGAGGGGCTCAGCAGCCGAAGCAGAGCGCGGGGCTTGGCAGCCGTGCGGCTGTCGGTCCCTGCCAGGCTCAGCCTGTGCCCGGCCGCTGGCAGACTCCCTCCGCGTTGGTTTAAAAATAAGCGCTTCAGCCTGCTGGGCGGCCTTCCTTGGAAAAATAAACACGGCAGCTCTGCCAGCCCGCCGGGGCGCACACACGCACACCTCGGGGGCAGCCCCTCGACGGCGGGGACCCCCAGGGTTCACTTGGGACCAGAACAATACCCTCGGCCCCCCGGCCTGACCCCACATCCCTTACCCTGCCAGGAGCCCCCCGAGCCTTGGCGGGGTGCGGGGGGTTCCCGCAGGTGAGCGCTGCGGGCCCGCCCGCGCCGTGGAGCAGGAGCGCCTCCCGCAGGGATCCGCGGGAAGAGCCGGCACAGCGGGATAAAAACCCGCACGGAGTGGGGAGGATAAAACCCCCGCGCAAAAAACCTCGAACTCCAGGATGTCTAAATAGACTAAACCATTTTTTTAAGTGGTTTTTTGTTTGTTTGTTTGTTTGTTTGTTTGTTTGTTTGTTTTTTGCAATGACATCCTCTCTGCGTAGGGAATTGGCTGGATGTCTCGTGGCTGTTTCGCAAGTCTCGGGATCGGGGAAAAAAAGGACAAAAGTATCCTTACACTTATAAAGCAGGGACCGATAGACCCCCGCAATGCACTTCGGTCTCAGAGGCACTGAGAGTAGGAACCGAAAAAACCCATCTAACTTGCAAGTGGTTGTATTGTTAAAAGGCCGTAAACTCACATGAGTCAATACCCTAAGCAGAAATCACAGCAAATCGATCACATTTTCACTCTGACAGGAGTGGCTGCCTTGGTGGATAGCTGAGAAACATTCGAGACAAGGCTCTTGTGTTTGTCAATAATTTCAGAAAGTCTTTGCCCCTCTCTCTGACTTTATTTTTCATCGGCAGCCAAGGGAGGTGCAGGCTGGGGGTCTCTGGTTTCTACATAGATGAGAAGGCATACTTCAAACTAGCTGTAGCTGCCTGCCTTGTGCTAGTGGAAGAAGATTGGAAGCCCAGTTCTGCACGAACTTAATACTTTCAGTAACATCTCCAAGGCCAGCATGAATTTTGCCAGAGCAGGAGAAACTGCAAACACTTGCGAGAAAATTAAAGTCGTCCTGGTAAGTTGAGGAAATTACATAAAATAAATGGTAGGTAATTCAGTGAAGGCAAAGGCACTTAAGGAGGAATAACCATCTGTACAAATGTATAATGCTGAGTTGCCAGTGCTTTAATAGCTCTGCAGAAAGGTCTCTGGGTGTTAAAATGGGTCAAAAACAAATTAAGGTTGGTGTTCACGGCAATGGAAGCGTAAAAACAAACAATTACATTGTTTGTGTAATTGATGCCTAAAGTCATACATGTTAAACCTGCCCTAATCGAGGGAGTCAGGAGATCTTAAACCCAGCCAGAAAGCAAACAAACATTGTTTCATCTCCATGGATGTGAAGTGAAGCTTTCACTTTCCCCGGGTTTGGAAGGGCTTCAGCTGAAGTCAGCGTCAAGGCTTCTTTCCCATGGCACAGGAAAGAGGGAGTCAGTCCACTGGAGAGCATGAAAGGTGATCAGAGTTTTAGAGAACTTTATGATCTGTAGGAAAAGAACCGTAAGACTTGGGTTTAAAAAGACTGAGCAAAGACAAAGCACCTCCAAGACAAAGTCCAAACTTTGACCTTGTCAACTAGACCACAGCACTAAGTGCCACGTCCAGTCACATCTTGAACACCTCCAGGGGGGATGATTCCACTACCTCCCTGAGCAGTCCATTCCAATGCCTGACCACCCTTTCAGTGAAGACATTCTCCCTGATGCCCAACCTGTTTTTCCCTGGCACAGCTTGAGGCCATGTCCTCTTATCCTATTGCCAGTTGCCTGGGAGAAGAGGCCGACCCTACCTCGCTACAACCTTTCAGGTAGTTGTAGAGAGCACTAAGGTCTCCCCTGAGCCTCCTCTTCGGGTAAACTTCCCTCAGCTCCCTCAGCTGCTCCTGATAGGACTTACCCTCCGGACCCTTCAGCAGCTGCATTGCCCTTCTCTGGACACACTCCAGCACATCAATGTCTTTCCTGATTTTGAGGGGCCCAGAGCACTCAAGGTCTGGCCTCACCAGTGCTGAGTACAGGGGGACAATCCATCCCCTGGTCAGCTGGAAGAGCTAACAGGTCGCAGTGCAGCCCCTTGGCACGCACACTGCGTGCAGGACAAGTTGTAATCACTTTAGACTGAAAGCAGACTATGCCTGGGGAGATGCCTGTGCAACCACGGGGACCGGGCTGTACAGCCCTGGAGCGGATTTCGCTCACAGACCGAGAGCCTCCTGTTCTTTGCTTTTGTGAAGGGCTGAGATAAAACCGGTGTCACTGCTCTGTAGGGATCTAAGCCTTTTGCCCTCTCCCTCCCAAATCCCTCTTCGCTGGTGATTCTGCACGCCTCTCCCGTGGCTGGGCTGCTTGTACCCCACTCACCCCCTACACCTCCGCAGGGTCACGGCCCTCTGGCATCGGTGCTTCCCTCACCCGCTGCCGGCCCGCGGTGCCCGCCCTCCTTCCCCCCGCCCCGGTCCCGCCCCCTGGGGCCCCGCGTCTCTCTGGGAGCTGTAGTGCGGGAGGTGCCCCGCGGTGGCAGCGGCCGGGATGGCGCTGCGCGGGTGCCTGCGGGCCGGCCGGGCGCTGCTCCGCGCCTCGGGGCCGCCCGCCCGCGGGGTCTGCGCCGCCGCCCGGGTGCGTGAGCGGCGCCGGGGGCGAGGGGCCGGGGAGGGGGACGGCGCAAGGGGGGGGCTCCCCGGTGTGACCGTCCGCTCCGCTCGCCTTGCAGCCGCCGGCCTTCGGGTTCCTGTTCGACGTGGACGGGGTGCTGGTGCGGGGCAGCCAGCCCGTGCCCGCCGCCCGGCGCGCCTTCCAGAGGCTGGCGGACGGCAGCGGGAGGCTCCGGGTGCCCGTCGTCTTCCTGACCAACGCCGGGAACTGCCTGCGCTCGGAGAAGGCCCAAGAGCTGACCCGGGCGCTGGGGATGCAGGTAAAGCTGACAGGACTGGGGGAGCGCTCCCGGCCTTGGAGCGGAGCGCCGGGAGGAGGGAGCACATCCCTCGCGACTGCCCCGGGAGGGAATCGCTCCGAGTGCCTGGATTTGCCTCGGAGACAGGCAGGTGGCGGTGATACGACCCGACCGCAGGGAGGAGGGGGGCGAAATCTTACCTGCGGTTCCCAGCCATCCTCTCCGCCCTCCCGCAGGTGTCTCCGGAGCAGGTGATCCTGTCCCACAGCCCCCTGCAGCTCTTCAGCCAGTTCCACCAGAAGTGCATGCTGGTGGCCGGGCAGGGGCCCGTGGAGGAGATTGCCCACAGGTATCCTTTGCTCCGTGTGCCTCCTGGTGCTCTGCGCGTCCTTCTGCAGCTTCCCAGCTGAAGGCTGCTGCTCCTGCCCTGCCACTGCCCCTGGCACTCGCTCAGCTTGGAGAACCACGAGGAGACAGAAAGGTCGTTGGTCTTATGGGGAAGCATCCTCGTGGAGCAGCTCAGGGGGAAGCAATAACTCCACCTTGGTCACCTCCTGGCTGCCCTTATTCAGTGTTTAGGTTGTCATGCTGATTAACTCACTCTGATTACCTCTCCTGTGATTGCTGTTCCTTTTGGTGGGATGTCACTGTGAGGACTCCATCAGCTTTGGGGCCATCTCACTTTTGAGATAAAGTTTTGCTCCTCCCATTCTTTCATGGCAAAGCCCATTAGAAATCACCCCCAACTGACAGCAGTTAAAGGAAGTCAAATATGATGGAGCTTTGGGCAGCCTGGTGTAGTGGAAGGTGTCCCTGCCCATGGCAGGGGCATTGGAACTAGATGATCTTTAAAATCCTTCCCAACCCAAACCATTCTATCATTCGATGAAATATCATTAGAGTTAGAGCATTCCAGTACAGGGAAGTGGTCTAAATGACAATCCCACATGCATACTGCCTGGCTGAGGTGTGGGGACAGCAGGGCAGACATGTCTGCAAGGAGGTAAGAACTGCCTGCTGTGTGGGCAGCATCTCAGCCTCTACACACAGGGGCACACTGTGCTCAGCATTTAACTTCATTTGTTGCAAAAACACAGCCCTTTGCTGTGTTTCCCTGAGGCCCATAGATGAGCCAAGGGCAGGGTGTTCTGCAAGTAAATGCAACTCATCCTTTATGTAGTTTTATCAGCGCAGACCATTTTCTGTGCACCAGCTGAGCTGACCAAGGCTTCAGGGATTCTGCCTCTAGCCAAGAAGCCTCCCTGTTCCCCTGTGCTGCACCAATATCAGAACCCTGGGATAAAGGTCTCCCAAAGCATATCTATTCTATCTTGAAATGGCAGTCTCTGCTCTTTGCCCAGTTCCAGGGACTGCTGATTAATCACCCCAGTCTGTTTTTCTTAGTTGTAACCTTTGGGGCTATCAATAGGTTGAAGCACAGTGTGACTGAAAGCCGTGAGGTTATGATCTGTTACTAGGACTCATATTCCTTAATCCTACAGATGCTTTTGCAAGTAACTTAAAAAAAACCCCAAACAATAGTCTCCACAACATTCCTTGATGGTCTGAAATAGCCTGGGGTTCAAGCACGTGGTCACCATAGAGGCCCTGAGGAAGGCATATCCCCTGTTGGACATGGTGGATCAGAGCCGGAGGCCAAAAGAACTGGTAATTTCCTGAAGCGTCAGTGGAAGGGGTGGTCTGGTGCACTGGGGCTGTATGGACAGGGCAGAGAGGCTGCAAAGGCACAGAGCAGCTGTCTGCCAGTGACTCCCCGTAGTGAGAGCCTGGGACTGGTGCTGAGCAGCCAGCATCTCTCTGCTCTTCACAGCCTTGGCTCCTGCAGGAAGGGCAGTGACTTTCCCCTCGCGTTTCTCATGCTGTGCCTGTCTTCCATTGCTGTTCCTTGCAGTGAGGGGGAAGATGGTTTGGTTGACATCTCCAGCTCTGAGACAGGAGTGTGAGATCTGTATCCCAGAAATCCTGTCTGGAATGGGGGGAGGAGGAGGTGAGGGAAATCTTTCTTCAGGATTCCAGGTGGCCTTGCCCTGCCTTTTTACGGAACTGCTTTGGCAGGTTCAAAGGAAGCATTTTTAGTTTTGTTTTGGAGATGGCACTGGGTTCTTCATTACTAACCCAGCCTTCTGTTTTCTTCTGGCAGCCTCCTCCAACCACTGGCTTCCCCACTATAGAAGGTAAGCAGCAGCCTCTGTTTAGATATGAAGAGCCAGCAGAACTAACAGCAAGGCAGGCCAGCTGGGATGGGAGCTGATGACGTGCTGTTGGCTTGTTGGTATCCACGGGCAGCATACCCAGAGGATACAGTCAGGAGGCAGCCTCGCTGCTCTCATGCAGTGTGAAGTACAATCTGGGTAAAAGCCAAGCCAGTTTTTCTCTGTGCCATGCTCCAGTATCTGGGACTAGTGGTGCACACGATGCAGGGATACACAGACTGGAGCCCTGGCACCAGCCGTGTTCCAGTGGTGGCTGTACTCACCAGGGCATCCCAGCAGAGGAGCGGTTTTGTTAGCGGGTGGCTTTTGGTAGTGGGTCCTATAATTGGATGCTGTGAGTTTCCGAACATCTCTTTGAAATCTTGCAGGGGTGATTCTGTTTGGTGAGCCAGTGAGGTGGGAGACAAGCCTGCAACTTATTACTGATGTACTCTTGAGCAATGGGAACCCTGGGGCAGAGCCACAAGATGTACCATACCCCCATCTGCCTGTCCTTGCCTGCAACATGGATCTCCTGTGGATGGCTGAAGCCAAGATGCCCAGGTGAAAAGCATGTGTACTACTTGTTTTAGCCAATTTCATATAACTCTCCTGCAGGTGATCTTTTCCTACTGCATTTTTTTAGCATTTGATTGTATGGTGTAATTAGCAGGAGAGGCATGAAAGCTGCATGAGAAACAAAGTCTCAAGCTTTCAAGAAGCAAAAGCCAGACCACAGCCTGTGGAGGTGTGTGTGTGGGTAGACACCACATCCAGAGGAGGCACTAACCTGGCTACAGCAGATGGTTCTCCTCACCAAGGAGTGCTTGCTACTTCGGGGGCGTGACTGGGGACACTGATGCCCTACTCTCTGGAGCAGGTTTGGCCATGGCACTTTCCTCCTCTGCTTGGAGAACATCTACAAGAAGGTGACAGGCAGGGAACTGAAGTATGAGGCGCTGATTGGCAAACCCAGCACGGTCACCTACCGCTATGCCGAGTACTTGATCCAACAGCAGGCAGAGAAACAGGGCTGGAAGGCTCCCATCCGACGCCTCTATGCGGTTGGGTAAGAGACTCTTTTTCCTGATGCTTTCCTTAGGGAGTTGCACACTGACTTCTCTTTAGTGTCTTGGGGTTTGGTTTTCTTTTTTTTTTTTCCTTGTGTGTGTGTTTTGTTTTTTTTTTTAACTGGATATTTCTAAAATAAATGCCAAAATCCCCGTGGTGTCTCTGGAGCCTCACGTCCTGGAACAGAGGATTGCTGGCTTTTTGCATCCTACACTTTCAATATTAGGAAGGGCCTTGTCAGCCTAGGAAAGCTGTTTGCTGTAGGATGCAGAGTGTGTGTAGAGTGGTGATTGAAGACAAAGTTAAGAGACCCAGATGTAGTACCACTGGCCCGGTTAGGCCAAACATTTCGGGAACGTAGGGAATGCAACACAGTGGTGGCTGAAACTGATGTGGGTGCTTTTGAGATGTTTGGAAGATGTTTGTGAAGCACGTGGCCTGAACAGGACACACTGGGAGGTGGATTCACTAGCCCAGTCTGGGTGCTCCTCTTGTTGTTAGTGAATATCTCACACCCCTTCTTCCTCCTTCAGTGCTTTCTTAATCCCAGTCTGCCTGAACCAGATGCATGGGCTGATTTCTCATTCCTGTTTCACCCTGTGACCTTATCCAGGGATAACCCTATGTCTGACGTCTATGGGGCAAACCTCTACAACAACTACCTCAAGTCAGCTCAGCAGAACCAGGTCCGGGCTGGGGTGAAGAGGAACCCACAGGCAGCCGGTCCCCAAAGTGAGGATTACCTGGAGCTGAGGAAGGACTGCAACAGTTCAGTGGAGAGCTGCGATTCGATCCTGGTCTGCACTGGGGTGTACCGCCACGACGATGGCGTTCCCAGTAAAACAGAGCAGTGCACGACCAAGGCGGTGTTCCATGGACATCGGGACTTCTGCTTTGATCCCAGCCTGGTGGAGGCGTCTTACATAGTGCAGGATGTGAATGATGCTGTGCAACTTGCTTTCAAGAAAGAGAACTGGAGCTAAGGGCCAAGACAGGTGTGCCTAAAGATCTGCTGTAAGGGATTTTAGGTACTGGAAAGGGAAGAGGGGAAGAACGGGGAGAGACCTGGAGTGATCTAATCTAGACAACAAGAAAGAAAACTAAAGCACTTAAAAGCCCCCTTACTTTTATTGATACTCATCTGCAATCCTGACAGCTGCCCACAGGCTTTCGACTGTGACAGCACATTGCTGCCATCAATAATTGAGCCGTAATGGAAACAGGGTATAGGGAGAAGGCTTGTCCCAGCAACCCCAGTTTTGTTCAGCTATCAGAGTTCTTTCTTTTTCACCCTTTGTGTGTGGAGATCAGGCAAGCCCACCCTCCTCCCCTCGATGTGTTTGAGGATGAAGCTCTTCCCACGCAAGGAGCCACCGTCAGCCAGTGTACCATTCCTACAGTGTGCTCTTTGCCCAGTCGGTGACACGAGCGCGCCAGAAGCTGTGCTGTGGTGGCACTGTGCCAAGAGAAGGCTTTAAGTCTTAACACTCTCCTTGTAAAGAATAAGTGCCTATGGACTTTAACAAATTCTGTTTGCTCGGGGATTTGCCACTGCATCACTGTCAGTCTGAAACAAAGTCCTGTTTTGCAGTCCTCTGGCAGCTACGGAGAGGCAAGGCCCCTCAAAGGAAGCTGCAGTAGCCAGAGCAACTTGCTGCAGGGCTGAGGTGAAGGTTATATTGTTCCCTTCTGCCTATTTAGCATTCTGTGAACACTCCTACCTTTTCACATCCCACTAGGGAGCCAGCAGCCTGCTCTCAGAAGCAGAGGAAACTACCACAGTCTGAATTTCCAAAGTTGTCTTTGCCCAGGACTCAGTGTTGCAGCAAGAGGCTCTTTTGGCACCCACGCTGATCCCAACTGTTGCAATGAATATCCACCTGCTCCAGCTGGCACAGCTTCTATGAGGAGCCCTTATTTGGAACAAAGGTTAAACAGAAAGAGTCACAGTCCACCTTTGCTGCTTCCTTACATGCAAGGATTTAAAGAGAAGATCAAGCCATGCTGGTACCAGAGTCCCAAATCCCCAGTCTTCATCTTTAAGAATACAAATGTCTCTCTCTGTATTTCACTTCTTTTCTTCCTCTAATGTGATTTGCAGCTCAGGGATACCCCATACAGTCTGACCTCTGTTCCCTCCTCTTTAACATGCAGGTAGAGTCCCCCTAACATGAATTAGCAGCTGGAACTTGCCTGCCCAGGAACATTTCCATGTCCCTAACAACATCCATCTTCTCTTGCCTCTGTTCTCCTAGCTCAGGCTGTCCAAAGAAAGATAAAGACTCGTGTCTCTGTAGCCATTACAAAGAAGATGAGCAAGGATTGCATGAGAAACTCATGTGAAAGATTGACCCAGGAAAGAGGATCTTAATTCTAGGAGAGCATTGTGATTTTAGAAGCACGTATCAGTCTGTGCATATGGTGAAAAGCCTTGGAGCCAACACAACTGAGTTGGTGTTCCTAGTTCTGCTCATCTCACACAACACTGAAAGATCAGAAATAGATGTGCTCTGCCTCTTCTTCCCTCCCTCCTGCTTTACCAGGCAGCTCCATACACAGGGTACAAACAAAATGTTCTGCACAGAAGTTTGAGTTCTTAATTCAAGTCTCAGCACCCATGTGCACTGAAGTTCTGCTCCAGCAGCTCTCTGTCCTCTCAATACTTATGTATATTCCAAGAAGGTCACTGCAGGGCAGGCTCTGTTCTTTTGTTGTGCCAGACTCTGCATCCCGAAGGGGACTGGATGCTCTCTCAGTGACCCAGGCAAAAGAAGTCCTTCTCTGTGGCTTCTTTCTTTCTCAATCCCTTACTTTATGAATAGGAGCAGAAAAATCTCTCTTTGCATGAATTTTCCTCCTGTGAAATCCAGAGCGGGAAGTTTCTTCCTCTCTTAGCACTGCTTGGGGTTGTCCTTCTTTGTCTCCCCAGGACAAGAAACACTTGACTACTTCTAAAAGCAGCTGTAATGTGAAAAACACAGACTAGAATCCTTTTCCTTTCACTGGAGAGAAAAATTACCATGTCATCCAGTTGCACAAGACAAGGGCTTGTCTCCAGTATCCAGAAGAGTAAGCACAGGGAAGGACTTCACACAGAACATAGGGAAGGTCCTTTTCTTTCAGTGCATCTCCACAGCCACAGTTGTGCTGTAGGCCTGGAGCGCAAGGCCTGGAACTGGAGGTCCAAAACACATTTATTCATAAACTAGCTGCAGTGTCCCTCAGCCTTGCTTTTCAGAGGTGCCATCCAGTGCAGAAAGAGGAATGCTTCTCTTTGCTTGCAGTATTAGCTGACTTGGGTGGTCACTTTCACAGGATTAGTTGGGAACAGTCCTCTAGGCCGTGATTTCATTGGGCTGGTTGCTGGCAGTAAATGTGAGCCACGCCTGGAGCATGGTAGGAACTTACCTGCAGAAATACTGAGGTCTGTCCACCTGTGTGTGCAGCAACCTTTGGCAGAGCTCTGTCTCGGTACCTGTAAAAACTGTGGTGCTGGTTACTCAAAGAGCAGGTGCTGCTGAACCAGCCTTCCCTTAGGGGTGAGAAATCCCAAGCAGTGATTTCCTATCAGCATGCATGGCACACACACCAGCCAGAAGTGAGGTAGGTAGCAAGAGGAGGGAGGTAGCACCTCTTTCAAGATAGGAAGAGGTTTGCATTTGCACAGAGAGTGAGCCAGGCATCTCCATCTTTGGAACAGCAGTGGAGGTGAGCTGACTGATGTGAATCTGCTTCAGATTCCAAATCTGCTTTTAGCTCTGGATTTGTTTTTTTCACCATGTTAGTGTTGAAACAGTCTTCTGGGAGCCTTAAAAATGCGTAGGAGGAACTTCAGTGATAAGGAGTTTAAGAAATGCTTTGCTTGCGAGTTGAAATTGGACAGAAGGGAGGAGAGGGAATCTAGAAGAATCTCACACCCTTTCCCCAAATTTTACCAAGTAAGGTTTCATAAAAGACTTTGCTTGTTGCTCTGTGCACTAATTAGCCAAACCCTTGGTCTGAGCAACACGAAGACCTTTCCCCCCTTCCCTTTCTCAGCTCCTTGAAACAGTGCACTTTGTCCAAGTTCCTGCCTAGGAATTGCATGGACCCAGTGGATGGAATAAGAAATCTGGCTTCTCCAGCTGCTGTTAGACACTGACTTGATTCTGGAAGGTCTCTATTAATGAAAGTGTTGGCCAGGTCTCTTCTGTTCCACGAGTTTTGTGCTAGAGTGCTGTGCAGGCATCTAGCTTACCTGCAGTTCATTTATGGACATCTCTTGCTGCTAGAATTCAGTGAAATCCTTTCTTCCTTGGAATTGCAGCTTCCTGGAATCAGCTTTGAGTGTGACAGGAACAAAACTCTTCCTTTGTCTCATGTATTGCTCATAGGTGGTATTTCTGAGGCCGTATTTCTCTATTTGGAGCAATCAATCTGCACTTCTGTGCAGATTATGGGACCAAGCTGGAGAGGGGACTTCACTTCTGATCTAATAGCTTAATATTTATGTGGTGCACTGCCCTATGCAACAAACGGTGAAGGCCTGATCATAACTCCATCTTCCAAAGATGAACAGCTGTAAGTCAGGCCTAAAGGGAGTACGCAGCTGGGAACAGCAGGAAGGAACCAAGGGACAGACCTTGTTTTGAATCTGAAATAGAGAGCTTTTATGTCATGCAATAACACTGTGGCCAGAGAAGTCAATTCCTTTATTCCACAGGACACATGCAACTACTAGCATGGCATTCAGGGAGTCATGTAACACTACTGTCCCCTTTCTTCCACTCTTAATCCTGCCATGTCTTTGTCCCTTCAATAAATGGCTGATGTTTCAGAATGTGTCCTGTGCACTGTAGCAGAGTGATTACATATCATTCAGAGAAATCAGAAGCTGTGATTATTTTAGATTTCATGTTAATTTCAATGCAGTTCCAGAGTTGCTACTTTGATCTAGCACATATATAAAATAATAAAAGATGTTTTCTTTGAAATAAATTTTAACTTGCTGTGTGTACATTTAATGATTATTATCCTGGTCTCTTTCACATCCTTGCCCCAGAAGATTATTAGGGCAAATGCTGGGGTTTTTTTGTCTGTTCATCAAGCTGTTATCAGATTTTCTTGAGGGGACTACCCTGAAAGGCACCTCCAGCAATTCTTTTGACTGAGCCAAACTGTAATTTCCTGTGAACTCTACATCTGCCACAGTCAGGTGAGATGGGTGCAACCAACTTTGTAGAGGTGGGGAAAGGACACACCACAAGCTATGTTCTGACTGTTCACAGTCAAGATGACTTTTGGGATGCCACCTATATGTGAGATACTTTCAGGGTAGGCATTTGGTTGTGACCTGACCTAAGCAGTTTTTTGTAATGATTAAATCTACTGTGTGGGGAAGCCACAAGCTTGATGCCACCAACCTAATCTGCTATTGCAGATGAACAACAAGCCTAAGGATTTAGGGAAAGCCATCCTTATCACTGGAAGCTTACTTGACTCAAAGTTAAATCTTTTGTGATCTTAAAAGAAACCCAACTTGTTTGACAGGAGCCGTGCTTTGGCACCTTTTAAAAGAGGTGAGGAATTAGGGAGACATATATTAACTGGCAAACTTTCAGATAAAAGCCAAAAGCATCCACTGACTTCAGCAAATGGAAAATTAAAGATTCCAGGTTGAAACAGTAATTTTTAATGATCAAAAATAGCCAATTCACTTGCATTGTTCTTACAGCATATTCCATCAGAAAGTTTTCCATCTACAAAATTCACAGCTCACAGGAGGCACACTGGACAGCAAAACAAGTGTGATGCAGAGTCCTGAGATCTTGGTGTTGAAAACGATCAGTAAAGTGGTTTTGGACGGACTGGGCAAGGATTCCCATTGTTATCAGGGAGAGGAATAGAATTATATTCTACATCCTGGAGAAGTGACCTCTGGCCCTGACCTGTAATAATAAAAAGTGTTAACCAGCATCCTGCTTTTACACACCCAAGATAAGTCATATCAAGATTTAGTTAAGCAGAAAGAGATCACAACCTGATCCTCTCAGATCAATGCTTTTAATCACTACACTGTTGTCCAAGCAAAAGGGCAGCCTTGGGGTTAAGGTGTCCCTTGGAGGCAGCTGTAGTGGAAGGTAGAGTCCCACAGAAATCCTTAACCATCTTAAGGTGCGGAGTTAAACACCAGCACTGTGAAACACTGAAGGAGAACCAACTTGAGCAAAAGGATTGGGAGCCCTGTTTAAATTGGAGTTTGTTCCCAGCTGAGTGCTGTGAGAAGTGCCTACCAGGGCAACCCCTGGAAACTGCTTAGTGTCTGGATACTGGTGGGGCTTGAACACAAGCTACCCAGTTACCTGCTCGCCCTGATAAGTGTGTTGCCTTTGGGGACCCACCCAAGCCCTTCCATTACTGAATCTTCCTAACCTCAATTGTAAAAGCACGAGTCTTTATGTTTTTTACTGTCACAGACAATTTGATGAAAAGTATGCACTTCAGGACCTTTACAGATGCAGTCTGCAACAGTTTAAAACCCCACATCAGCAAGGCAGCTATATGTTCTCCAGGAACCAAACTTCCAGTGAGAAAACACTTATCTTTTAACTCACTATAACAAACCCACTTTTCCCTTTCAGGCAGTTCAACTGCTATGAATTTTCTCCTCAGGGTCAGTTCAATACACACTGTATGCTAAGACTGAGGAGGTACAAAATAACAAGATCAAACCCCAGATCCACTCTCCAATCCCTACCCTGCTACAAGCATGGGAAGAAATGTCTTGATGTTTTTATGCCGGCATTGAAAACTCTTTGAACCAAAATGTAATTACAAGCAATAGCCTGTTACACTTGTACATCTTTTGAAGAGTATCAGTGTTCCCTGAACTGTAATACTGGATCAGCAGTTTAGTTACAAAGACTGCATTCAGAAGCTGAGGCAATTGTTGAATTTTTGGTGCTGGCCAGGTGAGACTCTTTTACACTTGTCTGTAACTTCATCCCTGACCATTTGAATGGATTAGATAAGTGCAGGACAAAGCATGTGTCAGAGAATCCCAGAACCTTCCATTCCCACACAAAAGGCATTTTAAGTATGGTTAGAGCAGATTATGCTCAAACTCACTGAGATCAGCTTTGCCTCCTTCCCTCCCACTGCTGCCAGTTTCTGACAGCTTACTGCAGGGTATAATTAGGTATTTAGTTTCTGGTCTTTCTTTCAGGCATATATCTGCCTCTTTTTTTTTTTTTTTTTCTTTCCCTTCCCCCAAGAACTTGAGTCATTATATTGTTTCCTCCCGAGTTCAGTCCTCAAGAAAGTTTTGCCTTTCCCCAGAAGGGGTATATATGAGGGCACACTACTTGTTTCCACTACTAGTGTAAACTAGAAATGGTAGCAGTTCAGATATTCAGTATGACTGTTTCACAAAACTCTGTTGTCTGCTGCTTGCCTTTAAATATATGTATACACACACGTCACTGTGCATACACATCAATACATAAAGAACCCAGAAACATAGCTTGGGAGCTGCTGAAGAGTAGAAGCTATTTAATGTTTTAACAGTAATAGTTAAGCACTAACACTTCCAAGGACTGCACAGTGCATTAAATAACCAGATCACACGGGAAGCATCAGCTTGTCACATCTCATCCTACAGTGTGCTACAAAAAGCTCTTCAATGCCTTCTCGAGTAGAAGAAATTTCTCCCCTCACTCCCATTTTAAGGCACAGGCTCAAATTTCTGCTTCCTTTCCCACGTATGAGCTCTTTTCTTATTCTCACCTGTTTGTTTGGGTTGGTTTTGCAGTGCTGGAGCCCGTGGTCAGCCCAAGGAAGCCCTTGAGCTCCCACCCTCCGTCCTGGTGCTCCCTCATCCCTGCTCAGAGCTGCCCTGTAGCTGCAGGTCCCTGTTCCCCCCTGCCCACCTTGGACACAGGCCCTTCACAGCCCCAACAGGTCTCCTTTGGGCTCTGGAGAGCTGTTTCCATGAGCCTCCTCTTGTCCTGCTCAGCCTCAGCCCAGCAGGACTGTGATCCTGGAGTGCAGGAGGTGCCCCTTCACTTAGCACAGAGCTCCACCCTGGCTCCCCTGGGCTGGGCTCACCACCCCACCTGCTTGCCAGGTCGGAGCACATTTCCCCAGATCAGCAGCCCAGCTGTGGGTGAGAGCCCATCCCTCCCAAAGCCCAGGAATCCCCACCCAATTGCACTTAGCCAAGCAGGTGGGACAGGCACCAGACAGCCTTTGTGAAACAAAGCTTCTCCACTAAAAGCAGAGGAGATGTGTCTTTGGCAGGCTGCCAGGGCCAGGCTAAGATGAGCACACCCAGCCTGTGGCACACAGGGAATCGCATTGCCCAGGAAACCCAGAGGGTGAGAGCCAGCGAGGCAGAGCTGTCACCGTCTGCTGCCCAGGTAGGGCAGGACCAGCCCTCTCAGCTGTTGCACTGAGCAGCCCAGATGGGTGCTTGGTTTTCACTCCACGTCCTCTCACAGCAATGGAAAACTCTTCTTCCAGTGGAACAGTGAACGTGGTAGGAGCAATAGCAGTCTAGTTAATTCTCAGGACTGACCACACGTGAATTGTGCCAGTGACAACAAGTACTGGCTTACCCTGAGAAGTGTCAGGTGAATGCACCCACCTTAGATAAAGGCCAGGATCCAGAACATAAGAAAGCGGTTATGCCCTCTACCCTGGACCAGACACACTTTCACTGCCATCTAACCCAGCCTTTTGGTGGAAACCAAATCCGGAGGCACAGCTGGTGTTGTTCACAAACCCCCACTGCCACTCTGAGCCATCCTGAACTGGGCAACTCCGGACATCTGTCAAGGAGCACTGGGCCCTGCTCAAACATGAGAGTGACACAGGCAGGAATCATCCTCCTTGGCCTGGCCTCGAGCCTCCTGCTGCCCAGAAAACAGAGACCATCCGCAGAGCCCTAAGCGAAGCGTTAGCAGGGTTGTACAAGAATTGCAGTCCAAGCAATTGTTTGGTCAGGGATTTGTCTTTGGCAGCAAAGTCTGTCAAAGAGACAAAGCCTTGCCAGCAAAACACACAGTGCTCGGCAGCAGAGCCCAGGTGCAGTGCTTTCGTCCCTGACACAGTCCACACACCCTGAGAGCCTGGAGAGCAAAGCCAGCACAATGTGAGCCTGTGTGGAAAAGAAGGGGGGGGGAGCTCACTGTTCACTGTCCTTTTGCATCTTGAATGAGCTCAGACTAAGCTGCTCGGCTGAGGGCAGTGCTGTCTTGCTTCCATCACATAAAATCTTTCCATTTTCCCGTGATGGGTTGCTGTGGGACCCCACAGTGCAGAGGGACTAGTGTCACCTGTGTCACCGTGGAGGCAGCAACATGGCAGCGCCTCCCAGGCATTGATATGGGATGTGAATCATGGGGAGCAGCCCCTGGGGAAGGGCAGCCCTGTGGCTCCGTGTGGCAGAGGGGGTGCCAGAGGTGTGATGCCTGGGCCGAGGACCTTGGCAGAGACCCACAAGGTGCCTGGACTAAATACAGTGCTGTTGGGAGCCTGCTGTGAGAGGTCCTTGGTCTCAGGCTGCCACGCAGTCACCTGCTGGGAAAATAAATGGCAACAGCCCTCCTTGGACTCACCTGATCTTAAACTTGCAAATGCCAGTGATGCTTCTCAGAGTTACAAAGCTCGTGGTAGTGCCTGCTGCATCCTGGGCCTTCTATGAGCATCTGTGTAGGTGTCCTGCCTGTTTTGCCCTGAGGTGAATCCTGGCACCAGGCTTGGATGCACTAGCCCATTCACCACCCTCCAGGCTAGACTGTTCTTTTGGGTGCTCGTGTTCCTTATGATATGCTGTGATTGCTGACCTTCTTAGAATGAATTACTTTTATTTGCTAATGGAAACGTGGAGTTAGCGAGAAAGCCCTTAGGAAGAGAGCGCATGCGTGTTCAGTGTCCTCTGATGCTAGGCACGATGACAAGGTGAGTTAGAGGCAGGCAATGACAGGAGCAGCGCTGATGCAAGGCTGATCCTTGGCAAGTGTATCCAAGCACAGAAAACATAATGTGAGTGTAGCAGAAAATAGATGTCCCCCATCCTAACTGCAACCCAGCCATGCAGGTTACAGCAGCAGGGATGCAGCAGCCCAGACAAAGAAGCAGGATAGCCACCAGTGTGGGAGACCATGGGAACACCTGCGTGTTGCTACCCCAGTTTAGAGGTGGTACCATTTCAGTACTGTGCTGCCCAAGTAACTACGTTAAAGCTTGCACAGTCTCCAGTTACCTTCTCCTTTTCTCTTTGTTTTGACCATGCTTTTATAAAACTGATTTGTCTGTGCCCCCGTGCTCAAAGCTCCATTGGCAGCAATGCTTTTGCTGTGACTCTTCTTCTTACTCTGCTTTTCCTCCTGACCATTGCTGTGTGTCTAAAGAAATCTTTGTGTCAACCCAGCTCAAGTTCTCTCCTTCCCTTTCTCAATTATTTCTTTGTTTCAAGTTTAAGCATGAAATCTCCTAGTACCCCAGACCGATTTCTCCTTGTTGTCAAGAGCAGAAATCCAGGGACAGTGATTGGAGTAGAGCTCCTCAGGGAGCCTGCACCAACATGTCTTAGATGATTGTCACTGCTGTCCTGGATGCCTTTTCCCAGTATTAAGCATCTGTGTTTTGCTCAGCCCCATGTGTTGATTTAGCAACATGTTCAAAAAGCAAGTTATTCTGGATCTTTATCACAAAGTGTAGCTAATACAAACAGTTGGGGTACAGTTTATTTGATGAATCACATCATTGACAGGTAGCACCTGGCTCATCACTGGCAGGCACAGGTAGGAATGAGGGACTAGTCATGCTGAGCGTCAAGCCACTTTGAAACATGATGTACCAAGTCATTGGTGCTGCTGGTGGGCAGATCCAGCCAGCCAAGCTCAATTCAAGGCCATTTTTCGTGAGTCAATAAAGGTCCCAGTTGGTTCTTTCAGCAGAAGTAGGAACTTTAGGGCTATTCACATCAATTTAAAGCCACTGTCCCATCATGGCAAGCTGGGCAGGGACCTCAGCATGTGGATTGGCTCGACCCAGGAAACTGGTGAGGTCAAAGATGCTTTCTCTGGTGAACAAATACAACAGACTGAACGCAGAGGCAGATGAGTGTCCAGCAGCACAGATGAGGAGCCACGAGTGCTTCACTGCAGGCTCTCTGCCAGGCCAACTGGCCTTTGTCTTGGTCAGCCTAGAGAGACCAGGAGAGAGGGAAATAATTCCGACTTTATGAAAGCGGAGCATTTATGGAGTGGCTGCCTGGATGCTGTGGCATGTCCATGGGCGACTCGCCCAAGCCCGGCCAGCTCCATCCGCGGGGGTTCTGCGGGGCAGGAGGCAGCAGGGCCACGCTCCCCGAGGTGTGGCTCTATGGCAGCCCCGGGGACGAGGGCGGGGGCTCCTTCCTCCCCCTCCCCTGCTCGCCCCCCTCCTCCCCTCCCCCGGCCGCGCAGCCGCTCCCCCGGCCCCATCCCCATCTCCATCCCCAGCCCACCCCCCTCCGCCCGCCCCGGCTCCGCCAGCTGCTGCTGCTGCAGCGCGGCGCCGCCCCCGGGCTCCCCCCCGGCTGCCGCCGCTCGGGCTCTCGGCACCGCTGCCGCTGCCGGGCCCGGTGCGGCGGCGCGGGGCGCGGGGGGCGGGCCGGGGGCGGGCCGGGGGCCGCGGCGCGGCCGTCGGGCCCGGCGCGCCGGCTCGGGGGCCGGGGAGGACCATGCACCGCGCTGCCTCCAACCAGCGCTCGGTCTCCTCCTCCTCGGGCTCCTTCCAGCCGCCGCCGCCGCCGCCGCCGCCGCCGCTGCCGCCGCACGCCGCCGATCGGCAGCCCCTCTTCCCGGGGGGCTCCAGCAGCGGCGGCAGCCGGCGGGGCTCGGGGGCCAGCTCGGGCTCGGCGCGGACCCCCCGCCCCCTCAGCCCCCGCAGCAGCACCGAGGAAGAGGAGGAGGAAGAGGAGGAGGAGGAGGAGGACAGCATCAGCATCAGCAAGCCCCTGGTGCCGCCGCCCGCCACCCCGCTGCCCGCCGCCGCCTCGCCGCTCCCCAGCAGCAGCAGCAGCAGCAGCAGCGGCGGCGGCGGCGGCGGCGGCGGGAGCCCGGTCCGCAGCATGACGGCGGCGGAGCTGTACGGGGCGGCGGCGGCGGGCGGCGGGGCGGGGGGCGGCGGGGCGGCGGCGGGGGCGCTGCTGGGGCCCGGCGGGGCAGGGGGCGGGCGGCGCTGGGGCTTCCAGGCGCTGTCCCTGGTGCTGCTGCTGGGGCAGGGCGCGCTGCTGGACCTCTACCTGATCGCCGTCACCGACCTGTACTGGTGCAGCTGGATCGCCACCGACCTGGTGCTGGCGGCCGGCTGGGGCATCTTCTTCTGCCGCAACAGCCGGGCGCGCCGCCGGGAGCGGCCCCCGCCGCCCCCCGGGCCGCCGCCGCCTCACCCGCTGCTGCTGCACGGCCCCCCCGGCGGCCGCGGGGCCGGGGGCCGTGGGGCCGGGGTCCCCCCCCGCGGCGGCGACTTCGCCTACGCGCACCTCGCCTGGCTCATCTACTCCATCGCCTTCACGCCCAAGGCGGCGCTGATCCTGGGCACCTCCATCCTGGAGCTGATCGAGCTGCGCCTGCCGCTGGGCACCACCGGCTTCCGCATCACCCTGGCGCTGTCCGCGCCGCTGCTGTACTGCCTGCTGCGGGCCATCGGCACCGAGGGCGCCGGGCAGCTGCTCCTGCCGCCGCAGCCGCCGCCGCAGCACCGCGCCGCCGCCGCCTTCCTCGCCACCTGCCTCGACCTGCTCGACAGCTTCTCCCTGCTGGAGCTGGTGCTGCAGCCCGGGCGGCCGGCGCCGCTGCCCGCCCCGCTGCGCTACCTGCTCATCGCCGTCTACTTCCTCTGCCTGGCCTCGCCGGTGCTGTGGCTCTACGAGCTCAGCGCCGCCCGCCCGCCCGGGGCCGCTCGCCTCGCCCTGCACCTCCTGCTGCCCGCCGGGCTGCTGGACGCGCCGCTCCTGGCGCTCCGCTGCCTCCTGCTCCTGCGCTACCAGCAGCCGCTCTCCCTCTTCATGCTGAAGAACCTCTTCTTCCTGACCTGCCGCGGGCTGGAGGCGCTGGAGACCTGCTGCCTCCTCCGCCCCGCCGCCGCCCCGCCGCCCGCCAAGTACGGCCCCGCCGCCGCCGCCCCCGCCGCCGCCCCGCTGGCCCACGGGCTCTCCGACGTGGACGTGGGACCCCACGGGTACGTGAACGCCTTGGCGGTCACCGCCCAGGGCTGAGCCCCCCTGGCTGCCCACCCCAGAGGGGCTCCCGCCGCCTCCGGGTCCGCTCCCGGCAGAGTCTCTCTGCGTTTCTGCTCAGGTTCCCGCCGCCTCCGTGGCTGAGCAGGGGAAGGGGACGCGGGCTTCCCTGCCAGACTCCCACTCCCCTCCTCCCTTTCTCATGGACGAATCCAGCAGCGGAAGCTCCGCACAAACCCGACTACCTGCAGGAGCCTACGGATGACACTTGTCCCCGGAAAACGCACCTGCCCTTCACGACAGGACTTCTTCGAGTGATTCTGTCTCTCCCCTGTCTGGAGGGTCCCACTCTTCCCCTGCCATTCCCTGCCAGGACATTGTGTTGCATTGTGACCATAAAAGTACAGTTTTTCGTTTTCCTCCTAAACAACAGGGACCAGTGCATTTTGTCCCCTCTTTCAAGAACTCCTGCTGCCCACAATGAGATGCGAGAGGGGCCCAACCAGCAGAGACGTTCCTCCGGGATGGAGGAAGGACAGAAGGAAGCACGCTTTGGCTTCCCTAGGTCTTGCAAAGCTGCTGCCTCCGTTTCCCAGGCCTTTGCATCCCAACTGGGGAACCTCTGGAAGCACGCTGGCCAACTGGTCACTTCAAGCCCATGAGCCACCTTCTCCTAGCCAAAATGTCTACCTCTGTGCTTCAACCTTTTGCATCTTACACTGACTTCACATGCTGAAGAAACACGAATCCAGCATGGACATGAACCGGGGCTTAGGCCCCATTTCATAACCACCAAGACATTTATTTCTGGTGAGAACAGGGTTTACAGCAGCCTACTGCTTGCATCCCCAGGTGCTGGGGCTCTCATTTCTCTGTGAATATGCATGTTTATGGGATCAGCATTGGTTTTCTTTTTACACAAAGCGTAGGGTCTTCCTTTACACAGCCAGAAAGGCTGGAAAGATTTCCTCTGGCCCCCTTCCATGCCTGCTTGAGAGAGCAGAAACAGGGTTAACCCTGCAAGCTGCTCCCTCTCAAACAGCAAAGCAGAGGATGTTGGCGCTGCTCAGCGTGGGCCCCATGCTCAGAGAACCTCACTTTTCAGCACAGAAAGCAAAGTGCTGCAGGAGCCCTCGAAGCAGAGGGGCTCCTCGAGCTTTGGTGGAAGCCCACGTATCAGCATCCTGTCCTCCTTGTGCATGTGGGTTTAGGGTAGGCAGGGGAAAAAGCTAATTGTTAGCAACCTCTCATAGAAACACAGTTTTCTTTGGTTTTAAGCTCCATGAATGTTTGGTGGGGTTAAGGCCTGCTCTTCTGCCTGGCTGCAGCTGCTCCTGAAACCAGCCCCATGGGAGCAGGAGCACAGAGGCCACGTTCGGAGGAAGGACTTTGCCCCTCCCAGGCTTATGTTTTGTTATCTGGGCGAGGCTGCAATAATTATGAAAAACGACAGTTTCCTGTCCCAAATTTTTTTTTTCAAGCTGTTCTGATGGGAAGGGGAAATAAAGCACAACCAACTGCTACCCAGAGCAGGACTGCAGGCACAGCCCAGACTTCTTCCGCACACACATTCATTCTCTCCTTCAGGGCTTGGGCTTCAGTGGGACTGAGCCTCTGTCCCACCTTCCTTTTCACAGAGTGGGATCAACTGCCTGCTCCAGTGGACTGCTACAACAAAATGTTTACAGTCTGATAACTTCCAGCTCCCAGAGGCAGAAGCGGGGAAGCCCTGGGGCTCTTCTTCCCCATCTCTCAGTGGCTGGTGGGTTTTGAGGGGCTAGAAAAGGCCCTGGAAAAGATGGGTCAATAGTGCTGTTCTGTTCAGAAGTGCAGCTAGGATGGGGGACTTGCTGCTCTCCTCATGCCAAATGGAGAGCTAGCAAAGGCTAGGCTTAACTTTCCCACCAGTGCTTTATTACCTGAGCCCTTACATGGGCAATTGTGTGAATTTTGGCCAGTGGCCTTTCTCTTCGGTAACTTCTTCTTGTCTGGACAATCTTGGTGCTGTGAGTGACTGTGATTGTAAAACTTGGTACTGTGAACTTTTCCTGTGTGATGTGAAATGTGTCGAGGGGATGCTAAGTTCCTGGCCAAAGGAGGTGTAATTACAGGTGTATTACACTTGTACAGATATTTGTTTCCTTGCACCTTCCTTTTTCAGCATTAAGTAGACAGTAAAATCTCAGAAATAATTACTCAAGAGAGAATGAGGTGATACCTGAACCTAGGCTACTCCATGTTTCAGTCAAACAGCTAAAGAAATAAAAAATAAATCCTAAAACAATCAACAATTGCCAAACACAAGGTGAGGGAAAAAAGCTATTCACCAACTATGTTTTGCTGCTCCTACGGCCAACTTCACAATAGCCCTAAAGTGCTAACCCCTAATACACTGAAGTGTGAACATTGTTGAGACACTAGAAGAATCACAGCAGAATTATTATCAAGTCCTACTTCAGTACCCCTTCATAGCACTTAAAGTTGCTGTTTCAACAGTGAGTGCCTTTTTCCAGTTAGGACATTATGGAGAAAAATGGCATATTTGAAATTTATTCAGTCATGGCATACTTTAACCATCGGCAGTGAAACTGCCATTCAAACTTGTCCATGGATGAAAAGGTTGCCTGGGACAGACGACCCTGCAAAATGATGTTTCTGTAGTATAGAATTCCTTGGTAGAAAAGGTTGTTCTTTGTGGTGCCATGGTTTCTAGTCTGGTAGTAGATGTGCTGTTTGGAGAGTATAAAGCTCGTGTAGTAGCTGGCTATACAGAAGCCTCCTTGCAACTAAAAGGGCACCTCTGCTGCTACTGCAATTACTTCCTACAGAAAACCATTTAAAGCTGTTCAATGTCTTCTTTATAAGCCTGCTCCACCTTTTGACTTTCTTTCTCTTTGGTAATTGAGCTTACTCTTCCCTTTAAACCCTTCTGCCACATAACCGATCCGCTTGCAGAAGAGAGAGACAGTGGTACTATGAAAGTGCAAGCAATACCTCTCTTGATGCACCTTGCACACCTCCTGTACATTCTCCCAACACTAAATTACTGCTCCAGGTCAGTAACACTTTGCTAAACAAAATTGTGCCATACTGAGACACAGGTCCCTTAGGACTCTGTCACGAGCCTTGTAACACTACTCAGTTATTTAGAATTTTATTGCTCTTTGTTTGCTATCCTGACAAAGGAGTTGACTACTCCCAGGAGGGGAAACTGAAGTGAGAGATAAGGCCTGTGGCCGATGGACACTTGGCATCCCCCTGGCATTAATTAGAACTTGTATTTTTTAAAAAGCAAGATTGTTAAAATAAAGTTAGAAACTTGTGACTGATTTTGCTCTTTTTTTTTTTTTTCTTCTCTCCTTTGAATCTTGCTGGGCTATTCAATTTTGTATTCAGGGACCAGTAGATATATTAAAGTTACTTGTTTTCCTCATATTGGATTGCTAAAATAGCATCTGGATTTTCCCTTCAAACAAACTTTTTGTAAGTGAAAGCATATTCTAAAAGCTGTAACACCAAGGGAGTTATTTGAGAAGGGAATGACTAAGGCAAGAAAATCCAGATGACACTTCTGAGCTTCCTATTTAAGTGATTTATAGGAATTCATACCACTTGAAAAAGACTCATGGGAAAAAAAAATCAGATTTACATGTTAATTGCTGTAAGATAAAAGAAACTTGTAGAAGTGGGATCATCAAGATGGCAATTACTCACATAATCTGGGAAATGGGTTCTCACTGGAGAAGCATTGAGATCACAGCTGCCTCTTGCTGAGCTCCTGCTGGGTTAGATCCTGTACATGCAGGAAGGCTCCCAGTCTCAAGTCTGGATCTCTGCAGGGACTGTCCCTTTGTTATCTGGCTGCAGAGAAAGCAGCTGTCTTAGCAGTCCTGCATGGGAATTACTCACAATTCCTTTAACACTCCTCTTGAAGGGATGTGCCCTTCCACAGGTGAGGGCCCTCAGTTGTATCCAGCTCGACTCAGTACAGCTGCCATGCTTTGCAGGAACATTTTGGCATTTGGGAGCCAGTTCAGTTCTGGCTCAGCTTTGCCTCAGATTTCTACAACACCTACTAACGTAAGGAGTTAGGCAGAATGGAAGACACAAAACTGTTTAAGTAAATATATTCCAAAGGTATTATTGGTTTTTAATTTAAGAAAAACTCCCACAATTTACAAAATTATAAAATATACATAATAAAATATTCATTGCAAGTCAAAAAACCACCAGATTATTCTCTGATACATCAGACTTTCAAAAAGCTGAAATAAAATTATCCTAAGATTTTTTGACGAGTAAACTTTGAAGGACAGGAAGACGACAAGCTCGTCTGAAGGCACAGGAGAAAGACCTGGCTGTATTTACATCTCACAGGCTGTTATCCAGCGGGCTGCAGAAACAGTGATAAGAAACAAGGCAAATGCCAACCTCAGCTAGTCTGCTACCCAGCCAGTGCTCCAAGGGCCAACATGCCATCACTCACAGGGAACAATTTTTCTAGTGCACCCAGCCTAATTTTTAAAAACCACTTGAATTGACAGTTACCATCCCAGCTCCTGGAGGATGAACCCCTTGGTCTATTCAGTATTTCACAACGATTAACCTGAGCTACTGTATTTTAGTTTATACCCACACAAGTACATGTTACAGTCATTTTCACTCAACCTCCCCTAAATCAGATATAACCTCAGCTCTGAAACAGCATCTGCTGAAGCTGCGCTTTTTTCTCCTCCAAAACAGTCTTTCATTTCTTTAATTGTGTGTCACTATCCACATCTTCTGTTCACATCTCCCTGGTGCCAAGATACCCAAAAGCAAACAGCACTGCAGCACTGTGTTGGAGGATACACCAGATTCCCGATTCAACGATTCTCTATTTAGACCCAGATTTTTCTTAAAATTGTGCAACAACTCCAAATTCCATTTTTTGGTCCATTATCTCCCTTTTCTCCCTTCCTGCTATTGCTAATTTTCAAGCCCATACCTCCCAGGAGGAAGGCAGGAAGAGTTATGAAGACTCACAATTTAAAAGTTTATCCCACTTACTGCTCAGTTACTCCACTTGATTTCTGAATGACCATGGAAATGCAGCTGCAGATTAATGGATAAGTAGGAAAAGGAAAGTCTTCAGGCACACGTATCAACCAGGCAGAGACAGCACTAACCTAGCTGAGATGTAAGGCACACATCTTGAGCACAGTATTTACAACAAAACATTTAAAATGTGCATGGAAACGGCAATGTACATTTTTCCATGCTATCTAAGTCTATTTTCCAAACCCTGGCCATGACTTTTATCCAGTGCAATAGAATCAGTACAGCTGGAGGGCATTTTGAAGGCATGAGTGGACGAGCCACTAATTTTTCTGCCATCCATCAGCGAGGATTCAACGTAAAGCCTTTCCCCAAGGAACAGAGCTACTGCCTGCTCTTTCACAGAGGTGGCCAATATTCTTTGCTTCTCTCCACAGAGATTGGAAGCAACATCACCAGACTGCTGGGCAACCCTGCACCCCAGCAGCAAGCAGGCAGATCCCACTGCTAAGCCATTTACAACACAAGGACAAGGATGGCGTTGGAAATGCAGTTTCAGTATTCTGCACGGGACCACCTTCCATCCCTGTATTTCAAATGGAGCAGGTCCCAGACAGAACTAACAGTCCTCCAGAGACTGCTCAATGTCCATCACCTCAGCTGGATAGCTCCAGTTACAGCTCCTCTGAATGTCCTGGAAAAACAGCTGCTTCTGGAGGCTCCTTAGACTGTCCAAGACCTCTGGAGAGAGTTCATGGAAGACCACCTGTTTTTCCTGATCCTCCTCCTCCTCCTCTTCCTCCTCCTCCTCTACAAGGTCATCAGGAGGCAGAGGAGAACATCTAGAGATGTAGCCCTGGTCCGACTGCACTGACTGTCTTTGGTCTTTGCACTGGTCATCGAAGACCAACTGGTGCTGCCCGTCAGCCTCCTCCTGGCAGAGATACGGCTCTGAAGGAATGACACTCTGCTGGTAAAGAGGGTACATAAATCCATTCAGCTGGTCTCTCAGTTCACCTGAGAGGTTTGCAGGACTGTGGTCAGCTACTGCTGAAACGTCAGAGTCATCATGGAGGATGATGTTATTCCTCATTGGAAAGCTTGTCTCCAGAAGAGGAACTCCTTCCATACAGTCCTCATTACTCAGCACATGATGGCTAAGTATGTTTCTATCTTCCACAGGAGAGACTGGCTCCACTACCTGAACTAGAGGAGCCTCATCCACAGGAAGGACCACAGTCTGAGAAGCTGGATCCCCACATGGATTAAGCTGAGGCTGCAGTTTACAGCCTGTGTTTTCACCTTCATGCATGTGGAGGTTGATGACATAACAGCAGTTGGGGTCAGGCTCACGTAGGTGCAGCTGCTGTTTCACAATCCCGCTTGATTCACTCAGCAGCGAATCCACCTGGCTCTCTCTGTTTAGGGAATGCAATTCTTCATCATTATCCAAGCAGATGGTTTCCCTCTCAAACCAGTCTGGGTGCTCAGTCTGCCAGTTCTTGAACTTCTGGATGGCCTCTTTCAACTTCCTCCCACTGGGGGTATCAACGTAATTTTCAGCCGTGATTTCCTGGATTCGATGGATCCGCCCAGGTTCAAACTTCTCCAAATCCTGAATCCGAAAATAAATATCCTCAAACTTGTCCATCAGCTGGTACCTGGATGTGACATTGAACAGATCAGGTATATCTGTCTCACTGCTTATTCCCTCAAAGTAGCAGACTATGTACATCCCAAAGCAGGCTGGCTTCTTGAAATCAGGCAGGATCAAATTCAAGGCCGGGGTGAACAGGTCTCCCATCGGCTTCTGCTGATCTTGCTTGAGACACACAGGCTCACTCCCAAGCATGGCCTGCCATTTGGCCTGGGTGCCCCGAGAACACAAGATGATGATCTTAGAAGACAGGTCTTCCATTTCTTTCTTCTGCCGAGTAAGCCAGGGCAGCGGCCCTAACTCCGAGATCTGATGATCTTCTAGCAGGTCTAAGGCTACGGCAGTGCCACAGACCGTCATCAGAAACTCAGCAAACTTCAGCACCACGTCCACGTACAGCAGGTGGTCAGCAGAGTACACAACCCAGACCTTCCGGGGCTTCAGGGGCGGCAGGGAGAGCTCGGTATATGGTGCTGATGAAAGACAGAAAAATATTAATTCCAGCCACATTCCCAGAATTGTAATGGTGCAAGTCAGCAGTAATCAACATAGACATTAACAAAAGGTTCTAGTGACTACCAGCTTTAATGCTATTTTGGTAATGCATGTGAACAACATCTCATTGCATAAATTTAATATGAAAGTACAGACAGGAGAGCTGTGACTTTTAATAATGCCCAGATGAGTCACTGAATTTCACCACACAAAAATAAAACACCAGCTTCAAGAAGTTTGCAGATGTAGCTACATTCTCTGGTGGAGAGCTGAGTGTACCCAGCCCAAACCAATCTCCTACTGCCATGGCCTAGATCAGCAAAGATCCTAAGACTACCTGTTGGTTTTCAGAAGCACCTACAGAACAGTAGACCCTTTGAAAACCTCTTCTGTGTGAGACTTCCAGAACACACAGCACTTGCTTGATAAAACATAGGCAGGACATCTTACCAGTCTGCAAATCGTTGTGGTTGGATTTCCCTCGTCGGCGTCCTGGAAGAGAGAGAAAGTCACAGTCAGTTCTGAAAACAGGAAATAGGATTAAGTGCTTAAAATCACAACACCTGCCACAGATCAAGTTAAATAAATAATCCTTAACTGTGCAGGGAGATAGAACCATAGGGAAGAAAAAGCCTAATAAAAAAATATACTGAACAGATACCTTGCTATGTACCTTGCTATATTTCTTCTTTGAGAGAAGACAAAATGCACTCAAAACGAACTTTCTCTGTCTCCCCCCAGATCCATTCAGTCTCAAGAAGTACAGAACACCCAATTGTTGTTCTGCCACCATTCTTTAAGGAAAAGGGGCATTTTTAGACATGGCTTTTCCTTAAGAGGCTTCTCTGAAGAGGTGACCAAAATGTCCCCAGCTACATCTTAACTGTAAGTCTGATGTGTTGTGAAATTTTCCAAAAGATTACCAATTATTCCTCTCAGATGAAAAAGAAAAATTTAAGCTGTGAGTTACACTGCTTCCCTGTGGTAACTTCCTCACAAAAAACCTAGCAGTTAGCCCTTAAGTACCCAATTTTCCAGCTTGCTGGATGTCAACCTCTGTGTCCTGGCTTTTTCCCTTCCACTTCAATTGAAAAACATTATTTAAGCTCAAAACAGTACAGAAATTAATTTTGTGGAGACTTTCAGAATCAGGCTACAGTGTGGACAAACAGGAAGCTTCTGCTCTGGAAAACTCCGATGCAACGCAGGAGAGAAACAAATGGAGAAGATTTCTGCAGCACGGGGCCTGAACTACCAAGTTCCTTTTCCCTTCGTGAGCTCTGAAGTGCTAGGAACTTGTGCATGAAGAACATGGAGTACCAGACAGCATAACCCATGGAAGACTTTACTTATCCAGTGGATGGTGTTAGGACGTTACAAGTGCTATGATGCAAAAGTAGAAGAAGGGGTTTACACAGGCATTATCTCAGCAGTAAGCCATCAGAACAGCAAGGAACAAAACAGCAACAGAAGTAAGAAAAGTAGAGCTTTAGCATTGGATTTTTTCCCTCCTAGCTGGTATGAGTCTTACCTGCTCTTTTTTTAGTCATACACACCACACCTGCGATGACTGATCCCACCAGTAACACACAGATCCCAGTGATACACCAGTAGAGCCATATAAACATATCACCTGCAGTACAAAAACACTCCTCAGACATTGCCTCACGCAAACAGACCTTCACCAAAGAGCAGAAGTTTCCTGAGCAGAGGGGGCCAAGGGAGGAGGACCCTGGTTGTGCCCAAAACCATGGGCAGACACCAGCACTTCCCTCTTACAATGTACAGCCACTTCTCAAAATGAATTCCTGCTTTCATGATGCTGCTCTTCACCACCAACTTGCTCCACACAAAGAACCATATGTGCAGCACACTGAGAACACAGATCAATAACCTTCCTCTAAATAGCAATGTTTACCCAGCTTTGACAGGCATGCCGCCCATGTCCTGCCTGTTCATGTAATCTATCTTAAAAAAAAAAAAAAAAATCACCATTTTGGGTCATGTATTTTTTCAGTCTACAGGTGTTCACTTTTTTTTCAATCTTGGGCAAACCAGCTCCTTACAGGTGTTGCAGCCAAAAAAAAAAGATGTCAAATCATTATGCACAAGTTATCTTGACATTCACAAAAATGAATATATGCAAGCTATTCTCTCCAAAAGCTGCTTTATATTATGCAAATTTTTTAACACTGAGCAAAGTGACAGAAAGTATTTTATATTAAGACTCTTCTTGTCAAAACTGCTTCTCAAAGAATTCTATGCAAGTGAAGTGTATCTAAAAAAAATTGCTCTTTAAGGTTCACACTGCATACAAATACTTGCCTCATTAAATCACGGTGAAGTAATTCTTAGCACAATTAATTCTGAACTTGGTGTTACATGAGGACTGTTAGAGAAATTTTTGACACCAGGCTCTCATCTCCATCAGACAGACCTACTGGCACAGCTCAGTTATGGTATCTGGTAGTTTGAGCTCGGTGCCTCAAAAAGAGGAACACCGAAGAAAGAAATCCCTGGGCAGTTATACCCTGATGACCTAAATTCCCCATCCCTCACACAACAGTCTGGACCAACAGCATGATTAGGGTCTGGGGTCTCCTCGGCCTTCATTGGTTTGGTGTTTTGTTACCAAGTGGTTGCCACATGCTCATCTTCACATCCTCTGAGGTTGGCTTCAGTGGGGGCTTGGGTGGGTTCTATAGTCCATGATACAATATTTTTGCTACATTTCACATACCTTGACCTTTCTACTCTAACTATTACTTTTTAAGTAATATTTAAGCCACAGCTTTGTCTAGTCTAACTATTACTAATGCTCAGATTGTTAGCTCCAGGTTTCACTATGATCTGTCACAACTATGCACACTTACACAACACAGATATATAATTCAGAAAAAGTTCAACTTGCAGCCCAACAACTCTGGCTACTTATGTCAAACAAGCACTTACCTACCTTCAAACAATATAAAATTTTCAACAGGGACATTTCATTGGGTCATTCCCAGGGAGGATCAAGAGCGGCAAAAAAAAGATTCAGGGTATTGGAAGAACTTCTTACCTGATGGGCCTGTACCTGCAAAAGACAAGAATTATATTAAAAATTCAGCTCTCATCTGTAAACCAGTGGGAGTCTAGATTACAGAAAAGTGGTTCTCACTTGGAGCTGGTGGACACGGGATAAAAGCAGAGTGCCTCAGACAGTCCGTGCCACAGTTCGCAAAGAATGGCTGAATCTGCAGTTGAAATTAATGCAGAAAACAGAAGTTATTCTTAAAAGCAACTTTGTTCCCTGCTTTACTTCCCCCCTGCCTCAACATTTCCTGTATTTCAGCACAGGGACACAGAATTCCCATTTCCCTTCAGCGAACATGACTGATCAAGAATTCTGACACTAGGCCTTAAGAAGGCTGGGAGCTCCTGAGGCTGCACTTGCCATTCCCACTCCACAGTCTCTGACTTGGCAGCCCTATACTAAGGAAAAGCCACAGACTACAGAGACCACCTACATTAAAAAAAAATTGTTCTTTCAGCCATAATCACTATTTCCTTAATACAGGTAATTAGAGATTAGTCAATCTCAGAACAAAATATCTGGGCAAAACCCTGTAACATTCCTAAGTTGTTGACTGCCTTCTTTGTGGAGAAAGGACACAGGCATAAGAGTGAGATCCTACCTGTATTTTGTAGCTGCAGCAAGCTTTTATGTTCTTCTCTATTTTGATTGTGACATTCACTTGCTCTTGTAGACCACCCTGCAGAAATCAGTTGTAAGGGAAGGAAAAAAATTGAATGAAAGTAGGAAAAAGAATGGTCCAAAGAAGCAAAAAGCTTCTATTTTCTTTCTTTGGAACAAGAAGCCCACAGAGAACAAAATGAGTAAGGGATCTGGCCACCATCACTGTGGGTGCCCTGTGAGACAGACATGGTAACACAATTAAGACAGCAGGCTAAGATTGCACAGGTAACAGGAAACAACTGGGAATGTACACTGGATATCTTCAAATGACTTAAAATTACGGTTTCTAAACAATCTAAATGTCTTCAGTTATGTAATGTGCAAACATTAACAAGCTTCCTTGTTTAATTAAAAGCAGCTGTCAACACTGCTGCTTCTGACACTAGGACAGACAAATTAAGTTGCCCTTGTTACCCGCTGTACACAATGTCATGACAATCTAAATATATTTTTTACAGTGATTAGCAAATACTCCGGAACGAGGAACATTCTCCTCTAAAAGGGAAACCCACGTACAGGTGTACAATCCCTGTCAGTAATAACTTAATGCATACCAGTGCATGCAGTACAAAGGGTTTTAAGTGTTAAGGAATGGAAAGATTAAACAAACTGAATGCCATTTATATCTGCCCTCCCCCAGGGAGGGGCTGGGGACTGGTACCAGATATGCAGCATTTCTCCTCCCTCAGATGCCTGAAGGGAAACATTTCTCGTGTCAGAAGACACTCTGGACACTTCGAGCTTCTCAGCAACACAGACTGTGCGACCTACAGAAACTGATTCTCTGCTCGAACGAAACATTTGTTACTAAAACACTCATTCTTTATCTAAAAAAAAATTACCTAACGCCCTCCCATCATCATATTTGATAAAGTACTTCAATGATTTATTGAAACTTCACACCTCAGTTTTGGTTGATTTATTTAGTCTCCCCAGGCATTGGCTTGCAAAAGGCAAAGCCCAGTCAAATATCAAATTGGACTTTGCAGATGTTCATAGATTGCTCCATGAATTGTAAAACCTCTTTTTTTGATCTTTTATCCACCAAATTCCTGACATAAAATTCCTCTTTCCAAAGGCAACTAAAAATTTGTGTAAACAATTCCTTGAAAACTGTTGTTCAAATGTTTGCTACATCATCTACCATCACAGCTCCAAGTCCTGGTTTAGCAACCACTTGCCTAAATCACCACAGAAGGTATAATTTGGGATGGGAATTACCTCAGTGAAATCATGTGTGATCATTTTACACTTCTTCTCATGCAGGTAACTGGCCACATGAATTTGGTATCGGGCTGGCTCCATCCACGGGTTGAAGCTCACAAGCAGAGTTGTATCATCCAGACTTTTACCCTGGATCCTGGGTTCCCACGAGCTGCCTGGAAGTAGGGAAGATACTCCTGCTTTTCTCAACTAGCAGAAATATTTCAGCACAGCATCCATGCCCACATGACTCAAATTTTTACCTGTCTTTATACATGGGATGGTTTTTTTCATCAGAGAATCGCTGCAGTCTGCAAGAAAGACCATAAGCGAGCAGTCAGAAACATTGTACTTCCATTTAGCAAAAAAAAATCACATTTTCTTATCAGAAGCCAGACACCTAACCGAGCTCTCCTTAATGAGTGGACACCTTTGTTGCAAAGTAGTAGTAAAATTCTGTAGAATAATAGTATTGGTTTCCAGTATATAAAACATACCCCCCTACACTGATGCAATGGTGTGGTTTTAATTTTTCTTCTCAGAACAGAGATAATTAATAAGAAAAGACTGAAAACATACCATACTTGCAAGTACAGCAATATCTGAGAACACTTGCTAATGTAAGACTTGTGCAGAAAGGGTCATAATAGTGGAATTAAAACTTCATATTGATCTCCACACCCTGTGATTTTACCATAGCAATACATTCCTCCTTAAACATTCTGACCCAGGAAAAATAGGAGGCTGGGATTTTTCTTGATTTCAAAGTACTCTTCCACATTCACAATTTGCTTCATTTAGCAGATGGTCCATGCTCTTTAGGAATATCTTCAGGGTAAATCCAGAATTACACATTCAACTTTACATTGTGGGATTTACAAGTCTCGGCCTAAACTATGCCTCTCCTCCAGGGTTTGGAAAAAGGACAAGGAACAATTCCCTGCTTAGATAGTTGAAATAAAACATTGCATATCCTACATTTCCAGCTTTCAAAGCTGGAAAATTTACAGTGCTCCTGTAATTCATGAGTAAGAATGCATTAGGTTTCTGAAGAAGAGTGGAGGACAGAAGACAGGAAATTCTTAGTGCAACCAGGTATAACAAAGGATAAGAGGGCTGAGAATCAACTGCTCCCTCTCCTTTTCCAGCTCACATTGACCGATACTCTCCATAGTTTGCCATTTTATAACTACAAAGTCAGGTTGACAACTACAAGAAGTTAAAAAAAAAAAATTAGGGAATCAGTTATCAAGCTCTGTATTAAGTGCCAAATACTTAAAAACTAGTCAGTGCAGCCAGAGGGCACTGCAGATGCTCAGCATCCTTGAGGAAAACCACAAAAATTCATTTAGCAACAGGAAAATTTTCATATGCACAAGAAAGGGTCAGGCACTCAGCACTATCAAGTTTCTTGGTAAATTATGCCTAACTCTGCCTTTGAAATGGAACTTCACATGTCTAAGATTTAATACTAGAAGCCAAAGTTTACTCCTTCCAATTTCGACATTCTGGCCTGTACTTCCAGTTTCCACTAGCAGAGGGGCAAGCTTTGAAAGCTTTTAAATTAAAGTAGCAGCGATATTCTGCGGAGAGCAGGAAAGATTCCTCCACAGCCCCATTCACGCAGGTAAAATCTCTTTGTGCTTGCTCAATTGACGAGCCCTTCAACAACAAAATTTAGGAGGTGTAACTTACATTCAATTAGCCCCTCAGAGGGGCACCTATATTCCTTTTCAGGTTTAACTATGAATTTCTCTTTAGCCATAGTTGTAGCAGAATTCTGGACAAGCTACAAATGCAGTTTCTCAGAAATCAGCAGCCCAAGTTAAAGGCTTTGTCCAGCTTTCCAGAAGGCATGTAACAATTTTTATAGCAGTGTCTTCCATGCAGAAACTACAGTCAACTGGAATCAAAGGGTCTGTCCTTCATGGAATAGTCCCTCCACACACACCTTATTCCAAGCAGAGACTTGACAAACTTCTGGACACAGGATCCCAGAAATAAGGATGGTGATTTGTAGCACAAATGGTACAAACATTTTGGACATATACCACAAGGGTACTGGAGATAAGGCTACCACCGTGGAGTTTCTGAACAGCAATGTTCAAAAAGGACAACAGGTTTTTTTTTAAAACTGTTGCCAAGCTTGCTCACGGTTCACAGGTCTGGACTGGAAAAACACCCAACCCCCAGGCCCGCAAACCACCACAGTCCTAAGTGAATTGGAGCATCTCTTACCAGGCACTGTCAGAGACGTGGACTTGCAGTTGTAGTCTCCATTTACACCCAGTTTGGGCAGGTGGTAGACAGTCACTTGGTAAGTCTGGCCAGGTTCCACTTCAAAACGGTCAAAAGTGAAATTCCACTGAAAACAAAACACATCCACATGGACTTAAAAAGAGAATGATGTTCTTTAAAGCCCTGAAATTAACAGCTGACTTGGCCCTGTTCCACTGTGTTCCTCATCCCATATAACCCATTTACTGCAGCTTCACTATAAAATAAAGGAACTTAAGTGTATTAAATGTACCAGTCCCTTGGTCTGTCCCAGTTCTTCTGTTTGGAATGAGTTTATATCTTTGAACTGATGCAACAGTTTTATGCCAAACAACTGTGTGGTTTCCACTAAATTACACTGCAAGCTGAAATGAGATTAGGCTAAAATACACAGTTTCAGGACTAAAATCTTAGTCTAGTATGAATCTTGCAGTGCTGTGCAACTGCCAAGCATTTAGAATTGCACTTATACATATGCAGTTCTGTACCTGGCCATTCCATACATATTATCCTAAATCTATACTCTTCTCCACATCAGCAATGCTGTGCAAATTCTGGGAGAGGCACCGGCTCCAGATGATAACCTAACTACGGCCAAATTCTGTGCAGTAAGGAACAAACTCCAGATTCCTTATTGTTTATAAAGGGAGCTGTGGATGCTCAGCATTTTTCTGATGAGTTTCCCAGATGGAGTGTAAGTATTTTAAAGCCCTTTGCACTCACCCGGCCTCCATCCGGACGGACCTGAAGAGGCAAACTGTTCTGGAAGTCGAACTGGGCACACATCTGTTGATTGTTGCTCACCTGCAGCACGGCGAGCTCTGCCCCTTCCAGATAGCGGATGCTGGCTGCAGGCACAGGGACACAGAGACATGCCTGTCTTTTCCTGCCATCTGCACGTGCAGAGGTTGCAACCCCCCTCAAGAGATCACCACTGTGCCTAGACTTGTCACAGTCTTACTCCCTTGAAGCGCTGGGGATCCCAAAGCAAAGATAATAGGCCACGAAAAGTGAGCGTGCAGGGTTGACTGACAGCACTCTCAGCTGAAAGGCTGTCCTGCGTGGCAAGAGCTACATCTTGGCAGATGAAAGAGCAAAGGAGAAGGCAACTGCATTCTTCCACACTCCCTGGCAGTTCCACAGATTCAGTGAGGTGTTTAGCTCCGCCCCTCAAAGCTGCTTCATGCAGTTTGGGTGCCAAAGCAAATATGCTTTTGGTACACACAGTCCCAATGAGAAAGTTTATAACCACAGCTGAACAGAATGGTTGGGTTACCTGAGTCCCACCTGCTCCTACACTACTAGAGCTACAGACCATAACTCTATATACCCCTCAGACACAGGCCCTGCAGAAGGAAGAAATGAATGTGTTTCATTCCATCTTAAATCAGTGCAAAACTTTGGACAAGAGTATGCAAGGGAGGCATCATTTACAAACAAACAATTAAAGACACTTGGGAGAGTGAGAAAACTCGACTTAGTAGTACTAATTTATGCTCCAGCAATGGGACAATTATTCCTTTATGAAGACACACACCCATATAGGAAATCTAAGTTACAAGGACGAGATTATAACCCCCAAACCAACAAAATTAAGCAGCCAAACTCCCAAATTTCAAAGCTCTGCTTTCATGACAGTGAAAGACTTGGAGTCTTAATTCTCCTTACTAGACCACACCTATTTCCTCTGCTTCATGCTCAAATTAAACAACCACCACTTACCATCAGTGGCCACTTTCCATTCTATGTGAAGCACAGGGAGCAGTTTTCCATCCACCTGATGGAAAACATGAGAAGAGACATGAAGACTGCTTGGAGCAGAAGGAGTCCAATCCGGAATCTTCAGCCAGCTCGACTCCATGCAGGTACCTGTCCAGAAAATGAAAATCACCTTTTAGAGGGGGCCTGAGGAAGCTCTGCTTAATTGCAGTTATGGTCTGCCCTTTGGGTCAGGGTTATTCTGAAGGCAAAACTGGGTGACAGACTGCTCCCCAGTTCAAGAAGGCAGTTTTTGGCATAGAATTAATTACTTTATAAGTTGCCTGTAATATTCTGAACTCGTTCTAGGAGCTTATACTTCCTCTTTTCCTGAAAATCCATTAGTAATTACCTCAATCAATGTGTTCAGGCTAAACAGGTCAAGGAAGTTTGCTCAGCATCTCCTTGCTGCTGAAACGAACCCATGTTAGTATTAATTACCAGCCTTCCAATCATCACAAATCTGTCAGATACCCAGGGAGATTCTTCCAAAAGTTAATTACTTTGTGTCTGAAACCTGCTTTACCTCAAATTTCAATATACATCTGAATTGAGCTTCCAACAATGTTATGCCTTACCTAAATTAACGAGCTCTCTGGACAGAAAAATAAATTACACTAGTCAACACAGTGTTAGGGAAAACTGGTGCTGTCATCTCATCGGAAAGCGAAATCAGGTATGACAGGCATTAGATGGACATGATCTACTCAGACTTTTGACTTATCAGAGCATGTTAAAAATAGCACAGTCAGGCCCCCCAAAGCACACTTTCAGCCTATTTTGCTGGGTTAGTGATGGGAACAGCGGGCACTATCCCTTCATGTAACAGCACGGTTTGATACTTAGGAAGTAATTAGACAATCCCCACATGCTCATTCTACCAAAAAAATACTGGAAAAACATGACAAAAATAAAGTACCTTTCAGAAAAGAGTGCTAGGCACTAAAAAAAAATAATTATTTCCCTCAGAGCAGAAAAACATAACAAGAGCCATAAGGCAGAATTTAAACCAAATATTCAAATAAGGCAGCAATTTAAGCTGCAGTTCGGCTTAGCCCTGTTGTCAAGCTGTATTCCAATGGCTGTCTGCCAGTGAGAAATATGATCCAATCTGATCCCACCCAATCCCTCTCCTGCCAAAAAAAAGTTTAAAACCTGGGTATTTTCAGCACAGTCATCTCTCTGACCTCGCAAGCCAAGCAATAATACTACAAAAAGTACTACTTTTTGGCTACAAAAATACTTGTGCCAGTCCAATACAGGGTTGGGCACTGAGGCAGGAATGAACCTGCTTAGGACAAGGACTGCAAGGAAAGGCCAAGGAGTTCTGCACCATTGTCCAGTTGCCTCTGGGTACCAAGTGGACAACTACAGAACATTCTCCTTTTTAATAATATTACCCATAATTACATCAAAGTGCTTCAGATGCATGTGATTGCTAAGACTTGACTCCTTACACCCAATAATTTACATTAATTGCTCTCAGCTGCACACCTCTATGCCTCTTTTTTAATTCTAGTTCATACATTAATTTTTCATCAAGTACTATTATAGACAGAATGATTAATAATGAATATTTACTGGCAAACTTATACTAGAATTCCCATTTCTTTAAAAACTGATGATCCCAGCTTTAGATAGAAACTAAATAAGTTAGGTTGTGTTCCACCCATGCCACTGCCCACCCCCATAAACTCTATCCCAAAAAAGAACTTTCCATTCCTCGTCTAGGCAGAGCTTCTAAGGGATCAAACTGGAAGCAAGGCATGACAGCAGTGCTTCACTTTACAACTCTGTGATTCTAGCAGGAAAAACAGGCTGTACGAACCCAGTTAAACAAAGAAATTAATAAAAAAAAAAATTAGAAAAGCATGATCCGATGAGAAAACAGCAATGAAGAAAAAAAAAATACTTACTATTTCTTACGAGACAGTTTAAATCCTGTGGGGAGAAAGAAACAAGAATGTTACTCTCAGAATAGAAAGTGGATTGACAGTAATTTGCCTCTGCTTGGTGGCAGGAGAAGGGCAGGAAAAGACCAATTCAGTGACGCACACAAACTGGAAGAATTAACCATCATGGAAACACTGCACAAAGTGGTTCATCAGAAAAAATCCAGGCCTGTGAAAATAGAAAATAATGTGATGTGAAAGACTGCTGGAAGTAGGTGGGTGGGTTTTGTAAATGCCATTGCTTTAAGTTACTGCTACCCATAAGTGAGATCCTGCTCCTAACACTTGCAAGGTCTAAGCCCATCTGCCTGGAAGCAGGAGCTCTCTGCATCCAGGCTTGACACTTATGGTTATTTTATTTTCTAGCAATATAGTTGACAAAATAACCCATCAAGGGGAAAAAACAAAAAAATCATAATTAGACTCTTTCCAATTGAGAATAAAGATGTCCTGATCATAAAGAAGCAACTGGAAGTTATGTGGGCTCTACCTGGTTTACCCCAGTTATGTTTTGTTTATCCTGGAAGACCCCATGGTCACCAGGGTGCAAAATCCTAGAGACAAGGAAGCCTGAAGCTTTCACTGACACAGTAAATCAAGATGAGAATGATGTTTCCTCCCCACTCATTTCCTATGCCTTGACATAGAAAGGTGGAAATTACTGTCCCACTGTTGCCATCATATAAATCACTCCTGTGGAGGAGGCAAGGCAGTCAGGTTTTTAACCTCTCTGAAACTTGTTAACTCCAAATGTATTTGGGGCTTAGCTTCCAACACTGTACTCAAACTTCAGGGGTGGCTGCCTGAAAAAGCCAAGTGTGCCTTTTCAGCAGTGAACATGCCCTCCAGGGTGGCACAAAAAGCTAAAGCTTTACAGACATCAAGCTGGCATTCAACAGCATCCCTTGCCAGAGGCACAGCCCTAAACCTGCCTTCAGTCACCTGCCAGCACTGCAGCGGGCCCAGAGCTGGCACCACGCAGGCACCTGGCTACAGCCTGGAAGCCACTCAAGGGAAGGAAAGCCCAGAACCTGTGAACCAGACTGCCCTTCTGCTCCTGCTGTTACAGGAGAGGCTGGGAACAAACAGCCAGCTCTGAGGAGGAAGGTGGGCACTGCTTTGTCATAGCTGTGCTGGCTTTTGTCTGCTTGGAACAGGAGAGAAATACATCCTGCCTTTAAAGTGGTCCTAGTGAAGGCAAAACATCAAACCAATGAAAAAGCTTTCTATTTTTTGAAGGAAACAAAAAGTATAAGCTGTTGATGAAATCAAGCACCACACAAGCTGTGCTGAGCAACTGATTTCAACAATGAGCAGAGTTTAACTGACTGTGGAAAAAACACTTCAAGATTAATGATCACATTTCAGCAAATATATCTGTGTTCCTGCAAACCTCGAGCAAAAGCAGGACAATTTGGCATTAAGCTCATCATGCTTACATAAAAAAATAAAACCTGAAAATCTCTTCCAGGCTTTTGTTACACAAGTCAAAACAATACAGAGGTACAAACGCAGCCTTCAGGTACCCTGCACAAGAAACACACCCACACTCCAGTGAGTTGTACCACAAATGCACTCAAAAGAGACAGGTGTATTGAAAGAGATTCAGTGCAACACTCAAATTGTGTAATATTAACCAACTCTATCATTGTTTAGGGGAAACACCTCAATTCAGTTCAAAGGATGGAATCTGCCTTATGGGCCACCCTGAGCTTCTAAGCATACACAAATCTATATAACTCTTTGCCTGAGAACTGAACTTTGGTGAAGAATTGTTTTCCTACTAGCCAACTAGCAACGGGCTATTTTTCAAAATGAAATCATCTTTGGTGCACTAAGTTAGGACTAAGGCATAGTCAGAACAAATTTCTCACTGCTTTTCACTCTTAATCAAAGTTTCTTTTATAAATGAGGGAAGGGAGATAAGCAGTGACACACTTAACATTTCCTTGCCCTCTTCCCACTCTGTTCCCTTCCTTTCTTCCCATGCCCTCGGGTGTTTGCAGCTTCCCTGCAGAAACTGTCTGCCTTCCCCCTTATCTTAGCTCTGGATCTTCTTGAAGTTTTCAACTCACTGTTGGGTCCCCAGCCTCACTGCCAGGTTGTGGCATGAACTGGAAACACCCAAAGATAGACAGTCCCATAGGATGCTAGATGGGAGTCCTGGTATATAAGCAGCCCCAAAAGCTGTGCAACCGTGCCCTATGTGGGGCAGAGTAGCTCTAACATCACTGAGAGCAAAATAAATCTGACCTTAATGTCAACATAAGGACTAGCAATAGGTACTTTTCACTATTTTTGTTGTGTTCAAAAGGTCGAATCAGCCACAACGAAGGGAATCAACTTGACCAATTTAGTCTGAACTGTACTTTCTCAATTGTACTGCATCCAATTATTGCAGACAAACGTATGGATAAGTCCTTCATTGACTATTTAGATCCTGTTGGACTTAAGAAAAAGTGGTTACAACTACAGTTAATAGAAATATTATTGAAACTTCATACCTCCCAGATCAGGTTTCCCTCCCCTCACACCACTGAAGGACATTCCTGCATAGCACCTGCAACCTAAATCCTTCCATAAGGGGAAAAACCTAGAAAGCAAGGAAGTGAATGCTGATTAAACTAAATCAAAAATAGCTCAACTACAATCATTTAAAAGAGAGAGAAGTAAAAATTATAAGTGCCAGTATGGAAACATCAATGAAATGATGAAAAAAAAATTACTCTTAACACTTCAAACACTCAAACGAACTTTTTTAGGTAAACTATGTAGCCTGACAATGCCCTTTGTGTAAAAAGGGGCAGGGGTTTTACCTGAGACAGAACTGATGTTCTTCAGAGCAGCTAGTGTGGTTCTTTCCACTGAGGAGAAAGAGTGAGAGGCTGTGTGGGGCTGAGCTGGGATGAACCCCCAACAGGTAACAGTAAGAACTGGCTACTACTAACCAAGTTTGTTTTTTTTTTTTTTTTGGCAATTTAATGACTTCTGTTAAAACCTTTCACTTAATATTCAGTCATTTTGTCCTTGTTCTGTTGCAGTTATCAGTAATTATTGTAAACTGCATCATGATAAAGCCCTTATATAAATTCTAAGGCATTATTAATCTGAACAGCAGCAACATCTGCTTTCATTTGAGTGCTGATGTTTCTGCTTCTTAGCAGATAAGACATGGTTAAATGAGAAAATTATGCATTTCCCCCTTTTTTATGATCAATATGAATATTGAATCAGTACAGCACATAACTGGATTCTCTCTTCCTCCAGGTTTATCATCCCAGGTGAAGTGTTCGCAATGATATTCCCAGCGTTGATGAGGCTGTGCCCTTTCTGACATTCATTAAAAAACCACGAGCTTAATGAGGAGCCATCAGTCTGCTGATGAGGATTCAGAACTGAAACTTGACAATGAAGACCTCTCTTACCTTTATAACACTGGGTTTCTATGGGATAAAAACAACAGTGGTTTTCCTGGTGTGTCACCGTTCCCCAAACCCCCTCAGGATTTTCAAGGGGCCACCTACATGTATTTTTCCTACCCTACACTGGACTGTTTACCTGCAGTGCCAGTAACTTTTTTTATGTGTAGCTGACTATACTGAAGTGTTTTAAGGTGCCATCACTTATTCAAGAATTTAGCAGGTATACTACAAGAAGAGAGGAAGGATTCTCCCACTACATGGCAGCCTGCACCAACTCCCCTGATGGTCCACTCCCTTCCCAGTCCCCAAAGCACTACAGGGATGACCCAACAGCTGAATATACCCAGAAGAACAATTCATCCAATCAGGAAGTCCTCAAAATAGGCATAAGTAAGAAAGATAAGTGAAGATAAAGCCACAATGCAGGCAGAGGTATAATGATTCCAAAGGATACCTGGAAAAGAATGACAATGAAAATCCTCATGTCCTTCTTGTATCCTGCCCAGGTGAACTGGACTGGGCTGCAGCTGAGGGCGCACTTTTATACCAAAAAGTGTAACTCCAGAGAATGACATTCAAAAGCCAGGAAGCGATTAAAGATAAAAGTTGTTTTTGCAGCAAAATAAGTCTTTGCTTGTGTGCATGGCTTTTGCTTTACTTATTAAACTGTCTTTAACCACAGTTTCTCACTTTTACCCTTCCTATTCTCTCCCCCATCCCGCTGGTAGGGAAGTGAGCAAGCAGATGTGGGGTGCTTAGTTACTGGCTGCAGTTAAACCACAACAGTCCTTTTTGGCACCCAACAGGTGGCTCAGAGGGTTTGAGATAACAGATTTGACTGGAATGTGCTAGAACAAATTTATAGCTGTTATTGCTATTCAGCTGTTAACTGGCAGGTTTCTGTGCCTGCCATGGGGCTCGCTCTCCTGACTGTAAATAGAAGCCTAGTGCTCATTAGTGGCCAATTTTTGCTCTCCCTGCTTTGCAGTGCTGCTCATCCCCTCACTCTGCTGTGCCTGAGAACACTCTGATAACAGCAGTGGCAAAGTGTCTGCACTGGCAAACAGTCAGGGCATCACTGCTGTACTGGACAGGCCAGAACTCCAGTGTGAACCAGAGTCAAAGGGACTGTGGCTTGTGGATGAGCCCATGTGGAACAGAGATCCACCTGTAGCCCACAGAGGGACCGATGCTGGAGCAGCTGGATACTCTAAGGCAGCGTGACCCTGCAGAAAGCCCGTGCTAGAGCAGGCTCTTGGCAGTACCTGTGGACCCATGGAGAGAGGAGCCCATGCTGGAGCAGGTTAACTGGCAGGACTTGTGACCCTGTGGGGCACCCATGCTGGAGCAGCCAATTCCTGAAGGACTGCACCCTGTGGAAGGGATGCATGCTGGAGCAGTTTGTGAAGGACTCATGTCAGAGAATTACATGGAGAACTGTCTCCCATGGGTGGGACCCCACGCTGGAGCAGGGAGAGCACAAGATCCCTCTGCATCCTGAGGTGAAGACCATGGTGAAGCAGGCTGTTCCCTGGCAGCCCATGGTGAATAGCAGGAATCCCTTACTGCAGCCAGGCTGGGAACAAGGGGAGGAGTTCACTGCAGTGTTAAACCATATAAGATGGCCCAAAAGCACCAGAAGTGGAGACTGTAACGGAAATACCTTTAAAGTGTTCCAAGTCGTTATTAGAATCACATATTATAGGAATTACTGTAACAGGAACCACCTGAACCTCAGGAGGACAAGCCTTACAAGAAGCAGTGCAAGTGCAGCAGTGACCTGACCTGGCTGGAGCTGGTGCCCAATAAGTCCTCCAACACACCACCTCTCCTGTCCTGAGTGACCACCATCACAGATGGAGCTCAACATCATGGACTTAAGGAACTCAATGGACATTTCGTGGAGACTTTGCAGGGGTGGCCCATAACCTAAGGGAATGACACAGCTGGAACAGATGACCCCAACTGGCCAAAGGGATATTCCACACTATCTGGCAACATGCTTAGAGTATAAAGCTGGGGGAAGGAGAAAGGGGGGAGGAATGTTTGGAGTGTTGGCACTTGTCTTCCAAAGTCATTATTAAGCACGATGCAGCCTTGCTGTCCTGGAGGTGACTGAACACCTCCCCACCCATTGGAGGCAGTGAATTAATTCCTTGTTTTTCTCTGCTTGTGTGCACAGCTCTTGCTTTACTTATTAGTAAGACTTAATAATAAAGACTTAGCTGTTTTTATACCAAACACACATTTTTTTCTCACTTTTACCCTTCCAATTCTCTCCCCCATCCTGCTGGGGGAGTGAGTGAGTGGCTGCATTTTGTTTAATTGCCAGCTGGGCTTAAACCACTAAATTGAAAAAGCACATATTTAGATGATACAGTAGAAATAAAATTACAGCAGTGATTGTTTCTGGTTGCCCACATTGACAGAAGCATTGACAGAACAGAGACGTGTCAGTCAGACAGACAAGCAGATAAACAGGAGGAAAAGGAACAAAACTTAAGAGCTCTGCAGAAAAGCTGAAGGTGGAGCTCACAGCCAGGTTTTTGTTTTGCTTATGACATTAAAAAAAAAACCCAACCAAAACCAAACAGACCATATGCTCCAGAGAATCAGAATAATCTGGGGGGGGAAAAAAAAAAAAAAAAAAAAGAGAGAAACTGATTAACAGCATCATCCCATAGCAATTCAATTAAAGTAACATGAGGCCAAGATTTCCCAGCAGGATGCTGTGGTAACTACCAAGAAACCACTGTTGAGCTGGGCAAGTGTCCAGTTTTCCTTTAAAGAGTAGATGCTGAATGGGAAGGGCTCCAGCTTTCTGAAATCCTCCTCTTGCCTATGAGCCATTCTATGTATCTACTGAGGCTTGGATGATTTGAAGTTTACTGCAGTTTCCCTTTCCTTATTCCTCAGTAAAAAGAAATAAAGACCAAGTGGACATGATCACACTACAGGAATATAACTGCTGAAGGGCAATTTGCTTAAGGCTGGTAGGAAACAACCATCTTTTACAAAATTGTTTTGATTTTTTAAAGCATTTTTTTTCTCTAGAGTTTCTAAATTTTGCTCTCACCCTCATATAAATTCTCAGCAAAATCAAATTCAAAAGCAGCACTAAGTGGACCACAGTTTATGTCAACATCCTGCACAGCAAAAAGATGCCACAGAGGGGAATGAGAGAAGCCAGTCAATAGCAAAGGCAAAATGAACACATTTGTAAAGCCTTCTTCCCATATACCACTATTGCTCATCTTCATGATAGATGTTACATCAATTCTTCTCCAGAGACTTTTAGTGAATATCCACTAAGCTGGTAAGGTGGATTTCAGAGACCCAACCATGTACAGCTATGCAGCCCCTCAGAGATGGCAGGGTTACAAACACTGCATTCCTCCAGGACACCAAGGCATGCCCTGTCTCGAAACAGGTACAGCCCAATGACTGAACACAGTGATTTAACACTTGATGAACAATCAGATGGGTATTTAAGCTGTGGGATGTTTTTCCCCTGCACATATTAAAAAAACCCTGCAGATGACCTATTCAAATAATAGGAAGGAACTGGATTTGCAGCTATGCTATTCAGCCCTACAGCTGAGCAGGTTTGATGGAGTAGTGGTGAATAAAGCCCATTAAATGCATTTGTTGGCATTTTAGTAAGATGAGCTGTTAACAAGCATTTAGTTTTACTTTCGCAATTTACAGGTGCCCACCAACACTGACGTGACACTTTCCCTCCACCACTTCATCTCCCAAGCGGCCTCTGCCGCATGAGAGCTTTGCTGAAAAAGCTGCTGTTGCTCACCCTGACCTGCTGCAAAGCTCAGCAACGGCAGTGGGTGGTTTAGAAAAAGGAAGTGTGTCTCCCCCACCGTGCTCAGCAACAGCTTCTCTTTCGAACCACACCACAGTCACACGTTGGGAGGGTTACTGAATCATGCTCTGCACAGTGAAACCAGCAGAAAGGGAAGGGGAAACTGTTTTCAACTGTCAAAACTTCAGTTGATAGTAGTTTTTTCTACTTGTGTCAGCAGCTTCATAATTGCTTTTAAAGAGGCTCCTCGTGGGTTTAAGACAATGCCTTTTTCATAAGTGTATCTGCATTTTAGAAACCTGCTTTTTGATAGAAAAGGCCAAAGTAGCAGCCTTGCACATTCAGTGATCTGTGAGCACATCCAGAGCGTGGGGCAAAACAGCTCCTCAGTGAAAGTTGGGGATGCATTGGTGAGGCCCTCAACAAGTTACTGTGGTTCACATTTCCTTAAAAAAGGAGGTACAAGACAGCAAGATACAGTCAGGCAAAGCCCAAGCATTCAAAGACTCACAGAAACTCTCTAATAATTTCTCTCAATCTCCATGTGACTAACGTTTGGGATATCGTGGTTATGCAGGATGCCTAAGCAATATTGTAATGTCCTCTTTCCACTTTTCCAAGATTTCACATTTCGTAACTCCACAATGCCCAGCCTAAAGTAAAATTACTGAAGTGGTCTGTTTTCTTGGGGTCTTTTTACAGAGGAGTGAAGGCAGCAGACTGGAGGTCAGGTAAAAGAGAGGAACAGATAGAGTCAAACATTAGGAAAGGAGTCAAAGTCAGACTAGACAAAAAAACAGGAAACACATACAGGAAAAGATTATAGAAGCTCTCCTCCCAAAAGAACAGATTTTGTTTTACATATGTTTATAGCTGCACCTGACCAGCTCCCTTCACTAGACTGCTGAAAGTGCATCATGACACATAAAACCGTCTAGGTTAGAAGAGAACTGCCCATTTTCCTGTTTATGCATGAACCGCTATCGTTGTCAGAAATAAAAAGCAAAAGCAGCTCCCTTTCCTCATTCTACCCACTCTTTACATGTATCTAAGGCAGAAAAAAACCCAACAATGACCATCGACAAAACAAATCCAAATCAACCCCCCAAAACCAGCAGAGAGAGTGACCAGCTTGGAGTTCATACTCTGGGGTGCCAAAGTTAGCTCATGTTGGTTAGTTCACTTTTCCTCCGGACCCCAAATCTGCACCTCCTCTCTGGCTGGGTTCACAGGGAGAAAAAAACCAAAACCTGCCCGTCCAAAACTCTCAAGCACATACAATATTTATTTCCTTACTCCTTCGCAAGAGATTATCTGCTTTCTCCTAAAAGAAAAAAACCCAAACAACAAAAAAAACCCAAACCAACCCTCAGCTGAAAGGAACAGCTTTAAAACATTTTAGGACGTGAGGCAACGCCAGCGATTAGCAAAGACTCACATCCTGCCCAAGTGACTCCGGCCGGCTTTAGCCCGTCCCGGCCCCCCCGGAGATGTCACTGACAGGCGCTTCCCGGCGGCCATCGCAGGGCCAGGCGGATCCCGCGGGGCTTGGAATGCTGCCCCGCTCCCAGGCTCCGCTCCGCACCGGCGCTCCCGGGCACAGCGACACCGCCGCTTCCCCCATCCCAACTCCCCGGCTCGTCGCCCCCGCCCGGGCCGCGGCGCTCCGGGCGCTGCCCGCGCTTACCGGCTGGGAGCAGGTGAAGGGCGGCGCGGCGTCCAGCAGCAGCCGCAGGGCCGCGCCGGGGGGCAGCAGGAGGGGCGGCAGCAGCAGGAGCAGCGGCCCCAGCGGGAGCCGCCGCGACCCCGCGCCCGCCATCGCCTCTCGCCGCTGCCCCGGGCCTTCCGGGCCCCGACCTGCGCGGGGCGGCGCCGGCCGCACCTGAGGAGGGGCCGGGGCGGTGCTGAGGCGGGACCGCGGGGCCCCAGCCCCGCCCGCCATGTGGGGCCGGGTGTTCGGGATGGGCCGGGCCGGGATGGGCGAGCCCCGAGCGGCTCCGCCCGTCTGGGCACAGCGCTTCCCCGAGGGCAGCCAAACCAGCCTCGGCCCGGGGCTTGTCTTCCCGAGGTCTGCGGGCTCGTCGCGGAATCGCCAGGGCTGGAGATCACCCAGTCCAACCCCCTCCCCTGCCAAGGCAGGGTTACCCGGAGCAGGTGACACAGGAGCGCGTCCCGGTGGGTTTGGGATGTCTCCGGACAGGGAGACTCCACGCCCTGCTCGGGCAGCCTGTGCCAGGGCGCTGCCCCCCTCAAGAAGTTCTTCCTCAGTCTGAGGTGAAACTCCCGGTGCGCGCCTCTGGCTTCGGGTAGATGCCGTGAGCATTAAAAGCTGACACCAGCAGCAGTGTGCAGCTGCTGAATAAGACGTGGCATAGGTGTATGCTTTGCGTTTCCTGTTGAGGGGCTGTTCTAAATGCGACCACTTCACACGGGGCTGTGAAACCTGCTACTCATTCCTGATTCTCCCCCCTTTTCAGCTGTCTTACAGGTTTCACTCGAGGTTTCGTGCTGTTCTTCACACTGCAACACGCCCACAAGCCGCTTTCACCCGTTTTTTGCCACGGTTTTCACCTCACGGTGTCACACAGAGCCGTAGCTCAGCCCCAGGGAGCTCCGCCGAGTTTCCAGCTCAGGATGTTTCTTAACAAAGCTGAACCATTTGCTGGGCTTTGACCACCAGCCGCAGCACTTTCGTATGGTTTTGTGGTGGCAAATGTCTGACTGATGGCCAGTCTGAGCCTGCAGATAACGAGATTTCTGTTGGTGATCGTTCTGCCATTCCAACACCCAGCACTGATGACATCCACAGGTTTTCATCGACTCCTGAGTTTTAGCATTTTGTGCCACCACTAATTAATAGTAGCAGCAAAGCCTGCAGTTCTGACAGTCGTGTGTGAGTCAGGGGAAAAAAAAATATATATATATATAACATAACTGAAAAAACCCAAAAAACCCCACATTATTTTTTTCTTTAGGCATTATTTTACTCAATCTTAAAATGCTGTACTTGGGCTGAGTACGCTGTGATTTACAGTGCTGTGACAGAAAGGCAGTGCTCAGCTGGCACTGCGGCGAAATTGCTTGATAACCGTGGTAGAACACGTTTGTTCAATCGGAAAGTAAATGCGTGGTATGTTACTTGTTATCATCCCATTAGCTCCATGGCTTATGTATATACTGATTACACCGTATTTAAGCTGCGGGCATTCGATTTTTTAGTTGCAATGTGCTTGGTAAAAAAGGAACCCAGTGGAGAATATGTTGTGTGATTACGCATGAGTCACACGTTGGACATCATGACACAGCAGGATTTCTGTGGTGACAACAGCAGAGAGAGCGGTTGGATTTCCTAAGTTACTGTTTATCAAGGCAGGCTGTGACTGTCAAGACTGTTCTGCAGCCCCCTAAATACAGGTGGGACCCCATGATTGGCAGCAGGGATGCCGATGGGAAATAAAGGGCTGCAGGAATTTGTCTTATTTTCCAGCCACTGCTGGGAGAAGGGAGCAACGTCAAAAGGAGTTTTGATAACATTTACAATATTAAACAAATCTGGACATTGTTTAGAAATTTATTAGCAATTTTAAAATAACATCATTCCTTAGATAAAAATGCAATCTTACAGGAATATACATTTGTCCCACACAGAGATGACCCTATAGCTCACTGGCGGGCCACTCACTCTAACTTTCCTCTGTTGATTTTAAAACGTGCGAGAGGGCAAGACGGACTCTGGCACTGATGACAGGCTTACATGACGATTACAAACTGTACAGCATTATTTACAAAAGCATTTCTGTGGGTTCATGAAAACTAGATATAAAATTGTGGAAGGAGGTAAAGAATTGAGACGGGGAAAGGCTTGGGTGGAGGTGCAAGGGAGGGCTGGGAAGGTGGGCAAGGAGTGTAGGGAAGAGTGGGAGAGGAGGTTTATATCTGGGCTGATTTATACTTGAGAGAGGTCATTTTACAGCTCTGGGCAATTCAAATGAAGGCAAAACACTTATATTTATCAACATTTATAGCTGATGATCAGAGCAGGAAATGGTGCTCCAGGGCCTGAACTTAAGAGGTGCTGAGGAACCCCATCCTCCCTGAAGTCACTGGGAATCACCGGTACCTTGCCGGGCCACACCCAAACCACGAGGGTGCAGGCCAGATACAGCATCCCAGGACCTTAAACTGGTTTGATCCTGCAGTGCTCAGTCATCGGTGCTGATGTGAATTCAGACTGAGTGAGAGATCAGCTCCTAAATTACACTTTCACTCCTGAAACTGGACTAGATTCCAATCACTTCTTGCCAGAATTCACCCAAAGTGACTCATCCCTTGCTCTATCAAGCGACAATTGTTTGGAGGGAGATGTCATCATTCGGAATTGATTTTTAAGGCAGTTTTATAAGTATCTCCCCCTTTTATTTTTTTGTGTGTGATGCAGCAATGTTTGTCAAAGAGATATTTACAATCTCACTCCTCCTCCTCCAAAATCTTCCCACATTCAAACTGTCAAGACTGAATAAGCTTGAAACAATCATTTCTATGAGCAATCATAAAGTTGATGATATTTAGATAGTATTGGCTGCCACTCTACCTAGGTGCTTGAGATGGGAGCAGACTGACTCAGGATGCTTAAAATACTAAAAGCCTGTTTGGGAAAGAGCTAACAGAAAAACACAGGTATTTCTTTATCCAAATTAAGAGGCTAGCAAATGGTGTCTAAGTTTGTGGGTCTGTCTTGAATAGGATAAAGCTTTGGAAAGGGGCTGTTCAAACGCTGGCAGGAAAAGTCGTTGCTGGGTGGAGGTGATGCCTGCTCTCGCCTGGGCTTGCCCCTGCTCCACTGGGCCTGGGATGCAGCTGCTAAACCTGGCCTAACTTCAGCTTGCTGGAGTGGAGGCTGTGTGCCTGACTTGGGGTAGAAAAACAACAGCATGGGAGTGTGCAGACAAGCTCCTGATCCTGCCTAAGCCCTTGGTAATGCTAATGAAGATTCCTTCATTACATCAGTCACAGTTGCTGCTCCTCTCAGTTAGCCCTTTAGAAAGGGACTTGATTAGGCTGCCTAATTGTCTCTGGCCATCTGAGATCTCTGCCATCCACTGGGGCTGATGGCTGTGACACCAGCCCTGCCTGGGGCAGAGTTGTGCCTTTCTGAACAAGCTGCTGCAGACCCAGCAGGGTACTGTAGGGTATCTCAGGTGACAGGAAACTCCCACATTTAGGCAATTGAGTCAAGCCCTGTGCCCCTAAAGAAGGCCTGTTTTTTATGCTCAAGTGCTAACAGCTAAGGTCCCCATAAGGGGCAGAAGAAAAATGGAGGATTTAACTAGAACACTAAAGTTTGTATCAGAAGAGGTTTGGTTGTTTGTTTGTTTTTTTTTTTTTTTTTTTGTTTCCATTCCAGTGTGATGCTACTGACTTCTCTGAGAGCAATTGGAGCCCAATCTGTTTTCAGTCCAGGGCACGTCTCTTGTTGTGCTTCTGCCCTCACCCACCCCACCTCAGGGTGCTCTAGCAGCAAGGCCATAGTAGTTTCAGCTGTCCAGAAACAAAGCAGGAAGAGGGATAAAAGCTCCACAGACTGAGATCCCTCTGGAAACCTTCTGGATCCCTGGGCTTGCTCACCCAAAATAAAACTTTAAAAACTTTGCAGCATTTAGAAGAAGAAAAAAAGAAACCCTGTGCAGCTACTGAGAATTATATTTCTTAGGCTTCTTTGAAGAAGAAAATAAATGGGGTGAAAATATAATAAATTTTTCAGGGCCCAGTTCTGTTTTCCACATTCTTTGCATCACTGTGGCCTCTAGGGCTCTCCAGCCTCATGTTAGCAAGATGGGAACAGGGGCTTCTGCTGGCCTGGAATGTTTTCTTTATATGCACTACAGTTTTCATTATGAGAACTGATAAAATCTCACCACTACCAGAAACCCCAACTGGATTCTGCTCCTTTTGCATTGACTTCGTTGTGCTCCAAATTCCCCATTCAGTGTTCCTCTCCCCCACCCTGCCCCTGCCATGGGGACAGTCACAAGAGGACCATGCATATATCTTAGGAAACTCAGTTCTGTCCCAGCAGGGCTGCTTCACTTCAGCTCACTGGACCAGTGGGTCAGGGTTTCTCATCTACACGCACGAAGCAAGGCCTCCAACTTCATCTGTGACACAGGTGAGCAACCCCACGGGCCCGTGGTGCCACCACCCCGTGTGGCCGTGTCTGTGTGCAAACGCGCATACATTCCATACAGCAATCTGAAACTATCAGGCAGAAAAGACACAGGAGCCTGGCTGAGACCCATACAACTGTTATATTGGCGTCAGTCTAAAGAAAGCAATGATACATTGCTTTGGAAATTATCAAGAAATGTAAAAAATGCATTTGCCCTTTCTTTGTTGTTGTTGTTGTCGTTGTTGTCGTAGTCATCGGGGCAGGGTTCTGAGTCAGAAAACAAAGCAGAAATAGATGCGGTTCTGTACATGGCGCCTCTCTGGCTGTCCCTCCGTGCTGGGGTGTGGTGGGCAGGGTAATAAACCAGGCGGTACCCCTGCAGTAGCAGCAGCATCTACACCATCATCGTCCACATGTCCAGCTGAAGAGGCAGATGATGCACAAAAGGTTTGTGGATATCGAAACTCCAGCTCTGGATCGTGAGTTCCGCTTTCTTTCCCATCAAGTCAGCCACACAGAAATAAGGAAGAAAAAAAAAGAAATGCACCCGGTGTGGCTGGCCCAGTACTGTCTGGACTAATGAGCAGGAGTGATACAGGGAGGAGGTTTGTTGTTTTAGAATAAATGTCTTTAGTCTGCAGTGTACTCTTGCAGGTCAGAGAGGCTCAGGCAAACAGCAGATTGGTTTCTTTTCCCCGTTCTTTCCTTTCCTTCCATGCCACTCCTCAGCCATCAGTTCCCTCAAAGCTTCCATCCACAGCACAGTGATTGTACATACCCACCATCCACTCCCATACACAGGGAAACACTCCAGGAACTAAACCTGCCCCCTCCTTCCCACTGTCCCCCAGACTCTGCCTCACTTGAAGGAGACAGTAGCTCTTTGCTCAGGCCTGTCACAATGTGCACATTGGAAGTACCTCAAATGAAAAAGAAATAAATAAAAATGCCGCCCTCCCCAGAAAGAGAAATTGGCACAGCTGGCACCAGCAATTGCTAAATTGAGTACCTGCCCCTGAAACTGCACAAGTCACGTGCGCTCTCTGCTAGCCATACATTTTCCACTCTGCAGGACCTAGGACAGAGCAGAGTTTCCCCTGGACATTGTAGGCTGTGACCCCCAAGGGAGTCGCAGCTTTCACCAGGAATGTGTGGGGCATAATCATTTCTGCCATTTTCCTTCCCATCAAGAGAAGTCCTCAGGGATGACACGGGCTGCCAAACATCCAAAATGCCCTTTGTCACCGCTAATTTAGATAAGTGTTCTGTTTGTCAGGACTGGAGAAGACCTTCTGTCCCCCCCTGGGAGAGTCAGATGGACTTTCTAGTGGAAGAAAATGAGACAGGGAGCCCTTACATTGCCAGGCACAGCATTCTTTCCTTTCAAGTACCTTTGGAGCATATCAGCACTAGCAGCAGCAAACTCAAAGGGAGACACACTTGTGTGCCCATCTTGATACAGGCACAAGGGATGGAAAGGGTGAGACTGACTGACTGACATCAGCTGGATACTTTCTCCAGAGAAGTCTTGAATTATGACTTTGATGACAGATGGTTGTACAAATGGATTTGTATTTCTCTAGTTTAAACGTACTTGGGGTTTTTCTGAAGGTATCTTGAGCTGATACTGGCTGGTTCAAAAAATGTAATGTCAAAACCACCCTTTGCTATTTCTCCTTTATGCCCCAGAGAATCAAGAAGAAAAACAAGAGCATACAAAAACAATGTAATCAAAGTATGAAATAAATGCTGTTCGGGGACATCTGCAGAAGCTCAAGATTTGAATGGAAGTTTAGATCTGAGTCAGATCACACCACCCAACTCAGCACTGATCTGCAAATTTGTGAACCATCCTGAGAAGGGAAGAAAAACAGCAGTAGTCTGGACAAAAATCAGTTGCATAAAATCTAACAATACCTGCCTGTTTTTTCCAGCCTCTCTCATGGGTTAGGGCTGAGTATCAATGTGAGAAAAGAGAGTTTCATACGCACTAGTCAGGAAATCTGGCTGGGACAAGCTGTGCTGTCAGATGTTTTGTGGCTTAGAATCTGACCCATCCACTAAAGTCTGGGAAAAGGGCTCAGACTATGCTAGGCATAGGAACACCCAAAAGTCACTCAGCATCTGCATCTTGACCAAACTGCAGCAATTCTCCTAATAAAGATCCAGAGCTCCCTCCCTCACTTACCCTCTGCTTTCAGTCCAGGCCAGAGTTAGATAACTGTACTTTGCTAATTATTCTGATTCTTGCATTTCTTATCCCAGCACCCTGCTATAACTGAGCAGGGTCAGCTATCTAATTAAACAATTTTGAAAGCAGATTTTTTTCCCTCGCTCCTTGAATTGCTGGTGCCAGCTGAATGTGTAGGATGGATCTGCCAAATGAGCTTGGGGGTCTTGCCACCCTTGAGTGGGATGAGACCTTTAGAGAAACTGTGCAAAACCAAAAGAAAATGAAGCCTGAATAAAATGTCCCAGTCTAGGGAAGAAAGAATCTCTACCAATAAAGTCACCGTGCATGTTAAAAGGGAGTGAGGAAGAAGGAAAATGAACACAAGATATGCAAAATCAGTAACGTTCAACCTGTCAGTGGATTGCAGAATAGTTACTTACACCAGGTACACTTTGTTCATTGTACAAATTAAAAAAGGAAAAAAAAAAGAACAGTACCCCTTTCCCCAACCACACGTAGAAAAGCACTTAAAAGTTCAAAGGTAAAGCTTGGCACATTCCAAATACGAAATGATTCACTTGACATGCAGCAAAATATACAAGAAGTGATTCTTTTTTTTCTTTTTTTTTTTAAACAAACTTAATTCGATTCATTATCTTTGCTTGGCACAATTGCAATTCATTTTAAAAAAATATTTGAAAAATACTGAAACTGACCTGAATTCAAGTATAACAGTTTCTTCAACAGAAACATTATCAATGCAATAAAACATCACACGGAATATATCGAAGCGTAACGCCTTCTGGGGTTTTTTTCTTTTTAGTTTCCCCCCACCCCCGCAATTTATTTTTTTTTCTATACAGTTTTAATGCCAACACAACTTACAATTTTATTTTCAAAATTAATATTATTGCATTGTTTTTGCATATCTTGTGGAACAGAAAATGCAAAGTTACTGATTCCCTTTTCCAAAGCAGAGACAGTGGTTCGTTTTTGCATTCAAATGGCCCCAGATACAGATCTCCCGCAGCTCAGACCAGGATGTGGAGAGCTGCATGCACTTACACACACACGCGCACGCACACTCGCCCCGTATTGCTCCCACACTCACAGATATACTTAGCACTAAAAAGAACCCAAATCAATCACTCAAATGTGCAAGACTATATCAAGTGCATTGCCTACTATCTTTAAATTATAAAACAACAACAAAAAAAAGGTTTCAGTTACTAGTAAATAAAATTACAAATTCTTGGTGTACATAATGGTTGGTAAAACTCGTCTATTATTGTTATACTTCTACCAAATTTCAATGGAGAAACCGCCCCCCCCAGTTTAAATAATACAACATGATCAAACCAATTTAACAATTGCAAAGGTGAAAATAAACCAAACCAAAAAAGGTAGGTGATTACAAAACGCTGTAAACACTCCCTTCTCCCTCAAAAAAAAAAAAAAAAGAAAAAAGAAAAAAAAAGAAAAAAGTCAAAATAAAAACTGCAACATGCTTTCAAGGAAATATCAAACTGCAAAACAAGAAGAGATCTACACGAGCCCACCACCACCTCAGCATGGGCGGGGCGGGTTGGCTCTGCCCCTCCGCAGAGCCAGTGCTCCCATTGGCTGGCATGGCTGGCTGTCTGAGCTCTGATTGGCTGGCAGGAGGCTGCCCGAGCTCGGATTGGCTGGCAGGTGACTGCCCGAGCTCTGATTGGTCGGCAGGAGTGGCTGCCTGCACTCGGATTGGTTGGCAGGGACCGCTGCCTGGGAGTCTCGGCGGGGCTGAGCAGCTCCGCTGCTTGCCCCTCGGGCACCCCTGCACTTCTCCTGCTTCCTCCTCCCCCTCGTGGCGTGGGAATCCACAGCAGAAGTCTTCCTCTCCTTCCAAATCAAAGGGCCTTGGCTTTATGGAGACGGTGAGGCTCATACAGAATATGTGCAAAATGATTTTTACAAGCAAAGTCGAAAGACACCCGTTTGGCGCAGGGTCCTTTTGGCTAGGGCCATCCACAGGAAGCTGAGGTTCCCCTTCGTGCTCCGGAGGCAGTTGTCGTTCCTTGTGCAGGGACTGAAAAAAAGAGGGAGCTGGCTCTCCTCCTCTTCTTCCTCCTCCTCACTCTTCCTTCATGGACACGTGCTGGGGTTATATCCGCTCCTGAAAAGCTTTCTTACACCACCCAACTCTGCGACTCGTCCCAACAGAAATGAATGAAGAACGCTGTTCCGGTTACTCCAGGTCACGAGAACAGTGAGGCACTTCTGAAACAAACCCATTAGGAACATTGAAACAAATAAAAAACCAGCATCGCTTCCAGCCCTGGCAACTACAGGCTGCTGATATAAATCCTGCTGTCCTTGAGCTCCTCCTGACTTATTCTACAATCCGGGTTCTGCACCTCTTCCTCTTCCTCTCCTGCACTGTCCTGCCCTGGGTCCCTGCAGTTAGCAAAAGGCAAGAGGTTGCCATTGGGGCTCTGCTTGCTGTTACCATTGAGAATGTTGTCTGCTGCATTTTCCATCTCTTCTATCGTCATGTCGCAGGCGTCTGCGAGCTCCTGGGTTGTGACCTCAATGAACTTTGGATCTTGAGCAAACTGCATCAGTCCTTCCGAGATCAAGACCTTCAAAAGCAGGCAGGGAACCAGAAACAAAGACACACGTTAGTACTCTGCATCGTCAACCCTGTCACGCCTCTAACACAACCCTCTTCACTGCTGTGTTTTCCCCAGAGGTCCATCTCCCATTTAGGCCACTTGGAGATGGGCTCTCCTACTCTTGGCATTGTGGGCAGCAACGTACGTGTTGCCCTGCCCTTCCACGGTCTCTGTTTCTAGTCGGCCTTGACAACAGTGCCCTTTGTGACTCTGCGATCTTACCGCTTCCACCAGGCTGCTGGCGCTGCCGTGGAACTGCCTGCTGCTCCCGGCGGTCGGGCTGGGGACGGTGAGGGACACCGGCCTGGCTCTCCTGGGGCTGCTGCAGCCGGTGCTGTCGGGGAACCGGGAGCCGCAGTGCACCGATGGGAAGCTGCTGTTGAGCTTCTCAGTGGACTCGGCCCCGTCGAGGCGCAGGGTCGGGATGGTCTGCTGCGGCCAGCCACGGTTGCAGGGGGTGGCGGGGGGCGTAGCACACAGCCGGGAGAACGTGGTGGGGGAATGGCTTCGCTGGAGCAGGGGACTCAGGCCGGCCACCGCTAACGCCTGAGGACAGAGGAGGAGCAAGATGAAGGAGAGCTTGCACTTGGCAGCAGGGCTGGAAGGAGTTGGTTCTGGAGAAGCTGCCCAAGAAAGGCCTGGAGAGTCTTGAGGCTCGTGAAAACAGCCACCAGCTCCTTCATAGGTTTGGATGTTTGCTGCAAACGCGTTTTCCTTTAAATGGTGTGCCCTGTGCTAGTGCCAAGCACCAGACTGAAAACTTTCACAACTGCAGTTCTGTGGCCTTGGAGCCACGGCATTGACAGGAGGGATGCAGCCCTGCTCCCCACAGCCTTGCCAAAAACCACCTCTTCTCCAGGGGGTGATACAGCAATTCATTTTCCCACCACTGCCCCCACACATACCGTGAGCTTTTATTGCCAGTTGCTGTGTTTTCTCTAAGTGTCTACTGAGGAACCTGAACAGATACCAGATGTGAATTTTACATATGTCTGCAGTTGGCAATAACTTTAAATCCACCACTGGATTTTAAGGCATCTGCTGTTGGTGGGAGGATCAATATCTGATGATTATACTGTCAGCCATCCAAGTCCTTCCTGTAATCATTTACACCACCTCTGAGTCATCCAACCTCCTTTTATAACAAATTTCTCGAGAAGCCCCATGTTGCACAGGGCTGATCTGATGCCTTATTCATGGTGACTGCCTCCTTGTTCTATAAGCAATATTGTCAGAGTCGTAAGCTCATCTCACAGAGCTCACTGCAGCCCAATATGAGCAGTGGAATAAATGGACAGAAAATATAGGAGTATGTGGACTGTGTTGTAGAAAATCCCTTTGTTCAGGCTGGGGTTAGTCTCACCCAGCCTCAGCTATCTGAAGGCTCCATGTGTAGTCTAAGCTAACTGTGTAGAGAGACACTGGCAAGCCTCCTGTCTCTTCAATCCCTGCCTGAAAATGCTCTCTCTGAAAAAGCTCTCTACAACTTACACAAGACTTAAACCTGCCCTTTGGAGATGCTCCTTCCTGCTGTTGACCACAGTGGGCCTGAACTGACCAATTTAAACTAGAGAGCTAACTTTAAGCTATCTAATGTTAAGTGAAGCTCAGCCCATCTGCCACTGAAATCCTTGGGAACTGATAACTATGCTGTGCTGATGACTTCAGTGACAGATGAACAAAAGAATTAATTCTTAGTCACCTACAGAGTTCACCAAGATTTTCCCAGGAATTAGATGTCAGACTCCTATCAGATTTCAATGAACAAGAAAGCCCTTAAAATTTCCTCAGTATAAGTCATGCCCTGCAGGTTGTGATGGCCTCAGCACATCCCCTAAACTGCCAGGTCTTCAGTGTTGTCAGCTGAAGGCCAGATGCCTATTGCAGGATAGCCCTTCAGTCTGGCTAAGTGACACTTGGGTGGACAGAGCCTCATCCCTCTAGGTTTTTGTGGCAGGATGAGGAGGGATGAAGTAGCTCCATCCTATCTGTACAGGTTGGAGGGAGCTGATTCTGCCAGCTGGGTGGGCTGAGAGGGTGGGAGGCACCTGTTCCTCTGCCTGGCCTGCCATGGGCGGGCAGGAAGTCTCAGGAGGGCTGTTACTGCTGTGTTGAATGTGAGAAGCTGTTTCCTGCCCACTCCTCCCTGCTCCAAGGCATGTTCTGGTTGTCCCTGCCACAGCTGTAACTCTGCATACTACTGCTTTCTGGAACTTGAGTACTGAAGGATAACTCTGGGACTGGAGGCGAGAAAAGCCAGGGAGCCTCAAACACGCTCACCTCTCGCTCCTCTGCTCTGACTTCTCACTTCTCCCAGCCCTGCTGTGTGGCATTTTGTACCCTTGTGGCAGCAGAGGAGGTGACAAGGCCATTCTGCCCTGCCCTGGGGAACTGCATGGAGCAGGACCCCACCCTTGCAAGGCTGGCACAACCATCTGCACCTGTTTCTTCCATGGTGACAAAAAGTGGCATCATCAAAATAAAAGACACAAATCTGCTTTGGAGTGTGACAGCTGGCTAATCATCTAGGTACGTGCCTAAGCATACATTTGATAGGCTGCTGAACACAGTTACAAAGGGCTTGAGAAGCTGATTAATGACATGTAATCAGATTATGTTTAAAAATGAATAATTACATTTACTGGTTACCTTTAATTAATATGAAAGTAGACTCTGTGCATTTTGTTCATATGCACACTACCATCAAAGCCAGTGTAATTGCACTGCAGCATGCAATTTGGGTAGCTATTTTTATCTTTTAGCTGGTATTTTATTTTATTCTTTTACTGACATCAGAAAATGATAACTCTGCTGACTGCAAAGGACATATTCCTGTAGCATTCTTCTGGGAACAATAAAAATCCTTAAAGCAGGAATGAGCATGATGGCAAATCTGACTTCTAAAAACTGGACCCTTGATGTGGGTCTAGAAACTACCCCAGCTGGCTTTTAAAAAGTTGTTTGGGATGCACTGGGGAGGCACTGCAGATAGTAGGGTTTCAGTTTCATTGCTGGGCCCTTTGTGGTCATCAGCACTTACCTGATGATGTACCAGATGCAAAGGCAGAACCGTCTTCTGCGAGACGTCCACGCCCTGGTTCTTCTGCCTTTTCAAACACTCTAAGTGAAAAGATGCCCTTCGACCTGAAAGAGCAATCACACAGAACTGTGTCCATCACTTCATAACACACTACAGGTAATCCGTTTTCCATTTCCTTTAGTGCAGTCCCATTGGAGATACAGCAAAGGCACCTCCATTTTCAGCTCTGTCCCCTTTCCCTCGACACCTCACCCTTTCCAGAGGCACATGTATTTGCAAAAATCAGCGAGGCATCGTGAACCGACCAACACTACCTTTGGATAAAATTCTGAACAATGCTTTTTATTTTTCCTCTTTTAAAAAACATTTCCCTCTTGAACAGTGGAAGCGTTCTGAGACCTCTCTGGTTCAGACAAAGCCCCTGTCAGGACTGATGGTGGCAGCTGAGGCCCTGGTGCTGTGCCTGGCTGTACACAACATGCAGAAGGGGATGTCAGGCTGCTCAGGTGACACTGGCCTCCTGCTTGCATGTGATCCGTGTCCCTTGGCTGCCAGACATACCACGGTTTATGAGACTGTGTCTATAGCAAGGTCAAGTGGAAGTGAATTAATCAATGATGAATTTACTGGTGAATGGAAGGTGACTTAGACATAAAGCATTTTCAAAGTTTGGAAAGAAGGGAAGAGAAAAAAGATTTTAGGGGAAACTGCTGAAACAGTTGCATTCTTTACTTGCTATAAAATTAAACTTTATTTCTCTAAATAAGAGAAATTCTTCTCCCTATTAAGAATTTAAAAGTACTGCAAAGTATGTTTATGAAAAAACGCAAGGGCTTTATTTCTGGAGAATAGCAATTAAATCCAATATTAAAGATTTAATGCATGACACATTGCATGGCACATTGAAATGTTTTGGGGGCTTCTTGATCCTGTTGACATTTTTCTAAAGAATGAAAGAAAATTAGAATTCTGAAATTAGTATTTATCTATTATTTTGATTTGTTGAGAAAAAGTCCTCTCAGAGATTGGAGAGGACATTGGCTGGGAGGGGTTGCATTATAATCCAGAGAATGAATGTTACAATGCAAGTTAAAAGTATTTTCTCTTTCTACAGAAAAAAAAAAAAAAAGTAGTAAAATGAGTTTGACATTACAGTGTAAATATTCACTAGGATGTCCTTAATGAAGCATTGTATCAAGGACTGACTGCCTTACAGATAGGAATTGCTGTTGCCTAATATTTTAGGATTTGAAATAAAGTAAATGCTTTTAGAACACTCAATCGTACAAGCATCCTGAAGGGTTTGAGTAAAGACTCAGTAGCCTCATTTTAACCATTACACTGCCTAGTCTGTCACTGTTATTTTATAGAATATATTTTATATACATGATTCTTTTTGGTTTCTCCCAGCAATGTTCTTGTTCTCCAGGAAAAAGGCTGAAAAGTATTTTCTCACAGACTCTTATATTTGTCTTGATACTTTCAAAAAATCTTGTGGTTCACAGATTTCACCTGACTGTGTAGTCTACAGGCTCAAGCACTTGAAAATCTCCAGGTACAATCAGAGCAGGTAATAAATTTGTGTTTTGTTAAATTAATCTGAAATTCACTGTGTTCCTGGTAGCAAACAACAGAGACAAACTCTCCTTGCTGAATACACACAGACCAGAACACTGTATATTCAAGGCTAGCCCATTCAGTGACTCCCTGGTGACTGTTTGGAGAGTCCACAATGCTCACATAAACCCCTCTAATTCACAGGCAGGCTTTGCCAAACAGATCACATGGACTATCCAAACAGCCACAGGTTCATCTACTGACCGAGAGCATAAAGTCGGCAGAGTCATGTGCGTGATCGGGATCATCTGCTCGCCGGGGGATTCCTGCTCTAACACAAAGGCAGCAAACAGCAAGCCCTGTGCCCACCCAGGCTGGGATTCCCCCAGCAAGATGTGAGAACTCCATCAGGGCAGAGGAGAGCACAGCCCCTGTGTCCTGCTGGGAGGTTACCTAGTGCTGAGGAGCACAGAAACCCTTTCTTCGGAGAGTGCCGGGTGTCCTCTCCTTTGCTGTTTTCTGGTGGAGTGAGTTGTCTGTTTTCATCATCTTGGTATGCAAGCCTGGAAAGGAGAACAGAGGGACTTAGAGAAGCAGCTGATATTGGAGAGAATAACCCCTCTTCCAGCAAGAAAGCCAGGAAGATCATGCTAGCAGAAGGATGCAAGAGTGAGCTAGCTTCAAGCTATAACTGGTCCAGGAGCAGTAACAACCATGAGACAGAGAACCCCTCTAAAAATGAGATTTGGGAACATCAGGTAGTAGAATGGAATGTGGAGGAAGGCCCTGCAGACCCAGATGTCTCATTCAGAGAAGAAGGAAAATCCTAGGTGAAAGATATTCTTTTCAATGTTACTTCTAGGGCTGAACCGCAGGTTCTGGCCTTATCCCATAAACTGAAAAAGGTCACCTCTTCCCACCTCTCCCCCTTAATCAAAGAACCACCCAAACACCTTGACTAAAGCTGCAAAGCTCACATTTCGGTAGAGAGCAGACTTGGTTCACTACAGTACTCAATGTCTTCATTCAAATTTTCATCATAAGTCTCATCCTGAGACACATCCTCTTGGCAAACAATTGCCAGCTGGCTGTCTCTGGAACTGGAGCTAATGAGCAAAAAAGACAAGTCAAGATATGGAGATGGTAAAGACAACCTGTTACAAAGACGAGAATGACAGGCTCCATCTGTCTCAGTTTATTATAATGCTGAAGAGCCATCATAGAAAAATCAATGACTGAACAGAGCCACAGAGTTCACAAATACAAAGCAGCAACCTTTGTCAGTGTCCTCTGTCAGAGGACGAGTTTCTTAAATCAATGCTGAACAATAATGTAAAAGTATTATTGTCATCTGTGACTACATGAACTCTATTAGTGTGCACATCTATTAGTGACCACACTTACAAAGATATACCTCACTGAATTCAAAGACAAATCTGAGGTGGGCTCTTGTTACAAAAGCCTTGGTTATGGATTTCAGAGCAGCCTCCTAGGCACTCACAGTAACCCTCTCAGCTCTGTGATGTCTGGTCTCTGCCTCTCAAATCCCTTACTCTGCACCATCTCTGCCCTCTGCCTCCTGTTCACACTCTCGTTCCCCGCTGTCTTTTCCACCTTTGGTGCCTTTTTTTCTCATCACTAACTGCAGAGTGCTTCTACTAAATTCAGTAGGATCTCTTCAGAACTTTAGGTGCAACAGCCCTTAGTTCCCTGCTTGCCTCCTCTCTGTCCCTCTGTTTCACATTTGGGCACTCACATTTCACTTCATTTGGACTTTGTGTTTTCTGAGGAGTAAAGTAAACTCTGAAGGTAGCTTGAATTTTTGAGGTACCGAGAAGGGGTACTGGAAACAATCTCAGTTTCTTACTAGCAATTGCAGAAAAGAGCAGTGTGGTAGGTTTTTTTTTTTTTTTTTCATCTTTCAGAGTCCAGAGAGGAAACATTATTTTGTCATCTGGTTTAAGCAAAAAGTATTGGAAAAAACGTGTGCATGCATGGTGTAAGGGAGCCTGTAGGCTTAGAGAGTCTATAGGACTGTGCTGGAGTGACCTTCCTCCTTAAATGGGAGACAAGTAAAACTGCTAAGGTGCAGAGGGGAAAAAATCAGTACATGGCATCTCCTCCTGCTCAACAGTCTGTGTTTAGCAAAAAACATACAGAATTTTTGAATGAACATGCCAGAGTGTACTTCACTATGATGTGATCAGAGAGTGCATAGATGCGTGAGCCCAGATTGAAACTTTAAAAAAACTGCAAATCTAGCAAACAGCAAGAAACTGCCCATGAATCACTACCTGTCCTGTGTTAGGAGCATTTCCTGGAGCTGTCATGCCTATCATTACCTCTCTTTCAGCCCTACTGACACCAAAAAGAGGAGCCTGTATTCAGCATTAATGGGAATTTGGACTTTGGCATAGGATGAACAATGAGTCTTACACCCGGACAGCATTAGATGTTCTGGAGAGCACATACCGTCCCAGTGTTTCGTAGTAATGTGTCCTAATTCAGGGAGGGTGCCCAAGGAAGCAAGGAGAGAAAAGAACACCACGTTAGCAGTGTCACATCAGCACAAGTCAGCAAAGGAGGAGGGCACATGGTAACGTGTTGTGCAACTCCTGTGGCCTCCCTCGGGAAGGCACGAAATAGAAAAACCCTGGGACTCTTTACTTGGGCAATTCTGCACCCACTGAATTTCCTCTGTCTTATTGTCCTATTCCACCCTTTCCAGAGGCAGCATTTGTCCACCTTTTCACACTGCCCACTCTCTGCACTGAAAAAAAAATTCCTGCTGTTACTGAAATCCTCCACTGATAAAAATTATACTCCTTTCATACTAGTCATCTGTGTGTAGAGAGCCTGAGAAATGTCCAGAGAAGGGAATTTTCTTTGTGTTGCACAGTACTGCATTTCTGAAAACCTTGCCTTCCTCCCCCCCAGAATGCTTTTGGTGACTCTGTAGGGATGTGACCCACTGAATGAAAAACCACTGACTTCCACAGAGCTCCCTACTGGGTGATTAAGAAATAAATTGCAGTCTCCTTCAGTTACCAGTAGATAAAACCCCTTCCTGTGGTGAAGGAGGGATAATTAAGGCTCCTTTTGGTTCTTACAGAGGTTTCTTCATGACAAAGCCCAAAGAAATCAAGTGAGTTGACCAGGAAGAGTGCTGCTGCCTTGCAGTGCTCGACTGATGCATATCTGTTGCACCGTGGGCTTTGGCACAAGTGGAGAACCAGAAGGCTCAATCCAGGCTGCAGGCTGGGCAATGTCTGGGGGTGACTTCAGCTAGGCAGCAGTGCTCTGGTGTTTGCATGCATGTTCCTATTCCCAGTCCCTTGACTTTGCTGTGAAAGTTACCTTTTGGATGGTAGTTTCCAAGGAGCCTCCTGCACACATATCGTGGGTGACAAGGGGGTCCCATGGCCTTCCACTGTGCTGACGGTGCTGGGGTAGGTGGGTGGGCTGGGGAAGCGGCACAGGGCAGTGTTGTTGGCATTGTTGATGTTGGCATTGGAGCCTGAAGATGAGTAGCTGCTGGGAGTGAAGGTGGAGTCCACCAGCTTCTCATGAGATGGAGACTCAGTATCTCCGTGGTTGTTGCCAGACTTATTGATGTGTAGAGGTCGCTGAGTGGTAAATGTCTGGGGAAATGCGCTCCTGCCATCACTTTGGTAATAGCTGACATGGTTTCCAAACAAGCCTCCAGCTCTCTGTCAGAAAAACAGAAATGATTTCCCCTTTGTGAGTGAGAAGATGTGCAAGGGCCCTAGTGTTTCCTGCTTAGCCTGTTCTTGAGAAAAAAAAAAAAAAAAAGTGAGAACCGAAGTGTTCATGTCACTGGTGTTCTCTCTTCCAGAAGGCACTTTGTGGATTTCTCTGTCACAGAGACTAGGTACCCACAGGCTGTGAATATTTTAGCTTTCTATGATATTTCAGAGGACTGGCCAAGTGTATAGGTGAGGCAAAGGTGTCTCTACACCTCCCACCAGTCCTGGAAGCACAGGACTGGGAAGGGATGCAAGAACCACGCAGCTGCTGTCTGGTTTTCCCAGTACAGTTGCAAAGGAACATTTAGACATGAGAGGGAATTTGAGAAGAGCACCAGAAACTATTAATCACCTGGAGGAAGAAATGATGAAATATTTAGTGAGCCAGTTATGTACTGTTTAGATGGCGAGTAAAGAACTGGCAGCATCTTTCTGTGAAGAAAGGAGGAAAACACCAAAAGAGAGGAAAAATTACCAGAGGAGACAATTATAAGAAATAGTAATGAAATAAGAAAGAAAAGATTTAGGTAACTTGATCAGAAAATTTCCTCCTTCTATAGGAGCTCTATTGGGTTCTGGTGTACTATTTGGAAGGATGCTACTTGTACCACAGAAAAGAGTGGACAAAACACTTAAGTGTGCCTGGCTGCTGCTCTGCAGACTGTGAGATGGTTTAATGGATCTGTTCTTTAATTTAGATTTTGTGAGGGGAACTTCCACTGAGGAGTTTCCTTTGAGACAAAGAGAGAAGAAATTGGGGTAAAACTGTGCAAACATCTCAGGACCTGGCCTCCTAGGTTCACTACGCTGTTTTCTAGTAGGACCTACAAAACAAGAAGGAGGACCCAGCTGAAATGCAGAACACATAAAAGAGAATGTAGCACTCTGAGCTCAGCTACTGGTCTAGTCTCAACTCACAAACTTGTTCAGCACCTACCCGGAAGATATCATCTTCAGAGGCAGCAGAGACAGCTTCTTTCATGGCCTTATCTAACTCTTCTTCAGCTGTCAGGTCTCCAGAAATTGCTCGCCGGATCTCTGGCCCGATGTCGTGGAGTGTGCGCAGACCAGCCTGCAAAACAGCAAACTATAGAGCTTCATATCTCCGAGTGGATACGGGAGAAATAACTGCATTGCCATTTCTTCCTAAGCTCTGTGAAGCCCTTTTACTCAACACAGCATCCCCAGATCCTAGAAAAACACCAACAAATTCTGTTCTTTCATCTGCAGCTTAGATAGGGAAAAACTCTTAGGAATATGAGCCAGGAATGTTTGTTGCTAGTCCCCTGGCTTCATCACAACAGGACACAAACATAAATCCACAGGCTTGACTAAGCAGGTTTGTGTGCTTTCAACTCCACAACTAGAAGCCTTCGAGCAATCACAGTTCCAGCTGAACCATGTACTCTGGTGCCTCTGAAAATCTCTTCTTTTTAATCAGCAGCTTAAATATGGATTTAATAGCTAAACTGCTGGCATCTAGATCTGGACAGTCCTCAAACCCCTCACTGACTGGAATCTGTTCCAAGGAGTCCATCCAGGGCAATAATCTGTGGGTATGCTCATTCTGTCTTTGTCCCCACATCACAGCACTTTGTAACTTTGTAACTTCCAGAGTCACCCATCTTGCTCACTTTACCCTCAAGAGACATAAATGGTGCTGCCTGTACAGTCAGTGGGGCTTTCTCATTCTTTCACACAGCCTGGCAGTCCACCTAGTTAGCAGAGAGGTGAACAGATCCCAGTTCTTTGAGCCTGATGCCCTGTCCATGGGATGGCCTTGGCATCCAGGTGTGCTTTTTCTTTTTAACTGATTTTGCCTCCTGGCAATATGCTCTCCCTGACCCTGTTACAGTGATTACCCTGAGAAAGGGTAGAACGTACATGGGAATAAGCAAACGTCTGTAGGACACTTCATACCACTTCTCTGAAAGGATCCCAAATTTCCAATATTCCCAGCAGATTGATAAACTGTGGTTATGGATCACTTGTGCCTCCCATTTCCAGAGCTAAGGGACGTGGGCCCATGGCACATACGTATTTACCCAAAAGGAGTGGCATGATAATTCAAGGGGTCTACAAACTCCTTTCCAGTAGGGACAGCCCAATGTAGCCCCCAGAATGGTCAAGAGGGAAATGGGGTCACCTGCCTCTACTGTACCACCCCTGTCCGCTCTGTGCCCGCTTGTCACCTGTAAGGAGAGTGCGTTGCGCTGGGAGGGCTTTCCCACCAGCCCCTGCTCTTTACGTTTCTTGAACTTCCGGAAATACTCCTGAATCAGGAAAGTGGCGTAGAACTTCCCCACGGTCACCTCGTCGTCTGCAAAGGGGAGTTAAAAAGTGAATCAAATGAGAGACTGATTCTGACAGCGCGTGTGCTACCGTGAGCCTTGGGATCCGCAGCAGGAACACTGGGCACTGCAGGGCATGTCTGCTTTCTATGGCACCAGGATACAGAGCTGAAGGAAGGGACTGCTCCACAACCAGAGCTTGCCCTAAGTAGTCAGCAGGAGAGGTGCATGTGGCATTTGTGTCTCTCCTGGCAGAGAACCCCTATAGCTATGCACGTCTGGATGTACATTTTTTACAGGGAAGTACATCTAACCTTTGCAGTCTCTGGTATTGGTTAACCACAAAGGATCTCGTTATAGCAGCAGCCTCCCAGTCTGGGTCAAAGCATGCTGCTGTCTTGTGACAGCCTGGGGTAATACATGCTCAGAGTCGCTCACCAACAGCATCTGACTGATCGTTCATCCCCAACCTGACCCGGCCCTTCTCTGCACTGAAATTCTGTCTGCTTGTGCCACACACGGGTGTGAGCGAGCAGAAACTATCACCTCTATCTACCCTGAAACGCAGTCATTGCTGTATTCTCACTCAGTAAAAACTATCAGTCAGCCAAAATGTTTTTCTCCAGGTAACTCTCCTCCCTTCTCCAAACCCACTGGGAATTTTATAAAACATGGTCCACTGACTTCAGCGCAGGCCGAGCAAGGTTCAGGACCTGGCTGCTTCTGTTCACTGACTGCCAAGTACTGTTTTGTGCTATGGTCCATGGAACCACCTGGAAGGTCAGTAAAGGCCTCAGTAGATGTCCATGCACTAACTCCTATTTATGCTCATTTTCTTCTTTCCCTGATTTCTCAGCAGTAAGAACGGGATCTTCATGGTAGCATAGGCAGAAAAGATTTCAGCCTGATGAAATACGGTTGACAGCTTGTAGAAGAAAGCCTGTCCCCCCATATTCCACCTGATGATCACAAGGTGCAGTAGGACATGACAGGTGGGAGGAAAAAACAGAGAGATTCAGAGACTGGGACAAGATCCTGCACTCACCACCTGCGGGAGGCACCACCTGGTCCAGCAGCTTCATGCTGGTGCGCTTCCAGATTTTCTTAATTATTGCTCTCAGCTCTTCGTTGGCTTGCTCCAGGTTACCTGCAGGGTGAAAATCATCAGAGACAGGAACTAAGCAGACCCTGCAGAGGAGCAATTTCATGTCTGGCATGGCAATCTCAGGAGTAAAATTTCAGGACTTTTTCAGTAGTGGAAAGTTTTGGGCCAAGAGATGCTCTGACTGTTGCTACAGCTCCTTCACAGCAAGAGTTCTTCTTCCTAAACATGCATAGTCATCCCTGGATAGGAAGGTGACAGTTACTGACTGATAGTGGGCAACAGGCAGAAACAACAGATCCATGGTGCTACCTCATCCCAAAAAAGCAACAATTGCATCTAACACCTTTTTAATTGAGATCCAGTGAAGGTCAAATATAATGAGAATAGAGGTCAATTAATGGGAAACTACAGCTTGGGGAACGCAAATAACTGGTGGTAAAGATGCAGCTGGCAATCTGAAGACCTTTGGCTGCTTGCAGCACTTCTCAAGAACTACCTACTGCAATTCCTGCCTCCCAGCAGATACCAAACTCCTGCACGTGGTACCAAGAGTCTGCATTGGTTGTGCACAGTGCTCTGGAGGCAAGTTCAAGGCTTTAGCTGTTTGACTCAGAGCACTGTCCCAGGATATATATGTTCATTCTCTGAAGAACAGCAGAGGTTATAACAAGCCTTGTATGACACTGTCTGAACTTAGACTTTAGATGTTCCTCCAAGGGACTCTGAGTTAAATGAGACGTTAATTAAGCCACATTACTACCATGAGAATGAGTGAAGCAGATTTGGTTTATATCTTTTCCTTCTAGATACCCCTTTCCTTCCAAATGAGTCACCTTCAGTTTTATTTCTTGATTTATGTACATTCAAACGCCTTATAATTGAAGGTCTGTTCTCTCTCTAGGTGTACAAAACCAGTATCTTGTCCTCCTAAAGGTGCTGCTCCTACAGTTTTTCTTATTGCTCCCCAGCATGAAGGCTCCTCAGTGTGCTGCATGGGGCTTTGCATGGCAGTAGCTCTCTGAATAGGATGCAGTGAAAAGAGGGACACCGAGTAACTTGCTGAGGATGCAACAGAGGGACAGTATCAAAGGCAGAAATCTGAGTTAGGAGGGCTAATTCCAAGCTCCTGCCCTAACCACTCAAAAGATCCTGCTAAGGCAAGAAAGAAAGCAGATGAGGCTTTAGAGGGTTTCCCAGGAGTTCACTGGCAACGACTCCAAGAGTCTGAGGCTCAGACAAGAAAACGAAGTCCTTTTTGGGTGTCTGTTTCGTTAGACCTGAGATATCTTACAGGGGTTGCAGGTGGCTTTTCTTCAGGAGAGGCTCTTTCACTACAGTCAAATTCTGTTTAGCACAGTATTCAAAGCCTTAATATAGTTTTTTTTTAATTTTATCACTGTTTTTTTGTCTAGCTGTGTATAATCCTGGCACAGTAAGCTAGGGTTCTGCTGGTCTCTGCTTTCCCATACCTGAGATATAATGCAGCCATTGCTGAGGCAGAGGTGTGAATCACAGACCTACACACTCTTTTAAAGCATCTCATTAATACCTGAAACCAAGTTTTGACTCTGTACCTGCTGTAATGAAAGATACTGGTCCTGAGCGCAACAAAGACAACAAGCTGAGCTCAAAATCTTGTCTGCTTTCCTCAGCTATACCTGCTGTCTATGCAAAGCTATTCACAGCCCCTTTGCTTCTCATCTGTCTTTACAACACCACTGTTAACTAATGGAAGCACAGGAGGAGTTTTAGTGAGATGAGACCCCTGAGTCCAAGCTCTTTTGCCTCCCTTGGGCTGGAAGATCAGTGGTGGCAACAGTTGAAAAGCAGCCCAGCTCTGCAGACAGTGTACAAAGGAGGAGGCTGCTTTGCCCTTCTTCCTTCCCCTGGTGGCTGTTTGAGCAGACATTGATCTAAAACTTTAAACCTTCAGACCGTTGTGAAGAATGAGAGCAATAATATGAGATGATACCATGGGAAGCACCAGCTTCCTAGGTAACGGGAAACACTCTGCTTTCCTAGAAGATACTATTCCTCCAAACCTCTTTACATTGCTTTTTGTCCCATGTGCTGCACATGAGTAATTTGGACCATTTTGCACAAGGTGTCCTTATTGGTTTATTCCAGCTCAGCACGCTTTGGTGGGAACACCGCTCAGCTACCTCTGTACCCTTGCAGTCAGCAGGCTTCTTACCTTCTGTCTTGATCCTCAGTGCTGTTCTGACCAAAGCAAAGAGAGTGGCATTGAACATGACAGTCCCATCACTGTTCAGTGGCATGTTCATGGAGACAAGGCGCTGTGGAATAAAGAGAAGACAGAAAACAATCATACTGCCAACACATGAACTGAAGTACGCTCTTACTTATGTCCTCATGACACCCTCCAGACCTGCCACTCCTCTTATGTGGCCTATGGATTTAGTGAAACAAAGATAAAAGTACTTTTCTTATCCACCAACTGTGTGCAGTTTTGGGCACCACAATACAGGAAAGATATAAAGCCATTATAGAGTGTCCAAAGGAGAGCAATGAAGATGCTGAAGGGTCTAGAGGGAAAGCTGTGTGAGGAGCAGCTGAAGGCACTTGGTCTGTTCAGACGGGAGGAGACTTTGATGATCCTTGTGGCTCCCTTCCAACTCAGGATATTCAAACATTTTATGATTCCACTGATGGCCCCAGTCATGGTGTATTTGCCCTGGGGTCTCTTTTTCATTACTACTCTGTTTTCTTCAATTTTGGCTATCACTTTCTCATCTTTGCTTTTCCCAGTGGTGAGTGGGCACTTGCTGACAATGTCTTACATGGACAGTGATTTTTTTCAGAACTTTTGACTTTTTTTCCTATCAGGAGTGAACTGCTTTCTTCATACCCCATGAGGCACTTGCAAACTCACCTGCATTAAAGCTGCACCTGGTCAAATGCATACACACAGAGAGACAGAATCTTTCATTTAGGTGACAGGCTTGAAGAAAGGGGATTAGCTGAACCTAAAAGCTGGTCTGCTTTATCCAACTATCCCCCCTCTCCCTTGTAAAACAAGGCTGTGTCTGCCTGCAGTAATTCTGTATTCATATAGGACAGAGAGTGAGTGCTGAGCACTTTGCAGCTGCAGGGTGAACTTCAGTAAGACCGACAACATGTATTTTAGAAAGATGTCACAGAGTCACCAGATCTTTTGTCCCAGGAGGTAAGAGATACCAGAGACTTGGCTCAAGCTCTTATGCTTTCAGGACCTAATTTTGTTTGAGCTCTGCCTTCTGCAACTTTCATGTTCAGAACCAAACTGAAAGAATGAGTGTCATCCCCCCTCACTACCACTGCAATCATAGCCTTTGGGGTTTGAACCCAAATGAGGCAGGAAGGAATAGCTAGATGGCAGACTGAAATGGAACAGCAGTAGGCCACAGGAGTCACATATTTCTGTGTACAGGCCCCAGGGTTTGTATTTTTCTCTGAGATTTATATAAAAAGACAACTACAAGTGTCACATACAAACTCTGGGACTTGCAAGGAGATGAACAAAGAACTTCAAGTGAAGGAAGCACAGAGGTTATAAACATGTAATTATTCACTAGAGAGAGTCCTTTTTTATAGCCAAAGTCTCACAACCAAAGAAATGAGTCACAAAAAATTTGTCCTTGCCCTTTGTGTATTTTAACACCATGCTCACCTTGCTGTTTATTATTTGTCAGTTATCTGAGCAGGAATGAATGAGGGAAAACACCAGGTTTATGGTGCACTGCTTAGTCCAAAGATATTTTTTACTTTCCCTGTTATTTCTATGTGTCCTAATCTGTCTCAGGATGTGTGTTTAAGCAGGTGTGTGGCTCTTGGTACCTGAAAGCTGTAGTTAGCATGGATGCACTCTCCAGAGAGGGCTGGCAGTGCACTGATGCCCCTGGCTAGTGGACAACCTGCCTGCCAGTGACCCTCCAGCCCTGGGTGACTGCAGCCCAGAGGAGCTGCTGAGTGGTGCAGGACAGCCAGGGGGTGGTTCAGACATGTGCTGTTGCAGCTCTGCTGGGCAGGCAGTGAGCTAGAAGGTGTCTGGTTGGTGTGGCAGGGCCAGCTGGAAAATGCCACACCAGGCTGGTTAGTGTGGAGCAACCTGGCCTAGTGGAAGTTGTCCCTGCCCACAGCGTGTGGGTTGGAATTCAGTGATCTTTCAGGTGCCTTTCAAACCAAACCATTCTGTGATTGTGCGGTTAATCTATGATTTGAACCGCAGGGTGCCTTACTTTGCAAGCGACCCGGTGAGGGCAGAGCTTCCCGAAGCCCAGGGGGGGCTGAATCCGCCGGAGCAGCGTCACCACATCCAGGTGTTTGATCCGTCCCCTAAAGAAGAAGGCACAATGAGTGTTGCATCCCGACCATGGGGTGAGCTGCTGATCCACCTGCAGAGCGCAGATGCAGCTGGAGGTGTCACTGAGATCTCTCCAGCCCCACGCTGCTGCTCCCTGCAGCCCAGGCAGAGATTAAAGCATTATTCCAGGCCTCTCGCATTTGTTTCATTCCTCGGGATTTGCCCAGCACTCATATAACTTCTACTAGTACAGAAAACTCGTCTGTCAGTCCTACACAAGCCAGTACATGCAAGAACTGACCTCAGTGTTTGACTGTTGCAGTTTCTTAGTGCATGAACTGACAATTTTGGGTTGTCCCCCCACCAGTGATCTGCTCAAAATAAGTATCTGCTTATTTACTTACTTAGGGCTATAGGAGGCACAGTGGTGCAAAGAGTCTTTTTTCTTCCTTGTGCTTTACCCACTTTTGACCCACATAAATAGCCCCAAGCCTTTTGATACTTGTTTATGCTTTAGGCTGTCTCTAGAGCCAGCACAAAACAAAGTGCTAAACTTCCTTCACAGTAGCAGTTGGGTTTCTCTTAAGTTCTGTAAATGGCATCTCAAAAGAAGAATTCTCTCATGGAGGGAGGAAAGCTACCAGAGCCAGGGGTGGGGCATGGGAAATTGATGGGGAAGAGGAATAAAAGAGCTTCCCATTTATAGATAGGGACTGAACTAAGTGGCTATCTATTGTATGGCTTCAGCCACTGCAGTCTTGCCTCCAAGCAAGCACAAATAGTAGCATTTGTTTTGTTAACAAACGGTGTATTTATTAAAATTCTGGGCTTATTCCCTATCCATATTAAAAGTACCCCTGGGAAGTCACCATGGATGGGAAGAAGTGTTTAAATTCACATATCACTCTCATAATGTGACACAACCTCACATATGGCAGAACCTGAGTCCAAATTAAACTTGACATTATGTCTCCTAAAGAGATCTGCTTTTAGTTTACACCACAATCTCTTTCCACAGTTTCTGCATTATGAAGGGGGTTTTGCAATTACAATTGTCAACTGTACTGTAATGCCACAGGGATCCAAATACACTTTAAGCCTAAGCATGTGTCAAACAGAGCATATAATACTGAATGTCAGTTAAGCCCTCATGTGAGTTGTTCCAGAGTAACTTTAAATCCCTGCAAGTCTGCTGATGTGAGTAACCCTGCAGACAATGTAATGCAGCCATGTGAATGTGCAGGTTGTGATGGGCCTATAGGACACAGGACAAAATGGAGATCTCAGCACAGCAGCTCTGCTGTGAGTACAAAGTCAAGCAGAAGAGCCAATATCCCAAAACAAATGCAACAATAAACCAACCCTCTAATCTCCTTTTCTGAGTCTCCTGTTGCCCCTCCCTAAGCAGTCTGTATCTCCCCAAGACTGAAAGTGAAGCAATGTCCTGCCAAGTAACAGTGCAGCCTAAATGCTGAGATTTTTGTGAGTATCCTTGTACTTCAGGCTTACAGATTAACCAGCAGTACCTTGTGGAGATGTCTATTTTAGGAGTTTTGCAAAAAAAAGAAAAAAAAAAAAAGTGTTCCTGCAGGAGGAACATGGCACTTACTGCACTGGGTTTAGAGAACAGAAAATAATGGGCCTGCTCTCCCGAGGAGCTCTGATATCCAGGCTGGGTTACTTACTTAGCTTCAGGGTCATACTCTGCCCAGATCCTTTTAAACTCATCCAGGTGGTGTGGTCCTAAAATGGACCAGTCCCGTGTCAGGTAATCGAAGTTATCCATTATGACAGCTACAAAAAGATTGATGATCTGCAAACAAGGACAGAGATTAAAGATGGTGATGGAAGAGGCAAGTAACAGTAGATTTTACTGAGTTTTCCATTTAAGGTCTTGATTTGGACTCATAAAACTAGGAAGCTATGGGGGGTAGGTTCTCTGTTCCCCCATGCCAGGCCCCCAGTTTAAATGGGAAGAGCCCAGAGGTGGAATATTCTCAGATGGTTACGCTTTTCCCTTCCCTACTAAATGGATGAGGCACAAGTTTGCCAAATGCTTAGACATGATGTGGTGGCTTTTTATTAACCTGGGAATTATTAGCCCTGCATAATGGGGTGGGAGAAGCTGGGATTTATCTTTGATAGCCAGTGGGGCTGAGATGAAAGTCCCTTCTTCTGGCCCAAGACCAAAACTTTCCAAATGTTGCTGCTGTTCACTGGAAGAGTTTTGGGCACTGGTGCCAGCTGCAGAGCATGTGCTGTCGCTCTGAGCAATGCCACACTGCCAACACGGAGCAGATGTAAGTGGGATATGTGTATTCTCACAGTCATTGCTGCTGGCAGGGGAGGAAAAAGCTGCTCAGCATCCAGAAGGAAGGTAGGAGGGAAGGTGGGAAGTGTGGCTGAGGCGTTGCTAGCCTCAGCACAGCCCACAACACGCTAATTTGGTTTTCTCATTGAGGGGGAGGGGGGGAAGAGCGCTCCTTTGCTGTGCACAAAGGATTGGGATGGGAGCAGAGCATCTCCCAGAGCTGGTGGGAGGCAGGAAGGGGTGTTGTCACTGAAAGGGTGCTGCTGGGAAAGACCCCATGGGGAGATTTCCTCTACATGAGATCATTCTTCTCCTGCGCAGTGCTGATGTCTGGGGAAGCAGAGGCTCAGCCTGTCAGAGGGAAGGCTTTGTTTGCTGGGGTGGACTCACCAGGAAGGCACAGAGCATGTAGAAGCTGATGAAATAGAAGACGGCAAAGCTGCTGCCACAGGAGTGATCGGCTTCGGTGGAGTTGGCCGGCTCCGACTCTGGGTCACACTTCTTGTCCGGGAGACATGCCAGCATGATTTCCTGCCAGGCCTCACCAGTTGCACACCTGGGCATGGCAAAGGGCAAGAGAAGACATCAGTGACCTTTGATGTGAGAGGGATTGGCAAATTAGCAACTTGTTCCTGCTCCTATGAACATTAATGGGAGCTTTGCCACTGAGGTCAATTAAGAGGAAGTTAGGCTGATGGTTTGGCTTTGACTCACTGGCATACCCTGCTCCTCTATTTGGATTTGTTGCCATGATCAGTCCTCATTCCTGACTGGCTTTGGCTTAATGTGGGTACAGGGCTCTCATGTTCCGACCAGACAGTCACTGAGATGTGTGTGACACACCTCAATATGGATTGCATCTCATATGGATTGCATGCAAGAAGTCCTTCAAAATTAAGTGTGTTGAACTGCCCACCCCTTCAGCACCTGGCCACAGTCCAGCTGGCCTCAGCTGGAGTAGGATGATGTGCTAAGCTGAGCTGGGCATGGCCATGCCTAAGCATGAGTCCATCATGCCCCTTTCCCTGCTAAAGTCACACTGCCCAGATTTGAATGAAAGGAGTTTTAGATGCATTTGAGAGCACTGAAAACTGGCTACCTTCCTTCCAAGTAGGAGCACCTCCCTGCCTCCCCAGCACTAAGTGTTGGCCAGTGTCAGCTGGTGGGCTACAAGGCTTGAGACTGGCCATTCCATCTGACATAACTCCCGGGTTTCCCTGCTAAAGGACAACATGTTTCTATGCCCCTCATGAGCATGACACAGTAGGAGATAAGCTGTGCCTGAGAGCAGGGGAATCGTGCTCCCAGACTGACACAATCCAGAGCTGTCATACACCCACCTGAAAAGCAGCAGCACTGCCTGGGGGAAGGTCTGGAAGTTGTTGTTGCGGTTGATTTCTGTGGTATCGTTCAACGCAATTTTACCAAACACCTGGCAGAAAGCAGAGGTCTTTTCAGATTAGCCCTGCAAAATCCCCACAGCTCTTATCACATGTAGCTCTTGGCCTCACCCTGATTCTGATATTTAATGGAATCTGCTCTTCTATTAAAAGAATGTTTCCACGTGCCTTTCATATTTGTCGTTGCTTCCCTGGCTTGTGCTTTATTACCAGAAAAGCACTAATTTGGTAACAAGGGGCATCTCATGTTAAAACAAGACATCCTTCCTTACTCATACATTGTGAATACACAGTATAGGACCTTATTTTAACAGGCATTCATATGGGGAGTCCCAGCTGAAAGAAATCAATAACACAGAAGAAAGGCTGCTTCCTTCATTGCTTGTCTGTCTTCACCAGGAGGAAACGATAGCAAAAGACCATCAGCTGCAAAGTCTTGAGCTTCCAACTCTGTGGGGTGCCTTGGGTCTTCCCAAAACAATGTAAAGTACATTGCCTTGGATCTGGAGACTGCTCGAATGCCTGCCCTTCTGACAGTCATGCTTGTCACCAGCAGGTGTTTCAGGGGACCTCCCAGAATGCAGCAGCATGAAGGTGGGGACCAGATTTACCCAGACAAGGACAGCTTTCAGCTTCCCCCCGTGCCCAACCAACGTTTGCCGCACCAAACAGTTCATCCAGTCACGGCACGGAGTCTGCAACCATCAGCAAACCTTTTTAGTGGCCTGTCCTCAGATGTGAAGTCCCCCGTGCAGGAGAGTTTTCAGGTTTCTTTGAAAAAAAATCTTAGCTTTGTCTAAGTTTTCGGGCAGTGGGACTGAGAACCTAACAAACCTCTCCTGGCAGAAAGGTCTCTGCACAGCATAGCTGGGACTATTTATTCCCCATCGATAGCAATGTGGCAGAGATGTCAAGGACTGAGAGCTGTACTCTCACAGCCAAAACAAGCAGCAGGAACAGAGCAGCTCTGGGAGAACATGGAGCTTCTTTTCAAGGAAATGTCACCGATAATTACCACCCCGAGAGAAACAATGATGTGGAGAGAAGTGCGGGGACAAGGGCGGGGAGGCCGTGCCAGACAGGAGGGAGGGTCTGCACATGGCAGGCTCCCGCAGGGGTTCCTCATGGATGCGTGGGCCTTCCCCAGCCCTAACTGCCCCCAGCTGCACTGAAGGGGAGCAGGAGGACAGGTTAATGCCCAGAGGCAGTTTGAGCTGAGGCAACCCATATTTTTCATTTCAGGCAAACATAGGCAAGGGAGCTTCCCATGCTGGAAATCTGATCTTCCTTTCAAACCTGCAGCTTCCCTCCCACATGAGGTACTGGTGGCAGCTGCTATGAGTGCTTTGCATTAGGTACTGAGGAGGAGCTATAGGTAGTGGTTCCTCTCTTATGGCTCTTCCAATCTGTGCCTCTTGGGACATCATATGAGTGGCTTCATCCATCAGCATCAACTTGGATTTTTTCCACTTGAGCACATCAGGTAGTGAGGCTTGAATGTTGTTACGCTCCAAGTCATGGCAGCAGCTGAGATAAAGTGGTAGGTCTCCTTTATATGGCAAATGTTGATATTTTCATCAGATCTGGTACATCTAGTCTTGCATGGTAGCTGCTTAATGGAGTGAGGAATGATTTTCTTTCCTGTATGTTCCTGTGTGTGAGGGAACTCTGCGTGTCAGCAGGTTCAAGAGAGCAGCACACAGAATGTCTGAGATGCCACTTGGACAAAAAGTGATGATAACAGGTCTGTGGGCTCTAAGCAAAGAGGGAAAATGAGAAAAGTTGGTTTCCTCATTGGAAGGCAGGAGGGCAGGAAGGGATCTAGTAAACTAGATCAATGTGAAGGACAGATGCATGATCTTCAGGCTGCTGAGATGATTTAAACAGAGGCTTGAATTCAAGCCAAGGCTTAAATGGATAACTTAGAACTAGCTGACAGAAAAAGGAATAGAATTACAGAATAAAGTATCTAGCCCTGGCAGTGCCCTGATCATTGCAGACCCCATCTTTGTGGGTGCTTGGAAGCCACTTTTAATGCTTTGTATAGCAATGTAACACTAGTTTAATACTCTGAAGCGATTTTCTGTATAGCACAGGTAATTCTGTAAGATCTTGGTCATTTCAGCCAGTTAGGTATTAAAGGCAAAAGTGGCAGTATGAGCCTAGTAGACTAAATGGCAGCTGTAATTCCTGGGGCCATTGAGATAACCTGTGATAATTCAAGAAAAAATTAGTTTTATTTTTCAAAGTGGGGCAGGGTAGATGGAGTCTCTAAAAACGTGTGATTATAATAACAGGAAACGAATTCAAAAAAGGTCACAGAGGTCAGATGAATTTCATTACAAATTCTGCTGGCATTGTGAAACCAGAAAGACTCTCATGTTTGAAGACCTCTGGAAGCAATTATGCCATGCCTTTCTATACTGTATATTGTATAGTATATTCTGATATAGTATATTCTATACTGTGGTCTCTGGTTGACTTATCTGAGAACTCTGAATAACACTGAAGCGGAAAAAACGAGGTTTAGCTTGAAAAGCAGCACAACAGATGAGGCTGGGACTGTCACAGACTGTACTTATATCACGTGCTTTCTTCAATGGTCTATATGCAACATCATTCCTTGCACAGGTGAATACTCAGGATGGTTCCAAGTTAATTTTGCAGATTGAATAGGATGTTGTATTGATGCAGCTTCTTGAAGAATTGGCACAAACTCAGTTTTGGTACATTGGGTCTGATTCCACATTTACCTTCAAGCATGTAGATCAAAAGCTGCTTTTTACAACTCAGTGGAAGTTACACTAGTGTGAAAGTGATGGGAGAGAAAACCTGGGTTTTTTTTTCAGCACAGCATGGCCATAAACCCACTGAAAAATCTATTTTGAACCAACAAGCAAGGCAGTAAATCTCATTTGTAAGTATTACTTTGAGAGTGTGGAAGGTAGGCACAGTCCTTTTACTCTTGGCATATTGTGTTCTGCCATTAAATGGGTCAATATTTTTGTTTGTTTGTTGTTTTTTTTTTTTTTCTCTTTTTACTGGACTGTTCTGTGCTCCCATTGGAAGAGCATAGGCAGATGATGTTTTCTAACCAAGGCTAGCTGCCATTTTATTTCACTGGGTGAAAACATTCTTGTAAGCCCCTAAAATCACACATTGATCTAATTACTCTGTAAGTCAGCACCCAAGGTCTAACAGGAGAAGACAGACACAGCTGAGCTCTTTCAAGCATCTTACCTGCATCCCAATCACAGCGTAGATGAAGAACAACATCACTATTAAAAGAGCCACGTAGGGGAGAGCCTAGAAATGAAAGAAAGAAAGAAAGAAAGAGAGCACTGTGTCTCCACCGAGCCCGGCACGCTGGAGCCCAGTTCATGTTCCTGGCTTTGGGAAACCGGGAGGAGGCTGGCCCCAAAGCTGGAGTCTGTAATTTGGGCAGGCGGCCACTAGATGCCTCTGCAAGCCCACGTTTTGTTGCCATCCCCGCCACCACCCAGCTCAGGCAGGCTCGGCTCCGCTCCCACTCGCGGTTCTGGAGCTGCGCTGCCTGCGCTCCAGCCCTGCCCTTGACGGAGCGAGGGAAGCGAGGGCAAAACCAGCGTCTACAGCTGCTTACCAGGAGGAGAAAGCTCTCATAACCAGCATTATTCTGGCACTAAAAGCAATGTGATTTTTTTTTTTTTTTCCCCTGGATCCAGTCTGGTGAAATAAAAAAAACGCAACAGCTTCTCAGATCCAAACTGTAGCTTTTGCTACAATGGCTGGTACCACTTTAAGTACCTAAGGCAGCATCAACATCTTCCCTGTTCCGAGCTAGGTGTTCCTGACGGTGTCTGCAACGCACTAAGTGTCTGTGATCAGCTGCTGAAGAGGAAATGCAGAGCCCTGATATGCAGAGCTACCGCCTAAGGAAGAGACCAGAGCAATCAGCAAAGTGTTGAGTGCTACTGGTTTCCTCCCCCACTAACACGAATCAAGGGCACAGCTCGGGACCTCACAAGCTCAGGCTTTTGAGGAGGAATTTTCTACTCTGCTGCTTTTGAGTGCTCAGACCAGGGATTTCCAGACTTTCCTTCAGAGGCAATGGGTGAACATGTTCATCCTGAAAATGTGAGCACAGTCCCTGATCTGGACTTTGAACACTCAATTTCATGGAATATAACAAGACTACAACATTACCAGAGGGCTGGAGCACCTCTCCTATGGAGACAGGCTGAGAGAGTTGGATTTGTTCAGCCTGGAGAAGAGAAGGGTCCTTAGAGCACCTTCCAGTACCTAAAGGGGGCCTACATAAAGCAACAGAGGGATTTTTTCAAGGGCATAGGAACAAGGGATGGATGATGGTTTTAAACTGAAAGAGGTTTATATTAAAATTTAGGAAGAAATTCTGTATTGTGTGGATGGCAAGACGTGAACAGGTTGCCCACAGAAGTTGTGGATACACACTTTGTGATTGTGATCAAGGCCAGGCTGGATGGGACTTTGAGCAACCTGGTCTAGTGGAAGGTGCCCCTGTCCATGGCAGGAGCGTTGGAACTAGATGATCTTTAAGGTCCCTTCCAACCCAAATCCTTCTGTGATCCTAAATTCAACACAGCTAAATCCCATGGGAAGAATCTCGGAAAAGTTTTCACTGGCCACCATGGAGATTTGACTACGGTCAGCATAAATCATCTCAAAGAGATCTGAACATTAAAACAGAAAAAAAGAAAACCTTTAGACAATGCCTGTAATCGTCATTTTGAGGTTTGGGGTAGATTCCTCTGTGTTTCTTGGGGTCAGACAAATCTATATGGTTACCCCATGATGTCACTGGAGAGACACCATCTCAGAATTGGGCTTTTAACCTTTTGTGATGATCCACTTGGGAACTGATATACTCAAAACCTAAATGCTCCTGGGATAGTGTCCAGACAGAGTCTGAGGTGTATAACCATAACAGTTCTTCTGTCTTCTAAATGGGGGTGGGAAAGTATCTTCTGTCCTGGTTGTCTGGCCCTCCCCTTCCTTTTCATGTTCTTCTGCTCAGCCCACTCCTTTCCACTAATGCACCTTCCTACTTATCTCTGCCCCTTATTCCCCACAGCTCCTTTAGCTCCCCACCTCCCATATTCTACTCCTCAGGCTTTGTCTTACTCTGTCTCTGTCCTTCCCTGGCTTTACCACTTTGTCCTTGTGATTCCCATGGCCTTGCCATGCCCTCAGCACCCCTCTCACTTCCTCCTCCTCCCACTCACCAGCCTGAGCTCTGCTGCTGTCTCTGCAGACGGAAAGCCCGCTGAGCATTTTCCCACCACACACTCCTCTCACCAGTGCCCCAACTTGTACGTCAGTGCTTTGTGCCATGCCCAGGGCACGTGGTAGTTACGATGGGATCTAGCTCCAGCACAAGTTCCTTGCTTATTAGTCTGCCCCGTGTGAGCAGAGACACTTCCTGGAAGCATGTGGGGACACAGAGAGGAGCTTGTGCCAAAGTCTGCAGGGATCCCACATTCTGACAGTGGGAGGGGCTGAATTCAGAGCGGCACAGAGGCTATTCTTAGCTACCAAAGGAGCCTCCCAGTAGTTGCAAGAGGAAGAGCTTGGAGCAGAGAATACCATGTTATAAATGGCTAAGGGCTTTCAAGGGAAAAGACGCTTGCAGTGATTTCTTTTTTTTCTTTTCTGTTTTCTTTTTTTCCTCCCCTGCTGTGGAAGATCCCTCCCTTCGTACTATCTCCCACCACCCTACAACCCTGCCCAAAAGTGACTCTTAAATCTAAGAGGTCTGAAGGTCACTGGAGAGAAGTACCAGGCACTCCCTTTCCCATCCATCTCATCCTCTTCAGCCAAAAGCCATGGCAAGCTGAGCTCACGGTAAGACTGAGCCATTGCTAAAGAGGCTGGAGGGGCACAGGGGCAAGGGGAGGAGAAGCAGGGACTGGAAAGTGTGACTCTGTCCCCTGCATCAAGGATAGCTGAGCTGTGCCAAGGGAATTTCATTCCTAAGCACGCAGACAAAATGGTTCCCACTGGAGCTGCTCAAATAACAACCTGGAAGTTAGCAACCATGTAAGCAATGGAAAAAGTCACTTGTGGTACAGATGTGCCAGAAAAATGCTGTGCAATATTAGATCCTCTGGCAGTCAAGGAGTGTGCAAAATGAGAGCCCTTTGCATAAGCCTGGCGATCTGGCTACCGAGATCATGGAGAGCTGCACTGGAAAAAGTCCAGGCTGATCCCCAGCGTACACATGTGCTAATTCTGCTGACAGAAGTTGCAATGATCCACAGCACTGCAGGCTTTGGTCCCAGCTAGTGTTGCCACTGGTGAGGTTTAAGTCTTAAAAGTGTGGATCTGCTCCTTTCCCATTAGAGCCAACACAAAAGCTATCGGCCATTTAAAGCCTCCATGTGAAGGATATGTAGTTGCTGTTTCAAGACTTGTGTGTTGTGCAAATTACTCTTTCATGCTTTTGTCCAGTGGTGTGTTCTGCATCTTTTCTCATGTTTAGACCACCATTTGTATTCCTGTGCTGTCATTCCTTGACACTTCCTTTGGATATGCCCCAGCTAAGATCCAGGTTGTGCTTGTCCAATAAAACCAGGTCAAGTACTTTTAAAATGCAGGAATATGCTATACTTCATGTCTATCATTTTACTATATGTGGCTAGGTTTTTTCTAGCAAATAGCTGTGGTGTTTCTTTTTCCCCAGAGGTGATGATTCTTATCCGGTCAGCTCTTCCTCACCTTCCCCTTTCTACTCTGGTACTTTATCTACCACTGAAATGCAACCTGTCTCTAGGGGCAAAAGCAGCAGCAATTTAATAAGTTGGCAACACGTGGGGCCAAAAAGGTGAATTTTTCCTGGATGAAAGTATGGAGGCCTCACACCTCTAATACTCACTGGAAATTCTCAAAACAAGGCTTAAAGGAAACTTAATGGAGACCCAGGCCTTCCCCACAGCTGTGTATTTCAGTTAAAGCAACACATATAAAATACAGCTCAAATAGGGACAAAAAAAAAAAAAAAAAAAAGAGGAGATTGAAGGGTTCCAGACAGGCAGTAATTGAGTTGAACTGAACTATCAGGGCTGTTTGGGAAGGTCTCAAGCAATTACTCAGGCTTTAAAGATGAAACCTGTGTACAGGCAGTCACTCCCTGTGAGTCACACTTGTGCCACGTGTCTCTGGTGTGCCCAGCTCTGCCTTTGAGCTCAGGCATTTGGGTGAAACCCCTCCACGAGAGGCCACCAAGGGGAAATAAAAAGGACTTAGGTCTTACTTAGAGATAAGTGGAGGAGTACCTGGAAGGATTTGATGAAGGTCCAAAGCAGAGTCCGGATGCCCTCCCCTCGGCTCAGGAGCTTCACGAGACGCATCACGCGGAAGAGTCGGAAGAAGGTGATTGAGATGCGAGAGTTTTCCTCTGCGTTCTGGAAGCCATTGGCACAGAGGCAGGAGTTACAACAGCACGAGAGGAACGGGGGGCCCTGGGCCACAGAGGACGCTACGTTGAGAGTTCACTGCACTGTTCCTTGTCCTGGTACTGCTCCCTGGGCTTCCAGTGTCCCGGCACCCCAGGGGTGGGCCGAAGTGGTCAAGCCTGCCCTGTCTCCCATGGTGGTGAAGCTACTCTACAGGGGCTCTCAAGGCCATGAGCCTCTCCCTTCAGGTTGCCTGGGCTTTTGGGGTTTAGGGATACGTTATGCTGTAAACCCCTGTGCTGTACCTCCTCCTTACACTGGAAAGATGCAAATCCCCTTTGACGTTGCACTGGAGGAGAAGGACACCTTCTCTTTTGACCTGTCTCGGGTGTTTTACCCTAGTGGGCGCCTCAGCCAGCAGTTCTGGTGAATCTGGTATCGGGCACCAGCCATGTGCTGCTTGCTCTGCTGGGAAACAGTAGCAGGTCTGGGGCACAAAACCCCAGAGGGGCACAGTGTGTGCTGGCCCCTGCCCAGCTGCTGGAGTCACTGGCACCACTGTCAGCCTGGCTGCCCCTACACTGCTCTGGCCATGCTGGGGGCTGGGCCGGGATCGCTTGCTCCCGCTGCTCTGTGCTTGGGCCTTCTGCATTTCTCACGACCCTTTTGTATTTCCCACAGTCTGCGCACTGACTTTTGCTTTTCTAAAAACATTTAATTTTGGCTTCACCGCTACTGTTCAAGCGTGCAGCATTTTAAAATAGTCCTTCTTCTGGCCTGGTTTTTTTTTTTTCTCACAGCATCTGCTTTGTCCCTAAGCGTTTTCCCCTGGGGCTGTAACCATCTCTGACGTCCCTCAGCCTTCACATGTGTGAAGGCAACATCCATCTGAGGGCTGCTGCAGCAGCAGGCTCACCTGGCCTTGGCAGAGGACCCGCTGTCTAGCTCAAGGGCACAGCAAATGCCATGTTTCCTTGCTTCTTAACCCTCTCAAATCCTGTGTGAAGCCTGTGGAACTGGTGGTTTCCGGTAGCAGCACTGTGGGAACGTGACCTCCCGTCACAGGGGGGAGATAACACTGTCACCCTGCCACTTGACCTGCTGTGGAACAAAGTGCATGGAAACCCCCGTCTCTGTCCCCACCCAGGCTGCAAAGACTGCAGTTTGAGTCTAAACGCTACCAAAAGAGCAACATTTAGGAGGAAGAAACAGTGCAGATCACCCCTGCTGTTAACTACTCACCACTGTGTAAACCAAGAGAGAACAGACCCTTTGGATTTCCTGTCACTGGGCAGTGAAAACAGCAGCTGCTTGCCTGTCTGCTCCTGATAAAACCCAAGTCCCAGGAACAGCCCAGATGGATGTTTCTGGGATTGTCCTGATGCAGATGTGTACCTGTGCGCTCTGTGTGCTCCTCTTTCTACCAGGATGAGCAGATTGGTGCTCAGCTCTGTCCGTGTCCCAGCTCCTGCAGAGCAGCCATGGGGGCACGCAGGGGCCGGAGCTGTGTGCTGGATGTGTGAATGCTGCTTGCACCAAGAGCTCAGCACCACGTACAACAGTTCAGGATTGCAGCCCAGCTGCAGTTTGTCTGTCTGTCTGTGGTCTATCTATCACCAGTGGACAGTTTGGATAGCTTCCTCCAGTCTGTAGCAAAGGCTGAAGCTCACTGCCCATGGAATAAGCAGGTGAAGAAGATTAAGGGAACAGGCTGTGTCAAGGATAAGCCTGAGTGATCCCTACATCTCACATCGTTCTCATTTTATTACTTGGACAACAAACTGAGCGTCAGTGATTCAGAAGGACTTACTCTGAGGTGAAGGAGGGAATGTGGCCTCCAAGAAATCAAAACTCATGGCATCCCATACTCTCAGCACTATGGTTCCTGAGGGCTAACTCTAATGTCACACACCTGTCCCAACCCTACAGAAGTCCTATGGCCTCCCTTTCTCTAAGAAGGCAAACTCCAATACTACTTAAAAGAGAGCTGAAGTCCAAATTTGAAAGTTGTGTGGCCAGCAATACTGCTGTGGCTGTGACCAAAAAGTGTTTTCTTATTCTACCTGCTACTCCTCTTGTTGTCTTGGCCCTTTAGGTCCTAGCAGGTTGGGACATGGGTCTGGACGGAGGTTTTAGCATTCCTACATCTTTCCTTGCTGAGTGGAGACAGCTGCTGTAGCCAAAAAATGATTCCTGTCCCTAGGACTCTGGAGCAGGCAAAATCTAAGCAGCAGATAGAACAAATTCCTCCCTGATGCAAATCTGCAGCTTACTGGCATCAAACCAATCAGCCAAAAGCTCAGTGATGCCTCAGAATATTTCAGTCATTTTAAGACTAGATGGCTACAGATTAGCTGATGCATGAGTAGCCTTGCTTTCTCCTGGCTTTCATCCATCTTTTTGAAGGCACATCCTTGCCAAAGGGGTGAGGTTCTGCAAAGTGGCAATCAAGAGACTGGAGTTACTGCAACTCTGTTGGAGTGGTGTGGGAACTGCCTTGCACACCAAGGCAGAGGAGTTTTGTGTGCATGACTTACTCCTTTTTGTGCAAAGTACAAACTCAAGTGTTAAAGTGAATCACCTCACTGAAGAGAAACTTCAGAGGCCCAACACCCTTCTTGTCCAGAGAGCTGGACATGAAGTCACACTGCAAACTCATTCAAGTGTCACATGGGTAGAGACACAGCTTGTGGCTAACAAGAAATCTTACCAGGTCTGGTTCTCTCTTGGTGGTTCATTAGAAGGCAGAACGACAGTTAACTTGACCAAAGGGAAGCTCAGGAAGATGCACAAGAAATACACATGTGCAGCATATTCACAGCTCATGTGAACACCAGACTCACAGCAATACACGACATGGCAGCTTCATGCACAAATAACTAGGCTGGGCTTGGAGAGAGAACTTGTGATCACGGAGAAGAGAAAAAAGGAGTGTGTTAGAAAGAGTGTCACAGAAGCTGGGAGGGTGGTCTGTATTTTCGGTCTTACCATAGAGGAAGAGCATTGGGTATGTTCAGCTGGCTTTAAAGAAAGGCAGACAGAAATAAGCTGTAATAAGTCTCCAATCAAGAGCCCTAGTAAACTAGGTCTTGGCTAACACAGGAGCAACAAAATGGCAGAAGAGGGCAAAAGGGAACTTGAAAGAAATGCACAAGAGGCTGGGCTTATTCCCTAGGATGCCCAGGATCAATGCTGGCCATGGCAGAGGTAGGTACAACTGCCATCGAATTTGATGTGAGCTCTATCCACTACCACCACATGTGAATCACACCCAGGATCTCCTGAGTGCTGGATATCCTGGCTTCCAGGCAGTGGAGGCACTGATATTGTTAAAACGTTTCTTTAATCACTGCTATCAAGTTCAATACAGGGGCTGATTTAGCTCTACAACTCAGATTCCAGGCCACGTCTGTGCAGGGACCAGCCAGCTTCTAGTGCATCCATCTGATTTGTAAACCCATAACATCCCAGTGCTAAATCAACACTTTCCTATTTATAAATCCCCCTTCCCTTACATGTAGTTCTGGGTGAGACAATGGGTTGGGAAAGTCTAACTGGCTCTTGGCAACCCTGAAACACCCACCACCAGCTGTGGAAAGTGGGTTGGTAAAGCTAATTAACTTGCTATACCTTCATTTACCTAACAGCAAAGCTGTATTCTTGGAGGCCAGGCTGAGCTGAGCTGAGCCCCAGTCATGCCTGTAAGAATGTAGTTGCTGCAAACACTCTGCCTGATATTCCTTGATTAACCTCTGGGGCCATTTCCAATACTGAGAGCAATTCTAAAATACACCCAAGGCTGCAAGAAGTGTGTAAGAAGCGAATTGAAAATTAAATAAACCCATCTTTATCAGGAATCCTTCAGCTTAACAGTAACATAATCCTTCAGGCCTAACTCTACCATATGCCCCATATGCCAAACCTGTCTGTCATTGCTTTCCATGACTACATTAGCAAAGTGGAAACTGATGTATTTCTTCTTCTGCCAATGGCAGAATTCCCTTCCAGTGCCATGCAGGACTCCTGCAGCACGCTCCTGCTCTCCAAGGATGCTGCAGTAACCAACTGGCACTGTTTTACCTAAATAACATTGTGGTTGAGATGCATAATCTATTTGGTGATATAGGCAAAAAGGAACAATTAAAAACCCAAGGTACACCTAATCATGTAATAGGCTTTTGGGTTAACTCATTGGTTTGGTAATGACAGCTTTCATTGCTCTTATCCTCCTCTTTCACGTGTTTGCTCTTGTGTTTTCAGATCACATACAAGCAAAAGTTGGCTTGAATACCAAAGAAAGGAGCAGTGCCCATAGAGACATTTCTTACAGGTCAGGCATAGATTTTGATTTTGTGTTGCTAGGCAAACATCTTTCCAGCAAAGAGTTTCTCTGTCCCATCCCCCTTCCTCTTTCTAGTTTTGCAAGTCATCTTTTCTAATAGTGGAAGGAGCCTTAATCTGCTAGTTCCTACATTCCTCTTAGAAGGTGCAAAGGCCCTTCAAAATAACGGAAGGAAGCCTAAAAATTTTCAGCACCTTTCAGGATTGTCCATCCTTCCTGGCTGGCAGTGTTGGTGCATCTGTGATTGACAGGCTGAAAAAGCCTTTTGAGTTACTATGGAATATCACACCTTAATTGTCACTTCGATATTTGTGAGTATTGCATCAGAAATTGCAGACAATAGCATTGTGAGCAAAAAAACTATGTATAAGAGGGTATGACTTTATAAGGTTTATAGGGGATGCTCAGTTTGGAGGCGTTGGCATCATGTGGTAAACCCAAAGTTTCTGAGTAACTTTGGCACTGCTGAGAAAGGGAAGCAGAAGTTGACTCTTACTCCCTGAGCTAACTGGCCTGCGTTTGAAGTTGGGTCAAATACGGAGCAAATTCTATCACTACCTGTGGTAGATGCTCAAAAGCAGTATGGGGAAGTTTCTGCTAATGCTGGCTGGTGGTATTTGTACGAACTGTGGCACTGTGGGCTGAGGTTCCTGAAATGCTTGTGCATAGTGCGTGAGCTTATGAGGGGGAAGTCAACCACCAGCCAAGGGCTGAATACATTTTCTGATATGTTAATACATTTTCCGATATCCACAAAGGTATCAGAAAGGAACTAAGTCCTACCATTTTCTACCTGTGCCAAAAACTCACTATATGGACTCAAGCACAGGTATGTGAGAACCCAATAGTGGAACTTTCAAGTGTGGCCGTTCCTAACTAAAAAGCCAAAAGAGCTACTGCCAGATTTTCTGAGAAATCTTCAGCCTTGCAAGTGATGTGGGTATGCCAATTTTAGGACAAGGACAGGCAACTGACACCTGAAAATGTAGTGGTCACATAAGTTCCCAGGGATGGAGGCATGGTGACAGGTACTTGGAATTAAAGCCAGTATCTCTCGCCCACGTGAAGTGGACAGAATTTAATTTCTACAAATCTCAGAACAACGTAGAAGAACAAATCCTCATCTGTTTAATGTCATTCAAAGAGCTTTTGGAGAAGAACCACTTAAGAGAAAGCACCCTTGGCTGTAGTGCTTAATTAAAGAAGAGACATGCAGTCCCTTCTCCTGTGTGTGGTCTAACCTGCAAAGGATCTTCCAGCCTTCTACCCCTGCTCTTGTCATTTGGGACACAAGTAGGATGCACATACTGAATGAGAAAGGTCCAAAACAGTCAGAACATCAGCCAGAGATGATGCTCTGTGCAACTTCCATCATATGGAAAAGGGACCTGAAGTATAAATCACAAACAAGTCCAGGGCCGTATTTAGAGTGATGTAGAAGGGAACCTGCAGCCCAAGAGTGGGGAGAGAAATATCTGAGGCAGGATATGTCAGTGTAAAGACTCTAAAGAGGATGACTGCACTGAAACTGTTTGGGTAATATTTTTTTATTCCTTTTGATGTCACTATATTTAAAAAGGCAACAGAGGTGCTAAGGAGCAGAAGAGGTCAAGAAAGAGAAGAGCATGTTCTAGAAGTCCAAGTAAAGATTCAGTAGGATAAAGACTGAGTGATCTCTGAAGGGTGTCTGAGAAGCTCCTCAGGATACTGTTGCCTGCATGTATCTCATTTTAACTATGCTCGGTGTGTACCAGAACAGAGAATTTTAAACAGATACACTGCTTGACCTGCTGCAAACCTGTGAGCTTCCTTAAAACCCCTACAGGCACACAAGAGAAAGGCACAGCTTATGCCCAATATGAAGTCAGGATCCCAGGGAAGGAAGTGTCCGGGAAAGAAGACAGGTTTATTCAATGGAGAGATACTTAAAATCTCAAGAGAGCACAGCAGAAGGTAACTTGTGTTCCTGTTAATCATGCTCTGCCTGGGTAGGTAGGAGTAAGGTTTACTGGTGGCTATTTACAAAGATCATAACCTTTTCAGGTCCTGTTGGACCTCCATACTGTCTCACATGTCAAACTTGGTGTCTGATACTGCCATCAAGTCAAGGAATTAGTTTTGTAACAGGTTGTGCTTTGGAAGCCAGGAGAGGATAAAATTTGCACTCCAGGAGAACCAGTCTCTATCTTTCAAGGGCAATAATTGTATGATATTTGTGCTGTCATGCAATCCACTCTGAAGTTCAGAGAAGGGATGATGTGGCTTTTCAGAGCTGTAAAGATGGAAGCAAAAAGACTGAACACTTTTTTCAGTCTTTGTTCCTGGTAGTATCAAGGCCCTGTGAAACATCCATGGCTTTGAAAATCTTCTGGAAAAAGATTTGGAAGTAAACAACAAGGTGTGTTAACAAACAGATCCAAATGAAAGTTTAAGTAGAAAATTCTTGAGAAGAGACATGTGAATCCCACCTCATCCCTGTGGAACACTGGAGATGGAGGACCATGTTGAGAGGTTTGAGTTCCCTGGGGGTTTTGGCTGGTTTGCTGACAGAGAGGCAGCACCCAGAAATGCCTGAAGGGGAGATTCATCAGGCTGTGCAGCATACGGTTAATCAATATATCCAGGGAGGCTCCTTGACTGCTGGGTGAGTTTCAGTAGCTGTAGAAGCTTGACTGCCACCAAGATGACAGGAGAGGCAGGCAGCATTCCCATTTCCACCACTGCTGATGGTAGTAATTTTTTTACACCACAGAACGCACTGAAGACTGAAGATGAGTTCAGCTCCCTTGGAGGATCCAGTCTTTGCTAGGAAGTCCAAACTGATTTTTTTCCCCTAATGTTTGAAGAGTAAAACTTTGTTTAATTTCACTCACAGGGAGGAATCTCATTTATGTCATGGAAAACTTCAGCCTGGCTCAATCTGGGGAGCATTTCTGTAGCTGAATGCAAAGTGTTATTATTGCTTTGCTAGTCAGAGTTGTCTCAGTGAATGAGTTGTCTCAGTGACACAACCGCAGCCTTCTAGTCTTGTCTGATAGCCCAAGGTTAGAAGAGACGAGAGGAAATCTGTGTTTGAGATGCCAGCACCAGGATATGACAGAGTAAATTCATATTTTTCAACAAAACAAATGGTCAGATGCTCATGCTGCCTTTTGTGATAAACAATCTGTTAATGGTATTTCTCCACTGAGGAAAACATGGCTTGGGGATGCAGGTCTTAGGAGACCACTTACAGCAGTTGGCTGATGATGGATGCCTGCTAAGACGTTTCCGTGATTGCTGTTGACGTTTGGAGAATGAAAAGTTACACCTGAAGATTGTCCATTGGTCTGCCCCATGAGAAAGGAGGGGTGATAGATGTTCACTTCTTGCTTTTTTCTATTCGTTGCAGGAGGGATGCCCCTGAGAATCCACACTGTGGAGTTCACCTGAGCAGACTGCAGGGCTGTGTAGTTCCCTTGCAGTTGTAGGATATCGGTCTTTTCCAGCTCACATTCTTTGTATATAAAGGTCTCCTCCAAGAGCCCTGCCTACTTTAGCCATACTGCATGTGTGACCTGCTTGGACACAAAACAAAGGGTGGAAAGGGACATTCTGGGGAAATGAACTCGTCACACAAACACAGATAAGATTTGGAGGGGAATTAAAAGCACAAATAGGGCAATGGCAAGCAAACTATGTTACTGTTCCGGAGTTTTTTTTCTTTCACATGTAGTTCGCACTGAGATGGGATTACCAGTACCTGAGTTTCAAGAAGAACAAGAATTTACCAGAGTATGGCAGAAAAACAGATTTATAATTTATCAGTGCCATGGAGACACAATAAAAGAAGACACAAGATTTCCTCTTGGGTTTGTAGTGTCAAAAATCTGAAGTGACCTTGGGAGGCTGAGTAACACAAGTCTTTGTGGAGAGCTGGAGAAAGTCAGGGTTTCAAATCAACCTGGCTGCTGGCAGGTATTAGCCTGCCCTTCCACTGGGGAGTTACCATAGCCCCTTCCAGAGCCATCTGTCTGCCGCTGCTGTCTGTGGTTTTAATCACAAGAACCCCAGAGATAACCCACCAGCCACCACAGTCTGTGAAGTTATTATAAAACCAGGCAGAAATGTATCTGGTATTTCTCTGGCAGGGAATACTCCTGGATTGCAGATGGCATAATTCTCAATTCCCACAACCATACAGCGAAATCAAATTATTAGCAGGAAAAAAAAAAAAAAAAGCCAGAAAAGCTTCTCAAACTGTGCATTTTTCCATTAAGTGGGCAGCTCTTTGAGAAGTTCTAGGAATATTTTGAATAAAACTAGCCAGAATTCTTTTGATTTTTTTTTTTCCCTACAAAATATTTTCTGTTAGAAGAATGCTGATGATGAAAGTGAAATGTTCTGTAAAAACATGTCAATTTTGAAAAAGGCATTTCAGAAATGTAAGATTGAAATCTCACATTTTGTTCTCACACATTTTAGTTTGTTTTAATTTCCTGTAGAAATCATATATAACTAAGAAAAAAAAATCTTAGTTATATATTAAACTGCTTTTAATTTCCATAAGGATATGTTTTGATTCTCTCAATTATTTCTGTGGAAAGAAAGTTTTTCAACTTTAAATTTTTATTTTAAAACAGAAAAAAAATGTTACAAGGGGCTTTTGGAAACAAAAAAATCAAGCCTACCTATAGCTCTAATCTGAGTGAAGCACTAGAGGCTTTTTGGATCATTTAATGCCTATTAGAAAAGGGCACAATCTTACAGGAAATTAGGGATTTGAGCCGTATGATGCTGTCTTTACTGGGGCAAATGGTGAACACCTTGTTGATTTCCCTGGCAAAAGCCCTGAGCTTTGTCCCAGAGTAATGTAACATACCCAGCTCTGCAGAGGAGGCTTAAGTCTCTTGCAGCAGGGAATTAAAATTTTATTTGATGCAATAAGGGGAATTAGGAGAAATGTGACATCTGCAATGAAGTTTGCCATTACATTTCTGCCTCCATGAACTCATGTGGGCCAACAGACATCACGTGTCAGCTCATCCAAATGCAATATATATGCATTTATACTTCACTGATTCCACATGATCTGAGACCTCAGGGGAAATATTTGCATATCCATATGCAACAAAAGCCTATTTGGAATACAGTTAATAAGATCAAGGTAACTTTTTAAGCAAATGAGTCCTGCAGCTATCAGGTTTTTTCTCTTCATTTCCTATGTATTCTAAGATTTTGAAATTCTGGAGCTTGCTTTTCTAATTAGCTTCAAATATGCAAATCATATCAATTTGAATAGCTTATTAATTAATTTCATATATATATATAGCTCCATGAAATTGTCAGACAGTAATCTTTATGGTTCCAAGTGCTTAAGGTAAATACAAGGGAAGTCAATTGCTTTAATTTGGTTATGCAGATAACCCTAGATTGACAATTACTGGACAAGTAATGAAAGAGCCACTTTTTCACACAGCTGAAAGCTCAATTTTTTCCCATGACTTGCAGAAAAGCAGAACAATTGGTAAAGTATATCTATGCAAATTATTCTTAATTTTCAGGATGTTTTAATAATCCTTCTCATTAGCTCTGGGTAATCAAGTCTTATGGTTATCAAGCCTGGGGGACTCCTGAGAAAGAAGTAGATACTAAACACTGTGAGAGATGCAGTGCTTATCTTCAGGTACAAGCACTGATCTGACTCAGAGAGGCATGTGCATCTTGTGTTTTGTGGGACAGGTAGCCAAAAAAAGCCCTAGAACATCTGGATGGGAAGACACTGAAGAGAAATTGAGCCATGAAAATAAATGCTGAAAGGCTACTTGTGTGCAGGACCTCTTACTTGTGCTTTCCAGGTAGAGTGACTGAGGATTTTCTGTTTGAGTAACAGTTGAGGAGATGTTTTGCTGATTTGAACACCTCTGCCAGAAGCCATGTGTGACAGAGTGGAATTTTTTCCTTTAAACTTGCCTTTTCACTTGACCAGTTCTTGATTCACAGGGCACTGGTTCCCAGAGGAGATGATCAGGCTGTCCCAGCCCAGAGCAGACTGAGGAGGACAACCTTGGGAACAGAACAGACCACTGAGCAAGATGAAGAGAGTGCAAGAATTTAGAGTTCTCACATCTCCCCAGCCTTCCTCAGATTTATTACCATCCATGCCAACGGTGTCCTCATTGCTGTCTCTAAGCAGTCCAGTGTGCCTCACTGCCTTTCCTGTGGCAAAGTTAACACGGCTTTTAAGCATCAAACCCAGCAGTGCATTTATCGCTCTGCTGAAAAGGGCAGTCTTCTTTTCCTCCACCTCTTTAGAAGGACTTTTGTTCCATATTATATCGATCATTATTCTCTTTTTTTTTTTCATTGTCTGGGATGGAAATCTGTGGGACTGGTTTTCCCAAAGGAGCACAGGCTGTATCTGGTTTTGACTCACTCTAAATAGCAGTTGTTTTCATATCCAGGTTCTCCTACTCCAAACACCGAAAAAATACATCATCTTGACTTCTTATCTGTAGTAGTGCTGTGAAAGCACAGATGTTCTGGAAGGCTGCAAACAGAGAGATTTCTCTGACATACTTGGTCTGCTAAGGATGCTGTGCGCTCAGACGATGCCACTGATTTTGATCTTGAAATAAAAAAGAAGAAAGAGACTGTTCAAAGCATTCATACCACTCTTAATTACTTTACAGACATGATGTTGTGCACTGTATAAGGTATTGATTTTTCCATTTCTTGTAACATCCCACAGCCTGCCTTGGAAATGATAATGGCAGCAGAGATCTTCTCTAAGATGAACGTCCTGAGCCATAGATAGGCAGGAGCTTTCTTTGCCTCCAGCACCTTGCAATACTCCTCTGGTACTGGGAGGATGATCTACTGGCTTCATCTTCTCTGAACACTGGTGATTTGAGGAATTAAGCAAACTCACAGAGGCATCTCCTTCTTCTGCCATGGCTGTATTTGTCTTCAGTGCACTGAACGTTTGAGCACCTCTACAGCCACTTATTAATTACCTCTGATTTAACTTATAAGATTCCATGGTATGGGAAAAGCACAAGGAAGAAGGGAAAAAAGAAGAACAGAGTGAAATTTGGTGGTCTCTGCATATTGATGTTACAGGTTTTTCTCTGGGCAGCCTCACCTGAAAGGAGGCTGGAAACCTTTGGATTTTTAGGGCTCCATCTGTGAAGAGGTTTCCTGGAGGATCAGTACGAGGAGGGTTTACTGTGACGTGGTTATCAGGAGTGCACTGATCCAGAAGGAAACTTCAGTAGCATCTTTGCAACTCCTGCGTAGCTGATGGGGAATTATAATGGTGGTGTTAAGGTCAGAAGCAGGCCTGTGGTCTGCAGCAAAACACCCACTCCTCAGTGTAACTCTTCTGGGGACCAGTGGAGCCAGATGGAGACTGGACCAGGATCATTTTTTTCCAGGAAGAAAAGCTGGTAACCTACCAGCTTGAAGACTCTGCATGCAATGTTGCCAGGGCCCATCCTTTGGCCAGCCCAGATGCTCTAGGACAATGTGAAGATGGAAGAGCCATCTTGAGCTTTGATGAAGGTGCTTAAAGAGACTGCACATGATGTTAAAAAACAGGTGAAAGCCCAATGTGCCTTCGTTCAAAAGCACCAGGACTGTGGGTTGCAAGACACTGCAGAGAGAGGTGAACTAGCAGCCCCTGTCAATTCTGTACAATCAGTCTTTGCTCAAAGGAGGATATCCAGAGATACCAGCAGCCCAAAGAGAGAATTTGTTATGGGCCATTTGACATTTGTAGCAGTTAGTATTTAATTCCCAGACTGTGTCTTTTCATTGCCTTTTGAATTAGAAAGTTATTTAATATTGATGCAGAACATTTCCTAGAAAAAAAAACACCCTACAGACTTGTATTGGATTTCTGGATGTTAATATGGGATACAATAAAGCCTATGAGCCATTCAGGGATTTGAAATGCCAATCACAGGCGCTATCAGGAAAACATTAGAGGTGGTCATATGGAGAATGTGGATAGATCTTACAAGGCTACTGAGCAACATTTTTTTGTTCTGCTTGTCTTTCCAAGAATAAATTATTATTGATTTGATGAATTTTTTGGTTAAAAAAAAAAAAAGTAGGGATAGTTTAGATGATACGTAAGGCTCACTGTGTGATTTACTATGCTCAAGTCTGGTCAAACAGTTGAGCCTCAAATTCCCTATCTCTAAATACCAATTTATTTTAATGTCTTTCTATTAACTAGTATTTCTTTACAGCTGAGGCATCTTTGCCTTCATGTCTGTTCAGCTTATGAAAAGATGTCACTTAATCTGGCTTTGAGTGAAGGAGATTTTCTCCCAGTCACTCAGACGAGGCTCAGCAGGCACCACTGCTGACTGTATTCTCTGAGCTTTAAAAAAATGGATTTTGAGAGAACAACTGGGATGTGACCAGCTGGGATGTCCCATTACTCTGCAACAGCAATTAGAGCCAGTCACATTTTTTGGCCATCAATCAGCTGGCCATAAGCAGCAATCCAGTCCCTACAGCTAGGTCATCTGGATGCAGCAGGGAATGGGCCCCATTTAGCAGATGTCTAGGAAGATATGTAAGGCAGAAGTCATTTTGTTGGCATGTTGTGCCAGACAGTCTCCAGTAAGAACAGACCACTGAGGAAAGGTAAGAGCATAGTCATTTTAAAAACAGATGTCTGGCAAGAAATAAAAGAAAAACACCAACCCTCTTAGGTTTGCAAGGCTGGTGCATACAAGTGTAGGGGGAGCAGAGCAGGAGCTAAATGAGGGTGCTATATTGACTATATTAGAAAGGATAAAATTAGTTTATATGGGTTTACCTTTGATTACAAATCTGCCTGGATGGCCACATTCTCTTGCCTCCTAGCAAAAACCCCACAGTCAGGTCTGTATTTAACATGAAGCCTGTGCATTTGGGTTTGCAGACTGGTACCCATCACCATGCTGACCTGCTGCCAAGTGCTTGGCACAAAAGGCCTCTCAAAGGGGAACAGCCCTTCCCCTGGACTGATGGTGTCTTGGCTGAAGACAGACAGAAAAAAATCACTGATACACTAGGTAGATGGGAACTTATTACTGTCTCGCTGAAAACTACCCCTAGTGCTCCTGGGAATGGGAAACACGACCTCTGCTGCCCAAGAGTTCAGCAAAATTTGGAGAAAGTCACTGGGGAGAAGAAGATGGGGGAGAAGAGCAAGGTAAAGAGGAAAACAAATAAAATACTTCTGTGTGTCTTCCCTTATTCCATCACTTCGTTGCTTTTTTCATTGCGACTGGCAGTGCAGTCAGGAACCAGTTGGCACTTCTCTGAAAATGAGTAATAGCACAAGATGGTGCCTGCAATGAGGTCTTGTAGAACCAATGCTGCATGAAGAACAGAAGCTTTTGCAGCAAAACTGAATGAGCAAAATATAGGGGATTGTGCCCTCTCTATGATTGCAATCTGCATGTGGGGAAAAGCAACGCTGGAAAATTCCTTGGGCATTCTCGGCAAGGTAGATCTTAGAAAAAGGAGAATTAAATGCCAAAAGTCATCTTTCACTCTTTCAAAGAACTGCCTGAGATGATAGAACTCAATGAATTTTGAACTCACCCAAGCACCTTTTTGACCATCTAACTTAGGGCGCTTAGGGAGCAATCATTAATTAACATTAATTAACATTAATACATTCAGAGACCATCTAAGGAATCAGAGTCAGAGATTTTTCTGTGGGTTCATATAGAGATACAATCTCCATTAGAGTTCAGGGAAAGTTAAAAGAAACTTTTGCTAGGCAAAAGGAATGATTTATCCTAGCTAGCAAGCCAATGGAAAAATATAACTAGCTGGGGGTAGCTCTAATGTTTTTTAATTTGAGTGTTTTAACTAGCTTTGTGGAAAACCACATTGGAATTAAAAGGAAAATGAAATACAGCTGAAATATAGCTGTAATATATCACAAATGTTGATGCCAAAATATTGTAGTGTTTTTTTTCTTCAAAGTGTGCTAGATGTGATAGAAAAAATGACAAGTAAAATTAAATACTGGTGAGAAAATCTGGATGTAGGCTTTTTTAAAGAGCTGTTTCTACTGAAATGTACACTTCACACACTTATTTCACTGTTGAACCAACACAGGACAAGGTCTGTGGTTCTTTGTGTTTCTACTACTAGCTATTGTTGTTATTGTAACAATAATTTTGGGTCACATAGGAAAACAGGACTTCTCCTCTAAAGGCCTTGATACCCACCAAGGTTTTGGGTATGTGAAAGTCTGCAGTAATTAAAAGCACAATTCACTCCTCAGTGCAGTCAGTAAGACACTGTGGCCCCCCATTTTAGAAAGAACTCTAAACATTTTCACTCAGAAGGACTCCAGACAGGTTTGTGCATCAAGTCTTACAGCTGTAGGGCTGCCTAACCTTCTTTTTGCTGCTTTCACACTTAGTTTTTAAGAATTTGTTCTCCTGGATCCTTTATCTTCCGTTTCTCATATTTTAGTTAATTAAAATGTGAGAGGTTAAATTTTTCCAGTAAGGCAAATTTATCTTTATGCTACTCTTAAGTCTCTCCTGCATTAAAATACGTTCTGATTATCCCATGCACCTGGAACAATGTCAGGAGCCAAGTCTAACAAGTAGTTTTGTGGAAATCACAGTACTGAGGTATTTCCTCAAAACTGGGTAGTATGAAGAGTCTTTTAAAGTGGGAACTACCTGCCTCCTTCTTATAGTGCTAATATTGATAGTAACAGCTCAAATACTCAGGTAAACCTAGGAAAGAGTCATTTGCATTTACTGTCTCCTTTTCTGGAAAAATACATACTTTTTTTCTAATTTCATACAGATTTTCTTACAGAAAAAGTTGTGCAGTTACCAAAAATCACCTCTTTGAATGGGCAAATCACATTATGAACTCCGGAAATGCGCTGAGAATACCAACATTTTAGAGACAAAAGAGAAAAAAAAAAAAAAAAAGAAAAAGAGGCCCCATCTTCATGACAAATACATACATAAATAAAACCAAAATAACCCTGTTCAAACATGGTTGTGGTCAGATAGTCATGCCGTACTTTCTCACCAACACAGGGTGAAAAATGTGCATTGGAGTTGCTGAATAAGCATGGGAGGTGATCAAATTCAAATCAGTCTAAGCCTAATCTGGGTTAGGAGTTGTTTAGGGCAGCTCTTCTGATGTTCATCAAAGGCAGAACAAAGCACTAGCATTTGCCACTGCTACAGCTCACAACCATGCTTCAACGTGGCTTCCTACACACAGAAGCTGGGGCCACCGTGGTGCGTTACCTGGATTATTCTTGTGATAAAAACACCACCAGATATTTAAAAAAGAAAAAAAAAAAAAAAGGCAAAAAAAAAGCAAACTAAATCCACCCTCCCCTCCCCATCAATTTCATCAGTAGTTGTTCCAAAAAGAAAACAGGTCATATATACATACAAATACACGCACACAGGGATAGCTCAGGACTACGTACAACTTCTGGGGTGGCAGCAGTAAGGGTATGACAACACAAGATGTCAAAAGAAGCCACTGTGCTTCTCAAGCCCTTTGCTACATAATTTGGAGGCCCCTGCTACCCAGGTGGCATTTGAGAAAGAGAGAGAGGAGAGGGAGGGAGATGTTTTCTGCCTCTTCCGGAAGGTTTGGGCAAACGAACTTGCAAGTTCCAGGAATTGCAAAGATTTGTGTCCAGTGGCAGCTGGTGGCCAAAATCTGAGCAGCAAAGGGCGTGGAAGCGGAGAGAACCAGACAGGCAGAGAAAGACAGACAGACACAGCGACAGATATGAATGCCAGTCCCAACTGAGGTGCAGGCTGGATGTTTGTCGTCCTTCCACCGATCCTTGCTCCCATTGCGGGGGGGTGTGTGTGTACAGGGCTGTGTCGCAGGGCCCGGCCGCTCCAGTCCTTGCGCAGGCGGAACGCCCTGGGGGGGCGGCTCTGCCTGAATAAGGACTGCAGGACTTCAGCCACTGGTTCTCTGCCTTCAGACACATTGATTGAGGGTGAAAATGAACTCGTGAGGTTTAGTGTGGCTGGAGACGAGGGAGAGGAAAGCAAGGGAGAAAAGGAAGAAAGGCAGGGTGTGGGTTAAAAGGGAGAAGTGCAGGAGAAGGTGAGAGGGAGACTTAAGTATAGGCTGTCAGATATTCCAAAGAATGGGAGCAGGAGCCCATGGCAAATCATATGAAGCCTCTAGACACCAAAAGCAAGATGACTGTAAAAAAAGGCCCTATGCGCCTGGTTTAAGCCTGAGCTGGTTTAGTTCAGAAATAAAATAGACTAAATATGAAATCACTGCACAGGTCTCTTAGTCTTGGGAGTTGAATGCTTTGGTATCCAACTGGCCTTACTGTATCCATACTCAGGAATCAATCAAGCTGCAACCCTCTGCTGACTTCCTACCAGAACTTGAAAACCTTTTCAGAAGCAGAAGATATAAAGTACTCAGCTCACCTGACAGACAAATGCCAAACCACTACCCAGCAGGCTTGGGCACAACAGATCTGACAGATGTTTTTTAGGGGAAGTAATACAGCAAGGTGTGGTTTGGGTTTCTCTAACCTTCTTCATAGGGGTGCTACTTCCTGAAGTACACCCAGGTCCTACGTCTCCCAGATGCTACCATGGATCAGACCACACACAGCATTGCACTCTCCTCCTGTCACCTCTCCCATTAAAAAACCCACCATTTCCATCAACCCTCAAACCACTCACAATGTTCACTCTTAGGAAAACGTGTGCTGCTACAACAGGAAGGAGTCTTAGGTAGGGCAATAGTCCATTATTTCAAAAAAGCCCGCAGATCACCCTATTCCTAAAAGCTCTTATCTCATAACCATTCACAACCCCTGGCTCATCACATCTGCACCTGTCACAGGTAACTCCTCCTCCTCCTCCTCTGTACCTCCTGCAGTGTTCACAGACACACTCAGACATGCAAGTGTGGCCACTGAGTGGAAGAGGCAGGATGGACACCAGCCCAGGTGGTTTGCTCAGTCATGCTCATGCACTCCCAGACACAGCTGATGGACACAGAGGTACCCGCACACGCACACACGCTTGGGCATCAGCAGAAGTCCTCAGAGACAGGTTCACAGGCAGGCACAAACCCTCCCTGACATCCTTTCAAGACAGTCAGACAGAATCAAACACACCACCATATCCCCACTGTCACTGGTGCCTATGCTGATGCCCTGGAGACACACATGCTCCCACCTGAACGTGCCTCTGTAACTCTCACAAATCTGCAGGCCATGAGCTGCCTGCTGCAGCTTCGTGGGCAACCCCTCAGCTGGCCACAGGGACACAGGGACTCATCCAGCTCAGTGGGCACTGCTGTGAGCATTGCTTTGATGGCAAACGAAGACTCAGCCACACAGATCTTTGGTCTGACAGTGGCAGGAGAAAGGATGAAGGAAAAAGAACCCTGTGCACCAAAGAAGTGTCAGCTTTTCTCTCTGGCCAAGAGGGAGGAGGCTCCATTTACAGCTTTCCCAGTGGCTCAGGGCCTGACTGTTTTTCTTTTGTCACTTCAGTGGGCACTGTAGCACAGAGCACAAATCAAACTTGCTTTTCTCCTTTGATACAGAACAACAAACAGTAATGAGCCACTTTCTTTGCCTGGAGGAGGGGACAGCAGGCTGTCAGTCAGCTTTACAGTGCTCAACTCCAGGCTGTGCCTGCTGATGTGGAAAGCAAGGAAATGCAAGCCTGTGCCCAGGGCTGCTTCTGGGATGATATATTCCAAATTTGCTGGCTTTTATTCAACTCCTATAGCATTTATTTCCTATTATAATAGATAGCAATAATTTTTACCACCTTATTGTTTTCTTCAAAGGAGCTTAAAGTGTTTTATAAACTCTAATGACTACTCTTTCTTAACATAAGCAGTAATAACAATCTTCAGTTCACTAATGGGAAGATTGAGGTACAGGGATGTAATCAAAGTCCAAGGCCCTACATCCCAGGCCCCATATATTATATCATCTTTCATCTTACTCCCCAAAAGTCATTCTTGGTTTTAAAGAGAGTTGACACGTTGCAGATGTGGTCTCTGCCTTGGAAGTTCTTTTTTTAAGAAAAAGATTAAAAAGTCGCCTCCTCTCCCTCTTTAGTCACTTAAGAAGTGGCTTAAGAGTGCCCCAAAATAGAAATGTCGAATATTTCCAGAAAATTTTGGAAAAAAAAAAAATCCTTGTTTTGTGGCTAAGAAGTTAGTTGTGCAACAGTCACTGAGAGCAAAGCTCTGAAAATGCAGAGCTTCAAAGTCAGGCAATTCAAAAGTGAATTTGGCAGAAACTGTGCCCCTTTGAACTTTTTAAACCCCCCAGATTTTAGGCTGCTCTGTGCCCTTGGCATTTACTCAGCCGTATGAGATGCCTCTCCATGTGTCTGGGGCTCTGGCTGGGGTTCCTAAGCGGCAGTGAGCAAGTGGGCCCAAAATGATGCAGTCTGACTTGTCACTTGACAAATCTCCTGACCATGAAGGTGTTTTAAGTGAAGACTTCCTAAATGACTCAGAAATGCTGAGGCAACCTGGGAGCCTGCCTCACAAGCACTGTGGCCGACCTCACTGGGTCTTCTCACTGCTTCTGAACGCACAGCCACGCTAAAGAAAATATGCTGAGCTTCACGTGCAAGTGTTCACTCACCCACAGCCATGCAGATGAGCATGCCTGCATTCAGAAAACTCTCAGGTACAAACACCCATCCGTAAGCAGGTCAAACTTGCACAGGAAGATGGTCACATCAGCTCAGAAAACATGTTCTTATTTCTCAGTTACACACACAACAACCCATGTGTCTCCATCCACAACCCTTCACAACACAAATACATATGAAATACATACACTTACATAGACACTCTCCCCCACACATGGATTTGTGCCTGTACACTCTCCCATGGATCTGTAGCCCATACACAGGCACCCAAAACCACTCAGGAACATGTACTACAACCAGTGGAGTGCACAGACAAAGACCCACCCATGCACACTCACATATATCTTAACGAAGGTTTTGGTCTGGGAAACTGCTTTTCAAGAAACAAAAATAAATGTCAAAATGAAAAAAAAACAACATAAACCACCAAAAACAGAGCATGGGGAACTGCACAAATAAAAGCAAGCTGATACCTACACACACCCTGTGAAGGCTGACAATCAGTGTTTCCCCCCCACCCCCAACTACAGCTGTGGCAGCTCAAAACCTGCTGGGTTTGCTTCCCCTGAACGCAAATTCAGATGAACTTCACAGAGAGTTCATGCTTATGTGTCTGTGACCCGTGCCAGGAGTCTCCATCTCCCCTAACTGACCACAATGAAAACTATCCCTTCTCTCCAAGAGCAGCACCTCCCAAGACCCTACCACAAACACTCTTCAGCTTCTAAGGAGCTGGGCAGAATTATTTTACCTGCACCTGACCAGTCTAAACATCTCCTATTAGTGGAGCTGAATGGCATTTTAGGGTTTATTGTTTCTTTCCTTTTCAGACTCCAGGTCTCTCGGAACAGGACAAGACAGTGTACGGAAACACACGGCAGGGTTTGCTCAAACCCACAAACAGCAAGAAAGCAACAAGCTCCTGAGGAGATGGGAGAAGTGTGTCTGATAAACTGCCTCATACTGCTTGGGAAGATGACACCCGGCCGTCCAAGATGGGCTGCTACTTCCAGAGCCCATTTTCTACAGATGTAACATACCAAGTGCTGCTAGCAGGAAGGGAATCTGACAGGACAAACCAACATACAAAACATTCTCTTATTCAATAAGGGTTATAAGTGCAAAGGGATTTCAGAACATTTCAGAACAAACTCCATCCATAGCTGCTGCTTATTTATCAGTGCATCAAAAGATTGTGCAAGTTTTTAGTAACAAACATTAGAAACTAGTAGCAAAGGACTTGCCTAGATAAAAAGAGAAGATTTAAACATGCCAGGTAACAAAAAGACGTGTGCAGAGATCTGTAAAACTGTATAGAAGGAAAGGATTCTTTAGAGGAAACAGAGGGAACCATCACACAATGCTCTTCACAGCCCTTACTAAAAGAGTCAGGGCCACCCCTGCTGCCTCCTCAACTAAGACAGGAGATGGTTGGTCAGACAGATGCACGTCCTCATTTTTCATTGACTTCTCTAACCAAAAACTGGATTCTAGGCCTTGGCCGAGATAAACTTGAATTTAGACAGGGAATGGAAAAGGGAGGGAGCCTTGTCAGTGGCAATTAAGCACACCAGGATGGACAGCCCTGGAGACTGAAAATCAGAACAATCAGGAGCAGCACGACCGTCTCGACAAGATGCTGGGAATGAATGTGATTTATACTGCTCAGATTCAGTGTCTGAGAGCTGGGTGTCTAGACAAACCTAACAAATCTAGACACTCACCAGCCACTGGATGGGCACCTCCAAAGAGCAATTAATTTCCCCTGTCACAGACACGTAAGGGAAGGCACCAGTGGGCCTGAGAAGGGTTGTGTCTCCCCCCCCTCAAGAGGAGGCCTGGTGACTGCCCTTCTCTCACACCACAGAAGTTTAATGAGAGACATATCAGTGTCCTACCCCATGAAGTAAAAAGTCCTTTAATTTATAAGGAATTATTGTGAATATTTTCAAAAGGATAAATGGATTTTCCCTGGATTTCTGCTCTATAGACCTCCGTTTAGTTATCAAAACACAAGGATTTCCTTTCTTTCTGCTTGGAAGACTTTTGTATGGATTCAAATATATCAGTTGGGGAAGTCTTGTTGATGTTTAGTATGATTCATCTCCCGTTAACTGTACTTATTTCCTCCATTACCATGTGCAGTTCTGTCTCTACGGATGAGAACTGAACTTTTCCACAATCTGAAGGCTTTAATTTCTTAAAAATTAACAACTTCAACCAGTCAATCATTGTAACTTTTCTCTACAAAGTCAGCCTGATCCTAATATCTATCTAGTAAAAGGGTAACCAAGAGAGTTTGCAACATTCTGTGGGAAACGTTGCAAGCAAATTTTTGTGTTCAGAAAGCAGGACATTTAAGAGATATGAAATAAAAGTTCCTTTTCAGTTAGAAACTATTTTCCATTCTCTCAAAAAACAAGGAAAATAAACTAGTTTAAAAAAAATTCATTTATCCTAAATCAAAATGTTACAGCTTGAATAAGTGTCCCTGCTTCAGAATTAAAGAAAAACAAAAGAAAAAAAGAAAAAAAAAGAAATTGAGCAAAATTAAACTAGATCCAAGATATGAAAATATATTATTTGGAAAGTTCCAAGTAAGGCGTTTTTATTTTTTCAAAGCGTTGCCTACATATTTTCTCTAAACACAGCAGTGAGTAAAAACTATGCTGCCACATTTCTGCTTGCAATGGATTACCTCTACAGTACACAACAATTCCGAGCTGGAATATTTATTCAACAGCCACATCGTATTGAAAATTCATGACTAATTTGCTCTCCTCTATCATTTTTGCAGCAATTTTCTTTCAATATTTCTATCTTCCTGGCCTTTATAAAGTGGATTTTTGAGCGCAATTTTTGTCCGTGCTCATAAACCCATCATAGTCTTTCTTTTGGGAATCTCTGCGTTTCCTGCCTGTCCTTTGTCTATTTATCCTATAATTCCTTATCCATCCACCTCCAAGAAAACAGACAGAGGAAAAAATTTGGCTGATGTGATTTATGTCTCGAACACCAGATGCTTATTTCAGTCTCCACGGCTCACTCAATCCTTCACCTGTCTGCTGAGATGGGCACCAGCGGGGCCAATCAGTGTCAATTGTGCCAGTGGAATTTGAGAGATGGAGCAAATCAGGTTGCAAACCCCAAAAAAATGGGTTGGAACTCTGGTGCTTTGTTTTTCTCCGGTATTTCTGTTTTGGTTTTATTTTATCTACCCTTTTTTTTTTTTTTTTTCTTTTCAAATTAGAAGCTGAACATCAGGAGCAGGTTCCTCTAAACAGAGGCGATTTGGCCTTTATTTCTTTCGGAGGAAGCCTGAGTGAGGAGGCACAGGGAGTATTCCTGGTTTGGTTCCCGCAGTTCCACCTCGAAAGAACTGCCCTTTATCTCTTTGTGGGGTGGAGAGTACTGAACTGCCATGGGAAGCAAAGCATAACACTGGGTAGACCAAAGTGCTGGCCTGGGACTACTCTAGCAGCTTCCCATGGCACAAATAGCTTTTTCACTTACACTCCACATTTCCCATCACTTTTCCTGCTATACAGTTTAATTCATGCCAGGCGGATTATGAAGGGAAGAAAATGATGCAACAGTCAAAAAAGTCCTTTAAGTCGTTCCAAAAATTAAAACAGAACCAAACCAAATAAAACGAAAAAAAAAAATTAAAAAAAAAAAAAAAAAGAGCTTCAAAACTAAACGAAAAGTTCTGAAAATAAACTCAAAAGAAAGGAGAAAGGGGGAGGGGGGGAAAAAAAAATAAAAAGAACCCGGGAAAGGCAAATGAATGTTAGAGCAGGCACGATCATGGACAGACGCCAGCTACTTACGTTCACCTCGGTGATTGCTATATCAACAATGCTACCCACAACAATCAAGGCGTCAAATGTATTCCATGCATCACAGAAATAGTGCTGCATGTGGCAGAGAAGCCAAGGAGAGAGAGAGAAAGAGAGAGAAAGGAAGGAAGGAAGAAGAAAGAATGAGAGAGAGAGAGAAAGAGAGAGAAGAGGGAGAGAAAGAGGGAAAGGGAGAAAAGAGGGGAAAATAAAAAGTAAAATAAAATAAAATAAAAAAAATAAAAAACGAAACGAAACAAAATAAAAGCATGAAAGAGGGAGAGAAGAGGAAAAAAATAAGAAAAGAAAGAGGTTACGTGGGCATATTAAATAGTCTCTTACCACTCTACAGTATTGGTTGCTCAAACCTCTGTAACATTTCACATGATGGAGGGTATCAACAAAAGCCTGGTTAGTCAGAAAGTTACACTCAAACATGTCTACCTTTTGGAGGGAAAAAAAGCACACACACCCCAAACTCTGTGCGCTTTCACCAGTCACAGCCTTGGGGTGAGCTATGACAAGTGAAAAAGAAGGAGGCATTTCCCCCCCTCCTTTTTTTTTCCCTGGGAGAAGGAGAAGGACGACGGCAAGTTCAATAAAAGCATGACTAGAGGGAAAAAAAACAGAAAACAAAAAGAGAGAGAAAAAAAGAGAGAAAGAGAGAAGGAACGGCAGAGGAGGAGGAGGTGGTGGTATCCTGGGGAGGGTAGAGTAATACTCACATTAGTTTCACTGAGAATGACGTCTATAATGCTGCCAATTACGATGAGGAAGTCAAAAACATTCCAAGGATCACTAAAGTAACCCTACATAAGGAAGGGGCAGGCAGGATGGGGATTAAAAAGGAATGTTAGACAGACAAAAACAGTTCAAAATTACCATTAGAATTACTGCCCTGAGACCTCGAGGGGTTTTCCTCTCAAGTCTACTCGTGGCGTCTCAAGCTGTAGCCCAGGCCTGGGTTCCCTGACCTGAGTGAGCAGCCCCCATCCAGCTAATGTGGTGCCAGGGCAGTCACCCCTCCCCTCTGACTCTGAGACAGGGGCTGAAGGGAAGTCACAGAGATCATTTTGAGCATGGCTGCTCCCAGGAGCCAGGCTGGCAGGACCAGCTCCTCCAGACATGTCAGTTCCTAGCAACACAGCACCCTTCCCCACTTGACTTAGATTCAGTTGGGGGAGAGCACAGGAACGGTGTCATATGGTTCTCTCCAAAAATGGATCCCCTTATGCCAGTGTGAGTATCAATCCACCAGTCCACGTTCCAGATGTAATGCTCTGCCCACAGGGAACAGCTGGCTGCTGCGTCACGGCAGAGGAGAGGGCACAGACGAGCTGGGAATGTGCTATTTAAATCTCACCACAATGAGTATTATGACAATCATTGGCCTAACATCTTCTATTACTAATGCTTTAGCTCTTGTCTTAAGAATACAGAGCAGGACTGGTGTTTCTGTTACTCTGAAAGCACTTCTGCACCACAGAATGAAGGTGTGAATGTAGCCTGGCACATCCCAGCAGGAAGGGGTAAGAATGGGAGCAAAGCTGGCTTTAGCATGTGCTCAGAGCGAGACCTGTTGGTCCCTCATGTTAAAGACAGAGCTCCAGCACCACAGTCACATTGGCTGCCCAGGACAAGCCACAGCAGAACACTCCAGGGGCTGTCTCAAACATCCCATTGTCCTAAGCAGAGCCCAGGAGATGCTAATCAGCACTGCTTACTATCCTAATCCTGCATATTTTTTGGCGGAATAGGCTGTAAAGATACAGGACTCTTTTAAAAAAGGTTCTGTTCAGCCCAGAAGTTGAACTTCTGTATATAAACTTCCTGTACAAGTCAATGTCATAAGCAAAGAAAATTGATCTTTGCTCACTGAACACCTGAGCCAGCCTCTTCTCCTTGTTCTGCAGTCTTTAAAGGAGGCAAACACACAAAATCCTCCATACTCCTTTGGATTTGTGTTTGGTTTTGTGAGCATGGGCTAATGTGACCTCCCTGTTTCCCAGCTGCAGCATGTCTCCAGTGAGACTGAACCCGAGTTGCACTGTGACTGCTATTCTTAGTCAAAGAGTCAGGTCATGGGTAAAGTGTGAGTCTGTGTTCCCAGGCAGTGTTGCAGAAAGCAAACAGGAGAAAAGAGAAAAAAAAAATTAAAAAAAGAAAGAAAAAAAAATTATCTCAGCACTGGCACTGTACAAAGCCAGGCTTGGGAACCTCAAATTACTGTGGGCTCAACCATCACATGGAGCAGGCCCTGGCAAAAAGTCTTTCTAAGTGCTGAAACACTGCCTCCAGGACCCTTTGAGACTCACAGTTATGAACAGCATTACACCTGGGGCAAGGAAAAAAAAAAAGAAAAAAAAGAAAAAAAAAAGATGAAGCAAAAAAAAAAAAAAAAGCTACTGCCTGGCTGGTTCCACACCAGTGAAGGGAGCTGGTAGAGTGGATTTGGAAAACTTCTCCTCAAAACCAAAATAAAACCCCTTCATTCTGCAGCCTGAAACAGGCAACTCTTAGCAGATCTACACTGGGAAGAGCAATCATCCTAGGGCTACACATTACTACACAATTAGCTACAACAGGGAGGAAGGAAACAGGAGCAAAAGCAAATTCAGAGAATATTATTATTCAGTGTCCAGCCTAGAAAATACACAACAAATATTAGAATGAATTCAGCGGTGATGTCCAGCACCATTAGCAACCAGAAGGACCTGGAATAAAACTGTAATTAGACTTCACCAAGAGGAAGGGGAGGGAGAGAACAGCAGATTAAATTGTAGAGGCAAACGCATTTGGAATAAATAGAGGACAGACACAGATCATACAGAGTTACAGAAAGTGCCTTTGCAGCCTGATGTGACCTTGGCAAACAGCAAACTTGCAGGATCAAAGAACAGAGTAGAAGACAACAGACCCAATCCTTCTGCCCCTGTCCATGTGCATGGTCCTGCTGAAGGCAATGGCACTGCTCACATGCGTTCAATAGCATGGTTCTCTTTTGTTTCCTCTCAAATGCATAGTTTAGGAATTAGGAAGGATTTCAACAGTAATCTAAACAACTCAAAAAACCCCAGAGTTTGGTTTTGGGCAGCTGCAAATATTAAAATCCAAAATATGTTGTTTGGGTTTTGCCCATGAAAATGATGACTTTTAATGATTTTTAAGTCTGTGGTTATTTTTGCTATGATTTTCATTGTACTGCAAAGAATGTTTTTGATGTAACCGAATTCACAATTTCTTTTTACTGAGCAGCTTCTTTCGTAGAGCCCAATAGTCATCGCTGCTGGTAAAAACAGCATTTGCTGTTGATACAAAACTCAGGTGACAAGCAGCATCAAATCCTGTCCTCAGATGACCACCAAAGCCAGTAAATTAAATATTGCTCCCAGTTGTGGTAATACAACCTCACTGGATGCAATTACACTGCACTGACAGAGCTGGCACATCTCAGGAGAGATTCAGGCCTGGAAAGGAAAGGTCCCTTTTACATTGCCACCAAAAAAATAGTTGCTTTGGACCTTTGTGACACCACTGTGTATCTGGAGTCACTCTGCTAACTTCAGTAGGGTTGCTCCAGATTCACAGAGGAAGCTCTTTCTCCTGGGATGCTCTGCTGAGTCTCATCAGCCAGTTCCTTGCTTGAAAGTCATGGGCTGGGCTGCTCTGGAATCCCAGAAAGAGCATTATCATGGCTGTAAGGTGAACTCAGAGAGCTCTTCCTCCTGTAGGAGCCTTCCAGAGAGGAACCATAGATATGAATGCAGTTTTACTCAACCCCACATCCAATATACCAGTGCTGAATTAAGGAAGCACATGAATTTTAAAACCTTCCTTTCCTCCTCACCTGCTCCCTCTGTGTTTCAAACAGAAGGGTGAAAAACAGGAAGATATTATTTACAGTAAGAGAGCTCAAAGAAACAGAGAACACAGATGCTTCATTTGTGTGGAAAGGTAATGGGATCCTTCCTTGAAAAGCCACCCACCCTCCTCAGAGACAATTCTCTATGAATGGCCGTGTGGTCACTTAGCTTTGGATCAGACCTCATAATCTTGTCAGGAGTTATCAGTACACATGGGGAGGGAACTACACCCCTTTGGGACTTGCCTCCTGTGACCTCAAAGGACCTCTTCAAGCCACATTCCTCACTGGAGTGTACCAGGGTGGCTAATGAAAGACAAGCTGAATGAAGGAAGAGCTTTCACTCTAATAAAGAGGTTGTATTTCCAAAATATTTTTCCCACCAGAAAGTTCTGTATACTTTTCCCAAGAGGGTGGAGGTCTGACTGGAAATGAATTGATGGCACTGTTTGTTTTTGCAGTACAGGAATTTAGAGTGTAATACCATATTTTACCCTTAAAGGGAGATGCTTGACCCTGATTTAGCTGTATAATTGCATGCCACATAATGGCATCCTCAGGGTTTACTGGTGAGTGGTAGTCACCCTCTCTTGTGGGATGTCTTTGGAGATCCATGAAGCTTTTGGGGAGAAAAGAGGACAGAGAGAGACCAGGAGGATTGGACTGAATATTCAGAAAGCATGAAATAGCCCCACCAGAAGAGCACATTTTTTCCCCATTTTTTTTCCCCCCAAAGGTAGCAAATGATAGTGTATCACCATATGAACAATATATTAATGAAAGACTGAGCATAAATATGCAGTAGCTGACTGGAATGGAATCTCATTTGTGCAAGAGGAGCAGACATCATAGCATTTCAGAATGAGTATGCCAATCATTTTTAGGTCTCCTAGTTGCTAAGGTTAGCTATAAAAAAAAAAAAAGAAGCTAGGGTTTATTTTGGTACTTACGGAGGCATTGAAATCTCTGGACCCCGTATCTGTTATTTTTTTGTGAATATGAGATCCTAAATGTGGTATCTAAGAAGCCTCAACAATAGCAGGGAAAATTGCCCACTGGAGTCTATCTGAAGCTCAGAGTCACCTGGGGCCAATAATAGGAGAATGCGGTAGCTGAAGTGCTGTGCATCCACCCTGAAGCACAGAAATGCTCAGGGGAACGGTGCTGTTGAGTCATGGGATCAGTTGGTTTTGAGCATCCAGCCTGTGCGATCTGCAGGGTCACTTGTGTGTTAATTGATGTGTAGTTATTTATCTGCTCAGTCCCAGGTTTTCATTTCTGTCTCTTACGAGGTGGCTGCCAAAATTTAACAAAACCCTCTGAGAAAAAAAGTCTCTAAAGATGAAGGGCACAGCAAGGTCAAGGCTGTTCACTGGGTGGGATCTGAATGTAGGAAGGTGATGTTGCAATGCTACAAGAAAAAAGGGAGAGACATGCATGCATGCATTTGTGATACAGAAGTGAAGCACTGAGGAGGAGAAACTAAGACATAAAGAAAACTATGCAGCCTAAAAGGAAAGCAATCTACGGGAGAACCTTGCTACCACTTATCTGAAATAATCCTGCACACTGAAACAACAAAAAGAAGCATCAGTCTTAGTCAGATGGAAAGAGTTTATAGGAAGAAGAGGAAGGGGCTGATACCCCAGTATTCAGTGTGATTTCATAGCAAAGCTTTCCTGCTGATTGCAACAGGCACCAAAGTGGACTCTGCCGGTGATTTGCAAAATGAGATGAACAGCTAGTTTGGTTGATGGTTGGTTAGTACTTGAATTTGTATCTGAAAATGCTGCAGGCTATTTGAAGCTGTGAGAGTCAGTTCTCAGACTTCACTTAAACAGCCCTTCCCTGAAAGTATTTTTGCAAAAGAGGCAGTTTCATCGCAAAACAGTATAGAATCAAGTGGCATTTACACACTACCATGACTCTTGGCACAACTTCTCACAGCAGATTTGAGGGATTTGCATGTATCCTAACATGCAAAACAATCTTACAAAGCTTCAGTAGCTCCTGACACCGAACAGAGATGTGTGTCAGATGCAAATTCTGTTATGCTAAAATACCATTTAGCCATAACAGCAATCAGGGAGATTAGCAGAATCTAATAGAGAAGGAATAAAGTGGAGGATGCAGCTGCTTGGAGCTCCTGACAGGCTGCAGGAAAACAGCATCTATTTGCATACTATCTATCAGCTCTCATCCACTGATGGATTAATTCTGAGGCACAGAGTCCCTGCTATTCACCTACCAGTCACTGTAATGAGTCACTGCTGCAGGGAATTAAACAAGGCCCCCCTGCACTCTGTCAAATCTTTCTGTAGGTAGGAAGAGAAGAGGAGATTTTCATTTCTCCAGACTATTCCAAAATTCTGGTCAGTTCTGAAGAAACTTCATAGCTCTCTGCTTATTCCAGAAGAAAACAAAAACAACCTGCAGATCAAAGTAGATGCTCAAAAACACTGATATTTTCCTTTATCCTCCCTCATTGTGTTTCGTGCTCTATCTCACAGTGAGGACACTGGTGAAAGCAAACAGGTATCCCTGGAGGTCAGAGGGCCTGCTTGGATATTCTGAATACAGAAAGAATGGAGCTAGAGGACCTGTGTAATCTGGAAAAAGACCTCAAATGGTTATTTCTAGGTCACTGGGAGAAAACTGAGGTATCTTGTTACTGTCCACCTTGAAGTGGACACATTTTGATTATTGTTTGAGATCTTGTAGGTCCTAAAGAAAACTGTGGGTCTCACCTCTGCTTCTGATGAACAAATATCTCCATGACAGGAGAAAACCCCTCTGCCCAAACCAAGGTCCCCAAGCCACCATTTGACAAACTTAAACATTTATGGAGGCTGGAACTATAGAATCTCTTATGTCACAACAGACCCTTTTCTATGGTTTCCACACCTGCTGATAATTGACAATGTTGGGGGCGGGGAGGGGTCATGCCAAGAAAAGACCGTATCATATCTGATCTGTGAACTGGGATTTTCATTTCCAGACCTTGCAACCCAGTTCATTTCACCAGAATTGTATTTTCTAGATGGTCCCATGAGTCCCTCCGTGCTCATCTACACAGACTCATAGAATGGTTTGGATTGGAAGGGACCTCAGAGATCACCTAGTTCCAACCTCCCTGCCAAGGGCAGGGACACCTCCCACTAGATCAGGCTGCTCAAAGCCTCATCCTGCCTGGCCCTGATCACTTCCAGAGTTGGAGTCCACAACTTCTCTGGGCAACCTGTGCTAGTGCTTTACTACCCCCATTATAAAGAATTTCCTCCTCATAAGAAGAAATCCAACTCTACTCTCTTTCACTCTAAAGCCATTCCCCCTTGTCCTAATTCTATATGAACTTGTAAAAAGACCCTCTCCAGCCTCCTTGTAGGCCCTCTTTAGGTACTGAAGGTGGTGGCAGTTGGTGGCACAGTTATCTTACATCTCTCTGTATTTCATTTACTGTGCAGTGGCTGGTGGTACACAAGCTCTCAGACATGGGGAAGGCTTCAAGTGAGGTGTTATGGCCCAAGGCAATATGCTGAGAAAGCCTGAGGAAATTATAACAGTAAAACATGCTGAAGCTGGATGATTCAACTAGTTGATCCTGATGTAATTTTTTGGCCTGGATTGCTTTTAGCTGCATTTGAAGGAAGGGTGAGTAATGCCTCAGAACAATAATGCCTAAGGCCTCTCTGATATAAATGCATGAAAAGGGAGGAAGAATAACAGGAAGCTCTCTTATAAATTTTGCTGTCTACTTAGAAGATAAGATAAGCATTCTCGAACTTCCTACAGGTGTACCGTGGCTCAGCAATACCCTATGAGGGACTGGTCCCTTTTCTTCACGGACAGTAAGCACATTGCTATCATTTAACAACTACTGCCCTTCAGTCAGAAACCAGACATGTTCTCAGCAAAGAGAAACAAAATCAGCACCAGTTTTACCAGAAAGACTGAAGTGAATGTGATGGCTTGCTATGTCTGAACAGATCGTTTATCGCAGAATGCATTCCAGGAGAATTTTGCTGTCAAATTCCATTTCGAAGAAGCTGCAAATGCTTTCTTTTCCAAAGACTTTGGAAGGTCTAGAAAAAGCATGTCTTGATGAGAGCCAACAAATAACTCTTGAAGGCAATAAACCAAAACAGCAATGTGAAACAGTCCTGTGAAAAGAGCTAAAGGATGGGCTTGGCTGCTTAAGGTACTCTGTCTTCTAAATTTGGACTGACATCCCAGCCCAGGCAAGAATGATTCAAAAGAAGTAAAACTCAACCTATAAGAACAGAAGTGAGACATTTTCAGAGGGAACAGTCACTTAATGTTGTGGCAAGATGAGACAGTGGCAAGCAATTGGTGAAGAAGCATTCTGAATATGGGACAGGAGTTGGAATAGCTTCCCTGTGTCCATATGCAGCATGGGAAAAGGCTTTGGTCTGCTCTGACATGGTTTGCTGCATGAATAGTGAATATCAACTGGCAGAAGGACAGAATGTTCAAAAAATAGGGCAGTAGGCATGAGCAATATGTTTTTGTATATTTTCTTTTTTTTTTTTTTTGTAAGTTATCTCCATTTTCATAAAAGGCTTAATTTTATATGGATTGCAGTGGTTAATAAAATTATGCTCATTATTATTTTATTTTACCCATCAATCGTAACTTTCCAAATGCAGATGGTTACTCTCATTTTACTCCTGGGGAAGCAGAAATCTAGAAAACTGACATCTCCAAGGTCTACAAAAAACCTAAAGTTTCCAAGGCACGATAGAGATATCAACTCTCTCAGACCTCAGACAGGTGACCATTTGTTACGGCAATGTCACTTTCTAACATGACAAACAGTTCTTAACAGGCGCTGTCTCACAGTCCGTATTCTGGTATCATTCCTCTCTGAGGAGAAGATTCACATCTGTGAGAACTTTTGACCCTTCGAAACAACCTCACACAAAGTGATAGAAGGTTGGGATTTTTTTGTCTGAGAGTGAGAGCAAGTCATTTTTCCCTGGGACTGTTCCCTTTACATGCTGCTGCTGACGCTGCCGATGCTGTTGTGAATGAGACCCCGGTTCACCATCCCACTGGGCTTTCAAGACTGTGCGAATAATATCCCGTATTAAATAATTAAGTGTAACAGCTAATACAGTGCTTCCCACACTGTTGCATTGTGCAGTCATATAATTATTTTGGATCTTTTATAATGACATTAAAACCCCCAAGTGCCAGACTGAAAATTCATCTGTCATAATGTTGCAGCAATATGCAAATTCTCTGGGTACGTTTGCTGAGAAGGAAAAGGTCCTCTATCATTGAAGCTCTTTTACAGCTGCTATAAGTCTTTTCTGCCTACTGAATTCTCCACTGATCCTCCAGAAAGCTGGAGGATTGCACAGCTCTGGCTGATCAGCATTGATCACACATTCTCCATAGTAATTCGAGGATCTATTTGTCTGCAGAGAATTGCTGGCCTTGTCCTCCAAGAAAGAGAAAATCCTGCATTTAAACCACAAAGGTAGCATGGGAAGCAGCAGATCAAACAGCCTTTCTGTCCCTCACCAATTGTTTCTGCTTCCACATGAAATGACAAGTTTTTTTGCATGAAGAAGGAAATTTGTTCTGTACACTCATTTCATTCTTGGCCTCTTTCTTGGGGGCACCGACAAAGAAACCAAACGAGATCCACTCTGCTCATGCCTTTCTGCCAGATATGTTTTCCACAACAAAATAGGAAAGAGACTAGTACACTTCATACAGGATGCCAACCAGTGCTGACAAGGAAGATTTTGATGCTTCTTGACCCAGATTCAAGTAGAGGTATGAGCTAGGATTTACGGTGAAAGTTTAATTTCTCATCATCCGCCTTGTTTCTTGTGTTACATTCACCTACCAAGTGTTTTTCACACTATATGACTTGCTTAGGTGGAGTCACGCCTATGCCATCTCAGAATATAAGCATATGCACAATAGAAAAACTTTAGTCTGGCACTGCTTTCTTCTCCTTTAAAGTGTTTGGAATGACCAGATTTCCCCTCCCACGCACACTCAGGAACTGGTGAGGAGCTCAGTGAAATCTAGGAGCCATCAAAGAGGATTCCCAGTGCTTTCACATGATAGAGAAGGTAATTATCTGCTTGGTAGCTCCTTATTTGTGGCAACTGTTGCTAAATCAGCCCCATCCCTGGGCATTCTATGGCAAATTTTCTTTTTCTGTATTAACTGAAAGATTTGTTGTTAGAGGCTCTACTTGATGGAACAGCACTATGAAACACTAGGATGTGGTTCCTCTTTCTTTAAATGCCACTGCCTTGAAACGTGTTGGCAGCACAGATTCCTGAGTAGTTTCTATTTAATGCCTGGAATAACAAAACCAGCTGTTTGACCCTTGGCTAGTGGGGTGTCCCTCCATATTCTGTGAGAAAGCCTCAAAGCTCAGCTGCTGTGAGAGTGCTGTGGCACAGGCTGTGCTACAAGAGGCTCAAGTTGCTTTCTTAGCCTCTGTTTTCCTTCCTTTTCCTGGGCATATGGGCAGACAGGAATTCTGTCAGGAAAGCAGCATCCAGGAGCAAGTTTACCTAATGACTGTGGCAACCCATCTGTGCCAACCCGCTGGTGTGCATAAAGGACAGGGATGACCTGGTCATCCAGGTCCAAAATAATTATTCCAAGTATTTCTTGACACCAAAGTCACCTCAACGTGCTGCTCTGACATACAGTACTTTTAGTATTTAATTTGTCAGAAAGGGTTTGAAGAGAGGCTCATTCTTCCTCCCAGACCTGTGGACGTGAAAGACCAGTATGGTCAAGTCTCCACATGATATCTGTGCTACACAAAATGCATCAAACTCCTCACAGAGAGGTAATCACAGTAAAGAAAAAGCAGAGGAGTGATTAATGAAGGGTTAAGGGGTTCCCCCCCCCCCCTTTTTTTTTAGTTTATTTCCTAAACCCCTGAGACTGATTCAGCAATTTCTGGAGAGCCTTAGACTGACTGCACACATGCAATGCAGTGTCTGATTGGGCACTATGAAGATCTCAGGGATTTCTGGTCCTATGGCTGCTGCTGGGCTTGCTGGAGCAGCTGAGATTAATTCCAGCTGGGATACTGGTTGTATAGAAGATCCAGAGAAATATAGAAGATATTCAGACTTCACCCAGAACAAAATTTGGGGTGAGAAAGGAAAGCCTTTCTGGGGTAAGATGCTGATGCATTTTGCAAGGGAGCTGAGATTAACCCACAGCAGTAGAGAAACATATTGTACTTAACTTTTATTGCAAATTATTCTGATGAGACAGTACACAGGGAGGCTTTGTGGCTGAGGTACTAATGTGTTTGAACATGGAGACCTGGGATGTCTGCCAGGGAACTTCTATAAAATGTAGAAGCACAAGAAGATGTTCATTAGCTTAAAAGCTATGTGTTTTAATTCAGTTTTTAATTTTCTAAAAATCCTTTCCCATGTTTACTTTCCCTTTCAACCCTGTTTCTGTTTTTCTTTTCCTTGCATCATTTTTTGTCCAATGACTTCCTCCTCCATTTTATTAATACTTTCCTCTTTCAAGGTCTTTATTTGTTGTTGTTTTTTTTTTTTTTTCTTTCTTTCTTTCTGCCTTTAAGGATATTCTTTTCATTCCCACTCTCCATTATCTTTGTATGGCTTTTCCTCCTCCACAGGTTTGTTTTTTCTCTCTTTTTTTCCCATACCTGTTCCTTCCTGTTTAGTTCTCTCACTTTTTTCAGTTCACATACTCTCTTACCTGACCCATTACTACTTCTCTCCGTGCTCACTGTTTTTTACCCAAGTCAAGCAGAACTCAATCTTCTTCATTGTTGAAGGATGTATATTATTACCCACCCACAGATCTTGAAATACATCAGTTTTCTCACTGCTTCTTTTGCCTTTTAAAAGACTTTTTCCACCCCAAGCCAGCGTGGTGGTTGGAGACTCTCCTTCCTATTGCAACCGGGTAGATGACTCAGTCATCAAATACTGCACACTTAGATGCAGCCCCTCCAAAACAAAAAAGCTGAGGAGAGGAAACAATTAGGTGACTACCAGGCTAAAGAACCTGCCAAAACCAGCAAGGAAAAATCTGCAAAGTAAGAGGCATTTGACAACCATCACATTTGTCCACACAGCACTGTGTGGCCAAACTCCATGAGAGGGAGGCAGCTGCCTGCACCATGGGCTCACGTATGCACTTACACAACTTAAACTATTAATTTATTCCACCATACTTCAGCCCAGAGCATGTGATTTTGAACTCAATATGATTCCTCTGTCTGTTGGAAGCAGCTGAAGTGGGTTTTGGCACTGAGCAAAAGACCACTCAGTCGTAACCAGCTTTCCTGACATTTATTATCACTGCAGAATGTCTTTGCTTTCTCTGCATAAACTGGAGGAATAAAACACTGAGATGAGCGATGCCAGAGCAGCACCCTAAGCTACACTGGTATTTCTAAAGGTACTAGAATGAAGAAATACGAAAAATATTAGATTTCCAAAATTAACCAACATGGTTTCTGTGGTGCAAGGGGATAGAATGGATTTAAATTTCAGTTTGTGAAAATGCTGAAGGCTCTATCCCAACCAAGTAATAACAAATTATGGTTTTGGTGAGAAGGAAGAAGGCAAGTGGTATGAAGCAGTCAGTGTGACTCGAGGAGAGACTGCTCAAAGATCTGTTTATAGGCATAAATGTACAAGAAATGTAGTGGTAAAAAGAGAACAAAAACAGATGAGTCATTTTGCAGGTTTGAGAAGAGATATCTGTACATCAAATGCATGATAAATGCTGACTGAGAGGAGCTTAAAGAGGAATAAAGAAGGGCAAATGCAGCAGGGGAGAAAGAAACACTGAGGACACGTAGATCCATCAGTAAATGGAGACTAAGAAATAACCATGGGTGGCACTTCTGACTTGCACTACTCAGAGGGTCATAGCTCTTCCTTGGATCACATGGGATTATACGCCTTGGGCTGAATGCGGAACTTGTTTTAAACAGTGCACTAAGCCTGAACTCTGCTACACAAAAATGACATTTAAGAATGGCAAGAATTCAGAGTAAAGTAGCAGTGATAAATGAGGGAATGAGCTAACTATCTGAGGCAGGACAGATGGCGTTGTTACAGGCTGCTTTACAAGTAACATCCATAAACACCCAGGGAAGAAAGGTGCTGACAGTGTCTGCTAAATGGAATAGACTTGTGATCTGTAGTCTTTCTGATAGTCATAATTCCACGGAGGAAATCCCCAAGATTCCCTTTCCACACACAGACACGGATTTGACAAAATAGATGAACATGTGGTTTATTTTATGCATGCCAGTTGTTCCACAGACATGTCTTCCCTAGTTTGAGATGACAGGGACAGCAGTAGAAAATTCATAGCTCTTGGATTAGTGGTCCTGCCCTAGCTAATAAGGGGGCAGAAGAAATGTTTCCTGGAAGAAGAAGTATATGTGGTTCATCAGTAAAACAGCCCATTCCAGGGAGCTGGAAAGATCTGAAATTCCTGGAGGAATATCCATCCTCACATTTGCATGTACACTGACAGATGGCACAGCTTCATATGAATAGGAATTTTAAGTTGCTGTCTTTGACTTGAAAATAAAAACCCCAGGCAGGTTTTGTAGAGCAGCTGGCCCTTCATGGACTGGTGCTTGTGGGGATTTCTTCTCTAAGAAGCCAGGACAGTGGTAGCTGTGAGCACCCCAGGCAGCACAGCACCTCATTCCCTTTAGTAGTTTTCTCTGGAAAAAGCACGAAGCAGCAGCAGCAGATTTCTCCATGCAGGAATTGGAAAATAGCTCACCAGACTGGCTGGAGAATATATAAAATTAGAAAAACAAAGCAGCAAAAGGCCTTGGCTCAACAGTGTTACTTTTAGCTTGTCTGTCTCTTTGAAGTAACTAGTCTTGAATCGGTTTATGAGCATCAGCCAAGACAAACACTGAGGTCCATTTGGGAGTTTTGCTTCAGAGCAGCATATTAATACTCTGTAAGGAGATGCAGGGCATGTAGTGGATGTTTTCTTTATCAGCAGCCCTAATCATCCCAAATCTCTCTTGCTCACTGTTAGCACACCCTCCTGACAACACTGCATCCAGACATGGATGAGCTGTTTTACACAGCGCTTAATCCCACAGAAAAAATGGGGTAACTGATCCTCACCACCAGAAAAAGTGTCACACAGAAACACGGGGGCTTTCAAGAAGCCGGCCTTGTCTCTGCCTGGCATGCACTATCTGTACCACAGCAGCAGCTGCTGCAGCACCCCTCTTCTCTACAGCCTCCCTGGAGACTGAGCAAACCAAAACACTGCTCACAGAGCATGGCCAATGAAAAGGGTAACTATAAAAGGGACTTGCTGACTAGAGCAACCGTTCTCAGCAGTAACAGTATGTTTAGTTAGGAAAGCCCTTGTCTTTCTACTCCTTCACATATTTTCTGTAAGTGTTAGGAGACAAGCCTTGACTTGGACTTGGCTCCTTATTCCTACAGCTGGCCTTTCAATAAGTAAAGCCTTGCTCTTACCACAAGAAGTAGTTGCAGGGCTGGATTGTCCCTGCAGGCACGTATGTGATCCTGCTTATTATCTGTGCAGCTGACTGTGTTTGCTTTTTTTTTTCACCTGTACTATCAAGAGTAGCAAATAAGGACATCTCTCCTCACAGAAACAGAGTGAGGAAATAAAAAATACAGTAAAACAAAAAATCCATTCAGTCAGAGATGACATGCCATCTTTTCTGTGGCTATGCATGTAATACAAAGGTAGCACTGGAGTGCATTGTATTTACTGAAACAGCGGTAGGTTAACAGTTGGACTTGATGATCTTGAAGGTCATTTCCAACCCAAATAAATCTATGACTCTACAATAGTGAAGGCCATACCATGGACTGCAGCAGGAACTCTGCATTTTAGGCTTCCCCCAAAGCTGTTCTGCTTGGGCACTTCCCTGCGGTGACTGTGGTAAGAAGGTAGCGTGATAGCAGAGCTGAGTACCTCAGGGATCTGTCCTAGTTTCCTTTCCAGTTCTCCCTGGTAAAGGTATGAATAAACAGCAGCTTGTTGCACCTTGTGCAGGTGGAGGAAACCTTATTCTCTGTTGCTGCTGCAGACCATTTGTTCCAAAGTGCCTTTAGGAAGTGACTGTGCAATGGAGAGCTCTGTGGCGGCTGCTTCAGAGCCACGGGGCAGATCCTACTTTGCTTGCTGTGGTTGAAGGTTGGCTGTAGCACCCACTGCGGGGATAAGCATCAAAAAAAAAAGCAGAAAACAGACTGAATGTTGCCAGCTTCAATCCTGCGCTCAGTTCTGTTCTGCCACGTTCTCCTGGGGCTTGTCACTAGAACACAACACCTTCAGCTAACCAAGTTTCTTGCTTTCTTGCTGTCAGTCATAAATCTCACAGCTCTTTTATTTTAGGGTGCTCTTCAGATAGAAAAGAGTGATGTTTAGGCGCATATTCAAAATGAGACAAAGCAGCTTAAACAAAGGCTGGTTTGTGTTTTGTTGCTCGGGAAATGACAGACGAATCTGTCTCCAGCAGGGATCTGATGAGCATTTAATCTTGCCACTTCCCATCTGGGAAACACTAATATCACTCAGCATCTAACTTCTTTGTTGAGGGGACTTGGTTGGTTAGAGGAGAGAGGGTGATGGCTGTGCTTTGCTGATGTTCACCCAGGTGACAATGAAAATCCTTTTGGACTTTTCCAGCTGCTGTTCCTAGGGACAGCCTCCATCTGCAAATGCAGGTTGTTTTCTGTACCTCGGGTGATAACAAGGTCTGGCCAAGCAGAAGATTGAGGTAGTTACTTTCTCCATGCTAGGAGGCTCCTACTTCAGAACATACTCTAGACAACTCCAGCTTCAATCCCAGTGTGCAGCCTGAAGAAAAGCAGATTGTGTGTCCCAGTGTTGGTGCACATGGGTCTGAGTGGTCATCTGGGAGAGGGGGTTGCCTTCTGTGGAGAGCAGGTTGAGTCGATATGGAGCAGGGAATGAAGGCTGCAGGCCAAATCCTTGTACTGAACAGACAACGGCAAGTTGAACAAGGAATTTGGAGTTTCCAAACCTGAGTCACTCAACTGGTACTCAACACAATCCAGTGTGAATACACTGCTGGAGGCAAGTCTTTTTGCTGCATTAGTTGTTTTCACAAGTTCATTCCTATTTTTCTTTCCTGTAAATCCTTTAGTTCCATTTTAAAAATTCTGCTAATTTATATTAAGGTATTTAATTAAAATAGTGGTATATGAGTTAGTACTATCTTTGGCATACAGGCCAGACCAGGACTTGAAAAATTTGTTTCTTTTCTCTGGCTATTCCTTCAGGATGGGAGGGACTGAACCCAAGGTTGGTTTCTGGGTCGTAGCTGAGAGGACTTCATGAAGACTCTGCTATTCTGGTCACAAGGAAAACTTCTTCTATATTCTCACTTTTGCTATATTGCAGTAGGCTGAGGATTTAATTTGGAAATTACAGAATAATGGAAAATTGGTCTGAGAGGGACCTTGTCAGATGTTCTGTTCCATTTGCCTCTCTCAAGGCAGATCGTACAGGGGTTTTTGGCTTTTTTTTTTTTTTTTTTTTTATTCCCAAACAGTTTTGAATGAAAGGTTCCTCCCTAACTTCATTTTGAAATCTCAAATTATAGAGATTCCACAATCTCTTTAGGAAATCTCTTCGACAGTTTTGCCATCCAGAGGATACATGTTTACCCTCAGGTGATTTTTTTTATACTTTGCTGTGCAGCAAAACTTGAAAAGGAGATTGAACACAGGAAGGTGAGACACAGGAAAGTTGAAAGGACCTCCAATATCATCAATGCCAACTCCTTAGCGTTAGAGGCAACCATATCAGGTAAAGCCTTCCTTTTATATGTACAGAGCTCAACGTTTGACTTGGTTGAACTTTCCCCCTAAATGTTTAAACCCAAATTCTCCTGAGAATCTCATCTTTCTGAAAGTTAAGGATCTCCTCTAAAGTAGAACCATGAAATCAGAAGAACATTACAAAGCCTGTGAGACACACTTCTGGGTATATGGTGTGCAGATAAAATTTTCATAAAGTGCCAGGGAATTTCTTGCTAATAGACATGGTGAAATCTCAAGAGTGAAAGGTAGAACTCTCCTGAAAAATACAATTCCTGATGAAACAGATAATGATACTTCTAAATTTCCCAAGACAGTGTTTGAGATCTCACTAAACAAAATCAGTCTTCAACAGGACTGCACAAGATGCTCCTAACTTTCAAGAGAGCTACAACTGAGACAGGAAAGTGGTATTGGGCTCAGATAAAAAATTAAAATTTTGACTATTCCAAGAAGAAGTCTTAGAAAGTGTGGAAGAAAGAGAAAGAGGCTGGGTGGGAGTAAAGTCAATGCAGAGTTAAAAATGAAAAAAAAGACCAAATTCAGTAGAAATGGAGAGTAAAGTTTCTGAGCTGAGGATGAGGAAGATGTTAGATTAGATCTGGGAGGAGCTAACTTCAGTGATCCCCTAAATATTTAACATGAAGGACAAGCACAACTGCCAGACATAAATGTTCTCATCTTTACCAATGTCATAACTGATGTTTCAGGCACCATTTACTACCCACACAATGTATCAAGATCTCCCTCAAGACACAACTCCACGTGTCAAAGAATCATTGAACATATGAAATGGCACGAGGGAGCTGTACTTAGGTATCTGGATTTGCCTCCTTGTGACACACCACTGAGTTTAAACCCCAAAAAAGAAAGTCTTGTGTAATTATGTGAGGTCAGGATCTTTGTCCTTGTCCTGCAGCAGCTGTGAGAACTTAGTTGGAAGAGCTTGTAGGTTATAATCATACCCCATGGTGCAGCTATACTAGCATAATATCATGGCCCAATGCACAGGACAATACTTTCAGACAGGACCTGCTGGGGTACTGAATATTATCAATGAAGTCTTGAATTCAAAACTGAAGTAATCCAAACCATCAGTGAGATGTAGCCCTCCCAGAAGAAACATTTTTTTCCAAAGCTCAAAACTCAAAATGAGTCATGCTTGATTAACTTCACTTGGGTCAGAAGACTAATCATGAGATGCTATTTATAAATTATTTAAGGAGAGTCAGAGGGAGAGCATTAGAATAACATTCAAAATGGAAAACATATTATAGCCTTAACACAGCATCACTACTATAACTCAGTGAAAATGAGTTCTAGAGAACTAGGAACCTTCTCTATTTGCAGGTGTTGCCTTTATTTATTTATTTATTTATTTTTTAACGTGTGTCTACTCTCCAGTGAAAAAGTTATGAAATATAAGTGAGACTCCAATCCAGAGAGCAACTGTCCAGCTCAGTTATTGGTGGGGTAGTAGATCAGAAAGTTTCACCTCCTCCTTCTCCTCAGAGCTGCCCCGCACACATGCACACACACACAGAGGTCAGGAAAACCTACACCCAGAGCACCTACCTTGGGTTTGAAGGCGATTAACTTCAGGACCATCTCAACAGTGAAGAGGCCAGTGAAGAGCATGTTGAGGATGTTCATGGCTTCCTTGAACATGCAGCTCTGACCGTAGTGCTGAAAAACAGCAGCCCAGCAGCAGCGTGAGGATCAGACATACCAGCTGGGTAGGAATACACAGGACCCCTCCTGATCTCCCCTTGTGCCAAGGTTCTCTAAAGAGGACCCTAGCACATCAAAGTTTTTCAATTAAGAATCCCCACCTCTCTTCATACATAAGCATTTCCATGCCTCTAGCCATTTTTGCCACCTGCCTGCTCTGGATCTCCTCTTTCTTAAAAAAACATCTTTTTGAGTGGTGGCTACCACAATCACACTTATCATTCCCCTTGAGGGTTCATTATAAATTTGCATAATGGTACAAGACAATCTTGAATTGTGTTTGTTATCTCAACCTTCCCTAACATTTAGATCCCTTTTTTGTCTGATTGGGATTGCACAGCAAACAGGGGTTTCACTGAGCTGTTCATAATGATACCGAGTCATTCCCCAAGTAATTACACTTAATTCAGGATTCTGCAAAGTACATGAGCAGCTCAAATCATATCTTTCCAATATGCATTATCTTGCATTTGTCAACTCTGAATTAAATTTGCAATCATGCTGCCCGTTCACTTAACTTTATTATGATCTTATGAAGTTACTCTCTATCTTCTATTGATTAATTCTAGTAGTATCTTCTGCAAATGTTGCCACCTCACTCTTCAAATCCCTACTTCCAGATCATTAGACTTGAGACTGGTTGCATTGCCTTATTCTAAGGTCATCTTCTAGTTCATGTTACAAGACCCCCACTTGTAGTTGCTTAACTTAAATAAACTTGAACCAGCTGGGATGGATTTTCATATTCTGTATTGGCTCAAGGTAATTTAGTCAAAGCAGTTTCAGTTAAAACAAATCAACTGCAGCTGAAAGCTAGGCCAGGGGAAAATAAAACGTTGAGGTATTTTCAGAATTTCTTGTATCACTTTTCTTGAAGGACTCTAGTACTTGCAGGACTCTGTTTAGAAACTTGGAATTTTATTGGCACGTGCCTTTTGTTTGCTGTCTGTTATGCTGTTTGACTCAAATTTGGCCCCAGTATAAACCTTTGAGAAACTGTACTTTTCTCAAGATGGATACAGAATTCCTAGAATCTCCAGGGATGGTGTCCTGCCTGTGGGCTGGCAAACATCTCTCAGCTTCTAACTCTACCTGCCCGGGGCCTGCACCACTGTCACAGAAACTGAGCATGTTTCACAGCTTCAGAGTGAACAGGGTGGGAGAGACTTCAGCTGAGAGCAGAGGAGCAGAGCACTTTCTTGTGCTCCTGTTGCCTCACTCCTTTTTTTGGACCTTAGGCAAAAGAAAAGAGAAGAACTTTTCAATGGGCGTGGAAAAGGGCCAGACCGGATGAAGAAAAAGCAGGGAGGTCTGGTGAGATTGGGCAGGAGACAGTGAGAGGAAATAATACAGTGAAAATTGCCTGTGAATATAGATTTGGACTGTTAATGAGAGATAGGAAACATTCTGGTTTTGAGGGCAGACTGGGACTGAGCCAGTGGAAAACATAGTCAAAAGGAAAGTTGGTGTGGGAATGCATGGGGGGTTGAGAATAAAGGAGATATTAGGCCATTTCTACTCTCTCTCCAGTTTCCTTGATTACCCTGTTTGACAAAATGTTTGCTCTCTACTTTTTAACACAGAAAAGACCCAAATTAAAATTCAAGTCTCAGGTGAGTGCCAGTTCTGGGCTTGTTGCTGCATTTCAAAGAACACAAGTCAGAATTGAGAAGTCATTTATTATTACAGTGGCCACTGATATGGTCTGTGATGTAACTTGTTGGTGTTTTGTGTTTTCTTTTCTCATTTGTTTTTAAAGAGGTAAAACAGAGTTTTTTAAAGTGTCACATATTAGCAGCAGGGAGGATGAGAGGTAGATCCCTCCTTTTAATGAAACATCATCAGAATGAACAGAGTATACCATGTTTTTTTTGTCATGTCCTTGGCCCTCTCCCTCAACACATGGCATGAGGGTAGAAGTAGGCCTCAGCCTCGGCCATTTTTATATTTTCCCAAAAAAAGTCTCCTAATTGATCACCTTAAGGTTTTCTGCTTGCTTACTTACTTGCATGGCCAGGCAGATGGTGTTGAGCAGGATCAGAACGAACATCAGGTATTCAAAATAGGTGGAGTTGACCACATACCAGACTTTGTACTGGTACTGGTTTTTAGGGATGTATCTCCGCAGGGGCCGGGCTTTCAGGGCATATTCTACACACTGGCGCTGTGAAAGAGGCAGGGTAAATTTAAAACTCAAAACCAAAATATCAGAGGGGTCAACTCTCTCCAAATATTATAAAAATACAGTAAGTTTCAAGTTTTTTACTGAAATGAAAATGCTTGGTACTTTTAGGTCATAATTGAATGTGCATATTCTACCTGTCAAAGAGTTCCATATGCAATTACTTTGGTCATTTACTTTGGCCAGACAATGGTGTCATGCTCATCTAATCTCAATGAAACAAATGGTACAGCAAGTATTTTAAAGTAGCTGCTGTCCCTTGAACTAATCTTAGAGAAAGATTTTTTTCTACCTGACTCCTGAAAGATGTCAGCAAAGCCAGCTTATTGTTTTATCTTGTTGGCAAGCTTCACATGTTCCTGTCTGTATGTATTTATCTATTAAACACTTATTCTCAGTGCATATTCTAACTTTAGTGACAGCAAGGTGTTTTAATTACCTGGTTTTTGTCCAGCTCACAGTTCTTGTACTCTTGTTCTCCTTGTTCCTGAAATGTGACGATGACGAAACCAACGAAGATGTTCATCATGAAGAAAGCAATGATGATGATGTAGATAATAAAGAAGATGGAGATCTCAACCCTGTGATTATAGATGGGTCCCACATCTTCCATGTGGGAATCAATGGACCTATACAGCAACCTGAAAGCAAACAGAGCCAAATGCAGAGAAAATCTGCAACTGCCTTGAGGCCTTATAGGTCATAAAGTTTAACTTGGTGATTTTCTTCTGCTTGTATCAATTCACTCACAGATGTGCAGACTTGCACTGATCTGTGTGCAAACACTTGCAAAAGAGAAGATGTGGCTCTTATTAACTTTACACATTGGGACATCTTCAGGGGTGAAATGTTTTCATAGCTGAACAACTGCAATTTAGAAGAAAATCGTGCCCTTCAGCTAACAAAAGACAGGAGAGTCTGTGTTGAAGGGAACTAAGCTTTTTGAGAAAAGGGGATTTCAGGAGTTAACATTTGTTAACACTGCTCTTGGCATCACCTGGTGACACGGGTCAGGGTCAGCTCCCTGATGCACTTGCCTGCCCACATCACCCTGACCAGGTGACTCTGTGTGAGTCCTCAGCTTCTGTGGCACAGACAGCACAGCCTGTAAGACATCCCACGTCTGCCAATACTGCAGACTGCTGTATTTCACGTTGCCCTGCTGACTCCAGCGGGAAACCTGCAACACTGGTAAGTGCCTGACAGGCATTTTATATCCATTTGTATACATAATAATTGTAACAAATGCTGGTATCACTGCTACAACTGGCAATCATCTTTTAAGAGCTAGAGACAGTGCTCTGTGCTGTTTACAAGCACAGAAATTCCTGCAGGCCCTGAGGAATTTACCAAGTACATAATGACTACAATGACTGCTGCTATTATTTCTACATTTAATGCTTTAGACTTATTTTAACACTCAGAATGGGAAAGACTACGCTCTGCATTTGAATTTTCTCTTTTGAAATGAATGAGGACATCGCTAGTGTTGCACTGGTCCAAGAAGCACTCACTCTGGCCAGCCCTCAAAGGTGGAGACAGTGAAGAGGGCCATCATGGCAGTCAAGACGTTGTCGAAGTCAAACTTGCTGTTCTCCCAGCTCCGGGGCTGTATCATGGGCTGGCTGACCTCCCCATCCTTGTAGGTGATGTAGTACCCTCTGTGGGTGGAGAGCAGAGAGACAACAGGGCAGAACTGCACCTCCAGCACGAGGCACTGAGAGTGCGTGGCCAGTGGAGGGGACTAACTGGAGAAGGTCAGACCCACCTGCATTCTGCTTCTGTCTGCTTGGAGCTATCAGTGCAGCTGTACAGCTTGCCCTTGAAAAGGAAGAAAGAGGAATGAAGCTTCCTTTCCTGACAGTGCAAGGGTTAGGGCAGATCACGTAGCAAGGCATCAGCATTTACTACCCGGTTAACCAACTGTGAATATGTTTACATGCTCTTTTGCAGGTAGATTTGAGGAAAACTGCACTGAGAGTTTCCTGCATCAGCTCCCTTTGCCTCCCTGGCACCATGCCATGCCACAAGCTGTTTAGGGAAGGAGAAGGTTACTGATGATTTCTTATGATCACAGATGATGGGAAAGAGTTCTGCATGTGCCTGGTGCAGTTTTGGAGAACTGCTGGTAGCAGAGGCCCAGGTAGCACTGACAGTACCCTAAATGTTTTGCCTTTCACTCAGAAGACTCCATTTCCCCTTCCTCAGGCTTCATGCTATTTTCCTTCCCACCTCCACCTTCCCCCCTTTAATATAGTTCAATGTAACGGATGAATGAATGGGTCCAATGGTTTTACCTTAAACAACTGAACTCCAATGCAGGCAAACATGAACTGCAGCAAAGTGGTGACAATCACGATGTTTCCGATGGTTCGGATGGCGACAAACACACACTGGACCACGTGCTACAAGTGGAAGATAGGAACAAAAGTAACTTTGCAGGACTGCTCTGAACTGTTCTGGCTAAGGGAGAAACCCAAGACTAAAAATACAAATAAAAATGTCTTCATCTAACTAATACTCATTAAGTAATGTCTCAGGAAAGGGGAACAACTTGTTACATTCCTTGCTGTACTTTTAGAAGGAGGCAGAAAGGGATAGAAAAAACAGAGCTCAGCTCTCTGAAACTTCCTGCTGCACCAACTTACATAGCTGGGCACCCACCAGTCCAGAGGAAGGAGGTTATACAATACAGCAAGGTTATGTTTAGGGTTGTAAGCCCATCTGTAACCTTAGAAAATGACATCATTTAAGCTCAGTGGTGATGGGGGAAACCCATCTGGAAAGCAGCTCATCAGAAAAGGACCTTATGATCCTGGTGGATGCAAAGCTGATCATGAGCCCTCACTGCAAAGATGACAAATGGTATCCTGGGCTTCATTAGGCAAAGAACTTTTAGCAAGTTGAAGTTGATTCCTTCCCTTTACTCAGCACTGGTGAGACAACACCTGTTGTACAGGGTCCAGTTCTGGGCTCCTCAGTACAAGAGAGCCGTGGACATACTGGAGAAAGTCCAGCAAAGGGCCACAAAGATGACTAAGGGATTGGAACATCTCTCCTGGGAGAAAAGGCTGAGGTATCTGGGACTGTTCAGCTTAGAGAAGGCTCAGGGGAATCTGGCCAGTGCACACAAATACCTGAAGGGAGGATGCAGAGAAGGCAGAGCCAGGCTCTTTTCAGTGGTGCCCACTGAGAGGACAATGGGCACAAACTGAAACAGGGAAGGTTTATCTGGACATTGAGAAACACTTTTACTGTGAGGGGGACCGAGCATCGGAACAGGTTGCCCTGAGAGGTTGTGGTGTCTCTCTCCTTGGAGATAAAAGCCATCTAGGCATGGTCCTGGGCAATCAGCTCTCAGTGGCCCTGCTTGAGAAGTGGTTTTGGACAAGACAACCTCCAGAGATCCCTTCCAACCTCAGCCATACTGTGATTCTGCTGAAACACTACTTGAACCATTGCAAAAGTCCTTGTAGCTTGAAATAACCTGAACATATAGTTTATAGAATGCACTGGGACTCTTCTAACCTTAAGTCCTTTGGCTCTGTTGATGGCCCTCAGTGGCCTAAGGACTCGCAGAACACGCAGGATCTTCACCACATTAATGGCACTGGACCTGGGAGAAAGTATTGGAAGGTTTGAGAGATACACCAATATGGGGTGGGGGGGTGTGCTGTGAGGGCAGATCTTTGAAATCCTGCATAGACTTATTTAGTCAACTCTTTGCTATGACACTTCAGGGGTAAGGAAGCCAATTTCTGATAATATCTTCATAGGCCTTGCTTCTTGTACTGGGCAGACTCAGCAAGATATATTCTCCTCATTTCCACCACCTCTGCTGTATTAATGAGGGGGAAATGGAACATGGGCAGGGTATATTTTTAAGCAGGGCAAAATGACTTTCTAGACATCTATGATATAGAAATTGTGCCAAGATGTAGTCATTACAAGGTATTTTCAAATAAGGCTCAAAGAAGCACTCTATTTTCACAGAAGAGTGAAAAACCCAGGAGACTCCATTAAAGGTACACTGTCCACTGGGAGTTTGATCCTGCAATGTGTTTGGCCTCTGATCCCACAAGTCATTTAAGAGTGTACCCCTCCCACTGAATTGATTAGAGTGACTTATGTGCTTAATTTTAAGTACTGAACACAACTATCTACTGCATCAGAGCTCTCTGCACCTTCCAAGACTAAAACCCTGACTGAGAATCTTCTTCTTGCTGTATGACATCAAGTCCTCCTACTGATTTAGAGAACAGTTTTTATTTTAAAATAGTAAGAGTCTAGTTAGGTCTGCAAGAAAGAAACAGCAGGTCAAAATGAGCACTGTGCCATTCTTAAGACCTTGACTGAAAGCCCAATGGACCTTACAAATTCTTCTGCCTGACTTAGCACTGGAACATATGTGAGCTGCTAACCTGTGATGGTAATAACAGGGAGCTTGTTTCTTATTAGATGTGAAACTAATTAGCAAACTCCCTATTCCACACAGTCAAATAAATCTGTCAACTTAGTAGATAAATTAACAGATGAACAAAAGAAAACAGAGTGATAGAACAGCCACCACCACCACTCTGAAGATTCTTACAAAAATCTTCAAGTACTTGAAGATTTCAAGTACTTCAAGTACTTGATGGTCTTCCACTGACCAAGACTCACAACAGCTCAGGAAGTAGCAAAACAGTATCACCCCATTTTTCAAAGAGGCTATGAGAGGTCTAGGAGGGAACAGTAAGTCACTGAACTGTCCTGAAGCAATACAGTAAATCAGAGATCTTGGAACAAAGCTAAATGTCATGATTCCCAATACACCAAGCTTTTTGTTCTCATTTGCTCTTTCTGGAAGATCCTCCCCTCCAGGTCACCAGTGTAACATTTCCCAATTTTTACCTCCCCTTTTAAGGATGAATTTTAATGCTCTTAAACCATCTGAGAAAAAAAAAAAAATTATGAATACTTCAACGGGCTCATGAGAAAAATCTTGCCCAGATACGACAATGAGCTTGAGCTACCCCTCCCAACCCAACCCTACAACCCCCACAAAAATAGTCAGTTGGAAATAGCTCACTCACTGGATCCCAAAGGAGATGAGAGAAACGCTGACCACCAGCAGGTCTAAGATGTTGAAATAGTTTCTGCAGAAGGAGCCCTTGTGGAGGAAAGCCCCGTACGCAGTCATCTGCAGGAAGGCACACGGAGACACAAACACACTTGGCCATTAGCATCTGCTCAGAAACCAAACCCACCTGCTTGTGCTCAGAGTATATAGCTGGGGAGGGGTGGGAGGTGGGTGCGGTATTTTTAATATAGCAGAGAATTTACCCCCAGGCCCCAAAGGAGAAGTTGAGTCCCCATTGAAAGAAAAGAGAGTGAAGAAGACAGTAAGATAACTATGAAAGACCCAGCCAGAGAAAGTTTAGCAATGAAAATATGCGCTTTCAGTGCACTGAGTACATAAAATTTAGAATCAGCAAAGCTAGCAGAATGACTGTTTTCAAAAACTACTCTTTGCAATCATATACTTCTCCCTTTTTCTTGGATGACAGAGGACACTTGTGAGTATGATGCTTATATTATACAAAGCCTCTTCAGCTAAATTGAATAAAAAATATAAAATAAAATGGGCCCTTTTGTAATGTTTTTTAATGCTTAGACCAGCTGCAGTGGACAGTTGATCTCCCTTCCCTCCATGAAGGAAAACCAGAATCCCTCAGGGATTTGATGCTTTAGAGCTGAACTAAAGCAACAGGAGGAACCACTGCTCTCTTCAGTTTGCTCCTTCTGTTCAGCTCAATCCCATATCCCTTTTCCTGTCCATCTTCATCCACTTTTATTCTAAATGCTGTTGCATTTTCCCCTTAAGTTTTCCTCACAAAGCCCAGGGCAATATTCCTTCAGACAGAGTGGTTTCTTTGTGGAGGTAATAATTATGAACATCACCCAGCAGAGGAAGGGAAAATTTTTACATATTTTGCAAGGGACACTCTGCCCCGTCCAGGTATGAGGGGATATTGAATACTTGCTGGATTTGAGGGGGATATCACAGCTCCAGATCTCGCTTAAGTGACAGTGTAAACAGAAAACTTTTGACTGAGCTCTGTTACAGAAAGTGACTAAATGAGTCTGGCACAGTCAAAGAGGGTGAGGGGATGGGGGAATTTGTTCACCTACCTTAGACTCGGTGAGTGATTGAATGGAGCTGCTTTGAGGAAACCCCATCCCCACAGCTGCTAATGTCCCTCCATTACCTCAGATAGGAACACAGGTGTCTAAGTCTGGTCCTCTGAATCTCACCTAAGTGAGGTGACCAAAGTAACCCGAAGCAGACACCATGAGACTGTTCCTCAGTGATGAGCTCTAGCCAGACTCCCAGCTGAGAAGTGTGAACTAGAAATTCAAACTGGAGTTTTCTGGCTCCCACTAGTAGCTCAGGATGGAATACTGGCTGGTGGTTTCCAGCCATGACTACCTGTGAAAACTTTAATCAGAGGAGGGTGGAAGGGCACATGGTATGTCAGATTATTTTTTTCACCAAACATCCATGACATCAGGGAACTGACTTATCAGTCAGACAGAACTTAGAAGGGGAGGAAGTATAAACTCTGGTCTTGGCTTAGAATTTATACTTAAAAACACATTCAACCGGGGAAGGGAGAAGGGGTTTTTGCCATAACAAAGGTGGTAAAGATGCCCTTTACTGATTAGATTTTGTATGGCAATCTTGAAAGAAAGACACCATTGAAATCAGGAGGGGAAGTTCTGCTGATTTTAAGTTCTTTATAAACTGTGGTTCTCTCAAGCCTATTGAGAGATCTCGTTATCTCAGAAGAAACTCTCAGAGAGTGTATAATCTATATCTGCCCCCCATCTGGGGCATTAAACAAGTTATAACCTTTTAGGATGCCAGGTAAAAAAGCTTGACAGTCACCTTGCTAAGATTCACCAGACTCCACCACGGCAGTGTGAGGCTTGCAGGTGTCATCAGCAACAAGAGGGCAGATGAAGCTGGTTTCTCTACAGCCTTGAACACCCTATGGCCATTTACTCTTTTGTTTCTTACCATTTACACTAACTTTGCTGCTGTGCAAAACACTGTGCCCAGTGCAGGGCAGCAGAGAAACACACACTGAGAATTTGTGACTTGAACTTATAGGCCTCGCATTCCTCTCCCACTTGAACCCAGAGCATATCCAGTGGTGTTGTCAAAAACCCACTGAAGTTAACAGGAGGGCAGTGGGAAGGCTCAGGTACTATGCACTACACTCCCTCATGGAAACAGAGCAATAGGGCAGTGGGCTGGGTTGGGTTCTGCTTCCACTGAAGTCATTAGGAGTGTTACCATTTCCTTCAGTCTGAGCAGAATCAGTAATTCTGAGTTCAAATAGGTGCCTTGAATTATGGTTTTGCTTTTAAATGTTGCTGTTGAGGTATTCTCCTTTTTTGACAGGCCTTTTTTGATCAGCCATGTGATGAGTGCATGCTCAGATTTATTGTGTAAACACAGATGCAAACTCCACACAGGCATAATGTGCACATTTCTTTGGAGGACGTGATGGCTTTGGCAATTTGAAGTCATATCAGAAAGCACGTTTCTCTACAAAAATATGCAGGGGCCACCCTGCTTGCCAGCCTTCATTATAGATACTGTTATTAGGGTCTTGAGCTGCAAAATTTGAGCAACTCTAAGGTACTGCCTGCCAGCACTTAGAACTAGCTTGCTGAGAAAAAAACCCAGCTGCCAAGTGAACGTAGCACTTAGAAAGCCAGAACTTTGCTCAATTACTGTTATTTAAATTATTAGTCTACCAATTTGGGAAAATTAGAGTTAAGAACAAGGCAGCCTATTTTTATTTTCTTCCAAGCTAAACCATTCTCCTACACATTCCCCTTGGTACAGAGCATGTTCCTGGGAAATGGGAAGCCAGGTTTCAGTGCAGCAATTTTTATTTGCAGCTACTGTCCTTGGTGTTTCAGTGTTTTGAACTCTCAGTTTTCTCTCTACACCTAAAAAGTGAGTTTTTGCACTGTGCTCCCTGTCTCCTGCTTGGCTGTGCACCCTGTAAGGTTACAGAAGTCATCAGCCACCCCCTGGCCCGGCCTCATGACTTGTGCAGAGCAGAGACCTTCTCTTTGTGTGTAGCATGTGTAAGAGGAGGTGAATGTACTCAGAGTTTCTTGTAGAGCAGACAAATCCTGTTTGCAAAGACTGGCCAAGGCAGAGAGAGAAATTTATGAGGGGATGGCCTTCTTTTTGGTACTTTCTGACTTTCCACAACATTGCATCCTTTCACTGCGATTCCCCTACAAAGCACTGTTTTGATATAGGCCCTAAATTATGAGCTTGAATATCAAAATTTCAGAGAAAACCTTTTAAGCAACTACCCAAATGTTAAAATCAAAAGAAAAAAACAACCCTTTGTGTAGAGATAATAATGGAAGTAAAAAAGAGAAAAAAGAAACGAGTGAAAGAAAGAGTGAAATAGAAAGAGAGAAAGAGAGAAAGGAAGAAAGAAAGAGAAAGGAAGAGAAAGAACGAAAGAAAGAACGAAAGAAAGAATGAAAGAACAAAAGAAAGAAAGAAAGAAAGAAAGAACGAAAGAAAGAAAGAACGAAAGAAAGAACGAAAGAAAGAACGAAAGAAAGAAAGAAAGAAAGAAAGAAAGAAAGAAAGAAAGAAAGAAAGAAAGAAAGAAAGAAAGAAAGAAAGAAAGAAAGAAAGAAAGAAAGAAAGAAAGAAAGAAAAGAAAGAAAGAAAAAGAAAAAAGAAAAAGAAGGAAAGAAAGAAAAGCAAAGCAGGGAGGAAAGAAGAAAACAAGTGTATTGCTCAGATTGGTTACCTTAAGAATAATTTCTAATGTAAAGATACTAGTGAAGACATAGTCTGCATTGCCTAGGATCTGAAAAATAAGCACAATTGGGTTAGTGGTACTGAGCGTGACCCAGGAACAAACAGGCGTGTGTGTTAGCAACAGATAGTGGCAGAAAACTAGTAAGCTTGTGAACAAGTAATGGTAGAGAAGATGGGCACTTTACCTTTAGAGCAATTTCAATGGTGAAAATGACAGTAAAAACTATATCAAAATAAAAGAGAATCTGTAAAAACAAAAGGGAATAGGAGCGGGGAGGGTAGATCAGTGACTAATCACTTGCATGGGAAATCACAGTTCAAAATCAAATACACGTGTCTGTGCACAAGGGAATGAGGAGGACTCTATAGGGAATGGCTCTGTAATGATGTCCTGGTGAATGCAGTGAAGGTCCTGGCACAGAGGACAAGAAGCACATTACACATTACATTAAATCTCATTCTGAGTTACAATCCCATGAACGCTATTGAGGCAAAATAGCTTTTTGGTTGTTGTAGGATTTTTTTTTTTTTTTTTTTTTAAATCTAATAAACAACTTTGAAGGGTTTTCCCAAATAGGCTCCCAAACTGAGAATACAAAGAGTGCCTGGCCTCTCCGTGGAAAACACGAGATTTCTTCTTATTAACTTCCATGCAGGCTTGTCCTGTGCTCTCTCAAAGGAAGAAAAGCAAACCACAAATTCATAATCTAGCTATTTTTTTCTCTATCCTGAACTTCCCTGGATTAGGATGAATCACAATGACTCTGCCAATTGAACAGAATCCCAGCACTTGCAATGCAACCATAATTTAGTCATGTGCTAAAGGTGCTCAGCTTAGATCTCACATCTTTCCCTTGGCATCCTGCAGAGCAAGCAAGCTGGAACACTCTTCATTCCCAGGAACCTAGACCTGGTGATGGAAATACCCATGGCACGTCTAACAGACCACAGAGAGCGGCCAAAGAGTGTCACAGAAGGCCACAGCAAGTTTGGAAGTGTAAAGGGGCTTTCAAAGTAGCAGCATCAGGGACAGAAATGTCTTCCACTGCCAATCAATTGACAACCCACAGCAGCAAAGGGGCACTTTCTCACTGACTAATGGGACCAGAATTGAACTCTCTTTGTTTCCAACGTATTTCAATATTCCAAGCCACTTTAGTGCTATCTACACTACAGATGCTGAATGTCAAAGCTTTGTGTGCCCATGGTTAGTGCTCTTTTACCATAATCAACTTCTAAATCGAAAGGCCAATATATGGAAGCTGTAGAAAACTTATAATTTGTGAAATGTAAACCTTTACTGCTAACACACTAATAAACATGAAAAAGGAAACTGCCTTCTCCCATCCCACAGGTGTTTATTGTATCTCAGAGCCCACACCCTCACTCAGATTTTACAGCTTGGTATGGCCTGGGCAGTGGGGCAGCTACTGCAGACTACAGGGTTATTTCACATTGCACTATTTAAGCATAATCCAAATCTGGACTGATTTGCAGACACTGCATGTCAAATGCAGGATATATCTGTTACTGCTACCATGTAACCTAAAATTCTTTAGGTCACTGTGCAATTTTTAATCTCAAATTCTTCTCAAGGCCATCATGAGCTCTATAAATTTTTGCAACTTAGAGAATTCAAAAAGGGCCACTTCAAGGGGGATAGATCTTAACTGCACCCTATATTAATTTACATACATTATAAACAGTAATATCCTCTTGCATTGCTGCTTTGTAGGTCCTGACATTCGGTTATTATATCAATGGAATAATTTCATAATCAATGGGCCAGATTCATGGGTATTCACAGGCTGCCTTGCATGACCACCAATATAAAGCAGCTGTAAACTTGATTGAAGTGGATGATTAAGCTGTACCTGCTGCTGCTTTACATCACCAGAGCACTGCAAAGGAGCTAGAACACAGTGGTGAATCTGGCCCCAAAGCTGCAGCTAGTAAAGATGTCCCTGATAGATGAAATCATGCCCAACGAAAACGATCACCGCTCCACCTATGCAGGCAGTACCATTTATCAGCTGGCATATTTATTATTATTTAAATAGGAATTTACTGTAGAATATATTAAAATGAATAAGCACTTTGCCAAGGTGCAAACAGGAGAGTATTGTGAGCACACAACCTTAGGACTTGCTTGGGCTTTAAAGGCTGTTTGATCAGATTGGGGAGGCACTTCCAAAAACTTGCTGCTTGACCCTGTGTGACACCAGAAGGACACAGCCACTAGCCTGCCCCAGGACAGAAGCAGTGTCCAAGCCTCTTCACTGGCCTTTGCTGGGCTCTCTCTTTCTGTCTCCTTGCTCTGGGACAGTTTGTGCCAACAGCAGCCCTAGTCTGCACAAGTCTCAGAGCAAAGGCAGGTGCCTTGTTTTTCAGCTTGCTTTCCTCTTTTTTTCCTCCCAGTCCTCTGTGTGGGCAGAGGGCAGCACACAATCTTGCTGTTCTACTGTCAAAGTGTAAAGGCAGAGCACATTTGCAACCCAAACATCTTGTCAGTGTCCCCTTGTATGATACACTTTAAACATCTGTACCTGCAAAAATTAAACACAGATTTTCATGCAACATCAGTGGCTTCAAATACACAAAACAACTCTTTGCCTCAAACCTTCAGCTCTTTAATCCAGGACAACAAGCTTTGATTTTTTGTATTTTTTTTTCCCTTCTCATTTAAATCTCTCTGCTGCAGATTCTGCAACAGTTTCTGTGGCATGTCAGAAGCCCATCTGCCAGCTGAGATGCTGCAGCACTAATTCATATTGACATTCAGTCGTCCCTACATGGTGGGCACACTCATCTGTGCACAAGTGGGTCCTTGGTGGCACAGGTTTGGCTGTATTATTTAGCCCCATCCTTCAGGACAAAATGCAAAGCTACTCTGAGATAAGCTTGAGAATAAACGTCCATTAACACCTTCTCTGCACGCACATATGTGTTTAAATGCATGCTCAGGCCAGGATATTTTGGGGAGCTTTAAATTAAGGTTTTATTACTAAACCACAAAAAATTGTCCCACTCTTTAAGCCTAGCAAACTCTTCAAGCCTGGTGAACTCTTCACCAAAATGCCACTGCAGACAGCAGGGATCTGAAGTCTCTCATATGTTTGCTGACTCTCCTGCTTTCTGCCACGACCCCAGACTAATGGAAACAACCACTGGCAAAGTTAAGGGAGCACTGAACATTTCAAAAGGCTAATAAGGATGGTCAGGAAGGAAGGTGACAATGCACCTCTGTGGTGGATGCCTTTCTCTTCTCCCCCCCAGGCTGGTTAGGAGAGGAGCGCAGCATAATTTTTGAGGATTATCTCAACTTTAATAACAGCTTTGCAGCTTGTGTTCAAATACTCTGATTCTAACCTTGATGACATCAATTTTCCCCAGAGTGACTGTATCAAACTCAAGAATGTTACTCCTGATTTAAACCAGTGTGAATAAAGTGAAAATCAGGCTTTTTAGTTCAAAAGACAGCATGTGGTAGCAGAGTAAATGTTCCAAAGGGAATCTGAAAATCTCCCAAATTAGAATTATCTGTATCTCAATCAATGTTTTTACAGCTCATTTATAACGCCTTAATCCCAGGGAACAATAATTTTGCTTCAGCCTCCTCTTCTTCCATCCCCTACACACCGCTCTGAAATGAACTAGAGGCCAAATTCTGCACTGACTCATGTTCCCTGCAAAGCCCAATGATTTCACACACAGCCTACAACAGGCACAAATCACAGCAGAAAGGCACTCCCAAAGCCTCTGATGCAGTCTTTTCTGCCTTTCCTGGCCTCAACTCATGATCTGCTTACACCACACTTTCAATACCCAGCAAGGGAAGGAGGATGTGAAGCATACTTGGTTCCTAAAGGAGAGGTGTCGGACGGGGTCCTCAGCTGCCAGGGAGATGCTGCTGAGCAAGATGAAAAACAGGATCAGGTTGGTGAAAATGTTATCGTTAACGATTCGATGGCAGTGGACACGAAACCTGCAAGAGAGAGGAGAGGCACAACTTTATCTCTCAGAGAACTGCAAGACTTGGAAAACATTTCCCCACCTCTCCTCTTTTGCCAGCAGGACTGGCCCTAGAGGATTGCTCTGCAGAGCACCTTCCCTCTGCCCCAGCAGCAGGGAGAATGATGGGCCCAGGCAGCTGTGCCGGGTGCTGGGCAGCCTTGGCTCTCCACATCATGCAGGACTCACGCTCGGTGTGTTTGAATGGAGAACAGTCACTCCCTCCTGACAGAGCCTTTTGTGATTTCCATGTGGTCTGAAACCTGCCAACCCAAAATTATACCCCTCGCTTTCATTCACAGAACCATTCCTCATTCATCTGGGAGGAAAGCAGCAGAAACAGGCTCGGGGGTGCCAGTGTCTTTCTGAGCTGGGGCTGGAGTGTCACTTAACAGGAGCTATGGGGGATCTACCTTGCTAACAGCGTACAGGCCTGGCCAAATGGACATAGGGCAGGCTGGCACTTGCAAATGGCTTCTGAGAGGACATCATGCCATGCAGACCTGGTGCTCTTAGTGGGAAACTAGCAGGTAAAGAAGGAGCAGTCTCCCATCAAATGGCAGCTTGCTTATTAGAGACCATTACAGCACTTTCCATATGTTGGTATCAGGACATGAGGAGTTAAACCTCATAACAGCCCTGTGCATAATTCTAGAGGCACTTCATTAATCTATTTAGTTCTACTCTTGGCTGTTAAGTCTCCCAGTCCCTATTATAGTAATTTTACAGATGATTGCAGAGGTTAATTTACTTCTTCTACAAATGACAGTGGGTGGGTGGCAAAGCTGGCATTAGAGTCCACAAGTCCCAATCATCCTCAGTCCCTCCCTGTTACACATACCCAAGGAGGAGTGGCACAAGCTCTGTTGTGGAAAAACTGGCTCTGAATTCAACAGTGCTTTCAGAGCCCTGCCTTGCTCTGGGGCTGTGTCTGGAGCCCTCAAGAGAGATATGGGGATGCACGATACTGCACAGCCCAGTGGGCAGTGAGCTCATTTCCATACCCTTGGAAAGACAAATTCCCCTGTGTCATAACAACCCTCCATTCACAGTACTAGGCTTGCACACCTATTTTGGAAAGACAGGTGGCACAACCTGAAGCTGCATTGCAGGAGCCCATGGGAAAAGTATGAGAGAAGAATTGTTCTCCGCAGACTCCTCTCTCTCAGGAGAGCTATGGACTCTCCTCCTCCTTCTCCTCCCATTTTTAGTTTTAAGCTCATTCTTGATGTGCAGCAATGAGCAGAGACACGTGAACTGTGTACTAGGAGTGGATTTGGAGCGGCCCTTAGGACAGGAAGCTCCTACCTCACACTTGATTGATTGCATAATGGCTCTCTTGCAATTTGGACCTGAATATGTAGGAGAATTCCAATTACTGACTTGCCTCCAAGTCCCTTATTTCTGAAGCTTTCATGATTTGTGTCTTCAGTCAGCTTTGCAGGTGCCATGAGCTCCCACTGAATATCGTCAGGGGGATCCCTACAGCTGTACTTTCATGAGGATTTCATGCCAGGGCCTTTAAACGAGAGGGGGGTCAAAGGAGGTCTCTGGTATGAACTGTTGAATGGGAGCTCTGCACCTCATAACCTTTTGGGCCCAACATGAAAGGGGTACCTGCTCTTTTCCACCTTCTTCCAGCTAAGCAGTCTCTTAAATACCTGTTGTTAGGACTGAAGATGAAAAAAGCACTGGCATCAGGCATGGGCACAGCCTTTTCCTTGAGGTGCAGCTCAGACATTGGGCGAGGCCGAGGGCCGACAGGCATCTCAGGTTCTTCCTCATCTTCCTCTGCTGCAAGAAGCATTTTTGGTTTTTAATGCAAAATATAACCCATTCTGCAGTGCTGGGGCATCTGTCTCAGTCATAACTAGAGCTATAAGCTAAGAACCACTGAAATAGGATGCTAAAACTTGAGGTTCCTTCCTTCTCCCAAGGCAGCATTTGTTGCCCAGTGCTTGCCCTGGCAAACATTGATCTAGGCTCTCTGTAAAACCATTAATGCTGGTAAACCCACAATATTCTCACAACACTCTCCTTAGATACTTCACTGTCCCTTCTGTAAAAAAAAATAAAAAAAAAAGCTTCTAATGACTCACTTGTACCTTTCTTGCTATGGTCTAAATCCAGTATCTGCTTTCTTATTTTCCACCAACACAGAAAATTGCGAATTACCTTCCTCTTGCAGAAGGCTTTTACATACTCGATGACAATTAATATGCCTCTATGGGAATATCTTATTCCTAGAGCAAAACAGCGACAGTCTTTCCTGAGGTGCTGTGTTCCCCAGGTCTCTGATCACTCCTGCTCCTGTCTTCCAGATTATGTGCAAGATTAACCTGCAGCTGAGGTTTTACTGGTGCAGGAGAGTTGTATTACTTAATATGCCTTATACTATCTTCCTGCTTAAATGTCCTTCATGGGCACTTTTCATTAGACTCTGGCATTAATTTGCCATCAGTTTCTGATATGCACAAAGTACAGATTATTTATCACAGAACAACTGTCTAGCCTGTCACTCCCCCTCTGCATTTCTGCCGCTGACTATTCCCAAGAGTGGCACTTGGATCTCATCCTTATTGAACTGCATCTTTTTTTCTTCCTCCTGTTTATCAAGATCTGTTTTTCTCCTATTTGTGAGGATCTCCATGGAGCCACTGCCACATCTGGGATCGTGTCTGGATGAGTGCATCCCAGAGCAAACACTGAGCAAGGGCACACTGACTGACACCGATCAGAAGGTCTTAAAATTGTCCTCTTTCATAATTTAGTGGGGGGAAGATTAAAAAGGTGGAAAAGAGGCTGAGACTGCTGAAAGTCTCAAATCTGATGCCTATGGAGCAGATCTCCAGGCCCCCTGCTGAAAAACGAGCAACCTCAGGGTAAAAAATGCAGAGAGGGGGTCTAAGGGTTATGTGAAAGAGAAGCTTCCACCTTTGAGGATTCCTTCTACCTGCTGAAGTCAGATGTTGTTTTGTAAACAACATGATGGGATTTTGCTAGTTTAAAAGGTCCCAATCCTCTTGCTTAATCAGCAAGACAGAAAAAAATATTTTAAGAAAGGAGTCCGACAGGTTAGATGAAACTGGTTCATCTGCCAGGCAATGCAAAGGAGGAAACTCGAGTTAAAAGGTTCAGCCCGAGTTCATAAAGGGAGATAAATTCCAGGAAGAGACTGTTCCTTCAGGGTGAGGTACTTGATCTGGTTACAGGACACATCAGAAAGAACAGATGAATCAGCACAGATCCTAATCTAGATATCAGAGACAGGAGAAAAGTGCCCTTTTTGAATGCATGTCATTATTACATGCAAATAGGATTCTTTCTTTACACTTACAGTACCAAGAGTTCAGCTCAAATTCACTTGATAGATCTTTGCATAAATGTTTGAGCTGGTACATAGAGTTTGTACTTTTTCAGTTAGTCTATTTTTTAACAGCTCAATTAATGTGTAATGTACTTTGTAATACTCTTTATACAGGCTTTATTAGTTAAAGAAACACTCTTTTACAAGTACTTTTTTACATAGTACTTGTAAAATAGGTGTCAATGCTTATATTTATATAATATTCCATACTTTGTACTTGTACCTTTTACCTACAGGTATCGGAGCAGACTGACAATGAGCGAAGTAAGAAAATTCTTTTTCTTCTTCAACAGGCCAGAAAACCACTGCCCATGTGGGATATTTGAGATTCTTGCTTAAAAAGAGTAGTATTCTGAGTCCCTGCTCTGCACTTTCACTATTAGATCATTCTACTTCTTTTATTCAGAGGAATGCTTAAAATACACTTTTAAATGGGTATGGAACAATGCCTCAGGAAAATGGACCCTCAGCAAACGGATCAGCCCCACGAAGACCATAAAGAACATTGCTCCTCTCCTCTTTTTCTCCTGTCTGCCATACAGCAAGGAATATATTAATGATTCTGGCAACCACGTCCCTTCAGGCTGAAAAACACATTCAGTTCCTCAGCCATAGATAAAGAATAATGTTCTAAATATCTTTCACTGAAAGTAGAGTCTAGGGCACCAAAGAAAGGAAAGAACGAGGCCCCAGTTCGCAAAGAAGAACATGAGAACAACCTCAGGTCAGTTCTAACGTATCTACCTGCATATAGAACCAGCACAGCTGCTCACATTTGTAGAAGCAAACGTTCTTTGGCTGTGAAGACAAGCACAAACAGGCTACAATGCAGCATTAGTGAGAAATCTGATGATGGGGATATTTTTTTTTTTACTGTACAAAGACCAGAACTCTCGTATAAGGACACTGCTTTGCTTCAAGCTCCCATGAATCATCCCCAAGCTTTTACCTTCATTTGACATCCCGAATTCTTTGTCTATTTCTGTACTAGACTGCAAGACTAACTCCCTGTCTTCCTATAATAAACATATCATCATCATAATTCTTCTAGTGTACACAAATCTCTGGAAGAACTAGTCTGTCCTTCCAAAAAAAAAAAGGGGCTAGGTGATCTGAGGAGCTGCAAGCACACAGGGTACTCTGGGGCCTGTGAGCAGCACTGTGTAGCAAATAGAGTCAGAGGAGGTTATTGAGAAAGCTGGTTGAGAAGCAGAAACAAATTAGAGCCCGAACAAGGTAGGTTGAAAGAATAAAGACAAAAAACCAAAATGAGGTGACCATTTCAAATTGTTTCTGAACACTGGATTAGGGCGAAGGATGTTTTCAGAGGATGGAATGGTGCACAGCCATGGAAGGGTCACAGGCACTAACAGCTTAAATCATAAACAGAAAATAGGTAGAACCAACTGACTGCATCTAAGAAAACAACAGGATGTTTCACTGAAAGCACAGCTGAAAATGGATCCATGTGCAAGTGGGCAGGAAAAGGTGTGTTCCCAGATGGGCTGTATATGGCTGCACAGCATCTCCTGTACCACAGCTGGACTGATCAGCAATCAGCAGAAGGATTCTGGACTGGTCAAATGGCCACAAGGGAACCGGACAAGAATACATGTGGGGATTGGGAAATTCTTGCTTGCTAGTGCCGGGGAAAGCCTTGAAGATTTTTTCTGCAGAAGCAGCTACAAAAGGCAGAGGTGACAGATCATATCAGCTCTGAGAGTACCCTGGTGTTTCTGAGCTTTATACAGCAGAATGGAACACATGACTATGGTAAATCTGACCTAATGAGGGATTTACAAAACTTTACTGCCATCTGAGCCTTATGGTTGCCTTCCATGAAGTCTGAAAGAATTGGTCAGGTAATTTTGTGAGCTGTTAAAGATCAACTTCACTCTTCACAAAGAACTGACGAACAATTCAGGGAACAGGCCTCTTTAGAAATGGCATCATACAATGGCAAATAACCAAGATGGGGTCCCTTTGCATTTCTAACAGGAAACAGGAGAAAACCTGATCATCCATTCAAATTTTAGGTTGTGTTCGAAAGTATATTAAGCCAGGGATTGGCACCCCAAGGCAGGAGTTAAAAGTGTTTTCACTTAATTTTCCACACTGTAATTCTATGCATGGCTGAATGACAAAAAATGTAGATGTAGTTTTTATCATATATTTCATATGCTGGACTGTTTCTAAGCTATCCACAGAAGGCAACTAAACTCCAACTCTATTATCAGTAGACTTAAAATCAATACAAATGACTGTTGCTTCACTTGAAAAAAATGTAATGGCCTGCAAATCCAACCCAGCTGAGGAACTGAAACAGAACTGTATCAAGCTGTTTTAATTTGTCCTCCTAACTTAAGATCCCTACAAACTCCTTAGTAACTGGGGATGTGTGTCCAGTAAGTGCCTGTGCCTACAGAGGCGATGGGAAGATTAAAACCAGAGGCATCTGCCCCAGGCAATGTTATAACAGTGTTGCACAGAGGTGGAACCACATTCTATTCCTGATAAATCGGCTATAAATATGGAAAAATACAAGTATAGCAAATGTGGGGACTTCTTGTACTGAAAGTAAAATGCAATGAACAGTTTTCTGTTTTGCTTGCCTGAAACCCTTGTACATCTACTTAAAATGAACTATTGTGTTATTTTGTACCCTAACACATCAACCTATTATCAGACATTTATTTATTAGGAATCATGGAATAGAAGAGAACGTGTTTCATAACCTATTACAGCCTGTTACATAATCATAGAAACACGTAAGAGCAGAGCAGGAAAAGACCACAAAAGGCCTTCTGGTTCATGCCTCTGCCAGGCCAGGATCAATTAATTATTATATCTAAGCCTTTTCTGGAAGACACTTTTCTGACCTGTTCCTAAGAGCATTCAGTGATGCTGGAATTCCACAACCATCTCTGTGATCTTTTCTGGCCTCACCATTAGAAAATTCTCTCTGGTGTGAATCTTAAATGTATTATTTGATAATGGAGATAATTCCTCTCCTACCTGTAGCAGGTGCTTCTCCTGCCTTTCCTAACTCAGATTATCACAGTTCATTCAATCTTAGTTCTTGCCTCCTACCAGTATTGTTTTCATCATTCTCTTTTATACTTTTTCCAATTCAACCCCACTTCTCCCAAGCAGAGCATCCAAAATGAGAAATGATATTCCAACAGAGAACACAATAGAATGATTGCTTTGCTCTGGTTAGCTTTTACAGACCACTTAAAAGAAGCCCATAACTGCATAAACAGGTCTTGTTTTCTCTGCTTATAAATCTCACTACTTGCATGCCTTTTGAAAGACACCAAACTGTTGCTGGCACCTGTTGAGCTTGTGATCATGAGATTCAGATTCTCTTCTCAAGGACTGTTACCTAACTAGCTGTGACCTCAGATCCTTTATTTGTGAATTGTTTATTCCTGTCTACGTGTAGAGCCTGGCACTTTCAATTTTATTTAGACCATTTATCCAGGACCTCAGGAGCTCTTTGAATTCTAATGCTGCCCTCCAGCATGCTTCGTGTCCTTCCTAGCTTCATGTCATCTACAAATGTAATAAGCATATTGCCTCTTCCATCATTCAGGTCATTAACAATGAACTGAACTGAACTCTAGACAGGCTTTTGGGTTGTAGAAACTCACTTGGGCTGTCAATACCCTCCACATAAAGGGTGGGATCAATTTCTCTCACAGTCATCTAGACCATAATTTTCTAGCCAGCTTATGAGAATGCTGTAAGACTTGGTCAGAAGCCTTAGCAAAGTAAAAGAATACGAAACCTACTTCTTTTCTCCTAAGCGCAGGAGAAAGGTGGTTTGATGTGATTTGCTCTTGGCAAATCTGTCATCTCCTTATCTTGCAGTCACATAGTTTGTTTAATCATTTTTTCAAGCACTTTTCCAAGAATGGAAGTTGAACTGACCAGCTCCAACCCCACTCCGCATTCAGGATCTCTTGAAGAAAAACTGCTCAAAGTTCTCAGATTTCTTCAAACAATCTTTCAGGTATGTGAGAATGATGTTAATTAGGCCCAACTGACTTGAAAATCAGCCTAACTAATGCTATAGTTTGATTCCTCCCATTCAATGCTGGGATCTTATGCCTTTAGAGTTATTAAAATGAGTCACACTGTCCTTTTTGACTAGAAAACAGCACAAAAAGGTATTGAACACTTTCCCTTTTATGACTACCTGTTGTGAGTCTCCCTGACCATTGAATACTGAGAAACACACTGAAAACAAAGTCATATGTATATTTTCAAATGGAAAGATTTTTGTATGATTTGGTTTGGTTCTCTGCAAAGCTCCACCTTTCCCAATAAAGAGCTTTACAGAGAACCAAATGAAAGATGACCAATCAGTACAGGGACTGCAAAGGGCCGAGTCCACACCTGTGCAAACACAGGCAAGCACATCACTCTGCCCCATCATGAAAGCATTACATGTTCAGCACGCCTGCTACCACAATTTGGCTTTATGTGCATTGGCAACTGGAGCTTCTCTTTGTCAAATCAGGGATAAGAGGAAGAAGATGGATACCTGGTGCTTCTGTTGTGGGATATGGGCTCTTTTCTTCGTTTTCATTGGGCTGATAGTCATCCACATTGATCTGACAGAAATAGAAAGGAGAAGCATCAAAGCTTTTATCAGACAAGGCAGACAGTTTTCATTCCCTCAGAAACCCAAGCAGCTCATGCCATCACTGCACAGAGAGTGCCTGGCTGGCAGCAGACCTTACCTTGGTAGCAGGTGGGGATTCTCCATCAGCAGTGATCGATTTCAGCTCAATTTTCTCCTCCTTTGTCTCTTCCTCCACGGCTGTTTTTTCCATCTCCTGTTTCTTTTCAGGACTAGCAGTTCTAACAATTTCACAAGACAAAAAGCAAAGAGTTACAAAGGTGAAAAGCTTTCCCTTTTAGGGACTTCATGTAATACAGCACACACCACTCCATTCCGAGCCCAGCTTACTGGTGGCTCCACCTTGTCCTCATCTGCAGGCCAAGGCAGAGACTCTGCTCTAATTCTGAATAGTGTCCTTTATTTTGTAGCTTTCTCAACGACATGTGTTTGTGTTTGTGTGTGTGTGTGTTCATGTGTGTGTGTGCATGTGAGGGAAGTATGTGCTGTGTGTTTATGCACGAGCATATTCCAGGTCTGTCAGCAGAGATCTCTTTGTTCCCCCAGTGACAAGGGCATGGACCATTTTCATCCCGTATCTTCCCCTCGGTTGCCTACAAAGGTCTTGCCCCTCACTGCACTCCCAGAGGGAGGGAAATCTGCTGAGTAGCATGCAGGATGAAGCAGAAAGATCTGCACAAGAGATCCCCTCCAAGCAGCCTGGAAGACAGTGAATGGAAATAACCAGTAAGGAGAGGCTTCCCTGCTGCTGGCAGCTGGGAATGACAGAGAAGCTCCACATCCAGCTTGTGCCTCTTAAGTGTCTGTGGAAACACTAAAAGAACTGGCAAGAGAAGAGCAGCATGTGGCATCAAAAGAAAAGGAAGCTGCTGAATCTTTTTGTGGGAATGACAGCCTGAAAATACGCTTTGTGGCCCAAAGCAATTGGAAGATAATAGGGAGATTCAAATGGGATTGTAACATTGGCACCATTTCACACTCATTCTCTGCTGATGCTCTGAAAGCTCATCAGTCACCCAGACTTCCCTTCCCCTGCTCACATCACTGCAGCCGTGGGGACTCCCAGCTCATGACACTTTCTTGTCTCACAGTTTGAATTCCTTTGCATAAAAATTTATATATCCATAATTCCATATATAATTACATTACCCACATATTTATAACCTATCTACACACAGAGAAGATAAACATACGTATTACATATACTCACATGTATATATATATATATATGCATCATGTACCTATGCATATGTATCACGTGTAATGACACTCACACAATATATGCATATGAGTGCAGATAGCTGTATGCAAATGGATTTACCTTGCTAGCTTTTTCCTTTCTTTTTCCTCTTCCTCCTCTTTCTGTGCAGATGTTAAACTCTCAGCATCAGCAAGGTTGTCCACAGCAATGGCCAAAAATACATTCAGCAGGATATCTGTTTGTGTGCTACTTAAAGAAAACTGGCTTTGAAAACTGCAAGATAAGATTATACCAAGGGTTTCTTAATTGAAAGTTTTTAGCAACCTGTCATCATGTGCCTTGGATTTCCCAAACTTCCATTTCACACAACTGCTCAGGATGTGCATATCCAGCATGCACAAACCTACACCTTCCATCCACATAGTGAACACACCGTGGGTTTCCAAAATTTCACAACAGAATGACTGATATAAAGCATCTAAGTCCAGGCTTATATTTTAGTTTCCAGCTTCCCAAAAGAGTATCACTTTGTGCACCAAATCCCACAGAAGAGAAGGGGAGCACTAAATGCTTTGCATCTTTGACAGTTTAGGTCACATGAGTGGATTTTATGGACAGCAATCATAGCACTCTGATGAGCATTTCTGAGGTTAATTTAGTCTGGACAGTGAAGAGTTGAGCTGATAACTCTGCCATCTCCTAGCAAAGAGTCCATGCATGGCCAGTCATGCCCATATAGCTCAAGGGCAAGGAATCACAACTGTTTTCTTGTGTTACCAGTCAGTGTTCAGGTCTTGTGTTACAAATCTGAACATAAGCTTGTTTTATAAATTTCTTGAGCTTAGGTCTTATTACACCATGATAACTTTTAAGCAAACCCTGGTTCAAGGCTCAGCTTGGAAACACAGACACCCCCCTCTCTGGGCTCCAAGGTCTAATGGCTCCAAAGTCAGCCAGCATGTAGACTTGGCTCACATTTTCACAAGGAGATCCAAACTGTAGCTTTTTTTTTTTTTTTTTTTTAAGCTGTCAGGCAGATTGCCTACCTTGACCTTCAGATAAGTGGAATTGCACCATCTCACTTTGAAGTGAGGGCATGCAGGTCAACTGAAATGTCAAATAACAGGGTTTGAGAGATCTGAATTATGAGCAAAGGCCAGAAGAGTTGGGCTGAGTCCACAAGGTGGCTTTATAGAAGCATCAGTATAAAAGGAAATGTCACCTCTGACACAGGAGGGCCATTTATTAGGGAAGCAGAAACTAAACATGGACAAATTTGGAGCAAACTGAGATATGGAACAGAACCACAGCTCCATGTTATATGCAAATTGCTGTGAAAAGACACTCAGAGCCTAATCATGCAATGTGTTTTGTACCTCCTGGGATATGCACAGTGCCCTCACCTCACCTTGAAGCCAGAGAGAACTAAAGTTACTTTAGACCAGCAGAGGCTGGAAGATAACAGAGCACAGGATTTTGTGTCTGAAGAACACACAGATTGCAGCAACTGAAATGGAACGTGAGTCCTGCTAGTTTACACATGAATTAATGTATGATCTCACATAAATCAATTATGTCAAACATATGTTACTCCTATTACAGCATTTGTATATAGCATACTGTAGATTATACATATTTTTATTCCACATAAGGCTTGGATGAAAGCACATGGAATATATTGCTAAAAAAGCAATTGAAGCAAAAAATTTGCAGTAAGTACAGTAGGAACACACATGGATTAGTTTCTGGAGAAGTCAGGAAAGAAAACCTATGAGAGAATTAAGGGGAATGAAAAATAAAAACACTAAACGTGAAAATACGAAATAAAAGCTAGCATGTGGAACTGGCATGTAGCTGGCTCTTACAACTGTCTCTATGCATTAGCACTGGCTAAAATTAAACAAACTGGTTTAACTTTAGGCAGTGTAAAGCCAAAATTCAGACCTAGAGAAAAGGTAAAAATGTGAGATATGAAACTGGTTATTTTCTGACATGACAAAGTAAATGGTGGCTTTAAATTCAGCCCCTCCTGCAGAAAAGAGTAGCATCAAAGGATACAGTTTCCACAGATGAAGAGGATGATGAAGTAAATACAGACCAACATTCCTGGAAAAGAGGGGCCGCCATAAGCCATGATCCCATCATACATCACCGAATTCCAGTCCTCCCCAGTCAGGATCTAAATGACACATTCCCACCAATAAGGGATACAGTGTTAGACCACACAGAGAATTTGAAAACCCCATTAGCACAAAGATATTTATTGTCCTAAAGAGCACCCCCTCCCCCAGGATGGTTGGAGATTCTGGCTGTGTCCATCTAGAAAATTAAAGAAAAAAAACAAACAACAAACCACAAAACAAGGAAAATGCAAAGAAGGCCTGCACTCAAAGTGTGAAAAAACCCAAACAGATGTCCCCTTGAGGATGGTGGCTGAAGGCAAACAGCTCTCCCACACAACTCAGTCCAAGTCTTCCCACTTTTTCCAGGCATTTCCCTCCCACGTATCTGTTGTTTCAGACAGGCTGCACAACCTGTAGCACTGCCCTCAGCACAGCACTCCCTTGCCACTTCCCTTCATTTTGCATGTGAATGAAATCACAATCCTGATGCTCTTGGTGGATCACTCCCAAAACTGCAGTCGGTTTAAGGGCCATTTCATTACTTCTGTGGTGCTGTGAGCAGATTTTTGTTCCCCAGTATGGTGGAGGGGGCAGGACAGTGGCAGGGTTGGGCTTTGGCTTGCTGCCCTGGGACATGACAATGGCTCTTCTCTTGTCCTACCCTGTTGAGACGTGGTGGCCTTGGAACACACAGAGGTTTTATCTTTGCTTCCCCACTTTGGGAGGGGATACCCTGTGCTGGCAGCACAGTTTGGCACCTCGCTCCTGGAGCTGTTGGTGTGCTGTCCAGTCTCGGGGACTGTCAGGCTGCAGGGGAAGGGTCTCACCCCACATGAACACAAAGCGTTGGCCCCACTGGGACCACTCGTGCCCTTACCTGAAACACGGTGAGGAGGGACTGAGGGAAATTGTCAAATGTACTCCTCCTGGTCTGCATCTCATCAAAGTTAAACTTGCCCCCAAAGAGCTGCATCCCCAGGAGCGAGAAGATGATAATGAAGAGGAAGAGAAGCAGCAACAGGGAGGCAATGGAGCGAACTGAGTTCAGGAGGGAAGCCACAAGGTTACTCAGGGAGTTCCAGTATCTGGGAGAGAAAATAGAAGCAGTTAAAATTCCCTCAGTCTGAGACAGGTGCCCATGGACTGTACAGGATATTGGTTCAGGCTGCCTCCTGCATATAAGCAGGCATTTCCAAACACCCTGTTAGGCAGTGAATCACTGATGTGCTTCCCTAAGATAATGAGACCTACTGCAGCTAATGAGTAATTTTACTACCACACGTGTACGTACCCAATTACCTCCACCCGCCACTCCACACTCACACCCAGAAGATTATTACAGCACCCTCCATCACTGGCTCTGCACATCTTATATCAATACACAGTGATTAGTTCTTGCTGCTTCAGTGAGTTACATTCTAACCAACCTCATTACAACACTCGCAGATGTTATGGCAGCCAGAATACCTCACTCCAGAGAATGGCCTGCAATAACCAACAAGAACAGATGGGGAAACAACTCTTTGGATGCAAATACGAATTTGCCCAAAATCTGGTGTGTGTGAGTACATGCTTGGGCTCACTCACGGAGAGAAGTTGCTGAGCTTTCTGGGACTGAGAGGAATGAGAAAGATATTAATTTTACGTGGACCCTAAAAGAGACTCCAGATCTACATCCCTTTGGAAGGGCACACCATTCACTGCTTTTCTTTGGGTATCAAACCTACTATCCTTCCTCAAATAGGCTGTAGAACATTTTGAAAGCGCTTCATTCAAGAGACAGGATGGCTAAGAACTGTTCTCCCCAGTGTATTCAGGCTTGTGCCCAGTTCAGAGTCATGTATGATGCAGAGAAAGGATCTTCTTGCCCTTCTGGCTCCGCTTCAGGGTTCAAAGAGATGCCAGCAGCATGATTGCTGCAGCCTGTAAGTTTGGTTGCGTTCTTTGCCAGCCTGCAGGGGAGTCACGGGTTGGAAAGAGGCTTTAGAAAAAATTTCTAAATTTTTTGCCCATGAAGTGATTTCCACATCGGACTTGCATCTGCTCAACCACTCCTATTCTGCTGCTTAGCTGGTCATGGCCTCTTCTCTTTCATGTTTTTAGTCTGGCAGAGCTTTCAGACTGGGCTGAAGATTAGCTGTCATCTTCGAATTGCCTCATTTCACTGCACATTACTAGCAAGCTTCAACAGCTTTCACAGGTCAGCAAGCCAGCAATGCTTGCCTCTGATCTCTGTGTCTTCCTTCTACCTCGCCTACCACCACGCTTTGAGATTCCACCATGGCCAAACGTCCTCCAGTCCCTTCTCCCAGAGCCTGAACATCTCTTTACTGAGAGGACTCTGCATTTTTAACCATATTGACCTTGAAGAAAGAGTTCCATGTAAGAAGGGTGGCAGACACGTCTAGTGCTCTGGCTCTTTCGAGGAAGCCTGATCCTTCAACACACAATTTTTTTCTGAAGGTAATATACCCATTAGAGAAAAGAGTTCTTAAAATCCCAGTTAAATTAATATTTTTAAAGTGACAGTGTAAAAAGAGTACTTTTCTTGCCCCATGGAAGACAGGATTGCCTGAGCAGCCCAATCACTTTATGAAGGTTAGCAATCTGATCTGCAGAGGGACACTGCCGTGTCCTCTGAAGTTTAGCAACTGGTTCATCTCCAAGGACTGAGCTTCAAAGAGAACTGTGATGTTTTCCCTCCAGCCCAGCTTCAGCACTTCAGAGAAAACTAGAGTGCTTTAAAGTTTAACTGCAATTAAAGAGACGAGCAATGAAAAACTACAGAGCAAAGGTAAGGGCATGGAAGCTCTTGGGCTCAGTGCCACCAAATATCTGCACATCATGTGCAATGTAACAGCTCCCTGTGTTTGCATTTATGCTTACAGCTCACATACTATCACACTTCAGAAAGAAGGGAAAGTGACGTGGGAAAAGGGAAAAATTCATTTCTGATGGAAGTCGAATGAATTCAGCATCCTTAAAGCAGAAGTTGATGGGCTCCAGAATATTTCTCCAAGCCCTCCAATGTCAGCCAGGACACACATTTTCTAGGTCCTTCTAGCAGTGCCCCTAAGGAGCATGCAGGAAAGCTGTTACACATCTGATCAGTCCCAGTGACTCACTTTAAGCTTAAATGCCTTGTAATCTCAGCAAACAACTGTGCAGACTTCTATCAGCTCTCCATTTCTTAAAAATTGCTCAGTACCTGAGATTCAGATTCTTATGTGACTATCAAACTTAAAGCAATTAACTGAGATGGCCTGGTGATAAGGTTAGTGCTGTTTTGTCTGTGTACTGAGTGCTAGCTAGAAATACAGCACCATTAGAAAAGTAAATAAACCATTTTGGGGGGGGGGGGGGAAGAGAAAGAAAAAAGAAAAAGGAGAGGATAAGGAAGGCTTGACTTCACTAAGATGTGAAAATAACAATTGCCTTATCTCAGGGTCCTAAAAGCCTGACCTAGAAGTCTGAGCTGAGGTTACCATCTGTGACATTAGCTGACATTAGGTGGTTGCAGAAGTAACATGAACACTCTCTCAAAAGGAGATCTGGGATTACTCAATGAAACACGAGGTTTTTAAGTCAGCAGTGGCTGAAGCCCATACAAAGAAAAGTCTCTCAATACTTCACTCTCCCTGGTTAATAACTTACTGCAAAGGAAAAACACAGCACTGCTGAATGGAATCGGAAGTTTTGGACCAGGCAGAGTATAATGGGAAATATGACAGAGAGCACTGCTGCTGCCTCAGACTTGTAGGGAAATGAATGTGGTTCTTAACAGCCCACACTTGCAGAGCTCAGACCCTTGAGGATGCCAGTGAATGGGGCACTGTGAAACACCAGTGAGCAGGATGTGATTATGATCCCTGTTTCAAAGTGGGGGAATGATGCAGAGGAGTTAAATGGCTTGTTCAACACCTCACACAAAAATCAATCGCAGAAATGGATTAGAATTTAACGTGTTCTTCTATTCTCTTCCCTCTCCTCTCTCTCCATTGCCTTCCACAATGTCTTAATGATACTGGCAATCACAGATGCAGAGCTTAAAACAGCAGTAACAGCTGGCAGTCTCATAGTAGGAAAGTTTCCCACACTGTTCATCCAATATAAAACTACTTTGAAAGCAGGTACAAAAAAAAGGCACCCTGTCTCTCCTCCCTACAGTTGACAGTGACATATCCAGTGGCAGGATTAGGTATAAACCATCAACTTTCTGTATGCTGTTGCAAATTATATGATTTATTTTTTAAATATAAAGGACTATATGTAGGGATTTATAAAGCAGTAAAGGACTATTTATAATGAGAAAATAATTTGTCTTCTCATAGCAAAGAGGGAAATGTTCTGCACAGCACTTTAAAAATTCGGGAGAATAAAACAAACAGATTATATTGTCTCTTGTCTAATGTATTTATAATTTTGGAAGAAATGTTTGCTCTCAAAATACTAAATGCGGTTTCTAAAATGATGCGTTGTTCATCTGATGGTGTCTTTATTTGTTTCTATTCTATTAGGGAGCTATATTTGTGTTTCTCCTAGAATTGTATCATCTTGATCCACCCAGAATTTGTTTGTGCTCAGTGTTTATCATGGAAAATCCATCCAAATATATAAAGAATAGGCAACCTACTGATATATTGTCACCAGAGTAATTTTCCTGTTTTGTGCCTTTTGATTATAATCATTTTCACGTCTACTGTATGTCCCCCTGTCACTGCTGATGAATATATATTTGACATAAAACACTACACTATCACCCCTCCTACCCCTCCCAGTTTTCTAATATTGTATCTTTCTGCTTTATCTTTGCACTCAGGTGGTGTATTGCACCAGTATTGATAATGCCATCAATAAATCATTGTTGTATTTAGAGCTGAGTGAATGATGGAAAAATTTGTCATTTACCAGAGAACATCAAGGTAGAAGTTTTGCTTTAGCGCCAGAATATTCCCTCCTGCATTAAGACACGAGTGGGCCCAAAATACTGCTTTGGAGGCTTGTTTTAGGGATTTCCACATGAGGGTGAACTTCACCCACGGAGGGAAAAAATCATGAAAAAAATTATGAATAATTACAAAACAGATAAATTTGAAACTACTGCTACTTACTTGCCAACATTTCAGGAACAGGAAAGAGGGTAAAATCTGATTAATACATTATGCAGTATGAGTTGTCCTCATCTCTGTGTTTTCCACATAGACCCATGCACAAATTGCAGGAGACATATTCCAGGTAACATTTGTTTCCATGAAAAATTGTATTCTAATTGTGCTGAAGAATGAAGGCAAATATAAGTAGTCCTAGTGCTGGTTGGTTCCATCATTATATCTCTTCCAGAAGCTTTAGGAATATTTGAGTACTTCAACAGCTCAAGCTTTTCAGAGTATTAATGCTATTCTCTCAGTGTTTGCCTTTCTATTAGAGAATTCTCTCAGCTAGCTTATATATTTTGTGTAGGAGTGGAGAAATGTCTTGAAAAAACAATGACCTCTCCAGGATGCTATGTTGAAGCTTATGCTTTTATAGCTATTGGTATGTTGCCCTGGGTGTATCTGATTACCCAATGCCTGAAACAGCTCCTGGTTTCCTCAGAAACCAGGCCTGGGACTTGGTGATGATAGCTTTCAGACCCAAAGATCCAGGAAAAACAGTCAGCAGACCAGAGATCCCCACTATTTCTGAAAGAGCAAAGATGCCTTTCTTGCTGGAAACTCTTGTTAGCTGGAACGTTTTCCCCTCTTCTATAATCAAGAGTCTAAACAGACCACTTTTTTCCCCCTATTCTAATAGTTGTAGGCTTGCTTTGGCCTCTCTCTCTGAGACTGTTAAACTGATTTTCTGTCTCCACCATCTGACCCTGAAAACCATCCATCCTGCCAGAGAGCTGAGGCTCAGAAGCTTTAAGGGTAAATCTTTTATGGTGAACAAGCCCAAGTCGAGTGTTTTTTTCTGCCTCTCAGCTCTGACTTCTTGACTGTCTTCCAGTTTTGGCTTTGTTTTCCTCATGTGCTGTGTGTTTTTATCTCATATTTGTCAGAAGTTTCCTTTGAAGGGGTGTGTTACAGCAATTTTAGGGACATTTTCAGAGCTGAGCATGCAGAAACACACTCTTTCACCACCTCAGTCAAGCTTTTTATAAGGTGCTGACTGGTGCCCACAAGGGAAAAGGCAGACCTTGTGCTACTTGGGGTAAGCACTTTAGTAAAATTTGTTCCAGGAGCTCCCATTTGGTTAAGTTTGGAGCTGATCTCTCCTACAACGTCCCCTCAAGCTGAAAAAGCCCTGCCAAACCAAGCTGGTGTTTTTGGAGGCACCTGAACTCAGGAAGCAGTGCCTGTTTAATACACAATGTATTAAATGCGCCTTTATGTAGAGAGAGAGGAGAAAGAGTGAAAAGGTACAAAAGGGGATACTGGAATCTGGAAAAAGGTCTGGTTTGTTCATAAAGCTGCTGCTTCATGATGGACTCCTTTGAAGGGGAATAGCTGGCAACATCCTTCGCCTATAGCTGCTGGTGTTGACACAATCTCCCACTCAGGCCACTGTTGAGTCTACTGAAGTTGGCATGGGCTCCTCAATCTAATGTTGTTTTAGCTCAAGGCAGTCTTTCAGGCTCCTCTCTGTCCCCAGAAAGCATCAGAGAAGGTCACAAGGCTATCTGCTGGTTTAGTTTTGCTTTGTCTTTTGCAGGGAACCATAAGAGCCCAATCTCAGCTCGCATTGCCATTCCAGGTTTCAGTTTAATAATTTGCATGGTATCAAGTGTCTCCAGCTCCCTATGCCAGACTCCTCACCAATCTTAATCACTCACATCAGGGACATCCAGTCTGTACAGTCCTCCCCATCCCTTTACAGACAGCAGAAGATGAGGACTGTTAACCTACACTCTCACTACACAATTAGTGGTAGAAAAAGTGAAAACCACCAGGGACGTGAGTGACTTGTACCTATCTATGTTGTGCATTGAGCAGTAGCCCTCCTCCAGCCCCAAAGAAGCAATAAAGTACCTTGTGATTTTAAATATTCTTAGGAGTCGGACACATCTCAAAACCGAAATGCCCAGCGGTGACATGATCTTTGTCTCAACCAGGATCGTTTCCAGGATTCCTCCGCACACAATGAAACAGTCAAAGCGGTTGAAGAGGGACACAAAATAGGCCTGGAGACCAAGGCTGTACATCTTCAGCAGCATCTCTGCCGTGAAAAGAGCTAGCAGCACCTTATTGGCAGTGTCTCATGAAAAACAAAAAGGAACAGATTAAGGAAACTTAGTCAAAAGATCACCACGATTAAGCATCGGCCCTTGCTTCTTAAGAAACCTCTTTGGGGATCAGTCTTAAAAGTTAACTTCATACAAGCTTGGTTCAAAGAATGAACTTCAAAAGCGTGGGCATCTCATTCACAGAAGCGTTTTACCAGGGTGGTTACAGCAATTCTTATGTATTGCACATCCAGCTGCAATGTGTTACACAACCACACAACCTCCAGCGGCAGGGCCGTGCCCTCCTGTGCACAACCTCCCATCACACTTGTCATCTGCAGGGGAGAGTGGGAACAGAAGAGCTGCTGTGCTACCTACTGTTGCTTAATTAAGCCTTTCAGCTGCTCTCACCTCCAGAGAGAATTCAACTGTTCTGCAAACAGGAGAACTTTACAAATCACTCTTCATAACCTCCCTAATAATTAGAAATTATCATAAATGCCATTTCAGGGAAAACCTTGGAGAACGCGTGGCTCTCAGTAGCTATCCATTAATTGGAAATCCAGTTGCAAATATATATTTAGCATAAGTTCCTGGTTTCACTTACACCCAAGGAAACACCGCTCTGGCTGGAAACAAGGTACTTACATTTTTCCTAAGATTTCTCCCATTGTAGGCAGGGATGTTTATTGTGCTATTTAAGATTCTCCACAGTCAGAGGACTGTTGAGACCTGCATTTGCTCCTTTTACATTGTGCCCTTTCATGCACCAGCTCCTCTCCCAGCTCCCTTTTTTTGACGCTGATCATAATAAACAGATCCATCAGCTTCTCCTCACCTTGGACCTCCGTGAGCCAGTCTGGCTGGTTGTAGTGTTCAGAGGCAATGGTGAGGGTGTTGAGGAACACGAGGAAGATCACCAACCAGTAGAAAACATTGGACTTGACAGCGGCACGGCACTTCCTTCTGCAGAATCGATTCCATCGGCGCCAGTAGCGACTTGAAATATTGAAAAAGGAAAAGTTCTTTTCAGATAGGGATCCATAGGCTATTGCAACTCTCTGCCAAGAGAGACTCTAGTCTTGATTTATTGTTCAAGAGTGGTAGAGAATAACTTTAAAGTTCACCCTGAGAAACATTCTCTCATTCTCATCTGAGTCGACAGTTGTGATCATCCTTCCTTTATCTACGGGAATAAAGTTAGTCCTAAACCAATTTGCAACATCTTCAAGCAATACCTTAATCTGATTAAGACATCCACTGCAGATACCCTGAGGGGTTTTTGTGGTGAACTGAGTAGTTCCCACAAAAATAATTATTCTCCTTGTATTTGATGCTTGTAGCCTGCAATGGGAGCTTGCCCAGCCTCAGGATAATCAATGATAAGACACCCATTGTGTCACAGGAACCTTTGGATTAAGTCTTTGGAGAGGTGAGGTCAAATAAAATCCATGTAGTATTTCCAACATTCAGCAATTTTCAGGAGTAAACCCAATACAAGGCCTAATTCACAACAAAACCCCAAAACTTAGGGGACCTCAGCATCTCACCTTGATGCCTGGAATTAAGGGTACCATTTGCTAATCAACAGACTTTTTAAAGTTTGCCTTCCATGAACACATCCCCTTGTGTCACTGATTTCTGAGGGTAATTACTAACCACAGAAGATATTTAAAGCTAATTACACACCTCCTACTCCTCAGAATTTAACTTGCATAGCAACCAGTTTCCAGGCAACACTTGCCACTGTATAATAAATCTAATAGTTTTATATAGATAATATATACATATGTGTGAGTGTGTCTCTGAAGGGACATACACATACACAACATTAAAAAGAGAAAGAACTTTTCTTGTCTGCTCTTCTCTTGTGTATTATTTTCAGTGATAAACTATGGCCCTACTTGAGCTCAGGATTCAGCATCTCTAATGAACTAAAGCCAGGCACCGTGAACACAACGTGAATGAGAATGTTGCAACAGCATTTTAACAGGTAATCAAATCTGGAGTGTTTCATCTGTGCAATTTATAAAGGCACCCAGACCAGCTATCACAAACATTCAGAAAGGGCTGTGTGTTTTGCAGTAGATTTGGGACAAGAAAAGATCTTCCCAACTTCCAAAATAGGCACAACACTTAGACATTAATGTTGTCATTAAACCCTTAGGAATCCCACACACTTTAGTGTGTACTTGTGCAAAAAATGTGCATGCACATGAAGATGTATGGTGGTTTCTTGTGCTCACACCTACACTCTTTACACAGGAATGCATAAAGGCAGGATGTCCACATATGGGCATCCCTAAATTTTTATTACTGTTTGTTATTTAGGTAGCTGAAGGACACAGATATTCGTTACAGTTATACTAAAAATTAATTTTGTTTTAGGGTTTTTCAAAGTTTATTTTAGCTTTTTATAAAACTGACTTTGAATTCAGGGTTATGGAGGCAGCTAACCTCCTACCAAAAAGGTAGAAATGGACTTTAGCAACCAAGTTCCATGAGTTCAGTCAGCCTTTCCAATGCAAACCCCTTGGCACTGCTTCAATTTTTCAAAAGCTGTAAAGTCAACAGAAAAACAAACACAACCAGAAAAACTCCCCATGTCCCAGGGTGAAAGGGAGAACTTCACAAATAAAATGCAAACCTCATCAGCTGAAATATTTGCAATCAGGCAAAGCAGAGTAGTGCAACAAAGTGTAAGAAAGAGAGCCTTAAGCTGACAGGGTTGATGTTGATGGATGCAGCATAATTATGTGGTTGAACTTTACTTCTGATATTATGTTTTATGGTTTGAGATACGTAGGTAGCAATCAGATAGGCACTTCTGAGAGGAATAATGGCAGTAGTCCCTATGCCTTATTTCAGTATAAAACTAAGAAAAACAATCTTGATTTTTGACTAAATCTAACATGTTTGGCAGTATCTCCTAGAATCAACACTGCATCCTAGAGATGCTGGAGTAAACCACTTCACAAAGTAAGGAACAAATCCAGTAGAAAGGAGGAAAAGCAAAAATCAGTTTTACTTACCTAAATTTTGATTTTGAGATCCGGTGCCTGAAAGACAAAAATTGCCATTAAAGTCTCTGAAGCTGTCTCATACCTCCCAGGCTTTTGTGAAAATAGCAACGGAAAGGAACAAAGTTAAGCTGAATTAATTTTTTAATCTATGCTGTTTTACTCTTGAGTCTGCTGTAAGTCAGTGTAGGCACCGGATATGGAGAATTCCCTGATACAGAAATTATGATTTTTGTGGTAGGAGTCACGAAGCAGGAGTCATGCCATGATGGGATTCTACCACCTATAGATATCAGTGAACTAGCTTTTCTTGGATAAAAGGCTGGCCTAATGCATGGGGCACTCTACTGCTGATAACAAATTAATTTCTCAAGTATCATCTTTTTTTTTTTTTTTAGTCACTATTTTTTTAATATATTAAAATATGTATGACTTGATACAGACAGCTTTCACACATCACCTCTCACTTCAGGATATATAAGCACATTATGAAACCACAATAACAGAGAAAATAGTGATTTTTTTTTTTTTCAGCAATTGAAGGAAAAACAGTGCTTGATGGATATTTTCAAACTTAGATATCAACTCTTATCTGTCTTTGTTATCTATGTAAATTGCTTTGCATTCAAACAGGTCTGTAAAAAAGATTCTGTTGCTATCAATGAAATTTTCAGAATTAAGCATTCCTGAAAATTTGGCCACGTTCCCATCTGTTTAAATATATAATTTCATGCATTTTAGGTTTATTCTTCTAAATAATCTCGTTAACCTTTTATGAGAAGTCACAGGCAAAGCTAGAAATAGACCCCAATACTCCAACCACAACCTTGCTCTGCTTCCCACATGTCCCGTAAGGCCTTTGAACTCTTTGGTTCTCTTTTGGTACATCCACAATGATGCATAGAAAGAAATGAATGTGTGTGGATACAAAGACATGAGTCAGAGGTGATTTAGGAAGCTGGAAAATCCACTACCAATATCAGAAGAAACGAGAATATGGGGAGTGACTACGAACAAGATATTTCTGCTGCGTTGAAGCATTTCTTAAGGTTCCCTCTATGATGGGAAAGTGATTCATTGTTGACAACAGTCAGCAAAGGTCTTACTGTAGTGCCTTAAAATTGGATTCACTGTTAGTAGACGTGGGACGACGTGATTCTCGAAGCGTCTAACTTCCTGCAGCAGTCTTAAAAATGGTCAGTCCCTGCTTGAGGACATCAGTTACTGACAAGTAATCAGCGATGGGTCAGGTTCCTTATGTGGAAGAGGTTTCAGTGACAGGAAAATTTCACCAGCAGATGGTCCAAGACAAAAACAACAAACAAGAAGCCTTTGCACCGAATACATCATTCCTGCTGTGTCACAGGCAGCTTGTCTAGGCCACATACTAGGCAGCAGTGTGGTTACAGACACACACAGGGCTCTTGATAGAGAAGAAATAACACACTGGTGGAACAGAATGCTAAATTATGCTGCACAGACAAAGCAAGCTTTATGACAGATGCCAAGTGAAGCACCTACAAAGCACATCCTTAAAGCTATCCCACTTCTCACTGAGAACTCTGGCTTGATAAGCACTACCTACAAACTGTAATGGATCAGATTTACAGGCAACAGGAAAGAAGGCTCAGACAAAAACAGGGGAAATGAAAAGATGGAAAAAAATCACAATGAAGGAGAAAGGTGGGCACCGGAAAGGAGGTGGTGAGGATTTTGATAGGAAAAGTTTGGAGTGGGTGGGAAGAGAGACAGAGAAAAAGAGAGATGCATTAGCAAACCTGCCTGGTGGAAGGGGAAGGACAAGGGAGAGTGAAGTCCTCTGGTGACCTCTCTGGTTAATAGTTTCCAAGTGAGGCAGCTCTGTGGCATTTTAAGGAATCATTTATTTAAGCAAAAGAGATGCAGCAGGTGTAGTACTCATCATGCATGTGATAATTATATCTTTGGAGCATCATGAGCAGCAGCCAAGTGCATTCAGTGCTCCCACAGGTTAGCTACAGCCTTCGTTCCCCCCCCTCCACCTTTCTTTGCTGCTATGGCAGAAGGCTTTATCACATGTGGGTGTGCTGTATATATAGAACAGGACAAGGAAGGAGGATTAGATTTATATTTAGAGGTAGAATCCGAGAGTGAAGTGGAATTTTGGAAACAAACTGTATAATAACCGATTCCGAAAACATTATGCACGAATCTGAAACACGTCTTTCAAATGACTGCTATGATCAAGATTGTTTATCAGAACCACAGATACCAATGTCCTATAAAAAAAATGCTTTTATGGCATCACTAGGGGCTGTCAAATAGTCTCGTTTTGGGGCCTTGCCACGGCTTCTTTGTGACACTCCAAACTGGCACTTGGCAGGAGTTTAGGGTGGACCAGATTTTCTGCTGAGTTTAAACATGGATCTCTTGCATCCCTGGTATTCTGGGAGCTTTATGTCATTGGGAGAGTGTCTCCATTTCTGTCAAACTATGGAATGTCTTGAGAAACTATTATTTAAAATCTTTCTTTTAGAAAGACAAACACAGAAATCAGATCTCTACTGTGTGACAAGCTATCTTTGAAATTCCCTAAAACTCTTCTAGCCTTACACAGTGATGTACCGCACACAGATAAGACACTGAAATTCAAAGGTTTTTTTTTATCAACATAAACCTCTGGATAATCTGCATAACTCAAACATACTGAGATACTCCACATTCTGAGAGATAAGAGTCTTCATTTCCATGTTTGTGGTGGACACCAGAGAAGGCACTTGTGAAGGACGTGACACTTTTGTATAACAGGGGTTGAGGACTGTGTAACTGTACACACAACAAACAATTCTTGAAAAATCTCATAGGTCACCAAGCATGACAAAAAGGCCACATTACAGCTTTTTTTCTGGGTGTGGGCGTTACTAAACATGACCATAAAATTATCTGACATGCTGGTCACAGCTACTTTTGTATCATATGATTCCACTTAAAGGTAACTACCTTCATGAGGATTCACTAGCAAAAGCTCTCAGAAAAGCAGTAACACAGAAATGGACTTTACTGTGCCTCTGGGCTATGGTCAACTTTGGGGAACATTCAAAGAGCTTCACTGTGCGTATCTTACAGATTTTAGAACTGTAAGAACACAGTCCTGGTATGACATTGGTTTTGTTTTGGTGCAATATGATGCATTCATGCAGTTACTGGTCAAGCAGCACAACGTGTTTCCCTCTCTCTATTCCTGCTCATGACATTTCTTTGCTTCTAGACAGGATGGTGGCATCTATGAAGAGATGATGTCCACCCTAAGGTCCTTTTTTTCACATATTACTGGGGTAAAAGCATGCAGTGATACAAGATAATCAGGAATGTAACGTGCATGCATGCAGTGTGCAGCCTAGTTAAGTGTTAGGGCTGAGTTCTGCCCTCAGCTGAGTTTCTGCAATTCACAAAAAAAGCAATGGGCTTCCATCCTGCCTCTGTACAACACAATTAACACTGGGGAGCTGTACAGGAACTTGCAATGACCATTTCTCATTTCTGACCATTAATTAAAAGCTGCCAGCAAAACAGAAGAGATGACCGGCCCTGGAGAACTTGCATTCAGCAGAGAACTCACAACCTTTTTTCTTTCTTTAAAACACTCTGGTCCTCCTTGCAGAAGCACTGGATGAAGAATGCTGACCTGATGAGAGCCATGCAGGTTTCAAGAGGCAGTTGTTGGCCTGCTGGTTTGAAGAGGTGGTCAGTGGCCAGCAGAAGTGAGAACTTACAGAACATCCTTAAGAAAATTGGATCTGTCTAGCTTAAAACTGAGCTGGTTTGCTATTCAACAGGCTTTCTTACAGGCTGGGAAAATAGGCTAGCACTTCAGTATTCCCTAAATAATGCTGCTCTCCCTTTGGCAAGTCACAGGCAAGTCCTGACTCAGAGTCGGAAGGAGGAAGATAACTCCTCTTCCACAAGGGCATGCTATTGTCCTTTAGACACAGACCTAGAGCTCACTGTGAATATTAAAAGCACCTTGCTCAAAATAAATTGGAGAGCAGTAGCTGAGACTGACACATAAGGGCTGGTCCCGTGTGTTTTCCCGCTGAAGCCAGTAGTGGTTTCAGAGTTTTTGGCAGACTTTTCTTACCACTGCTCCTGATGTGATGGGACCAAAGTCCCCATCACACCACAAGGAGTCTGTCTCCTCACTGAGAGAAAACCAGCAGCAACTACAGCAAACCTGCAAGCAAACAGACTCTTCTGCCTTTACCACTGGCCCCTATGCTGATGACTGCAAGAACTGCACAGGAATTATTTTCCCAGCCAGAAATGCACAAAGGGAAAAATCCCTGACCATTCAGCTGCCAGGGAAAGCTTCCATTGCTCAGAATATTTTCAGGACACACTGTTTTCAGTTGGAAAGCCACTGTAGGTTGCTCATTTTGGTTTATCCTTTTTTATTGTTTGAACTACATTTGGTGGAAAATCAATTGAACTGTCCCCCAAATGTATGGAAATCCTGGCCAAGGTGAAAATGCCAAGTGGCTTATTGTTTCAATGAAAGCAGATAATTTTAAGCCCTTTGAGCTCAAGTGCTTCACTTTTCTATTGAAGCTCTATGGAACATTAGTTTTCACAAAGGTCTTTTTTTTTAAATCTAATACATATGTATAAAAGCAAGCTCTATTGTGGCACTCCAGATCTGTATGGTTGTATTAGAAAATTAACATTCTGCTTGTATTGGAAGATTATATGTGTTGACACCCTGCACAGAACAGATTACTCCTGATTATGAGCAATAGCCTGTCCTCAGGAACCTAAGTCCTGCACAGCAGTAACCACAGAGGCTCAGGGAAATTACTGGCTGTTGGGAAGCCCTGGATGGAAGGATATCCTGTAAATAGAAACCCATTGCTCCTAGCTCTGGGTTTATCCCACTGATGCTGCTGCAGAGGAAACGTGTTTCTTTGTACCCCAAGGCAATAGGTTATTAAAGCTGTGACACGTCAGAAATAAGATAAGTTCCACTTCCAAGTGTTGTCCTTGAGGATAAAAGCTGTTGTGTTCCTACCTCAGGGCAAATGTCAGAGCAATACAAGGCAATACCACGACAGGGATAATACACTGTGAAAGTTGTGGGATGCTTTTTAGTGTCCTGTGGAACCCTACAAAACCATTTTCAGATCTCAGTGCCTGATGAAGTTTATACTATACCCTCAGGAAGGAAATTGCTCTGTGGCAGAGCACTCCTGTTGCCAGCAGAATTACATCAGGAATGAATATGAATGAAGTTGTTTTTGTTTTGTTTTTTTTTGTTTTAAGTTCTGAAAAACTGGATTTACACAACAAGCAAAGAGAGATTAGATGCTAGATTCCTCCTGAAACTCCTTCTGCTGGTTTGAATACTGGCATTGCTCCAGACAGCACAGCTGATGGAGGCAGTTTCTATAGTATGGATACTATAGAAATAAAAGCCTCTTTGAGACAATTCATCAGCAGGAGATAGCTTGTGTTTGAGAGGTACTCTCCTGATCTCACACAGCATATGTCTCTGTGGAGCTGAGAAAGGCTGTCAGGGAAGATCTCCTTTTCCAAAAGGCACGTTTGAGCCTGGCTTCTCAAGCAGATCTTTCTGTCATTCACAGGCACAGTTTTTCAAAGCTCTACAGATTTTTAAAAGAACAGAAAGAACAGCCAGTAATTCTAAGTTATCTTCAATGAAAAAGTTTTTCCTTCAGTCTCCTGAGCATTTGTTTTTCCTTTTATCGTGAGTACATTTGGATGGCAAGCTCAGCCTGTAACTGTGGTGGTGGTGCTGGGGTGGTTAAACGCCCTAGGCAGCTTGATGTCACTAAATAAATAAATATATTGCCTTTGACTTGAAATCCCCACCTTGCTTCAGTCGTGTCTGGCCACAATTTGCCCAGTGCAGCCTCTGCCCTCTGGGAAAATGTGTTTTGATAGCAAAGCAATGGGGACTTATGGCCACTGGGTGATTTTAGAAAGCTGGTAAAAACCAAATACTCATGAGCAATACATGAAACTCAAAAATCAAACAAAAAACTTGGCTACATTTCAACTGTAAAAACAGGGGGCTGATGACTGCTCAAAAGTGCTGGCCTAATCTTCAACTAGAGTAAATCAGGATGGCATGAGTATAATTATTAATGCTTATTCAACATCTCTAGTACTTGGTGAGGAACTTTTTTGAAAAGCTGAACTGACTTCCCACATGAATTTTCACTATTCTTGAACACGGGGCCAAATTCTGATTCTTAGTCAGGTTCCAATAATAGAAAACTCATGCAGATAAATTCTTGCTTAAATTTTATATATTCCAGCAGGAATATTGGCCTATGGGTTGTTTAAAAGAGGGGTCAATGAGAAAAGTACTTAATACCAAGGAAAAGCCCAGGAAAGCTGGTTTCTCTCTGCCTAAGTGTGTGACGCAGCAACAAAAGAAACCAGAAAGGATTCCAAACCTCAGCATCAAAGGCAGATCTGAATTTACCCAGAGCAAAGGAATTTGCAGCTTCACAAAGCTTGAAACAAAGACTTTACAAAAGCAGGAAGTATTGGCAAAATTTGTATCTCACCCCAGAATTTCATATACAATGATACAGCCATTCATTTTCATGCATGAAGGAGCCAATCCATCTCCTAGAGATGAAAAGCAATCTGAGCAAGGCCTTGAGGATCCCAACTGTCCTTGGGTAAGGAGTAAAAAAAATCCTTCTCAATAACAGACTTCAACTCTCCTACTATACATCATCCATTTTCAAACGAAGTGAAGAGCGGCAAGGAAACTGTTTATCTCTCTGAATATTACTTGTCCTGGTCTAGTGAAACTTAAGGCCCTGCTTTAACATTTGCAACACAAGAAGGAGAAATGAAGCTCAGTTTTCCTGTAATTTTCCTGTGCCTTCTTCCCTAAAACCTGTTGGACTAAGCCATCCCTGCTCCTAATGCCAAATCTGAGGACTGCCATTCTGAGCACACTGGGCTATTTTAAGCAAACTCCATTCTAAGTCACGATTATGTTCAGAGTTGGGTTTAACTTTGGCTCTCTTGGCCACATTCCAGCCAGGATAATTATGTTCTGCTTGCCAAAATTCCCCATGCAGTTTCAGTGCAGAACAAGCTATCCCTCAAACATCTCCTCATACACTTGTGCCTGTTATTTTTAAACACCTGTCACATTTTACCCTGAAGGTGGCTGAACTCTAATGCTGTGAAAACAATCTCTGCATTTACAGCTCATAAAGTGCTTTAGGATCCGTTGGGATTAAGAACACTGAATGCAAGAACAAATGAATGCAAGCTGTAATATTAAAAATATATGAAACCTTACAGTAGCTGTTGCCATTGTTTTTGGCATTGCATCCCCTCTTCACGAAGGACTTTGACTACCCTGACAGATGCTGGAAAAGCAACGCAGCAAAGCACAAACAGTCCAGGAGGTTCCTGGAAAGCACTGATGACAACTTTCTGACACAGGTAGTGGAGGATCCCACAAGGAATGCTGTGCTGCCTGACCTAACACTACCAAACAGTTGGAGCTGTGAAGGTTGGGGGCAGCCTTGTCTGCAGTGACCACGATCTTGCTGAGTTCAGTTTTGGGCAAGGAGGAAGCAGGGCAGCAAGCAAAAGTGTAACCATGGACTTCAGGAGAGCTGATTTTGGCCTCTTTAGGGATCTTCTAAGAAGAATCCCATGGGAAGAGTTCCTCCAGGGAGGAGGCGTTAGAAGAGTGGGTTGATATTCAAGGATGATTTCCTCCAGGCTCAAGAACAATGCATCCTGATGAGGGAGAAATCAGGCAAAGGGGGCAAGAGACCTCTGTGAATGAACAGGGAACTCCTGTCATTACTGAAGCAGGAAACAAACAGGAGATGGAAGCAGGGTCAGGCCACTTGGAATGAATATAGAGAGGTTGTCAGAGTAAGCAGAAATGAGACCAGGAAGGCCAAGGACCATCTAAAATTAAATCTGGCAAAGAATGTCAAGGACAAGAAGAAAGGCTTCTTCAAATACATCAATAACAGAAGGAAAACTCAGGATAATGTGGGCCTGTTACTAAATGGAGAGGCGGCTCTGGTGGTGCAAAGAAGGCAGGATTACTGACGGCCTTCTTTTCATTGGTTTTTACTAACAAAGTCAGCCCTCAGGAATCTCTGACCCAGGAGACCAAGGTAAAGAAATGTTGGAAGGAAGACTTTTCCTTGGCCAAGGAGGATTGGGTCAGAGAACAGCTAGGCAAACCTGACATCCAAAAAGGCCATGGGCCCTGATAGAATGCATCCATGATGGACACCATAGCAAGGCTGCTAACAATCATTTTTCAAGATCTTCAAGATATTCAGGAGCTGTCTGGACACAATCCTGTGCCACGTGTTCCAGGATGGTCCTGCTTGAGCAGGAGGCTGGATCAGATGACCCACTGTGGTCCCTTCCAGCCCGATCCATTCCGTGATTCTGCGAACCACAGCTGCAGAACAGAGATGGTTCTTCAAACTGAATCCAGCTGGAAGAATTGATCACAAATCCACCTGATTCTTCCTGTAATGCACCAAGAGTACAAGAAACTTGCTGGGTTGCCAAAGAAAGGGCTACAGCTGCCTCAGTGCTGTGAGTAGATCTAAGCCAGGCTCCTTCAGAAAAGTCTTCATAACCTAAACTAAAAGACTCAGCAGGTTCACAGCAGCAGACAGGTGAAGGAAAGCTATCACAAATAATTTCTCCTGGGGTTTTTAAGTTTCTGGCTGACTCTTCAAGGAAAGCAGATTGAATTTACAACACATTCCATGTATCACATCTTCTCATGTCGATAAGATCTCCTCCTCTTCAGTTTGTAGAGGAGAGGGCCAAGGGTATGTGTGGGAGATACAATCAAGGTTTACAAGGTTATGGAAGTGATAGATAAGCTGAATGTGGAACAGTTGATCACCAAATATCACAATATTACAGGGAGAGGACATTGATAGAAAGCAGTAATAGATCGTCTTAAAACAGATAGGAGAAAGTTCTCATCTACACAGCAAGTAGTGAAAATCTGAAATGTGTTGCCACAGAAGATTGTGAAGGCAGACAGCCTTAGGTAAATCCATGGACAGGTCCACAGAGGCCAAAAGCAGAAGTGTGCCCGTTAATATCTCTAATTCAATAAGCATGAGTTTGGGAGCAGTAAAAGGAGATTGGAAAGTAGGAAATACTCAAGCTCAAGCACTTGCCCTCCTGTCAGAGCCTGAACACTGGGTCAACTGGTTAACAGGTATGACAGAACAGAGCATTTCTTATTCACTTACAATGAGCATTTGAGCATCACCAAAGAGCTCAAGGCAGGCCCAAGGACAGGACAGAGCCTCAAAATACTCCAGCATGGTACAAGCTACAGCAGAGGTATGCTTAACTCCTTTTTAGAGGAAATGTGGAGGGACTAATATATTGCCCCCAAAGCATAAAGTCCATTCTTGTTCAGTCATACAAAAGGGAATAAAGGACTCCTCTTACCTATTCTTGCTCTCTGTGATGTTAAAAAATACACCACATAATATGGTATTTCATAACCTCTATCTCACACATTCTTGAGCACCTTCTTTAACTACAATGGTGCAATTTCAAGGAGGAGGCATTAATCCCTCCTAACTGATGTATTTCTTTGTCACTACAGTGTTCTGTGCAGCATTTGAAGGGTGTAATGCAGTCTGACAGATGGGAGTTGTCATCAATGTATTTCTATTACAAGACACTGCAAAGCGTACAAGAATCGTTAGGAAATGGAAGTGGATCAGTCATTTCCACTCTTTGGTCTACACATACTGGTTTTGACTATCTATCACCTAAGAAGAATTTTAAAACAAGAACACTGTTATCCATCAGTTTCTCTTTTAGCTATTATGCAAAACCAGATCTGCTTATCCAGGACATTCTGTGCTTTATTTAAATCCATGTAAACTCAGCGTCTCTTCACTAATGTCCAGAGCGAGTTTACACTGCAATTAAGATAAGAACCTGAATCAATAGATCTTCTGCAGCCTCTCCTTTCACCCACAGTGGGGTTTTCTTCCTCTTAAAAAGGCTGACATTTGCCCTGGCTTTATCCCCTGAGTCCAGCCCAGGCCCCGATGCAGATGTCTGTGTGTACTCACGCCAGCCTCGCGCCGCAGTTCTCGCCTTCCATGTCCGCTCCAGGGACGTTGTCTGTGTTCACGGACTCGGTCTCACTGGTGGGCATGCTCACTGTAAGGGTCAAAGGGAAGAAAAAGAGAGGGTTGACCATTAGAACCTGGCACATCTCTTAGTGAGCCACATGAGTGAAGGAACTGGCTTAATGGAAAGGACCCTCAGCTGCAGCTCCTGAGGATTGAGCGATTTGCCGAGCAAGTTTTGTGCCTCCCTGCACAGAGCAGGTTGGGCAGGTAGACTTCAGGAACGTACACAGGTTGCTCAAATGCTAAAGAAAAGGGAAGAATCATCTGCTCTCTTTCTTTCAGAGTCAGTTCCTGGAAATTTTATGAATGAGAACGATTGAAAAGCAGATGAACCCAAGAAGAAGCTTCTGTTTGATTCAACAGAACACTTTAAAAAGGAGCCTCTTTACCTGCAGCAGCCCAACCACCTCACTGCCCTTCCTAATCTTTTGTGCAATGACTGAATACAAATAAAAGGTACCAGGATTGGCATGTGTGCAGATAAACAGCTTCTGTTAGCCTGATAGCAAATGCCACATAAATAATACTGATGTATTGTGTATACTGTGTATCTGTCACATAATAATCATCCATGTGCTTCAACCTTACAATTATAAACTGGATCTATAGGATAAGAGAGAAATTCAGACTGTCTGACTCACTCAGATATTACCAAAAAGGAGCCAATGAATATAGACATTGGTGGAGATTTTACATTGGCACTCACCATTGAAGAACTGGACAGAATTTCCTAGGCTTTTACAGAGGTATCATGGAACAAACATCAGCTGAAAGCAACCTTAGGTGTGAACCTATCTCATCTGGATTCAAGAACCTGCCACATTTTCTATCTGTTATCAAATCTCAACACTTGATTTGTTTCTACAGATCATAAAAAAAAAAAAAAAGAAGAAATAAAACCCACACCGTTTGCATTTAACCAACTGTTCATGGCTCCTATATGAGCTCTAATAACTCCTTAATATATAATAATTCAACATAAGTTAGGAAAATGGATAGGATTTAATATGTGTTCTCTTCCCTCCTCCCCTCTTTTGAAATACACAAAAGAATTGAAAAAATTATACTTAAGACTGAGCGATGGTGGTGTTGAACAGATCTCCCAGAAACCTGGTAGAACTTCAGAACATGACCTGGACTAGCAATTGAGTATATCTATCAGATGAGACTTGGGAGCATGCACTACTACCTGGTGGAGAGACTTCTAATAGCCTGTAAGAATATGTAACTCAGTGCTAAGAACACATCTGCTTGTGGGCTGTCGGTACCAAAGTTGGCAATGTAAAAGAAATGGGTTCTGTATTTCAATTGGGCATGCTCAGAGGGCCATGGGACTAGGTCATCTTTCAAGGCCTAGAAAGATATCAGCAGGTCCTTCTAAAAATATTCTTGAGTTCTTGCTTTGAAAGCATTATGGGAGAAATATCCCTCAAATGAACTATCTTTCCTTCATCCCATCACAGAAATTCATATACCTAAAACACATGTACCTAAAGTCTGGGAAATCTAAAGTTCTTATGCTGTGTTCTTAGGACAACATGAAATAATTGACCCTCTAGCACTCTTGACAGAACTATGAAATACTGTACTCTAACGGCGCCTGTTCCTTTATGAAGACAGATGTTTTAATAATCTTGTTTATTTGGAAAGATAAATTAAGGATGAACTGAATTAATATTCTGGTGTACATGAAACAGTCAAGTAAGCTGTAAGAAAAAAAACAACATTCATAATTAAAATTTTTGTCCAGACTAAGCCCTGCAGGAAAAAAACCCCCAAAACACTGATATTTTGCAAGTCATTTTTGAAGATGAGGTAAAGCACTTTCAAGACATATTTGAGCTTATTTGCAAATGGAAAACAATTTTGAAGACATTAGCAAGAGACTGATTTGCAGAGCAGCTTGTTATCTTGAGTGCATGAAGAGGACATTGCACAAACAACAGAAAAAACAAGGCACACACATGCAGGAGAATACAAAGCTGAATTACATGCCAGTCTGCACTGAGCTATACAGACACACATACACACAGATATACACAGTGAGGACACAGAGTGCAGTGCAACATTACCATGGGTTTCTGTAGAGTGACTAAACCAAGCAAACTTTCCTTTCTTCTCATCAGGCAAACCAGCTGGAGTGCTTCCTTTCACAGACAAGATGGTCAGTGTCAAGTACCAGGAACAAGACATCAATAGAGAACATGCAGCCAGTGACAGGCAAAAGAAAAAGACAAGGAACTCAGCTTACACATGATATCCACTTCTGTCTGAAAACTTCATCATGTGAATTAAAAGTACAAAATGTAAAACAAAGGTATACAGAGGTATGAAATATCACTAACAGATCCTTAGAGGATAACTCTTACTCGATGTATTCTCTTTTTTATGTCTGGCTTCTGAGAAAAGGAAGTTGATGAATACAAGGTTATGGGTCAGATCTTTTTTTCAGTGATGTCAATGGCAAAACTCTCTTTGTCTGACTGTCTGACCTATTGAAATTGATGAGACTAAGGCAATGGCAGTGTCCCCAGGTTATCCTCTGACTCTTTGGGTCACAATCTGAAATAGCCTATATTTGAATGAGGCTCATCAGCTTCCTTCCTAAGCTGCTCCAATATCTAGAGACTCTTCCAGAACTGTCAGCACTGCTAAAGGCAAGTTGTAGGGGTGATCACATTTCTCCTCATCTCCAGAGATAACAACATTCATTGAGCACCCAGACACATATTGCCTTACCAAAACTAGGATACCCCTGGACTACAACTCATGAGTTCTATTTGAGTTTACATATGGCATTTGCCCCCTGATGTCATCCTGTTGCTTGGCTTTTCGTGGCACTACTTAATGTTGATCCTTTGCCTGTGATGCACAGAGAGCCTCAGCCCACACAGATCAAAGGCACACACAGAGACATCTTAGATTGTAGTTCACACTTCCCTGATGTTACTGCTGTGAAAAATGAGACTCAGTTACAGTGAGAGATGCAGGTGCAGTGGTACATGGGCTGAAGAAGTCCCGTGGATCTGCGTGCAGGCATCAGCTCACAAGCACTTAATACACTGGACTGATGGAAAATGTTAAGGACAATGAGAAGTATTAAGAGGGTATGAAGTATTAGAGGAAGATAAAGGTCAGAACAGACAGGAGATTAGGACTACCTCTCCCAGTGGAGAATGCTCTCAGCAGCACAATCACTTGCTTTACCTGGCACCTCAAAACACCTTCAACACCAGGGGATAATCAGGTGTGCAGGTGCTGTGAGGTTCATTCAGGACAGTTAACTAAACCTGAAAACGGAAGATGCTGGAGAAGAGTTGTGTATAAACTGGGGCTGAATATGAGAGGAAGTAGACCAAATACTGCCCAGATGGCTTTTTTATCTGACTCAGTTCTCAGAGAATCCAGACTTTGTGCATACACCCTGGCTCCATTCTAGAAACAAGAACAGGGATTTTTTGCAGTACGGGTAATTAATTACTGGAACCATGTACCAAGAATGCTGGTGGTAAATCCACCACAGGAATGTTTTAATCAAGAAGAGATGTTGTTTCCAAATGGTGGGCTCAAGTCCAGACCAGAGTCGTATTTAGGACCATGGTATACAGACTATGCCATCTCAGTGGCCACTTCCTCCCTGTAATTTTGGGAGCTGAGACAAAGGCAAAAAAGAGACCAAGGCAGATTTCCTCCCAGGTGGACACAAAGTGACTTAGCAATGGAAATCCAGGTGCCTTGCATCCTATGACATGTGTGTTCAGTGACCTATGCAGCGTCACAGGCGTAGTTCCCTGTCAACTTCAAAACATCCCCTGCTTGTAACAAAATCAGAGACCCCCAGGGGTCTTGGCTCTGCTAGCTGTAGAGGGACCACACCTCCCCACTTCCCGGCCATAAAGCAAACCAATTAATCTTCCATCTACCATACAATTTGCACTGAAGGTGCTTCAGTGTCCAAAATGCAGCATGAGCAAGGCATTCAACTGCCCACCTAATCCCCTAAGGTATTTGGTCAATCTACTAAGTACCAATATTTTATACAGGGGACTTGCTGACAGTAGAGAACAACTCTGTCCCCACATCTATCCATCCTAAGTGACAGCAGGTTGCTGAAGGGGTGAGAAGGCAGCTTGCCTCTGCCTGACTGCACCAGGAGCAGCAGTCCAGCTAACAGGGCAATGGGCACACACTTCAACCAAACCAGCACAGTGAGCCACTCACTACACAGGGACAGGTCCCATGGATTGTAATACATATTTTTCACAGAACCATGAATAGTTTGGGTTGGAAGGGACCTTTAAAAATCATTAAGTTCACTTCTCATGCCATGGGAAGGAACGAATGTCACTAGATCAGGTTGTTCAAAGCCCCACCCAACCTGACCTTGAACCCTTCCAGTGATGATGTATCCATAACTTCTCCGAGCAGCTAGTGTACCTGTTCCTCAGGCAAATCATGGTGGCTTTGCTTACAAGGGAATATCTTTTTTTTTTTTTTAGATTTATCATCACATCCATAACCCCCTCTGGCTGATGAAATCTCCCACTAGTTACATATTCTCTAGGTAGCACAGCATAGCATAGCATAGCAATTTTTTTCAGTGGAATTGAAACAGCTTCTTAAAGGCATGCAAGTATTGCACGGTTTGAACAGTGAAAACCATAAGGACCAGTAGGTTTGATATTCTCTCTACAGTGCCCTCTGAAGCCTTTGCACTTCTTACATCTTGCCACAGTGTGGCTCATGACTGAAGGAAGACTGGACTACCTAACCTCCAATTTCACATTACTTACACAGCGTTCCTGCAGCAGTTAAAGCAACAACAAAAGCTATGTAGCAGCTTCCTTAGAAATAAATCTGAAAAATGCTTCATGTTATGTTACTTCTAGCTCTGAAACCCAACAGACAGACAGAAATGAGGGCAGAGCCTGCAGTCTGTGACTGACTAGACAGACAGATGTGCAAGACCCTTTGAGAGCCTCTGTTCCATGTCACTGGCATCAAGCATTGATACCAGCTCTACCCTTGCACTAACATATGTCCCTCCTCCAATGAAATGCCCCATGGGCATGCAATGAATTATTAGATGGCCGGTTGCCAAAAGACAGCCAACCGCTGAAACAGAAAGCTGGCCCAACCAAATAACCTTCTGTGCAGTCCTGAGACAATTTTTCCCTTACACACTGGGAGAATAATATTTGCTTCCCGGTTCAGAAACACCATTACCACTGTTGCATCTTGCATTTGTGAAATGTTTGTCATCTTGGCAGTGGAAGTAATTCAGATTTATTTCCGTGGATTATATAATGCTGCCGCACTTATTGCTTTACCTCACTTTAATAATTTATGAGCCAGAGAAGATCACGCCTGGGCAAAGGGTGTCCAGTCCCAGAAACACAGACAAAACATAAACTTTTCACAGTTTGTAATGGAATATCTTACTGCACATCTTTGCAGGGCAATAATTTTAGAACTGGATATATCAGGGGCTATCCACATTGCGTGACTTCACATCTAATTTCTACTGGTATTGAATTACTTTGCATAATATGAGTGTAAATAACTCCTTTTGCCCACACTGGCATTTGAGATCAGAAGGACCTGAAGTCACTTCACCACCATTTCACCTTCTTGTGTCACCTTGGCCACATGACCAAGCCTTTCTACATATCTGTTCAGTTTCTCTAACAGGGGAATTTTTAATTCTGCACTCACCTTGCAAATCTCTCCGAGATCTGCAGATGAAACACATCACAATAAGTGCTAAGTACTATAGTTATTCCTGATGTTAATGTCTCCCAAGCGGGACTGCAGAACTATAAAGCAAATCTAAAGAGCAAAGTAATCCTGTAAATTCTCCAGCTGGGATTTAAGATTTCTTTTCCCATCAAGTACAACAAGAATAAATTGCAATATCCAGGCTGCTTCCTTTAACAGAATGTGCATCGAGTGAATGACTTTGTCTCTGGTACAAACCCTGCTTCCCGTGGTGCTTTTCACGCCCATCATTTCATGAATGAGTCTATGGGCAGCTGTCAGAATATCAATTGACTCATATTTTTTTTTTTGGTGGAGAGATCTCATTTTAATTAATACATGAATATTGCCTAGCTTTCCTCTTGTCACTGCCTGTTTTGGAAATGCTGGACTCATTCATCTTATTAATTTAAATAAGATACAGCTTTCATTCTGCTACATGCATACAGTGTCTTGGGAACAATCAGTGAGTATGCTCTTAATGCAAGCAGCATGCAGAAGGGAAACTGCAGAGGTAAGAGATTAGTTTTCTCTAGATGTCCTGATTTTGTCAGGAAAATTTACTAGGTATGACTGGGGTATTCTTTTGTGTTTTCTTCTTTGAAAAGGAGTTCTGTGAAAGAAAAGCTTTTACAGGAGAAGAGGAAAGGAAACTTGAACTATACGTAGGATCTTGGTGATTACAGACCTCCCAAAGTTAGACGGAAAGCATCAATAAATCTAGCACAATAAAAAAAAAAAATCCAGAAAATTTGTGAAAATAGTAGGAAAATGCTTGCCAAGGGCTCAGAGGCTGACACTCACAACACACAGTATTATACACTATATACAATATATCTACTATGTTACATTAAATGCATGTAATATATTCACTTTGCATAACCTAATCCTTGATTACATACAAATGACTGTGATTGTAAGAGGTGTGTGAGAGTGATTCACACTTTCACTCAAGGTCAGCCAGAGAACCCAGGACAGTAACAAAGAGCCATGAAGTGATTGTCAGTTGTATCCACTTCAGTCAAACAGGAAAAGGCTTTTGGTAAAAAAGAACTTTTCACTGGTGAATGAGCAGCAAAGGCACTGCAGCTTACTGCTTGTGTAGTAACAAGACCTGCTATCACACTAAAACCAGGCTGGGCACTGGACTTGCACCACAAGCACTGAGGCAGTGCAGCATGGCCTTGCTGAATGGAGAAGTACAAAGTAGGAACATTGCCAATACTGAGAGGGAGTATCCCATCTTCAAACTTTGTTCATAGATAAATTATATACTTTATAATACAAATTGCAAACTATGTCTTTTATATAAAAAGACTTGGTTTTACTTGTCCTTCTCTTCTTCCAGGGTGTCAACATACGTCCATAGATGTCATACGATGTTGAGGGGGTGTGGGCTATGTAGATTTGTACCATACACAAAGAGGAATAGGAGAGAGAGTAAAATGTATTAATTGTGCAGGCCCTGTGATTAATAGATCTGTCAATACCACATGCAGACTCCTGCACACCTATGAATGCATTACCTTGCTACTAATTAATCTTCCTGGGACTTATTTTAGTGTAACAAACTCGTCAGCTACTTTGAACAGCTGCCATTTCCCTTCTTTTTATAGTGATATTGACAGTAATATGCTGTGTTCCACAAATATTTGTTCCTTTCAGCCAGAGAGTGGAATGCACATTGCACAGAGGACCACGTAACGGGCACAGTCAGATTCCTGGCCCTGCCAAGAGACAGCCTTTGCCAGCCTCACACATGTTCTGTTCTGTATTTGAAAGGAAGGACTTAAAATCCTCCTTGCATTTCCTTGCCTGAAGGACAAACATAACCTGTGGTATCTCAAAATATCTCGTAAGCACGGGATGTGGGACTCACCCAAAAGTAGACTTCACAGAAGGGAGTCTAACTCTGCTGAAAAGGGCAAGAGAAGCAGCCTCCCTGGGTAGCTGCTTGTACTGCTGAGCAAACATCTTAGTCTGTGACAGGAGTCCATTCACCACAGAGTATCTCCTGCAAGTGCAATGGAAGCAACTCTCATAATCCCTGTGGCTGAAGAAGGACAGATGGGCTGGGTCGCAGAGTGACAGAGGTGCTACCAGAACAGGTCTTGAAAGACGTCTCTCTCCTGAATCTGGATCCTCCTACGACATCCTAAACTGGTTTCCATGTGTGATAAATGACTTGCATTGTCTGCCTTGCGAGGAGCAACAACTGAGGTGCCAAAGTGCAAGGCATTTACTTGCTGGGACATGGTTTATAGTGTAAATTTCTGGTGTCAGCATAATATTCTTTAGCAAACCCTTGGTTCCCCACAGAATTCTGAAGCAATTCAAGGATGGACGAACTTAATGAAAGAAAGGCAAAACAACTGAGGCTCTCTGACTCTTCCAACAGTGTTTTGTGATGGCAAACAAATCGCAACAGCACGGTCTCAATGGTGCTACAAGTTTTCACTCTCATTCTTTATGATTTTTATCAGAGGAACTCAGGACAAGCAGCAGCACCATCAAATGTGCCTGAAACTACCCCACAAAATGATATATGGGCACAAAAAGCAGGAGCGTCTCACTTAAAAACCAGAAGGATTCCATTATTGCAGGCTGGTCTGGCAGGAGCCTTAGAAATGGGGGTGTGAGAGCTGCAAACACTGCAGATAATGTGTTGGGAAGTGATACAAACATTGATCATGAACAAAATAACCAACCACAAAGAAAGTGCCCTCAAAGACAGCAAAATCAACAACTAAAAGAAAAAATCCCTCTACTTTGGTTTTTTTTTGGTCTCTAATAATCATGAGGTTATTAATATTTCCCACTGGCATTGTTATTAATGAAAATAGCCAGGACATAGGTTTTAAAGACAAATGTGGTTTTAAAGCAGCCCCTGTGCTTTCTGCAATTCCTGTGCAGGGGGGAACTTCTGTATCTGCCCACCCAGGCAAACATACACCTGGGTGATGAGGCAATAGCTTTGATGAGAATCTCTACTTCAGCACCAGCATCTTTGTTCTTTCAGTTCACAGCCCTGTGAATCCATCCTCCCTGCAGAGTCCAGGAGAAGAAAAAAAAAAATTACAGAAGCTCCTTCCCAACTTGATCTGCTTAGGTCATCAGAAACTCTCCAGGGAGTCTAGGTGTCTGCTTTACACCTAGACTGCTAAGCTTCAAAGAGACTGGAGATGCAGCCCTGGCTGTTTTATGACATTCCTGCCTGCCCAAAGCCATTTCAAGGTGGGTGATGTCTGAAAACTCTGTGAGTGGCCTACAATTTGTAAGCTAGAGAAAGTAAGAGGATAGGTCAGGACAGCAGGAACTGTTTGGATGGTGCAGTGGGTGGGGAGTCATGCCCTGGTAGCTCACAATGGATATTTTTCCCAGAGGGAGCTTGTACAATCCTGTAACCAGGGAGCTTTGACAGGAATTGTGCCAATGAGAAGGTACGTCTCTCTGAGGACTATATCTGGTATAGAAGAAGGATAAATGCTCCTCAAGGCTGGCCCTTGTTGGTATCACAAACAAAGGAAAAAAAAAGGAAATGTGAATGTGAGGGAGAAAATGGGCTGTATTATTCCAAAGGATAGGCAGGGTACAGGCTCAGCCATAGGTGAAGGGACTGCAGGAAAGAACAAGTCACTGAGAATTTTCATCAGAAACACTGGAAAAGTAGTGTATGCTTCCTGCATCCGGGAAGACTTAATTTAGAAGTAGTGCCTAAAATATTTAAGCATTAATATTATGAAGAAAAGCCAGCAGCGAGGCCCTGTCCGTACGAACAGTCCCATTGCACAGGCAGTGCCCGACCGAGGTGAATTCTCAGCAAGTGCAGACATTTTCTAACAGCAGTATTCATGTGAGGTGTGTGAGAAGGTTTCTGCATGATGCCTTCCTTGATGGCAAACAATCAAGCAATTCAGTTCACCGATGAATGGGTACAGTACCACACCACATTAAGGCCACTCCAGACCAGGGCTCTGTGAAACCACTGGACCCCTGTAGTTGTGCTCGTGGATCACACTGAACAGATTCTATTCAGCTTCATGATCTGAAATGAAACTCACCTCTCCTATTCCAAAATGTGCATGAAACTCTGTTTTGAAACCCTAGTCTGCTACATTTCTTCTGTGCCTAGTAAATAAAATGCTTGGGATTTTGTGTGCTGCTCCTGAATGTGGTGTTCTTCCAGACACTTTTGCTAACATAATGACTAGTCTGATACTAGACAGTATTATCACAATATCATATGAGTCAGAAGCATGAGACATGCTAGCTGGGCAGGCTGTGTGTTACTGTGCAGCCAGCAGAAAAGCAAAGAATTGAAGCTAAAGAGTCTTGCCCTTAAAATCAGCTTGTCAAACCTGTAATTAAAGCTTTTATACCTCTTGAGCAGGGCGTTGAGAATGGGTCAACTACCTCGAGCCAAAGAATCAGGCATTTTATAGTGGCCTTGAAATAATAGATTCCTAGTTTGCAAATACTTCTAGCATGCAGGAGAGCGAGGGACTGATAACAACAGCTTGAGCTAAGCTTAGTGTGGGCAGGTGTTATGCAAGCTTCCCTCACACAGCTGTGTTAAAACAAGTCATTCGTGACCTGGCGTAGCCCTGTTATTCTGCTCGTGGTTCTTCAAACAGCTACATAATACACTTATGTTTTGATCTGCACATCTGTGAGGATCCACGCAGCTCTGCCACAGCATCCTTGTTCTGATGCTTAACCCTTCTGCTACTTCAGCCGACAGATTTTAACGTAGTTGGTAAAATCCTCACCCTGATCTAAAGGCACCCCTGTATTACCTATCCTCGGGTGCACTACAGGACCTTTACAGTTTGCACTTAGAGGGACTTGTCTGACTGCAGCCCTTCCTCAAGTGAGAAAGGAGATGCATCATGCTGTGGTTTGTGAACTTTCTAAGCGGAAATGAGGATGTGACAAGTCCTGTGAACACCAGTGGGCCCTAAAGCTGAACTTGAATTTAGTCCTCAAGGTCTGAAAGGCCAGTTCTCTAATCTGCTGACTTATCTCTACAATCCTGCTAACTGAAGAGCTGCTGTAACCAGCGGGCAGACTCAGTGCCACAGCTATTTTCAGTTCAGTTCCCCAGTTGGAAACATTTTCCTTCCCCCGCCACCTCTCCAGGCTGTTGTTTATGAGATAACTGGGATGCAGAGACCTGCTTCTCTTCCCAGGAGCAAATACAACTGGAGTTTTTATCCTATTAGCACACTATCCGAGTGGATGGGAAGTTTCTCATCCAATAAGCAGAAGTGAGCAGGAGCAGAGTGAGGGTGTGACTGCTGCTCCCTCAGAGCCGTGCCTGCACCAGGGGCCCTGCTGCAAACTTCCCAGGCTTCCCAAAACGCTGGATGCCATTCACATGCTGTCCTTTCTCCTCAGCTGCACCAGCACTACCAACCAGTTTGGTTACATATATACTAGCTCAGCTGTGTAATGCTGCCCACACTCCCTGTCTCCAAGGCCATTTGCCACAGGAACATCACAGAGCCTCCTGCCAGCTCCAGCTCACTGCGCTGCTCCACTGTGCTGCCTTCACAACAGCAGGGTCCCTGTTCTAACCCCACCTGCATTTCAAAGAAAATACTGTTACCTTTGCCTTCTTGGGTGCTTGCTTGTGAATTGATTTAAGATACTCAAGCTACCTTGCAGCCAGGGGCAGGCAAGGTGGAGGATGTGAGTGTTTCCCAGGGAGAGCTCTGCTAATGCACCTTCGGACTCCCTTGGCCTTTTCTGGCCTCTTAGAGACTTCCTGCTTTGAGCCCTTTCCTAACACAACTCAGTCTGGGCCAAGGAATGCAAGGTCTGGGCCTTCGTATTTACCTTCCTGCACGTCAGTCTTCAAGTTATAATATAAAATACATAAGGAAAGACAAAGAGAGAGATAGGTCATGATGAATACACACTTAGACCAAGGGGGGAAAAAATGTTTGTATCAGAACAATTTCTGTTACAGTCTGTTCCATCCCATTCCCCTCCCTGCCAAGAGCACTTTTAAGACATTCAGCTTATGAGATCTGTATTGAAGGTTCTACTTGTACAAAACTTTTCCTACATGTATTTGGACTAACCACACTCAGTTGCCTCTTCTGAGGCACTGGATGGTGTTTTTGACATCCCACCTGGGATATTTCCCTTCCAACTATCACACTGCAAGAGAACAAGCCTCAGCTGCTATACTTCATCTGTCAGTTCACAATGAAGGTCTTGGATACCATGAAATGTCTAAATTGGCATTAGATTAATATCTTTAGGGAGCTGAACTCCATAGTTACTAGCTTTGGTTTTCTGTAAACAGGAAGTACATACACATACTTTTAATTTCTGTATATACAGTGCCAGACACACTGTGGCTTTGATCTTGGCCAGTATTACTGTCATACAACTAGCTCTCATCCCCAACAGTTGTTTCTAACTCTGAACACATGCTTTATGTCCCTCAGCTACTGTTACTGAACACCAGAGCTTTTTTCCTGACAGTTCTCTATACCGCATCAAAAAACCCTCAGGATTTCAGCTGCTATCATTCCTGCTCACCAATCCTTTCTTCTCAACCAAGACACTCTGGAGGCTACATCTGCAACGAGGACTAATTCTCAAATATTGATCACAGATCATTCTCACTGGCTTCAGCAGGAACTCTTCAATATTCCATCGTTTTTAAAACCACTTTACAGCTCTCCCCATAAAGATTTAAGACCACACTATAGCCATCTCCTTAAAAAATAAAATAAAAAATGACCTTGCTCTGTGAATACTTAGCTTAGGGGGTTGTGGCATTTCTTCCAAACATTTTCTGTGGAGATCCTGGTACTGAATGCTTTCTATGCCTCTCTAACCATGGGGAATAAAGCAATTCATCAGAAGGTATGGCAAAGGCAGTCTTCTCACAGACTAGTGTCCTTTCTTGAGAAGTGTAATCACAATGTCAGTAGATTAATCTTGACAGCTTCAAGAAGTACTTGCCAAGAGGGAAGACGGAGGTTAATTTATTTGCACAAAGTTAGTCTTCCCCAGCTATATAAACAATAGATTCCCCCTAAAGCCTTACTTTCAAAGGTATTTCCATGTACCATATTAGTATTACAAGAGGATTTCTACGTCAACCTAAGTCTCACTTCCAGTAGGCAAAACAGAGGTGTTATCTCATCAGACAGTCTTTGCTAGAGAAATAGCTTTTATAGTGGATAAACTTAATGCCCTCTCAACATTAATGCCAGCCTCTATATGCTGTGGCTGGTCACACATCACTGCCCCAGCAGTTCTCAGTGTAATGTTGTTTGTGCTCCAGGTTACAAGAACGGGGGAAGGATGAAGCTGGAAAAACCTGAAAGTTGAACAACACAAGCCAGAGCCTCAGCTGCAAGAGATCAAGAGCACGTTTAGATCACCACAAAACTTTTTCAGTCAGAGAGGATCTTATAGGCAGAGATTTTTTTTTCCCACAGTTGTGAACTACAGCAGCCTAAAAGCTTATCTAAATTCTGTAACTTTTGATGCCTGCAAGGCAGCAAGAAGAAAAACTGAGCCTCTGGGCAGAAATCAGCACAATTTTGGAGTTTGGTCTCAACACACTGGCATCCCTTCCTCCGTGCAAAAGTGGCACAGAGATTTGGTGCTCATTACGGTGACCCCCTTGAGGTCAGTTAATTATCTCAGAGCTGTCACTATTCACCAGCACTCACTCAAGAAGCTGGCTGCTGGAGCCAGCCACATTTAGCTCACCTTCCCCAAACACAAGAGTTACTCTCCTCTAATTCTTAGAAATGCTTTTCCTCCTTCACCAAATGATACCAGGCCTTCTGATGCTATACTGGAAAAAAATTACTGCTGAATTATAGCTTGTAACATTGGCCACAGCTTTTGTCCTGAGGCTTCCTGAATTACCAGCATCTTCTTTTGCTCTCTTTTCAAACAAAGGAAACATTGTTTTCTCCATCCTGTGTTTGGACAGAAAATTCAGGCTTGAACTAAACTGCTTCTACATCTTGTTTGGTTAGGTGGGATTTACCCACCCTCAGCAGTAACTTATCAGCAGAGAAGGTTTTCAAAAGGTTGCTTGCTTTTTGTTTCATGATCAAAGATTCCTCTCAGCCAGAAGGAGAGAAAGAAAAGCTGGGAAGTTGTGAAATCTACAGAACAATGAACCTAAAAGCTGCTATTTGATAAAAGCTGGGTTATTAAATTATATTACTAATACAAACCAGACCTGTTGATTAACTTACATGGAGTGAACCATCCATGCATTCAGGGGAACAAGAAAACTGTATTTATTAAGATGATTAACATGATTATGACAAATTCCCAGAGAAGGAAAATAGTTGAAAACCTGTAAATGCCTTATCTGATATAGTCCAAGGTTAAAATTCTGGTCTAGAGGACAAAGAATGGTGTGAGAGACTGTGTCACTGGCACTGACAAGGGCAGTCACCCTGACAACATTGTTTAGCCTGCCTGTGCCTTTTTTTTTTTTTTTTTTAATTAGACAAAAGAGTCCAGAACAAGAGTTCACTCCTCTCCAAATGTTAACCTGCATACATATTTCAAGAATCAATGCTGTAGCTGAAGCATTTTTAAGCATAATTTAAACCCCAAAGTTTTAAATTTCACTTTGTTGAGAAGACTAATTTTTCCCCCTAAGTATTTCCTCTTGGAAACAGGAAGAAAGACAAAACATTCAGGGATAAAGCCATACCGCTTCCTTAATTTTTCACTCACAACAAAAAACTGGAAGCATCAAGTGAAGAGTCAGGAGGGAAGTCTACTCTCAGTTCTGGTTTTATTCCAGTAGGAAAAATCAAGTGTTGGCATCATAGTTTTGTTGACATTGATGCAACATGGGGCAAAGGTAGATGCAGAATCACACTAAATGATCTTCCTTTTGTTACTTCAGCTGCACAGAAAGTTCCATAATGAAAATGACTCTTGGAAATGGCAGCTTGACTTTCTTTCACCTACATTGCTGAATATCATTGCCCTCTGTGCTCTGCTAACCAAAGCTATCGTCAGGGTCACAATAAAGCCTCACAAAGCCTCTGATACACGTTTCTTCTTCTTTTTAGGATATAAAAGTTTATCTGGGTCTGATCCCACATTTCCTTCAGTACAGTTATGGGAGCAACATGGTTGTAATGACAGTGGGTCAAATTCATGCCAGATACAGCTGCACTTTAGCCAGTGGAATAATGCACTGGGCAAACAGTACTGGGCTACTTGGTCCTGCAAGCAATTTCAGATCCCAAATATCTCACCCTTTGCCTTTGGTGACAGTTACACAATATTGAAGTCATGTGTGAGCACTGAGAAGCCTCTGGCGCATCAAGACCTCACACTGGGCAACATTTTCAAGTGCTGACATTTGCATGTTTTGTTACTGACCTCGGACAAAACAGATTGGGGCCCAAGTCCTTACCCAGGCAAAATCCCCAGGAATTCCAGTAGGATTTTTGCCTAAGGACTGCAGGAGTGATTCAGCCTAATGTGAGAACTGATGTCCCAGAAGCTTTTTCTAGGCAGCATGCTAATTATAGACTCGAGCTCGACATCTGTAGCACAAACTCATGCTGCATTTTGCAACCTGAGCTTGTCTATGAAGAACCCCACAACAAAAACAAAGCTGACTTATCATTTACAAAGGACCTTTAATAAATGTCCACAAACTGTAGTATTTATATTAGGAGCAGCATATGATCTACTTCAAAAGATGACAAAGTAGAAAAATGCCACTGGGTCTGTTTTCTACAGAGCACACACGGGAGTTACTTTCACTCCTGTCCAACCAAACCATGTTTTGGAACCCCTGCAGCTGAGCACATGGAATTTTTTTTTTTTCCTAGAAGAAACTGGTGGTGCAGTGAACACCAAAAAGCACTTCTTTTGTCCCTCTGTTTCCAGGTGAAGGAGAATAAATCTATCCCAGCTGTTAAACTCCTTATGAAATACCTACTAAGTGCCCTTGTGAAATGCCTTCAAATTGTTGGCACTGTAGCTAGTCTCTTCTTGGTTACCAGATGATTATTTTCCACATCAGTGGACAATGATAAAAGTAGAAGAGATTGCTCTTTCTTCCATCTTTAGATGAGGTGTTGGCAGATAATAAATCATTTTACAATGCTGGCATTGATTTCCCTGTATTTACACATGGAAAGCAAAATGCAAACAGGTTGTATGATGCCATTCTCAAACTACCAACTGGTAGCGGAGGAACTAAACTGATAAAGGTTTCATTTTCCAGCCTGTGCCTCTTAGAGCTTTTGCTTAGATGATCTTAAATCCCATGCAAGCACCCTGTGGTGTTTTTTTGTTTGTGTTTTTTTGTTTGGTTTTTTTTGTTTGTTTGGGGTTTTTTTTTGTTTTTTTTTACAATAGAAAGAAATCCTCTAAAATCAAGCTGTACCTGCCTGTCAAGGGGTGGCTGCCTATGTCCTTCCATGTGTATGTGAAATACACTGGGACAGATTCTGTGGATGAAACTAGAATAATACAGAGTGAACTAACTTGCTGTCAATAGACAAGTTCAAATATGTTCTGTTAAACAGAAATTAGCTCAGAACACCATCTTTTTGCTTGTACAGTAAGAAGACATGAATTTTAAGGTAGTGATGGTCAAGAATGGATTCAAAATAGATATCTTGTAAATATACACTCTCTGATTTCTCCCCTTACATCTTCCATGTTAATTCCCTAGCTGTGAACTTCCCTATTAAATTTCATCACAGAAAATGTACCAAGAGTTTTTTAGGCCACTCTGAAATTTTAGCCTGTAACCAAGTCTTGGAAAATCCTGTTATGTACTTCCTACCTTAGACATTATCCCACAGCACCATGATATTTTTTTTTCCAGGCTGAAAGTAATAAGCTACTTCCTTCTCAGTACACTAAGCACATGATTTGGAGGCCACTGAGCAAGCAGACATACGAAATTATTAAATGTACCAATCGAAAAGTCAGTGTTCTTTTGTATTTTGTATCATCATTAGATCTGTACAGAAAGCTCTCTCTATCCAACAGCTTCAAATTTCTAACTTTTTCAAAGAGTTGCACAGGATTTAGTGACAGATTTCATTAGTCAGTGGTATGTATTTGGTATAAAACCTCCCTGAAATCAGCGGGGTGTCCTTGTGGTGTGTAAGTTGACTTGGCAGAAGGAAGTCAAGTCAAAAGAAATTGGATAGATAAATCCGAAAATGCCTGGACTTTTAGAGAAAGGTGGTCATGCTTTTATCCCTGTTACGTAATAGAGTCAAATTACTATTGGATCCCTTGGGAATAAAACCCTGGTTGGGTTAAAATTGCTGAGGTTTCTATTTCTAGAGTTCTAAAATTCTTCCCTTTTCCTGTTTGAACCACCAGCTCTTCTGTTCTCATTTATGGCCCGATGTGCAGAAGCACTAAGTGCTTCTATGAAAGACACGGATTTTCCAGAAGTTCTAATGGTCCAAGAGGTACCAATTTCTTCTAAAATATTGCTTTTGCTGCTGAAAACTTCTTCCCTGTCTCAAAATCATTTTCTTCTGGGGAATACTCTCAAAAACCTGTGATTAAATGCACTCTACTGCCTGGTTATGGTGATGTTCAGAAGTAACACTGGTTGTAAGAGTGAGACAAAATCTGTGGTCCACCAAAAAATTCAGTTGCTGTTGATTTCTCAGAGGCAGTGAACTCAAATGTTAACAAACACTTCCAAAGGTCATTAGGTACTACAAAAAAATTCTCAGAAGGTGAAGATTGAAGACTATTTCTTTTTAAACAGCTTTTTTTTCAAAGATACATTTTAGAACCTGCCTGTATTTCTGTACTTTTTTTTTCTTCAATTTTGCACTATTCTGACTTTACCTGAGGTATAAAACTACATATCTGTGCAGTCAACTCCCTTCCCATACCTTTAATTTTTTAACATACTATCTGAAGTACTGTTATATGATTTGATAGGCAATGCATTGATTTCTACTGGGTTTTTTCCTGCCGTGTTACATGAAAGTCTGATTATCTACAGATGTCAGTTCCACTACCATAGGGCCTTGGAGTATGATTAGACTTTAAATTTTAGTAGGGTAAGCTACGTGCAAATGAGCTCTTGAATATACGCTTTCTGCCTTGGATATGACTAAGTAGAAGAATGAATTGTTTTGAATCACAGAACGCCTTTGTTGTCAGATGCCAGGCCAAGCAGTGGGCTCTGTTACTTTTACAGGACACTAGACTTTTAGGGACATTAATGAGGTCATACTCACACAGATAGTAGCACCAAATAAAACTGAAATAGAAGGAAACAGAGGGAGGACAAAATCTGAGCAGTCAGAAACATCAAATTACTTCTCCCTGCCCATTCACAGCTTTCTCGTGACCCCACTGGAGTCAGTGGGAGCTTTGCCAATTAATTTCAATAGGAGGAGAATCTGGGTTGGATTGAGGTTTCCTGATTCTGCCCACAGCAACACAGATGCATTCCAGACCACTCTCAGGAAGGGGGGAAAAAACCCAGGGCAAATTCACAGTAACTGTGGCAACAGGAGGGACGGTTCTCTTTGGTATAATGTAATTTTGAAATTCAGTAGCTGCTTTGTGCCATGACATGTGTTTCTCCCCTCTGTCAGATTAATGTTTTCTTCCCATGTAGAAGGCCCATCAGGGAAAGAGCACAGATGAAAATCATCAACACAAACAGCCCCCAGAAGCCTTTTCACATTTCCCACCTCACATCTGTCATAATGGCAAAATCATGTTTGCAAACAACATGAAAAAACTGCCTTAAACATGGTACTTCCCCAAAACACAGAGAATTAACGCAGCCTGTTCTGTGAATGTCTCTCAATCCGTGTGAGCGACGACTGGTAAAAAAACTACCTTAGAAGAATGCCAAGACCTCTGCTATGGAGAGCAACTGCTAAAGGATGCACAGATGGTCCAACTCTGGCTGCAATTGTTTTCCTTTCTTACCCTTTTTTTTCACTAAAGTCCTCACTGTTGTAGTCCTTGGACTTAATAATTTCAGTAGGACTGTAAACACTGCATGAGACTTAGGGCAAGGTTTGACAGCTTCAGGAAAGCAGCAGAATATAAAAAAGATAAGTCAGTGATGTCCTAAGGACTGTCATAGGCAGTCAAACCTAAAAGGGATGCAAGTGAATTTCTCTTCCCTTCCACCTTGTGTTCTCTGTTTTACAGGAGGCAGTTCCCATGCTGACAAGCAGGCAGCACTCTCTACAAAGTAAGAAGACAGCAAAACCTGCCTCTGCAGCTGCCAAGGACAGAGGAGAGACTGGAAACATATGTTCTTTGTGTTTGGGAAGCTCCAGTTTAGGTAGACTACCTGGGTCAGGGCCCAGATGGTGTAAACTGCTGAATCTCAGCTTAGGTTAGCTGAGACTCTGGTTTAATAAGTATATTTTAATTAAACTTCTGAGCTATTCTGATATTCTTCATTAACTCCCCCAAAGCCTCCAAACAACCTCCGGGGGAAAACCAAAGAAGCAAAAACTGATGTGACTTCTTCAAAGTAACCGTGTGAGTTACTGTCAGAGTTCAGGCAGGAGCACATCTCCTGAGCATCAGAACAATAGAACTGATGCAAAGGCCACCTCTGAAGTTTACTGAGCTAAGACAGCAGCTTAAGGAGGCCTGAACTGCCCTGTGCATTTCAGTGAATTGTTATCTGAAAGTCTCAGGGCTGATACCTTTAAAGTCAACATTAATCAATCACTGAATGAAGTGTGCTGGAAAGGGGCAGAAACACTCATCTGTGGAGTTCAGGATGTTGTAGGAGAGACAGAAGGGGGTGAGCTTTGGAGAGCACTTGAACAAAAAGCACACTGAAGGTGCATATGAGGCAACTGAGATAAACACAGAAAGACAAGGAAGAGATTGGAATCTTGGTGATGCAATCTTGGACTGCTAGTAGGTGGGATTCAAATGTCTCGGGAGCACTCAAGCCAAAGGGATTCCTAAGGGAATTTACAACTGTGCCATCTGTCCCTTACAGTTGGAGCTCATTTTGTAGATGGCTTTTGGAAGAGAATTAATACCATGTTTCTCCCTCAGATTAACCCTACTGGTGATTGACTGCTGGCATGAATGCCAAAACATTCAACCCAGTAGCTAACACACCAGGAAAACCCACCCCAAACAAAACACCCCGTCACTTACTCACAGTACCTTTTCTGTGGTATTATCTTAACCTGAAGCCATTAAGGAAAGGGACTATTTCTCAGTTTTTCTGACTCAGTGTTCTTTCAACCCAGTGTCTAGCAGATCTATCAAGCCCCAAGAGCAGTACAGCTGCAGTGTGACTCAGCTTCAGGACAGCAGACAGGCCTTGTCAGAGCTGGTTGGTAAACTGGTCTGCAGAACCTGAGTGGGTTGAGATGGTTCAGAGACACCCCTTGGTTACACAGTCAGAAGAGCCTGTGGTGGGGACACCAAGTTACAGCACTGGACAGTACACCAAGGCTAGAAGGAGGACTGATTTGGTATTCACAGATAAAGGCCACAGGCACTAAGAATAGTGCCTGCTCTAAATGGGGCACATATATCAGAGGAATAGGCAAATAAATTTCACAGTGACCTGTTTGCTTGGTCTCCGCCATTCTTTTATGCTGAAACTTTTATCATGACCACTGTCTCCAGAACATGGCCAAAATCAGTCCACAGCCTTCTCCTGTACAAAGGTGTAATTCTACTGCTTAGTGCTAGGCACTGCAGATGTTTTTTTCCAGGTCTGGTCTACATGTAACAAAAATGGATAATGTACCCCAAAGCCACAATGTCACAGAGAATGTGCTGTTCAAGGGTCTTGTCAACAACCACTGCCCTTGGACCTGACACTTGGAACCAATGGCATTGTAGACATTGCACTCATTAGTAGTTTGGAAAAGAAATGAGTAATAAGTTAGTTTGCTAATAATAGGTAATTCTGTAATTAACAGCCAACCATGAAAGAGTCTAGACAGCCTGTAAGATGAAAGGGGACTAATTTTTATAAATCATGACTTACAAGCCTCACCTTATTAAACTGAACAGGAAGAACTGAAAGTAAGCAGGAGATGCACTATTTTCCAGTTCTTAATATCAGCACCCATAAAAGGAGCTTGTAAGCTCAAATATGGATTGACTGCACTCAACAGCACGTGCAATGAATCTACATCTGACATATCCATGTATTGTATGCCACAGAGCAGCATATCCATGTATGCCACAGAGCAGCAAATTTTGGCTATGAATAATAAATTCATTTCTGAATGATTGCTGAGTTTAAATTGTGAAAGTAAGTTCTATGACCTATGAAGACAGCAGCATAACAATCAAAATAGCCTGATTTGGGGACAGTTTGTGCAAGTTACCACAGTGACTCCTTCAAGTCCAGATACTTCAGTATCATGGGTATAACCTGATATTAATGACCTCACTTTTTTTTTTTCCCGAAAGAATTTAAGTGTTCTGGCAACAATAGCGCTCATTCCCCGAGAGGTCATTAACATCTCATAAAATCTTGCTAAAGCAAGAAAGGCACAACTTTCCCATGTCCAATCTTCCTATTACTAGAATATATGTTTTTCATTGGATCATCCCATGCATTTTGGTAGTTTGGTAGGAAGGAGGATCTCCAGGGAAGTGTTTCATGTCTTCCCTACCAAAATCAAACTAAGAAAATGCACATTCCTGCAATGAAAGCTAAGAGTAGAGCCAGTGTCCATTCACTGTGTAAAGGTTCCGCATTCTGACATTTCCCAAGTGCACAACCAGCGATGATAACTGCTAATTGTTTCTGAAGTGTTATGGAGCCTGTACTGGTAAAAGAGAAGGTGGAAGGAGAAGATTCAATTAAGGTAATTCAGTGAAGAAAGCAGTGATGTCTTCAAGCCCTCCCTTTCTCAGGATTTCTAATAAGAAGAGACTGTTGGTGAATTTTCACCTCATACAAACATCTTGTCAATTCCAGAACAGAGGAATAACACCCTTACAAGAAATGTCTGAGAGCTTAAATCCAGCCTGGAAAAAGCAAACACAAATCCACTGATTTCAGTAGAGTTACAGATGGCCCACTTAATGTACAACAGGGTTGATTAGGCCCTTCTCCCACACTGTAGCACTATTTTGCCTCAGAAACCTTTGCTTTCTAAGTACCAACCACTTGTAAACAGCCTGTAGCACTGAACTGCAATTAAATAAAGGAATGGGAAACACACGTATATTTTAAAACATTTCTCAGTAGTGGAATTTAAGAGCAAGTATTGACCCATTTTTCTGTTTAACGCCAGGATCTTATGTCAATATCGCAGGCAAAACACCAAGGACCTGCAGAATCTCAGTTATTGCACACATATTTCTGCTTCCCACGGTTTCCTACGGGCATTAAACTGGAATCATGTATAAGCACAGTGCATGTCTCAGGAAGAACTTGTTCTTCCTTTTAAGCCATCTCAGCACTACAGCAGGTGGGCACAGGCTCTCTTGCTAAAAGCACAGAGAGAGAGAGAGAGAGAAGGAGAGAGAGGGAAAGAGAGAGAAGAAAGTTGCTTACTGTTTCGAGGCTTCTCCTCATCCATGCCTTCATCTTCATTTTCTGGATCAATATCTTCTGCTTGAGTTATCCAGTCCAAGTATCCCTTCAAATCCTCCTCTAGCTGTTGTTTTTCCCGTAACTTCTGGAAATCACCTCGAGCCTTAGCCTTCTCTCTTTCTTTGGAAAACTCCCTAGCAAGAGGGAGGGAGGGAGGGGACATGGGTGGAGGGAAGGAAGATACGGAAAAACAATGGGTTAGATTGATTTCCACCAGAAAGTCTCCTCAGCCTGTGTAGCACACCCAGCTTTCTCTAGTCTTTCAAGACAGACACATGAATGAACCATCCCTTCTAGATACAGATGTAAAACAGCTGGAGTGTCCACATTTCTACCAATACTTAGGAAAAGATTAATACCTGTTTTTAATCCTTTAATTCTCAACATTTGACTGACTATTCAAATAAAACACATAGGTAACATTTCTGTGCAATTTTCTGTACAGTGCCATACGCTTTCTAATATTCTTTACCACTTGATATTCCCTAACAGTTACCCACAAATATCTAGATGAATAATGGTTAATGATGAACTGTTTGACAATAATCTGACATCTGGAGAGTGAGATGGTGGCTTTAATTTTTAGCCAGGTTTCAATCTGTCTTTAAAATTATATGTGTAATCACAACTAAATTGGGTTAAGTGTAATTAACGGTACTCACAATTTTGTGCACATTTAATTATGGTCAATTTCACACACAGTGCTGGAAAATATATTTAAAAACTCAGACCTCAATGTTTTACTGCAGACTTTTAGTATTCAAGGCTGTTATCTGACACGAAATGTATTTTTCAAATACAAGTTGTGTGAACAAACACGATAAATTATGGGTAGAAAAAAACTAATAGATTCTGCCAGAAAGTGAAAAGAATAGACATCTGATGACAGTTTTATGAAAGAACCCTATTGGGAATATAGACTGAAAACAGAGGGCGTAAGAACAAGAATTTCATGTTGCTTAGTTATGATCCTGAACGCTTTGCCTTCTTTTTGGCTGCGGTTCTGTCTTCCCCTCTTTCAGAGACACCTATACAGCAATATTTTTTTTCAGGAAATGCTGACCTACCTCTATTCAGAGACTCTCATGTGGTTCTAAACCAGGTTTTAGCACTTGTATTTCAAAAAGTAAGCTTAATGATTGTGAAAATTGCTGGACCAAGAGTATCTAAGCATTAAGGCTCATATCTGCTGAAGCAGATCACCACATAAGACACACACAGCAGATAAAACAGTCCACTCTGTAATGGTAAAGCCATTCTCTCCAATTCATTCCCCATTACTGTTGCTGATGAATGTCAACAAAGAGTGGATTTAAAAAAAAATCCTACTCCACCTAGGATTTGCTTTATTTTTGCTCCTGAAAAAATAAATAGGAAACCTAACACTAATTTTGGTGGCATAATATTAGGCTTATGAAAATCCTACCCCAAATGTGAATGAATGCCACATGACTGCTCCTTAGGTAGTTGGGATGGAGGTTGGTTTCTAACAGTGATGGTGAAGTACTTTCCTCCTGTCTGGTCCAAAACTCACTCAAAGATTTCTGTGGACTTCAACAGGTTTTGCATCAGGCTTTCAATCATATGAGCTGCACAAAAACCAGCACTGCAGCAGAATCCAAGTAGGATGGTCCCTTAATTTCAAGCCAAAGTATCTGACAAAGCATGTGCCTCTGTCACATTGCTGAGGGTTTAGCCCCTCCCCTGGGGCTGTGATAATGAAGGTGGAAATGAGTAAGAGAAACACTGAACGGAGATCTAAAGTCAGCCTCAAGGCATGGAAAAAAATGAGAAAAATGAAATTTTGTCATACTGGGAGTGATATTTTGCTATTTACAATGTAAAACAAATAATCCCCCAATAATAATAATAAAAGCTGTACAAAGAATTTTTGAAAAAATCAATCAACAATAGTTATATTTTCTGCTTCAATAACACCTTTCCACTGGGTCTGATACATTGCCTTATCCAAATTAATGAATTAACTATGAAAAAAATAATCACTGAATGAATCTATGTACTATTAAGCCTGTTTGATAAATCAAATTTCAATTGTTAGCTCCAAAACTGTTATTTTAGAATCTAAAACAAATGGGTCCAATTTTTATACAGACTGAGCCCTGAACTCCAGGTGAGAACTATTTACATTTATATGGATATAAACTGAAAGGGGTGGTTTTGGAAACCAAAGTGGCAAAAATTACTAAACAGCCCAGCTTTCAGAAGTGAAATTCCTACTGTGCACTGAAGTGGATCATTTACATCCAGTGCCTCTAAGCTGCATGTCTGCTTGGGTCCTTTCAGTCCACACTTACTGTCCCCCTCAATGGGGTTGTGGGGGAGACTAAAGCAGTGTGAGATTTTAACAGGATGTCTTTACAGTAACCATCAGCAGAGGAGTGAATTTTAACTAGAGTTTTACAGCAGAGTGGGAAACACTGCGATTGCCTCGTCTAAACAATCTGCAATTGCACGTCTCCTTCCTTCGTACAGTGTATGATACTCCATGTCTCAGACGACTCCCCAAAGAAGACAACCTACCTAAATTGTCTTCATTTCTATGCTCTACTAACATTAGACCACTGGGAGCAGGTGGCTCAGGAAATTTCTACTGCAATTCAGACCACCTCCCATGTGGAACGCCAGCCTGTACTTGGGCAAGTGTAGTTCACCATCAAGAATTGCTATGAATGATCATTTACCATCCCATGTGAAATGAGCTGGTGAACTCAGTCCGGTCCCTGTTGCAGGCAGGTGGGCACATTTCTTCTGACACCATCACAGCTCACAATAAAGGGCCATTGTTTGCAGTTTCAGCAAGGAGGCCAAGGACCAAATAAGTTTTCTGATGGAAATGCCATCTTGAGTCTGGAGGTGGTCTTCTCAAAAAAGACTGCACTATCGTGTCAGGGTAAGGTTAACAAAGGCTTGCAGAACTATCAAGCAATCTGTCCATTTTCAGTGAGCCCAAGAACATCAGTATAAGAGTTGGTGAGCTCTGGTTGTTTTCACAAGAATTCACTTTCCTTCACTTTATAAGATTTATCTGCCAGTGGGAATACAAAATAGTAGAGTATTCTGGAGAGATATTTTTTGTCTGTGAGGCTACGGCGGATCAAAATCCATAAATATAAACACCCAGCTCTGCATCCTGTGCTGTATCAGAAGAAAACTTTTCTTTCCCACTCTGATGATGGAATACAGGTAATTCTTGCCTATATCTGATCACAAGATGACTTCTCACATGTAGAGGAAACGGGAAGTGAGAAAAACAGCAGAATTCTAGCAGCTCTTGCTTACTACTAAAAGTGGAGCACAAGCCTTCAAATCTCATCCATCCTATGAAGTACACCAAGGAATGAGAAGAGTTGGAATAGGGGACAGAAGACTAGAAAAAAAAAATTCCTGAAAGGTCACAAAAACTTCTCAGGGAGGAGTTACAACCATAGCCAGCCTCCCATTCGCTCTGACCTCTTTCTTGGCAGTAAAATCACCACAAGCAGCCAACTGGGTTTTGCAGGATCCTCTCAAAGTGGAAAAAACGGCTGTTTCTCCTGCCCTCCATTTGCTTTAGGCAACTGCTTGTTTGGCCTGTGTCCTGGGATTTGGTTCACTGTTAGGCAAAATATAAAGGGAATGTGAATCCATGTGCTTCAGTGTGCATGTCTGAAGGTTGAACCCACACTACCAATTTTTTTTCCTTGCTAATTAACTGAAACAGGTAACACAGACGTGAACATCTCTGATCTCAAGCAAATTCTAATCACTGCTCACAGCAGTGACGTGGAATTGTTTTGCCTGGGCTTGAGGAAGTCTTCTGTGTGATCTGCTGACTGGATATTTCCTTTGGAATACATGAATTTTATACTGTGCTCAGTCAAGACAGGAAGAGATTACAACTCTCCATATAAATACTCTGACACGCTATTCAGCTTAGCATGAGACTAGTAAATTCACCAGAAGGACCATGAATGGTTGACGTACCTGAGGAAAAACAAATTACAGATGAGCTCTTTAGGCAGAGCAGAACTCAGCATTTGATTTTGCAGGTGCAATCAAGATGTCTTTGTGAGTACAATTAATTACACTTATGTATTCAGAAGTGATTAAAAAAAAACCCTAAGCTAATCTGTCATTGACAAAGTCTACCTACACAACATGCTTGCTCAAGTTCCAGAAATAGATAAATGGGAAGAAATCAGAGATGCCCAGAATGGATATTCAAAGATAACCAGGAATGCTGCTTTGTATTTACGTAGGACAGACAGGTGGATCATCTACATAGATCAGGCTAATAGCAATACTCTAGGTAAAAAAAAAAAAAAAAAAGCTGAATTTGCAAAGTGAAGACACTTTGTAACTCAGCAGAATTTAGAACTGCTTTAGAAAGTTAATTGTTTAAAAACTGCTTATTTAGCCCAAAGAAAATTTGGAACATTTCTCCCATGATTTCTGTGTTTTTTCATGGTTGCAAATTCTTAAGTTTCTTTTTACTTTTCTCCAGTTGGGGAAATTTTTGCAGAAACAGTGCAGCTGTCATAACACGGTGAAGACAGCCAGAAAGAGTGACTCACAGCTTAAACAAGGTGAACTTCATCTTTGATTTCAGTTCCCTCTATAGACTGTTTCCATCTCTTACCACTAAGCTGTGGTGTTCTAGCCACAGTATGTCAGGAGGCAGAAGATTTAGGCCCCAAAACACTTTCTTGAGTTGACAATGAAAGGGAGAGGAAATTCAATTTTTTACTATATAGAGATAAAAATCCAAGGATAGGTAAATTGAATCAGCAGTGCTTCAACAGCATGCACTCCTCATGGCTGGGCTCACTGGCACTGTTTATCCAGTCAGGTACCATATAATCTTTAACAATTGTCCTATATGGTCCTTGAGGGCACCTCTTACAGACCAGATCACTTCCCCCTCTGTCAGCTGGTCATCATCCTCCACTACTGCTGATATCCTTACCTGCTGGTCAGAGTACCCACCTGGAGAAAGGAGGAGCATATGGTTTGGAATTGTACCCCGAGTATCACTCTCCAGATATCCAAACACAGATTATTGCCTGACACTTCATTACTGGGGATTTTTTCCCCCACTCCCATTACTGCTTGGAAACCCTTCTTTTTGCAGCAGCTGTCTTAGCAGCACATCTCCTCCAGTGGAGTAATGAAGATTGTAATAATACCTCCTGCAGAACTTCTGTTAACTGTCTCTTTGCCAGATGGCCAGTGATGGATCTTTTTCTCTGGTCCCTCTACTGCCCTTTCTGTGTTGTTGGCCCAAGTACTGAGGACACAATTTCTGTGAGGCATCAAGCCCTCTCTCCTGCTCAAAGATATTTTTCCCTCTCTTATGACTACAAGACTTCAGGGCTGCCCACTCAGGCAACAGGTACAGGCCCTGAGCAAATTCATTTAGAGCTCATCAAAGGAGGTAATAAGTTAGAAACAAAGCAAAAGAGGATGCATTGGAGTCCTCATGCCATATTTATCCACGTATACAGAATGGCTGTAATCACCCAGTCATGCCCAAATATGGAATCAGAAGCCTAATCCTAGGAGATCTTTTTTTTAGAATCTTGTGAGGAATGTTTGCTGGCTTGATTCCTCTAATTATGTGGCTCCCCAAGGCAGTAAAGTTTTTCACTACTGGGGACAATATCCATTGTTTTTAATCAGAGCTCCTAAAATGATGTTTTGCAGTGAGGGTTATACTGCAGAACCGAAATACAGAAAAACGTCTGCATGTCTTAAGAATTCTTAAACACTAGAAGGACTTCTCCTGCTTCTCTGTTCATCCTTAGGAAAAGTCAGAGGGAAATGATCTTTTCTCTCTGCACCATGCCAGGCTTGTAATCTGCACAATAGAGAAGATGGGCTTACTGAAGAGGAAACGTGCCCAAGACTCTCTCCAGGGAAAATAGTCTCCTGTTAGGCTGTGTGTTACTTACTCTCAGCAAAGTGAAAATTTCTCCTGTGAGAAGACATAATTTGGCAGGAGTCTCATCCTACACATGTGGAGGGATTTGTCTCGTGCTCTCATTCTTCCTTCAGTCCTATTGACTCTTCCAGAAATTTTACTACAATCCCCTTCTTCTATGGCAAATGGATTGCTTTGCCCACAGGAGAGCACAGTGCTGTCCTCTTCCCAGAGTACAGGTAGAGGAACTTGTTACAGGCAAAGAATTGTCTTACATGCCTTGGGTTTACTCAAAAGACTTGCTCTGTGATATTAGGAATGCTGTATTTTGCTATTGGCACAGCAATAGCACAGGCCTTCTCTTAAGGTTCTTGAGATCAACCCGCCACTGACTGTTGTTTTGGAAACCAGAGGGTAGGAATAGAAATACAAATTTTAAAAAATAAACAATAATAAAACATTTTCCTGGTACTGCTTACCCGCTAAGTACACCGAGAACCAAGTTAAGTACAAAAAATGACCCTATGATGATTAGTGTAACAAAATAGATCCAGGGCCAGTCCCTTCCTATGGCATCATTGACCTGGAAGAGTGGAATGATAATTAGTGAGACAAGCTCAGATTCTGAGCACTGCAAGGCTCCAGCCAAAGAGATCCCAAGTCACCAGCAGTAAGATTTTTCAATAGCCAGTTTTCTAAAAATTTATGACAGGTTGACAATAGTGATTTTGAATGCCCTGAGGTTGAATTTCTTTGTCAGAGAATAACATCACTTTTGTTACCTGTATTGTTATTTACAATATTTGAACATTTTGTCAAAGTATTTCAGAGCTGATGTGAAGCTTCCTTGAATTCAGATTTTTAACCCCTCTGAAAGTATCCTGGTGACAGGGAAGAACCCTTATTATGGAGTCTTGCCCTGTAGCATTGGAAAAAGGACACCAAAACTGTCAGCTTACCCGCTCAACACACCAAGAACCAGATTTAGAACGAAAAAGGATCCAAAGATGACCAGACTGACAAAATACACCCATGGTAACTCATAGCCCATAGCGTCCTGCATCTGGAAAGACGAAGGAAAGTTAGAAGACAGAGAGGGAAAGCAGAAATGATTAGGCAAAGGAACAGATGGAAAGGTTTGTAAACAGAGCCTGTGGTTGGTTTACACATAATCATAGCAAGTGTTTCTGTCTGTTCTTTCTTATGTGACCGCTCCTTTGATTGTTCCTTTGATCTGTTTCCTTACAGTCATTGATTAATACAGGCTAAGATATAACCACGTGCCTACTGGCACTTCTTTGGATGCTCAAAGTTGTGGACTGTTACGTTTTGGAGGTTACTTACAGCACCACAAAAGGTCCACCTCATGACCTCCAGACTTTTACTCCCTACACACACACACACACGACCCTCTGCTGCCGGTGAAAATATTGCTGATTTTTGCTAAGCATTGCCACAGCGTGTTGCCAGATCACGCTCACTTCCCATGTGTAGCACAAGTACAGGTACCTCAGAGAGGAGCACGAGGGAACTGTGGCCAAATACTGATCTGTCCCTGGCAATGCTCTGGTAATTTTCCCAGTTTACCACAGTGAGGGCAGTAGCTTTGTACGTTTGAGGAAAGTTGTTTCAAGGCCCAGTGTGGTCAAGTGTTTTCTAAAGTTTTCTGACGAACTTCGTTTCTCTGCTTGAAGGATGAATCACTTATGAAAACGTGATTCCTACGCAACTGAATAGCAAGAGAATTTGAGACTGTAAACTAAATGATCTCACACTACTACAGGCATCTGCAAACAAAGCAGGCAGGCTATTGTTTTAGCACCAGAATCTGTATTATGTGTGGTTTAACTCCAGCACATAATAAGATCTTGCATATATTCTAAAAGCATCTAGTACATAAACACTATTTTATCTTGAAGTCTCCTTTAAAGTTCAAAATTTTGGAAAGTTGCTGGATACCTTAATAGAATCTCACTTTCATGATGGTATCAAAAATACCAGAGTCTCTTCTTTACTGTTCATAAACACTTATCTTCAGAGCCAGACGTAGCATCATTAAAGAAACAGATGGTGGTTAACGTTTTCAGGAGCACTAAATTGATTTATGAACATAAATTGCAGACTTGAAAGTACCTAAAGGCGTAAAGCAACCTACATTCCTTTGTTTTCCACTCTTTTGAAAATTTTATTGTATGTCGTCTTCTCTTTCCAGGAAAATGCTTTTTCCTTTGGAACCTAAACGTTTGCTGGCATCACAGAAAAAAATATTCTTCCATACATGGGCACTGAGACACACTTCAGGAGAGGGGATCTGACTCAAGATTTGTAACAACTCAGAAAAAGAATTTCAAACCTTCACTAAGGCAAGGCAAGAGAGAACACTAATATAATCAGTTCTTTGTGGATGGAAGTCCATTATCCATTTTTCTTCCAAAGCAGAGTCACTAAAGTCCTTGTCTGGCAATAGTCCACAGTCAATGGGCCGATCCAGAACTCCATCTCAAGGCTCCTTCAGCTGTGACTGAACTGAAGTAGACTCATTAAAAAATAAGCTCGAAATCTCCCTCTGTGAAAACAGTTCACCAGCTCCTTCCTCCCAGGATGAATACATTTGGTGGTCAGAAGAGAGTACCTGAACATCTAACATCCCCTAACTGTATTAAACAGCTTGCCTTTTCTAGTTTTGTAGAATTTTTCAGTTAGTTTATAAATCATACCAATTATTCTTTATGTTTGCAAGCCACATTTCATCCCACACGACCAAAAAGCAGACACCTCTGGGGTCTGCTTCACATCAGTGCTTTAATGAGAACAAAACATCATGCTGTATAAAGATGGAAGGAAACATTCACCTGAGATCCCAGTGGGGAAATCAGGCAGGCAAAATGTAACTGCCCAAGCTGGAATTAAGTAAAGGAATGAGACTTAACAGCCTCTCTCTTCTACAGAGAATGTCACTATCTATATAAAACAATCCGCACAAACAATGAGTATGGATGACTTTCAAAAACTGCCATAAGAATTTACCACCGTGGGCACACTGATGACTTGACATCCCTCTAATTATGATAGATGGTGATAAAAAAAGCCTGAGCTGTATGGTATTTATCTATCAACACTTTGGGGGGGATTTTTTTGTCATCTGGGAAAGTCAGCTGGAAAAGCAGAACTTCTCAAAGCTGTGGTACAGGTGAATCCTAAGCAGCAAAGGCCAGGGTGCCAGGTACAGAGTTCAGGTGCATGTCAGGGTACTCAGAGGAGTACAAAGCTTCCCTGGAATGAAGAGGTTTCCAGATGGCAAGAAGCTTCCACCATGGCCTGGTAAAGTCTATAACTGGAATATAGTGTACTCTGGCTATTCCCAATGCCCGCACAATTGCATAACCATCGTACCAGCTTGCATCAGCACAAATTAGTCCCGAAAAACAGGCCTGCATTCTGGTACAGCAGAGCATTTGGGACTTCCCGGACTGAAAATTTCAGAAGTCAGCTTTTCATCTCCTTTTTTATTGCACAGTGATAAAACCTAAGAGAGAAGCTGAGGGGCAGAGACAGCAATAGCTTCTCAAGCATAGAGAAACCATCAGTATTTGGCAAACAGCTGAGTTTGTCTCTCTGTTGCTGGACTTGCCTATGTTGGGTGCTTTCATCTCTCATTTTCTTTAGTAGCAAGCAAGACTATTCTATACACTGTGGGACTGACCCACAGGTGACAGGAATATATTTTATATATTGATATAACATTAGGTATTTGGTAAATTGTGTTAAAACCTCTCTGTAATAAGGAAACAGTACACTGGGAACTTGCTAATTGCTCCTGAAAAACATCTGCAGCAGAAATGCAGAGAAATAGGTTGTTTGACAAAAGTGAAAGTTGGGGGGGAGCAGAAAGAAAAGTAATAGACTTACTTAAAACAGCAACAGCTAAGTACCAATATTTAAGAAACATTAAATTCCTGGCTAAGATTGTATTCTTCCAAATACCTGAAAATGCTTCCTCCAAAATGGAAGTATCCTAGAAGTCCAGGATGGACAGTCCTCAATGATAACTGCATGGTAGCGTTGTTTGGGAAGAGCCTTGCACTTGTGTTGCAGTGAAGCTGTTTCCTGGAAGCTTACAATCATCCTGCAGATCTGCAGCTATTAATCATGCATGTTTGCATACACACATGTCCTGCTGGTTACAGCTGTAGCCTTTCACTGTAGGCCTAACTTAGGTGGCAGAGCTGATTTCTCCTCATTATGCTATTACAGTGGAGAAGATGCAAAGGGTCACAGCAAGACCAGGAGTGTTACCATTTGCACACTACTGAGGGCAGAAAATGAGGTGTGCAAAACAGATTTTGCACTGTTGCCTCCAGTGAAGAGGAAATGGTTCAGTTATAGGTTACCTCTCCAGGATGGACAACTACTGATACACAGTTCAGTTTTCTGGTCACTGAGTGCACCACTTCTCCCTGAGTGTTTACTACTAACCCTATGAATCTCAACAGAAAAGGTGGGTCATCTTCTAAATTCACAGTTCTGAACGTAGACTATCAGCCAGTATAGGCCTGAATGATAATATTCCAGCTCCAGTAGTCAATGTGATTGCAACCTGATGCCAACTTAAGCATGTATTGAACAATTTTTACGTCAGCTGGAAGCACAGGATCAGTGGGAATCTGCAGATTGTTATTTATAGAAATAATTCTGCTTTCTGAGTCAAACTGCCTGACCTTTCATAGCTCACATCTCAACACTCACATGTCACTACTCTCAACAGCAAGGAAGTTGGCACATTTCAGAGCACATTAGTGCATCATCTCTCACAGACCTCAGGGATGAAGAGAGAAAGATTCCTTCTCATGACTTGCTGCATACCCTCTCCAGCGCTGTGGGGGCATCATTTGGCTCACTATGCTTCAGATTTCCAATCTGCAAAGTGGAATACTACCTTGCTTCACTGGGCACTGTCAAAGAAACCACTCAGCATCATGATGAAAATATGGGATATTTGAGCGTATTTGAGGTCTGTTGGACCTTTTGTACTGCAGAAGAGCTCTTTCTTCACCAGGCATCCTTAATTGCTATCATTCCTATGGCATTTCAACAAAGGCTTTTCTCCCAATGGTACAGGTAATCGCTTCGAAATAACAGTAGGATTTTTAATTCTGTAGTTTGCTAATCACAATGACTACCAGCAGTTTCAGGAGGGGCCAAGGAATAAAAATCTATTTATCTCTATAAATAGACCTTTGGGCCTATGTCTTCTGGTTCTTCAGAAGACACGGGTGAAGACTCACTGGTAAGGCCACAGAAGATGTGCATGCACTACTTGCTTAGTGCTTTTTTTTCTTTCCCAGGGATAATAGTCTGGCACATTTTGCAAGTATCTCATTCCTTATACAGGCAACATGGTTCAAAGACAATGCTACAGGCATATTACCTATTAACATAGTGGCTGAGCATGACCAAGCACATAGTGGAGAGCTTTCAGTCACTTAATGGGAGGGGCAGACATAATTCACTCCATTCTGCTGACTTTACAAGACACACACTCACACCCTGACACTTTGTGGCAAATGTCTTTTAAAAATAAAGTGGAGCTGCAGGAAAAGTGCAATCCATCATAGAAGGGCAGCTGTCACTGGAAAATAGCAAGCTGAAGAAAAAAATTCAATGTCTTGTTCAGTGCACAGCACTGGAGAGCTGCAGCTTAACAGAAAGTGAGTTTGTTAGGGTACCTGGGTCAGGCTTCTTTTTCTTGAATAAATTGCTAATTGATTTCTAACGACTGTAGGGTGTTAATGATAACCTTTTTCAAACACAAGTGCTACAAGTATTTTATACTGAAGGGTGGTGTTCTGCAGTGAAGTGTATAACCTTTCACAGAGTAACATTCATCAAGAGGACCAGAGTATTCCATAAAATTAAAGGGCAGTAACTTTGGAAATTTTGTGTAGAAATGCTGTTTTATGTAGCCTACCTGTGGAATTCACTGCCTCAGGAAATGATCTAGCCAAAAGTAAAGATCATGGCCAGTAGCAAGATCTCTGGTTGAAACCAAGGATGTCTTGTAACTATCTAAAATTGAAGAAATTAGGAGCAGGAGACGGCCGAGAAAAGAGGCAACAATTGTCACTGAATGTATTCTCCTACTTGAAGTCTTTATTTTGAAAAGCACCTTTTTCAGGAACAGTACTTAAGCATTTTAAGGATGCATAGAAGTGATTTCCTCACCTTAGATCAAAGATCACGTGGTGGGCTACTGGCAGGCAAAGCTCACATGATCCTTAAAGGGTCATGCAGATACCAGTGTGAGATTTAGATATTTATCACTGATCAATTACAAAGTGAAGAGGTTTGCATTAAAACATAAATTTTCCTTTTTTTACCCTCTCTTTTCTTCTCTTCCCATGAATATTTGGGTGAATGCACTTCATTCACACATATGCTCGTGGAGCTACAACTTTAAAGTTTGCTAGAACAACACTAGAAACACTTTTATAGGATGATGCACTTTTTTGTACTGCAAAGGAAAATTGTTTTCTCCTACACCTTTTAATCACAACTTGGGTAGAAAACCAACCAAAACCAGCAGAGGACTGAACTTTACCCTTCACAGCTATGGCTGAGTTGACAACATTAAAGAAAAAAATGTCTACTTTAGAGATGTAGGTAAATCCTACATCTCAGGCGAGCGTTTTGTGGCCTACAGTACTTCTACTCTTACACTGTTTCTTTGGCTTCCATTGTATCTTCTCACTGCCTTCATGACAGTTAAAGCTTTGCTTTGTTTCTGAAACTTCACTAACTCAAATGCTTTGCCTTCATACAGTCAGGGGAGAAAAAAAAAAGATCTCAGAAACCCATGTATTAATTCTTCATTATTACTTCAGAAGTAACTAAGGTTGGGTAAATTTCCTAGAAAGTGTCTGTATACATTTGTCCAGTGAAGAAGCAAACTTTGAAGGATCTCCCTCTCCCCATGCTAGGCACAATACATCAGCAGAAATAGCTGAGGAGTAAAATATTATTCATCCCATGTGAGAAAAAGGATGTTGCTGGCAGTTCCTAAGAACACCCAACTAACAACTGTAACTGGGAATAGCAGTTTTTTGAGGCTGCTCTGCAAACAAAATGGAAATTATTTTGTTCAATGAGACATTCTCTTCTGGTTAACTTCTCAATGCAAAGATTCTTTGAGCTTAAGAACCCTTGGCTCTGCAGTACTTTGAGTCTTTGCTTGGAAAGCTCTTTGTAGTAGTCAGAGCAGGCAGAGGACTTGTAATGAGAAGATGTGACTCCAGTCTTTTTCTCAACTTCTCCTTAGAGATCTAAGACGTTTGACAACTGTCTCTTTAGCAGTCATGCTCTTAAACAACTTGCAGGTAGGTAATACAACTGTAACACGAATAAACCAAGCCCTAAATATTCAAAAATTTAGTTTGTTAGCTCTGGTAATGAATCCTGCACATTATGTTTTTCTCAGATCCCTAAACAGTACACCTGCTTAAGTTGAAATACTTTTCCCCCCATGTAATACTTGTGATAAATATATTAACTAGGCATTTTTAAATTTATTGGAAACTCCCCAACATCTAACACTGCTTTTAACAAGGAAATTATTATTCAAAATTTCTATCTTTTTCACAAAACTACAAATTCTCAAAAGAAGCCGCAGGAAGATTCCAGTGAGCTAACATGGAACTAAAGGCACAGTAAGAAAGGACACAGCACTAAAATTGACTTCCTGTGTATTTTAGGCTTCATAAACACTTTACCCAACCTATGGGGCAAACCATGGGATTGTTTCTTTAGCATTACAATTCTGACTATCCTGAATCTGCTGATTTGTTTAGAGCCTGAATGGTGTGAGGTTGCTGCATATCATGTCAATAAAGACATGACATAAAACATTCTTTTACCTGATAAATTCCTGGTTGCTCTCCACACACACCTCAAGTAATTATACACACAGCACTTGAACTCACCATTCACAAAGGGAGCAAGAAAAAGATCATATTTCCTATTACTCAGCAGATACCCTTAAAGCTGGATTTAGACAGTGTATTATTACACTAAGGATGCAGATTCCAACTTGCAGATCCTTCATTATTTAAAATCTAATTAGTTGTCTTTGCTTGGTTGGTTTTTAATCCAGCACTCATGTATATGCATAATTTAAGGCATATAAATAATTCCTCTGAAGCCAATGGTCAATATTATTGTTACCAGTGGAAATGAACTGATATGCATAAGTGCTTTGCTTGAATAAGCTGGGGCACAGGACTGGAAGAAATGCATAAGGAGCTCATTTTCTGAAATTCCCTGCAAAAAAGTATAAATTTAATGTACACAGCGACTAAAAAATTGAAGAAAACATTAAAGCTTTTCTGTCTATGAATTCTAGTGCACAGTGAAAAGTATTATCCTCTTGTTGACCTGCAATATTCTTTCAGACCTCCTGAGTCATTAAGACAGGTGATAAGGACTGGGAATTTAAGGTCTCAGAGCTGACTCAAAGCTGAGGAAATAGATGGGGGTAAAAAAACAACCCAACAACAAAACCTCCAAACTTTGTAATAAGCAAAACCACAAAACCTAAAATAAGCTAGATTTATTTCTATGGACTTAAAAACTGGTTCTGAATGGCTTAAAATGTAAGAAAAGGACTCCAGATGCCTTTGCTCTTACTCTGGGTAGAACTTCTTTCTAAGCATCAACACCCTAATAGTCTTACAGGGATTCTAAGCCAAAGTCACTCCTTATGACTGTTCCAAAATTGTCCACATTTTGTAGGTGGCACTATCAGATGGATGCAGAGGAGACACCAGAGAGTTCAACCCAACTGCAGTCTGAACTGACAGTCAAAGGAACGAGCAGCACTTCATCAGTTGCTCCTGTTAAAAATGATTTGTTTTGACAATCAGATTTCTTTTATTTTGAAGTACTGAAGGAAAAAGGAAATTTTAAGCTCAGTAGTTTTTTGTCCAAGCTCTAATTTTTAAGTTTCTACTCGTTGTGTTACCTTAATTATGGAATTTTACAAATTTTGTATGTGCATTCTCTAGGTACACAGAGAAATCTTTAACCTTCTTTTCAGTGTCTTCATAAGAAAGGCAAGATAGAGATAGGTGAAGCCAAGAGCACAGAGATCATGAACCAGGTCAGAGACTGCTCCAGACAGGTTATTCTGCTATACAGTCACTGTGGGATAAAAACTAATAATGTAGGCAAGATTCATCATACGTGGGCAGTAGGAAGAATAACAGGACTCCTATGTGTAGCTTGGTTCCCCAATTGTTCTGTATGCTCTGTAGTGATGGAAAGAGCAAATTAAAATTCCACACTGAGGCAGCAACATTGGCAATTTGCAGAGAACTCTCTGCAGGAGCTAAATGGAGCCATTAACCGAGAAAGGACTGCCTCGATGAGGACAACAGAAACATCAAGATAAATCTGCAACAGAGAACCCTTGAGAATGGAGGAATCAAACAAACTGCAGCCATGGGAGATGACTCCAGAGGAGAGCAGGGGAAGGGGGCAGACAGATCTGAGAAGATGGGAGTCTGAAGAGGTTGCCTCTTCACCCCTGCTAATAAAGATTATGTTGAATCTGCTGTAGATGCCCTCACCCCAAAACACCTGCTCTGATCCAGGTGAACTGTAATTCCTGGTTTATTAATTAAAAGCTTTTGGTATAGGCATAGATCATAGTTATGCTGCCAGATCTCCCTGGCAAGAGGGTGAAGCCTCCAGAACTGACCAAGCTTCCCACACCACACCAGAGAGAAGAAAAGAGAAAGCAGCGCTGGGATCAGTCTCAAGAGCCATGAGAGAAAACATTCCTACAAGAGATACCCTTTGACTGGCTTGAGCTTCCTGGGGAGACTGTGTAAAGGCAGGAGTCCTGCAGGAGAGCCCTATCAGGCTGCTGCAACCTGTGCAAGAGCGAGGCTAGAGCAGAGATATAGAAGCACTGCCTTTCAAACCCTGTCAGCTGCTTGATGGCAAAGAAAAAACACGTAAAATAGCTCATAAGAGCATCTTTAAAATGATACAGGAATACCATTTGACTGTTACATGAAGCCAACTCTGTTTGCTTTTTGGTGCACACAGTTTGCAGGCAGGGCATTGCCACCCATAGAATTTGCCAAGCTTATTTCTTTTTAGCAGCACTGAGTCACATTTTTGTCACTTATTAAATATTGGCCCTATCTTTTCAAGGATATCCACTTTACTGGCTGGGAGAGACTCTGTAAAGTCTGAGACACATAGAAAAAGACCCAACTTTCAGCTATCTATCCCCAGATACTGTATGCTGTCACTGAATCTTCCCACTGTGTTTTTAGCACCCAGTATATAATCACTGGGTTCCACAACATTATTTCATTAATTTGTAAAGTTCCATATTCATATTTCAGCTGTTTTCAGTTTGGGTGCATATTGGTGTTTTTACAGTCAGCTGTTCTTTATCAGACTAAGCTATTATGGGAAATAAAGGGTCTCTGTCTGAAAGTGGGAAGAGAATTAAAACTTGCATTCAAATACCAGCAGGTCAAAATGTCTGTGGCACACAATGATTGAACTGAACTCTTCCCCTGCAATCTATTTTTGTTGAAAATGTTTACTGATCCCACAGTAGTTTGTGCTTGCTGGAGAGGTAGAGAATCACAGAATCCTAAAGGTTGAAAAAGACCTCTAAAGATCAAGTCCAACTGTCAACTTAGCACCACCATGTTTGCCACTGGAGGGGAAATTCTGGGGATGTTTACTAGTGTTCTTACTAAATCTGTAATTTCAAGGGCCCCTCTCACAAGTTTACTTGTGAACAATTTGGATAGATGGCAAAGGCCACTGGCATTTAACTTCATACTTTTCAAAACAGAAATAAAATAAAGTTAGGCTCCCCCCTTGCCTTAAAAAACCCCAGTAGTGTTACTGGCTTTTGTTTTCACAGAGTTGCAGCATTTATTAGCACTGGTAGTATTCTGAAGGGACATGGATTACCATGGCAAATCAGCTGTCTGAAAAGCGGATTCTGCTGACAAAATCTCAGCATATTAAATTTTATTAGTACAACTACCACTGGGAAATTCCTGTAGTCAACCGTACTAGGGGAAGAAAACCAAAAATAATCAGGAAGCTACCATTTACACCTCTTTCAATCCCACCTGTGCTTTCTTGTGAGACTTCTCTGTTTTTCTGTGAAAACTGGAGGGGACTGCGTACCTCTGCAGCATGCTTGACAATACAGGGATTCTGAACTCCCACTGAAAACATTAGTTACACAGCAAGAATTCTTTACATCAAAGACAAATTCTGAGCTCCAATAAGACTCCTGCTTTTCCACCTCACCCTCTTTCTCCAGGCTTAATACGTAAAAGAGAAAAAAAATTAAATGTACCTCAGTTCAGTTTAGCATGGAACGTGTTAACCAAAAGTGAAATACTGAAATTCACTGACTGCCACATGATAAAGCAGGTCACATACAAGAATATGCTGAAACTGCCGTAAATAACTCCTCTAAACTGTTCCCTCAGAAGTCAGCTGTGTTTATGCCAGTGGTGGCTCTGTCTGCACTGAGGCTGACTGGGTCAGATGGACCACTGGGAAAAGAGGATGCCATACCCTGACCCAGGCTGAGCTCTTAAAGACAAGAACGAGACTGAGCAGGTCTTCAGGACTTTCCACAAACACATCCTGGAATCTGGTAAGCCAAGACCTCACTCTTGATCCATTTTGTTTGTTGATATGGATATCTGACAGACCATTTTCCCTTCCTCTTCCATACTGAACAGCCAACATCAATAGTGATATTACCTCTGCCTTCTTATTACACTACTCTTCTTAGTTCCTGAGCAATAGATCTACTCAGAGGAGGTTCATGTCGTAGATCCATCCGCAGTGCTCTGCCAACGTCAGGTCTCTGCACAGGTAAGAGGAGCCATTAAGACCCTCCATTCTCTCATGTCATTGATTACATGACTGGGTTAGCTTGTTGAGTGAATTTGCAATTTACAGAAATGCCATGTAGTGACCTCCATAAATTGTTTGGACTTGTGTGACTTATCAGGATTTGAATTCAGGCCTCCAGAGGCAAAAGTCACAGAGCTTTACATGAGTTGCTGCATTCCCACGTAAGTGTGTACAGCTTTTTTTTTTTTTTTTTTTCCCTTTAAAAGAAAAAGGTTGGGCTTTGAAAAAGTCATCCAAGAGCCCAAAGGCTATTTAGCCACAGGGCTGATAATTCTTTCACTATAGCTACTGCAGCAATTCCATCTCTTACTGCTACTCAGTTATTTAAAAAAAAAATTTTCATCCTTTAAAGTCTTTGGAAATTCACTCCAAAAGAATGAAGTGCTCATTTCAAGCATAAAAATAGCCCCTACAATGGTGGGTTTCCAAATCTAAAAGTTTCTTTTCATCTTAGAATTCTGGGCTACCCCTTCCTGTCTCTGCTTATTTTGTATTTACATTTGCATGGCTGATTATCCAGAAAGGGTTTTCTGCCTGTTTTACTGTATTGCTGTTTTATAACTGCTTCTATTTATCTAAAGGGCAGACTGATAGCAAATTCTACCACAGGTATACCTGAACAGTGCTGATTGCTGCATGCACAGGAATACACAAGCACATACTGTTCATTGATTTACATAGCAATATAAGTCCTTAAAAATAAAGATAATGAAAAACAGTACTGTAAGCTGTAGATAATCACTACCTTCTTTAGTAAGTGCAGGCATGACAGTCAATTCTTTTTTGGTACTTGATCAGTATATCCCAGATTTCTTTGTAGCCAGTTCCCAATCTGACATTCCTAGAACTCCTTTCTACATTTCAGATGATGAATCCATCTTCCAGTCATGAAATCACACCCAAAAATTCTCAAAAAAAGAAGTGCAATATCTAGACCTGATAGCACCCAGCTAATAAACCTTCACCTGATAGGCACACTCGCCACTCACAGATATTGTACAATCACTAGAGGTCTGCTGGAGGAATTACTATCAAAGAGCCTGAATGGGGTGCAGCTGCATTACTGACAAACAAGACTGTCCCTTCTCTTTTTCCTATCAGTCTTATTAGCAACACCATGTAGGCAAGATCAGCACAGTGTCCTGACAGATTTCTTCCAGATATGATTTAAAAATCCACTGAGTGGATGTTTTCTAATAAATGCTAATAGAATAGTTTGGGTTTGAAGGGACCTTTAAAGGCCATCTAGTCCAACCCCCCTGAGCTAAGAAGTGAAATCTTCAACCAGATCAGGTTGCTCAGAGCCCCATCCAACCCGATCTTGAATGTTTGCAGGGATGGGGCATCTACCACCTCTCTGGGCAAACTGTTTCATTGTTTAATCACCCTAGTTGTAAAAATCTTCCTTTTATCTAATCTAATTCTATATCTAATCTGCCTTCTTCCACTTTTAATCCATTACCCTTTGCCCTGTCACTACATGCCCTTGTAAAAAGTCCCTCTCCAGCTTTCTTACAGGCTCCCTTTAGGTACATACTGGAAGGTGCTGCAAGGTCTCCCTGGAGCCTTTTTTTCTCCAGGCTGAACAACCCCAACTCTCTCGGCCTTTCCTCATGGGAGAGGTGCTCCGGCCCTCTCATTGTCTTCGTGGCCCTTCCTCTGAACTCACTCCAGCAGGTCCATGTCCTTGCTGTGCTCAGGAGCCCAGAGCTGGAGGCAGAACTGCAGGTGGGGTCTCATGAGAGCAAAACAGAGGGGCAGAATCCCCTCCCTTGACCTGCTGCCCCCACTGCTTTGGGTGCAGCTTTCTGGGCTGCAAGCAGCACGTTGCCAAGTCATGTCCAGCCTCTCATCCACCAGAACCCGCAAGTTCTTCTCAGTAGAAAGACTGATTCCTCTGATTTCCTCTGATTGAGTCCTAAAGCCTTCATTTTCTACTTCTGGTTATTTTGTATCTTTAGGGAGATGTGTCCAATATTGTTTTCAGGTCTCCACCCTGGGTGCAGTTCAGAGGATTGCAGTTAGAAGGAGACAGTTCTAGAGGAGGCCCGGGGTGCAGACAAAATCTACACTTATGATGGTATGACCACTCATCATACTGAACCCTCAAATGCTGCTCAGGCAGAAATCCCACTGAAATCAATGAATAAAGCCAATATTAATGGACAATTCTCTTTACAAGCAGGAAGGACTTATTATTCATAGTAAGATTGGTGATGGTTCAGTTGAATTGCCCTTTGCCTTGCAAACTGAAACAAGTTAAACTCAAAACAAACAAGAATTTTATAAATAGTTAAGTCTAGAAACACAACTTCTGTCCTGATCTTCTGCACATTCCCTTGTCTTTTTCTTTCCCAGGATCTAGATAATGAACAAAACTCCATTATTTGTGAATTAGTCTAGTGGATATGGGTCCAAACCTAACAACTCCGAGGACTATTTTTTCAGAAGGCAACAATCATCACTTCTTGACAAAACTGGTAGTTTTTTTAGGACCCAAGCAGTGCAGCCAGAAACAGAGGCACTCAAAATCCCAAGTCATATAGAAGTGTCCCAGTAGCTTAACTCCTAATTTTATAGCTCTGGGATAAAAGATTAAAGACAAAATGGTCTCTGTGGTAATTAGACAGCAGCAATTAGGAAACAGTCTAAAGAAGAACAAAAGAAGAAGGAATAGAGAAAGGGCAACAGAAAGACAGGGCTATTAAAGAGGTCCTTCCCACGCAGGAACACTGGGCACAGGGTCTCTGTTAATACCTCCCCATAACCAATGCCTTAAAAACCTTATTTTTCACTGAGACTTTCTTCCCATGTAGAGGAAGGGGGCTGAGAAGTCCAAAGTAGAGTTCTGAAGGGCTCTTAAAACCTTCATTTCACACAATAGGTGCATTGAACAAATGTTCAGCAGCAGGTTTTTTTGTGGCAGGTGCCAATGAGGAAGTCACTGCCCTTACTCACTTCCAAGGCAGTGGGACAGGCAACCACGGCAGCTGCATGTGCAATTGTTCATGAGGAAAACAGGTTTAGGTCAGCATTTATGCAAACTACGTGTGGAAGCTGCTTTTTTCAGTGCATTAATGCTGTGGCCCCTTCAGAGCTCTGAACTATGGGCCCTCTCCCCCTGCCCACCACTGTCCCAGCCGATGGAGATGCAATAACCTCTGCAGTCACAGTGATGGGCTGCTCAGACTTGCGTGCTTATTCTTTGAGAATTTTTCCCATCCATGCAAACCCCTGCCAAAAAGATGATTAAAAAAACCTCAACCCCACAACAATAAAAGCCCAGCATTTTCTTGGAGGGGTGGGGGTGGGTGGAGAATAAACACCATGGAAACATGTAGACAGATATATTCTTAGAATCAGATCATTCTCTTTTGTGGAAAGCCTTACTAATTCAAGCCTAAGTGCTGCAAGAATAAAGGGTTAGAAGGAAAAACACAGCTGGCGAAAATTGGGGGTTGCAGCTCTGCTTTTAATGTCTTCCACTTTGTGGCAATATCACTGTATTTCTCACATCTTCCTCATTGGCTGCAACGGGCTGGGGGAGGAGGGGTGAGAAAAGCTCACAAGATCTGTCAGTGCTGTCAGGAAAGTAAATTACATCTGTTGTTCAATTTGTTCCATTTTGATTTCATGGTGGGAATTGTAAGGGTGACTGTAAGCCCCTGTTTCAAGCTGATTTAGTGACTCCTGAAAGTATGATTTCACAGATTCAGAGATGGCGGGATCTTCTGGGACAGCCTGTTTAACCCACTGCATCTATATATGCTACTCTGTGCTGTCCATTGAGTCTGTCACTACAGTGCAATGGCTCCACTGCACTGCTTTAGACTACTAACACATTTTCTTCCCTAGGGTCTGGAGAAACCTAACAAGGATTTTTTTCAGTTAAATCTGAGTGACTCAACTTATTATGCACCAGTCTGGGCATCTCTTCCAGGGACAGGTTAGTGCCCTGGATCTCATCCAGACTTGGCCTTAGTCCACCTATAATAACACCACACTCTTTAGTTTACAGTTAGAGTCCTGAGGTAAACTGTTCCTGGAGGCACTGCATGTTATTTTCAGAGACACGACCAAGTATTCTGAAACGTTGTCCAAATGAAATGGGTCAGATCCAATATTCTAAAACGATGGCAGGCTCAAGGCTGCTCATTATTAAAAATCTTCAAGCAGATCAAGTCAAATTACTCGATCCTAGAAATCAAGCTGTAATGGGCAAGCAGAAAAACTCGGGACCAGGTTCTCCACTACCCAGCAGTAGGAACTGCCCGGTGCAACAACATACGGTTGCGTTTTGTATTTCTCTATGCTCTGTTTTCATTTACAGATACGGCTGCTTAGATGCAGGGGAGTGGAGAGACCAGGCACATAAAACTCAGGCTGCAGTGGGCAGGTTTGCATGCAGTGTCACAGGGCTCCAGCTGCAGAGAGCACATTTCACACAAAGATGAAAACTTTCTAGAGACAGGGCACTGTCCGAATTGTGTTTAATTCAGAAGCGAAGCTTCCCCTGAAGGACAGTAACAAACTGATTAAAAATAATTAAAAAGAAGCCCCATTAGGGAAGGTTGAAAGAACTGAATCTGCTCAGATTAGAAAAAGATTAAGGGAAGACAACAAATGCCTAAAAATACTTAAACAGGATGTTATAAACTGCACAGGGATTAACTTTCCTCCTTAGTCAATAAGACAATGCGAAATAAGGGACTGCAGCAGAGACTGATCACAAAATACTAAATTACTTAATTTGTAACCTTTGGATTTGCATCTGCTGCAGGAAGTTTCAAGACTGAGGGCTCTTCAGAAATGGGCCTTGGTGCCTGCACCAGACAAGCTGCTAATGCTGGCTGATCATACATTAAGGAGTAATTTGAGAGTAATAACCTCACTCCTTCGACAATGCATATGAAAAATTATAACTTGGCATATCATAAGAGGTGCCTGTCTACTCCAGTGATTCTATGAACTGCCTGCACATGAGACAAAGCCTGGCATTTATACTGGGACATAAGTAAAGCTGGTAAGACTGAGGCAGTATAGGAGATGTGTTTCTACAAACACTTAACACTCCCTTCAACAAAGATCAGTTCTTCAGTGAAGAGTCAACAACGTTGTTTAGCATGGATTTTCATCCTGTCCAATATAGTTATTTCACATTAAAAATCTGGCTCCTTTTAAGTAATTATCCTACCTTCCATGATAGCAGTGTCAAACTGTTTTCCCTAGCGTTTTTCTTTCACATTTCAAAAGAAAACAATCTGCTCACAAGTCTTATCTGCTAAGTCAGGGAGGAGATTGGAAAGTGTATTGATCTTAGTGATGTCAAGTCCTTCCAGGGAATAAAAGCTTATTGCTTTCCTGTCTCTGATTGTCTTTTTGTGAAAATGTGGATGACAAGCTGAGAAATAGTACTACTCCATGGAAGAGGAGACAGCCTGCACTGTACAGGTGAAAAGCCTATCCAGGGAAGCATGAACAAAGGAGCAGGAAACTGAAGATAAAAATTTGAAGAGTTATTAAGTGGATTAGGAGTCTAGGGCTTGTGGGAGGTCATACAGCTTTCTATCTTTCAAACATGCGGGTTTAACCTTGCAAAGTGTGGCACATGACAGACATAGGTTTCACGAAATGACCACTGTATTTTTCAGGGCAACGTGCTAAAATGTTCTAAGCTCCCTCCATTCCCACTGAGAGGAATGCAGAGATCTAGGTATCCTTCAAAAATTACTTTTCCGGAAAGAAGAAGTTATAATTGAAAAGCACTTCTAGAAAAGTTCAAAGCAAGGGTATTGCTGCATCGATGAAACACTTCCAGCCAAATGATTCAGCCCAGAGCTTTATCTGTCGTTCTGCTGAATTTTAGGTCAGGCACATATTTTCAGATTTAAGAAGGGAGCAAAGAAAACTCCCTAGATCCACACATATGTCTTTGGAAGACTATCTCAACAGATACCAAGGCCCTGAGTAGGCATCTGTGAGTCCTCATGTTGTATTATAACTGTGTGTGGAAAACCTCCACAGCATGATCAAGATTTTGCAAAATAAAACGTGAGATCCTGACCTTTTGAAATTCATGAGAATTTTGCCATTGAACCCAGCAGGACCCCAGATTCAAACCTAGTTATCTACCCTGAATTGCAGAGGAGCTAAGAACTTGAAAGTCTGCTTGAACTTTGAATGCTCAGCACTTTTAAATATTAATCCATTGGCTTACATCATTAAGTTTAATGAATGACCTCTGAAAATGATCACCTAAAATTTTTGTCTGCAAAACTGACTTGCAGATAAAATTTTCTTATACTGTTTTTAATCTGTACTTTCAGTGTGGAATGGACAACATATGTCAAGATCTATTTGGAAAGAAAAGACCTTTAAGTCTGGATTTCTAATTCAATTAACTGTGCAGATTTATTGTCTTATAAAGCAAATTTTAATTTCCATGACCTCACTGTGGATCCAGATCTTTCAGAGTTATCTACTTGAGAAAAGCCTCCTATCTCTGTATTCCTGAGGAGATGCAGCCCCCAATGGGTTGTCTATGACAACTCCACTCTTCCTTGGCCAAAAAGGCAAAGGCCAGGGAGGAGAGTTATGTATGAGTCAGACTGCACTGAGGAAACAGTGGCTCACACTAAGTTTAAGCCAGATATTTGTATCCTACCTCACTAAAATTCTTCTGACACTTTCAGGAACTGAAATGTCTCATCTTCTCTATTCTTTCCTATCCGGAAGTCACGGACTACAGAGGTTTCAAATCACAATAGGTGTGGTTTGCAATTACATGAAATCACAGTGTGAATGTCTAGAGACTGTTTCTACACAGAAATATTAAAGGGACAATCCTTCTCGTAGGTGTGCCCTGGAGTAAGTGCCCAAACACCTGCCCCCAGAGCAGCACAGACCCCTCTGCAGAAGGAAATACACATCTCATCTCAGATACCTCCTTTACCAGATGGCAAACACTGATCAGAGTTTACTTCTATCTGCTTCTTCAACACAGCAGAAAGAGGAAAAAGTCCTGTGGGACAGTAGTGCTCTTAGGGATTGCTTACAGCACCATAACTGAGTATGTCTGCCAGTTCAGGTATTTACTCAAACTTTGTATTTCAAGTCTTTAAAGGTAGATAATGTTGTTGTTTGTGTTTGTTTTTTCTTTATAACCTAAATTTCCTCCTCTTGAATTACTGAAATTTCTTTCTGCAGAGCTAACTCTTATCTTTTGTAGTCCTTTCCAGGAATAGCTGGTAACTGATGATAACAAATATTTCTTTTGTTTCCAAAGCAAGCATTCTACGAAAGCCATAATCTAAGAGGCTGACTATATGGATGCCTCTAAAAAAAATGAACTTCAATCTGTATTAAGTTCAGGTCTAATTTCACCATACTGTCTCTAAATAAAAAAAGAACAGCTCAGGAAATCAGTTTAAAAAGCTGTCTGAATACCAAACAAAAGGCAACATCTAAAACCCAGGTTGCTGCAGGGACACCCTAAAAATCAGAGTGCCAGCACAGTCATAGCAGAAAATCATTTGGCAGTGAAGTGAAAGCTTTTGGCTCCTGTTATTAGATAACTGATGACTGAGTTCTGCATGATTCATACCCAGCCATGAAAATGACAAATGGGTCCCAAAGGGTAGGAATTGGAAGGGTCTTTCACAGCACGTGTCTTTGGGGAAACTGATGATAGCTTGTGGACAGGTTTCACAATTCTAAATGGTATACACAGCCAAAACTACTTTTATGTTTATTTCTGATATCTTTGACTCTCTGCAATTTTCCTTATGCTACCTGTAGATCCTCTCAATCATGCAAGGGCTGGAGAAATGTGAGCTAGGTGTGATGAAAAGACAGGTACATTATATATAGCCATAGCTGAGCTCTGCAGCAGTTTCACTCTGTTCCTTTTCTGACTTCTGTTCTTCTCCATCATTTTATTAATCTATACCCTCTTTTCAAGTAAAGGCAATATTTGTGCTCTGAGACCCAGACTCCCCTTGTGGTTTGATCTCTGCCCTTTATCTCAGGCATTAGAAGGAAGCTAGGGTCACAGTTCTAATCTAAACTTATGAGGATAAAGAGACAACTTCTAGCAGTTCCACACAGAGACCATCTACTGCAGATAAGCTAAATCTTCAAAGGGAAATCTTGTAAACTCTAAATCACTGCTGGGTAGAAGACAGCTTCAGGCTCACATTTAAAAGAGAAGCTGATGTTGATTAACAGTGCAAGCTGCCCCAGTCCAGAATATCCTTTTGTGTGCTTTGGGTCTTCTTGTGTTAAGTTGCATCATGCACCGTAGCACATCCTGGAGAACCATCTCTCATCATATCCTAGTCTTCCAAGTTAGTGAAAGCCTGAGTTAACCTTTTACAGATGGGGCTGTGCTGTGTGAGAATTACACTCCTGGACCGTAAGTTGCTGCTGCAAAAGCTGATGGCAAGATCTGATTCCAGAAACGTGTTTATATATGGTTTACAAGTGAAGGCTAAGTATGATTTGAACTCCTATAGTATAACTGCACTGTAATGAATTTCCCAATTTATTAGGAATTAAAAGGTACAAACTAAAGCTACTGAGATGCCCAGAATTAAGGTACAGGACAAGATGAGACTCCATTTAGATTAAAGATAACATCATGTTTTGGCTAAACATGTAACCATGATTGATAAAAGTATCAGAGTTACTAGCACTAGAATAAATTCTTCTATGATAAAAATCATAATCACAAGTAGTGCTAGAATTTGTGAGGCCTTTCTTATAAAACCTACAAGCTGATCAGTGTAGTGCCTTGCAACATAAATGCCACAGGTAGAGCACATGGTCATCTGCCACAAATACTTCTACATCAGTAATCTGGAGAGGTATGAGATATTTCACTCCTGCAGAGAGGGTCTTCATGTGACTTTCTGCTCAACAAGGGTACATTGCAGATCTTCAAATCAATAAGCCAAATCAATCAATTTGCCTCTTTCAAAATTAGAATATCAATGGAAAGTCAGCATTTAAATTTGATTTAATTGCACCAGATAAGCCCTCCCATTTTACCTAATAATATGCTGAGATAATTAAAGCTCCATGCTAGCAACCATGCCTTCACTGTACAGAGCAAGCAAGAAAGCCAAAGCCCCCAAGTTTCCACATAGCCATAAGCACACGAGCAGGACTTGCAGCTTATCATTTTCGGATACGTACCCAGTAGAGCACATCTGTCCAGCCCTCCATGGTGATGCACTGAAACACTGTCAGCATGGCAAAAGCAAAGTTGTCAAAGTTGGTGATGCCATGTTTCGGTCCCTCCCAGCCTGCCTTGCACTCCGTGCCGTTCTGACACTGCCGGCCGTGCGCGGACTGGGGGGCACAGGGAGATGGGTCGTCCTCTGCGGGTGTATCTTAAAGGAGAGAAAGGGGGGGAGAAAGGAGATGAAGAGAACTAATTGCTGTTTGACACACCGTGAAGGACATCTGATTTTAACAACCAGATTTTGCAGTGAGTTTGACAGATTTCTCAGGAGTACACAAGCACAAAAACCCCAAACACCAAAAAACCCAAAAACAACAACAAAAAAAACCACCAACCCCCGAAGCTGTCAAATTTTGTAGTCAAAACAGAGATGGACTTTTCTTTCAAAGCATATCTTCCTATAAGGAAGGAGAGGGAACGTTAGACCAAGTCAATTGTGTTTCATTAGGCTGCTGTTACGACCATAATGGCAGCGTGTTCATCTGGGTTAACCTTGGAAGGGAAGTGCAGCACTGAGGGCCATTCTGTTGAAGGAGGCTGAGCCCCTGCATCACACAGGCTTCAGTGCTCTGGAGACAAGGTGATGTGGCACTGGGCCACTGCTGAATTAGAGCAGAGAGCATCTGGAGCTCCGCTCTCCTGGGGTTTAGAAGCTGTGTGGCATTTTATCAGTAGCCCAGTGGCACTCACAAACTCTGTAAGACAGTTACTTGACTATCAATCCCTTATTCTGGTGTTTTCAGAGATCTGAGAACCCATACAACAAGCCAAACTAAATGCTTTGGTATGTGAAAAATACCACAGAAAACATTTCTATAAGCACAAAAACTTCTGCGATGTTCTTTTAAAAATATATGGATTTCAGATCTTAGGGCTACATTTTTAACAGATGCAGGTATGAATGTGTAGGGGAGCAGGTAATTCTGTTTGTTTCACATCTTATATGGGAAACAATTCCTTTTCGAAAAGCTATGATCATATTCTGATCATTAAAGAATGCCAGAAACAGTAATTTTAGAATTAGATGCCTTAATGTAAATATTTCCAGACAAAATGGAGAAAGATACACATACTTAAAGATGTAAAACAGAGTGACAATTCATTATAGTTCTAGTATCATTTCCAGAGAATGAAATCTGCCCACATTATAAAAGCAGAAAATACAGAACTTCTGAAACAAGTTCCTGCTGTAAAATATTTTCTTAGTTATGAGCTGCTCTGGGTCCTAGGCATTAGCACCCACCACCACATGAGAAATCAATGCTGTTCAAGTTCAATAAATCAAATGAAAAAGAGCAGATGGTTAGATGAGTGAGTGACAATGCAACTGAATTACTTTGAAATGGGAATATTTCTTTCTGTAAATAATTTGAAAGTTCTTTCCTGATGGATTTGATGCAAAAAGTTTCTTCCCACTAATATAGTTTTGCTTTCTTTCTAGCTGCATTTCTAACCACAGCCACAGTCTGTGATTAAAAAAAAAAAAAAGGGTACAGCCCTGAATCATGTATTCCTTTACAGTGATACTGGACAAAGATGCATTTGTGTATGAGATTTATAAAAAAATACATGAGTTGTTAATTTCCGTGATGCCATGTCATGTATAGCTCTGTCTGCTAATGATGAAATTATCACTATTTTAGTGTTGCTTGAGCCTCTGGGAGATTTGTTAAAGGACTCAGGTGGGCTTGTTGTGCCAAAGGTCCACATTAAAAAGTTCGTGACTCTGTTTAGCAGGAATCAATAGCTTTGCACGGAGCCTTTACAGACAGGCCAACAGCTGAGTGTTCAAGACGAGCAAGCTGAACTGTCACCACTGCAGTCTCTCTGCACCTCAGGTCATTCATATCTGAGAAGCAGAACAGAGGAGCCACCCCTGTGAAACCCCAAACAGGTACACAGGCAGTGAACAATAGCCACCCATCTCCTGTGCCAGCACAAATGCTCCATGACTTATGGGAAAAGCCTCCCTCTGAAAATCTTTGTGTGTGTGTGTGTGTTCCTCTTACCTATCAGTCCCCCTTGCACGTGGTAGCAGGTCTTGTGCATCTTCCCCATGAATAACTCCAGCCCAATGATGGCATAGATAATAATGACAAACAGCACTAGCAGGGCAATGTGCAACAAAGGGACCATGGCCTTGATAATGGAATTTAAAACCACCTGGAGACCTGCAGAGAGAACAGAAGGAAGCACTTATCAGCAAGAGAACAAAATTCAAAGATGCTATAAATTGCACAGTGGTATGTCAGTTTTATGTCATTCCCCCTCATCTGAACTCATTACCTTGATGATGTAAAGATGTACATTCACAGATCAACTCCCTCCAGAAGTTCCCCAACATTTCACAAATTTACCATTTTAGCCTAGATCACAGACTAAAGTAAAACAGATATTAACTTACCTGTCACCAAAATACCACCTCTTTGAGGAGGGAATATATTAGCTGTTTTGCCTATTCATGAAAAACATACTTAAGGTGTTCCACACACAGCACTGGGGAGAGTTAAAGCATGGGAAAAAAAAAAAAGAACAACCAGAAGTGAAGTGGGGCAAGAACCATGAGACACACACCAAATGCTGGGGTGCCACAGAATTGCACTCCAGAGCATTGGGAGAGATGGCAAACTGAAGTCATATCCCTACTTTTATTCTGGGTTCTTGCAGAGGTCGAGAAAGTGCCAGGCAGAGCCTGAGATGCTGAAGGACCACCAAACCCACACCTATTGAGAGCTCCCAGAGTTCTTAGGATCTCCCCCTGCTCCACGTCCCCCTCACCTTACTTCGATCTCAAAGAGAGGGAGAGTCAGAACCAGCAGTGTTGGGTTTGCTCCAAGATTTAGTGATCACTTTATAACAGATGTTGTCCAGAAAGGGGTATGAATAAAATACTATTACATGACTGTTGTTAAGGCATGAAACTGTTGAAAGTCCTAATCGTGAGGAAGCCAAACATTTCCAGAATGCAAAGGTGACTTGTCGCCAAGATTTCTAAACCACGAAGCAGCTGTACCCTCAGATGCACTTGACTCAAGCTGCAGATTCACGGGCCTCTCTCTGTCTCCTTCTCCTCATTTTTGTAAAACCAGAATAATAAAGCCCGCCTCATAAGCCTTTAGTAAGGATTTGCATTTACAAATGTCTTAAAGTTGTTATCACTGGTAGCAATGATGGCAACTGCTGTCACTGGCAAGTTATTGATGCTGGAAATACTGAGAGACCTCTAGGACCCTATAGTCTACAAATAGACACACCAGAACAATTACAAGCTCATGATTTTGCAATGACTGAGAGCCAGAAGTCATTAATGTCTCCTGCAAATGCTGTCATCTCCTCAGAGAAGCTGATATTAGCTGTGATTTTTGAAAAATGTGATTCATGAGCAGTAAATGTCTGTTATACATCTGCCAAGAGAGTTTGTGATAACTATTAACTTTGAAAATCTATCATCTGAGATTTTCAATTCCTTTTTTTTTTTTTTTTTACTTATTAAAAAAAACCCCAACTAATTTAAATACTTTCTTGTAAGGATGACACATCTCTTGACAAGCACTTTCACTTGTAGGCAATCCATTTGTCAATTCACAGCTATGGCTGAGACTTTGTTTGCTCCACAGCCTTGAAGGAACATTGCAGAAACAATCCAAGGTGGCTTCAGCTGCCCAGCCAGCAAGATAACTCACTGCCTGCTGGAAAACCAAATCTGGGTGCTAACATCCCTCTAGTCAGAACATGTTTTCAGGTTTCTACGCTTGGTTTGGATATATGTTAATGGTTCATGCTACTATCCAAAGGGAGAGACATTCAGCATGAAACATTCCAGCTTTCACAAAGAAATCCTTATGTGAAGTACATTACTGACAGGATCAAAGCATCCTGTACAAGAGTGGGCCACTCTGCTTGCTCAGTTGCCTCTGGGTACTCTTTGGGGTAACCAGTGCCTCTGGAGAAAAAAGAAATTGTTGTGCTTATGTGAGGCTGCCAAGCTTTTCCTCTAGATGTTCCCATCCTTCAGTCTACTAATTCTAAATACGTACAGAAAATGAATTGCAGTCGGCATCAACATCACTCCAATTATTTACATCAGTCGGGAATGTCACCTTCGCCAGAAAATTAAAACAATGTCCCATCTACTTCCAAAAAATGTCAACAATACAAGAAAGTTAAAAGACTACAGATGGCTACAACCCCCCCAAAAAAATCCTGCACCAAAACTTTGCAGGTTGAAATATTTGTAGCTTCAAATAAATCTACACAAAAGCCAATAAAGGCCTCCCTTTTTAGTGATTTTAGTGGAGCCTTGTTAATCCAATATGTAGCCAAGATTACCAGGTTACAAGTTCTAATACCAGGCCTTATGCAATTTATTCTTAATTATTATTATTAATTGATTTATTATGCATCATAGGACATACCCAGTACTCTTGAGAGGGTACCGAGAACAGACAAAAAGAGGAACAAAAAAGCTCTCTCATTTGAAATAGAGCTTCATTATCACTCACTTCATAAAAGTGCTTCAGCTACTACAGATGTCCAGAGAAGATAATATCTGCACAAATCAATGCCCTTTGTGTTAACAAAGCAGCACTTGTGAAATCAAAGGCTTGCACCATAAACATGAGGTGACAAGGTGTTTAGGCAGTCAAGGGGAACATGTACCACCAGAAGATATACAGGACCTTCAGCCAGCTTAATTAGAGAAAATCTTCTTGAGGATAATAAACCAGCTTTGAAGAGGAGATGAGGTTCTGAATACTGTTAGCATGAACTGATGTGTGTGCTGTGCAGTGCCCCATTAGGGCAGCCAGCCTGTTTTTAAATCTTGATGATTCCAATAATTAGCAAGCTTAAATACATTACCAATAAAGTATTCAGAGAGAAAAGTTTAAAAAAAACCAACAAAACACTATCCAGCAACTTGGGAAACGTCCTCAGCAGATGTAATGGATGCTACTTGTGGAAGGGCAAGAGATACTGCACATCACCAGGCTCCCTGCACTGTTGTCAAGCTTATTCCTGCCATACAGCTACTGCCTGTAAAATTGCTTTATTCTCACTTAGGCAGCCACTTGCACCATGAATAGCTGTTACAAGGAATGGTATGAGGAACCCTGCCCGGAGAAGTCAGAATGCCCAGTCAGAAAAGGATTAAAGGACTGGGGAAGAGCCATGGGTAGGTGGAACAGAGAAACTTTTTTATTAAAAAAATTCACATGCCTCAAAACATATCAAATCTATGTCCTGAAACCTGAGAGGTGCAGATCAGTGTCTGGGGATGATCGGATGCATTTCTGATCAGAGTAATTGGAAGCAAATCATCCCCTTACAAGCATTTCTAAAATTCTTTTCTAAAACCGGTGAGAATTCTGCACACTTTTACGGGCTCTTTCCCTGTGCAGAGAAAGAAAAGACAGCTCAGCTTATAAAGGAATGATTTCTCTGACCCAGCTCATGCGTGCCCTTAATCTTTGCATGGTGCAACATGTAGGTATCACCCAACATGGGTGTTCACACCATTGCACATCTTTGGCATTTTTTTCTCACTTGTGGAGGTAAGGCTTATAATCATGATTAAATCAGAGTGGTGACCTGATCAGACTGTAAAGCTGGCCTCTGGATTTCAAGGAGGTGATGCCACCAGCTGCCTTCTCACAGCAGAGCCAAATTTTTACAGTGTTGCTTTACAGGGGCTGGCAATGCCATCCTTGGCCGACCATCAGCATGGGGTCTTGACATTAAGTCCTGACGAGTAAATATAAAAATATTTGCTTTCCAAATATTTGGGATTCTAAATGTAGTTACTCATCTGTGGAAGCTCTCTCCGTGTCCTAGACACTTTCCAGACATCTGTGAAGGTCCAGCATCTGCCTTGAGGAGCTCACTCCAGGCTGGACACAGAGATAACTCCACAGGGATTAGGGAAAGTGCTACAAAAGGGATTGTTTGCAGTTTTTAAGCCCACACTTTTCTTTTGTTAATAATTGAAGATCTTAAACAACTTGTAGTATTTATTTTAAAAGCACTTCAGTTTACCTTCAAAAAAACCCTCTTGGCTGAATTCTGTTGGCTGACACTGATTCCATAAATGTTTCAGCAAGCAAAACACGCTAATGCCATTCCCTGGGCTTACAGAATTTAGCATTTATTTACACTGATAAAAAATTTTAAATATTTATTACATGGGAAAAACATTGCTTTTTATACCAGGTCAAGCCCTTTTTAGCCTCTAGAGGACTGCGTCAACCCAAAGGTTTAGGGTACAACTGGGACGCAGGGAGACTAAGGAAGAAAGAAGAAAAAAAGCTTATACCAAGTAACACTGATCTCTCTCAAAGCTATGGGAAATACACTGTTGGGGATGCTGCAGGTGTTTTAGAACTATTATATGATGCTGTACTTTTCTCTCAGGAAGACAGTGATGAGAGGGGCTGGTTGCTGTCTCATCGATTCAGGCAGTTATTGAAGAATGTGCTTTATCTCTAAGCATGTTAAGTGTCTGCACCTAAAGCAATGGGATTACCTGCACACCCCGTGGTGTACTTACAAGCTTTTTTGGATTTCAACCAACGCTCGGCAAGATGGCACAAGAGAAAAAAAATGAAGTGCACCAGACCCAGCTGCTAAAATGCACTTGGCACTGTTGCATTGTAGAACATATATAAGGAACCTAATGCTAGGCTGGTCTCAGAACTCACATTTGGGCCTTTCCAAGCACAGCTCTAACTCACATTTTTATGTGTCTTTAGTTTTGGATCTGATTTGGTATGCTGGACAGGGCAGTTTCCTGTTCTCATCATCTTAATAGTCCAGGTCTCTAGAGAAAGTGTATCCCAAGTCTACTTTTCCATGGGTTTTGCAGGGCTATATTTTGACTACTCTGTGAGGATGCCTGAATCAGAAGTGTGAGCAAGGACAGTCCCATGCAAATGACCCCTTGAAAATGAGCGGGAATAAAAGGGAAAAGAGAGGACTTTCAAGCCCATCCATCCCTCCTCTGTCTCCTGATACACACACAAAGATACACTTTCATACTTAAGCCAGTGCCAGGGGTGTGGGAGGTAATTATTTTTCTGCTAATACAGTTCAGAAGAAAACTACAACTTTCTGCAAGCAGGGAGGAAGCAGGGGAGGATTTGTGACTCAGCACAGAGCCTGAGTCAGATCACTTCTGGGAACCACTCCTCAGTGACAGAGTTTATGCACCATTCCCAGCCAGGAGCAAGGCCTACCCACAAATCACAGTTATTTCTGACGATACAGCGAGAGACTGCCCCTACAGTTATCCCTATTTCCAAAGCACGAGCAATATAACCAGTAATATTCCCCAAAGTGGATGTTTATAATTTAATAAATGTAGGCATCAGCTAAGAAAATTGAAAAATTTTAAATATTCATAAATATGAAAGGTTTTATACCAATTTTAAAGCAAACCTGGAAAACGTCAGGCGGCTTTAGCACAAAAAGGTCCCCAGCCATGGCAAGATATCTTAGATAAGTACATCTGCAGTGATTTGTGAGGGAAAATATGGGGGACTTTCTTCCCCAGTGTTACAAAAGGAACTCAAACAATACCTTGCCCTGAGGGTGGTGGCCACACAGCCCCAGCTCTTGGCTGCCTGAGGAGGGCGGTTGGATAAATGTACACACTGGTTTAAGCATTTTGACTCTCTGCTGGAACAGGCCTCTCCTCCCACTCATACAAGCCTCTCTCTCTCCTCCTTTTTTTTTTTTTTTAACAGCTTTTTGTTCAAAGTACAGAAGCGTTCACTTTCTTATGAATTTGCATCATGACTAAAAGACCTCACTCATCTTTTCAGATCCATCACATTAGATAGCTCCTAAAAGCTCAACTTTATCCTCTAACCAGTTGGTTGATCTTAGCTCAGTTTAGCTGAAGGTGAGGTCCAGACAAGATCTTTAGATATTTAATGTAAAAAAAAAAAAAAAAAAAATCGAAAAAAAGAAAAAGTGTCTCTCCCATGCATCTACCTGCATACAGAGAAGGAGCATGAGGCTATTTTGAGCAAAACCACAAAGGTAATTTAACTTTGAGGCTGTTTTGAACAAAGACCACATTATGTTGTAAAATAGTCTAATGCAGAGAGCGGGGAGGATGATGTCAAGCACTCACTGCCAGAGAGGGACTTCTAAAGATTGGTTGAAGGTAAGGCAGGTAAAGGGTGTGCAGGAGTCCTGCCAGATTTTAGGCCAGGAAGGACCAGCTGTCACCCTTTCCCAGGAAACAGCTTTGCTTCTCTGCTGACAGGATGATTATGAACTGAGAAAACTGTTCTTGGACCGATTATAAAGGTTTTATCTATACTTAATCACTGTGAAGGATCACAAATAGGAAGCACTTTTCTTCACCCTTCTTCCTACAGAGCTATGCAAACCCAAAGACAATTTGGCCCAAAGACTGCACCAGTTCTCAGTGAAATGACCCATCATATTTCCACTTTTTTAATTTCTTCATGCTCAAGCATGTTTTTCAACAGTTTTTGGAACAGTTTTTCAAGTTCCAGTACAGGAGACAATTTTGGTCTAGTCCTGTGCCCCTGGATTCAATCAGAGAACTTGTATAGGAATGTGGCAACAAGAAGTACTGCCTTTTGTCTGGTCAAGTGAACATAAAAAACCCCCTGAAACTGATAGTTAAATAACCTCTGAACTGAGATAAGCTTTGTTTCAGGATGCCAAATGCTGTTTGTACACAGCTCTGAGAAATGACGACACACATCACTATGTCCTAAGGATATAATTTTCAAAACAAGGAACTATGGACACCTGTAAGTGCTAAGGCATCACAGTAAGAGGAATGGGCTCAAAGCACTTGGGTCTCAATTGTTTGAGTGGAGGACTAATAACTGTTGGGTTGCAAGTGCCTTTGTAAAGTTTTCAAAATTTTTTACTGTTTATTGCCGTAATTCCTGAGGTACATGGATGTTAATCTCCTTCCTGCATTATAAATAATAGAGTATTTTAATTGTTTGAGGTCCTTCTCCAGATGCTCTTTTAAACTCACCACTTGTGAACAGGTTTAGAAAAGATGAAAGCTTAAAAGGTGAAAAATGTTCACAGGGATTCTGCAGATATAAAAGTGCAACCAGGGATGATGATATTAAAGTCTTCTAGGACATGGAGAAAATTATATTGACTGCAGAAATTGATCTTCTCGTAGGTTAAATGCTCCAACGTATAATAATTGGCATTCTGTGAGCTACACTGAGTTTTAACTTCTCATGGTAGAATAACAACATAATTGGATAGAACTGGATAAATCCTAAAACTTTCTCCTTAGCTGGCTACCTGTGTAGAAGAGCAGCATTGTACACGGCAAACACAGGCAACAAAGCCTGGAGGAGAAAGCTCATTCTACCTCTTGACTTGGGACAAAGCTTAATGGGCACAGATGGGACTGAGCTCTGGAGAGACACAGCACATTTTCTGGAGTATTTTGAGAACCTAAAAATAGAAAGCAACTCCATCAGGTACCGAAAGAACTTATGCAAGCCACACAGTGTGTGATCAGTGCTGTTTTACTGTCTTGATATATGCTTTGGGTTTTTTTTTTTTGTTGTTGTTTGTTTTATCTTTTTAAACTACTGAAAATGCTGTTAATAAAAAATGCATGGTATGATGTCAGAATCCTTGAAAAGACATGGCCAGACAAATATGAACAAATCTGACTCTTAGTTTTAAGAACAGAGAGTGGATTTAGGCACTTATCAAGTCAGTGATTAATCAGTCCCATCTCACAATGCTTAAAACTCCAGCTTGCTTTCTTTTCCACGCTAGTAAGACTGTTGTTTTTGATCTTTTCAAACCTTATTAGACTGAAAACTCTGCTTGCACACATCAGATAATAAAATGCTTTAGAGGAAAAAATGCTTTCTGACATAATAAGCAAAACCTCCTTCAGCTCACTAGGTAGCTCCAGTATATTTGGACAGAAAAATTATTGCTTGCAGTTCTCACAAATATGTATTTGTCAGAAGAAAGAATGGGGCTTTATTGATATTTACTTTCTTTGTAACTTTCTTTACAACTTGAACAATTCAAAGATTTCTCTAAAGATGGTGTATATATTGCTAGAATGCACTGAAACTAAACATGTATTTATTTTTAATTTCCCTTTACATATAATAAGCTGTCTAGAGGGAATCATAAGGCTTTCCTGCTGCAATCTGAAGAGCTAAATTAAGTTCTTAACAGATAACAGAAATCTACAAATATAAATCTGAGAGGAATTTGGCCCCCTCCAAGTGAAAGGAAAGTGAAATCATGATCTCAGCCTGGAATGTGAAAAGCAAAAGGTGAGCTAAAGCTACAGTTTATATTTTCACTGATCTTGCGAGGGCATGGGTGAGACTGAATGTAAAGTCTTTCATTTGGCAGTGCTTAGAATAAACAACAGAACTGTTAGGTTTAAAACAAGGCTTTGGAAAGCTTGTGTATATGGATGCATGGACTCACTGGTTGGATCTCTGACCAAGACATCAACCCTGCTTAAAAGGGACCTCATCTTTTGGTAACTTCCCATACATATAAAAACCAATGTACAGCAACAGCCTATGAGAAAACACCAGTTGCAGAAATGTGTGAACAGCAATAAAAAATCACTTATTGCAGAAAAACAAAATCACCAAACCTAACAGTCAACGCAAAACAAGACAGAAATCTCAGCCAGGCTGCTGGGTTAGTGTGTTAACAGTAACAGAAAATAAATACCCCCAACAGATTATACTTCTAAGATATACAGCATTTGCTCTGTCCCAGTTCTCACACCAGGCATGCACTACTGCCTTCAAAAAGGGGAGTCCTCTGCAAGAATGGTGTCTGTTTGAAAGACGAGATGCTTGAAGAAAGTTTAGAGAGGAGAGGAGGTTTTGTAGTCCATTAAAAAAATTGAATTTCCATAGCGCTTCCAACTGCTAAAGAAAACAATATTTAGTACATCCTATGGAAAAAAAGTGACAAAAATAGAATTTTTATAATTTCTTTTATTTCGTTTATCCTGTGAGCTCCATTCTGTCAAAAATGCTTTTGATATAAAACTGTTGAGCAGCTTTAGCATTACTGAAATTGAAAAAAGATTCTTTGCAGAGGGTTAGCAGATGTTTTCTGAGTTGTGATTGATGTGGCAGGGCAAGCCAGCAGAAGATAATCTAAAACTGAAAAAATAAGAGGCATAGCTACTCAGACAACTCAGAAAAAAATAGTTGAAACAGAGGGCAAAACACATGTGGGATAGGTTAATGTTACATGTGTTAAACAGGAATTGGATTTGCTTCTGGAAAAAAGGGAGATTAAGAAAGATGTCTGATCTCCTTCCCTATTCCCTGGCAGAAAGAAAACTTTGATAAAATTTTAACTGGGCAGGTTACGTGGGCCGTCATCTCTCTTTGGTCCGTACTTCTCCACGATCAGAGTAGCAAATTATTTGTTCCACCAGTGAACATCTAAAGCAGAGAAAAGTTTATTGGTTTTTCATACCAGCCAATCTCCCCATGTTCTCAGCTAGCACAGAAATACCAAGCAGATGTAACTCAGAAGGCAGGAGCTGATTTTGGGGAAATCTATGTTAAAGAGAAAAGGGAAGGTCTTCAATAGATTTATGTAGCCACTGAAATTTTAAAATATTATTTCCTCATATTTGCTTCCTCTCAGTTCAGTGTTCTTTTGGGTTTTTTTTCTTACCGTAGCAGTTATACAAGATGCCATGTTATTACAAATTCAGATAATCGCTGAAACAAAATAATTTATTTTTAGACTTAAAATGCATTCACTGGTTGAAAGAACTATCTGACTGGTTCACTGCTCTGTGCTTTCACAATTCTTTGTGAAAATCACAAAAATTGACCACAGGTATCTAATAATGCTTTTGGATGGCCAGGACAAACGGAATTAATTCAAATAATGCCAGAGTCATGGAACATCCATGTACCACCTGGTGTCCTGAGCAAAACCTGGGAACTCTCTTGTGTCCCCCTTCTGAGACAACTGCTACCCAGTGTGTGTTAGTCACATCTTTGAGAGAGGATGGAAAGAGAATGTTACAAAGTCCCAGCAGGTCAGCAACACATTAATACGGGCACTTTGGAGAAAATGAATAAAAGGACCTGAAGTCGCTGCTTACAAGATCTTAAATTAACAAGCAATACAAAGTTCAGCCTGTTGGAGTCAAAGAATGCATTTGGTGCAAGCTTGGGATGACATCAGATGCAGTAGAGATGTCATCTGGGAGAGAATGTAAGAAAAAAAAAAACAAAGTAGATCACACTCTTACTATTTTGATCTAGAACAGCAATATCTCCCCTTGCCAATCATGGTGACAGCAACAGCCAGCAATCATAAGTGAGCAACAGGGAACCCAGCACACTCCTGCTGATACCAGCTAGCTACAATCTGCATGGATGCTTCTGCTCCTTTGTGGTCCAGACAAAAGCACATCTAAACAACAACACAAACTATTCTTAGGAGACAGCAGATGGCATTCTTTGATTTTCAGATGCTTTAGGACCAGCGATGTTGATGGCAGGGCCTCTCTCTCTCAGAGCCATGCCCTACACCCAGTTCTCTGAATGAGAACTCTGGGCATTACTTGAAGAATGAAAAAGGGAGCTAGAAGGAAAGTCTGATCCATCCAGACCACCTCTAAAAAATCTCTTACTAAGCCAAGATAGAATTTTTTTATTATCTCCATGTCTACTCTTTGATGTCAGGATGGGGTTTGTTCTCTTTATTTGGAAGGGACTGCCTACACCCTGATGTGGTCCCACATTATGGTATTTTATATTACATTATTTTATATGATTTTTTGGTTGTGAAGACATGCTGAATAATCATGCCAGCATGCACAGTAATTGGTAGGATAAAGGCTGACGCTGTTATTGGATGCATTTGTAGCTAGTGTTATTTTTAAAAGAGCTACATAGACAAGATCAAATAAATATTTCCCTGTTTTCATTGGCGTTCCTTAAATATGAGCAAAATTTTTATTACTGCAACAACGTGCCTCTGTGAGTAATCTTCTTTACTAAGATAAACCTCTTTTGGCTACATCAAATTAACTTCTTCTGCCATAAATGACATCATTCTGTAGGTTGTACCTCTCAAGGAGCAGGGCTTTAGGTCCTGATTGTGTAATCCCTACTCACAGGAATGATCTTTACCTACGGGAGATGCTGTGCTGGAATCAAGTTACTCCCTTGAGTAATGGTGACCCAAGTAAATAAAGGACTTGCAAGCATGTGTAGAGTTTTAAGTCAACTATGAAGAAACAAACTTAATGAGGACATTCGGTTCAGACTGTTCTATCTTTTTTAATCCACTCCCTTCCCATTTGTAATGAAAGCAAAACAAATTGGCCACTTGAGATTAAGAACAGCTAAGCAAGGACATGGGAAAGGTGGTGCAACTTGTCCTCGCATGCTGTATGTGCTGGAGAGATGGTACAGACGGTTAAGAAGTCTTGTTCAAGAATGAAGGAGAGCATCAGAAATCTGCCTGAGAGCACGTTTCCTACAGCTTCTAGAGCTCAAGAGAAAAGAAAGCAACTGGACTTGGCAAAACCCGACGTTATTGAATGTAACAACAACGGAGTTCAAGGCAGAACTTGGAATTTGGAAGCCAAATTTTGCCTGAAGGTATTTGCAGCAGTTGTCAAGTACCTTTATTCTCGTAGGTTTGGTGGCAGTAAACTGCCAAGGATATTGTCTCCTCCAGCTTACTGTGTTCTCTTGTTCCTACACACAAACCTTCCACACTTGGGAAGCTTAGATCAGTCCACTTCTCCCATCTCCTCACTTTGAAGGCAAGCCAGGATTTTCCCCTGGTATGCAGTGACCACCATAACCTCACATGCATCAGGAGGGGAAATTTAAGCCCCTTGCTCCACCAGTGACAGTGAATAAATGCAAATCCTGTGCAAAACACATAGCTGTCAACCACACTTTGCTAGAAACATACACATTGCAAAAGAAAATTGACCTCCTGACTGCCAGTTATCATTTCCTTAAAACTTAAGACTCAGCATGTGCTATACAACATATAAAAACAGTTGGTGGCTCACATTTCTTTGCCGTATTCCAAAAATACACGGTTCTCAAAGGAGATGTCATTTTGGATTTGTTGAATTCTCTGTGTTTATTACCTCAATTACATTATTTCCTCAGCTATATGAGGTGTTATTTTCTTGCACAATGCAGAAAACAATAGAAATTACAGTTGAAAAGTTTGACTGGGCAATAAAAAAAACCCCCAAACATCCAAATATCCCAAATGCAAACCAGGTAATTGCATTGGATTTGTTTTATTTCATCAGCTGCAAAATAGAATCATTGCAATAGGCTGAGCTGTGCTGTCACAGTGGCTGAGAAAGCCAAGCAGGAGGGCAATCACAGGTCAGACAGTCAAGTGTTGGGGACAGAATAAGGCAAATGTCACCACTGCACACTGATACAGAGAGAGCCAACAACATCTAGAGTTGCTCTGGTTCCATTCTCACGCTCCACTAAGGTGGTTTGGCACACCCAAGTTGACTGAGAACAGTGAGAGAACTGTGTTTCCCCTGGGAAAGAACACTTGAGGGTAGTTAAAAATCACCATTTCAATCTCCCTTCTTTACACAGTACAGGCAGAATGTAAGGCTCCAGGAACAGAGTGCCTGCAGCAGGAACTTGGCCCTCTGCATGGTGCTTGATCCTTCTTTACTGGCCTGGCCTTCTGCACACACCAAGTGAAGAGGCTCTGAGGATGTTTCAATCACACCCGAGTTCAGTTTGGATTCTGAAATAATTGAGGTTTACAAGGATTACACAAGAGAGAAAATGTTATATCTGTTCCCCCCTGGTTAAGGACTCTACCTCCAAATCAGGTCTGGTGGAAGTCTTTGGTATAGTACCAGTTTCTAGCTCACAGCACCAAGAGGTCTTCTGATGGGCAGTGAGCATCAACCCCCCATTTTTATAAGTCATTCAAGAGGAGAGTCAGAGTCCTGGAATCAAGGATGATATAGAGGAGTTGCTTAGTTTTACATTAGGAGGATTACCACGGTGAGTCTGACATGTCCCTACTGTCCTAAACTCTCTAAGTTACTCTGTATTTTGCTATAGAAGTCCCTCAGTATTTTTCTTTCAGTGAAGGGTATCTCTGAATTATGAAATCATACAGACAGAATTTCCCTATGATTTCAAATTATTAGATTAGATCACATTCCTTAAAAAAGGGGAGGAAAAAAATATTGCCAGTCTTAGTGTTAAGAACAGTTATCACTGGAAAATGCAGACTGCAGCCTAAACTTCTTGTAAGCTTTTTAAAGCCTTTTGCTCTTACTTTTCCATAAAAAACCTGACCTCAATTCAATATGCAAAATGTACTTAGGCAGTGTCCCACACAGAATAAAACTAGACAGAAATAAATCCAGTCCTATCACCCCTGGGATTTCCTTGCTTCATCTACACGCAATAATATGGCAAATTAACAACAAACACAACTGGATGACTTTGCCAATCCAGCATCTCTCAAAGGGGCAACACCTTCCTCATGCATTATTCTGCCCATAGAGCCTTCAGGGTTTTTTTTACCTCTCATCTTCATTGCTGTAAGTGGTGAATGTGGCATCATATATGTGGTCCTGAATGGTTCAGATCTATCAGGGCATTGCAGCTAAGGCAGGATACTTTACTACCTATTGCAAAGTTCAAAGAATCTGAATAATGCCAGAGAGTTTGGGGTAAGGATGGAAGACGACTGTGGTAACGAGAATACAGTGCAAAGAATATGGGGTAGAGAACTCTGATGGGACTGAGAAAAGAATTATAAATTTTAATAGATAAGAGCATTTCAGGGCAAATGAGAACTAATTGTAATGAGACAGACTAAAGTCTAAAAATGTCTAAATTTTTCATTCACCTTGTCTGAAGGTGCCCAATTTTCTCATGAACTCAGAGTAATCACGAACTTCAACAGAAGCACCATTCCGAAAAATTAGTCACTCTAGTTAATTATTTAAATACATGTAAAGGCAGTCAGCTTTAGGCATTCACACAGGAAAAATCTGGTCTTATTTAATTTTAACTAAGAAAATGTACTCAGCCAGACACAAGCTGTTGTTTCACTAACAGAAAGACATCGTTGGGAGGAGGGTTTGGGTGAGGTTCTTTTGCTCATATCCTCTCTTTCCCAGTCTCGGAATTGTTGCATCTCCTGTAGACCATGTAAGTACTGGTGCTGCACTGCCTTTGAGTAACTCTCCAGCTACAAGACTCCAGTGAAGCTTGAACACATCACAGGCTTAGCTCTTTTTTTGCTTCAAAAAAAATAAAATGAAAACGATGGCAAGTTTTTGTTCTAGGGGAACAGTCAAGTTTCCTCTCTAGCTTTGGTAAGCATAACATGGTCCTCTGCCCACATAAATCTGTGTTGTCAGAGGAGCTCATTGAAAATACAAATAAGGAGCACAACATCCACTCAAATTATATGGCTTCCAAACTGCCTAGAAGCAATTATTTCTGGCAAATATCAGATAGACAATAACCAGTGGCAACAATGTAGTTACATTAAGACAAAGTACAACATAAAGAGGCTGAACAGAATGTATGAGGTGGTATAATTGAGCAGTATGAATAAAGGTGATAGAAATGGAATTTAATAAGTTAAAAGGGCGTGAGTTAGCATGCGTAGGAGTAACTGATTGCCCTTTCCAATATTCAGGAGCGATTTTCATTTTTAATTGGATCATGCTTCTTCATTGCCAAATTGGATGCTTCTTTTTTGCTCTCCTCCAGCACAAAATGTTTAAAACAAGTTTTAGAATATGCAATAACATAAAATTGAGAGAGAGAAGTAATCATCAGAAAACTTTTAGCACAAAAATGTTGACTTGATTCCGTCCCTAGAAAGCTTTATAATGCTTTACGCTCCTGCCAAAGGAGATAGGGGGTAACAGTTTCCAAGACACTAAAGTGATTAAGTTTTGGTAGACATGCTGATTTTGCACTTGTCTACTTATGCCCATCAAGGGAATTTTTTTCCTTCTCTCTCCTTTCTTAGACCAATATATTGATCTTAATGCCACACATTAAGATGTGTGTTCTAATGCACGTGTGAAGTTTTTCTTATGAGGAGACTGCTTTGGTACACCAGCAGTAAAGTGATTTCAGCAACTGAAGTAAAGTTTGCACTACAAGACCTGTGCTAGTATGACAGTGACAGAATAGTTGAACGGTGAAATCTATCCTGTATATCTGTGATATAAAGTGCTTATGCCTAATTTTCAAAAGTGCCCCACCACTGTGAAACCTAAATCATCCGTGTGCTTTTGAAAATAATCACCATTAGCTGACACATTAATGCCAGGCTAAACAGACTGAGTGTGGACCACTTTTCCAGAAGCAATATGACTTCAAAAATAGTTGGGGGCATGGGGGGAGAAAAGGTAGCTTAATTAGCTCCTAAACTTTATTTTTTTCACAAAGCAACTGCTAGCATGAGATGAGAGATGTGGGAAGAATCTAATCTACTGCTCTGCCATGCACTCCACATAGCCACAAAAAAAACTGTACTTCTCACTCACTCACTCACTCAAAAAGTTTTCCTGAAAAGAACTCAAATTACTTAAAAAATAAATCAAACCCACACAAAACCCCAAAACCAAAACTGATCAATCCCTATGGCACTGCTTGGAAACGTGTAAATACTTCACACTATTTTTTGGAGTTGTACCCAAATACATTCAATTCAGTGCCTTTGAAGGCTTATCCCATGATGCTACCATTGCTTTTTGTGACATGGGCAAAAAAATGTCTGTCTAATCTTTTAAACAAAATGTCCATCTTCTTCCTTATGACAAAGTGGTCTTGTGAACACCCATGTAACCACAAAGCATAAAAGCATCATCTGTTCTCTTAGAGATTATGAAATATTGATGTGCCCACAACAGTCATCCAGACGTAATCTTCAGGCTTTGCTGAATTCATAACCCTAAACCCTTTTGATTTTAGGAGGCACTGAAATAATTTGAGGCCTCAGACCATTCAAGACTAACAAAGATTGTCAAAGGTACCTTTGCTTGTCTGCTCGTGGGTGAAGCAGCTTTGCTCGCAGATGAACCACTTACTGCACTGGACAGTCCCTGATTCCTTGGTCGAAACATTTACTGGCAAGAGATAGCCAAGTCCCAGGAAATAAAAATGCATGGGACTTGAAAAAAAAGGGATTCTGAGTTCTGAAGCTTTCAGATAGTTGTGTTGACCTGGGTGTCCAGGTCAGCCAACATGAGACACAAAGAATTACAAGCCACTTCTGGAAGTGTTAAACCTTGAACTTTTGCTTCAGTCTCTTGATCTGCAAAATGCAGACACCAGTGATTTACTTCAGAGGGCAATTAATATGGTTTTCCCCTTCAAATCATACTTATGTGGAAACTCTCCATATTCTGGGACAGGTTTTTAACCAAACGAATCTGAACACAGAAGATGTCCCTCTTAAATTACATTAGTTCCTATGGACTGAGCCAGAGAGGAAAAAAATCTACACAAACTCCTTGTGACTCAGAAAAAATTATTCCATGCAACAAGCCAGTCACTCCACCTCAGACAACCTATTTCCCAACACTAATCCTGGAGAATTTAAGATTTGCATGCAAAAATTCACCATGTGTTTCACAAATCCGTTTTATAAGAATCGTTGGGTTTACAGACTTTTTTTCCAAGCAGTGGTAGTTAGAGCTGGACCTCAAGCCAAGCTGCAGATGTTGGAATTTCCATGGAGAAGGCGGCTGCCAATGACCCAGAGGATCCCCTTTCACTAATGAAATGCTGCTCCCATACACTTAGAGAGAAGTGAGAAGAAATTGCAGTGCAGGTTTTCTTCACAGGGGAAAAGTGTACTGCGTTTTGGAAGGGGAAGGAAGCAAAAAGTATTTCTTTATGGATGACAAAACACTGCAAGTGCAATATTGGTAACTCACCCCACCGGTATTTAAGATGCCTCAGGGGCAAAACTTGGACAGGACCCAGCGATTTGACTTCTAAACCTCTGCACTAAACTTATGTAAGAGCATAATCCTGTAATGTGCTATTTATGGTTAACTTAGGCAATCTTATCTAAAAGGCCTCATGAGAAAAGTTACGCTCTAATACATATAGATGCTATAACATCTATTCTAGGCTAATCAACAGGCATTCGTACAATTAAAAAATGCCCAGTGAAGATTGAGGCTGTATTACCTACAGACCTCAGTAGGTTTTTTAAAGCCACACCAGCCCCAAAGAAGCCATTTTCAATTAATATGTCCCTAGTCAGGACCATAAAGACTAACAGAGGATGTCTGTCAGGTCAGGTTGATGGCTCAACCTGCTTCACAGTGCACTAGCATTTTGTTGTCTAGATCAAATATATGTTAGCCTGCATGAGGTTCCATGGCTCTGTTCTGGTACAAATTAAATACTTAATAAAAAACCCACAAATGAATTATTAGTTAGTCTACACTGGGATCAAGATTGTATATGGATATGAATATATGTCAGATTTAATTCCCTCAGCTTCCTCCAGTTCTCCAAGAGCACTAGCCAAGAGTAGGAGTAATGAAACTTCCCTGTGTCTTGGGGAACACATGTTGTTCTCCAAAAAGCAAGAACTACAAGCACAGTTAAGCTCAGCCTACGTCAGGACAACTCTCAGAACCTGTCTCAGCATCAATAGCATCTCACCCAAAACAATCCTCTTTGTTGATGTTTAAATTTGAGTACCTTTCCCTTACCAGACAGCAGGCACACAACTAGAAAACACTAAAAGGCTTAAATCAGAGAAGGACTAGGAAAGAACAAAACCTTAATTTCCAGCCAGGGATTAGGTGGGTTGCAGAACAGACTGAAGACCACAGACAGAACAGGCTTCATGAGACAAATCTGGCCAAAAGCAGAGCTGTGTTCTGCATGGACTGAAGGTAGTGCATGGTACACGACTGCCTGAATGAAACAACGCACTGCAGCAATGCCTAACAGAGGTGTCCTGAATGGATGTTAGCTCTGTATGAGAGGGGAAGGTTCTCAGTTGCCTAACAGACAACATTTGCTTTTCTGTTTTTTTTTTTACTCACCCACTGATGCCCAAAGTAACCCCAAGCTGAGGACAAGCTGAGGCCTTACAGACAGACCAGCAAGCACAGCTTTTCCTGAGACCAAACAGCAGCGCTGTCAATTGTCTCAGTATTTTCTGCTTTTATCAGTGCTTCAGCTCCTCCCACAGAGACTATCAGCTTCCATTAAAAAAGTTTCTACCCCTTATGGCTGTGGGGAAAAGTCTGCAACCACGATTCTAATGTAACCTAGTGGGTCAGAAAATGAGCCAAAGAACAAGAACTTCGCACTTCTGCTCCCAGCAAATAAATCATGACTTTTAAGCTGATCTCACAGTTTATGGTAACTCAAGTTTTTTGAATGACTAAGGTTAGAAGTACTTTAACTTATCAAACTAGCGAGTTCCTCAAATAAAAATAAACAAAGCGCTCTCTTACAGCTATTCTGAAGATTAACTCCTTTGCTACTAACCACATTTCTCTTTACTATATAAAGGAAACAATTACGGTTTTGAACTAACCATTTCTCCAGAAGGCAAAAAGGTCTCACCTATACCAAACTCTCAAGCCAAAGGATATAATCCTCCCACGCTGCCATGTCCATATTCCACCTCCACAATGGAATTACCAGACTGACTTACTCATACCTTTGTCGTAATTGGATGATGTAATTTGTTGAAAATGGATGATAGACTACCAAAGGCTACTTGAGGACTTCCTCAGAGGCATTACAAATAATTTAGGCAAATAAGACTAACAGAAAACATGACTGTGTCACTGCCCTAAGTCCTGTTGCTTCCAAACTGTTCCCAGTGCTCTTGATTTGAACACCACACGCAAAGAAGAAAATGCAGTTTCAATGAAAATGTTCCTCTCCCTCCAAAATCAACACACATGACCATACAGCATTTCCATCAAGGTCAAGAATTTATAATACCAACAGTGCACTATGACTTCACAATTATTTAAAGGATCTTTTGCTTGAAATCACATAAAATCTTGGATCTTCTCCTTTCACTGTTTACAGAGATTGCACAATCAGATTGACATACCATGAGACTTCCATTCCCCTTCAGCTCTGGTTTGGTCATCCTTTGATTAATATCATGTTTATCAGGAATGCATTGATTTAGAAAAAAAGCTTCCCACACACACCAAAAATAATCTGCATCACTCACAGTCTCCAAAATTGTCACACAAATGACTCCTGCCCCATGCCACACCACAGACAAAAGAAAAACAGTGTTGTTACTTACTAGGAACTCCAGACACCAGCCGTAACGGACGTAATACTCGGAAAGCCCGCAGTGCTTTAACATCGAATCCGGCACCTTTTCCTCCTATTGAATTCCCCCCATCTGCTTTGGTTGCTTGTTCTAAAATTGCACTAAAAAGCCTGCAAAAAGAAAGAGGAAACAATCTGTAGGCAGACAGCAAGGCTTGGGCTAAACAGGAACAGAGATCATCATCATCATATCACCCAAACTATCTCACAGACCTGCGAAGAGTGTCACACATCTCAGTCGACATTCACATATGGTAGAGGAGAGACAGACTCTTCCCATATGCAACAGCCTATTGGTGATGTCTATACCATTTCCAAAACACTTGTTTCTGGAGCAGACATAAACATGATGTGCTCCTCCTTCAGCCTAATGGCTCCTAGGCTACCAATACTTTGCTATCTTTGTTAACAAACAATCCACCCTGGGGAAGAAGAATCATCACCCATAATCAATCCAATAATTAATTATCTGTCACCCATTTTACAAGGAATTAAGATTCACCAAGGTCACTGCAGGTAGAACTTAGTGTGAAACTCAGAGATCCTTCAAGGTGCAAATTTTTAGGTAAGGGAGTATCTTCACCTTGTGTGCTTGAGTATCCATTTGTAAATCCCCTGATGTACTGGCTAGGCAAAGTGCAAAACTGTATGAGCATTATTATTGGAATGTTTTATTATGCTAGCAAGCAAGGTAGAAAAGACAATGTTGTTCTGTGAAAAAGCTGAAGGCTCAATCTATCTGTTAATAAGAACTTGATTTAAGAAATTAGCTTTCAGGAAGCAGCTTCCATTTTTTCTGGTAAAACATTAGTACCTTTGGGGGAGGACAGATTCCTCATGAATTTGCTAATGATATTGCTTTCAGCCTTGAAACCACCAGCTTGGACCCAGCCAAATTCAGCAGAGGTTAAAAGCTGTTCCAGTATAAATGGATGCTTGGCACTCTGCAGAAATTGCTTGCCTGGGAGTGGCAGAGCCCTCTTGGCCCCTAAGTTGCCATGGAGGTTCCACAGACAACCCTACAGAAACTGCCTGGGGTGCCAGGAACAGCCTATTTCGAGTGGCCTGGATTCAGCACTGGCTAGTTTCTCCTCAGACTTCAGCCTGCAGTGCCTCTGTCGGGATCTCATCCATAGGTCCCGACTGGCATATTCCACAGAGAGCTCCCAAACCTCATCAAGCAGAGACTGAGCTGGACAATTGCTTAAGAAGGAGCTCCAACACCTACAGCCTGTGCTAAATCTTACAGATAGGGCCACAGACATAAGGAGCTTGGCCTGGGTAGGAAAAGGAGGATTCATTTACTGAAGCATCTAAGTCAACATTTCCCCAGCTCTAAATCCAACAAAAAACCAAGTGGATTAGAGGAGTGCAAACGCGAGATTCGTTTCTTAAGCAGGGTTTGGTTTGTTTTGTTTTTTTAAATTTCATCTTAAGAGTCTTATAAAACTTGTCAGCGGTGACTGAGGAACTCCTAACTGGATCTATTCAAAGCCTCAGCTTCAAGCACCACAGAGAGATTTATCAACTAGGTAACAAGCGTGGGAAAAACTGTGTGTGGGGAGGTTGGATGCTGAGTTTGTAGGTGTTGCAGACTGAGAAGCAGGATGCAGAGAAGACAAAAACAGAGCCTATGAGAAATACTGCATTGACTACAGATATCACAGAGAGAGATAAACAAGGGCTGATGCAAAGAACACGTATTATTGGAATGTATGCATTTCTTGAGCTGTGTACACAAATTATACAGCTGCAATTTTCTGCTGGTCTCCATAATAGAAACACTGTAGGTCAAATTTGGCCTAATGTATTTTCAGTAAGCTAGTGATTAAGCTCTAGCAATGTGCTCCATTTCATATTCAAACCTTTCTGTCTTCCTAGTCAACAGAATTCCCATATTAGATGATGAGTGACATATCTATACAACAGCCCCAGTCTCCTGGGATCCTCTGGAGAAAAAAGAATTTACTGCAAAAAGGCTTCTAATGCTGTTTTTCAGCTCCAAGACTAGAAAATCTCAAGGAACTCTGAGTCAGTAATTGTGCAAAACTGAGGTCCCATTCTCCTGGTCCCCATTTTTACTGGCTCCCTGTTTCACCAAAGAGCAGCTCTTGGCATCGGGCACCAAGGCTGTTTCTACTGCCACCCATGCAGTGAGCAAACCACAGACTGCTCCAGAATTCTGCACCCTGAGCAAGCTGCACATATCCTAAATTAGTTCAGGAAGAGCAGAAACACAACCAGTAGGACAGCTCACTCCTCTAGAGCTAGAACCTGCCTTCCCAAAGTGCAGAGTTCCCTATTTGTACTGATGTGCTAAACATGCTGTTTTGAGATACCCACAGTCATCTGCCTACTATGCTTCAGGAATAACTTGCAGTAATTCCTGCTGCTCCTCATTAAAAACCCTGCATTTAAACTTGAATTTCTAATCCTGCTTTAATGCATTTACTCCATACCTAATATCTCCCCTGCTTTTTACCAATGCACTGCAACTTTTTATTTCTCTCATTTATTTCCCTCTCTTTGGCTTTTGTACTGGGGTCGAGACTCTGTTCAGTGTGGCCTGCTGGATGTCTACCCCATTCTTCAAGTTCATAACACATTTTGCCAATCCTGCTTCATTGTCCTCTCCACCTCCTTCAGTCAGGGCACTGGAAGACACCCATGATTCAGAGGCTACAACTACCTAATGCTCTTAGTTTTTCAGCTAATTGTTTTCTGACACTGAAACAGCTGGGTGGATGTTAGGCTACTGATAAAAATTAGGAGGCCAGAGCCTTTCTATCCTATATTTACATGGGAAATTCTGCTCTTTGATGGAAACCTTTGGGAAAAGCTTCCAGTAGGTGTGTGGAGCAAGGTGCACTTCTTTTCTTCTCTTCTCAGGAGGTTAGTTAGCTCAAACGCATGCTCCAAGCATAAGTGTGGGGAAACACTTTGCTGACAGAAAAATCAAAGTTTGGATGGCACAAAAAATGCAAGAGGGCTAATCTCTTGTGGCCACTGAAAATCTCACCATGAAAAGTAAATAATAGTAATAATAATAATAATAAAAAAGAATAAAGAAATCAGCCTTATTTCCTTCCACCTAACTACTTTCTGCCAGCCTAAATTCATGCCCCATTTTCATTTGGATATGGTACTTTCTACTGATGAAGCACAATTAATAGCATCTTGATTTCTGAATTTCACTTGTGACATGACTGCACCTTAACTAAATTCATCTGACAGACATAAACTGTAACACAGAAAAACAAACTTCTATCAACACTTTTTTTTTTTTGCATTTACTTGTAAAGTATGAAGCTAGCTTCACTGTTTTCCTTTCTTATATTTTGCTGTTTCTCTTTTGACATTTGAAATATCAAAAAGGTTTTCACTTTGCTAGATGATCCCAACAGCAGCATGATAAGGCTGTAACCTGCTCTTCATCTCTTCCTCTGTGGGGAGTGCACCATGAGTTTTACAGCATTGAAAAAAAGAAAGGAGCTTGTCAAGGGCCTCCAGAATATAAAACAAAAACAGAGGGCTTGGTATTTTTAAGGCCAAAAGTCAGTGGAAAAACAAAACTGAAAGAATCCTCTCAGGTGCAAAAAAACAGTAAAATAGAAAGATTTTTTTTTTTCACAGTGTTTTACAGTTCACCTGTGATTTGTGAGTGTGAAAGGGTTTGGATCTGCCCTTTAGAAACTCCACACAGGTCTTCAGAAAGACCATTTTCCAGTCTGCTCTGATTTCAGATCCTCCCCAAGTACCCTTTCACTGCTTACCTTCCCAAGTAAGACTGTCTTTCAAATTACACCACCTCTTTTTCTGGCAGAAGCTACAGGTCCTTGGAGAATGACTGTGCCTGGCAGACAAACCACAGCACTGCCAGGAAAGACAGATATTTTTCTATCACAGCATTGTCAAGTTGGTCTTCCCTCCAGAGAAATTTCCTCCAACTGCCTAATATTAAAGGATATCACTGTGAAATCTGAAAGTTTTAATGTTTTCCAAAGGAGGAACAGCAAAAATGAAGGAAGCAGGAGACAATTTGACTAACCATTTGTGTTTGTGGGGGTTGTGCCTCATTAGGCAGCTTAGGGGGGTGGTCTCTACTCTTAGCTAATAATGTTAGTAGAGCCTCTGATTGATATCCTCACACAGACAGTTTTTCTTCAAAGCAGCATTTAACAGTGCTGCTATAGCAAGGTCATAGGCTATTTAAAGATAAGCTAGAATCAAGCCTTAAAAGACATAATTGATGAATATGCAGATCTCCCACACTTCAAGAATGATAAGCTGCTACAAGCCTGCAGGTCTAAAGTGCATCCTTTCACCAGAAAATGTAGCAGTTGTGTTCAGTGCTCCCCTCTGCTGCTGTTGCATATTCCTGTGGCCTTGTAAGAATCACTAAAATCCCTCTGGATACCAGAGGACCTATCTTCAGAAGGCAGGGGACAGTATACAGGCACATTGTTATAAACTTTTTTAGAGGAACTGTGACTCTGTGACTCCCCTCTAAAATTTATACTTGGTCCTGCACATGTCCATTTTCCTCTTATTTTACTGATTTAAGGTAAAGGAAGCTTGTTGTGCAGTATTCTCTCTTTAACTTAAGTGTGGTAAACAGTGCATAGGGGGATTTATAAGATCTAAAACCTGCTAATTTTTTTTTGCTCCTTTAACTTCCAACAGTACTTGAAGTACTTCCCACCTAGCCTTTCTATGTTTTGTAGCAGGGACAGTCATCCTTGAAAAACGAGATGATCCCTAAGGCAGAGCAAGCACAAATGGCAATTACTACAGTTCTGAGACTTGATGCTTCCAGTATTAGTCCCACACCATTCTTTGCCCCACATACCAAATAAATCCCTCTGCCCAGTGCTGCAGCTGTGTACAAATCACTCAGCTTTCTCCAATAGCTCCATCAATAGGCAGGAAAAAAGCACCACAAAGAAATACTGTTCTCAGCACTTGCTCTCTTCCTCCTCTCTCGTTAAAATTTATTTTAAACATTTTCCGTGGGGCTTCCTCCCTGGCAAAATATTCAAATACACTGAAGTTTAAACATAATGGCATTGAGGGATTTCAGACAGCCCCTAGGAAAAGACGAGAGGGCAGAGCAGGAACAGATGGTATCACCATGTAGACTTTGCAGAGGGGTTGTGGAGAGGAAAAGCAGTGCAGCAGCCTAGGCTGTGGTACTGTACGAGTGAGTTTAAACAGATAAACATCAAAGGAACCCATCTGGCCTTGAAGTGGAATCTGTCACTTGAGATTCTTACTATTTAACAGAGACCTTGGGGTCTTGGCCATGTTTATTATACTCGTGTAATCCCTCCCCAGTTACATTTTTTTGTTCCCCATCTAGTGGGGAACTGAGAGCTGCTGGAGGCAAAAGCAGATAGAAGAGCTGAGAGCTGCAGCTTCTGTCACTGGCAACAGAATTAATTTCAGCCTGAATATCGTCTTGCTGATTAACTGCCCTAGTAGGAAAATTGAAAAGGACTGTACTTAAACTAGATATAATGCTGCTCTGTGATTTCTGGAGCCCTGCTCTCTCACATTCCAGTGGAAGAAGAGGAGGTAATCTGTCCTCTCTTTAAAATGTCTCTTCCTCATAAAAATGAAAATGGAATAACAACATTCACAAGACTCTTTTTTTTTTTCTCCAATCTTTCTTCAACTTAAGCAGCAATTTCCAAGCAGGTGGGATGTCTGAGGGCATTCAAAGGCAGAACCAGCTATGGAACTGGACATCAGTCCCAGGGGAGGGGTTGAGGATTTACCAGTTTTCAATTACTAATGTGTGATCAGATCCTCTGTCTGCAAGCAGGAACAATGGAGAAAGAAAATGGACATTGCCATAAGGAGAAGCATTATGTCCACGTGGAGGCAGAGAGGTCTTGAGACTAAGAATAGGTTTCAGCCTGTTCTCCCTCCCCTTCACTGGGAATTCTCCTTCCACCCACTTTTCCCCGTGATGATAGAAAGTGGGAGGGATTGGGTAGCACACAGCAGTTTGCTGATGAAATATTTTTGGGCCACCACAAAAATGGTCAGGAAGGTAGATGACTTGGGGAAGAGATTATGAGGGGGTTTTGATGACTAGGAGTATCCCTTTTTTGACATTTTCCCTAGGAGTTGATGCAGAGTTTCCTTGGTAAGGAGGTGAAAAGACTACAAGGTTTTGTGGGCGATGAAACTCTTTAACAATGGAGTGGTGGGAGGATGGGACAAATTACTCAGGCAAAGAAATACTTGTTCTCTTTGTCTTCATCCGTAGTTTATCCTTCACCTCTTCCCTCCAACAACCACAATTCAAATCCCCTGCTTATCTCTTACCCTTAGGTAGAGAAAGCAGAAGGTGTGTTACCTTGCTTTTATTCATATAAATTAAACGCCAGGTTTGAAAAACACAGAGAGGAATAACAGGATTAGAAAGGTTGAAGCTCAAAGTAGCAATTTGATCTACAACAGTAAAATTATTCTTTAAAAAGGTTAAAACATTAAAAGGGTCAAAATTAAAAGTGTAGAAATCACCAGCTGAACAAGGCAATTGAGCTGAGGAACTTATTTTAGTTTGTAAAAAAACCTGGGGTTTAAATTTTTCACCCATCTTTCAAAATGAGAAGCACCAGTAAAAGTTCACAAGATGGCAGAATTTATCTGTCACCCATCTCCTAATCCTAATTAAAGGATTACTTAAATATTATTTTTAATATTCACACAGATTTAAAAACAAAGGGATTTTCTTGCACTTAAGCATATTCAGGCATTTGACTTTGTCCAATAGCTTGCACTGCTTCCTCTTTTTTATCCCTGTTCCCAAAGAGCAGTTTAATTTCTATGTCATTTAAATGGTGGTTGTAGGAGGAACATAATGGACAGCAACCTCTAACATCACTCATACATAATGTACCGAGATTCCCCCACCCTTAAGCTCCCAAAGATTGCCAGCACCCCCACGTGTACAGTGCCCTCAAAAACAAACTGTTGGTACTCACCCTACTACCACAATTATAAAATCTAGTAAATTCCAGCCATTGCGGAGGTAAGCGTTGGGGTGAAAGAGAAGTCCGTATGCTATTACTTTTAAAAATGCTTCCACTGTAAAAATTATGAGAAAGAGATATTCCACTCGTTCCTGGGGAAGATAAGAGAACATGAGAGGTAATGGTTAGTGTGAGTGACAAACCACGGATAAGGATGTTTTCTTTTGTTGTAGCCCACCCCACTCATTGACTCGCCACTGGGGTGCACCTATCACCCATGGCTGGCTTGCCAGAGAGCTTTTCTCCTCACTCTTGCATGGTCTGCAGTCAGTCTGACAGGACAGGGGCAGTAAATTTTGGTTAGACTCTGAAACTCGCTGCCCTTGCCTTGGCAGGGACAGACCCCTGCACAGGCCTGTGCAAAGCAGGAGGGCAGAGTCCCAGCACTCAGCTCTCTACAGCATACACAGCCAAATACTGCCAGCCAGCAGAATGAACTGCATCCAGTCCTTTCCTACCTCTGGAGAGGAAACGTTCCTGGATGCAATACTGGGGAGAGAGATGGGGGGAAAAAATTAGAGGAGCCCACCTGAGACTAATGCATGTGTCAGACTGAGCCTTCTTTGGGATTCCCTTTTCTGTTGCTGGGGAATAAGTAGGCTGAACAGTGGTGGTAAGTGATTTACAGATCAGGCTGACTAATACTAGAGGCGTTTAGTCATACTGTTAGAAATGTATATGTCCCTGTGAGAGGCAGGCTGCAATTAAGCATATCCAAACAAAGTCACTTCCAGTTGCAGTACAGCCTGATTCAGGACAAGCAGTCGGGCTTTTGGAGCAGTACAGAGGTTCACCATCTCTCATCCCTGGGGCTTTTATCCCCGGTGTGGAATAAGGGTAGCAGTGTTGCAGAAATGGAAGGGACCTCCACACAAGTGGGAGGGAAACTGCAGCATTAGGTAATCACTACAGAAGTGCTGCGTGGCAAGCTGCGTGGGAGATAAGTACAGGAAAACCAGATAACAGCAAAAGGAGACTAGGTCCCTGCGAGGTTAAACTACAAAGTTATTAAAAGTTCACAGGGAAGAAACAAAATCTGAGATAAATACAAATTAAAACATCCCAGGAATTCCTGTCTTTCTTGAAAAATACCCAGCAAGACAGTCAGACAGGTCACTATTTTTCTTTTCAGCTCTGAATTTTATCTACCCTGTTCCCCTGTCCAGCTGAACACATGTATGACACTTTCGTATCATACAGCAATAAAAAATGTGCAGGATTACAAAAAAAAAATCATTCCACCTTTTGACAGCTGACCATGTGAATATTTTGCATTCAGCTGCAGATAATTAACAACTCACTAGAAACCTGAAGGTCAAAAAAAGCAATTGCCGGTTCATCTGTATGTTTACATTAATGTGATATTTTACATGACTGAGAAATTCCATCTGACAGTAGCAGGCTTATGTTTGTGCTTTACAATATTGCTGGTTTCCCTCCGGTGATGCTTTCACAATGCCTGCAGTATCCCCCAGTGCTTAGTACAAGGAACACCCAAAAAAAAAGAAAAAGTATCATTCTGCAGTTATCTGATCTAGTAGTAAAGCTTCTGAACACGCCCACAGCACAGAATTTGTCCATTGTTGTCCCAGATGGAGACACAGCTGTACACTAAGGATTTCCCTTCCCTTGAACTCAGAGATGGAAACAACAACATACAATACTAGCATCAACTATGTTCCCTCTACAAATAGTGAGGGCACTATTTTATTTAGCCCAGGAATAGGCACATAAGTGCTAACAACCAGGAATCTCACCATGGGCTTGACCTCAGGAAAAAGCTCCCTAATAGCTTGCACGCTCCTAGAAGGGATTAACAGGACAGCCCCTCACCTTCCACTCCAGCTAAAAACCGAGCAAGTACCTCCTGATACACACCCCCCAACCAAACAGACCCCAGCGATCCATCTCTATGCACACGTTTGTAAAGAAGGACTTGCTGTCATGAAATCTCTTAAACCCCAGAAGTATTATAAAATGGCTGCGTGAGGGGAAGTCTGTGTGGTGTTTCTGACTGCCCTGCACCTTTATGCTGCCTCCATCAGCACAGCCCAAGGCTCGGCATGACCCCACAGGGTAGCTCTGCCTGAGAGGTGATTCCCTACCCCTGACAGGACCAAATAAAACCTGTGTAGAGGTTGGAAAAAGATGGAAATGGGCTCTGAGGGGGAAGAATCTGCCCTGAACTCAGTATGGGAGTATGGTATGAAGTGCTTTACCTGGGTTGGACATGGCCTCACTAGGGACTAATGAACATTTTTTAGGATTTCTCTTAAGGCAACACAACGCACTAATTAGTCTCACTCGCTCCCTGTTTCAGCCAAGGGCTTTCCAAAGTTGTGGGCAAGCTCTCTTTCCCTCTCACAAAAAGGGCAAAACCACTCTTCAGTCTGCATTTGAGGTGGCCCTGTGCACTCAGGTTCCTCCAGGATCTCACTGTGCAAACAGAAACACAGGCTCATGCACAAGTGCCGTAGGCCCTAAAAAACACCCTTCCCCTGAAAGCTCTCAGTGGCCACAGCTGAGACAAGCACAGGGGGATGTTGAGGAGCCCACTCTCCCATTTAACAACTCCAGGTCCAATTTGAAGCTGGTGGGCAGAAGAGTTGAAGAGGAAGGCCCAAAGCTGATCCTGTGCCCAGCAATTTAACAGCAAACACTGCCCTTGCCCTCTGGGCACCCAGGGACAAAAGCTGCTGCCAGCTCTGTCTGGCTTTGTGCTGCTCCCATGGCCACAAGCCCTGTGCAGGCCTGCCTGGCCAGGAGAGCCTTTCCACTCCATGAATTTCACTGAAATACCTGTAACTAGTGCAATCAAAAGAGCCATGAAAGCAAATACTTGAGAAAATTCTGGAACAATTTTTTTTTTCCTCCTTCTTTTTAATTACTACTTTTTAAATATTTAATACTGCACAGAGCAGACAGTATTTCAACAAATCACAGGTTCCACTTGGCTGGGTTTGGGAGCCTTATACCTTTTTGTCTCTAAAGATGCCTATGGGACTACTGGCACCTCTTTTGTTATTGTAATAATGCTGCTTGTTGAACCATGTTATTGAGGTACTAATATATCAAAATATTACACACACATGCATATATACACATCTAGACATAGATACATAAATATATACATATATAACTACAAGCTATTTGAATGAATTGCTTACAATGCTTCAGCTAAGGTGGAAAGATCCATAAAAAATAAAATTCTATAAAAGCCTCTGAAATGAACATAAGATACAGAATGTTGAGCAGAGGAGAGATTTTATGATCCTTTGCACTTAAATTAATGATTTCAGAGTCTAAAACTGAAGGAAAAATACTGCTGAGATTAAACAGTGCAGCTGCTCCAAGATCATTTCAGAAAGCTACTCCTGCTCAGACTCAAGAAGAATTTGAAAAGCCTACTAATTAATTTGTGTTCCCTTTTGTCCTCATGCTATAAAACTGAAGAGCCTTTATGAACAGAGCATAACTCGGTAACGACATGGCGTAATTGTGTTCCCTGGAATGTGGGTTTCAGTCCCAGTTCTGATGCCACCTTGCCCAGTGAGCCCACCGATATGACTCAACCATCCCCTGCCTCAGCTTGGAAACGACAGGACCACCTCTTGCCTTCAGCAGGCACAGAACCATAAATTTGCCTCTGCACTTCTGGCTTCTCATCTGAAGCTTTGCTCTCACAGGTTAGGTAGATCAGGACTCAGTGTTTCCATCTCCCAAGGGACATACCACTGCAAAGCATCAATAATTCCAACTCTTCCAAGAAGCCAATTTGGTACAATTTTGAAAGAAACCAAACTAGACAAGTATTGATGTTTCTGTTTGAGAGAGCTCCCTACTGACAGGCAGGGAAGGAGCTGCCCACCACCATTAGGAGAGGAGATGGCAACAGCACTGCCCCTTGAAACACAAATCCAATCCACAGCATCGAAAGAGAGGGAACTTTGGAGTTGTAGGAAAGAAGGAACAGTTATTTTTTTATTTGGGCCTTAGAAATGGGAACCACGCTCACGGGGCCGAGGCACATGAAGCATACTGCAGGTTGTAGAATTACAAAGCAGGAGCTTCCTGCTTGGGCAATAGTAATGCAAATGTTTTGAAAACCAAAGGCAAAAAAACCCAAACAAACAAAAAAAACCCCACAAACAAAATATGAGTGGAAGAAGAAAAGGAAGGATAAAAGTTTTTAGAAAACCATCCAGTCTCTGGAGCACACATGTTCTGAGACTGGCTCTACCACTGTTTATTTGATTTTGGCTTGGGGTTTTTTTGGTAGATATAGGAAATAAGCATCAGCTACCCTAGTTGATAGATTAGCCAGCGCTAACACTGCCAAGAAACAAGCTGTACATCATCGTACTTTTAGCAAAGAAACAAACATCAACTTACTGTTAAGGCTCTAAGATACATTTCCAAGAGAGGATTACTGCATTAAGTATGAAACCCCTCTAATCCCACGTGCCTTCCGAAGAAGTCATAGCTTTGTTTTTGTTTATAATTTTTAAACTGTAGCTAATGTCATCCCGGGTTCGTAAAAGGAGTCTGAAAACAGGAAATCCAAGGAAATTACTGTAGGGTGCCATAAGGCTTTTCTCCTGTCAGAGTGTGAGTAGCCCAGTGCTGTTTCTGGGAAATGGTCGTCAGAGTGATTCACTGTATCTTGATCCCAGCTCTCCAAACTCCATCCACCCAGTAGCACTGATAGGTCATAACATTTTCTTTGCAATAGTTACTCAAGAATCAAATCCCAATCAGGTTCTTGCATCTCATACGCACCAGTCTAAAGAGTTTACAATCCAAAATTCAGTCACTAGAGGTTTTCTTGGACTTCACTGTCTCTCTCTGTACTTGCATTCTGCTCAGCTTGTTACAAACCACGTTTCAAAAACTGCAGCTTATATGTTTGAAATAATGAGCCCCAGGCCCTGCACAAGTAGAACCTTTATGAAGCTGCTTGTTTGACCTTAGACATCAGAGTCTGCATTATTATTCCCTAGTGCTTCCTTAAACATAAGAAAATACATTTCTTCAGTAATGTAAATACTCAGATGTCCAAGTAAAACAGCAGTATTTTAAGGGCCTCTGTCATATAGGATGCTTTGGCATGACTTACATAAATACACTCTGAAAGATACAAATCAGAGGGGAAGCACCCAGACTTTTCCCTAATAGGGAAAACAATCTTTTCTGATGGGCAGTAAAGAGATTGAACTGCTGTGCTGGGAAAGATGGCAGAGAGACTTAGTGCAAAAAAGATTCTGTGTTTTTTGGATTACAGGTTATGATCACATCTGAGATAAGGACATCCTCACTGTGTGAACATGCTAACCTGGAGACAACTGTTAGCATTAATAGCTTTGACCTTCAGTGAGGAGGACCCACACGTGTGCATCTGAAGGATCAACTCAGTAAAGAAGATGTTAAGACAGATTTGTTGACAATGAGTTACTTCTGAATGTGCTCAGTTACTCAGGGGGCGTTTTCAGCTAAGTATGCATAAAAACAAAACACAAGCACATGAGGGAATAAAACTTAAAGGAGAGAACATGTTTGAATTTTTTTTAACTTTCATTTCTCCTTAAAATTACTGCCATTGCAGAAACAAGTGGCCATATCCATTTATTTGATAAAGGGATATTATGGCATACTGATGAACATAACTCCATTTGCTGCCACTGCTTGTCCTAAAACACAGCATCCCTTCTTCTACATATTCCCCAAAAAGAATAATCCCCAAAACCGAGCAAAAGAACACTACCTGATTTTACCTGACAAGGATTAAACAAGCCCAAAGAAGAAAGTGGGTGCCAAGCATCTGACTAAACATTAACCCATCGTGTTGGTAAAGAGAAGTCAGAAGAGCTTCTGCAAGGTTAGATTTCAGAATACAATCAGCACTGCCTTCTCTGCACTCCAGCCAAAGGCAGCGTTAGGCTTTCCGATGAGCACAGTTAAATTCACACCAAGCACTGCAGAAATACCACCTTTGAACTAACTCCTGGTGGATGGGAGATACGCTCACATGTGGCTGCTTTAAAGGGGTCCAACGCTAGAAGCATAAATGGAAGACAGAATTCTCACTAGTCTGAAATAAGCAATTATAAAACAGGAATATAGTGCAAGCCAGCCTTTGGTACTTTATGATAATTCATAACATGCCCACGATGTATTCAAAGAACTTCCCCTGAAATGAATAGAAGAGAGGACATAAATAGTTTTGAATGATTACAGCCCCGATACAGGCGCCCTATATTCAAGGGTTTCTTGACAGATCAAGGAATACTTCATGCAGAGCTGTCTTGCAGAATCCAGACTGAGGTCCTTGTTTTTCTCAGAGCACTTTGGCAAGGATCAAGTTGAATTTATTTATGCATTTAGTGGAATTACGTTCTGTGTCAGAGTCCAATTGTAATGCAAAGCCGAGGTCCGTGGGGGTCAATCCCCTGTGCCCGTTACCTTGTGCAAACACACTTTGCTTTTCGGGGAGCCAGATGTTCATATTCACTCAAACCAAAATACAGATGATGAATGCCACTGCTTTCCTGATTTATCATCAACTTCACCTCCATTTTTTGCTAACATTAGGTGGGGAAACCATCTCCAGCTACACAGAATAATGTAATTATTGGGAATCCTACATTTCAGAAAGGATGCCAATAACATTTGAATGAAAATACATGAGGAATATTATTTTGAAACCTTTATACTGAACAAAATTCTGTAGAGTTTGATTTAATTTTGAAGACAGCACTGCTGTGAGTTGGAATTCAGACTAGACAACCTACAAAAGTCCCTGTACAACCTATATTTTTTCTGAGACTATACACATATTTTCTCATCCTAAATGCACCTCTAGTCCTCAGAATAAACGAACAGACTTGATCTTTCCTTTCCATTGCACATCAGTGCTTCCCAGTGGGATGCCTCATTCTCCACAATAGAGATGGTCAAGCATGTGCCTTTCTGGATACTTATAAAAGATTATGCATCCACTCAAACTTAAAATTTGGACTCCAGTGCCAATTAAACAACTCATAACACATATAAGATTTTTCTTTATGGTCTTTGGCTGGCAATAGCAGAAATCTCTTGAGGTCTCAAGATTTTTTTTTTTCTTTTTTTTTTTTTTTTTTTAAATTGAAATAGAACAAGAGGATCCTGTCTATATATGAGTTAAATTCAGAGAACGTGTTCCTTTTGGGCTCAGTTTCTCTTAACCAAGAACTGAAGCGATCCAAACATGCCATGCAAAAATATTCCAACCTGAATAGCTCTGAAGAGGCAAAAAAGGTTGTAGTTTAGGTGTTTTGGTTGGTTTTTTTTTGTTTTGTCCCCTACTCTGATTAAATTGAAATGAACTGTCACTTTATATTCTGATCAGACCAATAAGAGATTACCATTCTAGGAGGAAGCAAAATTAGAGAAGGCAGCATACGGTTTATGACTGAGAGAGCCTCATTTAGGATCTCTGGATAGAAATTAAAAGCTGGCAAGGTGTTGTGTTGTTACCATGCTCAGGAATTAAATTCACCTCCTAGAAGAAAGCTTTTACTAGTTCCCTTTATGCAGTTTCAGAGGCAGTGAGGCAGTCCAGCGTCTTCTCCCAAGGTTAACAAAGCCATTAGAAACACCACAATCAACTGTCCATCTACCAAATACTTAAGGACAGGATACCAGAAGCATCCATTTAAATCAGAGCAGCCCCAGTACGACAGCTGTACCTAATAGATCATCACAAGGCATATCGTGTCTCATTCACCTCCCAAAATGACTCAAACAAGTCAAAAATTGGCTACTCACCACGCTCAGGTGTCTGACCTCAATCATGCATGCAATGAGATATACAAGTCTATCAGCCATGTAACATTTCAGTGCTCCATTTTACTTATTTGTCATTATTGTTACTAATATTAAAAACATGCTAGTATTAAATATTGAGTATTTTGTTGGCAGACAGAACAGTAAATATATATCCCACTTTAGGAGAGATTCTAGAGAAATAACTAATTAAGTATTGATTCATTAGGACAGTTTCTAAAAGGTCTTACCGTAGATAATGTGGCATCCAAGCAGGATACCAATGGTAGCATGAAGCTTAACAAAGGTGAATCTCAAGCATCTGACTGCTAAAGAGAAGTAACCCCGCCCCCATGGGATTTATTAATTTCAAATCAATTGCATAATTTCAGGAGCTGATGAATTTTTAACTGCTTGGAGTCAACATTACGGCAACTGCAGTTTGCCTGCCTTGTAAGCTCAGACTATTGTCACATGGACATGCACACTGAGACACACTGATTGTTGTATTTGGTCATCTTTTCTAAGACATGACCAAAAATTGGGCCCCAAAACGAAAGACTGAATTTCCAGCAGACCTCAACATGTGCACAGTGAGTTCCTTCAGAAGTACACCCATAACGAGACTTTCTGTGTGCCAAGACTTTTTTTACAATCCCCTCGTGGATTAGGGAGGTACAGAAGAGTTGTATTCCACACCCTTAATTTAATGAAGCATCTTTTCTGTCAGATATTTGGGGGTTGGTTTTGGTTTTAATTTTACTTTTTAGAAAATATCTGGTCCTAGAAGGTTTCGAGTAATTATAGCGCTTACCAGGTTAAAATGAAACGGTTTTAATCAGGGAGAATTTTGCTACTAATTTTATTTGTGTTTATTTATTCTTCTTTACAACTTCTCAGATAACACCACAGAATGAGACACTTTCCCTAAACCGCCTTTCAAGGGGAACCAGATTTTGAAGGTGGCATGACCGTGTACTGAGCTGACAGAGGGAGTGGCATCACCCTTGACATGGAGCACGTGTTCAGAAGAGAGAAGGGCCGGCAGGGGAAAGATGAGAACAGCAGCCAAAGGGAGGAGTATTCGGGCAGCTCGCCTGGGATCAGGATGGCAGCAAATGTGGGCTCCTCAAGAAACCTGTTTAGACCCTCTGTGAATCACTCCTGACTTCTGAGCTAAGAACTAGAGAGCTGCAAGCAAGGCCCTGCAGAAATCTGGCCACGAATCTCTGTTTTAAGAGAGCACTGGGCAGAGAGGCTTTTCTCTGACTGACCACACAGAAGAGCTCATCAAATCCCACTCTTAAAACATCTCTGTCAAATGCATTTGAATCTGATCACTCTTGTGCATTTTATGATGCTCTAATTTATGTTTTTAATCTAGTACAATTCTTTTATAATTGTTTGTGCAGTGACGCCTGACAGGGAATGCTTTATAAAGAAATTGAATTTATGACTATTTATAACCTCTCCCTCTTGAAATTTCTTAGCAAAAAAATTGGTCCCACAGTTCAGTGTTCTAGGGGTGGGGTCTCTCTGTACACATTCATACAAACATACAAGGCACATGTATGAAAGAAAGACAGAAAGGGAGAAAGAGATGGAGTGTGTATGTGTGTGTGACCTTTTCTTTCTGTGAGTAGCTTAAGGGCATATTTAACATTCTGTTCACAGTGCTCATGGCAGACAGGAAAAACACAACTGAAGGGACTGAAAAATGAAAAGTCCTTGCAGCTACTCCATCTCAGGCTCCATCTTTCCTTTTGTGGGACAAAGGTTTTCAGGTTTTGTTTACTACCCCTGAGTAAGTTTCTGTTCATTTGCTTGCTGCTTGAGCAGACAGGACACGTGAAATGAGGCAGCTATAAGGACCTTTGACAACCAGCACATAAAACTCATTTTATTTCCTTAATGGAAGGCTAATTGGTAATTAAAAACATGAGTGTGACCTGTGCAGTACCCAGAGAATAGAAACTGACTTCATTTGAAACAGATAAAGCTCCCAGGGCTGCAGCTCTGCAGAGTAGAAAGACTTTTTCTGGGCAAGGAGAAGTGAAAGAAGCGCTTCAGTTTTTAGCAGGTTTTGCTAATTTAGGCAAACCAAAAAAGCCCCCAAGAACTTCGCCAGTTCTTCTGTCCCTTGGTTGACGCCCAAGAGCCGCTCTGCTGACCCTCACTACAGCAGCTGCTGATGTGGAAACAGACTCAGGGGCAAGGAGCTGGAAAGTGCAGTTTGGAATGGTGCCTGGCCTCCCCCAGTCAAACCAGAGCAGGCATTTCTATTTCTTGTAAGACAGGCGTGCACTTCATCTCCTTATGTGTGTGTGTTGTAGGGGTAAAGGGGCAGACTAATAAACTTCCTAGAAGCCACCAGCTTCCATCCAGTTAGGCTAGGTCCAAGTGTCAAGTTGGTGTAACCTCAGCATGTGGGACAAAGGATCAACCTCACAGGGCGCAGAGAAGTGCTTGGGTTGGTGCAGACTAATGCAAGGTCACAGCATAATAAAATATTTGGATTTGCTTCAAGCAAGCCAAACATATGGATGTGGGAATGTTAGAAACAGTTTTGTTCAATAAAAATGTTTAGACATAAGGCTCTGTTATTTCTGCACTGAAGCTTTCTGAGAACTTCCCTTTACAGACACTATAAAGGGAGAATATCCTGTACAGAATACTACAACCATTTCATTGTAATATTCAATAAAAGCAAGTTTTGAAATACTGGAGTTTCACAGACAATCCCCAGACTTCCGTCAGCCTGAGTGGCAAACCAGCAGGAAGGAAAATTGAAAAAAGAGAAACAGCTCCAAAATGGGTTAATACAGGCTAATGCATTTACTTCATTAAAAACAAGCAGGAAGGATTTCTAATTAAGTTCAGACGTTAATAAGAAATCAAGATTGCACCCATGACACTTTCTGCAATTGAAAAGTCTATAAAGAACTATAGTGAGCTACTAATTTTCATGCCAGAGGAGAGGAGAGGATACAATGTACCTGTGTTTTCTTTTACTACGAGAAACCCTTAAGACAGTATTTATTCTCATGTAGATAAACTTAAATAAAAACTTAGAACAATATTAAAGTGTGGACAGTGAGAGGTCAGGAATGTTATTAGTATCCTATAATGCCCTTTAATTAAACTCAGCTTGATTATCTTCTGGCCAGTTTACAAAAAGGGCATAGTCTCCCTGTATTCCCTGGCTTCAGGGATGGCTCTATCTCCCGCAAATATTAAAAGGCTGCGGGATCTCTGTCTAAAGGGAAAATCGGATTTCAGCTGGCCTGTCTGAAAAAAAAAAAAAATAAAACCAGAGATCTAAATCTCACCCGCAACCAGAACTCCCTTTCATCAGTTACAGTCAAATCCTTATGACGCCCCAACACTCGGGGGGTCACCCCTGGTGAAATGATCTCTAAGAACTCCACCAGATTCCCTCTACATCACACACACCACTGCTCAGGCTGCCAAGCATTCTGCCAAACGGACTTGGATTTCAAAGATTTCGTGTTCACTTGATGAAAATAAGATGTTACACACCGTGTTTTCGCTCGCTCTGTTCCCAAGGCTCCCTTTCTCTTCAATCACCCTCAGGCTCAGAGCAGACAGGACTCGTATTGATCTGTCTGAAAATTATTTTTAATGCTATTAATGTTATAGGCTGCTGGAATGGATGTCTTCCAAGATTCCCATCCTGACTAGTTGTTCTGACTGATCTGTGACACACTAAACCCCATCTCTTTGGCCTTGCTGCTGGCCAGGACCCAGCTCACACCACAGAAATGAAAGACACCCGATGCCTGTACTTGAACTCTGATGGGGTGCAAGTGTTTTCTCGTGCTCAGTGCATATTCCTCACGGCCTCACAAGCTGCACAGTGTCACTGTGTGACATTGTCTGGCTTTTCACCCCTCCATTCCCCTACTCTGCTTTCTGTGCATTTTAGGTCATGCATAGTGAAGTTGGGCTCTTTGCTGCCAGTGCAGAAGCGGCAGGAGCTGGATGAACTCCTGGATGCCATTTCAGGACAATTATTCTCCTATCATATTATCTCCCAGCCAAACATGAGGTGATTACTGTGTCTAACTGAAGAATGCCACATTAAATTCAAAGCCACCAAATCGAAATACATGCTTCATATTGCACATAGTATTACCTTAAACAAATGGAATTGCAGGCAAAGCTTTTAAAAAACATAGTATAATAAGCTTAGACCCGAAAAAGAAAAAAAAGGTTAAAAATTAAAATTGCACAAAACATTATGAAATTTCTCATGGAACAGATTTGAAATGAAGTCCTTATTTGGACATAATTTCCACCAACTCCTATAAGGACTCCATGAACAAGAACTGACTAAAAATCAAGTACAGTAAGCTTTGGCCTAGTCATACCAAAAATATTCTATAGTTACACTAAAATCAAATTGCATAGAGTTGGGGGATTTTAGTGTTTTCTTTTACTTGTCTACAAACTGTGCTAAGGCAGTGCTGTGCTAATGTTTGAGCTCAATGGTGGAAATGATTAAAAACCATCATTAAGTGAAATAAGCTGCTATTATTTACAGAACAGCAAAAAGGGTGTTAAAAGAACAAATACAGAAATGGCAAAAAATAATTTTGATATTGCTCCTTCATTCTGTTTTGACTGTCTTGGTGCCTTTAGTAACACACAGACGGAAGGAGAACAAGTTTTGCAGGTAATAAGCATTGCTCGGTCCATAGTTTATTCTGATCCTTTGACAGACTGCAAGAACAAACACAGCAACCTAAAATTTGCTCACAGAATATTTTATGAATGGGAAAGGAGATGACGATTAAATTTTTGCAGACATTTTTGTGTTTTGTTGTAGCCTTCCCATATTAGCCAATCAGTCCAAACCGAAATTTTCCAAAATATTTTTTTTCCTCGCATAACAATTCCTTCCTCGTAGGATCCATCAGGATTCATAGAAATGTAGAAAAATATTCAAAGTATAGCATATCAGAAGGACTTGTCTCAAGCTCCCAAGTGTGACTCCACAAGCTACTCTCCAAAACTTATGTTCCAACCACGTCTGACACTTGCATGTCCTCTGTCTCACTCTCCTATGCTGTTTCACTCTGCTTCATTTCAAACACAATTTGTTTTCACAGGGAGATGAAAAAAATTAGCAAGGAGGACTATGAAACCACTGGCCTATGGCAAATGCCATAAAATAATCAGGAGAAATTCTTTAATTTTAATTAGCTTCCTTTCTGCAATTGTTCCCTTCATGAAAAGTTCAATTACCAAGAAGCAGGGCTGTTAGATTCACTGTACTATATCATGTTTAGTTGGGCTGTTACACACAAAAAGAAAATGACAGTGAAATCTCTTGTACAGCTTGCCAGATGTGAATCTAGTAGGGCTGAATGATCCCACAAGGCTTCTGGAGCTGACTGAAAGAAAGGATGAGATTGCCAGGGATAAGTTTGTCTCATCATCTAAGTGCTTTAGATCTTCAGAAAAGGCTGCAGGGGTTAGAGTCAATCACAGACTGAATACGACTCAATGTCACGCTATTGCAAAACACAAAAAGGCAAACAACATGCTGGGATGTGTAAACAAACGTACAAACCACAAGACGCAAGAAAAATTCCTTCTGCTGTACACAGCGGGGGTGAAAGTTTTGCTGAAATTCTGTGAATGAAGGAATACATGGGCAGAACGGAGATGGATCAAGAGAGAGCAACGAGGATCTTCTGAAGTGCAGAAAAATGGCAAGGCTCTAGACTGCTGCAGAGAGGCCGTGAATAACCTGCCTGCCTGTTTTCACTCAGGATAGGGCAGGAAGCAATGGCTTTATACTGGCACAAAGAAAGTTCAGGATGGACATTAGGAAACCTTTCCTTGGGATGCCGGTATTGGTGAAAGAGCTGAGACAGAGAACACTGGAAGGGAAGTTACAGTCCTTAAATCACTAGAGGTTAAATCCTTCTGTGGATTAGAAGGACTAAATGGCCTACCAGGGTATCTTCTAGCCATAGCTTTTGTATTCCTGAGGCTCTAATAGATGCCTGTGGCCTCAAAATCCAGCCAGATTTGTCTCATCAGGGAGGCAGCTGTCTATTGGTTTGGAACAGAAAGCCACCAGGAGACAAGTCCTTTTCTATTCATGAGTGAATAGCCTTTCAAAATGTTTTTGACACCCATGCAGCTAAGGCAGATCTAGGCAAGAAATCTACCAGTCATTTGGGATTTCAAGGAATGCCTCCATATGTCATCATTTGAAAAAGGAGCTCAATAGCTCTCTTGGGGGAAACAGAATTCAGGCTTTTCCCCAGGGCTGCTCTGTTTAGAAATGTCACTGCAATCACACTGGAATGGAGCAAGTTTTTCTGCTCTTGCAGTGCAGTTTCAGTGTTTTCTAAGCTTATGTTGTAGAGTCCAAATTAACAGGAGGGATTTTCCCCTCTCCAAGAAGAATCTCAAGCGCTGTCATTCTGACAGATTCTCATCTAGGCTGGTGATATTTAGAGCAGAAGTTTCTCTTCCTTGGTGGATCTTCTGCTGAAGGGCATTTGGGAACATGACCTTGTGAATGTTTAGTCTTCTTTTGATCTCTTTTGCTTTGGGTCCGCAGAGCCCCTGCAGCAGAAATCTATGAGCTTGGCTGAACATATTTGTAATTAATCCTGGACTTAGAGAAATGTGGGGATTAGTGGTTTGCTGAACTCCTTATGTCTCTGGAGCAATGCTGGAGTTTCCTTGTTACAGGCAACAGGGAAAGAGTCAGCATTTGCTGCGAATTTGGCTTAGGCCACTGAACCTACTGATTTCCATAGATCAGAGAAGTCTTCAAAGCAGCACTACAAGCTTGAATAAATACAGTCTCCTTCATCCAAAGGTTGCAATAGACTTCACAGCCAGTAATGAATGAATTAAAATATAAATCATGCCCCAGGGGCAAAAGAGAAACTGCCTCCATTTCACAACTGGGAAAATTGAGAAATACATAGGATAAAGGTATTTGAAGGTTTGAGGTCTTCCAGATTTTAAGTACCCATTTTAGGACAATGACAGCCTGTGTGTTGTTTTTTTTCAGAGACACCAAGTGGTTTGTTGACTAATTGGAGCGATGATGCCTCTAGGGATAGGAGCTTGGCACAGTGACTTGACTGATTTAACCGGCTAACAAGCTAATAGCAATTTACGGCAGGCAAACCTCTGACAAGCATGAAAAGACCTTGTCTAAATGTTTAGAAATCTTTGATTATTCCTGGTGGATGAAAACTGAGATGTTGCTGTCTCTGTCCCTCTTTGCTGCTTACGCTCCACCTCCTGCCTCATGTTTCTGCCATCTTTCTAACCTTTTTTTTGTTGCTTTAGTTTGTACTCCACTTTTCTTTTCCAGAGGCTCAGCTGAAAGTGCAGGTGTCAGGATCTCAATCTCCAAAACATAAGCTGTTCAAAACTGAGAGACAAGTTTGGAAGTCGGACCTACCTAGTTACCACCTTATGACAAAGTCAGGAGTGGGATGGTGCAAACCTTGGGGGGATACTTTGCTATTCCACACCATAGGTATGGTGTCCATACCACACAAAGTTTGTGAGATGCCAAAGAAACTTCATCATCCAAGAAGGATACTTTTTGTAAACTAATGTGCATCAACCTGCTCCTCCTCCTACCTGTTGCTGTGATTTTTTTTCTTTTTCTGTGAAACCAAAACATCCCTCGTAAAACTGTGATTCAGTTCAGCTAAAACGGTGTCCAAGAGGATGCACTCTTCAGGACTGCGACAAAGGAACACAGCAGGCCTCTGCTCTTAAAAAAGCAGAACAAAAAACAATTATATAAAAAGATGTGGACCTACTGAGTGCACAACAAGGTTCCCCTTGTTAAATAGACACCTTAGAGCTCACTGCCATGACACTCCTCCTTCAAGGCAATCAGAAGAATTCATGCTGTGGGTAGATTGATGGAAATGTACATTTGAGATCAAATTCTAAGCAGATAATAAATAAAAAGAGATAATCTTGGCTTTCAGTTGACAGTAAGCATTCTTCCCTAACAAAAACTCCTTACAAATCTGCACTGGCATGCTTTTGGTAAGGCTGGTGCAGTGTGAGCAAGGAAGACGTCTTCTTCACAAGGAGGGAGATCAGGGCCTCTAAAAACCAGAGGTAGATGCACCAGAAAGACTGGGGCGTGGCCCAGGAAGAGGGATGTGGTGTTGTTCCAGCCCCAGCTGGCCCCACAACATCCTTCCCTTCACCACAGCTCCTACTTTGCACTCTCCTAAGGGCAGGCTTGCAGCCTTCTAAATTAACATTTATGGGTCTGTGTTTTACCAGGCAGTAGTTTCTGAAGGGAATCCTGCAGTTTTAGCAGTTATTCTCAACTGTTTAAGAGTATGCTGGTGTTTAGGAAAAAAAGATCCCAAGAGTAACAGGTACTACCTGTTTCTGATTGTCACTCTTTGAAATTCAGCCCTTTTAGGAAGGGAAAAAAAGAAAGTGCTGCCATATACACAAGCCTATGAGCACCGATGTATTTTAATGCATACATTTTCTCTGATATCCAGCCTCTGAGTTTTTCCACCCCCGAGCAAGACCTGAAAATGTACCACGTCATCTATATTGCTTTGTAACCCAAAATCCCAAGTCTCCTTGGGAAACTTTCCTTTCAGAACAATTTAATATGATGTGATATTACCATCCCAACGTTTTTTCCCTCATGTATTAGAAGTGTCACTCTCTCTGTTTGGTCTAATTTGTGCTAGACAAATACAGCCTACCTCGATTAGAGAAATTCCCGTGCTCTGCACCTTTTTTTACTGGTGAGCCTTTCTTTACTCTGTACCCTGAGCTCTTTAGTGACTTTGCCTCATTTAAAAGCTGTATCTCTGCTCAGCATGCCTGCATTCCTGTGGAGAGTTGCTTAATCCCTCTGTATACTCCCAATCTGCCTGCAAGGAACGCAGAGCATTCCCAGATCTTTAAATGAAGGCAACACAAAAATCTTTCTTTTATTGATGGAAAAGAGTCCCTGTACTATTTTAAAAAGAAAAGCAAACGAAACCAAAACAAACAAAGAAAGAAAACCCAAGCCCCCTCTTTTTTGGTATTATCCTTTTTTCCTGCTTTACTCAATTACAGCTGATTGGTTGTTAACTGCCATGACATATGAGTCATACAGGATCTAGGACACAGGATGCCTTCAGAGTTGCTTAATCATGTTCTAATATTTAACATGTACACTTGTTTACTAGGTAAGAGTTGTGCATGATATTTACGTTGTGCTATGTTAATTTGGGATGTTAAAGCTAGAATGGACAGGGAATGATAAACAAAAATGATACAGGCAAACAAAGAGGAAGAAAGAAAATATAAACCAAAGCACAATGAGAAACAGACTCCCAGGGCATAGGAAGAAAGAATTCCTATTCCATTTTTTCTGTTGGGGCACTTGTAGGTCTTCTCTCAGTTATACCAAGTTAAGCTCAGGGTAATCTCCTTTTTATTGTGGTGCATGTCTAGTTTTACCCTAAAAAGCAGCCAAACTTACCTCATCTCAAATTTTCCTCAAAAATACCTAGCTCCGTAAAATGCCCCTAAAACTCCTTCAGGATATGATGAAAGCCATCTGTGTGCCAAATAATGACTTTTGCTGCCTATTTTGAAGTGTTGACATCTGCCTCCAGTCACTTAAGAAAAGGAAAAGGACATCCTACCTCCAAAAAATAATTTTTTTCTCCTTTCCCCCTCTTCATTACAGCATTTATCTCTCAGTCAGCACATCAGACAGCTTTCAAAAGAGCAAACAGAAACAAGCCAAGCTGTCTCAAGGTGAAGCAGATGATCTGTGCTCAGTGGTGGGGCATGAATGTTGATGAAAACACAGTTTTAGCCTGAGGGTTCCACTCTAAAGAGTGAGTACCTTTTTCATGGATAAAAACAATATCTAAAAAAGATTACTTAGCTGTGAAACTTATCCACGAATGACAAAGCTACATAGACAAAATGGAAGAAGAGAACAGAAATAAGATTTGCTCAATATAAGCAGGGACATTTGAACTCAGAATACTTAAGGAAGGTTAGGACTATGCAAAAGAAAAAAAAAAAGCAGTTTGGCTAACTTCTCCTGGAAGCAGTTGACAGCTGAACGTGGTTTTGAAAGGCCTGAAGGCAGTTCACTGCAGGGACTGAGTCCAGGCAGCCTTGCATGAGAGAGGACGATGGCATTCTGCAAGGCACAGAGGACAGATGCCTATTTTAAGGAGATGGTTTGCTGTCTCCAGAGCCCCCTGATGTGGATACAAGACAATATGGAAGACTGCAGCAAGAGCAGTCACAGAAACAGAGCTGAACCTGGAAACCGCTTTACAAATTAATTGCTTGTTACTTCGATCCTTCTTTGTTTTTCTTCCTCACACTTGATGGCTTTTGTCTCTTGTCCTCCTACCTGTGACTTCTCCCATTTTCATCCCTTCTATCACACTCTGTCAAGAGTTCCTAGGTTCCTGTTAAAACACTGCAAGCACCCTGTAGTAATGATGTTTTTAATCCCTAGACTACTTTTGTTTAATGAGAAATTACAAGAAAAAAAGATGTTCCTTGGGAGTCATCAGAAGATGGCAACAAAGCACGAAGAGTCCAAACAAGACAGCACCAGGAAAGCATAAGGTACAAAGCCAGATTCAGCTTGGGGGAAAACAAGTGGACTGAATCTCTTCCTTTAGAGAATGCAGGGACCCCTGGTGTCTCATGGCTCATTTCTAGTTCCCTTCTCCTGACTTAGAGAGAAATGATGGGATGATGTTATGCTGCAGTTCATCAGAGGGTATATTGACAGCACACTACTCCCAACTCTTGGTCCAGACCTTTTGAGGCAAGAGCTGCCAAACTTCTAATCTGTATTATGGACAAAACGACTCCCTAGCAATTCCCAGAAAATTCCAAAGTCCCGCAGTCACATTTCCCCATGCTACTACTAGTAGTCCTGCAAAGGGCACAAGAGTGAGCGAGAGCCAATATTTCAAAAGCCACCCATCCAAATTCTATCTTCTCTCTCTGTATCAGAGCACTTCTTGGTGGTTGCTCTGGGCAAGACTGATCAATTCTGCAGGGATCCCTCATGTCTAGTCCCTAACCCTAGGCTTCATTTCTTAAGGTTTTTTTCTCTTTTTCTACCCTTTACCACCAAGCATTTTTCTTGAGTGGTCTCTAAACAAAATTGCACAGTTCCCCTTCAAACACCTCATTGACCTGGCAAAAAAAGCTACAACATAGAGCGATTAAGATATCGCTTCAATTTATTGCACAGTTTGAGTTATCAGGGCCCAAACACTTCACACAGTTCTCTCAGAAAACAGAATCTGAAGGGCACAAAACTCGTACCTCATCTCTGCAAGGCTTGTTCAGAAATGTTACCATTTCAGTAGGTCACAAGTGGTCATAAAAACAGCAGCATCTCCAATGCAAAAACACAAAAGAGCCTTATAAAATTGTTTAGATTTAAAGGAGGAAAGGCAACAAGCAGATCTATGTCCTCTGCCAATATGCTAAAGGAAAAAGATTTAAGCATACTGATTTACAACTTTGGAAAAGAATTAATCTGACTCATACAATTACTAAAGGACATTTGTCTCCATAACCTAGTAGGCAAGTTCATTTTTCATCCTGTTGAAGGGTATTTCCAACTTTCTCTTTCTATCCCTGGTTAACAAATGGCCTTTTTAGTCCTGTTTCTTTCTGACTGTTATTCAACAACAAAAAAAACCCCAAACAACCCAAAACCACAAAAAAAAATACCCCCCAAAATTAAATAACCAGAATATCTGGGTACTTTATTTGCCATATGGGGTAGGGTATGGAGGGAAGGCACTGAAATCCCCTCAAATTAATCCCTACAGGGAAAGAGGTGAGAAACTCTAGGGCCTTGAAGGTGAAAGACAACGTTCAGTTAACAAGGGTGGTGGAAACACTGAAAAGATGCAGAAATTCATGAATGTCTCTTATCTTTGGTATGTCTTTGGAAATATAAATTCAGCCTATATAACATGGGTCTAACTTCTTACATGGGCCTGTAGTGACAGACAGGAGGGAATGGCTTTAAACTGAAAGAGGGTAGGTTTAGATTAGATATTTGAAGAAATTCTTTATTGTGAGGGTGGTGAGTCACTGGAACAGGCTGCCTAGAGAAGCTGTGGGTGCCCCACCCCTGGAAGTGTTCAAGTTGGATGGGGCTCTAAACCACCTGATCTAGTGGAAGGAGCCTTGCCCATGGCAGGGGGTTGGAACGAGGTGATCTCTAAGGCCCCTCCAGCCCAAGCCATTCTATGATTCTATAACAATTTGAAGCCAGTGGAGCCCCTTAAATCAAAACACTTGTTCTTTAGGTGTGTAAAGAGTACCTGAACGAACAAATTTGTCTCCATGAAATTGAATATGAAATTCTGTCCCAGGCTACTGATGAGTGAAGGCTCATGAGGCACAGCGATGGTTTACACGGGCCATTCAGCCCACAGTAGCACTGAATTAGGGCAACTACTGTGTCTACAGAACAAAACAGCACTGAAGGGCTGGTTTTGGGAGTAGCTCTTCTGCCGTTCCTCAGGCCCACTCAAAAGCTCTGCACAGACGTGGAATTTGTTGCTTGAAACTGGGCATTTGAAAACAAAAACTCAGATCTGTGTGATTTACCCACATCATAAGCAGTGAGGTGAGGCTTTTGGGGGGCACAACCCGGAAACTCCCACCAGTCCCTGTTCCGCCAACACCGCCTTCAACACGCACTGCGGAAGTGCTGAGGAAGGGGTGAACATCATCTCACACGTGGTCTTCTCTCAGCAAAACAAACACGCTGGTTGACTTCAAACTGCAGATATTGTCAAGTTAATTGTTGCTGTCAAGTTAATTATTGCTGCTGTTCTTATTATTTTCCACTCATCATCTCTCCTGTAACGATTCAGTAGCTTCCTTGGAGAAAGAAATGTGTCTGCGGGTAATGATTTCACTGCTCTTCCTCCTCTGCCCGCCTCTCGATCGCTCTTTTATATTGAATAATCATTTATATGGTAGTTTAATTAGCTAATTATGAACGTGTTTGGGTATTTTAAGGAGGAAGAACCATTGTTTACTTGCTAGTAATTAAGTGGGTTGCATTTGATTTTGGTGTTGGGAAATTTACGAGTATTATTTTTCTGGGTGGCAGTACCAAATATTAAAAACATAATTATTTGCTTATATCTTGGTACACTGAAAGGGGAAGTAAATTTCCATGACTGTAGGCTTTGGGCTTCTGGTGGATTATCAGTAGAACTGATCTGGATGTGCTGATTAGGACACAGAAAGAGCAGTTGAGAAAGGGACACTAGTTACAGACAGAAAGACTCGCTGCATTTTGAAGGTTTTGCATAATACTCGAGTCACCTGCCTGCCATCAAAGCCAACACAAACAGCTTCCAACTCCCTCCTCCCCCTTCAAGGGTGTAGGCAAAGGGAAGCATCTAACTGGGTTGCTGCTGGTCCTTGTGATCTGCATGCAGCAGCTGTGTTTGAAAGTCTGCATCCATCTTGTGAGGCCAAGAGAAGCTCCGTGCTCAGGAAGGCTCTGCTTGATTCTCTTGACGCTAACAAACAAGACAGGTTGCCAGAAAACAGCAGCAGGAAGGGGTGGAAGGAATGAGCAGGAGCAGTGGAGAAACAGGCTCGGAGTCTCTCTCCCTTCAGCATGTTCAGGAGAGAGGGAGGCTGGAGTGCATCTGCTGCAGTTCTGCTCTGCCATGGACGGCAACCAATGAGATTTTTGTAATCTCAGTAAGATATTTTTTAGAATGCACAGACTAAGAAGCAGGTCTAAAGAAAAACATGAGCCTATTCACGAGGTACCTTCAAATGCTGTTTTAAGTTTCCCAGGATCAGGTCCTACTTTTGGCACTCATCCTTCCCTTCCAATGGGAGCTAGCATGGGATGAGATGAACGATGCAGAAACAATGCAGTACGAAGACTTCAGCCTCCTCATTTTACCCCATTTCTCAATTTGAGAAACATACATTACTCACACATTCTGGCTTAACTGAGCACGGTTTTAAGACCTCCACTTGCCAGTTGCATGGTCAGCAGAGAAGACAGAAGTATTTAGTCTTTGATAGAGCAAAACAAGGAGCAAAACATGGAGTGCATTGACTCAGGGTGAAAGAAACAACACGTTCCTGCCAGACTATTTTATGCAACAGCGCCTAGAAAGGAGAGATGCCTGTAGGATATCTGCAGTTCAGCTCCCTCCCAAAGGCCAACTTCTATTCCCAAGGGTGAGAAAACAGAGCAGCTCCTACAGTTTTCAGCAGCACTGCTTCCAGCTTCATTAATGGATAAGGAAGATAAATTCTTTCAAGACAAACAAACAAACCCATCTTGTATCACGTCCCGGATTTTGTTCCTTTTCAAGTAATTTTAGGGGAGATCATAAATCAGTTCTTCCACGCTCCATTTTGCACTTTCTTGTATACTGCTCTTTTCAAATGTATTTTTCTAAGAACTCTGAATCTATTTCAAACTAGTACATACTATAACTAACAGCTCATAAATACACAAATCCTGATTTTGCCTTAAAAGGTCCTATTAAGAACAGCAGAACTGTGTTTGTAGATTTCTTTCTTTGATTTATAGTTTCTGAGGCTTTACTATACATTTTGAAACTTCACTACAAAAACTATACTGGTCAGAATTTTAACATTTTCCAAAGCAAAAGCTGAAAGAAAGGTAACTGCAGAGGACTGGGCTACCCCAAAATCATCAACTACTGTGAAACTCAAGGTAAAATTGTGGGATTTAGCAGGATATGCAGATTAGACTGAGTGTGTAAGCAACATCCAGAATTCACCCATACCCAGTTCCCCTTTCCAAAGATCCCCAAAATTAAATCCATCTTGCAGTGTGAACTGAAGGTCATTACAGATGGGTCCAGCTGCACCAGCAGGGGAGTGAGCCCTGGAGTCAAGGACCTGGGCTAAACATAACTGGCCATCAGCTTCCTCCTGCCTTAACCTTGAGGCTATTGGCAGAGCATTCCAGTGAATTTCAAGTGCTTTGGTACCATGTGAGAAGAAAGCTGCTTTCAGGTATTCATATCACTGCCATTCACAGCTTCACAGTTTATTAATGACATATGTGCAGTGAACTTAGATGTATGAGCCTCAAGCTTCCATGTCCTCACACCGCTTTCTCACAAGGATGATTTTTTTTTTTAAACCTGAGTGGAGTTACAAATTGAGAGAAGAGTCCATTTCAGCATCTCATGGTTAATTAATGCCTCGGTTATATGGACATTTTATTGCCTAAACACTTTTAAAATGCAGTTTATATAAATTCTCATAATCTAATTATCAATAATTGGCCTTCCCTCAGCCGTACAAACATCTGAGCTGACTAATTATTATTAAAGGCTAATACTTTACCAAACATCTTGAGGTCATGTATCATCAAGATCTACGGCGCTGGGACAGCTGCTAAAGTATGTGAAACACACACACTAAATCCAACAATCTGGAGTTATGTTCACTGAGGGGCCGGTCAGACTGCACAGCCACAAAGGACTGCTGCAAGAGTACAGCTGGGGCAAAACCCTCCAAAATTTCAGACTCCTTGAAATCGAAAAAATGACACCTGTGCAGAGCCTTCTATGTTTGCTGGCTCGCTGCAGTTCAAGTCAGTAACACCGCCTGTGTGTTTAAAAAAAAAAAAAATCACTTCGGAACAAGTGTTGGAAGTTGTCTCTCAGCAATAGATGTATAGATTGAAAGCCAAGAGAATCTTATTTTAAAAGCCCCACCTTCACTAGGAAAATTCCTTATTGTGTCTAATCAATACAGTCACTGTGTCCCTCGTGGTTCAGCCCAGGTGTTACAGTCATTGCGACCAAGATTTGGAGATTTCACTTAAATTTGATTTCTTGCAGATATTAACTAGCAGCCAAGGACAAAATAAAATTAAAAAAAAAAATCCACAATGCCCCATAACCATTGTTTTCCAGCCTCAAAACCACAGGAGAATGTGTTGTCGAGTACAAAGGCCCCAGAAATTCTATACATAAAACTTAGATTTCTGTTCCCATTGTTGACAAAGAGTAGGGAAGAATGAAGGAGCAAGGGGAAGTGGAATGTCATCAGAGATGAGCAGAGAAAAAAAGAGATTTGCTCATTTTTTCACCTCTAGCCTTGAAGGAATCCCATTTTTCTCATTTGATGGTTAATACCACAAAGAGTCATGCACTTCTTATCTTGGCAGAAGCAAAGCCACTAATAGCAGAGACGGGAAAGTCAGAAAAATTTTAACAGTTGCAGATGAAGAAACAGGGCTGAGCTCTACAGCACATTCTCCCCTGCAGTGTCCAGTCTACTTTTATTATGCTTACATTATACAGACAGAGTTTCCACTACTTGATTTCCAAGCCTCTTCTACAAGCCAGGCAGCCTGACAGTTAGAATGTTTCCTAATACTTCGGTCATCATTTCATTTGTCAAATACTGCTAGTTTTGACTCCATCTCCTTTCTCCAAATGAGCTTCCAAACCCCAGGAGTTATCTTTTTAGTCTTTTGGGAATATGCTTCAGAAGTGTTGCTTTTTCCTGCACTAAGAAATCAACACTTCTTTATTCAGGGCTTAAGAGCAAAGAGGAGTCTACCAAAATAGGATCAGAGATGTTTTAAACCAGGGCGGGAAAGGGAGGACAGAAGCATCCCCAGAGTATGCAAAATAAAAATGAGACAGAAAAGTGTATTAGGCTCAAATAAAGTCACCTTGATTCAAATTACACAATCACACACTGCAATAGCATTAGAGATATGGCCCTGAGATGTCCCACCAGAAGTCACCACTCCCTTACTAACACAGCACACTTCCCAGCAAAATAAGCCTAGAGCAGAAATGGATATTATGTTCCATGAACTAAAATCCCCAAACTAGTGTCCAGACAGGCCAGCTGCAACCCACAGAGCACGACAAACCACGTGGGCCAGCCCACGACCCACCAGCCTGGCAGGTTCCAGCAAACGGTGCAGCTGCCCCCGGGTTGCTCAGAGTCACAGCCCACCTCTCCACAGGGCACTCCAAGGGAAGAGCTCTGGTCTGCCCAAGCAGCAGCGCTGCAGGATTGTGCCTTGCTTATTCTAAGTGGAAAATACCTGAAGCTGCAGATGAAGCTTGTTATATGTACAAGTTTCTGTTAATATACAAGGGGTTTTTTTATCTACAGATGAAAACTTTAGTTTATAGATAAGTGTATCGACCTTTTCTTTCTGAAGCCTGCTCTTCCAAGACTGCAGGAGCCTGGGTCTGGAGAAGACAAATTACATTTTATGATGTGGGCAGTAGGAGCATTTCAACATTTTAATCTATCTCAGGTACATGCACCTCACAGCTTGTACAAAAAGGACAAAAGATAGTCAGACCGTAAAAGGTGCAGCTGTCAGTCATAAATTTATATTAAATCCATTTAGTATCCAATCTTAACATTCTGGGATTGGAGAAAGTCATCCAGCTAACCACTGTGATTTGGAGACTGCTGCTGCTGGATTGGAAGGAGATTAAAAAGGGGCAGAGCTCAGTTATTTGGTTTGTCTTTAGCCTCTCCAAGTTCTGCACACAGTCATCAAAGGAAGTAAGAAGCTGGATTTAAAGTCATTATGGCTTCCAGATGAGGGGTAAAAATGAACCAGAGAAGATCATTACGTGCCATTTGCACACTAAAGGGGGACTACTTGCAGTGACACAGAATTTGGTGCATTTGTCAAAGGAGTGCAGTTTCCCATAATCAGCTGAGGCATCTTGCACACAACTCTGAAAAATCGGTTTTGCCTTGGGGTTAAGGTTTACTTTGTTTTCAGCTGAAACACTGCTCGTGGTTTTTCAAGTTTAAAAGAAGAGACTCTGCGGAGTCCCACATGTGAGGACTGCCAGGGAGGCTGGAAAGTCATGGTCTCCTGCTCTGTGGCTGCATTTTCTTTAATGCCTTCTATGCAAGTAGGCATCCACTTTAACTGCCTCAGCAACTTCAGGAGGTGCTTTGGTGGCACTCACTGGCAAAAACCATGTTGGAGGATCTGGAGTCTCTGGACTGACTCTCTGGGGCTGTCAGAGATGATAAGCTCAGTTCCCCAGGTGGCCTGGCTACAAGTACATGTCTGTTCTCTCTAAAATCACAAACACACACACTCACACTAACATTTTCTTAATAGGCAGCTGACAGACAGGAAGATTATTTCTAATAACCTGTCTTATCATCACAGCTCCTGACGACATAAAGTGACCCACGTGGAGAATGGCATGCTCATCTGTGACCTTCACCTACGTCAGCAGGAGGAAGGACAAAACAACTGAGTGCAAGGACAGCAAAATGCAAAATCTCTAACTTTAGACCAAAAAGGAACAGCCTGAAGTGGGGGAGCTCAGGTGATCTAAACAAAAAGCAGCACAAGGCAGAGACAACCTGGACCTTCCTCTGGCTCATTGCTAATGCAACGAGTGCCAGCAATTTAATCCTGGGAAAGCTCCAAGCCAGGACTCACAACGAGATACCAGACCCCAACAGCTGCACTGGCAGAACACGCTGGCACGCTGCTCTCCTTTTTGCTGTCCCAAGGTGGCTGGGTGAATGCAGCCAATCTTGTTAACAGAGGGAATTTTCTCAGGACTGTTCAAACAAATCGAGGACATCTCACGAGCCAAGTTGTTTAACTCCCGTTTGCCTTATCCAAAGACAGTGTGTGACCTTCTCCTTCCTGATTCATCTGAGACAACTCGTCCGTGCCTGACATTGGAAGGTTCCAGATGGGCCTTCAGATAGCAGAGACCAGGCAGCTGCTTGATCAGAGTTAGGTGCACTTTGGAAAGCATCAGTTATCCGCTCTTCCCCAAATCCTGACTGACGTGATGGTAAGAGGGGCACAAATACGTTATGAGGTAGCACATCAGCAAAATCAAAGTCCCTTTCAACTACAGCTTTGAGACACCTTTTTGTTCTGCTTCTTTTTTGCTCCCTCTTTCTGTCCTTCCCACAATATCACACCCCAATCTTACAATATCCTTCTCTGTGGCTTTAGCCAGCTGGAAGTGCTATCCAATATCTTCCTACTTTATTGACTCCTTGCAAGTCACAGCTCAGTGAAATATGTGCATGAAACAGCGAAAGTTGGGGAGAGTAGGAAAATGGTGTATAATCAAATAACTAGAAAAACTCAGTTGCCAGTGCAGAAACAGCAGACAAGGACAATTTCTATCATGGAACGGGGCAGCTGCTAGTCAAATGCAACCCAGGGAAGCATGGGCTCCTTCCATCAGGGAATTCAGCAGGGGTTAAAAGTTCAACAGGAGAGGACACTAATGTGCACTAGATAAATCTCTTAGGATTGCAGTAATAGGAGCAATAATATAAAATTAGCGATACCAGCAGGTGAAAAATTTACTCAGGAAAACACAGGCTGGCAAAAAATAAGACAAAGGCATTCTGGTTCTCGGCTGAGGACAGCTAACTGGGTCAGAGCCATGTAAAGATATTCTTTATGTGGCTATCTTATCTGCCTTCACTTGTGAAAGAATTTGTTCAGTACTGGTAGCAGTGGAAGAGAAGTATATGGTGAGAAATATTTTTATCTTTGTTCCAAAATTTATCATCATGGTGTAAGATTTTTTTTTTTGCTTACCTAATTTATTTTCACAACAGTTTTCTTAGGTCGATAATTTACTAATATTTGTCCTAAACAGAAATTTAAAGAACTGAGGTTAACAGGGAGTTTCACTGACAGTTCTTGTGACAATATTTAATGAAGAATATGAGGGATTATAAAGTAAAACAAATCTTATTTTATTCATTTGCAGGAGAGAGACCTTGCAAAGAACCCCTTCTCCCACTTGGGTAAAATGGAATAAAATATTTACTGTAAGTATGAATACTGGAGGAGGGAAGAAAATAAAGTATATTTGTGTTCTGCTATGTGTGAATTCAAAAAGCAACTTCTTTTTTGGTCAACATGACAAAGGTTTGAACATATTCAAAATGTAGAAATGCAGAAAGCTATGAGAAAGTAAAACTTCCAGTATCCGAGATGACAAATCTAGGGGTCATAACACTGACTCTCTGCGAAGCTTCACTCTCGTCACTATGATAAAAAAGGAAAGAGGAAGATGGTATGGGACAAGTAAATATTTGGGAGGATAAAAAGATCCTCTCCATGCTGAAGAACAGAGGAAATGAGATGGGTAAAAAATGAGCTGTGGGCCCCTCGTGGAAGGGAGGAATCCCCGGAGCTCTGGCACAGAGATAGAACAACCTGGCCTCTGAGGGAAACCAGGGGTGCAAAACTCCAGACTCGGGAAGAAAGGGTGCAGGAAGATTCACAGAGCCCATGGCAAGAAGGGAAAAACATCACAGAACTGTCAAGATATGGGTGAGACAAGACACAGGTTGTTCAACAGGGCAGGAAAACACACAAATGCAAGACACCCTTTGAGCTTGCAAAGCACTTGCACACCTATAAAGCACAAGCTGTGCAGCTGCACTAATGACCACTCTGGTTTATTCTGTTTGGCAACAAACTGGAACAGGTCTAAACAGAAAATCTCAAATAAAAGAGGAAGCAACAATCAAAAGAGCAAGGACAGCATCTCACCGGGGAACACCAGGAGAAATGCTGCAAGGAGAGCTCAGGAAGGGAGGTATCTCCAGACCAACCAGCAGGAGGCCAGTAGAGCGGTCTAAGTTACAGTTTTCTCTACTCTCTAGTACCCAAAGAAGAACATGTAAGGCTGGCAACACATGGATGGAGAAGTTTCTCTGTTCATAAAGAGGACTGGAACTGTAATGATTCCCAGTGAAAAGAAGTGGGTATAAAAGGTGTGGAAAAGTCCTTCATAGCTCCCTGTATACATCTTCAAAGGCCAAAGAGATGCTGAGCTTTCTTACCAGAGCATATATTCTGTTCTGGAGGGAGGTCAACAGTTTAATGCAAATTAATTAAGACACAACAACCTTTCTCATGTTATTTTATATATATATATATATATATATATATATATATATTTTCCCTTTTATTCACAACCACAGTCCTGTAGCAAATGGAAGAGTAGCTTATACACATGACTAGTATTAAGAAATGTGTTTAATGTACTCTAAGAGCCTTTAATGAGATTTAGTGTCCAAGGGAAAGGCTGCACTTTGTGCCCACACAATTCTTTGCAGACCGCATGAAACACAAATCGAGGGTTTGCAGACCATAGTCAGTCAGCTCTAATCTACAGAATAATAGAACAAGTTTTACAGCTGCACTAGTTTCTAAAGAACAAGGGCTGCCAGAAAAACCTTCTCTTTTACAAACTGTAAAATTAGTGGCTGTAGGGAACATAGCATACATGATATATATGAAGCAGAAACGTTTGACAGAGCATCTCAGGAAATATTACTCACTGAATTAATTCATTTGGATCTTGATGGGAACAAAATTAACCAAAGCCAAAGTAGACAACGACAGTAAACAAAATCTATTTTTTGGCACTACATCAAGTTTGCACACTTAGCTTACTGGAATATCCTCTGGACGTATGTTAGTCCACTTTTTGCCTAACATCTTCATTGCTCCAGAAAAAAATAAGGGACCATTAACAAATAATTACATGGTTATAAACTTTAAAAAAACTGGTTAAACATGCTTGATCAGAAATCATAAAGCTAGAAGAAAGGTAGCTTTAAAGGCTGCAATGACAACTGGAAAACCATGAGACTGAAGTGAGCTCTATACAGAGGTTTTGCCCACTGTCACACATTGGCTGCAGGGATTGTATCTGTGGATTACAACAGCAAAGCAAAAATGTCACTGCCAGGTTTCCCACACACCTTGCAAGAATGTCGCTGTCCCTCTAACAACCTTGAAAAACAGCTTCAGGGCTCAAGATGTGCAGAGCAACCCCAGCACAGCTGAGGAGAAGGTAGGGCTGTCTTAAGGATTTTGGTGGCCTATGACAGAGCTATGATTAAACACCTCTACAGCTCCAGACAGGAACGTGACGACAGCAAGTCCAACTACGTTCACACAGCATGTGACAGAGTCTGCTTGAGCCTCCACACTAAATTCAACCCACCAGATTTGCTCTATGTGCACAGTTTATTTGCACAGGTACATTAGGAGCCTTTGCAAGCTGCAGGTGTTTACTTCCCCAGAAACAGAGAAAAAGTTATGTCCAGTCCCATATTACACGAGGTATTTTATTTATGGGGGAAATCCTGTAATAAATAGGGTATCTGGGCATTCCCACGTCGGCTCAGGGATCTTTTGACCTTCTCACAATCCCATGCATTAAAATGGTTTTGCATTTGGGGCCAGCACATCAGAGAACAGGGAGATTCCGTCCTTCTTTCTAGAACACTCAGGGATATTTCATTCATTTTGAGACAGCTCATTAAGTTAAACAAAAATGGAGCTAAAGCAGTAGCAGAGGAGAAACAAGAACATCCGGGGGCTGATTTAAAAGGAGACACTAAGAAAATGAAATAAGCAGACCTTGGCTCCGAGACAATGAAGAAAAAGGATTCAAGAAGAAATGACAAATACTTGAAGGCTTTAAACACTAAGAAAGGAGAGGAATTTTGAGTTGTGCAAGAAGTAGTAAACCTATGAGTAACAACATTAAATTAGGAGAAGAAAAACTTGCATTGAAACATCAATTTGTCTTTACAAGTAGTGCTTGTGTGGTATCAAGCAGTCTTCCAACAGAAAGTTTAGAAGATCCATTGCTTTGGGTATTTAGAAAGATTTTGGACAAATAATTGAAAGTGGTCTGTATGGAAAATATTCCATATTGGGAGCCAGAGAAGTTTCATGATTTAGTAAGTTTTTACCTTACTGTGACTTCTCTGAATATCTATTTTGAAACAAAACATTGGAATGAGAATTTCTAGCGCACAAAGACAGTGAAAGCTAATTTGTCTTCTCTTGCTCAAGAGGTCCTACAAATTACAAAATAAATTATTGAATACTGCTTGACATCACTGCATCTAACCTCAGTGTAAGCAATTTAAAAGGAAAGACTAAGAAAAAGCTAAATATGCAGATCTTGGCAAAGAGACAAAGAAGGAGAACTGAGCCGTTGTATCTGTTTCATATCTGAAGGATATAAACGGCAAGGAATAGGTACAAAAACACACTATGATAGTTTTCAGAGTCCAGAACCAGATAGTGGTGAAGCCAAGAACTGATTCCAGGGGTATCTTGAGAAGACAGGCACTGAGGATTCCCTTCTTAAACCAATGGGACATGCACCTGCTTATATCATAACTTAAAGCTCATTCCCTCTAAAAAAAAGTATACTGTGGGTCAGTCTAAGCTAACCTAAGAGGCACCAAGAAGCATGTCAGCAATCACAGAAAATGAAAGAGATGTTCAGCTCAAACCAGTCACATGGTGGAATGGGCACATTTAGCTGTATTAATGGAATGTGACAACTGAAGAGCAAACAGTTTTATATTAAAACTACTAACAGCAGCTTTCACAGAATCACAGAATATTCTGAGTTGGAAGAGACCCACAAGGATCTTTCAAATGAATAGCCTGAATGAATAGTCAAAACCTGTTACACATGACTAAGTTTCAATCTCCAAATCGTGTTCTCATTCAGGTATTGAAAATATTTGGGTGATTTTTATACCTGTTGGAGAACTGAGGAGAGATCTTTCTTACCTTAAATGAGATAATTGCTGCTTTGTACTACTAAAACCAGACTCAGTGCAGCTAAAAAGCACTTCCCAAACTTTAGCCTCATAGAGAAGAAATAAGATGCTTGCATGTAGAGCTGAGCACCAACCACGTCCCTTTCTACTACAGGCTGTCCTGTCAGTGTTGGCAATGGCTGCAGATAATCCAGGCAGCTAGGCTTGGAAATCTTCTTTAAAAGCCTAATGATTAATCAAGTCTGGTTTTGCAGTATTAGTACTGTCAGGGGTCACGGACAGGCTGATGAGAAGAGTCCAATCCCTCAGAAATTAATTCAAGTCCTTCTAAAGGGATGAAGCAATTGCATCACCAATGGAAATGGAAAGCATCAGCTGGAAGTCACTGCTCACTGCTGGAATTGAAGGGCAGCAGCTGGACCCACTGGATCACTTTGTAGCTGCCTGCAGGTCCCATCAGTGTTTAAGTCTCAAGGTAAATGTGCCGGTACCACTGAAGCTATGGCAGCTTAAGGCAGCAGGAAATTACTGCAGGATCCTACAGAAACATAGGTAAGGGTAGACAGGATCCAACTGTAGTCTCACCTAGCAAATAAAATGTAGTGACTGCATGTCTGACAGCAAAGGGGTGCTCTGCTGGTACAGGATACCTGGCACAGTGACCACTTGACAGCAGGCTCTCAGTGTGGCATAGGCACTGCCACAGGATGAGCCTTTCCATGATGGCTTCTCCAGTCAAAACACCAGCGTGGGGGCAGTGCCCCTCCTTCACACCTGAGGGATGGGAACACTCTGCCACCTCATGGGCAGACACAGCTCCCTGGCTGTCATGAGACTAAGATTACAGGGGAATGTGTGGATGAACCAGCTGCTAGCTGAACTTTGCCCAGAGCCCACCCTCACGGTGCTCTCTTCTGCTTTGAGAAGTGAGGTCTCCCAGAGAAAAAGCTCTGGACTTGAGCTTTTCAAGGTTTTTTGATCTCTGCAAAACCTGTAATTTCCTTCAGTTTAGCACTTACAGGGAAGCTGAAAGGATGGGGAGCAGAGGGAGCAGCATTGTTTACATCTATTGCATCAAACAAACAGAAAAATAAGCATCTGAGTTGTTGGAGTCACTAACACACCAGAGCCCAGGGCTGGTTGTGCCACACACCTTGCCAGCTGCTTTTTGATTCTTTCTTATGCTTATCCTCAGTTTCCCCTCCATAGCACGTGCAATCCTATATATTCCTTACAGTGCCACGGGGCCAGGCAGCTGCCACGCTGAGTCTGCAGGAGAGACATCACTGCTTTTATTCCATGCAGCTACTCCGAGGTGAGCCTGCTGAAAATGCACAGCCAGAGGAACACACTGCACAGGAGCAGCCCCAGGAACCTCCCTTCAGTGCAGACCCGACTGGGACAGCCAAACTCCAGTTCAGCTCGTGGCTGCCTGCCAGGATCACCCCACGGCCACCCCAGACATGCTCATAAGAGATGGGTGGGGGTGGCTGTGGTCTGAGGCGAGCCCATGTGTAGAGCACAGCCCCTCTCCCCCTGGGTACAGCACTCAAACTACACAAGAAGCTGGGGGCTGTGATGGACAGGCAGGGAAGATGGAAGCTGCTGCCTCTGTCATGCTGTGGAGAGACCCTGGGAAATGACAGGGCAGGTCTTTAACCCACAGTCCTAATTGCATTCACCAGCCATCCCCATGTCCCAACTTGCTTTTCCTTCTGTCCTCCCCACCAACAACACGCAGCACTGCACAGCTCGAGGCAGGCACGAAGGAAGAAATGTAAAGCATCACATCAACAGTCTTTTTAATGAAAAATCTGAAAAAGACTCAAGGCCAAGCCTTGGCCAAAAAATGAATCACCATAAAACTACACTTGCAAAGATCCCCATAAAAGGAAATGTAAATAATCATCCCAAGCCCCTGCACATTCAGATACTCTTGAGCTCATGTGCAGGCCAGCTTTACTGGGCTGAATGTACGTGTGGGTATTCTTAAGCACACATGTGCCCATTCCTGGAAAGTAGTAAGAGGGGAAAAAAAAAAAAAAAATCAGAGAAGAATATAAGCATAATTTTGGACAGGAGTGCTGGAGCAGCAAATCTATAATACCACAATATTCAAACAGGGAAGTCATCTACCGGTCTAAAAGAAAGAAAAAAATCCGCAAAAGTAAAGAATATACCTGCCAGGTTTCTTTGTAACTGCACTGTACCACTAAAAGCAGCAGCGTTTGAGCTGTCCTGACCCCCACCGCTTCCCTCCCGCCTTGGAGAAGGTCTGCACTGAGCTCCGTGGCACCGTAACACAGGAGGTGACAGCGCTGAGCACACGCTGAGACTGAACACAGACACCGTCCAAATTCTGACCACTTTCTTCTGAAAAGAAGATCCCCATATAAGGAGATCTAAGACTTTCCCTTTGGGGCTCAGGCCGTGGGTGGCTGTGGAGGCATTACACACACGCTCACTCTCTCAGTTCAACAGCATTTTAACCCGTTCCTTGGTGAGGTGGAGTTGGAATCGCTTCGCTGTTGTGGTTCCCGGGTGGAGGGGGCAGGGGAGAAATGAAGGGGCAGCTACTGGGGATGCCTCTTGGGAAGTGTTGGGCTCCTGCCTGCTCAAGGACCAGGCTGCCCTGAGCTCACCTGTGGTAGAGCTGAGATTTGACACAGCCACCAAACACATCACAGAGCCTACACGCCTGGCTATCGAGGCACCCAGAGGAGCCCCAGCACTCCAGCATTTGAGTCACACGCGAAACAAAAGGCAGACAGAAGGAAGAGGTACAGAGATGCAGCTGATTCAATAGAAACAGCTATTATTGGAGGATGATTTCATTAATGAATTATCCCAATTGCAGCTTAGCTAGTGGGCCTGTGGGAAGGCCAAGTCATTGGTTAAAACTGAAGCGATTTTCTTTTGTTCTATAATTTAGCTCTTTGGGAGGTGTCAGTCAACATTTTCTAGCCACACACACGCACACAGAGCTCACTATACAATCCACATGCAAATTGAAGGTGCCTCCCATACTCCAAAACACCTTTTTGATGGAAGATGAAGAGCAACCACATTAACAGAGTTGGAGAAGGAGGATGGCTTGAAGAGGAGGAGATATTGATAGGAAAAGAGAGGAAAAAAGAGAGAGAAAAAAAGAGAAATTCATAAAAAGAGGAGAATGAAGGAAAAAAAAAGGAAGAGAGAGAAAAGTATAAAAGGACAACGAAGGTCATTAAGGAAGGAAAGAAATAATGAATTCAAAGCATAGTCAATGCAGATGTACTAAGAATTGCTAAAGAAAACAGGTGCTTTAAGGATAGAACTGAAACCAGTTTTCTGAACTTAGACATCTTGAAAAAAGTTTGGAAAATTTTCTGAGGCAGCTCTGTTGGGTTGGCAGATCTGACATGGACAGTAATGGAGAGCCAAGCTCTCCTGGAGGCCAGGCAGGATACTCTGCATACCTAAAATGACACATGCCCAAGCTTAGGCAGCTGATTTGCACTCTGAATGTGGAAGACAGCCAGACACCCAGAGAGCAAAGGAGAGAACCAGGATCATGCAGAGCAGTGGCAGAGTCAAATCTTTTCGTTTCCCAACGATCTGGTTAGGTAAAAAAAACTGAACTGTGTGAAAATTTGTAGCCACTACTGTACAAAGGTGGACAACCCATCAAAGGGTGGGTCAGACTGATGAATTACTGAAAACAAGAAGAGAGACTTACTTGAATCAATCACCTGACAGAAGAGATTGGGTGCACTATAAAAATATCAGCTCAAATCAGGAGCAACCACCACATTTAAATATAGGTTCATATTGTTCATAATACCAGTAATACTTGAGAGCAATAAGGACAGCTTAGGAAAGGAAAGACAGCATAGAAATACAGCAATCATGAGTGATCTGCCCAGCCCCTTCTCTTGGCTCTCATGGTGGCCAACAGCAGCTTCCCAGCTGAGAGTCCAGGACAAAGGAGAGTTTCCCAGTGGCACTTCTGCAGAGCACTTCGTGAAGCACTACAGCCTTAGCTGAGAGATGTTTGAAGCCACAAGTAGTTTCTTTGTACCTAAACACTTGGGTGGCTTTCTGTTCTGAGAATAAGCCAGGCCTCTTGAACTTGTGTGAACTCCTTGATCTCCACAGCACCTTGCATGAAGGAGCCCCACAGATGAATCCCAGGATGCATTAGGAGCCAAGTTCTCATAACCTGCCCCATCACCTGCTACTTGTATCTAATCACAAAATTCACAGGAAGAGATGGTGGACAGCTCTTTGCATTCCATGCAGAAGCTCTGGTGTTTATCCTACTTGTGCTTCCCTGAATGAGCTTTTATTTTTCTTCTGTGCAGTTGTTACTGCACATCGTTAACAAGACAGAGGGTACTCAGAAAATCACACTTGATGAAGCAAGCTGGGGAAAGGCAATCTAAATGCAATTTCTTACATCTACCCCCTCCTCAGTGGACTGATCCTCCCTGTTCACTGCAAACTTCATTGAGCAGCTTCACGCAGACTTTTATGCCCTTCACTAATGCAAGCCGATTCAAAATGGCTTTTCCAGGCTCACTGTAATGCAACAAACTGTCTGTGGCACATGTACACTCTTGTCCCCGGCAGCTATCCTAAACAGAAGGATAAGGGAACAGCTGCTACTAGCACTGCCAGGCAAAGGAGATTTTCCTTAGTTCCAGCATTCCCACCTGCCTCTTTCCTGCTGTGGGAGAAAGGTTCTTTTCCTGTGTCTTGGGTGGGATGATTTATCACTAAAAATGAGCCTGCCCTCTGCACTGATTCGTTTGGTGCCTGGACGATCCTGGAGGAAATACAAAGAGCAATCTTCATGCCTGTCACCACATATATTCACAGCTCTGTACAGCAACACTGCTCCCTTAGTCAGCATGGGCTGCACTTTGGGGTGAATCATACCAGGCATTTGTCTTTTCTGCAACATCCCTTCTCAGAGAACCCACAGAGAAGGAACACAGAATTTCCTGTGGAGACAGAAGAGCAGGGGATAAGATGGGACATGCAAACATTAATTGGGAAGAACGGACAGATCAAGCAAGGAGAGGAAAAAGAATGCAGAAATGAAGAAAAGGAGACAAGTGGAGAGAAGTGAGAGAACGGCTGCTCATGTGATGCAGCACAGTGAGCATTTTTAATTGGGTCAGCTCTATGAGAAGGCAAATGACAGTCTGTTTTTACTGTGTATTTTTGAACTTATGTAACCTTAACACGCTCCATTATTGCAATACATTTTATTGCTAATCATTTCCATCTGCAAAACAACCTCTTACTGAAACAAATTGCATGCAGCATATTGGGGCTGAAGTTACAGACACTGATTTAGTGACTGAATCTGGATTTCCTTGGGATTAGCAAAGTTGATTGGGGTTTCTGCACTACCAGGAAAAGAAATCCACAATTTTTAAAGCACTTTAAAATACTCCATCAGGAGTATTTTTTCACACCTATATTCAGAGTTTGAAAAATTATAGTAGAAGATCATTTTTAATGCTTTTAAACCAAGGCTGGGTGTGAAGATTCAGCAACATAAGAACTTATATAAAATAAGACAAAAGTATATTGTTATGCATGCACAAACACATGTGCAGAAAGGACAAGCCTCCCCAGAAGACACTGATAAATCTTTAGTCAGCTACTACTAGTAATACAAACAAAACAATAATACAAACATCAAACACTCTGTGGGAGACCTTTTTAAATCATTGCATATGCATGTAACAGTTTAAAAATCCATGTGGGCATAAAGTTTAGATTTTGACTGCACAGAAGCCAAGAAATATGTCTGTGGCAAGACATGGCTTACTGCCTTTCTGTAAAACTGCTGACCTTGCACAAACCAGTATGAGAACCCCAACATCTTTGTGGAAGGTACAAGAAATAAGGTATCTAGGGACCTAGACATTCCCTCTGGACTTACAGCTTGCTCAAAGTACCCCTTATCTGAAATAGCTCTGACAAGAAGAAAAAATTAATCTACCACACATGACTTGGGTTCAAACTCCACCCTATGGTCACAAGGAGAGTAAGAATGGAATGGTTCTCCCATTTTTAAGGCAGTGTTCTTGCACAGCTCTTGGACAACGTTTATTCCAAATATCACATCAGCCCAACTTACATCAGCCATGAACCTTATTTCAGTAGGAAACCATGTCAGAGCTCTCCCTGGATATGTGTATCAACTTAAGTGGCACCTGCTCATTTCCTGATGGGTGATAAACTGCTAGATGCTGCGTTTAAGAGTGCCAAGGCTCAGAGCCAAACTGACCTAAAAGTATAAAAATAATAAAAAAAAAAAAAAAAGAAAAAAAACCCCAAAACCTCCCCCCAGCATATTTTCCACTCAGTTTCCTATAAAATTGCACAGCAGTTTCTGCAGCATAACTCTCAAAAACACAGTTCAGATGTGATTAAATGCTGCTGGCTACCCAAATTACAGATTACCTCCTTTTGCACCAATATAAAAGGCCAGGTGATGGCTGCAGAGCAGGTGCCACAACAGAGAAAAGCGTTTTCTCTTGTGGGAATGTGCTCTTCCTATGACGGGGGGAAGGCAAGCAGACGTAAATACTGCCCAGTGCTGTCCCTCTTCAAAATACAGTACAAAGCACCAAAGAACAGGGACCAGTAATTCCTAATGAGTTTGGAGAAACTGCTGCTGGCGTGTACTGGGGGACAGTCAATTCTTAAATCTAAGAAATGTAATGTGTATTAAATCTGTGCCAAGAGAAGGTGGCAATGGTAAAGTCACACCATAACTCAAATCCCTGCGGTTTCTCCATTAGGATCGCAGTTGCAACCTACCCTCGGAAGTTTGCAACAGGGTTACAGATGGAGAGCAGCCCCCCAAGAACCCAGGCCCTCTTCTTAAGTAATAGTGTATTTTAAACTAGTCAGTGGTAGGGAAAATGAGGTGCATGGGATTATTTATGACTGATGAAGGGGCTGAAACCAAGAGTTAGAACTGGATTCTGCTCTTGGAAAAGCCCTCTCATCGAGCAGCCAAGGCAAACTTTGCTCTGTCTTTGCCTGCACACTCCTGCTCTGGGACTCACTTCTCCTCTGGAGCTGGGAAGGTGTAGAGGCCACTTGTTATGGCTGAAACTCAAGGAAAATTAATAGAGGATAACAGAGAAAAAGATTTTCAACACAACATCCAAAGCAGAAGCAAAAAGATCCAGAAAAGTGGAGTAAGTAAATTCTTACTAAGGATTCTGAGACATAGAAGATGTAAACTTATGATGCTGCCTTAACGAGGTATCCAAAGATCACATTTCCCATCAGCCCCCAGAAAATCCAATTTTTGCCCTACCTGTGAACGCTCTCAGTTCATGTGTGCAGAAACTGTCACCTGTTTGCACCTACCCAGTATCTGGAGAGACAGGTACAGCCTCTTCACGTGCAAATACACACTCGAATGCACTCGTGCATTGCTCTGCAAGCCTGTTCACCCACTGACATTTTGCAAAGTTTTGGCAACTACCCGAAAAATCTGACTGATAACAAGTCATTGCCAAAAGCAGAAATGAACTTAGATCGAAAGGTCCAGATTTACATATGTCCTTATTTTATGTCCTGCCTCCTCTAAATCTGGGGAGCAGTTATATTTTAAGGGGAAGAGACTGTTAATAATGGATCCAAAACTGCACAAGTTCACACCTTTAAATCTGCGAATTTGATTTGTGCCCACTGTAAACCTAATATTTACAGCTGTATCCAATTTTTCTCTTCACAAAGGAAAAAGGCATATTGGAACAAGTAATGCCAAAAGGGTTAATAAGAAATCCTTACATGGGCTCTGTAAGTAGCACACCCATTTCAACTCATTTGCTCTCATGTGGCAACAAAAATGTTTTAATTCCAGCCTCTTGAGATTTAGCATGTATAATACCTCCTGGTACTTCCATCAATACACCCACACTCTCCTCTCAGGCACGGATGTCCCAGCGTCTGAGAGTCTCTAACCACCACATACAGCAAGAGCAGCAGCAGCATAGAAGCAAAAACCTGAAGACAGGCAGACAGAAACCAGGACAAAAAATGAATCCTTCAACTCACAGCTTCCTGGGAATTTGAATAAACATATGCTTAACCTACAGGGGTTAGCATTTCCAAGCAGGAGGGGCTATGCCAGCTCTTAGAGAGCTCCACAGCCCACCAGGAAAAACCAGAGGGCTCCCATGGCTTTTGGCCACCGTGGCTGAGCTGAGGGTCAGTGTATCAGGTCTGCAAAGCACCTCAGAGCACACAGAGTTGTTCAGTGAAGGGTGTGCTAGAGGAAAAAGCACTCCTGGAGACACACAGCCACACTGAGCTCCAGCCAGAGCTCTGGCCCTGGTACAGCTTCACCTCAGTGGGGAGGGAGGATTATCTGGTCGAGCTGCCGAGTGAGAAGCTGCGAGAACACTGCAGGGCATCGCTGGCTCCTGGCAGCAGGCAGGCTCGGCCCTTCCCTGTGCACCATGGGGAAGCATCTACATGGATCTTTCCCTAGAAATCATCAAGTCTGTCAGGAAGCTTTGGGCAGGAATTTATGGTTTAGGATTAAAAGATCTGCATACAAAATATCGGGTTTGAAAAAAGGGACAAGTTTCAGCACCGTTCTCTGTATTTAAACCTTAGGAAAGCCATCTACTAACATCTATGGTATTTCATCTTTAACAGCGTTACTAAATCTTGAAATCTGTGGATTAGGTTATTTACCCATCAATTCCACTTCTTGTTTAACAGAAGGCTTTTTAACTTTGCAGATTTTTGTCCCTGCCTTCACCTTCAATGAATCAAAGTTAAATCCCACACTGAACTGTAACCTTCCATACCACGACTTCCCACCCCAGTGCACAGAAAGTTGTGTTTCTCGATCAATAGAAGTCACACATATCCATTTAAGTAATTCCAGGCTGCAACGTGCACTTCCCTGTAACAGGAAGATAAATTCTGCTGCCCAGTCCTATAGCTGTAAATTGAGAACAGATTATTAACAAGGCTGAACAGCAGAAGTATTAAAAAACAAGGGCTAAAACATCACGTTCCTCAGTCTGTGAGAGGCCCAGCTGATACAAGACTACCTAGGAGGAAAAAAATGCTTTTAAGAAAGAATTTATCATTAGCAGGGACCTCAAGGAATTTAACAGAGAAATTAACCTAATTCATGAATCAGTGTAAATACACTGGAATTGCAGAACCCTGGACCTATGCATGACAGCTTGGATGACCTTCGCAGACATCTGCAGACAAACGTGTACAATCCTCTGAATGGGATGTCTTAGCCAATCCTTTCATGATATTTCAGTGTTCTATTACCATAGCTTTAAAAAAAAAAAAAAGAAAAAGAAAAAAAAGTCAAACTCAAAAAACCTTCCTTTTTAGTTTTTTTATTTTTATTTTTTATTGGTAGTAGTCTTCCATTAATCTTTTATTTATGTTTGAGCTCCTGTTCAAATTTACAGCCTTTTATCAAATTAAATAGGGAAACCTGCTTGTTTATCTCAGACTTAAAGGCCTGAGACAAATAAACCAACAAATAGACCAAACTGCCTTTTTCAAAACAAAGGCAATTGGTATGACATGTAAAACAAAAGTGAGAGCAAAAAACACACTCCTCCAGTGTCTCTCATGAGGCAAGAGAAGACCCAAGATTTGTTTTTTACAAGCAACTACCAGGTGAGAACTACACATTGCTCGAACATTCACCTGTGGAGAAGCAAAACTAGTACCAGAGTGCAAAGAAATCACACATTTGAGGGAGTTGTTTCAACGAGGACAGGGGGCAGGGTCTGCTCAAAATATTCCAAGAGAAGGCAGAAAGTGAGGTGAGATTGTTTTGCCTTCAGTCTTGACAACTTCATAAGCTTCTAAATCCTATTATTTGTTCTGGGCTGTTAGTTGGAAAGTGCAGCAGAAGCTTCTAGAAAGTATCAAGAGCTGCAACCAGCCTGTTATCAGGCACCAGTACATGATAATTCACTGATCACGCTGTTACTGCAGCTACAACACCTACTACCAAAGTGACTCTTTTGCCCTGCCTTCTCAGGGTTTGATTGAAAATATATTTATCAAAATGCACCACTCCAGAGTCTGTGTGCTTCGCGTTACTGCCTCTCCAGAGGAGGTATCCAAATATGATTTTGTGACTCTAGAGTCATGTAACCCCAGAAATTTCCTCACTCAGTCATCCCCCAGCTCGTTCCCATGGGACTGTACATGACTACACTGCAGCTCGTGCTGGTGTGACCTGTGACTCCCAGAGAAATACTGGTCTGTAAAAGTTAACCACATCCTCAACAGAAGCAAGGAACTCCATAGCCCTTGAATCTTCCCCCACAAAAATGAAACAAAATTTTTTCCCTTCACAGCAATTAAAACCTTTCATTCCAATTCTGTCCTTTTGTTTTATAACATCAATATAGCTGCTGGAAACAAACATTTTGTAATGAAGAATCAAAATATATTCTGCTCCAAAAATCTGGAAAGAAAATGGTAGAACGTTCTGCCTCTGTTCTTCCTGTGTTTTATTTGTTTTGTCTAATTTAACAAACATCTTTTAAGCATTTCAAGTTTGCTTTGAAATTACTTTTTGAGAAGTGAAATACTTCCAGGAAACATCTAACCAATTCCAGCAGCTGTGTCAGTCACTAGCACTTGTCTGTGCCTGCACAGTGGGGTTCAGGCGCCCTGTGAGAGGCTGTAAACTGTGGAGTTTGAGATAGTTACACTGGTATCTGGAGATTTAACTGCTGTTGATTAACCAGAACGACATCTAATTATCAGCTGATTTGGCACGAGATGGAAACACCAAAAGGGCTGTTTGAACTCTAACTTTTCCTTCTTCATATCTGGTTAGCTCAAGTTTTGCAGAAATACAGGCTAAATTTCACAGTGATATTATATGTCTTGTCTTTTGTGTTCAGTGTTGCATGGCAGCAGTTATCCTTGAAAGGTACACCAAGTATTAGGTTACTCAGCAAACAAATAAAATATATTTCTGTATAAGAAAACAGCATGAACTTTGAATTTGGAGGAGGATCTGTTTAAATAACAAAATAAATCACACTCATTTGTTATTTACTGCGCTCATCCTAATCATATAATGCCAATGCATCTATAAATTGCCTTGTCAGAAAGTGACTGCTGAAAGTGATGAAAGCTGCCATTTAATAAAAAAGCCTAAATAAATCAAAAGGAAAGGAAAGCAGACCCAGCACCACCATTAAGGCTTTTTCCCACTCCACCAGGAACGACAGGCATGATAGACAAGGCTGAGGGAGCAGCGAAGTTATAACAGACTAAAATGATGACAGAGAAGGAAGGAAAAAACCTCCCAGGCCTCAGTGCCAGAGCAGGGACCTCCGGCTGTCCCAGCACCCAACACATCCAAAACTGCCCTGCAGATTTAACCGAATTTGATCCTCACTTCATTTGTTCTCACGCTGGTAACAAAACTGTGGCGTTAAGAAACTGCTGCATCACACCAAGGGGACAAGGCCTTCGCTCCAGGAGTGGGCACGCAATCTCCCTGTCTAGTTTAAAGATCCTTTCATGAACTGCTTTTGGATTCGCCAAGACGAGCAGCGCTAAAGAGGTGACGTTGTTTCTGGAGAAACGATTCTCTCCTTGAAGCTGCTGACAGGCCCCAGGCCCGGGTTTGCACGGCAGAGTGACTCATCACTTCTGATTAGAGGAACGGAATAAACATGGGCTTTATCGACACTCAAAGTTCTACTGCTTCAAATTCTCTAACGCGCAGTTCCAAAAACCATTATTTCCTCTTGTAAGGGAATGCATTCCCACTAATGCCAGGGTGAGTTTGGTATGTAATCTCTTCACTTGAGGCTAGCCAGTAATAGCATCATACCATGGGGGATGTAATTGCTGTTTATCCACAAGTCATGGAGGAAGAAGACCTATTTAACCAAAAGGACACGGCACCTCAAGAACCAGTGCACGCCTGTGTTTCAAACACGAATTAGAAAAAGATTTCTGACCAGAAAAGAATGGAGGTTCCAGAACAGCCTCTCAAATAAGAGAGCACTAAAAAGATGGGGTTTGATTAGTCTATAAAAGGGATTATTCTGTGGTTTGACTGCAGGATCAGGAGACTTGGCTTCAGTGATCGTTCCCAAATTTTGCTTTAAGTTTTTCTTTCCCAAGAATAGGAATTAAATGGATACAGACAGAAACTCTCCAGCAACAAGGTCAGCTACTCCATATGCGAAAGCAATAAAAGAGCTATAGAAAATCTAAATCTAAGTACTTGACCTCCACAAAGTCTTGAAGATCTTGGTAAAGTAAACCAGCTGCATGCACACACAATTTCTTTCTGATAACAACTGAAAGTTCCTTAAAGCACAGGGAGCTGACACAGTCTTATCCAAATCACATTAATCACTACTTTTATCCAAACCCAACTCCAATTCTTCTCTTAGTAACCTATTTGCCACTGCAAGACAGGTTGGAATTGCACGTTGCACAGAAAGTATCTTGCTTTGGCTCATTAAATTTACTTCCTTTCAACTAAGTCAGGACATCAAACTCAAGCCTGACATCAAACCATGTATTTTTTAATTCAGGCTGGCAGTGATGCTGCTGCCGTGTGATGCCACATGTCACAGGGAGCCAGCTGTGTTTCAGGGCCCAGAGAACAGGCTAAGCTCAATCAAACCAAACCCTCACTGCTCAGCCCTTTCAGGGTACTCTGGAAAATAAGTCTCACACAAGTAGTGAAGCTTACAGAAAGTCACAGAAATAACTGAGGATGCCTCAACATTTCTATTTTCCCCTGTGTACTTTTCAGCCCAGCATCTTATCCCCCCCCCCCAGCTGTTTATCCTCTTCTGCTTCATTCTGTCACAGCTTTGAACCAGATGTCCCCTTCCCTGCAGGTGTCTTACAGTTATTTGATCTACCTCCTTCACACAGCTCAGGCGCTCTCCTCCATTTCCACTTACTCTGCAGACTCCACCCTGCGCCTGCACTTCTCAATGAGGCAGCGGTGATGGCACAGAAAGAACGCTCCCTTCTCTTCTCACACGTGTGAAAGACGCACTTTGCTGTCATGAGCCTTGCAAGAGACTGATTGTGAATGCCGCTAGTACAGAGAAAATCTGTTTGCTATCCTCTGCTTTCGAAAGGTGTCACCAATAACAAACAACATGGCATCTGCTACGTGTTTTTTGCTAACAAAGGCAACGGGTTTTTAGAGCTCAGTGATTTCTCCATACTGTATTCCAAACCAGCAAGAGCCTTCCAGTTCCATTGATAAGTGATGGATAGTCAAAGTGTTTGGTTTATTTCCTCTTTGAGATATTCTACATTCACATTTTGTTCACGTTACAAAAACTGGCAAAATAGAAACGCTCTGCCTGTAAAGACCGCTGTAACTTTGCAGTTTCAATTCTGGTACTTCTCTGCTACATCTGTTAAGAAACTTATATTGCTGAACAGAAAAAGGGTATTTTCATTCCTTTTTGGCTGTCATGTTACTCAATTTAAGGTTTCTTGACAGACCTCCCCCCTGCCAAGTCTCTGAAACTGTAGTGCACATGAGCTCAAAGATCCTCCAACAGAATTCCTGCTTCTATCAGACCTCATCATGAAGCTAAAAGGACCCTCTAGATTACATGGAATTTATGGCAAATTGTCACTCGCTGTCACTAAATCCAGGAGAAAGCCCTGCTACCAGAACAGTCTTGACAAGAAAAGATCATTTCCGAAAGTCAAGTAATGTGCCTGAACCTCCCAACCTGCCCTGCTCAGGAGCAATGACAAGGTGATTCATGACTCTTTTCTTAGGTATTCAAAGCTACCACCTCCCAAACCCCCTTATCCCTTTATGAGAAAAATGCTGAAAAAAACCAATTTCTAAAGCTAATCTTCCACCCAACTAATGGATAATGTCATTTACTGAATTTATTCGTCCCTTCTCAGAAAGACCAAGATGTTACTAATGACTCCACAGCCTCTGGTAATACTGACTGTAACTCTAAACTTTCCTTGTGGACAAGAAAAAACCTATATAAGTAAAGGGATTTGAAATTATTTTTACAACACATTTGTCAAAAATATCTGAAAACTCTTTATTGTGAGAGAACATTGTTTTCCATTTGCAGTAAACCACAAAGAGAATTCAAATGTCTTTGATGAGCTTTCTGTTCTGCCAAGCAACTGAGAGACCCAGGGAAGGAGGAGGGAAGAGGAGACTGGAAATTGTGGGTCAGCAGAATGAAATAATCTAAATACTGAAAAAAGACAAGGCCTATCTGAGAAAGTTCTCAGCTCTGGAGCAGGCAGCGTGGTAAAATGGGAGACCAAGGCCCCAGGTAAAGGGCCAATTTCTGGCTGCAGGTTACCATTAATAATTCTATTTTTTATCTGCCAAAATGTCAGTTCACAGTTTTTTTGTCAGTTGTTTCATCTGCATTCAAAGCAAATAACACATGAGTATATGGGACAAATAAACACCAAAATAAGAGATCAGAATAGACTGAAAATCCTTTTCCAGACAGACACAATTACATATGCCTCTCTCTTCTCCCAAATCTACCACCACATGGCATAAAATGAAAAAGATTACAGAACAAGAAGGCCATTTCCATGTTGAACAACCAGGTAGGGTAGGTACAAAGATTCAAACAACTGTTCAATAATTCACATTTATTTACTGAAGAGAACTGGGAGTTCTGCAGCTGATGTAGCGCACAAACACACCTAACACTGACAACATGCCCCAAAGTAGCTAAATTTGGTGACATACGTGAAAATTGCTTTTCAGTCAAAGAGCAAATATATTTTTGACTAATAATTGTTGACAGAAATCAGCGCCTCTGCCAAAATATTTACACTCAATTTGATTACAACAATGATCAGAGAGCATTGTTTAATTTACTGCGTTCATTCACTTTTGGCAACAACATCAACACAAATAGGAAATAATTATCTCTCTCCAGATCTTTCATATGTATTTAGTACATTTTAAATTATGTATTTCTCTGCATAATTGCATATATATTTTTATATATAAGTTTGTGTATATTTTGTTAAACCTTTTCATTTAGCAAAACCAGAATCATCTGCAACGTTTCTGATGTAAAGCAGCAAGCACCTGGGGGAAGTTAGCAGTTCTGCACCCTCATTAAATAAGCACTAACCAGATCTGCACACAGTCCACGTTTTTTGCTCCTGCCTTGAGAAACAACACGTTCTAACTATATATGAATTTTTAATTCTACAAAATTATTATATAGATCTATCTCAAGATAATATTGTGCAGAGTAATAGAGGTTATTGTAAACTACCCTTTTGCATCTAACCCTCTTCCTCCTCACTCTGTCTGAAAAGCTCACATTAATCCCTCTGGAAAAAGTGGAGTGGGCACTGCTGAGACAGGTAGCTTGTGACACCAACATACCTGGTTGGTGGCAGCCATCCCTCTAAAAATGGCCTACACAGACCAGAGCCAGCTTTGTGAAAGAGCTCAGCAAACCAAGAATTCAGGCTAAATTTGCTGCATTGCACTGAATCTCTCTTTGTAAATAACCCAAATACCAGAAATAGACTTTGACTGAGTGCAACTCCGTTGCTCTGAATTTGATGCAAGTGGCAGGATTCACCTGCCTGCCCAGCAGACAGAGAAAGGACAGCACTGTGCTGCTGCCCACGTTGCCCTGTTTGAGTTGGCTTTCATGACATGCCTGGCAAAATATTGTTAAGTTGTTCATCCAATAACCTTTGGGTCAGTGTTTACTTTGGAGGGGAAAAGGGCTTGGTGGGTGGGGGAAATCAAATAAATTGTCCGGAAAGTGAAGCTCCAACAGTGAAGGAGCTTTACTTTGGCACTCGCATAGCAGCCAGAGCACTGCTGCAGAAATATTCCCAAATGCTGTGGGGTTTTCCTTCTTCATCACATAGTGGCTGCCAAAACACCTGCCTGGCTCCAAATGATCTAGTCACTAGAGGAAGGTCTGGCATTCCTCCACCTCCACAGCAGAGTAATCTTTTAAAGAGGATTTCTCACCTTGGGGGGCATTTTCTGCTCTGTTTACAGCAACAGCCTGTTGTGAGATCCTTAGCTTGGGGCCTTCTTTTCTCATTAAGATTCTCAGCTTCATGGAGAAAGGTTTGAGCAGCAAAAGCTTCAGGCTCTGTGCACGTCAGAATGGTTTCATGGCACGTTAAATTCAAACACAGCCATAAACTGAAAGTTCTCTTAAAGCAACTGGAGTTTCTATTAACTGCAGCAATTACCAAAAAGTGTCTGTAAACGTTTCAGTGTCTGGCTCAGTTCTTTTTTCTGGCTGGAAGGTTAGTATAGGATGACAGAGTAAAACACCTTGTGGCTTCAGTAGCTTGCAGCAAAAGTGGGTTTTTTTACAGTTACAAATAAAATAGAAGGAAGGTGTATGTAGTGTTAAGAAATAATAGCGGCACTTTACTGTGCCTCGTATCTGCATCATCCAAAACGTTCTGAAAGACTAATTAATTAAACATTTCAGCAGCCTGGAAGATGAGCAAGAATTATTCTCATTTTTGGATGGTTAAACATAGGCTAAGGGAAGCTACATGTCTTAGCCTAGAAGAAAAAGCTAACTAACTGCAAACCTAGGACTTGATTTCTTCAATACCAGAATCTTGCCACTAAAATAACCTTATGTCTCTTGGAAACAAGAACATTGTGATGACATGATTTTTGGACGTGCTAAATGGTGTGATTCCCCTCAGCAATGCAGGAATCTGCCACAGGTAGCACTGTGGATGGACATGCTGTTGTGTCTTAGGTGTATAACTGTCCTCTTCTACCCATTTTCCTAAGTCATCTGCCACATGATGATCAGAACGAGTATCTTCCCCAGTAAAATGGAGTTTACTTCTACTGGATTATTTCATGCCCCTTCTTTAAACATATTTCCCCTTGGGCTTCCTCTTACTCTGTCTTCACCTTTTCAGTGCCACAACCACTTCCACAGTTCCTTCAACATCATAAAGTCACGGAGCCTTTTCTGCCGTTGTGCCTGCCCCATCACAGAGATCCTCAGCGTACGTAGCATCTCATATGGAGATGCAGGGAGATCTAAATGGAGCAACTGGCAGGGATTAGGCAGGAAAAAGATAGTGTACACCTCAGTGACTTCAGCTTTCTTATATAACAAGTATGTCAAGGTTGTCACGAGGGCACCGTGCTGTAAAATGAAGAGTGGGGGTGGTGGGACAGTATGAACCTCGATATCACCCACGTGCAAAAAATGCAATAAACAGTGACTTAGGAGCCTAGTGTGTCCATTTGTTACCTGATATTGATACTGTGATTTGGTCTTAATTTCATGAGATCAGTGCAAACGATCAGTTGACAAGAAAATGCAGACTAAACTCCATGTATCAGACTTCCTTGGCATAGGTGAGGGAACGTGAAGCTAAAAGCTATAGCCATGAGTTCTAATTATGCTATTGAAAGGGAACTTGACAGCAGTTGCTTTCTCCTCTTCCTCCCCTGCCCACCCTCTTTTTTTTTTTTGGTCAGTTCTCAACCTTTATGGTCACTCCTCTGCACCCCTAACTCTCCATCCTACTCCCAAGGTCCTCCAAAATGCAGATTTAGAGCTTTACCTATTAATTAGCAATCTTGGCTTCAGGCTTAAAACCTAGTAGACGTTTAAGGAATCTATCCATGTATAGTTTATTAAATCTCTAATTTGTGATCTATGGTTTTCAGCACACAGGAGCATTCTATACTGTTGTGTACATCCTGGGCCAAGGAAAACGGGCACTCATTAAACCTTGATGCAATTCTTGATGGGGTGGCCAAAAGAAGCTTCCCCCATAGTGTGTGCAGAATGCTGGAACATGAATAGTGGTGAACATACACACAAAGCAGATAAAGAAGTCAGAAATTGGGCCTTTACCTTAAATGCCGTGGAGATTGAGAGATATGCAAGAAACAAAAAGACCCAAAGACTCCTGAGCAGACCTGGAGCTGATGTCATTGCTCAGAGGTCTCATGGAGCTAAGAAAACTGCTGAGAAAGGGGGAGTCTGGATAGTTAGGGCAGAAAGAGACCAGATGAATACAGTGAAGAATCCATACCTATTATGAGAACCCCTGCACTTCTGTTGTTATGTGCCACTCAAAAAGCCCCTTACGAATTTGCACAAGTATCAAAAGTTGATCTACAGAAAAGGGCATAAAATAGCTGGGCTGAAGGTAGGGGATAAATCTTCAGCTCTGATTCTGAAGAGAGAAGGCAAATGAGTTGCACATTACAAGGAGAACAAGTTCACACAGTGAACTTCTACCTGCTAAGTACTGTGGGACTTACAGAGTCAGCTCTGCATCAGCTCTGCTCTACATGGTGGGATCAAAACACAACAGCCTGCTAAGCCTTCAGATGAGGACACCGTAACAAGGGTTAATCTGAGACCTTAAACAAAATACCCTGGTAGGACAAGACTTGAATAACCATGGTTTGATGGGCTAAAGAAGTTTCATATCTTCTAGACATAGTGCTTTGGGAAGCTCAAGTCAGACTTCACTCTGGCAGATGTTACTTGAGGAGTACATGACTTTGGAGAGGGTAACAAAAATAGCTGTGGTATTTGCTGTAAGATAGCTGAGTTCATTTAGAAAAGCTCTCTCAGCAATAAAGACCTGCACATCTTTCTGATACTTATTTACTTTGCAAAATATAAGACCTTCTTTTTGATCTCCCTTAGGAATTTTTCAAAACATTAAGACAACAGTACATCATTCCACAGCCTGGTAAGCACTCACAAAACACACATGGAAGGCTCATGAGAAAGAGGGGGCAAGGAGTAAAAAAGGTTCTTGAATATGCGTGCTGCAGTGCAAGCAGAATTCCTTACTCAAGGATTAGGATTGTTTCTGAAGAAGTTGCTATCTGTGTTAACAGGTGGCTGATCTACAACTATAAAAAGGCTACAGCAGTTATCCTGTTGTGTAGCGACTTGTTCTTTTTTTCCAGGTGATGTAATTGAATAGAAAAAGACTAGAAGCTTCTTCCTACAACAACCCACTAAAATATGTATTCTGCTTCAATTCAGACCTCTAGCTTCCACTCTGGTCAGTGGCAGGCAACATCTGTGGCTGTGCAGAAATGTAATTTTCTGTCCCAGAGGCATTAAGGAAAAAAAATTCATTCAGGTTCCTTAAAAGATTAAGTACTAAACTTCTTATTTTTGAAAAGTTTTTAATGATAATTAGCTTAGCTTTCTAAAGGAAAGGTCATCTTGAAATGAAAAAGCACTATTTTTAAATCTAAAAACGGTCAAAATAGATGTATTTCAAATTTGGAAAATTTCCACTTCTCCAAAAATTTTTGTCCTAAAAAATTAATCAAAACTAACTTGTGACGTGAACTGGTTCAGTTTTGATGAATCCACTTGCTCTTAAAAATATCATTTTCATGGAAATATTAATGACTATCTGCATAGCATTGCTCGTAGAACAGTACATGCTGTAAATGTGTCACAGACCTGGAGTCAGTCTCAGTGGGCTATACACCTTGTTGACAAAGGGAAAACAAAAAAAGGTATTTGGGAAAAAGAAAGATGTTGTTAATTGGCCTCTCCCAATAAACTGAGAGGGTACTTTCATTGAAATCAGCTGCAAAACGTCTTTAGAAGTACTAGGTAGGTGAGACATTGGGTTGCCTCTATATTAATTTGGTTGCTTAAAACTGATCTTGAAATACAGTCATGAAGTTGGACTAACATAACAAAGCAAACCCACAAAGCAAGAATAAAGGAATCATGAAGTAAAAACATCTCTACCATTAAATGAATTCAAGAAAACAATATATGAGCACTCTTAAGTTGAATTATAACATCAGTAAGGGAGCCTTATATTTTGCAGTGCAAGATGGTGCAGCTGAGGTGCAGATCATACTGAGAAAGGGAAAGCTTTCCATTATTACAAGCACTCAAGAAGAGACAACTGACCTTCAACCTCTAATTTTGCCATTGGATAACCATGGAACAATTCCTGCTCTATCAGTAGTCCCTCTGTCATGAGAAAGCAGCCTTGCTCCCTCAAGAATGAGAAACTACTCATTGAAAGTTTAGGTGCCAATAATCCAACTTAAGTAGCTAATAATGCAGTTTTCGAGGCTGAAGAGCTAAGTTAATTCTCTTCAGTATTTTTCTGCAAGTTAATTGCACTGCCCCTGTGACACTGACAGTCAATTTTTAATTTGAAAGAAAGCTTTCAGCTCGTACAGTGAGGAACTGTTGTAGAGGATGGAGAGTGGGAGACAGGGTATTAGGATGTGGTGGAATCCTGTTCTGGGTGGCACCCTGACTGCAAGGTGGAAGGAAGATGAGTAGGTACAGGGGACCAACACAGAGTGTGGAAACATAAGCTTATTGATAAAAAGGCTGAAAGAACTCAAGGCCAAAGTCAGAGTGTTGCTTTCTGGTGGCACAAAGGTCTCAGACATATGACAAGAAAGGCATCCTTCCTTCCCAAAGCATTTTGCAACATTCAATTAACCGTGTGCTCTGGTGATGCACAATAACAATCTGCCACTGCAAACCGTGCTGATTATTTTTCTTAAATTGCCTCTTAACATGAACACAGTAAAACTCTCAAGGCTAAAAGCTTGCTCCATTTATGATAAAATGTGAATAAAAACTGACAAAGAGATAAGAACTCTTTTTTAAGACTTCCCTAAAAGGCTGAGGAATCTAAACAAAGGGGTCCTAATTATTAGCTCAGGACAACCTATCATCACTGCTCCACAGACAAATTGCACTGCATGCCAAAGCACACTGAAGACACAATAATTTATCAGTCAGAATGCAGAAAATTGTACAGTGCACACTGACTTCTCAGATCACATTTCTTCACTTCAGGTCCTCCATTCTGTCTTAAAGAGACACTGCAGTGCAATACAGTGTGAGGCTGAAATGGGTTTGGGGAGGGAACGTGAAGAAAGGCATCACCTGAAAAAGTACCTAATTCTGAGCACCAAACTTAAAAGCCTAAATTAGGTGTTCAGTCTCTCTTTACATCCCCTGGAAAAGAGAAAGGCCCCACTAGACTGTAACTCAAGCAAGAGCTGAGGTGGCCTGTGAATCCTGCTCTGCTAACACATGGACTCACATGCACATCCCATGACTTCCCATCAGCTATTCCAAGAGCCCAGGGAATAACCTCTGGACTTAGCCACCTGAAAAAGGCAGGTGATGTGAATGAATACTCTCATGTGTGTAAGATCTGGGACAAAAGGAGAAAAATCTGGTGGCATTACTTACAGGGAAAAGATAAAATATTCAGAGTTCTTCCTTTTTCCAGTCTTAGCCACCGAGGAAGGAAGGCAGCACGACAGGAAAGTCAAATGAACAGATCTCAAGGGAGTACACTTCAGTAATCCCAGAGGATTGTCAGTAAAGACCCCCAGAGAATGGTCTAAGGAAAAAAAGGCATTAAAGAGAGATGAAAGCTCTTTAATGAAATAATTCTCACGGCCTTATGTGCCAGCTGTTTCGCTGTGGAGAAAAGACAAGTGACACAGTAACCTTGAGCTGTTCACTGACCTGAAGCATGAAAAGGAAGCAAAGCAGCAGTGAAAACCAGGCCAGATTACCACACAAAAGTACAAAAGCTCAACAAAATTAGATTAAATTACAGAGTGTTACCCGCTAAGAGTGTCCAGGGTGCAAAGTAGGATGTAACCAGCAAGAAACATCAAGAAATCATTCAGTAAAGACATTAGCAATAAAGGGAGGCTCAAGAGTGAAAGTCGTTGATGTATAAGGTCGAAAAGGTCAAGTTGTTACTGCTTTTTGTGTGTTTTCATCATCACGAAAGACAAGCTTTCATCAGATGGATATCATATCTAATTCCAGTCACAGAAAAGCAACAGCTAAGTCTTTGAATAGGAAAAAACTCCCCCATTAACAAGTATTAGTTAAATTCAATTGTTTTCAAATTGCTCAGACCTAATGAGCGCCATTCCAGACTAAACCTAAGGGTTTGGCTGATGAAATCTACAGCTTTTAGCAGTTATTTTGATAACTCATCCAGACTGGGTAAGGTATCAGACATCCCATTTACCTTTCTCTAGTTTTTTATTTCTTAAAAGACATGAAAAGAGCATTAAGTGAACTAGAAACAGTCGGTTTAACTTCAATTTCTGGAACAAATGATCAGATATTTGTAACTATATGAAAGGTAATTACTAACATCCAGCAAGAACTGGTTGTGAAAAAAATCCTCTCTCACCCATCTAATTTCTTTTTAGGACTCGGTAACAGGCCTCATGGAGAGGGAACAAAGACAAATAGATGTTGCACAACTCAACTTCAGTAGTGTATGTAATGTGCTCCTAAATGTGTGCCATAAATGTAGAAAATGAGACTTGGATAAAAAAAGGTACCAACTGGTAGAAACACTATTTTAGATATTACCTCACAATATACACACAATAATTGCAACTGATATTGAAATACTGATGTGTATAAGAAAAGTCAACGTGACAAATTTTCTTTTTGTTCTGCTGAACAACTAAAAGGCTTCAGGTCTGGGTGCTCATTTCTAGATACCGTGTAGGGACTGATTAAAGAAAGTCCAAAGAGAGAGGACTCAGAAACTCCATCCCCAGAGCCCTACCAAAGGCACTGGCACTGATGAGAGGTTCTAAGCATCTTTCATGCCCGAAGTCTCCAAACAACAACTTTCAATAAAGATACAGAGAAGTGTAACTGTCCCTATTTGTTTCACATTTCAATATCAATTCCAGCTTATCTACAGTGGAAAATTAATCTTTTGTGTTATGTGTGCTTCAATCAATCAGCCCAAAATGATTAGACACTGTCATGGCAGGATAAAATTTTACACTAAATATGTGTACTAGTGTATATATATAAAAATACATATAAATATATGCAAGTATAAACACACAAAACAACATAGGTTAGTATGTCCTCAGAACAAGCCTATATATTTGTATTTCTTAAAACTGTATTTATGCTGAACTATAGAAGGTCCACCTAAAATAATGATAAAGTAATGACCTCACATGCTGCAGACTGGCATGAGTGCTGGTACCTTCCATCAACAGGAATATCTCAAATCTCTAGAAACAGGTTCTGCCTCAACTCCTGACCCCTGTATGGTTAAAGGTCACTGTTCAGCCCCAACAACACAACAATATTCAATCTGGGATCTCAGAGACTGAGAAGACCTCCATGTCCTACAACTTGCTGCTCTTTACCCTGATCTATTCACCAGCTTGTTCATCACCTACCTATTTTTCATATCACTTTTCAATTGGCTACATCCAGTTGGGTTTGAATTCTTAATTTCACCATTAACAGTTATTTAGAAAAAAAAAATACTACACATAAACCTTTGATTCTTTGTTAGTTACAGCTGGGATGTGTTGAAGTGTTTTGAGAGGTGCTCTTTCTGTGTTGAAAACCAGACAGTGCCTGCCCTTTCAAACAGCCTCTTGTCCACTCCAGGATTTCTGCCCTGGACAGTTCCACTGAAGCCCTGAGCTGCCCTATGAAGGGCTAGGATCATGAGTGTATTTAAGGTGCCAAGGCCTGCCCTCTGAGCTATATTCTGGCAATCTACACTTTAGACTGTGGCTGGACTTCTCATGATGCCCCCTCCTCTCCCCTGTAACAGTCAGGCTTGACAAGATCATAGAATGTCCTGAGTTGGGAGAGACCCCCAAGGATCATCAAGTCTAATTCCTGTGTCTGCACAGCTCAGCCCCAAGAACCACACCAGCTGTCCGAGAGTATTGTCCAAATCCTTCCCTTGGCTTGGTGCTGTGACCACTTCCCTGGAGAGTCTATTCCAGTGCCCAACCACCCTCTGGGTTAAGACCCTTGTCCTAATATCCAGCCCATCACCGATCACCAGGGAGAAGAGATCAGTGCCTGCCCTGCCACTGTCCTTTGTGAGGAAGCTGCAGACCACGATGAGCTCTCCCCTCAGTCTCCTCTTCTCCAGGCTGACAGGCCAAGTGACCTCAGCTGCTCCTCACAAGGCTTCCTCTCTAGACCCAGGACCACCTTCATTGCTCTCCTTTGGACACTTTCTACTACGTTAATGTCTTTCTTATATTGTGGCTCCCAAAACTGCACACAGGACTCAAGGGGAGGCCACACTGGTCCGGAGCAAAGTGGGACAATCCCCTCCCTCACCAGCTGGAGATGCTTTGCCTGATGCCCCACCCCAGGACACAGTGGGCCCTCTTGGCAGCCAGGACACACTGCTGGCTCATATTCCACAGGCCACTAACCAGGACCCTCAGATCTCTTCCTGAGGGGGCTGCTCTCCAGGCTCTCATTCCACAGATGAAAAATTTCCCTTTCCTGCCCTCAGCTCACGCTAGAGCTGAAACGCTCCCTGCTCGCAGGAATGACAGCTCAGCTGTTTCGCTGCCATGTTTGCTCCAGCCCAGCTCTTTGCCCCCTCTCTGCCTTCACCCCCGTTGCCCCCACAGCAGCTGCAGGGCTGTGCCACCCCTAATTATTCCCAGCAGTGCCAAGCTGGAGGCACCACTGTCACGGAGGATGGCAGCAGAGTGCAGAGCATGACAACAGCAGCAGCAGGTGGGCAGAGCAGAAAAGGCCAGATTACTGTCTATGTGATTACTGTCATTTATCTCAAGTCAGGCAGAAGGCAGAGCATGCTCTGCCTTTGCTCGTTCCTTCCCTCTGTCACTGCAGAGCGATTCCTGAAAACACTGTACAGGGATGTTATGCACTTGTTAAGCTTTGTTTTAAGCACTGAAAACCACCACAGGAAAAGCAAGTAATTGCCCCTTACAGCAGTCACAGGTTTCTCTCAAACACAAGAACCACAGGAAAATAAACAAGGAAGCTTCTAATGCCGGGACCAACTGGAAAAGCTGTTGGATTTTTACAAATTCAGCATGCATCTATTTCTGCCTTTCAGAGTATTGGGCAGAGCAGCATTTGAAATGTAAACAAGAACTTTATCCTGCCAGCTCTGCCTTCTCAAGGCAGCAGGACTGTGATGCTGTCAGGGCAGCTGCCTGCTGGGAGAGCTGCAGGAAAGCTGCTTGACTGCAGTGCAGAGTGCTCAGTGCACAGGTGAGAAAGGAAGCACTCCCTTCTAACGCTGGGATCAATCTAAAATATGCTCTTACATCAGGTTCCTGTCTTGGCTAATTCTTCTCTCTTGTCTCCCTGATATTTAGCAGAGTAATTTTGTGTCACAGCTAAGTGCTTTCAATTCTGGCTGTCAATTTTCCAAATGAAATCCATATATTTAAAAGCATACGGATTTATCTATCAATTCTTTATACAAAAATTTCATTTCTGAATCTTAAAACAGACTTCCTAAATTTAGCCAGAAAGCCTAACACCATCACAAATATAGCCTTCATTGCAACACATACTTTCCTCCTTTAAAACTGGATGCAAACTTTGCTCCTTGGCCTCATCATTAGGTTAAGAACAGATGATAAGACTCAACCACAGCCTGTATCCATATGAAACATAAATCTATTCTGAGGCCTGAAAATATTACATATGCCCTGGTTTTCATTCTGTTAGTCGTGAACTAGAAACAAAATTGAGAAAAGATTTGAAGGGGGGGAAGTTTTTCCTTTCCATATTAAGGAAGCAGAAAACTCTATAACCCAAATGAGGTTTAGCAAAATCCTCCTGAATAAATCTGTGGGCCTCCTGAGGGTTTTTCCATCACCTGCTTAGACAGGGGAGAGAAAATATAACAAAAGGCTCATGGGTCGAGATAAGGACAGGGAGAGATCATTCAATTACCGTCACGGGCAAAACAGACTCGACTTGGGGAAATTAGTTTAATTTACTAGCAATCAAATTAGAATAGGATAATGAGAAATAAAACCAGATCTTAAAAACACCTTGCCCCCCGTCCCCCTCCCTTCTTCCGGGCTTAGCATCACTCCTGATTTTCTCTACCTCCCCTCCACCAGCAGTGCAGGGGGATGGGGAATGGGAGTTGAAGTCAGTGGTTTCTACTGCTCCTTTCTCCTCAGGGGCAAGATTTCTCACTCTTTTCCTCTGCTCCAGCATGGAGTCCCTCCCATGGGAAACAGTGCTCCATGAACTTCTCTCCAGTGTGAGTCCTTCCCAAGGAAGGTCTTCACAAACTGCTCCAACATGGGTCCCATCCTTCAGGAACAGGCTGCTCCAGTGGGTCCCCAGCAGGGCCACAAGTCCTGACAGCAAACCTGCTCCAGCATGGGCTCCTCTCTTCACAGGGTCACAGGCTCTGCAAGAAGCCTGCTCTGGCATGGGAGCTTTCTGCTGGGTCACAGCCTCCTCTGGGCATCCACCTGCCTTGGTGTAAGATCCCTGATGGGCTGTGGGTGGATCTCTCCTCCACTGTGAACCCCCATGGGCTGCAGGGGCACAGCTGCCTCACTGTGGGCTGCAGGGGGATTTCTGCCCCAGCACCTGGACCACCTCCTCCCCCTCCTTCTTCCCTGACCTTGGTGTCTGCAGAATTGTTCCTCTCACATATGCTCATTCCTTTCTCCAGCTATGATTGCTCTTACCCAGCAACTTCTTTCCCCCTTCTTAAATCTCTCATCCCAGAGGTGCTACCATTGGTGCTGATTTGGCTCAGCTTTGGCCAGCAGTGGGTTAGTCTTGGAACTGGACTGGTGTTGGCTCTGTCAGACTCAGGGAAGCTTTTGGCAGATTCTCACAGAAGCCACCCCTGTATCCCCTGTGCTACCACAACCTCGCCATGCAAACCCAATACAGGCATCAGCGTGAATGTGAGATAATATGTGTGAAAAATACAGGGGCATTTTAAATGTACTGTAATGCTCAATTGTCTGTCAGCTACTGAAGATTTTCAGGGCTCCCAGTTCCACATGAGGACAGTCTGCTCATCACTGAAAGCAAAACTTATTTGCTTCTGCTGTTTATAGGATGTTCGGCTTTCAAAAGAGGCAGCTGTGAAGATCTGTATTGGAATATTAAGAAGGAGGCTCCTGGTAGACAAAACATTCAGAAATCACTATTAACATGGGTTGTGCATTGGCTATTTTTAGCCAACAGTGTAACCAGAGAGGCTTCACCTCACACCACTCACACCCACTGCTAAACAACTACCTTCATGTGCCACTTGGCCCTGAAACACACAAAATCCCTGAAAACACCAACATAAAAGGTTTTCAGTCTGTTCTGGGGTTAGAAAATAGTGCAATCATGCCTTAAATCCTGCTTCCATTGTGGTCTTCCTCACCAGCCTGCTCTCCCAGCCATTACAATTTCAAGGTAAACAAGTAGTGAATATGAAAGACTATTTCAAGCAGCTCTGAGCACCAGGCTGCCAGAGCTACATGTCCCTTTTTTCTTTTTTTTTTTTTTTTTTGCAGCTCCAGGAACTCTTCTGTGATTTCCAGCAACAGGCCCTGAACACCACCACTGCACTTTCATAAGACCAATTCACAAGCAGAGGTAATCTTTACTGGGGCCTCCAACCTGACCCTGTCTCCTGTAACTGCAGCCCCCTGAACGTGGCAATCCAGCAGAGAGACACAGCAGTGCTTGCAAAGTGTGTGTGAAGGCAGGGAGAGCGAGGGAGGTCTGTGTTGCTGACACTGCATGTTCCTGCACTCTGCTTTGCCACACAGTCCTTCAGCCTTAGAAGAGCAAGGAGGCAGCTTCTCCCTCCAGCTCCAGATGTCACAGCTGCAGAGGGACAGTTCTAATGGCAATAATTCCATCTAAAGATGTAGCCTGCATAGGGATAAGCAAACACGAGCAAAATAAAAAAAAACCACACGAGTATCCACCACACCCTGCCAAGATGGACCAGAATCTCACCAAGTTGTCCAACATTTACACAATGAGTGATATTTGAAAATGTGTACTTGAAAATCATTTCCCAGTGCCCCAGCTGGTGGCTACTCTCTGTCCTGCTTCATTCTTGAAAGCCACCCCAACCTTTCCTGATCTGGGCTGGCCTGCTCCTCTTGCTGTGTGCACCCTGAGGGCACTGTAGGCTGACACAGCAAAGCTGATGCCACCAGTAAGAGGAGAGACTGCCAGTCTGGAGACACAGCTCCTCACCAGGGTGGCATACAGCAGGGTCCAGGCCATGCATTAACCCTGGCCAGAGCCAGCATTTAGCCAAACTCCCACCCCTGGAAGTGTTCAAGGCCAGGTTGGATGGGGCTTTGAGCACCCTGGTCAAGTTGAAGGTGTCCCTGCACGTGGCAGGTCCGTTCCAACCCAGACTGTTCTGTGAAAGCCGCCAGACTAAACACGCTGCGTGCAGGGGACCAAAGGCACAAACCCATCCCACTGCAGGGTTGGGCAAGGATCACCCAGGACAACCAGTTACAAAGGTAACTCAAAAAGTACCTGGAGCCACAGCTTTCCAGGTCTGCAGGCAGGTCACCAGGAGGGAAAGGGGGAGATTTCACCTGCTGCAAAGCCCCCAGGAGTACCCTGCCTACTCATGTACCCATCAGGTAGTGCCGCTTCCACTCGCCCCTTACTGCCAGTTCCTGCCATTAGCCTGATTAACAATAATTAAGAAACTACTGAGTTTAAAAGCAGGGGTGTGTGGGGGGGAAAAACCCTCAATCCAAGAAACCCAACACCTCTCTGGTAACATATCTGCCTACTCCTCAACATATTAACTCCAGATACCACACGCTGCTGCTTTCAGTCTGCATAAGATAAAAGGTGCGACAAGCCGACCTGAGGTTGCCATGGAGACCAAAAATCTTTCCTAGTGCCATGGTAACTGACTCCAGGATGTGCTATGAAAAGCTGACTGCACACCCTAGTTGAGTGGTTTCATATTTTTAAACCAATTAACTGAGAGTTCAGTTAAATTAGTTGCTGTTTAAAGAAAGGTACTGTCAAAATGGAAGATATATTAGTTAGTATCCTGCTTCTTAGCCAAATAGAAGAAAACAACGCCTTGGGGATATTACTGAGCTCCATTTGATTGTTTCTGAAAATCAAAAGCTCTATCTTTTCACATTAGAAATTCAATTTTTATATATTTATACTGAATTAGGAGGAAAGGGTTAAGCAGCTCTAAACCAGCTTCCCTTCCGTGCTGTACTCCTTGCATGTCCAAGTCTCTGACATCACTGGAAGTTTTGAATGGACAAGAAACAGGCTTCTGGAGGAGAATAAATAAGGTTTCAGTAAAACATTTGAGATAAACATCATAAAGCTGTGATGGCAGCTGGACATGGTACAGCAAGCACCAGCCACATGCAGAGCCAGGTCAGTGAGAGTGAAAGTTCTTGGTCAACCCTGAGACTAAAGTCACAGTGTGACTTCTCTGTGCCTCCATTTCCCTGCTTTACTGAGCCATGATTCTCCCCTCCCCTCACAGTATCCTGGGATATCAGTGGACTGAAAGCTCCCAGGTAGCATCAGTAGGCATTTCAATTCTTTCTTTCTTTTTCTTCTTTTTCCCTCTTTTCAGCACATGCACCACAAACACGCTCCTTACTGTGAAACTTGGTACCCAGAGCACTCTGCACACAAGGCTGCTGACAAACCTCGAGTTTCCAAGGTACTGCTCCATCCTCTGATGACAGATGTGCAGTGTGGAGGTGCTGTTGCATCAGGTTAGTAAGCAAGGAATATAACAGCGCTTAGCCTTTCCCATACGACAAGGAAACAGTAAAAGTGGAGAAGCACAGGAAAAGTAATAAATCTAAAATAATACACTCTCCACATTAATGCCGAAAAGGCTGAGTAACACCTGGGGAATACCTGTCCGAGCTCCTTGCTTTGTTTGTGGCACCATCTCCATGTTCCCATGGTGCTTCCCAGAAAAGTCTGCCAATTCAGAAATTTTCTTCGAATCCAATTCATGTATTTTGGGGGTCGGAAATCTGGCCCTTGAAAGTGAGAAGAGTTATAAAGAAATAAAGAACGTGCTTTTCATCTCTGGGATGTAGGTGGCAGAGCTCTCCTACTGAAATTGTGTAGAAGGCTGTCCTCGTTTGACCCAGTTGTAAATGGATACCTGGCCATTTGTGCTGTGGACTGAGAACTGGGCGGGTGCAGGAGCAGTCTCACAGCACTCCAGGTAGGGAGAAGTGAAGCCAGTCTTGCCTCACTTTGAGGTTTGCCTTTTTCTTGTTTGCCTGTGCTTTCAAACTCATTTTCACCTTAGCAAAAGCTTCAGCAAAAAACGTCCCTAGAGCACAGCAGTAAGTGCTGCCCAGCACTCCAAGCTCCCAGCAAGTGTCCTGAGAGAGGCCAGGCAGAAGGATAATGATTCTGAAAGTTTTGATATGAAAACTGCCATTGTTAATAAACAGCAGGTAATAACTAAGAACATTTTCTCTGAGTTCAAAGTGAGCAAACTCAGCTTTCTATATAAGGCAGCTACTGCATCAGGAGAGGTACCGGTTAGGTCTAAAAAAAAAAACCCAAAAAAACAACTGTACAGTCTTTGTTCAGAAGAAAATTCCTCTCCTAGTTTTAGGTATTCTGCATTAATAATAATAATAATAATAAAAAAATTCCCATGGCATTAAATACAAAGAAATATTATTTTGACAGGATTCCTGTAAGGCACATGGCACATTCCTGCAGTATCACAAAAAGCCAGGCAAAGAGAAAAAGGGACAACTTACACAGAATAGAAGGGATAACTTACACAGACACTACAGTAAACATGTTGCAATCACCATGGAAATACACTCCTAAAGTTTTTGACAGGTGTTTACTCTGCAACTCAAAAGAGTCCGGGCAAAAGACGTGCAGAGCACCAGCCAGAATCCATACATCTCCTTCTCCAAAGAGGGAATACTTGCTAAGAGATAAATATAATGGACATTGATTAAAAAAAAAATAGGTGAGTAAAGAGTGTTGAGAAAGCAGAACATATTTTGATGGCAAGTACTAGAGAACACAGCAGTGGCTGATCAGCAGCAGGAATCCATCTTTGAGTTTTTCAAGAGATGCTAAAAATACTCACGAGTGTAAGATGCCAAACCAGCCAGCTAGTTGAGGAGAAGCAAGAACAAAAGAGGAAAAATCCCAACATGTTACAGAGGTGACTTATAAAGGAGAATCAGCAGAAAAAGCTGACATCTCCAGCACATATTTTGTTCTGCCTTATATTTGCGGCACAATTTATTTAGGAAAGCTTTTCTAAACACTTCACTGAGAGTAAAACCACGGAATAGGCATTTGGTGCTTGAACAGATTCTTCAAAGAGGTTCCACATCGCAGAGACAAGTGGTCTAAACATAGGATTTAACCACAGTGCCTAAATCCCCTTAAATGTAGTCTTATCTCAACGATTTGTACACTGCTACTCCAGGGACAACTCTGAGTGGTTATCCTCTGTTATGCACAACTACATCCTCAGTTCTATAGGAAAAGTAAATTCTCATTCTGGGTGGCTTTGCTTTTATCTGCCTGGGGGTGCCAGCAAAGTTTGTCTTAAACCAGATGATTAATAAGAGATTTAAGTGCGTGTCAGGCTGAAGTAGAGATTGAAATATTGGCTGGGAGGACGGATCTGTGCTTCACTAATGAACCTACGAAAACCAAGTCTTATTTTGTACCACAGATTATATTTCTCGAGATTTAGAATTAAATACCGGACGAAGATAGATGAAACATGCCTGTCCCTGAAAATAGCTACCCATTCCTCTTTATCATTCTGTAAAGTCAAACATACTCTTCTGAAAATATTCTGCATTCTGAATTGCTGTGACTATGTGGGGAATTGCCAACGAGTTCTTTGTCTACTATGAATATTCTAGAAGTGGAAGCTTCCCAGATGTAAGAGAAATTACAAACAAGATTAATAATAATAAAAAATTTCACAGCTCCATTTCCTCCTCTCCTGATTAAATGCAATGCAGTCTGTAAGTAAGCTGGATGAAAACAGTGCTCACTTTGGAGACAAAACTTTACATTTCAAGAGTTATCATTTTGGCATAGGCTAGAACCAAAAGAAATTATGTGCACTTTTGACCAAAAACTAGCTGGGAAAGTTTTGAGATTTGCTTCAGATGAGAAGAGTCAGGAACCCCACATTTATACTACTTGCAAGCTTCTACATGACCATACTAATCCTCAAAATACCAGGAAAAATGCTACTGTCAAAACACTCCAGCCTCCTTGGAAAGAGGTGATTTCCCGAGTTGTTACTGGGAAATGTGCTCCCTGGAGATTCTGAGCACACTGCCACTTGCAGAAGGCTATAATTATGGTCTCTCTAATGCTACTAATAATGGCTTTTCAATACAATACACCCAGGTAAGATCTGCCGCCATTTACACCCAAAATCCTACCTGACAAACGGGAGCTCAGTCAGGTGTGGCAAAGGAGCAAAGGACAGAATTTCACTGGTAGTGTTTCATCAAATTAACTGACTTCACTGCTCTTTTCTTTTCAGTAACCCTGACATTTTATCTGTTTACACTAAATGCATTTAAAGGCCTGTATCAACAGCAAAAGGGCAACTGGCAGACCCTGTGTTATGCATTAGCAATCCCTAACATCACTTTGAGCAAGCAGATGAGCAGCATCAGCTAAAAGAAAAGAAATGACAGAGGTTGTGGGTTAGAGGGTTTTTTTTCCCTGCCTATATATTGTGGTAGAAAAATCAAAGGAATGCTTTGCCAACTGAGATCCTGAAAAAAGAACTTTCTCAAAGGCCTCACTGGTGAAAAAAATGTACCTTCAGGTACATTACCGTGGCAAAATTGTCATCCTGAGCTGCTCTCTCCAGAGCCAGGCAGAAATTAGTCATGGGCAAACCACAAATATCTTGAAGGTTCAGATAGGCACTTGCAATATCTGATACTTGTCATAATCCCTTGAGTCTGCAGAAGAGTCTTTATTGCAGTTTCTTGATGCTTCTGCACAAAGCACAGAGATATGAAAAATATGAAAAATTCAGGCAAAAAAGTGGCTGAACACTTCTGAATTACAAAAAGAGCTCCAGCTGAGGTTTGTGGGAGGACTAACTGCAGTTAGCTGCTATTTTACCTAACCCAGTTTATATATCCTACACACCTTTCGTGGCGGGACTCTTCTAATCCTTTAAGCTCCACACACCACCTTAGTCATATTCTGACCTGATATCTCAAAACTCTGAAGTACCATTTTTTTAATACAGCAAAACAAAGCAAAATCGCATTGTTTTTTGTGTGCCAGCAGAGATTTCACTGATTTGGGGAAAAGATGGGGAAAATTGTCACAATCAATCATTAGTGTAGTGAAATAATGTCTTTTAGCAGTGAATCAAGAGAAAGAATCACTGCTGCATGCAACGCACTGCAATATCTGATTATGAGAAAAATGAGAACTAGCCAGAAAAATACTTCTACAGCTCAGTACACCCAGACACAAAAGCAAATATGACAGTAACCATACCCATTACACCACTCACATCCTAAATTTCACTCACTGGACTGTAATCAAAACATCACACAAGCAAAATAGGATTCAAAGAATCATAAAACACGGCCATATTTTCCCATGGCTTATCAAAACTGTAGCAGTGCTCATGGATCTTCCAAATTAACTAAAACATTATGCAAAATATGGGGGGATAACTATTAGTTCAGAAAAATACTTAAGTGATGGGGAAAAGTCTCTAACCCTGATAGATCAGTCTCCTAGACAGAGGTATTGATGTCTGTGTTCCTAGGGGAATTCTGTATTACGAAGAGAAATTTCAAATGAGAGCTGGTGCAATGAACAGGGGAATAAAAGGAACAGGGAACAGAAGCAAAGACAAGAAAAAAGACCTACCATGCCAGGCCCAATCACCTTCTCCTAAGAAAGTTTCTGACATAAAAATCTTCAAGATCAATTTTTTGTTCTAGTTCTGCTGGAAACAAGGAATTACTCCATGATTGTCTTTCTAAAGACAATCCTTTTATGAATTCACAGTGAAAGAGGAACTTATTGCATGTAAGGCCTCAAAGAGTTTAAATAAGCAATATTTAATTCCTTGCACTAACTAGCCCAGTATTAAATATACTTGCTCATCTAGTTTGGTCTCTGCACTCTTCATTTATTTCTTCTGAAACATCTGCTGAGTTTATCTGAATATAATCTGTTTTAGAAAAGTGGTGTATTGCTTTAAAAAAAAAAAAAACAAACAAAACATAATCCCCCCAAAACACTTTACAGGATTCTTTATCTAAAAATAACATTTTACATGGAGAAGTCAGAAGTATGAAGAAGAAATATATGAAACACAGATAATGCATAGTTCTACTGGTTAGTCAGGCTGTGTAGAGTGAAGCGTTGCAGGTACACCCCAAATCTTTGCAGTTTGTCTCTATCATGAACAAAGTAAAAAATTCTTTCTTGAGAGTCTAAAATTTATCTTTTGAAGCAACAGACCAGGTAATGGCACAAGTTTGAAAGGAGATAAATTAAAAAAAACCTCACAAGATATAGCAATTTAAAACTTGAGAGTACTTTTGAAGACATTATTTGCTGTTACCATACTAAATAGTACCATTTTTAGAAAACCAAACAAACAACCCCCAAACCTCTGTGGTGGCATCCTGCTCCTACTGGACATTTTTCTCAAATGCTCATAAATCTGCTTCATTCAGAACATATATTTTGTGAATCACAAGATAAATAATAATAAGATTACACACACTACAACCTTTTACAGAAGGATAAAAAGCAGGCTGCAATACTGCTGAAATGCTTTAAATAAAGTGGTATGGTTCATTCCCCACAGAGATTTAACATCAGAAGCTCAAAGTTATTGTAAAAATGACAACAAATTTTGTTGTCATAGACAAAAGCTCTATTTCACTGGCGAAACAAAGATAAAAATCTTGATATGAAATTTCTTTACTGGGAGAAGAATGACCAGCCTTTGTTTCAAAGCACCAGAATTTTATGAAAAACAGCAGGGGAAAAAACCCAAAGAGCCTGTGACACCAAGCCAGAATGAGTTCATGTGTAACAGAAGTTTAAGAGCTTTTAGCTCCTTGAATGGTTAATGGTCCAGTGGCTCGACTTCGAGTGTTTTTCAAGTTACCAAAGCAACTCACAATTTACTGAAGCGTTTATAAAAATTCAAGTTCCATCAGAGGGGTGGAAAAACATGCAAATCAAATATTTTGACGCTAACTCTGTGAAAAAACAGCAGAGACAAAGCTTTACTGCAAGACAGATTGAAAGGAAATACTGAACCCAGGTTATTTTGACTAAGGATTGCTAAAGAAGTGTTTCCTTAGAGGACACAGCTGCTCCACACACAACGATTAAGAATAGTTTTGTCTCTTCTCTACATTTGTAGAATTTAAGCTCCATAAGATTATCTAAGAATAAGTAAGGGCAAAATTGAGTTCAAGCAGTTTTTATTCCAGCTGTCTGTACCCAAAAGGCATAACCAATTCAAAGTTCACATCCATTCCTACTTTTGTTGTACAGGAAATCCAAAAAGGAAAAAAAAAAAAAAATTCAACAACAAGTCAACACACAACAAAAATCTTTATTGTATTTGAAGTATGTGAAAACAGATGCCCCAGACAGTTAAGAAATGGCCAACTCCTGCATTGTTCAGGAAAATTTAATTATAAACAACCAAAGACCTATTTAAGCCACATGTTTTGCTTTAAAAAAAATAGGCTAAAAGAACAGATATATTCTTCTTGTTACCTTCTTGCTTCAGGCCTCTGTATCTACGGTAATGCAATTACCATCTCAGGACTAGAATTGATCAGAATTTTTATAATTACATTCAGCCCTCACGAATCAAGTGCCTTGTTCTGTGTTTGGTGGTGTTGTTTTTTTTTTTTTCCATTTGAACTTTATAGAGTTACTGCCTCGATAATCTCCACCCTACCATAAAAATGTTTTTTAAAAGAATTGCTAAACGGGTTCTTTTTCTTTCTCTAGTCCTTTTTACTACGAATCCAATCAGCTAGAAAATCCTGTATAAAGCAGGGTGAGCTATGGATTACTTTCTATCTCCTTCCCTCTGTCTCCTTTGATCAGCTACATTTTTTTGGGAAGCACAGACTCGGCATTAGAGAAACGGGCACAATGGAACAGCAAGGGAGGTTTGAAGCCTCGCCTTATCACTAGGCCTTCTGCAGTTACTACATTAATTCTTCTGGCTTGCAAACTCCTGGAAAGGCCAAGAAAAAAGTGATTTTGTGTTATCTTCCAGTTTTCATTCGCTATTTAGTGGTTTTTATTCTGAATGATTAAGCACTCGTGTCATCCATGTAATTCCCTTTTATAAAGGAATATCCCAGCCCAGGAGCCTGCAGTGCCTTAGCCTTAGTAACAAGTAGAATAAAGACCAAAAAGTAAAAATCAGATGGTCTCATTCAGTTATAAAGACATAGAGACAACTAGAAATCTCTGCTAAGAATAGAAGACAGAATTTAATCCATAATATTAAAAAAAAAAACAGGAAGAAGAACTATTTTGTATCAGGTAGCAACCTCAGAACCAGAGAAGCCAAACAAAGGAATATGATTGCCTTTGCTGCCTGGATTGAGTGGGAGCCAAGGCAAGAACAGCTTGGGAAGGTCCAGGTTTTAGACCCCCTGTGAACTGCTGAGGTGCAGATCCAATGAAAGCAAACACAAAAATGTATCACACTTGCTGAGCATTCCCGAGCCAAGAACACACCTTATTTTGTGGTGCTTGCAGATTGGTTCACATGGCAGCATACACACCTCACAGAGAAGTTTACCACATAGAGCAGATACTATAAAACCACGCAAGAGAAAGAGGAATTCTTGGCTATTGTAACGGCCCACGCTGTCTGGAACACACTGCCTATAAACCGAGAGGACAGGGAACTAAATCTGCCCCTTGGAAATCACTGGAACCTCCCCAACACCCAGGGCACGCGGGACTTGCCAGGTTTCTAGAACAGAGAAAACAGATTTGCAGCTCCCTTAGCCAAATTTTCAAAGCTATTGAGAATACTGAAAGGGCTAATAGAGCCAAGTGAGATTTTTCAGACACAGCTAACCCAGTCAGGCATCCACCTCCCGGGCCCTAACCTGCTTCTGCACTTCAGACAATCTCATTAGGCACACGGATCTGCACCTTCAGATAACCTGCTTGTTTGCAAACTCTCCTCTCTGTTTTCTCTGCATTTCAATCTTTTATCTTCTTTTTGCCTGCTCTTCCTTACATCTAGTTTTTCACAATAAGACGCTGTAGGCTTTTGACCTCGGAAAAGGGATCCCGGAATGCTCTTTTATACGGTGTTTTTTAAAGGAGGGACTAAGCACAGAATAATACCTCTCCAAAGAATAGACTGAACAGCCTTTTTTTTTTTTTTTTTTTTTTTTCCTGTTTAACCAGCACAGCCCTAGATTATAGGGAGTTTGGTTTCATTACATAACAACCCATCATTGTTCCCTAATACATTATCTCATCAGGAGGCCCCATTTCAGAGAGGCTACATAGACACACATTTCTTAATAGCAGAGCTAAGTGGCAGCATGATCTAGTGGATTAATTATATAACTGGCAACTAGGCTTTCCCAGTTGTAACACAAATTTAAATTTACATCTTTAAATCAAATTTTTAGACAACTAACAGTGTTGACTTCAGGAGATCTATATGTAGCTTATCTGTTGAAAAAAAATATCATTTGCCTCTTTAGGAGCTCTTTTAATCATGCTTATCCTCACTACAATCAGAAACTTTTGGGACACCAAATTAATATCAAAGGCCTACAATAAACACCTCACAAATTTCAGATATGGAAGCGAAGCCAAAAAATATGAATCAAAATCAGACATTAGATAAAATTATTTTCATTGGTAAGGAAGGAAAACTACGTGGAAACTTAGAATTCTTACTAATTTTTGCTTCAAAATGAGTTTGCCTGAAAACATCCAAATAAAGGACTGCAATCAAAGTGGCATCCAGTTGCTAATGGGAGCACAAGCTGTGACATTTTGAGAATTTTGGGTAGTACTTCTCCTCCCATACCTGGAAAAGCTTTACATTTTTTGTTATGAAATATCATATGAGACTATGCATTTAACACACATTTTTATATCTTCTCCATATGGTACCAGTCCTTCTATAAATGTAGACCATGTGGCTATCAGGATTTATGAACAATGTGTGCAAGTCAGACCACTCAAGGGGATTCTAAAAAAAAAAAAAAAAAAAAAAAAATGGTAGATAAGTAGATCCCATATGAGTTCTTTCACAGGCTTCCTCTTTTGCTGAAATTTTTGTTCAAGCTCAGCAAAGAATCAATGCAGAGGGATCTTACTCTTCTGGAATCAGAGCACCTTATCAAATTACCCTAAGAGGTTTTGCTGTGAAATTACTTTTATGCTCCGGACACTGTTTCATGCTGAGATTTATGAAGGTTTACAATAAAATTTCACTTTTAAAACGGTGTTATAATTTGCCTTTGTACTATGGAAATGGAGGAAAACAGGGGACGATCCCAGCTCTGATTTTCACATCATCAGTGGCAGAGCCAACCTCAGTAACAAGAGTCAATCCAGTTTTGAGAGCTGAAAGCTTTCATCCTGCCTCTTTCATCAGACATACCGCTTATATATTTGCTGGTTCTGTTTACTCCCCCTCTGTGAGGGCTGAATATGAATGGAGAATGTGACTTTTTTTCCATCTCTCTTCTTACTGCCTGCAGCTTCTGTTTCATTCTGTCCAGATTACCAACTGAATAATAATTGCACTGATTGATACCCATTGTCCTTCACAATATAAATTGTCCTGTTTGGGAAAATTCATAAGATAGATTGACAACTGCCATCCACGGCCAAGGTGCTGCTGCCAGTTGACAACAAAGCCTCTGCTTTCCTTAACCCACAACCAGTGCCTGCATATTCATGAGGGAGATCTTCTTGGCTCTTTGCCCACTCATAAATTAAGCCTGAACCAAGATTTTGAATCTGACAGGAAAAGATCATTTCCATTCCACCTGATCCTCATCTCATTTGCATTGACTTTCACTAGTGCTGAGTCTGCTGGTTTTAGTAGGGGGGTTCCTAATCTTCACTGCTGTAAACAAAAATAAAAAAAATTATATTCCAGGTTTAAAGTTTGAAGATCTTTTTTCCATCTTGCAACATTTGCAATTCACTCTAATTCTATCTGTATTAGTGAAAATCTGGAGCAGCTCCAGCTGGAGACTATAACTTTGGCAAGCAGATAGTGAGAGAAATTTAGCAGCAGTTTCTTTTCTCATGTAACAGACTGCAGCTCCAGTAAAGAAAACAGTATTAATGGTCAAAATTGTAAACTCTAAAAATCTTTCATCTCTTTTAGAATGGAAATCACACAGCATGATAAAACTATGGAAAGGAGACACTTATGTAGTTAAAGACTAAATTGACATCAGTCAAGTGACAATGAAACTTCCAGAAGATGCTTTTGCCAGATCAGATTACCTAACAATTTCTAAAGAAGAGTAGCACCGCATATTCAAGAAGTATAAAATTCTTTAACAATAATTTTTATTATCAAAATTCATTGATATGTGTGTTAGGACTTACTGCTAATTGTTACACAACGGAGGGGGGAAAAAACGCTAAAAATGTCGGCTTAAACTGAAAACCATCCCTCCCACAGAATCATTTTAGATAGCTAAGATTATGCATAGTATGAGTTACAGGGTTAGTAATGTAATTTGAATAAAACTTAACAATTATCTCTGAGCTACAGATTGTCACAAAGTAACGCTTGATGGACAGAGAGAAGCGATGCAAGCGATAATATTTAATAGCAAGGAATCCTCTGCTTGTCTAACATTTGAAAATATTCTATTAGGTCATCTTTTCTTTAGCAGATATATTGGTTCCTGCTATTATCACCGTTCAAATTTCTCCTTTTGGATGTAGAACAGTTTTGTCCAGGGAACTTGTGGGTGTTGGAATGAATTGAGGCTGCCTCCTACTGAAAGAGCAGGCAGTGCAGTGCACGAGACCTGACACTCCAAGGGATCCCAATAATGGGGTCTCAGGGGAAGAGGAGTGAGCCCTAAGCAGGTGTTGCCTCTCCATTTCTTGAGTTGGAGTCTGTGCCTTTATTTTTTATTTTTCCAGGCATAGCCTGAACGTGTTCATTCTCCTTTTCACCTCTCCTGTACGGCCTTTTTTGCTTGTTTGGTCTTTTTTCCTGCTGTGTGTATGTGTTGGGATGTGTGTGGGTGCATCCTGGGGAATTTTATTCTCCCTGTGAAAACAAAGGCACTGTGGTGTTGCCTTAACCCACGTGCAGTGCAGGCTAGTGATGCCTCATTTCCATAAACTTTTCTCTCTGAACAGTTCAATCACAACCTGCAAGATATTCTGGCCTTCTAGATGGTGTCCCTCTAACATGTTTTGCTCTGCCATACCATGCTTATTAAAATCTGTGCAGGGATACAAACCAGCACCCTTGCACCTCCAATTCCCAGTTTTTATACAGTTCTTCCAAAGTCCCACAGTTCTGAACCCGCTGTTGCTACTTCACTGCTGACAGAAGCATCCCAAGCTTTTGAAAAGGTGCAAAGCACTTATTTATTTAACGGTTAACAAAGTAATTTTTACCCCTAAATATAAAGCATCATAGCTTGGAATCAGCCATTTATTGAAAAACACAGTGATACCAATCTGACTGATTTTGCAGCTCTACGGTGCTGCACAGAATTATTGCAGACAATTCACAAATGGAATGGGAATTGTGCCCCACACAGATAACTTAACCATCAAGGAAAGTGTAAATATTGTGTACTTCAAATCTGTGGATTGCTGGGGTTTTTTTGCTGATCTGCACGATAATTCTATTCAAAATGATGCTGACATCTAATATCAACTAACTTGTTTCCTTTCCCAGATCACTTGGTTTGATATTATAACCATATATTCAACAGTAGGTTAATCTATTATTTCTTCCACCTAAAATTATCACATTTGAAATTAATTTTAGCTCTGTATCCAAAATTAAGGGGTTTTAATGAATAAAATTTCTCAACTAAGAGAGTTATCAGTTTTATTTAATGAATTTATGAAGGGGTAGAGTTTAGGGGTAGAAACGAGCTACTGAGAATTAAATCTAGATTTCACCAAAGAGCTTTCAAATTATATTTTTTATACTTTTCCTGAGATTGAAAATTATCCTAGTGATTGTTTCTGCTTAAGCCTGGCTTTGACATGGGTATTGTTGTGATTTAAGTAAGCTTTGGCTTGAGACTGGATGACAGATCAAAAGGAGAACCTCAGCCGGGAAGTCACATGAATGCAATAATTTTGCCATTGTCCAGATAATGAAAAGTCAAGCAAAACAAGGACTGGCCTTACTGTAAAAGCCATGGGGAACATTTAACATTTATCAGTGTCATTTCACTGGCATGTAGAATCAGATGGCACATTGGTGGTGAGATGACAGATTAGATGACCGCTCACTTGAAGAAATGAGCAATTATGCAAAGTTAACTTCCTATCGTTAATCTCTGCATGTCACACGTTGATCAATCACCAAAAATTGCCATCCATTGGCTCAAAGATTTAAGCAACTACCATTTTTAAAGGCACTTTTCATGAAACAAGTACATGCCAAAACATGCATGTGTGACAATGCAAGAAAGTCCTATTTTTGGGAAGGCAACAGACATCCACCAGTAACCACTGTGCAGATTCTCCTGTTTGAATCAACACTCAGCAGCATCTTGGGGAAAATGCTGGCTCTGATTAGTCTCCTTGACAAAGGCAATGCTTTCTAGAACTTTTGTTGAGGGAGAAGAGACAATTGAAACTCAGATGAGCCACATCCAGTGATGTCTGGATGCATGTTCCCTATTGTTGTGTGGGAAAACACTAAACTTGGGTGAATTTTGTCATACATCTTGATGCCTCCAGCAATGAAAAAAAATTGTGTACTCCTTACTGTTTACAAGACAATGCCCTTATTCAGGCAGCCTTTCAGTTTGGATGTTCCTGCACTGTCAAGTGCAGAGCTGACGATGCTGTTGGAAATAACACCCAAGCGACCACGTGGCAGAAAGAGAAGTGGCTCGTGAAGACACATTAAGAACCGACAGCTCCAGGAATGCAGGTGGCTCAGACAGGTTTTCTTGTTAGTGATAGGCTTTACCTCGTGGTCAGACAGTTGGATTAGATGATTATTGCAGGTCCCTTCCAACTGAGCTGTTCTATTCTACTCCGATCTCCTGGTCACGTGGAAGACATTTGGCTCAAAACCATGCACCACTTCAAGTCTTAGAAGAGCTTAACACATAATGCAAATATTACAGACATCAAACTAAAGGTTAAATAAGAGATCAATTGCTTTTCTTTTTAAAAAAATAACAAATTATTTCACTGTAAATTTAATTCAGTTCTGCTTCATTTACTGCTATCTCTGAAAGCTCCATCAGTTACCTGTCCAAATCAGTTCATGAGACTCCTTTGCCTTGAGCAAATCTGAAGGGCACTCTCAGCATACTAAGACCTCACTCAACTTAGAAGCCCATGGAAGTCTTTAGAACTTCTCTCTAAATATACACTTTTAAAAAAGCATTTTATTTGCATCACTTACTAACTCATTCTGAAAAATGATTTCTGGATTCCTAGAGATTCATAGGTTTTCTTCACCTAAAGAGTGGGCGACTTTAATCTTCATTTTATGGCCTTCTGCTAAAATTGACCAAAAGGCAGCCAGCTGGTGCTGTTTGTGCACCCATCTATTCTTATTAGACCCCAGATCACCAATGTCCATCCCTCTGACTACCACCAAGCATTTTAGTCTCCCATAATTTAGCTTTTACACCAATGACCTTTGAGTAAAAATATCCCTGTTTCATTCCTGAAGTCCTGAGCTGCCAGAGCGCTGTGATTCCATTACAACGCATTCCAGTGTGGATTTCTATCTTGCATTTACTTGATCCCCAGCTCAGAATCTGTGAAATTTTATAGCTAGCTGGAAATTTGTGCCTTCCTCAGGGAAATTCTGCAGAGATTGGGGCTGAACATCAATGTGTAACATTCATCCTTTTACAATCTACTGTTACAAACCTCGATTACGTGCTGTGTGTAGCCCTATGGCTACCACTGTCAGGAGCAGAGTCAGAAAGGTATCAGCATTCAAAAATAAAAACAAAAATACATTGCAAAAAGAAACTTCAGGACCACATACGTGCCTTTGCTGTTTCAATGAAATTTGCCCTTCACAGAGAGACAATTTCGGAAGATAAATTTAAATGATTATGAAATTCTACTCCCTGACCCACACCCCTACTCTAAGCTTTTTACATATTCTGCCTGTTACTGTGGGAATAGCCATGTCACAGTGAGGAGATGGCCTGTCCTAGAAATACATTAACTAACCAATAGACTGGGGATATGAACACAATATAAAGGGTGACAAGCTATTCCTTTTCATGGACAAATAGATTGTGTAGTAGGTAACTACATTTTGGGACATGAACTAATTTTGGGACAAGTAACTAATTTTGGGACAAGTAACTAATTTTGGGACAAGTAACTAATTTTGGGACAAGTAACTAATTTTGGGACAAGTAACTAATTTTGGGACAAGAGATCCTGGGAAAAGAATCCGATGTGAAGGGTAAAAGAATTTCTATTTATATATTAAGTTTCCATTTGTATTGTTCACTAAGTATGAAACCTCCTTTTTAAATCCATGTCTCCTGGTGTCTTGAAGAAGAACAGGCTATTCCTGCCTGTCTGACTCACGTATCTCTGGGCAGTCAGACCTTCTGACTCACAGGATAGTCAAAAATCTCAGATTAACAATAGTGCATGGCTGCTAAAAATAGGAGCTGTAGACCCTGGAATTGAACACAGGCAGAAATAAACACTTTTCCTCTGAATACATGCAATCAGTGAAACACAAAACAAAGTGTTTGCATTGCATTTCTTCACTTGTACGGCGTTAATTTTGTCGGGAAACCAGGCTTGGCACTACCTCTACAGTTGTTTCCAAACATCAGCAGAAGAGATCTCAAGGAAAAGTATCTTACTGACTTGCACACCTGGAAGTCACAGGATAATGTGTAAGAGGGAATTCCCAAACATCACAATAGTGGAGTCACAGCTTACCACAGGCCCTAAACCTCAGCTCTTTTTACAGCTCCCAGAATGCACATCCCAGTGCTCAAACATATGGGAAGCAGCTTTTGGTTGCTTTTGTTTTCCCTTGATTTTGTTTTGGGTTGGCAGGTCACCCATTCCTGAATTAAACAGGACACGTTTCATAAAGATACACTGAAAAATGTATGATCTGTCTATAAAATTTTGCCAGTCTTGCTCCTAAGTTTTTAAAGCAGTGTGATTGTTGTGATATAAAGTATAAGAGTGAACTAAACACCGTAATCTGTAATGCAGTCCTACAAAATTTCCAGGAAAATCCATCATGAAAGGCCCAGAGACTATTCATATTGCCTTTTATTCTGAATCTGGCATTGATGCCGAGGCTAACAGTTAACTTGTCCATCAGCATGATGAATTTTTATTAGTGCTTCAATTACACTCATTTAAATCAAGTAAATACACGGTCTACCCGTATGGCAGAATTTGAGAGGATTGAAACTGCAAATGCCTTCTGAACGGATGCGATGAAAGGATTCTGATCAAACAGAGAACTGGGGAATGTGATCAGCAGGAACTCCTAAAGCTTAAAAACTTTTGATCTCCTGCATCAGGGCATTTTCTTGCACAGCAGCTTCAATATCGTTGACACTGGGTCCGTACTCCTATCTTGTAAAATGGCCCACATGGGTTACTCAGAAACTACAATTATCAATGCCAAACAATACCTGAGTGTTCAGCCTCATTTTTCTTTGAAGTCAGTAATTCTCTAACCTCCCCAACCACTTCCCAAAGACCCTGTCAAACAGCCAGTCTTAGAAAAAATTTTAGGCTTGAAAAAGAGATTTTATAAACTATCAGAATTCAACAGACAGTGGTGCTTTAATCAAATTCTGTATTTAAAGATGCAACCTCTAAAACAAACAAATTAAAACCACCACCAACAAAAAACTGAAACAAAAACACTCTTGACACATTTTTAAACTTTTTCTTACCCTACCTAAGTACTTGCACTTGAGCTCCCAACTGCCTCAACTGGGCAATCTGCTTTTTAAAATAGTTATTCCACATTTTTTTCAAGGAGTACTTTTTGGTTGTAATTAGAAATAATGCTTTATCTGGCAACCCATTTATTTTGGTCCCTGGAGTAACATTTTAAAAAGAGGCTAGGCTAGAGAGAAAGAGAAACAATACGATCATGCAGAGCCAGCAGGCTGGAAAAGAAATATTGAAGACAAGGTAGAAAAAAATCCATAGAATTCTGAAAAATGAAACAAGATTGGCAGGGATTAAGGTGATTCAATGCCAGAAAACAGTTCTACAACTCAAGTAGTCCAGTCTTTTACTTCTTAACTCCTGTCAAGTCCAGGCAACAGTGCTTTGTAAAAGAGCACCGCAAACTGTGTGGCTGCCAAAAATTATCAGATTGACTAACAGACTGAAATTGCTTCTATTCAATGCACCACTGAATTGGCTCTCGAGAGATCTAAGGAGACAGCTATGTGGACATGGAACCTCTGGCAATGGCAGAAGTTATTGTATTTATGGCACTAGTAACAAAAACGAGGTGCTCGTTCCTAAAGATTCAGTCTACCCTAAGCAAGAATGTCACATTTATAAAGGGCATTCGTGGTTGATTAGAACATCAGATTTCCATCACCTTCAGATGGAATTTAAGTTGAAATTATAACCCTTCTGAGTTAACCCACAATTTTTTTTCAGACACTCAAGGAATTAAATGCAGGAATTAAAGCTTGCTTATTCTGGCACAATCCTTGTTAACACTTAAGAGAACACCCTCAGGTTTTGAAACTTCCAGGGGGCACAGTATCCAAATGACCTTGAGGTATTTATTTTTTTTCCCCCCTCTTCCCCTCCTTTCCTTCCAGTTTTTGTCTTCTGAGAAGACTCTGAAATTACAACCAAGAAAACAAGAGGAGGCACTTGTAGAAATTACTAAGTAGTGTCAAAGTTATCAATTTTACATTGGTCAAATAGTATGAGATGAAAGAAATGGGTGCAGAGATCCACAGAAATTCCTTGTTTGGTCATTCCCAGACAACAAACTGAATGCTGAAAGCAGCAATGACCCTGGAAAACACAGAAACATCATTCTGCCAACATGACTGCGACTGGTCTTCAAAGAAGAAACTTGAGCTACTTCCTATCGTCATCTACGTCTGGATCATGTATCAAAGAGATTTAACCTGTTAGGAACGATTTGCCTGAAGAGTTGTTACTATAAACAAACAAGCTGAACTCTAGGTCTAATTTCAGTTCTCACCACATCGTTATTAATGTAACAATCACCATTGTTGCCAAATTACCTTCTTCCTGGCAATCCTAGCAAGTGACAGACTTATTAGGCCAATAATGACAATTTCTTTGTGATTTATGCCAAGACAGTTTGCATTATTGCACGCTTCATCCTCTCAAAAGCATACCTTCAGTGTGAAACACTCATACTTCAGCATAGATTTTTCATGTATATTTTAATCTTTCAGGCAACTTTAAAAAAGTCACTTCATTCTGAAGTCTTCACTGTATTTATCACTGTATTAGAGAACAAATCCAAGTAATGACAGAATCAGACCGTTGAGCAGATTTTCCAGAGAACCTCTTTGCAATAGAATCAAAACAGACATAATTATGCCAAGCACACTCCTAGCAATAAAGATTCAAATATGTATCTATGAAATTATGAATATCTTCTTGAAAAGAATCAAACGCAGCTAGAGAGGTTCCTGTTTGGTTAGCTGTAAGTAGGCTTTATATAAAATGCAATCAGCTCCTGGTCGTACACCAGAAGTCCGACATTCAATGGTTGAGACTTTCCTGCGTCTCAAGACCCTTAAAACATCTCCTGCTATCTTCACTGGAACCACAGTTTTATAGAATTGCAATTATAGTAGTCATTTTTTTTGCCATTTCACTTCATTAGCTCTTTTCTGCTTCAGAGAAAAAAACCCACATGAATCTTGCATTTAAGACAGCACTGATCCAAGCAGCAGCAACAACAACGTGTCACACTTCAACAAGCACCTCCACTGGGGACAAGCCCTGCATAGCTTCTACACCTGCTCCAACTCCTTGTCAGCACATCTATCAGAAACTTTGACCCATAATTATCTTGGGCAAAGTCCCAGCTGCAATTAATTATTGGATTTCCCTGTGTAAATGTGCACATCCCCAACGCACAAAGAGAGCAAGCCCAGCCAGACTGCACAGTAATGCTTTGCTTGTTCTGTGTCCCAGTCACGGATGTAATAGAAGAGTGGCAAAAACTTAATAAAACTCTACGTATGTTAAGAAGAACCCCAACAAAAAAAAAAGGTCCTGCAATAAAACAGAGAGCTTGTTCTTAAATTTTGATTCAATTAGAACTAAATGTTTTTCTTTCCCTGCCTAGGATGAGACAAAAATAGGAATTGCTAAGGTCTGAGTTTATTTAAATATTTTGATTAGATGCTAAGCAAAAATACCTTAGGATAGGTATGCAGAGAAAGGGAAAAAATCCCAAATATTAATCCATTTTATCCACATCAGCTTTTTTTAGAGAGGGTTTATTCCTCTAGAGAGGAAAATTTCATCCGTAGCTCTATACAAAATCTCTCCTGGTTCCTTGGTGATATTTTGTGTATATAATACATATGTATTATATATGTCCATATATGTATACATATGTACATTATGTATACACATATAAAGAAAACCATGATTCACTATATTGACTACAGCAATGTTCAACCAATGCCTCTAAGATGAGACCACAGCAACCCTTTTATGTGAAAAGACAGGATAGGATTAGGAAAGAAAAAAAAAAAAAAAGTTCAAATCCAGAGACTTCTTAAACAGAGAAAAGAAAGCAGTGGAGGGTGGGCAAGGCAAAACATGACTTTAAATCTCATTTGAAAAGATAATATACAGGCCTAACTAACAGTGGTGGAGCCAAACACCTCAATGCTGAAAAAAACCCACAAATCTGTTATTTTTGCATAAAACTAGATAAATTTTTTTTATCTTAATAGCCAAAAGAAGGATAGTGAGACCTATATTCAAGAATGTCTCTATGAACTCAAATTAAGGAAACAACAACTGCAGTGTTGGAGGGGTCTTTTTTTATTTTTGAAGGTGCTTATCAGCATATCCTCTTGAACTCCAAATCTCTGACTACACCAGAAGCTGCAGCCATGCACCTTATGTAAAACACGAGTTGTATGTGAGATCAGAGCACAGGTAGATTCTCAACATCGATGTTTTTGCTGCTCTGAACACATAGTTGGGCAGGATGACCTACAGAGGAACCCTCCCATTTGAATTATTCTATGCTTTTGTTACACTGTATAACTTCTTAGTTATCCTTTTTATTTCTATGGGTTTGCTTTTTGGAGGTTTTTTGCTTGGTTTGGTTTTTGTTGGTTTTGTTGGGGGGTTTTTTTGCTGGATTTTTGGTTTGGTTCTGTTTGGGGCTTGCTGTTTGGGGGTTTTTAGCTGGTTTGGTTTTGGTTTTGTTGTTTTGGTTTTTTTTTTTGTTTTTTTTTTTTTTACACAGAAAGGTATATATCTTCTGTTGTGCATCTATTAAAAGCCAGTAATAAAGATGATCCATTACTGTAAAATCCAAGTGTAAGTTATATATATACATGGTCATTTCCTAAGGTATGGGCAGTGATTCTCACTCAGGCATTGTCCCTCTAAATAAACTAACCAACTCATGGTTCACCCATTAACTTCTACAGATGTTTTCATTTGTGTCTGAGTTTCAGAAGTAGCAGCCTTCCTTTATTAGTAAAAGGGAGATTTGCTCAAGGTAATCTTTCAAAACTTCCTGTGTTTTGCCATGCTGTGTCTTACACAAATGCCTCTTTAACAAAATGTCTGTAGGGTAGAACATTTTATAATTATTCTTTGTCCACGGGACAGCGCTAGTATTTATGGCCATTTCCTAAATTACAGCAGAAAAATAGAGTATTTTTGCATGCCTGTCTGCAGAAACATTTTGAGCAGCTTTAAAAAAAAAAAAATTACTACAGCTTTAAACACCAATGGCCATTATATTTTGATCCATTAAAATAAGTCCTAGAAGAGATTAACCTCAATTGAAATCTGAATTCCAGATCTGCTCTGCCCACTTTGCTTTGCATTGCTCTAGCAGCAGTACTGTGGGATCAGAGTCAGAAGGCCAGGAAGAACCCTCAGAAGCCATTTATTACAATTATTTTCATCTTCTGAAAAGCACAACTCCCTTTTGGGTTATATATCTTCTTGCAACAATTATATGAATGGGGGCCAGAAACTTCAAGGTCAAATGCTATTAGATATAGCCACTGCTAACACTTTAGGACTCTTTGATTTCAAGAGTAGCATGACCCAGAGTTCGAAAATCATTGGTTTACTTCATTCCTTTAAGCATAATTTACTCCTTCTCCATGTTCCAAGGGAGAATCAAATATACTTACATCATTTTTAACAGATGTTTGCTTAGTCTTTTGGAAAACTTCCAATGAATGAGACTCCACAGCCTTCCTTGGCAACGTATTTCAAAGCTTAACCATCCTTATTGTTAAAATTTCTTTCCCAATATCTAGTCTGGTCTTCCTGTCTCTAGACTAAACATTCTTTGATCGTTCTTCCTCTGCCCTCTCTGCAGGCCATACACACCTCTCTTAACATGTACTAGCCAGGACTAGCCCCAGTGGTTCATCTGAGGTCCTACCAACATTCAGTAAGATTGAAGGGTTCTGCCTTTCTTCTGCAGCCTGTTCTCCTGCTTGGCATCCAAAGATTGCATCTACGCTCTTGAAAATAGCATAATGGGCTATATAGCTCTGTGCTGATTTCCTGATATCATCTTTCTTGCCTTTTTTTTTTTTTTTTTTGGTCAAAGATGCAACTTGCCTTTGCCTAATGATTGCTGGATGCCAGAACGTCCATTTGGGGCCCCAGCCATCAGGGATATAATTTACTCCTGCTGTGAGCTTCTTATACCAGGAACCAGAGCAGTTCCCAACCTACACCACAGTGCAGCTACATCCTCCAGGAGCACTGAGCAAGCACAGCCTGGCATGACCTAATCCTGAAGAGGCAGCAAAAAGCACACAGGTTTCTAGGTGCATTAACTCCTATCCTGGTTTCAGCCAGGATAGAACTCATTTTCCTCTTAGTAGCTGTGTTTAGGATTTAGGATGAGAATAATGTTGGCAACACACTGGTTTTTCAGTTGTTGCTGAGTAGTGCTCACCCTAAATCAAGGACTTCTCAGCATCCCAGGCTCTGTCAGTGAGAGAAGCTGGGAGTGAGCATGGCCAGGGCAGCTGACCTGAACTGGCCAAAGGGATATTCCATACCACAGATCATGCTCCAAATATAAACTAGGGGGAGTTGGCCAGGAGCCACCAATCACTGGTGGGGAACGGGCTGGGCATCGGTCAGTGGGTGGTAAGCAATTGCACTGTGCATCACTTGTCTCTCTCTCTCTCCTATTATTATAATAATATTTTACTTTATTTCAATTATTCAACTGTTCTTATCTCAGCCCACAGCTTTTACCTTTTTCCAGATTTTCTTCCCCATCCCACTGGCTGGGGAGGGGTGAAGTGAGCAAGTGGCTGCTTGGTACTTAGTTGCTGGCTGGGCTTAAACCACAACAATCTCCAATACATTTCTCTAGCTGCAAGGCAAATTAAATGATAACTCACACAGCTCTGGGTTGGTCGTGTTCTTATATCTACAGTAGGCACACGCATCCAAGCTACAGAGTTGCCAAAATAACGATTGTGTGACTTCCCAGGACTACCACTGCAAATCTTTTAAATTATTTTCTGCATTTAGCTCTCCTGCATTTGCCTTTGTGAAATTAAACACAAAAATTGTTTCAAAATTAATCATTCTTTTTCTAGGAAATACTGACATTAACCATGTTAAGGTAATTTGACCTTCATGTCTTGTTTTGGATAACTGGTAAGCTAGTGGAAGATGCAAGTTCATACATAGTCTGTGCTGTGCAGGGAGCTTGTTGTTATAATTGAAAATTTCTACATTTCCTCACTTGCTGAATTCCGCTACAGAATCTTAACATGAACTTATGTATATATTTTTCTCCTCCTTTTCCCATCCTTGCTCCCTGCCCTCTTTTTCTCTCTTCTCAATTCCTTCTATTTACTTTTTTTTTTTCCTAGAAGGTGGAAAAAATAGTACTTTTCCAGCTTGTTGTTCTGAACAACATAGCCACTTGCTCAGCTAAGGCAGGCGAGCCTTCTCCTGACTTCTATGGAAAGTGGCTGTTGCTTTGCTTACCACACCTTCAATTTAGAATAATGAGGCAGTGTAAATATGTAATTACAGACCTATAGAATCAGACCTTCCAATACTTTAAATACCCGCTAGAGCCTTTTCATATTCCTAATGTCTCTTATCACATTAAGAGGTTTAGCTGCAGCTCCCATCAGAAATGGAAACACAGCAATAGCCCTGAGCAAGACTTTAGGATAACTGCTGTCAGACTCTAGAATAATTTTCATACAGCACATGCATTCTGAAATGACCACATCATTATCTTTTAGTTTCTGAAATGAGGAGCTGCATGGTAAGTAAACATCCTCCTGGGAGGTCGGTGTACTGTGCACGAGGATGAAGAGCACCTGCATATTGGAACTAATCCAAACCATGCATTTTACAGGCAAACATGACCATAATTCTAAAATTCCTTTTTGAATTGTCTAGTACTCTTCTTGTCAGTGAACTTCATAGATGCTAAAGGCAGATGCCCCCCTCCCCAAATATATTCTTTATGAGCTAACTCACAGGCGCCTAAAGAGATGTAAGAACTCCAAGATATCCAGTAGACATAGCAATAAAGCTATGAATAATAAGTGCAAAATGGAGGACCCAAAAAATCAAAACAGTTTTTGTTCTGGAGGAAAGGTTTGGGCTTCTTTTTATTGCAGCCATCAGCTGAGGAGAGCCTGACAGCTTTAATCCTTCCAAGGCTTCAATAAAGAAATCAAAGCACTACATCTCACACTCACTCCATAACCTTTGCTGGAGAGAATGAGCAATGACCAGCAACAATAGTTTTGCTTCACTTGAACAGGAGCAGTCTGGGAAGCTGCTCTTTCGCTTCCAGAGTCCTCAAGAATCAGATCTTTCCTCCACATTACCCGCTGTCTGTACGAAGCCGCTGGGAGAGCCAGCAAGATAACAAACACTGTCGTGCTGGCAGTCTGTGAGCCAACCCACAGCTCCAAGTCTCCTTTCCATCACATGTAAACAGCACCATCCCTCAGCTTTCTCAGTGCTTCTATGAAAACAGCATGTGGAGGCACAGTATCTACCTACAGCTGAACAACCTACACAAGGCTGAGTAACAGCGGTAAGAAGCAGCTTTTTTCTCTCTCCTCTCAGAGACATTTGTCCTTAGATTTTCTGAGGTTTATTTGGTCTCATATGAGTTCCTTAAGACATCACCCAAATAGCCACTGTATCAAGAAAGCACAATTGCATGCATATCTACAAAGAAAGAAGGCTGGAGAGGAGAATGTCACCTAAGTATCTGTAGACAGTGCCATGCTTGCCTTGGAGATTTACGCAGTTGGAAACATAAATCAGACAGGCACTTCCCTGCACTACTCACCTTCCTTTGCAATAGTTTGCTAGATACAGAGGAGAAGGTGCCTGTCCAGAAAAACCAGTTTTCTGGGGATTATTTTTGACAATGTAGAACGAAGCTTTTCCCTTGTCCAAGCCTTTCTAAAAACACCTACTTCTCACCAACACAGTCAAACGCCAGCTAATGATATCACATCCTTCAGAGCAGCAAAGCCTATCTTGTAAGATTACACTTACAAGAGAAATAACTGACTGTACTTTCATTAGTTTCAGAACAAAATTCGGTACTTCTTTTTCTGTTGAGCTTTCCCTTGACAAATTTCTACCCACTCACAAGCACAAACGAACGAGCAAATAACAACAAAACCCTGTGACTAAAACAGGCGGCTCCTTTCTCCCAGCTGGAGAGGAACTGACCAAGACCATTAGTTTTTAAATATTTTTGATATATATACAGATATGACAGTTACATAGACTACACAAACACTTCAATGGCTGGTCTCCAAATTACACAGCCACAGATGAGACTATAAAAACCATCAAGTGGTATGTGTGAGTCCCACTGCAGTAGACCCAGAGGAAAGATAGGCCCTTTCATCCTAGTGAAATCAGTTTATAGTAACTAGGTCAGATTAGTGGCTAGAAAGGGATTACTTTTAGAAACCTTATGAAAAACAAAGTTGTAAGCAGAGTCAGTGGGTTGAGATTTATGCCTCCCTCATGGTAGGGAGAAGCAGAGCCTCCGTAGTGCCCTTCATCAGAGTGTGTAAGCTAGAAGGAGCGGACCCAAGGAGATCTGCTGTTCTTAAAATACTCAGGGAATGTGCAATTCCATAGGATCAGGCTACAGTCACTTTCAGACTCAACCATGCTGCAGATGAACCACCAGCTACTGAGGCTTCCAAATAATGACTCAACTCATTAAAAGAAACTCAGTCACTGTCAAAACGTCTGAGTAAGAGCTCAAATAGCTGAAGACATCCCTCTCCTCCTTGTGGCTTTCCAAGTGCTTGAAGCTGGTTCATGGCAAATGAGGGCTTGCTTCCTTAAATACAGCTTAAACTAGGAAGGAGAGAGGACTGTAGAGGTAGAAGTGAGTCTACACAATTTTGGCTTTTCTTGGTGAGAACCAATCTGATTTTGGAACAACTCTGTGGGAAAGAGTTTTATTTATGACTGATCCATGGTTATTATATAAAGCTTTCTGTTCTTCCAAATGGCTCTTGTGAGAGGATTTTAATAATAGCGACCCCAAGAGGGATAGGTTAAAGTGCTATTAATACATTAGAACATGAACATCACTCATGTAGCAATGGATACTGTGGACTTCTTTCTCTGTTAAGTGCCAGCTGGGTAGCAACTCTGAGAGACCAGAAAAGAAACACATCACTAATTCGCAACACAAACTTCTGAAACTCCCCTGACTAATTTTCTCAGCTGTTTTTATCTCTTACAGATATAACTATTTACAGATTAAAGTAATTTTACATAAATATTTGATGCTAGACTTCATTATGAATCTGGGTTTAGTAACAGAGACTAAGACAGAACATTTCGCAGACAGCATTTTCCAATACAAAATCATTTAAGCATCTGCTGGTTGCAAGAATAAATGTCTCAACCAACTTGTCAGAGCCTGTCAGGCCTATAATTATGTTCTACAGCATTAAAAGAGACTACTTTTGATTGTGTGGGTATGAATTGCAAAAATAACAATACCAAATTACGAAGGCTACAAGCAGAACAGTCTCAGTGGGAATGAGCACACTGTTTACTGACCAAGGGCTCCTTATCTGCTGCCCCCTCTGATGTGTGCACAGGCCCTGGCAACTGTCACATCTCCTGCATCATCCTACTGCAAAAGACTTTCCTTGCAAAGCTGACACACAGGGACTTCATTATCTCAGCATACCACTGACAGCCTACAGCCTTCCCACCTGGCACTGCTGTGTCATCAGGCCTTAGGAGCTGAAAAAAAAAGTCATATTAGGTCAGCTGCTTAATGGAAGCCCTTCAAAGAACATAGTTAGCATTGGCAACGTAGGATGTGGCAATATTTTCTGTATGTGGCAGCACAGCCACACTCAGCTGATTATAAGGTGCCTTTTGAAATCCTCGCTGCAGTTCCAGCCTTAGTTCCCAGCCCAAGCTCTTGGGTAACGTGGCTTTGTGCTGTTGTGGAGTGTTCACATCCATCCACGCCCCAGACAGCTGGCTACACTGAAATGGCATGCAAGTATCTTCCTCATATCCTATTTCTTAGAAAGGATAGGGTTACAAGTTTCACTATTTACTGACTTCAAAGAACAAGGGCGAATATGCTTTTAAATAATGCTATTTTTAAACTGAAATAACGCCTTTTCAGCTCGCTAGTCCAAAACACCTTTTGATTCCCAAACTTTTTGATTATACCCACGTACAACCTCCAATGCTCACTTGCAGGAGGCAAAGTTACTGAAAGGATTAGTAGTTTTACTGCTTGTAATCAGCATGACAGTGATGTTACAGATATTACCTGTGCATGATACAGTATATGCTAATTATATGGATAACAAAGCTACTTAGGAAAGAAACAACTTTATATTGTAACTAATTAAAACTAATTCACCTTTAAATACTTAATCTTCTAACCATTAAAAAAGCCATGAATTTCTTAAGATCTTAGACTTGTTCCCAATCTCCTGAAAGAACCATCACTTTTAGTTGAAAATTAATTTCAAGTTATGCTATTAAAATGTCTATTAGTTTGTGTACTATTATTTTAGAAAAATTACCTTGCACTTGGGAAAATAACACCACCAAACCCAAACCACAATAATGGCTTATGCTGCCACATTACCATCAGGTGGCATAGGACAATTCCATGATGTGTTTTTTAAAAATGTGTGACAGTATGCTGGGCAGCACACAGCGCTGAGATTTGCCAAAGCCCCCACAATACTGTGAGATAAGCAAAGAAAACCCTCAAGAAGTCACACCAAGGAAAAGCCCTCCCTTTTTTTATCTCAGTCTTCAGACTGTCATTGACCTGGAACCTGGTTCCTCTTGCACAGAATTCAGTGAGGAAAAAAACCTCAAACTGACTTCACTCAAAGCGGAACTAGGCTGCTAACATTCAAGACCTGGAAATCATTATTTTCTTTCAAGAGACTATTATTATTATTATCATTCAAGATGGGGTCTGCATGGTCTTATTTTGCTATGATTCTGCCTCTACTTCAGCAAGTTCTCTGCTTTGTTATAAAATAGAGGTCTTACAAAGAGATAAAAAGATTTGGAGGTAAAATAATGTTTAAGTCAGATCTATAATCTCCATCCTGTAACAAGAGAAAAATCTATACAAGTAGCTGCTATAATAAATGCAGTGCAAGAAAAAGGTTTTATTTTCTTGAGAATTCTTCTGTTATTCTTTGCTGTGTTGGCTGGATTTTAGTCTTGGCACATAACTGAAATACTGTTCATGGCTACATTACTCACAATTTCATTTTTGTTGTTTCATCACCCAGAAAAAAACACTTTATAGCTTCATTTCTTCCCATAGCCAAATAATACCCCTTAACTATTTCTAAAACCCCTGAATAACTAGAAAAGCCAAACCAGCGTGTTTTAAGAAACTACAGCATATAAACTACTAAATGAATCTATGATCAGCTTAAGGAAAACAATGCTTAAATGAGGAAGAAAGCTTTTGTCCTTGGAGCAGCAGCTGAAGAGGATAATTTCCTCAAGTAGTCCAATTGTTGGAGCCATTCACACAGTTGTGAACTGAGTCACTAGACAAAGGTCATTTGCATGGAAGCAGCCCTGCTTTTCCAAACACAAGCCTGACTCAGCTCAGAAATGGGCAGAAGCAACCCCTAGGAATCTGTCAAAACTCTTGGTGTTTCACTTAGTGGAAATATGAACTCATACCTGACTGTGCTGCAATCGTCCAGCCACCCCTTTTCTACACAAGCAGTTCACACAAGTGTGTTTCTTTTACATAGAGAAGGCAATGACCACTACGAGCCTTTTGTTTGCCACGCAGTGCAGGGTCCTCCAGACACAGAGGGGCAGGTCTAAGGACCCTTCCTTGACTCCTAGTCACCCCTGCTCCATCCACAGTTTCTCCCCACGGCATCTAATCCACCCTTCCCAAGCCTTTTCCCACCTGTGTCAAGCAGAAGGAATTGCCAAAGATATCCCTTCCCACAACATTGCCGAGCTCTGCTGCTTCTGCCAGTGCTGGGGACACGAGGAATGCTGGCTGACCCCGGGAGATGCCATTTCCCCTCGTGGAATCTGCTCTCCCTTGCAAGCTGCAGCAGACACGGCAACAGCACCAGCACACTCAGGCAGGCAGAGAGGTGTTGAAGTGCTCAGATAACATTCTGCTCAAATGGCTATTCCCTGTCTCCTTCAAGTAAAATTTAATAAGTTGGATGGAAGTGTTTTCAACCAGCAATCAGAGCTGCTGGCATGGTTGATCATAGCTATTTTATTCCAGGGGAAACTATTCTTCCATTTTGTCACAAGGGATTATGTGAAATGCATCACGAGATTCCCAGCATTTTGGTAGAGAAGAGAGAGGATTCATCTGTATTACAGGTCTGTATCTGAACTAGTCACAGAAATTTTTCTTTCATTATTTTTTTTAAGTTGGTTGCAAATAAGAAACAGTTCTAAGCTAAGATTCAACCAACTCTGAGACATCTCCCTTGAAGCAGATGAATCTCATTTTAGCCACAGACTGATGAATCCTACACAAAATGAGTTGACCAAGGAAGTACAAATGGATACATTGGATCAGAGAGGCATCCCTGCTTGACTCTGCTCTCTGTTTAGATAATGTTGCTAAAAGATTGAGATTTCACAAATCATTCAATAAAACCTGAAGTGGATCAGTGGAACAGTTGAATTTTCCCATCTTAGCTTATTGGATGACTATTCTGTTTAGCACTAATTTTCTAGAATACCGGGAATAAAACCTTTCAAAGGTATTACCTTGTTTAATGACCTGTTTGTTTTAAACTGGTCTCTTGTTACATTAGAGTTGGGTCAACTGAGTTGTAAACTGGCATCAAAAGAGAGTTTGGATTTTCAGGAAAAGTTAATTTTAATTAAAGCTCATAAAATGGCATGAAGACCACAGGAGATGATCTCAATTTTCCAACCATGCTGCAGTCAAACTGACAGCATATAAAGAGATGTATTAGAAACTGAGAATGCAATGTGTATTTCTCATTTTACTGCATGTGCAGCTGTGTCTCAGTGGTATTTTGCTGCTAAAATTAGGAGAGTAGACACTGTACGAGTTAAAAAAAAAAAAAATCCCACCATCTGGGCAGAACTCTTATTCCTCACAAAAAAAAAAAAAAAAAAAAAAAAGGGGTGGCCATTAGAGCAGAGATTGGTGACCTTAGCTGAAATATTTGACAACATATTCAATGAAATATATTCAGGAAAATGTATGACTCCAGTATGGAAGTAACAAAGTCACATAAAGTGACAGTCACAGAGATTAGGAGAAAATGTGATGCAATTTCTGTCGGGGAGGTGTGGGGGGGGAGGAGGGGACCAAAAGGAAAAATAAAGCAACAGCAGTTTGGTTTGAGAGCTGTGAGAGATGACGTAGATAGAGCTGATTGAACAGATGCAATTATGAAATGTTCTTTTCTGATTAAAGAGATCACGGGGTATAAGTCACTCACGTGGGCACACCACTGATACCGTCCTGAGGATGCTGTCACAGCATTACTATCAGCACTAGTTATGTGCTACTACCTGCTTACTACTGGTTGGGCAATTCGTGTTCCCTTCTGTTTTGCTAGGATAGGTAGGAATATATATATAAATTATTATTGACATCCTAAAGTCCTGATTGGTATGAAATATGGGTTTGTGATGCTGCAGAACAGACTGAGTACACCAAGGCTGGAATAGTGTAAACAAGGCCTAGAACTAGTCAGAAATGGGAAGTTCAGTACGTCACTTGATATTTCAGCACTGGGTTTTTTTTTTAATCAAAGCAGTGTGCCAAAACTCAGTCAAAAAGCCAAAACATCATGCATATTTTGTAGAACATGAAGTACCAGAGAATTTAAAATGCCAATATTTTTTGTTTAGTCATTAATGTCAAGTTGAAACCTCAAAGCTATACTTGGAATAAAAAAGGGTATCACAACAGAGAAAGCCCCAAGAAATGGAAGAGAAGCTTCCAGGAAGAGAATAGGGACATGCTCCATCTGAATAGGAACACTCAGAAGGAATCACAGCAATTCAGGTGAACAAAGGTCAACATCAAATTAATCTGAAATTTTTTGGTTTGGTAGCTCGTACCTATGAAGTGAAATGCCATTTTGAATTCCAGAAAGAAAGTGTTGCTTCCTCCTTCCCTGCTCGAGGAGTCACCCAACAGTTCACCCCACAGAGGAGAGGCAGCATCCTCATCCCAAACCACAGCTGCTGCTGGCCCCAGGCACAGCACCTTCCCCAGGAAGTGGCTGCTGTCTGGAGCACCTCCTTTACCCAGGGTGTGACTCTCAAACTGCTGTTGCCACAGTTGTCATCAATCTCTAGGCACCAGCAAAATATGTTCAGAATTTGCTTCATCTGATGCACGTTGTGAGTCACACAGCAGCCTATGCTTCCTCATGCAGACTTTCAAAACCAGGCTGATGTTTGTTAATTAGCACTAAGCCTTGTTTTTTGTCAACATTTGTTTTCACTAGATGCTATTTTACCCTGCACCTTAAGATTTTTAATAACCTTCTTTTTTTCCTCTGGAAGATTTGCTGTGCTTCTTTCCTGTGGAAAACCTGTATTTTACCTGCTGTGTGCAACACGCTGCTTGTTGGGATTGTGCAGGTCCACAGCCAGGTTCATTCATCTCTAATGTGATCCCTCTCTCTCTCTCTCTGATAAAGTAGAATTAGCTTTAGTGCTTTTTGCTGGTTGTGATCCCATTAAGTAATCTCAGATCATATCAGCCCACAGACTGCACATGTGTTGATTTCATAATAGAAATGAAGCACCCTGGCAGTTCAGCTTCCCTCATGCAGCACTCCATCCCCAGCGTGCAACAGCCAAAATTATTGTGGCAGCAAGGAAAGAGTAAGGTTCTTTTGAAGACCTGCAACAGCAGACCAGTGATTTCCCTCCCCCTTGCAGGTAAAGGAACAAAGTCACTCATTTATGTTTGCTCTTGTAACAGCTGATTGACCTCGCTTAGTAATAATGTCAACAATTAATTGCAGGCTTACAGGCAGGGGGAAGGGGAGGGGGGAGACACTAATTAAATCCTGCATGTTTCCCGTAGTGATCACACTGGAAATCACCTTCAAGTTGGATATATCCAGCCCCAAGTCCAGTTAGGGTGTGGGAATGCTTGGGAGCAATACAGTCCCACTGGCCACCACAGGTAACATCTGGGAGATTCTGTGGACCTATCCAAGGTCATTTGCTGTTTGGTAAAGCTACTTCCCTTCGGAAAGAGGAATTAAGTTTTGGGTTCTTCCACATTCTGCAATAGCTGCAGAATCAGGTCAGGAAACACGCAGATGTAAAGAACAGGATTTATGCATGAGGTGCAACCACTTTCAGGGTGGCTGGGAACAGGGAGCAGCAGCACCTGTCATAGGTGCAGAGGAATGGGAACAGGAATTAATAATCAGAAGATATTTGCTTATTTGCAATACTGGTCTTGAACTCTGCTTCTTGAAAGGAAAAGTATTTAAAATTATTTAACTTGGCAAGGCTGAAAAGACTTCGTTGCCTTGTTTTAAACCTCTCCAACACTTCTGCTTCCCTATTATTTATTCTGTGTGTGCTTGGAAACACTTATGTCAGCCTGGCTCTTAATTTTGCATGGAAGAAGCAGGACATGAGACAAATAGTACAAAATCTGAGATCTCCTCTCCTTTTCCTTACTGGAGACAGCAGCAACTTTAATAAAGTGGCCCAGATCAGTGGAATTTAGTGATCCAACTGCAGGAATGGGTGTCAGAGCACTCATTTTATCCTTCCTTCGAGTTGTCACCAAGGAGTTGCTGAGAATTTTCTCCATAAACAAGAGGAAGATAATCAATATATTATTATTTCTCTGTAGCACTTTAAAGAGAATAAAGTATAGCAGAAGATATTTCTTTAACCTAAGTAGACCAGGCTAATCCTACTACGCACTGCAGGGTTTCAGACATAAAATGCCACTAAAGGACAGAGTGAAAGCTGCTGCCCCAAAACCAAACCTCTTCAGATTAACTCCCCTGGTCCTCTTGGAGTCTTGGCTTTCAACATGATGCATAATCACCCTGCAGTTATACCTAAAATTAGTAGGAGCTAAGTAGCAGCAAACTGAATAAAACCCAATATCCCTTTTCAAGTGTTTAGTAGTTTTCAGCGGTCAGGGGAAAAAAGTTCTCAGAATATTCAAAGTGAGGCCTCACCAGTGCAGTGGAGAGAGGGACAATCACCTCCCCTGACAGGCTGTTTTTTGGAAGCCATAACTTGGCCCATAGAGGGGGCCTGAGCTACACCTGCACAGAGTGAAGTGCAGCCTCAACATCTTGTAACAACAGAGACAAAGTGGTTATCTTATGGTACCAGAGAGCTCAGCCTTGCACTTGAGACCAGAGTTCCTCAACAGGTCTGAATCAGATTCTGGTTTTCCCTCTACTGGCAGAGAAACTCAGGAACAGAAGGTTGGGCTCAAGTGCAACCTCTGCCTCTCTGGGCAGTTGGCTAAAAGTCAGGTTTGCTCTATGTAGCCAAGTTTGAACTCCAGCACAGCCACCAAAAGCAGATCAGATACATATCCTTGGTTAAATACACTCTGGAGTAACTGTGAGCAAGTCTCTGTGTTGCAAATCACATCCTCACAGCCACAGCCCTGCAGTGCTGCAGACATGACCAAAAAAGATAAATACCACATGTATTTATCAAGACACAGAGCTTATTTAAATACAACACACACATATATATATCAAATAGTATTGGTCTCTTCTTGTCCCAGTCCTACCTTCCCTGCAATGTTATTAATATACATGGTGTGCTTGTGAATCCCTGCTAGAACTTCAAGCAGCAATTACAGAGATATCTCTGAACTGCTCCCATGGCCTGTTTTTGAATGTGAAAGACAGAAACAAAATGGGTGATTTTTCACATTCGGGAATATTTACCCAATAGTTTATATATTCTGAATGAACCTTATGTAAGAGACAACATGTTCAAACAACCAAAAATAGGTCTAAAAAACTTAAGTGAGCAAATTCACAATATTTCTTGTGAAAGCTACTTCTTGTAGCTTTTATTTTTTCTTCTTAACAGTCCAGAAAACACCAATCTCTAAGGATTTTGGCAGAAGCGTGAGGTAGTGTCACCCAAATCCAATGGAATTATTTCCATTTACTTTAAAAAAAAAAAACAAACAAAGAAAACCCACCACCACAAATCAGAAATCCTACCAAAATATACCACAATTAAGCTAAATAAGCTCCCCAAGGAGGCATTTTGCACTTGGAGAAAGAGATTATATATAATCTTCTACTTATTCTCTTATTATTGTATTTCTTGAGCAAATAAGAAAGAGTAATAGACCTAAGAAAGTAAAAAAATTACTGCAATCTCCAAACAGCTTTAAGAATCAGCCTCACCTAGAGCTCATAAAAGCAGACTACTCTCAAAGTGACAAATACATTAGTAGACCACACTCCCCACCATCTCAGTTTCTATTTCTAGCCCCACCAGCAATGCTGGGAAGAGGAGGATTTATAGATATTCTCAGAAGATCTTTCATGCTTTCAGATAAGTACTGTTCATACAGAATTGATCTGCAGTGTACCCAAAAGTAAAAAAAACATAATATGAGGGATTTATGTTCCCCTGGAAAACAGTGATTGTATTGGTTACAAATTGGTGTGATGTAATGCCTAGACAGAAGAGTTACCAGTTTTTGAAAGAGAAGAAAGAAAATTTTCTAATTTCTTGTGGTAGCAGTAACACTTGCAGCAGAGTAAACATCAGCTTTTGCTTCAAAGGTTTTAAAATGATAAAATAATAAGACATTTCCAGAAATCACAGCCTTGTTCCTTGAAATATATCACCCAAACTAAAGTAAAGGGGTTTACCTGTAGGAACAAGAGGTTCAAGACAGACTGAGCTTCACATCAGTAGGTAGGAAGTCAACAATCTCACTAACATCATCTCCAAAAATACCTGACACCGCAAAGCCTGGTGGTCATGGGTTAACCCTGTGAGGAGCTAACCCATCTACTGTTCAGCTACCAAAAGGAACAGGAAGAGGAAACAAAGCATTTGATCTTGGCAGAAAGAAATTTCCAGGCCAGTGTCCACAGACATTTCATGAGAATCCTTGGAACATGTGCCCTTCCTATGGGTCAAGAGGTTTTAAGAAGGTTAAGAAATTTCAAGGTGCAGAAATACCTTAATTTATTAAAAACATCTTCCTCTTACATTATACTTCAATTTTCTTCATAAATGTCTGCAATTTAGAATCATATTATGAACACTGGGAATAGAAGGGTGGTAAATCTGGGAAATGGAGCAACAAGAGCTGTTCTGTGCTGAGTCTGAGAGGGGGACTGTGAGGCTCCCTGCTAAAAGAGGTCCAGGCACAGGAACCTTCCCAGCAAAGGTGAGCACTCAGAAGAGACGTCCTGACACACAAAACCACCACAAGGAACAAGTGCTGCTAAGCACTTTATGGCCAGAAGTGAACACATCACGCAGCTGTAACTTCTCATAAAATGAAACAGGGAAATTTTCTTTCCTGAATTAGAATGTGATTGGCATGTATATGTGTGTGTACACAGCTCCTATCCCTGCAAACAATTCGGAGGCATCGCTGAGGGCTGGACATTCATTGACATCTGCAGCAACTCAGGAGGTCCAAAGGGAAGAGCATTGACTTGAACCTCAGAAAGCTGTCATTAAGGCAACTGCAGTCAATGCACTGAGAGGTGAACAGTGAAATATTTTATTTTGTTACTCCCAGTGAAAAACTTGGAATCAAGTCCTCATGCATTTTCTTATTCAGCTGAAGAGGACTGATTGCCTGCCTTCCTTTCTCACAATGCAGTATCCCAACACGGTTCTGCTTTGCCTGCCTTCATGACATACCTTAAGCACTCATGACAATTTCTAAATGTTTTGGGCACTCATTTGACATGTGCTGATGTTAATCTGGGGACAATTTGTAAAACAAAGGACCCTTTCTGCTTGTATTTAAAATATTTACAAAAAGCAATTATTTTAGTCCATTAAGGATGTCAACTTGGACAATTTATTCTGTTCAGCCATAGCCATGTAACAGGGGAATTCCCTCAAACAGAGAATGGAGCAGAACAGGAGTTAGGAATGCTTTACTATACATGGCCAGAAAGATCTTAAAATCAAAACTGAAAAATGTAAATATTCTGGATTACACTATTTTATACACTTTTTTCAAATGCAATTTTGGCCTTGACCCAAATTGTCCCTTAAGTAGTCTTGTAAACAGGTTCCTACGTAGCTTCCATTGTCACCCTTTGTTGAGTGTTTCCTTGCACAGTATGAGTGCAATTTCTGCCAGGGAAACAGGTTTGTTCATTCACGCTGATGGGACTCCTGAGGAAGAACAATAACTATATTGCCTGGATTAAATCCCTGTTTCTAAAAGCACTACCTTCAGAATAGGTGCTGAAGCTGGAAGGCAGCAAAATGTCTTGCCCTTGTTGCCTGGGCTGCAGATTGTCTGACCCAATTTCTTCATTCCCATTAATGTTCTTCAAATCCTCCTTGACACCTGGATGAGCCCTTTCACTCGCCACTCATGCAAACTATAATCTTATGGTATCCCTGTAAGCTCTCTCAGGCTTTTTCACTGTCCAAAGATATATAAAAACCATAGGCAAAATCCACATGGGTAACACACAGCTTGCCAAATTTAGATGTGCTTGCAGGTTAAATCCTTCAGGTAGAGATCTAATGCTGTTTGTCTGAGTCACGACACCCAAGCCTGTAGGACATTTCCTACTGGACACGGACAAAATCACGACAGGTCAAACTTATGGTCTCAGTGATAACATCCAACAGCTGGGATGGTTGTGCTCAGGTTTAGATTAAGCCTAGCACAAAGCAAAATTCTCAAGTCACAGCCCAGCAAGTCTTTTGCCCACTTGAAGTCAGAAGGCCAAATTCATACCTTTCCCTTGCAAGTAATCATAAAAGCCAAAACTGTATGTTGCACACAAAGGGTCTCCTGAAAATTGAGGGCAAGTTATTCTTAGGAGGAAAAAAATGTAAAAACAAACAAACAAACAAACAAACAAAAAAAAAAAAAAAACAAAAAAAAAAAAAAAAAAAAAAAAAGAAAGAGGAAAAAACCCACGATAAGAGCTCCTACAGAGCTGTGAGGTCAGATTTCTCTCGTACCCAGAAGGTGTACTGAAGTAGCACATTACATCAGTGCTCCTCCTTAGCCAAACCCCAGCTCCTCAGGGTTTGCTCTGCACACCACCTTCCTGCCCTGGCAGGGGAGAGGCAGCAAAGCCTGCAATCTGAGTCTGCCGTCTGGGCAGTCTTTACGCTCTTGAAATAGGTGATACCATAATAACTAAATCCTGTTACGAATGTGTAACCTAATAACAGTGCCTGTTTCCGTCGAAGGCTTTATATTTGTCAGGTTTAGCTCGTGTGAAAGATTACTGTAACTCTTTTATAACACAGCCGAGATGGCTGATAAAGCAAACAACCTTTAAACGGGGCTCGTAAATGCTCCCTGTCAATAGCTCAGCCCGCAGCGCTGACAGCACTGGGGGTAATTTCCCCTTCTTGCATTCCTCCTCCTTTGTGTTTAACTGACATTAAGAATTTAGACACATCAACCAAGGGGAAACAAGCAAGTTCAGAGAATTCGGAAATACAATCAAATTTCAAGTTGGCTACGTTACATTATCAACATTTTTTCTCCCAGCAAGTAACATGTCTTTTTCCATTCCCATTCCTTTCCTAGTTGGGAGATCACTGTCATTCACAAGTCAATCCTGGGAAGCACTGGCACCTATTTTTGGGCACCCTACTCAAAATATTAAATATTTGGGCTCTTTTCTCAAAGTCCAAAGTGGTCAACTTGCATGGACCTGGTTTATACATCTCAAAAATCTTCCAAAAGCAAAAGAATCTGACAACTCCATTCCCAGCTTTGCTGCATCAAACATACTGGGCTTCCTGGCTACTTAGAGGTGCAGGCTTTCTAGCTTTCTTAAATACCTGTCCTCAGAATGGTTTATTAATATTCTTTAAGCTATGTGGCTGAACAATGATTAAAACCCCTAAAAATTGTTTCTTCTCTTCATGCCTCATGCTCTTTCCACTTTCTTTACTTCCCATGCACACAGACCACCACGCCAATCATGAAGGATAGAGATAATTGAATATTATATTTCCATACTGGAGAATCCACACTTTGAGGAAACATTTCTACTAACTCAAAAGCAAGGGGCTATTTCATTAGGGAAATAAGGATTACTTGGTGAAAAGTGTCCACAGGTGTACAAGTTACTGGAATAAAGTATCTTATCACTACCTGGTATAGACAGTGTTGACAATGACAAAGCAAATAAATGCATAAGTCTTCCATTTGTCAAAAGCATACCTTTAAGCACATCTTCACTTCTACTTATCGAGCACCTGAGACTGACAGCGGTACTCCCAGCCTCTTAACATTCGAGCCATTTCTTCACCTATTTGCCAAGAAACTACTGCAGTTGTCTGTATGGGAAGCATCCAGAAGAAGTGTCAGTTTTATCACCAGTGAATAAATCAGGTGAGACAAATGGAGTAGCTCAACACAATCTACTCTTCCTGACCAAAACAAAAAAAACCGGTTTTGACTACTCATTTGTATTTGTGATGCCTTGGCTGTCACCGGGACACGCAGCTTTGTGGATGTGCCCGCACGGAGGCACAGCCACACAAGCACAGCTGCAGGTTGTAAAGCTGCATTTAGCACCTGGGACACACAAGTCCCATTAGCAGGTTATTCACGCCAAGCTTGCTTTCCCCTAACCCAGCCAATACTCCGTTATCTCACTAGGATTATCTCCGCATTAAATTGCAGAAGTTGCCCTCTGCAACATCTCCTGCGCACTGCTGAGGGCTTTTGACACTTTGTGTTTCTTAAGTCTTCGCTGGGTAGAGTTTCATTTCGTGACTATACATATTTACGTATTTTACAAAAAGATCGCTTCCATTACTATCTCAATTTTCTGTTATAAAACATAAAGACAACACTCCTGCTAGTAATCAGTAATTTCGGGAGCTCAATTATGCTGTGTTGCAGGGCTATCCAAAGCTGTTTCCGAGATCTCTGCTTTACAGCGCTGGACAGGGTGCACTGAAGGAGGCATCTGCCACAGGAACCAGGGCTCCTGCTTCACAGAACTGGGAATAATTCTCTGCCTATGTTCATTACTATAAAAGGAAGGGAGCCACAGAGATTTTTAGCAGAGCTAAGTCACTTTTTAACTAGCCAATGTACTGTTTCTTATCACTACAAAATTCTGAATCAGTGAAGCTGAAATTTTTCACAGGGAAGAGAGCCGGTTCCAAATGGAGAATTTTTTAGGACCTGGGTGTAATTTCCAGGTCCCTGTATTTCTTTGGGAAGCCATTAAATAACATTGTAATAGACGAAAGAGAAAGATCTCCAGGATGCAATTTAATTTGATTTGGCCACGGAAGTCAAGGGGGTTCTCTCTTTGCCACCGACACTAACAAGTTCAAGCAACCTGTATTAAAGTCGATGTAGAATTTCACACAGATTAATATCCCATCCCAAATGGCTCACCAGTTTTTCAGCAGCTGTGAGGACCCTTATACAGAATGTACACGTTACAGAGACATAACAGACCTCCACAGTTTTCCAAAAACTATATATAAATATGTCTGCTCAGCCCTTTCCAAAGGAGAAAAGTTATCAACTATAATTCGTATTAAAAGTGATAATGTTTTGATCTCAGATGGGTTCTGGTTACACTTCATCAAATATTTAAAACAAAAGTCTGTAGGCTCTTGTAGAAAAGTACTGCAAAGAAGAAAAGATGTCAGTCTTTTCTGTTAAGTTTGTGTATAAACATACATTTGGGTGAGGTATTATTTAATATATTAAAAATATGCATCTGAGCATCTGTAGATATTAAAATAGGATTGAAAGAGAAAAATTGAGACATTCCAGCTCAGTTCAGTGTCATTAATTTCAGAGGCTGGGATCATGTTATATCTGGGATCAATGAAGACAAAAAAACTCCAAAACACTCAGGAAAAAAAGATGAGAAGGGAAAAAAAGAAAAAAGAAATCTACCATTTAGGGTGGGACCTCACAGACAAAATTTAAATACGTGTAAGTAGAAAGACACTAAACAAACTGCAGTAGCTGGCATATCATAGACACAATTCATGGGATGTGTTACCAAGGAGATGATGTTAATAGGGAAGAAACAAGAGAGTAGGAGTGGAAATAAATAACTATTCTTTATGCCTGTCGAGTCACTTGTGTTCATGTATATGGAAGGATAAATATTCTATTTTAAAAAAGAAGTGAAAAAGCATAACTCTAATTTAAATATAGTTACTGCAGAGCTCAAGCTGTAGCTCAGCGTAAGGGTTTGTCAAAGAAATCAGCTCAGGCAGGAGGGTTTTGTTTTGTTGGGGTTGGTTTTTTTTCACCCCAAATACCTTTTATTCATGACTAGACAAGTACTAATGGTTTAACAAAAAGCAATTTTCGGCAAAAATAATGGATGCCTCAAGCTCTGAGTACTTCCTCTCCTCCCCACAGAGTGACAGCTATAATATTAGCGTGCTCAGAGTGAGGATTTTCCAAACAATCAGCAGCTTTAGGTGTACTCCCAGCATAAGAAAGCCCTCATGCAGCAGCAATGAAACCCTTACATTTCTCAGTGCTCGCAACTAATTATTACATTACTGTATTTATTGAAAGACAGACGAAACAAAATGCCCTGTTGAAAGCTGACTGTTTAGAGATCTTTCAGCTTCAAATGAATACACTGATTTTTTTTTTTTTTTTGTACCAAAATTAACAGGAACTATTTAAAGAGACTTTCTCATCCAATAGGTGGTGCTAGCAAGTTCTCCGGTTATCTAAATAGCTGATGTAAACATTTCTCAAAAAAAGAAAAGGACAGAAAAAAAAAATCAAAATAAAACCCACTAACCAGAACCAGACCTGATATGCCGTCAATAGCAGGCTTCTAAACTACACTTATATTTTACTGTTTTAGAATTGTTGCTTTCCTTTGAAATGGTCGAGTTCCTTTGATTTAAAAATTTCTCCAATGTTTTCACCGAAAATGCGTCTGACAACACCAGCCTGTGTGTGGCTGCATAGCATTGACCAACTACTCTACTTTCAACTTCCTGCTGCTATTTCATAAGCCCATCCTTCCTTAAAGTGAAAGAGAACTTGATACTCTTATAAAATTTCATCTCTAGCATACTAAAATGGTATTGTATTTTCTCTTTCAAAGCACTGGATCTTTTTTCCTAATCTTCCAATTGTGGCATATGATTGAAACAAGAGCTGGCTCCTCAAGTGATGCATGAAACACAAAAGCTGGTATCCAAACCACTTATTTTTAGATGTCTTCGCATTATAGTCATCTTTCCTCCAAGAAATGAAAGGTACACGTTTATTCAGGTAACAGACCAAGACTAAGGTACATCCTCACATAAACTGTGTGCCACAAGTGGAAAAACTAACTCTGGTTTGCATGAAATAAGAGGAGTAAAACAATTAGAGGTAATAGAAGACCGAGGAAGAACTAGTTTGTGGAAAAATACTCTGCGAATGGTTGGATTAAAACAACCAACCAACCCCAAACCACAACACTTTGAGGGTTGAAAGAATAATAATAATAATAAATTGACAATGTCATAATACTTGTGTTCAGAATAGAAGATTTCAGCTTGTCATTAAATTTCAAGAAAGCATTTAATCTAAAAAAAAAATAAAGTAGCCTACAATACATAAGTAATATTCTAGAATTAAAAAACAAAACAAAAAAAAAATTTAGAGGAAGTAAAAAAGTGTGTTTTTTTCACCTATCCAAAAAAGTGTATTTTTTCTTTTTCACTTCGTCATTATTAACCATACATAAACCAACATTCTTCAAATTTTTGCTTGTTTTCATAACTTTTTTCAACATCAGTTTGACACCAAGTACATCTTAACAGAAGTCAGCAAAGCTGTTTCTCTGTGTGACTAAAATATAGCCTTCAATCTCTAAATTTATATGCTAAATTGTCATTTCCCAGATTTTCATTATAAAACATGGAGCATTCCTGAATTTTTTTAGGTACTAAGTAAATGAATAACACAAAAGCAAGCACAATGCACCACACAAAGTACTTTGATAATTTATTCTACAAATGTCATTTACAGTGTTAGTTATTTATGGTAATATTTCTTACAGTAATAGTAAGTGTCCTTAGGCATATTTTTATTGCTTAAGACTTGTTTGCTTTTAAAAAAAACCTCACTGCAGCACTCTGCTATTAAATTTTTGCTTCGAGTGGCAAAGAAACCATAATTTTTCTAGGGGCAAATTAGCAAAAACTGTATTACTAAGGTTTCATGTATTTTTTAAGAGCACTCTGGCTTCCTACAATGTTTTAGATTCAACTGTTTCTGAGTATCCTTGAATCTTTGGCCTCACCACACACGCGGAGAAACTGGGAAGAGATTAGGAAAAAAAAAAAAAATAATAAAAAAAAAATCAGTATTTGACCCATTGCTGAAGCCCTCCCCACAGGAATTCAGGGAGAAAGAGTACGTGTAACAACACTTGAAGACAATATGTGAAGCTTATTGCATCCAGCCAAGAGAGCTACTTAGAAGAGAGAGGAATGCATTTCCTGAAGATAGAGTGGTTGACATTCCAAATCTTACAAAAGAAGCCCAGTTCATGACCTTAAACAGGTTGAGTGCTGTAGTTTCAAGCTACTATTCAAGAGGCTCAACGCCGATTTCCTGCTCACTTAGCCCCTCATCCTTGGACTTTTCCCACTCCTTCATCAGGGACCAGCTCTGCTGAAAACCAGTGATGGCTCTCCTGCAGGTTTAGCCTTCACCCTGCTCTGAGTCACCACAGAGCTGCACAAGAGGCGTGGCAGAAATATATAACCAAAGGCAAGGAAAGCACAACAGCATCTCTTGGGTGAAGTTCACAAATGACTAATTAACCAGAGTTTTGCTTTTATTTGTCCATTATCTTCAAAGAAAACAAAAGCCCTGCAATACTCAACCTCTCCATGGCCCCAACGTCATGAACTTTATTTTTGTTCAGCATTTCTTCAAGTTTGCAGCACACTGTGATCTTAAATACACCATTCTAGAAAAACACTGTCTTGATCTCTGCTACACTCACTCCAGCTGTTGTGTACCTACATGTTAACTTCTGGGAAATGGTAACAACTCTCCAGCACCTTGGGAAGCAAAGGAACTGCTTTTCTTATAGCCATGAATAGTTCATAGGAGGATCATTGTTCATACAAGAATTTAACTTAGCCTGTAAATACAGGAAGTGACCCCACAACATTATGCAATCAAGTTGTGTGCTGGTGAAAATGCTGCAAAGTTACCAAACTGAAACAGCTTCCTTAAATGTTCCAAATAATGTTCTTTGGAACTGGAAAGATAAGAGCAGATTTTTTTTTTTTATAGAAAAAAAACCCATTTCCACCACTACTTGTCTCAAGTAGTAGGACAATGGATCTGACACCTGCCAAGGTAAGTTCAGCACATACTGCTCCCAGTTTGTTCCATAATACATTCTTTGCACAGCTGTAATGGCTCTACCTCACTTATGCTGAATGGGCTGTGGTTCTTTATAGTCTGAAACTGTCCCAGCAGCACTTTTCAAACCAGAGCCCTGAAAACAGGCTGGTAGAAGAAAAAAAGATCCAGCAGTTACAGTGCTAGTCAGGAATCAGGGACAACACACACATCTGTCAACTACACCAGAGCCTTCCTGTGCACCTCTGCCCATTTGCTTTCTCTGCTGTCTGTAAAATGAACAGTAGAATCATCCAAGGCTGAGAATATCCTCAACATAAAACATCAACAGCAAAAGTTGTCACCAAAGTAAAGTGGGCATTTTGCCCTTTCACTTTTCTTCCGAGTTATTGGTAACAACAGTATTCCCTAGCCCATTCTTCTTGAGATTATTAGGGTAGACAGGATTATTCTTCTTTAGGGTTGTGTGGTAAAGATAAAAAAATATAAAATTGTTTACAGTTTTGGATACCACTGTCAACACAGACCCTATGAATAACCCTGAGCTTGGAAGGGCAAGACAAAAAGAACGTTTTCAGTTACTTATGGCTTAATTAAATTCAGGAATTAAGAATTCTGAATTCCTTAGACTTCTATGTAAAACAATTTTAATAATATTTTGCATAGAGCCCAATCAGCAAACTTACAGTAATTGGTAATGAATTAAACCTGCACTTTCATCCCACAATTAAAATGCATCTACTAGAGACACTCACATGGCATTACCTTAAATCTGGACCACAGATATAGTCATGGAAGTGACTTACTGAGACACACTAGGTAGCCGTGATCTCAAATGGCCCAGTCACAAAGTTTACAGGCTGACAAGACTGCTTTATATCAGTAGAGATCCACAAACTGATGTTTCTGCAGCCAGCCTACCGGGTATCACCCCCTTGGCCTCTGCATGCACTGGCTGTACTTGTCTCCCAGCCTCTTTATTACTCAGGAAGCCTCTGTCTGCCAGGCACAGCTCCATCATTGTGGTGTGGCTTCACAGGGCAGCCACATTCGGTATATAATTATTCAAAGGTGCCGAATTTCAATAAACCCTATTTTTCAGATGGGCCCACTTTGTTAGACGTAAACCCTTTAAGCTTGACTGGCAAGTTGACAATTTGGCATCCCGTCATTTTAACGAGCTGCACGGCTTTTGAACAGAGTTTAATTAAAATTGGCTGTACTACATACACTGCCCTGCAGTTTATAGTATCATTTTAAGGTCAGATGTAGCTATTAGTACTACCTTTTGACAGTCAACGTTCTTCCAACCAACTATACTAAGTATCTCTTGATAAAGGCTGGGAGAGCCACTAGATAGCAGCAAATCAAGCCTTGTGTTCATTAGCATGTACAGGATCCTCTCCCCCACCCATTCATTGCATACAAGCAGCTGTGCTGTCAGCATTCACTCTGCAGCCTATGCAAAGGAACACTTGTAAATGGAACACAACACAGGAAAAAATATAGGCTTTCCATAAACTATATATACACCAGAAGCACGTACATGAGAGAACAACCAAAGGCTCCAACAGGCAGAGTATCAGCAATCCCAACAGGAGAAATAAAAGTAGCAGAAAATACCCTAGCTCAGGGGTTACCAGTCAGACGCTGTACTCACATGGGTGCTCAGGCAGAGGAGAGAGGGAGGGCTGGGAGCTGCTGCTCAGCACACGTCTGCTCTCTGAAGGCAAGAAAACTCATCCTGGTGAAGAAGTGGAACCCAGCCCTTAAGTCCCACACTGCCCCGGGGAGGACGGGCTCTTTCTCACCTCGAATGGGAACGAGGAGCACCTGGGCAGCCCTCTGATTCTCAGCACAATAGCCTGAGTTCCCCCGCCCCAGCCTCGAGGGAGCCTCTCAGAGGAGCACCCTCTCAGAGGTGATTTGCTTAAGGAGAGCAACCTGTGCTGGCCAAATTAGCACAAACTCCTGTGTTCTTTGCAAATTAGCAACCAGTAAGGTTTAGCAGGGAACACGCCCCTCTGAAGGTCACCCCAGTGATCTTCTGTGATTTCTAGAAGGAGAGAGATGAAGACAGAAGTTTCTTCCCTCTGATTTTCAGTTCTTTTGCTACTTTCCATATTGTGCCGTGGAGAACAGCAAGAGGACTTGCACTTTTGTATTTTACTGGACATCAAAGCTAGTGATGGGCTTGTAGAAACCTTGTGAAACAAATATAACCTCAAAGGCTTTACTAACAGGCATTTCTTAACACATAGGAACACCAGAAAAAGTATACAGGGAGGAGAGAACACAGAGTTGGGCAAAAATTTACCACAGCTTTGGTAGCAAAGATGGGACAAAAGGGAAAGGAGAATTTCACAGGCTCCCATAAGAGGTTGTGAAAAGACTAGATCAAACAAAGCCAGTACGGTGATATTACACAGTTCCTGTTACCTTCTCTGGGACAGCTGAGGTCAGGTCTGTCCCTGCAATCTCTCAATCAGTGTTTTGCTCCTCTTTGTGACAACCACTGGGGAGACATAAAACACTCAGGCCGTAACTCTCCATGGTGGAAAGGCTCCATAAAGCCTCAGTAATGTCAATACTGGTTTTTAAGTAGCCAGCTATATGGCAGGCAAACCCAAAGGTGCATTACTGCACTCCACAGGAGGGAGGAAGAAAGCTGCCAGAAAAGATCAATGAGGAATTAATTGTTTCCTGTTGGGGATGTTTACATTTAAAGCACTCTGACCATAATGGAAGTGATTTAAATTAAGACTGACATACACTTTGGGAAGCAGCAATTCCTCACACCAGAGCTTCACCCTGAGCCTCTGTGTTGAAGGCCACGTGAGCTGCGAGTTTTCAGATCAGAGGGAGAGTTTTTGCAGCTCCAGGGTGTTCAGAGCTGGTCTTTCTACTTGAAGAAGCTCTTTAGAATACATCTTGGGAAAAGATGGTAGCCCATTATGTGGAATGATTGACATATAAAGGATAAGGAAGCGTTTCTAGCAGGTTCATCTTCCACAAAAGGAATCCTGTGTGTGCTCACAAAGGTGTATCTGCTGTATGTAGGTGTGTGTATGAATGCATGGTGACTGTGGGTATATGCAAGCAGGCAAGCAAAAGATGAAGAGAAAAATATTATTACTTCAGAAAACAATTTACAGATGTTTGTCAATAACATAGATCATTGACAAAGAACACAACATACTACTACAAATGAAAAGCCAGTAGCAGTGTAAAAAGTGCTAGACACGGAGGAATGATAAGAGCAATTAAACAAGAGCAACAACGGATCTCTTCCATATCCTATTACATCTCCAAGTTCTTTTACCCTTCTAGATAAACCACCCAGTCAATGAAAAAGTTCACTGTCATTGGAGGGACCACAGACTCATCAGTTCATGCAATATAATTAGAGCTAAATTTCAGATTATGTATCAAAAGCCATCAGGCCACAGACTGCAAATGCTCACTACTGGAACTACTGGAAAAAGCAACTGGTAGGATTGCAATCTGTCACATTCACACCTTCATGAAATCTACCCTCAACCTTCAGGACACTAAAACATGTAAAATGAAATAAATCAGCAAGTTGAAGATACAAATACATCCCCTCATGAACTCAAGTCCTGAATTCAAAATGACTGATCACGGATGGAGATACACATGCTGGGTAAGGCTTTTCTGATATTCTGACAGCAAACGTCCATCTGAGTCAGTCAACTAAAAATACAGCTTAGAAAATGGAAGAGGTGTGACTTACTGACAAGTCTTCTCACCCACTCTTTTATAGACTCAGAACATGATAGATAGAAAATGGAAAAACATTTGGGTAAATTGTAATTAGGGCTCCGCACACAAATTAGTAATAGAACAGCGAGGGAGCTCCTGCAAGGCAACAGCTCAGGTCGGAGCTGGGAAACACAGCGAGGGGGGAGAGGATGAGCCACAAGAGGCCCCACAGCAGGAGGGGACAGAAGGAGACTCCCCGGATCCTGCTTCACCTCCAGTGCCAAATGTCCTGCTGCAGCACTGATCTGAACGGAAAAGATGTTCAGGATGCCAGGAACACAGAACTGAAGCCTGAAGGACTAGATCTACTCAGATTCTCATACAATTATTTTAATTATTTTTCCTTTCCTTCTCTTTTTATTTTTTTGGGGGACAACTTTCAAGATGGGTTTTTCAAAGCCACCTGTTCTGGGACGCCAAATGTTTCGGACAACTTGAAAAATCTCCATCTTGCTGACTGCTTTGTTTGCTTTAGCGGGCATTTCAATTGTCTCACTCAAGAAGAGAGCTAACAACTTCGTTTGCTCGAAGTGACTGAAAAGCTGGCATCCACTCTCAGGTGTTCCTGCTCAACTTGAGCATTTGGAAAGCTGTAATACCAAAGAGGACACTGTTTCTAAACTATCCTGAAGGATGATGTTCTCATTCCAGATACCTAAATTAAATCTGATCTTCACAAGCACCAAAAGAATTTCTTGTCTGTGGATTGAAGACGTTCTCAATTGGTCCCACTTTTCTTAAGTATTTAGGGAGGCAGAGAAAGTTCTTGTTTTCCAGAAAACCTATTTGGAAAAGAATACAGCCCTGGTTCCCAGATTCTAGTTTTGTAAATAGTCTAGTTCACTGAGGGTGGAATTAGGTCACTATGATGGTGAAAACTGTTCAACAACAGCTCATGCAAGAGAACTGGAAAATTAGAATTATATGCACAGAATCACTGCCCACATTGCACTAAAGCAGCAAAAAGCAAATGTACAGAACACACTTCGTGCTAGCAGGAATCAGGAAAGCAAACCAGACAGGGCAAATTTAAAGCAGTAGTGAAATCCATCCAAAACAAAAGAAACATAAGGGAATTTGATAAATATATAATCAGGAATACTGTGGGATGCAATAATAATTTAAAATGGTTTATATGGTTTAGAAAGGGATCCATTCTATTTGCACCCATTGATGTTTTCACATGAAGGCTGTTCATATCTGCACCTGAGCTGGCTGGTGTTGGGATCAGCTGGAAGCTGTCGTATATTCTCCTTAAATCTGTCTCCTTGTGTCCAAAGAAGGCTGCCTAGTAATCCCATCTGTCCATGCAGCAGGCGAATTTGGCTTTTTTTAAGAGGACCACAGGATATATTTTATGAGTAACACCAGTGGTGCTAGGGCAGGACAGCAATAGTTGGAAAACGCGGAGTTACTCAAGACGTGAACAGTGAGCTTTCCACAACTGCTGATGCACAAGGCAGGCAAGTGCATGCCAAGCTGTGCTCAATGTTTTCTCCCTTGAATATCAAGTGGGTTCACCCCAAAAAAGCAAATCTTGAATGCATTTCTGGTGTTGGCCAGCACTTTTAATTTTGGGCCAAAACTAATAAGCAACTTTTAAAACTCAGATGAAAATGTATTCTCAGGAATTACAGAATGACAGAATTAATTAGGTGGGAAAAGACCTCTGAGACCATCAAGTCCAACCTTTGACTGATCACTGCCTCTTCAATTAGACCACGGCACTAAGGACAGCGTCAAGTCCTTTCTTGAACACCTCCAGGGATGGTGACTCCACCACCTCCCTGGGCAGTCCATTCCAATGATTAACAACCCTTTCAATGAAGAAATTCTTCCTGATGCCCAGCCTGAACCTCCCCTGGCACAGCTTGAGGCCATGTCTTCTTGTCCTGTTGCCAGTTGCTGGGAGAGGAGGCCAAGCCCCACCTGAGAACAACCTCCCTTCAGGTAGTTGTAGGGAGCAAATTAGCATTTCCCATCAGCTTTCGTTTTTTAGTGGAAAAGCTTTAGATGTATCCCAGTAACAGAGCTGAAGAGTTGAATAAATGGAACAACTTATTTAATCATGGAATCATAGAATCAACTGGGTTGGAAAAGACCTCTGAGATCATCAAGTCCAACCCTTAATATACAATAATATAAACCCTTATTATACAATACAAATAATATTGGCAAACATCTGAGGAAAGAATAAAGCCCCAAGAGTAGCTACTCATTGAACTACCCACAAAAATCAATAAAATAAGAACAATTCTGTGCTTCAGAAATTGCGCCTACCTGCCAAGGCACAGTGGTCAAAGGAATTTGAATTATATTTATAGTCTTCTAATAGGTGTTCTAGTCTGTGTTGCAAGAATTCATACCAGTAAATGTGGTTTCTCTTGCATTTATTTTATCCTACCTCTCTAGTCAGAATGACAAACAAGAAGCACCTCCCAGGCACGGCAGCACATAAAACATGCTGAAGGTTAAGGCTTTAATAACTGAATATTTCCAGCAATTGTTTGAAGATGTCAAAAATCATTTGGAATTTTTGAACCATTTAAGTTTGACACCACCCACTGGAAAGAAAACTCTTTAAGTTTGGTTTGATATTACTGCAAAGTCTTGCAGCCTGTGATATTGCTTCTTAGATGTGTTTCTGCTGTTTCATGTCAAGTCACATGTGCCATGCTCTAGGGATTACATCTCCTGTGATGGATGCTCAGTGTGCAACCAGAAAACAGGCTGTGAGCCTGTAGCAGACCAAGGCTAATCCCTACAGAAGGAGAGGGGCAGCAGGTACCTCTCAACTGCTTCTCTTGTGAGGCATTAAATCTGCTCAGAAAATTAAGAGCAAAAAAGAATATGTTCCTATTCAGTCCAACACCATGAAAAACTTCGTTTCGGATTAAGCAGAGTCAAAATTAAATACTTTGCTTGCTTTATTTTCCAAGAAAAAGAAAACACTGGTAACTTTTTTTTTTTTTTTTGAAGGAAAATGTTTTCAAAAGACAAGTTTTTTGTTTGAGTCTTGTTTCTAGAAAATGTTGTAAATAATAATAATGGAAACCAAAGAAATCCTCTTTCATTTGCAAACTGCTCGAAACGGTTGCAAAACCTAATCCTCTCAAGAGATATCCTGCTCCTAAACTACAAAAACAAATCACTTGTGTGATTCTGTCTAACAAACAGAGTTTCTGAATTGGAAGCTGTAAGGGCAAGCAGAACCAAAATTTTAGTTATATATCTCAATTTTCCAAGCTGGATCAAACATACTGTATATGCTGTCAGAAAGTTTCAGAGGTATGTCTTATCACATAACATCCCAGCAACCTGAATACATGTTCTCAAACCATGATTTGAGAACCAAATTTAAAATACAGGGGATGTGTGAGATGCCCATTGCTATATTAATCCACGATATTAAAACAACTGTCCATGATGAAATATTGCTGCTGACATCATCATAGCACAAAACAAACCAGGAAGATGTCACGTATAGAAACAGAACTTAGCAACAAAAACTAAGTGGAAAAAAACAGTCGAGAGATTTTGCAAAGGGCATGTTACCAAAAGCCTTTTTAACTGCAGTGGTAAGAGTTGTAATAAATAGCCAAGCTGTCCTTAAAGCTGCAGAAGGACAGACATCCCAGGAGCCCTTTGATTTGCCATTCCTTACGTATCCCACTGTGAAAACTTCCATCTAATATTTGGCTTCATGCCTCTCACCCCAAAACAAAAACTGAACAAAATAATACACTTTCCTATATATTTCTGGGTTACATCTGCCTTTTAGTTATGCACCCACAATTTCTAGTATCATAGGGGAAAAGCCTGCTATTCCTTCAGAAACAGAGTCCTCTGAAAGATGGTCGTCAGAGCCATGAGAACATTTATGGGTGATTAAAGTATGCTCAGAGAATTGTTTTTCTTGGTTTAAGTTCAACTTGGATTCCAGCTCAGTTCCCATTCTGAAGAAAGGACATTACAGCCCAACCACTTGAACCGAAGAAAACCCCAAATAAAGCTTGTTAGGAGTAGTTGTCTCTTTAGTTCAGACATTCTGACTTCAGTGTACTCACAAAAATAAATTGTGCCAGACACTCTGGGTACAAACATTTCAAAATCAATCAAATCATGGTTTATGATAGGAGTTAGAACAATATTTAGGTAACAGCATTATGACCAGATTAAAGGTTGACTGTGCATCTAATTTTATTTTGAGCAGGTGCCTTAGCCATTCTCACTTTTAGTGCTGAGGTAATAGGATCTCTTTGCTAATTAAATGTTAATATGTGACAGCACTGGAAAATAAGTCCATTTTGGGGCTTCATATAAACAGCTCTTTTCAAATACAATTAAAGTGTGAGAAATCTAAAGCCTCAACTAAGGAGAGAGGTGATAAGCCAAAAAGCACACTCCAGACTCACTGTAACCTGAATGCTGATAAATCTGATTAGCCTAATGTCCAGATGCAGACCATCAAACCAGTTCTGTATTATTTTATAAACTGAGTGCTTCCATTTCAAAGGAAGACCCCAGTGGTACAGTTCCTAGTGCAGCCTGCCCAGGGAAATCAGCATAAGCCTGGAAGCAGGAAGAGGATTTGAGAATGTAGCTCTATCATCAAGTCCCATCCCCTTGCTAGCCACAGACTTTTATTTCTCTGACTCAATTTCTCTGTTTATGCTGTAGAACTTAAAATATTTTTAATGTTTTTCTGCTTATTTCATAGAAACATGTCAATGATGTAATACTGAGTGTTAAATGTTGTTAGAACAGAACTAAATAAACACTTGGTAAAACGTGGTATTGCCAATTTTTATTACCAGTACAGTAACATCCAGAGTTGTCACCTGAATTCAAATTCACAAGGCAAGGCACTTCATAACATCACTGAATAAGTTTCTTTACAAAGAATCAGCTCACGGAAATGTAAGAGAATCATAAACTGTTTAGGTTAGAAAAGATCTTTGAGATCATCAAGTTCAACTGTTACCCCAGCACTGCCAAGCCCACCAGTAAACCATGTCCCCAAGTGCCACATCTACAGGTCTTTGAAATATCTCCAGACACAGTGACTCAACCACTCTCCTGGACAGCCTGTTCCAGGGCTTGATAACCCTTTTGGTGAAGAATTTCTTTCCTAATATCCAAACTAAACCTTCCCTGCTGCTACCAAAGGCCATTTCCACTTGTCCTACCCATTTGTCCTCTCGCTTATAACTTGGGAAAACAAGCAAGCCCAACCTGGGCTATAATCTCCTTTCAGGGAGTTGTAGAGAGCAATTAAGGTCTCCCCTGAGCCTTCTATTCTCCAGGCTAAACAACCCCAGCTCCCTCAGCCACTTCTCAGCAGACTTGTGCTCCAGACCCTTCACCAGCTCTGTTGCCCTTCTCTGAACAAAGCTTCACACTCCAATGTCTTCCTCGTTGTGAGGGACCCAAAACTGAACACAGGATTCAAGGTGTGGCCTCACCAGTGCTGACTACAAGGGGACAACCCCTGCCCTGATCCTGCTGGCCACATGTTTCTGATAAAAACCAGAATGCCATTGGCCAGCTGGGCACACTGATGGCTCGTGTTCAGCCAGCGTTGACCAGCACCCCCAGCTCCTTTTCTGCTGGGCAGCTTTCCAGCCACTCTGCCTCCAGCCTGTGGCACTGCCTGGGGTTGTTGTGACCCGAGGGCACCGCCTGGCACTTCACCTTGTTGTACCTTACACAACTGACCTCAGCTCATTGATCCAGCCTGTCCAGATCTCTCTGCAGAGCCTTCCTAGCCCCATCAGGTCAGTACTCCCACCCAACCTGGTGAAGGTGCACTCAGTCCTCCCATCCAGATCATCAAAAAGATCCTAAACAGGACTAGCCCCAAAACTGAGCCCTGGAGAACAAACATCACGTATGACAGGACACCAATGGGATTTAACTCGATTCACCACCATAGGCCAAGCCATCCAGCCAGGTTTTTACCCAGTAAAGAGCCTCCTGTGTAAGACATGAGCAGCCAGTTTCTCAAGGAGAATGTTCTGGGAAGATGGGATAAGTGAAGGCTCACTGTGGCTGCGAGGAGAATTTATCATCACACTCATTTAGGTAAATACAAAAGAAGAGGAGATACATTTGTAACATGTACACTTAAGTAATAAGAATAGTACATCACATCTACTTGATCTCAGACTGTTCAGATATTTAAAGATGATAAATTGAGCCATCACATCTTTGAAACATAAGAGATCATTGTTGGTTTTAGAATTGTTAATGTACATAAGGATAATGGATTGAGGTGAAGAAGCCATGGCTGTGCTGAACTCAGTAGTTGTGTCACCAATTCCAACCAAAGCTAGAATTTCATTCAGTGTTGTAAGGCTGGAAGAGACTTTTACAGTAATCAGATCAGTGCAGGGATGAGAAGATTTCTTGTGAAACAAAACAACACCGTTTTGAAGGCACAAACCCATTCACATTTCCCATGTGCAATGAAATACTGTCTCAGAACGTGCAAGATGACCTTAAAAACACATGCAGTGAAATGTTTGTATTAAGTTGTTCAGGATTCTGTTTGGAGATTAGCGATTTTCCCAGTATGGGGTCAGCTTTCAGCAACTTTTTCCATGAAAACACATGTTGCTAGCCACACAAACATGCTAAGCTTCTTTAGTTAGAAGTTACACATTTCAGTTTTATGATAGTGACTAATGCTTCTAGCCTATAAAAATAAAATAAAATAAAAAAGTAACTCACTCCAACTGCAATATGTATTGTGGAATTTCATGAAATGTATTGCATTTCAGAAATAAATCAAAATAGGAGGCTGAATATGTCCTTTATTATTCATAGCTTGCTTTCTTAAAGAAATGTTGAAGCCTTATGCAGCCTTTCAGATTTATGCTCTATGAGCTGTGAAAGCTCCAGTACTCTCTGGAAGAATGATAAAATGTCAGTTAATCAGTCATCTAACAATTTTTAACTCTGAAACCATATTTCTAAGATATTTCCCATTTTTTTTAACCTTATTAAAAAGAGGATCCTTTACATCTTTAATTCTGAGATTATCTGCAAATAATCCCCTTTATTTCATTAACTGCATTAATTGTTTGACCTTATCTGTATTCTAAATCTTGGGTTTCAATTATTTGTAGGTTCATAGAACTGTTCCTGCATTCTTTAAGAAAACCCAGAAGCTGTGTGGCATGAAACCATTATACCATGCCATGAAACTAGAATAAGCATACAGCTCTCTCTCAGTGTTTAAAAACATTTGTTAGGATTAAAAGGAGTTGTATTTGTTGTTCTGCTTAAACATCACGAGACCAAAAGAGTGAGTTTTTTTACTGAGACCCTGCATGCAGAACATCTGCAAGAGAAAGAGACTGGGATGGAATCGTCTTAGTCTGCATTTATTAATTTTACAAACTCCATGTTTTAGAGATACCCCCAAATCCAGGTTCATGACAGGAACTGCTCTGCAAGGGAAGTGTGGTTTGGAATGCACTCCTGATGACTGCAGGCTGTTATCAGGTTTGGCAGGACTCGACAGGAGTGACACCCTCTCTTCAAGGGCGGCCCGTGATTCAAATAGCACGGCTATTGCAGAGGTCAGAAGTGACACACACTGGGCAGAATATGTGAGAAACTGGAAAAGGAACAGAAAAGGCTTTTGCAGTTCACATCTGGCAGAGGCAGCACACGTATCTGGAACATCGGGACTGAGGAATGGAAGCTGGAATCAGAACGTGAGACACAGTCAGAGAGCTGGGTGAAGGTCACAGGCCTGCAGTGATGACATGTCACAAACCATGGATAAGCTGTCTGAGTAGCTCCCTCTGACAGCAGCTTTGACTACATAATAACCCAAACCATTGCAAAAACATATTTATCCTGAAAATGTCAAAGAGGAAAAACTGAAAATGCTGTTAAGTCTCAGAGTCCAATGATGAGTGTTGAACAGTGACACAAATTCTACTTATAGAGCATATGGCAATAACTAATTCATGGGCAGATCAAAATAAATCAAAACAAAAGATAGATTCAAAGCAATGCTATCAGCAAATATGTTAAAATAAAACTATATAATATTCTCTCTCATTTCTCTTTTGAGAGTTTCTTTTCTCCACCTAGACAGTCACTGATAGTTACACACACACAACAAGGCAACTTCACACCCCAGTCAGAAACTTCAGATGACTTCCAGAATACTTAGTCATTTCAAAACAAAAATGTCCAGGGCAGTACTAAATTATACCTCCCCTCTCAACCACCCACTTACAAAACAGGACATCCCAGGTCCCAAATAACTAATATTTTTCAGTGCCCTAAATCATCAGATTACAGAATCTCCAAGGTCCAATCTAGTTTAAACAACACAGGGGGAAGGAGGCACAGGGTGGGACACAAAAAACAGAAGCACATAAGCAAAAACTGGTTTCTAATAGGAGAAGCAGAGCTCAAAGGGTATATAATCTCCCTGTCTGAGCTGTCATGAATAGGGCTCAAAAATCTCTGTGATAAGATTATGTTTTCTGACAAAAAGAAAAAAATCCTTTAGATACACTCTGCAGATGAAAGTGGAGAAATTTTTCTATAAGTATTGATAATATTTTAAAAATACTTTGCAATAAGAGCTGAGGCATTCAATGTTCTTTTCAAATGAATTCTCACCATTTTAAAGAAGAAATTGGATTGGCAGGATAGAAAAAAATTAGGATGGAAGGAAGAAAATCTGCAAGTCATCACTGCACAAGTGACTCACAGATTATCCTTCCATCTTTTGACTCTTTTCCATAAAATGTGGCAGAAGAAACATTGCAGAGGAGCACACAGAATGTCAGACAGCTGAAGTTAAATGAGGGGTCAGCAGTATTTCCAGGCTGACATGCCAAAGTGCAATTTCCTTTTCCAAGCTGGAGGTTAAGTGGGCCAGAAGAAACTCCACAGTAACCAGAAGATGCAAAGAAGGAAACGCAAAAGAGAGCAGAGGAAAACTCATTTATGAATGATACACCCAAGCAAAAGGGTTCAGGGTAGCAAAGAGGACAGAAGATTTGTTTGTCTACAAAGAAACTTTCCTAGACCTTAATGAAGGGAGTTACTATAGAACAGGGAAAGAAGAAGGCAGACAGAAGTGAGTTATAGGCGTTATCAGATGGGAGGAGGTGGCATGTGGGGCAGCAGCTGCCAATTATTAACTCGGTTTTCAGGTAAAGCAAAGAAAGCTACAGGGTGGAAATAGGAGGGACAGATGAAGTCACAGACAAGTTGTTTACTAAGAGACAGAAAAGAATCCACCTGTACTTTGAGCAGAGGAGGTAAGAGGAGGAGGAGGAGGAGGTAGCATGAAGGCAGGATGGACAATTATTGTCTTCCTCTCTGAATTGTGACTGGCTAAGTGCACATGCAGGCAGCAGGTCTGGTCTTGTTGATTTCTTTCAAGACACATTATAAATCAAGTAGTAATCCCTATTACTATCTCTCTGAATTAGTATTCCCTCAGGGCATCTAAATTTCTTCTACATATTGAAGTAATTTTGCTCACTGCTTGCTCTCCAACAAGTTACTGGCTGGAGCATTTTGTAACTGCCACTATTTTGACAGTGCATGAGCATCAAATTCTATGCTGTCCTTACCCTAGAGATTCAACTTCTCACTAGCCTGCAGCACTTTGGCCAAGGACTCATCAAGACAGCAAGAAAAAAAAGGTCACAAGGCCCCTGTAGAAAGAATGTTGCAGTTCACTGTATTACATGAACACAGTCTGGAAGGGCCACTTTCCACTTTGTTGCAGCATTCTTGGCCACAGACACACCAAGCTGTAGCTTCCATAAGAATTTTGCCGGAAGCTTTAGGTCAAGTCCCACCAAACTCACTCAGCATTGAGTTTGTCAGTAACAATGGGGGGAAAGAATAGAATTTGTGTGCTTTTTAAGAACTAAATCCATGTTTATGTTCCACGTGAGAGAAGTGAAGACAGGAAAGGTATAGTCAGTTCTCTGGGAGGGGAATAAAAGCATGCTTGGATTTCAAAGAATGAGACCTCGAGAGTCCACATATGCAGTTTAGCAGACAGAATCTACTTTAGCTCTGCAAGTGAAACAGCAAGGGATTTATAAGTAGATTCCAACAGAGCAGAACTGGGCAGGCATAAAGAGAAATTACATGCCTGTATCCCAGCAAGAGGAAGCTAATGTTGCACATCAAAAAAAGTGCTTTTTAGCAACGTCATTTGCAGGTCGTTTGTGCACAGCTGCCCCTTACCTGTGTTGTAAATCAGCAGTGATTTGAGGCAATTACATGTGCCTCCCCTCTCTGGCCAATGAGAACCCTGCTCATTTCAGGTGACAAAACTGAACTGGGAGTGTTCCCAACATACTTTACAAAGTTAGTATTTTCTTCGCGTTTCTCTTCCATAGGAAGTTTGCTGCATGTTTGTAATAGGATTTTCAAACAGCTGATTCAAAAGGCCTCCCTTAGCAGGCAACAGCAACCAACCACTGATTTTTCTGAAAGCAGTAAATTCTCCCCACTAGTGTGGATTCCCTATGACCGAAGCTGTCAACCAGAAAAACGTTCCATCTGTGTGCAGGGCCCTGACCCTTCTTCATTTCTTTCATTTGGCCAGCCAAGCTTCAATATTGAAATGACCTAATTTCGGGTACTTTTGTTTGAAAACTCTGGAAAGTATGACTTACTTGAAGTCATGGAGCAAGTTAATTAGAATGCCAATTTCTATGTTTCTCACACTTCTTGCACTGGACTGCATTCCTCCCTACAGAGCAAAATACATTTTCCTGTCTATTCCTTTAAGACTCTAGTGCTCAAATGGAAGATATACACTACTGATACACTACTGATACACAAGGCACATCAAAAGTGCCAAGGAAAAAAAAAACCTGCCATTTTGTTTTGTAGGCTCCAGTCAATGTAACAGTATAAGCCACTTATCCTTTAATCTTCTTTTCATAGTAGCAGAACACTCAGAAACATATCATCCCGAATTTCCTTTTGCAGGCTCAGGAGCAGCAGGCTCCCATTAAACAGGGCTGCCTTTTTTTCATGCTGTAACTGTACTTACAACCAAGGACAAGATGGGAGCATCTGTGTTTCAGTCCTGAATGACCTTCCAGAGCAGGAGTGCCAGCAATTACCTGTTAGCACTACAAGCACTCCCACTAGGAAGGCATGTTAGTGTTTTATGTGTGATTCAGTTCTGTTTCACAGTGGCAGCTAAGATCTGTTCTTTACCTGCAGAGCTGGAAGCGTGGCAGTCTATTGTCCTATGACAATATTTCCCTTTTTTGACTCCCTGGCACATTCCTTGTTTTCAAGTGCAGCTCTAGAACACAACACAATGTCCCATCAGTTTGAGGCAGAAAGCAGAAAAATGGCTCGTGATAGTTTTATGACAACACTGAAAAGCCACTGGTTCCAAAACTGCTTTCTTTGACTATATCTACACAAGAAATTTTCTAACACAACAGAAGAGAATCAGTAGATCAGAGGAGCTGATGCTCAGGCCTCTACATCTCTCCCATATGAAGTTGTGCTGTTACTTCAGATGAAATTTAACCTGTTTTCCTGGATCAGAACATCCCCACTATGCATGTGATGTAAAGTGCTCCAGCAGATTGATCCTTGGTTCAGACCCCTGTGCTCCCTTTAGGGCTTCAAATCCTCTGGATACGTAGGCAGGTCAGAGCTTTTGGTTGCAGTTGTTCTGAGAAGAATTTATTTAATGTGAACCAAAGCCACACAAGAGAAATGGACCAAGAGGTGGCAAGGGGGGACAGTCAGAGGATTCATTTCAAAACTGCACTACTTCTTGGTACCAAAACGCTAAGGTGAAGCTACCTTTCTTTTTGGCTGTAATGGGATAATTAAAAATAAACAAACAGCACTGAAATAAATACTGAAATAATGGGAATAACTTTGGATTGGTTATGGAACAGAGCTATGGAGAGAGGGACTAGGCCTGAGCACTGGGAGGACTGTGTGGATTTATTCACGTCATGTGGAACACCTGGGGCCCATCACTTTATTTTGAAGCCTGGCCCACTTAGTTTGTCTGTCACTGTGTAGACAGTGAACTCAGGCTTCTTTCTGGTCGTGCTTTTTCATCTGAAAAAGCACTATCTGAGCAGGTGCACACAAAATTTTACAAATATTTGTTCTGAATCATTTTACGATCAGCAAAGAGATACTTCTGTGACCTGAAAGTCTCTCCAACTGTTATAATCCCCTGAATATGATAATGGGAATATTATTTTCCCAGTCTGAGATCCAGCAGTTTTCAGTCCTGCTGGTTTTCCAACTTGTTCTTTTCCAGCCCAACAAAGCCATAATATTTGCTAAGGGCATTCAACCCTGATGGGCTAAGGACATGGTATGTAAGAGCTAAATTATTTGGCTTAGTCTTGGAAGTGATTTGTGGTCATGGGAATTACTAGCTGCCAAAATATTTTAAAAGAAATGTCTCTACAAAAAAAGAATATCCATCAAAATTATTCTTGTTTGAAAAAGCCTTTTTACCCTCAGAGATATTTCATTATTTCTTATATGAAGTAACTGCAGTGACAAGGTGAACTTGCACTTGTTAAAAAAATGAGGTCAAGTTGGCCCTTTATTTGTATATTAATTTATTTTTACATTTATTTGTATGCTATTCAAGACTCCTGCTATCAGATTTTATGAATGGACAAAAGCTTATGTAAATGGTATTTTTATACTCTCCAAAGATTGGCAGTGATTCTGCAGGATGGGGAAAATGTAATTCAGTTGATACAGTGCTTAACACATCCCTTCATAGACTCAAACACTTCGACAGAAAATTAGACCATTTAAAAAATCTTTTAAAATTAACTCACACGTAGTAATGTCATTAAAGAGGCTACTGGCGGTGTTAATGCAAGTTTCTTTTTGAGTGGGGTGAGGACATGAATTCTGTGTGGGAAAGCCCAGCATAAAGCTTGAGCCTTTGCACTCCTTTAGGTCTAATAGGAGTGTTTTAAGTGGGGTAGGTGTGATGCACAGGCCTTAGGTTGGCTGTGAACACTGGCTGAGGAGATTCTGCAGGTCAGAATTCCACTTCTGTTTGACTCATCAAATAAACCGCAAAAGCCTGGCAAAAAAATGTGTTTAAACAGGGCTTAACTTCTTCTCAGGTTGGCTGTTTTGCCATGGTCAAGTCTATGTTTAATACAGCACATCTGAGTCCTTCTCTTTATGGGGCACAACCAAATCACTAATCAAAGGACAATATGGGAAATATAACAACTTGAAAGCCATTATTACAGAAACACTACATGGAAATTTACACCAAACACTGTAACAGGACCTTCCAAGGAGGAGGAAAGAGAGGTGAAATAGGGGAGTACCAAACTGTAAAAGAATATGTCATACTTTCGTTCCAGATGAGGTTCTCTTATTCTAAGTTGTCTGGTCCACATCAAATGCACTAAGAGCTTAAGATCTCTAGAAGTTAAAAAAATCTACCTGCCTGAATTATACCTATGAAGTGAAACACAGAGATTTAAAAATCCAGATCTATAATACAACTCACTGTATTTTGGAGCAAAAAACGCAAAGACAGGTATTACTTACTGCAGACATGAGAAAAATTAGAAGGAACTATACAACTCCTAACACCATTTTAAAACTAAAAATCAGTAAATTTAAAAGAAACTGAATTTCTGAGATTACCTGTACTTTCTCTTACTCTTTCTATGCTAAACTTAAAAAATTAGTTCAACACATGGGGAGGCCAAAGGATAAGCTGAGTTGGATAACTTTGTCAACAACATTTGATACAGTGAAAGTGTGTTGGTGTCCCAAATGCCCTTCTGTGAGAATGAGAGTCTCATTCCTCACCCTAGAAATATCACTGCATGCCTTGAATGTTGGTAGGTTTCTTGGTTTTTGTTTTTTTTATGCTCCTCTGACTCTGCAAATGATCATCATTCCTGGGTAAAGGTATTAGACTTGAGGAACCAACAGCTTGATTCAGGGTGGCAAATCCAAACATACCCTCCTGGGAATTCTTGCTCCTAATTCTTACCAAGTAACTGAAAATTAAATGTAAAGGAGGTAAGAGAAACAGATCCCTGGCACTGAATTAATTCATTACTTGTTCATCTAAAAACCATTATGCCTCCTCTTCTTTCCCTCCCCTTTCCCAGCACTTCAGGAAGACTTTTTTTTTTTTTTTAATATCAAAGAAAGATGAGATTCAAAGCAGTACAACCAACAGACTGCACATTCCAGATGTGTGGAACACACATAAAGTGTAGTAAGCATCCTATAAATGTCAAAGATAATCTGTGTTGGTTTCAGACATGTATACTGGGCATATTTTTTATTCTAGTCCTGCTTGGGGTGTTTGTCTGGGAGTGCAGCAGGTGCATGCTAACTATGGATAAAGTACATCCAAGCCATTATGCCAAAGCAGCAGCTTGTTACAGCTTTCATTTCACTGCTCTTGTTATCACTTGTGGTGGTAGAAGAAAAGTCAGTGAAATGGCACAAGTCACAGCTTAGGAGGCTCCTGTACATTTTAACTTCTGCAGGGGTTAGGAGGACGTATGTGGAAGGACAAAGGCTGTTTACAAGTTGCTGGGTTCACAAATTCCCACTGAGATTCCAATTTTCAACACAGTTGACAGACAAACCCTGTTTTTCAGAAAGGAGCTTAAATTGCCAGGTCACACAGGTGCCAAAGCAGAAGCTGGGCCAACAAATATCAGCTTGCCACAAAAATGGCCTCATGTTCTAACTCTCCCAAAGGAGTGCTTGTTAGTTTGTGTGAGCACATACCTTCTGAGAGCAGAGGGAACAGGAACATTTATTTCTGGACTCTTGAAAGGGCTCCATATCCCTTCCTATGTTTCTGTTTCTTGATCAAACATTTGCCTTTCTCCTAAGAGAAATAGTGGGATGTCCTTACTGAACTCAAAATGTGTTTGAAATTTCTTGGAAACTTTCATGGTTTGAAGAAACAAACCCAGCTATAGAGCCTGTGATGTTTACACAAGGCATTGTTCGTGCTCCCTCCACATCATTTCTACATCATGTTTAAATATAAGTGAACTTTTCTGATATCATAAGGCAGAGATGGAACCTGAATACGTGGATTTCCCTTTTTCCCATCTGGAAGCTCCATGCAAGCCTCCAGCAACCTTTTCCAATGAAGATGTAAATTAAGACGGCCAAAATTGAAACAAAATTTACGACAAGGAAACATATGGCTGTTATATCCTCCCATCAGGTTTTGTTTTTAGCAACTGGGAGGAGATGAGTTCCTGCTCAGATATCTGTATAAAGGCATGGCCAGGTATAAAGCTGTGTATTCCACTACTTCAGTGGAAGCATTTTAATAAATTCTTACTGAACCTTTTTGTTACATGTGTGTAAAATTAAACCCTCAAAGCTGGGAAAGCACACAGACTACCCAGCCCGAGGAACTATTTCATCACTTACTGAGAGGGGCATGTTTTTGATTCTGAAACAGTCCATAGGTGCAGAACTCCAAATATCACAGAAGAGGTGGCAGCCAGGCGCTGGCACTTGGGATATAAGATAAAATGGACTAAATTCCAGAGCACTTCATCCTTTGGCAGCAGAATAATCAGTTTTTTGACATAACATAAGAGGAAAAGACAGAGTCACAGAGCTGTGTTAGCCATCCAACAAGAATATTGCTTATAATGACATTGTCTTTTAATTGGTTCTTAATGCCCATGTCACACCATTGCTTTCTGTTGAACAGAACCCAGATTTTTTATGGGTGTGCAATGGCCCTTTCAGTCCCATCGATATGAGGCAGAGTCTCATTTAACTCACACACTTCGTGCTGCTGGAACAGCAGCTGCTTTTGCTGCGAGATGTTCTCAGCCTTCCCCACCAAGCTCTGAGTGGCCACAACGAGCAACACAGAATGAAGATGGGGGAGTGGTGTGGTGAAAAACCTTGTTTAATGCCCTCAGGTCCCCTGCCAGCAGCTGCCCTCTGGTTATACCCAAAACTGTGCAGGGTTCCACAGGAAAGCAGAAAGCACAGGTAGGTAACGCAAGGGAGGAACTCACAGCAAGATTGGAAAAGGGAGATATCAGGAGACAGTGAGGTTACTCTCTGGATCTTCTACCCTAATTCAGATATTTTTCTGGTAGATAGAAAGCAAGCTTCTCCTTAAAGCGAAAGAAATGCTTGCTTAAGAAAGAAATGTTTTTTTTGCTTAGGTATAGCTGAAAATGTTGTTCTTTTAGCTTGATGTGGAACAACTTCTTCCTTTCCCCCCCAGCAAAATTGAAAGCTGGAAGCTTATTTCAAGTTGGGTGGCATCTTTCCTATCAGTTTATGTATCTAAATAGATTTAATCTGTTTCAAGGAGAATTAAATATCTACACTTTAATTATTTTGAATTTCATAAAATTGAAAGTGTTTACCAAATTCAGCACGAAGACAAGTATATTTTCCAGTAGTTTTAATGTAGATTGTTTTGGGCTGCTATTGGCCCATATTTCAATAATTTATGTAATTTACTCTTTCCTCTGGTGAGCTTAGATTTGGAAAACCCCCTACAACAGCTCACAAGTTTAGCAGAGATCTGTTTGTGAATGTAGTGTAAAGACTCTTGATTAGTTCCCTCTACAGAACTCTCTGGTCCCTCATTCCCCTGAAAATTGTGTGATTTCAAAGATCCATTACAAAAATCCATGGATATGACACCACTTTCCATGGAGCTAAATTAAAGCTTTCAAATGAAAGTTTTTTGTACATCATCCTTTCACTGAGTGAACATTTATCCACCAAAGCTGAGGCATGACAATATATCCACTTAATATTGTCCAAAAGATTGACAGAGAGGCAATGCTTAGTGAAAATTTTATTTCTCTGAAACAAAAATTATAACTTCAAAATGAAATTTCCTGGCTTGATTTAGACAGAAGCTTCAGACTTCAGCTAAAAAAAAAATTGATTAAAAAAAATGTATTATTTGGATATTGGTTGAAACTTTGATTTTAGTCAGTGTGATTGTTTTTAGAAAACATTTTCTTTATAATTATAATTATATTTCTCACTTTTGGAAAGAGGAAATTTAAATGTCTTTTCATTATCTTTTATCAGTTAACTTCTCTGTAAGGAACAGAAACTTTAATATAAGAGAAGAAGAAAAATTCAGAAGGAAGTTTCAAATTTTCTTTCATCATCAGAAGAATGCAAACTGGATAAGAGAAAGTAATTAATTTTTGCAGCTTTAAAATTTTCCCCTAGATTTTTTTCAGTATCCAAGTCTGGGGCATATGTAACAAAGCATCCCTTCCACAAAATCCTTAACCTTAATTTTCTACTTCCTTTCATTTTCTCTGTTTCTTAGTCAAAAAGAGTGTTTGGTGTTTGGTAGCCAACAAGAAAAAGGAGAAAACCCCTAAATAGTCCTGGTTTTTATACTTGTATGCAATTAGAATTTCAATTTGAACCAAAGGAATAAAACAATTTCACTTGTAGCCTTTCAAAATAAAACAAATTAGAGTCTGTCAAAAAAAAACAAACACCAAAACAAAACAAAACAAAAACACCAAACCAAACCAACCTACCATTTAAAATATTCTAAAGGCAGAAATGGCCAAAAACTTGAAAAAAATAAAATTGATAGCTAAGATTCCTTCTGTATGAAGCATTACCATCAACTTTCTCAGCAGATTTGACCACTTAATTTAATCATTCTGCTCCTTACTCTTAAAACAGAAGTAATAATATTATTTTGCCTAACAAGGATGTGATACAGCTTTTAGTATTAAAGACAGTGAAGTACTTGAGGAAGTACTTTGAAGTAAAACGGACACCATAGATAATTTCAAGAACTGCAAAGCAGTGCCATCTTCATTAAAAGGAGGACTGAGAAAAAAATATTTGTATTACTCTGCTATGTGTTTCCATAACCAGGTTTCCGAAAATAAGCTTCTGACTCATATTTAAATATTTAGAAAGGCAGTGTGGTTTTAAAAAGCACTGATCTCAGTAGCTCCCCACCTGGGATGATAAAAGATGTAGAAGCCTAATTTTCATCACACTTTTAAACTTTACTTAAGGCCCGGTCCTAGATTTTCTTCTAATTATATCACTTGAATTTTCCATCATCTGAGTATCTCAAATATTTGACTTTGCACAGAAGTACATCCAAGCAAACATTCCAGCATCACTTAGTGTTTTCCCCCTCTCTGGGCATTGCTTTCTGACTTCCAGAAGTGTCATCTGCCCTTCCTCTTCACCTCACACTCCGCTCTCAGGAACCTTCCGAGACCAAAGGCACAGCCCAAGCACCACTGGTAACTCTCCCAGGGTAGAGTAAAGCCCCCATGCAGAGAACAGAACCGGTGCCAGGAGAAGAAAAGAACTCCCATTCATCAGGTAGTGCCACCACCTTTCCATAATGATGTATTCCCCACGCAGGATGCCAACTGGCAGCATCTGTCACCTGTCAGAGCCCGTGGCACCAAGGACACAGCCCCGCACTTGCAGCTGGAAGCTGAATGCACTGAGGGGCCTGAGTGCAGGAAGGGCTTTGCTACAAGGTAGAAGAAAGTTTTCTTGCTCATTGGCCGTGCCATGGGGAAATGTTCCCTGGAAACAGATCAGAGAGATTCCAGCCATTCCTGCACCATCACTGAGGCTGGGTCTGCTCCCTCTGCACAGGCCTTGCACTAAAGGTGGGTGGCAGAGGAGAAAACACCACGAGCTTGATTTATTGTTTCTTACAAAGAAAATAGCACTACAGCAGAGAGATTAGGAGAATGTTCAGCATAAACAATCTGAGGAGGAATGCAAAATGCGTGGATGATCATCCCAAAATGGAGACTCTGCCTAAGCCATTTTAGGTGCTTTTGGATTTCAAAATAGCTCAGGAGTGTTGAAGTCTAAATCTGAATTTTTCTTGAGACAGGACTGTGGGAATGGAGCCTCTGTGAGTAAGGGATACCCCAGTAAAATCTGAGAAGGGGAAAACTCAGGGCCTTATCCAGAGCTGAATTTTAAAGAAGGTTTCTATATTTTTCTGTTCCTTATTTTTGCACTGAATTTCAACAGCAATCGCCTTTCTGAAAAATCAAAGGAAGATGAGGATAGATGAAACTAAAATAAATACAGAGCTCTTACTTGTTTGTGAAAAGTACACAGATAGCTGACGGCAGAATCTGTACCTAAATTATTGGAATCTCTAAGTTTTAATTAATGCTGTCACAGGATCCGTGCTCAAGCAAAGCAAAAACTATTGGAGGATTTGAGGACTGTGACCGACATCCAACCACATATTCACTCAGCAACAGAGACAGCAAATGCAGCTCTGCATAATGAAGCATCTCAATGTCCCAACATCAATACGATGCACTGTCACACCATCCTGTAAAAAAAGCAAAAGCTAATCAATTCACAGAGAGTATTAAGAGAACTGATTTGGAAAGCTCACAGTAAATGCTTTGGGACAGATTCTCTGTCACCAAAGTGCTCTTCTACTGAGAACAGTATTTAAACAAGGAAACCACCAGCAGGCAGAGAACTGCCCTGGCCAGCATCCAGCCAGCCAGGGGTCTGTGCTGCAGCGAGCAGAGGGGAAGAAAATAATTGCAGCCTGCTGTATGTCAAACACGTCACATAGTGTGCGAGCCCTGGCAAATCACAGCTAACAGGGGCAAGCCAGAGCAGCCAGGGAGCTGCTGCTCTCCCCACCAAGATTGCCACCAAGAGTCAGGGACATGGAGAGTGTAGCACAGTATCATCCAGCTGGGGAGAAGGATGGAAGAAGCAGGAGTGGAGAGAGAAAGCCCACAAACACACACACAGAGGGCAGGGCCTGAAGGAGGGAGGGCAGCGGAGGTTCCGAATAACTTGAGCCCTTGGGAAGAGATCTGTGGGCAGGGCCAGCAGCAGCAGCAGAAGGGAGGGCACCCAGCACAGTTCACACACAGGTTGCTTTTGCAACCATTGGTCTGAATAAATTAATCTGAACTGCTTTTCATATCTCACATTATCTGCCATCAGCCTGTTCTCCTTTTTTCCATTTTTCCTTATCCTGAGCTGTTCCAGGCATCTCTGGAGGAGAAGGACTGCATATTGTCAGGGGCACTATTGCCCCTAGGAAGATGCAGGTGATGATTTTTTGCCTTTGACTTCCAAAGCCTGGGAAATAGAGTGCAGAACAGAGAGCAACTGGATTGTGATCTTACACTGCCATAATACAGCTGCATCTAGGAAGGGACAAAAGCTGCACAGATCACTCACAGGTTACAGGACAAGGAATGAGACAGTCATGGAAAACAAATGGAGAGTCAATGCTTCCTATTGTCTCTCCATGATGGTGAAGTCGGTCTGAATATTTCACATCAGGCCTAGTTCAGTAAACTTATTTTTCATTCACAATCCGTTCAAACCATTCCTCTCAAACCATCCGCAATAAATGCCACACTCGTTGGTCCAAAGGGCACTTTCCAGACTGACCTCACTCTGTACAACTTCATCACACAAGATCCCAGCACAGCCAATTACTGGCAGCAGACTGAGCAGAAAGTCTGTTGCTGCCACTGATCCCAGTCAACACCCTTTTTAACACCAGGGGAAAATTTTGCAGGGAAGGACAATATCCAAAGCCTTATGGAATTGCTGACCAGAAGCTGCCAGCCAAATGAAAATGATGAGCAAATTCGACAACTATTTTCAGACTACCTAGAAACTAGGTTTGAATTCATGGGAGATTTGATTTGCATGGCCTAGATGATCTGTTTGCAGTCTAAGAGGTTCTGAGAATCCAACACTGAAAAAATTAATCATCTGTTTTCTTTGAGCATTTCTTTAGGATTTACTATAGGGAGCTAACTTTACTTGCTGGAAGAAGCCTTTAATATCAAAGCACTTCAGAAACTGAGGAAGTGTCCAGATTTATTTTTGGAGGAGAACCAAGGGACAGAATGAAAAATCAGGAAAGCAGGGTAAAAAGAGAAATAGAGAAATACATGGACTGTTTCTGTTCTGAACATTCCTTAGATTCATATGTCCTCTGCTGGCCACCATCCAGATCCATGTCAAACCCAGTTCTCATGGACTGTACACCTACAGAGGCAGGAACGAGCAGAGGATGTATCTTGTGAACAGAAGCTTGGCAGCAAAGAGAAGGGAAGAGTATTAAGTTCACAGAGTTAAACTTCATTAGGAGGCAAGACCATCTCTATCTTTACCTGAGTGTGAGGACTGAATCTCCCCAGCAGCCCTCATGAGAATGATGTTAAGAATGTGGCCCAAGTGTCACATTTGAAATATGAGCATGGAGTGACATTCTGAAGGTGCAGCTCGAAAACAGGACTTAACTTCATTTTTCTTAGTAAGCCCATCTCACTCTTCTTTCCCTTTTTCATGTACAAACGGGAAATATTTCTAAGACCTGATACTCAAACATGGAGCAGTGCAGGAGGGAATAAAACCTCTTAAAATCAACTGGGAAATACACTTATTTTGTTAAGAGAAATTAATAAGCTTTAGAGCTGGGAAGGTCTTGAACAATACTTGTAAAAAGAATTTGGGATTTGAGATTTGTCACAGTTACAGAAGATGGAAAAGATGGTGTTGATTTCTTCATCCTTATCTTTAGATATTGTTCTTGGTATTTTTAGACTCTTCAGTATTCAGCAGCAAAACCTTCCTTCTACTTTATCCTTGGCCTCACTTTTATGTATGTTAGAGCTTTTCACCTGTAACTAACTTGAAAGAGAACTTAGAATTCTTCCTTTTCCTTTTAAGCATTTTGTCCACTCTTTATAGATCAAATCCTGTTCCTACTGAAAATATGGAATAAATCTCAATAATGCCAGTAGGATTAGACACAGGGCCCACGAAGTAAACTTTGGGGGTCTGAAGAAAATGTTGGCAGGTCTTTAGTGCAAAGACAAAAAAAGAAATGCACAAGACAGACGAGCTAGAAAATCACTGTTAAATCCCCCAAACGGCTGTGAATCCTTTGATTCAATCATATTGTTTTCACTGTTCTATTTAGTAGTACCCTGGGCTGAAGGAGGTGGGAATAGGCCATTTCCAAATGGACACCATCCAAAAAAAAAAAAAAAAAGTAGTACTGCAAGGATTGTGAGTGAATTAGTTCTACAATTCGGCTACATTGAAACATTTTGTGGTTGTAATTAGGGACCACTTTTCAGTAGCAGAATCTTTGTATCAGATCTCTGTCTCTCCTAAAAAGCCCCATATATTCAGAGCGCATTTTTTAGCCTCATATCCCAGCTAAATTTCTGCCTAGGGAATTATTTCTTGACTGTCTGATACGCCAGAAATATCTCCTCTAAAATTATTCTGTAACTGTGGGTACTTTAAAACAATTGCTCTATTTCACTACAGAGGAACTTCACATGGATTTGTTTGTTTGCCAAGCAGAAGAACCCAACTTTTGCAAACAGTGGTCGGGACAAGAAATTCCTTGGGTGAGATGTGGATGTGTGTCTATCACACTGCACTGCCTTGGATTCTACAGGCCTGGGAACGGAGTGAAGGAAGGGGGCGGAGGGGAGAGAAAGACAAAAAATCTTAGGATATATTTTGATGTGAGTGAGAAGGGTTGCATGATGTTTTGCTGCCTCTCCACTGCATCTTGCTCCATACTGCACACCAGTCTGGGACGAGGAGCATCTGCAGTCCTGTGATTACGGAACTTGGCGACCACTTGCTTGGGGCACCGATGAGGAGGAGAAATGTGGAAAGGACTGAGAAGGAAAAAAGTGCTTTGTAAACTTCCCAGCTGATCCACTGGATTGGCAGGCAAACTGCCTGGAAAGGTTGTGGCAGAGCCATTGGCATGAACACAAAACAAAATGTTTACTTTAATAGGAAAAAAACCCCAACAACCAGAAGTGATAGAGCTATATTGTTCTACCCATTAAATTACATTAACAGCAATTCAAAAGGTGCACTCCAGGCCTTTGCTGGCACCAAGCTCTTTTATTCATTAATCTTCTTAATGTAGCCAATGAACTTTGGAATTTAAGAATATATTGTGGGCTCTGTGGTTCCTTGACTTATTATTTCCCAGCTCCATTCAGCTCTTTAGCTGATCACTATATAAAAACATGCAAAACCACAACATATAAAAACATGGGTGATGACTATACTTAAACATATAAAAACACTACTGAAAAACTCTTTGATGGGAGTGGAAGGTGTCAATTTGCAAAAGAAATTATCTTATACACCAAAATGATGTTCCTGATCTACAAGAATGAGAAATCGAGAGGCTGGAAATACCCTGGGTTTCTCTGACAGACAATATGCAGGTTTGACTATTGGAAGAAGATGGGAAAAAAGCCCACCCCATATATCAAAATCCTGCTAGGAGTGCAAGCACATATGTTAAACCCAAAGTTGTTTTTTTCATGGAGGAAAAAAAGAAGAAGAGGGAGTAGGAAGATCAAAACAAAAACACCGCCTCAAACCTACTCTAACCTACATATTCACACACTTTCTCACATAGATGCTCTTATTCCCATCTACCCCAGCAGGCCTCCATCTACCCACCTAAACTCTGTCCTCATCACCGCTGCAACACACACGCACCAACACTCCCATAAACTCCCTTTCTCACCCCCGTGTACGTAAGCAATCCACGGGCTGTCGGTCTGTCACTACCCCTCAGCCCTGAGACAGTGACATTCCAGGAGCCAGAAGACGGAGAAACGTTCGTTCGATCTCACAGCAGCAAAGTCCAGCAAACTGACTGTCCTTGTTTATGTGTTAGAGGGCTCACCCATCACCCTTGTTCATCCTGTGTAACCAGAGCCTGATAAATCCAAGGGTAATGACAGCACCCACAGCCTTCATCTCCTGCATGGAAAGCCAACCTTTCTGGCAGTCAGGGAAAAGTGAAGCAAATAGAGGAGAGCCAAGGCACTGAGTTCCCTTAATCGATATCAGCCTTACTAGAGATTGTAAACAGTTCTCAGCAGATCCAACCTTGCTTCAACCAACATAGTAATGACAAGGCTCTTCAAAAATGCAAAAATAGGTCAGGCTAAAAATGCTCCCTGCTCTGAATTTTATATGGCAGTCGGTGGGAGTCTGGCTGAAGCAAGTTTGGCCTCTGAACTGCAGAGAAAATGTATTTGCATTGCATTAAACTAAGCTCAGCTTTTTTGTTGGGTTTTTTTTTTTCTAATTTACTAGTAGGAGACTTATAAGCAAAAGGACACCAATAGAGAAAAATACTGTATTGAGAAAATATGATGCTTAGGAGAACAATCAAGCATTACAATTGTTGGCATTATGTCTTTTTGGTAGACTATAGATCAAGCAGAGTAAAGAGTTATCATCCTGAGGTATTTGTGTTTCATGTAATAATGCCTTAATGATTCAATTAGCATTGATTCTTCAGCTGCAACAATATTTTCTGACTGATCTAGTAATTTAGCTCTCACTGTTGATTGATACAATTCCTATGAGTAATAAAGCAGTTTGAAAGAAATTTATTTAATAATTCACAAATCACTTTAAAGAAGATTTTTATTGCTTCTGCCACGAGTAATCCCCAAGATTTCAGAAAGTGAGATATTCCTTTTAACAGTCTGGCATTTGTAATAGTGAATCTTACTACTTAGAAGTCTTTTTTCCCACCTGGCATGGCTGTGATAACTCCATCTTAGAATCCTGACTGGCCTTTGGGTGGAGAAGATTGAGACAAGGATGGGTAATGTGAAGATGAACGTACATTGCATGTGATGTGTACGGATCACTTAGAAACAACACAGGCAGCTCGTGCAAAGTCAATGCATAAAATTTGAGTTTGAATCTCAGCCAGAAATCTCATTAGCTACAAGGAAGTATCTTAATAATAAGTGTAATTGGAAATTAGAGCAGATCTCCACAGACAAAGTTACAGCTGTTACTGAAGGTGGTCTGAGGGAGATACTCAAGCTGTATGACAAAGGGAAATTTTTTCTAGTACAGAAATGGTAGTATAGAAATGAATCATAACATCCTCCTAAGTGTTTTGGGGCAAAACATCTGTTTCAGAACTTCTGCAGCAGAGACTTAACCAGTAACAGCTTCATGGTCTTCCTTCTGTAGTAGCAAAAATATATATACAAGGAAAATTTTATTAGCCTTTCAAAATAGCATCCTCCACATGATTTATGTTTGTCCATGCTCTACAGAGCCTCATAAATTTCCATGCTGATAAGTAGATCCTGTCCAAATGAAATGTTCTTTTAATGGGTTTGTATGTGTCTCTCTGTGCATGTATTTATACACACTCCTTATTTCATGATGGCTCCCTAGGCAAAGTCCCTCATTCTGCTTTATTAATTGGCTAGTATTTCCTGGGGAAAGCAGACAGTTCAGGAACACGAGGATTTTTTTCTTTAAGTCATATTGTTTGACATTTATTTTCAACTCAGTGGGGAACAATCCAACTAAAGAGACAACGTGAGGGGAAAAAAACCATTTAGCAAACACAGATAACAAATCAGAGAAACCCACATGAAATTTTGAGGAGGATTAGTCCTCACTGGGGTATACCAACTTCCCTGTTAGTTTAAGTCTTTCAAGGAGAATGAACAGCTTTAGGTTTAAAACACAGAAGAGGGAGACTAATGGCATGGGTTCTCTTCCTCGCTCTGATTAAACTCGTTACGTGACCTTGAAGATAAAAGGGTTTAGTTTGAAGCTGCACTCAGGTTGCCTGCATATACATATGTCAGCCTTTTGCAAACATATACATTCAACAGTTGACTGCTTTGCTATGAGACAACGTTTTCACAACCTGGGGATGAAATTCAGAGCCTAATCTGCCTGTGCTTTAGTGTCCTATCTTGCTCCTGCATAAAACAGAGATAATGACTCCTACCTAGTTGTACTTCACAGGCGTGATGTTGCGAGGCTCCATTCATTCATGCAATATTCATGAGGCTCTCTGAGATCCCTAACAAAAAAAGACTCTACATAGCTACAAGTTATTATTTAACGATGGAAAATTGAAACATGGCGTGTGGAATGCAAATGAGAGTGAGGTACGGTGGTTTTGCTCTGACAGACTCAGGTTGCCTCCTTCAGCTGCGTGTCAGCCAGCATGCAAACATGAATGCAACAAACAGCTGTGCCACAAAAAGCCTGTTATCACAAGGTTCTCAAGAGCAGCAGAAGTTCTTTCAAACAAGATTGTACAAATGGCAATTATGCTATCAAAAGGGAAACCAAAAGTGACTATCTGCTATAGGTTTGTTTGTCCCTCTTGTCCTGCCAGCTAAGGAATTCACACATAAAGTCATGCTCCCCCTTCTTTACTTTTAATTGATATTATTAATATATCTAGGCCATTTAATAAAAACATTTCTAGGGCAGGTGAACTGGAGGTGACACAAAGAACTGGCTCTCACATGTTTTTAGAATTATTGTAAAGAACACAAAACCCATTTATTCCTGTCTACTCTTTCCTCAGCTTGCTTCTGTTCCCGCTACAGAAATCACTGTTTAGCAACAGACAGCCTTCTATTCAGTCTTGCCCAGTTTGCTACAAGGAACTCAGGATGTCCCCATTTTCCTGCCCTTCCTAACTACCAGCACTCACCCATCACAAATGCACAAAGAATCTAAACCATTGCAGTACAGGCTCACAGGTTCACTTTCAGCTCCCTCAGACTTGCTGAAGAGCAGGTTAAACTGCCTGCCCTACACCCTCTCCATCCACACTGGCCGAGGCAGAAATTCCCATAAACCTCTTCCCCCCAAAAAAAAAATAAAAATAAATAAAGCTTTGATAGCTGCAGTGGTAACACTCACTTCAATGCATCAATCACACCATGTTGGCATGACATTATGATATTGGTGAGGCAGATCCTCTTTCAGCCCTCAGTGATGAAATGTCCCAGGAGGAAAACATACCTGGAAGAGCCACTGCCTCAAACAGACATAACAGGGAACTTTACTCTTTCAGAGGCCACGGATTAAATGTTTCTAGATCCAAAGTCCCTCCAACACAAGAAATGTTCCTTCCACTTCAGAACTGAGGCATGGGATGCTCACTTCCCAAGAAGGGAGAAAAGCTAAATATTCACTGCTTTTCTTTTAGGATGAGCAACCTAATGCTCAAGTCAGTTTAAAAGAAGGAAAAACTCTTCAATATCATTATTTTTAATCACAGGATCTCATCTAATATCCTCTCATGAAAAAGTATGATCATGAGAAATGGAAGGAATGCAAAAAAAAAAAAAAACAAAACAACAAAAAAAAAAAAAAAACAAACAAAAAAAAAAAAAAAACAAAAACAAAAAAAAAAACAAAAAAAAAAAAAAAAAAAACAAAAAAAAAACACCTGAGTATTAGGTTTCCACAAATCTGCTTCCAAGGGATTGTCCTTTAGTGAAACTATAATACTGAACTATGTCAGAGCTTGGTCTCTTCCAAAATAAGTTCAGCATTGTATTTTCTTTATTTTGCTTCTTGGGTTAATATTACACTATCAAACCTCTGAGGAGGTACATAACATAAGTTTTTCCTATATATAATGTAGAGATACTGAACAATATATATGAACAGAGGCACACATTTCCCTCCCAAGCACTGTGACTGTGAATCTCAAAACATACAATATCACAGAAAGGTAATTATTTTGGATTTGCCATGAAGTTCTCAAGTATCATCTGTAATTTGCCATTTCTCTCATAAACTCGTCCAGCTCCAAAGCCAAGCCATATATTTCCAGAAAGGCAGCAGAATTCTGGTGAACTTTAAAATAGCAAGGATACCCTGAAGGATGCAGCCCTTGCTGAGTGAGTAACAATACAGATCACAGGTGAAATCCAGAAGTGAGAGGTTCACAGCATTATAAAGTATCTTCATTGCTTTAAAGTTCACTAATCTACACTCAGTTCTTACACTCGACCTACAACTTCTACATCAAGGACCAATAATTATCTTTCAACGTGTTATACTAAAGCAAACACCGTTTTCTGAAAATTAGCTTGGGTTTGAAAAGATAAACTAAATTAGCACAACTCAATCACATAAGGAAGGTATTATTTGACTGTATCTTTTCCTTAGCTGACAACCCCACCACTCCTGTACTGTGTCTTGCCTGCAAATTAGAAGTGACCTTTTTGATAATGCTGATTGTTTTCAGCAGTTTAGTCTTGGTGATTCATGACTGTGGGGTACTGATAGAAGCACAGAAACTACCAAGACCAATATCTAACAGATCCTGATGGCTGCTCCACATAAACATTCCTCCCTTCCACAGTTTCAGTGGGGTTTCAGATTCAGAGGATCACATTTGAACACAGTCCCCTTCTCCGGAGCTACTTGTGGAGTGATTTTCTAAGACTGGTTAGTGCCTTTGAGGTTCAAAAAGAAAAACACTACTATCTGTGCACTCACTAAGGGCAAGGCAGCAGAGAGCCCTAAGCCCCTACAAGACAACCCAGAACAGGGAGCTGAACACAGAAGTGTGCTGTTTGAATAGGGGAAAAAAAAGAGTAAAACATCCCTTAATAAATAAAAGAAATTCTGTTGTATTTATGTTAAATATAAACATATTTAAAGTGAAATAAAGTTCACAACCTGGCAGTCCTTTTTAAAAGAGTCAGTACTGCATCCTTTCCATCTCCTTGAGCACAATGTCAGATTGTTCCCTATTGTACATTTATTAACATTTTGTCCAGTCTATATTTAAATGTGTCAACAATAGGGTTCCCACCATTTCTGTGTTCCACAATCTATTCCCCTCAGGTCTAAAATTACCCTGTTATAATTTCCTGTCATTAGCTCTATTTAACCCTCTAGATCCTTCCTAAAAAATGTTCTCTTCAGTGTTAGATTCTGCTGTGTCCCCACTTGCTCTCTGCTATTGGATGAACAAGCTACCAGAGGTGGCAAAACAACCTTGACAGCAACGTCTCGTTTAAGGCTGTTAAATATTTAATATTTTTAAAATGTATTATTTTCCACTGTTTATTACTGACATGTAAATGTCTTGCCAGAAGTTTTTTCATCCTGCCTCAAGCTGAGTTTGGGGGGAATTCTTTTTTTATTAATTCAGTCAAAGTAATTGTGCTATTAGCCAACAGAAAAATATTCTTTCCACTGTGTCTTGTCTAAGATCTCCAGCGACATTTCCTTTGAGCAGCCCCAAGTATCGCAGATTAAGAACAGAAACCTGAAATATGAATAATCTCCTCTCCTGTTTCTTCTCTCTCTTTTTTTGTTATAAACACCTAATTCAAGCAAAACCTTTCTTAATCTCTTAAGACAAACTCAATAGGAAAAACTGTATTTCACAGACAGTCACCTATTGCTTTCATTAGCGCTGGGATTCTGTGCTCCCATTGCCTGGAGCATTCACTCACAGCCTGTCCTGCAGGGTACTGATTATCCTCAGCTTCTCCTGAAATCACTGAAGCCAAGCAGGCTACCTGTGACACAACAGGCCCTCGGCCACTGACAGGAGCAGGTCCTTCAAATTAGCGACAGACTGAAAACATCACAGGAGCAGCCACTTGCTAATATTAAAACTGCTCTTTCAGCTGAAAAGAGAAATCAGAAGGAGATCTTATCCCTGCTACAAGCAGGGCCTGCTGTATTTAGAGCGTGTTATTAACTGTGTTGAAATATGGTCCAGCTCTTACAACTTCAGGGAGAGGGTGTAGGAGAAGGGGTGTGATACACAGTGTGATACACAGTGTGATACACGGTGTGATGCACAGCACGTGTATCTTTGCACGCTGCCCTGGCCCATCCGTCACGGGGCACAAAGTGTCCCCTGCTCACGCCCTAACAACTGCTATGGAAATCAGCTGCCATGCACAGGAGGGAAGAGGAGCACGGGAGAAAGGGAACTCTGACAAAAGTGCACGCTTCAGCATCTGTTATAAAGCAGCAGCAACAATCCTGAAGTACCCTGGGACAAAGTTCTCTCTCTATGGCCCATCAAGTCCAATTTAAGTCTTATTTGAGCTAATTTGTTCCTTCCTACAGCTGAGTATGTCCTTGGGAGCAAAGTGGTATCATGTGGCTGTCCAAATATTATCTGATCTTCTACTTGAGTAACGTTTCTACAGCTCCAAAGCTTGGACAATCGATTCACTGGGATAAACAGGAGGGACTGATGAGTCCCTCTAAATGAGCAGAGATTAAGAGTGTAAATATGAGCCTTCCGTTTGGTAAGGAATATGTGTGAGGTTGGATATAATATGAGGATTCCTACCAGTTATGTAATGAGGATCAGATAGAAATGAGAGCCACTGTCATACTTAAGGCAAAGAAAGCCCTGTGTTTGCCAAATGTTACACACATCCAAACAGATCAAACACTAGAAATCTGCATTTCAATAAAAACTACCTGGTTCTGCTCTGGAAGACAAAACAGATGTTCCTCCACTTGCAGAATAGTTCAGGTCAGTCAGATCTTTTGCAAAGTCTAGCAGGATGAACTTGCTAGAGGAATTTTTTGGAGGAAGCCAAAAAGACAAAAAACAGGAAAACTATGGGTTGTGATGCCTCCAGAGGCTACAAAACACTAAGTTTTCTCCATTAAAAACTGTGATACCCCTTTGGAGTGTCTTGATATCCTACAGATGCATTAAAAGCTCTGGGAACCACATAATTTGCAAGTGTTAGAAACTGTTAGATGTTTTAATATTAACTTTTAAGAAATTATGCAGAACTGAACAAGAAACAGGAATTACAAAAGTAAAAACTGGGAAAGGAAAGGAAAAATAGGAAACACTGCTGCAGCAACGTAATGTCCAGTCATTTACAGTATAACTTGTATTAAAAAAGAGGCCTATAATCTTATTTAACTGTTTACACTCCCAATACCTAATTAGGGAAGACAATTAAGAATTCTCAAAAGACATAGAATAGAAAATAGGCTATTAGTCTTATAAGTGAAATGGAGATGCTCTTTAATGCATTTACATTTCGTAGGTAGGATAAAAGTCAATTAGATGTAAAAGGTCTATAAAAAAATGACTGTTCTGGATTCACACCATCTATGAGCAAAAATGCTCGTCATTATCAAGTATTATTGCCTATATGATGCCAGGAATACCACCAACACAGTTGGAAGAACTTTGAATTTCCACTACAAATGAGCTCACAGTCAGTGAGAAATATTCTGACTGATCTGGCAAAGGAGGAGAAACAAATGATACAAACTTTGATACTTTGGTTTTGCTGTAGAGAATGACTGGGAATATGGGAGATCCCCTTCTGCTGGGGAATCCCAGGATGCCAAACCAGCTGCAAAGATTCCAAGAGAAACTCAGAAAATACTGGGGCAGTTAGCTTGAGCTGAACTCCACAGTGCTGTGATTAAAGAGCTTTTGCTATAAAAGATTTAAAGCTAGCTCTATTCTTCTGCACAAGCTGCTGTTATATACGTCATTGCTCAGATTGATCTGGCAGCTATTTAGATTAAATAAGAGTCTGAGTCTTACAATTCCCAGGAGTCTTCATGTTGTGTGCATTTGGAAAACACTCCCCACTCTGCAATCTTCAGTACATGTAAAAACAGGTATTATTTTCTTTAAAGCCACTGATGATTTGAACATACCAGGCCAGCACATCAGTTTGGAACTAAATTTACAACTTCCCACCCCGGCTCCCTCTTTTGTGGTCCAACAGAATCTGAAAGCAAGTGAGCTGAATCCTGACATCAATTTTGACTGTCCCCGGAAAGAGCTGTGAATAAACGATTGAAAATGATTTCCTGCTGCATAGTTTGCCTTCGTGGTGCCTTAGCTTACTGCGTGACAACGTCGCGTCAGCGCCACGTGCCTTGGTCGCTCCGTGGCTGCAGGTGCTGCGAGTCTGTGTGTGCAGAGCAGCTCCCAGGCTCGCAGCTTGCTCAGGGTGGATTGGTCCGTCTGCTCTTCTGCTCCACAAAGATTTAGTCTGCCCTGACTGCTTTCCTTGCGCTGCTCAGAGTGGTGGTTTGCCTTGAAGGTGATCTTGGGAAGTTTTGAAACCCCAACTGGAAAGACCCTTTATGACACAGAAACCTCTGTACTGACTTGTTACCATTCCTTTTCCAGGGATTCTACTGCTGCCTGTTGAAGTAGTGGGTCTTTCTACTTTATCATGAATTATTTCTTGATAGTGGAACTCGCTACTCTAAAGCACCCATTTCATTTTATATTCCTAGCCATTTTTTATTAAACAAAAGCCTTCAGCATTTTTTAAATACCAAAGGGATTTTTTTAAATGATATTTATTTAATGATTACTTCTGGCCTTATGTTTATTAATGCAGTGTCTTTCCCAGCCTCCCTTCTGAGCATGTGAATGTGTAGGAGAGAGAGGCATAGTAGGATGCTGCCTTTGTTTTTAATCTGTTTGCATTTTAATACTACATTATTTATTTAGGATTACTGAATTTTAATGTCTAAATGAGTGATTCCTTGTTTAAACAAACAGAATAAAATAAGAAATGGAGAGTACTTTTTATATAAGAGCACTGTTCTGATTCTGCTGGCATCAAAATGGTAGTCTAAGCAGGATGGTGCTGTTGTTCTTAGGCATTACCTTATATAAATAACCACAGTTAACACTGGTATGGCCCCAAGACTCTGAGGCAAAGGTGAGTTTTTCCCATCAAGAGCTAAATAGCACCTGCACAGAGCAGCTCATTGCAGAGCTATGAGGTGCTCCCTTGAAAGGAAGTGCAATTGTTACCCAATCCAGGGACTCTAAGGGCTGTTCTCTTCAAGAGAGAACAATAAGCAAATCCCTTGGGAAGCCTAAAACAAAAGGAGGTAAATAAATTTTAAAAATCCTAGGACTTAAGAGGAGGGTTTGGGTAAAGACATGCCTGACGGAACACCAGCATAACCAGGACCAAGTGGACAAGCAAGCACAACCATAACTGGATAAAAAAAGACAACTTTGGCTTCTGATAGACCACTAATTTTGTATGTGAGCACCCAGATCTGTACAAGCCACAAGTGGTGCAACTTCCATCTTGGGGCTGATTTTGCAGTGTTGTTGGGAAGTGATTGGGTTCCAAGGTTCAGGTATTTCGCACTGAAATTGTTTTGTGAGAAGGTTTCTTCATCTTCTGTCATACAAAAGGCTGGAGCTACGAACGTACAGTGTTTTGACCAAAGTCCTCTCATAATCTCACAAATATCTTTTCATTAGAGTGAAAAACATTGGGAGGTTTTTCAAAAGTATATTTAAGCTTAAAAGCCCGCCAGAACTTCAGTGCAAACCAAAAATGAAGGCAGATGAGTTACAGCACAGGTGAATTCATTTGCAATGATATAACCCATTTCATCTGTCCGTGATTTAACATGCGCGGTCTCACCCATTGCTGTTACAGCATTAACACAGTAAAACACTCACAGAAAAAGTGAGCAGGAGAGAGGACAAGTCTTCCAAGACACCAGTAAGTCATGCTGAAATGACTCTGGGGTAGCAAACCCATGAAAAACTAAACATCCTGCTGCACCCACCCCTCCACGGCACTTGGCAGAGTGAGCAGATGCGCTCAGCAGACAGTGCTCGGGCCCTGTGCTGTGCCAGCCATCTCCAAAGGGTTAATCCTCGCTTCCATCCACAGGGATGCCACGCACACATCTGTTTAGCACACACTGACTAATTGCAGCGTTGGCGGAGCGTGGCGGGGTGCCAGCCCCGCGCTCATGCGCAATACGCCGCTTCACGCATTGATCTGCTTCTCCTGTGTGGGCTTTAAATACCCAGAGAAGCCTGCGAAGCTGCAAGAAGATCACATCGATATATTTACCCCACAGGCTTCCCCCTCTCCCTTCCCGTCATTCTGTTGTGTGCCTACCAAAGGTCTGTTGTGAAACAATCTCCTGGGCCCTGTTGTGTCGGAGCTTTCCCTGGTGTTAACTGAATTTCCCGTAGTAACGGAGGCACGGCACCCCAGCGGGATTCCCACTCTCCCCTCTGAATAGCTTGTCATTTGCTAGTGGAGCTATTTCAAAATGGCATCTAGTGTTTTCTGCATAAGAATTCAGTGCTGAGTTATTGATGAATTAGAGAGTAATTTTAAAGGAGCTGCAATTTAGCCAAACAGCTGGGTAAGTGATAAATAGAGGGTTGGCACATTTGCTCCATGATAAGTTTTGCCTATACAGTACTACATCCAATTTCAAGGTCAGGACTCTCATTCTTAGGCAGCGTTCAGCTTTAGGAAGACCACCAGCAAGGCACGAGCATAAATTCCTTCACCCTCACAATTTCTGTGTGAGGCAGGGAGGCGTTATGGTCTCCATGACACAGAGAAAACCGCAGCTTCTGAGAGACAAAGAGTCCTGTCAAAAGTCCAAAGCCAATCACCAGAGAGATGTTTCAGTCACAGTATCTCTAAAAGACTGCTAAAGATACTTCCATGAAATATTTCTTGCTTTTCTCCAGAGAGATGTTGAGATATTGAAGTCAAAACTCCAAATGAACATCTATGTCTGTATCAGCAAAGATGGATATAGAAAAAAAGGAGAATGGCTCAACCAAGCTCAGTTTGGCAGCTAGAGAAATCTAGATGAGCAAAAAATAACTCACTGGAGAGGGAGGTTTCAAACTTGGTTTCACTCAGCTATAGACCTTAACATGGAAAATGAGTGCCTGTCCTACTGCTCTAGCAGGAGCATCTTTCTCTTCCTTGAAAGAGTTGTCCATCTGCAGAATGAGTCAATATTTTAAATGCTAAAACATCTCACAGGACAGGAGACAGTCTTTCTGCCTATTCCTACTAATTGCTTCTGAAGCGTAGATCAAATAATATCCATAAAGATTTGCAGAAAGATGAATGAAGTTGTCTTTATCTGAAATGTACAGATATGTCATAGAAAGTTTATTAAAAAAAGAAAGCCAAAATAAAAACAGCTTATTTCCTCCAGCAATCATTCTGGTACCAGATGAGAACTAGAGCAAATTCCACCTCAGTGAAGTGGGGTGGGACTTGTACAACAGCAAGGAAAACATTATGAGACAGGGGTTAGTTCTGACTGAGAGAATTTTGTTGTAGAGAACACAGACTAAATACAGGCAGGAAAAAGACAATTCAATTTCATGCTAATTTGAGCACACAGGACTGGAAATTGAAGGTTTAAATTTATCAGTCTCTATTTTTAAATTATCAAGTAATAAATATATTGCGAGGTTTATTCCTCTTGATCAGTTCTCCCCTAAAATACAATTGTCTAGGAAAAGTGTTTTTTATAATTTTGTTTTATTTCATGCCTTATTTTTATCAGCTTTCAGGGAGTAATTTCATACATATATATATATATTTAGTTTACTTGTGGATGAATAGAACAGAGAGATGGAACTTACTTCTCCTCCTAAAGAAGTTGGTTGGGTTTTTTAATTGAAATTTAAATTATTCTGCAAAGGAATCTGTGAACTGTGCTTACTTATTTTCCTAGGAAAGGGAGCCAAGCAAGCAGATGCTAACATAGTTGCTTTTGAACTTACTCTGTTAGTAATGGTCAGTCCGAAACAATCCCGTAAGCTGCCATTTGCTACTTGTGCCATACTTGTGCCCTACTGACACCCTTGTGATCTGCAAATGTGATTGTGGGTGTCATCTTTTCACTGGAAACCTTTGAAAGGATCCTGCTTGAATTGTTTTCCCCTGATGTCACATCACATCACTGGAGACACATAATGAGCATTCCTGTAACTCACCTTCCTCAGTCTTGGCCTCATTTATGCAGCTGTTTCTTGGCCTAGTTGATTTTCACACAGCCCTCCCCACAATATTAGTTTATTTCTACTTATTTGTTAATGTAATTCTAGAACAGGACTCTGGTGAAAGAATGGAGAGAATGGTAATGACAAAAGGAAATCTTGAAAACAGAAACATTTCTGCTGGCTTTAGATCTGAAGTTACCATAGCAGCGAATTCAACACACTACCTGTGGACTGGAGAACAACAGATAAATAAAAGCTGGGAGAGATTATGTTAAAATCTATGGGTCTGTTCAGCAGATTCTCTATTGGTACCCATGAAAACAAGCAGATATTTGTGCTGTTTTGATTCCTGGCACCCCTAACTCGACAGAGCCATGCAGAAAGTCTCCTTGGCCCTCGTTTCCTGTGGCAGTATTCTGCAGGCATCCTTTGTGAATTAATTTCTGGTAGGTTTATATAATAATACAGCTCCACAGAAGCCATCCTCTCTGCTGATGAACGAGTGTTTCTTTTTAGTTTTCCACAAATGAAAAAGAATGCCTAATCCCAGATGCTATCAATTCACTAAGAATAACCTAATCTGATGGGAGATCAGGTTGCTCTCTGAATTGAATGCGGACATCTAATGCTTATCTAATGACAAAGTGATTTGTATTTACAAGTCTAGGAGGTTCTCTCATCCATACTTTATATTTTACATTCATGCATATACAGAATTTAAATCTGTGTGATAAACTGTATATCCAGTTGATATCCAGATGTGTCATTTATATTTTACATACCGATCTATTTTAACATTTCAAACCACCAGCACCTTGTTTACACGGCACAATTCAGCTGGATGGTAAAACTTCTAACCAATCACTATTACATCATTGTAAATTATGCCATCCATCAGATCAACTAACCCAGATTAGCCAGCCCTGGTCCCATCAAGGTGTTGGATCCTGCAGCCTGTCTATAGGAAATACAATTAATTTTCACAATGCAGGTAATGGTGAAGAGCCATTACTGGTGTGCTGGTCAAACACAGCTCAGTTTGGCTTCAGAACAAAGTTTGTGCACAGCTTCAAAAGCCTCCACAGTGCTGTAGAGGGATCCTTGCCTGAAGTTTGTTGTTTTTGAGGAAGGGATTTCCTCGCTGTGACTTTGCTGGGTACAAGTGAACAATGGGGAGCATAAATAGACCTTCACAAAGGTTAATAAAGAAAATCCTTAAACTGCATGGCTGGGATTCTTCTCTGCTACCTAATGCACGTGACAACCGTCTCTCTATGCAAATGGAATCAGGAAAGAGATTACCCAGTCCAGTTCTACAACAACGTTAATGAGATTTGGTCTCAGTGGGGCTCTCTCGGTGTTTGCCAATTATGCCATTTTACCTGTCCTTTTGGCTTTTATTTCTCCAGTGACTTTTCTATGCAGTTTTCCAAATAACAATGAATAATAGTAATGAAAAGTTGCATTTTAATGCAGGTTTTGTTTGAAAAAATAATCACACAGCAACAGAATATAATTCAGGCTCTGGATACTGAGGAGTGCTTAAGAAAATTATTAACTTTAGACCTGTGCAGCAGTCCTACAAAGAGACTGAAACAAATGCTTAAGTACTTTCCCGAGCAGGTTTTGCAAAAATTTTAGTCTGCATAATGTTTTTCCATATCAGCTAAGATGCAGGAATTATTATATTCCCTGAAGCTTTATCTTTTTACTATTGAGAGTGTTTATGGACGTTCAATTCCCATCACTTCAAAGATCACATTTCACTTCAAAGATCCTGTTTCTACATCAGCTGGGGCAGTGCCTGTCTCAGAGATATTAGGATGTTAAATGGACAGGGAAGACAAATGAGAGAGAACTGAGGGCAATAAAACAGCAACAGTAAGTAACAACCAACAGAATGAGAATGGGAGAATGTAAACCCAAGATTTATAATGTGCTTTCAGCTGAAACAACAGCAGAGCTGAAGGACGCTAATAGTGGGAAGGTTAATTGGCTCTTGTGCATTCCCATGGATTGCAACTAAGGAATATTGTGGAGTTTATACTTAAATTTTGAGTCCTCATTTTTGCTGGTTCGGGTAGTTAGAGGACCTGCCTTTAATACTGAACCATGAACTTGAATCTGAAAATGTCAATTTAAATCCAGTTCTGTCGAATTAGTTAGAAGGGCAGTAGAAGTGTGCAGCAAAAATTTAACTTTTCTGACAGATTCAGCTATTCTTAGGCATGATTTGTGTGATTTTTCTTGTGTGGAAATTAGTGACTGAAATATTTAACTAAATTAAATTGTGCATGAAGATATGAAACTCATAAAAGATGCATTGAAAAACTCCTAAGTAAACCTAAAAGCTCTCAGGATCATAAAGGACAAGGGAAAACCAAAAAACCAGCTCACATACAGAGGTCAAGCAAAGAGCCAAATGTGAATCAGTTCAGTCATCCAAAAGCATCGATGACTGCCCTGTCATCAATGAAAAGATGTAATTACCAACCAGACCTAAATCTCAGTTTGTGCAAGGATTGCAAATTTGCTTAATTAAGACCAGCCACCCATAAAGCCCAAATGGTTGTCAGTTTAGAAAAATCTCACTGCAATCTGCTGAAGTTTGTGTGCTAAAAAGAAGTGTCACAAGAATTGGCAGGATGGTCTCACTGTATAAAAAGTAAGTTTATTTGTGAACTTGGATATGCCTGCTTCATTTGAGACCTTCCACCTGCACTTCAAATAGTATTTAAATCAATTTCTTATCTGCAGAGTCAGGATAATAATATGTGGCCTTTTCCATAAAGCATCTCATGATTATTGGCTCAGTGGACCTATAGAAGTGTAAACTATTTATTATTATGCAAATTGTTATTGAGAATGACTCAGTGGCAGCTAACTGTATTTTCTTCACTTCAAAAACACATCATCCCTTCCAATGGAATTCTCTCCTAATCCCAAAATATACTTTCATTGTATTAAATTACCATGAAAAAGCCTCGAGGGACGAGTTCCCACATTTTCATTCATTTTTCCTTCAGTCAATGTGGAGTTAGTAAAGTGTCTGTTTAAATAATGACCAAGTGAAAACTGATTAAGGAATTCGGGATGGAGCCAGGAAAGGAGCATTTTCCTATGCGTGTGGAGGAGGAAGCAATTGACTGTCCTTGGATATTATCTTTGTTATAATGCAATAAAAAAGATTTGGTAGATTATTCTTATTCTTAGTTAAGAAATACACCCCTCAGCAGCACATGATATGCATTCCAGCTGTAATTTTTCATGTTACACTTATTTAGATAGGTTTTAAAATGGCTAAAATTATTTACTAAAAAATTAAACTTATCAGAGGAGCAAAGCACATGATTTTTTCTAAGATTCCTGAGATCTTCAGGACCATCTCTAGATAGGTTGATTAAAAAAACAAAACAAACCAAAAAAATCAAGATTAACAGATTCCTGAGATCAAAAAGCATTTGGAAAAAGCACATCCATTACAATGTTTTTATTTTCAGTTCAGCACTCCTGTCTGAAAAATCACATATCTTCACGAGAGCCCCCTAAAGCTGATGAATGTCTTTATTTTGACTAAACTACATCTGACAGCCAGTCCCCAAAGCCTTTCATAGTCCACTTAAATTCAGAGTTTTATTTGCAATCTCCAATCATTACTCCATTCCCCATCTCCACTTCAATATGGAGGTACTGCTACACAGATGACAAACATTAAAAATTCAGTGGTACACAAAATTCTGCAAATTGATAATCCCACTCTATTTCTTATCCAAGTTCAAGTACTCTAGAAGTCGTTCAGAAATGCCTTGAATTCAATTTTTTATCTTCATGCATTCAGATTTTTAAAAATAAAAAAATAAGCAAACTACACATCATCATGAAGTCTCTTTTTAAGACATTCAACATGCAGTTATCAAATAGGAAACAGTCTTTCCGTGAAAGAGCAGACCTCTGCAGAAAGATTTTCTTTTTTCTATGAACAGAGTTTATTTCAGTTTCCGCACAACAGGTAAAAATTTCTTGGAAAATATTCTCTGTCCTTCTGTTTCCCAGGGAAAAGTGGCAAGATCATTTTAGTCGTAAAAGTCACATAAAGCTCAGCTGAAAATCTCCAACCAAATTCTGCACGTTTACCTCCACAGAACACACCGAAGAGCCCCATTACAAGTTGTCTGAAATAGAGACTTTCCCTAATCCAGTGTGTTGTAAAATTTGTGTGGTTTGATTAGCAGAGTAGGCTGTGACTGCAAAATTCTCCCCCCTTGCCTAACTGGCTCATTTGCATAGAGCCTAAATGGTCTAAATGCCCCCTCAATCGATTGCTTGAACCCAGGTCATCCCTGCCTCCCTCTCTTCACTTCCCTCCACTGACTGCTCAGTCACTTCCACTACCTGGGGATGGACTATCCCTTGGATCACAGGCAAGTGGGAGAGAAAATAGACACTTTTTTACAGGGAGTTGGGAGTGAAGGGGGTCTTTGATTATCCTTGCTCTAGGCATCAAGAGACAGATCTTTTTCCTTAGGTTGGGATGGCAACCACAATTAGTCTGAGTTTTACTTGCTGGTGATTAGCAGAATAATCAATTGTTGGTTTTTTGTTTTCCCCACCATGCCTTCCCATTGCTTGCAGTTTTCTCCCCGTCTTTCATCTTTCCATCTTCAGACACCTGATGGTTCTAAATTTTTCAGGTATCTTTCCATCAGTGACCTTCAGCTCAAACCTCATTCTGGGATACCAGTTAAGATCTTAGTAAGATCTTACTAAGTACTAAGCATAGCTTTGCTTTGACATTTTATTAGATAGACATCGAAATGTGTGTAATAAACACATTTCAAGATATTCCCCACCTGTGAAAACATTTTCTTCTAATCTCCTTGTGAATACTGTCATCCCTTTGTGTAACATTTCACTGTAGCCTTAATTCCTCTGTGTCAGGACCCGTTGCTTTATTTGACTGTAGAGTGCCACAGACATCTGTGGCTCCAAAACATAAAAATAGTCATGAAAATACAACGTTCTTATTTTCCCTTAACAGCTTCTCGTCTCTCTCACCTATTAATGCAAAGTCAGCCTGAAAGTTTATCACAAGTAGACTGACCTTTGCTTTAGGTTTTGTCTTAAAATAGACGTGCAGTGTTGCAGAGCAACTCCAAGCACTGCCCATCCCCTGCTGGTTTGCTGTGTGGCGATGGCTCAGATGTCTCACCCTGCTCCTTCGAGTGGTTAACTCCATTATCTAAAGTAAGCCTTGATTGTCAGAGCTTGAGCCCATATTCTTCCCTGTTTTCTCTGAAGGTAATGCAATTTCAGATAAACGATTATTTCATCTGATGAGAAAATAGAATGACAATGCTCTCTCTAATGCACTGAAAGGATCTGAGCACTAATGTCCTAATACACTGTAATGAACATTAAGAAAATATCTTTTCATCTTGTGAAAGGGGAAATTTTTGATTGCAGAAATGCATCTGTGATAGCAACAGCATACAGCACTGCATATTCAGCCCAGGCTGATGATGCTTACAGAGCACACAACACAAAGCACTTCTTTTTTTAAATGCTTTTGTTTCTGGATTTTAAGTAAGATGTTCAAGGAAAGTGTGAGGGCAATATTTTGAAGTTACATAACGCACTGTCAACCCTTCACAGTTAAAAATAAAAGTATTCAGGCTCTCCTCCGTAATTGTAATTTACAATGAAGAGTTGCATAGATGTATTCTCCTAGAGAATTTCAGTATTTATTCCTCTTTTTAGCACTGTGAATCATCCCACTGGCTCTCTCTTCAGGCAAGTTACACACACAGTGACTTTAATGGATTAGGAACAAAAAAAGATCAATCCCAATATATCCTTGTTTTCTGCTTTTGTTGCTTTAAGGCAATTGATGGAGAATTAAAGAAAACTACCAGTACACTCCTCAAAGCTGCTGCTGGAACGCACCTCGGGTTCTGTTTCTGCCCAAACTTTCCCATACCCTTGTCCTCTCCTGAGTGCTCCCCACAGGGCTGAAGAGCTGTATATTTGCAAGGTGTATTTATACCCCAGCTATGGCAAGAGGCTTCAGGGTAAGGGGAGGCAGAATGGGGCAAAGCAGAATTCAGAGACAACTGGTAGGAAGCTGCCTGTGACTTGCAGGGGGAACTCCTGACAGAAATGTGCTGCCAGACCCACAGAAAGGAGAGAGAAGCAGCATTTCCTATTTCTGAGCATCCAGTTTGAAGAACTGAGGTGCCAAGAGAGAACAAACCGAGGCTTGGCTGCAATTACAATTCTGAATACATTTCTAGAAGCCTCCCAGGACAACACAGTCCTTCCTCTCAACAATAGTCCTATTTGTAACAGCTGTATTTTTTTAATAAATTTTTAAGGCTTTTATTCCAAAGGAACGGTGAACTACAAGCAACCACCTGCAACAATTGCAAAAAGAGTCATAGCTTGGATGTATTCTAAAGCATCTTCCATACTGCTGACAGCTTGTTGGACAGATTATATTACTGAGAGAAAAAAGTGTTTACTGTGTTAGCAGGGTAATTATATCTGGGGTGGTGGTGGGGAGACCAACACATGAACACTCGTAAAGTCTCTCCACAAAACAGAGTTATGGGCTAAAATAATGATGGCTGTATGAATAATCTCAATTTTACAGGAATTTTCCCTTGCAAAGCTCACAGCAACTTATCCTTTCCTCCCTATCTTCCAGAGGTGTCAGTCATCTTCTATCTTATCCCTGTGAACATAATGCAGCCCAGAACTGCCAGCTCCTTATCCTGGAAGAGCATTTGAGTGATTAGGGGTTTCTCTTTTGTTTATGTATTCTTTCCAATAGCTCCCTCACTCTTAATAATAGAAGAGACTTTTTTTTTCCCCACTACAAAGTTTGTCTAAGGCTTCCAGTCACAACTTCTGCAGACAACAAAAAGACTCTCAGTGTTCCCAAGCCTTGTGTTGAGAGCCCAGGCTGACTTCTGAAGCCCTGAAACTGAAGCAGAGGAACCAAAAATCGTAACCTCGGCTTTAAAGTGTTAAAATGAGAATCTTGGAGGTGTTGAATAAAATAATTCTTTAACACAAGGTACACTTAACATTTCCAGAGGCCTGCACAGGACCAACAAACCGCAAAATATTACCAGAGATTTCAAATGCCACCCCAGAAGCTCCAAATTGTAATGTAAATTTTGGATCAAAAGGAAGAAGAATCTCTTTATAAATATTTCATTGAACTCTTTTAAGTCTTTTGTACTAATTAAATTCTTTTAAAATTCCTATTTGTCAAGGCTTCCACCAATCTTTACATGAGAACCTCAGCAATCTACGTGAAATCCAGACTCAGAGTAAAGATCAGTTACTGATGGAATGAGATTATACTGATTGTTCCCTCACATAGCTAAGGAATTTACAATAACTCTGTGCTTTCACAAATTTTATTTAAAAAACAATCTCCCTTAAGTAGGTCACTATCTTGATTAAGAAAAGCATTTAATCCACGGGGTTCAACAATGCAGGGTCCACCAAGACCAAGAAACTGGTATAATTCCCGCTGATGATAAACATAATACCCTCAATCAGCAAGTAGCAATCAGAATTTTGTCTGTAGCTTTATAGCTATTTTTTTTTTAAACTCAATCCAAATTACCAAGTGCAGCTGCTCTGAAGATGCATGTAATCAACATATTTTACATGCAACACGATACAGCACTTTACCCATGAATGATGAATGGTGTAGAAGGCAAACTAAATGGTACAAATATTAGATCTCATCATTCCTTGTAATAGATATACATGCACATTCTAATTCCCCTCAACATCTTCTAAATCAAGACACATATCCTACAGATTCATTACTTCTCTAACACAGGAATTTCAGTCAGAAACTGAAAGCATCAGCACTTGGTATTTTACTACTGCTAACAGAGATATGAGATGACAGCTACTAAAATACCAGACCAGTCACAGAGTATTCTATTCCTCTGACAGATAAGGGAAATGAGCATATCAATAAGTGCCTTTATGGGCAACTGCAGGCCCTCAAAATGACATGACAGGAAGCATATCTGGGGTTTAATGGTGTATATTTGAGTATTGCTGGGTAAAAAAGAAAACATTTCACTTCCTCATTATCAAACCCCTGAAATAATCAAAAAACCTCAATATATAGTAACATTTAGAAAATCTTAGACACTAAAATGCAAACAATAAATAAATAAATAAATAAATAAATAAATAATTCCCAAACCTAGGAATCCAGGTTAAAAATGAGAAATTCCAAGGCAAGCATCAGTGATGTGCCTGCCCAGTACAGCATATCAAATGACATGCTTCTTTCCCAGGTAAGACAGGGAATATTTGAATATGCTGGTGGAATCTCAGCAGGACCCAAGAGATGCTGGTACCAGTCCCTTTGTAAGTACAAGGCAAAGATCCCCTTTGATCCTGACTCCCTTAGACTCAGACACTGAGTTCTGAAAGCAGGCCCAGGGAGGAATTTGTCCTTGAAAATGTTTTTGGAGGGTGCCTGATGTCCCAGATCTGCACTAGTGCTGGCTCTGCACTGAGCCCCTCGGTACCTGCTGTGTTTGACCAGTAGCACACACGGCACAGGCTGCTTCCTTTGCTCTGAGGAACCTTGATCACAGCTGCCTTACACATTCAAAAGGGCAGTGACAACAGCAAAGACCTTCGTGACATGCTGGTTATCGATCAGTTTGGTTGCACTGACATCAACCCAAAAAGAATGGCAAACCAGCAGGTGGCATGTTCAAATGAGGATAGAGTAGCCTTTTGGTCCGCACAGAAACTTCTGTGAGAAAAATGAAATGTGGAAATGATGACACATTCCAGGAAAAAAGAAAGTCTGCTTTTCTGTAGATAGTATTGATTTAGTTTTGGCACACCATGTTTGATAAGTTCAGATTTTTTGGAAACCAAGAGAAATTCAGCTTCTGATTACCAGTTTGAAGGCAGCCTTGAATTTACTTTTTCTTCTATTGATATGATTAGTACATCACTTCATTTTAACACTACAGAGGAAAAAATTACAGCATGTTCCAGTCTGCAGGAAACCCCCTACCGCTCCACCTTTGTTCTTGTTTTGGCTGGGATAAGGTTCATTTTCTCTCAGTAGCTGCAATAGTGTTCTGTTTTGGATTCTGTATGAGAATAATGTTGATAACACACCGATGTTTTCTGTTAAAACTAATTAAAAAATAAATCAAAAGTGGTCTCACAATGATAGAGGCAGCTCCCCTGGCTCCCTTGGGATGCAGTGAGTGCATCCCAATCAAGTCACATGGACTTGTGTATAACTGTTTTGTTTAAATGCTCCCTCTCATGAAAAGCAATTCCCCCTATACTGTCCTGGCCCATCTTTCCTAAAGAGTTTTAGGCATCCATTACTGCATTGCTCCTGCAATTAAGACAATATTGTAGCCTTGAAACTGCACACAGAACTTAATTCCTCCTGGATTTTTCCCTGCAATGGGTGCATTAGCAGGCAGACTTTTCAGATGGGTATTTGGTCAAGCAGATTTCCTGGAAAAGGCAGGAAAGCTTTCCCTGTAATGCTGTCCTGCAGATGTTTCCTTATTGCATGCATAGGCTTGATGTGGGCCCCCCTTCAGTGCTGTGGATTTCTCCTGCCTGCATAACCCTATGTGCTTTGCTTACAAGCTCAGTCCACCCCTTCATTGCTTGATTGTGGGTCATTATTCCTTTCTCCTACTGCTCCTAGTTTGAAGTTCTCCCTCAGGCCATCAGCCTGTCGGTAAAGTTGTTTTTTGCCCACTTGGAAGGTGGATCCCATCCCTTCTTAGAAGTCCTCAATTCTTAAGGACAAACCTACAGTCATAAAAGTAAAAACTTAGCTGTGAAAGCCAGCTGTGCCACCAGTTGCTCACCTGTAGGAGAACAATTTCAATAAAAACATTTCCTAATGCAAAAGTGTCAATCACTTCTAGTTTGCATCCACCCTTTGAACAAGAGCAGTCAGGCCTGAGTCATATTCCACTGAGTTAAAACCAAGACAAGGAAATTACAGCAGTCCTAAGCTTTTAGCAAAGTCAGCAATGTGTCCTGACATCCAGGGGAGAGAACGGTCTCCATCCAACAACTCTACCAAACTTTCATGCCAAGGTCCCAGAAAATGCTAAATTTTATGTTTTGAGTGATCAGTGGAATAAACACAAACAAAAAGTATTAAAAAAGTATGTTAAAAAGTATTTAACATCTGAACTAACATTATGAATTGCATAAATTTACAGAAGGACAAATAGCTTTCTCCTCCTGTGCTAGTTTCTCCTCACTACATTAAGTGGTCAAAATTCTGCACTGACTTACAACCTCAAAACTAAAATCCCAGACAAAACTGCAGCATCAGTGACAGAACTACCACCTTGCAGAGCATGCAATGCCAGGCATGAACCATCTGAATGTAAGCAGGAGCTGTTCTGGCATCATGGGCTGGGTGCCCCTGGCTGAGAGAAAAATTCATGAAGGGTTAAAGGAAGAGCTTTGTCAGTAAGCAGAGTAAGGAACACAAACAGGTATCAATGCAACTGCAGTTGTGAAATGAGCAAAGATAACGAGAGCATCAAGAGTCTGGATAATGACTCAAAAGACATGAATTTGACAGGGCTAGCTCTCTATTTCCCAACAAAAACCCAAACCCCAGGCAACAAGTCCCTTCCTTCTCTCTCCTTCCACCTCTAGAGCACGCAGGAGGCCGCTGGCAGCACGGCAGTGTGTCAGAGGAGCCGGCAGCCCGCGGGGCCGTGCCCTTCAGTGGCCCTAAGAGGTCTGGATCTCTCAGACCGACCCAGACAGCAGCGCCAGGCTGAGCCCGGCTCGGCAGCTCCGTTGTCATGGCAATCGGCTGTTGCCAGGTAGCCCGCAACTAAGAGAAGACTGAGAATTAGCAAGGCCTAAAAATAAAGGTGTCGGGTTTTGGTTGTGTTTCTCTTTCTTTCTTTTTTTCTTTTTTTTTTTTTTTTCCTAGATGTTCATATGTAACAGGCAAAATAATAAATAAATAAAACTCCCTCAAGATCTCGGCACTTACGGGGTGTTTCCATTCCGCAGGCTTTGATCACCTTTTAAAATTAGCACATTTTTCTAAGCAACAAAACCAACTGAAGTATGACAGTGGGAAGATATTCCCAAATCAGTGAAAACATGCAACTAAAAAGCACGGAAGGAGATAAACTGTTTCGAATATTCAAAGAAACTGAGAGATAAAAGACTAAATCCTTCCTAAATCTCTGCATCAGCAGAGTCACAAAGCATGCCTGCTCTGCTGGTTTACACCATCAGTGTAGGAACTGTGGCTAAGGGATGGGGAAAAAAAATGGATTTAATTTCCATCCCCAAATATTCTGTTTGCCTATGAACCCTATAAAATAAGAGCAAATGCAGCTTACAATATTATGCAACATCAAGGGCTTTGGCATTCTCAGACTGAAGACATGATGGGAATACAAGACATGGCACATCTCACTGCAAGAGGGTTAATGAAAGCAAATGTTGCAAAGGCTCATCACCAGACAAGGAAAGGCTGTTGCAGTGAACAATTTTTCAACAGAAGTTACTAAGAAGACAAAAGGTGGCCTTCTCTGCTTCTTCCTGGTCACTACGTGGATACTCGGCCAAGAAAAACCCCCAAATCTAACCACAGGTCACATCAGGACAAATGGAAAGATAGATCTGCAACACTTTTCTTCCCAGAGGCAAGTATTTTAGAAGGGAGAAAGCTGTAAGAGTCCCTGTAAACTAAAATGTCAAAACTCAAGTCTGACTGTAACCACTTGTGTTTTACAGTTATTGACTCCAAGATCTGCATGGGATTGTGCTACTGGATTCCTCAGAATCACTCCTTGGAGGTTTCAAGGGATAAGCCCATGGCAGAAATACAGGAGGGTTGGGCCAAACTGCTTGTCCAGCTGACTCCTTTTACAGGAAAATTTAGGCAACGAATGAAATAGTGAGTCTGAATCTATTTCAATGTACAAAATAAACAATTTCTCTGGGTTAACTAAAAAAAGGAATTTTACTTTGTTTTTGCTTTATTTCAAGTAAGGAAAATCTGAAAAAAACCCACAAACCCCAAACCATTAATTCTTTCTATTAGGAAACATTGTTCTCTTCCTCTTCTCTTTCTGTAAATTGAAAACAAAATGTAATGACGTCAACCAAAAAGGAATTATGAAATGGAAAGTAACTTCATATTAGAATAGGATAAACTTTCAATGCTTAAGATGTTAAAATGAAACATTTGGTAGTTTTTGAACATTATTGCTCGAAATGAGTAACTTGGCAACAAAAAAGCAATTTCTAAAACATCTTGGATGTTGCAAAATCTGTATGTTTCAGTAGCAGTAAAATCTGATCAAAATATTCGGTCCTCTTCTATCTCAAGCACCCAGCCCAGACAACATTTCCCTCCTGAATTCTATGCTGTATGTGACCCTGGGTTTAGAAAGACACACACACACACACAATTGCACTATGAGCATCATGATTATCTCATTTTCCCCATTTTTTCAATAAATAATATATATTCTCCCATGTATATTAGGAATCAATGGTAAGCAAAAAATGTCAAATTAAACACTTAATAGTAGCATGGTGAATTTGAGGCAGTGGAATAACATCCCTGTGCACAAGGGCCTTTGAAACAGTGACATAAAGAAGCAGTGGATTTTACTGAGAATATTCTAAAAATATATTTTTAGACATCCTACAAAGGCACCAAATAAAAGGCCACATTTGAGTGGAAAATTACTTCCAAAGATGAACATGAACAACACAAAGGAAGCTAAAACAATGAGAGCTGGATTTCTTACTAGCGACTGTTTGTTTTAAGAAAGGACTTAAAATGCCTCTTCAAGTTAGAAGAATCATTCTTATCCTCTTCCCTTTGTTCTGGCATCCATCACTGAATTTTATACATTTTGACTTGCTGAGTATCAGATAAGATCAATTTATACAAACACAGCCAGGCACACAGAACACTTAATATAACTGTGTCTTAACTCTCCTGATTTCAGCCTAGAATTGGATTTTTGTCCTGGGTGGGCTCAGCTCCCATAAAAACACAAAGGAATTGCAAATATGGTGATAACCTTTAAGGAAGCCACAAACTCAAATAGTGGAGAAACCGGACTTGATTTTTCCCTCTTGTTCCATCCCCTTGGGAAACACAAACAGCCACTCCAGGGATGGTTTCCAGAGATCCAATGTTCTCTCAAGTTCAAAGAAGTTATTTTGAACTCTCTGAGTTTCTCTAGCTTTGTTTCTAAAGTATAATTAGAGATTCCTTCGCTTAAGCCAAGTTCTTGCTTATATGGAGGTGCCTGTTAGCAGCTCCCCTGCAGGAGAGCACAGAGTGGCATGACTTTATAAAGACATTCTGCTCTCTGTGCCACGCACGAGACTCCCTTTGTCTCCAGAGAGCTTAACTAATCAGGGAAAAGTGCTTCCCAGATGAGGTTTCCATGGCAAATCCCACAGCAGCCCCCAAATGGAGTCCTGAGCACTGCCTTAGGCACACAGAGCAAAGCCCAGCGGTGGCTCCTGGTTATGCTGGAGCACAATTCCCTCACTCCAGGCATCACAGAGGCAGCTGGGAGGGATTGGGGAGCCAGAAGGAAGAGCTGAGCTCTTATTTCTGGTTTTGCCATGTTCAGTTCTAAGGGCAAATAAGGGAACAGCCATCATCAAGTGGTCTCCTGTCATCCTTCTTTCATTTTTGCTGCGCTTCTCTTGCCCATAGTAAGTCTTTCTTTTGGTATCTTATAAAAGCTTAAAAAAACCCACCACTGAAAAACTAAACCAAAAAAAAAAAAACCAACTCACAATGGCACAGAAGTTTTCTCTTGTATAAAAATGACTAACAAAACTGCAGGTTTTTTGCAGCATGTTGACATCAAGTAAATTTTTGACAGAGCATTGTCAAAGCTTTCCTCTTCAGAAATTGAACACAGCAATTAATGTAGTCTTTCTCAGTCCAAACTATTATTTGTAATTGTACATGTAAAAATAATATATATATTACACTTGGTGAGACAGTACAATATAAAAGTGGAAATTAAATTAATCAAAATGTTTCTATATCATTAAGGTGATTGCTGTATCTTGAATCTTAGTTCAAAAAATGTTGAATGTATATTTCATCTTGAAATTATTCTCTGCTTGAATTTTGAAATTTCCCACGGAGGAGAAAATCTGGTATTTTATACACAAATAATTGTCACACATTCACATGAGTCTTCTGGGGAATAGAGCTGCAGCCCAGGAGCATGAGCTAAATTGAATACACTCAAGAAAAAGTGATTATTAATCTACCTCTGGAATATTGGCATTAATATGACATTTAAATTCAAACAATTCTGTGTATATCTCTCATTATAGCCTCCAGAAGCATTTTAGACTTATTCTCTTTTTTTCTTTCATATCTACATGATATTTTATAGTTAGAACAACAGCTACCTGACAAAACACAATGAAAAAGCTCCCATAAGATTTACCCATTTCCCTGCAACACAGAAAGAAAAGCTTTGCTTTCAGATAACAAACAAGAGGAGCAGGGAAATTCATCTGGTTGGAGTCCCACACCAGGAAGCACTCGAGACACAACAAACCTCTCTATTAATCCAAAATTTAGAGATTAAACACGGAGGGGGGGGGAACTGCTGATGAGACCTGTAGTCAAAAAGAACATAGATCTCATTCTTGTGTAGCAAGAACATACATGCACTGATCTCATCTCTCTAATTCTGCTGGACTACTGTTCAGTTTGAGAAAACTTCACTTAAAATGCAAAGGTAAAAGCATACATATCACTGTAACAGTGTGTTATAAAGTAAAGTAAAAGAGGTATCTTCTGGGGAAGTATTTTTTTTCTTCTAAATGTGTTGGAATTGTCTTCTGCATTGTCTTCTCTGGCCACCACTTACACCCTCAGTTAGAGGGGAAGGACCACACACTTACTAGAAAGCCAGATCTCTTTAAAATGTATGTACAGAAATGATATAGAATATAGCAGAAAAAAATAGTATTCTGGAATACCTTTGCATGAGGACATATTTATCCTTTTCCTTCACTAGACTCTTCCATGGCTTTGCTCAGTTGAAGCTAATTTCTGACTCACAAGTACACATCTAAAATGATCAAGGACACATTTTAACGTGAACATTTTTTTTGCCAGTTTAACTCTAATTAAACCTAAAGCTTTAAGTAAAATACTCCCTAAAATCATTGAGTTGCATCTTATTTCTACTAAAACCTTATAACTGACTCACATAAACTTGAAAGATTCACAAACCTCTTTATGGTTTTTCCTCTACAAAGCAACCCATAAAAATACTTCTATCAACGTGAACACTAGCTACACAACTTCTTTATAACTAATTGTCTTAGGTGCTGCTTTAAATTTCTTTTCTTCTTTCTATCCAATGAGGAAGAAATGTGTTGATCAAAGTCAGGCAGGTTCATTTTTGCCGTACATATCAATTTATAGTTTTCCATTGAAGAGCCAGATCTGGGAGTTTATGGCACCTGTAAAACCATGGGCTTGGATAAGTTTCATTGAGAGTCAAATCTATGCTGCAGAATATTATTGGTGATGATGCACAAAGTAGGAAAGAATCAGGCTTGTCTTTCTTTGCTAAGTCTGCAAGGCTGACAGCAAAAATATCTGTAATCTAAATATATTTGATCTGAAGTTATATAGAAAGAAACATGACAACCTATCACATCTTTTTTCTTTTTAAACAAAGTCACATTTTGAGAAGAACTTCAATTTCAAGAGTCTTTCAAGTTTTGAGGTCTGAGTCAGTTATGAAAGCAGAAAGTGGGCATAATGAACATGCAGAGCTCCAGCAGGTACCTTTGGATTTGTGTCAATCATTTCACATGCCACCTGGAAGGGTGCCCTTCCCTCAGAGATACACAGGAGAACTGATCACCACCTCCCATCTCCCAGAAAGCTCTCAGAAGCAGATCTAGAAAGATCTAGAAATCATCCTGTGATCCACTGCAGTAGTTTTGCACCACTTACCTGAGAATTACTTCATAAGAGAGGCCAGGAGACCCAGAAGCCTCCAGTCAGTCTCATTCCTGTCTCTCCACCCTGTGGCTTCAGCCTAATTTCTTCCCAACACCCACAATAGTCCAATGTTGTTGGGGTTTTTTTCCTCCAAGCAATTCAGGTAGCAATGAAGGCACTTTGAAAACCATTTTGAAAGGCCAAGGTCACAAAGTGATCTATATTTTCTGCAGTATATTATTTTTAAATTTTCTAGACCACTTCACTGAAACCAACTCAAACAACAAGCTTATGCATATGGAATATGGGTAAGGCTGGCAGGAAAATAACAAGTGTATGTACTGAAATCATTTGAAGTTTTGATCTCTTTTGTTTTTTTGATGAGATGAAGGGCTTGATCACTTACATCCCATGCCTCGTGTATGCACGAATTCATACCTGTTTTGCTGAAATTCTATCCAAGATTTTGTGTAATTGCCATCAAAACCGAAACGTCTTGCTTCTTGTGGAGAAGAGGAAAGATTTAATCAGGTTTAGTTATGACTTTAAGCGAGGAATAAACTAAGATGAAATTATAAATTAAGCACTGACTTCCAAACACAGCCCCAATGGCTAGAAAAAAAAAAGAAAGGTAGCATGACACATCCTTTTACTTCAACTAATAAGAGACACAAAGGAAAAACAGAGATGTTGATCAGCATCCAAAGAACAGGAGGTTCTTGAATACGGATATTTCTGATTCTTTTGAAAGGTCTCTGACATGGCACAAATCTCTAATTTACAATTTTCAAAGAAAATTTGAATGTGACAAGCAAGACAGAGTAAAATTAAACCTAACAATTATCTTCTTTCTCAATAATGGAGTCTTCAAATACGCACAGTATTTAAAATTAAACTTTTACAATCCAAATCTATCTTTGGGGTGAGAAACCTCATGCAGAGATGCAAGCACTAAACCTCTACCAGATTCAGCTCTACCTACAGGAAGAACAGTGAACACACACTCACCCCAAATAAAAGGGAATAAATGTCTCCTTTGGTTGGAGAACTAATAAAATCAGGGTTCCAACAGATTTACACCAGGTGTCTTCTGCCTTCTCTACTTCCATGGCAAGAAGCTCAACTCACCTGGTGTTTCCCGTTGTGCTTCCATTTGACCCTCCAGGTTTCCCCAGACACCAGAAGTAACAGCCACCTACGAAAGAGCTTCTGCTCCTCCCCATATTTGCATTAGTACTCCATGTTGTTCTCAGTGTTCCTCTACCCCATCTCCTGGCAGCAAAATTCCGCATTTTCTCCAAACCTCATTGACTTTTCTCATTTGGAGAAGGCAAAGCACAATTTTCTCACTCTCTTTGCTGATGGGATGTGTCTGCTCACGGGCTGGTCCCTTGACTTGTACACTTTTGCTGTTTGCCTGACAGGCTCTTGTCAAACTCAATGGCTAATAGCTGAGTTTTCTCTGCCATTCTCTCAGTAGGGCCATTAGCAGGGTTTCTCTCCTTTAATTAACCACACTATTTAATAGTTGTTTTAGGAACTCAACACCTCTGAGATATCTGTCTACATGCTAATTTTGATTAAAATTTGCCAACAAACTCACAACTTATTAGCAGAAGACTGACAGGAAATGCTATCACACTTTCTTCTTGAAGAACCCATGCAAAAAATACAGCTCAAAGAGGCGTCACTCGTGGTGTTATTCTTTCTTTTGTCACAAAACTCAGATTAGTATAACTAATACAACCTCAGCATAACTCGTCTTGTTACATTACACATTTTTCCTTGACCAAATCAGCTAGGGCTGAGTTAGGAAAAACTGGAAGTTGTTTCGCACAAGGTCACACGCTATGCCACTCACACAAATGGGTGCTGCCATTCACACTCCAGGTTGTTAAGCCTGGAGAAAAGGAGGCTGAGGGGAGACCTTCCTGCTCTCTGGAATGATCTGAAAGGAGGCTGTAGTTGAGGTGTGGAATCGGTTTCTTCACCCAAGTAACAAATCACAGGATGAGAGCAAATGGCCTCAAGTTGTGCCACAAGAGGTTTAGATTGGATATCAGAAAAAATTTCTCCCCCCAAAGGGTTGTTGAGCACTGGAACAGGCTGCCCACGACAGTGTTTGAGTCATCACCACTGGAGGTATTTAAAAGACATGTAGATGTGACACCTGGGGACATGGTTTAGTGGTGGGCTTGTCAGTGATGGGTTAATAGTTGGACTCATTTATCTTACAGGTCTTTTCCAGCCTAAACTATTTCATGATTCTGTGATTCTGGTTTCTATTGCCCTATTCAGTCTCTCTCTCCTCTTTTCTCCTCTTGCTATTCTATACCAAAAATCTTCTATTTGCTTCTTTTCAACACTGAAAAACATAAGGTGTGGCCCTTCACAGGTTCTTCATAATAGGATGTGAATTTTACCTTCTTTATAGAACAAAGCTAACAAAGAACATGCAGGACAAACTTGCCTTAAAGATACTTTATTCTAGTTATTAAGGAAGTTCATAAAAGGGTGGTGGAGGGGAAGCTTTTAAAATGACTGAAATGGTGCTGCAACTGCTTTGATGGAATTTTTCCATCCTAAATGTGATGATGCATTTTTTTCCTATTAGTTGTTGCCTTTAAACACTTTGATTAATAATTCAGTATAAAATTAATAAAAGCACACTCAAGAATGCTGCTAGTTTTCTACCAAAACTTTCTGTAATGTGTTAAAATTAAATCCAATGCTCTCTCTCCCAAATAAGTGCCTCCAATTTCGACAGACTGAACACACAGCACTGACCCCTTTGATTGAATACTGTGCACCTCAGTCTTGAAGGAAACCACACAAGAAGGTCATAATATTTCATGCCCTTCCTTGCAAAACAACCAACAACCTCATTCTTAAATTTCTGTTAAACATACATCAAACACAAAAGTGATGAACTGCAGCTGATGAAAATACTCTCCAAATTTTATCATATCAGAGATTTACTTTTTGTGATAAATACATGATTTTAATAGCTATATGGTTTCTGAAAAATGTGTTATTTTAACAGCAGCTGTCATACTATTCCATGTTTTAATTTCTGTTACTTCAGGTACATAACTGCTTTCTGGCAAGTTCTGCTCTCCAACCTTGTCGCATTCTCCAGCTGTAACACCAAGATGAGGTCTACAATGACCACGTATAATGTGGTCATTAAAACCCCTACCCAGGACAACAAAGCTTTTAATCCTAGATAGTCTAAACTCAGCTGAAGACTAAGCCACAGCTGTTCCTTTCTGCTGCCTCCTGATGTAATAGTCCTATTTTTTATGAATAAGTAATAACAGGGACAGAAAAACATAGTCCTCAGCATTTAAGAGTTTCTTGTGGGATGAGGATAACTAAGTTTACCTGCTCACTACATTGAACAAAGACATACTTTTCCAGCAGTTGAACCATTCCAGCTGAAGCCCAGTCCCAGACTGCCAGGAGGAAACAGAAGAGAATTCAAACCCCTGTTTCCTGTGTCCCAAATCAGCATTTCATCCACCAGAACACTGGTCATGCTAGAAGGGCTTTTAGCCAGGAATCCCATCCAAGATTTCAGAACCCCTTCTGAATTAAGTTTCATCAAAAGCACTGGATTCCTACAAAACCTTTCTTTTCAGTGAACTCATTTTCAGATGGAAACATTTAGATGAAAAAGAAGCCCTATTCACAGTTGTTATGCAAGTGCTTTTAAGGGATTTGTAGACCCTTGTGAAAAAAGCAGACTCCAAAAAGCAAGCATTTAAGAGTCCTTTGCTAAGTTTACATTTCCTTCGACGCTCCTTTAATGCTGGCCGTACTTGTTCCCAAAATGAGAGGACCAAGAAAGTCTAATAATATTTCAAAGTGACCTTGGGATATTAGGACCTCAGGGATGCTTTCACTGCTGGCAAGGAAGGAGATACTGGAGAACAGATTCAAGTGGGTTTTGTGGGAACGTGTAAATCTACAGCACCTATTAGATGATGAGTTTACTTCAATTGTGACCAATATTCAATTTATTCCAACCCCTAGGAAACCAGCAAACCCTAGTTCAAGTCACAGATGCAATGGATTTTGGACTCTATTAGGGTATAAAACCAAAGCAGTTGTGCTGTCTACAACATTTGAGATGGGACACTGGGAGTGTCCCATGTTGCACTATTAGTCTTTCTGCTGCTCTAAAGGGAAAAGTGGACATCGGTTTAACTAGGACAGCTAAAATAGTGTAAATTGGTCACTGCTTGTACATAAGAGCAGAACATTCCTCAGTACTCATACACCTGAGCTCCTTTTACTTTGCCAAGGCGCTCAACCTCCACCATCCCCTTGGTACCAAAACTTGTAGCCAGGACCTTGCACAACAGCAGAGTGTGAACATCTCAGGAAAATTCTGCCCCTGAGTCTGTCTGGAGCTACACTGGTTATTTCAGAGAGATTGTGGGAAACACACAGCAGAATTAATCTGTGATTCAGCACAGGGCTTTTTCTTACAGAACCGGTATTGATAAATCAGTGACTGAATGACCGACCTGACAAACTCGAGGAGGCTGCTGTGCTGTTGCTCACACGGGCACAATTTTACAGCTGAGGCTCTCTAGTGTTTACAGGCACTACAAATCCCACAGTTCTGTTCACGCCTGTGAGTTTTTACCTTCTCTGCTTCAAAATATGCAGTGATTGGTTTGGGTTGTAGTGAGGAATGGAAAAAGGAAGTCTATTTTTTTCTGGACAAAATCAAGTACAAATTTAAAATGAGGCTTAGCAGTATGATAAACTGTTTCCCCAGCAATGTTAAAAATTACTAAATTATCCTTTAAACACAGTATTTTTCTCTGTAATACTTGTTTCCTGAAAACTTGAGGGCAGTACCTCCTCTTCAAGAAGCTGATTTTTACTAATTTTTATGATTTTTACTAATTCAGTCTAATCATCAGTTTGTTCTCATATATCAAATCTTCTCTGGTAGCAATAATGCCACATAACTTTGATGACCAGCAAATTTTGTAAGTACATTATTAAATTTTTTTTTCCAAATAAAATATTGATAAAGTATATATTTAATAAAACATGCTGTTTTTTAGTGAATGTCCATCATGGTGAAAAAAAAAAGAAGGAAAAAAAAACACACAAAAACGCATAAAACCCTCATCTGGTCATATGCTAATTTGAAGAACAAAGCCAAATCATTAATTCTGTATCATTTAATCAAAAGTAGCTGTAGAAATCTAGTGTTCTGATCAGTTCTGTGTACCTTTATTGATATGAATATCTGTATGTACATCTTAGCAAGGAACATTTGCTGATCATAATCCTCCTGAAAGGAAAAGCCTGTTGCTTAACCCCTTTAAAGTAGCAACAGCTTACCTTTAGTTTCCATGTGCATGACAGGAGCTTACTCTCACCTACCACCAAGGCACAGTCCTGCAGCCAGTCACCAACCCCTGTCCCATGTGTGGTTGATCAATCACTATATGCAAGCCAGGATATTTTATGCACTATCAAGTGCAAAGGAAACAGCATTCCTGCTACAAAAGTATGCTCAAGTCACAACTCATAACAGACCTACCAATTCCACTTAAAGGCAAGAGGTATTTCATGAAAAAAACCCACCTGATTTGAAAAACACATCACATAAAAAGAGTTGTGCATATAATGAGCAACTTGCAGGTGAAACAGATCTCCAAGGCCTCTAGAACTCTAACCAATCAATTATACTCAAATTCGACAGGAAGAAAGGATTAATTGAGACATCCATCTTGGAAATCTTTTGATACATCCGTCTTTCCCATTTTGTGGGTGTTTTACCGTGGAAACAGGACTGTTCCCTAACTAAATGTCAGACCCCTAAGAAAGATAAAATTTTCATTTCCAAACCAGATTTTTGAGATCTTTGTCTGTTTTTTTTTCATTGTCTACTCCAAAAAAAAAAAAAAAAAAAAAAAAAGAATCCACAAAAGACAAAAACACTAAAAAAGACTTTGCTGGGTCTCTTTCACACATCCAAATCTACTACAGACTCCTGCCAGATCTTTGATTAATGATCTACTGGCAACTACAAACATGTTAAAGCATTCTAATTACGCTTGCTATTTCATCAGATCTAGATGAGACATACATGCTCCCTGAATTTCCAGGACACATCTTTACCCGCCTCTAATGAGATTTACGAAACTGACAGAAATTATGGAAGATCTAGGAATATTCAAGCTGTGAATGTATTTATGCTGAAGATTATGAGCCGGTTCCTAACTATGAAATAGCTTTTCCTCACATTACTAAAATGCCATCATCTCAGATATTCCATTTCACACTCTTTGTTCCATCTTCATTCCTAAAGCAATGGTACTTGGCATCATAATATTCTCCCTTTTTTTTGGGATTATTCAAACAACAAGCAGCTCACATCAGTTCCATTTTGATAAAAGGAAAAGTGCTGTTACTGGGAAGGGTTATGGAAGGGAGGAGTCCAGCATGTTCTGGGCATGGACACCATCCAAGTACAGCGGTGGCTCTGAACTGAAATCAAGAAAGCAAAACCACAGAAGAAATATCTATATATATTAAGGGTATTTACACCAGAGAAAACAGCAGACACCATGAAATACTGGACAACCAAAGCCCCCCCCCCAAAAAAAAGAAATGTTTCTAGCAGTTTTTTTACCCCTATGTGTTTGCAAATGAAAATGACACATTCCTCTAAAATGTGGTATAAAACCTATTAAACAGGTATAATCTAAAATAAAAATTGAAATTTGATTCCTAGTCCTTCACTGCCTACATAACAGAGTTAAACATACAGATACTTCATTGCTGGCACATTGAAAAGATATTTAGATAACAATTTCCTCTCTATATAGGCTTTGCTGCTGCAGAGAACAGTATGATTTTCACAGGTATATATTAGCATAAAAATAATACATCTAAGTGTTTTGGATTTTGTTCAGCTTTTTAGTGCAATTTTAGAATCACATGACCTTATATGTTCATAAAAAACTGATGCTAATGAAAAAGAACCAATCTTTTCTTTAAGAAATAATACCTTCCAATTCGGTACTCCAAAGAAACACACAAACACTGAAGACTAAGCATGAAAGAAAAAGCTGTCTAGTTCCTAAGAGTTCAGACACCTCATTTGTTTTTTCCCCTAATGTTACATGCCTCAAAATTATTTAGAATGGAAGTATTTCCTCTACTTTTGTAAATATAGTTTGCCATAAAAAAAATAGAATGGAATGAAAAGAAATTAGTATTGAAGTATTCTGAATTATTAAAATAAATTGCAAACAGTTTCCAACTACATAAATATATCTGCTTTCTGTGATCACAGGATGTAACTCAAACCAGAGTTTATATATATAGAAAACCATACCACAGCCTTTCCAGTAGGATATTAATAAAAACACTTCATCACAACTATGGTCAAACGGACAGGCTGTGGAATCTCCGTCCTTAAAGATGATCAAAGCTCACTTGGACGTGGCACTGAGTGATAAGTTCAATCTACCTCAAAGAGGTTACTCTGCTTTGAGTGGTGGCTCAGACCAGATGACCCTGAGAAGTCCCTGTAACCTAATTTATCCTGTGACTCTATCTTCAAGGTCAGCCTTTTCAGATTAAGGACAGAAGCATCTTACAACTCTCATGAAGGCTGAAGCTGAAGTTATCATACTTCTATGATGATTCTTCACAGAGTTCCACCTGCTGTTCTTTTGCCCGGTCAGTTTTTGAAGCGCATCTTACATTGCGTGACCACCTCTCCCTGGCCGGTCATCATCCAGGCTTGCACAGATTTCCAGCCCCCTCTAACATTTTCTGTGAGCATCCATCCTCTCCCACACGTCAGAGTTCTGAAGGGGGAAGGACCCTGATGGAATTTTGCCCAAAGAGGAGCTTCTTTGTTCTGTCTTTTATTGAGCCAATAGCATCTGTACCAGAACCGGGAGCAGAACAGTCATCTCCACGTTGTGGTTCAAACGGGACATATGTAGGTGCAGAAGTCAGAAGATCATGAGTGTGAAACTAGCTGAGAAATTCACAAGCAAGAATGTGAGATAAGAGACACCTGCAACAAGAGGTAAGAATGATACATATTCATAGGACTTATGCTCTCTTCAGCTTTGCTAGAATTTTTATTTTCTTTTTAGTGTTGAAGGTCTTGTTATATGTAATAAGACAGTTTATTTTTGATTTTGAAAATGACCCAACAGCACGATGTGACTGTTTTTTCCTACAGATTATATATTTCATCATTGATGTTCTAGAAACTCCATTAGTTTCCCAAGATTAGCCTCATTAGGAAGCAGCTTTCTGAAGCGAATTATCTGCCAGCATGTTAGATGGAGATGGGAAGGAAGAACAGCTCTCCAACAAGGCCAAGTTTTGGATCCTGCACTTCGGTCATAACAACGCCAGGCAGTGCTACAGACTTGGGGCAGGGTGGCTGGACAGCTCCTTGGCAGAAAAGGATCTGGGAGTGCTGGCAACCAGCAGCTGAACACGAGCCAGCGTGTGCCCAGGTGACCAAGAAGGCCAATGGCATCCTGGCTTGTGTCAGCAGTAGTGTGGCCAGCAGGACCAAGGTCCTGATAGTTCTCCTGTACTGGGCACAGGTGAGGTCACACCTCAAATCCTGTGCTCAGTTTTGGGCCCCCAAAGTTGTGGAGAAAGTCCAGAGAAGGGCAATGAAGCTGGTGAAGGGTCTGGAGCACAAGTCCTGTGAGCAGCAGCTGAGGGAGCTGGGGTTGTTTAGCCTGGAGAAAAGGAGGCTCAGGGGGGCCTTATCACTCTCTATGGCTCCTTGAAAGGAGGTTGTAGCCAGGTGGGGGTTTGGCTTCTCCCAGGTGACAAGCAACAGGACAAGAGGAAATAAGCTCAAGTTGCAGCAGGGGAGGTTTACACTGAATATTAGGAAAAATTTCTTCCCAGTTGGACTCTATGATCTTAAAGGTCTTTTCCAATCTAAACAATCCTATGATCCTAGAATCATAATAATGCAGGGAATATTAACTATTAACTTTATTCTGGAGTTGATTGTTTTTCTTTTTTTTCCTTGGTTTAGTCAATGGGCACACAACTGCTGACCTACCTCCAGTGTGAGAAGCACCACGTGATTACATCTGCTCCACTGATGCCTCTGTACAGTGGGTGTGCAATTCATGTCCAGTTCTGTGCCCCTCCCAGGGTTCATTTTTTTATGTTGCAGGAGGTTCTCACGGTTTTTAACTCATAACCAAACTGTGAATCTGTATGTTAGGTAATACAACCCAGCAGATGTGACTGAGTTGGATTGCTATGGTTTACTCCAGTTAGGACTGCATCATCAGTAGTGCTGAGTGAAAGAAAACATCCATTCAAAATCCAACAAAGTGTTTGCTGTGAAGGCAGTGCCTTTGGGCCATTCTTTTATTTCTGCTTGTTCTGATTTTTACCTGACTGCCCATATTAAACTAAATATGTTTGTAGAGTAAATACTGAAATAAGCTAATCAAAGTAACATTCTCAGCATTGTCTGTCACGCCGCTCCAAAGCCTTACTCATTAATTACCTTGAATAGCATATGGAAATAAAGTAGCATGAGGCAAAACAAAAAGTACCATGATTTTATCCTTCCTAATGAATTAACCTTCAGATATCTCCAATGATTTTTTTTTTAATGTTAATTTGCCATAAGCCAAAAATATCATACAAATGCAACCAGCGTGGGCCACAGTTCCCTAGCCACAGCATGTAACTCATCAATGCTTATTAATTAGCGTTTCAAGAAAACTAAACAAAATTCTCATTTCAAGAGCCAATATCATGTTTCTCTGTGGAACCTACTGTTTATGAAGTCATTGTGGTGTTGTAAAAGAATGCAGAGAGTTGCTTTCCGATTCAGGTGCATGTGCATGCGTGCTCACAAAAGGAGACCGCGTTTTCCTTGGCGCGATTGAAGTGTCAGCTCTGGCTTTGTTTTATTATCACCGAGGAATACGCCTCTCTCGCTTCATCTGACCTTTAAGAGAACAGTCTGCCAATGCTAATGGCATACTACTGTGTCTGGAGCACACTATAAAAATGACTGGCTGCTAGATATGCATCGTACTCTCCATCAAGGAAAACCTTTTTAACTCTGAGCAGTGACAGTCAAACCATTGGAGACTTGAGGTTCTGTTAAGCACACTAAACAGCTGACTTCCCAAACCTTTACCAAACCTCTTCGGTCTTCTGACATAGAAGGAAGTCTGGCAAGATCAGATGTGGGAATTTGTGTTTTTTGCTTTGCTGTATTTAGTTGGTTCAATATTATTTTTCCATGGGGAAATTTCTGGTCTCTCCCAAGCCTGGTCTGGCTGGAATAGCTGCCCTTTCATGATGTGGGCCTTGCACCAGAACAAGGAAGTGCAGAGTTCATGAAAGTGAACAAAACTTAATAACTTTAATAAAATGGAAATATCAGAGTCCTGAATGAGTGATTCCAATTAAAAATATGTGAGAGACTCAAAAGTTGCTTCAAGAGTAATCTGATCTAGGTTTAGTTCAAGGACTTGGTAAAGAACAGAGCCAGTTCTAATTTTATCCAAACTGATTCACCTATTTGTAATGGGTGTCCTGTGTGCTCTAATAACACAGTCCTGTGGATATCATACTCATGCTGTTACGTGGGTTTCAGATTCTTAAGACCTGAAGAAGGCTTTTTAGCTGACAAACTGGCAGCTTGGCCAAGCACTAGTTCCCATTAAGGGACACACATTGTGGAGATTCCCCAGGGCAAACAAAGGGACAGCAGGCAAGACAGCATGTCTCATAAGGAAAACTTAAAATAGCAGCCAACTCAGAACAAATCTCACAGTATACAACAAGTTTACTGTATTAAAGGTAAAGAAAACACCAGTGAGTGTTAGAACAAAGCAAAGAATTGCAGAAAACATTTTCTGTGAACACCTAAAAATAGAATTACTACTGATACTATTGTCCATGCCACTGAAAAGGCAGCAGCATAAGAATAATTGAAACATCAGTCATTAGAACAAAAGAAAGACAGGAGTGGGTAGTTCAATACTTGCTTTACATTCCTCCCCTTCGTTTTTATTAAATTTTAGTTTGGACAAAAAGGAAACTTTCACAGAGTTAGAAATCCAGGTGTTTTGCCCAAAGAACATCTGCAGCAACATCAAACACTCTCTCCCCACTCCATATTCCTTGCCAATGCTTTTTAACATTTAGCAAAGCAGAACTCCTTTGAAAGGCATTGAGGACGATACTGCATGAACATGTTCACTCAGCCAATTATGGTCAAATACTAGTGGTGACTTTTCTGATGTGGGCACTGCTGATGATTTATAGAGAGACTATTACTGTAGCAGCGAAACATTTACTAGAAACTGGACTGGGGCCACCAATTCATTTCACACAAGCTATTGAAGCAAGTAAAATGTTCTCTTGTCTCACTCCTAATTTGAGCCAAAGTTATTTGGTTCCTTTAAATCAGTGGTTCTCATTAGCCTGCTTCGGGTTCAAAAAGGCTGCTCACAATTCTTGTGACAATTTATAAGGCTTTTAAGCACTTAGTTTAGTAAAGTTCATTGAATAAGGGTTAAAGTAATTGAAACATCCCGGTGAAACATACACGGGCCTTTTTCCAAATTCTTTCCTGTTGCACTTGAGGCATCGCAAAACAACAAAGGCAGTTTAATAACACAAATGGTATTGCTTTATTAGTGGCTTTCATCATTCTTTCTGACCATTTATATGGGGAACTGCAAAGAGAAGTCACCTACAAGTACTTTGGTGCAAAGGTGGGCATCCTTTGTCCACAGAGGATCATAATGAACCAGCAGCAGAAGAACATACAGATAAAACACAGGTGGATAAAATAGGTGGAACCACCTATTAACTTTAACACTGAGGCACCATGGTATACCCCATCTAGACTCAAAAAATTGCATCTAAGCATGAAACAAGTCTCTGGTTTCCTAGTGCAACTAATTTTTCTTACACATAAGGATATTCTGGAGTCTAGAAATAAAAATGGAGCCCTTACCCACTGCATAACTGGCATTAACAACAGCATTTGTCTCAGGTTTGGGAAATCCCAAGGCAGACCTTTACTGTGCTTATTTAAGAAGGTGAATCTTAATTCCTTTTAAAATAATGTCTTAGCAAATAGATTATAGGATTATTGCCTCTCAAAGTTTCCTGTTGGAGATACCTCATCATGTAAAAATGACTGAGTCACTTAAGACCAGGCTTGAACCTCTTTTGTACATCGCCAGTGATTGCCCTAACTGTGCACATGGATTCAGTCCCCCTCAGCTGTTCCACACTGTATCAAATTACGCTTACCAAGAATATCTCTGACATGAAGAAAGCCAGGAATGATTCTGTAACCTGGTGGTTGGGGCATTTGCTTGGTAGAGAAGCCACCTCTTTAAGTTACTGAACTGTTTGAAGCCCTGAATCTGAATCACTCCATCAAGTGAGGGCCCCAGACACCGCTGCTGTCAGTGGCTGTTTCAGGTAGTGTGTTTTCTGTCTTAACTATTAATTGCACCCTGAAACTAAAAAGTTTCTCTTGCAGTAACTGGTAATGCTCATTGTTATAAAAAGTGACTATTATGACACATGCACTTGTTCCAGTTTGACATTGGTACAGCTAATGTGTCGGATCCAGCCTGGATCTGAAGTAGAGGACATAATTGCTGGGTTTTCTGTCTTAAAAATGAGGCTGCTGTCAAAAAAATTTCACCTGCTGCCTCTGTTCCTCCATCCCTGTGTAAATGGGATGCCACAGGAATCTGGATGACCCAAGTGTAAATCTCCTCACACACACCTGAGCAATATAATCATAAATATGATGATGCCATCTTGGGCACCTTCCTTGCCCACTTTTTAACAAGCACACTCTGATGATCATGTTCCTGATCTCCTTTATCCTCATGCACTGAGGATCCCACAGACTATGGAACCAGAAAAAAAGGAATAACCAATCCCTCTATTATTAAAATTTTTCTCTCCTACAGCCAAACCCAGGACAGTAGGCTCCCCCAAAACTAAGGTTTGCAAGCACTACCTATGTTTTATAATTTGCCATACATAGCAACATTTTTTAATATATGAAGATGCTTCTGAAACAGGACTGGTACTCCAAAGGAAAAAAAACACAGCAGATGTCCCAGATGACCTTTTACTGCCATATGCATAAGCTTAATATCGTAAAATTTTACTGCTGCTCAGACACATTCAAGGTAAGTCCCAAATGAATTACAGATACACACACTGGCATTGCAGTATCTACGCCTGGAAACAGAACAACCACTGGCTCAGTGAGAGGTAACACATGTGTATATCTCATTGGGTAAGACAGCCAGACTTTAACCCGTAACATTTAATTTCACAGCCGTAAGCACTAATTTTGCTTAAAATAAATCCTGGACCCCAATTTGGAGTACAATGTTTCAGCCAAGTGAGGTAACCAAATAAGAAACCCCAAACCTCCATTAGGCAAAATTCAGTCACCATCTGTAAGAATACTTGTGAGAGATCTTTTCTCACTTAAACAGGATACTCATGTGACTCGAGTAATACATCCTTACTTTATATTTGTGCTACATCAATCAATGCCTGAGGGCAGTCTCCCAAAATGTACTGTAACTGCACAAAGAGATTTTGTTCCTTGGTATGACTGTTAAAGAAGAAACAAGACTATTTAGGTGGAGAGACTGCAGGCAAGCAGTAAAATAAGGAAATGCCCAGGGAAGAGGAGCTTATAGCTCTTGGTTGGTCCCCACCCTCACCACAGTTAAGTTTGGTTTTGACATGAAAGTCCTGTTTTTAAATAGTCATAACCTAGTCTCATTGAAATCTGTGTGGTTACACCAGTTTACACAGCCTGAGGTTCTAGCTCCAAAAACTGGGGATTGAGATTTTTTTATTGTAAACCATTTCATCTTCACAAAATAACTCATCACCATAAGAGTCTCATACGGGCAGCAATGATCTCATCTCACTGGCCCTCCATGAGCTGTAATTAAATAACTTATAGTAGGAGTCCTGAGGCTCCTGCCTGGTTTTAATTGTGTTTTCATTAGAGCAAGCACTGCTATTGTCCAAGTCAACTGCGAGTTCTGCAGCATGGCCTGAACTGCCTCTGCAGAACCTGCGTGAACTGCAAGCTCCAGCTGAGCTGTTACACCTAAAGAAACCAAATGCTACCCCTGGAAATCTATACGGACCTTTCTGATTTAAAAGAACGCAACATCGTTATTTCCTTCTTCTACTTTACTGCCAAGAGAAGTAATCATGCTAAGCCAGGATGGGGGAAAGCAGCCTTATGCAACAGGAAAATGGCACTTGCAAATACTTTTACAAGTCTCCTGATACCGTTCAAGCAATGCAGGCACAATATCCCTTCCCATGAAAGGAAAAAAAAAAGGGGTGATACCGGAACAACACACCTTCCAATTGCAACCTGGCAAAGAGAGGAAGCAGTTTGCACAGAAGGCCCAGGCTATGCAGTCTTGGTTTAACATCTGCTGCAAGAGTAGATTTTCTCCTAAAGCCGCTGCAGTTATTAATATTGAGAAAACAGGATTATGGTCTGAGCAGCACAGAGATGAAAAACTGTTTGCATCTGCAGGCTGTCTGCTTATTTAGAGAGCTTTCAAGACCATTTCTTCTTGATAATACATACGAAGAAAAACTTCGGGAAAATGATCCTTTTGCACTGTTTTTTAATTTATTTTCCTCCCCACAGATGACCTGTGATTTTTCCTAAGTGATACAGAGCACACAAATTCTTGCATCTTCCCACCACATGCACGGGAAAGGTTTCCAAGAGATTAAATTCAAGGATTCCAAATCATAATATTAGAATAATAAAGAATGATTTGGAGGGCTTCCTGCCACAGGAAGCTTGCCCTGAAGTACATAAAATCAGCTATTGCCATTACATGCAGAGGTAAGTGTCTCTCAGGCTGTTTTTATTTCATACCCCGGCTAGAAGAAACTGGAAAACACTTCAAAGGGAAAGTGGATGAAAATACTGGCCCTGATGATGGTTGCTAGGCACCAAGCAATGCAGAGAGGACTACTACTGGCCAAGTTTCAAGCAGATTTAGATATCGTCCTAATGAACATAGAGTGTCATTAAAAACCAAAGCCTGGTTTAAATAATCTTGCCCAGATGACTGAAAAAGGAAAATAATTTTCATCTTGGCTGGCTCTTCAAAATCAGATACAATACCCAGGTAAAGGAACACAGTGACAGTTACAAACACAACTCGTTGTACTCAATTTCCAAATAAAGGAAGATTAAATAGCATTCAAGACTGCTCCTGAGCATAAATCAGGATGAGAATCTAAATTCTAACCTCATCCTTGCCTGGCAGCGTGTTCCCTGAAAGGGACACCTCTGTGTGGCAAGGTGTACCACACCAAGAGGCATCTCCAGGGGAGCTGCAATCCTTTTGAGTACATCTGGCACTAGTCCAGGGTAAAATTTACCTCTGTGCTTACTGTAAAACAGACCAGAGAGGGTCAAAAGAATTGCAGAATAATCTAGGATGGAATAATCTAGGAGGCAATCTGATGCAACCTCCCACTCAAAGACAGCCCCTGGGCTCAAAGCAGATTTCAGGTCTTTAAACCATTCTGTCATTAATTAGATTCAATTTCAGAGTCTGCACAGTTTGGAGATTATTTTTTGGATACATGATGTGTCCTCATCCTTCTCTGTGATTTCTCTTCATGCTTTAGATCTAGAGACTGGAAATAATATCTTAAATCATCCCAGATTTTGAAACATAGATACAAACTTCTCAGTGTTTGTCCATATGTTCAAATTGCTTCTGTGAGAATAGTTTGATTTTGGTGCTTTCATTTTCCCTCTATATTCTGATTATTACTATAGGTACTTAAAGACAAGTATTTAAAACTCAGCAAACTGCTACCACCCCAATCCAAAAAACTCCAAATAACCCTGAGCCAGTCAAGGAGAAGATCAAACTACATCAAACTACAAATATGTGGAAGAAATATAACTGTTCCAAAAGTTTTATCTTTATTTGAGGCTGTACTAAATTTCCCTGTTAAAAAAATGTTTTTAATGAGCAGTTTCCACCATAATTTCTGCAAAAAAAATTCTCTAGGTCATCTGCTACTCGAAGCAGAAGTGTCTGTTTAAATAATCAGTTATCTTACATCACATCTTCAGTGCATTTTATTATTTGTATTTATCTTACCATCTGTTAATAAATATTATCTTAAGGTTGTGTCATAACTTGTGCTCCAATCTACTAATGGTGTTTGGACAGAATTTCCATTTTTTAAAGTTTTTTTAGGCTCTAATGAATTAGTTCTCTTCTATGATTTATTGTGTCAAACTTTGTACTTTTATTTTGTTATTCAATTTACTCCTGTAGCAAAATGCATGTAAACGGCCTTCTCTGGGATAATTTTACAGTTCAAGTTTTTTCTTGGTTTTCCATCTAACTTTCAATACCTCTGCTAATAAATCAGAGTTCCCACACTTAATAGCTGGGTATTAAGCTTAATACTCCTGGTCTGCTGCAGAGAGGGCTGGTCTGTGAATTTCTGCCATTAAAAATTGGTAAAAAATACCATCATTATAAGAATTATCAATCTACTGTCTCCAACTCTTCAACAAGTTTGTTGACTAAGTAATGATCCTGATAGCAGCAGTTTTAGCACAGGGAACATTCCTTGGATTCCGTATTCCTAAATTGTGCCTATTTGCCTCCACTGGCCCCTATAACATAAAATTTTAAGTTGCCCCTCTTCCTTTATGTGCTCCAAAATCACACACTTATATGGAAAATAATTAATTTTAAATTATATTTAAATTAATTTTAATCTATTGTCACACAGAACTTTTCATTATTTAGAGTCTGACATCATGTGCCCCTACTTCTGCTATTATTACTTGTATTCCTTATATTTGCAACCAAAGGCAACTCCATGAAGTCACCATTCTACACCTCTACTTCAGCATCTAAAGCAGTGGTTTAATTTTCAGAAGTGCTGACCACGCTGCTTCTACCAGAATGAAGAATAAAGACTACTAAATTCCATTGGTTTGGGTTTGTGTTTTTTTAAGAAAGTGTGTTTTTCAAAGTTGATTTGACGTATTTCTTTTCTTTTTCATGGTACAGCTAACAAATTTGATAGGTGAAGCAGAAAAGCCTGACTAGGTAAATAAAAGCTTTTATATCAGTACTGGAATTCATTGCTGCAAGAAATGATGTTGCTCAGAATAACAGTAAGATCTTAAAAGAAACACAAAAGAAGAAAATGTCTTTTAGAACTAAGTAAATGGGTACGAGGCAAAATTTTTTCCCTCTCAGATGAGGGAAAAAATGCTTTATGATGACTTTTCCTCTTCTGCTCATCTGTTCAGGCACCACTACAGTCCCCTGCCCACGGAAGGACAGGGCAGAAGGAAGCCAACATCTTGTGCAGTCTGGCAATGGCAATGGACTCCTGAAGCACTCTAGAGCTCGCTACAGCTCTACTGCACACTCATTTTTAAAATCCCATTGTTCCCATCCCAAAGTTCAAAATGCCTCTTAGACTGCACCTCACATGGTGCAATAATAGCTATATCCTTCTTGTATTCTACTGCTACTATAGCATTCTATTCTGTAGCTCCTATACTGACATATAAGCTATGTTCTTCCTTCCTAATACCAATGTACAGCCAAGAGTTTGTCGAGAATACAAATTTTGGCATTCCAGACCAAGGGTAACAACATTCAGCCTACTGAATTTCAAGCACAATCACAGGATCAAAGTTTTGCCCCCCCGATTCATAAGAAATCAGAGAAGAGAATAATGAACTTATCCTAAGAACTCATTTAATATCCAGTACAGCCAATTAATTGATCTAGTTTGATAACCTGTTTAGGTTAGTGGCCAGGTTATCAAATTTCATAGGAAAGCACAAAATCTCCATCATAACCTTGGATGAGATTAGAAATTTGTGAACATGTGGAAAGCATAGAGATGCAAGGAACTTCACTGATTCCCACCTCTTCTGTCAAAGTATGTGGCATAATGAAACTATGATAATAATCACTTCCCTGCATTGAAGACCAGCTACCACAGGGTTTTATCAGAAGTCCTACAGTTTAACATCTTCATAAGCATTTCACAAATTTCTGCACACAGTTACATGTGAAGAAAACAAAAACACCTGTGTTGCTAGCAAGTATGCTTGTCCTCAGTGCAATGACACACTAAAAGTTTATGAAAAAGAAAAATGAAGGTAAATCGTGTTCAAGGTCTTCTTCCTTATCCTGGCACAAACCAGAAGCTGCCCCCAGTCAATCAGTTAATTTTACCTAATGTAGCTGGAAGAGTGTCAGGCCTGTCAAGGAGATAGACATGCTCACACCTCTTCTCTGCCAGCTGCACAGCTCTTCCAAATGGCTTGTGGAAGAGTCTGTCTTAATCCACTGCTGTGTCAGAACAAAAAGTCTTTGGGACAGTGACTCATTACAATGACTGAAGTTGAATTATTACATTATTTGATTTGATTATCATAACCCACAGTTCTTAAAAAACTGAGCTTCATTCAATCTGGAATTGTTATCCAGCTGTAAAGTATCTGAAGGCAATGAGAGAATAGAGCCCTGATGCCTATTGTTCCTTCTCTCAACCTAATCCACCTTCCTGATTTAATTCCCACACCACAAGATTGGAAACTTTTGGCAATTTGGAAAACATGGCCACTGCTTGGCCACAGTCTCAAGCCAGTCACTCAAAAATTAATTTCAAAATACTGTGGCTATACCCATGATTCCTGGTGCTTGATCACTTTAAGCTGTGACAGTTCTCAAACATTAAATCACAAAAACTAAAGAGGTTTGGGCACAAGGGGAACCTGAATAAAAAAAATCTAAGCCAAAATTGTAAAGAAAGTGGACTGGGTAATTATAGTGGCAATATTCTTTCCTTCTAATCTTCAGTGAGCCAATATGGGTGCAGACACACGGGTTATGAACATTTGCCAGCAATGTAATATAGTAGACTCATGACATTAATTCCAGTGGAAGAGTCCATAAAGCCAAGGCAAAATCCCAGTTTATAGATTTTTAATTTTTGTTTGGTTTATGTTGCTTTAAAACTACTTTGTACTCCTCTCATTCATTTTTTATCTTACATTCATTAGATACAGGTGAAAACATAGCTATCATAATTCAGAGCTAATTTTATAAGCACAAAAAAATTTCAGTGACATCCTTATATTCTCATATATTTTGAGGCAGTGGTACTTTATTGTACTTCTAGATATGCAAGAGACAACAGATACTTCTTCTTCCAATTGTACCGTGTCAGAAAACATACTTTAAAAATAAAAATTTAAATTTTACACTGTCAAATGCAGTGATATGACAGAGTAATCCTAAACCCTCTCCTTCTGTTTTGGTAAATTTGCACAGCTTAAGAAACTGAAAATGCTCTGTAAACTCAGGCATTCTTAAAAATAGACATGTAAAGCAGTAATTCCCTATGATATATGCCACTTGCTATTATACATGTCTCTGGCTTCAAAACAGCTCTTGATATTCAGATAAACTCACTCAGATAACAGGTTGTATTGATAGACATATTCTCTGTTCACATTCGTGAAAAATAACCAAGCACCTGGAGAAAACTCTTTGAGTTACACAGCATTGCTTCTTCCAAGCACTGTGCTGAAAGATTTGGGGCAGGAATCATCTTTTAATCTCTATAATGCTTAGCACAATGGGGTCTGGCCTACCTCTAAGGCTCCTAGCAGCTCTGATTCTTTAAAGAATTCTGCTGCAGTCTAATGGCATAGACGGCACAGATCAATCTCTGCACTGCTCCACGCTGCGAAATGCAAATGTTCTGTGCTGCTCAAGTGTTATTTTGCTGTGTGGCTGCACTCAGGATAGCAAACCCGAGACGACAAGCTTCACCTAAATCTGTATGGAAGACATTTTCAGCAGGATACACAAATTGCTTCTAGAGTCAGCTCCAGCCTGTTGAAATTCAACCTACTCCTTCAATCCTGGCCCCCCTGTCAGAAGCAGATTGCTACTGCACTGCTGTCACCTGAGCACTGACGGCCACAGACTCCTCTCCACCCTCCCAAACACACCGTTGTCCCAAACAGCAAACACTGATCTATGGGCAGAACCAATATTTGGCCAACTGCACCACAAACCTTTGTATCAGTGATGAAGGAACATAGCACCTCTGAGAGCATCAGCATAATGTAAAAACAATAAACCAACTCACAACTGTTAGCAATTTTCAAAAATCCATATTTACACATTACCTTGCTCGTGTTATTTGATATAGTTCGATGCTGCTTTAAAAAAATTTAGAACAATATTACTAAATGCAGCTTCCTTATTTTTCTCAATAAAATTATTTCAAGAAACAAGCACTAATTTTATTGCTAATGACTATTTTTCTGCTAAAGACATTTCAATGTGGAGAGGAGCAAAAACATTTTCTTTTCCAGTTTTAAATTAATCTTTTAGAAAGTGACTATCAGTGATAATACACAGAGCCTTCTCAGAGCCTATAGTGTTATTCCCATAATTTAGGTCATGCATATTTTTACTGGATTTATTTGTGCTGGTTGAATTAGGACTATAAGCTTGAGTCACTTACCGGAAAGTTTCAACTCAAGGATTTTTATAACCATTTTATAACTCCTTTGTCCTATGTACCATCAGAGTCTTTTCAAAAGTGTATAATTAGTTTCCTAATAGAACTGAACTGCTTTTCATGGAAACACTATATTAACTATTACTGAAATGACAAAGTCATTGTCATGATACGTACACTTATAATTTACAAGTGCAAAATACTATAACCCCTCACAGATGATACTTATGTGGGCTCTGTGACCTTCTCATGACATTGTTAAAATTGTTCTCTTTAAGGAGTAAGTGTCATATGGGAACTGATGCCTGTCCTAAATGCAGGCACCTAACATAAATGCAGGAAGTGACAGCAAATGCACTGAAACAACTACCATATCACTATTTTCCTTATTAGTTGTGACTGGATGACTACTTTTCCATGGCAGTTCTATTCTTATAAAAGCTGTGAAAAGAGGAATGATATAACAAGAGAGGTTCTGGTCAGACCTCTAGGCCATTTAAAAAAAAAAAAAAAAAAAAAAGGAAAAAATCTGAGATTCCGAGAAGTTCAGCGATCCAGAGAGTGGCCTGTGCTAATCACATCTGCTGATACAGAGAGCACAAGGGCCAATTAGGAGTCAAGTAGATCCATCCACAGATTATGTAACACAGCAGTTTTGCTTGCCTGTCCTTAGAAATTCAGAACTGCAATTCCAAGTTGCACTAGATTATTTTAACATCCTCAGGAAATCAGTAGCAACCACTAGCGGTCCATAAAAGAAACCTTATCAACAAAAGATAAATTTAACAGCAAAATTTTACAGAAGCCTGTGTACAGAGAAAAGTATCCTGATTTGCAAATGCATCAATGTCTGGATTCTAATGGCATCCTGGTGATATATTAGAGTTCTAAAAAAAAAAAAAAACCCAAACCATTTTCAGCTTATTTTTATTGGCTTTCAGAATAATTTTGCTGAACTGTCTTCCTAGAGAATCTGAGAAATGCCAAAAACTAATGCAAAACCAGCAGGATATTTTCCAACATAAAGAGTCAGCATCCAGACCTTCAGTTCAGACAACACTAGAGACTGACCTAGATGCCACAGAGCTCATCCCAGGCTAGTTCCTGAGCCCAGGGAAATTCCCTTTCATTACTAATACACAGAGTGAATGCAGTCACCTCAAAATTCTCACACATGCAGGCTTGAATGGGGTCCAGTATGGTCTCTCCACAGCTGGTAAACTGCCTAAGCCACCTTGGAAAAATATCAAACTGGTGTTGTGCTTCCTATACATAGAAAGGGAGAAGACTGAAAGAGAAGCAGATACCCTGTTAAAATAGGGTAGAATACCCCTTGTGATTGGAGCTGGCACTTGTTGATACTGTGTGTGAGGAGCAAGCACAGCCTGCTCCTGTGAGCTGTCTTCTAAGAAAGTTCCTCGGTCAGGAACTTTATTGGAAAGACTAATAGGATTCTGTTCCAGCAAGGTTTCTGAGGCCTTAGAGAGATCCATTTTTTCAGATATCTAGGACATTTATATCTGGACTCAAACTGGCTAGGGAATTGATGAAAATAGGGACAGTATCTAGACCATGCTGCTAGGTCTGTTTTCCTTGGAGAGAGGCTGAAATGTCTTGGGTCCTGCCATCTCCTTCATAGTCCTTGTATGCAACTCTCCACTGAAAGCTCCTTGAAATAAAAGCTACTGAAGGACACCATGAATATAGCAAAAACTGTCACAAGTCTGATGCTGAATTGTCAGCTTCTCTGTGACCCAACACTGCCAAGACTCTAATGCGCTATTTGTAGTGTCACTTCACAGATTTCCAACTTCTCTTGCTTAACTGCAATGTGAAAACAAAATCAGATTTAAAACCTCATGTTTTGAATAGAGGGATAAATCATAAATGAAAAAACCAACACCATGAAATTATCTGCCTCTCTCCCCCTTAATTTCCACCTGAGATTACCATGTGAGCTCAATTCCTCTCTCCTAATTCTTTGTACAACCCTGAGATGACAAATTTTTGCTGAATACTCTTTCACAGTTACTGAATTCTCCAGATAAATACTTCTTTATTTAAAAGGAAGACCATTTTTACCTTCAGTGCTTTGGTCAATGCATGAAAGCATCCTGAAAGATTCAAGAAAGCACAGAATTTAGTTTTGCTATTAGCAATGCCAAGTTAATATACGTATGAACAGCATTATCACGTGGCAGGAATCCCTGGTGATTTTGGTTTACAAGACTTTGATGACCAGCCTAAATAAAAACCAGTAAGAGGGAATTAAAGTGATGTTCTTGAGAAGAATTCTCCCCCATGAAGGAATGCAAAAGTAGAAAATTCCCTGTGAATAGTTTTATCGGTCACACTCACATTTCATTTCCCAAACTAATTCAGATCTAAGTCCACAATACATATGAAGACAAACATTATTCCCAACAAAATTAGCAATTTGAGACAAAAGTGCATTTTCAGATGTCTACCTGAGTTTTGTGGCTCCTACATTACTGTTTGAGGACGAGCATCTCAGCTGACAACCTGGAACCTTCCTCTTTCCTCAGATTTGATTATAATAACAAGCCACAAACCTTCGGCTTCACTTACAATTATGTTCTTCTGCTACAATTATGTTTGTTAAAACAAATTTACTAAAAGGCCAAGCTGGATAGGGCTGTGAGCAACCTGGTCTAGTGGGAAGTGTTCCTGTCCATGGCAGAGAGGTTGAAACTGGATGACTTTAAAGGCCCTTTCCAACCCAACCCATTCTGTAGCCCTACGAAAAATCAAACACTACTAAGCTTTTAAGACATATATTCAAAGTACATTGTTTCCTTTTCTTTCCTTCCCCTCTGTGGCCAGCAGAAGGTTGGCCACAAAACCACAGAGCAAAGCCTTGGACTCTTCCTGGGTTTTGAATCCCAAAGTTCTGGTCTTCAGGCTCCTCCACCCCTCCAAAAAAAGGAGTTCATCCAACTCAGTACTGTGCCTCTAGGAGTGACCACAGTCACAATTCAAAGGAAGACCACTGACAGGACAGGCTTGTACCTCTCCCAGCCTTCAATTATTTTCAGCTTAGGGAATTTCCTCAGCTTGATTAAATTTGTCAATTATCAACCCTCAAGGGACCTTACTTTCAAATCCTTGTTCCTTTCTCCTCCAGAGTTAATGTAAACTCTCTGCATTCTTATACAACAGTAATACTTCAGACTAAACCTCTTGATTGTTCATGAAGTAATGTCAGAGGGGAATGGTACAAAGAATGAGTCATTTCTGTCTCCTGACTCAACTTTTGTCCGGGAATGATATTTTCCTGTGAGGCTATAGGGAATAGGTGGAAAGTATTGCTCCTTGCACAAGTCAGTCAATCAGTTCCCAAGTGGAAAAATTCATTTTAATAAGCTATCAAAACAAAAGGTTTTACTGAAAGTCATAAAAGGCTTCTTATGTGTTGGTCATTTTCCATCTTTAAAGTGCATAGACTTCTCTACGATTCACTGGAAAATGAATTTTTGCTCACTGAAACAAAACATCACCTAGGAGCAAGAAAATAATCTACCGAGAACTCAGCCTATTTATCAGCAGTCCAGTGTAAGATTATTTATTGTAAACTACCTTCTGCTGTCACAGGATTATGAGTATTTCAGCACAAAAAAAATTAATTTAGGTTGAGAGGGAGTATTGTATCTGATTCATGTTTAGCATAGACTATCATCTAAAATGAAGTTAGGAGTCTATTTTTTATTTTTTTTTAACAGAAAACAATGAGGTAATGAGCAGATTTTAATTTTTAAGTAACATCAATGTGAGAATACATGGAATACATGGAGTACTTTTGCTTTCCTCCTGCCTTTTTTCTTTCTGTTCTGGCATTCAGTGATGGAAACAAAGACAAGTAAAAATCCCTATATGCCATCAAGGCAAAACTGTCCCTGAGAGTCTGGCATCATGCCCAGGATTTTACTCACTCCATGACAAGTGGTGTTCTCTTCAGCTAGGATTTATCCAGTCTCATCAATAAATACCTCAAGCATGGTCATTTGATGGATATGGTGAGATTAGATTCCAAAACATTTAGGGCTGTATACAGTATTTTACTATTGTAAAGAAAGTGGCAAATATCCTGAAGCAGGAACATTTTCTTTTTCTGGCATTAAACATCTGAACAAATTGTTGTACAATCCTTGCTGGCCAGGCAATTTAAAATTGACTCAGTGTTTTTTCTGTGCGTTATTCTATGAGCCACTTTCCCCTCAGTGTTTGCTTTACAATCATCACCCCTTTATTCACTTTTGTATGATGAGGGAGTGTATGTTCTTATCTGTGTCTTAGGAAGCAAGATCTGGATTTGCTTGCAAGCTTTCAGTTCTTGCTTTTCTGATTTAGACCAGGGTGTCTAAAATAACAGGTTTTAATATGGCAAGTAAATACAACAGCCTCAAAGCTCACAGTCAGTCTCTCTTGCTCTCCGGTCCAATTAAAATGTATTTACTGAGAGCAGAACAGAGTAACTACATAATTACTTGTATATAACACAGGGCTCCAGCAGGTACAATGGAGAGAAGATGGAGAGACATGACAGGAGTAGCCAAACAGCAGAAGAAACACGACATGCTGTTTGCAAGCTGCTCAAGCAAGACTCACTTACCGACTGAGATCAACCTGCATGTTTCCAATTTTGCTAAAGCAGTGCAGGCTTAAGGGTATTTATCAGAGAATTGGAAACTATTGAACAATGTGTTTCAGCACAGTCAAAAACAAAGGTGCATGTCTGGGATCAGGGAACTCAGGTCAAACTTATCAGACTGTCAGAACATATTGGAGAACAACAGTTATTCAGAGGGGTTTTCAGATCACATCCAAGGTCAGCTGAACACAAGCATCGGGGCAAATCTTTGGATAACATGGCTAATAAGATTGCAAAGGATGCCCAGTGAGCTATTAACTTTGATGCTGTGCTGGAGAGGGCAATATTGAAAACTTCATCTACCTCCAATAGCCATCCTTTCAGGAGGAAAAAAAAAAAAAAAAAGAAAAAAAAAAAAAAAGAAAAAAAAGAGGAGTATCAGGAAATAGTGAAAATAGAAGTTATTGTCCTTCTAATAGAGATAATCAAGCCATGACTCAAGCCTGATCTGAAGGAATTTACAGAGTTAAGAAATACATTTTCATTCTTGGTGTAAATCCATACAGCAGTAGAAGAATGTATGGAGGAAAAAAACCCTCTGTATTTTTTCAGGTTACATTATTCTTAAGCAGCTTTAAATTAGAAGTGAGCTTGTCCTTACAAATGTGCTATACACATCTTCCCTTTTCTTGATAGAGAAGTTATTGCATTAATTTACATGACCAGTGGAAAGCAAGACCAGGTGCTTGAAATCATCGCCTCCCACTTCACAATATAGTCTGATCTATGGAATTTGCCTAAAACTTCAAGTCTGTGTTCACCTCTGGGTCCTGCTATGGTCTAGTTCACTTGGTCTCTCCCTAGTCCCACAGGGTCAGACACACTTTCAAGAGGTCACAGGCCACTTTATTTTAAGCAGTTCAATGAAAAAGGAATAATTTTCAGCTCCCAATGGATTTTCATGCTTTCAAAAGGTCAAAGGCTCTGCAGAGCCCAGTTTTGCCTTCTGGGCTGGAACAGTGAAGGCACATCAGTTTCTGTAGCCAGAGGCACACAGAGCACTGTGGTTGTCACTGTGTTCAGCTGCGCTCAGCCCTCTGTCCCTGTATGCACATGCATTGATTAGAGGCAATTTTTAACACTCTCCTGATCAAAGCTCAAACAGTCACCCATGGGAGGACAGTGAAAGGCCTCACCTGCTCTGCCACTATTCCAAGAGCATGGCAGCCTTCTTTTCTACCCAATGGACCTGCTACCCATCCCAGTGGACAGGGACAAGGCCTACCTCTGACCATTACACAGCCTTTCAGGGGTGTGAGTTGCTGTGAGCACTGCCCAGAAAGATCCATAACCCTGGCCCACATAAAGATCTCAAGAAGTGGATCCTAGCAAAGGTGGAGCCACGCTCTTCAGAAGCTCTGCTTCAATGTATTAGTTCAATAGAAGCTTTAAAAAAAAAAAGAGCCCAAGGCACACTGAAGAACCACTGATTCAAAAATCCTGTTTGGGAAATTATTATTCTATTCAGAAGAGGAAAAAAGTCTCTTTTAATAAGTTATCATCCAGTGAAATATTTCTTTGTGTTTTATTAATAAGCACAGTGGCCACACAAGCTGGGAGCCATGTCAGTTCAGGTCTGGATGGTGAAAGGAGGGAATGAACCACAAAAAACTCTTGACTGTTTTAAACATACTCCTTTAGATTCACACCAGAGCCCAACAATGTTACCTGTCTACTGTGGAAAATGACTTGAAGTAACCAAGGTGAACAGAGCAGAGAAATACATGAGCAGCAGCTTGAATATAAACTGTGATCTCTTGAATACAAGCTGTGATCTCTCAAATTTAAGCTGTGATCTCTTTTCCTCTGGAAGGGGGATCAACATCTCTGTGGTCTCCTTTTTCAATACATACTGAAATGTGAAAGCCAAGGTAAACATTTCCAAAAGGAACTGTCAGCCAGGACCAAATTTATTTCAACTGCTATTTATCAGAAGTACTTCCAAGGCTGTATCAGCAGTCACTCCTCTCAAATACCACACTGCATTTTCCCTAGATTAGCTCCTGCTCTTTACGACCTTAAAATGCCATGTCCCTCATGTAGTCAAATCCTCTGTACAGCGACTGCTAAGTACAGGTTCAAAACTTAGCAGAATTAGACTTTCTGAAAGTTACAAATACACTTCAGCATATATATTTTCCTTCTCTTTTTCTTTCACTCCATAAGATATGAGTACAGAAAGATCAGAAATAGTCAAGCACATTCTCATATTCATGGCCTCTGAAAGGCTAAAACATTCAACTTGGCTCATCTGCTTCTTCCTTTTTCCCCTCTGAGCTGTCAAATGCTTGCATACAACAGCCTGATGTGTCAAAAGGAAAACAAAGCAGCAGCAGTGCTGGTTTTATCATAGGGACAATGAAAAGTAGCGACAAAGTAGATCTGGACATTAATATTTATATACAGTACTGGGAAAAAAAAAACAAACTCAAGAAGAGAAAACTGAAATATAATTTTTAAGTGTGTTGTAAAATGCATTAAACATTTAATTTGAGCAAGTAACAGGTAATGCTGGAGTATGAACTGCTATAAACAAGAATTTATTTGCGTCAGGAGGAAAACACCACACACACCCCTGAGATGGATAAAAATTGTATAATTGTCAAATGAGAAGTGGGGCACAATGAAAACGTTAAATAAAGATAGGAGCTGTAAAATAGCCAGTGACTTGATTCACAGCTAAGACTCAGCTGAAGTTGAATAAGGGAAGAATATATCATGGTTACTGACTTATAAAAATTAGGATACAAGTTGTTTGTTAAAAGTAGATTTATCTGATTCTTGCTGGTGGAAATCAATGCAATACAAGATGTATGCCACTGTTGCACATTCAGCCCAGACATCTACTTGCAGATGCCAACTTTTAACTCCCTACTTTGACATACAGCACTGGATTTTATAGAAAACTCCAGATGAAAATACAGCACCACTCCAGTTCCTATAGTTGCACATGATTATCCAGTATTTACACAAGTAAATGCTCCGTTAGCTTCTTGGACTCAGGAGGCACCTGAGGCATTTAATGAAAGTGGGGAAGCTGGAGATCCTGTTTCCTTCCCTTTGTTGCAAGGATGGCAGTGATTTTAAGGAGCAGAAGCAGCAGATTTCCTTGTACAGAAGAACAATCCTTAACAGTTCAATGCCCCAGTACCTGTCACCACAGCGATACCAATCTCAGGTGTGTTCCAGATCTGCCTTTGCCACTGTTACAATTTAGCGTTTACAGCTATAGGAGCTGTGCATTCTCTTCCATGTTATTTCAACTCGCTGTCTTTCATCTCAGCCAGCTACTGCTGAAGGGCATTGATGTGCCTTTTGTTGAGATTCAGACATTATCTTGGCGACCATAATGAGGAGAAGCTTTCTGTTTGTTTGTTTTTAAGTACAAGTTTAGATTGTGAAACAATTATGCAACTAGATCTTTAAAAATCTTTTGTGACCACATGTTTGGCTGCATAATCTCATCTAAACAGGGATTCTTGTGTTAAAGTGACTCAGACAATAAGGCCACACAAGGATAACAGAACTGTCCGTGGTTTTCAATGGATAAAAATAATAATAATAATAAAATTACATGCAAGTTCCGCTTCTGCGTGAGGTTTTATATTTGAGAGGATGTAATAGAACTAAAACATTTAAAAATGTCCACATGAAAAGCATTCATTATGCTTCAGATCAAAGAGTAATAGTAAAAGATTAAGCACATTTATTGTTAACTAGAAAAACATTTCAACATACCAGATGAAGATAATCATATGCAAAGGATGTTCGCTTCAGTTTCTAATATAAGCTACCTAAATATAAATTTTACAAGCAACAGACAATGGCAAAGCAGCAGAAGAGGATGAATTCCAAAACCCCAAACTCTCCATCAGTGCAGATTTATCAGGACAGCCTCAGAAACAGCCGCATGCTTGCCAACACATCCATACATGCCATTTCCATTCTGGAAAGCTTATACTGTGGGAGCTGGGCATCTTGCTTGTGCCATTGCCAAATTTAGTGCATGGGGCTAAAGTGTTGACACCACTGTTAGAGAGACTCTAAAGGAACTGTACAGCAGCAATCCCAGGAGAGTAACAGCTTTCAAAGAGCAGGTGTGCTCCTTTGGCCAGCTGTTCAGCATCCAAGCCTAAAGTAGTCTCCATGGATAAGCTCATTGTGACATTAATTTACATCGCACATGTATAAAACTCCAAAGCTGTACACCATTAAAATGTCTCAGTGGAGCAAAATATGCATTCCTAGTGTCCCACAGATCATCACAAGTTATTAAAGTTATAGCAAAAAGTTAGAAAAACACTGTTGTCCAAAAATGATCCAGCTCCCTTGCCTAGGCTTAGCTGAAACAGAACTAGCTGAGGATGTCTTAAGGAGATAATCTACTATGCCAGCTTCTCAGCATCTACCAGAAATGCAACACACTGAAGAGACATTAATTTCCTGCTGCTTACTGGAAGTCTTTCCCTAACTGGTCAGCTTCCAACATCATATTCTTAACTCAGAAATATCTTTGCTAAGTAAAGGCTCTTCATGGTTATCATACAAGAAGAAAAGAGATTTTCTTCCACGAGGTTGTAGACAAACTCAACCATAATTTCAAGGGTCAAATTCATGCATGGTCTTAGCTTGCTTGGAAGCACAGGCTGTTATTCAGCCAGGAGGACTGAAGAGCTGCTACAAAACACAGACCCTCCTGCTTTAGGAGTTAGAAAAGATGGGGGGAACAGGAATTGTCCTCGAGAGGAATAGCCCGTCAAAACTCTGATGAACACACAAAACATATTCTTCCCTTTTGGCAATTCTGTCCCTTGGCAAGCAGCTCATCCATTCTTCTATTTCTAAGGGAACTGTGAAAAGTTGTTGGTTTGTTTTTTTCTAGTTTGCACAAGTACATGGAGCATTGCCTTTAGAGTCAATGATTTTGTAGATGTCAGGAAAGCCCAGCGTCCCAACAATTGTTTTTCAATGGCATGCACTAAATTAGTGGTTGGATTTGGGTAACAGTCAAATAAACTCCAGTGAAGTCAATGGGAAGTTTGCCTGACTAAAAGCCCAAGAATGTAGTATAATACAAACTATACATAAAGGAATCTAAAGGTCATACGTGTTCCATTGTATTTCTAGATTTTCTAGATGCTTATTTTCTCACGTCATTAAAAGGATTCTGAAGAACGCATGAACAGAAATCTGACATCCCACAGATTAACAGAACAATAAGGATACTTCTTTCAAAAGGAGAATACAAAAAGTACCTGCCATTTTGGAAATTTCCACTGCTTTTGAAAGACTCTCTTACTTTTGCGGTGGCAGGAATTAGACTACAGTCAAAACAACGGTACTTAAATATTTCCCTATTTTTTTCTCCTTCCTGAACAGGAGAAACAAGTATTAACAAAATCCAAACAAAACACACACACAAAAAGATCCTATAGTGAACCTGAGGATTGATAAACAAGAATAAGTGCCACCTAAAAAAAAAAAATCTAACACACTTGTTAAATCAAAGATTTAGAAAGCCTGTACATAATGAAAGGGAAAATGGTAATCAGAGCTGTCTAAAGAAATGGGATAAATGGCTTAATGTTTGGATTAAACCAATAAACTTGCCATCAATCAGAACCAGAATATATAATTAAAATTTCAAAATCATTTACACAGAAGCATACAACCTGCAAATTTCAAGTCACTATTTCTTAAAGCCCTACTTACACAAAACTTACACGTAAGGTCCTACTGTAAGGAATAAAAGTATCCACTTTTTCTACCAGTCTTAGAGCTGTTTATACCAAGGTCCTTCCTCTGCAGCTCCTCTAAACCAGGTCAGCCCTTCTTGAATAGTTGAATTTTGCCTCAAAAGCACATATTTCACTTTCAAATCATATCTGAAACCTACTTTTCCCCCTCGGTCTCCTAATCCTCTTTTCTTTATTATGTTATATACTGCCTAACGTAAAGGTACTGGATTTCATTACAGCGTTAGATATAATTCATTATTTAATTTTGAAAGCCTATTATGCCACTTTTCAATATCTCACTCATTCACTGAAGCACCGTGCTACGTTTTAATATGGAAGATATTAATGGAGGTGAATCTCTAGTACTACTTCTGTTAAAGCTACCCAACACTTCAATTATTAAGACACTGTTTTCAATTGCTTTTAATTGTGATTTTACCAGCTCAGATGAGTTTTCCATTCTGCTTTCTGAATATTTGTGCACAGTGTGAAAAAAACAGTTTAATAATAACTATTGATTTAACCTAGTTTAATAAAAAAAATCTAGACAACTATTTTCTTTAGTGAACATATTCTTTGCAACAAGTTCATATGGACCACCACAATAAAGGCTTTTGTGTTTGGGGCTGCGGTTTTTGCCTTGCCCATCCACTTAAGTGTGGCCAAACCAGCTTTTGAAAACCTCCACCTGCCCAGGCTCCTCAGAGACCTGCTGAGACCTAAAGCCCAAACTGCCATTACAAATACTGATCAAGCACTTCCCTGTGAATACAGGCTGAGAAAATTGGGGTTGTTCAGCCTGAAGAAGAGAAAGTTGAAAGGAAACTTCATAGACACCCCGAGAGGGACTCTTCATCGGGAATTGTAGCAATAGGACAAGGGGGAACGGCTTCCAACTGACAGAGAACGGGTTTAGATTAGACATTAGGAAGAAATTCCTTACTATGAGGGTGGTGAGACACTGGAACAGGTTCCAACCCAAACCATTCTCTGATTTTACGATCTCACACCTTCTGCAGACCAGAATGTGAGTCACACCCACAGAGATGAGCAAGGGCTACAGAGGCATTCAAGGACCCAGGCAATAACTGTTCTCATCTGCTCTGAATTAAGCTGGAATAAAGCAACTGAGCTTTGAGTTGAGGCTGCCCTCTTGTTATTTCTACTGCTGGCATCCAGACATCGCTGGGAAGGACACTGATCTCAAAAGCAAAAGAGTCAAGGCCAAACCAGGGACAGGCTCAGACTAAGAAATCAATGTGTTGAGAATGGAGCAAGGAAATAAGAAAGACGAAGCCCAGAATGTTCAGTGGGATTAATTACTTGATTACAGAGACCAGGTTCAGGAGCAGAAAAGAATTTAAGAGTAGAATTAACAAGAGAAGTGGTCGGGAAGCTGAAGCTGAGTGAACATAGCACTGAGATCAAATGAGGAAACAGGTGGGAAACATATGAAACCACTGTGGAAGGAAGACTGAAATTAGGAGGAAAAAGAAAAAGCAAAAGGGACAGGTCTGGTAGAAGCTGTACTGGAAGGAGGAAAATTACTTGGCAACGCAAAGATAATGAATCTAAAAAGCAACAGAAAATGGGGACACAGACATGAAAGATCTCAGAGCAGACGTAGAAGTGGTAAACAAAAAGAAGCACAGACTGGTTGAGGACACTGGGGCCACTGGTATAAAGAGAAGCAGAAGGCTGGAATTTGATCAGGACTTGGGGAACCGAGCAGTTTTGGTCCTGCTAGTAACACTGATGTCAATCTTCACTTTACCAGTTGCATCTTCGTAAAGCCTAGGAAATTATACCACTTTATTAGGGAAAAAAATGCTACTTTTTACCTTTATTTTGCCAGTTAGTCACCACTGTTTTGGAATTGATTGTCACAGATTTTTTTCTTTCCTTGACAGTCTTTCTACAGCATTTCGTCTGTGTGATGGGAAACTTGAGACAGCAATTTATCCAAGGCCACACAGTTTACCAACACCAGGACCATCAGACCAGCTTGAATGTCTTGCTCTCAAACCCAAAGCTTAACCCTCCACCCTGTGTTTCACTACATCTAGAGATGTTGGGTATCAGCCTCTCCCTGCAAGAGGCAGGACTTCTGAGAACTTCGGGAAATGCTGAGCCTAAATCCCATCATATTTAACTTCCTTAGAATCACACAGTGATTCACAATCCTTCTGGAAGAAGTCCTGAAGGATTTTTTTGGCAAAATCTCCTTTCTTCTCCTCCTCATCCTGACTCCCGTCCCTTTCCAAACTCCTCAGCATCCCTCTTCCAGCTTCTGTCACTTATTCCTCACTTTTCAAGTTCTACAACCTCCCCCAAGCTGTAGCAGTGCTGGCACGAGGCCCAAGGTAATAAACCTATCAGAGCTTATTAGCTTGGTATGCACTCTATCCCCTCCTGCACCTCACCCCTGGTGTTAGCATCTCTCATTATTCACTTACTGTCACACAGGAGCACGATAGCAATGACACCACAGAACCAAAAGCCTTTGTGCAGTATTCTTGCTCACCCTTATGCAGAAAAGCCACCCTTTCTTTTCCTGACCCTCTCACCCGCACTTTGCTCTCCAACAGTTTCTGACTTTGCACAAGAAAAATTGAGAGACTGTTCAATCTGGTGACTCCAGAATTCTGGACACAAAAAATGTTTAATTTTGTTATGCCAATATATAGAAAAGTAATAGATAGTCACATCCACATGTATTGTGTCAGCCTGCTGAAAATGCAAAAGAAAAAAAATCTAAAGACACTTTCTCCTTTTTTAACAACCCGAATCAACAGCTCAAGTGGATAGTACCATAATCACCAGTTAATAAAGCAGCCATACCTTCCTGAAAGGCAAGCCTCCTTTCCATAGGCAGACACAACCTGGCAAAAGCACTAACAAGCAAGCAGAAATCCCATCTTTCCTTTCACAGGGTCCTCTTTCAGGTTTAACAAATTAGTCTGAAGGTGAAATCCCATTATAGGCTCGCATATAAACACAAGAGATCTTTTTTTTTTAAATTTCACTAGTGTACAACAGGATTTCCTTCCTGTAACAAGGACAAGAAAGGGAAAGCAGAGCTATCAAAACAACACTAGGAATATTCTCCTGCTCTTTATCCAAAGCATAAACAACCAGCTGAGCTGCCTTCCCTGGAACGTGTTGCAAACCTTGGTCTTAACCTCATTATGTTATCACCACGCTGTGACACTGGCCAGGCTTGTGCCATTTGCAGTTGCCAGTAAAGTGACAGAAGCATTTTCCTCTCAGCTTCCTATCTTAGGCAGTCTATAGTTTTGTTCTGTTATCTCTGTTCTAATACATAATTGCATGGACAAAAGCAGAAAGCCTCCATATCAGTTGCAGCCCCTGGTGCAGGGTAACTTTAATTCCCCTCAAACCAGCTCCAGTCTTCCTGACTGCATTAATACACAATGGCTCTTTGCACAGAATTTTACTTTACAAGCAAATTCACACAAAGTCTCGGCAATTACATTCACACCAAAAAATTTTACACCTCATACGACTCCCCTCCATTTGTGCAGGTTCAATGCTTTTCCAGGAACACACTGCAGAGGTAACATATAAAAACTGCTGAAGCCAATGTCAAGCATTTATTGTGGGGTATATCATATTGTTCTGGCATTTTTCTTAAAGCCACTGACAAAGACACTGCAGGGAGCATAAAAATGTGGAATTTGGGGTTTAGTATGAATGGGCATTTAGAAAACCAAAGTGCTTCACAGTCCAAGTTACCATCTCTAGACTTGATAAAAATGGCTTGAGGATTTACAGGAATCATTATTATAGGAAGACAGAGTGCAGAGAAACAGTCAGAATATCCATGTGGTATTTGGCCTAAACTTGTAACACTATGTAATACATAAGAGCTATTTGCAATTCCTGCAAAAGAGAAGGAATTCTTTACTGGACTAGTGAAGAACTGGACTAGTGAGCGTTAGTTCCAATGCTCATTACTGTGGCACCACATCAAATACATCTTGCAGATAAAGATAAGGCTTATTAAAATGGAGACATGGTTTTGTACAGGTAAATGAACCTCCAAGACTTCTGTGGAAGGCAGACAACATGATGTGTGCCCTCTTTGACCAATGGCTGGTCACAGGTAGGAAATTCATACAGAGAAATTATCCATCAAAACATTGTGTAGGCCTGATTTTTTACTTTTAGAGAGAGAAGGAAAGAAGCTGCTCACACAATCTAGAATTCCTTTCTCTTCCCTCACCACCCTCTACTCCATTAGTTTGTTAAAAACAACTGACTGAATTACTTCAGTCATCAAGGAAAACCTTGTTTGAAAAGTTATAAAGAAACCTTAGGGAAGGAATATTCAGTCCCTAAGGGAAATGTGGCAGCTTATTGGAAAACTGTTGTTCTCTCACTGTCAGACCTTGTAAAACAGTTCCTGCCCAACATGCTTTCTGTAGAAAGTTTCTTGTGAATCAAGAAGTTAAGGATTGCTCAGGAAACCAGGGATGAGGGAGTTTCTGTGGTAGCTTTAACCCTAAACAAGACTAAATTGCAAAATGGAAGTGAATCAAAAGTTCTTACACAGGGAAGATTTCTTCTGGGCAGCTACAAGGATTCTGCACACGTCCAATCACACTTCTGCTCAGTACACACCTCTGTGCACACATTGCACACAGACTCATTCATTGCCTGTATCAGATTTAAGCCTTTGGAGCTCTAGGACTTCATGGGTACAAAATAAATTTGATAGTGAAATACATGCTCACAGGTAGAAAAAGATTGAAAAGATGGAGCGAGTACACGAGCTTTTACATGAACATATTATTAAGCCCAGCTTCTTTCTCATCTTTCCCATGTACAGTCTGGCTCTCTGACAGTAAGGCCCACTCTTGTACAGTTCCTGCCTTATGGAATAGCTTCCCTTTAACTCCAAGTTTCATCTGTTCTTTCACCTCATTCCAAAACACAGCTAACAGTTTGTCCACCCTTATCTGACCCGTTTGCCTTCGCTTTCCCTCCCTATTGCTCAGGACTTTACCCACAAAGTGCAACACGTGACTTTCTCAGCAGCAGTACAGACATGCCAAGAGATGTGTACATCACTGAGAAAACAACTACAACAAACCCACAAAGCACACAAAGCCCAATGACCACAAACACAGACTAAGAAAAGATCACAGGACCAAAGCCCACTGAGCAGTCAGAGCTCAAGGGTTTGATCTCTAGTGTAGAAGAGAGTCTTGACTGCACCAGTGCAAGCCCCTCATGGGATACATTAGCATCCCATTTTCCATTTTGAATTTTTTTTTTTTCCATTTAGACACAAAGAACAAAAAGTGGACTCAAGTAGACTCCTCATTTAACTTTGTTCTCCCCTTATTCTGTGAAACAGCTATTTAGATAAATTAACAGTGCCTCCTCATCCTCAAGGCTACAACATTTCCAGACTTTCCTGAGACGATAATTCTTGCTTGGCTGAGTTTTTTTTTAAATCCTACTCACAAACAACAGGAGTGTTTTGATAGACTGACCGAATGATTCAAGAGATGCCTTGGAAAACAGATGCAGAATAGCAAGGGGCACATATTTCTTGAGAGTAGAACAGTTTCAATACATTTCATTCAGTTATGAACATACTTCCAGTCTAGTATTGGCCAGCAGTCTCCTCACTCAGTTAAGGCAAATACCCACACCCAACAAAGCTCAAGACAAATTGTGAGTCCTCTGACCTTCAAATCTGCTTCATTTTCCTCTTTTAGCCCCAAAAGTCAGAACATGCAATGAACAATACTGCTTTTCTCACCAAAGGATTGCTTGGATCTGCTATTTATTAAATAAAAGACAGTAATTTTTGAGAGGTGCCATACTGAAGTTTTTTAAACATACACACCACAATTTGCTATTGTTAAACACTAAGTCATGCTAACAAGGAGCAGCCAAAGAAAAAAAATACCAACTCACATACAATGTGAATATAGAGATTAGTTAACAATCATTTATCACCTCCTGTTCCTATTTTTACACTTCTTAAAGGAGTTACAGTGCAAATGCACTCCACTGCAAATTTTTTACTCCCCCCTCCTTTTTCTTTAACAAAGAAGTATTGTTTCAGCAATTCATGAGGTTTGTAATGTGCTTTATTAAACTTCAAGAGATATTTAATGAAATTACTGACTTCCAAGAACAGCATGAATCTTCTGAATTACAACGTCTGTCAGCCATCCCAGTTGTCGCTACTTCAGAAGTATGGCTTTTGTTTTCCTCCACTATTGCTCCAAAATTTCTTAAGTCTCAATAAATTTTAATCAGGAAATAGCATCCCAGCTCCCAGAACTCTGGGAGTAAGTTCTCATCCTGATTCAACCAGACAAATAGGAGATTTGTTCACATACTTGAGAGGAAAAATAATGTTTTCTGCTAATTCAGTGAACAGCGTTCCAGAGCTGGTTTGTGTTGTGTTCTTACTGGACAGAATTCTTGGCTATGATTTCATGCTAAGCCAAAAGTAAACACTCTTGCCTTTTTATATGGATAGCTCTATCCCTAAGTACCAACACTGGCATCAGTGGTGACAGAAGAAAAGCTATATTGCCCCAATAGGAGAGAAGAATTAAAAAACCAAGAAAAACACAACTAAAAAAAAAAATAGCCACACAAGCCTTGTTCAACCAAATAAATACATGTGTCTGAAATGCAAGTATTCCTGTACTTCCCAGAGATCAGTCATCAAGCTGTGCTCCCGGGTATCACCTAAAGGAGGACAGTATTGACTTCACAACAGCACAATTTAAGACAAAACCCACCATATAATCCCTGATTAAAGGATCTCTTCCACAAATGCCTGCAGTTTAAAAGTCACCAAGCACTTCTGCAGCACGCAGAGATTTGTTAACCTGAACACCACACGCAGCACCTGCACAGTTTTTGGAACATTCTATTCTAAATCCAAGCTCGACTGGAACAGGTGCTAATGGGAATAAACAAGACATAGCAGTCAAACCCAATTTTTATAATGTTCTCATAGTTGGTGGATAGATTTATGTTCCCCAGCTTCAACAGTCTCTACGATCGCTTTTCAAAACGGCTTTCAAAACAGCAAGACCAACCACCATCGAGGACTTACCAGATTGGAATTGGTGGCATTGGAATCATCTTCTGGAAAGGGGATATAGATAGCTAAGGCCACACAATTGGCAAAAATAGTCAGTAAAATAATTATTTCAAATGGTCTGAGGAATGGAGTTAAGGAAATTGTTCCAAAATGTACACACACAAATAAAATAAAAACAAAATTTATAAGAATTCTGTTTAAAGAAAGCATTCCAAGCCCCTTATATTCTGAAAAGAAGCATATGCCTTTTTAAGTGCTTTTAGGAGCTTCCAGCCAAGAATCTTCCTAATATGTCAAAAGCAGTGCAGGCCAGTCGCGTGCCAGAGTAAACACAGATTTCTTAAAGGTTTTTTTTCTTCTTTAATTTATTTAGATTGCATTTTCCCGATTTTCCTTCTAGTGTGGCTGTACTATTTTTATTAAGACAAACCTGCTCTAGAAGGACTGCCTTTGTTCCTCTCGTGATTAGTTCCTCTTGGTCTTTTTCCACCTGCATTTACAAATTCTCAAATAATTTTAGCAAACATTTTGGTTTGAATTTTTTTTGGTTTTGTTTTGATTTCCTTTTGTTGCTGTATTTCTTTTCCCCCATTCTTGGTTTCTCTCTCACATCTCAAAGTTAAATTTAAGGGCCCAAGGAATACATGCATACATTGCTAGATGCTTAAAAGACGATAAATTTTGTTAAGGCCAGAAAATGGCTTTGTCCAAAATGTGCTTGCACTGCCAGGTATACTTGTTTTGCCTAAAAATTATTTGAGGGATTATTTCTTTTTCTCTTATTCACATTTCATTTGGCATCACAGGGAACACAAATGTGCCTGCACAGTATATTAGGGAAGCCAAGAGTTCCTTATGACAGAAAAACTGGCAACAATTCATGGGGCATTTCAACCTTGCACCAACTTTGCTGGGGGCGGGGAAGAGGGAACCAAACATTTGGAACGTTCAACAAAGAAATCCTGTGTGACCTCAATGTTCTTTGCCTGTCCAGTGGAACCAAAGGGTATTTTTCTACTGCCTTGTTTGCTGGCACTGTACTTCATCTGCTTCAGTGGATTCCTTGATCTCAGTTGCTGTGAAGTGTCCCCCCAGCTCAGACCATAGACCAGATTTACGGTCTGTCTACGTTTAGTTGCCTGCAAGAATATCCTGGAGTTTTGCTCTGGGATAACTCACCAGTATCTGGAGGAGAATGAAGAGCAGGACAGGACAGGGAGAATGCCAAGCTTAACCTGTGCCACAGACAGCGTTTGAGCGTGAATTTATCTCCCATGGGACTGGCTCTGCAGCGCTGCCAAATGTCAGCACAGCACGGGTGATTTTGGTCAGCAGAGTCCTGTTCTCAGCAGGCTTCAGTAGGAAAAAACTGGAGATCTTTTATGTGCAGCTGAACTGCAAGATAAACACAAACTCCAGGCACCTGACTGCTGTTTATACTCAAATATATCCTACATTTCACAAAAGGAAGACTCAACTCCAATCTCATCAGACTCCTGTGCTTAAGCCTGTTAATAGTAGGAGATATATGATACTCTGGAGGAACAAGAACAGATCAAGGTAGGTAGATTACATGTGAAATCAGTGAGATTTCTCAGGGATATACCTCAGGCTGTTTATATAAATACTGGTGGTCTTAATTGTTTTATTTCCTAGATTTTTTTGGTTGTTTGTTTTAGTTGGATTATTGTCTATTAACCTAATGCTATTCATTCATATTTTCTTTTACTTCTATTCTTTTTATTGCACTGTAAAAATAAAATTATTTATCACCTACAAGTACAGTGCAGACAAAGCAGAAAATTAAATACACAGCTAAACCTTTGCAAAATAAGGCAATTAATTCGTTTTACTTTTTCATAAATGCAATTGCACCTTCAGGCTCTTAACACTATAACATTTGGGTAAGAAATACCACTGAAGTACCATTTGATATTTGTTTAATATCTATTACGCTTAAACTTTAGTGGTTCAGCAAATTAAGCTAAGCTTTCCTCAGTAGTTTTCATCAATTAGGAAAAGTCAGAATTCAGAATAAAATTAAACCTTATCACAATCCTTTGATATTGCTACTTGTCATTGAAGTGTTTCATGTTTATAAACACTAGATGTGCAATGAGAGGTTCTGGTGGGGGGAAAAAAATACTTCCATCAACTCAGCCAAAACCAAACAAAACCAAAAAATGCAAGCTTCAGCATCTTTGGACTGATTTAATGGCATTGTTTGGTCCTCTCTTGATCTCAGCAGTGCTGTATCCTGGTTTACAACATCTCATTCCCATCATTACTTGCTGATCTTGTTCCTCTATCGAATGTCACTCTGTGCTCTATCTAAAGACCTGTGGTTACTGAGGTGCTGGCAAGTAAACCAATACTCAGCTTCATCCTGTTAGTCACCATCAATCAATCACCTTATGCCTAAAGTATCAGAACTATGTCAGAAGCAATAAAAAGCAGCAAACTTAATCAGGTGATTAAAAATTAGCACCTGAAGAAGAAAGGAATAGGTAGGCAGGTAGTTTAAGGACATCTAAGAATTGACAGGGGCATTTTTAACAAGTTCTTCATCTGAAAAATATGTCTATGTCAGCAATATTTAATATACCCATTTTCTGTTTTCACCTTTCTAACATCCCACCAGACACACAAAGGAATAATATTATCATATTGTCTTAAACGCCTTAATTCATTTTTTCTCATACTAACTACTGCCATGTTCTGTACTACCTTCCCTTGACTTGCTTATATATCCCTAAAAACATGCATTTTCTCGTGTATTTACTGAAGCACCCCATTAGCTTGTGAATTAGGGTTAGTATTGTTTTCTCTTTGGGGATGCAAGGGAGATACATTTTATTTCAGCTTGCTTATCAAACCAAATACTCAAATTCCAGCTTGCACTGATCAGCCTTGGGTGACTAAAAAGCCTTTGCTCCTTGCACTTCGAGCTTTGGCCAAACTGTCAGTGGCTTTCCAGGGGAGCAGCACTGATCCTTACATTCTGCAGTTCTGTGTCGGTGGTTGCCTGTTGTCTGTGACACAGTCTGTCTCATGTTCAGACAATTAGATCTGGCTCTGCTCTGCATTTGTACATGTTGCAAGATTACTGTAACGTGTTTCTTTTTCCCTTCTTCTAGATAAGCATTATCCCTTACCCTACATTACTGAGCCTTGCTCATTTAAGTGGAATTCCAATAAAATTAACAGTCCTTCGCCCTGTTTCAGGATCTTACTGCATAAAATTTGGAGGGCTTTTACCTCCTCCTTTTGCCCCATTCTTTTCTCCATACTGTAGAGTGTGATGTCACGTGATCATCAAAAAAAGCGTGAAATTCAAAGTACCAGAGCTGTTGACTGGTGGCACCTGCGAGAAAGCAACCACCAGAAAAAAAAAAAAAAAAAAAAAAACAAAAAAAAAAAAAAAAAACCAAAACCAAAGGAAAAAAAACCCAACCAGCCAACCAAAAAACATGAAACAAAAACAAACAAAACCCCACAAAAAAACATACAAAACCAAAGAAACCCACCACAACCCCCCCTCTGCAAAACAAAGCACAAACAAACAAAACAAAGCCACAACCCCCCAAAAATAAACAAAAAAAACCAGACCAAACCAACCAACAAAACAAAACACCAAAAAAAAAAAAAAAAAATCAAAGTCCCAGAAAGGAAAGCCAGGAGCTGCTATCAATCCCATAGACTCAGTTCAATTCTGGCCTCAGATACTTTGAATATCTCCCATCCATTTCAGTCTGGGCCGTGTGTTTTTAAAAGAGCAGAATTGAACCCCTAACCTTCATCATTTACACTTCTAGTGGTTTCTAACACACAGCTGTAGTTAAGGCTTCAGCTCTAATCTCCCTCCCCTCCCCCAGCATAAATGATCTCAGTTAAGACATCAAAAACTATTCATGTACTTTAAGCTCCCAGCAGCGCCTTTCAACTTAAGGCATTGATTTCCCCTCGCTTCCGAACGGCACCTGACGGGCACCAAACGATCTGCGGTTTTCTGAGCGGGAGCAGCAGAAAGGATATTTCCATTCGACGATGCTGATACAGGCCCTTCGGATGGGATTTTTCAGTGTCAAACACAGCAGTGCGCGGGGCGGACGCGTGGCTGTGGTGGTACCCTGTTTTTTCTGCTTCCCGTACTGCTGCCGTTTCCTCTGCGTGGAGCTGGCGGTGGATATCGTCGCGTTGCCGGCGCTCCCCATCAGCTTGGCTTGCCTGGCGGCATCGATGGCAGCTTGCCAGGACAGGGCTGCCCCTGGCGTTGGGATGTGCTCTGGGGCAAGCCCTGCGGCTGCATTGGCGTTCATGTTGGCATGAGCCGGGCGGGGACTCCCATAGTTGGAACCTGTGGGGGGCGGGGGGAAAGAAGCGAAAATCAAATAAAACAGACAGAAATTTGTGAAGGCGTTTTCTAAACGGCAGGAGAGATAATTCATGTTGTTAAAAACCTTCAGTATCGGTAAAATCAAGGGATAAGATTAAGTGTAGGATATCCACTTACTATCAGCTTGTTCCTTCAATTCAAATTCTTCATTTTAAGGAAACATACTATGCAATCCTTCATCTTGCAAGAGACTCTCAACAAGACCAGTGGATACTGAGCTGTTAGAAATGCCTCCAATCAATTCAACCTCCAGGATTCACAGAAAACAAACTATCCATTTGCTTTTTTAGCCACACATTTTGCAAGTGGGACTGTTTGAAAGCTCAAAAGGTGAGGACAGGTCTCATCACCTTAACACACAGGCACTACTATACTCTTTAGTGCGTGACAAAGCACCCAAATGAGACTCTCAACTCCTACCATAAAAATCCTTATGCTTTCAAGATTATCTCAAGATAAATCGAAATTTTAACAATAGGCTTGATTCCCTCTGCAAAATGTACAAATGTATAAGCCTAAGTACAGCCTGACCAGAAGGTGCACTGAAGCAGGAACTGGAATACAAACACAAGTCTTGCAGATAGTTTAGGCCAACCAACATGTATTTAGAGATCAGAACCTATTCCTTATCCTGATAAACTGATTTTAAGACAGGCAAAATACTGAATCAATAGAGTAACACTTGCTTAAAAAATACATGTTAACGAGAATGCTAAGACCTAGCAGTCCCAACTGTTGCTGCTCTTTTAATAAAGAGTGAGGCAGTATATTCTTTTGTCCAATCAGAATAATAGAATATACTCATCAGGTGACATGCCTGACATTTAGAAGGTCTCAGCAGTACAAAAAATGAAAGTCACCCTTTCAGGCTGGTGTAATTGTTCCATTGTTTCAGTAAAGACGATTAAGTTACCTGTGCCTCTTCAACGAGGCTTTTTCAGTGACTCAAATATTCAATCACTTCAAACAGAGCAAATTTTGAAACTTCAAAATAGATTCCCTTGCTCCTTGAAGCTTGAGTTGAGTTCTGTAAGAACTTGAGAATGATTAAAAGACTTACTACGGACACTTTACAGAAGATGTAAAGTTACATATTATAAAAGTGCAACATAGAATCTACACAAAGTCTCAGCAGCAAACTGGGATTAAGAACACCACCATGTTTAGGTATGCCCTATATAACATTTAAGAGCCTACTTTTATTTGTTGTGAACATTTGGCTGCGGCCCATATGCTGAGATACAGGTTAAAGGGAGCCCAAGGAGTCTACAGATCTTGTTCTTCACCAGGCTACAAAACCAGAGCTTGGTTTCAAAACACTGCACCCTCCACGGACTGTGTTTGGCCTTATATCTGAGCAGCAGACTCTGCTTCAGAAAGAGTGCATGTGCAAGGGGCAGACAGGAGAAACCCATAAAGGAGTCAGATCACCTATTTCAAAGCAAGCTCAAAGTCTACTACTGACCATGTTCCACTTTAGATTAATGTAGAAATATGGTGTCACTAAATAGGTCAGCCGGGCTCCTTATAGGCTACTAGACAAAGCAAACAGAAGACCACTTGACACAGTGTTTCATTTACAATATCAGCTGAAAGACATTCAAAACCAGGGAATTGGCAAGCTGTTCTTGAACAGAAATAATCACCCAAGATGCATATTTCATAGCTGGATGTGCAGTGCCAAGGTATCAGAGCACTGACTGCATTACTAATGAATTAAAGCAGGTAGAATAAATACAATTACACTGACACACGGAGTGCAACAGGATATGCCTCTGCCTAGAAAGCATATAAGATTTTTAAATTCATCTCATTGAATTGCAAGGAAGGACATGATAGAGTCAGGTGTTATTTTATGTCAGGCATTGCCAATAAGATTTCAAGGCTGTTAGAGTTTCATTACATAGCAGGAAAATCCAGAGCTTGTCTCTGCTCACTGAAAAATCTCCTAGCTGCAAACCAGCCAGAAGGAAGCTGGTGAGTAATGTGACTCTGATATGTGAAAGGGAAAGCTGAAAGAAACAAGGAATGGGAAATAGTTAATTCACATCCCTCAGATTTTGAAACTGAAGAAAAGGAGCTTTCAGAATCATACAGGCTAAGCAGATTTCCTCAATGAAGCAGGCAATCAACTGGCAGACAAACTTAGTTTTTAAGGCTAAGCAAATTGTACACAGCACTACTCATGGGATACATATTTATTTTCAGACTAGTTCCAGATGCAGTTTTCTCTTTAGCATCTATTTGACCTCCCTCGCCTAATACACACTGGAAAGGAAAAAAAAATAAATGGAAAATTACTCTAATTATTCTCCAACTCTTCTTTACTGACCCATTAGAGTGGATAAGAAAGATGTGTGTGTTTTCCACTAAAGGCAATCTTGCTGATCCCTCTCCACTGTGTTCTTATCATGCTGACTAGACCATGTGGTCCTGAAAATAAACAGCTGCTGCATCTTAATGAAGACCTTTATGCAATTTGGGAATGTGTCAAGAGTCTTCATTATTATTGCTTATTAGTTATGTTCCACATGAGGATTCAAGTCCATGCATTTTGACTTTGATGTGCCAGCAAAGTTAAGGATCCCACACTTTTGGTAGTTTTATAGGTTTTGCTTCTACCACAATCACCAGTTCCGTAATAAAGTGCTTCGTCTCAAATTCATTTCAAACGATGAGTCAGTAATGACAGATTTATATTAACAAATACTACAAATATTGATTACTGATAAGGATCTGTCCACTTTATGAAGCTCAGAGGCTGCAGACAATATCTGTACCAAATGACTAATGGCAGTGACAAATGGCTTTTCTAGAGGCAGTTTATGGGAATAGCTTGAATTTAAGAGTGAAGCTCACACAGCTTCATGGAAGGTATATTCAAGAATTGAGCAAAATATTTTCAAGGATAGCATAGCCAAAATTTCAGAGAGAATGAAATTCTACCCAACAATCTAAATGCTTGGGGCTTACTTCTTAGGAAGTAAGGGGAACAGTACATATTGAACTCGTGAGGCACCACACTGAAATTTCACCTATGGCATTCATTTCTCCCCCACCACAAAACTTGGCTGTAACCTGAGAGCTGCAGTTACTGGATTTTCTGTTTTCTTTTTGCAATGTAGCAGTTAAAGCACTTCAGTAAATTTCCCCATTACAAATAGAGTTTCATGCTACCTTCATCACTTGAATCATATTTGTTTACATTGTTATTAAGTTAGAAGTTGACCAGAACTAGGAAATGGAGATTCAGCCCCCATCCAAATGCAATAACTCACTAAGCACTGTGATCCACAGCATCATCACACTGCTAATCCCTACCACCCTTTAGTAAGAATTTGTATTGTTGACTCTGTCCAGCTGGTGCACAGAATTCTTCTCTCCCAAGTACTTCTGTGCTATGGATCAAGAGTTTAAGCATCTGAAGAATAATTAAACAGAAAGGGCCCTATAAGTGAACAAATTTGATTACAAAGTCTTTGGGAGAGACTTTCATTTTTGCAAAAATGAGAATTTGCAGAACTAAAACAGATGCAGAAACAACAGAAGCACAGGTCTCAAAAATCAGAGTTAAGTCACAGAAGTAACAGAGGTAAGGTTGCTATACAGCAGGAAATGAACCACACTGCTCAAAGCGTCTGACATCGTAAGATTACAACTAAATCACCAAAATGCTATTAAAATATACAGTGATGACCATTAATAACTTTATAAGTGGTATTTGCATTCTAATACTCTCTGTCAAGTGACCTATTAACTATGTCAAAAGCCTCATTAGAAAACCCCAGCTAAGCAGTGACCATTTGATATGAAATGTGGCGAGTTGGAATCACAACTTATGAGCTTTTTTTGACTTCATCTAGTTAGCCACATATTTGTTGTATAGGAATTTGAGTTCAGTTAATTCCTTAAATGACAGTAGACCTATCCTAATGTGGGGTGTCACCATTCTTTTTTCCCGTCACTTTAAAAACATCAGAATCCTAAAAATGCAAACCTTGAAACTGTGCTGCACAGCTGTATTTTTCCCCAAAGCAGAGGAAAGATGGGTACAGTAAAATATAAGACTGATTAAATCACAATGTCTTGATTGAATTCAGAAAGAAAGCAGGAAACTGGTCACACTACTAAGATCATGTGTGAGACCTATTCCAGCACACAGGAAAACAGTTATAAAATATTGAAGTGAGAGGTGTCCAAAGGAGAAGAGAGAAGAGTAACATCAAAAAAAAAAAAATCAGTGTATGAGATCATCCGCTAATAAGAGGAAGAACGTGGAAAACATTGATCCATTAACCAATGGAAAAAGGAGAGCATTTGGCAGATGATTGTAAGAAGGATTAAGTGTTACATGTGACCTTTTTGCATCAATTTTACAAAAGAAAATCCATCCAGAGCTGGAGACTAACACAAATAATCCCCGAACCAAAACAGGTATCATTTCCAACTGTAAGATTGGAATGAAGACAGGAGAGATCTCAGAGGACTGAGAAAGGGTGAATGGAGTTTGAAAAGTGGAAGGGAGGCATTAAATCCAGTTTAACTTCAGCTTCAAAAAAAAAAAAGGAAATCTGTAATAAGTAAGATAAACAAGTGTCTCCAAATACCTGGAGGACAGGTAGAAAAAGAGCAAGAGACATAAATCCTTCATGAATACATTGTGTAGAAGAAAACCACCTTCTTCCAGAAGGAGTAACAGAATTCACAGGCAGGATGGGAGCAGTAGGGTCCGTGTCTCCTGACTTTACTAATAGTTTTATGAGGTCTTGTGTGATGACTCCATAAGAATGGTAGGTGTGAGGGATGTATGAGCAAGATTAAAATTGCTGTAACATGAGTACAAAAGCAGTTGGATGCCTGAGAGCAGTTAGCGCTGGTACACAGCCCAAACTGGAGGATGTGTCACACAGAGGTACCCAAGTGCCTGCCCTGGATCTGATTCTGGTCAATGTTTTGATTCTGTTCAATTAATGATCTGGATGATTAAACAGTAAATAGTGTTACTAAACAAGCAGGCAACTGTGAGGCTGGGAGGTAAGGCAAATACACTGACGGACGGGATTTGAATTTAAAATGAACTTCATCAATTGAAGCAAAAGTCTTTAAAACAGAGTTGAAGTTCAGCAGGGACAAATGCAAAGTATTTAAGCAAAATGAATCATCTACCCAAATTATTTCCAGAAAAGCCTTGGAGCTTTACAATGGATCTGCAACAGAGCAGAGGTTGATATTGTCACACTGCCTTCTTCCCATCAAAATGCAGCCACCACAATGTAGTACATAAACTGGGATAAAATCAATCCAACACGACAAGGAATCCTTCTCTTCAGCTCAGCATGGGCAGGGCTTCAGCTGAAATACAGGGGGCAGTTTTGGGTTCCACACTCTGACACAGACACAGCTCCGCTGAGGCTGCCCAAAGCGAGCAAGGAGACCAGACAAAGGCCTAGAAAACATGAGCCATGAGGCAAAGCCACAGAAACGGGAGTGACTGAACTCAGACTGCTGTTCCTGAAGATGTGAGGGGGAGGAAAGTATGATAACAGCCTTCAAGTGTGCATATACACGTATTTTATATACACACATTATATATCTGGGTTTAATATCTATTTCTAGATACATATGTATGTATATTTTATTTCAAAAAACAGAAAGGGAATATCTATCACCATGCTCACAGGGAATAAGCAGAAGCAGTGTTTCTCGCAGCAAGAAAAATTCAGGATGTACCTCCCACACTCTTAAGTCTTTTAGACCAGGCCAGAAAAACATTTATCTGGAATCACACACTCGAGGCAAGATTTATAGTGAGTAGTAGTTTCTTTTGTTGCGTTAGAGCAAGTGTGGCATGAAGAAAGGCCTCTGTACAGAAAGATTATGTGTTTATTCATCAGTTGATGTATCAAAAGAGACCTATCTGAGTAAACCCTGCTTCACTCAAACCTTCAGATTATCACAGCAACATCAGCACCTCATAAGACTTTATGTGCATGCTCCTCTCTCCACGGTGGGGAGGAGGTGAGGACCTTCAGCTAAAATCAGCTTGGAGTTCATTTTCTTTGCTTCTAAAACATCACTCTGGAAATATTAAAAGTCTAAAAGCCTTTCAGCATTTCAAGACAATAACAACGAGCCATACACAGACTTTAAAATCTTGACATGAAACAAACACATTTAGTTGTATGAGACAGCAGGTTCTTTTTTCCAGAAATCTTCATTAAATTTTCAGTTGACATGCCTGGAAGTTTCCCCTCGTGAATGCAAGGCTGCACACATGTAAGTCCCTCAAGCTTTAAAACATGATTTGGATATTTTTCCTTATTAGCCCTTTGTAAAAAAGTTGAGAAAACGTTATTTCTGACAGCTAACTGTTACAGTAACACTAGGGGGTTTTTTTCCCCAAAAACAAGTGTTTTTCTGAAGGCAATTTGTAATTAGGGATACAAATTATAATAAAAGCCGAACTGCAACCTGAACTATGCCTTTTTCCATAACAAAATTTATAATAGAGACACACACTTTTAAACATCACATCAGACTAAAATTCAGTGTGTAGTTGTTAGCCCAGATAAGAGAGTTAAAGAATTTTTCCTGTAAATTGTTTTGGGGTTTCAGAACACACACACACGCACGGAGAAGATACATGATTTCAGATGGTTTGTTTGCCGTAGTTGAGACTAAACAGTTTTAAAAATCTAAACAAAAAAAAAAAAAAAAAAAAAACAACCCAAAAAGATTATTGAAGAACTATGCTTTGCACGCTTTGCAACCGGAACAGAGGTGGGGTGTGGGGTTTTTTTTTCCTTCATGCTATTAACAGAAGAAACAATGAACTTCTAGCAATTAGGGGGAAAAAAAAGTCCATTTCAATGAAGAGTCCAAGTGCACAAGCTCCTCTCACTTCCAGTATTGAATGCCTCCAAGTTAAATATTTACGCTTGAAAATTAACTACTGACACTGCATGGTAAATTATTGTAACTTTGCCAACGCTATTTAGATTTTGAATTTTCTCAGAAAGAGATTCTACATTGGTAGAACATCCAGCACAAGGGATTCCTGGCTCATGAATAAGGCCCAGCAAGAACACAAGCAGTAATAAATCACTACCAACACTGGAATAAACCATGGGACAACTCTTCCCTTAACATCACCACATACATAGTTCTCTCCAGGCAAATATACTTCATTTCAGAGTATTTCAGAGTTGCAAAGTCACTACTTCCTAATAAGATATTTTTCCATCTGCACCAAGATAAGAAATTTTCAAGATTTCCCTTACTTTTCTATTTGAAAATGCTCTGGTTTTCAATGAACACAGTTCAGGTGTTTGGAGTGGGTTGTGGTTTTTTGCTTTGGGGCTTTTCCTTTTTTTTGGTGGGGGGAGTGCTGGGAGAGGGGGCACTGTTTGTGCTGCATTGGTTTTAATTTTTTTAGTAAATGACACAACACTGTACTTGTAGTAAAAGCAAATTCTATTCCTGTTTACTGATGAATTTGAGTTTTTACAGTTCAGTGTACATTAACAGAAAAAGACAGAATCTCTGCCTCTCCCCCTTCTAATTAGCAGATGATTAGAAGTTATCGTCTAAGATTTCATCACTTGAGTGTTTCTTCTTTTAAAGTTTTCACTTTCCATTTTGAAACAATAAAAGTAAAGTCTGTCCTGCCTCCTTCACCAGAGCCATCTTGTCACACCTTACCCAGAAGAATCTAGAAAGCCCAAAGTTTGAAGAGTCTCAGCAGTCACAAAAATCTACTTTCAGATTTTTCTCTTCTGTAACTATGGATTCAAGAGAACTAGGCTGGGAAGTGAGGTTTCTTTTTTCTTTCTTTTTTTTTTAAGAGAGAGGAGGAAGAAGTGCAAAAGCATGAAGCCTACTAAATTATAAACCCCGAGGCAAGTGTGTAATATGAAAAGTTTGAGCCAGAGAAGTCTCTAATACAACTCAGCTGAATTACAAATTCTATTATGAGATAAATTTCTTTGGGTGAAGAGGTGCTTAGAGGGCGATTTCCTTCAAAACATTTGGATTTTTTTTTCTTTTGTGGCTTTTAAGCTACAAGAGAACACGAAAACTCACAGAGAATCCTTTTTTGGTTTTCTGGTGGCACTTAGATTAAGCTCTCAGAAGTCAAGCCAGAGAACACTTTCCTTCAACCACAGCTCACTGAAACATTCATACAACTCAAAAATAGCAGCGCAGGACTAGGAGCATAAAGACCTTTTTTACCAATAAGAGTATTAGTATTTGTCTCAAATAAGCATGAGAGAACCCAATTAGCAATTTGTTTGAAGGAATGGCTAGCGAGGGTTTTTACATAAAACCATTCTGGTTCTGCTGGGATAATGCAATCTCCCACAGAGCACAAAGCACAAATGGCATAGAAATTAAAAAGCAAATTTCCTCACTTGAGGCAGTTATAGATGCACATCTCATATAGTGCATCAATGCACCTTTTTAAAGTAGGGTACCTAATATTTAGGGTACCTGTCAGCACAAAACCTTTGCAGCAACATGCAAACATGTCATGGCAAGTTTACCAAGAGACAGCTTTCTTGTTTAAATGTATTTTTTTCCACCATTTGTCTAAGTTATTGTTACCACCATTACAGATCCTGGGATCAAGCTCAACTTTGGTAAAATTTCCTTGACTTCAGTAAAATTCCTCTGCAACTCAATAAGTTGGATCCTTCTGACAAGCTGGTCATCTTGACTGCTCACCATTTTCTTAGTGGTGAATGATTACTTTTCACATAGTGATTAATCTAAATATAACTTCTTTGCAGAAATTAAGCTCTTACGCTTTAAAAATAATCTTCACTGTATTAGATGGTCTCCAGATTTCTTGCCTGAGAATTCACAGTGGGATAAAAATGAACACAGGAACCTGTTCATGTGATTTGCCTCACCCTACCTGAAACACTTAAAAAAAAAAGGGATCTTGTCTAAACCCTCTCTATAGTCAGTGCAGAGGATCATTTCTTCTATCCTTAAGACAGATGTCCAAAATACAAGTGAAACCAGCTGCTCAAAGTGCCAATCTCTCTTCACACTGTACAGAAGTAACCTAAAACATTTAATCACACAACAAATTTAAGTGGATTAAATGAGATGACTCCCATGTATTTGTGGGGAGCACATGCACACACATGTGTTTGTGCACAAGGTGGAGAGCAACTCTGCAGCTGCTTTTAGTCCAGTTCTGTAGCTGCTTTTGGCCCAAAACATGTGACAATCTGGAGGATGTGTACAAGCGTATGATATCTAAATAATTCAAAGCCTGCAATTTCAATATTCCTCATCCTAGAAAAATCAATCACAATTCTTCCACAACTCATAGTATTCTCAGTCCAAAAATAGCAATCTGTTCTCAGTTACATCAGATGGTGACTAAAAAGCACAAAGGGATCTCTATATGGGTCTGTATCTGAGTTACAGACAATGAAAATTACAATAGACACACACACAAAAGAAAGAAATCAAACTTCAGCATCCAGATCTAAGTGGAGATCAGGCCTGATAAATCATAGACACTGCAAATTCTAACAGGCTGAGGGGTTTTGCTTCCTCTCTCTGTTTATGGGGTCAGTGTTGAGCTGCACAGATGCAGACAGCAGGCAGAGTTTGCTGGAAACAGCTTAGTGAGCTTGCAAAAGGAGAGTTTATTTCCAAACTTCTCATACAAACCCTAAGTACTCCCTGCCAGCCTTCCCTGCCAGTGATGATACCCACATCAGGAAGCCATTAATCCGTGTTATGACACAATAACTTGGGTTAAAAGGGATCTCTGAAGGCCATCTGGTCCACATCCTCCTCCTTTTTAGCCTCTCATTCAAAGGGGTCACATGTCATCAAGCTCTTTGGCTATTCAGTGTCATCCTTTGCATCATTAGTGCTGGCTCTGAGTCCATGTGTAAGAACTGACCACAACAGGCACCCAAACCACACAAATTAGAAGAATATATCTACCTATCAATAGATCTATCTATAAATATACAATCTCTCTAATTTTCAGAGATGCATTATACTCGGTGAAAACCAGACATCTGTAAATTGTGTCATTAGCACCCACGCAAAACAGTTGCTTAAAGACCTATTTGTTGCTTTTCATAAAAGCAGAAATTTATTTTAAACTGCATTTATCTAAATTTAGATTATGTCTGCAATATCCTAATAAATTAAAGATGCAGGCCCTTCTTGAAATGCAGGCAGTTTCAAAGGAGAAGGTATTATAAGATGTTTCAAGTGTCAAAACTGACTTTGATTTCAGCTATTAATCTTAGTGTTCTAAAAAACACATTTTTCTATTTTTAAAATATGATTTTTTTTCTTGCCCTGCTGCTTAGAGTAAGACCAACAAAACATCAGAAAAAGCAACTGAAGAGGAAAGTTTTGAAATTAACTATACGAAGGGTTACATCAAATACTAAGAATTAAGCAAGTGTAAATAGAAAAGTTTGGTGTTTCTCCTACTTTCAATCACCTAATTAATAATCTTAATTTTAATAATTTTATACAAAATCAAAGTATTCAATCAGGGTTGATTGAATTGTAACTTGGCATCATTAAGGTGCTAGAAAGAGATCATGCAAAACAATGGCAAAATTTGAACTGAGGGAAGAATAAAAGCTTCTTCCATTCTATTTCCTTTCATCCATAAAATCTCACGGAAATGCTCCATGTACAAAATGCTCTGCAAAGCAAGGAAAAGGAAGGCCTTGTGAACCCCCCCTTTAAACAAAACCACAGAAAATGACTAACCACATGAATGTAAACCATGCTGTACAACAAAGGAAAACAGTGGCTTGGTTCAATTTCAGGGTGATATTAAAAGACAATTAAAAGAAAAAAAAATACAAACAAAACTATTCATTTACTCAAACTAGACCTTTGTGATCTAGAGGTATCAAAGCACTAACAGATGTACAGTCAGATTTTTATAGCACTTTGCATAGAGAAAAATAATTTTACTGTGTTGTTTGGTGCCTAAGATAATACATTCTATCTCCAACATGCAGACTTTTCCCTAACATGTGTTTATTTACTGGTATCTTCTTGCTGGATGTTCTGTGTCTAAATATTAAGCACGTGTAATATGCAGATGCAAAAACAAGCGCTCTTGGCTTGCTCTGCCAGTTAAGAGCATTTCCAAGCTAAATAAGGCACTGAATCAGAAGATTGCAACTGCAGAAAAAGGGGGAGGGGGGAGAAGATAATAAAAGGGGGGAAAATTTGCAAGAGCATCTTTGTAAGCACCTGTATGAGGAAAATCAGGGTCTGGTTTACATCTCAGGCTGAACACCATAACATGCAACCCCAAAATAGTTCTTATGTCACTGGTTGACTATACAAACATTGTTAAGCAGCTTCTCTGTGACCTTTTCTACAGCAGATGCAGACAAATGTTTGAGACAGTCTTTATAGATTCTTTCTAAAAATAAGAACTCCTGCTTATGTAAAAGCAGATTCATTGATCATTACCCAATTTACACATGGCAGAGCAAAGGTGGCACGAGCAGATCCATGCCAGGTTTGTAGAGCACTTGCTTAGAACTCAACAGACACTATTTTAGAACTGCCATTGAGTTAGTGCTCCAGCTGCTGCTCCAGCTCTGCCTTCAGAGTTTTCTCATCACACCAAAGATGGTGAAAGCCGAGGCTTTCCTGTTCCTTTCTTGGGAAGTGCTGTGCACTTTGCAGGATCAGCATCACAAAAGAAGCGAGGCATTTCCTATAAACCATTTACTCTGACAGCATAGGAACACTGGCCAAGAGATATTAAGTTTCTACTGTTCATTAGAAAACAGCAGCAATAACAAACAAACAAACACACACACACACATTAAAAACACCCAAACAACACCCCAACCCAACCAACCAACCAACAAAAGCATCACAGAAAACCCTAAAACATCCAGCCTATTGACAAGGATTAAGCATCTCTCATTACTGCTGGAGTTTGCCACCAGTTCTGTGCCCTCCCTCTTTGGAGGCAGAGCTTGCACACAGGTTTAACTCCTCTTTCATGACTGAGCTGCTTTGTCCTGACAGCCAGTTGTTGCTTCTAACTAATGGTTAGAGTGAACCAACAGACAGACAACGTGGCCCTGACTGAGCTTCCACCTGTGTGTGAGTGTAAAGTCCAGGGAATGTGGCTGTACAGAGCATTTCTGTGGAACACATCATCACAGGCCCCAGTTCTAGAATGCACACCTCGAAAAGAGTAATGAACTAACTTAAAGAACAGAGAAAAAGAGGCAGAAGAAAATGTAGACTAGGATGATATCTTCAAAGAAAGACTAAAGAATATCTGAATCATTTAGTCTTATATAAAGAGAATTTAAAAAAATTTAAGGGAATTCATCAGCATGAGCACACGAAAGGTTTTTGACACCCCGTGACCCTTTTAACTTACTGGAATAACCCTTATTATATTCAATATTTGGTAGCTGTAACTAAGCAAACTCAGATGTCTAATAAGTGTACACTGTTAACTGTGAGGAGGCCTAACCAGAGAAACTTCACTGTGAAGTGTCAGGGGCCACTTCCACTTTGTCTCCCCAGGTCAGGCCTGTGTAATTTTCTAATGTCCCTGCTGGTGATCAAACAGGAGGATTCAGAAACTGCTGTGAGAGATTCTTCAGCTTGGCAGATGTCCTCAAAAATCTGTTATCCACGGACAGCCCAAGGACAGTAGGTAACACAAAGCTATCAGGATGATATTTAAAATACCTCAGTCAGAAATGTCCCTGTAAAAAGGTATTTTTTGCAACATATTTTTGAGGCTTGCAGTGGGATAAATTGAATATTTTTACATGTAGACCGGGGGTCTCCATTATTATCCGTATTTCAAGTTATTTGTTGCACAATGGCTTGATCAGACAAGTGGCATTACAAAAACAGTTACATTTTTTTTAAGTAAACTACTCCCACTTAAATCTATACATTTCCTGAAACATTCTCTTGTCTCAAGTTTTGAGTCATTGTATCATTACCAGGCACAGGCAGTAAATGAGCATTCAAAAGCAAATGGTGAAAGGATGACAGAAAACATCATAGACAACCCTATGCAAAATCACAGAATAGCTTTCCATAGAGGCAAAGCATATGTTTGATTTCTACAGAGAGATTAAACTGCAAGCCACCGATGGGAAATACTACATTCAAAGGTTGCTATTTCATTTCAAAAAGATCCCCTCACTTCCTAATTTCGAAATTCAGCTTTCAAAATTGAGCCCACAAAGTTCAATTATTTCACCAGCGCCTCATGGGAAGGGCAGGCGTTGCTTTGAGCTGATCTGCCCCATCGCAGATGACAATTTCTGTGAGCAAAATCACTCACTGGTGCTCTTCAGGAAGCTGTAATAGGTGCTTCACATACCCCAGCTGTCACAGCCCAGCCTTTCTCCCAGGGCACAGCAGGTTGGGTCACTGTGGACCTCATGCAAAGGGCAGTGTGAGAGAGGCAAGGCTGCAAATTGTGGGAAGAGAGGCTCTGAACAGATATCGGGATGATGCGTAAAGACTTTGTATCCCTGCTTGTGGCAGTGAGAGGAAGACATTTTGAAAAGGTACGTGTTCTTTGAGATAATACAGTAGTATAAGGGTATAAAGAAAGTATGTGTGTGTGTGTGTAATCCTTTATTTATGGTGATAAAAACTTGCCCTGTCAAAACAAGTTAACCTTTTCTTCTGATGTCACCAGAATGGAGTACCATTGTATTCCTCCTCTGCATCCTGCAGGGACAAGGGCTCTCCCTCTGGCTGAAATCACAGACCCAGCACACTCTGCCTGGTACTCCAGGCTCTGGCACACAGAAGCTCATCCCTCTGCCAACATGTCCAAAGTTGAACAAAGTTGCCAAGCTAACAGGACCACATTAATTCTGCACCTCAGGTTATCTTCTCTTTGAGACCCTGATAGTGTATAAGTTTGCAGTGACTCAAAAATGACATGATCAAAATCAGGCATGCTAGTTGTAGCCAGGTGAGGGTCGGTCTCTTCTCCCAGGCGGCTGTCAGTAAGATGAGAGGGCATGGTCTGAGGCTCTGCCAGGGGAGGTTTAGGTTGGATATTAGCAAGAAATTCTTTACAGAGAGGGTAATCAGACATTGGAATGGGCTGCCCAGAGAGGTGGTGGATTCTCTGTCCCTGGAGGTATTTAAGCAGAGACTGGATGTGGCACTGAGTGCCATGGTCTGGTAACTGTGGTGTTAGTGGATCAAGGGCTGGACTTCATGATCTCAGAGGTCCTTTCCAACTCAGCTGATTCTATGATTTGATCACCCCAAAGCACAACACACACAAACCAAGGAATTACTGCAGAGAACCTTCTCTACATTTCTATTACCTAACTATTAATCTTTCCTTGTGAATGTGGTACATTCCACCCACACTCACTAGCTAGGACGAGAAGGCTGAATTGGTGACAGCACAGTTCCTCTGATGCTGTGTCTTCTGGCACACTTGCCATCCCTCTCTGACACTGCCTGGAAAATCCCATCTCCATCCTGAAGCTACCTGTTTTGCATTCACAAAATTTCCCACTCCTAAACATAGTCTTGGGAAAAATTAATTGTTCTGACCCTAGACAGAAACGGGGATATTCCTCAACAAACAGATTCCATGCCTTTCCAACAGGGATTTTTCCCAAGTTATTGTTTTTCTTATCATGCTTTCCTTTGTCCATTTCTTTTATTTAACAGCATACATTTAGGCAGGAGGCACATCTTTAATGCATTTGCATCCACACAGGTCACTTGAGAGACAGGTGACTTCCTAAAACCTAATATAAGGCATATAACCCCTTTCTTGACACTATGCTTCTGTCATTGCCAACCAAAACTAGAAATCAACACACAAGGCATAAGGTGGAATTCATTCCATTAGTTCAAGCAATCCAAAATCTGACATTTAGTCAAGTTATTCATCAAAGCTTTAGCCATATAGCCAAGGCAGAGTTAAGTAGCTCCAAAAAAAAGCAGCCTGCACCACTATTTTAGATACCTGTAATGTTCTGTGGCCATGGCTGCCTTCCTCTCCACTGACTACACACCAACTCTAAATAATTAGCTCCAACTAGATAATTTGAACACCTACAGTGAGGTAAAATGAAATCTACGCCAAATGATTAGTTTTACTATACGAAGAATGACAATCTGAAAACATAGACCACTTCTCTCTTATTTCATACTACTTTGTTTCTTTCCAAATCTTTCATAACACAGCCAGATCCTTCCAATCACAGTCACTTATTCATTCTGGTCCACTAAGCAAATTATACTTCTGCCTATATATATTCACAACTGTGTAGGCACAGTGCAACTGCAAACATCTCTGAGGCATTCTAATGGTTCCTGAGAGTAAGACAATTTTTTCCAGCTATTTGAAAACAAAAATAAAAATGCCTCATGATACAGACACTGGGAAGGTGGTAGATAAAAATCAGCAATGTCTGTATTTCTAAGGTTGCTATTCGAGCCCTGAGGGTGCCTACTGATAGGTTTGTGTAGAGCTGGGAGGAAGAGAGAGGTCCAACTCCTCTGATCCATTAGCACCAAGTACACTGTGTGCACACCTCATACCACCACGTGCATCCCCAGATAGAGGCCAGGCAAGAGTTCCCATTTCTATCCATTTCCCATTTGATCATGGCAATATCTACATTCAAGGGAAGCGTCATCTCTGCAGTTCACATCCCAGAGTGAAACCACACGCATCCTGATCATAACCTGTCTGGTTCAAAATTCATACCAAAACCTCAGCACTGACTCCCCATAATCCTGTCTGATCACTTGTTTCCAGTTACCCAAGATACTGGCCTCCTTCCATGACCATTACATCCCCCAGCTCTAAAACTGATGACCACCAGGGAAAGATTGCACTTACAAAGAAGAGAATCCTCTTTACTTATTAATATACAGCACTCATTACCAAAGTTAAGACTACTAAGAATAATTGGCATTAGGGCTGCAGGCAGATGACTCAGCCCTGGCCTGGGTAACTGAACAGGACATGGAAAACTACTGGATATGACATGAGAAATTACCAGATGTGACAACAAGGAGAGAGGCTGACAAGGGTTACAGGTGGCACTGGGAGGGATGGCCAGATCCCCACACGCTTAGGAGGGAGTTGAGTCAGAGAGGAATGAACTTCACGGTTAGTTGAAGGAAGCACTGCAGGACTGCTGGGCAGTATCAGAAGGCCAACAGTGCCCAGGTAGCTCTGTTAGTAGTGCCAAATAAGGCCAGGGTTGCTGAGGACCAATATCAGAAACACCAGATTTGGATATGGATGTAAAAGAGCTGGGACAACAGGGAAAAAGTAACTAGGGGAGGGTTGTCTGTTCTGGAGAAGACTGGAGAGAGAAGGGAGGCCCAAAGGCAGACAAAAGGGGAGTCAGAAGAACTGAAAAGGGATAATGCAAATCATGGGACATGATTATACGGGGGTACCCGCTGAGAGCCCTGCCCTCAATCACCACAGCTGGACCAGGACAAACAAACAATCTGTTGTTGTGATTGTACCACAAGGTTCAAACCTGCTTGTGAGGTCAGGAAGGACTTGTGTACTCAGGAGAACCAGGGCAGGGGTTGCTCCCCTTGATTTGCACTCAGACACATGGACTGAACCTCCCGGTATTGCTGTGTCTGCTACAGGCTTGATGAGATCAGTAACTACACACCATTTCATAACATGGATCTTACTAAAATTAAATGCTATATTAAATTCTTTGCCTGTACCTCCTAGAGTAATATCTTCACATAGTTGATGAAGAAAGAGAAAATTAATTTTCCAAGACTATTGACTTGGCACGTTGTGAAGAGCAATAGAGTTTTTAACACTGGAAGATATTTGTACTACAGGGATCATGACCACGTGAATATATAAGAAGAAAAGCAAATAACTTCAGAGAAAACAATTTACTTTTTTCCCAGTCTTCCAAAAGGAAAGAAATTTAGCCTTTATGGAGGTATACAGATTTTCTGGAAGTCTACATCCTAACATAAAATTAAAATACAGCCTGATCCTCTAAATGTCCATACTCCAGTCTTTACATTAATCTTCCAAACAGCCCTTGACAATCTGTCAGATCTCTGTTCAGTAGCTGCAGAATCAGGTTTAGATACTTTCTACTGCTGTTATTAGAACAACTATCTACATGAACTGGAGGTTTAAATCCTAAGATGACAAGTGGGGCTTTCCATCTTCTGCAGTAATTCTATCTTTAAATAGTATTTTAAAATAATATTTCAACACTGACAGGGAAACGAGTAATAAAATTCACCAATATATTAAGCCATCTGGATGAGCTTACATCAAATTCCTTTTGAAGTATCAAACACCACTGATATGTGCTACAAGAATAAATTTCCTTCCCTCTGATATTTGTAGATTTGGCTCCACGTAGGACTTCCCCATCCATATTTCTCATAAATAATGAATCCTCTGGCCCTACAGCATGCATGCCAACATCCTTAGCAACACTCAGTCAGACCTAGCTCTGTATTCTGTGCACTAACCCTCTTCATGAGAGACCACATTAAAGCACAGCAGAAAAGACCTCAAAAATGCATACCCCAAAAGAAAAGTAAAAAAAAGTGTTCTGGCGAAATAAGAGCAAAATCAAGGCAAAGCATGATAACAGCAACGTTCTCAATAAGAATGCTAAGTACTAGAAAAAGCGATAAAGAACTGCTGACCCATATGTGCTTATTTAAATGCAAGCTTTGCCTTTAAACGGCAGGATGTCTGTTCCAGTCAAATGCATATCTATCGACAGAGACACTCTAAAAGCCCCCGTAAATCACATTGCAAATTAAAAGCACTTAAGAAGACGTCTAAGCATAATGTTTCATAGAAAGTAACAGAAGTTGCATTATCAGCATTAAAAACTTCCTGCAGTGTTTTGTTGAATTATTCATATCTTAAGATGTGATCCTTTTTTAAGCACTTCACATTTGACCACGTGCTACGACACCTTCCCAGAGATGCTGCCAGGCACCTGTAAAGCCCCATGCTCAATTTTTCTTAAGTTTGATAGCTGGTTGGTTTTTTAAAAAAATTTTATTTTAAAACACTTCAGTTGTTTTTAAGAACTGCCAGGAGCAAGTCCCTCTAGTTATTTTTGACTGATTTCCTGGCATGCATAACAGCTTTTATCACTGCGTGTGAATCGGGACACAATTTTTCATCTCTTATGATCTTTCTTGACACCCTTTGCCTTAAAGCAGATAAAAGCCTTGAAGCCAAGTTCATCTTAATCTTTCACTCTCTGCTTTCATTTCTGACTTTTGCCATAATGACTGAAATGACAAGGGATACTCCATTCCAGTCACCGCTGTGCGATTGCATTTGTTTCCAAATCCAAAACTGAAATTAAACTCTTAACTCTCTTGGTCATAATGCAAAGCCAAAAGCAAAATTTAGAATTTGTTTTTTTCAACATACTCCCTCATGAGCTCCCCTGTTTTTGATTTAAGCAATAAGTTTCGTCACATTAAAGAAATAGCAAACAATTCTCAAACAGAACTGCAGAGAAATGTTTTTGAGAACTCAGCAGCACATACTGCTCCGTGCAGGACCACCCCATCCTAAACACCAGCTAACACACCAAACATTTCACACCCCCAGTATTTGTGCAATTGAGCCAAAGCCAGTGAGAATCTGTCAGACAAGATACTGGAGTTCTAGCACTCAAGCCATTCACTGATTTAGGAATTCAACTCTGACACTGCCTGCACCAGACCCGATGCCTGTAAATCTCAGATTTTTCATTTAAAATTTTCACACAGGTGAAAATGATGTAAAAATTGCACGTAATCCGCACCTAGATGCTGCTCCTGAATACAGCCGTACTGAAGTTCCATTAAACCCACAATTAAACCTGATCACTTTCAATTTTCACCCCATAAATGCATTTTACTTCTCTCTAAAGGCACCAATTCGAATTTAAATTACACTTGCAAACACTCTATGCATCTATACAATTTATAATAGGCAATAATAGCAGGCAATATACAATTTATAATAGCAGTAATAGGCAATTTAAGTATCATATGGGAATTTCAGCGCACAGGTGAAGCTTTCCTCCTTACACAGAAGTCTATTTGTTCACTACTCCAGAGAGTAATGAATACTATGGATTTCCTCTGTTTTCTTAATGGCCCTTGGGCTTATCTGACTTCATTTGCTGACTTTTCTGTCAATTGACTTTGCTGTCAATATGTTAAATTCATCCCAAAGAAATCAGACCCCTTTGTAGTTAACTAAATTCAAATTCCTAATATTTACATATAGGATCTGCATGGAAAACATTCTTTTGGGAACTACAAGATAGGAAAAAAACCCAGCAAAGTTTGGCATTACAGATCAGTCTTCACCTTCAGCTTCCTGGTATTTGTCAATCTCTATCAGACTTAAGGTCCAACATGAATCCACCATGCAGTGTACTTGAGTGCAACAATTCGTTCTCCCTTTTCCTTCAGCAAACATCAGTTTTAATTCCTGGATTCACCTGGATTACATTTGCTTCTCCCACAGTTCATTGTAGTGTTTCCGTAGCTAAAACTCAGGAACTCTACCACAAACAGCTATATCAGACAGGTCTCAATTTCAGAATTTTTCTTTTTGCCAATAATCCATGAAGCAGAGTAGAGCTGGTGCCTAACAGAGCTGAACTGACCTGCAAGCAAAGAGACACGAGTATTCCTTTTGTATAGGTAGGAGACTACTTCATATTGGAAAAATATCTGATGTATCAATAATACATATTAAATTTTAAAAAATATATATTACACTTAAAAACTAATGACCCTTAAGAAGTCTTATATCTAACCACCCATGCTGGAGAATGGAAGCCTTTTTTTTCCTCCTTTGCAATAAAGAATCTGAAATCTGATCAGTAACACGAATTCGTTCCTGCAATGCCTTTAGGAAGAAATGTTGAGTTAATTACTCAATTACAGCATATTTACTTTGTAATTATAATGTCATGTTCAGTCATATTTAATTGTTTTTTCCAAAATACCCAAAGGCAACCATACACATAGTGGGCTGAAAACCTGAAAAATTTTAGATAAATAACAATACCATTTAGAGAAGCATATTTTAAACATGTCCTTTAAGGTTAGATGGATCTCAAACAATGTTTTCCTTAAAACAATTAACTCAAGATTTATGTGCAAAATGCAGAGTTCCTGTGGAATTACCCAGATTTTTACTGGGTCTGGTTTGAAAACCATTAAATTTCCAGTCACCCTTAAAAATTACTTTATTTAAATATTTTGTCTTTTATCAAAGAAGCAAATTTTCCCTCCCTCCTAAGTGTGCTAAGTTTGTTGGTGCACAGTTGATGAATCTCGTGGATTTCTTTTATTTCTTTACAGCTGCCAGGTTAAATAATCCTTTTTTTTAATCCCCACAGACAGGGCTTTAACTGGTACTCTGCTAACTCCTCCCAGCTGTTGAAGGACATTCAACTTGCTGGTGTTTTTTCACGGATTCTGAATGTTTTGACTGCTGGGACAGCCACTGAGATTTAGAATTTAATATCTGGGACCAAAAAAGACACAGACACATACACATACCGAAAAAACAGGAAAATCACAGAAGTCCTCTACAAATACATAGCCTTAGCATTCCTAGATAAGTTTTTAACATGCCAGGGAATATCCATTAACAGTTATTTTGATATTTTTTAGTCTGAAAGAAAAAAGGAACCTAAATCAAAGTTGGGATCCCAATCCTGTTTGGATTCAAGCTCTATAATTATCACTTCCACAGTGATTTTGTGTGTGGGTATATACACATCCCAACAGAAAGAAACTAGATTCAGCTAAATGATTATAAATTACAGCAGGATTCATCTATCAACCTGACACGTTAACGTGGATTGGAACGTTAAAGTGAACCACTCACAGCTTTCTACCACTTTTTGGGAAGGATGCCTTGGAAGGTGACAGACAGAGCAGACCACCTTCAAAGCCATCATCAGTCGGTTCTCCTCAATTTAATCTCCTGAGGATGAACTGTGCTAATAATGTCCCAGCTGTGGATCACAATAACTCAACCTTGATATCTGGACAACTGCCAATCTGACCAAATAAAGACAAAACGTGGTTCCATCAAATCTCCTGTCACCTTCTACAACATGTTTTAATCTTTTCTCCTTTTTTTTTCCCCCCACACACACACCCTTCATGGACTGTCAAATCCACCAACCCAAACAAATCTCCAATGTTCTTATTTAGGTTTCTGGGAGAAACTCAGCAAGGCCTTTTGTTCTGGAAATCTCTATTCACAGTACAGAGATACCTGTGACACTTCCAGCTGGAAGAGACCTACCCTGAAACCATCTCAAGTTCTCAAAGAAGCTTATACCACTTTTATGATTATGTCCCATCCATTGAAGCTGAGAGAAACTTCAAAGGGCTCTTTCAGAAAAAGATTTATGTACACTAGCAAGCAGAGCCTGCTGTATTCCACAACAACCTTGCAAGAGCAACAGGTCCATTTGTGATCACAGAACCTCACCACTAGTTATCAGAGCTCCCAGCAGGGCCACTCTGCCACCTAAACCCACATCTGCTCTCTGGCAGAAGCACCACAAGCCCATCACTCTGCTCTCTGCCCAGAACTCTGACTGTGACTTCCTCTCTCATAAGAAAAAAAAAAAAAAAAAAAAAAGAAGGCTGAGGAAAAAAAAAAAAAAGTCTTCAAGTTGCTTAAATGCACAGTGATGCTTTTACTCCAATAAAACAAACAAAAATTGCCATTTTAGAGAATTTAACTTCCACTGGTAAAATTACAAGAAGAAATGCTAATTTAACTACCAAAAAGAAAAGCATTCAGTGGTAATCAATGTCTGAACACTTAATATTGTTTTCTCTTCTTAAAATTGATGATGCTGAAATTCAGCAATAAACATTTTGATGAATACACTTGCTCTCGAATTCATATCATCCCCACTATCTAAATAAAGCCAGTGTTTCAGATAAACGATTAACAAATATATATCCGGTTTGTCTCCAGTCTTAAAAAAAAAAAAAAAAAAAAAGAGGCAATTGAACTATTTAATAACATTATGTTTTGTAGAGCATATATCTGCCACTGGAAAAAGCTTTGTTTGGTGTTGATCTGATTTGTTGTGTTCAATAATTTAAGAGAGACTTTTACTGCATGCAGTCACATCTGTTATGTTGGTTGATAGTCAATAAATTTAGAGAACACACTTGCTCAGAAGAGATCTTGTATTTGCTGTTCCTGAATTTGAATTACTCTGTTCCTTTAATCATTTCCCAGAAAGGGTTAAACAAGACACTTCAAAGAGAGTCAAATTGCCACAAATGTCAATTCACACAAGCACACACCCAAAAAGTAAATTTTAGAGTGATTGCCATTTAGATAAATCTTATTTTAAGCATGGATATGGAACCATTTTCCACAAAACTGCAAGAAAGTAAGCCAAAACTAAGCATACCCAGTAACACCGCAGCTATACAACATGTTCCCTGAAGTGTTTTGAGGAAACAAAAAGATGAGGACAAATAATTCAAAGCAAATATCTCGGTAGGATAAATTAGCTCCACATGGCAACAGCGTGTCACATCTGCTGCAGTGAATTACTCAGATGTGACCCCCAAAACATACTGGATTGCAGAGTAGAGCTCAAGCGAGAGTGGGGTTGGTAAAGGTGCCTTGGCTGCAGAGAGCAGCCAGGTAAGAGTGTGTGGCAGCAGAGCAAGCGTCAGGTAGAACCAGTCAGCAGGAACTCTGATGATGGCCTAACCAAGACTGGTTTCTGTGACTGAAGATAATTTCAAAGGCAATCCTTCAGAAGTATGTACTTTAAATTCCAGGATCCTTAAATATTCCTTTTAAGGATAGGAAATGCTTGAAAGCACTTATATGCTTTTCTGAAGGCTCTACAGTCACCTTTCACCAGTAAATGCAGTGCACTGTATTATATAGAATGTTTAAGTACTGTTACTTAACATTATGTTAAATATTTTTATATTACACTGCTATTTCATATTATATAATTAAATGCTTTACAGCTACTGAAAGTTCCAAGTACTTTGAGGCAGAAGATAATATTTCATAAATACAAGTGTTTGTTGTTAAATAGGGTGGGGGGATGGAATGAAAGTGCTGCATTTTTAAATGGTGATTCAGACTTTTTTCTACAAAAATCTTGAAGATAGGCTGTTTCAGACCACTTAGAGGTATTCTTTATGCCCTAATGTCTACTCTGACAGCTAAACAAGAGAACAACAACAAATAGCCAAAAATGACAACTCAGTTTGCTAATCTGATCACTTTGTCACCACGGAAAGAGCATGGTTTCTCCTACACATAAGAGCATTTCCCCAAAAAATAACAGGAAATAAAATTGGCATTCTGAAAATAGAGCAGAAAATTAAAGCAAACATCCAATAAATTCTAGTGCATATATAACCAATGGTTTTGTCTTGTAGCACAGCATGAGGCAGATTTCAACCCTTCCACTGAAATCAGCTGTGAAGTGTACACAATCATCTCTATTTATACCTGCAAAGTTAGGGGAATATTTGTGGGTTTGACCCTCACTTCAGGTCAGAAAATGCATCAGGGACTATGCTTGTGACTTGACCCTCTCGCTATCAATAGGCTTCTGAGAAATAAAGGGTATACTAATTAGTTCTTAATTTAACAGATACAGAAGATACAAGGACTATGAAAGGAGTGTCTTACAGGGGAAGATTTCAAGAACAGGGTATGTGCAGGTTTGGAAAGGAGGTTGCAAGAAGACCTAATTATGGTTGACAAATACCTGAGGGGGTTCTTTTCTACAAGCAGCAGGTAGAAATCTGTTCAAAATATGCAATAAGGACAAAGCCCAAAGGCATTATCTGAAATTGAAGGAAGGGTAGTTCAGACATGGTGTCAGAAATGGCTTTTCACTCAGAGAATCATTACTACACGGAATAAATGACCTAACGGGGGCTCTTCAATCCTAATGAATTTTATTCCGGGATAGACGCTTATCTCTCAGTGCTGCATCTGGCCTTTCCTCCTGAAGAGCAGGGTCTGGATGAGCATCCCGGGAAGTGTCTCCTGCCGAGCCCCTGCGAGCGCCGCCGGGGCTGCGCGGCCCTGCAGTGCCACCTTCCGGGAGAGGCAGCCCGGGACCCCCCCGCTCCCCCTCCCCACCTAATCCCCGGAACTGGAAAACACAGCAAAAACTGCTGCCTTGCTTTCATTTCCTGCCTGATCGCCAAATCTCCCCAGGACAGATCCCGCCGGACGCCAGCAGGGCCAGCAGCGAAACCTCACGAGGTGTTTCAGCAACGCTGGAGATCCGGAGCGGCCACCCAGGGGCCAGGATGGCTCGTTCCGCTCCCTACCCGGAGGGAGCTGCAACACGTGGGTTTGCAAACTGATTTTCCATTTTATGTTAGGAGAGCAAGTTTTCAAAGTATTAAGAGGCAGCCCATTAAAGCTGCCCCATCTAGGATTCCATCCGGTCCCACGTGTGCATTAGATGTGATGTAGCTACTTTTGAAAGCTTTTGCTGCTGCTTATCAGGTGGGTTTTCACCATTTTCTAGACAAACACTATGTTCTATGGTATTAATGAATAATTAATGGTTATAAAAAATACACTCCATTGTGTGGCAAAAAATGAAGATTGGAAAGAGTCTCAGCATCAACAAATAATACTACTTACTCCCCCTTTGTGCAGTAGGAGACTGCAATGAAAACACAGTAGGCTTATGTTTTAACATCAAAAAAAAATTAGGAAATTCTTGGTTTGGGGTCAGAGATTTTCAGGGTACAAAGTCACGCTCAAAAGCGTAAGACAAGCGTATGAGAGACCTACCCAAATTAGCAGTTAAGAAGTCAACAAAGCACTTTCTAATGCAATTTCTCTTCCCCACAGCCCTCGCAGTGTAACTAATGGCCTCTCTATGCTTTATTTATTTATTTTAAGTAAGCCCTATTACACCAGCTCCCCTACTGCTCAGATACCTGAGTGTAAGGGCTGTTCAGGTAGGCTGACAAAGGGCTGGCTGAGCTCAGACCTGTGCAGAGAGCAACTGCTGGCAGAGGCCTAGTCATGTCACTCACATTTCAGGAACAGACATCAAAATTGGTCTTGCATCACTAGCACCTGGAACATTTACCTTGCTGCCAGCAACTGAGAAAGATGCAAGACTTATCCAAATCAGTCTTCTCTTAGAAGCAAGGAGTAGACAAGGATCACAGACCTAGCTTCATCTTCCACTCCCTTTCTACCACTACCTTGCAACTGGGAATCTGTGATTGCTTTAGTGGCTCCATTCCACATTGTGATTGGTTTGCTCCTGTCTCCTCACCACCAGGTTTTCTTGACTACTGATCAGTTTAACCTTTCAGGGGCTGTTTGCACTAAATAAAAATAGATTGTAAATAAATGGCAGCCTGAGCACTATCAGGGAACAGAACTCTCTTCCACCTGGCTGATTTTCTGTTTGCTTTAGAAGTTGTTCTTTCACCTGGGAGTAATGACAATCCGCATCAAGAGACAGATGCAAAACTGTTCCTCCAATTATATAATCACTGCAGCTGATAAGGAGGGAGCTGGATTTAGGTTGCCATAGCGTTGGCATATTGCTATGGAGGCTGAGCTCTTCATCCACTTTATCAGCTCTGGACCAGGAAGAGCAGCCCAATTACGCCTGCTGAATGCATGTGCTGCGGACTCGCTCCCACTTGGAAGGAGCACTCTGGATCAGGGGCTGCTTCCTTTCCCCTCCCACCTCATTTCGAGAGAGTGGCTAGGGGTGGGGGTGCTGGGTGGTTTTATTCTTTTTAATCTGTATTTAATCGGAAGGAGGGTGGTGTTATCTCCCAAACCCGCTGCCCTTCCACCACTGAGGGCTGCCATAGCGCTAACGCCCCTCCCCAGCTGCACCCTCGGCCGCCCCTGCGAGGGACTCGGGGGTAGGGCCGACTGGGGGGCTCAGCGGGGCACCCCCGCACCCCGAGCAGGTGTTCGATCACAGCGGGAGGGGGCTCGTTTGCGGGCAGGCAAGTTGTCGCCGGCCGAGGGAGGGGCTGCCCTGAGGGCAGGGCCGGGGGCAAAGGGGGAGATGAGGAAGAAGTTGGCCGCCCTGGGGGGGTTCTGCTCGGGAGGGAGAAGCAGCCCGGCGGAGCGCTGCTCCTCTCTCGCCGAGGGGAGGAAATGGCTCTGTCTGTTCTGCAACACCGACGTGTGTGTGCAGCCAGGGCTGGAGGGAAGGGAGAGGAGGGGGTGACACCATGCAGGTAATAGGATAAAAATAACTTCAGGAAAGGCAGATCGGGGTTGGGCGGGTGGGGGAGATGGGGGCGGGGGAAGGCTTCTGGAGTTTGGACAAACAAAGTTTTACTACAGGGAATAGCGGGGGACGTTTGCTAATGCCGAGGAGCAGCAGCACGGGTTGGTATCCATGATGCGGGCGATCCTGAGAGGAGCTCCGCGAGCAATCAGTGCCCCAAGTAAAAACCAACTTTAATTTTAATACAGGCAGCCCCGGTGTCCCTCGCTCTCTCAGTATGGGAGCGTGTATGGTGTATATGTGTGTAAACAGATAATTCTCCCTTCCCCTCCCCTTTCGTGTGAGAGATTAGAAATAGCGTAAGAGAAGGGAAGGGCTCCTCTCCCGGTGTCTTACCAAGCCGTACCCAGACGGGGGTTTGGAGAACCGGGACGACGTTAATTGGGAAAGAACCCTTAATTCCGGCCACACTGCCAGTTAATCTTCCTCTGAGACGGAGGAGTGGGTTGCTCCGCGGCTCCCCTCAGCCCCCGGCCCCAGCGCGCAGCCCCTTCGCCGGGCGCCCCTCCTCGCCCCTCCGCCTAAGAAGGCGACGACGCCGACTTAAAGCAACTTTTCTTTGCCCGGGGCTTCCTAACACCCGTTCCCCGAGGGGCTGGGGTGGTCTCTCGGCAGCATGCCCGGCCGAGGGGAGCTGTGTGCTCCGACTGGAAGCCGGTGTCAAAGGCTGTCCTCTGCCCCGGCCCCTCCGCCTGCCGCTGGCTGTGGCAGCGGCGGCTGAACTGAGCCGAGAGATAACGGACAAAGGGCAGGGTAGGGAATGGTTGCTAGGTCCTCGGAGGTAAATCTCAGGCTTACCTTGATGGTTTTCTTCTGGAATGTACATCCTCTTGTTTTCATTGACCATTTAAAACGAGTCCAGGTTAATCCCTCCGAAAATCGGCTTGGTAAAATTCAAGGAAGAATGGAGCTGCAGAATTTCCCCTTTTATTATTACCTGATTCCCATTATTGCATCAAACACCAAAAACTGATCCTTTCCACTACTGCCTCCTTTAGTGAAATTGCAATGCATCCTCAGTACATCCGGGCCCCTTCCAAGAATTTAGCACAGCACCTCTGGCTGTTAAACCATAAAAAAGAACAGGAAGGGGGGAAACGAGAGAGAGGGGGGGAAAAAAAGGAAAAAAAAAGCAAAAGCATCCAGGACAAACCTCTGAGGGCTAAATGTCTTTTTAAAATCCACCAACTACAAGAGTAAGAAAAGGAGGAAGGCGAAAAAAAAAAAAAAAAAAAAAGAGAGATGTTCAAACGCTGCTGCTCCTCCTCTTCAAAGCCATTCTGAGCGCGTTGTGTTGGCAGGGAGCTGTTTCTGCAGAGGAAGAGAGCACAGTCCCAGCCCCTTACTCCCTCCCCTCCCTCAGCGCGCTCGCTCCCCGCTCTCTCCCTCTCGCCGACAGACAGACACACTGAACGCTTCCAGATGTTCCAGCTGCGGCGGCTGCACGCAGCCCCCCGCGCACGGCGTTGGGAGCCGCCGGACTTGATCTGAAAGTTTAACACGCTGCCTGCCTCCACTGCGCCTGCTGAAGCCTCGCTACAGACATGACGTCAAGGAGGCGAGCTGGAGCCGGCTGCCTGGAGCGGAGAAGTGGGGGGACAGGCGAGGGGAGCGGGGCCGGGCCGGGGGCGGCGGCCCGGGGGCAGGGGCGGCACGGCCGGACAGCGGCACGGCCCCGGAGCAGCGCCCGCCGCCCGCCCGCCCGCGGCTCCCGGCGCCGCCGTCCGCCCGCCCCGCTTCGATCCGGTTTCTCAATACTGTGGGCTCTGCCCTGCGGTTCCACTACGGAATGCGAGTGTGAGCTGCATTTCAAGGAGGACAGAACCGTTCGCATCGTGTGCGAGCGCCGAGCGAGGCGGCAGAGCGGGCTGCGGCTGTGTTTGATCCGCTACGAGCAGGCAGGCACACAGGCACGGTAGGCAGGCAGCGGAAGGGAGAGATACCCGGGGATAAGTTGCACAGACGAGAGGATGCACAGATGTTTAAACAGATTAATCAAGCCAGGATTTGCAAAATCCTTGGTGGAAACACCAAAGTGCTCCGCTGGTATCCTACCACTTGCCTTAATTATGCCCATCATTTGGCCCTCTACAATTGAAGCCTCCGCAGAGAGCAAAAATGACTCCTCTAAAACGAAATGCAAGCTGAATGCAGTACATGTTAAACCTGTCTGGACTCTCCGAGCTGCCATGTTAAACAAGAGATGCAGAGTTCTAAAACACCCCTCAGGAACCACTGCAGAAGTCCTACACGCAAAGCCTTGGCTGTAGATTCTCATGATAACCAAGTATCCATTTAACATCACATGCATGCAGTACTATTTGTGGAACTTAAAACACAGTGGATCTTTCAAGTGGTTTTCCATTTCAACTCGAAAAAAAGAGTATTTAGAATTGGTAATACCCCTATAAAGGAATTACTTTCGAACAAACTTAGTACCTTCTCTACAAATGGGTTTCAGTGGGATGTATCAAATATCCATCTCTTTTTGAGGCTTTCTCCCCACCACTTTAAATGAGCTGTCTCTCAGCTGGAACTCAAAATATAATAGAAAACACCACTACCTAACAGATCGAGGCAAAGAAACAAGAAAACAACACATCCACTTGGAACTACAGACAAAAAACCTGGAATATATGTAAAGCACTTACCGAAAACTGGATGTAGCCAAAGCACTTGTCCTAAATAAAGGTCATTTTGGTTTCTAATAACGACTGATCATCACAACTTCTGCATTAGACGCTATTCAAAGGGTAATTAACCAACACCGTATTGCCATTGACAGCATGTAGAGGCACAGCTTTATTTCTGACTCAGGAGGAAGAGTTCCTCTGAGCAATTAAAATACTGTCCTCTATTGCCTAGTTTTTCTCTAATAATGTCACATGCACTTACCCCATTTAACTTACCAGATCAAGCAAGATCAGAGCTAGAGGTGGAATGGCAATATATTGGCTTTCATTTTCTACTCAAGTTGCCTTTTTCTTAAAAAAACCCAAGTCTTCACTCCACCATGACAAGAAGTACTGAAGAGAAAATCCTTCACTGCCTACATTTGCTGTGTAAATGTATATATTATTCTTCCCCTTGCAACCACAAATCCTTGCCATTTTGGATTGTGCTAACTCCATTTTTTCCACCCATGAGTCAACTGAGAGTTGCATGATTCACCCTTGCATGGACATGGTCTCTGGGGAAGTAATTAAGTGCATGCTGATCACTCCTGTACAGAAATCAAATACCAGCAGAGCACCTGTAAATATTTCTTCTGCCTTTCTTGGGTCACATTCCCAGCTAGCTAAAGATTTACGTACAGTATTAGTTAAACAGTTAAAATCCACATAGCCTTGCTTTCTGCCAGCTCACATATGCATGCAGCCACATACACAAGCTGTCCCTGCCACCTACAAATCTTTTTCTCCGTTCCTTATCCCTCTCTCTCTGCCAAGCTCCCACAGTAGGACACAAGTTGGGCCAATTACCAAAAATCAAATACAGAAGAAAAATAGAACAAGAAACAAGAATATTAGCTGGCATTAATTTCTTCAGCATAAATAAAATTCTACTATAACTTGAGGTTTCCTTACTCAGCGATTCTGATGCAAATAATTTTCTGTACAGAGAAGTGGATAGAAACTGATTGTAGGATTAAGATGGAAAGATCCTGCTAATGAAAGAGAATCAGGTGACATAAGAGTGAGCATCACGCCTTCCCCTAAAGCATTTGTACTGTCCAAGTACACAAAGAAGATGTAATCCATGAAAACAGTTTTGGCAAAGAGAGGGCATTTGAAGTACAAGCGCTTGAAAGGTTTTTTCATTAAAAACATGATTACTGAAATGCACATTTAGTATTATTTCCATCAGAAAACAACTTGAGGTGTTACCCTTCACAGAAACTAGGAAAATAAAATGGCCTAAAGTTTGTTTCTACACTTTCTTTCCATTTTTCATAGTAGTACAGAAGGGATTTTCTTAGAGATTTCAGAGCCATATCTTGGAGACTTCAGAGAGGACGAGAGCTCTTCCCTGTACGGCCTCTGAATCCTGAGCTCTCCAATGGGATACATAAAGGCAAACTGTACAGCCTAAACCAATGAAAAGGCTTTCTAATTTTTTGAAGGACTGAAACTCTGAAAAGCTTTAAGGCCTTCTTCAGAGTTCAATCCCCAAACACGCATCCCAAAGAGGAATCTACAAGTGGGAGAAGTTCTTTAAAAAAAACTTATGAAAGAATTATCATTTCAATACAAAACCAATTAGAAAGTTCTTAGTCCCTGCCTGATAGAGCACCCAGCAGATTTAGAGGTAAGGTGGATGAGACTCAAGGGCTGAATTTGTGCTAGTAGACTTCCTCTAAGCAGATAACTGTAGATGAGACACATGAACCAGTGTACACTCAGCCTTAGGCCAGCTCTAAGGTGGAGATCCCGGTTTTCTCTCCCACATAATGCTACGAGGAAAAAAAATTGTTCTCCAGTTGCTCTGAGAACAATAGTAATAAGAGCCATATAAAGCACCAAGTTAGAGATTTCTGAAAAACAGCTATTTAAAGTTATAAAGCGTCAAAGATGATTTGTAGGGTGCGTGATGCGAACACCCAACAGCCCTTTCCGCGTGTCAGGAATGTTTTGTTCCCTGTACAATACAGTGGTCTTTCCCTCTTATCCAGCCTTATATGGAGTACACTGGGCACAACAGCTTCTTCAAAATCCAGTATCAGAGCCTGCATCCATCTTCAGAACAGAAATAGGCTGTGCAGGAGAATGTCTCCTTGATTCAAAGTGGAAAAGTTACTGTCGTGCTGTATTTAACGATGGGGCTGGAAAGGGATGGAATGAAAACAGACAGGAGAGTGCAATAACTCTGCATTGAACCATTTTTATAACTTATAAAATTATTTGTAAGGCTCTTTTAAGCACTCTTAGTACTTTTTAAATGATGCAGGGTTTTCACTGGGCCTACTACATAGGTTATCTATCTATCTAATTGCAGTAGATTATGTTCACACTATTTTGGCAGTAATGCTTTTTACTGTAAAATAAAAAGGTAAATTATTCAAAAGCAGGGAAAAAAATGTATTTTATCCAGAAATAGTACTAATGCTCACAATACAAAAGCAATTCCTTCCAGGGCCAGCTCAGAGAAACCATGCCAGAAATCTTTATTACTTTGCTGAAAGGTACCTTTATTCCCCGTGTATTTAAGATTTTGTACTTCCACCAAGAAACAGAGAAGCCTTCCCATAAGAATCAGCATTTTCTTACACTGAAAACTATGGAATCCTTTTTTTTTTCCCATTGATTTAAAGAAATGGGATCTAAACACAGTGCAATCTTTACACGAAGCCTGACCCTCCTTTTTTTTAAAAGGCTAACATGTCTGGCTTCTGTCTAGTGCCTGTTTTCTTCAGAGCATTCCAGCCTAAAGCAATGGCCTGATCAGTCCTGGGTACACTAAAAGAATCACTCTGCATGAACAACATAATACTCTTAACAACTTCTGTCATTTCTGACAAGACTGCAAAGTTGGTCCATACACAATATAATAGAAATAAAAAAAATTGCTGGTGTTGCATGACTGCAGTGTTACTTGTAAAACTGAAATATTGAAGATAGCAATTTTTTTCTCATATTTCAGGACTTCTGTTTAAAATTTTTGATTCTTCTGAACTACACATCATCCAAAACCACGAGTATCATCCTCTACAATTGAAATTCCTAATTGTTAATGGAAAAAAATACCTGTTCACATCTAGGAGTATGGATTTATAAAAATGTTCTTTATTTGACTTGTCTTTGTTTCTTAATTTTAATTGAAATGAAAGCAATTGATAGTTCTATGTAAAGGTATTCAAAGAGTGGTCAGGAAACTGCAGACCCTTCAAAATTATCAACTAACCAGAACACAGAAGACTTTCTCAAGATAAATAAAATCTGGGATGGAAGGGAAAAGGAAAGTTGATTTCATTTCTTAAAATCTGGAATAGTGACATATGCACAGGAACTTTGGAAATTTTATACAGTGAAAAAGATTGATTTTAAGAGTTGACTCAGAAAACTTAGTTGTATCTTTCACATTCAAATCAATAGGAGTGGTTACTTGGCTTCAAAATTTCAGTCAGTAGCTTTTATATTTACATTTAAAGGTTCAGAAGCAACTACAAAAAGTTAGAAGGAAAATTATAAGATTTATCAAGATAGTTGTATGGCTCACTGAAGCATAGGAAGGCCTAGTATTGGTAAACCACAGAAAATATTAAATCTAAGGGAGGGGGGGAGGAAAGAATGAAATAACTAATAACTTGTAAGGTGTCAGCAAGAAAGTAGCTAGCAAGTGGAATAAATGGTCATTAGAAACAAAAGAGAAGGAAGTAGACTAAATTGATAGCCTTTAAGTAGGTTTTGATTTTCCAGACTGTAAAGACCTCTAGAAAGTAACCTGGATATCTGAACGTGTGATTTGATTCAAATCTTGCTGGCTATCTTAGCTATCAGCTGTGATTTCTGATTCACTCAGTGGTGGCAGGGGTGTTGTTTTGTTTTTTTTAATACCAACTGCAGAAATGGAAGAGCTCACCACTTATCCTTGTAAATAGGTGCTTGGTGTTTGATCACTACACATGAATCTGTGCACAATTTTAAAGTGTGGCAGGAAACAAACGCTTGAACACACAGAAACAACAGAAGATGCATTTGTCCCAAGTAAAACATAAGAGTTCACAGACTTGCTGATGCTTCTCAGACTTGAAGAGAACTGCTGGCAATTTTCACTGTGCCATCACCATCGTGGGCACCTCGCCACGGTGCTAATTAGAGCGCTAAGGAAGGAAGGTTCAACACCTTTGCAGAATTTCAATACAGGAGTATGCTCTGCTCCTCAAGCAGGAAAAAGGTCAGTTGGTGACTCTGCCATAAAAGCTTAAGGGAAAGACCTGAATTTAACAAGAAATGTTGCACTGTTTCTATTTTAGAGAAGAAATAATTGAGCCTTTCTAGACTGGTTATATACTGATCCAAAGAGATTTAGGCTCAGCTGTTTGTCAACAGCTACTGCCAACTAAAAAAAAAGAGAGAGAGAAAAAAGCAAAATTATTCTGTAAATAATAGACTAAAATCATCAGTTAAACAAAAGATATGAGCTAATAATGTCTACAAGGAGATGTACAATGAAAAATGAGATTTTAATCCAATCAGCCAACCCTTTGGTGAAAATCATCATGCGAACTGTTGAGCGTATCTTAGATACTTGCCACTGCTTACACAACAAAAATTAAGAACTTATTAAGAACCATTCTAATCTTCTAATGTAGTTCTACAAAACACTCAGGAATACATAATATGTATGTTGTTCATAACAAAGAACCACATGTAAGTCGAGGTTTAGGGCAAGCACAAAGACTTTTTTGGAAGGGATGGATTCTTCAAGGAGTAAATTTTTGCAAGTTGTTGAGGAAGACTTTACAGTAACTAGAAGAATTACATGATGTTGACATTTGGAAACCTCAGTTTGGATCCAATTACCAAACAATGAAAACTACACAAAGTAAGAAAGCAATGCAGAAAAATATGTTTAGCTAGTACAACCAATTCAAAGTATAAGATTCATAAATTGTGTCCAAAAAAGAAAATCAAATTAATGCTGGAGTGGGCTGTAAGGCTGAGGTCCTTCCTTGTCTTTTGGAATTTAAAATCTCAGAACTTTTAAATCTGCTTTGTCAACATAGAAAATTATTGGCAAACTCATGGAAGCCAGCAACTTGGAGTTCTGACAGATTTTGGAGGATTTACAATAATCACTAATGAGATAAAATGGTCTAAAAATACATCATCTTACATATCAGCCGTGAGGAAAATGATTAGAATAACTTGTTAGAATAGTCAGTTCCCGTGATATTGGCCTGACATATAATGTCAACACTTCATTTTCAACTATGGGTCTTTCTGTACTGAAGGACTAAACTGCTTAGTAAGAGCATCTGGTTATAATGCAATCTTTGTGGTGTTCCTCTGGCTTTTTTCACCATTATTTCTCTCCAAAATGAAGAAAAACACCACTCATCCAGCAATCAGCCTCTGATTTCAGCCTGCTGATTTCAACTCTAGCAACTTTATTTTGTGTAATCTCTAAGTCTGTTCTAGAACTTGCAGTTCTCCCACTACCCCCTGTTAAAATGACCAGTTAATTGTGTTTAGCTGAATAATTATTTTGTGGTCAGTCCAAACAGGCATTAAGTTAGAAACAATTTCCACACGTAGCAATGTTTGATTTCAACCCCAGTTTCCAGAATTGTGTGGTTAGATACCATAGTCAGACCAGTTACCTCAGTACCACCTAACCATTCTGTTCAATTCTTTGCAAACTGCCCTCTAAAACAAAGTTACTTCCAACAGAATGCTCAAAATAGCTCTCCTCTCTTTATTTAAAAAAAAAAAAAAATCATCATCAAAACACCACCAGCAAATGCTATACAAACCCTAACTGAATTGGTTATATCATCAACTTTAGAACTGTATATTTCATCATGGTTCCATCTTGACTAATCATTGTCTGAGGACACCCAAAAGCTCCTTTAGTGGAACTTCAATAAAGTGTTACAGAAGTTCTGGAAGTGTGAAACAAAGTGTTTGAAAGTGTGTTTTGCTGGAGAGGTATTAAAGGCATGGTGGAAAGGTTCCTGAACACTGTATAAAATAAATCTGCTCCAGTTGCATGGATTTGGGCTTGCACACAACAGTTTTGCAAATAGCTTAAATTTAAAAATGCTTGTGTGGCTGTCACTGTGAATTCCAAGACTGCTGCAGAATATTCCAAACACTTGTAGCAACATGTAATGGGTGGTTTCTTGGACATGTGCCCTCCAAAGCTTCCTTAGAGCTGCAGTGGAACCTTGGTGGAACAGAAGCAGTAAAATAGGTGAAGTGACAGGCAGCAAAGTTGAGATTACTGTTTGATTTGGGAGATAATACAGTAAGGTAGGTTTTGATTCAACATAGTCTAAGAAATGTTCATTATGTTTGCAGTTTCTCAAAAAAATCTGAAGCTTTAGAAGCTGAGAAAAATGTTTTGCTGTTATTTAAACTACCCCTCCAGCATGCAATTAGAACAGTTTATTTATGTCTCCACTTTCAATTCCTCCGTCTTTGCTTAAACATGCACACAAGCAAAATGAAACAAGTAAACAGCTTTAAAATCTTTACTCACTAGTTCCACATGTTCTGAATGAATTATTTATATTTCTTTAAAATAAGTGGTTAAGAGTTCATCATTTTATAATGCCATTGATGTGTACACTAGTTTATAAGAGTTGCCTCTCCAGAACTCCATGAGATCATGAATGACCAAGCTAAGCTCCTAACACACACCAGAAGGGGAAAAAAGCTAAAAGAAAGAAAGAAGAAAAAAAAGGACAGCTTTATCTGAAAGAAATGCATCACAGGAATTAAGATTTCCCGATCAGGTTTAACATCCTCTTTGATGCAGGGTGACAGTAAGCGAGAAATAGAGAAAGACCACCTTCTGCTTGAACTTAAAATAGTAGTAATTTTACACTGAGGGGAAAATAGATGGGTTTCAGAATAGGTTACATCACTGGCTAAGTCTGCTTGAGCTGTTATTCAGAACTTACGCTCTTTTAGAGCACCATTGAATTTTTCAGTCTTTATTTGACTTCTCCTTTTCCACTATGGGAAGAAAAACTAATCACTTTTACTAAGAAAAAAAGAAATCAGAGGAGAATGGAAAGCTCCTGCCAATTACACCTATAGCAAGCACATGCAATTGCATCCTTTCATTCCTTGCCATTATCCTTCTTTCCTGCCCTCATCACCTTTTTGCATTGTTTTCTTAAATCAGAAAAAGAACACAAGTTGTAAAGAACTCAGGCCCTGATCCTGATGGAGAATTTCGACATTAAACCAATAAGCTGGTAAAACATCATAAGAAATAATCCTGCAAGTTGCAAAAAACAGAATAAATGTTGCACAAGCTATAAACTGCAAAGAAAACAGAAGAGGCCACACTTCCCACTTTATTCTCTAACTGCCTTTTCAGGTGTTCTCTATATCTCATTTCCTGTGTTTCCACAAGACTGTTAGAGTTTTCTGACTGCAGGAGAAGAGTAGGTGAAACAAGATGAACATTTCGGACCAGTCTCATTAACAACTAAATCTCCAAAGAAGTCTCTCTATCTAGTTCCTTAGTTTCTTCTTTTAGACTTTCAGAGCAAAACAAAGCCAGGCTCTTCACAAGAAGCACAAGTGGCCCTGGTCATAAACTAAAACACAGGATGATTCAACTTGATGTAAAGAAAACTTCTTTTCACCCTGTGAGCTGTCAGGCACTAGACCATCTCCCTTTAGTCTCAAGGGCACTTCTCTTCTGTCAAAGGAACACAAAAGGCTCAAAGATCTTACTCGGTTCCATCTCTATCATCATAATGCAAAAGGCTTGATCGTTCTGTTATTTAACTGAGTAACTGTTGGGCAGTTTTCCCTCTTCAGCCTCATAGGACAGTCTCTGACTTTTACAATTACCGTGTCATCTGCTGCCATCTCCTGAAGAAACACAGCTTGAACTTTGGAGAAAGACAGGAAAATGGAGATACCAACTTTCTGAGCTTTCTACTGTTCAGTGCCGCCTGTCAGTCCCAAAGGAAAAATATAGTCTGAAAGTTCCAGGTTGGTGGAGTTTGAGAATGTAAAAAAATGAATATTTAAATAATACCATTGCATCCCCCTGATTCCATTTCTCTTCCATTCAAATCTGTAGTGTTTATGGCACTTGCTGCCATGCACAACAGGGGCTGCTGGTTTCCACTGCAGCCTGAGGAAGGAATTCTTATCAGCACAGGCACAACAGTGAAGCTTATGTACTACAGAGCAGAGAAAATCCACAGTACATGGGCTGCACAAAGAGTACCTGATTGAATATGGCATGTGACTGTTGTTCTAACATGAACAGGCATAGACTTGTGCCCAGGGGATGGACTGACAGATTTCACACTTTGAATATCTGTATTTAGCTGTACATTACTGCACTGATGTTCTGCAGCCCAAAGGATGTCTTGCAGTGAAAGACATCAATTAATTGAAGAAGGAAGAAACTAGAGAGGAAATTCTGTTCTCAAAATAAAATATGTTGACAGAAGAAGACTTAGAGAGGGAAATAAAAAAAGAAAAAAAAAAAAAAGAAGAAGAGAAAAAAATGAAGGAAGAAAAGAACAAATCCCAAAAGGAACCAAAACAAACCCCGCTTGGCCTAGTGACCCAAAGAGATGCCTGTAAGATCATCCTGACCACAGCCCAAAATGACTCCATATCTATACTTACATAAGTAAGTATAAGACATAAGTCTTCCTTTCTGTGCTACTCTAGTGTATCAGATAGCTTGTTTACCAGAAATAGAACGGCAGAAATAGATCTATAACCATATATAAACAATTTTTTCTTCTGTGCTCCTCCAGGTTTTAAAAATCATTTAAAAATCATACAGCTATTTTTAAACTAGATTTTTGCAGCTCAACTGGCCTAGCATATCAAAACAATGTAGTCATCCAGAGGGTTACAAAGATAGAGGAACAAGCACACTAGGAAAGAATGGCAGATGGTATTATTGTCAAAATGGAAGTGAGCTGGTGGTCACGTCTAATCATTCATCGAAAGCTACATCATGCCTGAACTTTCACACAGGAAGAACACATGGCCTAAATGTCTTCATTTATTTTACAAATATTCTACCAGTGAATAACAAGCAGAATCCACAGATGCTCTCCAGTTCAAGGGAAATCCACATAATTCCCAAGGGAAGTAAATATGTGTATTTCCAGAGGCCAATCCTATTTCCAGAGAAGCTGTTGCATCTGAGATCTCACACAAGAATGATACTGATGTATGTCTATCAGTTTCACCAAATTACTCCCAATTTACATTATTACAAACGAGATCAGGATGCCATTTAATCTTCAATGGAAGGAAAATCTAACCCATAAAGATGCATCTGCACTTCAGTATTCAGCAAAATGGAAGTGATGAATCACACTTTTGCCCTAAGAGTGACACAAAGGAGCAATCAGCTCGAGCTGATGTTCTGGCACTAGTTAAGAACATTCTCGTGACTCCCCATGTTTTAAGTTTCTCAGCCCTGGAGATGAAGCTCCCATAGTCTGCAGCGGCATCAAATATAGTCACTGACGATATTCAGAGTGCCTTGCATCCCAAAAACCTCAGAGCACACAAAAACTGTGCAAAAATAATTTTACTAGTCACAAAGATAGAACTGACATTTGAGTTAAAGCTCCGTTTTGAATTAACACCACACCTCACCTTGGAACTGGAATTGAAAAATGCCACGTGAAGTGATTTAGCTATAGTAAGAGCTTGGTCAGAATATCATTACAAAAAAAAAAAAAAAAAAAAAAAAAAAAAAAAAAAAGAAATTCACTTGGTTCTCTTATGAAAATGTTCAGTGATAGGTGTAGTTGTTGCCCCATCAGTTGTATGTTACAGTTAAGAAAGGTCACACATTGAAACAACATTGAAGCAACACATTGAAACACAAAACATGCAGCTCTGTTAGCTCAGCACTTATTCCAGGAGAAGAATGCAATCTGCTCACTGGCTTTACTGCATCTGGTGTCACCCTCAATTCTTCTTGAAGTCTCATTCAATTAGTAACTACGACTGATTTTGCAGAGCTCAATTCCTGGTAATATGGTAAGTAGGACAATCAAAAGCCAGGCTACACTGAAGAACCAAATCATGCTTACATAGCATTTATAACTCTTCAAAGCATTGCAAAGCAGGGACCAATCAAATTTTAGAATATCTGTGAAGACAACAAATAAGATCTTGGTCTTTGTGCTTGGATTCAACCTGACTGAACTGCAGATTTCTTAGAAATTTTGTTTGTAGCAAAACCTACTTGTGGAGGCAAGATCAAATGTATTTTCCAATAAATCAAGGGCATCAGGTCAATTCTGTGTTAGGAAATAAAAAGGTGAGTAGGTGGCTGCCCAACTGTATTCTTACAGGCCAACATTTCCCTCTCTGTCCATAAATACCTCTGAGAATAAAAGTTAAATGATCCCTCACAGAAGAGGATATTCCTTCAAACTTCCCTTTAAGCTCTGTAGTTTAGAAAGAATTTGTGTTTTTTTAAAAAGACAACTTGAGCTCTATACGAGCTTCCACCTACTTTTTGTCCTCCTTTATACACTTAGCTCTCCAGTATACATCAAATATTCCCTTTTTAATAGACCAACCAACAGTTAGAATTATTAGGCTTTTCAAAAGTGAAATGGATGGTGGGCTACGGGGGTTCAAGAGTAAGGGGTAAAAGGTAAATCACAGTTGTGCTCCCAATTAATTTTCCGTTTCCCGTCAGCCGTGACTAAGGAATACAGGCCATAATTTCCAAGCTGGTGGAGCCAGATGGTGTGATGTGATGGAGTTAATATTAATGGTTGCATGCTGCCTTCTCTGGAATAATCAGGAGCGCTGCTTCACGCTGGTTTGGGGGGAAGGCTGCAAAGCCAAGGAGAACTGTCAGTCTGAGGAAACGGGAAGCAGGAATTTCTCTTCATTCGGACAGGCTTCGGTTGCTCTGGTTGGTACCCAAAGTTTGAGGCAGACTTTTTAATTCGGGTTTTTATTTAAGGCAGTTGTCGCAATACTGGGAATAACCCTCTTCAAAATGCATCCAAATTTTTATTTAGAGCCATGGATCGTTGCTCTGAGGGCACTTCTTTTTCCCCCCAAAGTGCACTCTAAGGTAGTATTGGAAGAGTCAAAGCAGTAACTCACAACAGTAATTTCCTCTATTCCCTATCACAATTTAACATTTTATAAAGAATGGGCAAGAATTCCTTTCACTGAGCTGAAAACCAGTATATTACATCCTTCGCCTGAGTTTTAGAAAACAAAGCCAGCATATTTTTTTACTCTTTCAATCCCATCAATGTAAGGTTTCTTAAATAAGGAAGCATTTGCAAATGACCCGAATTTGGATACACTTTTGGTACTGGAGCACTAATAATTGCCACCACCTTAAAATCAATGGGGCCACATCCTGAAATACCTAAAATTCATTCAGGTAAAATGTTAATCAACCTAAATAGTGACTGCAAATCAATAATGACTTCATGATTTCACATACTGTTGCTTTTCATTTTTAATAAGGATGGATTTTGAAAGTCCACATAAGCTTCCCTCACAAGCAATTAAGGTAACTTTTGATCCTAAATAATCCAGTTTTTAATTTTAATCTATTTCTAGAACATATTTTCATCATAGTTTATTGCACTCTGGTGATAGATGGGTATTCCATCTTCCCATAGTAAGCAAAATTACTTTTATAATGTCATTTGCCTCTGTTTTAATTTGAAAGGTCTCATTTCTAAGGCACATCTTCTGACACTTGGTATATTCTCTTCTTTAATAAATGGTAAGTCAACTATCTGCCTCTGTATTCTATGTAAAAAAAAAAATCAGAATTTTAAAGAATTGTTTTCTTTATAATATTTAGTAACACAAAAGACACTCCAAAACCTAGACTAGAAGAAAATATTTTCAGTTAAATTACATTATCAAATTTCATGCATTTTCTATTAATAATATCAACTAAAATCTGGTTTTGTTTTTCATACTGAAGTGGTACATCTGATCTTCTCAGGCACAAATGCTATTTTTAAATAAAAAACTGCTTCTATAAATATTTCAGCTTTAAACACCCATAATTCAGTTTCTCCTTTTTTTTTTTTTTTTTTTTTTACATCTAAAACTGCAGCAGGGCCTTGGAGTGGTTAAACAAGTACCAAAAAAAAACCCCTAACATCCACATAATGACTGCTAGTAGCATTTCCCCATGTTCAAAGCAGACTGTCCATAATTCAGAGGGCAAGACAAGGTCACCAATAAACATCAGTGAACTGTGTCTGCTTTTGCAAGTTCCACATAAAAAACAGTGCATCCCTAGGAACACAAAACAGACATAATAGATTGGTTCACATCAGAACACACACACCAACACAAGAAGCTAATCATCTTTTGATTGCAAGAGGCTCTGACTCAATTATTTTGCAACACTAGCAGCCTTCTCTTTTGTATAGGGTTAAAAGAAAGAAAAAAAAAAAAAGTAGCTTTGTGACTTTAAGCAATTAGAACTAATGCCAGAGCCAAATTAAGCTCTTTGTAGACAAAAGTAAAAGGCTGCATTTGGCCTATTATGGTCTACACATTTGGCAGAACTGGACCCAAAAAACTACAATGCACATCACCAATTGAATTATCCTCTCCTTCCAGAAAACACACACACAGCAGGGTGGGAACGAAGATGTTTTCCACCACCCTGTTTTTTCTGAATGTAGGAAATGATCCCAGGAGGGACTGAGGGTACCCCTTACCTGCAGCTGTATCCCATAACACCTGACACAGCACACAGCACTCCCCTCTCTACATCAACCATCTTCAGCTCTGAACAGAAAATACACTCACCCCGTGACCTGACCCACGTGTTGTAAGGTGAGGGGAAAACTGCTCTGCAGTCATGAACTCAGGGAGTAAAATGTCAGCCTGGGAGAGGCCAGTGTGTGGAATTTACTACAAGTGGTGCATAAAGAAGGTGCTCCTGAATTTACTCTCATACTACCAAAACACTGAGGAAAAGAGTGTTGTCATTTTTAATACCCAAGTGACAATGACTATTGAATACTCAGAGAAAGATCAATGACTTCTGAAACACTCAAGACCCTTTTTGTTACAGATACTTTCTCTTATTCAGTTCCAAAGGATAAGCTAGAGATCTTAGACTATACTACCTTTGAATAAAAGATGTACCAGCTGTCCCTTCTTAGCCCCCCGCAAAACAACCAAAAGAAAAAAAAAAAAAAACCCACAAAACAATCCAAAATATTTTGCTTCTTCAGTATCTGTCACTATTTAAGGTATCAATTCATTGCATCTTCGGCATACTTTGTAGTTTCTCATTCTTATCCCTACTTAGCTTTCTGTTTTCTGATCAGATTTAGAGTTCCAGAAAGACAATTTCTCCTTCCATGCTGGTTTCAAGACATATCTTGCCTTAGCCCAAACTGCCATGTCCTCCACCCTTCACTTCCCAGCCACTACACAGCAGTAAGGATGTTTGTACTGACATGGTCCCATTTCCCCCCCTCCATCTGTGAGGCACTGTGGAAGCTTGTGTGTTCCCGGCGAAGGGTGGGAGGAGTAGATCTCTAAGTGCCAAGTAATTTATTATTGAGACTTGCAGAAAAGGAAAGAAACACTTGACATCTCCTTGCTGATTTCTAGCTGTATCACTGGCTAGCTATATTCCCCCCCCAGCAGTTTCAGCCTCTTGTAACACCATGAAGCAAATAGTCCTTTCTCTCTCCTCTGTGTTCCTCTCCATGAAGGTTCTGGTCACCACATTTCCCAGGGACAGACAGCGCCAGCAAGACCAAAGAATGAAACCTGGTCATGGCATGCTCGTGGCTTTCTATGACAAAGCCCAAGAGTCATGTGAAGACATCAAACCTCGGGAAGATTTGGTTTGCAGTCAGTTTTATGGATTTCTGGAAGCAGTGAAAGATCTGGGAGAACACAAGGCTGCAAACACTCTTCAGGTAGATTTCCTCAGGATGGAATGCAGTGTGTATTGTGATTTCCTTGTATTACTTTTTCCATCCATCACTTCATCTCTCTCTCTCTCAGACTGAGCTTTGACCTACCTGTTTCATATATTTTCACTAGTATCACCCAGATATTCAGATAAACAGTGATAGGGGAAAGCTAGATGCAGGAAAACCTCCATTCCTCAGACTGGAAAACTAGTGATCAGAAAATACATTTTTCAGGAAAGTAACATACATCTTAAAAACCTCTGAAGAAGCCTGAGGGTTACTGGGAAAAAATAGTGTCACTGCAGACCCTAATAATTCTCTGGCATCTCAATGAGGGAAACTGCATCATTGACAAACAATACTGTCAATCTTTCTACTGGCAAACTTTGTCAATACTGGAAAGATTTTTGAAACAAACCCTCATTACGTTTTCACCAGCAGGAGACTGTCCAGACAGATGATATATTAGATATCTTCAGAGGTATTTCATTAATATGGGCAAATCCTTGAGAGTAAGGAGGTTAATAACTTCACCAAGTTACACGAGATGAACTCGTGACCAGTGCATCAGAAGATGAAAATGACTGCAAATGAAGAATGACACTGATCACTGTAATAAGAAGCCTAAGCAAAATATAAACAATAACTATTGATTTTTTAAAAATATTTCTAAAATATGCAGGCCTAGGGTTAAAATGCATTAAAAATTTTCCCCGTGCAAATTTTTTGCTTGACAGTGTCCCTTTAACTTACAGTCAATAGACTCTATTTAAAGGAAGGGCACGGAGAGAGTCCTCTGTTAGAAACTATCTGGAACTGTTTCCAAGTTAGTCTTTGTCTTGTCAAGCATTTTTTCTAGAAAACAAGATACCACAGGTGATTGTGGGCTTGCACTAAGCAGGCCAGAACGATGGGGTGAAGATGTGAAATACTTGTTGATTCGCTGACCAGGGACCTGGGGAGGACATGCCCAGGCATTACCTACAAAGGAACATGAAGGGTAAAAAAAAAAAATATATATAAAATATATAATTATATTTATATATATATATAAATTCTTGCCAGTAAGCAAGATTTTATGACTTGTATATGCAAGCAACAATAAGAGACCTAATTCAAAACTTAGTGAAGTTAGAGTCGCTTCAGTGAATAATACAGCCATCCTAAACAAAAATGGAACTACTAAATTTTCCCTAAATTTGCAGTTTCAAAGTTTAACAGGAAGGACCTGATAAATTATTTCATTTCTAACCTCAAATGCATCTTGCCTCTTCACTCATACTGACCAAATGAAGCCTTTCCCACCATATTTTTGTTTAAAACCAAGATGAATACAGTATTTCTGAATCTCTTTGAGATAATATTTGTGGAGTTTTTTGAGGTCTTGTAATGAAAAAACTGAAAATCCATATTAGTACACATGAACTATAGTGCTACTAAATAGCATCCTGCAATTTGATTTTCATTTAAAAATAACCCTCCATTACACAATGCAAGTATAAGGCAACACTACTACAAGACATTCCTTTCCATTCATGATAGCAAAGTTTTAACTACTCAGATTGAAATTTCTCAGGATGCAGTTTGAATTTATTCTGAAGATTTCAGGAAGAAAAAAAAAAAAAAAACAAGTAATTTTTAAGACAAGGGTAAGAATTGCTTTATCTTACAACATGCAAAAGTTCACACAGTAGAAATTCCCCATGAAAATGGGGAATAAATGCTTCAGAGCCAGGACTTGCAAGCTGACAAGCAACACTGCCCAGATTTCAAGGCCTTCTGTCAAGTACATGACTTGAATCTTGTCAAGTTAAAGTTCCATCAAAGTATGGTGGCTTCCATATGTTCAGGATGGAAAAAGAACAAGCTATAGGGGGAGAAACACCCCAGAACACAAAAGCCACTGACCTTAGAAGCCATACTAGAATGTAACACCTGGATCTCTACACTCTCCTGCTCAGACGAAGTGGCTTCCACACCTCCTGCAGGTGTAGCCCCTGTTTTCTCCCCAGGGCTCGTGCCATGAGAAGACAAGCACCTACACTGGGTAGATGTTGCTCCCGTTTTTCAAATGGTAAAATAAGGTCTCTGAATAGAAATGTTTCAGCTGTTTGAATAAACTGTGCAGTAACAAGTGTATTTCAGCAGATACAGAGCAAGAAAATTGTTTCCGAAACGCTGTGCAGACGATAGAAGAATTAAGCCCTGAGTAACCTCATAACTCTGTTTCCATGGAGTTATAATATTGACATCATGTTCAAGTAGTACTTTCTGACAGAACCATTGGAATGCCTTACTTCTGTGGTATTGATTTATCTTCTCTACCTTTGGAATCAAAGGGCTGAGTAAAAAGGTTGTATTTACAGTAGAGTCTTTTCCTCTATGAAAAAAGCACCTCTTTGTGGTGTACCAAACTAGGATTACTGTAACTAACTCCCCATCAGGGTTTCCAGTCTTTGCTGATGGACAAATGGGAAAGAGCAGTCTGAACACAGTTGTTTCCAAACTATGATGTCACGGCTATTTGGAGATAGTCACCTTATCATTTGATACCCCAGATCAAGATGTAATTCTCCTTCATAAGCAAGAGCTTTTGGATGCTCCATTGAAGGTGACTAATGAAAATTAATCTTCCACTAATTAGAAAGGGACAAAGGCTGTGCTTACATCTACCGCTCTACTAGAATGCCTTGATGGGCAAATTCAATAGAATTTGAAAAAAATTAGGAATTTGGGCCTTAGAAGACAGAACTCAACTTTTACAATCATCCTCAAAATGCGATTTTTCAGCTGCAAATTGTCGACTGTTCTTCTGGGACACTGAAAGCCTCCATGAGCCTGGACCTTCAATGACCTAATTATTCAGTCTTATTTTTCAGTAATCTGCTGTTTTTCTTGTCCTTCAGTAGGATAAGGAAATGTCCTACTTTTTGACAGTGTCCTCACGAATGTCCTATCCTCGAAAAGGGGAGGCATAAAAACCCCAACTATGTGGAATATTTCCAATCATGAATCTGTGTCAATAGATGATGTACAATAAGAGCACAGATGACACTGTTCCCATTTTATAACCTGTTGCACTTCCATGTTAGTAACATAACAAGGAGTATATATTTTTTATTACAAGGTGAATATCTTGAGATAGTTTCACAAGATGGATACAGCTCTGCTAAGTGTACACTATGGAAGAAACGAATAAGTTTTGTTTCTGAAGCTTTCTATCAGTTCAAGCACTCAATACCTTGCACTATATCATATCCTAATTTCATCTCTAAGGATTTCACACATCTGTGTATGGATGACTCATTTTCCTAAAAGACAACTTTCTGGTGTTCTGGACAGCCATAACCTTCATTTTTCAAATAATAAGAAGTATTTCCTCCCCTCATTTGCTTCTCTTCACTTGTTTAGAATAAGTAACTGAAACAAGATGATGATTTTCATAATGCATTCCTTTTTCCTCATACAACACATGAAATAATATATTAAAAATCAAATGTTTACATAAGGACTTGGGCATGACCTGAAAAACCCTTTTCTAACCTAGTCTGACCAAGGTTACTGACTGCCCTGAACAGACACCCACAGCAGAACAGCCAAATGCACGTACAACACTTCTTGGAATACGATGGGGGAAACAAAATTCTTAGTATTTGGTTCCTCAGATCTCTCCTCTCTAATATGTTTTTGTAACAGCATGCTGGGCCTGCATTCCATAAAGCCACCTTAATGGCTACTTTTAGTCCCTTTCCCTGGAATAACACCCTCTGACATATGGCTCAAAAGCCTACACTGGCCTTCCTCTGCTGGGCAACTCCACAGGTGACTATGAACTGTGAAGTCACTTCACTTGCCCAGAACAAACAGCAATACCTGCTCTCACTAGCCTTTTTACTCTCCTGAGAATCTTTACGTAATGTTGCATTAGTAACCTTTACTAAATTAGAAAACCAAAAGGGAAGATAAATCAATATGAATGCACATTTGCTAGTATTGATTTTTCCTCTCATAGTCAGCATGGGAATACTGTGGCTCCTATTATTACAAGGAGCAGAAGGACTTGAAATGGTTCTGTTTGGATAACTACCCAGTAGTTTGGGAAACTTATTCAAACTTCTTTAGTCTGTAACTTTGAAACAGACATTTCCTGAACTCAAAACCTTCTCATGAATAATCATGTAAAGATGTTGATGACAATTTCTTGATGCAGATTATCAACAAGATCACTAGGAGAGGCATTCAACCTGGTGTTCACAGAAAAGGAGGAAGAGCTGGGCAATGTGAAGGCTGGGGGCAGCCTAGGATGCAGCAAACAGTTTTGGGCTAGTCAGTACAAGACACCTTGACACTGGAAGAAGTCCAAAGCCTCCAAGAGAATTAGGGGGTGGAGGCACACGATGTATTGAGGGCAGGCTGAGAAATCTGGGCTCGTTAAGCTTGAAGATGAGATGGCCAAGGTAAGACCTTGTTGCTGTCTTCAGGTATTCAAGAGGAGAGCACAGACCATAGAATCATAGAATCAGCTGAGTTGGAAAGGACCTCTGAGATCATCAAGTCCAGCCCTTGATCCACTACCACCACAGTTACCAGACCATGGCACTCAGTGCCACATCCAGTCTCTCCTTAAATACCTCCAGGGATGGAGACTCCACCACCTCCCTGGGCAGCCCATTCCAATGCCTGATTACCCTCTCTGTGAAGAATTTCTTCCTAATATCCAACCTAAACCTCCCCTGGCAGAGCCTGAGACCATGCCCTCTTGCAGCTGGTGTCTGCCTCTTATCAGAAGTATAGAGTGGAAGGATGAGGCAGCAGACAAGTCCTAAAGGAGGAAATTTCAATTAGACACAAGGAAAATAATTTTCATTATGAGGATGACAAAACACTGGAACAGGTTGCCCAAAAATTGAATGTGGAAATGTGGAATCTCCATTCCTGTTGCTACCACTGTAGTTTAAATCAAAGATCTGTTCAGAGGCACATCTACAGAAAAGGCAAATTCGAGATACTTTTTTTTTCCTGTTAGTGTAGCAGTTTAAGCACAGTATTCTCATTCACAGAACAAAGATCATATTCCACAGTACTGTAGGACACCTCAAAAATCAATAAAACTTCAAAACTCGTGTGGTTTTCATTCTCTCCTAGGTATAGCAAGATGGATTTGCCATGTGAAAGGAAAAACCCAAAAGTCAAGCCATCCTATTGACTTACACTGAATGAAAATTGACTCATTGCTGATGGGGTTAATGCAGATAACCAAATGTTAGAGGAAATCAAACTTCAGGAAAGCTTTACATGATTTCATTGCTTGAAATTTTTAGTGGTAAGTAAAATGAGCCGCTCCCCCCCCTTTAGGGCCTGTGGCTTTTTTATATACAAACACACATACATACAGGACCTAAAGCTCAGACAAAACAGCTTGGTTTATATAATTTTTGTGAACAGCAATATGCAAGACAGAATGTTAAAAATAGCACCTCACACCTTTTCCTCCCTCTATTTCTTAAACCACATTTCAAATAGCAGTCTCTATTGACATACTTTTAGGAAAAGTGTGACTTTTAGGATAAAATGCAACTGCTACTTATCAGATGGAGTTAATGATACCTGAACATTTGAAAGTGTTAGACTGTATCATCTTTCTTGGAACTGCACAGAGGGCTTCTAGATCTTGTGGCAACTGTTGCCAAGTAATAGGGAAAACAGAGGTGCTCGTAGCAGGCTTTATCATTTCATAAATTCTTCCTCAATCATTACAAGATTTCTTTTGATGGTCAGTCAACTTGTCCCACAGCTGTTAAGTCTCCTCGAGAGAAAATGCCTGTTGTTCTGAATCCCTCAGAAAGCACTCTGAGACAAAGGGACACAAAATGTACGTGATGCTGGATCTGGTTCCTAATTGCTCAGTGCTGCGTGAGGACTCTCCATACGTTCCGTGCCGTAACAGCAACCCCTTCCAACTAGGTCATGTCCCAACCAGCAATTAAAGTGACCTAAAAAATGGGCATGGCAGAAGGGCAGTTTCCAGCAACAACAGCACACTGTTTACCCATCCTTGTGCTCAGCATATCCTTCCCACCAAAACCTCAAGTTATAAAATCCACCTGAATTTTCCTGCCCTGAGATCTAAACAATTCTGGCCTTTTTGTTTCATTTATTCCTAGCAGGTGGGTGTTTCATTCTGGCTGCAAACCTCCTTCAATTTTGCCCCCAAGATAATCCTGCCCTCCACTCCACCACGGCAAGCTTTGCTCCACCTCAGCTCTGCCTCCTGTCCTCCATCCCATTTTTCCAGGTTCTTCTGTCCTCTTATCACATCAGGTGTGATTCGTGCATTCCGCTTCCCCAGTCTGTATGCTTATGTATGGTACCAACAACAACACAAAACTCTCACTGATTCTCTTCCAATCCTTACCTCTCCTTTATAACCATGTTGGAAAACACAACCCCCAGAACCTGAACCCTTCTGTGATTCTGAGAGCACTATGAAATACTGTATTACCTGATATTTTAATAACAGAACTCCCTCAGAAGCCATGTAAAATTTGAGTAGTAATTCAAAAGTAAATAACAGAAGCACCTCGGAAAAATGCCCTGAACCTGGTTTAGATTTACAGAGTCTTGTTAGGTTTACTAGTGCTTCAGTGACACAGCAATTTCACTGCAGATCACAAGGCAAGTTCATCTGACGATTCTAAGGGTGATTTAGGATGATAATAAAATTAACAGATTGGGGCAAACCACAAGGAAAAATAAGGGGGAGGGGGAACCTTGTCCTGTTACTGCTTATGGAAGCTTTTCTTTGAAAAATCCATGTGGTTCACGTTTCAGTCAGGCGAGGTAATATGCCTGTAAATGTAATCTGACAGAAGACACAGCACAGCTTCACCAGAAAATGACAAAATCAGATTGTAAGAGAGGGACAGCCAAATGCCTTCACAGCTCTCGGAATTCACCCAGGGAAACAAATTCACACAAGTGTAATAAACCCAGACTCACATATTCGCTGGAGGTTTGTGGTGCTAATACCTTTAGTTTCCACTTCAAAATCTCATTCAGAGTGCTTATATCTTCTGTTGGTTGCCTGCTGGAAGGTGCCTTTGCCCAAATCCATCCCTCCTGAAAATCAGGGATAGACTGCATTCATTGTTTCCAAGGGCAACACTTCAACTGTTATCAAGTTCCATCTTCTGATACAGCTACACAAATCTGAGCTCTTTTTCTACCCAGGGCTTTCTTCCCATCCCCACAAACCTTACAGCAACAAAAATAATGACCAAAATAAAGAAAAAAAATCAAAATGAAACAGTTCTAAGCTCCGGGAAGAAGCAAGTAATTGCACCTAAAGCATAGAGATAATAATGAAAGCAAAAAGTCAATTTTCAGTTTGGAAGGAAGTTTACTTTACAACAGATCTCTCACTGTTATTTGCTAGCCAAATAAAGCCTGTAACCAATAAAAATGATCACCCAACATGTTATAACAAAATGTCAAGATCATGCTATCATAAGTTAGGTGATCTCACATTAAAAGACGCAGTAGCTTTGAAGCCTAACTTTAACTACAGAAGATACAGTTGTGAGAACCTTCAGACGTTTTGCCCACCTGCAGGAGCAGATCGGAAATAGCCATTAGCATTACAAGGATTTCCCCGGGACAATATTCATGGGCAGCTATCAAAAATACAAAAGGATTGGGGAAATATTTGAGACAGAGACTCCACTTTAATTCCTTGATTGTTTTAACTTTAAGGATCCTTCCTTATACAAGCATTTATCTGCTCTCTAGAATCCAGCATTGTTACAACCTTCCAACTTCATTCACTTAAGCCTACAGCTGTGAAATGCTGTATTGGTCTTCAACAAGCACCGACATTCTTCATTTAAAACAAACAAACAAAAGACCAAACAAACAACACAACAACCACCAAGAAGATACTTCTGTCAGTTGAGAAGGCAATAATGCAAATTCTCTTCATACATTAACACTGTAGCAGGTGTAACAGCCGTTCAGACCTTTCCCTGACTTCACTTAAGTCAACCAAAAGCTGATTTGAACACACAGAACTCATTTTTATAAAAGGATATTTTGGTACCACAGGCACAGCTCCCGGTGCATCCCATTTCACCCCACCCCAGCCTCCTGACTGGGCTCAGCCCAAACACTCCCCCAGCAGCATCAGCTTCTTTTGCAGCACCAACGGGGTCACATCTCTGTGCTGACTCCATTTCCTTCATGTGGCAAGAGCTGCTATGCCAAGTGAGGTGTAAAAACGAGCTCCTGATTTAATGTAATTATCTAATGAAACTTCCCATATTAGGAATTAATTAAATGGGGCCATCTTCCCTGTAACTAGTAGGAAAATAGCTCTTGTAGAGCTACAGGTGTTCGATTCTGCCAGATTAAATGGTGATTATCAGAGAGATGCAGTTGGAAAGGATTTATCTTAGGTAAGATATAATTGCTATTATACCTTATTAACCTGTAGGAAGTAGCAGGAATGCCTAATCCCCTTCAGTATTTTAGTGGCTTTTCTAGCCAATCAACTGTGCAAAGAATGAAGCTGATGGATCAAAACACTTTCTGTCAGGATAGCAAGAAGGTAAGAGCTATAAATAATATTTTACTGAACGTAAGCACCTACAATTGTGGTAAAAAAATTACTGAAAAAAAATCAAATACTGGCCCAAAATAGTTGCCTTCTCATAACTTAACCCAGCGTTAATTTTTAAACTGTAACAAAAGTAGTATGGGTGTGGATGCAAAGGAAATTGCACAGGCAAATCTTATGATAAATGTTACTGAAGTCAGTGAATTCTGCTACATTAAATAAATAAAGAATGGGGGGAAAACAGTTGGTTTTGACAATATTTTGTCTTTGTTACAGCAGGAAAATTAAAAATTATTTGAAGATTATCAGCATTAGAGAGAGACTGGAGGATGAAATCTAGAATTTTATTAAGAGATCTGACAGAATCATACTCACAAATGTATAGCTATAGAAATCAGGCAAATCTTGTGGATAAAGGCAACATCTTTTACTGTGGCAACTAGATTACCTGGGGAAAATATTCCACAGATATTCCACAAAGATCTTTTTCAGGTTTATCATTTTCTCATTTCTGCTCCACTGAAAGACACTGAAACCATATAGTCACTTAAAACTTTGAAAATCTAATATTGATTAAAGGTACGCAAGGAAGATTTTTTTTTTTTCCTGAATAACACTACAATTATATTGGTACAGCCTCTCCCTTCCTCCTCCTGAAATAAGTCTTTTACTGGTGCTAAGTTTATTTTTTCATCTCAGATTATGCCCTCAGAAAAGTGACTGAAGTTAAATCACAAAGAATTCATCACTCCACAAGAATAATATCTATATAGGAAGTTAGAAAGAAAAAAATGTAGCTCTACTAATGATAGCAGAGAACTTTCCTTTTGCTCTTCTCAAGCTGGCAGAAGCTGGGCCTATAAAAAAGGTAAAGCTCAATACCTTGCAAATAAATGTACAGCAAAATAAAATGTTTGGAGTTACTTACTAGCAGAATGACTTAGTAAGTTAAGAGAAAGAAAAAGTCCTTTGGTAAAAGCCCAGCTTCCTGCACACAGGAAAAATGCAACCTTCAACTGAAAATCATGGTAAATTACAGCTAATTATTTTGTACACATTATGTACAATATCGGAATATTGAACCCAACAATGCCAAAGAACACTATCCTGCTCCTCTATGGACTAACATTTGCAGAAAATCTCAAAAAAATCTCATAAACTTCACCAGGGAGCAACATAACAGACACACATGTGCCTGCTAATAACTTAATGCACTGGGGTTTATTTGGGGGCAGGGGAAAGATTGTTTTGAATTGGAATGAAAGTGCAGAGAGAGAGTATTTCAGTAACAGCAGCAGATGAAACTATAATAGTCTGACCCGATATTCATTAAGGAACCTTTAGCAAGTAATAAATTACTAACAAAAAAGACTAACATTGTTCTAACCATTAGGACTGGAGCTAAGAAGTAGCCCAAGAGTACAACAGAATTTTGACTTTTGAACACGAGGAAAGTGTTCCAGTGCTAACTAATGAGAGCCTCCAACAAACATGGGCTGAAAACACCACCTATTTCAAATGTGCCCGGGAAGGGGTGCAGCACAAACCACAGGGCACTGGTTCCCAAATGGTGAGAGCTACCATGCTGCAGAGCTGAAATACGTGCAGCATGGCTAATCAAGCCTTGTGAGATCATCCTGGCTCCACGAGAGCCACTTGTTGTTCCCAGGAAGCCACCATGCTGGAAAGCCTCACACAAAGGTACTGAAGTGGCCCTGGATGGAGTGAGAGGACCTTATTAACGCTGCTCCCCTAGCAGGGGCAGCCAGTCAGAGGGAGACTAAAATTATGGCAACCTTTGGGAAGAAATAAAAAGGAAAAGGCAACTACCATGCAATAACAGCTCCAAATGGGCTGGGGAAGACGAAGTGAAGCAAATGAGGTGTTCAGCACTCCCCTGGCTCAAGTGATTCCTGCTGTTCATTAAAAGAAGTGCTGCTCAGAGCAGAGAGTGAATGGGAACAGGTAGGCAGGCAGCCAGGGGAGGCTGGGACCTCAGGGGTAGCACCAACACTTGTTTCCCACACAGTTCATTTCCCCCATCTGCCCGGTTCACACTGAGGCCACGTACACACCTGTGCCGGTGCAGTGCCGAGGTGCCAGAGTGGCAGCACTGAATGCCTGGGGCACAGGCTGCACGTCCCCAGCAGTGCCACCAAACACACCCCTGTAAAATCACACCCTCAGTGGCAGTAGTTTGCTGTAGGAAGCACGGCTCAATCTGTTCAAGCAACACAGATTCTTGAATCTGAAGGGTAAATAACTGCTTGGCTGACCCTTGTTGTTCAAACCCTGAAAAGGTTCGGCCTAACCATCCCAACCTGTGCTATTAAAGGAGATCTTCAGAATGTCATGCTGTGAGGATTTTGCTTGAAATCACTCTGAATATTACCTACACAAAATGCACTTCATACCATGTCAAAAGCGTAAGTTTGTTTTTTGGTTTTTTGTTTTTGTTTTTTTTTTAACATAATAGTATCCAGGTAGGTAGAAGACAAAAAAGTGACGTTCTAATAATATACTTCATGAAATTATGACATTTTGAAAGCTATAAAATTACTTTGTTTCATAAACAGCATTACAGCAAAATCATTCAAAGTCGATTTACAGTTATTAGGGACTACTGGATTACTGACTATAAGCAAATAACCACAGTTTAAAGAATCAATCTTTTAAGATGTGACATTTTTTCTCTAAAAATCCCCAAGTTCTTAGATGCAGTGAGAATTCACAGCGTTTCTGTTCTTAACAGCATCTTGTTTCGTTGGATAAGTTTTAGTCTCCCATCAAGTGATCCCATAAAGCAGGGCAGAACTAATGGCTTTATTAAGTATATTTACTTCAGGCTAAATGGAAGGAGCAATTACGTCCCACTTTATACAGGAAAACAGCTGGAACCAGCTGAAACCACCTCACAGTGCAGCAGAAAATATAAAAAAAGGCCTGATCAGAAGCTTGACAGGTTTGCTGACTCAAAACACAGGGTGAAGGAACTGCCTGTCCAGCTGTGCTAGGAAGGGGCACAGCGATCTGGGAGGAAAGTAGTGCTAAAAATGCATCTGCAAACAGGGCACTGAAAACAGACAGGCAACATTTTTGACGTGCCTACTTCAAGATATTTAACCTCACAGCTGAATTTTCCTCCATGGACCTCAAGGAAACAGGACACTCTACAGCCTTCCTATGGCAAGAGAAGGGCACAGGAGATAATCCGGAGCCAGTCAGTCTCTCTAACACAACAAATGTGCGAGGCTTTAATTATTGCTTACTGCTTGGTCTGAAAAAAGAGGCAACAACAGAAACAAAGTAAGTTGTGACAACTGAAAGGCACCTTATTTCTGCTTTCAACTTTTTTTTTTTTTTTCAGATGGAATAGCGCTGCAATATATCCTCTAAATACTGCTTTCTCCTACCCAATCACAGTTGTGAGTAACTTTCTTAATTCAAATAAATAGCCTTTGAAATGTAATTTCTATAGCACACTCTTCATTATGGGACTTTTTGCAATATGCACCACACCAACACTAAAAAAGGAAAAAAAAAAAAGAGAATGAAAAAAGAAAAAGGTAAGGAAAAAGAAGAAGAAAAAGAACGGAAAAGGAAACAGAAAAGGAAAGGAAAAGGAAAGGAAAAGGAAAGAGAAAAGAAAAAGAAAAAGGAAACAGAAAAGACAAAGGAAGGGCACCTTTTTTTGTATTATTTATGGAGGAAGCAAAAGCATCTGGAAAGGGGAACTCCAGGAGTGAGACTTCAAGAGTTTCACACTTCTAAGCCTTGGTGACAACTTGGGATTTTGTGTAAGCAGGAGAATTGCCAAAGAACTGAAGATGGTGGTAATGAGAAACCCCAGCACATGAGGAGGAATGTGATTAGGGGTGCCTGGAAACTGTGAATTGAGAACTATCTAATCAGCAAAAAGAAATTATTGTGCATCTGTTAGCTATTTGAGCAACATGACTTATCTTTCCTACATATTACTTTTTTGCCTTTCTACTCTGGTCATTTCCAGACCAAGGACAGCAGTTCTCCTGGTCCACTATGAGCCCATATATCTTCTTTGATATTACAGGGCCTATAAGTCAGCCAGAGCTTTCCAATGCGACCACTTAGAGCCTTTTCCTACCAAGAATATAACAAAAAACACTTACAAAACTCTAAACTGTATAGTGGTGTTTCATCACAGCCCCAAATGAAACAAGATGGTCTTAGAAAAGGAGGAATCAAGAATGAGATGGATTATAATTAAGAGTATGTTCAGACATTTCCTCTTTCGCTATATGCTTGCAGAGCAAGTTGCAGGTCCTTATTCTCAGTGATGCAATTTTTAGTGGCTGCCTGTGATAAAATAAAACCTACACATTCTCTCTTAAGTCCCAAACCCCAGCCTTTATTTCTGTCCTTTCTGACAACATGCCCATTTCTGGCTCCCCTCAAGAGACTCACTGTCCCTACATTTAATACTATGAATTGCCAGCTTGCTGTCTCTCAGTGTGCTCCTATCCCCACTTTACACTATGGAAGCTTTTTCACCTGGGATTGCCCATTTGCTCTCAGAACAGATGCTACTGCTCACTCTGCCCCACAGGCTCCACCTGGCCTAGAGTGAAAAGGAGGCAAGAAAACAAAATGGCAGTCCTGATCCCCTCTGTCCAGGCACTCCCCTTCTAAAAATGTCGTGTCAGGAATATTGTAAACTATTAAGACAGCATCCATTACCTTTGCCTTGAGTTATTCCAGGGTATCCCATTCCTTGGGAGTAAATATATCACCCTACTGCTTCTGTATAAAGAAGGCGGCGACTCCTTCCAAAACTGCTACGTCAGTCTGAGGTGATGAAGTAAAAATAATTTGCTCTCGCTGGAGATTCTGGCTGGATGGTTAAGCAAATCTTTTCAATATAAGTATGTGCTGAGTTTATTTGCACGCCTCATAAAGCTTGAGTATTTGCTGTAAACTGTTGGTATCAATAGATTAATAATAAATATGTGTGTCTGACAGGAAAATGTGGCAACTGAATTCTTGGTCTTGTCCATCTGTTGCTTGTGGTTTGTATCTCTCCATATCATAGTATGCTTGTTTAGGTTTCAGCTGCTTGTCATATGTATGAGTCTATATACATACATATATATATATCTACAGGAGGGCTTTATATGGTTTAGTTTACAATCCTGTTCCCTTCAGTTCGATGCAGGAGCCTGAGTGTGTGCCAGCAAACACAGACTGTGTGTGCTCAGCGATCCGAACCGACTTCTCTCCCTGTCCTGAGCGCTGAGCCTGCCTTGTGCTGGTGCACTGAGCCCATGGGAAGCACACACATCCTGAGAGATTCCTGTGGTTACAGACACACCTGCTGGCTTTGCTCAGTCCCACACGTCTCTCTCTCTCTGCAGGCACACAGAGCGTACATAAAGAATCACAGAATTGTTAGGGTTGAAGGGACCTCTGGAAGTCATCCAGTCCAACCCCCTGCCAAGGCAGAGTCACTGAAAGCAGGTGACACAGGAACGCATCCACGTGGATTTGGGATGGTTCCAGACAGGGAGAATCCATGCCCTCCCCAGGCAGCCTGTGCCAGGGCTCTGGCAACCTCAGTGTAAAGTTCTTCCTCTTGTTGAGAGGAAACTTCTTGTGCTTATGTCCATTACGTCCCGTCCTGTCACCGGACACCACTGAAAAGGGTCTGGCACCATCCTCTTGGCACCCACGTTTGAGACTTTTATACGCATTGATGAGATCCCTTCTGTCATCCTTTCTCTGCACTAAACATGCCCACCTCTCATCAGCAGTCCCTTCTCATTAGAGAGATGCCCCAGACCCCTCATCATCTTCGTGGCCTCTGCTGGACCCTCTCCAGCAGCACCTTGTCTCTCCGGTGCTGAGGAGCCCCGACCTGGATGCAGCCGCACAGACAGACACACGGACACAGCCACACTCCTGTGCATGTGCCCGGCTGAGCCCGCCTGGCTCCAGCTCCATCCGGGCGTGCCGCTCCCTGCCCTCCTGAGCCCGCCCGCTGTGGCGTTCCCTGCTCCTGCTCCAGCTGGGCAGGCTCGTGGGACTCCTCTCTCTTCTGAGAAGGGGCTGTGGGAGCTGGGCCTGTTCAGTCCCGAGAAGGGAAGGCTGAGAGGGGACCTCATAAACGCACACAAATCTCTCCCAGGAGGGCGCCCAGGGGACGGTGCCAGGCCCTTTTCTGTGGTGCCCAGCGGCAGGGCGAGGAGCAAGGGCCGCAAACTAAATCAAGACATTTCGAGCTCAGCGTGGGGAAGAGCTCCCTTCCATGGTGGGCGGCAGAGCCCTGGCACAGGGTGCGGGGTCTGGAGCCATTCCAAACCCAGGCGGGCGCACCCCCGCGCCACCTGCTCTTGGTGACCCCGCCTGGGCAGGCGGGTTGGACTTGGGTGATCTCCAGAGGCCTCTCGCACCCCTGACTATGCCGTGACTGTGATCCCGTGATCCCGTGATCCGCTGCCTTCCCGCTGGCACAGCCCGTGCCTCCCCCCCTCACAAACACCGCCCGCAATCCCGAGCCGGCGGCGCTCGGCGCTCGATTGCGGCGCCTTGCACTCCGCTGCGGGGCCGCCACCCCGCTGGTGGTGGCGGCAGCGGCAGTGCGGCCGCTCGGCGGTGGATTGCTCGCGCCTGGGCGCGGGGCGCAAGATGGCGGCGGCGCTGGGCCGGGGGCTGGACATCAGCCTGGCGGCGCTGCGGCAGCACGACCCCTACATCAGCGGCATCGTGGACGTGGCCAGCCAGGTGGCGCTCTACACCTTCGGACACCGCGCCAGCCAGTGGGTACGTGCGCCCGGCGAGGCACACAGCCCCGCCGCACCGGGCACCGGGGCGGGGAACGGCCGCGACACGCCCCCGCCGCCAGAGCCCCGCCCCCAGAGCCCCGCCCCGCCATGGCGAGGTGTGAGGGTGGGAGTGAGGGAGGGGTGTGCCTCACACGGCTGAGAGGAGCACCGTGCTGCCCGGGGAGCGGGCTTTGGGAGGCTGCAGCGGTGTAGAAGTTGTGTCCCGTGGGGCAGGGCAGTGGAGGATGGGGTTTAACCCAGGAACATGGGAGGTTGAGGTTTAACCAGATCCATGGGAGGTTAGGCTTTAACCCAGGGACACGCGAGACTGGGTGTTCAACCAGGGCCATGGAGGACTGTGGATTAACACGGGGCTGTGGAGGCTGGGGTTGAACCCAGGGCTGGGGTTTAACCTGTGGCCACGGGAGGTTGGGTGTTAACCAGGTTCATGGAAGACTGGGGTTTAATGTAGGGCCTGGGAAGACCATAATTTAACCCAGGGCTGTGGGAGACTGGGGTTTAACCAGTGCCCAGAGGAGAACAGTGAAGATGGTGAAGGGCCTCAAGGGGAAGCCGTATGAGGAGTGGCTGTGGGAACTTGAGGTGTTCAGCCTGGAGAAGAGGAGACTTAAGGCAGACCTCATAGTGGTCTACAACTTCCTTGTGAAGGGAAGAGGAGGGGCAGGCACTGATCTCTTCTCTGGGATGACCAGTGATGGGACTCAAGAGAATGGCCTGAAGTTGTGTCAGGGGAGGTTTAGGTTGGATGAAAAAAAAAGACACCCAGAGGGTGTTTGGGCACTGGAACAGGCTCCCCAGGGCAGTGGTCACAGCACCAAGCCTGGCAGAGTTTAATCCACTGCCATGGGAGACTGGTGTTTAACCCCAGAACACAGGCCTCAGGTGCTCCTCTGCCCTTCAGACACCTATAATGGAACCCAAACAAATACAGAAGACCGAGCGTAGGAGTTAACAATGCTAAAAAGACTGTTGTAAGATTTAAAACCTTAATTAACTCAGGGAAACTTTTGGTAATCTAACATTCAAGCTCTTTCCAGGTGGTTCTTGCTTTGCTGCAATGGTGGGGCTTAGGGCCTGTGTTTGAAGAATCTGCACAATCTCCCTTTTGTGTTATTTCCCCTGTACCTGTCCCAAATGTTGCCCCTGAGGGCAAGTGCCCTTTGGAAAATCCTCTCCCTGACTCTGTGCTGTGTACTGCCCTGGGGTGTAAGTGGAGAGTTAATCCAGTTTAGCCTCATGGTGTCATGCATTTAGCCTTTCCATATCTTATCATAAAACTTGGGTCAGCTGTGTGGTGACCTGTGCTGGCTCCAGCCTCTCACCAGCAGCTGATGAAGTTGGGTTTATTTATTCATGGCTTGGATGAGAGAAGTGAAACTGATGGTCCTGGTAAGCAGAGATAAAGGGGGGTTCGCTGACAGTGAGCAAAACACTGCCCTGATTTCAACTTCCTTAACTTTCCTTTTTTTCAGGAGAAAACTGATGTGGAGGGAACGCTGTTTGTTTACACAAGGTGAGGACACTACCTTTTAACGTCTGTAGGATGTTCCCATAACCTGTGGGCATGGAAAAACTAGCTGGGATGGAGTATGAATTATTAAATTAATGAAGTAAATGCATCCATCCCCTTGTTCAAGAGTGAAAAGAAACCAAAACTGGTAGAAGCAAATGCGGGGAAGAAAACACTGGGAAGGAGACATCACCTTGTCTTTTGCTAAGACTTCCAAATGTGATTTAAATCTCAATATGGGTAAACTGCAGAAATCTTTTGTGTTGGTTTAATTAGGATGTAGCAGTTTAAAAAGTGTCTGAACAAAAAGTTAATAGTGAAATAAATAACGGTATTCTTTAAAGTAAGGAAATGGTACAACTTAGGAAGTATTGTTTTCCCTACTTAGGGCACTTTCATACTACTTGTGTCTGATTGTTCATTTTTCATGCATATTTCATCCAACATTTTGGCTGGCGTTTCTTTTAGCAGCACCTCTGATTATGGCTTTTCAGAGCATCATTTTTACGTCACTTTTTCGAGCACCTTTGTTCTGTTATGAAGCCTGCCCTATGCTGGAGTCTCCATGTTAGTGCCCCAGCATTTCCCTGTGACTGTTGTTGGAAAATAACACAGTCAGCAGATCTTGCAGTAGCAGCTGGGGTTTAACACCAAAGCAGAAAGTTTCTTCTTCAACTTTTATGTCGAAGAGGAACTGGTAGGAGAGCTGAGAAAACAAGAGATTGTTTTGAGAAGGCGAGAGATGTGTGTGTGAAGTGACAGAGAGGCCCAGGAGTCTGTGAGCTTTTCGTGAAGAGGGAATGCCGGTTTCAATCTGTAGAGGTCTTTTGTATCAGCAGTGGAAATGGGCAATGGTAATTTTTCTAAGCTGCTTTCAGCTGAGTGGAGATAAGATGCTGTTCTAATTACCACCATGAGAGGAAAGAACCAGCTCTTTGTTGTGCAAGCAGTAGGTGGATGTGGCTAGTTGTATGCTGCAAAACAGCAGCAGTATTTCCTGGTAGGTTGATTTTAAAGCTCAAGAACTGACAACATGTAACCTGGTGCTCCTCACATCTGTGATCTTTCTCTGTTCTTTTTGTTGCCTGAGGAAACTTCCATTTAGAGCAGAGGTTGATGCCTGGCTTCCCTACAGGCAACAGAATGGAACAGGTCGGGAACTGTGGGTAACATCATACGTGATCAGTTTTAACTTTGATTTTCTGTTGCTTTGAACAGAGTTATAGAGTTCTGTGGAAAAGACATTGCCAGTAGATCATAGGCTGGAGACCAGCAGTGTTGCCTTGGTTGTTTCTCTTTAGTCACAATGTAAAGTGATGTGACCGTTTCACTTGAGATGACTTATTTACTGCCCATCCCATCTTGATGAATTCTGAGGAGCAGTCAGAAAGTCAGACTTCCAGCTGGGTTAACATCAGTGGAAGTGAACTGTTTGTTTGTTTGAAGCCCTGACTGTTGCAAATTAAGGATTCTTGTCAAGGATTCCACTTTTGTTTAATTTTTGATTGACTCTGATGGGTTAATGCAGCTTCCTGTGCTTTGGGTTTCATAGAGAAATCCACACACCAACAACTACCAGAGATGGCACTTTTCCCGAATGTTTATCCGTAACCTTTCCTTTATTGTCATACTTAGTTTGGAAGTAGTATCTCCTGTCAGGATCATGATGGATTTAACAGCTCACATTTATCTAAATGGTTTGAAGTGTAACCCCCATGAATGTGCATAATGATTTAGAATCATAGATTCATGGAGTGGTTTAGGTTGGAAGGAACCTTTCAAGATGATCTGTCTAACCCCTGCTGCCTTGGGCAGGGACACCTTCCACTACATCAGGTTCCTCCAAGCCCTGTCCAGCCTGGCCTTGAACACTTCCAGCAATGGGGCATCCACAACCGCTCTGGGCAACCTGTTCCTGTTTCCCAGCGGCTTCACTTTTGTTCTTATGTTTTAGATGGTATGGAAAATCCTCTTTGGGATGACTGTTACTGTCTGCAGTTGTTAACCTGAGGATTGAGAAGTATGCTTGCACTGGCCCACGACTGACTTATTTTAATTGCTGTTTTCTATTCCAGAAAGAAACTATAGGGTAGATGGGGGTGTTGGATAAAGTGTTGGTCATAGTCTGTTTATTTCTCATACATAATGTAGGCTTTTGCCATAATTAAAAGGATTACACAAAATACTGCCAAAGCCAATTGCTATTTCCTTGGCAACAAAATCAGTTTTTTGTGGTAATACCTCTTAGAAATAATAATAAAAGATTAATAAATTTGGAGAACTACACAGCAAAGAAATTCTAGTGATTTCTTTTTTTCCTCGACTTGATGGGATTTCTGCTTGTTAACTTTCAGATCGGCTTCTCCAAGGCATGGTTTCACAATTATGAACAGACTGAGCATGGAAAATCGAACAGAGCCTATTACTAAAGACCTCGATTTCCAGCTCCAGGACCCCTTTCTACTGTACAGAAATGCCAGATGTAAGTATGTGTGGGGTTAAATACTGGAGCCAGCTTCTCTTCAGGGTCTGTTCTTGGTTAAGGCAGTCCAAGTGCTTAGACTGCAGCTCTCAAGGGCTGAAATTAGCTGGTTAACAGGTGAAATTAAAGGAATATATTTTGCTTTTTTGGTGCGCTGAAAGAGAAGAATTGCTCAGTGCTTCCTAAAATGCCACTCTACTAAAAAAGTATTAGCATGTGCTTAATGGTAATCTCTTCATTTGACTGGCAGAGAGTAAATGTTTATTGTGGTTTGTATGTGATAGGCTGAGAGAGGCAGAGAGTGTGTTTTCTGGATGTACCCCTAGCCAGTGTTGGGAAGTTTTGGAGTGATATTTGTAGTCTTGGCTCTCTGCATAAAAATAGGCAAAGGCAGCCAATTCAAACCCTGTTTTCTGCTGCAGCTCCAAAGTGCTGTCCTTGGGGCAAGTTGGAAGGCAGTTCACCTCTCAACTATTAGGCGTAACTCTTGACAACACCATGTTGAGTCTAATTTAAACCTCGATGAAAGACGAAGTTATTACTTTGGGCTCCGTGTTTATCTCGCCTGATTATCTTTATACTAGAATTAGCAAGTGTCAGGCAAACTCAGAAGTAAGTGGAAGACATGAGAAAGCTTACTTGTGCATGCAGAGTGTTACAATGTGCAATTACATGAGAATGAGCAGTTGTAAATACACAGTTCGTGTCTGTGCTTGGGAGTGGAGCTGTAGGATCCTCTGTGCTTTGTCCTTGATGCATAAAAGCAGATTGCAAAAATGTTTTATTGTGAACTGTGATGCACAAGTGTTCTCTCTGGATGAAGTAAGGGCAAAAGCAGCCCAGTTTGATCGTCTGCTAGACCTTTTCACTTCATAAACTAATTTAGAGTTGGAAAGTATATCAGGAGGGAATCCTGTTGTTTACACACACTATGTGGTAGAAACAACAGAGAAATAACATTTTAAATAGCCTAAATGAAACTGCTCTTTTTGAGAGTATTTTCTAGGTTGACAAAATATTGGAATTCACAAAGAAACTAAAAAGAAATGCAGACATATCCAGGCTAACCTAGGACATTAGGATTTTAAGTACCATGAGACCTATTTATCCCATCTGGTTTTGAAGGGTCTTTCTTATGTAAGTGTAATCTTCTTTAATCTCATTTTGAAATTCCATTAGGAGTTTATGTGTGTATGTACTAGTACCTACACTTTGAAACCTGGTCTATTAATTTTCATTTTTGTTGAGACAATTGGTGTAAAGAATAATTGGAAGTTTTCATAACTCCATGCTGACACGAAGTAAGTCTGATTACTACCTGTAAATTGTGATTTGCTAATATTTTTATTAGGAGGAAAATGGTGGGGTTTGGAGAGCACAAGCTGTTTTTCCCAAGAGGTGTCAGTCTTTTGGATTTGCAGGATCTCAAATATTTTAAGTGCTAACCTGTTTTCTTAGTTTTGCTCTTCTCATTGTCTCTCCCGTCCCACTGAGGGGAGGGGGCAGGCAGCTGCATAGGGCTGAGCTGCTGGCTGAGGTGGACCCCCAGCACCTACATTGACAATTTACCAGTGGCAACATGAAAGTAAAACTACCTTTCTTTGAGTTTTTTCTTTAGAACCTCTGAGCCATGAGATCTGACAGTTTTTTGACTTCATGGCGCTCTGTACTGCATCGGTCCCTGGAATGCTATCATGAAAAAAGAAATTAGGAGAGCCCCAGCCCCTAAAACCTGTGGGTTTTAAGCCCTGATGTTGTAATATTATTTTTATCTCCTGCTTCCAGATACTAACAAGGAGTACTCAGTAATAGCTGTTTACTTGGCAAGACAGTGGACAGTTTGGCAGAAACAGTTAATAGTATCTGGAAACAAGTTATCTTTTTCTAACCTTTTGTTTGACTTGGTGACTTCTTATGCTATTTTTCATACATGTCTTCTTTTAGATCTAACAAAACTAACAGTTTTCCTTGTTTTTCCAATTGGTACCGTGGCTTTCCTATGTAATAGGATTTTTGTTGTAACATAAATATCAGGAAAATACAAAAGCAAGCATTTGGAGATACAAAGAAGTCCTGCCCAGTGTTTTGCTTCTCCCAGTATTCCGAGTATTTGTTGAAACCAACTTCATTTTAGTGCAGCTGAATATCTATGGCTGGTTGTACCACACAGCCTAAAATAAAACCTCTTGGCAGCAAAAGGTGGTACTTGTGTACTGGACAAGTGAGCCAACATTTGTAATAGCTGTCATTTTGTCAAGCTGGCTTTGCACCCGATATATGATTGCAACAGAAAGATTTTTTTTTTTCCCCCAAAATTATACACAGTAAATATAAGTTTTAGGAATACTTAAATTAAGAAAAGGAATATTTCATCTTACTTTATTGTTTTTTTTTCATATTTCTTCTGTTGTTCCGTGTGATCCTGGTCATCTTAAATTGAAATACTGTCTAAACACCATGTTGGAGACACAGTCTAATCCCAGGACTTTTCAGGCTGGATTTGGGATCCATGCCAGTTAATGTTTGCACTGATCCACCATTTTACAGAAAAGTTTAGTTTGGGAAATCTGTTAGGCTGGAGCTGGTGTTATTAATTTCAAAGCCAGGAGAGAAGATCAAATTACAGTTTTTAATGTCAGCAGAAATCTTTGTCCACCAAGGGACAGAAGGTTTATGTATCAAATAGGGAAATTTCAATGTGAGCTTTAAACTTAATGCAATTTTAGATGCTTTCTTTATGAGAGCGAGACAGGAGTTCTGTTTTTATTTAGTTCATCTAACAATTCTAAGGGGTTTAAAAAAAATTCCTGGGTTCTGTATTTGAATAATCTTAACTACCTAATACTACCTTTTTCATTGGTGATATTTATTGTGAAAACCAATGTTTAGAGCCTGTTGCTTAAGCCTTGGTGCCAAATAATATGAGATAGTTCAGAAGAAATACATAGTGGTAAATTATGGAGTAAATGAACCTAATTTTCTCTCTTTAGCAGTGATCAGCTTATCATAATTACAGCTATTCCTCACTGTGTACTGTACCAGGTGCTTATGCCTTTGTGCTGGGTCAGTGAATTATTTCCTCAATTGAGCGATTTATCTTTTCATCGCTGAATACTGTTTTTCATGCTTACAGGACACAGAGAATTTGGTCAATAGTAAGCTGTATATCTCAGAGTTAGCTTCACCTTGAGCATTTCAGCTGCCAGAGAAGAACACAAGATCCTACCTTAAAATAGTGTGCTAATTGTGACAATGATCTGATACAGGTTAATTGGGTGCTTTTCTGCTATGAGGAGCTGAGAAAGAAATTGTGTGGCAGACTGACAAATACTTTCTAGCAAGTTTCTGTACCTATTGGCATAGCAGTTACTTTTCATTTCCAAGGCCATTTGTAGCAGGGCCTTAGATCATCTCATCTCCTGGGCTTGGAGCAGAGTGAAGCCTTTCTAGTCAGATGTGTCTACTGAATTTGAGCCTGAGCAGAGGTTCAGTAAGTGGTACAAAAGCAGACCAGACATGCCTGTTTTTGTCAAACCTGCCTGGGCACAGGTGAGTTATACATAAGCTCATATTTGTTTCAGTTGTCCAGTTTAACCTGCCACCATATGTCTGTCAGAACCCTGAAAGTTTTGTCTTATTTGCCCATATTTCTAGACTGCAAAGATGTCTAAGAGATGGAATGGAAGGGAGAGGGAAGTTTGCCAGCTATCTAAAGAAGTTTTGTGGTTTTTTTGTTTGTGGTTTGGTTTTGTGGGGGTTTTTTGGTTTTTTTTGGGGTTTTTTTTTTGGAGTTTTTTTGTTTGGTTGGTTGGTTTTGGTTGGGGTTTTTGTTTGTTTTGTTTGTTTGTTTGGGGTTTTTGTTTGTCTTTTTCCTTCCAGTGTAGGTCATAATTATTTTGTATCAAAATTTTTCCAAATGTATGCCTGGGGGCAAGTGATTGTAAAATGTTTAGGAAAAGATAATGGTGTATATTCTTCTCAAATGATTATATTTCATTCTTAAATTCTAAATTGCAGCATCCAAGAGCCCTCTTAAATAGAGCAACTCATCTTCTTTTGAGACTGATTTGGGCTCGTTTTAGTTCACCCTTCTAAGTAAATAAATCCTGGTAAAAAATACTAAATGGATAACAAGTGTCCTGCCTCTGTAGGAATTTCTGACAACCCAGTGACTCTGCAAGTAGCATTTCTTAGTTTGGAGGCTGTTAGAAATTTACTTCTGAAGGGAAAGTAGGAGACAACAGTAAGAGAATATGAGTGATATGTAAAAATTATATATCATGGAAAACAATCTTCTGGGTATCACAGTGTCTTGTTTACCCTGAAATATGTTTCTAGTCCACATTACGTTATATATTCTGTAACATGGTGTTTCATATCTCTTGTTTCTTCTGAAATATGTTTTAAATGGAGAATGAAACCAGCATCTGATGGTGAAATTTATTTGTGTATATATTTATATTCAGCCTTCTGCATATTGACCAGTAAACTACTACTATATGCTCAGTTGTTTCCATTGAGACTGGCAAAATAGATATTCCAGGTTTTGTTTTTATGATGTAATGGAGTTTGTTTGGTTTTTGGTTCAGTTTAGAATGGAGAGCCTTATTTATCAGCCTCCTGCCTGCCAACATACAGTATCTGGTCCAATAACAAAAAACCCAACCTGATGAAAGCAGTAAATTGCAATGTGTACTCAGTTGATTATTCCCCAAGTGCTCATTTGTTTTTGAGAATTTTGAAACAAATACCTTTAAGTGTTTTTAACTTCATTCAATTTGTATTATTTTTCTCCAAATTCAGTGGTCTGCTAATTCCGAAATATGACATGGCTTTCCGTTGCTGCATCATTAAGCAAAATGCAGTGTTTTTGTCACAGCTGAATAATTTAAAACAATTTTTTTGAGGTTAGGTTTGATTGCAGAATCATTATTCTGGCCCGCTACAACCTGCATATTTGGTTGAAAATATTTCTGTAGTTTAAAACTCTATGAAAAATGTTTTTCAATTTGGAACAAAAGTGCAAGCTAAAACTATAGAAATCCAAAGTAATTTTGGCAGAAGGGCCTGGTCCTCTTTAGGGGTATATTCTTCTCAGCCTGTTTTTTTGCTAAACAGATTTGGGTAAAAGTTTTTTTAAGAAGTCTGCCTGCACTGACTACTGCCATTTGTTCAGAATACAAATGCTTGTGGTTTACCTGAGGTCCTGTCCGTGGAGACATTTTTGTCTCAGAGATATAAACAAACCTCTCCTCCTTCTCTCCATTCCAATTTCTCTCCTTTGATCAGCATTATAAAAATTCATCATGTATCCAGCAAGACAGAACAACAGCAGAGGTCATGATTATCTTCCCTGAGTGTTCCTGACCTTAAAGTGAAACCTCACTTTTGCTGAGAGTGTTGGAATGCTAACACATACCCAACAAGCATAGGGATTGCTTCCCTTTTTTAAGTTTCTAAAGAAAATATACATACCGAAAATAATGTTTTAGTAAGAGTCAATTATAAACCCAGAAAGGGAAAGTTGCAGCATGAGCTTTGTCATGTTATTTGCCTTTTTTTTTTTCCCTGAAACCTGTATTACAGTTTGTGTGCAACTTAACTGCTGTATAGTTTGTCAAGTGCAAATTTTCTTGAGGGAAGCAAACAAGTTTTTCACTGCCTCTATTTATCAAGTGCACAGTGATGATTTATGTTTTTTCATGTGGGATGCTCTCTAGTACTCAGTTAATTGACTTCCTTCTACCTACACTCAGAAATTATGTGTTCATAGGCGAGTTTACAAAAGCATATTTAAAGGCATTACTAATTTCCTGCTCTGTTTCCCATATAGTTCCTCCCTTTGTGGTCTGTATTTCAACTAACTGATGATTTTAATGTGCTTAGAAAATGGTAAAAATTGCTTCAGAATGTCAAAGAAAATAAAAAACTGCCCCTTGGAAGTGGTATAGATACCAATTTACATTTTTATAACTAAAACCATAAAATATGTACATTTATATATTGAATCCTTGTGTTTTCTGCCTCATTTTAATTTTCAAGGATCCTTGAAAATCTTGAATGTCTGCCTGCTGAGATATAAAAGTATTGTTGTAACTTGATGGCATTACTTAATACTATTTTGCAGTCGGGTATGGATCGATGTACAGCAGTTCTGGCTCAAGGCAAGTGAGTTTTAAGATCAGAAATTGTGATTTTGATATCTAATGGTTATTTGGCTTGCCTGTTCTAGAGTACAAAAACTGAGACACCTGGTTTTGTAACCAAACCCAGCTCAAATCTGTGGAAGAAGTGGATTTTTAATGTAGTGAGAGGGACAGGAAAATTTGTTTTAAAGAAGTATGCATAAATGCAAATTAATTAAAAATAAATTGACTGAAAAAGTGCCATAGGATATAATTTTCGGTGGAAACTTGTAGCTGATCATAATTTTTTTCTTTTCCTAAGTCTCTCTCTTACTGAAGCCAGCCCTGGAATAAATGACCTGCAGAGGTCCCAACCAAACTAAATTATTACTGTGATTCTAGGATTAGCAGGTATTGGTTAATTCTACTTCAGGGTGTTTGTGTTTTTTTCTGCTTATTGTGGAGAGTAAATGTACTGTGATTTAGGTTTTTAGAGTTCCAATGAAAAAAAAAAAGAGGGGGAACTGCAATATCCCTTTTCGTTTGTTGTTTTTAAAGAAAAATTGTTTGTATTAGTAAGTATTTCTACATTTAGTTTTTCCAGTGCTGCCTTATTTGTTTTCCTTCAAACTAAATCAAATTTATGTTTTTCAGGGGGATTCGTAGATAGGAGTTTTTGAAGGCCTTAAGTTTAAGACATAAGTTTGGATGTGTAACACCGCATCCCTCGTCTCTCCACCCAAATCAGCACAGATATTTCTATTCAGACCTTCTTAAAATGATGTTTTAGTTGTTTCTTCCTCACCCTTCCTGCCCTGAGGATTTGTTACCTGTTGTGAAAGCCTTTGGCTGAGCTAAGCAAGCAATTTAGGATGGTTTGATTTTGGGAAGTGCCTTTTTGCAGCTGTAACTGTGATGTCTGCAGCCATCTTTTTGCTATAATGATGTGATTCTGTTGTGCCTTGAAGGTGGTCAAAACTCAGTGTAAGGAAAAGAAGTGTAGGAATCCTAAAGTAAATCCTAAAATTCAGTCCTCTGTGACGCTGGCGTCCAGTCTGAAAGTCAGAGTAAATGTATGCCAAGTGAGAAGAAACAGGTTAAGGAGCTAAGATAACAAAGCTATGTAGGGTTTTTTTTTGGTGGCTGGTAATTATTTTGTGTAGGGTGGAACTATATCTCTACCTGAGTGTACAAATTGGTAGGAAAAGTTACATGGAATAGAATTAAAAGCAAGTGTCAAGCACCCTGCTGTTGTGGATGAGTTGCTGTATAGAATGGAAGGAGAGTAATACTGCGGGTATCTGCTGGACACAGCCTTTGTTTCCCATTTATGGATGTCAGCATATAAGCAAGATATTGGCTCGTCTGGAGGTTCACTGTTGAGAGTGCACTGCCAGTGCTGGGAATTCCGGACATCTTTGCAAGATAAGATAGGCATATGATGCAGCAAAGCTCGAGGGTTCAAGTTGGAACAGATAATTATTTTTTTTTCAGAGGGGTTATTTTCATGTGACTACCTGTATACCCTCGACTTCACACACACCTCCTTGTATAGCATGAAATGGTGGGTGTTTCCAGATCAGGGGAAACGTGTACCCAAATGCCTCCATATTTCTTCTGCAGATGAGAATATTACAGAGCAAGTTGCTTTTCAGAAATCTCTTGCATAACCCGCCCTTTCAGCTTAATCCCTTCACATGTGCACACACGTATTTAGTATCTCCAGCTTTTGTATCCTTTAAACTTCTTAGCCTCTTTGCTCAAGAAAAAAAACAAAACCCTTTTTCTTTCTTTTTTCGTTTTACTTGCATTCCTTTTTTTTTTTTTCATCACGTCACAGTGGGAGTTGGAAAGCAGTTGGAATGCTCAAGATGCAATATATGACTGAGAGAAGCCATTCACCTACTTAACTCCACAGGTTCGAGAATTACCAGAATTACCTAAATCCTGCAGTAGCATGAACACACATTCAGGACTTGACAGTGCCTTATCACCAAATATCACTCCAAGTTATTAGTGTAACCTCCCACATTATACAGATTGCTCTGTTCAAATAGGAAGGCAATACTCGTTCTCTACGGCAGGTAGAGAAGGGTACAATTCCTGTGCACACAACTGGATAATGCTGTCTTACCTCCAGGTTTGATGTAGAAGCAGTTGAGCTGAGTTTCATGCACCAGCTTCCCCTTGTACTTGGTGTCAGGCTCCCCGGGCTGGTGGCTGGGTAGTGGGTGATACGCTTGCCGAACCAAGGCTTGAAACATTTTAAAATTCCAAGGAGTGCTGAAACAGCTGAACTTAAGTGTATTTTCTATAGATAGAAGAGGCACATTCCTTTTGGTCAACTTTTTCTTGCTTCAGAGTTATTTTATATAACAGCCTTGTACAGAAGTTAAGACTTGAATGCTGCTTTAATTTACTCACAACTGGATCTTTTAATCTAGAAACTATTTTCTAGCTCTTTGAAACCTCCGCAGTATCTCTTGCCTTATCCTTCCTTTTCTTGCTCTTCACTCCTAATCCTTTCCTTGTCCTCTGTGCCTTATGCTTGGTTGGAGCCTTCTCCTCCCCCTGTCGTTTTTCAGGAAAACTTGGATTGAGAAGTGGAGATAATGGGCGCCATCCACCCGTCAGCTCATCACCTCACCGAGCCATGACGATCTCTGGTTTCTGTATATCAGCACGGGCTTCTCTGATAATATCCTCTTGTGCTTGAAAAAAATAGGTTTGTCTAGCAGAGGGTGGACTCCACTCCTGACATAGCCAGAAAACTTCTCTTGGAATGCGAGCTTGCTCCCTCGCGCTCTTTTAAATGTGTGTGTACATATATATATAAAAATATTTGTAACCTTCTCTCAAAACATGGGAGATAAATATGTGAGCGAGTGTATCCCACAGCGCATATACAAGCTGCTCACTTCTGTCTAACACTGATTTAATACGAGCTCTTGAGTGCCTCATCAGCGCTCCCTTCGTCAAAACAAGCCTTAAATCGGCAGTAAACAATACTTTTCAATTACAGGAGGAAAAAGGAAAGAAAGCCTTCCCAAGTGTAAGATAGCATACCCTTTAAAGGACAAGGAATGTGTTATATACAGAAACACGGTGCAAGTGCTCCAGTGGAATTCCACTCAGGCTGCAAATGCAGTGTTGCTTTTTTGACTTAACTGCCTTACAAACTAGTAACAGCGTTGGGCTTGATGCCTGCTGCCTGCTCTGCTTTCATGGTTGTGGCTGCAGCCCAGTTGTTGGTTTTGCTGCACAGAGCTTGCTTTAATAAAATATAAAGTTTTCATGTCATAAAGCGTTGCTTAAAATCAATCATTAAATACTCCAGTTGGTTTCACCTGCTAGATTCATTATTTTGGACCTACGTACGCCAAGGTCTTTTGGGGCCTGTTTCAGTAATCCTTTTACATAGCAGAGATATTATTTATATGAATAAAACCAACCAGAGATTCTGTAGCCAGGAGAAAAAAAAAAAAAAAAAAGTAAGAGATGTAAGACATGTGCTTTAGGTCAGAAGTCAACAATAAAGGGACAAGTAAGATTCTTCCTGTGAATCATCTGGTGTTGGTCCTTGTCTTAGACAGGATAGGGACTTTCAGTTTGATGAGCTCCACCAATTCTTTTGTCTCTGCCAAAAAACTGCCTTTCTGCAAAAGTTTAGTATTATTTGCTTAATAACATGCGGTGTTACATTCTCTACATGGGAGTGTGTAGCATCTCTCAATTAAGAAGTTCATGAAATTTCATAATAATTAGAGAAAGGAGAGAAATAACATTGGATTTTTATGTAAGGTATCATATGCCTTCCTGCAGGGCTTTACTGCTTTCTTTTTATTGTTATCTCTTTTTTTTTTTTTTTTATTCTGGTTTCTCTCACATGAATACTTCTCTCTCTACCACTCTCTCTCGATCAGAAAACAAAGTAGATGTTCCAATTTGCACTGAGAGTTAAAGGCTGAAGGAGGGGAAAGACTGAGGAAGCAGAAGATATATTTTATTCCTAAAGGATTATACACGAGCTAGTAAAATATTGCTGACTTCTGAAGCAAAATGAAACATGCATTTTTACTTTCTGTGTGAAAATAATACAATTGCTGTAGTAAAAATAATCCAGGGCAAAATTCCAATTTTTGCCTAAATTCAACTATATGTCAAGTGTATGTTCATGGATTCAAAGTTGCAGGGTTCCTCCCAGTGCTGCTATTGTGAAATGTCTAGCTGCTAATGTAAAATGAATTTGATAAATTTGGGGAGGGAGGGGGTTTCCTGTTGGATGAAAGGTCTAAAATAATGCAATTTCAGCAGTAAACATTTCCTTTTCTTGGTGGCAAACTTGATCTCAGGGGTACAGTCTCTCTCCCTTTGTACATATGCCCACATAGAATGTCTTGTGTGTGAGAATACGGAAAAATCAGTAAAATGAACACTAACTTCAATAGTTAAAATGCAATTTTAAAAGATATACAGATACATTAAAAAATAACTACAGTAATCAAAAGAAGAAAGCCACGAGGTAGTTCAAAGAGGTGGTATTTGTATCTTTGTGGAAGAAATTACTAAATTGCGATTTCATAAGAAAAATAGAGATGAAACATTTCTATTCATACTTTAATGATCATTCAGCTTTCAAGCGTGTAAAAATGCAGTGGCCACATATGAATGACAAAGGGTTCAGAGGTGCAGTCATCTACTGAAATTTATCTTCTGAACACAGTGTGAACCTACCCACAACTGGAGCAAACCTGTTACTGTTTGCCTGTCATTATGTGAGAACGAGGGAAAGTCTTTCTGGGCCTGTGAAATTGTGTTATCACTCAAAATTGTACGTGCTTAAAAATTTCCAACTGCAGCTCTACAGACAAGCAGATGTTGCTGAAGGCAGTGTAACAGCTGACTGCAAGATAAGGGATGGCTACAGAGCAGTGGAGAACTCTTTAATGTGTTGAGTATAACATGTTAACAGGCTGTGGCAAAGCAAAAAAAAGAAATATGTAAGATATGCTGTAAATATGGAGTAAACGTTTGCAATCTCAGGAGGAGTAGTTGACTTTACTTTTGCCTATTTCTGTGTCGATTTTTTTTTATTCTTTTTGTAACCATTTCAGAATAGAGATGGTGTAGGAAAAAGCAAACAAATTGCCTGCCTCCAAAATGATGGTGTGCACAGAGTATACAAATAGAAAAATACAGAAGTGGAGTTTTTAAAATTCCCTTTATCTTAAGGTGTTTCTTAGGTGTTTCTTGTTATAAAAACAAGTATATACAAGTAACTTAGACTTCTATTGTTACAGGCTAAGAACTTAGCCCAGATCTGCAAGTGTATTTCCATTACTTAGGATCTGAAGGTATGCAGTGAAGAAATAAGAGATGAGATCACAACAGTCAAAATTAGAAACATCTTCTATAGTTAAAGTTGCTTATTTTCCTCATGAAGCTCTTTTTGAAGTTGTTCATTATTTTGTAGGAGTTAAACCATTTGGAGTGACAGCTCATCAGACTGATTACAGTAAAAACTCAGGTTTCAGGAAAAAATTACATGCTATTGAACACCTATTTGAGGTTAAAATAGTCTTCTTTTTTCCCCTGTCTTCTATTATAGTGGAAAAATGGCATTGTCAGAGCTTGGAAAATAACTTGACCTTGAACTCAGCTATAGCTCTGGAATTAGAGGCGTACTTTGACCTTTGGCAGGTACCTCAGAGATGCACTTTAAAAATAATTGGGAATGTATCCTTAGATTGCACTGAATCATAAATGAAAACCGTGATGTTCAGATCCTGAGGAGTCCTCTACCAGCTGTGTGTGGCACACACAGTAGACGAGGCTTTATCCCCACAGGTCTGGAAGCCCAGATACTCCACAAGAAACATATGGAAGCTGCTGCTTTTCTTAACACAGTGGAAGGCAGGATGGAAATAAGGAGGCTGGAAACTGAGATGCTGAAGGCAGCTCTCCTTCCCATTCTTCCAAGGGAAAGCAATCTTTTTTGTCTCCGGGAAGGTTCTCGTTGCTTTTCACTTCTAGGTACGATGTGAGACAAACAGAATCAAGATAAGAATGTGGTTTCTAGTTTAAACACTTCTACTTGTGATAGTCTGATGTTAGTGTAAGCTTTTCTGCTGGTACAAAATATGGACCTATATTTAGCCTAGATTTGTGCAAGGCATTTTTTGTTGAGGTGATTCCTGTAGATCAGGGCCTGGCTTCATTTCAGTGGATTGAAGATGTTTTGTTGTTTGCTTTAGAAAGTTAGCAGAGAAAATGGAGCTAATAAAGGTAATAGTTGCAGATGTTGAGGAGCTGTGGATTTCTTTCCACTAAGCCTTTCTCTGATGGATTTTTATTTTACAGGAAGGTTGATTTTGTTGTCTCGGGATATTTGGATGCAGCTTTTAGCTTTGCTGCAGACTTACTCACTTGCCTTTCTGAAGTCAATGTCTATGTCTCATTTTTCTATATCAAAACTAGAACAGGACTTTCACCCACCATTTGTTTATCTTAATACCTCTTCACTTAGCTTTTACACTCCTTGAGTGGGACTCTTTAGCCTTTTCCATTACAAAAGGCAGAGGAGCTGCAGCTCCGGTTTGATGGGGACATTTCGGAAGTCTATTGTGAAATAATAATGAGAACCACTTGTTACTTAAGAGCAGCTTATAAATAAGAACAATAAAAGATTTATCAAGAACAACTTGTTGTTTAAGAAGTTGATAGCCTGGCATCTACAGACTTCCTACCTTAATTTCAGTGTCACACACCATCATGATTTACAAATTATTTGGAACTGATGATGCAATGGCAAGGAGGTGTGACTGGAAAACCAGTGGTGTGGGGAAAAAAATAAATATACTAGGCCAGATGGATCATAACATAGATGCTATTCCTGTGTCATGACAAAAAATTTCTCGTAGCATCAACAGAATGCATTTTTACAGGAAATCCTGCAAATGCAGTTTGCATTTGGTCTCTTTTCCAAAAAAAGTAAAGAACCTGCTGATGGACTCTTACATCTGCTGAGCTTTATGGAAATATATGGATCAATGGACTTCAAATTTTCCTACAGTACTAACAGAACTTTAGCTTTGAGGCTATTTTAGGGGGCGTTCCAGTGAGCTAATTTTGTTTCTCTGCTACAGAGTTGATTTTTTTTTACCATAAAGACTTTCTGATAAATTTTGATTAAAAATCTGCCTGAAGTCAAGCTGTCACAGTAGAGCCACAGACATTATTTAGTAAACAATTCACCATCTCTGTGTTGTCCCTTTTTTTGCCTCATGAAATCAGAAATATTTGCTGACTCTTTCTGGAAGTCTGCAAATTATTCACCCAACTTTTGTGACTTGTAGAAGATGGCAAGACATTTCAGGGTCCATTCTATTGACAAAAATTGTTTCTTATGTTGATTTTTAAGGCATAGTTCCAGGCACAATTAAACAGATGGTGGTGAGAAACTTATTCTTGACTTCAGTAGTGTTGCCAATCATTGCCCACCCTCAAACCATTTGCTTTTGGGGGAAGGGGTTTTGAGGGGCTTTCTCATTTTCTTGGGCGTTTTGTTGTTGCATATTTTTGCTCTCCATGTCTAATCATTGCTTTGCATTAACATATATCTCAGTAGGATTCTTTTTCCTGTAACTAATTTGGTTGTTTTGGTGTGTTTTTTTTTTCCCTTGCTCATTTGTATTTAATATTTTAAACATTTGAAATAATGGAAATCCCAAGTGATCCTTTTCCCTCTCTTTATTAGAAGTTCCCCAAGTAAGTGGATTAGGAGCTTTATCAACCTTTACATGAAAGAACAAGTGTCTGATGTTTTAACAGATTGGGTCTCTTCAGAGCTTTTTAGGAATTTAGGTTAAGCTCATATCAAAGTACACATTTTTGTTACTTGAGAAACTCTTCCCTCGCTTCAGTTTATTGACATTTTTGTGCCCGAGAAGTCATAAAAATTTTGGTTCCCCTTTAAAAACTTCCTGAAATAACAGGATGTATCTAGAGCTGTATTTCCATTATTTAGAAGCAAATACATTTTTAATATAGATGTTGTATTGTGCAGCTTTGCACAATGAAGAGAAGCTGGAGATCTAAAAATTCCACTCCTTTTGATGAGCCACATTACTATCAATGCGGTGTAATAGGATAAAACTTAATTTTTTTTTCTAGTGTTTTGGTTTTAAGTACTTAAATACCTAAACAAAATGTCGTGTTTGAAAGAACTTAAAGGGTCTTAAGAGCTAGGAGAACTTTGACTCTTAAACTAGGAAATACCAAAATGAAGTTGCTTGTGCAATCTCTCTGTTTATGGAGTTTTATGTCACGTGATCATTTTCTTTTGCAATAAGGACTTTGTTTCTGTTATCAAACAGTCGGAATGGTGTTCACATGAAGAGTGGCTACTCAGCGTTCTGGCTTTTTTCTCATAATTGGTATGTGGGTATCTTGCTTTGCTGCATGCCACTGAAGTTCTGCGCTAGGGACAGAATTATTAATTGCTTTTTTCTTGTTGTTTTCTGCAAAAATAATCACTATAACAGCTGATAACTTGTGAACAAACTGAACTGTTTCACTGTGCTCAGGTTAGAAATATTTTTCTCCCCATTTTACAAATAGGGACCCGAGGGCAGAGGAGTTAAAATTACAGAGACCAATGAAATAAGGGGTGCCCGACCTCCATTTTTCGAGCCAAATTTTCCCAGTATATTTATTATTCATACGATCAAAACCACTTCCTACAGCATTCGATTCGATTGTGCTTGCAAGTGGCTGGTGTTTTTGCAGGTCATGCACTCCATTCTTACCCAGAGGTGTAGGATCTCAAATCAAACGCTGGGAAATGAGGCACACACGGTCAGTGCAGCCACTTAAAGTGACATTTCACAGCTTGTGTGTCATTGCACAACATCTCTGGGGCAGCGTCAGAGATGGAATTCAGCTTTCCAGGACAGTGTGCAGCTGCCTCAGCTGCAGGTTTGTTGTATTTTCTTTCCTTTTTTGCAGTCCTCTCTTGCACTGTGCTGCAGAGCAGGAGGTAGAGCTTCAACAGGCAGGTCTCCTGCACCCCTTGAGCCTGAGCAAAGGAGATGGAACATCGTATGCTTGTATTGTGACTGTAAACATCATGGACAGAAGGAACACACAAGGGAGTAGAGAAGTGCAAAATTAACATGGAATGCTTTAGTTCATGTTTTAAGTGAAGAACTTGTAGATTAAAAATTGTTGTTGCGGATAAAACTCACCTGGGTTCCTTTTTCAGTAGGTACTGCAGGTTGGGGGCTGCAGTATTTTAAAAAGTACTAGGAGAAGATAAGCAAGCACTGATAATATGCTGAAGAGTCAAATATTACAGGAATGGTAGACAGAAAAGACAACCAACATGATGGTGTCTGGCTACCATGTAAGATGTGTGTACAGAAACTCATTTTTAATATAGTCAGGTGAGGATTTACATATTCAGGTGCAAGAGTCTAGACCATGCATAGGCAATAAAGTACCTTAAGAGGCATGATATAAAATAGGAAAGTTTAAAAATAATTTTAATTATTTATTTTGAATATCAGCGAGGTATAGGGGAGTCTCTAGTTAGTAGTTATTTCTGTATTGATTTTTACCAATCTTAAATACTTTATGCTGTTTGTGCAGCGATTGCTTAAAAATCCTGTGTTCCAGGTACGCCAAAAGGAAAATCTTTGGTAATGGAAATGTCTAGCAAACAGAAGACAAAAAACTAAGAGCTGGAAAAATAAAGAGTAAAACAAATAATCCTAGGGAATGCCATCCTTTTTAATGGAATACTTAAAGTTAATACTTAATGATTGAAGTTGATAGGAAATTCTGCATTACCATAATAACTAAATAAACGTTTCAAATATTGAGAGGTTAGAAACTGTTATCTATAATTCTGGTAGATAGCAGCTGTCAGCTTCTGCTTATAAATAGTATCAAGTGCTCTAGTGTTTGTGAGGACAGGAGAAATCCGTAGCCAAAAACTGAAAATTGTAAGGCGGAAGCTGTAGAATTGGCTCTGAAGTCGTGATTTAAAACTTAAATAGTGTACTTCCTGAAATTCAACCGCTGAGCTATTAAAGGAGCGTCACAGATTTTGTTAAAATTCTTCAGTTTTGATTTATGAGTGGTCTACCTTTTTCGAATTCTGAAAATTCTAAAGACTGATATCCCTTAATATTTAATAATTTCAATGAGATTATTTCAGTCATTTATTTCACTTCCCATTCAATATTAATTGGATCTTCTTGATTTGATAGCTGAATTATATCCTTCTAGTTTTGTGTAATCTTGTTAAGAACATCGTAATTTTGGTGCTTTCTTTGTCCTTTAATGTCATCAATTGACTTTGATTTTTTTTTTTGTCCTGTTTTTTACAGTAATCTCTTCTTGGGTAACTTTCTAGTTGAAGCTGGGCCTAAAAGTGACTTAATATTTCCTCTTCTGTGTAGCAGAAGAAAAATTTGCTTTTTCCTCTGCTGTTACATGATTTATTTTTAATGGGAACATTTTAAGTGCAATTACCACTCTACAGATGAGACTTAGATCAGGAATTCAGTTTTGTCAAACAGTCTGATAGAGAGGGAAGGCCGATAAAAATAATCTGTTTAGACTTAATCCTGATAAGACATGCAGTGTTTTCAGGATGGTAGAAAGCTTGCAGTGAAATTGTTACTGTGTGTGTACAAGTGTGCCAGGCTGACAGTTGCAGTTTATAATCACCTTGGGTTCTTTTTCTGGTCATGGGGTTTTCTGTGTTGTCACACACATGAGAACTCTTTTTGCCATTTTGTGTTCATCATTAATCAAGATGGAGGCCATTAATGCACGTTTTTACTACTACTGTTTACACTTTTTTTTCTCCCTTAAATGCAGACTGTAGCAGAGTATAGTACTGTAGAGGGAATTTTACACCAGGCTTGCTCCAGGTATCCCAGATTCCCACAAGTTACTGCCTTCTCACCGGTACCTCATTCTTGTACACATGAAAGAGCTCGAGTATGTTGTGCTGCCACAAAGGGAGCAGCTGAGTGATTATTTCCCAGGGTATTTCTGAGGTGTTCATCTGTTCTGGGCAGATGGGAGAAGTGTGGAAGGAGGAAGAGCAGAACTGTCTGCTTCTGAAAGATTTGACTCCCGACTGGGTGAACTGTAAGCTCAGAGGTTGTTGGGCTTTGCTCTTAGCTCACTTTCATTCGTGCTTCCTAATCTGAGTTGAAAGTACCCTTTTACTGAGGTGAGAAAGTAACTGTGAGTGGGTATGAAGCTCAGCTCACATCTAGGCTGAAGGTCTTTGATTCTGCACCTAAAGCTGGAGTTAAGGGTGGTAGTTTGGTTTGGTGGGACAGACTCAGTGTCCTTATTCTGTGATCTTAAATAGGTTTGTATTTGTTTTAATTCTATTTCAAAATAATAGTTGTAGTTCTGTAAAATCTGAAATGATTTGTTATACTGGTTATCAGACAGTTTACTTTTGTTTGTCACTGAGTTGAGGTAAACTAGTAAACTAGGCTGGAATCAACTAGCTCTTGATTCCAGTCTTTCAGCTTTCAACGGCCAGAAGCACTGCAGCATTTCCAAGGGACTGTCAGCATTCAGATTTATTAGATATTCATAAATAGTCCATGACATGTTTGATCAGTTGGCTGAAAGGTGAAGCTGCTCAACCTGTGTTTAATATTGATGGTGCCACCAGCTGTGGCAGACATAAAAGAATTTGGGAAGATGGAGCAGATGGCCAAAATTTCATCATTACTCTTCGGCACAGGAGATTTTTTTTTATAACAAAGAAGAATCTTGATTAAAACAAATTTGATTTGTCTGGGGCTCTCAGTCTGCCTGCTGTGTTGTTGCCTTGAAGAATATAGGGATGCTTGTGATTTGGACAACAAGTTTTCCAATGTGTTTCATCAGAAGAATGTGTAGTTTTGCAGAAGTGGTTGGTGTTTTGGAACCTGGTGAGTTCACACACTCTTCTACAGATTCACAATTTATTATTGGATGCCTACTGGAACGTGCTAGAATATTAATGTATATTTTCATGCATATTTTAATATTTATGTTAAAAAAACTGAAATTATTTCTGCAGTTCAGTTCTTATGTTGCACATTTTTAGAACCACTGGCACGTATTATGTTACTTGAATAACAGAAATCATCACACTTTTCAGTGATCATAAAAAGGACAGTACATCTTTTAAAAGTCAATTTTTGTCTGTCTGCAGGGTGTCTGTTGGTTTGAGGGATAGTTTAGACTTCTCACCAATGTGCTGCATCAAACAGTTTGAACCATTTTTAGAAGACAGTACACAGCTGCAAATTTGAGGGGGAATGGAGAAAAGTGTTACACTTGGGTCTTACAAGCAGCTGTGCATTCGTTTTCTTTCCAAACACTAACAAAGCCAATGTACACTTCATGTGCCATGGGTTTGGCTCTGTGGAATTGACGGAGTTATTGCTTTTGGATTCTGCTGATCTAAGGAAATATTACATCATCAGGGTCAGTTGCAATTGTTTTTAAGCAGGTGCTCAATCCATTTCAAATGAAACTCATTTTTGAATCAAATCTAGCCTCTACTATGTTTGAAGGCATGTTAAGAACTGCCATTTCTTAGCAAGGTTAAGGGAAAACTCTTGCCTGAACTAGGGCAGGAGGGGGAAGAAACACAGCACCTACCTGTTTGGTACCATGAACATGGGTGGTGCACAAGGGTGTGGTGACAGGGATGGGAAGATCTGTGTTAAGCCTTTGTGCCTCTGCCTTCCTCTCCTCACAGCAGATGGCTGAGGTCAAAACCAGGACAGTTACCCCGACGAATGTGGACAGATTGTTTTGAGACAGTGTTGTAGATTTATTCCCAGGCTATCTTACCAGAGCTCTATCACATGGCTGTTCAGGATGATCATGGAACCTGCACTAACTACAGTCCCATTCTGGTTCTTATCATCATGATGGTTTCATTAGCAGTGTGTGTGTTTGAAAATCTTGAACTACTAGTAAATTCGAATCTGTTCTTGCTGCAGAAGATCTAAACTTATGCATAGAATTCGAATCTTGGGGTTGGCTATAGATAATTACTTCTTTTGTGGTGAAAATAATGGGCAGCATTATAGGAAATCTACAGGGAGGCAGAGGTATGTTCCTACTACTTCAACCACTTTGATGCTTTATAAGATAGACCTGAACACTGTTGAAAGTTAAACAGATTTTCCTACTTATGTATGCATGTAACATTCCCTGCAGTATGCCAGTCACTGGAGTCTAATGGATGTGATATGGCAACTGAAAAAAATGACAGAGAAAAGTATTTTAAAGAAAAAAACCCCACTGGTTTAGTGTTCTGAAGAGAAGGATCAAATACCCTTGCCTCTATTGAATATTTAAGAGCTTGTAATTTACATGCTTAGAGATGTGCCTTTGATCTTTTTTGATTTTTTTGTAGGATCTCAGGTGTCTTTTTGTGTTTATAGATGGGGAAAACATAAGACAGAAATAAATTTTAAAATTCCTTTACAGGTCACTTTTAAATATCTACTAGGTAGAATTGCTGTCTGAGGAGATTCTCATAGTTTGTGTTTGATGTGCATTTACAGTGTCCATATATGGGATTTGGTTTTATGATAAGGAAGAATGCCAAAGAATTGCAGAGCTCATGAAAAAGTAAGTGATGGGTAAACAAGACTTTTTTTATGTGCTTTTTTATGTATGTATTTCTGTACATACGTGCACATTATATTTCTAGGATGATCATACCTTTCTGCTTTAAACCTGTATTTATAAACTTTGTTGCAATTGTCAAGCCTGCATTTTGTATAAACAGAAATAAGTCACTGTATTGCAATAGTTTTTCCTAATTTGTAGTGCAGCTTTTCAGCTACATCTGATGTAACAGTTGATATGATTTATTTCCTGATGACTCAGAGATCTGTTTTAAAGAATTGTATTCTTTGGGGTTTTAATATATTTTTCAGTTTGAGGAGATTTTGTTTTTCAATGTTACTGTTCCCTTTTTTCTTCAATCAAGGTAAGTGCAGGCTATCATGAAGGAATATTATATTAATGCAATTTCTATGGGTTTTGTCCTGTTTGTACATCCTGACTCTTCATTTCTTAGTGATATGTACAAAATTCAGTTTGTTTTTGGAATAGCAAGACTTCAACTATCTTTGAATTTCTTACTTTCATGTACATAAAGATGTTACTATTTTATACATATCACACAAGCTTTAATTTTGCAGTCAAGTTGGAGATCACACAGAACTGTATTCTCAGCTGGATTTTAATATAAGAATGTCATGGATAGTTTTTTCCACTCTCATTTCTTTCTTCATGTGTCCAGGATGGACAGGGCTCATTCTTCTGCTCTGTCCTCAGAGCAGCCTCATTATGGGCTTGTTTGCAAGACCCTTTTCTTATGACTGAGTTCTGTGGGGTTACATGTTTGCTTGGAGGAGGCAGGAGCTAAGTCTCACAGATTTTATCAGCATATGCAATCTAAATTTTTCAGAGCTATAATGTGGAGGATATAGTAAAGGGGCCAGGTAGGAACAGGCAGTGATGGGATATTCCAGTTGTCCATGGTATATAGGCCTGGACATATCACTGCATCACAAATCATGCAAGGGACAGGAGGAGGGATGATGTAGAGCCAGGAAAAGCCATGGGAAGTGGGTGCAGTCAAGCTGACAGCGTTAGGTGCTAACAAAGCACAATGCAAAGACCTGTGGAACTCTCCTTTTCAGGTCATCTGTCTCAGCCTTAACAGCTTCTGTAGCCAGAGGCTTGCTGAGGGAGTGACATCAAGTTTGACATCAAGTTTCATTGCCGAAGTTGCCGAGTGCCCAAAAGCCCATTAATGTGCCCTGCAGTACAAGCCCACACAAGGCTCATCCTCACACATCTCAATTCATAGCAAAGTGCTCTAACTCTTCTACCACTATGTTGCAGATGGGATTTTGATAAAATGCTGGATGAGAAGGTAGTCATGTTTCCTCTACATATCCTTTTTTAAAGTACTACCTGCTGCTTTTCATTTTGCAGTGGCAAAACATTGTGAAACACAGACTGTGACAGTGGTGAGGGTTTGTTTAGTGGGGTTTGTTGGTTTTGCTGTATATCCTGCAGCTCTAAAATGAGTCAGTTGTGACCCAAGAAATAATTGATGGGGATGAATTTACAGAAATAAGCAATGAACCCTAGGAAACCCAGGTTTTTGACAGCTCATTTTAGTTAACTAGCTCAAGTTTCAGTTGGTGGTGATTAGGTGCTCTCAAACTGGTAATTTACTACAATAAAACCCGGTTTTCAGAGGATTCATGCAAATATAAACCACGTGTAGTGGTTTATAATAGCAGTATTTCATATAGATAGAAAATACCCTGTTGCTCAGCCAATTGGCTGTGTGTTTTAATTCTCAGCGTTCTACAATAATAATAAAACAGCTGGGGCAGGAAATTGGTCATTTGCTAGTAGTTAATGCCTGATTTGTGTGTGTTTGCCATCCCCCACCACCAGCAGAACTGAATAACACTATAAATTCCCTACTCCTTCTGGATATAGAAATTGTGACTCAGTTACAGAAATTTTATTCTATAGTCTAGTGTATTCAAGATTGGGGCAAATTAATCTCATGTCAAATTCTAGGTTTATAGAGATATTTTAATAGAGATCTTTTTAATACATGCTTTAATGTAGATGGGGGAAAAACAAAAATATTTGAGTTTCAATTAAGCATTGTACAGTAGTTGTGGTTAAACGTTTTGTATTTTATCTGGGTTTTTGTCTTGTGTATTCTCCTCTCCCCTCCAACTTTCAGCCTAACTCAGCAGGAACAATTCAAAGCACAGCAGGGCACGGGAACAGGAGTGTCCCCAATGCTCGTGAACTCTGCCAATAACAAAGAAGTGGATATCTTACGGATGCTTACCAAGGCCAAAGATGAGTATACCAAGGTGAGACTCGCTGTTTGTAAAAAGAGGACGTTTCTTTGTGGCAAGACTGTGATGCCAACCTGCTCCTGCTTTACGTGAAAGGTTTGATTTTGGTTTGTTTCGGTTTTGAATAGTTTTGCTCAGAAGTGAAACTGCTTTTGGACAGCCAGCTCTCTCGCTTTGTGGAGTGACTGGCAGAAAAGTTCTGACAGAATTTTCTGGAGGTTCAAGAGAAAAAAATGCCATCAATAAAAACGTCTGGAAGGAGAACATGTATATGATTGATTATTTGTTGAACGGTAGAGGGTAAGAACAAGCATAAAATGCCTTTCATTTTCATCCTCAGATCTCCTGTGCTTATTGAGTAGCACCTTGTGCCCTTTTTCTGGGTGAAGTGTTCACCTGGTAATAGTTTCTGTGGTCTGTACAAATGACTTCTCTCAGAGGAGGCCTTTGACAGTGAAGTTACTGCTTTTAATTGTGGTTGTTAGCTACTTTCAAGCTCTAATGCAAGGAAATGAAAAGGTTGAAATGTAGTATGGTTTCAGCCCATGTACTTCTTTGGTCTTCTGAGGCTTCTAAATAAAGAAGTAACTAATGGACTAATAATGTTCTCTATTATTGAGCAATCAAAAACGTTTTACTTTGGGGAATAAAAATCTAATAATTTTAACTATTCATATATAAGCTGCAAATTGTTACAGAGCCTGCAGGTTCCTGCTGCTGTTTCCTGTACTGCTTATGTGCTGTCATGCAGTAATAAAGCTCATAAGTGTTCTCAGTCTAGAAATATATATCTCTCTCTTTTTCTCTCTTTAAATTCCTGATGGTTATTTTTTTTTCTGAAATGTAGCTACTAATAACATCCTCAGAAAGATAATAGCTAACTGTTTGAGTTATGGTGAAATGGAGCCCTTTTTGTTGTGCTATAGTTTCTTTTGAAGCTTGGGGCCTTTGTATTTTCTGTTTTTAAGTATTATGGTGGACAAGCACTTCCAAAACCGGGTATATTTTCAGTTTTTTAATACTGAGTCAGTATCTAGTCTTGGCATTAGAGAATGTGATCTGAGATGTTACCAAATGTTGAAGAGGTTTCCATTAAATAATCTTAAAGTACTGTAAATGGAAAACTGGAAAAATATTAAGCTGTCTTCAGATTCTATGAAAAAGAGGTAATAAATCTAAAAGAAGTTACCTTCCATTTCTACATTAGCACACAGAAAACCAAGACAAAGAAGAGGAAATTCTGTTATTTAAATAATAGCTTTTAGGACTTTTCCCTTTGCAGATAAGATCTTTTGAAAACTTGCTTCTTACTTCATCTTTTAATTTGTCTGCTTTTAAGGGATTGCCAAGGAAATAAAAAATAACATGATAACTTCATCCGGAGCATGAGTACTAGGAGTGTCTTACCTCTTAAGAGCAGGATATGTGGGATTTCTTGTATTGTTAGCAATATAAATTTCAAAAGAGTGTGATAGATAAAAGCAATGACAACCATTTTTGTATTTAATGTCAATATGTTTTGGAGCAGTTGTGCTTTTTGGCTGCTTTATGACATCTGCTGTCTTGCCACTGTATGTATTATGAATTAAAATGCTGATGTGACAAAACCAGTTATGAAATACGTTGTGCTCCTTTTTGAATTCTGTGTTGTTTCAGTGAAGAGGGTCTTTTAAAGTTTTGGAAGCTGTAGAACAAAACCACAAATTTTCAGAACTTTTAATGAGATTTGCTCAGTTTTTAGTGGTGTAACTAATTTTGAAGGGTGTATCTTGTTCCCAAATTAAGTTACACGTTTAGAGGTTCCATGCAAAATAAAATACGTAGCGCCCCCTTCTTTTTTTCTTTCTTCTTTAGTGGACCTTTAAGATGCTTTGGAAAATATGTTTCTTATGCACTTGCCTTCTCTTGATCTCTGGTAAGAAAAAGTGCTGTTGGCTGGCCTCATAATGATAGCCAGGGAGATAAACAGTTGAAGAGCTCTGAGGGTACAGAACGAAGCAAGAGGAAATGTGTTTCTCCTTGACCGTTGTGCCTTGTAGTGCAGGACAAGCTCAGGTGTTGGCTCTGTGCTGCACAGATCTTCTCTAGCACCTACCCACTTACCACACCGCCTTTCATCCAGTAAAGGTCAGATTAGGTGGATGTCTTTTGCTTGATGTGTCCGATATAACTGAACCTTCTTTCTTCGTTGCTAAGGACACACAACCGTTTGATGAGAAAATAATTTCTGGCAGTGTGCAAGCATGACCTCTGGACTTGTGTTTCTGTTTTTTGCCTGCACCTTCACTGTTTTTAAGCAAAATGTTCCACTGGTTCTGCTCTAATCAAACAGAAGTATAGTTTCAAAGTTTTCAGGTGTCTTAGCTTTTGGTTTGTTGACTGAGTGAGAGACTTGATGGTAGGATCCAGAAGGTCTAGCTTTCCTGAGAGCACTGCCGTAGGCAGCCTGGATGATGCAAAATCGACATTACTGTGCTTAAACAGTCTAAAAGGGTTCCATATGTCTCACTTAAACAGGGCTTTGACTGGAAAACCTTGCTGCTACTGCTCTTCTGTGAGACAGTTCTTATCCTCTTTAGTTACTTTCTTCTGCTGAGCACTTTGTACACCTTCATGTGACTGTTTTGTTCATGTCATTTTGTGGCTGCACTACATCAGGTAGATAGAAATCCTCACTTTCCATGGCCTTTCAAGCTCTGACTTCAAAGCTCACCTCATTTCTTTCAGCACAGACATCAATCTACAAAGCTCTTCTAAGTTCCATCAAGCTGTGGCTGATGTTCTTTCCTTGTATCAGTATTTCTAGCATCTCCTCCTTGTTCTTGACAGTTCTTTGTAGCTCATGTCTCAAAGGTGGGTTTTCACTACAAAGCATAGGATTGGGATGTGACATGGTATTTGTTTCAGGAGAACTGCAGCACTGAGGTTCTGTGCTTATCCATCATCTCTTTCCTTTGGCAGCGTCATGTTCAGCTTGAGCTTCACATTGCACAGGTGAAATCTCACAGCACTGAGCTCTCCTCAAACGTCTCTGCCTATACCAAACTCACCAAAACATTCTCAGTGATATTCTTGCTCCGTTTGATTCACATTCACCATGTGTTTTGTTCCAATGTTGCCGAGCCTTTCTTTGACTTGATCTCAGAATCTTTTGATTTCTTATGCATCTTTTGTAGGAGCATAGTTCTGAACAAGACAAAGGCAAATGTTGTAGCTGATGAGTGCTGTTCTGGTTCTATCACTAAAGAGCATGGTGACATTTCTTTCATGCTGCTTTTTTTCTGTTTGTTGATGATGACATCTGGTATCTTCTTTACCTGTTGCTTAAAATGTCATGCTGGTGCTCCTAATTTGCTCATCAGCAAGGCCATGCTCCCCATCGGCCAAAATGGCCATGTATTCTGAGCTCCAGTGGTCACAGGTTCTTTTGAAATCATCACAGGCTTTTTTTTTTCTCTTCATTGTACTACTCTGTGTTTGATACCAGCCTAGTAATCATGTTATTAAATCACAGCAATGATACCAAGTCAGGTCAGTGTCATTCCCTACAGGCCTTTGTGTATACTGATGTTCATTTTGCTGAGGATTTTGGTCTGAAAAATGCTCATGTAGTGATAACTCTGTTAAACTCTGCTGCTTCTCGCCTCATTTTTATATGCTTAGTTCTGTGATCATGCAGAGTATGACAGTGGAATGCAAGGTACTTATGGTTTCTGAAGAATTCAGCCTATTAAAATACCCCGAGGAAATAAGAATATTATTTAAGTTCTGCAGAACTCATTGTGAAATATTCAAGAGTATGTTATCCACCGTGTTAAAGAAAAAGCTTATGTGGGTTATGCTGAAAAATAGCAGTAAGAAGGGGGTATGTTGAAGAAAAAGCAGCACCATTAGAAAAAGAACAGTTTGGAAGAAAAAAGCTATTTAATCTTGCTGAGGTGCAGTTTTGGTCTGTGTGGAATCATATAGAATCTGTCCAATCTGAAAAACAAAATCATCTTCACTTGTTTTAGTTTGGAGGCTTCCTGCTGCCTATCCTGATCCTCCTCCACCAAGTGAGGCTTCGTCACTCCAGACTTTCTCACCAGCCTCAGGGCCCCGGGATTCCTGAGGACAAATGTCGCAGAGAAAGCATTCAGGACCTCCTAGAGCCCCTTAGGAGAACTTAGATTCTGCTTTACTGAGCAGCCCTGGCACCAGCATGTCTTGTTTATTGCTGCAGTAGATGTCAGAAATCAATTAAATGATCCATTTTGTATATTTGAGAGTGGGGGTTATTTTCTCACCCAGCCTAAGGAGCTAAGGAGTTTGTCTCAGAAAGTTCTGGAAAGGACACTGGCCATTTTCATAATCACACAGCAGTGACTCTACTGTGAGTCCACACAGTCTGCCCATCCAGAATTCTGTTCCCAGTAACACACAAGACTGGGCTTTTTGGAGGAGAGAATGAGAAACCACAATTGATCATTCCTCATCCAGCCATTTGTACTGCAGTGTAAAATATAGAGCCCATCAAATTCAGATAATTAACTATGAATATTATTGTTGGATAGAATTAACTTTTTGTTAGATAATTCTTTTAAAAATCTTTCCAGTTTTTTGGTTTCAATTGTATCAAGTGACAATGACTTCCAGTATACTGTTTTCTACTACTGAATGTAGCATTCCTTGTATAAACAATGTTTTCTTAGTTTCATTGACTATATTCTTATATTTTACAGTGTAAATAGGAGCATCTTCTTCACCTTTTCCTTTTCTATCTCTTTCATGCAACATTTTCTGTGGTTTTTTTTCTGAATTAAATCATGCCCTTTTCTCTTCATATGACAGTCACTCCACGTCCCTGATCACTTTCAGTTATTTGTCTCTGCCCATCTTTTTATAAATCTTGTTATTGATATTGCCATATTTAAAAAGAAAACATCTTGAGTCTATAAATTGATTAAATCTTTAATTTTCTGTGCCAGTGAATGCATCCTCCAAGTTCCCACAAACTGAAGATTTATGTAAAAAAGTTTGAGCCAGAATTCTGCTTTTTGAAAAAAGCATTTTAAATGTTCTTTATGGGCACATTTATCCTTTATGTATCTAAACTACTTCTAGCTGCCTATTGATGCAGGAAAAGCATGTCAGTTGCCTGGTTTCTGAAGTGCTTTTAAAAATCATTTTATGTTCTGTTAAGTGCGGGAAAAGCAGAAGATCAAAAAAAGTACTGAGATTTAAATTAGGGGGAAGTCTCATACTGGGGAAATCTTGGAATCAAGTGTTCATTTTTCATATGCCTCGTGGTTTTAGAAAATTAGGTTGCAGTTGTTACAGTTCTTCCAGTAGCATTATACTTCATAATCAGTGCTGCAGTTAGTATTTTTGGTTATTGAATACCTGTTTATGTCTGTGTTTTGCTACAGTTGTGAACTATGGGGAAAAGATACTGTTACACCTGCTAAAAGATGCCTCTTTTCTGTTGCAGTGTAAGACCTGCTCGGAGCCAAAACAAATAACCAGTTCCTCTGCAATCTATAACAACCCCAACCTAATCAAACCGATTCCAGTGAAGCCCAGTGAAAATCAGCAGCAGCGACTCTCTCAGCAGAGCAAGGTAAAATGTGCTGGGTGTTTTCTCACTAGTGCTGCTGTAATCAAGTGGCCCTGTAGGAATATTTATTTGGGTAGGAAGGTCAGTGCAGGAATCTGAGATGGAACCACTGTAAGGAATAATTTTAATGCACAACTTATATGTGTTGTTAAAAGCTCCTGAACCCCCACCACACGATGTGGAAGCATGTGAATCACAGACATACTGTCCTGATGCAACCAAGAAATACTAGTCTTTCAAATTTTAGATGCTTTGATCACAAGCTTATCTAGTCACTTGCTGGATCGCAGCTTTTGTGTTTGTTTTTTTTTCTTTAGGTGAAATAATTTAATGTAAATAAAGAAAAGTCTCTCTTAATGTATCTTCAAGCCAAATCACGCTGCAGAATCCTAAAAACTGAATTCAGCTGTGACCAGCAGATGCACAAGAAGCAGCCCTACTTCATACACAGGCAGATTTCTGTCTCTTACTAATACTGCACTGATGGCTGAAAGAGAAGATGCTCTCTCATGATATTTAAAGCAAAGCCACTGCTATATCTCAGATTCAGTGATTTTTCTCCCACATTAGCAGCTTGGCAACAGTCTTCTTGCCCTTCCCATGTGACAAAACTATTAAAAATCCTCTTGGGGGAAAAAAGAGCATAGTAGTTTTCTCAGCTTTTCCTTGAATTCTGCTGGCTAAATATTGTCACCACTTAATGCAACTTACGCGTGAGGGAGCTACGTTTACCCTTTTCCTTTGTCCCCTCACAGAACGCGGACCCCGAACCACAGCACCTGTCTTTGACAGCACTGTTTGGAAAGCAAGATGTCTCAGAACCACTTAACAAGCAGCACCAGGAGAACCTTCCTGTTAGGCAGGGCGTGGTACGCTCGCTGTCCTACGAGGAGCCCAGCAGGCAGTCACCCTCTGCGGAGAAGCAGCTCTGCCCCGCCATCCAGAAGCTGATGGTGCGTGGGACAGACCTTCACCCCCTCGCCGAGTTCCCTGAGAACCGGCTCTGTGAAAACGGCAATATCCACCCCGTGGGTGAGACTTTCACAGGACTCTTCCAACCTGTGACTTCTCACGGCATTGCGACATCTCACGCGGTTCAGGACGCTGCTGGCACTCAGAGCTTGCTGCAGAAGTTGCAGAGTCAGTCAGGGTCGGTGACGAAAATGGACCCCAGTGCAACAGGACCTGTGAACTCGACGGCTTCCGTGTTCAGCAGGACTCCTGCTGCTGTGGGAGCACCAGCGGCAGCCGTGAATAACATGAGCCAGCCACCCTTGGTGTATTTCAACGGGTCCCTACCGGGCCAGACTTTGGAGGCTCAGACACTTGGTAAAGAACAATCCAAACTTCCCAGACAGCCACTGTCTCTCTCTGGCAATCAAGCAGCCAATTCCGGGGTGATTTCACCTCAAGAGTTGCTGAAAAAACTCCAGATAGTGCAACAAGAACAACAGTTGCACGTATCCAGCAGACCAACGTTGGCAGCTAAGTTCCCTGTTGTTACTCAGAGTACAAACACCCTGAAACCCCTGGATTCCTGGATAGAAAAGGCACCGGGTACAGAAAAACAGAGCGCACTCTTTCAGGTAAATGGGGAACTTTAAAAATTATAAATAAATAAACAAAATTCTAGCAATCTTTTTAACTTGATGATTTATTATGTTAGTCTTTGCTTCCTTTTGGCCAGCATATTCTTGTTACTGTCCTGTTACATGTCGCACATCATTCGTTTTGCAGGTGGTACTTTACAACATCAGGTAAGTTCTGATTTACCAAAATGTGATGTTGTAAATACTGAGGGCCACATCTCTTGCACATCAGTGATGACCAAAAAATACTGCAGTGTTGGGTTTTTCCCAGAGGCCCTTTGAAAAGTCACCTACTTTTCAGTTCCCATATTTAGTCTCAGGTTGTTGTGTGTCACTGCTGGTTAATGAGTGTAATATTTTGGGTTTAATAATTTTTTTCTACAAAATTAGTTATAGCTTTCTCTGTGTAGATATGCATTCTTCTGTATTCCAGTTGCTAAGAATGCTTAAAAGGTTCTTTGTTTTCTAACAGAAGTGTTTGTATATTGGTGAATTAGTTATCTTGTACCACACCTGTTACTTCTAGCTGTTCATTAGCTATTTTTTATTTGCTATCTATTATTTTGAAAAAAGGTCTTGTACCTGAATGTCATGAAAAAAAGCAAATCCCCATAATTCTGGTGATTTTAAAAGTCAGATTGGTTTCTTAAAAAAATTCAAGAGATGTCAAGAGACTGTATCTCTCTCATGAGTACTTTTTTCTGGTCTTCAGAAGAGCAGCACATACAGTTACAAAATGACCCATCCTGAACAATTGCCATCTTTAACAACTTCATTTTCTAAAGGATCTTGTACACTAGAATGTCTTTACATGTCCTGTTTAGGGATGCAGCTAAGACCTTTTCAGCTTCCTTTATTGTGGGCTGACTTTCCACTAGACTTGTGTTGTACTGGAGTATGACTTGTCTTTGAGCCTGGAAGTTACTTATCCAACTGAAAAAGCGCCTCCCCTTTCAGTGTAAAGTTCAGAAGCTTCTTTTCTATTGCAACTTATTCAGTTGTTCTATTTCTATTTTATTCTGTTTTTCTATTTCTATCAAAACCTGAATGACAGACTACAGAATGCTCCAAGAATCCTGCTTATGCTAGAAAGTTGTTCTATATGTGAAGAGGCTGAAACAGTCATTTAACAATAAAGGACCACATCTGTCACTAAGTCTGTGACAGGTCAAGTTTTCTAATTCCATGAGAGAGGTCAGAGGAAGATGAATTTGATACAGCAAGTAGGCATCATTATTTTTATTCTCTTAATTAATGCAGCATGATTTTGAATCTGTGTGAAAGGGTTTTTGGGGGATTAGTCATTAAAATTATTTAGAATCAGTTGCTTACAGATGGTAACTCTGACTTTCCAGTGGAGAGCTAAAGAATAAAAAGAGGATTCAGAGTCACAAAAATTTACCAGTTTTCACAGGGAACTGAACTTGCCTGCTTTGAATGTAAGAAAGTGCCTGATTCACTGGTACATGTACTGATAGCATAAGGACCTAAGACATTCCTGCTTTGAAGGTAAAAGTGAAATGAGGCAGGTACCAGGCTATACATGATAAATCAGTATGCATAAATAAGAAAAAAGGAAATATGCTGATGTATTTTTTCAAATTAAAAATCCCTATAGATGCTGCTATGGGTAATGACTTTATTTGTGGATATATGAAAAAGAAGACTACGCCAGCATTGGTTGCAATATGGAAAGGCAATTACTGAGGTCTGACATAATGCAATTACAACAATTTTACTGCTTGAGTTTGGATAGAACATTAGCTTGTGAGAAAAGAAAAATCTTCTCTGGACCAAGTCTCATCCACTGTGATTATTGCTGCAGGTTTACCTTAAAGGAAGCAACCGAGGCTCTCAATCTCCTTTTTCGTGGCTGTGAGCAGACCAAGGAGATTGAGGCTGTCTAGGAGTGGCTTCACAGGCTGACACAGCCCCAGCTGCTATCCAAACACTCTTGGATGCAGCTCTTCCTACACATTTAGTATTGCTTTTGAGATTTAATGCATAGACTAAAATGATAATGAAAGCATGACTAATTGTTGTTTAGGACACCTAAAGCTCTGCAGTCTGGAAGGAATGGCCTCTTTCACATGCAGCAGATTGCCAAAAAAAGCAAAAGCAGGGAGGCTAAAAATGAAGGAGTGAGCCTGTGTTCCTCTGGAAGCCATGAATTAGCCACACGAAATATGCCTCCTTTTGAAAAAAAAACCTGGAAACAAAAAACCAACTTTTTAAACCAACGGTAATCTTTTTATAATATCATCCTTGCAGTAGACCAGAGGCTTTAAGTGCTGCCATGCCTGCAGAGTAGACACGGGAGTGAAATTGAATTGGCACAAATACATCTGCACATGCTCATGGAAAATTGATCAAAGCAGATTCTGACAACAAACGCTGCAAAAGGTTTGTTCTCTGTAATTATTTGCCTTTTGGTGTTGCCTCTTCTACTACACTTCAGCATAAAGAAAGAGCAAACTGTAAAAAGTCTGACAGGAATAGAGAGGTATCTGGACAGTGTCTGTTGTTGGAAAAATCGTATTAAAGGAACACCCTAAATCCATCAGCAGCACTAAGAAAATGAAAGCAATAGTCTTTTCCACAATTGACACATTACAAGTCCAAGTTTAAATTGGCTTCTGCTGCATCTCCATATGGTATAAGAACTGTGATCTCCCACATGGAAAGGAAGAGGCCAGTTACCAAAAAAAATAAAAGGAGAAAAAAAAAAAGAAGGAAAAAGCAAAAGCTGAAGAATAATACTTGGAAGCATTCAGTCTGGTCTGGAGCCAACCCTATTCTGTGAAGTATTCCTTATGCAGACAGTGAGTAACGTGTGCTTAAGATACAATAAAAAAGCATTAATCTGCAGTGGGCTTTTAAGGATATGTTTAGTGTTAGGCATGTGTTATCCTGATTATAGATACATGCGTGCTTAAGTGTTTATGTTAATCAGAATTATGGTTCTAAAAGTGCTTACAAGAACCCAGACATAAATTTATCTTTTCTGCAGAAGGCCACTTCTCTTGCAGCTCATTTTTCTCATTTCCTGGAGCATTTTTCAGTCAAGAGTGTATTTTGTGCATAGTGTTACATCATCTGAGTATGTGCATGGTATCTTTTATCCTTGGTGTGAGCATCACACCATTGCCTCTCTGTTGTCCTGACTGCAGTTCCAGCAGGAGATTGTAAATGCACAGGAGGAATGCAAATAGGTGCATTAAACTTGTTTCAAAAATGAATTTAAGATGCTGTAGCTAAACATCAATTAAAATATTCTAAATTAAATTTGGAAGACAAAGCCATGTTGGCACTGTAACCAGCTTTATTTTAATTCACTGCGTTTGAAGTTCTTGAGCCATTCTTAGACTGGATGTTCTCAGTTTTAAGTAGTGCCACTAAAAGCTGTTTGAGGCTCACAGCACCCACTGGGTGCTGATGTTCCGGTGTTCCAGAGGAGCACTTGGTGCTCGTGGGATTCTGCTCATGCAGGAGCAACAGAGGTGCCAGTTTGCATTCCAGGAGATCCGGTGCATTCCATAGCTCGTGGTGTTATGTGAATTTGCCAGCTACCATGTCATCTCTCTGCCAGCAGCCACGCAGAATATCAGACTGAGATTTCAGGGAGCTCTTGGGCTTCAGAGGAGGATTCCTATATACTGCAGCAATTGTTGTGCACCTTTCTCATTGTTCTTACTTCTCTGCTGCACAGCTGACAGTAGACTCCTACTCTGTTATTAGTGACTCAGAGATCTAAGTGTTGACCTGATAAAGCTGGAGATAATTTAGTAGAGGCTGGGTGAACAAGCAACTCGTGTTAGGTTCTGTGGGAAAGAAGCTGATCAACAGAATTTTGGAAGGGCTGTTATGACTTGTGACTCAAAGCTGTGAGATTGGTCCAAAGGCCGTTAATGTCCCTACAGAGCATTTTCAGTGCTTTCTGCAAAAGCACGGTGTTATAAGAATTGCACTATTAATGCCAAGGTCAGCATCCTGTTTTCTGATGGGTGTCATTTGTCCCAGTGACTCAAGGTGATCTGAACTGAATCTGAAATGAAAATTTGCCTTTATATTAAAAAACAAAAGCCAAAAAACAACCCATGTGGTTTATGTAAAAGTTTGTTTGTTATACGAGAGAAGTTTTGAGCGTGAACTCTTAGCAAAAAATACATTTCAGTATAGTGTACAGACACAAATGCCATGCACTGAAAAAAAAAAAATGTTTATTTTCTATTCTCCTGACCCAAATGTTTGAAGTGCTGCGCCAACCTGTAGATGTTGGCTGTGTCACCAGTAGATGGCAGTATTGGTCATTCCATATAGTTTCCATATGCTTGGCAAGTCCTACCAAAAGCGTTTCTGTGCTGAGAAGACATAATTCTCCACATGTCTTTTGAACCACAACACGTGTTCGTGTTTGACAGGAGAAACTGCATGTTACTGAGAGCGCAGTTTGTCTCGGGTTTTGTTTATTTGCCTTGGACTCCAGAGAAAAATGTCTTTTGATTTTGAGGGGTGTGCTATCTGGGTCTGACATAGTCTGTGGTAGATTCAGCCGTGCCAGTGGGACAGTTTATCTCCTCCAGCTGCTCCCAACCTTCCCTTTGCAGGAGGTTTCTGCCCTTGCAGAGCAGTTTGTATATCCATTCTTTAAATCACATTAGGAAGAGTCATCCTGTTTAAGCAAACCCTGCCAATTTTGCTGGAGGTAAATTAAAGAGAAGTTACTTCAGCAGCATGGATGAGTAGAGCAGAAATTATGATAAGTGTCTGGGGACAGTCAGTCTTCCAGAGGCAGGAGAAGAATCCTCTCACTTAGAGGAGAACATTTGTGCCCGGTCCAAAGATCTCACTCCCCAGGGAGATGTAACTTTGGACTCACATTGGTTTTCTTCTTAATTCAGTGTTGATTTTCAAGAAGAAGTGAGCAAATATAAGCACCATCTGACTGTTTGGAGCAAACCTACAGCGAGTTTGTAGCTCAGGTCTGATGATGACTGTCATGATAACATGACATGGGGTTGGAAAAAAGCTGCAGGTCGAGAGTTTTGAAGTAGTGCTCTCTATTTGAGAAACAGAAACAATATTTACCTACCTGGGTAAATATTGAAAAAGCAGGAGAGGTTTTTACATTAGGTGCATATTGCATGCTCTCTGCTATCCGTGAGGCTTTCCTAACCCCTGGTCTTTTCTGCTTACCTAAATTTTCTGTAAAACAGCATGAGAACTGTCCTCCTCATTTCTTTCCATTTCTTTTTGTGTTTTGGTCTCACTAACATAGTTCAGGAATGTCTTGGGTAGAATGATCATAACTGGGAGTAAGACAAGCTACAAAAATAGAAATGTTCTTTAATATTAAATTACGTGGATTTGCATACCTAGGGGAGCAGCCTCAGTTTTATTTTCGTAATTTTAATTTTTCTTCAAAATTGAAATGTAACGCAGGACACAGAATGAAGTGATCCAGTAGCTTTTCACCTTTATATAATATCAATAAATCATGCTCCAGTCCAAAAGGAAGGAGCTTTGCTGAGCTCCTATCAATTAGTTTATATTTTTTGTTCTTCGAACAGAAGGTTGGATACATGAATATCAAGAAGATGACTGTTTAGGATTAAGATTTATTAATAGAATTACCTGGAGAGAGGTCTAATATCTGCAAACTGAGTGAATTAACTTTCTGTTATGTTGTGTGTTACATCTGATAGTATTTGTTAATCCCATATGTTTTGCAGTTCCAAGATGCATTGCAAAATTTGAAATTAAAAATTATTTGACACATATCTTTGCAAGTTGCAATGGTTAGGATCCTGAGTGAACTTGCAGAACTGCTGCAGCATCAAGGCTTTCATTCTCTTTGAGGGTCATTTTGATTTTGTCAACTCTGTGTTGGTTAAGAGTTCTGTTTCTGACAGTGCCACCAGCTCACTATGACTCTTAGAGAAATCACTTAATCTCTGGGGTTTTTCCATTCTCCTTAAGTAAAATGAGAAGATAAAATAGATGCATATATAGATTTATAAAGTAATGTGCAAATTTTAATTGGAAAATACTTTCTAGTATTAGGTACAAAGATGAGTCTTTAGTAATTAGTAATATTTGTGTGTAAGTATATTATCAAAGATTAAACTTACTGACTTACTGTCCGTGTGTAGAAGACTTTACAGCTTTATTCTCTGATATTTACTAGTGGTCTGATTTCTGTAATAAAATGCTCTTGTCCTAAGATCACATGCCTATCAGATAGATTTAATCACACTTGAATCCATTGCTTCAATCTCCAGTTGGATGGAAGGCCTTTTCATCCGGAAATAGAACCTATAGGTGGTCCCGAGCTGGAGTTTTACACCACTGTGTCGATCTCCAGCAATCTCTGTGCCCATTGCCAACCTCTCCATTCCCATAGGGTTAAGTGGATAGGTTCAACTGATGCCTTTATTTTTCCGTGGACAGGTCATCTCACCTCAACGCATTCCTGCCACTGTGACTCCTACCCTGCTGATGTCCCCGATGGTGTTCACTCAGTCCACCCCTGCTCCACCAAAAGCCAGTGACAGTGGGCGGTTGGCAGCTGCCAGCCAAGACCCTGCTGCCAGCTCAGCCAACCTTCTCCTGCCCCTGCAAACCCCAGAGCCAGCCGTGGCCAACAGCACCTCCATGACAAAGATGCAGCTGCAGGAAACACTTCTACACCTGATCCAGGTAAAGCACCACGGATTTCTCCCCCTTCACTTAAAATCCCGTTTTGATATAAGCACCCTATAATCAGTCGTGTCTGTCCAGAGGCTGAATGAATAATAAAAATATATGTTGGAAGTTGTGCTCCCTGGGGATGCCTGGCATCCTAACAGGGCACCGTGACATAGGCTGGGCTGTGAGAGCTTCTTGCACGCTGGTGCTTCAACTGCGTTTTGATTAATGCGTCTGATTCTGTGTTCAGGAAAGATAATAATTTTGATGGAAAAGAGTAAAATGACTGAAAGCTTTGTAAGGTCAGCCTATGAGCCAGAGAGAAATCTATTAAATTTTTAGCTAAGGATAAATAATGGGTGATTATCCCAGCTGCCAAATATTTCAGAGATGCATGCAAGCAGTAAGAGGAATTCAGATGGGAAATTAAAATTGCAGGACGAGTGTGAGCGACTTTAAACTATGGGTTAGATAACATGAATATATACTAGTTCAGCTCAGCATTAGAACTAGAGAATTACATTGAATAAAATTCCTTTTGCTGCAGTTTTTTCAGGTTTAACTGTGACAAAGCATTAACACCATTATGGGATGCTTGCTTACTGCTCTGGGATGATGCATAATTATGAATATGTTTTTCCTTAACTTGCCGTGTGATGAATATCTGAAGAGCAGAAGTTGAGGAGAGATTACATAACTAAAGACCTGACTGTAAAACACAGGACACAGAGACACAGATTCCACTTTATAGGCCAAAACTATGTGCCTGTCTAGCTTTGGAACAAAATTAAAAGTCCTTATTGGAATGTTGAAGTCACTTAAAATGCTGTTTACGTTATAAATCCAGAAAGAAAATGGTATCTTTAGCAAATTAGGGGCTTTTGTCATTTTTCCCTGTATTTTTATTTGGGGATTAAAAAAAAAAAAACAAAACTCATTATTCTGTCTTTACATACTTTGAATATCTGGATCGTATATATAATGTTAGAAAGGAAACTAGTAAAGGAAAATTGGGATTTACCCTCTGTAACTCTGTACTTGTAAAATATGTATTTAACCCTGCTTTTCTTGGAGATAGTTAGGATTAACTGAGTTACCTGGAAATTATTTACTGCCAATTTGTTACCTGTCATTTTCCATTATATAAAACTACAATCTTGGATGCTCCTGATTTTCCATCAATATTATCTTGATTGTAATTATCCTGATTTGTTGATGTGAGCTACTTAAAACATTCTTTCTTAATGTGGGTTGACTCATTCTTGCAAATTGTTCTTCAGAAGAAAAAAGTTAAGCCTCAGAGCAAAAGGAGCAGCATCTGTTAGGAGTGTTAAGCCTAAAAGAGCTAAACAAGATGCAGGGATTTGCCCAGGTAGGATTTAGTAGAGGATCACGACCCAGGGGGGTTCACTGTTCCTTTAGACGTGCGTGGAATTATGACTGACGTGAGGGAGGACACAGTTTAAGGACATCCCTGGGTCAGTGGTGATAAAGAGAGGGAATTACAGGGTTGCAGTGTCACTGGGTTATCGTGCAAGAATAAATCCATCATGAGTCTGGAAAACCTGCTTTCTATGTACTCATTGCTACTTGCTGAGGTACAATCATGTCCACTTCTTGTAAGGCTGCTTGGCAAGATTTGGAAATAATACATCTTTTTACATAAAGGAAATGGCCTTCCTATTGCTGGCTTTTTGAAATAGAGTAAGGCTGAAAAGTATCTGGTCCATAAAATGGAATAAAGAACCTTCTAATCTTTGCTCCAAGTGCCTATCCTGCTAACAACACCATGTTTTGTTTTTTTTTTCAGAATGATGACAACTTCTTAAATATTATTTATGAAGCATATCTCTTCAGTGTGAGAAAGGCGGCAATGAAAAAGTCTATGTGAAAGATGGGGGTTTTTTTATTTTTAATTCAATTTCCATTGCTTCCTGAACTCCAGGAAAAAAAGGTTTCAAAATTTTCAAGTATGTGTTTGAAGAAATGAATGGTCTGAGGCATGGTGCTTACACATGGATTTTGCTTGTTGGGAAAGACACGCTGTACTGAGGGGAAAAAAAGCGAGCGGAAATGGATTGTGCCTTTAGCGAGGGGAGCGTCCCGATACTGAAGACTTAATCACAAAGTATCTTAAATTATTTTTCTTATCTTGGCCCACACTTAGGACTGGTTTCCCTGCGTAAGGACTCGGTTCTCGGGATCCAGTTTCCCTTTTTTTTTTTACTTGCAGTGTGGTCATTCGTTGACTGGGTGTTTGTCGTGGAGATTTTCCCTGAGCCGTCCTGAGCAGCCGTCCCGGTGAGCGTGCCCATCCCTGACCACATGGTGGCAATGTTGGACTATTTTTAGGAACGGGTGAAATCATGGGACGGAAAGTCTCGGGAAGATTGATCATCGTGCTTAGTTGTCTGCAAAGCAATCTAGATGAAGTGTCATGACTTCCCCCAACATTTTTGTAGAAAAATCTTTTTCTATTTTGGCAAGAATATTTTTAGCTAGGCGTAGAAATGGGATTCTGCAGGTGTTTTGAGTAATTACGGGGGGGTGGGGTGTGTTTTGTGAATGTACTTGCTATCACATAGCTCTGGGGTTGCACTGGATTCATGTTTCTATTATTCCAGGTCCAATCTGCATTATTATAAGCAATGTGAAAATTTGTTAAGGTGAAGGCTACCTGGTGTGAAAGTCCTATTAAAAATTTTTTAGTGTGTTCCTGGAGCACAGTGATTTCATTGATCCATTTCTTAAGAAAATAAAATGGATAATCCCTACTGTGTGCTGATTTCATTTTATTGTACCACGGGCTGTGTATTTAGGATTGTTGGGTCACTTGTTTGTACGACTTTAAAAGGTTTTTACACTTATCAGAAGACGCATGAGGTCTTAAATCAATTAGAATAAATGATTGAAAGAATTTTTCTGTATATTTTCACTAGCATCTGCTGCCAGTTTACTACACTTTAGGAACACACAGTTGTTGCTGAGGAGGCATTTCATTTGTGGGCGCAGAGAACCCAAACTGCAAGCCATGAATGATTCCACAATCTTCTTTACTATGGGCACTGAGGTAGGCACAGCTCAGAGCCTCATCTGTGAAAGTTCTTCGTGTAAATTTGGCTGCAGGTTTCAATTAGTGCAGTTGTCATGATTCAAACAGTTGCATTATTGATGTCTGTGATGGTGGATTATCTGAGAGTGCTGTTTAAAGATGATGGGGACACATAGTTGATACCTCATTTGACATACAGAACTTCTGTGATTGGTGGGTAAAAATAATCCTTAAGCATCTCAATCTGTGTTTGTGATAGGTTTTCTAGTCATGGGGGAAACATTTTTATTTTCAAAAAGGCAAGTAGAAATTTAAGAAACCTCTTTATTTGATGCTTTTCAGAGCAATTTACAAAAATTAAAGGCCTATTTTTTAAACCATCTGTTAACTCTTGATGCTTATGACAAAGGTAGTATTGGCATTACACTTGACAAGCTGAGGCTTATCCTAAAGCAGACAAGGACTGAGCTAATTGAGGGTTTCTTTTCACTGCCCTCTCTTCTGGTTACATCCACACCCTGGCAAAGTTGGGTTGCTCTCACTGGATTATGCTGTAAGGGATTTCTGGGATTGTTCAGGAGGCATAAACTTGCCTTTTGTGGAATGAAGGACAGAAAGTAGTTGCTAAAGAGGGGAAGTGCAGTTTCAGCTCACTGTCTTGCTTACCAAGAACAACAGCGGTAAGAGAATAGAGCAAACTCAGAGAGAAACTCCGAATTTTATGACAAGGGACAGAAGAGGAAGAGTAGTGAGAGAATTCTGTTGAGAAAAAAAGACAAACTTCATGTTTAGGCTTCCCTCTCAGATGGCAGGATCTGCTTCTTCAGGTCCATTTGGGCATTGGAGACTGAGCTTGCAGTGTAAAACTGAGATGTGCCCCTTTCTGTCTTCTTTCTACTACAAACTGAAGTATCTGTCTCAGAAAAAGGCTTTTTCCAGAAATATAGTCAGAGCCTTCTAGTACTGTGGAAACCTGGAGGATTCTTAATTAATACTAAAAACTTAATCTATGCCTTTTGATATTGTGGATTTTTAGCAGGTTTGTATCAGCTGGTACTGTCTCTTCAGTATTTATTTTATTTTTGTTTTTATTTATTTTATTTTTTTTAAGACGCTGTTGGAGCTCTCAAGAAAACAAGGCCTTTTGAGAAGAAAAGGCTGCAGCAGTTCAGACTGCCTCGCTTTGGGCCTGGTTTTTTACCTGAATGAGGAAAAAAAGTAGCAAGCAGAAAATCGGAAAATGTGTAAGGATCACATTAACTGCTTTAAATGATTCCACAGAATTCATATGTAATATTTTTAGTGTCTGTGTATTTCTTAATATACTGCTTGCTTTGGGTTGGTTGGGTTGGGTTGGTTGGGTTGGGTTGGTCGGTTTTTTTATTTATTTCCAATAGAATTAAATAACTTGTAAATTGTGGCTTAGCAAGAATTCCAGAAGTTGCAGCAGTGCTTTTCTGCATTAATCCCAGATTCAGCCTTGAATTGATATTACTTTTCAGTGTAGTTCCACTTAACCACTGTCCACTTCCTTAGAAAATTCCACACCTATTAAACTAGAGTGAGAAATCAAGGAGTAGAAATGCAGTGAAAATACTGAACCAGAATTTCTGTCAGTGTTTATCATGGAAATCCATAACATTCATTGAAGGAATCCAAGTATTTTCTCACAGAGAATTCAAATCCTCAATATGATTTTTATTCATTAGCTCTCTATTGCTCCTCTGTTTACTCCTTCTTGTAGCTGCAATGGGAATAATTAAAATGGAACAGCAAAATAAAATTTTCAGGAGCAGGATGCAGCTGAACAGGCAGGATGCTTCATCTCCTCTGACAGCCTATTTAGAACGTTGAGCTTTGAATTTCAGTCATAAAAGTGGAGGGGATTGGAGGTATCTTAGTCCCTTTAGGACACATTAAAATCATAGTTCAATATTTTAGCAAACTTGGAGATCTTTGCTGAGGAAAAGGCAAAATTAAAATATATTTTTTCAGAAAGTATTTGAGGCTCGAATGTTCAAAAATGTTATGAGAAGGCAGCTTTACCCAGGGGGATCCCTGACACCTAGGAAAAGGCAAAATTTCAGGCCAGGAGATGAATAATGCACTAAAAAATTAATCCTCAGTCAACCTATAGTAAACTTTACTGCTAATTCTGATGACTTTTAAGAGACTCTTCCAAGTCCTTGCCTTTTCCAAACTGCTGTGAATTTCTCTAACAAGCATCTTCTGGCCTTTAGATATAAATCTGTGCACAGCTGAGTTGGGGATACAGGAGGAGGCAGCTTGGCATATATAGAAGCAGCAAGTGGAAAATGGGGTTCTGCAAGACACTGAAGAAGCAAAGTTTGCAGCCCATCCCAGCCACCCACTCCTGGCTGCTCATCCCTGCTCCCACACCAGTCTTTCCTGCCTTTTTCATTAATTTTTTCTCTCCCTTTTTATCTTAAGACGACTACATGTTCCAGCAGATCAGTCCAGGTTAAGACTTCCTCCCTGCCAGGGTTGGTTTTAACACAGCTGAGCTTTTTAACACAGATGACTTTGTTGTGTCCCCTGCCTTGGCTGTCTGTGGAAATCCTTGGGAATGTTTGAAGATGCCCTCACAAAGGGTAAGTGCGGATCGTGAGCCTAATGTCACCCCAGACCCCGCAGAAAGATGGGATCCTTTTGAGGGCAAGTCTAGTACAAACCTAATTTAGCTTGGGAGATTACGGTGTCTGGGCTAAAGTTAGCCTTCCCCCCACCACCATCTTGTACTGACCAGTACTGGCATGACAGCCAGACCTTACCTTTCCCTGGAATACAGCAGATGTTGGGATGAATATTCCCTTCTTTTTTTTTTTTTTTTTTTTTTAATTTAAAGGAGCTTGTACCATCAAACCAGGACAGGCTGTTCAGATATAAATCTGCCCAGCGTCGAAGTGAATGTGAAATGCAGGAACCAGAATGCTTTTGTATGAGTAGCTGAAAAAACTACTGAAACAAGCAGGAAGTAAGCGCTGGGCAAATAAAGGGGAGAGGAAAAAACCGAGATTTTTAGGTCATTTTAAAGAATAGCTTTTGGAGAAAGTGTGTTCAATATAGAAATGCCTTTAGGGTATAGGTGTTGCAGAAAGAATTTGAGTTGCAAGCAATCTCCATGCTTCTTCCTTTCAATAGGTGAGCAACAACATAAAAACTTCCAAAGAATGAATTCAGAATAAACATCTGGTGTAGACAACAGGAACTCATTGCACATTTTTTGAGAGCAGCAGCTTCAGTCATACATGTAATTAAAAAAAATTAAATCATTTGGAGCATAAATTAATTAAAAGCCCTTCTTATTATATTTGTATCCAAATTCCACAAGAAGCAAAGTAAGCTCTGAGTTCAGAACAATGTGTCTGCACAAACACCACCAGTCACTAAAGGCAGAAGGAAAATCCCTCTGGCGTGTGGTGACTAAACAAAGGTCAGGAAATAGAAAGGATAACATCTTACTATCAGCAAGAGAATATCCTGCTTTCACACCGTGAGGGAACTCTGGGAGAGGAGGGCAGCCCTACAGCTGCTACCACAGAGGGATGCTAATCCCATCCTTAGGTCCTGCATAAATATTAACGCATTTCTCGCCCCAGTGCTGCCACCCTGCTCCGTGGGCTGGGTGCTGTGCTGCCTTGAGCTGCTGCAGCACATCTCTGTTACACCCTGTGTCTGCAGGTACAGTCACCCGTGCTGGATCTCTTCCCCAGTACTTGAAATCTGCCTCTGAAACACACTGAAATGGAGAGAGATATTATTAATATGTCACTTCAGAAACCGACACACCTGTGGGTTTTGCTTCAACACTTGCCTGTAAATACAGGGTTGAGAGGGAGAGAGGAAAGGAGCGTGCAGGCTCTTGGCAGCCCTCCCAGAGCAGGGCTACTCAGGCTGGGAACAAAAGCTCTGTTTTCCTTCATTTTTACTGCTGCTTAGCAGTCTGGCTCACTAACAGCTGCCTTCTTTCTGCTTAGAGCAGTAGCCCCAGACCTACCACTTAGTAAAAGTGCCTGCCTTTCACATTCATCTAAGGAGAGGATTTTTAATGCCTGAGGCTCCCCTCTTGGATTCTTATCACGGAAGTCCTGCCTCTCCTCTCCTGGCTTCCCCCATGGATGCAGTGAGCTACAGCCAAGGGTTTGAATTAGAGGAGCCATCAAGCTGTAATATCATAACACTGTTCTAGAGTTGCACACTTAATGCTTGAAGTTTGGCAGCAGAGGTGTAATTCCCATCTTTTTTTAGAGATATGTTTGCAAGCAGGATCAACTGCTTGTCTCTGCCGTCCCACCCTCTTGTGACACGCCTTTCCCTTCTCCTGTTTGTGTCCCTAAAGGCCAAAATCTAGTGCTTCCAAGCAATCTGTGTCCTCCCTTCTTACCCCCCACCCCAATTCCTGTAATCACCACCTCCAGCTCCTGCAAAGCAGTGGTGGGGAGATGCTGTAACATTGGTCTCCCCCAAGAGCAAGCACAAGCCATCACCAGAGGATACTTTCAGGTGGATCACATCCCACCAAAAGTGTGCCACGACTTAGGAACTTCTTAGCAGTGTAAGCAGGACCATATGAGCTTCATCAAAGGAAAGGTAGAAGGAATGGGTAGAAACATGAAGAAGTTGAAGAGTCTCCAGCTAACTCCTTTGACTGAGGGGTGTGAGGAAATGATGGCTGTGCTCTCAAGAAAATCCAGTAAGGTCTTTGAGAGGATAGTGAGTCATCCAAAAGAGAAGCAAAAGCTGGGAATTTTCATTTTAAGGGGCAGAAGTGAAGGCGTGAAAATTGGAAGAGGAAGCGGGGAAGATTGAAAAGCACAAATGAAACATTAGATTGTTCAGGAAACTTTCACTTCCTCGTATAAAAGCAGAAATTTAGAGAGCATTAAAATTCAGAACACAAAGCTAATCCCTCACTGCAGGGGGCTGCTAAATCCAGCAGACAAATGCTCTTCAGTGTCAAGTGCATTGAACAGTCGGATGCCCAAAGATGAAGACAACAAGCACTCGTGTCTCAGGCATGGGCAGGCCGGCGGAACAGCCCTGGCTGTGCAAAGCAGAGCACTCTGCAAGTGCTGCTGTGCTCACCTCGAAGAAACCAGCTTATGGAATGGGAAGATCTCAGAAATAAAATATCAGCTTTGGAGGTGACAGGAAAAGTCAGGGATTCGTCTTCTCACACCGTAACAACCTGCTTAGTCACAGTGGTGCTGGGGGGGCAGGTCTGGGCAGGCAGATGGTGGGGTGGGCAACATGGGCAGGTTCAGGTGCAGAACAGAGGGATATGAACACTCTGGCCGGTATTTAACCCAAAGTGATGGGCTCTTCTGTTGGAAGAAGTGGTTTCATAATCCACTAAAACATTTTTGGATGAGAACTCGTACATGATTTTAAAGGATTTCTATTTCGTATATATATTTTCTCTGTCTTCAACATTGCTCTAAAAGTGCATTTACACAAACAGCTAGAGAGATACAAAGTATCTACAAGAGCCTTTTGTACACCTTGCCCATGCAAAGGAGAGAGAAGGAAATACTATCTCCATTCAAAATGGACATGAAGAGTGGTTTGATAATGGATTTATAGGGGTCACAGAAGAAGTCAAGAGGCACAGGCAGAGACTGATGCTCAGTCGTGCCTCACTGGGGCTTCACTCCTTTCCCCCTTGCTTCATTTTTGTTTGCAGCCGACTGAGAGATCCCTCAGTCCAGCCTAAAACTGCTCTGTTTCCAGAGGTAGCACTTCATCAGAGATCAGCATGTTGTGTAGGCAGTGAAAACTGGAAAAAGCAAGGAGCAGATAGAGGCAACAGCAGCAGCCTAGCAACCAAAAACTAGTCCTGGCAAATGAGGGATTTCTGATATTATATTTTTTACCTTTGCAGGTGCTACATCCCCCAGCAGGAGTCTCTTCCCCTCTCCCTTCCTCTGCAGCATCCCAGTGGCTGGCACTTGGCAGCCTGGTGTGCCCTGTGCCTGTTGCAGGCCAGGCAAATGAACAAAGCCAGCGGGAACGATCAGAAGAGCGAGATTACTTTCATATGCAATTCCTGTATTGATCAAAAAATAAATTACTGTTGCTACAAAGTGTACTCTCTCCAGCTGTGCAGTAAAGCTGACACTAAAGAGGCCAGTTGGTGCAAGTTTCCCATTATCCTTCCTGTCCCATTAAGCTCTGCTCTTCCCTCAGCTCTTTGCTCGGAGTCTCTGATGTGATTTGAGACGTGCTGCTGACAGAGATGCTGTTGTGCTTCCTCCTTAGAAATGTCTTTCTCTTGCCACATGACTGCAGCAGCCTAAAGGCAGTCTTAAAGGTTTTTTGGTGGCCTGTCCAGAGGTGAGCGATTGCTACTGGCATTTCAGAAAAGATTGGAATTAATAAAAGATCCATCTTCAGTGGGAGAGGAAAAGAAAATAAAACCTCTCGTGCATTAGCTACTTCCCCACAAACATGAGTTTGCCAGAATAGGGTGGACTGTTGAGCTGTTGAGATCTGTTTGTGTCCTTGTCCTTTGCCACCCCAGTCTTCATGCACCAGAGGAATCTCAGGGCCCAGCACAGCAATGCCCAGCAATGCCAAAAACCACCATGGGTGGTAAAACATCCTCCTGACTCCTGAACACAGGATCTCCTCACCTTGTCTGCACAAAGCCCCTGTTCAGGGACTGAGCTCGCTGTGTGCTCTCAAGCGTATTATCTGCATTTGTTTCTACACCTTCTTGGCCCTGAGCTGTCATATGCCCAACTTGCAATTTTCTAGAGCTAATAACAATTTTCTACTTGGTTAACATGTGCAGCAGCATACTAAATCCAGCTAATCTGTGTCCTCTCTGCCAAAATTCAGGAAAAGGGCTCTGTGGCTATTCTAGCCTGTCAGAGTTCCTTGATTTCCTAAGCAATCAGTTCTAAGAGTTCGAGTTACACTGATATTCTCTGCTTCCATCTTACTCCATACTAGCTGTGTTAGCTTATTTCTTTTTAATCTTTTAGCCCAAGTGTGAGCAGCAGTGTGTAGAATTCGAAAGCCTGCTGGAGCCTCCCCTGTGTTTTTGGAGGACTGTGAAAGCACTGAGCTCCCCTCTTTCCCAATCACCCTTAGCAGATGTTCAGGTCAGTGAGATGAGAAAGAACACCAGCCTGCCCTTTGGCTGCTAGAGACCATCCTTGGAGGGAAGGCTGTGGAAGTTAAGTAACCTTTCCAGTTGCTGGTTCTGCCTGGGTAGATGAGGAAAGAACAGCTCTTGATGGATGTGGAAACAGATATTAGGAAAAAAAATATCAATAGAGCTCTGGAAAACCTTAAGAAGACAAGTAGAAGCTTATGGCACTTTAAAGATGGGACAAAGCTGACCAGTAACTGAGGGCTGTAACAACAGCCACAGCACAGTTTGAAGGTGCCCCAGCAAAGGATTTCTGAAATCCCAGGCACAGTTAGTTTACATCCAGGTGGGGTGAGGAGTGCTGTGTCTCTGGCCTTGTGGATGTCCCGAGCAACCCCAAAAAACCACAGCCAGTCTCAAGAATTCACCTCCTAAGTGAGCTGGAGCTTGCAAAGTGAAGGTACACACTGAGTAAGGGGAGCAGCTGGAGTATCCTGGGAGAGGTGGCTGACCCTGTGCCTGGGCAACAGAGAATGGATAACTTTAAGGCTGCATACCAACATGCTGTAAAACCCAGCTGCTGTGTTTGGTCGTGGTGTCCCTCCAGCCCTGGGCTCTACAGGGGTGGGTGACACTCAGAGGCTGGTAGAGTGTTACATAGCTGGAAAGTGCAGGGGGAAGCCTGAGTGTGACCTGTCTGACTAAATTTAGACTGTGCACACCACCAATGCCAAAAGGGCGGGTCCCATCACAGTGAGCCACTGATGCCAAGCCACAGCCACCGAGTGGCTGCTCAGCCAGGAGCCCTGACATGGCCCGCAATGGAAATGTCACCCACATCTGCCCAGGGCTCTCCTGAGTCACACCACCACCAGCACGATGGATTCCCCATGCTGGCAGAGGCTGCTGTCCCTCTCCCTCCCACCTGGGTGCAGCTCTCACATGCCCTGTGAGAGCAACCACAGGAGCACTGCCCTTTCCAACCAGCTCCAAGGCTGGCATCGCTGGAGCAGTTTTGCTGACTCCACCCATCATGGACTCTCAGGTGTGGCCTTCAATTCTTGCCACATGCATGGAAAATGGAAGAAGGCACTGAGTGTCTGGAGACAATGACTGTTGTAAACGTTCAGGAGTGCTCCACCAGGATTCCAAACATGCGAGCTGCAACACCCACCTCACTGCTGCCCGCTGTGGCACTTTGACCCTGACACAGCCATAAAATAGCTTAGTGGCTATCAAAGTGTGACACCGTACAGTAGAGCACAAGAAGAGCAAGGTAATGCTTTTTTCTTTCTAGGAGAATTCTAGGCCTGGGGAGCAGAGTAGGTCTAGGTTTAAACTGCAGTTGTAGAAGGGAATCACTCCAAACTGAGAGCGCCAATTAACTCCAGCATCACTTGAACGAATTAAGCTAAGGTCAGAGCTGCAGCAAGCAGCCATCACTAATGAGCTTTCAGCGCCGCTCTGCCTGCGTTATGCACATCAGATTTCCTGTGAAGGAATCCCTCAGGGCACAACTGTTTGGCTTCTGCCTGAAACTTCAGGAGCCTCTGGCTCAGAAAGATGTTAACTTCAGCCTTGACGCTGCACTAATCAGAAGGCAGGAGCTGGAGCGCTGCTTTAGCAAATGGCAGACGATTTTAGGCGGACATCACAACTTGGAATATAAATTTTCTTTCTTACAATAAGAATTTTATAAATATTGATTTATTTTATGAAAATTTTATGTTTATTAAATATTTATTTATCTATACCTCTGGTAATCCTGAATTCCACTGTTTGTCACGAACGGTGAACGCAGTTCTTAGTTTTATCTCAAGCGTGCTGCAGGCTGCTCTGTCCCCATCATCCCAAGCAAATGGTTTGCTGAGCTCTCCCTGTCTCTCCACTGCCTGTCCCACGTGCTGCCCAGATGCTGACAACGGCAGGAGGAAGCAGAAGCAGCGGCACTGCTAGAAACTGATTTTTTCAGACACATCCTTTGCACAATGTTACACTTTCCAGCGGTAAGAGAGAGATGATTTGCTCTCAAAACATATGTGCCCAGACCAAGTTAAATCCTTGAGAGACTCCTGGGGTGGGGATTGATGTTCTCCTTAGCCAGCACCCCTGTTGGGAGGAGATGGCTGTAACCTGGAGAGACCTCACCCACCACGGGGAGTCTACTGGCTCTATCATCCCGTGCCGATGGGGGTTAAAAAACATAAACAAAAAATGCCAGCAAGAAATTAAGCACTGGTTTGCTTCCTCAGCTCATTTGTGCTCCTTGAAGGAAATCAAAGAAGGCATTTAATGATCCTTCTGGGCCCGACGTGATTTGTATCTTCATCCTCCCAGGGCAGGCTCACAGCGCAAAAACCCCTGGGGTGGAGGGGAAATCTGTTTGAAAGCTGCTCGCCGAGCGAGATGCTGTCAGATGTTGAAGGGAGGAAGAATGAGTGTGTGTTATGGAAGTTGGCAGGTGACGGAGCTAATTACGGACTCGGAGGCAATTTAGGGTGACGGGAAGTGACTTGAATTGTAACCAGAGGTTAAAAGAGTTCAAAAGGAGACAGCGCCTGTGCCTTCTGTGCTTGGACGGGTGAACAACATCCCCCGGCAGCCAGCGGAGCCGCTGGAGGTCAGGGAAGCACCTTTCACACTCGGTACAGAGAAATTTCGGAGCAAAACACAAGCTGCTGCAAAATGGTGTTAATTGGATGTGGAAAGCCTTGCGGAGCCTTCCCCCACCTCTTCTTCAAAACTGTCAGGTTTTTTTAATAACAATTGATGGTTGCCTAAAATCACAAAACATGTTTTCATTAATATTCATGAAAGAATGGACTGTTTTTATCTACACCTACATCAATGTGTTGTGAAATGTATCCAAAGCCCAGCTTTTATCTCTAATCACTCTGAAACTGATCGCCTCTGATTTTTTGTGGGGAAAAAAAGTAGTCCTGTTTTCGAAGGAGAAAAGCACAAAACGCTATAATTTCTGACCTAGTATTTTGGCAAAGCTGCTCCGTTTTGTGAAATCAAAAGGAAAGAAAAAAAAATACTTTTAAGATTTTTTTAATTGAGTTCTGAATATTCCAGAAATTCCGATATGCATTTCTACAATAGCTCTTGCCTGAACACTCAGTGTCAGCAACAGAACAAATAAAATTGTCAGGACACCTTTGAAAGGTTGGGAAAAAAAAAAAAAAAAAAAAATGAAGAAGAAGAAGAAAAGCCTTTCTGCCTAGGCATTGCCCTTTATTTATGCTCTGGTAGCGTGCAGCAGCCTCCCCAGGGATCAGGCACAACTGCTGTACGTGCCATGCAAACCCACAGACGCAGAGCCCCTGGCCCACAGACACTTGGCTGGGGATAGTCAGCTCATCTGTATTGATGCCATTTCTCCTGACAGGCAGATGTTTAACGCCTGGATCACTACAGAGAGGTCTGCAGAATGCTGCAGCACAGCTCCACTGGCTCCCTGATCCACCCCTATTGGCAGGGAACAGATAAAACCACCCTGTGGGCTCAGTCCAACCCCATGCAAATTGACAAATAAATCAGGGGAGGGGAGGGAAGTGGATGGGTTTGTTGCTTTGCCCCCGTAGATCATTTGCCAAGTGAGAAGGGGGTCATTTATCTTGGAGGTTCTGCTGTCTCCTTCTGCAAGAGCTCAGAGAATTAGACAACACCCTGTATTTCCAAAATACCCTACAGCCATTACCTAATAAATCCTTATCAGCAGATGGGTGAGGCAGTAACATCAAACAGCAAAGGCAGATAAATAATCTCTGCACCCCCACACCTGCTGACCCTGACAGGAGAACACATGGGAGGAGGGACCCTCCTCCTTTCCAGCCCAGCCAGGCTGGAGAAATGCTAATTTGGCCCAAATAGCTCTGTCCTGATAACCCTGCAAACCCCTGAATACTTACACACTGAGCAGAGAGAAGAAGGTATCTGTAGGGTGTTCCCTGAATGGGGTCATTGCATCACGCTTTTAATAGGAAGGATTTGGCAACATAGATGGTGTTGCTAGATGTGCACTGAGTCAAGGGTCTTTGCAGCATAGAGACTAACAGAATAAGTGGGATCATTTATTTAGTCACTTGATGCACCACAGTTCCTGGGACTCCCCACAAAGCAAGCCCTCCTCCTGCGAAAAAGCTGTTTTAGTGCAGCCAGTTTATCACAAAAGGCTTTAATCTCTTTAAAACGGGGTTTCCCTTCCTCTCAACCGAGTTCCTTCACGTGGACTTGAAATGGAAAAAAATAAGTTTAACCCTTTGAAAGTGAAGACATAAAGGATGATTGTCACTCTGGGTGCTCTTGTGATATCACCCAGGAAAGCTGCATTTTGCTTACAGTTCTCCACAAACAGAGCATCTGCTTTCACCTACTTTTACTTTTTTTTTTTTTATTTTCAATTGATTCTTCTTTTTCTTACTTTGGGTTCAGAGGCTGTGGAAAGTGCTTCAGTGCTCTTTGTTTCCTATGCATTGGTGTCTCCCTCTGTGCCCTCAATTTCCTGCTGCTCAGAACACTGTGTCTGATGAGGGTTTAAAATGCTGCTAGCAAAAACAAATTGAAAAAAAAAAAAACCACTCATTTCATCTTGGAGTATTTAAACAAGTCTAAATTTAGAGCGAAGCTGTGGAAAAAAAAAAAATAAAAAGGAAAGAAGGCAAAGTAACCAGCCAAAGGCATTAATTAACATGACACCTATGTGGCTGCTTCTGTAAACTACAGGGAGAGCACGTGGATCGCAGAGGAGTGGGTCTGCAGGCAGATATTTACTGAGCACACGGGTGGAATGTGGGGTCTAGAAGGATGCCTGTGGTCCCAGTCATCCTGCTGATGCCTCGTGATGCTCTGCAGGCCAGACATTCATGCATTATTTACTGCCTCTGAGGCAACCTGCAGTGAGTCAGTGGTGTAATACTTGCCTACTTGCCAGATAAGGTACCTGTCTATTCCCCTGTATAACCCCCCTGTGTTACACTGACTCTGTACTGCCCTGCAGAGATTCTAGGGAGTTAGCAGGTATGCAGCTATTAGGTGCATTCCCATGGGAAACAGGCTTTTGTGTGCCCTCTCTGTGCAGTCATGTCAGGGTCTCCTTGTGACCACTGGCACTCGTCAGCCCCGTCTCCAGTGGCAGAAGAACCCTCCCTTGCACAGCTGCAACTGCATCAAACATTTCCCCTGCACCTGGGAGGTGTTAAGAGCAGCAAATTTAACCCCAAACACACCTGTGAGGGAGGGAGGTATTTTCCCACCCGGGCTGCAGTGAGGAAGGGGCACTCAGAGAGGCTGTGTTCACCCACCACCACCCGGTGAGGAAGATCTGTCAGGTCTCACCATTCCAAATGTCCCAGATCTCAGGTGCTGCCAATCACATGGCCAACAGAGCCCTCGACCAGACAGCACATCCCTGCCTCACTGCAGCTTCTCAGAGGCCAGCTGGGGTTGTTCAGGCCCTGATGTGACCAAACAGGGTGGGAGGGCAGTGCTCAGTTGCAGGGACACCTCGACAGCCCCCAGCCTGGGTCCTGCCTGCAGCGCCAGCACTGGTGCAGAAGCACCTCCTTCCCCATCCCCACTCAGCTATCGAATCCACACCTCTGCAAACTCTGTGAGTGCTGACTCTCCACGGCTCTGAAAGCTGATCAGAAGAGGTTTGCACACCCAGCCAGTAAAGCCATGACTGAAAGTGCTTTTCCATCGCTGCTTCTGGCAAGGGCCCCCTCCTCCTGGCAACTGCTGAGACAGGGAGTTTGGATTCTCTGGTATTGGCAAAACACTAAACATCTGCTTTCCAAACCACACAGAGGAACAGTTAAACCTACTCAGACAAGCCAGAGATGTTGTCCTCATATCTCCTCAACAGGACACAAGCTCAAACACTGGTGACAGAGCAGTTTCCCATGCAGAATGTTTCACCAGGACAGAAAGGAGCTTTTGTACCCAGATGCTCATCTAAGGAGTTCTGTCAAGAGATAACGAGAGGCACAAGATTATGATCTCAGATAAATGCATCTGCTGTGAACAAGACCATGTAGTTTATTCCCATCATACCTTGTTTTAAGTTATTCAGAATCAAAGCAAATTATTCTTCTTAAGTGATTATGTCCCAGATGTTTTAAGTTCGGGATCACGATGGAGCAAAGGCTTGCCTCGAGGTGTGCAGTGGTGGCAGGCACACAGCGAGAGCGCAGTGTCTCCAGAAGGAAAAACAAATCACTGCTGATCTCTTGCAGCCTCTTCCCCAGTCCTGATGTCTATGGTGCCAAAAGGACCCTGATGTTTGCTCTGTGTGAGCCCTGAGACACTGCTCGGGATTACCCAGAAAATAGGAGGGAACAGCCCTGCCTCACTGCACGGACCATCTGCGAAAGTAGTACTATGGATGCCATGGAGAAGAAGAGTCTCTATTTACCAGTATCAGCCCAAAAAACCTCCTGGCAACAAAAGTAGTACCACTATGAGCTTGGTGCCTGAGGAGCTGAGACACTGTCCCATCTGCTCTTCACCTCCATGAAGCTGCGTGATCTTCTCTTTGCTGTGTTCACGGTTGTTCCCATATCCCCTGTTCCAGATGTCTTTCTAACAAAGAGACACTTGGCTGCTACAAAATGTGGCTTATTGACCAGTAGGGCATGGAGAGAGGTTGCCTCGAGAGGCTGTGCCGTGCCTGGCATCTTTCTAATCAGCTTTCTCAGAGGTATTTAAAAGACATGTCGAAGTGATGCTTAGGGATGTGGTTTAGTGGTTGACCTGGCAGTGTAAGTTAATGGTTGGTCTGTGTGATCTTGAAGGTCTTTTCCAGCCTTAATTATTCTATGATTCTGCTCTCTGATTCCAAGACAATCAAAGTAGATTCCCCTTTCTTCATTTTGCCCTGTTCTCCTTGTATTTATCCCACTGTAAGACTACACTTCTTAACCAATGTTTTGATGTTATTTGTTCTTTTGCTAGTCTTAACATTTGCCAGTATCTTCTCATAACATGATAATCCAAACTGAACTCGGGTTCTAGTCAAACCAGAAATAAATAGAGCTTGTAAATTTTCCTTGTGTCTGCGAATACAGCACAAAATCACAATGGCATTTCTTTTTATTGCCTCGTGGTTTTGCAAATGTAGCTCTAAATTGCTGTGCTTGCTCACCTCATATCTCTTGCAGCCTTAAATTCCCACTCCTTGTTATGTATTTGCTTTCATTCTTTCTCACAGGATTAATTCTCTTTTTCCCCAGTCAGATCCTGCCGTTGTTTATCTCCTTCCCGTGCTCCAACTGTGCTTACACACTGTGGTGGCTGAGCTCTGCAGAAGTAACTGGATGCACACTAATCCCATTAAGGGCCCTCCAGGCACCTGGGGTTTTCAGTTTTCAGTGCTATTTTCATTTAATCTTCAAATCTTACTTCCTTGCAATTTTAGATCATTAAGGGGTTAAGTGAGATATATCCAGTAAATGAGATAAATCCAAATAAAGGGATTTAGTTCTCCCAGTTCAGCGTGTTCCTGTGTCTCACTGCCTTTTCTATCAATGTTTCAGGGGTTCCCAAACACACCCAGACAAGGGCTCTTGCCAGAACCCATCTGGATTAAACTGGGTCCCAGCTGCAAATAGCACACAGTGGCTGGGAGGGTTAGTGAAAAGATCCTGCAGAAAAATCACTCACAATAACTATTTATACAGCTCCCTGAAAAGTGGAAAGAAAATGCAATCTAAAATGTTGATGCCTCTGCTTTCAGATCTCATTTTAGATATTTTTTTTTTTCCCCAGAACGTGAATTTTTATCATCTCTTCCCTGAAGTATGCAGACAGGGAAGCCTGCCAGCCTGGATGCTACCCCTCATTTTTAATCCTGGTAAACACAGACAAGTGGAACCTTGATTGTCAGCGTTCCTAGCTCCTCTAAGAGCAATCTTCTCCTCTCTTCAGGCTGCAGAGGAAGAACAAGGCAGCAGAAACACAGCCCTGTGGCCCCCAGCATGAGGCTGGACTCAGGGGAAGGGTAATCAGCATCCTGTGTTCCCATGGGGGCACATTGTCTGCAGTTTCTGGGAGGAAATACATTTCTCTGCACTGCCCTCTCCTACAGATTCCCCCTGGGACTGTGCAGGTCTGTAGGTACTCCTTTTTGGGGCAAGAGCCCTCACAGAACATTTTGGCAGTTTGAGAAATTCATTCCTAAGACCCAGATCTGGTCTTCCTAGGCTGACTCTGGCAATTGTCATGCACTCACGTGGTATGCTGAAGACACCGTCTCTAGAGCGTTCATGTGTGCAGAAATTGATTTTTTTTGGTAGATTTTAGGGTCAAAAACAACCATTTCAACTTTCCCATGTAACCTTTTGCACAGACTAAAGAACATCATCCGGAAATTTCTGCCCTTCAGGCCCACAGCTCCTGCCTGAAGAGGATCGTAGCTTTCAAGACACTCAGTCTGGGGTAAAGATTGTAATAAATGATGAAACCATCCTAACCTGAGATGGGTTATTCCTGTAATTACTTAAGTGCTCACCACAGGCTTTCAGCCTCTTTGTCATGCAATTTAACCTCTATTTCATATCTCGTGGTTTTATTCCCTTCTCTGTATTTCCTTTGTCACTTCTACTATCCTATTTAAAGTGCATCTGTGCTGGTTTTAGCTGTTATGGGGCTGAGTTTTGGGTTTGTGCTGGAAACAGTGTTGATAACATGGGGATGTTTTGGTTACTGCTGAGTCAAGGCCTTTTCCACCTCTCACAGCACCCCACCGGGGAGTGGGCTGGGGGTGCACAGGATGCTGGTGGGGATGGGACACAGCCAGGATCACAGACCCCAACTGACCAGAGGGACATTCCACACTGTGTGACACCTTGCTGAGCATATTGAGCTGGAGGAAGAAGCAGGAAGGGGAAGACATTCAGAGTGGTGGCATTTGTCCTCCCAAACCGATGTTACACACGATGGAGCCCTGCTGTGCTGGAGTTGGCTGAACACTGCCTGCCCAATGACTTCCCATTTTTTCTGCTTTGCTTGTGTGTGCAGGTTTTGCTTTACTTACCAAACTGTCTTTCTCTCAACCCACGAGTTTTCTCTCTCACTCTTCTGATTCTCTCCCCCATCCCACAGGGGTGGTATGAACAAGCAGCTGTGTGAGGCTTAGTTGCCAGCTGGGGTTAAATCACAAGAGGCACCAGTGCTGCACTCGATAGCACATCTATAGTACGTGCCTTAATTTGATTTCAGTGCTTTGTTGGTCAGCTCACCCCTCCACATCCTCATCAGAAACCCAACAATATAGCATGGCTTTGCATTTTCTATTAAATAAGCCATTTGTAAAGGTGCAAATGATGATTGGGAGATACTCTTAATAAATGGCTTAATTCACAGCAATAGAGTAAAGCAGTTCAACAGGTTGCTGCAGTAATTTATAATCTTTCTGCTGCCATGTCTGTAGTTATTTATAATTCATACTTCTCGTGATGATAATGAGCTTTGATAGTGTGTCCCTCATCCGAGCATGCAGTTTGCTACTTCCTGCTATTCATCAAATTCAGCCACTGGGCTCCTTTGATTCATTGGTCTCCAGACACAGACGAGGGGATGGCAATCTCAATTGAATGTTGCCCAAACGGCAAGGTCTGACTATTAATAAATAATCATTCACATTAGGAGGTGATCAGTTAAAACTGACAGAGTCCTTTTGCTTCCCACTGCTCACTTTCCCTCCTCTCCCCTCGCCAGTGTAAAATTCCCACTCCCGGCTTGGAGGGCAATTTCCTTGGCAATTGCCTTGGACCTGCAGTGGATGCTGCCAGAGCACCAGCTCTGCCTGGCCTCACCTGTCCCGTGCAAACCTCAGCACCAAGCAGTGGCTGGCACGAACCTGCTGGTACCTGCAGGACCCCACCATCGCCCCCACACTCTCAGTGCCAATTCCAGGCACCCACTGGGGAGGAAGCAGTGCTGGGGCGACCTGCCGGAGGGACCTGTCAGCATCCTGCAGTGTCAGACAGAGATCAAAGCTCAGGCAGAGGTGTTCGGGATGTGCATGAGACCCCTTTAAAGCAGGCACGGCCTGACCTCCGGCTGGAGAAGCCAAGACCCGTCTTCAGGAATCAGAGTAATCCCGGGTGATTTTATCCCACTCCACTTCCCTAAATCTGTGGCTGCTGCTGCTTGGCGAGGGGATTAAGGGGCTGGCAGGGGATTACGCAGCCACTGCGGCTCCCGGCGCAGAGCTCCCTCCTGGCGCGGCTGCACCTCGGGGCACGGAGCCGCCCCGCACCTGTGGCTGCCCATCCACCAGGGGTGCCGGCGGGTTTTTGGCTGCCTGTCCTGCGCTGGAGACCCCCGACGGCGCCCGGCAGCAGGAGCGACGTTCCCGGGGCAGAGGCAGCCGGGGTCGCCCCGGGGCTCGGCCCCGCAGCAGCAGGGCCCCCAGCCCGGCAGGATGGCGGGGGCCGCCCGGGAGCCCCCCCAGGGCAGCAGCAAGGGCGGGGAGCCCCCGCACCCCGCCGGCCGGTCCCCTTGCTGATGGCTGGTGCGCGGAGGATGGGGCCCTGGGCCGTCCCGTGGATGATGCTCTGCCTCTTCTGCTTCCTGCCCCCTGCCAGGGCCCAGACGAAGATCCCGCTGGAGACGTAAGTGCTCCTCTCTCTCTGGCGTGGGGCGTTCCTGGCGTGGAGCGGGCGATGCCGTGGGCATGGCTGTCGGGTGGGAGTGCCTCGCTGGCAGTGGCAGGCTCCGTGGGTGCGGGTTCCTCCGGAGGGACACGCTGTTTCAAGGGGTGGCATTTCCTTACGAGGGTAGGGATGGCTCATGGCGCAGGACACAGTCACGGGAGCCACAAATTCAGTTCCCCAGGTCTAGTGCAGGATGCAATACCTCTTTTCCACATTCATCAAGCATAGCAGTGATACTCAACTGCTTTAGTTAAGCACTTTGACATCTATTAATGCTCTGCTTAATGCACTAGGCGGCAGAAGGCAAAACCAGTTTAAAGATGCGTTTGTAAAACCCCACTGCTGCTGCTGCTGCTGCTGCTGCTGCAACTTGTGGAGATCCAACCCTGGAAGAGGACGCAAATGGCCCCAGTTCAGCAGTTGAGCAGGGTGGTTTCAGTAGACACTGCTGGTTTTCAGCATGGCAGGAACACCCAAGGGATGGACAGCACTAGCCAGGATCTGGCTGTGGGAGGACACACACAGGGTGTTTGAGCAAAGACACGTCTCTTCGTCACTCACGAGATCCAGATCGTGCAGGGCAAGGTTTGCAGTTCCGAAGCTCTGATCCCTTGCATTGATCTGGAACACTGATGGCTTAAAAGGGCCCTCGTGCACACATACTCACTCACATGTGTGGATGTCAGGGGATGTTAGTGAGAGGAGGCTGAAGAGAGGAAAGAGGCCGTGGCACTTCTTGTTCCTGCTCCTCCTCACTACAAAGGGCATAGTAGCCCTTCCCAGAGCCCCGGAGCAAAGGAATGAAAAGCTGAGCTGCAATACAAAGCATACACAGCTGTGTTTTATGCATGAACTGCACTTGGGTCCAGGTGCTGGTGCACATGTAGGGAACTTTGATGCACCTTTTTGGATGTGGGATTGCAGGGCACCCACGCCTGCGCATATGTTGGTGTGACAAGCTGCTCCTCTGGCATGGTCGCTCCCTGACAGCAATGCTGCCCGCCCTGGCAGCCCCCCAGGACTCTAACAGCTCTCAGCAACCCCCTTTTATAAAAACTTCACCTTGTTAAGCTGATTTAGACAAGTTAAATCCTCTAAGGATTGAAAATGTCAGCACCGCGATTGGTAAAATTGTTGTGGGGCAGCTTCTTGGGTGCTGCGGTAGCTCCGTCGGTGCAGGACAGTGGGCTGGTCTGCCATCCAATTTCAGAAGGAGATATGTCCAATAAATCAACAAGTCAGCTCAAGCCCTTTCCTGAGTTTAGGAAAATGTTTTATATTCAAAAATTGCCAATAAAGCCCTTGCAGTTGTGCCCACCAATACAGCCCATGGAATTACCAAGAGCTGTGCTGATGTCCAGGAGGGTCTCAGGAAACTTTGCTACCAATTTGATGTTTGGGTCCACTGTCAAGCCCTTCCTCAACAAAGTGCTTCTGATTTGAGTTTCACAAAAAAGACACAGTGGCTACACAGAATAAAATCCAACTTCTGATAACTGCAAACCATGCAAATTGACTTTCCATGTCCAGGATAAATACTGCATGGAAATACCTTTTGGCACTGAAACCTGTGGCATTAAGAAGCCAGCCTGTCTGTTCTGCTGTTTTTGCCACCGAATACAAGTGCAGGGATTACATAGAGGCAATCTCTGACCAAATCCTTTTCTGATGTGTTTAGTTATAATGTGATAGCCCTTTACTACTGAGAAAAAGATTTACGTCACTTTGCACAATTTGGAACTTAATTCATGTACAAGAATGAAGAATAAACAATAGAAAAAGAGCTTTTCTTTCCTGGTACTAAAACCAGACCAACAGCTGAATTAATCCCTGGTGTTTCAAATCCACTCATGAATTTAACTAAAACACGGAAGTCACTCTTTTCAAATGGAATTTCAGTAGAGAAACACGTCGGCCAGAGCTCCAAAAGGAGTAAATCAGCAGAAAATGGACCTGTTCCATAGGTTACACAGGGACATTTTGGGGACACAAAACCAGAGTCTTTTAAAGACCAGCTGGGTTCCATCACAGTGAAGTGACACAAGGCTGAGTCAGCCTGTGCTGCTCCCCAAGTCGTGTCTGGCTTTGCTGCATCGCACTTGGCTCGCCGCCGACTCGTTCCCATCCTTGCAAAGCTCGCTCAGCTTTAACTCCAGCAGTGCAAAAATCTGCTCAGTTGCTAGCAATGCTTCTGGGGTGCATTGCAAGTTCAGCACAGAAACCACCTCCTCTGTCCCCCTGGACACAGCTCTGCTTGTCAGGCGGCCACAGCAGGGGCAGGAGTGCTTGCAGCTGTGAGGGTTTGGGGCTGGCTTCTTCTTGAGCTGCTGCAAACATTGGGAAATGCTGGTGGGAGAGGTAAAGAGCAATCTGCTATGGCCTCTTTAGGCTGCCCCTATTGCCTTTATACATCTGCTCTTGATGGAGCCAGCAGCCTCAGACGAAATTTCTCTGCAACTTGATGAATTTTAGACTGACCTTTTCTCTCACTTGTTTATGAAATAATTAAGGAAACATATTTAAGTTCAGCAGGCTGCCTTTAACTTCCCAGTACTCTAAGGTTGCTCACTTCCCTGGCAAATAATTGTCTTTTAAATATGCAAATGCCAGTGTATTTCTGCCTCTTCGCTTCCCTCCTTTTCAACTTCCATGAAATGCCACCAGATATTTTTAATTACCCAATCTTCAGACCTGTAACGCAGGGATTCTGGACCTTCATGCCTCTAATTCCTCTGTGCCCCCTAACTTTCCAACCAACCCTCCAGTGCTGCCAGTCTGTGGCCCTCTCTTTGGTCCCCCTGCCTTTGCACCTCCTATTTCTGCTTCAAGACCAGCAGAAATATCTGCCCCTGAGCTGGAATAGTGGCTCAGAAGGGGTGGGAGAGCCCTCCCAGGGTAAGGGTCCACTCAACACACAGAACACCCACACAGAAATCCCAAAATTATACAAACCCCAACCTTTTTATTTGAATTCTGCTGTTACTTCAACTTTCAAGATGCTCAGCTGCACTCACTAATCAGAAATTACCACCACAGAATCTTCCTCCCTGCTGGGTTGAAAAGTGATGAGGGCTGGAAGGAGTCGGGGCACACACATGGCCACAGACATGACACTAAAAAGAAAGACCAGGATCAAGTGCACCTTTTTTTGTAAGGCAAGTGGGATAAAAATAAACATCCCTGCTAAAATTACTATCCCAAGCTTCATGTTTATATTCTCTCTTTCTGCAGTAAAAGGTGAGGAGACTGGAGAATATTAGTTAATATCAGCACAAAACATCTCATACATAAAAGTTATAAAGCCAGCAGCAGCAGATGGGCATCGAGTTAGCTGTTGATCCAGAGATCCTCATATCTAAGGGAATGTGTCAGTCACTACTACAACAAACAAGAAAACATCCCATGGGATCCCTCTTTCTGGTTTCCTCTTTTATTCTAGGCTTGCTAAAATAACTCTGATATGGCCCAATAAATCCTGGTCTCCCAGAAAATACTTGTAATCTTTTTTCTCTGAGGATGACATGATGAGATAAAAGCTCTGTCTCTCAAAATAACATGCAGAGCACAATGCAAAAAAACCCCAAAATTACTTCAGCTGGTGCTAGTTCACACTCAGTGGTTAAACATGAATGCCTCATTGCCAATTAAGGAGTGATTTAAAAAGGCACCCACTCCCTCACACTTTTTTTGTAGGCAGGGGAGAGAGGTGCAGATCAGAAGCCCTGTGTCTGTTCCAAATCATTGCCTGTAGCTGCCTCGTCCCTATTCGTAAGAGGGGGATTTAAACAGGTTCTCCTAGGCTAAAGTTGGCTGTTGTGATTATTCTACCTCTGCTTTGCTGGCTTCACTGCAGAGCCCATCTCTGTGTTGGTATGTTCTTTGTGCCCCAATGCACTGGGAAATCAGGCCCTGAGGTTAAAATCTGCTTGGGACTCAAAGAAATCTGCTGGAAGCCATAGGTAAGACTCTGCACACCACAAACAAGGAGTGTATTCGGGGAAGTGGAGAAGGCCACTGAACTGCGTTAGAGACATCTCTCTGAAGTGAATCCTTGTTGAAGGAACTGCACGTAGGTGGAACTGCCTAATGTGGATCGTGTAACAGATTTCTGATGAAGTGCTCTGTCAATTATGAGAGCCATCTATTTTGATTTGGATGGCTCGGCGTTCAGGCTGCTCTTCAGCATCCATATGTTCTCCGTGTGCTATTGCTATCGTCAATTATTTATAGGATGGCACGAATGTGAGTAGTGCTTTACAATGATGAGGTGCATAATCTACTGTGGCATTATCAAGCAGTTGTATCTGCACTCAGAGCAGTGAATTCATCTGCCTTATTAGTCTCTGGCCTGCATCGCTGCAGGAACTGAATCCAAGGGGTAAATCTTGACAACTTCTTCCAGGTCTGACACTTATTTCTCTTCAGCAGTCCTGACACTAGGTGTCTAGCCCATCTCCCCAGGCCCTGTCAGGGAAGACAAATAGGTGTCTGCAGAAAGCTATTTATTTCACTTTCCTAGCGATAGAAGGAAATCAGATGATACCTGAGATGAAAATTGTACCTCTAAAGTTAGGTGAGAAAATTTCAACTCCAAACACAGTGACCAAGAGCAGCAGAACTCAGTGTTTCCCTTTGCTGACCAATGTCCTGGACAGAATGTCCAAGAGCAATGCTTGTCTCCTGCCTTACTGCTTGTCTGGCTAGCAGTCTGGGGAAAAAACACTGTCGTTGTTATAGCAGCTTAGAGAAATACAGCAAGGTTTATACTTGGGAAGATGGAGTTTCCTCTGTCTGAAGAAGTGAGCAGTTGTGCAGACTTTGATTTATTAACATTGATTCTCCTTTCCTTTTTGTCTTTTTAGGGTGAAGTCCTGGGCAGATGCCTTTGGTGGGGAGCTGTACTCCATTGTGACTAAGTATTCAGGCTCTCTCCTGTTGCAGAAGGTAGGAAAAATGTGTGAGGGTTTCCTTTGTTTCACATAATTTCCCTGTGTAGCCCTCCAAGGTTTCCCCCTGGTATGGAAGAAAGAAAAAGACACCTCCAGCTATCTTTCAAACCTATCCATAAGCACAGAGTGATGCTCTGTGCCCATTCTCTGTGTACTGGAGAGGGGGATCTGTTTAATGCCTTTCCTGTTTCATTAGCCATTGCCAAACAACACCTAAATTGTCCCATTTTTTATTAATACCTTCTAACTTTCTAACAGTTTCTTTCTCCCCGTGTTTCCCCTCTGATGATCATTTCATGCCCTCACACACAGTGTCTTCACTTCTCCTTTCCCAAGTCTAAATCAGCCTCTCTGCTATTCATCACTCACCTTCTTCTTGTCACCCCATCATCCCCTCCTGCAGCTCTTCAGCTGGCACTTATTTCTTACTGCTTCCTCATCAGTATTCATCCTGTTGTTCATCAATCCTTTGAATTTTTGCCTTTGAAACTCCGTTTTGGACAGGGTCCTTGAGGCAGGTGCCCTGGGAAGCCGTGATCCTCCAGAGTTACAGAGCTCTGTTTGGCTTCATCACCAAACAGGCTCTGTTGCACTAAACTCTCTACCAGCATTAAAGGGTGTAGCTCCAGGGGCTTTAAACAAATAGTCTCAGTTGCAGCTGTAGAGAAGTTTTCTTAAGTCACTGGTGAATGGCTGCTCCTCTTTCAGACTCGGTGATCTCTGTTCTCTGTGTGAATCAGCACCTCCCAAGTGCTGCTCTGGGGGAATGGAGGGGGCCTCAGGAATGCAGTCACTTCTCTGCTTCAGTTCTTTTTCTTTACTCTTTCTTTATTTCTTCTCTTCAAGATAAGTAATGAGTTGCCTCTTGGGCCTTCTAGGTGTCTGATTTCTGTCCCCATTTTAGTAATAACACCTATATCCCAATACAAAAAAAAGGGGGATGTGGATATAATTTTCCTTGCCTCGCTGCTGAGCACTGTTTCCCTGTCCCCTGAGTGCTGCTTTTTGTCTGGAGCGAGGGAGCATGTCCTGCAGCATCAACTTTGCTGGGCTTTGGCCGAGAAAGGCCTTCAGCATCCATCACAAAGCTCTACGGTGATCATCAGTTCTTCTTGGGAGGAAAGGGTCACAGTGCAATTAAAAACTATCAGCACTGATATAGGTGCACTTCACGCACTAACCACGAGGCAGCTGCAGTGGGGTACTGATACACTTTAAAAAGTCTAAAAGTTTGCCTTTTAGCAGCTTTGATGATGCTTCCACATTGCCTATTGATCCATGGGGTCCCCAGGGAATAGTGACATGCTGAGGCATCTCTGGTGGGTGCTGGAGCTTCAGTGGGAAGGAGATACAGGTTGGGGTTGTTTGACAGTCAGGTATCTGGCTGATGCTGTGTAGGTGTGGGTCAGCACAGGCAACTTGCACCGCTTCTGTGGCTGTTTATACTGACACATTAGGGGAGTTCATGTTCCTTGATGTCCAAAAGTCAGTGGGACTAAGAAGAACCAGAGTTAGCTTGAAAATACAGCTTTGTGAAAGATAGCAATGGGAGGACAAGGACGGCAGATGTGGCACTGAGGTGTCAAGGCAGCTGTGCTGGCACTCTGGATATATTGCACCCGATCGCTTTATCCAACTCTGTCCACTCTGTGGGTTTTAGCTCTTAGGATCTTGATCCATTTGGGATAGGGGTAATGTGAGACCTGTAGATGCTAGTATAGTACCACTCACTGTAAATTAGACTCATCTTGAACAAAAATTCACAACTCTTATCAGCTCTGGATGTAATTCACTGGAAGCGAAGAAAACTAATTTCTGATGAAAAAGAAGCCTGAATGTACCCAAATCCAATCTAATACTCGTGTCAAGAGGAATTAAGGCAGAGCTATATTTTCCTGATGGTCTGACAGCCTTGTAAAAAATAATAGCACTTGCCTGCTCCATACACACGGTTTTCATCTTGGAGAGGGGAAGGTGTTCAGTTTGATTTTGATGTGTCAGGGCCTGGATACAGCACAGACTGATTGTGCTTTGTGCAGTACAGTGTTGTCTGTGACTGAGAGGGAAAATGTCACTTCCAGCAGGGGGTACAGATAAGCTGGATCCAGCCTTGTTCTGTAAACACTCCAACAAAATCATCTCCTAAATGCATGTTGTGTCCTTCCCTGCCCTAACTTTACTTAAGCAGTTTAAACAGCTCAGATTTACCTTTCAACTCTCAAGCCCCAGTTCTTGAGCTCTTTAATTTCCCCTTATTTCCCTGTGGTAAGGAAATAGAGGAGAATCAGCCAGCAGCCACTTCTTCAGTCCTTTTCTCAGCCTCCATTTCTTTAGTAAGCAGTAGGTTAGGCACCTTCTCCCAAATCCTCATCTTAAAGAAGGGACCATTCTGGAGGGCTCCCTTTGCACTTCTGGCACCTCCTGTGCTTCAAGTGGATGTAGATGTGTCTTTTACTGTTAGGCAACATTTTCCTGCAGGGTGGCAGACCCCAAATAACATCACATTGGCACAGATTGAGGATGAGTTAGGCCTGGGGAGCCAAATACACCCAAGTCTGAAAATCAAACACATGGATTTGCCTGCCACCCAGGCACTTTTCTCTTCTTTGGGCTCTTTTCCACGAGAAATATTTCTCTTTGTGCAGACCAGCAGAAGGGTGGGGAGTGCAGTGCAGAGGTCCAGGCACTTTTCTCAGTGCTTGTCTGAGTCAATGGGCATTTTGCCTTTGAGGAAACACAAACTGGGAGATAACAGCACATTTTGTGTTTTGCTTCACGTCTTCCTTGTGCCTCATAGTCTTGACATAACTTATTGTTGCTTTGAGAGCCATCATTTCTCAGTTACTGGATGTTTGCATGTAAACTTTGTCTTTAACATTAAGCATAAACTTTCTTTCATGGCTTTGAGTTAGCTTGGTTTTCTTTGGGTTTTTTGTTTGCTTCCACCAGAACAACTTTAATTTCATGTTGCAAACCCAAAGAGTTGACTTCTCACTGAGATTTATCATTTCCAGAGACTTAGTGAACCAGTAGACATCCCTTGAATCCACAGGGGCAGGCTTTTACCCTGGATCAGAGATCTTTAGGAAAGCCCTTGGATGGCTGGTAGTCCCAAGCAGGCAGGATATCAAATTAAATCTCATGGAGGCAGCAAAAGCCAGAGTGGCTTTGGCCTGTTGGCTGAAGCATTCATTGTCTTGTTTGTATTCTCTTGCCCATTGTGCACACTTAAACCTGGCTCAGAGAGACTGGATCTGTGTTGAAGTGTTGGCTGTGGCCTGGGACAGCTGAGGGCAACACAGTGGAGTAAAGAATCCATGTGAAATGGTGAGGAGGGGGAGAGCAGCAGCATCTCCCAGAGCAGAGGAACAGAAAATTTGAACCTGTGGCTTATTAGGTGTTTGCCACAGCCTTGCTGCAGTTGGCCAACCAGTGACCACAGGCCCAGGACCACCAATGGCAGCCACACCAGGAGGTGACTCGGGGCTTCTCAGGGCTTGTCTTTAAGGGTCAGAAACACCATCAGCTTCAGCATACCCCCAAACTTAAATTTTCTTCTACTGTGTTAACAATTCACTACAGGTGTTTCTGAGAATTATCTCCTGCTTCCTTCTGTAGCCAAGGTGCTGATTGCCTTGCCCAGTGGATAGAGTTGAGAACGGACAGCAGGGGTTGACTCCAGCCCTGCAATTTCTAGAAAGTTCAACAAAAAACTACACGGCAAAGAACAGACAAACTCAAGAAGTTCAGTCAAGACGTTTTCCTGGGTGAAGACGAAAGGAATGTCTTTCACACTCTTAATATAGTTCCACTAGCAGTGAGTAATGCAGCACTGTGTACTTCAATAGGCTAAATTTCGTGGAGGTGGGAACAAGAAAATATATTTGGTGACATATCTCTGTTCACAGATAAAACTTAGGATACTGAATTCTGGATATTCCACTTTTAAATTACCACCCCCACCACTGCAGAAGGCGAATCTTAATGAACTGCTCCTGCTGTTTTAAAGGAGTGCTAAGTACTAGCTGAATAAGAAAAGATTTTTCTGCTAGATCTGAGCTAACTTTTTGGCCTCTTTTCAACATCAGATCCTTTCAGCCAGTTCTTCCAAGCCTGACTCCCCTTCTGTAAATTATAATGATCTGATTAGCTGAACCCTAAATGCAGGTTGTGCAGGAACATCTTGGCAAGCTACGAGCACCTGCTTTTTGACTCTTTCAGCCGTGGTGTCTGGTAACAGTATTCAAATCACAAGTACTACTCCGTTGCCCACCATTAGAAACTCTTGGAGTCAATAGCCTTTAACAGCAGGAGATTTCAGTGGCAGAAATACAGACACAAAGTGGTTTGCTGGTTTGTTTGTAGGAAAAAAGCTCAAAGAAGATCTGAGCTGAAACTTGATGTATTCTTTCAGTGAACCAAAACTTGCGGAAAGTTTTTTGGTTTTGTTTGTTTGTTTGGGGGTTTTTTGTGTTTTTTTGTGTTTTTTTTTTTTGGGGGGTAGTTTGGTTTGGTTTTTGTTTTGGTTTTTTTTTTTTTCTTCCCAGCTTTGGCTAGATCTTGGGCCTGAGGCATGTACGGTGTTAGCAGACTGCTAACTGTGATTGCTCGTGATTACTTTTACCCTATTAACATCTGCTTCTCAACGTGTGAAAAGCATATCAAAAAATAATTGAGAGGTGAAAAGACCTGGTTTTTAAGTGAAGATGTGACCCGAGGCAACCGGTGGCAGGTCACTTTGTGAAACGCGTGCCTGCCCGTGCTGATGTTGTTTCCCCCCCCTCTTTGTTAGCTTTCCCAGGAGAGATTACCTCCTCCCCCCGGGGAGGGCCTGATTAAAGCCTGGCCTGGCAGAGATCACTTCTCTCCCGACGAAACCATGACATGGAGCTAAATGGGACAGACACCAGCTGGGATGTGCTCGGGTCTCGTCAGCAGCCAGGGCCCTCAGCCGGGGGGTTGTGGCTGCACATCCCTCTTCCTGCAGCATGGTTACACTAACCTTGGTGCTCAACCCCACCTCCTCCTCCCCCCTGCCTGCCTGCCTGTCCCAGCTACGCAGCCGTAGCGGAGGGGATGCGAGTCCTGGCGTTTTTAATCCAGTAAAACCCTTGCCGTTAATCGTGCCAGACAGAGCAAGCTGCCTCCCTGCCATGCCTGCTGCGGGCTGGATGCTGCTGCTATTTCTGTCTGACCTCCTCAGCCTGCCCCATCCCCGAGGCGTTCCTTACCCTGCCTGTGCTCAGCTGCCCTCCCGGACAGGACCCTCAAGGAGCTGCTTGAACAAAAGGGGCTCTGCTCGCTCACCCTAAAGACATTCAGAGTCCTTTCTCTGCCACTTTCTTCTAATTCAGAAGTGTTACCAAAGCCCCTGCCACCTCCTTACCCTTTTCACCACCTTTTTTTTTTTTTTTTTTTTTTCCCCAGCACAAGAAGTCCAGCCCTGGCTGAGCTGGCTGCTATGGTGCTAGCACAACATGAAGGGGGTTTGAGTACAGTGCAGAAAAAAAATGATGATGAGAGAGCAGGGGATTGCAATTGGTTGCCTTCGTGTTTCCATATTGCTGAGGAGATAAGGCTCTGTCTCTTCTGAATAGGTTGATCATAGTGTGTCCTTTGGCAGGTGTTTTTCACTCTTTCTCTCGGGCTATCTCTGTTAGCAGTGGGATTTTTTGAAACGCAGAAATAAAGGCCATTGTATCCAGTGTTGAAAGGGCAGATTTAAGGAGGCAGATTAGTTACACAGTTTGGGAGTACTCTTCGGTTTCCTAATGCCTAGATTCTATGAAACCTGGTCAGAAGAAACTAGTTATCTCTACAGCTGTCAGATCCAGATCCTTCTTATGACAGCATCTTTCCCAGTGGAGACAGGACTAAGTAGCCATGCTTCTAATTCCTAGTTTCTGAGAAATGCCTCTGTGGTGCTCTTGGCCTAAAGCATGCTCCTGGGTGCCCGATAATTAGCATCATAACTGTCTATATTAGCTTTCCTTGGCAGTCTCCCACCTAAGCACTCAGCAGGCCCTTCTTGTTGGAGACCTGGCAAGTTACCTTACAGATATGATGACACTGTGGGAGGACAGCACACACAGTACTAGCATGACATCCCTCCCACTACTGTCCCAGAGCACATGTGACATAGAAGGAGACATTAATGACAGTATATAGCTCTATTCCCTTGCCCTTCCCTCTGCCTTAAGTAAACTTCAGGCATATGATGTGTCTAATGCTGTTATGGATGTAATCACAATGAGTGGTTTAGGGTTTGTTTTTTTTTTTTTTTAAAGTTGTCCTGCTTCTCTCTCTCCAATTTGTAGGCACTAATAACTTCAGGTACACTGCTGTTTTCAACAGCCACAAGCTCACAATTGGTTCAGTTGCTTTTACTTAGTCAGAATGCTTCAAGTTATGGCCAGTGATCTGCACACACACAACTTATGGGGTGAAAAAGGAGGAAAGGCAAAGATGGGAGAAGGTGATAAATCAGAGCGGTTCCTTCAATACCTCTTTCTTCACCAGAGACAATACCCAGCCAGCAATAAAAGATTCACCTCACTCCTTACGAGCCTCATACTCAACAGGATTTTCTTTTTTTCCCTTGGGTAGAAGTACAAAGATGTGGAGCCAACTCTGAAGATCAAAGAGGTGGATGGCTTGGAGCTGGTGAAGAAGTTCTCGGAGCAAATGGAAAGCATGCTCCGCAGGAAGGTCGAAGCTGTCGAGGTAGGACCTCTGGGGCTCCGGGAAGGGAGTCCTCTCCTGTCAGCCCCCAGAGCAGCAGGCACAGCTCTCCTGCCTGTTCCAGGAGTGTGTGGGCAGCAGAGGTTGTGTGAGGACTTTGCCCAACCAAATTCCTGCTGGTGCGGCTGGCTGCTCACTCTGAGCTTTAAGCAGACACTGGTGGGAGGATGTGGGCGTTCAGACAAGGGAATGCTGGCTTCTCCCTCAGCCCAAAGTAGGAAATAAGATTAAAAAAAGTCTAAGAATAAATATGAGGGAATGAACACCCTTTTAGGAGACAAGAGCTGTTTTAAGAGGGGGGGAAAAAAATCCTCTCACAAGTGAAAATAAAGTTCATCCTTGCATAATGCATTCTGGCCACTGAAGACTGGTAGCTTGTTTCAGCTGTGTGTGTGGCTCAAGGGAAATTTCTTCACCCCCTGAACATGAGCTGCAAGGAAGGTGCTTGGATTTCTAGCTGTGTACATGGGGAAGTGTGGAGGAGGTGGCAAGAGGTCTTGAGCTGTTGCTGTGTGGGAGATCAGAGCAGGTAATCGTTATGGCCCCTCTTACTTCCTGCTTCTAAGGATTTATCATATTCCTGTGTATTTACCTTCTATGAAAAGCATATTTCTGTAGTCACAGAGCCTTGACTGTTAAAGGCGTCTAATGTGGAAAAGTCATCCAGAAACACATCATTTGAGTCTCAAAGTGAAATGTGGGCATATTTAAACCCAGAGCTTTGGCCCATAATGTGAAATTCTTAGCCAGACTTTTCCAGTGTTTGGATTGCCTTATCCTTTGTGAAGGAGTAGTTTTGCTGAGACTGTTGCTGATTGTGCAACCCTGAAAACATGTACATGTTTAGTTGGATTCCTTCCCAGTCTGTACCAATTGAGAATTAGTGCCCTGAAGCATCATACTGGAGAACACTGGCTGATTTTACTGCCTTCCATAAATGGTAAGAGCTTATAAATGGCCACAGCATCACTGAGCCCTTTATGAAATCAAGTCATGGTCTTTGTCTCAGTAACAATACCAGACTGAGACTCCCACAAGGCCTTTTCCTTTGATGAGATGCTGACATCAAGCTGGGCCTGAAAAGCCTTTCCCATGGCTTTTTGGAAGGGTTCACGGAAAATGAAATGAAATCTCTATCTATTTTTTCTCCAAATGGACCTGTTTCTGTTTGTATATGTCCTGTGATATCTAAAATTGCTCAGGGGTTTAGTAGGGACTCTACTAAAACAGGTGTGAATACACCTGGCAATAAATAAGTGCAAATATACCTTCCAAGCTGTAAAGTTGCACCACAGAATGATAGGTCAGCAAAAAAAGGAGGGAAAGAGAGAGGTTTATAGCTCCATGATCCTTTGTGGTGAAGGAGGCAGTCATGTCTTTTCATTAACTGTGTGAATGGCTGATACAGCTGGAAGAGCTTCTGAGGGCTAGCCAGAGCACCCACTCATCTTTCTTTCTGTGTGCTTGCTTTAGAGGTTGGTGGAAGCAGCAGAAGATGCAGATCTGAACCACGAGTACAACTCCTCACTGGAGGTAAGTTTATCCCGGTCAGTGTCAAAAAGTGACACACATCCTCAGAGAGACCCGCCAAAAGACAGGCCTAGCCAGGAACCCAGCCACCTCAGGGTCCTGGACAGCTTAGGAATCTCCTTGACTTCAGGACACTCAGCTTGTGTAGAGACTACTGTAAGAGACTCCCCTGGCATATCCCAAATCCAGTAACACCAAGCAGATTAGTCCTTTGACTTTGGGAGGGGAAGGATTTGGGAAGACATTAGGTTGTGTGATATTATTGGCGTAACTTCTACTGCAGACCAACACTGTCGTTATGTGGTGTGTTAGTGCAGATTAGCTGGCACTTGGTGGGTTACTTGACTGGAAAATGAGCTAAAAATTGAGTGTGAATGAGCAATGAGGAGGATGCTGTTACAAATACCCACAGCAAACTGTTAATCCAAATGAACTGAGCTTCTCACCATCTTTCTCAACAGCTCCCACCACCTTTTCTCTACCAGACAGACACCCACTTGTCAGGACTTCCATTAGGTGAAAGTTTGGTGCTGTCCAAGCAATTTGGATAATTGGCTTTCTGTTAATAACTGTTAGTTGTGGCCAAGCTATGGGATTATTGCTGGTGAGGGGAACTGGAGTGAAAATTCTGTTCAAGGAAGTCCTCTGTCCATAGTACAAGCACAGACATACTGGCAGAAGTGCGGGCTACCCCTGCAAGTAGATATCTCAGTGCTGGAAAAAGCTGAGAATGAAAACACTTGCTGAAATCAAGCTAGCTACTAATTTTATCTCTCTTACTTTTTTTTTTTTTTTTTTTTTTTTTTTTAAGAATCACACTAGTGATGGTAGTTGGGTCACCTGCATTCCCAGTAAGGGTCATGGGTGAGTTGAGTTATAGGATTCGGTATTTGAATACTGATGGTACTTGAACATAAATCCTTAAATAACCTCCAGCTAAGATAAAATCAGCAAAAACGTCTTAAGAACAGGTTATCCAAGGATGAAGAATGTCCTAAATGTACTGAAGTGACTGTAGATAATTAAATCCCCAGTGACCTTCACGGGGGGAAACTGCGTTGTCTTTGAGCACCTTCTGCTTGATCCTTTGCTCTTGATGAGTTCCCGCCACTTGGAGTGACAGAATGAGAGGATAATCCTGGCTGGATGTACACCAGGAGTTAACCCTGGGAAATGACAGCTGTAGGGACAGGGCAAGTAAGGTCGGCACTGACATGCCTCGTATTAAACCTGGGAGCCAGGCCCAGTGAGACATTCCACCTCTCCAGCTAATCACTTAAATCACCTCTGAGGGACCACAGGAGTCTGCCACTGTGCCCCTTTGCTCTTCAGTAGCCCTTCTGCTCTGGGCTATGGCCATGCTTTCAGTCATTTCTTATTAACAATAAGAAATTGACCATCAATCATCATTTTGGCAGCTGTACAGTTTTCACTTGGTAGTAGCTTGCTTGTTGCTCATCTTGATCCTGTTTGAAGCCCCAGTTCCCCATATGTCCCTTCTTTATGTTTTAAAGGGTGTAGTTTTTTTCAGCTGCACTGTCTTATTCTCTCTTCATCTTTCTCTTTTCCACTGTCTTCATCAACAGTTTGATTACTACAACTCTCTCCTGATTAATGAGAAGGATGAAAATGACAATTACGTGGAGCTTGGAGATGAATTCATTTTGGAGCCAAATGAGCATTTCAATAACCTGCTGGTGAACACAACATACAGTGATATCCAGCTCCCCACCAATGTCTACAACAAAGGTAATGGCCTCTGCTTCCTCACTACTAGGAGGTTGCTGTGGAAATTGTCAGTAATAATACTGGAAACAAGGATGTGAATAGAAAAAAAACCAACTACAGAAAAGAAACCAGGGCTGGAAAAGTACTGTCCCAAGGCACAGTCATGTCTGTGCTGTACTCTGTCACTGTGACAGGTATAATCTGCTCTTGGAAAAACTCTTTGATGGACAGGCCTCCATCTTAGGCAGGCAGTATATTCTCCTACAGTTCATCTACTCAAAAAAAGATGCTGTGATGTGACTTTATTGGCAACTGGTGCTCTGTAGGAAGGGTTGGATCTATCAAGGTCTTTTAGACATCAAGGATCTCAATGATTTCAGCTGAGAACTGAGACTCCAAGTACCTTTGCATCAGGAGGCATTAACACTTGACAAGGACACTCTTAATTCTCAGCGGGCATATCCATGGGTGACTGGGGGTGATTCACAACTGCTACCTGTACACGACTGTTCTGGGCTATTTTGTGTTCTCAGCAATCCTTTGGCAGCTGCAGGAGCCCAGAGAGGCACCAAGGGCACGTTCATACCACTCCAGCTGCACCCCAGAAACGAGTTCATCTCCGGGCTGGTCAGCACACAGCCACGTCTGCAGGCTGAGACACCACTTGCAACTGCCTTAAGTCTACTGCTCATTTTGGCCAACATTCAAAGCTGCCTGTACTGGCTCCTTCCTTGCCTTCCTGTCAGCTCTTCCCCTTATGCATATTTTTGACAGGGGGGAAAAAAAAGGCGCCATTGCTTCTCTCACTGATGGAGCTCATTTAAAATCTTCAAGGCCAGACGGGGCAGGCGCTGGTGGCTGCTCACAACTGCTGTGTTATTTAGAGAGACAATAGAGGGAGTTCTATTTCTCCCAGGATGTTAAATTAGTTCCATCTGGTCCAACAGCCCCAGACACTAAAATCTGGCTCACAACAGAGCCACCAGCAGAGCTGGCTGTGGGTAGATGCAGCAGAGCTGCTCAGTGTAGGCTGCTGTCCACAGCAGAGGACAGAGAGAGGTGGTCAAATGGCCACTGGCAGAGACAGCAGAGAAGCACTGCCCAGCTGGCTCATTTCCTGCCTACATAGCTTGACCAGCTCCTCTGGCTATGGCTGGAGGATGAGCAGGAGGTGGAGGGCTGCTTCCATGTCCAGGAATCCTCCAAGGAGCAGTGTCCAGCAGTACTCACTCCCTCTTTTGCAAACAGCAGCAAGCCTGGCTCTCCATTCCCATGGGACTTACTTTGACCTCATCACTGGGGAGTCACAGTTCATTTTTTCCCTTATTTTGACCCAAACTGCCTTCAGTAAAGTGATTAAACAGGAAGTGGTAGGTCAAATCCCCACCCCTTTCGACATTAATAGAGTGAGCAGTTTCTCATGATTCCCTGTCTCTGCTGCTCTCTGTTCTCCCGAGACAGTGAGTCAACACAACCACCAAATATACATGGCCTCTTAGGAGTTCTTGGAATCTGCAACATCCTATTGATTCTGATGAAATGGGGGTGAGCTAGGACAGCCCAGGCTCTGTGAGAGAAAGGGCAGGCAAAGAAGAAAAGACAAAAGAGATAAACTGTGTAAATCCTAGGACTCTTCTGTCTAAGGCAGTTACACCTAGCATAAATTTCAACACAGCTTGCAGAAAGGCTGTTAGGGGTGCATCAGGCAGCTGCTTTTCAACAGCCACAGGTCCCCTCTCAGGTTCCAGCTGCATGGTGAGCCAGCTGTGCTTGGCACAGTGATGGTTGTCCTGGGTCTCTCAGAGCTCTCTTCCAACCAGATGTAGTGCTAGAGGGTAGACAAGGCTGTAAAGAGAAATGGGTTTAACAGAGTGTGACCATGCTGAGATCACCTGCAGGGGCCAGTGGTGATCTGACCTCCAGGATTTATTTTGAATCGTGAATCCAATTCCCTGCCCAATGTGAAAGCTTTGGATAAGGCTGCATTCTTCCTGGAGTTGCCCCTATTCCCATCCCTCTCCTCCATCAGGGGTGGTCCGTGTCCTCCCTTCTTTTACACACTTTTTTCCCCTTTTTTTTTCTTGCCCCCACAGACCCCGCCATCCTTAATGGAGTTTACATGTCAGAAGCCCTGAATCCTATTTTTGTGGACAACTTTGAAAGGGATCCCACGCTGACCTGGCAGTACTTTGGCAGCTCCACTGGGTTCTTCAGGCTCTATCCAGGTAAAAGAGCAAACTGGCTTTTGTCTTTCAGTGCAGCACAACAGTTTTGCAGGAGGGCTCCGTGCTATGGAAGAGTCCAACCTGGCAAGGCTGGGAGCATCACAGCTTCACCAAGGGCAGGGTGCAGTGAGCAAAATACTCCTTGCATGGGCTGCTCAGGCTGAAGGAACCAGCAAGCATAAACCCCTTTTTCCCATGTGAACCAGCCCCTCAGGGATGTTGCCCTTGCAACCCCAGAGGAGTCTGATGGCAGGGGTATGCCTCGGACAGGCTGCCCTCCAAAAAGCTCACAAAACACCATGGCAGGCACCCTCCCCCCCACTCCATGGCAGGGCTCCCTGCCTCGTGCTCCCCTGTGGTTTTCCAGTGGTGTCCAGAGCCTCTCTCTGCCTCTGAGGACACACGTGGCAGATGCAGCTGGCCAGCCTGACTTGTTATCCACTCACCAGCTGTGAGTGGCACATAAGGTCATGGCACGAGAGGGAGGTCCCATGCTCAGAGGAACCCATGAGATAACTCTGCAGCTGTAGCTTGGCCTGGTGGCTGCTTCGTCAGATGGCTGCGTGCCCTTGTTCTGTGACCTGTCACGTGCTGGGGAAGGGGAAAGCAGGGCTGACTGGGAACAGAGCCTTCAGCAGGGAATCTGGGACACATCCTTGTCACCGCTGCCGCCTTTCTATGCTCTCAACTTCCCCCCGGGGAGAAAAATATGTTGTTGAGAACTACATCAAAGTGATAAAAAGTTCAAGGTACATGCAATTGCTCCCCAAATTTGAACAGACTGAGTTTAGGTACATTTTTTAACAGAAACTTAATAAACAGTATACTGAGAACTGCCCAAAGACCATGCAGCTCTGCTTGGATTTCTGCAGAATGGGTGCTGCTGTCGCTGGCCACACTTGTGTGCCCCTGCAGGGCTGCCGGGTCTCGGCAGTGAAGAGCAGCAGTGTGGGTGCCTGGGGAGCAGGGAGCAGATGCTTGTCTGTGTGTGTTGATTGCTCCTTTTGCTGCTCTCTTCAGGGATCAAGTGGTTACCAGATGAGAATGGAGTCATCTCCTTTGACTGCAGAAACCGTGGCTGGTAAGTTTTGGAGAGACTTGGCCAAAGCACCTTTCAGCCTTCCTCTCTCTCTCTTTTCCAAGGTGACACCTTGGTGAGCTGCTGAGCAACAGTTACTGTCCTGTGCTGCTTTTGTGAGAGATAGGGGTACATAAAGGTTAGGAAGCCCTACCACCTGCCAGCAACAGCTTTCCATATGGCATCTACAAGGAAATCACCGGGGGTGTCCTTCCTCTGTCCCATTCTCCTTATAATTTTGCAACTTGGAGGCGGGGACACTTAGACTCCGGAAATGTGGCATAATACCTTGGTCTACTCAGTATAGCTAAAGAAGGCGTTAGCAGTTGTCACTCATGGACACGTGTCTGGAGCAGGCCCAGCAATTCCCAATGCAAGAAGTGAGGTGCTGGGGCCAGCAGAAGAGGAAGGGACCTCTGTTCTGATCAGCCTGATCCTGCTGGATAGCTGTGCTCATGATGCACGTTATGCCGTGGGTAGCACTGTGTGACAGCACTGTGCCCAGCATTCCTCCCTCCTGGATGCTCACCCTGCTTCCTTGTATTCTTCATTTTATACAGGTACATCCAAGCGGCCACCTCTCCCAAGGACATTGTCATCATTGTGGATGTCAGTGGGAGCATGAAGGGCCTGAAGATGACCATTGCCAAACACGCCATCGTCACTATCTTAGATACTCTGGGAGAAAATGACTTTGTCAACATCATTGCAGTATGTCTGTCTCGATCCCAGTACCGAGCTGCATTCCTTGTGCCTCGTGCCAACTCCTCCTTCCCCTTAGCAAACTGCAGGCATTCCAGCGATGTAGCTACAGCAGCAATGTTGGATGGGAAATTAAGACAAATTACCCTTGGGGAGTCAGCTTTGTGTGGTCAGCAGGGTGGCTGCCAAGTCGTTTCACCTCTCCTCTACAGAGGATGTCAGCTGCATCTTTTTGCTTATTTGAGGGTGTGACTGTAACAGATAACAAGGGGCTGTGGAGAGAAACCTAAGCTAGCAGGAACCCGAGCTAATAAATTCACCTAGTTTAGCATAATGCTGTGTTTGGGTCCAGTAGCAGTATAATCCTCAGGATAATGTTTCTGGGATAGAAAATTACCACCATACGCCTTTTCGTGCACCAGCACCCTGCAAGGCTGCCAGCACAGTTCAGAGTCAATTTGCACAGGCCTGCATGGAGTTTGGTCAGGTTGCCTCAATGTTATTCTCTTCATTTTTAAGGCCTGACCAGGATAAGGATGGGCTGGTTACCCACAGAGAACCGGCACCACTGACCACAGAAAGCAAAACTTTTCCATGATGTGTGCCAAGACTGGTGCCGGGTTAAAGGCTGCTCACCTTCTAATTTTTAAAGCTAATTCAAACATCATCTCCTTCCCCAGGCTCCTTTCTATGGAAGTTTGCCAGGGCACAGAAACTGAGATATAAAGTCTACTTTTCGTTGATAGCTTCTTATGTTAGATAATTAGAAACTCCAATGGCAACAGCTCTGTCTTTATATGGCTGGACAGATGGAAGAGTGAACAGTGTTGGCAGAAAAATGGAGGGGAGTCATTAAGGAGTTTGAAATATCATCTGTTCTTTAAAAACAATCCCAGAAAGACCATATTATTTATATATATATATATATTCCTTTACTGCACTCACACCAAGAACCTACTGGCTCAGACACATTATAGCCTGACCTGAGCTCCTGCTGATCAGCTGAGCCTCTCATGAATTATGCTCTTCTGAACCTTGTAGGAAAAGGTATAACATGCCAGGCTCGAAGCATACACCCCACTAATTATCCCAGTTTTGTGGAGGTGTGGTTGCTGGGTATGTTATTGCTCAGCTGTGTACCCAGAGGCATCAAACTTCAGGTTACGAAACCACTCACAAAGTTCAGCTGGCGACTGGGGACTCACAAAGTTGCAGAAGTCAGAACTGTGTGCAAATAGTGCTAGAAGCAAGGCCAGGGGCTAACAGAGTGTGGATAAAAACTCCACAGTGTGAGTGGGGAAAAAAGCTATGTAGATGTGCTCAGATAGAAGTCAGCAAAACACCGTAATTAATGCATTATTGAAACAAGTAGAAGATTTATCAAAATTATAATCTGCCATTATCACTGGAAACAATTTTTAAGGGAAATAAGTATAAAATAGCATAATGTTCCATACTGCTTTCTGAACATCCACTGAGGACATGAACCCATCTTGTGAATTTTCTCCCATTACAATCCCTTTCTTTCCATTTTCTCTTTGCAGTACAATGATTATGTTCATTTTATTGAGCCCTGTTTTAAGGGTATCCTGGTCCAAGCAGACAGAGATAACAGAGAGGTGAGTACCAGGCTCCCATCAGTGTAATTCAGGCAGCTCTCTTAATGTAAGAATTACACGAGGTGAAGATGCTGAGATATGAAACTCCAGGGACAGGGAACAACCACCTCACAGCAGCGTGTGGGTTGCATTTCAGAACAAGCAGTGGTGTGTGCTGGCTCTGCAGTTCATCTTTGCTTACAAGAAGTAACTAACACAGGGTCAGCTGGATAACTAGAGAGCAGTAACCAGCTTTCCTGGGTCACCACTGTCGGACCCTGAGCAGACCTGGTCCAGGCTGCTGTGGATAAACAGTGTGCAGAGGGCAAACCAGCTTTGAAACCCCACATCTTCAGCCTCAGGAAGGGAGAACAACCAGCCCTTTCCTGGTGAATGTGTTCTCAGCCTGCTCTGATACTTCATGAGGATGGATGCTTGCCAGCAAGCTTTCCCTGGTGAGGGATTTTGCTGCTGTGATCCAGGAGGCCTCTGCACCCCCAAGGTGATCAGCCTGCATCCAGGTGCTCCACCACCCTATGGGCTGACTGGTACTTTTAGCTCTTCATCTCTTCATACTGGCTTTTTTCTTCCTTTTTTTTTTTTTTTTTTTTCTCTCTCTGTATTAATACCAGAGAGGTAGCACATCCCTCCATGTCTTCAACCACTAGATTTCTCTCCAAATTTTTTTCCTGGCTTGCTCCTGGGTCACAGAATATGACTCTAGAAGGTGATGTCTCCTACAGTGTTTCCTAAAGGATCTCCAAGCTTTTTGAACAAAGACTATCCTGCAGAGAGCACTCTGCAGATTTAATTTACAACAATGCCTCTTAAGTAGTAGACAAGCATTCAAATGTTTTCTTTTTCCCCCTCCCCCATCATGTTGTTTTGCATGCACAGGACGTTCTTTACCTGAAGGAATAGACAAGAGGAAGTCGAATTTCTAGTGGGTTTGTCCCTGGCATGATCCATCATGGGCTGTCAATGGTTCACAGCGCAGGGACTGAGAAATGCAGTCCTGCTGTAGCTGCATGGGCAGAGGGGCAGCCTGATTGTGCCACCAATGGGGTGGCCATTTGACTTTCCCACCTCCCTCAATCCCAGTGCTGCCCTGCCCTGCCCTGCCCTGCCAGCAGTAGTGAAGGAACAGGAGCCCAATGGCATAGTCTTGTCTAGATTATTGTCTTCCTCCCCTGGTCAAAGGGAACACCCTGCCTACAACTCACTCCTGTCTTTTTTACTCTCTTCTTGCCAGCATTTCAAGCAACTGGTGGAAGAACTGCAGGCAAAAGGAGTGGGGACTGTGAGCAAGGCTTTGACAGAGTCCTTCAAAATTCTGAGGGAGGTAAGAGTCAGTGTTAATGCTCGTGTTGGGCTCAAGAGTCCCTGCCCATTACTACATTCCCCTCTACAACCAGTGACTCAGCACATCCCTCACTGCATTGTGCTGTGGGGGGATGTGGTATGAGCTGATCTCATGGACCCCAAATTTGTGACAAGCATTATGGGGGGGTGACCCAGCTCTGGGAGAGTGTTGGTTTGTGCATGATGTTCTGTGGCCACCAGTCCCTGCCCAGGAGGGATGAGAAGCCAGCCAGGCCGTGGCTCTGTGAGTCTTTTTTTAATGAGCTCCACAACTGTGCTTTGACCAAGAACCTCTACAAATGGTGGCAGTAAAATATAACTGATCAACTGAGGGCAACAATTCTGGTTGTAAATAAGGTTATTAGTGAAAAGTAGGTGATGGTGAAGACATGAAAGACTGTTCTCAGGCTTCAAATTTATTTCAATGTCACTTTGCTGAGCACCAGTGCTTGGGGAAGAAACCACAGGTCCAGGAGAATTAATCATTCTGATTATATCCTGCGATAAGAATCATAAATGATTAATTGCCTTATGTGAACAAGAGGGACTTCAGTAGCCTGGAGATAAACATGCAACTTAACTCTGTATCTTAAGGAACGGTAAACAAGAAAAAGGACCAAGAACCAGCTGAATACCCCCCTCTCCCCATGGCACTGTCTATAGTGAGGTTGGCCTAAAGAAACCAATGCCTTTGGTGCTGACAAAAATACATATACTCACAATGTTAGTGGCCATAATGGTGATGTAGGTGTTAAAGGTGGGCCAGAGGTATTGACACCCTCGGAAGGATTCTCCCCTCTCACTTATTTTAAAAACTGAAAGTGTAGGCTTGCTTGGCCATGGTAATGCTATTCCTAATTTATGCCAGTGCCAGCATGATCAGAATTGAATCCAGGGAGGGTGGGAGCTGTCCTGACTTGTCACTGGTATTAGAAGCACAGTGGTTTTAATGACAACCTGAGAAGACTGTGATGTAGACTTGGCATGGCAGTAATAGACTGGCAGCACTTTGAGGAATTCAACATCTTTGAAGCAAGGTAATTACTGAGATGACCAGGGAAGCAGTAATGATGTGAAACTGGAACAATTACGTGGTCCGGATGTCTGCTAGATTGCCTACGTGTATTCTTGCAAATTACAAACAAAACCCCACAAACTTTTAAATTATTTTTAAATTAATATTTAAAACCAAAGATCCAGAGCCTATAGTGGGCTGCATTGTATAAATCAGAATACTTACACAGTTTCTGTATGAGAAGAAAAATGATTTCTTAGTGTCTAATGCAGTACTGGTATGTACAGTGACAACAGGTTAAAGAAGCCCAGTGCAGTACAATTGCAGACATTCTCAAGCAGCACAGCTACGAAGGTCTCAGTGGAGAATCATAAAGCACAGTGCTAAAGAAAGCCTGCTTGCCCCAGATGAGACAGCAGCAGGTCATTCCAAGAAAAAGACACCAAAACTGTTCTGGTTCACTAATAACTAATGGAGGAGAGCTCACACCTCCTTTCTGGCAGGCATGGCTCATCCACTAGACTAGGCAATCCTCAAGCCTACAGGAGGCAGAACCTTTACAAAACCCTGCATAATTTAAGACAGGCATGCCCATGGGAAATAGAAGGTACCTGGTGAAACAGCTGAGAGAGAAAAAAATACCCTCCGCTGACATAGCTGGACCAAAACTACCTCCAAAGAGAGAGTGATGTCCATGCAGCCCAGGGGACTAACGTGACTTCGCTGCAGTAATAAATAAGAAACTATTTTGTTTCTATTTAGCATCAAAAATGCAGTCAAGAGTTTCAGCAGCATCACGTATCTTGATCCTTGTTGATTCTCCCTTGTCTAATGAGCTTGAAACAGCTCTGAGATGGCTCTTGGACAGTGCAGCGCCCAGCAACCTGCTATTCACTCACAAGGTACTGCTTCCTCATGCCTTTTGCTGTCACCTCAGATCTGGGGAGAAGGCAACTGGCTCAGACATTTTAGCATGGTACCTTTGAGCACCTGCAGATGGGCAAAGGTGTGATGTTTCTCTGCATCCTGGAAAAAGCAGTCCATAAAACAGTAGTTCAGAAAGAGTATCTTTGCTGCCAAAGAAAGGTGTGAAACAGGGCTAAACATCTCTTCCACCCATCTCTCCTTCCTCAGTAACACTGAGTGCAGCTTTTTCTTGCAGTGTGTCTTTCACTGTAGCGTGGACCATGACTGTGCTCCTCGGTGCAATGGGACCTCAGCCCACGGTCAGTGAAGCCATCAGCCTTGTCCCCAACCAGCTGTGGGGCAGCTGGACGTGCAGCAGGAGTCCTGAAGGACTTCCTGTATCTTCAGCCCAGGATTTCTGCCTGCTCTTCTTCAGAAGAGACAGACATGGTGTCTGCACACACAGCAGCACCAGAGGCTGCATGTCACAGGCACGCAAGCATAGAAACGTGCCCGTGGTCCTGTCACAGCCTCCCCCTGACTGCAGCTTCTCTGGTGAGGGCTCATCTAGAGAGTGCCTTGATATCACCAGCTGGAGGACCCCAGGGTCTGCAAGTACCACAGCTTAAGGCAAAAGGGTCCCACCTGCCAAGTGCTTGTTTGGCTTAAGGACTCTCTGAAATCCTCTCTTAGAGGTTCTTAAATCTGTATCAGTAATAGTGGAGGAAAAGGTTTCTCATCAGTGTGTCTTGAAACAAGTCTGTGGTGCTGCGGTCATGCAGGCAGGAGAATAGGAACTTTGGTGGAATTGACCACCCCCTCCTCATCAGGCAAAATTGACATTCTCAGCTTGTAATTGTAGCTGTTCCTCACAGACTGTCCTGTTATTGTTCACAGGAGCATACGCAAGAGAATGAAAATGAAAATTGCTACATCACAGTGATGAAACAGGCTTTGCTGATTACAATAGACAACCAGTAATAATATCTGTAATGAAACTGACTGCAAAATTTCCCTGGTAATTTTCCTCAGCCCAATTGCTCATAGAATTAATAGCCCAGCAGAGACCTACTCAATGAGGTATGAGTAGCAGAGAGGGGTTGAAGAAGAGCACGAATCTCTCACATCTTTGTTTTCTTCCATTATGTTTTGGGGTAGTCAGGGCATATTTTAATCCATGACGCAATTTGCAGAGTGGTTTCAGGAGAACAGTTATCCAGAGCCTCCCCTGCCCCTCTCTGCCACGCTCAATAAACCACTTATACTTCCTATTTCAATTTAGCCACACACCAAGTGGTCTCAACAAAATATGCATCCCAGGGAAATGATGGTCTTAAGCACACGTTTATGAAGTGCTTCAGAAATTCTCAGGTGTCAAGTGCTATCTTTTGAGCTCTTTTCTTATTTATCAATAAACTATCTCCCCGTTATCTTCTCTTCTGCTTCAACAAGCTTGGCACGTCTTGTTCTCTCACCCTTTTCCTGCAGGATCTGTACCCCTTTGTTCTGGCTGCTGCTCTGCTCGTGGCTGTTTCCAGGCTGTCTGCCCTGAAACACCACGCTCCCAACAATGTGTGAGTGCTGCAGCTGAGAGCTATCAGGTGCTAAGCAGAGCAGAATAATTGCCTTCCCTGTTTTACACACCGTAGACCTCTTAACACAACGTAAGACAACAGCTACGATTTTTTTTTTTTTTCAGACACTGTCACATTTTTAACTCCCATCCAGCTGATCTGTCTCTGCGTTATCCCTCTCCAGGCAGTATCCACCTTCCTGTTTGGTATTTGAGCCCCTGACTACCCTTTCCAAGGTACCTATGTGTGTACACATATACATATGCAAACACCCCCCCCCCCAATCCTAAAAGAGACATATAAATATATTCATGTATTTGTTATATATTCATCTTTTAAGATTAGATAGTACATTAGATAGGCCAGATGACCCTTGAGGGACCCCTTCCAACCCTGGTATTCTAATGATTCTATGAAAATCTGTGACATTACGTGTCCTCCTTTCTCAGAATCCACTCAGAGTAAGTAAGTATTTTGAAAGCTAATGCTTTACCCATTCTGTGGAGGACAAGAAATGCCAAGTTCAGCTTTCCAAGGTCACCTTAGAATGCTGACTTCTCTTAACACCAGGCTGGGTTAATCATGGCTTTACTCACTGTTGACCTCAGAAATCACATAAACGTTGAAGTTAACTGAATAGGTCTCTCCAGAATGGCTATAGATGAAAAAACACTATGAAATTGGTAACAAACTGGATTTCAGTAAGGCATAAAATTCTGAGTAACTTGAGTAAACTGGTTTTATGAAAAGAACGAACCCATCCGCTGATGTGAGCTATCAAAGGTTTGTGGCCTCTTATGTTCCACTTGTGTGAGGAAGCATCTCATTTGTGCACTCACAACTGTTTTTAACTTTTTTAGCAATGTGCTAAATGCTTAAGGACAACTTACCTGTCTGGTTTCCTCCCTTCTTGTAACACATTTTCTGTTGCCTCTCTCTTCGTCCTTTGGGATCTCATACAGTCCCAGTCAGGTCTCAGCTCATGAAGCAAGTAGTTCAGCTAGACCTTCTGCAATTCCTTCCCTTCGTGCTAAGCACAGATTATTCAGATGCTTTCAATTAGCTTTCTCTCTAACTCTACCACTTTGTGACCCTGCCTGTAATTCTTTCATTCTTTCCCTTGTTTCTTATCACTTCAGCGGGTACCCAGCCAGTACGATATTGTCCTTTTGATGATCAAGTATGGAGGCTATAAAGCATCCCTGTCAGACCATTTCCCTCTGTTTTTTATCAGCTGGCAACATACTCTTTCTACTCCCTCTTTTGCTTCTCCTCTGAGCATTTATAAATCTTCTCTTGATTCCAGTCGCATTTTTGGGCCTGGATTTCACAGCGCATTTTTCAAGACAAGCAAAGCTCAGGATTTCCTATTTACCAGTTCTTATCATTTTGCTTAATTTCTCATTTCTTCTGCACTGGCTGTTTCCTTCTCTACTGCTAATTTTCTACCCATGAGACACTTTCCACCAAGTTTGAATTTTCAGTAGTTCTGGAGGCCACTCTGGAGGCAGGCCTGCATAAGAATAGGGCAGGAGGAGATGAGGAGGGGCTGCTCAGTCCTCTGGACAGATGTGTACACAATGTACACAATCAGCACATATGCCTGCACATCTCTGGGCACTGGTGATGGTTTCTATTGCTTCACTAGTAACTCTGTGCCAGGTTATAGCTGCAAAGTAAATGGCAATGAGCAAACAAGGGAGTACAAGAGACTGTGACCCTGAATTAATTAGATCATGCCTGTTAGCCCTGGCAACGTGACCAAAGTTCTGTAGGAGAACACGTAGCTCCGTGCCTTGTTCACTGACCCAGCTCTAGCCCACATTTCTTTAGACATCTATTCTGTGGACATATTATTCCTCATCTCCCCTTCTTTCATGCTCCTGAGACTTCAGTCAGAGCAGGGAATTATGCTGAGAGCTTGATGTGAATGCTGTCAGATCATTTGCTACAGCTGCAACCAGTCACAAAAGGACCTAAAACCCAAGGATTACCTCCTTGTTCATTTGTTTTCTAAATCTGTCTTTTTAATCTCTATTTCTATGACACTGATGATCTCATTTTCCCTGTTGAAAATATCATCTACTCCTGTAATTAGGAGATTGCTGGTTCTGATGCAGCATCTAATTTCTCAGTATTATGAAATCTGAAGAAAGCTTCATGAAGAAACATCTTAAGTAGTTTGCTGAAATGGTGGGTGACCTTAATTAAGCGTTAATTTAATAATAATCTAAATAAACATGTTGCAGATTGCAACATTTTGGAATAAGCTGCTTTTGTAACTATAAGGTTTGCGTATCTGTGATCTGAGCCTCCTTCTGGCAGCATCTCCTGCACCATCGAAGCCCCACGCCTCCCTAGCGGACACTAACACTGTCTGTTCTCTCTGCTAATCTGCATGCAGTTGATCTCTGTCCTAGAAATAGCTCCCTTGAGACTCTTTGTCTTTTTTGTACCTTATGGTCTGCAGCAGAATCCCATGTGGCTGTCAGCTCATCTCCTCCTTTAGTTTTCACCTCAGAGCATCCTGTGCTTGTCCCTGTTGCACACCCTCAGCCTTTGCCCGAGTCTCCCTGTTGAGCAGGATGCACGTGAGCTCTGACCCCTCCTGAAGCTCAAATTACCCTGTAATCAAATTACACTGATGGGGTTTTTTTCCCCACAAAGTATAGCAGCTTTTTGGACAACTGGAAATGAGAGACTTTGGGGTCTCTGAAGAGAAAGACATGGGAGATCCCCAGGGCTGGGTTGGGGTGACCACAGCAGCAGAGGTACTGTCTGTCTCCCGTCTGAACGTGCTGCTGTGGTGACATGAAAGAGAAGGTGATGTTATAGTGACATTAGCACTGAACCTGGTAATTTCATAATAAGGGACAATCACAGAGGTAATTGTAGGAATGGTGAAATTACTGGGGAAATCTGGACTCAGGTATTGATGGACATGATGTTGATCTGCAGTGGAACCATTCGTGTTGGTAAAAACATTCGTCTGTCATGACACAGCATTACCAAAACAGAGGGGAGTTGTGAATTGAACCCTAAAACATTTAAGAAGTCCCAGTTTGCACTCTGTGTTCTTGTTTTCCCATCCAGTGCTTGCTTTCATTTTATGCTAATAATCTTGCCACTTGGATACCTTTTTTCCTCCTTTATAAGAGATAACTATCCTCTCCAATTTAAAATTGCTGCTGCTTGATATAACCTTACTCACCCTTCAGTTAGTCTCCTGTACACTCTCCATCTCATGCCATTGCCTCTCATTAATCTCTTGTGCAGAGTTGTCATCTCCCCCTCTTTCCCCATTTTTTTTTACTCTGCATCAGTTTCTGTATCTTCTTCTGCTGATTAGACTTTTCCTTGCTCAGAGCATAGAAGTGGTGAGATGCAGAACAAGGAGAAGCACAGAAGCCTCAGAAAAGTGGCTGCTTGCTTTTGTACCTTGGATTTTGTACCTTGTAGGCCTCCACTACCTCCACTGGTGGCTGTTAATGACTGTGTTGGTGCTGCATGAGGCCCTTGGCTCTCTAGAGCTGGGTACCTGAGGGCATGAGAGGCAAAGGGCTCTGCATGCAGAAGCAGGAGATAAACAGTGTTCCATGGCTTGTTTTTCTTGGCTGAAAAGGAGGAAGGGCTTGCCTGCTAGAGCACATCTGCTCAACACCTCTGCAGGTGCCCTTGGGAGCACATCAGCATTTGTACCAGAGACCCAGTGTACTTCTGCTCTGCCTTAAATATCACTTATGCACAGATAACTGGTCATCTGTCACTGCAGTGTGTGGACTCTCTATCTGGCCCATCCATAACCTTCCTCAGCTCTAGTGGCTGTAGCCTCCTTTTTTTTGTGTGCTCCTGCCTTTCTCTGCTATTCTTTGGCAGATTGATGTATTTACCCTGAAATAAGGAGTTTGATTTCCTACTCCTCTCACATTTTCTGATGTAAAAAGTGACAGCTACTGCTGTCAAATCAGAACTGCAGTGTTTATGGTCAATCTATAGTTGTTTTGCATAAACGATTGTGACTGTGCGAGATGTGAAGCAGCAGGGAATCGCACCCTTCCCCCACAACGCTTATTTTCTCCTCATTATTTTACTTCTCTAAAGCCTCCCGTGTCTACACGTGCTAGGCAGGGCTGTATAAATCAAAAAATTACACACAGTGTGCGAACACAGCCCTCGTTTAAGCAGAGCTCTTTCTGAGTGTGAGGTTTGCAAGAGGGAGTCAGGATCTGGCCCACCGTGAATAAATAGAGTGCAAATACACAGACACAGCTGGGATAATGAATGCTCTTCCTCTCTGTTTGCAGTTCAGAGACGCTGGTCAAGGAGGCTTGTGTAACCAAGCCATCATGCTGATCACCGACGGAGCAGTGGAGGATTACGAAGCCGTGTTCGAAAAATACAACTGGCCGGATCGGAAGGTTTGTCTGGGAAGTGATAAGCAGAAAGAGAGAGGAAATCTGCTATCCTGCTATGGTGGGAATAGAAGAGCACGAGCCAGGATATCAGGCAGATATCCTCCAGTACCTGGCTGTAAACACAAAGCAAAGCAGCCGGCTGGGAGCCTGCTGTGGAGATCTTCAAGGTGGTAGGATTACAGATGCATATCTGTCGGTCAGTGAAGAGTTTTTTTCTCATACACTTCATTTTCTAAAGGTGTGGACAATTAAAATGTTCTCCTGATAACATTATAAAGACTGAGTTGAATACTTCAAAATTAAAAAAAAAAAAAAAACAGAACCAAACACCTCTTTGAAAATAGTTTTAATCCCAGGCAGGACTGTTTATAATTGGTCCTGTTTGGGAAAGGTTTGGCTATTACCAGTTCTTATGTTGGGCAGGGAATGGCCCAGAAAAGCTCTCTAGGTGCCCTCCAGACCTGTTTACTCTGAGGTCTGTGATTACAGGCTTGTACTAGCAGAGCTGACTGTGAAAGGGAATAGACCATGTCTCATCTTAAACCCTCCTGATTTATTTGTTTACATCATCCCAGCTAGCAGCAATGCACAAAGGGAGAGAGAAGCCTACTGAGAGACCAGAGCAAGGGGCTGTTAAAGCAGTTTATTTCAGGATTGGCTCTTTTGTTGGTGGTCAAACACAAGAGAAATGGTAAAGCTTTCTCTAAATGATTCATGCAGCCAGCTGTTCCCTGGGGTAAAGGATTCCTCCGAGCTATAAACCTCTCTGCATGTGGTTGCTGAGTGCCTGGCAGAGCTGCTATCATAAAATCAAACAGAACTTGCACTTCTGCCTTGTTATCCAGACGATGCTGGGGTGCTACTTGGCTTTCTGGGCTTGTCGTAATCGGAAATTAAGTTCCAGCCCACCAAATGCAAAACAAATGGTGCAAGAGGCTCCAGTCTCTGTGTGAAAGCAGAGCTATTGCTTTGCACCACAAACAGGCACTCACACCAGCATGCAACAGGATGCCAAACCTCAGCCATTTGGCTTTGGTAGCACGTTGCAGCCTAACTCTTCTGTCTTTGTGTTCTTGTTCCCAGGTCCGGGTTTTCACTTACCTCATCGGAAGGGAGGTCACTTTTGCGCCCCAGGTGAAATGGATCGCCTGCAACAACAAAGGTGCTGTACAGGAATGGTTTCCCGATCCCCATCACGCATGTCACACGTGGGCTGTGCAGCCACGGGGCCCTGCACCCCGCTAAGGCTCACCCACTGCAGCTGGGGCCCACGAGCCCTTGCTTGGAAGACAACCTAAGGGAAAAGCAGACCCTGCCAGTCCACATGAAGTGTGCCTGTGTCCAGCTAACACCAGCCCTCCGTGCTGAGCCACAGCACTTTGCTGTCACGGTGCCAAGGGACACTCTGACCGAGATTTGTGCTGGCTGTAGTCCACCTAAGTCCCTGTGCTTATTGTGCCCCAGTTGCTGGGGTTTTTTGACAGTCTGTCTACAGCTCTGTCAGAGAGCCCGACATCTTTTGGCTGAGATGTAAAACAAACATCGCCTCTTTAAAGATTTTACAGCATTTTTCACAAGGTCTGTGGGTTAACCCCTACATCCTGGCCAAATTCTTTGTGTGTCAGTGGTTTTCATAAAGCACTAGAATAGCTTGTTAATCCCACCCCAAACCCAATATTCTCTCTAACTGGCATTAAATGACATGAATAGGAAAATCCAGTCACAGTAGATGAGTCACCTCTATGCATTTGAGGCCAGTTAAAAAGTCAAACTAGCTCTATCAGATTTTGCAAGGCTAAAGGAGGAAAGAGGGGGGACAAATTTTCTGTGTTTGGGCTTGACCTGGCCTCAGTGTGCCTGGAGACAGCAGTGCTTGTTACATCACTGTCCTGCTTAAACAGGAAAAGGAAGGGAAGACTGAAGTTGGGGGCTGGGTACATCAGCTGTGTTTCAGTCTGAGCAGTGGTTCCAGCAGACTATGAAATACATGGAGGCATTCCTACTGAAAATCGTTGACAGATGAGTTGCTGACCTGCAGAGTGTCTGTGAGCTGGGGATTTTCAAGGCTCAAACATTCATCTATTAGCACTTTGTATTACATGTAGTATTTTTAGGTTTTGTTAAATGAAACAAAACCCTGGATTTCAGATTGTATTTCCAGCCATGAGATTAGTGACAGGGAATTCGTGGTGCTGTTGGTTCATTGTAAAATGTCAGAGCGGGTTCTTCTGATAACCAGGTAACAAAAATATGTACTTTGCACTTGGATTCTTACTGACCACACTTGAGCTCTGCAGAGGGCTCTGTGATTTTGGTTCTTCTGTTTCAACACATTGTATAGCTCTTATGGTCCTTGTTTTCGAGCACACTAAGTCTGTTTCCACATCACAAAGCTTATCAGAACACGAGCCCTTTCACGTGACAGTGTTTTCCTAGTGATAGGAAAGTTTTCCATCTATCTGATGTATTCCATCCTATACTAAGTACAACCAATCCATGTGGTGAGAAGCAGGACAAGAGTCCTCATGACATTACACTGTGTTAGCACCTCCAACCAGTTAAGTAGCTGGTGTTGAGGACCTTCTGATAACTTGAAAACATTCTTCCCCTATACTCCTTGTTGTAGCATTCAACTGTTAAAGGTCTACCTGCAGGGACAAAGCCTTGGAAATAGGTTACTTGCACTTTTATCTTTTGGTTCCAAATATATAATATATATCTTATATAAAATAGTGCAGGGTACGCAGGTAAGCTGGTGAAATACTTTGTTTGGCCTTCACGACCAAAGGCAGCCTCAGTAGTGGAAGGTTTTGCCCAGGACCCAAAGCAACGCTGTGTATTTGCTTTGCATAAATCTGGTTGTATCAAGACTCTAGTCTTGAGCATTGCTTCAGTATTCTGAGAGAACAGAGTCCGTGCTTCAAAACTAGATTTCGACAGAAACGTGTGCCCACAGAAGCCTGTGAATACAAGGCATGCCAAGGCTTTTGTAAACTGGGTAGATGGAGTGTTTGACATCTGGTTTTTTAGTTCTTTTTGCACAGCCACTTCTGTAAAAATACGGAAGATGCATTAGAGTGACTCAAACCTCTGTTTCTCCACAAAGGCTACTACACTCAGATCTCCACGCTGGCAGATGTCCAGGAGAACGTGATGGAGTACCTGCACGTGCTCAGCCGCCCCATGGTCATCAACCACGACCACGACATCATTTGGACTGAGGCCTACATGGACAGCGCGGTAAGGACCCGCAGCACGAGCCTTTGGTCAGCAAACAGCAGGGCCAGTGGGCCAAACTGGCACAGGTCTCAGGCACACAGCTAGTATGTGAGCCATATAACTTCTCCCTGCTTCCCATCTAAATGTCTTATGTGTATCAGAATCTAAATAAAGCCCTGAAATTTATGTAATACCGGGAGCTGGCTGGTGGATAGAAATTACTGGTCCCTGGCTCTGCTGATACAGACAATATTTCCTGGAGCTGAGGTGTGTATGCAGACTCAGATCTGAATCTGCAGTGACCCAAGTGCCCAGGACTAATCACACAGGCACAACGTCACTTAAGCAGTGCTTCTGTGAAAGCAGGTTACCTTCTAAAGGATTATTCACAGGAAAGATTAGCCATGGCTCAGGGTACGGGTCACAGAGACTGATTTCCTCCAGACCAGGAGCTAACTGCACGCTGCCTGCCTCTCAAGGATTTAGATTTCCTCCGGGGAAGAAGGCTTGCTCTTTCTTTCCTTGCACTAGCAAGGCCTGTCGCCACCGTGGTCCTGTGCCCAGCCCTGAGTGCCAAGGACACATCACAAAGGACCAGACAACCAGTACTCCCAGTGCCCCTTGCTTTGCCTTAGGCCTGCCCTGTCTTGGACCACAAGCAGGTGCTGTCATCATGTGGTGTTCCTAAGTTTTAAATTCAGAGGAGTGAAGGGAAGGACAGAGGAGTAGATGGCACTGAAGGAACCTTCCACTGCACTTCACCAAACAGATGATGTTTTTCAGTCTCCATCTCCACCCCTTTTTACACTGCTGAAAGGGAAAGCCGCAGTTTTTCTTCTGTGGCTCTCTGTGCCATCCATGTGGGAGGTAGTTTTTTTCCTGTATTGGATTCTTCACCCCAGAGAAATGCCTGCCTTCTGGACAGCTAGAGATGACCAGAAGTCAGGTTTCCCTCTTCCAGAAACAAACCTGAGGTTTCAGGACTGTTTATTCTATCTGAAGATGAGAAGAATATTCTAGAAACATTGAGAATGTTTCTGTACACAACCCCAGTGTGGGGCTGAAGTTGCAGACTCCAGTCTGGACAACGGCAGCTTTAGGGTGTTCCCCAGCAGCCCTGGGGAACACACAGAGTTTTCAGGTTTAAGATCTACAGTGAGAAACATGAGCTCTTTGAGCTGGAATAAAACTAGGAGTAGTGTACTTGGGTTTGTAGCAGGAATCCAAGTCACACATGGTGGTACTCAATGCTGTGCTCAGAGTCAAGACCACATGAACCCCAAGAAATACCTCCAAGGTTGCCAGGCTTGAGCCATCATGGTGTATAAATATTATAATTGTAAAAAACTCTTGTAGGAAGGGACCACTCCCCACTTTTGTTCTGTGTCTGACCACTGAGGCTGCAGCCATGGCACACTAGCTCTGGGAGAGTGAAATGGAGATGTCTTTGCTGCCAAGTAAGAGCTGGGACATGGTAGTTGAATGTACCAGGCAAAACCTCCTGAAATGCTACTAATTACCCAGAAAGTTTATTTTATCAGCTGGCTTGTCACCTCTGGCACTGGTGTATGGGGTCACACTTCCCAGGGCAGCCACAGGGATTTGTTTGCTGGGCATTTTTTGCTGCATCTCTTTTCTTGCCTTGTGTCTTGGCTTGCCATTCCCTTCCTCTGTCCCAGCCTCTCCCATCTTTGATTCATTCCTCCATTCATGTATTCATTTATGTGTTCATCCATGTCTCTCACTAGCTGCCACAGTCTGAGGAGGTAACTGCACCCCGTGTTTTGTGAGCGTGCTGTTTCCCTTGTGCCAGTTGGTGTGTCAGTGCCAGTGTTCGCAGCCACAGCTGGCCTGTACATCCTGGGGGGGTGGGGGCCACAGCACTGAAAGAGTCCTCTTGCACTGGCAAGAAGAGGAGAGGAAATGCTGGATGTACTGGGGAGCTGTGCTGTGCTGCTGGCTCAGAGTAGGTAGGGGTGTCTGTGTTGTGCAGTAGCTTTAGTTCACCTGGTCCCTTTTTCCATACGTCCAGTAAGTGCCAGGGAAGTTTACTTGCAGTGTGTTAGTGTAAGTGTTGCTGTGAATGGGAAGTTTCCACAAAAAATCATCCGGAATAGTACCTCAAGATGTCAGGCACAAATCCCCATGAAGTGACTGTGCAGATTATTGACTGGCTCCTTTATGGCCCCCAGCATGTATTGTAATGAAGACAGGAGGTCGTTTCTTGCCTTGCTACTTATTTGACCAAATGAGAGATAAAAGGGCGGGTGCTACTGGCAACGAAGGATTAGATTCTATTGAAAGCTTGGCATATTTGGGAGACTCATTTGCATGTGTCTTACCTGTTTACCTCCTTTCATGTGTGTTTTTACAGCACCTGTCTTCTGTTGAATTGGGAGCATCTCTTACCCCATAACATGTGCATGTCCTGTGTCCCTCATAGAGATAGCTCACTCCGTTGTATCTGTTTGGATCACGATTTTGTCTCTGTTTTTCCTACGCTTAGATGGTTGAGTAACAAGTATATATAAGTAGGCTTTGTGTGTACTTGTGCCTGTTAAATATTTGCCTGTGGTGTTTTTCATTTGTGGTATTCACATGTTTGCAATGTAGACAATACCTTGTTTGTGGTTTTGCTCATAGTTGTGCTGCTTTGCTCCATTCTGTGCTCTTTGTGTTGGTGGTTTTTACACTTGTTGCATAAGTGCTCATGTCTACACTCCTAACACGTGGTGGGTATGAATTGTGCCACCACTTCTACAGGTTCCTGTCTCTTCATTAAAACAACAACTCAGTTTCTCCTGCTTCAACACATTTCACTGGCTTTCATCCCATCCTCATCACCTCACACGAGCAAGCATCCACCCCACCATCCTCTTGGATACAGAGTATTTAAAAGTCCTGCCATCTGGTTTCTCGAGAAGTGTGGGAGGCAAGGAGGTGGCTAACTGTAATTAACATCTGGGGTCCTCAGGAATTCCAGTGCCTTCCATTTGGGAATGTCATTGCACTTGCTAACACACATTCCCTTATTCTGTGGCAGCTCTTTGCATCTCAGGCTCAAAGTCTGTTGCTCATGACGACGGTGGCTATGCCAGTCTTCAGCAAGAAGAACGAGACGGTGAGTGCAAGGTGGGCTTTGCCCTCGTCCCAGCCAGCAGAGGTGGCAGGATGCAGTGGACCTTTGCAGGGTCTTAAAGCCAATGGGCGTCTGAAAGAACATCCGGCCACTGGGAAGTGCGACAGAGCTCTGGCAGGATGGATGGCTGATAATTTATCTGTCAAAATGATAGCCTGTCACGTCCTCTGAATGCTATTTCTTCAAAATACTTCTTCAATATGATATTTATCTTTGTTTTATCCCTTCCATTTTCAAAATGTGCCTAGCTCATATACCCTAAAATTTTAAGCTGGAAAAGATCATTACCTTGTCTAGTCTGTCTCTTTTATTGCAGACCTTTACATTTCACACAGACAGTCCTTCACGAGCCCAATAACCTGGTTTTGGCAAAAGCTTCATTGTAGAAAAGCATCCAGTACCAAGATCTCCATTGTGGTTTCTCACTCTCCACTAAAAACCGGTGTCTAAATTCTGCTTTTAATTTGTCTGGCCTCACTTTCCTCTCATAATGGCTTCCTCTGCTAAATTAAAAAGCCCGTACCCTTTGGTGACTTCTCCTGGGAAGCATTTTCTACACTGCCATATGGTCAAACCTGCCTATCTTGATAAGATAAAAAGGCTGAATTATTTAAATGTATATGATAAGGGCATTTCCTTGGGGATTCAAAACCCTTTGGACACTCTTTTCTGTACAATTTCTTATTTCTCAGCATCCTTTTAAAATGGTGGACAATATCTTTTCTTTGCTGTACGAGGGATAAACTCTTCATCCAGGTCTTACAACCAACTGTCTGCCCTCTCCACCTGGGGCTGGCCTTAGCCTGTGTTAGCATAGTGGTGCAGTGGGAGTCCATGTGTAATTTTTCCATCATGCTCCATTAATAATGCTCATTAAACAACCAGTTTCCCATATCATGGAGGGGGGAATTCCTTTTTCCTATTTTATATTTGGTATTTGGTTTAGTTGACCCAAGTTATCAACCAATCTGTGTTCTGTTGCATGATTGTCTTGACCTTATTGTTATTTACACATACTGAATGCAGGGGTTTGCCCTCAAAACTTGTTTTCAGTGATTTTATGTTGCTTCTGAATCATAGTAAATTGTACTGACTAGCATTGTGTAGAAATACTCCTCTCCATAAACCCTGGAACAACGTCTTTAGACTTTTTGAAGTATGTTAATTGGTTTTAAATAAAGATACAAGCCTGGAGAGGATACGTGAGAGATTAGTAGGGAGACAATGTGCTTTCAGGTAGAAAACTACCCAGGTCTTGCTTCTGAAAGTGGATTCTCCTTTGTTTCACAGCGATCTCATGGCATTCTTCTGGGTGTGGTGGGCTCTGATGTACCCCTGAGGGAGTTGTTAAAACTTGCTCCACGGTATAAGGTAAGACTCAGACAATGCAATTTGTTCTTTTGCACTGCAAAGTTGTTAATCATTCTCTCATGGGCATGGCTGAAAAATCAGTTCTCTGCCTGTAAGGAAAACTATGAGCATAAAGGAAGAGATGCTGGATGTGGTGGTGTGGTTTCTATATGGCACCAGTGAAATTCACTACTAGAAGCTCTTAGGCTGCTTCAGGAACACAAGAACTGGATGATCCAGTAGATTGGCAGAATGTTGTGGAACTTCTGCGTTTTGACGGTCACCAACCTAGATCCCTCGGAAATGACAGCCTATCTTAGAAGAATTAAAGTTTTATATCCAGTTCCCAGTGGACAAGAGTTGCCACGCCAGCTGGCAAAAAATGTATTGGTTTCACTGTCAATATTCTTTGGAGAAAAAGTGAGGGCTGAATGGATTATGGAGAGCCAACTCTTCTGTCATGCCAAGAGAGGTTTCTTTCTCCAGATCAGAATGAAGATATTTTGGCAGGACAGTGCACAGAAAGTTGGCTCTCTCTCTTTTGCTGTACCTAGATAGAGTATATGCTCCCCAGACTTGTTAGTCAAAAAGCTTTCCATTAGCTATATGTTCAATGTATCTTAAAAAAAAACCAAAAACCATGTTCATCCACAGGAAATCCCTCCAGAGATGCACTGTTTAGTTTGGTTTCTGCTGTCAGTTCCATGCAGTGACCCTTTCCCCAGTCAGGCTGCACTCCAGGAGACAACAAACCCATCCAAGGACCACCATGAAATGAGGAAATTTGAGCCATCATTTCAGGTTTTCAGTTTCTCTTAAATAACTATCAGACAACTACTACCAGTTAGGCAGTTGTCCAAAACCTGATTGCTGAAGGCTCGCAGGACTGAAAGTGCTGTCAGAAGCTATGAATTTCTGTGGCGCTTCCAGACATGGATACACAGCAGACTATTAACATGAAGCTGCAGGAAATGATCCTTCAGGCAATCCTGGAACTAGGAGTGTCAGGTTGCGTGCATTCAGCATGCAAAAGCTAGATGATTTGGGCCTGGGGGAACCTCGTCTAGAAGTTTCAATTTTTATACATTTATTTTCCGTATAAGATTGATACTTTTTCATCTTCCTCTCTCCATGTTACTCAAAGGCCAGGTGTCACAATAATCTTTCTCCTGGCCCAAGAAGGGACACAGTTCTTTCCTCCAAGCAGTGCCAGGGAAGGAGAGAAAATTATTTGGATTTCTTTACACCAAAGGCAGGACACATCTTCCCAGAAGCTCTTCCAACTCCAAAGCAGTTTAGAAATCTAGGATCCTCAGTTTGAATTCCCTGGAATATGGGTTGCAAAAGGACCAGTTCCAGAGTTTCAGCCCTCAAGAGCTTTGTGTATTAATGACTGTGCTTACTTGGCTGGGAAATTTCAGCTTTAATAGGCAAGAAAGAAGTTTGCTGATCCAGTGTCTTGGTTTCGTTCTTGCCACGCTGAGCTGAGCCAAGTGTGCTTTACAAAAAACTGCTTCACATAGAGACGGTCCAAAGTTTTGATCTGGGATGTGTGAAATACAGAATTCATTCCCTGAATGCACAGACGGATTGTAAATGACTTACCTCCTCACTTTCCTGCTGTTATCCCTCCAGGATTGTCTCTCTAGGAAAATAAAGTTGCAACATTTTTTTTGAAGATAGAAACCTTAGCCGTTCTTTTTTTCCTTGAGACACCTCTTGTTTTGGCAAGCACAGGCTATCTGCAGACTTTTAGCTGGAATTTGTGTTATATATGGGCTTGAGCTGAGTAATTGCTCTCTCGGAAATCTCTTGCAGATCAGGTCAGCCAGTGCCTGCTCTTGTTAGATTATGCTATTCCTTAAAAAGCGTTTTAAGACTACAGGCTTGTACAATTGGCCTAGGCTAGGTCTGGTCCTGCCAACACTGAAACATAATGCAAAGCTCCTCTGAAGGCCGACCGGGTTTCCAGGGAAGCCGTCTGTGAGATTCATACTCACTTGTTCATTCACTGCTCTGCACACGCAGTGATGGGCACACAGACCTGTCACTGCAGTTTCTGTGCTGTTTACAACATTCCCCATCGTTGCCCTTTTTATGAGTGGCTCTGCTGTGCCTGCTGTGGAGAGCTCAGTCTGCCTCGGGGTGGTGATTGTCCACGACGACAGTCAGACTGTAGGAGGGCATCTCCCTCTGGATGTGTACACAAAACCAACTACCTGCCCATCCTTTTGTGCATCCAAGCACAGTGAGTCTGCTTGGACAGAGCAGTCAGAGATCTGGAGATAAAGGGTTTGGGATGGACCCTATTTTCTGCTGGTCGATACCTATAAAAGGAAAATATTTCTATCATTGGTGCCAGAGTATTAGTGGTACCCATTACACAGCACTGTTTCTAGCTAAAGCACTAATCATTCTAATGCCTCTTTCCTCAGCTGGGTGTCCATGGATACGCCTTTCTGAACACCAACAACGGCTACATCCTTTCCCACCCAGACCTCCGTCCTTTGGTACGTATAGCTGTGAATCTGAGAACCTTTGCCGACTTGAAAACAGTGACTTTCAGGGGTCCTTTCAATTTGGGGAGTTTTTTTGAGCTGTGAAGGCTACCAGGCTCTGATATACAGTCACCCAGGAGCAAGAGGGCCAGAGAAAATAAATCCCACATACATAGACGTATATCTGTACACACATGGGTATGAAGCATAGGGTACCCTGCCTCCCTGTTCTCTGTAGGACTGCATGTGAGGGCTGTATTTGTGTGCACTTGCTGTACTGTGGGTGCACGTGTATCTGTGCCCATGCAAGGTTTCACTGCCAGGCTGCAGGAACAGGTCCCCTTGCTCATGTGTATCTCCTACGGGGAGATTCAGCATGAGTAGCACTCCAGTAATAACTACCCAGAGGGTTTGGACATTTCAGGATTCTGAGCCTAGCAGGGTGTGGTACCACCAATATTAGTAACACGGTGAGTCAGAGACTATTTAGAGACCAGTGGATTGCAAACACCTTCTGGGAGTTGAGGGAGTGGACATAAGGACAGCATTTCTCCCTTGTGGTGCCACGGGGGGCTCCAGGCCACCCATCTGTTTGCAGACACACAGCTGGCTTCATTAGTCAGAGAGCCAGGCATGCAGTAATTTTACATTTCCTACATGTGCTGATCAGCACAAATCCACCTGCACACAGCTCTGAGGGGCAGCGTGGTCACCGGCAAGAGAAAGTGCCACCACAGGGCCTCACAGCAGCTGTCTGCAAAAAGGCAGCTCTGCACAGGGAGACCACTGGCACAGGGAGTTTCTTTGCTATGTGAAGAGAAGGGGTGCATTGTGTTTCCAGGGGCAGGCCAAGGCAAAGCTAGGCAGAGCTATGCTTTATCCTTCCCACCTTAACTTGGCCTCTCTGTCTGCTTCACGCCTTTTCCCTCACCTGGAAGATGACAGTGAGATAGCTCTCTTTCGTCAGTTAGCTCTAGGTGAAAAGTCTACCCTCAACTGAGTCAAAACCTAACTCCTGTCAGGAAAGATCTCCTGCTGGTATTATAATGTTAATGGGATTATACTCTGAGCTGCAGGGAAAAAAAATTATTTTCTGGAGGCAAGCGAGTTGTACTGATCTGTTTAGAAGAAGGAGGCCATAGCCTTTACCTGCAAGTTTACCTGTGTTTCTGCCTTCTTCCAGGATCAACCTCTCCCATTTGAATTCTCCTAGCCCTTCACTGCCTGTGTAAAGAAATACATGACATAGGACCAAGAAGGCACTTGCCCAAATACTGCCTTCCTAGTCAGAGAATAAATGAGACACCCTTGTTCTTCAACCAGTTCTTAAAGGGTTAGTTTAGAAAGTTATCTAGCCACTTATTGGCTATTTTTCTTTCTTTTTTCTTTCTTTTTTCTCTTTTTTTTTTCAATAAACACCAGTACAAAGAAGGAAAGAAACTGAAGCCTAAGCCGAACTACAACAGTGTAGATCTCTCAGAAGTGGAATGGGAAGACCGGGAGGAAATAGTGAGTATCAGAAAGTGAATTTAGCCTTGTTTGTAGTTCCTTCTTTCTTTTACTTTGTTTGCCTGTATGGAAGGTGTGGGGGAGCAGTGGGCATTCCTGTGTTGTTCTGTGCCTGACTGGCTCTGAGTAAGAGAGGCTGGTGGTCTAAAAGAGGACAAGAGATGGAACTACTCTGCAAAGTGCTTGGCTTCCATCCCACTATGAGATTACCTTCACCAGGAACAAAGAGGGAAAGTGCTGGCACAAGGAAGGAAGCGCTTTGGAGGGTGCTCCATGGAGCCAGTCTGTGCATACATGGCCCAAATGCTGCCTTAATACAAAGCCAAGGTAGCTTTAGGAGTCTGGCAGTGTCCTGTGATGTTACCCATACGTGAAGGATGTGAGATACAGCTGAAACCACTCAACTAATGAGATCTGCAGCAAGGAAGAAAGTTCATTCAAAAAGAGTCTAGAGCTTGGAGTTACTATTAATACCAGGCAAAGAGGATAAGGGACTTTGACACTTCAGAAAAACAAATTTTCAGAAATCACATTATTTCACAGGTGTAGAGGCACAGAAAATAATAGCTGACCAGAGGGAAAAGATTAGAAAATACCTTTTCTACTGTCTTTTGACAAAAATTATTAAAAGGTGATAGACAAGAAAGAGCATGCATCTCAATAGCTGCATAGTGCTGCTTTGCATAACTAGGAACCTAGATAAAATGAGCAGGAAGTGAGGTTCCTCTGTGGCTGGTTTTATTTTACTCAGAAGAAGTAGGAGAAAAGAGATACTTAAGTTACTAAGATAAGAACTGAATTTGGAGTAAGACAGAATTAGCTGTGAGACAGATGCTTCTGGATTACAGGGGAGACTGCTGAGATAAACGGATCTGATGCCACAGATATCCACTTAAACAGGTAGGACAAACAAACTGACCAGCAACAGGATCAAAGTAGCCACTGCCACTGGTGCAGGCCAAGTGCAATGGGTACACCAAATGAAATTGGGAAGGGGAAGAGTGGAAAATTCAGACAGAAAACACACCAGAAGTGGGTGTGAAACATGGAAAGCAAGACAAAATAAGAGGCTTTACATGTAGTGGGACTACCAAGATGCTAGTTGCCAATGGCTTTGTGTAGGTTCACTGATAACTTGTAGGAGTTCTGCTCCCACTGTAGTTTTTCTCTCACTGGAGCCACTTTTAGAGCTGTTGCTCATTATCTAGTTTGCTATTAAAAAATAATAATATTAATTTAGGAAATGAGAGAGCTTTGTTTTGCTCTCCTATTTATTTGGCTGGCAGGTTCCTGTCTGACCAAATAACACCGATACCTGAATGCAACTATGATGCAAAGTGTAAGGCTTTTGTCCATAGGCAATCAGAATAAAACTAACCACAGGAGGGGAAAAAAAAGTCATGAAACAGGCATGAATAACAAAGCCACTTTGTGTTTCTCTGCTGCACCTTCCAGAAGAAAGAAAGGTTGCAGTCACTGAGGGTACAGAGACATTCAGTGACGCGAACTATATCTGCAGTGTGACTTCAGCAAGTCTAGAGACTCTCAAGATACACCCACTGCAGCAGAAAGCTGCCAACATTTCAACACTCAGATTTGTAGCTATGGTATTAGATCAATGACAGACTCAACAGCAGTTACAGTATAATCTCAGCAACACTGATAAGCAGCAAATTCAGACTGGAAAAATATGCCCAAGTGCTAATGGTGTGTAATACAGCCAGCTGCTAAAAGGAAATCCAGCGGAGGGAAGATGGTATTGTCTGGAAAATACCAACTGATGCACAATGGTACTATCTGCAGCCAGGCAGCAGCAGGGGTTTGGGTTTGCTTATGAAGCAACACAGGGATATTCACAGTGTGAGGGGGAAAAGGGGAAGGGTCGAGGGTCTAGAGGGGAAGACATATAAGGAATGGTTGAGATCACTTGGTTTGTTCAGCCTGGAGATGAGGAGACCGAGGGGAGACCTCACAGCAGTCCACAGCTCCCTCAAGAAGGGAAGCAGAGGGACAGGCACTGATCTCTTCTCTCTGGTGAGCAGTGACAGTGAGAGGGAACAGCATGAAGCTGAGTCAGGGGAGGTTTAGGTTGGATATTAGGAAAAGGTTCTTCACCTGCAGGGCGGTTGGGCACTGGAACAGGGAAGTGTCACAGCATCAAGCCTGACAGAGTTCAAGAAGTATTTGGACAACACCCTAGGACACAAAATGTGATTCTTGAGGCTGTGTTGTGCATGGCCAGGAGCTGGCCTTGATGATCCTCGTGGGTCCCTTCCAACCTAGGATATTCAATGATTCTAAATCCAGAACCCACAGCAAATGCTGCAGGCTGTCAGACCAGAGCAGAGAGTATGCCGTGGCTCTGGCAGGAGGTCAAACAGCCCTTAGCCAAAAAGGAGTAATAGTACCAGTCAGTGTTTTCATTTCCAAGATGGGGGCCTTGGGAAACATGAGCTTTATATTCTAGGTCTGTAAATAACCCACATCAAACAGACATAGTAAACAAAGCCGTGGCCTTGTAAAGCAAATGCAGTCGAGACTGGCTAGCACCTGAATGGAGGCCTGTCTCTGGAAGTAAGGAAACAATTTGTGTGAATGAATAAGTTACTTCCCACCTATTTTTTCTATCCAGGCTGAAGCAATAGACTGATATGCTCTGGCAGGCTGGGCCTGAAGTCAAAGCCTCTGCACTTGTGGAAAAATTTCCTGGCTCTTTCTTGCAAGAGGCTGAGAGTTACCGTGAAAATTAAATTTTGGAACCTGGATTGAATAAAGTGGTCTTCTCCCTGCCTACCCTGCTGACATACAGTCTTGCTTTGCTGCGCTAAACAGCTGCTTTGCTGCACCTCAGAAGTGGTGCTGAATACAGCCTATAATTTATAAATCAGTTTTAAAAATGTCAAAGAGCTTTGGATTCAGTCTGGGGGAGTTAGTGAGTTTCTCAGTTGTCTCCTCTTCCAGGCTCTCAAAGCACTGTGCTAATGACTTTCTGGCTGCCAAATGGGGAAGTCTGAAACTTGGACTGGCAATTTCGTAGATTCCAGACCCTTTCTTTGTGCTAAAAAGACATATCAACAGGCTTTCAGCATAAACCATTACTACCCCATGTCACTTATCACCCTGACTGAACAAGGATTCTGACCACCAAGAACAGGTTTTCAGTTTAAAGGAAGCAAGAAAGAGCTGGGAAGGAGAGGGAAGCTACAGTCGCTCTTTCTGCCAGCCACTGTATGTTAATGACAAGTGACTCTATTAAACTCCTGTCCTGCCCTGCCTGGAGACACTAATACCAAACTTGTTCACCTCTGCAGCTGAGAACTGCCATGATCAATGGGGAAACAGGCTACCTCTCTATGGATGTGAAGGTCCCTGTGGACAAAGGGGTAAGAAATTATCCTTCTGTTCAGGTCACACGAGGGAGTGGATGGGAAGTGGATGCTAAAGAACCACAAAGGATGTGGTGTTAACACTCAGTATTTCTGAGTGTGAAGATTTTATTGTTTCACCACATATGTAACTCATGTGCTAAAGACATCTAGAAAAGCATCATTAGAAGTGCTCCTTACACCTACCAATATTCTGCTCTTAGAAAAGTATTGGAAACACCTCTCAGCTCCCTACTTTGTCCAGGCGAAGCCAAAAAGCATGTTGTTCACTGCTTATGGGGCTGTGAGAGGACAGTATCAAGAGTTTAGAATGGGGAAGATTATGCTGATCTGAGCTAGACAGAAAGAAGTTTGGAGACTATTTTGCCACTCCCTTTCCCTACCCAAAACCACTCATGAAAACTTTGTCCCTCACTTTGTCAGAATGTGATTTCCTTTATCCAGGGCCAGGATTAAATTTCTATGCAAATATTTGCAGATGTTGTATGAAAAATCCTAGCGAAATGTAGACTTTTGAACATTCCCTACCAGTTCTAGGGTAGGGTTATACATCTTCCCTTGGAATCAGTGCAAGATTATCTTGTACATTTATGTTCACTGGTACTTTTTCATTCAGGTTTATTTAACTCTCTTAAAGATTTTGGCTTTCATCATTTCCTGTTAGGAAGTATTCCAGAGTCCTGCAAGTTACACTGCCCAGAAGTCTTCCATATTTCAGGAAAATTTTCCATCCTTTACAGAGAGTATTTTTTTTCAGTGGCTGGCTGAACTGCTCCCATGCTAAGCCACAGTCAGCACCAATTCCAACAAACTGCTCGCAGCCACTGCTGAAAATAGTGCCGCTTCCTAATGAAGACACCCCTCTGTTTCCTCTGAATGGTTGTACTGCAAGATCTGGTCACTACATTTTCTCTCTCTATTCTTGGAGTTTGCAACTCTCAGGTTCCTGTCAATGGCTTGGCCTTTCTTCTCCAGGGCATTGCCAACATCTACATTTGAAATATTTGCACACTTTTCAGTCCAAGCAATTCAGCCTTTGTGTTTGCTCTCTTCATGTCTTTTATCATTTCTGGTGCACAAGTACCAGGGCTTTGCTGAATTAGAGTTCTGTTTCCCTGTTGCTCTTTAGAGAGCATATATTCTCTGCAATAAGATATTTCTGAACAGGGAGCCCCAAATCTCCTTCTGCTGTCCCTTCAATTTTTTTCTCCCTCCCACAGCTCCGCTGGAACTACCACCTTCACTTCTGTGTTTCTTAGCTATTTTTTTCCAGTTGCCATTTTTCCACAAGAAACCCACTCCTCCTCTTCATCCAGCCTTTCTAATTTTAAGGTCTGTTGAGACTTTTATTCAGTATGCAGAGAAATGTTTTATTTTGTCTTGCAGATCCCTGTACATAAGGGCTGCTAAGGCAGAGTCTGTCTGTTCCTCTCATTAGATCTTTTTCCCATGATAGCCTGTTGTTTACTGTTTCTTTTTGTTTACAATGCTGCAGCTGGTTCTCACTCCATATCTTTTTTTAAGCCCACTTTAACAGATTCCTTAGAATAAAATTTCATGAGAAGCTGTTTCAAGTGCTTTATATAAACCCAGATACATTGCATGCCCTTCCTTTCCTTCATCCCTCCACCTTAGTTATTCTGTCAGAAAAGCAATCAAGGTTTTCAAGCAAAATCTATTATTGGTAAGCCAAGATTGCTTATTTTGCTAGCTTAACCTCTTTGTCTCTGTGCACCATCAACAACACTTCTGAGTCATCCAGTGATATCTTTTTAGTTCAGTATTTTAGAGGCATCTTTCTGCTCCCCTGCCCAGAGGGGAAAAAAAAAAAAAAGATAACAAAAAGTAGCCTTGATAGAGAGGAATTACCTGTTTCATTCTGCAACACTGGAAGCCTTATGAAGCACAACAGGAAACTGAAGTATGTGACAGTTTTACTATTATCAGAATATACACAGTGAGAAACAGAAATGAAATTTAGCAACTCCCACTTTTACCCTGCTAGCTGATGAAGCAGATCAGCATTGAAACAAAGAAAGTGATGACAGAGCCTTGAAACAAAGAGAAGGAGGCAGTCAGACTGCAGAGACAAGGCCTGAATAAAGGGATAGCATTTATTCTGTCAGCCATGTAAACATCGATTTCCCAGGTTGATCTCAGGAAGGTATTGAGAGCAGAGTGAGACAGAGAGGGGAAAATAAGGAACAAATACAAGAGGCGGTTTTTAGAGAGATCAAGTGGCAAAAATGCCTTTGCTTGCAGCTGGAGTACGAAAGAGTTGTGACTGTGAAAACAAAACAGCGAGGACATGGGTAGGAGCTGTGGCAAACCACTGGCAATGGCAATAGCCAGGACTGGATACCTAATACAGTGACAACACCAGAACTGGAAACACAAATGTCCCCAGACTGCAGGGGATGGCAGTCAGCTATCCTGGCATGGCGCCAACATGCCCATGGTCTTCTCTTCTCCCTTGATCCCCACTATGTAGCAAAGTCCTATCTGACCATCCTCAGCCCTGCCTGGCTCAAGGGTGCCTCTATTTCTCTTCCATTCCGTGGATAAGTGGTGATACGTCCAGCTGTCTTGGAGCAGGCTGGCCACCTGCCCTCTCCTCCTGCAGGTTTGCCCTCCCTCCCTCAAGCTGCAAGTGCTGAGTGGCTGCGTGTGCAGAAGAGGGGCAGGTCAGGGAAACAAAGGATGAGCAGGACAAGCCCGGCTAAAGGAAAGGGTCTCAGAGTAGTGGCCAGGTCTTCTTCTCCATGCCTCCCTGCCTCCATCATCAGATCAGACAGGCAAGAAAAGGGAGGATTAATACCTCTTGTACCACCTCAAAACATCACCATGCCATGTTCTTCAGGGGTATCACTGCACTTTGGAAGATCTTGCACGTCAGGAGGAATCACTTCACTGAAAGAGTTATTTAACATTGAAATGAACTGCCCAGGGAGGTGGTGGAGTGACCAACCACCCCTAGAGAGGTTCAACAAACAACTGGATGTGGCACTTAGTACTCTGGGCTAGTTGGCAAGGTAGTGATTGGTCAAAGGTTGGATTCGGTCATCTTAGAGATTTTTTCCAACCTAAACGATTCTGTGTGATCTTGGCACAAAGACCCTGTTGCTCAGCGGTATAGAGCTGCCATACATGGGGAGAGAGAAAGAGAGAGGAGGGAAGGGATTGAGCCACCTGCCACCTCTTCACCTAAAAATATCCCCCATCCCCATCAGCCCAATAAGCACAAAGTTGGTGCTCGCTGTGGAGCTGGCGCTGGCTCATCCTTTGTGCCTTGCTCCACCTCCACTGCTGCACGGCTTCAGCAGCTTAGAGCAGGCACAACTCTCCCTGGGGAACACTGAGTTTTCTGTGTTCACTCCCCTGTCTCCCACACACATCCTCTCACCTCGTTTTCAGACTGGGTCTAGGATTTTAAACATATTAGGGTTCATATAATGGCATAAGGCTTGGATAGAAACTTTCCAAAAACTTTCCTCCTTTGGAAAAGAGTTCCACTGAAATCAACACTTTCCTACAGGAAAAGGCCAGTCTGGCAAACAGATGAAGTTCTGAAGCAGCTTTCAATAATCTGAAATGTCTTCAGTTGAAATGTCAGTCTGAAAAAAATATTTGCATGTGAATCAAAACGGCTTGGATTTGAATCAGCATTTTTTTTTTCCAAATTTAAAACGCAAATTTTTTTAACTGATGTTTTTTAACAAAATTGGAATATGCTAATGTCTTGTCCCAATTTGGCATGAAAGCAAAGGTCAGGAATATTAGTGTTTCCCACAGGAGTGGGGAGACTTGGCCCCAGCTGCCCACACACACAGTGGGTATGTTTGCCATCTTTCTACCTGCCCCACTGAGCCCCCCTCCTGCTGGAGATGATGATGATGATGATGTGCAAAGCTGTCAAGGTTGCTATGTATGGCAAAAGAGCAGTAGGGCCCCAGCATGTTGGCTTGGAGGGTGTGAGAGGGAGAGCAGCTTCCCCCCACCCCTTCCTGCAACCGGTGCAGGAGCTCTGGAGCAAAGAAAGGTTTAACTGAAGCCCTGGTTGGAAAGACAGAGTGGCTGCCTGGATCCTGAAAGAGCTGGATATGCTGAATACTGCACATTCATCCCTGCTTCCAGCCAGCCCTAGCAGGGTGTGAAGTGTTGGTAATGATTGACTGCTTCTGCTTAGCCCTGGGGACACATATCCCTGGTCCCCATCACCACCATGCTCTTGGTCAGTCAGATGGTCTCTCACTTTTCTTATTCCTGCTCTTATTCCAGAAACGAGTTCTTTTCCTCACCAATGATTATTTCTTCACGGACATCAGTGGCACACCCTTCAGGTGAGCAAGGACTCTGTGACACCAAGACAGTGTATCAGAAGTATGATCATGGACAGCAGATTGGTCCCTTTTCTTCACAAAACTGGCTACAACTTATGAGCAGAGCATCGTGAATAACTGACTTCTTTGTTCCTATAGCCATTAAAATATTGTTTGGGGTCAACTCAAAAGGAATATTATGATTTATCTGAACTTCAGAATACAAAAGCTGTGCCTTGGGTGAATCACATTTCATTTCAGAGAAATAAGACATCTTCAGTTTTCCATTCCACTGAATATGGTTTATGTTCTGGCATATGGCTTTAAAAAAACCCAACATTGTTATAAACTGAAAATTAGAAAACATCAAATAACAAATCAAGCAAAGCACGTGTGTGTGATTGCTTGTGGGTTGGTTTTTCTTTTCCCCAGCTGGAATGGTTTGAAACTGGCACAGATTTGAGTAGTGTTATCATTGACCTGAATCTGCAATGTTGGCTAAAAAGTTATCACCAGAAACGCTTCACAGCTCTACAGACAGGTTCTTTTGCCTCTTTGCTGAAATCAGATCTCACTTAATCCTCTTTTGATGATGTTCTTTTCCTTAATGGCTGTGGAGGGAGTTAATGTCTTTAAGGGTTGTTACTGCAGAGAGTGCAGCATCATGTTTAGGAATGACACCTTTCCTTGCTGACAAGTCCTCTGTTTTCCTTCCTGCCTCCAGCCTGGGTGTTGTGCTGTCCAGGGGACACGGGGAGTACATTCTGCTGGGGAACACTTCAGTGGAAGAAGGTAGGTTAATCTGAAAGGGCCATGCTGTCCCAAGGGACAAGGCAGCTACTCTGAACTTCCCCACTTTTCTCCTCCACAGCCTGTATGTCTGGTACCTAACTCAATACATGTATTATCTGCTTTCAGGTTTGCACGACCTGCTCCAGCCAGACTTGTCTTTAGCGAATGAATGGTAAGTGGAGGAAATCCTGTCAGTGACACGGGACTTTGTCACGATATTTGGGCAAACTTCCCAGCAACGTGGCTTGCATTCACCACCCTCTGTGGCCTAGAGAAAAAGCAGTGCTCTTCAGGGGCTGTACCTGAAAAGACAGGATGGTCTCCAGGAAATTCATTTCCATCTCTTCCTTTGGGAGATCCCACCAAGACCTGGCACATCACTGTGCTAACAAACATCTGAGATTTATCCTCAGTCTTCTGTGCTCAGACTTATTTTTTCCCCTCGTGTTGCTCAGAATTGTCTTACAAAACCTACAGTATGTCAGACCTGTCAGGAAATTTTGTTGCAAGCTTGGTGAGTGATTGAAATGCTTTTTTAAATCCTAGCTTATTTTTGGTTGGCATTCTTCTGAACTGAGCCTAGACCTAATTTCTAGTGAACATGAAGGTGATTTATGACCCCTGTTTCAATAGCAAGCAGAATTTACAGTTTTGCTTGGTTTGGATATGAAACATGGTGAAGCATGGCACTTTCCATTTATTGCTGTGAGGTTTGGGGTTTTCATGAACCCAACATTCAGTTACACTCAGTCACATGAACCCAGCCTGTATCAAAGCCAAAATAACTATATTCAAGAAGCCCTGCACCTCTTCTCACCTCTCATTGCACTGCTAAGTTTCACAGGCAACGCATTTGAGACACAAGCAGTGACATCTCCTTCTTCTACTCCTGACTTGGGGTGTCAGCTTACACACTTTACATATTAATTTCTCTTAGACTTCTCTCATAAATCACTCCTTTCAGCCCCTTCGTGAGTTGTAATTCTCTCTTATAACCCCTTCCTCTCCTGACAACGGAGCGGTCAGAATTGGAAGCAGGATCAGAAGACTGGTTTCTTTTATAATGCAGAGCATTTGTAACACATTCTTCTGCTTCTCCCCAAACTGTGTCCAGAGGCTCCTGCAGTGGTGTCCCCTTGGGACAGATTTTCTTGTCACCATATCATACTGCAAGATCATTCCTCATCTCACGTTTTGTTTCTCTGTCTCTCGTTTTTTCTGCTCCTAGTCTGGTCTTACTCAGGTTACACAAGACCCTCTGCTTCTCAGATCTCTCCATCACATTGTTATGGTGTACATAGACACATCTACACATCTTACACAACATGTAATGCAGATAACTGCTGGAAGGATTTGGGGCAGCTGTGTTGCATTGTGAGCTTATGCTGAAGGGCATCACAGCAGCCCTACCATGCTCAGCAGTCAGGTTAATTGGTGTTTGGTTTACTGGTAGGGTTTGACTTACAGTCACACGGTTAGATTTTGAGTGGGCACACCACGCAGCAGTGGCAAAATCTTTGCAGATTTCAAGTTTCTTGCTGAATTGTTTTTGCAGTTATTATCTTCCAGGAGCATTTTGTTAACTGTGGTTTCTCTTTGCCCTTGCTTCGTCTTCCCTTCCCACCAGGATTTACTGCATCACCGACATCGATCCAGACCACCGAAAGCTCAGCCAGCTGGAGGCTGTGATCCGTTTCCTCACTGGAGAGGAAGCTGACCTGGAATGTGAGTCCCAGGCACTGAAAGGGCCCTGCTGGGGTTTTCCTGTACCCATCAGAGGGGAGAAGGGACTATGACAAACTGATTGGTGTCAGACTGAGCTCTTTTGGCACCTGTGCACACAGGCAGGGCTGAACTCAAGCCCAAAATAATTCACAAGTGGAAACAAACTGAGGATCCACTCCCTTGATTCCGTCAGAGGATTTTTTTTCCATTCCAAAGCTGAGATGTAACTCAGCCTTATTGGAGGTCTCAGCATAGGAAATACTGAAGGGTGAAAGGCTTGAAAGGAGCTTGGTAGGAGCTGCAAACGATGTTTAAGATGGACTGACCAGCTGGGCTAGATGGGGCGATGGCAGGAGGAGCCGGGAAAACTAGAGACTACTTAGCTTCCCATGGTCCCAGTCGTCATCCTCCAAGGGTTCACAGTGCCATCTAGAGAGATGGGTTCTTTCAGAACAAGGATTACTAACTTTGCTTTCCAAACACAACAGGTAACCGATCTAGGGGTAAAAAACTGTCACATAATTATTATCTTTGCTGCTCCCCCTGCTGCTCATCCACTGCACCAGGCAACACGTTCTCCAGGCAACACATAGCCACATGGGCAGCTGATACAGCACCACCACAGTGAGATCTCTGTCAGGGGGCAGAGGTGGGCAGCTGTGCATGGGAACTCCTCACAGCAATTCAGCTTTAGGATGTCCTTCAGCCCCCTCAGTTGTGCAAAGTACAAGCTTTTGCATGCAGTGCTGCACCTGAGAGGCACAAACCTCTGGCACAAGAATGGGAATCTCTTAAAACTAAAATCAAATGTAATCCAGTCATTTTGCCTCTCTTTGCACAGTGTGAGCAGACCCCCACCTGGGTCTCCTTAGAGCAGGCTGGAAAGAGGAGACGTATCAGCTGAAGAGGCCAGGGAGTAGGAAATTTTCAGGAGCGGTGACTATGAGAAACATGCAGACTTGGAAGTGCTGTGGAGGAAAAACAGATATGATTTGAACACATCTTAGACATATGGGGCCTGGAGAGAGAAAGATCTCGTGGTGAGCTCTGATTTTGAGGTCTGAATTACAACAAGGATGGAAAGAAAGATCCTGAGAGCTGTGACAAAGAAAGTCAGGTGAACTTGAGATAAAACATTAAGGGAGACTGGAACATCAACCCTGAAACACTGAAATGGTGGGGGTGTTTCCATCTAGAACAGCACTGAAAGGGGCATTTCTGCAATATGATGGTCATCATATTCTCACAGGAGATTAATGCAAGCAGGGCAATACAATAATGAAGCAGGTCAAGGAAATGAGGTTTGGGAATAAGTCATTTAGCACGTGATGATACTTTGAACTTTCCTAATCACTTCTTAGTTCCAAAGTGGATTAAACTGGTGGCCTGGACTGGCTTGAGCATCTAATGGAAATCAGGACAGGACAGTGTTTTATGAGGCTTACAGGAAGGAAGCAGGGCTAACAGAGAAGCCAGTGAGCACAGGGACAGAGTAGAGACCATAAGGAAGTCACTAGTGATTTTGCAAGAAGCTTCTTAAGTGGAATGTGGTGGCTGGTATCCTCTCTATGGGATACCCAGAAGTCAAGGTAGGGATTTGAGGCAGTGGCCTGTTCATTAAAGGAGATGGCTGAGTCAAGGTCTAATGAATAACTTCACTTGAAAGCCTCTCACTTGCCCACACTTATTTGGGCACCACCCTTCCACCAAGTTTGCAGGGGAACCGGTCTGATGATTCTGGACATCAGGAAGAAATTCTTCACAGAAATTATTAGAAACTGGAATGGGCTGCCCAGGGAGATGGTGAAGTCACCATCCTTAGAGGTGTTTAGGAAAGACTGGACGTGGCACTTGGTGCCACGGTCTAGTTGACAAGGTGGTGATCTGTCATGGGTAGGACTCGGCCTCAGAGGTCTTTTCCAACCTAGCTGATTCTGTGATCTTGGCAGTAACATCTCTTCCTGTGCTCTCCACCATCCAGGGGGGTAGGTCCTCTTCTCTGCCCTGTGATGGGAGGTCTCCTTTTGTGCCACATTGCTCCATTGTCTTGGACAGATAGATGTTCCTTACCCAGGGATTCTCTAAAACAACTAGGTAGGAACATATCTTTCTCTCCTGATCTTTGTTCTCCTTCCTTCTCAGGTGATGAGGAGTTGGTCCAGGAAGTGCTGTTTGATGCAGTGGTCACTGCACCCATGGAGGCCTACTGGACTACATTAGCCCTCAATATGTCCATGTAAGTGTATGAGAAATAAATATGGATAAAACTGCATTGAAGAGGCATCTTCAGAGTATATGGGCTCAGGCAGTGCCTGAAACAGTCACAGAGCCTTGCACAGCATACAAAATACTTCAGAAATAGCTCAAAAAGCTGATAGAAATAGCTCAGCAGCTTTAGAAATAACCCAGAAACTGTCTCTCAGGAGTGAACTGCAGTGGTCTGGACCTCCTTGGGACAGCCTTTAGTTTGGTGAGGGATTTTTTTTTAGTGAAGAAAAGGTACTTTGGTCTCGTCTCTATCAGTGATGCCTTCAGATTGAGCTTCAGGAAGGTAGTGGACAGGCTGGCTTCACTAAACAACTTTCTACTTTATTATTTCCAGTGACACACCTGTTGCTTGTAGTATCTTGTATCATGTCACACAGATCTTCTTTCAGCAGACAATGTTACTTACACAGATATGTGGCCACAGAGCTCCTGTATCAGTTACTGGTATCCCTACCACTAACAGAGGTGGAGCCAGTGACAATCATTAGGATTACGGTTTGGATACCCACCCAGTTATCAGGACACCCTTAAACAGCTCCACCAAAACACTCTCTTCAGAGACATTCTGCTCTGCTGCCCATCCTCTGCATCCCTGATCCAGCCATTCTCCCTCTGCAGTTCCTCTCCTTCACTTCAGCCTTACTAGCCTGGAGCAGGGTTAGCACGGGGAGAGGAGCTTGTGATCTACTTAAAAGAGAATGAAATGAGCAAACTTCAAAGCTTTGAATCTAAGTACAAGTCTTAAGCCTGCCAATTGTTAGCCAGCAACAACCTGTTGCCATTAGCATGGAGGAACCACTGTCACTCCTGGTGTAAATGGGTTATATTACAAATTAACCATGTCTTCAGGTGTGGCTCCTAGTTTGGAAGGCTCCCATCCCGGGGAAAGGACGTGGCTGCTCTTTTGAGAGCTGTTTGCTTCTGCTTATATCTTTCTGTTCCACAGGGACACTGAGGCAGGTGTTGAGATGGCGTTTCTGGGCACTCGGGCTGGACTCATGAGGAGTGCCCTCTATGTGGGCTCTGAGAAAATTTCCAACAGGTAAGTCTCTAAACTGATCAAGGGGTTTCTCTCAGTGTCTCTGAAGGGGTAACATGAAATCACCACCAGCCTTAGAAATGTATTTAGGGAAACAGAATGGAAAGAAACAACACCTTGACGGTATTGGTGCTGATTCAGAGAGTCAGGTTAGGGGGCCTTTGTCTTCCTCTGGTCCTTTTGAGTTTTTCTTAAAATAGTGTCCCGAAGTGCAGTCATTTAAATGGAAACCTTCAATCGTTCCCTGACTTCAGTCAGCCAGTGCAGAGAATGTCCACAGTTACTACATATCCTCAGGACCATTTTGCAGTGTAAAGGCTCTCTGCACTCCAGTGCCCCAGCGACATTCCAGCTTGGCTATATTTGATCTTTCTATCTCAATTCCTCTCCCAGATTTATTCCGTCCTGCCTCCTACATTGCCCGCATCCTAGCAGCATCACAGTGCCTTCCAGTGAGGCATTAAGTGATGTGACTGACATCTGTCACATACAGTTCGTTCTCTTGTCCTCTCCCTCAAGGCAAAAGCATGTGTTCAGTGGAGGGTTTTGACATGGAAAGGGTATAGTTTGCATTCTGTTGCATTTTGAATATGCAGGCTGGTGCATGCTGCTGTAAGAAAGGACAGGTCACAGAGGCACACCAGCAGATGGAACAGAAGGGGACCATGTTCATGGTGGTCATTAACTTCTTGGCAGCTGTTTCAGTGTCCCCAAGTTCCCCAAACATAAGTCCTACATTCAAGCTCTGCTCCGCCTGAAAGGTGACACTCCTCATGTTTTTGAGGCAGTCTGAACAATTCAGAGTAATCAGTCACTGGCAACAAGGGAGAAAATGCCGTGTGCTGCAGGAGGCTAATAGGATGATTCCCTATCCCCCACTGCTCATCAGGAGCAGCTTTCAATGCTTTCAAACAGCCACAGTCACCACACTGCTGAGACAGAGCCCTGCACATCACACAGGAGGCGCTTCTGGAATCCCCTGAAAGGAAGGAACCATATAAATGAGTAATTATCATTACATCAAAATATACAGCAAAACAAGAGCCTGAAAACAAAGGGATTTGCCAGCCAAGCTGTAGGAACCTCCAGGGAAACCAATGACCTGATTTTCACAAGGTCTCTCCTGAGTACCCACTGCTTGTCTTGTCACACCGCCAGGACACATCCTGCTGCCTTCAGGAGCACCCCTTTGCTCAAGCACTTCAGTCCCTGCATCACCAGGAATCACAGAATGTTAAGGGTTGGAATGGACCTTAAAGACCAACTGGTCTCAACCTCCCTGCCATGAGCAGGGACCCCTCCCACTATACCAGGCTGCTCAGAGCTCCATCCAACCTGGCTTTGAACACCACCGAAGTCGGGGTATCCACAGCCTCCCTGGGCAACCTGTTCCAGTGTCTCACCACCTTCGCAGTGAAAAATTTCTTCCTAATGCCCAACCTAAATTTCCCTTCGTTCAACCTGTACCCATTACTCCTTGTCCTATCACTACAGCTCCTAATGAGGGAGTATCTGTGGTCCCCTTCAGACACCGGCAGGTTCTTATGAGGTCTCCGCTCTGAGAGAGGGGCTCCTGAGGAGATCGGGATTTGGCTACAGTAGCACGACCTTACGCTTGGGGTGGTTTTAGTTAGGAGACTGCCTAATCCCCCTTTCCTCACCTGCTCCCCCTTGCCCTGCAGTAACTATGGCCACGTGGGCTCCCTTTTCCCTCCCACTCCCACCTGCCGCGCTTCACCTGCGGCACTCCCGCCCCCGTGGGGCTCAAAGGAACCCCTCCCCGCCCCGCCCTTCCCGGGCTCCAAGCCGCAGATCCCGGGAATCCGCGGCGGCACCGCCCGCCCGGGGCTCGGCCGGGCCAACAGCGGCACCTGGCGGCGGCCCCGGCCGGGAGCGGCCCCTCACGGCGCGGGAGGGCCCGGCCCGGCCCCGCCCCGGCCCGGCCCCAGGGGTCCCGCTGCGGCGCCCCCCGAGGAGGGCACGCCCTGCACCCCCGTGAACAGCTACTGCCCCGGGTTCTCTCCCGGCAGGAAATTCCTGACGCAGAAGGACAAGGAGAGTATCTTCACTATGGACCACTTCCCTCTGTGGTACCGCCGGGCGGCCGAGCACCCCCCCGGGAGCTTCATCTACAGCATTGTCTCGGAAGACGATTCAGGTAACCCCAGCCTGAACGCAGAGCGGAGGAGAGAGAGAGAAGGAGAAACCTTTTCACGTCTCGCATCCCGGACCACGCCCATCCCGATGCCTTTAGTGCTGCTCCCCTCCTGGTGGGAATCGCTGAGACCCGACCTCTGAGTGTTACCATCGCCCCAGTGCAGAGGCACAGAGGTCGTGGCCGAGATACTGCTCAGAGCAGAAAGAAAAAGCCACGAGCTGTGGGGAAGGCAGCCAGGGCTGTGAAATGCAGGGTTACAGAGGAGGTGAAGGATACGTGGAAATGCAGGGCTTGGGTAGATGGAAAGATTTAGCGAGGTGGGAGCTGGGAAAACACAAGGTCCGTGTGGGGCTGGAGAACACGTGAAACATGAGAAGGGAACAGGAAAGGTGTTGCAGAAGGAATGAGACACATAGGTGTGGCCAGGCTGGGGAGGGAACATCAGCCATGGGGGATGACAGGAGCAGCTGGCACAGATGAGGGACCATCAGCACTCAGTCAGGAAGTCTAAGTTTAGAGGGTGTCATTTTTAACATCACCATTTTCCGTGACAGAATGGATAGGTTTGTTATGGAAGGTGGCAGAGGAAAGGGGTGGAGGGAAGGCTTTTCCATAGCATTGGTGCCCTGCATCCTTCCTATTAGAATATGGCATCCCTTGCTCAGTAAAGAAGTTCAAACGCTAGAGGAAAGCAAGGAGTAGCTTTTCAATGTCTGTTGCTTAGGGTGTTGGTTCCTATGAGTATGCAGGGCCAGCCAGGACCTCCTGAAAGGCTGGAAGAGAGCAGAAACACCTAAAAACAAACAAACAAAACAAAATATTCATGCGAGACTCCTACACAGAAGGCAGAAATCCCCTCTATGCTCCTCCCTGGCCCCTAGCTCTCCATCTCTGTCATGGAGCTTGGCACTTTAGCTGTTAAAGCTTTTTGTGGCGCAGTGGTGGGAGGCTGGTGGGTGGGAAAGCAAGTAGCAAAGTGAAGAAAACCAGGCTTGAAGGCAAGAGATGAACCAGGATGTAAAGTGAGAGAGATGCAATGAGAAAATACTTGAAACCTCTCACAAAAACCTCTCTCTTCTACCCAGCACACTTAAATATCACTTAAAAGTCAAGAGTGGAGAGAGGGAGAGGAAAGGCAGGAGGGACCTTTTGCTCCCCTGCATGCCACAGCATTTGCTCTTTGGAATAGAGCATGGGTTAGAAAACCAGGCAGTGACACCCTGTGGGACCTCCTAGGGCAGCCATTACCCACAGCAGTCACTCCTGGCTTAACACTGGGCTTGTGGTTTGCTGTGGCTTTCTTAGAAGTGCATAAAGACAGAAGACAAGTAGCTGCCACTGGATTTTGTTTTACATGGCTGTTGGTCAGAAGCTTCAGTCAAGTCCAGAACCCCATTCACCTGGAAACTCTGCAGGCACACTGTAAGAAGTAGTACATGACCCTGAGGACCTTGTGCCCTAAACTGTAAGGGAGATTAGTAGTCTCTTTAGGGATGAGCAGCTGTGTTTAGAGGGACTGTGATCCATGAGGTCACACAATATGCCTGGAAAGAGCCAGGAAATAATACTCAGTGCTTCTGAGCCACAGGAGTTCACTGTAAAGCAAAGTCCAGGGCCTTCCTTGACATCCAATGAAGCAGGGCTGCCCCACCTTTTAGCCAAAATAGGCCACCTGGTTTCTTATTAAATTCTGTTAGATGCTGATGTCCCCTTTTCACGTTTTCCACGATTCCCTGCCCAGTGACAAGGGGTATTCATGGCAGATGGACTTCTAATCATACAAGAAGGAAAAGCCCCAAGAGCTCCCTGCTGGGAAGGAAACCAGCAGGGAATGACTGCAGGTCATCAGAATACTTTATCTAGGGCACCTCCTCCTAGTGTCCAAAAGTCCCAGAGACAAAAAGACATCAGGGAACCCTCTGCATGTCAAGTAGAACTGTTCTTGCAGCCCAGATCTCTCATGTTTTGGATGAGATTTTTTTTTTTTCCGGAGACACTAGATGTATTTTGCTTCTTTGTACCATCTGAGGAAGAACAAGATGTTTAAAGATTCACCATCAAGGCAGGATCATGCCCAAGGCATGTGAGCATAAGTTGGCTGGGTAGTGTTTCACAAGGGTTTTACTATTTCTGACACTCTTAAGCAGGTCAATGTGGCTTTAGTCCAAAAATCAAAAAACAGTGAGAGCCTCCAGACTAAACTGTGGTAGACCCTGAATTGTGCTCTGGACACACTGGGTACCACCTAGAATGATGAAAGCAGAAATGGAAATCAGTAGCAATGCTGTAGCTGTTGGCAAAGAAAGAATCCCTGATGCGTCTCTCTGAGCAGGAGATTTCCGTACAGCACGCAAGGAGGGAATCAGTTGCAGACTAGATCGATCATACTGACCTTTAAACTCTCCCCTGGCAGTCACAGGAGAGGTGCCCCAGCTGAAGCTAATCTAACAATTTTTTTAGAAAATACAGAAATGGAATCTGCCACATGGACAACTGCAGACTGAAACAACTGCACTAACACAGGGAGAGGAGGTGGGGTTCAGTTGCTTAAGCCTATCCAGCCATGTTATTTTAAATGCCCTGTGGGAGCTGAGAGATCTGCACAAGGCTGGCAGATGTGACACAGGACTTACAGGATGCTTAAAACAGCAGCTCAGAGATAATCGGGAGACCCTGGGGCATAACAGAGTTTAAAGTCCCAGAGGACCTTGTTTCTAAAAAGGAGTGCACCCTGGAAGTACCTGGGAGTGCTTTGTCTGCTCTGCAGTTTGCAGTGCTGGCCTGGCTTGGGTAACTGAGCCAGACATGAGCCCAGCCTTTACTGTGCAATTGTTGTCAGAATTACCTGTCCTGCTGTTCCTCTGTCTACAGAGTTTAGATTGGTGCATTAAACAGAACAGCTTTCTGGCCTAAGAGAGGCTCTACATGTCCAAAATCGAGGAGGCCGGTCCTTTACATTTTATCTTAAAATTATGCAATGTTTGAAGCTGAAAGGGACCTTTAAGATCATCTAGTTCCACCCACCCTTCCAGGTGGTTTGTCCCCTGCAGGGACACCTTCCACTAGACCAGGTTGCTCAAAGCCCCATCCAGCCTGGCGTTGTACACTTCTTTTATGCTGGGGATGCTACTTTTGTCATGAGACATCACCTATAAGACAAAAAAAAAAAATAAAATCTATTCAGAGCCCATTATGTTGCTTATGTATCTTGAAAGATGCAGTCTTTGAAACTCTGGGATGTTTTAGAGTTGAGACTTGGGTAGACACTGTCCTGGATGAGAAAATGTGTGAGCGAGCTGCTCCTGCTGCATTTCACTCCTCTCTGGTGGTGAGCTAACCAAGCCTGCCGTATTTGTGTCTTGACAGAGGGAGGTGACCTTCCAAAAGTGGTGACCGTGAGCACGGCTGTGTCTGTGTCTGTGGACGGGAAGATGGGGATTGCTGCAGGTAGGACATTCTGGTGCCTCTTTTTATCTTGAATGAAACGGTTGCGTTTTTGTGTGGAGTGTGGGAGCTGAGAGCTGTTAGCTTGTCATTCAAGGGAAGTGATGGGAGCCACAATAGATTGTGATGTTGAAAAGTAGGCTCAACAGAGAGAATAATAGAGCAGGTACTGAATGGCTGACAGGCTTCTGAAAGGGGAGCTGGCTGATTGAAGGGAAGCTTCCCATTCTCATTTCCATTGCTGGAATTTGTGGATTGAGACTCTTTCTCTGGAGCATGAGGAGGTTCAGAAGTCCGTAAAACTCTTTGCAGGAGACACTTTTGGCTTTGGAAAAGCATTATGTTCATGCATCTCCACCGTCATCTCAGCTGAAAAACAAAGTTTTGCTGGTGGAAGGGGTGTGTTGCTAGATCTTCAGACCTATAGATTGCCAAACTTATTGTTGTATCTGAGCTTTAAACTCCATTTGGCAGACCTTCACTAGTCTCTGCATCTACTTTTGGAAAATTCGTACAGCACGTTATTTCCAGCAGAACCCAAAGCTTTTGAAGATTTACCATTTTCTGTATTAGTTGCTTCAGCCTTTATGGAAGTACAGTAAACTCAGAAGTGAAACAAAGCACCCATTTAACAAAAAAAATCTACATAAATCAGTAACACTGGTGTCATACCCAACTTAAACGCTCGGCATAGGAGTATTGGGGTAAGAGAAGATGTAGCTCTTATCCCAAGTGTTTTTAGAGCCTGGAAGTGCTGACCAAGGGAAGAGGTTGATGGAACAGGTAACGGAGTAATTATCACCAGAAATATTCTGTGATGCAAAGCTTCTTGTGAAAGAATGGTTAGTGTTAGTGGAGCCTTGCATGGTGGCAGGAATGTCTGACAGAATGGATACCAAACAACAACTTTGTTATAGAAGTATCCAGTAGAGAGAAGGCCATGCTGCAGGCACCTTTGGATCACAGGGGCTGATACTGCTTTTGCCTAGGCTGGGTAGTATACAGGGAACGATCTTCCATACTACTAGTCAGTAAAACTGTGGCAATTTAACATCAGCTGATGAAGTTTTCCTAATTTCTAGGCTTCCAGTAAGTTCTAGCTGAGAGTGGTACTCTTTAAATATCACCTGGGCATTAAGAAAGTACTTATAAGGTGAAGGAGGGGTGTTATGAAATAGCACTTTTCACTAATAAACCAGCATGTTAAGCCCAAAACCAGAAAATTGTTATGAAGTCTGTCCAGAGACTCCTGTAAAATAGAGAGGGTTTCAGCAAAGTTCCCGTTAATAGGTGCTTGGATCATAGAAACTGCTCCCAAAAATGATACTAGTTATACCCAGCAGAGAAAGAAAGAGCATTAAAACTGTACCAAGGGCCCTTGTGCAGCACTGGAGTATTTTTCTAAACAGTAATTAAGGAGGACAAAAAATATTTAAAAAAAAACCCCAAACATGTTTTTCATGGTCTTTTTCCTCCCCTTTCCTGACCTGTGAGTTAGAGCAGAGGCACAAAGGCAGTTCATCTGGCACTCGGCATAAATACAGGGAAGGAAACTTCATGGTGGAAGCGCTGGAGCAAGAACAAGTGGCAGGAGGATCTGCCCCTGACAGAGCCATTTCTCTTCTGTCAGCAGCGCTTTTCACAACCCCTGTGGAGATTTCCACCCACTCAGTTATGCTGAATACTGAATCGACTGTCTGTGTGGACGTGCTGTGAAGGGGCAGGATCCCTTTGCAGAAGGTGGAAAAATCAGCAGAGGATAGGGAAACAGAGACTGTTAAAACAACAACAGTGAGGTAAAAAATCTGTCATTTGTGGAAATGATACAGAACAAACCAATGTTCTCACTGGCAAACACACAAGTTGAGACACACAAATGAATTTTCAGTTGTTTTCATCCCTTAAAGGTACCATGGTCCCTGCCACTAGCAGGCCCATTAGGTGGCCTGACCACGAGCATCTTCTGTTCTCACACGTGGTGGATGTTCTTCATTCCTGGTTTCTTATGCTTTGATGAAAACTACCCATCTTTCATCCACGGTGTGGGCTCAGAGGCAGCATCCAGACAATTACTTTCTCCCAAAGGGTCCAAAGTCCTTCGTCCCCCCATTGACTTCAGCAGGAGTGCCAGGGTTTGCTGAGCTATGGCCATCTGTCAGTTTACACCGTGTTTTGGGGGTTTCAGAGGGCAAAAAGGTACTGTATTACCCTTTTCTTTGTTTCCAGCAGTGACTAGGTTCATCATCTGAATCTTTCATGCTAGTAGTCATTAAAAACAAAGGACAATAATTGTGCCACACTGCTTATTGAAATACTATTTCTTCTTGAGCATGTCAGCTTTGAGAGTAAGGATGTAGGTCTCACTTCATCTCCCCTCACATTAATATTCTGAGTGGCTAGATCCTGATTCTAGGGGACTTCATCCCACACCAGAGTTTCCAATTCAAATGATGCTGGGCTGTGCTACAATACCATCCTGAGTACAGCAGAGAGGTAAAGGAAGGGGAGACACAACAAGAGGCAATCAGAACAGAATGGAATGCAGATTGTTGTTATTATTATTGTTATTCTGATGGCATCAGCCCTCAGTGGGATTGATGCTGTATTCATTTAGGGTTATGATACTAGCAGAAGTTTGGTACCCAGAACTGGTTCAGAGAAAGCCAAATATCTGGGTAGACTTGTGGTTTCTGAATAAATGCAGTCAGAGTTCTATAGAAGGGGAACAACAGAGACTTTTTAAGTGCCCCTATAAAAGAACAAGTGGTATGAACTGGCCTGTCATTCTGCCAGTGATCATTACTGTCACTTGTTTGACTTGATGGTGCTTGAGGGGATTTGTAAGCGCTTTGAAATGTTCACTATGCATGCAGTGAAAAATAAAGCTCCAGGATTTACAGCCATGCCCGTGGGGAGGGAGCACCCTCAGTGTCCCCATGGGGAGAACATCACTGATGGAGTGTTGGGCCCCTTTTCTTCTGGCAGATGAATGTCAGTCCCTAGCCAAGGCAGAGTAAGGCAAACTGGTAAAATCATATCTCCAGGAAGATGACACAGGCCTGGGTGCTGTCAGGGGGTGAGGGAGCAGTCAGATGGGATTAGAGAGTAGCTGGTCCAGAGGGCTGAAAGAAGGGATAGAAGGGGGAATACAAGGGCCTCCTTCCTCCCATTTCAGTCTGGTTTAGCTCAGTGAGAAATCCCGGAATATGTTTGAAGGGAGTCCAGGCTGCTCCTCTTGCCATTAGAGATGCTACTCCACACATGGACAGGTGGGGAGATGGCCAAATTCACAAGAGAAAAGTGTCTTCTGCCCTGCCCTGCCTCTCCCCTTTCCACTCATCCCTCTCCTTCTCCCATGGGCCAATCCTGAGGCACAAGGTGGGTGCACAGGGGGTTCAAAGTATGGAGCCAAGGCAGAGTCTACTTGTGTGAGCTGAGCTGGTGTGGCCTCTTGGGTGGGAAGCCACACAGTGAAACCCCTCTTCCGGCTTTACTATACCTGTTTCTTGGAACTAATAATATCTACCTGCTATGTTGCGCTTTGCCACTTCAAAGCATTATGCAAACGTTAGGTAATGCCTGGATGATTAATTATAATTAACGAGAAGGCAGCTATTCTACTGGGATGTCAGTCCAGAACCTTTCACGCACACTAACTTTGTTGGAAATGAGAAATAAGGCATGGTGATGGCACCCTCCCCAAGCCATGTCCTGCCCCAGATAGCACTGTCATCTGCTCCCTCCCGTGAGTCAGTAGCCCGGGGCTTTCTGGTCCTCGGGGTGCAAGGCAGAAATCACATGGAGTTGCTGACAGAAGCTTTTAGTGATTTAAAGCCCCAGTGAAACTGCTGGAATCTGCACAGGAGTTCAGCTGTCACTCTGGGCTGTGTCTGACGTCTCTTTCATTGCCTGACCTTCTTGCTGTTCAACTTCCATGGCTGTCAGCTGGCTGCCAGTCCCGGCAGGGGCAGGTAGGGGTTTCTTTCCATTAGGTTCCTGGCCATGGCTGTCATGTTTCAGGGAAGGGAAATGGACGGTGGGGCATGCAAAGGCTTCGTGGTGCCCAATTAAAAACAATCCAAATGGGCACTTGGGAGATGCAGGTTTGTTTTATACCACACTCAGCTCCTCTGTTTATAGTGAAGGTTACTGTTCTTACCAGCAGGGATGGGAGCACGGTGAAATCATTATCCCCTGACACCAACAGTATATACAGATGTATTTGGGGAGAGCTCTAGGCAAGCTCAAACAAGGGCCAGAGAGGAGAAATATTGTCTCTATTCTAAAGAGAGAGTTTTGGGACACTGAGTTATTAAGACCAGTATTTTTGGAAGAGCTCTGTACTCACAGCAGGAGCAGATTAAAAAAAAAAAAAAGAAAAGCTTAGGGTTTTTTTTCAGAGGTATTTGAAAACAATCAGTCTGAAAAGTAGATAATGGGAAGTTATTTTGCCATTTTACCAGTGGTTAAAATTGAACCTCTATCATTCTGACGGAAGCTCTTCATTTGAAAAGTGATTCCTGGCCAGCGTGATGTCTCTTCCTTGGTCCCCAATTTTTGGCTACCTGCTGTCTCTTACCAGCAAGCAGGGACAGGAGCTGCAGGTGGCTTTTTCAGCAGTTCTGTTGCTGTGGCATCTTTTCAAACTCATCTACACACAATTCTATATTCCTACAGTTTTGTTGCTTGGATGGATAAAACATTTCAACCTTCTCACTAGAAAGTGACAGTTGCTTCCATAGAAGCTGCTAAAAGGCATGGAAATAAGCTATAATAACATAAGCATATTTTACATTGGAATAGCTGCATCTAAGCTAGAGAATTAATGTTATTTCACCAGTCTGGTTCAGGAACAAGCAGAAAGTTACCCAAACAAAACTTGAGGGCAGCCGATCTCTTGAATGTGTGGTGCAGTATTCGGAAGGAATGCTGTCCCTCTTTTGATGCTGAAGGTTGTGCCAAAGATGTCCCTGTGCAGAGACTTCTGTCAGCTCTTGATGCATCCTCAGGTGCCTTTATGGAAATCACGGTCCCCCCAGAATCCAGTGGTAGGATGGATAAAAAGAAGGAAGACTCAAGTCTTTTTCAGCCCCATCACCTGCTATGTTTGGTTTCTCTCTGGTGTCAGCCCCTTCTGGCAATCCCCGAAGCACAAGCAGTTTCTCCCTCATCCATTTGATCTGACAAAATGAGAGACATCTGAATGGGCCGTGCCCTGGCACTGAGTCATAGGAAGTGTTGGGGCACTTCAAGGCAGAAGTGCTGATGATTTTAGTGCTAACAGCAGCCCTGCCTTCTCCACCTCTCAGGACACCTGTCTGGGGCACGTCTGGAGGGTAGAGCAGGTAGTTTATGGATCATGATATCCACATTACATGGTGGTACTGGAGTGCCAAACCCAGTGTTCATTGCACCCTTCATCAACCCATCTGCCTGCCGTCCCTTGAGTTCTGCTTCTGTACTGAGCCTGGAACAGGAGAGACCTGTAAGCACACAGGCTGCTTTTTGGGGTGTTTCTGGGGCAGACACAAGTTGATCTACGAGCCAGACAAAAGTGAGGTGATTGCATTATTTTACAAACTTTGCCTTTCATCAAGGTTTGGTGTAGCTGCTGGGGCCACACGGTTCCCTGTTCAGAGCTGATTATCCTCCAGCCACGTCAATAAACAGGCAGAAAGAGCAAGCATCTGCCTACAGAACTCCAAATACATGTCTCTGTGCGTAGACAGTAGCGGGCAACAAGAGGGGAAAATAAGTTGATTTTATCCTCAAAAGAATGCTAAAAGTAGGCATGTGAGACATCTTCCATAGTTTTCTGTTTACCCTGGCTGGACCTTAGCAGTATCCATTTCTTCCATGGTGTATCTGCTGTCTGCACAGGCTGTAAGATCTTTAGTACAGGAATGATGCCTCCTCCCTGTGTGTGCAGACATTGCCTACTGCCTTGGGAGGAGTCCTTGTCTGGGGAACAAGTGAAGACAGTAGCCAATTCTGCAGAATAAATATTTCCTTCTAGTCCCTGCTGGAGTGCCAGAGTTTGCACACTACCACTTACTGGGAAAAGAGCACTAAGTGACTGATCCCCCTGTTCCTCAGCCCATGCAGGTGGTGCTTCACCCAGCACAGAGCAAATGCCCTCGCTGTGGGTGGGTGCCCATGTCAAGGCCTTGCCCTCACCAGCCCTTTCTGAGAATTTTCTCAATGGGACACCAAAACAGATTGGGGGGTTTCTCTTGTGGGGTCTGGTGAGGCCTCTCTCCAGAACATCCTCAGTCCTGCAGCCTGTTCCCGGCTAGAGCTCCAGCCCAGGACCCTGTTCTTGCCTGTGTGTAGCGGGAATCTTCTAGCCTAAGGTTATCCATCACCACTGCCTCTACAGCTCCTCTGATTGCCGTGGTTGTCACTCTTGAAGGGAAAAGAGCCCTTGACACCGGCTCAGGAGAGACTTGCATATAGCTGGATTTTTTGGATTGGCACCCGGTGCCTTTGCCGTGTTCCCTTTGCTTGCAAATTATTTGATATCATTTTAATTCTGAGCCGAATTAGAGCAGTGCATGGGTTGCCATAGCAACCATTTCCTTGTGCCTTTTGGTCTGACTCATTGCAGACAATTACTCTTGCGCTCCAGGATTCACAGATGTGATAGGAGAAGAATCATGTGCTGGGCTTTCAACTTTTTTTGCTTTTAATTTCCTTCTCAGCCTCTCTCCCGTTAACTCCTACATAACCAGCATCAGCAGGGACCTGTATCTCTGTCCAGGGCCACGTGGCTCCGAGGGAGCACATTGCAAGTGGAGTAAGTGCAGATGCACGGTGTGTGAGGGGATTTGTGCATACGTGTGTGTATTTGTATACATAAACAGTTTCTCTGAGGTGTGTCTGAGTATCTGATTAGGGACGTGCACAGATATTTATACCCGTGGAGAGATTTGCACTTATTCCTGTCTGTGGTGGGGCTACGTGCTCCCACGTGTTTTCTGTGTGTGCACACGGGTATGGACATGATTAATCCCTGTGGAAGTGGAATTTTACCCACTGTGCAGGGTCTGTCAGCATAAACTGAGTATTTAGGATGACCGACAAAGTGCGAGGGGCACAAACAGTCCAGAACCTTCCATTTGGAGCTGTGTGGAGATCCAAATGTCGAGCAAGTGGCACTGACACCTCTGACCAAGCAAGGTCCAAACCTAAATCCCTGTGTGAATTCAAGGACAGTACATTACCTTGCTCACATCCCCAACACCCCATGTCTGTGCATCTGAAGTCCATGGAGTAAGGCAGAGTTGTCTGTGCAAGGGCTGCAGCCTTAGCACAGCTATAACTGATGTCATGAGCTGCATTAGGACCTGCAGTTCAGCAGAGGAGCAAAGTCATGTGAGAAGATGCGGGAAAGGATCACACAAGCATATGTGATCATAAATATGAACATAAGCAGTCTGTAGATGAAGGTGGCAAATATCACAGCAGAGGAGGTTATAGGAAATGTCTGGTAAGATGGTTTAGCTGAAGTTCAGCCAAGGCACAAGCAGACAAGTTTTGCAGGGTGAGAACCACAGAAACTTAGCAGATCTGAGTACAGCTCCAGTCTACTCCTAAGGTACATTCTTTTCACCACCAAACTCAACCCGAATTCTTCTTCTTCTGCCCTACCTATCAACCTCAGGCACACATCTCCCCATCATAAGCCTATATAACAGGACTCTGACTGCCATCTCTTTCCCCTCACAAGACCTTTTTCTTCTCTTCCTTTTCCTCACTGGGATGCAGAAACCCCATTTGTAGGATCACAGGACAATTCTGGTCAGGCTTCTGAAGGTCTCTAGCCACCTTTCTGCTCAAAGCAGGGTCAACTGTGAAGCCCAAACCATTTGTTTAGAGCTTTATCACATGAAGAGTCCCAGAAATATTTCGTGTTCCTCCCTAGTGCTCTTGCCCTGTGCTCTCCCTGTCTGTACCATGCCGAGGCTGTACTGACAGCCATTCCCTTTCTCCCTGTCCTCGTGCTGTGTGAGGACCATCAGCAACTCTCCATTGCCCACTGAGAGCTGTGGAGGGGCTGAAGGCAAGGTGTTTTGCAGTGTGCATGGGCCCAGTGTTGGATGCTGAGGCGCAGAGGATGTGAGAGGAGAGGAAAGGAAAGAGTGGAAGGGAGGCGTTCTGCATCTGCATATGGGAGAGCCCTTGCCTAGAAGCCTTGGGGAGTTCCAGGCTTTCCCAAGGCAGTGTGGAGGCAGGGAAGAGAGGCTGTGTGTGCCGAGATAGGCAAGGTGTGGACTCCACTGCTGCCCAGAGTGTGTGGAGGGTGTTCTGCTGCTGGCACTCGGCACTGCTTTCACAGGCAGCAGTGCTAATTCTGGAGTGTGGGGAGGGAGCAGTTGAGCTTTTGGGTACAGTGTGAAGCCCCCATTTCTGTAAAGAGCCCAATTCTCTTGCCCTCCATCTGTCTGCCACCACAGACAACTGCTTAGGCTGCTTAAGCTGGCTCTGCAGAGAGCCTGTGTGAAATGGAAAAAGAACAGACAGCAAAGAAGATTGTCTTGCCTTGCCTTGCCTTTCCCCTGCCCTGCCTTGCCCTGCCCTGCCCCCTTTTATGGGTCAGGAAATGTAGGGATAAAACGAGGATTGCTTACAAATCAAGCTAACTTAGACCTTGCAGAGCAGGTTAAAACAAAAAGCAGGAGATCCCTCAGCTATTTGAAAAGAAAAAAAAAAAAAAAAAAAAAAAAGAAGAAGTAGGGCCACTTCTGGGCAATAAGAGTGCAGTTGAGATCAAGGAGTCTATAGCTTGAGCCAAAACCAAAGAGAACTCTGTGCCCAAGTTATTGATAAAGACAGAAGTGTCATCCTTGGGTAAAGTAACAAGCTGACTACCATGAATAAGCAACTCAAGCTGCTTAGTGCACTCACAGTGCTGGGCCTGGGTGCTCTCTGGCCCTGGGAACACTGGCACATGGAAACACAGGCTTATAGCAGAGGGCTTTTTTCAACTCTACCCACAGTGGTGACTCCATGCAGCCTGGAAAAGTGAAAATTCAGCAGTTAGGATTAAGGAAGTGCGAGAAATAAGTTTGTCAGGCCTTTAAGTGGGACCTCTGTAATGTTTGTAGCACTTTAGAGGAGATCTTGAAGGGAAATTATAATTATTACCAAGCAGTTAGGGGAAAAGGGAGTCAGGCAATATGAGGTTATCAGTGCTGGATCACGCCAGACTAACCCAATAGCTTTCTTTCAGATGATTGTTTTTGTGGAAGGCAAAAGACATTTCAAAGGCCTCATCTCTGTATTTCAGTAAAGCACTTGATACAGTGCCACGTAAGAAACAATTAGTTGAACTGGAGAAGATAAGAAAGGCAGAGGAGTTGTGAGGGGCAGGGAGGGAGAAGTTAATCTAAGAAGACAGCAGCAGCAAGATCACCTATCAAAGTCTAGCAAAAGGTGACTTGTTACACTCCCTTGTGCTCGCCCGTGGGATTAGCCTTTGCTAATATTAACCTGAGACCCCATAGCTATAGATAGTGAGGAAGTACCCTGATAATTCAGCACTAGAAGGCATTGCTAGTGCAGGGAAGGACCAGGATATCATAGAGAAAGCCTTATTTGACCTTGGCAGGAGTACCAGAAAGAGAATGAATTTCAGTAGTGCGACAGACAAGGTCATATGCTTGACAACTAATAATAGAAATCTTCTGTAAGCTGGGAACTCTGTGAGATCTGGCAGAGAGCACAGCAAGCAGGACTAGAGGCAGTCCGTGTCTTCTGGGAACTATTAGGCCAATTTTGCCAAGACTCAGCGAGGATCATCAGTCTAAGCTGTATTGCTCCCTGCTGTCCACATAAAATTCAGGGAGCCTTTTCGTCATCTGCCAAGATGTGTCCTGAGATTCCTGCTGAAAGGCAGCTGGGTAGACTCATTAAGTAAACATATCCTGAGAAAGCTCAGGAAAAAAATGCTGGGATGGTGGCATGATGGAGAGTGAGAAGTGTGATGCAGTTGTGGACAAAGCAAATGCTGTTCTAGAAAGTAGTTAGGGAGGTTTTCCCCATGGGTAAATGCATTGGCACTCCTACCCAAAGCTGTGTGAGACCTCTAGTTTGTGTTACAGCTTTGGTCAAAGGAATACAGGCTGACACAGCAGCAGACAGGATGAAAAGATGATGAGAGGAAAGGGAAGTCCGACTTTGTGAGAGGAATCTTGGAGCACCCAACTTGTTTAACCACATGCAGCCAAGCCAAACTGGATAGGATTGTTGTATCTTGGAGGAAACATTAAAACTAAAGCACATGGTTGTATGGAGATAGTGTAGTACAGATTGACAATGAAAACCTTTAGGCTGGAAAATTAGAAGAGGGTTTCTATCTGTTAGGGTAATGCATCTTTACCCAGAATCTGAGGTAAAAAGACAAATGGGTTTAAGCTGGAGCTTGAGAAGTCTATAAGAAGGAGGTGGTGCCTTGAATAGAAATTGCTGAGACCCTGTTAGTCTGCCATCCCTTCTCCATCACCAGGGAACAGCTGAGGTCCCTGGTCTCACCATGCCACAGTACAATAATCAGCAACGGACAAGGTGCAGGATGGTCACTCAGGGAACTCCCTGAGTGCAGCATTCCCTTCGGGCACAGGGATGGGCCTTCTTACCATATATTTCACACACTCCATGATTTTAGTCATGACTGAATAAAAATATGTTCGTTAATGCAGCTGAAAGCCCCAGCACAGCACCTGGAAGGCCAGAATGTAGGGCTGATCTAAACCCTTCTCTCAGCATGTGGCAGTGTGGTGGTTTCTCTTGACTGATTTAGGTATTGCAAATATTAGAGAATTGTGAGTAGAGAAACCCCTGCTTATGATAACAAGCCCTTAAAAAGCAGATGGGGATGTGGGGGCTGGTGTGTTTTGTGGCAGCTGAGAAGTGACAGTTGAGCAGAGCAGAGAAGGGAGAATTTGAAAAGCAGCTGGTCAGAGGCACTCACTGAAAAGGAATGATCAGTCACAAGAGGATGAAAACAAGGGGGAGAGAGAAAGAATAACTGGGGAATCAAAAACATGTATGTCCAGTGGGAGAGATGTGAAAAATAAGCATATGAGGCCCTGAGTGGATGAAAAAAGTGGAGAATGCTAGAAGGGGACCATCCTCTTAAATAAAGGGCTAGATTTTCTCTTGCTAAGAATTGCATAAATCTGGAGGGTCTTGTATAAAATGCAGTGAATTTATACTCCTATAAAGGTGGCTATGAGTCGTATCAGAACCAGTTACCCATAATCTGGCTTCCTCAAAATTACTAGTTAGGGGTTTGCCCTAGTATTTCCATATGACTCCATCTTTAAAGTAGGAACAGTGTTCACACAGGCTAGTTAGTGTGCTGTCAGATATTGGTGGGGAGGAGTAGGGAAAGGTAATATTTATTATTTTATGGTTAAATCATGTAGTATCTACAATACAGAGCATAGATATTCATGGATAAGGAGAATACTTCTAAAAGGAGGAGGAAAAAATGGAAACAGTGTGACAATAGGCTACAGTGTTGTTCCAGAGGTGAGGAAATGCTTTACAGGGAAAAGACACTGAACTCAATCTGCTTATTTTACCTAAAAGAAGACTGAGAGATTATTGGATTTAGAATATAAAGTGCCCTCATGGGGAGAGTTGCTGGTTACTGAAGGTTTATTTTTTTAATCTAGGGGAGAGAAGCATAACAAAAACTGTGATGGGAAACCAAATAAATTCAAATTAGTTAGTAAGCATGAATGCTAACAGTGAGCATGAGTAGTTACTGTAGTAAAGTACAAAGAGAAATGGGATTTTTCCCTTTCTTGAATGTTTTTTAAATCAAAGGTAGATGCCTTTCTGGAATATTCGAGTTAGCTTCATATAAACACTCACTGTTGGTCTTTTTACGGGATAACTTCTTTAATTTCTGTTTCATAAGCTAAACAGATTGAGCTTTTTAAGCCTTTCACAGGAAGGCATTTTCTGCCACCCTCAAATAATGTTTGTGGTTCTTTTCCACACAATTTCCAAGTAGCGTGCAATACGCAGAAGGTCAGACTGGATGATCTAAAGTCCCTTCTGGCCTTTATATTCTCTGAATCTCTGCCTCTGTGAATTCATTAATGTTTGCAAGCTCCCAGAGAGCTGCCAAAGGCAAGCACTATAGAAATGCAAAGCATTGTTGTTTCTCTGCATATTTCCCCTGAGCTTTATGCAGAGCTGGTTGAATATCGCAGGGTATGGTCTGTGCGTGTTGCCTCAGATGAAATACCTGCATTCCTCGCTCCTTCGGCGCCCTTTGCGACTTGATTTTCCGCGGCTGTTGTAACAAACAAGTTTATTCCCGAGTTAGGACGCAGAAAAGGCAAATGTGAAGGGGCAAATCTCTGCTTGGAGCCCCGAGCAAAGAGCGGCACGTTGTTGCCCTGGCCCATCAGCTCCGTGCAAGGCAGAGTTATTCTTAGCTTGGCTTTCTCCTTGGTTCCCGGTGCCCTGCTCGTGGCCTCTGCCTGGCTGCAGCACAGCATCACCGTGGCAAGCAGAGATCTGGCCCCTGTTGGTTGCTTTTCCCCCTGTCCTCTACAGGGAGAAAAGCTGTGGGTGTGCTGCCTTGTCCCCAGATTTGCAGGGCTCCTATAGATGGGAAGAGCTCTCCAAAACGATGCGGGAAATTTTTATTTACTTGCACTTCATTCTGTAACCGTCCTCACTTGGGAATGCTTATTCTTTTTGTTTGTATTGTTCTTGGAGGGAGGGCTTTTTGGTCCTCAGAAATCCCATGCTAGGATTTGCGCTTACCTGATCAGAGGATTGAAGCTGACCCTCTGACCTGTGCTTCCAATCAGAGCCGGCAAACGCTCCTCAAGCCAGCACAGCAGGCTGCTGCTGAACAAGATGCTGAAGGGGAATTCTATCTTATAAATTTTATGTGTTATGTATACATAATTACATGGTTATATATGGTGTTATATGTGTGCATGAGTAGATACGTAAGCAGGACAAATACATTTGCCAGTATAAAATAATAATCAAATTATAATAATCAAATAGCAGAAAATTACAGCCTGCTCCCAGATAGTTCATGAACTGAAAAAGCCTGGAGTCATCAGATGAGTGTGTTGGCTTTGCTTTTTTTTCTGCTCTGTGTTTCTGGTATCATATGAACTGCTTAGTAGTATCTGTGTGCACTCCTCTACCTACATGGCAAAATTAGACTAAACTATGTGTCATAGACACCATACTATTAAACAGTAATGGTGATTCTCCTGCAGCACATACCTTCTCAGCAGCACTGATGCTTCAGCTCTTACCAGATTAAGAGTATCTGGGTTCTGTTCCCAGTTTCTCTCTGAAGATCAGCCTGAGACTCACAGGGTGACTTGAGTATAGCAGTGTGAGTGCGGTGGCACAAGGGTTCGCTTGTGGTGGGGCTTAACATCTTTTGTGGCTCCACTTGCGTCAGGATGAGCTTTTTCTCGCAGGATGAGAATGTGATGAACTGTGTATGCTTAGCACTGAAAGTGGCAAAGTGGGGAATTTAAACTTCTTAGCTGTGTGTGATAGACCAAGCCAGTGAACAGCTGGTGGAGAGACTCTTTTAGCTCTAGGGGTGACAGCTTGTGTACTTGGGGTGCAATAGGATTAGACTGCAATTTCCATCCGTTTCAAAATAACCTTGCTCAAGAGGGTCAGGAATCTGGAGATGTAGGAAGCCATAGCTCACTATTTGTTACATTATGTTCTAATTAAAAAAAAAAAAAAAAAAAAAGCTTTTGGAATCAAATTTGACCTGAATATAACTCCATTGGCTTCTGCGTTCTTACACTAGGGATTAATTTGGCCCTTTCTACTTTTATGTAATGAGCTGATTGCCACAGTATCTTATCCTTGTTACACAATCACCCTTGCCTGGCTGTGTCCCCGGAGCGCTGTGTGTGTGTGTGTGTTTCTAGATTTAGGGTCTCACCTTGACTGTGAGCCTAGTCCTAGAGCCTCACCCTGCCTTACAGTGATATACCCTGTGTGTGTGTGTGTGCATGTTCATTCCAAGTTCCAGTGGTGTGCACAAACCAGCATACATGTGTGGGAATTGAGGGGCTTCCTCGTGTGGCTGGCTGTACCCCTCTGGTGTTGCAGGGGGCAAGGAGAGAGGGAATTTTATTATCAGAGATCTCATTTAAACAAGGAGGAGCATAGGAAAATACATTCTTTATTATTATTCTGTAACAACAAGCCAGAAATATAATATACCTTTAAAAATTTTCTGTCTCATGCCAAAGAAACCTCCATTCAATCATTTTAGAAAATCTTGTTGCTATCCCTCAAACGGTAACAAAAAAGAAAAAGGAATTACAAGTGCCATCTGTTCCCTGCAAGAAATGTGCCTGTGCCACAGGTGGGTGTGTGGGGAAGGGGAGTTGGGGGGGGAGCAGAAGGGGTGTTTCTGGTGGCCCTGCCGGCCCCTAGATCCCCCTGGCATGTGTTGGACCTGCCTGCCCCAGAATACTATTTCCTGAGTGCAGGCATCTGCCTGCACCAAAGGCTGCATTTGGGAGGTTTCCCCTGTGTCTAGCCATGCCTGCAGGGATAACAGGAGCCCCTGTCCCCACACACCAAAGGATCCCATTGGCTGAGCACACAAGGAGCGCTGGGTCTTGTTCTGTATCCAGCATCCCACAGGAGAGCTTTGTTTCGGGCCACGTGTTCCCTAGTGTGCCTGTGGACAGTGCAGCAGCTCAGTCACACTGGGGCAGCCTCTTTTCCAGGTGTGCTAGGGAAGGGAGGAAGAGCCTGCTTGCAAATAGTGGCATGAAGAGGGCATTTCCCAGTGAACCCAGTTGCTCTGCTCTGCATGTGAGAGGTCCTCGTCCTTCCAAGCACAGTATTTGCTTTCCAGTGGAACTCCCCATAGCAGCCAGCCTTCATATTTCTCAGCAACACTCAGTTCTCTCCTTTCCTGGGTGGGTTTCTAAACATAGCAGTCCCTTGTCTAGGGTTGAGATAAATCCAGACTTTCTGCTGTATAAATTAAAACGAAAAAGGAAAGGATGGGCAAGGTCATCATCGGCCCCACAACACAAGATATAGGAAATATTATTAGCAACAAAGAAAAATTGGTCAGGGCTGGAGGAAGTCACAGAGAAGGTGCAGGGAAAGGGGGATTTCATCCCCTCAGCCCCTGCAGTGTGCCCTGCCTTTCTCCCATTCATTTTTCCTCTAGTCTATTCCCTTAAAAACAATCTCTCACTCTCTTGCTCACTCACACACACACATACACACACACACATATATAGATCCCATTTGTTTTGTGCAATATTTCACCATTATTTGATGCAAGTAAAATATAGATCTATAAATATACCACTCTGACTCAAGTCCCATTTCAAGTATGATTGCGGAGTCCAGTATGGAAAAGGGAGAAGTTCCCCTGAGAGGGAGGTTGGGGAGAGGTTTGGATCCAGCAGGCAGAGTCTAGTCCTGGCTTGCTGGGAATGTGGAGCAGCAGTGACACGCATATGGAGTCTGCAGTGCACCAGTTCTGCCCTTTAGAACGGGCTACACTTGGAGCAGATGGGATGGTTGGAGTGGCTATACAGTGTATGGGGTGAGAGTCCTTCCTCCTCATGTCTTGCCAGCCCTCCTCCTCCTCCTCCTCTTCCTCTTAAGCAGTGTGCTGGGAGCAGTGTGTGCACACTTGTGGGTGGACTGCTTCTCCCAGTTGTTCCTCTGTGGCAGCCTTGTCTTCTGCTTCCTGAAGAATATCCTCCCCTGTCCCATGCATCTCTGTGTCGAAGGGAAGTCATGCTTAAACAGTCCAGAGCATCCTGTCTCCTTGCCTCTGGTCACCCTGGGCAGACCAGGAGGGATTTTGCCACTCCAGGCTTTGATTAAAGATGCCGTGCGCCCGTGGGTCGGTACAACCACCTGTCTGGGGCCAGAAGGGCTTGAGGAGCCAGCGTGCACTGCTTCCACAGGGATCTGGTCACAGCGAGCAGGAGGGCTGTGAGATGTCCGAAGGCATCGGGATTCAGATGGAGCAGGTGGAAGAGGTGATGTGCCCTGGCAGGGTCCACCTGCAGTGCATGCCGGGCTCTGAACACAGGTTGCCAGCGAAACACCCTGCAAAGCTGGGCTGGCTGCCAGCTTGTTTCCTGATGGCAGGGATCACACCATCCACAGGCACTGTGGATGCACGACCTCCGGTGTCATCTTCCTCGCCCAGGAATACCCACTGTGACGGGTTAGAGCAGGTTACCATGGCAATGTGCGCTCTCCCCTGGAGACAGCATTTTATCCCACTTCCAGTGATACAAAATGAGTCCTTATGTCGAGTTCCTTTCATTTTTTTCCCCTCTCGCTTTTTTTTGTTGGTTTTTTTTTTTCTTCCCCTGTCAGGTCAGAATGAGCAAAGACTAATAGGAGGCACTGCAGTCTGAGGGCTTTAAAGTCTGGCTGGGGGAAGTCACCCTACGTGACAGTGGCAGTGTGCGCAGTTGTGTGTGCGGGCACGCTCGTGTGCAGCTGTGGATGGCGTCAAACACACCGGTGATGGTGAAGGGAGTGTCTGTGGGCTGTGCTGCCTTCCATGCCAGACCCTTCCTGGGCTCTCCTCACGTCTGCCACGCGGTGGTCCAGGTTTCAGCCTTCAGCTCAAGACCCCCCAGAATTGTGCCCACTCTTTTCAGTCACCCCGGCTGCATCACCCTGCTCCACACACCGTGCTGGCCCCTCTGCCAGCCACGCCACTTGTGTGACTTCTCCCCCTGACACTTTTCCCCAGGCTCACACTACTCAGCGTGGCTTACGCTGCTGAGGCTGGTAAGCCACCTCCTCCTCTAGTCTTTCCTGATGACCCAGATCTACTCTGCCAGCCAAACATTTCTAAAAATGGAGGCTTCGTATCCTTACCCTCTCCGTTTATCAGAGAAAACGTAAAACAGATAAGAATAATACATCTTATTTTTTTTCATGCTGTGTGCTTATTCCCACAGACTCATGCTGTACTCTCAATAACTTTGCCTCTCTCTCATCTCCTGCCAGTTTCCACTGGCTCTGCACTAGGGCTGGGATGTTTCTGTTAGCTCCTCAGTGGCAGTGTGCATGTATCTTGTCTGAAGCAGAAGGCGATGTGCACTGCCGTGATCATGGTGAGGTAAAGTGGCTGAATGTGTTCAACACACACAGAGGGCAGATCAGCATGGGCGTGTGTGGCTCTGCATGTGCAGGTGGGGTGCCTGGATGTCTGGAACTGGGGCTGGCTGTGTGTGCGTGCTGGGATCAGAATGAGTCAGTGTGTGTGTGTACAGGAGGGTGACTCCGTGTCTGTGCACCTGTAGGAGATGACGTGTGTGTCAGCTCGCAGATTTGGACTTGGCCAGGAGCAAAAAGAGGGACGCTGTGCTCCTGGCAGTGTGTTAAAGTGATACAGGTTATCTTGCCACCTTTAAAAATGAGAAGGGAACTCTCCCACTGACTGTTGTCCTACCCTGGGGACCTTCCCTCCCTTCTGATGTAAGGAGCACTGACTTGTAGGTAGACAGCAACTTACTGTCACACAGCAGCAGTGACCCTAACAGTGAGGCATGGACACTTCTGGTGTCCTGCTTCCCACATCATAAGCTTTCCCAGAGCTGCTCTCGGTTTGCAGAGAACTCTTGACAGGATACAGGACGACTCAGGACCGAAGCTGAGAGAACAACACAGGTTCCCAGAATGTGCCAGCTGCCTTTGCAGCAGGCATGTGAGGGAAGCTCTGTGCAAGGGCATGAGGCACAGCAAGCACTCGAGGTCTGACTCTACTTTATTTTGTCTGGGAGGCCCCAAGGGTGAAAGGGCACAAAATGGGCCTGGGGCAGAGGAAAAGAAATTGAGCCAGGTGCCCTGACCCCCCAGAAGCATGTTGCACTACTTGGGTGAGTGGAGCAATAGCACAGTCTGTCTCTCTGTCTGGGAAGATGTATTTTGGGAGGACCCCATGCTTGACTGCTCTCAGGTACCTTTTTTTCATCGCTGTCCCTTCCTTCCTAGAAGAGTTTCACGCCACAGAGGAGATTTGTTTTTGTTCTTCATGTTCACCTTCTGTGTCACCCATGAGCGGCTGCCTCTTCTTCAGCTCCCGGTGGTACTTGGCCATGAGGGAGGCATAGATGCAGCCGTAAGCAGCTGCCACCACCATCATGATGCAAACGATGCCACAAACCACCCCCGCGATGATCACAGTGCCAATGGCCCGGCGCACGCTCACGGGCCTGTATCGCTGTTTCTGAGGGCATCCCACACTGGGCTCCACTTCTGTTTCTGGGCCTGATTTAGATTTGGAAGGAGCTGGGCTTCCTTTAGTGCAGGGTGGGCCAGTATTGTCCAGCACTGTAGAGCTGTTCTCATCATCCAGCTGGGAGCAGTAGTTAAACATCTCCATGGGTACCATTCGCATATCCTTCCCTTTCAGCTCCTTGGGCAGGGTACATGCCAGCTGGTCAATTTTCCCACCTGTTCCAATAGAGATAACAGGAGTGAATCACAGCTTCATCCTGTGACAGAGACAGCAGAGATAGATCCTGAGGTGGGGTGAGTTCATGGGCCCCCGTTCACATCTGCTGAGTATTTTCCCTGGAGAAGTTTCAACCATGTCAGCTGGCTGATACGATTCTGCCTAGGCTGGGTTCCACACTAGAGCTCATGGTGCATGATATGTGCATAGACATCTTTCAGGCCAAGACACGAAAGCCCTCTGAAAATGTTTATTAAGTCAGCCCCATATTGTTTAGTGAGTTATGTAAGTGTCAGTAGAACCTTTTTATAAAAGGAGAAATAAAAGCAAAAAGACAGGACCAGGCTGTATCTTCTCAAAATAACAACAGATACATGGTCCCATCTTCTAACAACAAATCCATCTCTGTGAAAATAATGACAGATGATGAAACAAATGCCTGAGTGAGTTGGGGCAATTTCTTTGGAGGGGGAGGAAAAAAGCAAAGTTACCTCTGTGTGCTTTCCATTGACATATCGTGTGATACGTGATCGTGTGAAGAAAGAAAACAAACCAAAGATAAAAAAAAGAGGGCAGTGGCACTTGTATGCTTGTTTGATTCTGCTCACACAAACGCATATTTCAGACTGCAGTGTAGCCATAGGCAGAGATAATCTTCTTGCAGCATGGCTGTGATCAGCAGGGATGTGACAGCTGACTGTTGCTATCCGCATGATTTGAGACCCTTTCCTACTCACTGGCTCCAGTAACAGAAGGTCAGGCCTTCAATCGTCATTCCTGTAAAATGTGCCATCTTTCTTGGAGTTGCAGCTCCTAAAAATATGTCATCCCATCAGCATTCCCCATAAGTGATATGTACCTTTCCAGCCTTCTGTGTTTCAAGGAAAAGCTGGAAATACAAACTTGTCAAAAACTGCTTGCTTTAAAATGATGATTTTAGAGACAGCGTGACTTGGGGCCTAGCTTGTAAATTTGAGCTTTAAGTTTGGCTTTGCCAATATTAGTTGGAGTGTTTTTCCTAAGTGGCACCTTTGCCTATGGTCCTTTTGTTGGCAGAAAACCTGATGCTTTACAGCCAAGTCTGACTTTTAGTTCCCTTGGCTTAAGAAAGAGAATGGGATGATTATTTTCAAGTGTGAAAAGCATTTCTTCTCTTTGGGCAGAAAGGGTGAGGTGAACTCATAATCCTAAAATTTTGATGTTACTTGGGGAAAGATCTTTCTTTTCCCAATGTTAAAAAAAAAAAAAAAAAAAAAAAAGGGGATAATTGTTCAGAATAGAAACAAAACAAGGAAATAGGAGATCTGGGGCTGCAGAGGACTCCCCAGCCTGGCAGTGTTGTCGTACAAACGTGCAGTGGCACCAAACTGTAGTATGGTCCTCATGCTCTCTGGTTAAGACGTGTCATTCAGGTCAGCCTGACCTGACAGATGTATCTGCTCGTGTTTCTCCCCTGCCTTTGTTTGCCCTTCCGTGGAAGAGCAGCACTTCTGCACTTCCACTCCCGCGGCGCGAGCACCTACCTCGGTAGGAGAACCACTCCATCCAGTGCTTGAAGTCTCGGAGGTTGCAGTCACATTCCCAGGGGTTATCCCCGACTTGGAGTAGCTGCAGGCTGGTTAGCGGTTCGAAGGTCACCCTGTCCAGGCTCTGCAGGCGGTTGGACCTGAGAGACAGGGAGCGGAGAGCGGGCAGGTCGTCAAAGATTCCCGAGGGGATCTGGGCCAGGCCGTTGATGGAGAGGTCCAGCTGACGCAGCAGGGCCGTGTGCTGTAACAGGTCCTTGTCCAAGGCCCGAATGCTGTTGTTCCTCAGCTGGAGCTCCGTGAGGTTCCCCAGGTCACTGAAGATGTTCTGAGGGAGCTGGTCCAAGAAGTTGTTGGATAGATCCAGCCTCTGTAGAGCGGAGAGGTTGGAAAACACTGCTCCTGGCAGGATGCTGAGTTTGTTGTTGAGAAAGAGGAAGGTCCTGGTGTTTGTGGGGATGTCTGAGGGAATGGAAGAGAGGCCCAAGCCACTACAGTCCACTTCCAGGCTGCCACTGTTACACTTGCAGGAGGAAGGACAAGCAAAGAAGGACTCAGCAGCACATAGCGACAGCCAGCAGCCAAGCACTGGTGGGTGAAAAGCAGGGAAAAAAGTGCATGTGTTAGAGCAGGGCTTTCCCACCCTCACCCATCGCCACCTTGAGCACAGCTATGACCACAATACAACCCTCACAGCAGGACCCCTCGCTGCAATGCCCCACAGTGTAATGAATTTCCTCACAGCTACGTCCCTTTACTGCTGGCCTGCACCCTCACAGCGTGGCTTGCCCCTTAGCCTTTCTTTTTTACGAGCAAGTAAATATCCTTCCAGTTCCACGAAGAAGTTAGAACAGTGCATCCCGGAGGACTTGGCTGACAGATACTGGAGCACAGGTACCTGTCAGAGGAGAATGGAGCAGAGAGCAGTGGGAGGTGTCACCTCTGATAAAGGACGACTTTCTAAACAGTCAGGGTAGAGAGAGGAGGGATCAGTTTATATTTAAGAAGCTCTTTTTTTCCAGGAATAGACATGTTATTGAAAAGCTCTTAAAAAAAAAAAAAAAAAAAAAAGAAAACAAAACAAGCTACATCTCATTTGCTCTCCTGCAGCTTGAATTCTAAGATTTGTGATAGATCAGACTCAGGTCCTAAGTTAGCTTCTACATCAGGGTATCATTTGCTTTAACATATTCATAATGTGTCGTGTGGGCCTTTTAATGAATTAGATTACTTTACAAAGGGATGACCAAGAAAGCTAGTAAAAAGTAAGAAGAAGTCCCTGGACTGGACACCTGGAACTTGCCACTGCTCTCAGAACAGTTTCATAATCCTGTAGCAATAGTCCTCTGACTGAAATTGCCGGCAGCAATGGAATGAGGAAAAAAATTCCAGGTTGGTAACTGAAGAAAGGAGTGTTAGGAAAAGGGTTAGCATGTGCACCCTTTCTCCTGCAGTGTCTCGAAGCTAAGGTCAGACACTCCACAAATCTGCTATTTTTTTTCTTTTTGTTAGAGCTGGTCTGGATCACCATTCCAGACATGGGTTCAGATCCTCTTAGTGGAATCAGGACACTTGTTACCAACCCTCCCTGGGTGCCAGTGGCTTCCAAGACTCTCATTTCAGTGACAAAGAAGCAATAGCAATGGGAAAGCGAGCTTTGTGCCTCCTGTAATTAGAGGAGTGGGAGTTATGTTTAAGCAGACTGTGTAAAACATTTGCATCCTTCACTTAATTTCCTTTCATGGAATTGAGATCACACAATGAATTCCACAATTCTTCAATGTGGGAAGCAAATTCAGCTCCCTCGCAGTTTTTAAGGTGACAAGTTTGAGCATTTGACTAAAACTGAAGCAGGTTTGTCTCTATGTCATGACCTGTCCTCTCCCTTTCTCACTTTCCTGCAGAGAAGGCAGTCACTTAGGGGTCGGTAGAGTCTTTTTAGGGGTGAGTAGTGGCTAAAGTGGATGCATTTATTGTCTAACCATTCTTTCCTAAATTGGAAATCGGTTTCTTTTGTCCTGCTTTTTTTTCAAAGAAACAACATGCAGGTGTTTTGCTTCTTAATCCTAAAGAAATTGTGAAAGGACTGCCTCAAGAGAGGGAGCCAGTGCAGGCACAAGCTCGGGAGTAACTCTCCCTGGAACAGTTCTGAAGTCAGCCCTGCTCTTCCTCTCTTCCCCTGTGCCATCTCTAGAGCTCAGTCTGAGCCATTGCCCACTTTTTATATCGACTTGGCTTCTGTCAGCAAGGTGCCTTCATACTCAAACCCTGCATAGGGTGTTCTTTGTGTTCCCACAGATCCTTGTGAGAACTGGCAGATTTGTGGACTGGTAGCCTAAGGAGAAGTACCAGTTTTGGATCCTAAGCTGTATGACTTTATCAAGGACCAAGGGATAAATGTTCAGAGAGAGTGTCCCAGCTCTCTCTTATTTTATCCATCTTTCGCAACCTTTCAAAAATTTTTTTACTATCCTACCACTGAGATCTCAGGTGTACATCAGCCCAGGCCATGCCAGTATGTGTGACCTTTTAATGATAATCATGGATCCTTGTGGTGAAATACAAGACAGACCTTTACCCTGAGCACCAACGTTGGGTTGGGGTCCACAGCTGAGGTTGGGGGTCCACAGCAGAGATTGCCATGAAAGCAGATTGTAGCCTTTGGACTTGCAGTACAGGTACTGACTGGCTGGCTGATACTTAATTCTGTTCAGAACACATCACAGCCTTGTTGTAAGAAGAGAATTAAAAGAATGGGAGCTAGAATGGGGAAGGGAAAGAGCCATGAGTCACTCAAGTGACCCCGTCTTTTTCCTGGATACTTAACAAAAGCACGGTATTAATAATAGATTGACAGCTGTGATGATGAGATAACACTTAGCAGCTTTGTACACCAAGAAAGGCAAGAGCAGGCCGTGTGTAATGCTATACAGGTGGCATTCTGCTCAGGGCTTATCTCTCAAAATGCCTGCCCGCCTCCGGCACCGACTGGGTGGCTGTGGGGTTCCACCAGTATGTGTGCTGGCAGCGCCTGGTAGGAACAAAGTCTCAGGCAGCTGGCTGTGGTTATGTTCAGGAAATGGATTTATGCCAAGTTTCTGCAGCCATGTATGGGATATGCCAAAAATGTCTTGTTGTTACCCATACATTGCTGTAGGCTTTTGGAAATATTGTACTGAAATCATACAGAGAAGAGAAAGCCTGATTTGGTTTTCGTCTCCTTGCAAGAAGTGCATTACACTGGGATGTGAGCTGAGACCAAGGAATTGATCACAATGGTTAGGATGCAGCTCCATGGGAAAGAGAGGCAGGGAAGCCATAGGCAGAACTTGGAGATGTCTTCCAGCCCTACAGAAGGATGAGTATTATGTGTTTTCGTGTTAGGGGAATATGAAGTTACTTTGTGGGGTGTTTGGTGACTCTAGTAGGTGACAGAAAGCTGATGCAGGTATATCAGATTAAGTCAAGACTCAATAGCATTCATTATAAATAATTTAGAAAGCAGTCTAGTCTGTGAGGATGGATTACAAAGATGCCTGTTTTCGAGAGAAGGAAATAATTCCTCCACCTTCTTACATAGGCAGCCCCAAATTTGATCAGGAGGACTGGAACAAGGAAAACCACAGACCTACTTGGTGCCTGGGCATGTGGTAGTGATAGACACACTCCAAGTGTTCCCATTCCTTTGCTGTGGTCCCCAGGTGCTTCTCTGAGATCCAGGTACATTTCCAGAAGGCCACATCACCTTAGCAGTCTCTGCTCTCTGCTCAAAGGTACTGTAGCAGATGCCCCACTCCACTGGGAATATGCACAGGCTGAATGCTTACAATTTAATTTGAAAGAGATCTTCTTTATTTACTCCTTGATTTTCACTACACGTGGCAGTGCCCAGTAGGAGAATTCTGCCTTCACATCCTGCATTCCCTACTAAAATCTGAGTTCTGCTGTGAAGAGCTGGGAGCCTTGTTCAGCAGCCTATGTATAAACCCCTACCACAGAGAGGATCCTGCAGCTTACAGGATACTGATTTGAGAAATGCTTGGGGTGGATCTTTGTGTGATGGTATCTGTCATGCTGTTTCTCACCTGCCAGGCCCACTGGAATTCAGAAGCAATCATCACTCGCTGTCCCACTTTAAGCCCATATTCAGCTTTAGAATCTCACTCTCCCTCCCAGCTAGCCTGGCCTCTAAAAGAATCAGGAATTAGTTCAAACATCTCCATTCTTAGCTGTCCCTCTCCCCTATTCTTAACCCTGATGTGACCTATTTTCTTCCCACTCCCTTGACAAACAGGAATATCGTACTGAGTACCTGAGTAGGCATTACTTACGACAAGCCTCTTGCCACCTCATGAGGAACCTGCTCCTCCACCGGTGGCCAGCAGTTGTAGGCAGCATCGTTGTCTTCTCCAGCTTGTCTTCACATCCAACAGCCAGCCTGGCACACAGCCCCAAAAGGAGAAGGAATGACCTTGTAGCCTGCCTGCCAGGTCCTGGAGTGAGAAAGCAGAGCAGAGCAGATGAGATTCAGTTCCCTGGGTGCAGAGCGTGGGGCTGGGCTCAGTGTTGTCCTTTCCCCTCCCCAGCTAGTGTTTTGCCTTTGAGGCATCATCTTTGTTTTGGAGGAGAAATGGAGGATGTTTCAGGAGGCACAGCATGTTGAAGGCTCAGTGTTAATTCTTTCTGAACCTCACAGTGCAGAACTAAGGCCTGATTCACCGAAGTGCCAGAGAGAGGAGTTCGTGCTTGAATAGCCTGCCGTGGTGGCTACATTAGCCTCATGCTCAAGGTTAGCCTGATGAATTGCTAAGGTGACCCTGGCAGGGCAGCAGACTCCAGCTCATTCCTGTCGCCTCCACGCTGCCTGGTGCCACCTGTGCATCCTCTCCCTGACGCACGGCTCAGGCTCACGGAGATCTATCTGGGCACCAGCGGCTGCCAAGCTGCTTTTCTCCCTCCCACCTCACCCCCCCTCCCCTCTCCACCCCCTCCCCGTATTCCCTACCAGCACTTCCTGTCTGTTTTAAGGTAAAATGGATGTGGTGGCTAGAGCAGCACAGCTTCAGCTCGGGGATTTCCCACTGCAGCAACTGCAGGAGCTGAAGAGCAAGGGAGCCTCGGAGGAGAAGGAAGGACCTGGGGCGGGGGAGACGGAGTGGGAGTGTTGAGAAGAGGGGAATTGCATCTTAATTAGAAGAAGGAAAAATCCTCAGTTTAATTAGAAACCCAAAGACCATAAACTATCCCCTGACAATAAGTGACTGACAACAGGTTTCAACTTCGCTCCTGCTTCCCTTTTGGATATAAGGAGGCTGGAAAAAGGAAAACACCACGAACCCTTCTGTCTCCCTGCGTACTCCCTGACTCTGTGCCACCCACAGTCGCAGCAGCAGTCAGATGGACGCATTTCAACCAGAGTACAGAAATAAACCCTGCTCCATCCCCTCTGAGGGGCTCTGACAACATCCACGGCCGTTATTTTAGCTGGGCACTGCACTCCCACCAGGATGCTCTCCCCACACACGTGCCAGCTCCCTACCCTCCCCCAGGCTCCCATGACTGATTTATTTTATATGGGAATGTAAACCACCAGAAAAATATTTAAATTAGCACCTTGATGAGAATGATGAGCAGGTTGAGTGCCTGGACTAGTACATTTGCAAGGCTATTTAGATCACTTACCTAAATGTCAATGCACCAAATGGATTAATACCTCTCACGGTACCGAAACTGATTCGACCTTCACCCGCTGCAGCCCCCCACTCCCCAAACTGAGCTGGAGCCCTTTCCCTGCAGCCCCCGCTGAAGGAGAAGCTGCAACAAATAGCTGTCCCCATTTGGTGCTTGCGCTCGACCTGACTGAGGAGACTTTCAGCTTCCCCCATATAAATGCCTCCATCCTAAATGCCACCCCTGAAATCTCCTTTCCTCGCCTGTCCGTATTGAAAAAGGAAGATGAAAAGCCACAAGCACTTACCTGCAGGGGTTTCTGCCTGCAGCCACTTCCACCCGATTCCCCGGACACTGCCCAATTACAGCCTCTTCCTTCCCTTTCCCTCCTTGACTTTCATTCCCCAGCAGCAGGCTTTCCGTGTGCTCTATTTAACTCCCTACAGCACTGGAATAAACGGCAGAGTTAAGCTGACAGCCACAGAGCCTTATCTGCCTGCTGGATAGCGCGAGTCGATCAGCTCCAAATCCTGTTGCCAAATGATCACGTCCTTGCTCTCAGCATCAGGGGCAGCCGCCTGCCACGCTCTGTCTTTCCCTCTTCCCCACCTTCACTCCATCTAACTTTTGTCAGGGTTATAGATAGCTCTGTTCCTTGTGCTCTTGCTTTTTGGCTCTGTTTTGTAACACCCCATCTGTATCAGCTGGCTCAGTTCCAATTGGGGGGCTAAGCTTTTTTTTTTTAAAAGAAAAAAAAAGCAAAACAAAAACAGCTTCCTTGGGTGCTTTGTGACTCAGTTTCCCTCTGTGATCTCCCCTCAGCTCAAGCCCCCTCTCAGCCCATGGGCTGGTGTCTCTCCCACACCTCTCGCTGCTCTGTGCAATTCATCCGTACCATCCCTGGGTGACAGTGGGGGGCTGAGGGCAGGACTGGCACACCCAGGCATGGGAATGGTGACAGGGTCAGGGTTTCTACCCCTAGATCCTTCTGCTCTGGCAGGGCAAGTCCAGCTCTTGCACCGGTTTCTGGTACCTCACGGGCGCCTCTTTCTCTCAGGCAGCACCAGGGCTCAAGCAGAGAGTGCAGGGTGGGAGGAGCAGCCGTGTATAAATAAGCCCTTTCCCTATGTTTAGAATTTATTACAGTGCATAGTGATTAACACCTGTTCAGGCTTTAATGCTGTCTCCTGCACTGCAACATGCACAAAGACGGAGGGGCCTTGATAAACCCAAGATTATTTTAAAAGCGTGTCACACACACGCAACACTCCCACCCCGTAGATAGCAGCCACCCTGTGTGCACTCATACACGTGTTTCCAAGACTTCAGAGTGGCTGCCTTCATGTACAAATGCACATATAGTCACCAGTCTAGCTTACATTTACAAGCATGTGTGCGGACTTGGGCTTGCACATGTGCCGGGGACTCTTCTGTAACCCATATTTATCAACCTCCATGTCTTCCACAAAACTGCCTGCTTCCCCAAGCACGCCATATGCTCAGGTGGCAGAACAGTAGATTTGGAACAGGTGGAGGTTCTTGGCTGCTGAAGGGCAGAGGACAATGAGCTTCTGCATTTGTACCTTGAAGTAGAATGTTTATGGAGAAATTTTAATTCCAAGGATCCAGAAAAAAACTCAGTTTCTCCCACGCATTGACTGCCCATAAGCACATTATACCCTTAGTGATTAATATTCCACAGTCAGGAGAGAGCAAGAAAGCAGAGAGGATTTTTGAGAGTTTCTTTTTTAAAGGTTTTCTCTGACTTATCTTGAGTTCTGACTTTATTAGCTGTTTTGCTGTGGCCCAGGAGATGTCTTCTGCTCTGCAGAGCTCCAGGCCAACTGCACTCACTGCTGGTGCAGCACTGGGAACACCCAGTCCTGGGGCAACTAGCACCTGCCCACACCTCAAGCCTCTCCACAGCAGCACCAGATCTGTCTGGATGCTTTCAGCCAAACAGCCAGGGAATTTTGCAGCAGTGAGCACTCTGCCAGACCTAGGAGTGCCCCCTGTGTGCCCCCAGCTCAAGACAAGAGGCACCGTGCTGTTCCAAACACGCCTGGCATTGCTTGGGTTTGGGGGCTCAAGGCTGATTAGCATGGCTGGAGCTCTGAGTGCTCTGAAGTCACCCAGATCACCCAAGGGCTCCACAAACCAGGCATTAGTCTTTCTCCAGGGCTTACTAGATGGTTCCTTCTCCCTAGAGCAACATGTCAACTGAATGCCCTGTGATCCCTGGGACATAGTGTCCGGAGCTTTCTTCCATGTACTTGGAGTAACATGTCTTTTCCAGATTCTGGAGAAATTACCAGAGTAGCCTGTGGGGCTGGTGATGCCCTTTTCTTCTTACTTTTTCATATAGGACAGTAAAAGACAACTTTTTTAGTTTCAGCTCAAAGCAACAAAATGAAGTCATCCGTTTCTGGCCCATGGGCTCCAGTGGCCAAAAATACACTGAGTTGAAGTGCCACTTGGACATTTGGCCTGCTGTCAGACTCTAGAGGACTCTCTAATGAGGATTCCCCTAATTAGATTGAACAGGGAACTTTACTGCTGGGGGGGAGGGGGTGGTGGGATGCAGAGGAGATTGTAATGGTTTTGCATCACTTGCCAGGGCATAAAAGCTACAGCAGGCACTGCCCCTGTGCTTTGCTTCTCTCTACCCAGACACCAGTAATGTTTGCAGTATCACTCCAAAGCCTTAGCTTTTGTGGGTAGGGTCCCAAGGATCGTGCTATGAGAGTGGGGAGGGTCCCAAGGATTGTGCTATGACAGTGGGGAGGGTTTCAGTAAACTGCATCCACTTACTGGTTTCATAACACTTCCCAGTTCTGTGACACCTTCTATCCGAAGCTTTCCTTCTGCTCTACGAATGGTTCTTACCATAGTTGTAGGTGGTGTTATTTTGTATTTAATGACCCTCAGAAGTAAGGCTGAGATAATAGCCAGTAGTGCCTCCGCTCTGGGCAGGTGGATAAAGGTATTCCATTTTCCAGACAGCAACACTGAGGCTAGAGAGACAGGTGACTGTGTCACTAGGATGAGACATTGTGAGAAACAGAGCCCAGCAACTTCTGTCTCTGATTATCTCTCCTAGTCCTTTGCACTAACCCTTGGATCATGGCTCAGGGATCAGACTCCGTTAACAGCCTGGCTTATGAGCATTGGCAGGGCATGTGGGTGACCTATATTGCAGAGGGGTAGGTAGCAGAGGCTGCAACAGATGCCAGCAATAAATTATCAGAAAGTATACACAGACGTTCATCCCTCCCCCACAATCTCCTTGATGGCAAAGTCCCTTTCCCCTTTTTGATGCTGAATTGCTTTAGCCTTCATCAGAAAAACAGCAGAGTAAGGGAGGGCATGGAGGACGCTTTAAGGAGATTATCGTCCTCCCTTTCCCTTTCCTTGTTGCTTTTAGGATTCATGTTTTATTAGTATCACACCATAATGGAGGGGAACAGTGGTACCCCAGCACCCCATGACTAAAGCACGTTCTATGGCTGTTCCTTTATCAGCCCTTGGGGGGCAAGAGGCACAGGCAGCAGGAAGAGATGTCAGCTGTGTGGCCTGATTAATACACCCCGAGTGGGTTTAGATGGCATGGAGATGATGCCCATTCTTGGTCCCCCAAGAGACCTAAGTTAGTCATGCAAATTATCGATCACCAGAGGTCACATCGTCACAGTGGCAGCTCTTCATTTGTCATCTGTTGGGACTGCAAAAGCCCACAGAGGTGGCAGCAAAGCTCAGCAGCACTGTGGAAGCATACAGTGTGTGTCACTGCCCCAATGAGCTTCTAAGCTTAAATAGCTGAGGGCTTCATTTGCAGCACTTGCTGATTTATTAACACGTGTGTTCAGGATTCATTAGTGTTGTGCTGTCACAATCAATGGAAAGCACATTTTAAATTCGCACGAAAAACCCAGCTGCTGAAGAAGTGGTGCCCTCTGACTTGCAGTGATCAATCACAGCTAAGCAAAGCACCTCGTACAGAAAGCTGTAAAGGAAGCAGAAAGCGTGCAAAGACCACTTGGTATTGTAAGGGACTCTGCCACGTTCCTGACTTGGTGTGAATAAAAACCACACCCTTTTCTCTGTGATGTGGAGAGGTCAAAAAGCTTCTGATTTTTGGATTGGCAATGTGTAAGGCACCTCTGAAATGCAAATGGTAAAAAACATTACCTCCCCAAGGCCCTCCAAGAAAAATCAACTTTATCCCCTTATTATGGAGGGGCAAACTATGATACAGTAAAAATGGCTGTTGAGTTTGGCTGGGTGAAATTTCAGCTGCCTTGTTTTTGATGCTTCATCGTGAGCCCACATTAGTTCCCCGCTCAGGATTTTCAAAGCTGTCAAGAGCAGCACTTGGGCTTGTAAATACTCTCCTGTCCTGCAGAGAGTACTTGTAGGGCTTACCAAAATTACACAGAATAAAGGAGTTTTGGCCAGATTTTCCCAGGGTTTCCTGACAGGCCTGTGGCAAAAGCAGGAGAGAGGACAGTTTTCTGGATTCCTCATTCTGTACCTATACCAGTAAACATTGTTTGCATCCCAAACCTCCCTGACCAATGCACAATAATTAGACTGGGAGATGCTGGAGGGGCTGGAAATACCAAGGACATAAAGGCCTCAGCAAACCCTCTGAGAAAATACAGAGCATCTGAAGGGGAGCCAGGGAGGGTAGCACTGCTGGGAAAGACCCAGATTGCTGTGGAGATGTGGAATTCCTTGGGAAGCTGTGGAAGCAGGTGTGGAGACTGAGATATCCAACACAGGAGTGACAGGAAAGTCCCAGCACAGTGTGAGTGCGGCATATGGAGGAGGCCCAGAGCAGCAGCAGGAGGAGAGCTGAGGGGGCAGTTGACAGGAAGAAATCCAGCCCTGTGTGTGCCAGCATCTTCTCCAAGTATTACTGAACGCGACAGACCACGTGCATGTTTCCTCCATGCAAAACGGAGGCAGCTGAGAAGGCAAGCGGGTGAGGGAGTGGGAGAGGGGCTCAGAGGAGGGACACGTGAGTTGACTACCCAGTTTCCTCCTCTTTTTCTTTCCACAGAGTGATGTTTTTGCTCTTCTCACACTGTTGGCAAAAATTGGTAACCGAGATGTGGAGGGGGGTTCTACGTGAAGGTTGAGATAACATTTTCTGATCCAGCCGGGAACAGTTGGCTGTGGGTGGTGGCTTGTCACCAGCCCTGCCAGTTCTAATCCAGATCCCAGTTTTTCTCTTTCTCTCAGCTGTGAAGAGCCTTCTCTGCAACTTTAATTTCCTGCAGGGGTTAATCCCATGGACAGTGGTAGCTCAGGCCCTTAATCCTTTCGCTCAGTCCCTTGGCAGAAGGGCTGCAGCTGCTCCTGACCTGGCAGGTCTGAGGGAGGCACCCTTCTGCTCCCAGTTCCTCCTTTACACCCCACGAGCATCCTCCAGCTCACTGGCATTTGAAATGCTGCTCCCCCCTTCCTGGCAAGCCTACCCTGGGGGTGTGGGTGGGTGGTACAATCCAGGAGAAGGTTCCAAGCAGAGAAGACAGCTTGGTGGGAGAATCCTGGTTCTTTGGTCCTCAATCCCCTTACCACTGCACACACAGATATTTTCTGCACTTCTTAGTTGAATGGTGCTCTGAATCCCAAAGTATTCTCTTTCTTGTTTGTATTTGGGTGGTGTTCAAGAAGGAAGGTAGGTATTGGCCCACATTTATTAAGGATTCTCTGAGGGCTCAGAACTTTTGACACAACCCCGTACCTTCCCTGGGTCTCTTACCAGAGTCAAAGGATGCAGCAGATCTTTAAGAGGGAAGGTGCCAGCCTGTCTGAGATAAAAGATACATTTACATGCACAGAGTAGTAGATACAGCTGCATCAATTTAGCAGCAAGATATGAAAATATAAGGTTTTTAATCAATACAAGCTCTCAGTTCACAGTTCTGTCCCTGGAGTGCTAGGCCAGAAGTCTAACCTGAACAATATGGCCAGACTGTCAAATGCAGGGGCTTCCAAATCAACAGCAAGAAACCCCTGTTATATCTTATGGGGACCAAGGCTCTTCAGCCATAAGCCTTTCTCCTTGTGTCTTCTCATTCCTAAAATGAGGTGAGATTCTGCAAGCCTGGGTGATCTCTTGCACCCAAAATGCCCCCACACTGGCATGTTTGCTGTCATTGTTGTCTGCATTAGCCCGAAAATTGCCTTTGCCTTTTTCCATAGCCTGTATTCTGAAATACACCAGAACTTCCAGCTCACTGGCCTTCCTAGTGCTTGACTTGTGTTACTCTTCCTTCTTGTGGAGATGCCAGCATGGTGGAGAACTGCTGCCACCCAGGCTGCTGAGTGAGGGCCCCCTCTCCATCACTCACCACCTTGGCTGTGCTTCCTTGGCTTCCAGGTTCCCAGAATGAGACCACCAGCTGCAAGGGCAGTGTCTTGCCACTCCGGCAGCTGGGGCAGGAGGAGAGAGAGGAGGCAAAAAACACGGTCCAACAAGGGAAGAACTTCCCCACCGTGTCACAAGCCTGTGTCCTGGGTGTGTTCACAGGGCCAGGGATCATCCATTCATGCATGCACATTGCTGGGCCAGGGCACAAGGTACCAGCAGTAAAAATCCTCTCAGCTCTTATCGCGAGGGGATCGGTGACACATGGCTCCTGGCAAACCTGCCGAGGACAGGCCAACTCCCACTGCTCACACACGATGCATTTGTGCTGGACTCTGAAGGAGGCCTCTTTCTGCCTTAGTGAGTTGCATAGATCTGTCTCACTTGGTTGCCACTGTGGCATGAGGCTGTTGGTGCTGCCTGTTGAGAGAGCCTGCAGCTCTTCTGCTGCCCCATCACCTTCCCAGAGCGCCCAAGAGGGGCAACCCTGCAAAGTCCACACAAACTGCATGGGAGCTAAGCTGCTGCCTGCAGCTCCAGGGGTGCCTGCAGTTCTCTGGGACACGGTTGCGCTCTTTACAAGCTGGGAACACTGCCCATAGCTCAGCAAGATGTGGTAACAGCTCTTACAATCCAGAGTTCCCGCCAGGATCTTTGGATGCATCTGGGTTAGCACACAGATCACAGCCTCATGCTGCAGGGCTTGCTGAGGCTGAGGAAGGTCTTCAAATTTGATGTGATCAAATGTGATTTTGTGTTGATCTCTCCGAAGAGATAGGGTTATGGCAAAGATCGCATCCCATCAAAATCACTAGATGCCAGTGGTGTGGAAAGAGCAGGGCCCACCCTCAGCCCCTCTGCCCCAACACAGGTGCCTCACAGCAAAATCACAGCAGCACCATGCCCTGCTTTGGGCAGCATTGGCAGTAGAGAGCCTCATCAGGAGTGGAAAGAGAGCCCAAGTGATGAGTGCCAAGTTAAGTCGCCTCTAACAGCTCTTCTCCAGACTCAGGATGCGGTCCTACTTTTTTATTCCTTGTGTGAGAGCATGTTCATGGGGAAGGAGTCTTCCCAGCCTCCTTGAAGTGAGGAGGATCGTGGTAGCAGGGCCTGAATTCAAAGTAACAGCCTTTGCTTGCAGTCAGTCAGGAGGTTCTGACTTGTATGGCCCTGCTGTAAATTTTAAGTCTCAGTCCTTCCTGTGATGGGTTTGAGGCATTGCAGTGCGTAAATAACAGAAAGTCTCTTGTTTTCCCATTGAAAACATTTTACTTTAAGAAAAAATTGTCATGTGATAAAATATGCTATTTGGCTTGCAAAGCCAAGCACTTAAATGTGAGATAATACCTGCCCAGCCTTCATTCAGCCACTTGCACGTCTGCATCACAGAACTTCCTTTGCTTACCCAACCAAGTACTGTTTCTCTTTTTCCACAGTACCCCATCCCATACTCAGTGCAAAGGACACATGACACTCAAGCCAACAATGAGGATGCTGTAATAAATAAGGCTATTTTTATACGGTCAGAATTTAATATTAAACCACAGTTTTGGCAGGAGGCCACAGTCCGTACATTCCTAATTTTGCGGGTGCCCAACACAAGACCCTAGGGGCCATTTTGCAGAGCTGCTGAACACTCACAGCTGTTTTTCAAAATGCTGGCAGCTTAGCCAGCAGACTGGTCTCAAGGACTCAGTGGCACTGAGAGCCAAGAGGCCCCAAGCTCCGGCCCTGCACCTGCTGCTCCTTCCCTGCGTGGCTAAAGCGGAAGTCTCTTTTCCCTTCAAAAGCAGGGAAAATACCCACTCTCTCTTGCCTCGTGAGGAGCATAAATTCTGTATCATCAGCTACAAGGCAACTGTAGCAGCTAACATCTTCAGAACACCACAAGACAATGAATAATGATGTATTGCCTCCAGGGCTTGGATGGCAGGCAGTAAACAAATAAAACAGGTGCACACTTTGCGGTACCAAAAAAAATAACAGCCCCCTGCTTTGCTCCTTGAACACCGTGTAGCCAGTACCCTGAATGATCAGCTCGTGAAAATACAGCATGTCATCCTACCAGTCAGGACTGCAACCCAGTGCAGATGGCAGGCTGCCCCCAACCCCGACATTTTCCAACTTTCAACTGCTTTTTTTTTTTTGCTATGTGAATAATATATTTCAAATAATCCCACCCCTCAAAGGTGAAACAACTTTTCCTTACATCTCTTGAATCTGGAATTGAACTGGTTTATAGAAAAAATGCACATCTTCTTGCTGTTATCATATCCTCAGTCACACAAAGCTTTTTTGTGAGCCAGCATTTTGGTAAAGCCCCAGCAGGAATAGGGTACGTGTTAGAAGGTGCTTCCGCGCTGCGGAAGGAGCATCCCAGAACTCCCACTCCAGCTCCTTTTCCACTGAGAACTGGAGTGTGTGTCAGTGTGTTTCAGCTCGCTGAAACATTACCCAGCTGGCAGGAGCATCCCAGTATGGTCATTTGATTTATGGCTTGAGCCACCCAGGACTGGGACAGATGTCAAGCGGTGTGAGCAGCTGCTTGTAACCAAACATGGCAAGTGCAGGAGACTGCCTGGTCTGTCTTTTGAATCAGCAACAGGCAAGTGCTGAAGACTCACCAAAGAACTGCCCAGAAATGCCCTCCCACAGGCTTGAGCCTGTCCCCATCCTGTTCCAGCCTCTGCTGCTCCCTGAGTGCTCCTCTACAGATATCCTCATGGCCCTGTGCTGCTGCTGGCCATCCCAGCTCTACTGAGACAGGGGTCTGCCTTCATCATGCTTCTGTGGTTCTGAGCAGCCTAGAAAATCCTTTCTGCATCAGGCTTATAAAAAAGCCAGAGGAAGGGCAGGAAGCTGGAGTAACTCATGAAGATATCCAAGCTAAGAGTGCACCTTGCTAGCATGTGGCATTCACTTTGCTGGAGGCAAGGGTAAAGCTATGATCTGGTACAAAAATTACGTAAGAAGGCTTCCCCCCCTTTCTCTTTGCAAACAGCCCCTTTGCTCAGGATTTACCATAATTCCTCCAAGTGGGGAAGATGCACTAACAGAGGCAGCACTGATGTCTGACAGGGAGACAACTCCCGCAAGCCTTTCGCTCATGTGGAATAATTCCCTTGCAAATGTTGTTTGCCCACAGCAGTTAGAGGAAGATCCACCCCCTCCCACCCCCAAACAGACCTGAGCGACAAAGCTCACAATAAAAACGGTCTGCAATTCTGGAAAGGCTCCCTCACTTCTAGAAATGTCCCCTGCTTTGGGACAAGTGCTTTTGTGCCTTTGAGGGTTCCCCTATCTTTTAAGGGTTTCCTTCTTTAAGCTCTGCAACAGCAGCTGCTCCAGTCCTTTCCCAAATGAGATCTTAATTTCTCTCTCCATGCTTGAGTGACAGGTCAGGCACCAGCAGCAGAGCAGTGCTGTACCCTGCTCGCTGCCATTCCCATCAGGGGTGTGCTGGATGTGGCACATTCAGGCTACCTGGCAGTCCACGTGGTGGGCCTGGGGCCCAGCTCAGTCATGACCTGGTTGGAGCAACAGCTTAAAAAATCCTCTCTCCCCAAATCTGGAGAGCTCCAGTTCTACATGTCTCTCTTAATTAGCATGAGATGCAGGGACAGCAATAAACTGGTTGGGCAGAGGGAGAAGGAGGGGGCAGAATGCCCTGTGTGGGATGTGTGTGTGCACGTGTCTGTGCATGCGTCTGTGTGCACACACACACCCCATACACACACCCTAGTGCTTATATATATACCTCTATCCATAGGGAGCTTCACATCAGCTCATTAGGGACCTTGCACTTGCCCTCTCCTCCCAGTCAGGGCTGGAAAAGGCTGTGAAGCTTCTCTGTGCTGTGTTTCACCCAACCCCCTCAGTGCTGTGCCTTCCGCCCAAAAGTTCAGAAATTGCGGGCTCAGCCTGCAGAGATGCTGAAAGCAACTTGGGACTTATTTTTGGCTCTGCTTGTGATTTGGCATCCTTCACTTCATGTCCTGTGGTCATGTCCGTGAGCACACACACCCATACACCGACACATAGACACACACACACACACCCCACCATCCTAAAGCTGTGTACTGAGTGCTGAACCTGTGCAATTTTGGTCCTCACTTCTCCATTTTAGGTTGTTCTTACTAAGACAGCTGAGTCCAAAATGATAGCCAGCAAAGTCATCAGGGGCCAGGCAAGTGGCACCTCTCATGCTGACCCCTTTCACAGCCCCGAGGAGGGGACAAAAGCCGGGGCTCCCTGGGAGCTGCCCGGCACCTGGTGACCACAGCACCAAGCCTTTAACCTCAGAACTGCACCTGAGCTGCCCGTGGTCCAAGGGAAGGTGCTGGTGCCATCCGCAGCCGGGAGAAGTTGCTCCCAGCAGCCAGCACGGAAAGTGGACTGGCACCAGCCCCAGCCACCTCTGCAGCAGGTTTGCCGTTCCGCTTTGTCGGGAAGATCGCTGCCCGTCAGTCTCGCACAGCCGAGACTTGTGCACTGTGCTGTCTGGCAGACAGCGCTGCCCCTGCTGACACTCTGCTCCCCGGGGAAGCGGGTTCCTGGGGGGCAGCTCCGCTGATCTCGTTTGGCTGGGGTTGGGGGGAAAAACGCAAAAGAGAGGTGTCTTTACTTACCTCTCTCAGGCTGGAATGGACCCTCCTGTGAGAATAGTAGCTCTTCCAGCGAACCCGGTACAATCCCAAAACAAATCCGGCAGGAAGTCCCTCTGTTGCCAGCCGGGATCTCGGTGGACCCTCGCTGGCAGGAGCCCCCCCTAGCCAGTCCCTCACCCCGCGTGGAGGGCAGAGGAGCCGCACGGCGAGGTGACAGCGTGGGAAAGGGACTGTAATCCTCCGTAAATAATAAACAGGGGGAGAGAGAAAGAGAGAGAGAGAGGCGGGAGAGGGAGCGACTGTGCGCGGTGAAGTGACAGCTGGGGGTACATCTGCGATGGCAGCAGCACACGCACAGGAACGCGCACAGACAGTGCAGAGGAGTCACCCCGCCAGGCAGGCAGGATCTGCTCCAAAACACCCAGAGGAAGGAGCTCGGGAGGTTTTCGTTGCTCTCAACCCATCCTGGAGAAAGGGCAGTTGCTGTCAGTCCCTCTCTCCCCCTCCTCCCGCCCTTGCTGCCATCCCTCTCCGGGTGCCGGGAGCCGAGGGGCTCGAGGAGGGGTGAGGAGATGCCAGGGCGGGAGGAGCTCCCCACAGCCCCTCGGGAGGCAGATTGGTCAGGCACAGGTTACAAGAGAAGGCACCGAGCTGAATACCTCCCCCTCTCTCTCCATCTCTCCCCCTGCCTGCTATGTCTGATGACAATAAACCCGGAGAGAAAGGCACGAGGATGAGAAGGGACGAGCCCTGGCTTTTGTACAGGAGTGAGGCGAGCGGCGGCAGTGAAGGGGAGACAGCAGAGGAGAAACCAGGGGGCTTGGGAGAAGGGCACCCCCTTTCCACCAGTGCTTCAGAGATGATGGGGGGATGGCAGTGTGTCCAACAGAGAGACTTAACTGAGAAGTGCCCACGGTGGGCTGGCCACATCCTGTCCGGCCACAGCGATGTCCCCAAAAGCTTCTGGGGTGCAGCACAACCCTGTGTCTATTTTCTTGGGGATTCAGGGATAACTTGAGGAGTGCTAGTAGGAGATAGTTGGGACAAGGGGAATGGGCAAAAGAGAGAAGAAGAATCTATTCATTCCCCTGAATTTTGTGTGCAGCAGGGAGACTGTGCTCAGCTGTCGGTCCAGTGCAAGTGTTGGGTGTAGATACATCCACGCAGTGACAGAGGCATCCCCTGCCCTCCCTGACATAGCCTGCTGGCACAGGGATGCAGTAAACAGCTGAATCCATCCCACTGCCTCTGTCAGGATTCCCTCTGTGCTCTCCCATGGGCTCCTGCAAAATCAGACTCCTCTCTTGCCTCCCTCCGGCTTGCTGAGGACCTTGGTACCTCACATTTGCATAAATTACTCTTTTGCTGATCTACCTGAACTGCCTCTTCTATCAGGTCCAGTGTCATAAACAGGCTGGTGTGAGCCTTTTGTTCATTTTCATTTGCCTGGAAGTTATTTTTTAAGTAAAATTTTTTGAGGACTCAAAGTCAGATTTCGAGCTGCTGGCTCGAGAGGGAAAATGGGAATATTTCAGAAACAGGGAAATGCAAACAGACAAGTATGGGCATGGCTGCTCTGGTACCTTCTTCTATTTGAATCACAGGTTTTATTTAACCATTGGACTGTGTGCCATGAAAACAGGTTGTGAATGGCAAGGTAAATCTTGATAAGCACTCTGCAGGATGTAATCTTGCGACTCTTTGTTACACCTTTTTGTTGTGCAGCAGGCCCAAGAATTAAATCTTGGGGAAAGCTCCTTATGAGAACAGCATATGGATAAATCAAAGAGAGAAGCCAGAGAATGCAGGCAGAGAGAGAGGCAAGCAGAGGATGAGCTAATGAAGCAGGCATGCTCAATGGAGGGATGAACAGGTGGAGGGGAAGGCTCTTACCTCCGTGCACAACTCCAGAGAGAGCCCACTGCAGCCATGGGTTTGCAGGCAGGGTGCCTGCTGGTGGGAAGTAGTGCACAACCCAGTGAAGCAATGTCTGCTTGTGCAAGGTGTTCAGCAATGCTTGTCCTCGTGTTTTATTTCACTGCTGGGATGTTACAGTTGCACAGGTTACTTGCACATTACTAGGAATAAAACTATTAGCCATGGTCTCTCTGAAGACTCTGCAGTGGCCACTCATCATTTCATGGACCTCAGATCTTCCCGCTGATGCAGCTTACTTTTGCCACCAGAGCAAAAAGGCTCATTAACAATCAGTTATACTGTGGAACAAGCTCAGAAGGGTTTATTTCAGTTTTCTCCCTCTCACCTGAGCTGTAGCATCATCCTTACCTCAGACTGAAGTGCTGCTTTCCTCCTTTCTCCTTGGCTTCACCAGCAGCGTGAAGATGCCCAGGCGAATATTTGTTACTAGCACTGGGGGGGCGGTGATTGTGGCCTGTTTCTCCTCAGTTCCCATGTCTTCCTCAGGTCACCTGAATGTGTGAAAGCTTCTCATGCTTCTTGCCAGCAGCTGTCAATCCATGCCAACTGGCAAGGAGTGGTGCTGCCAAGCAGGAATGTGAAGCAATCCCCCCAGTACGTTTCCCTGCAATGTGCAAAGAGAAATTAAGAGGACTGGGAGACTCCACTTTCTGTCCCTGCCACTGGCCACCCATGCAAATCCCTAGGTCTTCTTCTTCCTCATGTTTCAGGCAACTCTATCCAGGTTTGGTTTGTGCTACTCATGCCTCCTGGGCAGAAATAAGGATTCACAGCCAGGGGCTAAAATCCCCGTGAAGAACAAGTTGAGACTAAATGTTCCCACTGGCAAAAAACATGAGCCACTGAGTAAGTCTCTGCATTGCAAGGTTAGTTATGTAGGTAACTCACTCCTCTTCAGGTCATAAAAACTCTGTGTCCTGGGTAGTGCTCAGCCCCATTGATGTGATCTGCTGTGATAAGGGGAACGGCTCTTTCCTGAGATGGTTTGGAAGGATAGCAATGGATTTATTTAAAGCTGCATCCCAAATCGGGTGCGTGGGCCTCCTTGGACTCAGCAGCAACAGCACCGTTTCCCTTCTGTCATGGACTGCTGATTTGTCAGCAGGGGCACCAAGCCAAACCATGCCTGCGGTAGCCTCGCTGAGGGTGATGAATCTTCACCCAGACTCGACTCAGCCCAGTCCTTCCTCCTTTGTTTGCACTGTTTGTCTTGTCTGGTTTGTGCTCTGTGAGGCTCAGGGCAATGCAGCTCTACAAAATCATCCCTTTCCCCCACGTACAGGCAGTCAGATTCAGTTTGCAGCGGGCAGGGGCAGGTTAAGAAGTGCGCCTCTGATACGTGGGATTTTGTAAGATGTACCAGCAGTGGGAATGTGACAAGGACACTGGTATAAAAGGTAGAGCTGATGCCAGGTGCCAGGGTCTCTCTACGTGCGTCAAGAAAATACACCATTGCATACTCCAGTTTTAATTCATACCCATCTGAATTAGAGCATCAGTTCATACTGTTAGTTTAAAAGCACCCACACGGCATGATTCAGATTTAAAGGATCTGTTCCCCCCTTTGAAGCTCTTTCTAATTCAGAGGAAATCTGCAGAAACAGCATCACTTCAAGCGCCTGATATTGGCGGTTGTGAAAAAAAAAAAAGGCTCAGAATCTCCCTCCCCGTGTTTCTTTTTCTCCCTCACTTGCACTTTATATTCTATTTCGAGGTCCTGCTCGAGGCTGTAATTCCTCCAGAGCTCTAGGATTCAGCTAGCTGACACACAGCCCAGTTGTTCCCCATCACCGTGCCAGGCTGCGCACGGCTGCGCTGGTTGTTCCATGTGCTTGTAGGCAACCTACCCGGGGACAGCGGGGTTGCTCTGTTATGGAGACCCTGCACCGTTCCTTCTCCTGCCTTACTTCAGGAACATGATGCTGGGAATAGAAGAGAAATTAAGCCAAGAAATTAGGACACACTTCATTAAGACACACACACACACACACACACACAGAGTTCTGCTTAGCCCATCGTGCACTAGGCTGGGACTGGGTAACAAATCACTATTCCTAATCACACCTTCTGTCAAGTGGCATTCATAATTCTGTGCATTTGTAGTGGCTTAGGAGCAATCTAAATCTCTGTGATTCCCCCTTGAGACAGGTGGGTTTTCAAATTAATCGCTTCCTCACACTGGCCTACTTTATTTCTGATTGATGCTGCGTGGTGCAGGACTTGGGGCCAGGGTGATCACAAACATCCATTCCGGCCAGGCAAATCTGAAAAAGGCAAAGAGGAAAGTTCATGATATCCTGGGGGAGGTCTTGGGAGGAATTTTTATTTTTTGTGAATTTGCTTGTAGCTTCATAATGCTTAGTGTGAGGGAGGTCTCAGTACCTCAGTACAGTCAGCGTCCCCTTTTCTTTGCCCTTGTTAAAGCTCTGACTCTCACTTGGCAGTCTGACTCAGTGCTGATACCCTGATGCTTATCTTTCACACTTGGAAGCAGGTTGCAATTGTGATTTCCATGCCATCACCTTGGGCAAATGTTTACTCCTCTTTTTCTAGCTTGTACGTGTCTTTCCTCTCTTGCACATTCCTCTCTTCATCCTCCCCTCTTTTTTGTTTCCCACAGCGGTGGGTGTGCAAATTAAGCTGGAGTTGCTCCAACGCAAGTTTTGGATGGCCATGCAACAGGTAGGAGCGTCAGCAGTCGTGCAGAGAGACAATTTAATGCTCTTTGTCAGCAAGGTCAATACTATGTTACATCACATACGACGGCATTTTGATGAGGGCTTTTGCAAAATTCATATTAAATGATTTATGAAGTAGATTAGTTTGAAGTCACACATTTCTGTAATCCTTTGACGGCACTAATGCCGTGTGAGCCGTGAGTCTGCTCCGCAAATGCCATGTTGACAGTGTCAGCATCCTGGCCTGGCATCAGCTCTGCTGCGTATGACACATTTAATTGTGGAAATATGTTTGTGCTCATTCAGCCTTTCAGAAACCTCATGGAAATCTGCAATTTTGGGCACGCAGGAAAAAAAAAAGTCTACTGCCTTCTCTTATCATCTTGATAATGATAACAATACTCTACCAGCCTGCCAAAATAAAAATTATTTGCTCCAAGGATAGGCTTTTGGCGTTGTCCTAATTTTGGACACTCTTGCTGGACTGTGAGAGTGGAATAATTAAAACATCTCCCCCCCAGTCTGAGAAGCAGGAAAAGTGAAACACCTTTCCCTTACCACCCAGGGGCTTTCTGCTCAGGCTTTGCTTTCAGGGAGGTCTGCTGGAGGGGTGATTTTGACAGGACTAAAGCAGCACACAGGAGAAGCGGCTCTTTGCTGTCAGAGGAGGGAACTGTCATCACATGGAGATGACAGAGAAGATGGAAGGGCAGGAAGCTGCTCACTGGGAGTGAGAACACATGGGGAACAAAAAATCCCAGAGCTGGCGGGGGGGGCAGGAGCACCCTCACAGGTGGGCAGATCACATAAATCTAATCTGAGCTAAAAAGACTCCTGCAAAGCATATGAGAGCATCCTGAAGCAGCAACAGAGAGCATCATTTTAAAAAAACCTCCTGAGGGCCATACCCAGAGAGTTCTCACAGAAACCAGTCCTCATGGGCGTTAAGTGAAACCGAGAAGCCTTATTAAAGAAGCTAAAGGAGGCCTGTGTGCCACGTGCCTGCAGGCTGTGGCCCTGGTAGGTGCTGGTATGAAAAGAGCGTGCGTGTGCTTTCCCAGGATGCGACCGCCGTTTGACAGAGGAGTGACTAAGAGATTTTGTTTTCTCTCTCTCTCCCTCTCCTGCTTCACTGCATGCTGTGCCTCTCTGGATGTCCACGCTGTGCCTCCCGTCTCGCAGCCCAATGACAGTGATGTAAGTAGACAAAAGCTGGGGACAGGGAGGCATCCTGGCATGGCCTCGCCGCAGCTTAGCTTCGTAATCGTGTCGTTTGTGTGCCAGCATATTATGGGCACTGTCCCCTGTCTGTAGTCACTGGAGATGGTCCAAACCTGTCAGAGACTGTGTTTGTCTTCACAGTAATTAAGTGTCTTTGGCAAAGCTGAAAGCGCTCTGGGTCACAGAGACCTGACCAACAGCAGGAGGATGCTGTGAGGTAGTCTGGTCTCTGAGGAGGGAGCTGTGCCCGAGGCAGCAGATGTGGTCTCAGAGCAACCAGGGAACATAGGTTCAGTTCTGCCCCCACCACAGAGCCTCTGCAAGCTGCCAGTGCTGTCAGACCAGGGTCCTCGCTGTGGTGCTGCTGCTGTATGGCCAGCCCAGCACTGGGCGCTGCTGGAACTTTTCCAGGTCTGGCAGAGCAGCAGCAGTGAGATTTGGTCCTCACACTGCTGAGTAAGATGCTGTGAGACACAGGCCCTGCTTGTGGGGAACCACTCTGGTTCACCTGGGTTTCTGTTCTGATTTCTGAACTCTGAACTCTGTATTTGTTATCCCCCAAGGCCATTATAGTGGTTTGTTGTGGCCACATTTCTCTGCTGACCAAAGGAAGGAAACCACCAGGGTGAAGTACAGGGCCACCTCTAGGAATACATCCAGGGAAACAAAACAACCACACGCTGTTTTGTGGTGAGGCAGGGGTGAGATGGTGCTTGCAGCTGTGGATAAAGGAATATTCTTAAACCAACATCCCTAGAGCCTCAAAAAGCCAGCAGGATTCAGAGTGTGAACATGTGAAATCGCAAAGCCGTGGGGCTTGAGGCAAACTCAGGCATCTCCAAGCCTCCTCTGAAGTTAAGCAGAGGGACAGCAGACTGAAACTACTGGTTTTGTTCTGCAAAGCTCAAGAGGAGAAACAAATTCTAACTGAAAGTTATGGTCTTGTTGCGGTCTGAAATGGCAAATTCACCTCTTATTACTGAGAATCATCCAGGAAGGGGGTTGGAGTTTATGTCTAAGGGTTTTGAGAAAATAAAGGGTAGCTGGCTGAGAGAAGACAGGCTATATGCTATGCCAGTGTCCTTCCCTGACCCCAAAAATCCTCTGGCAGGAAGGGGACCCCATGTCCAGAAATGGCAACACCGTGTCAGCTTTCTGCCCTCTGCCGCTGGAGAGAATAGAATTAAAAAATAACATGAAGAGACAGACACATGCAGCCACGGCAAACTCCAAACAATTATGAAATCAATAAGCACCTGAAGGGCTTTGTTACTCACCACTTAACCCCTCATGTTCCTACCCGGATCAGTGTTGTGAAACACGTGTCAGGTCCAGTACACAGAAATCCTAAATGAAACAAATGGATGGTGCCTTGGGCTACATGAGCACCATTCACATCCTATTTTATCATTAGCTGTCTGGAGAATAAAGAAACCATCAGCAACAACAACAAAAAAAATCCCTGCCTGAGAAGAATCCTGATCTAAAATACGCTTAGTCTGGATACTAACAGATGCTGAAATGCATTCAGGTTCCTCACTGGTGCACAGTAACCTTCACTTTTGCCCTTTCTTGACAAGTGGATCTCTGCTTGGAGTGCATAGGTGCTGCTGGAAGCATGTCAGGGAGGCAGGTGTGGGATCAGAGCCCTCAGCAAAGGGGATGTTGCTCCGGGAGGTGGAGAATATGAATTGCTACCGAGTGGCCAACTTGGGGGGTGGTACCTGTGCCTGCTGTAGAGCTTATCTAGGAAATGCCAGCTGAATTTCAGAGCTTTATGGGATGCCATTATGGAGACCTTTTATCTCAGCAGTCCCAAGGGGGAGGCTGTAAGATGAGATCGTGCTGAGCGATACATTCAGTGCAGGTAGCTTGGGGGGCGCTGCAGGTTGAGCTCTGGGTGGTGGGAGCCCAAGACAAGAGGACTTGAACTGGCACTGAACCTTTGCAGAACAAAGGGCACAGGGGCCTGTGGGCCAGCCAGGTGTCCGGCCACCCAGAGGCACAGCAGGAGCCACTGTCCTACCAGGATGATTCCAGACTATCACACAAATCGACTGTGAGGCTATAAGAGACCAGGGTTTACTTCGTTCAGGGTCCCTCCTCAGAGGCACCACCTCAAGCTGTTTCTCTGTTTCTGCACCATGAATAAACTGTTTTAAGGTTCTGGAGGTTTGAGACTCTCCTATGGAAAACCTGTAGTCAAACCAGTAGGGAAAACTTGTTGTGTGAGAGTGGGGTGTGTAGGGAGTCAAGTGGCAACCCACTGGGTCACTGGAGCCACCTCCTGCAAAGGGGCTTCAGTCCCAGTGGTGAAAGTCTCTGGTAGTAGGAGTGTGAACGCCAGAGTGGCTCCTGCATGATCAGACAGAAAAGTTTCCCAAACACCACACTTAATGCTCTGCTTTTCCTTTCCAGTGCAGTGCCTTTGACGGTGCCTGTCCGCTCAGCTGTCAGGATGATGTAAGTTGCCCAGCTTCCTTCTCTGTAGTTGTGATGGGTGGGATTGACTTACCTGCTCTGTGGAGATCTCTGTCTCCCCAAAAGAAAGGTATTTCCTGTTGTTTCCTTGCAAGAGATTGCACAGCTGGGGCCGGACCTCATGCTAATGAGAAAAATTTGCAGTTTAGGTCTTCCCATCAGCTGTGAGATGCCAGCTGGGCCAAGGCAGGGGCATGGGAGCTCAGCCAGTGACCCTAAGGACAGTCTATCTGCTCTGTCTCATTGGCATCCCAGATGATGTTGAGCATGATGATCAATATGATGATGATGAACAGGAAAGAGTGGCTATCGTGCCACTCTCATGACGTGTGCTGAACACCTCTCTTTGTGTTTAAGCCACTGCTTCAATCTTTCCCAGGAATATTTGGGACAGGAGCTCCTGTCCTGAAAAGTGGGATCACCAGAGATTTCTTGTTGAATGTTCATGTAGGATTTCCTCTGCACCCTAGTTTTTCTCTGCAAGACCTAAGGGTTTTCATCTGAACTCTGTGCCTCCATTTCCTGCTCTGCAAAATAAAAATAAGATCAGCACTGATACTCGGTGATAAGGAGAGGGTTATTTCATGAGTGGTTAAAAAATTCTGAAACCTAAGGATGGAAGGCATTAGACACCATGTTATTAAAGAGAAGAGCTCTCCAAACACCCTGTCTCTTCCTGAAGGATGCCTTGTCTTAAGTGTGTCTCGCAGCCTGCTAGGCCTGCACGCAGCTCTGGCAAGAGACAATCTCTGTCAGCTCATGAACTAAATACCTCAAAATGGAGGCAGAGAGGGAAAAGTCAGTTGTGTAAAACCCGAGGTAGCTGAGCCGTGGGGCTGGCACGGAAATGCCGAGGCTGTTGCCATCATCACAATCCCACACCGCCCCATCCTGAGCACGTACGTACAAACACAATAAAAGCCATCTTTAATATTGATTCTCTTTCATCTCTGCAGATTCTGAATTGCTTCCTCCTTGATAACAATGGCTTTATACTTGTTTCCAAAATACCTGAAGAGGTAAGAGAGCATAAGGGAAGGAGGAGGGTGGGGTTTGCTTGTTCCTGAATAACCCACCAGAGCTGCTTAAAACAAGTGCAGTTCAATTGTGTCATAAGGGTGGCTGTGGTGTAATTAAATTCAACTGTGCAGTGAGGGGGAAGCCTCCCAGCAGAGTGACAGCACATCCTAGGTGAGGAAGGAGTTAGCAGTGATAAGGAAGGAACTAGTCAAAATACCTCTTTATCAGAAGTGAGGAAATTAGACTCCTTTCCCTTGGCACAGATGCTGCTGAAAGATGATCTGAGACAGTCCCAGAGGGCAAATATGCCAGGGAAAGGGGTAAGGGAAAGGGTAAAGGGGAAAAGGAAAGGGGAAAAGGGAAAGGGGAAGGGGGAAGGGAAGGGAAGGGAAGGGAAGGGAAGGGAAGGGAAGGGAAGGGAAGGGAAGGGAAGGGAAGGGAAGGGAAGGGAAGGGAAGGGAAGGGAAGGGAAGGGAAGGGAAGGGAAGGGAAGGGAAGGGAAGGGAAGGGAAGGGAAGGGAAGGGAAGGGAAGGGAAGGGAAGGGAAGGGAAGGGAAGGGAAGGGAAGGGAAGGGAAGGGAAGGGAAGGGAGCAGTTTTTTTTGAGTGGTTCTGAGGTCAAAGCAGGTGTTCTTCAGGAAAGGAAACTGAGGGAACGGTAGGAGCAAAATGCTAAAGGCAAAAATTAAGATGAAATCTTTTAGACAAATTGGAAACCAGAACACACCTAAAAACCTGGAAAATTTGCTGGACTCACAGAGGTGAAAGGAGTCTGGAAAAAGGCTCAGAATTGTAACAAAAATAAGGTGTGTGTTTCCACAACCATTTCTAGGGAGCTGAAGGGGTGCAGTTTGTGATGTGACATCCTGTGCAGCCTGGGTGAAGTCAACACTACCAGCCACTACATGGCTTAGCTATACTTTTCTGTTCTCTGATAAATTTGCCACACAGCTATTTCCTTCAAAATAATAAAGCCCCATAGTTCTGGATGTCAGAAAGTGATATGTTGGAACAGTCTCATAAACTGCAAAGCAATAAGTCTGTAGTAAGAAAAAATGGGAAATGAAGCAAGTTTGTTACTGACAGAAGTGTGCATTTTCATTAAAATTGCCATTGTACTGGAGTTAACAAATACAGTTTGGGTATTTCCAAAGGGCAGTAGATCCAAGCCCTGAAGTTATTTTCTTCAGGATGTGACAAACAGGTTGAAATGGAAACTAAGGTAACAAAATTCCCAACAGATGTGACTGGGACAAGCACCACAGCTTCTATAAGGAAGAAAACTTACAATCTATATTTTTTGAAAGTGAGAAAATCAAAATATAAGGGAGACTGAGTGACCTACTGCATTTCAGTTCTGTTCAGCCTCGAAGAGAGTCCCTTACAAGAGGCTGTTGAAAAAGTTCTGATGAAAGAGTGAAGCGTGAAGTAGCAGCATTGATCTCAAAGTAGATGGGACAGAAAAGAAAGAAGAGGAATTTTTAGATGGATATTTAGACAGAAAACATCAGTTATTTGAGTCCCATGGTTTCCCACCTAGACTTGTGTTGGTTAGCATATTCAGAATAGGCTGGCAAAAGGAAAAGATGAGATGGTGCATCCTGCAGGCACAGCACAGGGAGCTCAGGGAGGCCAGGAGGGAGCTGGTGAGACTCACAGAGCAAAACGAATCGGCAGCACAGTGGAAGCAGGGGATGATGCAGACAGATATCCAGGGGGACATATTGCAAGGAACAACCAATCTCTCTTCTGTAGGAAAGTAACCTCCTACCCAGTACACTGAATAGTCCAGTAAAACGGCCTTTTCAATTCCATGGTGTGCCACAAAAAAGCCAAAAACCAAAAAACAAAATAAACCAAACAAACAAACCAAACAAAACAAAAACAAACCAACCAAACCAACCAAACAAACAACAAAAAACACAAACAAAACAAAAACAAACAACAACAAAAATAAAAAAAAAAAAAAAATTGAAAAATAAGGGAGGGAAATGCTGTAATGCTGTATTGGCTCCCTACCCTGGAAGGTCAGATCCTACTGCGTGTCTGGGATGGGCTGATAGTCTTAGGAATTGATGGTTCCTCTTATGACTCCCATGGCATTTTCAAAAGTGTTTTATTGAGTCCCATGGCGTGTTCATCAGTGGAGACACCTATATCCTTTAGCTACTATGTCTCTTGTTTGTCCTCAACACCATCCTCCTGGGTTCTGTCTCTATTTTTTCCTGCATCTTATGGAAAATGGATTTTCCCAAAAGGTCATCTCTGAAAAATCTGAGTAGCAGAGACATAGCATTACAGTGGATTTGGGTAAATTATAAACATTATCCACGTGCCTCCAAGATCAGGCATTTTGGCAGGCACCAGGGCTGTCCTCCTCCAGCTGTTACCTCCACTGACCTCAGAGGGTTCACCACTACTTTTCTTCTGATTTCTTTATCTTGTTCCAGTTGCTGTTTTTATCTCCTGGTGGCACCATGAGTGTCCACACCGTTAAACCCTACAGGGAATTCAAGACAGCAGCAGCATTAAGTCAATACTCTGATTTTCATAGCTATGTGACCTGGATTTTGCTTCATGGGATCATTTGCTGCAGTGTGGCCTTCCCTGCCCCATCCTACACTCTTTCCTCAGTGCATCCTTTAACATAATACCAAAAGAAAAAAAAATCCCATACCTGGATTTTTTGGGGTATTTTGCCATTCTGGAGAAGTCAGCTAGTTCACTGCTCTCCCTCTTTGGCCTCACCAGCAAAAGTGGCTCAGCTGTCAGGGTTTCAGCCCAGCAGTGTGGAGAAGGGCAGCCTCCTGCACACTGTGCTGCCCCTCTGACTGGGGCGAGAGTGAGCTCAGAGAATGCCCAAGGAATGAGGGTGCACAGGGGAACCATCTACCCTGCTGGGCCATGCAGGCTGTGGCAGCTCCAGCACCAGCAGGCACATCCCTGCTGTCCCCAGGAAGACAGCTGAGGAGCTTTCATATCCAAATGCCTACATCCCAGGGCAGAGTGGAAGCTAAAAATAGCAGAGAGGTGCCAAAGTGCCTGCATCCTTACAGCCCCCGAGCCAGGAGCTGGTGCTGGAGACCCTTTCCGTGGGCTCTGAGAGGTTTTGTTCCATCTCTCTGCTTGCTCCTTTGGGACTGTGGTGTTTTATGTTGCATTCAGCTCACTGCCTGCCCAGAGCTGCCCACTGCCCACTGCACCTCCTTATTGAGTGACCATTTGAGGGTCTCTTCCAACTCAGCACATTCTGTGATTATGTGAACGGGTTCCCTCAGGAACAGGGAGAGGGCAGCATGGCTCAGGCCCTGCTCCCCTCTGCCCTTTGGGATGGGGGATTGGAATGGGGGGTTGGCAGCATTACTTGGAGAAGAATGGGTAATCTCTTAATTTGAGCTAATACCTCACCATCGGACTCTGAGCCCCATCTGGCTCAGAGGAAGCAAAGAGTTAAAACCCAGAGTCAGGAGAAGGGAGTGAGTGAGGGAGAGGACCAGGTGATCTTGAGCAGGGGAGAGAAGGAAGGTGGGTGGCAGGCTCAGGCTGTGCTGCAGGGAGGGCTGCTCTGTTCAGTGTTTTGGCCAGTGTTTGCAGCCCTGGCCCCACGACCACCCCGGAGTTTTTAGCCACCTTTTGTTGCCAGTCGTAGGCACAGCTGCGGATCACAGGTCTTGAGCTCCCTCCGCCTGCTGCATCCAGATGTTCCCTGCTCACTAAACCTCTTTTCTAGGACTGCTGCCATCTCCCTGAGGCGTTTTGCAGGGTATGTGTGTCTGCAAGCTCTGCCCAGGCGGGACTCCAGGGACAGGGGGCAGGGGGTCAGCCAGAAAGCCAAAGTCCCACCAGGGCTGGGCAGAGCTTGTGGAGAAGCAAGGGCCATTTGAGCCATGCAACAGGGAGGCTGCCTGCTTTCCCAAAGCCTGGCTTATTTGGCAGACCCTGTTTGTCTGCAGCTTTTGAGTGTACAAAAAGTGTAAATTGCTCCACGAGCCAGCAAAGGGTGGGTGTGTGCATGTCTGTGAGCAGTGATGTAGCTTTTGAGCCATGTGTGTGCTTGGGGTCGCATCTCTTTCCTGTGCATAGCCTGCATGAGTGCTTGTACGCTCAGCTGCAGGAGGATGTGACACAGCATGTGTCACATGGGTGCAGGGGGATGAGATGCAGCGTGTGTCACGCCGGATGTCACAGCTTTGTGCTGTGAACCTCTGACATTGCAAGGGCCTGTGGAAACTTGCCCAGAGATGGGACTTAGGAGAAGCACAGCAGAGGGATGCCAAGGAGAGCAGCAGTCGCTGGAGGAAGCAGGTTGTAATGAGAGATGCTTTGCAAAATGTTGCTCCAGTGCAGGACCGCTTTGGTTTCTGCCAAGTGATGCTTTTCTGTGTCACTCCCTGCACATACCAAGCTTTGAATGTCTGGTTTGATGTTAAAGGCCAGTTTGCTGATGCTTTTCTGAACGCACTGCCTAGGCTATACTCTCATTTACACTGGTAGCTCCTCATTCTTTTACCTGTAGGAATGACATCCTAGCTGGAGAAATTTGGTCAGGCATCAGCATCTCTTGACAGGACAGGAGCCATTTACTGTCTGCAGCTTGCACTGTGTTAAATCCCACCACTCCAGCTCCTGCTGGTTCTGCAGACTGGTATTAAATGGAAGCAGCTGGCCTCTTCACCACCCTAATCAGATTGAAAGAGCAGGGACAGTGAAAAAAGTTAGTGCTTGCTCAGGCACATTTTACTACATCTGAGACAATTACAGCCTAAATGCTCGGAGTTGCTGTTATGTATTGATTTATACAGTGAAATGACTTCTAAAGCCTGTTGGGAAGAAGCTCATAACCATGTAACACTACTTTTAGATGATTGCCATGTGATCTCAGGTAAATCTGCCTAAGGCTTCAGGTCTTTTCAATGAAAATGTCCCACTCAAATAAATGAAGTCATCTGTCATCTGCTAATACATGCTAAATGACTGCTAGCCTATCAGTGGGAAAGCAAAACATCCCCCCAGACTGCGTGAATGCGTCCATAACACTTGGGAGCTATTTACTGTGTCAGGATCCATGAGCCAGGAAAACTGACAGAGGACGGCTCATATCTGCGTTTTTATTATTTATGAACATTTTATTTACTTTCCTGCAAACAAAGCGGTGGACTCGACAGATTTGAAGCGTTTTTTGCAATAGATTTGTCATGGTTTAGTAATCAGGAAAGCTAGTATTGCTGTGTGTTTGAAGAAGCCTTTAAAGCAGCAGTTCCCAGGTTTGGGATTGGGTCTGTATTTGAGGTTATTGACTCCAAGGTGTAAGTGGGACAAGAAGACCACAAGCTTCTCTTTTAGTCCAGGCATGCAAGTGGGATGGGTGGGTTGTTGCCCTGCCAGATGCATCTTTTGCTAGGGTGGAGCCTGTGCAACAGCTCTGGCTTTGCCAGTGCATAGTGTGTAAGCTAAAGGGATGGATGGCTTCATGTTGGGTTGTTTGGGGTACTTCAGTCTCAGAGCTTGCACAGCAGTGCATTGTAAAATTGTGTTTGCTCCCTAAATAAATCTGTACATCGCACTTATCCGTGGTGGGGCAGTTCACCCAGGGCAGCAGGAGAGCAAAGTTTCCAAAGCCATGGGCTAGCAGAGAGGTGGTCTGGGCTAGCAGAGGGGCTCAAATGGAAGACTCAGGCATTCAGATCCAGAGAACATGGATTCCCGAAAACCCACAGGAGAGCCCAGGCCTCTGGTGACTCAACATGCCTGGGTCTCTGCAGCTTGTGAGTCTGCCTTTTTCTGTCACAAGCTGCAGGGAGTTATGTGGGCTAAATCATTTCCAAGCGTGGTAGGAATGGTGCAGGATGCCCAGCTGGCGATGGGGGAAGTCCTCCCTCAAGCTTTCCAGGCAGCCAAAGGACAAAGCTCAGCGTTACCTCCTTATAAAACACTCGTTGGGGATAGTAGGCCTCCAGACAGACTAGATCGGCTGGAGCCTTTGAGCACTTGGAAAATTAAACTGTTGTCAGTTTATTCTGGTTTTTTCCTTTTTTGTACTTGCAGACTGGAAAATTTTTTGGTGCAGTGGATGGCTCAGTAATGACCCAGCTGCTAAACATGGGCATGTTCAGGCGGTAAGTGGGGGATCTCCGCGCTGTACTTCTCGTTCTTCGCTGGTGTGTGGGTCAGAGCATACGGGTGCCTCTGAGAAGCACTTGAGCAGGGGAAAATGCACATGCTGATGATGCATGTGACTCTCTTATTTAGAAACAAGAGCTCCTTTAGCTACCTGCCCCCTCCCCCGACTCGCTCAGCCATCATCACCACACACACTGTTTCTCCTCGTCTCCTGCTCTTCCACCTGCTGCAAAAACAGAGAGACACAGTAACTTCCAATCACCATGTGGCCAGAAAGTAGCTACTTCTCTGTCTTTTCCAGGGCAAGATGTTAGGGGAAACATTTCTTGCCATTTTGGGTACAGAAGTGCTTCGGTTCCTCCTGCCACTCGGAAAAGCCTTTTTACAGAAGGGTTGTCTGAGAGCCCCCCAAGATGCAGCATTGCAGCTGGCTGACCACATTTCTCTCTATCTTAAAAATACCTCTGTTCATCTCAGTCCACTCCCCCAGCAGATGTCAAGGGAGAGTTCAGAGTTTCAGTGGCTTGAAAGCAGGAACTAGGGGGCCCTGAGGTAGTTACAATCATAATTCCTCTGCTTCACAGCCTGCTTTACTCACTCTCTGAAATTAGGGACATATTTCCTTCTGACCCAGTTGCATTAATCCAGAGCCTGTATTTCTTGCTCTGCAAGATCCAGCACTGGCCCAACAGCAAAGACACGTGTAAGCAGGTCACCGCTTTAGTTCATACAGGAAATATTTCACACGTGAAATTTTTTAGAAAAAGCTGACGTGTCTGTCCCGTAGGCAGTTGCATTGCTTGCTTTTGACTGCTGGCTTGTTTTGTTTTGATTGCAGGGTGACCATGTATGATTACCAGGCAATGTGCAAGGTACCCTACCACCACCACAGCGGCGCCCAGCCCCTGCTCAGCGTACGTATCTGTCAGCATGCAGCCCTCCCTGGGCTGGGCTTTCTCCCAGGGCATCTCCAGCACCTTGGGGCAGCACATTCCCCAAAAGACATTTGCTTTCAAGTGGTGGGAATGGTTTCTGAGGCAGTGGTGGCCTCTGGCTGTGATTTCCAGTGATGTGGATCTCTATTGGCATATAGGATCTCACTGAAAATTGGAAGGATCGGGTAGAGGACAAGAACTAAACCATGGCAGGCTTCCCCTAAAAGCCAAGGAACCAGCTAGCAGCTGAAATGAACAAGAATCCTTTCACAGGGCATGGTTTTGCTCAGCAGCTCAAAAAGGAGAGTTTCTCTGTCAGGGAACATCTGAGAGAAAACTGACAGTCATTTGGGGAAGTATGAGTGGAGCTGGAGCAACAGAGGGAGTGGTGATAGCCCAGGGAGCAAACTAACAGAGGGAGGAGTTTTACCAGTACCCAAATGCAACCTCTCTTTAGGCTGATACAAACCAAGAATCTAATCCCACTCTATTTTCCCAACCTGGCCTCAAACAGGCAGAACAAATTACTCAACACTTAGGCCACTTCAAACTAGTTGACGCAACCCTAAGCAGAGATTTTAACTCTTTTAACAACATGTTACATTTTTAACAACAAGTCTGTTTTGGAGTGGCTATACTTAAGCTAGATAAAATATTGTGATTGTAGGGAAAATACTTGCTTGACCATATCCTCCAGTTCTGATTACTGTCACAAAATATGAGCTGCCAAAAACAAAGTGAACTGGGAAGAGAATATAAAGGTGAGCATTCAGCCTTCATCTCTCATCTTCCCCTCTTAGCAAAACCCTTGAAAAGGAAAAAATCAGGAAAAGTGTGTTTTTCATATACACACGTGAGAATCAGTCAAATTCCCAGCAATCTCTACATTTACTATTTGCTGACTTATTTTGGCTGAAGATAAGTCAGTTAGCATAATGGAACATTATCTTGTGTCCTGTGACTACTGCATCTGTTTTGGGTTTGAGGACACGGGCATGATTATGAGAGAGATGAAAATTAGACATGGTTACCATGAAGAAAAGAAGCAGCAGGATCCTCTGCAGATGAATTGTCCCTGGGATAATGCTGGATTTCCAATTTGTAGCTGAAAAGCAGGAAGATGATAGAAGTCATGCCATCTTGAGGAAAAGCTGGATGAAAGCACAGTTAAGCATAATCAATCAATGGAAGATAATACTAAATCCCGGGCTTGTCCCAGAAACACCACTTGCCATCAGAACATAAAAGCATCCTAAACTGGTGGTGTCCCATTTAGCTATGTTTCTCTCCTGCTCTGAGCTCTGAAGGTCATCCATACTGGAGACAAATCATCAAGCAATTACATCTTCAAAGTCCTTCATGCATTTGTGATAAACTCCCTGACCCTGATGGGGAGGGGGTGAGAAGATATTATTAGTAGCAAGGCAGCTCTGCTGGCTTTTTACATCAAAACATTTTGAACAAATTCCAGTGATGCCCAGACCTTGAATTTCCAGCCTGTCTTCAAGAGCTCTGATCAATGGAGGGAACTGGTCTGAAATGTGGGGTCCTGCATAACAATTATAAATTCTCTGACCAGTTCCTTATGGTATTTCTCATTTCTTCTTTTGTTCTCCAGCCAATTTATGCCTTTCTAGCTGCAGTGAAATGGCTGATAAGTGATTTCCTCATGTGAGTACCAAAAGATGGGGGTGTTTGGGAGGCTCAGAGCAACGGGGGCAAGAGCTGAGAAAGCTGCAAGAGGAGGCTCCTGCATAGGGCATTGCTGTCAGCCTTCTCCTGACATTCAGCTCAGCCTTGCTCCTGGGAGACAGAAAGTTATTACTATTCCCATTTTGAGAGGCAGAGGCCCAAAGTGGGTCTGGGATTTACCTGAAGTCACTCAGTACAAAGTGCCTGAGTCAGAAATAGGACTTGGGTCTCCTGGGGCCCTGTGCAGATCCTTGATGCCGAGTCCTCTTGCCTGTCTCCTTTGCCCGTGATGAGCGAATGCACACCTGCCTTTCACGGGGGGAGAGGGCTGAAGGAAGCAAGCCAGGGAGCTCAGGTCTGAGTGACAGGCAAGGGAGAAGAGAGAGGAGGCTCTCCTCTAGATTTGGGTTCCCCTCAAACTTCTGGGGTGAATCAGAGTTCAAGCCCAAATTAGGAGGAAAGTGCCACTGCTCCGCTTGCGGGGTGTGCAAAAGGGGAGATGGGGAAAAGATCCAGCTCGGAGGGCTTGAGCCTATTGGTGCAGAATAATTCAAAGTGGCATGTAGTTACCTCCAAGTAGACAGAGTATGGGCTTCTGATGGCCATCCATGCCTGCTCCTCAGGTGGGGCCCACAGTGACAGAATCCCCTCCCAGCCCCAGGAGTTGCTGTACTCATTCCTTCCTTCACTGGCGAGCCCCTCGCACTGTATATGCTTCAGGAAAAAGCCCATTCCCATCTTCCACAGTAGAGATCCCACGATACAGAGTTACACTCTATCATATGGAGAGGAAAAAAAAAAAATAAAAAAAAAAAAATCAGACTTCCACTGCCAGCAAATTTGCAGTAAACATTTTAGAACTGATACTCGCCGGGCGACAGGGCCATCTCCCTGACACCTGCATCCTTTCAGGCTGCTGAAAAAGCATCCTCTGTTCTTGCTCTTTTGACAGCTTCCTTTTGGAGTTTAACATGAGTAGCTTCTGGCACTCAAACAACTTGGCAGATGGTGAGTACACAAGAGTCCAGCCACCCCATAGCACGTGAGTGTTACAGCCACGGGTGACAGAAGAAACTGTATGGGGAAGCCTGGCCTTGTGCGAGGAGCCCACCATGTGCCCCACACCTCTTCCTCCATGGACACTGTAATCCACCTTCCAGATCCTACCACCACTACATCTTCCCCCGTTTCCACCCCCATTTCGAGCTGCCACGGCACCAGAGCGGTCAGGGTGAGGTGTGTGCTGCTCAGAGCTTGCTTTCCTCAGGGTTACTTACTGAGGAGGTGGGAGGTGCTTCTTTCTGAGGACCCCTACCCTGTGTGCAAGGGGATGAGAGAGGCCATCCACTGCAAAGCACTTCAGCTGGAAAGACTCCCTCCCAGTCTCCGACAGGACAGGACAGAGCAGGAGAGCCTAGCAAGGGTTCCAGGAAGCTAGACACAAACCTTACAGTTCAATACCATATTGAGGGTCTTCACTTACCCACTGGAGCTACTCTGGAAGAGAGAAGATGATTTTGCAGCAGGGGGATATGTTTGGTTTGAAATCCAGTGATCTGTCCTGCAGCTGTGGTGCTGCCTGCTGGAAACATCCTGGGAATCTCCATGGTCCATCCCTGGCCCTGCAGGCATGGGGCATGTTAATGGCCCTGAGGAGACTCCAAGGGAAAGGTGAGGTTTGCTCACCTTTTTTGCCCCTGTTGGGGCTGTTGTTGCATTCTCACTAATTATTGATCACTATTTTAGTGGAGACAGTGGTACCTTCTATGCTAACTGTGGAGCTGAGTCTTCTGCAATGAACTGTCCTGATGTAAGGGGGAAACAGTCATTTTTAGAAAGCAAAATTCCCTTCTCAGAAAAAAAGGCCAATGTCTGGGTACTGTTTAGGCCCCACTCACTTCCGGCAGTAGAAGCTGCAGCTATCCTCCAAGTGGCCCTGGCTGCTGCCATCAGGATAACATGGGGAGTCCCATGCAGAAATCAGTGAGAAGGAGTCAGATGAGCAAGTGCAGTGCTCATGCCAGGGCAGGAGAGACTGCTCTTTCTGGAGGACAGACTGACCTGGTGTTCCTGCACTGAGCTCGATGGCTGCAGTTTGATTTAGTCTTTGCTTGAGGAGACGTGAGGGAAAAGGGAGGGAGTTCTCACTGCTGCCCTGCTCATCACCATTTCGTTTTGTGCTTTCTTCATCTCTTTCCCACATCACCTCCATGACTGCTGGGTGTGAATCCATGTCTTCATTTCGCTTCCATCGTGTGAAACTGTCACGTGGCTCCATCGTCACTGTGTGTCTGTGTGTCACGGGACTTCTCCAGCCAAGGCTGTCTTCCATCATTGTAAGTAGAACCACTTAACAGCAAAAAAAAAAAAAAAAAAAAAAAAAAAGATAACTAACTAGAAATTCCAGGCTAGGAAAGACTTTTTTTCCACCTTTTGGACAGTGGGGAACTTGTAGAAAGGTGTGACAGGGACAAGGCAGTGCCTGGCTCTACTTCCCTGCTCTGCAAAGAAGCAAGAGAAGCTGTTGCTCGTTTAGCTGAGCTGGTGATTGAAGGTCTGTCACTGAGAAGTTGATAAAAGAAGGAACACACAAGCCTCCTCGGGGACTACAGTCACAGACAACATCATCACTCATTACTATGGCATAGCTGGGCCCACAGCCTGTGTACCATGGCATGTCCTTCACCTTCGTTCCCAGCAGGCCTGTTCTTTCAGTTTTTATCCCAAAACGAAAGACTAAACCCACCCCTTCTTGCAGGAAAAACTATACGAGTCTCATAGACTTCAGTTATTAAGAAGCAACTTAAGTCTTCTTTTCCACACCCCATGGCTTAGCTCCTTCTGATAAATCCCAGCCCAGCTCCAGGATAATGCAAAACTGCTTTCAAGCAGTTCAACTGATAAGTATATGCTCTAGCTCATAAATCCGCTCCTACAGGCGAGTTAGAAATTCCTCCAAGACGGAGTCCAGACTGTGGCTGTGTTTGTATCTCCCTGCTTCCATATCTAGCTTGTATTTGCTGATTTGCTCTCTGCCCAGCAAGACGTATGTGTGAGACAGAGATAGAGAAATAGAGACAGTTGGAATGCATCTCACTGTATGAAGAAGAGGAAGAGAAGGAGAGGGTGCCTACAGACAAAAAAATGAGTGTCCATGTGTGTGGGGGAGTAGCAGGGTGGAAGAATACTATTGGGGCTGGAAGAAATGGATTGCACATGTTGTTAAGAAGGGGCTGTAGATTTTTGCCAGAGATGTTAACATTTTCTTGACTGCGTGCCAAGGCTGGTGTATGCAAAAAATATGAAGCGAAGGAGACATTTTGTGAGAGAGAAATTGAGCACACATTTTTTCCGGGTTATGTGCAGGGGAATTAATGATCAGGGATCTAATGCTCACCCTTGCCTGACTGTGCACCTCTGGCTCTGCAGCGCTGAGCCTATTGCTGCTTCCCAAGTTCTCTTGTTTTTTGTGAAGGTGAGTCTTGCTGTTGGAATATGGGTGTGATATATTCAGACTGCACTCATCATACAAATCTGCTTTTCAGAGGGGGTGAGAAGACATGTTTGCTGCTGTAGATTTTTCACTGCTCTCAGCATCTTAATTTCTTTCTGTGTTTGTAAGGGCTTCTGCTTTTATGAACATCACCAGGTTTGAAAGCTCTTAATTAGGCCAAAAATACTTCCAGCCAAGGCATGCAGCCTAGAAAGGACTATTTCTATAATTCTGTAGATCATAAAAGTTTCCTTTTTTTTACTCCATGGTAATGTACACAGAGGATATTTTACAAGATAATTGATCAAATTCTGTGTTCTTTATTGGTAACTAAGTGGCAGATTTTGTCTCGTGTCCCAGAGTAAATCCACTGACTCGGGTGCATGATTTTTGCTGGTGGGAAAGAGTTCACAATCTGGGCTCCATAGTTCATAACAAGGCATGGCAGCTGCCTTTGCTGCTCAGAAGGATTGGTTGCCAAATGTCTGACAAAGTCTTTCTGGAAGTGCAGATGGTAGCAACGACAGCCTGGAATTAACTCACTCTTTGCTATAAAGTTTGCAGTATGTTATCAGCTCCTCTGGCTGTTTACTAATCCCTGACCACCAGGCTCTCAGGGCGCTGATAACATTTTGATGTCCAGCATGTGCGCTGGGAGGCTCAGCCCAGGCGTTTTGCTGATGATGGACATGCTACTGGGCTTCTCTGAACATCTCAATCCTGCTGCAACTGCATTGCTTCCAAGAGAATTAAGTGGCACGAGGCTTAAGCATAATCTCTGTCACAGGTCTTGTCTCTGTGCAGAAGCTAGGAGATTTTAAAGTGGTTTCTTTTCGTTCAGCTTGTGCCGAAAAAATCCGAGTAAGAATTGTCTGTGCGGGGCACTTGTGAATATTTAGCAGAGTTTAAAAATACAGCTTGGTGCACACGATGAAGTTAACCCAGAGCAACTCAAATGGCAGAGGGTCATGAAAGACTCAACCAGAAATGCCCCTTCTGAGACTCACATAGCCCATAATGCCAGTGGCAAAAGCACCCCTGAAGGAACCAAACCTGGTGCACTTCCCACTGCCCACGCTGCTCCTGTGAGTGCCATCACAGCATAGTTCGACCCAGAATTACCGACCCAGTGTTGCCTCTCTAGTTCTGAGTCCAGAGCTCTTGCCCATGTGTGCAGGTCAGGCCAGCAAACAGTGCTGTCCAGGCATGGACATGCAGTCTCTTTAATTTCCCCTGAGGCCTAAGGCCATTCTCCAAGCCCACCAAGCATGACAGCCCTCATTCATTGCTGGTTGAGGCTGGGAGTCCCAAGATCAACTTCTATTCCATATTTTTTCCAAGAGGATGGTCTATTTCACCCCCTCCCTGTACCACATCCTTCACACCACTGTATTTGATGTTATTGTAGCTCCATCTGCTTTGATGATATTATAACAGGAAGCAGGAGCTAGAGAGGGATGCCATTCTTTACCAGGGTCGGGGGAAAAATGAGGTTCTGGATGAAATCCCTTTTATGTCAGGACCCTTTGCCGCTCCTGATGTGAGCAATACGCTGAATTCTTGCAAGCAGTTTGCCCCACCTTCACCTGGTCACCTTTGTGGTCATCACAGCAACTCTTCTGAGCAAGAATGGCACAGTCCATTGCCAACAGCTGTGCTGCAGTGACAGTGATGCAAATCCAGGGGTAACACAACAGGACTTGTGGCTGAAAGGCCAGAGTGTGTAGTCCTTGAGAAGGTCTGTCCTTGAGAAGGTCTGTTCCTGGTCCAGACTAGCCTGGCCGCCTGTTTCAGGGTTTGAGCTGCTTTCCCAGCCTCAATAACAGTGAATTAAGGCTGAAAGAAAGGATTCCCACTCTGTTCCTCACACTCCGTTGGTGTTAGTTTAGGGACTTTACTGGCCAGAATATTTACCAGTCCTGGAGGTGGTCTGAGCTAGAAAGCATTTGCAGAAAGTATTCCCTCCTTGCAACACAGAGGAGGATGTTTTGCATGTTCCATCAGAAATGTCTAAGCCTTTGAAATTCACCTCAGAAACAGAGTCGTCTTCTGCTCATCCCAAATCTCCTCAGGGCTGTTTGTCCTTGTGACAGAGGCATTCTCCATTAACAAAAAATGGGAGAGGCTTTTCTGTGCTTCTGCAGTGTGGGGTTCACACAGAGGGACGGCAAATGGTGGCAGAGCACAGCCAGGCAGCTCCTGGCTGATGGCAGCCCCTGAAATGATGAGTTTAGTTGATTAATTCAGTGTAAATCCAAGGTGAATACAAAACAAGGCACCATGCTGAAATCGTGCTCTCTGTGCTTTTGCATCTGTGCAAAATTAACCTAACCATGATACCGACAGGTGGGTCCCACAGTCTGGGAGGATTTTAGGGGGCTGCCTCCTGAGTGCTGTTTTTTGAGAGTTCAGAAGAAAAGCACAAAAAAAAAAAAAAAAAAAACCCTACCAAGGACTCAGTACTGCAGGGAAGGGTTTGAGTACCCATTATATTCACCCGGGAAAGGCATTAGAGGGGAAATTGGGCTGGAGTTCCTGAGAGAAAAATCAGAGAAAATCATCCATTTTTTTCTCCTTCTCATTTAATCCACATTGTTTAGACGGCAAGCTCCACGGGGTGGTGCCTGCTGCTTTCTGCGTGCTCTGGCAGCGTCGGGGGGAGAGGAGACCATTGCTCTCAGTGAGGGTTCTACAGTGATGCAAATTACCCGTCGGAATCGTGGTGCCCTCTTGGTGCTTTCCTAACGTACATTTGCTGATTAAAACCCCTGATGCTGCATTTTTCTATAAATCTCCGGCGCTTCTGCTGCACGGGGTAAAACCGGGCGTCCTCCCCATCAGAAGGACCCTCCTCCCTGCTGGTCCCCACCCGGCCCCCCGGCAGGGCTGCCCGTGGCTGCTGTGTGGGAGGGGGGCTGCGAAGTGAGGCTTTGTGCTCATGGAGAAACCATTTCTCATACTCCCTGTTGGCTGAGCTGCAACCACCTCTGCCCTAGCAACAAAGCTCGGCGTTTCCATCGGTAGCATTCCCCTGTGCCTCACAGAGGCAGGAGCTGGCTTTGCTACCTCCAACTGCAGAAAATAATTGCCAGAAGGCCCCAAGGCGGTAGTTTCAGGCAAGACAGATTTTGCTGAACTCCTAGAAAGAATGCTCTTGCTTCTCGAGGGAGGCTTAATAAGGCGGCCCGGCTCCCCCTCATCCCCAAATTAGTTTGGGAGTCCCACAGAGTGTGACTGATGAGTGATGGAGCAGCTGCTCCCTGCCTCTGTGGTGGATGGCTCCCTCCAGGAGCCACTGCTCTGTGTGAGCTGGGTCTCTGCTGGTCCTTGAGAGCCGTCATCTGCTTTCCTGTGGTCTCAGGCCAGATCTGTTCGCTGGCGGTGGTTTCTTCTTAGAAAGACACATTCAGCCCCTCAGATTTCCTGCTATGGGCTCGCTCTGAAGCGTCAGAAGGCTCAGGAGGGATCAGCAGTTGATGAATCCCACCATGGACACGCCGGGTTCCTGCAGGGACAGATCGCTTGGCACAGGCACTGAGGACCAGCCCAGTCACAGGTTTCAGTGTTTAAAAAAGTGAACCAGGGCTGGGTTAGGCAGGAGGGACTTCATTAATGCTGCTGGTTCAGTCGGACCCCGCTGCTCCTCTGAACAGAAGGGGACCAGTGCTCAAATGACCCTTCCTATCAGGCAGGGGTCCCTGGGCTGCTGTGGCCACTGCAGCCCCACAGCTGTGGCTTGGGCAAGGTCTGGGCTTGCTGGGGGAAGGCAAGTGGCAATATTGCGTGCATTTCTCACATAGGCTGGTTTTCCCACACCACCTAGTGGGAGCAGGGATCACTGCCTGGCTGTTTTATGCAGTGTGTCCTTCCCACTATTCTCTGGTAGGCACCTGCTCTTTGCCAGTCTGGAGGGGGTAGGCAGGCACACAGGGCTGCTCCTCCAAGCAGTTTAAATGTTTCCATCTCAGTGCAGGCAGCTCCTGCGTGATCCCCTGCCCTTCATGTCTCACCTTGTCTCCTTGCCCTCGCAGCTCACAAGCACAAGAAGCACGACACGCTGCAGCCCTGTGACACGGAGTACCCCGTTTTCGTGTACGAGCCGGCCATCAAGGAGACCAACGGGCTGATTGAGTGTGGAGACTGCCAGAAGTAAGAACTGCAGCTTCCCTTTCATCTGGGGGGTCCCCCAGGGGGGTGGCCTTGTCAAAGGGCCTGTTGGTGATGACAGCAACCTGAGAAGAGTCACCTGCTGTTTGGCCATGGCGCGGCCACCGCGATACCTCCAGCTCTGGCTGCAGAGCAGAGCTGAACAGCTGTGCTGGACAGGGAGGAGGTGAAGGGACCACGTTACTGGTTCTTGATAAAAGAGAAGAAAATTTAAAACCATCTGTTAATAAGCAGAGGTAGCTGAAGAAAAGAGCATTCAAAAAAAAAAAAAAATCTTTCCATTCCACAAGTTTCAGAAAGGAACTTTTTTTGTTTTCTCATGCTTCTGGCAAAGATTTTCTTAGAAAATTTTCCTTTTTGCACTGCTTTCAGCTTTCCTTTTCTTTTTTTTTTCCTTTTACCCCTTTTCTGTTTTCCTACAGAAACAAAAAACAAAAAGCAGGGATGGGGAAAAAGAGAAGTGTTAAACTGAAAGAAATGAAAACAAGGGTCCACTTTTTTATTTTCCAGTTTCATTTTAAGGGAATGAACAGCCCGAAATTAGATAGAAAAGTCTTTGTGGAAAAAGGCTGTTTTCAGTGGCTTCATAGTGCCATCAGCAATCACGTGTGGAAAGGTGACAGAAAGATGAATTTCCACTGGTCTAGCTTTTCCTAACATTAGGCATCCAAACAGATCTGACTGGAATGCCTATTAAAAAAAAAAAAAATATCCCTACCTAGTCTGACTTCAGTGTTGGATCAACTGCAGGAAAGACTTAAAGGTTAGGAAAACAGCCTGTGCTAGTCAGCATGACTGTAGGAAAACCAGGCTTTGCCAGACATTGTTTCAGAAAGAGATTGCAGATTTGGTTACAACAAGGTATTGTGTAGGGGCATTAAGCTCTGGGCAGATCCAGAGGAGCTCACTGCCCTAAACTGGCCTGTTAAGCTCTTTCTGCACAGATCTCTGCACCAACACAGTCTGGGACTGACCCCTCTGACCCCTCCCTGCTGGGGGCAGCGCCTCACCAGCATCACAGCAGCAGGTGCTGCATCCTGCTCAGCTCCTTGATAATTACAGGTGTAGTTGCAGCCTCTGGATCCCAGGTGAATCTCTTGTGTTTGGGGGAGACACACACACCCCCTGTCACAGGCTCTGTGAAGCATTAGCTCAGGCATGCAGGCTTTCCTGATCACGTTCACAAGCCCAGGTAGTTCCTTGGTGGAGTGAGGGTAGGCTGGGTGCTCCATCCTGGGCAAAAAGTTAGTGCGTGGAGCACCTCTGTCCTGGTTAGTGAATTTGTTAAGGCCTGCTTGTCAAAGCTCCCAAAGCAGTCATTAGTCAAAAAGCCACTAATGAAATGGTCAGCTGCAGTGTGCAACCTTCAATACCTCTGAAAGGGAACACGGAGATCCCTGGAGGCCAGAGGGCAGCAAGGCAACGTGGTGAATAACCAGGGATACAGGGTGCTCCTCCAGTGCAGCCAGGTTGGACAGTGCCGTGGGCACATCCTCACAGACCTGTATTTGTAATCCAGAAGCCCTCTCCCTTAGCTGAGCGGTGTTCAGCAGGACCGAGAGCTCACAGAGCCACCAGTGCAGGCACGCTGAGCCCGACATCCCCAGCCTTCCCTGTGCCCAGCAGCTCCAGGACAGCTTGCCAGCTCCCTGCCATGGCTGCACCGGTGCCCGGCAGCACCTCCGCCTGCCAGCAGGCAGTGGGGGATGGCAGCGTGGGCAGCTCAGCCTTGCCTTGCGTGGCTGCAGCCTCTGTGCTGGTGAATGCCACGCAGTGGCTGCAAGGCATCGGGCGGGTTGCTGAGGTGCCCAGGCATGCAGCTCTGTGCGGTGGCACCGGCACCTGCCTGCTTGGACACGCACCCGCTGTGACTGATGCGCTCGTGCCAGTGCACAGACCCTCGGTCACGGGCACGAGCGGCCTCGTGAGCACAGAGGCACGTCCGAGCTGCCCACGCACCCGCACGTGCACAGCACTCCTGCAGAAAGTCCTGCCCTCATCCTGCCCTGCCCACTCCATCCCTGCGCCGCCTGCCCCGTCAGCCCTCACGTGCATGATGTCCTCGGGCCAGCGCTCGCATCCAGAGACACCACCACAGGCACATGCCTGTGCTCGTCACCACAAGCCACTGTCTGCTTGTGCGACGGGGAGGGGAAGGGGCAGGCGAAATTGTGGCTGCAAAGCGAAGCTGCAGGATTTTCGAACACCGGTTGGCCGGTCCTGTCGTACCAATGTAGCGTACGGTGCTGCTGGGATCCTCTGTTTCTCTCTCCAGTAACGTGAAATTTAGCAAAGCACTGCTCCTCACAGGACCACGTAATACAGACATCCTTACACTGTATAAGCAGACACATAAATGTACATTAAATGGGCACTGACGTACCTCCAGATGAAACCAGGCTTTCTCAGTGTCATCCACTGTGATGTGCTGCCCCATCCTGTGGTGGATTTGGTTGGTTGGTTGGGTTTTGGGTTTGATTTTGGCTCTTGTGCCTAGCAAGGAGTTGTAAATTTGAGCCAGCTCAGAGTTTTCTGAGTGCCACTTGCCCCCTGTGTACGTCTGTTCCCTGGGTCTCTCCTGCATTCCACTGACTGACATCCTGTTTCGGATGATCTCTGTTTTCTTTGCTGTGGTTCGGGCAGTGATGCTCCGGTGTTGTCGCTGGAGGGATGTGCTTTCTCTCACCTGCTCTTCTCTTGCAGGATGTTTGTGGCACAGCAGATCGTCAGCAGTAACCTCCTGCTCCTTGTCACGGATGCTGTCTGTGATTGCAGCGTCTTCCCGCCCGTCCCAATGGACGCGAAAGAGGTCAAATATATCCTTCCACACCCAGCAGGGATGCACAGCTCCACAGGCCCCTTCATCTTCATATTTGCTAGGGCGGAAAATGTGCTTCTGGTGCAGTTGCCGTGGGGGTAGAGGGCACAATCCGACTTGTGGGACAGCTTGGAGAAATCCCAATCCCATGCAGGGTGACCTGCCCTTCCCTTGTCCTCCCCGCTCTGTCTCTCAGGTCGTGCAGTTACACCTGTACAAACTTGCATGCGGGCCCTGTGTCTCTGTGCTGTGTGCACCCCTCTTTTTCCCTGCCTGCTGCTGCCATTGTTGTCCTTAACAGCCTGGCACATAACGCTTCAGTGAAGTGTGAGCGGATGCGGTCCCAGAAGCTGCGACGGCGGCCGGACAGCTGCCATGCATTCCACCCTGAGGTACCCCGGGGTGGCGCGGGAGGGAGGGAGGGAGGGCACACAGCTGAATTTCACCGTGGGCATGCCTATTACCCTCAAATGTCTCCTCCTGCACCCTCGCGCCGGGTGTGTTGCGTGCCCGTCCTGCTGGCTGGACCCAGACACAGCCATGGGAATCCCCAAGGGGCTTCCTAGCGGGAGGACCCTCACACATTAATTCCACCTGGGAAGGGCTTGAGCTCAGATACCAGAGGGTCAGGAGAAAGCTCCCCCATCACTTAGAGCCGAGGAGACAAGTGGCTTCCTAGCTCGCCGGTGGCTGCTGTGACCAACAGGCATCAAACCGGTCCGTTCCTTTGCCCCTTTCCTTTTGGCCACAGGCATTGCTCCCTTTCCCAAAGGTAACGGGTGGGATCCTTTCCAGCAGCCGCCCTGGCAGTGAGTGGACTGACCCCTTCCCTCCCATCTCCCAGGAGAACGCCCAAGACTGCGGCGGCGCTGCCGAGATCTCCGTGTCGCCGACGCTGCTGCTCCTGCCGCTGGTGCTGCTCCTGCGGTGACCCTTCCGCGGCACAGACCCGGGGGGACGGAGCTGCCGCCGGCCGGAGCGCTGGGAGCGGGGGAGATGGGGATACAACCCCCTCTGGGACACCCGCCGCCACTCCCTGGCGTGTCCTTCACCACACGGTGCCCGCGGTGGAAGCTGCTCCCTCCGTGAAAACCTGCGAGCAAAAGGCCTGGGGGAGAACCAGCGGGGTCAGATCCCGGCACGGCACCTCCCCAGCGGCTCCTCCCAGCCAGAGGGATGGCCGAGGTCATCAGCACAGCCGACATTTCACCTGACTCCCACGGAGCCACTTGGGGTATAGGGGGCAGAGGGCCCAGAAGGGCGGATCTGGTCTCAGGAGAGCAGGAGGGGCAGCGGACACCATCTGCCTGTCCCTCAGTGGGAGCCACAAGGATTTTGAGCACCCGGGTCTGGAGCAGCCCAGGCACAGCCCTGCCAGAACAGGGCCCTTAGTGGTTCCCAGCAGGGAGGTGGCATCTCCTGGTCTTGGGGTTGGTCCTCAGCCTTGTTCCCTGGGGTGGGACACGGCGCCTGACCTGAACTGCACCAACCTAACCTGCAGCTGGACAATGGGAGATAGCACAGCTTGACTAGTTAGCTGCAGCTATGCCAGCTCTGACAAGGAGAACCCTCCTAAAACTGCTAGGACAGCATCCGGATTCTTGTCTAGATATGGACTTACCTCTGGGAAGGGGTTCTGTGTGACCCATCAAAAGAGAAGGTATGATTCCTGCTACCTGCTATCTTCACTGCAGAAGCAGCTGCGGAACGGGCACTTTTCCCCTTGGAGCAGCGCTGCCCTCATTGCAGCTGCCCTTGGTTGTTCCCTGCCCTGAGCCTGGCATTCCTGGCTACTGGGCATGGGCCATTTCTTACAGAGCTTTATGGACAAACGGGTGGGGAGCACCCATGTTTCTTTTTTTTTTTTTTTTTGTATGAACTGCTCCATATCATCTCATTAAAAACAAATATTTATGGCATATTCTAAATAGATACTACAGCTTCAGCATGTTTGGTGGTGATTGCAGCCCAGAAACCTGCGGGGACAGGCTGTGGGTGGAAGGACTCAGCTGCAGTGGCCCGGCCATCAGGGTCGTGCCAGCAACTCACAGGGATGCCAAGAAGTGCTCCTGATCACTGTGCTGCTGTTTTTTACTACAGGAGCTACAGGAATAAGACCCTCTGGCTATGCACCACACTGTGAACCCGCTGGCTGCACCCACAGCCCTCTGTCACCTCTGAGGTGAGGAGGTGGCTGTCCCAGCACTGGCAGAGAATGTGCCAGGGGTGGGGATGCCACAGACTATGGCTACAGATGGAAACAGGGTCTCTCCTTGAGCTCTGCACTGTCCCCATCTGTAGCCACCCCAGCACCCATGGGTAAAGCAGGGTGGCCCCAGGGGAGCAGGCTGGTAGACCAGCAGGGCAGAGCTTTGCCCTGGCCTCCTCTGCCAGGTGGGCCCCTTTGGGAGTCTCCTGCACCACTGCAGGTCCCCAGAGCACCGTGTGGCTCGTCACAGAAAGCTTCCACCTCCTTCAGGACAAGGGCCCACACGCTCCTCTCTCACTGCCTGACGAGCAGCACTGCCCACAGCGCTGTCCTGCACATGTGCCTGCCTTGGGGACCTGTGGGGCTCCTCTTCATGCCCACCACGCTACCCACTCCCACAGCCACCACCACCGGGGCTGGACTCATGCAGCTGTTTTATGGGAAAGGGTTTCATCCTCACAGCGGGTCTGTTCCCTTCCCTGCACAAGCAGGAGCCCACAAATACACCCCAGGTGTGCTAGGGACAGTATGGATGCTGTCCCTCTTTGCCACCCATCTCACCTGACACTAAGGGGACAGTATCAGTCACAACCGGGTCCTGCTGGGGACCTTTCAGGACCTTAGAGGTCCTGCTAGGGGGGCTTTGCCTTGCTGGAGGCAGTGTTATGGCAAAGAGAGGAACGGCTGCGGTACTGGAAGTAACACTGGAGATGGAGATGGTCTCCAGGCCTCAGATGCAGTGACCTTATCAGAGCCAGAAGCAGCCAAGGAAGATGAAGGCAGCACGGAGGGAAAAGGGGCTGCTGTCAAGGCCGAGGAACCAGGAGCTGTTCACAGATGGAGGAGCCCCTGGCTCGGGGCATCCCCTGCCGGCTGGCACAGCTCCCCCAGCTCCACGTGCCTGCCCTGTCGGGGCACCACTCTCAAGGATGACCTTCCTGTCAGAAAGGATTAGCAGTCCCATATCCACTCAGCTTAAAAGGGATGTATAAACACACATAGCCCTGCTGCATATGAACCATGCTTGATTTCAGGTGCATCAATCCAAAATAAACAGGAGTCCTGTAAAGATACCTGCACTGAGAGAGCAAAGATGTGAAGTACACCTGGTTTAGTTTGGCTCAGCGAGTTTATGCATAGGTTGTAAATGGAGGGAATGGGACAGGGGTGAGAACTGGATTATTTCTTGAACTGAGAAATAAGAGCAAAGGTTTGCCCCAACTTACAACCCAAGCACACACCAGGGATCAGGCTGTGGGGTCACTCACCCCGATGGCACACTGCAGTGGGCAGCAGGACAGACATCTTCCCCTGTGCCAGTGCTGGGGCACACGTGGCTAAAGGAAAAGGCGCTGTTCCCAAAGCTGCTGGTGCCTCCCAGTGCACCCTCAAGGAGCAGGAGCCAGGCTGTGGGCATGGCTGGCCAGTTCGGATGGGCCTGGCAGTGGATGCCAAACACTCACCGCAGCCTGTGTGACCCCAGTCCCACCGATCACAACCCACCTGCCCGTGCAGCCTCCTCCTGCCCTCACAGGATCAAAGGGGATGACAACTGAAGGTCAGCCATGTCTCCAGAGGAAAGTGGCTCCTGCTTCTCTACATGACTTAGCTGTTTATTATAATAAAGCTGTTTATTTGTAATAAACTTAGCTGCGTATTAGGAGGCAAACAGAGCCCTTCCCACAGTGGGATGAGCTGCACCTAGGTATGGTTTGGGCCTTGGAAGCTAAACAGCTTCCTTTTTTTGGGGGGGGGATGGTGGGTTTGTGGTTTGGGTGTTTTTTTTTTTCTTTTGGCAGCAAAGCAGACCATGAGCAAACCTCCCCATTTCTGGTCTCCAACATAGGGTTAAGCAAACTCCATTTCATGCTCTGACAAAGATAGTGACTCATGGCACTACAGCGAGAGAAAAATCCCCAGGAAGAGCAGCTGCCCTAGCTCCCAACTTCTTCAGCCACGTGCTGGGCACAGCAGTTGAAAATAAGTCAGCAAAAGCAAACAGCGAGCTGAGGCCAGAGGATCTGACCAGCAGCTGAGCAGCTGTGAGAGGAGCCATCTCTTACTTCCAGCTGAGCAGCGTCCTACTGCCACCCTGGTACAGCACTAAAAATCACAGCTGTCCCTCCTGCAAGACCCTGTCCCTCCCTGTAAGCACACAAACTGCAGGCATCGGGGTTTATTCTGCCAGGGCAGGCCTCGAGGGGAGAAAGCTCCCAAGTGGTGCTCTGCAGCCAGGGGTGTCCATCAGACCCACCCGGCCACATCTGGCTGCCACACCAATCAGGGGCTTCACAAACCCTAAATCTGCAGCCAATTTCCTCGCAGGCAGGGGGACAGGGAGCTGGGAAGGGGCCTGAATTCTCTTCCTTGCACTCCTCGCAGGCTTCAGAAACACCCCAGTGCAGGCTGAGGTAAGCCTGGATCTCCCCCAAACGCTGTGGTGGGCAGTGAGGGCGTCCGAGCCGCAGGCAGGGACACACACCTTGCACAGTGTTGAGTACACGTGCCCTCCCTTGACTCATGCCTTGGGACACAGCAGACTCATGACTAGACCTTCAAGTGTGGCCAGACAGGGATGACTTCATCCTACAAAATAGTAGGAAAATCAGCCCTGGATTTACAGCAGCTGTTTGCAGCTGAGATCGGGCACAAAAGCAGGCTGGCCTGAGTTGGTTTGTACTTGGCAGGAGCCTGGCACATCCCAGGCTGGGGATAGCAGCAGTCCTAGTGAGGAGCTGCATGCTCCAGTGGGTTAAGGTTGCCCATCTCTGCCACAGTGAAGGACCAGTACTACAGCCTTGCTTGGTTTTATGCACACCTCAAACTTGGGCCCCACAGAGTATTTTCCAGGATGCTTTTTCAGCTGATAAAGCCCAATGGCACCACCAGAACAGAAACCCTGGGCTCTCTCAGGCCTCTGCTTGTAAGGGAGCGGGCTGCGGGCAGCTGACACAGCACACTTAGGTGCTAAGTGGGGAAGAAGCATCAAATTCCCGTGTGCTGAATGACTCCATCACCAGCCAGGCCCTCACTGAGGGGGGTGGCTGCTCCTGTCCCCCTTGGGCACCGAGGAGCTCCCCTGTTTCCCAGGCCCCTGCCACAGCTACACCACCTCTGCCTACCCCTGACAGGAGCCTTTACACCCTCTGTGGCTCAGCCAAACCTCTCTGTCATTGCCTCCCGTGACCTCCCCCGCAGCCACGCGGCTCCTCATCAGCACGTGATGCCAAAGGTAATGGCCCCACTCGAACGCCACCAAGCACGTTTCTTCAGTAAATACCTCCCAGGCCCTGCAGGAAATTTCATCAGCTCTTCCTGCTTTGCTTGCTGCTGCTGCCTCAAATTTTGGGAGCTCTGGCATCCTGCCTTTCCCCAGGCAGGCCCCTGCTGGCAGCAAGGGCTGGGCACCAAGCCCTGTCTTTGGACCTGTTTGGCTCCTCCAGGGCCAGGCAGCTGCTGCTGTCCTTCCCACCAGCACTACGAGGAGGAGCAGCATCTGTGTTGCACAGGGATGTGCATGGGTGCTTCCTCGGCCCTCCTCAAACTGCAGGGATAGCAGAGGGGGGCTGCCAGCCTTCCTGGCGGCCACTGTTGCACCAAGGATTGGCATCTCACAGGCAGCAGGGAAAGGGTCAGGGAGCTGCTGGGGAAGCCCCCACACCAGAGACAGCGAGTGTGCTGACAGTGCAAGTCACACACCGGCCAAAGCCCCAGGCTGCTCTTGCTCGACTGAGCTCCAGCCAGCAGTGACTTTCTTTAGCCCCTGGCAGCAAGGCCAGAGCATGCTGTCACCCCCTCCTGCCCGGCCCTGAGGGACATGGTATTGCTTGAAAAGCTGGCAGGAGGCTCCCTGGCAAAGGCAGCAATCCCAGCCTGGCTGCCCCTGCAGACAGCGGGATGGGGAGCTGAGCCAGAGCCAGGGCAGAGCCTCAGGCTGGCCACCACGGCCAGGAGCCGGCAAGGAGGTGGTGGCAGCAGCTGCTCCCTCCCAGGGGGGATGGCTTCCTGTCCCAGCAGCAGATACCACCCCACATTCCCAGTTTGCCTATGCCACAGTGAGCAGCTCAGACCAGCCTCAGCCAGGGAACAGCTCCTGCAGCCCGGGGGAGCTTGGCTTAGCCACGCCAAAAAACCCCAAACCACAGGCACAGGTTCGGCACGGTTGGAGGTGAAAGCAAAGACAGCTACTGGAAGTGGCTGGGGTGTCATTTGCCTCTGTAAAGGGAAACACAACCCTTGCTCTGGGAACCCTGCCAGGCCAGTGATTTTCCCATCTCATTTACAACTAGACTGGTTCAGATTTTACGCCAACTGTGAAGTGTCTCCATGCCCTGTTATACCACTAGAGAGATGAGGCTGCTAACAGAACAGAATCATGGTGAATCTCCAGTGCAAGCATCTCCCAGCTCAGAAACAGAATACCTCAGTTGTTTAAACATGAATTTTACTAGAGAAAGGCGAAGGTGAAGCTCCTGGAAATACCAGAACATTTCTTTACTATGAGCATGGTGAGACACTGGCACAGGTTGCCCAGAGAAGCTGTGGATGCCCCATCCCTGAAGGTGTTCAAGCCCAGGCTGGATGGGGCTTTGAGCAGCCTGGTCTGGCAGAAAGTGTCCTTGCTTATGGCAGGGGGGTTGGAACCAGATGATCTTTAAGGTCCCTTCCAACCCAAGCCATTCTGTGATTCTACGATAAGACCAAGCTGGAAAACCTTCCCCCTGCACACACACGGGGCTCGCATCCCACCATCCCTCCCCAAGGAACTTACCTTCCTGGCAGTGGTGAACAAGGAACTGGTTACACTGCAATCCACTTGCAGCAACTGCTCACATGATGTTTGGCAGTTTCCTCCAGCATTTTTCCTGCTTTGCTCATCGTTAAAATAGCTGAAGATGATCAGGTGGGACACGCTCGATGCTGCCGTGAGCTCCAGGCCAGTATTTCCTCTTCCAGGGCAATACACACCTAGGAATTAACACACATCCCCTCCAAGGAGCTGATCCTTTTAAGAAACTTCACTGAAACCACATCAGTGCTCAGCACCCCTGGAAATCAGGCTGGAGAATTTCAGCTTGGGCAACCCACACAGATACAGAAGCACTGAGCAGCAGGAGGGTTTAGTTCAAACAAGTTGCTTTGATGCCACACAGGAGGCAAGGGTGAAAAAAAAAGGGAAAAAGAACTCAGTTTTGCAGGGAAGCCTCAAATAGCTTCAAGTAAACTGAATTCAGCTCCTCCATCCTAATCATATGCTTCATTTACTTCCAGCTCCTCAAAAAGTTAGGCAATGGCCTCAGACACTCACCTTGATTGCAGTGCTTTAATCCACACTCAGGATACCTGGCAACGAACGAAGCAAGTGATTCTTGGGAGAGAGCAGAGCATGACCACAACTACACAGAGGAGGCAGGACACACAATTTTAGCCTGCCCAGAAGACTTTTAAGTATCCCTCTGCTTTCTGAAAACAGAATAAGCCTAATTCATATTCAAATGTGGAAGCTTTTAGTGACATTTGTGTGAAATGTGATGCCAACATTCTCCACCATTCCTTGAATTTGTTTTTCATTAAAAAAAAAAAAAAATAAACCAATACTACTCCATCCTGACACCTCAATCTGTCGAGGTCATTTACAAGGGCTGTCCCTCTCACAATGTCACTGCAAAACACAAAGCCCACAGCTCAGCTGTGGATGCCCAGACTTGGTGTGAGCCAACACAAGAGGAGGATTAGGCGTATCTTGCCCAGGCAGTTCCCAGATGTTTGCTGACAGCTGAGGAGCAGCGATGACAGAGCAGAAGGCAGTCTGGCACAGGGCTGTTCTGGTCAGTCCCTTCCCAGCCAAAACCCACTCCCTCCCACTCCTGCCAGCCCTTAAGCCTGCATACCAGGAGAAGATAGGTCAATCCTTTACAGGGGTGCAGGATAGGAGGCCTTTCCTTTACACGAAGAATTTAAATCCAAGCCTCCTGAATGTTTCTTCTCAATTTCAACTCACCCAAAATTTTCCCACAACAAGCAGGGTATCCAGCACTCACCCTTTTCCCCCCGCCCAGCTCTTCTTCTTTGCACCCTTGGTCCCTCTTCCTCATTTTTCTCCTTGCAAATGCTCATCTCCCAGGGCTTCTTCACCTTTGGCTTTCCAGTGCTGTCCATAAATCTCAGTTTCTGCTCCTCTGAACACACTTCACCCATTCTCTGGCCAGCCAACCTGACCAGCCTGCTGTCGTGTGGCACCCAAGCCACAGTGGTAAGCGAAAGCCCTTTTAAACCTGGGAATGAGGAAGGGGACAGTCTGCTCCAAAATCTGCAAGACCAGGAACTGGAAAACTGAGGCACTAAAAATTTGTATCTCCAAAAAAAAAAAAAAAAAAAAAAAAGGTAATTTTTGAAATTAATTACAGCTAGCCCAGCTTTGAAGTCTAAGAAAGTCCTGACTGAGGGATAGCCAGCCCCAAGACCTCACTGCTGCTTTATGCCCTCACTCCACAGCATAGGTTTAGCACAGCTCTCCAAAATTAAAGACCAAACTTAGCAGTAACACCAATCCACCAATCCCACTTTGTTCCTCACATTACTTTTAAAATATGGCAGAGGTGAAAACTGAGCAGACTGTCCCAGGCTTATCATTCTCTGCCAGTCTGGAATAAATGTACATCAGGGGAATTCTTATGACAAGCAACTTCACGCAGTGGTAGCACCAGACACACCAAACACCTTCCCTCACACACACAGCACAGAAAGACCCAAACTAGACAGGAATTCATTTGGTTCTTTTATTAGCAGAAGTTAAGAATACAGCAAGTAGTAAGATCCCATCTTAAATGGAACCATCACCAGAGTCCCCAGCCATCAAAACCCCAGAATGTGCTTCATTGCTTCCAACAGTAAGCAATTTTTAAAAAGAAATATACTGAACAAGGCCACTATTTAATGGGGAAGGAAAGAAGCTGTAGGTCCTAACTATTCTATGGCAATAACCTGCACACAGAGCAAGCAAGCCTCTGACTGCTGAGAGTAAGGCATTCAGGTGCCAACCTGGGAAGAGTTCTCAGCAAAAGCTACAGAAAAGTGCACAGCTAGGTTGTTTTTATTGGAACACACAAACTTCTTGAACGGAGAGACTGACTGGGTTAAGAATAGCAGGTGGAGTACTGTGTTTTTGTAATAGTTCTGTGCTGTGTAGGACCAGGTTACAATCACCCTTCAAGGAGTGAACGTGGGATGATCCAGGATGGAGACTGTCGCTTCTGCTGGTACTGTTCAGAGGTATCCCAAAGCACCTTACAGACAGCTCTGATTCTGATATGTACCACGCTTTTCTCAGACACCAGCACACCTCCTCCAGGCAACTCCACATCTTTGTCCGGGATGCCAGTGCCATTTAGCCCTTACATCCAAGTTAATACTGCTCTTTACTTCATATAAGTACCACACAGACCTGTGACAAACCACTTCCAGCCCTACAGCCATCCAGTGCCATGATCCTACTGAGATCATGTCCCTCTAAGCTTGCAGGCTCTGCTACAGCACCTCTTTCTGCAGTTGACCTTGCTCTCAGAGGCTTTACTCCCTTCAAGGGGAGAAGCTTAATATCCAGTCAACTTTAGGAAGGCATTCTGCTTCTATCTGACTCAGCAACTCCCCAAAACACACTCCGTGGCATCCACGGTATGGGAAGAGCTTTGCAATCCGTATCTTTCTCTTGAAGGATGAAAACTGAAACTTGCAGGAGTCAAAAAAAAAAAAAAAAAACCAAACAACCAAACCCCAACAACAAAAGAAAACCCACACACCAACCAACCACCCCTTACCTTCCTTCCTGGTGAAATACAGCATGTTATGAGCTGTTTAACTCATCTGTGAGAGAGGTAATTGCTCTGAATTTCCAACTAAAGACTCCAAGCAATACCTGTGCCATAACAAACAAAACGTTCAAGTTTCATCTGACGACTCCAAAGACTCTCCTTCAGCCTGGCTTCTGACTGGGCTCCAAAGATCAAGCTACATCAGTTACATAAGAGAAGGGTAGAGGCCTCCCCTTATATAGGAGGTGCGTCTGCTCCACAGCAATCCAGCTGAACTCTCAGGTTTAGGTTTAGAAATACCAGCAGTCCCATTAGTCCCATTGCTAAAGCACAGATGGGAAGCAGACCTTACTAAGGACAAAAAAAAAAAAAAAAAAAAAGGAACTGCACTGGGCTGGTTGTGGATTTACTCCTCTTAAAAAGAAAAACCTGCAAACTCCCTTGGCATATGGAGCCTGACACACGAGAAGGTAATGTGCTTGAGGTCTGCAGTAACTGTTAACTCCAAGCCCTGGAGCACACAGCTTCCTCTTTCCAGTCCATCTTAACCCCACCTCTGTTTCCCCTCACATGCTCAACTATCTTCTGACAAGTCTATTACCATCATTTCTTCAGACCAAACAAAGCAAATGGCAACCATCTTCTCAACGGGGGCCTTTGGGTATAGGCAGGCACTGATGGAGTTGGACTGTTTGCCATTTCATGTGCAGTTGTCCCACCATGCTCCGATTCACATGATGAGAACCAAAACACCTAACTGTAAGATCCATCATCCACAACTACACACGCCACACAGGCTTGGAAGGCAGCTGTCCCACGCACTTGGGATGTACCTTCAAGTTACTCGAGTAAACACCTTTGCTCACACTGTGACCTGGATGACAACGTGACTGATCCAGCCCTCACAACCCTTGTGTTCATCTACTGAGCCTACTCCAAGTGCTGGCCAGGACCCCACATTGCCCAGGGCACGCTGGCCACCAGGAAAATCTGCAGGGCCAATGTGCTTCACTCCTGGGAATTTTACCTGGTCCTCCTGCAATCATTTGTTTTGTGCAAAATTGAAACAGTGTGTGGTACTTGCATGTTGCATTCTTTACAAAAACCCTTTTCCCCCCACCCATTGTTTAAAACATTTATATAAATTTTATTTAAACAGAAAGTTAGAAATCTTATTTACAATTTGTTTTTCTCCCAAAAGAGCATCTAAAATCAACGCCCGAACCCTCCAAGAGGATATAAATTTAACCTTGATTTTTTTTTCTTTTTTTTTTTAAAAAAAAACGGAAACTGCTAAGCTATCCCTCCCCAATCCTACAAATAAATATGGCATTGAACAGAAGCCGATTTGGAAAGGGTCCTCTGTAGCTCAATCTGTAGATCCCAAGAATAAATTAGGGTTTCAGAATTTCCTGGTCTTCAAATTGATTTATTCCATTGCTTGAGGTATAGAATTTTATCTTGGTTAGTCAGAATCCCCATGAAGCTCCATGCCTCATCAGCTGAAACGTGGACTCTTCTTAGGTATTCCTTTTGCTAGCCTGTACGCTTCGCCGCGCCGGCGGCTGTTTTGGTTACGGCCTCGGGCTGAAGGCTGGTTCTACTGCATCCCATCCTCCTCCGTGCAGCCTCCTCCGACCGTGAAACGGAACTCCTGGAGGTTCGAGACTCCGTGGAAGTGCACAAAGGCGCCAGCCACTACAAAGACGTGGAACAGCTGATGGGAGTGGAACTGTGGGAAAGAAAACACTCCTGTTCAGCCGGGGCACTCCGGGCTCCAGCGCCGCCCTGCCTCCCGAAAAGCCACGCGTTCCGCTGCAGGACGCAGTGACAGGGAGCAGGGCCTCACACCACAAGCTGCAGAGTTCTCCAAGTTGTGTGTTAAAGCCCATCCCTCTCCTGGCATTACCCAAATAATAGAATTCTACACACACACACCCCCACACACACACCCCCTTCCCTTCAGAGTCATCTTAACCAGCCGGTCAATAAACAAATATAGTACATAAGTGCTACAACTCATCTTTGTGAAGGGACAGGGATGAGTTCAGAGCCTTAGGCAAAAGGCTTAAGCAGGACACTTTTAAAATTAGTCCCTTCACAGGACACACTGCTGATTCATTGATAAAAAGGTCTCTCTCATAGAGATAACAGGTACAAACTCTGCTCTGGTCACAGGCATAAGTTTTCCCAAATGGATTTTGAATGCTGTTATTTTACTTTTCTACTACAGCAAAACAGGACGGAAAAAAAAATGGTATTATGTTAAAACCTAGAAACAACTAAATGTTCTGAATCAATGCCCAGGGTGTTATTGATTAGAGTACAGCAGAATGAAAACCATGAGGGAGCTACATGACAAAGCACACCCTTGTTTGAGGGAAGCCATACCAATATGGATTATGCTCTTGAAATATTTCTACAAATGTGTGTTTGCAGGCTTCATGGAAAGCTTGGAAAAGAGTTGGTGGTACACCAGTGCTTTTGGAGCCTATAGCAGCAATGCTTTCTTTGCCCATTTAAACACACCAAGCAAACTGGTGCTGTGCAAAAGCCACTCAAACAACTCAAGCCTCATTCTCACTTCTAGCCCTTAGGGGCCTTAACTATGCTAGTGGAAGTACAGTGGCCTTCCAAAGGTCTACCTGCCCCTCATCTCTACTCTTAATTCACTCAATTTCTTTCTAAACATCTTCCCAACATATTTCTCCTTCAGTCTTCATTATTCTTTCCCTCATACCAAGTCTCCCTCACCCATCCTCTTGCTCACCCCACTTTCGCTTCTCCTAAGGCCAGAGATCCCTTCAAAGACTACCATATCTATCCAGCATTTTCACTGGCTGCACAAGATGAGGAGCCAGTCCTGGTGAAGACCCCAGAGAACATGCTGAGCATCAGCAAAATAACCATGTACTATTCTGCACAGAAGTAAGATAAAGATGTGTGTTTGTAAGATCCTCAACACACACACACACACAGGCAAGTTCACAGAGTTGCTTGGCCATCTGTTAAAGCTGCCTAGTACATGTGCTGGAGTGAATTTGCACACCAGCAGTTACCTCAGATCAGCCAGGTTGTGACAACTCATGAAGAGAGGCACCAGGAAAGCCAGGCTTGGAGAGCCCACGGTTATTTGGCCACTGAAGACCTATTGCTTCTGGTGCAGCAGTTTGATACTTGCAATACGAAAACACTGACACAACATCCTTCAGCCTCAAGGGGAACCAGCTTTCACATTGGTCTCCTCACCCAGCCATTGTGTAGACTCACCCAGATGTCACACTTGCCAGGGAAGAATCTCTCCGGGATGCGGGCAGCATATAGTGCAGCACCAGTGATGTACAGGCATGCCATGAGTGCCAGCCAGCCTATCTGCCCCATTGTGGCTGCTTTCAGGAGCCCCTCAGAGATGACAAAGTGCAGAGTGGGAATTACCCCACTAAGACCCAGACCTAGAAATACTCCTGGGAGGTAAAGAAAATGCGGGAGAGTCAGGTTTGAGCACAGTGGAGGTAAAGGGACACAATGAAAACACAAAAGCTACGGAAGGAAAACTCACTATTTGCCTGCCAAAGCAGCAGAAAGGTAACAGCCCTTGAAGCTGGAGGTGCCCAGAAGAGATTTATTGGGAAGGAAGCTAAAGAATGCCCAGACTTCCTTCATATACCAGAAACTACTCGGCTATATGTTCCAGCAGATAGCCAAAATACTTCATTTACTGATTGCCCCTGCCAGCTTCAGTGTACGTGAGGCCACTTACTGCTCTTGGCCTGTAGGGGGAACTGAGACCACGCAGACTGTGCCTCACTTCACCATCACTGCTCAAGAGCAAGACAAGGAGAAACAACAAAGAGGTTGTTTATCATACACTGCACAAGCAGTCCTAGGAAACAGAAAAGGGGCAGCTGCGCTCATCTGATCTGCCATTTAAGAGAAACATGGTCTGTTTGTTTAGATTTGAGCAGCAAGTACAGAAAACTTTTTTTAAAAAAGTGGGTGTGGGGGGGATATTCATGACCCATACAGAGATTTTAAGTTTGGAAAGCTGAACTCTCTGAAGGTACACCAATAACTTGTCCAGGAAATCTAGATTTACTGTAGACAGCATGTGCAAGTTAAGAAACAAGAAATATTACTATTCACCCCATGTGTGTGCACATTCCACAGCTGCCCCCTAAGCTTTCTCTTTTTTCCTACCTCGGAATGTGAAACCAAATCTAGTTTTGTTCTTTTGACAAAGAGTAAAAATAGGTTTTATCTTGACTATGTATTTTATCTAGGCAAATCATTCAGATTAGTTCAGTCATCCAATGATTTGCTGGTGTCTGAGCCTAGTGTTACCAAACCAAGACAAACAGCAGAAGTACACATACACACACCAAGCAGTCAGTCGATTTTTGGGAGCAAAGTTGCTAGATACAGCTAGAAATGCTTTGCACTACCTTTCCTGCTGCATGTGTTACTGTCCATTCCAGGAATGCACTTCCAGGACTTGCACTAGCCCTTGCCTGTGCATTCAGCTGGCTACAAAATATATGCTGAGAGCAAACCCATCAGGCTCCCAATCCAAGAATATCAGGTCTCTATAAAATCAGGCTCTCTTAAGTCTTCCCAAGATGGTTTTTCCAAGCGGCAAGTATGAAGGAGGAAAGGCAGCCAAGTAGCCAAAGAGTTAAGTTGAGGTCTTACCTGCCCTTACACCCCGGTATTCAGGGGTGGCAAACATGTCCCATTGTGAGACAATTATGGCTGCGATGCCCAGGACACAGATCACAATCAAGTAGATGAAGCAAGGCTGAGGGTTGCAGTAGAAGGAGTAGTACAGCCATGGTACAAAGCTGCCCATTATGAGAAGTGCAATGCCAGAATAATCCAGCCTAGAAGGAAACAAAAATCAGTTTCGTAAGAAATGCAAACCATTGGAAATCCTCTCACCCACAGGCCCTTCTTTAGTAGATCAACGGTCTACTTCTCACTGCAAAACGAAATTACTCTCGCTGTTGCAGCTCGCTTCCTGATGGCAACTCTTCCACCAATGCCCTCCTATGGTAATGGACTCCCTTGGCAGACAGCCAGTAAGGCCATTTTTGGCCAGTCATCAGCAATACCTTCAGCAACCTTTGGATCAAAGCTTTTTGAGGAAAACTCAAATTTGAGTTTCAGATGGGGTAAAAAGCAGCACAAGAGCCCCCTAAACATGGGGCACGCAGTATGCTGTGAGAGCACAGCCAGTGCAAACCCTTCAGTGTCTGACAAGCATCAGTTAGTTATGTATTATCAGCTTAAGTGAGCGCATCGAAAAAGTGCTGCAATTTTTCAACCACTCTGTTTTTCTACACACCAGTGTGAAAAAGGAAATCCACAGCCACTGCTTTTTACCCCACCCTGACAAAACACGCCTACAGAAGTTGATGGAGTTAAGTTTTCAGTAGGAGACTTTGATAGCTGGGTTACTTTAAAGGTGGTCTTGCAGATTACAGAGTCTAGCTTAGGAAATATGAGATATTTAACAGCCAGCCAAAAAAGAACATGAAGTAAAACCAAAATACTAAGACATCTTGATATCCATTGTGGAACTGTCTTACATAAGTTTAAGATTTAAAGTTAGTCAGAATAGTTGAAATGATAAGAGGTGGCAGTTGCATTAAAAATTCCAAGTCCTGCAGCTAAGCTCAAGGTATATTACTTACAGCAGCAAGATGCAAGCACATGTCTGCCAAACAGCACAAAATGATGGAGTTTTAAGACTAAAATGACAGCACAAAAACTCATGCTGAAACAAACTATAATTAGAAGAAGCTGCACTAAATCTCTGCTCAACTCTGTTCCAAAGTACATGCAGTCATGAAATGAACAACTCCCACACTGGGGCTCCAGGCACAAATCCCAGCCCTGTTTTCCCACCTGTTTCCTATTTGGCCTACCCTGCTCCTTAGGCACTTACTTGGAGAAGAGCCGGGAAACACCTTCTGAGTGGCAATAAACTGTGTGGAAGAGCCATGAGAAGGAGAGGCAGAGTATGGCTCCCAAGAAGAACAATCCAACCACCACTTTCTCCTGCACAGGTGCTACAAAGGACATGTTTGGCCGGAACATGTAGAAGATTCCCAGACAGAGGAAGAACACACATCCTGAAAAACAGCAAGGCAGAGAGGTGTCAAGCTCATGCATACTGAAAGCTTTTCTTTAAAAGCATGACTGTAGTGTACAGAACTCCTAAACACAGGAGTTGCCTGACAGCCAGCAGCACGTGCAGAGTTTGAGTGCTGCCCTACTTCAGTTACACATTCCAACCACAGCTCTGTCTCAGACTTGGACAGACCCTGTATTTTCACTTGTTTAGCAAGATGCCCGACAACTACAACAATAAAATATCTGTTGCAAAATGCAGAAGGAGAAGGGCAAAGTTCAAAGAAACCCTTCCCCTTCAAGGCTCCTCACAAGTTGAAACCGGTCACAGAAGCTGCAACGTAGGCATGTTCTTGTGGTAAGAAATTTGATCTCAGTTAACACCTACACACTTGGAAGAGAAGTATCTACCAGTAATTTATCAAAAATTAGGCAATTTTTAATGCATTTGTTTGTATTATATGCCATGATTAAGGAAGTCCCATCCAACTCTGGTGGGATAAAATTAGGAGAGGGATACCAGCCTGCTAATTTAACAGGTCACTAGTGGAACAATAATGCTGATCAATGCCATACCCCTTTCTATCTTGCCCTCTTCGAGAGCAATGAAACCAACTGGCATTAGATTAGAGCAAGGAGACAATACCTAGAAGATGTGTCCAGATGTTACCAGTCTCTGTATGTATTCTGAAGATACTCTTGAAACAAGCCCGGAAGGAAGGCATGGGTGGTCTGTGTCCATGCAACAGGTAGTCATTGTCCTTCAGCCAGTCAGGCAGAACATCATGGGGAATGACCCTCCATCGGCCCTCCCATACCTAGAAGTTGAAAGATTTTGGTTAAATGCAGCGAATCGAGTGCCATCGATGTATGGCCAAAGAAAACCCGTATTAGTAGAAATGTTACTCTGTGAGTACAGAAAACAGAAAAGAGTTGACAGGACATCTCTGGGGAAAAGGCTTTACACTTGAAATATAATGGTTTAGTCACTGTTCCCCGTTCAAAACTATCATTATGAAGCTGAGCTGCACCACCAGAGAAAGAAATACTTTAGCATTTCATCAAATAGGAAGGCTGTTGGGCTTTTCTTACTGCTAAGGAAGGGAAAGCATTTAATTTCCAGGTTATGTTATTTTACAGGTCATCTTTTCCATTTAACTGAAGAAGCCTACACCTACTTCTTTCAAAGAAATAAATAAGCCTGTTCCTCCACCACAAGCCAACCTGACTACATATCTGCTAGCATTTGGGGCAGTCCAGCAAAAAAAGCTACCCATCATCAGCACTAACAGGGGACAGAAAGCATGAAGGGGCAAGAGCCCAGCAACAAGTGTCCAACCCCTTATTCAAGGCTGGGAGAAAAATGCTGCCACGCTCACAGAAGAAATGGTAACAGATCAGTTAAGGCAACAGGTTGGTGACTCAATTCCATCAGATTTCTTCTTTAAACGGGGAGGGGGGGTATGTGCACACAGCTATTCCTGCAGCTGGTTCCACATGAAATAAGTGTGCACAGATGTCCTTAGCACTGCTTTGGTAACACAAGACACACGGAGTCTTCAGCTGGGCGTCAGAAGCAGCACTGCCAAGCAGAGGGGGATCAGGGAACTGCTTTATGTACCGGGCTTGTTTCTGCAGTGTTCCTTGGATTTGCCGGCTGGCTAGAATTACAGGAGCAGGGCTGAAGATTCCTGAAACACTGAGTTTAAAAGGCTACATTCTTATTTCAGTTTCAACAACAAGAGCCCAGAGTTTTTAAATCAATTCTCCACGCTCATGCATGGAAGCAAAACAAAGCCATTCAGAATAACCAACCCAGTTAAAGACTGGGTTCTTGAATACAATTAACAAGAAAATAACTGGTTTACTTCATGAAGCAAAAATTTGAATTGAGGTAGAAACAGAAGGAGGGAATTCATTTTACACAATCCACTCTGCAAAACATTTAAAAGAGCAAGAGATGTATAGTAAAAAACAAACAAACAAACAAAAAAACAACAAAACCCACACATAAAAAAAACCCACTGTGTAACTACAGTTCCTCTGTAAAAACATCAAAAATAGTGCATAAAATCAGCAGAAACCAGTGTATAAAGAGGTATTCCTTTCAGCAAGGAAGGAGGGCCAGAGACTGATACAGCCCCATGGCTCTCAAAAGTGGCAAAAATTGAGCCAAGGTCAACAATTGCAAAACCTACAATGGATTTACTTGGATATGGTTTTAATATAGCATTGTTTTCAAGTCAGGGACAAAGCTTATTCTACAGTGGATGCAAATAGTGCTGGAAAAGCAAAATATTTGCAAGTCTGACGAAACCTGGACAAAATGACCTTGCAAATTAAAGTGCCTTGAACCAGAAGGCTTTTATTCTGCTTTGCACTCACTGGTGTTTTTCAAGAGACACACCTGAGTTGCATGATCAGCTTTAGAGTCTCATTTGTAATCCCTGTTGTTCCATGCTTTACAATTTAATCATATATGCCAGACTGAGATCCTGAGAAACCGTAGTATTGCCAGTTAGAATACAGGATGCTCATTCAAGGGATGGTGTGAACCTCCTCTTCCTCACATCAGCAGCACAGATGCTGCAAGTATAGCCTGCTGCCCATGGAGCTTCCTAAAAAAGGAAACTAGTTCAGCAGTTTCCACATGCCCTTACCTTACACACAAATTCTTCCATTCTCTCCATAGCATGGTGGGCTTGTAGAAGAGGTGACATACCCATAAACCCTTCGTCTTCTTGAGGTGACTCATCATTGTTGTGTTTGCAATCCTCAGAACACTGGGGGGAGAAAAAAAAAAAAACAAGAGAAAATGCTTTGTAGAAAGATGAACAGAGAAAGGTGATGTTGTTTTCCATACAAAACTATGATTTGAGGTCTTGGCAAATAAAGAAGTCTTTCCTTGTACAGCACTGAGGAGGGGAATTCAACAGGACAAGCAAAAAAAATTATTACATTCTGAGGTATCTGAGAACGACTCACATGCCTAATCCATTCTGCATGTGTTCTCACCAGGTTTGGAAGCAGGCAGTGTTCCTCTGCAAGTTACGCTTCATTAAAGCCCAGATACGGAATCTGGGGCCTGCAGCCTACCCACCTCTAGGGAAGGATTACTCCCCATTTTATGTTTCAATAACACTATGTCGGTGTTAATGCCTCTATAACATATCTGGCATTTTAGGGTAATAAAAGGTAAGTCAAGGAGAGGAATCCATTTGCCTTGTTATAAATGTTTCAGCTCAACTTTCAGTCTAAATCTGAAGATCTATTCTGTTTAACTGACATTTCTGTTCAGCACATAATCCAGTAACAGACAATCACTCATTTGTTTGATTTTGAAGGTATTTCAGAAACTAGCATGAAACTTCTGCCAGTTAGACAAAGGCAAGTTAACAAAGAAAAGCAGTAACAGCAGAGTTTTAAGCAAAATTCAGATAAAGAGAAATACCCATATCCCCAAGGTGTACCAAGAAAATAATGAAAAGCTAAAAGAATCTGCTGAGAGGGGACATCAAGCTGGTACAGATCACTAATAAATTTACAGAAATGAGGTTTGGTAGTTTTCTACCCTATGGTGACTTATCACATCATCTACATATTATGATACACTCTAGCTTCCCATTTAGGAAAAAAGCAGGGGGGCCACAGAGGTCCTACATTCCTGTTTGCTTACTACAATGCTCATGGCCCATCAGAGACTCCATTCAACACTTCAGCTTCCAAGGTAAACAAATCTGAGAACGCTGGAAAAAAGAGAATGAGCTTTTTGTACCCTTCAGACTTAATGCAGAAAGCTGCCACTCACCTCATGACCCAGAAAGCTCCACAATCCGTACGAAGACTGGCTTCCTCCATATTTCCCAAAACACTCTTTTTCCCTTCTATCAAGGGTAACAACTTTAAACTCAAGATTCTGTATCCATAATGCCATCTGAAGTGACTGAGAATGTGGTGTATAACCCCTCATACCTTACCTACAAAGCAGTAGCAGTAATGTCCATGTTAATGCCCCGAACTCTGATTCAGAGTTCAGATGTGGCTGTGCATTTGTCCCACTTTACAGCTCTCTCCTTAGAGTAAAGCCTTATTAACTGCTTCCGTCAACAAGTTAACTGAATAAGCTGCTTAAAATTTTAGGTTTTTAATAAATAAAAGGAGACTTCTTCCAGCTTACAGTGAGCTGGGTAGAGTCTTCAATATTTCTCATTTTTCTGAGAGAGAAATGACTTGCAATATCTGCTTTTGTACCCAAGGCTTGCAGTAGCCACAGAAGCTCCATCTTTCAAAGAGGTCCCACCATCAAATAGGTCTTGACCCAGTTCTGCTCATCCAGAATGCAATTTCTGGTAATGCACAGTATACATCCTTTGCATTTTGCATACGACCTTACATTTGTCCACACTAGGAAAACTTAACTGACTAAAGAAATCTTTGTGGACAAACCGTGTCCCTCATACTGCCTATTCACCCTCATTTCTCCTTCCAGTGAACAGCCCCTCTGAGCAATATTTCGTATTTCATAGCAATGATTGATATAAATATTGATCAGCTCTAACCAGATTCAACAGCAGTTTAAGGCAGTATTAAATACACTCTGCCTAGATTAGTTCTATCGAGAAAGGCATCAGGCAACATCAAGATGCAAATAGGTTTAATATCCTACTAAAACAGGCACAATCCCTGTTAGGCATAAGGATAAAACACAAATTCAGTTTCATTCTGACTCAACAATATTAACTCACATTATTTACCACACTGTTAATTTTACAGGTTTTTTCTACTAATGGAGCTCTCTGGTTAGGATTCTCAGTTTTAAATATTATAAATAATTAACTCAAGGTCCCAGAAACACAGAATGGTTTGGGTTGCAAGGGAGCTTTAAAGATCAACTAGTCCAAGTCCCCTGCCATGGAGGTCTGCCTAAGATGCTCATGAGAGTCTGCACAGTCTTAGAAACTGAAGAAACCTTCCATTTCCAAGGGCATGCCTTATGGAAAGGCAAGGCTGGAGTTTAAGTTCCAATGCACTTTAGCTACCCTAGAATTCCTCCCCCCAGCACCACACAACAACCAGCTCAAATGGGGTGAACAAGTTAGTAATCCTCAATTTACAAAACTTGGTGCACTGAAGGGAAAAAAGGTCCCTTATGGAATCAAAGCCTGTATTCACTGCAGTCTGCACAGTGACTCAAAGCCAAAAAATGTTCATTTCCCCCTCTGCACATACTCCCATTTCTAGAATGATGGGAAGGTTTAAATTTGAACAGACTGTAAAGCTTGAAGAGCACAGCTATTTATGAACTAGTCCAAAATCTTTGCGTTTTGGCAATGTGCCTACAAACAAATCATTACTGAGCTTCTTCTAGTGATAAAAGGAATTCATATCATATACACAGTCCAGATGACTGCCAGAAAATGGAATTGATTTTACTATCTCCTTCCTGCCATTAAACTGCAAAATTAGCATTCAAGGAAAAAAACTAAAGCTCAGCTTCTTAGTCCTTTCCACACTAAGGAGACAAAACAAGGTCCATTCTGGAATGTCCGTCCTCTCTCAACTCCTTCCCGTAACATCTCATTAGAAAGAACAATGAATTGTGCTTCTTGAAAGCCAGGAATCTATAGTGGAGGACAACACCAACACCAGCTTTCATTTGGAAAACTGAGGGAGTCTACTGACCTTCAGTTCTTCAGACAGTGACTGAGAGAAAAGAACACCACTCTTCTGTTCAGCAGGCATATTGTAAAATTTCGTCTGCGACACGTTCCTTCGTATCTTAGGATTCCCACATTCTCTCCTCCTTGGCTGACCATGTCAGAAATTCAACAATAATTCCAGACCATATCAAAGTAAGCAAGCATATGCTTTAGGACTTGTTTTCAACTATTCCTAAGTCCTGCCCGCAGAATCACACATTAAAATGAGAAACATATTGGGTAAATAATATCATTTGCTTAAGACCATGCAAGAAATGAGAGCCCAGAAAAAAAACCTCTGATACTCCATTTTTAAGGAGATATGGTATATCCTGAATTAAGTGCTTTCAAGAATAACTTTTGACTTTGTAGTATCTAGATCACAGGCCAAAAGGATTTTTACTCGGCTAATGTTTCAGATGTTCTTTAATGCCACCTAATTTACTCATTTTCTTTTAAAAGTGTCTCAAATTTTGACTAAATAATTCTGTGAAGTCTTCAGAGCATTTCAGAGTACCTTTAAATAAAACTCCTCATTTCTTCGTTAAGAAGCAAAGTTGTTGCAATCATCAGCTGTCATTTTTCTGTAGCACAAATGCAGCAAGGCGGACAATCAGTCGTTCACACAAATCAGAAATCAAGGACAGTATCCATAATTCTGGATACTTATGCTCCAATGGGTCTGCACTCCTAATTCTATGGAAATGCCAAGCAATCATTCCAGTTTTAATCCTACTCCCTTTGCAAATTCACAGCGTTAAAGCTACTAAAAACCAGTACACATATACCTAATGAGATATACAGATATACCTAATGAGATGGAAATTATAAAACAGACATATAAACACAGTCTGATTTGACTAATGGTACCAGAGAATAAACCAAATCTGAAGGACAAGTGAAAGTGGCCATAAGAAAACAGCTTTACTGGTTTATCCATGCCCACTTTATTTTGTGAAGTTTTACTGTTTCTTTTGTGATAACTGTGATAGACAAGGATGTAAAAGAAAGAGGGAGAAATCAGACAATTATCTTCACTTTGTACAGAGAACTGGGCAACACATCATCTAAACGAGAATTTCAGAGTATATTTTGTTAGGGATCAAAAAGGTTTGATACCAAAACCAAGCCTTAGAGCACCAAGAGCAAACAAGAGCAAGAAATCCAAGAGCTCAACTGCACAGTGCCTATCATTAAATAAGATTAGGAACAAAATCTCACTCTTTTATAGCAATGGCACAGAAGGTAAAAAAAAGTTTACATTTAGTACAAGAATTTGTTGCCTGAATACAGTCCAAAAGTGTCAGATCACATCGCCAAAGATCCTGTTACAGAGAAAAGTGCAGTAAAACCTGCTCAAGTAAATGCATTATACTTCTCTTGTCTACTACAACAGCTTATCCTTCTCACATAGATTAACAGTTTCTATACTATCACTCTCAAATCTGTTAACAGACACACTGTTTAATAATGTCCTTACTATGGAAAAGCCTGTCAGAAGTCAAGTCACAACTGCAGAATAAGAGTCCAGAAACACTTTTCCCCCTTTCTTCAAAGTTGTGTTCTCTGGACTTCAAGCAGTAAAAGTTTATTTTCTTGAGGTCTGTAGTTTCTTGATGTCTGTTTAAAGATTTCTAGAAAGTTTCGGAATTTGCACACGACTTCTGTTTGCACACAGGACAAGCAAGTTCTGGTTCATCACTTCAGAAAGTGTCATCTCTCTGTGTTCATTAGAGTGTGCAAACAAACATAAATCAAATCTGAATGAAGCTACCTAAGAAGTTTACTCCGCCAAAAGTGATCCTTTTCTCCCTCACCCCCATCTTCCTTTACACTGACTGATGCCCAGCCCGTCCCCCAGCACTGATCAGCAGCAACCAGCCAACTCCACCCAGTTTATATACTGGGCATGACTTTCTGTGGTATGTAACATCCCTTTGGACAGTTCAGGTCAGCAGTCCTGGCCATGCTCCCTGCCAGCTTCTTGTGCCTCTCCTCACTGGCAGAGCAGGGGACACTGAAAAGTCCTTGACTTAGGGTAAGCACTACTTAGCAACCACTAAAATATCAGTGTATTATCAATGTTATTCTCATACTACACTCAAAACACAGCACTGTAGCAGCTACCAGGAAGAAAATTAACTCTGCCTCAGCCAAACCAGGACAAGTGGTAACTGTAATAAAACTCTCCTAAACCCCAGAAAGGGCAGAAGTCTTCTGGTTTAGAGTTCCTTTCAGACAGTCATTACTCAGTTACCCAAAAGCCTAACTGACCATGCACATACCTATGTAGTATTAAGCTCTGGAGTTAATGAACTCCCATGTCTCAAAGTCCACTTGTTTGTGATGCCAATTCACCATCAAGATGTCACCAGTGGCTTAAACCAACCATCACAGGACTTTCCAAAGAGTGATGCAGTCTGAATTTGTTCTAATATTCTTGCTGCTTCCTTCAGCTGCTGACATCACTCCCCCACTCTCTTCTTTACACGTGTCCTGACAAAACTCTCTGCCTTGGTAGGAACGCATTATGGTTACATCACTGTAACACAGGCAAGATAGCTCAGAGAACCCAAATGTCTTGACTAGCACTGAGTCATGGGATGTTATACGGCGCAGTACTTATACACTATTCTCTTCTTAAAATGCAAGTTAGAAAGCATATGTTGCTGCATTTACAATACCACTGTTATCCCCCACATTAAACTGAAGTCACAAAGTCTAGACGTGACTCCGAGTTTTTGCTCTTGTTTATCTTGATCTCATCAGATGAATGATTAATAGTGCTTAACATGACATTCAAGTCATTTAATGTTCCTCGGGGCAGCGTGCCAGATTCAGTAACTCGAGAGCATTCAGCATAATGGCCAAGATACGTTCAAAGCTATAATATAAAAATGTTATTTTTCTAATCACAGTCCTGTATCATCCTTTTCAGCTCCCCGGATTGCTTTTTTTCAGCAATTCCTCTGTGCCCATTCTGTCGACTGACCTTTATTAACCAGCCTTTCGTAAGGGGGAAGCAGCGATAGGTGCTGCTGTGCCACACCACTTCTCCCGAAAGCCTGTTGCACAATTTTCAGAATTTCATCAGCTTATGTTCTTTGGATTGGAAGAACTTAACTGGAAATGAACAGCACCATAAAAAACTTTCCCCGACTTCCCCAAACTTCCTGCATACATTCTAAAATAACAGCATTGTCCTTTAGAATTCACATTCTGACAGGCTTTTGTAAACACAGCCACGCCACAGTTTCCAAAAAGGCTAACTATATTCACCCTCTAAGCAGGGTGTGCAAAGCTGGGTTTGCTGTCACTGGACTAAAAAAAAGTCTTTCATTAGCATTGTGCCAAAAACCCTTTCAGCCTGCTGGTCAAAATGTTAAGTACTAGGAGGTTCCTGGAGTTTAGTATTTTTCCTTTGTAGGTCACCTTCTTATAAAAGATACAGTCCATTTAACATAGCACTTGGAAACAGCTTTATACAACTGGTCATGGGTGGCTGCTTGCTGGCACTCATTAAAAACAAGCACTAACACTGAAAACTCATGTAGCAAATAGTCCCTAGGACAAAGTCACATTTTGGCTTCAGCAGCCTTGCTTAATACACCCTTATTAGAACTTGTTAATACACCCTTATTACACCCTTGTTAAATATACTCAGATGAAAAGGCTCTGTTGAATCTCTGAGCAGTAGCAACTACTGATTTTCTGTGAATGCCCGGTATTTGACAAGGGCCACAGGCCTCAATGCCCACATGTGCTCATCAGCACCCTTTGGGGGAGAGCCCATAGAAATAATTTCTACTGCAGAAGAGTCTCATGTGCCTTTTCCTGCTCCTCTGCCATTGTTAATCCTGACAGCAGGAAAAGAAAACAAGCATGCTAGGCTTATGGAAAAATAAACGCTCTCTTAAAAAAATAAACAAAGAGAGACTGGAAGTGTATGCTGAACTAAACATCAGAGCAGAGTCGATCAATCTAAAGCAGCTGGAGGAAGATGCAAGTTAACCCACCAGTACAACAGTGTTTCCTCTTATATCACTATGAAAGGCCAGCACGTCCCCCCCACCGCTGCCCAAATCAGACAGATACGATCTCCAGGAGAACAAAGGCAAAGCCCATGGAATCTAACCCTTGTCCAGGGAAACAGTTGCGCCAGTGAATGCTAAACAAAACTACTCCCTCCCTCTCCTAGTTTCAAAACACAGCACAGCAGGCAATGTTACAAAACCTGCTGGCAGGCAGCGAACCCTCGAGTACCAACACTTCCCCTCCCAAAGAGCTGAAACTCCACACTAATAGGAGATGGTTGAACCCAGCTGCAACTCAACAAGCCATAACCTACGACAAGCTTCTTGTTAATTCAATGAGAGTTTTCTGGGAGACAGAGCAGAGAGAGAGAGAGACATGGCTGATTCGCACACATTACCAGCCTTCTGGGCACTGCCTACCCATGGTTGATTAGGTCACCACTTTTTGTCTTTTCTGCAGACTTTCAATCTTTTAAAGTCTGTTAATAACCCAGGCACATCAACTGTCAGTGAAGGATGCATGAGCATCTGACCAACTCAAGCCTCTGGAGCCTGGAAACTATCTCCATAAATGTATCACGTGTCTTCGTACTGTTTGAGTGGGAATACTTGGAGATATTCTGCTCTGTGCATCCAAAAATGCTTTGCTGTACAAAAAAAAAAAAAAAAAAAAGAGGCATATTTACTAGATTCAAGCACTTACTTCAGTGACTGGCAGTCTGAGTAAAATACACATTACTTCCAGTGCTTAGAACACCAAGTGAAGGATAAATTCAGATGTTAAGATCTTTTGATTTGAAGTATAATGTCATCTCACAGCTTTTAAAGAAATAATACTCCTTCCCAAGAGTTGCAAAAAATGGAGGAAAAGAAGATGTGGTAAAGAGATCTACAGAACAACAAATTTTGAACATAATCTGCTTTAAAACAAAAGCAAACATGTTTTGGTGGGACCTCAAACTTTGTTTTTCCAGGCCTCTCCCTTTCGCTCTCAGAAGACAGACTCTATTAACAAAACCCGCAATGCAATGCAAGAAGAAGGAAAATAAAGAAGCAGATGCCAAGTTTTTAATCATAATTCCAAAGTACCAATAACAAAATGCCAGACTGAAAATAAAGCTAAATGGTTTCAAACCGAGCAAGAAACTTGCAAGTAGATCTGTAAAGGATAAAATTTCAGGCAATCAGAATTTAAAAACATCAGCTTCAGAAAGACTACAATGTCTACCTTTGACCTTCAAAACTTAACACCTCAATCTTTCACTCAGATGGAATGTCCCATAAAGAGAGTCTGACAATTTCATTTACTTACTTGCACCTTTCTGTCAATACCAAAAGTATTTCTGTAGTCTGCTTTTTCAGATAATACATACACACTTCCATAACAGAAAAGGCTTTAAGTTCTGTGATTCAAGCTAAAAGCCTCAAGTCATTTGCTCACCTTCAATTACTCTAAAAATTCTGGTTTGTACCTGAAATTGTTACATCCTTCTGCCTTCCTTCTTCAAGTCACTTTGGTATTTACACTCTAGGAAGACTCCTGTAGGTACACGGAGATATCATGATATCTGTCAGAGGCCAGCTAAGTTCCACTTGAAGTCAAAGCCCGTGCTCCCTGAGAAGCAATCCAGACAAGTATTTACCCAAATTTCTTCTGCCCATTCTGACGACTTGAGCACTACACAGACCTCCTCCCAAACCCCTGCTGTAGGTTTTCAAGCACTTTAAAGCAATAAGCCTCCACTTTACAGGCACATTTTGGTGCTACACAGGACAACTGCACTACTCATGAAAGCTCAACTGCACGAAAGATGAAAGGAATCATCACCCAAGCACAGGAAAACCCGACGACTGAAATAAAGGTAACAAAAAAAATGGTTCTTTTGTTTACCTCCTGTCACTGACAGGTTAAAGTACAAAAGGGAAGAGTCAAGCACAGGGTTTCAGGGCTGCATAAAGAGCCCATTCATCACATTGTGAGAAGTCACATGCATTCGATTGTGTCAGCTTAACAAAGCCACAGAAAGAGAGATTTCTTCAGGAACTATCGCTGCTGGAATTACAAAGGCAGTTAAAACACAGAAACTCCAGGACAGGAGAAAGGATGCTGTCCCAAAGGCAAGGCAATCCAGCATGCTACACGAGGAAGCACCTGCTGAAAAACACCTCATCAGCACATACACTGCACATGCAAACCAGAGAAGGGGAAAAAAGTTCAAGCTGCTGAAAGAATTAGAAGAATTATGCAGCTTGTCTGATCCTTCTCTCACCACCAAATGCTAATCTGCAGATAAATGATCTCCGTTTCTCCAAGTCACAGAAGGTTCAGCACTCACCTGCCACTACTTTACCTGCATGTTTAAACAAAATAGTAAGATGTGTATGTATTCTTTGGAACAGGTACTTGGGAGAGGGGACAATCTGTGTACACACATGCACTCTAGGAGAGGGCTGGGAATTGTGGGATAAAATACAGACTGAGAGGTTTGAGAGTAAAAGGATATTAATTTTATCTTCTCATAAGAATCACTGTAAAACTGGCAGATTAACAGCACTGGCAGAAAGATGTAGCTGTTTTATTATTTTTTCTAATAAGCATGTTCAATATGGCTAGTAAATCTTTGCTATATGAATTCAGTGAATGCCACTATTTACAGAAAGTAGGATCCTTAATGTAATTTTTAGTTCACAGCTATGCAACCTCCCAGGTAGGTTACTGGTGCCAGGATCAAAGGCCTCAAAAAACAAAAACAAAACAAAACAAAAAAACCCCACACCTTTCAAGAGTAAATTTTATTTCTTCATATCATTCCCATTTTCTTGCACAAAAAATGCTTTATTACTAATGAGGAACAGTACTGGCCCATCAAAATTAGAAATACGCAGTATACAATGCAAGCTGTGAGGGAGATGGAAAATAATCCTGAACATAATGGCATGCTTTCACCTCCCTTGAAAAGACTATTAAAATAATTCATCAAATTCAACTACTACCTCTTAAGAGCTCAGACTGCTTACTCCTGTAAGTGGAGCAGAAAGTAGGCAAAGGAATCTTGTATAAGAGAATTTGGGGAAGATGATTTATATAAATAAAGGAGCTGCAGTGATATAAGTAGAGTAATAGGAGGTGACAGGAAAAGTAAACAATGCAATATTATCACAGGATAGAAATACACACTTTTTTTTACACTCATACCTCAAGTCTTAGCCCAGTACATTTTTGGGAAGTGTTGTATCTGTTAGAATACATCTATATTATGATACTAGCTTTTCCTAAGTAGGAGCACTTAAAAGCACATTAAATGATGGTGATGGTTCTTCCATCAAGACTCTATATAGCTCTCATCCACTTCCCTTATCCAGCACTGGGATTGTTACCATCAGCTGCATTGTGGTTGCATTTAGCCCCTGGAACACTAATGCAGTGGGCACCACTTGACTCCTTTTATAAGGCTATGTTTAGCTCGAGTGCCATCTAGCCAAGAACAATAACCTTATATTACTGTTATCCAAACATGAACCTCATCAAAAGCCAAGGAGAATCATGCTTTTGAACTAGGAAGTCATCTCTGCTGAGGCAGTTGCACACAGTCAGAACGGACAGTGGAGCAAAAGTGAATCCCAGCTGACATTTGAGTAACAGCTGTGCTGAGGCTTACACAAGACAGAGGAAGATGTAGAACGTAATGTTTTTTCCAGATTATTTAGAACACTGCAGAATATCCCATAAAAAAAGCCATTTGGCAAGACAATATTGGTACTTTTGACAGCAGAGTGTTTTGGGATGATCTATCAGAAGCATTAATTATTCAGCCTCTCATGATGAAAAATAATTTAAATACATCACACTATTAAAAAAGAAGAAATCACAGAGGACAAGAATGAGAGGCTGAAAAAAAAGTCAAAAAAGCAGGAAGCCATACAAGGCAGAGAAAGTGATGCAGATTAAGACAGAACAGCAAGGTCCAAATGGCAACAACAACTTTCTGTGACAGCATTTCAGAAGATCAGGAAAAAGAAGACATCCAACACAAGAAAGCTAAGTACTTCTAGTGAGCCAAAACAAAAGAAACACATACTTCTGTCATACAATTTAAAGCAAACAAATAAAAAAACAAACAAACATAACATATGCTAAGAATGCCTAAAAGAGAGAATGAAAATGTTCAAACTATTTTATTTCCAAAATTTTAAAATTAAGCACTTCAACTCATTCAGGTAATTTCTGTTTGGCTAAACAAATGTACAGAAAGAATTTAAGACCATAATCAATTATGAGCATTTACTTTGGGTTATTCCATCTACAGGCAGCAGGTAACTCATATTACTCAGCCAGGAAAGTCAGAGATGAGAATGGAAACATCCTTCAAAAAACAGATGATCCCAAACACAGTGTGTTCAAAATACGTGATGTAACAATTTAACTTCTCCTTTTTTAACGTTACAGAATTCAAATATTGGCCAGGACTTTGCACCTCATACACATGATTCACAACCTTCCACAGAATGGAAAAAGACTCTGGGTATTTCCTGCTATCATGATATACTGAAAATATCCTAGAGAAGTGTACAACTTAGAGTGCACTGGCTTGGCTTACTACCCATGAATATCTGTTCTGACTTCTCATTACAAGAACACTTGAAATTAAATTCTGTAAGAGCTCAAACTCATCAAGTTAAGACGAGCTCATACCGGTTCTCATGTCAGCTGATCCATGACAGTGCTCCATGCACATACCCAGAATTTGTGGCAAAGGCAATTACAGCCACAGCCCAACACACACTAAGTAGCACCGGCATGTTTTTGCTGCTGGCTAAAACCACACAGTTGCTGTGACTGAGCTGATACAGTAAAGTCATTAATCCATGATAAATTTAATAGGGAGCCTAAGATGAATGCCTCTTCCACTTAACTGTGCTGATATCCATCTGAACATATCCTGGGAGAAGCATTAATTACAGTTCTGGAAGTCTCTAACCAGAAGGTACTTCAGTCCTGTGCTTGGACATTACCTTTGTGTAACAATTAAGCTGTGGAACGTCTTTCTGCAGGATGCTGTGGCTGCTCAAATTTACAAAGGCTCCTGCACCAAAAACTTAAAGACACTGATACTGGCTCAGAAAATCTGTGAGCCACCAACTGCTAAAGAGTGGGAGAGTGTCCTAGGGAAGTAACTCAACATGTTTCCCCACCCTTGTACTCTTCCTTATGAGTCTGTTACTGGCTACTGTCCAGAGACAGGATATTGTACACTGTGGACGTTTGGCCTAATCCAGTATGGCCATTCTTCCAACAACAATGCTTGTAAACAGATTTTTCTGTCCTATTCTCGAAAATTATAGCAATTGGTCAAGGTTCTGATTGCATTCAGCCAAAGTCAATATATCTTTCCCTTTCACTTGCAATTAACTGAAAGTTACAGAACAAAAATCTTTTCATATGAGCAGCATCTCAGAAGAGAACAAATCAGTACAAATCCCATTTCTTTGAGGATGGGATAAAAATTTAAAAGCTGGTAAAATTAGTTATGCCCAGTCTCGTCACTCAAGCTCCCATACATTCAACTGAGGATTTCTGGAATCGTCCTGGTATTATTACAATTATTTAGCAGGCATTAAAAGGCTGTAGGCTCACGGTCCACCTTTCTGAGAGTTAAGAAGCACTTATGCCACAGCTCCCTTCTCCCAGCAAACCTAGCAGGTAATCATATAAAACTTACGTTTTCCTGATCAGAAGACAGAGGTGGCTCCTCTAGAAGAAGCCTCTGGTGAGAGCTGTCCTCCTCAAAGGCTGCCTGTGTTGTTGCAGGGTCAGACATGTGTCCTCTTCTGAGCCGTAGACCTGGCTCTGGAGAACCAGCATTATCGAGTTCCGTTAGCTCATTCATGAGATGCTGGGAGCCTTCTCAAATATTCGCTCTCCTCTTGGTTCAGTTTGGCTGATTACGTGCTGGCTCTGAAAGACAAACAGTTTATGTAAGTCGACTGAAGTTAAAAAGAAGGGTGTTAAAAGTTGGCCGGAAGAAGAGCATGCTTGAAAGCTACCAGACAGCCACCACAACTGCTCTTCTGTCTGCCAAAACTCCCACAGGACCAATTACACAGATTTCTACACCACTGGAAAACGAATTCTCATCTTGAGGCCACTAACACTTTCATACCCTAACGTAAGTTAAACACAACCTTGAAAGATGATAGAAACTGAGCTTCACGGAACTTCTTTACAAAAATGTGTACTTTTATTAGAAATTATTTTTATTTTTACAAAGCTGCAAACACCGGGCCGTTAACACTACTTAGAAATAAACTACTTATCACAAGTACTCTGTAATTATCAGCTTTTTGCAGGTATGAAGCTCATAGCCAAGCTCAATCATCTGGGCTAGGATTCACCAGAAGTAGGTCGTTAAGTACTGGTACAGCTGCTCAGGTAATAGCAGGCAAGCAGAGCTCATGCAGCAACTAATTTTAGACAGACTGCAAGGAGGGCAGTAGTACACAGAGCAATTAAGCTTCCCTTGCCTAAACTAACACACTCACAATCACTGCTGGCAATAGGCTTGTACCTTTCCTTGTGTAAGGAATTAGAGCAGACAGATTTGAACGCCGTTCATTCCATCAGAGCAATCAGACCCAGGCAATTCCCCCAGAAAACCAAAACCCAAGATTTCTACTCAAAAAAGTCACTGTATTTCAGACTTACAACACTGCAAAAAGGATTCAGGGTAAATTTATCTCAAAATGTTACAAGATGTGATTATTTTTGCAGAAAGTTAATGACAACAGTTATTCTGAGCTCTCATCCAAGGGTATTACTGGTCACCCCTTTGTCTTGTACATCACTGTATATCTCTTCAATAGTCAGCCAAGAGATGCCTGCTGGACACTGGCAGCCTTGGGAGGCACAATATCCAGAGAACTTTGCAATCTGAGTGCCAGAAAGAATCAGAGCGAATTATCAGAATGAAGCCTCAGCTGAGGCTTCAGAATCACTTTGAATGAGAATCTATTCGTTTTGCACTAATCACTCGGTGTCATTCTTATTACTGTAGCATCTAAGTACTCAGATGTGACTAACACATAACATTAGGATAATCCATCTAACAAGTTTTAACTTGCCAGGATGCATAATTAAATTGGAATTTTAGTGCCCAATAAAGATGCTGAAATTTGTCACAATGTAGGAGAGAAAATTAAAAATATAAGATGGGGAATTGATATTGGCAGTCTTATAATAAAATGTCACCTCCAAAAAGCCAATAAACGGCGTATTCCATCCGTACAGCAACCAATTTCATTTACATACGATCACTGCAAGATAATTCTCAGCTGTGACAAATGGGCTACAGTTAATTTTGCTGCAGCACTTTGCAATATTATATCCCCTCGGCTGCCTGGCAATCCTCAGAGAACAGAGCTGCTAATGAGCAGGTAACAGACTCTGCAGAGCTAAACGATACCTCAAGTTGTCCGAGTTCAGTATGGCACACAGCTTTAATCACCCAAGATGGTACGCTGACAACACGACAGCAGAGCAGATGGTGTGCCCACCTTCCTGCCACCTTCATTACAGGGTCAGCAACCTCCATCTGAGAAGTAACATCTGAAATGGCCACAGCTGTTTACTTGGTAAACACAAGAGTCACAGGAGAATTACGATGAGGTTTAGCAGCATTACACAGGAAGCTCGATGAAGAAGTTGGGCGAGATTTTAAGAGCAAGGAGAAATATTTAGAAAGCCACAGAACTGCTGAAATCTTGATTGTTTTTGTCATATTTCAAGCAGCCAAATCACAATTCTATTTTTACGCACAAAACATGAAGACATAATCACACTGCCATTTGGCAAAACTGATCTAAAAAAGAAAGGAGTATGCAACAACTAGTTTGAAATGACACTTAAGGGCTTTTTAATTTAAAAGGCAACCTATAGGAGGCCAACTTGAGTACAGTACTATGCTGGTTTGGCTGGGGCAGAGCTCATTTTCTTCCCAAATATCCGTTACGTGTGATGGAGCCCTGCTTTCCTGGGGATGGCTGAACACCTGCCTGCCCATGGGAAGCGGTGAGCAAATTCCTTGGTTGGCTTTGCTTGTATCCACAGCTTTTGTTTTACTTATTAAACTGTCTTTGTCTCAACCCACAGGTTCTCTTTTACTCCTCTGATTCTCTCCCCCATCCCACTGGGGCAGAGTGAGTGAGTGGCTGTGTGGGGCTTAGTTGCCAGCTGGGGTTAGACCACAGCAGGTCCCCTGTACCAATTTGAAGCTGCAGCAAAAACCAAAAAAAAAAAAAAAAACCAATGCAAGCAAGCAGAGCAGCTGCTCATAAACAACAGTTACACATCCCCTGATATTCCATATGACATTTCAGAGGTAGGTAGTTGGAACATCCCTTCACGGATTGTGCAATTTGCATTAGACATTGAACTGGCAAGTTTTACTAGTTCTTCTTTCTACCAGCTTTAAGCAATAAAGTTGCCACTTTGTGCTGCATTACCAACTATATTGCCTAACAGCCTGTCCTTACATCACCTCTATAACATTGTGGGAGCAATGCCCTGGGACGCAGTAACAACCACACAACAGGCTTAACTGCATTTGGCCAAGATGGTTGCGAAAGGTTCTCCTAACACGAGAAGATACAAGAATGCCAAGAGACTTTTAAATCAGGCCTCGAAGATTTACTTCACTAGGACTTGCTGCCAAGCAATCACTGAGGTTAAAAATAAAAGATGCATTTCACCTCCAGAGAGTCAGACTTGCATTCAGCGGTACAGCTGAACTCAAGAGCTTTGCAGAAACAGGAGTTGCTGTTTCTTGACATGACAGTGGAATTGTTCAATGCACTACAACGTTTCCACGTTCTCATTTAGGCAAGATCCTCTTAGTGCTAAATATGCTTGCCCTGAAACAGCACGCAAAGGTAAGCAAACTAAAAAGTAAAGTATGGTCAGTAGCATCTAGACACTTTGATGGCTGAAACATTGTAAAGAGTCTTATTGCCCCGCTCTCTCTAAGACTGTAGTTCATGAAAACAAAAACTAGAAAATGGAAAGCCACAGAACACTTAAGGTCTTGGAAAATACTGTTTTGTGTTTCACTGAGATTACAAATCTCATATATGAAGTCCTTTAACTTTTTTTTGTAGCATGCAAACTAAATGTTTCATTAAAATTAGTTGCCATTTAAAGAGGAAGTTGCCATGTACCATTTAAAATCTACTTAATGACTGCATACATAATAAGCATAATATCAGCATCTAGATGAATCAGTGAGTTCCTGATGTGCTTAAAATAAGCTGAGAGAAGCATCTACAGAACTTGGTTTGTTGTGTTTGGGGCTTTTTTTTTTTAAAATGTAGCAAACTTCTAAATGCTAAGTCAGCTTTTAGAAAGGACTTACCAGTTTAATACAACCAGAGTTCTAAACACAGCCCACGAACACAAAATGAGGCACTCCCTTATTCGACTCAATATGCTGCTGCCATGCCACCATACCCCCCACAGCAGCCTCAGGTGCTCCCCCCATCCCAGTTCAGCCCCACAGTGAGGACAGTCAGGGCCAGTTTGAGGCTGGACACAGACACCTGCCATCTTTCCAAAAACAGAATCAGAAGGCAAAACTATCTCAGCAGTTCACTGCAATTGTGCAATGTCACAGGAGTCAACATCCACAACTGCAGAATATTTAGGACACAGCTTCACTCCTCTAGATGACAAGGAAAGAGCAGTTACTCGAACTTAAGCACCACGGATAATGCTATTATTCTCTGTAAGATATTCCCCAGGATAAGCACTCAGCCCTCCCAACCTCCCAGGATTCACCTGGCACAAGGACTGGTTTACAGCCTAAGCTAAATGATGTCACATGGTAGCAAACCAAAGAAAGCACACCAATAGCGTGTAATCACATATAAAAGATCTGTCACTCCCTTTTTAGGACAAAACACAGTCCTGGATGGTCAGACCACCTCCCACTACCCCTAAGCAAAGCAATCTCTCCAGTATTCAACTCTTGTCAGGGTGTTCTTTCCTATAAGCAGCACAAGAATGACCCCTTGAAAGGTATTTCATTCTGTCTGTAGCTGGTATTTGGAGGAAGAATGAAAATTGCATCCCTCTACACTCCCCTCTCAACTGCCTTTCTGATGGAAACTTTACTGAACAGATAGGCAATGGCAATCAGTGCATGCTCCTTCCTTGCCAATCCTCTTCCAAAGCATCCATTAAAGCAGCACAAGCAATGTAAACACTAGATGATTCTTCATAAGATTAGTCCATTCTCCCTAATCTGATATCAAACCAACAAAGGGCCATCATGAACATTTCAGGGTATACATTTCTCTCAGCATTCATTAAGGCTTAATGGAGGGCTTGAGTGCCTGAAAAAATCTTGTAAGAGATATTCTCTCAATCTACAAATTGTTTGTGACAGGAACACATCTTATATAGGGTGGGGCAAATCGTTTGTGATAACAACACAGCTTATATAGGGCGACAGGGAATGTTGTGCCTATGAAACAGTGGATTCTGGTAATCTTGATAAGTAAGGTATACTAAATTAAATGTAGCTTTCTTGGCACATTGTATTTCTACTCCTGTCTTCTGGTAGGCAGGTTCTGTCACAAGTAGTCCCTCACAAACGGTATAATAACACCAACAGCATTCAGTAACATCACACAAAAGCTTGACTTATTCTCAGGTGACAACGGCATCATCTTATCACCCATCTGGTTCCCTTAGTGCCCACCACCGGCACTGATGCTCAGCTGAGTTCATCAGCAGTGATCTGCTGGCAAGGTGTTGGGTGTTGTGCCTTGGGTTTTCTCGGGGGAGGTGGACTTTTTTTGCCCCCCCCGATTCACACAGGGGAAATCAGGTGCACACCAGCACAAAGCAGGTGCACAGGGTGTGTGTTAAGGGGAAGGGTGTTACCTACACTCCTGCGTTACACAAGTTAAATCTGACATTGAGTGTCACCCATTACATGTGGCCCAGCTGACCCGTGGTCACTTGGGACCTGTATGGGGGATATATTTGCTGGCTGCTTTTTTCATTACGCACACAGCAAAGCAAAGGAGATGAGAAATCCATGCATTTTAAGGAATTTGTGAATTGTCCTATATCAGCAGACCACAGATAAAAAGTTAACAAAACATCAATATTGAAAGATTCAAGAGTATAACTTGAAATAAGGGATATCTTTTTTTTTTTAACTCAAGAGTCTTACAACAGTTGAGCTGTGTTTTTCAATTAAGGAGTTAAACATCCACAGTTAACATTCCAAATATTCTCTAAAACTGCAGTCAAAAACAAAGCAAACAAGGGTATGTATGAAAGGGAGGAGGAGGAAAACCTCACAGGCGGCCTTGTCTTCTCAACGTATGCTGAAGGAAATGTAGGAACCAGGCTGTAAAAATTCTTTGGAGGTCATCTTTAACAATGAGGAACAATGAGGAAGTAATCCAGCACCTCTTTTCTCTATGTAATTTCCCTAGATAAAGAAACATCTACAAAACAAAGCTTAGGCTCCCGCAGAGGGTCAGTGGCCAAAAAGCTGTCTTTGTAACTTGTAAACTGTCACTGGACGCTTCAGCCTAAGCTATTTCACAGCAGGCTGCAGAGGCAAACAATCAGGCACATTCTGATGCAGTTGGGTCCAAAGAAAGGGAACAAGCCGGCAGCCTGCCTACATTAGCAAAATGCTTCCATTTCAGAGGATCCCTTTACATTGTTACAACATTTGTCCAATTTGTACCGCAAATTGGACCCCAGTTTTGTAACTGCGTTAAGTGTTATGTCAGAGGTTGGCCCACCCCCAGTGCACAATGTCCGGTTGTTACAGACTGCATAACCCGCTCTGGATTAGTTTTAGTCTTTAATAAACCAAAACCAAGAGAACTGTCACAAAAGCAATACAAAACCAGGAACAGAAATTCAAATGCTTTTCACATCACGTTCCACAAATATGCACAGACCAGACCTGGAAAACTTGCTTTTGCTTAATTTTTCATTAAATGGCTCAGTTTCTTCAAGTGAGGAACATTCCATCTTTTGCCCTTCTATGATTTTATTTCTATGGCATGCTACTCACACCAGCTTAACAGTTGCCAACAACAGAAAGATGCAGTTCTTTTTTGTTAGTAACACTTTGGATCGCAGACTGTCTAAAAGTGAAAGACTGAAACTAAACATTACTTTCCTCTTAAGTGAAAATTTAGAATACATCTTTTTAGTTACTGCCTCAAGGACATCCAGTTCACAAAACACGGAGTGAAGATGAAGAAACTGAAGTATTTGGCGCAGGCACTGAAATCCAGAGCTAGACCACTAAACTGAGGTTGCATTCATTTAGCCCCCCAACACAGAGGATCTTTCCATGGGAATGTGAAGGACACCGAGACAGTGATACAGAGAGCAAACATTCCTCTCTACCCTGGCAGGTACAACACTCTCCTCCCACCAAGGCCACGTCTGAATCTGTAAAAACTGAACCGAGATCTTTTATAACTCAAGAAATTGCTCCAAGGCCTGGAGCAACCCCACAAAAACAAACAATACCACTGCGCTTTTAAAACCAAAAGAGAAATACACACGTTTCAGGCTGCAAACTACAAGCAGCAAATCATTCAGACAGCTGCCTGCAGCGCTTCTTCCTGGCCTGCTCGGACACTTAGATGCTGTCAGTGTGCAGATTTAAGGGCTGGCTGGTGCCAAGAGGGGGCAGCCCCACTCTCCCCTGCTTGGGCAGTGAAGAGCCCCACTTCTCACGGCTGCCCCTCCACCCAGAGGCACTCTGATGTTTGTCACAGCCCATTCCAGGTGACGGTCTGGAGAAACATTAACCCAAGAAGGAGAATAAGATCATCATTTCCCACGGAAGACACAAATGCTATCGAACACGCAAACTCAATGCGCTATCGGAGAAGCGCCGTGGACGTGGAGGACGTGACAAAGGGCAGCACCCCACCCCCAAAATTTTAACTCTGCGTGTTTTATAGGCAATATTTTCCTAACCTGCTAAAAACTGACAGTTATCTGTTGGGCCTGGCCTTTAATTGTTATATATGTACACACCATGGCATGGCAAACCAGGCACCTTACCAAGATTAGCAGTTTTATTAGAGCAGAGAGGATCTCAGAGGCCTGGCTGCAAAAAGCTGTCATTCCTCCCAGTTTTTGGACACTTGCTCTCTAGTTTTACTGATAATCTTGGCAAATTTTATTCCTGAGGTTGTGAGCTTGCTCATCACTGTTTTACTTTGTGGCTGACAGGTTTGGTCTACAAAATGTTTGCATTTCCATATTTGTAAAAAATAAGAACAAAGTAAAGTTATTATTTAACTTACCCTCAGCAATGACATTTCTTCAGTTGAAAACAGCATATATTCCTCTCCTCAAAAGCCACAATGCTGCTTTGCCACAAGTCAGGCAATTAAAAATCTGCTATTTTTCTGTAGCAAAAATGCCACGGTAACATTGTAGAAATAACCAACGGCTACATCCATAGAATTTTATCAGTCTAAGATCAAAAAAATGGTGCATCATCTTTCAGGTTCTTTTTTACCCACCAAAACTCAAGCATGAGAGGCAGATCCACCACAACTAGATTGCATCTAATTTATGTCAATCAGAAGTAAATTTAGTCAAATGGCTGAAGTTCTAAATAAAACCATGTAAAGCTACTCATGAATTACTTAACTTCCTTAATCCAATAGCCAGAGAATAATTTGGGGTTTAAAAGACAAATATTGTTGAAAGTTAAGAAAAGGTGAAGTGAACTTTTAGTCTCCTTTACCATTTAGTGCCACTCTCATATATGCATGTTTCCTGGTAACATTGTTTGAAATCATCTCAAATTCTGAAACAAGACCTAGCATCAGACACTGGTATCATAAAACATCACTGATGCAGTTCAAAAGTAGAAATGTGAAGTTACTTTCTACTGTCCCATAACTAAGGGGAGATGACAAAAGACCCGCAGTCTATTTATGAGAATAATGCTAAAATTTCAAGAACCAAAACTATTATCAGTACACACACAAGCCCTTTAAGCAAGGATGCAGCCTAAACTCAGAACACACCTACAGGCTTGAAGCAGTTTAAGACCATAAACTTGGTTCATGCTAGTTTACAAGCAATCAGGAAGTATTTTGAGAATATACATGTTAGATGTTTTGCATGACTTGATATCCCTAACTGATGCATTCAGATAGCCGTATGGGGGGGAGGTGTTTATGTGTGTGATCCATGTCTCTTCCAACAACAACAACAAAAAAAATCAACACCAAAACCAGAAAAGCTCCCCAAACACACACTGAATTGTTTAAAAAACCAAAATGCTGTTATTTGGGCAGTGGCAACGAAGAGCACTTAACTGCTATATACTGTCCCTACTTTGAAGCATGTAATTGCAATCCACCCTTTGATAAGAGAGCTACACTGCCAGTTAAGTACTGTAACATTGGATTAATGACAATCAGCACTGTTAAAGAAAAAATAAAGATTATTTTTTTATGTCAAACTATTTACAGCAGATAACTCACACTATAAGATAGTGACAACAGTGGATTAAGCAAAAAAATCCCTTAAGGGAAACAGACACGGTGTTTACACTTATAAAAATATCTTATTACAAAACAGGAATAAAACTGTAATTTCACATAAAAAGGTGGAGTTAGACATCCAGGTTGCCTTTATCATGGACAGAATACAGCATTTACTATAATTATAAAAGTCACAACAGGAAACACAGTATTATGTGAAGCACTTACACCAAACAACAACGTATAAATAAGACAATAAAGTACTCCTGGCTACCCACTGACCTACACAGGTCACCACAAGGCAAGATAAGACAGAAAAGAGGGGATGCCTCCAGGATCATTTACTCCTGCTCAGGAACCTGGAGTCATAAAAGAGTCTGCAATACCCTTCTTGGACTTGCAAGTGATATGCAGGTATCTGGGGACACTGAACAAGGGGAAACCATAACCATGCAGCCCTGTAAATGCAGCACTACAGGACCAAAGGGAGGCAGGACGCTCCACATCGAGTCACGAGGCCAAAGACTGAGCTTTATCAGGCTTGCTCTGTCTGGACTTTTCTTGGGTTTTTAGTCAGTTTAGCTGTGACAGCACCTTTCCTAACTGAGTAGATGCCACTTACTTTTGTTTACCTTGGTGTGATGTAACCTGTACTTATTCTCCACAGAAAGAAGAATTTACAGTGATGTTGAGAAATAGAGGCCTAGTATGACAGAGGCCCTGAGAAGCAGAGATACAGTACAGAGGAAAACAGGCATGGAACAAGAGATGGTGGCACAGCCTTGCCACCAGGAAACCCCACGGTTAAAGAGCTTATTAATGGATAGTTTAAAAAAACATGGACCTGGACAAACCTGATTTTAGGGGCAACAAAGAAATACTAACTAACATACATAAAGGGCACCATATACAGTGAACTCAGACTCCAGTGAACCTGGAGCTTTAGACCAGTGAAGAAAGATAAGAGGAGTAAAAGCATATTAGCAAATATAAAAAGAAAACTCAAGTAGATCCCAGAGGGAAGAAGAAGAAACAGGCAAAATCAACATCGTACTCCTCCAAACAAACAACTCCCAAGGCTGACTACCTCCCATTATCCTCTCCAGCAGTCCAAAGCTGCCGACTTAAAGACCCAAAGCAGCGATGGAAGGGTGAAAGTTACCCCACCAGAAGGCACAGGAACCAAAAAGTTTGTGTGTTACAACTTTAGCTGTGTTTGGCAGCATTTTCCTGTATGTAAGTATTCTCACTGCAACATTTCTCTTAAGAATCATTCGTCTAGACTTAACTATTAAAGAAAAATTGAGTCAGACTTAAGATTTCTATTATACTAACAATAAATTCTTGGCTTTACTTACTCACACATTACTTTCATAAACAGACACGTGTACAAAGGGTACTTCCTCTTTGCCCATAAACAAAAATGTAACAACATGGATGGAGTCTTCCATTCCTTCTCCTGTTTTGCAACTCTGAAGAGCATTGTTGTCTTTAAAGTATTACAGAAAAATTACAATAACAAGCTGTGAAACTGCCCCAAGAAAAGCAACTAAATGGGCCGCCTGAACCGGCAACATTCTCTCCCCTGAGAGGTGACTCTGTGCTGGGGTGACCCGGTCAGTGCTGTTTTGTACCAAAGAGCCTTTCACACACCTTTACACAATCCTATAACAGCACCTAAACACAAACAGGGAACTAAGCAGTCACTGTCTGCATTTTCTGTTTTGCAGAAGGAAGCTCTAGACATCACAGAAGAGACTCACTTTCTTTAAGAAACCCTGAGAACAGGAAGGAAACATGGCCAAGCTGATAAGCATTCACGATCTTAAGAGTAGGAACTGTAGAAATTTCGGTTGATTTCCTGGACAACGGCCCAGACAGGAGGAACAGGAGCAGAAAGCAAGAACTGGGTCAGCAAACTACTGAATAGTTATTTGTCCTAGTTCTCAAATACTCACTGAAAGTACTCTTACCGTAACACAAATGCATCTGTAAGGGGCGTTAATACGTGTAAAACTACTCCGGCAAACTATTCTGGAAAGGAGAAAAAAATATCTTCTGCTGACACAATATTTACTGTCAATGGAATTAGCAAGCAAAGGATCTCATTCTAGTATAAGTTTGTATAAGAAAAATAAGCTATGTAATGTAATTTTGATGCAAACACTAACTATTGTATACATGGCTGTGACCGAGATGGAACACAGCTCTTCAGATTCACCTGATGTGTACAGACAGAAAACGCAGGCCAAGCTTCTCAGCAGAGACAGAGTGCTACGTGTAGAAGCCAACCACTAATTTGTATGCCAAAGAGGTACTTGGAAATCCAGCTGAGAACTCCAGACAGAGGGTCAGATCTAAACAAAGCATAAGCACTGCCTTATCCACTTGTAAAAGCCCCAGGTACACTATTAGGAAAAGCATGAAAGGTTCTTCCAGTATTGAGAGCACAGTAGTGGCAGACATGATTTGGGGGGGGAAAAAGCAGACTGATAGGTTTTTAAGTCCTAAAAAAAAAAAAAAAAAAATCAATAATCAGTGTTGTGAATTTAGTATGTAAGAAAAAGCAGAAGTAAAACCTTGAAGGGCAACCAACTTGCCCAGATAACCAGGCAAGTCCTGGTCTGGGTAGATAAGCAAGCAACTGTAGCTAAGGAAACAAGTAAGAAGTGAACAAGCCCTGCATTTAAGAAATATAAAATCTGGTATCTATTTTTATCATGTGCTAGTTAAACTGTAAGAGTTCAGAATCCTTGTATCCCATTTCACAGATCTACTAAATTATTTGAGAGAGGGTTTTCCTTTGTGATAGCAAAGAAAGTTCTACATAAAACCTGAGTCGATCACTCAAAACTGCAGTTAAGATTTCAACCCAGCACAAGGTTTCCTCATCTTCACGTCTTCAACAGCAGCACCACCCAAAACAAGAAGAGGAAGTGAAGATACCAACCACTGCCCATCCACCAAGGTAAGGTCACAGAATTAGCAGACGGCAAACTCAAACACGAAAAAGGCTTGGTTTTGACAGAGCAAAAAAGTAAACCTTGGAACTTCTTGCTACAGGATGAGGATTCACAGGGAAAGTGGACAAATGCACCGGATAAATCCATCAAATCATGTTAAGTACATGAAGCTCTAGAAGACCCTAAATATACATCTAGCACATACTGCTAGCACATTTATGCTTAGAAAGTATTTTCTTCCTTAGGGAATGGACATCCTTACTAAAATCCTTAAAATTCTCTCTGAGGAAGGACAGCAAGGGGCCTAAAGAATAAAAACAAACCCAAACAGGGAGGAAGTCAAATTATTACCAGGCAGAAAACTAAAAACTGCACAAAAGAAAGGATGAGGGTTTAAACAGAAAGTATCCCAGGGACACCGGGCAAAGCACCCTAACAACACCAGTAACTCCCAAAGGCATCCCCGAAGCCAGTAGGCGCTACCCTGAGATGCTCCGGCCAGCGACTTACGTAAGAGGACGAGGGGACAGAAAAACCCTACAGCTGCCAAGTTTCCTCCTTCTCCCCTGAATGGTCAGCTCGCCTGAGACTGGTAGGTGGTCCTTCAACTTGGCCAGGCTTCAGACTCAAAGGGTATAAATAGAAAGGTCAGGGACAAAGCAGAGTCAAAGCCTCGGTAAAAGGTGCTGCAACCTGGCACGCTTGGCGTATGCACGCCAGGATTTCATCCTGCAGCAAGGGGGACACCTCAAGTGAACCCTGCCACGAACAGGCCCATAGCACAACTCTCACTACCCACCAACTCAGCACCAGTGACACACAGAATCTGCTGGGCACAAACAAGCCAGAGCTTCTTGGTCTCTCTTCTTCAGGTAGGTCTTGTCACTGTGCATGGGTGAGACACAGGGGCAAGAAAACTGAGCAAGTGGAGCACAGGAGCATGAGCTGTTTCTGTAGCAGGGCTTGGAGGCACACTGGGCAGGTATCATACAGTGCATCACACACAGGAGGGTCGTCAAAGAGCCTCGGGGTGGGGGGGCAGAAGCTTAAGCAGCAACTCCACAATAAAGTCATAATCCTGAGCCAAAGGGATTTCCAGTTTGACTGGTTTATGTTATAGCTATTCTGGAATTTCAAGTTTCAGTGGAATTAACTTGCCTTTTTCCAGAGACTCAAGGAAATCAAGACACTCTGTGCCCCAAATTTTGTTCTTACGTATAGATTAGATAAAATCTGTTTACTATTTACTGTGATTTTTAACTTCTTTCGTGGATGTTGTTTAAACTGTCATAAAGCAGTTTGATGTCACTGATTTTCACTGACAAACATCAGAAAGGTGAGAGCAAAGATTTTTTTTAAAAAGGGGGAGAAAACCTAAACAAACAAACAAAAAAAAAACCCATACACAAAAAACCCACATAAAAAATGTTCAAAAAAACAATCCTACCAACTACTTGATGCACTGCTACAGTTTCCCTCCTGAAGGAGAAAAGAATGACTTAAGTCCTATCTCTGACTGGTTTATATTCTCCTGCACATAACCAGCCCTCACCTGAACTATGAACTCCAACTTGGAAGTCAAGCCGGTCACACTGTCACATCATTTCACAAATGTACAAATTTCTTGTAAGCCTCGGTACTGAGAAACACAACAGAACAATTAAACAAACAGATCTTGTACCTTCCCCGTGGAGTGACACACAGCAGTTATCTTAACCACTAAAACAATATTCCCAAAAAAACACCAAGTATTCCTACCAGTAATTTGTAACTGCTCTCTCATAAACAGCTGTGCTACCTATGAGGAAGCACAGAGCAATTCCTCTCATCTCAAATTTATCACTGGTTCTTGATATTTGTATTCAAGCTTGGGAAGGTTACAAGCCAAGATTCCTAAAAGAAAGATGTGTAATCAACATGAAAGCTATTCCTCCAAGTAAACTTGAAATTAGGTAATAAATTTATGCAGAGAGGGAACAAAACTCCTTAGAGTATGTGTCCTATACAGCAGCTTGTAAACATTTACAGTGGATGACAAAATGCATGCATTCCATTTAAACTAGAATCCTTCCATTTTTATAGGCTCACTCACCAAGATAACACCCCTGACTTAAATAAAACTCCACATAGTTACAGCTAAATTGCATAAAGATGCATCAGTACAAAACCTAACAAAGCAGGAAATTTTTCAACCGTCTCAGATATCATCCTCTATAAATGTTCAGTGTAACTCCAGATACCATATCTTATCCAAACCCTCTGCCAAACAAATCTCTGCCTCAGTACTTGTTAAAGCTGATTTATTACTGTCAAATACATTAATCTGCATGTTAATCTGCCTCAGGTCACTTAAAGTTAGTGAAAAGGGACCTTTGTCAAGCCACATAAAATGTTGCTTTTGGTCCACACGGGAGTTTGAAATCAGAGCTTGGGAGAGATCCTCTAAGACATAAATTTTACAGCATGAAAACAGCAAGGAATGCAGAAGACTTTTCCTGTAATCCATTGCCATTTTCTCTGCCTCACTTCACAGCACGCTGTTAAAGCCTAAAAATTTCACTAAATGAAGGCTGAGTTTATCTTGGGATCCTGTGTCACTGGAGTTGTAAAGCACACAGCACTAGCATGACAGCTTCAAACTGGCATTCACTGCACTCCAGTGGAGGAGGGAAGGCTTGTACGTTATACAACCTACTTAATCCATACTGCAAGTAGTACACAAGGCAGAAAATCTGGCTCAAACACTACACATACTACATTATGTGCAATAAGTGCTGCTAATACTTCTACACCAAGTGTTATTCCCAACAGTTTAAAACCTTCCAGTTGTATGGCTTCCTTATTCAACATTTCCAACACAAAGCAAAACTGGTTTTCACTAAAAGTCCACTTGCTTCCTAATATAACCAATTCCCTAGACAACTTACCAGATGACCCAGGATTTTCAGTACAACCAAATCAAAAGTTCAAAGACGAATAAAGGCAGTTGGACAATCACTGGAGAGAAGCAGTTCTAACAAACACATCCGGTATTTTTGCTTAGCAACTGGATCACCATCAGCAGAATATGCTGGTACAGCTCTATTACCTCTGTCACATCCCCTGAAGCAGCAGTCTCCAATGGAAGCAGCAGTAATGAGCACATCTTCCACCTTTCCTTTTTATGTTTGCCTGGTAATTAATTTTAAGTGCCAGTAATGCTCAACTGCTCCATCATTAGTGTGACTAAATGTCATTCTATGACAGGAATTATGCAACTATGCTTTGGTCAACCCCAAATACCACCACTATTACCTGTGACTTTGAATGTTGTAACAAATAATATGCTTATAAACTGTTCATTTATTACAACGACATTACTTCGATTACTGCCCAATTCACAAGTTCCTTTGGCTTGAAATGAGGAAGCATTCAAATTATCTGTTACCTCAAAACAGTATCTCCAAGAAGGAAGCACCAAGTTTCAACAGACTTTTAATGTCTACACAGGATGAATTCTCTAAAAATGTAGTAAGATTTCAGGTGGTGGTACCAAGAACTACGGGACACATCATACTTAACTTCTAAAAGAACAGGAATGTGGAACTGAACCTTTTCAAGGATGACCTTAGCCTACAGAAAACACTCGTGAGTCTTGCAGGCAGATAAGCCCTCAGGCACTTACATAATAATGAACTATTGAAACAGAGCCAAGACATGAGTTTTCAGAGGAAAACAGTCATGGGTTCTGTAATGAGGCTTTGTTTCTCACAATGACTTTACTGTGATGTGTAACAAGGCGCTGTTTGATCCGGTTAACCGACACAGAAAAAGTCAGCTGGAAAGGGCTTACACAGAGGAACGAAAATCTAACGTCTATCTGAGAACATCTTGTACCACCTTCCCAATAACATCTTAAAGCTCTGCTGCTCCAAACCCAAAGCAGCCCCTGGTTACCCACAGCCATGCAGAGCTGTACTGTTACATCCACCCTGACCTCATCCGAGTCTTCGAGATTTTTCGGTACCATCTCCCTTTCCCTACACTGACCCCATTGCTGGAGCCCTTCCAAATCAGTTGACACAACTGGCATTTTCAACAGCATCACGCGCCAGTTTGATGTTTTAGACAGAAACATTTATGCAAGTGAAACTTGGTCAAGCTTCTCTTGCTTCTATCAAGGATTAGCTTAACTTGGAACTGAGTTTTCCCTCAAGGCAGAACAGAGGCAATATCCCACTTCTGAACTCCAGAGCATAGGTTTAAGGCCAAATAAAAGAGTTTTACAGGCACAGTAGCTAAAACCTATACACATCTCCAATTATTTTAGCAACAGGTCACCTCCTACTGAATGAAACACTGGATTTTTGTAACCCAGCAAGTTTTAACATTTTATTACTGATCTTCTTTCTTTACAGTCCTAGGTGGTATAAGAATGCCAGATCACCCATGAAAATCCTAACAGAAAGAAAACAAGGCTTTAGCAAATTACATTCTGTCTTTCTGGGGGATGATCTAAAATGAGAACAGATAAACACACTACCAAAATCTATTTCTTTATATCCTTCACAGGAGTGAAATGAATAATTCATAATTATCAGGTATATATATTTATATTTAAATAATATAGTATTTCTATTTAAATTCAGTAATCATCTTCAATACCAAAAACTTATTTGAAAATTGCCCCTTGAGAAATATCTTACAAATCAAGTCTAAGCTACCTAGCAACTTCCTTTGCTGCACTAACAAAGCTCACAAAAAGAAAAGGAATTTTATCACACATCTATTATTGAACTATTTCTGTAATGCTGCAGAATTCATAGGGTTGCCAATTATTAAAATGTCACAGAGCAGGAAGTCAAAGAGCAGTTGCACTTAACCATGGACATTAAGATAACCATGACACAAGCCTTTTTCAGCATCCTCCTTTTAGTCTGGAATACGTAAAGGTCAGAAAACCACTAAGCAAAGCTTTTGTTGACTTTGTTGTGCTGTTCTCAACTCTCAGAACACTCACCTCAGAAAACAACCCATTTTGTTCCCCGCTGAAGGTACAATAGGCAGAAAGCCAGTAGCTGGCACTTTGTCACATAGATACTTTAATAAAAATTATGAATAGGCTCTTGCTTTTTTTTCTACGGTCATGTTCCTTAAAACAAAAAATTATTTGCCTAAAGGATTAATACTGAGAAGAGCAGAACATTGCTGTTACCAGCCTTGCAATGCCATATGCTATTCTAGGGAATACACAGACACACAAATAATTGCTTAAACTAACACAATTTGCAAAGCACACTGTTCTTCATGTGCAAATTGCCCGTGTCATCCCATTACGTCAAAAAGTACCAGATTCCACCACCACAAACTTATCCCCACAGCACTAGTATTTGTCTAAGTAATACATGCCCACAAATTCCACCAGTCACGGAGACCAAGATGTAAATTAAAATATTAGGAAAGAAACCAGAAAAAGTAAATCCTTCAGTTTACACCAGGGAATGGCAACCACTAAATCCCAGGAGCAGCCCACCAGGAAATGCCACGCAGGGTTCTTCATAATAAAAAGCACACCTAAGCTGTCAGCTGAGAGATGCCGAACTGCATGTTCAGTGGCTCTTCATCCCAAGTCCTACTAGCCATCCTCTTCCTTCTTCCAAATGCTAAAATCCCTTTCCCCGCAGCTTAAAGCTTGCCAGTACTCTCAGGACTGAGAGCACAGTCAGTCTCAGCTACACTTATCTCTGCACTGCACAGCTTTCTAAAACAGCTCCCACTGCGGACTGGGAGACATGGATATATGTCTAGTACAAGCAGGAGTTAAAGATTAACTTATGGAATTTTACCACCAGCTAAAGGAATTTTACCATTCAGATTTAATCTAAGAACCCAGAGTTGCTCTCAGAAGGCAGCTTTTACTACCCTCAATTTAATTATTCCATTTTCATCACAAGTTCTGCATTTAACAAAAACTCAGAAACAATGTAAAGACAGCGTGATCTTGAATTCCTTATCATGGTTACAGCTCCCAAACCCTGGTATCACCCACCAAGTAGTTTGCACAAGAAATCAAAGGAGCACAGATAAGTGCCTTTAACAAAGTCTAAAGAAAATGTTTCACACAGCAAGAAGGTCCATGGCTTGTTCCCTCCAGAACAGCCTATTTATTCAAATATCCGTAAGCACCCAGTTTACTAAAACACACTTATGAGAGCATTTTGAGAGAAATCAAACTTGACAAGCCAAACACGTCCATCAGTAAGGAGCTAAAGCAGGAACCTTGCCAGAATGCTGTCATTAAAGCAGAGAAAAGCCCACTAAAGGTTCCTACCACTAAAAGCACCCTTACCTACAAGCTGTAGAAAGGCTTAACACTCCCAGTGATCTCCTAAGGAAATCCGTAGCACATGAAGTGTCATCCTCGAGACCTAAACAGAGCGGCACAACTGATCTTGTCTTCAAACAAGGAATGGCAGCCTCTGCAATCCTCTAAGCAGATGGAGCCATGCACACTGGGGAAAAGAGCATTTAATTTGGTTGAGAAGGAGGAAAATTGGATAAACAGATATGAGAAATGGCTTTGGTGTACTTAAGGTAAGGCAGCCTAGTTGCACCTTGTCTTTGAATATATGCAGATGATATAAGAAAAAGCTTAAAATACACTTGGAAAAACAACCATTCACTTTGGCAGACAGCTAGACTTTTATAGGACTTATTCAAATGCAGGCAACATTTATGACATCTATACCTATTTTCAGCATTACATGAGAAACACGAACGTTAATCGCTTTGAGATAAAATACTGCCAGAGAGAACAAAACAAGGCAAAAAAGGGAAGTAGCCTTTCCTGTAGCAGGTCTCAACAGAAGTGTGCAATGTTTAGATGTGCTGGCAGAACGCTGCAATACCCACTGTAAGCATTCAGACCTGACTTTCAACCCATTCTGCAAGTCAATTGTCTACTTTCTTGCCTACTGCTGTCTAAAGGTACCTCGGAGCCAATGATTACAGCTCTGCCTGTTCCAACACTTTCTTCCTGTAAATAGTGCCTGACTATTTTCTGTTCTCACAAGGGCTTAATTAGTCCTGTTCACAGAGCGCTACAGCAGCTGGCACATCCCAGCATTTTCACAGCTATTGAAATCCATCTGAACCATGCAGCAGATTTTTCCACATTGACAATTACGTGTCCTGGGAACCTTATTTCTGCCTATGCATTTGAAGACACCTTTCTGCAATCAATTTAACCACAAGGCAGCCCTGAGAAGTCCCAAAACATGCACTGTCACACATACAGTTCACAGAAGTCCAAAGAATCCTGCCTGGTCAGAAAAAGAGACCCTCTCCTCCACTAACAGAGTAGCAGAGATCTGCAACTCCAGAATACATGAGTAACCATGGCTATGTGCAACAATAATGAAATACAAAGATATTTCCATGAGGTCCTGAAAATTCCAAAGAGGTTATAATTTAAAATCATGTTAAGTCAGAATGCAAAATGGAATTAAACACATAATATTTGCTCTCCAAATTTCTAAGCACCTTGATGTTGCCAACTTGCATCAAGCTCTCTGCTACTTCTCAAATCAAGCAGCAGCAGAAGCTGTGGCACCTCCTTTCCTGAGAGGCTGTCTGCTTATCACCACACCAGCTACCAAATCCCAGGGTGGTGAGCAGTCCTCTGTAAACAGAAAGTCTGTCACCCTGTCCTGAAAGGAAACCTTGAGGTCTACCTTCAAACTGGACTGAGACAAGTATTATATTTTTATACCAAACCATTGAGACAAACTTCCCAGAAAATCACAGGGCAAGTTAAACTGCTGTCCAGTTTTACAGTTACATGATAAAAGTCTGAATCTCTCACTCCACCACACAGAAGGCAGGAGGTCGTTCTCTTCACAATTCTGCAACAGGAACTAAGAGAAAACAACTCACCTCCTGTTTCTTACTAGTTTACATACTGATCTGCAGCATCCTACTTCTAAAGTAAAATGTTCCAGTACTAGGAGCATATTCAAATAAACAGATGACAGTTACAAATGTTTTTAGAAATCAGTTTTCTGAAGAATCAGAACTAGTATCTTATTTGTCTCCATATTCTGAATTTTTGAAAACCAGCTTCTCTGCTGAACTTGTCTTGACAAACACATTGCTTTAAATAGCAGAGGCAGGCAGTCACCACATTGAGCACAACCAGCTGAAATACAACGTCTTACATGCCAATACAAAGGAAACAGCATTTAAAACAAGCTCTATCAGAAAACAATAGTTTAAATTAATAGTCTTCCCCCTAAACACTGTCCCAAATACTCTTCCATAATCACTACCATTATCTTGTGCAATGTCTTTTCAAATCTACCAACACTGTCTGACAGAAAATTCACTGAATGACTCAGACACAGACACTTTCAAATCATAAATACTCAAAACTGCTATTTCCATTTCAGAACTACCACTATTCAAGGATCTGAATTGCTGATGGCATCAACGACCTCCTGTAGTTTCCTTATCAAGATTTTCCTCATGCACAAACAGCATCTCCACTGACGAAAGTGGGCCTTGTTGCTTTGCACAATGTCTTGGACAATATGGTTATGCAACCAGAAACCTGTAAAACTTGCAAAATTTTTAGTGCCTAATATTGAGTATCTTTCGTACATGAATGCTTGACACAGCTCCTTGAACATGCAACTGAAGACATGAGATAGCAGAGAGCCAAGCATTAAAATCACTGGCATTACATGCCCTGCCAATTCCCATTAATTTTCCTTCCTGACAAATCAGCAGAAACGCTTGCCTAGAACAAGCACAGGCTTTTCCAACCCCAGCCCTTTAATCCTGTATCCAGCAGTCAGGCTCCAAGTCTGAATCTCACCCACGTTGCCAAAACCACCTCTCACTAGCCACTTTAGCAAACCAGTAGTAACGTCACCAGTCCAACAGCACAGACACAACTCCATTGGTGCAAAGACTGGGGTTGTGGGGGGTAAGGGAAATCCTTTTGCTTATGTCTGGCTCCCTTGAAGACCTGATACCATTTAAGCTCATATACCCGTCACATTTTGTATTTATGTTTGAGAATATACATAATAATACATGAGAATCTGCTGAAGGAATTTTCACCATGAAAGCTTTTGCTTAAGAAGTGTGCCAAAAATACACTCTTGCCCTTCACACCAGATTACGTTTTCATACCTGATTTACACTCAGAAAGCATCATTTTGAAAACCTGGACTGAGCTAGGATGCAGCTTTTAACTCCTCCATCACTAACTCTGATTCAGTATTTCACATTACCAGCTATTCTCCATGGCTTTCATTGCAAAGCTGCCAACAACCTTATTCACAGCCATATTTATTTGTAAGCTCAGGCAAGGGAATCGTTTCCGTATTTTATCAACTAATATTGCACTTCCCACACAACAATGAACTTCTTTAACGTGTCCTAATAACACACACTCATAGTCTTCGTACAGGATTAAGTGCCACGGGACAGATGAAGTTTACACATAATAATGCAAGAACCACAGCATAAAATCTTCAGAACCGGAGCTGGCTTGTACCCCTACGGGAAAAGGAAAAACAAACTCAAAACACAATCAGTTCCTTTCTCATATAAATAATATTAGCTCACAGCCAAAGATAACAAGGAAAACAGGCTGGGTTTTATGACCATGCTGCACCCATAATTTCATGACACAACAACCTACTTCTGTCGATCACAAACATTTTCCTCTCTTACAGCAGCTGCCACCGAATTTGTAGCAGTCTCGCTAAGGTTCTGCAGAAACCAAGCACCTCAACACTGAAGTACTACCAAAAAGGCCTCTGAAAGCAGAGGATTTTTACCACAGTGCTGAGAAGGAGGGCTGCGCAGTCCACAGCTCTTCACCGGCTTCCAGAACAGATCTGTGAAGACCACAGCCAGGATGGAACCAGAAATTTAATACTGCCCAGCACTGACTACAGTGAGAGTTTAAATTACACTTTAAAGACCTCAAGTCTTGAAAACCAGATTATACCAAGAAGGGTTTGCCCAGAAGGCCTGGCCAGTTTAGTAAAATCTGGTCTATTTTAAAAAATACGCAACACGGTTGTGACACACCAGACAATTCAACCACCTGACAAACTCCAATGCTGCACAAAGAACAGAAAGTGTCCTTATACAAGGAGTAATATCTAAAAGCTTGTTTTGCTATGTAACAGGTGCATGACAGTTTACATACACAAGGTGACAAAGTCTGTATGTCAAAAAAAGTTGTAATTTAATATTAACAGTTTCCTCAAAACAAAAGCCCACACAACTACTAAAGCTATGAAATCGATTGACTTGTAAGGCTAAAACAGACACAAAAAGAAACACTGCTGCAAAAGCCCAGTAAGAACAACAGCTGTCATATCTTCTTTGTCTTCTGGGCGATTACCATATGTTTAAATGTCTTTGTTGTTCATCCTAAGCAAACAAGAGATGAATGTCTGATTCTCCCAGGAAAAAAAAAATTAAAAAAATAAAACTCAACTTTTTAAAAAGTTTATTCAGCTGGCACTTGAGAATATCCAAATTGTGGCTACCCAAACAACTTGAGAATATCCAAATTGTGGTACAGAATATTTGCATGATCTACCGTTGGTAGTTTCAGTGTTTTTACACACATTCACTTGAAAACACCCAGAGACTGCTCTGCTTGCACAATAAGGCTCCCATATTGTGCAAGCGGAGGCGTTATTATTTTTATTGTCTCTGTAGAAAGATTTCAGGAGCAGCAGCAGCAGCAGACCTCCCAGCCCTGGCGAGCAACAAGTGCACGGAAGGCTATAAACAAGACCCACTTACGGTGCTCTTGACCCACTTACCAGCTCTCCCCCGGCCCAAAGCCTCCTCCAGACGGCGATTCCCGAGCTCTCCCCCGCGCCCCGAGCGAACTCCCGTCCCCGCCCGCGGGCTCCGCTCCTCCCGCCCCGCACACTCGCCCGCAGGGCCCGGACACGGCCGGGCCATGGCAGCGCCGCCGCCGCCCTCCCGCGGCCCCCCCGCCCCGCCGGGATCCCGCCGCGCTCCCCGCACACCGCGGGGTCCCCCCGCCACCCCCCCGAGCGGGTGCTCGCCCCGCCGGCGACCCCCGGGCTACCCCCCGGGGCGGCCGGGCCGGGCCCGCACAGCCCCCGCGGCGCGGAGCGGGTTCCGCGGCTGCTCCGGCGCTCGCCCTCACCTGCCCACGGCCGGCGGAGCTGCTGCCGCCGCCCCCGTCCCGCGGCCGCCGCTGCCGCCGCCGCCCGCCCGGCCCGGCCGCCGCCTGCCCGGCCCTACGGCGTCACCATCGCACGAGGCCGCCGCCGCCAATGCGGGAGGCGCCGCCGCGGCTGCGCGCCCGGGGCCGGAAGGACGCGGAGGGAGCCCGGCCCGGGCCTGGGAGGGAGGGAAGGAGAGATGGAACCAACGCGGCCGCGCAGACGCACTGGGACACGGGGGGATGGAGGCGGTGCGTTATCCGCCTTCTGTCCGGGGCGGAGTCAGTTGGGCTGGAAAAGAGCTCTGAGGTGGTCGAGTTTAACCTGTGGCCGGACACGGCCGTGCCAGCGAGACCATGGCACTGAGTGCCACGTCCAGTCTTTCCTAAACACCTCCAGAGATGGTGACTCCACTGCCTCTCTGGGCGGTCCGCTCCAATGTCTAATCACCTTGGTGTGAGGAAGTTTTTCCTAATGTCCAACCTAAACCTCCCCTGCCGCAACTTAAGACTATGTCCTCTTGTCCTGCCACTTGTTACTCGGGAGAAGGGCCCGACCCCCACTTGGCAACACACTCTGGGAGTTGTAAAGAGTGATAAGGTTCCCCCACCCTCCTTTTCTCCAGGCTATAAACACCACCAACTCCCTCAGATGCTCCAGACCCTTCTCCAGCTTCTTCGCCCTTCTCCAGACTTGCTCCAGGACCAAAATGTCCTTCTTGAGTTGTGGGGCCCAGCCAGACACAGTACTCCAGGTCTGGCCTCACCAGTACCAAGTACAGGGGACAATCACTGCCCTGCTCCTGCTGGCCACACTATTCCTGACACAAGCCAGGTTCCCCCTGGCCTGCTTGACCACCTGGGCACACTGCTCGCTCATGTTCAGCTGCTGGTGACCAGCACCCCCAGGTCCTTCTCCACTGGGCTACTTTCCAGCCACTCTGCCCCCAACTTGTAGCAGTGCAGGGGGTTATTGTGGCCAAAGAATAGAGGGGGTCGGCAAACACTGTTAGGGAACAGTGGAGCTTCCAGCCTCCAGCAACGGGCTGCAGGCCTGGTGGGGGTTCCCCTTTGACACCGCTTCCTGTGTGCCCTGAGCAGGCGGCAGATTGTCACCCTGTCCTGCTGAAACCAGTGTCATGGGAAAACCCTGGGCCACACGGTGCTTCCGTGGCCAAGAGGGGCCGTCTGTGGGGACAGCTCAGAGCCATCCAGGCACTGCGAAACTCACTGGGGGAAAGGTGCCCAACAGAAAACGTACAAAGGACGAGAAGAATCATGATTAGCAGTTAAAACTCCCCAAATAACAATAATAAAAACCCCCAGTATAATCCAGTGATCACAGCGTGCTCATGCCCTCCATCCATCAGTCTTCTCCTGCAGGGCCTGAAGCTGTTACTCTACTCTCTTTTTTCTTAGTTCTGTTTAAATGACGTTTGAAATCTGGTTTTTTACATTAGAAGTGACGACTGAGAGGAGGACTCATCAATGCCTCTAAGTATCAAAAAGTGGGGGATGCCAAGAAGATGGAGCCAGACTCCTCTCCGTGATGCCAAGCAATAGGACAAGAGGCAACAGGCAGTAACTGAATCACAGAAAGTTCCACCAGAAGAGGAGAAAGAGCTTTTTGACTGTGCAGGTGGCCACTCACTGGAACAGATTGCCCAAAGAGGTTGTGTAGTCTCCCTCATCGGAGATATTACAGAACTATTTGGACACAATCCTGTGCCATGTGCTCAGGGATGGCCACGCCTCAGCAGGGGGCTGGGACCAGATGACCCACTGTGGTCCCTTCCAACCTGACCCATTCTGTGATTCTGTGATTCTGTGATTTTGTGATTCTGCGGTGTGAAGTATCCCTACTGTCCAGGCCAGCTGCCACAGGCCCTGTTGAGGTGGGAAGAGGCCCCACTAGACCAGGGTTTAGTGCTCGGGACTGACCTGCGTGCTCCAGGGCACGGCATTGGTGGGGGAGGCCACGGCCAGTGCAACGCCAGAAAGATGATGAAAACCAGATGGTGTTACCAGGCCTGATGTCGCCAGAGGCAACTGGGAAGCCTGGCTCATGTGACAGAGCCTGTGTCTGGTGTAGAAGCACAGAGGGGGAACACTGAAGAGAACAAGAACTTCCCCTGTTAAGGAATGGGAAGTGTAGGCAGAGCAGCAGGAAAACCTATGCGACGTGGAGATTTCACCTCCCGAAATAGTGTCCTTGGGGAAAATGTTGGAAACCCTACACCTGCATGTTTTACAGTGAGACCAGTGAAAACACTACAGGAACACTACGCTGTTAGAGGACAATGTTAGCCAAGGAGAACAACTGGACAATTTGGAGAGCCTGTCTGTCTGTAACTTGTGTGGCTCTATGCACTTCAGTGCTCTGCCGAGCTATGCTCCAATCAGTACACATCCCCACACCCAGAGATTTTAGCTCAAGCCGGTGACTGTGAATGAAATAGTTAAGGGAAGCAAAATTACCCCTATAAATTAATATTTGAGATTTTTTGATCCCTAATGCCCACAAACATTAAATACATACTGCCCGTTCCTTAAAACTTTGTTCATAAAGCAAGGATTACCTATTGCCCCCTTTAAAATATGTCCCATCTCATATATTCATGAAAGTTTTTATTATTGCAAAGGGAGCAAGATCGTTACTGAAGATCACAGTTGCACTATTACATGTACTTACGGTTTCTCTCATCAATCAAAATGTTCTTTGGCAGCCGTTGGGCAGCAGCAGGGAGAGCAGCAGCTGCAGTGGCTGCTCCAGCTCCACCCCATGCCTGTCGGATGAAGTATTTCCTGCCCTGTCTTTCAGGATTTCTTCTGTAAAATGGTGCTAATGATTTTAAAATATTTTGAGCCCCACTGACGAAAAATCTATGTAAAAACTGCATGTCATTTTTATCTGTCATTTCCTGTCACCATAACTTAACATTTACTCAGCCAATCAAGAGGGAAATTGTGATAGGAATACTGTTTCAATAAATAATAAATAAAAGCAATTAGGGCAGTTTATTTTGGTTCGAAAGCCTGAAAGTCAAAAAGAAAAAGCTCTGCTTGGCCATACGGGGCAAAGCATTCAGCAAGACACATTTTCAAAAACTGAGCTGTATATAGCCTGGGCATTTATAGATAATTCCTAGAACTTGCAGCATTAATAAAATGTTCACTGCCTTAATTCCGTCTCAGAGTGTTTCTGTCCTACATACATAGCCCTGTGATTTGTGGAAGTTGGCAGGTCATTACAGGTTCACCCTGTTGTTGTTTCCGAGCAAGAGAAAACAAATTTGCTTGTGGTAAATGAAACTGGCCAGACTCATCACAGTGAATTGCAGAGGGCTGCCACTCTAAAATACTGGTCTAAATGTTTGCTCAGCCCAAGAAAGGCAATGGCTAAGTACTTGTGCAGCTCCTTGGGGCTGTGGACAGGACAGGGTTACGATTAGATCCAGCACAGTGACTGTGACACTGGGTCTACCCCACAGATTTTAATTTTTGTCCCCTGAAAGGCAGGATTGTAATGTGTCCTTGCGAGGTAATGCCTCATCCTGCCCATCCCACGTGATCACAATGCTCTTGGAGTCTTGTGAAGGACTGACTGACACAGCTATATGGCACTCCAGGAAGACCTGTAAGACAAATTATGATTCAGAACAAAACTATCCTAGGGCAACAAAGAACCTGGTTGGGTGGTGTTTTTTGGGGGGTTTTGTGTTATTTTTTTTTTTCCCCAGGATATGCCTTATTGCTGAAAGCCTTTAAACTGCTTCATCTCTATAGGCAAACATACCTGAGCGGATCTCTTCTGAACTCCCCGGGATGGCTGCCACCATGAGGCAGCTGACTGAGGGGGGGAAAGGGCCTGGGGGAGGTACTGTTAATCTCCCTGCCTTCCAGTAAAGTGGTGCCTGCATATTCTCTTTGCAGTTCTTTCCTTATCAGAGTCCTTCTCCTCTCCCAAATCACCAAGGGCCTCACCTTCACCACACACTCCTTCATGCTGCTGGAGATTGGTGTTTGCTGCAGCCACCACATTCCAAATGGATGGAGCTGCTGCCAGTACCCCAGGGCCATCAGAGCCAGCTTGCACTGGGCAGGCAGTGTGGAGAGGTAACTGTGACACTTAGGGCAGGTGTCCAACTTCAGTGTCACAGGGCAATATTTAGTACTTCTTTTTACGGCTGCTGCATTTTATCACTGCTCACAGGGAGAACTCCTGACCCCGTTTGTTCCCCCCCTTTCTCTCTTTCTCTCTCTGAGGAAATGCTACCAAGTAGGTCATGCCTTTTTGAATTCTAATGCAAAAAAAACAGATTTCAATTGTCATTTAATCCGAGCTGGGAAACAAGAGTGAAGTATCAGCTTCAGACCCTGCAGGAGAAAACTGATAGATGGAGGCATGAGCATGCTGTGATCACTGGATTATACTGGGGGTTTTTATTATTGTTATTTGGGGAGTTTTAACTGCTGATTGTGATTCTTCTTGTCCTTTCTGGTATGTGTTCTGTTGGGCACAGAAATCTTATCTTTGGTTATCTCTGGGGCTGGTTATATTTAGACTTCAGAGCTGGTATGCTCACAATGTGGCCCAGTCTCAAAGCCACCACCTATCTACACTGGAGCTGGGACAGGCTACCCACTCAACAGTCTCTGTGTCCATCAGCCTTTGCTCACAGGGCACTGATGCCCACACTGCCCTAGCAGGGAGTCAGGATATGGCCAGGATGCACATCAGGACCAAGGAGATGGGATGCATCTCTGGGTCCCAGGGATTGGCCAGAGTTCACCTTTGAGAAGGGGATCTGATATTATGTTCACATCTGCTACTGTCAGTTGTATGACAGTTCCTTCAGAGCCTGCCCTTCAGTGAACTTGATTACATAGAGTTTCAGCTAGAAACTATTTAAACTCAACTGTAGTTAAACAAAAGCTAAATGAAAGTTAATGACCATATAAGCAGCTGGTTCTGGAAAAACCTTGTGACAGACACTTGAGAAATGCCCTTTAGTCACTGGAAGATATTTCCCAAGGTCTCCTTGGGATGGTCTGTGTCTGTGTCAGCAGATGAAAATACTGTCTATATTTCTGTAGCCACAGGTGATTAGGAATTGCTCCCACAGTGTAATTTAAACCTACTAGGCTTCTCCCTGGATGGGGTCAAGTGAGCACAGAGAGACCCTTGCATGTTTGATTTTATATGACTGAATAAGATCTGCTTCATTTGTGCTTTGTCAGGGCTAAAAAACTTGGGTCCCTATAGAAAGTATAAGTTACACTCATACTGCTTGTCTGGGTTCAGCTTCTTTCCCGAATTGCAAAAGGCAGCAGTTGCTGCATTACACTGAGCTCTGGGTAGGCACAGACTTTTTGGATACAAAGAATGGGAAACCTCCAAATCATGCAAATGGCCTAAAGTTCAGCAATGATAAAAGGTTTATCTAAATTTTCTCACAATCCTGCCACTATCTTTTTACCATAATTAATATCAAATGAAAGTTTCTCTTCTGGGATCAGCTGCTGCTTAGCTTACCTCGCAGCAGAGCATACTAAGGCCTCATTCATTCACGCTATAACTTAGGTGGTACTGGCCAGTTGGGAAATGCTGACAGATTTGCATCCTGTTCTGCTCCATTTAGGAGCTGATGTTCACTGACTTGCAATAACAGTGTGTTTGCACAGTGCCTTTAAGTCCAAAATATTTGAGTTTTACATGACTTAAGGGTGGTCATTTCTATCAGCCTTGAAGTGCAGTGACTTCAGGGTTGGAATGTGACAGCCAGTAACCAGCACACACTATATAACAGCGTATTGTGTGAATATCTTATCCATATGAAAGTGCAAACAGAATTTGAGGAGGCAGGTATTTGATTCAGAAACCAGGCTAACCTCCCTAAGCCTTACCCTAGCTACAAGACATTCAATACCCATAAATAAACAAGCCCCGAGTTGACCCCTCTTTTGTAGCACAGTCTTTCCCCCAGCATTGTGCCAGAGTAGGGCTTTGCTGCTGCAGACCCTCCGAGGCTCCTGCTGAGCCCCCCCAGCAACCACCTCGGAGCATCTGACCCTCCGAGGTGCTGCTGAGCCTTTTTGTCCCGAATTGAGCGTGTCCCAACACAATGGGGATACAGCTGTCTGCCTGCCAGAGTTAATGAGCATAGAGGGTAGGCCTTCAATTACCTTCTTTATCAGACATATTTCTCAAAAAGCTTTACAGGAAAAGGAGGTATTCTGCTCCTCATTTTATACAGGAGGCTGGAGGCTAAAATGCAAGGAAATTAAGTAATTTGTGGAAGATTACAGAGCAGATAATCGACAGAGCTCAGAATCAAGCTTAGCTCCCCAGCCCCGTACCCCTCTACCACTTTGTGCATCTAAAAAGGCACAACTTAAAATCCAGCACTTTTTAACTTTCATAGTAAAGAAGCAGTTCTGCTGCAGCTTTCTGTTTGACTTCTTTTGGCTTTGCATCAAGCCAATCTGGCTGTGTTCTTATTTTATACTTACTACAACCCTAAGGAGGTTCTTTTATGTGTGGGTGCCATAGAAATTAAGTTTTAAGCTACAGTTTAGGGGGATCAAATTTTTGGATACAAAATTCCCAGAAAATCTAAAATACTAAAACCTAGATCTTATAAAAAAAGGAGGAGGAAGGAAATCTAATGGTCACTTCTCTGCTATCGCTATATGGTCCCAGCCCAATAGGAACTGCTGGCTCCAACCAGGCTGCCAGAGGTCTGGAGTGCTGGGACAAAAGGCCAAAAAACATCTTTTTTCCATCCAGACAACATTTTAGGTGGAAAAAGAAGGACATATCCAGGGACACCCAGATAAATAGTAGCCCTAGGAGTGCCAACTTTTCTGCTCCCAAAGTTGTTTACACCCACAAAGTTTATTGTGGTGCCAAACCACAAGGAGAGTTGTGACTCCCTTAAATGTGTGGTCTTTATCTGAAAGGACAAATGAAGTAATTTTGAATTGTTAGGCACATTAACAATGCCTGAGGGTGTCATCTACAAATAGCCAACACCTTTAAGCACTGATGCAATAAGGGTGGACAAGAACATGGGGTGAGGGTGGTGGGAGGAAAGGTCTTTTTTAGATGTATCCAAGGTAGAACAAGTTTTATTACTGGGCTAGAAACATATAGTATCCCAGGAGTGAACAGCTCACACATTTGATCCAATCTTGGGCTCAGTCCAGCTCCCACTGAAGTTTAATGGGAGTTGGATCAGGCCACTGCACTCACATTTTTTCCATGCATGGAAAACTATTTCCGTTACTTTGAATTACAATACCACTGGCTTTGGATTTTATATAATAAAATAAATCTAGGCCACTGTTTATATTCCAAAAAACTGCATTCTGGGATGCCAGCAAATATATTGCCTGTTGGATTAAAAAAAATAAAATAAAAACTGGACACGTTGGTTTTAAAAAAACAACAGCTCCTAATTATTAAGCATAATTTTTCTTCCTTGTGCTTTTCTGGAGTCCTCAAATATTTGAAGTATGAAAGGTACATATAAATTCTTCTCTGGTGGTTGAAATGGTGGAATCTGTAAAACTGCAATGTTTTATAGGAAACAGAAGTTTAATATAAAAATAATAATCTTCACAACTGGCTCTTTGCTTACTGGCATATTTTGTGCATTTTAAAATTTACAGGGGAAAAAAAAACCCAACACCCTTGGAATGTCAGTAACAAAGGGGATGTATATTAGCAAACCCTTAAATTTTGGGAGCTGGCTCCTCTTGATTGTTCTGACTGCAAATGAACTCTGCAGATGCTGAGAGGCACAGGAAATGTGCTAGAAACAGCATTTGTTCCCTGCTTTATGAATTGGATTCTACTGAAATCCCAATGTGGTAAGACTGATTAGCAGACTTTGGTAATGCCTTCTGCCCCAGTACAATTTTATTACAGTCTTTTATTACCAAGGGAAAAAAAAAAAAACACACCACAGAAAAGACGTCCATCGGTGACCATACACCCACATTCTGGGAGCAAAAGCATCTGTGGTGAGCCTATGCCAGTGAAGGGCATGGCCCCCTGGACTCTGAAATACAGAGCAGCAAAATAAAAGGCACCTCACCAAAAGAATAAAACAAAAAGCACACGTATACACAAGCAAGAGAGGGAAAGAAATGTCACTGGGGGGCGTTTAACAATAAAGAGAAACTGTACAACTGGCATGGCGGTGAGGGGGATTTAATAGAGCTGAAAAGGTGCCCACCTGCATCCACTTCAAAGAGGAAAACCAGCAGTGGTAGTGCTTATGCAGTCATGTGCATGTGTGAGTGTGCAACGCTTCTTTCTACTGACAAAATATACTTTGCAAATATCCTTGGGCACCGGCAGCTTTTCTTCTCTATTGACAAATTCAGTTTCAGAACGGGATTAAGAGGAAAAGAAGAAAAAAAATTTCCCTCACACACAGAGCCATGCAGTCTGAGCTGGACAGATTTCCCTTGGCCCAGGTGGTATAGAAGAGGTGCTGGCTCCATGGGGACTCTCAGGCTGTGCGCTGGTTAGCCACAGGCTGCACCTTCCTTCTTCACAACAGATGGTGGTAAACCTTCCTCCACCCCATTGTGGTCTGGGGAGCATCCAGGATTGGTTTACAGGACTGCAGATTTTAAGCCATACTGTGGTAGGGGAGCCTTGGCTAACCTTCCTTCTAGTGTGACAAAGCCCTTTAGACAGACCAAGAATTGGCTCCAAATTCCCCAGCGCAGGGTTTGAAACTCAAATAACTAGGACTCACCCACGTCTGGCTGTAATTTCCGATGCGCAATAACTATGCAAAATGCTGAGATTTACTGATGAGAGAGCAGGAAGAACCCACTCTTCTTCTTCTTGCTGGCTTGCTTTCTGTAATGAAATAACGTGTGCCTGTGTGCTTTGCCAGCACCTCCTCAGCCTCTTCACCCTGACTGAAACAATCCAAGGGGAGATGCACCCAAAGACAAACTCTCCAGCAGAACTGGCGGAATGTCAAACCAGCTGGCCTGATGGGGGAGATTTCAAAACCAAAATGTCTCTTAAATAAGCTTCTTTAATTATTATCATCATCTGTTTATTTATACAAATATAAAATATATTTATATAGATTTATATAATATAGATTTGTTGCTTTGGTGGCTCCTTTCATTTACAGACATACTGGTCAACGATCTCTGTGCACTTTTTACACTTGACATAACAGCACCAATGGAACTTGCAGTGGCAACGCTCCACCTGGACGCTCTTGAACTGGTCATAGCCCCGTCCGCAGCACATCAGCTCGCACCCATCCATGCCCTCTGAGGTCTTGTTGCACAGCCGGCCCTGGGTGCCCAGGGAGCCAGTGGTCTCGTTGCGCAGGCAATAGTCCGGGCTGGGGTCAACGTAGACCAGGTCCTCTTGCGTGGGCATGTTGAACCGGTTGTTCACCAGCTCCAGCTTCCCCTTGCGGCTGATCCTCATGGCAGCGGCGCTGTCGTACTTCTCCTTCAGCAGGTCGCCCACCTTGCGGAAGTCAGCCAGCTGCAGCCAGCAGGTCTTGAGGCTGCAGGAGCCCGACACGCCGTGGCACTTGCAGGCCACGTCTGCCAGCTTGTACACGGCCTGCGGGAAAAGAAACGCAATCAGGCAGAGCTGCATTTATTCCTGCTGCACTGGCAGCTGGCTTAAGTACAATGAATTCATCGTGCTTTCAGAACTGCTTTGATTACCCCACAATTTCTGTTGTTTCGCCCTTCAGAAGAGACAAAGGTCTTCTCTTCTCCCTGTTGCGACTGCTGTGTTCCTGTTCCCTAAATATTTCTATTTCTGGTCACACTGCCTGCAAACAAGGCTTCCTCACCCCACCTTCTTTCCCTCTGGTAGACTGCTGGCTTGAGAGCAGGGTCATGAGAAGGAAAAAAAAAGGAAGAGTCCTCTTAGGGTGGACCCTGGAAATTCCCCATCTCAGAGACCACAGCACTGTGGCATGTTTTTCCCTTCAGCAATGCGGAAAGGGAACACCTGGGAACCAGCCCATTTCCTACCACACGCCCCAGGAACCAAGGCTATGACTTGCAGGGATACATCTGCATCCTCTGGAAACAAATCCACAGACCCACACCCTTTCCCTTCGTCTCCGCTGAGAGTAGCTCGCCCAGCAGCAGTGAACAGAGAGGAGCAGGCAGGGGTGATGGTGCCAAAGATGGACACATCCACCCTGGAATGGAGCAGTTTAGCTCTGCTGGAGGTGTTAACCAGGCGCCCTCCTGGAGCAGCAGGGCTGAGCCGGGAGCCCTCACTGCGGACCTGCGCCATCTTGTGCCCACACGTCTCCCTCCACTAGCAGAAAAGCCTAGATTTAAACAGCAAACACAAGCTTTCCGAGCTGTCTTTTCCCAGACGCTTTCAGCCACGTTTTCAGGAGCCTGCAGGGGCTGTAGATGCATTATACCCCTGAAAACCCAGCATCAAAGTTAGCAAAGAGTCTTGAAAATTCAGGGCAGTGAGCGTTAAACCCTCAGCAGAACAAGTACAACACGTAAAGGTAGATGGTGGTTACTCTCCTCCTCTCCACACTAGCTGGGAGGAGAGTGAAATACTGAAAAATATTCTACAATAACAAAGCTGAAACCCATGGAAAATAAACTGAAATGTAAGTTGGGTTTGTTCTTTCGATCAGTTTCAGAGACAGGTACAAAACCGCATGCTACGTGAGATCCCGTCAGCTCTCAGGCACTGACAGAGCTTGCAAAGCAAAGAGCTGGCATCCCCACACCATCACGTTATAGGGGCTGACCCCCCCAGCCCTTGCTCCTCATCCTCTCACCAGCAGGTTCACATCTGCTCTCCCAAGGCCATTCTTGCAGGGCCTTTGCCAGATCCCACACAGCAAGCAAAGGTGTTTGGCATCAGCTGCAAAATTGCCACCAGCTGTATTTGGTGGGGGAGATCAAGGAACATGAGAAAAAACATAGGGTGCTCAGAAGGAGATGGCAATGTGTCTCCTAGCCAGGTTTTCTGCTGAAAAAAAGCAGCCAAACACAGAGGTTTCTTTTCTGCCTCACTCACTGATAGAAGAAAGCTTCACAGCTCTCTGCTTTCGCATGCCAAGGACTAGGTGATTAAGGCAATTGAGCATAGCGCAAGCAAAACCTTCTGCCTGCGACTACGTTCTGGACCAGCAGCAAGAGGTCAGAGTTCTACAACAATTGGTTGCTCCTGGCCTAACTAAGGTCTAGTGCTTTTGACAGCTAGTGAAGATTCAATTTGGCTTAATGGCTAAATCACATGGAGGCCAATCCAGCTCCTGAGAAAGTCAATGGAGTGAGTCCTTAAAACAGAAAAGCTTCAGTTCTGCTCCTCAGAGCTCAATTTACGGAGGCAATCCCTCACGGCGCAATGTTACAGGGCAATGTAACAGCTGTAACAAGCTGGGAGTTAAGCACTTGCCGTGGATCAAACTACAACTGCAGAGGACCAACCACACCGTTATTTAAGGATTCCTGCTGTACTGTAACCAGACAGAGCTACAGCTGCATTTCCCGCGCACTAGACACTTACTATATCCTCACTGCATTGCCAGCCTGCTTGTTATAAGCTTGTGTTAGCACTTTCTGGTTATGGTTCTGTCAAATCCCAGGCCACTTGTGCCCCCCTTGCCCTTGCAAGTGTTTTTATAAAGTATTATGGTTCTTCCTAATCCTAGGCTTTGTTCCTTTAGAAAAACACTGCAACTCAATCCCTCTCAGTTAATGTCATGGGACTGAGTTCACTCCGCCTTGGCTTTAAGCAATTGATGCTCAAAACATCTGGCCCGTGTGGGTAGTAGCTGTGCTGGGGAACAGAATGCTACCAGTTATCACAGGTAAGCACGGCGCCACTCAGCCCCCACAGCTCCCACCATCAATGTCCCATGGAGGTAACCATAGCTTCAGCTGCTAAATGACTCTACACTCTCCCCCTTTGCTGCCCTGATGGAGAGCAAGCAGAGGAAATTGGAGAATTCCTCCCTGACCAGGCTCAGGTCAAGGTAAAGAATAACAGACCCCACATGCAGTTCTGAGGGCAGGAACTGATCGATGGCCATGCCACTTAAACAGGTTGAAAATGCCTCTAATGGAAAGGCTTAGAGCTCCTTCCCATAAGCCCAAGTTCTCTTCCAATTCTTTTCTTGCAAGAATGAGAACAGGAAGAGGATTAATGGGTAATTCCTATGTGGTCAATTAGCCAGACCCCCTTCCAGGCTCTTCTGGCTCTGGCTCGAGTGACTGATGACTGAGGCCTGCCATATGCTGACTGGGTAAACAGCATGGAAGGACTGACCATCCCAGTCTGCCAGACACAGCGACAGATAAGGAATGGGGGAAATAGGAGAGGGTAATGGAGACCAATTGGAAGAAAAAGACAGATGGAAGGAAAGGACATATTGAGATAACAGCCAAAGACAAACAAACAAGAGCAATAAAGCCAGAAGCCACCACCACAAGGACTCCAATGTGGAGTGAAGGGGTGATGGGGTCAGGACTGCCTGAAAGATAAAAGACCTCTGATCGCCTCCCATCCCCCCCAGCTCCTCTGAGAACCACGGAGAGAAGGGACAATCTTCTCTCCTGCCACCAGAGCTCCTCAGGGTTCGAGGAGAACTTTCTCACTCATGCAAAACTGAGTGAAGGGACATGCCAAAAATCTGCCTATAAACCAGATGGCATCGACTAAAACACTGGCTGGGAAAGCAGGGCATGGCTGTGGTGGGATGGCACCTGGTGGCCACTCTGCAGTGCTCACTGCCAGGTCTCCAGTACTCCTTTCCTTCAGCATCAACTTCTGGGAGTATGGAGTTACATATGCACCTTCCTACTTCCAGAATCTCAGAAGTTCAGGACTGCAGGACTAGACAGGACCTCCTTGGTTATTAAGTATGATCTCCTGCTATTGTAGGCATTGCTTCAAATAACATTTTCCCTAAAAGCATACAGTGCCCTTTTAAAAGCAATTAGGTTTTCAGCCACCATTATTCTGATCACTATTCCAATGATAAAATATCTTTTTCTGGTTTCCAGTCTAAATGTATTCACTTTATGCCCATTTGCTATTGTGCCAAATTGGCCTTTTGCTTAAAAAGTACTTTTCCTCCCCTATTATTTCTCCCATGAACACAGACATCAGTTAGATCCTCTCTCAACTTTCACTTTAGTAGGCTAAATATGGCAAGCTGGTCTAGCCCACTTTCTTAAGAAAAGATTCCTATCCCTTGGGTCAGCCATAACAAGCCTTTTCTAGTCTGAGGTCATTTTACTTGGGAATATGAGAACGTACAATATTGTGGGGCCTCACGAGAGCTTAATACAATGGCATTAGTATTCCCCCATGTTTTATAAAGAGGCTTTCCCTAGTATGTTATAGGATATTTACCACCTTCTGAGCCACATTACATCTGCAGCTGACTGCAGACTCATTTCCTAATGACTAAAACCATATTTCCTACAAGGCCTCAAATGATGGGTTTAATGTTGTTTTGTTAGATGTCATTAGCTCCTACGAAATTCAGATTCTCCTCTGCCACCTTTGCATCATCATCAAATTTCATCGCCTAATGTTTGTGTTGAGGCTGAGAAACAAAAACATTAAGGCAAGTCCTTGCTGAGCTCTGATAAACAAGCTCTGTGAAGATCAAGATACATCCTCTCACAACTTACTGATATCTTTCCTTGAACCAGTTTCTTGTCCATCTCATAGCTGCTGCATTTTTCCTTATATTTCCCAATTTAACAAAGAATTTTCCATGTGGGAAACACCTTAAATGTTTCACAGAAGTCCAGATAAATGAGACCTATCGGATCTAGTCTGCTTTTTAGGAAATCAGTCGTGTTCTAAATGACTTTGTGATCAATCTTTGAAAAAGTCTTCTCAAATTATTTCCCATTTTGCCTGTTTCCCCGAGATATCCTTTCCTCCATGTCCACTTGTAAATGAAGCCAAGATCACCGGTGCCAGCTGTTTCAGAGTGCCAGGAAAGAAAGTGAGCAATCCCTGAGACTTGAGAGGTTTATGCTACCTGAGTTTTGCATCCACCCTGGTGGCGATAATTTCCACCTCCAGCCTTGCTCCTTTGCTCCCATGCTAAGATGCTTTTAAGAACCCAGAGGAAAGGCTACCCTGTACTGGCCAAATATCAGCCTGACCACACAACCCTGAACATCTAGCGATGAGATCTCAGAGCCTCCTATGAAAGGATCTGGACATGAGACCTGAGATGGCTCTGAGACGAGATCTCAGAGATCTGAGATCTCCATCCTTTCATATTCATCTCTATCCTTTCATATTCATTCCTCACTACCCCCAAATACTAATCCACTCAATCCACCCCCAGCCACAATTTCTCCAGAGCCCTCCCCTCTTCCAGCCCTTTGCTGCCACCTGACTTTCATCTGTCCCGATCCCAAACTCCCCTGCCTACTCTGGTAGACCTTGCCTGCCCCTGTAGCACCTGCCTGGCTTCCCCCAAAACATACAGTCCCAGAGGTATTTAAAAACCTAAACTTCAAATTCTTATTCCCACTACGCAGAAGTGTTGAAGACAGAGACATCTCCACTGTGCAGCAGACACACAGCATCCCTCTCCATGAGCAGTGTCCCACATTCCAACTTGGAAGCACTCACTTACTTTGAGACCAAAACTTCTCTGCCTTTAGACTCAGCCCCATCCTCACTGACTCTGTCTCCCTTTTTCCAATCTCCCCCAGTCTGCAAAGTTTAAAAAACTTTTGCTGTTTATTTTACTACTTTTCAAGGTCTGACTCTGCGTGATTTTTACTGTTCTCACTTCATCTTTATACTTCTTGACCTCTAAGACAGAACTTTTCATTATTTATTTGCTATCAGTTCTTTTTTTTTTTTTTTTTTTTTTCATTCTTAGTAGGCTCTTGGTCTATTCCTAATAGCTTTTCAGTGGCAGTTATTCATTCAGTGAGGTCTGCATATTCTTCCTACAAGCTTTCTCCTCTTGCTTGGCATGCAGACCTGTAATGCCTTTAGCATCTTTGACTTGAAAAGGTTCCAGACCTCCTCCACATCGAGTTCCTCGGCTCAGGTTATTAACTGGCTCCCTTAGTTTATCAGAGTTCTTTTTGAAATCCACAAGCTTAATTACACACTGGTTCATACTACTATTTAATTTAATCTGAAATGACTTGTGTTCATTTAGTCTAAGGTTATTTTTTACAGCCATCTGTTCTACAGAGTCTACACAACCCAACCTTGAAATAACATTGTCTTTTGCTGGCCCCTTTGGAAAGCTTTTGTCCAGGTCCTGGGTTAACTGGAGACACAGAAATCACCTTGAGAGCTTGTCTATAGAGTCCAAAGAAGAAAGGCACTGTAGCATTCCGGGCACAATTTAAACAACTTTCTGCGCTGTAGTAAAGGCAGGAAATAACTGCCTCTAACTCTGTCCCTAAAGCAGGACAGAGCTATTTTTCATCTGCAGCATCACCTGAAATCACAGCTCAGCAAGAATCTTGCCTATATGACAAGAATAACATGACAGGCAGTATTTTACCTGTGGCATGGAACAAGAATCTTCTGACTTGATCTTTTAATATAAATGTTACTGCAGCTCAACTGGCACCTCAGGTTATTGGCCATATTCTGTCTCTGGATCCCCCAAGGCAATAGGGCTGGCTGTTCAAGTCTCATAACATACTCGCTCCCTATTTTAGGCAGGGTATTTATTTGTAGTAATCCAAGTTTATGACTCTAGACATCTAAGACATTCAAAGCAAGTAATGCAGAAAAGAATGTCATGTTCAGGCTACTACTCCACCACACCCTGCATTTCTAAGGAAATGCAGACCCTTCTACCCTTCCAAGCCAAAAAAAAAAAAGCCCAATCCCAAACCAAAACCTCCCGAGTTCTACAATTTTCAAGTCCGTTTTTTTCACCTCCTGCAAATTTACCACAATTTGATTTTGCAAAAGAACTGTGGAGTACTTGCAATGCTTCAACCTGACACACTGATTTCACAATCAAAAAAACAGAGCACATCATCTTTGGTGGCAAAATGGAATTGAAATTACATGCAGAAAAGACAAACATTCATGGGAAAGGGAAGGATAATTCAGTAACAATTAGAAGCAAGAAAGGGGAAAAAACTGATAAGGAAACTAAGGATATTAGTTACGAATGTGCAAAAAAGCAAGACTAAGTACACTTAATAGGATTTTTTTAACATGCATTAGAAACAAAAATAACCTTAGAAAAGCTTACTTCTACGGAAGAATGATAAAAACTTAAAACACCCTGGGGAAAACGCACAAATGTTGGAGTAAGTATTCCCATTCTACTTTTGGAAAGAGGCAGGATTACACGGCTGTACAGCATATGAAGGATGCTACACCTTCCGGGCTCTTAATCACAGACAGAGCAATTGTGTAAGAAGCAGAGGTGCATGCACTGAATGCATACAAAAGGAGTATGGGGAAACTGGAAAGGGTACACTAAATTGACAGGAAAATGATTTGATGGCTGATGAGAACCTCTGAAAGTGAGAGAGTTTTCAGTGCTCTATCTAGTTTTTCAAAAAAGAATGGTGAATAAATTACAGTAGATAAATACTTGTATGTGGAGGAAATTCTGATTACTAAGAGGCTTTTGGATTTAGCTGTTAAAGTCAGAAAAAGAACTGATTAGAAGCTGGTGCCAGATAAATTCAAATGATAATGAGGTACAGCATTGAAACAGGGTGATTAATGACGGTGCCACACTACAAAGGGAAGAGACGGGTTCTCCATCCCTAGGGGTCTCCAGATCAAAACTGTGAATCTTCTCAGAAAATATTTGTCACCTAGAATCAAATTATTATTTTGCCCAATAGCAAGGCAACTGAGTCAGGCCTAAGTTCCAGAAATAGCCAGGTAGCCTGATTCAATGTTTGCTTCTGGCCCTCTGTTCCCAAAAATCTAAATTATGGTAGCAGAAGCAAACTCCAGATGCCAGAATACTATTCTTTTCACCAGCCTGTCACTTCCAGAGCTCTGGAAGGCTGATTTCTGAGACATTAACTTTAAAAATGGGCCGTAACAGCACCTAGTTTATTTGGAAAGGGCTTCCATGTCTGCACATGTGCCATACAATATCTCAACAGACCCCAAAATTCACTGGCTTTTAGCTGGCTATGGAAGCCTGACATTAAAACTGGAACATATCATTGCCAATATTGTCTGTAATATTCAGGAAAAGTGGCCATACACTGTTACAGAGGTATCACTGGATACTATCCCTCATCATACCTCCAAGTAAGCTGGTATCCAGCTATCTCCAGCCTTCTGACTCTGCCTCTGAGAAAAAGGAGAGGGTCAGCATCCGTCTTACCCTGCGACCAGCCTCGTTGTTCTGCAAGTTCATCAGCATGCGGGCCTGCTCCTCTGAACCCCTCACGTAGTTCTTCTCCCTCTCCTTGGCGTCCACGAATTCCTTGGCGAAACGATATCCGTACTCCACGTTATCGCCGCAGCCGCCCCACAGCCAGTCTCGGGGCAAGTCCTTGGGCCGGGCCGTGCGGCTGCAGCCGCAGCTGGAGAGCTCTCCCTCACGGCAGGCCCGGCTGATGGCGTTCACCACCCCGGCCGCACTGACAGCGTAGGTGAAGGCGGTCTCTCTGCTCCCTGAGAAGTGAGAGAGACAAATTAACCACGGACAGACCTCGTTTAACACGCAGCACACAGCGAGGAACAGGGCCTGGACAGCAGGACATGGCGCACTCCGAGCAGGCGCACGGAATTCACAAGAAGGTGATGCTCGAGAGCAAGGGCACCGTCCTGTTCTGGAGGAGGGAGACTGCCCTAACACACGCCTACATCCCATTTTTGTTTTCATTTCAGCTCCAGTCTGTCCAGAGCTGGCAGTTTCTGTGTAACCAGGATCAAACCCCACGCACTAGGGAAGAGTCTGAGATACCTGGAACAATGTTCTTTAGAAAACCATCTTCTTCATCATTTGTAGGTGCTGCTCCTCCAGGGTTATTACTTTTATTACACCTATGTTTGAATATTTAAGAGCCCTGGGAACTGCAGGCCTTCGCCAAAAGAAACACCATAGGCAGGGACTGCTTCAGCCTCCTTCCTTTTCAACTATCCTTTCATTTTAACCTGGAAGAAACTCTCAAACAGCAAGAGGGTTATTCACTTGCTGAAAAATACAGCTGCTGCCTTAGCCACTGCATTTGGCAATAATCACTGAGAACAAGAAACGAGGTTGGGCCTGTGCAAAAGAAACATTCTGGTTAAGCCAGTTATCACCTGGAAAGGTTTTCATTTAATTGGGACAAGCAGTCTTTATTATGGGTTCCTCAGTTCATTGACCTTATTTTAGTTTACGTAAGGTCAGCTGAAAATTGTTTGGAGACAAACTGAAGGAAACTCCTTTTTACACTCCAGCATCCAGGCAGAGGCTCTCCCAGTGCCTACAGAACTGCAGTGCTGGAACAAGTAAAACTTTCCCATGTAGACAATAATAAATGAAAAGACTTTCCATTAGCAGGTTTACTAGAGACTGCCCTGCTTGGCATGTATGCCCTACACAGCATCTGAGCCAAGCAGCTGGATCGGGGCTCCAGCTATGTATTCCTGGCAGAGATTCAGCCCCAGTGTGACCGGGGCACCATCACAGCCAGAGCAGTGCATGAGGCCAAGCACCAGGAGTGCCGTGGGTCTGAAGAGGGGGAGCAGAGGGGGAATGGGGAGGAGAAGGAGGCAATCCACACCTGCACTCTCACCACAGGGTCTAATAGTCAAACCAACACCTTCAGAGTCCTTGTGTTCATCACCAAACTTTCAGGTGATAAAGATTACAACTGCCAAAGCTTCATTAGAATAAGCAACCTAATTGTGAAGAGCTACTTACACCAAACCTCAAGCAAATTTGAATGACTTCAGAGGGCAGAGCTTCCAAGAATACTTAGCTTGTCACCAGCCCAGGAGGCTCTCAGTGCCAGCACCCTCAGCAGGGCTGAGCTGATGCTTTCGGTATGCTCTTGTTCCAATTTGCACCTGCGGACAATTTGTAACTAATAGCAGCTTATCACCAACTTAGTGGTAATGACCCAAGACAAAGGCAGGGTTGTGAATGGCATCCACCTTGCAGAACAACTTGTGATTCCCCCCACCCCAAATGAGCGTTGAACACCACGGTTTCTTCTCTGGAGTACAGCACAAGGCTGATAAAATGCTACAGGACACATAATATAGAAAGGAGGGCCTTACTAGCAGGTCGTAAGGAGAGGACTATGCTCCCCTAAACCTCGCTGGCCTGAGAGGTATAGAGGAGTGACTCCTAGTTAAGGTAAATCAGCTGAGACTGGCCCATAAAGGAGTTCATTTTTCAGTAACCAAAAATCAAGCTTTTACTCATCTAGCTTGTTTTGCACGTTATGTTTCTCTTGAAGATAACAGTCCAGTGTGCGGTTTTGCCCCTACCCATCTGTGCCTGTACAGAAAGAGCCCTGCAGACACGGCCAGTTAAGTAGAGCCCTCCCTTGTCTATAGGGATTAAAATACAGGCAAGGAAAGGACCTCAAGCTGTTACAGCTTGTGCAACTGAGTTCTCACGACTCCGGGTGCTTAGCATCCTTACAGCTGGATTGAGATCTCTGAGAGCACAGACTGGATTTACACTTTCACTGTCCATGTTTTAACCATCTCCACCTGTCAGCTGTAGCAGCACGACTCAGTGTACAGCCCCTGGATCTGCACGAGTTGCTTAAGACTGCAGGAGGATGGTGGTGGGAGAGGCTGAAACAAGTCACAGCAGGGTGGGGTTTTTTCCCTGGTGCTGCCTGCAAAGCAGAACAAACCACAGTGCTCACTAGACTTTGGTAGGTTTGGAAGACCATGGCTTGGCCTGGGAGGCAGGATCAGATGTGATAAAAGCCTGTGCTAATACAAACCAAATTTGTAGCTGACAATTGAGGGCTTACACGTGCAAGTTTTCTCTGCTCTCCTGCCGTGCCTTCCAGCCTTTGAAAAGTATTTGGGCTTGTGCTCACCCTCTCGAAGTTCATTCCAGTTCCACACCTCTGTGCTGTCGTCTCACAGGACCGGGGTGTCCCCCAAATTTGTTCTGCCCTTTTCCACACCTCTGCTGAGCTCTCCCGAGCGCTGGATCAGAGTCACCCCGGGCTGCCGGGGCCGACGGCGGGGGCTGCGGGCCCCGGGAGGTTCTGCCCGGCGGCGTGGAGCTCCACGGAGCTCTGCTGCCCTCCTGTGCCCGCCCGCCGCCGGCTGCAGGGCGGGGAGCCCGGGGCTGCGGCGGCTCTCGGGCAGCACCCAGGCAAAGGCTCGGACCATGCGGCTCCCTTCCCTGGAGCTGCTCGAGAAGGAAATGGAAGAACGGACCCCACTGGGGAGACTAACACAAAGATGGTAGAAATGCGTCAATTTGACTTTTTTTTGATGAAAAAGATTTAGCTTCAACTGATTTTTTAAAAAAGCATTACCCTAAAGTCTGCCAATCTCGAAGAAAAGAAACAGAGAAAAAAATATTTCTCTTTGTTCTCTGGTTTTATGACTTTTTTTTTTTTTTTTTAGCATTTGAAAAGGCAGAAGAGATAAGATCTCTGGCTCCAGAAATGACTGGACTAACCTGGAAACCCCAGCCTTGCATTTAGGATTACTCAGAGGGAGATCTGTTCCCTCCTCCCCTGAGGAAATTCTAACATGATATTTTGGGGTTCTCTTGTCCTCTCCCCCTCATAAATGTAGCAGTAAGGAATGTCTGTATATAATGCATAGAGACACATATACAAACACATGTGCAGTCTAAAAATCTGCATTGTCAGAACAAGAAGTAGGTTCAGAACAATAATTTTTGTACATTAGATGTAATTATTGAATAAACCACATTTAAAAGGTAAGAGCAACTCTCATGACAACACAAGCAGTAGGAGGAACCCATGCTGAAAAGCAGCCCACTTCAGTGCTGTGGATGCCCCTGCAAAAGCTTCGTATCATTGGACTGCCTCACCTCTACACACAAAATGAAGGTGTAATGATTAAACACAGACCTACTGGGTCTCCTGTTTCTGAGCCAAGCCAAGTTCTGCGAGGGGGAAAGGAAACTAATCTTCCAGGTTTCTGAGTGAACGCTCTCGCAAGGATCTCCCAGGTTTTGGACTTGGCCAGGTCAGGTTCTCCTCCCCTCTCACAATCTAGAGCAGCTCAAGAAATCATGTAATATATGCCATGCCTGCATCGGTGGGTGGGCAGCCGAGGGCTGCTGGCACATTACACACCTTCTGGGTCCTTCTTATCTCCTTTCCCCTCCCTTTCCACAACAATCTGGCATGCCTGTGCACTCTTGCAGATATTCTGGTCTCCAGACCTTTCTCGTGCCATTGGCACAGAGTACAGAAAAAGGGCTGCGGTCCAGATTTGGGGCTCAGAGGTTGAAAGCAGGAGACAGACACACAGTATGAACCCAGGGAAGAATGACTTTATAGCTGACACAACGTGAGAGATTGAAAGGCTTTGTCTTCTTCCCCAGTGTGGAAAATAGATTTGCTGAAATGATAAGCAATGACTCACTACAAAGTAGGAAAATGCAAAAGCGGGAGGTGGAACTGAGAGGCAGCGCAGCAGCTTATCACTGACACAGGCAACAGTGATGAATCATGGATCCCCTAATACCCCAGGCCACCTTGGGTGACAGTTTTCTTATTGCTGTGCTGTCTTCTGCCGGAGTATAAACATCTGAACATACTCTAACTGCCCAGAGAATCGAAAGGAATTGGGTTCAAAACTCTGTTAGGGCAGGTTTTTTAACAGTGGGCAACTGCTGGCAGTCACCTCACAGACACTGCCATCAGCAGATTCCTAATAGAGATACATCAGGACTCAGCAAACAAATGCAGCACACACAAACCAAGCAGGACTTCTGGTCATACCTGCCACATACCCGCAACACCTACTGCCTTCATCAAAACCCAAATCTACTCCCAGTCTAAACAAAAAGGATCAAATTCATTTTAGAGAGGAGAAATCTTCCCACTTCCACTACCCACTCTAGCCCCTTCTTCCTCTACACACTCTGATCTTTCCTGACAGCTTCTCGTCCTTCAGCTCTGATCTTTGCTTTCCCTTAGTTCACTCTTTCTTTTCTAGGTGTGGATTCTCCCACTGGACCAACCCAGGGTTGCAGGAAGATACTGAAGAAGAGAATGAGGTTTTCTCCAGAAGGAGAGATGGCTATTTTCTTGCATCCTTGTGAAGTCACTAGTATCTTCTTGGGGATCTGAAATTTACCCCGTTCTTTAGGGTAAGTTATGTGTGAGGGAAGGTCACCAGAAAGGAGAGATGGAGGTGTGTTTTCCGTCCTTTCCATTTGGTGGCTGAAATTTCAGTTTTCGTACCCCAAAGCACAAGTTTTAACAATCTGGGATTGCAGGCAGCCCCATCTGGCCACCACCCTTGCTATCAGAAAGTGAGAGATCAAGGATGCACAGATGCCTTGGATGTGTGTCAGGACTAGAAGTATCTGTCAGGAAATGGCATTTCCCAGGGGAGTACCCCAGAGAAGAATTGTTGGAGTATGAGCTAGGCAGAAAGGGAAGAGTTAGAATGGCTCTGGGTGGGCCGAATTAGGAATTTTGAAAGGTTGAGTAACACATGCAGAAATATCCCTAGAATTCTCTAACATGTAAGAATTTCAGGATCAAAGGGAAGGGATCACAGGACTTGGTGCCCTATCACGTTGACACCACAGAGGTATTAAAGATGCACCTCTTGGTGTCTTGCTGCCTATGTAGTTTTTTTGAGAGTGAAGCCAAAAAAAGTGCGAGTGATGTGGGGGCAGCCGGGGGTTCAGGAGCTGAAGGTCTTTTTCCATCCCTTGCTAAGTGTTTTCCTTGAGCTCACAACCGAGAAATAGTGCTGGTTCTTCAGCGTAAATGATTGGCTTTGTGGGTGGGAAAGAAAACCTCTTCAGACAGGGGTGTGGAGAGTGAATGTGAGTGTGTGTGTGTGTCTGTTTTAACACCTTTTCTTTATTGTCCTGGCTGTCGGACACATCAAAACGAGCCCGGATTTCTCAGTTTCTTGCCATCAGATGATTGCATTTCAAAAGGAGCTGGGACAATGTAGCTAGGTCACACCTCAATTCAAGTGCAGCAATGGCCTGTCAATGTGCCTCTTTGGGCCAGCAGGGCAGGAATTATAAAAATCGCTTAGGTTTACACAGTAAGTGGCAATACAAGGGGGGAATTCCCATGCCAGGGGAGCCCATATTTCCCACATCTCAGAGCTGCATTCCTTGTCCCAGGGTACTCAAGATGATGGTAAGGATAACACGGGCCATTGTTCCTGGCTCCAGTTTTTTCCCCTCACTACCTCTAAACAACCACTCAAAGACGCCCTGCTCTTCCTGACCGTCCTGTGCTTCCCTAAAAACAAACTGTGTTCCCCTCGCCCCCCGCTGGTTCCTGCTGTGGCTCAGAAGCACTGGTGCCACCCGCCCAGGCACAGGCAGCGCGCAGGCAGCACTCGGGCAGCACCAGCACACCAGGGAATGGAAAAGCTCGTTAAACGCAGCTTTAGGAGCTGTACTAATGGGGCTCATCACTGCTGCATGTGTATTTGAAGGAAGCGAGAGAGGTGCAGAGGGACACCCGGCCTGCATCCAGCACGTCCCTGAATTACCGGGTGTACTACTGTTCTACCAGGTGTTCCTACCTATTTTCATGACCCTCCCAAAGACGGAGGTGTTGTCCACCGTGCTGCAGTTCCACCGCCGCTGCCGAAACTGGTACTGGCACTCCTTGATGGCGCTGCGGGCCCCTTCCCCGATGAACACCATGTGTTCCTGGTAGAGCTGGCAGAGCTTGCGCTGCCCAGGGGAGAGCCCCGGCAGCTGGCTGCACACCGGCTGAGCGCCGATGATGTACATCTCAGGTCTCTGGATGGGGTTCATGGCCAAAGACCTACGATGAGAAAAACATCCCAGGGAGTCTGGAGGGAGAGGCCCCCTCCGCGAAGCGCCCGGCACCTCTCCCCGCCAGCCCAGCCCAGCCCAGCCCAGCCCGGAGCCCGGGCGCATTTCTCATGTCAGCTGCCTCCCTCCACGGCTCTGCCAGATGCGAGGCTTTTCCAGGGCTCTAGCGGGAGAAACACAGCTCGTTTGTAACCCGAGTTTAAACACAGAGGACACCCGGGATGGGGAGGGGGCAGAGAGAAAGCTCAGCACTTTCTCTGCAGAAGAAAGCGAGTAGCTTTTCTACAGAGCGCCAGTGAGCGATGCCTGCCTTCCAGCCAGGCTATTTTCCGCTCTTCAGGAGAAGGGGGCTCCGCGGCTGCTCCCAGGGCTTTTGGCAGCGGGTAGGAAACCTTACCCATCCACTCCCTACGCATTCCCCACATCCTAAAGCCCGGACGGCATTTGAGCGAGCCCGTACAAAAGGAGCCCAGAAGTGCCTGGAAGGAGAGGGGCTGCGTCCCACATCTCCAGAAACTGGGCAGGGACAGTGGGAGGGGTGGGGGGGGGGAACCTGGAAAGAAGCGAGCTGCTGCGAAAGAAGCCCAGGAGGCAGGGAAGTTCCCGCGGAGAGCGCAGGGCAGGGAGCTGCCGCACCGCCCCGGACGGTCCCCGGTCCCCGGCCCTCGGCGGACAAAGGCACCGCCGGCTCCCCTCACTTACCACCAGGAGTTGGCGTCGGCCACCGGCGAGGTGCAGCTGCAGAGGAGCGCGGCGGCGAGGGCCAGCCTCGGCCCGGTCATGGTGGGCTGCGGGGGCAGCCCCCGCCGAGCCGGCCGCCGGGACGGGGCGCCCTGCGGAGAAGTGCCGAGGAGAAGCCCTGGAGCGGGGCCTGCGTGCGGCGGGGGCGCGGCGAGCACAGCCCGGCTGCCGCCCCCTCCCACCCCGCAGGACCCTCCCCCGGCCACCGCCTCCCGGGGGCTCCGGCGGCGGCCCTGCCTCCCGCCCGCCCCCGGCCCCGGGGCAGGGGCCGCGCTGCCGGGGTTCCTTCGGCACCGACGGAGCCTCCGCGTCCCGCCCGGGCTGAGCGCGGGGCTCTTCTCGCCCCGACGGGCGTCCAGAGGGGCTCCCGGGCCGCCCCCGCCCGTGGCGCGCCCGCCGGTGCCGGGTACCCCGCGGCCGCAGGTGTGCGGGAGCCGGCGGAGCACATCAAAGCGCCGCGCTGGCCCCGCTGCCTTTGTAATGCAGAGTCGGCTCGGAAATGAGCTGTGCCCCCTCCCCAAAACGGCCTCCCGAGGGGCCTCACGCCACGGCCCCGGCCCCGCGCCCCGGGTGGGGGCTCTGCGAGGCTCGGCCGGGCCGCCAGCGACGAGCGCAGATAGGGCTGGCACCGCAGTCTAATGGCTTTATGGGCAGGGAAGGTGGACAGGAGAAAAGCTTCAAAGGCTCCTCTTGTCCAAACAACCTCTCCCTTCCCCATTCGACCCACCGGGAACCTCAAAGGCGGGGGCAAGCTGGCAGCTCCCCAGCCCTGTCTCCCCCAGACACCGGCAGAAGGCAAACGAAGGCATCCTACACTGTGCTGATACTTGTAACAGATGCTCCTCACACCCTGCCTCCCTCATACCGCAGAGAAACAGCCACCTTATCATGCCATCCTCACCACTGCTGCTGCCTCCATCTCTATGTGGCTTCCCACTGTCCCGTCCTACCCTGCTCTGCATGGTCTCCACCACTGTGCTGTGGAAAGATGTCCCCCCCTCCTGTCCCACACAGCGTCCACACTAGGCCTGGTGTCCCCCCAACTCTGCCCTGCAGCAGTGGCTGAGCTTGCAGGTCCACCCCAGGCTGTGGCCACGGTGTTCGTGGTCCAAGATGTGCAAGTGCCCAGCCTTTCAGTCTGCCTCACGAGCAGCACCCGAGACATGAATCACCAGACTCGGCAGCTCAGACCGCTGAAGTATATTTTTTATCGAATTCCTCACACCCGCCACGGTGGACTTGCTGTGTTTGTTTGCAGCACGCTTCGCTTCCTCCCCATCCAGATGTGCTGTACCTGCAGCTGGTGGCCCATCTCACCTGGCAGGCAGATGTGGGGCTGCAAGTGCCAAAATTAGCCTCAGGACAAAAAAGCCCTGTGTGACCCAGAACCTCGGTGGGAGGGGAGTTTTACTGCCTGGGCACAGCAGGATCCACGTCTGAAGAAAACAGGGTGACTTTATTCACATCTTCTATATCCTCCCTTCTCCTCCTCCCACAGCCCCGAGCATGACGGAGGGATGCCGAGGTGTATGTGTGTGTAGCCACGCATACATGTTTTGGGTCTGTTTCTATAGGGAATAGACAGAATGGAAAGTTTATCTCCATGAGTCTGGGGAGGAAGGAAGTTGTGTATGGATGAATGGCTTTTCCATGACAAACAATGAGTCTGCACAGACATGGTGTGATGTCACCTAAAGAATTTCCAAGCCAGCCTCAGATACAGAAAACCTTTTCGCTGGCAGAGATGAGAGCCTCCCACCTTTCCATCTCACCACAGCCAGAAGGAAGAACTAGGGCAGGGGGGAAAAAATAAAAGCCCGCGCTGTCTCACACACACACAAGGCATGCGCCATGTAAATAGATGACATGATGGGAGAAGTGCATCTCCAAGCTTTGCCCTCACCAAGTCTCCTTGCGGATTCTGAGAAAGGAGTAAACCATGGCGAGCCGCCCGGGTGCCTCTCCCAGCCAGGAATGTGAGACGGCACAGCCGATGAGGCAGTTCCACAAATACAGGTGATGTCAATGTCCGTGTTCGTGTGAGCTTCTCCAAGCGCACGTGTGCCATCGCAGCACTCCATGGGACAACACGGAGACACCACCATGCAGCGCTGCACTGGTGGTCCAGCACCAGCACCAGCACCGTGGCGTGGTGGAAACAAAAACCTTTCCAGCCTGGGAGCTGCTCACGTGAAACTTGGGTCAGAAACACACGGCATTAATTAAATATCTCATTTTAAGTATTAATATGCACAGGCAGCCGATGATTAACAACAGCAAAGTGTTGTGAACACTGCTAGTAGCAACCTGACTGCCAACAAGCACAAGCAAGGCAATGATCTTATTTTGAAACATGAGCATAAGTATTGCCGTATGGGATAAGATCGCTTATCCAGCCAACCTAATATCCTGTCAAAGGCAGCAACTAAAGCAGCTGCTTCATCAGGAAAGGTCCGAAACTCTGGATTCTGCCTAAAATCTGCTGCTGGTGAAAGCAACTGCCACTGAGCTCAGATGTGAATTATAGAAGCGAGTCCTTTTTAAGGTGCTGGAAATAATTTCTTCACTGTCTGTGTTTATGACTTCAGATAAAGTGATAATAGCAGGTGAGGCATTGCTGGAGGGATTTAGCCTCAGCCAACAACTTCCAGACCGAAAGCTGCAAAGCACTTGGCTGGTGGTCCGAAGAATAAAGTCTATCCCTTCTCCTTGCGCCTGTTTCTACTTGCCACCAAAATCTTGAAAGCAAGTTTTTGATATTGTAAATAAAAAGCTTGGGCTATTTTTTAAGCCCAACTGCAGGGCTGGTTCAAACAGCTTTGCATGGTTGTTTGCCAAAGCAGGGCTGGGTGGGAAAAGTCAGTGAAATTTTGTGAGGATGAGAGGTGGGGTGGAGCAGGGCTGCTGATGGACTGGGATGAACAGAGTCAGTGCAGTATTAGGTAGGAGAGCCCAACCTCACTACAGGCACACCACCCCTCCTGGCCATCATTCCTGTCCACCCTTCACCACCCAAGTGACTCCCACCCCACACCCCTCCCCTGCAGCAGCCCACTCACACCAACTCAGACCACTTCTGATACCCTAGGGGATGAAGGAGCAGCAAAAAGAAAGAAACCAGAGGTTGCTCTTGCTTCTTGTGGAAAAAGGCCCCCTCCCCACCCCTCCCAGTGGGCATGGATCACTCAAACAGCAGAACTGAACACTGGCTTGAGCACTGCATGTCTGATGCTTGCACACAGACTGCTGAGGATCACCTGGGCCAAGTAGGAAGCTGTTGCCTGAAAATGGGACATGAATCTCAACCCTCAGACTAAGGTCTAATGCTCTCTTTTCAGAGGGCAGTGCAGCAGTAGCAAGCCTGCATCTTCGTACAGCCTTGGCATTCTGCTGCATTCAACAGTCTGCTGCCCTAGGCAACTGTCTACTGTGTTGGCTGGCTACCTAAAATTAGTACCTGTGTTTGCCTTTGTTCACTTTTCAGGGGTGACAACTGTGCACAAAGCATAAATTTACACATCCAGTTTCCAAAGTCACGGCAAAGCAGTTGGAGAGCTATCACTGCTTTCCCAGTACTGTCCCTGCCGTGTTTGCTGGAGGGAAGCTGCAAGACTCCAAGAAAGGGAGGTCATGTCCATGAGATCATTTGCAAAGATTTGGCAGACCGTGAAAAAAGTTGAACCCTGGCTGGAAGACAGCCCTGGTAAATGAGAAAAGGAGAGTTACTCATGTAAATTCCTTGTCCTACCCTTATTGTTTTTCAAAAATTTGGGATGTCCCCAAGTGTGACATAGATCCTTATCGAGTGCTATAAGAAGCGTTGAAAGGAAACGTGTCTTCCACATAACTCAAATGATCCTCATTTCTGCAAGTTTTCTGGTTTCTGCCAGGCTGGGGAGAACTGGACATACATTCTTCCTGTAATGACCAAGAATGTCTTTCAAGTTCCTGTTTATTCTTGCAACTCGACTGTAGTGCAACGCTTGTTTTTAATGCCTTGCAATGTCCAGTGCATCCAGAAATATTTACTGCACTAAGACACTTACTCAAGATGTGAAAAATATTCACTGAAGTAGACTCTCCTCTGCTTAAGGAGCCAATAAAAATGCATTGCCCAGTGTCACGGTTTAACCCCAGCCAGCAACTAAGTATCACAGCCTCTCATTCACTCTCCCCCAGTGGGATGGGGGAGACAATCAGAAGAGTAAAAGAGAAAACCCATGGGTTCAGATAAAGACAGTTTAATAGGTAAAGCAAAAGCAATCAAAAGGGCATGAGCAAAGCAAAACAAGGAATTCATACACCACTTCCCATGGGCAGGCAGCTGTGCAGCCATCTCCAGGAAAGCAGCATGTTAACTTGGGTTACTTGGGATGTCAGATACCACAACCTGAATGTCCCCTCTTCTTCCCGCAGCCTGTATTGCTGAGCACAACATCAGATGGTCTGGGGTATCCCTTGGGCCATTTGGGATCAGCTGTCCTGGCTTTGTCCCCTCCCAAGTCCTTGTGCACCCCCAGCCCACTCGCTGGTGGGGTGGGGTGAGAGGCGGAGAAGGCCTTGACTCTGTGCAAGCCCTGCTCAGCAATAATCAAAACATCCCTGAGTTATCAACACTGTTTTCAGCACAAATCCAAAACACAGCCCCATACCAGCTACTATGACGAAAATTAAATCTACTCCAGCCAAAACCAGCACACCCGGGAAGGAGGGTTTCCATGTGCTGCTCAAAAGGGAATCCCTGCCCTTTGGTTCTGTGCCATGGACCTGCTGTTGACAGCACCAAGAGATGTATCATAACATCCTGCTATACATCTGCTTCTGGCAGCCTAGCTTGGTTTTAACCACAGTTCTTACTAAGATTTCAGGAATCTCATTAAAGTCACATACTTGCCCATTCAGCTGAACCAGTTTTAGAGGGAGTGTAGATTAAAAAAAAAAAAAAAAAAAAAAAAAAAAAAAAAAAAAGGAAGAAAAAAGAAATCACTTAAAGCTAAATTGCAGTCTTCACACAGAAACCTAAATCATCTTTTATCTCACCACTCCCTGACTTGTCTGGTTCTGTGCTGCTCCCCTGCTGCCAACCTGTCCCTCTCTCAGCACTGTACCACCACGTTGTTGTACTGGTGTCAACCTTCCCAGATCTAAATGTGTTAATTTATTTGTATTGCAATTATTACTTAACCTGCAGCTGGAGCCACCTCTGCAGGTCCAGACCCAGCTGGGGTGTTACAGAAGGCGTAACAAAACCTTCTCAAAGTATCCCAGCACATCAGTCCTTCATGTCTGCCCCTTTTGTCTTAACACTGCCTTGCCTCACTGAATTGTTACTCACTCTCTGTCTCCGCTGGAAGGGCAGATTATTCCTGCTCACATCCCGCTTGGTTCTTTTGGTACTCACAGACTCGGTTTTATCTCCTGATGTGCTCATGCACTACCTTTTTCTGCATCTCATCACCTGTCACCCCTGCTGACAGATCCAGATTTCCTTTCACCACTACCTTGCCCTTTCATTTTTCCATGACTCTGCTGGCCAATGACATCCAGCCTCACTGTCACCAGGGCATGTAGTGCAGCAAATGCCAAGATATACCTGCCAGTCTCAGCAGACCCAGTGACAGCTGTCCCTGAAGTGCCTCACCAAGGAGAGCAAGAATGGAGGAAGGTTGCAAGTAAAGCAGAAGCATTAGACAACAAAAGAAACCAGATACTAAATATTTTCACTTAAAACACAGTATTTTCATTTAAAAACAGAGTAGATATAAAGAATAGTGATTCTATGAATAAAACAGCTTCTCATAAATGAAAGATACAGAATATATGTAAAGCCTTTTAAACATTGCCATTTTCACCACAATATTTCACAGCAGACAATGAGCTCACCTGGGGCAAGACTATCTCACCCCCTACAAGAAAAGAAGCAAACTCCAAAGATAAACCAGAATATGATCTCCTCCCTCTCAAGGGGATTCAGTGGTAGTTGCAGATTAAATGCAGATTAAATCCCAGTGTTGAGCCAACCTGGTCCACTGAGACCAACACAAGATACCCCAAAGAAAAGTGCAAGAGACTCAGCAGCAACCAGTGAAGCATCTGCAGAAGCTGCATGTGCTTAAATGAAATTGATTTTGATTTTTCGAAATTAAGAAGCAACATAGACCATCCCTGCAGGTATACAGTTGTCTGGAAACTCCCCATATTTATGATATTCCCATGGACAGACCCAAGCCATCCGGTTCCTTTTTCCATGAGAACTCTATTTGCATGTTGGCAACCTCAGGTGAGAGCCAGAGCCCTGAACCAGGACAAGTCTAGCCCAAATTTTGCACTTCTTGTTCCCACGACTATTAGAATACCAGGATTTCTGGGGCTGCAGCAAATCATCCATGATCACAAACTGAAACCTTTTTACCTCCTTTATTTATATGGGAAAGTCCCACAGAAAATTAGACCAGCTTCACTATGTGTAATCTTAATCTAACAAATCACTAGATACATATACTTGAAAAAAGTATCAAGCGTTATCCTCTGCTGACGATTCAGTGGCTTATTTAAGTTGCCCACCATGTCACAGCTTACTTGCCAAACAGACACTCCATCTCCTTCAATTACATTAACAATTTCATCTTCAGAAACTGTTCCCCGGGACCCCTCAAAGGAGCCGTGGGGGGGCAGGTTGAAACACAAGCCCAGGAAGGATTAGGAAGCTCACACTGCTGCTCCCCCACCCTGACATCACAGGTTTCTAAGAATGAAAGACCCTTAAGGCCATCTAGCTAACACCTTCCCAAAAGGTTAAGTTTACACAGAGGATTAACCATCCTAGAGGGGAATAAGACATGAGAAAAGTGAAAAGAAGAACGTCCATCCCTCCTTTATTTGTTTTCCAGAGGCCAACCCTGGGAGCTGGTTTGTTACCTGCTGTAGCTGAGCGCTGCACGGATCCCCCTAGCAGTGACAGGAGGGCAGCCCTTGTCCTACTGGAGAGCTGATGCTGGCTGCAGGATTTGCATGAGAACTCTGGACCCAGATTGTGGTGGTTACAAGCACGTACGCCAGCCCTCCTTGAAGGTTAGGAAGGATAAGAGCACAAAGTTCTCTGACAGCGTGAGCAAGGAGGCAGCAAAAGGCAATCCAAGTCAAAGCAACTCCTCTGCAGAGATTTAACAACAGGCCAGGGGATGGAAACAGCTGGATGACTTTAAGTGTTCTCTTCTTCACTCTGATCTCGCAAACCACGGAGCACCCTTCATCCTCCCTAAAGGGGTGTCTAGCTCCCCCAGTCCCAGTGGAGTCATTCCAAACCGAGAAGATTTATGTCTCTGCATCTCACAGGCCTCATTTTTGCTCTGAATATATATTCCTTCTAGTTTGTTCCATGCTCTGTAATAATTACATCAACTGGCAAAGAGAGTCAAATATTTAAAATACAGTTAAGCTGCTGCTGCAGTGGCTTTTAACTCTCCAGGAGTGAATGACCAGGGGAAGCAGGGAGATATGTGGTTACTGCTCTGTCTTGGACATTCAGCTCCTCAGTGTAGGTCACTGGCGTCAGACTGAACTGGATCAATAGCCTCCTGTCAGTTAAATCATTGCCAGCAGAGCTTGACACACACATTTCCAAAGGAAATAGTAAGCCATTGGAAGGAATCCAAATTTATTATAATTTCTCTCCTTCCTGACAGACTCTTCAAAGATGTTCTTATAAAGTCCAGTCTAATGAAAATAATATTAATGGCCAGCTCTTCCTCTACTCTCGAATTGCAAAGCAAGCACATACACCTATACCTTAGACCCCACAACACTAACAGCCACTATTTTTCCCTTACAGAATGAGAAAGAGAGATGCGGGATGGGCTAAGAGGCTCAAAACAGTAAATCTGTGGTGCAGATTTACCTCCATTCAGCAAAGAATTAAACCAGGTGCCTGAAAGCAAGTATACACCTACTCATTTTTGCTGAATGGGGATCAAAATTTAAACCTACTTGCTTTTTCAATTCTTTCAACCATCAAATACTTCTGCCATCAGTTAAATGTTGCTCCTGCTCAAGTACAGTGGATTCAAGTACGAAACACTTTGGGAATAATGCCCCAGCGTATCAATTGTATCATCTTCATAGTTATCACAAAAAGTTTTCAAACTAAAGAAAAAAACATTTTTCAAGCCTTCTCACTATGTTTTCATATTAAAAAAAAATATATATATATAAAAGGTTGAACCACTGTAAATAAAACCCTGTGTCAGAAGATTACACTGATTTAACCAATTTCAGCACTTATCTTCTATACCGTCACACTTCAGTGAAGGAATTTCCCAGTAATTCTGGATGCAACAGATTTAAGCTAAACATGCTCAAACTGTCTGGGGAATAGATTGCATATACATTTGTACCAAAAGTAAGATAATTTTATATCGCAACTTTATTCTAGTACCAATCACACATGTGCAATTTTAACTGCAGAAAATAAAGGTATCCTATTTTAGACCTTGATTGTAAAATGCCATTGTAACATTATTACCTACTTAAATAAAGAGATTCCAGACACAAATTTTCAGCAAAATGTTCATCCATGCAAAATGATCTAGAAGAGTGCTATCAGTATATCAGTATTGTGTAGGTTAGTTACCCTTTAAGCCAAAAGCAAAGCCTCTGAAATTAAGATCTGCACACATTTAACTGGACTGTTCAGTTAAATCACTGCATTTTTTTAAGTCGATAAGGTCTAATATTAGGAAGAAGGGGTTGTGCCTCTTTTCAGTGACACATCATATGATCCCATATGTAAGCTCAGGGAGCATCTTGAAAGCCTTGGTTTATTTGGGGTCCCTACTGCGTCTGGCATCTCACCATGCAAAAAGCTGTGAGTCTTTCTCTAATTTTCAGTCAAAATTTACTCATGGTCAGCTCATGCCCATTTGTTCACGTGCCAATTTGTTCCTTAAAGCTCAGGATGCCAAAGTTGAAGCTGGAATCTGACAATATTCTGTTCTGCTGGCAGCATTACCAGGGTAATAAAGACCGTTCTCTCCCTCACTGGGGGCTCAGCCCTGTGCCTCAGGACACTGCTCTTTCAAGGTGCAGCCCATTGATGATACAAGTAGTTAAAAAAATTACATAAGGAGTTAAAAAGATTCAAGTTTAAAAGTATAAAAAGAAAATACCAGGGTTTACTTCTTTTTAACTGGCTGGACTGCGAATCAGAAGCACGGTGGAGTGGGGATGGCTGGAAGGGGCTGTGCCATGGCAGGACCACCTTCTCCTGAGTTAAATTCTCCTGAGTTACAGAGATGCATTGACACTTCCAGAAAAGTAGTATTCCTGGGGGTATTTTTTGGTTGTGGATCCATTCCCTGACCAGTTTCACAGCTCACAACTGAGGGCACAACTGCCCAGAAGGTGAACATCAGCCTCTTGAACAGGAACCACACAAAGCTGTGATGCTGCCAAAGCCCCTGTGTTATCTGGGCATGGCCTGAAGTGCAAGAATGCAGTAGTAAAAAGGAAAAAAAAAATTACATCTAAGTCTTAAAAAATTACTAACAAAGCATTAGTTTGAAAGATGTCTCTGTGTAAAATAAGCTGGTTTGTAACAGATGAGGTTTCTGGTATTTGTGCTAGCATTTGCTGCTTTGTAAATCCTTCCCTGAGCAGAAAGAAAAAAAAACCACCCTAGAAAAGTAACTGAAACTGCTAGTGCACTTTACTCAAATTTATTAATTTTCACTGACTTTGAATTTGCCTCAGTTTTCAAAGCATATTATATAGGTATTTTAACTGCCAAAGTTATCCAAAAGCTTTCCAAAAAAAGCTACACTTTTTCCCTGCTTCTCTCCTCAACACGAACTCTAATGTGACATTTTTGCTGGTGGTACAGACACTAGAATAGCATCCATCTTCTCCTCCCACAGCTCTGCTTGCCCAGCAGGGCTAACGAAAATCAAAACTTGCTTTACATCAACACAGCCAGTGCAAGCTGTCACCAGCCCTGCTTTCCACCCATGGTGAGGCTTTCTGAGCACATCCTGCACTCCACCGGTGGGGACTTCAGCCTCCAAAGAGCTCAGCCCACACTAGGGCTTCAAAACAAGGAATCAGATTTCAGAGGTGCCTGTGGAAAACCGTGTTTTTCCTTTCCTGCTTTTGACATGAAAAATGTTGTAACCACCAGGAACATAACTCCAAGGGGTTAAATTATCTGGAAAATGTAAGGTGCTTATCTAACACCTCATCTACTCAGAAAGTAATGTACAAGCCCAGGAATGATTGACACCAGAGAATTTGTCCCTAAGCTGCTCTGAGAGCCCAGATGGCAGTGCCCACATTTTGCAGCCCTCTAAATATGGATTTAAAAGTCACTGTTCCCACAGCAGGTGCAGCTGGGCTGGAGAAGGCTACCCGGTTTGGATCATGATGATCCTGCAAACTTCAGGAAGGCACTTGGATATGCTGACTTCTCATGCTAACCAGTTTTTCAATCCAGTTTGTTATCAAGAGCTGAGGGACGGCAGGACTTGCTTCTTTTGACGCAATGTGGGCTGATGTCATCTTTGAATGATCATACACCTACAGCGTCAGATGGCGTGAGACTGTCACCAGGTCTCAGAATCACACCTGAAGAGGGAAGCAAGTATCTACTGAGTGATTCTAATTCCTGATGAAAATTCAGGTATGTGTGTGATCACGTGCTAATTTATCAGAGGGAAGGGTGTTTTCCTTGGAAGCAAGCAGTGCTTTAGCCTCTCCTGCGGCCAAACTGTGCCCCAGGCACAGGGTGGATATCAGGCCAGGTGCCCTGCAGGGCCAGCCTGCCTCCCCTCCCAGCTCACACCTTTATGCTAATGGCACTCTTTGGCCCTATAACAGGTGGCACTTAAATTGCTCTGCGTTGGCATTTCCAGCGAGGAGCACGTACGGGGCCGACAGTTTGGCACGAACAGTCCTCACCGCAGTGACTTCGTCTGGAGCTCTGCTGATCTAGGCAAGGTGGGGATCTGACCCTGTGTCTGGTGACTCCAGCAAGGGCTCAGGTCAGGACCTTGTCTTCCCAGCACCACTGCTGATTTGCTTACCCATCTCGTTTTGGTCATAACTGACTGAGACTCTGAAATTCAGTTCCTTCATCCTCTGGGGGAGCTGAATTTATTTCAGGACCAGTGTTGTGATTTTGCCTGTGGACACTATAGTATGTTACAGGCTCTAATGCATTTAAAGATCCTTCAGTGAAAACATGTAAATACAGTTATTATTTAGTCCATGTTCACACTAAACCTCAGGCAGAACTTACCAAACTCAAGAGAACAGTCTATAGGAGATGGCTTTCTTTCAAAGAAAGAAGTATGTCTGCACTTCCCTTGAAGCTAAAGGGAAAACAAATACCCAGGGGGAGAAATCCAGAGGATTAAGTTCTTCCAACTGCCACTCAAAGAGAGAAAATTAAAATGATCTATTTTATGCTACAATCCAAAAGAGTATTTACAGTACCAGAGATTCTTTCCCCATTACCTTGAACATATTTATTCTCTCCGGCAATATGCTATCGAGTAAGTTGACTAGACAGGACTAGGGGATTTCTGTAGGTGGAACAGCTGTACATCTGGAATGCAATCTTTGCTTTTTTGGACAAATACAAAGTTCTTGCAATGAAAAATGTGTTTGTTCTGCAAAAAAAAAACCCCAGTGCATTTGCAGAGAATACTCTTCATGCAGGAGGGAAGCATGTGCTCCATAGCACAGAGGGGCTATGTGCTTGCTTGCAGGTGTGGACCTCAGAGGGCTGGTGTCTGAGGGTATGTGCAGTGGGCAAGGTGTAGGAGGAAAGAGGGAATTGCCTGAGTCTCCATACTGCAGGGAAAGCAAGAAATCCTATTAAGGATTTATGCTGTTCCAGCAAAATAACTTCCTCACTTGAAGCAGAAGCCAGCTTTTTCATTGTCTTTGCTTCACTTGTGCTGACAGAGTGCAGTTCCTCGGTCAAGCCCAGCACCAGCTTTGCACCGAGAGATTCATCATCAGGCAATGGGCTACCAAGGCTCCTATTCCTGCTCTCAGGCACAATTTCAGTCACTTTTGAGATGGATTTCCAAGACTTTGAGTGAACAGCCCTCATGTTTCTGAACGCTCAGGGAGTGAAAGCAGTTATTTACTACATGAATGGGTTTGAAAATCCAGTGACGTGCATGTTCAGAAAATATGCTCTAGAGAAGGCATGTATGGGAGATGTCTGAGGAGACATTTGTGCGTGGTGTGTAATAATTATAATGTGTTTTCATTTACATAGTGTCTCCTCCATGCACAAGGGAATGTAACAAAATGTAACTGAAACCACATATCCTTACAAATAAAGGGAGAGAGAGTGTTTCATACAAAGGTTAAACAAAAAAATCTGTTTAATGTCACTTTGGGGATTATAGGAACCAGAGCAAAACAAACATCCAGAACAAACTTTGAGGGGTTGCTTCAGGAAAAGCACATGTGTGAGTGTGTGCCATCACATCTGCATATTCAATATGTCTTGCTGGGACAGCCCAGGGAAAATAGGAAGCTGGAAATTTTCAGTGTGGGAATTAGATGGAAGAATGTGAACCATTCTAAACAAAACACTGCGAAGTTGCCAGCTGACTTGCTAAAATGCCAGTGCTCTCTAGGATCCCTTGAAACAGAGCTGAGGACTGGCCTTGCCGTTCAGGGAGTGGGTAGGGAGCCAGGAGATCTGGGCTGTATTCCTGGCCCGGCAACAAACCCAGCATGTGACGCTGGAAAGTCATTCAGCTCTCAGCTTCCAAAAACTGATTTCATGCCTATACTTCTGGGCACCTAGCGTGAGACAGCATGAGCCCGAACGTCCAAGATTTCAAACAAAGTTAAGCTGCAGGTACTAACTTCCCATCCATGAAAAACACACTTTTTGGGACTCGGTTTCAACACGGATGCAACTGGGCTAAAACCTGCAAAGCAACCCAAAATGCTGTGAAGCTTCAGGTGTTACACAGTTACGTGATGGACATCTCGTTTTGCCAAAGCAGAGGTGCTACAGATATGCAAAGGTGTATTACTTAGTTACCTGTTGCTTCCCACGTCCTGGTAACCATTGCCATTCTATAAATATTTTCAGAGGTTTCAATACCTCTGAAGACTTTTGTTTATGTTTCCTGCTTCAGGGCATCAAGGAATAATCTTCTTACAAAAGGATTCACTGTTCCAAAAGGAACCTAAAGAATACAGATCAGGACTGCTGGCAAAAAGCGTGGAACAAGAACACTGATGAGAGTAGGAAAATACTAGATCTCAAGGGTGAAATAGTGGAAAGAAAGAGGCTTTTCCACATCATTTAGTCAGCATATATGCTGGGGAAAAGAAAAAAAAAAAAAAACAGGAGTAAACCCAATATTATTAGCTTACTTTTTTTTTTCTGTGCACACACATTTTTTAAAAAATTTGGAACCATCTGAATTTAAAAAAGTTGTGTTCTCATTATACATGACAGGGTCTGGTCACAGACGAGATTAATTTACATGATATTGCAGGGAAAGGTTTGGTTTTTTTTGTTTTTTTTTTTTTTTTTTTATGAACAATGAAGCTGAAAGAACTATCGTAAAACACAGATCTTGTTTTTACCAATTTATATTTCCACCTCCACCCTGGTGAACTCCCTCCTTCTTCCTACCCTGTTTTTGTCTGCCCTTAATTTTAACCCCACATTTCCAGAGAGGATTTTCAAGATTTTTGTCGTGCACAGGTAGATAACACATGTTGGTAAATGTGGCTGTTTGAAAGGGGTTTTAGAGTGTCCTCACGTACCCAAGAACAGAAGCAAGAACACAAGCAGTTTCTGAAAGATGCCTCCCTTTGTCACCACTTCTGTGTGCATCCACCAGTTGCACCGGATAACTTCCGGAAAATCAGGGGAATTTTGCACCAACAGTTTTCTGCACTGTTACTTCTAGGAATAAAATGTTACAGTAGACTTCCTTTGGACAGAAGCAATCAAAATCCTCCACTAGTATAAAATTGTATTTTGTACCTTTAGCCTGCCTTCTTTATAAAACTGTATTTTCCAATTCTCACCTGCAGTTTTGCTGGGCTCTAACTGTGAATCTGATTTTCACAGCATGTTTCTAAAACAGTACTGCACAATTTTTCAGTTTTGCACCAAGAACTTACTTCGGAGCTGATGCTGATAGGGCAGGTGACATACCTTTGTCCAATTCAAGTAACTGCCAATTTTAGAATGCTATTTATTATCTGAAAATGTGCTGGTGGCCACAGGCCAGAAAGGGAGGAGTTAATAGTTAAAAGTAATGTTGCAGTAATCCATAGGTATAAAAATATTATGTTTTAAGAAACACCTGTACCCTCCCCAGGCTGAGCTTACCTTCTTGTGAGGTTACCTCTCACTATCACAAGAATATATGAATTACTTGTCCCTGGACCTCACTCGTGGAGCCCCATGCAAAGCTTGACTAGAGAGGGATACACTCAGGTACTGATGCCTTTTCTTCCTTGCAGCTTCAGATAGTGAGGACAACAAGAAGCTTCTCTGATAGCCAACTAACCCTTACTCACAAGCTGACCAGTATTGCTACATCTGCCCTGACTGCATGGAAGCCTTTGGCAGAGGGGAGGCTGCACCCACTTTTCTCCAGCCTCAGCCAAACTTCGGAAGATCTCCACCCCAGGCTGAGTGTGCTGGCTGTCAGTGGAGCTACACACACAGAGCATCCATCCACCTCTGCTGGGTTTTGGACTAAACAGCTGTTACAAAGGAAGATTTCACAGAGCTGCTGCTGTAACAGGTACCACACAGCATGTCGGACACACATGTTTCTGCTGTGACTGCAGGGGCTGCCCCTTTTGGATCAAGTTGTAGAGGTCTCAGAGTTCAATCCCCAGGAATGGCTTATGAAAGCAATTACCACCTGAAAGGTCTCTTTGTTTTTGTGCCACTGCTTTTAATAATAACGATTGCATCAGATATTTTCTGCCATCTCGATCTTCTTTGGTGCTGCTAATAAAGAAATGACAAAGCTTTAAACCTAAAATAGCTCCCAATGCAGTGAACTGCAAGCGCTAAGGTTTGAGGTTTTACATCCTGCCCTCCCAGAGCACTTTCCCTTTGATGATTTTAACCATTGAGTGCCAAGCTCTGCATAAGCCGCGAAGGGCGTGACATGCACGGCCGAGTCAGAGAATGGCCTGCGGGCAGGGGCCCACGTCCCTGCCTCTCAGCACAGACAGTCCTGCCCCACAAGAGCAGACATACATGACAGGCACATGGCATCCGAGGGTAGTTGTCTGGACAAGAATATATTGCTTCGATTCTCTAAGCAATCCTTTCATTTATGCTTGGTTCAATCTGCTACAGCAGCAACAGTTGCTGGCCAATTTAATGGCAAAACTGGGAACATAATCCAGACCTCCCACGCTTTACATCCTGTGACCATTCCTCCTCATTTCAGCACAGTTACGTTCTTGTCAGCTATTGACTGACAAGTAAAATTAAGACCTGAAGAAAATACCCAAATCCCAAAGGCTCAAATTTAGAGCTGGAGCCTGCACTGAGACATCGGCTCTGAATTTTGCCCCGGCACTCAACCACATATTCACAGTACATTGTCTTTTGAATAAACCATCCCTGACACCAGGAAATACATGGCAGATGAGAATTACTTTGTGCAGGTTGAACCACATAATCCTGTAGCACCTATTAGAGACAAGATACCTGCAAAGTACAAAAACCCCACCATTTTTTTCAGGAAAACTTCATAGTGACCTAATCTTCACAACAAAGCTCAACATGCAAGAGGATCCCAATGTTACAATTTGCAAATGACCCACAGATTAGTTACATCTTCTTTATAATCTCTGTTAAAAAAAAAATCACAACCAACATGAATTCCAAAGGGAATCCATTCCCTTTTCTGATTTACATGTGTGTATGGGTGTGCACAAATGTGTGTGTATATGCTTATGTGTCTAAAATATGCACATTACACATCCATTCTGCCTACACTTTGGTGCGTAACTCTTAATAGAGATCTCTGTCATGTAATTACTCATTGCATTTACAGAAGGGTTCATGGGGATCATTTTTGTTTTACGTTCAAGAAGAAAGGGAACCTCTAAAACACCTCAGGGTAGCTTCTCTGACACCTTGCTAAGCCCAGAAAAGCTTTTCAGTAGGGAGTCCAGTCAGTGTGAAACACTGATGAGCAGCATATTCTCTCCACAAGTTGGTGCCCTCATTTTGCTGAGCCATCTCGGAAGATGTGGTGGTTTAGGTGTCATCAATGCAAAATCACAGAATCAATGAACAGTTTGGGTTGGAAGGCGCCTTAAAGGCCATCTAGTCCAATCCCCCTGCAATAACTGGGGACATCTTCAACAAGACCAGGTTACTCAGAGCCCTGTACAACCCGGCCTCGATTGTTTCCAGGGATGCAGTATCTACCACCCTTCTGGGAAACCTGTTCCATTGTGTTACCCCCCTCATTGTAAAAAACTTCTTCCTTGTATCTAATCTAAACTGATCCTCCTTCAGTTTAAAACCATTATCCCATGTCCTATTGCCACAGGCCCAAAAGGAACCTTTTGGTCTCATTCATACACAAAAAAACCCCCACACTCCCCAAACTGACTTTGAGGAAGTTCCACTAAACCAACTTTAAACCCAGTTTAAGACCATTGGTTGCATGAGACTTGGTTGATTTTTGTGGATACGCTTCAAATCTGATGAAGAAGGTCTGGAAGCCAACTTGTGAAGGACAACTGTAGCCCCCTGAAGTGTGGCTGCATCTGAGCAACCTGGTCTAGTGGGAGGTGTCCCTGTACACAGCAGAGGGGTTGGAACCAAATGATCTTTAAGATTCCTTCCAACCCAAGCCATTCTGTGATCCTATCACTAGAACTTGGACCAGTTCCAGGCCAGCATTAGCTGAACTACTCATTGAACCAGCTGCATTTTTGGAGAAGAGAAATTTTCCCACTGTAGCTTATATTGTGTTGAAAGACTTTAAACTGAGAAGTAATGTAGTGGTGGGCTGGACAAAAGAGCTGAAAACCCAACACCAGCCAGTCACAGGAAATTAGCTAAGGGACTGTGTCAGGCTACACCCCAAAAGGCACCAGCCTACAGCCTCTGCAGCTGATGAAGGGAGGCTGAGGCCATCCGTGCCTTGCTTTTTTCAAAGGTTGGGAAGTAAAGCACCACTGTTTTAAATGAAAATACTTTACTTTAGGAATTACTTTAAGGTTAAATGGATCAAAAGAGAGAAAAGGGTTAGCAGGGCATGGGCTTTACTGCCCAAGGGTTTTGGTGTAATTTCTATCCTGCATTCTCAGTGACCACCACCCATAGGCAAAAAAAAAAAAAAAAAAAAAAAAAAAAAAAAAAAAAAAAAAAAAGCCAAAGGCTAAAAAGATTCCTGTGGGTAAATCCACAAGTTTTCCATTCTACAGCTGAAGCCATGAAAATGCAAAAAGCACATGGAGTAGGGTGGCAGAAGAAACGGAAGGATAGGGAAGGATTCTGTTATCCATTAAATGATCGGTTTGAGCCAAAAGTTACCCTGCAAATGGACAGGCAAAAGGAACAAACAGGGACAGGCTGAGATGGGAGTTGCAGAGGGACCTGGTGGATGTTATGCCCGACCACACAATAAAAGATACAGGATAGACAACAGTGCAGCTTTATCAGCAGGAATCTCTTGCAATCGCAGAAGCCATGAGTGAATTATGTGGATCTTCCTGAACCCCTGCCAAGCAAAACCGTCCGGCCTCCGCTGAACACCGGTGTAACTGGGGGAAAAAAAGAACGAAACATTTCTCTGGCAAGTGGTTTCAAAAAGAGAAAGCGGCTGTTGGGAGCTGCTCAAAGGGCTGGAATGCTAAAGACAGTTCCAGGGGGACGGATCGGCCATCAGAGTGTACATGAGACGGGCAGGGATTTTTAACAAAACGCAGTTTATCGCACGGTGATTACCACCTCCTATTTATATATATGAGATCATGAAAAACATGGCACATATTTCCTTACTCTTGGAAATACAAAGTCAACTGAACAACCATGTGACAAATTGGCCTTCTTCATGCACTTCTACTTTGTCCTTCTAAACCTTTGTTTCCAAACATCTGTCACTTTCATTGGGAAATAAAAATCTACTAGAATAATAATTTCTGTGCCCCCTCCCCCCTCAAACCAACCCTAGAGTAGATTAGGATTACGAGTCCAAATTCCAGGCCGTTCCACTCAATATGCAAACCTTAACTGTTCACAAAAAAAATGACATATGCTCAAAGTATACAACGTGTGAGAAAGAGAACTTCAGGGTTTCCAGAAAATGCATCATCTATTTCTAACCTTTGCTGGTTACACCCAACAGGCACTTGAAGGCATAAAGAAAAAAGTGTTCCAGGTAAGCTTTTATGCCTTGAAGAGAGCACCTTTCCCTGCTCTCCTTCAAAGGTGATTTGAAAGAGAAAGGCTTAGAGGGAGGAAATACCGCATTATTTCCATGGTAAGATTCTGCAGTTAAGTTTGGGATAATATGGTGAAAGACTTCATTAGCACTCTTTCAGAATGACTTGTATAACTTGCTTGCAGCTTTGCCAGTTACGAGTAATGCAACAATCGTAAGATACACCAACACTACTTTTGTACCACATTTCCTTCACACATTGCCTGGTGTCTACTGGACTCAGCCTTCTCATGAGCGATTCTGCTGCCTTCAGAGGAGCAATCCCTGCCAATGCAGACCTGCGAGATGCTGCACCTTTCACCCGCTCCTCACTTTTGGAAATTCTCCTTTTCGGCTGCAATGGTTCACGACTGGTCTGAGCACAGCCCACCTGCAGTGCAGCTGCTCAGAAAAATCTACTGCCCCTTATCTTTTTCTTACTAACCCGATGGTTAACCAAGCCTCTGACAGCACCAAACTACATCAACAATGCAGCAAAGATAACTCACGCTGGATGACACTGCACAGTCCTGTGTGGGGACTGCAGCTCCACAGACACTAGAACCGGGTCTACACATTGCTGGATCACCCAGGAGTACTAATTTGGTCTGGATTGGGCCGAGGCATGTGATCAGGCTCCCGCTGAATGAGCCAGAGTGCACGATACGGAGCCAACACCAATTTTGCGCTGGCCTTACGCCAGCCACAGGGGTGCAGACGATACCTGATCTGGCTGGGGCTGTGTGCAGGGACACCTGAGCCGGCATAAAGTCTGCTGGTAAAAAGTTAACCTGTCAAAAGCTGCTCGAATTAACTTGAGCAGGCAGGGTGAATGAATACCAGGTCAGCGCTTCACATCATGTGGCCACCCCATTTTTGAGCCAATAATAGGAGCTGCACTGCTGGCTTTTCTGCATTGCCAAACCACAGCCTGATGTCGATAGTGATGCTTATATGCACTGGGATCTTATTGCAGGATCAGGGCCTCTAAGAGTCCTTCAACTCGCCTTGCCTCTAGCTTACAGCAAGAAGGAAAGAAAGAAGCAGAATGAAATCTAAATGTTTAAGTAGTCAACAGGGTCTGTTAATATGGAATCTGTGAAGATGGGAGCCATGGGCATTTCTGTAGCAGATAAATTTAGATGATGATTAAAATAGAGCCTATTCCTTCAGGTTAGTGAAAGCCTCACTACAGCAAACACATCAGTAACTAGGCTGATTTGTGCAGTATTTTAATAATCCAAACAGTATTAAAAATGTGCCCTGTTGTGTTGAACAAATGTGAACTTTACTTTTTTCTTTACAGCCCTCTTGCACAGAGGGGCAGTTCTGCTCTTTTGAAACTGTTTTGAAAAGCCTTACCTGATCTCTGGTACTTAACCTGGAACTTAACCCATTTTTAACACTGACGCAATACTGCCCAGCATTGAGATGTGCACAGTTACTATTACACGAGGCTACAGACACACAGGAAATGTGGTTTTCAAACATTCTTTCTTGAAATTGCTGAAAATCACTGGAAATTGCTTGGCTTATGTGAGTACTTCAACTATTTTCAGAGCAAGTTCAAGGAGGACATTAGACGAAAGCCATTTTCAGAAGATTTTCCATTTCCCATTACAGATGCCCTAAAATGGTCCACACACAGATAGATGGCAACCTTGACAGTTACCTAGATCTCTGAGCTGTTTACAGCCATCTTCCTATTGCTCCTGCAGGCATGCCTGGACAGAGGGTTCCCAAATTTTGGCCGTCAAGGCTATTACACTGCCTCAAGGCCATGCCACAGACCACAGCAGAGAGGGCAAGGACAAGGCAGAGGCCCGCTTTCCCCTTGCCACCTCCCACAGCTGCATGAGCCCCTGTCCGTCCTCACAGGGCCCAGGGCTCCCAGAGAGTTCGAGGGATTATCAGCCAGCCAAACACGGCCCTTGGCAAACCCATGGAGGTGGGCTGGTGGCAGACACCAGGAGCTCACAGGGTGGAGTGATGGAGCATGATCAGAGGCTGAGCTGAAATCTCAAGCTGTGCTAAGGGAGGTTCAGGCTGGACATTAGAAGGAATTTCTTCACAGCAAAGAGCGATTAGACATTGGAATAGACTCCCCAGGGAGGTGGTGGAGCCACTGTCCCTGGTGGTGTTTAAGGAAAGACTGGACATGGCACTTAGTGATGGTGTTTGGTCCATGGTTGGACATGATTTCAGAGGTCTTTTTAATCCTAAGTGATTCTCTGAAGCCAGGCTGCTGCTTGTGGCCCCTCCATCCCTGCCATGGTGGGGACCTGTCACCCATGGGTGACAGTGCAGTGCCCACCATGGCTCCTCTGCACTCACCAGGAGGGAAGTGAGGCAGGAATTAGGATTAGTAACACATTAGGAAGAGCATTGCCAGTAGGTTGACGGAAGTGATTCTGTCCCTCTGCTCAGCCCTCTTGAGGCCACATCTGGAGTGCTGTGTCCAGGTCTGGGCTCTCAGTACAAGAGAGACATGGAGCTCCTGGAGTAGGTTCAGCAGAGAGCTACAAAACTGATTAAGGGACTGGAGCATCTCTTACAAGAAATGACAATGACTGAGCCGGGCCTGTTCAGCCTTGACGAGATGACTGAGAGGGGGCCTCATCAGTGACCATAAGAATCTGAGAGTGTCGAGAGGACACAGCCAGGCTCTTCTCAGTAGTGCCAAGCAGTGGGACCAGAGGCAAAGGGCAGAAACTGAAGCACAGGAAGTTCCACCTGAACGGGGGGGAAGAACTTCTTTACCGTGCGGGTGAGCACGCACTGGGACAGACTGCCCAAGAGAGATGGAGTTTCCTTTGCTGGCTATTCCGGCCCCGCCAGGACACGGCCCCGCACGGTGCGCACAGGGAGTGCCCGGCCCGTGCCCGCCGGCCCCGCTCGGGGGCGCCCCCAGCGGCCGTTCGGGGCCGCGCCGCGGGCACGGCGGGGGCGCCGCGCGCTGTTTCCAGGGCGACGGCTCGCAGTGTTCCGGACCGTACCATTGCGCAAGCGGCGCGGGGGGGGAGCGGGAGCCGGGGGGGAACAGGCCCGGCCCAGCGCCGCCTCCTCCCTCGCTGCCTCCTCCCCCCCCGCCTGGCCGCGCCTCCCCCTCCCGCGGGCCGGAGCGGCGCCGGGCCCAGCAGCGCGCGGCGCGGGCGGAGCGGAGCGGGCGGGCCCGGAGCGGCGCAGTCGGTACCGGCGGCGGGCGGGCCGGGCCGGGCCGGGCCGCGCCACCCCTGCCCTCGCTGCCTCACCGCCGGCGCGGGATGCGGGCGGCGCGGGGCCGCGGGCTGTGAGCGGCGGCGGCGCGGAGACAAAGGGAGGAGGCGGCGGCGGCGGCGGGGCTCGGCGGCCGGCGCTGGGCACGGGGCGCGGGGGCCGCCGCCGGGGCGCGCCCGCCGGGATGCGGCGCGGGGCGGCGCGGCCGCGGCAGCAGCGCGGCGGCGGCAGCGGCGCGGCCCGCCCGGCGCGACGGTAGAGGCGGCGGGGCCGGGCCGGCGGCCGCGCAGCAGCGTCTCCCGCGCCGCCCGCGCCAGCGATGTGAGGGCGGCGGCGGCGGCAGGAGGCAGGAGGAGCGCGGCGCGGAGCGGAAGGCGGGCGGGCCCCGGGCGGAAGCGGGCCGGGCCCGGCGGCGAGGGGGCAGCGGCGCGGCGGGGGCGGCCGGGCGCGCGATGGAAACGCACATCTCGTGCCTGTTCCCCGAGCTGCTCGCCATGATCTTCGGGTACCTGGAGGTGCGCGACAAGGGCCGCGCGGCGCAGGTGTGCACGGCCTGGCGGGACGCCGCCTACCACCGCTCGGTGTGGCGGGGCGTGGAGGCCAAGCTGCACCTGCGCCGCGCCAACCCCTCGCTCTTCCCCAGCCTGGCGGCGCGGGGCATCCGGCGGGTACAGATCCTGTCGCTGCGGCGCAGCCTGAGCTACGTGGTCCAGGGCATGGCGGACATCGAGAGCCTCAACCTCAGCGGCTGCTACAACCTCACCGACAACGGGCTGAGCCACGCCTTCGTGGCGGAGATCAGCTCCCTGCGCTCGCTCAACCTGAGCCTCTGCAAGCAGATCACGGACAGCAGCCTGGGCCGCATCGCCCAGTACCTCAAGGGCCTGGAGGTGCTCGAGCTGGGCGGCTGCAGCAACATCACCAACACCGGCCTCCTGCTCATCGCCTGGGGCCTGCAGCGCCTCAAGAGCCTCAACCTGCGCTCCTGCCGGCACCTTTCCGATGTGGGCATCGGGCACCTGGCGGGCATGACGCGCAGCGCGGCCGAGGGCTGCCTGGGCCTGGAGCAGCTCACTCTGCAGGACTGCCAGAAGCTCAGCGACCTCTCGCTCAAGCACCTGGCCCGCGGGCTGGGCCGCCTCCGCCAGCTCAACCTCAGCTTCTGCGGGGGCATCTCGGACGCGGGGCTGCTGCACCTGTCGCACATGAGCAGCCTGCGCAGCCTCAACCTGCGCTCCTGCGACAACATCAGCGACACGGGCATCATGCACCTGGCCATGGGCAGCCTGCGGCTGTCCGGCCTCGACGTCTCCTTCTGCGACAAGGTGGGGGACCAGAGCCTGGCCTACATCGCACAGGGCCTGGACGGGCTGCGCTCCCTCTCCCTCTGCTCCTGCCACATTAGCGACGAGGGCATCAACCGCATGGTGCGGCAGATGCACGGGCTGCGCACCCTCAACATCGGCCAGTGCGTCCGCATCACCGACAAGGGCCTGGAGCTCATCGCCGAACACCTCAGCCAGCTCACGGGCATCGACCTCTACGGCTGCACCCGCATCACCAAGCGGGGCTTGGAGCGCATCACCCAGCTGCCCTGCCTCAAAGTGCTCAACCTGGGACTTTGGGAAATGACTGAGAGTGAGAAGGTCAGGTGAGACGAGGAGGGCGCCCCGAGACCTCCATCTCCTCTGGAGGGACTCACTGACTGACTGACTGACTGCTGCAGAGGAGGAGAGAAAGAGAGAGAGGGGCACGCACAGAGTCCTGCTACCCACGCACTCTGGCACCGCAGGGGGGAACACAGAGAAAGAGAGTATATCCTCGACCCTTCTGTGCTGCCTACCTACCCTTGCTGTGGAGGAGGAGGAGGAAGGGGGAGCAGGAGGAGAGAGAGAAAGCACCTATCCATTTTCCAGGTCATGCCTCAAGCTCCACGCTGGGGAGACAGAGCTCTCCCTTCCCACAGCATCCTTCCCTGCAGAAGAGGTAGAAGCCCACACTCTTATGCACTGGGGCTAGAGACACCCCTCTTTATCCCCACTCCCTGATTCCATCCCCTCGCGCACTAAGGATGGATAAAGACAGACCCTTGTTCTGCCATGTATTCAGAATAGATTATTTTTGGTTTTTATAAAGGAGAGTGGGAATGGAGATGGGAACAAAAAATAATAACAGCTGTAAAGGCTTCCTAGCTACACTCGTGTCCCCAGCCACCCAGTCATCCTGGGCTGGGCACAGACACAGCTTTTGGTAAAACAACCATTCCACCTCTGCGCTTGCCCCTCCCCTGTCCACACATTTGTGACAGAAATACTGCTCCCTAGGTACATTGATTTTTTTTTTTCCCTTTTAAATCTGTTTTCAGTCTCCATGTTATTCCCTGCTGTGGGTGGATACAACCTCCCACTATTCCAGTTCTCCACTGCACTGAGATTAGCGATAGCTACAGCCTCTCCTTTTGTCAGTATGTTTCCATGTCATCCTGCACTGTGGTTAATGGAAAAGCCTAGGCACTCCATTCTCTCTCCCCATCTCTCTACTGGAGATGAAGATACCATTTCCTCCTTCTCCTGTCTCTGTGGGGACTGGACACAGGCCCCAGTCTCTTAAGCCTGCCCGTGCACTGGGGGACACTGAGAGTTACCGAGACTTGTCTTCCCTTTCATCATTCTCTCTTTTTCTCCCCTCCTTCTTCTTGGCAACAGGGATAGACATATCCAGCTACATATCCATTCCTCTTTGGATCGGGGGTGAGCAGGTAGAAGGGGTTTTTAGCTCCTTGCTACCCAGGGAACTTAAGGAAAAATCTCCAGCTTCATTTCTGCTTCATTTGAGATACTGTGACCTGTTTTTATTTTGAAATGCATAAAAAAAATTACTGCTACAAAAACAGCCTCTTACTCTGCCATCTATCCCTTGCTTACATCCTGTAACTGATCCCAGTTCACTCATTCTCCCCTTTACAGTATTCATTTTCTTACATGGTTTTATTTTTAAAGACATATGAAGTTGCTGTTCTTGTGGATTTTTAAGTACATTTTTTTTCTGCTGAATATATTCTATATATATAAATATATATATGATGTCTGGCTACCTCGTTTTAATTTGTTACTTTTTTTTTTCCCCTCCTCAAAAGCCCTGGAATTCTTACAGGAAAGAGATTTTGAGACTGAAACATTTTTGTGCCTAGACTGGAATAACGCCCCTTGGGTTTGTTCTTCTTTTTGCCCCTCCTCCCCCGCCTTTTTTTTTTTTTTTTTAATTTTTGTTTTCAGGCTTACCCTACTGTGTCCCACCTTCACATTCTGGTTGTGCCTCTCCCTCCCTCTTCACTGGGGACTGGGGACCCAAACTGTGCTTCTGCATTTTTACTCTTCTAGCACAAACATGTAACATGAGAATCCACGCTGAGGATCGGGCTACTGTTAACAAAAATGTGTAAAATGCAAGTTTGTTTTTTTTAAAAAAAAAAAAGTTATATATATGGATATATGCAAATGCTTTCCCCTCCCCTCCTAAACCACCTACAAAAGGTCACTATGCCAGCCTTCCTGTTTGTAGGTGGAGAGGAGCAAAGCTGGCCTACAGGCCCTGAGGCTGCAATGTGAAGGGGAGGAGACTGAAGTTCATCTGTCTTATCTCTGTTCTGTCAATAAAATGGAGCTGGGTCTTTAGATTATTTTTTAATTATTATTTTAAAGAGGAAGAGCAAGTTTGGGTTTTGTTTTTGGTTTATTGTTTTGTTTTTAAATATCTTGGCTTTTTTTTTTGCTCATCTGTTCAAAATCTCAAATCCTCCACAGTAACAGGCCAGACCATGGAGTTTAACGCAAACCCAGAGACCCCTATGGATTAATTGTACTGTTTGTGAATTTGTATAAAAAAAATAACAAAGATCCTCTTAAAACATTTTATATTCTTACAGTAAAAGGTTAAACATATTTATATAATAAAAGAGGAAATATGAAGTATGTTTTTGAAAAAAAAAAAAAAAAAAAAAGGCCGTATCTGTGTTGTCTGTGCTTTTTAAAGATGTGTATCTGTATCTGTTGGGTTTGGTAAGTACAGCCTTGTGGCTGAGGGTGGGAGTTTGGGGCTGCTTGATCTTGTGAGGGATGGAGGAGGAGAAGGAAGGAAGGGAGCCCGGTGCCTCCTGTGCAGGATGTTGAGTAACATCATCATGAAGAGTTTGTAAGGAAGGGGTTTGGCAGGACCAGCCTTGTCTGCGAGGGTGCTTGGCAGCATCCCTGGGGACAAACCCAGTTCAGCTGCTTATTGGTGTGAAGCGTCAGCTGAGTTTGAGGTCAGACAAACCAAAAGTGCTGAAGCTTGCTAGCAGCTGAATCGACTGCTCAGAGGGAGAGGAAGACATTTGTGAGTGGGGGAAGAAGGGCTGTGTTTTTTAATTTTTTTTAAGCTCCAGGTAGATGGTATGGTAGAGGGTTTTTTAGTAATTTAAATTGAGGCCCTCCCTGGATGGAAGACCCATCCAATAAAAAACATTTCCCAGCAGTGACAGCCACAGAAAACCCGTGCCCTTGGGGACCTGGGAAATCTGAAATATCTTGGTTGATTTCCACTGCCCAGGCAAAGATTAAAGAGAAAGTAAAGTGGGACCGTGTTAAAAAAAGAAAAAAAAAAAGTTTGAATAATCTAAGGTGTCCTTTGTCCTATAGCATAATCTTTCTCCTCAACGTATGACTTTTAACCCGGTGGGGTCCCTTTTTAGCCTCCACGACGTGGGGTGTTTTATTGTTGTTGGAGATGGAGCTTAAGCGGTGTTTATAGGGCAGCGACAAAGCCCGTCTCCCCCCAGCCCGGCGTCGGGGCTTGCTTGCCCGCTGCCCCCTTCCTGCCTCGAAGGAGGGGGAATGCGAAATGGTGGAAGAAGCCGGAGCCATTGTTCAGGAAAGTTAAAAGAGGAGCTGTCCTTGCTTGCTTGCTCAGTCATGCATACTCAATCTGGCCGGGCCCGGGTCCCTATGGAAAGGAGGAGGGCGATTCTTCCCCTCTTTTTAACATTCCTCTCCAGGCCTGGCTGTATTTAAGCTGCTTTCCTCCGCGCCGAGGAGGAGGGAGGGGGATGGTCTGAAGTTCCTGTACATTTGCATTTTAAGCACTTCCAGCACTGAGCAGGCCACTTTGTTCCCCCGCTCCAGCAGCCCTGGCCTGGTGCTGCTCCAGGTGGGTTGGATGCCCTACCAAAGCAGGTCCTCTCCGTGCCTGGGCCTGCCCTGGGTGCTCAGCCTCTGCCTCCACAGGTATTTTGGCTGAGGCTGGACTGGACATACTCTTTTGTTGCCAGCTTTAACCACCTCACCTCTTTTATGTCAGTGCCACATTTCAAAGGGGAAAATAGTGCCTGACTCTGGCCCTCTTAAAAAGAAACACCATCTCCTCTGCATCCTAAGGACCTGGACTACCTCAGGGTTTGGACTTTGGGGTGTGTGTTGTTTTATTCCCTCCTTTCCAAGACTTCCAAGCTTTCTGCTGGGAGTCCATCACAAAAGCGGCATTGTTCGCTTTAGGGAAAGCCACCACAATTGGATCTAATTGAGCCTGACGCTATATCCATCTTCCTCTACTTGGAGGGAGGTATGGGGTCTGTCTTTCCTGCCTTAAGAAAAGAGTTTACAGTAACATCTTGATGGAAAAAGAGCATGTATGTAAATGTTATAAACAATGGGAATTCCAGATCAGGTTCCAATAACAGCTGAAAATATAATTGTTCCTGGGGTCGGCTGCAGGCCCAGCCAAGGATGGGGAGTGATAAAGCTCTCATAAGGTAGGTTTGTTTCTGCTGGGCTTGGGTGAAAACAGCATCTCCTTAATAAGGCCCACGTTCACATGGATAATGGTGGGACAGCCATATCTAAATATAACGTGCGTGCTCATAAGCTTTTTAATCAGAACTAGGACAGTATTGTTTTTTCCCTAAAAAATCCCCCAAACTACTTCTCCCAACTTATACAAAAAAACAAACCAAAAGCATTACCCAGATGGTTTGACATTCTCTTTAAGGGGAACCCAAGCCAAAGGAAGCAGCCGAAACCAAAGCCTCCCTGAAGCCCAGCACTGGGCTTTTCCCGTAGATGGAGCAAGTGCTCCTCATACCTTCCTCTCATGCACCAGCATGACAGTACCTCGAGACAGATACAGGCCAGCAACCATTGACCAATTACCACACAAACTGCTCAGCATAACAAGGAAACTTCCACTCTGACCACTCCTGAATTTTTGAACGTGACTCAGCTGGCAACTGGGGCAGAAAACCATAAGAAACACCTACTACTCGGAAATGAGCTGGAAGTCTCCTGTCTGTGTCAGCGAGCCCACAGTGCCCCAGTGGTGGCTTTGGTGCCAGCCTTCACTGCTGTGCCCAGCAGAAGAGCTCCCAGCCCTGCCTCCCAGCCATGCTTGGCTGGGGCAGCAGGGCCCCTTGCCTACGGCTGCACAAGCCAGGGCACGGAGAATGAACCAGGGACCTGCTTTATGGACCACTGGCTCTAGGGAGCAGAGGGGCCACGCTCAAGAGGTGCTGGCAGAGAGCAGAGCAGAGCAGGAGCCATGCGAAGGAGGGACAAAGTGACTGATCAGGAGAGGAGGCGGCCAGGGACTGAGGGGCAGCAGCTGCAGTGAAGTCCTGCATGTGCATGGGGGTCCCTGGTCTGCTGCAGCAGCTGCTCCCCTGGCCAGATCCATGGCTGGCTCCTCTCCCTGGGAGACGGGAAGGAAAAGCAGGCTCCACCTGGGTCCTACTGCCCTTGGACTAGCACATGGGAGGTCCATGCATGACAGATTTATACGTTTTATACCATCCCACTCCACGCTGTGGGTTCAACTGAATCAGTTTGTCATGGTGATTCTGGGGTCCTTTGTTTCGCCAGTAATAAATAACGGGGTCACGGGGCAGCTGTCAGGCAAACCACCTGGGGCCTGTGCTACGACCAGAGGTGATCCCTGTGCTAGACAGTATAGAGCTTACTATTGAACCTGCCCTTTGGAGGTCAGGGAAGGGTTAAAATGAGAGCTGGGTGGTCAAAACACCCACAGTTTTTGAAGCCAAAAGCTAGAATTTAGCACAGGCTGCCATTAACAGCTCAAGGGTTGATGTCCCTTGGATCCAGCAGTCTCGCTATGTGCATATGTGGGATGCCTCTAAAGCAAAGTCAACCTTTTGTTTTCTCTCTGCCTCCTCCACCTTAAATGCCACTCTTTTAGCCAGCAGCTCTTTACTAGTGCCTTCTGTGGAGGAAGAAGATAAATGGATAAGCTCAGCTGGGTGGTGTGGGCTGGATGTGAGGACCCCTCAGCACACCAGTGAGGCCCCACGCCAGAGCTGCTGGCTGGGCTGCAGGACACTCCCCACCGTGGCCAGCCAGCAAGGCCGTCCTGCTCAATTCCCCAGCCCCAAGCTGCACGAAAGAAAGAGCTGGAGAGGGTTCATCAGGCTCCTGTGCCAGAACTTAGACTCCAGCCACGTTTGGCAGGAATGCTAGTGTTTCTCCCCCTTCTTTAATTAAATCTACCAAATGCATTAGCTCAGTGACAGCCCAAACCGAAAAAAACACGATTGAGATTTTGAAAAATCCGAATCTGATCTGTCCGTGCAAGAGAAAGATGAATGGAAATGGGATTTTCCTAAAAAATTTCCTAAAATCCTTGGTGTGTCTTGGAAAAGGTGTCAAAAGTTTAATACCAGGGCCTGGACACATGCCCTGAGTAAGTATTTCCACATGAGAGGGTTACCGAGACATAAACCAAACTCACATTCTGCTAACAGAAACTAACTCAAATCTAGGAACGGGCAACTCCTCCTAGTTATTTTCCTTCCTCCGAGTCTTGTTTCTCCGGGCACAGTCTAGTGATTTCACAATGAAGCAATTTCCCCTCCCAGCTTTAAAAAAAAACCAAAAACCAAAAAAAAAAAAAACCCACCCAAAACCCCAAACAAATTTTATCTAAGCTTTGTCCTCTTCCTCCCTCTCCTTCACCTTTCTCCCCCAAAATGTCCCTGCTTTACAACCCCCTGGGTAACTTCAGGGGCGCGGCAGTTGGCACGTACAGACAGCACCGCACAGACACGCTGATAACAGCTCTGCAGCCAGCAGGCTCTCCTGCTCGTTCAGGGAGCCGAAATGCCAATAAATCCCTGCCATTCTCTCTCTGTGACAGCCACAGTGGCATTACTGGCACCCCAGCTTCAGTGTGAGCCGGGTGCATCCCTTCAGTGTTACGAACTCCTCCTGCCGCACACCGGGTAGAAGTCATCCTAAGGCTGTCGTGCCGCAGGTGAACGGGCATCCTCTGCTCCTCCAGGCTCCTGGAGCAGCCAGGGACGACGCAACGCCTGACTCTCAGCTGGGTGGAGCACCCCCGTCCCCCGCCGGGAGCGGCAGAGCCGGCGGCAGCTCCCCGGGTCTTGCCGGCCCGTCCCGCCGCGTCCCGGCAGGCGGCAGCATTGCCCGCCGAGTGCGACCCCGGGCGGGAATTCACTTGGAATTGGGGGCTTTCCGCGGGGCTGCCCATTTCTCACCCCTCCCGCTTGACGACCCAGCTGACCACCACTCCCCCACCGGTGGGGGAGTGGTGGTCAGCTGGGTCGTCAAGCGGGAGGGGTGAGAAATGGGATGGATGATGATGGATGGATGGATGAGAAGGTCCCGCTTGGCAACCCTGGACCACGGCTGTCGCGGATGCGACACCCATCGGTGGGGCTGAGGCGGAAGGTACCAAGGGATGGAGAACTCTATTGCTGCTCCTCCTCCTCCGCATCACCACCACCACCATCAGTATTTGGGTGGTGGTGAAGGGTCGAGTAAACCAAAAACGGGAAGTTGCACTCAGTGTAGTTGGACCGGTCACAGAACCACTGAATGGTCTGGGTTGGAAGGGACCTTTATGGGTCATCTCGTTCCAACTCCCTCCCTGCCATGGGCAGGAACACCTTCCACTAGAAGGTGGTTGATTAAAGCCCCATCCAACCTGGCCTTGAACACTTCCAGGGGTGGGGCATCCACAGCTTCTCTGGACAATCTGTTCTGGTGCCTCAACACCGTCACAGTAAAGAATATTTCTGATACCTAATCTAAATCTACCCTCTTTCAGTTTACAGCCATCACCCCTTGTCCTGTGACTCTTTGTAAAAAGTCCCTCTCCAGCTTTCTTGTGACCCCTTGAGGTACTAGGAGGTGCTCTGAGGTCTCCCCGGAGCCTGCTCTTCTCCAGGCTTGAACAACCCCAACTCCCTCAGCCTGTCATCATAGAATTGCTCCAGCCCTCTGATCATCTCCATGGACCTCCTCTGGACTCACTCCAACAGGTCCATGTCCTTCTTACATTTGGGATGTGCATCAATGCACCCCACTGTTGTGCAAGAGCTTCATATCCCAGCCTAACGGGCTGCCTTCTGGAAAGCATCCATCCTAGACTTAGCACTTCAGCCTGAAGTTTGCATCTCTTGACATCTACAGCTTGACACCAAGAAAATGAATTTGTTTGTTTTTTTAAAAGCGTGCGAGTGTGAGAACGGTAGGACCAAACTTAAACTAATGCTTGGATTATTTTATTTGAGTTTTGTTGTGCAGGGCTTTGCTATGTTGTAGGCACAGATACTCCACTGGGTACCTCTGTAGTGATTAAGGTATCTGGAGCTTTGTGCACGTGTCCTTTTTAATACACAAACTTGAACAGTCTTTTTTTATCCAGTTCTCACACTGCTGCTACAGATACAGTGATGGTGTCTTTTTCAGAAGCAACTATACCTTACAATTTAGAGAATTAATAATTAGCTTCTGCAGGCCCATTACACACACAGATGTCAGAAAGAGAAATTATCAGCATTAATGGGAAAGAGAGGTGGAAGCAACTTGACTAAGGTTACGTCCCAGACCGGCACATGGCCAAACAGTGCCTGGCGTCAAGCTCTTCCACCTCCAGTCCTGCTGGTTTCTGTCTCTTAGAGCAGCAAAAGCGGAAATGAGTTTTCCAGCCTAAGGTAGCCTTGGAGAGGCAGAGTCAGGACAGAGAAACACCAAGCACAGAGGACATCTTCCTACTCTTCTCACGGCAGGCTGTGCCACCCAGGGCCCCAGAAGTGCTGGTGTACAAATGTGGGCTGTGGAAGAGCTCCCAGCAGCAGGAGCCCCTCCAACAAGCCATCCATCTCTCCCTGTGCAGACTCTCCAGCCGTCATGGCTTTTATTTCAGGCAGCAGCGAGTCTCACCGAACAAACGCGGAGCTGACAGAAAGCGCTGCCCTGACGGCCCTGAAGGCCAAAGTCCCGTCACAACAACAGGTAGGGCTCGGATTGCAGCTCTCCCAGCTGCTCCTGCTACATCTTCACCACGACTGTCCCTGCAGCGAGGCTCGGCGACCACCCATGCGGATCAAAGCCACGGGCACTACACGGTCCTTAAGGCTGCAAGTGCTGTCTCCCCTCGTGGATTCCCTCCCCAAGAGGCACCTGTCCCTTAGCACAGACTTGCCCAGACCACACCAAAGGCCAACCAAGCAACAGCGGCTTTCGATCTCCAGGCCCAGACCACATGGCGCGAGGACTTGTGGCCGGGCTGCCCTCTCCCTTGCCCTCAGCTCCACTGGTTTCAAATGCAGCATGCCAGGGGGACATCGGGGGGGGACACTGTGGGGGACATCGTCTCCCATCCACACCTGCCAGGGAGTCAGCGAGACAGGGGGAGGCTGCATGTGAGCGGCTGGGTGTAACTTCCACCCTGTCCCCAGTGCCAAAAACAAGCATGTTAAAGCTAATCTACCCCTGTCTCAGCTCAACTGCTTTTCTGTGACTAAGCCCCTTATAATGGTTTTACTAAAATCCCCTTTTGATGGAAAAAATCCCAGCTGGAAGTTTCGGGCAGCGGCACAATGTGCAAGTCTGCGTGTCCCTTTCCCCAGCTTCACAAAAGCCTCTAATCGAGTGGAAAATTTGCTGGAGGCCAGAGGTTTAGGCCTGCAATTATTTTTTAAGGGATTATCAGGAGAGAATGGGGGTACTTACGACCCTCCCTCTCTTTGTGCTTTGCTCTGTGCCGCTTTCAGATGGACTCAGCCAGAAACCTAAACCACCGCAGCTGGATCCAGCAAAACCAGGGCTCGCTTGGGCAGCTTGCCTCCTCTCTCTTGTAGGACAGATCCCAGACTCCAGGTTAGATGAGTCCCACTCCAGCAGCATGCAAGGAACAGAAGGGATTTTTTTTTTTTTTTTTTTTTTTTTTTTTTTTTTTTTTTTTTTAAGAAAAGCCTGAGAAAAAGCAAGAAATTCCAGTCCCGCGAGCCTCAGGGAACTGAAAAACCAAAGAGCCAGGAGGGATGAGGTCCACTGGACAGGCTTGGGCTTTGGCTCTGCAAAGCCATTATGCAGGAGGTCTTACACAAGTTACTCGCAGCAAGCTCCAAAAAAGACTTGGCAGCGAGGACGTGCGCGCTGTAACACCCAGCTTTTAAGGGCTTTGCTCCAAGGGTGGATCCCAGCGTTAGGGTCCACGGTGCTATTGTGGCCTCTGAGAACAGTCAAACACCACTAAGGATCCAAAACAACTCCTTACCAGGCACAGAGCCACTTCCTGTCAGCACGTTCAGCATGGGCAGGCCAGAGAAGAAGCGCCGCTGGCCCTCGTGCCTGGGGAGCTCCGTACCTTGCTCAGAGCTGCCGGGAACTGCCTGTGCTCACACGTGACCTGAAATCAGGTGCTTCTCCTCTACCACCAAACTACCATGCTCCCGCTTGCCTAACAGCAAGTGAGCCATACTCAAAGGAAGCAGCGGCATTCCCTGCTTCCCTAGCAGGCTAAGGAAGAAGATGACCTGCTTTAATCCCTGCCTCCCTTCGTGGCACTTCAAACCTATCCCTCCTGGAGAAGGCACTAAGCACCAGGCCTCAGACAAGGGCCAGGAACAGGGGCTACTCTTCGCTATTCCCATATAAGCCACACTAGGGTGTGGATGATTATTCCAGACTCAGAGCAAGGAAGGAAGCAATGGCTATAATCCACAGGCCTTGCGGTGTGTGGCATAAAGCACCCGTTGGTCAAGACAGGGAACCGGGCTTTGATCCCTGAGCTTTCCAACCATTCGGCTGCTATATAAGATGTTTCAACAGAGAGTGGCAGCTGCCACTGGGTTTTCTCCCTTATCGCGTGCGTGTGTGCTGGGTGTGCTCTGAAAGCACCTGGGGAGGCTCAGGAGCCAGGGCGCTCGCTTTCTGGATCGTGATCAGACTCATCAGTTTTGGGCAGGCACATAAGTAAAGCGCTCAGCACCCAAGGGGTGTTAAAATAAAACTAATTAAAAAAAGAAACTGCCAGACAAACAAACACGGAGGAAAAGTCAAATGAGGCATGTGTGGAATTACGATGCCTCGAGGAGCTAGGTGGTGCCTAAGCTGGGGATTTTGATTTTGCAATTCTGAATGCTGCTTAAATGTCATTTGGTTTTGGTTTGATTTTTTTTTTCCCTTGGATCAGTTTTTTGCTCCTCTCTACCCATTTCTCTCCATCCACACGGACACTGTTTTCAGAGTTTTAAGACAGTAAGTTAAATGACAAATGGCCTGGCCTGCTCAAAATTGCTCATTAAGGCTGATGTGCTTTAAAATACTCTCTACATGTCTAACTCCTGCAAGATGGATGAGTCTGCTGTCTAAGACAGCTTGAGAACTTCGGCATCCAAAGGTAAGGAATGCAGAATTGCCAGTAACTAGTAGGATAGGATGTGACCTGTGGGATTCACTAGTGGCACTAGAAATCAGGTGAAGAGTCAGGTCCAGCTCCAACTTCTCACTCTAATAAACTGAGCACTGTGCATAGTGCCACAGGAGTCCTCCTTCTCTACTTCCAAGGAAGATCTTTCCCCCAGCCTGCTGTTCCCGAGTACCATCAGTGAGCCTTGCTCTTGGAGTCCTAAGTCTTTCTGTTTATAGACAATCTGCTGTCCACAGATAACCTTGGAAAGCCCTACTTACAGTATCACTGAAAGGTCTTTCACATTAGGATCACCATCCAAATTCTGCACAGAGGCAGGATCAAATATATTCAGATCATTCCTGACAAGGGTTTATCTTACCTATTCCTAAAACCCTCCCTAAAGGTACATAGTCTGAAGCCCCTTTACTCAACCACTTCCAGTTTACTTCTAATAATATTTCGCCCTATTCACCTCAAATATTTTACTTTTCCCTCCAGACTAAGCCATGGTTTTAATGCTTTCCACAACTGCTGACAGAAAAGAATTGAGGAGTTTTTTGTTTCAGGCAACCTCTTATGGCCTGGGTGAACACTTCTTTCCCTGAGTGTTCACACTCCTGCAGATGCACCTCAGATGCAACACGGTTCAACTCCACCTCTGTGCAGCACCTGCCTTGTGAAGAGCCCACTTATCATGCTGCATTGTACAGGTGGATTTCTAGACACATGATAAACATTTCTGGAAACCATTGTTATCCTCACAAATGTTTGTACCCTGCAAGAGTTGAAACCAGGATCCCAACAATGTAAAGTGATTTGCTCACCGGGATGTTACAATGATTTTGTATTTTAAATTATTATAATATCTTTATGGTATATTTTATAATAAAGATACAACTTGCCACTTGTAAATTGCTAAAGCTTCCTAAGACTTACAGATAACTGTCTCAGCACTTCCACTACTTTACTTTACAGATCCCTGCCAGCCCCACTCCTTTATCCTCTTTACAGGTGTTCTCTCACACCCCTTGATCTAACAGCAGTGCTCCCCAAAAGAGTCAACAGGGACCATATTTCTGTCCCCTACCCAGGGGCCACTGATGGAGACACGAGAGATCTGCTCAATAAGACTGAAGATAACCAGTGTTTCACAGGCAGCTGCACACAGTAGAATGATCTTATTCTTTCTAGCATCACTTCACAATGCAAGTAAAAAGAGGGTACTGACAGGCCATGACAACTGGAACCACTCCTGTTCAAGCTGAACACTGCACCAAAGCTATCCTAGCATGAGCATTACAGACCTTTGAACTTCATGGGCTCTTGTCAACTCTGACACCAATACAGGATGTCCCACATCATGAACAGAGTGAAAAACAAAAATCCCTTTCCAGGTCTCAGAGTAGTTCTGCTGTCACTGGACTCAGAGACAGTATGGGGTACAGGCAGATACTTGTTTCCTACCTGCAGTATCACTGCTTTTTCTGAGACACAATTTCAGCTCCAGGCTCATTGCTAGAGCAGCAGAACAGAAGTGCTGAGCTACAGTGCAGCACAGAAATAGTGTTACTCATCCAGGAAATTACAGCTCCGCGTCCCACACACAGCATCGCCCTCGTGTCTAGATATGCAAGGCAATGGGCATCAGCCACACTGGAGTGAGGCAAGCAAATGGCTTGAATTCCTAAAACTCCAGGTACTCAGATGTCCCAGAGCAGCGTGGGAGCTTCTGGTGACTTGTACCTCTCATGAAAAACAAGAGTGGATTCTGTTCCAGGCTCTCCACATGACTCCAGGCAAGTCCTGCCACCCCTCTGCATCTCAGCTGCTTCGTGCTTAAACTGAAAGTATTATGCAGCTATAAGAATAGAAACACTTATTTCTGGAAGCTCAAAAAATTACTCAAGACCTCTGCACGGACGTCATCAGAGAAGTTTCAAATATAATCATTGACATTCCCGTGCCCAGCGCAGGAAATCTGTCAGAGCCTCCCAATGAGGCCTGAGGAAGTCCTAGCACATGTTCATTTCTGTTCCCTCCATGCCATTTCCCTGAAGAACGGGACTTGTAGACAGAAGGGTTTCAAAATATGTCTGAATTACTGCACTTGAGCTGTGTTGTGTCAGACAGGGGCTCAGTGTTGAAAGAATTGTCTATATGTTCAGCTGCATATCGTTACAAACATTTAAAGAAGCTGCTGTTTCCAAAAAGGAAGAAGTTCTTATTATTATGAAAGCTGGGGGTTTTCCAGGGTTGCTGGTGTGCCAGCAAAGGATGCAGAGCCAGGTTAGATAATCACAGTAGAAATGACAGGCAAATCTACAAGTGCCTGAGGACCACCTACGCAACATCTGCATGTCTCATAAACCAGGTGTTGCTCCCTGGAGCGCATAATTTGGGCACGGATTCCGTGTGCCACTCCTACCACCTCCTGGCTCCCACCAGGACAATGTCACGCACTGCCTACAGCTACGTGCAAAGCAAGGAGCGCCAACCCCAGTTCAGAGAAATCTGTCATTTACCAAGAAATGTTGTGTCAGTGCAAAACAAGCCCACAGCTGGGAATTGGCGGGACATATTTGAGGTATCGCACTCACAGAGCAGGAACAGAAAAACTGCTTTGCCCACAATTACCCAAAAACTGCAAGCAGTTAAAGTCAAAGACTTAAAAGGAGGCACACAGAGAAGTCAGGGGTCAGGCTCCAAGAGAGACACAGATTGACACTCCAGTAAACAGGCTTGTTACAAAGCTCTAAATGCAAAAAGGAGTTTATCCCAGCAGCAAGTGTCACGCTACACAGAGACATGCTTTCTTTACAGAGGCAAATGCATCTCGGTACGCCCAGCATCTAACACAGCTCTGGTCACTTAGTCCATGGATCCTACCACACTTCAGGGATGGGAACACCTCTCCTTCATCCACTAGCTGTTCTCAAAAGCTAAGGCTGAAACCCTGGAAATAGTTCCACTCTTCTTAAAAACAAACAACAAACAAAAAACAAACAAAAAACAAACAAAAAAAACAAACAAAACCCCCAAACAAACAAAAAACACAACCGCAAAAAAACCCAAAGAAAAAACCCAAAAACAACACACACAAAACAACAAAGAAAAAAAAACAACAACCAAAAAATATCCCTAGTCAGGAGTCTGCTACACCACAGAATGCAAAGTGAAGGTGACCATGGAAAGGGGTTCAGCACATGGATGCAGTTCTGGAGGAATTTTATTTTAATACATATGTATAACTCCAGGGGAAAAACCTCTGTCAATACAAATCCTATGGAAAATATTGCTCCTGTAGACAGAAGAGAGACCAGTTCTGTTTGTGTATTCAGGCACTGTATATATGAAGATATTTTAGAGGCCTCTATACTTAGCCATTGTGGTTTCAATCTTTCCCAGGCCAGAGGTAGCTGTGTAAGCATATAGTCAGCATTGACTAAACAAGTACTTTTAAACCATACTATTATTACTAAGTTCGTTAAAGAAGGATTCTCTCTCTTTTTTTTTTTAATGTGTGTGTGAATCTATAATTCCAGATAAAAACATTAAAAAACCCTGCCAAAACCCAACACCCTTCCAGCCCTTAGAGCAAGATGAGGTTTTTTTTCAGTATCTCCTTATATTTAACTGCAGCCAGACCACTTCAGGTCATGATTTCATCTGATCTCAGCAGGATGGCAGCGCTGGGTCCCGGGGAAAGCAGGGTCCCTCAGGAAGCGAAGCGGGTGACTCAGGCAGTGGAGCTCCTTCCTCTGAGTCAACACTGACCCAGTGTTTCAGCACCGTGCCGGAGGGCGCTGACCTGCCCGGCGCGTTGTCTCTCAGAGGAAATAAATGGGTGCCTGACCACACTTGTGGTTGTTAAAGACAACATGTCGCTGTTCACAAACACCGGCATTTGGCTACGTGACCGCTCCCCATGTGCGTAATTACATCTCTGCCTTCCTCCGCTTTCTGTCCTGAATTGTTTCAATGGCTCCTGTGTTTCATCCAGCCCTAAATGCGCTTCGATGGTTGGAGGAACAGTTCCAGCAGAGCCCTGAACTAAGAACCCAGAATTTTATTGCTGACCCCACCTTTGGCTGACTGCATAACCTAAGCATGTCTCTTCTTCTACCTTCTTTCCCTTGCTTTCCCCATGTGCACAAGGGAGATCATGAGAGGAATCTCTTCTGTAAAATGCATTGAGAGACACTGGTGGAAAAACCCATATAAGAGAGCACCATAAAGATGAGACAGTGCTATTAATTAGGTGCATTGATTAGACATTCTGGGATATTTTCAGCAGAAAAGGCAACAGGGAAAATAAGGGAGATGTGTAAGGAAAGAAGTGAAGCCTTTGCACTTGATATAATCATGACCTATGATCTTTCTTCAATCCAAGAGTGCCTTGGATTATGGACCAGACAGGTATTTCCCCCTTGGACATGGAGTTCAGTGATGCCTACTCTACAGTGAATTCTCTAAAGTTGCTGAGCATTACCAGGATTTTTTTTCCCCACAGGCAACTTAGCTGCCTATAATTACCTGAAGAAAAAATCCACCTCTTCTTCCCTAATCCCAGTGCTCTGATCCCATGCTCTGGGGACTCCATTCTGGAGCAACGTGACATTTACAACACACAGTCTGAAAAACACATGAAAAATTCACCTGGATCTGGGATTTGGCACAAAAACTCATCCCAGGTTCATCAAAAGGTTTGTGACCCCTCTGAGCACAGTTGGGACCAAGTGACAGTTTTGCTTTGTACCTCGTGGCTTGGAGAAGAAAAAAATCTGATCAAACTGATTGAGATACACTTGCAGAATTCCAATTCAGTTCCAAACTCAGAGGCCAGAAACTGCCTTGAACAGAGAGCAGCCAAAGAATTCTGCACTCACCTGCACGGCAAAAAGGATCAGCTTGACACAGGTGACAAGGACTCAATGGCAAACCTGACCACTGCCAACTCAGAGACAGCCACGAGAACACTGGTACTGCAGGTTAAAGAGGGATTCACTTCTGAAGCAAATCCCCCACCAACTCTACTACCCATGCAGTGGTTTGCAACTTTGAGCAGCCTTAGAGCTTGCAATTTGGATTCTGTCTGAATTAAACTGCACAGGAGACTGTGCTTGAGGAAGACACCTCATGTGCCTCCTCCACATCCACGGGATCAGACAAAAACTCATCCAAACTAACACTCCCCCACTGCACAGTGCTACTGCATGGGTGCCATGTCTTCAGCATGAGCCATGTTCACCCTCCAGGTCCACTCCTTCTGGCCCAATCTGCCTGCCACTGCGGCCACAGCCACCAAAAACTGGAGCTCAGCTGCCAGAGAACTTGGAGTGCAGAGGTACAGCAGTACCCGATTACTTGGGATATCTGTTTTTGAGCACCCTCTGCTGGATATTACAATTTTTAATTCTCTCCAGGCCAGCAATGCTTGCAGGCTAACTCTGATCAACCAGCAAAATGCTGGGGTGTGGAAGCAGGGAGCCTGTCCTGGCTATCCCTGGGATGCCCCAGCATACAGTGTGCCCAGTGTGCTGTGGGGGAGCCTATTCTGCACCAGTACATTCCCAATGGGATAAATCAGGGTTCATTGAAAACAATCAGAGCTCCAAGTCATAACAAGGAAAAGTCAAACCCAACAAAAGTTTTCCCCATGTGACTAAGTTGCTTATAATTCACTTACACTGAACGAAACATATTGCTGAAAAAAGTGCCAATGAAACACCTGAAATGCATTGTTCCCCGAGAGGATGGAGCTGCACAGGCTTTGATGGTGTAACATTTCCTGCTGCAGCTCAGACCTGCAGAGGTCACCTAACCACCACAACACTGGAGTGGATGACTATCAAAGAGGTTGTTGAGGCACCTGAGGTGGTGGTTTGACAAGATGGATAACTGCCACCTTGAATCTACAGTCCGTGAGGATAACAACAGCATCCTCATAGTCTACATCTCAGCCTTCAGGTGATTAGAAAGCTGGGGTCAACTCTGATCCCAGCCAGGTTTATAGTAATCATTCAATGCAGAGATGCTCGGGAATGCAAGGCTTAGGCAATGACTCCTCTAAGCTTGTGTCCACTGTCAGATGTTTCTAAGGAAGGTATTAGAGTTTTATGGGGCCAGGAAGAGCGTTTAACCAGCTGCAGCTGGAAGACTGTCCAGGAGCAGGAAGCCTCATACCTTCTAAAGCAGCTAGAATAAAGCTAATAAACTGCATATATCTAATCCTGTCTGCATTTTACTGTGTTCTCAGTCTCAATTATTTATGTGCAGTAACAAAAAAAAAAAAAAAAAAGTTTCACATGCGTCAGATGTTTTATTTCAATTTCATTGGAAACCTTGTATTATGTAAAAGTATACACAGGAATGCCTGGTTTACTTCTCTGTACTTCTAAGTTTATATGCTTCTGTCATATTGTTTTTTATTACTCTTCACTCTAACGAAGGATGCGTAATCTTTTCAGTCTTTCCACACCTCTAGGCATTTTCATCACCTTGCTCTGTTAAATATTTGTAGCAGAGCGATCGGAAATGAACGCACGATATTTTATTTTTAAAGACTGGAGTCCCACAGAATCACTCGTCTTCCCACCAGAGAGATCCCACACATCCCCCCCTTTGCCAGCAGCCTCCTGCTCAACCAAAGCACGGGGAGAGATGGAGGAAGCAGGGCTTGTTACCTCAGACCCTTTCACACTGCAAAATTCATGACTGCTGGAGGAGTTATGTGCTCCCGTGCCATGCCAGCCAGCGTCAGCTGTGGTAACGCAAACGAAAAGGCATTAACCCTGCTCCCTGCTAGGAAACAAAGTCTCCCACTCATTCCTGAGAAAAGTTAAAGGTACTCATTTCTGAGGCACTGGCGGGGTGGGTAGATACGCTCGCTGCAGTTCTCCAAAGATAGCTCAGAAATAACCTGGGAGGATCCCAGATGAAGGCTGGGTGTCTTCTTACATCTGTCTGGTTTCGGAGATGGAGTGTAAACAGTGGCACATTAGCTTAGATTAATTACAGACTGCCGGTATTTTGCTTTCATGTAGCGAGCTCTGGGAACATAACACTGCTGATAATTAAATAGCGCCTTCCATCAAAAGGCTCCAAACCACCCAGCAAACCAGCCGAGCTGTTGAGGCAGGGCTGCTGGGCCAGCACACAGCAGAGGCTTAACAGGACGCAGGAACACAGCACGCTTGTTTAGGAAATGAGACATTTCTACTGAAACTACAGAAGGAATTGTCACGTGCTTTACGTAAGTACTGCACAGCCAAACCTGTGCAGGATTAGCATCAGTGCCAGGAGACCTTCAGCAATCAGACCCTAAGTTTTATATCCCTCAAGAAAGATCATTGCTCCCCTGGTATGACTATTTTGTTTTTTTTTTTCCCCTGGAACAGTGGCTCAGTAATAACTGAGGAATAATAAAAAAAAATTAGTTATCTCCTACTTTGTTTTCTGCAGCTATGAGGTTTCTTTGCAGTTTTTCCACACAGAATATGAACAACACAGAGGATTTATTTGGGAGCTAACAGCCCTTACCTAAGCAAAGGTGAGAAAGTACAGAACAGGAGATAGATGCCAACAGAGAAAAGCTCATGGCAGTGGGGTTAATCTTCTGTGTCACCACATCCCCTCCATCTCCTTCCACACACATCACTGCCCATTGGTTACATGAGATTTTGTGCCAGGCTCACCAGTGTCAGTATTGGGAGGTGGGGGACCAAACCTTCCTTCCCATGTGCTGTATCACAGCTGTGTTACCACATCCTCTCTCCCTGTTCATTTCCTTTTCTGTCCTTGCCCTTCCCAGTCCTGAGGCTGCTTTTACCTTCTTGCCCCATGCCCTTGCAGTCTGACCACTGATGGCAGGGAAGACCACAGTTGCTTTGGCTGGGATGGCCAAATGAATTGCTGCCCTAAGGCCGGGCTGCTCCCCAAAACTGCAGTCCTGAACCCATCAGCTGTTCTCTCAAAGACACCAAAATGAGAGGCCCATTTAGAAGCCAAAGGGAGAGCAGAGGCTGCTGCTTTACATTCACACTTGCAACAACAAGGAGCAGAACTGGTGGAGGGGTGCACATTTTTCCTGCCCAGCACAGCCTGTGGTGCCATCACCCTGCAGAGGGAACTGGGAACCTGCAGTTGGGGAACTCAGTGTCTCAAGATCAGCTGCCCTTTGCAGGCTGGATCTAGGGACTGGGAACACTGACATACTGAAACACACACCAAATACCTTCAGCATTCCCAGAGTAACTCCCATAAATTCCATCTTGAGCTTCAGCAGCATTACTGAAGGGCAAAACCACGTACTGTCCTCGTGAGCACAGCATTATCACTCGATTTCACACAACCTGCCCTCTGTGCAGGGACAGTGACCAATCCAGCAAATTTCACCTTCCACAGCTGGATTCAAGGCCAGGCCACAGACACTCTTCAAAACCACTTAGGCTGGAACCTGCCCACTGATATGAGATGGCCAGAATGCCTGGCCAGGAGGCGATCCACAGGGATAACAGTCAGAGGGAGAAGGACTTCAGGGGGAAAGAAGGAAGGGAGCAAATTTCACACTGGAGCAGCTCTTACTGAATGGTTAATTACATGCTATTACAGTTCAGTTAACAATCTAAAGTGAGACACACACTTCCATCCAGCATCTCCTCATCTAACAGGGAAAGATATCTTTTTGGCACATTGTGCAGACAGCCTTTACTTTTCACATAACAGTTGAATAAAAGCCATGAGTACTAAGTCACATGCATTTGATACAGTTATTTGTTAATTTTGCCTACCCCTGCTAGAAAAAAACCCTTCCTTGAGCCCAACCATTCCATCACAGAAACCAGGTAATCCCAGCTACAGAAGCTGCACCAGCTCCTCACGGCTGAGGTGGTGGTGCTGATGGAGGGGAAGATGTAGGGAACAGATCACTTCGCAGATGTAAAGCACCAAACAACAAAGCACAGGAAAGCCAAAGAGATACAAAACTACCAAACTTCTACAGTATCTGTTAGGATTGTTCACTTACCTTTCACCTTCCTAGGAAGCAGGGGACAGTTGAAAAAGCAGGACCAGACGCAGAGCTCACAGGGGAAGTTGAAGAAAAGTACTTCCCATCTGCTCTCTCACAGTCCTGAGTTACAGAGAAGACACACTACACCTGAGGAGGTTCAAATGCAATGGTAATCCCCCACACCCTCTGCTGCTCACAGTTATCAGTACCCAGCTGAAAACCATGAAGGTAAGGAGCCGCTCAGGCTTAACAGAAGTGACAGAGCCTGGGTTACCTCCATAAATCCCAGTCCCCAGCCCTCACCCCCATAAGTGAATCCTCCAAGAGAAATACGGAATATTTTATAGTCATTAACATGAAGTTCATATCCTTGAGCCGTCAGATTCCTGACTGTAGACCTGGATCTCAGAATGCGAGGAGCTCTCTGCCAGCAAAGCTGTATGACTTTGGTCTCCAGTGTGTGTCTTGGGCTGAAGGAATATTCAGAGGCCCCAGTGTGCTGGGCATATAAGGCAGAAGATAGAAATTGATTTACATCGTTGTTATCCTGCTAGATAAATAAAAAATCTTATACTGAAAAGCTTTCTTATATCCTTTTATAGTAAGATAAGCATATAGCAACACTGGCATTCCCCTCACTTAGAGAGGCATGAGGATGAAGATTGAAAAGCGTATTAAACAGCCAGAGATGGGACTGCAGTTTGTTAGATGTGCAGGCAGGAGATCCTGGATAGCTCATGGAGAAAGAGAGAGGGTTTCCACCCACTCCTTTGCCTGGTTAAGTCCCTGAGGATCCCCAGCAGGTTTGTGTCACCAGCACGGCTACACTTGCCCTGCTGCTGTTACTTGTGTGTGGCAGAGACTAGAGGGGGCTCAGGTGGGCCTCCTTGAGCTGTGTCCACCCCTCAGCATTTCCATGCTGTGGGAATACCTTCCTTTCCCATGGAATCACTCCCGCTGCACTAGCAGAAACAGCAGAGGAGGACAAGACAGAAAGCAGAACTAGAAATTGCAAAACCAAAGTCCTCGTTTAGTCACCAAGTTGCATCTGTCCCTCACACATTTCTTGGAGGTATACATTTCTGTTCCAACGTAAGTGAAAGCCCAAGGACTCCAGTTGTCAGTTTCCTGCCAGTGCTGGAGTTCTTTCTGATATATTTAGAGCTCACAGCATCACACCAGCTCCTCTACTCATTAAGCCATGATATTTGAGCTATGACTTTTTTTTCCCTGTTTTAAAGGTAACCTATCTGAAGAAGCTCTCAGACTGTAAATCTGGTTGCTGAACAAGAAAAATATGGTTGTCCCAATGTGATTTTGTTGCTGCAATTAGTTTGGCTTTTTATTTAGAGAGTAGGTTTTATGTCTGCCTCGCAAGGACAAACTCCTGATCGAGACTAAAAATCTGGGTGAGACAACTGACCAACGCATCTGACCCAAGGCTGAAAATAAAAGCTGGCTTCCCACCTTAGTTTCCAAGTAAACTCCACCAAATGACGCAGCACCCCATACTGCATTTCACAGGCAGTGCAGATATATTTAGCCCTGGATGCCCCTCCCAGAGCTCAGCGTGGGGCACAACTGGCTGAGCAGAACCCAAGGAGGAATACAGGAAAACAAACCAGGCAAACCATCCTCCCCTACTCAGTAGCGTGGCTCTTGTTTACTTGCTTTGTTTAAAACAACATCAACAAACAAACAAAACCCCAAAACAAGGAAACTTTGCGAGAGGAGTTTTATTTTCAGGTCAGGCGGCAAACCCAAGAGTTGTAATTAGGTCCTGGAAATTAGCAGTTTAATTTATTTGTGTGGTTGAGTGCTCTTTGTATTCCTATCCCAGTGCCAGAGGAGAGTGTAGCAGATGAGATCAGCATCTACCCTTTCTCCAAAGACCTGTTAGAGAAAATGGTGTAAGCACCACACAAGCATCGAGGACGTATGCACATGCCGGGACTCTCCTTTCACAGGTGTGAAACTAGAGGAAAACGAGCCACTTGAACAGTGATATTTGGGTGCCAGAAGCAGCACAGTGGTTGCTTTTGGGATCTAGAAAAGTGCCCGAGGGAGGTGAGTTTCAGCAGTGTACAGACAGCTAACTTGCAAATGACTTGGTGTATTCCATCAGACACCTCCCCTGAGACACGACTCCAGGGCTGTGGGAGGGTTGGAAAATGAACATAGCTCTAGGAAACTGAGGTTTTGCCCTGAGGGCCTGAGATCTCCTGAGATCTCTTCTCAGCCTCATCAAATCAGACAGCAAGTGAGACAAATTATTGTGATAAAAATGACAAAAGGCAGTGGCTGCTCGGAAGCATCCACCAGCCAGGGTTTTGGCACCAGCTGGTTGTATGTGGTGAATGAATCTCTTCCCCCAGAAAGCGACAGGGAAGGCTTTCTACCTTCCCCAGAAGGGCTCTCAGCTGCCACACAGGAACACAAGGCATCTTCTTGGCTTCCATGCTGGGCAATTTCCCAACCTCAACTAAAAAAACTTACACACTCAAGTCTTAGTCATAAAAGACTTCCTTTTCTTCTCAAATCAGGAAAACAATCCATTCCATACTAGAAATAAATTAAGAAATCACAGAAAAACATAACAACGAGGTTGCATGAGCAGGAGTAACCCACCAAGACCCCCAGTCTGCTTTCCCTAACATGGCTGGTTTTAGTTCAAGTCTTTGGGAACTTCTTGCTCCACAGGATGAACTTTCACTTCAGAGCTGGCCTATGCAGAGCAGAAAGTGATTCATTAAAGAGCCTTCAGTGCAAAACACAAAACAATTTCTCTTACCATTTTCCTCACTCCGAAATGGGAACTAATGTAGAGCCAGAGAAAGTTCATGGCCATCATAAGACTTTATTCTGAGTAACACTACAAGCACAGAGACTTTTGATTTCTCAGAGTTGCACTGCTCCATCCTCTCCCGTGACTATTTAAGAGTATGAGTGGAGTAGCTGTCTCCTAGATTCCCCAGTCTTTTGCTCCTTTCCCCTAAGAAGTGCTCTCTCAAGGCCATCCTTCCTTCAGCCAAGAGATCCAAGCACAGCTTTTTGCTGGTGGTATCACTGCCCCAGCCCCAGGAGAAGAGACCATTATTTAAAGAGGTAAAGAGTGGAACTGAGATATGATCATAATGACTGACCCCTGGGCACTCTAAAGCAGAGGACCACAACGTGCTGAGACATGAATAACCCTCCTCCTGTGGGAGTGTTGGGCACTGCTGCTCTGTGTGACCAAGAACTAACCAGTTTTAGAAATCCCTGGACATCGGTGTCCCATTTCACAGTCCTGCAACCGCAGAGACAAATAATAGTCCATAACAAACAACTTGAGGAGACCTCTTTTTCTTATCAGATTTTTATAAAAGTAATACAAGATTTTTCCCTAATTGGAGGTACAAAATTGCTCACAGAAACTCCTCCAAGTAATTCCTGTCCTATAGGTTGTGCACATGTGCTGACAGTATCTATTACGCAAACACTTAAGAATGACAGGCATAGCTTCTTATCCCTGACTGGGTGAGTGCAATGCCTGGAACCAAATTTATCATGCAAATATTTGAAATTAAGATGCCAAAATTCAGGTCCCTTCTATAGTGCTTGCTTTAGCCCGCTACCACTGCATCAGTGAGCATTTCCATAATGAAAATCACTTGTTAAAATACTCACAAAGACTGCAGTGCTCTTCCAACACAAGCACCGATCTTCCTCTAAATATTGGCCAATACTAGCCAAAAAGTTTAAAATACTCACCTAGCTCATCACCGTTCCAGTGATGTAATGTTTGTAACAGTCCCGCCAGTGCCATACACAAGGGAGGTTTCTGTGAGAACCAGTCTTTTCTCCTTCAAGAATATGTCTCCTGCTCGTTTAGATTAATTGATTTCACACACAGTTGTTTATGTGTGTGGCCTCCCTTGATTTTCTGAGCTCTCTTCGCTCCAAACAAAACAGCTTAGGGTTGCAGAGGGAGCCAACTGCATTTTGGAAGAGGGGAGATAACACCTCAAAGCCAGACAGAAAAGGACGTTTCTTGCTTCAGAGACTTTTCTCTGGATTACTCTCTGAGGCAGCCTGACAAAAGCATGCTTCTGGGGAACACCATAAAACTGCTTCAGAGACTCACTGCACAGAGCCTGGCAGGAAAAAACTCCCCACAATGGTGGGAAGGGGAAAAAGTAACTTCTGAGGAGAAAGATATATGGCACTCTGTGAGATTGCAAACAATAGACAACCAAGAAGCTGTCTCAAGTTTTAAAACATCCTGATTTCATATAAAAGCCTGTAGCTAGACTGAGAGAGCACCAGAATCCTCATTTGTGCATGGAACATGTATCAGGCAGCTGTGCAGTGCACCACCAAATGCTGGTTCTGAAGGAAAATTTATCTTCGGAAAGAAATCTGGATATTAATTTGAAAGCACAACACAGAGCAAGAAAGATTAACTGCCCTCAGCCTCTCCAGACCAGCCATGTGGACACACCACAGATTCAATCTGCAGTGAATTACAAGTCATCACAGACAAAGTATTGGAGTAGCCAGCCAGCAAAACCAGTGGAAATATACTTTTGTGGATCTGGTCAGAGAATGGAATCTCTCTGTTCCCCAAGAAGGGCTGGGATTTCAGCATTTGCCTGCATCCCAAATAGGGATGAAAGGTCAAAATATTATACTATTTCATACTACAACCAATTCCAAACTCTTCTGATATCAAACTGCAGGGGCAGGGGGAAGATATCGACAGAAACAAAACATTCAAAACGTTTTACCAGAATTTTCTCCGTCTACCAGCACTGTAAGAATATATGGGCCCTGATATTATCCATCAAGGCTGTCAGGAGACCTGGCTGATGTCATTGCAAGGCTGCTCTGCATAACCTTTGACAAGTCATGGAGATTTTAGGACGTCCCAGAGGACTGAAAGAAGGCCAAGGTCACCCCCATCTACAAAAAAGGCTTAAGGGACATTTAAGTCTGAATGTCAAGCGGAGACAGAAATCATTAGGTTTTGAAACATCACTATGGAAAAATATGTTTTTCTTCTCAAAATTTCAATTCAGAACACACCATGTTTGCTTATGAGAGCTTTTTCATTTTACCAGCTCAGTGCTTGTTTTGCTGCTTGAGGACTGGACATTTGCTCCAAGCATATGGATGTTTTCAATGGGCTTATCCACACTGGAGGTTCCCTTTAGAAGTCCAGGAACACACTTGCACCCAGACTTTTTTAGAAACCTGAAATATTATAGTGTAATTACACCCCTAAATTTTGGGGAAGTGGTCCATGGTGTCAGATGAGCAGTAGAGAAACACTTTGCACACAGATGAGGAGTGGGGTCTGCAGATACTCCTGGATGCCCTCCAAAGCAGCATCTCTTCATCTGCGTAAAAGATTAGAGATCTCTATCCAAAGGTTGGTTTTGCAAAATCTTGGAAAGGAAAAGGTAAATGGGCCTCTGAAAACACTAAATTACCTCTTATAACTTGTTACTTATTTAGTATTATTTCTCTGCAGGAAAAAAAAAATCAAAACCAACCTCACAAACAAAAGCCTAATTCCAACTCCAGTAATCTGGAAACACCTTTAAAATTTCCGAAGACATCTTTAGGCAGATGTACAACTACCAGGAGCCTCTGCCCAATGCAGAAATAACCAGCCAGAGCTTCCTGTGGAAGCAAGGACAATTAGAGAACGCAGTATATCCCAAACACAAGGTTGTAAACTCTGACTGAAAAGGCCACTCCGTCACTAACGCGCTGCTTCAGGGACAATGGCTGTGAACATGCAAGTCTGCACAGCACCACAACCACAGAGCACATCAATCTACAGGGACTAGTCACAGATGCAGGACCTCAGATTGCCAGTCATCAAGATGGTCTGGAAGATCCACTCAGCACAGTGCTGAGCTGTGCCAAGAAAAAGCCTTACCAAAGCAAGAGTGGCAGCATAAAGTGGTGAATTTGATGTGACGGTGTTGGTATTAAAGCCAAAGGCTCCAGTACATTTGGATAGAGGAGGTGAAGGGAAAAGTAAAACGTGTTTAGGTGGAGTCACAACTATTGACGAAGCAGACCAGCAACATTTGCCTGAGAACCAAAGGGAGAACTGATTGTGTTCAAGCGACTGCAGCTTTCAGCATCAGACCAGCACCTGTTAGATTGATGGACCTTCTGGATGTCAACCTATAATTTTGGAATGGGTGCTGCTTTTGAGGTCTTTCAAGCCCAGGCTCAGTTTAGAAAGCTATGACCACCCCATGGCAGCCTGTCCCATGATGTGAATGAGCCACAATTTCCACATTCACTTGCACACAGGTCTGCTGGATAATCCTAGACCTAAAGATTTTGGGCTTTGTGAAGATCACCACCTCTTTTACCAGCAGGAAGAACGAGTTACTGGACCAGCTGGGAAATAAGAGGATAATCCTCCCTGTTGCCTAAGGGAAGTGCAGGAATTGGTACAGGTAACAGGCAAAGCTTTCCATGCCTGCTCAGAGCCATGCTGTGATGGTCGCCTTCCATCTGCTTGGCTTAGAATCCACTGCACGAAGCACGAGGTTTTCCAGCTCAGATCTCACCCAGGTTTATCAAAAGCAGCAACAAACTGACAGAACCTTCTCTCTAATGCATTTTAAATACATTTCCTATTTCAGCCTTGTCTGTAGGCTAAAGTAAGGCTTAGTTTGTGTTAACTAACTCTGCCTAAACATAACCATTTTTCCTATTGCTTCTAGCTTGCTTTATGCTTGACTTAGAAGCATTACCTGGCCTCTGTAAGTAGGGCCCAGTCCAGACTATCAACTTCACCCCACAAAAACTTTTTTAGTTAATTGAGTGAAAACAAGACATAATAAAAACATGTGCCTCCCAACACCCCATGAACACTGTTGTGCTGACAAAGATGGCCACATGGGCACAGCTGGGCCCGCAGAAATGCTCCCTTCTTTCATGAGCTTTGGAAAGGTGTCACAGCTGCACAGGCAGAAAAGGCCAGCACTGCTAGACACAACCTAACACAAGCAGTCAAACTGAGACAGTAAATTGTTCCTGGTGTGCGAGTCTGACCTAACTGGCACCGTTTTCTTAGAAGATAAAGAAGATTTATATGCCTTGTGGGTAAAAGTTTTGGTTATTACGTGCAGTGGGGTTTTATACCACTGAGGTGCAACTGTAATGCAGAAATACAGATCCACTCTTAGATCTTCTCAGTGCTATGAAAGAGGCAAGCAACTCTCAAGCCTTTCAGGATTGTGCAGGCTTCTTGGAAAAAGGCAGAGATGCTGAAAGAGCCTGTGCAGCTTCAGTAAAAACTTTAAAAAACCCAGTGCCACGCTCACCAAGCTTATCCAGCTGAAAACTTCCTTGCCATTAATAAAAAATTATTAGAAGTTCACTTTGTATATTGGCAGAACTCCCAAACAGCTTGTTAAGAATAGGTGGAAATGGGGACTAGCTATAAAAACAGAAAAGAAATTGGGACAGGTAATTGGTCATAATTCACAGGCGCTCACTCCGCTCTACCTGTATGGCAGGCTGTGAAATTTCTGCAGGTGGAATAACAGCTGCAGCCACCCACAAGGCTGCAGATGTGGGTGACAAATCTGGTTTGTACACACCACATACTGGAGCGAGAGCTGACATTTTGGTCCAAAACCAGAAACTTCCAGTACAGCACATGGAGTAACGGAGCTACCCCATGAATATCTGCATCGTCTCAATGCAAGACTGTAAAGCTTCAGTCAGTTTTCAGAGGTGTAAAACTGGGCAGAACTGACAGTGATAACACCCATAGGATAACTACAAACCTTCCAAGCTGTGACACAGAGGTGACAATGACAAAATATTTACTAAACAAAACCCTGACACATTGCCAGGACCAATAATTACAGTAATTATTAACCAATCCGGGCCACAGAATATAATAAAGAAACCTGCAGAATAGCTGTATCTGTAAAAAGAGGACGAAAAAAAGGAACTTAATTTTCTCTTGTACAGTATCAATTTTTTATGATTAGAGACAATTTCAGCAGCCTTAGGAACACCTCAGGGAGTAACGAACGCGGCAATCACAAAATTATTTTGTCTGAAAAGTGTTCCATTAATGAAGACATATTTGGGCTCATATGTTTCTCTCGACACTGTGATGTGTAACAGAGCTCAGAAACATTTCCACAGCTAAGCAAGACAGAGTCTCATTTAATTTGCTTTAGGAGCTCCAGCTTATCCATAATAGAGGTGCTACAATGCTTCAGGACTCAGTGAAACAATGATACCAAACCAGCCAAGAAGCTAAATACAGAACAACTGGAAAAGAAAGATAAATTTAGGGAAACCACTGAAATATTAATGTTCCTATGAGCTTCGTTAACCCTCTGACCTTAACAATGGAAAAAAACAAACCCAAGACACATGTTCCACTGAGCCACTTCACTCTCCTTCACTTCCAAGATGGGAGACTTTATAGAAAACGTATTTTCCCTCAAATCCTTCAAACCAAGACTTAAACTTCCTATGTATTCACAGATCTCTCTCTCTCTAAAGATACAGTGTTGCTCTCATTTTCTTTCTCTAAGAGAAAAACTATCAAACCCTTTGAGCCTTTCCCATGAACTACTTAAACCCACAAATTAATCTAAACCAAGAACTCTTTACAAATCCCTGCACGCAACAGTGCCATGAGCTCTCCGGCCACAAACTGATTCCCACTCTAGGAAGGCTCATTCCATTTGAGTATCCCTGGTATGCTGTGCATTGATTTATCTCATTTTGTTTTGCTCCAGATCCTGAGATGAAGCTTTGCAAAATGGACTAGACATTTTGAGTAATCAAGTCTGCCCAAGTAGCTGAAATAGCTGAACCTTGGGGAAAAACAAGCAAACAAAAAACAACACAAAACAGGACCTTTTGACAGCGTTTCAAGTTGGATACCCCCAAATCACCAGTCATTGCTGAAAACCCTGGCCTTTGCTACCCTCCCTCTGAATATGAGAGTATTAAGCACAAGGCCACCGGGTTAGCTCAAAGAGTGGCAGAGGAGGCCAGGATTCAAATCATCTCTCTCATGTGGTAGACCACAGCATTAGCTACATGACACAGCAGGCATGCCTGGAAAGGCAGAGATCAATTAGGGGTCTCTTGCAGGACATGAATGGTTTGATCCTGATGGTTTTATTTAGATGAAGAAGGCTGCCAGGTTGGGCCATATTTACTGTCCCAAACTCGGGAACACTAAAGAAAGCAAATTCTGTCCAGCCTGACAGAAACAGGAGCATTCCCTCTCCTCTGCTTCGCCCTCTCTCCAGCTCCTCATTTATCAAACATCACTCATTTATCAAACATCACTCATTTATCAAACATCACTCAGACAAAAGACAGTTTGGGGAAGCCCAGCTCTGAACAAAGTGAAATAAGGAAGATGCCTTCACGGGGAGTCACCTACTGACCCCACTGCTGGGATCCCTATGGGAGCAGAAAGAGGCACTGTCTCTTTAGGGCTGGCCAGGGAGCAACTCAGCATGCCTGATCTCTGTTTGGGAGCAACCACAGCCAGAAGAAAAACAACTGTGGGCTGTAGCAGGACAAGGGGAGATTTCCTGAAGCCTGCTGTGAAATAAATACTCAGCAACCAAAGATGAGAGGACTAGGGACCCTCCAGTCCTGAGGGCTGTGCAACCAGATTTAAAAATAAAACCTGCAAGAGGGAGAACTGGCTTGCCCAGGACTTCGAAAGAGCCAGCATCCCCCAGAGAGAGGGAGCGAGCAGCAAACCACCAGCCCAAGGCAGCCAGGAAACGCTGCAGCAGGAGCCAGACCCACAGCCCAGCCACAAGAGAACAGGTCGGCTTAGGATGGATGAAGCCGGCTGGGGAGTTAAATTTAGACAGGTAAACATACTGAGGGGAAGAGATGGGGTTCACACAGCCCTCACCGTCTGCTGCTGCCAGGCCCTGGGGAGGAATCTTCCCAAAAACACTGTAGAGATAGGGCACCTCAGAGTAAGGGCTGTTGGGGGCAAGTGTGTTGGGAGCACCCAGTCAGAGGGGCATTTTTTCCCCATTATTTGCTCTAAGCATCTCCCTGCCAGGCACTGTCCCCAGGAAGCAGGGAAGCTGTTGAGAGAAGCATGGAGGATTCTGCAGGCTGAGGAGAGATGCAAGTCCTGGCTACACGTGGTGCAATGGGACCATGTAACAGGAGAAGGAAGCGTAACAGGAAAAATCCAATGAGAAACACAGGGGCCACGGCACCAGTGTAGACACTTGGGTGTCAGAGCCCTGATGAGCTCCCTTTTTGAAGGGAAAAAAGGATAAAAGAAGCAAGAACAAGGAGCTAGTCTTGTAAACTCAGCCAAACTCTCTCTTGAGTCATCCAGGCCCCAAGAACTGGAAGGGACACACAGCACTCCTTACCCCGCACTGCCTGCAGCCCCACGGCAAGCCATCAGAGCTCACTGCCCATTTAACAGCTCCCAAGGACAAGGGAAGGATCCCCACACTCACACAGACTGCCCCCCACAAGGGGCTGCCCTCACAAAGCGCTCCCACTGAGCACGGACGTGCAGTGACGAGGCACATGAGAGCACCCCTACTTTGTGGGAACTGCTGTGCCCAAAAGGGACAATCTGCTCTCAGGGACCCCGTCGCTCCACCTCACCCAGAGCAGGGGAAGGCTTGTGTAAGCTCCACCAAGGCCTAAGCCAGAGCTTGGAAGGGGGTGGCGGATCACAGGGTCTGGGCTCGTCTCTAATTCCGTCCATATGGTCTCAGCCAGTTATCTCTGCAGTGAGCCCAAGAACTTCAGTGAAGCGCCTCTTCCAAAGGGACACCCAGTCTTTATTTGAAGATTTTAAGAGCTGGAGGAGCTAAAGTTGCCTCTGTTCCGATGGTTAATCGCCCTGCTGTTAAAAACACTGCCTGTTTCTAACAGAGCTTAAATGCCCAGCCACATGCCTTAAGTTCTCTCTCCTGAATTGGAAAGCTTTCCAAGCACCCTCAGAACCGCTGAAAGCGCTCAGGTATCACACCATGCTCTTTCTGAAATGCTACCTAGGTCTACATTCCTTAAATCTCGCATTAGAAAAGGATTTTTTCCAGTCCAGGAGAAATTCCCCTGGGTCCTCTCTGTGCTGCCTTCAGTTTTAATGAAGTCTGTATGGCTTTTCCCAGCAAGCAAAGGTCCCTTTCTATGCAAAAGTGGAATCAAATCACAGACTGCCCTGTCTTACATAACAACAAGCCTTGGCTATCCACATCCTGATTTTAAAAGTTCTGTGTTTCAAAGTCTCTCTGAAATGCTCAGTGTGTGTGTGTGTGTGTGTCCAATTTATTTGGAAATGATGAAATGGTTTTCACTCGAACCTTGATCAGCTGTTAGAAAAAAAGGTCTTATGAATAGAAACAATTTATATTCATTTAAATGAGCAGTCATGCAGTTTTCAGAAAATAACTGGTTTCCCTGCGCGCCTTGAAACCCAAACCCAACAACTTCAGGACAAAAGACGGAAGATGTGAAGCATTTCAGAAACAGAGAGGCCTGCTGGGCTAGAGAAAGGGACAGATAGCTTAAAGGTGACTGCACTGATTTATTAATTTTTAAAAAATTTCACAGTATTTGATCTCTTCCTAAAAGACCAAGCTCCTGGAGACTTTACTATACAAGAATGTTAATTTTTCTTTAAAAAAAAATAGGACCCCCCAACTTTCTAGACCCAGTTCTTTTCAAAACTTCTGTATCTTTCAACTGATGTCATGAATTCTGGCAGATTGGGAAGGAAGGGGTCGAGAGAGAAGACTTCTCAGGCCTGGGAGCCTGCAGCCACAACTTCAGCTTTAGCTTTCCTAAACAGAGGTCCGTCACATGTGGAAGGACATTTTCATTGTACATGCACTGGAAACAAGGGAAAGAACACAGGGGCTTACAGCTTACAGCCACCAAGAGGAGAGCAGGGCTAATCCTGAAGGAGCTAGGGAGTGACTCCTTTCCAAAAGGAAGGAATCTCTCACAGATGCTCCTGGGCACTCCTGTCACTCACGTGAGTGAGTGACAGAGCCTGTGAGCAGAGGAAACCCACAGCTGGAACGGGGCCAGCTCATTTCCCCAGCTCTGCCTCCTACCCCACACTGGCAGCTCAACCTCACACTTTTCTCTCCATAAACTCAGCAAATTTCTTTAAAGAAGAAGGAAGAAACCTGAGTACTTAGGCTAGCTTCACTGCACATGCGGCAAGTAATCCCTCAAGTTGGACACCTGGGTAAAAAACATTCCACCTGAATTCCTGCAGTGCCCAACCTTCACCTTGGATAAACCCATGTGTCCATTCATAGGACACTGGTTTAAGAAAAGTGACTCTCCAGCCAACTTTAGGAAAGCCCACTGCTTTTTCTTTTGGGAAGAAGAGCGCATATCCAACTTGGTTCTCAACAGCATCTGTGTGACAGAAGACAGGCACCTGCAGGTGAAACCTCCCATCACCAGAAAAAGTGGTCCCTTCAGCTCATGTGTCAGATGCCCAGCAGCAAACACGGGAAGGAAGGACAAGGACAGGCTTACACTTGAGTGTTGGTCTAAGCCTGTAGGGGAAGGTGGGGGAGGCGTTAGAAACCTGCATGCACCAGGCAGGCTCTGAAGGGACAGAGAGGTGAAGGTGAGTGCAAAGGAGAGAGATACCTTGTGTGCCCTTTGTATCCGTGTGCCCGAGGCTGTGTGGACACAAAAGCCCAAACAAAGGGCAGCAGGAAGGAGCCCCTGACACATAGGAGAGGAGGAAGCATCCATGCAAAAGACAGTCTGCACGTGCAGGTGATGTGGAGTAAAACAAATTACACCGGAAACACGTAGGTGCACACAAGGAATGTGATGCACAAGCAACCCAAGTTTTTGGCTTGGAAGAAACTGAAGCAGTAACAAAAGTGCTGGTACATGTGTATGGAACAGCTCTGTCACGAAAAAGCTCCACAATCCCAAAGATGAACAGGTGAGTATGTGAGTGCGGGCAGCAGGGCATTAAGAGGCAGGTGCAAGTTGGATAGAGAGACTGACAGGGACACTCACCTGATGGCAGAGGAAAACTACCAAAACCATGAGGCAACCGAGTGTATGACAGCGCACAAAAATATGTTTGGGGAAGTTCTGTTACCCCTATCACTAAGGGAAGTATTGCACAGTAATTCCTAGAAAAAAAAAAAACAACCAAAAAAACCCCAAACCAAACAACCAAAAAAAAACCCCAACAAACAAACAAACAAAAAAAACCAACAAAAACAAAAACAAGTTTCATAAAACAGCGTGTTTGCTACAGACATAACTGGGATGCTCGTGCCCTGGTACTGTGAAACCAGGCAAACCATTACTACTCATCTGTGTTTTTATGTGCACAAGCACCCTTTCCCACGCCACATGCCACGTCTTGTGCCACACCACAGGCACTTGGGAGAGAAGGACAGTGTGGGCTGGGGGCTTGGGTGCTCTCCGGAAAGCTGCTGTGCTCACGCTCAGGGAAAGGGTCCTCGTCCAAGAGTGACATCCCTGTGCCTCAAGAGTAACATCCATCTTGCTGGAGTAACATCTGCTTTGTTGAACTCACGTCTGTCATGCCTTAGGAACATCTGTTTCACCAGCACAGTGTCTGCCGCCCCAGAGGAGCATCCCGCGCACCCCAGCAACATCCCTCTTGCCGGAGGGTGGCCTCTCACGCCCCTGCAGCGTCTGTCCTGTCACAGCAGGTCTCTCCCACCGCAGCAACTCCACCAAGGCCACCCCGGGGTGGCGGGGCCAACCCGCAGCCGGCCCTATCCCCGCGCTCCGGTCGCCCCTCCGCTGCTCCGTGTGGCGGGAGGGCTCACCCGGGGGCTCGCTCCCCCGACAGCCCCTGTCCGCAATCGGGGCCGCCCGCCGCGGGGACTCCGCGCAGCCCGGACCGCCCGATCCCCGCGACCCACGCAGCCCCTGCCCTTCCCCTCCCCGACCGGCGGCCGTGACGGGCCGGGGGCGCCTCCGGGCCGAGCCGCCCGGGGTCGGCGGCGAAACGCTGCCGTGTGTCCCGGGCTGCGAGAGCTGGGACACCCCCGGCACTGCCCGCGCCGCCTCCCGCCCCTTCGGGGACCGCCCGGCGGCGGCGTCCGGCCCCGGGACGAGACGAGCGCGGGGGTCCGCACCGCCCGGAGCGGAAAAACACCTCCCGCCCCCCGGCCTCCTCCTCCTCCTCCCGCCGCCGCCCTCCCGCCGCCGCGGGCCGGGGCCGCCTCCTACCTGCATCTCCCGGGCGCCGCGTCCCCGGGCGGCGGCGGCGGCAGGTGAGCGGGCGGGCGCGGCGGGCGAGGGGCTCCGCGGGGCTCCGCGGCGTCCGGAGACCGCGAGGGGACGCACCTGCCCCGGGGGCCGCCGCCCCGGGCCGAGCCCCCCGCCGGCTGCAAGAGGGGAGCGGGGGGAGGTTGCCGGCGCTGCCCTCCCCGTCGCCGCGGCGGCGCTGGGCTCGGCGAACGGCGGCACCGAGGACGACTCCCGGCCGAAGTTGGCGGCGGCGGCGAGTGCCGGGCCCGGGAGGTGCCGGCGGATCCCGGGGGCTCCGGCCGCCTCCGCCCCGCCTCCCCCCGCCCCGCGCCCGCCCCCCGCGCCCTGCGCCCGCCCCGCCGCGGGCACCGCCGCCGCCGCCGGGATGGGGCTCGCTGGAGGGGGCGAGGCGGCCCGGGGATGGGGCGGGCATGGGGCTGGCCCGGGGGCGAGCTGCGGACCCGCTGCCGTCGTGGGGGGGCCCGTGCCGGCGAGCGGGGAGGGCGACGGGGAAGGAGCGCTGCGGTCCCGTGCGCTGAAGGCGACAGGGCTGGCTCCCTCCCTCCGGCCCCTGCAGCCCTCCGGTCCCTGCCGTCCTCGCAGCGCACCCCCCGCAGGGACGCTCAGTCACTCGTGGGTCGCTCTCAGCGCATCCCTGCAGTGCTCCCTCCCTGGCTGCCCGGCCCCGCCGCCTCGAAGTGTCCAGCCCGCTCCAATCGCCCCGAGCTGCCGACAGCTCCGTGCCCTCTGCTTCTCCCTGTGGGGGCACCACGGGCACCCTGCTCTTGTGGCTTCTGCCCCAGGGGTAGCAACGTGCTGGGAGTGAAAACCCCTCCGGTACGGGCAGCGGGGTTTCTGGCTTTTGACCTGGTGACCCACTGCTTCATCCTAGCACCGATTTTTGGCGTCTGTCTCCCATGTGTGTGGGGGACCGGGTTGCAATAAGGTGTGAATGAGGCAAAGCCTGTTTCGGGGATGCTGTTAAAATAGGCTGGCAAAGTTTGGCAGAGGAGACAGCACATGAAGCTCTTGATGGGGCTGGCTCTCAACAAGCACATCCATCCCTTGCCTGCAACACCAGGAATCACACTGGAGGATCTCCCCCACCCCTCTTTCCATAAAACTTCACAGATTCACAGCCAGACCCTGTTCTCACTTTTCCTGGCAGAAGTAGGGAGTAGCTGCACAGGCATTAGCAGGATCACTGCAAATTTATGTTGGTGTAACTGAAAGCGGTGCCTAGCCCCCAGGATTGCTGGGCATCCCAGTACATGGAGACAGGATTTACATGCCTGGCCTCTGAGCTTGGTGACAGCTCTGCAGCAGCCAACAAAGCCAGAAGTTACACTTGTTGTGTCCAGGTCCCCATCTCCGGGCCCCACACTGTCAGGCATCCAAAGTCCCCGTGCAGCAGGAGCTGCAGAGCCTCACACGAAGTGCAAGGAGCACCTTGCTCCTCCTACACCTAAACAGACTCTCACATTTAAGGATCCAAATAGAATTACATGAAGAAAGCATTTGGTCCCCTGGAATTCCTCAAATTTGTACTGGCTTGGGGCATAGTGCAGCTTGAGGCATAAACCCATACATGAGCACCTTGTTTCCAAAAGCTCTGATCATCCCTTTGGGTTGGCAGTGGAAATCCTCAAGTGAGCATTTTCAGAGGAGCAGATAAGTGTTTGAATACAGGCTACACAGGACCAGTAATTGAAAGAGCCTAATTTATGACCAACTGCAACAGTGTTTCCCATCACTGTAGTCATTAATGATACTTTCTTTTAATGGGGATAGGAGATAGAGGAGGTACAGCTGGAGGTAAATAGTAACCCAGTGTTTGTGGCAGGAAATAAGGAGCCATTGTCCTCAGTGCTATATAACTAGAGAGATAATAGTTGGTACAGCAAATACCAACTAATTAGAGGGCAGAGGAAGTCTTGAAATTGCAGCTGGCTGCGGGAAATTTTAGGTGCCAGCTTTTTTGCTCCAAGGTAAAGCCTGTTTACTATATGGGCTCTTGTTCCCTGCTTGTCTGTCTAACTTGCACCTTAAGGTTGCAGAGGGGAGGGGCAAGATGCTCCTTTGGGGACCCAGAAGACAGCAGGGTCCCCTCCTGGGGACCGAGAGGTACGAAGAGGAGTGTCACAGAACTGAGACTGGGTAACAAATTATTTGGTCTGTTGAGTGACACACTTTTCCACTTTGGGTGCTCTGAGGCACAACTAGCCACAGCTGGGCCAGAGATTCCCATTGATTCTCACAGGAATCCTCCTGGGGCTGGCACTGCTTCACACCCTGAGATGGTGTCCTGCATCAGGGTTAGAGGGAGCAGAAGGGGAAGGCAGAGCCACTGTAGGACCACCAGCAGAGACGGATCGGCAGGAGTGGATACATGTGCTCCTTAAAACCTCCAGCTACCAGCCATGTGGATTATTTAACCAAGATACCAGATGATTGAAAGACTACGTTGGCTTCAGCACAGTTCATGAGGAAAATGCGACTTCCTTCAGCTTTAATCCACCCTTGATGTCTCCGTTTCTTCTTTGGTGGGAAAAGAGGAGCTATTGGGAGGTACACATGTGTGTGTCAGGTAGAGCTGGGTGCCAGGAAGAGCAGGAGGGAGGGCTGGGGTTGTGCACCTCAAAAGTTGGGTGAGGATGGCTCCCTGGCTGGCTGCTTGAAGAGCTGAAGAAGAGGTGAGACATCCTCAGTCAGCAGTAGCGAGATGCACAGCCCATCTCAGAGGTGTGTGTCTCACAAGGGGGAAGGCTTGGCACTGCTGCCAGTGCCGAGGACAAAAAAACACAGAATGAGGTGGTCGTGGTGTTGGCGTGGGTGGGTGACAACAGGAGACCACCTATTGCTTTACCTCACTTTACCTTGTCTGCTGAACTGTCTTTGGTGGTTTTCTCCTTTTTTGGAAGGAAAAAGATGGTTGCCTTCTTTTCTTCTAGTTTTCCCTGCAAGATTGCTTTATCCTCCACCAAAACACTGCACTATGAATTTCATTCCATAGTTTTTGTCCACTGAAGCTATTCCTCCATCTGCAGAGTGGGGCGGATGAGAAAAGGGCACTTTTATCCAGCCGGGGTGATCCTCACTGGGTATCAGGGAGGAGGGGCAACAGCTGCCAGTAGGAGGGGCTCCTGTCTAGTCTCAGCTGCCAAAGGTGGTGTCCATATGTTGTTTAGATGTCCCAATATGTTGTTTAGAAGATGACACAATATGATTACGTCTCACTGATTTAATAATAAGCAGTCCCCTCAACTGGAGCTGGGCAGGATGTGGACTCTAGTCCATGACCAGAGTCTGGGATGTGACTAATATTGGGGGGAGACACTGTCACAGCACACCCAGGGAAGATGTTATGTCTGATCAGCTGCAAGAGGCAGCTTAGCCCATGCAGCACCCTGCACAACACAACCTGTTTTACTTCATCTCACTGAAACATTCCTACAGCTCCAGTTGTCCTCATGCTACTTTTTCTCTTCTACTACAGTAATGGATGTTGTGTCTCTCACCTCAGTGGTCTCTGCTTATATTCAGAAGCAGGAGACGTTATCACTAGAAACTCCACCATGTGGCTACAACTCTTCTGAGCGTAGATGTAGCCCAGTCTAGCAATTCTGTGCTGCTCTTGTGGAGTTTCTTCCATTCCTGTTGCATCTGCACAATAAGGTTCCCTCTGGTCAGCTGGTCCTGTGTCCTCTCTGCAGGTAGGGAAGAGCCAAGGCAGAGGTGATGCCTATTCTGTGACAGCTTCTAAGGAGAAGGAGTACTCACTATGCTTCTTTCATTGGATGGACCTTTTTTTGTCCTTTAATTACCACTTGCCCCACACTCCTGTGGTGGGATTACTAGCAGTAGTAGAAGCAAACCGAAGGGAGTGAATTTGTGAGGAACAAGAAGTGTTTCCAGGGGTGAGATTGTTATGAGTCAAAGTGGAATTCATGGAATAAAAATCTGGAAATGGGGGGGAAAAAAAAATCTTGAGCTCCTGCCAAAGGAGGGCTCGTTCCAGACAAGCTACCTGATCTGACCTGCCTTGCAGGTGTGAAAACCTTCATTGACCCACCCCCACATTCTCTACCTGCCCCTGCAAACACCAGAGGAAACCACCGCCTTATTCCCAGCCGCTGCCCTCGTGGGAAGCAGCCAGTTTCCTTGAGGCATAAAGCTCATGACCTGAGAATTTGTGGCACTCCACAAAGGGAAATACAGGCTAAACTTCTGAAACATTTTCTCATGTTGACGTCTTTCAAGCGGTGGAATCGTCTCCCCAGGGACACGTGGATGCTCCGCTCCTTGAGTCAGGGAGACAGGACTGCACAATGCAGAGGGAGACGTATTGTTGGGAACTTCACTGCTCCAGTCCCAGGGAGAGACAACGGGGGGGGGGGGGGGAGAGGAAATAAATTAGATGACTTGAATCCTTTCCAGCTCTAATTGCTATGATTTTGCAGTAGTTTTCCCAGCCCCAAGTATAACATTAACCATCGAAGCACGATTTCACCCACGGTCAATTAAACCAGGATTCATCTGGCCTGACATCACCAAGTAAAATGCATCCTGGATTCAGGGACACCCTGCTGAAAAGAGACAGGAGCCAGATAAGGGTTCCATGGGATGGGCAGAAGTTGCTGCCTTTGGAGGTGGACATCTCCAAGCACGCTCTTCCCCTCTGCCAGCACAGGGTACAGAGGGCAGTGACACAACTGTATGATGTGCAAACGCCTTTCCTCACCTCAGTGATGCATTAGTAGGGTCCCTGGGACTGCTCTCCCCATCAGGATGGTGCTGCTGGCTGGGGAGCTGCTCCAGAGGTCAGATGGAGACAGCCTGCAATGCTGGCTGATGTGTGCAGCCCTGCCAGGGGCAGGATACCTCTTCACACGCAGTGGTTACACGGTACCCTCTGTCTGGTTTGCCTCTGCCCTCCCGGTCCTCCAAAACGCAGATCTGGGAAGCCCACAAGGGATTCAGTGTCTGGAGCAGCGTTCCTGAATGTCAAGGTCCACAGGGTAGAGGGTGGATCAGGGTATGCCTCTCCTATGGAGGATCTCCTACGGCTGCAGCCCTCCTCCTCGAGACTCCTTTCTCTTTCTCCACAGTCCTTGAACAAAGGAGCGAGCCGAGCCATTTACTGGGTTCAGAATAGCAAGAAATCAAATAATGAGAAACCCTTGTGAAGACACGAGGATTGGAAGGACGCCGCAGTAACCAGACTGACCCGGCGGCTGCGGTGGGGTGAAGTCCTGGCTTGCCTGGCTCCACGTAACGTGGTAGCAAGGCTGGGGAGAGCACGCAGAGTTCATGCCTCCTCATTTAGCGCTTTAATCATTAGACAGACACTCCTGACAGCGGGCTCTGTGGGCTGAGCAGGTTAAACTGTAACTGCCCCCCTTGGCGGCCCCCCACCAGGAGCCCCTGCTCTTGTGACCAGGGCAGGACCAGCCTCCCACACGAGTCCCACCAGCCCTCACTGCTGGCTGGCAGGGATGCGGGGACGGCCCCAAGCACAGGCCCGTGTGGAGATAGCTGCCCTGCATCCCAGTGAAGGTGTGGGTATGGACCAGGACCCTGCTGGGTTTTGTCCCATGGAGCTGGGAGAGCTCCCCCATCCCTCCCTCCCATGGATAGATAAGCATCACCTGGCCCCATGGCACTTGCTGGGCAAGGGGGACACGAGATGCACCTGGGGCCAGCCCAGGGCCCTAAGCCCTGTGCCTTGCCACTGATACTGGCCATGGCTGTGGTTCAGGGAGGTGCAGGGCCACGGCCATAGCCAGACGGTGAGGTAATCTACCCCTGACTCCCCTCCTCGCAGACCAAGTCTCTTGGTCTCTTCTACTTGGCTTAAACCCCAAGGCGAAGAGTTGTACATCCTTTCCAAAATTTTTATCGGCATGAATTATGACAACTCTGGATATCCTTATTGTCCATTCGATCCTGTTCTAAAGCCTTCATTCTTGGCCTCCCCTGCTTCCTGTGGTAACAAGCTCCACAGAGTAATTAAACACGGTCTGTGATAGCAGCCACGTGATGGGCTTCAGCAAGTGCAGCAGCACAGGGGTGTGCAGGCCCAGTGTCTGTGTGTGTGTCTGTATGTGTGTGTGAGTGTGTGAGTGTGTGTGTGTTTGTGTGCAGGTTGGGATACACGAGAGGCGACAGTGCAGCCCTGCCCGCAGGGCAAAGCCAGGCTGGGGCACCGAGGCCACAATGCTGGAGATGTGTCAGAGGGGTTCCCTCAGTGCCTGACTGTCAGGGAATGATGAAACCCAAATTCCTACCCCCCACAGTCCAAAGAGGAGGTTGCCGTGCCAGCCCTCTCCCTCTGCATTAGTGGAATGATGTCCAAGTCCCACAAACCTGGCAAGAAGATGTCTCACAACAGCTGAGTATCCACAGGTGGTTTTGGGGAAAGTGCACACAAGGCTCTAACTGTGATCTGTCAGAGACAGATGAGCCCCAGAATCCCCTTCTCCTGGGGCTGCTCAGGGGTACTGGGGTGGAAATGCCCCTCCATGCTGTGCTGCAGCAGAGCCCTTTCCCCAGGCTGGCACCAGAGGAATCCCAGCCAATGCTAAGACTTTACCCCACTCCACTATATTAAGGTAATCTCTTATCTACTTTTTCCTTCCTTCCTTCCTTCCTCCATGCCTCCCTCCCATCCCTTCTTCCTTCATCTTCTCTCCCACCCCCTCTTTCTGACCATCTCCCTTTGTAAGTTCTTTCTTCACTTGCTGAAACATTCTCACATAATTTCTTTCTTCGAAAGATCTGGCTGGATCTAGCACTGATCACTGAGGTGAAAGGGGATTACTCTCCTGATAACTACTGGGATTTACACTACACAGCAAAGGAGGAAAGAAACAAATCCAATGTCACATCCAGCTTTTCCGCGGGCCATGCAGACTGGTGGGTTCATGCCAGTGGGAAGAGGCAGAGGATGGGTGAGGAGTTAAGCCTCCTCTCCCCTGCCTGGCCCCACGGGCACCACTGCAGGTGGGCATGAAGGGTAGAGCCCCACCAAACCTGAGGGGAGAATCTCTCCCTGGGCTTGCTTGGTGCCTCCCTGCATCACTGCTGGCTTGGGCACTCCCGGCTGCGGGGCCAGCCCCACGCCCTGCCGGGAGGGCCCTGGGGACACACAGGTGACGCAGCTGCCTGCTGAGGCGGGTGGCACACGCTCTGTGGCCTGGCAGGCAGCAAGGGAAGGAAATGAAATGTGCTGAGACGCCAAGCCAGGAGGGTGCGACCAGTGCCGCCCTGTCACCAGTGTCACCAGTGCCACCAGTGCCACCCTGTCACCTGGGAGCTGAGGCAGTGGGCAGAGGCTGGATGGGGTTGGGGACATCGCTGCACAGAGCAGGAGGGTGGGACAGAGATGCTGGGACTGGAGGGCTGCAGAGCAGCAGAGGGAGGATTAGGGCAGCATGCAGGGAGAGATTACGTACATGATACAATGAATGTCTGCCAGGCATGGGGATTGCTGGTGCCACTGCCTGGATGCCAGCGCTGTCCTGGGAGGGATGTCACATCGACTGGGGACAATCACTATCTACAGCTAGTGAAGCCACAGCACATTTCCTGCTTTCATTTCTGGGTCCCACAAATCTCAGGTACAAGCTGAAGAGTGTCAGCGAGGCTCTGCAGCTCCTGGCTGTGCTGCTCGCACGTCCTCCTGCAAACCAACCTGATGACAATAAAGCCTTTGTATGAAAACCACCGTGTTTCGTAGGCTCCAGTGTGCCCTTTGATGACAAATGCCTTTGCTTAATAGTCTTGTCTTTACTGTGTGAGCTGAAGGAACACAAATACAATCCTTAGGCACTGTGGCTTCTAAACAAATATATATATATATATATATATATATATATCACAGGTAATATATGGGCTTACACAAACATCATCATTACAACAAAGTGGGCAGAGATGGAAAGTATAATAACCAAAGCACCAGTGCAGTCCCAAGATACAAAGAGGGAAGAAACCACGTGGCAATAGATGGTTTTCTTCTAAGGCACTCGAATGTTGTGTTGAATTGGTGCTCTGCCATCAGACAAAGGAATGCACACGGATACTGATGCTCCCACAGCATGGGCAGCCCTTGGCACACTTCAAAGTCTTGTTCATGGAAAAAGTGTGTGTGTGTCTGTGTGTACTCACATATGCAAGAAACTAAAGATGTATAAAGCAATGAGTTCTAGCTCAGAATCCTGTCATATACTTTTGCAAAGGTAAAATTAAAGACATAAGAGTTCCCCCATATAATTTAAGTGAAACTGTGTATGTGTTCTGTATTTTCTGTGGTTGACATCCTTAAGTGATGACTCTGAATTTCAGCTTGAGACACTGATTTTCCAGGATGTGCACAGCACCTACCTGCTAACACCACTTGTGGCATCTGAAGTTATGCCAAATCACTAAATGCTTCAACACATCCTGGGATTGTAATTATACACACCTGCAAAAAACCAAAGAAAAACTCCCTAAAAAACCCAAAAGCAAAAAATCCCCCAAAACAAAAACGCCCACAAGAACTGAGGACACCATGACTCATGCCCAAAAAAGAATTTGCTCACTCTGGGAGGCATTCTTTGTGGATTTGATTCTTGTTTCTGAGCCTTTAGTGTTCACTGAAGCTACATTTTTAAAAAAATTCCCTCCAGCAATGGGAGCTGTAATTCTTTTTTTTTTTTTTTTTTTTGTAAATGTAGATGAGGACCTTCTTTCCATCACAGGGCTTCAGGGGCTGTGTTGGAGGAACAAAATGTCATGGAAGATTGTAACACTGTGTTCAACAGCTTTCAAGATACAGCTTGTATATAATTTCTTTTATAGCAGCAGGAATAACATTGGGCAGGGGGATCTGTGGAGAGCAAACGAGCTTTTGTGTGGTGCAGAGTGCCCAGATCTGCCTCGTGTGGTTCTTAGTGAGGATATCAAGCTGGGCTTTGGGAGAGACCAGGTCATCCATTGTCCATGAGTTAAGGGAACCTTCCCAAGCACGAGGCACCCAAACCTCTAGGTGTCAGTACTCCTTTCAGAGGCCTGAAGTGCAGCTGGTAGAGGCTGACAGAGCTCTGCTGAAGGCGAGGAAGGAGCTGGCCTTTGGCATCATCTTTGGCTGTTTTGCTCTGTGTATTTTCTTTCACTTCCCTGGCTCTTCCTCGTTGAGAAGGTGTTAGTTAATGGGGTTGGTGCTAAAATGATGATGTACTTCAAGACACCTGGACAGCAGGGGTCAGGTCAGGTTTGGCTCCAAGCTGGGAGCAATCAGAGATGGCTGTGTCACCGTTCCCAAATGATCCATGACACCCTCGCTGCACAGCGCCAGGCGGCAACACACCCCACAGCGGCACAGCCCAGAGGCCTCTGCCGTGTCTGAACTTGCCCAGATATCATCTCAAGATTGCACATCCAACAAGGAGCATAAGCGATACTGTTGTGCTGAACAAGGTCTCTTACCAGAAAAACAAACCCAGGGAAAATTGGTGTCATCATCTCCAACCTCTGTCACTCTTCGTCTGTAAGCAAAGGCAGAGGAAAGCTCTGGGTCAGCGTTAGGCCGGGTGACTTCGCTGTATGGATGGATCTAAGACTGGTTTCCCTATGAAGTCACGCTCCAGTCTGTCCCTGCACACAAAGGAAGCCTCTGGGTCATCCGTGGTAATATTTGTCTGCAGCTCTGCAGATAGCTTTGATCTGCTCTTCTGACAGATGAGCATAAACAATTGTGTTACTGCTCTTGTTTTCAGGAGTCATCACTTCATTAACAAAAGGGTCAAATTAAAGCCACCAAGCATAGGGGCGAGGAGGAGCCTTTCACTGCCACCTCAAGATCACTGTGTCTGGCTTGGGCTACCAGGGATAGACTGTCAGGGCTGCCAGGAGGTTCCCCACATCTCCAACATCTACTCTGTGGTGGTTTGTTCCTGCAGCTCAGTGAGAAGCCAACAGTCGCTGCCTCTCCCTGGCACACCAGGCTCATGGGCTGGGTGGGCACCCAAACCCCTCCTCAGGTCCGTGAGGAATCATGGCTTAGGAACAGAGAGTGGGTGTTTGAAGACACTAATCCTCGCCTGCCACCCCAGGGGTGGCTGTGGAGATGGATTCCCAATGGAAACTGTGAACTTGCATTATATTTTGCAGACAAAACCCAGTTTTGTCATTTCCTCAGGGTTCCTCTAGGTTCTAGTAAGGGATCCGTTTTGGATTCAAGGTGTTGTGTGGCTGCCAAACTACGAGGAGAGGGCACTGGTAGGAAGCACAATCTGTGGTATGCAATACCTTTGCAGTGATGGAGGATTTGGAATGCACAAGAGGAAAGAGTTTCTTTTATCTTCCTTACCTGTCCTAAAGACACTATTTCACATTTCTCATGTCACTGGGGCAGGAAAAATAGGCACCTTACAGTACTGTATTAGAAATGGTCGCAAAGGCGTTTGCAGGAGACAGAGTGGATTGAGCCCTTAGTTCCCACCATCTCCTCTGGAAGGGCCAGCAGCACCACGTGCTTTGGGGGAGCAGTTCTTGTGTTTGCCACTCCTGTTGCATAACTCAGGTCTGCCCACAGTAACCACCAGACCCCTCGCGTGTGACAGTTTTGAATTAAAAAATAAAGATAACAAGAGTGGGTGCTGCTTCTGAGACACACAGAAAGTTGACAGTTCTGAAAAATTGGGCAGTAGTGCCTTAAAGCGTTTTGCTAGTTTGTCATCCGAAGAGACAATGAGAGCCATGGAGTTACTGCTGCTTCACAGGCTGCTGTAAGTTAGCTGAGCCTTGGCAATTGGCAGGATGCATGCCCTTAGCCCAACACAAATCTAAGTCAAGTGTCAGCTGATCAGTAGCTGCCAGCTACCATTGTCCTCTCCTTCCTTGCTGAGTAGCAGAAAAACCCTTCCACGGTCATACATCATCCTCAGTGGAGTTTCTTGGTTTTCCATACAATATGCTCTTGTAGAGCCTCCTCCTATGCAGACAATCAAGATACCAGCATGAATTCCCAGTTATCCTGGTTCACTTTACATCTTTGGAGCCCCAAGAGTCTGTAAAAATGCGAGTATTCACCGCGGTAAAGAGGCATCTTGGGAACAGAGCCAAGCTCTGCACGAACTCATTAATAGTTTGGTTACTACTTCAGCTGCATTCTGCTAAAAACTGTTTAAACAAAAGAGAAAAAAATAAAAAAAATTAAAAAAAAAAAAAAAAAAAAAAAAAAAAAAAAGAGAGAGAGAGAGAAAGGAGGATATCCTGCACAAGCATCATTGTGCTGGATTTATGCATAGGAGAGTAGCTCCCAAATAAACTCCCTGGCAGAGTCAAAATTGTAGAGAAGAGGTCACTCAGTACTGCATCCTATCATGTGAGAGAGCAGCAATGGAGACACCCATTGCTGGTACTGTACTTACCAACAGCTGAACCTCCCTGCCTTTGGTGGGTGCCATGAGCACACAGAATTCCCTGGCTGCTCCTGCCCTGCTGCTGCTGAGCTCTGGCTTCCTCTGAAAACAGCCTTACAGAGTCACCACTTGGATTGGGAAAACATACCTGAAGCCAAAATATGCTACTTTATAGCAATGAAAGATATCAGCAAAACTGGCAACAGTTCAAAATATCCTTAGAAAGGGACTTTCTCAAACTTTACCGACTATCACCACCACCACTCTCATAGTAACTATTAATGTTAAATTAATTAAATCATAGACAAATGGCATGAACTGCCGATTGAAGTCACGTTGGGACCAAAAAAATGAGATGCTGAAGTCAAACTTACCTCCTTCTGCACTTCACACTCAGTCTTTAAATCCCATGCATGTATTACACGTGTCCTCCAAGCCACTCAGTATCTGGTGTGGCATCTTGAAGCTCTTTGCAACTGCAGCCTACAATGTGTGCCACTTCTGTGACATGTCAGTCAGTCCAGCTGTCAGGTAGTCTCACATATTTTACACAGGACATTGTAAAAGATTTCTGTTGCTGCCAGGAATGACCTGGCTGGGAAAATCAGTGTGTTTTGTAGATGATAAGGCAGAACAGAGGAAGAACATCACTACCTCCATTTTAATGTCAAACCAATCTCCTTCTAAGGCTTTGAATTCCTAACGAGCCTCAGGCAGTCTACGGTGTCTGATCATAGTTAATGTTCAGCTACATGGTTAAAGAAAATAGAACTCTTCTTTGCCAGGTGAAGATTTTGATTATCGAACCTTTAGAAATATAAGTGGGGGCAGAAATATTTAGAAATATAAGTTGAAGCTCGGAGATGTATCACATGGAGAAGTGCCTGTGTGCCCAAGGAGCAAGAGCACAAACGAGAGCAGCTCTCTTGATGTCTAAGTTATCACTAAGGTGAGGGACAGTTTAAAGAACCACAGTAATGAGAGGCTTGTGACAGAGAACTGGTGGTCTTGGAAGAAGCATGGATGGCAGCAAGGCTTTATGCAATTATTGATTTGAAGAAATCAATTCATCCCACACACTAAATGAAGGAAAGATCTGGCAAAAAAATAGTTACAAAAATACATCACTGAAAATCGCATCATGGACACATTAGGAATGAAGTCATAAAGATTTTCTAATTTCCAGACCTTTGGCATTGCAAGCTCAGTATTCTTGAAGTACGGTTTCCAGTGTGCAGCGATATATATTTACATGTTATCACACAGATGGGCACAGGCACCCAGAGATCCACACACACCTGCACTTCAGTGCATTGGGCTACAAGATAATAAACTGTTTTAAGCTAAAAACGGTTTCTATGCATTACATAAGAGAGGTTAAGAGCGTTCATCTAAATCCCAAGACTTGTGGTTCCCCATAATGGTGTGCCCTTACAGAAAATAAAGGGTTTATTCAAGCCGAGCAAAAATCCTTCTAGGAGGGGTTTTGAGCTACAGCAGCCACCCATCTTTTTTAACAATGCAAAAAGAAACCAAATGGTTATTAAGTTGCCTTGTCACAAGGTCTGTGTCCACAGACATTCTTGGAGCTGAATTCCCACTGAAGTAAGTGACAACTTCACACAAACGGCCTGCAGTACCTGGGCCTAAATATTTAACTTCTTAGTCATTCTCCTCCAACAGTTTTAATGTTTGCAATTGTAAACACTGAGAAAAGCTACTGCTCATGTACTTAAAACCAGATGGATTTAAAGCCCACACCCAGAGAATCACTTGCTGTAACCCCACAGCTACACCCAAGCTGGTCCCAGCTGTTCCACTTACGTTTTACAATACCTCATCAGGATATTCAGAAATAAGGTCTACCAACACAAGGTGTATGGCTCTGTTTGCTTGATAAGCAGGTAACTTTATGAGGGTTTTTAAAGACAGTACAGAGAGAGGACTTTGGCCATTTGCCCAAGATTTCTAAACATCCTGAAGCCCGGTGAGAAGAGCAGCTACTTGATACCTCAAAGTCCCAGTCTAAAGGTCACTAGTCATATACAGATCATTAGCACAGGCAATTCATTTGTAACTACTGTTTTGGGTAATCTTGGGCACAGCTGATGCACCCCTGTAGCATCAAGCCACATAAGCAGGAGGCATCTGCGCAGCACAAGTGCAGCAGATCCTTTCTGAAATAGGAGATCCTAAATATATTGCTCTTCCCAGTGGATTGCTGATGTGGTTTCAGCTGAGTTTCTCTGACCAGTGTAATTTAGAAAAGCAGCTTTTCCAAAGTCATCCTCACTAGAGTGCTGCAGAAGGTGCATGTTTTATCAGGAGCCCGGGTAACACAGGGCTCAGCACGCCACTAGGAATCTCTCTGCAAAGGAAAACATCTTAAATTTCTTCTGTGTTTGATCCCAGGGCTGACCATTCGCTGTTTCCACTGCTGCCTTGCCTGTTCTGTGTCACAGTAGCTGCAGTCAACACAGACAATTCTGTTCAGATGCCTTGTGTTTTACTGCACAGTGCACAAAATGTAACCCGATAACGCACAAAAGGGATTTGGCATCTTCTCTTTTTAGCGGGAACACTGTTATTGTTATGGGACATCCAAAATGTGAGTCAGCCTCGGGGATAAGGCACTGCAACACAGCAAGAGCCAGCGTGGGCTGCAGCAGCTCAGCTCAGCTCTCCTGCAGATGTGCTGCTCTCCCTGCAGATGTGCTGTCCCCCTGGCAGTGACGGTGACTCTTAGCCTTTCGCTCGTCCTCCTCTTCCGAAAGCACAAGTCATTCAGAAATGGCGTTTGTGCCATTTTCAGACTGACAGATACCTCTTCCTACAGCAACTGGTTAAATTTATGTGGCATGTGGTTTCATTCAGCTGATCTGGACTGTGCTGCAAAAGCCAGGCACACCCTGGCCTGACAGGAATCATGAATCCCCTCCTCGGCCAAAGACGCTCGAGAGAACATAAACCAGACTGGGAACTAAAAGGCCAATGGACTCTTCCTTAAGCTCCCAAGACCCTTAATCCCCATGTATCCTTTTCCACACACTGCTTCACATGCCTGATTGAAGCCCGAGTGATTGAAATCAAATTAGCAGAGGGAAGGGAACGTCCAGGCACTGAAATCAGGACGCCTGTTCCTGTTACACATGAAGTCACTCGCACTGAAATGACGAGTCAGGATCTTAAGAGCCCCCTGAAAGGACAAATCTACAGAATGCAGGAGGGACAAGGCCAGCAAGAAAGTGCAGAGAAAAACTGGCTGCACAGATACACAAAAAGAAAAAGAAACTGAGAGGGTTTAAGAGAAATTGGTTAGAAAGTGTCCCAACTTGGGGAGGTCTGCGCTGTCAGGGCTTCAGGATAGCTGCGGAGAATCTGGTGGAGTGTGTTTAGCATGGACATTGTTCTACCAGTGGGACCCAGTGTTGCAATGCTATTCTCTTTAGAACAGTTAAAAACGCCAGGAAAAATGAGATTTTTATAGTGACATTATTCAGGCAATTTCCCATGTCCTCAGAATGCATCTGGAGAATGGACGCTGGGTAGGGCCCATTTCCTTCAGCGTTGCAGGGAGCACACAGCTCATCTTATGAAGCTGTGACTCTCCCTTTGCTCCCAAGGGATAGGACCCACATCCAGGTTTCACTGGGAACATGCTCAGTAGGACAGTCTTGCTGGCCTTTACACAGCAAGGCTTTCCAGGCACATTACTCTGTAAGATGTGATCCCGACACTGACTCAACGCTGGATGCACATCTGGAATTCGGTCACTCGTTAGCAATGTTTAGGTCACACTGACTTGGAAAACAGGCAGGAGAGAGACAAAGGGAACAGCTGAAGGTAAATGCAGTTGTTTCATCTCCACTTACCTGATCTGTGAGGTCCTGGGATATCCAGGATGCTCCTGCGAGATTGACAGTCCCTCACCTTCACCTTGCAGGCAGCCCCAGCTGCGTCCGCGAGCATCACCAGGCACGTGGTGCAGCCAAAACCCCCAGCAGGGCTGTTCCACCGGCCTCAAATGGGACCTCAATCCTGGTCTCAGGGAACAGCCACTCAGCCACCCAGCCCTCCCATCCTGGGCATGCAGGACACCGAGCAAGACACACCGAAATGAAGACACGGCACAGAATTTTTAAATAATTTTATAATTTCCTGATGAACTTAGTCTGTGAATAAAAAAAGAAGAAAAAAAAAATGAACAAAGTGTTTATATTATCAAGGCAAAGTTGAATATAACACATTTTCTTTGCAGTTTCATTATCCTGTCAGTAACATGACTCCAGCAATAAAACACATACAAGTTGAAGGCAGCGTGCGCACTTGCATCACGGACATCAATGTCTCCCGCTGCTGTTATTTCAAAAAGGAATTCAAGTATCCTAGATCCCGTCCCCAAAGCCGGTCTCCCCCTCCACTAAAGTGCAACACGTCTCTTCCAAAGCAAATGAGGGATCCGTGTCTGTGGAGTGAATGGAGCATCCCACAGAATTTTTTTTTAACTCCACAGACAACGAGTGAACCCGGTGTGTGCGGCTCTCCTCATTTACTGACCTGGAGGGAAACGGCAATTTACTGTTTTAGTGGGCTTGGAGCAGCATGTTGGGCTAGCACAGAAATTATTCCCCTGGTCATGGTCCCGTTGGATTCATCCTCCTTCAGTATCTGAACAAATAAAGGCATCTTACACTGAAGCCTCCCCAGATATACTGTAATGTGTGTGTGAGTAGGGGCCAAACACAGCCACCCCGGGCAGGCAGGGAGGGCTTGGCCTTGTCCATGGAGAGCTGGGACGATGGGACAGATCAAAGGTACAATGTCTACTCATAAAATCTGGCTTCAAACTTGGTTTTGAGTACATCCATCTTTTGCCAGCTTCCAAATTAGAAAAACAATGTTTTGAACAAAAAAAACCCACCAAAGCACCAGGAACCTAAAGCATGGATATCTTCTTAAAAGCAAAACCAACTGACTTGATTTTCAAGATCTGAAATAAAAATGCAAAATGGGGACAAACAGCACATGGTAAGTTTGATATTAAAATACATTCACTTAATGAAATTCTTTACCCAGCCTCATAGTTAAAGTGACTTGTGTGGGTTTTTTGTTTACGTTACATGTCAGTTTAACCTCACTTAACCTCCTTCTAAGCAATGCAAGTCTTTGATGCAGCCAGAGCAGAAGGTGGCTGCTTGTCCCTTCCTGCCCCATAACCTGCTGTAGGTACGTGACCAACACTGGACATAAAGAAACACAACTTTGATAACGGATCTACCCAGAACTACCTGCCCCAGCTGATCTGCACTTGCTCGTGTCCCTGGTGTCAGGGGGTGCAACGGAGAAAAAGGAAAACCTGGCCAAAGCATTTGGCCCATTTACATCAGCGGTTCTTATCTTAAGGGACACCTGGTGTTGATAACTGTTACCAGAAAAGATTGATTTCCAAAATACTGTTTCATTCTGCCCATTTCTGTCTTACACGTGTACAGTACAGACCTGGGAAAGCAGGAATTTATACAGGGGTTGTAACATTTCCTAAGAGGCCAAGGACCTCAAAAGCCTGTGAAAGGCAACTGGTTATAATTATAAGCCCACAAAATCCTTTTCCGTACAATCCTGAGAGGAGGAGTCACGGCTTTGTTGCTTCTTTACTTGAATTCCTTTTAATGAAATTAATTTTTATATATTTTTTAAAACACATCTTTTTCAGTTCTACTACTATCTTTTTTTTTTTTTTTTTTCAATCCGACAACAGACACACATTGTTGGTAACTGCCCCAGCCTTAGGACCACACAGACAATATCGACAAGCAGAAAACAAAACAGGAAGAAAACACCCCTGAAAAAGCCAGGAGAGATACTGATGACAGGGTTACAGCACTCACCACACACACTGGAAAAAAGTCAGGATTTCTGTGTTTATGCTTTTGACACTAAAAACTTTTGAAACAGTTTTTCCTTTTTCTTTTTTTTTTTTTTCTTTTTTAAAAATAGTCAGCGGACGCAGCCATTTTGTTCAGAAGGATCTGCTGTTGCGTAAGGTTCCTTCCATTTATGTGGAAAAAACAATTAAAAACATTATTTTGTCTAAAAACCCCCCCTGACCCTCTCCTTTTCCTCACCACGCTGATGAGAGGGGTCAGCAGAGTTGGCCTTGCCAGGCGCGATGCCCCGTGCCCGACCCTCCCACCCCGCCGGCTTCGCTGGGGCAGTGTTGGTTATCCACAGCCTTCCGTGTCCTCTCCGCTTCCCTCTTCCAGTGCCGACGTCGAGCTGAGAGGAGGCTTCCTTTAAAAATCAGATGCCTTGATTGTACTATTTCCCTTTTGCATTTCACTGGAGTCATTTGAGGGGTATTTGAGTTACTTATGTAGTGAAACTTCTGCTTTAAAATGGTATCAGTGCGTGACTCTGGTCCTTTGTGAAGACCCCTTCAGTGGCAACGATTGGCAATTAGTACAGGAGTGGGGACTCAACCCTTTCAACCTTTTATCAGATGTAGAAATTTCCCAACAAATTGAGCACTAGCAGCAGAATGGGTGGGAATTACAGGGCCAATGAAAAGAGATGCCCCTTTGGTTCAAAAAGCCAAGGTTATGCCTACAAGATTTATGACATTTATGCTCCCTTGTGCAAATTCCTGAGAGCCCCAAAGTACCAGAAAATTTGCTAGAGAAGGGATATTCCAGCCAGAAATGCAGTGCAACCAGAAATGGCACACGCAGCTTCGTGCATCACGTCGGCCTTCTACCTTCTGTCCCCGGGACTTGGCAAAAACTGGATACTCCAAAGAGGGTTTGGCATTTCATAGAGGGAAAGCTGGTTAAAGGCAGTCAAAATGAGAGAGAATACTAGAAAAGCTTAGAGCTTCATCTGGGAGCATGCCAGGCAATTCTTCTTCCAATTGCAAACAGTGCTCATGTCCTCACCCTGCAATTCTAGTTTTAGTGTTTTACATGAGGCTGGATTCAGAGGCAAGTATGGACTTGGGCTCATGGATATCATGAACACGCATGGTAGCGGTGTCAGCTTTTACACTTTACGTGGGCTTCAGGCTTCAGTTATTTTTTAGCCCAAACCCTGCTAAAATGACCTATTTAATTTTTCTACAGACAGCTCCTTGTGTCCTTACATCTCCCAGTTTCTCTACAAATGACAGATTGGAAGGAATAAAAGTAATATTAAAGCAATTAAAACTTTCTCAGCTCCCACAGAAAATGGAACTTCATTCAACAGGAGAAGAAAAAGCAAGTTTCCCAAGGGCCCCTGGGAAGGGCCCCTGATTTCCTAGAGCTGCTGCACTGCAGGACTGCTGTGTTGGAAAACTGTCTGCATCTGACTGGCTGCTGACACTTGGGTATTAGATCTTAAATGAGCAGTGGTGGGTTAGGCAACTGGATGAGCACTGCAGTGTATGCACACATGTGGCCATTCTGCCACGTGCCTGACACGCAATCCCACGATGGGTTATAATAATAAAATCCCTTTGTTGCCCTAAGGCCAGCGGTGCAGCACTCCATATGAGTGAAAGGAAAAAGCTTGCAGTGGCCACATTCAGCATTAAATCGTGGCCAGCAGCACCTCCCAAATCCCAGAGTTCCTCAAGCTATTCACCTCAAGATCTCTGTCGACACAGGATCAGAGAGATTACCTGAAATGGTTCAATGGAGATCAAGTCGGATCAAGTCTGTTCCTAAATGAGATCTGCTCTCTCCCTGAAAGCACTTTATAGAGGTCTAAGATCAACGTTTAAGATGGGAAGCCCAGAAGATCTAGAAGATAACAGCGGTTAACGAGAAAAATCACAAAGGCCCAACAATCCAGATGGGAGGAACAGCAGGTGTGTGGCTGGGAGATAAAGGACCAAATGGCCAGCATGAAAACTAGCCAGGCTTGACAAATCCTCTCTGGGAAGAGGCCTGGAGATGTGTAAACAGTGAGCTTCACCTGGCTGCCGACGCACGGACCCTGCCCACGCTGCCCCGACAGCACCGTGCCTTTGGCTGGGGCACTTTGAGCTATAGAAATAAAGCCACAAACTGAGTTAGAGATGCAGAAGAACCAGCCCTTCCCTGTGATGTTTGGGCACTGCAGTAAAGCAAGGGAATTGAAATAACAGCCTGAAGTGACCGCCCCTCATTCCCATCCCCTCCCCCTGTCCCTGCCTGCAGCAGGAACGTTATCAAGGAACATCTCAGTAAGAGGTTTACAAGCAGGAGTCATTTGAACCATCGATAAGAGAAATTCCACAGCTTCTCACAGAGGAAGGATTGTTTTACAGCAGGGAACCAGGGCAGCTGGAGATTTGACCATATAAGTTAATGAGATAGTCAGGAGGGGTGGCGGTGGCCCGATGATGTTTGGCTGATGGCTCTGATGCTTTTACAGGCGGCATTAAATTCCTTGAGTGAGTAATTAGGGGTGATGAAGAAAAAGCAAGAGGAAAGATTTCAAAACAACAGCTCCTATCGAAACGTGCTGACTCAAAGAACGGGACCAAAGGGGTGGATCTGGGATGAGGCACAGCTCAGCGGTACGTACAGTCATTGTCTGCACGCCTTCCGGTGTTCCCCCCGTCCACAATTTCAGGTTCCCATTGCTCTCCTCAGCCACAACAAAAAAATAAAAAGCTTCAGACACAGGCTGATTTGCAAAGCACTGGCAGTTCAAAACATGGAAGAGGTGTGAATCAATCACTCCTTCTTTGGAGACTTACATATTTCTTCCTAGTAGACACCACGGCTATGGATCCAGTTCCTTCTGCTGAATCATTACAGTAGAATCAATTGGGATGTGATTTCTTTTAAATCAGTTATTTTTCAATAGAGTCTACAGGTATACAGGGTTTCAGTTTTGCCCAATTTTCAGTCCTTGCTTTGAAAACAATACAGGGTACATCTCCCCTTACTCAAACTTTTGCTGAATTCATTTCTATTGGAAGCAATCGGTCACTTCTAAAGATAAAGTGTGAAAGACCTACAGGGGAGCTGTGCTGTGGATTTGAAAGACATAAGAATTGTAGTCTTCCTGAAAGGGCCTGGAACATTTTCCTTAGCATAACAGTTTAGTGATTAAGCTCAAAATGTAGTAAGTCATATGGAATTAAACTGCGGACTCTGAATGGGAGGTTTACTGAGAGGGTTCATAATTAGCTAGTGACTAGAAAACCAAGATTTCTTCCACTGCTGTGTTGATATTTGGTCTCCTTTCACCCTCCCCTTGTTCTCTTAAGTAATATGAGACAGGCAAAGGGGAACAACTCCTTTAAGGAGCACATGGGGACGTGTTAAAGGGTTCTGTCCTGCAGATGCCCCCAGACACACATAACCACTGGTAGTCAGGAAAAAACGTGTCTCCCCATTAATGCATAGTCCAAGAATGAACACCCAAGTCCTACTCACAAAATAGGATTCTGACTTGCTACCACAATGACAAACTGACCTGGTATTTCAGGTCATATTACCTATCAGCAGGGGCTTATTGAGTGTCAAAGATGGGTGGGAATAAGACTAAGGCCTCTCATATACATATAAGAATTGCACTGGTTTAAGTAAAGCTGTGATTTTACACCTATGTACTCAGCTGGGTGCCAACTCCAGCAGAGATGATCCTCTTCATAAGAATGGGTTATTGCTCTGAACTCAAACTCATTCCTTGTCAACCTAAGCTAAACCAAAATAAATTAAATTATTGTAAGAACTATGTTACTGATTTACCTAACTTAGCTTTAAAATTATACTTTTAAGCTGAATGATGCAATTTGCTCATTTACAAAACCTAAGACTATTCTGATGACAGCTAATGTTCACAAAGCTATGACCTGAAAAACTGGCAGTGGACAAACTATACAAGTTGAAGCTGGGAGCTGATCTGTTGACCACACCTGCTTGAAGGGAGAGAGCTCTCTATAAAATAAGAACTTAAGAGACACAGACCTATGATGAGAAAACATCATCTAAATCCCCCCAAAAATCAACAGATGAAAACAGTTACCTTAACAAATGCCCCACCTAGCACGTCAGAGTCAGACCAGTGAACAGTAAAAATCCAAATTAAGTAAACAGAAAGTACCAGTACGCCTACCTTGTTTCCCAGCTGCTAGATGAAATGACTAACAGGAATATGTAGGGAAACTTTCCTTTCCTCTCTCTGTTATTTAAGAACATAAGGAACATTGAGACAGGCAGCGAGACCCGAGCTAGCTACCTGATGCTGGCCAGTCATGAGCCATAATCAGAGCACGCTCAGGTTTGGTTTTTAGCACTATGAAATTCAGGCTTTCAGCTTTTATGAAAATAAAAAATAAAAGGAAGAATGAAAAAAAGCAACATAAGAATGAAAGGCAAGGGCTATCCTTCTGTAACCTCATGGAGAACTAGAGCTGCATGTGTCCAGTGGATCCCCTCTGCTTTGACTCAGCAGACTTGGAAGAGCTCTGCTCAGCTTTATCCCAAAGTCACCACCAACAAAGTCAACGGGGAATCGGATTCAAAAGCAGAAAGGCAGTGAGAAGATGAATGCAGAAATGACTGATTAATCATGGGCTGGAAGAACCTAGAGAGCATGTAGTTTTTTCGAGTTTTTCTTTTTTTTTTTCTTTTCGCTTTTGTTTCCTTTGTAAAAGGTGCACCAGAAGTTTCAGTTCCGTTTTCTGTCTTTCACGTTGCTCTCCGCTCTTACGGCTCCTTGGACTGACTGGGCTTGGCCACTGGTGTGCTGCTCCAGTGGGGCTGGTGGCCGAGGTCATGACGACTCCTCGAGCGTGTTGACGACTTGCTCCAGGATGTCAGGGCAGTGATCCGCTATCTGCTGTAAGATGGCATTGGCAAACTCCTGCAGCTCCGCGCTCTCCTTCTCCCCCTTCTCCAACTCATCATGAAGCTGCGAGAAACATACAGAGCCGTGGTTATTCCCTGCTATTCAGCGTGGCCACCGTATCACAAACATGGCCAGCAGGCTCAGCTCTAAGATAAAATACCACTTTTAGAAAGGGAGCTGGTGGGGGTGTAACATGCTGGGCGCTTCCAGGATTGGCATCTCCCCTTTTTCATTCTATGGGACCAGGTTTGTGACCTTCCCAGTTGAGGCCACGTCCACATGGGAAAATTAACCGGTTTAATTACTCCTGAATACACTGTTTTATGACAAAGATGAGAAAAACTTCCTCTGTGAATGTTTTTCTAAAAGCAACCATATTCCAGAAGTGATACAGCAGTGTGTTAGTATATTACTTTAAATAATTTGACTTCTACTCATGTACAACAGGATGTTTCATAGGTCATTGCTTAAGGATATTCTACAAAAATTTCTTAGAAAAAAAATCAATGGGAATGCTACATAATTATATAGAATAAACTCAGAGTTAACCAGAATTCTGTTTTTTCTGTGGAATTGCTAATTTTCAGAGACTGTCCTAACTCAGTTATAAGATGACTACACACAATTGCAGTGGAACATACACAATTTTTGTTTACTAACTCTGCATTTCCTGTTGGATCATTCGTTTTTCAGATCACTTGGCTCATAACAGGACATGAAATTTTAAACTTTATATTATTCACTCTGCCCACAGTTTATAAACAGTTTTCCCAACAAGTGGTGTTACAAACCACGTCACACAACATACTGGAGTATATGCAAACACAGCTTTTAGCTCTGAGCCTGATGCCACTGCCAGAATTAGGAGCCCACAAAGACTTAATGAAGAGCAGGAAACATCTGCCTTCAGCAACCTGTTTATCTGCCCAGCAATTGATAAAGTCCATGCCGGCCTGTGAACTGTGTAAAATCTTAAGTAATGCTGTAATTTGTGCAAGCATTTTAGGGATTACTGTACTCACAGTGGCCTAAAGATCTAACAAAACAAGGAGAAACAGCACCTCTTACTAGACCAGATGATAAGGATAGATAGATTGGATAAGCTTTCAAGCAGACAGCCCTTTCGTTACTATATATCAAAAATCCTTTATTTTTTCAGTCATATGATTTTCTTCTAAGTATATTCCCTATGAATATAAGACAAGCATATATATTAGAAGGTACATACACTTAGGCGGATTCTGAAGTTTATTCCAAGCTTCTGCATCCAAAGTTCTTTGTCATTTTGAGCAGCTGTAAGCAACTACCTCATTTGAAGCTTCTTTTAAATTTTTTTTCCTTTATCTGTCAGTTCTGCCACATTTCTTATTCCTAACTGACTAATATTTGTATTGGAACTCTACTATGTTAATATATGACACGGAAAGAATGTCAAAGTGGCATTTTTCATGCCTGAAAGGATAATTGTTCATCGGTATACACATTCCTTGATCTATATTTTGCACTTCTGTTACACTGCTCACTGTAGGTTTTAAAAGGAGAGAACTATCAGGCAGCAGCTCAACAGGGATCATTTTACCACTGTAAGAGCACAATGCAGTGGCAAAGGTCAGATTTCTACAATTATAATTCTAATCAGATACAACAGCACGTCTCTGTTTAGTGATGGTATCAAGCAAAGCCCAGCAGATTGTTTCTGTGAGAAATACTGCATAAACACAAACAGCCCAAGAACGGCTACAGAATAAACATAAACGCTTTTTAAGGAAGTTTTGGTACGGACTTCTGTAGACAAAAGTGCGAGAAAGGAAATTAAAAGGGTGAGCCTGCTACACTGTTCCCTTTACTAGGCAGGGTAGCATATAGTAAATTATTTGGGCTTTGCGTGCTGAATGTTAGTTTAATGTGTTCTTATGTGCTTTGTTCCTACTGGCTGCCGAACTCCCAGCGCAGCCACATGAACCCGAGAGGGGCTCCTGCCAAGAATCACAATGCAAGAGCAACCTGATCCCGCTCTGTGGAGTGACATGAGCCGGGGAAGTGGGGAAAACGAGAGGGAGGGGAGCACTCCGGGCTCTCTAAGGGCTCCCGGGGGAGAAGGGGGTGAATTCGGCAGTAACCCGGAATGGTTCAGAAATGGCACGCTGTGGATAGGTGATTAGCCTGGTTCCAACAGCCTGGCAGAGTTATTGGTCAGAAATTCGCAATGGATGGATAAGCCTAGGAGAGGTGCAGTCAGCAAGCAGGATTGAAAGAGTCAGAACGGCCAGCTAGGAGCAGCGTTGGATATTAAAAGCCAGGAGACTGGGATTCAGGGACTACCTCTGAGTTTCAGGTTGCTCAGCCCAGTGAAATCCCAGCAATCCAGGCAGCCCCAGCTACAGCAGCCTGCAAACCACCTCACTGCTGGTGTATTCATGGGAATGGTTTGAACCTTCAACTCTGAGACACGGCTGCCTTGTGACTTCCTGGGCCAGGGCAAAGATTTCACAGAGCCATTCATCAGTAGGGTGGGAGGCCATGGAGGCTGGGAGAAAGGAAGCAATGGGAGAAGCAGCCTACAGTGTAATTCTCCTTTTCTTATCTGGCACCTGCAAGGGTCCTGAGCTCTCGGTCCGCAGGAAGAGAACCAGGAGAGGGCAGTGTTAGCAGGGAAAGCAGAGGTCCTGCACCATCACCACCTGCCCAGCCAGCATCTCTCCTCCTGGCCTTTCAGCTGAATCCTCCAGGTGAAGCTCCAGGAAAGGACAAAGCAATTAAATTAATCAAATATAAAAGCACCTCTAAGAGATTAAGCCTCAAAATGGAAAGGAGGTTGGTGAACGAGGAAGAATCGTGCAGGATGTTGTCCTCAGCAGGGCAGTGCTGCAATGTCAGTGAAATCTCAGTTTCTTGCCGTACTGGTCAGCACTTTTGTATTTATAAGATGCCTTATAAAATCAAGATAAGTCCAACAAAATAAGCCCATGCCAAAGCTAATAAATCAAATTCAATCAAACAAAAGTAACTGACTTAAACAGAGGAAGAAAATACTTCCAAGAAACGAGTTTTTGACCATCCAGAGCCCAAAAGGAGATGGCTCTGAATGCTGAAGGCCAGCAACAATACTTTGCAAATTAGCACAGACAGAAAGTCTACACAGCTGGCTGGCAGATGTCTGTGATGAAACGTCCTGGAAAAAAGCAGCAATGATAGCCTTGAGTTGAGTTTGCTAGCTTCAGAACCTCTAGGTTTAATAATGTGATTTCTCCCTCAACAAAGACATCTTAATTGACTATATGGCTGGTGGCAGCATTTCTAGATCCTATATGTCATCTCCATTTACGTCATTCCTCTCAGAAACAGCTGTGAGCAGCATACGTCAGCCCTCATTCAGGCAAGGGCCTTAATGGGGAACATCCAGTTCTCTGCCGTGTAACTTGATTCACCTGCATGTTTGGCAGTCCAAAATTTTAGGGAAGTTTCTCTTAAGGTATTAATTGGGTCTGCTCCTGGTTTCCTAGATTTTCTTCTTGTGAATGCAACCAAAAATGGTGTTCTCTTCCCCACCCCATTTTTCTATTACAATAAAGGAGTGCCAGCAGTCCTTTTTTGTGGGCATTTTCAGCTGAGGATATGAGGAGATTCATACACTTGCCTCACAGAAATGACCAAAAAAGAGAAGGTAAGGCCAGACATGTCTGTCTAGTTGAAGGCAAGTAAAAATAGACGGCTCAAAAAGAAAAGGATAGCAAGGACCCCAGAAGTGCTTCACAGTATTTATCTTTGGACAGAAGAACAGAAAGGACCTTCAGCATCTCAGGGGAATGAAAGCTTGCAGATAATCTGCAATAGATTCAGACACTTTTCAACACTGCTGCCTTCCTTCCTGGGTTTAGAGCAAGTCATGATAGGAATACTTTTCCATTTATAGTTAAACTCCATCAAGTGAAAAAAAAAACCCTAACAATTCAACATGAATTCAGCTTCTCTGTTGCAAGATATTTCAGAACTTATTTAAAAATTAGCTGACATTTAGAGAGAAGATAACTTCATAGTTAAGAAATAGGATGCTATGGTTTTATATGCACACAAGATGAATTGTGGTGCTGCTCCACCAAACTTTTGTGGCCTTTGCTTATTCCACAACATAAACAAGGCAACATTAAGCTAAGATCCTTTAAAATTTATTTCTATGGAGATGGTTTACTCCCCAGTGTGATTTTCCTCTTGTTACCAATTCCAAAGAAACACTGATGAATAAAGGCAAACGCAGGCTAAGGACAGAAAAACTGAATTCAGAATATGAAATGCTTGTAGAGCAGCACAAAAACAATGTTGAGGGGAGGACTTCTATTAGGCTACAATACTGGGATATGGAATTATGTTTCTCCAAAGCCTAAGTGTTTCTCGATGGTTAGTCTGAAAAATACATTTAGAGCTTAATGTAACAGAAATAAGCATCAAAAAGAAATTAACCTGATTTAATCTTAACCTTTGTTTTGTCTCAAAATAAGTTAAACTTCACTGTATCTCAGGCAAATGGTCAAGAGCTTTTGCATCCACCCAGACTAACCAGTGTAAATATGTACGTTCGAAGTAGTGAGAACCAATTACATATAAATCTTTATTTGTCAACTATCTACCTATAAAATGGCCAAAAGAAAGGGTCCAGAATACAGAAATTCAGTCTGACAAGCTTTAAAAATGAAACAAAACAAAAATAAACAAAAAAGTAATGTAAACCCTTAAAAATTTCTGCTCTATCTGGAAATTTTGGTTTTGTGCTAGCTTTTTCCAAATATTTAAAAAAAATATGCATTTAAAACTTAAACTAAGATTTCAAATTAAAAAGTCTTGTCTTCTTAAATAATGTAAACTTTAAAAGTATGTTTAAATGTATTTAAATATATTTGATTACATTTTGCAACCAATTTTGAGAAAAAACCCTGAAAAAGTTTGTTGAAGGCTCTTGTACCATATATTTCAAATAGCTCTGCAGATGGGATTTATCCTGCATTTCTGAGCATGTCTAAGCTCTGTGAACAGCAGAAATCTTATTATTACCTTGGTAAGGAAGGAATTGCAAGACTATTTAAATGGGAAGGAGTAAAATAAATCCCTGTAAGTTATACTTTGCATTTCACTGGAGAAGTTTTCCTGCAAATCTGGCACTTGCAGGCAATATGTCCATCCTCCAGCAACAGCAGCAACCATTTCACAGCCAGAGGACAATTTGCTGTTCATGTAAATTCTGTTGTGCAATACACACTGAAAATTGATGCTGCTATAAGTGTACAGAACGTTGTTATTTTGTGGCTAAGCAGAACAAATAGCAACTATGACTTGTACCACATTTAAAAGACGTGCAGATGTGGCACTTAGGGACATGGTTTAGTGGGTAGGGTTGGCAGCGTGTGGTTAATGGTTGGACTCAGTGATCTTAGAGGTCTTTCCCAACCTAAACGATGGCCACTTCCCCTCATTTCAACTGCAGTGCACTATGTTAGGTGCCAGTTTATTCTCCTGTTATTGCTTGACACTGCCAGGATTACTCTGTGCTGCACCCTTCATGCTGGGCTTGTAGTTTGCCCCTTGCTTTCTCTGCTGATGAACTGGGGCTCCACATCCCCACAGGGACTTCTGCCTGTTTAGTCAAGGCAGTACCTGATAGTCATAAACACAGGGAAAATTCACCGGCCTACAAAGCAAATCTTAAATACCTCTCTTACATGCCCTAGCTGATGAGTTTTGGAAAAACTTTCAAGCAGTTAGGACAGAGGACTGGTGGGCATTTATGGTCTTGTACATTTGGCAGGTGCAAAACAGAGAAGAAAGGACAAGGCTGGGAGTACTGTCTGAGTACTCCATAAGCTGGCCATATCCATAATGCCATAACTTTACCCATTTTTATTTGTGCATGGAATTGCTAATTTTAATGAAATATATATACTATCAATCATTATCATTAACTATTCCTGACTTGAAAGGAGATAAAAAGCCAAGCACAATCTACAGCAGTAGCTCAGCACCAGGAGAAGCTGCAAAAAAGCTTTCACAAGGACCACGGTGTCAGAACAAGGCCCTGTGTAACAGAACTTGTTACTAAGAGTAAAACACAGGGAGAGCTGAGCTGCCCTTGAAAAAACAAGGTAACAGCTCAGGTTGCTACAACATCTGCTTGTAGGAACTGCTTGAAACGAGGCCACCGTAATTTTCTGGCACACCACACACACATACATGACACTTGAGCATGTCCTGAAACCAATGTTTTTCAATTTATGTATCTTTTCAAGTCAGCAATAGTTAAAGATACTGATTGATAGTATATATTTTAAGTAAAACTAGTGATTTCATGCACAAATAAAAATGAATAATGTTACGGCATTATGGACGTGGTCAACTTACACATAACGTTTGTGAGTTTAATCAGTATTTAAGAACTATAGCACTGATCCCAAGTTCTCATCCTCACCCAAAAGATTAAATATAAAAGTTTAAAATGCTACAAAATGTAAAAATTCTAGAGAGTTTCTATATACATTACTTTCTCCACTAAACACAGGAAACACATTTGCACGCAAAGAAGGATATAAATTGTAGCAATTATTACTTCTAATTTCTAACAGAGACCAGAAGGGGACTGTTTAACTTTAAAATACATTATGCATTCCCATAAGATTACAAATTGAAAATAAATGATATAAATCAGGTGGGGAAGATAACAAGCTGATGGAAGAGCAGTCAGAGAAGGAAGACAGGGTAAAACTGAAGTAATAGAGTAATTTAGAATGACTAAATGCAAAATATATCAGAGAAATTTCTTTACAGAAACTTAAGTAAGTTGAGTAATTTCTTGTAGACGATACAGAAGTAAGAACACAAGCGGGATCTGAACAAAGAAGCAGACAGGAGCCTTATAAGATTGCTATTTGTAATTTAGAGTAAAGTTGATTCCACTAACAATATTGCTTGTGTAACAGATCAAAATATGTGTTCAATATTTTCAAAATTTAGCAAGCGAATATGCAATTTTAAAATTAAATTTGACAGCTACATATACACATTTTGGTGTCCTTTCATACGAAAAGATTAACATCATTTTGCTGAGAGTGAAATGTGAATTATGTGCAAGGTAAATTATGCTCCTTGGAGACAAGCCACAACTATTTAACTTGTACAGCAGGTTGTGATTGATACAGTGATGTGACATTATCACCTTTTTCCTTCCTCTGCTTCAAGCAGCTGAGCAGAAAAGACATTCTTGATTTCCTGGGAGAGGATTAGTAAGTAGGAATCTCCAGAAGGTCTGTGCTTTGGCTGAAGCTGGTGCACAGGGAGAGGGAAGACAACCTTTCTGCACTACAAAGGCTCCTCTATGATAAAGATTTTTCAAAGGTGTCTCTCTCAGTAACACAGCGAAGCAGCCACAGGTGCAACACTGTTGGTAGTGGGGTGGGACAAGCTCCCAGAGCAGGTGACTTCTGAGAGAGCATCTCATGGAAATTATCTGCCCAGGTCTGAAAGACTGCTGTCGATGTCCAGATCACAGCACAAATGCTGCCAGAAACACCTCTGGGGAAAGAGGGACAGGCTGATTGTGCAGGGAAAAAAATGGTGTTTGGGGGCCAGCAGAAATTGGCAGGACACCCAGAAGCCTGGATGAAGTCAGGACATGCTGGGTATGGCTGGAAAGAGCCACTGATGGAAGGGAGCCAGGGAGAAAAATGCCTCCTACTCCACTGGTTAAAAAAGTTATTTTAATTGTATAGGTCTTCTTCTGTTGGAATAAGTGTTTTTTTTTTTTTCAGAATGCCATTGCAGGACCTATTGAAAATATGTATTATGACATTCTGCACATTTTAAAGATGCATTTAGAGCAGTAAGAAACATTTCTAGTAGTCCATAAACTATTAACAAAACAAACACTCTTGACTGCTCCTAACATGTTGCTCTGTTTTGTTGTTTCTTTTTACTTTCTCACGCTGCTGCCTTTCCACCACAGCACAGTACACCACCTCTGACACACTGACATGACATTTTTCAGCAAATTCCTGTTTCTACTCCATTCTTTTCCTTTGTAAAGATAAGAGCAAAGCAAATCCCAAACTATAAATAAAAATGTGGACCATATAATTATGTTCTTAATGTCATTTCCTTTCATAGAGGAATAAAATCCTGGACTTGGAGGCAACTATCTGAAACATGAAACATAGCAGTAGTTCTACAGAGCTCAAGAATATTACCATAATGATACCTTTAGGACAAAGTGAAAGAAAATATTGCATTTAATAGAAATTGCTAGGATAATGCAATTACTTGTAATGAATGAATGGAATTTTTATTTCTTGGTGTCAAGATTTGGAACATTCTTCCTTCCTTGTGGTAATTTCAGTTTTTTAATAAGAGAAGTTGAATAGGACATGAACTGGTTGAAGGAGGACAGTTTCAGAAGCAGTATTGGCTAATTTATTTGGGGACATTGGGTCAGAACTGACTCAAAGGGATATTTTCCACCATAGGAATAACCTAATGACATGGTTCTGAGCACTTCAGGTTCTTTATTGTCCACAAATTGGTATAGTATACTATTTTAGATTAGGGTTTGAGACACCATATACACCTAAGTACTGGCTTCAGGCCTTCCTTACAAATGGACCAAATTTTTACTACAGTAAGTCAGCCTTACATAATGTCTTCGATAAAATGCCAACAAAGAATCATATAACATCTTGGCCCCATATTTTGACTACTATCAATTAAAGTCACTCAGAACTATCACTGACCTTCACAGTAGCTTAAAGATACTATTTTACATAAGAGGTACCAGGTATGAGTCAAACTTTGAGACTTTACAAAGTTATTTATGTGGCATATGGTGTTGATGCTGGCAGATACTTTTCCAACAACTATTTGAACATTAGTTTCTGCGGGTCACTGCAGATTGCTGGAAGAGGGACAAGCTTGCATCTAACTTCATATACTAGTTGTACCTACTAAAAGAAGCCACAGAAAACTCCTGCTATTTGTACCTGAGTCTCCCCAGCAGGTATGAGAGACCTACAGACTATATTGGCAGTGATGAAACACAGCAAGACCAACCTTTGTCAATAGAAGTTGCTGCAGTGGGAAATCACAGCTCCAAAAACAGCAGTTTGAAAAGGAATTCTCACCTATTTATAGAAAAAACCCCAAACAACCAAACCATACTAAATAGTCTCATTGGTGAGAAGTGGATACATTGGCATCCTTCTTAAATATTATTGGTGCTCAGTTAAATGTATCCTCCCTAATCATGTTAGCACTCCTTAACATTCAAGAGGATTAATTTTTTCCCACTGAGACTTGTGAAGCATTATCTACAGAAGATCATATTAGAAGGGACAGGCCTGAATTTAATGCACTGGATTTGAAGTAATTTACAAAACTCATTAAAATTCCAAAGATGCAAAATGGGTATTCTGTGATGGGCTTCTGCGAATCTGGAGAGCTGATTCCCACCCCCCATGGGAATACTTTAGGCACAAAGGAAATTCTGCAGTAAGAAACAGAAAAGCTCCATGACCTAAGTGAAAAATCTGCTTTGTAAATTGAAATATATCATCAATTTGTGTTTTTTAACTGAAGTTCCTTAAATACAATCCAAGTGAGTATGGGAAAGCAGAAGAGACAGCTACATTTTATTTGCTGTTGCAGTTGTATGCATGGGAATCCCAACTGGAGAAGTAACTTTAAACAACTGTGGTGACAGCAAGGCAGGATTAAGACAATAATGTGAAAGGATAGAAAAGTAATTTTTTTTCTCTTCTCCAGGACAACACAGGCAATTCTTTTTTCTCACGATTTTTCACAATGCTTTCTTTACTGTGTAACCCATAAATGTTGCTCATGGACTAGCAAAGTTTTAATGGGAAATATTATCTTTTATTAGACCAGTAGGAAGAACTGGAAAAAACAGTTGCTGTCCTGGGCTGTCTATTCAGAAGAACCTGACAGAGAAAGCCCTTCCTATTTTCTTTACCTACATCTCTTGATCAAATAGCAAACATCACCTATCCCCACAGATCTTGATTATATACAAAGACTATCACAGCTATAACTAACCAGGCAATTTATTTCAAGGATGTCCAAGCTTTGCCCATATCCAGCCTTTACTCCTGTTTTCAGAGGTGCCTCCCATATGTGCCACAGGTTTTGTCATCCCACTGTGACAGAGAAAGTGGTTCGAAATAGCATGCCTCATGTTTTGATTTGTACCACAGGAGCTGTACCTCTTCATTAGAGAAAGATGGCATTGCGTTGCACTGAAAAACTTTTAATTCTGTACCAGTGATTACAGAACCCCAGAGGCTCTGCACGGAAAAAGAATGTGCCATGCCTGTAAGAGGGAAATGTAGATATGGACTGAGGCACACAGCACATGCTGAATCAAATAAATGCATGAAGACAGGTGCAAAGAGAAAGAATGACTGTCCTGTTCCATCTCAGCCCTGTTAGAGGCTTATTTATCTCCAGAGGTCTGCTCTTCTTTCTGAATTTTTAGACATGCTCCTGTTGGCTTCCTGTAATTTGGCTGCTCTCGACAATTTTTGAATCAAAATTCAGTCTTGAGTTGAAAGTTCAAGCAAATGAGCTTTAACATCACAAAAGAAGAAAACCAGAGCTGAAGTGTTCAAGAAAGGCTCAAGATGGTGTTCACTGACCCACAAATCACCTTTTAACTACACAGGCCTTACACTAGTTTGTGTGCACACTGCACAGAGTTTGATATAAGACATAAAGAAGTGAATAGTGAAAGAATTGGCATTATAATCCAAAATGATGGTCAAAAAGACAAAACTAGTCACACTTAGTTGATGTGCAAGCTCCTTGTAGTAGTTTAACTCAAAAAAAAGGCATTCGGTGACACAAGAGTACAATAGTAAAATAAAAAAACTGAAAAGAGAAATTAGGAAGGAATTAGGAATTGTAGGGTTGTAGGGAATGGTGAATTATAGTCTAAAAAGAAGAGCTAAAAACTGCCAATGAAGGGATTAAGGAAGGCAAGACTTTCTCAGAGCTGGGAGAAGAATATTTCAGTATCTAATTTATAACTAGATTGTCGGTCTCTTGTGGAGACACCATCAGACAAATTGTTATGAAACCATTTCAGTTCCATATTCCAAATCTCCTGGCAATACAGGGTTGGGTTTCTGAAGGCACTGTGTGTGTACATAAGCATGAGTGTATCACATCTAGCACACTGAGTCCAAATCTTGACTTAGGTATCCAGGTAAGGTGGTAAGCAGTAAAAATTACTGTCAGAATATACTGTAACAGAAGGTAAGGACACTGTATTAATTTGAATGAAATATAAATGGTCTATGCAATTAAAATAAGAGTTAAGATCCCAATGGCTACATTAAATTATAAAGAGCAGCTAAAATTTGTTAACAGTTAAACCATGGCAATAGCGGTATCTCCCATGGTTTGATCTCCCATGAGTGTGCAGATGCACGGCCTCAAGTACAGATAAAAGAGGAGATGAAATTCCATAACAAATGTTAAATGGCAGTGATTCAAAAAATTACTGCCTGCTTTTATCAGCCCAAGAGTTGACCTTTGTTACCCGTTTTCACCACTTACCCAATGGTCCCGCAGCCTTTTGGTGTGGCACGTCAGTGAGACCTACATCAACAGGTCAGACCACAAACTCACCTGCTCCGGGGTCATCTTCTGCAGCTCTTTCTCCCAAGCTGCCTGGTCATCATCCAGGTGGTAGGAAGCAGGCGGGGTGAGTCCACGCAGAATCAGGGGGTCACGGTCATGGCACAGGGCTATCAGATGTCCAATGTACAACTTCAACTTGCTGCGATTCTGATCAAGTTCTAAGAGGGGCTGAATTATCTGCAATAAGAGAACAGACACGGTGAGGAACAGCCTGAGACCCAAGCAGTGGTGAAGGGAAAGATCAGTGTCTAAGTTACAATCTAGTTCAGCTTCATACTGGAAGAAACTTGAATATCCCCTTTCCCCCTGTACTCTTAGCCCTTAACCTACCAACCAGGCAGCTGAAGCAGAAAAAACAAGGACCCTGGGGAAGGAGTGTGGTGATGACAGCTGTGTGATTAGTATGGGAAACAACAATTATATGGGTGAAAAATGAAACGATATTAAATTGAATGCATTACTGATTATCCAACAGTGCTTTAGTCAACTACTTCAACAAAAAATAATTCTTCTGATAAAGGGTGGCTGTCCACAATACAGATTTTTAGCTCATTTTGCCAACAAATATTTAATTGTAAATTAAGTATGCAATAAGCATGGTCTAAACAGAGTAGCTTCAAATGATGCCAAGAAACTGGATAGGGACATATCTTTAACAGAAAGGTAAAATGTAATTTTTTATAATCTTTTATATAGTTAAGATATAGTCTTCTGTGGTTTTGAAAAGGCAACAACTTTTATAATGCAAGCCAAATTCTATACAATAGACTAAAAAGACTAAAATCAAAGGACTTTATTAAAGTACTATTTTATTTCATTATAGTTTACCCAATCTGAATCTAATCCTTATTCCTCAATGCAATCCAAACTGGAGTCATCCAGTTCCCATAAAAAGTATCTGAAGAGCCCTTTTTCATTTTTTTACAAAAAACATAGAGCTCAAGTGCATAAATACATACTGGGCATCCTTTGCTATGACCTTCCACAAAAATACTGCTTCACATTATTTTAGATATTTGTGGGCATATATTCAAAAATGCAGTGAAGCAAAACTCTAAGGTTTGCAGCTGATGAAAAATAAAGGAGAACTGGGCTTAGTGCCTCCCTTCCATAAAATGAGGCACTGATGTACATGGGCAAGGAGAGCTGGAAAGCCTTGCCAAAGTACTGGCAACTTCTCTTTGTGTTCCCAGGCAGAGGCTGCACCTGCTGTTTGTTAGTGGGTCGGGGTTCCAATAGGTCACCTCTGACCCTGCTAATGAATAAAGAATGAGATAATCTCTGAGTCAACAGAAACAGGGTGCTGGCATTACTTTCAACAGAGACCCTGTCCCTGTTGCCTTTTAATAAGGCTGTCAGGGCTCACTTATTTTGCTTCTAACACTGTTCTACATGGATTAATTTCTGTAGAGTGTGAGGATCTGAGAGGCATGGCTAAGCAGCTGACTAATGTCAGGCTCCTTGTCCTGCTGAGCTCAGCTGAGCTCAGGTGTGCTCAGGAGCCTACACCAGAACATGAGGGTGGCAGTGCCTACCAAAAGCCACAGGGCAGCCATGGTAGAGGAGACAGGCAAGAAACCTGCAGAGAGAGAGTGAGCTCACGTGCTTTATGAAAAACCCTTGTGCTACCTGCAGCCTTGGGGCAACCTCTGTTTGCAGATACAAACACACACATCAAAATAATGGCTTGTTATATGAGGACGGGGTGAGTGGGCAGCAAGTTGGATTGAGAACTGGCTGAACAGCAGATGACAAAGGGCTGTGATCAGTGGCACAAGGTCTAGTTGGAGGCCTGCACTAGGGGTTTCCCCCAAGGCTCAGTACTAGTCCCAGCATCTAAAATATTCATCAGTGATTTGGTTGAAGGGGCAGACACCTCCTCAGCAAGTCCACTGATGACACAGAGCTGAGATGCTCCAGGCTGATACTCCAGAGTGCTGTGCAACCCTTCAGAAGGACCTCACCAGGCTGGAGAGGTGGGCAGAGAAGAACTGTCTAAAATTCAGCAAAGGCAAAGGCAGGGTCCTGAACCTGGGGAAGAATAACCCCATTCACCAATACAGGCTGGGGGCTGACCTGCTAGAAAGCAGCACCTGGGGGTGGACAAACAGCTCTCCATGAGCCAGCAGTGTGTCCTTGCGGCCAAGAAGATCAAGGGTATCCTGGGTGCATTAGGAAAAGCATTGCCAGCAGGTCAAGGGAGGTGATCCTGCCCCTCTACTCACCCCTGGTGAGGCCACATCTGGAGTGGTCTGTCCAGTTCTGGCTCCTCAGTACAAGAGACACATGGAGCTCCTGGAGTGGGTTCAGCAGAGAGCTACAAAACTGATTAAGGGACTGGAGCATCCCTCTTACAAGGAAAGGCTGAGGGAGCTGGGCCTGTTCAGTCTTCAGAAGAGATGACTGAGAGGGGACCTCATCAGTGCCTATAAGTATCTGAAGGGAGGGTGTCAAGATGCTGGATCCAGGCTCTGCTTGGTGGTGCCAAGTAAGAGGACAAGAGGCAACGGGCAAAAAATGATGCACAGGAAATTCCACCTAAACAGGAGGAAGAACTTCCTTACTGTGCAAGTGACCATGCACTGATTGCCCAGAGAGGCTGTGGAGTCTCCCTCAACTGGATATTCCAGAACCTGGGCCATGTGCTCTGGGATGACCCTGCTTGAGCAGGGAGGTTGGACAACATGACCCACCCACTGTGGTCCCTTCCAGCCTGACCCATTCTGTGATTCAGTGACTGCAAACTGCAGCAGGGCAGAATACTCTGCTCTCCTGTACGCAGGGCAATTGAAAGGGATGTATTGGTTATTTACTGGATTTGCACTATTTACCCCAATTTCTTACATGTTATGAAGATTATGATCTGAAAGTGTACTGCCTGTGCAGGTGAAAACCTGTGATTAATTTAACTAATATCTTTCTTACTATTCAGTTTGCCCACAGAAGGTAGAGTGATGAAATATCACATCTTAAAAAACCAGTTTTGTATAGGATGTGAAAATGCAGTAGTCAACATTTAATAACTAGCTGTCCAATCAATGTAGGAGCTGCTTTGTACTCTTTTTAGATACCACAATCTACTGAATATCCATCAGACGTGCAGATTCCACTCTGAAAAGAATCCGACCTGCCAACCTTTCTGGCCATTCTTTGTGAACAGAAACCCTTGCTGATAAAAAGAAAGCAGAGCTACCTAGCAAGTAAGGATGGAAGATTTTCATACAATAGTTGCATTTGATTGCTCAGGAATAAATCCCCTTTCGAAGCACATTCCTCCTGTACCCTTCTCCCTTACCTCAGGCTGGAAACAGGCCAAATGAGGCGTGTGAAAGTTCTTAACTAGCAGCCTTCCCAAAGCTGTTCACAGAGCAATCATTCCTCTCACTTGGGATCCATTAAACACTGCCAGTCAAGTAGGAAGTGCCCTTATATCTGCGTTCCTGCCGTATCTAACATGAACTAGCCACTTAGCAAGAGGCACTGTGCTTCCCACACAGCAGAGCTGCCACTGCCTTATCTCAAGAGGGTGTAAGAGCATTTGCTAAGTGGAAAAGCAGGGCAGTGCTGGATTCATAAACCACATGGCGTTCTCATGATCTGCTCAGAGCTGTAGAGCTTTCTAGGAAAGCAACGCGTAAACAGACCAAACCCAGGAATATCATCTAAAGCAGCCCTGATTCATTAATTGCCCTGATAGGTTTAGGCCATCCTCATCAATGCATGGAATGAAGTCTGCTTAATGTACCCTCAAGTTCAGAATATTGCTAATGGCCAGCTAAGTCTGACAGTCTGTTTCACTAAAAAAGGCAGTCACTACAACTCTGAGGGAGAAACATGAAATGCCTGAGAAATTGCTGATACAAACCCAAGCCATCTCAGCCAGCTAATAAAGATATTTGGGAACATACTCCAAAACACTATCAACTTGGAAACAACATTTTTTTTCTAAATTTTGTATAATTTTTTTTTTTTAAATCTTTGAGCATGAGAAATGGTAATCTAACTATAGTTTTACAACTCACTGGGGCAAAAAAGCTTGAGAATGAAATGATAATGTTTCTTCAGTGGTAGACCTGCTGTTGTTGTACAGTGGCCAGCTGAAATATAGGTAACTGTATTTAAAAGGTTTTTTAAGCAAAGTCTCTGCATTTAAATATGTGTATACACACTCTATAGATAAGAAAAAGTACTTGTAACTGAACATAGTTTGGTCACTTTGACTCTGAAAGATGAATACCCCTCTCTCCCATCCAGAGACTGCGGTGTCCAAAAGTTTGTCTGAGCAGTGTCTACTGTAAATATACAAAACCACATAGGTGGTTCCATGAAAAACCACTGAATGGGTGGTATAAGTGCAGCAGTGCTGATAGGACAGAAATGCGATACTGACTATCCATAATTGTCTGCAGAATAAAGTATGGGTTTAATCAATGTGTAATTCATCACAACCACCGGCTTTAAATTATGGGTTCTCCAGGCAGAAGGGTAATGACCTGCTCACCTTTCTCCTTGCTAACATCCCCTTCTTCTCTAAAGGAAGCAACCACTTTTTTTTTGCATAATCATGTAATTAACTTTACTAATTCCAGAGAAGACCTTCTAAATTTCTACTTAACAAAAAATCTGCAGCTCCAATTTTGAATAAAGTCTTACAGGCACCTCTAAAAGCTTGACTGTTTTCACAACTACATCAGTTGACCTTGTAAAAGTTATCTCCTTACACAGCCTGCCTTAGCCATCACTCATGCATAAATGTGCACGTTGATTGTGGATCAACATCAATAATCTTTTCTTTACAGATACATGCCTATGATTTCTCTGAGAAAGCAAAAAAAAAGGAGGAAATAACATCTTCTTGACACAGCAATGCCAATACAAGTTTCCATATGTACATTTGGCACTGGCAGGGCTGCTGTCATACTCCTCTACCAGCCTGACTACTCTGCTTGCCCTTAGAGTGTGTGTATTCTGCATGCATATACTCACTACACAGTGCTAAAGGGCAGAGTGATGCAGATAAGTAGTCATAGTTTTGCAATCAAAAAATTCAGCATCTTTTTCTTAACTTGCCCACAAATCTCTAAATATTTGAGAAAAAAAAAATCTCTGTAAAACCAGCTATATCAAGAAGAAAATAAAATAGAACAGACAAGTGTCAAAGTAAACAACATGGGGTCAAAACGATGGTGTTTTTGTATCAAAAGCATTACCAAGAAGTGGAGATGGAATGAATCTGAAAGTTTCCAAGGAACTAATCTGAGAAACAACTTAGCTTGCTAGCCTGCCCTATAGGCTACGAGTTTACATTGTAGATCCTGCAAAGGCTCAAATAAACATGGAATTCTGAAAAAAATCCAACCAGAAACTCAAAAAATCGCCAAGCATCTCCTCAAAACTTCAGACTGGACATAACAAATATACTTGGAAAACAAGCTAAATGGAGGTAAAGGGTTACCTCTCAATCACATCTTTCATGTGAGTATGGAAAATTATTTTCAAATTTTGTTCCATACATATGCAACTATGCTATCCAACAAAACCTGCTTCCCAAACTACCATCACACAGGAGAAGATGGGCAAAAAACTGTGTAGGCACATTTTTTTGCTAAAAAGAAATTCTTCCAAGAGGACCTGACAAATTTAATGAAAGCTGGAATGCATCATAGTGGATCCTCAGATACCTCCCTGTATCTGGGTTATATTATAGATATTGTCAGAAAAGAAAATTTTGCCTATAGAGATAAATATCTTATACTGGGAGATATGGAAATAAACTAAAGATACTGAGTGACACAGTCTGGAAGTATTTGCATGGCAAATGGAATTAGGCCTTCTTGCTCAGACCATTTGTGTTTATTTGGCAACAAACACAAGGGCTTAACTACAATAATCTTGTAACCGTTGAATGCAATGGAGTTTTATGAGGCATGAATTTGGCTCAGAATGTGCAAAGCTTTCCCAAATTCAGAGCAATTTATCACTGATGTCTTCCCTTCATTATTTTAAATGGAAACAGAAGGAAGTTCTCAAAAAGACACATCCTGACCTCAGTTCAGTTCAGCTCAGTTCACTGATGCACGGAGATACTTGGTTTCTTCAGAAGACCACAACAGAAAAGCTCGGGGACAGGCTCAATCTTTTTTAGATTTGTTTTAATGACAAAAAAAAAAAAAAAAATATTTAAACCTAACTTTCATAATTTTTTCCTCATAAACCAAAACAAAACAACATATGTGAGGAGCTGAAAGAGATTCTGGCTATTTTGACAGAGCTGTCTTGCTCAGTTCCTTTCTGACAGAATCAATTAGGAAATCATTTTTATATAGCAAATTATTTTAGAAATTTTTATACACCATGAACAAATCCCATGGATTAATGATTTCCAGAGTTCACCCTCTTCACCTTGGGAAAAATCCAGACCAGAAAAAAAGAACAGAGAAAACACAAACCAGGGAAAGTAGTTTTGTCATTAGTTCCCTCTGTTTAAATAAAATCTTTTCCCCATCATATAGGTGAAGCAAAGAATTGCAGTGTGGGTTGGTGGGATTCCTAAAGCACTGAAAATGAGCAAGTACTTCTAAAATATTTTTATACATAACAAATCCAGAAGTGCTTTTTCATGACACTGGCAACTTTTGCTTACACGGGCTGTGGAGCAAATGCTTGTGGGGAGCCACGTGAGGAATAGCAGGGACTAGCATGGATGAATGTTCAGGAATGAGGTACCTCAGCAGAGCTGAAGGGGGTGTCTGCATACAGCTTGAATTTTACTTGTTTTGTCAATCCCTTACTTTCACAAGCAGGAGCATTTGCCCAAGCTCTTACTCCTAAATATAACTGCACTGTGCACATCTCTCTTTCTTCTCTAACAGCCAATATTCCTCTTCCCCAGCTGAGACACAGGAGAGGAATCTGTGGCTTAACTGCAAGATGAGAGCAGAACATCCAAACTGAAATGCTGTTTTATTTCTCTAAGTTTTCTTTTGTCTGCAGAATCTCCTTGGAATCCAGCAACCTAGAAGCTCAGTTCTGGAGCAAAACAGGATTAGCCAAGACAATCTAAAATCTTCAGTATATTAAAATCCCCTTCATTTGAGCATTTTGTTCCTGTAAGTTCTGTTAGTTACCAGGCTAAAATTTGGAGGAGTAAATTAAATTCTACAGAAAGTCAGACTTATGACACTGACAATGATAATATTATCAAGAGAAAAAAAAAGTATTCCCACAGGAAGTACAAATAGTTTAATAACCATTTGCAGCTTGGACATGGCACTGTGGATTTAAATAACATTCTCCTGATCAAACTTCTACAGGTGTAGTTAGGCAAGTTTCGATTTCACAGAATCCATTAGATTTTATGCTGATTCCTTCTCTACAAGAACATAGCAGTTTGAGAATAAGTAAGAACAACCTGCTTATATTTTTAATCCATTCAAGCTTTCTAGCACTTGTTATCTTCGTAACAGTGAAAACGAAAGCAAACACATCCCTTGCTGTGCTGTATTTTGTCTGTTGTTTATTCCTATTACAAGGCATAAAGAGAAACAGTGGCTAACATGCTTTTGTTTGAAAGCAGAACACATGCACTGGGAGAGTGTGTCCATGGGAATGCTTATGTATCAGGGACTATGTTCTTCTGTCTCCCTGTGTCTGTTCCATTGCTAATGGAAAACAGAAGGTATTTCTTAAGTAGTCTACCAGAGAACACAATCAGTGCTTTTCCTGTTCAGATGAACTATAACCTCCCTGTCTGCAGGTGATAGGAATCTTGGTCTTGTCATTCTCTTAACATTGGGTCTTCATTCTGCTGTTGCAGCTCTCTGCCCGCTAAAAGACACTTGCAAAGCAAAGCCACATGAAGCCACCAAACACCTGGTTTATCTGCCTTTAGGAATTCTTTTTAGAGTTGGTTGCTCTACATTCAAATGCAAAATCCCACAAATAAATACACCTATTCATACACATATATAAGTTCTTATCTAAAAGTTACATTAAACAATCAGATGTAGTTGGACTGCCCGTGCTGAGCCTCCTATGAGTTGGAACTGTAAATCCTGACATCTCCATCAGTCATTATGAACTTTACTAGCCAGGAAAATACAGCGTCTAGATTGGCTACTTGCCCCTATAAATTTTTATTTTAGTCACATTTCTCTTGGGCTTATTTTCATATTTAATATGTTGGAAAGCAGGTTTGGGCTTGATTCTTTTTCTAATATTCTTCATCTCCCCTCTCCCTCAGTTTCTTTCCTCCTGACTGACAACTAACAGAGCCTGGCTGCAGCTATTCGTCTTCTGTCCCTGTCCTGTCTATGAGTGCCAGGGCTCAGTTTTCCTCTCCTTCATGTCACCAGCAGTGCATTCATAGTTTGTAGAAGCTTCTGACCTTGAATGATTGCATTTTGGGGTATGGATGAGCACTTAAAGAAATCTAAATGGTAAAGTAACTGGGAGATAGTACAGACTATCACACAGAATGCAAGAAACAACTCTCCTGGAAGTGGCCAGAAACAATAATGTCCGAGTGCAGAATTCCTACTTGCTAAAAAGACCAAGCCAGTAGTAGAAGATCATATTCAGCTGCAAATCAAAAGAGAAAATAAGACACAGACCTGGCATAATCTCATTTGGCAGAAATGAATGATGGCCTTTTTGCAATTGTTTTGCTGAAAAGCACAAATCTCTGCAAAAAACCCCCCCAGCCATCTGTTTTGAATGTTTTAGAATGTAAGTATCTATTTGTGTTCTTCTTTGATCTGTAAGAATAATAGGAAGACTGTGATACAGTCCAGTTACACCTCTGTTAATTCATCCCAGAGCTGCAGATTACAAAATTCCATCTGGAAATCTTAGTCTTATCATTCTGAGATCAGGAAGAAGATGAACAGTGTATCAAGATCAGTTCTTTTGTGTTCATAGATATAAAATTCTTGGGCCAAGAATGCATTCTTCTAAGAGAAATTAGTTATTAAGTAGCAAAATAATAGCAGAAGAACTGTTCCCCAGAAAAGGGAAAGGACCAGGAGCAGAAGTTGACACCATCTTAAGGACAGCACTCTTCTTTAGGCTGGCCCATCCCAGTCTAACAGAATTTACTGGGTAAAAGATGTCATGCCAATATGGGTATAAAGGAAGAGAGAAGTTGAAAAGGCACGGTTTCCAAAATGGAATGGTAGAAGATTAATCATAAAGCAAAATATTAAGCATTACTTCAGTTGTTCACTCTACCATGACAGGATTGTTACTTACACTAAAAGTGAGCAGGTCACTACAAAAGGCTCTCCCCTAAGCAGAGTTACTACAGCCAAAGAAAAAAAAAGGTTATTCTCTGAAAAATGGCAAAGTTTGAAAAGGCTTGAAAAGCACGGATAACTGTAGGATAGCTACAGCAGGATTCTGAACTGCACTTCCTCAGAGCAGCAATTGGCAATCCATGAAGACTTTGTGACTCCTTGCCTGAACTTGATGGCACAGGAGTTTCATGACTGATGATGATGCCCACATAAGCAGGGCTCCAAAAAAGCAGGGATGAAAATAAAGTCCTGTGATTAACTGGAACAACCATATTCAAAGTGCTGCACTTGCAAGGATTAATTAGTTACCTTATTTGACTGGTAGGGTTCTTACTAAAGGGTTCCCCATCTGAAAAATGGAAGAACCCTGGCTGTCACCAGTATGACAAAAACAAATCTGCTATCTTATCTCTCAGTAAGGACAAATGCTAATGTTTAAGTAAAGTAAGGTTATTTCACATATAGCTGCCTTAAAATTTTGCACAGGGTATGTCTCCAAGGCACTTTCCTTCACACTGCTTTTATCCATCTGGATGAAGAATTGTAATGAACATATTATACCATTATGACACACCACACAATTAGTTTGTAGATTTTTAGAGAGGGGAAGAAATGACCCTTCAGATGACAAAAGATCACAATAGAGAACGAGAGACAGTGGTCTAAAGAGCTTTGTTCAGCATGCTGGAAAGGCAGCTCCTTGAAATGTTTAACATATGGGTTATTTTCCTTTTTTTGGGGAGGGAAAAGGATCTTGGAAGGAAAAAAAAATTATTAATAGAGTCAAATACAAATCTAACATAATTTAGGGAAAAAATTCAAAATGAGGTATTAGAATCACCATCATATCGCTTTAACAAGACTTTCAGAATATTTTGCAATAATTCTACCTAGCACTTATATAGCACTCTTCCCAAGCAGAACTTCCACTTCTACAAAAATTTCAGCTCATTTTACAATTAGAGAACTTGAGACAGGGAGAAAGAAAACAAGTGAGTGGTTGGAGACGATGCCAGGAAAGAATTTATCTTCTGAACTGTGATCTAGTACTCTGTCCAGTAAATTACACTGTAATACGAGCCAGGCATGAAAGCTTAGTGTTTTTGACCATTCTGCATGATCTAACAATTAAAAAGACCATATTGAAAATAAATTTATTCAAAAGTCTTATGAGGTCACAGTGTAATAAGTGACAATGCTGAGAGCTTAAAAAGTGTGACAGTAGGATGAGCGATTCTCTACATGCTGCAAGCATAAAATGTGTCTTGTGGAGAAAAGATCACATTTATGTAGTGAATGAATGCCTGTGTAATCATCTGAATGTGGAATTCACCACAGAAAAGATATTAACTTTGCTAAAAGAAATCAGTATATTAACCCAAGCATCAAATAATGTAGAAAAAAAATCTATGTTCTTCCTTAATTTCCCGAAGCACAGACACTTTCAGCGCTGTAGTGATCAAAATGAAAAGTTCACAGGGTTTGACAGCTGTGGCAAAGGTTAAATTAAGTCTTGAGATGTCCTGCCCTTATTGGCATTATTTCTCTGTCTCTCACTCTGCCATCACAGTAGTTACAGTTCTTTGTGCTGTTACCTGTCACCTATTTCTGCCACTTTCCTCTAAATCTGTTCGAACAGCCCCATATGCTGGTTGACTGGGTGTCCCCTCGCTGTGTGTTTCCTTTTAGCTGTAAAATGGAGTAAGAAATACCTCCTACACAACAAAAAGGAAACTGTGAATGCTCCTCCTGGGCACTCCTAGGGGTGAGACAATATTGCTCTGTAGATACAATTTAGAAACACGTGGCTGACAACCCTGGGCATTCAGTTGGGTTTTGCATACGTCTACTAATGTCAACTTCTCTGTGAGATTTAACTGTTTCTGTCATTCTTACAGGAATCCTGTTTAATATCCTTGTTCTAAAAAATGCAACACGGGAATGTCATTCAAGCTCCACTATCCTTTAATAATCACAAATGGCTATGTAGAATAAAATTGGTTTCTGAAACAATATATTCATTAAGTATGTCCTTCGGAATATTAGACCCTCGATTAAAAACTACAGGTGAAAAACTCAAACTGAATTTATTAAACTTTCTTCACATTGATGGCTTTCCCTCTACTTCAGTTTTTAGATTTAGACGACTTGTCTACAGAAAAACTCTTGGCAAACTCAAATTACAACATTAAAAATGTAGCCCTTGGTAGACAACACACACTTGTAATCTGGTGATGTTGCAAATTACGATTTACACTGATTTTGACAAGGAGTAGGAAATTGACTGTTTTTTGAGGTCTTAAAAATGAGTCAAATATTTTCCTGTAATGACTTACTCCCTCTTTCCACCTCTGAAATCTTCAGAGAAGTATCAAATCCTCCTAGTGTCTTCAGTGCTCAGCTCACAACACCTACTCCTTCTGTGTTAAATTTTGTCAAACTCAAGTATTAAAGACAAATATCACAAAGAAGAGGCTTTTTGTCTTGCAATATTTTTAGGAGAACAGGAAATTGCCAATATCATCATCATCTTGAAATATCCCCATTTTTATGCACTCCAGTTCCATGCCAACTCTTTGACCATTTCACTGTTACTCTAATGAGCATAGTATTAATTTTCAGATTTTGTTCCTGGAACTCAAGCAAAACTAAATGCTTTGCTCTTTAGCAGGAATATCACTGATTTCAGGACTTGTTCACAGCTGTTAATAAAAAATGCTTCCACAGAGTGAATTCAAAAAGCTTATCTAATGACAGCAGCTACTAGGATTCAACCCCTACTGCAAGCTAGAACCATGGAAGATGGGAAGAAAAATACAGCAGCATGCACACTTAAAACCACACATGTAGTATGTATAAATTACATACCAGGATAAAACTCTCAGTTCTCAGGATTTCAGTTTTGCTCTCCCTCTGTTCTTGCCTTTAGCACTTCAATTCTGTCCTTGCTTTTCCCTGGGCTCTTTAAAAGTCTCAATAAAAGTGAATAATAACTATTTAAGATATTGGCCCGACCATTTTAGCATTCGAGAAAGACAAAGGAGCATCCTCATGTGAAATCACCCTGGAACACGCTTGGGTATAGAGGAGGATAGAGCTCCATCTGGGGAATAAAAGGAGTCATAAGAAATTCACGCAGCAAGGAAATGAGCCTAGAGAAAGAGGCTGGGAAAGACTATTTCAGGATGAAAGATGGTATTTCCATTGAATTATAAACTGAAATGTAAACTACCATTCTCTGGAGCTACAGGAAAGGTGCACATGTTTAGGAACAGCGCTCCATTTCAGGGGAGCTCTATCTGATAATGCTGTCATGTACACAACTGGCATAATTAAATATTCAATTCAGTCAATTCTGGAATGCTGGAGTGGAAAAGCCTTAAACCATAAAAATAAAATAATGTAGTTTGCTATTGTACATAGTTTTCTGGTCTCCATTTCATCTTCAGTATCAACCAGAGGTAATTGCATCCAAAGACCTAAAGGAACTCCAAAAAACAAACGCACTGCCAAGTCTTTTGCTATTAGTCACTTTTTTATCATTGTAATAGGTAAATTTAATTTAACACATGGAAGTTAGGGACTCTGTAACTTACATCACCTCAGCTTTTACAAAGACAATAAGGACTTTTTTTTTTCCAATGCACATGGAATATCATGGTAAAAACATGTACTCTGTTGGGAATAAATGGCTTGGGACGCATCAATCACCTTTATGTTTCCCTGTTGATGTATGCAAGACAATCTTGAGGCTGACAAGTTTCTCAGATGAGATGCATGTAAGGCAAGGATGCTGGCTGACTCATTATTTTGACTAGGATACTCTGTAATAGGCTTTCCTGAGGAAAATGCCTCCAAGTGGAGAGATAAGCTGTATTTAATGTCACCCACCCATTAATTCAGTAAACTGATAGAAGCCACACTCTTAGCACATTTGCATTCATAAATGTATCAGCAGGTGGGAGAGGAAAAGAGAAAGATCTTTCTATCGGCGTTTTACACACAAACTCCATGTTTGCTCTAGAGTGAAAATCAGAATTACTCCTACCTTCATAATGAACGTCCTCTTCCTTTTCATCATTTACTTACCTGATCTTTCCTGTTTACTTGCTGTGCTTCAGCTGATCTCTACAAGCATTACCTCTAAAACTTTTAACAACATACACTAACACACAACCATTGCAAGAGTGGTGATTCAAAAAGAATGTGAAATCAACAGCGAGTGTAAATTAATGAAGCATTTTATCAATTTTTCCACTAAAGAGATTTTCTCAGTTGAAACCCCAAGGCATGAAATTCAAGTTTGACACTGCCACAGTTGGATTAAATTTTTCAGATGGTTGGCTTGAAAAGAGGGATTTGATCTACACAGTCAGACAGACATGTAAGTCTGTAGTTAATTGAGCAAGTGTGAAGAGATGAGAGTGCCTTATTCTTTCATGAATGTTTTACAAATCTAACATAAAGGAAAAAATTTTCCACAATGCAAGAGTCCAAGATTTCCACTGAAATTTTCAGAAGCTTTCTTTCGAGTAACTAGTAGGGGAAAACCATATTGTGTGAAAAAAGTGAAATATTTTTTCTTGAAAGTGTAAGTGAAGAAAGAAAAAGTTTCATATAAATTTTGAAAATACTATCATTGCATTTTAGTCCTTTAGAATACTTTAAGTACTTCAGAAAATGTATTCTGCCTTAAAACTGATACTCCGAGGCATAAATTAATCATGTGTACAGTAGCCTAATGATCAGTATTTGACTTTTAAGCTCCATATCAAGGCTCCTGGTCAATGAAGGATGTTTTCTTTGCTAGAGAACAGGCATGAGGAGAAGGGCTCTGCCCTGTGTACTGCCCTCTCTTCTGCAAATGAGAGTTGTCACGGGGACAATTTGAGGGCAGAAAAGAGAAAATTATGGACACTGACACTGAGAAACAAAATGGACTTGAAATGAAAAACAGCCACCAATTTCTCCCCCCATTGTTTTGAAAGAATGAGGGAGACGGAAAGGAGAGAGGAAGGTTAAGGGGATATTCCTTCAAATTTATAGACAATTTATATTCCTAGTCCATATCAAGAATCATCTATTGTGAGTTGATAAATATCTGTGACTGGTTAGGTCAGCGTGCACGGCAGCAATCTCAGCCGCAGATCTTCACATGCTTAAAGCCTTCAGGAGGAACATTATCTTCAGGAGGAACATTATCTCTGAGCAAATTCTTTACAAACCAGAATCGAAAAAGCATACATAGATTTGGCTACAGCGCAAACTGCTTTGAAAAAAGAACCCGACTGAAAACATTTCCTCCATGAAGTCAATGATAAATGATATGAGAGACATTTCCTGTTCTCTCGTCCGCATTAAGGGTTTGCTTTGCACAGAAACTCAATTACATGCCCTGGAAAGTTCTCCCCACAACATCGTGGAACAACGAGGTGGTGATTAGAAGAAGAAAATCACAAACTACACACAAACACACGAGAAACACCCGCATGCAGACACTATCCAAGCAAGGGGGAAGGAGCACAGCCAGGTTTCACAAAGCACACGGGAGCGAGATGTGGGAGTGACTGTCGGAAACTTTTCTATTGGCAAGAGAAGTTGATTCTCACCGTTCTGAACAAAATGGCTGAACTAAGAGCATCTGACTGGTTATGCCCAAATACCCTCCTCCTCATCCTAGAGGTGCAGAGGTGGCAATGGGAGGAAAGCCCCAGAGCAGCATGGGAATGAAATAAAGAGTTGGTTAGTATTTAAAGCACATTTGTAAGTACAAATAGTAGTACAAAGCGTTTAATTCCTTATGCAATATTCTGAGCTACCTTGAGGTACAGCTTTCTTTGCTCTCTTGTAGGCTTTGTCAGCTTTTGAAATGCCCCTATGCAAAGGGAGAGTGCAATCAGACCCTCCTCCCACCCCTTCTCCTCCCCACTGCCCTCCCCTGCAAGGTCTTTGCAAGAATTTCCGTAAATGTTTAAATTTTATTTCTCTTTTAAATTTTATCTTTTCATTTCATCTGTGAATGCTATGCTGCATTCATTTGCAAGCATGTTATACAGTTACATTCTGGAAATGGCTTCAGCTGTCTAACATTTACATCAAATTAAGATTAAGGAATCCGTTTAATTTTCAGTATTAACCATTTCCCTCTCCTGAAAAAGGTAACACCAACATTTTCCAAAAACACTGCAAAAAATTCAAGCTAGTTGAGGAAAGTATTAAATCAAGATGCAAAAGAAAGCTGCTTTGAAAATGAGAATTTTTCTCTTTGTTTCTTTGTATATACTCCTTGTCTTCTGATGCAGACATCAAAGGAGATTTTTAAAGATCTATTTTTTGCAGGCTGAATATGCAATTGCTTTTTGTCATTTTCCTCTTGTATCTTTACCCACGATTTCTGTGTATCACAAAGTTGGCGCTTAAAGGTCTAGACTGAGATGCCTCCCTTCAGACCTCAATAATTTCTGGATGAGTCAGAGGGCAAAGAGGAGCACCAAACATGCCTTCACTTCATTAAGGCAGTGATTAATGATGGCTAATATTTTAATTAAACAGGAATGGATGAGATTACAACATGGGATATGCAATTATGTTGGCATTTTCTGTGCTACCCAAGGGATGGTTAATCTCTCTGATAGTTATCACGCACATGGCTGTGCTTTGTAAATGACACAGGAGGCTCCTCACTGCTTTGGAGATGGTAAATTGATTTTCCTTCAGTTCACGGCCCATTGAGTTTGTGAGGGAGCAGTCTGTGCTCATTTGGCACCGAGGCCGCGATTTCCTCATGGGAAACGAAAGGAACTGCTCATGTGCAATCCATAGATCAGAAAGCTGATCCTGGAGCATGATTTCCTGCTACTGAAGACAAGAAACAGTCCTGGACACTCCACACGCTCAAGCAGTAAACCTGAGCTGCTAAAATCAGAGTATGTCAGACAGGACTCGAGTCTCGCATTTTAAGAAAATAAAGTTTTTCTCCTCCCTTTCAGTGTGCTCCCTCTTCTCCACCCACTTAATAACAGCTTGGTACTGGGAACTGTTTGTTCACATTTCAGAAGTTTTCAGCAAAGGCAACACAACAGCAACAACCATTTCTGCTTCGTAACTGCACTCCAGAATGCTGGTTTTGTTCCAAGGGGGTCAGGGAAAACTACATATGACTCAAAATTATCAGCCCTCATAGTAAAAATCACCTTAAAAACAAAAAAGAGAGACACATTACCTGGTCAGGGGAGGGCTTGTGGTTGGTTTGGTTGGAATGGGATGAGGATTTGAGGTGGTCATCCTCATAGTTGTCAGCCATCAGCTTCATACGGTTCTGAGTCTATTGAAAACAACCAAAAAAGAAAGAATCTCAGTCTACCTTCTGATGTGATCACGGGGACCAAAGGGAACAGGGTATTTACACTATTCTGCATATCCAAAATCCATACACGGAAAAATATAAGACACATGCATAAAACATCAGTGGAATTACTGTAGAGAAACTGGGAGACACATTACAAACAGTTCACTTCGAGGCTAAATTAGTTCTGAAATTAAATGGCTCATCTGACTTGTGCCTACTAAAACTTGTGTTGCATAAGAAATTAATTTCTTCTAATATATCTTTGGGATTAAGGTTCAAACATCAACTTGGAGAACAATTCAGTGAAAACATGAGATGTCCCTGAGTCAGTTAAAAAAAAACCATCAAAAACCCATATAGTAATCAGTTTAAAAAGAAAAGTAAACAAGCTGAAAATAGGTCATTATTCAGAGAAGTCCATGCAGTTTCAATATGCAATTCAGTTTTCAACTGAACAGAAAAACTCTGAGACTGGCCAGAAAAAGGTGGATTATACAAAATCCATTCTGTGAGAAAATTACAAAGTTAATAAATAAATCTCCGGGAGGCAAAAGTGACACAAAGAAGATTTATCAATTAAAACCTGAACACAGTCAAGCAAAGAATTAGCAAAATATGAAACAAGTTTCTTAGGTTTTCTTCAACTTCTTGGGATATTTCAAGTTCCAGAGGATATATAATTTTTAAAAACACCCAATATAAAATAAATTATGTAAGAATAAATGAAATACTTTACCTTAACAATACTATTCTAGGTAAGGATGACCATGAAAATATACTACTTGGCTGTGTCTGCAAAGGAGAGTGTTAGTGAGGTAAAGCCCTTTTAATGTACTATCCTGAAATGAGGTCCCCAAGCACCTACAAACACACCCCCACAGAAATAAGGAAAGAAGTGCACCTGGAAAATGTCCCACTTCCCCAGCAGGACTTACACAGGCCATTCAGGCAGCAGTGATGCTCTGAGAGCAGCCTGGAGGGGGCTATGGGAGAGCTGGGTGAGAGTCTCATAAAGCAAACCCCTTAGTGCCACTGGGAACTCACACGTGGAGCAGACCCAAAATGGAGTGACAGCACTTCTCAGAGGGCAGACAAAGCCTCGTTTTGAGCTTTGGGAACTCCTTGTATGCCAAGGAAATAAAAAGGCTAGCCAGACCTATGTTAGATATGATACACAGTAGATTATCTAGAGCTAGACATATGAAATCATCAGACATGCACTAAAATTAAATGTCTTAAAATGAAAGCTCAAAGCTCCCAGTAAAAATGCCAGCTCTTGATTCAATCCCTTCATAACTCCATGGTTTCTCACTGAAAACTCTAATTTTAATGAGCATCTCGAGGCTAGAAAATGCAGATTCCACTTGACTCTATTCAGAGCATTATAGAGAAGGTCCAGGGTTTGAATCTGGATTTGATTTTATTTTGGATTAATTTAACAAAAGCTAATAGTAAACTGAGCTTAAGCAATAAGCAATTTAATCATGCAAAATTTTTATATTGTTTGCTCTGTTTTGTCAAACAAGTTTTGAATTCCAAGTCTGACTCATCATTCATAAATCACTACTTGAAACATGCTACATTAATCCTTAAACAATCAGTTTATTGTAAAGGCACTTTCTTCACATTTATTATTTTATTACATTTAAGGTTGTCTCTTCAACAGTTTCTTCTTTGCAACGAGAACAACTGATTTTAAATGATTTCACATTTCTTTGGAAATTTTTGGTTTTGATAATAAATAATAAATCCTTACATGACTTTCGGCATGTGTGTGGAAAAAAATCTATTGAAAACCAGATGTTTAGCAGAATGTTAGTACAGCACATTAACTTTCCTGAGAGAAAAAGTAGCTCTTCCTAGAGAGAGGCAGCATGTTTTATGGTATTGCGTGAAAAAAGCCCTGTGTTTGTTAGCTCATACAGGAAGAGAAGAATATAAAAAACATAAAGACCTAAATATTTCAAAGAATCACAGAATGAGTCAGGTTTGAAGGGACCACAGTGGGTCGTTTGGTCCAACCTCCCTGCTCAGGCTGGGTCATCCCAGAGCACAGGGCATCCAGGATTGCATCCAGATGGTTCTAGAACATCTCCAATGAGGGAGACTCCACAATCTCTCTGGGCAATCTGTTCCAGAGCACAGTCACCTGCATAGCAAAGCAGTTCTTCCTGTTCAGGTGGAACTTTCTGTGCATCACCTTCTGCCTGTTGCCCCTTGTGCTATTACTCAGCACCACCAAGAAGCACCCAGCTCTGTCCTTTTGACACACTCCCTTCAGATTTTGATAGACATTGATAAGGACCCCTCTCAGTAGTCTCTACTCAAGGCTGAACAGACCCAGCTCCCTCAGCCTTCCTTGTAAGAGAGATGCTCCTCTGCACTGGACCCTGTCCAGCAGCTCCTTGTCTCTGCACTGAGGAGTCCAGAACTGCACAAAGCACTCCAGATGTGGCCTCACCATGGCTAAGCAGAGGAGCAGGACCACCTCCCTTGATCTGCTGGCAATGCTCTTCCTAATGCACCCCAGGATATTCTTGGCCACAAGGACACACTGCTGGCTCATGGACAGCTTATTGTCAACCAGCACCCCCAGGTCCCCCTCCTCAGAGCTGCTTTTCAGCATGCCCCTTCCCACATCTTATCTCTCTCAAGTCTGGCGATGCCCTGTCCCCCTTCAAATCTAGTGTAAGGTACTCTCAGTAACCCTGCTAAGATCCCTTTTGCCCTTCAAGACATGTGGACCCTATTTGTTGTCGTTGTTGTATAAACTGACCCACGATCAAAACCCACAAAGTTCTGCTGTTTATCCCAGTGCTGAAGCCAGGTGTTCATCTGCATGATTTTCCTGTTTCTTGCCCCATCATGCCCCGCAATTAGGAGGACAGCAGAGAACACAGCTTGTGCTCCAGACCCCTTGACCAGCTGACCCAAAACCCTGAGCACCCTCTTGACTGCCCTTAGCCTTCTTGTTGGGACTTCACTGCTGCCTACTCGGAAAACCAGGAGTGGGTAACAATCCCAGCTGTACCAAGCTGAGAAGTTTCTTGGTGACGTCCCTTCTGTGGGCCCCAGCGAGGCAACCCACCTCCCTGTGGGTTGGGTCTGGTCAGCAAAAAGCACAATTATTCCCCACAGAAAATTCTGAAGTCAAACTGAAGAGGCTGAACATTTCTGTCACTTAACTTCAAGCAGAATAACCTCCTATTAATACTTGGCAGGAGGTTTGAGAAGAGGTGGATGGAATTGGTTTGGTTTAACCTGAAAAAGAGGAGGCTTTTTAAATTACTTGACATAAGGAAATAGAGAAGGCAAAGCCACACTTTTCCTGGAAGGCAGGGGACAAGAGAAGATGCTTGTAAATTGGAACACAGAAAAGTCTCAGTAGGGATGAGGAAAATTCTTTTCATAATGAGGCAGATCAAAGACCAGAACAGGCTGCCAAGAGACTGTGGCATCCCGATCCTTGCAGATACTGAAAATGTGACTGGACAAGGCCTTGAGCAAGCTGCTCTAGCTAGTGATGCTCTTAGCAGGTGGCTGGACACAGAGGCCCACTCCAACCTAAAATATGCTGCAATCCCTATTATTTCAGATTTTCATCTTCAGGTAATTTTATAGCTATCAAAGTCAGAGTTTTCAAATGAAGAGGGAGATAAATTCCAAAATTCCTCCGACTTGCCAAATATGATTTAGTTGCTTTGCTCCATTACAGCCCTTTGAACATTTTAACTCAGAACAATCTCTGTGGCATCCTGATGATAACAATCCTATGGGATCTGTTCACCTAAAAGGACATTTCCTAAACTCCCCCTTTAATTCAATCTGACCTTCCACTGCTGCTGCTGTTAATTTAACAGTGTATGTTTGTGATATACAAGTCTTGACAAGAAAACACCAAAATTAGTGTTGTGATTTCACTACAGGAACTATTTTATATATGTATCATTGGAATTAGGCAAAAATCAAGAGATGGAAGAAAAGCAATTTATCTCCTGATGGAAACCACGAATAAATATTTTCCAACATTTAAATTCCAAGCAGTGATGCAAATAAAATATATAATATTATAATATTTTATAATTATTTTAACATCAAACATGGAAATAAAAAGCTTCTGCTTAGGACTGGAATACAAATTATGTACTTTTAATTGGAAATTTTAAAAATAACGTGTAAATACAAGAACTGAGTTTCTCTCCTATTGCTCCAGTGCAGAAAAAACTATGTTCAAAAGGATGGAAATTTCTAGAGCAAATGGCTGTGGCAATGATTTAAAAACAAAACGTTTACGTTACTGTGGGGAACCACTTCAACATCCTGCAGTCCTGAACTGCTTTGTCATGGCACTATTATACAATCCTCTCCCACCTCATGAGGTTATGGCTCAGATCCTAGGGCAAACATTTCTACATCATTGTAAAAAGTATGAGCAACAAAGTGGTTTAAACCACTGTGTTCTGTGAGAAAACAAATGAGCAATGCAGAAAAATCAGTTGTGTCAGGAGTGCTTTTGTCTAAAACCCCCAGAGCTGTAAGCAGAACCAGTAGTGGTAAGAACCGGATGTCAAATTCAAATTTTGCTTACAAAATACCTGTGATGTGCCATTACAGGTACCTTCTTCATGCACATGCAGAAAAAAATGCTGGAATGAAAAAAACTGGATAAAACTCCACAAACTCAAAAGATTTCCTGATCTCTGTTCAGGTTTCTTAATTTTTTTTGTTTGGACAGATTTCATAACCTTACTCCTGGCCCTCCAATTGTACCCTTCCCAAAAACCCCACAACTTGTCAAAGCTCTTAACAATGCTCTTTCTTCCTCCCATTAATCACCGTGCAAAAGAACAGTCCTAAACCCTTCAGACTGATGCCAGTTCTCAAAATTACTAAAGAGCCATTGCACACTCTCAAGCTCCGAACTGAAAGACAGGAATGACTGTGGAGAACTTGCCACAAGAGGTCTGCAGTCCAGAGTCTGTGAACTGCAGGTCTAAAGCAAAACATTTGCAAGGGTAATGCATCTAAAAAACCCCCAATTTCCCCTGGTTATATGTCAGACTATACTCTAGAACTATCAGGTCTTGCCCACCCCTCCTTTCCCTGCCCCACCCTCAAACTTCTGCAATTAATACTTCTGCCTCTCTAATACACTTATTTTTAATGTCTTTCTTGCTTCTTTTCATTATTTAAGTCTTGCTTCTTTTCATTATTTTCATTCCCAATCCCTTGCTACAGCAGGCAGTTATACTAAAAGAAAAAAGCACCAGGAGAAAATGAGAGAGAAACTTGTTTCACTGATGAATGTGAATTATCAAGACTTCTTTTAAACATGCTCTGTTTGGTTGTTTCATGGTCCTGCAGTGATTTCACTGTATTTTCATCACTTTTTTTTCCGGTACCTTATGGTTTACTTCTGCCTAAATGTTTGGGTAAACAAGGAAATTGCCACAGACTAGACTGTTTCTAACATAACTAACACCTGAAAACTTTCATTGCAGACTGCACATGTACACTGTTTTAGCTGCCTAAACTGTAGCCATAGCAAGTTTTTAAAGAATCACAAAATTCCTCATTCATGGATGTACCGATTCAAAGCACATTCTCACCTGTAGGTTCTTAAGAGCAAGTTATTTTCTGTTCCCTGCAGGCTATACTGGTGGCTTGTTTGTGCACCTCAATCCTAAAGACCAGATTAATAGATTTTATCACAGCTAAATAATTGCATGAGAAAAAACAAAACTGGTGCTGGTCCACAAATTGTAGGGGAGAGTCAGAGATATATTCTGGAACATGGCTGGTAAAGCCTAGAGGAGCGCTGGCCAGGTCTGACAAACTCTGTATTTTGGAATTCCGCATATAAATTTGAAACCCACAGGTTTAACTACAGACATTGTTTATAATATATTTTACAGAATGTTTTTATTTGAAAGCTTGCACGAAGTTGTATGCCATAATGAGAGTACATACCTTTCTTAAGCATTTCTGCAGGACAGCTAGTGTTTTGCTAACCATTACCCTGGCAAGTTTTTGAAACCAAGTTTTATTCATAGGGATCACACAATTCTGTATCTCTGGACAGGCTTTCAAATAAACAGCAGATATCAGCTCATAAGCTGTGCATTCTCTCTATTAATCCAGTCTGCTTCATACTTTCATTGCAGTAGTTTGCAGCAAATTGGTTGTTCCACCATGAAACACAGCACAAACCATGACATCAGTGACCACTTTCTCATTTTCTGTAGACTATTTGCGTGGGGTAATTTCTGGTTTTGCTAACCAGTCTAAACAAGCTTTATTAATCCTTTAATGTAGAGTTTTAAAAGCCCCACATTAAGTAAATATTAATATAATGACTGTACTTGTGACAAATGGGTATGTGGTGCAGGCAGCGTGTCAGCAAGTTAAAGAGTCATCCCATTTCAATCTGAGTTGAATGTTTCACTGGAAGCACATAGATGCAGAAGCAACAGTTTAGAAACATTTTTACCACTAATAACATAGAAATATAATGAAGAAACTTGCGTGATTTTTCTTCCTAAGTGTGTGCCAAATTCAGTATCTCTGAAAATTATATAATTGCAGAGACTTTCAGATAGTTCTTTTCCATTTGTCAAAAACCTGCAGTGAGCCATAATCCCTGCAAATGTCAAACCAGCTCCCTGCAGGAATCTGGCTGTCAGAAACACAGAAAGAATAATTCCTCCTTGCCTGTTATTAGAATATGGTGCCCTGCATAACTACCTTGAATATATCTACACCTACCTTGAGCACTGGGACTCTGAAAGATTGTTTCAAGTATTTTACTCCATGCCCCCTTCCCATTCCTGATATTTAATAACCTGGGAGACATTTTTCAAATTTGTAAAGAGATGGTATACATGCTGAGTTGTCACTTTTGTTTGTAAGGCTTGAAAGACACATGGTTAGTTAGGTTTGGCTTTCATTTTGGCTGTGTTTAAGATCAGCAACTGAGATTTCTCTCTTAGCAGCAAACCAGCACAATGTTCAGCTGCAGAGAAATGAAAACCATTCCTGTTACCAGAGTTCTGTGCATCCTGGAGCCTGTGTTTTTGTGAGCTCAACAAAGAACATGTGCAGCTGCTGGGGTTTGTCAAAGCCTAAAGGACTTAACAGATCCTACCTGAGATACTGGCTCCCGCACTGGCTGTTGGCAATGTTACAACAGCATTACATTATCAAGTGAAAGAGTTTATCAGCTCAGCTAATTTCTGTGTTTAAACACTTCATTTTTCTGTTCATCTCCCCACAAGTGATAATTACCAAGAAACTGCATTCTGGAGAATTCATATTCAAAAAGCCTTTGAACTAAACAAAAGGAGGCAGATCATCTAGATATGGCATTCTCTCTGAGACTTGACATATGTAGACATATGTGGATGGGATTAAAAAATAAACTTTGAACTGAAATTTTCCCTGTACTGAAATGTGTCTCTTGGAACTTAGTTCCTTAGGAGATGAACAAGTGACTATGGAATTGCCCAATGATAAAGTTTATTGAAATCTACTGCTCTGATTCCTCTACAAAGAAAACCAGTGACACAAAAAAATTCAATAATCCAAATCAGGTCAGTGTTTGGGACTCCTTTTTGTGTTACACCGTATGAACATTTTAGCATATGCTCCTTTAGCTCTCTTTTGCTCTCTTTAGAGATACCTTAAGCTGTGTTTAAGACTGAGTGATCAGTAGTAATAGAACTGCCTTTCTCAATTACTTGTTTCACAAGAGCTGGAATCTGCCCAGTCACAGGTTTCAAAGGAAACTAAAATAATAATAATAATAATAATAATAATCATAAAAATAAAAAAGTCTCCTCTCAGGGTTAACTACTCAGGAGCAAACTAAGCACATTAGTTCTTTGGCATCTTTCCAGTGCATGTAAGGGTCTTAGGCACAAATTTACTTTTTCCTGTATATCAAAGATGTCTGAGCAAGGGCTGGAGTCTGAGAAAATTCACCACCATACTGTAAATACCTGATTTATACTGAATGGATGGCCTAGGCATCAAAAGGCCCCTTTCAGGCAGGATTAGCAGGACAAACGGTAACCCATGACACCAGCCTCAAAGAATCCTGGATCCCTCACACAGCAGACAACCCAAGAAATTATTTACTGAAATTGGTCTGAAGACACAACAGCAAACAAAATGAGCTGTTGTTTTCACTCTTAAGACAGAATTAGAGAACTGGTTATATTCACATTCCAGTATTGAGTATATAAAACCCCTGTACTCTAGGTTTAAAGTAAGCAGGTAAGTATTTTTCTGTGTTATGAGCCTGCCCTATGTTGCAGTTTGATAGGGAAAATTTTGGTTCCACACCATGACAGAGCAGAGCCTGACTGCAGAAGAGAATAAGATCAGTATCCTTTACTGCCACATGCCCTGAAAACAGAAGAGACTCATTTATTTAAATTAGTTTAACAACAATTAGCTTTTTTTGCTAAATTATGCTGCTACATCCACTCTCAGTCTATTGTGCCGTCTTAGCTACTTCTTTAATCAGTGAAGAACTTGATTTCTTTTGCAGACAGCATGGCTACCCTTGAAGAGCATATGAGTCCACTTTATTACCCATTTTATCCTGGCTAATGAAATCTGCGTGCTTTGGATTTGTATTCTCCATCTTCCAACCATGGCCTTCAACCCCATAATAATCTCTTTCTCCAGCCTGCCTCCCCCATGGCGTCTCCAGGCAAGAGTCAGCTGGGACCAGTGTGAAAGTATGCATGTTCTGAGTGGCCAGCCATATGTGTATGCTACAGCCAAACAAAATATAGCACGGCTCAATTCTTCTTGCCTTTCCCTGTGTGAGAGCTGTACTTGGGGCTTTTTTCGCCTCTACCCAGCTGTGGATGTTAATTAAGTTCCTATAAATTACACAATCTTTGAGACTTCTTTCCCTCTGTCAAAGTTGATCGAAAATGGTCAATAAATTGAAAAGTTACTGGATGGGAACTACAGCTCAGCTAAGCAGATGAATAATGCTGTCACTTAAACTCTTCTTTGGAGGAGTCCAAACTAGCATGTTTTGTTTGAGTTTGTAAAAATTTGGATGTAGATTCCCAATATATCCTTGCATTAAATGTTGCACAGAAGTGGAATTTTCTGATACTGTGGTACATGTCTTTCTTTAAGGTTCTGGGAGGCTGAACTGCTACAAATTCTCAAGCGAACAGGAGCAAGCCTCTCATGTTTAGTTCATGTGTCTGCTGAACATTTAATGTATACAGTTCATTGTCTCTTTAACCTACTTTAATACATACCACCAATGACAACTCACTTGGAGAAAAAAGTGAAATGCTACTTCTATAATAATGAAAAAGGAAATGCCAGTCTTTGTCATGGCCCTCATTACCCAAACTGTTGAAAACTCCTGATTGCACTTCCCTCTTTCTCATTTTTCCCTTCTTACAGTGTGTCTGTGGACCCAAGCTAAAAACTTCATCTTAGATTTTACCAAATGATAGAAAAGCAAAGACAAAAAAGCAGCAAGAAAAAAATAAGTTGAAATGTACACTGGAGCATAAACTCTTCCTGAAAAGTTGACAGGTTGGTGACACGTGTTCTATAAAGCAAAACATTAAAGATATCTCAGGTTATGCTGTGGTTGGAAACACATTCCAATATATTAATGATCCTGTGATTACATTAAACTTGCACAACTGAAGCACCAACACTAAGTACTACAGATAAGGTTAGTCTTACAGAATCTATAAAAAAACTTGAAGGCAAAGCCCTTAAAACTACCTACACCATATCCTATAGAACAGGCAAATATTTCCATCAAAAACAGAACAACCTTTGTTTGACATCTTGATGGGACTCCTGCTTTGTTATGACTCTTTACTTGAAATTTCTCCTTCCCTTTTCACTTCAGCTTCACTCCGCACTCTGCTCATCTTACCCTCAACCACCATACTCTGCCCCCCTTTCCTTTGTTATTCTATTTGGTTCTCCCTTCCAAAATAAATCCACTTGCATTTGCTTCACAAAGCTGCCTGTATAACACAACCCCTTCAGTCACTCTGCCTTTGTCTCAGTCTTTCTCCTAGTCTGAAACAACAAAGTTTCTCAGTCTAGTGTTACCTACGAAAACACATTGGCAATAATCTCATTTAGGAATTTACATACAAGATGCATCCTGCTGTAAAATCTTTAAATCTAGTCCTGATTCCCTGGTTCAACAAAATCACTTGTAGGCCATCTGCTCATGTGTATCTACGTACACCTTTCCTAGCTGACGTGATTTGGAAGTTTTCCAATCTTTGTCTGCCGTGACTGCGTCTTTACAATAAATATAGTAAAAGCATTCCTTTATCCACCAGCAATTTTTATTTTTGGAAGGTAAATACCAGCTCTTTTATTGTTACATATTTTTATTGTTACATGACTCACCACTTCAACTGCATTTGCCTGAAGCTTCAAAAAGTTGGTAACAGCAAAACCCCCTCCCCTTTATACATGCTGTTCTTGGCAAAAAAAGCAGTTATGTACAGATACAAATTCCTAGATGCTAAAGTGATGTGAGCTGCTCAGTATCATCTCAACAGACTGTCTGTAACTACCCAGAACCCAGCTCTGGGTGTATACATGAATGTGTCTGTGTCTACAAGATATAAACAGTGTTGATAGCAACTGTTTAAAAAAACATACAATGAAACCTCAAGACTATTTATGCTTGATCTGAAAATAATTTTAAAAGCTGCTGCATATAAAAGAAAAAGAAATCCAGTATTATTCTTTTTGTGCCTTTCTTTCATCTTTGAATCTAGGCAAAATCCTGCATGGTAACTGCTGGAGGGAAGAGTTGAAAGGGCATTTCCTTTGACAACCAACAGAGCTTTGCTACCCCAAACTAAATTAAAGAATTTTTTCTGTATGGCCAATTACTAGGGTTGACATCCACCTAGAAGAGCCTTGCCTCATAATATCCATACAAACACACAGACATTACATTCCTGTCTGTCCACACCATCTGTGCGTGTGGTCTGCAGACACACAGGATTCCTGTCCATCCTCACTGTCCCTGTGTTTGGTCCACAGAGGCAGGATCCCTACCCAAGCACACAGCAGCACATGTGCAGTGCAGAGCTGGACAGATGATTCTTATCCATTCTCCCTGCTCTTGCATGCAGCACACAAGCAAGGAGGATCACAATGAAACAACACTTTTCTTTCTTGTTCTTCCAGCAGAGGTTGATTTTTCCCTACTAATTCTGCATCAAAGTTTAGATATTAAGCTGGAAAGACTGAAAACCATTTACTTTTTCTACTGTATTCATTCCAAAACTATTCTTACTAAGGAAAGAAATTCTTGTCCTTTCTGCAAAATTCATGGCACACAATGTGTAGAGATGTGCCAGTTTGGCCAGATGAATTTCTCTAACGTGTCTGCATTCCAGACAGTATTCCCATCTTTGCCTGCTCTATTCCTAATCTGTTGTTTTTCTGTGACTTACATTAGACGATGACATTACATACAAACAGGGGCTCAACCAACAGGCATCATAAAGCACACCGTAAAGCTTAGAAAAAAGTCTAAAAAAATTCCATCTGTGCTACAGAACCACTAAAATTTTTGTGAAGAAGACACTTGAAAGATGCACCAAATGAAGATCTGTATCTATAAATAAACATATTTCCCCTTAGGAAAAAAATAAAAAGAGAAAAAAACTAAAATGAGAAGATACAGTCCTTATTACTTCCACAGAGCAGGCTTCCAAGTTTTAAACAACTTATGTATGTGTGTGTTCTTAAGGATCACTATATTGCTTTTATTATTTTTTCAACACCATTAATGTCAGCAGTTGGCAGAAGTTTGGGTTGCTAGCTGTAATAAAGGAGGCAAAGCCAAGATTACATCTTCTAGTGTTTAGGAGATGGAGGGCACACTGGCTTGGTATCAGAAATTACAGTTATAATTCATGTTAAGATGAAAAAAGTGAGAAGAGTAATTTTTAAACTACTTAAAGGATTAAGAGTGGTACAACAGTGAAACTGAATGTTAAAAAGAGTTAAACTCCCCCCCCTTCCCAATAAAAATTCATTGTAAAAACAAGAGATACTGAGGCTGTTCAGACCCTGAGAAGAACTTGTCTGGAGTTAGCTGTGAGAGCTCTATTTATTTTCTGTTTACTCAACTACAGGAAATATTTGTATTCACACTAAGCCAGACAGGCATTGGTGGTAAACAGAAAGAAAGAGAACAAAAGACTAGGTTCTGTGACTGTAAAGTTGTACTCAAACAAAGAGAACAAAACCTCTAATAAAATGGCCACCCCTTAACCAAGGCTGTGTTCAACATAAAAGACCTTCCCCCCAGGCACCAGTACTGTGATCAGAGCTTTAACACATATTTGGAGACTAAAGCTTTACAGAAGTTGAAAGACTAACATTTACCTACAGTACTGACAACCTAAAATTGTGCAACATGTTGTTGTAAAGGTAAATTACTTGTATTTATAATTGAGGGTACCTGACCAGGAAACTGATCTTATATCGCCATGATAAATGTTTGGTTATGCCAAATAAAATCATACAGCAATCTTTCGACAGCTGAGCTTGAGACTTACTTTGTCATCACGCACAGTCTTGTACTAATCCCTGAAAGGACACACAGCAACCATTCCTTTATTTTGTGTTCAGTGCAGGTCTGCTCAGAGATAGTTGAACACAACTGCCCAAAAGATGATCTGCCAAAATCATTAACTCGTACTTGACAGCATCATCTCCAGACTCTCATTCAAGGGAGGGGCTGGAAGCAGAATGTCCATCAGTATCAGCTTTCTCATCTTGTACCTTTCGGAGCTGGCAGCTGTTTCCAGACTCCTCACAGCTTCCCAAGTTAGCAGCCAGCAGAAAAATCTCCATCCCCTCCCTACATTCACAAATGTCAAGTGGCAAAACCATGACCTCCAGGGAAAAGCTGCACAGCTTTTCTCTGGTTGTGAATATTTTTTCATCTTAGAAAAGGGCTATAGAAAACAGCACGTACTTATTAAGGAGTAAAATGCATCACTTGTTCAGCACCAAAACAGGAATAGTCATTTTTCTAAGACTTGGATTCTTCAGAACATAACACCATGAATTTAACAGAACTGAGTGAGGGGAAACTGCAGCCACCAGCAACCCATCCATTTGTAGAAGCTGATGCAAGTAACTGATGCTTAATTTCATAAATCTATGTCTCCTTTTGACAAACCCGCTATACTGCCCTAGCAATTTCCACAACTTGGTATGTAAATTAGGGAAGGGTTATTATCAAGAAACTAGTCCTAATTGACAGCATATATCTTAGATTTCCAACTGCAAGATGAAACTTCCATTTTCCCCTGCAATACATATTCATTAGCCTGAGATTTGGTGTACTGGACTAGGCTCAGACTGTTTAAAATAGGGAAATGATTTTCAGAATGTAAGGAGCTTAATACAGTGGATAAAAAAAAACATATGCAGACTTCGAGGTATTTCAGTATTCAGAAATACCTGAGATTACTGTTCATCAACAGTTCACTGTTTATTGAAGCTGAAGTTCATTCCATACAGTTGAGACTTCATTTTTTCCATTATCAATTTTTAAGATGGTGGGGATTAAAATTCTCTTTTGTAGACTATGCATTTTTCTCTTCTCGAGCAAAAAAAAGCACTGATTTATTATGTTACTCCCAAAATAACACAGTAAAATCACAAATATGCAATATATTCTATCTTATAGATCATTAATTTTCATTACATCTTTCTATTCTTTCCATCATTCCCCCTTCAAGTAAAGAACACATCACTAACACATTAAGTCATACAACTGTTAATCTGTAATCTACTTGAAACCTTCTACATATTTAGTTTATGAACCCAATCAGTCACCTCATATCTCTGACTTCACCTTCTCCTTTACACATTTTTGGAACACACCTTGAATCATCTATCACCTCACCAGTTACAGACCTTACACAAATTAAAACCAATACTAAAGCTGGTGAAATATCTTTCAGCTTTCTGCCACTACCCTTCTACTGACTAGTGAATTGCTTTTTATATAAGATAGTTGTTGACATCACAGGTTCACAAACCTTTTCATCCAAAGACAAGTAACCACAAATGAAGTCCTACTTTATAGGACTTAGCATGGAACTGTTCAGTGTGTTGTGTGTTCCTGGGGGAATAATACCAATAAATGTAGGAAGAGATAAGCATATTGTACCAAGTCAGCACATTTTGAATGAAGTAAAGGGAAATGTGTCTCCTAGACAATTGTCAGTGTGTCAGGTAAAACAGCCCAAATGAACAGGAATAATTTAGTATAGAAAAACCTGCATCCAATCAATGAAATACCAGTAAGGATGGTTACACACTCATCTTGGAAAATCACAGTATTTTTGCTGAGCTCAAACAAGTAATTCAAAACCTTGCTGTATCTGAAATTTTGGTGTGAAATTGCTCCTTCTTCCCCCAAAAAATGTGTTCATGGGTTTATCTCATCAAGATTTTTTACATGTTTACATGTTTAAGTGGAATCCTCCCTGTCACCAACACTTCAGAGTTCCCTGAACAATGGGTCTAAATGACAAGCTTTAAGTGTAATCATAAAATCACTCTATTTTCCGGTCATCCTTCAGACATCATCAATTCAAATACCAAGAGAGTGATGACAAACCAACCCAGCCACGAGGACCAATGGTCAGAGAGTCTCAAATATTTTACCCCTGAGGCACATCCTGACACTGGACAACAACCAGGGAGCAGTCATGCATGGGTCCTTCCCAACTACCCCACAAACCACAGAAGTTAAGCAAAAGAAGATGCACCCATAATTGTATTCTTTGAGTGACCAACTATTTTGGCAATCTTGAGCTCATTCTGACCACTCTTCCTGAGCTTTTGGATCTATCTCATGATTCATCAGCTAACACAGAGATTGTCAGAAACTGAGGGAGGGTAACTGTTCTCAACATGAACTTTGTAGCAAAGAAGTAATAGAGTTAATTAATTACATGGATAATCTGTTGGATGTATGCATTGTAAAGACCTGCTCTAATATATTCTCTTTATTTAACTGAAAACCACTGTGTATCAGATCAGTGGTTTGTGTCACCATAACTACAGTAAACCACTGTCGTATGGTACAACTGTGATGTGAAATGACAGTGACTATTTTTACATTGCACTAATGTCCAGAAATACTACTCATAGACAAAGGAATGAATATTTTTCAGGCCTCAAATTAGATATCCTAGTGCAGTCTTCTGAAGAAACCCAAGCTTACTGAGTATTCTTAGCTCTTTAATACTGCTGAACAGCCTGGTTCTCCCAGTGTAGTTTAACAATCTTATCTGATATCCATCTCCATCAACTTGGTTGCTTACAAAAATGGGATATTGGGCCTCTCAGCTGCTAACCTAGACTTGTCCAGCAATCCTGATTTTCTAATCAGAGACAACGTTGCCTACATGACTTACTATAGGAGTTCATAGGCCTTGAATGAGAGCTACTGTGTATGTGGCCCTAGATGCTGTTGACAACTATCCAATCAATTTAAATTTATTTGTGCAAACTTTTAGTCAATTAAAAAGCAGTAAAGCTAGAGCATGAAAATCTTAATATATTCAATAAATGGAGGAATATTTCTAATAGAATGAAGCAGGTTTTTGAAACAAACTTCGATTTGAGGACAAACTTGAGATTAGTCCATAGCAACAGCAAGGGACTCATGTGAACATACATTATTATTTAGTCACACCAGAGGCAAAGGCTAAAGGTAAAAGGAAGAGGGAGAGGGGAATGGGAGTTTAAGTAATACCACAGAAAGGTGAAATGCTGCCCCTAAAAAGACTGCTGATGCTGCACTGAGTGCTGTTACCGTGTTAATAGGTGATTAAAAATGATGGGAAAAAAGTCTGGAACACACGGCAGGGAGAAGGTGCTTTCTTTTAATCTGCAAGGACTTCTTGTGCCGTGCTTCAGGAAGGGCTGCTCAAGGGCATGACAAAGCCTTGCTTTCTGTGCCTGCTCGGCTGCTGTCAGGGTGCTGGGGTCTGCTCCTGGCAGAAACCTCCCCCTTGACAGAAACAATTACTGAGGAGCAAAGCCTGGCAAAACAAGCAACTCTGTGATTGATAATCTGGGTGGATTACAGGCCTTCGACAAAAGCCATGATGCTTAACTTTGACAGCTGGCAATGCTTGATGAGAGCCAATTAGTGGATATATATTCACTTCAGCCAGGAGTTTCTTCTGTTTCTAGTCCAACAGCTTCCTGAATAGGAAGTGTACAGAGTGATTTCCTCCACTTCGGCTTGCTCACATAAATGCCAGCTACACTGTTAGTACAGCTAAGAATATACTATAAAACCTACATATTTTGGCACCTTTGTATATTAAAGCCAGTAACTGAAAAGCTGCAATTGACCCTCCAGAGAGTGGTGGTACAAGAACCTGAAAAAAGATGACTTTACACTGACTCTACAGACCATGCAGTGTACAAATGAGGCTGTGAGTGCACTATTTATGTAACAAATCTCCTATAAGTGATAATAGTTCTCAAAATGTTTCACTGTTCCTTGAAAAGTTTCTGGTAAAGTGCGCTAATGTGTCGCTTTTTCAAATACCTTCACCTGGCATCCAGAGAATACCAGAATTCACAGCCTTCTGTGCCTTCTGTTCTGCCCAACACAAGCAGAAATCTCTGACGTGATCCCTTAGAACTCATCTGCCTGTTCTTTACTTTCTTATCATACAGGTTTTCCCTCCCCACTTTTGCATCTATTTGCACTCTTGCTAGTGCAAATATGTGGGTACTGTGCTGAAGAGATCAATAAACAAAGATGAGTCCAAGTGCCCTGAATCTTATCACTCATTTCAAATATTAACTTTTCTTTCTCATCTATAAAAAAACCAACACCACCACCCTCAGACAACTTATATAAATCTTCCTAAACTTGCTAAGTTCCCTTCTGGTTTGAGAGAAACCTCCACTCTTTGAATTTCAGAGGGGACTGTCACACTGCTGGGACTTCTAAGAGAACAACAGTAGTTCTGCCACAGAAGAAACAGCACCACATTTAGCAATTACCTGCAGTGATTGTATCCATGTCATCTGAAGAAGAAATTTGCTTGCTAACAGGGTGATCAGACATGGTTTCAAATCAGGGCAGCTAAGGCAAAGCAAAGAGCTAACTGCATGCCTCTCCCAATCTGTATTATTTCATCAAGCAGGGTGGTAATAAAAACTGCCAGCAGTGTGGTCATGCTGATACAGCTCCATGGCAGTAAGAGGAAAATGCTTGCCTGTCAGTCTCCTTTGACCTGTTTTACATTCTCTTGTTATAAACAGAAATGACTCCAACCAGTGGAACTTCACATTGGAAAAGTTCACAGCAGAGGAGTGTCAGGTGTCAGAGTGCAGGGTTTCCAGGGAAGCAAATAACAGTGAAAAAAATAGCATTCTTGGAGGGAGAAGCTATTCCAGAATCTAAAATTCTTTCCTTTTTCCCATGATCCCATGAACTACATTTACTTGGAAAACCAGTCTTTGCAGTACCTTGGCCTCATAAAGAAAGTCAGTCAAAGTCTTAATAGGGAAGAGGCACAAAGTAGCAAAGGGAAAGCAGCTTTGGGACTTGCATGGCTAGATGAAATATATATTAAATATTGTATAAATACTATTATTACTACTAGCCATTGCCAAATAGGTCCTCTGCATTTGGGGGAATGGTAAATAACAGCCTCTCAAATTCATGCTGGCCCACAGAGGAAGGAACATATAGAGCATATAGAAGTAGAAGGGAACGACTGAAGATTGCTCTGAAAGGCAAGCAAGCTGACTACATAACCCACACTCCCAATAGCAGGAGGTTTTATCTCCCTTCAGTAAAAGAGAAAGGAACTCTTTTCACTAAGTCTAGTTTAAGCAAACAGCAAGTGTGTCTATGGCAAAAACATGAGTCTTTTTTTTTCCATAACACATAGAAAAAACTATCACTGGTCTTAAATTGCACTAAGTAATATTACAGATTACATATAATGATAAAGACAGACAAGTAATAGAAAAGGCTTTCCAAGACTGAAGGTCTCCTTCACTTACAGTCTTTAAGAACTGTGTACAGGTGTAACTGGATAAATCAAGTGGGTTCCACAGAGCTCATTACTATTCAGTATTTTCCCCTAACAGTTTGCATGATAGAAGGAAATATATGTTTATGAAATATGTGGAGAAAGCTTAAGTTGATTGGTTCTGTGAGCATGCTAAAGTATAGGATGAAAACTCAACATGTTCTTAAAAGACTGAGGAACTGATCTGAACATAACTTTTATTCAGGAAAAGGCAGCATAATAAAAATGTATCCAGTATAAACCTAACCTGAAGTCACACCACTTAAAATGAAAATTTTGATATCCTGTCATCAATAACACTGAGCCAAGCTAGTTCCTAGTAACTTTTGCTATTATAAAAGAATCCAGAATAATTATGAAATATTATATAATAGTACAAATGAACACGGTGATTTACAAACAATTAATTTGAATAATGCTCCATGCTCTCAAAAAACAGACAGTAATACTGTTCAGGGCATCCTAAAAATTTTAACACCACTACTTTGCGTTTATGGCATGGCAATGCCTAGAGATGCCGGTCAAGTCAGGCCCCCACTGTGCTAGACATTGTACAAATACAGAAAATGATAGCCTTTGCTACAGACAGCTCCCAGTAGAAAACCCCAAGCATTTAAGGCTCAAAGCCCACAGACAGGAAAACCTCAGCCCATTCAGATGTGCCTTCCCTTTACCACTCAAAGCCGAAGAGTAGTGCTTTGCTCCGCTGCAATAAAAATATCCCGATCCTTAAAACTCAGCCTGACAAGGGGAGGAATAAATGGCAAACAGGCTACTTTCTAACAGATGAGCGGTGGATGTGCTGCCACAAAGCAGGCCAGGGCTCCTTGGGCCCCCGTGGATTCCAGTATGACACACATGGCGGGGGCTCCTCCATGGCGCACAAGCCGAGCGCGCGGGCTGGCGCTCGCCGCGCTACATCTGGACCTGGTTAGACAACCTCCAGCTCTGCTCTCTTGCATCAGCCCCGGCCCCCTCTGGTGAAGCAGCCTCCCAACCACTGCTTCTCCACGAACTACCCACGGAGACATAGTACCCTGGGAGGAAGTAAATTGGGACCACATTAGCTGGTGACCCTCGCCCTGCAATCGGCCTGCCTTTCCAGTGACAGAGGAAATCCCTCACACAAACTGACAACCAATATGAAACAGGCAGCTCCATTTACTGGGAAGCCTGGTCAATGCCGAGTGCCTCATTAGGAAATGGTCTCTATATTGAGGCACATTCCTGCAATTCAGAGCCTAGAAACTCTAAATTAAAACAACATTGATGCCATATCCTCTTTCCAAACTGCCTCTCTTCATCCAAGCTTTAATGCACATACTTAGAGAAATTAAAGAACCAAAATGTCTTTGGCAGGACTCCGTCCCTCTCTTTTGCAGCAGCGACCTTGCCCTGTGAGCGACCAGGAACGTGACAGTGCTGGGAAAGGAGAAAGGAGAGTTACAGTGAGCAACACCAGCAGTGTTCTCCAGGATCTGTACAACCTTTCCTTGATGAAATCTATGTGTCTTTGCCAATATTTTGAAATAAATAAAAATCTCTTGAAATTATCGGAAGAAGTTTTTGTTTTGTGAGAGTGTTGTATCTTTCTACACTCTAAGAAAGGTCAATTAACAGCAAGTCAGTCAATAGTAACCAGCACAAGCAACAAAAAGGCATAACCCAAATCCTATCCTACACACTTGGATCCATTCACACTCATTATTGCAGCATAGTCAGAAAATTGCTTTCCTAAAGCAGTATCTCTGTCAGAAGCTCTTTCCAGCTCTTTCCAGTTCGCAGTGAGATTCAGCAATCAGACCTGTGGTACCACAGCATGCATAACTCTTCCCACAAACCACCCCCTTCCGGTATTGCTCAGCATTTCTATTTGCATCCTACGTACAGGGAAACTGGAATCTTTTAGTCAACTGTGTCTGCCCGCCAACTGAAAGAGCTGCTTTCCCACCACAAAGTCTAAGCATTTCCTACTAATGGGATGGATGGAAACCCCAAATACTTATCAAGGAGCTCAACAGCTCTGAACCAGAAATTAGCAAGGTCAGGCTCACAGCTCTGAATCTGAATGGTTGAATAAACCTTTTGGGTTCCAGAACTGCTTTTCGAAGTCTTCCAGAAAGAACATCTTGATTAGTGGCATCACTTGCCTTTCTCAAACAGCTGTGTTCAATATGCGCAAGTCTGAAAGGTTTTTTCATTCACAATTTCTACTCTAAATTTAAGAATTGCAGCTGAACTTTTAGGAAGTTCCTGAAATGTGATATGGCAAACACAGATGGACCCTTGTTCTCAAGATGCAGGAAAGGGTCCATGTAGAGAAAGCTTAAACTGATGAAGCAGCATAGTTGTTTTGGTGGAAAATATGAGGCTGGTGACCTGTAAAAACTGAAGAGGACTGCAAGGGCCAAGTACACAGAATGTTTGCAAAGCACCTAGGAAAATGAGATTCCCCTTGACTACATCAGTAATGAGGATACCGTAAAACCTCATCACCTTCTCTTCTGACCCATCTCCTACCTCTGGAACTGTCAAAGTGTGATTTGAATTTATGCAGAAGAGTATATACCAAAACTACTGGAACTGGAAAAAATAAACGGGATTTCAGATTCCCAGCAACTTCCAGAGGTGGTGACTACTACTGTCCTATTAGAAGCAACTTTGAGGAGTTTTCCTTCAATGTATTGAAAGCTGTACACAAAAAAGGATAAAAGATGACACATCCTTAAAATAGGAATTTTAAGGATTCTAGGATAGAATTTAGGGAGGTTGTGTCAAATCTCTATTTGGTCACATAAATGTTTCTCAGGTATTTTTTAAATATGGTTTAGATTGTTTACATGTAAACATGTATCCTGTCTTGGGAATTGTGGATGTATTGGAGAATACCTGTGATTTGATACTTACACTACACATATAGCTTTTATTTTTACTACTCATAGCACAGATCTGTTGAGGAGAATACTTCCTCCTTTCTTCTTCTAAGATTAAAGTCTTGGACAATCTTAAATAATTCCAAGTCTTTACAGCTGATGGTAGTTTTGGAAACAGAAACTTAACAGGCATTTGGATAGTCCAGTGAATTTTTTGAAAAAGGACAATTGCTTCAATATCAGATCAGAACCGGTCTCACTTCATATCAAGAACAATTTCAAATTAATCTCCTTTGCAATTTTAGTTAATTTGGGAAATTAGGTATCACACACCTATAGAGAAAAGCACTTAGAATGGGCATCCTTATGGAAAATGGCCACATCTTTTTAGGAACAGCTACTGTAAGACTGTCCAGCACTGAAAGATAATGATATGAACCACAACAATGTTTAAAAAATCATTTAAGTGAAACCTAAGTCATTACAGATAAGCACAATCTTAATACACTAAAAATACACAAATTTTCAGCAGGAAAAACCTCACCACAAAGTACTAAAGATTGTTCCATCTACCCAAAAAGCATAATCAGAAGGAAACTGGGAAGGGTAAGCAGCATGAAAGCACCTGAATTTAAACTTAGGTCAACAAGAACTAAGAATAAAGTTTTAACTTCTTTTCGAATGAGTGGTAACATATTTAAAGGCTGCTACAGCAACAGACAATTACATGAAGAAAACAAGTACTTTTATATTTCTTTGAGCACTTATGAATCCTGTTTTGGTAGAAGATCACCTGGCTGACCAGCAAACATAATTACAACTCTTGCTCAAAAGTAAATAATACAAGACTGTAAGCCACACTTCTTACTTGTTCTGAAGCTGGTATAAAAAATCCCAGAACTACTGTTCTTAAATTAAACTGTAAATAATTGTTATCCTCAACAACACCACCAATAACCTACTTGTGTTTCCTAAGGAAGAAGCAGAGAAATCTCTTATCACAAAGCAGACCTGTTTTTGTCTTACATTCTTTGACAGCAGCAGAAATCATCTGGTTGACAGATGAAATGTTGCACATAAAACTTTATGAAGATGGAAATGGTGGCACTAAAGAAGTTGATACTGGATTGGCAGCAGCATATGTGCTATTACGAGGAATGTGGTAAGGGAATAACTCAGAAAAACCCACCAGAAGTGCTGAAGTGAAAAATCTACACAGATCTTTTCAGTTCCTAAATCTTCTACTGCAAGGGATGCCTGCTGCTTCCTCTGTGTTTTACTGGCAATATATTTTTCACATTGCATTCAATACTGAAATATGGTATTAAATTCTTGAATAGAAACATACTTTTTCTAATTGTTATGCCAACACAAAAATATCTAGGAAGTGGGAGAGGCCAGAAATAGGAAAGGACAAGCACGAGACCTCCAAAAGTCTATTCCAGGAGCTGGCATTCCCATATGGTGCTCCTGTCACAGATTAGAGATCACACGAGAGACTGTGTGGTTTGACACCTTCATACCTAAGCTCTACAGCAAGAAGAATCTTCTTCCATATATGCTTCTTCCCCAACAAGGTAAATACAAACCACTAAGAGAAGGATCATTACTTTTCCCTGAATCTGTGATTATTTGTGCCTGTAGAGGATAATAACCAATGTCCTCTTCATTCACAGTTTCCTATACATTCTATCCCACATTTACTGCTCAGGGACAGAAAGAAACTTTCCTTACTGTTGAGTCTTCTTCTTTCTCTACTATGTTTCACAGACTTCACGACCTGTAGCTAGTTCGATATTGTTATTTATGCACTTTCTATCCCAACACATGACAGGGTTATAAATTATTAGTTCCATAAATCAAGACGATAATCCCATACCAGATTATAAACTGGTTTCTTTCCCAGCCCTCATCTACCCACCTGCTGCTTGAGCTGTTGCACAAGACGGTCCTTCTCTCGTTTCAGTGCAGCCACTTCATCTTGGGTCTTCTTCTTAGAGGATGAAAGCTCTAGCAGAGCAATATTGGCATCTTTTTCACTAATGGCAGCAAGAAGGGCTTCTTGTCTGAAAAAAACAACAAAAAACCCAAATAAACAACATTATTATCCCACAAAATGGAGAGGAAGCCTTTACAAAGTGTTGAACTGTGATGCTGTACCAGTGAACAAATCTGAAAAGCAGTAGTAAATACACTTGTCACAGTTATATGTCCCTTGGTGGAACAGGAAGACCCACCCAACTCCCCCTAATGACAGTGCTGATAGCGAACAGTTGCTTATAGGACAAGAAAAACATATACAAATATGTTCTTATTCTGCACTCAGCTTCTCAGTTTTTAATAACTAACATTTATTATAATTTTGGCTGAACATTTTCATTCTCTGTAATGTTTTAAGCATTTCCAGAGCAGATAATGAGAATACACCCACAAACACTGGACGAATCATGACTTCTGTGTTAAATTACATTAGGTTAGACTGTCTATTCATGCAGCTATTTTAGAAACGTGTCACGTGACAATTTTACTGAAATCTCTCAAACAATGCAGTATATTCCCAGAAGGAAATGGTGACAGAGACATTTTTGTGCTACATAACATATGTTGAAATAGATGCCTTCAAGGATGCTTGAACTATTCTTTGACTTTTCTTGTGAATAACCAATAAATAAAAACATTCTGTAGCAAGATCTTGGGCCCCAAGCACTATAATAACTAACTCTGGAAAACCAACCTTGTCATGTTCTTTCAAAAGAAAAAGAAAACTCTTACAAATAGAATTCAGAAATATTTTCTAGATCCTGGGAAGAAAGGAGACAGAGGTAATTACCCTGATCATAAACCAGCAGTTCTTACATGAACTCAGAGGATTGCTCTGTGTTAGGGAAAACAACTATTTATGTCCTTTGACCTTAACTCTCACCCTAGCTAGTGCCGATAAATCAGGATGTGCAACAGGACATAAAAGAAAACTTTAGCCTTATTGCTCAGTAGGGTAGGGGTGGCTTGTCCCACCTCTCATCACCTTGCAAAGAAGGAATAAAATGAAGTCCTAACCATTTGTGGTGGTGGTGGTGTGACAGATGACATCATGCAGAAGTGATGATGAAAGATAAATTGAATACTACATATTTCCTACCTTTCACCTAAAAATGTAGCTGAAAATGCAGTTAAATTATAAAAAAAATCAAATTCCCAAATAATAAAAAATTTTATATGCTTTAATTTATAAACAAAAACATGTTAATATTGATAATCTCAGAGAAAGATTTAAAAAAAAAATTGAATGTGCTAAAACAATTCTGCTAATTGTGTCAATAAGAATTATTATATGAATAACATTGCCTTCACACTGAAGTCTTTTATTAAAGATGCAAGAAAAGCATTCTAATAGAAGGGTATCAGGAAAGAACTACATGTGCCACCCTGCTGAAAGATCTGAGACAACAGCAGCCTCTGAGGAGCAACTCAGGGCTACAACCTTATAAACCCAGCCTGGCAGTAACCAGCCCAGCACTTCTGCCCACAGTTATGTGACAGGCACGCTGTCTCCACAGCCCCAGAGCAGCAACCTCAGGTCCTGAGGCTGTTGCTCTCTGAGAGTTGCATGGGTTAGATAGCACATTTATGAAGCTCCTGTCATCTTCTACAGATGATACTACTACTGCTCTCACTTCAAAGGTGTGAAACTTTGCTAAGACATTCACCCATGAGTGATGGTGACTGCTTTCAGATGAGCAAGAGCTGGGATGGAAGAAAAACTTCTGCTCACACATGGCCAGGTTTAGGCCAGAAGAGGGTGACCAGTGTAAGACCTGGCTTTCTTCTTATCCCAGGCTGTGACTGAGCACTTAGAAATATTTATGAGTAAAACCTTAACACCTCTATCACTGCACAGCAGAAGAAACTAGACAATAAGAATAAAATTGCTAAGATGTAATCTCTCCTCCTCTCTTCAGTCACTCCAACCATAACCTAGGTTTTGCTGCAGCAATCAATACAAAGAAGTTTATTATCAGGATACCCAGTGAAGCCACTGTGTCAAAAACTGAGAAAGAATCATGTATTTCAAGAGGAAAAGGTGTGTTTCGACAGACAAAATTGTTCATCATCTGACAGCAGAATGGGCTTACACAATGGACTTTCTGTAGGTAGAATTTCTCTCTGGGTTTACACAGGTGTTTCTTGTACATGCTAAGAGAGTTAGCTTGCTTTAAATGAATTATCAGCATATTAAAAATCTCACAGATTCACTTCTGAGAGTACTTGGATCCTGTCTAGATCATATCTGGAAAAACTAGCTCTTTAAATTATTCCTTTCCTTTTGAAACATAATACCACAAAGTTAAGCAAATTTCTTTAGATACTTGAGGATAACAGAAAGATATTCTAAATACATTAATGCTATGAAGAAATACAAATATTCCGATGATTTAATGAAGGCAAAGAACAGAAGAAAGGAAAAGGTGCACATCAGATTCCCAGTTGCAGTGTCAAGATTGTAGGTGTGGGAACGATGGTTAGTGGGTGTGCTATTATTGCCATTTTGTTTCTGTTACTTTTGCTTTGTGGAAAAGTGTACAGTTTTGGATGTCTGCCTGAAACATGAAAAATACCAATAGAGTGAAGTGACAGAACATGATCCATGACCTCTGCTTTTTTCTAACTATCGGTATCCTGGGAAAGACAGGCTGGCTTGGAGCTCTGGTCATTTTCACTTGCTTTAGAGTAATCTGGTTTGATTCTAAAGAAACACTTATTCTTTTAATAGTAAACCCACAATCCTTGCTGATGATTCAGGACCAGAGCCAAGAATATCTCGGTAACACTATCTCTATAGCCATTACTCTGGTATGGAAATTGGAGGTGCTCAAATAGCACATAAGGCATATACCTTCTGCAATCAAATCCTTTGTTGCCCATCTTTACTTCTTAAATGAAAACCTCAAGGCCAGGAAAATGAGATAGGGATAACAGGCCGCAACTCTTTTTTGTGCTGAAAAATTTTTGTCACCCTGCTTTAGAAAAGTGGGACAGGGGTTGCTGGTCAAGAAGTGGGGTGAGAGGTGCAAGGCTTTCTGATTGTTTTCTAGAACCGAAACAAGATGAAGTTTGAACAAAAGAAAGAAAAATGTGATGTGATAAAGGCATTTTAGCTCCATTGTTGAATTCTGCAAGCTCAAGGTATACTGTTTCATATGGGAGAAGTGCAAGTGTCGCTGTCAGCTCTGTCTGTAATGGCGTGCTATTGTTCTCAACAGAGGATGGAGCTGCCAAAACAATTCTAAAAGACCACAAAAAGCAAATATCACCAAGCAAAAGACAAGGTTTGTGACTGAAGAGCACTACAAAAGTGACTTGTTTCTTTCCTTGAGAGCTGTTATCCCCAGGGAGACCAGAAGAACATGCTGTAAGACAGATGAGGTGGCAAGAAGGAGAAAATGGGCTGCTGCGTGAATGGTGCTCGTAGCATGTGAACAAACCTATCTGTCAGCAGTGCTGCAGGCAGTCCTAGAGGCTCAGTCGGTGGTACAGGCTGAACTTCTTCAGTTCACAACGTGGAGGGTGGTCCTGAAATGTTCTAATAGGCAGGCAAAACATGTACTTGCTGCAAAACCCAAGGTGGTTGGTCTTTTAAAATGCTGGCTAATGCCAGAGTCACTAAACAGAACACAGCTCACTGAAGTTAGTTCAGGCATTTCAGGTGTGCTGGTGGTAGTTCAGCTGTGGCAACATCAACTCAGCAGGGGAAAACTGCCTGTTTCTCTCTCCATTTGGGCAGGTTCTGGAGGCTGAACCGAGCTGTGTAGCAGCTCACAAGAGGTAAGCAGACTTTAACACAGACTGAATATTACCAAAGGAAACCCGGAATAGAAACAGTGTAGAAAAATCTATTGAAAACAGGTTTGAGATTAACTCCAAATTACAAAAAAAGAGGAGGATTTATTTTTTTCCTTCTATTTAAGCTGAAGCCTTTCAGTGAATGTGGATTATGATCAATACAGACTGGAGCTGTATTAAGACCAGTAGGTTAAATTCTTAGGAGACAGTGGTAGATATAATTTGAAGATGATTATCAACATATTTGTTCTGCTTGCAATCTTACAAAAAAAATTCAAAGAAAGATGGGTTTGTCTTTTTTAAATAGCTGGCTACAGAATAGTTAGATGTCAGTAGAACTGTCTCTAGAGTACTTTGATCTCATACATGTGCTTACAGAGGCCCTAGAAAAAAAGATATGCACAGCACAGATGAGATTTCTTGTATGGCTTGGGTGAGGATAAATAAGTGATTTGGTAGTTTGAGTGACCAAGTATTTGAATGAATCCAATAAATAAGAAACTACAGCTCATACAGATTCAGTTACCAACTCCCACTAGCACCAAAAGACCCCAGTGTGCAGTGTGGTGAAAACCATAACACATCTCCTGGGAGTACTGCACACACCAGTCTTGTTTCATTCCTCTTTTTCCTCTTTGGTGAACCACCACATATTTCTGCAAATGGGGGCACGAGACTTTCTAACTACTCAGTAACCCTCAGCACTGCAAGACTAATATGCTGGATTCCTGCATAATAAGCTGTAGCACGGTAAGTCCAAGAGGTAGTAATAAAAAAGGTTCATCCACAACACTAAAAATGTTTTAACTACCAGGGTAGCCAAGTTTGTCCTCTGGCTTACAAATACTAATAGAATCAAGATGTTTTCAAATGGGTTTCTACAGCACTTGGTTTCAGGAGACTACATAATTCCTTCACAGCTCCTTCCTAGTGAAGGACAGGAATCCGTTTAGTAAAACACAACAGAAAGCAATTTTTTTACTTTGCAGGACTGTTCCCAGGGTCATAACACTGGAATATTTATCAGCTGAATAATTAGAAAGAATAACAGGGCTGCAAACAGTGCTGAATTAATGATGCCTCAAAACATCAAAACTATACATATTCATTACAAGAATGTGTTTACATATGCCAGAGAGAACACACGTTCCATGTAGAAATGTTATAAATACATTGTTCTATAACATTTTATTTTAAATTATGAGATTTCTTCCTATGTGGAATATTTCTGAAAGCATGTATGAGATAATATAAAAGCAGTACAGAGATCAGCAGCAGCTTTGATTTTAACGTCCCAGAGGAACTGGGATAATTCCATCAGGCCTAGTTGCATTATAGGGATCAAATCCATTTTCCTTCTGATTGGCATTAAACTACAACATTTAGGAGTCCAACACAAATCTGAAGAGCTCAGGTAGCTATAATCTCACAGCAATCCAGTCAGTTCCTTCAACAGAGACTGCTGCTCTGCTGTGAGGGATGACTAACCTGCCAGCATTTTCAATCTGGCATATTAGGATGAACTGTAATTGTGGCTGTTGTGCCTTTAGTACACATGGAAATTTTCTCCTTTTTCATAAACTGTTGACTCACTGTAAGGGCATCAGTCACTGCAGAATGAAAGAACTGGCACTTGTTTCAGCTGTCTGATTTCTGCCCACTGCATTTACTCACAGCCTACAGAAAAGGCTGATAAAAGCTTTTAATCTTTTCTATCACAGACATTTCTAAAAGTTACCCTGGTGAATCACCATTACAAGAGAACTGTATTATTTGCAGATAAATTAAAAAACCCTCTCATGATGAGACAATAACATAAAGAACTAGAAGGCAAAGAGTTTCAGATGCAGTACTGCAGTATTATGAGATCTAGACAGACAGGCAACAGCTTAGAACATAAAAGCATTAGGACACGGTATTTAGTAATTTCATGAGTTTGGTAGAATGACAGTGTTTGGGTGGGTCACACTTAATAAACCCTAAAAAAGTAATTTATTAATAAAACACACCAAACTGCTGATCCAGTGGGACAGGTCTGCTGGTGCCAACATCGTCCTTTTCATCATAAACTGTGTCTGCCACTACAGTGGTGGTTCCAAACTCAACCTTTTTTGCTGGTTATAGCACATCTTCAGAAAATGAAGAAACTCCAACTGCTCTCAACCATGTGGATAGTAGATTCCACTTTCTATCACCCTGAGATCCTGGCAATTAACAGCCACCATCCTGTCAGTACCTCACAGGGAGGAGACAGTCCTCACAGAGCTCTGGGTATCATGACTTGGTTCTTAAGAGTAACCTTGAAAAATACTGGCAGTCAGACCAGTGAATGACATTTCATGATGCTAACAGACCACTACCTCACTTAATAAGCAAGTTGCCAAATTCTGCACCGGCTGTAATTTCTGCAGTGTTTAAGATGCATCTCAAAGTATCCCAAAGTGAGCAAACTTTGGGATCCAAAAGAAACAGTAGCAACCCCCTGCTGCAAGAGAGTGGGGAAAAAAAATGTAACTTGGCAATAGGTACTACCTGCCCTTTTAATTACAGCTGGGAATAATCAAACCTCAGGCTGCAAATTAATTTCCCAAATGCAGACTTACACCTTCAGTCAAAAGGGATAATACCACACTCCTTCCATCCCTGTACTTGAATATGCACGTTTCCTTTGCTTGGCCTGGATGGCATATCAGAAGTCTTTCTCACTCCTGATCTACACTCTCACAGCTACCAAAAAAGAAATTGAAAATGCAAGCAAAACAAGTGAGATGAAAACAAGTGGGTTTTTTTTTGTCATCAGCAAATTGAAGCCTTCTGAATATACACCTTTTTAATGTCATTGCATACATGTGACAACTAGAAAACGAGATAAAAATAGAAATGCTCGGGGAATACAGTTGTGTAGTCACAAAAGTGATGCCCCTTTAATTTTCCATTGTATGAATGATGTGATAATAATCAACATTAATTTCAGACACAGGAAGCATTACCACTTGTACTATCCTTCCTTAAAAAAAAAAAAAGACGAAAAAAGACCAATAATATATTTTCCTACACACATTTTCTCTAACATCCTAATTTTCTAGGATCACAGAAGCATCACTCCTTACTAGGACCAATAACCAATGCCTTTCAAAGTCCTTTCCCTCAGCATATTTGATAAAATCACAAGAAGTCCTATAAATATTTTATATTACCTTTCCCATCAATGTTTTAGCCCTTCTTTTACTTAAGCTTTCCATTTTAATGTTACCCCTTTGGCATCTGAGGTAAAAATTTGCAGTTCCTAGCCCAGCTCATGTCTCAGCTCTGAGCACTCAGAATTGCACTACAGTCCTAGACTGTGTCTGCCAGCATATCCAGGAAAATAAAAATCCAAGGCTTTCGCAGAGGAACTTTCAAACCTACTACTAATTTCCTGAACTATTTTTATTGATTAATTCCTTCAGTGAAAAAGTGGCTGCTGCATATTGCAGCTGCTAAACTGACAGTACAAGAGCCTTACTTGCCTGTGAAGAGTGAAAGTTCTCAAAGATGGCATATTTAAGAAGGAACTTTCAATCCTGGCTCCTGATGTTAAAGGAGATTTGCCCCTATAAAGGGTAGCAATCTTTTAAGACAATTTTCCTTGTTTTCCCAGCCCTCGGTGCAGAAGCTGGATGAGAGATAGAAGTACTTACAAGGCTCTCGAGTTCTGCAGAGCTGGCTTTTCTGAGAGGGGAGTCCTGAAACTGGAGTTCTTTCTTCATCTGCAGTTTAAGAGCAGTGCGAATACAGCACAAATTTAAGGCATGTTTTCCATCCAGGCAATACAGGCCACCAGAATACATCCACCAGATTTTGAAAAACGGCCTTGTAAGAAAGGCAGCTCTAATTTCTTTTCCTGGGACACGGTCAAGTACAGGTTGAGCTTTAGGTTAGCACGTGGTTTCACAATCGACTCAAGCTGACACAAGGCAGGCTCTGGCTGAAAGGGATGGTTCTGCCCTCCCATTTTCAGGTTTCTGCCCCGTCCCTGATGTCGGCACCACTGGCTGTGTATCCCAGCAGCCTGGTGAGCCACTTAAAACCCAGCCCTGAATAAACACGAGGAACCCAAATCTGACCACAGGTTCCTTATCCTGAGAGGAGCTGCAGTTCTTCATGATGCCGTGACAGTGTCAAACCCTTAGCTGCCACAGCCAGCAGTGCCAAAATGTAAGAATGGAAAGTGAATCATGGAATTCACATTGATTATAACATACCAAACAACCACAATTACTAGAGGGAAAACAATTGTCTTTATGCCTTTGTGAATCAGACTCAGGTGAAGGATGGCAGAAAGAAATTTCAGTTATATCACGAAAATGATGACAGCAATAGTGCAGTCTTACTGTGGTTTCTGATCCTGTGAAAAACTCAAGTTATGATTCATAACTTAGTTGTTTTATGAAAACTATCCAATATTTATACTCAAATCAAACTGACAGAGAATCTACCTCCCTCTAAATGACTATCAAGACTTATTTTTGGTTAATATAATTTATAGAATTTCTGCATCTGTCTCATTTCGATGCTTGACAGAGTCATTCTGACAGATGGTCATACCTGCCTTTCTTTATATTTTATCTATATCTATTTGCCCAAGGCAAGGCATTTATTTAATTCTGGGGCCATGTTCACACTATTCCTATCCTCAGTATATTGTGATTCCACTTTTTTTCCTGATCAGGGATTGTATAAATGGCTATAAAATGTTTAATATTTATTTTTATCTCTTTTGAAAGCTCTAATTCTCACTTTATTCCTGTAATTTCTGCTTCCCAGAAAAATCTCTTTCTCTTGACCACTTTTTAAGGCTGCTTCTAATTCCCTTCTGGATGCAGATACACAGCTCTGTAACTCTTCCTTAAACTTTTCTCCCTTTGTTTTGGATGCAAAGTCCTTATAGTTTTGGACTTTTAATGTAAATAAATGCCCTGCTTCCTCTACATTTGAATCTCTGAGTCCTTCTGTCCAATTTACTTGCTACCTAACAGTCTCAATTTTTCAGTGTTTTACTTCGAAATTGAAAACTTTATTTTTTTAGCATAGTTTTTAATTTAAATATAAGTTTTCTCAATTTGTGGCCACTACAGCTGAAGTTGGTTTTGGTGATGACTTCTTCTCTAGTATCATCAACACTTATTACAGTCCTGAAGTCTTAAACCAACATTACCCTGTGGTGATCTAGTAATTATTGAGTTAACAAGCCCAGCAGTTTCTCTGATTTGTATCCAATAAATAGACATCTCCTACAAAACCACATTTCTCTGTTACTATTTACATCTACCACAACTCTACACCTAAACTCCATAGCAGTATACCATCCATTCTCTTTGTATAACTCCTTTGATAAAATGTTATTTTGACTCAAAGTAATGCTATAATTTATGCTATCACTTTTTTATTTCCTCAGAATCTCCAGTATCATTAACATACACCAGCTGTACTTTCATTTTCAGCCTTCCTGAACCACTTGTACCCACATTCCAGCTGTGAATATTATTCTATTTCCCATTAATTGCTGTTATCCCTGAGACATCTGGTTACATGTTACATACCAAATGGGTAGAGCTACTTTATTTTGTTCTTCTTTTACAAACATCTCAATTTTCCACCGCATTTCAACAAATTTTCTTGCTAGAGTTATGGATTGCTTTAATCACGTATTGTCTATCTAACTACCAACCTGGATGTGTCTCAACTGAGTTCCTACTCCCTCTCCTCTTTTTTATGACTGGTTCTTTTGTATGACTGTCCAAGCCTCTCTTCTAGAGCCACACTGATTTCTAAAGAGACATATTCCTATAAAATCAGACACACTATATGGGACTGTTTGCATCAATTCTGCAAAGATGGAGGTAGTAAAACAGCAGCACTAAGGCTGATCTATTCCATCCTAATCCTGATGCTTACCTACCTGTATTTCAGTCCTCTTTGGCTGCTGCTGCTGCTGCCCAGGAGATGGATTAAAAAGAGAGCATAAGAAACACCAAGTCTCTGGATAAGGACAGGAATAACAGCATCAGGGGGAAAAGAGGCTGGATGCAGTTTCCTTAAACACTGAGGCATCGCTTTGCCTCCTGATCTTGGTAGCTCCCATGACTGCTACTTAAGTAGTGCCAAAAAAAGTGTTTCTTAGCAAGCAGGAGTTGTTGAAAGGCTTGAGGACAGGAATGGAGCAGGTGTCGGGGGCTATGGATAAAATTTGGATATATTTAGTTCTGTAATTGTAGCAGAAGGGGCCTGAGAGGTTTCATTTAATTTCCTTTTTCAGATCCGGGTCTGAAAGCAGGTGTAGCTACTTGCAGTCTCTGAGTGCAGAAGATGTGTTTGAATGGACACTACAGTATTTTCTGATAAGCTCTGAAGATAATTTTCCAGATGCTTGAAGCATCTGGCATTCTACAGTAAGTAAGGAGCATCCTACTGCCTTCTTTTCTGTTTTTATCTCTATCCAGCCCCTGTTCTTCTTCAGATGAAACTGGAGCTGCATGCTGCAAAACGTTCAGTTGCTCCAGAACAACCACTGTTGAGTCTGATCTAAGCCATGCCAACAGACCCTTGACAACTCTTTATTATCAGATCCCTGCTAAACATAATGGCATGCAAACCCTTTTTACTTGTACAGATTTTAGGAGATTAATTAAAATAAAGAGAAGCTCAACAATCTCGAAGTAAGCTGCTTTTGTCTGTTTTGTAAAGAGACCCAGGGTGCATGAACGTTAAGAAACACATAGAGAGAAGAAGTCATTCATATATGAGGGAATTGGAAAAAAACTCATTTTAGCACATTCTAGCTACCAACACCTCTTCAACTGAACAAGTTTGAAGCCTTGTTTATCCTGTAGTTTAAACAAAAATCCCAAGTAAACTGCTACACTGAAGAAACATGATCACATGTAAATTTACAGATATAACTCTAGTCTCAGAAAAAGTAAAAACCCTCCAATTTCAAGGATATGAAATAGAAAAAACAGACTTAAACGAGCTTGTATCACACAAAAAACTGTCTCTCATGAAAACCTGCCTATACTATAGACCAGTGGAAGTTCCCCTACCTTCTTCTAAGTAACCTCTTGCTTATTTTGGTATAGTTGCCCTTTAATTGCTAAGAAGTATCATTTGGCATCTACTTAATTATTGAGACTTCTGTGCAAAAAAGTTTCTTGCTAAATTTCAAGATGCTTAAATTTTATCTATTTTGTGGAAAAATGGTGCATTTTTTCCCTGGCTAACTTCAGGATGAGAAGGTCAAGGCAAAAAATTAAGTGTGTTGCAAGGAAGAGGACTGCTAAACAGGTTACAGCTAACAGTACTATTTACAAACTAATTAAAGGAAAAATTAAAGGTTCTTGCTGTCAGTTCCCTATAATGTCTAAACTATTTAAATCAATCGATTATACCAGACAAATTCATGGGAAGAATATACAGTGGAGACTTACACTCAATTGTATGGACATTCACAGGGAAGAGGGACAGAAAATAACTGAGGCAGCATGAACTTAAGTGACGTGGACAACTTTTAATCCTAAAAGTATCCAAAAGAAATGGGTATTTTGTACAACATCAGCAAAAATTCTGAGCATTTTCTGAAGTGTATGGACCAACGAATTTATAGGAAAACATAAGGATGCTTCATGCAGAATAAATGTTTTAAAGGCTGAGATGGAAAGACCACCACCAAAGAAAAGTGTTAGATTTTTATAACTAACAACTGCTAAATGCAAAACATGTAAACAAACACTGTCAATTGAAAACAGAAACATGGCTTAGTGGAGTTGAGAGTCAGGATCTACTCTTTATGCTTTCCATTTGTGGTTCAAAGACAAGCACATCATTTAACTACCTCTGTAAATGCAAATGCTACTATTTACTTAAGGGTACATCTGGTAAGTCTGTAAAACTGTGACACCCTGAGCTGAAAACAGTAGAGTCTCCTTTTTTTTGTTGTTTATTGTTAGCTTAAAGGGAAAAAGGGATTACCAAAAACTTGCACGCTTCAAGATGCCCCATTTTTGCCAGGAGCACCACGAGTGCACTGAGATTCTTCACTTCTACGCACAAGAACCCGTGAGGCCACAAAACTAAAAAGGAAACACCTGAGAAGCAAGAGGATTCCCCTACCACCAGCTCCCCAGCAGACACACAGCAGAGGGCTCTCGGGCAGGACAAGTGGAGCTGCCAGCCCCTGAGCAAACCTGCGTTTATGGATTTATGGCAGCCTCCCAGTTAAAGGCCCATCTGGGCTGGAAAGGGGGAGGCCGGGAAGACCATTTTTGCCATTCCTGCTGCGGTATGGCGCGAATAAATCACAGGGCTGAGGTCAGAACAGCCAGCCCATAAAGTGATTCATGGGCCCAGCGGCACATTCCCCCAGGACTATGTACTTTATTACAGTAAACCTCAGAACAAGATACAATTTCCTGTCTCAAGGAGCAGCCTTTAAATCAGGACACCTGGACAGCCCTGCAACCGCTTACAGAAACAATAGGCCCCGGCCCCACCGCCGCCTCTCCTCGCGGGCCGCGCTGCCCGGGCCCCGCTGCCTCCAGCGCCAAATACCACCCTCAGAAACCCTCCTCCTGCAACACATCTCCGTGCTGACAACGTCCTGATACAATCCTGTTCTTCAGCCATAGCTCCCCACCTAAGAAATAAATACTGTCCATTTGTTGTTTTTCGTTCCGTTTTAGCTTTAAGGTCTCTTCTGCGCTGTAAAAATTTGACTCAAAACGTTAAGGCAACAAGGGAATCGAAAGGGAACTCATTGGTTTCCCTGTCTGCAAGCAGATCCTTCACCAAAAGGTTTTTTTTTCCCCCTAAGCTGAAGAAATTGATATGCAATTTAGGTTGTAATATGGATGTTCTCACTGTGATCAAGGACTGTGATCTGAGTTTTGAGTTTGGCATCTGGAAAGAAACTGAGGTGGTGACAGAGATGACGGCATTGTTAAACTCCTGAGAACTCTCACTCAGCTAAAAGTAATGTTGCTTTTACGCCACAGGTTATGTTTTCAGGAGAAAGAACAAAAGAGAACTCATTTTAAGCCATGAAACAAAGCAGTGGGTCTTTTCTGCTCTAAATACTCTGGGAATCTTATCTCTCTAAACACTTACATCACACAGACCTTCCAGGCTGTAGAGGAACACAACCTGCCATGACTGCCTGGTATTCTAGTTGTCCCTCAGGTAAAAATGAAGCACATGCTGACAGCATTTCTGCTGTTCTCCCTGGAAGCAACAGGACACTCTTCAAATGGAGGCTTCCCATGTTCACACAAAACAGGACGAAAGAAGAACTTGCTTTGCCTCATTCAGATCCATAATGGACCACCAAAACAAGAGTTTCACTTGAGTATGAATTTTTTTCAATATGCATCAGTCAACAATAAGAAACATGAATAAGAAAAGGGAAGGAACCTTCATTTCCAGCATTTTTTTGCAGAAGGGAAGACTTTCCTCCAACTTTGCTGACTGTAAGTCATTCTGTACAATCACTCTGCAAATAGTGGAAGCAATCCTGATTATATACACTCTTCAAAGTTCTTTCAAATCTTAAAATTATAGCCATAAACTATAGCCATAATAAGGCAGTGTGTCCTTTGGAAGCTGCTTCATGGAAAACACAGACACACCTGAAGTATGTTCAGAGGACAAGAACATATGAGTAAGTGATAAAGGAGAGCAAGTTTGGGGAAAATTTAGGTGAGAATTCATCAAACACTTGAAGTTAAGAATGCTATTGAACTGGCCAAATTTAAAAAAAAAAAAAAAAAAAAAGACTAGATAAGGAAATGAAAAGGATCAGTAAAGCAGATGTAACTCTCCTGAAGCTATTTGTTTCATGGCTACTTTTCCTACAAGTAAAAATAGTTGTGTGGAAAGTAACTTCTTCCCCCTGCTTATTTTATTTTTGTTTTATGCTACTTAAAGGATCTCCTTCACTTTTGGTGGATTGTTTCAGAGCCTACAGTAGGCAGAGTCAAGGCTTATTGATTTTATCCAGTCCGATTTCCTGTACAGAACAAATACTTACATTGTATCCAGTTGCTCCCATTGAAGCCAATAATTTATTCAGGGGGGCTTAGGAAAGGACATCCACTTGTGATTGAAAGCCATGAGGAACTGGCTGCTATCCTTGTGAGTCTGTCCCTGTGGTTAATAATTTTCCCTGCTACAGTCATACGTCTTTCTAATTCTAACTCTTCTGTCTTCAGTTTCTGGATAATGATCCTTGTTTTGACTGTCTCTACTGGAATAAAGTGTTTTAATATTACTATTACTTCATTTTCTAGATATTAGAACTATACAGTCTTGTGACAACTGTATCAATTATCCTATAAAACAGAAGTAAAATCCTCATTCTATTCGTGCACATTAATCCTCTTTTTATGCAGCCAAAGTCCTTCTGCCGCCAACATCACACTGCTTTTTTCCATAACATTGCTAAATCTTTTCCAAGTCACTCCTTTCAAAATAGTGCACAATAGACTCCATATTGTTCTGATTTATATGCTTAATGTTCAGACGCCCTTAGTGTAAATGAGTTCATATTAAGAAGCAATTTAAATGACCCTACACATCTGCTCTCACCATTAGGGAACACTGTGCCATTTTCTGTATCACCTGCACGTTCCATTCACTGTCATTTTATACTTCTGCCAGCTCACTGACAAAACCATTATTAGCATCAAGCCTAGCACCAAAATCTACTAAGCACAAAAATAATTATCACTGTTCAGTTTTAACTGTGATTGGAAAATGCTGACAGCTAATGCTCTCTTTGAGCATTCTGTGTATACAGCGTTAATATGTAACACTGAGGGACTTTTGACTAGGGCATGCAGTGATAGGAGAAGGGGGTAATGGCTTTTAACGGGAAGAGGACAGAATTAGATTAGATATTAGGAAGGAATTCTTGACTGTGAGGGTGGTGAGGCACTGGAACAGGTTGCCCAGTTGTGGATGCCCCATCCCTGGAAGTGTTCAAAGCCAGGCTGGACAGGGCACTGAGCAACCTGGTCTAATGGGAGGTGTCCCTGTCCATGGCAGAGGGGTTGGAACCAGATGATCCTTCAGGGATCCAACCCAAACCATTCTATGATTCTGTGATAATGTTGAGAATTTGTCGTTTACAGAAGACTAATTATACTTAATGCAAGAGGTTACTAATATTGAACAAAATTTTTTTGTTTTAACCAAACTTTAGAGATAATCAAGGAATCATATAAACATATTTTTGACATTACTCATCTTACACATATAAATGTGACTGGTATTAATTAAAAGCCTATTCTTTATGTTATCAGAGAAATTTATCAGCTTATTCATCACTCTGCTCAAGAACTGTAACAGTTAATCAATTCATAGCACGTTAGCCATCCTGCCTGTTATTCTGCAACACTCCCAGAACTTTAGCATTTCCATAACTTCTAGAATTTCACCAGAATTCCAGTATTTATTAAACTTTCACAGAGCCAAAATTCCCTTCAGTGAACTTCTCTCAGTGTTCTTAGATATCAGAAACCTTGCTGTGCCACCCCCAACACAGGTATAACTTCTTCAGCAGTTTCTTACATTGGAAAGAGAGATAGGGAATGTCACAGTGACTTTCTAAGAAGAAAGGCAAAACCATTTCTGTTCAAGTCCTGTGTGATCCAATTTAATAATCAAGAATGTCACAAACCAGTAAAAATATTTTAGGCATGCTGAAAATACCTCAGGTGGCTCAATGAGCTGAAGAAAAAAGAAAGGAATAGGTCTTGTTTGACTTTGTTTTTCCAGTAATTCTAATTGTGGTGACTGTTTTTCCATCAATAGAAAACAGCAAATTTTTATAACTGAACAAGTTTTAAATAATTTGAATGCTGGCATTAAGAAAAAAAACAGATGTCATTTCATCACCTGAACAAATACAAATGGTGTCCACTCTGAAGCCAAAGACAAAATTCCCATTGACTTTATATAGTAAGAGCTGTATTAAGATTCCCACTTCCTTCTAAATGGCTTTAAATATTCAACGAATGTTCCCAAAAAACTTTCAGCATTTCATCTATCTACCTAAAAAGACACATAAAATCAACCTTAATAAAAAAACTCCAAACATTTTAAGGTTGCAAAGCGAAACATCCAGAGGCTGTGAAATGTAATTATAACCCTATCTACTTGTGGGGATGCTTTATGATCTCTTGGTCTTCTATTAAATGAACATATATAGCTTTGGCCAAAGAACCCCTATTTCATTTCATCTTCAAGACCTTCAAGACCCCAAGACATCCTATAGCAGGACAGCACGTTAAGTTGCTTAGCAAAATTAACTTCAGATAAAACAGAAATTACCATTGGTAGTTCCCTAAGAATTGTTGGCTAATTATTTGTAGCAAAGTGCTTAACTATGACATAGAGTGGCTTCAAGGGTGCAGTGCAAAAGGAAGTTTTGATTTTTAGGTTTCATCTAGAATCTTATTTAAAAAAAAATCTGACAAGTAACATTCTTTTAAATTATATCAATGCCAAACAAAGTAAAGAAGCAAAAGGAAATATAAGCCTTTTTTTTTTTTCTCTCACACATCTTGCTTTTTTTTACTTACTGGCATGAGAGGGACAAAAGTAAGATACAGGTAGCTAAGTAGAATAACTGTAGAAATGAGAAACATCTCTGTCCTCTCCACTTGAAGGTGCTATTTTATATTATCTTCTATTTAAAGCTAACAATATCCCACCTGTGCCCATCAAGACATCCATTTGTGGTATCTAGACCCGAGAGCTCGTTTGTGCAACGTGCCAGGGATGCCACAAAAAGCTCACTAATGTGCCAAACTCCAGCTTTTCCAGGCGATGCTTTTAGGTTACAGCCAATACCAAGAGAACTTATTTTTTGCTCCCGTCCAGACAAGCACGTCCTATGAAAGCGTCACCCGAGGCACAGCGTGGTAACCAAAGTCTACCACAAGCCATGGCGAGGGGATTAACACCTCTAACTTTCATGTGGCTCCAGAGCTGTCGCTGCGCTCCTCAGAGAGATCAGCGCCTTTTCGTCTGGCTGCAAAGGGAACAGTGTGCTCAGACGAGGATGAAAGCCCCTCTTCCCCGTCAGCACGCTGACAGAGGCCAGTGCATGTTCATAGCAGAGGTCACTCTGAGGGGAGGAAAGCAATAACAACCTGACTGGAACAGACACCTTCTTCACAGAAGAGTCAGTCATTTACGTTTTCGGTCTTGTACACCTCGCTGCAAAAGATTTTTGAAGTAGTTCATTTAAAAATAGAGCAGGAGAGTCGGCTCTCGAAGCAGAAATAAAGTACACACACTAAATATAACCTACTCCAGCCTACAGAAAATACTTCTGAGAGTAATGGCCCAAAACACTCCCTGGGAAAAAAGAATGTTTTAGAACCAGAAGCTTCTCACACCATAACAGCTTTACAACATTAAAGTTAATGGCAGTGTTTCATTAATACGGCTAGTCAATATTATTTTGTTTAAATTAGCATTTTACTATTTTTGATGTCTTGAATTAGCTACCTAGTTGTAGACTTTTCTTTTCCTCTAGTACAGACTGCTGAAAAGAGTGAAAGAATGCTACTTACAGGAGAACTTTTAGTTTCTACTAAACCCTTTCAGAGCAATGAGTGATGAGGCATAAACCAAAGCAGTGGAAGAAAAAAAATGGCAGCTGAGAAGAGATCCCAGGCTCTTCAAGACAGACTCAATTGGGTCAGACTCAGAGGACTGACTGTGTGACCTCAGACATTGCATTGCTTCCATAAAAAAACCATGATTTATGACTGATGAGCAATATAACCATGAGAAACAGTATCAGAAAATTTGCCTCCCTAAAGGACACAGACAAAAGCTGTGTTTAGATTAAGATACTCTTCTTAATTTTCCATGTTCTCGAATCACTCTGAGCTCTCATACATTCTGCAGAGTTCTCCAATTACAAAAAAACAAATTCAAATCCAACAGCATAAAATGAGTTTGTATGACACGCACACCCTCATATATGGGACTTCAAACAAGCACATCTGATTAAGACAGCAACTCTCCCTAAATCTAAAGAGCACTTTGTTATAAAGTGCAAGGACTTATTCAGATTCAGAATATGTAAAGGAGGAACGTCCATGCTATTCAGTATTTTTGGGAGGGGAGGGTGTGGGTAGAAAAGAAGTGGGGGTTTCAGTTCAGTTTGGTTACAAAGCTTGTTTGCACAGGGCTGTGCTGGCCTCATGGTGACTATTCATAAGAGATCCCCAGAAGAGCTGTAAAGTCTGCCCATAGCCCAGGTGCTATAATTGCTGTCTGTCAAAACAGAGCTGTTTTCTCAGCAAACATTTCAGAATGCCCAATGCTAAGTTGATTAGTTAGTGGGTTTCTGGGGAGGAGTATAAGGATGATGGCTGAGAGACAGAGCAAAATTGATGACTCAGAGACAAAACTTGGATTTCATTAAAACACTCTAGAGAGCGTTTAATTTCTCAAAGAGAATTCCTATCCTTGAAAGGGAAGTAGGCACTAGGAAGGAGTTATTACCATTCATGCAAGGAACATGAATCAGTTCAAGAACCAAACAGAGAGGTGTTATCAGTACAGAATGTGGCTCAGCTGTGCCTTGAATGTGGTTGTTAACGCAGTGACACCATTCCCATGCTGCAGAGATGTCTCCCTTTCAGTACACCCTGCACCCAGTGCTCTCTCACTGAGCTTCTGAGGCTTCTCCCATGCACAAGAGCTTTGAGAAGCATCATCTTCACACATCATGCCGACTCTAAATCCAGACTGCTCTGTGTTGGTAACGTGGAAAGACAGGCCTGGTTCCCTCAGGTGTCGGCAGCAGCGCTGACCACACAGAGCCTATTCAAACCACATCATGAGATCATCTACTGGATCTGTACACAGGCTGAGCCTGTGCAGGTCCCAGACACCTGAGCATGTGAACTCTATAAAAAACACTTCTCACACGAAGCTGCACACTGAAGTGTCGGGGCTGGAAGACGGGGATAGCAGGCGGACTTGGCACGAGGGAAAAAGGAAGGAAATTAGGGGCATGTGGCAGAGTGAGGCTTCAGCCATCTTTTGCAATTAAAGAAACTCTTCACAGACCTTTAAAGTGGCAGAAGGCATTAGTTGTGTGTTTAGGCTTTGACTTACAACTTCCTACCTCTAGAGCATGGTTAAGAAGGCAACACAGATATAAGTCACCAAGGACCACAGCGGCCCCTTACAGACCCCTTTAGGAAGGACTTGGTGAAGCAAATCCATAATGGCTCTTCCTGTACATTATCTGCACTTCTGTATTTTCCATCAGCATTCATTGCTCCTGAACATCCACAGTATTAAAGCAACTTCATTTGTACTGCTCAGGTTACATCAGTGTCAACGCTTACTTGAAGCCCCAGGGTTTTAGGGGTTTGGAATTTTGCCATCAAACTTCTCTTCAGGCCAAAACGTGGCAAAGTGGGGCTCTGCCCCTCCTCATTTCCCAGGCACCTACATGTAAGCATTTTTACAAAAAACCCTCTGCAAGCATTTAAGGTATTTTTGTTTTTCTCAAACCTGAAATGCCTTCAATTATTACTATTATTATTATATTTGACAAAGGTTAATTGTGAAGTCTTAAAATGTACATTAAAAGTTTTAACTAAAACCAAACACTTTGTTAAATCCAGTGGAGCACATGTCCCTGCTGGAGTACACCTACTTATTTTAGAAGTAGCTGATACATCTAAAGACTACAGAGAGGAAGACAAGGGTTAATTGCAGGGATAGCTCAAATAGTACAAACAATAAGTAATAACATTTCATGACCATTTAGGAAAAAGTATTGAACTGGTAACAAAGCTTAAGCATCAAAGTGATTTTAATAAAAATTCTAATAACGCTCTGGGATGATGTAACAAGCTCTGTGACTTAATACTGATTAACTAATTTAACGATTTTTTAGAACACCCTGAAAAATACGAAGTTAATATTGTTACAGTATTTTTTTCAAGCTAATGGTCATTATACAGCACTGTGGGAATGCACCTGTGGAGCAGACATCATGCCAAAGGCCTTCAACAAGCTCTCTGGGCCACTTGAAAAGGCACTTATTTATGTTCTAACTCTCAGCATTGCCTCAAACCAGGCACTTGCTCCTTAAGTAGAATTCACCACCCAGAATGACATGCACAGACTCCCTTCACAGCTAACGAGGAAAGCCATGCACCTCATCCTGGAATCACTGTTGGGCAACAAAATGGAGAAATCCATGAATCAGCAGGAGAGAATTTGTTTTGTTCCCAGTTTCAGGAATTAGAACTATGGCCATGAGAGGATCTACCTGTAAAAGTGGGAACCACAGGCCACAAATGCTCCTGAGGACACACATCTAAACCAGGCAACTGCACACAGCTGACACATCAGCCTTTACAGTGTGAGAGCTGAATGACGACAGCAGAACACAGGGTAGTGATCACTGTATGGACAGCAAACTATCTTCTATAACAATGCTCAGGAATGGTGAAATTTTCAGTCTCAGAACCTTCAAACCCACACTGTAGGACAGCTACTGGAGAAACCAGGCTATATAATGTATTCTGAGTTGACTTTTCATTAGCTATGCAGAAGGAAATACAATACTGAGGACCATTACAGGCAATACTCAATGAAGTTCATCACTTCATATTAAGCTATTTTAAGTATTTTGGGTTTTTATTCTCTTGATGTTCACATTTATGATCTTTATGCCATTAAACAAGCTCATACCAGGTCAACAAAACGCTTTCCACTTTAAGAAAGTGTAGAAGACAGTTTTGCATTTAAAAAGAGGTAAAAGCACAAGTGGACTTTTGCAAAATCTCCTTTGCACATCCAACCAAAGGTGAGGTTTCAAAGCTAGTCCTCTGCACTGTGAAAACAAATACATCAGATACAAGGAATTGCCACTGGAAATATGCTGTTCCTCAGGATTATTTTCAAGATTAAACATTGTTTTATTGATTGATTCTTAAGGATTAAGCCTTCAACTTCCCCATTTGCCTCAAACCACAGTGACCACAACTGGATAACAGAAGCTGCTCCATCCATTTCCAGAGGGATCATGAATGGCCTCTGAAATACCACATAGGTGAGTCTGGACTGTTGTGATGAGCAAAACCAAGCACTGAAAAATTTGGAGCTAATGGCACTGGAAAGATGGAAGATCTGAAGGGCAGCCAACTTATCAGTCAGTGTGGGGGACTTTGTAAATACCAAAGGATGTTTTTGCACTAAGACAGGAGATTCTGTACTGCAAATGCAACTCAGCAGAAGAAATCAATCCAGTTATAAATACAGAATTTGATAGTTTTGAGCACATTTTGAAGAACAGTTGTCTAACATGTTGATTTCTGTGCTAGAATTTGCTTTTCTTCCAGCTAACCTGCATGCAAACATTTTTCTTTTTGAATCAAGGGGCAACCACACTATTAAAAATTATCACTCTGCCTCCTTCTATATGAAGTTCCAAAGTTAACCCAAGTTACCAAGGCTACATCATTTGCATAATTGATAATAATACCGATATGTGTGAAATTGAAAGTCTGCAACTGGTTCCTGAACTGGCATAGGAGCTGAGGGCCACAGGTTTAATGCACCAGAATCAAGCACATTTATAAAATGCACACACAATCAGATCAAGACCTTATATTGCATGCCAAGAAACTACAGTATTCAGGATTTTTGTGTCTCTCAAAAGAAACAAATAACAAGATACTTCTTGTGGCTCTCTAGAGATATCCTGGCCGCTGCATAAAAAGGTGGACCACATGAATGACTGAATTAACGTCTTGTCATCGAAATGGCTGCCGCCCATAATGATTTTTCTGTCTATTCCTTTCTTACTGTTCTTTATTAAGTTCACTCCCTTGCCATCACACACAACCAAATAACCACTTTCAAGTGCAGTACAGTTTCCTATTCAACCCACTATGGTTATCAGAAGACTCCCAGAAATTAGTCTGCTGTCTAGGACAACAGAATTCTAACTAGAACCAGACTGGTGTCCACAGCTTGAATGGAAAAAGATTTTCTGAGGCTTGATGCACAGGATAGGGAGTCTTACCAAATTAGAACTACTCTCCTCGAGCTTCGGTTTGTGATTAGGAAGGACATTTCTAGTTAGGGTCACGTTATACTCCAAATTGTGGTAACATCACACATAAGATGGGGAACAGCAGGTAGGAGAATTTTTCTTATGAAGTTCTTGAATAATCTAGATTGATATGCCAGCAGAGAGGTAATACTTCCCAAACACTCTAGAACTCTGAACTGGCATGCAAATGGAAATTCCTCCATATGTTCAACAACTTCCAGTGAAAATTACACAGCTCAAAATACTGTATATAAGCATCTGAAATACTGCCTGCAGCACCACTTAAGTACTGAAACTGAATAAATCCAAGATTGGACTCCAGTCAATTCTGTAGCCCCTCTGATATCATGGATATAAAACATTTCAGCAGGTGAAAGGATCTCTGTGATAAACTTCAGCACCCTAAAGATGCTTCTTTTAGATGTAACTCACATTGCCTTTTGCATACACATAAACAGTAGCAAACAGGATATGGTGGGGAAAGTTCACCCTGCAAAAGCCGAGATGCCTCAGTGCTGCAGCCACAAGACAATAAAAGAGATTGGTTGAGATTTTTACAAGTTCTGACAGCCAATTCCACTACTGCTGGCTGGCTCATAGGATTTAAATATCTGCATCTCAAGTTTTATAACTTGCCTCCCTAAGGAATAACTAAGCTTCTTTCCAGAGACTGTTTAGAAGGGAAACCATTCACTTTGGAAAAGACAGGACTAGTGCCCTTACTGTGGGGGCTCTGGTTTTGGCTTAGTCCCCTCTGTTCCCTGTCAGACACAACAAGAGTGAACCTGATTGCTGTGAGTCAACAATTCTAATCCATAAAGTTCAAACATCAGGATGCCAAGGACCAGGCTTCACTCACAAGCATTACCATGTGAGGCTCCTATTTCCTGAAATTAATGGAAAAATCTGAGGTAAAGCAAGATAAAGTTACAAATAAGGAGGAATGAAAGCAGTGATTGCAATTGTAGCAAAAGGCAATCAAATAGATATTTCCATTACAGGGAAGGCTAAAGCAAACATAACTTTTAGGTCGCAAAGAATCCCTGTGTGATCAAACTTCTTAAAAGCTGTTTGTAGGCACTTCTGAAGCAACTCCAAATCTGCTTCCTCCAATCAAATCTTGCTGTTTTCACTAGCAATCAGGGTAATTGAAGCAATCTCAACTGCAACTAACCACTTAGATCTGATCCACTTTGACACTTGATAATATACAGAAGCATTGTAGAAAGAGGCATTCTTAAGAGAAACAAGATTAAAGCCATATGACAAAAATATTTGTAGATTTTTAGTGTTATACCACACTCACCTATGGGAGAAAGAGAATTCTGTCACTTGTCTTTTCAGAAAATCACGATTTTCTCAGCATCTTCCTTGAACCATGTCACTGACTCCAAATTCATTTGGGCTCAATGTTGTCTCCTTAATTTCAGTACCTACAGGGATGTAACTCCAGCTTTCCCATGAATTTGATCTCTTTGTATTTGTTAACTTCATGTCATGTAACATGAAATTTTCTTTCACAGTCTAAAACTATTCTGCTGGCTAATACACAGTTCCTGTTGCTTAAACAGGTTAATTTTCCCTCACTACCTGCATCCCTGGTTCTCTTCCCATTTGTTATATTCCTCTTTAGATCTTTTTGGCATTCTTTATACTGGTGTTAGTTAATCTGGGCACCAAAAAGAGAAAACATACGATGATTTTTTTTCTTTTTAAACACAATCTTTTAAAATTCCCTAGTGTTCTCCAGAATACATTTTGGAATTGCAGCCTTTCAGACCTCACTGCCATGCTTTCTCTTGGTTGCACTTTTTCAGTTCTATTGTAATCTATACTTATGCAGCCTATTGGTCTATTCACCTTATATTCTGCCAGCACTGAGAATTACAGTATTAAGAACATTATAGAGCACATCCCTGTCTAATCTCATTCTAATATCCACTTATGGACCTATTGTCCATGAATCTCTCTAAGCCACATTTGATCCAGCTGACGCTGTCTCTACAGCATAGACTTCTCTGTGGCCACAAAGCCTCAGTACCTGCTGCATGAAGAAGTGCTTTAACATGTTTCAAACATGTTTTTACATATCCTACACTTAGCAGAAGAGCAGAGCCTCCTCACGCAGTCCTGACCTCCTGTACCAGCGACCTTGTCTACATCCGTGCAAGAGTTAACACCCAATGTGATAAATAAATTCCTTCTTCCCATGGAAAACATTCTTTTCCCCTCAGCAAGTGGTAGTACATTAGTAAGCATTGTTATGCTGTCACAACTTCCCCCATGAAGAAAATTTAAAAAAAAGAAACATTTGAGGCTCTACTGGGTGTCCATGATGAGGTGTTGTCAGTGGAGGAATTGCAGGCGCCTCTGGGAGAAGACACCAGGGCTGCCCTGTGCTGGACACAGCCAGTTCTTGATGGCTCCAATGGATCCACTGTAAGACACAGCTCAGCCCCTCAGCCAGGCTGATATCATCCCTGGGAAAACAGATTTTAGAAAGGGCAAAACCTGGAAAGGTGCTGGTTTATGGTTTGCCTTAGTTTCTCACTACCCAAACCTGTTTCAATTGGTAGCACAATAATTTTCCCCAAGGTGAGTTTGTTTTGCCCATGACAATAAGCAATCTCCCTGTCTTTATCATGATGCATAAGCCTTCTCGTCCTATTTTCTACTCCTGTTGTGTTGAGGAGGGTGAGTGAATGAGCAGCTGGGTGGGATTTTGGGTCTTATCCAAAGATAACCCATCACAGACATGTTTTTATGTTCCAAGACTAGCTTAGAAATAAACTTTTAATATGAGAAGGTAAAGTCTCAGTGGAAGTAAGCTTGCACAGTCACATCCCAGAGGTGGCATTTAAAGCTGTTGAAAAAGTTCTAGCTATGCATCCAGGCTCAGAAGTGGACTTCCTTAACTTTTCAGGTTGGAGGAGAAAAGGATTAGCTTTTATAAAAAGAGACTGATTGCAGTCATGAGCATCATGGAAGGTGAAGAAGGGAAAGAACGGTCACCATCACCCTGGTACGGAAAGAAAACTGCGATGGATCAAGCAAGATGCAGCTGACCCAGCAGGAAAGATCAGGGGCACCTGTTCTCCAAAATGAAACTCCCCAAAGGCAAGGAGCCACAGCAGGGAAGTGCAATCAGACAGTTTATTTTGTATCCCCTCTATGTATTCAGCAAGGAAATGTTATTCTTTAAATGCTGCCTCACCCAGCACCTCTGCCATGAAATACACTGAAAACCATGGTGTTAAAAAATCAGCTTCATTTCTAATATGATACAACAACCAACTTTTCAGTTCTAACAAGCACTCTTTTTTTTTTTCTGCCAAAAACATTTCCATTCTTTTTTCCTGCTCAGCCAAAAGCAACAGTGATTTTGGCTCTAGGCCATCACTTTAATCAGCGACACCAAGAAACTTAATCACAATGGCAGCAATATCAATAAAGCCATAGAAGAAGCCAAATAAGTTTCTGTACAGCCTTGTTTCAAAGGAAATGTTCCCTAGGCTGAAGTGCCTCCCCCTTTAGCTCTACAGGATGCCATGAAACACGTGGACAAGCAGCCACCTTGGTTTGTGAGGATGGCTTTCCAGGAGAGAAACATTCATGAAACAGAGGTAGAAAACTAAAGCAGATGAAAAGGGTTACTGGGCAGGATTAGTAACTCTGACACACCCTGACTTGTGAGTACAGTCAACAGAAAAGACGAGGGTGAAAAAAAAAAAGGGACTGAATGAAAAATGGTTTCTGGGTAGATAATGACTTGTTATTTTCTAACGCATAATCAAGTTTAAAACCAGTGCATTCAGGTTTCCTTGAGATAAACAATATGGGAAGCTAAATCTGAATGGGCTGTGAAAGTCTGGGGGTGCTCATCAATATAAGTTGCTACCTAGAATGCTAAGAGATACTTTTAATTAAGGTTTTCTACTTAAAATTTTTGTTATAATATACAGCTTTCCTAATTCTCCCAGGAATTAGAAGACCTTACCTGAGGGCTATAAACCCACAAAATACCAAAACTAGAAAGAGATATTAGATAGAAGATAAAACTGATTGTCTTTATGCTCATAGAAGAAATCTGGAGAGCACTTATGATTTTTTTATGTAGTCGTTCCAGTTTCCAGAGTCTGCTTCTCCAAAGTTAGAACAGGGAGAAGACAAGACTCATAAAGATAATATGATCAAGATGACATTAGTATCATTTTGAAATGTTCTGTGGCAAAAATTTCTTCTGTGTTCTCTGTATCAAAATGGTTTGTATTTTAGACATGAATAATAAGCACATATCACCATCAAGTGAATTTGCTTTATTTGAGGAAGACTCTTGAAAAAGGGTTTCAAGTGGACAGATTACTTTTTGAGACTGATTAGTGGGTAGTTATCAACCACACCTCATTTTATCCTAAATGGGGTACATTTTGAACAAATACCCTGTCCCCCAAAATAAAAGAATGAGAAAACAGATATAATAATTTTGAATAATTTGAAAACTATGAACTACAACCGTAATGTGCATAAAAGGGACTGATTTCTGGGTTTTGCTAGTCATAAATAACAGCCCATGATGCCAATTCCTTGGTACCTATTCCAGATATATCAGGTTAAAAAGAATTCCTTCCTCTCATGAATCACAACACTCACCTTCTGAACCAAGCACTGTGAAATCAGGGATTCCTTCAGTAGCAAAGGAAGTTGTCAGAGCCCAAACTATACCCTGGTACAGTCAACAAAGCAGAACAGTTTGCCAATTAAGAAAGAACAGCTCTAATCTGAAAGTGGTTAGTTGCTCTGACTGTATAAGCAGGACTATTTGCATTCCCATGTTTTCCTAACATCGCTAAAAGTCTGTGTGAACAATGCAGATGAAGTAAGAATTTCTGAAATTCCTGAACTTCTTCCTGTGAATAGAAGTGCATATAAAGACATCAAATAAATTGTATGAAAATATTTGCTTCAATCTTTCTGACTGCTAACAATTCAACAAGCAACTTAAGCTTTTATAAGGTCTTTACCTGGTTCCCAACATCCCTGACACATCCAATCTCACCCACTGCAGTTGTTGTCTTTTCTCAAGGCTGAACTTACTATTTTTTCCTTCCTGGATTGGTTTGTACCTCCAAAATATATCACTGCGACTGACGTAGGCAACCCCATGAATGCAGACATTGTTATAGTCACACAGACATGCAGAGACAGTTTGGGCCTGTGGGCTCAGGAAAAGAAGCTGTATCAATTTAAGTCATAGTTATAATGACAAAATTGCATTCAGTCTAAGGGTCTCCCTAACGATTGTGCTGACTTAGCCCTTTTTGTTAGGACCAGAAGGGGGGTAGGGGAAGAAACACCTTTTACCAAAATAGTTAAAATGCTATAAAAAAAAAGTCTGTGTATGCAGCCCAGGCCTTATAAGGAAGTGTTCTTAAACATTTATTTCTTGAAACACAAGGTTTCAATCAACAGCCACCTGAGACTCTGGGGTCACGATCTTCCCCCTCAATGTTCTGCACAAAGGTCAGAGAGGTTTACCCTCTATGAATGAGGTTGCTTTCCAAACACTTTGACTGCGGAATAAACAGCTTCTAACCCAGCTTGCAAAACTCTGTATTGTTTTTTACAAAAAAGACAAACTCTTGCTAAGATATTTCATACTCTCTGCAGACTCTTTACGAATTAAAGGCCTGTAAAATCTTGAACCTTTATTAAGTCTGTCAGCAACAAGTAAGTTGAGAAGAACACCATATGTCAGTTTAAGAAGCTCAATGAGTGCTTGCACTGTATTCCTCAGCTATCCAACCAGCTTGAAGTGCTTCTTACACCCTGACATGCTGGTCTATCCATACTGTGTTAGCACATACACATAACAAACACTTATGCTTGGCATTAGCTGGACTGGCATCAAAAGTAAAATATTGTGAGGTTACATGGAATCTGGAATATGTTCTGATGAAAGACAGAGGTTTAAAGAAGAAGTAAGTAAAATAATGCTTTGTAGCACCTAAAGCAATGAAGGAAAACACGAAACAATGCCCTTAGGATATATCTCAAATCCTGATTTGAGTGTTTCAAGGATTAATTGTTAGGGTCAAAAATGTTAATAAGTGCCACCAAAGGTCAGAACTATAATGGAAGAGGTATGTTCTGCAGAACTTCAGAAGGTATTTTGAAAGAACTTACATCTTATTGTGCATTTGATAAACATTCTTATTTCTGCCACTACCACTGTTTGACTGGGCTGCCTGGTGCCTGAACCCTACAGAGCTGCCACACTGCAAAGTATCACAATACATATTTCTTTCCATCCACCGGTGATAAGTTACGACACTGAAATTTGTCCAGGAACGTATACCTGTTAATTTTGCTTTAGATGGATTCTATTAAAATGTGAAAATCTTGGCAAGGACGGGGGTGAGACTTGCCCAGTCTGGGTCCTTTTCCCACCCAGCCAACAGGGCAGACTTTTTAGTTCATTATCACCTCATCAGTGCTCCTGTCAGCTGCCAGCAGTGAGAACTGGACTAAGCCACTCACTAATTCCTGGCCCTCCCGCCTCCACTGAAGCAGCAGTAAATCCAGAACAGATGGATGCTCTTTAACCCTCTCAATCCAGACACTTACTATAATCAGTCTAATCAACCCACTCAACTCAGAACAAGGAATGACTGACAAGACGCAGAATGATGGGGGGATTGCAGCTCAGATCCTTAACAGAAAACACCACTGTGCATCTCAGATACTCTGCTGATAAGGGAGGCAGCAGGCCAAAGGCTGTAGGACTCTCACAGTAGGAGTAGGACAGACCTTCTATCAAAGAGGGAAAGCTGAAGGGGAACGGACTATAAAGTAGGGGCAAGTTTGTTAAACATTAAGATTTCATCACATCACCCAAGGTATGAATGAAGACCAGAAGGCAAGGGTGGCTTTTGCAATAAAGTTGCAGTTCAGGCCAATCTAACAGCTTACTGTCACAGTCATCCCCTTCCCAGAACACCAGACATAAGTTTCAAACCTTCCCTTGTGTTGTCTGAGACTTACAGATTGCCACCTCAGTGCACTAAGCCAGCAGAAAAATAACTTCAGAAAAATGTGAACGTTTTACTGCTAGCTTAGTGTCCTCAACTAGTTCAGTGGAGTTCTGTGAGTGCCAGATACAGCATAAGGAGGACCTGGGAGAGGGGAGCAGGACCAGATGGGTCGGTACCTCAGCCTGTTCTGCAGTCTGACCACAGCTCCTCATGTGCACAAGAATGTCTGTTCAGTCTTTGCCTGCAGACTCCACAGCACAGCTCTACAGTCAGGTAGAACCAGAAATTCCCTGAGAAGTTTAAAATGCTTCTTAAAGGGGATTTTACTGAATCATAATACCAAGAGGAACTCTTTTGTTTATTTTCATAGTCATCTATTTCAACAAGACCTAACACAGCTGAGTACATTTTAAAGAGAATGACTTTTTTCTTTTTTTTAGATTGTCTATATGACTTTGTATTCCTGCTATAGAAGACACAAATAAGGAAACAGCAACATAGTGCTTTGGCCTCTTAAATAGTTTTACATACTTACAGGCTTAAAGAAAACTTTCATTGAGTTATGAGAAAAATATGCAAGAAAAAGTAGTTGTATATTCATTTTAGAGCTTGGAAACTTTATAGCGTGACTTGGCTAAGGTAAAATTACACACCTAGAAACAAATTACAAACGCCATTTAGAACAACTACTTTCAGTCTTGCCATTCCGTAGCATCTCATTTATAAAAAAGGAAAGGCAAACAGGAACAAATTCAAAGACTAGTAACAAAATGATAGTGCATCTGCAAAACCAAGGTGTAAGCTTGGGAGAAATTCTGAAGTGGTGGCTCTGATCAGCACATGGCATGAATTTAGGAGCATCAATGCAGCTTAATCATCCTCCTCTCAACCAGGTTATTTTAACCTCAGAAGTCTTACTTGTGTGCTTGCAGCTTCTCTCTTTTGTACCTTTTCTGGATGTATATGAAATCTTGCTGCAAGGAGCAAGATAATAAAGAAGTGAAAGCCAATTAGCAACTTGCCCTGTATCATGTAAAAAACATCTCCTGTTTACCCCAGGACCTAAACAAAACCAGTTTCCTGAACCCAGGAAAGGTTGATGAGCATGATATGAAAAATAAAGCTTTAAAAAACCCCTAGTTTTACCACTTTACAATTATGCTTGATTAAACAGTATAAAAACCATCCTGTCCTTGCTTCTTTGACAAGTGTGCCCTTCTTTTAGCATTTTACTTTTTCAATTATAAGCCATACACACAAATTTCAGGACAAATCTCTCCAAGTTTTTTGCATTTGCATTTATAACTGACAACATTAACAGTTAAAAATGAGGAATATATATAATAACAGCCCATTTATTACCTAATGAAACACATTTAGTGCACATCTTCATTCACAGAACTACCTTTCCACTTATTATTTGTAAATTTTACAATTTTGCTCCTCAGATAACACAAACCAAAATTTACAGGATTAGATGGCGGTATGGAATAACAGAACAGCCAGGCTTGTGTGAGCAAGAGAAAGACTGCTTTGGCAACTGGCCAGTGAAACCAGAAGTCACTCCTAAACACCTCTAAGGACAACTAAAAAGCTTAGCAACTATTGAAAAACTTATTCAAAGCCAGCTTTTACATAAGGACGACAACAGTAACAGTCAAAAAGACAAAAACATAGTTGAGTTTATTGTAACTGCGAAACAGAGTGGCAAAATATTCATGCATGAGGCTGTTAGTTATTATACTCTGAATTTTCAGTGAGAAGACAATTAAGGACAGCAAAATTATCTAGCAAAACCAGAAAAAAAGTATTAGAATTACATTGAGAATCTACAGCTCTTTGCTAAATAACAACATATTTAAATTACATAAGAACAAAATATTGTTGTGGGGGTTTTTGTTGGTTTGTTTTTTTTTTCAAGTACATAATTCAGCCATGGAATGAACTATCAAAGACACTGCAGCATTCTCAAAGTAGACAGTGAAAGAGATAGAAACTAGCAATGTTTTAGGAATAAATTATTCAATATGAAAAGGAAACAACTCACTGTAAGATCCTTTCAGCCTCAGTGATTATGACTAACCTATGGTGTGGAAGTGGCTCGACTGCAAGTGTTTTGGAACTAATCATTCCAATGCTTATAGGAAAGGGAATGATCTGAAGCATCATGGAGAGAATGAATTCCAATGTGCCTGGGAAGCACTGTGTTCCTGAATAAGAAGCAAAGGACCTTGATTGAGAATATGACTCTTTAGAGTCAGAAGTTCAACATAAACTATGAGGTCTTGCAGCACAGAGTGTATTTACAGTGTTAAATTTTGGGATATTAGAAGTCATCTTGAAATGATGCTGCATGTACTGTGAGTGCTGAGAAGCTGCCTGACCAGACTGAAGTTTTGTCTCTCTGATGCTGATGGGAACTGTGATGATCCAGTTGTTCTTGGTGCCTGCTCTGAGATTCCATTGCCCAAATAATGGTACCTAATGCCACATGAGCTGTCCTAGGATACAAAATAAGGGAGGCCAGCAGTATGACACAGACTATATGGAAGATCCATGCCTTTCTGAAAGAGGGACTTGGAAGCCCACTGTGCACCAGAAATGGCAACAGACTTCTAGGTTTAGACAACACAGTGCTACTCTCCTTAGAACCAACAACTAAGTCATCAAGAGGTGTCTCAGAGCTAGAAACGAGCTCTTTTCTTATCCAACATATGTCTTGTGTGTAGAATGGTGGAAGTCTTAAAAAATGTTTCTTGCAATCAAAGGTAAATCAGAGATCATCATTGGTAGGCAGAGATCAAGGTTCTGAAGACAAACCAACCAAAGAGAAGGAAGTGAAAACCTGAGAAACCAAAAAGATGGGAAAGAACCTAATTGTGTATCTTCTGGTCTCTGTCCTGTTCAAAACAATTTTCTTTCATGAACAAGAAAATTAATTTTAATTTTGCCCTTTAAACAATATTTTAATAATTGCCCTTTATTAATTTGCAATGGAATATAAACAGTATTTATGGCTAAAAGAAATTACCTCATTTCCTAGCAAACGAACTCTTATATTACAGTGCAAGACACAGTGAAGCGACTTGAGCATGGTCAGTAAGTCACTCCACTACAAGCAACCCAGATGATTTCTTCATGCCATTTAAATTTTTCTGGGCTGAGTTTCCCTTAGCCCTAAATAAGATAAACACTCATTTTTTTTCCAGGGGACTATTCTGAAAATTAGCGTGCCATTTGTAACTGCTTTAAGACCCACAGATGAAAAGTGCTATATAATGGGAAGTATTTTCTAGAACAATCTTAAGGTGATGTGTAGACAAGTTATTGTAACCCATTCTGATCAGCAAACTCCTCTTGTTCATTGAAGGTGTAGGCGTGTATTTCCAAATCCCAGCATACTGCCACCAACCTCAGCTGGAAGTCAGGTAATGAAATACTTCCACTCAGCTATCCTAACTCTTACCTCAAATCAAAACACACAGCTAAGACATAAAATAGAAAAATGTGAAGTGCATGAATTCCAAAGAGGAATGTGACTTTTTTTTTTTTTTTTTTTTGTGTTCCTTCAGTTAATATTTTAAAAAGACTTTTTCTAAGACTTGTAGGATTTCCTTGGGAATAGCACAACTGAAGAAGGCAGATTTTGCCCTTTACAGTGTGGGCTCCAGACCAGCTGTATCAGTAGAGAGAATGGGAATGAAAGTTTAACTGAAAATTTGTGACTGTTGGTCGTGAGGAGTCAAATTTTCCACCTTGACCAGGCAGGCATTTCCTGATGATGGTCTGCTGATTTATGCACAACTGCTCCAAAACTGACTTGGCAGTGGGAACAGGGGGTAGAGCAACTCTAAAAGAAGAGTTGAGGGTTTTATTCCACACCTCCAGCTATAACCTGACAGCTCTTAAACAAGTATTCCTACCTCGCAAGTACATTAAATTTTCATTAAATCACTCATCTGCTAAGAAACTTATAGAGCTTATCAGAGTCCACAGAAAATTAATTATACTTATTTAAAAAAAAATAAAAAAGACCCATCCTTTAGGCAGATCAAACAAAGCACAAGCAATTCATGCCCATTGCACCCATGTGAGTTTCTGCATCAGAATAATGTGTAACCACAACGAGGCTAAGGTAGGTGTACACTGAAAAGCATAAGGCATAACTTAATATGCTACTTATATATTAATTCCACATTGCTATTTTAAGTTAGTAAAAAGAAAATGGAAGTAGAATAGAGATCTATTAAAAGATAGTGCATCTCCCATGTAGGGGAATAAAGCTTTTATGGTTTTTGTACCACTGAGATGAAGATCATATGGCTGCCCAATGCAATTTCTGTCCCTTTAAAACTAGTTTCATTAAACGTCTACGAGTTCTGTTTCAGAAACAGGTCATAAAAGATGCATTTCTTACACTTAGATATATATAAGTTGCATTGAGATCATGTTTGCCTATAAAATGGAACAAGAAATTCAGTATCTGTATAAATTATGTACTGCAGACAAGTTTAGGGGATGTATCCATACATGTCACAAAGTCATGTGCAGCACCTTGTCTCCCCAAAACAAGGGCACAAAATGCATAAATAAAGGTACTGTCAGCTATAGTGTCTCTAGGCATCCCTGACTGAACTTCTCAACTTCCCACACAGAGGAAGTGCTACCCCACGCTCCATGCTGCAAAGGAGGCAAAAGTTGCAGCAGTTGAGAGCACTGGAGTGAAGCCTTGGTGAGATGTTGCTCAAAGGGGCTGTGCATGACCCCAGTGCATCACTCTAGGCTACAGGCTTCTTCTGTTTGGGCCAAATGCCACACTGACACACTCTGCAGCTCAGCACCAAGCACCTTCTCCATTCTCCAACAGTTTACTTGCATTTCTGCATAAGTGCTGGTTTCTTCTGGCTCCAAAGACAGCCTCACCTGCAGGGTTTCACTTTTCTGTTCGACACCTTGCTGTTGGTTTTCCCTTACTGCACAAAAGAACTTGCTCCAGCGCCTCTTTCACAACTGCTTCTTTGTAGTAAATGAAAGCCTTAATAATTGTATTTTGATTGTAGAGTTGATTAATTTTGACTTTGTCTAATTTGTGACCTTTGCTGAGATCTTTGGGGCTGGGAATTGGAGAGCAACACTGTACCACTGTACTTTAGAAATAGGGGCTTTGCCAACTTATTTCTTGCCTCATTTGTCACAAAACCTATGAAATTGCAGTCCAAAACCAGCTTCGTATTTTTAAAGGCAAGGCAAAAATCTATTTGTTTTTCTTCTAAATTAACATCTCCTGGCTAAATTAATCTAGTTTTTCAAACTCAAAACCAAAGCCCTCGCTAACAGTGAGACTCTAGTGAGCAACTCAAATCAAAAGATCAGCTTAGAAAAAAAGAACAGATTGGTTCTCTCCAATTACAGTACTAAAGTGATAAGAAATGCATACTCAAAGTAATGACATAGCACTATAAAGAAAAATATGAGGCTGTAGAAAGGATCTGTATGGGAACATGACAGAAGACAGAAATAAATGAAGAAGTTATGTACCTTACATGCACAACATCTCCTGTTAAACATTTGTGTCTCAGTTAGGATAACAAAAAATCTACAAACCAGTATCTTCAGATTTTAATTCCTGACATCACTGAAGTTCTGTGGCCATGGGTGATCGAGTCACTTCATGTTTTTCATTTCAGTTTACTTCTTTGAGGAACAACAATAGCATTAGGAACAACAATAGCATTTTTCAATTTTTATAAAAAGAAGGCTTTAAAACGTAAGATCCTTCAATGAAAAGAACTAGTTCTGCAAAGTACTATTATTAATAATTGCATTATTGATGTTTTTTGAAGAAAATGTAGCTAGCTGAGTTCATAAAGGCTTTTTCCAGATCAGAAGATATCCTTGGCATTCTTTATAACCTAACCAGACCTAACCCTTGCAGGTTTCCTGCCTACTGAGGGCTTGAAAGGCAGAAGAACATTGTGGCTACTTTGAACCAACAAATTGAAAGATGTTTATTTCTCACAATAAAGAAAAAGTTTCCTTTGCATGAAGAATACTCAGCATGAATTACCTACAAAAGCAAAGTATCTCTTTAGAAATTGAATCTGCAAGCCAAAGACAGTATTGAGAAAGACTCGAGCCCACATCACACTTAGAACAAGCTCGTGTATATCATATGTTTTTACAAGACACATTTTTGGTTCTTACAGGCATTCATTAAGGAAAGTATTTGACCTGTGCTGAAGAATCACAAACACTTGCAAGATAACACACTCTCCATCTTCAACTTACTCTAAACTACCCCCAAAGCATGACCAACGATACGTTTGTCTGTAAAAACTTCTCTAGGACCCCTCTTCACTTTACTGAGATCATTTTGAATTTTCACCTTGTTCTCCAAAACGCCTGTTGATGAGACAGTTCTGTGAGATAATTACAAAATCCTCCTGAGATCAAAACTACTGTATTGATTACCTGGTTGATTTGCCATGACTTAGTCTTAACAAATTTAGGTTTCTGTTAACACTTAAATATTTTCTAAGCATTTATGAATAATATTTTTGACCATTTACTCCAACCCCTTTCTAGTAAGTGCAAGTATGCTGATGATCCCTGGCTACTCAAAGCTACTTGCAGTTGTCATCTCTTCAATACAGTATCAGCAGCCTTAAATCTCTATTCATGAAATTAAACTAAATCATCAAACTAGTTAATTCTCAGACTGTATAGCAAATACAAATTATATAATTTATCTTAATCTCATACGCAAAGCTTGATTCCTAGATTACATACTGAAAATAAAGTAGTGTGATCCTTTAGATTTTCAACTCAACATCAATTTTTAAGCTGGAAAATGCCTGCAGACTGAAAAAGAGCTCTAGGTCTACAGAAAGCTATAGCCATTTCTATTTAGTGCTTGAGGAAGGGCTATAAAAGGGTGTTTTGGGGAACACCAAATATAACATTGGGTCAAAGGGCTTTTCAGTCTTCCATACCATTCTATACGTACCAGCTCTTACTATCAGGAGGACAGTTCTCTTTATCCTGTAATCTGCATAAACTGGGGAGAAGTGACTTAATAGCAACGACAGCATCATATCTTAAAGACACTTTTACAGTGCTTAATGTCATCTTTCAGGATTTCTAAACAAACGATTCTGGTCAATTTTCATGTTTTTAACTCTGGTTACACGTGAGCAGTTGCACTGCACACAAGACATCACCACACAAATCCAAACCAGCAAGTCCCAAATCCTCTCGCTATGGAATTTTCTCATACATTCCACAGGCCTGAAGATAGTTTTTCATTTTGCCTAAAAGAACTAAAAAGTATTGTTTGGGAAGGGAGGAAAACAAAAAAAAGATAAAATGAATATTTCCATACAGTATAAAGACAAAGAGTGTAGGGAATGCCACAACTTGACTAATTTTTTCCAATTTTTCTTACCCCACTCCCACTTGTTGCCCTTCAGGATAGTAGGGAAGCAATTACTTGCTTCAGAGGTTATTTCTGTAATTAAAGCAAATTGACCTGACTTTCAAAAGAGGAATTTCTGTTCCACTCCAGAAAACAGACTGAAGTTAGTCTTTGCCTTACCTACACCTTGCAAAGCTACAGTGTTATTTTAAAAACAATAAAAGAACGACTTGCATATGCACTGGCCATATGAGCCCATCTAACCTTGGAGATTTCCCTCCCTGTATTCTGAACTACGTTGATGATGTCCGGATGGGATTTACAATGGCTCAAAGCTACTATTGTTCACACTACATTAAATCTACAATATATGCAATGAGATACCATAATATTTTCACTTGCAACTTCTATTAACCCACAACTTGACTGTATTTAATGAAATATGTAGTGCTCGCAGAGTTGATTTATATGCATTACTATTTACAGTTCGCGTTTATAAAAGAGGAAAAAGCACCCTGAGGAACTCATCGTTCCTCTGACTATAACAGAAAGTTAAAAGTGGCTGATTTGGTTTAGCTCAGTAACACCCCTGGAAGCCCCAGAATCTTATAGCTGGATTAGGGATGGCGACAGGAATCACTGATGCAGCTCAAACAGCCAGCAACAGGCAATGCACTATTGCTATGAACCCTGAGCCAAAACACTCCTGCATATTTTGGAAAAAAAAAAAATCACAGTCAGATTTATGCTTCTTGAGTATAGAAGTATACAAAACCAATTAAAATGGCCTGGAAATCTACTTTCATCAAGTGTTGTTCTAGAAATGTGGAGGCTTCATAATTCCAAGGGAAAAATAAACAGATTTTCTTGAAGAGATAAAGTTTTACTTCTGACAGAACTTCTAAGTGCACTTAGTTATTCAAACTAAAGGCATACAGAATTAGCTAGCAGAAGACAGCATATTGGTGACCTTACAGCTATTTCAGAAGCAAATTGTTTTATATATTAGTCAAAACAAAACCACTGCTCTCCTTAGTCCTCTGCCACTTTAACATTGGGTTATCTAAGTAATTAGATCTAGAAAAAAACCCCATAATATTTCTTATTCTTTTAGATAAGATGATCTGTGTGCAGGTTACAGTAAAAACAAACTTTTCCCAAACCAACACCCTTTGGGTGGTAAAGAACATGAAGAAATTATCTTGTGCTGCACCTGCTCTCTAAGACTGCAATAATGGACTAGCAAACTGGGAAAAGACAAGAAAGGTATTCATTGACTTGTGTCAGGATTGTGTAACCCTAAAAAAAAAAAAAAATCCTACATTTTAGTACTCTGGGTATATATGCCAAGATCTCTATTGATGATATTTTTCATGGCAATTTCTGTGAGAATGCTGCAATCTATTAATAGAAAAGAAAAACATGACAAACCCTCTGCATTCTTAACACCGAGTCTACGTGCTATATTTTTCACATTCACACTTGAAAGAGGTCTAATTTCCTTTCAACATCTAGAAAACTAGGCTACCAAAGGGATCACTTACACTTAAATCAGTCCTTGGAAAACAGATCCAGAAAAAAAATCTCCTATGGAAAGGCATGGAAATAAGAGCACAGTGTAGCTAAATTATCCAGAAGTTAATGACTGGACCTCGTTTTCCCAGCTCCTCCCTACAACGTCAATAGACTTAGAAATTAGAGCGAGTGGAGCAAACTGCTTTAACACCACCTGGTGTACTTTTCAGCAGTTGGTCTTGCTTCCAGGCCTGTCATGGCTCATTAAGATAGTATAGTACTTTCTCTCTGCAAGACTGTTCTCAGGGACCATAGAATTTGAGATAAAATGAGATATGGCGGTTTTATCACAAGACAGAACAGGACTGTGACATGTCGAGCCAAGGTTTTAGTATCTGAAAAAGCTACAGAAGAAAAAGGTTTTTCAAGGCAGGTGAAGAGTAACAACAATCCATTTACAAAAGATAAAATGTAACTTCCCAATACTTAAAGGAACAGAGTAAACCACAACAACCTAATTCCATGTGTGCTCATAGAGGGTACTTTATTTACATGAGCTTTGCTAAAGGTTCATGTCTTTGCTTTGCAGTTTTATCTTTCTGTGAAACTTTGAGATTCAAGTTCAACAATTCTCTCACCTATGTGAATCACTTGATCGATCAGTTCAGTGCTGTGGACCAAAAATGGGTTAAACTGTTCTGCTTATTTCCATGATTCAGGCCATCTACTATCAGTTGCACTGAAGATGAAACATCAGCCTGTCTCTAATGCTGCCATAACACTCAGGTCTCAGAGCGCTCAAAGGCTTTTCTATTAGATCCTGTGTGAGAATTTGAGAATAACAGCAGCTCTAAGGTCAGTTTATTTCAAATTATTTAAGCGTGATGTGTGTATTCTTCAGTAATTAAGAAGTCTACTGTTTTTCACATTTCAGACTACTGCAACTAAAGTTTTTACATCTTAACTGGGTGACGATACAGAATTAAAATCAACATATGTAATGAAATATCTTATGCTTGAAAATTAAAAAGAGCAAAACAACAGCAGCAGGATATTAGTGTGTTCATTTCCACTGTGTGCCCTGCAAAAGACTTTTAAAAAAGAAAATACCTGAGCTCACAGAAGACAAAAAAAAAAGGACTGACACAGATGCACTTGTTCAGCTTCGCCCCAGACAGTGAATCCTATGGACACGGAGTGCCCCCTGTGGGACTTCAGCTTATTTAATTTCACACCAAGTAATGACAGGAGATGTTTTGGTACTACTGTTGCAATCACATGTGATCATGCCTGATACACCGAGTGACCACAGACCTTGTGAGCCCAGTTCAGTACGACAAAGAGCTTCTGCTGGGCCCAGAAAGCCACACCTGGCACATGCAAGGTTACCATGGTACTGCTTTGTGGCACTGACAACAAACGCAGCCATTTCCAACCACAGAGCCAACTGTTCAGAGTTGTTACAGAACATACATGCACTTCTGCAACCAGGAATCACTTCTGCTCTGGAGAACTGTTGTTAAACCATATGCATAAACCACAACCTCTTTAATGATGAAAAAGAAATTCTTTAATTTCCAGGAAGACAACTGTTGATGAGCTGACAAGTTATTGTTGGATGGTCATTGATACTTTCTTTTTTTTTTCTGGTTCTGTTCACCACGGGTGCACACAACCTGAAATATTTTTGTTTGGCTAAACTGTTTGCAGGGTTTGAAATTACTTCACACCTCATCTTGGATCAACTGAAATTACTTTTCTGGCAAATAAACTGTGTCAATTAATCAGTTTCTTTTGGACTACTTTCAGACTGAACTCCCTACTCATACTTCCAGACAATGCTGCTTTATTGCTGAGGAGATGAACTTTACAGAAGATAAACAACCTCGGCTTCCACTGACTTAATTTCAGTTGTGAGTGTTCGAGTGTGTGTGTGTGTGTATTTTTCTTATCTGATAGCCAGAAAATGAACACGTGGACTTAGAAATATCTGGTAGATGGTTGATAAGTCATATCATGCAAGAAAATTGTAGCAGAAATATGGGTGAACAGTCTTCCTGAATAGCACCGCCTAAGCTGGCATCTTGTTTTTATTAGTAGCCCTCCTGTAGCTCTCAGCAGGCCTTCCAAGACCGAGATGAGAAAAGGGAGGCATACAATAAACAGCCTCATTAAACTGCACAGGCCTGGTTCCTCTCTGCTCACCTCCTCCACTCTGTATCTAACGAAACACTATCTGTGGGATGAATTCATGTAATTAGAAACTACGGTGATAAATATTCAAAAAACCACTCACGTACAGTCACGAAAGAAATCAAACGATGTCTTTTTTGACAGCTTGGTTTTGAAACATGAATTATATTCTATTATAACAATTTATTAATCTGTAATATCCCTGATTATTTTTCAAGAAACAAGAGGGTAGTAAATTATTCTCAGACAAGTAATAATCTCTCTGTTGTGAGCCAGCAGGATGAAGGATTCAACTCTGAAGCGCCAACCACATTATGTAAGTCTGCATACCTTGAATTATAGGGCTAGCAGCAATTGCAATTAGCAAGAGAAGGCATAATTCAGGAAAGGGCTGTTGGACAGTTTTCCAGGTCTGAAAGAACAGATTGAGAAATGCTCCAACTGGGACTTTTCAATCCTAAAGCAGATGACTAGGAAGAACCTTCTGGTCCTTCTGACCATAACAAAAGCCCTTTCTAGTTAAAAAAAAAAAAAAAAAGAAGAAATAAAAAATTCCCTCTCTCCATGCAGACACAGTGTCTGTTCCCCTTCCCTATAAGTGCAGTGTCCGCTGCTCCAGATTTGGCAATTGCATGAGTTCGGCCTCAGATTAGACTGTTTGTGCTCGGTTATTTTCACACACTGCCAAAATCTGCTGACAACACCAGGAGGAAAAAAAAAAAGGAAAGGAAAACTGGTGATTTTCAACAGTTTATAACTCAGCTCAGCCTAAGCAGGTTTTTATGGGACAAAGAACAGAGATTTCTCTGTAGACAGCACTTTATTCCTGCCTAATTTAAAAGATTTGCTGTGAATGATGGAAACATTAGAACTTCTTAAAGAAAACATAACAAAACAAAAATCCTAGCAGTTCACTAGTATTTCTTTACAGCAGATCAGGTTTGGTGATATAAATAGAGACCATTATCTACCTCTCTCATAATTATTTGCAATAAAGTTTTTTTAAAGGAAAATGAAAATATTAGACTTAAAGGAAGAGGGCTTCCAAATACATAGTATTTCTTTAAGGAGTGAAATTTCTTGCTTGGAATAATTCACACTTGAGCTATTCTAGTGCCACAGTATTCCCTAAGGAGTGTGAAATGATCTTCTCCGGGTTACAGAGTCAGTAGTAAACAAAAGTTCGACTCTAAGAAACAGTACTTCAAACATGTATTTTCACTAACATAATATCTAACAACTTCCCATTAAAACCCAAAGGTAACTTTCTGGAGTCCCCTTGTTGCTTTAACACTTTCTTTCAGTCCATATCTAGAATATCCTAAAGCTGCATTTCCTAAGCTGTTTTTCTTGTCTGCTTCCCCAGCCCCGCTAACTGACTGCAGGGCCCAGGCTGTTAAATCTACACCTCTACCAAATCTCAAATTTAATCATCGCTGCTTTAGAGCACCTCAAGCTTTTCCCAGTGAATCATGCCCTAAAACCTAGGAAATAAACCTTCTTTACTGTGTCTTTGAACACTATCTGTACAACAGCTATTGCTTTTTGTCAGGGACACTAAAAGCAGCCAATTGCTTTGCAAAACTGACCACTCATTCAATTAATGTTATATTTTTGAGCTGAAATAGTAGAAAATGTTTTAACAACATGAGAAACTTTTTTGAAAACTAGAAAACAGAAAACAAGAATGCTTTTCATAAAGGGCATAGGCTGGGAAAGCAGGGCAACAAAGGATATACTGAAGTTTCTGTATATAAAAATAAGATATTTAATTGACTGGGAGTCCTCAGTAGAGACTTGTTTGCAACAGAGCCTCCTGGTGAGGGTGAGGTTTTGAAGTCTGGATGCCTTTGGCAGCTTTATAGAACTTTAAGACAGACCAGCTATGACTAAAACACGCTCAGCTAGTTAACTATACAAACATAATGTTTTTTCCATCTTTCTCTCCATGTGCTGACAGCATTACCATTCTCTCCAGTGTTCTTCTTCCTTCTGAGGTACAATGGATCTACCAGTTCATGCAGTTCCTGATACTACATTTTAGTACAACAGCTTTCCAACAATAACTTACACAGCTAAGAGAGGTCATCACTTAGAAGTGAGTAGTTATATTAAAGGATCTACACAATTCCAAATACATTTCAGGATATACTGTACACTACGTGTATATTTTAATGAGAAGGTTTGGCAGAGCAGTTTGGCAGAAGAAAATGCTGTCAAGTGATTGGATATGGGATACATCTCCAGTTGCTTTGGATTCCCACATCACCTTAAGAGCTATTCTTCCCACCCCCCCAACCCCCAACTCTCAAGGCAGTCAAATTTATAGCTCAATAAAATTTTTTATTAAAAATAAAAAGTGTGGCTTTTAAGCACTGTAGTCTTCCAACATCCTTACGCCAGGTCTAGATCAGACTGTTGTAGTGGAATATGAAGCTGGGGAGGCTTGGCCCACTTTATACAGCACTCCTAAGTTAGAATTTCAAGATCTAAGCCACCTCTTTCCATTTTGTAACAGCTGTTTTTCTATCCTTTCATTAAAAAATAAAAAAAAAAGGAAAGAGACTAGCGTAGAATAGTTAAATAAATAAATAATGGCTCACAAAACCACAGTGGAGGAACCACTGCTGGTCCTGCCAATAAAAATGTTCCTTCTCTTCAGGGCTGGCTAAACAACTGAAAGTGTTTCTAATGAACTGCTGGCAGCACTATCCATCATTGCACTAAACGGATTCATGTCTCTCTAAACTAAGGATAACTATTTATCTATAATGCACAGTCAGAAATTAGGAAGCATTTAAGCCTTAGAAGTCTAATTCCTCACTTCTCCCCATCTCCTCAAAGCTTGGTTTCATCCAGGTCTTCTTATGCAAAGATGACGAGAGAATTCTGACTGATAGAGAACTTCAAACTATTTCAGTGTTAATGAACCATTCACATTAGTTTGAAAAATACGTGAGCAGAACAGATCTCTGCAGTCTGATTCTAACATTACAAACACCTGACATTATGTTTATCTCTTTCATTTGCTACACTGATACTTGCACCTTACCTTAGAGTAGTTATAGGCTGCTGAAAGCAAGATGGCACATTCATAAGACATAAAATAGTTGTTTGAAGAATCTTTGAAGATGCTATTGTGCAAATAATAGTAGTCTACTGTAAACAATCACAAGGAAGAAATGTTTTTGAGCTCTATGGAAGTGTGACAGTCATGTCAGTAATCCTTGGTCAGAAGTAAATTCTGAAGGCTCAGCTGATTACAGATCAGTCAGACAGAGACATGTTCACGCAGTGGCTGTCTTTAGAACACCAGGGATCAGAAAGGAATTCAGAGATATCAATAAAACATGCCTACAAATAATGAAAGGAGACACTTACTTCATTTCCAGGACTTCTTCCAAATGTTTCCTTCTTTCAGCTCGTAGGTTGGTCAAATGGGTTTCCTTCTCAGCCAAAGACTGTTGTGTAGAGGACAATTTTGCTTTCATTGACTCCAGCTCCTGCTTAACCTTCTCCATGGCCATCATCAGCTCTTCTACCTAAAGCATTTTTGGAGCAGATAGGAGGAGAGAAAAACAGTGTAATGTGAACAACTGGAATTTACTTAATGTCTCAACTCAGTTGGAGCATACAGGTTACCAGAGCATATATGCTGCACAACACTTTTGTAGGCTGGAAGCAACATCTACTGCTGTGGACAGTATGTCTATACTTGACTGAAGCACCAAACATTACAGCCTGTGAATTAAATTAGTTTGGTCACTGGAAAGTTACTATTACAATAGAAATCTTCAACTCTTCTGTGTTTCTATTTTAAAAAATGTACCCCAAGGATAAAAGGATGGCCTGTACATGTTAAAATTGGCCCACAGAAATGCAAGGTATTAAATGAAACACACTGATAATGTAACAAAACAATAAAAAACTTCCATTGTAAATGATGCCTAAAGAGAAACTACATATGCACTTTAAGTACAAAGGTATTGTTTCCAAAACAGGGAGAGGACTGGGTGCCCATGAAGATATAAGTAAGGCTACTTCCCTCAAAATACCACTTGAACAATGCTGATAGGCACATGTTGTGATTTATCAATATGAGACATTCAAAGAGTTGCTGATGGCAGAAAAGTACAGCAGAACAATGCTCATATCTCCAGCAAATTAGGAAAGATTCAGAAACAACATGATTGTAAATTCTAGCATAGGTTTCACACAGATGAAGAGTACTATTGTTTTGCACTTGGAACAAGTTCTGTCTCAGCTAAAATTTATGACTAATTAACATGTAAAACCACAATAAATGCTCATGTCAACTACATGTAGCATTCAAAAACCTCTGGATGTGCTTTTATAATTTTATATATTTTATATAATTTTATAACACATTACTTTCACTGACCTCTTCAAAACAGGTTCTCTCCTCCTATCACAACCAAGTGTTCATGAACAGCTTTATAATGTGCTTTTAATGGGAGAAGCTCAGATGCTACTGGTGCACATAACCAAACATTTGTATAAATTTAGTGTGACAACACAGCACTGCATTGCCTTTACATCCCTGCAAAACAATCAGCTTGTGATCCATCCTGGAAGTGAATTATTGAAACTATATCAAGCTCAATTTCTAATTACATGTTGTTATAAAAGGAGTTGGGAATGTCATTTGCTACATAAGGCCTGGAGGAGGGAAGGTATGTAAATCCTGTACTCCTAAAGCCAGAGCTAAAATGGATAACAAGATTTGTTTTCATCCTCAATCAGTGACAGAGCAAGAAAAATTGCAATTCAGAATTAGTAGATTTATAAAAATCTAGCACAGACATTGTGCAGTGTTTACTGTAGAAAGCCTATCTATTTCCACCCAAATGCAGCTGCCAAAAGGATTCTTCTTATGCTCAGCAAAAAAAAAAAAAAAAAAAAAAAAAGGTGATTATCAAAAACTATTCAAGATGTACAGCCAAAAATTCATCCAGTATTCAACAGATCAAAGGAGAATTTCAGTGACACATAATCCAAACTGGTGAGCATGGATATACTAACCAAACTTTCTCTGTGCAAAACAAGATCAGAAAGTCCGAATTTTTAAAACAAAGAAAACTCCATAAAATGAAATAGAGAAAACACACAAGAAAAGAATGCAAAGAAGAACTGGAGAAACAATGAATAGCAAAAACACTACTAGGATGGAAACTGGTTCTTAGAAAGAGACAAGTTGCAATGTGGTGGGAAGTGAAGGTGTACTTGTGCACCAGCTTCTAGAATATCAGCTTCTGCTTCCTTTGGGTGGATCAGAATTACCCACATAAACATTTCCCTTTAAACTGAGAATAAAAGGCATGCCAATTATAAAACCCTTAGCTTATAACAGAAAACCACCTCAGATCAACAAGCCCCCAGCCAACCACACCAATCAAAACAGCCTGTATCAATCTGTCAGCTGCCAAGATAAAAACATCTGTGAAGCAGCATCTGAAATATTTCTGACATCCTTCCTTCCCTTCCCAGCCATCAAATTCTGTGATGCTAACGCTGGAGGACTGGTTTGCTCGATGTAGATCCGTAGCAGGACAACTCTGTGCTGGTAAGAAGACACAAGGAGACCAGAGACAATGTCTAGGCCAAGGCTCCCAGTGAGAGGTGGCAAAGGCTAACTCTGCAGGAGTACTTTGTAGTGGTGGTGATTGCAGGTACTTAATCTTTGTCTCTCTGCTCTGCTTGCTAACTCTTCTAATTCCAAGGTTGTATTCTCTATTTTTGCAGGCTAACAGAGAATTGATCTAATCATGTATTAGGAAGGGCTGGAATGCAAGTAGCTTTTAAACTGTGCAACAACTTAGTTTACAGAACTGTCACTACCTTCCATCCTCTCCGGCAAGTACCATTTGTCACGCAATTCACTAAAGACAAAGTTCACCAAAACAGTGATGGCTTGCATTCACAGCAAAGACTTCATTGTTCAGATTCATCAGGTTATAGATATTCCATGGGTCTATTTCAATTAAACTTCTACAAAACAAAACATTTTATTTGGCAGCGTATGAATCTTAGTGCAGACCTGTCTGTACATGTCCCAGTAAGCAGCCCTGTGAGAAATGATACAGGAATACTCACTGGAAGCAAACTGCTTGCAAAGCACATCTAATTTAGCCTATATAAAAAAACTTCAAATCTACCCTTGATTTTTTTTTTCCCTGAGAGCAGCTAATTATATAATAAAGAACAAATATTTGCCAAAACCAGAGTTCTTGGCACGCTGAGATATTTTCAGAGGCATGCTGTTGACATTTTCAATTTGACTGCAGGTAAGCTTGTGCCCTGCCAGCTGTAACTAGAAAGTCTCCATTTCAGGAGGTGGGAAGAGTGCACTTTTGCTCCTCTTTTCTCTTTGCTCAAATGACATTATATAAAGCAAAATATATCTTTGCTTATCTATGACTTAGCCGTGATTCAGTTCTCTGTAGACAGGTCAGCAAGGTCTTCAAGTATTCTGAGCAGAGAACTTGAATGGACTCTATTTTTTCATTGTTTTTGGGCCTTAAGTGACATGCCCAGGTGACAGCTTATTTTTAAGGAAGAACATCAAGCTGAAATAAGTTTCCATTAGAGGAGAGAGCTCCCAAGAGACTGAGCAAATTATGTGAAAGAGGGCACAAGATGTCAATTAGACCAGTATGGGATTCACAGCAGCAGAAAAGGGAAATATCAAGATAGGAAATTTTGTTTTTACATAATATTACATCTTCTTCCTTAGGAAGCATGAAAGCAAGACGAAGACAAACATCAATAGAACAGGAGTTTATCTACCATGGTAATGGATCTAATAACTCCCTTTTCAGGAGCCTATCTACCATCTTAACCTCCCTGTTCCTACAAATTAAAATTTCAGGCTCCTCTCATGCAACTGTAAATCAAAAAACAGGCTTTTGCACAGACATGCAGATACCACATTAACTCCAAATATGTAGTCATTCCAGTAAACTTTTCTGGCCATTGGGTAATGTGAAGCCAGGGACTTGCAAAGAGCTTGGTCAAGTTCCTGAAAAGCCAATAAAAAGACAGCAAAACTGAGAAATGGACTGGATATGCAAAATATTACTGAGGCAGAAAATCCTACCAATCACTGTATTAGCCCTTGGAATGATTACTGATGATCAGGATAGGCAAGCTCCAATTGCCTCACCCCTCACATGAGAACTGATGCACTACTAAAAATTCCTGAGACACAGTAGATATTTCAGGCCAGGAAGAATGCTAACATCAACTGCTGTGGTTCTTATTGTTTGCCTCTAAAAATCAGAGTCCAAAGACTCCAGTATCTAAGGCATCAGACAAGCTAGTGGAGCATCAGCATCCCCAAACACTTCAGTCTGTTTAAATTACAATGTAGTGGCAGCTCCCTTTTTTCTTCCCATTGTGAACCTTCCCCAGTGATGAAGGATCACCTGAAGATAACTTTTCTACTACACAGGAAATCGAAAAAGTCTTCCAGTTGTGGAGCTTAATTTTCTGCTCAAAGAAGCAGAACAATTTTGGGTCCTCATCCAAGCAAGAAATGCATCATGAATGCTGGTAACACAATGTAATTCACTCCAGTGGTACTGTGCAACTATAAAGAGGCAATGGACAAAATCATCAGTATGGAGAAAAAAAAGAGCAAAATGCTATACACTTGAAAAAACACCTGAAGAGGCAGAGATCTACTCTGAAATGCTGACCCCTGCAATCCATGTTTCTATGCTACATGCACACCAAGAATGAGGAAAAGGCTAAAGAATGCCCTCCACAGACAGCATAAAAGAAATTTTTCCAGTCTCAAGTGACAGGACAGAAATGTCCCCAAAGTTCATATGTATATGACTGGCTTGAATAACATTTATAAAAGACAGCAAATCACTGGTACACCATATAAAAGATATTTTATGTTAATGTTAGGTAAGGCTTTTCCTCACCTGTAGATTAGCAATCTTTGCAGAAAAGACTGCATAGCTTTTTTATTTTTCATTTTTTCATAGAATGGTTTGTCTGGGTTGGAAGAGACTTTTAAATATCATCTAGGCCAACATTCCTGCCATGCCTTTCACTAGATTAGGTTGCTCAATGCCCCATCCAACCCAACCTTGAACACTTCAATGATGGGACACCCACAGCTTCTCAGGGTAATCTGTTCCAATGTCTCACCATGCTCATTGTAAAGAACTTCTTCACTACATCCACTCTAAACTGAAGTTCTAACCATCCAGATAGTCCAAGGCATCTTTTAGTCCTGTTATTTTTCCTTCCTCATATTTTTTTTTCTTTTGATTAGGCACAAAAGATTACACATCAATCCACAGTTAAAATTCTCAGAGGGCATGGCAAAGGGACTTGACTGTTTCACTAAGAACCCTACACCTACAACTGCAAATACCATACTTGAGGTGCAGCAAAATATGGGAATTGTTTAATAACAGGCCTGGAAACAGACATATTTTTATGTTTCTCATTGAAGGAAAGAAATTCTAATTCTTTCAATATACACACAAACACAGCAGGCTATGGGAGAGCTGTTTATATTCATTACTGTGTCTCAAAAGTTCCATGTAGAATACAAAATGATGCAACTTTAGAGAATACAGATACAAATACCAACACAAACAACTCATTTTCCACGATCATTGTATAAATCAATCACTAGAGATCTTCATTTCAAAACCACCTCAGCAGGCTAACTTGTATATTTTAAATTATTGGCTTTCTAAACATAGACCTTTCTTGAATAAACAAGAAATTAGCATTACAAGACAAAATGTACTAGAAATCTGTACTTTTGCCCAAAACTAACTAGGCCAGCAAAACAAAAAGTCTTGCAATTAAAAGTCAGTAGAAAGAATGTTACAAGGACTGAAAAAAAATAATTAACATTTCTCAAAATGTCACTCTCTCAGAAGACAGTCTCCTACTTTTCTACTGCTTTTGAGTTTTTAAACTATTTTTCATTTCATTGTGTACACTGCTAAAATGATAAAGGGACTGCAAATTTCTGCATTATCTTTTACTTAGTTGTACTGATTAGACTGCAGAGAATGAAAAGAAATAGACATGAAAAGCAAGACAAAGACAAGAGTTCTGGCTCAGTGTAAACTTGTTTGGATCCCAGAAAAATTTCCTAGAACAGATGTTAGGACATGGAAAAAGCACAGGCCAGACTTGGGACTTAAGCATGTAATTTAACTGCCTCAAGTAACATATTACAAAGGAGAAAGCATTGAGTCTGACATAACTTGGACTGCCAGCAGGACCAGATGGTTTGCTTAAATCACAAGCTAATAAACCTTTACACAAAATAAGAGGGAAATGAATTATGGTTTCATCATAGCCCCATTTTCGTTAAAGCAGTAGGGTGGCTTTAAGGTACTCTTAAAGACTATATCCAAGACACTTTACTAAATTCTTGGCTATTCTCAATCGAGGGAACAACTTTCAAATTCCTGTAGACACTGGGAAAGCTGCTGGGCATAGCTTTTTGAGAGCTAAAAATATTGGAGGGAAATGAGAGAAATCAGTAAACAATAACAAGAAAAAGTTTCCTCTCCCTCAGCAACATTAAAATGTAATTTCTGATTTGTGAGGTAAGGACAGTCCTCAACCAAGGGAACAGCTGCAAGCTCTGCCCCACTGGCAGCAGAAGGGTGTGAAGCAGAATGGCTCTGCCCCACCACACAGGCTGGAGCTCTGGCTTCAATTCACACCCCTCTTATTCACCAGCAGTGTGCACAGTATGCATGTACCTGTTGGCTTCTGGCCTCTCCACCACGACAGTGTGACCACCACTAATCCTTCTGAAGCAGATACATAGGGACATCAGATCCTTTACCTCCCTTTTTATTCTGTAATTGCAGGCACTATAAAGACACACTAGGTGAAAAGCTGTTCACCTGAAAAGACAGTGTTCTGCCCTACACTATACATCACACCCCATTACAACTCCTTCACTTGTTCTGTGTGGTCACTGTTAACGAAAATTGGCATAAGATCCTAGGCAGACAACTGAAAAACTTCTTTTTCCTCCACCACTTGGAATCCCTTACTGGGAGATCCTACCTAGAGACACTCACAAATAAACGCAGCAGAATGGTGTGCAATAATGAAGATGTTCCTATACATCACATTTACCTTCACCTCAAGGAGGATGCCAGATTTACAGAACCCCTTTTGGCAAGGTCAGCTGGGTACAGCACTAGAGGACTGTGGCAGACTGCACATGGAGAAGGAGTTCTGTTTTGTTCACAGTAAAGAAGGGAGTGAGTGTAGAAGCTGTGAAATGGCTGGTGGGTTATCAGTTCTCCAGATAAAAGGCAGGACCTTTGGATCATCCGTAATATACAGCAGTAATTTTAGGGACGAAATCTGTGTTTCTTTATATTAGTGTGTGGTTTCCTTAAGTCTTTGTACCTTTGGTTTTTAGATGGTTAGGATTTTGTACATTCAGCATCCCTGATAAAACAGAGTGTCTTGGTGACTTAAAAGAACTGGTGCCACTGTTCTGCTCTCACATTATAAAATGGGAAAAAGGAGAGGAAAAAGTTAAAGAGAGAGAACAAAAGCCTATGGTCTGAAAACCTGCAGGATACTGCAGATGAATGCAATTTTTCTTATCTTTGTGAAAGTGAGATACTTAAACAGCTGATGTCTCTTATTTCAATGAGCTGGTCTCTCAACAAAAATGTCCATTATAAAAAAAAGCATCTGATAAAGAAGAGGAGTTAATGCTCTGTATTGTTCCACAAATGGCTCTGGGCAGTGAGGAGCACCAATACTGGACTGATCAGATATCTGACATTACCATGTTACTCCTGCAGGAGCCACAGAAACACAAACAAAGGAGTCTCTGTGAAGGGGTGCATTACTTGAGTATCAATCGAGTGCTTTTGCTCACACTCTGAGAGCACCGAGCTTTTGCATGAAGAAAGAGGAATCAGGACTCCCAGATGTTTGGAAAAGAGAAAACTCCTGAGCTGCCAGACTTTAGGACTCCATAAGTCACAGCTGTGTTCTGTTAGGATGTTTGGAGGTAGCTTTGACAGTTGCATTTCCTAAATGTAGGCCATAACCCATACAAATAAGCAACAGCCTACTGCTGGGACAAGAGCTCTTGAGAAGGAAATAATAATTGTCTCTGCTTAACACATACAAAATACTTGAGTCAGGCCTGGGGAAAAAAAAAATTGAAAACTGAATTCTGATTTCTACTGAGGAAAGAAATCTGTTTTAGTCACTGGTATCTGACAACTGTAACAAGTTACAATTCTATTTCTCCATTTCCCTCAAGTGAAACCATTATCCAACAAAACATTCTCATTATGTTTTTTAACCCTAGTAACCATACCAAAGGAAGCTGTCCTGTCCTACTTTACACTGATCTACAGCCTTAGGAAACTGTCTTGTATTTATCTTCCATGGCTGGCAATGAGAATATAGCACATTAAGGACAGCTTTGCACACACTAATTTAGCACAATTTATTACATCCAAACAAAGTTCTTTAGAGCTATGGATAATCCATGATATTCCAGCCACAACTCTAATCATCTTCAAATTAATGTGCCCTTCCTTAGGTTACATCTACCCTGTGACTGCTGCTAAGGTAGAAGTCATACTAATTGCCCAAGGATTTCAGCACTTTTTTACCAGCCTTCTGTAGATTTTCATTTTGCTGCATTTTAGACAGTTTTAGGTTAACCAGGATATGTCACTACAGCAGATAAACATAACTGAATAATATTCAAAGTAAATATTTAATGCTGTGCTACGCAGCACAGCAAAGACTGTCAATTTATATTGCATAGATTGATTTTCCAAAGAGAAAAATCCTGGGATGATGCATTAACTCACTCCAAGGAGTGAAAAACTTTATGCTAATTCCACATAGAACTTTAACACCCTTTTCCCCAAAGACATTAAGGATCATGAACATAAAAATACCAAAGCACATGGATTGCCATGTGAAGGTTGAACATGTGGCTAAATGAAGAAGCACAATCTCACTGGCAAGCCCAAGGAAGTTTCCACCTCTGTGAACTCGTGGAAGCAAATCTATAGCATTGTAGTCAACAGAAAGCAAATATCAAAACCTAACCACAATAAATAAAAATTTTCCACTACATGGAAGCCAGGCTGAAACTGAGTGAAGGGTTTGAAGGAATCTAATGGTAAACAGCAGCACAGCAAAGGTTGGAAGCTTCTGAGTGAGTAGGAAACACATCCTCAGTTTAAGTTTGCCACTTTTCCATGTTTTTCTGTATAGGAGAACAGTACAAGAAGGAACACAAATTCTTTTCTTGCATTTTATGGATTTGGGGAAAAAAAATCAATTATGTCAGAAAAAGAGTATATATTTTTCAATTTATGAATCTAATGTTCAAGTCTAATTAACTTTTCTAATGCACTAATTTATGTATTATTGTATCACACTTGCATTTAAGATCACAGTTAAACAGTGCAACTGGAAAGGAAATTTAAAATGAGAAAAGCACAGCACTAGCTTAAACAAAGATTAACACAAATATTTGCTTGGGTCTTACAATTCCAAGCAAGCATTAATGTAACCAAATCTGCAAGAATTTGATTTTCTCCCGAGCCACCTTAAATAAAATACTGTCTAGAGGTAGGTGCTTGAGAAAATAATATAACAGTCAGAGAGATGCCAAGATAGAACTTTGTCTGAAATACCTGACTATAATAAAAGGCATAACGTGAAATTGGTATTTATCTATTGAACAATAAAAAGGGATAAAAATCCAGACAAAAGGATCTTAAAGTCAGCATTTGCACCAAATTTATATATAATCACTTCCATCAGTATTTCTCATTTCATTAAATGAAAAGGTGACTTATATGGAGAAATGCTCAATGTATATTTTGCACAGAGGTTAATTATCCTTTCCCTGTCCCCAATTCTCTTCCAAGTCATCAAATTTTGACTACTTTGCAACCTTAAATGAGAGCAACAAATGAAACAAAAACAAAGTCACCATCCCTGGAGGAATTTAGAAGACAGGTAGATGTGGTGCTTAGAGACATGCTTTAGTGGTGGGCTTGGCAGTGCTGGGTTAATGGTTGGACTCGATGATCTTAAAAGTCTTTTCCAACCCAAACAATTTTATGATTTTAAAAGATTCAGAAGATTTTTCCTCTATAATGTTAGAAAATGATCTCTGTCTCAAAGTCTTTGGGCATTATTTTCTATTCATCATTTCCTTCCCTATTCATTCTTCTCATCTGGAGACAAAAAAAACCAACAAGCCCCCAGCTTGGCACAGCTGAACACAACTAAGAAAAAATTCCACTCTGTTACACCTCTTAAGAGGTACATTACTGAATACCGAGGAATTACATATCAAATTATCTTCTCCCATGGAGGGAGCGTGACTCAGTACAAATCTGCATATTTTTAAAGGAGGAGGTTATGTAATCCGTTTAAATATGTGGGGAAAAGAAGTAACTTTAGGGAGATGCATAATTTCTAAAAATTACTGCAAACATATTTATCGACAAGGACACAGCGCAGAGTCAACTTCAGCTGTGCAAAATGCCTTCCCTAACCAAAGGAACAGAATCAGACAAAAGGCTAGAAAAAATAGATCTCTTGAAAAAACAATGGTAAGTCTATGCTTCAGGCTGACACTGACCTAAAAAGCTCTTAAAACGTCTGTATCAGTAAAAGAAATGAAAATGCAGGTTTTTAGCACAGAACTTTACTTAATAAGAACCAAATACACACATTACTTCTTACATGTATGTGTATATAAACATTAAAACCCAAACTGAGTTTGGCAGACCTTTACAGAAAAGAGCTTTGCGGAAAATATTCAAGAGAAGTTCAGCTGAAGAAAATGTAAACTGCTTAGAAAAACCTGTGGGAAGCAATGAGGCTCCAGCACCTTCACCTCCAAACCATACCTTGGATTGCTGCCTTGATCTTCAATCTCCTGGTTTATCAAACTTCTCATTAGGGAACACAGAAGAGACAAAAACACTCATTGAAAGCCAACTTTTCAGCACGTGTTACAGACCAGTCAGAATTCTGACATTTCTACAGTGCACAGAAAACATCTATAGGTAAGTGATTCATGAGAAATTCCATTTTACCTTTTCCATTTACAGGGACCTGTAAGAAGTAACTTAATGTGTCAGAATTTGTGCTGTGAAATAATTCCATGGCTCAACACATGTAAGAAAATATTTCAGATCTATTTCAGTAACAGAATGCTCAGCAAAAAAAAAAAAAAAAAAGCTTTATTTTACACTTTCTTTTGTATGTTTAGAAGGTACTTGATAGGACAGGGTTCGATATGATAAATCTGTTGTAAATGTAATTTCTATTCTTACAAGGAAATGTAACCCAAATAACACAGCTAAAATGTTAAAGCAGAACCAGAATGGTGGTCTGATGGAAGTGCAGATGACAGGTGTCATTCAATACTTGGTGGGAATTCCTGTCCAGTAACTTACACGTAAGACTCTTGGAGGCTGAACTCTACATTCAATCCTCTGCTGGTCTTGTATTTACAGCAGGGAAACAGGAGATGATGAAAAAGGAGCGAACTGTGAAGGTTCTAACCGAGTTATTAACCTATTTAATACTTATTTTTCCTTAATAAATAGATACAAATTTTGAAGTTGGCATATGTGATAGAGAATTTCAGGAGTCTTGTTATTGCCATATTTTACACGTAATATGTACCTGAAATAATTTGTGCTGAAATAATTTATACAGAGAGTGGGAGAAAGGAATTAGTATAAGAAAATGCATTTAAACAATACATAATATGCAATCTTTAATTTTTTTCCTCAAAAAGCAAAGCAGAAAAACTTGCCCTGTGCAGGATAAAAAGACACAGTGTATGAACACTGATATAGCTATTTACAGGTCTACATACTTAATCTCATTTAAATGTCCCACTGAGAACCATAACTTCAAAAAAGGTTGATGGAAGGTGTCAAGATCAGAACGCCAACTCAAAAATTTCAGTTTAAGTAGCTATTTAAGAACGAAGGAATGAACAGGTAATGATCATTTTTTGTGTTTATTTACCATATCATTTTAGAGTAGGGAGTTAGATGTTAGCTGATACTGTAGAAAGAGTGCATTTAAGCAGGAGTTGATATTCATGAGAGAACAGAGGTACACTACTATCAGCAGAAATACTATTTAAATTTCTAAAACCTTCTGCTTTACAAATTTGAAGGAAATAAAATTAGATAGAGAAATGTATGTTGTGGTCAGGCAAAACTCCACCTCACTCACAGAAACAGTAGCCTATTGTAAAGAATGCAATAAAAATTTAAAAATAAAATATAAAAATATTTTTAGTAACAACACTATGCAATTTCTGCCTCCACTTCTCAGTCCTGCCCCCACAGTTCAGTGCTTCCTCAGATGTCCCTCAAGTTCTGCACGGGGATCCATGAACCCGGTCAGTGAATTGATCCACGTGCAAAAATTCCTTTAAAAAATAAGAAAGCTGTTTCATGAATTAGGTCACCGCTCCATTTCAACAACAGAGCCCCAGAAAGGCCTAGGCTGGGAAAACTGGAGGGATGTGCACTGAAGTATGGGGATAAAAGTGAGCAAAGAGAGGGGGGCTTTAAGTATCTGAAGTGAGAACACATTAGTGAACTATGCCCTCCAAAGAGGAAGGCTCAAAATGCAAGTTGTTGTGCTCTGGACAAGAACCTGTTGCTCATTATTGATTGACACTGAATCACAGAACCTGAACTTCTGTTTCACTTTATTTCATATAAAGGACCTCATTCTTTCATGAGGACCGAAACACTTTTCCAGCATTGTCCTGGGAATGGTGCTCATTATGAATAAATCCACACAAAGAATAACATCCTGCTTTCTGCTGCAGGAGAAGGGATGATAAGATGCACCAGGACAGCAAAAGAACAATTGTGAGCAAGAGGGGGCTTCTTGTAAAAAAAACCTACACCAGTTTTTCCAAGGGAAGTAAAATGAATATTGTATTTTTGAGCACGAAAAAAACCTTATATTTAATTCTTTCTTCCCCCTTGAGGAACATAAAGATAGCTTTTCTAAAACAAACTCAGATTTGGTTAATGCAGAAATAGTTCCTGAATCTACGTTTGGTTTTGCCATTTCCAACAAAAAGAACCTCATGACAGAAGTGTTTATCCAAGTAATCCTAACTTCAGCCTTATGGGGAGTACTTCAAAGAAGTCTCCATACACCTTCTGATCTTCTACCCAGAGGGATCAGCCACAGTGGAACATAACCCTACAGTTGTAAGGAAGTCACAATAACATTTACGTACAGGATGGAGCAGGTGCACCAACAAAACCAAGGTGAGTATTATCAGAAAGAAAGAACTTGAAGAACTTTCAAGTCTTTACATCTATGCAAGACTGCCTCATCTGCCTTCTGCATGGCAGGGATTTTTGTTACATAGATCAGTAAGGAAAAACAAAACTATGCCCAATTCAATGGGTGCACTGCTCCCAGCAGGAAATTTTATTTTTGTGAAAGATGAAAGAAAGAACAGGTCTAAAATCCTGAAACAAACAGAAAGCTTCAGTCAGCTGGAGACATCTTGCATACATAGATTGTGTATTAACACAGTGAACCCACTGTCACAGTTAATACACACTGACAGGATACTTTTAAACACTGGATTAAAGAGAGCCAGATTTTAATTTATAACAGATATCTGAGAACCATGAAATCCAGGGTGGCTTCGTGGACGCTGTAATTCAAATCTGAGGCCTATAAAACAGCACGACACCGTAAGCCAGGAGATAACAGAGGGCAGGATCACACAACACACGGCTACAGTAACAACATGAAATACTGGGGCAGAGGAACACACAAATGAGATGTCCTCATACCTTGAACCACCTAAAGCCAAAATGGTTGATCTCATGCACTGATTCATTAAACAGCTTCAGAAAGGCAGTGAAGTGGCAGAATGGTAGAAAACAAGATAAACGAAAGAGAGGAAAGAAAAAGCATGCAATTAAAAGCAAATTATGATCAGTTTGAACAACATTACCGTTTTAAAAATCACACATATTAGTCACACTTGGTCTAAGAACATTTGCTTAAGTCAGAGGATTTGCCATTGATAGTGTATAGAACATAGATCACTGCATTTTAAAACTCATCCAAGGGTGTCTTTCCCAATTCTACAAAGAACTTCTACAGAACATAATAAAACAAAGAGGGCATTCTTCAACAGTAATTGAAGGAATATGAACTGAAAAACATTTGAAGGGATGTCTCCTCCTCACCTTGAGAAAACAGCTACTTGCCAACACTCTATTACCTGACTGCATTTAACTGATGCCAAAAAAAAATCCTACTGGACAAAATGGGGCACATCAGGTCAGGTCTCCCAGTGCTGGCTGGAACAAGACACATCAGTTCCTTTCCCTTTGTGCTGACTGCTCTCATATTTTAAAAACTGTAACTTGTCAGAGCTGGCAGTTTAGTTCTTCTGCTGGAATAAGACACTGCTGTCAATCAGTGACTGCACAGATGTCAACTTTTCCCTCTTCCAATACTGCAGCTTTCAGTCCATCCTTCTTTCCCCTCTGCATTTCTGTGTGCACCACTACATCCAAATTAATTTCTTCTTCATGGTACTGTTGCCTACCATATTCCAACAATCTTTACCCACAAATCTTACTTGTCTTGGCTCTCTTCCTCTCCTCTTAATCTCTCCCACTGACCTTCAGGCTGTGCATTTGCCTGCCTTGTCTCATCCTTTAGATTGCACACCCAATTCCAACTCTCTATTCACCAGCTTCTAGGTGTTCAAGGATATAAAAATGGTCACTTTGTCTTGGGACTGATAAATTAAAACATCATGACATCCTAGGCATCAAATCACAAACTACTTTGATTGCTTTTGTGCCTCACCATAGAACCTAATCCGTTGTCAGAAACTCGTTATCCTTTCAAGGAGCTCTAATCTTTGATGTGGTATTTCTATTTCATGCCATTTTTTAAAGGCTACAAGAAATCTGGAAAAAAGGCATTCTTGAAAGCGAATTTCGTAACACTGTCTAGGATCTTAGGATACAGCAACCAGAATTATCCTCAATACGTCTATCAGCAAACAGCTGAGCTTGACTCTAGCCTGAAGAGAAACAGTTGCTTTCTTCCTGAAAACTTGGATTATTACTAGGATATTTATATCTTCTTTTTCATTGAAGTCTGTGATACAAAAACACTTGCTAGAAAAAACCCTCTTAAAACATTTTAAAGTGCACTTAGACAGAACTGTTGTTAAGTAAATAACAAAGAGGAGGAGATCCCTCCATCGAAACATAACTGACAAAATGCTCCTGTTTGCTAATTGCTGTCAAGTAAGGAACAATGAAAAACACTGAAGAGGCTCACAGAAAGCACAGTAAAGAGTGGCAGTTTCAGCTTTTGCTTCAAAAGCTTTATCAAAATGTCATGGATTTATTCCATTATGCCATTCTCGAGGATTACTTACGTGAGCTAAAATTGGGCATCTACGTGATTCTTCAGGATCCATGGCACAGAATCAATTGATGTATAAAAGTTTATATTTTTGGCTTCAACATGTGAGTGTGTATTTTCTGTGTGTATGCTTGGCTCAAGCCAAGGGAATTGTCTCTTTATCCTGTTGTTTTGCAAGTGGAACCAGACTCTAGTCCATAAACACAACCACACTAATAAAAATCATTATCTTTAAGTACATTCAATGAACAATACAGTGAACCCATGTATTGCTTACACATAGGAAGAAAGCTCTGACAGGCAAGACAGATCAGAAGAGTAACTACTTAAAACAATATTTTAAAGCTCAGCATACCCTATATTTAATTTTAATTTCAAGAAAATCTTACCTATGAAATACAATTTATCACGAAGGTTTTGCAGACTTTATGAGTTCTGTTACTTAGTGTTGGAACAGAGATACAGGATCATCAAAGAAAACCAGCTGTGTTTGGCAGTAAAGCAGGGAAAACACTACTTCACTGACTGGTTACTTTCCTAAGAGAACTACCAGTGACTTTACAAGATTGCAGACCTGTTTCTCAGCATTGATCCTGGCTGACTCCTCTTGTGCTAGCACCATTTCTCGCTCTGCAGTTATCTGAACACTTTCTCTGAGTGCCTCTTCCAATTCTTCAATCCGATCATCCTTTTTACGCAGATTGTCCTGGAAAATGACGGGAGACGAGGTGAAGACGACTTGTTTGGAACTACAGCCTTTTAATCAACCAAGTTTTACGCCAACCAAAATGTGTTTCTCCCTCCCGAGGTGCAACTGCAGGCAAATCATCTTCACACAAAGGACAGAAAGATGAAGGGATGCAAGAACAAGAGGAAGATCGCAGCAAAGAGAAGGAGACAGGTAGCGAAGCAGGACCTCAGAGCAAGAGTGCTGGACACAAGCACAGTCCTGTGAGATTACACAGCATAGATAAGCAAGGATTGTTGGTAAAGAAGGATTAGTAAGCAGTTCTGAAGAAGCACAGAAGCCAGAACTGGCAGGAAGGTAGCAGGCGTTCAGCATTGCCCATTTGCTCTCACATTCATCGTCAGCAGGCGTGGTAAGAAAGGAAACACAGCACTGCAGTTTGGAATTTGTCATTTCCAGGTAAAGGGAGAGAAAAGCAAACATTAACTCAGCAGAGTTTTCTATTGATCAGATTAAGTCACTGAGGAAGTATTACATCCCTAAGAAACATGAATGATTCATCTGGGATGTCTGAATCTCAGATATTCAAGTATCAAGACTCCCTAAAAAGTTATTCTTTGATTAAGAGCATCTTTATAGTTGCAAATTCAGATGTCCACATATGTTCAAAGAACACTGAAGAAAACAGTGTAACATAAAAACCTATATACAAAATAACAGTATTGTTATTTGTAAAGGAGACTCTCCTTATTTTAGTCTTGCTAGGAAAATAAATGTGCATCTCCTGCGTCTGCAGAAGCAAGTTGGACAGAAGATTGGAAAGCAGGCTGTCCTTACAGTATAAATTAATGTCTTGGACCATGGCTACTTAACAAATCCACCAGAAGTGAGCAGCTTTACAGAAGATTTCTGCATTTCTTGTCTTGCAGGTTGGTTTAGATCATAGGGTTTCAGATGAGTTATTAAAGCATACTGAAGTTAATCCATGGCTTTTTAGCCATCTCAGCAACAGTGAAAGAATCACAAATGCTATCCTTTGTTTGCATTTTGCTTTTTGTCACATTTACCCCTTTGGTTTTGTCCTTTTGTGTTTAGGACTGAAATTTTCCACCGTTTCTCAGAAAGTATTTCATATCATATAAAGAATAAGGGAAAAGAAGACTGACATGGAAAAAATTGACCTTGCAACCTTCATAATGGAAAGATTAGTCATGTGAGTTTAAAGAATGAACCTGACTTATTCCTTGATTCCTGCCTTCTACAACCTGGGATACATCCCCAAGGATAGTTGTTGCATGAATGTCACTTCTGAGATGTCACTTTCAATGAGAGTGTTCAAGCAGAGATGCAAAGCTTTGTACCAGAGCAGTGCAGGACATCTGGCCCCACTGCCCTTGAGAAGAGCAAGGCTAGTGTTCAACCACTAGCACAGGCAACAGCAGTCATTAGGCTTTGCAGACAGAGGAGCTTTCTGCTGATGGTTATTTTCCAGAGTGGATTCACCGGGCAAGTAATTGCTGATTTCATAAAGAAACAAATGGAGAGATCTACGTTTCAAAAACAGGTGTTGCACAATACGTTTTTGTAATTTCTCAATCTTTCAGAAACGCTGATAACATCTTCCAAAACTACTCTGTGGTTATGATTAGCCTAAATAAAGTCTCATCAAAAAGATGAATAGCAAGCTAACAAAAAACTGTGCCAGACATGACAAATATTTACTTGCCTATCTGCATTACACAGTAATATTATTCATGGATAGCCAAGTGAATGTGTAGCTCTCCATGTCAAATAACAGAAGTGGGAATAGAAACTCCTTTAAAATAAGAATGCAGAATAAAATACTCTAACACATAGGTATGTCCACCATTCATTCCAGGCAAACATTTCAGCGGTGAATTCAATACTGTGTTAACTGTGACACCATACAGTGCTCTATTCAGACAGGTGAACTCTTGAGGGACAGGAGGAAGAGCAATGGTGACACCAAAAATCCAGTGCTACGTTACCTGCATTTGAAAAAATCTATATTCATATATAATTATTTTTCCTAAAATAATATATCAACTTATATATATACGAAAGAGGGTTGCAAGTTAAAAAGTACAGTGTTGACTTAGAATGAACGTCCTAGAAACTGTAATCTTTTAACTCAAGTCTAATACTAATAACCCATCCAGTATGGAAAGACCAGTTAGAACATTTCCTTTTCCGTCTCAAGCAAGCCTAGTTAAAAGATGTGCAATTTCACTCTTCTAACATTGTCACAATGTGTGTAACCACCTTGCAAACCCACACAAATGCCTGGCAGGAGTAGATTGTTGTTTAGCCAGATAACACCTCCATTAACGCAGAACAGTTTCAAAAGACTTTTAAAGAATTATTTTGTTTCTAGCTCTTTGATTCATGACTAATTGACTAGCATTTGCTAGCATTTGAATTACTTTTTTTTTTTTTTTTTAAATACAAGCTACTGCTTCATACTAATAGATAAAAAGTAAATAAAAGTGAATCCACATTTGCCTTTCAACATACTAGCACATTTTTCCAATCTGTTTGGGTCAGGCTAATGCTGACCTTCAACCTGTACTGCTGCTGCTTTCCTCTTTCTAGTTACATGAAGTGCTCTGTCTTTATTGTGATAGGTGTTAAACTCTGGAAAAAAAAAATTCTGTCAATCATAACTACAGTTAAAACTTTTTTCCTGCAGTGACTGAACCTCTGAAGCAAACAGACATCTGATCATTGCACTGAGGGCTAAATTATCTTCTCGTATTTTGAGAGAACTGCAGAATGCTAAAAAGCTACGAACTCAATGAAGCTTATACAGATGACTACTCAGAAAGAAAAAAAAATTACTACTTACCTGTATGGTAACTGAGTTCTTTAAGAGGTATCACCTACCCAAACATCTCCATGGCCCTCCCTCCCTTTCCTCCTGCATCCCAAATGCACAGCAGAGATGGAATCAAACTGGGATGGAGGAGATACCTCTGCCTTTATGCTCACTGGTGGCAGCACACAGAAAATGAAAACCCATTCAACACTGTGGGAGTGCCAAGAGTTCAGGCACAATAAAAATTTTTGCTACCTAAACTACGATCCAGTTGCTGATTTGTATGCAAAACTCATTCCATACGTGCCTGTCTGAAAGCCTGAAAGGAAAAGAAGGTGAGACTGATGCACATTTATGGGCTTTTCCTTTCCCTTCAGGAAGGAAGTGGTGGGATGTCCAAGTGATGCATGTTAAAACGATGTATCACTTTAATCTATCCTGCATTCATGTGATGTGTAATCTGCCATGTACTTTTATGAAACTGCATGAAATAGGATATATGCTTTCACCAAGGCATTTAGGTTCAATTAAATCTGAGGCATCCTGGCAAACTTCATAACTGTGTCTTGAACTCTACTCACAAAGATCTTTATGGCCTATTTTCACTCTTGGAATGAAAGTGAATTTCTCTAGTCAGCTCTTGGGAAAGATTGGTTAACAGTTTGAGAAGGCAATGAAATGCTTCTTTTAACTGTTAAAAATATTCTAGGACTGTAACATCTAGGTAGGGAAAGATTCTTGTCATATAACCCTGTAAATAATACAATAGCATGTCTTACCTGTGCTCTTTCCTAGACCAGATGGGAAGAACAAAACACTGGAAATGTTTTGCACTAGGAAGCAATTATTTCTTTAACAGTGAAATCATTACAAGCCCCTATTTACAAGCCCTATTGCTTTTTCTTATAAAGTATTTCCTCAAGAAGCCACGACTTAGTTAAAGAACCTAATGATAACGATCTCAGTCCATGCTGGACTGAATAAAACTCTCCCTAAAAATAAAAAATCTTTTTTGTGAACTGATCTTCCACTGGTTAAGTGGAACCTGGGATCTCAGGACTGTCAGCTGCCTCAAGTACTACTTAAAGCTTCCTCATGGGTACAAATAATCATTCTGTTAATGAGACATCAAATTCTTCACCAATATTTGGAGGCAGCCCATCTACAAATGTTAGGATTTTTTCCTAGTAAAAACTATGAGGGTCCAATTAACTGCAACTCTCAAATGCATGCTGGTTAGTCAATATGAAAAACTGAAATCTTCAACTGTACCACAAAATAAACACAGATACTAAACCTTCTGAAAATAAAATAACAGAGAGGCAAACTACCATGTATAGAGCTTTTACTAAAGATATTGCTGGGCATGGACAAACAGTTGAGTTAGAATAACTAGAAATGCTAGTGCTGGTTTCATGTAGCTGTCTTGATGCCCTCAATTGGTAAAGGAACTGATGTATTTGGGGTTACCTGTGATGGGGAAATCTCTCTCTGTCTAGAAGAGAGGTATATCCAAGCATTAGGTTCATATGAAGTTCCTGTTTCTCACAGAGCGAGCTGAAGAGGGCTTTTTCATAAGCACAGCAATAACATATGTAATCATCACGAGTTCCTGAATGAAAGGAACATTCTGAGAGCAACGAGGCACAAACTGCCAAGCAGGAGCTCCTTGATCAACATTTCCTCCTCTTTAGAGATCAGACCAGAGATACGCAATGATTATGTCATTAGGACAACATATGTCATCGTCTGGAGAATTGTATCTGCCGAATAAGACACGTGGATTGAAATTCAAGCCTGACAAGTTGCATAAACGCAGAAAAATAACCACAGGAGACAAAAGCAGAAAGGCTGAAGTAGAAGAATTTAACTCCACTAGGAGCTGAGAGGGAACTGCAACCAGAGCTGGCCACACCTGCATTTAATGCACTGAATTGAATGCATTGAATGCTGCATTGAGAACATGAAGAAAGTAGAAAGTGATGAATACATTCTTCTTAGAGCACCACAACAGAAAAAAAAGAATATGTGTGTACTTGTGGATCATGTTGCAGAAAGAACAAAAAATATAGTAAAATAAAAAATGAATAAAAATTATTTCTAGACATGATAACTCTTATTTAACCAGTCCATTAAAATGAGCATGGTGAAAAGAAGCCAAGAGTTTATATGAATTGGCCAGTGAATTTTTCTTTTGAAATAGAAAGGTAGAAAATGAAATGGTGATTCAATCATATTGTCCCTTGAGTATCATTGCTGCAGTGTAGGAGAATACTCAAGAGTGATGTAGGACTATAAATGATGCTGCTGACAAAAATATGTGCTTCTGTACACAGGAAGGATGTTTACATGGGGGGGAAAAACCCACCCAAACCCATGAAAACTGGAAAAGAAATATATCAACTCTAATGATAGACAGTAATAGACAATACCCAGATAGATATACATTACTATTAATGGATCTAATTTATATGAAAAGGAAGTGAAATGGGAGGAAAAAAAAAGTTCTTAAGGAAAACTTAATGAAAAGAAAGGCTTAATTTTCCACAGTCTATTTCTTAAACCCATATAAAAACCTTAAAAAAAATTGTGCATATTGCTATTTTTGCCTGAAAATCTCTACAAATCTATGTGATGTTTCTAAACATTATACAGTATATGTACACAAAAATGTGTGAACAACTCCAGCCCTTCAGATTTTTTTCTTTCAAGATATTTTACATGTTATCACTCAGATGTGTTACTTTCAGAAAGTGTTTCCAGGCCATACAACACTTTTGTTCAAGTGAAATAAATACGAGAATGATAACAAAGGACCCTAATCAATACCAGTTAAAGGAGAACAGAGAGGAAGGAGGAAAAAGGACAGTGACAGACACGATGACACAGGCCCAAAAAGGGAGAGGCAGAAGTGGTTATTCCTCTGAGAAACCAGCACTGCCCTTTCCTGACAGCTGCCGTGACTCTGCCACTGCTTTCCCGTGACTGAGCTTGGCGCTCCCAGCACAGCAATCAGCTACAAACCCCGAGTTTGTACGGGCACTTTTCATTAGCAGCAGCCCAGACAGACCAAAGCATCTTGCCAATACCAACAACCAGCTTTACCATTTAGCAGCTGCACAGGGTGCCAACAGTTTGGACACTTGGCTCGGGCTGCCGCCAATTACCACATTTGTAGTTTTTAAAACCTAGAGGGCCAACGTTTCTATCAAACCACAGTGGGTCACTGCACTGACTATTGAAATGGGACCCAAAGCTGACAATACAGCTGTGAGAATGATCTGAAGTGAGCAAAAGCAGTAGATATCTGTAATTGTTATGGGGCTTTGTGGTTTTTTTTGTTTATTTGGTTTGTATTTCTTTTTTGGAGGGGTGTGTGCAGTGCTTTTTTGAGAAGCTAATTGGGGAATGCTACTGTAACAAGACTTGTTCTTCACTCATAAATCAATATTATGATTCAAGACTCGTAAATTGATATGGGATTACAGAAAAAAGCAGCACAAGTTCTAACTAACTGCACTATTAATACGAAGCTCAAACCCATATATTATTCCCTTGATACAGCCCTATTTGCCTGAACTCTCTTTGCAAATGTCAGCCCTGTCACCATCATTGTACTAATACATCACAGTAGTCCTAAGACCTACCTTTCTTTGCTCATTTTCCATCATTCAGCAAAAAAGAGCAGCATGCATGGACAGCTATAAAAGAGCACTTCTCTCGTCTTCCCTCTTTTTCACAGCTGACAAAAACTGCTAACGATACAACACCATTGAGGAAATGCTTACTCAGCAGTTGATGCCACTGAATCTCTCTCAGTTCTGAAGGGAATTCCTGCAATCACCTCTGGTCTCTGTATGTTCATTTTGGCCTCTGATGCCTCTTTCTTGATGTGCAGCACAGCACAGTAGCTATTGTGTTTGTGCCTATGGACTGCTTCATTCACAGCAGCCATCCAACGAGATGCTATTGCTCACCACGGCTCATTAAGGCAAAAAAAATCCCCAACACTATTATTTTTGCTCCATGCAGATGTTCTCTTACCTCCCCAACTTCAATCTACACCTCATTAAAACAATTTCACATCAGAATTTAATTACCAGTGTTTCTCACACCATCTAGGAACACCCCAACTCACCCACAATCCCTCTTGAAGCCACATATATCAAGGAAAAGATCTGCCTTGGTACAACATGGATTCAGCTACTAACCAGATACACACATATTAATTTAGGGGAATGTTTGGCTTAAAATCTTAAAAACTGTTCCCAATCCCTCTGTGGGCCATGAACTGTGGGTCCCTTCTGACTCAGAATATTGTGTGAAATTCTGTGAAATATATTTACTACTAAATGCATAGATCAGCTGTACCACAGTACCCAGAGTCTAAGGATACATTTGAAGACAGGAAATAATCATTCTTTTGCATACATTCATTTGCATACAAAACCAGGAACTTAGAAGAAGTTCATCAAGAAAGGATCAAGAAGAATGGGATGACTTAGATGTGCAGCAGCAGTGAATTCACCTGCATGCATGGAACATGAAACCTATTAGACACAACTGATAAGAATAGAATGTTGAAAAGAAAATGTAAAAATTGGACATTTAAATAGTAACATAATCAGAAAGTGAGTTTAAAATACTAAAATAAGGTGTTTGAATACATAAAAGCTTCTAATTCGTGTGTCTACAGTGTTATTCTGACAGTAGCTTTAAACAGGCAACTTAGAATCATAACATTCATAAAAATTACCATTTAAATTAACCGGAGTAAAGCTCAAAAGAATCAGAAAGTAGAAACTCTTCACATTCTGAAAGATTCTCACTTCTTTGTATGAAATTCTAATTGTTTCTATAAAAGCCTGAACTAGTTCAGAGGAAAGAGAAAAATAGTTATTGTTTTTCTTTAGTCTTAAATATTCCACAATGATCCTCTATTGTTCTCAGCCTGTAAAGCTGCAAAAAGTACTCCCTGGCTCTTGTCTTCACTCCTTCCTTTTCAGTGTTCAAGTGTTTAAATTTATTTAGTATCTGTCTGAACTGAAGCTGTTTTTTCTACATTGTCTACGTTTTGTCACATCCTTTTCTGTGGTGGATGACCTGAATCACTGCACTTTATTCCCCAGAGGGAATGCACTGCTGATGTATAGAGTGGCACAACAGCATTTTCTGTTTTGTCATTTGACACCTCTCAATTTTTTTTTTAATAGTTCTGCTAACCAATAATAGTTTCATGAAAACATTTATTCTAATTTCAAGATCGCTGTCCTATGGTAACAGAGGAAGATCAGAACCCATCATGGTGTACATGCATTTGTTTCTCCTGACATATATAAATATGTATTCATGCTGAATTTCATCTGCTCTTTTATCCATGGGTTCAATTTATGAGATATCTGTGCAGCTCTATATGTTATCTTTCATTTAAATATCCTGAATAAATCAGTAAATATAAAGCAAAAATGGAAAGATATTTAGTCTCCTTTACAGAATATATTACATTTGCCATTTTTTAGCTAGATATGTCACCTCAGTACAAAACAGTAATTGTTTCATAGCACTGGGACATAAAAACATATGCACTTCTAATGCAAAAAACATTTAAAGCTTAAGAATACTTAATGGCTCTTTGAAAGGAGGACAAAAAAAGTACAAGGGGGGTGACTGGCAGGGAGAAGCAAGCTGGGCTCTAGAAGGGCATGGATACCTGTTTTTGGGACACTGTATTCCTTTAGCTGTTATTTGCCTTCTTTTCATGCTCAGCTTTGGAAAACCATCCGACCCCAAAGATATCAAAATTCAGGCAGAATTCAAACACAAGTGACAAAAACAACACAGTGTCTTAAAGTGAATTTGTTGATGAATTTTAACTGACTATAAACATCTCCTAGAATGTGAAGATCATCCTCCCCTAATCCTCAGTAAAAGACTGGGTGATACCAATATAGTTACTTTTTCCTACAACCTGCATTGAGACCTGAGTGCACATCAAACAAAATTCAGGAGCTGAAAGGTGCTGAATTCTAGTGCTTTATAACCTTCTGTTAGTTCTGAACATGTGATTTGCAGACTAAGCCTCAGTCCCAGCTAATATCTGCACATCACAATAAGAGCAGTTGTTTTGATATATCATAAGGTGGTGTAAATTTTTCGACAGAGGAAAATTTAATAGGGGAAATGCTAATTAAAGACAGAATAGGCTTATTTCTATATGGGAAAAGAAAATAGTTTAAGAATGACACCAATTTGGGCTGCTTAGTAAGCAAGATTAAAATAATAATACTGAATTAGAATGAAATTAATTACACTTATTACTATTTGAAATTAATTAGAGGAATTTTTTTATGCTTAAGCATTTGTTGCCACAGGTATAGAACTAGAAACAAAAATCCATGTGTATTATTTTTTAAAAACAAAGGCTGAATTCTGTGTGTCTTTAGGTCCCCATCATCACCCCATCTCCCTTTCCTTTTCTATTGTGCAAAAGAAGAATAAAGCAAAATAGCAATTTTATTAAACAATGAGACTATTAAATGAGCCGTGGCAATTGGGCATTTCCATTCTTGGGGAAAGATGAGTTAGAAACCACTTTCAACACAGCAAGAAAAAAAAAAAAAAAAGCTTGTGAAAGAGAGAGAAAAAAATCCAGAAGAAGGAAAAAAAAAAAGCAAATTTATTGCCATTTCTCAGGCTCATGAAACAAGACACCAAAATGAAAAGAGAGCTGTTCTTCCCCTTGAATGTGCTCCTATTGTTTTGCTTGAATCTGGCCCTCGATGTTTTCTACTCTCAGGAGAGACCTCCTCACAGGAACCACACCACGTTGTCAACAGTTACATTAATCTCTCTGACAGTTTTTAGGAAAGCAGTTTGAACTCGGATACTAATCTTGGAAAAAAAAAAACACAACCCTATGCAAAACACATCTAGTGGTTAAGGTTGTTGGCACACGTTCAGCTGTCCAGTCCTCGCTGTACTTAGTTTCTGGCATATCATAAAGGGTACCAACCCTGCTCTTTGCCAAAGAGGCAAGAGTACAAATAGCAGGTTTCATCTTCCACCGACACATAATGTTTCTCCAGAAAAGACTGGGTGAAAGTGTGTCTGGGGAATAATGTTCCTGATGGATCACAGAAAAATGTTAGGATGCAGGGAGTCCTCTTTCCTCTGTTAAAAACTCTCAGGCCATTTAAAGGCTTTCTCTCACTACAAATCTCAATTTGCAGTTAAAGGAAATACTGGGATAATTGGGAGGCTGCCTAACAGTAAATTGTAAATAGTGACTTTCAGGAAATTTTTCCAGCTGTCTGCTCAAAACTGAAGTGCGTTTTTACATTATATAAGAAGACAAAGTCAAATGGTTCATCTTTTTTAAAGATGTGAAGGCAGACATCTAACCTGGACATAATAAATGTATGGTAAACTAAACCGGAAAGCAAAAACAGAGAGAGCAGACGGCTGAGTGTCTATCCAGGGACATGCTTATCCATTTCAAACATCAGGGCTCTCCAAGCTTATTTTCTGTAAATGTCATGGTAACAAGTAGCCTGTAAGGAGCCTTCTTTCCTGGTCAGACACAAGAGAAGATAATTCCTTAACATTTAATATCACAAACATCGATTATGTGCAATGACAGATTCTGTCTCTATAAGAACTGCTGTATCAAATTAAGAACTGGGTCATGTATTTCTTCTGATATTCTATTTTAGATGGAGGAAAAACCTGCATCTTCCTTCTTTGGTAACACAACTGAACAATTCGTATAGCAAAGAAGAAATCTGTTTCTGAGACAAGTAATTTCTCATTTTCAAAAGTACATTATTTTTGTTGCTGCTTCAACATGTAACATTGTACACATGAGCAAAAATTAAGTTAGTTGGACCTTGTAAACATTCATCAGAAAAAATGCCTTTAATAAAACTGGAGACAGGAATGTCCCCACAGTTTGCCCGTGGCTCAGAGCTTACATTGTAAGAATGTTAATACATTAAAATCTTACAAATCCAAGAAAATTAAGAAACAGGAGAGGTAAATTTACATTTTTTAAATAGTCACCCATACAACTATATAATTTGTATGCAGCTATTTGAAGAAATAGGTATCAGATTTCTGTAAGGAAAACTTTGAAAACTAGTATTAGAAATAGATCCAGGTAAATACTCTTAAGGTTTAATGTGTATGAAAGGTTGTCTTGATGAGCTTTCTTTAAGTAAATGGAGAATTATTGTCTTGCTAAGTCCATCAGGTACACATGTGAAAGCAGAAGAGATGAAAAAGACTAATATTCCTAGGAACAGGAGATGCTGCAGGTCTTTCAACCTGTCAAGATATTTCTCCTACCTTGTTGAGTTTACTTTGTGGCAATCTGTTAGCAAGTCGTCATACCTTTCCTCGAAATTCAAGTTATATTTTATGATTTCAATAAAGAAGAGAGAAGAAACCTTCATTTTTCTGGCTGTCTATTTACCATCCATGCATTACCTATGTCATAAAAGTAGATTTATCCAGCAATGCTTAAATACAAATTTTTAATTCCCCAAAAAGAGGCTACAATCCAAATTAATTCCTCCCAGACTCCCCTCAAGAAAATTCCCCTCACTCTACGCGATAAAAAGAGTTCATCATTTTGGGAAACTGTTCCAGACATCCAGGAAAGTTAGGAAAAGCTCTCTTGACAAAGGGTTATGACATGCTAAGAACAAGATCTAGTTTTTCTTGAAGCATCTGCCAGGGTTAAATATTTGCCTGTATTGACAGTAACTGCAATACACTGTGCTGAAAATCACCACCCTTCAAATACATACAGAATGAAATGTTTGTGGAACACTGCATTTCCTGTAACATATTAGAGAAGCCGATGGAAATTAAAATTCCTACTGGAAATATGACATCACTAGCAAATCATGATGCATATTAATGTCTCTACTGCATATGTATATCCTGTTTTCTCCTGCATAGCCAGCTGCCACAGAATCTGAGAGAAAGAGCTGGAGGGTAAGTTGATCCCAAAACTACCTACTGGCTAGCACTGTGTTTGCCCCCAGTAAAACAGGAGGAAAATTTTGCATACATTTATTCCATTTAGATTTTTATGACTTATAATTGTTCTTTAGAGCCTGTATTTGTTCATATTTGCTCTATTTTCATTAACAAAAGTCCTATATAACACTGAGAGACAGTAAAAAACGGGTTCACGCTCTGAACTCAGAACAGACCTCATGACATCAATCACTGTGAAATTCTTTTTCTTTTCCTTTTTTTTAGTAAATTTGTTAGCCCTTTTGGAAAGGTTAAGGTTTTTTTGTCAGTCACAATATAGGATGAAACTTAATATTGTTACATGTTCTTGATAATTAATTAAGCTAAATGAGGTTCTGAGTTCAGTGATTGATGTCATGAGGTCTGTCCTGGAGGACAGCATAAGGATGACCCAGTCAGCCCAAGGAATACTAACACCTACAAGGCTGGGCAGCACAGAGAATTCTTCAGGGACAGGGAGGCCAAAACTTCTCCATGATGTAATTAATGTCTAAAAAGTACTGGGAGAGGAAGAGAGAGAAAAAGAACATTTCGATCTGAGTAATTCCCAAAGGTGGGTCTGAGCTCAATGAGAAAATACATCTTTAATATGTCAGACTGTTCCCTGGAATAAATCCTGCAGAAGTATATTGGTAATAAAGAATAGACTTCTACCAGGCTGAAATGGAGTAGCTGATGGTTTCCTGGGCCGTAACACATTGAGCTGTACACTCCACTCATCTGGCAGGCCATACTGTAATCTGATATGGCAGTGGTTTATATGGAAGAGAAATTAGCCAGGAACTCAGCACTTGAAACTCACTTATCCCAGGAAAACATCATTTAACTTTGCTTCAAAGCTGATGTCTAGAAAGTCATTGAGAAAATCTTGAACTTCAGGTTTGGAAAGCTTTACTTTAAATCTGTTTCTTCAGAAGTTATGTACTGACTTTCCGAAAGTAAGTTCACAGATTAATTAGGAAAGCACAATCTCGCTTTACTAATAGCCAAAAGACGACAAAATGTAGTTTTCATTATGGCATAGTATTACTGTCAACAGATGAGATGAAAAAACTTCAGCCACCACACCCTCAAGATTCAATCACACCATGTCAAGAGGAAATTCTTCTGTAATTTAAGACCAGATGTACTGGGCTCCACTTGGGTTTTCAGGTTTTTGAATGTTGACAGGGACTGTGTGTACATGCTCATAAAAAAGAGTTAACCAGGACAGACTGTTTCAGTTGGGAGGGGCCTAAAACCACCATTCACATCAGCCTGGCTGATCATCAATTCAGGGCTGACCAACACCTAAAGTGTGTTGTCAAGGGCATTGTCCAAATGCCTCCTAAACACTTGGCAGCCTTGGGGCATTGAGGCTGATATTTAATGAGTTTAGAACACTCTTCTGATGAGAAGCTATTTGGCTATCTGTCCACTTCACTGAGCTTTGCCTGGATCCCAGTAAAAGCATTATTGAACACAGCGTTGCATATTTTTTTAGATTGAAAATGCAGTTCTTTCTATCTAGAGGATAGTTTTTTCCAATAAAATATAATATATAATCACAAGAAACAAACAACATATATCTGCATCTGTAATTCATTAATTAGGAATACATATTTAATTATCTAAATTTGGCTATGGAGAAAGTAAAAAGGAACCAGTAAGTTCATTTCCTTTTTCCAGTTGTTCATTAAAGCACTGAAATATATTTTACTCTGCTTCTGGACATATAGCTTGTCAGCAGCAATTAGAGATTGATGGATAGCTGCTGCAACACAGATCCAATAGTACACAAATCCATACCACAGATATTCTGAAAATTTATCCTTAAAACTCTGGAAGATGCTAGGGTGACAGAACAAGAAAATATGCAGACTTCTTTCCAGATGTCAACTTGAAGTTCCCATTCAAATATAAAGAAGTTTTAGGAAATGTCACCTTTCTAGGACTAGACAGCATATCAATTCTTTTTCACAACAGCCAATCTTTAGCTACTTGAAGCAAAATTTTTCTACTCCAGCCCAACAGTTTGTTTTTTTTTTTTTTATCCTGCTTGTAGACCAGATACTCGTTAACCTCTCAGATCTCTGGAGAGTTGTGGTTTAAGGGAACCCGGGAGGAAAAGACAAATTTGGAAAGCCATTTATCCATCTCACTAGAATTGAGACATTATGGTTTTCATTCTTCCCCCACTCCCCAAAATACCAAATTTCCATCATCAGAGCTCTCTGAATAAACGAACATTTTGTTACTGGACTCAGGAAGAAAGAAACCACACGCCTGTTAGGGACAGAGAGAGGAGGAGTGGACTGTGTGCTTTGGGAGTGTGTTTATTTGACTGGATTGCAGACGGTCAACCAAAGAACATGCAGATCATATATTTTTAATCATTTCATAATGTCTTATTATTAATTCCAGCCAAAACCACCAAGACCAAAATTATCTGAAATTGGTGCTTGTGTGTCCTGACCCCAAAGCCAACAATGGTTGCATAAAAGAAGAAAAAAAAAAATCTATGGTCTTCTCAGGTTTACTTTTTTTTTAATCGATTAGAAGGCAGTGCCCTGTAGAGTCTGTAGAGAAGACAGGTCTCCATAACTAACAAATTGAAATGTGGTCCTGGGTAAATTTTACTTCCAGGAAACCAAAACGCTGCAGTCCTTGAAAGAGGGAGGCTATAAGCAGAGGGCTCTTCTAAAGGAAGGAGTTTTTATTGAACCTGTCACTTGTCATTAAACACTCCATATTTTACCTTAGCCTGATATTTTCATTAGAGCATACAGACCTTTTTCATCTGTGAATGAAAGCATTCCCTTCAGCCTTGTGCTGAATACGAGGAAAGGCTCACTAAAAATCGAGCCCACCCAAACAGGACAATTAGGTTCACAAAGGCAGGAAAGGCAGTAGGGAAAACCAACTAACTTTAATACTGTCATAACTTGTACACTTCAGTGTTGACTATCACATCACACTTCAATCTTAAATGTTTTCATGCGTTTAATAGTGTCTATTTTTAATCTAAAAAATACTTGCACATAATTATATAGGAAGCAACAGACACCAGTGCAGAATAAAACACAACATAAGTAGAAAAAACTGTGTACTGCTGTATAGAGATCTCAAATCAGAAAACCTGAAGGTAAAAAGGTAAAGATATCCATGCTATTCATAGTTTTATATCTATGATCTCTCTATTGCTTAAAACACTTTATAAGTAAAGAATTGGGTACTGCAAGGACCGCCATCCATTCTTAAAGAATTCTGATATAAAGCAGTGCCATTTTTGCCTCTCTGCCCATTGCTGTGCGTAGTAGTACAAACACTTTACATAACTTACTGTTTCTAACAAAGAAAGAGTGGTTTTAGTATGCAAAGAGGAGCTGGGGGAAAATTTCAGGCTTTTTTCAGTGCATGACATATGTGAAGAAGAAAGAAAAATGAAAAGGGAATGAGCAATTGTGGGGGGGAAAAGCCAGAAAAGAAAGCCATACCTTTTAAAATCTGAAAGTGCTACATAAAAACAAAGACGATGGCCTCGTGGAATAGTGTCATTTGATAAATACACCATCCACATAACTGCAAGGCAAATGTCCAGTACCAGCTATCTTTTCAAACTTAAGATATTTACTCAAATGCAGATTAGAAATTTATCCAAATATTGTATTAGTTTTAGGAATTTTTAAAGACATTTCACTAATACCAGGAGGATTGTGTTATTTAAACGTAGCTGCCACATAACGAGAGCCTTGTGAATTGCCATAGCATTACAGCCACAAAACCCATTAGCAGATGTAGAAATCCCACATCCCTGCCTTTTATAAAGGTCTGCAGTTATGAAATCATTTTCATACACTTGGAACTTAACTATTTCAGTTCCCAGGGCTGGACTTGAGGGGCAAAAACCACAAAATGGTGCATCTGAGAGTATTCCACATGGACACGTGTTTCCGTGGTTCTTTCAAAGTTTCAGTTGAAAACATCCCCCTCGAATCCCACAGAACAGAGTAAAGAAGTATCTGTTTCAATTAAGGAGAGGATTTATCTTTGCTAGTGAACTCTTAGGATGTATTCTGTGTCTTCATTGTACAGGTATAACAAAGGAAACTGGAACAACAAAGGAAAACACCTAGGGAAGGTGCTCTTTAAACATTTAAAAACTAATTTTAAAAGACCTAAAGGGTAGGGTACCATTTCCATGTTTATTTTCACTCATCAAAAAGAAAGTTATTTTTGTAAATGAATCACAGGCAAAATGTCTATCATCCCCACACTTAGCATCATGGTCTCTTTGCTTTACTTCATGCCAACAGTTAAACATTTTTATGACAGCAACTGAAAACTTACTGTTTGGTAAACCATCTACAGCTAATCTCAACATAGAGGACACTGAGAAATGTTTGACTTGCTTGCATACCAGTGACTTTCTTATGCCTAGGCAGATTTGATGTAATCAGATAATTCTGTGGGGCAGTGGCATGATATAACTTCAGAGATAATGCAAACTGACTGATTTGCATATTTGTACACACAGAATTCATGGGGTAGAGTAAACAAGGACGAGTACACACAGAAAACATGGTCCTCAAGTAATCCCACAACAATTCCAGTTTACTCTAAGAATACTTACTTGGTTATCTTTCATTTACTGAAGCAAAGGCAGCACTATAAGGTAAAATCAGCTGGGAAAATACACAAAACAGCTAAAGAAAAAGGCTGTTAGAAAAGCAGAGAAGAAAGATATGCCACACCAATCTCAACACAAAACAGATAAAATTATTTCAGCAGTGCACTTCGTAACCGAGTTGACAGTTAAAACTGTTTTTTCCTCTTATGAAAACGGAGTAAGATATGAATGCAACTGAGAGAGGATTTTAAATAATCAGTAACACATTTCTTAGGTAACAGCTATGAAAACAGATCAGGAGGTACAGCCAGATAGCTAAGCCTGGCTGATTGGCCAAATTGCTTGAATTCAATTCCCATGTTACCTGAAGCTGCTGGGAGCTGTCATTAAGATTATCCTCTCGTCTCCTGGCCTCCTCCAGCATCTGTGCACTCTTCTTCTTCTCCACTTGTTCTTTGTGCTTCAGATTTGCTACTTTCTTATTTTGATCTTTAACTTGCCTGTGAAAAAGAGAAGAGCACTCAGACCGTGTTCTGGACCACACTTGCCATGGCCCCAGTGCTGGGCAGCTGGACCAGGGAAGAGTGGAACCCCCAAATACCATCACTTCATTTGCAGAAGGTCACCAACAACAAACTCATCCTCAAGCATTACCCTCAACTGTTAATTCAGCCAAAAAAAACCCACAAAAAACAGCTTTGTTTTGCTCATTACTATTAACCTAAACGAGGAAATTTCTGAAACCAAAACCTTAATTATTATTCGGGATAAACTATTAATCAAAAGATGCACCTGTTCCCTTGTGACTATGTGGCAGAAAATTTTTCACATACATATAGAAACACAAACATCTAATAACCTATTTTCCTTTGGGTACCACTATGTCTAATGTGAGGAAAATCAGAGGATCGAAAGGAAAAACTACTGAAACATGACTTGAATATAGAGGACTACCTACATGAACCAGGCAGAAGTAAAACCAGGCATGAACCAGAAGTAAAACAACTTCTCTCAACCTCAAGTTCTACTTGTTTTCTAGATACTTGGAGGCATTTCATATCCTTTCTTTTTACAGAAACAAGACACAGCAAGTAAGAACAAAGTATTTCAGAAAGCATGCACTATTTCCTTTTCACTTGCATCTATGAACTATTTTTGATGATCCTGGCAACTACCATTGCCTGCAGACAGGGTTTGGCCTTCCAGGGCATTAAGACACATGGAGTATTGAATCTAATTACAGACCCTTTAATCTCAGCCTCCTGACCACAGAGAACTTAAGTCTAAACTTTTAGTCCAATCAAAACAAAACAGGCAAGCTTTGCTTCCTCAGCCCTTTTCTCTGTAATTATATCTAGAGTTTGGATTTTGGAATAAAAGACAGATTCTTTGGTTGCAAGATTTCCCCAAAACATCAAGCAAGTAGTAGAGACATCTCTTTAATTTACTGTTTAGAAAATAGAATGATACACCAACTTCATATCTTGTACGTGATCCACACAGAGAGAGAAGAATGTTTCTTCTGTATTTCAGAAATACTTTTAGAACAGATCACAAACAACCCTACTTTAATATATTCTTCAGAACTCATAACAAAAGTATGAGCAAGACCATATCTCTTAGCATTATATATATGTTCAAATTATATGGCATATGGCTAAGTCAGTGCTTTGAGTTATTCCAAAAATATGTATGTTCAACCCTGGGCTCTGTTTTTTTCAAACATAAGCCAACTGAGGCTGGGAAAGCTGCAAAGACAGCAACTTTTCCTTGGTGCTAAACAAACTTTTATTAGGATAAAATAGTGCTGATGGCCTCTGGAGACCAATAAAAAACGGAAAGTCCTTTTCTGACAATGCTAAAAAATTATTGGCATATTTAACTACCCTGCCCAACAGTTACAGCTGATTGGAGTCGGGATGCTCTTTGAACACAACCAGGATAATTGTTAAGTTATTCTAACCCAGTGCTGCAGACTGGCAACAGGCTCATTGCCCATTTTGAAAGCAGACTTAAACAACTTATTGGAAATATTATATTGGCACCAACTCAGCTTGTACAATACACACTTCTAGCTGTCCAATAAAATAAACATAGAAAGTACAGCTCAGTCAGCGCAGAAAATAAAAATATGTCAGCCCAATATACTCAATTCCACATAGAATTTTTTATTCAACTTTTAAAGTAAAATTAGCAGAATTAATTATTTTTTAGAAACTTGCAAAAGCTAGATTCACCTATTAGGAAACTGATCTTTGATTCTGTAATCTACTAGTTAGATAAGAGACAACAATATTAATAAAGCCAAAACCCTCATCGAAGTATGTCTGAATTTGATAATCTCCAGCATGGCCTGAAACATTTTCAAACAAAATACGTATTTCAAAGAAAGAGTAATTATAAGGATATTATGTAATATATACTATTGATATCCACCTTGTCATGTCTGAACCAAAATTAATGTCTTTCTGATGTATTAGGTAGAGATTTTGAGACAAACTCAAGCTTTCATAAACTTAAAAGATGGAAGTCTTGAAATTACCTACTGCTTTTAATACTAAGATAAAAGCTTCCACAAGACCAAGTTGCTCAAAGCCATATTCAGCCTGGCTTTGAATCAACTGTGGTGCAAGATCCAACTATCACTCCACACCTTTGATGTGAAAAAGCAACAAAAGTTGGGCAATAAACCTTCCAAATCATACAGGTATCTATGGCATGAGCTAAAATTTCCCCAACTGTTTAACTATACAAAACTGAGAAGGTGACATGAAACTCCAAATCTATAAACCTAAAAGGCTTGGAATCAACTGATGCTCAAAAGCACATCTCATCCCATCTCAATGCCCATGGTAGCAAATGATAATTCTTACTTTTACAACACTTCATGTAGATAATCGTGTAAAAGGTTCAGCATCTCCAGGTTCCCAGCCCTTGAATGTTTGCACCAAGAAAGTTCTGGGAAACCCTAAAGCCTTCACACATTGAGTCTGTACAGAATGCTTTTTCTTCTCTGCCAGATAACCTTCAATCTTCAAAGCCAGAGTCAGAGAATCCTCTTTTTATATATGCAAATCAAATATAAAAATATTTAAATACACAAACACACACATATTTTTTAACTGTCACGAGAACTCAAAAGCTTGCTTAATAGGAATCACCCAACTCACTGCTCTGTAGCTTTTTAAATACTGCAACAATGTCTGTCTGTCATAAAAGAATTTCATCTTCACACCACCACTGAACAATGTGCAGAACTGGACCACATACTGAACTGGAACAATGAGATAAAATCCAGCAAGTGTGTGTCTTAAGCGAGCACGTTGCAGCTGGCACATTTTATGAGGACAGAGTCAAGAGGAAAATTTCTCATAATATATGTGCACAAGGAAGCTAATTAGGACTGCAGAAAGAAACAAAGCACTGGAATTCCCATAGTTTAAGAGATTCATTTTGTAAACTTGATGTTCTTTTAACTCTTTTGAATGCAATTGCACATATATATATATAGCACATAGCCTTACCAAAGGGACAGCAGAGTTTTAAAGAAATCCTTAATCTGTAAGAGTATTTTTACTAAAACAGGAAAAAAAACCCCACAAGATTAAAGATAGCAAAAAGAGAATGAAATATTTACAATTATGGCAACAGCTTAGAGATTTATGAATGTTTTCTAGAAAGCATTAGTATTTACATGGACAACAACCGAGCAAACATCAGTTTGCCATGTGCATGCAGAATTCTCATCAAAGAGCAAATGAGTTTCTGAGAGATACAGAGCATTAAGCATTACCACAAGCACTTATTCACACTGGAATATCTTTTTAAACTGGGACAACAAAGAGAATGATGGTGATTTTAACAAAAGTTGCTGAGGCAGTTCATGTTCAGTGAGATAAGGCTTTAAAGAGGGATGCCACCAGCAGAAACAACAACAAAACTAACAAAAGCAAAAGTGCCTCATCTCAGAAGATGTTTATTCTCAGAGCCATTTCAAATCAAAGAATAGGAAATGTTCTAGTCATATATAAAAGAAGAAAAATCCAACGAGAATGTTTATTATGTTGAATTGCAGTGAAGAATCCCACCCATTTCGGAAATAAAAATTTCTTTTGCATTTTTAATAGCAATTTCCAGATAATCACTTCTTCTGATGTACAGCACCTAAAAATTTTTGCACTCAAAAGTGGAAATCCTTTTGCATTACTTCAAATTTTTCTCCATTTCACAATGTGTTACGCCAAGCAATGTTACAATGGGATATATTAGATAAAAGGAATCAGAATCAAATTCATGCTTCTGATTTAAAAATAGAAATCCCGAAGTCATTCACCTAAAGACAAGCAAAGATTTCCAGAATTAATAATTCCACATCCTTTGATTTTGGGTGTTGAATTTAAGCCATAGTCCTGCTGAAATAGCCCCTAAGATTTCTCAATCTGGACACTGAAAATAACTGTTAATTTCTATGACTTTATTTTTTCTTTAATGAAATAAAGCTGCATCACTTTAAAAAAGCAACACCTTCCCACTTCTCAGTGAAATTCATGAATTTGCAGTGATGAGGGATTAGCAAAACACCATGAGGAATAAAGTAAAAAATCACAATAAGCAATAAAAACTTTCAGATGAGAAGATCTCACATTTTATAATAATTTAAAGATAGGAAGATGAATATAAACCATAGAAGACCAGTGGACACCAAGCATCCCTGAAAAGTAGAAATGTTACCTGTCAGTCCTTGGTGAGAGTTTTCCTCCCTAATAATACCAACTGGTACATAGGCCTTATTATTTATTAAGGCTTTTATGAAATTATTTTTTCTGCAGTAATGTCAATATTTTTTTGGCATTTTAACACTAACTTCATTATCATTTATTGTAATGCACATCAGCATATATAGCTGTTAATTCTGTAATGAAAGCTATTATCCTTATCTGGTTACCATTTCTGCCATAACTCTTGCAAAAGAAGGGTTGATAAAGCATTAACTGAAAATACGCATAAGTTAATTTGAATTTTGATATTACATTTTAATATATTTTCCCTTCACATTTATGTGCCTAACACACAACAGTGTTTTTATAATAATACAACTCGAGTGAACATTTACAATGCTTTTGAAGCAGCACAGGAGCTTCCCTTCAATATAAAATGCATTCACACATCCTATGCTTCACACAATGAACACACACACTAGGAAAAACCACACAGAGCTTGTGCTCTGCTCCAGAGCAGCCTCTTTTACTAACCTGACTGAGGCACTCAGAAAACATCTCTGTGTGTCAGTCAGCCATGTCAGAAAGGTTGCTGAGCTCGAGCCTTCATTGCTGTAGCATTACCACCACCCACAGGACAGTCCACTGTTGCTGCAGCTACTAATCCTGATGGACTGATGAACTTGAGTCTCTTTAAAGCACATTTTGCCCCCCACATAAATAACAACAATAGTCAGCATTACTGGAAAAACCTGCATGGGAAATTGTATGCGACGAACCAATATGTTACTTAGTTTAAAATTGCCAATGTGCCTTGAGTGATGAAATATTGGATTCTATGATGTATGGTACAGAATCATGAATATTTCCAGTTGGCAGGGATCCACAAGGATCACAGAGCCCACCTCCCTGCTTGTTGCAGGACTACCTAAAACTAAACCAGATGGACTTAAGAGCATCATCCAGATACTCCTTGAAATCTGTCGGGCTTGGTGCTGTGACCACTCCTCAGAGCAGCCTGTGCCAGTGCCCAACCACCTCACAGCGAAGAGCCTGTTCCTAAAGCCCAACCTGAACTTCCTCTGATGTGGCTTCATTCCACTTCCTCATGTCCTACTGCTGGTCACCAGAGAGAGGAGATCAGCACCTCCACTGCCCTCCCTGAGGAAGGTGATATCACTGCATTAGATCTCAAAGCACTTTGCAGTCCTAAGAGATACAGAGAAGCAAACACCACAATACAGCAATAAAGGTCAGAGTGCAAAACCTGCCATAATGGGAAAAAATTACAGAAGGAGATGCTGGAAGGCAGGAGAAAACCAGTTAAGTTATCCAGATCTTTATTAGCAGTCTTGTTTATTAATGACTTGATGGGTGAAAAAAACAGGAAAGTTTTACTGAAAAAAAATTAACAACATAACACAATGGGATGTTTGTGATCTGAGCTGGACTGATGTAACCTCACGGGACAGTGCCCAACTGAATACATTTACCCCACAATTTCCTTTATCACTTCTTTGTGAACAAAATATTTTAGCTGGCTATTTTAGCTGGCTATATCCTAAACCATAACTTACAAATTTAAAAGATAATGAATGCAGTGACATAGCTGAGCTGTTGGGGTGGTTTGTTTGTGGTTTTTGTTTTTGTTTTTTTTTTGGTTTCTTTGTAGTTTTGGTACACAAAAAAATATTTACATTCTGGGACGAGTAACAAAAGGAAACCAAAGAGAAAAATGCTACTTTGTTTTGAAAATCAGAAGAAAACCTCTTCTGAAAGGTTTTGCTTTGGCTTTCAGTTCCTCAAAACTCACTTCACCTTACCAGTGGTTATTCACCAAACCATGGAGAATAAAGGCAGTGTTTGGAAAGCATAATTGCTTAGCATCAAGAAAAAGAAAGTAATGACAGGAAGGTAAGTAAGTGATCAAGGAAACAACAGTGACCACATCACACAATCCCATCACCACAACCTGGTGCTTGATTGACAGTCAAAGGAAAGTTGCCATAGATTGAACTAAGTTTCTTATCTTATGCATTGAAAAATTAGGATCAGGGGAATTACACACTGCTGAAGATCTACATGGAATTCTCTATGGGTGAGTTTATTTTTTTTTTACAACAGTAAGCACTACCTAGGCCTTTGCCTTTGTTTTGTTGGGCTGTACCTAGCAATCCCAGCTTCCTAACTATCCCTGAACACTGTAATAGGGCCAAAAAAATGGTCCATTTAATTACTAACTGACACAACAATTTCATTATGGTTTACAAACAGCTTGGTTTAATATTACTGCCTCTGTTGCACATCCAAGCTAAAAGACCAGTCACCATAGCTACAATGAGCTGTTCTTGTTCAGCACTCAGTTACCTCTTCTGCCTGAAAACTTCTCCCAAAATCTCTCATCGTTTTGTTACACTGCTCCTTGCTGTTCTGTGCCATTTATATGACAAGGTAACATATGCCAATGAAAATATTAACAGACCTTGAAAATTTAACTGTTCTGCTGTATGTGAGGGAAGTTGTCCCACGGTGGCTTTAAGAGATGGGGGGTAGACTTCATTTCCTGAGGCTAGGAAACTTTGATTTTTAAAAACAAAGTATGTGTTCAGGTCAGCACTGGAGGAGGCAAGGGATGAGGACCAGAAAGCTGTGGGAAACTAGCTTATCCCAAATTTCAGGAACATTAGCCTAACAGTGTCTGAATCAAGAGGTGCTCAAGTCAAAGACTAGAAGCAGATCTCAAATTTACACTGGTCACTGAAATTCTTCAGTATTAAGAATTATTTGCATGATATCCATGCACATTTCCTGGTGCAGTCAGCACATTTGCCAGCACATCTCTCACTCCAGCTTAAATAACATGAAGATTTTCTTCCAAGAACAGCTGATGAGACTATATGGGAAAGGGGAGCACGTGAATCTAGATATTCAATATAATAAAAAATGTTATCCAAACCCTCCTATAATTTAGAAACGCCTCAGAAAAGAAACCTATCACCTGACTCATTACCAATACATAAAGTTTATCAAGTTATAAAGTGTGACAAATCATTAATGCTCCATGGCATGTTCAGTGAGGGGATATTGGCAGGTCCTAACTAGAAACAGCTGCCAGCCTGCACTACAGGTATCTGCACCAAGGCACTACCCTTAAACATAATTTCTTTAGGAGTACTTCAACATCAGTTTCATGCTTCTCTGAGATTAAATCTGTTAATGGTCAAACACAACCAACTCCTACATTTGGCCATATAATGCACAACTACAAGTTAATGCAGTTCCAAATAAAGTTCTTCTCTCCTGGTATTAATATCTGATTCAGTCTAGCAGAAGACTAAGAAATACGATCAAAACCACACACACTTCATCTGAATGCTACAGGTGCTTGCCCTGTGAAATGTTATTTCTCAGTGATCAGCAGGGAACACACATTCATGGAAAAAAGTGAAATGATGCAGCATCAAGAGTCAGTGAATTTAGAGACAGGTACATCATAAATACACTGACAGAAAAAGAAATTTAAACAAGGATGAAATGTCTCAAATGCATGCCCTAAGCACTATCAAACTAAGTTATTTCAGAGAAAAATTCAATCCCTTGATTGAACAAAACCAGAATTAACTAGGCTGCTCTCCTGTCATGAGGCAGCAGCCCAACCACATACAAACAGTGGTGAAGTCAAAATGCTGTTGTCTGAGTATTCTCAAAAAAAAAAAAAAAAAATTGCCTTAACTAACTGGCTAAAATGGAGGGATTAACTGCAGAGATGAACAGAAGTGTCTCTGTTTTAGTGCAGCAAGTCCATATCAAACTAAAGCAAACCAGAGGTTCACTTCCAGACAGGGCCAGATACAACATATTAAACCCTCTGAACACTTCAGGTAAACATTTTTAGCACCTCATGTTTTCACTAATCTCTAATTCCAGTTTTGTAGATAAAATCCACTACACCTACTCGTCCCTCTAATGTACAGCTAAAGAAACACTAATAAAATTAATGTGCAGCTTCCCAGCTATTTAAATTCTCAGCACCTACTTATTAGCAAGCAAGCTTTGTAATGAAAATAATGAATACGTTACCATAATTTCATGACTGATGTTAAATTCGAAATCAGACTTCAGAGATTAAATATCAAATTAAATATATGTCAAGTTTGATAACTATTTTTGAAAGCCAACAGCAACTGAACTAGAAAAGAAACCTTTAACCTTCAAGCCTTGCAACTTGTAGTTTTTACTGAAGCTGGGACTATGAAAAGTACAAACTTAATGTGAACTCTGAAATAAACCTGGAAAATAACAATACGGGTATTCCTTTGTTAAGAAAAATACTTTAAGGACCTTAATAAAAGCATCCAGTAGTTCAACAAATAAGTTTGTTCAGTTGTATTTTTTTCTTTTGCTTTTGTTAATTGAGCAAACACATGCAAGGCCAAAAATGACATTTATAAAATGGATGATTAGGCTTTGGTGTGGATTCCTTCCCCCTGCAACACGCTGGGTTAGTTGAATTTGGCCCTTAGAGTGTGGGAAGAAGTCCCAAAGGTGCTGTTCTCTTTACCTTTAACTTCAGTGCACAAACCAACCAACCACCCTGTGAACAGATCACACACAGCCAGTCCCTCTCTGCTCAAGAGACCTGCGCCACTTGGCTGAAAGACGTGTTTTCTGAACGGCAATAAAATCTTCCCCATGAATGGCATTTTATTGAGGTTTCATAGGGTATTTTTCTGATCTAAGATCACACGTGTCTTTTTTAACTGCAGCCCCACTAGCCAGAAAAGAAAACAAATCACAGTCCAGCAGTTGTTTTCTTTCAGACGGGCATGAGATCTTTTAATTCCTTCTAGAATAATACCTGGTACAAATGGTAATTAAAACAAAAGTCAAACGTAAAAATCAGCCATTGAAACAAAATAAAACAAGATAAAGAAACCAAAAAGTAGAGCATTTAAGAAAGAACCATGCTAGAGTAGCTTAAAACATGTATATGTATATAAACCAGATATGAAGACAGAAAAGTCCTTTCTAAAAATTTGCAGAAATTTGGGATAACAGTTGAACATTATCCTGTCATCTTGATATACCATATGTTAAAGAATCACACTTTTAAGCTGACAGTTACTGAAAATCCAGTCCTCAGCAAAAGATATTAAACAAACCAAGGACAAAAATCAAAGCACAATAATGTAGTAACTCAGTGGCAGAGGATTTCTGACAAAAAAGAAATACATGCACGAGAACACTGAGAGTTTTGCTCTCAGAAAAGGATGTGAGGACAGTGATGCTAGCAGGACCATTCTGAAATAATGTAAACCAGTTCATTTCAGGGCTAAAAGCCTGATGATTTTATGACACTGAAATGCCTAACTAAAAATATGATGTAATTTAGCTTATCTCCTTAAAACCAACATTGTTTTCAAGAGGAATCTAAGAGATTCTCTCTCCAGATGTGAATTGAACAGTGCTTACCCTGTTCGCTATGGAAAACTTGTATGAAATCTAATCCAAAGCTGACCATTCCTGGAGGCTACACTGGGAAAAGTATCCAAAAGGATGGGGTTGAGTGAAAAGCCATGTTATCATGCTCTTCAAACTGTACCTTGCTACAGCACCTTCATCATCAAGAGAATCACTGGGTGAGACCAACTTCTGGTAGCAAACAGAGAGCACGATGCCTCTCTGAATGGCACATTTGGCATGTTTCTTTCGGGTGCTTGGCAAACAGACTTATTAAGAGCTATCTCCCCTTATAAAACACATTCTGAAGCAGAGGCTTTGACAGCTCACATCAGGTTAATAGGAAGAGTGCCCACTGAGATGATTTGTTACAGGCTCCTGCCTGCCTGGCAAACGGGGGACAGCGGCATTATTTGTAATAAATGCACCACGCACAGGGCTGAACAGCCCATCTGAACAGTGCAGATGGCTTAGGTCCTCCTCCTCTGATACAGATGTAACACTGTCTTCTCAGTCTGGCAGCTGCAGGACTCCAGAACACAGCTCAGGAGTATTCTGCAAGTTAAGCAAACACCACTGGGTTTCTGGAGAAGTCAGTGAGTGCTGTAACAGCCTTGGTAATGTGCACGGACAAGGTTACTGGTTTATGCATTTGAGGAGGGGTTTCTAACATTCCACAGTGACTGGATTTGCCACAGAACTATGAAGAATGTCCATGAGTATTTTGAATACATATATAATTTTTAAATACGTTATGAAGGAGAATAGAAGAAAAAAAATCCGGTGACAAGATGCCCCATGTGTCAGACATCTGAAATGTACTCTCACTGATATCCTTAGAGATCATAAAGCTCACTAATTAAATTAGCTCTAGCTTGGAATATGTACTCAGAAAGATAAATTCTTTATCTTGGCAATTATAATACTCCAGTGAACTACTTTTCATTTGGTGACCTTGAGACAAATGAGGCAAAATTAAGATTTTAATTGAGCTGATCCCCCTATCAGGGCAATTGCCTTGATGCAGCCTGTCACTGAGACATTTTCTGCCTTCCTTCAATGAACTAATTTTCCAAGTAATTGGAGAACACTCCTAATCATTAGGAAAAATCAGCAAACAACAGCCTTTGCTGTCAAGAAGAATATTTCTAACATAAATATCATATATTTTCTATAAATTATCTGTCTTTCTATATGAAGACATACACAATGGAGGTTGAGAGATATAAGCGATGTTGAAAATCTAGTATACAATTACTGAGGCTATGGTCAGAACAGGATAGAAATACAAGAACAGATTTCCAGTCCCTTTCTACCTTGAAATAAATCTACCTCTAATTTAAGAAGCAATCTCCACTATTCCAAGACGTAAAACAGAACATACTCCTTCCTTTTTGGAATTTTCAAGAAATCAACTGAAATTCCTTTAAAGGTGGTAGTTTTTTGATTTTTGGGTTTTTTTTTCTAGTTGACTGCTTCCTGCTTCTGCAGACAGGCATAAGGAAGAAAGCAGCAGTGTAGAGGTCCTTTACACTAATTAAAAAATTTCAAAGCCATGTTGCTTTAATCAGACTCAGTATGGCTCAAAATTAGAACTTCCGTGCAGATATTTAGTAACTAGTGAGAGATATTTATATCTATTTAAAAAAAAAGTATGATACAGAGATAAAAATGGACCTGGGGAAGATTAGATCTATAATGAAAAAGCACTAGGAATTCATATGTGCTCCCAAAACTGGGGATAGCATATACTTACCCCTTCTATTTAAAATAATCTTCCAAATGCTTGGCTTTTGTTCACACTATAAGGTTTTCGCCCGAGTTACAAATATGTTTGAAGTTTGAAGCATTTAAAAATAGAAGGCAGATCCCTTCAGCTGCATTTCAGCTGTCATTTGCTCGTGCTACCCAAGCATACTCAAAATGAACATGGAAATAAGCCGTGAAAGGAAAACAAACTGTCAAGAACTGCGTGCCAGGCCCCGTCTCTTTGAGCACACATCTGCATATGCCTTATTAAAATGTGAAATCTGTGCTGAAAGCAAGAGATACAAGAAAGGGAAGAAGGCATGTCATAAACTAAGGAGTGAAAAACCACAGTTATTTGCATCCCTCTGATAATCTTTATATGATGCCACTGCATGGTGCCTACAAACGCTCTGCCTATTGCTTATAGGGAACAGTCCCTTTGATTGGGAGATATGATCATTAAACATTTCCTTCAAGAAGAAATGACATTAAATGCAGCAGTTATTACATAAGTGTTGTACTCCAAATTCACCAGGAAAATTAATTTTTTTGCACACTCCAAGTCAGTGGCCACTTTTGCAGTATGAAGTGTAATTGTACAGTAGCCTAATAAGACTTTTACCAGCAACTTCATTTAATGCTTTCTCCCATTTTCTTTTATACAGGATGGCCTTGAAGTAAATGATGGAAAAGAAAAGAAAGATTTTTTGTACAAGGGCAAGAGGAGCAAGTAAGTAACGATAAAAGAAGACACCATACACTGACTGAGGTACTGATTCTTTAAAATATGCTGACATGCCAAATATTGGAAAAGTGTTTGCTCTGATATCTTTTACATATACTGCTTGAAGGATTTAGTAATTAAAAAAAATATTTCTAAGCTGTTTATTTGGGTTTCTAAGTGAAATTGCTAACATATTCTGCTGATTATCTAAGAAAGTGAAAAATTATACATTGAAAAGTGAACTGAATGTGTATATTTAGCTAGTAGTCAGTTTTCAGTTAACAACATTAATACTATTATTTATTTCGTACAATTACCTGAGGAATTCAAGACATCCTGAAAAAACTCAATGGAATACACTTGTTTTAAAACATCACAGACTCAGTGAACTAAAGTGAGCATATAATGCAGACTATAAGTGAGCAAGGCAAACCAATGGAAAGAACCAATGATGAACACAATATTGGTAAAAGAGAAAATGTATGACAGGAGATTCTCCCAAAATAATGCCTTTTCAAAGATGCAGCATCCCCACTGAAGCTTGCATGGGTAAGATTCTTTATCCTTACAGATATTTGTAGGGTAAAGCTGCATTATGTCACCTCTCTTTTAGTTCCCAGCATGTGGAACAACATCAAACATGGCATGAACAACACAAGAGACACTAAAAAAGCAAGGGAAGTTTGCAGACAATCTGAGTTTTGCTGGCACTCAGAACAGAAACAATCTGGTCAGGGATATTAGCACCAGTGGGACTGAAAAAGCCAAAAGCTGGACTGATGCTGAAAGCAAAGGAAGACAACGTGCTTCCCAGAACTACCATCTGGTGAGCTACAGTAAATCCATGGCTTTGAGAAATCACAGGTTTACATGCTAGGAGGGAGCTGAGCAATACAGGAGAGTAGAAAGTAGCAGGAAAGCAGCCTCATTTCTCTGTTGGGCTGGCACTGAGCACACCAGCTTGGCAACTGCCAGTTGTTGGCAGCTGTAATTTCTAGGACCAAATGAAGCTCTTCTTGTCCATCTACAGAGAGAGTTTTGCAACTCAAGTTTGTAATTCGTGTTCCATCTTGTCTTTTTTTTTTTATAAAAAGAATAAAGTTACTTGTAATGATGAAGTTCATTCCAAAATGTTTGAAAGAAGGACGCTGGAACTGCATAACTCAAACCCCAGCGTCACTCTAAAATTACCAACATGCTTAATCCCAATTTCTACCAAATCTGTTCAGTACTGTAAATAGATGCATAATTATGTTCCATGTAAAAGCACTTCACATTGAACAGAGAGTGCTGGGTCACTAAAGGGATAGGAGGCACTTCACCCCTTGGAGCTAGGAGTTAATTAGTCAGCCATGAACAGAAACTGACAACTGCATATATTTTATTCTCCAAGGAAGTGAAAAAAAAATCCATTCCTTTTAATTAAGAGGAACATCCTATCTGCTGGATAAGAAGGAAATTAAGTAAGTTACTGAGAGCATGATTAAATCTGTCTGAATTGCCTGGGGTACTTCAAGGGGACTGGCTAGAAAAACTGACATATTCCAGCACAAAAGGGCCCTCTATTGTTTGCAAATGAAGAAATGTTATGCAGAAGGAGGGAATACTTGACTACACGACCCTGTCAGAACAATGAAATGGAAGAGAGCCATAGATGAGAAAGGAAAAGGGGGGGGGGAAAAGATCTTACTAATTTAACCTTAGCCTAAGAATGTTAAGCATGTTTTTATCTAGCAATATCTCTAACAGTCTACTTGGGATTTCATGGATAAGAAATGATTTTTATTTTACAGTAATGTGATTAAGAGTGATTTGAAATTGAGTGTCAGCAATAGAAGTGTCTGCTGGATCTATAAACTGTATGAAATATCTATGCTTATCTAGCATACTTTTCATCCAAAAGATGAGGAATTATTTGCAGAGAAGACGCAAAGGCCCGTCAGGAAAGCTGGTTCCACAAGAATGAGGACGGAAAATATTAGTTAAGTGACCAGGGAAGAAATACTCTCAGCTGGTAAGGGAAGTATTGAAAGGCACATCAGGAACACGAGGGTTGCAATGCCCCCAATCTGAGGCAGTGAGGTCACCTTGTGTGCAAGTCAGAAATGGAACCTGAACTTCACAAGTAACACAAGAACAAAAGATTTCAGTCTAGGCACAGGCACAGACTAAACACACAAGGAGTGACTTCCCAGCCAGCTGAAAATCTCACAGCAGAAAAATGCTGCCTCAACAAGGGAGCCGAGAAGAAAATGCAGGGTCAACTAGGACCTATTTTATTTGTCCACAGCCTGAGCCAGATAAAGGATGTGACAAAGAGGGGTGTGAAAAATGCAAATGGAAAATGGCTCTGTCAACCTGAACGACAAGACATAACAGAAAACCTGGGAACTACAAAGGCAGAATAGTAACCCCTCACCCTATCAGATGTGAGGTCACTGTCCCAGTCTAAGCTCTCTTTCAGCAAGAGAAATTTACAGAGAACATATAAAAAAATTGAAATATAATTTCCAACGTTATCTTCTCTGATTCTATTAAGAGCAATAAGGTTTGAGAGTATCTGTGTTTAGGGATGGGGACGAAGGTGAGAGCTATACTACAAATCTTGAAAGAGAAACATCTGGCTAAATTATTATTTATGAAAAGTCTATTTACACCACACTGACATATATCACAGTGATGCATTACCCCAGAAAGAATCAATTCTTTTCAAACTTGCTTAAAAACTGAGAATACGAGAAGAAACTTGCCAGAAATAAAAGCTCAGTGGACCCCCACATATTTTTCTCATTCCTTTCTTTTCTTACAGCTAGTGCTTTGAGATAACAAGAAAACTTTTGTTTATCCTGTTTTACCTAGTCACTATTATGCAGCACATTCTTACCAAAACCACATAGAAATGGTAGAGCTTGTCTTAGAACACAGATTAACTTACCATAGCAAGTTAGAATCATGGAGTAATTTTGGTTGGAGTGACCTCTGAAGATCACCCTGGTACAACACCTTGCTCAAAAACAAGGCCAAATTAGAGCAGGTTGGTCCTAGCTTCGTTCAGATGAGTTTTGATGATCTCCAGAGTTGAGGACTCCTCAGCCTCTCTGGGCACATTTCAGTATCTGACTAATCACTGTGAATTTTTTCTGCCAATTATCTCATTGGGACTTACGCTGGAACAACGTGCAGTTTGTGTCTGCTGCTTCTCTACCTTGTACTGAACATGTCTGAGAAGAGCCTGACTCTCTTCCCTGGCCCCTTCCCATTAGACAGCTGAAAGACCACAGAAGGATCTCCCACGAGGCTCCTCTTCCTAGGCTGGAACATACCAAGTTCTCTCTACCCCTCCTTCCATGTCACGTGCTGCAGCACCTTCTCATCTCATCAGCCTGCCTGCTGGACACGATCCATTTGATACTCCCCATGCATTGTGCCTCATCATCCACATCACTAAAAAGACACTGAACGCTGCTGATTCCCTTCTGAGCCAGTCATCTCATCACTGAAGGCAATCAGGTTGGTCAAGCATGATTTGCCCTTGTAAATCCAAACTGGCTGTTCCCTTTCACCTCCTTTTCCTTCAGGTACTTGCAGGTGACTTTGAGGATCTGCTCCAAAACCCTCCCAGCACATGAAGTTACACTGATTGGCCTGCAATTCCCCAGATCCTCCTTCTCATCCTTCCTGAAGATGGGCGTGATGTTTGCCAGCCATGAGGAACTCTCCCTGACAGCCATGAGCTTTTGAAGATGATAGGAAGAGTCCTTGCTACGAAATCAGCTGGCTCCCTCAGCAACCTTGTATGTATGTGATCCAATTCCATCAACCTGAATATTTCTAATTTGTATAAATGGCCTGTAACTTGGCCTTCCAATTCTGTGGGTAATGCTTCACTCCTGCACACTCTGCCACGACACTCAAGGATCTGAAAAGAGTCTTTACCAGTAAAACAGGAGGAAAAGCAGCTGCTGAGCTCTTCACCCTTTTCAGCAACCTTTTAAAAAGGTCTCCTGCCCAACTGAGTTCTCTGTATCGTATTAATGCTGAGCCCAGGCTCTGTTAAAGCTCGTGGTACTGTCAGTTATGGAATCATTTGCACCAAGACTATTTTACCATAGATATATACTACATTCACTATCTGTCCACAAACTTACCTGGCTTTTAGAGCTTTAGTAGAAATAAAAATTTAGCCTTTTGGAGGAGGGATAACATTTTGCACAGAAGTCAGCCATTAAAGAAGAAAAATAACCTTCAGATTCTATTCCTTTGACTAAATGTGATGTGACACATATGGGTTAGTCAAAATGTTTAATGTTGCATGAAGTTTGAATGATCATTTCAGTTAATCTTCTGAAGATGACATGCTAGGTAATTTGTCAACTTTGGGATATTTGAACATAGACACATTTTAAAATGTTCTCTAAAAATAATGTTGATTTTCGATGTTTCAAATAGTATGGTAAAAAAAACCCGCCTTTTTTGTTATATCTGAAAAAAAAAAAGCAAATTGTGAAGGATTTCTCTAATCTCTCAGAGCATTTGACTCTGATCTCTTCAAAATTCACACTGATCAGCATACTGATGACACACAAACATCCTCCCTAGTGCCATATCCAGTCATGTGTCTTTCCAATGCTGCCTTGGTTCAAATCCCCACAGGAAAGCTGCACCCTCTGTGAATACATGTGCTGAAAACAAAGCAGTAAAACAAAAAGAAAAACAACTCATCAGTGTTTCCTATAATTAAATTAATTTCAGCAGGTAATAGGAAACAGATCATGCAAGACTGCAGAAAAGTGAGAATTCTCAGATGATATACAGCTGTGAATAATTTTGCTTTAAAAAGATGCAGCCAAATGAGGCAAGAAAAGAGGGCCTTTGACAGAAAAGGTACAGATTCCACTTCAAACACAGGAAGAAAGCTCTGATAATCACTAAACCTAAAGCAAATTTGAAAGGCTATGACAGTGACTTGTTTTAGGAAAACCACAGTTCTGTTTTGTACCTACTCATCACCACCCAACCTTCACAGCCAAGTCTGATGCCTTCATTTCTTCCTTTACCCACTATCATCTCTAAGATGCCTTACTTCTCACTCTCAAGGACAGGCAATTCTTACAAAGCAGAGAACTTCTTCACATAAAAAATTCCATAAAACTGTTTTTAGTCTAAGTAGAACTAAAGAAAATATATATTGAATAGAAAACAACTAGTAGAGATTGACAGTTTTTAGAGAAAGCCAAGGAAAGTTAAATGGAAACTTCTTTGAAGACAATGTTTTTGTCTCTGCTGAGCTAAAACTAACCATTGCTGGCTCAACATGCTTGAAATTTTTATCACTTCCTGACTGTTTCATGACTGACATTGCGGTAGAATGAAGACCTTGAGTCTTCTGAGGGTATGAAACTAAAGAGCCAGCCACACTTCCAGAGACATTTCTCCTGACTGCCCTGGCACTCACTTGGTCTCAGATCCACAGCTTCCTGGATGTACATCACATGAGTCACTGTATAAAGGTATTTCCAGCTCATTGAAAAACCCACAAGTACCACAGGCTAGATGCCTGTAACTAAGTATTCTGCTTTAAAAAAAAAAAAAAAAATCATTGAATAGTATCCTGAGTTTCCTGAACTTGCTTAACTTTTTATGCAATATTACCTGTCATTTTCTTATAGAAGAATGACATGTTTTAAATAATTCTTTGGTGGTTAGACATGTTCTGTTTGATATAAATTTAAGAGTCTGGAAAAAGGACTGAAATAATCCCCTCAGATTTAATATTTTGTTTTTACTTTGATTTTATAAGGCTACACTTGGGTTGTTACACTGACATTTAACTTTACATGGACACTCTTAGGAGATTTTATCTGGATTCATGCCACCAGCCTGCACTCATCTAATCACCAAGCCACTTTGCTTGTGGAAATAAGCTTTACAGTATTTTATTATTACTTCTTATAGCATCCAATTCTCACTGGTATAGCCAAAAATCCAGGAAACTTTAAGAACTGGATTACTTGCTTCAAAAGATGACTGACAATACAATCAGCCATGTGATCTAAACTAACAAAAAATCTGACAGTAGAAAGCAGGATACTGAAAGACAAGCCCCCTGGGGGAGGCCTCCTGTCCAGTTAAGCTGATTGTTACCCAATTTGAAGCTGTAAATCTTACTTTTGCTCTATCAGTATAGCTCATTCTTTCCTTGAAAAAAAGACCAACTTAAAAGAACTGTAGCATATGACTTCATGGTATTTTTCTTTTCTTTTTTTTTTTTTTTTTTTCACTGATGCAGGTAATGACATCAGAACAGTGTTATTTGGCTTGTTACTCTTGAACTCAACTAGCACTGGTAGTTCTTTATGTAAAGCTGTCATCAGAGATGCTGAGCAAAAACTCCTTATGGAAAACGGCTTTAATCCCCACGCTTTCCAAGGCTATTTTATTTACTGTGAATCAGCATGACATCCACTCTAGGTCCTTAAGACTTCTGAGCAGTAAGTACATGTCATAACAGCAACAGTGATGAGGATTACAGTGTTATATTCTGATTCTCTGAGTTTATCAACAGGAGAGAGAGGATGAAAGCTTAATGGACAGATTAGAAAATTCAGAGGTACTGCACTGATTACAGTGAGCAAAGCTGTTCTTGATGAGATCAGATATAATTCAAAGTATTTCTTCCTGTTTCTAGAAGAGAGACCTACCTAGCACATTTTTCACATATTCAGTTCATTTCCAGGAGACACATTTGCTTTGATGTCTGAAAAAAAAAAAAACCTGCTTTATATAATCCAGAGAAAAATAAAGTTGTGGCTCCCCACAGTAGGTTCTAAGGCAAAATGTAACTTCACAGAACAGCTATTTCTTCACATGTTGCAGTTAATGGTAATTAGGCAAACTCTGAAATACACGGGAAAGAAAATGAGTAGTACTGCAAGCCCCATTATTTCTCTATTTGTCTTCAGAAGAATCTTTTAACTTTATTTCTTGGCCAGCAGGAATTGTGTAGTTCCAAGAGGAGTCATTCCACCTATTTCCTTACACTCTGGATTAATTTTAACAAATAAATGAAAGACTCGGCAACTAAAAATCCTAGCAGTTAATTTTAAGACTGGGAAAAAAGTAACAGAGAAAAACTAAAGAAAATAAAAAAAATCCATAAACCCACTAAGAAACTATGAGGACAGAATGAACAATCTCTTTAGTATCTTACCAGAAAACTCTTCAAAGTTCCTAACAGTTGGCCACCTCAAACCACAGCCATATCTTTTCTAGACAAATTTTACAATACGCTCTGAATGACAGAAATGAAAGTTATGGTCACATTGTTTGGAAAAGGAGAAATCACACCAAGTCTTAGAAGACTCCACACCAAAGCCATACCCTGAAAATGTTTCCCCTCTTGTTCATCATGAATTCCAGCACAGGTGCAGGTATTGATAAAAAGCCACATGGATTGAAGCAGAAACAGCTTTGACAGATTTATTCCATAATACCTAGGACTTTCTCAGCCAGACAAAGCACATCAAGCTCCATTCACGATGGTAACCAGCAAATACAGACTGGCCAACAGAGTCCTTGTCACGCAGGAAAAGACAATGAGTTTATTCCAGAGGCGAATGCTCACAGGGCAGAAAAACTTCCTGGCAGTTGTGTTCTCTGGGATCTGAAGAAAGGGTCATTCCAGGACAGCCCTCCTCTCCCTGGCAATTACAAGTATGCCAGGATGATACACTGAATATGGAAGGTATTGATGGACAACAACATGATTAACTTCCAATCTTTTTCCAGTCTGTGGGAGGAAGGAAAATATGCAGATGAGGCCACAAGCACAATGTCTGTGCCAAACCAAGGTCAGAACGCCGGCACAATTTAAAGGCGTCAGCGGCATCGCAGCAGTGGGGGATTCCACTCCCCACCACATTTTTCAGTGCTCAACACAAATAGGAAAGTCAGATTTTGGTTGATAACTCAGAATTTCAGTCATTAAGTAGTGGTTTCCTGGGCAAAGACACTGCCTGAAACAATTCTGACCATTCTTTTGTCAGGAGTCACTTTCCACCAAACAGATTTTATCAGCAAAGACTGGAATCCAGAATGGTTTCAGAGCCTTTCAAAGGCAACTGGGAGTCAGGAGATGATGTAGTCTGACTAAATTATGTACACCGTAGACAGTTACTCCAAGTTACTCTACTGAAATTCCAAAATCTAGGATTAGCAACTGCTTTTAAAATGTAAAAATAGAAAAAAAAGATCCACGGCTGAAAGACTCAAAACATGTTGTCTCTTGGTAAGGTTTTTTCAGTAGTTTATCACTTTGTGTCTTCAACAAATTTATCCTCTTGCTAATTTCCTTATCTTTAGCCCTCAGCTCTTAGTTCTTTCCGACAGCACAGCACACTGAACATGCACCAAAACTAGTTCTGCAACATCACTGCAAGGTTTCAGGCACAGATGAAATGATAAATCCCAACATTTAAAGTACACATGACTAGTATTTTAAAGGAACCAGTTTTGCACTCAACAGCATGTAATGTATCAGAAAACATGGCTAATAGCCAATCTTTTTTCTTCTTAAAGTAACAGATAAACCCAGTAATATTTAAACTCTTGCTTCAGTTTCCTGTTCCTGTATTTTTTTCCCTTTAAAGGCTTCACTAGTTAGTCTTCCCCCTTCTTCCTAGTGCACAACAACGTTGATTTACAATGATTCGATGTAAATTCTTTCCTTCAAGTGCAGGTTTCTTCTAAACATGCACCCTATTCAACCCATCCTCCTACACAGACCTAACCAAACGTCTGATCTTTTATTTTGCAATCATGTAATTTGATGTGCAATCTTCTCCAAGATCTCCATTTCAGCTGAATAGGCAACAGTCTTATAAATACCCCTTTAAAAGCAAATACTGACCTTGAGGTGAGGCTGAAGGAAGCAGCAAATCCAGGAGGGAGATGCGAAAGAGAAAGAGTTAAGAGTTTGTGAAAACAGTGTCCAGAGATAAAGCAGTTCAAGAATAAAGGACAAAACAAGCAGATATAAATCAGGTAATGACACACAGACACACAATCCTTCACAAACACAGAGCTGCATGTTTTATAGACATCTAATTAAAAAAAAAAAAAAAAGAACAAGAAAGAAAAGAAAAAAGGATCTTTCTTTACATTAGATTACACCATTTCAATTAGAGGCAACTTTCTGCTGAGAAAATAGTCTCCAATACATAACAGTTCTTGGAAAAAGGAAATAAGCTGACTATAGAAAACTCTGGATTTAAATCACATCATTAGCAAGTATCCTTCTTCCAGAATTCTAACAAACATTTTGAAAATATGGAGTTTGACTACCCAAGATGAAACCTTATATGTTCCTTTAAGCCATCTTTTAGGGGCTTATTTTCTCTCCATGAGCAAGACACACTTTTTTTTCACTTTTCCTGCAGATCATCCCAACCTGTCTAAAGGGACCAAATAGAAAGGAGAAAAACCCCAACCACGGAGTAAAGTCTTCGAGACCTGCAGACTTGCCAAAAGGTAAAATTTCATCTCTCTTAGTTTTGACATTGAACACACCCTTCCAAAGAGAAACCAAATAAGCATCTGTTTCTTCTTCCTGCCATATAATTCTCCTGTACAAGGTGCAATCTAAAAACAATAATGACCAGACAGGCATATTTTTGACAGTTCTCTCCAACATTGTTCAACAGCAGAACTGACCAAGACAAAATGCTGGAGTCCCCTGTGTAACATGAGGTCCCATAGGTTCATTATTGCTTTTTTGTTATTTTTTCCCCCCAAAATGTCTCCAATATCTTTCATAGGCATCTGCTGTCAATTTCACTGATAACACCAAGGGAAGGCAACAAGGAACCAGAAACTGCAGAGCTTTTAATCTCGTTTCAAATTTGATGCTTTTTCAGTCAGTAGAAGAGAGGCAAAGGAAATGTCCTTCTGTCCGAAGGGCAATTCGGCTTCGACAACACACGCTGCACTTCTCCAATGACAAAATTTTGCTCTAAAAAGGCAGGATATGGTCTATAGAAAAATATTTCTATAGGATAGGCTAACTGTTATATTCTTTATGACTCTCGGTACATGGAGGCATGTAAATGAAACTTTGAGTCCTTATTTCTGGCATAAATTTGACTATCAACCATGTAGGGTATTGAATTTGTACAAGCAGCTGTTGTTGGTCTGCAACAGATTAACTAGTGTAAAGGCACTTTTCTTTGGCTTCTAAACTAACATTCTTCAAATCAAGCTCTTCAAGGACAGCTGTTGTAAAGGCTGTGCTATTTGGGGATTTTGGGAAAGATGAGACTTGTAAAATGCCAAATACCACAACTCAGCATTTGATCTTGAAGCAGGTTATAACGTTCCAAAAGCCTCGGTTAATTCATACAGAAAATTTTGTGACTAATTCTGACAAAAATCCAATAAATTTAACAAAAGGGAAGAAAAATGTGAAAATAAACACTTGGTTAGATATGGGAATAAATAAGGCATGGGGAAAAAAGCTTCACTTTTTAATGTCTGTTACTGATTCTAAATTACAAAAATTTGAGACTTCTCATTTTGTTATTCAGGAATCCTTTGCAATTCCTGGTTCTACTGTAATGATGTGATATTGTTTCTCCAGTTTAACAGTGAAAAAAAATACAGGTTAGAACTCAGAATAGCCCTGTTGAATTTAAAGGAACTGTACTCTTCTTTCAACTGCTATTAAAGGTAGCATCTTTTGCTGGCACAGGATGAAGGCAAAACAGTATGTAAAACACTATGCTGAGGTCACTTCAATTTTCTGTATGCTGCAGAAGTATTATTTAGCCAGCTGCATGGGATTTAAATGGAGAATAATTATTGGTACATCTCCATTTTGTTACGGAATAAAATTCTTTCTTCCAAAGAAAAATACATTTTGTGTAATTGTTAGCCCCTTTTTCCATGTTTTGGTTTTGTGGTTTTTTTTTAACAGGGGTATAAAGTATTTTGTTTTTTAAATGTAGATTTCTAGAATAACTGTAATATTTATCCAAGCAAAAATAAGGACTATGTCGGAAAGCACGTTAAAATCGGACAGAAATCTGTCCATGTGCTTATCACTCAAACTAAAAACAGGGCAGACACCTGAAGTTGCCAGTTATTTGGAAGCAAATGGAGATCTGCCACAATCTGGAGGGGAGATGCCTCAGTGCACGGGGCTACATCAGTGAAATTGAGCAGAGGAGCACAGCAAGCATCTGCCCCAGGCAGCAGCCCCAAGCAAGCAGGCTCAGAGACATCCCCACACATGCCCATCACAGAGCAAAGTAACCACTTTCAGTTCGCACTCTTTCCCTTCGAGCAACAACACACACTTGCAGCATTCCTTACAAGATCCAGCAGCAGCGTTTCTGCCCAGCCCCATTAACTGTGTATTCCGATGCAACAGTCACACAGGGAGATAAGACAATTGTAATGCCAACTGGCGGTCTCAGAGAAAGCCATTTTCTTTTAAAATACCGTCTTGTTAATCTTAAAGATAAAGCCGACTTAAATCTGATCGCTGGGTGCGGATCAAAAACGTTAAAGAGATGTGAACGCTTCGGTATTTTAATTAAGAAAAATATATTTTAAAAAGCTGTTGATTATTCCAGCTACAATTTTTTCCACATGCTTGTATATTACAGGGAAACAAGTCTGCTAAATTAATCTCAGATGTACTTAGGGGAAAGTTTATGTAACGATTTTCAGTCAACCTTTGAATTCCACTTGTTTGACAGTGAGTGATTGTGTATATTTACTACTCTGTCATTCCTTCAAAGCAGTCTGACAGGGAACAATAGGCATTTGATCTTCCTTGTGTCTGTCAAAGCAGAAAGGCTATTTATGTTTACCACTTCTGACACATTTTCTTGGTAAAAAGAATGATGTCTGGTCTCTTCCTTTCTTTCTGGGTTGATATTTAGAAGGATAGAGAAGAGAGAGACAGAGGGAGAAGGTTTGTGTGTGCATCCATGTGCACGTGCATGCGTGGATCTAAAAGCACAAGCATGGTCACTAATTCACTATTTCTAATACTTTCACTAATACTATTTCACTGCCTTACTGGCAGTTACTGGCAATTCCTTTTGTTCTTTCTGTACTGCAAGACAACATAAGGATCTGACACTTTTTTTTTCTATTATGCCAGTTGTATAAATAGAGTTTTTGGTGCCTTTTTTTTTTTTTTTTTTAATCCTTTTGTACTAGCTTGTGAGTATGGATACCCTCATATTGCTCAAAGATGTTGACTGAAACAAAGCTACAAAGCAGCTTTTGAAAAGATGTAATAAAGGCAGGCAACAATGAAACCCTGATATGCAAACTAGGCTCCTTATTTAGATGAGACTTTTTCTCCTTGGGTTTTAGAATTATTTTAATTATATCACAGCTCTTACACTCTACTGATCTAACAGCTGGATTAGGAGATATTTGCTAAATAAAACCCATCATTGCTACAATGCAGGCAGATGACAACTCCTACATTCATTAGAGATAATAGGCATGAGAGAGAATGCTTGATAACCACCCTGATTTAATGATAAAAACAAAGAGGACTTCAGCGCTACAGAAAACCTGGCAGGAAAAGAAGCCTTGAAAAAAGCTCACAATCAGTGTTTCTCATTGCTTGTAAGTATTTCTCTAGTGCAGGGCCCTTCTTGGAGGATCCAAGATCAGATCCGTAGTCTTGGATTAGTAGACAAACCACAATTTCAGCCCACGGCTGAATTCAACAAAGGAGTCGGTCTGTACTCAGCTCCAAGGACACGAATCACTGTTTAATAGTGTCAGTCCTGCCTGCTTGAACATGGACAAAATACCAGGGCAAATGCCAGGCTTTAGGTGTTTCAGTGATGGGATAACACAACAGGCCCATTCAGCTGCACCAGCCCTGACCTCTCACCATGTCGAGGGCTGGACTAATTTGGGTTCTTTGACCTTGTATTTCAGAACAGCTGTTTCTGCAATATCACAAAGTTTCAGGTTCTCCCAAAACACAGGAAGAGCGAGAGAATGGGAAATAAAGAACAGCTAAATAAAGACCAAATCGAGAAAGGATATCCCATTATATGAAAAAGGTGAGGATGGATTGAGGAGTCACCGTAAAATTACCATGATGGCTTTTTTATCTGGTTCTCTCTACAGATGGATTTGCAATTACTGGCAGTGTCTCCCTGTCTCTCTTTCCTTAGATGCAGGTTTCAAAAGCGATTAGTGAGTCTGAGTGTTGATCTTTGGGCACTTTAACAAAGGTTGACTTTCAGAGGGCAGACACTTGCCTTCTGAAAATCGACACACTTTCAAATCTCTGAAGTTAAATACCTGTAAGGGAAGGTGCCTGCATCTTTTGTTTTTATCTGTTTCAAGCTTTTATGTTGATCTAAAATGTATTTTGTTTTCCCTCTGTGAAACCTGATATGGGACTTCAGGCGTAATGCTTATTTTGTAGGAAGAGAAAGCAAGGCTGAGAAGAAAGAAATGACTTCTTAATTTCCTGGCTCAGAAATTATGAAAATCTCAATATTCAATGTGCTCTGAGGTAGAGCTGAACTAACTACGGGCCTGAGCACTTCTTTCCTTTACAAAACCTCGTCCTCAGTTGATTGCCAAAGATTAATAAATCTTGCTGATATTTTCCACAACAGGTGTCAACCTCACCCAGGATTTTTTGGGGACAATTTCAGCTATGTCCTTCACACGCCAAAGGCAGCATTCTTGTGGAAAAAATTTGTTCATATGGTTAAAGGCTGTATTGCTTTACTGCAATATTTATATATGCTCACATAAGAGGTGGATTAAAGTTACAAGGCAATCTTCATTTTGGAATATCCTAAGCTGTGAGTGATTTACCTTAGAAAGTTAATAGTCACTTAAGCTACAGATTTTTGAGGAAAGTGGATGAAAAACACAGCAATAGAGTCTGCCTTGTAATAATAATATTTAACCATAAGATAAACATGTTTGATTTGCTTTTATGTTTCTGGCACCAAAATGGATTAAAGTATTTTAAAATAATATTTAATTGTTTCAGGTTTTCCTATGCCTGAATCAGAATTCAATTTATTTTTGGAGGACTATAATGAGTTACGACAATTATTCAAGGTTAACCTTAACAGTGATGATTATGACTTTATAAACACCTATCTTTAATTTGAAAACATCCCTTTTACTTTAAATTATTTATATGCTCTGATGTGGTTCGTGCTTAGAAATTCTATTTAAAATCATTTAAAAATTCAAAGAAGCAACCAATTTGAAGACCAAAGACAATTATTATAATATGACAGTAGTGGTTTGAAAATATGTATTTCAACTTCAAATTCTTGGCTTAAGCATAGGGCATAATTTACTAGTACAGTTTCCTTTACACTATTCTAGGAAACTGTAAAGTTGATGGAAAATACAGCTAATTTCTCTCTCCATCTATCCTTCACAGAACACTACCCAAACATATCACTGACTGAAAGACACACCAAGTAAGACACTTCGTTCTACTGTCCACATTTTTCAGCACTCCTTTGAGATCACCCAATTTTTTTTATCTTTTATTTACCCTTGAGAAGAAATATTTAAGATGAGGAGTACACCCTTTGGCTGCTACAAATCGAAAGCTGGAAGGCTTCCTCTTGAACAGGGAATCTTTAAATTGGTTTAAAAAAACTCTCCAAAATCTCTTTCTTAAAATAGCCACCAATTCTAGCTGTCCTTAACAGAACTGCTGGCATTCCAAAGCTGAGCGCTGTCTTCCTTAGTTCCCAAATCAAAGTCAAGCTTCCTCCAGGAAAATAACCCTGTGTCCTTACAAGAGCTACTTATCTGATACAGTGAGTATGCTGAATGAAAATCAATTTTAAACCTGTAACTGGAACCAGCACTTCCATAGATATTCACTCAGTGCTTACTTCTGAAGCAACATATACATAAATATTTACTGCCACCTCTTAACTACAAAGTCAGTTCTTATTTGCAGAACACATGCAGACAAAGAGGTCTGCATGTAAACTACTCATCTGAAGGCTGTGAAGGCCATGTCCCAGATAAGTAGCATTATTTTTCTTTATTATACCTTTCTTTTCGTTTGTTTTCTTATTTCAGGATAACGACCACAATAAACCTCAAGAATAAGTCAATACTGACCTCTATCAATGACACCCTTTAGAACACTTGAAGAACACTGAGTTTTGGCTGGTTGGGGCAGAACTGATAGCAGAGATTAGAACCAAAGTTAAAACACAGCAAGAGAATTAGAACTGAAAAGCAACAGCTTCTGTTGAGTTTAAATCAGGGAGAATTTAGTAGCAAACCTCCCCTGGACTGCGGTCACAACCACTGTGACGTGAGTCGAACGCAGAGACTGTCAGAGCTCGTACATGACAGAATTGGTTCCTGTTTGACCCACGGGGGAAAAAAAGCGTAATTGCAGCAGACTCAAAGAGCAGCAGGAGCAGCAGGAGCAGCCGGGCAGCCAGCGGCGACATTCCAGCCCGGAGGAAAACAGAAGCCTTATAGAGCGACTCACTTTCCCAGGAAGTCCCACACAAACCCCCCTACATGTTGCGGTGCGGGGACCGACACCTGGTAGGGAGGGTGCAGTTTGCGGGAGGCGTGCTTTCTGAGGAAAGGCACGGGCAACAAAACCCCGCCCGGACAAAACAAACAAAACAAAACAAAACAACTCGTGGAAAACCAGGACGGGACAGTGGCAACGGAAAGAAGAGGCGAGGGAGGAAACGAAACACAAAAATGGAAAGTTACGGAGAGAGACGGGAGATCATGGGATGGCAATACAAAAAGCAAACAGTTAGTTATAAAGGAAGTGAATAACCAGACAGCTACAAAACCCTCTACACCATTGCAATCGGGGACACAAACAAAACTTATAGGGCTGTTCAACCACAGAAGAAATGTGGACTTTGGGTCCACCTTCCCATAAGAAAAAGCATAATTCTCCCCTCAGAGAATATAAATTAATGAGCTTGTGCTTTCAACCTCGTGTTTACTCTAGAATATTTCTAAAACTTCTGCACAGCATGCACCAAACTAACCCTTTTTTTTAATCCTTCCTCCCATTCACAGCTGAAAAACAATGTCACCCACCCAGAAATTGCAACAGCTACTGAAGAGTGGAAGCATTTCCCTCCTCATTTTAATTTAAACCAAAGGCAGCTTTGCCTACATTGAAAATGCTTAAGGGAACAGTTTTCTGCTCTTTATTTCATCTTCCTCTCCCCACTGTCTCTTCCCTTTCTCTGTTCCTCCATGCACACCTCCCTAATTTCTTCTCTTCCATGGATGAAACTATACTACTGTTTCTCTTTTCCTGACCACAGACGGCCTATTTGTCACATATAATTAGCATGAGAGAAAACTACAGGGAAGAGAGACTTTATCTTCTGAAAAATCCCATTTTTGTTAGTACAGTTATTCTCTGAATGTGACTTATTTCTTCTCATCTTGCTCTACATAGAATACTAATGGTTCCTGATAGGCACAGCAATATTCACTGTTTTGCTTGCTGACAAATGCTTCTGCAAGCACTGGGGTTCTTTGCACAGCAGAATCTGAACAGCTGTAGAAGCATCAGAAGTCAAGATAATTTCTAGCTTGCTCTGCATGGACCACAGTTTAGGAACGACTTTTAGAAGGCAAAAATGTCTGTTTTTTTCCCAGGAAACTAAGAGTCTAGCTCTTAAACATCCATATAACATGCCTGGATATATACATTCAGCCATGAAAGAATACTTTATAAACAAGCATGGTAGATAAAACCAGGACCAACCTATACATTTAAGAGGCATGTTAAAATCCCTGCTTTGTGCAAAAACTCACAAGAATAAATTAAGGTTCTAGGGAATAATGTTTTGGGGAGCAGCTGAAAGCAACTAAGGTCAAATAGAAATGGCAACAATTATTCAGAAAAAGAGAAACTACTAATTAAAACTTCACTATAAAGACTCTGAAACCTTCTCTATTTTTCTCCAGTGCCGTGATTATATTACAGTTCCATCTGAAAACTCATTTTAGGTCTTGATACTTTGCTAATTCACCACACTAACAGTATCCACCTTAGATCTCAAGACTTCTTCTAGTTCCACTTACAGTGATTATGGAACAGGAATATTCTTAGTTTTCCTCCCTTGATTTTCTCAGCTGCTGGAAATCACATGGTAACAAAAGCAGTGTTTTCTTTTACATAGTTGAAATACACCTATTCTCATTAGTAGAAAGAAAACATATTCTATGCTATCTCAGTAGAAAAGATAAGTTAAAAAGAGAAGAGGCCCACTCAGATTTTTTATAAGAGTGAAGATCAGGTGGTAAGAAGGGATGGATAACACTGAACAGTCAAAGTATTCACCAAATTGCTATGGAATAATGTCCAGTCATTTGGGGGTTTTATGCTTTCATATCAAGAGTATGGTCTGTGACTGAAACAGCAAGGAACTACCCTGCAACATGAAAAACAATAATTGCTTTGCATATCTCTAGAAGTGCATCTTTTCAAAGAAAAAAATTGTTATCTAACTCTTCGAAGACTGGGTTCCAATGCTTTTATCTGTAAAAGACAATGAGACCCATCTTAATTGTTCTTATATGTTGTTTTTCCTTTGTAGACTATAAACTCTTTCGATTATAGGACACTTGTATGTGTCTATTCAGTGTTTGAAGCTGCACATCCCAATTGTGATTAGAGGCTTGCATTACAAGCACAGGTAAGAAGATTCTCTTCCTGTCATTTCACTCTCCTTTAGGAATCAGGCTGAGGAATGGCATATTTCTGACGTGCTTTTCCTAAACAGAAGTTACTTCTGCACATAGAAAAAGAATTAAGGCACTATAAACATATTTCTTCCTCATACCTTCCTTCTAATGGAAATTTGCACTTACACCTGATCCCTAATAAACTTAGATGCCCTAAAATGATGACATGGTGAACTTCACACCTGAGATAGGCACCTCAAAAGAACTGAAAAAAAATCACACAGACAAATGACTTTTAAGTGCAGTGTAGCTTTTCCATGTCTATATTTAATGAACCTACCCTATCAACTCATTGCCTGGATGTTCTGCTGAATACATCATGTATCAATGGGCTGAAAATTCCTATCACATAGGAAAAAAGAGAAGACAGTCAAAAAGGATGTATCCTCACCTTTGGGTGTTCAAGCCATAGGTATAAAGAATTTGGGTCAAATAAAACAACTTCAACACAACTAAGAGGATGTTGCTTACAATGACAAAGAGAGAAGAAACTCAGGTGACAAGCTGAACTGTTTTGGAGCTCTGTAACTTTCAAGGAAAAGAGAATGGACACCTTACAAAAGTTTTTCAAGTCTTTCAGAGGGGCCCATAATCTGACTATCAGCAAGCCAATTGAAAATAATCACTGAATGCAGAACCTTTTGCCCTGATCTTCCTGACATGAAATGAGAGAGCAATTGAATAGTGAAGATATACAAATTAGAAAGACTATTCTGGCACAAGGAAAACGGGAGCAACCAAATTTCCATTCTCCTGTTCCAATTAGTGATTCTTCATTGTCAATGGTAATGTAAACAAAAAACCCCAAACAGGTATTACTGCCTAGAAATTCCCTCTTGGCCCTGTAAGGTAAGAAAAAGGAGAAAATGTTCTGTGAGAACACAGAATCCAATTCAGGTCTTTCCCAAGATCTACTATTTATAATTGTGAAACAAACGTCATGGAAACATAATAAATCATCATTTTTGTTTGGGGCATTTTAGTCTTGAAAAAGTATCTTGAGCACCCTGGCTCCAACAGAAAGATGGAAAATACTGCAAAGGGCTGAATCACATTTTGTTTGAATAAGAGCAGATCTATTCATTAGGCTTCAGCTGGGACAGAGTTTACCTGTGTCCCTACCAGTACAAAGAGTCACTTGTCACTTGTCAGAAGAATCTGATAACTAATAACACAAGCTCTTTAAAGTAATTTGTCTTATTTGTTTTGTGAGAACCATGCCTGAGGAATTTAGTAAATCAAACCAACGAACTGTTCTAGAAACACACCAGTGTCAGCAACTTTTCCTACCCTCTCCATTCCCTCACAACTCTATCTACCCTTCTAATTCTAGCTACATCAGCCCTATTTTTGAGCAGCCAGGTAAGGAAAGCACACAGTAAGACACCCTCTTGCTAACAATCCACCACAACAAAGGACTGAAGAGAGAAAAACTCTAAACACACCTTCCCAAAATAGGCACTCTATAAGTTTTCAAGACAAGAAAAACCAAACTTAAGTTACCTCTAACCTCAATCAGCTCTTTTGCTCTTCTCTTAACTTTCTACCACTCTCACCTCTCCAGTTCTGCTATCTTCTTATCCTTATCGTTCTTCTCGTTTTCCATCTCTTTCAGGATCTCCAGGAGACGATCCACCTCGGCTTGAGCCTTGCCAGACTCCTCCCGGTACCGCGTTACCTCTCGCTCCAGCTGCTGCATTCGATCGCTCAGCTCTGGGCTGGCCCTTGCCTCCAGCGTTGCCTCATGAGCCTGCAGGAAAAAAGGTTCAAGGGAAAAAAAAAAAAACCAACAAACCACTTTCATCCACATGTATGTATTTCACAAATACTACGACAACTGCAAAATGCTATCTAGAGACCTATTTCGAAACGGCAAGATTAATTATGGCACAGAAACGTAAAGGGGGCCTGTGCTGCTTTCAAGTATGGGAAAATACTTTCAGGGAAAAGGAAAATTTAAAACAATTTCAATTTTTTTTTTTATTACAGCCTGAAATAGATTGTTAATCTGAAACAGAATCGAAATAAAAAAGAAGTAAAAATATGAAAATATTAAAAAAGTTTGGCTTCTTTAAAAGGATGGGAAAAGAAAAGCCACTGTAAGTCTAAAAGTTCCTCAAATACACTTTTAAAACAGGGATAGGACTCTAGAATTAGTTACCTGAGGAATTTATAATAATCCATATAATTCAGAAAAACAAAACAAAGGTTATTAACTACAATTAATATAATAACTACAATAACTTCAATAACTACATCAGTATGCAAAGTGTCAGATATATTTGCACAGATGGTGCTGGTGTTCTCAAGCCCTTGCTAGTTACATGAGCCATATAGACCAGGATTATCATGATTATGGCCACCTCCCAAAATTATCTTTGCCTATTTATCTAGGAAATGTATTTTTCACAATCAGGCTATTGGGACAAAAAGTATTAGAGGACTGAGGATTATATGACCCCAATGAAGAGATGGTTGGGGTTTGGTTTTTTTTTTAAGTGGCTTGGTTTGTTATAAACATCACTAATTTACTAGTAAAATTAATTCAACACTTCCCAAGCATATTAGAGACAAGGAAAATGCAGTATTTATGGGGGAAGTTAAACCAGCTGACTAAGGACTACCCCTTTATACTCCCCCTGCACCTCTGCCCTTGGATCTTGATCTGCAATTTGGTATCAATTACAGCTATTTCAGAATTGCTCAAATTTGCTTCAGTGAATAGCAGGTTTGAAGGAGCTAATCTGCTGATGAAGATTGCCTGCAAAATCAAGGCCTTTCTCTTCTCTGAAACAAACCTCCAACAGAAAATAAGACTGCAGACTTTTCTCCCTACCGTGTGCAGCTGCAGAAAGTTGTTTTACAAGCTGCCAATGTTCTGCTCCAAAGCACACTAAGTCTGGATCTGATAGTACAGGACTCTGTTGCTTTTAAAGGTAATTGGAGAGAACTGCAGCAGTATAAAACACAGGGTTAGGAGCTGCTGCTTCCAAAGAACCAAATAGCAAAACTACACTTGGCTAAATCTGTTTAGTTATTCAGTAAAATAAGACTGGAGGAAAATATCTATTCATTGACCTCAACATTTTTGCCTTGAAGTGTCTTATTTTTTCAATTAGCTCCTTTAAAGCCAAGGCCACATTCTAGTGAAATCCAGGAGAATCTTGGAGTAGAATATTCTAGGACTGAAGGATGTCTTGATGCCTGTCTTTACTGGGACTATGACCTTGGGACAGTGTTGGGTTTCCCAAACAATGGAATCCTTCATGTTCCAGGGCCTTGGCCCTGCAGCTCCCACCTTGGAGTCAATACTAAACTGTTTTGGCTTTATTTATTTTTCTTTTTAAAGACAGGAATTCCAGAAAGCTGGTTAACCTGCACAGTATTTTATCCTAGAACAAAATTCCTGGCACTCCCAGATCTCCCACTGAGAAGTGCCCCATAACCAAAGATCATGGAAGAACAGAACTCTTTCCTGAGGCAATGGATTTTGGAAGACTTAAAAGGCTCCCCACTTCTAAGTGACTTCCAAGTCAAACCCCTCTGTCACTGAACAGTAAGTCTGAAAATCCTGCTTCTGAGCTTTTGACTGAGACACGGACCCAAGTGCATCCCTGGTGGGCCTGGAAGCTTGAGAAGCCTTTAGGAGTTTGGGCTGTCAATGCTTCCACATTCCTTACTGCCCCACAAGCACTTCAAATTACACACCCTGGGACAGGGCTCTCTACAGCAAGTGGAAGTGTAATGAATGCACTGCCAAGAGGATGCAGACTCCAGGAGGACATGGCAGCAGTGAGACTGACAAGTGTGTCACTTCCATGAACAGCTGCAAGCATCAGGGGACACACTTGGCCTTGGAAAGAGAGTGTTGGTGGGTGTTTCTGAAATGCCTTTTTGAAATTTCCAACCTGCAGGAAATCTGAAATATTTTATTTCATTTCCTTTTCAACTACACCTAAATTTCAAAGAAAAAAAAAAATCCATCCTTCCTTCCCAAATACAGGAAACTGGGAATATTGTTTTTGGGGGGCACCTATACATCTACTGGGGGCATCTGTATTGTCCTAAAAGACGCTGTGTATAGAGTTAAGTCTGGATTTCAAAAGACACAGAGCCTCAATTCTTCTGCACTGGATTTAGGTATGTTTCCAACATCCCAAATTGTTTGTTTTAACAAATACTCCTCCAGGCTCTTTAAAGTCATCCAAAATACATGATCAGATAATCAAGAAACTCCTTTAACAAAAAAAAAAGAAAAAAAGCAAGCAAAGCTAGGCTGTTAGCCTGGCTTATTAAACTGATTCAAAAGAAGTTATAAGAGCTAATGCAATTCTACTGTCAGAACAGGCCTGATTTATATTACTCTGCTAATAAAAGCATCTCCACAACAACCCAAGAGACACTACTGAGAAGGGGAAATAAATTTTCTTTTTCAGAAAATTAGCCAACAAGTCAGTGTGTCTGGTTCTTATAGAAGCAAAGGGCTATTTACACGACATAAATTATTAGTTAAGACACGTAACACATGTTATTTGTATATAATGCACATAAGTATGGATACTTTCACCTAACACAAAGAGAACGTTATGTGATACGGTGTAAACTGGAGCCCACTTCCTGAGTCGAGAATTACTGACTGAGTGACTTTGGTCCATTTTGTGGGTTTTGCACAAAATATGTGTTTCATGACCGTATCTAAAATCCTACTGGGTTCATTTATTGTATAGGAGAGAAAACCAGTGCATTTAGAGGTTTCCCACAAACTCACATCAAGATTTGGAACACACGAAATTGGCCACCTTCCCAATGCAACATTTTGCAAAATAATTCATCAGTTTTGGGTTTGTTTTTTTTTTTTTTTAACCGAAAAGTTAAATACACATAATGAATTCCTATACCCACAGTAGAAAAAACCCACATACAACTTCTCCTACCCACCAAAGGTGTACAAAAATTCCAAAATTAGTACTAATTTCATCTTTTAAACAGAATCAACATATAAAATGACAAATGCACAAAGAGTTTCTTCTGTATTATGAGACTCTAAGAAGTATTTCAATAAGTTCAACTTCCATCTCTGCCTGACACAGTATCTGTAAATTTGCAGTCTCTTAATACAGTTACAAACAACTGTGATAATGCATTAAAAAAGTATGATGAAAACTATATAAATGTTAAAAGCAGCTTGCTTAGGGTGAAGGGAACCCTGCTCTTTCTCCTCTGACAAAGAGTGTACACAGGCCATGGAGTTCACCTGATTACAGGCCATTTTAAACCCCTTAACTGTTACTGCTGACCCCATTATTAGCTCTCTACGTCTGTTCCTGTGTGGAGTCAAACAGGTGAATTTAAGCTACTTGCAAAAGCACAACCAAATCTGCACATTTCATTCTGCATTGATCTGCCTAAGAAACAGTCACATCTCACCTACAAAGCAGCACTTTCTTAAACTATGCTTTTACTAGCAAAGCTCATCTGATCAGTATTAATCTTTGCCAGTGTGAATTCTAAGTGGTTCAGGACAGAGAATAGTTTAAGTTTACTGCTCTGGATATGCTCTCACAGTTTTTAAGAGGGACTATAAACTAAAAGGTGGTTTAACAGCTTTCTGCTTTCCTGCTCTTAGCCATCATTTCCCATCTGGAATGTGGTAAGTGATGGGGTGAGTGCTTCAGGTACTGAAGAATATAAGAAAGAGTGATTGTTCCTCAAATAAATGTACTATAATTTCTATTGCTTCCACAGAAAATCAGCTGACAAAGCCAACTTCTACAACTAAAACAAAGATGCCCAATATTTTCACAGAAATAACCACTATTTACAGATGGAGAGAAGAGGAAGACAAAACACATTAAAAAGAATTTTCTAAGTTGATATTTCTTGTGCCAAAAACCTCTTTATTAAGAGGAAAGGTAATCTTACACAGCTTAAAGCATGCCAGAAGCAGGGAAGAAAACAATAGCACAGATCCAATTTAAAGGTTTTAAAATGTAAATAAAAATTCCAAACATTATGGCTAAGATTCCAAATCAATATTCCTAAAAGATTACCTAAATCAAACAGCAAATAATTCACAGCAAACACTTTCTACTTTTACCTATGAATTGAAACAGTAAATTCAGGTTAACATTTCACATACAAATGTTGCCAAGAACTTCTGGCCACAAAGTGGAAGTTCCCAAGAACCTGAAATCCCATTTTAATCCACCCTCCTACCTCCAAGGGTGCCTCACATCTCCTAAAAATAGTAAATGCAGACACAAATACAAAAATATATTATGACTATTAACTGCAAAAGACACACACACTCCCTTTCTGTACTTTTCCTATCATGAAGGCAGCAATTCAATTGATAAGACATTTGTGCTGCCTTCTGTTGTGGCTTTATTAGCTTCAACAAAATTCTAAATTTAAAAAAAAACCCTAGACTTGCTTCTCCTTTAGTTCCAAGGCTTTTGGAGAAGACTGCAATGGAAGCAAAAGGCACAGGAAATTCTTTGACATACTATTATGCTCTGTAAACTTGAGCTTGTCACAAAGAGTTATTTGTTGTCTTTTCACCATCTTTAAATGGTTAGTCTTTGTTACTGTAACTGCAGATTCCTGACACTGAATAATGTTGGAATCATTTCATAAACAAATTATTTTCTTTATAAAAAATTGTAAAGACAGGAAGATGCCTCAAGAGAAGGCAACTACTATCACTTAAAAAAGTGATCTCTTCAGAAATATATCTGTTCCAGAGTTGTTACTAGACATTAACAATTTGCTCTCTTTGGAATTTACAAAAACTCAAACAATGTATAAAGACAGGAGGGAAATGCCCAGGGAATGTCTGTCTTTGTGAGCAAACCTCAACCCCCTCACCTGCCTCCTCTGGTCCAGACTTTATTCACCAGACCACAGGCTACTACTATTTCACAGAAACAGAACTCAAGTAATGATCAGATAGTCAGGACCTGCTTTTGGATGTTCATTGTATGGCTCTATATTTTGTTTATTCTAAATTGCAAAATAACAAAAAATTTATTTCCCCAATTTTCTTTCCGTCATCCTAATCCTGACTGCAGGCTATTTTTGGACAAACAGTAACTAATCAACTTCATAACATCACCAGTGAGAAATGAGGATGTGTTATTATACCTGTTGTGCAGGGGAAAAAATGAGATGCAACAATATCCTGCCTTATTCACTCAGTGCTTTCTTACTACTAAAAAAAATTTTATTATCTAATTTTTCTAGATGATTCCCATCTTCCTCATATATCTCTGGCTCACTCTTGGAGCATTTGTCATGCAATACTGAAGCCAGCAGGAGTCTAGCAGACAATAATTTAGTTATAAAATGCTCTAACAACTACTCAGTGAAAAATGAGAAAGACCACACAGTGTGGCACTGGCCATTTCCCAGCTTTTGGACATTTAATTTTTTTAAGTGAGTGTTATCTGAACAAGGTTTTTGGGAGGGGTAGAGCAAGTAAGTTTAAATTTTTTAGGTATAAGAAATACAGGGAGAAAAGCTCTCCAACTTTCACCTGCATGAGATGATGCTGACACTGTCATGAAGCATCATCAGGACTGGAACTTTCACAGCCATCACATAATCATAGATGGTGGATTGGGCTGGAAGGGACCTTAAAGATCATCTACCATTCCAACACCCCTGCTGTGGGCAGGGACACCTTCCACTAGACCAGCTTGCTCAGAGCCCCATCCAACCTGGCCTTCTCTTGTACCATACCCTGCACATTGGCTATATCATACTGGAGAATAAAACACAGTTTGTTCCAACTCTTTGTATTTTCTGACTTCAGAGTAACAGGGAGTCTCAGAAATTTTGTGTGCTATTATAGATTTTGTAGAGAATATGCTCTCCTGACACTAATTCTCCTGCCTATTTGCACCAAGTACAATCTTCTCATATCTCATTTTCCCAACCTCTTGTCAACACTATTTAGCCAGGTTCAAATTCCACTCCTCTTAAGGCAGATTCCACTAATCTGTCAATTCTCCTCATCCTTTTCCTGCCACTTTTTTTTTTCAGGTTTGGGAGATTTTCTTGCAGTTATATCCAACAGCACCTGTAGCCCCGTGTCTTCTGCTCACACACAACCCCCTCTTCCTCCCCACAACCTGGGTTCAGGGGAGTTTTCATTGTAATCCCAGATACTCATTCTCCCAGCAAAATCCAATCTGTTTTCTCCTCCCAATGGCTAACATTCAGAACCAGCTTCCCATCTTAACATTGTCCTGACGTGTCCTGCACACCGAGGTGCTGATTGCTGCTGTATTTGTATCCAGCAGCTGCTTGGAACCAGGATGGTAATTGGTGAAGGGTCTGCTTGGTATTGCTGTCACCTGCTCAAATGGCCAGACCTAGGAGAGGCTGTGACAATGGAGAGAGACAATAGGAGGGTCTTCCTCTCTCCTCAGGATGGGGTGGAATATTTGGGAAGTTTCCTTGTTAATCTAGCTTTCTACTGAGCACAAACAAATAAATAATGCATTTAACCTTTAATCGGTTTAGATGGATTTCAACAGCAGCATCAAAATCTGGTACAAGGATAAAATCTTTCAATGCAAAATTACTAGTGTTAAAAAATGACTAAAAGCAACATATTTCTGTTCCAGAAAACAGTTGTTATGGCTGAGTTGCTTTCAAAAAGACAAAACCAATCAAAAATGTCAGACTGAAGCAAACAACGTTAAAAAACTTCGGCTTAAAGATTTAAAAGGTTTTGCAAAACCAGAACAATTGATAAAAGAGTCTATTTAACAGGATGCACTAAACAGGTTTAGTAATGGGCTCTACCAACTTAATCTGCGGGTTTGGAGTTTGGAAAATTATTTTAAAATGGAGGACTGTATCAATTTACCAGAAGACACTCGAATCTGTTTTTCATACCTGAACACCCAAAACTTTCAGGGAAAAATATTTTCTGTTGTGAAATACTAAATAATGAAATACTTCATATGCCATATCCACTACCTTTATAAGAGATCTTTAGCCACTGACCATATCCATGACATATCTACTAACCTTCAAGAAAATTGTTTTTTTCCTAACTTTGTGCACCAAACACCTTAAAATATTTATTAATGATTGTTTTTACATATAATAAATAATCAAAAATGGAGTGTAGGAGTCTCTATGCCCTAGTGCATTTGAAGAGAATTTTCTACTGCACAGCACAACTCTCTTCACAAATCTAGTCCCATAAATGCATTGTATTATCTGCTCTATTAAAACAATTCCTAATATGGGATGCCACTAAAACTGGACTATTGCAAGCACCAGCAATTCTCTAATCCTCAGACAATGATTGTCAGGATAGACAGCTATATTTACCCTGAACATTGTCAAGAGTAACACAGGTATCAGACCCATGAAAGTTCTGTAACACCATTTTTTATGCACAGAGCAAAGAAATCTCTGATGAAAACCACCTTGGATTACGTAATTTAGGGTGTCAAGATATTATTACACAAACACTCCTTGACAGGAGTGCTCTTTGACATCAAGCAGGAGGCTGGTAACAGGATCCAAAATTAAACTGACATAGTACCAGCGGGCTTAATGGTTACACAAGTTTTTAAGCCATCTCTTGTACTTGCTGTAACTTAATTGTTATTTCCAATGTGCTGCTGTACATCGTGTTACAGAACACTTTCATGCAAGAAGCTTGATTTGCATGGAAATTGTACATTCTTGCTCTGAAAGTGCACAGACAATGGAGGTGACAGAAAAAGCTACAAGACACTTTAAGCATCAGCAGCAAAGGGAAACAAAAGCATTGACACAGTATCAAGCTGACCAAACAGAAATGCAGTCAGACCAACGCAGTCAAACAGTGAAAGCATATCAGAAAGCTTTTCTGAACATGACTGGTCAGATATACCAGAGCATTTTGTTTGTATCCATACTAGCCATACCTACTACTAAAGCAATTCAACAATATATTCTGTGTTGGCCTAAATATAGAAGCACAGGTGAATGCACATGCAACACAAAAAATTAAATATGGCTGGCAACAGCCTCTCAGATTGCCAGGGAACTTACTAGCTTGGATGGATGACTCAATAAAACTTCAGGGTGCTAAAAAAGGAGAAAGAAGATAGGAAAAGATGGAGAAAAATTTGTGATAGAACAGTGTGAGAGAGAAAAAGAAAAGATGCAACAAGAAAAGAATTAAAAATAATAGCTGCAACATCCATTTACTAAGACGACAGAATCTTGATTAGTGTTTTTAGCATGCATTACTAACCAGCTTTTGAAACAGGAGAAACATGGAGAGTCACCCTCATGCCAGTTCCAAACTTCACCTTTATTTTTCAGTTTAACAGATTTGCCCAGTCCCCACATATTTAACACAGTTCTGTGGGTTTACAGATGAGTTTCACAGATTGAGGAGGACTTTGATTTCTAGTGCTTCCCTTGTATCCATTTCAAGACAGCTAAATGGCTCCGAAAGTTAATTCAGTAACTGGCACTATCTGGTAGCTGAACACAATTACTGGGTTTTTACTTTTATTGTTACAAGACATCCTGATTTCCCTGGAAGCCTTTTTCTTTCTATGTTGAATACATCATTTACTGTCCCTTCTTCGAAAAAAACCACATCAGCTGAGAAAAAAAGCAAGTATTTCTGTATCATCTACCAATATTATCAGTAATATTTTCAGTTGTGACAGGAAATCCATGTCCACAAAAATAAAAAGCACCAGGGTCTGTATTAGATTAGCCAAGTAAATCTTGAAAAGTATTAGAATTTGGTGAACACTTCATTCAGTAACTTTTTCTCCTGTTTTTTGAAAGGTACTATCCTCCTGAACTTGAGAAAAGAACACCACAGCAGAAAAATAAACCAAAACCCAAACACCCTCTGAGTGAGCCTGTTGAACCCAGAGGTATTTTCCTGGCAGGGAATCACTGCTAACATTCTCTGATGAACAGTTCCTAGAACTGCACCAAGGGGAAGTTTGTTAACATATGGTTTTGGACAATTTCTTTTCCCTAAAAATAAGGAGTATATCTACAGGGAGAAAAACTATGCACTGGAAATTAAGATGGACAAAAATCCACTTATCTTCACTGGAACAACTTCTAATACTAGTTGGTCACTTCCAAACTAGAAAAACAAAATGAAAAAATGCATACTGGCTGGGAAAGACAAGACAAAAAAAGCCAGGAAAAGAGTATCCCAAAGAAAAGCAACTAAAGGAAAACTTTTTCACTCTAAAATTATTACATTAAAATAGGAGCTTGGCAAAAGAGTTTCCTAAGGAAAAGAAAAACACAGCATAAAACCACTTCACATAAAAACGGGGAGAGAACCCCCTGTGTGTGATTTGCCTCTAATGATTCCATCTCAGCTAAAAGGAAAACAGGACACCAGGCCATGTAAACTCAACAGGGATCCATCTATGGCCCTGCTTTCAGCATTCACAACCTCCCACAGTATCTCCTGCTGGCAGAAGGCTGAAAATTGAGCACAGAAGCAGTGACAGTGGAATAATTAGAATATTAAGCTTACAGATTGGTATAACCACAGCAGTATTATTGGGGAAAAAAAAAAAAAAAAGAATATGAAAACCTGCAGTTTTAGTCTCTAAGTCAAGGATTAACATAAAATAGTTATTAGTGATCAGAGGGATAGTAAAAACGAGAAGTGGACACCTAAGTCAGACCTTGGAGACTGACATGGAAAGAAAAATCATATCAGCAACTTTTCAGCACACCTGCACACTTGGCTAATAATATTTCATTTTAGTGCAAAGTTAAATCTCTTTTACAGAAAAAGTGGAAGTTTGCATGGTTTATGATTTCTCAGAGGCTCACTGTTTGGAGAGTAGCAAGAGTTTTTTTCCAAGGACTGCCCAAATCTTTTTTATCTCATAGCTTAACAGCAGCCCAATTCAGTCTTGTCTGTCATCTTCTTAACTTCTAAAGCTAATAGATTTAACTGAAAGCACTCAAACTCAAACGAGATTGATGTTAGACACATCTCTGTTCAAACTGTAAAGGAAACAACCTAAAAGAAAAAGCTTTTAGCCATTTATTGTTAAGAGGCACACAAGAGCTTCCTTCCTGCCTGTGTCTTATGTAAATCTGCACTAAGACAATTCTCAACAGAATGAACCTCTAATTCAGTTTTAAACTGAATGCTCTTATGTAGCCATTAGTTTTAAGGCTAATTATGGCAATTATTTGCAGTGGTTAACAATGCAGATGTGTAAAACTGAAGCTTTAAAATGGAGCTGGATTATCTGTCATAATTGTTTCAAGGATGAGAGGGAACTAATCCATCTTGAAAATGTCAAACTGCCTGAATAAATAACTGCAATGCATTAGAAAGAGAAAGCCTTTAAAAATACATTTTTTTTTTAACTTCTGTGCAAGCTACAAAAAAACTTTGGGAAATTAAAAACAGATGGAAAAAAAGGTTTTTAAAGAAATAAATAGTTACTTGTAAATATAAAACATATTCAAGTAAATGTTTACTATATTTTCTTGAGTAACTAAGAGTACCCATGACCTGGTTCTAGAAAGTGGGCTCTTTTGTTCAACTTGAGGAAAGCAAATACAGTTACTTTACCCATACCTGGGTCCTGAGGTTAGATTCCTATATAAAAAGTCATTGTAAATTGACTTCTTAACACCAAAAAAATCCATAGAATTTGAATTTTCTCCTCAACAGAAGAATGCAGTAGCTCAACATGGCACAGTACTTAAAAAAGGAATAAAGTATTGATGATTTTGTCTCTGTAGGACTTGAGAGAGTACTTTAAGGTCTCTGCACAGGAAACAATGGTCCAAAAGTCCTAGTAAACAATAAGGCCTGAAGCAGAGGAGCAAATAACCAGAGCATTAGGGAAGGGCTTTCTATTGCACATAGGGAATGGTAGCCTATCAATTTTCTTCTGTTGTAGAACTCAAACCATCCTGACAATGATTTAAATGGCTTCTTTGGGTGAGAAGATGCAAATCTTATTTGTTCCTACAGTACAAGAAGTTTATATTCACTATTTTTCTCAGAACCAAATTAAGAATACAGTTATTTGTCCCATATCTCTCCTGTACAATTAATAGGGCTATTTGAATATTTGAACTATTTTCCCTTTTTAACCCTCAGGAACAGGATCATCTTGAAGTGATTATAACAGTCTCCATTGCAGGTGTCTACCTACAAACTAATACCACCATCCAATTGCTCTAACAACCTTTGGCAAATCTTAGTTCCAACAGATTCCTCAACTCATTACCAGGAACACCGACACAAGATGAAGCTGCAATTCATGACAGAGAATTTAAAGTGAAAGGGTCGTTTAGACCTTTCTTTCTGAAATACCCCCTGGAAAGAGGCTGTGTGACCAATTAAATGTGTACAACTACCTTTTGTTGCTGCTGTGCTCTGTTGATGCTGAGCAACAGAACTGTTTACTTTGTGTGATGGGAACTAGGACAAACAGGGGTCTATATATATGCATATATAGAATTTCACTTATTCAGAGTTCTCAGGTGCATTAACACACACTTTACACCCACACGACAGAAATCCTAAATAGGTCTTAACTGATAACTCAAAATTTGATCTCACATTCATTTAAGGAACTAGGACAGAGTTCCAAACGACAGCATGGGTACTCCTTTTCCTGGTTAGATGTAAAGAAGCAGCTAGAACTCCACAATCCAAGATTTAAATTTCTTTTAAAAACTGTTACATTTTGTCTACTAATTCTATAAACAGAAGAGTTACCACTATTTTGGTTAGTGTGTTTTGGGCTTCTTCATCACAGCTCTTTTAAAATGAAATAGTTAAAATCAAACCAATGCTTCTCTCAACAGTGCAGTATTTATGCTACTCACAGCTAAAATAAAGAAGGCAATGCAAACATAACCCAAAGATGCTGTTCAAATGAATTAGCTTGCTTGTAATTGAGTACTATCCTTCTGAACAGCAAAATCCTACCAATATATCAGCTGTGACTGGCAAAGAGATTAAAACAAAAGACCACAAACTTCACTGGTGATATATTCTTCTTATTTGTTTTTACACTCTCCTACAGGCTGGGCCAATCACATTCCTGAATTTATCACATTAACGCCTGTATGCACTGATAATTGGTATGTGAAATGTTTAGCTGTTATTTTTTTTAGGTGTCACACCAGTTTAATGGCACATTTACTGCTATGAACTGTACTGAAGAAGACTAAGTGTTTAATTCCCAGTACCTGTTAAAAAAAAAAAAAGCCAACAGCACTGTTACTGCATGTAAATGACCTTCAAAATTAGCACAGGTGTCTGAAAGCTACTTTCAAACTACAGCTAGTAATATGGTTTGCATGGACACACCTTCACAGTTCCTGCAGGAAAACAATTCCCAGAATTTGCTCTTAGGTTCCAAAGCTTTCTTCATAGACATGGCCAATGTGCTTAGCACTGTATGCTTACAAAACATAAATAAACATGAATTACCTTCTTCAATTGAGTTTCCATCTTCAAACACTCTTCCTTTTTCTGTTCTAATGCAATTTCTAGTGTCTTCAATCTTGAATCTTTCTTCAGTCCTGATGAAGCTAATGATGAAGCATGTTCCTTCAGATCCAGCAGCGATGTCTAAATTAAAAGATGTGAAATAGCTATCAAGTAAGTGCAACAGCTAGTTTCTTTTTTGTCTTTATTTTTTTTCCTATCCCTTCACACTATGTTCAGCATCCAATTTTGAACATATTTTTTCAGCAGGTTCACGTTGCTGACTTAAGACAGTGTGATTTAATTCAGGTTTTCAGGATCAAAACAAAACCTTGTCTAAAAGAATCTTAAAATAATTTTTAAAGATGGACATTCTGTAAACTGGAACTTGTGCTCCAGTGACAGTTACGTTTAAGAAAAAAATGTTTTCAATAAAATTGTATTTAAAATTTTAAATTGTTAGCGGATTTAGCCACTGAAAGGGTTCAAAGCTTTTCTGTATACACCTTCCACGGAGTGAAACTGATACCTAACTCCAGAAGACATCTCAACTCCTTGCTTTTTAAACCACTTTTGTGTCAGGTTTCTTCCTGTCAAATGCTGATTTCCATGTAGACAAAAATCTTAGTACTTCCTGGGTACATATTTTTTGTATTGGTTTACTTTGATTGACTTTTGAAACAAGATTGTAAGTACACAAGAGAGGAACAGAGAGCACTTTTATTTCTCTCATATAATTAAGTTCACTTGTCTGGCCAACTGGCTCATTACCAACAATCAACTTAATTAATCAAGAAAGGTCTTGAGAGTCAAAAGAACTAGCTGTTTTGTGAAATAAAGGAATAAACATTATCCTCATGCTTTAGGCACCCATAGCTTTGATCAGCCTCTATCCTTTCCTCCATACATTTAGACAGGAACAAGCCTGTTCTCTGCCCTCAGCTGTCCACGAGCACAGCTCTGGTCAATGTGTCACTGACCGTCAGTCAGTCACTACTAACACGATTAACTGCTGCAAATAAGGGGATGGCTGCTATCCCTGAAAAGGTGGTTCTGAAATATTTATGCTTTGCACTTTCTCAAATACTGTGTTTTACTAGATAAGCTTTGTTGAAGGACAACTGCTATAAAGCAACAGTTTTCTTCATCTCAAATAGAGCACAGATATATACAACAAACAATTCTATCACAACAGATTTGTGCTGCTGGTCAACCTCTTTCTCTGTGAGATCTCCTTGTAAAATGCTGACTTTCTCTTTCAGGTCCTTAATGTCTTTCTTGTAGTTGTCGATCTCTTCCTGTTTTTCTCGTTCATCTCTGTCACGCTGCTCCTTTAAGCGCTCAATGGTCTTTTCCTGACAAAAGAAAGCACTCTGTGAAGAAAATCCCTCTTAGTCAATTCAACTTCTGAGGCTTCTTATCATAACACTTCTTACACACTTTAAACGAGGAGGAGGAGTGTAGGATATTGCCCTTTTCCTTATGGTTTAAAGATCCTCAAGAAGGAGGAAACTTCAGAAATATCTGGATTCATTGCTACAACATGCCAGGTTTTCTGGATCTCTGAAAGTTCCCAGTGCTGTTACAATGCAACACAATTTATCTTGCTCTGATAATCAAAATTAACCCAAACCAGGGTACATCACATATCACTTTCTGACTTACTTAAATCTTATTTTTCTGCAATGTACAGTTAATTACGTGGTCCTTCAGAGAGGAAAGGGTGCAGCGCAGATGTGAGACCAGGATTGATATACAGCAAGAAAAGACAACAAAAACAACTTTTCAGTACACCAGGTATCAACGGAGCTTTGGTTATCCTGGAAGCTGAAAGGATGCAAGTGAATTCCACAGCTTGTGGAATAGACTTTTATAGTTTATAGGCTTTGACAGACTAAAGGAGCTGTAGCCTTGGTTCTCTGGGTACTGTGAAAAAAAAACCCAAAAAACCCCAAACAAACTAAGTCCAAAAAGTTGTCCTAGCAAAACAGAACAGAAAAGTCTGTTCCCTCAGCTGGCTATCTCCCGGAAATTGAGCCAGCATCCAAAAAGCTTGAGCTGTCAGGAGAATCCTTTTGGATTCCACACCGGGAACGCCGCCGTTCCCGCCGCGCTCGCGTGTCCTGCAGTGCCCTCTGGTGAGGGAGGCGCCCCCGGCCCCGCGGGATGCGCCATCCAGGGAATGCCGGGGATCAGCCACTTCAGAGAGAAAATTTGCGAAAGGAGCTCTCCAGGGAAGAGGATCACTCCTTCCGCACTCACTTTTTCCGCGAGCGCTTCTTCCAGCGTGGTCAAGGCAGTGTCAGTGTTCGTGGTGTCGGCCTGCAAGGATTTCACACGGTCCTTTAGGCTGCTCATCTGCTTCTCCTTGTCTCTCAGCTGCTCTTGAAGGTTTTCGATCTTAAAAGGAAAGGGGTAAATTTTAAGGCAACAGCAAGCAAAGCCATCCAAGATCATCCCAGGAGTATATTAGATTGTTAAAATTATTCTTTAAGCAAAGGAAGTGGGCAAGAGCTTAATTCTTATAACTCTTCATCAAAACATCAAGCGATGTAACCAAAACCATAGAACAATAATAAGGAATCGATAACATTTCCAACAATCAGGAAGGAATTCAGAGCAAGAAACACTGAACAGTATTTACAAGAACAACATAAAGAAAGGGTATTATTCCTAATTTCCAAGGATGTTGGACACTGTGTGACTGAAGGATGATCAAAGCATTAACAATAAGAAAGGAAAAAAGCTGGGAAAAAATATGTAAACCAAAAAAGGCTCTTGATTACTAAAAAGTTTTGAAGAAGTATTGTTTTAAATATTTCCTTTGGTACTATCATATTTTTGCTGTACTGGCGATTTTTCTTGTTCATCTTACATGGTGGCTTGCTATGTGATGGATAATTACAAAGTGCCACTCCCTGGGCAGAAAACATATCAGCCTTGTTTTCTGTGGCTGTAGACTATTTATGAGTTCTCAATATATCTTTTGATACACCAAGAGGACCTAACGCTAAACCCTTTTTATGCATACATAAACACCAACATCATGATAAAATGTCAAAACCCATAATTTATCTACATATGAGTAAACTGTATACAGATTTCTCAGTTGCCTTTTTTTTTTTTTATGTTGTTTTAGCCAGTTCTTCTTGCACAGCAAATGTACATCATAAATTGGTGAATGGCATGTGGCATGTAAGGTACCCATCTCCAAAACACTTGTAGGAAGATATTCTTTCAAAGACATTTGTAAGAAATAATGCAACCAGACAACCCCAAAGGCTATCTAGTCCAGTACTCACAATGCTGAATTAAAGCATTAACTAGTTCAGTATTCATAACGCTGAATTAAAGCATTAACTAATTTTTTTGTTTCAGCTTTTAAACAGCAGTTAGCAGCAGCTTTGTTACGGGAAATATAGCAACTTATACCCAGGTTTTACTCTTCAATGATGGAAAAACTGAGTTGCTGTGACTCTAGAGAAAATGGCTGTGTAGACACATCCACTACTACTTTCCTATGTCTATTAAAATTACGTCTGGAACACAGTAGAACATGGGGACTGGAAAAAGATGATCTTTAAGGTCCCTTCCAACCCAAACGATGCTATGATTTTATGATAGTTTTAGAAAATAGTCTAGATCTGTAATGATAACCATAAAAGATTTTGCAGGAGACTGAACATCGAGTCACAAATAATGGCAGACGTGTTAACAAATGGAAGCTCGAAGGAAGAACGACCTAAATTCAGGGAAACACTTCCAAATGTTCCTTTATAACCCATGGCCACGGAAGGAATCATTTGGCCTAAGACTCTTCATACCATATTTTTCCTTTCTTTTAAGGAAGCGCGGTAAACTTAGGATTCAGCTTTGTACACAATTTATTTATTACTGCTAGAAGAAAAACTATCTAAGTTTTGTGTTGTTGTTTAAGTAATGGACTGAAATTGGGTTTGGTTTACCTTTGCTGTTAGTTTCTATTAGGAAAAAAAATTATTAGGCCTCCTAGTTAGGCTCAAAACTAAATTTGGGCACAACACAAATGACATGACAAAATTAAAGAGCACCAAGAAGCCATCACCGGAGATGTATCGTGTGAGTCAGAAATTACCGTAAGAATTGAAAATTCCTTCTTTATACACTCCTATCTATTTTTTAATGCCTTATATAGTCCACGGAGCTTCAGAAAGAACCCTACTGTTCGGAGTGAAAACTGACTGGTGCCCACACGTAGGGCTGCAGAGGAGGCAACGTCCCCAAGAGCAGCCCAGTGGTTGCTTTTGACCTGAGGAGCTGCCAGTGTCATAAGCTGTCTAGACAGGCTGGTGTTTAGACAGTCAACCATGAAAATATACTACAAAGGAGGCTGAGTTATTCTTAGACTCCTGTTTACTTCTGAAGGAGAAACACTCTCGCCAAAGGCTCTGGCTGGCTGAGGAGGGGATAGTGCCGAGAGACTTTCTGCTGTGAGCAAACCACACACAACAGGCAGATAAATAATTCAGCTTCAGCATATATGAAGATGATTACCTAGGCAACACAAGCATTTGCACAAGGACAGCGTGCACTTTCATGTTTCAATAACGCTGTTTGCTATGACCAGAGTAAGAAGACAGCTGTATGGCAGTACTCATCTTCCCTTTACAACTGCACCCTCTGGTATTAAAAAAACCCCAAACAAGAATGCAATGTGTATTAAGTGTGAACCTACCTATTCTTTCATTCTATATGCATAGTTTTCAGTCTGGAGTAATAAATGGTGGGTTTTGTTATCATCCAGGGAACAGCAGTGTGCAGAAATATTCCAAGTCACACTAACATCTAGGTACTACTTAAAAAACCCTCTGTACCTACAGCTGTGCCTCTTGCAGGGGCAGATAACTGAGAGTCCCCAGTGAAGGACATGACCCTTAAACTACAGAAAATGAACTGGCACAGTGGGGCAAAACTGATGAAAATAAAACAGGTAACCAAAATTAGGTTTTTCTTTTCTCCCCAACAAAAGATGAAATAAACCTCAGTGGAATCTCCAAGTCCTCTGAAAACATAAAGGGACAAGGATTTAACGAACACTTTTTAGTCTTGAAATACTCAGAAGATGATATATCTCTGAAATGTTGTAACTTAAGATGTATGTGTATATATATTACTATACCATCTTTCTAAAAAGGAAAAATAAAAAAATATTATTATTAACTGTCTCTAATCTTGCCATATATACTTGTTTTGCAGGGTAGAGACAGCCATCTATGGACAAGTTAGCAACACTCTCCTTACTGTAAAGGCACACGAACCTACACTGGAATCATCTGCTCTGCACAACAATTTTCTCATCAATAATGATTCACTGAAATATTTTTTCCAGCATTACCAGTTGTCAAGCACTATCATGTTTCAACCTGGGTGATTTATTCTTAGTTGTGTGGAACTAATTATTTTGCCTTGCAGCCCTGAAGCCCAAGGAGCAGAGGCAAGAGAAGCTTCCTCTGGCATTCTGTTCCAAAGGCAAGGAAGCATTCAACTTCTTACAAATACTGATCTCACTGAAAACCACAAGCAAATGCAAATTAAAAATAGCCCAGGGATTTAATGAGAAACATCTAGTTAAATATCCATCAAGGCCACCAGATTCCCAAATTCCTCTAGTTAGAGGTTACTAGCAGATCCTTTGTATCATGCTTCAATCAAGCAATTCTTCTGTAGAGCCAGTGTCCACCCTAGGACATGTGGAAATTGAACACTTGGAAAACAATTTCTATTGTATCCATGACTTCTGAATAAATTAAGTGGGTTTGTGAAATGGTTGTTAAATTTCTTCCACATCCCACCACCCCGTGGTATTGAAAAAGAACCTTTTTCATTCCTCCAAATATTTATTTTTAATCAAACACCAACCAACACTTTACAGTGATAACTTTTGCATCACCTGGGTTGTGACAGAAATAACTCCATTTATGTTTTATCTCTGTCTTTCAATTTGTTTCTTGCTACTTGGACTTGTACAAGGAACAAAGTGGTAAAGACCCTTTAATTTAGTTCATTCTGCGATGATAAAAGCGAAAAAAACCCTGGAAAAATACAAAGATCCAGTAATTTGGAGGAATATTTAAATAATGCAAAACGTCTTTCTTGAAATTTAAAATATTTTTCAATTTGAGAAAGTTCATTGCATATTATCCTGTTTGTGTGTTCCTCCAATATGTAGTAACCAGCTATACTACTTGACTGCAGGCAAACCTTTCACTGTTCTTTTTTCTGCAAACAGGGGGAAATGCCTTTGCTTACACTCTGCACTTGAATTCCCCAGTGCAGCTCCACGAAGAGATTGTTTTGATCAGTAACCCACCTCCAACAAAATACACACTGAGTATAGAGAAGACAGTCAATTTAACACTCGATAGTATTCCCTCATTGTATTATAAGAGCAGATGTGCAAAAGAGTATCTCAGGGTTCTGTTAAGTCTCCCCTGCTTTTTCAATCCTAGCATTCCTTTGGTGAAAGCAGCACTGCAAAAAGGATCTCAATAATCAGGTGGGTTGAGAGTGTTTGTGTTCCATTCCTGTGCCATAACCATCCACATGAACCATAACTTCACACAAGTTGTGACCTTTCCAAACAGCTCTTCCTTGGTTGTGTAAATGCACTGTTGGTCACACCAGCTCCAGGGTCAGGGACCACGGAGAGATGATGGATTCTCACTGATCACAGGCAGAAGGGATTCTGTTCACATCAGAAATATTAACAGGAGAACAAAAGGAGCATTTTTGGAAGACAGAGTGGGTGAGTAAACAGGTACATGATGACAGAACAGCCACAATTCTGTCTAGCTGGAGACATGCTACTCCACTCCCTTCAGTGTAAAAATACTAATATTATGATAAAAATTTGAGAGCCTACAGACACACCTGTATTGCTGGAATCCCACAATATTTGAGAAGCTGAGAAAGGTGGGCTTGCATCAAGAGCAAGATAACATATCTGACACGTTCACATTAAAACAAACATGCTCACATGAAGAAACATAATTAAAAAATTGTTGCTTCAGGGAAAGGAGTAAAATGTTACTGAGAGATCACCTTAAGTCCTGAGAGAGTGTTAAGAAAGCTGTAGTACTGGATTTATAATTATTACTGTAATTCTGAACAATCATTTTTGGAGACCATAATGAAAGCCTATAAGCAGATATTACTGGCCAGTTTTCTAACATTAAGCTCCAGTTTTATTGATGTCACACTGCAAACCTCACCATCATAATTGTCTTTCTATTGCAAATCCTGCACAAGTACCACTAGAACAATCCTGCATGAATTGCAAGAATCTATAATTTAATTTAGCGTTAACAAATTCCCTCTGAGTGTGAAGTAAGGTCTGTCACAATAGTGAATATAATTCATATTACTCTATTGAACCATTAGACTGAAAGGAATGTTCTTGTGATTAACTTTAAAGGTTAAATTCCCAAGACTAGCAACAATGTGAAGCTTTAGGCACACCACGTCTTCTTGCAAGGGTGAGATTTGTAAGTTGTTTTAAAGTTCAGGACAGATCAAAACAATTTCCCTTTGTTCACTAAGATTTTGGCAAATGCAAGCCAGAGTTTCTTCCAAAGTTCAGCTGCACTCAGTATGCTCTTTTCACTTTATGATCCATCTAATTGATATAAATATGGTCACACTGTTGTCAAGTTTTACATGGAAATTCTTATTTTTGAATTATGCTAAAAAACAACTTCAAGTAGTTTGCATATCTATTAAATGTGTAAAGTTCATTAAGCATAAGCAAATTAAAACCACAATGAAGTGCAAGATACCAAGAGTGTTCGCTCTCTCTCTGTCTCTGTCTCTCTCTCTCTCTTCTTAAAGAACTTGGAATTCTGTAGTCCCAGTTAACACTTCACTGCAGAGATGGTGAACTGTTCAGTTACGTGGCAAACGTCTGTTCAGTTTACATTAATTCTGCTACCCAGGGAAGACTGGATAAATTTTTATTTGCTTCTCAACAAAGTTTTCTTCCTTTTACTGCTCCTCTACTTCAATGCTTCAATCTGAAACACTGCTGTCTTTGCAATTGGAATATTGTTATGCACTTTGGGAATGTCCTGATGTTGCTGAACCTAAAACAGTGGGATTCTGTAACACCTTGAGCTGGTACAGAGGATCTTACACCAGGAGGTCTCTTCAGTGGCCACGGGCTAACAAAGGAATGTACAGTTGGCTTAAGAAAAAGAACCAGGCTAGAAGGGGTGAGGACAACATGAAGAAGGACAGGACAGAAAGAGAATTTAAAATGGGAAAACTCCAGCCTAGTGATGCATCTTAAACAACCATACTTCTGTACCGCTACACGGGTCCAGTTAAAACCCCAAACAGCTCCCATTAAAGAAAGTTGTTTGCTTTTTCAGAAGATAAAATCTTTTTGTTGTTTTCAGTCTCATGGTCTCCAATCTGCAAAAAGTCCTTTGAAATTAGCATGAAGTTCTACAGCGTTCAGCTTTACAAATAAAGCACTGTGTTGCCGTGCAGCTTAGAATGTACAAAGAATTTATCTTTGTGATTTCTACTGCAAATAAAACCTTAATCATCTAATAAATGTATCGATCGCAAACAGGCACATTGCTACTGCTTCAAAAAGAAGCAAGTTGTATTCAGAGAAAAAAAGCTTAAAAAAGCACCTAGGAATTGCAGGACACCTCATGAAATTGATGCTTTATTCTTGACCTAACTTTGCAATCAGGTTGACTTGAGAAAAGAATGGTGTGCAGAAGAAAGTGCTGACACAACAAAAATTGACTTAACTTGTATAAACAGTTAATTATTTTGTACCTCAGGTGAAGGAACAACAAAAAACTGACACTGTTACAAAAGAATATTCTCTTTCTCTTGCCTTTCAAATAAGGGTGCTTTGAGAGTAGATTTATACCAGCCAAAAAACAGTTCATCTATGTTTACATAATCTCTAAGGACATTTATTTCTATCCCTTTGTTTCCTTTTGTCCTCCTTTCTTTGGCATACCTAATTATCCCCTGGTAACACTAGTTTGCTGAGAGATCACTGCAAAGCAGAACTTAACAAGAACAGTCACCATAAAGTGAATTGTAATTCTAGTATCTTCTAAATAATAAAGGTTTTTTTCTGTACTGTCGTATTCCCTATAACAAACCGTATTCAAACCAGATGTTTCAAGCCATGTTCTCAGAATATTACTATCATGTTTGCAATCCTTTTGCCCTGCTAGTAAATAGTATGAGTTTCCTTCAAGCCTAATGCAATCCTATCAATAAAGTTTGCTTTTTCTGAAAACTGACACTGTGAGACATTTTCCTCACAGGCTTCTGAAGATATTCCTGCACAATTCAAATCAGGAGGAGAAAAAAAAAATTAAAAAAGAAAAAAACCCCTGATTTTTGAGTTCATAAACGTCCTGAAATTCCCATTTTCAAGGGAGCCAATGTATATGTTGTTCTTAAGCATTGTGTCAGCTCCAAAGCACTCGCCTAGAAAAAATTACGCATTAGCAATGACTCACATCCTTAGACAGCTGTAAACCAGTTAAATTTAGTTGAGGGATTGCTTCATTCTGAGGAGGTTCAATAATATCAATAGCCTAAGCTAGTCCAAAGCAGAGTCTTAGAACCATAAAATCCTCTCATGGACACTGTTCAATACAAGAGAGGGTTTTGATGTGAGGGTCAGACACTTTTTCTAACCCACTGATACTGGTTATGTCTCAAAGCTCACAGGTTTTAATATGAATGGGCTGTAGGTAAACTGCCATTAAATAACAAAAGTAAAAAAGCTGGTCATAAGAGATTTGATTTGGCAATATGTGAGCCAGTTGGTTAGATGCATATGGTTCATTACATAACCCATTAAAAATTCTTTATCACTGATTTATCTTAGAGCTTCACTGGATGACCCTCTGTTTTTGCTGATACTCATCAAGTAAGAGAATGCATCAATTATCCACCACCAAGACCTCAACCTTGGTTGTTCATTCAGATAATCTGTTGGTTCCAACTTGAGTGTAATACTTCGTTCCCACAAGTAATTCACAACAAAGCACTGCTATCATAAATAGCAAAACAAATTCATTTAGACTCTGCTTCTCCTCTTCACTGAAACACTAAGTTTATATATTACCCTTTATTTCATATATGTTAAAATGTCATGTTTCTGAGAACCACGATGGAAATCATCTGGTAATTTATTTCACAATCTAATTATGAGTAACATCCACTTTGTTGAAATCCCAGCCTAACCATGCAGAATAACATCATGCTAATTCTCCTTTCAGCTGTGTCCTGACATTATGAAGCAATCTGTGAGTATGTTTTCCAAAGTTTTACTCCTACAACGTACCAAGCACAAATGGATTAAACACCCAACTACTTTGGGGACATTTGCTCTCTCCTGCTCCAAGCCTCAGAAAAGACTTAGACAATAAATATTCATGGATTTGACTTAGTAAAGTTAATTACAGAAAAAATACAAATACTTAAAGTGGAGTATTTTCATAATGATGGTTCCCAAATGTTCAAAATACAGAAAACCAAAACTACTTCATTATGCAAGGTTGATAAAACAAGGGAAAAATTGGATCCAGCTAAATTAGATTAAAATTGTTAAATTAGATCGGATATTCTGCTTTGTAAGAAGCAGAACAAAACTAAGAAATTGTAGAAGAACTCAAGGATCACAAGTTTATACAACATTTAAAAACTGTCAAGTGAAAAACTTCCTATATTAACAATTAACCAAGTATAGTATTTCATTGATGATTACTGTGAAACAGTCTTCCCTCTGTGGCAACTTTATCTCATATACTCAGGAATACTGATGGTATTTTCCTGATTTGCTTTGGATTTTGATTTTGGTTGTACACAGAGTAAGGGTACTGTAACTGCTGAGACACCCCTGAGAGACACACAGTTGTATGTGTTATACATCACACCCTCGTTACAGAAAAAAAGGTGGCAAGAAAAGACATGAAGAAAGGAAAGGCTTAACTCCTCAGAGCACTGAGATATCCAAACATGGAAATCAGGGAGCAGAAAAGACCAACCATTGAGGCAGACCAATGGATAGGATGGCAACATGGGATTTAATGTTGATTATAAAGGAAATCCTCCCAGCAAACTGAACTCCATTTACATTATCATTTAGGATCACTCAAGCAGAAGGCTGTACAACTTGAACAAAGATTTTAAATTAGATTTCGATTCAGACACTGAATTACTTTGCCCAAATAACTCATTTATTATGATCAAAGATATACTGTAGAGTAAAACTGTCCTAACCCGGAGAGGAGAGCTCAGGAAAGAAGGGATGCTTCTAATCCCAGTGTAAAACATGGCCAGTCAACTGTGATTGTCCTCATTCATTCTCCTAGAAAGACTATGGAGTGATGAATAGGAAGGGATTAGGAAGTCATACTGTAAATACTAAACATGAGAGTGTGTGTGTATTCTTCAGTAGTTAGCTATCCCTGCTCTTACGGAATTCAGAACACAATAGGCAAAATATCAAGCTCCAAAAATTCTTTAGTAGTCCATGCTCAAAAAAAAAAAAAAATTTAAGAACCTAATATATTAAATTAGTACCATCATTTGATTATATTCTTTCCCACTTTATCCCACAGGCTGCTTCAGGCAAATCAGCACTGCAATCTCTACAGAATATAATGGTTGGCAGGGACAGAGAATGGTCCTCTTTATCCAGTAGTTCTGTGTATAAAGCCATTCTCTGCCATCTTTGCTGGAAGGTATGTAAGCCCTTCATCATGTAGAGGAGCATCCTAAAAATCAAATGCATACTACTCTGGGACAAAGGGACTTTAATTTCTTCTGCTGACACTACTCCATACTGAACAGCTTTCTTATCCTTTGGAGAAATGAAATCATGGACTTGAAAGCCATTCATATACTTGTGCCTTATGACAGTCCCAATGACTGTATAAATATTACGCAGAGACCCAGCCTAGAAGTCTGTCTAGCCCAGCGGATTCAAAATTCACTCTTGAATCCAGGAAACTATTGATTTAAACTGAAAAAAAAAAAAAAAAATCACTCCCTTCCTTGTTCTGGTGAAGATCCCTGAGTTGGCTAAGGCAATCACTAATGTCTGTTCCAGACACGGCTCAGACAAAACCCCCAGGGGCAGAAAACGCCTGGTGACCAAAGAGCTGGAAACTGTGAAGCCTTGCAACCCAGAGAGCAATGAAAAGCCTTGTGAGGAAGACTGATGTAAGCAACCTCCAGAATGGCACACGCCCTTGCTTTTCCTGCCTCTTCAATCATAGCGAAGTTTGTATTTGTCTTGCACGACAGTGAACGCACCAACAAAGCTCATTAGCTTTATCTTGCCAGGAAAACTACACTTTTAATTTATAAGGCAGGCAAGAGGCCCCACAGTTGGCTGTTTTCCCAGATCCCTTCAAGAAACCAGAATTTGTCAGTCCCCCTACCTATGAGTAATGTTCCATCTTGCCAGTCAGGAGGTTATCTCAAGGCACAAGAAGGACATAGCATTAAGATGACTGCTCCTCTTTGAGGGATACTAAAAAAAGAAGGTTCCTTCCCTACATGACAGATCTGCTGAGTTGTGGTTTCAGTTTTCTGGAATGCTGGAGTACAGATAATACCAGAAACTCCAATGGAGTTCTCTTGTAACTTTGCTGTTGCTATCCATCTTCTGTGACACTACTACAGCAGTGTGCATCAGTTTAAAAACCTACATTTTCTCGCTACAAAAGCTGAGCTAAAGAACTAACATCATTAACCTCACAGTCCTGTCTTCTGTCTTTCTTTGAGCCTACTTATCTACAAGGGGAGGTAGATAACCATTACCTCAGAAAAGAAACAACCAAGCACTTTAGTTATTAAAGTCAATAGGCAAGATTCTTTAATAACATCAATATAAATGGAGAGAATGTTCCTTACATTAAGAGATCTCAAAAAAAAACCATTGCTATGGTTCACACCCATCAGAGCACCTTTTGACTCTTTCAAAGAACATTACCATACATCTGGGAATACAGGTACATATGTTACATATAATCCAGATGTTTTTATTATTTTTGTGGTATCACAGAATGCTCCAAGCAAAAAAAAAGGGGTAATATAAAAATAAAGTAGCACATTCTCCACTTACAAATTTTAAATTATGACACTGGCAGGCATAAAAACTTATTTTGAATCCAGCAGGTTCCTCTGCCATAGCTGCTGCAGCAGTAGTCAGAACTGTGCACTAAAATTTACTGTAATAGCATAAAATTTGTTATATGTAAAATCAATTTCATAAATTTAATGTATGCCTCCTCCACTACTTTAGGTGGCCCATGTAATTTTCTAGACAATCTTTGAGTGCATGTTCAGCACCTATCAGTAAATTCACTCCCAGATTGCGCTGCTCTGGAATTTAATAAAAAGCTGTTTGTCTGCAACCCTATTCAAAAGCTGTCTGGACACGGTCCTGGGCAACTGACTCTGTATAGCCCTGCTTGAGCAGGTGGGTTGACAAGACGACCTCCAGAGGTCTCTTCCAACCTCAACCATTCCATGATCCTGTGAAGACTATTTGCCATAAAACCATACATGCACTCAACAAAGAACTCAGGAGCAGAAACTCTCAGGCTTCCTCTGCTGATGTTCAGATGCAGAAGCATCTCATGATGTCCTTCAGCAGTACAAGTCTGTGCTTAGGACTACTGTACTAAGCCTCTGACTTCTGGTTTAATGACAAAATACAGTTAAAACTCTTCATTATAGTGTCAAGAGTGCTCAGAGGGTGATTCATTGTTTCCAACAACTAAGCATGAAGTATTCAAGAGATGAAAGGGAATTTCATCAATTAATACAAGTGATCACGTACTGTATTATAACCTAAATACGATACCTGTTACCACAGGCTATGAACTCACTGGTGAGGGCCGTATCAGTGCCCAGCTTAAAGCCATGAAATCCATGTTCCTTCAGAAAGTAAAAGCCCTTACAATGAGAATGCTGGAGTACACTTCAAGCTACAAGTTATCTGCCATGACTGATCTGGATCAGGCAGGAAGATCGAAAATATATTCTTCAGGTCAGTCCTTGGGAGAACACACGGTCACCTCTACCAGCAACCATAAACTATGGACTGTCTGCCAGTGAAAACACTGTTTCTAGCTAAGTTTGTGGACCTTTTAGGACCCCAGAAGAATGTATGTTATCATATGGCTCAGAAAGAATCAAAGATATGAAATCTCACGAGCTAAAGCCTCCCCTCAGAGGGAAAGGACCTTGCTGACACTGAACCGAAAGTCGCTGCAACAAACTCCAAGATCTGTATGGTAATAAGGCACCTTCAAAACTAAACTAGCAAAGAGCTGAAAAGTGGCATGGAGACACTGTGTTATTCCCCTCTCTCTTATTAGCTGTGCATTCATAGAAGCAAAAAAAAAAAAAGAAAAAGACACACCACATCACCTGAGCTGGACTGCAATTACTCTCTAAAACATCTCAGTGAATTCTCAGAGAAGTGGAAAGTCAAAATTGGACCTTACTTTTAAAGTGGTCACGGCTCACTGTAAAATGAAAATAAATTCTGTGCTGTGTCCTCATTTTCCATGTGGAAATTAAACAACTAATCCCCTATCTGAATGGCAGAAATTAAAAAAATCTCACAGGATAATCATGCTGGATTTGAACTCCTATAATAAAGCCTCTCCAGTCTTCCTTCATTGCTACCGCAAGATTTAAGCTGGTAGTATTTTGACAGAGATGAGGGTTTAAAAGGCTGTCTAATTTTTCCTATTATTCCTCTAACTGAAGATAATACTACTACCTGAAACTCCCATCCCACATGGTAAGCAATTATGAGTATAGTAGTGAAAACAGAAGTGACTGTAGCATCTTGGAGAGACAGGGAAACAAATTAGAACAGCTTCTCGAAATTTCTAGAAGCCACAAATTTCTATTTTGTTACTTTCAGTGGTTGTCAGCAAGCCTGTAACAGAAAGGCCCAAATGAAAGAAAAAGCAGCAGCAGCAGAGGTCTGATATCCCTTCAGGGACACAGAGATACAAGTCTATCACGGCCCTACAGGACACATCTTTGAGGTCATGTCTGTCAGATTTAATAAAGAAGCTGGCACAAGCCTGGGGGGATGTTTGGTCTTTTTTGTGGTGTTTGAAACCCCTGAACGGAGTTTGGAACCAGCTCAGTGGCACGCCTTGAGACCTGGAGTGAAAGGAGCAGAATTATGGCTTTTTCTGACAGAGAGAGGCACTTTAAGAAATCCTCTTTTATTTGCACTGATAAGCCACAGAGTTCCTGAAGAAAAGTGCCTCTTTCATCAGCTCTACATGAGCAGAAAGCCCAGCATATCTTCCTCCTACCTCCCTGCAGAAGCTGGGCTGATGAGAAGACTACTATGATCCCGTGTGGTGCTCCTCCCTAAATGTTCATGATTCAAGCATGCAAGAAGCAGAGAATAAGCTTGCCTACAGATATGTTAGAGAGGAAAAGAATCATCCAGTCATAAACAGGAGGCCACAGACACACCCACAGACCACCTCTGTTGGGACAGTCTTACTTCACTCTTTGCTGTGTAGTTTGCACAACCAGAGACTTGGACACACACTGCAGGTTTGAATGAGCCACTGCCTACAGCGCATGCACAACAGGACTTCCAAGCACTAAATATCATCATAGAGAGTCTCAAAGGGACATCTCAAAGTCCACCCTGCATTTTATTATTTCTTAGAAAACCGTATATTCTTTCATCTGGTAGTCAAGTTCAAGGTCACACCCGGGAGGATGAAACTATCAGAAACTGAATTACATGTTTGAAAATGCATTTCCTTGTCTTGAGGGTCGGAGCAGAAGAGCTGCCTCAGGAGGTGAATCTACTTCACACATGAGGGAATAGAAAGAAAACAATCTTTAAAGTACAAACACCAAACTTCAAAAGTTATGAACACTAAACCAACACTGCTATTGTAGTAACTGTGATCCCTATTGAATTCAAATAACTGAGTTATAAATTTTATTTGCAGCTCCTCTCTCCTGCCACACTATACTTCTTATCAATAAGCATCAGATATTTATTTTGTTTTCTAAGCTTTTTGAAAAGCAGAGGACATTTATTTCTGTGAAGAAATGCAATGCTTCTCATCCAAAAGTGCAGGAGCATTTGGAATCTTCCCAAATTCTAGCTAAACAAGTCAGCACAGCCACCAAAGAAAAAATAAATCTGTGTTCTTCCTTTATCACAGGTCAATTATCACATAGCACATGGGGAGCTGCCAACAACACTGCTATGTTCAGACACTAAAACTTGCATTTTATTTGCCTGCAGCTGCAATTCACAAAGAAGGGAGTGTTAACCCCCCTCCCCAAGACAAAACATGACCTACCCTAAAAGCACAGGGTGATTGATTCACTGCTTGCTTTTTTTTTTTTTTTTTTTTTTTTTTTTTTTTTCTTTCAGGGTACTGTTACTTATCTTTTGTCCCAAATGCTATTTCTATAAAATCCTTTGATTGCAATGTATTGATTTTTTTCCCCCATTCCTTTTCATCCTTGTCTACCAGCACAGATAGACAGATGTGGCAAAGAGAGGAAAAAAGCACCATTTAAGGTTTTTCAGGTTCAGATTTCAAATTGCCCAGCATGGTCCCTATTTTATTATCAGAGACACTCTCCTTGCCTTGAGTTCTAACAACTTAAAATGAGATTTCATGCAAGATTTATTTTCAATGAAATGAGAAAAAAAATTAATCCTGAAGCTCTGTGAAGCTAAATTTTTTCCATTAAATTTTTAGACATAAAGCCAAAGTCTCCAAATTTCTAGCATTTGCCCTACTTCTATTGTTATAAAATAAAAGTGCTATCAAGCAGCATCACTGTATGAGCTTAGAACTGGAAAGAGTCCAGAATTTAAAATGGGAAGCATGTGGTTTCCTCAGCAACCTAGAAAATGTATTTTGGTGCCTACTGGGTATCAGTAACGATGCCAATTGTCATGTTAATTTTTCAGATCTTTGTTGTTCATAATCTTCTTCTGTGTCTTTCAAGTGATCTCTAATCAGCCAGTAAACTTTCATGACTTTCTCCATCTTGATTTTTGAATGACCTAAAAGTATACTTCCTAGTTCACCACCTCTAATCAACACAATGAAACTGATGGTTCATCAAACAAACCACGCAGTGGCCTCTGTCAGTGAATCCAAACACAGACCCAATAGTAAAGGGTGCATTTTAAATCATTTTTGTTTCAACAACAGAAACTGTAGCAACTTAGCACAGTTTTGGGCACCACACCGAAAAATTCCTTGTCAGTGTCATCAGAATAGGTGATTACACATCTAGAACAGCCACAGAAAATAAAAAAAAAAATTATGAGGTCGCAATACCCAACTGACTGTGGTTACATTACTAGTACAGGCAATCTCTCTAGATTTCAAAAGAAGTAAACAGCTTCTAAATGGGTAAGTTAAGCAAGTTAATGATTTATTTTCTTTTTAAACCTTTACCATGTTAGCTTTTGCTAGAAATTTTCTTTTCACATAGCATTAAAAAATATTACTGTGCAAAAATTTAGTTGATTAGAATTGAACTTCAAAAATATCCTCCAATCTGAGGACCTGCTGAGGGATGAGTAGGTGGTAAAAACTGATTGAATAGTAACAAATAATGCAATTCTTAATTTTCATAAATTCCTTCAACATGCCAATACCTGTCCCCTGTTCCTTCTCATAACTGCTGATTCCAAATATCCATAGGGAAATATTACTTAACACTATACAAAAAAAGCTGGTTTTGTACCACAAATCTTCCATAGTCTTTCACTGGATTCGATTACAATGCCCGAGTACCACTTAAATCGTGTCAATTAACCTAAAACAAACATTTCCTGTCAGATAACCTAGACAATAAAAAACCCTCAAACAAACTATCTATGATGTTTGTGACCTCTGAAGATACTTTAAACTGAACCTTGAGTTCTTCAACTAGAATATATATATATATATTAAAACCTTATCTGTCTGAACATACCAGTTTATAATCAGAGGGAGGAATAAAAACACTATTGTGCACAGAGGAAAAAGTTTAAAGACTGAATATTTTTTTAATGACAATAAAATTCTGAACTGTCCTGGAAGGTCTGAAAGACAGCACTTGGATAAAGCAGAAAAGCAAGCTGTGCACTTTAATAAGAAAGTGCATTCTAGAAATTAAAAGAAAGAAAAAGTAAATCACTGCTTACAAGCACTAAGAGAAAAAAATTTACATGAGAGGAACTACAGGCAAGGGGCAGTATTAGCTATCTGTGAACTCAAAAAATGGCAGTCATATATACCAGATAAAAATCAGACTTCATCATTTTTCCCTAGCACCTGAAACAGTTCTCACAACTTCCACAATAATATGTATTAAAAATTCAGATCAGTCCTTTCTTAGATGTTGTCTCAAGCTCTGCTCTCCTATGGAAAAATGCTAAAGAGAACAAGAAAAAAGCCCTGCTTATTAAATAAATAGAAATTCCATATTGCACCACAAACCTCCAAAACTGTCAGCTGGATTCTTCACTAGGTTTGTTAGTTACAGAAACTGAAAAATTAATCTCTGAATTCACAACCCTCACAATTTAACTGTGTTAAAGGAAAGGCTTCCAGCAACTTCAAGGCTACAGCAAATTCAAATCTCTGCATGTAATTCTAGTTAGCAGCAGGATATACATGTTTTTCTACAGATAGGTTATATGGTTTTTCTATGATCAGGTTGCCCAGACAAGCTGTGGATGCCCCATCCCTGGAAGTGTTCAAGGCCAAGTTGAGTGGGGCTTTGAGCAACCCGGTCTAGTAGAAGATTCCCTGCCCGTGGCAGCAGGATTGGAACCAGATGATCTTTAAGGTCCCTTCCAACGCAAAGCATTCTATGATGGTTTGATTCTATGGTTTTGGGTGAGGTTTTTTTTTTTGTTTGTTTGTTTGAGAAGCACAAAGAAAGATTTACAAAACACCACAAATTGCAATTCATTATGGTAGAGTGATCCCCAGCTGTGCTGCCTGGGAGAACAAGACCTGAAAGCCTTTACATCTAAAAGCCTGGCTCCTCACTTTCCAACCTGAAGAGATCAGATACTTATGTCCTGGAAGCAGCAAAAAGCAAACCTCAAAAAACAGGCCAGATGCAAGAAGATACAAGATGAAACTGTCTTAATATGGATTACAGTGGACACCCCCCAAAAAAAAAGCATTAAAAAATCGGTAAAAAGAGAACCTTTAGCATTGCCTATAAATGATCTAATGAAAGGTCATTCTCAAGTGACAAGTAAAGCGAGTAAGAAAACGTGTGAAAAAACAGTGTAAGAGTAAATGGAAGTAAAACACCCTCAGTGACATTTAACATTTACGCAAATGTCACAGTCCTCACTTCTTGGTTAAACATTCAGCTGGGATCTCAATCTATGTTTGGCGTGTGCAAGGCCAATTTTGAAAACAAAAAGAAAGCACAGCACAAAAATCAGAAATCTGTTAGTGTTTCTAAGAAGACAAACGGTCAAAAAAATGAGCCCATGAAGACTGGGAATTAGGGCTCTGCTCTGGAATTATTAATGACTTATTTATGGCTTAAGCCCATGCCTGGACTTTCATTCCCACATGACATTTGCTGTAACAGACCTGAACATGACCTAAACCCTCGTGATTCATGGTTATGTACAAGAAATAAAGGCACTGGCCAGGCGTCAGAAATTAATTAATATTCTGAACTATTAATATCCTGAGAATTCCACAGAACTGTTTAAATGTCTAGGGAAAAAAATTAAAGAAAAAACACCCACATTTACAGCCTAATACATAAGAGCAGCTTCTCCAAAGATAGAGAGAAAAAAATATTCTTTAAAATTTATTGTGATACATGCACTTCTCTCTTTCTACCATGTGTGGCAGAAAATTGGGATATATTGTGTGCAATTTGCCAACAATCATCTATACTGATGTTCACTGCCCCAGGACTCAATGCCCTTTGGGAAACCCCTCTAATTTCTCTGACAGGGTCTACTTTTCCTTACCCAGACCTCCCCCATTTCACTGATAAGGTCTCCATTTTCTTATCCAGAAGGATATGAAGGATAGTCTGAACCCTGATTATCTTATTGTAGCATTTCCCAAGAAATATTAAGTATGATAAAACAGCATTTCTAATGAAAGTTACACAAAGTTCTTCCTGAACTTTCCTCAGTAAGTTACTGAGAAATCATCCTAATTGCTTCTACTGATACAACTCCTCATTCATTTAGTCACATATTGAAGTTATAGTCAGCCAGTGCTCTGTGCTTCAAACCAGTGTGGCTTTGGTAAGGTGTGGGAGTGAAAAGATTGATTTTTCAGATGGTGTGCCCTCACATAGATACTTCAGTCATTGTCAATAGCACAGTGGAAGCAGAAGCACCACACATATCTACTGAAAGGCAACAACCCCTGCTTTGAATTCTATTGTTTTCATCAAAATTTCAAACTGAAATTCATCATTTCACCAGATTCCCATCACATGAATGGAGTCAATCATCAATCTCCAAAATGTAAATTCTAGTTCAGACTTTTTGACAGACTTGGAAATCGAGATGCATCAGAGATGTGTACCTGACTTAGACCTCTACCCTCTTACCTTCTTCTGAAGAACGTTAACTTTGCGTTCCTTCACCTCTAACATGTCCTTGAGGTCATGGATCTCTCCTGCTTGAGTGCCCTTCTCCTCTGCCATCTCCTGAATCTGCTTTGTCTTCTTATTTAGCATGGTCTCCTTCTCTTCCAGACGTAATCGTAACGCATCCACCTAGATTCAGAAATGCAGACACAGGGCTTGTTTAGCACTGAAGGAGAGAAACCTTAGGAAAGTAAAACTGCACTTCCACAGGGGAAGTATTACAAACAGATCCAGAAATCTCACACCCCTTTAAGGATTCAACATATATAAAACCGTGATAAAACAGCTATCACAAGTGGCAGGAGACTAAACAGTAAAAATAAACTAATGTTTTATTTCCAAACTATATGAGACTAATGCTCCTTCTTGGAAAATCTCAAATTGTACTTCTCACATATCTCAGTCTTGTAACATACAAGTCTGGAATTTATTCCTCAGAGTAGAAGCCAAGACAATGTGTTGTTGAGAAGTTCTCTCATATGTAGAGAAACTGACCCCTTTATTTGAAACATTACTAACATTCAGAGATTTAAACATTGACTCTTAGTAACAAATAGTCACTTTATATTCTAGGTTTTAATCAGAATACTAGCTGAGCCTGGAGATAATGAAAGCAGAGTTCTTTGCAGCAACTGCAGATCAAAACATGGGAAGAGGTTACCTCAGGATGGCTAAGAATATTTTCGCTTAAAAAGCAACATAATAGTTTATATGTAACATGCTTTTTCTGCAGGATGCACTTTTATATTAGAGATAAAATGGAACAAATTACACAGTACAGGATATTGTGGGTGCAATTCGGACCCGTAAACACATTTAGAGCTTCCATGGCTTCAGTAAATTTAGAAACACGCTGGGAATTCTACAGTATCCTCAAACTTCCAAACTGCATGTTGAACAGCTTTTGCTTTTCCTTCTTCATTTCTCTTACACAAATGAAACAGCTCACAAGACAAAGAAAATGGGAGAAGGAATCAGAGCTATCTGAATATAAATTTGATGAGAAGAATAAGGTCACCACAGAGCACAGACTAATCTCAAAGACCATTGTCGAATACGAAATCCAACACCACCAACCTGCTCAAGACACCAAAAGAAACCCACTGACCCCTATCCACTCAGCATTCAGACAGAGCTCAAATCTGCCAGCTTGGCTGCTAATCTTATTTGACAGTATCAGATTTGGTTCCTGTTAGCTGAATCCATTACAGGACATCAGTCACACAGAGTAAACAGGGTAATCAATGAATTTCTTGGTCCTCCTGCACAGCACAGACTAGCAGAGACGTGAAGTGAAAAGATGACTTTGACAACTCCAGCTAAGGAAAGAATTTAGGAAATCACTATGCTTATGGTATTTTGATCAGCATTTAGTTTTAATGTGTTATTCTAATTCCATTTTATTTCGATTTGTTAATGGAAAATTTGCCTCTAAGGCTCTGCATTTACAGTATGTTACACCCAAAAAATCCTTTGCTGTTTTGTCTGACTCCTTTCACACAGAGAAACAAGCACTTGCCAGCAGGGCAAAAGGACTGCCCTGCTCTCCCCATCAGCGCTGCAATCCCACTGCCACCCCTACGTCTGGAGCCTTCTCACTTACACATACGTTATTAAGATCACATTCCTGACCTTTCACCCAGCAAGTGGGGCATGGAGTATAATCTGCAGGGATATCAGAGTTCCAGGTATACCCAAAATATGATTTATAGGACAGCTAATGTTTGCAATGAAAAGTTTAGCAGGTGGATCAGGCTTTGTCTTCATTTTAAAAACACGCAGTTTCATAGATTGATTACATTATGTTCTTCTCTGGATGTCTCTGATATTAAAGCTAAGAGTCACTTATACTAATTCTTGAAGGGAAACTGAAAATCTCCATCAGAAGAAAATCCACATACTCTCTACAGTTGTGTTGCAAAATATTTGAGACAGTCCAGATGCCTACAGCACAGTATGAATTGAAAAGAGAACATCTGCAAATAGAAATTTATCCACAGAATGCTTTCCATTTTCTGATTGATTATTCTCTTTGAACTCTATATTAGTTTACGGTTTGGGGTAAATTATATTCCTGGTATTATTTGTGTGAGGTCCTTGCCTAGGAAACCATAGAAAACACTTTCAAGAGTATTTTCAAAGGCTGGCAGGACACACAATCATCACCTTAGCGCTATTCCTGGCAGAACACTGCACTTGTTTATTCATGTCAGCTCAGTTTATGTATGGTATCCTCCCACAGTGACAAGAATTGAGGTCTGTGGGAGTCAGGTGATGCCAACTTCAACAGAGCCAGCTCAAGATCCTCTCTGTACATGGAAACGACCAGGCAAACAGCTACTGAGCTGGTGACGCCCCTACTCCTGACTTCTGTGTCTTGGATGGTGTTGTCTTAACCCTGGGTTAACCTACTGCTTTCACAGTAATAGACTGTCATGTCTTTAATTATCATGGCAAGCCAAATCTTACAGTACAACTCAGGCAACTGCTCCATGTAACAATGGGTTGGTTAACTTGACCTGCACAGATCATCCAACTGCCCTTGAAGCTTTAGCAAAATCAGCACCTTTGGTTGCCACCTTAACACAAGAGCCTTCCCTGGTACAGATGCCTCTCTTCAGCTGGGTACCACACACAAGACTTGAATTTCTTCACTGTAAGAATGATATATGAAAAGCTGTTGGGAACCACTGATCTGCCTTCACAGGATTTTCCAGCAGCAGGAAATAATACTCTCTGACTCCATTCTTAATATGTCTAGCCATACACTAAACATGCACAAGCCCAAACTTCTAAGAAAAACTAGTACATTAGTAGCTTTAATGACTACCAGAATAAACACAATAAATGAAATAATATTTAATATTAATTTAACCTTAAGCCTTTTTTAGAATCTTGATTCAGTAATTACAGTCTTAGCTTTCAGAATATTCCCAAGCTATAGGGAAATCACTTAAACTTTCAGAAGTCCACAGTGAGTTTCAGAACTGACTCAGGAGCTTGAGTCAATAGGACTTAGGTTGCACACATTCTTTTCCTGAATTTTAACATCACCCCCACTGCACAGTAGCAATCAGGTTATGATGCTGCTGATTCTCACTTGGAGAAAAACCAACCCCCAGTGTGCTTTTTCTTCTTATCTACCTGTCACCTGTTCAAATCATGGCTGAACTATCAGTTTAGATAAGTGAACCAAACCATACTTAATTCAGAGGTTTCAGACGGTACAATCATCCCCTCATGCTGTATTCAAGCCTCAATTTCTCTCTAACAGTAAAATTCAAAATTCTAATTCTCTGTTGGTATGACTACAGACAGTAAAGGCAGAAAAAGGAACAGATGGAGTACCAATCCTGGAATGTGTGTTCAGAGCTCACAAAGGTTTCTAACAGAAGCCAGCTATTTTTTAGAGCAGAGGTTAAGTAATTCTATGTCAGCATTCAGAATTCAAAGATAATTGAGAAAAGCACAGAGATATGAAATTATATTTGGTATATATGTCAGAGATGCTTTTCACCTACACTAGCTATTGTTATGTGAAGTCTCCAAGTATATTTGAAAAGGATCAGTTTTGTAACATTTCATTACTAACTTGCAAACATATTATATAAATTCAAAAAAGAGTTAAGCCTTTTTACTGATAGCATCATCTGTAATTAAGACTTTAAAGCTATGTTTATTGACTGATTTTGAATGCAGAGGTAGTTTACAGGACTTAATTTAATTCTCTACTTTTGACATTGATCTTTTTTATTTATTACGTTAGAGTTGACTCTTTATCTCCTTACACAGATTGCAGCAACATCAAGTATGGTCTGTAGGACAGAGTGAACTCTTTATGAACACCCAGCTCCAGTTACACCTGGACAACTCAGCAGGATTCCATGACCACGCCACGGAGCAGGGGTGCACACACCTGGCTTTGTGCAGAGCTTGTCTGCTTCTTGCTGGGGTTATAAACTCAATGCAGCACATTTGTACTGATTCTAGGGTCTGCTCAGGTCAGAAATCAGTTCAAATGTTCTTCCACAACCTTTGGCACAAGATATTAAACACCTAAACATGGCAACCTCAGTTCTGTGAGCTGACCTTCATGTTTGCAGGTGTCAGTATAGGTCTTCATGTAGCTGGTGCTAATAAGTCTTGTTAGAGACATTCAACTCCCATCTGCACATTCCTCACTAAATGTAATCCACTTCCTAACTGTCTCTGATTTGGGAGATCCTATTACAGTTTCCAAACACCAGCATAAGCCCCAATAAAGAAAGAGCCTTAAAAAAAATTTGATGTTCTACTAAGATATTCAGAGAAAATAAAAACTTACAGAGGACTAGATTCATTTTTCTACTGAATATTCATCTGAATTTACCATAGGAACAGACCAATTACAGAACCATGCCAGCTTGGGCAGCGTACAAAAATAAAGGGGAATGTTCTCGCTGGTTAATGTAACCTCCCACTGAAGCCACATACCTTCATACCTTCTGGCACTGACCTAAGCTAAAGGGCTCACTGGGTAAAACAAACTTTATATGGATAAAGCCTTAATTCCAAAACAAACACTGACTTATTTTCTGTTTTGTTTACAAAGTGACCGTACAGTTTTAGAGCTATTTTTAAAGGTTTCTTCACAAATCAAAAATGTTAAACACAATATCCTCCCCACCCAGTAGCCCTCAAGAGAAACACCCCACAAACAGCTCCCTGTTGTTTGCAGTTCTAGGATGGCAGGTGGCAAATCCATTTTTGAGATATCATAACAACACTTTGCCCCCCCTACAAGCAGGTTTCTTTAACAGACAATTAAATAAAAGGGGTAATGAAGGCATTCTCTCTCAGAATGTTTATTTAAATATGACTTGAAAATACCAATCCCCTATGAAGATGCCTGCCAGTATTTGACAGAAACTGCACCTCTCTTCCTCCTCACAACTCTTTCTAGGTGTCTTGAGAGAAGCTAGTTATGCTTTAACATTGACCAGTGATGTCAACAAGTGAGCCCAAGCAGGATCCCACATTCCTATCCTATTCCCAGCAACAATGCTTGTATGGAAAGGAATCTTTTCCTTTAAAAAGGATTCAATGACAAACATCTCAACACTGTATATTTACAACATGTTTCAACCTTATACATGAGAGAATACTTGTGAAGGCAGATGATGATTTAATGGTTGAGCTTTCTGAGAAGAAGACCAACAAGGATGAAAAAGATAAGACTTATCTTTCAAAAAATATAAATACCTTCTTGGTACTACATAAAAATCCTCAGGAACATAACTAATCATTCCAAATATCTGCTCTGATACAATGGAATAGCCAGTTTATCAACAACATTTTGTATGTGTTAAATTCATAGCAGTCTGCCACATCTTACTGTGGAGAACATGCTGGACTATTCAATCCATTAAATCTATCACAAAAACATCATTCTAAAGTATTATTAATGTTTTAGCTACAGCAGCTCCTTACTGAAAGACAGACAGATAGAAAATCATTACCACAGATGTTACATTTTACTTACAATATCTGGGAGCAAATTATGTGAATATCCTAAAAACAGTAAGCAGAAAATTGGTCTCTCTTTTCCCTCTTATCCCCCTCCTTTCAGCCACTTTTCATCGGTAAAAAAAGTTTCACGTTTCAAAGGAAGAATCCAATTTGGTTTGGAATTGTGGTGCTGTGTGAGAACCCCATCTGGAAGCACCCAGTGCAGAACAAATATTCTCAATGATTATTTCGTAATATATAACAAGTTAGACAGTCATTTTCTATGTTAAAAAAGTACTTTGGCCTTCAGCTAAAGTAAAAGCAAATGTTCTGAATAAGTGTCAAGAGTATCTATCAAGGGTATATAACCAAGTCTTTCTGTTTTTAAATATTCTGTTTAAATTTTGTGCATTTTGCGTAAATATGTTTAACTACGTTAACAGTTGAAATTATGGCCCTCTCCTGAAGTCTCTTAGCTTGCTAATAAAGTTTATTTGTTCAAGAACTTATTTCTCATGAGCAGAAAAGTACTGCCATTTATTATTTAAAAGTGAGAAGAGAAATGTGTTTGTAGGTTTGTCTCAATACTGCACAATGATTTAACATAGCTATATTCTTTTCAATCACTGTAATGGTTTAAACCTGCAACTTACCTCTGACAACGTTTATTTACATAATACCCATTTTCAATGATATTTTGAAATGTAATTTTTTTTTCTTTTTAATAGACATATGTGAATGTAGGACACATTCCTGAACTAGCAAAAAGGAAAGAACAAATTTAATAAGAGGTTTATGAGTACAAACTAGCTCACTTTCACAGTTATACCCAACAATGCAATTTCAATTCCTACATAAATCTGAGAGTAACCAGAAAAGCCATCTTAGAACAACCAAAGATATGTAACTTGATTTCTGCATTCAACAAGGCCACGTGCACCCACAGATTCACTGACTTTGGTTAAAGGAAAGCTACACGAGGGTAAAAAGTTCAGATCAATTCTCTTACACTCTTAAAATTTGGAACTTTCCTCCCAGAGTTACCCACAAATTTTCTGCATGCTTATTTCACAGCTCTTCTTGGCTTTCTACTGCTTTAGCTGTAAGGACACCTAGTTTTTGATGCATCACTGCCATCTTTTGGACTCCCACTAACACTGCAGTTTTCCAGGCCAAGGATTTGTAATGCTGTCTGCACTCAACATTTCACGCTTGCCCTTCAAGAATGTCCAGAAGCAACACATTTATGCCCCACTTTGTATCTGTCTGATGTTCAGATACGCACTGGGGTCTTATATAATAAGGGAATTTCTGAAGCACTTGTTACTGAAACACAGCTTCGAAAAGATTTTTCCTTTCTCTTGGAATATGCATCATACAACATGAAAGCCCACATTTTAGGTGTGAGCACAGTCAACTTCAGAGTTCCTGAACATGCTGACAGTACTAATGAAGCCTCTGCAAGGTTTATCCTACTGGAACTCTCTTCCTTTTTCTGCTGTTTTTTAGCTACAAGGTCATTGAAAATAAAACCCCCCAGCAACTTCCAGCTCAGCTGAGCACCCACACACATCTATTTGTCTTTACAATCCCCCAGCCTAGAGAATCAAACAGATAATCAAAGACACAAAGTGCTCACAGAAAGAGTACTGAAAGCCTATGGGACTGTATAACCTAAGTAAAAAGAAACAAAATAATGCTTTTTAGCTCTGAAAAGTCAGTAACTAAAGAGTTGCCCATTTCACCTCTGTCTGCAGGATGGCAGCCCTTTGCTCTTTAGCTGTAAGAGACTCTTTCAGAACTTCGATATGCTGCTTGCTGTCAGAGAACTGATTTGTGAGGGTCTCCAGCTTCGTCTGCAAGGCCAGCAACTCGGTGTCTTTGCGGGACAGCTCCTGTTTCACCTGGCCAATCTGAAAAAGAAAGAAAAGACAGGCAAAGGAAGAAATAATTTATACCTTCCTTACAAAAATGACTATAAATACATCTAACTACCAACAAACAGTATGATACTCTCCCACTCAGCCCACGGAATTGTGAAGCCTTCTGTTAACTTGAATTAAAGGCCGGCAAAAATTTGTGTCAGAAGCAAAGGATACAAGGAAAAAGATGGGGGAGCAATGGCATCAATTTTTCAAGAGAGGTTCTTTTTAACAGAGGCAGTCTGTTCTTGTTCATCTTCCAAAGGACCGACCAGAACCAGATACTTAGCAGGGATAAAGTTTTAATGAAGATGAAGCAGAACCCCTCTCAGAAGCATGATGTTTGCTTTGGAATGTCAAATCAGAAAGTTTCCCTCCATCTCTCCACATGGCAATCCAGACTCATGCTTGTAGAAGATGTGAAGACACCCTTACTTTCCCCGCTATTCACAGGACCAGCATTTCAATCGTCTAAGATTTAATCTATGGAGGCTTCTTAAAGCAGATGCAAATATACATCAGAACAACACGAAAACTGTTTGTGGAATTGCACTTTGCTGGGAGAAATTTCCTAAATTTAATTTAGTAAATTAAATCAGTACAGAAATGCAAATTTTAACAAATGTAGGTTGGATTATTTAAAAAAACAAACAGTAAGAAATACCAAAATAAAGCATTGAAATAAAATGAAATGTCCTTCTAAATGCAATTATCACCCAGGACAATTTTTATTAAATATGAGGGTAAAAAAAAAAAAAAAAGAAAAAAAAAAAAAAGAAAAAAAAAATTCAGTAAAGAGGACAGGGAAGTCTAAATGTAGACTTATGTCCAAGTTTGTAACCAGCTTTCTGGTTTCCTTCCTACAGATCTCACAGAATAGCAATATTTTATTGCTGAATATTTTATATAGCAGAGGTGGACATATCTCTAAAAACTAAACAGTTTTTCCTTTTTTAACTTGAACAATTTTGTTTGTGACATTAAAAAGAAAAATCCCTTGGTCTCAAAAGTATGTAGTCCAATGCTTCAAAACAGAAATTAAAGGATATCACAAACTAAACAAATTGATCAGGTCATCCTCCATGTTTGAAAACGTGTTAAGAACAAAACAATGGTATAATTTATAATAAAAACAAAACTTAATTGGAATAAATGCACATACTAGTAGAAATAACTAAGAGAAAAAGCTTGGGTAAATGCTGTTTTATCTTGACAACACTGCTTCAATAAGGGCAACTAAAGAAAGAAAACTCTTTCCTGAAGAGTATTAAAACAGCATCAAGGACTCCTGTGTTCCAGTGTGAAACAGTGCACGTGAGGAGATAAGGAAGGAGGATGACATATCCCAAAAAACCTCACACAAACTAGTTTAAAATGGAATAATGGAAAGGTGTACAAGATGAATTTAAAGAACTATTCAATAGTTTTTTAATTTAAACATACTAGGTTGCTTTTTTAATATTTTTACTAAAAGCAGATATGCCCACAGAATCATTTTGCCACCTATTTACATTTAATACCAAGGTATTGATGTTAGCAGCATTATCTCTGCTGTCAGCCACTGGTCAATACTCCCAGTTGCACAATACTGCCAGGCACAGCAGAACAGCTGGGAAGAGAGGAATTATTTACTGCTAGTTTTGTTTTCTAGAGTATCTAAACAAAAAAAAAAGCCTTTTTAAAAAATTTCAGATGACACAAACGTTTCCAATTAGTAGGCAGCCTGAACTATTATAAAACTTTGTCAAAACCACTTTGGACTTTCTTTGAAAAGATAAACCTTTTTGGGGTCATCTCAGAAGAGATGTTCACCACATGTCATTACATTAAAATTCCCAAGTAGCAAGACTCCCAAGAGCCTTGTCTCTAGAAAATCCCCATTTCAGAGCTGCAAGCCCACACTACAAATGTGCTAAAGCTCCTTAGCAAAAGTGCAGCACATTCCATTCCACACTGCAAGAGAACTTAAGACAGCATCAAGTGCTCACACCTCTCTTCTTGGTGAGACACTGTGTTCACTCTTTTGAGTGAGACTCTAATTTCACAGCAAAGGAATAACCTAAACTCATGCTGCTAAAATTGAACAATCAGTTTTAAAAGCATTCAGCATCCAGCTTTTGTTGTTTTGAGGGGAACAATGTTAAGAGAGTTCAACCCAAGTTTTCAAATTAGTTTTATTTCACTAGCAAAAGCAAACCTCTTTGAAAGTCTGGCCCAAAAATGGGTGCTGAATACTTCTGAAAATCTGCTTCAGTAGAGAGGAGTAAGTTATTGCTCAAACGGCTCATACCATTAAAAAGAACCAACAAAACGAATACAGATGTTCAGCCGAAGAGTGATGTTATTTATGGACACCAAAACCATGTGAACAAAAAGGCAGCTACAAGGCTGAGCAGGCTGTTAGTTCTACTTGTTATATCAAGTTGTTAATAGGGTAAGAGAAGAAGAAGCTACCCCAAAAGCCAGAGAGCTAAAAGCCAGTGAACGGCCACTGCACACAAAAGGTAGATCTTACTGCAGAGACCTCAGTCTGGAGACCAGCCACTCTTTTTTTCAGGTCCTCCCCTTGAGCCTCTTTGGCACTTAGCTCTTCCTTCAGTTGCTCTACCTGTCACGACATTGTTATGCTTTTAAATATTTATTTTTTGTCAGCTTCCAGTTACCCAGTCCGAGTAACTAAAAGCGACAAAGAACTGAGCAGAACAATCAGCACTGGTCACTCATTTTCTCTTCCATTCTTCGTTAAGTCTTCTTAAAAGTTTAATGTCTGTGTAATTTCATATGGGCTGCCAGACATGAATTTGATTATGAAACAAAAGATGCATAGTTATGGTTATGCTCACAGATGCCAGGTATGGGGCACTTATCCCAACAGTTTTGAAACTGGAATTCATAAGGAAAATATGCCAGGAAAAAGGACATATTTCAGTTCAAGAGGAGTTAAGTTAATTGTCAAGATACAGCCACAAATTACTATACAATACAACAGTGAAAAAATAAATGCTGTGCAATTACAAAAGAAAGAAGGACAACCAGACTGGAGATGATCACGAGTCATGAGTAAATAGTTACCAAAAAAGGAGCAAATTTTCTGCAGGAAAAATAAATGATCAGACACAACAGACAGAAGAGATCCAGAGATCAAGTAGCTGAAGAGATCTACAGGTCCACAGAGGGAGAGGAGAAGGAGAAACTGAAGAGTTGCTAACAGGGGAAGAAGGAAAGAAGAAAGAAAGACGAAAGAATGGAAGGAAGAGATGCTCTAATCATGTCTCCATTCCTAATTTGAAGGGGGTATCCTTCAGTTCCTGGAAGCAACCCAGTGGAGTAAAGGACAAAAGTATAAAAGAATAGATGTGGTTACCTTGAGGTAGATCAGTGAGCTGGTGTGAGGCAAGTGACAGAAACACGTACTTAGTTTATGTTCCTAATTCAGGGCAAGTAACACTTCACCAAGATATTTCATTCAGCACTCTTTTTTGACAAATAATTTCAAGCAGGACAAATGCAGTAGGTAGGACCTAGTAGAGTCCCTTGCAACCTCTGTTCCATAGATTTGTAAAAGTTAATTAAGAAAAGCAGGACTGTTCACAATATACTTGAATTAATACACAAGGGGGCCTGAATCTTCATTAAAGAACATTGTTAGGGCCCGGTAAAAGACTGAGAAACAAAGAATGAATCCACTTTTGCCTGTAGACAATTCAGTAGTCAGGGTCCATCTTTATACCTGAGGATCAACACGTCTCACTGCTGTATTTGTCCTGTATTTCAAACAATATAAATTAATGCTGGCACCATCACTGTTATAGAATCTACTCACATTCTGACTCCACTACTGTAAGGAGAGTGAAATGGAAAGCCATTACAGTGACAGTTCATGCTCTTTTCAGCCTTTATATAATAACAAGGCCCACTAGTTACAGAACAACAGCTGCAGAAAGAAATATCCTTTTTTCAACAGACTGCTTTCGAAAAGACTTTAGACCAAATAAAACCTGGAACTATGATGGGTTAGAAGTGGTCTAAAGATAAACACAAAATCTTTCTAAAATAAAAGAAAATCAAGCATGTCAATAAAAGCAGAATTTGGGCCACTGAACTTACTGAGCCAGCTTTATCATATTTAAAAATTTGAATTTAAAATTCTCCTAAATATTTACAAATTACTTCAGTGGCTTAATGGCAGAACACAATAAATTTTGTTCCCCAGCACTTGAATGAGAACCCAGACCATAACTCGTAGCTGTAGTATGAAAATTTCTCTCGTCTGCTCACTAAGCTCAGTTTAACTTAATACTGTCACTCGTTCTCTCAATACCTTATTTTTCATGAATTTGGAATGACTACGGTACACCTCCATCTGCTTCATTTCCTCTTCACGTTCCTCTGTGCTCAGAGCCCCATTTGACTTCAGCATCTGAATCTCCTCTTCCAGATCCCGGAGGCCCCGCTCCATGGAAGAAATTTTCGAATCCTGAAAACGATTGGAAGAGACAGATCAAGATACAGAGTCGGACGATTTGTTAACGTACCACCGGAGTGAAAAAAAAGGAAATAATTTGTTAGACGTGTACCTGCCCTTGAAATTTACTCCTGAAGTTCCTACAGAAATCTTTACATCTGAGTGCTCAGATACTCATTTTTCAATGTTTTTTCTACCTTTCAAGGAAAGCAAAAGTTTAGTACTTACTGAAAAAAAACATGGCTCAGGGTAGGGACACAGAATACGATGAATAAATAAAGGAACACGCAGAAAAGCTGCCTTGTAATGCAAAGCCAGCATAAACCAGAGAAATTTAATTCTAATTGAATGGACAGCCAAATGTGACTGCAAGAATGGCAAAAGATTGGGTTTGTGCCACTAGAAATTTAAGTGGGGTCACAAATGGAGAATAGAAGGGCACCATAAGCAAGGAGAAGATGCAACAATCTAGTTTTGATTGGATATAGCAGGAAAGGATCTGTCAAGTATTCTGGCTCATACATACAATATATAAAGCATTTCCATGTTTTAAAAATACCCAGAAAAATAAAAAAGTCAATCTATCCTTATCCTCACAGTTTTGCAGGATGATCTGTCTACTTGGCTTACTTTTCATGAGAAGTCCTATGTGTTAGGAACAGCAAGAACAGATTCATACAGCACACAGAGTTTCATGCGTACTCATGAACAGGGAGATGCATTCATGGATTGTAATCTCTCAAAGGAGTTAATTTTTTTTTAATTTAATTTCCCCAAAATATTTATTCTTTCCTGAAAAACAATTAGTGTTTGAAACTACCCTACAGTCTTTCACAAACGAAACCTTTATAATTTTTAATTTGATAATCAAAGAAGTGCTGAAAAAAAAGCATGAAAGACTTTCACATCCAGGTGTTCGTTCATGAGATAAGGTTTTTTCTAAAGGGCCATTAGGAAGATCTTATTGGACCTCCTGCTTAATGTTTGATGCTCGAGTTAAAATCAGTAAAGCAAACTTTTGCAACAAAAAATTAGAGAGGTAGTGAGGTGATGTGTTGAAATGTGTCCAGTATTTAGTTTCAGCCCTCACATCATTTCCCAGAAATGCCGGTGTGTTTCTCTTTTGATAAGAAAGACTCTTACTGTTACCAGATGGTCAATTAGTTTTCATTAGTATGGACAAGAAAGATGACTAATAAAAGAATGACAGCAAATGAAAGGCTTCAGATTAGAAAGATGGGATATGAATATGAAAAACATTGACATAGAATGGAAAAAGTTGCAAGGGAAAAAAAGGAACGAAAACAAAAGGAGGGATACAAAAAAGAATAGTTTGCAAAGACAGTTTCCAATTTTTTGACTGCATTTGTCCAAAATACATGTCTGATGTACTTTATGGGCCACACAATATGAAATATGATACCAAAAAGCTGCGTAAACCACACACTTGACTGTGGCTCCTGAGCTCCTGGCAAACTGCCATCAATCCATTAAATACTTAAGTTAATGGTTTGAGAATTCAATTACAAGTTCATCTAGAAAAGTTAGGTTTATGGTGACATACAGACATCTTTCTAGCTATATGCTCCATTCTTTAAGTGGGTGTTGAGTTTGCCAGCTCTGTTGGCACACAAAATGCAAAGCAGTATTTCAAATGTTGATAATATAAAAATAAAAGAACCCACATCATCATAAAAACTTAAAAATCTTTCATACTAATCTATCATTCCCATTTCTGTAATATAATGGATAACTGAAAGAAATCCATATATGCTGCTGCAGGCAGACAGAAGGCAGGTTTCTACTGTGTCTGTCTCTTCACTGACCAGTAATAAAGATAATTAAATAGTATATAGTAAATATACTTGTTTTAAATTAGAAGACTGACAGAAGTATATGGTATTTTGCAGAGTCAGTCACCTTTCATATGAAAAGCCATTTTCCAGAGAACAAACTCTGCTGTGGCCCACACAGACACTCATTTACCTTCATCTCAATAACAGTCTGAAGAGCCTTTGTCTTGGCTGTGTCAGGAGCGTTTTCAAATCGACGATGGATCTCCTGTACCAGCAGAAAAGAAAGCAAGAGTCAGACTACTGGCATCATGTCCCAATAACAACATAACTACTAGAAGCTTCTCCTTTTACTACATAGCATAACTCAGTGCTGCTTTCTGATGTTACCAGTTCACACATTTTCCTTTATCGTTTCTCATATCAAAGAAAGGACAGGTGAAAGTTCACTCATCAGAATCACAGCCTCGGTTAAAAAGGCACACCAGAAACTACCTCTCTGACTACCTACTGACTCAGACTTGAAATGACAGCTGAGTCTACCAAAAAGCTCTATCATCTGCCTGCTAAACTAATCTAAACTCTTGATAGTTTCTCATGGAAGACATACATGTAATTCATTTGGCTGGGTGCTTACTGAAAACAGTAACACTGTGGTTTCAATTTCAACAAGCTATAGGGAGCAGCTGTTCTTGATAACTCTCTTTTTCCAACTTTTTTACCCCAGAGTAGCATTATTTAACTACACAGGATGAAAATCTCTCTCCCCTGGGCCTTGAGCATTAGTGAAAGTACATGACTATATAGCACATTGTTCTAGAAGCTCAGAGTACACAAACAAGAGGAGACAAAAGTCCATATGATGTTTATGTTGATGTAAATTCACAAAAATAGCATGTTTCAGACTGCTTGCTAAAGAATAACACAATAGAAAGCTGAAACAACTTGTTCTACCATATAAAGTAGGGGTTTCAAGACAACAAATGTGAACACAGGAGAAAAAATATAGTAACTATTCAACTTTTTTTGTCTTAAAATAGTATTGTCCTTACACCACACACCAATGTTAAATGTAAGAATGTGAATACTGTTAGAATGCTAATCTTGTATGCCATAAAAATACTTTGGTGCCACAGAGTACAAACTGTGATGTCAGTTAACCTAACAACAAATTCGATATGTGCCTATATACAATTTAGCCACCAGCTTCCCTAGAAGACAAATCCCCAAAGCCATTTACAATCTTATCTTTCCAATAGACGTGGTGAAAAGATAGCGTGGTAGTCAGACATGCAACTTGCAACTTATGATTAATTATCTGAATGAGAGAGGTAGAGCTGCACAGTTCTTTTCAAAATACTGAACACACAACTTTCAAGGCTGTCAAGTGTCCTTACCCAGCTTTGAAGTGAGCAAGATCAAAATGTCTGATGACATGACAAGGGCCACAAGAAGAATTTTTCATAAGTTTGGCATAAGACCATTTGCGTGAATTGATGTCCATTAGTGGTAATAACAAGGAAACCCAGTAGAAGGTTTGCCTTTTGTCTGTAGCATCATAAATGAGGTGGTATTTGGGAGCTCACACCCAATACTGGTGTAATACCAAATCATTCTCTAATCTCTGCTTGGTTATGAGAGCACCTACTGAGAATACGCATATAAAGAATAGAACTCCAAGAATCTCATTTAAGTCCTTTGAGAGGAAAAAAGCAAAAACAGTTGAAGACACTCCAGTCACATCTCCATGGCATGTTAAAATTCATGTCCACTTAAAGAAAAATTACATGGGATAGGAAGAAAAGAGTTTGAATTCCTCAAATTTCACCATTTAAAAAAAAAAAAGCCGCTTTTTCTAACTTCAAAACTCACACATGGGAAAAAGGGAGTAATTCTGAAGATGATTCTTTAAGCTTGAGAAAGTAAAGAAAGATCCAAGAATGAAAAGTATCCCATTCTGAATTGCAGGAGCTTTCCCTAAATACAGAAAGCTGCATCTCCAGCTGTTCCTGTCAAATCAGTTGTACAACCATCCAAGTCCTATTATTGTAGAATAAAATGAAAGAGTGTGATAATCAAAAACAAATAAAAACAAACTTGTGAGCTTTTAGAATCTGAGAAAACAAAGGCTAAGATGGTCAAAACATAATAGGTTTGCCATAAATCTATTTTGGACACTAATATTTTTTTTTCAGTAGTTAGATAATTTCCATTTGTGCAGAGACATGGTTTCTGACCTGAGAACATAAAATCAGCTACCACCATAGAAATGGAATAGATGGACTATGTAGCAGGAGAACAGCATGTCTGTAAAGGGATGCTAACACAACAGTGCCTGCTTTCCACATTGCACAGCAATTTCCCGAACTGAAAATTCTTCTGAGCTTCTTCTTTAGAAATGCCTGTATCTCCTCTGTCTCAAATGATGCTCTGCACTTCAGCAAAGGAAATGTCCTACTTCTATCAGCTTAAGTAATTCCACTGCGATTTGGATGACATAACCTGCCGAAAAATAACACCTCCCACCTCTTGACTGCATAGTAAGGGCTTAATTTTGGCAACATGCCTGTGATTCTGAGGAGCCTGAAAAAAAGGCCAAAGGAAGACTGAGCCTCCCCTGAACACAGATTTAAGGGCAGCTGCTGAAGGATGGTGGTGCACAGATATCCTTTCTAATTATGAAATATAGGTTACATACGTGTCTTTCAGTGGCAGAACGGAGAAATACTAATATATGGTATCTCTGATGTATTCAGATTCTATTGTGGACACACCTCCCACAGATGAATGAAAATTAACATTTAAATCTACAAGCCAGGATTCTGCACAGTCATTAAAACCACAGAGCCATACACAGATATCAGGAGCAGAAAAATACAAACCCCATCCTTTGTTCCTTGCAAGTTATCTGTTTTGACAAAGCAATAAAGCATTATTCCTTGGCACTAATTTCACACACAAAGAACTTTCAATTGTTATTGTTCCATATCAGATTAGTAAATCTCAGCATCTTTGTACCTTTCAATGCAATGTACCTTATTAAACAAGGAGGGGCTCTTATAAATCTTTGTTATGCTTTTATTGCTTTTATATGTTCAATGATTCATTTATTTTAAATGAGATGATAAAAAGGGAAAAAAAGCTACTTGCCCCCAAGGGACAAGTATGTGCAACATGCAGGCTTTTCACTGTTACATATTATTAAAAATATGCACCATGTTTCAGTTTAGGCAAATGGGATCTTCTAGCCACCAGATATCATCACAATATTGCCCTAAATATTGAAGAATGCTCTGTTATCCCATTTCTGTTCTGAGTTTTATGGTTAATACCCCATTAGTACAAGCCAGTAGAGTTTCTACAATTCTTTGATGTAAACCAGGAAAGCTTTAGGTGGAGGGATGCCTTATTGCATGTCTGGCACTGGTGCTACCACTACAGGTATACTGTGTCCACTTTGCGTGTCTACAATTTAAAAATGATACTGAGATATTTAAGAAAGTTCAAAGAATGACTGCAGGAGCATGATTTTTGCTACTTAGAAAAAAAAAATCAAAGCAAAAATTACGGTGCAAATTGATTCCAACATTAAATTACATTTACAGGCAACAAGAACTCAAAATGGGTTGTTCTGCTCCCCCCCAAAAAAAACCCCCCCACATTAGGATTCAATAACCAGAAACAGAAGGCTAAAAACAGTCAGAATTTCTAATAAACAGTGTGGCCACCTTACCCAGAGCTGGGGTTCATATTTCATCACTGCCAAATATTAATTAAGAATAGGCATCTTCCTTTTAAAGAAGACCTACCACAGAAAAAGGTATAAACTAAAGGTGTGTATCATTATTACATCTGCCAAGTAGGTCTACAAGGTAGCACAGCACCCCATGAGAAACCAAACTGTAATTTTTCTGGTCAGCATAATTACATAGAACAGCTGATCAAACACACTGAGAACACAGAATACATAAAGAATAGCTGTGATAAAGTGATTTTAATGCACCGTAAAGAATTAGAAATTCTACAGGTTTTTTTCTTGACCAAGAAATACCAAAATAATTCAAAATTAGAGGATATAGTTTGGAATTGAAGGAGTCCTCATTAGGCAGCGTTATAATTACTATAAATTATGCATGTGTGCATAAAAAGTAGGAATTTGGTCTGAACCTCTTCTTCCTGCATAACCTGGCCATATTATTAATTGCTATTTCCTGCATCTGATTTTGCATGGGATTTAGAACAAATATGAAGGTGCAATTCCAAGCCATGATGTTTTTATAGTGGTGTAGGCTATCTGCTTAAAAACACAGCAACTTATCTCTCAGTAGCCACAAGATAAGCAGTTTCCAAAGCAATAATGGACATGCCTTCCATTTCCTGCCAAACTTACATGTACATTCCACACAGAGTAAGAAAAACACACTATGTCATACATAATTTCTTTTTCAAAAAACTGTGAAAAAATGATGTATAATTAAAAGCAAAGTTGTAATTCTTACTTTTTTTTTTTTTTTTAATCCTAACTGGCCTACCCATGTCTGTATATCATCAAATACGATGATCTGTGATGGAGCTCTGTAACATTTAGTGGATTGGAAAGTTTTAATTGACTAAAAACTATTTGGTTTTATTCTCCAACATGTAGTCCAGGCTAAATTAATGTTTTATCCTTTTGTACCTAAAGCTTAGTTTCTCAGACAGCTTTTCTGTCTATCTAGATTTTAGCAACCTAGTTCCAGTTAATTACAGTGAAACCCAAATGTTACAACTAAAGGAAAATTTCAGGAGCATCCATCGGTTCAGAATTATCCATCATTGTTAATTTTAGAAATTATTTAACAGATATATAAGATAAAATAGACCTTTGATTGTGTAGAAGGACAAATCATACCTGACTAACCTGATTTTCTTCTGCAGTGAAGTACCTGGCTGTGTGGGTAAGGGATGAGCAATGGGTGTTGCATGTCTTGACTGAGGGCCTTTGGTGTGGCCTCCAAACATCCTTGGAGGCAAATTGGTGAGACACAGACTGGATAAATGGTTAACAAAATGGGTGGGAAATCAGCTGCACTGTCAGGCTCAAAGCCTGGTGATGAGCACTGTGAGGGTCCAGTGGGCAGCTGCTTCCTACTGACAGCCCTCAGAGGCTGACACTGTTCAGTGCCTTCATTATTGATCTGAACAGTGGCATAGATGGCACTCCCTGCAGGTTTACAGATTACATGAAATTTGGGGAAGACATGAACTGGGAGAAAGCAGTGTGGCCTTTATGTAAAAAAAAACAAACCAAACCACCCAGAAAAACAAAACAGCCCAACTGCATCCTGGGCTGTATTAGCCAAAGTACACAACCAGGAGATGGGAAGCAGATAATTCTCTCTGTGCAGCTCCTGGGAGAGCACTGCTGGAACACTGTGCCCAATTTTGGGCTCCCCAGTACAAGGAGGGCATTGAAAAGCTGAAGGGATGTCTGACAGACAGGCTCCAAGAAGACTGGGGCTGGAACATGTGATGCAAGGAGAGAGGGTGAAAAAACTCTGTTTGCTCAGCTGAAAAGAAAAGAAAAGAAGGCTTGGGGGGAAACTTGATGCTCTCTAGAACTAACTCCCTGGAAGCTGTAGAGATGATGGAAACAAAAGTCTTTTCAGAAGTGGAAGGATGATTGGCAACGGGCAAAAGTCAAAGCACAGAAAATTTGGACTTGTTAATATGAAAAAGATTTTACCAGGAGAGCAACCAAATGCTGGACCAGGTGTCCAGAGAGGTTGTGGAATCCCCATGGCTTGAAATTGCTCATTTGAGCAGAAGGTTGCATGAAATAACCTGTGGGAGAGCCCTTCAATCTGCATGACTCATTTATATAAATATCTTTACTACCTGGGGCCAGAAGGTGACTGAATAGTGTTACAGTTGTTTAGTTTCAAGATTTTTTCAAGTATTTTTCAAAAAGTGCTTCATACCAGTAATTTTAACTACTATTTCAGCAACACATAAAAACTGATCTGAAAAAAGAATTTCTAATAAGAGCCTTGTATAATTTATTTCATTGCTATTAGAGTTTTGCTACTAAAATGTTAGAGTTATACAAGTTTGGAGGCAGTAATCATGGCAGTTCCTTCAGAAATTATTTCTGCATTTCTCCACTTGTCGTTTCCTGCATTTGCAAACCCAATCAACATAATTCCCTGAAAAAAACCTGACTGTACTAATAAAGAGCATAACTTTGAAAGATGTGCTGCAAACTGCAAGCACATCCATAATGGGGGCAGCCAGTTGCTTGGAAGCTCAGATACCCCTGGCTAAAGAAACTCATCTCTCTGCTTTGCAATTTTATTAATCCATTCAGATGATTATTTCTAAATCCAATTAAACCCTCCGATATTAGGACACTTAAGTTTGTTAACAATGGCATCGAGTAAAGTGAAAATTAAAGCACAGCTCCCAGTTAATCTCACTATTCCAATCAGCAAGAAACAAAAGGAAAATCCCTTGAAATTTCAGCATTAAAGGCAAGATAAGATGAGAGAGACCAATTCAAACCATCCTATTACTTTTAAGTAGCAGGTCATTGTGTTGAAATCTGACCACAGAAGTGTGAATTCAAAAACTAAAGAAAAGTCAATTAAAAATTAAAAATCATGTAGAACTTTATTTATGTATGTGCTATTCCTAATTTTTTTTCTCTTCCCGCTTATTTAAGGTGCAAAAAGCATTTATTTTGTACTTAAATAAGCTTCCAACTTATTAATGGTATTTTCAATTATTTTTTTCTTCTATTGCAATGTTTCACACTTGTAGAAATAAAAGTCCACATATTTCACTTCTACTGAAGAAAAGTCCAGGATAATATTAAAATCTCCAAGGAAAGTACACCTAAGATGTAATTTGTAAACAAAGGAAATCATGTAATACATATTGACGAAGAAAATCTTCTAATATAACCAAACATCAAAAGAAATTAAAGTTTAAACATTTTAAAACCTCTAATCCCCAGCGAGATTTATGCATTGTTTCACATAGTTTTAAAAATCCCTTCCAAAGGGGATGGAAGTGCTAAAATGAAATAGTAAGAAATTATGCTACATGTAAATAAAAAGAAAAAAGCAATCTCTTTGAAGACTAGCACATTCATATAGAAAAGGAAGTTTTGAAATAGATTTAAGAATTAAATCCTATAATTTAGCCCCCGTGCTAGAAAAAAACCCAGATGAATAAACCTACTGATATTTTATGGATTATTTCACTTTGATGAGACCATAACTATAAAACAAAACAAAAAAAAAATCCTGACAGACGACTGCAGTTCTGCTTTTTTTCCATTCACTTAATACCAACACAGTATTAAACAATTATAAAAAAATTTGGCATTTTTCTATACAATAATCAGAAGGTGTTTAAGATTTTTTTGGTAGTTTGGAAAAACAGAAAACAAATATATTTTCACCCTAATTTTTCAACTTTTGAAGAACTATCAAACTACCAATCTCTGAACTGAGGAACAATGAAAATACTATCATATGCGTTTAAATATTTTTCAGTGTCATTCTTTTGTAAAGTGACATATAAAAATTCCAAACTACAATGGTATTAAAAAAGTAAAATGTCTAAAGAATAAATTATGCAGGCTCTCAAGCTGCAATAGCCCATTTCCTCAAATTTTGACCTACAAAAGTTCTGTATGTTTTAAAACTACTTGTCAACCAATCAAGCTAGTGTAATAGAGACATAACTACTTAAATTATCTCTATTTAAGTCACTTCCCCCTGCCATGCTTTTCTAAAAAGTCAAAAAGATGAAGCAGCAACAAAAAAAGTAGAAAGAATTTTTTTAACTCATTAGAAGGATATCCTCTACTATGATGGCAGTAAGAGTTCCACTTAATCTATCAACTCCTGCAAAACAAAAATTCTCTCTAGAACTATTTTATTTATGTTGCAAAATCTTGGAACAGGACAAAAGTGTTCCTTGAGATAACCCTAATTGCTCCAATTAAAATTTCTAAATCCTCCTCTGAGCCCCGAGCAGAAAAGGGTAAGAATTTTAACACACCCGTGGAAAAATAACTTGTTTGCAAAACTTGTCACAGCTCATTAAAATCTGGGCAGATAAGGGAAACAACCTTTCTCTTCACTGGGTACAGTCCAGCAGGGCTCCAATGCTATGTTTGGACAGCACATGAATCTCTTCTCACTGAGCTCCCTGCTGCTGCTGTGTGGCCACCACAGTATCAAGTTTTGAGAAACTAAAGCTAAATACACGTGTGTTAAAGCCCAGGGTGCCTGCTCGCTGCTCTGACGGACTCCTGCCACGAGTACTCACAGAAATTCAGTGCTGATGCCCAGAATAAAGTGGGCACTGTTCGGTTCGAAACAGCTACAAAGAGGGATCGGTTCCTGCCGTGGGGCAGTGCTGGATAACCGTGATGCACTTCACAAACAGGACTTTGTGGACTCACCATCTCAGCAAACACTGAAGAAGAGAAATAATAGCTTTTTCTGCCATAGCCTCTTTCCTTAAGCTCATTGTGAATGAGTGCCCTCATGAACAACCCATTTCAGTGACTGTTTTACATACAAAACCACCCTTTATTAGTGAAGCACTACAGCCCTAACTCCTTCATTCAGTTTTGCACTCAGCTGTAATAAAAATCTGTTTGTTCGAATAGGCCCAGTAAAAAAAAAAAAAAATTAAAGAAGTCAAAACTGTAATTTACTACCAAACAGCTTTTTGACACAGTGCAAAGCCACTGTTGTTTCTTGCCTTGCTCCACACCATTGTAATATGCAAACCTTGAACCTAGAACTGACTCCTGAAGAAACAAACCTTTGAGATAAACAGCCTTCTTTCTGTTTCCAAGTAATGGCTGTGCTCAGCCATCTGTTCTTACATCCTTGTTGGACTGTCCTTACAAATCTTAGTTTGCTCACAGTACTGCAAGTGTTTAGAACACCAAGTACGGATGCAATCACATCATATTCCACCACAAGTTGCACCGGTATTTGGTCTCTTAATCCGTGTAGCTGAGAAAAATGTATTTCTACTCAGTGCATCTAGCATTTTGGGGAGGAGGGAGCAGGAAGATTGTCAAGAAGAGCACAGCAAGCTTCACTATCTTTGGAGCTATGTGCTGCCACAGCCACCACTGATAACTGCAACAGGCGAGTCTGGAACAATGAGGTGCAGTTGATGCAACTTGGGAGCTATTCTGGAAGCTAAAGTCCAGCTGCTGGATTTCATCAAGTATTTCTCGCTGGTATGATAATAATTTTGTTTCTGAAAGTTAAGTTTAGAATACCAACAACAAGATGAATAATTGTCACTAAGACTGAAGAAGGGGTATTCAAAATAGAAGCCATCTTTTTATAAGCTGTGAAGCTTAAGCTTGTTTTCTAGGGTAGAGGAATGTGATGCAGCCACACTGTTATCTGCTGAAGTCAGGACATCCAGATCCATGACTGTGTTCCAATGTTCAATGAGACATTTAATTTTTCATTATTTTGTGCTAATGAGAGACTGTTCTCTGTATCAGCAAGCTGCCAGTCCTACACTGAGAGACTGTCCCCCATATCAGCGAGCTGCTATCCTCTGCTACACAAAGGATCTTCCCTTCTCTCTTTTTGAGATCCCCAGAATTCAGGCTATTTGGGAAAAGCCCAAAAGAGCCAAACTACTTATGGAGATGCCTCTCACTAGCTGCAGGAGAATCCATTTCATAATCTGGATATGGGAGACTGAGACAGTGCTCTGGGATGCAATGTCTTTTACATGAGGAACAATTAAGTAGGACTTTTCAGCCTGGAAGGAGAACTTGAAATGTATATAACAATTTAAATGTGAGCACACAGTTTTGGTAGTGATCACCTGTTCACTGTGTGCTCCAGTGAGACAGGTTAAAACTCAAAAGAAATAAGGCAGGTTGTTCCTACAACAGAAAGCAGGGCTGTAGAAGCACTTACCAAATAATTCTACAGCTGCAGAAGTTGAGAAGACCCTGACTGTGTACTTGGATGGCAGATCCATGGAGGATGCAAAACTGACAAGTCACGAAAAGTTCAAGAAAACTCTCCTTTGTAAATCTTTGGGAACATGGGACAGCTTTACAGGGAAGTATCATGTTGGCCTTTTTCTTGCCCTTCCCTGTGTGTCTGCATGAGGCCATTTTGTGAAACAATGCTGGACTAACGGGGCTGTTGGCTTGAACTCCACAGCTGTTCCTTGGTTAGAATCTTATCAGAACCATAGCTCTGGTTTCTCTTAGAATTTATTCTCCTTAGGAAACGAGTGCAATCTTTAGTATAATAGCAATAACAGCAAAAGCTTAAGAAATCAATCAATCAATTCACATTTCATTTTCAAGGTCATAGTGCTGACCACTGCAACTGCACTGTCTGCCTGAGAAGCTGTCTTATGACCTTGAGTCTTAACATCGCACTTGGAATTACATGCAGGTTTAAAGTTGAAAAACTGAGGGGATAACTTTTTACTTTAAGATGCAGATCTTTAGTATTATTCCCAACAAATATTTTACCAGAAATCAAATAGGCTTGTAGAGTCACAAACAGTATGAGCGGATTCTGATACCTCAGAACTTGCTTTGGCTAAGATGGTCAAGATTGCTATTAAATTTTTCTCAACTTTTCTAACGTGTTAGAACATGAAACATAAACGCTGACCTCCCAAGCACTTGCAAATCCCTCTGAGATACTAATGCTTCCTTTAACAGCAGTATTTAAGGAAGAGTTTAGCATGCCTTTCCAGATACTGGGAATGCTAGATACAGAACCATCAAGGAAGTGAATTCATTTCTTCAAGGCAGCTCAAAAAATTCCACAGTTCATATCTGGGGGAGTAAAGGACTAGAACAACCTGAAGCTATGGAAATACAGGTAAACAGATAATAGAAGGTTAGCGGAGGAGGGTGATGCAGACACACCTAAGAGGCTCTGCAAAGAGACAACTTCCAAGTGTGGAACAGTGATAGCACAAGTGAACCAGATCCTGCAGAGCAGAGCAGCTTGGTGGTAAGTCAGATGCAGTCAGTCGCAGTTCAGCAACTTCCTCTGATTTTCTCCAGCCTCCTGGAGCCCCAAGGCTTGAGTTTCACACAGGTAGGTCTGAGGTCACTTAGCTCAGAGCTCAAGGACAACACACAGGTACTAACAAAACCCTTCCTATTGTCACACAAGGAGATAATTTGGCATCTCTGCACACAGCACTGTGTTTCCAAGGCTACTGGGGTGCTCAGCTTCAAGGCCATAACAATGACCCGAGCTACAAATTACACCAGACCCAGCTTATACTTCTCAGTGAATTAGAGCTGGGTGAGTAGAAAGAAGTAATTCATTTTAAAACACTTGATAAACAGCATTTGCATTTTAAAAGTCAGTAAGTCATCTCTACCTCTGCCCTAGTCATCTCTAGGAAATCTTTTACAACAAAGACTAGGATATAAATGACTGATGATTTCCAAATATGTGTGAATGAAACAAGAATTCCTATCTCTCAACATCTACTCATCAGCAGCAGGAACAAACGTAACCGCATTCCTAAAAAATTACACAGCTCCTGCCAGCTTTTCATTTATGTTGCTGGACTTAGGGCCGAAACAAATGAAAGCCATTTGAGGCTCTTCCTGAAATAGTTACAAGAATTGGAACAGAATTATCATTGGTGGCTAAATAAAGGAAAAACTGTAGTGTAGAAACTCTGGAATCATATTATCTTCGCTCCAGACACTCAAGAGATTACTGCTCTAAAAAAATAAATCTGGCCTAAATCTGGCTCAGAAATGCAATGGGCTCCAGCTTTCTTATATAAATGCTTGCAACAGCACAAGTACAATGGGTCAGGCCATGGAAAACATATGAATAAGAGGTATTAAGAAGTATTTATTTGCTGCATACACTCATCTCAAAAACCTCCGTGCCAGGCCTTGCTTTCCTGGCTTCTTAGAGAGGGGGCTTAAATCCTGTGTATGTGTAGGGTTTTCAAAAAAAATGCTGAACCATGAAGTAACACACAGTGTGCAATACAGGTCACTAAATTCACACACAATACACATACATGTGTAGCTATCAACTTGTGCCTTCAAACCTCAGATGTGTGTAAAATAATCTCCACATAAAATCTTATGATCAGTGAATACACATATTTACATATCTGTGCATCTGCACAAAACATGCTGAATCACTTACAGAAAGTAATGCTAAAATACTTTATGAGGCTGGCTGACAAGAGGAAAATGCATTTAACAATATCAAGAAATTTAATTACACTGGCTACAAAATAACTGATTTGTTTTCTTTTATTCATTTTCCTAAGATATTTGCATTACACATAGCCTATATTTTATTATAATTAGTTTTGAATGATTAATAGTGAAGAATGCCTGCCCTTGTACTCCTGTAAGGTGCGACACAGATATAACAATGGTTTTTCTTTTCTGTTTTCAGATGGATGGTGAACAGGGGTTACTACTATGTGTGCAGCAGTGTCCCTTTAAGTAATCTTTTTTTTGGCCGTGCATCCAGGGCAGCTAATAGTTTTATCAAATACCCTTCACAGCAAGACGATTGTTTCCATGGAAACTGTAGAGCAATCATCCATTATTCTTGCAAAGATTTCTCTCAGCTCTCACCTAAATACAGGTAGCTACTTTCTCTCAAACTACAATAGAACAGGCCAATTCATTTTACAGGCTGTGTGACAACTCAACTCCAGAGCTTCCTACTGGAGACTATGGGGAAAGTGGAGCCTACAGCACAACATTCCAAAAGGGACACACAAGAGAGCCCTAAAGAAATTTAAAAATAGCCACAAATCATCTCCAGTCTAACATAAAATACAGCTTATAAAGAGGATGGCAGATTCTTTCCTTACAACTGTGAAATGGATAGGAGACAGAGTTGACCTGAGCTTGGTCACCTACCTCTCTCAGCATGTTGTTTTCTTTTTCCTTCTGTTCAAGAAGGCTTTCCAAGTGGTGCACGTGCATCTCCGCCTCAGCCAACCGTCTTGTTCGCTCATGATCCTCCTCGGTGGCTTTTGCCGACAGACCTTTACTCTGCAGCATCTCCAGCAGCTTTTTGATGGACTCGTCACGCGCATTTAAGGTCTGTTTCTGTGTCTCAATACGCAGTTCCATCTCTTCCAGGGTTTTGCGTAGCAGGAAGAGCTCCTTGGCCTGGCGCTCGTGCTCTGCGTGGAGTCGCTGGAAGTTTTCCTCTGTCAGCTCTGCCACGAAGGGCTCACTGGTTCTGGTGCTGCTGTCCTGCTGGAACAGCTGGTTCAGGTCTCGCTGGATCCGAAGCTCATCTTGGAGAGCCTGGATAGTCATCTGCATATGCTGAAAGAACAAATAAATGAATAAAATCAGAGGATTCCCCCCACTGGAGAAGTAAATAGACCATTATGAGCCACATCAGTCCTCCTGAACTACCAGCCAAAAGGCAACCACAGCACCAACAGACCAACATCATTCTTTCAAAGCAGAATTAAGGTAGAAGTGGGTGATACTACAGAAATTTCAATTCCCTCCTTCTGTGCCTGGCAGAAATTGCTCAACACTTTGAAGATTCTTGCTCGAATGACTCTACCACTTCCATCAACTTGAGTGAGTCACTATTTCAAATGGGAAATGTCAGCAGGCATTTTTCAGTAAGCTGAGAGCTTAAAATACTTGTTTTTCCAAATGTTCACCTAGCCTATAGAAGAATTCTGCATAAGAAGTCCTAGACTAGAATTACCATCTTGACAAAGCAAAGGGACACGTGGCTATTAGAATTTACATACTCTCTAATAAAATGTAACCAGCCATGAAGGCTGCCAAGGTCTTCAGTACTAACACTACAGGTAGCACAGATTTCCCAGTTGACTCACAGAAGAAACTGTCAGGAAGAGCTACAGAAAACTGGATTATATGCTGGCTAGGGAGAAGGGTCACAACATAAAATGTAATGCATGAGGCTTTTAGTACAAAACAGAAATTACCACTTCACAAAGAGGAATGTGAAGTCAATCAAACGACCAGCAGTAATTTGTGATTGCGCAAGACAATAGATGCGGTCTCAATGACGGTGAATACAGTGGGTTAATATAATGGGACAATATAGGAGAAACACAGTTTGTATAGAAAAAATGTCCTCACTTCCTATTTAGATAAACATGCTTTTTCTTCTCTGCAAGTCAGAAGCATGAAGGTAATAACAGAGAAGTACAAGCACACTGAGCAAAGATTTGATTACCAGGAATAAGATGCACACCGAGTAATACATCCCTACTCCCTTAAGTGAGGCAGACATGCTTACAGTCTAGTCTGAACGTGAACAAGTCAGATGGACTGATCCTTGGGGTCTACCTTTATACTGCAAAAATCGGTGTCTGCAATACAGAACTTCCCACATTCATTAGGCTAAAGTACTAGTTAGTACAGGTTATAATCTATGCTCAAGCTTGATGCAGGTGATACACTGTCAAGGTCTACAATGGTGCCAAATTAATAAGTTTTACATAAATCCAAATACTTGATTCCACTCAAGTATTTGTAAAAAAGAGGAGCTTGTAAAAAGATTTGGGTTTAAGTATTACTTCAAAAATATATTTATCAAAACTTTTATGTAAAACACTTTGGAGATATTAAAAAGGTGTCTGGACATGGCCCTGGCAACAGGCTCTGGGTGGCCCTGCTTGAGCAGAGGGGTTGGACTGGCTGACCTCCAGAGATCCTTCCAATCTCAACCACTCTGTGATTCTATGTAAAGACAGCAGACAGTATTTGTAACAGTTACCTACATTTAATCTGCTTGAGAAACATAAAGGGTTAGTTTGGTTGTATAGAATGGTGAATAAAGGCAGTCCAATCCCGTTTTCTTTAAAAGAGTCAGTACTTTAGACCGAGTATTTCCCCTTCTTTTGTGTTCTGAGCTTTTCAAAACCAAAGGTGCTGTTACACATCCAGCTGATATAAGTCCACACTGCCACTAAAAGGAACAGTCCAGCTATCTGTCCTTCCTTAGGTGGCTGTCACTGACAACTGCAGCAAAGCTTCACCTGGCTGAAAATCAGCCCCCTCAAAACCAAATAAATGTCTTTCCAGCCAGATCTCAGATCCACAGGACAGCGTGACTACATCAGTGCTGATCCTGGTGCCAAGTAGGGGTGGAAGGAGCTGGCAGAGAAGAAAATGGAACCACCCTTTATGGTATCAACATAAACTGAAATCAGCTTAAATACACAGCTCTGTGGCTGCTGTATTGGTCTGTTCTTCCATTTCAATAACACAATACTTGGCAGTTACTAATTCGGTTAATCTAAAACTACACTTTGTGTTTTACAATCTGTGCGACACCATGGCACAGTATATTAGGTGAGGGAGTAAGCAATTACTCTGTTCTAAAAGGTCCATCGTGGATGCTCAGCTTTATTTTCAAGAAAGAGATAAAAAAATATCTGAAGAGAATCAACATGGATTTTAAGAATGTTTTTAGAAATCACGTTTTTTAATTAAAGATCTCAACTTTCAGTTATTGTCACTTATCCAAACTACAGTCAAAGTGAGAATGTCAGAACAACCTTCAAGCCTTAAAACTGAGGCTCTACAGGTAGGCAATCAAACTACTACATCTGTTCAATTAATGTATGTTGATTGAGCTGTAAGAGAAAACCTGCTGCACTCATTAACAGATTTGCCTCGTCTGTAGCTACCCAACATCAATAAAGCCAGTAGGGCTACAACAGCAGTAGTGAGAGAATGCCCTCAAAGTTTGTTAAAATTAAACAATAACATAGAAAAACAGTAGATATAACTTTACAATTGCACACATGAGTTAACTCCATTTGTATTTGAGAAGCCCTACTTATTCACAGCCCAGCTGTGTGTTGTTCCTCCAGCTAACAAACAAATTCCCACATGCTTCCACCTGCCTCTCCACATACTGCCACTTCAGCATTTCCCTTCTCCCAAGCGAGAAAAGAGCTTCTTCCGAACAACCACATTATCTACTAAATGAAATTACTTCCTCTACTCAATGTCGTCTCGGAATCAGACTTGGGTTATTTATAAACATCAAGGGACCAAATCACCACAACTAAATTCTTGTATTTTTATCATTTGATCCGCTGTGGAATGTCACTTCAGGTTACATAGGCAAAAACTGTGTCTCAGACCCACAGAAATTATTTCCCCCAAAGCTTGAAAAGTCTCCATGGAACTTCTGGGTCAATGAATCAAAACCTATTATAAGATTCAACACGTGATGTGGGAAAAAAATTTATACCAGTGACAAACAAGATTTATTGGTATCCAACAGTCTGTTAAGTAAAGACATGGGAATCTGGAATTTGGAACAGCCCACAAAAATGGTCAACAACTGCCTGCAATTCAGTTTCCCCAGGAAAATGAAGAGGTGGGGTGAGAGGAAAGGTTAGCATTGAGCTTATGAATAACTATCACTGTTCTCTGAATCACTGCTCAGCTGAGAACAAACTTCATTATGTGAAAGGTAACTGGAAAACACACCACAGAAAAGTTATTCTATGCTTTTCACACCCACTCTTTTCCAACATGCGGAATGTATGCAAAATGGGTTCTTTCCTCTGCTTTCTGAAAGATTTCATGATTCTCACAATAACAGAACAATACCTTTTCTTAGCTGGCGTCTTAACTACTTTATTAGTTAAAATTGCTTTTCCCCCTGAAGGAGAAAACAAGTTTATCTTCTCTTTTATTTTTAAGCCTTCACTTTTAAAACAGTGACTATTCCAGAAAGGCAAACTATTTCCCAGGCTCGTGCAATACTGGCCACTGATGCTTAATCCTGTGTCTGAGACCCGATTAGAGACCTCAAGAAAACTTGAAAAATAACATTGAAATAGTCTTCTCTAGAAATTAACATGTAAAATTACTTTTAATACCACTGAGTTTTCTTACATCATGCTGTACCGAATAAGTACCAATCATGCTTTTCTTAAACAGTTTAATGTCGATAAAGTAATTAAAGTCAAAGGAATTATGAAAAACCTGTACTTTGCTTGAAGCTTATCGCTCTTATCTCAGATCTTGAGGATTCCCCGTTACATTCAAGTAACAAAAGCTTGTCTTTAAGCCTCACTACAAATTATAACCACACCTGCAAATCACAGAGACATTTTTGTGAGCACACTTCTCTAATCTTGCTGATTTTGTCTAACATACTTTTCTCTTGACAGAGCTAAGGACTTACAAGCTCACCTCAAACATAAATCCTAAAACTGCACGGCGCAAACACAGCCTCTAACACCAGGTGTTCCTCTGCCTGTATTACTTCCACGGGCCAACCTAAAGTTCATTAACCAGGCTCTACACAGGGACATCCAGCTACCCAAAATTTACATCTATAAGTAGCTGAACATGATTCAAGCTTTGCCTCCACCTACCAGGACTCAAATTCACGTTTCACACACCTTGGCAGATTGGTTAGATGAGCTTCCAACCTGACTATCTGACTACAGCCAATGATGGAGAAGTTCCTTATATTTGGGTTCACAAAGCAGTCCTGCTCTTGCAGTCTCAGGATAACTCAACATACCTACTGCTGTACTGGTGAGTTTGGGAACCTTGCTGCAGGCAGCTCTTTTCATCTCTCTCTGTTGAAGCTTTTCCATTTTGCATAAAATATTTAAAGATTCGGTAGGCCTGACAGAAAATATTAAAGAGAGCACAGCTTCTTATTCTAATTGGGAGAACACATAAGAACAGAGAGACCTGAATAGCAGTACTTCCAATTAACTTAAATGTTGATCATCTTACCATTCCAAAGGAAGTGGGGGATGAGCATCTTTAACATTCTCAGTCCGAAAAAGAAACTTCAGCCAAGACCTGTATTCTAAACCTACATTTTAGATCAAAAGGAGGCAGCCATTGCTACTACCAAGATTTTGAAAGAAAGGATTAAATTGTGATACCCTTTTTAAAGAAAAGGATTTCCACACTCACCTTTGCAAGACAGAGCTTGATTTATCAAGCTACAATGTTAAAGATTCCAATATGAATTTGTCCATTTGGTTTTGGTTGCCTGATTTAGGCTGTTCATACTGCAGATACTGACTTTGTACCTCCCATAATCAGATACGTAACTCATCCAATTGTTTATTCAAGTCCATATGCTTAAATTAGAACTGTGGGTTCTGCAACCCAGGTGAGGCACCTAGACACCAAACACTTCCATAGTTAAGTTCTCCTTCATCTCCTGGATTGAAATTCTAAGCAGGTTAAACTAGGGAAATTATTAAACTTCTTGAATACAAAGAAAAAATTCAGTATGTTCAAGAGATACTTGTCAACAACATGCAGAAAGAAAGAGAAGAATGTGCTCTTTCCCAGAAACAAGGGAAAACATAGTATGGAATTATGTGACAGTGTGGCACAGAAATGTGTCACAATGAGGTGGGAAGCACTGTCACATTCTGCAAAACTCAATGACTCAAAATTCTCCTCTTACAGTGGGAGAACACTGAAGACTTGTAACTGTAAGCAAGAGAATACGGTGTGATGGTAAGGGCAGGGAGAAGAAGAGAGGTCTTACAAGAATATTTACAGGTGTGTTAAAAAAACCTCAGCCAGGAAGGGAGAGGTTCAAGCTCTTACTCCTCATCTTCAGACAACCCTAACGAGGCTCTAGTCAGGCAGCAGAAAGCTATTCCTGGGTGGATCTCTAACAAGATATTCTTACAGAAAGGACTGAGAGTCTGCTTTGCATAAATATCTGAGTTTTGACTGGCTTCAAAATTTAAACCTACATCTCATACATCTCAGTGTCATAAAGGGAAGATGGTCAGGGTCTTTGCTCAAATTAGCCAAGAGATGCTTAAGCACCTTGCACTTTCTAGTGAGCATCCCTAAACAAATCTGTTTCCTGATCAGGGGTAATCTCATCTCACCTCACTCTTTCCTAATTATTGATCAGAAATTCTTAACTGATGTTCTGCTGAAATCAGCAAACTAAATAAAAATTTCTTATAAAAATTAACAAACTTAGATAATGAAAATTTCCTGGTCACTTCTACTGTTAACCCACAAAGCCAGTACCTCCTGTACCGAATGACAGCTTTAAGATGCACATGCACTTCCCAAGTTTTCTGCAGATTTGCTCAGTGATCAAGCTGTTCTTCATGTAGAAAACACTAAGTGCTTGGAAAAACACATGACAGGTGTGCTGGCTTTGGCTGGGGTAGAGTCATTTTTCTTGACAGAAGTTGGTACGGTGCTATGTTTTGAATTTGTGACCTAAACACTTTTGATAACACGGGGATGTTTCTGTTACCCCTGAGCAGGACTTACAGTGTCAAAGCCTTCTCTGCCTCCCACCTCACCCCACCAGCTCACAGCCTGGGGTGCACAAGGAGCTGGAAGGGGCACAGCCAGGACAGCTGATCCCAACTAACCCATGGGATATCCCAGCCCACGTGATGTGCTCAGCAACACAAGTTGGGAGGAGGAGAGGAGGACGTTGGATTTATGGCATTTGACACCCCAAGTCACCATCACACGTGATGGAGACCGGCCTTCCTGGAAATGCCTGAACACCTGCCTGAGGATGGGAAGTAGTGAATGAATTCCTTGTGCTTGCACATATTGCTTTTCCTTTACCCATTAAACTGTCTTTATCTCAACCCACAAGTTCTCACTTTTACCCACTAGGGGAAGAGTGAGTGAGTGGCTGTGTAGTAGTTAATTGCTGGCTGGGGTTAAACCACAACAAACATCTTTCCTTTTTTTTTTTTTTTTTTTTTTAATTATATATCACATACTTCTGTATTTGTTTTTCAGAATCCAACCCAGGGATAAAAAAAACAAGTTTAAAAAAAAAAGAGACAAGTGTAATTTGTTAATTGACCAAAAACTATGGTTTGGAAGATACCATTTAAGAAAGCTAATCTTTCCTTCAGCCAATTAATTTTGCTGCTGGGAAAAAAAAAAAAAGACAAGTTTTCAGCTACAAAAGGACATTCAGGTCTGAAATGTGCTTCTGCTACCTATAAACACTGCCTTACTTTTGTCTTAATTCATCACGACTATAATGCTACTGCTCTGGAAAGGAAAGATACAATAATTACAATGTATTTTATTTCAGATGGACAATTCAGTAAGGCCTACATCCTCAAATGTACAGCCCCAGAAAATGACAGAACTTAGAGGTGCTCTTCTTGCCAGCAAACCTGCATGCACAATCACAGACTTTTGCATTATGACAAAACTTCTCATGTTTTTCACAATGAAAGCATTTCAAACAATTGTAAGAGGCTGAAGCACACTGAGCTCCAAAGAGACCACATGCGAAATGTTAGAACGGGCTTTAGTCACTATGGGAAATCGGTCTCTCCCATTCTCAAGGAGTTAATGTTTTGGCAGCGTTTCTGGGAAATGGATTCTGCTGAATGCACCGCAGAAGCAAAGGCCTGGCTGTCCGAGGGAGTCCCTGCTGACATTCAGCTGCAGCCCACGCAAAGACACTGAAAAAAGGGCTAATGTCAGGTGTCCTGCAGGGCTGAGATGAAACAGAACTCGCTGATTCCAGAAATGCTACATATTCCCTGTAAGATGGATCAGGGGCTTCAAAACCCTTATTTAAATGGAAATGAGTGGGTGATTTTTATAATGTTAAGCTCAGATACAAAATGCTGCTATGATTTTAATAGGATTTAATTTGTGAGAGTCAAAGGAAGAGACCTGTATTTTAAAGACAACCATCACATATTGCATTATCTCTGAGACAGCAGAAGGGCAAGATGGTAAAAAAGTGCTATAGATAAAGAGCTTAAGTTGTCAGTAATACATCTGTCAGCTGAACTAGACTTGCACAAAATGACTCATTTAAGGGGGCAGCATGCAGCAGCCTAACTCCCTCACCTGTTTGTACAAACCAACTCCCCCCCACAAAAAAAAAACCAAAAAACACAACAAACCAACAACCAACAAACCCACGAGCAATTCAACAGGAATGAATTTAAACTCCTATTAAACTTGCAGTCACAGAAAAACCAAAACTGCTATGCAACCTCATACTACATGTACAAGTACACCCATAAAAAGGCTGCAAGGTAAAACAGAGCCAATGCAGCACACCAGCTATTCAATGCTAAATGTCCACGTGAAAGGCTTTTACCTGTACCAAACATGAAGCAGCTGATCTTACAAAAAAACAAAGCTAAGCTGTTTTTATAGTCAAAGGATAAAGTATGTATATGGACAGTTTCTACAGAATACCTGATGCACAGCAAAAGCATGGCTTATTCTGAAGAGATCTGTGCACATACCTGTGTGCTACGAGTAAAAATTCTCAGTAAGCATAGGCAAACCTACTAAAGTTCTGAAAAGTGCCAGTTTATCAGTTTTTGAACAGAAAATACAAGTCTGACAGTTCTCCAGCTTCCTAAGGGAATTTGAGCTCTGTGACAGATACCAAAAATGGTCTAGTAGGCAACAGCGTTCAAAGGAAAATCATTTCTGAAGTCGTATCAGTGAGTCCCAGCTACCATGTGTTTACATTTCCAAAGGTACTTCTACATTAGTAGTTTACCGTGCTTCAAAAGCTTTTCTCTCATGCAAATCTTGCTAGAATCTACATTTCCCACCCTCTGAGTGTCAGCATGCTATGATCCTGGAGCTAAAAAAATGGATTCTTTTTAAGTGCTCATCTTTCTTGAGAACAGGCATTTTGGGATTAGGGCAAATGTTTAGAATTTCTCATCGGAATCAACAATTTACATACTGTTTTTAACCTCTATTTCCCACTAGGCTGTCCAAATTGGGTTAGCATTACACTACTTAAATATCATGTTTTATTTATATACAAATGTGAGTTTTGGTTTTTTTGTTTTTATGCTGCTAAAGAAACAGGAGTCCTTGCCCAGATGCAGTTTCCTACACTGCAGTAAGATAATTCTTTTTGGATTCTGTCTTCCATGTTTGACAAGCATAAGCTTCTTTTGTCACAAACCGTGTTGATAAAATGGATCCTCGTGTATGAGGTTTCTGTTAAAAACAAACAAACAAAAAAGCAAAGACATAAACATCATACAGATCTATACTCAGGCCAGCCATGATAAAACTTGCAGAATTCAGTCTCATCCCATTTTGCATGTGCATTCAACACATCTGATTTCATCCATGGTACAGATTACTTCTAAATGTTGCATCTGTGAAACAGGTTCTTAGGTGCCACATTCAGCTTCTGTGAACCTCTCATCCCATGAAAGCAATTATAAATTATTATGGCACTTAAGGGAAAGAGAATTTTAATATTTAAATATGTATAAAATCCAATATTTTCAAATTAATAGCATCTATATGAAACATGACTCATTTTGTTAATACATTAGGAGCTTTCCTGCAAAGACGTATTATTAGTCACCTCAATTAGAGAGGTCAGCAAATACATCTTTCCATTAGCTGCCACAAGGAATCAATCCAAGATAAAAGGTGCTCTGCTACAGAACCTTTGATCTTGTGTACAGTATTTTCCAAGATACGAGCATACATCTGCCACATGCTCTAAAAACGAAAAATAGCGGATGATTTCTAATGAGAGAGTACTAAATGAAAAATCGATGCACAAGAAAGCTGGTGACTTTATCCACATCACCCTCCTCTTGCCACTCCCCACCCTTAGATTTAAGCTTTGTTCTGTCCTAGTTGGTTTAGAGAGATTACAGCATAAATCTCAATGCACACATGCATGGGTTCCACACAAATATTCTGCATAAACCCAAAACCTCTCACATGAAGACCATAAAACATGGAGTAGGCTGGATCTGTAAGGCTTTTTGAGTAGTTCAAGCTTGTGACTGCTGAGGACCGAAGAAACAATCACAAGCTAGGCTGTGATACATAAACTGATAGTATTTCAACTAATTAGTTGTTATGTAAAACAGAGACCTTTTCAACTTCTGCTTGCCCACAGCACTGCAATACTTTGTTCTTCCTGTCAGTCTGGAACAGCATGTTTCACTTGCATTCAACAGTGGGAGATCTCATGAGCTCCCCAATGCTTTCAGATTAATGGACTAATGACTACAATGTTCCTCTCACACTTGTGCCCCTAGAAATTGAGCTACAGTCCAGATAAGATATTAATAAGCCACATTAGCCTGAACTATCAAATCTGGACAGTGGCTCACCAGCAACTTGAAAACACTGAATTTACTGACATTTTGTTTATTGGTTATTTTAAAATGTTTTCTTGAGCAAGAAAAGCATCAGATGACCAGATATGGCCATATGTGAGAAGACTGCACACAGGACTTGATCTTGTGAAATAACAGAACATGTGATATTCAGGATCTCATACACAACATATGGCTGTTCTGTGACACAGGGGAAGTTCTTGCCAATGGAGTCTTTACCACCAGCAAAAACGGCCTCTCAGTCGCACAGACCAGGTGTAGCATGAGGCTTTGCTAGACGGCTTACAGTTTTCCTTATGATGATTAGATGGTAACCTTGTGAAGCAAAAGTCAGCTTAGGGAGATGATTGGAGTGCAGAGGTCCTGTATTGGCCCATAACTCCCCCCACTGTTTCACAAGATGGAGGACCCAATTTTCCTATGTCACAATAATGCTTCTTTCTTTGTTTGCTCAGTCTCTCCAATACGCCTTCACAAAATGCTTTCTATCCCACACACAATTTTAAGTTCTCTATCTTCTCACATTTACAGTATCATCAATTCTTCAGAGGAAAATAAAACAACTTCCTGGAAAAGTATTTGCAAGTGTTTGTCTTGTTTTAAGCCACAATAATAAAGAACTGCAGACTTTCATACTATATTGGTCCAAAAACCAGAAGGCCTATAACGATTGCTGAAACAAGAGCAGTGCCCAGGTATATATATCATCAGCCAAGGCAGAGGAAATGCAATATGTGCAGTGCTATATACAAAAAAAACCAAAACCCAAACCAAGCACAACTCATTCATTTTCCCTTCTTGAAGTATGGGCTTTTTAGAGTTATCAATGCATTGCAGACAACCACAATGGTCAATCATTTTAAATCTACCCTGAAAGATCAGGACTTGAAGATCTCACAAATGAGACAAGGTCTTGCCAAATGGAAGATATGCATCCCTTGCACCTCCATAGCTTTTTTCATTTTCTTTGAAAGGCAAGGAGGAAGAAAACAGAAACCTGTTCGTAACAAAAGTTACAAGAGCAGCAATCATCAATAGGAGTCTACTAAGCCTTTTCAAACCTGTGGCTTTTGACATGATACAAGGTATCTCCTCGGCCCTCTGCCATGAAATATTGGCTACACTCACAAAGGAACAGACTTGAAAATGTTCTTTTCTGGATATGTCAAGTCTCTTCCGCCAAGTGCTGTTTTGGGAAGACAGGCAGTTCAACCGCATTACTGGAATTTCAGGATAAATTTAGAATATGGCTGCAGCAATCATTGTCCCTGTGAAAGAACATACAAAAAACCTCTGATCAAAATGTTCTGGCACTTATCCTCATGCTGAAATGACAGCAGCACCTTTGACAGCAAAGCAGAACACAGCACATTGCACTGCGTTCTAAAGGAGCTTTGTGTGACTTGTAAGAGGCAACAATTGCCCCTTGAGAAGGTTTAAGAGATAGGCCACAGAAAATATCAAGAGGAACCTGGATAGCTCTGGAAGTGGGAAGGTCTAGCACAATCCACCTGAACAGGAGGCATTCAAATTTCTGCTAGATGTACCGTGACAGTGATCGATACCAGGCTCAAGTGCTGCTTTGCAGGTACAAAATCAAGGATTTTCATTACTGAAATCTTTACTAGATCCTACGACGTGATGAAAATACCTAAACAGAAAAGTTTTCCCATTCAGAAGAGTGGTTCTTTCCCACAGACATCTTTCTGCTAGGTATGAGGATTTTCAAAGCAAGAGGCAATTCCCTCTGGCAGCAGTGCTCAGTCACCCACCACTAAAGCCATCAGGTGCAGTAAGTTGGATTCTTAGTAGGCATCAAAAATGCATCTGTTCAGAATGTGAAACAGTCAAGCTAAAATGAGTATCTGCCATAGGATTGACAGCTAGAACGACTTCTGCCAGTGAAAAGCTTTAATAATGTCTTGTCTAAACCTGCACATCACCGTAGGAATCGGCGGAATAGACAGAAGAACATAAAACAGACCTGAGTTCATTGTAACAAACATAAAACTATCCAACACCAAACAGTCTTGTATTGCCCATGGACCAAAATCGACAGGTGGTATAGACTGTGCTGGTAAAATCATGCAGGGTAAATCTCTCACTGAACAAATACTGGCTCTTAATAAATCCTTTCAGGAACTACTTACTCTTGAATTACTACTATATGGTCATTCAAGCAGTTTGTTGTGCTTTAGGCTTCTTGCAGAGCAATGACTGAACTCCCTTGCTTCTTTATATACCAGATTGAGAATATATAACTGTTCAAAATCTGCAATAATATAGGCAGAAATGCTGTGAAATAGAGTCTTTTGGTTCTGGTTCATGTGCATTTATGTAGATCTTCTTGTAACCAAGGGCTCTGCATTTAAAAGCTATTCGGAGAAGCATCTTAATCTGCTGATACATCTGTATGAACAATTGTCAAGACAGAGAAGAGAATGGAATTCCCTGTTGTGAGTTCAAGGCATCAATTCTCGAATCTAGCAAGAGCTTAAGCTTGTCTGAACATAGATAGTAATCTCATAGCTACATGTTTCATGAGAGTCTGTTAATTCAGAACTAAAAAAAAAATTATTGAAAAGGGTTTATAGTATTGAAAATCTGGAACACTCATTTGTCAAGTGTTAGACAGTTCATTTCAGAGAAACAGAACAAGCTGGCTCTGAAGACCCAAATTCAACTCATCTCTTGGATATGTTCTGAGACCTAGACAGAATTAAGAAAAGGACTCTTTTTTTAATCCATCTCAGTGCAAGGCTGAAGGACCAATGATGATACTTTTTTTTAATGCAAGGTTCAAGACACACTTTAGAACTACTTGCTCTGCTTTCCCAGAGAAATTAAACCATACATGAAATAAAAGTTGAATGCAGCAGGGTTTAGCTCTTTTTTTCCCCTTCAAATGGATGCCTAGATTAGCTTTACTAGACAGTTCATACACCTAATTAACACAGAAACCCTGAACACATTACTAAGAAACCAATTCACAATCCTGGATTTCATAATCCCTGCACTCCTTTTAGATTTTCCCTACCACTAACATATGTCTTACTCATCATTAAAACAGTCTGTGGGTAACAGTGCTTTGAAATACTTTTGCTACGGAGATTGATAACCGGTTAAGGGCTCAGGAGCACAAGTGCTGTTCTCCTCTATTCTTCCAGTTTCAGGGAATGAAGAGGGAAGAAGCAGGAAGAGCCAGCAGATCAATACCTGGCTCCCAGCCCGGTGTCACTGGCAGGATTTTGCAGTTTTTAATTATAGGTCAGTTTACATGCCAGCAGGCCTGCTGGCAATAGCCAGGGTACACCTGTCTCCAAGGGGAAAAAGGATCTTTGCACAGCAGCTCACAGGGCTCATTGAGAGCTTTAAACTAGGGGAAAGGGGATAAAACCAGGCTCACTAGAGATAAACCTGGGGGCAGCGTGCCAGCATTCCTGGGACAGGGTACCAGTGAGGTCCTTCTGCTTGCTGTATCAGTGGAGGAGGTATGGGATGGAGATCCACGCAGCACAAAGACACAGCAGTTACTGATGGGTTAGAAACCATGAAAGCACCTGAGAACGATCATGGAGGATTCGGGGCTGGTGTGTGTTCAGAGAAGAGCAACAGAGCTGGTGAAGGGTCTGGAGCACAGATCCTGTGAGGAGCAGCTGAGGGAGCTGGGGGTGTTCAGCCTGGGCAAAAAGAGTCTCAGAGGGGAGACTTTATTCTCTACAACTACCAGAAAGGAGGGTGTAGTGAGGTGAGGGTCAGTATCTTATCCCAGGTCACAAGCAACAGGACAAGAGGAAATGGCCTCAAGTTGTGCCAGGGGAGGTTGAATCTCGGATATTACAAACATTCCTTCTCCACAAGTGTTGTAAAGCACTGGAATGGGCTGCCCAGGGAAGTGGTTGGGTCGCCATCCCTGGAGGTGTTTAACAGACACGTAGATGTGGCACTTAAGGACATGGTTTAGTGGCGGGCTTGGCAGTGCTGGGTAAGGTTGAACTCTATGATCTTAAAGGTCTTTTCCAACCTTAATGATTTTATTCTATTCTATGATTGTCACCAGACAATTTAAAAACTCAGGACAGAGATGAAATGCCTCAAATTCTTGAAGACTCATAGATGTTTCTCCCCTCTGATCAGAACCACAAGCCACCAAACATAACCTACCAGGACAAACCCTGTCCTAACCTGTCTGGACAACCTGAAGTCCATACCTGCAATTTCTAATGGCTGTTTCTGACTGATGAGCACAGACCAGAGATGTATTTAAAATCTCAGAGCTGTTGGTAGTGGTGTTGGGGGAAAAGTAGAGGTTGTTTTAAAGGTTATTTTTTAAGAAACTCCTCTTTACAAATACACCCTTCTTGTAGAACAATTTATTAGGGAACCACCTCTGTCTTGCTTTCTGGGATTTGCTACTGAAAGCAGACATTCATTTGTCACCTTGTTGTGACACAGATTAACTGATTGCTGTTCATGTCTGTATCCCCAAACAAAAGACTTTAGATCATTTTCCTAAACTGACAACTGCACATATAACAGTTACAAACTCCAACTGCCAGGGAGGTGAAAAGCTAATCTATGTAGTTTTAGGATTATCTTCTGGTCAGTCTCTGGCTATTACACAAAGATAGACAGTAAAGCCTGATGGAAAATCTTTCCTCAGAAAGCACATTTCTCTCATCAGTTTCCAGAATTGCAGGGATGATGTTGTAAAGGAGGAAGAACTGAACCTAGAAAATTTCACTTTGGTGTCTACCACAAAATCCCCAGAATCTCATTGTCTAGCAAGTCAGAACTACACACTAGTACAACAAACAGATAGGAGAAATTCTTCATGTCCCCTAATCTGTCTCTATTTCTAGCTATGCACACAAAAAATGTTTATAATTTTATCTTTTTCTATATTTTGCTTGAAGTTAAATTCTATTGCTTTTAAATAAATTTTATTTAAATTTTTATATATTTTTAAATTATTTATTTCAATTTATTTGACTTCCACAAAAGAACACCTCTTATTCTGTACTTCACATTTCACAGATTTCATACCTTAGTCATATCATTCTTTTTTAACTCACCTGCATCCCTACATCACAAAATAAAAGCTACTTTTAAAGTTCAGCATTTCACTGCAGAAATGGGTTTGAGGTTGGTTTCTTTTTGGTCACAGCAGGTAATTTGTTCACTTTTTTATTTGGCTTTAGTTTTCTGTGGAAAACCTCATTAAAATCCTAATATATAACATTCAATAAATGTAAAAGGACACCTGGTATTGTGATATACTATGCTAAAAATAAAACCCCATTATATGATTATTTTTACCAGAAAAGGAGAGAGCAGCTCTTCTTGATTAACCTACTACAAACAATTCAAGAAAAAAATACAGTGGCTATTTAACTGATTTAATTTAAGTAAAAGCAGTTGAAAAAGTATCTAGTTATTAAATTATGAGTCCTACACAGAATAGGTGGAAAAGAACTACCTGAACCAGTGAAGAGTGATTTATAAACTCAAACCTTAGCTACTGTCAGAAGAAAAGAAGATATAATGGGGACTAGAAACATAAAAAACCGTAATCTTTCCCTGGTCAAGATTAAAATAATTTTTGAAAGCTCTGGAGAACAGACAAGCACATAACACAACTGCATTTCTATTAGTCAAAAATCACAACCCTATCACCTTTTCACCACTGTTTTCCTCGAACCCAGATTATCAACCCTTCCTGTCATGTTTATATATGTGCTGGGATAACCACCAGAATAATACACCACCAGCCCTTAAACACAACCACAATATAAATAGTGAATCAAACTGTTACAGCAGAAAAGGATTGAGAGCAATAAATAATAAATGAATAAAGGCTTTCAAGAGAGCATTACTGTTCTCACGGTCTGAAGGTCTGAGCACAAGATTTGTATGGAGAGGTGGTAACTCCACCAGCTGATCAGCAGAAAACAGCTTTCAGAGCACACCAGTCCTCCTTTAGGCTTTGCTGGTTTTGTATTAAATCTCTGAAACTATAAAGCAGCAAATAAACACGGCGAGTTAATCTTGATTACGTAGATTAAAACCAATATTTTATCCAGTCTATGATTTTTAGAATTCAGTACTGGTTTACTGCATATTCTGTTTTTCCCATGTCATGCCCACAGACAATTCTATCTCAGAGGAGCCAGTCAGCGCAATAAACTCCCTCCATAATATCCCCCCTTATCTACAGCCACCAGCCAGACTTTTTTCCTACTGAAACTGAGAAACATTACTCAGAGCAAAATTTCTCAGTTCGTTCTCAACTTGAAAATTGCTGCTTCTGTCACCTTTCCTCCCCTTAAAAAGAGGTTTTAGGTCCAAAAGTTTGTTTACTCTTCTCTTGGCTACCTCATTTAATATAGCAAGATGTTTTACTTCTCTACAAACCTTCTTGTGGTCATCAAACTGTACTTGGAGATGTTTCTTCCCCTCGAAAAGAGGGGAAGGTTCTGCCATATAGATCATCAAAATATTTAATTGCACACCTGAAAAGCTGTGATATGGTAGCATAGACATGAGCACTACAACTTTACTGCAATCTCTAGTATCTGCTTTAAAGAAAATACAATAGGTCAATCCTGTTGGTAATATGAGGTTTCTATCTGAGTTCTCTTCCAGAAGATAAATTTCCTTGAAACAAATCTGTGTATAACTGATGTAATAACCAATAGCACTTAGACATAATGGCGCCTGGACACTGAACATACCTTAATTTTCCCAGAAGACAGCCCGAGAGCCTTACTGGAACATTTGATAATTTATTCTGAGGAAGAACTTAACCCTCAAAATCTATCAGCATCATTCCCTTTGCAGCACAAGTACCCGTGACTCACTGTTGACACCAGGCAGTGGAGTGATACAATAACCTTCCTGTGCCTCTCAACTGCTGGCACTGGCAGTGACTCACCAGCAACTTCACTCAGGCCAATATTTCCCGTGATGCAGCTTCTGTTTGCTGAGGAAAGCCTTGCTTGCACTCTCAGTTTCCCACATCCAGCATCCACAAACAGGTAAGAAAGATGATAGCCCATAGCCTGCCTCTGTTACATAAAAGCAACTGTATTTATTCACCCCAAACAAAAGCCTTAGCTATACTCTGACACTGCTAAAAGTAATAGAAAATGTGATTCAAATCTTCAAAAAGACAATTGTGTAAAATCAGTAGGATAAAAATTTTTTTTTTTTTTATTACTTAGAAAAAAGTAACACAGGAAACCTGACCCCTTCACAACCAAGAGAAGATCAATTAAACATATTATATAAATAGAAAACAGCTGAATAATGAATCCAAAGCTGAACCAATGGTTTCATTGATCCACTGAATCCATCTACTATCTTCTGAACACTGCTATGGAAGCGAACATTAAAATTTACAAATTAAGCATTTCCTTTCCCAATATACCAATAACAAAACTAGAAATAGAAGTAAAACCATTTTCTGCAAATCAGCGTGGAAAAAAAATACACTGGCAAAACATGATTTTGTGAAAAAAGTTGAAAAAATTTAAAATATTTAACATATATGTTTGATAAAAATGCAGAAGTCTGGAAGCAGTTGTCTTACATGAGACAAGGCAGTTCAATACCTCAGTTCCTGCTTACCTACCAAACCTTAAGAAACAAAGTCTGCACTTGTTTCAGTCTCACCATAGATTTTGAAAGTATCTGTAATATAAGCACATTGTCCATGTGTAAGCAGTACTCCTCACTGGCAAGACTGGCTATAAATCAAAGGAAGAAAAAAAATAGAGGAAAGGCAAGTTTGTGAAGCAAGTTTCTTGATTTCGGTATTCAAACCAACTCTAGAAACCACAGATAAAGCTCCTGAAAGAACGGAGGCATTCTTCTATGGGAAATAATGAAAACAGTTCCTGCATAGGTCCAGAAAGGACCAAAACAGTATTTACAACTTAGAGATTGGTTTTTTTTCCCCAAGGCTCTTGATTATACTGGAAAATCAATAAGAATCATCATCCTCACACTGGACTTCCCAATTCTGGCTAGCTTACCTGAAAAAATCTGTCTTAATCCCTACCACTCTGGAATGGGAGATTTCAGTCAGTCCTCTTTTACCCACAGTGAGTTTAGTTACCTACATGTGTCAGTAAGAACTGAGACAGTCAGATCATCTGTTTCCATCTATTTACAGAATGATCTCAGAAAACTGCCCACAGACAGTTTAAGAGAAGAAACGTCATAATTCTTCAACCACATACTGAAGGGACAAGGCAGTGGGGAAAAGAGGATCAGTTCTCAAGTGCCTAAATTTCTACAGTCTTGCCTGCTAGGATAAAAGCTATTAAGATATCCATTCCTGTGAACAGATGGAGAGAGGAAGACCATAACCTCAAATGGTCAGTCAATTCTTTCATGATCCATTGTGCGTTTCGGTCGCTATCTTGTGGTATCCACAAACAAAGAGCACAGGACAGAATCACAGAATTGTCAGGGTTGGAAGGGACCTCTAGAGATCATCTAATTCAACCCCTCTGCCAAGGCAGGTCACCTAGAAAAGGGGACACAGGAACGAGTTCAGGTCAGTTTTGAATGTCTCCAGAGAGGGAGACTCCACAATTGTTACAGTGCTGTCACCCTCAATGTAAAATTCTTCCTCCTATTGAGGTGGAACTTCTTGTGGTTTAGTTTATGGTCACTAGAACTCCTTTAGAAGACAAATATCAAAGATTAGTTATTTACTCCAAGGCTGGAGTAAGCTGAATTCCATCTGGATAGTAATCAAGAGTCAGTAATCAATTACATTCATTTAATACAATTCAGATATTTGTATCAAATACATTTGCTAATGAACAGATTGAATTAAAAAAAAAAAAAAAAGAGTTCAGGGCACGGCAACATTTATCAGGTGCTAAATCTCCAAAATACATGTAGGGAGGAGTACCTCTTACCGAGCCAATCAGTTGATCAATCATTCCAGAACAAGAGAAAAAAAAATCTGGTCTAAAAAGCAACACATCCTCAGGAAAATGAATGGTGCTTATTTTAGTTAGAGCAGCAAAACTTCTAAAGAAGTTCTAATTAAATTTTTGAATGAGCGAATCAGCAAAGGGAAAATTTCCATCTGTCTGGACAGCAGAGAAGGCTTCCACAAAGCTCTCAATTATAAGAACTGATGCTACACCAAGATTAATTTCTCCTTAGTGCACGCAAACCGAGGCATGGGGGATGCAGCACATCTCACCAAGAGGGAGGTCCTCAGTGTCCCAGCTGGAAATCTTGGCACAGGAGGTGTAGGGTAGAAAAGCTTTCAGTTTTGGCACAGACAGATTAAGAAGGTTTCTCTTCTAATTCTGTGCACTGCTCTTTCACAAGCCATTTATAATGCATACAGATGATTTTAAGTCATGAGAATAACAACAGACCTGCCTAGAAACCCAAAGAAAACCTTATCACTTCATGTTACAACTATGTAAGCTTTGCTGTAATTAATAAAGAAGAAAGAAGGAGCCTCCCTGGAATTCTGAGACAATCCTACCATAATTCTGAGTTAACATGCAAATATTCTACCTTGGGACAGACTTTTACAGTCCAAGTTCCAGAAAGTGAAAGCTGTTAATTAAAGCTACGGCAAAGACATCTGCATGAAGACATGAAAGTTCCAAATCCATGAGTATTTCTCAGTCATGCCAGTGTAGCTGAAATCACATCAGACACACTCTGCATTTCCTTCTACAACCCCCTCTATCTTGCAGAAGACAGATGGATCAGCTGGTCAGCTCCATAGAACAGAGACACTTCAGACGGCCCTGAAAACAGACTTGCTGTGGAACAGAAGGATCAGTGTTATCCTCCTGGATTTTGAAGAGGCCGATCTCAGGTCCTCTCTAAATGCCAAATTGAAAAACAAACGAACAAAAAAGCACCCAGTACCTGCACCCTGAAAGCCTCAATCATGATGCATCACCTAAAACGTCTTATCATACAAGGTCAGCCAGTGTTCCCTGCAAATAGACTGCCAACCACTAGTTCCAACCATAGCTAAGTCAGAAACAAGTGAACCCCCAAGTGTTCAAAGGGGGAATTTAAATTGTCTTTATTTACTGAAACTGTTTTAGTCGTGTTAAGTAACCACCTACAACTGATGCCTTGCAACAGAGGAAAACCCTTGGCAAGTTTTCCAAACTGCTTGTGCCTTGAGAACATTTATGCTAGGCAAGGATCTTGAGTAGACCAAAAGTCCCAAATAATATGACCTGACCCGGCAGGAGGTCAAACTGCCTGTTTCTTTGACAACAGTAAAACATGGTACACTTTTACCAGGTGTTCAAGGTGATTCTGACTGTCTGGTATTTCTGCAGGCTGACAGGTGGGGTCCACTGAAAGGGAGGGTGAGAAAGAAGCAGGATGTTGAATGCATGACTCTCAGTATCCAGCAGACAGGAATTCAGGATAAAGGTATTTTAGCCAGAAACATGACTAATCAAAAGTGACTGCTGAAGGGGATAGAGAAATGAGTCATGTGCTTCCCAAACAATCAAAATATGTCAGTGAGAGAACACAAACTGAGAAAGGGACTGAGTTGTAACTGGTAGCCTGCATATAAAGATCATCAACAGATGATATTCAGACAAAATGCCCAATATTTAAGAGGCTGAAGTATGAGATAAGGTGGGCTCCTCTGTGCAGGAGGCTGCATGGCAATATCTGCTCCATCTAAAACTGCTTCATGAGAGCAAGCCTTCAGCTTGGGCTTATTTATGAGGAGCTTTCTCAGCAGGGGGAATCATCCAGGAGCGCTTTGAGTTGATCCAAATGAAAGTAAATATAAGCAGGTATCTACCTGTATCAACAGCACCTCTATCACTCCATTCAAAATAACTGCAAGAAAGGAGCCAAAAACACAGCAAGAAACTGAGGTAAAATACCCATGCCTTTAGTGAAAGGAAGACCCCAGTGCTCCAGAGCAGAGGACAGCCTAGAAATACAAGGCAGCTCACATGTAATGGGAAGCCACTATTTGGCAAAAGCAGTAGCTTTGTACTTTCAATCATCCTTCCTCTGCAGCAGCCATCAATGGAGCTGAAGTCCTTCAGGATGGAAGGATCTTCTCTTGATGCCCTGAATCAAGCAAGTCTTGGGAATACGTATGGAGAGACTGTCAGAGCACTAACTTCATGCTGGACTCACTGTCTACAAGTTGGAGGAGAAATCACAAGTTGGATGTTTATGTACATCTCAAACATTAAAGATCACTCTGATTCAAGGCCAAAGCCAATGGATGTGTTCAGAAAATAACTTAGGAGTTTCTCCTCCTTTACTTGAAAGGCATTAGACTTGAAGCCTTTGTAAATCAAGTATTTCCTCGGGGGATCTGGTCCTCCAATAAAACATAAGTATTTGGCACTCTTGCTGGGCAGGAGCATAATAGATGTCATTTAAAATAAGTCAGCTTCAGGAAATGAGGCAGACACATTAAAGGAAAGAGAAATAATTACTTAAAACCAGCTAAAAGGCATAAACACATGTCTATGCGGTGCAAGATGTTGCTCAGCTCTGTGCCACTGAAGATGCCATGGCAGCTGGAGAGATGTACTACCTGGGTTTTTTTAATAATTTACAGGTCCATACAAAATTTGGTTGGAAACTACTCCGAACTCTCACTTAAAGTAGGGCTAGTAGCAACACTAGATCAGGTCAACAACTCTCAAATAGGTATCCTTATGCCACAGCCTTTGAATCAGCAACTTCATACATATTTCAAGCCCTGACGTACGCCAACAGAATTTTCCTTTTAGTTTGTTTAAATAGGAAATAAGTTGAATGGGATTTGTGCAGAACAGTAAAAAATTTTAGGCCAGCTCATATACACATGCAGTAATTCAAGCTACTGCATATATGTAATAATATTAACCAGAGAATTATTCTCTGGATTAATTAACTAGAAATTAATCTCTGTTCAGCAAGAACTGTTCAAGGTAATTGTAATAAATTATGTTCACGTAGCAGAACTGCCTTCATCTTAAAGAAGCAAGAATTCTTACAGATGATAAAGAGTTTGAAAGCAGCAAAATGTAAGAATACTGATTCAGATACTATTCAATACTATTCAGATTCAGTTACTTTTCACAATTTATCTTGGCTAAAACTAAACCAATGCAAGAAAAAGGAGAAAAACTGTTACATGTAAAAATGTTCATAAAGTCCTTGCAACAGCAGTATCCAAGTCCAAAACAAACCTAGAAAAAAATCAGTTAATAAAGATTTATGCTTTCTAGACATCAGCAGTGCTGCACTTTTCACCAAAGATCAATAGCACCACATCTTTCAATTCACCATCTCCTACTTCTGCAAAGGCCTCTGCACTCCCTCAGGCAACCTCATTTCCTTTGCTCTTTATCTGTTCTGAACACAGCCAACTTCTCTGCAATGGAAAACAGAAACCAGCTTAGCAAAAGACAGGTTTAACCAACCTAACAGGCAAGAGCTGAAAGGAAGGGGGAAAAAAATCATTAGTTTACTCGAGTAATGATCAGCAGTGTTGGGATCTGTAGCAGTGTTTGTGCCCATGAATCAGGCAGTGCAAAAGCAAAGTTACACAAGCTTCAATACTGAGAGTCAAATAATTCTCAAAGAAATCAGAAAAGATCTTTGCTTTCCTTCAATTAACATTCTATGCTTCTTGTAACAGGTTAATATAATGTGCCTAAGATCTTGCTGCTCCCTGTCTCCTCCCAAACTGGTTTTCAAGAAGTGTTTTTATACAGCAAGTAACCAACTGAGTTTGTACTATGGCGTGACACACTAACTTGAAATTTAGCAGGCCTGGCTACCCACAACTATTTAGAGCAGCTATTGAGGACAACACACTTCATACCACTAACTACTTGAAAAAAAAAAATCTTTCAGCCTAGACAAAGTTGAAAAGCAATGAAACTGCTCTTACCTATCAAAGGTGAATATCCTCTGCATGAACCCCATCAGGAAGAAACTGATTAGCAAGCTATAAGCATTAAAAACACATACAAAATACTGTCCCATCCTGAGAAGGGTCTGGCTTCCACTACCACTGTGACCCAGATGAAAAACGCTGTTTTTTCCAAGTTCAGAACATTTTTTGAGACACACTGTACTGAAGGAAGCTGATCTATCCAGTGAATGCACTTCACAGCAGTAATGGCTGAGTACTGCCATATAGGCAAGGCATTTGTCATCGCTTCCTTTGTCTTTTTACACTATCTATTGCTTTTCCTAGATATCCCTTCTAAAAGTCCTTGATAGCAGTTTCACAAATATATGTATATATTTATATATATATATATATATATATAAAAATCACATATATATGTGTGAAGTAAAAATAAAAAATAATGCTGATTAACAACATCATTCTAGAAATTTTATTGCTAAGAAAATGATGTGCTGCTAGTAAGCAGGTATAGCTCACACATTTTTTTCTTAATCTGAGATGGACTGAAAAGCCAATTTCTCTAATTTTAACCTCATCCAGGAGGCATGAAGCTTTATTTCTTCCACAGCTTATGCAAAGGAACTAGTAGTTGAAGAAATATTCCATTTTTTTCAACCAACAGATACGACAAGAGGACTTTGCTGGGACTCATTTGCTTCTAAGCACAAACTTAGAATTACTGCCCGCGGTATTTTTGAGTCAAGCTGATTCCATGAGATTAAGCATTCAGCTGACGGGATTTTTTTAGTATTATTTTTTATGTTTTGGGAGGAAAAAAAACCCCCATCATGCCTTCCATTCTAACCCTAGCAAGCTAGCGCCTGCATTTCAGCAGCTGCATACTCCCCATGCACAGACACAAAAAACGACATCATCAGCTTCTTTGTATATAGATCTTCTGAAACCTACAGCGACTGAGGCTGCCAGGGACTGCAGGTGCCAGCTGAAAAGCCCACCACTCAGACTACCACTCAGTGCAAACTCGGAAAATGCCTGTGCATCAAAGAGCGGAACAAAATTTAATTTGTTCCTGAATTCAAAATGCCATTCAGAGTCAAATCACATGAACTCGGGGGAGACACACACGCCCTAAAGACCTCATTCAAAAGCCACACAACCCATATTTCTATTTATCCCCTGTTGTCTAACTGGGTTAGAGATACACGAGTCAGGGGAGGAAGCTTTTGATCACTTGCCCATCGGCAGCTAATCTTTAACATGTGCTCAGTTTATCTCTAACTGGCCAGAGAAAGAAGGTAACAGCTGAAAAGTCTGTACACTTTAACATTTAGATTTGTGATTGGAAATGTCATGTCACCACGGAGATGATTTATTTATTTAAAATTCACATGAATATTCTGAAAGCTGTATAATTCATAAAGCCGCATCTACCATGTGAAATCTGCCGTATAAATAGTAATTATAACTATAAGATGTCCATTAATCATTAATTTTTTGTTGATTTTTGTTGATTACTGCTGTGCCTCCTTGGTCTCATTTTCTACCAAGTTGCTAGACCAAGGGTTACATGAAAGAAACATTAACTTTTAAGTCACTCAGTCATAATTAGCAGTTAAAAGGACTGGTATGAACACTAAGAAGTGAAAATAACACAGACCCCTGGCACACCAGAAAGACATAATGGTGTGCATCAGTACATTTTCAGGGGCACTTGCATTTATCAAGACTCAAGAGAGCACTGACTCAGACGTGTTTGTGGAACACAATTTGACTTAGTTGGTATGAAAACATTCTACCACTTGGGCCACCATGAGTTCCTCCCACCACGAGATTTGTAAAGGTAAAAGGGTGTCTGCTGGAAATTCAAATAGAGCTTCAGCTGCTTTATGTGCCAGCAATAAAACATAATTACAGAGGCAACTGCTGCAAGAATCACTCCTTCCCAAATAAACACCAGCATCAGGCTACAGAATCGATCCATTCCCTAGACTCTAATGAACAAATATCCTTCAAAAAAACCCTCTGCTCTGATTATTTAGACATTGAAACTCCAGTGTTGCTTTGTGAATTAGCTGGTAAACATTTAAGGCATTTGAAGCTCACACATTCACCTTTTCTGCCACTTTGACTATAAATTGCCATCATATTTTACCTCTTCAAGTTCCATGTCGTTATACAACAAATTGAAACACAGGTCAGGAATTCTTCATTGCTGAAACCTAACACAGGAGATCTTTAATTTTTAAAATCTTGAATATCAAAACTGATATTTAAGGCTAAAGGAATACACAATGAATAAATCAGCAAGAGCTAGACAAAGGGAAATATATATATCCACAGAGTTGCTCTGATTGACTTCCTTAGAGATATCTGAATAATATTCCAAATATAATAAAGCAGAGGATATACTTGTAGCCTCAAATTTTTAATCAGTATCTTGAACGATGTGAAATATTTAGGAAATAAGATTATCACTGTTATTTTTAAGAGCTTATATATGCCTCCTAGGAGATTAAACAAGGAACTAAGTTCTCTGTACATCTGAGACTTAAAATAGTACCTGAAAAATATTTGCTAAATAAGTTTTTCTTCTTGCAAAATAATTTGAAAGTATATTACTGTTTATTTTTCAGGATAGTAGATTTCTACCACAGAAACTTATTTTCCCTTTGAAAATTTCCAACGTATCTCTGAACTCAAACCACAAAGCTGCCTTGCTGAATATAACACGAAATTAGATTTTATTTATACTGATAAACTGTCAAAAATGAGAGTAACTACAATAAAATCACTATTACTATGGAATATCTAAATCACAACATACTGTAGAGTAGTTTCTCACTATTGACTTGCCACTCCTTAGAAAATGCTTCATTTTGTTCAGCTCCAGACTGGTCAATTAACTGCTTACAGAGTAAATGTTTCATCTGTGGTTACCATTTCATTTATTGACAGGATTCTGCAACTGCTTCTCAAATCTCTTCCTGTTCCTATACAGACTCAATAAAACCACAAGTGGCACTGAGAAGATGAACAGAAAACAGCTAATCGCTGTTTTTTGTAATACAAACAACCAACAAGTGTCACAAAAATATTAGCTAGTGGTTTACCAAAAAATACTGAATCAGGTGCAAACTGTGGCACACATTGGCAAGAGCTGACACCAGAAGTTCACCTAAATTCTGTCATGAAAATCAGCAACAGCAATATCCACCCAAACACAAAGCACACAAAATGAGTCAACTTCTTAAGCTACATCTAAACATTTCCATCTATTGCCATCTATATCTCAAGAAAGATCTTTAAATTAATAAACTGCATACATGTATTGAGTTTTAGGCAGAGGGGGGACCAAGCTGGAGAAGACTTCTCCCTCTCTTTATCTAGATACACTACTATTTAATTACACTTTTCTCTCCCCTATGCAGCTGACGGAGTGACAGAATGGCTCTGGTGGGCACCTGGAATTCAGCCAAGGTCAACCCACCACACTGCATAAATAATAAGAAAACAAGAATTTCCAAGATAAATTACATCTTCTGGCCTTACATCTAAGGCAATTTTTAAATTCAAGGTTCATAATGAATCATCTAAATGTTTAACAGCATATCAGAAGAAAAGGACTAATGATTACAGGGGTCAAATCCTTTTCAGTTGTGTGAACGTGGTCATTATATTAAATTTAACTAAAGAAAACATTAGCACAAAAAGAAGAGGATTGTCTTTTAAATCAGAAACCAATTAACCAGGTTTTTACTAAAGCATCAAAAGTTTCATTAAGCATGAACATGAAAGATACAGAGAAATGCAGATCAGGCTTAACATGACTTATTCCATCTTTTTTAATGTATTTATTTTTAAAAAATAATATCCATTACATTATTTTTAAAAAATAAATAAATCATTAGTTTATTTTCCAGAGTAGGGAGGCACTAGGCTGCTTTTCAAAGTCTAATTCATTACTCTTTCTGCAGCTCCAAATTCTGCCTTTTCACATTTGCTTGACCATATCACCTTTTTCCATTATTTTACCATGACAATATTGACTGCAGTGAAATCACTCCAATGCAGCCCGAGTCAGGCAGACAAAAACCATCAAAACTATTTTAGAAATAGAACTTGTACAAGTTCAGCCACCAAGCAGCTCACCAAAAAGACATTCAAGTGAGGAAGCAATCCAGTCTCACATGAAATTGCAAGAAAGCAGAAGACAACATTAGCTTCTAATAATAAAGTACTTCTCATCAGTTAGCAGCAATATTTATCCCAGTACTTCCTTTTCCACACTTCCACAATATTATTAACTAACACATGAAGAAGTTCCAGTTGTAACAGGATTGGTGCAGGTGTCCAGGTGCTGCTGGCAGAGCTCCAGCAGCTCCTCAACAGATCCACCACAGGACAAAGCTGAACCTCCCACTCACGTGTGGAGAGCTTTGATGAAAATCTATTTAAGAAAGAGCATAAAACACCAGGAGAGGAGGGACCAACAGAGGGCATGAAAGAACAAGAAGGCCAGAGGAAGAGGAGGAGGAGGAGGAAGAGAAGATGCTCTGTGCTGGAACAGACACACTGCCATAGGTCTAGTGGCTGTGGAGGACCCACTCCACATCAAAGGAAAAGAAAAACAAGGAGGAGCAGAAAAATTGATAGGCCCTGACCCCAACCCCCTGCACCGCCCTTTGCCTCGCTGAAGGAACCGAGTGTACCCTGTGGTGCTTACAAGGAGGGGATGAGAGGTGTCTGGAGTGAAGCTGAGCCTGGGAAAGGAGGAGGGATGATTTTCCCCAAGTGTTTTAATGTTGGCCTTTTTTTGTTTCCCAGTAATTAAATATTTATGTTAATTTGCAGTAAATTAAGTTAAATTCCCCAAGTCGACTGTGCTTTACCCATGGCAGTAGCTGGGTAGTGATTTCCCTGCCTTTATTTCAACCCTGGAGCATTCTTGTCCCTGTTTTCCCTATTTGCTCCCCATCCCTCTGTGGCAGGGACTAAGGAAGCAGCTGGTTGGGTGCCTGGCTGCTGGCCAGGGCCAACCCACCACAGGGATAACACAACAGTATCATGGTAAAATATAACAGTAACATTATTATATTTGACCTAATCTTCACAAGGGTGAACCTTACAATCCTTAAAATTGTGTTAATTAATTACCAAAAGTACTGCCATTAGAGATGACACATTCTTCAGTAGGGAAACTGAATACCACATAACCAGGCGTGCTTGTGCTCAGTAAGAAACCTTTATTTCCCTGAGCCACATCTCCAAGGGCCTGAACACTTAAAACTCTTGTACACTTAAAACTCCTGAACACTTAAAAAAGTGCCTATGACAAACATCTCCAAAACTCATTCAAGATGCCTATCCACTAGTGAACTAAATCTGTCCAGCAGTCTAACCTGAGTAGTCAGTGCAAATAATGAACAGTCATTGGGCAGCTTTAAGTTTCCAACAGTTTGGCACAGGCTTCAACCAGTGACATAAACATACACGTATCTTGTTTCTAAATTTTACTTAACAGGTTTATGGTTTCTGAAATAAAAAGCCATAAAAGAAAGCCACGAGCAAAAGTCTAGCAAGCTGAAGTGTCGTTTGTAAACACCTAAATGGAGTACTAGGAATGTAATGATTAATTCAATTTTAACATAAAGAAAAACATTGTCACTGCTAATTTCTTTTGAGAGAAGTGGTCTTTATGTCCAGGCACGCTGTGGTCACACAAACTGGAAGTCAAGATTTACCAGACTGTGCCTTGAAAGCGCACACACACATATTTTGCAAGTACAGATATGAAAAATCATAGAACAATATAGGCTGGGACACTTGGAATCAACCTAATCCAATGTCCTGCTCAAAGAAGGGGCAATGAAATCAGTTTGCTCAGCAGCTTACACAATCAAGCTCTGGACATCTCCAGGATCGGAAATGCTGATAAACCTCAGTGTTTAATTACTCTAATGATAAAAATGACATTCCCTGTGCCTTGCAAGAACAAACTTCTCATGTTGCAACTTGTGATCCCTGCTGCTTCCTCTTCCACTGCACAACTCTGAGAAATCCAACTTCATCTTCTTCACACCTTCCCATCAGGCAGCTGGGAACCACAAGAAGATACCCTGAGCCTTATTTTTATCAGGCTAAGCCAAACCAGTTCTTTCAGTCTCTCCTCTATGTCCAGTCCACTAAGCGTTCTGACTACTTGCTAGACTCACTCCAAACCATCAGTATCTTGCGGAGCTGAAAACTGGCCATGGTCTCAAGCACTGGACAGAAGGAGTGATCATTCCCCTTAATCAGCTGATTGTGCTCTTCCTAACACAGAGCTTTATATGGCTGGCCTTCTTCACCACGAGGGCACCCTGCTGATCCACGTTCGCTTTGGTGTCCACTAGGCCACCCGTCCCTCACTGCTTTGAAGTCAGTCAACCCCAACCTAAGTAGAGGGGGTTTTCCTGTTCCATGTGCAGTTCCCATAATCCCATTTTTCCAGCCTGCTAAGGTCTAGGTTATTAATACAGGCATTGAACAATACTGCCCCAAGTATGGCCCACGAAGAACATCAGCAAGCAGGTAGCAGTTCAGCTTTGTGCTGCTGCTGCTGCCCACCCTTTCAGCCTGGCAGTCCAGCTGTGCAAGTGCACTTATCTGGTGAGTATTTTGCCAATTTGTCAATAAGGATACTTACATGAGACCACGGTAAAGGCCTTGCTAAAGTCCAGATAAACATCCACTGCAGTCCCTTTGCCCACCAGATCAGTCATCTCATCACAGAAGGTCATCAGGCATGATTTGCCCAGGGTAAAACTATGCAAGGTCATCCCAGTCACATTTTTGCCCTTCATGTGACTGCATGTGGCTCTCGAAAGAATCTGCTACATAAGGTTTCCAGAGACAGAGGTTATTCTAACTGACCTACAGTTCCTTGAACCTTCTTTATTGTCCACCTTGAAGATGGGCATGGTACTTGCCTTTTTCCAGTTGCTACATAATCCCAGTTATCCCACTGATTCTTTTCGAAGTGCAGACATGGTGACAGCAACATGGGATACAGTTGGATGGTGTGCAGGTATGGAAATAAGATACAGGTTATTTAGAAACTGATATAGGGCACAACATACCATTTATCCCTCAATGCCAAATTTCAGAATTTTAAGGTCCTAAACCAAGATCAAAGGGAAACTAACACCTATATGCATCTACTTACAGACTGAACATCTCTGCTTTGAAGGATAGCTCATACACATTCACACTGACTAAATAATTATCAGTGTTAAAATATCTACCAGTGTCTTTGAGGTGGCACTGGCCATTTCCTGTAGAATAACACAGATAAGAGACTGAGAAGTCCTGGCAGGTAGACATCAAATCTAGAAATACATCAGAAACACTAGTTTCAATGTTGATGGTCTCTTCACAGAGGAGACTGGGATTCTACACTTTACTTGTTGACATAAAACATGATGGCAGTTGTGTTTATTTCTAACATCAGACAGATTTACATACTGATTAAGCACAACTGATATGCATAAGATTACTATGTCACTGACTTTTGATTGTGAGGCCCTGGAAGATAAAACAATAGCAAAGCAACACAAAAGGCAGAATAAAATCAGCAGTTCACCTTTTTGGAATTCATACCATTAAGGGCATCATCCCATTCAAAGACAGATTGGCAACTCAGCAATCCAAGTAAAGATATTTCTTGTTACAGAGTGGCTGGAGGAAAACACTTTGAACTGATAAGCAGTAATCTTAAACCATGCATACTGTCTTAGCACAACTTTGGTCATTATGCAGATGAGAAGGCATGGGAGAGACCTTACATATAGCACTTCCCAGTACCTAAAGGGGCTACATGAAAGCTGGAGAGGGACTTGGACAATGGCATGTAGTGATAGGACAAGGGGGAATGGCTTTAAACTGAAAAAGGGTAGGTTTAGATTAGATAATAGGAAGAAATTCTTCACTATGAAGGTGGTGTGGCACTGAAACAGGTTGCCCAGAGAAGATGTCGATGCCCCATCCCTGCAAGTGTTCAAGGCCAGGCAGGATGGGGCTTTGAGCAACCTGGTCTAGTGGAAGATAGCCTTGCCCATGGAGATTAGATAATATTTAAGGTTCCTTTCAACCCAAATCATTCTATAATTCTATGAATAAATCACCTGCAAGCTGATAAAGTTAAATCAATTATTCCATTGGAGGGACTGTACTATCTCTGGAAATATAACTATTATGACCTTGAAATGGAGGATGTACTCAATCCTCTTGAAATGGTGATGGAAATCCACCTTGGATTTTCTTTCCAGTACTTAAAATGCCACAAATACTATTTCCCTTAAAACTTGTTCCCCCACAACTGCTCTAATTTCTCTAGAAATGGTTGAGAAAAGAACACTTTCAAATCCTATCTCATCTTTCAAGAAAGGTCCCTGGAGGTACATAACTGAGGAGTCTGAAACTAGACAGTAATGTCAAATACAGATACACTCCTCTATTGAGAAAATTCTTTACAAAAATGGTCTAATTTCTTGAAAACAAAAGCCTCTTTCCCAAACAGGGATTATAACTGGGGGAGGGGGAAAAAAAAAAAGAGGGAAAAGAAAAGGAAAAAGACAGAATTAATTGTAATTCTTGGATACACATCAAACTTGCTACTTTAATACAAAAAGCTGAGAAGACTGAGCATTGCCACCATTAGAATCTACGGCACTAAAAATTAAATTCTCTCCACAAACAAGCAAAGTTCCTCAGTGTACGATCGCAGCACTGAAGGCAAGGGAGAAGGGAGGCTCTTGGCAGAGATTCACTGAGCCAAACTGCTGAGAAGTTCTCAGAGATGTAACTATTTAAGCAGGTGCAGACAGGTACAGGCCATATACAGAGTGTGGGGAGTGATTGCAACAGTGTTTTTGCACCCAAGTGCTAAAGGTACACGAATATCAACAACACAGACTACAAGCCCAAAGGGAATTCAGACATGCAAGAAAGAATGACAAAACTTGTATAAAGAAGCTGAGTAAAGGACCAGAAACCACTTAACTGGAACTATGAAGGGGAAAATCCAAAATGAACAAGCCAGATAGCAATGAAAGCATACAACTGATTTAACAGAGACATGCTAAGTAAATTAAAAGTATTTAAGATAAATGTATGGCTTTGTATATACACATATGCACACACATTTAATAGACAATAAATAGAAAAGAATGTCCTGACACACCCCAGAGACAGGAAGTTAAAAGGAAGAAGAAAATGCCTTTAAAGCCTGAAAATAAGACAGAAAGGGAAAAAAATATCATCAGGACAGCAGTTTCTGATTGACACTAGGATTTCCAGATCCACCTGAATGCTACACTGGAAAAACTGAAGATACCCACAAAAATAAATGAAGGTTGAGTGACCAAATAAAGATCTTTCACGGCATGAAATCAGGAAAGGTATACAACTTGCACAAACTAAAATGTTACAAGATTGCCATAAGGAAAATGAATCAATGGGGACTCCAAATTAATGGTGACAGATGAAAAAAAAAAAACAGTCTGCTTGCTGTGTGTTTACTTCACAAACTTCACAAGCACTTCTGACAGCACGAACACTTGGCCTGGAAGGTAATGGGAAGCTGCTGAAATCTCTAACGACCCTTTATTGCCTAAGCATTCAGTAATAAACCTGAATGCTCAAAAGCAAATGACAGCACTCCCTCTCAGGTATGTGTAGGTGTGCTGGGCGTACATGGGCAGGTTTTGGCAGTGGGGGACTGCAAGGGTGGCCTCTGTGGGAAGAAATCAGGAGTTGTACCCGTGCCAGACAGGTAGAGGAGGAGCCAGGAAGGAAGGAGTGAAGTCAGGTCTAGAGAGATGGGGCACAGGAAGGTGTTTTTAGGTTTTGTCTTTATTTCATCAGCCTACTCTATTTTTCATTGGAAAAAAAAGAAAATTACCCTAATTTTCCAAGTTGAGTCTGTCACGCCCATGACAGTAATTGGTAAGCAATCTCCCTGTCTTTATCTCAACAATGAGTTTTTTCATCTAATTTTCTCCCCCCTGTCTTGTCGAGGAGGGCGAATAAGAGAACAGCTTGGTGAGCATCTGGCAGCTGACCAAGGTCAGCACACCACAAAAGGTTGTGAAGAAAGAGCTTCTTTCACTGTGCCTGTTCTAGTAGTATCAGGATGAAATGAGAAATAGAACTCAGAGGCGAGTCAGACCCGGTGGGGTTTATCCCATTTGCTACAAGTTAAACACAGTTCTCATCTTCCATGCTGCCCAGAGATTAAAAAAAAAAAAACCATGATGAACACAGCAAAGACTGGAATGGAAAGGCTGTGAAATTAGAAAGCAGTAAAAAAAATTTGCTGAAAATAAGAGGGAAAATGAGATTATTTAGATTAGAATAAGTCTAGTCTATTGCCTGTGGCATTGGACAAACTATCATCCTGGACACGCTGTGTACATTCAGGGGTACTGAGGAAGATTCATTTTCTAACACCGAGAAGGAATGTAGTGATAACTCAGCAAAAGCAACTGACTGCAAAAGAAAAAGTAAAATGTAGATTTTTAAGAGCAGATAATGCAATTTTTTTGCATGTAAGATTTACATCCAATATAGAGAAGTGTTTTTTTTTTTTAAATCAGGTCTTTAACTTCTAAATCTTATGACAGGCATATATTTTATAAACCGGTTAAACAGACAGCGCATGAAGAACTACAAAGTGTAGGTCAAAATAAAATGGCTAACTATACTCTGAAAAATTAAACTCTAAGACTAGAGAAAACCCTCAGGAATCTTAGACATCAAGGCTATTGAAAAAGCTAACACAAATATGGTCTGACCTGAATTGCAGCTGAGCAGTGAGCCAAAGGCAGAGCAGCTACAGAACTGTCAAAGACTGAATACTTTTCTTGAAGTTAAAAAAAGATCAAGTGACAACATAAGGCTCACCACAAAACTCTCGTACAGTTATGCCTACATGTTGATTAATATTTTAAATGCACCATTACCATCTGTAACATAATAACTTCCTCCCTCAGAGACGTATTTAAAAATAAATGATAGTCGTGACCATTAGCTCAGTGCTCTGAAACACAAAAACTTTGTACACAGGTGTTTACATTAAACTTACAAAGAATTTAAGAAAAATACATCTAGTAAAGAAACTAATGAACATTTAAGAATAAACCTGCAATAGAATCTAAGCTAAAGAAAAGATGGGAGGCAAAACAAATCAAAAAGACCCATGCCCTGAACACAGGATTTGGAAAAACAGCAGTTGCAATTTTCTAAATAACAGTGCATTTGTGGGAATACTGTCAAACACAGCAAGCCTTGAAGTCATAAGCCTGGAAGTCAGTCTGGATGTAATGCAATTGGACTACGACTGCTCGCTGGAAAGCCTGCAAGCTTCATGAAGAAAACGAACACAGTGCCAGCAACAGAACAGCAGCGACTGCCATGCCTGACACTTCAGTTCTGGTCTCAACAGACAAGGTGAGTTTTGATGTCATCGACCGTCAGGCCAGGAGGGAACAGTCTCATCACTGACATGCAAGAGAATGCACAGCCCGGGCAGATGATACCCCCTCAGCACTGGTACATCCAGGAAGAACACACCAGTAATGCTGGAAACAAAGGCAGACAGGTTCCAGTTCCAGCACTGCCAGTTCACTCAATATAGTTTTGGGGTGCAGTGCTTTGGTTGTCTGAAAGTCCAATCAGTACTAGTGTATTTTATGCAGCTAAACATACATGGGAAGCCCAGTCACTATGGAAGAACAAAAGATCTTGGGTTACTACCAAGACTTAGTCAACTGGACAACTTAGGTCATGATTTAGACTAGAAACCTAAGCACATGTAATAAATACATTATGCCAATCAGTGTCTGAAAACAGAATCATGGTACAATAATTCACGTTGAAAAGGACAGCAGGTCATCTAACCTCTACTCAAGGCATGGTCATCTACGAGATCAAACCAACTTGTCCAGGACTTTATCCTGTCAGATTTTGAAAAATCTTTTATTTATATCTATTATTCCTCATCCTCCCATCATGCAGCATGCAGGGCCTGGTTCCTCTTCTCAATAACTACCCTCATAGTATGGGAAGGCTGTATTGTGTTGTCCCAAGGCCTTCTCTTCACCAAACTAAACAAGACCCACTCCATCAGCCTCTTCTACAGGGCTTCAGCCCACCAATCACCCTGGCACTCCTCCAAGAAACTTGGCTGCTTATTGATGTCTTTTCCTATACTGGGCGGACAAAAGCTGTATTCTACACATGGTTAAACAAGTGTGAAGCTGAAGGAGATAAGCACTACACAATAAACTTCTCCACTGCCAGAATGTGCACTCATGGCTCATGTTCAACTTGCTGCTCACCAGGTCCCCCGGGCCCCAATCCATCTTTCCTCCAGGCTCTTTATTCCCATTCATCCTTGTTGAATCTCAGCTCTCCTGCCTGCTCATTCCTGCAGACCAGGTCCCTCTGCCCTTCAGCAGATCAACTGGTCCCCTTCGGTGGGTGTCACGTGCCATGGGAATGAATGGAGTTATCTCCACCCAGGTCATTGATAAAGATGTCAAACAGGACTCAACTTATTACAGGCAATTCTTACAATCATTTATACTCTGAGCCTGACCATACAAGCAGTTTTTTACCCACCTGGCTGCTCAGCCACTTGAACCATGGCATTCTAACTAGAGTGACAAGAATGCTGTGGGAAACAGTGATGAAGGTAAAGGCAAGGTAAAGAACTGCCACAGCTCCTTCCTCATCCACAAACCCGGACATTTTATCACAAAAGGCAAGGAAATCAGACATGATTTATCCTTGACAAATTCATGCTGACTATGCCCAATCATCATCTTGTCGCTGACACGCACGGGAGTGTGTTCCAGAAGAACTCATTCCCCAATATCTCCAGGGACTGAAGCAAGAAGCACCAGCCTCTAATTCCATGGACCGTCCTGTAGCCTGGTTTGAAGACTGTGGAACACATTTGTCCTTTCAGTTTACTGAGACCACTCCCCAGTTTCTTTAGTCCTTTAAAGATGATTGAAATAAGCCTTCCAGCAGCATCCAACAGCAATCTCCTCACACTCAGATTCACCCTGGTCTTGCACAGGATCAGATTCTTTCAAGTAATCCCTGACTCGACTCTCATTCAATTCATGGCTGCAGTTCTTGAACTGTGACTGATCACACAGACCTGGGAGCCCTTCCCTGGTACCTGAGCAGATTGGCATATCCCAGAAAGATGCAGCATTTTGTTCAGATGTGTTCTCCCTCTATTTGCATACTGTGGGAGACTGTAGGAAGCCAAGTGGGAAGGGATGAAAAAACCTGACTAATCTGTCAGGGAATCAACACGAGTCTTTATTTCACATTAAAAGTTCTTGAGTTTCACAAGCAGGAGTTGAAAAAAATCCTCTTCTTCATTACTTTCCTTAATACTTGCCTGAGAAGGCAAATCTTCAGAAACTGAAGCATGCTTTTAGTGAATTTATAAAACTGAAAGGAAAATTCAGTCCTTATTTACTACTTCTAACCAAACTCTGTTCTGAAGTAGATATTTTAAGCAGAAAATAAATGATTCACAAGTGTCAGCATATGCAAGATTGATTTCATTCTAGGGTTCATTATAAAACTTCTACAGTAATAAAAAATATGTTTGCATTTCTAAGGTTATACATTTTCATCTTATTTCCCTCAGCCCTGCTGTTTAAGGAACAAAGTCATGAGAAAAATCAGCCTTTTGCCATGTCACTCTTTAACGAGAACAGTTCCCTGACCCCCAGTTCACCCAAAGAATTCACTCAACCCTCTAAAACTAGTACCAGCAAAAGCGGACAATGACAAATTATCTGAGATAAATTATAGTGGAAATACAGCATTTTTAAAACAAATTCCATCCAAGAACTACATTAAAAATAAGTGCAGAGTTCAGAACTTCCTAATATTTGGGTTGACTCACACTGAAAGGATTCTGCTTTATTCACCACAAGCTGAATGTGTGCTCACATTTTTATAATGCCAACTGTAATTTAGTTGCAGTCACTGCACTGATGCATACTAGAGGGGGAATAAAACTCTGTGGGGATAGTAATTACTGATACTGCCCAATGGATCTGGAGTTTTACTTCTGAAATGAAAGATGCATCAAGAATGAGCAGAACACTGAGATTAGTGTGAAAATATAATTAAGACAACAGCTGTATGTTTTTCCAGACTGTTTCTGTCAGGTGTTGATGGTCAAATTGGTTTGATTCCCTACAGTTTATGATGTCCACCTCTTCTGTGGTTAACCTGCCTGTTGGCTATTCAGAATATGCAGAAATCATTTGTAACTATGAAGTCAATATAAACTGTGCTTTGAACATGAGGTATTATAAAAACTCCATGAAAAACAGAGCCCTTCTTGTTTCCATGTTAGCCATGTAAACAAGCAGCTTGGATACATAATGTGTGTGTGCCTTAGGGCATAACCTGTTGCACAAAACTGAACTTGTGCAATTTAAATTATTCCAACATCAAAAGTGACATAAAACCAATTATGCTACACATCTGCCAACAGCCAGCCCAATGCTGAAGGGGGAAAAGAGAGGAACTGTGCTTAAGGAAGAGGAAACCAGCCCAAAAGAAGAAAAATTAAGAGATAAAATAGTTTGGGAATTAAAAAAACCCACCCATTTTAGCTACCAGCTTAAGTACTGTCCATGAGGGGACAATAATTTACTTTAAGTAACAATACTTCTCTAGAGCCTTACACTTCATGTTTTACACAAGCTCCTGTCATCTTGATTTAATAGCACCTATTAAAGGTACTATTAAGTGTGCTGGTTAATAGCACCTTTTAATGACAAAAAAACCTGATGTGATAGACAAAAGCTCTGAAAATAATTGAGATGTTAATTCAGAACATGCTAAAACAAGTTAAGAGGGAAGATGTTTTCAACTGGAAACCAAATCTGTTTGTGGCAGTAACAGCAGTTTTGTAAGATGGAATTACTAACACAGTGTCACTCGTTACTTGTACTTCAGGTTTATGACGTAGTGCACAAGGGATGCAAACTATCACTTACACCTGGCAGAACCTCCACCAGTTTCTTTAGAATTAACAGTGATTATAAACCATCGAATTTAAGTACTTATGTTCTGCCTTTTTAATTACAAAATACCTGGCTAGTTACTGTACTATGTGAAAATCTGCACGATTCAGTCAAGACAGTGGCTTTCATAAATTAAAGGGGGGCTTTTTACCAGGCTTCCCAAGGTGTCAAAAATGTGAAGACTGATATGAAATCATTCACGTGGTAACAAGTTTTGCAAGTTAATTACCATTTCTGCTTGCAATCTATGTAAGTATGAATAAAAAAGTAGAAACCACTGATTTCCATAGCTTAAAAGCTCAACACAGAAAGCCTAACTGAATGGAAGATTAAGGACAGAAATATCTACCCAAAGAGAATTTAAAAAAAAAAAAAAAATAGGAAAATACAGCATATTCCCTCTTAAAATGAAAAAGCAGTGACAATATAGAAATACTGAGGTAAAATTTTCCATTTTAAATGAAAATTTACCACTTCTGCATTTTTGTAGTGAAGTCTGCTGCTATTCACAAAATTCTATTGAACATATTAGAATTTCAGAAACTTAAAGTGCTCAGCAGCCAAGCCTCATCTCATAGTTTCACTTACATATAAGCCTATATGGCATATTGACCGTTTTTGTTATTGTTATACTTCCAAAATTAGTACCTTCACTCACAGATGGTTAACCAAATTAACTGGCAGAGTTGTTTAATCACAGACAAAGAGAAGTCAGCTATGCAGGACAACTGAAGCCCAACACCCTTCAAGAAACGAGGGCAAAAATAAAGATACTTTGCTTCAAACCTAACCCAAACATACCATAGAGCTCTCAGGGAAACGTGTCTGAAGGGCTCACAGCACTTAGCATAGATCCAATTTATATTCAGTAGAGAAGGATAAATCTAGTCAAGAGTTAAACAGCAAAGTTATATGAAGGGGTCTCAGCATCACCTACTATCTTTAATAATCAGGTCTTTTTGCAGCAAATAACTCGCTAACCAGCTCAACCTGGGAAGTACAGATCTACTTTTTCCAGATCAACCTTCAAAGACTGTCTAGCATCCAGCAGTTCACAAAGAAACATTAACAACTGTGTTAAGTATGAAAGAAAGTGAATTAATGACATCTTCCACAAAATCCCAGACTTGTAGATTAAAGAAGTCTGACATGAAACACCAGAAAAAGTTATTTAACAAAAAAGTAACACTAAATATGAATGAAGGACAATTCTCACACAGTCAAAAAAGAGACAGACCTTAGGCCTCTTAAAGGCATAGGGATTTTAGCTGATTCAGCCAAATGGAAAGAAGGAGAGGAATAACTTCTGAATAAGTACACCCTATAAGGATTTTACATTGAGAAAACACAGCATGCAGTTTTAGAAGGCAAGCCTTGAATGCATTCTCAGCTTTAGCAGAATTTAAAAAAAAAAAAAGTAAAAGCTTTTCCTGGATAGAAATGGTAACTTGGAACCTTCTTTAAATCACAAAAGTTGGATTTTGGATTTCACTTCTAGGAGGACTGGGGAAAGAGAATGTAACAGCAGTATGACCAAACTTGTTCAGTTGTTATATGTTAAGTGCAAAGCCCAATTTTAAAGTCACATTGTAAACATATTTATTACCTTAAAACAAAAAACCTTAAAACAAACAAGTTTGGTAAAAGCAATTTGAAGGTATACTATTTCCAACTAAAATGGCTTACAGAAGATTAATTAGTAATAGAAGTAGCACAAGGATCTCACTAGCATGGTACACAACTGCAGAAAGTATTACAAACCATGACCTGAGCACACACAGCAGTACCCACACTCACTTCAACTCTTTGGCCAGGAACGTGCACAGAGCTTCTCACAAACCACGGCCAAAGTGTACTTCTTAAAACTTTCTATCCAAACCAGCTGCTAGTTCATACCAAAATTAATTCAGTGTTATTACTGCAGATAATTCTTTATTTTTTTTTGAGCCTTCCAGTCGTAACAAAGTGATAGAAGGTCCAAACACCCTCTGAAAGAGGATAAAAAGGGCTGTTTATTTTTATTCACCCATGAAAGATGCTGTTGACTGCACATACATAGCACACTATTTACCTTCTCATATCAATGTACACCTTTCTTAGAAAGGTCCCTCCTTTCAGTAAACAGGCTCACAGATCTAATAAAATGGTTACACATTAACAGCCTCACCACCATATGGCCAAACCTGACCCATCAGACACTGGCTGAGGGAGAAAGGCTTAAATATCGCCTTCCAAATCAAAGCTTCCACAGACAAAATAATTCGACTTGACTCAACTGATACACAGGCTGATGAAGGCTGGGAAATTCCTCTACTCTCAAAAAAAAAAAGCACACCTACGGTTGTAGGCCTTTTGTACAATTATTTAGGATAAATCATTAATCTTCAGAAGCAACTACATCTGTTAAAGTTAACATATGCACACACAAAAGGAAGATTTTGGAAAAGGACATCAATTTGTTATGCTAATGTAAACCATAGGAATACACCATACTTGGTCAGATCAAAGAATTGTCTAGATTTTTACCTCTGCCCTTTCCCAAAGTTCTTCCTCATCAGAGTCACTGAGCAGCATAATCTGAAAAACACTGGGATACTGGTGTTTAACTCTGTTGTACCTAGTAAACACAACACTGCCATTTGTACTCCTAAACTGAACCAACATGAATAAAGAATCCCTGAGCGATCTGATTCTCCACATTTATCCAATCGAGGGAAATAAGGCAGTTACTTCCTAAGCCTCCACTATAGAGCAGAGCATGTCCTATTAAAACAACTACCTAATTAAAAGCCTTTACTGTGCTTGTTCTTTCTGCCCATTTCCTCTTTCTGGGATTATTCTGGGATTCATTGTTTCACCAATCAACACTAATCCTCAGACTAAAGCTCTTGTTATCCCCTCCATGGATGTCCTTCCCTCCCCCAGCAAAGAAACCCCAAAAGCTCTTGCCATGGAAGCCAAAACCACTTTCCGGGAACTTCCTGTGTACATTTTCAGTTGATACCAAATACAGAAGTATGACCACTCACAGTGTCTTTCTCATCCACCAACTGCTTCCTTAGATCAGATCCAAGGCATTCACTGACTATGGAGGATTAGCATCTTCTACAGTGAAGCCGCACTTTCCAAGCAGGTTGGTGGTTTTTTTAGCTGTGCTGCTTTTAACATTTATAACATTTTAAGAGCTTTGGTATGATGCCATGAATCCTTTAGCAAACCAAATTGTTTTGTGTTAAATATTTCCATCTCTCAAAAGAGACACAGATGTAACAATGAGTCTTGTGGAGGCTTCTAGCTGTGAGATCAGATGCTGCAATAGGCTGCGTGGGTATCTTGCCTCTCTAATGAGAAAAGCTCTAATTATCTCAAGTTACTTTTGTCACTTGATGGTTTGTTTCTCTTCATCCAAGAACTTCTAATGCATAAAGTCTAATAAATTATGCCAAATAGTAAAATAACATTAAGAAAGTTTTTAAAAGCTTTGTTTTCTCACAGCAAGAGCTACTGTACACAGCACTGTGTCAGGACTTCTCCCTGCCCCAAAAGAACAAGTCTAACAATTGGTTAAGCCTGAGACCAGGACCTGCAGGTGCAAGATTGCTCAAAGACAACATGCTACAACACAAACAAGTGTTCAAAAGGCTTTTCCCTCCCCTCAGCCAAAAATAGGTATTTTTCAGCTGAGACTTGATTCCACTAAAATCCAGACCATTACTCAGACATCAATGTCATGATTTCTGTAAGGGAAAAAGAAATGTAAGTCTCATCACTCTGCATTAAAAAAGGGTAGAATTTATGTGTGTCTGTGTAAATACATATATATACATATATAAATTAATGCCAGGAGCTACAAATATATTAGGATATTATATATTAATATATTTTATTTATATTAATATGTATATGGGGGGGGTTAATGTCAGAAACAATCCACTACTATGGAAGAATTGGATCCTGTACAAAGAAATAAGATTTTCATCTTCAGATGGTGGTGGTTCATGTGCTGACTTGTTTTAATCTCAGAAACAAGTGACAAGAAGAATCAGAAGAAATTCGTGGCCCTGTATTCTTTGGAATCCACATCAACATATAATTAGAAGACCATCTGTTCACAAAATTTAACAACCCAAGGTAGCTGTTACCTTATCATCTGACAAGAAGGATCAAAAAATCCATAAATTTAATGTCAAGCACACTTTCTCATGGAAGGCCTGCATCTGTGAAACATTTTAGGCAGTGAAAGAGTATTTAGTGAAGTGCCTGCTCCTCGACAGTGATGCCCATGAGAACACGATGATGCAGTACATATCGTCCAGGAAAAAACGCGACCATACTTAGCTTTGATACAGATACCAGCGAGGCTCAGTTAATTTTGGACTACCATTTATTACTTGCTTGTTTTTCCAAAGCTAGGCTGTCTCCCTGTTCCTCTCTCCGGCCCACTGAAGCAGGCATGTGAGGGGGGAAGAGAGGGGAAGAAGCAGAAGAGTGTACCACTGCAGAAACAGAAATGCATAACAGCACTACAGAACCTGATTACAGTGCAGACATCATACAGGAACAGGCACTAAACAAAGCACCCTTTAAAAAAGTAAAGTTTGGTCTCCACCTCTCTGCTATATTTACAGAGCATCAAAAAATGCCTTTTCATTGGACAGCTGATCTCCATCCCTTCCTCCCTCCCTCAGTAAGTAGTGTATTTTCACTGTGTTCCACATGAAATTCAAAAAGTCCTCACACCCCTATGACCTGATCTTATTTTTCATGCTTGCCATGAACTGCCCAAGATCATTAGGAAACTACATACTGCATTTAAATTCCTTTTGATGTTCTGGAATCAAATTCTGGAAGAACCTAACTACCTCCAAACAACTGCCCACCCTTGTCAGCTTGTACTGTTTATTTTCCAAATAGTGACAACTATCATTAAATTTTAAAAGCAATCCATACAGGAGCTGCATGCAACATAGTGCAGCAAGGACTACATTTATCTTTGTTTCAAAGGGCTCCTGAACCAGAAGCCCCTACACCCAGGGAAGAGCAAAAGCAGCCCACTGCACACACACTTTAATAATTTAAACAAGAAGAATAAGCCGTAGTATATAGATTAAAAAAAACAAACTAAAAGCTTGTATACAGATCAGAAAACAGCTTAAATGCAACAGGCATCAAGATCTTACGTTTACTGATGATTGTACATAACTTAGCATTCCAGTTTACGAACCAAGTTGCTAAAATTAAACTGAAGAAGCCAGTCACGTGGTATTCATTCCTGTAACTGTTATACATGAGTTTAACTCCTCCAATTTCTACAGCAATGATCACTAGAAGCACTCTGAATGGTGTTCTGTGCCAATATTTTGGCACCTAATCATGCTCGTTTCAGTGAGCACACATGCAATAGAAAAGTATTTTATGCTTTTGGGGGGCTGGGGTTTGTTTTTTTGTTTGGTTGGTTTTGGATTTTTTGTTTTGGTTTTGGGGTTGGTTTGGTTTTGGTTGGTTTTTTGAGTGGGGTGGCTCATGTATTGCTTGGGAGATCGTGGGTTGTTCTTTTTTCTCCAGAATCCAGTCTCCTCCTCTGGTGAATCCATAACCTTCTTAATGGAGGTCAAGTGACAAAAATTCAAATTACTATGAGATCTCTTCAAATACTGATCTAGATATTGATAACAGATCCCTCCTTTCTTTTCTTCATGGTTTAAATATAAACACTGACTCTGCAACTGCAAAACATGATGTACACATTGGTATGCCCCAATTTCTCCCAAACAGTACAGAAGTTTTTAATGTTTAATCCAAGATTATAAATAGAAAGAAAAAAATTAAAGTTCTCTCAGGATAAATAAAGGCAGAAAGGCTATTTAATATTCTTTGGAAGCAAAATTATCACTAAGTCAAGGGGTTTTTTTGGTGGTTTACTATGATCTCTAAGTTACAGTGGTGCTTCACATCATTGCTACCTGCTTCTCGAGGCTGCTGATATAACCAAACACCCCATTTCTACTTCCCAGTCCAAGGTACTACTACTGCAAACACCAAGCAAATCACTTACACAGAACAACTGTTATCAACACAGAAGGAAACTAAATACATTTTGTCCTTGTATTTTTTCCACTACAGATGGTGACTCTGACCTTTCCAAGAGGATCCAACATAAATCTGAAAATGCTATCTAAAAGCACACTTATGTGGAACCTTCTGGGTTATGAAACTTAAGTTTTGCTGAAGAGACTTTCTCTTCCAGTTCTAGTGACTGCTATCTTCAGACAAAAAACCAGAGATATAATTATGATCCACTCCATGGGGCTGATGCAGCCATTTTTCCCTGTGTTCAACGGATCATGGCAAAAATGATACAGAAAAACTACAAAGCATTATCCAGATCGTGTAATCTCAACTGGCTGTGCTTACCTGCTGACAAGCCATTGTAATCTGATTTCTGCTGAGGAGCTCAAATCACTATGACTGAAAAGACTGGTATTTTATTGTATCTACTAAACACCAGTGTATCTAGAAAATTAATTCAAAGGAGTTGTAAACTGGAACATCTAGAGCACTACCACATTTATTCCCTTATTCCCTCCCTGCCAGCTGAGCCTACAGTGTCACTTCATAATGCTTCTTTCCTCGAATACTAATTCAGAGAGCTGGCACGAGTACTCTTGATGAGCTACCCAACACAGTCATCACGTTCAGAGTACAGACATGTCCCCTCTAAACTCTTTTGCTCTCCAGCTCTTATCTCAGAATATACATATATATACAAATATTTATCCTAAACACAAAAGTTTCTTTGTTTTACTAATGTTTTGGGCATTATATGGACTGTTAACAGGATCTTGTTCTTTGCTGAAAAAAACCCTACTCTTTCCAACTAACAGTTTAGTCAAGGCAGCCCACCCTGCTGTATTATCTTCAAGTCTGTGAGGCTTCCTAATGTTACCAAATTGAAAAGAGTTTTAAAAAGCTCTATTTCAGTTTTGGGTCCTGGAGGTACCCATGAAGACTGGCATGAGTATTATTAGTATAACTTCAACCTTTTTTTCCATGGAATGGCAGTTCCATGGAAAGGGTTCCTCTCCTTTCTATTTAAATCAGTGCCACATAGGGTAAGGAAGACACAAGAGAATATTGGATTTGGCATAATATCAGTACAAGACCACTTAAAATAACTATAATGTAGGAGCACCTCTGTGCTATTGCCATCATCTATCATTGATAACTGTTCACCAAGTAACTAAAAGGAAGCCTTCAGCAGTTTATAGCCATCCAGTCCACAATTTAAAAAGTAAGAACCCTTAGGGGAAAAAAGTTGTAACTCAAATACCACATTTACAATCATGCTGAAAAGGACAATGGCTTCTAGAGAAATATAGTTACACATGACTTTTTATGAATATACACACTAACTGGCAAAATAACACACTGCAAACCTAGCTAGGGGTATAATGTCTGAACAGTCCCAATACATAGTGGGGAAAGAATTACAGCAGAAAGTGTCTGCTTGAAGTTCTGCAGAATTTCAAGTAAACTCTCCCTCAGCTTAACTGCAAAAAAAGCTCAGTTAAATACTAAGTTCAGCCATACCACTGACGTCACCTGTTTTATTACAAGCTGCTTTTAACTTAGTAGTATTCTCCTTATATGTTTAATGGATCAAGTAGAGACCAGCTGTTCAGCCTATGCTACAGCTCAAAGCAACCCAAGGCCAAAGATTCTACCTCAACAGGAAACATGGGACTAAAGGAGCATTGGAGAACACAGATAAGCATAAAAAGTCTTCATTTTATTTCCTTAAAGAATTGGAAAAAAGAAAAAAAACAGAACACAGAAGGCCCATCTCTTCGGTGATTAGATGACAATTTCTGAAGTCGCTGCAAAGTGCTGCAACTTGATAAATGCCTCAGATATCAAGCACTCTTGAGGAAATAGCTTTGAGTTATTCTAAGAGAGAATTAAGTTATAATTTCATGCTGCAACTAAGGAAAGATGGAAAGAACCTTAAACCTGTCAAGAAAGCCGACAGACATCTGCCAGTGAAAGAATTATTTAAGTGTAATGCTGTGGGATACAGATAATGCCTTTAAGCCATGCCTAAGGAACCACATACTGCACAATTGCACATCCACAATGGAAGAAAGCCTAGCTTTCTATAAACTAATAACTAACTCAGGAATGGCACTAGTATTAGAATGACACAGTAATAAGACATACCAAAACTTTTTTTTTTATATATAATTGAAAACCAAAAACATTAAATCAATGGAGAAGCGAGCATTGATCTGATTTTCAGAGGAAGAATGTACTCCTTAAAAGCTCAGCCAGTCTCAGAACAGTAGCACCCAACATTTCAGAGACTAACACACAGACAACTATATTTTAAAAACTTAGATGCTCATTACACACTACTGTGAAATGGAGAGTACTTCTGACTCTGGAGGAGAACACTGAGGAGATGCTAGAGTACATCCCTCCCACTTCTCCATCACAATAAAGCAGAATCGTCTTCAAGTGCTTACCCCAAAAGCAAGGTGAAATTCCTTTCAGGAGTATTTTCTTGGTTAAACTCTCTCACTCAGACATCCAAAGGTCTCTGACCACAAGAAGACCACAGAAATGCATCAAAGCAAAAAGACGTTTTCAGCAGTACCACACTATTTTAGCTGAAACATAAACCAGATCTTAAATGTAGATCAGTCAAATGTGGGAAATTTCAATGCAGGGTGTTAAGACATCAAACTTGCACTGCACTACCTATTTTAAGAGACAATCACCTTGTTATCAGCAAGTTTGAATTCAGAGGAATTTCTTCGTTCTCAAGTTTCGCATCGTCCACCACTATTCAGTTTTTAGGCAAACTATTTCTATGACAGTGCAAAACATACTCACTGTCTTTCCTTTCCTCTTCTGGCTTCTGATGAAGAGGTTTCCAGGGAAACTTTAAGCCACACACACTAAAAGAAAAAATTATTCTTCAACTCAGAAAAACACAGTTGCTACTAAAGCGTGCTGAGGAGAGTGATACCAAGCCAAAACCAAGCTCCTGTTTACTGGTTTCATCAGTTTCTCCTTGAATATGCATGGGTTTGCATAACTGAGAAACCATTTGCACTCTTCTTTTGGTTTCTTGTGAAGTAAGACTGGTTAACTAATCCACACTGCACTGAAAACCGTTGTGTTTTTTTCAAGAATCTCTGTTAACCAGAGGAATACTTGCCATGTTTATTTTTGAGCTCTTCAAAACCAGAAGACAATAGCACTCCCCATTTATGAAAAGAAAGGACGTTGTCTCTTCAAAATCAGTAACAAAGGACAAAAATAAAGCTCAGCATATGCCACACTGCCCAACTGAACTATTTGCTCAGAGGAGCTGATGCTGCAGCACAGCTGGGGCACAGACCACAGCTGAGCAAGATTAAAGCACCCTCCACCCAGGTGAGAGCTGCAGAGAACCATGTGCATGCCATTCTCACCGTTATATCCTACATGTCCCTGCTACCTTACTGCCCTGTAAGAGGACAGCCAAGCAAAAGGATGTGACTGTCTCAGCACAGGTAGCATGCTCTTTCATTTCCCTCTTCATTCTCTGAGCTTTACCAAATCCAGAAAATTTCCTGGAAACCAGTAAGCAATACATCGATAATTGTGACTTATTCGCACATGTTCCCAAGAAACAGGAAAAAGAACCCAAAGACACCGGTGCATTTATTCACTGAAGGCTTTTCAGGTGCAACAACTTCCAAAACAAAGTGTCATTTCAATCATTCAAGCTGAGGTGACAAGAAGCACGATAAAAAAACACCCAAACAAAATACAATCAGTGACAATCAAGTGTGTGCAGAGGAATAAAGAGCCATGACCACAGGAAAGAGATTGAGATGACTATCAGATAACGGCATGAGTCAGCCAGCATCTTGGCTCCACGAGCTGAGTCAATTTTTAACAATGCAATTGGCCTGAAATAAACTTTATTTAAAGCACAAGTAGTGCACGTGCAGTATTCGTATTGAAGTCTAAAACTCCAGTTCCTGCAATTATAGTAGAACTCATTTTAGGGGGAGGCTGGAGGGGTAATGATGAGATTTTTCTGGTCCCCCAAGAGATCAGGGAAATCTCTTGTTCAGAGTCTAAACAGAGAAGTCTGTTCAATTAAAGAAAATCTTATTAAACTGATCTTCCATATAAAGGACTGAAGTGACCAGCTCCAAAAGGCTATAGAAGACACAATGAATTCAGAGTTTAATTAGGTCACACTGTTAGCTAACTATAATCTATTAATTAGCATTCTTAGTTTTTACAGCTCATTGCAATAATACCCTTTTACTTTTAAATTGCACCCTTCTTATTTTTGGACCAAAGTTATACAATTCTACCAGTGTGGTAGTAATTACAATGATTGCCTTAAGAAGAGCAGCCTAGAAATATCTGAAAATGTTTAATTAATGGATAAAGGAAAGACAAGAAAAAAAAATCTAAGAGGAATCACTGTTCTCTAGTTTATTCATATTTAGTAATTGTTTAATCCTTTCTAAACCATATACTCGTTGGATTTTTCTTGTTAGATATTCAAAGCATCTTCAAATGTCAAAACTGATTTCAGAACAAAAAAGAAGTTACTATATTCCAAGACATTCTCTTCAATATGAAAACAGGACTAAAAATGAAAAGAATTTGAGAATTAAAAGACTTACCTGTAACTGAAATACAAAGTGCCCCAGAAACTGGAGTGAATGGCATTCCACGTATTTATTATCCTGGTACTGTACCACTCTAACTAAAATTTTCACTGTATCACTCCTAAAGAAGTCCAACTTTTGCAATAGAAAGTATTTAACTTCAAGTTTTCTGCGCTCCAAGAAGACATATGAAAATGGACACAAAATGTCAAACACCTTAACAAATCCCACATCGTGATACTCACCATTTGGTAAAAATACAGCTAAAAAAACCACATAACAGGTTCATTAAATTATTTCTTAATACCTTGGGAAAAGCAATTTACTTTCTTCAACTAAGAAGTGAAAATGAAATTGCAGACATATTCAGTGTAGCAGACTACCATTAACCATAACTATTTAAGACAGGTCACCTGAAAGCAGAGTACAACATGTGGAGTGCTACCAGCACTCTCCTTTTCTTCCAACAATGTCCCCTCTCCCTTCCACCTCTTAAAGCCATCCTTACAAAAAGTGTTCCCTAAAATAGCAACTATACCTTAAGAGCTACAAGAGCATGATCACACTTGAATTATGGAAAATATTTCATTAAATGTCCTTGGATATTTAAAAAGCTCAGTAGGGAAAGTAATTTTGTCACGGTGAAAGCTGACTTACATTTCAGGGAACTTTTGGAGTTGGGTGGTGGGCCCATTTTCCATTAAGAGTGGTGAGTTTTATGACCTGAGAGTCCAGAGAGATGCCTAACTCACATCTGGCCAGAAACAACTGAAGAGGAGGACACTAATTCAAAGACAAGTAGTTACTTCAGGATTAGGATAGCAAGAAGGTCCAGGTGAGAAAACTTGAAAAAGCTTTTAATAAGCAGAACAGACTACAAAGAGACCTCAACTTTAATCAGCCTCTCACTTTTATTTAAGTTGGAGATGCTTTTAAGATGGACAAGACAAAAGACCCAGACACCAAAGACTCTCTGTTCTTCTGCCTATCCTGTAACTGGCCAGACCACTACAAAAAAACCCACGGGGTGTTTCGTGAGAGTTGCACAACAAGATACGCACAGCTTATGATAAAAGAATAGATGAGCATGTAGTAAACAGTGTTACTTAAATGTAGCCAAGAATGCAATTTGTATCTGCCTGAAAACTGGAGGTCTGGAGGTTTTAATTCTAAAGTAAGATCAGTGTAACTTGAGCTTTGTTTTAAGGGCAATCCATCAAAATCCAGCAACAGCTCAGTTGTGTTTGGGGTCAGCAGTTAGTACATTCTGCATATCAGAGAATGCTTCAAGAGGTAAACCGTAGGAAAATATTAATTATAAACAGGGTAAAATCCTTTCACAAGGAAACCAAGTGGTTAGCACCAGTCCTAGGGAAAAAACCCATGTGACACCCCAGGAGAGATGAGCACTGAAGAGGTGGCTTACAAGTCTGACAAGAAACATTTAAAAAGAGGCTTGCAAGTTGAAAACACGTCTTACCCACATCAATTAGCCAAGAAAAGCAATAATCTCATTTAGCTGCTTAAATGTGACATGCAAGTTTATTAAACTCATTTAATCCCGCTACCACACTAACACAACCGTGACATTAGATGACAAACCTGGTTTTCTTCTTGCAAAACTCTATATTGTTCCTTCCAAATGGTGATTTTTGATGCTTCGTCTTTCCTCAGAGCTCTCTCCTTTTTTAGCTCAGGACTCCAGAAGGTCTTGATGCTATTCATGGAAGAACTCAGCTTGCTTTCCTTCACCTCCACATCCTTGCGGAGCAGATCGTTTTCCCTCAGCACCTCCTTGAGTTGTGTCTGCAGATCCATGATGGTGTTATCCCTGGCCTGGCGCAGCGAGTGAGGCACAGTGGATGCCATGCTCACCGGAGGGAGGTGGTGCTCCCCGAACGCGATGGTATCGCTGGCAACTCCACTACTGGCAATGTTAGGGCTGCTGCCCATCGCAGTCATCCTAACACCGTAAGGCAGCCGCCCCCCCGACCGGCCCAACGTCATGGTGCTCTTCGGGGTGTCTGCACCCACGTTCTCGTGGTCACTTAGGTACATAGGGCCGGACGTGGCATAGGCAGCATTTAAGGACTGGATGTTTTCCATAGAAAGGGTTTTCCCACTGCCACCCCCAGTACTACTCCCAGAGCTGCCTCCTGTACTGTTGGTCCGACGGTGGCCCAGGCGTGGCGACCGTGGCAGCCTCGGTGAACGCCCCGGGCTCTGGTTGCTGGGCTCAACCTTCCCCACGGACCGAGCACTTCCATACATGATTAAGCTGGTGGTGTGAGGCAATCAGACAGGTAAAAATCAGGAATGGGAGAGTTCTTCAACGGGTATAGGTCAACTTAAGGCCAATCACAACTTATGACAGATCCAGTTGTCCATCTTCAAAGTCACGTGCTCACGATGTTCAGGACCATATCTGTGTCAATAAGAAAAACATATTAAAATCTGTATCAATATGAGTAACATATTAAATACCTAGCTTGTCCCCAAATGTTTTGTCCCACACTGAAATAAAGTGTATTCTACTACCTTTCTACTTCTACAGTATCTTTTCAATCTTTTATTTAAACCCTAATATTTAAACTCAAAAAGGAACTTCTTATTTTTCTGTAGTTGTATTATCACAGTAAAGAGGTAAGGGAAGGAGAATCCATCCATTTTCAAGCCAAAATTTTGTTGGTCATGATCTAACTCTACTGTTAGCAGCCATCTGATCTTTTCCTCTGTTTCTCATCAGCCCTAATTCTTTATCTATTACCTTTCTGAGTAAGAGAAAATCAAAATTTAAAGCCCACTCATGGGCTATATGTGTTTCCCTCAAGCACTGCTAGCTTCCATAGGACACGGTTTCTAAACCCTTGTGCTGTGAAAATAATCCTGCAAATGGGAAGATAGGATGGGCTGAAATGATTCTGATCATGATCTGGACTAGCAGGTCCCGTTCAGTGTTGCTGTCAGCCCTTCTTCAAATGCAGAAGTCAGACCCAAAACTAAGAATAATCATGAAATCACTACTGACCACAGAGCTTAAGCAAGTACAGATGCAACTCCGAAAGAACAGCAATCACACAGCAATGGAACCAAGGAGGGTAAGGGGGAGAAGAGAATCACACCTCCAATGAAAACTGGTTCTAGTCTGTTGATTTTTCTCAAACTAAAATAACTTAAATCTTTGTTCAGGTTAAGAAAAGATTTCAACTGAAACATGCTTTTCATTAACCAGCTCAGATTAATTCCATTAAATACCATTCCAACAGCAGGGATCTGAAACACAGAACAGTATGACATCATCATGCTGCTGGTTCCTTCTCCCCTCTACTTTTTCATTAAACAAGAACTCTGGCAGCATATGCCATAAAACTCCTTATTTCTGCAGTGCAATACGATGCTGCTGTACAAGTGCTGGCAGGGAACTCTTCAGTACAGGGGCACTGGGCTGGGACTGTGGTAAGTAGTCAAAATCTAGTGGAAAAGCAAGAAACAGGGAAGAAATCCATTCCTGTGACTAAACTACTGCACTAAAGAACCACTCCCACTATACAGTTCTCTTCCCCTGCCCCCTCTACTTTTTTCCAGTGTAAACTATTTCATGTAACTGTTGGGCTCAGCTGAAATAAGAACACTGGAATGTTCCTGATCACAAAAGATGAAAAAATATTGGGTAGTGTCTTAAAGAGCAGCAGCACTTTACATATCCCAACATCTTTCCTTCCACACCAGCTTTTATCTTGCTGCCCCTTCTGTTCAGAACTTAGGTTTGACAGATATTCAACATCAATTTTTCCAAATCTTATGCCATGGTAGTGAGATAATAATTGGGCAAGCAGATTAAAGACTAGATTTAAAAGAGGAATACACTTACAAAAGAAATTGTAGAAACAGTGCAAGTGGGTGGAAGGGAAGAGACAAAAGAATAATATTGCAGAAAATACTGGAAAAGAAAAAAGGAAAAGTGCAAAGAAGAAAAGATACAGCATTTTTCCTTTCAGAACAAAAAGTTAGTAGAGGAAAAGATACAGCAAAAATAGTTTTAATATGTATAGTTTAAATTTTAAATGGAAACCAAGATCAGAATAAGACAGCATTTTTTCATTTTCACACAATTGACATAGAAGATACAATTACATGAGTAATTTTACAGAGCTTATAGAAGCTGATACTGTGTTGTGAGTAGTTCAAGGCATTCAAGGGTTCTCTCTCTTTTTTTTAAACAAGAAAAGCTAGCTACAATATTGCTACAGAGTACTTTAAAACACATATGTAAAAGAAAACAGGCCAAGGAAAGACAACTAGCAGTAATAATAATTGAAATTATCCACCAAAGCAACACCTACAGATTTATTTATTTAATACAAGTTACATTTCTTCTATTTCAACTCTATATCCTTATGCAAAACAGGACAGAAATATAAACTACATAACAAAGTCTACACTGTTCCACTGAAGTTGCTTCAATAAGCAAGACACTGTGGCCCAGATCTGAAGAAAAACACTTCTTCCAAACAGAAAGGCTATTTCAGACTAGTCTCACTGTTTGGGATATCAAAATGCTAAAAATGCTGCTGTGACACCATTTGAGCTCTCAAAACAAGTCAGATATGATTTCTTAGACACCACATAAAGTACATTCGACTGAGAGCTTGCATTCATGAGGATTCTCTTGAAAATTAATCTAAATCACAACACTTAATTCATCTGCTAAAAGCTCACCACAGTAAGTCAGTGCCAACACTCATTCACTTAAAAGCTTTAAATGAGTTTAACTTGAATCAAGAGATCAGATGTGTTTTATTACACAAGTTTCAGTTTCCCCAAAAAACATTAAGTTTAAAAGCTGCTCAAAGTACATCACTGTTGCACACAGAAAGATCACCTGGTAAAGCCCTTAACAACAACACACAAGAGGAGCACAAAAGTTTTTAGATCATTTCTCGTGAGTTCATCACCCTCGAAATGGGAAAACTCAAGGAATTGCTTTACCAAACGTTTTGTTAAACTATTAATACTTTTCAAAGGATGAAATTGGCTGATAACCTTGACAGCAAAGCAGCTTCCCAGGCAGCTGCAAGGAGCTGGTGCCACAGCAGGTGCTGTGCAGGAAGCATCTCCAATTCCACTGGTGAGGTCTCACCCACCCGAAGTGGAAACACCAGCTCGAAGCTTTGTTTCCCAGGTAGGCACCATCCTCTCTGCTTCTCCAGAAACATCAAATAATTCAAGCTATGAAAGCCAGCTGCTAGAAATAGCTGTTGATCAGGGTTATGGGAAAGATTCCCAGAGCTGGCACTGATGAAACTCAGGGAGAACTCAACTCCACTCTCTCTGCCATGCACTACACTGCACTCGCTTTTCAAACCAAAGCAATAGATTAAGAAGTGAAGTAGTCTTTGGAAAAGAGACAAATGTAACCCTCCAGTATTTTTTCTTGAATAACAACTTTGATTACACCATTGTTAGACTACAAAGTTGTGAATATTCCAAGTGTTAACTAAATACACCCTTCCACACTTGCAGCCAGTTTCAGTATTTTCCCAGACACAGAGATCTGCCGTGGTTCAAGCGAAAAAAAAAAAAGTTACAAAATAAATCTTAACTCTTTCCTCCCCCACCTCATTTTTTTCCTAGTAGCATTTATCCTCAGCCATATCACCTCCTTGTGGAAACAAATATTAAGACAATTACGCCAGGAAAAACATCTTTCATCCTGGAAACAGCAAAGTGAAGGAAGTGACAAAAAAATTCTTTTCATATTCCCAACACAAATTAATCAGGAAGAAGAAAGAATTCTATTTTCCCTCCTGGAATCCAAGCAAAAGTATATGGAAGATTTCTTTCATATAGCAACACAACCAGAAAAGTTAAGTGTTTTTCAATATTCTGACCCACACTAGAATTTTACCAGGAATCTCAGAAGTATGGTCTCTTATCTTTCAGGAGGCCAACATGCAGCACTGTTACTATTTTCCTCTTCTACTCTGACTCTAATTTTAGTCACAAATAAATCATCCCTTAACCTTACGAGATGGTGGCAACCACAAGGAACACCGTCCAACTGTGATATGAATGTGCAAACCACCTTCCCTTTGCAAGCTCTCCTGCAGTTTTCAAGAAACTTTGGTCTATTCTGCCAATATAGAAACCCTTTCCCAAGATTACAAAGAAAGAGACTATAAACTTCAAGTGTTTAAAAAAAATGAAACAGTTGAAGCCAGTGCTAAACCATTTTTCCTCAAAGGTAGCTTGTATACCTTTAAAATTATGAAACAAAATTCTCATGTTCACTGTTCAATTAAGAGAAGAAAAACTTCCAAAGAGTATCCTATCTGCAAGCCAAATTAAAAAAAAAAATACATAAAAAAATCAAGTCACCCCATGTAAAAACTTTATATAGATATGTAGAAAGTGGCATAGCAGCTTTTCAAGTACTAAGATGTACGACTGACCTGCTTTACTATTAGTGGAAAATGCTATCTAGTGATTATGGAAAAGCTTGAAAGAAGAACTATCAGAAAAACAGATGAGAATTACACAGTATTGCAGAAAAAGGTCTGAGAAAGGACAGTTATGAACACATTTTCAGCATGAAAACTTTAAGATAAATTAACAGTACATCCTGCCTGAAGGGGCAGCTAAGAAAAATGTCTTCTCAGATCATAGGTGACCATCCAAAAAACACTTGGAGACAGACACTATGAACTGTGGAAAAAGTTTAAAATCTGGCAGCAGACATTTAAATGTACTGCAGAGATATTTAAATGTACTGCAGTGCAACTTGTTTCACTACAACTGCCTGGTCAGCCAGTGGAAAGCAAGGGAGAATTAAGCTTCCTTCAAAACAGCAAAGCAGCTACCAAGGCAATAAGTACACCAATATCCAGAGCCACACACACACTGAAAACCGGGATTCAAAGCAGCCCAAAAGCTGCATCAGGCCCTGGCACGCTGAAAGAAGAGTAAAAAGTCACCTGCACAACTTCATGCAGATCTAGTTGTAAGGGCAATTATGACGTGAGAGGGAGCAGGAATAGGAACACGGGTCTTGTCAAAGATCTGGTGGTTTTCAGTAAAAGGGTTGTATTCAGGCATAGTAGAAATGTAAGAAATTCTGTAGGGATCACATGAACATCAACTTCAGTACGAAGAATCCAATAAAATGAGATATGTTTACCAGTGCTGTCACACTCAGCCCCGATAATGTAGTACTTTATGGGAACTAATGGCTCAGAAAGCAGACATTCCTGCCTACACCTGACAGAAAACAGAAGATTCATTAACAGAGAGTGTTGTAACCTCTGGAGGATCTCTCTGTCATATAAATATATAAAGCCTTTCGTATCTCCCTCTACTCCAGGATAAATACTAAAACCACAGTAACTACTTGCAAGTAAGCAAGCAACCAAATACACACCAACTGCAGAAATACACACAGTGCTGCAGAAATACTGGAAAAACCCTGCTTCCATTTTTCAAAACAAAAAGAATTTTGGAATAGCTGCTGCAGCCTTCGACAAGTAACATTCCCTCTGAATTTCTTTCCTGCAGTTTCTGTTCAGGACTGGCACCAGCTGAGCAACATCTATGGAGACAACTCCTTAACAGCATCACTGCCTGATAGGAATGGGCAGTGGGATCACAAACCAGGCAGGCAAACACACCACTGGGACCCCTCCAGTGCCTCCCAGCAGCGTCCTGGAAGCCATCTATCCAGCTTCCAGAAGACAGAACTTCTTGTCCCACCGATTCCTGTCCACACAAGGAAAGCTTTGAACTGCCAGTTTTATAATAGAAGCAAAGTCAGCCCTCATAAGAGGCGTCTTAATCTGATAAAGGTCTGCAGCAGACACATTAGGCTTCATTAACAGAGGTAGCAATTGTTGCCATTTACATAATTCACACCCCAAGAGCTAATCACAAATAAGAATGACTGGATTACTCAGCAGGACGTGGACTACGGAGTAACACAGGGAAGAGAAGGGAGTAGAAAAGATGGAATTCCAAAGAAAAGGAAAAAGCTTATATTCCAATAAAACCCTGCCAGATATCTTTTCCCTGGAATCCAGATAGTGGATAGATGGAGAGATCTGACATGATTCACAACAACCTAGAGGTGTCTTAACCATGAGAAATATTGAATTCTAATACTTCCTAGTGCACACTACCACAGTTATAAAAGCTATGGCTGCTATGTTTACTTTACATAAAAAGTTTGAAGCCTTTAACTTAGGGCTATATTGTAGATGTCAGCTTTGACTGACTGGTTTTGGAAGGTAAGAAAGCTACTTTTCACTACAATTTATTTTTTTCACTACTTTTCACGATAATTTAACGACTATTACACACAAAAAGGACAGAAGAAAGTTTACTCTGGAAACCATTTGCAAGCCAGGCAGTGCTGGACAAAAGGCATTGAACCCACGGAATTCAAGGTTGTTTATCAAAATATCCTTGTGACTTTAAGAGTAAGAAAGCACAAGGGATGAATGAAATTAAGACAGAAAGAAGTCCAAAAAGTAACTGTTCATATTAGGATTGATTCTCATTCCTAAATAGCATATAAACAAGAGCCCAAGCGCTGCCATCTGTTTATATCCAATCCTTTTTAAAAGCTGGGGGGTGGTGGTTGGTTTGGTTTTGTTTTAAATTGAGTTTACCTACTTGCACATCTGCCAGGTTCACTGAATGCAGCAGTGCCTTTGTTCTGTCTCACCAAACATAAGAAGATGGGAATTGATATATTCTCCCCACATACATGACAGAGAAATCTTCCCAGAACAGCATCTCAAAAATCCCCAATAATTTTGAGGTGACTTTGACATATCAAAAAAAATCATGTTTTGTAAAAGGCAGGTCATCAACCCCAACCCTAACATTTTGAGGAAAAAAACAGCAGTCATTTGTCCAGGGAGTGTTTTGTTTCTAAACATAAAGTGACATTCCTGTTACACAGTTTTTTCATTTGAAAGGTTAGCATAAATGGTACACAGACACTTTAAATCACCACAAGACATGGAAACATCTCGATGATCTGTCTTTTTCAGACACCATTCTGCTTCCTATTCCTACAAGACAGCCCATCCAGAAAACACTACCTGTGAGACTCTAAACAAGAGCCAGAAACACTCCCACAGGTATACAATTCCTTTCATGGGATCTACTTACTCAACAAGGAAGACAGAACATACTCTACAACAGTTTCTTTGCAAAAGCAGATTTAACTGACACCAAGTTTTGTTTCTTATAACTTCCATAAGTCCTGATATCAGCATAAAGGGTACACTTCCACCACCACACTTTCATTCCCTTATATCTTCTTTCACAAAAAACAAGACCACAAAAAGAAAAGTCTTACTATTATTATAATAAATCTATTTCAGCCAAACCTTTATTTACTCATATTTATATACTCTTTCTGATATGCCACTAGCAGATAAGGATTTTTTCCTAGAGCTCTGGAGGTCAGTCTCAGCTGGAGGTAGAAGATGAGGCACTACTGATATTTCTAAAGGCCTTTCTTCATCTCACTTGTCAGACTTCAGTGGTTCTGCACCCAGTGTACTAAGAGTCAACCCAGTCACTAAATTCGGGTGGCACAAGCAAGTTCTTTCTGTTCTGGCTGCTGTGCACAAACAGAAGCTTCTCTGTCTGAGACTGGAGCACATAGTGATTAACACTACCTGGACATCACACTGAAAGGCTTCCCAGGTGTGGCAGAAGTCTTGGACACTGTCCCAGCACGTAGTCTCTCCTACAGCCTTAAGCACTCACTGACTGAGTCTGTTACAGAACGATTAGCACGTGGTGCAGATATGACCATTCTCAAACTGGTTCTTGCCTCTGGGTTTACCAGAGACTGGACCCACATCGTCCCTCCCTGCCCTACCTTCTTAACACCGACACGTGGGAAGGCTGGGTAGGTGCACCAGCATTTGTTTTGTGCAGTGACTGGGACGTATAATTATAAGTCTCTAAATTTAAAGCAGATGTGAGGAAAAAAAATTATCATGTGCCCTTCCTCTTTTGAAACAAGGTCCAAAACACAAAAAGCAACAGGAGTCAGAACTCACACCTAACAATTCCTAGTGATAAACTGATTAAAATAATTCTCACTCTCCTAATTACCTAGAAGATTGAAAACCTGTGGATGTTAATTTTCTGTCACTGTATGGCTAGTTTATAGCCTGAATTTTAGAGTATAAAGTCAGTAAATACTTTATACTAAAGTCAGTAAAATACAAACATGTGTTTGTACCCATGGCTGTTTCTCTCTTCCCTACAGGTGGCACAAAACCAACAACCCACTTTCTAACAGCTGACACAAAATGCAAAAAGCAATAAAGATATTCCAGAAGCCCAGAAGTACCTAGAAGCACTAGTGAACCCATGCAGACAGCCAGCCTAAGGTCACCATGGGTAACATCACTGTGCAAGGCAAAGCATTCTCCAGCTACAGAAATTCCATCATAATCTCGCCGTGACAACAAAGTCACGTGAACAGTATTGATATAAATCACATATTAAAAAACACCACTTCTGCTAAGTCAGCACTGGATTTTCTAGGATCTCCTGCCCTACCACTGCCACAGAGTTAAACTCCTGGCTTAAACAGTCAGCTATGGATAGAATCCTCCTCACCCAGGGTGCTCTTGTGGCAGAGTAGCCAGCAAAGATCAAGAAGACACATTGCTGTTTTAGTTCTAGCAATTACTAAAAAAGCCACATGTGTGGCTCCATACTTACACCTCTGATCAAACCATCCTCAGCTAAAACAAGCCAGACCCTCTAAACATAACACAGTTTACCAGTGGCTTAGACAGGTAAGTGTTGTAACAAACCTCTCACACAAAAGAGAGGATCTGGGGGGGGGAACAGGCTTGAAAATAGGGAGGAGTGAGGGGAGAAGGGGTAACAATGGGAGAGTATCCTGCTTCACAAAATAAGCAATAATAGTGAGGAACTCACACACTGGTTACAATAGTATGGTGAAATATTTCTATTCATTCAGCAGCAGAGATAAGTGCTTCCAGGAACTGAGAAAGGGGCAGACTGAAAGGGGGGGGGGGGTGGAGAATAAAAACACCAAATTACAAAACCCCCTAAAAAAGGCAACCAGGGTTTCCTTCATCACCAAGATTTGCAATTCAGCAAAAAGGTACAGGCCATGCACCATACAAAATCTGGTGTTTTTGCTAGTCACATATTACAGATGAAAAGTTATGTGAACAAAATCTCAGAAAAGCCTGTGACAGGATCAAAAAGAATGTCAAATATTATGCAAAACACGATGCTTTAGTATAGCCCAGTTAGCAGGCTTTCTTCAGTTTGGGCTTCTGCTAACATCTTTACAGTGATTTAATTACAACTAAATTGGTTTCCCAGAAGTGGTGGGAAAAGTTCAAATTATGTCAAACACTATGATAAACTCACATTTCACTCAGTAGATACTGAACTTTTTCATGCTGCAGCCCCTCTTGCAGCTTGATGGATTCAGAATTCCTAAATTCTGGATGACATAGTAAAGTCATAGACTGGATTGTTCTACAAACTGCTGTTCTGTCATAAAAGTTCTGAACTGTGCTTCCAGAACTGAACTACAGTCCATGCAACAGTGAACTAAATAACTACTGATTTAATCAAAAAAATTCATTACTGGAAAAAATTCAACTCTTGTACTACCAGCTCTAATCACAGCAGCATGGGCAAGGAGGTGACTTCTCTCTTCCCATCCTATTTGAAATGGCTGTGAGGGTGCTGACTCATAAGTGGCCCTGAATGGGGGCACACATCTGAGCTGTTGCAGTTTTCAACACAAACTCCAGTAGCATGTCAGGCTGGGGCTCAGGAAGAGATGTGTGTTCAGCCACCTACGGCTACAGACGCCGTAATCTCAGGGAGGAAAGGAGGGCAGGCAGCTGGCGGAGGTTACTGCTGGAGACACCTTAGCCCAGCTGGCCATTGTTTGAGAATTACAACCCTACAGCCAAACCAGGCAACTTTTTTGTGCTTACAGCCTGTTGGATTTGAGGTAACGCGTTATCCAGCTACAACCACCCTGTGCGCATTAGCGTGGCCCCCCAAACGAGCTTGGACGAAATGTTAAACATGCATTGTTCTTCAGAACAATCCTATTTCTATCCATTTGCTTTCATTCCTTTGGCTCCTGTACCGCTTCCACCACCACCACCCACCCCCTCCAACCCCCTCGTAGGCGTTTCGTTACACCTTTTCTTCGCATCTCCCAGTCTCTCCCATTTCCAGTGGGGCTTCACTTTGAACCATTTCACCCCAGGTCGGCACGCACCACTACGTGAACTTCCAGGGCGCACACGCAACATTCCAGGTAAAATAAATTACAGACATCCTAACTGAGATTCGGAGCTCACGCCACCGACGAGGCAGATGTGGAAGGGCAGCAGTTCCTGACACGGGCTCCAGGATGGCAGCAGACCCAGAAACAAAGCACCGTGTCAGCTGACGCTCACCCCGTAGTAGATGCGATGAAATACACGAAACGTGACCATTCAGCGCTCGCAAGGAAAACACACACAAAAAAACCCAACACCGCCACAAGGTCTGGGCAGAAAACACCGCTCCCCCATCACCTCGGACTGAGGTGACTTGAGACAACAAAAGCGAGCGCTTCCCAAGGACAGACCGAGCGAGGAGGGGAGGAAAAGCACGGCCGGGGAAGGCGAGCGGGCAGCGCAGGAATGACCGACCGTGCGAGGCAGCGCCGGACCCCGCCCGGCCGCGGGCAGTGCCCGGCAGGACGCGGGGTGATGTGGCCGCGCTGCCCGGGGCCGTGCTGGGGCCGTGCCGGGGCCGCCCCGCCCCGCCGCGGGCGGTGACAGCGTGCGGGGCCCGGCGGGGCGAGGCCGCGACCCCCCCGACCGCCCCCTCCCTCGGCGCGGCACAGCCCGAGCACCCCCGCCGGGACCCGTACCCACCTGCACGGCAGCGCCGCAGCCCCCGCCGGACCCTGCCCGGCCAACGCCGCCGCCGCCACAGCCCCTGCCCAGCGCGGCGGCTGCTCCCGCAGCTACCGGCGCCCGCAGGCCCCGCCCCGCCCCGGCGCGCTCCCCCCAGCGGCCGCCGAGGCGCGTTAACCCTCCCCTCCCCGCCCAGTCCCGGCGCGGCGAGCGCGGCCCCTCACCGGCTGTGTCGGCCGCGGGCAGCGCAGGGGCCGGGACAGGGACAGGGACAGGGACAGGAGCCGGGGCTGAGGCGGCCCCGCCAGGCCCCCCTCGGCGCTCCCGCTCCCGCCCGCGCGCCCGGCGCGAGACACGCGCAGGCCCCGCCCACGGGAGCGCGCGCCGGCACGGCCGGGCTCCTCTTCGCCCCGCCCCGCCCCAGGCCCCGCCCCCGGCGCTGCCGCAGCCCCGGCGAGGTTTGGCCGCTCTGCCGGCCCGTAGCGCCGGCGGCGCCGGGCGGGAAGCGCGAGCGGGCCGGAGGAGCGATTCCCAGCTCAGGTAGGGCGGGAACGGGATTGGGAACGGGAATGGGATCGGGATCGGGATCGGGCACGGAACACAGCCCTGACACGGGCCCGACGGGCGCGCATCTCCTCAGGGAGCCGCCGGCGGATGGAGCGACTGACCTGCTGCGGGATCGTCACAGTTCCAATTTATTCCATTATGTCGTTATTATTACAGTATACGTAGTAGAATAATAATTAATGAATAATAATTTAAGGAGTCAGGACCTGCATTAAAGTCCTTAGCCGCTGTTCGCGGGCAAGGCTGAAGCGAGAGGTTATGGCAAATTGGATGGATCTGTGAGATTGCTCGAGGAATGGCACAGTTATTGATTGGCGTGTAAATTATCACTGTTTCAATTAGTGTCTTGTTGTGGGAAATACCGTTTATATTATAATTGCATTTATCATATTGTATCATATTATATATATCACAATATCATTACCAAATCATGCTATATAATCTATATTTTGTTAATTATGTTTTGTATATTATGTATTATTACATTTTGTACCATGTGTTACCATTATATATTATTTATATAAATATAATATATATTAATGTAATATAATTCAGAGCTCTCACAGGTCTCGATACCCAGTGAGGTCTCAATAATCTGAACTCCCTTTTCAACTGCAGGAGCACAGAATCCATTTTAAATTAATTTCTGGTAAAGGTAAGGAGGGAAGAGCTTTACGCTGTGTTCATTAATTTTACATAAGTGCATGCTGTCAAGTCTGAAGTGTCCCAAAAAAGGGATACTTTGTATTGCTATCTAAGAAAGCAGAGGGATGAAAACAGATACAGGGTTGCCCATGCCTGGAGTGTTTCTGCCGATTTCAAGTGTAAATGATTTTCCATTTAACAATAAACAAGTGTCAACCTGGAGCAAAACAGGAAAACAGAGAGCTTTAAAGCTTTGGGGTTTTTGTCCTAACTTAATTAGTGTGAGCTTAACACGGTCCTGCTGCCAGAAGTGTCATCTATACCCGTAATCACAGTGGGGTTTGTGATGCACAGTTTGACAGATCTCACACAGCTCTTGCAGAGTTCACATGTTTTCCAGCCTGGATTAATTTCTTGCCTGGTAATTGCATTTGGGAAATCTGCAGCCTTTCCAGTTACAATTGGACAGGCTGCTTTTCCCTTGAAGCCCCAAACCATTACTCTCAGTTCAAAAGCCTGCTGTCTTTCCCTTGCAAGGACTAAAGTGACTCGTGCATAAGTGATGTGGTTATAAATCAATCTGACAGGCTTTCAGAAAGAAGTACCCACATAAATAATTTACAATATTTGATTAATATTTCTGCCAGGTCTGGTCTCCAGAACGAGCTCTTTTCTTTTACTCCTTCTGTATGTATGTATGGGAAACTCGTTTTTGGAGAGTAGATTGTTCACTTTTCATTAAACCAACCAATTTGGACTGGAACTGGGTTTGTAATTGCTGGGGAAGCAGGGCCCTAAACAACCTCCTGTAGATGATTGATGAATCTCTGACAGCTGTATAAAAGTTGTTATGACAGGAAACAGCATAATGAAAAAGGAGGTGGGTTTCTCATCCCACGTTCCAAAAATGCAGGAATTGACCAGGTAGGCTGTTTCAGATGTTGGATGTGTTCAAAAACTCTTCAATAGGAACACTCCCCCACAAAGGCACTGTGTTGTTCTGCTAAGCTTCTGTAAAGGTAAGGAAGGAAGAGCTTTACCCTGTGTTCATTAAAATGTTAATTAATAAAAAGTGGAACCGGAATTAGTGTTTTCTGTTTAGTGCAGGGAGAGGATCATCATCCTAGAAATGCCAAACGTAAACCTAGCAGTGCCTGATAAATCTACGAGTTTAAATTATGCTTTTGGAGCCACATAGATTCCACTGGAATAAAAGAGGCTTGAAGGTGTCAGATGTGACACATGCCCTAACTGGGTAGAAATTATCACAGTGCCGTTTGTATGCCTTGAAAGCAAATATAGTTAAATTACTGCAGGTAGCTCAAGCTTTCTGATTATATGTTTTTAATTCTCTTACTACAGAACGTAGCCTAAATCAATGGGATGTATCAATAAGGTACTGGCAGCATCAGAGCCCACCTTTAGCCTACAGTGAACACCCAGTCTCATGACCTCCCCATGCATTTCATTGTTAAACCTGTAAAACAGTGAATATCTTTTTCTCCTGATGAAGTTAACAGAACATCACCTCGCTTTTTTCTTGAGTCCTCCAGGTTGTTTGCCTAGAGATAACAGAAGTCAAAACTGAAGAGTTCTGTTGTGTGCAGCTTTTCCACAGGCAATTTCATCATCTCTTTTCCACTCTCTCTAAACTTTGGTGTAGCACAGACATGTCTTGATTAGGAACATCTGCCCCATTATACTTAAAAGAGAGTTACCTCAGCTTAAGTGCCAGGTAAAGCAGCCTTTGCATAACAGGTAAATCAACTTATAAAACAGTTTGGAGTTCCCAGAGGAGAGAACACTCCACAGAAATACAAAATTTTTAAACCTTTTTGTATGTCTTCTTGGAGTAATTTGCACCTTAGGTGAAATATGTGGCATTATCTTTAGTGCCTTCTAAATCACATGTCACTGTTTGCTCTGGGTGGGATCGGTGGAATTGCACTGATTGCAAGAATGTTGAAGATTTTTACTCAGCAAACCAAAAAGCTTCACTGGGAAGGAAACACCCTATGGAGAGGATGAGGTTGAAAGAAAAGCCCTCTGCAAGTTCACAGTCCATGTCAAAGTCCTTAGATCGTGTGATGCTGTGATTAATTTCTTGTAACAGCCATGCTCTAGCTGAGCATTTCCCAAGCTGTGGTACTCACACGATTCGTGGTATGCAAAGTATTTTGAAGTGATGCAAAACTGCCTGCTTCCACCTTACACTTGAGAACTGGGAACTGGCTCTCTTAGCTCAGGATTAAGGCACAGGGCATGGTTCAGAAGCCTACTTTGTCAAGACAGAGGGGAACTGATGGGAAAAGAGGTGATTTGGGTCCAAATAATTTTTTTGGGGGTAGTGGACAGTAGGGTAGAAAGATGTGTGAGGATATGTTACTTTAGCAAATTAGAAGTTTTGTCCATACAATCGTGGAAAGTGAAGGTGTTGCCACCACAGCCCACAGTGGTAGTTGTACCTGAACAGATTGAATTCAGGATTATCTACTCTAGGAGATTGGTTTATTTCCCACACAGGAATTTGTGTACACACCCAGATTTTTCTCAGCAGCTGCTCCATTCACTACCAGCATACAAATAAATACCTACTTCTGGAGTGCTGCTGAAAATTGATATTCCATTATCTAGTTTCCCAAACCAGAAGATTTTTTTTTTCGATCATGTACCTAATGTATTCAAATTTTAAAAGATAAGATCAAAATATGGAAGTAATAAAAGCTGTTAAGTTTCTTTACCTGATCTAGTCTATCCAGATAATATTTTGGAGCACAATGCAACACCTCCAGTCTTGTGTGGGCTTTTTTCTCAGCAATAAGAAAACTTTCTGAGAACATTACCAGCTGAACTGAAAGGAATTCCCTCTAAATAATAAATAATGGTCAGAATCAATAAATACACAGCAAGTCTATCTGAACTTTAGGTTTAGTATTTAAGATGGTTTGAAAACAGGGCTTTTTTAACCCTGGTTAATGAGTCAGGCAGCTTCCTTGCACAGTCCTGGCCCTGGAGGGTGGAGGATGTTCAAGGCTCTTTGGCACTCAAGTCAACAGCTTATTATCTACTTCATTATTAATGTTTCATGTAAGTTAAAATATTATGGGGAGAGGGTGGGGTGGGTGAGGAAACAACATTCCACTGAAGAATGGAAGTGCCTTGCCTTCCCTAGCTCCTGGCTCTGATACTGAGACAGACTTATAGCTCCATTTGCAGAATTAACTTCTCTCTCTTCCAAACTCCTACTCTAATAATTTTGGTATTGGAGTTCTGTCACTTTGAAATGCTCTGACAGTTGCTTTGAGACCCAGGGCCCTGCTCTGCTGCACTTCACTGACAGCAGAACCCACCACATGGCTCTGACAGAGTGCTTGCTTTAAACAAGGCTCACAGCTGAAGCTGTGCCTGCAGGTGAAGCCTGGAACCAAATTGGATTCATACATAATTTGAAGACAAACCACTGACATGTTTTTAAACTGTTTATTGCAAAGAAGTGTGTTGCTAGTATTCCCTAGCAGCATCTGATCTGCTGGATTAAAACCACGTGATGTGACGCTGTTTCCAGTGGGATTCTGTACTGCTCATTCAGAATCAATTCCCATATCTTATTCAGAATTTATTTAAGGGTGTATATCTTTAACAAATTTAGACTGATAATGGTGCACACAACATAAAAATTTAAAGGACTTCAACTGAAATCAGTGTCAAGCAGTTTTGCCTCAAAACACCACCCACCTGCTTTGTATAAATTGGTCACAGGGCTATGTAGCAAATGACATTTTGGTCATTGTTTCTTCCCAAGGGCTTAAAATGATTAAGATCTGACTTAGACTGCTTGGGGCATGAGGGGGGCAGCAGTATTGTTCAAACATTGATTCCTTTTGCCTCTCACCACACACACACTGTATTTGTCTCTCCACTTATCTCCCTCCCCATGCAATGAACTCTTTGCTGAGAAGGGGAAATAAATAACCTGCATAAATCACAAGTGTTTCTTCTGGTTATGTTGCTTTGTATTAGTTCTTTTTCCAAAACCAAATGCATTTACCACAAATTGCAGCTCCCTTCTGACTAAAACACGTTCAAGTGGATGAACACTGGACAATTATACAAGTTTTGGACTGAAGGTGAATAACTCTAGCCAACCAAAATTAAGGAGAGTTTTAGCTACACGTGGCACAATTGCCAGTGCTCATACTTGCCCAGGAAACAACTAGTATCCTTTTTCTGAAAACTGTTTGCCAAGTTCTCAGTAAACTTTGGATTTCTTGTTCAGAGACTGGAAAAAACCCTGGTTTTAAAAAGTGCTGAGCCTGGAATACATTAGCAAAGCATAATACCAGCCAGGTTCTGACTGACTGTCAGATCGTGGTATCTGCTGGGGGGTTTACACTTAACTTGAACTGTTTTGACATCTCCAGCTATCTTCTATATGTATTAATTTGTCCTATATTTTTATTGCTTTCAAAAGGCTGAGTGCTGTGCTACCAGCTGTGCAAATTGCATTTGTGCAAATACAATAAAAGGTTGTTTCTGTGGGTTATTTAGGAGAGCTGCTGCATTCCCTTGGCACACCCGGGGTACACGCTCTCCCAGGGATCTCTGTTCCCAGCAGGGTGGAGTGCAGTGCTGGGAAGTGTTGGACACTGGCTTGGAAAAGGGTGCCATCTACTGAATTATTGGCACCACTTCTTACACTTCTTACAGGTTCTGTGTGGTTTTCAGCTCTGCACAGTTTACGTGGTACCATCATAAAACAAAGCAGTCTGATTGACAGCAGTCAAAGCAGTAATCTAAAATAAAGATTACAAGTCAGGGTATAGCCAAGTAAGGTTTTAAAATGTTACCTCTGCTTTTTTTTCAGAGCCTAAGTATTAATACATATTGAAAGTCATCCAAGAAGTGCTGAAGGATCTGAGAGGGAATTATATTTTCTCTTACCTTTAGGGATGCCTGAAAGCCAGGGGAAAGATGGAAAAAGCTCCAGCAGCAGTTCCAGCACTGACAGTTCAGGTGCTTCCTTCGGACAGGTCAGTTCCCTTTGCCCAGGAGGGAAGGAGAAGTTTTGTGCTCACACTTCTGGAAATCTGCCCTGCACGTTCATTCATTTTAAACTTGGACACAGTGAGGGTGGATTCATGCTACACCTAATTCTGTATTACATTTTTCATCCATGAGATGGTCTTGGCACGCCTCGAATTGTAATATATTGCTGTGGATTCTTCTGTGAAGGTTTTTAAATCTCAAAAGTGGGTCTTTGTTTTATTCTCTCTTAGTCCCAGATGGCCTGGATCATACTCGCACACATTCTCAGTAGTGATTCAGAAAAGCCAACTACTTTCAGCTATTAAAGAATTATTTTAAAAAATTGAAAAATAATTCAGAAAAAATAAATCATATCTAAACTGAGCAGAGCTTTTGGTGATGAATTCTCTTCTCCATGATAGGCATTTATATATAGTTCCTGAACATGGCCCTTTTTCCTTATGCTTTTTGGTTACAGGCTTGTGTTCTGGAGTCAGAAAAAGTTATTCCTTTAAATAGAACGAAATACAAATTATGTGTGAGTAGAACCAAATACAAATACAGTGTGCTTGGCAGGGGTTGGAATTTATATGACACACACTCTGTAAGGTTCTGTGATCTGCCGAATTGTTAGATCAGCCAAGACATTCATACACAGTGCTTGTGATTTAGGTGGTAAAACCTCTGTTCTGTCCCACATCAGAGCAGAGCAACACAAGCTTTTTAGTGCTCAGATCCACTACATTTTTCAAATTACATTTCTACAAAGACAAGCCTGAAGTTACAACACTTTAAGCTTCTGGTGATGCTTGTGTTCTCTAAAGATACCAGTGATGTTGGAGTTATCCAAAGGGATTTTCCCATGAGAGAAAATTGCTGAACACTCCTTCAGAAATCCTGATTTTAACTGCTTTCCTGAGCTTATGTCCTCCCTGTCCTGATGGCATATGGTGCTAGAGTAAGGTTGATCTTTGCTTTTGTTAGAATTTTTAAATACACTTTTCCTGTTGGTCACAGAGATATTATATTTTGGTTTTGAGAGGTAAAATAGAAGCTTATATGTGTGTTTGTAGCAAGCTTGATTAGGATTATTAATGAAAAATAATTGCTACAGCTCAATAATTGTATATATCAAGAGTAAGAAGGGAAAAAGCCCCAAACAATCTAATGCACATACATGCCATGAGGTGTTCTCTTGTCTGTTAGAAACTGATTCTAAAAATGGATCATACACCTCTTGGAAGGACTGGGATAAAGAAGTGGTATTAGGAAAAGAGAGGGAGCTAAAATAGGGAGAGTAAGATTTGTCTTACCTTGTTTTTGTCAACAGTACCACTACACAGCCAGTGAATACCAAGCCATCCAGCACGCTCTTCGTCAGAGACTGGGTCCGGATTACATCAGCAGTCGGCAGGCTGGAGGAGGACAAAAGGTAGGAACAGGCATGCACAGATGTTTCTACTCCACTTTTTCCCCCTAGGGTTTAAAAAGTTACAATAGTCCTTATTTTTTTGAAGGTAATTTCCTGCTAGTGGTTTACTGTGCAGATCTGAATGCAAAGTCAACATGGCATAAATTCTGGCTGTTATTGAGCCACAGATCCCTTTTACACTTAAAAAAAAAAAAAAAGAAAAAGACTTAATTTTTCAGTGCTTCATCCTTTACAAGGGAATGTTTATCTACTTGTGCAACACTGAGATGTTTTCCTTATTATTTTCCCAGAACTGGACTATCTGAAGCACTATATAACATTGGCTGTGCTTTACCATCTTTAGTATCCTCTAGCTCTGCCTTCCATTGATTAAGTCGTATTTGTTGTTATATTAACCTCCATCACAGTTGCTGGAAGAGAGTGAACCTACAGCAGCCCCATCATCCTTTTATTCACATTACCTGAACCTTGAACTCAGCCAGCTTCCCTCAGTGTGAGGTTTTTCAATCCTGTTTTAAAACACAGTGTGTGGAGAAATGTGCCCAGGCCCCTGTGTTTATGTGCATATTTATGTGTTGTTGCTTTTCTCTTCAGGTCTGTTACATTGAGGGTCACAAGGTCATCAGTCTGGCAAACGAGATGTTTGGCTTCAACGGCTGGGCCCATTCAGTCACTCAGCAGAACGTTGGTGAGTGTCTCTTGAGGGCAAAGAAATCTTTCCTCCCTCTTGTTTCCCTGTGAAGGCAAAGTCTCTCAGATAAGGGCCAGGGTATCTGCCATAGAACTTGGTCACTCCAAACAACCTGGAGAGAGGCATGTGCAATTCCTAGGTGCCTTAACAGTTAGTAAAAATGAGAGAAATTGAATAATAATGGAGCTTCTGTTTTCTTTTTACATGCCATAGTCATTACTCTAAGGGTGTTTATGATTGAGGTATTCTAATCAAGGCTCTGATCTCTATGGGAACACTCAGTCAAGAGTAATTACAATTAAACTATTTAACACCCAGCAGCCCTGAGCCAGCTTTCATACTCACCTGTAATTTTTATACTCTAACCAGATCATATTCTCAGTTAATACTCCCCTAATCTTTAGGGACCCATCTTTTTCTGCAGACTCCTCTTCTAGCTAATACCTAGTACTGAGATTTTTATAACAGAAAGCTTTAGAAAAATGTTTCAGCTCTAATTTGGTGTTCAGGTGATGTTAAAGCTCCAGCCTGTCCTTGTTTGCAGATCTGCTGTGCTTATGCTAAAGGCTGGCTGTTGAAGTAGGTCAAAGTAGCTGCTCTGAAAGTACCTTCTTCCTTCTCCCCACCTTCAGAAATCTTTTCTTAACTCAGCCTGGTAGATTCTAGAAATAGAATAACTTACCTCATTGTTTTCCATCTATTCTGCAACACTTTTTTTCCCCCTCTATTTAGTCAAGAAAGGACTGACATCCTTCAAACTCCTACCTTTTTCAAATAATGCCATAACAATTCGTTCCTTAAAAATTCAGAGCGAGAAGATTCTGTTACATTTTAAATTCCTGGGTAGAAAAAGGGGACTTGCACCTTCAGTAGGATTACAAAACAATTACACAAATAGACCAGATGAGTACAGAAGGAGTACTTCTTGGACCCCAGAACAAAGTTACTTGAACTCCAAGTTTTATTTCAGACGTGTCATGTTTCTATTAGACTTGCAAGACTTGCTAACTGAAGTGCTCTATGTGTATTATTTAGCATTGCTTTTGGTGTGAAGAAAGGTACTTTAGAGATTGTGATTGAGAGTTGTAGTGCAACCTGTTCAGCTCTTCAGGCATTCTGTCCTGGATAAAACATTTGTGCAAATTTTTACAAATTCTGGTATGTAATAGGAAAGAAATCACTTGTATAGACTGCAGTTTCTTTTCCACTGTTGTTTATAGAAATTAACCCTTAAAATCTCTCCTTCCAGCTGAAAAAAGTGTTATTCTTTAAGCATTTATGATAGATATATGAATGATAAGTAACATTTGCAACTCTTTCTTCTTTCATATGTCAGCATTCTCAAGCTACAGTTAATATTTTGTAAGTAAGTCATGCTCCATTTTACAGAAGATGGTACAATATCTCAGGAACATTCTGCAAGTATGGTACAGGTTTATGAATGTCCTTAAAGGACAAAAAACTGAATGTGGAGCAGAAGCCTTTTGTATTATTTAGGTTGTTGCTTTTCCCTCCCCTAGACTTTGTTGACCTCAACAACGGCAGGTTCTACGTGGGTGTCTGTGCCTTTGTCAAAGTTCAGCTTAAGGTAAGTGGATATTTTTGTTTGCTCTGTCTGTAGCTGAGCAGTTGCCAGAAGCTGGGAATGAAAGGTCAGGCTGTGGTCCTGGGGCACTGCACTGCAGCAGGAAACCTAGTGCTGTCCAAAACATGGGCACTGCTATAGAACAACCAGCTAAGAGCAAGTAATCAGGCTTAGGAAAGCACAGCACCCAACAACAAGTGCTGTATGTGTAGAATTTCCCTTATGCTTACTTAATATTTACTGCAGGACGGGTCATACCATGAAGATGTGGGATATGGAGTCAGCGAAGGCCTGAAGTCCAAAGCCTTATCCTTAGAAAAGGCAAGGAAGGAGGCAGTAACAGATGGACTGAAGAGGGCACTCAAGTAAGTGAAGATCAGTCACTGGTACATTTTCAGAAGTTATGTGAGAGTGAAGTGTTATTTTTCAGTCACAGTGAGCTCTCTTGTTTCTCAGGTGCTTTGGGAATGCTCTTGGGAACTGCATCCTAGACAAGGACTACCTGCGAGCTGTGAATAAGCTTCCACGTCAGGTGCAGTACACGGGCTGTTCGAGCAGGGACTGCACAACATCCCCTGCTCCTGGTCCTTCATGCTGTAAAGATTGTAAACAGGGATATCAGTGCATCCCATTCCTGAATGTTACCAGCCTGGAGACCAATAGCCTTTGTAACAAACAGCCACACAAACCAGCAGGCAGAGTTCTTCCCTGCTGTTTTACCACAACTACTCCAAATTTTGACTCCTTGCAGCAGGCAAGTTTGCTGTGGGGAAGAAAGTACCTGACTCAAAAATCTCGTGTGACATTTATGGCCGTGTTGTCTAAATCTCTCTTTTTAATGCCAGTAACCCATGCAGTAACCAAACTGGCTCCTTCCCAGAAGAACACTGCAAACCATTAGATGCCTCTGTGAGAGAAAGGGTGAACTAAACTGTTTAGACTGGACCCACGACAACTTCCAGCTGCTGCCAGTCATTTCAGGGTTTTACCACAGAACAGCAGAACAGGTAACACTGTTCTGTTTGGGTACACAAGGAGTGTACAAATGGCCCTGCAAATGTCCTCTGCCTCACTTCAAATTGTGCTGAAGCTGAGTTTTGCAACTGAACTACGAGAGCAGGATGTACTGGCCTTGGGTGTTGGAGGATGAGGAATAATATTAGGAAGATCTACAGTCTTATTTTTGGTAAATACCTTATGTGATACTCCTGACAAACTGGCTCTTCAGTGTGTGAAGAATTAGCATGTAAAACTGATGTGTGCTTGAACACTTGAACTACGGTTCTTACCCTTCACAAACAATAAGAAACCAAATTACATCTTGCTTTGCTTTTTGGACTCCTTAACTCCTTATGTTTCAGTTTGCAAGGAAAAGGAGCTGCAGTTACTACTTTACCCACTGTGAAACACCAGGTCAGTGTGGACTGAGGAAAAATGAAGCCTTTTACAACTGCTAATCCATGGAGTTTCATACTAAAGTTTCCTTCAGTCACACTAGGATTTGCCAAACTCCAGTAGATGCCCAGAGCTATAAGGTGGTTCTGTCTAGCTAAAGACTGTAGGAGCAGACCCAAAGTGACACCTCACCAAGTAAAGACGGCCCAAATCTCTGCTTTGCCATCACCAGGGTCATTGTCTGTTAGAGGCATTGCCACAAATTTGTAAAATCAGAGCCAAAACATCCCATCTTTAATAAACAGGAATGGTGTAGCTTTCTCAGAGGCCTCGTGGCTGCAGAACTGAGCCAAGGTTTGCTGTGCCCTTTAACACAAGTGTGAAAACAGAAATTGTGTTTTCTGACAGACTCAGCAACAGCCTCGTGGGACTCTCCGAGAAGCTGTAAAATTGATCACCTGTTCTTGTTTGCAGAGCACAGCGTGGGGAGATAGCCCTGAAGCACCAAGGGATTAAACTAACACAAAGGCCCCTGAATTCGGTGATTAACAAACTGAATTACTGTGTACTGAAAAAGCATTTCAGTTTTCTAACTTACTGTTCAACTTGGAGCAAACAAAATAGATTTTTACAAGCCTGTGTGGAAACAACCTGTGCTTATTTCATTAATTTGATGATGGCAATTTCTGAGCATTTCCTTTCTTTTTTTCCCCCTCCTTTATTAGGTACCCCCTGAGTTAAATTTGGTCAAAGCTAAAATACAGGACTACGAGCCTGAAATAGAGAAAGCAAGATACACCAGCTATTTGGAAAGGCAGAACACAGCAGGGAGACAGAACTGTGAGGTGGCAGCTCACTGTGAGCCTGGTCAGACAGAGGCTGCTGTGGTGACAGTAGATGAGAAACAGCCAAATGGTCCCAGGTGAGACTGCTATTATACATTTATTTTATAAGCTGTATTAGAAGTTACCGTTCCTCTTGGAACACACGGACAGCCCAATCCCAAAGATGCCATAAACCACTAGTTCAGGGGATTTTCTTTACTGTTATTTCTTAATGAGTTTTTTCTTCAGAAGATGTATGGCTGAAATCTTGTTTGACTTTGTGCTTGCTCGGGGGAAGGGACAGGAACAGAGACTCCTTGGCCATGGAGTGTGATGCCACTTACCAGCGGAAACTGCGACAGAGGCAGCTGCAGCAACAGTTCCGGGAAGAGATGGAGAGAAAGCATCAGGTTCCAGCAGTTACTCCCAAGAGCAAACAGGGTAAGGCATGGCATTAAAAATTGGCAGTTCCCAGGATAGCTGCTGGCAGCCACACCTTACCATCAGTGCAGGAGCCTGACCAGCTTCAGGTGCTTTTGTACTGAGACATAACACACCTCTGAGGCCAAAGGAAGGAGAATTATCATCCTTTCCACCTCTCTATGTTCTTGAAGTGGCAGGAGTATCAGCTCCAAGCCAGCATCGTTAAAACTGCAACTTTCCAGCCGGCCTAAAACTGTTGTCAGCACCATTAACCTGCTGCACCTGAGCTGAGGCTGCAGGCAAAGATTAGCCATGTTGCCTTTTATTCATGGGGAATTCTGGAACCTGGAGGTGGGAGAAGCAGGCTAAAAAGAGCCATGTTAAAGTAGCACACTTGCTCTTGTCAGACATCATCAGATGCAAATCTTACTGTTTTACATCTTGCTACAAAGTCATAACCAGCTCTAGGAAAAAAGAGCATACCTGGTGCAGCTGCTGGTTATCATTTCAGACTCGTGCTCTGTTAAGAAGGAGCAAAGGGTTCTTCTGTATTTCTAATATTAATCTCTTCTTGTGTTACCTCCTTCCAGCCACATCTGATCCTCCCATAAAGCACAGCACTCCAGCAGCAGTACAACAGGAGCTAGCAATAGAAGAGGAGTTCTTTGCAGGTCAGCCAAGAAGTGATAAGCGTTAAATCATTAATATTTAAATCAGCTCTTCAAAATACAGTGAGAGGTAAAAGTTCCAAGGAACTGGAATAAAAGAAGTGTGAGTATGAATCTGATCTTCACAATACAAACTTTGCTTGAGTGGCAGGGAGATGATGTCCATCACTATGGGAGGTTTCCCACTTAAGCTCCTGAGCAGAGTTGTTATATCTATTTGGTAAACCCTTTTCTTGAGGTGATACTGCACAGAAACAGATCTTTGTGGGTGGGGTGGGTGTCTCTTCCTAATACAGCTGTGGCTGTTTGTGTCACACTTAGACCATTGCCTAAGTCCAGAGCCCAAGGGGCAGGACCATTTTCCTGCTGTGCACTGACATAAAGGATGCTTTACAGATTAAATTTTATAGCAGCCACCGCTTGTAGGAAAAGAGTGTGCTGATCTTGGAGTTAATGTCATTCCTGTAGTACAACACTGTCGTCACTGATCACCTTCTCATTCATTCCAGATGACCCTGAACTCTGGGACATTTCCTTGGAGAGCACCGATCTGAAGGTAACAGGTGCCCAAATGGCAGACCCGTCGTCAGCCGGACACCAGACACCTAAAACGGCCCCCGGACATCACCCGACGAGGACCCGCAACAGGACACCCCACAGAACCAACCACCACAAAGCCTCTGCCAGACCTGCACAGCTGCAGGCACCTGCTGCAGCCACGAGCAACAGCAATGCCAACCAGCACAGCCCAGGTAGGTGCTGCCAAAAAGTGGCTGAGTTCTGTCCTAACAGCAGCTCTCGGCTTTGAAAGCAGCGCTGTTAGGTTAGTGGAGCAGGAGAAACATTCCTCTTTCCTTGGACCTGGCTGCAGGTGCTGTGACAGGGGGCTCGGAGAACTGTCTGCTTTTTTCCATCCTCCTGCCCTATCAGGGAAGAATTGAACAAAGAATTGAGGAGTGCTTTTAGAAGCAGAAAAAAAAACATTAAGAAACTTCCATCTCTCACTCTCTCCCTGTTTGGCAGGGTGCAGCCCCCTCAGGAGGAGTCAGAGCTTGAAGAAAAGGAGACTGGAACCTCCGTAAGGCACCCGTACCCCCATCACAGGACTGCAGCTGGCTTTTCAAATTGTGTCAAATGGAGTCTGCTGTGTATTGTGGTGAAACAAGAGAGAAGTGTTTCGTACAGCCAGCAAGAACTTCATGTACTTTTAAGTTATTACGCATTTCAGAGGCCCTTTTCTGTAAACAAGCAATCATTTGTGCCTCTGCAGCACTGGTGGACGGTACATGTAATTTGCCTGAAACAGGAACAGAATGAATTGTTAAAAATGAGATGCAATTTAAAGCTTCTCTCTCTCTCCCTCGGTGCTACATTTCAGCACAGAGGAAAGAGATTTTTAACAAAATGGGGAGCAGGTGGGTCATGGTCAGAGGACAGAACATCCGACCTGTGGCTGCCCATCGGTGAGGCCGAGCGTGTGACGCTGTGGCAGCATCCGAGGTGCAGCCCAGCCTTTTCCCTGTGGCTGCACAAACAGGGTCAGAGCCCATCACTCTTCCTCAGCCATCCCAGACAGCAGCAGCTCCACTTCCAGCCCTGCCTGTGGCACAGGGCAGGAGCACACCAGGACTGCTGCCTGCACTGTGTGGCATCGCAGACAGTGTTTGCTCGGATCCTTTGGGAAATGAATGGGAGCTGCACTTCTGTTTTTAAATAAGCTTTCAACTCTACTCAGTACAGAAATAAAAATGAAATTTGCAAAACAAACCCTGCTGGGAGCTGTTTGTGTCTCTGTGCCCTTCCAGCCTTTAGAACTGGCTCCCTGTTTGACAGCCTCAAAGGAGTTAACATGTTCTGACTGGAAGCTAAAGAGGAACCACCACGTCTGCACAGCCTCACGTTTGCTTTAGGATGGGCAAACAGAAAACCTCACAGGGTTTAAAGGTTAGAGCAGAGCAACAGCTGTTCCTTCTAGTAAGAAGGTCAAAGGAAGAATTTTTAAGCACTATTGGAATAATACTCCTGTATCCATTTGGAGAAGCTCCACGCTGAAAAGGGAGGAGTTTTGCTGGGCTGAACTACTTGTTCTCTTCCTCTGTAGTGAAGTGGTTCAGCTGCAGCTCCACCACCAAATCAGGGTTCAGGCACCTGTGCTGGCAGCACTGCTCCTGGCAGGGTGCTTTCACCTTCCCCAGGTATTCAGGAGAGGAGCCTGGTACTGCAATTCCCACCTGCAGTGCTGGATATAAGAGGATGATGCTGTATGACTGGAATTTACAGCTGGACCAGGAAAATTTACATAAACCCCGGGATTAGTCCAACCCTGACATCAACATCAGGCTTGAAACAGGACCCTATTCCTGTGCTTTGCCATCACTGCTCTGTCTAAATGTAAACACCTTTGAAATACCCAACATTTATTCCTGTTCCTCCTACACTCCCCTCACCACTTAATCAGTCCTTTTCCATTAAAAGATCCTCTACTATCCACTTACCTCAACAGGACAAGGAACAGCACAGAAAGACAGGACAAGGTGTAATGAATGGTAATAGATTATATCTAAAAACAGCCTCACATTTCACCGTGCTTATTTCTTGCCAATTCAGTTCTGCCTTCGGAGCAGCTCAGGGAAGAAACACATTCCACGTGTTTGAGTCATGCCCTCGCTGCTGAAACCATGTACCTGCTAGGAAGGAAGGAAATGTGCAGACATTCAGAGTTACTGAATTCAAAGCCACTCCACGCTGTCATAATGAAAAACATTCAAAAGTCTCATATAAACGTAACTGCCTCAGCTTTCTTGACTCTGGAAACAGTGCCAGTGTAGCTGTGCCTCCTCTAAAAGAGATCATCTCAAGGAGCCTCTTGGGATTGGTCCCTTTGAAAAGGGCAGGAAAACTTATACTTGGAGCTTTTTTTCCCTTTGAGGCCTTGTGCAGCATGACTCATAACAGAAGCTGCTCTTAAAATGGAAAGAAATGCAGCAGCAATTAGTGTTTAGAAATACCAAATTCCTGCAAGTCTATAGTTGAGAATGACGCTGTGAAGTAGTTCCACAGATCTGAGGACAGAATTGCTGTTACAGAGCTCAGTGACTTCCTTCTCCCCAGCCCCACAAGGTGCACATCCCTGCTCCTATCCACCCCAGAGCAGAGGGCAGGGAGCCAGCAGAGGGAAAGCCCCCGGGAAAGGCACTCGCAGCACCCCTGCTCTTGCTTCACTGCCAAAACCAAGCACAGGACCTTACCTCCACCTGTGCTTGGGACAGGGAGAGCCACCAAGTTCTTCTCTGTCACAGCTGAGTGTGTTTGCCAAGTCTGACAGTCCCACAGCTGATCCATTATCCTGCACAGCTTCTCCCTCCCACTCCCTCAGGCTGCTCCTCTCCTAAAGATTCGTTCCACAAAGATTCCTTGTAGTACCTTGTTCTGGAGTATCCTATTAAAGGCCACAGGCTCGTGACTGGTCACTGCTTTTGAGAAGCCAAGGGTCTCATTAAACTGGTTTCTTGTACTTTCCTGTGACAAAACTGACTAACTGGGTAACAGTTCCATCACTGCAGGAAGAGGATGGGAAGGGCTGGAACCTGCTGTTCAACAAGAAATCCCACAGCTCAACCAAAGCAGGTTTGGTTTATTTGAGTGGCTTCATTCAATAGCCTGCAAAGGTGACAAACTGGAGCACAGGGCGCAGCTGTACGAGAAGCGCAGTGCCTGGGTTTAGTGCAAAACATACGACTAACTACGGCCAGGGAAGCCCAAAGTTTCAATTAATTTTATTTTTTTTTATTTTTATTTTTTACAGTGTACATTGTTAAATAATGTAAAGAAAACGCTTGTAATTCAGAAACAGATTTTATGTGGAAAAAGATACTCAAAGTGTAATATTAAACAAAATAATTTAACAGTTCAGTAGCATTAGTTTATTCCTCTAGACTTCAGTTATTCATCCACAGGAGGAGAGGGAGGGAGGAAAAAAAAATAAAATAAAAAAAATCAATGGTAAATGAAACCAGTTCTTGCATAACATTAAGTGAAAAAACGACCTCAAAAATTATTAGATCAAATTTAAATAACCACATGCTGCATCCAGCTGACAGTTCCTCTGCCATGAATATTCCCCTTGTCTCATTACTGCCTCAGGTTTGTCACCACTCCCGTTTCCAGTGGCCGTGCCCAAGAGGCTCCTCTGCATCCCTGCAGATGGAAGAGCAGGCGTTCCCGCTCCACCTCAGCCACCGGGACCCTGCTCTGCCCCCTTCCAACACACCCCTGGAGCCTCCTCCCTGTCCCCCTGCAGCTCCAGCCTGCCCCTGCTACACAGAACCAACACCGGCCTCAGGGCCCGGAGCGGCTCCTCCAGCCTGGCCCTGCTGCCAAAACCACTGTGAAACAGCGACAGGGATGGAACGGACCTCGCACGTTTCTTTGTAAAAGTGAGAACATCCACAGACACAACAGCTCCCTAATAAGGCTCCGGGGTGGAACAGCGCTCCGAGAAATAAAACAATGTGGGCAAGTAACAACCCTGTGAGGCACCAGCTTCCAGGGTACCGGCGAGCTGCTCCCAAGCACTGGGAAGCAGAACTCTGATCCCTCACAGCTTTCTGCAGCACTACATAAATACTGGCTGGTATTATTTTGACTTTGAAGAGGAAACCAGTATTTCTTAAATATGAAAAGGGAGAATGACCGAAGCAGAAGATACAGTACAGGTACTAAGAGGTGACAGATAGTGACAGTCCTGGTACCAGCTTGAAATTTGTTAAGAGTGAACAAAATGGTAAATCCTCCAAGACACACAGAGGAAACTTCTTGATGCCGGCTGTTTCAAGTACATCCATTGCCGGCAATGGACGTTGCACCAGGATAGTCTGTTCCTGGCTTAAATGAATTTTACAAAAAAAAAAAAAAAAAAAAAGAAAAAAAAGAAAAAAAAAAAGAAAAAAAAAAAAAAGGAAAAAATAAGAAAAAAAAGGTAAGAAAAGCAATCCCAGCAGACAAGCCCATGCCAACGAGCAATGGCACCTCTCCCTCAATCCACATTCTAACCAAACATCTTTACCACTTCACAGGTGGAGTCAAACTGCATCTTAAGTTGGGCCATTCCCAAAGATACACGTTCTCCCCATCCTCTCTCCGCTTCTGATCCAGACCTCCTGCCTCCACAGACAATATTGGTTAGTCTCGTTTTAGCTTCACCCGCAACCCTCCGTCCCTCCCCCACCTGGCCCCTGTCACACCAGCAACTTCAGATCTGCCCGCCTGGACAAGCTTCCCCCACACACAGAACGTTGTTCCAACCCGTGGCCTCAATGACTTCCCCCTCCACACCCCTGCTCCGAGCGGCACCGGGACCCGGAGCGTCCCGGGCACTGGGTACAAACAAAGCCACCCCTCACTCAACTTGCCCTCTGCCCACCTGGGGTCTGCTGGGAAGACGACGCTAAACTGCAGAAGCAATAGAAGTCCAAGGCACTAAAATATCCAGCAAGCATACTGGGAGAACAGACAAGTATTCAAGTACATTAATTTATACAATTTTACATTCACATTTATTTATCTAATACAATGAAAATACAAAGGAAAAAGTTAAAGTGTCTCCAATAAGTATAAGGATATAGCTAGCTTTTTTTCCCATTTTTTCTTTTTAACTTTTTTAACCCTCTATATTCCACTCATTTTTAAACTACTGTTGTCCAACAACATTTATATATCACAGTGTTTCCACATCAAAACTGATGGTAAGTACATGTCCGCAGGGAACTTTTAAATTTTTTTTTTTAAACAATTTAAATTGCTCTAATGCTGCAGTCAAAGCTGTTAATATCTTACTTAAAGCAGTAATGACCTATCAAGCACGGGCTGCACTGCAAGTCCATTTGTGTGCCCCATCTTTTCAGAGCCAGATACGATTGACCGGGGAGAGGGAGAGGAGGGGAATTTGGACAGCTTTTTTCCTGATCTTGGTTCTTCAGGGAGAGGCGAGAAGCATGCTAAAGCCTCATGCTAGGGTTCAGCTCTCCCACCTCAACAAATGTGGATTCAGCTTCAAACCAGAGAAAAAATTTACAGCAAGACTGTATTAACTGACCCCATGACTCCTCTTCACAGCTCTCGTTCCACACAAGAGCAGGACCCCCTCGGTGAAAAGCACTGTCCCATCACAAGGATGCTGATCATCCTCCTCCCCCTTCCAAGTGTGTGGGGAAACCCCCTTTACAGAGAGTTGACAGCAACGGTTGGAAAAGAGAAATTCATTCCCAGTCTGGCAAGCTACCAGTTCATTGCAGCACTAGTAGTTGATACAGGGCCCCATCTCCCTCCCGACGTCCTGTCCCGAGGTCTCGCCAGCGCGGTCTCCGAGCAGGGCTAAGTGGTCCGCAGGTTGGAGCCGGGGGGGTTGCTGACCGACTTCTGCAAACTGCTGATGTTGAAGCTTTGCAAAGAGGCGGCACCTACGGGCTGGAACTGGCCGAGCGGTGGCTGTGCTGGACCGCCCGCCCCGCTCCAGGGAGCGGGGAAAGACGCTGCTGGATAACCGTACGGCTGCGGAGGGCATATAGGCTTTGTGAAGGGACCTAAAGAGGTAGCTGATGCTGCAGGGATGGGCGTAGCACCCAGGGAAGATGTCATAGAGATACAGAGCTGACCTGGTGCCGAGAATTTTCTTGCCATTCCAGGGGCCTGAAAGAAAACCCAACCGCCGAGAGAAGTTATGTAACTGTGCTTGAAAACCACCAGTCTGCCCCGTGGTCTGCGGGCTGTTCCCAGTGGGTGTTTACAAGGGCAAGCCACGGCCCCCTCCTCTTCAGTTACCCCCTTCCCTTCCAGAGCAGGCACAGAAAGAGCCAGCTCATTTTCCCAGAGCACCTGTCCCAGCTGCACAGCAGCTGTGCTCCAGCTGTGTTTGACACCACGGCGTGACAGCAACAGCCCCACAGCCTCCCACCATAAACGCTCACGGATCTCATCTTACCTCATAACTACTATGCCCTTTGCCAACTTTCTTGCCAGACAGGTTCATGGCATCCCGGGCCCAGTTATCGACCAGCTTGTGCAGGTCATCTGTGAAAGTCCCTTTCCGGCTCGAGGCGATAGCAGTGGGCTGAGTCTGGGGCGCTTGGCTGTTCACCGCAGCCCCGACTGTGTTAGTGCTGCTGGTCCCTACGAACGCAAAAAACCAGGAATCAAAAATGAGGCTCGAGATCGTCTCCCTCTAGTGAGTGAAATAACTGTGGTAATGGAACACCAATAGAGAGCCAGTTAAAATGCCATGCAGATTAATTCTAAGTTTCGATTCCAGGACACACTGAAATGGGAACTACAAGGACTCCTACAGGCATTTTCTCAGATTGAGAGTATTTCATAGATATGTTTACATTGCAAGAAGTGCTGCAAGTGGTCATCTTAAGAGGGGAATGGTAGCAGCCTACAGGTCTTTGTAGAAGAAAAAGGACATTAATTTCAGCACTGAATGACAGTACATGAGGCACATCACTCTCTTATCCTAAGCCTTTTAATTACAGCAACCACTATTGGCACAGGTCAATTCCACCTTGGGGGACAATGCTGGATGCTGAATAAGGAGTAGTAAAATCAGCATTGCCAGCTGCTCTGTAGCAAATTATCTCCACTTTGTAAAATGAAGAGAAAAATTCACCCAGTTTACACACAGAAAAAAAAAGAGAGAGTAAAAAGCAGCAACTGTTGTTTCCAATAGCTGCCATACTTATGTTCTTGAGGATAACCAGATGGGGCTGCCTTCATCCACCAAACAGCCAGGATCAGCAGGGGAAGTCTGCACTGCATTAAATTTTGCTTTTTGCCTCTGAAAGCATTTTTTTGCCATTATGCTCAGATTTCCTATGTCAGAAGAATAAGCACTTCAGATGCAAACAACTAATACAGCTTAAAGAAGGCAGGAGTGAGAGTAGTTCCTCAGATAAGCTTGGACAAGTTTTTCTATTCACTGCAAGAACACAAAACCCCTTCAAATAAATATCAGGTTTTGGTTCTGCTGGAAAGCCTGCTGAACGTTATCCTGTGGGGGAAAAAAAAAAAACAACCTAGAAGCTTTATTTTGGATAGCCTCACTATGCTCCTCATAAACAGACTGCACTCAAATTTTGGGGTTTTTTTTGAAAGCAGACCTCGTAACAGGAATCAAAGAAATTGTGTATTACCCAGAAACCTAAATTCCCAGCAATATTGCAAAGCATCTTCATTTACAGATGTGGAAGTGCTGGTTAACCACTAGGGCCCACCCAACAGCAAAATCAGCATCAGCAGTGCTGAAGCCAGCACTGCTTGCAAGCACACATCCTCACCTACTTGGTTCCCAAAGATCCTCAAGCATTTCTACTTGCTCCCTTTGGAGACTGCAGCTAGGAAATCCATGAAAACCTGAGTTTATGGCAGGCATTTCTGAGAGGAAAACCGATATAAAAGTGGAGCACCAGAAATGCCAGCAACGAACATCACGTCTCTACTGCAAAGGCCAAATGACGGCGCCGCTGTCTCTTGCCTGACAGCTCCCTTCGTCTGTCCCACTTTCCCTGGCTATCAGCCACATTCCTTGCAACCACTGTATCAAAGGAAGAACTGGTTCCAAACCCCTGCAGGAATGTTTTGTATCGAGGAGTGAATTAGGAAGGTGACGTACTTACTATGCAGGACAAATAAACAAAGTGTTACTGCCTCTAGTAGTGCTGAGGAGGGAAGGATATGTATCCGTCCCACCAGTCCCAGCTCAAGCATGGAAGTGGCTCCCAGTCTGGGTGCCCACAGGTGGGGCAGCAGTTGTTAGGGGCAGGCATGCAACAGTACACACAGAAAGGGAAGAGTAAGGTTCCCTGAGCAGGGAGTGTGGCTGCAGCACGGATGAAGAGCAGCAGGAACACACTGTATGGTGCAAGGGAAGTCTGCAGTGACGTAGCAAGAACCTTAAGCGTGCATCATGTGGAAAGGGCTCTGAATGCAATTATTTAATAAGAGCAATGATGTGAAAGGTGAAATTAAAGACAAATGAGGCAAAAGCAAGAAAGTACTTGGGGGAGGGGGAACACGGCCAAAACCAGTAATCATCACATTCCACCATGAGGGTTCATGCAGGGATTGACACACTTGCTCTCATCCTCCTCATGATGGCCAGCATCTGCTTTTGATATTTCACATTTCCACTTAAATCACTAAGTACACTGGATCCTGGACCTACACTGGAGAGCTTCCTCAGGCCACGGAAGGGAGAGAATTAATCAAAGCACATGGTACAGTGTGTTCAGCTGAAGATATGAAAGATCAGTTTGGAAAGTTTAAGTGTTTTCAAAAGAAACGGATTGGTTCAGTGTGAGAAAGGTGGGAGGCTGAGAGAGCTTTGTCTGCAAAAGTGATTTTGTTAGGGAGCTCCCATCTCAGGTCACGGACATACCAGGCTACAACATCATAGCTGAGCTACACAATTACTAAAGCTCTCACGTATTGACAATTTTAAAAATGACTTCTCAGGAATTTCCCATTTTCTCTCTGACACAGTCACTGCCTGCAGAAACTGCCATCCAGAAGAGTCTGAAAAGGAAGTGCTTCAACTCGTAGCATTCAATGGAAACAACCCCCCACATTCCTGCTCGGTCACAGCAGCCGTCCCCAGTTCTGCTCTGACATGAAGGATCTCAAGTGAAACAGGCCCCTCTCTCTCCAGCCCACTACCTATAATGCCTTCATTCGGCCCTTTTATTTCCCCTCCCATAAACCACCAGTCAAAAGACACCTTCAAAACAGTCTTAAGTGACATGAGCACACACAGGCTTTTCTAAACATCTCTTGCTTTGGGAGACACACTAGAGATCTCTACTCCCTTATGCTTTTGAAAGGTTGGAGTGTCTGCAATTGGATCCATCACTGAGGTGACAAACCCCATTAAATCCCAAACAAAGCAGCTGCTCTGAGGTACAACTCTAGCATGTTACAGCGAGCAACTGACCCCGACCCTCAAGCAGCTCTTGCTATCCATGAGCTCCCCAGTGAAGGCGAGGCTCTGCCTGCCTCCACCGGGCTGCAAGAGCAGCAGCCTGACTGTTCAATGTACTAATGACAGGTACACATCAGAGGGCATAACACAGACAGACAGATGCTGTGCTGGAGACAGAGTCAGGGACATAAGGCTTCAGTGACCAGGAAAAGCTGATGAATAGCTTTACAGTCAGCAATCGGAGATAACAGAAATAAGATAATTACTACAGAGCTGGTTGCAAGGACAGACTTTTTTCACCATCTTCCCTGAAGCACAAAGAGAGAGTAATTTGTTAAAGATAAGAGAAACAGTGAGAAACGTTTAGTATCAGGAAGCATTACAAAAAGCTTGGTGAGAAACAGAGAACACAGCACAGCAGGGCTCTTGCAGTCACTACTGGGACCTTCTAGGGCAAACCCAAAGACTGATCTGATGGTTTAATCAGTTGTACTTTCATAAAGAAAAGAGGCTCAACCTCCTATATTTATTCTTCATCATTTCCAAACTACAATGAAGAATGTCAGGAAACATTAAGGTCATAACTGGTTCTTATCAGGAAAGGAGAAGCAACTACATCTTCCATTTTTGTCACGATGTAGGAAGCATTTTACAATTATCAAAGTTTGCCCAGCAACATAAGAAAGATTCATTTGATAGGTCAAGCGCTTTTAGTTTGTCACCCTATTTTCTCAGATCTATGAAAACAGTTCAGATGTTCCCTGCCAAGCTGTACCACTCTGTTTCTCCAGCTGCACAGTTAAAAGCATCAATCACTGCACTGTTTCCTCAAGACCACTGATTCTAAACCAGCATCTTCTCCACTTGTCACTCTCCACAGCAGTCTGCAACAGCATTTCAAGGACAAGACTCCAGGAAACAAGCAACCTGCAGTAAGCCAAGTGCCAGGCCAAGCTGTGCCATGCCAAGTATGACCTGCTTTTACAGGACAGCTACAACACTCTTTTCAACAGGAATCTGTTTCCCTTAGCACCAGTCCCAAAAGTAGGAGATACATATGCCAAAGTACTATTCTAGCTAAATGGCAGTAAATTTGCAGTCAAGGCCTTGTAAGTAAATTATACTCTGATATATTCTGGCTGTTCTTTATATTCCCAACCCAAAAAGAGGACAGGCCAGACTACAGATAATTTTTAGAAGTTAGCTTTGGTAAGAATTTAACTTCTTCCAAGAGAGGAAACATAAATTTTGACATGGCAGATGTCAGTGCACATCTGCATGTTAATATACCAAGCAAAAATATTTAAAGCTGCTTAATTTGAAAAATTAAAAACCATTAGCGCTTATATCCCAAATCCAATGAAGCGGGATAGAATTACCATTGCAAAACTGAACAGCTAAGAAGTTTCCCCTCCCTTTCTCGAGAGGATGGAGGTGGTTGCATTGCAGCTGTCTCTGCAGAAGGCCAGGCCCAGTTGCCACACACAGCCCTGGCTGAGCTGTGCCACTGCTGACCGTAGCGAGACAGATGATGCGGATGTGTGGTACTGCCATGCAGCGCTGCGACTCAAGGTCTTCACAGCACTTAAAGCTTTCTCATATCAAGTCATTCCAGAGGGTGGGAAACAAATGTCGGGCATTTAAAGGGTCCAGACTGCAGAAGCAGCGTTGGAGATGTTGCAGCGCTCCCAATAAAAAGCATCACATCAGCAGCTCAAGCGTATCGTTATTTCAGCCACATCAGAAGTTTGAGGCTCTCTTTCAAGTATGGCCTAACATAAGTGCAAATTAAAGGATTCTGAAAAGAGCTGCAAGGTAACTCATGAGACAGAATGTCTGAAGATATCTACTTAAACACATGGTTTTTTACCCACTTTTACTGCTATTTGTTGCACATTCAATATATGTCCAATTCCCAGTAAAAACTTCTAAACCTGTGCCCATTAGTACGTGAGGTTCGTTCGAGTTTGCCTGGAAATATCCTCTAATTATTTTTTAAACCCTCAATGCTTCCAGCTTTAGTTATCCATCTGCTGATGATCATAAGAAGTCACTACTAACTGCCTACAGGTGGCATCAGTGTTCTGCACTGTCATCAGCACTGGTGATGAGGCCATGCAGAAGCTCATCCACCTTGCACTGCAGGCACACTGCTGGAGGAGGGCAACACATTCCCCCCACCAGTTACTGCAGTGTCCAGCACAGGCATAATTTGGAAAATGAATCGTCCTCACTCTTCCAGTACAAAGATTACCTCCCCTACAAGTCTCCTGTCACCTAACATATGCTGAAGATAAATTACTGAGGCAGGCCAAAAGAAAATGTTCACGTACCTGCACCTCTCTACCTCTCCCCAGCTTCACTGTCACTTCACTGACCTGTCCTGAAAGTTTCCACTAAAGGTTTAGAGAAAATGAGTGCTTGTGATCATGAGTTTAACAGAGAATACCTAACAAGAGAACCCAAACTTCTAAAGGCGTGCTAAGAGCAGCTCAGCTGAGCCATGGCATGGGAGGGAATACAAGGTGGCGGATGAGAATGGGCTGCATGAAACAGATCCAAGCAGCAGAAACAGAAACCAAAAAGACAAAACAAAAAAAACAGACAAGGAAGGAGTAAAGGTGTTACACACAAAGAGCCAAGCAGGGCGTACTCAGAAATCGGGTCCTCCTGCCACCAGGCTTGAACGTCACTCTCTCAGATGCACAGTTAAACTTCGCACAGCCTGTGAGAAAACAAGAACGGGAAGAACAGAGAAAGGAGAGGAGAAGAGACAGAACACCACTACAGGATGTTAGCAACTTGAAGTTGGAAGGGTGAAATGCATTAACATGACACACAAGAATAAGTCTCAAAGTGCGGACCAAAGAGTACACAGACAATATACGGAGTGAAGAGACTCCCTCCAGCACCTCCAGACATTAAGCCAAGTTTGCAGTGTTACTCTCCAGTCCATAACCCAACAATAAGGTTGCAATCTATAGGGAAGCCAAATCCTGGCAGAAGTATCCAATTACAAAATGGTACTTGCACAACTCTAGATACAGGGAGATGATTCAAGTAGCTCCAAAACACTGGAAACAGTTCTTTAAAAAAAAAAAACTTTTACACAAAATTCTTCCATAAAGTCTGTTTCCATTTTCTGCCTGTAATTCTCCAGTTTCAGCAAAAACACAGATTAGAATTGATGTATTCAATCAGTCTAAAGCAAAGGTTTTCAGAAAGATGTGCAAGGGGGAAAAAACCTGGAACAGCTAAGTTCAGAGAAATAAAGGAGTCATCCCCTTAATGACTGGCAAGCAAAAAAAGCCCTTCCTACCAAATAAGTCAGAGCTGTGCCTGAAAAATTATTTGATAATGTACTAATAACAAGCAATCCACAATCTGAGTAACCTGAGTAACTATTCCCACCATTTCATCCTCCTACACTGACTCTTCCTTCCAAGATAATTTTTTATCTCACAATTGAAGAACATGAGCCTTTTTTTAACCTTTTACTCTTAAAAATTCCATTGCCAGAAACAGACAAAGCAGTTTGGAAGTCTAGAAGGACTCTGAGCCTTCAGAAATTTTCTTCAGAAATTTCCCCCTGTTTCAGTTACCTGTTAACATCCAACCTGCTCTGCCCCTTCCTTCATCTAACTTCTCATTTCCAACCTGTCTCCTCTTCCCCTCAGGCAATACCTTTCCCCCAGGTCAGCAGAACATCACCTGGCACCATCCCACTGCACTGTTTTGTGTTGTCCCTGGGGCTCTCATTACAGCAGACAGGGCCACTCATTACTTCAACCACCTCACACTTCACCTGTGTGAGCAGCGACAAATGCAGCTGCAAAAACCAGCCTTGTCAGCCTCCCCTCAGGCTGGGGACTCCAAAACTGCTTTACACCATATGCTAAAACTCAAGTGTCCCAAAGTGGATCACTCATCCCCATTGCTAATTGCACTCATTCCATTTAGAGTCTTACCTTGGCCCGGCGCCGAAAGGCTCGGTACCGACAGGGCACCATCACTGGTGAAGGCAGAGTAGAGATTTTCACTAGAAGGTGAAGGTTTGAGGGGCTGTAACAAATGGTTCTGCCCAATCTCTGGCACGCTACCAGGAGGATGAAGGGTCTGCTGAGGAGGCAAGACTGATGGTGCACTTTGAGCTGACAGATTGCCTAGAGGGGAAAAAGGAAGGCAAAAAGTTTTGGTTTCCCCGCATCATTTTTGAAGCTTCTGTCATTGTTCCCAAGGGACAGGGGGAAAAGAAAACCAGAGGAAAGTTTTACTGGAACAGTTACTAATGGAAAAAACATGTATCATCTTTTGGTCAAGCATGACAATTCGGGCAAGACAGGGAGAAGCAGGGGGAGAGAACTACTCCCGTTCCTGAGAAAGCTAAGATCAGAAAAATGCTTCAGTTTTAAAGACAATTCTGTGCTAGTTCACTGTCATGTGCTCACACAGAGTTCCATATCATATAACAACACACAAGTGAGCAGTCAGGATGACTGGACACAGAAATTGCAGCATGACACAGAATTACCAAAGTGAATATGCAAGAAGCAGTAATAAATATTTCTGTTCACAGTGCTGACCCTCCAATACTGTTTGCTCATGGTACAGGATTTGAGAAACATCTCCAATTACCCAGCAAGCATCTGTCATCCACGTCATTCAATCAGTAAACAGAACTATTTTCTGAGTTCTGTTTATTATAAAAATGGTTTCAGTCAGAAAGGAAGCCTTACCAATTCTCAATTCGTAAGCACAATAATGCTGCAATTCCATTAAAAAAAAAAATCACTACTTTAACATCCCTCAACTGTGACTAAGTTTCTATGGTGAAAGGACACTAGTAATACCATGCTTAAGAGATACTAAAGAAGAAAAAAAAAGTCTCTGCAGATGACTGAAGACACCAGCCCCATTCTGTAAAATCAGTTTCAGGAGGGAACAAAACCAGTTTATCTTTAACTAACAAAGTTTTCCTCTCATACTGTAAATTTACACTTTTCTTCTTAGTCAGAGCCCAATGACTAATCTGTAAAAAAAAAAAAAATACAAACCACAACTTTAAAACTGCTTTTATAGAATCATGTAACCGTATCTTTCAGTGGACTGAAAAAGTCACAAGCAAGACTACCAAACAGCAAAAGTAATTCCAAAAATGATCAAGAAACCCAGGGAGGAACCAGTACACACATAGACCCTCTCAAAAGAAAAGACAGGGAGACAGACAAAGATCTGAGAGTGAGAGATGGTACCTTCTCTGTTTAATGTCCTAAAAAAATGGAAGAAAGTCTTACCTGATAGCTGAGGGCTTTTGTGTCCCTGGGAGCTGCTACGACTGGACTTGCTGCTTTTTCCTTTAGTAGGTCGTCTCCTTCTTCCTGAAAGGGGTGCAGCTGGGGGAATAATTACTGCAGGTGGGGCCTTTCCCAATTTCATATACAGTGACTCAATCTCCTGCTTCTGGCGACTCTGTAGCTCCTGGATCTCTTTAAGGTGCCTAACAAGTTACAAAAGAGAGTGACTTACAAAAATGCACACAATTCCTCCCCTCCAGTCAGGCCTGATATGCTGCTTTGGTCAAGCTCTCATAAACATTTAAGAAAGGAGGAAATAAATCTTTTCCACAAGTAGTCACTGAACACACATGGCAGAACACTTGCCATTTTCCAGCGTGCTTTAGCCCTGGCTAGAATTCCAACACAAAGTTCCCAACATTGTAATCATAAAACCAGGATAAACAGAAGTACGTAAAAAGCATTAAAATGTTACAGGAATAGCTGGATTACTCATTTTCTAAGGCACATGGCCTTGGAGATTTCTACACTGGTATTACCTTACATTTTGTTTCAGAGCAGTTGCATACACAGGAATTAAAACTGCCAGCTGCCCTAAAAAAAAAAGTTCAACTTCCAGTATAAATACATTCATAGGTCACATTGCTTGACTTTCAAATTTTTTTTCTAAGCCCACAGGGTTTCTTTAGGAAAAGAAGAACCATAAGAAATGCTAGAAATGCATACTAGAAATGCAGAGACTGTTATGTGTTATTTTCAAACAAGACTCCATTATTCCCACTAACTACTAAATGTCAGTGATATGCCAAATCTTCCTTACATCTGCAGTCTTATCCACAGGGCAGCTGTCAATCTACATACAACAAGGTCACAGGTTAGCAAATTAAGTACAGAAAATACGTATATTCCTTTTTTATTGTAACTGTGTACTGCTTTCCCACTACAGAATCCTACTTCCCACATAAACACTGGCAAGGACTCCTGACACTTGGCAAAGATTGAGCCTTTTAAAGAAGTCTCTTTTTGTTCTTGTGAAAAGGAAAGTACAGGTGAAATTCCTGTTTCATACATGACCACACAAACAAAAAAAGCCTTACTTCTCCCGTAACCGACGGAGTTCCAACTTCAAGTCTTCATCTTCAATATCTGACTCGTTGTCGCTGCTCATGTAGGAAGAGTTGAATGAGTTGCTAAGGCTCTGAACGGGGAGGCTGATCTTTGATCCCAGGTGCTGGAGAGAGTCTGGGCTCCCTGAGCCATCATCCAAATCCTTAGCCATCCCACTTAAGAAGGCAGCCTCCGGATCAGAGGACGGACCATTCATGTGTGGGGACTGCCTCAACTCCAACTCTTTCTTCGGAGCTGCAGCTGAAGGAGCAACTTGTTCCAAGCCCACAGAGAAAGGAAGAGTCATTGGCTCTTTCTCTGCACAGCTGACCTCATCCTGAGTCTTCGACACCGAGAAGCGCCCCACTTGATTTGTTGTTGTTGTCACCTGAAAGCGCCCGACCTTCGTAGCCTGACCAGCATCTACCGGTAATTGCAGCTCAGGATCTGCCTGAGGAATGCCATCTACCACATCCAAGGAAGCACCAGCCCCGCTTTTCCGACTGCCAGTCTGCTTTACCAGTGTACTCTCTGGGCTACTGCCAGAGAGACATGAAGAATCACTGGAGGTGGTTTCAAATTGCACTGGCTTCGTTTCAGGTTTGTCACCCTCTTTTAGTGCATCATCCACTGCCACAGATACCTAGAATAGAAATGCAAACATGCAGACTTGCTTGGTTTTTCCTTAATATCATGCTTTTATTTACTTTAATAGTAAGATGCATCTGAGAGGGGAAAATAACTCATTTCCTTGGTATGCCACAATGCAAGCTACTGCTTCCCTGCAGGCAGCACACTGCCACACAAAACAAGACTTCCGAGCATTCTGGAGGATTAACTCCAGGACACACAGCAGATTCAGATGGGGCTTCCTTCACCAGCAGGACATAATACAGTGGAACTGTTTGTGAAAGAGTAACTAACATTAAAGACCAAGGTCTGACATGATAAAACATTGTATTTACAACTCCAGACCTGCACAGACTAGTGCAATCTCTGTCCTGACTGAGAACATCATCTGCCCAAAACGCGGCGTTCACAAGCTCTACGTGGACATTCTTTCCCGACAGCCAAGTCCAGCACGAGGAACACTGAGCTGGCACGACACAGGAACTGCTCAAAGATCCTGGATCAACAACCAAGTGAGCTGGAACATCTCCTACCTGAAACCGTCCCATCTTCAGAACACTGGCTCCTGCTGTGGTAGCCACAGCACTGCTGTCTCCGTCACCTGATGTTGTAGCTGAGGGGAAAAGGAGAATGGGATTAACAGGAAAACAAGCAACAAATTACTTGAACTTTTAATTTCTTTTTAACTCAACCACCCATTAACTCCTAACAGGCCTTCGCATTCACAGCATTATATGAATATTAAAAAGTTAATTATTAATGTTAAGTTGAAGTATTTTTCTACAAAGGTTCCCTGCTCAGTGCATTTGATGAAAGTGCACTTTTAGATAACAGCAAAAAAAAGCACACTGATTTCAAACAGGGATGTGAAAATGGACAAGTAATTAAAAACAGAACTGAATTTATGCAAGAAATAGCTTATTTTCATTCACTATCCACCCTGACTACCTAAACATCACAAACACTGGGGACAATTTAGTAATAGAAAAGCAGTAAGTTGAAGAAATGCTATAAACCACATTTACTTAAAGCAGTCTATCTGAAGCTTTCAGAGCTGGATTCTTAGGTGTCAGCTCCTAGTTTTGTTGCTCTGTGCACTGGCAGCATAAGGTTACAAAGCTGAGAAATAACATTCTATTTTTAAATCAGTTCTATTGGACAGCTTGCTCTGTTTATTAACCAACTTCCCAAATTGTTTATTTGTACCTTCTGAACTTTAATAGACAAAATTCAACTCATTTTATAGCAGACTAATGAGTTCTACAGTAAAGCACACTAGCAACATACCAAAATGGCATATTTTATTTTATTATATGGTTTTATTAGCTTTTGAAGGTTTGTCATTGAACTTCAGAGGAACATGCATGTTAAATAGTGTTTGTCAGATAGCTCAAGAAATAATTTCAGCACCACATTAACAGCTTCTTTTAAAACCGGAAGATTTCAGAAACTGAATTAGGTGAATACTGACAGGAAAGTCTCAGACTATTTTGCAAGTGTTTGGATTCCGGCCCAGCAACTGAATTCGTTCAGATTTGAAAGGGACTGATCATCCAGACAACTTTCAGTTGTTCTAGAGCATCCAGAAGGAAGTCTGGTTTTCCTACTGTCTTAGATTTTTAGAAGTTTATTCTTCATTTCTCCATGTGGACAGAAAGGAAACACTCCCAGGTTAGGGAGAGGTACCCTACGTGTAGAACACAGCGTGATGACACTACATGAGAAGTCTTACTGTTGTTGCCAGAAATATCACACATGACAGAAAACAGTTCCTTCAAGTTCTGAAGTTGTACTTTGGCAGCATAGTGGAGATTCTTTCTGAGTCTTAATTTAGCATTTTGGACAGCTTTGAATTCTAAATGAATTACTACAATACACAGGTATCATCCCACTCTCCTGGCCTACAGGAGAAACTTTCAGTCTGGTTACTAAAAACTAATGGAATCCCCTTAAAGAACTGCCACTGCATGACTTACTAAAAAAGGCTACAACCTTCCAAGTTGCTAGTCTGTTCAATTTTGGATTATATCTTTATGCTGAGAAACCATCTAAAATAATCACGGCTGTCTTACCATCCTTCAGAGACTGTGTTGCTGTGGACACCAGCCCGGTAACCGTCGTAGATGCTACTGAGGGCACAGACTACAGGTTCAAGGGGGGGGCAAAGAAATAAAATTAAATTAAAATAATCAATGGTTTGATGGAATTCCAACAAATCCAACATACTGCATACTACATCATCTTTCCTTTCCAACAGGGATAAAGTATGACCCACGAAAAGACAAATGCAAGAGTTTTTAACCTCCAAAGCAAGCAACGTCAGCAAGAGATTTTAGAGGCCTTACAATCCCTGAGGCTGTGAGCAGAACATCCCCTCTGGCTGTGCAGAAGGAATGCATAAGTAGCTGCTTGGAGATCACAATTGCAATTATTGTCTTCGTCTAGTATCGAAGTTCATTATCATGGTCTTTGAAAGTCTCAGATCCACACTTAAAACACCCCTCCCAAATTAAGACTGACATATCACATACTGCTGGTTTAGTGCTCTTTCCCCTTAGTCCACAGGTGCCTCCCCTTCCAGCTTGGTGACAGAGATGACATCACCAGAAAAGCTGGAATAAGAACTAATACCAAAAAACAGCCTCAGGAAATTACATAATCTATTGCAACATACAGATTTTTCCTCTTTTGGTTGACTCAGTCCCACAGACGGGAAGATGACTTCTCATTTTTATTTTTAAAAGTCTAACTACTGGTGTAGTGATATGAAAGGCAGTGACCTAAGAGCACGACCTTGAGAAAACACTGAGGTTTTTGAAGACTACTAAAGTGCCAACATTGCAAACATACACAAGCAGGAGCAGATGTCACTGGAACGGTCTCTGGACTAAGGGTTCTTCTCAGCTGAGCATCCAGATCTTCCAGTGGCTGCTGGGACTGAGAAAGAAAAGAGTAAAAAGCTGTCCCAGCTTAGGAGAAATACATCACCTTTGAGAAACAGCCATATTTAATACTTAAACTTAAATCAGTCAGTACAGCTTCCATATTTTTATCACATTTCCTTTCCTACATGTTTAGGTTTAACATGTATAACACAGTGAGACTGGAAGCCACTTAAACAACATAGTTTTAAAAAAAAACAGAAAAATTAACTGTAATGTCCAATAAAAACAAAACAAAAATCCCACACAAATATCCCAAACCAACCAACAAAAAACCAACAAACAAAAACCCCCAAAACAAACCAAAACAAACAAAACAAACACAAAACCCCAAGTCCCCTCAGAGAGGCTATCTGGGTGGATTGGCTTGAAGAGGAGGACAGAAGAAGGGCAGAATCTCTCTCACATATGCTTATTACTTAGATTCCAGCTGTCTCAGTTGGCATCCAACATGTTTTTCAAACTTGGCCAATTGAATTGGTGAGGGGAGGAGAAGAAGAATTAACTAAACATATTTTAAAGATTAAAAAAAGCTCAAACTCACTCAAAACTATTAAATTAGGGCCATACCCTTAGCATAAGTATGAAAGAAGAAAGTGTTGGCAGATATCACTAAGTTGCAATTCTGACCCTATAGATTAGAAAGTTCCATCCAAACTTGAGTATTATTAATCTTTCCAAGTCTTTTATATGAAGAAAAAAAGTCTGCATTTGTTTTTAGAACTGAAGCTGAGCTCACGGCAACATAAAAACGTTATTTTCCACTTTCAAGAAACTTAAAGTTAGAGATACACAATAGCATAAAAATGCTTTTAACAGGTTGCCAGGATGACCTTCTTCCTGACTTGTGGATTTCAAAGCACAACCAAAAACCCTGAGAACAATAAAGCAGAATCAATTCCATTAAAAAAAAAAAAAAAAAAAAAAAAAAAGCTGCAGGCTTCCAGGACTCCATTCAGAAATCCAAATGCTTAGTGACAAGGGACCTAATTCATATCAGTACTGTAAAATAAAGAGGACATTTCACCTGAAATACTATATAATTCTCATCACTTATGCTCACAAGAAGATATTTGCTTCAAGTAAACAAAGAGCTATCAGAATGATCAGGAAACAAAGATTTCCTTGCGGAACAAGGGTACCAAAATGAAGCTTCAAAAATTCATCTAAATGCGCTTTAAAAGGCAATTAAGGAATAAATAGAACAGGTATTTAAGACTATGGAACAAACTGTTCAAAACTGGTCTTAAGATGACGTGTACTTTGCCTGCAAATTACGAGTCTGGTACTAAGGAAAGGAAAATAAGTTGCGTAATGACCTACGGACAGAAGCAGCACGGAAGGCAAACCTATCTACTTTAAGACAAGCCAGTAATTTTCCAGATAGTATTACATGATAGCAGCAAATGCTCTTAACAGTCAATTAGATTTGATCCAGTTGGTCTCCTCCAAGTTTGTCTCACTCTTAGACAAGCCTTCAGAGTTCAAACGAGAAGCGAAATTAGGCAAGTTGTTTGTGAAGGACAAGAAGCAAAGGATCTATATTTGTGCCTCTTCCATGCCACAAATCCTGCCAGAATTACCTCTGACTTACAGGAAGAAGCCTTTTGCAGTGGCACAGTGGCTTGAGTCACAGAAGTGGCTACAAGTGCTTTTGAGTTTGGGGGAAAACGTTACTAATATACTGAGTTTCAAGCAACAAAAATAAAAAGGACTATGAGCTTAGTATGACTGATTTAAACCATCTGCCTCCTGATCCATTTGATACCTGCTCATGGCAAGAACTCAGGTAAGAATTATCATCAAATTGTTGTAGTTTCCACTTGAGCAAAACCATGCTTCAGAGAGAACTGACTGAAAGACATAAACCAGCTTCTGCCTCTAGAAGTCAGGGGGGTGGGAACAAGTGTTATTTGCTAACAACTCATAAGCCATTCAGCTACCTTCATTCAGCTTCTTGCTCAGTTTGAGAAAGAAGATACCCATTTCTTGATTACTCACAGGGCAGGAATAGGGCCTATGGCTCTAAGATCAAGCTGTAAAAATTAGTTACTTCTGGGAAAGAATTCAGTAGAATGAGCCTTTTTTACCTTCCAACTTCAGACATCATCTGCCTTAGCTGTGCAAACTGCACAGTGTCACAGAATGGGTCAGGTTGGAAGGGACCACAGTGGGTCATCTGGTCCCACCTCCCTGCTCAAGCAGGGCTGTCCCAGAGCACAGGATTGTGCCCAGAGGGTTCTGGAATACCCACTGAAGGAGACTCCACAAACTCTCTGATCAACCTGTTCCCGTGCTTGGTCACCTGCACAGTAAAGTTGTTCTTCCTCACATTCAGGTGGAACTTCCTCTGCATTAGTTTCTGCCATTGCCTCTCATTCTATTGCTTGGCACCACCATTTACATCCAAAATATTCAAGCTAACTATTGTATACAAGGACAAAATTTGTGCCAGGGAAGCCACTTACATTTCAACTTATGTATATGATCAGGAGCTTTAAATACCTTTTGTGAACCTGAAAGCCTAGTGAAATCACAGTGGAGTAAAAACTACCCAAAAAAAAAAAAAAAAAAAAAAAAAAAAAAAAAAAAAAAGAAAGAAAGAAACCCCAAGAGCCCATGAGGAATTTAGGAATTTACAAACCTAGCAATTTTTCACTTTCATTAACATTTAATTGCAATATATGGCATCCCATATTATTTTGCTATTATACTTTTTTCAAGGAGAAAACAGGTTCAAGTTTTATGTACACACTCACCTGTGTTGGTTTTTTTTGTTTGGGTTTTTTTTTTTTTTTTTAAACACCTTTGAAGTTCAGGTTTACACACTAAAAAACGCTGAGCCTGATTAATTGTTCCTGTACTTCAGGCACTGGGTACAGCACCCTGAAGGGCAAATTACACAGAATCGCAGAGTGGCTTGGGTTGGAAGGGACCTCCAAGATCATTAAGTTCCAACCCCCTGCCATGGGCAGGGACACCTCCCACTAGACCAGGCTGCTCATACCCAGTGCTGAAGTGACTCTGACTGCTGCTACAGTTACACAAAAGGGGTTACTCAGTCCAAAGAAAAGAAAAACAAGGACATTAATAACATGCAATGGAGAGTTTAATTGCAACATGCTCTTCGACAGGAAAAGCAGCAGATACAATCTGCCAAGTTGTGTAGCACCTGAGTTAGTGAAGGTCCTGGAAAAGGTGGCAGCGGCTCACTGGATGGAGTGCCAGCCGGAAGTTCAGAACCTACTGGTAGCACCTATGGATAACGAAGAGGAAACGCGCGTCCATCAGACAGGGAACAACAGAAGGATCAGATACCAAGCTACAGTCAGTCATGTCATACAACAGAAGCCTTAACATTTTTTTCTGTAGAGACTTCCTTCTGGCAGAGTTAGCGTAGAGTCTTTAGGGATTTTTGAAACAAAGTTGGGGGAAGTTGTTTGCTTTGCTTTTATGTTATAATCCAGATTATCTTTGAGCAGCCACAATTTCCAGTTTAAACAAGCTGCTGTGTCCAGGAACTAAGTATCTTGGGGATATGACTTTCAAGTCTGCAAGAAATGCTAAAATAATTCTTCCAAAAAGCAATTAAGTTTCCAAGAAGCTTAATTTATACATGGTGCAAGAAGGCACCCAGTCTCCTTACAACCGATCTATGTTAACTTTCCATTAGAAACTGCAAGCTACGTGCTTCTGGCACATTGTTCCAAGCAACATGACTTGGGAACAGGAACTGTCAGTGCCTGAGGATGTCTCCACTTGCTGAGAAACAGATTTATAGAGCTCTCACACCATCTTTTGATCCCTCACTACTTTTTGAACTAAAGTGTGTTGATGACTCACAGAAGATGACCAGGCCATGCATCCGGGTAGGGAGAAGTCATCCAGGTTACGTAAAAGAGGTTAGAGAGACTGGAAAGGTTAGAAGAAGGCATCAAAGCCTCCCCACCAGGTCAGATAGTACATTCCAGTTAGTCATTTCCATTGTTAGGGAAGTGGGAAGTTCTAGGAATTAAGTGACCCATTACACAATTCGCAGTTCTTATCCCCAGCTGTCATCTTGAGGCTTGACCTTGACTCTGAGGGTGAGTTACAGCACTGGGCATCTCCCTGCCCTTGTGTGACAGGGACTGATGGATATGGGTGACTGGCCCAAAGTCTACCCCAGGCCTCAAGCAGCAGAACCAGTTCCAGCTTGCAGTGTGTTACCACAGCTTCACAATGGTTCACACTGCAGTAGTAACTGCCTGGTGAAGGAACATCCTAGAATTATCTTTCCTCCCAAAAATGTTTCAGCAGGAACTAGGCCAAGTTGCATTAGCTCAACTTTTTTTGTGCACTACGAGCATACATGAGGATATTACCTGTTCTGAGGCATAATGAATTTTTAAGCTGTGGTAACTTGATCATTTCGTTTATAAATAAGAAGCAAAACATACTTCAAATGCATTTGTAAGACAAGCTGAAACACTTGTAAACTGTCCAGATTAACACCTTGGCCACAAAGAGAATAAAATACACAGAGTTTAGCAAACTCGTGAAAACTAAAACTCAGTAACAACACAGAAAGTGAAACTAAAAGTAAGCTTTGAAAAAAAAACACCTAATTTATAAGTAAAATCTTCTAAGAGGAGGTAGGTTTTCTAAAAGGGACAATCAAAAACTCCCTAACATTTATCACATTTAAACCCAAGACTTTGTAATTACAGGTTTGCAATTAGCAAGTTTCTAACTGCTCCTGAAAGGATACCACTTTCTATTATTCTATTACTATTTCTATTATTTTCTATTCTTTCTTTTCTAATTCTCAATTTCACTTAAGTATTAATGAATGCCTTCATGTCTAGCTTTCCTTACCAACTTCCTTGGCACATATTCCCTACTACTTGACAGCAGAAATTTTCTACTTTGAATACAAAGAGTACATGGGAAAGACTGCTAATGAATGGAGATACTGGGAGCAGTTTGAATGGCCTGAAACTGTTAACAGAAAGGCCAGCTAAAGATGACCAACACCAAGTGTTGGTGAGCAGAAAAAATCATTACAGAAACAAAAAGAAGTGAGTATTAAAGTTTTGGGTTTGTTAAACACCTGAAAGTTTCTTCAATCTCTTTTCATTTAAGAGCTACTTCTCCATTTAAGGAATGGGCTACCAACAGTTTAAAATACTGAAATGGGTTGTCTCCCAATATTAAAAATAAAATAAGTAGTTTAATTTCACACATTGATAATCTGGCTAGCAAGGAGGTAACAACATCCGTGACACCTCTCAAATTGTTACTCTAAGTCATTACTATCTCTTAAAGAAAAAGTGTTTGCTTGTAGAGCACAATTCAAACAAAGAGTTTGGTTTTAGATATCTTTTAAACTTCTCAAAATTCTGCTTTCACAAATCTAATATTTGAAAGGAAAGCAGTATCCAGGCACCACATAAGCAGCATAGGACTTCAAAAAAAATCAGTCAGGTTTACCCTTGACTGCAAGGAGCAGGCTAATGGCAGGAAGCAAAGCTAAGCTATCCTGACCGCTTTGTGAATTACACAACCACCTCATCTCGTTCTAGTCATTATGTACAAGATAAAAAGCTATTTAAAGCAAGTCTAGCAAATTCTATTTGAAAAAGCAACATCAAGAAAAAAATAAACACAAAAACCAAATCATAGTTGATTTACTGTTTGTAGTTTAGGACTAGGAAAAACTAACAGTGACACCAGAGACCTCTCTCACAAGCACATCACAGAACTGGACTTCTTTTATTTTCCCTGACTGGGACAAAATAAAACACCTCTTGGGATACATCAAAACCACCAGAACATAAAACTTCCAATACTACAATAAATGAAGCCACCTCTGCCTGAACAAACATTTTGCCTTATAATGAAGATTCTGCTCCAGAAGGCAGTTTCCTACAAGAGCTGAACATTCACACAGACACTGCGTTTCTTACCGGTACCCTGCTAAGGGGAGGCTTGGAAGGAGAGGTCCCTGGTTTCACCGCTGCTGTTGCAATGCTGCTCGAGGCCGAAATGTAGCTCACTGGGGTGATCACTTGCCCGGGAGTGGCAACCGGAGTCAGCACTGGCAAGCCAGTTGGTCCAAGAGGCAAACTGCTTGGAGGTATAGAAGTGCTAATGGATGTCAGGGGTTTAGTTGGTGCAACAGCAGTGGTTGGTATCCCAGGAACAACTGTCGTTTCCATCACCAGCGATGTCTCCAGAGATACTGATGGATGCACTGTTCCCACATTACCGTGCTCACTGAAGAGAGACCGTAGCTTTTCTTCCAGGGTCTTTATGTCATCAATACCAGGAGCTTTAGACTGAGCGTCAGCATCAGCCTCCAGACAGTGAACGTGAGGCTGGTTGGGTAACGGCGCTGGTTGAGGCTGGCTGTGTATCAACGTCTGCTGAACGGCGGGCAAGTTAGTGACCGGTTGTGGCAAGACCCCAGGCAAGGGAACCTGGGGCAACATGGGTGTTGCACTTGAAATCTGGGGTAGGACAGGTGTTGATGTAATTCCTGATGGGACGAGTAAGGGATGTATCGCTGGCTGAGCGACTGAACCACTTATGCTGGATGCTACTGAGGATGGCAAAGGTGCAGAGATGGGAAGGGACAAGCCAGCTGCACTGCAGGGATGTGATGTACCCAGAGACAGCCCACTCTCGGGGAGTGACTGTGGAGCGCTTACAACTGTTGTTTCTGCCAGACTGCACACAGAGCCACTGCTACTAAGTTGAGGAAGCTGCAAAGCCACGTTCTGAGGCAGAGACAGGGCAACGGATGTCTGTGGTGCCGCCATACTACTTACAATCTGAGGAGTAGACTGAGATGTCACAGCCGGTGCGACGACACCAAGACCAGTGACACCAGGAACCTGGGTAGATGGCAGTGCCAAGGACGACGGTGTGCTGATACTGGGGGCAATGTCTCCAGTTACTGTTTGAGCAGGCTGGGATGTGGTAGATAAGGAGAAAGAAGCAGGGGCGCTCACACTGGAAGTGACACCAGTCGATTGCTGTCCAGATTGTGAGGCTGGAGGTGGAGAAACAGAGCTTGGCACACTTGTGCTTGGTGCAGCTCCAACAGCTGCATTTTCTGAAGGCAAAGTAACAGATTCTGGAAGAGAAACACCAGCGCTGGAGGAAACAGATATTGAAGAAGCAGCGACAGATGCAGGAGCTGCACCACTGCCCGCCATGGTAGAAAGTGCAGGTGGAAAAGGTGGTACTGTTTGATTGAACACTGGAGGAGCTGTACTAGGTCCTTCTGTCATCTGAGCATGCCCCATCTCAGAGAAAGCTTGCTGCAAGCTCAGTGATGATGCCGAGTGGGAGAGATTCATTCCGGGACCATGCACTGGAGATGCAGCAACTGGAAGAACAGAAAATTATCAGCCCACTCGGAAAAGCTCATTACAGTATTATTGTCTGTGACTAGACTAAGACCACAGTTACCTCTTAGCATAACTAATTAAAAAAAAAAAACAAAACAAAACACACCGTAAAATAAAACACACAAATCCAGAATTTAAGGTTTCAGAGTCTTGCAGAAAACCCATCAGAATTTTTTGCTAAGAATCCAGCACAATATGACCTAAACTATGATCACTCCTCACCAGCACAGACAGTTCCTTACTTCCCCAAGTACTTCAAGAGGTCTTTAGGAACAGTTTACCTAGCTAACTTCAGTTCTGATGAGCATGTCTTAGCCATCAGCTTTTAAGAGTTTAGATAACTTACCCATATCTGAAGTCTCACTTCCTCCAGAAACAGCAGAGGTGAAAAAGCCCTGTTCTTTTAACCGACTCTCAGGGACAGGGCTGACAATAAACCGTCTTCCCGCAGAATGGACAACCTGGGTAAAGGAGCTAGAAGGGACCCCTAAACAGAAAGAAGTCAGAAGTTTAGTGACACTGACAGTAACCAAATACATCACCTGCAATATGGAATGTGCACTCCATCATACAAAATAAAAACTTGGCTGCACCCATCCGCTGAAACAGAAAAAGGTAACTGTTGGGAAAAAAAAATAATCACAAAAGACTTACCTATTCTTTGTGGCATGGAAGATGTAGGATCTGGCTGTTTGAACTCTAATTTCTGTAAAGTAAGATAAAGTTTAAACTTCTATTCTGAAACAGAAACCCATAAGATAGTTCTTAAAATGCTAGCTGACCGAAATGTGGGCATTTAAGAGAAGCAGTACCTCGGACCCAAGCACCATCACCAAACTAGAGGAATTCTGCCCAGATAAATGTCAGCTACAGTGGTTTTAGAGCTGCTCAGCTTAGAGACCATCAGTGAAACAAATTGATCTAAATACTTGCTTGTTAACAGGCAGTCCAACTGATTTCCTTAAACATTCCACAGACAAACAGACATTTCAAACTAGTTCTGGGTGTAATTAAGACAGAGATCCAAGAAATGTCACCCCATTTTATTCCCAGCAACCAGTTTCAAAACCTATGTTTCCTAACTGAGCTATCCAATCTCTTTCAGAGGGTAGAGGTCCTGAGTCCAGGCTCTCAGTGTTTAGTCAGCAGCACAGGGTTGGGGATTTTACTGTCCTACTTCAAAATAATCTCAAATCCAAGAACCCTCAGCATTTAAGACTGTCTGTTTAGTGGACTGTTAAGAGATGCAGCAGCTTCAGAAGCCTCCAGCACATCAAAAGTAAGAGTTCTGTTACTTAGCTTTCTAAGTGAATTTTAGGCACTCACTCTGATTTGAAGCTTTCTCTGCTTGTGTTTTCATTTAAGTATTAATCTCTGACGAAAGGAAGTTTCTATTTCTAACTAGCTCTACTCACAAAGCCACGTCACCCAAAATGGCAAATGCAAAAAGCTAAGGCAATCTGTCCTTTACATACCTGTGACCCTGGAAAGAAGCCATCATCTTTTGTCTGCATGCTCTCCAAACCCTGATCCCCTTCTGGCTCCACGCTTGCATCCTCACTTAGCATTTCATCTGCTTTCTCAATAATCTCTCGTACCTGTTCTACGAATGAGTCTCTCTCTGTTGCTAAAATAAACTCATTCTGCACCTGTAAAGAGAATAAAACAACATTCATTTTCCACAAATGACTTCAAAACAATATACTGAATAACCATAATTTACTCTTGGTGCTAATGATTGTCCTCCCTTTGCTGTTCTCCACAAGACAAAGATGGTGACACCTTAGAGAAAAACAGTTCTTTCTAAAATTATCTCCAGCACAGAAGTATTTGCCCTTAATCTTTGCTGTGGAACAACATTCCATCTCAATTCTTCATCAAACTGTCACCTCAATCTTTGCTTAGAACTGGGAGATTTAAAATTAGCAGCCTTATCTTACTGCAGTTCCTCCTGTCTAATGTAAAGCGCATTAAGAGCCACATTTAAAGGGAACTATAACATCAAAGAAATTGAAAACTCTGTATTGAAGATGTGTTCTGTGCTTTTCTCTTCCCATGCTATATACAACTTCTACTCTATGCACATCACTAATTTGAAGTCTGGCTGTAGTACCTAAAAGCCAGTATTAATTATGTTCCAAGTACAGGAAAAGGAAGATTGCTCAGCCCACCTAGTTTCAATACATTGTACTGCTTTATGAAAGTACCTTTTGATGCTTATATTGGAGAAAACTAGCTTAAACAAGTATAGATGACATTTAGAAAGACATTTTTGGTTTGGTCTGACCCAGGAGAATATTCTGTCTCCTGAAATTATGCATGGCAAAACTTGCAGAGAGTCTGTGAAACAGAAGCAAAGCTGTCAGTCACAGTATCTCAGCTGGAAAAGAGAGAGAAAGTGCCTTGGAGGTAAAACTTGAGACATGGCATTTACATCAAGTTTCTGGGATGCTGGTTCAGAGAAAGGAAAGTCAAGCATGATGTGTGCTTACATTTGTCTCTGCAATGCACAAAACTTACTAAAGAAACCTTCAGCATTTTAAGTTGAGGAATGACAGGTATCTATGTGGGGTACACCTGACAGTACAATGATTACAAAAGAAACCATAAAGTCTTACAGTCAAAAGTTCCCTCAATATTCAACAAGAAACCCATGAGCGCAATGTTCCAGATTCAGATGTCTAATTTAGGTTGCAGAGTTTCAACTATGTGACTGCATTTTGAACGCACAGTTCACTTATTTTGCTTCTACTCATCTTCAAATACTGTGGGGTTGGTTGCTTAGGCTGTGTGTGCTTGTTTTGGTTTCGCTTGTTTAGTTTTTTGGATTTTTTTAAAATCAAACAAACTCTTTTATTCCTCCATAGCATCACTTTAGGTATGAGGCAAAGACAGACATCTGTGTATTTCTTGGCACTTGACTTTATGTTACTGACTTGTTTACAGTGTCAATACATGTATTTAGCCAAGAACCAACTTCTTCCTCTTTCTTAAAAAGTCATTAGTCACAGAGAGATTATTTCTCCCATATCACTGGTTTGGTTCCTTTAAGCAGGTACAAATCCAGCACACACCAACAGAGGTACCCAAGAAGCTGGCAGAAGATACTGCATTTTGTCATCCTCCCTCACTTCACTAACACTTAAAATAATTTGTTTCATTTAGAGTGTACCAGACCAAAAAGAGTTCAAATACAAAAAAATCTACTGCTCTACCAACATCTGCTCTTGGAAAACAAACCAGAATTTTTTTTTTAACCTGACACTTCCAAAAAGTTGTTTGCTCTTCTAAAAAAATTAGACTGCAAAAACCTAGAGGCAAATTTACTTGATAAAACCTCAATTCCAAGGTAAAAAACTGAAAAATTATGTGAATTGTGCATGCAATGTTAACTGTCAGTCAGGTATACCATTCTGTGCCCAGAGTTTCTAGCTGTGCTTGTGTACCAATAAGGTGAACACACACCATGCTATGTGGAAGAGCAATTCCAAAACACAAGAAAAAAATAAGTCAGACCACATTCAATTCTACATCTCTAAAATGTATCTTACCATAATTGAAGCTATTTCCTCAGGGTTATCACCATCCAAATCAAATTTGAAAGTAACCATTTTCCGATTGTGTGTCTCTAGCTGGCACTCCACTACCCGATCACCTTTGTTCGAAACCTAAAGCAAAAAAAAAAAAGTACTTCAAACCAAAAGCACAAGAATCTAAGGCTTTTTCTTTAAAGTTCACTGAAACAAACCAACAGTACTGGTATAATACAAACTTGTTCTCTCTCTCTTTCCAATCCAATAAGTGGTGCCATATACAGCATCGTTTTTGTCTGAGGATACATCAAATATTCTGCAATATTTTGTGGAACCACTAAGCTAAGCAAGCCAGTTTTGCCAGATCTAATGCTCCAAAAGGCTCTCAGCAGATGACATTTAGAATGGTGACTCCAGAAGCAAAAGAAATGCACTGGATAGCTTGCGTGCTCGGGGAGCAAGGAACAAGGCCACAGAAGACACACATTCCTCAACGGAAATAATTTTAGAGGCTCACTACTCAACTGTCACTAAAATAAGAAATACTCACATTTAGAATTCTCAGTTTTGGCCTAGCAGTCTTCTCATGGCGAGAGCGGCTGCGGACAGACCTCCGCATGTGACGTTTCGTGGCCCTCCCCTCGTGCCTCCCGCTAGAAGTTGGGACATTCTCGTTGCCATCACTCAATCCTGAAGCAACATCAGAATGTGCACTGGGGGAAAAAAAAAAAGCATCTTTACATTAGTATCCATGCATTCCATAGCTGCAACAATACAGTTTAACCCATCAGATGATATTCTCTTCTGGACAGCAGTAGATGTGTGCAATCTCAGAATAAAGGAAATAGTCCTGTCAACACTTAGAAATTCTACTCTAACAGCAATTATTTCGCTGCACCTCTTGCAAGCTGAGTTGTACAAATCTATCTTCTGAATATGTCTTCAAGCTGTTTGGAGTCTGAACTCTATCAAGTGTCAAAAGGACAGAAAAACATGCTTTATGATCCACTGGACATGAAAAATAAAAATGGACTAGAAATTAAACCACTACAGACAATCCTATTTATTCTCTCCACACCCAGACATAAATCAAAACTTACTCCATCTCTCATAACCTATTTTTCCTCTAGGAAGTTTGTTTCCTCACATCCTCAAGAACACCCTCAGTGAAATAAAAAACATCCCTGGTGAAAAAATTTACCTCAAGATCACACATGGAAGCATAATCTAAAGAAAGCAATGCTTACCTATCCATAGAGGAAGCCAAAGGGGTAGACTGAGCAGGTTGTGTTGCTGGAAGAGTCTCTGTAGGAGCAGTCTGTGAGGCCCCCTGAGAACCCTATGGACAGAAACCTACATCAAGAACCCCCCAAAGAATAAAGTTCCTCCTCAAGTAGCCCAGCAGTCTTTCAAACTTACTCCCAAACCAGTTGTAAAGCTAAAAGCTCTGCCTTTTTTAGAACTTCAAACAGCTGGCATCTAGACAGCTTTAATTTACAAAGGATTCTAGAGCAAACTGCAGTGAAGCAAAACATCATCTGGGGAGGGGTGAGGAGAGATAGTCAGCCATCCTTTCTACTTCCACATGTCACTACAGTTTGCCATGCAGTTACAGTCTTACTAACAGAATGTGCAAAAGGCAAGCCAATGCAGAACACGAAGACAGTTCAAATTCTCCCTAGCAAGAACAACCCTGCAGGGAATATGCAAAATGACAGATTCTCTAAGGCTATCGTTTGCAGCTTGTCTTGGATACGGCAAAAATGGTCCACAGGACTAGCAAGAAGTGAAGTGTTAACTGCTTTCTGCCTGCAGGATGGCACACTCACTTCCCAACAGAACAACCAGTGGCAACAAGGTCCCCACATTGGCATGACATTCTGCTGTAAGAGAAAGGTCATTTGAAATATTAATTTCCAACTGAAGACAAGCACAGAAGGGATTAGTTCCCCACACACATACATTGTTGCACGATTCAAACATCCTACATGTATTGTTACATTACACTCTGCATATTTACCTCCAAAGCTGCCTGCTGTGAGGAGGCAGATGAGGCCTGTTGTGCTAAACTCACTGAAGGCTGGGGCACTTGCACCTGCCCTCCTATGCTGCCCATGGAAACCAGAACGTTCTGTTCCCCGTACGGCTGCACAACAGGAGCGAGATATCCTGACTGGGCCATTGCATCTGTGGGTAAGGGAGGGGACAGGACAGCAGAAGCAATGCTAGCAGAGGCCACGGCAGAGGAAGGTGCGACATTCGAGTCCCCGGGGTATTGAGACGGCAGCCGCGACGGGAAACCCTGGAATAGAAACGGGGGAGTCAAGTCAGTGAATGTCAGAGCTAATTAGGAAGCACAACAGTAAAAAGAAAAAAGCATCAGTTCCAGGGGCATCTTCCAACCTTCTGTACTTATTCAAGCATTCCCAATATCTTCCCAAAGAAGCAGAGCAAACTGCTCATGCGGCCAGCTTGCGAGTCACCATGCTTGAACAAGCAAATCCCCAATCATACTCCCAAGTCTTAGGCAAAACAATCTTCATCTCCCAACTCTCGCAGCTGCCTTTGTAGCTTAATATTTTAAAGCCTGAGACTTGAAATGAGTTTGAAGAACTTTCAGGCAGAACAACTGCTGCTCAAATGTTATAAAAGTGCTGCTGATTCTCGAGATTAATAGCAAAAACAGTCTTGTGTTCTTCCTGTCCTCTCAGGATGAGCTGACCCAGGGACGAGGAACACTTGTCATTATTCAGGTTGCCATTTTCACAGTGATCACACAAAGTAGCTGAAGCAGTCTGTGCCCACCAGTCAAGCAGTTCACGACTAGCGTCAGGTACTTACGTCACATTCAAGATCCACGCTGCCTGCCTTATTTCTAGGAATTCCATGTCCCACCCCTTCCCAGACTTGGAATAAAATACTGACATTGCTGAACATGCTGCCATTGATTTTGTTTCCAGCACACATCTCCCATTTCTAAAGTTGAAATGTTTTGACTTTGTCTCCAATTTGACAGATCTCTTGGACATAAAGCTGTCCTCTTTGACACAGTGGTTGAATGAAGTCCTGCATTATGATTCTGTCATTTTAAACAAATTCCAGTGCCAAATATGAAAGGCTCAAAACACCAGGGTATCCAAGGACTTTTTTTCTCCTCTCCTCCTTAAAATGTGTTTTTACCACTCAACAGAATTCACCTTGGTGGTTTAATGGCTCTCTTACGAAAAGTGAGTTGGCCAGGGCAACACAGTTTAGATCCGATACCTTAAAGTAACAGCTAAAAACGTGGAGAAGAGGTCTGCTGGCTTGCAACAATACCTGGTAAAGAGCATCTCCAGCAGGAAGTGAAGCTTCAGCAGCTTGTCCAATGCTGACTGGCAATCCCACGGACTGGACAGCTGGCTGCAGGAGCTGCGGGAGAACCTGGCTGGGCAGCTGAGCCACAGGCTGCATCATTGTGGGAAGCTGGCTAGGGACAACGGTTGATCCTACAGGAACAGCGGTTGCCGCAGCAGACGTTGCCAGTGTGAGCAATGGCTGGTTCATGCCAGCTGCCATTGAAATGGGCAGCGACTGGAAACCTGGCTGAGCCACTGTCACATGAGGAGCTGCTACAGGCAACTGAGGGACTGGGAACTGGGGAACCACAGAAGTTGGCAAGGCCTGTCCCATGGGTAGAAAATGAGAGCCAATGGGGACTGATGGGGCAACTGAAGGCTGAGGGAGAGAAGGTGCTGCAACAGGTAATTGAGGCTCGCCTTGGATGATCGGCACTGGCTGGGAAACAGGAAGCTGGGGAGGTAAAGAAAATAGAGATAGATTTTTTTTTTTTTTAAAGCAGGGCTGCGGAAAGCAGAGTTTTTACACATTAGTCAAAGAAAGCATTATTCAAAGTTACAGCACTCTGTTAAAGTGGGCGGGAGCACAGTTGGCAGAGTGGCTGGGAAGCTGGCTGGAGTTCCAAGCGGTCCTCTCTTTGCAACACTTCCCTTGAAGAACTCAACAGGCTCTTGAAACCGACACCCACAGCGGGTGAAAGAGCAACGTTCGAATACCCTGAAGCACTGATTTGTGCTTAAACAGAATCAAATTCCCCTCAACTCTGTCCTCAGACCCAAGGCCTGCCTTCTTACAGGAAAGCAGTGCAAATCTTTCAACAAATCTGTCAGCTTTGGGTATGGGGACTAAAGCAGAGGAAAATGAAAATCCACTGTGCCAGCATTCAGAGAATGGCAGGGGATATGTCAATTAAAGCCAGCAAACGATGCAACTGGAAAGGCAGTTTAGATGAACAAGCAACAAAACAATAATTTTAAAAACAAAATTAAGGCTCACACATTCAACAGAGATATGAGCCAAAATGAAGCAATATTTAGTAACAGAAGCTTCTTGACCAAGGAGTAAAGGAGAAGAGCTGAGTAAGAAAGGTGACAGAGTGAAGAAAGGAATCCTATGGTTCACTACCTAAGTAAGTGAATATATAATGGTGCAGAAGATAGGCATCGTATGGGAAACAGAGAAATGACAGGTTCCTGACAATCCATTCACAACACACCATTCATCAATATGCCTCCTGGTATTTTTGACGATTTGAAAATCTTTGTGCATGGAAATACTATCCCTCCCTCAGATTACTCACGACTGCCACATGTGAAAGGTTTTCCAATGCATTTCCAACAGAACTGACAATTGCAGTACAATAACAATACTATTGCCTAGGTTAATGTTTTGCAACCATTAGAAAAGATGACAAAAGTGAAAGTTTGAATGTTTGCATTTTGAATTTGCCAGCTGTGAAGTAAAAAAAAAAAAAAAAAAAATCTTCTGCTAGAAAGAATTTTGTTTACCTGTGTCCCAGCTCCTGCCTGAGGCATTGGCATAATCTGTGAAGTTTGAGTTTGAGAGACAGTTTGTGCAGGAGTTGTGCCAGCAGAAACTGGTGGCTGCTGCAGCTGGTATTGTCCAGGTTGTTGGGAAGAGGCTGGCTGCTGTGCACTCTGCAGTAAAAAAAGAGGCAGAAGCTGTATTTCCCCCCTACAGAGGTTTATAAAGCACATCCTACTTAAATTCTAATTTTTTACTCTCTCCAAAGTAACAGCAGTGGTTCTTCAGAATATGCCCAGTCAATTAGGCTTTAACAATTACTTATTAGCAACACTAATTCAACTACATTATCAGCACCAAATCTTGCAACAGAAATATTTCACCTGTGTGAACAAGAATGAAGATTCTATAAAGGAAGAAAAGGCAGTTAAGACAGAAGAATGTTGCAGATGACAGTATTTCCAGTTAGGAGAGACCCTAAAAATGAAGTTTGCCCGTCTAGGTAGTCTAACTTGCAAATCCTGACATATCTCCCCTTGAACAGGACTGCCTGCTCAGGTGGAAGTTGGGGAAGACAGGCATGGGAAAACAAGCATTAACATGACTTTAAAAATAAATTCCAGAAGTCCAGGAATATCTCATAGCACGTTAGACTGAGTGAGAATCCCCAGTGAGAGGATTCCTTTGCTGTTGTGCAAAACTATGGGTTGAAGGGTGACAGAGGTAGTCAACTGGCCTTAAAAGAGTCATCAAAATCCTATATTATTTTAGTCCTGGGTTTAGGAACTGCGATCTTACCTGCTGAGTGTGTTGGGTAGGCTGGGATGGCACCGATGCACTGCTTGAGGCTGGCTGGCCTTGCACCTGTGTCTGGAGGAGGGGGGGAAAAAAAAAGAGTCAGCTTAAAAAAACCCTATGGTTTCTGCCACAGGCAATTAAAATCATTTCTGCCTGGAATGATCTGGTTGGAATAGGTTTCTAGCTGTCCTTTTGGACAAGCAGTCCTTCTGGCCAAATTCCACTATGACAACCAGAACAAAGCAGAGCAATCTGGAAGAGCTTCGAACTTCGTTTTAAGTCTTCCAAAATAACCAATACAGAAAGTCTTTGCAACCCCTCAACATGACACAGATCAGCCTACCAGCTTCTTCTTCCACTGGTGATGCTTTAAAAAGCAGGATGCCTTGCCATGATAACTGGAAATAGAGGTATTAGGTTTTATCTGTACATGTGTTCTACACACAGGTGGGGTGATAAAAGGAGGGTATGTGGAAATAAAACTATTCATTAAAAAAAAAAAAAAGCCACCAAGCACAAAGATATACAGAATTCCAGACCATTTACAACATACCCAGTACACATACATGTCATGAGTTTCCTAAGAGAGGTATGTCAAAATATAGGCTGGTCATCATTCCCAAAGTCACTCCCATTCAAAGGCTACCAAGAATCGGATATTAGGGAATGTGGGGGTTCACATTCTAGCTAAGACAGAATTTTTGAATAAGCAATGAAAAAAATGGATGAGTGGCATACAAATGAATGTGGAAGATGCAGAGGAAAACGGAATGGATTTTCATTATTTTTGTGGCTGACATTTTTTGATCAGATCCCAGGATTTGCATTATGATTTTTGTGACAACTGTATTCCTTTATCAGCTCCTGGGAGAAAACTAGACAAAGACCTCCAGATGAGCTCCCTGAGCATGCACCACTTTGGTGAACTGCCTTTGTAAGAAGCATATCTGGTGCATATGTATCATATCAGAAATATCTACTTAAATTCCTTAATGCTGTGATCATTAAGCTTGCAGAAGCTCATAAGGAACAAGCTTATTAAAATTACATACTTTTTTAATTATAGAAACTTTGGGGAAAGCAGACTGCCAGTGAAGAGAACCATTTTTTTCTTTGCTGTTTTAGAAGCTTGAGGCCCTTACTGGCTAAGACCTAAACGTGCTATATCCCACTGCTATAACATCTGTTCATATTGACTTAGTTTGGGTTTCAAATTCTAATCTTTTAATGAATTAAATAAAAGATCACAGAACTTATATTCTGTAAACAATTATGATCTCTTATTTTGTTTTCCAGATGTATTTTAAAATCCATCAGAGTTCACCTCCTGACAACATAACAAAGGTTTATGAAGAAAAATCTCCACGTAGTTTTCAAACTTCTGGAGCAGCAGATTCACTCTACAAGTTCTCCTACAGCACAGCAATTGCCATCTATTAGACTAGTGATTAAAGCTGTTTCTGCTTTAATAAAACACCTGTTATCCCATACAGAAAGCCTGGAATACTTATTGATCTTACCACAGAAAGCAAAATGATTCTTCTTCACACAAATTCCAAATTTGCTAATACTCCAATAACTACAATTAGAGTCCCTAATTCCACGGGCAGAAGAGGTAAAAGAGAAGTCTACTTGAAGTAAACCTTCTCTTTTCACAGAAAGTTGTGAGAATTTTCAGTCTAAAGTACAGACACAATGTATACACACACACACCTCACAGTCACAGTGTACAAAAAAGTGACCATTGCAAGCGCAAATATCACATATGCTGATAAAACATGTACCTCCAAACTGAGCTTCAGGCCTCCAATTTTGTTATTTAAAAGGACATCATATTCTAGGCTTATAAGGCAGCAATACCTATTAGCAACAGTTGTTTGTACCATTAATTAACTACTCGGCCTGTTTAGTTTCATCAAAGCTCCTCCAAACACATTTCAAACCCATGTACACGAACATAATACAGCTCCTTCCACTCCTCTCTTCCCACTTTCTTTCCCCAAGTCTAGAAAAAGCTCTTGCATTTTGGACAATCAGCAACATAATCTTGTTGTTGTCTAATGAAACATTATTCATATCAGAGTTCAACTTCAAATACCACTCTCTCATTAAAATTAAGGAGCAGCAACAAAAACACAAAGAAAATGTTACTATCGCTGCTGATTCCAACTGTGGAGAAGATACATTTCATTGAAATCACTGATTAAAAGCCCATTTGGTTCTCCAGCCCTCTCTCACCAAAAAAAACCAACTAGTTCCAGGAGGAACACTTAGCATTTTTTTTTCTCTTAACACAAAAACCCTAACAATATTTCAGCCAAATCTGAACACAAACCAAATGGTTGCTGATGCGTCATTATTTCATCGCAACCTGGTAAAGGGATCCTAGTACAGATTGGTGGAAAGACATCCCCATGAATTCTAATACTTAGAACCACAAGGAGCAAAATCTACAGGTAAGACTCCCCTTTATAAGTGCAAGGTATGACTTATAAAAAGCAGAGAAATTCTGGACAGGTTTGCTCCTGTAACCTGAGGATAGGATGCAGGTGGTCCTGATGAAAGCGAGGTGGACAAGGCCTGCTGAGTTGAGGCTCCCTGGGGGAAGCAGATGAAGAGCTGCGACTCCTGCAACACCTTCTGAGGCAGCTGAACAATGGGCAATGAGAAGTCTGAACCAAAAGCAGAAGATGAGCCCCCTGTAGGGGGAGGAGACTGGAAATCACCAGTGTCAGAGGAAGTCAGCTGTGAGGAATCACTGGAGTACTCTGGGCTTCCTTCGGGCCAGCTCCGCCTGGCAGAGCCCCCTCTGGGACCTGCTAACCCCGCACCAAGATAGTTACACTGCTCCTCTGTCACAGGCTGGAGCCGACCATGCGACCCTATGCCTTGAGTGGATTCCTCTTGGCTGGTCTCCATAGAGCCCCGGCGACTTCTGTAGACCCGCGGGGGCACAACTGCCCCTTCTGCCGAGGCAGAAGTCGGTGTGTGCACATGGAACTCAAAGACACAGCTCGCTCTGCCATCAGCACTGTGAGAGAGCACAGCCGGGGCAGAGTGCGGAACAAACACCTGGTGGAACGTCATCTGAGCAGGGTCTGCACTCAGAGGAGCTGAAACACTGGATAATGGAGAGAGGGGACCCATCCCAGAATCCAGCCTCAGGTTCTGAACGGGTCTTGCCAGGTACGTTTGCCCCGGTTGAAAATCGAACACGGAGCTTTGTGGAGGACCACCTTGCCCATGGTTTGACTCAGAAACCTGCTTCAAATGCTGTTCAGTTGCGTGAGAGTTATAAGCTACTTGATCATACTGCTCCGATACCTGTGATGGATAGTGCACGCCCACCAAATATACAGCTTCTGGATGCATTCTGTAGTGAGCATCCTCTGGAGGTGTTGGTCCAGATCTATAGTCATTGTGGACAGGAGCTGGCTCAAACACAGGATTAACTTGCACATGCAGAGGCTCCCCAGCGACTCTCTGAGCTGCTGTGCCCAGCATAACGAATGCCTCTGGTGTCCAATTGGTGGGACTACCACCAGGTGGAACTAAACTCTGGCCAGTCTTCAGCAATGGCTGGAAGTGGCAAGTTTGGGCTTCCAAAAATGAAGTGCTCTTGCGCCGCTGAGCAACTGCCACCTTCGGCGGGCAGACAGGTGGTGGTGAGAAAGACACTGGCCGTTCATGAACGGTTGGGAAAAATATCTGTGAATCTGGGAACGTTGGTGTTCCCCCACGTGGATGCTGAGGCTGTATTGACATGAACAAGACAGGTAATTCATACATTAAAAGTGAAAGCACATCAACATGCACAGTTCACTAGGCAGTTCTGTGAAGTAACTTTATAGAATTCATATTCAATTCATGGTCAAAAACATACAGTACTTAGGAAATTTAGGTGAGTTGTAAATATCCATTAAATACATCCATGGCAGGCATAGCTACAAATGGGAACATTTGCTTGTGTTAGAGCTGCTTTTCCAGTTCAATTCCAATAATTCACAAAAAGAAACCAGTTTTGCTCCTTACAATGGAAAGGGATTTATTGCCACAGCCTATCCATTGTGATCAGTGGTTGAAATCCAATCAAACCCCTGAGGTCACTGCCATATGTGGAATATGAAATTCAGAACTTGAGAGCAGCAACGATGCAGAGCCTCTAATTTGCACTTAGAAGATGAAATGACATTAAATCTTAGTATTTTACAACACAAAAAAAAACACAGTGTAGGTTATCCTGTGTGCTATCCAGAGAGCTAAAAAGAAACCTTTTATGAGACAAAATTGAACCATTCCAGCACACAGGTGATAAAAATGAAAGCCTCTGATAAAAAAAGAGTCTTTGGGCTCTGCCCAGGTTGATTAACTCTCTTGATCCATTTTACCACACCTTTTTACACTGAAAATGAATAGCCATTGAAACAAACCTAACTCTTGCCCGGAAAATAAAACATTCACAGGTTTAGTAAGAGTAGAGTCCTCAGGCAATTCCACTCCATCTCATTTACTACTTCAAACGAGGCTCATCTTATTGAAGATTTGAAGGGAAGATCATAGTAAAGAGAGTTCTATGTAAGAATATCAAACAATTTAGTAATTTTGCAGTTTTTCCTCTCTGCCTACAGTGTGCTGAGAGAATGTATTCTCTACCCTAATGGAAAAAAACTGTAGGAGTCAGTAGCAAATGTACTGCCCAAGACAGATGGCATTTATGACTTGTTCAATTGCTGTTTCCACATGGTTTATTTTCTCCCCAGCCCCTTTTGTCCGGAAAAGCAGCAGCAAATTTCCATATTGACCAATATTAACAAGGCCCTACATGTTGAAGTACTTTTCCTGTGTTCTGAAAAACTGGTTCCACTTACTTCATTTACACAAAAATTCTTCTCAAAACTTATTTTGTGTAAATTGAAGCTCAAAATTGAAAAGGAAGTACCTGCTGTATTGCAAGCTATCTTGTATCTGACTTTCTGCAAGACAGGAAACTATGGCTTCTTCCCATCAAGCAGTTGAAGTGGCAATTCTGATTAAAACTTACAGAAAAATCCTCCAAGGTATTCATACTCTACATTTCTAGTATCACTGTCACAGCTAGCCAAAGCTTTCAGAATAACTAGCCACTGCAACCAAGCTTTTAAAACTCATTGTTTTGTGCAGGGCTTAATTAACACTCAGTGTTTACTTGGAATTTGAAAAATAAAAAGCTATTCTTCTGACCATGATAAGAAATAGTCTTCCCTTTACCTTCTGTGGTATAACTGGGTAATTTACATTTATATTATCCTCAAATACAAAAAGGAGATGGTCAGCCACTGTTTGATAATGTTTAAGTGTACTGCTTCATAGAAGGGAAAAAAAAATTTAAAATTTGGCATTCCAGCAGCACACTGTAAGGACTCAACTCTTCATTTTCTCATTTTAAAAATGCCCAAAACCCAGGATGTATTTAATGATAACTTATCTTACTGTGCCAGGAGGCAAATGGCAACACATACAGGACTGACAGAGAGGGAGGGCAGGCTGGAGCGTCGATGCTTGCGTGGAGAGGCAGAGTGCATGGGCAGGACACTTTCCAGGGCTTTAGAAAGCTTTTCTGCAAAGGTTTCTTCAGGGACAGTCCGAAGGTAGAAAGGAGAAAGAGGTGCAGACAGCGCTGGTGGTGGGGTGCAAGGAGCACTGAGAGGGATGCAGGACATACAGGGAAGAGCAGGAAGGTGGGGGACACAAACTGACATGCTACGACCACGTTGAGGCTAAAGGAGGAAAACAAAAGTTAAGAATTGAACACTTGGAAAAAAAAAAAAAAAGAATAACAAAACCAGCAAAAACTATAATGAGGTAGAGAAGAAATGAAGACACACAATGAGAGGCCCAGTACGGACTCATGTGTGGTACAACAAGATATGAGAATGCTGAATGAATGCCAACACACACTGGGAACAGGCTGTGTGCACCTCTGAGGACCCAGGTTTGCCCTAGGTTACCGAGCAGTGTGGGAAGTTCCCTAGTGCCCTCACAGGAAACATGTGTAAGGCAGAACAGACAGTATTTTCTCTGGGGCCATGGAAGCAGCCCATACTGTGTGTTCCCAAAGAATCTGGTAGTCTGACAGACTAAAAAAACTTAGATACTGATGAGCTTTCAAACATTCATCAGTTTAGAGAGTGAGTGTTCACAGCTATCACCTCACCCAGTTCCTCTATTGAGACAATCCCTCTGCCTGAATTGAGTGGACTAAAGGTATGCAGCTGGTTCTTCATTAACTAAAACATTACCATAAAAATTTAAACATTACACCCTCTACAACATCAGCTGCGTGGAAAAAAAGAAAATCAGTTTAATGTGTGGAAAATTCTGTAAAATTAGACAAGCCTTTTCCAGATGCTGGGCCAATAAAAGCACCAGGATTTTGTAATCTTTCCACAGTCCAGAAGGCCACAGGTCAAAATCCAATCAAATCCAAAGAAACAGAATGAAGTTTTGGGATGGGATTTGCATTTTTCTGTTTGTTGGGGGGGGGAAGTTATTACTGCCTTTTGTGTAAGTGTGTGTTTTGCTATGGGCTTTTTAAATGAATGAATGGGTAGAAACATGACAAAGGCAGTTTTCAACTGCAAATTTTCCTTCTCTGATATTACATGCTTCTTATGGATGTAATCCACAATTTCTTAAACTAATTGAAATCAATTACAGACCTCCAGAGAGAAAACATCAAGATATTCAGTGGAGATCTGACTTTAAAGGTTTTTGATGTGAGAAAACTTACAACATCGCTCAAAAATCTGGGAGAGATGTATAAGAGAACTTGAATGGTTAACTAAATACATCTTCCTCTATTTGAAGGAGGGAGTAGTTATATATCATTCCTGACTCTAATTTATACAAATTGTTCAGAAACATCTCCACTGATGGAGACTACAGTACTTAGCTGTCTTTTTTGGTTAGCAAATTTATGCTTATGATTTCTTCTGCCTAACAACAATGCTGTGATCTGATTAGCATCCTCCTATTTTATAGCAGCCTTTTACAGCTTTCTCTCTCCTCAAGTTCATCTCTCATGGGCTTAAGTATTTCAGTCTTTCCACATAAACCACGTTTTTTGTATTTCTAGTGGGGTTTTTTTAACACTGCTCTGAATTTTCTCCCAATTCACCCTCAAATTCACTCAATCAAGATGTCCAGGATAGACTTAGCAATGGCCAAGAGCAGAACTACCATTTGATATAATGTGATGTTTGCCTTTTTCACAACAGCGTGATGTTTTTGACCATGTCCAGTTTGTGGTACAATGTTATCACTGACCTTTTTCATTCTCCAGAATGGCTGCCTAGTCAGTTATTGCTCATTCTGTACTTGTGTAGCTGATTATTTCAGTTAAGCATGAACCTTGTTCTCGTCTTGATTGAATTGTGTTCTATGATTAAGGCCATTTTTCCAGTTGCCAATATAATTTCAATTTGTCATCCTGTCTTCCCAAAACGGGGTTAGAAGTTCCTGTAGTGTTCTACTCCATTCTGTCAGCCTCCTGGTACCACTGTTGTCATCATACAGCATGAGCACATTTTGCAGTAAACTAAGCAGCCTGGCTAAACCTCTATCATATGCTTGTTCTCCCTCCCCCTCTCAGAAGATTATACCAAAATATAGCTTACCCAGAACAAGAGCTTATTTAGAGGGATTAAGAACTCATCATCAAGGACTAGCAGTACCATACGCCTCAGGTTAAGTGTTTTGGAAAAAGATGGAGATGCTTTGCTTGTGAGTGATACCAGCCTGTTTCCCAAAAAGCTAGTTACACCAGTGATTCTGCAACAAAGCCTTCAACCACAGGTACCAGAAGAAGTGAGGATCCTCAGTCTAAAGTGACACATCTTCTCCTTTATGGTATTATAACATTATACCATAATGTCTCTGCCTCAGACTTCTATTTGTGTAAAAAACAAATGACAAGGGAACCACTGAAGACAATATAAAAGTAGCAGAAGTTCTACTCCAGAGTTAGAATAGATTTCTGCATAGTCTCTTATCAGATCCAAAAACATACCAAGGAAAAAAACATACCAAAATAAAAGGGCAACACAAATGAACATAGTAGGAAAAGTATTTGTGCCCATTGCAGACTTTCCGGGGAAAAGGAATACGCATGATGAGCAAATCAACACAAGCTAGAAATAAAACTGGGAACAAGGATGTGGGGTCTTTTCAGTCTGGAGTTCTCACATGCAGCATTCTATAACAGTCAAAAAAATCTTACCTGCAAAAATCTGTAATCAAAGCCTCACAGAACACACAAAGCAATTTCATACAGTAGCTCAAATTATTCTAATCCCTTCTTCAAACTAGACCAACACCTTAATCCCTGGTAACTTCACATACACAGACCACCTTCCCAAGTGAGCGTTACATTCACGAACGCTTACATTCTTGAGATGGTCTTATTCCAAAGATGTTACTTCCATCCATAAAAAAAACTAACCCACCATTCTGCAGAAGTGCACCCATGATTAAATAGAAACTTTAAAGACAAGGATGCCCTTGCCCTTTTACCTCCCCCCTCTAAACTTCGTCACCTCACAAAAAAAAGCCCCTAAAACTACTCCCATGCAGAATTTGTATCCCACGGAAAACCAAACATAGACGGGAGATGGCCTGGCAGACTTTCCCCTCACCTTTCAACAGGCATACAAAAATCAGATAATTCCATGCATTTGCAATACTCCAAGTTCCAGCTTACCCCTGCAGGTGGCTGAAATCCTCCGTGCTGCTGGGACTGCACTTGGCCAACTGAAGCTGCGTATCCCTGGACTGCAGTGTTGGAGGCTGACTGGTCAAGCTGGGAACCATAGGACACAGTCTGGCTGCCCACACACGATTCAGCGTAAACAGACGACCCCATGCCACTGTCAACTGTCCCATCAGCTGTGGAAGTTAAAGGTAAAAAATCTGCATTTCAAGAACTGCCATCTGGCTTCAAAACTTGAAAGATATTATAATCAAGCAAAAATTAGATTGGTGTTTGTGCTATGTCACATGGGCCTTAACAGCATTTTACCTCTTGTAGTATTTAGGCTGGTTAAAAAAATACTTTTTTTCCCCTTGATACAGTAATTTATTATCAATATGCCTTCCCCTAACCCCTGAAAAAATTAATTTCAGAAGTGCTTAGGGAAGCTATTTAATAGTAAAGTATGTTTCCTATAAAAGGTTAGACTAGACATAGAAACTTAAATTCCACAATGTTATGAATTATCTTTAACGGGTTTTAAAATCATTATTTTAAATTTTACATGCACATGTAAAAACAGGTGGTTTGTGCTGGCTGCTAGATGCATCATGTAGGCACAGTAGTGAACTAGGCTTAGTAGTCAGAGTAAAATCCCTGTACCTATAGAACAGACAATAATTTGCTTTTTAATTTCATCATTCTAATATGGAAGATCTCATCTACCATCATTATTCAAATACCGATTCAAATGTTGGGATGGTAGAAGAGGAAAAGGCAGGAATATTAATTCATCTTTTCATCTATAATACGTAAAACAGAAAATAAAGCCTTTTCAGAAAGCAAATTATGAGCTGAACTACTTGTAGATTTATCTCATTTCCACCTTAAACCAAAGTTAACAAGGATAAGTGGTTTTATCTTTATCTTCACTTGTGCCAGAGTACACAGCCTTTTGCAGGGCCAGAATATACTGTCCCTAAAGGACAGTAAAATCAAGGACACGTGTTCATGCTTGAGGTGCCCCAGTTCCTTCAGCGTATTACCCTGAAGCAAAGAGAAATGATTTTGTGCTAAGACACTGGACTGTGAATTGTGCCAAGACTTGGCTCAGCTAAGGCAGAGGAACGCATCTTATTTTGCTGTGCTTTCTAGTGGGCTATTGCTCTTCAGCAGACAGCATCATCTTAAGATATTTACTGTTATAGCCATCAAAAGCATAAGACTAACGGGAAGAACTGTGTAAGAGTTCCTAAATAAGCCGGCTGACACACTTACAAAGAACAGATACATTGGGCTGCTGGAACTGCAGTTGTTGGTGTTGATCAGCTTCCGGCTCTTCAGGCTCCACTTGTGTAGACACTGATGCTGAAGCAGTGGGGACAAGAGTAGTACCAGTGACAGACTGGGGATGCTTTGACCCTGCATAGGAAGCGCTTGGCTGCTGTTGCTCCAGCTGCTGCTTCTGACTGCCTTCTTCCTGAAGGATCTTCTCCTGTTCTTCTCGCACCAACTGACGCTGCTCTCGCTTTCGCTTAATCAAAGATACCCTGTCCTTGATAGCTTTCGCCATTGTCTTGTGATCCCCTTCACAGACATAGCCAGATTCCACCTGAAGGAGGATACAGTCACAGAAGTCAGAGTGCCACAGACAGCCACTGCGTTAGTGCTACAGCATAAGCTACCACTCTCTCTGGCACTAAATTCCCATTCACAAACCTCTGAACCAGTTTTATTTCCAGACAGCAACAGCAAGAGCAGAGGTGACAGACTATGTTTCACTGTCAGAAAACACCATTACTTCCTAAGCTTTGGAAAACCATCAGGACTCACCATTTCCTGTGCTACGTCCTCTGGGACATCTCTTTCCAAATCAAACGAAAATTCTATTGCCTCATTATCTTTATATTTGCCCTTGAGTTTTTTGATGTCTTCGATTCGCAGCCAGAGTTTAATGGCAATTTTTTCTCCATCATCTTCCTCCGCTAGTTCTACCCGTACTCCAGTCTCTTCTTGGAAGAAAGCATGATTCAGAAGGTCCTTAATAGCATATCTAGCATATTGGGAAAGAACACAGAAACCACACACAGTTATCAGGTTTTCATAAGATACTAAGGAATATCCTTGCCTGATTTTCCCCCAAATTTATTCTCTAACTTAATGCGCATCTCATTAATTACTTGGTAAACGAGAATACAAATTTCTACTTAAAAGCATGAACAGGAAACAAAGTGCAACAATGCTACAAATGTACAAAAAACCTCAAACCAACCACACTTTGGTCAGCAGAAGAACCAAAAAATGAAAGCCAAATGAACAGAACATATACTAAATAAAATAATACAAAACCTTGAAGAGGCAGCTCGGGCATACATACATATATCTAACACACAACCCTTAGTCCCTACATTAATGCAGTAATCCAAGTATGTATTTCAATCTACTTCAAGATCTTATCAAAAGCCTCATGCAGTACATGAGATTTATGTTCGTATCCACCCAGCATTAACAATTAACAAACGAAATGGCAAGAAATAAGTGATGTACAGCCAGAAAATGAACTTAAAATGGGCAAAAAAAATACTAAGTTGTTTAAAACTAAGGAAAAGCATTGAAATTAAAAACACACAACAACACAATCAGATGCAAAACTTCAAGAGTTAGTAGAAGGGGATGAATAAACATCCATAGACATAAAACTTGCTCTGAACAGAAGAGGGGCAGACTAGAGAGGGGACAAAGGCTGAACCACTCTTAAGTGGGACAGTCAATAAACAACAGCCATGTAAAAGCAGAAAAAAAACCCCAAACGCCACAAATAACCCAACAGAGCAGTTACAGATCTCCTGTAATGGTATAAGTTAACAACTTCAAGTAGAAGTCATCTTGCAGAAAATGTAGATAGAAACAAGTATCAAGGATTTAAAAATTAAGAAGAGTCCTCAAAATAATTAGCCCTAAAATACCAACAGCATCAAAGGAATAGAAAAAACCCCAAGGATTACAGAAGAAAACCAAACCAACCAAATCCAAATACCTGGAAACCTGGAAGAACGGTCCTCCATAATTTTGCTGACTGGGTCAAAGTTTTAATACAAGTAGAGACATTTCTGAATAAACTGACATAGATGGTTACTACAGCATTTGGACTTTTCCTGACACTGTTAATTCTCTAAAACAATCATTGCATCAGAATCTACCAACAAAAAGAAGCTGCAGAAGTATTACTGCCTTCCCAACTCAGACCAATCACAAAAAACCCCAGGAATTAACTGGATCTGGTATCATCACAGATTAAAAAACTTGGACAGCAGGTAGGACCTCCATCTGAACAGGAAGTACTCACCTCTCGCCTTTGTTTTGCCGAATGCATCCCTCAATAATCTCCTTCACTTCAGGGATTGCTACTTTATCGAAGCTGGCTGGCTTGACACCCTGAAACATAAAAGTGACAACTGAGAAACTGGAAGGCTCACTTGACTGAAGTTTTGATTGTGTGTAGAGACCAACTATTTATATATATATATATTCTATAAATAACTGGCCTAAATAATAAGTGCAAATTAGAGAGAAATCTGACTCCAGGATTGCTCTTTTGTTTGTGACTTTTGCAAACATCCCACACACACCCCCTTCCCGTTTCTCAGCTACACTACCATAACAGAAGGCATTGACATTTGAGTTCTCACAGCAGGAGAACTGTTTAGTTTCCATAGAAGTTATGCTGGCTAGAGGCAAGTACACAGACTGGCCTGAGAATGGAAGGAAATGCTTCCTATGTAACACTAATGCAGGAACCTACATGATTAATTTAACAGTCTTCCAAGCATTCTGCTGCTTCCCAGAATGTTTCCAACATGCCATTATATGAAGTAATTTTGGCATAGATTGATTTTACAGGAAAAACCTTAGCCCAGAATGATCCAACTGGATCATTAAATAACTTGCCCAATGTCAAAAAAGTCTTCCCAGTATTTTAAATCTCCCCTGAAGACCTACTATACCCAAACCACACTCCTGCATCACTGCTTTTGTGAGTTCAGGAAAATGAGCTCAGGCAATACAGGCCTTTACAAAAGCCCTTCTACAACACAGTGATACTTTCTCCAATACGTGCTAAAACCAGGGGGGAGAGCAAACCAAAATCCAAATAAGATCAACTATCTAAATGAGTAAAACAAACAGGCCATGAGATATGACCATCTGGGAATTCTGAGAAACATTACAGGCAGAGAGCCAAGCTTCATCACTTAATCATGGCCAGAAGCTCTATTTTGGGGCTAATTGTCCACAACAGCAAAATCTGGCACTCAGTTTTACTCGATGCAGCCTTTAGCTTCAAACTCTGTATTTAACACAGCAGAATGAAAGAGGATGAAGACATCCTGTTCAGATCCTGGTATATGAAGAGCTGGTGTTTTCAAGCCTAACAATCCTGAAATTACACACTTGATACATTTGACCTTGTGCCACTGGTAAATCACAACTACACAGAAAATGAAAACCGTAGAACGTGAAGTACAGAAATAAATGCAGTACAAGCATCATGATTTGAGTCCTAAACAAAAAGTACTTCTCCCAGTAACCTACACAACACTGTTTCCCACCACATCATGACATCATGACAAGACCCTTCCCCATTCCTCTACTGTTTGTGGGAAACAAGTCTTGAAACAGAAGTGTTTGAGTCTCTGAACCTGAGTCTTTGCAACTACAGACCTTCATTTAACCAGTCATGGAGACTTAATGTGGTAAAAGTTTCCATCTAGATTTCGATACTTCTTCCCTCAGCCAGACATGGCAGTACATTGACTTCACATGTTCACTACCTAAAATGTTCTCTATCACACTCTTCCAGGAGAGGGCATCATCAGCATCAACTTCAACAGATGTAAACCAAAAACTGCAAGAAGCAAAAAGAGTCCCATCTTTCAGTGGGCAACATCTGCCACTATGTTTTACAAAGGTGTTGTATCTGGAATTTTTCAAAGAAAAAAGCCAACAAAAACCACCCACACTACAGGATAAACTTTATTTGATAAAAAACTTCCTGTTACAACAGCATTCTGGTTATCGATTTCTTTGGTCTAAAATTTGCTCTTGTGAAATTCTAGCAATCGAAATGCACAGAACTGCAGGCTACACTGTGACCAGAATAAGCTCTGAAACACAGGCTGTCAGTGAACATTAGCTTAATGCTTTTAAAAGCTTCACTGAACATCAAGACTTAAGAAAATCGATGCCTCAGGTGCTAAGACAGACCCAAGTTTGGATGGCTAAGCTTAATACTGTAAACCAGGCTATATCATAAACCTCCAGCTTCCTAGCAGGACATGACAGGGCTCCCCACTCTAAAGGATTTATAGAACTCTGCTCATGTAGCTGACTTGTCAAAGATGTCCACCTTTAATTATGACCAAGCTTAACGTGGTCCCAGGAATTCAGGTTTATATGTGTAGTAGAGATGTTTCCACATGTAATTAAACGCTCCCCTGTATGCATGTACACATATCGCCTATGAAACAATCACTCAATTACTTATTGCACATACTCCTACCTAAATTTGCCAAAGTTTAACACATGTAAGCCTTCTAAACAGCTCAAGTCCCAGATGTAGCAGCAGCCCCCAAAGACCTTCATTTAGGCTGTGGCAGCAGAAGGATGATGTCAGATCCGTGACAGTCATTTCAGAAAAACAAAGGTAACATGAGGAAGACAACTGGCACAGCAAAATATCAACACAACAAAGCCAGAACATGATTTTTCTTCTTAACTATTTTATCACATGGTCTGTTCTTGCATAGAGCCTGAAAAGTTAAAGGTGAGGATAGATTTTAAAATCTGTGATTCCATCTGCTACCCTGTGTTTCTCTACCCTGGAAGAAATTAAACACCTGTCCAAAATCTTCAGGCCCCTTCCATGAAGACCATTTTACAATACCCTATTTTGTGAATTCCAAACCAGGAGTTCAGCTAAAAAGTGAAGCTTCTGCCAATCTCTGCCAGCATGGCTTCCATGTTCCTAACTGCACCACAGAAAATCTGGGAGAACCTCACACTAGGGCCTAAAACCACCAGAGGATTCCATGTTCAAGCAGCTCCCTGTTTCTCAGTTTGCTCCACAGCCCATGAGAAGGGCTGCCTAAGTCCAGTCCACAGTGCTGGCCAAGCTCCCCCTATGTTGGAGTTCACCAGCTTTTTTGAAAACTTTTTCTTTTCCTCCTCCAAGCTCTAGTGGGAGTAACAAACTATTTTATACAACAAGAGAAAAGACACTAGGAATGACTGGGGAAAAAAAAAAAAAAAAAAAAAAAGAAAACATCAGTGAACTCTTTTCTATCCAGAACTGCCTATACACCTTAACCAGCTATCACAAAGAAACCCAAGGGAAGCCAGGCCCTGAATTTCACATAACCCTGACGTGTCCTTAGGAGTGCAGGGGCTGGGTAGCCAAGCATACATTCCTCAGCTTCTGAACCCAAAGGCACTCAAGTAAATACCAAGCCATTCGGTGTTTCCTGGTTTTTACCATGCTTAAGGTGGTCACGTTCCTATATGCCTCTCCTAGCCCCCAAACTCCTTAGAAGAATCACAGGGCAACTCAAATCTTTTAATCCAGCAGTCCTATTCCCCAGTGGCACTTTAATAAGGCCTAAACACCCAAATCCCACTGGCATTATTTCTGAGTTTGCTAAAGAAATAGAAGGAAGAGCTCTCACAGAGAAAAAAAAAGTGTGCAGAGGTATAACAGGCACACATGAAAATCACCAACATTTTCTCGAACTACCACCTAAATTAGCACAAACGGGCAGTGCTGCTGGAAGCAAGAGCCTCATTTTCTCCATCTCCCATTCCCACACCCGTTGTCATTTCCTCTGCAAATGCATTTATAGAGTTTCACAATGATCCAAATCACAGCATTTATCAGACTTGAAACAAATTCAACCAAAAAAGCCTGCAGCAGTTCCCAGTGAGCTGGAGTTCCCAGTTTGGTACACTGCTGCCCTTCTTACAGACAGAAAATCACAAAGCAATAGCTGACAAGGGCAGAACTTAAAACCCACTGATCACTTCCATTTTGAGAGTACCTCTAAAATATGGACATATACAGAGGTAACACAAAGTGCCACTGCCAAACTAAAAACTCATCCTACAGTGCTCATGTTAAGCGTAAGAAGAGATCTCGGATTTCATTTAAATGTGATAAAGTTTGTGATTTTATCAGACTTGAACCGGGTGAAAGAAGTGTGTTCCAAAATTCAAGATTTATATGGTTATCTGATCAATTAAAAGCAAGTTAGGTATCCTTAAAAAAACTAAATTTCCAAGAAAATTTAAAACACTAGAGTATATATCCAGAACTCTTCTTCAAAATTTTTGCCTAGAAACAAAGTACTTAGCATTACTTAAAACACTAGATTACTGTTTAGCACCTTGTTCTAAGGCAAGAGATACTGAACACATTATTTACTTCATTAGAGAAGGTACAATGGGTGCTGCATAATCTCTGCAACAAACCAAAATGAAGACAGATGAGGCGTTACATACCCTCAGACGTTCTGATGAAAAAATAGTTAGATTTGGAACAAAAACCCAGGTGGAAAATAGCGGAAGCAATTATTGTTCCAGCTTTGCTGGTCAGGATTTTAATTTATGTTTAAATAATTACAGGGGGGAAATTACAGTCAAGTCCAAAAGCTGTAAGACAGTTCAGCAGATTTGTCAAGAATTCACTTCCAAAATACTTCCCTGTGGCTACATGCACTTGACAGACTGAAATTCTTACTTACCTCTTTAGCACAATCCTTGTGAGAGCAGCAACAGTGGGAATTAACAATTACAAATATGGGACAGATCTCTCTTTTTGTAAAATCCATCAGGAAAGGAGAGGCAGGCACACCACAGAGTTAGCTAGGTGCTAGTTTCCGATGGGAATCCACTAGGCTGTGGACTTAACGCACAGCAGACGGAAAGCAGACATCAAGGCTAGAAGGGAGCATTGTTTCCTGTTTGACACCTCTTGTTATTTTCCAAGTCCAGTACATGAGGCTGCAGAGATTTGAGCTCAATATCTGCTTTTGTCACTCTAATGCTGAATAGAAAGAATCAATATAAGCACGAGGTAAGCGTGTCCTTTTCTGCCTGCCCAGCTGGCTGCAAGGAGGAGGAAGAAGTGACAATGGGAAGGATCCTTTACTTCCTGCATGTCCCCGCCCTCCTGCTTGGCTGCTCTACCTATTCTCCACCCATTTTTTCTGCACTAGGTTAAGGCTGCAGGTAAAATCATCAGGATCCTGCTGCTGCAAAAGTACCACTTTAAAGAGGGGAAACAGCTCGGCCCGTGGGTTGTTCAGATCCAAGGCTGCTAACACTTATTTTGTGCAGGGGAATGCAGGCAGCTGTTTCTTCTCCTTTCCAAGGAGCTACAGAAGAATACACACAGATGACTACAATCCCAACAGAACACAAAGCAGCATTAATATATTTCACCTCCCTCCTTCCTGACAAAGGCATTTTGCTACTGTTGGCAACATTATCTGCTTAATGGGTGCTTTAATGTAACAGAATGGGGATTTGAAGGTGATTTTCGAACTGCTGGACAAAGTTAGAAAAGTGCATTGTTGCTTGTTTTACACCACATGTGCACAAATAATCCAGAGTTACATGTCCTAGTTGCTAGATTTCAAACCTAAGCCAGAAGTCTGATGTTTTTTTTCTAAAACCTAGTTTCAAACAACTATTATAAAACTTGTTTATTAATGAAAAGAGCTGTCTAGAGCTTCAAGGGTTTGTCTGGGTTTGGGTTTTTTTGTAAAGGTATCAGGAGAAAGGCCAAGAAAGCTCAGGTGCATCTTCTCAAAGTACAAAGCTAGCAAATGAACTTTGACTACCTCGTAATGATAAACTGTGATAAAATTCAATTTAGAATTATCAAGATCACTTTTCACCCCAAAATAACATCCTCAGTTCAAGTATTCCACAACTGTATCAGTGTTGTTGTTATACTAAACAACACCAGTGTTGCAAAAGCAACACTGGGCATTTTGGAATTCCTCTTCACCAGCTGTTGTGAAACCCTACAGGAGTCAAAGGAAAAGGGATCATTAAAGATCCTACTATGTTGACTGGCCTTCCAACTGCTTATCTGGACATTTTACAACCACCACCATCACCCTCCAAAAAAATCCACTGTTGATTATCAACTCCATTTTAACAGCACTTAAAGCACGCTGGAACTTTGGTTGCCTTGCTTATAAATTTTTTTTTTTTTTAGCTGTTGCAGTTGCATTCAAACCAAACAGACACTCTGCAGTCAAAGCAAATCTACTTCATTGGAATAAAAATCTAACATTTTGCACACCTAATTAAGGTTTTTTGTGGGGTATACTGCATGACCTGCAAAGAACATTAAACATTTCAGCTTTTAACAAGCACAGAGTCTACCTGTCCTAGTCTAACCACAACTCTTGCTTGGCTCTTTTCAAAGGTGCTGTAACTGCGGAGCTTGAAAGGAATTCTACTGTAACTGATTAATCTTCTCAAACAAAATGTTCTACCTTTGCAGTCTAGAAGCTAATAAAATCAGTAGCAAAGTCAAATCCCACAAACAAAGTAATTAAAGTCTCTATATTTTCTTTTTTCTAAGTTGTTACCATTCTAGTTTGAGCCAGTCCCAGGCTGCCACAAACCATTAATTCCAGGAATTTAGAGAGAGCATATGATTCCAGTGGAAAAAAAGCCAATGATCCTACCTCTTTCCCCCTCGTCTCAAAGATGCCCTCAGGCAATGGCATATATAGCATTTAAATAGGTTTACCCCATGATCTCCTAAATTTCACTACCTGCTATTAGTTACTTACTCTGCCCTCAAAACCTGAGTGTTTAACCATTTCACCACCTTTTCCATCTCACATCCTTCATCTTAACCTTACTGCCTGTTCTAGGAACAATCTTTCAGCTTTAGTTCTTTCCTTGTTTCACCCAGGATACACCTATAACTGATAATTCTCACCCCAGTTCAACTCAATACGTACAACGATGAGAAAAATTTCAGCTTCAGATTTACTCAGTTCAAAAGACCTGCGTTGCCTACAGAAGATGATTTTCTTTTTCTGGTTAAAAAGCAAGTCAGAATAGTTGAGACTGCATGGGGAAAAACAATTGAAATGCACCGTGTTTAACAGAGGTGAAAATTTAGCTTCACCAACTTCAGTATTTTCATAGCAATTAATTCTGGACAATTGATAATTCCACCAAGAATTAAATTGGTAAATCCTGCAGAATAAGCTCTGCACCACATCAGTATCCTAACAGAATAAACAGCATTACTGCAATACAAGCAGTGGAAGCAGATTAAAGCCCCCGGTGAGCCAGAGTTCATTCATGAGGCACTGTGCAGACTGGGACAGGCCTCATTGTCTTCTCTGCTGACCAAAATCAATGACTACATTTTGAATCCAAAACCCTTCAAACTAGACTGACCTACCATCATCCAAATCAAAACCATCTCAGCTACCTGAGAGCTCTAAGTCACTGAAACAGCTTAACCAGTTGGTCCTCACCCTCTGTGATGATGATGTGTAAGCAATCCATGGTTCTTAACTTTCTCCAAACCAACTGAACTCATGACTTGCAACAGATCAGGATGTATGCTCACAGTTCACCAACATGCTGTAAAGACAACAATGGCTCTGTAGAATTTATACAGGCCTGCTTGCTGCAACCTGACTGATCACCACAATTCAGAAACAAACTCTTTTCCTCCACAATTTACCACCTACCCTCAAAAAACTTTTGAGGCATTAATAAAAAGCAAGAAACCAAACACACCAAAAAAATTCCTAGACAAAATTGGTATACACAACAGGTATATTTGTGTTTTGAAAGATGCACTCATGCTACTTGCTTCTTCCTAAAGGAAGCACCTGCTCATTGGCAGGAGATAAGCTTTGGTGAAAAGCATAAAGCAGACTCCTGATTTGACTGGCAATCACTGCTCCCTGTCACCTCCACATCTGTGTCCTACAACTGATCTCCAAGCCCAGGAGCCACAGGACACTGAGACTGCCTCCTTAACCAACTTCTTTGCCAGTGTATTTTTATCTCTTAAAGCCAGAGAATTCACAGCATCAAAAGCCTTACAAGACCAAGATAGTAGTCTACAGTTCTCCTGCTTTGTTCCCTCACCATAAAGTTTGAACAGGAACTCATCATAACTCTTCCTAGAAATCACTGGTTGCAATCCTTTCCAGCCAGTACTCACAAGTAAAAGGAGGTAAAAAAAGGTCAAAAACCCACTGCATTTGTGATAATATTGAAATCCTATGCACTACTGCCAAATATACACCATGGCTTAGAGCTAACCCCACTGACAAGGTGTTTTAAGTTTTCACATTGGACACGAAAGCCCACTGTACTTCAGCACTGCCAGGTAAATAAGAGTATTAGCTTTTTTCAGAAGTCCTGAGAAGCTGGAGCTAAGCACATGGCTTTAGTTGGAAAAAAAAAAAAATTAATCACAACATCTACTCTAAATGAAGCACTTCTAATGAACAGAAGAAATTAATTAAGCTCTAGAACAGGAAATTTTGTAACTAAAACACAGTTCCCCAGTGTATATCTGGCAAACAATTAGGATACTGGTGCATGGAAGAGTGAAAAGGGCCCTGTTTAGAAACACACAGTACAAGGACAGAAGTTCTTCTGAACAACACTACAGTCTGACCGGACAAGTGGACAAGGCACTAACAGTTTTAATCCTTGCACAAAAGCATGAAGGTAATTTGCATCTACTGTGCACAGTCCTTTAACCTCACCCTTCTAAGCAGGGATGCTGCCTTTACCATGTGAACATGAATCTGGGGTGGTGAAGATCCTAAGCTAGCTCAATGATCCTTTGCTTTATTGGGACTTCAGCTTGAAAATGGCTTTAAAAAAAAATACAGACATGCCTAGACAAATGTTCTATAAATTTAGAAATGCCACAGTGGCACAATACTAAAAGTATCTGTCTTCTATCTTCAGTATGGAAAATATATTTTTGAAAAATTGTATTAGTTGTGTTCTCTGCTTTAGTCTGCTTCCATTCTGGTAGAAAATCATCACCTAGCACTCAATTTTAAGTTCATGTACAGTAACAATAATTCAAAAGCCACAGATTAGTTCCAGTGGATTCCAAACTGAATTTAAAAAATGATGCAACATGGGCCACAAAACACATCTGGTACCAGAACTAGCCTTTAGAAAGAATACCTACTTAAAAAGCCTGGGATAACGTTGCAGCATACAAAAAATAGTGCACAATTCCAAAAATGCACGAAAAGTCACCATTTCTTTTATTTAGGGACTTATTTTATTAGGAGTGAAGAACTTATACTTGTGTACCCAAAGATCCAACAGTTTCAGAAGGTTATCCTAAAAAGTATTCCTGCTATACAGAGAATTTTATGATGGTGGTAACGGGTGGTAAGGTAGAAATACATCTCTGAAAAGTATTTTCCTTAAAATAGAGCTCACAGTGTTAGGAAGCTACTTAAAAGGACAGAGAAGCAACAGCCTTTTTTCTCTTCAGCATTAACATTTTAGCCCGTTGTGTCCCTCTAGTTTTTGAAGTGAACAAAATCATATTCAACTCTGGTGCCCTTCACTCTCTAACACAGGAACAAACCAAAGCACTCCAACAGGCACACACAGCCCCATGTCACTGCCTGCTCTAGCAACAGCTCTGAGGAGCCTGGAGGTAACTATAGAGGGTTTAAGTAAAAATTTGGTGGAGTTCTGGCCTGTGAATCACATAACCTCAAAATAATTTATTATTACTCAACACCCCTGTGAGTTTAGTTAAGGCTAAAACTTTCCTAGACTTATCCCACTCCTACCCCTGTGCAGCTATAGCAGTACAGCTGGCAGGACACAAAATAGTAGTCCGTGCATTTTTAATGTCACTATTTTTGACTAGTGGCACAATACAGACAAATAACTTTGAACTATCAGTCTCCCCACAGTAATGCTTCAGTGATTCACTAATCATAGAATTCTAATGGTTCTCACCTCACTGCAGAGCCAGGCATTTTAAAAACACTTACCAAGTCACTGTTCCTAAGAGCCACCTTCCCACCTCTTGTTAAATTAACCTCAGTTAATGTAAGAACTAAATGGATGTCAGTACAGGACAGAATATTAAATATTAATATTACAGTTTTAAGAGGCCTGACTCTTAATTACCAACTTTTCAAATTTTTAAACATTGTTTAGCCCGTATTCTGTGAACTTATTTAGGTTGCATTGCCAAACTCCACAATATAACCAAATTTCAGAACCTAAAAATAAACTAGATCTTGATTTTATGCAACTCAGCCAATGCTCACAGTCATTTTAAAGTCATATCTGATTCAAAATTGCCAAGGGACACATTCCAGACTCAGTGGTGAATTTAAGAAAGAAATAGCTCCTTTTACTTCAAACCAAGCTTGTTTTACACCAATACTGACAAAACATTTTTAGCTGTAATCTAGAAGCTGTTGATGCTGAATAGTACAGATGCCTCTACGATCAAGTCGTAAAAGTGAGCTACTTTTAGAAAAGAATCCAGTTGAATAAGCCCTTTTCCTTCCAACTTCAGATGTCATCTGCCTTAGCTGTGCAAACCATACAGAATTACAGAATGGGTCAGGTTGGAAGGGTCCACAGAGGGTCATCCAGCCCAAACCCCCTGCTCAAGCAGGGCTGTCCTAGAGCACATGGCACAGGATTGTGTCCAGATGGTTCTGGAATATCTCCTGTAAGGGAGACTCCACAACCTCTCTGGGCAATCTGTTCCAGTGCCTGGTCACCCCCTCACAGTAAAGAAGCTCTTCCTCATATTCAGGTGGAACTTTCTGTGTATCAGTTTCTGCCCACTGCCTTTTGTCCTACAGCTCAGCCCCACTGAGCAGAGCCTGGCTCCATCCTCTGACACCCTCCCTGCAGACACTTATAGATGTGGATGAGGTCCCCTCTCAGTCACCTCTTCGAGGCCCAATAGGCCCAACTCCCTCAGTCTTTCCTCACAAGAGATGCTCCAGGCCCTTACTCATGTTTGTCACCTCACATACAGCAAGTTACACCTCAGTGTTCATGCTGATTGCTGCTTTTCCTTACTTAGATCACTGTAATTTCTTAAAGCGGACCTCTAAAGTGACATGCAAAGCTGCCTAAGATATTAATGTTTCAAAACCTTGAATTCCAATCTTCCATTTTTAAAGCTATATATTTCTCAGCTGACAGGTCAGTGACAATCTTCACGCAGGAAGATTCTTCACTCTTAAAGCTGTTCCAGCAAAATGCTTGCGACTGAGTTGAACAGCTACAAGAGGCAAGTGGTAGAAGTTTTCTTTAGTCTGTTCAGTATGATTCAAAGGAATTGCATCTGATGAGCCTTTTCTTTTTTCTATTTGATATTCAAGTACCTGAAGTTTCTTCTTTCAATGAATACAAGAGTTTGTCCTTTCTTACAATAACGTGTTTCCTGGTTAGAGGTTTGTAGCCTTTCAGTACCTGCTTTAAAAAAGACTATCTGCTTAAGGTAAGGTTTCCTCCCCTACTTTGCCATTTTTTTTCCAGTGCTTTTTTCACTACAAAGCTTGATACAAGGGATGCCTTTGTATCAGCCTAAACCAGGTCAAGAAACCAAATTATTCAAGGTAAAGAAAAAGAAGGTAAAGAGTTTTATTCATGCCTTAAAAAAGCTACATATTGCTTTCAGGAAACAAAAGAGGACATTTCACCATCGTTCATTAAGGACTGCAAGTAAAATTAATCATACATCTAAAGGTTTAGCACTTATATTTGCTGCCTAGGACCCCTCAAGAAGAAAAAGAAAAAGTATCTGGAATACTTTGTCTATTGCATCTCTAGTAAAAATGAAGCTGTTGACTAGTCTAGACAGTTATGATGCCTAACTTTTAAGACACTAAAGAAGAGATTTATCTCAACTGACCAAACAGCAGCACTTTGTAACTGCCTGGTTTGCAGCAAAGAGAATGACCTTCACTCAAACCAGTGAGTTCCAGTTCCCACCAGTTAGGGAAATTAAGGATTTTTAAACCAGTTAGACACTGCCTGGTCAGGTTACTCATTATGTACCTTGTTCCCTTAGGCTCTTTTTCAAGCTCTGGAGAACAGGGAAGAAGAATGTTATGCCCATTCTGTGGAACATTTCAGTACAGCACCACCTTTCTTTTTTTTTTTTTATTTAAAGTCAAAATGTAAAATGCCTTTCCCACCCCTTCTCATCTTAGGGCCAGCTCAGACAGCAGACATTGGTTTAGTGAGAAGAGACTGCACTTCTGGTGAAAGAAAGGACAAGTGCAACAGTTGACTTGGTCAAAGCAAGCGTGGACAAAAATCAAGTCCAAAGCACAAGTCTGCCAGGAGAACTTAAAGGTAAGTTTATACAATGGGAGAGGGAGAAAGAGAAAGGGGTTTTTCTGCTCATACTCAACTGATGAGTACATTTGAAACTGAGGACTGTCTTACTAACTTTTTTGCAATGAGTGTTTGGATGTTTATGTTAGTGGTAGATATGGACGAAGGAGATAAATCTGTATATTAAACTCATTAAAGATCATAATAAACCAAATAACGGTCTTTTTACGAGTCCTAGGACTAGTCAAGCACCTAAAAAATTTAAGCCTTGGGACATCCAAGTACTAAAGATTGAGTAATCAGTACCTCTACATGCTTTTAAAAATAATCTCTGTGCTGCAAAACGCAGGTTTAAAGGAAATACATCGTAAAAGTAAAAAAAGGCCTATACTACATCTATGAGTGATAACTGCAACACAAACAAGGGAAAAAACAAACTAGCTTTAGAGGCAACAGCTTGGATTTCAGCAGTCTCACCAGAGGCTGAGGCAAAGCAGCTGAAGTTACTGCAGTTAGTTCTGCCTTCACTGCATTGCTTTCCAAACAGATTAAATTAAGAAATCATACTTAAGATGTCTGTTCTATAAATATCCCTGTTTCCATTTAAATGCACGTGTAGCCCATTTTAAATATCTCCTGTGACAAATTGTTTAATTGAAATATGCATGGAGCAGGTCAAAGAAAAAAAAAAAAAACAGAAGGGGGGAAAAAAAAAAAAAAAAAAAAAACACCGAAAACCATCTCCATGGAGGAACAGACAGGGAAACCTTCAAAGATTTTACCAAGATCTTACAGCACTTTTTTTTGCAAGCAACTACGTAACAGAATTAGGTATCTTGATTATATTTTGTGTTGAAAATGTCTGTATTGCTTTGATATGGTGCAGAATCGTTAAAAAAGAAAAATAGTAGAAGCATTCCCGAATCTGGTAATGTATCACACAGACAGGTGTGCCTGCACAAGAGGGCAGAGGAGCAAAAATAAATCACAGGAGCAGGCAAGACTACCTTAAAAATAGAGCAGCTTCTTGTCAATTCATTGCAGGCTTAGATTATTTTTTTCTGAAGCCAAATAGGCAGCAGTAAGTGCCTGCTGGATGCTTTCAGTCCCAGCTAGAGACGTACTGCTCAAACCTCAGATATCCCAATCCCCCAGGAAGGTAGAAAAATCCCAAGAGCTGCAATTTTTTTTTAAGCACAAACTACTAATTTATTTAGAATCATTCCCAACAAACATCAGAGGACTGCCTCAGTGAAGAATTGGAGGGGGGAGTTTTGAGACAAAACTGCAACATTATGATTTAATGGGAAAAAAAAAAAAAAAGAGGCACCTCTCCTTTATGTTTGAGAGATAAGACATGCAGATCTCTTTCCTTTCTAAAGAAACTGCTGGTGAAAGGGTCTGGTCTGAGTATGCAAGAAGATGCAAGCACAGGGGTCAATATCCTGTGTCAAACTGCTGACTTCCTTACTTGAAGTGTAAAACAAGGTTCAGGAAAACACCTTGAGCCCCACAAATTCTGGACAGCTGGGGGTTTTTTTTAAGCCAGGTATTTACCCAGATTATTCTACTGAAAAGCAAAATTCTTCTAGATAGAGAAAGAATGCCAATTTACTTGCACTTCTGTTTCTTAGACCAGAGAAAATTCAGGAACTTTATGCTAGCACTACTTTAAGGGAAAACAGAAACTTCACAGTGAGACAATGTAGGCAGTGTAGACAAGCATCTTGCAAACAGCAGACTCATGCAGCAGTGCCATCAGCCAAGATGTGAAGCAACAGTAACTGCCTGGGCCAAAAAATGTCTCATCTCTGGAAGGAACTTCAGTCTTTGATAAGCAAAGATGTAGAATTCTGATCTAAACTATTATTTAAAGAAAATCTACTTCCAACTATGAGGGAAGACCCTGAACCAAAGAGGTAGAACACAACCCAATACTCTGAGAAATCCCAGCCAACACCCCAACCCCCTGCTGCAGTATCTGGGCATCAGCTACAGGAATCCTTACACAAAAGGGCTAAGGTTCAAATGCAGTGCAGCTAAAGGCACCCCCTAAAAAGAGACCAAGGCACAGCCAAAATATGAGATAAGAATATAAACCGGTATTAGCAAGTCTAGTTCTGAGAGGGCATTAAGACACCTTTTACAGGATTCTGTCCTAAGCAATAGCAAGGATTTAAGCTAATGGAGCAACTCTGCTTTTTACTAAGCCTAACAGTTACTACAAAGAGGGTGAGAGAAATCAATTAATTTAAATATATATCGCCTGCTGCACATTTTAATCTTAATCCCTTTGGGGTTTCAGTGGTTTTGAAGCTCCCATATGGCATGATCATTCATGACTTTCAACAGCAGAGCATTCTTATTGTTCTTCCCTCTGATCTCCGTGTATTTATCTAGATAAAATAATCCTCACAACTTAAGGCACAGCAGGACTACAGCTGCCACCTCTACACATCCCTAGGAAAGTAGCAAATGAAGGGGTTGGAACAGAGTTGCTAAACATCTTCCAGAAACCACATTCACCTTCCAACATACATTAGAATGCAATGTGTTGGTAAGCAGTGCTGGACTCCCCTACATAGGAAGGTGTTTTCTGGCTCTACTCTGTTATTGTTAATTCACACACTGTCCTTTCAAGTACTAAATTTCTCAACTAGTTCACCCTTCACCCACAAATGCAGACATGGTGTAAACTTCTAAAGCCTGCTTTGAAATGAAAGAAAATCTTGTATTCTTTAACAGAGAGCAAAGGATAAGAGCAGAACACTATATGGCTCTTTTTCACCTTGGTTCCCAGAGCGGTAAAAAGAACACCAAGGGTATTTCATTTTACATTCATGACACAGGTCTGCTTTCCACCCTATAGAACACTGAATTCTCCATTATCAGTTAAGACAGGTTTGTGTTTTAATCCCAGATAATACTGTCTTTCCTTCATTGAAGGAGTTCCTTGAAAGTTATTCAAGTTTTGTTTGTGCTTGGTTTTGTTTGGTTTTAAACAAACTGCTTTGCAACTACAATGAAATAAACAAATCCAAATATATCAAAGCACAGGGCCTTTCATCCTCTGCCTGGAAGCAAATAAATGTACATTGCATTTTCTCTACCTTCCTGTCCTTCCCTCCTAAGTAAATCTTAGAAGCTCTCCAGCAGCACATGAAACAGCAGGAAAAAAGTCAACAATTAAATTCAATCTGTGATCCATCAGCAGCAGAGGAGGAGAGAAGGTGGTGTTGGACAGACCAAAAAAACTACCAGTGTTTCTCATCTACTTAGAATTTCAACAGTCAACTAAAAACAACAGGGAGAAAGGAGCACCAAGTACAATAAACAGTTGGTAAGTTGAACCCTGGTGAGTCTCTACATAACTTTTTCTGCTACAACCTCTATAAAGCTTTCCAGTTGCTAAGTACTTCAAAGACCAGGGAAAAGACTTGGGGATTTCCAAGCTGAGATCATCTCAACAGCTGATTCTCACCAACACTCTAGCCCCTGGCACTTTTTACGGAATGGGCAGAACAGTTACATCAGGTATCAATTCTGAGAAAAAGTGCCCATCTAAATTAAACTGCTTTACCTCTGGTCAATGCTCATCTATAAGCCAAGCAAAAGGTACCATTAAGACTGTTTTGGTAAGATACTCCAGTTTTCTTTCACTGATCCAAACCACCTTCAGATCAGATTATGCTGAAAGCTGTAAGAACTTTAGCCTAGTTCTTCATCTCTATTTAAAAAAATTACAGATAAGTCCACCAACATTAAAAAGAAAACCACCAAACCGAAACAAAAACACACCAACAAAAAATCCCAACAAAAAACAAACCCTTCTGTGTGTGTATATGTGTATATAAAAACTTACTGTAGCATCTGTTCAAAAAAACCAAAGTAACTATTTATGCCTTATTACTTCCTCCTTTTGTGTCCCTCCAATATTTCCCTTCAAACAAGGGACAGTCTTCCATTTCACCTGCAGAATTCATTACTTCCAATGTGAAGGCCATTCCTTCCACAGCTGTAAGTCAGTAATTATATTTGCCTTTTATAGTGTGAGGCATCAGGAATAAGAAAGAACTTAATTTTTCCAAAGCCAAGCAGGTTCTTTTTTAAATCTGCAACTTCTCCAAGCTAATAAACACAAAAAGACTTAAGAGGAATTCATTTGTCTGTGCATCAGAGAAAGAGGTAAGTCTTGGATTTTTTTTCCTTCCTTCACACACATGCACAGGTATTCTGAGAAATCCAGTGCAAGTCTTTCCTTCCCCAGACAGCCACCTCTGTCTGGATGCTTAGATCAGAAGGTTCAAGGTGTTGGTTTTATTGCACTGGAGAAGTCCTCACAACACTGCTGTGGAGATCACAAAGCAAATCTAGCCACAACCACGCTGCACATTTCTAGCATTACAGTTCTGCTTCCTATGTTCCAGGTCTGTAGGTTCCCCTTAGCTTAGTCAGATGGGCCAACTCAAATTCCTTGCTTGCCTTCTCAGCCTTATTTGGTGTCACCCACAATGCCTTCAGCACCACCACTACACCCACCAGCACTTACCTTCTGCTATTTATCTAGTTTTTCCACTGCATTGTTATAGGAAGCCCCAACACATTGAGTTGCTGAGGGCCACGCAGCATTCAAATTATAAAAATCACTCTGGGTAACAATTTATGATCTGCCCAGGCAAGCAGCTCTGAATCTGTGATCCAGCTTTATTATAGAGAACATTTACCAGCTCATCTTCAAGACTGAAATAGTTCCACCATCTCCCCAATGGCTTGGAAAATAATCTGTTATTATTCTAATGTGTTTTGTTGTTTGGTTTGGGTTGCTGCTTTTTTACATTTTTTTTTTTAAAACCCTACATAATACCTTCTACTACACTGAAAGAAGAGTATGAACACGTGCAAAATTTTATTTCCATTCACATATTTTACAGCCTTCTGCCAGCTGTTCGGTGTGTTCAACCATGCTGTAACTTCCCACCTATCCCAGAAAAACTTCTAGTCAGCTTTTTTTCTCCCCATACACACTTGCACAGTACTGGTGCTACCCAGCTGTACTCCTTTGCTGCTGACAGTGGTAGCTTTAGACTGGAGGAAGGACTTACGCTGGTCACCCGGCGGTAGATCTGCGCAGCATTTTGGCACTCGGAATAAGGATACTCAGACGTGGCCATCTCTAGCATACACATCCCAAAAGCATACACATCAACGGATTCATCATATTTCTCCTCATACATCTCGGGGGCCATGAACTCTGGGGTACCTTAAATTAAAAGAACGATTCAGACTCTAAATGTCTCAAAGCGAGCAGAGGCTGCTGGCGTTACTCACCGCAGGAGGGAGCGGATGGGCAGACCTGTGAGACAAGAGAAAGTGGAGGCAAAAAGAAGAGGGAGGAAACCCTTAGTGACTCTGTTGCATCAACACACTCTGTGAGTCTTCCATTGCAAGGCCTTTGTGGAGTAAGAATGGCGTGAAAGGACTGATGCAATTCCTGGTTTGGGTATGGGAGTTGATACGAGTATCAAAACAGACTGGATTAGCCTGAAATCAAATGGGAGGGGAGGGGATAAGAAGAGGGGAAAACTGCAGACTAGCCATAGGCTGCAAACCAAATACTAAGGAGAGTTAAGACACTTACCTTTTCTCCCTGTAAGAAAGGAGGCACATTAAAACTTGTTTCAAAAATTACCCGACTGCCCTCTGCTGCAAAAGAAGTAGTACTGGTAAGAGCCCACAGCTAGTCTCTGACCCGATGCTCTCCATCTACTTTTTGAAGTAGAATGGTTCAGGTAAGGCCTTGCAATGAAAAACTCTATGTTGTTACAAATATAAATCTCCGTGAAAAGAGGATAAAAGGTAATTTTCTGCAAAGGCCACTCACCAGAGCCCTTTTCTTCATATACTTACCTTCCCACCTGCAGTATATTTATAGGCCTACTGCAGATACAGGCATTAGTGAGGGACATCCTACAGTCAAAAATACTCAGAAATACAGAGAGATTGAGTTACAGGCATAGAGCGTGAGATTCAACAAGTCCCATTTAAATAGTGTGCAGAAAATTATTGCCCAGTGAAGCATCACAGCAACCCCTCTGTAAACAAAGAGGCTGCATTGTTTGATCAGATTTACTTTAAGCCAGAGATGTAAGTTTGCTTTTTGTAAATTTAAGCACAGAATTATTTCCTGCAGACACCAGATTCAAAACAATTTACAGATCATTCTATAGCCACATTGCTTGTTTTTACCACACTAAACCAAAAAAAGAGAACGTAATTGCAGCCATTTATCCAAAGTCTAACCACTGACGGATAACTAGATGGTAATTTTCCAATGATAAATTTGAGGATATGACAATTGTGCTTTGGAATTTTTTTTTTTTACACTATACTTTGGTTTCCTGTTAATACTTTGACCTGGTTAAGAAGCAGGAAATATTTCAGCAACAGCTTGCAGGACAATTTACAGGTATAGACCATTGATCCCATCTAGGAATCTGGCATAGGACTGTTGAGTAATGCTGCATTTTAGCAAGCTCTAAATATTGAGAGGGAGAAAAACTTTGTTCCCTGCAGTCTATTCACCCAACTATAAAAACAAAGCTGATAAAACCAATTCTTTTAAGAATTCACAAGGAAGACCCTAGTTTCTGATTACTCAATCTGTAAGAGGTTTAATGTGAACCCTTGGTGACAATCAAGGAAAAAAAAATTTGGCTGTAAAAACTAATGCTACACTGAATATCATAATGTTTTTTGGTCACCAAAATGCATTTGTACACTTCTTGAAGCAGCATCATATCAGAGCTGAGATTTATATCTCAGTAGTCAAGAGCGGTTTTATCAACAATGTTGTACTAAACTGTTGGGCAGGACAAGGACTCTGTATTCCAAAATACTTCATGTTAATATACAAATATCAAAAGCACAACCAAAATTTCAACATGTAATCGCATCAGGGACACAATGACCTCAGCAACCAAGACACAAAGCCTACACATTTTTTGGCTTTGACCCTGTACCTTTGCAACCACATTTTTAAGGAAAGTTCTTAAAAGGCTCAGCAGCCTCCAATACAGGAGAGGCTTACCTATCACACTTTTGGCAAAAGAAGCTCGTTTCAGGGTTGCCAGACCGAGGTCTCCAATCTTGACTGATCCAGTGGGGCCAGTAATGAAGATGTTGTCACATTTTAAGTCTCTATGGATAATGGGAGGAGTACGTGTGTGTAGAAATTGTAAGCCTTTCAGTATCTGACGGCACCAGCTTCGCAGTACTTTAATTTTCATCACTTTAAATCTTTTCAAATACCTAATGAAAAAAGTAACAATAGGTTACCAACTTCATAGATTCTGCTAACAGGTAGTAAATTAAACTATGCCATTTTTGGTGTTTGGAAGCAAAGAAACAGTAACTAAAGACATGCACAAATTTAAACTTCACCTTCTATTTTAAAATATACCTGGGCATTTCAAGACTTCAGAGGAGCTAAAGATGATTCTTCCTTCTAAAACCCACCCCCTCTTCTTCTAGACAGGGGACTAATGATTAAAGATAAATGTGAAAAGCTTAACACATAGCTAATAACTCATCTGCATACAAAATCATCCTATGGTAATTAGGCATTTGGCTTGCTAAGTTTCAAGGCATTGCTTCCATGACAGAATTCAAAGCTCATGAATTACAGCAACACTTTATCTATTTAACTGTCTAAACAATTACAAACTTTACCTTGATTTATTATAACTGGGTGTGGATGTGGGTCACTAGATGCAAAACACTAATAACAACTAAGCACAGACTTGAAGCAAACTGCAAGAGCTCTGAAGTCATTATTCCTTCTCAGCAGCAGTCCAAGCACTCTGGTCAAGGTTTCCATAATACACTTTAAATCTGCTTCAAATTTACTTGTGGAGTTGTCAAGCAAATGGGAAATTCTTGGAGATTGCTTCCCTGGTGCAGGACAGGGTTTTATCACCTGAATCTGACTGGAACTGCTCATTACTTCAAAACTACAGACAGATATGGACAGGGCAGAGAAATCTTTAAAAAGGCTCTGCCAAATAATTGAGGTGGAAGAGTTCATATATAAAGTCAAAACTCCCTCACAGTTAGAACGTGACCCAACCTTAACAGTTCTATCTTGCCACACTTTGAAATCCCATTTCAGAAGAGTCAAATTTCATACCAAAAATATTTTCCTATGCTTGTAACCTAAGACTATGATCTTATTCTATTACTTAACTTCAACAGATTACAGATGCCACAAGGTGAATAACCTTATGACAGCATTCATCAAGTGCTTTCCAGCAGTGTTTTCTCACAACTTCTCTTTGGCTAACACGATTTGAAGTGAAGAGCTGTTAGCTTCCTTTTGAAGAAGTACAGGCTGAAATACATTTAGGAGAAAGGACCTAGCACGCTCTGTAGAGCAAGGACTTGATTCTTATTCAGCCAATGTTACTCAGTCCAAGTCTCGGATAAAGACCAGTTTCACAGTATTGCAAGACTGGTGGTAGATTCTGTGACCAGCATGGAGTCTGGCAACTACAGTCTTGAACCAACAGCAAGTTGTGTTCAGTCATTCTGTGGTAGAGTTCAGTCTACTCTTCATGTCCACTTAATCAAGAGATAAAATCTGGATGAAATCACTTGAACCAATGCCAACATAAAAATGCAGTGGATTAATCCCTTGTACTTTTATTTCTCCAGTTCAAAAGAAGATCTGGTAAAATCAAGTTGCTAGCAATAATCCTGCTGTGAAAATAGATCTGTAAAAGCAAGTGGGACACAGTTCCAGGGGAAATCAAGACTTAGAATATAAAGACAGGCAGGGAAAAAGCCAAGCAAGGAAGGAGACAAACTGGAGGAGGTTCTGAATCACATCAGCTACCACTTGAATTCTTGCTATTGACACAACCCTCATTCATCTCTCTTGAGCCTGATCCAAAGATCACATGGTAGGGGCACTTCAGTTCAGCATCTGGAATCCCTAATTACATTCTTGGTTTCAAATATGCTTGCCTACTGCCAGCTCCTCACTGTTAAAGGACCTGGGTCCCACCATCACCCAGCATCCCACAGTGCTGCCGTCAGTTTTCCACAACACTGTCCTGAACTAAGTCACATGTCACTTAAGGCAGAAACCAATTTAAAATAGAAGCACATATAAATACGTAAAAATACACAGACAACCCTACTAGCCAGTATGTTTACAATTTTCCTAGTATTATTGGATAAGTTAGGCTTGAAGGGACCTCAGGAGGTTTCTAGTCTAAGTTTCTGCAATTACAATAACCCATAGCACCTCAGCTCAAGGAGCTATAGGAACCCCTACTGAATTAGCAGAGGTAGTTATGAAGGTATGTGCCCTACCAGAGAGCTGATACATTCATTTGAAGTGATCAGGAACACACACTAGACACACTTTTATCCAGACCTTGGACAAAACTAATGGCTGAGATCTAAATCAGATTAAACACTGTTGTCTTCATTAATATATAAGTAAAATTTCAAATAGGCAACTCCATTTTTCCCAACATTTTAATTCCATGATAGCACACAATATCAGAAAGCAGTCTTATTCTTTACAAAAATTCAGTTGTAAAACTCTTCCATTCATATACAGAAGTTCAGGCACTTTCCCTCATGCACAATTAGAAAGCTGCCCAGACAGCATCTGAAAAGAAGGAGTCCACAAAATTTTAACATTATTTCTGAGTATTTATGTCTCAATGTACACAAATACAAAACAAAAAAAACCATGAGCTAATTTACTTCAAGATATCACCACATTTTTCTTCTGTTCGCTTTTTTACATCAAGTGACAACAATGTCTATGTCCCAAGTCTCAAAATGAAGAAAGTAACACTTTTATAAAAAGCAGGTTATGTAAAAATACTGGAAAAAAAAAAATTAGGAGGTAATACTCAGTCAGCCAAATATCATAAGGTAACACAAGTGTGCAGTGTAATTTTAGGAACGTGCCACAAACACGTGAAATACTCGACCATATTAAATTTGGCACATCAGAAATTTCCCATATACATAGTTTACTTGTCAAGTCTCAAGTCTAGTGGGCAAGAATAAACTAAATCACAACTGTAACACAAGCTATGCAAGAGTGGGGAAAAAACCCCGCCCAGAACTCTACAGCTTAAAAATCTTTGATTAAACAACCTGTTACTTCTTTCTGGATAAAATAAAAATACTTTCATACTTCAAGGCACAAAAATAATCCTATAGACAGCGAATCTGAGGTGTTTCTTCCTGCCAACACCCTACTTTATAATTGTCTGTCATTACTTTATCATCTTGTTTACGCCACCACGTAACAAGCCAATCCAAATATTAAAATCTGTGAGAGGGATAAAGGAATAAGAAAGGCAGGAAAAAAATTAAACCTAACACTACACGTTTAGCATAAAATTAAGTATCTTTATTTAAAGGCATCTTTACAGAGCTGCTTAGTTTTTCACTGCTCTGAAAACAGCATATGAAGCAACAGATCTATTATTTTATCTGAAATACCCTAAACAACCTTCAAAATATCTTCACTGAATATAAGGCTAAAGAATGTTGCGGTATCCTTAGTCCTCCAGTACTATTTTAAGAGACAAACACTTCCCTGTAATTGCAGTCCAGACTCCCAAAGAGCCATTTTTTTTTTCCCCCTCTTTAAGAATGTCCATTTGTGGCTATCAATAAGCATCATAAAAACACAAGACGTTCACGGGCTATTTTAACCAAATAGACGGCAAATTGTTTCCAGCTCCCACAGCCTGATTACACATTTAGGATTTGGATGCCTCTCCAAGACTTAAATGGGTACTGAATGAAGACAGCGACCCACAACCCGTTTATCCCACAAGCTGGCAGTTCTATTTCCAGCAAGGAAGGGTGATGGGTGCCGGCGGTGTGAGTTCACTGTGAGCCCCCACGGGCCCGAGCACCACTAGAGGCCCTCGCGGCAGCTCCATTTCCTGCGCTCTGCTTTTAACTCTGCCTTAAAAACACACCCAGGGTCACTCAGCTGCCTCACAGGTTGGAGCTGCAGGCACCTGCACACTTTGATTTTTGTTAGGTACTGCTTCACCAAGTTTCTGCTAAATGAGTAGGTAAATAGGGGGTGAATTTTTTTCCTTTTTATAAATTGTTTGTACTGCTGTAACACCCAAACCCTCCCAAAAAGAGATGTATTAATTAGTACTTTGAACTTTACAAACCACCACATGCTAAATGGAAGGCAGCTGGAGAGAAAATAGAAAAATTTTGAGAAGCGTCTTCCTGAGCTCTTAAAATCCAACATGCTGTATGTGCTTACTAGGACATCAAAAGGAAGAAGCTGACAAGCCTCTTCAACAAGAATGTTCCTCTAGGACGTTAGCCCTCAGCAAAAAGGCTCTGTTCTTACGTATTCTGAAATATCATCTGTTTCTAGGGCTCTGATCCTGTGCTAATGAAGCTTAAGTACTTTGACGTGTCTTAATTTACTTACGTTTTCAAAGTTCCAGACGTCATAAGTTCTGTCACAAGAACAATACACTTTTTTCCTTTGACTGTAGACTCCCAGGAATCATAGAACCTGACAATGTTGGGATGCTGAAGCCCTTTCAGCATCCCAGCTTCCTCTTTAAATCGTTGTCGCTCTGACTTGGACAGCTTCCGATCCTAATGGAAAAGAAAAGGTACATCAGAAAGCTTTGCTTTATTTTCTTATTCAGAGAAACAGCAAATTGAAAAACAGTTGGGTACACACAAGAATCAGCTTTCTTAAATGCCATTGGCTCAAAGTTAGCTTTAAAACTGTGCTATCTTGAGCACATTCTATTACAGTCTTTTTACAATATATTGTTCCTTGCAATCCCACTGCTCTCAGATTTAAGAATTGCAAGTCTGTAGATTAACTCCTCTTCCTGTTTCCTCTTCCCTTACTCTTAATAAATTTAGTCATTGCCTGACTTGAGCTGGAAAGGGCACGTACTGTTTTCAACATTTCAGTGTTTGAGGATAAAAACAGATCATTTAAAGCGTCTCTCTCTCACGTTGTACACAACAATAATCTTCCATCGTTCCTGTGTGTACAATATCCAGCCCACTGCTAACAGATGGCATTAGCCCTCCATACAGAGTATCAAACCTCTCTGACATACAGTATGTACTTGTAACTGTAGAAAACGAAGTGAATGAGTTGGAGTTTCTTTGATTAAAAGCAGAAACTCGTGATTGAGCAAGTTTCCTGTAATCTCACATCAACAAAAAACACTAGAGACAGAAAGCAACCTTTTGGCCAGAAAACTGATCATGAAAAAGCATTCCTGGACAATACTGTTGTATTACCTAACAACAACTGGCCATCACATGTTGCCAGGACCCCAAGCTATTACCAGAGCAAGCAGCACATCTCAAAGAAGAGACAGTCTCCTTGTGCCATTCCGTGTTCTCAGCTCACCAGAGCATTACCAATGCACTGGTCACACCAGTCAGATCCACTGACTGATATAAATTGGATCCATATGCAGATTGCATTTAAAAAAAAAACAAAAAAAAAAAAACAAACAAAAAAAAAAAAAAAAAAAAAAAAAAAAAACAAAAAAAACCACAGCAAACCAAAACAACAACAACCAAAAAATAAATATATACTTAAGGCCAAGGATTGTAGAGTCATTGTTTCTAACAATTATTTAGCAGCAACCACTGACCTATTTGTCAAATCTGAGTAATAAATTTAAGTCACTTGATTTCACATTTTCTTTTCAATTAAAAGGAGGTAGCAAAACCATGCAGGGTTTATTTACATTCCCACTGTCCTCCAGGCAGTAACTCCTATTCCTTTGCTTACAGGTAATGAGTTTTCTCAATACAATTCAGCCATGCTAATATCTACACCATTCTATATTCACTTAGATCATTAACTTTTCCTAAGAGGTTCACAGAGTATCTTCGGGCATGGATAAACTTCATTTCCAGATGAAACTCCAATTTTCAGAAGTACACAAGCCCCCCAAGGGAAAGTTTGAATACAGTTTTGAAATTATCTCAGAAATCAGTTCCTTATCGGTGTCTATGAATGTCACTCACATACCTTTACAATTCTTAGGAAGATGCTAAATCCTTAACTCTCGCAAATTTAGTCTACAGACATCAAAAGCATTCAATCCTGCAACGATTTCACACTGCAGAAATCTGTACTACCACCCTTTCTCACTCCTCATAATGATATTAGCAAAACTTTCAATATAACACATGTGCAAAAACACTGCAGCAACGTTCAAGTATTCCTGTCTGCTTAGATGGGGGGGAGTTAATATGTAATTAGTGCTTCCAGTTGAGCTGTCTTACCCATCTAATAGATTGCCTTTCATTAACATCAACGGGGCTGCACAAGTTCTGTTCAAAACCACTCAATCCTAACTGCTTCCAACTGCTGTGCAACACAAAAGCAGTGAGTGGCAACAGGTACAACAGCCCACGTACACACGCTTCTAAGAGACAATGCTTCAAACACCACAAAATCACAAAAACATCATCTTATGGTAAAATAAAGAAGTGTTTTCAGTCTCTGCACTTGACCCACATAACCTACATAGATACTGTATAGCTATAAATCCAGCTGTTATATATGGTCATTACACAGAAAAGCTGCCATAATTACTTTTATACCACTTCTAGATAGTCACTCTGAACACCTACAGTCCTTTTTTTCCAAAAGCTAGATTTTAGGTACACATTTGGATTAAGTTTCCTTTATTTTGTGCGCACTAACAAGTTATCTTCCACAAATACTACTAACCAGTTTTAGACTACACTCGACTTAACCTCAAGTGTATTTCATTTCATTCTCATCCTAATCCATGTAACCTAATCTCCCTTAAGGGCTTTGCTCAGTTTCCCTACCCCGGTACTACCGGCCCTAAATAGAAACTAACAAGTGCTAATCGCCCTTATCAATGAACGGCCTCTTAACAGGCACCCACATTTCGACTCATTTCTCTCCCTGGTCACATCCATGGCAGCACCGTGTTCCTGCAAACACAGCTGTGACATTTAACACGGACACTCAGCTCTTCAGTGCTGCCGTAAAGAAAAAAAAAACAAAAACCCCACACACACCCCACGACGGTGACAATGCACTAAGTAATACAGCCCTTCTTTCAAAGTCACAGTGCCCCAGTGATCTGGGACAAGTCTGGACAAAACACAGGGCAAAAATCTTTAACCCAGGAACACAGCCATGTTTCTGCAACCAAGGAAACCCCGTGCCCTTCAGTACATACTGCAGCAGCAGAAGGCAACGTTAAACAGAGCTGGAAGAAAAAGACAGAAAGGCCACTTGTTTCCTAACACCAGCAATGCATATTACCTTTTACTGCCCTCATTTCCTTGGACACAGAGCCCATACCCTCATCCAGAACAGGTTTTTATATTCTTTCCCTAAAGGAATACTAATGCTAGGTTACAGAAAAGTGTGAACATACTTGAAAAGAATGCACAACCCCAGCATCCAGGAAAACACTCAATCTCATGTGCAGATTCATTCTGTTGGTATAATCATACACACAATAACTGGCTATAGCTGGACAAACTACATTCTAATGCAACTCACAAACCGTTGGCCTGCAGGCCAACAAAACAGTTTAAAAATGACAAGTACACTTTCAAAATCTTAATATCCTGTTCATCAGAACATTAGAAACAGCAAGATCTCCCAGGCTGCATAGAGAGGGACCAGAGCACAGCACATCCCTAATACTACATTTTGGCATCCTTTGATCTGTTAGTATGGGCAAACATGACAACTTCATGCTCTTTCCTGTACAAAAATGCAAGTTAAGCAGCTGCAGTTGGTAAAATATTGAGATTAGCAAGAAAACAGAGCACCCTGTGTAATCTGGGAGACTGAGAAACAATACTACCAGCCACATGAGGCAGGAATACTTTGGGAAAATCAGTGGAAGGAGAATATCTTGATATTGCATGGAATCCACAGCACAGCTGTAGCAGAAAGAAAGAAGCTATCATCCCTTTAACGAGAATTCAAAAGAGTGTTTTTCAAGAATTTGGGATGGGAACAGCTTCCACAATTCTCAGTTTTAAGTGCCTGCTCCAAGGGATTTGACAGCCCAGATGTGTCTTCCCAACAAGGCAGCTACCTGGGACAATATTCAGATTCCACTGTGGCCTCTGAGCAGGAGTCTGCAGAAGTGCAAGACCCTCAGCTCTATCTCCACCTCTAAAGATGTAATACAGTTTGTGACACATCGTTCAAAATATGCAATCCTTTTGATTAAATTATTACAAGGGTGAATCAGGTAAGTAGATTTATTCCCCGAAGCTTTTTTCCTGTAACTCACAGACTAAATAGGTACACAGATGGATCATTTCAACATGTATTTGCTGTTTTCATCTGAAAGCAAAAACAGATCTTTCACAAATTACCATCCCAGCTTCAAAAAGTACATGATCAGTTAAAGTTGAATGTTTTCTTCCCTTTTTATTGTATTCTTAAATCAAACAGCCGGACACTGAACAAAACAGAAAGACACAGAAGGTCCTTTTCCATAAGCCTGGGAAACCTGAATGGTTTTAGAAAGAAACCAGCACTATAAGAACAGTTAATAATATATAGTTTGATATTCTATCCTTTAAAGACCAACTTGTTTTGGAATTCCCAATATTAGAATCTAAAAATGAACATATAGTCTCCTCCTCCAGTCTTTTTTTTACCATAATGAAGCAACCTTAGGCAGACAAGACCAAGTCCTAGGTCTAGAAAGCAGCAAACCACATTCTTGTAGCTCAGTTAGCACATGCCAAGCAGATATAGCCCAAATATTTTTAAAAATATACAAAGCTGTCAAACTGCAGGAGAGCTTGCTTCCTAAAATGGATTTAACTATCTTATAAAACGGACAGCATTGTTTTTCCTAACTGATAGCTTCCCTGGAGGACTTAAGTGTCACATCCCAATCACTGGGCTGCCCTTCGAACAAACTGAAACAGATGCATCAAGCCCACTCCGTTCATTTCATTCATTCCTTTCCACCTACATTAAATTGTTTTGACAAGCCAGGACAAACAGCAAGGCTTCCCAGCACGTGACCTGCAGTTCTGCAGTGCCAGGGGCCTGAAAGGAGACAGGCAGCAAATGAAACAATTGTTCAGCTCAGAACGATTCAATAAGCTTTTCTTGGCTGTTTCCATTTATCCGTGTACTTCCCATCTGATTTCTTTTGGTCAGGAAAGAGCTATCAGAGGTGTTTACATTTTTCAATGTAAAACAGGGATCTTGGTTATTCATGATAAACCAGGTACAGGCTTACTCTTTCACTGATGTCCTTCATGTACAGGAGCATGAATTACATGCAGAATTGTTACTATCCTCTTTCTATCCCTGTACCTACATGCCTTATACTAATGCAAAACAAACTAACCCAAAACCAAAACTACCCCCCACCTCTAAGATTAGCTATTGTACCAAGCCACAAAAAACAGAGCTCAGCAGCCAAAAATGCCTATATTCCCATGGCGGTTTTTTTTCAGCCAAGGCTTAATATCTATTCAGCATCCTTAATGATGTTTCTGGCACCTAAATTAATCTCACATTTCAACTGGGATACTCACATAGCTGTTGACTCTACTGAGTAATTTATCATATGTTTTCCTTTCTAGCTTTCCCCACTCCTTCCGAGTTCAGTCCTGTTAACATCCTGACAAGAAATCCCACATGTGCAAAGCACATCTCACTACCACAAGTGGTTCCAGAGCCCAGCTCAGACACCTCAAGCAGCAGAAGAGTCTCCTCAGCAAGGCATTCATACTCTGCTTGGGTTGTTTGAGCTTGCTCTTCATTCAGGCCAAGCTCAACCAAGGGTCCCACCTCTGCTGACTATCTTTCCTCACTGACCAAATGGCCTGAACTAAAGTCTAGGACAATTCATCTGGCATTAAATGGACACAGTTACGCAGAAGTGACGCATTGCACTTCACCCTCTAACACATGCTACAGGATATCAAGCAAGTGGATAACAAGAAAAATACTCTACATGGAAAGAATTACATCTGCTAACTCCTGCCATACATCCTCAAAGGTGATTTTCAGTTTCTTAACATCAAGTACAATTAACACAGCCAAAGTGCTTCATGCAAAACAGAACAAACCAAACTTGCCATGATCTCCAACTTCTACAAATAAATAGACTCACAGGTGACAGAGGTTAACTTGAAACTTTTTTTTTTTTTAAGAAGTTCAGTGGGTGAGATGCTATACAACTTAGAGCTGTTCCCTCAATATTAGGAAGATAATCAGTAGAGGAAACAGATAAACACTGGACACTTGACATACTACAGACAGGTTTTACCAGGTTTCTGCATATCCTATCACTACATTCAGAAATTATACATAGCTCTAATCCAGGGACAGTCAGTAGGTTGTTGCTTTCGTTTTTTTTAACTACACTACAGCAACAGCACGCAGATTTTATCCAAAGAGATGCACTAGAAAAATTAGTAGCAATGAACTGTCTTCAAGTGGTATGATCTGAAAATATACAGCCATGAGAGACTTCAAAGTGCTGTTGAATTATAAATAGTCTGAATCACAAGCAAGGTAAATTATCTATCTGTGCCGAGGTTACACCAAGCAGCATTTTATCAAGTGTTCCAAACATCTGAAAACTTGTGTGAAGGCCCTGCAGCTCCCAGCCTATTATTCAGAGGAAGAAGTAGCATACAGATCAGACAAATGTTCTTCTGTGTGCACTTCTGCAGCATATGAGAAAGGCTTTGCAAGCCTTTTAGGCAAGGTTAATGAGGGGTCATCAGAGGAGAAGCTAGCAAGACTGCGCTCTGATATTCAGCACTGTTAATGGAACTGCGGCTTTGTGGGCCGCAGTGTTCTCATCCTGAAAAAATCTAGCAGTTAAGAGGAAAAAAGAGCACAGTAACCATCGAGCTAGATTAACAAAATATCAACAAAGAGTCCACTGAGCTTAAAAATCATCCAGCATTACACAGTTGGTGCCTAGAAATGCAGTCTCAGTGCACAAGAATTGCATCTACTTTTCTGTGTCAACACATACACCACTCAATACTTTCCAGTGTTAAATACTAGGGAGAGAGAAAAAAGGAAGGGAGCAGGAAGGGACTGTTCCAAATGCATTCCTGTAGAGCAAGAGACACAAAAATTGAACATGGATCTGCAGAGATCCACAGTGTACTTTCTACAACAAACCATCGAACACAAAAGAATTAATACAGAGAGCTGAACAGCTGCTGTTCCAAAAGGACATGTCCAGGCTAAACAACCTCGGCTCCCTCAGCCACTCCTCACAAGATTTGTGCTCTAGATCTGTCGCCAGCTTTGCTGCTCTTTGTTTGAATGCTCCAGAACCTCAATGTTCCTGTTGCAGTGGGAGACCCAGAACTTTTCAAACACTTTCTTCCTCATCTTAGTTTCAAGATGGAAGACAAAGTTTCTGACACGTAGCAGAACGAAACCCAATGCCAAGTTAACGGTTACTTAGTGAAAGTGCAATTTCACATTGCAGCTTGGCAACTCTCCACAAGAAGAATCAATTTTATGTAAGCTACAGAGACTCTTGATGGAATATGCAAATAACCTTAAAAAAGATAACACTGAGGTATAAAATACATATCTCACAAAATGGAAAAGAGTAGGCTTAAATGATAACTTATAATGTTCTTGATTAAGGGCAAATATTTACTGTAGGTTTCCTCTTACACAAGGTATTAAAAATGCTTTAACTTTCAGGAAAGTACACACGACTTTTCAGGAAGGTGGAACCTAAGTGAAACTTTCAGGGATTATTCCCATTACTTGTCAGTATCCCAGTGTAAAAGCATCTACCTTCAACATTTTTCACTTACTGATTATGTAGAGAGCAAAAGAAAATATGCAATTGATTTGACAATTCTTTTGGTTTTATTTCTGCCATTTCAAGACAACTGTAGCAGCACAACACAAAATTCATCAGAAGATGCAGTTAATTTGTTAAAAACACACAAAGAATACAAGTGCTTTGGTCCTTTCTCTTATGACTGTTAGAGATAAGTGATGCAGCAAGCACATACAAGTTTATTGCTGCTGCTCAAATGTTACAAATAAACAAAATATACATATCTTGACAGATAGCTGATGGTGGGAGGAAGGAAAGGAGGGAAATGAAACTCTAAATGATCAAACAGAAGGGGAACAGAGAGAAGCTTTCATCAGTCACCATTCAGTCTGACTAAGTCAATTGTACATATCCTGAAAGAACTGTTACTTGAGGAAGCTTCAGGAAACGAGAAACACAACTTTGACTTAGCCCTGAAGGGGAAGTATCTGCAACTACAGCCAAGGTATGTGACCAAAAGATCCCAGCACCGCTCCCCATTTTATCCTGCGATTGTTTCAGTTTAGATGAAGCTGTGACTCATCACCATGGAGGAAAGGAGCAGAACACCACCAAGAATTCCATTCCTCTGATGTGGTCACTTTCCTACTTTTCCATACCCAGCAGCACCTGTGCCAACAGTAGTAGTAGCAGCATCTAAGACACCTGGTGGCAGCAATGTCATAGACATTGACCTGTGCTTGAAGAGCCATCATCTTCTGTGAGTCTCCTCTCAACAGAAAAAGTATCAGAACTGAAGTCTGTGCTTGCTTGCACCAAGTTCTGGTGTCATTAAACACAACTGACCTGTAACTAGTCCCAATTACAGCAGATCTTCAGCTAGAATACAGGAAGTTGGCGAAATCCCCAAGTTTCCAGCATACCATAATTCACAGGAACATTCAGAACAAGTCTATGCTAATACTGTTATTGCTGTTCAGGAAGCAAGCAGTTAGGAGGAACTAGAATGTGCAAAACCAAAGATGCTTTAAAAGAAGTTAAGTTAGGAACACTGCATTAGAGGTGAGCCCACTAACTTGGGGAGGTAGGAAGCCATTCTGCCTCACTTCCCTACATGGAACAAAGAGCAGAAGTGTAAGGAGCAGGCAAACACAACACCCATAATGAACACAGCAGCAGAAAAACACTACAACAGCAGACCAGCATGTTTCTTCTTTATAAAAAAAGGTCACAAGCAGTCTTCAAGTATGAGTCCCAATAACAAAGTTCTTTTGTTACAGTAGTTTCATTTTTAGCAATGCTGAAGATGACCACAGTGCTACAATACTGCACTTGGATACCATGTGCCATTTTTAGGTTACCACTAAAATTGGTAAACATCAGCCAAACAGTACCACCTGTGAGTCTCTACTGGATCACCAGCTTGCCTTTCCAGAGCTGTGTGAATACACACATTTATATGTGTGTACTACTCCTCACTCTCTCACATAAGCACCAACCTCCATAGGCAAAGCAAGCAGGTCCAATTGAAAACCTGACCCAAATGCCACTTCCAAAGAAAACAATGACTAAGATTAATCATACATTGTCTAATCCCACAGTTCCCTTTGGGAAACCTGCACTCTTCAGAATACAGATATTAAAACAACATTGTAGCTTCAGAGTAAATTAAGAACTATATTCATACTTTATCATATCTACTACATATTTTCCTTTGGTCTTCACAAAACCAGTAAGTAAAAAATTTTAAACAGCAGATATGAAACCTAAAGCTTAGGCATGACCTCCTCTGGAATCTTTCAGGTCCTAAGGAATCTGGACTAAGAATGGCAAGCAACTGTTTAGGCTTCAGTCATTTCTATTCTAGGATTGCTCTAGGCAGCACTTGTTTCCTTACGTAGAAGTCCCCAAAAAAATGGCTGACATTTTTATTCAATTTACCCATCCTTAGAGGCTGAACATAAGGGACAGTAATCAAAATGCTGGGCTATATAAAAATGATCAATATTAGAAAAAAGAGCTCATTTATTTATTTTTACTTTAAAATTGTTATTTGATCCATGAAAGATAAATGGGTAAGTTTTCTTTCTGACAGCAGTTCTCAATAAGGCTTATACTTATTACATACAGCTTATTAGAGAACTGAAGTGTTAGCTGAACTGAATTCTTGATAAGCCATTAACCAGCTGGACCATCTTGTCACTTGGCTCAGATGCCTCATTAAAAGTTTTGAAGCTCACGTCAGTTCTCATTTTTCACTGAATTGATTGTTTTGTCAGTGAGAGGGAATGTACATCCAATCATCTCAGTTTAATTTTACTATGAAAATCCAATTCTCCATTCAAGAGTGACAAAACTTCAGGAAAAAAGCCTTCTCCACAATCCATTCTGTTTATTAACCCATTGCATTAAAAGTGCAATTATAAGTCTTTTCGTTTGACAAGTTTCTATAGGACCATGAGTCCTTTTACAAGTAGGTAAATATCTAGAACATTAGAGTGAACACTTCAATTCTGATAAAGGCAAATCAATTTAGAGAATCAAAAATACACTACAATTCTTCATGCCATATACTTCACAAAGCTGATGACAAACAGGAAGAGTTAGCCATATCCACTTTTCAGCATGATGAAAAGTTGCATCAGTATCCCGGTTGGAAACCACACAGAAGTGTTAAGATGACTCCAAAGATTTACTAGGAATGATCAAAGTAGAGGTAAACAAGAACTAGTCATGGTCCTGTGCTTCTGACTGGCAAAAGTCTCAGCACAAAGCCTGGAGGCAGACACTGAAGCAGCAGTCCCTGCAAGGCTGCCTCCCTGCACTCCTCCTGCTGGAAAATGAACTCTCATCAGCCGCAGCACACGTTGGCTCCACCATCCATACAGACATCACATATGCAGCCTGATCACACCACATGAGTTTCTCTTCCCAGCTTCCCCTTTTTCTGCAAGCACATCCAAAACCAGTACTTTATTTAATTCACAAAACTTGGGATTACTATCAGTTATGACAGGATGACATACGAAGTGTAGGCCAAGTCCTGGCAGCCGACAGAAAATCCTTACAATAATCACTAGAAAACTCCATGCCAGACATCTCTCATTCAGAGACAGATCTCTCATTCAGAGATCCTTCACTGATCCATAGAAGAAAAAAAAAAAACAACCCACCCTCAGATAACTGCCAGGTGTTCTGCATGTTCTTGCTAGATAGAAGGAATCACAAAGGGATCTCCTGTAGAGAAAGACTAAAGAGATCCAGAAACCATGAATTCTATGGGGTGACCAAAATTTGTGTTTTAGATGAGGACTCAAGAATACCTTGCACAAATACAAGTATCAGTACTAGCAAGTTCTAAAACACCTCAGAGGAGCACTTGTTAAATTTTTTAAGCATCACTGCATCGGTGGTGTAATTCTCCTATGATCTCCCAGAATGCCCATCTTCCTCCCAGGTTTCTCATAAAGGGGAGCATTAATAATTCTTCCATCCTTACCCAAAAGGCTGACTTATGAAATCAGTTTCTGGCATCACTTGCATGTCTATTGTAGACTTTCACAATAATACTGTACACACTGGAGATGCTTATTCCAACAAAACACAGTGTACATCTTCCTTGGCAAAGACCATACACGATGTAGATCTAAAAAGCTACTCCCAAAATCAGAAATAGTTCAGACAGTATCAAGCATACCACTAATATGTAAATTTAAAAATATGCACATTATCTTTCACAGAGCAAGGAAATTGAGCATAGTTGAGTCAGGAGAAAGAAAACATTCAAATATTTAACAGAAGGCAAGTGGTAGGATGAACCACTAAGAAAACTGATGTGGTGAATCATACTCTGCATCCACAAGCTTAACTGGCTTTGCGGTTCAATCCTGAATAGTTTTTGAATGAGTTAAAATATAAGAGAAAACAAAGCGTAATTGAAATGCAGATAGAGGGACCAGTCGGCTCCTGTCACCTAAAGCAACACAGGATACAATACATAAAAACAGCAAGGGTTTTGCTGTACAGTAACCAAAGTAATAACATGCACACCTTAGACATAAAAGGATTATCTTTATAGATGCTGAAAGGAAAAGGAAAATAAACACAAAACCCTTAAGTGTTGGATTGACCTGCAAGAAAAGGCTTTGACAACTAAAATTCAGTGTTGTAAAACAGATGAAATGAAAGATTATCAAAAGACTAATCTCCAAAGGGACACAAAGCAAGCAGCTAGGGAAAAGCACCAGAGGAAGTTTAAAATGAACATTTAGGACTTTTTTTCCCTTGGAATTTGGGGACTACGTATCTCGCACTCCCATTGGCAAGGCTATTCTCTATTCCAAGTTAACTTCCTGCAGAATACTACTGGGAATATCCTGCACTACCAGAAGACCAACCATGACCCAGAAGACCACAGATACTCAGCCTATCTATGAGTCAGCTATTCAAACTGCTACAGCTTATCCAAAATGGCTGTTTCTCATGACATTGTGCTTCAGTCACATACTGTCCGTCCTTGGGCTGGTGCCACTTCGTTTCAATCCTTTGAACGGGAACACTGAAGGAATTTCTTCAAGGCAAACTATAATGCCTGCCTTAAATAGATCATCACAACCTATAAACAGGCTTCCTTGTTTTCCATTTACCTCCTACTTTGTCCCACTGAAGAACTCTACAAAAGTAGTTCAAAACTCACTTTAGTTGTGAACTAAAAAGCACTATCCAGGGGAAAAAAGTTTAAAATATTCATATACTGTTCCCATACAGTGAAATATCTGATGTTCTGTGCATGTGCATCATATACAAAAATGATCCATAATTCAGAGTTTTGAACCCTGAAAAAGTTCCTTTAGCCAAAAAGATATCTGAAAACCTCTGTAGCACCAAGGCTGTGTCTGAAACACACTCCTAATGTGTTCAGCAAGAATGCATACACAAAAAGCCAGGGAAGCTGGAATTCAAATGAAAGCAGTTTGTCAGAAAAGCTGCACAAACGTTCTGATACTGCATCCCTTGCTTCACTGGCAAAAACTACATTTCTGTGGGTATAAGAGTGGGTAAGTAGATTTGTGACATTACATATTTATGTTTAATTTAAATTTCTTTCCCTACCACACAACTCCAAACAACATCCCAGTAAAACAATTCTAATTAAGCTAAAGACAGTATCATAAAGATAATAGACACAGATCTGGTTTTAGTCTGAAATGCACTAAATACTTCTTTAACAAGCAGACAGGCTTACTCTTGCTGCAAAGAGTCAGTAAAGAATTATCTTCCCCCACTTTTGAGATAACCAAGGCTACACAAGCCCCTTTTTTCACAGGCAGAGACAGGACACAGCCAAATCTCTGGACAGATGCCTATCAGAGCAGCCATATTCATTTTCAGAATAAGAGCCTTCTGTCCAACTATCCGGCACCAGGATGTGAAGAGAGGCAGGACAAGGCCATTTAAGCACCAGCCTGGAAGCACCTGAGAATTAGCTCCTTGGAGGTTCTGTTACCACTCCAACATTTTCTTAATTACCTTTGCAATCAAAATTCTAATGCTTGAATGCTTACTATCTAGAGCTACCTCGCCAATTCCTTTTGCAGAGTGTCAGGTAGCTTTGTAATTTTTCCTCCTTAAGACCCACCACTACAATATAAAATAATTTTTCCACAGAATGGCTATGATCCAAACATAGAAGTCAGCACTTTCAAGGGACAGCTGTGTGAAATAATCCCTTGAGAGCCCAATTCTAAGACCTCTTTTGCTAGGGGATCAAAAGGTGAAAGTGTCATTGAACAGTTTTAAAATCCTCAAAACATGAGAAAATTTCTAAGATGGTTTTCTTGTTATTACCACAGGGTTTTGTCCTTAGATCTTCTAGTTTCTTAGTTTGGGCCACAAAACTGAATTATTCCAAAGGAGACAGAGAGGGAAGATGAGGATTTTAATAACTCCTTATTCTTTAATTGGTAACTAAAAATGAGGGCCAAGTGTAAGCACCTGCTGCTGCAGCACTTGAGAAGTATTGGAAATAGTTTTCAGAAGCCAGCAATAATATTACAGTACAGAGTAGCAAGTGTTAAAACTCAAAAATTATAATTAACTGCACCAGCATCGATACTTAACAGCCTGCAATTGTGCAAGACCAACAGATCATCCAATGAGCAGGAGCTGGAGAAATGAATCACAGTCTCAGAGTTGCAGTCCTATCTTCAAAGCTCTTAGCAGGCTGAAAAATTTATGAACAGGCATCTTCAGAATGAGTTGCAACATATCTGTCCATCAGAAACAGACATTCCCCCTTGTGAGTTCACTTTGCAAGTAATAAAATCCAGACTGCATTGCAAACAAAGAACTGCAGTGCCCCCCACACCCCACTTGCTCTTGCCCTGAGCACTGTGGCTACAGAGGCTGAGAGGTTTTTGATGCTATTTTCATCTCTCCTACGCTTCCAATACATGTTGGATCTCACAGACCTTTCTTGCCATTTCCTATTTCAAAGTATGCTTTCTCAGACAGACCTAGTTCATCCTCAGTCACCTTCTGCTGAAGGTCCCCACAACCACTTGGTTTGGCAGAGCAAATTAATGCTCAATACCAGCCAAACTGAGATAGCTTGAGCACTTTCAACATACTAAATTGCTGACTCAGGGCAAGTGGCTCCATTTCAGAATTAGTCACACATATAAGGCTGTGAGGTGGAAACTGAAATTTGTGCCACTCTGAACTCTTCTTATCTCAGCTGACTTCACTGTGCTTGTGTCTAACTAAGGGCTTCACACGAGATCCCCTGGCAGTGATCAGCTATGTAGAAATAGGATGCTTTTCTCCAAAACTCACAGTCTTTTCAAAGACAAGCAATGCAATGGGATGGTATTGTAAGAACACGGTAAAATCTGGAGATCATAGAAGATATTAGAGTTACCTACCAGAATTACACCCAGAACTGCTTTTTAAAAAATGGAGGTAACAGTTTCCAGGCAATCCAAGGGATAACTGCCTTTTCCTATTATGAGCTCCCGCCAATCCTTCCTTCCAAAGCACTTTCAAGTTTCCACTTCCCAGGAAAGGCAAACAACATTAGACACAGCACAGACTTGGCTCTGAGCTAATTAAGAAGGAATTCCCATACATTGTTTTAGATACTAAAAACTAAAACAAAACTAAAAGCAGTCAAGTACTATTCTGATTAAAGCTATGTTTAGATTGTTTATAGATTTTTTTGCAGTTGTTTCATTTATATACTTTATATATTTTTCTTAGGACTTCTATTTTCCTTCTCCTTCTGAACAGTCATGACTACTAGCCATAAAAAAGAAAACACCACAGCACAAACATTGACCTAACTCAGCCTTCTATATAACAGTTGTTTGCTGGTAGACCTATTTCACTTAAACTCTGAACATCCAGAGTCCAATTTCAAGTGAAAAGTCCAAAAGGTATTTAAAAAAAAACCCCTGTAAATATACAAACTTCTGTATTTTAAAATACATCAGACAAAAAAAAAAAAAAAAAAGATAATTGCCACATCTAGTAAAAAATAAAATTATATATTCCATTCTATCTATATAATTTTTTCTCTGAAGGCTGATAAGAAAGCAAACAGATTTTGACAAGGGCATTTGCTTTCAAAAGCAATTTAAAAAACTTCACTTTCAAGAACTGCATTTAACTACAGCTAAATTCATTTGAGCAGTATTTTCACAGATGCTTCCATCAGACTAATTACAACATACCGGTACCAAAGCTAGTTCTTCACATCTGAACACTGAAGAGCTGCAAAGTCTGCTGCTTGCGCAAATACAGAGGCTGCTGTTCCAAGAAACATTTTCTACTTGAAAACTTCAATTCCTGTTTCTCTAGAAACTTGCTTAATGAGAAGCAAGCAATTTCTGAGGATATTAAAATTTACCCACTCAAACAGTTGCAACACAAACAAGTGAACTGAATTACATTGTACAGCATGTGCAAGTCAAACCCTCAGGATGGGAAAGCTGTACAAAGAGTAATTATGCATTTGTAAAACCAAGCCAACACACAGTGTAAGTTGAACAAATTGCTTCATATGGCATCACATGGAGGCTCACGCAGACTATTCACAGGCTACATCGTGAATCAAGTCTTCAGAGTTTAAAAAAAGATAGTTTCCAAGTAAGGCGAATCCAGAAAATGTCACTTATTTTAAAGTTTTATTCTCTGAAAAGTCTTTGCTTGGAAATACTTCTTCAGGGTAAAGATAACACACCTGTCTCAACACTGCTTTTAGGTCCCTGCTTCACAGCTCAGAAGTGCAGAAGCTTCCAGTGCCAACGGATGCAATAAAGCAAGCGTTTTTCTCTGAAGCATCTGTAACATCTTGGCTGAAGCTTCTTAAACAATTAAGCTCAAGACAGACACTTGGCTTGAAAACTTGCAGGCCAGGTGGTTAAGATACACACCAGTTGGGCAACTGAAAGCAGGACCTTATGACAAATCAAATTTAAGTGGTGCTACCTAATGTATCAGTCCCCTGAGTCCCGATAAAGAGTTTAACAGTAGATGGCCCCTAGGTAAATAAAGAGCATTAACAACATTTCTTCCAAAGACAGCTTGTAAAATTGCAGACCCTTCCAGAGCTAAACTGCAGGATGGATACATACTTATGCTACAGAGCTGCCCTCTCAATCTGCCTCACTCACTGTGCAGCCCAAAAAGTGCAGTAACAGAGCTCAGGATGGAGCTCCCCAGCACTCCCACTGTCAGGAGGGGAACACACCCGACTGACAGCCGTGGTCAGTGCCTGCAGCACCCACCCTGCACACACCACTGACCGCTCAGCTCTGCACCCTCACACACACTCCTCCATCACACTGCAGTCCAGGTTAAAACCAAGGGCTTTCATGGCATCAGACAACACTTATTTCCAAGGTATTTCCAGTTCCTGACGAGGATGTAGCTCACCTGGAAAGAGATTCACATTGTTCCTTAGATTAAGGTCAGCGGTTCTATTGAAAGAATCCAGCCCAGAATGAAAATCAAAGACAAATATGCTGATTTTCATACTTTCAGAAGTAAAAATAAGTATCGACTGACACATTATGCCAACTGATGGGTGGTAATGCAAAGAATTACAGATATGTGTAGCTTCTGAATAATTTTAACCAACATTTTAGGCATTGTCACCAAGTCTCAGACTGAACATTCAAATACAAAATTGTCTTGGAAGGATTTTGACAGCAAAACCCAGAGGGGCTGCAAAAGTAAGCAAGATGTCTCTTCATATCACCTCAGAGCATGAGAGCATAACCCTCCAAAGCTTTTAGAACAGAATTACTGAAAAGAGCCAGCAACTATTGCTTCATTTGCAGATCCTTTACTGAATAAAACCAGAAAAACTGATGCACTGAGGTGGCATTTTCTGAAACACAACACTCCAAATACAAACATGTGAAGCTCCTCCATCCTTTGAACTACCTTAATAACTCCAGAAGGTGTTTTCCATCCAAAGCTCCACAGCTGCAATATCCAAATTGGATCCACAATTACTGCTTAGGAGAAGACAAGGACAAACAGCAAGGTAGGAGACCACACAACACACATCATCTCCTTGACCCTCAGGATCAAAGAAAACCACCCTGGACATCCACAACCTATAAGGCATAAAAACCTTATACTGCCCCACATCAGTAACAATTATGGAGAGCAGATGCAGTGCCCTCTCAGGTCCATGGGGAAGCCTTCTTCTCTCCTTAAGTTTATCCTGCATCCCTTTTTTCATGGAAACTGGCATACTTGTCATGGAATAATCAGCTGGGTCCCTGCCGTCAACTTATACAGTATCATTAGTCAGACATTGAATTAGAAGCCAAATTACACAACTTGTAACTTGTAAACCAAGATTCCTTATCCAATCAAACTTTTTTTCCATTGATGCTACAGCAGGAATCACATAGGAACACAGAACAAAAACAATGACAAGGATTTCAAAAGGAACAGGACAAAAAATAAACAAAAACCCCCAACCAAACAAAAAAACCTGAGACAAAACCCAAACCAACAGATCCCATCACTACCAAAGTGCTGTTATTTGGAGTCTCCAAGTTACACCATCACCAGTTGTGACAGTATCAGATATTCTGAGTTCATGTGAACATGTGGTTGGATACAAACTGTCTCTGTGCTTCCACCATTCAGGAAGAACTAAAAATCAAACCAGCCACAGATGCTTACAAAGAAGTGAAACTAAACCGATAAAAATGGAAACTAATTCAGCTCGGTATCCCCACTTAGACAGTCAACCCCTCTTATCTTTGGTGAGTGTGTCCCACGATGTGCCAAAGTGCACAGCACCACGACCCTTGATCTCTGCTTGATAGAAGTCATCATTCAAGGCTCAAGATATTTTGCCACTCTGGTATGTCTAACAGACTGTTCAAACCCCACAGAACACAGCCAGGCTAAGTGCTGTATTTGCTATTTCTGAGAGCACACATTGAGGATTCTCAGACCCTCAAACTGTAAACCTGACATTAAACTAGAAAAATGACCATTCAGATGAGGTTCCAGATGAAAAATTTCCCAGCACATTGTCACCAAAACAAGAGATCACACGCCAATGTACGGCTGAAAAAACACCAACATTTTTCACAATATGACCTATTCCAGACAAGTTATTTTACAGAAAGTCAGAACAGGAAACACTGAAGTCTACTATGATTCTGAAGCAACGTTGCAGACTTTCTAACAAGTATATATATCCACAAACACCATCAATATGTCAAAGGAAAGCATGTTCTCAGTTCCTGGCATCTAGACCAACAGCATGGATTCAAACAGAAGAGAAGTTTCCACTCATGCAACTGAAAGGTCATTAAAGTCCTCATTAAAGGACTCCAGGACAGCTTCTGCTTCCCCAAACCCATAGAGCTGCCATCAATGCTATACTGGCTCCATGGGCTTCTATTGCTCAGGCACTGCATTATGGAATTCTACAAACCAGAAGAAAAGCATTTCTGAAACCCCATGTACCTGGAAGCAAAAGTGAGATCTGTGCAGATGCAGCAACTCAAACAGACAATGCTTTGGGGTTTTCTTTTGGGGTTTTTGGTGGGTTGTTTCGAGGCATTACCTTTTTAAGCCCTGCAGAGACTACAAGCCCCCAGTGCGGTCAACTGCATTTACTGTTCTGTCATCTACAAGTGTTAACCATAGACATTAAAAATATCTGAGCTACCCCATTGATCGAGAAAGTTTTTCAGAGCAACAGACATGGCTCCTCTCAAGGTTTGAGAAACAGGTGGCTTCACTAAACTCAGGCCAATTTCCCCTTTTGTTTATGCTTTTTTAGCAGTCCGCAGTTATTGCAAATGTTTGTTTTATTTCCAATCCAGTTTCAGCCCTATGCAGTGCAGTCTTCAGTATTCAAGAACTACAACCTTGCTTTACATTAGTTTTCTGCACACAAGCTATTATAAGTTAATGACCATGCCCATTCTCCCATTTAAGTGTTTTCCAGTCGTGGACTTAGCACTCAACGGCTTTTTTATGGCACTTTGTTTCACATTATGCTCAGCAGCCCATGCAACACATTGCATTTTGCAACCAAACAGCCAATGGCCACTGGCAGACTCCCCCACTTCCCCCCCTCTTTCTCAATGTTATTGGAATAAATAGCCTTATTCGCACATGGATGGCAGCAAAAACCCTCTGCAACCTGCAAAATCAAGTTAACCCCCTCAATTATCAGTATCGAGTAAATTTATTTCAACTCTCATTACATTTGATTTGTTGTTACTTAGGATCACATAGGTTTCTCAGCTTTTTTCCTAGAAATCCATACTGAAACATTATTATCTGGCCAAAAGACCAAGGGGCAAGTCTGGATAAATATTCTTACCTAATAAACTACAGAGGGAAAGGAGACAAGTAGAGTTTAGAGCAACCCTTTAGCCACTTTTGGAACAGCATCAGTAAAATATAGGACCAGTGGATGAAACTTTATCATCAGTATAAGAGGACTTCTGTAATACTCTAGAAAAATTATTATAACTTCATCTGAAAAAGGAATTTGCATTTAAATGGCTCAGCTTCATTCTTTCTTCTTTAAGTGAGTCTTACACTATTTCTAACAGCCTCACAGGACAGTTTTTAGAGTAATGCTCATGACCCTCTAAACTAACAGTCTGGTCACCAACTTGTGATCCCAGTGACTCCTGATAAACTCACAGCTGTCGGACTGAGTATTTATACATGAAACAACTGATGTATTTCCATCTGGTCTTCATGACAAGAGGATGACTATATAGAATGGCAAATCACTCCTGCTTCCAAACACAACTCAGGGAAGAGGAAAGGGAAACTGCTGAGTTGGACTGCCCTTGACCCATGACAAACAGACAACTCAGCTGTCACTTATGTTTTGGTCATTTGAGTAGCTGCAGAAAGTATATCTGAAATGAGACACCCTATTCAGCTGAAGCTCAATCTAGTCCATGGATTTTTTTCCCTTCCTGGAAAGAAATTTGGCTTGAGAAGGGGGAAGGGAGAAGGCAAGAGTATAAGGCAAATTCCCAAGAGAACACTAAGCACATTTCCATGGATGAGATTGATTTACCAGCTGGAAAATCTAAGTTTGGAAGAGGCGGCTCCAGGAGTCAAGATTTAGATGCAGGTTTTAAACACGCCCATTATTCTTTTACATAGGGTAGCTGAACACAGATACAAAATCTGCTTCATTCCACAGTGCAGAGGGGGGGTATGGGGAGACAAAAAATATAAAAATAAAAACCCTTGTTTTGCCAGATGGCCTATACAAGGACCACAGGAGGATTCAGGAAGACCAAAGTTAGAAAATAAAGCAAAAACCGACACTGGCAATGACTGATACACTGTTTTGTTGGGGGGGAGGAATGACAATACTTCCGGAACAGGTAAGAAGCCAGAACAATTACCATTCCCACACAGGAACAAGAGAAACAAAAGATACCATTTCCCTGAATATTAATGCCAGAGAAGATAAGGACAGAAGTCAAAGGGAAAGTGGAAAATAGTTTTCTGCATCATCACCCAACTCATTCTTTCCATTCTAAATTCCAGTGCCAACTTCCTCGCATTTCATACTCCTCTTAAGTGACAAATTATACTTAAAACATCACTTTGCTCACGGCCTGCTGCTTTTTAGCTGCAGTCATCCACACCAACTTACTTAACGTGCTTATCGGTTGCGTCATTACCTGGCATTTATCAGTTATTTAAATAACGTAGCTGCGCTCCTTCAAATCTCACAAGTTTACCCGAACCGTAGGGCTTGTTGCAAGAAGTTATCAAGACCTGAAGTTGAGCAACACAGTTTTGGACGTGCTACAACAGTACAATCACACATCATAAGTGTAGTTCGGAAATTTGGTATTATCTTAAAACCTGCCACATTAGAAGCCACAACTGTTTTCTGACAGAGGTCAAACCACTGTAGAACTGCAACAAAGCAAACCTTCAGTTAAACAATTCAGAACACCAACCAGCAATAACACTAAATAACAGAGGCTAACACAAAAAGAATTTGGGGAATTATTTTGCTGATGTTGAAAAGTACAGCCAGCTACTTTAGCACAGCTGATCCTGGCTTACTTCCTCTGGTTAGCCTGACCTAATCTAAAAGCTACTTAAGCTTTCTTCACAAAACTGAACCATTTCTTTGATTCACCACTGGGCATTAGTTGTAGTTTTCTAACATGAAAAAAGGATTTCCAGAGTTCTTGCAGATTCTTACCCATCAGTTTATCAGCTATTTCCTAATAAAAATCCTATCACTCACATGGTTTAGAATCTAAGGTTGCTTTCTCCCAGATGCCAAGGAATAATGGGATTTTACAGTATGGGTTTATCAAGCAGAAGCCATTTACAGCTTGGGTACATTGGGAGTTTTCCCAAAATCTCTACATTTGGAGCAGTGAGACTCTACAAAGTTTTTCTCACTCTTGTTCAACTCCACACTTTAGACCTATTCAACTGTGTATCTTAGAAAACTGATCCAGAAAATCTTCTGGAACAGTTAATCATGTACCACTAACTAGGCCACAGATGCCGGAGGTTTCTCCAGTTCCAAAAAAAAAACACCTTCAAACACCTAAATTACGGCCACAAAGATGAACCGTGCGGGTTCACAATCTATTACAAAGTACTAAAAAAACCACAACAAAATGCTCATCATTACTGGCTGCTGCCCTTCTTCAGCTCAAAGTCTGAATATATACAGAAATGATTTTATATGTTCACGAATATTACACAATTATTTTATCTGCAAATCTGTAAAAAAAAGAAACTGAGGCATGTCAACAGTAGGTACCTTATTCTGTAAGTTATTACTCATCTAAGAATATAAAGGAAGGTGTTTCAGCAAAAAGCAGTGAAGAAACCCATAAACTTTAATGTAAGTATTATATTAATGATATAATACTATAATAAAGCCGTTCATAGCAATCAATTCACTGTTTTAAACTGGCTTGGTCCTAAAACTTTAAAATGTTATATACATACTAAGAAACAAGGTTTTTGCTGCTCCTCATCTTGTCTTGCAAATGCCTTTTCAACTCTCAAAGTTCCTTAGAAGAAGCTACTTAAGTCAAAAATAGTAACAGATTTGAGAGTCTCCAACAGCAATAAATCAAACCTCAATTCTGCTAAGTTTTTTGGGAGAAGATTTCATACTGAGAGGAAGAAAAACATTTTTACTGAACCACAGCCCCAAGATATAGACAAGGCAACTGGCTCTTTTTCCTATTTGGAGTAAGTTTTATCATCTGCACTTAGTCATGTTCAGTGGCATTGAAATGCTTGAAGGAAACTTGAGTATTAAAGGCAGCTTATGACATCTTCAGGTATAGGACACACACAGTACACTCAGGTACTACATTTATGTCTTCAGCAGCTCCCTAGAACTCTTCACCTTTTTTCTTTTTTGGTTCCCAAGGGTAAATACACAACCTGTCAGACATGTTCAGGCTTGTACAATAAGATCAGCAGAAGAAATCCTACCATCACCTTACCTGGCTCACAGTTGCCATCAAGAGGCAAAAAATTTCAAATTCAAGCGTCCTGTATAATTCACCACCCCCCCTCCGGGCACAGATAACCTAAAATGCATTTCTGCTTTTGAGTCTGCAGAAGCTCAAGATGCACATAAAGGAAGTAGAGAAAGCCACAGGAAAGAAAAAAAAAAAAAAGAAAAAAACATTCTAAAACTAAAGTCTTATTTTTGTATCAGATATTTCTGCAGTTTCACCGCTTTTAGCACACTGTTCCTGGCAAACCTAACAACCCACTAAGCCTCAAATGATGATAAATGCAAACAAAAAACATGCCCTCAAAGAGCATTCTACATACTGTCAATCTCTACTTGTCTACATCCAGAGAGGGCAATATTTAAAAAAAAAAAAAAAAAACACAACACAATCACTTTTCAGACAGTATTTCTTACTGCAGGATACTTATCTTAACAGACTGGTTCAAGAACTCTCCAACTTGTCTCACTTATCACATTTATTCTTTAAAGAGGACTCAAACTGAGTCCAAATCAGCTACAGCAAAACAGAGCACACTAACTTAGCATCTTGCATTTTCTAGACAGACAATCTACATTTCCCAAATGAAAGCATACCATAAGCAGCTGAATAAAGAACGAGACAAACCAAATATAGTTCTATGTTGGAAAATATTTGTAAGAATAAAACTCTCATTTAAAAGGAGCAGATTTGAAAACAGACATGGTAACATTTTGCAACATTTAAGCAAAACCTGCTAACAGTTCAGAAATTGCCATTAACAGATGCATATTACATAACTGTACTCAGATTTGCAGATCCTTAAGATAATCAGCCTGGATATGCTGAAGCTTTTAATAGCAATATTCCTGGGGTTTTGTTCGTATATCATTAGTCTGTCCCAGGATAGAAGCAGTCAAAAAAACATTCAGGCAGGGGTCATGAACTTGCCAGCAACAATCAGCAAAGAAACAAGTCACAGGTTGCCCTGAGAGGAAAATGTCCAAGGAAAACTGGGTAACCCCATCAGTTGGATGGTTTTAAACTATCATAAGACTCCACTAACTGGCCAAACCCAGACAAAACATACATAACTGTAGGGATCAGCTTTGTCCTTTCATTTAGTTCAGCATGGCTGTTTGAGATTTGCCCCAATTACATACAAAGAGATCAGAACTCCTATTCTTTTCAAAATCTTTTAAATGGTCGCAATAAACTCACAATCACATAATTGGAGTTCTCCATTTCTAGTTTCCTGCTTTCTGTGGCTAGTCCCAAATCTGCTATCAGAACTATCTTCAACTACTGATGCAATGAAACCAGAAATTACTGAAACATGCAGATGAAAAGGATGATCCAGAACAGCCAAACAGAAACAACAGAGCTTCTACCTCACATAAGAGATCTAATAAAGCTTATTTTCCACACCATCTGCTATCTTACTAAAGCAGAAAAGCAGAAGTTCAGTGGATAGCTACTGAAAGGTTCTACCAATGACTGCTTATTTAACACAAAGGCAATAGGATCAGAACCATTCTGGACTATGGCTCAAAATCCAACTTGTGATGTGGATGCTATCAGAGTTGTCAAAGCTTCCTCTGAGTTTTAATCTTACTGGTAGCATGCTAGAAGAAGTCCTACCAACCACCTGTGAAATTAGAAGACTTGAAATGCACCACAACAATCCTGTCCTGAGGGCAGATACTTCAGTGGATTGCTGCCCATAGGTTGCTGATATCATTGTCAACAGATGAACCAGATCACTTCAGAATCCTGTTCTCAGGCACACAGAGTACCAAAAAAAAAAAAAAAATTTCATCCTCTCATTAAAACACATTCATTCTAGTTGTCTTTGACATATCACTTTGAAAACTTATCAATATTTTAGTTACAAGGTAGACAGCCACAAATATACTTCCTGGAGGATTTCTAGATTCTAAGTATACAGGCAGCACTCCCAAAGGTTCTGCTTAGACCGAAAAAGACAAACACAAACTTAGCAGTTTGTCCCTCTGAGTGATTTAGAATGAGTTATCATCATAAAAGCTGCTTACTGCTTTAGATACATAGTAATACTTCCATAGCTTGGGGAAGGCTATGATATTCTAACACCACCAGTTCTGTCTTTATCAGGCTGCAGTTTCCTTTGCCAAAAAATAAACAGAGAGCATGTTAAGTTGCTTGTGATCCAGGCAAAGTAACACAGTGCTGCTTGGAATACCCCAGGCAAATCTGGAAGTGCTTCAGAATAATCTGGGTATGTGCAATGCACCTGCCACCACCAGGTGAAAATGACAACTGAGATGAAGTTCAGAAGTATGTTTGAGAACTGAATTTGAATTCTGGTCACTGCATTCCATCACAGTTATTTTATTCTGGCTTATTAGAAAAGACAGATCAGGCAACACCTGTGATGATCTTGCTGCATGGATCTCCTTTTGGGTCAAGAGGACTGCATAGCACAGAACACTATTAACACAAAGTTTCTCCTCTGAGGCATGGAGTCAAGGAGTTTCTCCAGGTTGTGCCTACAAGACAAGAAGTGAACAAGCTCCCTGTCTCAAAGATGACCTCATGTGAGGCACAGATTCAATCCCAGTCACTTCTTCCCGTCCCCCAGCTCTCCCAAGTGGAATGAAGGAAGTAAAAACCACACATTGAGAAATGTTGGTATGACAATTTGCAAATATACTGAGGAAGCTGGAAAAAGGGTAGAAAGAAGGATATCTATGGTATCTTGACCATAAAATAACTCTAACACTCTTTAAGTAAGATTCAGTATATACCCTAAATGATTGCCAAAATAAGCTATAAGACAGTCCTAGGGACTGTAAGCAGCTTCCACAAAAATACTTATCAAGACAGTATAAAATTTGAGTCTCATTCATCTCGACACAAATTCATGCACTAGACTTGAAAAGATTTGCAGATGGTTCATGTTAGATAAAAGCCTTCAATTACTCCAAGAAATCGATTTTCAGCACTACAAATCCTCCTATTTAAAAGAGAAATTGTTTTAAGTATACTGGAAAAGTGTTTTTCCAGACATGGTGTACACACATCATGATCAAGTTAAAACCATGGTATCATTATCTAAAGTTTTAAGGGTCAAAAACAGTAACTTTCTACCATCTGCAATTAAAAAAAAAAAAAAGAAAAAAAAAAAGAAAAAACCCACACAAGCACATGCTCTGCCAAGAGCAAGTCCTCTGCCCAGCTGCAGAAGCATTGCAAACTTACATGATATTTATTATCCTCCTTATAACTCAAATGTTACATCCATTATGTAGACTAAGACAAAGCTGAAAATGTGAACTTAAAGGCTAAAACTGAAAAATGCTCAACTTTCATTTCAAGTCAACCCTGAGTTGAAAGAACAAATTAGTAATCTCGGAAAAAAAAAAAAAAAAAGAAAAAAAAAAGGTTGGTAACCTTTACAGGAAATGAGAGTTTCTGAGGAGATGCATGACAGGAAGCATCGAGGCTGTCACTGCCTTGCACGAACTCTGCCCTATGCAGCGTGGAGAACCTGGGGGTCAGTCAGAGCTGGGATGTTCAACGAGCATGGGGTGTATGAAACAAAGCCAACAATGACAAAATAAGGTAGAGAACATGTGACCCAGAGGGATGCTGCTAACCAAAAGGTACTGAAACTGCACTGTACCATGTGCTGCATCCATGGAGACTACCACAGATCTATTACTGCTTGTTTTATTTATTACTCTTGCTAGACAGCTCTCAAAGGACTCCACACAGGATGTCTCCAGGGAGCTTTTATCAGGTAGAGGTTTTTTTTCCCCCCTTTCAGAAAAAAAGATCACAGTCCTGGTATTTTTCCTTAGCTCTCAAAAGTTTAGTTACAAAGCTAAGTGTTTTAAAGCACAACAGTCCAAAAAAAAATCTCATTTAAAGGATTTAATTCTGCCCCTCTCAAACCCACACAAACTGACTAATAAGAGCCTGTTTATTCCCATAAAAAATGCTGCATTTTCAGAATGTACTTATCCGATTATCTTTATTGCCTCACAACCAGCCAGTTACAAATTGAACCACAGCCATCTCCAAAAGTGATATCCCTTTGAGGTAAGATTATTTTCCTAAGTAGAGGTCTCCTAACAGCTGCAGCTCCAGAATGTACTTTAAAGCTCCCTTCTCTCTTTCAGGGTCACCTTTGTCAAGTCTGAGGGAGCCTGACCACTGTTTATACTTCTACAGGTAATTAGTCTGGCTCCTTTCCCATGTCATTTATCAAGTTGTCAATTGTATCAATTACAGCACAAACACTCAGGAATATGGCTGAGTTTTGTTCTTTAGCCAAAGGAGAAACTTTCACATCAGAGATTTGAAGCCCCTAAGTACCAGTAACTTGTTCTACCCTATGACATAGAAAACCAATGAAAATTTAGACCTTACTGCACCAAATTTCAAGGTTCTCGTGTGCACACACCTCAAGACACTTGGAAATCCAGTGTAACCTGAAAGTACTATATAAACCCATTGTACACTTACGGTTTTACAGTTTTTTACTATCAGTATTTTGGAAACTGTAGAGCTGAAAACAGAAGAAGAGCTAATAAGGACAGCAGGTTGTTCACAGATTGTCACATATCTTGCTTAATCTACATTTGTGACAATTATGCATCTGACCCAGGAGCAGTCATGAACAGAAGGCACACTGCTGCTGCAGCCACACCTAATTCTGCTCACACACTAGGAAAGTATTAAAAACATTGATGTGAAGCACCGGGTAGGCATGGGAGCCACCATACTACATTAGACTTCATCTTCCAATAGAAGTCTTATAAAATGTCTTTTTAAATATTCGAAACTAAACCACAGACAGAGCTGTCAAAGAAGGCATAGCTGTTTCAGGATGCTGACTATTTCTCCAGAACTAGCAGAACGTAATCTTTTCCCAATAGCACTTGACAATAAATTCCAGGTCCACATTCCACAGCTTCCTCTCACTGCAGAAAGGTCTTGATCTGGTTTTCCATTTTCCCTAATGTAGCTACACAATCGTGCATCAGAGCCAGCATCTCTGAAGTCAGGCCTCCTAGTGAGCAATATACAACCAAAAAAAAAAAAAAGACACTACAGGATGCCACAGTTATATGATACAAGACCTTTTTTGGTTGTTTCAGAAGCTGCACGTTCAGGTCTGACATTCTCAGCTCAGCCAGTCCAGAAAGCAAAGAGAATTTTAAGAATTAAACATCGACTTCAGCAAGCTGATATTTATCATGGTGAGCCTGCAGTGGAGTCTATACTCCAGAGTATAGAAACTACATTCCATTGTTGTCTGCTGACCTAAAAATCACTATTAAATATAGCTTTAAGTCTACGAGATAAAGATAGGCATAGTTAAATCTGAAGTGTCACTAGAAGAAGATATACATCATATCCAAGCAACTTCCTGCACTGCAAGTTTTAAGTTAACTATTAGACTCAGACAAATTCTGACAGATGGAAATATTATTTAGTACCTCACTGCTTCCTGTAACAAATTGACAACCAGTTGCATTATCATTTTACCAGAGTGCACTACAGAATCTCATGGTTCACATTCAGTTATGGCATTATGCTTGTTCTCAAGTCGTTTTTCAGTGCTACTGCCAATGAGAAGAAAAATCCATCTGTAAGCTGAAGTGCTTGTACACCACACTTGGTCTGTAGTTACACACCTGCAACAGAATTGCACACATGTAACCCTGCACCAATTTATTACTCAGGTGATTTATAACTAAAGGCAACCAAATTCACATTCAGCTTCCCCTCCAAGCAGGAACCAGAACAAACACTTCTTGCACCACTTCCACCTGTCCACCTCCTTTCTTACCCCCAGAAGCTCTATGTTGCTTTGGGAGAGCCCTACAGCTCCTTTTCTCCTTCAGCAGCTCACCTGTTAAGCAAAACAACCTGACTGCCACTGCACTGGAGCCAGAGTAAGAATGGCAAAGCAATGTATCAGCAAGGCAACACATTTGTGAATTGTATCTGCTGACTGACAAACCCACCCTTTCTGTGAAAGAACACAAAGCACAGGAGGGACGCAGCACATACCAGACAAGCAGTGCTGTTCTCCAACGTACACAGTTTACCAGGAATGGATTTCCAACCAACGCAAATATCTTTCCAATAACAGCTGATAAATTGTGCTGCCTTTAAGGGAACACACTGTCCAAATGAAAGAAGATAAGCCTTCAAATGCCTGACAAATATACAGTTCAAAAAAGAGCCCAATTCACCTCCGTATCACCAAGCACACGTTCATATTAGAGACGTTACTAATTTGAATGACATAACCCAGAACAATAATTCTAGATACGAGACTTTGCAGTCCAGCAAGTGACTGTACTATTCTGTAATCAGAAGTTCAATAACAATTTTGGTGTCAAACCAACTCACACAGGGCCTCAGAGGGATGACACGGTAGCACTAAGATTTGGCTTTTACAGTCAGCTATGTGACTCTTGCTACTTCTGGCATAAGAGTATTGCTTTGCATAAATAAACAATGCAACAGGGCAAGGCATCACATTTTAGCCACAATGTTACCTGAACTGTGCAGAGGTGATGAACGACTCGGTGCTCAAAAGGGAGTCAGAAAGACTAACCAATAATGCAATTGTACAGGACGAGTTATTTGAAATTAAAATAGAAAACAGCAGTAGTTACCACTTTTGCCAACATCTATCTATTTAAAGACCCTTTAGGCAGTAACCCTACCTACTCTTTCACTCAATTTATGAGATGTGCTAATGACAACAGTAGGAGGCACACTTGACTCAGAATAACTAGAGTTGAGATGAATATATACAAGTAGAATAAAAGTATTTGAAGGCTAACACTACACTAACAATCTCCTTGCAGCAACTGAAGCTGAGCACTGGCATGCAGCAGCTGCTGCTGAGCTCTTCACAGTTCCACTGCACTCACAGCAGGGCAAATCATATTGAAATACCTGCACCCAATATTTCAAGTAGGTTCAGTTACAATTTGCTTCATATACACAGGTCATGAAGTAAACCGGGATTGTCCATCAGTCACACCTCTGTTGGGGTTTTGTTACATTCTGCAAACTTGGTCCATCTTCCACAGATCAAAAAAACTAGAGTCTTAGCCACAGCCTTAGCTTGCTGGAGATACTGAGAGCACTATTTGGTGACCCAGTGAATTTCAGCTCTTCCTCCTGCTTCCTCCACAGTTCCATACATCAAGCAGAAGGGGAATTACAAAGTAGTTCAAGAGCCTTAAGGATATAGAGCAATATTCTCCAGAGTCTCACCAACAACCTGGGAACACAAGCTGCATTCCACACACAGCCTCCAAACTTCCTCTGAAAGGAAGCAGATTGAGAGAATCAGGTTTTAGTCTTTATTCATATAGAGCTTATATATAAAAATGAGGTACAGTTGCATTGTTCAGCATTAAAATGTCATTCTGCCAGAGACCATCACAAAGTCTTCAGTAGAGCTGTTTAGAAGACTCTAGGGAGGTGGGACAGCCCAGATGCCTCTGCTTGTTGGCATGAACACAGAGAAGGAAAGTTCTGCTCTTGCTGAGGAACATTATTTCAGGACAATTAAAAGTAACCATCAGTTAGTTATGGTTACTGAAATACAGAATGGAAGAAAATCATTCACATTTCCCTAAAAAAATAATTATGCCTTGAAGGTTCACCAACCCCCAACTCATGGCATTCTGGAAAACCAATAACATCTGAGTCCATCTTTGTGAACACAAATTGTCTTTTGATATAAATCATGCATAACAAATATCAATCTGTCAACAATTATACTTTCGTAGAGAAAGAGAAGGATATACCCACCATACCAATAAATAACAAATTCCTCCTTTTCTTTCTAGACAATAAGACTTAAGCTTAAAGTATTCTGCTAGCCGTAGAGTCTAGCTCCTTCAGTGAATACTTTTAACAGCTATAAAATTTACACTGGTGTTTCAAATTTGTCACTTTGTACTAAGTCTCCTTAGGAGAGGAAAACTACAGCCTTTGGAATAATTTAACCCACAAGGCACTCCTGTAATGAATGCAGTTAACCTCTGAGCAAAACATCAAGTATTATCTCCCTTACAAATATTTTCATTCATGCTTTTTGTGACCTGTCATTTTGAAAACTACTCATGAAATTCTTCAATCAATCGAAAGCCCAGCAACATGCCCTTTATAAATGAGCTTCTTTATTAAATTCCTACAAAGAAGGTACTTCTTCACACAGTTTGTCCACATGGTACCAATAATGATTAAGATACTTCAGCGGAGGTAACATTAGTGGGGAAACAACTGATGCCAAGCTGACAGGAGTTTCTGATAAGTAAGTGTGAAGATAAAAGGTTAAAGTCAGAGAACTCGAAAATTGCAAAGATTAAAATGTAAAATAAAAGTCCTATCGCTTTGGTGGATTATTATTATCCTCACAGTTCAAACTGCACAAGTAAAGCTTCAGCAGAGCCCAACACTTGATCATTGCACTTTTAATTTAAAAGTAATGCTCAAACACACCACCACAGAAAGTACTGTGCTAGGATGGAGGAGCAGGGCATGCTTAAGGGCCACAAAGAAAACTTCCTTCCACAGTCAGTAAGCACAGAATAATGGCAATAACATAATGAACCGAGATACCGGTAGAACACTTGAGCAATCATTCAAAGGCAAATATGAACACAAATCAAGAAATCTCTTAATTCCTGCAGCTTGACTGGAACTGATTTAAAACTGCTTTTGAGAAAGTTTTGGTGCAGTAGCAATCATTTGTGAGCAGCTAACTGCCTAAAAACCCTACAAAGACTTTTGGTATTTTGACCCAATGCTCTTTTGTCTGTCCTAAATTGGATGGGAACACAAACAATAATAAAGGACAGGAGCGTCTCTATGAATTGCACCAAAACCCAACACTAAGAAACAAGCACTAACCTTTTAACTTAATGCTGAGGCTTTGAAAACAAACTACTGCACCAGGTATTTGCTGCCGGTACTCCAAGCAATTCCCAGTTCTTTTAAGGTTGTTGCACAGCAACCTCCGTCTCAGTTATACAAGCTCTGACTCGCACGGAACTAAAGGCTGTTCCTGCCATCGTTAGACTGGGATCCTACTGAACTCTGGCTCTGCTCAGGCTAGAAACTTGGCTACAGAGTAGTGCCTTAGTCCAGTCTAACCCATCAGTCATTTGGAAAGTTTAAACTTCAGGGGGATCTTTTAAAGCTTCAGAAAAAAGATAATTTCTTTCCTTGTGCCTATTAACAAGTATGAACCTTAGAACTTAGAATGAAAAAAAAAACAGCTTTGCAAAACTAAATGCTGTGAAACACTACATGACTTGTGTATATTCTAGAGTTACCCCCTACAGGAATCCACCGCCACAACACACGAAACATCTGTGAAACTAATATTTTAGCATTTTTTCCTAAAGAAAAAACACCCAAACAAATTCTGAAAAACTAAGTCTAGCTCAAGCTGACATTTACATACCCATTTCCCCTCAGCCTCCCTGAAGCTGTACACGAGTATTTTTACAATCCTCCAAGCTACCTTTTGGAGGCGTAAAACGCAAGATGCTATACGAAACGCAACTGTGGTACATTTTGTGATGGCAAACCTAAAACACTCCTCAGAGAGCACAGTATTTAAAATAATTAAAAGGCAAACTGACTCCAAAGGACTGCCCCAGGTAAAGTCTGCAGCTCCTTCTGAATTGAGCAGACCTCGAGCTGATGGGTTTTACCTCCTTCAAGCATGGAGCCCAGCACCTGGGAGAGTGACTGTGCTCTGGTAATTCACAGCTTTCATTTATTTATTTTACCTGTAGCTCGCACCAGGCAACTTCCACAGTGGTTTCCGTATCCAGTCCTTTATACACAGTTTTGAAAGAGCCTCTTCCAATCTCGATGTCAAACTTCAGGAAGCGGCCATCCGGGGAGATGCCCACTGCCTTGGTCTCAAGCTCTTCGATGTCTTCCTGCTGTGCTCTCCGCTCCTCAAATTCCCGGGTGGCAGCTGACAGGCTGCCAGCGGCACTGGTAGGGGGTAGCGCAGTTGCCTCGTCCACCTCCTCCTCCTCCTTAGGCAGCAGCGGGGCGGCATCCTTGGCAGCTGGGGGCTCCTCAGCAGCCTGTCCTTCTTCCAGGGGGAGCGGGGCGGGCGGCGGCGGCTGCTGCAGCAGCGAGGGGGCTTGGGCGGCGCTGACAGCGGTGCAAGGGGTCGGGCCGGCACCCTCGGGAGGCGACACCAAGGGAGCTGCGCTGCCTCCCGAGACCGGGGCCGAGGACGCTGCGGGCTGCAAGCTGGGCAGCTCCAAGGCCGTGGCGTTGGAGTCGCAGATCACGCTCCGGCGGAAGAAGCGGTGCTCGGTGGCGGCCGCCCCCCGGCTGTCCTTGTCCATGGTGTGGCGGCGGCGCCGGTACTCCTCACTGCGGCCGCCGTTCCCCGGCCCGCCGTCCGACCCGCCGGCACCGGCGGCTCCGTGGTCGGCGGCTCCCAGCTTCTCCCCGATGGAGCTGTCCGAGCTGGAGCCGTTCTTGGGCGGCGGCGGCGGGGGCACCAGGAAGCGAGGGGCCGGGGCGCCGCTGCCCGGGGCGCTCCCCGACATGGTGCCCCGGGGGAGCGCGGCTGTGGCGAGGCGGCGGCGGCGGGAGGCGAGGGGAGGGCCGGTCACTGAGCGGGGAGCGCGCCCGGCCGCGGCTGCCGTTGCAGCTGCAACTGAGGAGGGTCCCAAGGGCTCCTCGCGGCGGAGCTGGGAGGCTGGGCCGGCGGGGTGGATCCCCGGTCAGCGTCTGCATCCATCCTGCAGCGGGGGGCCGGGCAGCGGGGCCGACATGGAGCACCGGGAGCCGACACGGGGCGCTGGGATGGAGCGGGGGGCGGCGAGGGGAGGGAAACCCCGAGCACCCGGGGGGGCCCCCCGAGCGGGGAGACGCCGGCGCCTCGCCCGGCTGCGGTTACCCCCGGCGATGGAGAGCGAGAGAGAGAGCCGGGCCGGTGCGGGGAGGGAGAGGGGCCAGGAGGCGAGGAGGGAGCGGGGCGCAGGCCCCGCACGCCAAGGAAGCCGCCGCGCTCAGTCACTCGCAGCGAGCGGGAGAGGCCCCGGCAGGCCCAGGGCAGGGAAAGGGGTCCCGGGGGCTCAGCCCCGCCTCACCGGGGCGCCCATGGCGGCCGCGGCCTCTCCACCGCCCGGCAGGCGCAGCCACCGCCCGCGCGGCCGGGCCGCGCTCCCTTCAACAGCCGCGGCCGCCGCGCGCGGAGCCGGAAACCCTTCTTCTTCTTCTTCTTCTTCTCCTCCTCCTCCTGCTGCTGCTGCTGCTGCCGCCGCTTCTTCTCCCCCTGCCGCTGTTGCTGCTCCCCGCGGCCCGCAGCCGCCGCGCACCGGGGGCCGCCGAGCCGAGTCCGGGTGGCGCCCGGCGGGCAGGACCGAGCGCGGCCGCCCCGGCGACGCCTCCGCGCTAAATGGCGACGGGCGGGAGCCCGAAACCGACACACGGCACAGGGGGGAGGAGGGGCCGCTCTGCCGGCCACGCCTCCGCCCGCGCCCGGCCAGCGCGCCGTGCCCTCCCCCCGCCGCCGCGGGGAGGTGGCCGCGCCCGCAGCGCGCTGCGGCACCATGGGAGCTGTAGTTTTCCAGCGGCCCGACCGGGCCGGGGAAGCCGCCCGTGGATTCACCGGGGGATGGGAGGGAGGAAGGGAAGAAAGAAAGAAAGAAAGAGGATCCCGGAGTGAGGCCAGGGCCAGGGGGCTGATGTGGTGTAGGCGAGCAAGGACTGCCGGGTCCAAAGGCGCCAAGTCTGCTCACGGTGCTTGTTTCTTCAGGTCTTGCGTTACACCTACATGTTAAATATTTTAAATACAGGTATTTATCTAAATATTGTATATAAACAGATAAATATAGTTCACAGAATCACAGAATGTCCTGAGTTAGAGAGGACCAACAAGGAACATCAAAGTCCAGCTCGTGTCCCTGCACAGGACACCCCAACAATCCCACCATGTACCCAAGAGCATCGTCCAAACACTCCTTGAACTCTCCGGCTTGGTGTTGTGACCACTGCCCTGGGGAGCCTGTTCTAGTGCCCAACCACCCTCTGGGGGAAGAACCACTTTCTAATATCCAACCTAAACCTCTGATGACACAACTTCAGGCCATTTCCTTGGGTCCTGTCCCTGGTCCCCACAGAGCAGAGATCACTGTCTACAGCTTCTCTTGTGAGGAAGCTGTAGACAGTAATGAGGTGATGTTTTCAAACTGCCTCTCAAAACCTTTAAAATCGTGGGCAACAATAATTCCATGCAGCTGAGTACTGTATGAATAAGTGAGAGTTTGGGTTTTTCCTCCATTTAGGCCATCTGAAGAGGCACTAAGTGGCCAGGCAACCCAAAATGCAAATAACTGCCATGCAAATGTCATCGTTCAAAAGAAACCCAGAATTTGCAGCCTCTGTCCTTAACACAAGTGTTATCCTGCAGCCATTCCAGTCATGCCTTGAGCTGCTGCAATTGAACCCAGGGTTGTACAGCAGCCAGAGGAGCAGTGAGAGCCCACGGACCCTGACAGGAATCGGGAACTTTCAGGTTAACAAAGTGTTGGCACAGACGAGTCATCTAAATTATTTATATCATGTTCCTCTTTTGTATCAATAAACCAAAACCAAGCACTTTCCTTCTTACGACAGCAGTCTTTTGAAGTCAACTGGAATGTACTGAAGAAGGAGCAAACGATTTGGTACCTTGACTTTCAGGCAACTGCAGATCAAAAATTACGTTGAGGGAAAAAAAAAGAAAATTAGGAAATTTCCCTGTGTAAATAATGTGTTCCCAGCAAACACACTGTTTCAAATACTTTTTCTAAAGTTACTTTTAAACCAGCAGTTTAGAGGAAGTTGTGTGTTGCTGATGTGAGGCCTTAACTCCTTCTTTGCAATGTAGCACAAGCGGCCCTTTTCAGAGCTCCACAGACACAAATCACCAGCCTAACCAATTCTCACGTGTTTATATTCCTCACATATAAAATTTAACAACACGTGGCAATCAGCATATTGTTGTTTACTGTACATCCTTCTGCCCTGCCTTTTAGCCTTTGTAACAGCAAACAAAACAACGGTATAGTCTTCACAAAGAGGACAAGAAGTACTCTGTTGTATAACTCTACAGTAAAGACATCTGCATGGCTCAAGCCTTCCAGAAGTTGCCTTCACTGAAAAAGTTAATTTAGTTAGTATATTCATCAGTGTGCTGCTTGAACTGCATCAGACCAAGAGCAGACACGCTCCAAAACTATGCCGAGCTGAACAGGGTAATTTGATTAGCAGCAAAGTGACAGGATCGAAACTGATTAACCCATAATTCAATCTGCCACATCCCTGCTGCACTGCCAGCACCAACATCACTCCTGACACCAAGCAGGGTACAGCTTCACTTAACACTTGACTACAGGTATTCGTGCATCTCCCTAGACAACAGAATGAGGATTCATTTATAGCATCAGCAGGTGTATCCCTGCTAGCTTTATACTGTTAGGGGTAGTAAGACATATTAGCTGAGCTCCAGGAAGAGCTGACAACAAAGGTCCTGTTATCTACCTTGGTCTGGCCACTCCAGCATCACTGCTGCTGTTGCCTTCTGGAGCTACATAAAAGCAGAGATCTGCTTTCCCCCACTGCCCACTGCATTTTTCCTAACCCTTTGGGTGGGATGAGCAGGACTGGACAGCAAACCTTGCTCCAGCTTGATGCCTGATGTAACTCCATGAGCGTGTAGCTAAAATAACGCAGCGATAAATCATTCCCTGTGCTGTAAGTCCACGGAGCTGTTAGGTGAATTCCACTTGCATCATCAGTAGGCTTTGGCAAGCAGCTCCCAGGTCTGTGCCCAGCCATGTACCGTGTGATCTACTGCTCAAGGTAGATGAGCTGCAGCTGGGGAACCACCTCGCTGTGGGCTGCACATGTGGTTTAAATGAGACCCAGAGTGTAGCTCCCCTCTCACTCAAGTGCCTTTCACCCATTGTTCTGGAATATATTTTCCCTTAGCTAATTAAGCAAAAGCTTTGCAAAAGAGACTACAGCCCAGCCATGCCTAGCCACAGGGGGCCTGAGGCAGTTTTCTACTAAAAAAATTGTGGTAATTATGTAAAAAAGGCACCTCCCCGGTGTCTGAACCAGCACATTCCTTAGTGCTCTTGAAATTCAAGAAGGTTAGTCCTCCAAGTCAAATGAGAGGTCCCTAACACTGAGTTCTTCTCACTGGCTCCTCTTCTGGGCAGAGGTAGGCAGAGCAATCCTCTTGGAGAAAAAAAAAAAAAAAAAAAAAGCTGAGCAGCTGACCTGGAGGTGGGAATGATGGATTTTGTCTTCTTTGGCTCTGAAAAATGAAGTGGTATGATATTGGCAATTATATTTTATGTGGGTGTTGATTTAATTTTGTCATTCTAAAAAAAGATGAATGTAATAAAGAGTGTGGGCTTGCTTTCCCTTCAGTTTTATTTCTTTTAATCTGTAAAACTCTGTTTAGGCTAAATGGAAAATTTCAGTATTGCAGCAAGGTTTAATAGGCCTTCAAGTAAATTCTACGTGTATTCTATGTTTAGAAACAAGTAATTAAAATAGTTTTGGTGCCAGAGAGCCTCAGCCAATTAAAAATATTTCTTTCACCCATTGCCCTAAGAAAAATCCACAAAAATAAGGAGCCTGACTATATTTGAGAAATTACAGGCAAAGAGACTTTTGATTGAATCTAAAGGGCTGACACTTGACACAGTAAAAATATCCTTCTTCTGTCAAGCCTTTTTTAGTTACAGTCATCTTGCATGGAACAATAATAGTTTAAAAAATTACACTGAATGAAGTGTGATTTTGAAGTTGACTGAATCAGAAAACTTTTTTTCTGTTTTGCTTTCTCCAGTGAAATTTCATCCACTGCTGGCATCCATGACCTGCCCATGTGACAAAGCATTAATGTGAAACAGCTATTCTCTATTTTCTCTTATGCAATACATTATGCAATACAGGAGGCTATGCCATAATTTTGATGCATGTGATTTTATTCCATAACCTAAGTGCTCTTCAAAGGAAAAACTCTTCATCTCGGTTTTATTGCCCATTACCATGTTGTAGCTACAGTGCTGTGTAACGGCAGCGACAATACAAATTTTTCTACCCCAGCTTCTCCTTTTTCCTTGACATTTCTTGGATCTAGGCCTCTGCCACAGTGTTAACTTTTGTTTCTTACAGCTGGAAGTCAGTGAAACAAAGTATTTCAAGACCGCATGCTTGAGAAATGAGGGTAACTTTTCAGATATTCTGTTTTGCTTTGTTTTTTCCCCCCAGCAAGTCAAGGTTAATTGGAAACTTGTTCTGAAACCTTACATGTCTTTTATCTTTAGAGAGGTTTTGCACTTGCAAGTAACTCTGGAAGTCAGGTCGGTTATGAAATCATTGTAACCATCTCTACAATCTAGGGGCAGTTTAAGTCTTCAGTTTAAGTCTGCAGTAGGTGGTCCATCAGATGGTGCTGGATGATGACTCCTGCCAAAACCTCTGAATTTGGGTAGTTTCTTCACAGGCAAGGGACCGTGGGAATTGAAAAAGATCAAGAACTGCAAGTCTTAAAGGGCTCAAAACTAACCACCCCTCTTTGTGCCCTCCTAGCTTTCAGAGTCTGCCAGTTCTGCAGGAAAACAGGTCCACACTACGGGCAAGACACCTGAGCAAGTGTGAGCTTTAACTGATGGACTAGTGGAAGAAGCAGCCAGGCCGTATAAGAAAGAATGACTCCAGAGATGATGAATTTATGTGACATTTCTTATGTATTGCTTGAGAAAACGTCAATAGCCATGCACCATAAAACTGGAGCATAGCATGTGCTTCTTCATCAGATTGAAACCCACGTTTCCCTTTCACCCACCCATCCACCCCCATCCGAACTACTAGAATAGAAAGCATAACTCCTTTTCTTTCCCTTTTTTCACTATTCTCTTGAGCTACGTTAACAAATGTATTCTAACCATGTGAAAGTAAATCAGTGAGAGAACCAGCAGAAGGATATATTGCTCATTTGTTACCTCTCTTTTTGAGACCAAAGTACAATTTTCCATTATAGTAGTAATGATTTTTAGTCTAGAGCCAATTGTAGGCTGTACTGCTGGCTGCCTGTTATTTGTATCTAATCAACTATTGTATTTATTATTAGCATATTTATCTATGTACATTCTCCAAATATAATCCACTCTAATAAAGTTGAACAACAGGAACATGATGAAAGGACATTTAAAATTACTCAAACACTGCATTTGATCAGAAATGAGATTCAGTTATTATTCATGCACTATTTCAAACTGTATCAAGCCATAATGGCAGGTTGCTGTGGCCAAATTCAACGCTGGTCCTACTGGGAGCAGAGGAAAAATCATTGCTCACTTCATTCTTTGTGTCATCTTCATGGCTATTCTTGCAATGTTTCTTTTTACAAAGAGTTTATGAAATAGTCTAACAGTGAGTAAGTGTTGTGGAAGCACAGATATTTGCTGAAATCAGCACTGTGTTCTTCCTTTTTCTGTGTCTTTAGTCAATTGCTCAGGATGCCTCATTTATCTTTTCTCTCTCTGAGGCTTTGGGGAATTCTGTGCTTCACAGCAGTGTCATAACACTTCTAAAGCAAGCACAGAAGCAGGGGCACTGCTTTAATGAAGAGGAGCTGTTTGATGAAAGTGGGTGGAGGGAAGTGTGAGGAAGATGGTGATGCTGTGTTTGCAGCTGAATCTGTTAGTGATGCTGTGCAGCAGTCAACCTGCCCTCCTTTCTGCTCGCTGCTCACAAGCTGATGAAAATCAATCACACTCACAGCAGGTCCAGTCCTGCTCCTCTCTACATCAAAGTACAAAAATAAAATACTACTCACTTCAGTCAAAGCAGGAGCAGGCTTATATCCAGCATAACGAACTTCCTCCTGTCCTTCAAAAGCACAGTCTGGTCCAAATGCAAAACATTAGTCTGCTCTGCTGCTGTTTATGCCAGCTCCAGTACTGGAAGGTGCTCGCCATTTCCGAAAGGTGTTGAGCATTCCTGATGGATAATGAGTGCTCTCCACAGCCATTGGCAGTGGGGAGAGTGAGATCGCTCAGCCCCTCATGGTGGGGCTCCACGCCCTGCAGGACACAGCTCTCAGTAAGGCAGGAGTCCTAGAGAAAAGAGGAACGTCACCATTTGGCTGAAGGGAGCAATATAAATCTGGAGTAACTTCCTCGAGTCACTTCTCTCCTTGCCAAATACTCAGCAGGAGGAGTGATTGGCATGTTGTGCATGTTACAGAGCTGTCCACTTGCGGGCTCAGGCAGCTGGCTCCTCCGGCAGCCTGTGGGGACCAGGAGCAAAGGCACAAAGTTGGAAGTGTTAACGCATTCTGGCAACCCGCAGCTGATGCACGGCCCACCGTAGTGGTTGGTCGGTAGTGAAAGGCTTTATTGACCATTTCAATACCACACTGGTATTGAAAGTGAATTAAGCAAAAGTCCTTATCTGAATGACCCCCTGCTACACATGTGCAAAGTTTTCCCACTCATGTCATTTCAGTGGTGTAATTATCATCCAGTGAAAAAATATCCAGGGTAAACAAGCTCTTGGGAACCACTGCCAGATGACACAGGTCAGAGCAGCTCTCATGTTGCTCAAATCTGTGTCCAAGGCTGGACACAGAATCAGGGAGCTGTAGGTGTCTTGCATGTAGCACTGGATCTTTTGCCGTGCTTGATTTTAAGTGAAACAGTCCAGGGAATCTACTTCATGTTTATCAGAGACCTTGGAAGGCTGATGATTGTCTTAAAGCTTTGGGTGAGAAGGGAGAGGGGACCTGAGTGTATTTGGAAACTGATGTACACTGGAAAAGCTCCCCATTTCCTTTTCGTTCATGTGGTACTACCTAAATGGGGACAACCCTGGTAGGACTGTCACAAGTGGATGACTCCATCACATAACATCAGCCTCTCCAAACTAATGAGACACACAAGAATTCATCAAGTAGCCCCAAATAAAGAAGAATGGAAATCAATAGTTCAACTGCCTATGAGATGTGACAAAAATGTTTCTTAAAAGTATTTTAATTGCATACGTTTATACATATATACATGTATTTATCTGAATTTATCTACCTCTAATTTCTCTGCCTCTGTTACCAAAGCAGTGCTTCTACTGTTCAGTCTTGAAACACCAGTCTTTTAAAAAGTTTCTGTTTCATATTCTTGTTTTCAGAAAACAGCTTCCCCCTCTTAGACATCCATCCACAAACTATTAACTGCCACTGACAGCTGGAAAGCAAAGACATTGCCTTCTGGGGACACAAGCAACATCACAGTAAAGACTGGACTATGAAGTGTAGTAGGAGTGGTGTCTTTCTGCTCAGAACTCCTCAACTGCCCTGGGTAGATAGGACAAAGCCTCAGAAAACAGGTATGTTTAGATACACTCATGGCTTCAAAACTTTCAGCTGCACAAAGATTAAGTAGACAGATTTTCTACAGAAATACCAGCATGAAGGACAAGTTATTAAAACGTTTTGATGAGTCAGAGTCATTTCCTGTAGTTCACTCCACCCACTTTGGGATGCAGTGCTTAACTTCTCTGGGTGCCTGCAACCTGAAGCATAAGCTGTTTACTCCCAGCACCTTGTACCCCCACCAGCAGCCCCTCCACTGTGGCTGGAGACAGACACACAAACGTCCATTGTCAGGACCCAAATCTGCAAACACTCCAGCTGGGAAACAGTACTTAGTCCCATGAGCAGTCACACCGACATCTTACATTGTACACAACAGTAAGTGTCTGAAGGATCAGGCTCTTACTGATTGTGTGATTTACAGGTACATCACTTGAGATTCAAAACAATGCAGGTCATTGGAAAGGCAAATAATTCCGGTCTCTCTTAAAGTACTAAAAATCCCCAAATCAAACACCAGTACCTAAAATTAGATCCACGATCAAGTGACAGAGATTACACAACATTCATTAAAAAGTTTGCCAGGATTTTTCAAGCAGAAAAGACCCAGAAGGAAATAGAGATCTACTCATTAGGACCTCTAATATCACAGTGAGTAAATGACTTTTTAAAAACATCTTGCATTACAGGGAATACATAATCTCAGGGGAAACAAACAGACTCTGAGCAGTTTACACTTCTGGCAGCAGCCCAAGAAAGCATGAGGCGTAAATCACAGAAATGCCTGAGTTAGTGTAAATTCTGTGCTCAACATCTGCACAAGAATTCTTCCTAAGTATAAAAAAAATCCTAGCTCATGTTATGTTTCTTTGTCCAAAAATCAAGCATCATATCAGACACACCAGACAAGTTACAGTTCCTTGGATCTGAATCTTTTGTCCCCTCACTCTGCTAGATATGTAAAATCACATGTGATGGATCTTGTATTGGCAGTCAATTGCAACATAAAACCAGCAAGAAGAAGGCCAATTACAATGCTGTGATTATTTCTTCTTTATGAAACCATTATTTACCTCCTTAGAGGGCCTAATTTATGTTAATTTTATTAAATTAATTTAACAGGCCTAATTTCTGTTAAAATTTAGGTGTTATTACTGTGCAGGAAATACTGAAGATTAGAAATGTGATTATTTGGGCATTACAACAGTCTATAAATATTTAAAGCAGTAAACCCCAGAGAGGGTTAATATAACACAGAAAAGTAACATTAGAACTACTACAGTGAATTGCTGAATGGAAAAATGGAAAAGTTTGAATATATTTGAATGTGGAATAACCCCTCAATAAGACAGGGCTGATACTGTATTACTTGACATCGTTTCAGTGACAGTCCCATTCAATATCTACCGAGTTAAAACACGTAAAATGAGAGACACATTAGAACATGAAATGGATTACTCTGCTATAAACACAGTTCATCACCCTAGTATTAAGAATGACGAGTTCATTACTGTCAGTAAAGTGCTTCCAGTAAAGTGGAAATATTTGGTTGAGAAAAAAACCAAGATCAACGCTTTGGTTTACATCTCTCAATTTTCACACCCTGAATTTGGACATTTTCTTGGTCATCCAACCCCTCCTGTTTCAAAACCAAGACATACACCCTCTTTAGTGCCTGCAAAACTGGTAACACCTGTACACCATGCCAGGATATTAAGCTGCTCATATCATTTTATCAGTGTTGCTGAGATCTTTGTACAGGAGAGAGAAGTAACCACCACTGTGGTGTGGTTTCTGGCCTGCTTGTTAGCAGCTCAGCTAACTCAGCTGGCTGGTTCAGAGTTTTTAAAAATGCAAGCTGACAACAACATGTTCTAAATGTTGGACTAAGCAATTTCAGAGTGCAAATTTAGCTTGCTGTCTTGATTCCTTTTTCTTTCAAGTTTGCTTGGTAAGAAAGAAATATTTTGCCTTAAAGAAAAGCTGATTGTAGACAGACAGAGAGCATTCATCTATATTTATTTTCCTCTAATACACTATGCAGGTTCTACTTGTGCAGGGAACACTCCAAGTCTGAACACAGGATACTGGAAATGCTAGAATCCTAACTTAATCCTAACTAATTTTTTTTGCTTGAATCTCATTAAGCCCTCCTAAAGTAAGCAAAAAACTATATATGGGAGCTTTCCTTGTTAAATCTTCTTCTGCCACTCAGAAATTTACTCCATGGATTTTGAGAACCTTAGACTTGCTCAGGATCTGTAGATGTCCCATATCCTTAAATGCTTCCCTCCAAAGGGACTTCTGTACCTCCAGGTTTTTGAGAGGACCAACACAAAGCCCTTCTGACAGTTGAGTAGGAAGTTCTAATGTATCTGCCCAAGAGCCAAGTAGGGCACTGTGAATTCAGGAAGAAGATGAGATACTGAGGCAGCAGATTTAAAAAAAAAAAAATTACGAGCTCTTTCAAAAGGTTTTGTATTTTTTTTCTATTTAAGAATGTGGTTTTTACAGTACAGATAGATATCACCACTGACACTACATGCTGCATGAAATCTGTGTCAGAAGGACAGACAATTGCTGAAGACAGACCACAGCACATTTTCATGACGTCACAAGAAAGGAACCAAGAAGAGCTTAGCTAAGCAAAAGTAAACCACATTTCCTCCAGTCAATTTTTAGCTTCCAGTCTCAAAACTATGCCTTTTTGTTCTTCACACTTAGCTGTGTGAAGTTGTCCCACTAACCCATTCAACCCCGTCCCTTCTCTGTGGCCCTCAAGCAGTTCACGCCTTATTCAGATTGTTGAGACACATGCACTTCTCTCTTAGCCATCTATGGATTGTTTTCCTACCTGAATCCCAGATTGCACAATGACTATGATTGCTGCTTACCTAATGTTTGTTATAAAACCTGTGACAGCATTTTTTCCTCGCTGCTCTACAAGAGGAAATAGCATTTTATTTGAAATGCTGTGCTGAGTGTCAACATGAGAGGTGTTTTAAAAGAGCTGAGAAGTATGCTGTCAGGAAAATGTTTCCAGGCCTACCTTCCCTCCCACATCCAACTGTGTTGAAATAATCAAATGCTATACCACTTGTACTTGGGAAGAGGATGACTAACAGCAGCTAATTACTGCTCAATCTGTTGCCCTCAGCAGCTGTTGGTCCTGAATCACACCCCCCGGCACCGAGGGGCATGGTTTGCGGTGCAAGTGCTCTGGAGGCAACTTAATTTTCAGGGTCTTCCTAGCGAGGCAGCAACTGGGACAAGAACTCCACACATTAAGATCCTATCACAGAAGCTGCTACCACCACACCTGACTCAGCAGATGAGCCTCTCCAGGTCTACCCTGTTCTGCTGGGGGCCCTGGGCAAGCCCAAGTCCCACCACGGGAAGGAGAAGGTGGTTACTGATTTCTTCCTGCTCCATCCTTCTGCAGCAGAGACTGAACCTAGCTTGTGGTACTGGATATAAGTTTCTGCTTTCCTCCCAGTTTGCTGCTGCAGTAGCAAAGAGTTGGCAGAGGGCCTTCTGTATCATATTTGATCTGTTGACACTTGCAGCAGTGCTGGACTCTAACACTGTAGGAGTTTCCGTCTGGAGAAATATGGTAGCCCTTCCTGCCTCCTCATTCCACTCCCTACGGAAAACCTCCCTCTTGTTTTCCCAAATTCTGGGCCAAATAAAATATACCAAAATAACACTGGAGACAGAGAAGGAATCTCTTGCCTCAAACTTGGCCACAGAGCAATACACGCAACCATTACCCGTCCCACAAGTGAAGTCACGTGGGCAGAATCCAGGCAGGGTTTCATCGGCAGGGACTGCAGGTTCGACCTGGCTGCTCTGCAAACCTTGTTTGTGGTGGCCAGAATGACCACTTCTTCTGTTTTCATGGTAGAAGAATCCAGGCATTATACTCTTCAGCTGGCTAACTTAAAACTTTCTAGGAAAGAAAGGGACAGAAGGTCTTGAACTGTGGTGGTGTAGCTGCAGGCTGCCCAACACGCTGTGACGTTTCCCCCTTGCGTGGAGAAGAGGCAGGAAAGCAATAATTTTGTCACAGTTGTTAGAGTTCCTGCCTCACTCCTGAAGCTTTTTACTAATTCAGGGATGTTTTCCTGAGTAATCATGTAATTCTGCTGCACTCATATAATGTATTCAACACCTGACACCTGAGCCAGAGGGTGACTTTCTATAGCATAACTTGCCTGCCACAAAGCCACCAGTATTATCCTGTCCATGCAGAGCACAGCTCTCTTATAGGAAGCTTCTCTCATGTGGGGCAGCAAGGCCCTGCACAGAGATTCTACGGGGCCTCCTTTCTTACTTACAGTTCCTCAGCGTCATTCCAGGCTTGAGCCATTCCACCACCAAAGAATCTGGAATTTGTCCTACAGCTGATGATGTAGCATAGTACTGTTCTTTACTTAAAGTAAGATAAGCAGTATTATCAGGCTACTGTCTCACCTGGGGCATCTCTAATGTGTCCCACTCCAGCACAGTCCCTTGTGGTGCAGTCCCTTTGAGAACGGGGACTGAGAGAGGGTTTCTCTGAAACACAGATTCTCTGTTTCTGCTGAGATGTGTGTTTGGAAAACCTATTACTGAGAAAAACCCTGTTTAATTTTCCCTATCTTATACAGGTTTTCATCACTCTGTGCAATCAGTGTCAAGACAATACGTCTGTAGATAATGAATAGCCACATATTGTGTGCTGTAACTTCAGTTCTTTTTATGGAGTTTTAATCTCTTCCCAAATCCATCTGCCTCCTGTTCTAACAAAGGCCATATGGCTCTTCAGAGCCACCTATGCACCAGTTAGGTCGGGTGTGAGTGTTTGAAGGTACTTGTTCTTCTGAGGAAATTTCCATTTCAGGTGTGGGCTGAGAATGGGGTCACCCACTGGTTGTGGGCATTTCTAAGAGTTGTGCACATTTCTAGGATATGTGGACTTAAAGACCAAAGGGTATCATCACCACAGAGTCTCATCACCAGTCTGCCTGGACACCCTATTTAACCTGAGCTGTAGAATGACACCTGTTCTCCTCTCCCATGGGGGATAAGCCTAACTGGCTGAACAGCATTGGAATTGTACAGGTATTCAGTATCTAAACAGGGTCCTGAGGATGCCCTTCTGCAACTTGTCTCCAAGCTTGTTGAGTCATCTACTACAGAGAGCAAGCTAATTTATACCAGGCAAAATGCTCAGCCTCCATTTTCTCCTCCTTTCTCTTACATCCTTCTCCTCATCTGGTACTGGTCCACTGTTTTCAGATGCAAGTTGCCTGTAAAAATACATATTGCTCTATATCAAATTTATTATCTTAGAAAGAAGTTCTCCCTAATGGTCTAGCAGATTTTCAATGGCAGTATTAACTGACAGATGTGCAGGAAAGAACCTCATGTCTCTAGCTGGGCTTTCACACTTGACTGCAGTGTGCTCTCACTTTTTTACAGGAACACTTCAGTGTTGCTGATGAGACCTTTACTCATGGATCTAGCAGTTACAGCAACCACCTCTAGATCACAGCAATTCCTAAAGTGTGCTCTGGGTATCCAAAGTTAACAATTGCATGAAAGTTCATGGAATTGTTGGTTGAGCAACAACAGGAATAACATTTTTTCTAAAACCTGAATAATAAAATGTGTAGGGAATCCAGCACTAGTCCACCTTTCCTGCTACGCAAGTCCTGCTTCTCTTACCCAACTTTCTCATGTGTGAACTCCAGGTTTCCTCAGTTAATTCCTGACAAACAGCCTTGCTCTCTCTTTTGTATCCTATGCTCCACATTCTTTGGATTTTTCTTATACATGTTATGGCTGAAAGTTTTTCACTCTTTTGCTTCTTTTGATCACATTTCCTTGCTCTTGCACCGGCTCCTCCTGGTTAACTGGTTCTCCACCTCTGCCTGCCTTCCCATCTTGCCATCCCACCTCGGGTGTCGTCACCACCCGCCCTCTCCTCTGAGCCTGCAAAACCTCTGTCAGTGGAGACCTTTAAGAACAGGTTAGAAACACATTTACCAGAAATAGCAAAAGTACAGTTCATTCTGCCTTCGGGCAGGAAACCAATTAAAGGACTTACTGAGGCCCCTTCCAGCCCTGCATCTTTCTGATTCTATTATCCTTTGCATTAGTGGCAGAGCAGTAATGGAGCCACACTTCTTGGCACAAATGTTTCCAAGCGATTGCTATCTTGGACTCTTGGGCTTGCATCTGGAGCTCCCCTTTAGGCTGTCTGTAAGGTAGCACAGGCTGCAGCTAGAGCCAGGGCCCAGGCTTGCCATTTTGGCCTCGGTGATGACTTAAACATCTGAGCTTCTCCTTTCCACACAGTCATCAAATCACTTTCATTTTCAATTATTCCGTGTTTTCCAAATGCAAAGGTCATAGGTACTTCTTATTAAAATAAGGGTCTTTCCCCGTTCTGATGATGTTTGTATTTGTCTTTTTGGGTAATTCTGCAGATAGCACAGGCAGCATACAACACTCCACAGTATATCCTGCAACCATTTTGAGCACAGCTACTCTTTAAATCAGCAGATGAATTTGCTGTCGGGGTGCAGGTAGGATATCCCAGTTAAGGAATTCGGCCCTTTCAAAATTATTAATTTTCCCTTGTATTAAATTCCTTGCTAAGTAGGTTTATAATGAGTAAAACAAAACTGCTTTACCGCATGTAAAAACATTATAGAATGAATACCCCATTATACCCATCCAGCTGCAAATTGCTGTTATCTCTTCAGAACAATTAGCCTATTATACATCCTCTTAAAACCTGATACCAGCCCATCATCTTGGAGCCCGAAGTATAAAGCCATCCATTAACTTCCTTATACTTTGGATCAGCCCACAAAAACAGCTTAGTGTTCCAACATCCTTCGCCATAGGGTTGCTCATTATCAGCTATCAGCTTTTGTGCTAACAGTTCCACGCCGAGTACAAAAAAGAAGCCAAAGGGTTCGCCTGTGGTTTTCTATTATTTTAAGCGCTCTGGACTGAACTTACATCAATATTGTTACTGGTGTACTTAAAATAATAGTCAAAAGAATAGATGACTGGAAAAAGGTGAGGTGGTTTGGGGAGGAGGAGGAAATACCAATGCTGCTGGAAAAACAATATTTTTTTTTTTAAAAAAAAAGCATTTCAGTGAGGCAGGTTTTACAACAAGCACCACTGACTTCTATGGAGTTGCTCCTAAATTGTACTAAGAGAACCGAGGAGAGAGTAGAAATTTTATAGAGGTAGAAAACAGTTAAGGGATACAAAACATTTCAAACAAAATGGGTCTTTGAAACAATCAGGAGAAGTTTTCAGAAGTCTGGTACAGACAGTCCAAAGCTCAAAGGCTTTCAGGCTTGTGTAACCCTCTGAAGTAAATCCACGCAGCCCACTGAGCAGAGAACTCATAAAAGGCATTTAAAAGAAAAAAAAAGGTCTGACTAATATACAGTTTCCTCAGAAAATTAGGTTGTCCCTGTGCTGTTGGCCAGTCTTTAGTCACCTTTAAATTACAACATGATGTGTATTAGTGTGTCAGAGCAATTAATTTAATTTCTTTTTGCCTGTTCCTTGAAAGTACTCCTGGCTAGCCTTTAGTCTGAGAGAGAATTGGTAAGTGTAAAATACGATTTGTTTTCTTTCATTGTGCTCTGTTTTGTTTCCTTACATTCCTTTTCTGTGGTTCAGCTTTCTCACTGCTTTTATTATCCCTTGGATCTCTGTTTTGCTAGGGTACAGGAGCACCTCAGACAGATACAGTTAGGCAGGGACAAAAAAAAAAAACCAACCTGAAAATAAAATCTTGTGATGTGAATGTAATTTCTCTTTTTCTTCCCAGTGGTTCCAAAGAAAAGCTAATTGTCACACCCTGAGCCACACGAGAGACAGCAAACAGCAGCACACTGCTCTTACCAACAAAGATGCTCACGTCCCAGTGCTGCTGATGGCATTATCCCTCTCCGGGCAAGAAGTCCCCATCCCTGTCTGCTTTAGGGCTGTTGAAAGGTAAATTGCAGCTCTCTGGTTTAGGTAGGGGCTGGCAGAAGGACACACTGTCCTTTTTCCCTGGCTGCTGCTCTTAGAAGGGCATGCTGGCCCTCTAAGAAGCTGGCAGAAGCAGCTGGTCCAGCTCTGTAATGAAAAATGCACAGGTGTTGGGAATCTGCCCGAGGGCATGGGTCCCAGATGAGAGATGCAAATGGGGAAGAGGAGATGCGATGCTTCAGCAGGGCATGGACACAGAGACTGTCAACAGTCCTACACAAAGGCAGCCCTTCCCCTAGGGTATCCTACATGGACTTGCTCCTGCCCGGGCAGAAGCACAACAAGGATTTTTCATGTTTGGTGGGTTGAATTGCTCTTTTTCTTTGATTCATTATGGAGGAAAAAAAAGCTTAAATTGAGATGCTCTCAGGCAAGTGCCTGTGGTGTTCATTACCATAAGCTGGCAGGAGGCAAGACTGTCCTGTGAGGGTAAAGAGCAGGAACTTCCCTCTATCAGCATCTTTCTATCCAAGCTGCTTGTAAAGCTATTCTGCTTTTTTTTCCCTCCCTTTTCACCTTCCTGACTGAGGGATGCATGCTGCCAGCATCCCTCAGCAATGAGCGAGAACATCTGGTTGTGATGTTTCAAATCAGGGAACAGGTAGTGAAGGTTCAGAGCCACTGTCTGCAGGTGAGCAGGATAAAATTCCAGTTTCCAAGGATGATGTTTTCATTTGGATGGCAGGTGCTGCCTACTAGGAAAAATTTCTTTCTAAACCAGTTTTCAGGGAAGAAGAACTGCTCTTTGAACAGAAGTGCTACTATAATGAGATGGAAAAAATACAAACCCAGTGTGTCAGGGTGAAGTTTGATAGTTATAACCAGTGGATTTTGGAAGTCCTGTTTCAGGCATCTATAAGCAAGATGGTTGCATTATCACGCTAATTCATAATCCCCAATATGCTTTGCATTTGCTATGGATCATAGCCTGGGAAGGACTATGCTTCTCCTTTGCCTGTTTAGATCGAGGTAACCTTGTAACTCCTACACACTGGACAGTCAGAGCTGCCTGATATAATCCGGTGTCATGGTCAGCATTTCCACAAGACTGATGAAGTTTGTGAGAAATTCTTCTGTTATCATATTTCTTGGCTTCGTCAGCCCAGTGTCTTTTTGTAAAAATTATAACAAACCAAGGCACCCTTCACATCAGTTAATGGGCACAGAAAAAAACCAATTCCTGTGGGAGCCATTTTATTCCTAGCATAATGATAGATTTCACTAGGAAAAAATTCCGTTTATTCCAAAATAAACTGTTAGCATTCTGAGCCGTTTCTGTGGGGTTTTATCTATTATAATCTAATCAGAACTATTTTTAGAATACCAGTGCATAATAATATTAGGCAGCACTGATCTCTGAGACAATTTGAGACTCCCAGTCGAGTTTCTGCTAGAGACTCGTACCATAAAAAGCCCCATCACAAATTTGCCCCTTTGTTACAGAGGCTGCCAGACAGATCAAGGACTTAAAGGGCCTGCCATTTGAAGTCTCTTCAGTTTGAAGATGTACTGTCAGGGATCAGCATGGAGAAGGCTTTTGTTCTGCTGCTGGAGTAAGTGTTTGTAGATGAAAGGAGAACGCCCGCTCCTGGGCCATCAACCTGACACTTTTCAAGACATGAAATTCACTTAGAACTAAGCACGGGATGGGGGAATGAAAAATAACATATATTTATTCTTCCTTTGCTTACTACCTTGAGGAGCATCCCAATCTCTTTGTAAAGGAATACTGATACATAATTAATCTCCTGGAATGGAGAATTTACAGCATGAAGAGAGAACTTTTGAAATTGCACAAGCAGGGGAGCAAAGTTATGCGGCTACACTGCAGTTGTTGGGGATGTTTCCATCACTTTCCATTACTTGATCAAGTCTGTAACACTTCTGGAGCACAGGTATTTGGTCACCTGTCACTAAGATCTGTGTCACAGAACCATCATCCCAGATTTTTTTAAACATGAGCATAGGTCTGATGTTGCTTCTTATTCCCTGAAAACAACCCCTTGAGGTCTCTTATTCCTTGAACAACCCCTTCAGATCACAGATGAAATACACTGGGTGAGTGAAAACAGGAAGCATTTTGAAAGCCACAGAGATTACTTTAGTATTTTAATGTCTTTGATGCCTTTTATTTATGGAAGTGTGTGTAGTAATGTACTTTCTTCTGTAACCCTGCAAAACTGAGTATGAAAAAAGGGGAAAGGGTGGGTCGCTGTAAGTCTTCAGCTGATGTTGTTAGATTCACTCCTGGCTTTTTCACTTTACCCATCATCCAGGGCCCCTGCCAAGGAGTGCCTGACTTTATGCTGTAGCCTCTGTTCAAAGATTTCCAAACACCTAATGGAGTTTACCACCTGATTATTTACTGTAGACACAAAGAGTATTTTGCCATGGCAATTCAGCCACCTCTGGGAATGAAAGACAGTGTTTTAGGCAGAGAGAGAGTACTCAATAACATGTTCTTAATAAAAGTAAGAAGGAATTTTAGACAGAAATAAATTAATTTCCCATTGAAGATGTTATCTGGATAAGAGAGATTTGCAAAGAAAGTGATACAGAATTTTAACTGATGCAGTTATTTAAATCCCTGGTTTTACTTCTGAGCTGAAAGCACCACTACATAAAACACTGCCTGCTAAATAACATGTTGGAGATTGGCTCAGGGAAAAGTTCTGCCAACACTGTTTTCTATTATTTTTTAGGTGAAGAGGGACTGACCCTGCCTGTATTTTAAGTACCTCGTAAGAAGAATCTGTGCCTGGAGGAACAGACATAATGGATGACTATACAGATGTAATCCCACCAGTTGGTGTCTGCCACAAGGTCTCTGCTTTCTGCCAGAGGATGAGTCAGTTATGGATCCCTGAGAAGCAAGGCTGGTATCAAGCACAGCACCTTTTCCTTCTCCCTTCTGCCTTGGCAGCCCTCGCTTCGTGGTTTAACCAGGATGGACACAGGTAGAAATACCGACACTTTTATTCATGCACACGCAGTGAAGGGTTTGATCTTGCTCCCATTGTTAGATTTCAGTGTGATTTAGTGGGTGCAGTGGATAGTGGATACACACTGGAGAAGATTCTGGCCTCGCTTGCACCAGTATTAATTTGAGGTAAACTGCTGACATTGAGAGCCCTACCCCAAATACACTGCAGTATAAATGAGAACAAAACATAACTCCAAAGTACCAAACTTACAGTTGCTGCCTGCATGAGAAAACAACTCTCCATAACTCCCGTAATCAGTGAAGATGCCTCAGCCCTTTGAAATAGATGACTTTGTGAGGAGCTTCTTATGGCCTGGCTCCAGTTACCAAGGCTCATGCTCAAGCACAAAGTAAGGCAGGTGATCCCAGGCAGCCCCGGCTTCCCTGTTCCCACAGGGCTTGGCTGGGCAGGCTGAGGAGCAGAGGGGTCGGTTGGTCACATTACTCAGTCAGCTAAAGCTCAGCACTTTGTTTAATGCTGTGCTCTTTGAGATTGGAGTGCCCAGTGCTCTGCAGATTTGAACCTGTTCTTCCCACCACATCAAAGGAATCTGGATACTGGGGCAGATTTGGATCTCCCACCAGTTTTAACTGGTATAGACTATGTGATAACTGGTATGAACTGCGGGTAATAACTATGTCACTTAAAATCTCCAAGCACCTAATATGAGCATAAAGTGAGTGGTGAAAGAGTGACAGAGCCCGTCATATTTTGAAAACAGCAAGTAATATAGTGATTGAAATATTATAAATACTATTTGAAATCCAGAATTTTCACAAAAGCGGTGGCCAATGCTGGATATTAAGCATCAGTCATTGTGCAAGCTAATTCTGAGCATAGTGCAACGATCCTGTTAAGTACTTAGATTAGGAAGGATTTACAACTTCATTTCCCAGTGGTAATCAGAAGCAGTCCTGTAGAAAAAAATGCAACTATACTGGTGTAAAAGCCCAGAATTCAGACTGCAGGGCAAAAGAAGATCATGTGTTGTTTAGTGAATCCCTGCAATCTATTTTTTTTGCTGTATTCCCTCATCCCACAAGCACATCTGGTGTTTTAGGAACATTGTATTCAACAGCGGTAAAAGGACACCAGGGCCAAGAATAACAAAGGAAAAATGAAAACACTGGGGCCTAATGCTGATCTCATATGGGTGTAAATCAGAGGGATTCCAGCAAACCCTTTGGAACCACCCCAGTGAAATACTTGTGTGCGATTCAGGATCAAAACTGTACAGACCAGTGATTTTCACTGTCAGGCCTGAAATTCTCCCATTCCACTGGGAAATTTTACTGCAAAATATCTTTCGGAGAGCTTCTCACAAATATCAAAAATGCTGAGGAAGTGACAAAGTAAAGCAAAAAGGCTTTAGTAGCTCTTGTGTCTGCTCCAACTAATGTAAAATACCCATCAAATCAGATTAGGCACAAGTATTTGATTTGCAATTTGCAGCACAAAAAGGGAGTTTGACTGCAAATAAATATATATTTTGCATTTAGTACTGGATTAGTACATGTTTTCTCTTAAGCCCTCTAGAGACAGAGAAAGTCTTTCCACTGACTGCAGGGTGGGTTGTCCTCAGTAACATAACCTTCCAAATAATATACATTATTGCACTCTGTATTTCTGGTCTTGACCTGAGGCATTGCCATAACCATAACACTTGTAGCGGCTTGGCAATTTAACTAAATCGACTGTCTTTAAAATGTAAACAAATCCCAGCTGCTTGTTGACAAAATTGTTTGAAGACACCAGATATTAAAACCTCTCAGTCCTCATTTATTGTAGGGAGATCCCAGCAGGGATGAAAAATGTGTGCATAAATGTCATGTACAGAAACCATTTTTGAGCCTGAAAATTCTGTTTTCCCTTGGAGCCTCACAGCAAAAAAAAAAAAAAACAAACAAAAGTACATTTAGGACCAAATCCAATAACTGCATTGAATTTTCTAATCTCACCTTCCACCATAAAATAAAAAAAATAGAACCATTGTGAAAACACAGGTCTTCCTCTTCCTGGAGACATGATCCAAAACATCAGTAAGTTTTGTGTGATTGTCAGGTGCTGCTGTTTTCATTTCATCCCATTGTACTTGTATTTTTACCTCATTAAATAACTTCCCTCCTGTTTCAAATACTGGTGGAATCTCCCCCTCCCCTGCTGTCTCCTTTCAGGGCTGCTGTAAAGCTAACTGTAGTCAGGAGGGCTTTTCGTGGATTTAAAGGGGCTTTGTAGGAGGTACTGACTTTAGCTACCCTCTGCATGCTTTTCTTCTAAAACGCTTCTTTGCAAATTACGTCTTTCACTGTCTCACAGCCATCGCTGCTTCAGTTGTCTGCAGTTTGTCAGTGCTCGGGGCCAAAGCAGCCCGCTGAGAACGATGCTCCAGGTCCTGCTGTACAAAAACCTCTCCCCATTTTTCTCCACGGCCCTTTAGGTGAGGATGCCCTTTTAAAGTTACTTCGCCAGAAGTCAGTGTGCTTGCTTTGTAAACAGAGGAATAACCTGCTCAGGGTTGCCCCTTGTTTGACTTTGCATTCAATGAACATCAAGCCAAACAGCAGCTCGAATGCCTGACCTTAAAGACTGAAGTTCAGTAAGAAACACTAGAGATCTTGAGGCAAAGGGTTTCATATTACTGACTCCTGTGTCTTTCATTGATTAGACATTTTACAACTGATAGTGGCTTTCAAGGTTTATTTGGAAACTTTGTCAGGAGGGCAGAGATGGGGGAAGGGAGAGAGTAAGCAAGGCTGAGGGTTTCTTTTCTATTTAGTGTGTGGAATTAAGCTGGGAATAAACAAAGGTGGCAGAAGGGAATGCCATTAACATACCATTTTCAGATTTACCCCTCAGCTTATCATTAGGTCAGTTCTCTCTAGTTGTAGGTGGAGAGATGTTGGTGAACACTGGAAGGAGGGAGGGTACAAGAGAAGGAATCTGGGAGTTGTTCACTGTAGAGGATTTGTTCCCCTTCTGCAAAATGCTTTCAACTCTAGCTGAAGCTCATGGGAGTGATCCAAATATTCTCAATTAGTCTGTATGATTAAACCCCAATTTTGTTTTAGCTTCAAATTTTAGGTCCCTGGGAAAGCGTCATACAGGTGAAACACCACATAGGGAACTGGGCAGCTTTTGTTCACAGCATGCAAGATCTGCTGAGAGGATCAGAGCCAGGGAAGACTCTGTTCAAGCAGAGGAATGGCAGGACAGGTACCAAAACAGAAAGGGGCAAGAGGGGTAGGAAAATCCTTATTTTGCCCAGTTCCCAAGGGTCAGATTAAGTGACTTACAGAAGAAAAAAAGGAGATTATAAGAGGGAGTCTTATTTAGATGAGCCTTCCAAGATTAACCCTGGAAAATGGTTCCCAAAGCTGCCAGGCACAGCAAGGCTGGGAAACACTGCTGAGGCCAAACTCAGATATGGACCAAGGCTGTAAACACTGAAGTCAGCAGAAATATCCACAAGGAAATTTAGATATCAGCAAGTTTTACGTTCAGAAGTATCATGAAAGATGTTTTGGTGATCACTTGAGGAGTCAGAAAAAAAGTATGTGGTATGGCTCACTAAAAAAAACCGTGTAATGTTAACAACAATCATGTAATAGGGGTGTGCCTCTGTGTGTGTGTGTAGGCACACACATGTGTGGCTTCTGACCCACTGGTGTTGAAAAAGTTTCAAGTATGAGACTGTCTGGAGCTGAGAAGACGATAAGAGAGCGTGAAGCAACCTGTAATTTCTGCAGGCTGTGGCTGAGCTGCTAAAGGGAGGGGGTGTATGCTGGAATGCACATAACCCTTCTCTAACCTCTCACACCTTCCCGTGTCGAAGATAAGGACTGACATGGGAGTTATTTGTCCACTCGAGCTCTCAAAGAGCTCAAGGAACTGCCAGTCAGGCTGTAGTCTGACTGAGCTCCCTGTTTCTTGAGTGGTATCTTCTGCCAGGGTTAATTAATATTCTTAGTTTATATTTCCAGTGCAAATCTTTTGCCTAAGGAAGGCAAAACCTAACAGTGAGAAAAAGCAAGTTTGGACTGCTAGGATTTCTGGGATTTATCAGTAGCCAGTTACGTGAGCTTCAGGGGATGACCTTGGACTCCCTGCAGCCTGATCCACCTTTACTCTGTTCTCACTCTGACTGTGGCTTACCAGAACATTTTAAGAAGTTGAGGAGTGCTAAAAGAATTTTTTTTCCCCAGCATCTGTCCTGGCCTTCTGGAGGAAAACAGTGATTTTTTTTTCTCTCAAGGACAGACAGAAAACTTGTACTCAGTCAGATCCCACAAAAATTACAGTCTGTGCTCCAGACTCCCATTATCAATCCAAATACACAGAAGATTATTCCTCTATTATTTCTCTCACTTGCACTCCTATGACCATTTTCACCTGTGCAGACTACAAACAGCACAAAACTCCCCAGTAATTCAACAGGAAAGAGTTCAGAGAGCAACAACAGCACTCAGAGATCTATGAAATATAACCTATGAGGAGACAGCAAAGGAATTTTTGTTTTCTTAAATACAGAGAAGACTGAACAGAGACATGATAACAGTCCTCAAAAATGTAAACGACTGCAGCAAAGAGGAAGGAAATAATCTCTCCTCTCCCACGTGGAGAGGATAAGAATAACAGGCTAAAATTGCATCAGGGAGGTGGTGTTTTTTTTATTAAATATTAGCAAAACCATTTGTAACTGTTAGGATGGTGTTACTGAAGCACTGGGATCAGTTGCCTTGCAAATTGACCCCTCTGGAGCACTTCCAAAGCAGGCTGGGTCAACGTCTGTGCTAACGGGACAGGTACCACTGACCTGCTGTGCTCTTGGAGCAGGAGAAGGAATTGGTGATTCCTTAAAATCCCTTCTAGCCTCGCTTTCATATAATTTAATGATTCATTGGATAAGTACATGTTCATTTATCACCCTCTAGGGAGAATTTTAGAAGTACTACTTGCATGTGTGTGTTCTTTGTCTCCAGAGCCTTCCTTAAGATTATTACTCTTCCAAACAGTGGGATGTGCTCTGTGGTTCTCTCCCATAAAAGGTGAAGCTGGTCCTGCCAACCAGGAGCTAGCTATAACCCTACCAATAACTGGAGGGACTAATATTCCTAAAGGAATTACAAAAAATGGGCCTTTGCCTGCCTAGTCACTCGCCTTCCCTTTTGCAGTGGCATGCACAACAGCATTGCTGAGTTTTGCTCTTTCAAGTCAGCCACCAGTGAAACACAGAAAATAGGACTGGGACAAGAATGGTTAGCAGGGTCAGTCCCTGGCTGTCACAGGCAGCCCTGTCAGGCAATCCTTTTGGCAAACTCAGCAAACCCCGTCTCCAGTCTGGTTGGGTTTCTTGTCCTTGCTACTCCCACTGGCTGTCTTCTTCACCACATCAGCATTTAGGCAGCCAAGAACCTTCCTCTAGTTTGTAACCTAGCAATTTCTCTCGGCCAGTTTATTAATTAGTTCCAGTGCTAATGCTGCACTTGCATGTCTCTAGAGTTTTCCAGTTTAGTGGATTTATAGTTGGCATCAGTTTCGCTCTTGGGTTTTTATTTTGTAAGACTAAACAGGTCAAGCTGTATTCATATCTTCTCAGGGAGTCAAGTGAATGCACCCATAATTGATCAGTAGTGCACTTGTCTCCTGATATAGAGAGGAGTTTGCCCAGAATTACAGGGTGGAGAGAGAGTGTCTTAAACCCACAACCAAACCACTTTTGCAATACAAGATCAAGGCCTTGGAGGAATTAAGAAGCAAAGTTGCCCCGTTAGAAGTGCAGTTGTCCTACAGAAATTCTTGTGATCTTGGATATTCTCTTAAGTGCTGCAACAAATCTGAGAGTGGAGGGGAAGAGCAGTTCTCAGATCAGTCTCCACACAGCATGCCCTGCTTTCTGTCTCTGCTAGATAGTGTGAAACCCAGGAACCTCAGCCCTTCTTCCCATGTCCCCTTTGAGAGGCCAGCCCTACTGGTGGCACCAGCACTGCAGCCCTGTGCTTACACATCCAGCAGCAATGCTGCTTGAACCGGCTTGTCCCCACCCTCCTCCACTCCCAGCTGCTTTTTCCATTTCCCGCTGGACGCCCTCCCTCCAGCCAGAGTAAGTGTTTGTGCAGTTATGTGCAGAACCAGGTCAGGGATCTGATCCCAGCCAAAAAAATAGCCTGCACTTTTTTTTTTTTTTTTTTTCTTTCCAGCTGGAAGAAGTTCTTCTGTCTGGTTTCTTGGGTGGCTGCACAAACACTTTGGCTAGCATAAGGGAGGTACGAGGACAGAGGTGGAAATAAGCAACTTTGCCATGCGTGCTCCTCCCAAGTGAGTGTGGCTGATCCACGGAGCCTCCCCTCCACTCTCAGCCAGCGTGGGCTGATCTCGCAAGGAAAATCACACACTTGTTTTTCGTCGTGCCCCAGATGCTCCCCACCTTCCTTTCAAGGAACGCTGCTCTTGCCCCATCCGTCTCCAGCAAGCATTAGCAGAAAGATTCTCCCTAATCAATCAACAGCCATTAGAACAGCCAGGTTTTGAAGGTTTCCCACTTGTCTTATGTTATACAAAAGACTGGAAGAGAGCTCAGGGGCTGTTAAGTCTAAAACTGGTGAGTGCTGCCATTCATGTGACACAATCCCTTCTAGAAGCTGGGCTGCATTCTCTATGCCTGAATCTTTGGACCTTTTCAACGGTGCATTCTTGCATCATAATTAACAGTTACTAGAAAGATAGCTTGAAAAATGTAGTTCTTTGTAATCACATTTAGAAACAAGTATATCTAAATAAGTTCATTGAGGCACTCCTTTCTTGGGCAGCTATTATAACCCAGCTTAAAATAAACTCCCTCCCTTCTCTTCTCACATTTTTTGGCTCTGAGCTTTGCTATTAATGACACAGCTAAATCACTTCCAAGAGAAATTTTATTATTTGAAGTTTTCTCAATTTAATATGTTTGGCTCCTGACACTTCAAGGAAGGCTGGTACAGCTACTAATACACTTTGCAGAAAGACTCTTTCATGTTGTCCTGGGAGAGGGCAATGACAACCACCAGGTTGATTGAAATATCTACAAGGACACAAGGGTTACCATAAGTTTTGACTGGTTTCTCTAGTTGTTCTGAGGACACAGTACAAGATTACTCCTCTTTGCAATACCTCTCTGGAGAGTGTGTTAAAAAAAATAAAGCTCCTAGCGTAGCATTTAGGTGTACTAAGAAGAAAAATAGTTTTTAAAAAGGCTCATTGTTCTGTGCCATGCAGTCCTGCCTGAAATTTGTGCCCTGGTGATATTTATTTATCTACCAAATAAAGTCATAGATACTTCATTCCTGTCTGATCACTGGAAAATATTTTCTAGCTGTTTTTATGCTTATGTCACATATAGATACTCAAGAAACTTTGACCAGCCTTCATGGGGTGCTTGCTGGAAGCCTGTTCACAAAGGACCTGCACAACATGAAGTCCTTTTAACTCCCAGGAGTGCCTCAACAAACACAGTGGGCACCCACCCAGTGCAAACGATCTATTAATAAACAAAATGTATTTACAAATTGATCAACCATAACATCTTTTTATAGACAAAAAAAAATGTAAATTGAAATAGGTAATTATCTACATTAACATCTGTGCAATTGTATACTCACAGAGAGTTTTTAGTTAACATACAGGTTTTCCATCAGGAAAGCAAGTCAACAAGAGCAGCAGATGGCTGAATTTTGGGTTAAATGCTCCTTAAAAAAAAAAAAAAAAAAGGTAAAAGCCAACAGGTGCAGAAGAGCAGCAATGAGTAGCCTCATTCCGCTCACCTCCACTTCCCTGTAGAATTCAAGCACTCACTTCATTGATAACAAGAGAAAGGGATCTTAATTTTCATTCAAAAGTAGGAACCTTGGTGGTGGCTTTTGTTTGTAGAATCAGCCTCAGGGCTCCTGATTGGCTTTCAGCCTTAGGCCAGATCTGAAGGATGACATGAGCTATATCCTAGCCCTGTTTTCCTGCACACTGCTAGCCCAGCCCCTAAACATATCTCACTGCTTCATCTGTAAATTTTAAAAAAAAAAAAGCTGTGTAAGAGGAATGCAGAGAGGCTGAACTCATCAGTGCTTTGAAATGAACTTGTAGAACTAAGCACTGGTGTTTTCACTGCAAAATGAGGCCTTTTGCTGGGAAGCATCAATGCAACAGGATCGTCTACTGACAGACTTGTCAGCACTTTTAGGCAGGCTGGAGTATTAGAACATGCATTTGGCTGAACTGTTTAAACAGAGTATGTTACCATAAATTTTCTATGCTACTGTTAACTACAGAAATTCTCCTTCAAAAGCCAGACATGGCTACCTGATCTGCAGGTAGGATGGAGCAGCTCTATCTCTAAAATCTAGAGAATTATTTCTGATTTTCCTGCCTGAGGAACCCACCTAATAATAGTAGCAACACATTTTTCTACACTGTGACTTGATTCTGGCTGCATACGTTTCCATTCCAGCGTCATTCATAGTTGTTTTCAACTTCAGCAAAAAGCAAGATTCAATTTCAGCTGAGACCAGACGTATCAAATTCAACTAAAAAAAAAAAAGTGTCGGGGAGGGGAACGGAAGGGCATTTTGGCTGGGGAGAAAAACAAAGGAAAGGGACCGTAAAAAGAGTGAAGTGCAAACTTTCTCCGAGATGTAACGCTGTCTTTGCTGCGGCCACAGCAAAAAGCAGGCACAACTTTGTGGACCTCATCTCTTCAGCCCTTAGTTTTCCATCCCTACGCTCCGCTGTGCGCTGGCAGGAGAGGGAGAGATCGGCATCGCTGCTGTGGCTGCAGAGCCCATGCCAGGAACCTCTTGGTACTCTGGCTGCATCACCCCGTCCCTGCCCAAGTGAGCTCATGGGGCTCAGCTGGGCTCGCAGAGGTAGCACAGACGTGTCATGAACACGAGTGTCATGGAAAGTCTAAGAGGGGCGCTTGTTCCATGGGCTGCCCGGACAATGAAGAATTGGCGTGCCACCCCCGCTCTCGCCCCCCGGCCCATGCCAAGGCGGGCGGGAGGCCGCCGGCAGATGAATAGCAGGTCTGTTCCAGCAGCTGCGCGTCCTGGTCCAGTGGGGAGAGAGTCTCCGGGAGCACAGAGTGCTCCACTCCCCGCTCCGTCTGCAGAGGAAGAGACCTGGGGGCAAAAGGATGGCCTCGGAAGGGGAGAACACTCAAGTGAGTCCATCGTGGGGAAATACCCACGGGAGGGAGAAGGGGGAGGGAAGATCCCCAGTTTGGGGGAAATATCCACCGCTCCTATCACTTGCTCCTCAGCTTTGACAGCCAATTTCCTTTGAAAACTCAGTTCTGCTTTTTTTCCGCTGTTCCCCTTTGAAGAAAAACTAGTGGCAGGATCTCTGTTGCGTTCTGCCAAGAGCAGTTACAGGTCTTTCTCAAAAAGAAGTGGAGGTAAGAAGGGGGATATTACTAAAAAGAGATGCTTTTTGGGGAAGGAGGGGCAGCAGGGGAAGAAATTAGCCTTCAGCTCTCAGAAGGAGGCAGCACATACTCTACAAGCTGCAAAAATCTGATCTGCTCCTCGTCTCACAAAGCCTTTCTCTGTTTGGCAGAAAGTGCTCTCAATCTGGAGAGGAGGAAAAGAAATAAATACAGCAAATACTGAGGGAGTGCAGAGGCCAGGATTTCCTATGTAGGGTTTATAGAGAAACACAACTTCTTGGTGAAGCTCTTTCAGTTCTCTGTCTTCCTATTCTGAGTGTTTGTGTTTTTTAAGAAGGGTGTTTCTTGCGCTCAGCATGTGTTCTCATAAAGGGCAACTACCCAAGGGTTTGGAAAAAAGAAACTGTTAGAGATTAAATGGAATCAAAAGCCCAGATCACAAACACCTATCAAACCTCAGAAGTTCAAGTCCAGATCTGCACTTCAGACAACTGTGGAGAAGGGAAGAATAAAAAGCACTGCCTAGGGCACAGCTTCCAGCCCTGAGTAGGCTGGCATCAGTGTCCAAATTTTGCACCAATTTCTCTGTCTGGAATGGTCTCAGACATCCTTAGACTTGAGAGTGGGCAAATCTGTCTGGGGTCATGATTTTTATTTCTTTGGATTGTGTCAAAGAAATTAAATGGGAAGATTTGTGCCCTTGGAAATAATCAGGACAATTATCCTCAACTAGAAAGAAGGTCTGTGACTCCCCAAATCTGCAGAATGTATCTCCACTGAAATATGAGGTGCAGTGCAGTTTTTGAAGACCTGGGAAAACTATGCTCAATAAGGAACATGATAAGTGAGGAAGGTGCACAAGTAGCTGTGAAGTTAGTAAACATGTACTCTCTTTGGGATTGAGGAAGAGAGAGTTTAGTCTTTCCTAGAACTAAATAATTAGGGGGGAGTATAGAAATCAGCAAGCCAGGAACTGGGGGCAAAGGGCAAAGAGGTCAAGAAAATTATGCTAAATAAAAAGTCAAATTAACTCCCTGTATACTAAATCATGTACCCAATGGAAAGTTTCATGTCTATTGTGGATTTGAAATCCAGGTTTCATAGATGAAAAAATCAGCTTCACTGATTAAAATACTCATAAATTTCTGAAAAAATCCAGGGTTCAGGGTTTTCTCTTTCAACTTATCATGAGGTTAAGCGAAGAGCCAAAAGTGATCCTCTGCAGCTTCAGTCTTTACAACACTCAAATAAGTAAGTCCAGAAGGTCAAAGGTTCCTTGAGTTGCAAAACTGGAAGGAGCAGACCTGTTTCTAGAGCAGGAAGGTGTGAAGCGTTTCCATCCACCTCTACTCAGGTTGCCACAAGAGCAACCACACTACGAAGATTTCCTTTGTGGCACCTTACAGGGAAGCCACCAGGCAGTACAAAATAAAGGTGAATGCACACAGATCCTCACGTGCTTATAATACACAGTGCTAGCAGGGGAGGGAAAGAGCCTTGCATACTGTGTCACATATGATGGATGCAACCCCTTCACCAAACTAACAGCAGTTTGGTTCAGGCTCCGAAGGATGTGAAGGCATAAGCTGTAAATGGATCAAGGACTCATCTGGTTTCAATCTGCCTTCTGAAAACCCACAAAGAAGCAGAGTTGACCCAGTGAGCATCGAGGCATATGATCTCGGAACACCAATCATGCGATTAACACATGAATAGCAGGTGGCTTTTCCAAGACTCATTTATCAAGGAACAAAGAAAGTTGTGGGTACAAGGAGTCTCATGCATACCCTCACTATCACATGTAATTTGACTACAAGCCAGCCACTTTATTCCTTAAATAAGACAGCCTGAGTGAGCCTTCTTTGAGCTGCTGGCTAAGCAGCCTGACTGCATGGCAGCGATCTCCCCTTGCACGCTGACAACTCTCAAGTTTGCTCCTCATAGCAGAGAAACCTTTTCCAACAGCATGCCTCTGGTAAGTGATTGATATTGCACATAATCTTGTAGTATGGTAAGTTTGATTTGTGCCTTGGTAACCCTGATTCTTTTCTTGGTAACTTTGACTTGGTAGTTTTGAATCATTGTTCAAATGTTTGGGCTGCACAGCAACAGAGTGAATGTCGCCATTGAACTTTGCTAAGTCACACTTTTACAACATCATACTAAAAACACTTCCACAGATATCTCTGATGGTGTCTCATTAAGGGATCCAGATCACCCATTCATGACAAACTGGCATAGTTGGCAGGGCCTCAATCAGGATTCACGACACACAGATGAGACAAGCAGAGGGTCCTGGCAATGACGTGACTTGACCAGTCAGGGGAGGAGTGATCAGTAGCAGAGAAAAAAAAAAAAGTTTTTCAGTTGAAAGTACATTTAAAAGCTTCTTTTGAGACCCTGCTCTGAGCAGTGAATGCAGAGCAGGTGTCTTCTCGGAAGTTTCCAGCTGTGGGTTTATGAAGAGTTTGTGGGAATGTGCACTGCATGCTCTGGGGTGGTAACATATGACTCACTCCTCCTCAAAGAGCTCCTGGATGGAGTAGCAGGAACAGTCATGAAAGTTAACCATGACACAATACAGAAGTAGGAATTTTTGTTTACAGGGAAAGGGTCATACCCCTGAAGTAGCTGCAGAGTACCTACAAGCATTTCTTATACGATATTTATGTGGCCAGGCTAGACAGGTAACTACAGAATTAAAACATTGTGAACCCCTGGCCTCACACGGGAGAGAGCTGGAAAAGGCAATCAAGACTTAAGAAGGTTCTTAGGATGACTGATCAGCAATTTTTGCTTATTCTGAAGCATGAGAACAGGAGCTCACTCAGCAAAATTGAAAGCCTCTGTAACAGGAGACACTCCCTCATCCAGCCTGACATCAGCCTGTGGAATTCGCCATCTCCTGAAGCAGGTTAGAAGGTCAAATATTGGGGCAAGCATTGAGAAGAGGTCGGGAGGTCCAGTAACAATATTTACAGTTATGCAAGCTAAAAAAGGTACCTTCAAATCCCATAAGCCAATAGCAGGATAAAAATAAATATGCTTTTCAGTTCCCTAAAGGCAATGGCACAACTGCTGACCAGACTACAAGTGGTATTTGCGTTAGAGAAGTTATACACCAGCTCTCCCTAAATGAGACCCAGGGTTGCTTCTCAGCAGCAAGAGGTATCTCCCATTAATCCACTTTCTCCCTTACAAAAATTCTCTTGTTCTGTGTGTTTCAAAGAAGTCTTTTTTCCCATTCTGACTTCTAGGAAGACCAGTAAAACCTCAAACTGTGCACAGAGAGATCCTAAAAGGAAGTTGTGCTGAAATGGAAAAAAAAGCCACATGGCTGTAGAGCAGCCTCACCAGATCTGTGCCAGCCAGTCAAGTGCTAAGAAAATATGTAAACTGGAAGGAAAATATTTTAAGTAAAAATATCAGTTTACTTATTAAAAGATGAAACGTTGACATTAATTAATTTGAATGATGCATTTTTCTCACCAGACATCTCTCTCTGTGGTTTCCAAGTGAAACTTTCACCTTCCTCTATTAAACACCTGCCACTGATGAGCAGCCAGGCAGAGAGCAGCAGATGAGATCCAACAGTACATCCTGAGATAGCTGGGATCAGCACAAAATACATTTGGGATAGAAACAGATAAAACTACTGAACAAGATCCCATCACCACTTTCCTTTTACTTTGGGAAGCAAAAGTTGATAAATTAGAATAGAAGTGTGGCTTTGATTGAAACATTCTGGCTGATTTATTTGCACTTCTGTATGGTATTATTCCCACTGACTCTTGCCTCCAACCCTTCCAGAGAGATTTGCAGTAGGAGAGAGAGAGAGAAGGAGGGAGCCAAAGAGGACAGTTCTTTTCAGCAGCACAAGACCCGTTAAATCTGTTTAGCTGTGTCCCTCAGCTGCTGCAGTTCATGATCTGGCATCTTAACACAACCTTGTTTCATTGGTGATTTAAGCCAACGTGCCAGACTTCGAATGGGAGCGACTGAGACAACATCTGCTCCACCACTCCCACCACAGCACAGTGACCAGGGGAAAGTCTGCACAGCTGAAATCAGTCACGCTCACACACACTGCCACAGCTAAGTCTGTCACATCCCCAGATGGATATTGCAGAACAGAGCAAAGATTGAGGCTGATATTAAGTGGTTCCACAGTTTTATCAGGTTTATATTTGTTTGTTTTCTTATTCATGAAGGAGTGTTATGTTCTGGACGAACGGGATGTGTGCTGGATGAAGTGTCATCCATATTCATTACATATTGTATGTTCTGTCTTTCTTTTTATAGTTTCTTACTCTTCGGATAAAAAAAAAAAAATTACAATCCTCTGGGATAAGAAGCAGAAGTAATACCTCACCATTTAGGGAATCATTCATACTTCAAAAGTAAAAAAGAGTAAACAGCTAAAATAATCATCCTGGAAAACAGACCCTGCACTGAAATTTTTTGGCAGAAGCTGCTTGGTGAATACCTTGAATGGAAAACACATCTGTGGAAATAAAGACAGGTTTGCAAGCAACTTGCAAGGAAAAAAGCCTTTAAATAATTGCAGAGTTTACTTCCAGTGTTCAGTTTTTGACCAGATCTACAGCAGGCAGATTTTAGACAGGCTGATAAACAGAGTTATCTACAGGCATAACAGTGCGGACTTTTCCAAAATGCCCACAAAACAGTTGGAAAGTCCCCCTTACCACAGTAAATCCCATCTCTCACATCCCACTTTCAGTGTAGACCTGATGAGGGGATACAGGGAGTGTGTTCACAACTAGGTTAGACTTTCAGTTTTTTGGGGTTTTTTTTTGTGGCTTTAACTTGTGCCTCAAGGCTGTGATGCACTTACAAGTTCCTGATTTGGGCATGTATTTGCCTGTTTCTGTAGCAACAGCCAGTTCATACTTTCTAGTGCTTTAGGACCTCTACTCTCCTTCAGTAATTTCCTAGAATGGTGGCAGTCTCGTATCCCCAGCAAAGCAATGTCCCTGCCCCAGTGGGCTTCAGTAATGTTATTTGAGTTCTGTAATTTGGGCTTGGAAAGTCTGTACCAAGAGAGAGAAAGAGCCTTTCAGGAAAAAAAAACCTAAAATGCATCAGAAAAATCCATTCCTGTGACACCCCAGTACGATTTGTGCAGTCATCAAGATTCTGAGGAGCTAATCTCAGTGTGTTTTTAACTAAACTAACCCAGCTACTACAGCCCTTAAAACAGGATTCCACTAACCACTCCACCACCTGTGCTATTCACTTGACCCTAGTAAAGCTATTTCAGAGACCCAGACTCAAAGAAAACCAATCACTTTTTGGCAGAGTTAAGGTTCTGGTTTGCTGTCCTGCAGTGGTTCCTGGGAAGACCAGACCACGCCAATGACTAGGACCTCATGGCCATGAGAGCATGTAGAGGCAAGAGAATCTCTCCTTTCAGTGGCAGCCACCCCTCACTTCAGATCAGTAATCCCAAGTCTGGGCGTAGCCAGGAAAGGCCCAAACTAACAAATTACCTGCTCCCAGAAACCAGCAGCACTCACAGTAGAAGACAGACAAGTGTGGCCTCAGCATGCTGAGAAGCAGCAGACTGTTTCTTACAGCCAGTGCTAATCAGTCCTTTGTTATATAGTCAGATGTGGCATTTCTCCTCTCCCTGTACATTCCTCCTGCCTGCTCTAGCCGGACACAGCCAGCTTTCCCACTTAGGGTGAATGTTCACTTCCGACCTTTCCAAACATGGGGATAGTATTTTTCATCTTGAGGAACTGAACCCCAGGTTTTAAGGTACCTGGGGAAAGTGAGGCACATGTGGAGTTAAATATGCCCTTGGAGTTATTCCATGGAAATCAGCATCCTTACACCAGCATTTGAGCTGGTCCCTCACACTCCACCTCTGTGAGATGTGGTAAAAGCCAAGTATCAAAGTCTTTCTGAGAGAGGGATCCCAGCCCTACACTGTACACTGGACACATCTGACAACCACAGCACAGCCAGAGCTCAGGTCACAGCTGGGAGCAAGGTCCAGGAGGCTTAGGGTCTCCCTGTGTGGGTGGGACAGGGGTGAAGTGGCACAAGGGACCAAGGTGCCCTAACCCTATGCAGCTGGTTGAAGGGTCACTCATGCCCCTCTGAGAGTGACAGCAAGTCATCATGGCTACACCCTGTTTGGAGGACAAGGTCAGCCAGTAGCCACACCAAACCACTTTGGGACAACTCTCCTGCTGCCCCTGCCCTGCACCACCAGCTGGCCTGGCCTGCTCATCGGCCACCAGCAGGACTTCCCTTGCTCCAGCACCTCCTCCTCAGCCTTTAGAGGCACCATCTCTTGCCATGCACCCCTTTCACACATTGAGATACAGATACATCTCACTCACACCTTGCACATTTGAGAGCACAAGGAGTGGGCTTTTAATGAGTAATCATAAAAATCATAAATCACCTGCTCAGGTGGTGGCAACACACTGTTCCTCTGGCTGGCCAACAGCAAAACCTCCCACTGACACATCTTTGTGAATGGGAGTCCTCCACAACATGAAATACCTGTTATACCACACCTAAATCGATTTTTGCATCTTTTGACAAGTATTTCTCCCCCTCAGCTTCATTCCAGCCTGTGGCTGAGAGATGAACCATGCACCTGCTTCTCTCTGCCCTCAGCTGACACACAGCTACAGCATCTCCGCTCGTTTGGCTTCCACTTAAAACAGAAGCCTTAAGTCCAAGTCACCATTTCTCAGCTCCTCCAGTAAAATATGTATTAATGTGTTATGTTTCTCTTCTGAGAACCAAAAATGGGCAGTGCTGCAGGCATACAAGAACCACACACAGAATTGTGAGCTTCTCCAAGTACAAAAGGGCGAATGGGCATTTTCACTGCCGTTTCCCCATCCCTGGCTTGTGAGTCAAATGTTTATAAAACTGCCTCTGAGAAAAGGCAATACAAGAAATGAGCTCTACTGCTGTAATCTAGACTGCCTCAGGTATGTAAACACATGAGACATTTGAATTGGACACCAGAATGATGGAAGAGCCCATGTGCAGATGCTGCAAGATTCACATCACCAGTTACCATCCACCTTGACACAACTCCTTTGAACTAGGCAAGCTATAATTCCTTGTCAAATTACATGAATCAGATATGTGACTCTGTAATTACAGCTGTGAAAACCATTATACTCAGGATCTTAGAACTTTCTAGCCAAAATAACCCTTGGGGAAGAAATTTCTCATGAAGCTGCCTGGGTCAAGGTTCAGTGAGTGCTGGAAATTCTTGGGGAATCCTATTGGCAGGTTTAGAGAAATGAGAACAAGAAAATGAGATGATGTACTGGTTTGTGGATTGTTCGGGCTTTTTTTTTTTTTTTTCTTAGTTTCCCCCCCAGTATTTATTCTTATTTGCTGGAGTTTTATCTTGCAGTCATGTATCTCCAAATAATATTTTGTGAGATTTAAAAAAAAGGCCCAAATTCACCCCAGACCTTCATTATGCGAGAAAAATAACTGCTCCTACCAATCTAACAAGAGCCAAAGGGCAGCCAAGCATTATTGTAAAACAATTTATGTTTTACTGAAGGAATGTTTCTGCAGAAAATAACAGTACTCTCCCAGGACTTGTGTGAGAACCAAGTTCTGCTGCCCCTAGTTCTCCAAGCATGTTATAAATATCACTGAATTTAATTTCACAATCTCCACGTGGAGCAAGAGGTGTTTTCCTGCCTATTTTATCATATTAAGTCAAGACAGGGACAGCTAAATGACCACTGATGTACCCAAGGACACACAGGTAGAAAGTGACAGAAGCAGGAAGGAAGGACTGAGCATCTCTGGATGGGTGGATTGCCACGGAGCAGCTGTGTGTTCTGTGGCTTCATCTCTGCTTCTTACTGGCTAAATTCTTAATCTCCATTATATTTTGAAGAAACCATTAAAGATTGTTTTAGTCATCAGAGACCACTGAGTTACTTCACAAAACGTAAAAAAGAGTGTTAACTGAAGCTGTCAATAAGAGACCACACACAATTCCTTCCCTGCTGAATGTTAACTTCAGCATCAATTTCAGAAACAGATTTCGACTTACTTTGAAAGGTTCAGGCACACAGCTGTGTTTGCATCTCTTTCTTGGTGGAGCCAGAGTCATCCTCAACCACCTTGGTGTAGGACACAAACCTCGAAGCCAAAGTGAAACAAGCTAAACCACGTTACACACAAATTCTGACTCAGAATGACCATAGAGGCTCTTGGTGCAACTCTTCAACTTGAACTTTGCACCTCCTTCTGGCTGAAGCAAGATGAAATGTTCCTGCATGTCCCTGTGTGATTTCAGGCTGTGGCCACACATTTTTTGCTGACTGAAGCTGAAGTGGGGAGGTTTGTCCTCGTGCCCACCATCAATTATTATTACTGCCTCAATGCAACTGCTCAAAATAATCACCCTATCAAGACTGTCTAGGCTAGGAAACCTCCATTACTGAGTGTCTAAGCTAACCCAAATCATTGTGAAAGAACTTGTTTAGGGAATATGTCTGGACAGAGACAGAAATAGCAGCTCCTTTAGGCAGGCCTTACTCCATCTTATTGCAATGGGATAACTACTTGGATTCTTGAATATTTCTTGGCTAGTTATGTTAGCTGAAGGTCTAGTTATCCTGTGATTACCAGAATACCGTGAGATATACAGTGTGGGTTCTTCTTAACTTAGTTGCAAAAAACAAGGAGAACAACTATCAAATACAAATACAATAAAAACTATTCCTGCATAACGTAAGTACGCAGGGGTTTTTTTCATCTTTTGCCTTGACTGACAATCCACACTCAGAGAGACATCCAGCAAAGGAATAATATGCTACAAGAAAATATGATATGCTGCTCTTTTCTCTGAGCAGAAACAGATTTGAACTCCATCTTCATCTTCATGTACCAGATTCTTGGGAGCTGACTCTGGACCAATTCCTTAGCCAGCCCCCATTTTTGGCACGTGGTTGTGAAAAGGTTGCCGAAGGGAGTCGTGTCAAAGGGCTTTTACTTTGCTCTTAATGGCTCCACGTACAGTCTGAAGGAATCTGAAGCGCTCACGAAATGTGGTTTCCCCTCTGGTGTTTGCTGTTCAGCTGGCTCAGCAGCTCAACCATTTAAAACCATTGTGAGTGGATTTAGCACTTGTGAAATAATGCTGGCCTATTCACATCCAGAGAGGGATGGGCAAAGTCCACCAGTACAACAAAAGCCCCTCTTACCTCCTTCTCACATGAGGAGCCAGGGTGCAATGGATTTTGAGGGAGAAAACTACTCAAACACAGGTGCAGCCCCACAGATCTTGCAGGCAAGAGTTATGGGCCTACTGAAACAAAAAAAGCTAATGCACACTCAGAGGAAGCAATGTCTCCAGCATCCCAGAAATAGGGTGGGAAAAAACACAAACAAATAAACAAGAACAAAACAAACCAAGCAAACAAAAAAAAAAAAAAAAAAGGGAGAGAGAAAAAACCACAACAAAATTAGCACACCAAAAAAAATTTATCTGAGTATAGGGAGCAAATCATGAAGGAGAGGAAAAAAAAAGAGGAGCACAGTCCCTGAAGAGAAGCCAAATGGGGAGAGCAGATATAGAGAACTGAGAGTCCTGCAGGTCTCTGTCCCCAGAACCCAGAGAAGATGGAGCTCCTGACTTCACCCTAGTCCAAGCTGCTAAGTATAGCAAGAGGTGTTTTCCGTCTCTGAGCTGATCTAATGCTCAGCTGTTCTGCTGAGACCATGAAAACACGGAGATAACCAAAGCCATCTCTGATGTGGACAGCGTTGCAGGCAGCACGCTGTAGATCTGTACCTTTGTGCGTAGATTTGATCTCGGGACCAAGCTCAGACAGGCAGCTCAAGAGCAGAGGGCAACAGATCTTGGTGGCTACCAATTTAATTAGCTTTTGGTTGGTGATGTTGAGTTGAGTAGCCCTCTGATTCATTCCCAACCCCCTCTGCACTACCTTCAGCCACAAGCCTCCAGCCATCACCCTGCGTCACTGAAGTGGGTCAGTCTTACGGTGGTCACTTTTTTGGGCCACGGCAAAATGGCAGCTGTTTTAGGGGTCCCCGGGTGGGGGAAGGGGCTCAGGACTGGGCTGCAGGCCAGCTTGCTGGGGAACTCAGGTGTTTACGGCCAGGGTGGAGCAGGGTCGTGCTAAAGCGCTTCCTCTTGCCTCACTCACACCGAGTACAAACAGGGACATTATCTCTCCTGTGGGAGCAACTGGCTCAGATGCCTGGCCAGCTGCAGGGAAAGGTGTCCCTGTAGTCACCAACTGCAAAGAATAGCTGAAAAATAAAAAGATGGGTCGCTCTGTGGCCGCAGATGATAACAGTACATTCCTCTTTATTCTGATCCAAAAGCAATTTTTTTCTTCCTTTTTTCCCCTCCCTGTTTTTTCCTCTCTGATGAGAACTTGTTTCTCAGCTATGAGCCCAGTCAGTCTGTTATTGGTGTGCCTAACATCATTTTTGTATTCCTCTCATTTTTTTTGTTTTACATATTATCAAATGACTTATTAAAAGTAAAGTTCAGCCAACTGAACCTCAAAGGAGTTAATTCAAGAGCAAGTAGCACTGAGATTTACCACAAACCCTGTACATTAAACATGCGTGTCCATGGATTGATAAATCTGTTCATGAAGTCCATGGCGTGTATATACTGATGCAAATTTGGCTGGCGGATACTGTTGCCAGTGGCCATCCTTACATCAGAAGACACTGTCTCTAGTCATATTCTTGACCTCTCTGAAAACTGAGGGACAGTATTTAGGCAAGTAACTCCTCCAGCTCTATCAGCCGATTCCATACAGATGATACATTTGTACCCTGCACGCTGACAAAGTACTTCTTCGCTTGTTATCATCTGCTCAGTGAGTGTAATTGTAATGCTGATTCAGCAGAAACGAGAGCAATTCTTGTGGGAAGTTTGTGTCAGGACCAGCAAAATACACAGGCTAAGAGAAGGCTGTGATTTACTGATCACAATCTGTGTGTGGAAAGATCTGTGTCCTTTGAAGGCCCTTTTCTCCTTCTGGTGCTCTGTGAAGGGCAGGTAGGACTCTGTGACTCCTCCTGGTTGGGCTGCAGATAATATTTTGTGGTCTCAAAATTGTGGGAATATTGTATCTGTTACAAAGCAGCATTCAGTCTCCCTTTTGCCCAAGGCACACATATTACATACACAATCAACCCTAACGTGTTAATACATGTGAGCAGAGGGAAATTCACATTCTGTACTCAAGTGCTGCAGGAGCTGAGGTGTTGGGATGATGTATGAAATTGAGGTAGGGAGGGCAGAAGACAGATTACAAGGTAAAAGGTCTTCAAAAGGCCCAAAGAAAACAAGACTATTTGTTGCCAGGGTCAAGAAGCGAGTAAAACAATTGTAACGATTACACTAAATATTTATCTCCCTCTCAGGTAGAGATAAATATATATGAAGAGTCACTGGTCATGATAATCATATTATTAGACAGAAAGAAGTTTCTTTTGCCCACCTTCTCTGGTCATGCCAGCAGCAGCATTAATCAGAGTATCAGGGTGCCCAAACAGAATATGAGAAACTGTGAATAAGAAAAAACAGAGGCAGACTGGCATTTCTTTTTGTTGGGTTTTGTTTTGTTTTCAGAAAAGGGATAAAAAAAAAAGCTGTAGTGAGCACATAGAAAATTACCACAAAACCCCTTAAGTACACATGCACGACATGTAGCTGTGCAACAGTAAAACTGAGCTCTGCTGGGGGAGGCAGAAACCAAGAAAGAAGCATGATCAGAAGTGAAAAAACTATAGGGATAAACTTCTCTGTCACTTTGTGCTGGGTATCTGCAAGTGTTTCAATGCACAACTAAAACTGGGAGCTTATATGAGCTATTTCTCTGAGCTCATGCCAAGTAAAGACCATCACAACTGCCCTCCAAACACAGGCATCCAGTGCCTAGTCTGCCCCACACGGTCCAAGGTTTCTCTTTCCCCTCCCTAACTCTTTCATTCCTCCTCAAACATTCAGGAGATTTTTTGGACCCAGCTTTTTGGCTATCCCTTTGTAAGAACCCAGCTCTGGGTACACAACGCTTACTGAGTGAACCCCACTTGAAATCCGGGGCATTTGTTCTGCATCAGTGGTTCCCACTTCTTTTGTCCCTTGGTCATCTTGAAGTGAGAAACTACAGGTTAAACACCAGATACAGTGACAAAGGAGCTATAAGAAACTACAGTTCCTGAAAGATTTTGTTTCCCACACTAGAAATTTAACATGCTGGGTGGCTGAATGGGAACATCTTCTTCAGAACAAGATTATATTTGCAGAATTTGGGCATTCAGTTGTCAGAGAAATGGTTATTCTGCTTTAACCTCCTCCCATTCCTATTCTGGCATCGAGGTATTTGCTTCCCCAATAGAGTCTCCTAGGAAGGCCTCATTTGCTACAGCCCTTCCCAAAGGTCTCTCAAAGCAACATCTACTCAGGAGATCTCTGAAAAACACAATTGTCACTAAGGGGATTTGGGCCTCCCTTTAATTTCTGCCATGCTGTACTATAGCTCCTCATTATAAAGTTAGCTCTTAAAGGTTCTTTGTCTCTGCAGGGTTGAAAGTTGCTGACTGAATGTCTGGGCCCAATTTTCTACCAGTCTTCCTTTAACTGGCCATTCCCAGCTACGCAAAGTGCTTGCATAATGCTACAAGATCATTCAATCTTATTTTACATTTTGAACCTGCTTTGCAAAGGGGTTAATGAGAAAACAAAACTCAACCTGAATAATAAGTCACCAGGAGAAAATACTACCCTAATCCTTTAATATAGAGCCTGAACAGCAGTTCTTTTCACAGAGGGAAGAGGGCTGACGTTTTTTCTAATCTGAGAATGTAATTCCCAGGGACAGTGTATGAGAAAACAGCAGTAATCTACAGAACACCCAGGAACAGTTGTTGAAAGATTCCCAGGGTGTTACTTTTGGCAGGACATCATGTTCCAATAAAACCCACTGAAAACACTAGCCTAACAACAATAATAATAATATTTTACACAGATGAAGTGTCTTTTATCTGAGGGTCACAAAAGGCTTCTGCAAATGATGAACGAGCTCCTTGAGGAGGGTTAAATGCAACTGATGATCTGTAGATGTTGCCACTGATTCACTGATTTAGAAAATAGGTTACTGTGTACAGAGTGTTAGAGGGTACAGAGAAAAGAGTTCACATGTACAGACAAGTTGGGAGCATTCCTAATGGTGAACTTACATAGACACTGTAACACATTTTTTAATGTTTTCAGTAAATCAACGGCTGACGTTCCACATACACAGTTAGAGCACCTGTACACAAATCAGGTAACCAGAGATTACACTGTGCAAATACACAAAGTACTGGCTGAGTTCATTCACAGATACTTGACTCTAATGCAAAATTCCATATACCATGCTTCAATTCCTTCTTGGCATGCTCTTGTATTTTTTCTGAGACTAGTCTGAACTTTAAAAAATATATATATAACCATATATTAGTATATGAAAAATTATGGAGTAGAAGTTAGAGACTGGTGTAGGCTGCTTGTGAACTGCTGGAAGTTTTGGACCTTTTTGACTTTGTACTGTGAGCCCATTCCTGCAGGGGAACAATTCCCCAGGATGGTTACCTTTCACAAAACCCGAAGTTCTGCATCACGCTGGGCCACATACAAATCTCAGGCTATATTTCATATACCCTACTGTGAAGATGTTTCTTGTGGTGTTACAGTGGCAAAAGTTACACTGGAAATACAGCTTCTACTGCATCATTACCAGCTTTTATGGCGGAATTGGATTGCTTACAATTTCTGGCACAAGTATATCATCAAATGTTGTTACCTTGACCTTACCTAAGTGACCTTAAGAGGACAACACATATTGGGATAAGTGGTTCCTTTCCTCAGGGTCTCTCAGTGTATACTTCACATGAGGATCACATCTTGCTCTTTGTAGCCATTTTCAGAATCATCATCTCTCTTATTTCCCAGCCCAGCACTCTCCTCAGACAGCAGAAGCTGTTGAGAAGTGATTGTCTGTGTCTGGAGCACACAGACAGCTGAAATTCCTACTCACTGTTCACATGGAGGGAATTATGTGAAACAAGTCATGTTTCCTCTGTGTCATAAGGATAAAAACAATAGCAACGGAGGTTCAGTCAAGACACCCATGGTCTAAGGCAATGACTAACAACCAGAAAGATTAGATATCACAATGATCTAATAGCCTGCTGCTCCCAAAAGGGGGAAGCCCTGATCCACTTCAGCCTATGACCCTTTGCTCCCTCCTTATCTCCTGCTCACAGAGACACATCCCACCTTGTCCTTGTGCTGGCATTTGCCAAACCCTTCTCACAGACAATTCAGCTCATTAAAGCCAGAGAAAATGGTCTTGGAAAAAAAAAAAAAAAATTAGCTTAGCCTAGTGAGCTGGATTGCCTCAGAACAAGGTCTCAGGGAAGCCAGAAAGCAAGAGAGCACAAGACTCATGGCAGGAGCATTTGTTCTGGACTCTCAGATACAACTAAGAGTCCAGAGCAAATGAGCACACCCATAGCTACAAGGTGTGACCCTCAGAGCCATGCAGAAGATACTCTATTGATGGTAGTTTCACTTTTTCTTATAGGTGATCATAGCTACTTTCTGAGATAAGTCAGTCAAGTCAAGAAGGGGATTAGGAGAATAACTGGTGCAATTCAGAAGTTGTATTTGGCTACAAACGCAGAAGAGAGAATAATTCTGGCCTCTAAGAGCTGTACCATACAATACCACAAAAGAACGAAGAGGGGCAATTAGAACTGATGACACACAACTGGAATAGCTTTTATGGGTTGAACATACCATGATGGCAAGGCATCACAGCCACTAAGAGCTGCATAATGCTTTACTCACTATCAGATATACCCACATGGCTTCCCTCTGGCTTGAAGCAGCATCTACCACTAGGCCAAAACATACAGAAGCTCACCAAGCACCATGAGTCACTGCAGCATTCCAGTCCATTTTCTCTGCCCACTTTTGTTTGCCCTAGGCCTGGAGGGTATCTTGTCAGAATCCTAAAAGAAGCTTCAGTGCCACCACTACTGGTGCTCCCCCTCCCCAACAGCGTGTGCACTTGTTCCTTTTGGCTCTCAGTTTCTGTCCAGTGATGAGATGTGTAACTGCTGTTGTTAGACACAGGTTAAAAGCTTACAAACTGGTCTCACCAGCTGTATTTGGAAGCCAACTCCTGAGAAAGTCATCTGCTCCCATCTTTTCAGATTTTGGTTTTGAACAGCCCTATAGTTACGGTCAGAGATTAGAGAGATTTTTGTGGTGTTAAAAGAATGTTTTGGAATTGCCCGTCCAGCCATCTGCCCTCAAAACTTAGCAGATGACTCACTAGCACTCACCTCCGTTTGTTACTGAGCTAAAACTTTTATCTCCTCGGCTCCTTGTGAAGTTCCACTCTGTATCTTTTCAGAAGCAGAGCCTGTTCTAATATGAAAGAACAAACAACGTGGGAAGTGCAACTCAGAGCCGAAGTTTTCCAAAGCTCTCATGCTAAATTCCGGCTGAGCTAACACGCACGTATTCCTAGAGGCACTTGCACACATAAATCACAGCTTGCTTACATCTGGCACACGCAAAGAGCACGCTACTTGGCACACTGTTTAAATGTGCTGCAACTACTGGACTGCATCAGGCCTGCAGATTATTCTGGAGAAGTTCCTTTGTAGTCAGAAGACATAAAACCTTACTGAGCATTTTGCTGATATTCTTTCTGCATCAGGCTCACTGTTGCCTACCATTTCCTAATGAAGGCTTCTGCAGCCTTGCATCTGTGGGACTGTCAAAAGAGGTGCTCTTCACTCTTGGGAAGTAGAAAAGGTATCTCCATATCCCAGATGTTATTTGTTTACCTTGCACAGGTTTGAAGCAGTGCTTACAGGTGATCACAATTTGGCCAAGCTTCAGAGTCAAGTAAAGCAGCTATCTAAAGCAGCAAGTACCATTTGCTTATCTATTCAACCCCAAATATAAAAGGTATACCTAGGGAAATTCAAGCTAAAAATACCAATCTGGTGCCACACCCAGATTACCCCTACTACCTTGAACCAGAATAAGTGCATATCAAGTGAATTTTTCAGAGTGGTTTGTGAAAAATTCCTTAGTCAGTACAGCATTGATCATAGCTCTTTCAACTATAATTTTTTTTCCCCTGCAAGTGGGTCAGGTTCCTTCTGGGTCCTAAATGATAGCTTTTGAGAAAGGAATATTTCTTTTATTCTTAACCTGTAAATTTCCAATCTGGTCACAACTGCTTTTGAGTTATGCAAGCCCAGATCTGTACTTGTTTCATAACTGTCTACCATGGTAACAAAGAGGGCAGCACCATGTCTGGTCCCTCAAGCCCTGCGCTTGTGCCAAAGATAACCAGTTATACTGGCATAATTAATTTTGATGCATTAATAGCACAACAGCTTTTGTCTTCAGCAGCCAGAATATTTGCCAGGAGAATTCAGCAAACATAATTTAACAAAGTCCTTTCCTCTGTTAAGAAGAAGAACCATCCCTGAGTTTAGAGAACAGGGGACGAATCTTCATTTAGGGATTAATTGTAACTCCTCCAAAATTCACACTCCAGGCTCTGATTTAGTTATACACAATAACTGTGACTTGCTAATTAAGAAAAACATATGTATTAGCCTTCTTCTTTTAGGTTTCTAAACTGCTGATTTAAAACTTCTCTCAGTGTAAGAAGCATTTCTAAATATTCGAAGTGTGATGTAGTAAGGACATTTGCATCTCCAGCCAAACCCACAAAGGCTGGAAAGAAAGGCATGATTTACATTCAATACCTCCACCTATAACCTGGAGGACATCTGGAACTCTTCAAATCCAACCTCCACTCTAAAAGAAAAGGACTTCTCCCCATGGTTACAAAGCAGATTCACATTTTGACTCTATTTGTTGTCACTGAGGGGGCTTTAGCTTGTAATTATAAATTCCCTTCTCTGACTTGTATATGAGACAAAGCAAGAAGTATTCCAGAGACACATGAAGCTGGCACTTACAAGGCCTTTCTCAACTCTTTTAAAATTTTGCCCTGGACTTTCACCTGAGTTCCTAACAGGTACCCTGCTTTTCAGTTCACACGGGTTTTCTGCAAATATCGAGACCCACTCTACTTATTGTGAACTGAGATGAAAATGGTTTCTCCATTTTCATGTCTTAAGACAGATAAAAGGAGTACTTCACTTTCTAACTCCAAAATAGACTTCAATGTGTCATACTTATTTATCAGGCCTAACAAGGCTACTCTTACGGTAGAAAGAAGATAATTTACAAAGGTCAGTCTACCACATCTCCTGGATACTAGTCTAGTTCCCAAATACTGCATGGCTGGGGTGATAGCTCATCTTCTCTTGATTAAGACAACATTTCTTCTAATACCTTGTTATTAAGAAATATGTCATTAACTTTGACTTTAGTATTCTGTAGCAATTTGTTATTTTCCTTATTCCCTTCAGCCTGAACTGGATTTGACAGCAGTTCTGAATTATGAAATTTGATGCCAACTTTGACTCAGTTGCACCAAAAGCCTTTTGCTTCACCCAAAGTTTTGTTCAATCCTTTACAGCACCAAGGCTTGCTAATCCCTTTTTACTTGCAGAAGAAAAAAAAAAAAGAAAAAGAAAAAATTAAAAGCACACACGATCACTGGCACTACCAATCCAAAGCTTTCAAGAAAACTTGGCAGCATGGAAAACATACAGAGATGTTGAGTAAGAGGAGATGGATGATAAGCCTGCAGGCAGTGGCAGCACGGGCACGGGAGCACAGCACGAGCAGGGGCAGGCCTGGAGGCAGCCATTAGGCAAATCAGGCACATGCAGCCATGTCCCCATCATGAGGAGTTCCACAGGGAGCCACGTGATGCTCTTCTGATTGACTTTGATGAAGGGATGCTGGAAGTAGATAGTTACATCATTTCAGCCGGGACATCCTTGAGACACAGCAAACATTCACAGAGGAACGGTCGGCTCCTCCTGTGTCCTCAGTGTCAAGACGCGATAGCTCGCTGGCTGCAAACTCGTTCTAAAGATGATTGTGGTATGTAGGGGCGACTGGGGGGGAAATGGTGGTGGGGCAGCAGCAGCTTCACTGCTCAGGAACCTTCAAACACATCTGTAAGACCTGCACATTGCATAACCTCCTGCCACGGGAGCAGAAACGGTTTGGGGGGGTCCTTTGGAATGGAAAGAAGTGAATAGAATGAAAACCATTTGTACTGGACATCACTATTAGATTTCATTATGGTCTGTCTTTCTCTGGGATCCTGGACTCCCAAAGGAAAAGAATTGCCAGGAAGGTCCTTTGTGTGCATTTCTCCAGGTAGCTGCAGTAACTTCTTTCATATGAAGATGTCATTTCCACAAGGCAGTGATTTCTCAGTCAGTTCAAGGATGTATCCCGGAGAGTACAGACTTGCAAGCTCTCCAGAAACACTAGGAAGTCCAAATGGGGCTGCTTGTTCATTTAACTGTCAAATATATAGCTGATGTAGGAACTGCCTTCTCCATTTTTCTCTCCATTTCTAGGTGTACCCCAAGGGATTCAAAGCAGTTTTAAAAGCACTTATTTAAAAGCACTGCTCTGTTTGCAGTAGTAGCCACCTCTTACCCTAGCTGGAGCTGGAAAAGCTGAGATCCACTGAAGTGATTTTGCTAACATTCCAGTGACCTGACTATCCACAGGGACGGGGTATTTTTGATAGCAAGCCCTTAATTCTTCTTTCTATAAATCCAGCTGGTCCACAGAGGCTGACATCATTTGACCACAAAATATAAGATGCTAACCACTAAATTTTTGCCAGAGCATAATTTCATATCTGAACACATTAACATTTCTTTTGGAATCAGAGTCCACTATATATGCTATTATTCATCAGTGGCATGCATTCAATGTCTCTACACAATCAGCCAGCAGGGTTTTTTTCTATGGATATCTTTGCCAAGATGAAAGCCCAGAAAAAATTTAAACCATTTCCAATGCGTTTCCAACTCCTGGACTAGGTTTTCTGAACCACATTGTTGAGTTGTGATGTAAATTAATGAATATTCTCCTGAGCAGCTGCTATTCAAACAATTATTCCCCGTTTTCTTTTTTGATTATGATCTGTAAACCACTGAACGTGAGCATTATTAAGTGGGACTACACATATGGACAGTCTGGGTTCATTACAAAGTCAAATGGGCAGTTATTTCATCCTTTCTAGAATGATTTTATAGTCTTTTTCGGAATGAAGAGCACTCTTGAAACAAAAAAACCAAAAAAGTCCATCTTTTCAAATATAGGCTGGTGTTGCTATGGCCAATTTGACAACTGTGACATATGCATATTTCACAGGAAATTTGGGGTATTATTTTTTATTTTGTATTTTTTCCCCCCGGGCAGCTCACTGTTCTGAAAGAGCTGCTGACGAAATATTGAACAAGCATTGTTAACATTTACTTGCAGCAATATAACAGCTCAGCTATAATTTTCAGTCAGAATAAGATCTTGATATGGAACCATTTTCCACTGGAAAAGGACGGTTCTTGTAAATCTTTTTGAAACTGTGTTGAGAACACCAAAATTTGTGAAAGTTTTCTGCCTAAATATTTCAGAAACATTTAATCTTTTCACTTTGAAATAGCTCTTTACTTTGCATTTGCTTGTCCTGGTATTTTATGTCACCAAACATTTAAAATATTGTTGGAGTGGTCGAAACATTTTCTCTCAACATAATATAGATATTTTTCCACTTTAGCTTTTCTTTGCCAGACAATTTCGAAGCACTTAGCACCATCCTTCCAGATCAGAACAAAATAAAGAGAATGTAACTAAATAATGAGTGCATATTACGCACTCTCCTCTGGATCAGAGCCACACAAGGTCTGGATCAAGCCACAGCTTTCTGCTGAAAAGCTTGGCTCTTCACCTCAGGCTGCAGGGACTCAAATGCTCAGCTTTGGACATTCTGTAGTTAAGACTTCAGTGTAAAAGCACTGGCTGTCACAAGGCTATCTATCTGTACTCACTGGATTCTGTAACTCTAGCACTGTAAAACCCACTGAGTGTGTGGTCTTAGTAAACACAGAGAAAATTCCGAACTCTGTAGCAAGATATCTTGAACAAACACTTGGCACCTATAATACGCTGATTAATAAAATAGAAGAGTTCAGATTTTATGAGGCTGTTGTGTGGGGGACCGAGATTTTCTGCATAAAAGGTTTCCCTTTCTTGATCTTGAAAAACAGAGGAAGATCCAAAAGCAGTCAGTTATCTACCATGTAATTATTAATTATATGTAACTATTGGTTGAGATGCAAGTATTTTTCCAGCTTAACAGTACAGTTTTAACTGCACTACAAGAAATTCAGTGATGGTTGCTAGAGCATGTAATTGAGGCTCTTACAGGTAAATGCTGGCAAGAGTTGGGTATTTACCAGCCAAAACCAGCTACTGCTCACACTGTTCCAACATATACTAAGAATCAACCCCCTTCTAATCTGTTCTCAAAAGGTTTATGTCTTCATAAATCATAAAATGGTTAGTTAGGGTTGGAACTCTTCCTGCCATGGGCAGGGACACCTTCCAGTAGACCAGGTTACATCCAGCCTGGCCTTGAACACTTCCAGGGACAGGGAGTCCACAGCTCCTCTGGGCAACCTTTCCAGTGCCTCACTGCCCTTATAGTAAAGAATTTCTTCCACATATCTCATCTAATCCTACTCTCCTTCACCATAAGGCCATTCCCCCTTGCCCTATCACTGCAGGCCCTTGTGAAATGTCCCTCTTCAGCTGTTTTGTAGTCCCCTCCCCAGAGCCTGCTCTTCTCCAGGCTGAACCACCCCAACTCTCTCAGCCTGTCCCCCATAGGAGAGGAGCTCCAGCCCTGTGATTAACTCAGTTGCCTCCTCTGGACTCATCCCAACAGGTCAACACTTTTCTTGTGCCAGGGACCCCAGAAGTCCAGGTGGAGTCTCACAAGAGCATTGATGCATTGCTTCAGGTGGCTTCAGCGTAGAAGAGTGAAGGAGAGGGTTGTTTAGGGTCAGGATTTGACCGATAGCGACCTTATCTCTGCTGCTGCTGTGTTTTTCTGTTATTCCCAGCTATGCAGATATCTCTGTAGATGTTTGTAGTCTACAGTTTGGCAGGGCAGGCTTAGCTGCAGCACAGCAGCCACATGGATCTTTGCATGCTAAGGTCTGACCTCCAAAAGATGTCACATGTACTGGTATTCAGTGGGCTCTTCAGTAGTTATTCAAACCTTGGTAATTCATCACTGTTTTCAATTTCTGAAGAACTTATTATGTTCATGGACATCCCTCTGGTGCTCTTGGTTATTCAGTTGAAAGATCCTACAGAAGGTCATGCAACACCAAGGCCAAGAGCTGGACGTAAAACCTTCAGATGCTGTTACACAGTTGTGATCCCTTGTAGTAGCCATGACAGGGAAACACAAATCAACCACCTTCAGGTGTTTCAATACCCATTCAGCCTGTCATGCAATAGCATTAGTATAGTTCCACAGCCTTTTCAAGGGACATAAACCTATTTAGGCTTTGCATAATCCTGCTGACCAACCATTTACATCTTTGGGCTTTTGTCGTAGCTAGGTGAATCAATTCAACAAAAGAAACTTGTGGTGTCAGGAGATAACCAGATCTGAACGATGCACTGCCCTTATTTAACTCTGCAGTTTAGTGTCTTTTAAAGCCATGCTAGATTATTTATAGAGAGGAGACCAATAAAAGATACAGCTATGTGGGAGAGATTTCCAAATGCGTGCTGTTCTCTGGCAGGAAGCTAAGCAAAACCAGAGAAGTCGCTTCAGGGAAAATACAGCTTCCTTAAAAAAAAAAAAAATTCAGTACTAAGAGAAATGTACTTTGTCATCATCACATGGCAAGGTCCTTATAAGCACACTTGGTTTTGGAATCTCTTAAATTTACACTTTTTGGCATCAATGTCCTGACCCCACAGAGCTGTTTGAACAAAGATGTTATGCAGGTCACTCGATTAAATTCAAGAATTGACTAAGTCTAACTATACTCACAGTGTCATGGGCTGATAGAATAACTGCTATATCAGCACCAAAGCTGACTCAAGTTTACCAGTGTACAGCAATACGTTTGAAAAGTTTAGGAAGAGAAACAGATACTCATGAGTCCTTGGGGATCACTGAATTATTCAGTGTCACCTTCTGTGCGAGGCTGGTGCTGTATCACTTTGCTGCTTCTGCACTGAATCCAGTAACTGGTATTTGACAAGAGCATATAAAGGTGTCACATCTTGATTTAAAGATTTCAAGAGATTGAGAATTTACCCCCTCTCTTGGCAAGTTATCTCACTGTTTTCATTTTCAATATAAACTTACTTCAATTCGGTTTCCTGTTAGGGGGGTTTATATACTTTCTCCAGCAATAAGACAAAGTTGGTTTAGTCCCAGATAGACTCTGTGCTACTTATTATTTCTGAATTAAGTTTTCTTTTAAACAGGATAGCTGGATCTCTTTCATTCACATCAGAAGGCATTTTTTAGTGTTTTCATAATTTGTATGGCTTTTTTCCTGTGCACTCTCCAGATTTTATGGGTTTCTCAGCTGTGAGCAAGTTTCTCATCTTAATGTGGTATTAAACAAAATAATTTTATGAACACAGCCTGTCATCACTGTAGAACTGCCATGTCCCTCAGCAAGCTCATGTTCAGCTCCATTTCCATTAGGATCCTTAAATCCATTTCTGAAACACTGCCTTCCAGTTGTATCATTCTTAGTGCTCATAAGCTGTATTTGCTCAGAATTGTATTGTACCCAGCAATTAATAAAAGGACTAGCTATGAAAATGGTTACAGTAACCTTTATCTATTATTTCATGCCATATCAATGCAAACTGGCCTGGCAAAGTTACCTGGCATATGGCCACACCGATTAGAATTCAATTACTCATACCGTTTAAACTGAGTCTGGTTTCACTTTGTGACACATAAAGTTAAATGAACTCCTCTTGCCTTCCCTGTCTCTACAAAAAAAATATGAATGGATTTTTGTTAAAAGATATTAGTCTTAGTTGCTGCCTTAGCCATATTTGTAGCCTCATGGCCCACATGCTCTCTATCACAGGCTCTCTCTCACATATTCTATTCTCCAGGCCTACAAAGGTCTTCTGTAACACTTATTTTAAGCCTGCTTGGGGCTCAAGAAAAGGCACAGATAAAAATACTGAACTGCCTTAGCAGCAGTCAACACGTCCATCCTAGTTTGGATGGTTCCAGCTCTGGCACTCAACATCTGTGCCAAATCCAGCTATAGCACCAACTAATTCTGGCCACCAGAGCACAGCACGGGGGCTGATAAAGAGCTGCAAAGGGCAATAAATCTGGCAGGGTATCATATATCACAATGAATTATTTCAAATAATATTTTTGGAAACAAAACAAAAAAAAATGCCAAAGAATCCAAGACTCATGGTTCACTTTTGGGCACAATATATCTAGTCCCTTTACTGTTCTACTAGTTGAATCCATATTGAGGTTTCTCAGTATTCACTCTCTGCTATCACAGAAGCTGGGCCAGGATTATCCAGGTCATCTTGCTTTGCCTCTCTCTGAGTTAACTCTCCCCTGGACTCAAAACTTTCCTTATTTCTCAAAGACTTATTACAAGTCAGCAAGGGAAAGCTATGCACCTCATGCAGCTCTTCTGCTTACCTGGTGCTGTTTAGGCATGCTAGGGTTTAGTTTTTTAAGCCTTTTTGGTTGCTGTTTTTCATCTTTCATAGCTGCTTGGGAGAGTTGGAAGGTACTTCTGCATTCCCATGATGCCTGATTACATCGTCCTGATTCTTTCTAAACACAAAAGGGAACTATTGAGTATTTCTGCTGTTTCTGAATCATTAAGACTTTCACCATCTTCTGCTAAGCAAGTGAGATATACTATTGTTAGAAATTATTTTATTGCTGTCATCCTTTAAAATGCCTTACTCTCCTTAGGCTGCAAGGTAGAGGTTTCTTTTGCTCCCTTTCAAGTCTTTCCCCTCTTTATATTTCCACAGGCTCTAATTTACATAATTGCTGCCTCCTTCCTCTTTCTTCTCTTCTTCCCCATTTATCTGATATATTTTTAATAGCTGCCTTTACTTCCTCACTTATTAAGGAGGTGCCGCTAACCAAAGATGTCCTTATTCATGATTATGAAATTGTGGGTTTTAGTCATCTAGTAAACTTTCCTAGAACAATTTCCAGTTTTCATTCACATTTTCCTGTCCAAGTCTCAGAACTTCTGTCTGAGTTTCTCTTCCTAACCACTTTCATTCATTGTTTTTCTGGTTCCTTTGTGAAATAAGCCACTGGGAGCATCAAGCACGAGGCTAGACAGAGTTGTAGAAAACAGACTAAAAAGAAAATCTTGTGTCTTTCCTTGGGCAAGTTAGAAGCAAGATGGAAAGCTCTTGGTTTAACATCCTAACAAGAAAAAAGGAGATTCTTTTCGATGTCTCTTCAGAATATGCTGGACTAGGGTTCAGTTCCTGTTCTCATTAAGTCTAATTACTCAGTCATTACCAGGAATTACTATGCTTGCACTGGCAGTCTCTTTTCTAGGAATTAACCAGCTCTACTCAGTTCAAAAATTATTGGAAATATGTTCTAGACATTTTTAACAAAGAAGTCAGAGGCTACTGGGAAAATTAGGTTAAAAAGACTAGAAATTCAAAGAAGCTCAAAAATACTGAATACTTACTCATTCCTATTAAACCTTTCAGAAGCTTTTGCTTTATTAACAGCAGTGATGTTTAAATGTGCTGTCAGCGAGATGTGTTGGACTGGGGAGTCCTGGGGGGAAACACCAAGGCATGGCATTAGCTTGCCAGACATTTAGGGGTACCTTGGTGAAAGACAAAATATGTATAGTGTCCCCAAAAAAACTAACAACAGATGAATGAAGTTGACTGGTTGATGCTCCTCCTTCCTGTTGCATACTGGAGTTTGGGAATTATAGGGAAACAAAGAGCAAGTGTTCCTGATGATGCAGAAGTTTATTAGAACTGAAAGGGCTAATGATTATAAGATTAGAGTCTTGATTACAATTGAGCATCGATTTACCAAAAATGTGGTAGGAATATAAAGCTAATTCTTGGGAGACTTTTTTTTTTATTTGAGGGTAGGTACGATAACACACAGCAAAAGGAGCATCTAACTATGTTTAAGCATAACTTCTAAACAGCTTTTCTGGTTTTGTTTCTTTAGGTGGTGTTTTTTGGGGGGTTTTCTGATTGTTTTTGTTTCCTCCCCTCCCCCCCCCCCCCCCCCCGCACCCCTCGTTAAATAAAATCTACTGCAATAGCATGAGGGAAGAGGGAAAAAGTGGAAAAAGTTTTGGGAATGTAGTCTTCCTAGTAAATATTATACAAACTTTGCTCCAACATTACAGCTACTTACTTGACTTTAGTACTTATATTTGTGAGGAAATCAAATAGTTAGAGCAGAAAACAGGTAAAAATGTCCAGCAGCTGGGGAATATTAAATCAGGGGGAATCAGGGCTTCTGGGTATGCAGCAAACAGGGATCTGTTGGGAGGAAAATTACAACTGTCAACCTTAGGAAAAGATTTCTTCATCCCAGGCATGTTACTGTTACTCCAGGCCATATAACTGAGATTTGTGTTTCACATATAATGTTACAAGAGAAGTAATTCCAGTGCAGGAATAAAAAAGTCAATTTTTTTCCATCAAACCAACCTCCTATATTAGCTCATTTTGAAGTTTTAGATCTCTTTCCGAACTAAAATAAAACCCATACAGTTCTACCTCCACTGGAGTTCAATTTAGTTATCCTGGAAACATGATGATGAAATGATACTGCAACTACTTCTCAGTTATAGTGAAACCAAGAAAGTTTTTTGAAAAAAAAATTGTTTAACTGGGGCAGAGAATAGAACTAGCTACTAAATATTTTACAACAGAAAAAGATCTGGAACATATACAATTTGGTGCCACAGATTTGTTTTTCTGTGCTATTGGCAATTCTTTTAAAAAAATTAGGTCATTTCTTTTTTTTTTTTTTTTTAAGAAACATTACTAAGTAGCATTTGTGGAGATTATAGTACTGTTAAAAAACACATTGCTTTGAAGCTGCAGCATATTTCACATCCTACATATATTGTTTTGTCAAATTGGAGTGGCCCCATTTAGTCTCATGTTTACAGTTCTCCATAGTTGAATGTTAAATTAGAGCCATCACATTGTCATAATTCTCTCAAAGTCTCTTAAAGACACTGTTGTTTGGCTTTTTTTTTTTTCCCCTCACTTGTTGTTCCTTTAACCATTCCTTCAAATCATGGGAAAATATAACTAAACATAAGTAACTGACTTTTTCTTCTGGGAAAGGTTCTCTTCTACTTCAGAAATCTTATATCTTTATATTTCTATCTCTATATATATCTCCACAAGGTCTATATATTGGTTATTTTATACCAAAAACCCAATAACAGGTACTGTGGGTGACTAAACAACACTTGTTCTCTATCCTGACTAATAGTGATTCGTCCTTACTTAACCTTTCACATCCATCCTTAAAACACACCTTTGAGATCTCTCAGATAAAAATAAATCTCTGATGGTGGTCAAACATTGCAGCAGGTTGCTCAGAGGGGTCTTGGAGACTCCATCCAGTGATGTGATCCCAAGGAACATCAGGCATCTCCACACCTGGCCTAGTTCTGAGCAGAGGAGTTTACAACTTCATTCTCTCATATGAAAATAAGCAAAACGTGTCAAAGTGGTCTCTTTTCCACTCTTAAGAATCGAGAGAGACATTTTTAATGCTCTCCTATTCAATGTACACATCCTGATATGATGTTTCTGCCAGGAGCTCTTGCTTCTCCAGCTGTGCCAGGGAGAGGTGACTATTTGCTTTAGTACCAGGAGCAACCACATATCCCATCTGGGTTTGAGTTCCACGGGGAAATGCAAAGTGGAGCACTCCCGTGCCGGGGTCACGCACTCTGGATCGACCGGTGCTGATGTCTGGGGGTGACTGCAGAGCTTGGCAAGGTCAGGACTAAGAGCAGACGTGCAGTGAGAGCTCATGTGGAAAGCAGTGCTGATGGACCCCTGTGCTGAAAGCCTCAAATATGCATGCTGCTGCTTTGAGCAGAGGATTGCTCTTCCATGAGACTGGCCACGGAGGCATCTTCCCCTTGACAGAAATACTGTTCTTGGCTACGTGAAATAATTATGAGATGAATATGAATTGAAAGTGCACTTCCTCTTGACCTACTTCCCAGGCCGGGAAGCACAGCTTGATACCCTCCTGTTTGGAGAGGTAAAATTATCTCTACATTCCCTGGGCTCTGCACAAGCCTCTATTGTTTGGTACCAACAACACGGCTAATTATCGTGCCTACGACGCAGTCTCTTAGTAATGATTTCCTTCCATCTCCTGTCAACACCCAGGCTGACTAACCAAACTGGTTTCTTGGGAGGGAAGTGTACCTGTTTATCCCGTCAATAAATACACCTCTGTTTTGTTTGTACTGCGGAGGTAAACACGCAGAATGATAGTGGAAGCTGGCTTTGGGAAAGTGGCTGATCATTCCAGGGTTCTCCAGGTCTGTGTGCAGATTCCTTCCTTGTTAAGTGAATAGACCTTTCTTTACTCACAGGGCTGTAGGATGCATCTTTTTGTTTCACCACAAAAATCAATTACATGTTGCATTATTACCAGTGGAGCCTGGCTGGGCCCCAAGCCTTCCTAAGTCCCTCAGCAGCTCAAGGAACAGGAAAGTGATGCCACTTGTGCAACAATCTCCTTGCTTGAAAGATGTAAGCTCCAGAAATAGAGCTTTTGACACAGGGGCCTTCCTATCCCTTCAGAGAGGTCTGTGGCTCTTATTCTGGTGTCTGTAAGAAAGTACAGAGGATGCCCCAGCACAGCTCTCGCTGGCATTTCAAAGCCACCAGCTGTGCTGGCATTCTGGGAACTTTACTGCAGGTCATTTCCTTCTCCTGAGGAGTCAATCCACAGCTCTTCCCTCAAAAGTAACTGTTTGAAAAGAGAGAAGCTGCTGTTCCTTGGGATTTTCTGCCCCAGATAAGCTCCCCCCCACCTCTCCCCAAAAAAAAAAAAAAAGTTTAAAAGAAAAACCTGTTTGCTGATACCTAAAAAGATGATAAACTGAGTGTAACTGTCATAACTGATGACTTGTTGTTGCAAGGTATGAGCATGAGCACCAAATGTATAGAGAAAAGAAAGATAAGCAATGCAGCAGACAGCAGGCTGTGGAAATCCCTAATTTAGCAAGTCAGTAAGTCTATGCAGCCCCACATAGCATCATGCAGTTGTACCAAGTTGGACTGGAAGCAGAAGAGAGCAGGGTGTTGCCAAATGATTGCTCAGTTAATCCATAACTTGAATAAACCACACAGAGATAAGTGATATGATGATGCATAAAGTGACAGAACAAAATCTCAATTCCAGCTTCACAGGCAGGAGTCTGTAGGTCACAGCAAAGAAAATTTATGCTAAGAAAGAATCTGATCATGAGTTGTGTTTTTTTTGTTGTTTTTTTCCCCACATGTGTACAACACCAAAGATAATTGCTTTAGCTGCAAACTTCACCCAGGATGAATTGTGAATCAGTGCACATGAATCACCTGCCAAACCCTCCAGTGCGTCAGTGATAAGAGAATACAAATTCAGAAGTGCAGGTGCCCTATCAGCAGCTGGAGTGGAGCTGACAGCACAGCCAGAGACAATGACCATTCCTGAATTCCTTCCTGGCTGTGGTTTAAATGTTTCATCTCACTTTCCACACTAAGATATGACACATCTGAGTGATATGACCTCTGTACCAGATCCGAATGTCCATCTGAGCTCTCTCGGCTTGTCAGTGGTAATTTCATTCAGTTTGAACGCCCACAATTGCTGCTATAGTCCTAGATATCACTAACTAACCTTCTCTCAACTACCAGGTGTGTCCAGTGACCAATTTATAGTTCCAGAGATGTCTAACTTCAGAAGGGTTTGGAGGGATCTTTTTTCCCCTCTCTAATGTACTGATTTAACACTCTCCCTCCAGAAGACAATTCTGTTATCAGCGAGGATACTGAACAGGGAAACTCCTTGACTGAGATTAATTCACAGGAAACTGATTCAAAGGCATTGTTTCGGTTGTCAAAGCAAGCACAACTTCAGCTGAACTGGGCTCCAATTCTCTTAATTTATTTTTGCAGCCTAATTAAATGCATCTTTCTTAATTAATTAATTCCACTAGAGAAGATTGCCTCAAATCCACACGAACGCTGAAAGCATGCCAAATCTAAAGCCAATAGGAGTTATTAATGAGCACCTCTGGACAGACACCCACACCCCGGGGCTGCCCACTGACTGCCTGCTCCTGCTTCCCCCTAGGGGTCAGTGGGAGCTTTCTTCCCCACAGCGCTCAGGAGGAACACAGCTGGCCATCGAGTCAGGTACACGTCAAATAGGTCCCTGGCTGAAGGCAGTTCCAGGCAACAGGCCCTTCCAGAGCCATTTGCTTAAATGTTGCTTTGGCTCCCCTGATGCAAAACACTTCCTGTGACACTTCAGATATATCAGCATAATGAAGCTTGGGGTTTATTTCCACCCACCTCCTTTCCAGTGACTAGAAAGACCTCAGACAGTATAATTTTCACAGGGCAGTATTTTCCTGCACTGTGGCCCGGAACAGCTGCCTACACAAAGTATTGTGGCCGGGAAGTTCCTACTGGTTATACCAGAAGTTCCAGCCCTGTTGGGCTCATTAAAAGGAAAAACATTTAGCTTAATGGTTAGGAGAGACCGCTATTAATTCTCAAGTGGGGGATTCATAAATCAGTTACTGCCTCCATGAGTGAGACAGAATGTTAAGCTGGGTGGGTAACAGGTCTGATGTCCCGCTGCTGTGATAGAGACAAACCCAAACAGGACATCTTGGCTCCACTAGCTAGGCAGGAACCAGCCACCTGTTCTTCCTCCCCACACGTCTGCTGTTTGCAGGGCCTTCTCACAAGCACAACTTCAGCCACATGAGCTTTCTTAGCAGCCCATGAACGCTTACTAACTCACTCAGTAACCTAGAAAGGCCTCAATACTTTTGGAAGCATCAAGCCCCACTCTCAGACTCACCTTAACAGTCTATTTTTGAGATGTGGTTCCCCAAGCTTTTTCATCTATGTCTTGGGGTAGAAAGTGATGGTGTACATGCCTTCTCCCACCAGATTTGAGACAAGCAGACCTTCACCATTTAAGCCTGTACAGCACAATTTCTCTAAATCATTGTTTCAAAATCTGAAACAGGAGAACGAAGTTTATGCTTCCTTGCATTCTGTGTGCTATCAGCAAGTGAGGCTGCACAAAATTTAGGTTAAGGCCAATTCTAAAACACTCTCTAATCTGATCTTTAGTATTCCTTTTACATGAAGCTGAACAGCCACAGCAACAGCTGTTTGAGAAACTGAGCCTAAACCATAATGCTTCTCCAAGCTCTACTGTGGTGCCCTCCTTGCAGGGCAGGGAAGAGAAATTTAAGATTTCAGGAGGCTACTATTGACATTCAGGGCATGTAGTGTTAAAGCAGGAGAGGCAGTTTTAACTGAAGAGAAATTTTATGGGAAGAATGTGTGTCACATGGTTTGTAGCCACTATTCAAAAGAACACAATCTAGGGCTACAACAACCATTAAAAACTATATCAGATTTAATAAGGACCAGCTCTACATGCATGACCAACTTCTGAAGTGGTCCTTTTTACAGAGCCTCCCTCCCAAGCTTTGCTGAAAGCATTTCTCGCTGTTATCTTCCAGTCACAACTTAGTTCAGGGTCGTGTGTGTTATTTCAACACAACATAAAAGCATAAAACTAACTCCAAAACAGATGATTAGGAGGAGGAAATGGAGGAAGAGAGAGCTCTACAGTTACTGCATATTTCTTTTACTGCGTGGATTCTTGCAGCACTCTTCTTGAATGAGTTATATCAGTATCTTTGAAGACCAAAGGACACTGTGCTTTCTGAACTCTTTGCCCTTAGACTTCAATCCCTGCTGTGCAGCTGGTCAGAGAAGTTTCCAAATTATTCACTGCACTTTTGCAATACCTCCTAACCTAGGACTATCTACAAAGCATATATAACCCCTTTTAGTCATAGTTACGTCTACATTCATAATCCACTGGAAGAAAAACCGCTAGTGTATCAGCAGAGGCATAGGAGAACCAATTACATTGCAAAAAGTCTTGCTACTGAGCACCAGCTGCTGATTATCTCATCTGATCTGGACATTTCTCCTGTCCCCATTCCCCCAGTAAATCCTGAGAGCAGATTTAGGAAGGGTTTAGGAAGGTGTTCTGATGTGGACTTTACGACTGGGTGCTGCAACAGGGGACCCAAGATTCCAGAGCTGAGCTCCTGAACCCAGCAGGACATGAAGGTGGAGCAGCTGGAGCAGACACCAGAGGGAGACCAAACTAACGCAGAGGGGAGCCCCCTAACGCAGAGGGGCAGGGGGCAATTGCCCTCCCACTGCATCCACTCACCACTCTGCCTCTGAGGCCAACACAAAGTCAACTCACAAGTAAAAAGCAAACCCAGCAGAGGTCCTTTCCTCTCCTGCTGAATTCTTGTAGGCCTTATCCTCCTCACACGATGGCATCTGATTTCACCTTATTCTCACCAGCATCCCCTAGCTGAAATGCAACTTGCTGATTTTCTCACACAGTTCTCCTGTTGTGCCAGTGACTGATGATTTCAGTTTACCATTAACTACTTAATCCAGTTTGCCAGCAGGAACAGGACAATTACCTACCATTATGAAAAAATTCTGTTCCAGGCTCTTCAAATCTGTCACTTTGATCTTGTAAAGTATCTTAATGGTGATGCTTTAAGGGCCACACTTTCAGAGTATAATTTAATTTAATATTGTGAACTTAAGTGGTGATGGCCAAAGATAAGTGTTTCCATTGTTTAACTTCCACTGAACTCAGTGGAAGTTGGACAGGGAAGCCCCAGTATCATTTTTCAGAAGTGGGAGATATCACTGTCCACCAGCTGTTTCGTTTCTGATCTCTGCCCAACAGCAATTCTCAATTTATGTTTAATATACCGATATACCAATGACCATTTTTATAACCCATTATATCACTGCCCTGAACTTAGCCTGACTAGCTCTTACAGCACCATCAAGCTGCACTGAAGGATAGGAAGAAAAAGGAAAACAATCTCATCCTATGAATTCTTCTGTCAACATAGCAAGCTATAAATGCAAACAACAGAATGACCCCACCCTTGAAATTCCTCCAGGAAGACAAGGGGAAGCCAAACTTAATATTTTTAATTACCAGGGAAAACCTTCCATTCTTCTCTAACCACCTTAAACCTCCTCCCTGAGCTTTACTGTACTGTATCCTAAGGCAGGGCCTTGGCCCAGCTTTCAATTAAATTATTAATAGAAACAATAGAGTCAAAATTTCCCAACTCAGATCCCTCAAGTTGTTAAACTCAGAAAGCAACATGACACTAGATTCACTGATTTCAGATTTTCCTCCTGTACCCAGGGGTTTGAGTGCATGTTGTGTTGGATCCTTCCTTCATTCTGGACGTAAGAAGGGCTCCCTTGGTGACCCAGTTAGCTGTGTCCCTGGGCCCCAGTGCTTTCTAGTGAAAACAAAAACCTTGCTTGGGAATGGCAGGTCCCACTGAGCCTCTGTAGGGGTTTAATTCCAGGCCTTGGACCCTCTGTGTGACAAGGAGATCTCACTGGGCCAGGGTGGGTTTGGAAAAATCTGCACCAGGAAAAAGAAAAAAAAAACAAAACAAAGCAATCCAAGAATTGCTGCCTGCAATCTTTTTGCTGTCCTCAGCTCATTCACTCTCTCCCATGGTCAGCCTTCTGAAGCAGCCATCTCCAAGGAATTTCACGTGACCTGGGAATACCCCACAGTGCCCAGTGCTGCTGCCTTTCACAATGGGACTTCCCATGTGGGCTGGTATGTGAGCCTGGGTGGGGGGAGATGGACAAGGCTGGTTTCTTAAAGAATAACTTTTTTTTTTTTTTTAGCTTAACAGACTGTTCTCATATCTCCAGTTTTACAAACTAGAGACTTTTTTCTTTTGTGTGTGTGTGTGTGCCTTTTGATGTGAGGTAATCCCATCTCAAGGTTTTGTCTACTTTGGGTTTCTGTCACATATGGCCAAAAAAACAGGTTCTGGCACAAAACTCACCCTGAGCCCATCTGGATTTTCCTGTTGGTTCAGATTGATGAAGCTTTAGCTAACAGCAGCAAGACTGCAATGAAGCCCGAACATTTCCTAGGCAATATCACCCCCAAAACACTGTCCATGTCCCCCCAGACAAAAGACACTAGATGTGCCAAAGAAAAGAGGAAAATGGGAAAGGAAGAGTCAAAGCATGGAATTACTTGATTCCAACAGTGAGCAAGGACTCAGCAAGCTGCAGTTTGAAGGAAGGGAGGTAATGCTGCATCTGTCAGAAAACCAGATCAGACTCTGGGTTACTTCTGTTGCAGCTGCCTGTGTGTTCCCCAAGCAAGTTCATGCCTGTCATAACGGGACACCCATGATGTGATGAGGTGTCTGGGTGCCACCTGAATCTGAAAATAGAAGCATCCCCTCCTTGTGGGGCATACCCCTCTCCTCTGCAATTGAGGTAACCCCTTCTTGACTTGAACTACAGTGGCAACTTTTCCTGAAAGACGAGAGGAGCAAAGAGCCATTGTGCTCAACACTTTACCTGCTTACAGGGTTCCAAAGGGCAAAAGCTCAATCTCAGCTCCTCAGAAGGGACCTCTAAGCCATTTCACTGAGTGTGTTCCATTGCCTTATAGCTCTGAACTTGTAAATGGTTCCCACCAGATAGGTCTAAAAGGGTCTGCCAATCACTTCCATGTTCAGGAGCTCTCTTGCATAGATAAGCTCACTCTTCTTAGTTACCTTCAGAGAATGCCTAAGGAGACATCTCCAATGGTCCATGGGATACAGGTGAAAACCAGCTGCATTCCCTAGTGGGAATTTTTGTCCGAGTATCTTCTTGATTCAGTCTTGCTTCATGCTGAAGCAATGCAGGCCCAAACTGCTCAGTGCTTTGTCTCTCAAAGAAGGATTGAAACTTAATCCAGTGCATATGTATGGCATGTGCTTGGGTGTGGGAGAGACCAAAATCCCTGAGTTCCACTCTTTGTGGATGCAATGTCATCAGCTCTGCCTCTGTTGAAACCCTTGGTCATGTTCTTCCTTTTTTCCACTTGGATTCCCACAGCTTCTTCTCCGTGGAGAGCCCCGAGCGCTCAGAGGGTGGCCAGGGGCACATAAATGCCAAAATCTGCAGATGAACCTGAACTCCAGTGTCTTAGAGAGAGGTTTACCCGAGAAATACTGCAAAATGTAAACCATCTTGGGAAGAAAAAAAAAAAAATCCTCTACCTAATATCGTCAGCTTCAGTGGCTTTACCTGCACGATGAATTCAGTCCATGTGTCTTCTGTACACAACACAGGCACATACTGCACTTCTGCAGTAGATCTTGGCCCTCTCTCTCTCCCTACACATCACTCGGATGAACATTCTTATTAATTTACAGATGGGGAAAACTATAATCCAGGGAGAGCAAGTAGGATGCCCTGAGCCACACAGCAAATGACAAATTAACCTTGGCCTTCCTCCTATGAAAAGCAACATCAGGCCAGGGCTGGGTCAGTTTTGAATACAGAGTTACAGGTCACTGGTTTACAGGGCACAAGGGACCATTGCTGTATGCTTGCCCCATTCTAAGACTTTTCTCTTCCCCCCCTCCTCCCCCCAAACATCTGATACGAACCACAGTCAGAGGGGAATTGGACCTTTGGTCTGATCCAGTACAGCTGTTACCATGTTCCCTCAGTTTTAGAAATCAACCTGACCCCTCAGCATAGGACACAAACACCCTTAGACTTGGTACAAGTTCAATTTTAGGACCTTGCTTTATGAATGTTTTGTATTAAAATGATTTATAGGAACACATTTGCTCTTTGGATCTGGAAGCAGCCTGCGATCAAGCCCAGCTTTTCTTAATATTTTGGGCCATAAGCCATCCAGCTTGGGGATTTATTCATCTTAACGTGTTTAGCTTTGTAAGCACAATGCAGTAGTTACTGTTGTGCCTCCCGGCTGCTCTTCCATTTTTTATAAACTCATTTTCTCTGCTAACCTACTTTGAATTTATTCTTGTAAAGCTGTTTTTAGTCTTCCTCTGCTTCCCTCCTTCCCCCCCTTCCCCCTTTTTTTTTCCCTCCCCCAAAACACTGGGATAAAACTGCTCTGGGCACTAAACACTAGTGACTTGAATAGGCTCCAGCTTCTATATCCTGACTTTGGAAATAATTGTTCCCACTAATCCTTTTCAGTGCACTCCCAATTCCATATATTCAAAGAGCTGTCCCCCCCCACACACACACTCCCAATTGCTTCTGTTCAACAATCAGAGATCATGCATCAGCACCTTGTAATTGCTGGTGCCAAGCAGTTCTTGAGCCCCAAACCCACTAACTGCTTCTGAGCTGTGGATGGAGGCTCCTCCACCACTGTCACTGCCTTTCCCACCTTGTCCAACTACCTGGAACAGAAAAATCATCTTCTATTCCAGCTCAGCCCTGCAGCTTGCCAGTCGATTCCTGGATCCCTTCAATTCAGTATCATAAATACACTTAACGAGGGAGTTTAATATAGATTTGGTATGACAGTTATTTGAGCGATTCATAATTTATGTTGCCCTGTAGCATAGGAAGCCTTGAGTGGCGTCTGAGAGCGAGCAGATTCAAGAAACTCGCCAGACAGCAGAGTGCCAAAGGGGGGAAAAGAATGGGGAGAAAAAGGAGACAGCAACCCAGGGAAGGAGGTGCACGAAGCAGGAGAAGAGCTTGATAGCAGAAAGAAGCGTGAAAGACAGACAAGGTGAAAGGCACGGGGCGAGAAAAGAATGGAGAAGGGGAGAGTAGATGGAGATGAAAAGAGAAAGGAGAAGCTGAACAGAAGATGCAGACGGGGGCAGAGAGTCTGCGGGATGAATAAGAGATGAGAAGCAGCACGGAAAGGGAGAAATAAGGAGCAGAACATGCACACTCGATGCGACAAGCAGGTCTCTGCAGGCTGCGAGTGCCGCAGCCAGCCGGGAAGCAGAGCCGACTGCCGTGTCAGCCGGAGGGCAAGGGCAAGGAGAGGCGCCTCGGCTCTCATGGGGCTCTGCTACCTCGTGACTCACCCCCGCTCCCCCTGCCAGCCACAGCCAGGGGACTGCCTGGCTTCCCTACCCACTTCCAGCCCTTCAGCCCTACGCGGTGTTAGGTTTTGCTGGGAGCCTCCTGCTCTGGCGTGGCCTCATTTCAGGAGCTGTAGGGAGAATATGATGCCAGCCCTTCAGATGGATAAACTGGAGAGGCTCTGCTGGCAGCCTCACCCAACCGCACTTTCATCCTTGAGTGGCTGTAGTGTCCTACTGTGGCACCCCTTGGCTCAAGGACGAGGGTCCTCAATGCTGCACTACGGTGACATCTCTGCCCGAGGGACTTCACCGAGTTTGCTTGCAGCTATGAGGTGAGACACAGGAGGCAGACAAAGCAAAGGAAGAGAGGGAGTTTGGTAGACCAGAGAACATGAACAGTGCTTGTCAAGCACACAGGATCTGTGCCTGCTATTTGCCTAGGCTCCCACTTTGGAAGAGGCGCTGCCTCTCAGCTCCTGGAAGTCACATTTTGGTTGGAGAACTTCCATCCAAAGAGTTAGTGTCAATTAGCTCTCCGTTAAACTCCGCACTACCTGTCACAGAAGTATGGGAACACTTCAGAGACAGATCTCCATCGGGACCAGTCTGGTACATGGAAAGAGATACCAGAAAAGCACCCGTGATTTTATTTTCTGGGATTTATGCAGTATGAATTGAAGGCAACACAAGCATTTGGCTCCCAACAGGACCCCTAGTGAGCAGAACAGATGGCTATATTAAAAGAAAAAACCCTAAGCACAACTGCACTAGTCGACAGCCACCACAGAGGCTGAAGAGGGGGCCTGGCCCTGAACACTCAGTTTTCCTTTTGCCTGCAGTATCCATGACGAGGTTTACTATTACTTCTGTTGGTGGAACGCAGCCAAGATACTTGCTGTTGTGCCAAACTGGAGAAAAGCAGCCTTTGCCTCACAAAGTTTACAATACAGCTGGTGTTGACCAAAGTGCTCCCAGTGTATCCCTTCTCTTGCACACGTGTGGCTGTGCATGGACCTGCTTGCTTGCCCGCAGGCTGGCACACACAGCTCTGTGAGGGAATTCCAACCCTGTGGGTGAGCAGGCATCTGGCCATTGCTGCTCTTCCCAGTGCTGCCGCTCTCTGGGCCCAGGCACACAGGCCAAAAACACTTAAATTCGCTCCTTTCATCCCAAATGAAGTGGTCAGGAGCTGCAGGGAGTCAGCTTCCCTGGTAAAGAAGAGTAACTAATAACTGTGTCCTTAAAAGCAGAAACGCTGATGGAGAGCCGAGCCTTTAATCTCTCTGCTCGCTGCCCACACTCAGGTGACTCTGCTCCTCTCCTACCTTGCCAGGTGATGATGACTCTGTGTGTGCTTTAACCTTCATCAAACAATGTTTACAAAGTATTTCTAAAGCTGATGAGTGGCCAATACTGTGGAAACACACCCCGGGTTTTCCGTGGTGCTGCCTGTGCTCCCTGTGTGGGGTTGGCTGTTTATCAGCCGGGATCCCCGTGGCGGGATTTTCCACACTCACCCCTCCCAGTGCTCAGCCTACATCCATGTCTCTGTTTTCTTTGGCATTCTCCAGCATTCCCCTTGGAACAAATGGTCAATAATGCAGCTTCTACTCAGACATCCCCCTCTGACAGAGCACTCCTACCAAGAGGATTATCATTCTCATACTTGTGAGCCCCGTGCTGTCCCACTGTCTCTTTTAGGCTGTTCGCCCCTTGGGATAGGGTCACAAACCCCACAAAGCACACACAGATTGGCAATTAGATCTGCTCTCTCTCTCTTTTTTTTTTTTTTTTTTTTTTTTTTTTTTTTTTTTTTGGCAGCCCTGAAAAATACGACAAGGAAAACTGCAGGTTTTGTAGAAATTGTCCAAGAAAGTTTAGGAAAGCTCTGTGCTCCCCTCTAATCTGCCAGCTTAGAAAGAAATATTTGGATGAAACTCCTCCAAAAGTTTACAGAAGAAAGTAGCATTTTCTTGTAAAAATAAATGCATAATAAAAACCAAAGAATTTCTCCTGAAAACTAATTTTAGTGTAAATTTTTCAGGTAGTTTCAGTAAGTTGTGGAGCTCAGCATGCCCTCTGGTGCCAGAACCAGGTTTCACAGGCCCTGAAACCTGCCAGCTCCCCACAGCAAAACCAGAGATCAAGTTTAGAAAGGATTTAAAAATAAAAAAAATCCCACACTTGTGGTGATATTCACCCTGCTTTCTCTAAGAATTCCTCTAAAAAAATCAAAATTAACAATACAAGTGGAATTGGAATATTTGTGTGTGTGTGCCTGCTTTGAGTAAGAATTCAGCCTCTGACTTATAAAACATAGATGGGTGCCTCAGTCTCTTTAGGGATCTGTATTGCTGTGCCACGTTTACACAAAAGCAAATGGAAAGGGGATTTGCCTGAGGTCAGACTGAAGCCAGCAGAGTCTTTGCAGGGAAAGAGGCTGTCTCATACGGAAAGCCAAAACGTCCAAAAACAGGGCACAGGAGATCAACTCCAGCACCAGTTCATCCAGCACTGTTGCATGACCAGGATGGAATTTTTCAAGTCCCAGTTTCCCTACTCTTAAAAAGTGGGCAATAGTGACAGATTCCCATCTTGGGAAAGTGCTGCATACTGGTAGGTGCTGTTTTCCAGCAGACATGCTGGCTCTGCAACAACACTTTCAAGATGAACTTGGTGTCTGAGTGCCAGATCCAGGTTTCCTTTCTTTGACACATTATAGAGAAAAGGCAGTCATCTCCACTTTCCTAAGGGGAACACTTTCAAAGCGACTAGAAAGACACCAGCTCTAGCCTGATGACATAAATCACTTTGATGAGCCTTCAGGTATGTCCTGTGACTTGACTTAGGGCTCTGTTTGCCGAAAGGGAATCATAATCTCCTCAGTGATCCCACACAATCTCCCACAGCTGTCTGGCCAATTCTGCTACAGGGAAACCCAAGTTGCTTGTGAATCAGCTCCTGAGCTGCAGCAGTTTACAGGACTGAACTTTTAAGGAAAGCAAAAGCAGAAATGGCCTTTAGAAAGCTGTGAAAGCATTCTGGCAGCTCAAAAAAGAGTCACAACCACACATTCACACCACACAGACACAATAGTTCACTGGTGACAGTTATGGCACAGGCATCCCAAGCAAATCCACCCCCCTACATTAATCCAAATGCCAGGTCTCTGAAGACTCCTGGTTTGTTTAAACCTCTCCTTATTTGAGACGTCAGGCTTCCATTTGTAGCTGCTGGACTAGACAGAATGCTAAGGGCCAAATCCATAAAAAACCTGGATTTCTCTAACTTTTCCTTGCATCATAAGTGCGTCATGTGCTGGACTGTGTCGACAGAAAGGCAATGAAGCTGGTGAAAGGACTGGAGCACAGGTCCTATGAGCAGCAGCTGAGGGAGCTGGGGTTGTTTAACCTGGAGAAGAGGAGGCTCAGGGGAGACCTCATCACTCTCTACAGCTCCCTGAAAGGAGATTGCAACCAGGTGGGTGCTGGGGGCCCACCCATCACAAATCTTAAACTACCCATGTTTAGTGTCCAACTTTCATCATCATTTATCCTTTTGGCAATCTTTCTGGATCTGTCTGGACTGAGAGAATTTTGAATCTGGAGTCACACCTTTTCCATTGCAAAGGTTTTCCAGTTCCGGTTTCTCCACACAGGAGAGCAGTACCTGTCTGTGTTTTCATATCCCAAACAAGAACACGCCATCACACTCATCCATGCAAGAGAAGCCCACAGGAAAGCTGTCTGTTTTCATTGCCTGATCATTTGGGACACAGAGCTCAGTACGTTGCAACTCTGCCCCATTTCACACTCCAGGTAAAGCAGCTCAAAAGGAGGACGTGTTTTCATTCAGCAAGAGCTCCTGACTTGCTTTATTTTTCTCCACATAAGCAGCTAGAAACAGATGTCTCAGCCTCCTTGTACCAGTCACTCATTTAACAAAAGCTCTGTCCTGTTTGTACAGGGTCCTTGTTCTCGCACCCTTAACTCATCGTTACACAGAGATAAATTATCAATGCTCAGCCTTGTGATGTTGCAAGGAAGAGGGCTGATTCCTCAGGAGGAAAACAGCACATGAGAGGGATCAAATCACAAACCTTGCACAAGTTGGTATTAGTTCCTCTCTGTTCCAACAGGATCACGTGCTTTTAGGCCAACTGAGAGAGATAGTACCTGAGTAAATATTTTTAAAATGCGTTCACAGGATCTGATTTTTTGCTCGCCTCCTTTCCTCAAGATGCAAGATGCCTCTATGCTGCCCCTCACACCACACTGAAATGTTTAAGTCTTTAACACCTACACACTGCCTTAGAGTTCTTTGCTTCCTTACAGTATCTTTTAACTTCTACCTTCCACAGCACCAAGTACAAGCTTCGCAAAAGAGCCACTTAACCACAGTAATATCACAGTCAGAAACTGCAAAAATTACATGTTTTGAACTATTATAGTAAAAAAAAAAAAATCACTCAAAACCCTTCCCTACCCCTAATGTAGCCACTTCTTAGGGATCACAATTCACCAATAGGTCAGAACAGACACAGTCTTTCCTGCTCACTTTTTCGTACGTGGCTTTGTCCCACAAAAGTGACCGCTAGAGCGGGGCCACAACCCCCTTTCAAAGTTGAGCTGTAATTTCAGCATCAAACACACAACCTCATGCAGTGCTCTCCCAGGATCACTGGTTTTGCTCACGCTCTCCTGGCACAGAGGAAGCCACTCTTGCACAGGGATGCACAAAGAGACCCAAGGCCCCAGCATAAAGCACTAGCCATGACCTTTCCCTCGTATCCTGCCTAGAGCATGGAAGAAAGATTACATCTTCTACTTTATCTGGTACAAAAAGATGAGAAAAGGACTTACCATTTGATGTAGGCATTTCCAGTATGCACCTCAAGAAATCTCTCACCACTTTCAGCAAAAGAGGACCCCCTCAGCCTGGCCTTTATCTCTGGTTTTAAAGAGTTCCCATCAGACAGTGCTGAGGGCAAGGCTGCTGGTCTTGACTGCAGCTGAGAGAAGGCTGATTACCCAGAACCAAAGTCTGTCTGATACATCTAAGTGTTGGTTTTGTTGCTTTTTAAGTTAAGAAGAGCACAGCTTACTGCAGATAGATCCAAATGTTTTGTAATTATTGACTTTGCTGGTGGTTTATTATCAGCTTATGGTGTTCTGGGTGAATTGAAAACTATCATCCAGTTTTCTAAGTTTTTGGTTTCTTTTATCACTTGGGTCAAAACAACTAACAGGTAAACTCACTAAGAGAAAGACAGAGAACAGGTGGATGGCTAAAAGCAGCCAAATTATCTACATCTTGCAATTAGATTAAAGGCAACCAGGTGATTTGGCTCTTACAAACAGCTGTTTCTTTCCACTGACAAACAAATGTGCCTGAATGATTAGTTAAAGTCAGGTGTGATGGGTCCCACCCCTTGTCTTATTGCATTTTTGTGCCTGATGTTTTGAAGAAATACTGCCCTTGGTTTCAGAATCAAGAAAGTGGATCATCCCATCTGCTCTAGCACTTTGTCTAAGCCAGAAGCCAGCAAAAAATGTTCAGAGAATCATAGAACTGTTTAGGTTGGAAATGATCTTTAAGATGATCAAGTCCAGCCATTATCCTAGTACTGCCAAGACCACCACTAAACCATGCCCTCAAGTGCCACATCTACATGTCTTTTAAATACCTCCAGGCATGGTGACCCAACCACTTCCCTGGGCAGTCTGTTCCAGTGCCTGACAAGCCTTTTGTTAAAGAAATCTTGTCCTAATATCCAATCTAAACCTCTCCTGGTGTAACTTGAAGCCATTTCTTCTTGACCTATTGCTTGTCAATAGGACAATTGCGTGTCTTGGGAGAAGAGACTGGCCCTTGCCTGGCTGCAGTCTCCTTTCAGGGAGTTGCAGAGAGTGATGAGGTCTCCCCTCAGCCTCGTTTTCTCCAAGCTAAACCCCCCCAGCTCCCTCAGCTGCTCACAGGACTTACTCTCTAGAATCTTCTCCAGCTCCATTGCCCTTCTTGGTACTCGCTCCAGCACCTCAATGTCCTTCTTGTAGCGAGGGGCCCAAAACCAAAACCAGCATTCAAGGTATGGCCTCACCAGTGCCCAGTGCAGGGGGATGATCCCTTTCCTGGTTGTGCTGGCCACACTATTTTTGATACAGGCCAGGATGCCATTGGCCTTCTTGGGCACCTGGACACACTGATGGCTCATGTTCAGCCAGCAGCCCCAGGCCCTTTTCTACCAGGGAGCTTTCCAGCCTCTCTTACCCAAGTGTGTAGCGCTGCATGAAGATGTGACCCAGGTGCAAGACCCAGCTCTCATCTTGTTGAACCTCATAAAAGGGGCCTCAGCTCATTGATCCAGCCTGTCCAGATCCCTCTGCAGAGCCTTCATAACCTCCAGCAGAGCAACATTCCTGCCCAGTGTGGTGTGGCCTGCAAACTCAATCCTCTCATCCAGATCACTGATAATGACATTAAACACAACACCCAACCCAAAGAGAAGATCTCTCTCTAACCCCCTGTAAGTTTGAGGCTTGTCTGTACCCTGAAGGAGGAGAATTTAATATTCCTTGCAAAACCCCTGGCTTTGGATAATCTATGTTATTGTAACTCTGGACAAGCTTGTTTTCCACAAAAATACCCAGTATTTTTTTAACCTTGCTGAGCTCTTGATCACTGCAAGTATCTTGTGCATATTAATACCATGATGCAACTCTGAGGGGGAACTGGGTGCTCTCAACACGTTCAAAACACTCAACTTTGACTCTTTCCCAGGCTTTCTAGATAAACCCCAAGGAGGAGGCAGCACCCCATGTGGCACAGATGTGTCTGCTGGTTTAGCAATAGCACCAGTTCATGGGATTTCTCCTGTCTCCCCAGGGCTTGAACCCTCACCTCCGGATCAACGGGCCGATGAACATCAACCACTACGCGACGAAGAAGAGCGTGGCCGAGAGCATGCTGGACGTGGCGCTGTTCATGGCCAACGTCACACAGCTCAAAGCTGTGCTGGAGCAGGGGGCGTCCTTCCAGTACTATGCCACCCTCATCGTGCTCATCAGCATCTCCCTCTTCTTCCAGGTGATGATTGGGATTCTCCTCATCATCACGGGTAAGGTGGCCACTGGAGCGTGTGCACCCTCGCATGGCTTGGCTGGTGTGTGGGCGGAAGGGAGAAGCCTCTTCTCCCAAATCATTCCCCTCTGGCTCCAGCCAGGGCTGCAGAAGGGTTGAAGGCAGCTTGGTGTGGGCGGTAGGGAGGTCTGTGTCACCGCTTTTCAAAGTGGTGAGTGGGCTGTTTTTCACTTGCACAACATCTCTGAGCACAACTCTTCCTTCACTTTCCCACTGCTGACACTCTGGGTTTTGGCCAAGTTGGGCCATTTGGTGCCCTTGCTGTTACATGCTCTTTCATGTTGCTCCTGCAGACACTACACTTGAGCTTTCAGTCTCACTTGAGCTGGGACTTAATGGAACAATTTAAGCCGAGATATTCCCTATATTAACCCCACATTTAACCAATTCCACAGTTCTTCTAGTGCCCTACAGACAGTATATTTACATCAGCATTTCAGACAGGCTTCCCCAGTGTTCCATCTGATACAGGAGTTGCTGTATTTCCACCTCCAACACTGCTCAGTATTAAAAGCCCCACAGAACGCTGCATTTTCCTGTATATCCTATGTGGGTTTTTATGTGGGACAGAGGATTAAAGGCTACAGGAAATCCTGTGATGTGTTCCTTCCCCTGCCCCACATGCCACAGCCTTTCCTGGTCGCAGCTGTGGTGGATGGAGCCAGCTGTGAGGAAAAAGGGGACAGGGCACCACAGCTGAGAGCAGGGAGCTACAAGGCTGCTCTTTACAGGGCTTATTAGCCAGACAGCCCTGGTAAACCTGTATTCCTGTTGTCTGAACAGGTCAGTGCCCATCAGCTAGGGATGATCCCATTCATGTACCCAGATACCTTCTGGTCTGTGGGTGAGGAGGGGGTTTATATTTGTGTCAGCACAAATGAGATCTGGGTGTCAAGGAGGAGCCGGCTTCCCAACTCAAGTACAACATTGCTGACCTTGTTTCTCCTGCCACACAGCCTTCCCTCGCCATGTCCCATGGCCATGCAGTGGGGGGGCATGGCACACATCTGGCTTGTGTGCAGCAGTAACTTGGCTATTTAGGGTTGACCGATTGCAGGGCCATGGCACCTCCATGGCAAAACAAAGACAACATTAAAAAACAAAAAGTGTTTTTCTCTGCTCCGTTCTTCTACATCATCTTAGAGCAAGTTATGGCTCCTGTTAAACTCCTGGGACTATTACCCCTGCTCTGCGGCCTTGGTGCCAAGGAGAACCATGGACATTCACCAGGCAGGGAAAGCTTGCAGGGGCTGGGGGACTTGGAGTCAATCTGCAAACCTCCCTCTCTTTTTGCACTGTATTGCATAGCTCGTTTGAACCTGAATGACATTGCAAAGCAACCCCGCCTGAACATACTCAACAACGCTGCCACAGCTCTCATCTTCATCACAGTCATCCTCAACATCTTCATCACAGCCTTTGGGGTGCAGAAGACTGGCCTCTACCCTAACAGGAATTTTCGACCTTATTAAGTCGTGGGGCATGGAGTCAGGTAAGAAAGGGGTGAGCTCCAACCAGTGGTGGCCCCTGCAAGAGCTCTTAATTTCAGAAAACATCATTGTAAGGTGGAGAAGGCAAAGATGCACAAATTAGCAAAGCCCTTCTAGAGGCATGTTGCTGTCCCACAAGAATCTGGGGACACTGAACAAATTCCCTCAGAGAAGCAGGATTTCTCCTTTAAAGCAAGACATCCCAGTTGCTGGGATTTATCAGCAGCAAGTTGTTTTTGGAGAGCTGCAGATTTCATGCTAGATACAAACTGCATTTGTGGATGGGAGCTAAATTTGGGAAAGAAAATGCATTCTGGGAGGTATCCAGAGATGGCAGCACTATTAGCAGAAGAAAAGGAAGGTGCTGGTTAGGCCAGGCTAAAAGAGCCTTTTACAGCAGCAAGTGTGGTTTAGCAGGGACTCTTTGAAGAATCTAATGCTCATTTTCAACAGTCCTGTTAATAAGAGTCCAACCAAATGCCTGGGCTCCCATGCCAGGTCAATGAGGGAATGACACCTTCTTAGATCAAAAAAACTTTAGGTCAAGAAGTAAAGGTCACAGTTCTTGCTAACATGGCCTGCAACACATGTGCAACATGTAAATACAGTTTAAATACAAAATACTGGGGCAACAGCCAACAGGAAAGCTCAATAGACGCACGGTATGATGAGGAAAGATGCAAAGGTCAAAAGGCTCTATGAAAACACTGCTTGCTTGGGATCCAGAAGGGTGCAAGTGCTGAAGAGCAGCAGCCCACATGTGTAGGGGTGGTCATGGTGTCGAGTGACTCAGTATGCTGTGATAGCTCCTCTCTGGCTGCAGAGCACAGAGGAGCCTGCTCTGACCTTCCTGGCATTTCTTCCCTGCAGGATCTGAGGAGTGTGGCTGGAAGGGAAAGCTGTCCTCCTCTACATCTTCACTGACCCCAGCAGGAGCCCATCGACAAATCCAGGAAACTGGGTTAAACTTTCAAAACTCTTGTGTGTGTGTCATGGTATACTGGCCCCCTCCTGTGATGCTTTTGCAGTTCTGAAGGGGTGGAAACATCACCTTTCCAAGCTAGAGCAAACTTTGCAAGGGAACAGCAGCAGGTACATGGTTTCAAAGCACAGTTCTGTAAATGTCATCTCTTACTGCTTCACATATTCAATATTGGCTCATTTGGTAGAGAAGACTGAATGATTTACTTTGTAGGCTAAATAAATAAGAAAAATCCAGCTTTTTTTCTTTTTGTCTCAAACGTAACTCTCTATACTTAAAGCAATTCTATCTAATAGTTTACCTCCCAAATGTTGGAATGGATTTCTCAGACTAAAAAAAAAAAGTTCTCATGGGAGGATAGAAAAGTATGTGTCTGTCAACACAGTTAAACCAGTTCAAATGTTTTCCTAGTTGTTTAAAATTAAATGCAACACAGTTAAGAAAACAATCAGGTATTTCCAGCATTGGAATATTAACAATGAGAAAAAAATAGGTTTTATGGTCTGATGTCATCATCAGGGACCTATCAGGAATGATGTCAGAATGGCCTGACAATATTTAGTAGAAAGTGAAAAAACATTATATATAAGGGGACAGTCCAGGCTTATTGCCACAATGAGAAATGACAGTTACATAGTGTATTACTTCATTAAATAATCACCACAAATGTTTTTAAATATATTGATTTTATATTGATGATGTTGGAAATCCCCTTGTATTAGAACAATTTGTTTCCTTAAAAAACCAGATCCTTTGAATTAACGAGTTTCCAGATTTTTTTTAAAAGAGTAAACATTTTTGATTCTAAATTTAACTTTGTAGTCATGCTAAGAAATGGATGTTTTAATAGCCTCGTGTAAAGCTGTTATAACAATTACATGCTCTTGTGATTATTAAATGATTTTTTCACTGTACTGCAAAATCAGAGTTCACTATGGATTTTTAATTTTGCATATTGTTGCTACCATTGAGACAGAAATGCCATGAAAACATCCTCATAGTGGTCTTCAGGAGCTACTGGGAGTGTCTGACACTTAGATACAGACAGATTTAATTTGTGTTCTGCATTTGGCTCGACAGACCTAAATTTCACTGTAAGGTGAAATTCACAGGTGACACTTTTTTCTGGAGAGGGTGTGAATGATCTTGCTCACCAAGGTGGTGGGAAAGGCCACAGGGCCAGCATCAGCTGGTACCTGCAACTGACTTTTTGGCAGCTGAAGGAAAGTTGCATAAAAAGAGTAGGGTGGAAAACACCAGTTATGTATTTACCAGAATTTAAAGTGGCAAAGCTGAGCACAGTCTGGGATCTGTTTGGTGAAACAGGCAAAGACTTGTCCTGTGCTTTATCTGGGGGATGACAGGTCTGGAGCGACACTGAATTTGCTGCTTAACTCAGTCCTTGCTCTGTGCCAAGACTGACAGCAGACAGGGGTGGATGTTTTTGGGAAGCCTGTTATCCTGCTCTCCTCTAGAAAAGGGCTTCACTGTAGAGGTAACCAAGCCACTTGTAGGCAAAGCAAAACCACAAGCTAAGGGCTCTCAGCCACTACTGGCCAGCTGAGTTCATGAAAAGGTAAAATGTTATGCATCCCATGTGCAGATCCCAAACCCTAGGACTCATTGCTTCATGGAGCAGGAGGCAAAACAATTAGCATTGATAACTGAATGTAAATTAGAGAGGGAAAAAAAAGGTTCAGCTGGGAAAGCAGCAGTGATGGGAATTTCCTTAACAGATCTTAACTTCATCATTGTTTCACAGAGCTACTAGATCAGGTATGACAGTACATGAGGCTTGCCTGAGCAGAGAAGGCTTTCTGTCACTCATCCCAGACAAGCAAAAGGCTGGCAGCACACTGGAATATTTTCCCCCCATCACTTTTAATAATAATAATAATTTCTTATTATAATGAAATCAGAGTCATTAGCAACCTTGGCTGCCTTTTCCCCTCTCCATGTCTGACTCCCATTCCTGCCAAGCTTTTGATGTTCAACACACAGCTGAAGCAAAAATGGGCCCAAAGTGAACCTAAATAATCAGCTGCTGTGAAAGAGATGACGTCTCATTTGTGTAGACTGTGCCAAGCACCAAACTTGGGTCTAGGCTCTCACCTGTGGTCTTCTCCAGGAATTGTCCTCTGCTTGCAAGGAGGACCACTTTGTTTTCCACATTCTCTATGATCACATCACACCTGTGCTTTGGTGGGATGTGTATTTGTCCAATGTTTCCTCCTTGTTCACAAGATAAACCCAGGAAGACAGGAGAAATACTGTTGTGTTGCCATCCCACTTTCTGCAGACCTAGAGGGACTGAAACAGGTCTCACTCCTGGCTAACCTTGCTTGCTGCATCTCCCACTCACTTCCTGCTGCAGAGCTCTTGCTGCCTTGGGCAGAGAGTGAGCTGTCTCTCTGCTATTGCCTATGCTTTCGGTTATATGAAGACAGAGGAGCAACACCTGGTTTCTAATCCCTGCTGCACGGTGATGTGGTTGTGAGTAACACACAGACAGAAGTCAGCTCTTGCAGGAAGACAATGTATTTATAAAACATGAGGGAGAATCTGTATATCCCCCAGCTCCAACAGAGAGGTGGCCCAGGAGTTGTCTTGAAGGCACAGAGCCGCTTTAAGGCAGGTAGTCCAAAGGTACAACTCAGATTTTCAACACAAGGCATCTGTATCTAAAAAACAATCAACTTCAGACATTTGTAGGCGATAAGAAGAGATGTTCATACTGGGCAAACATTAAGACAATGACAAAACAAATCACATTATAATTTTCACACAAAACATTTTGCTCAGAATAAAAGCCAGCCCTTCTTCGTTCCCTTTGCTGACTTGCAAAACAAGCCCCAGCCCCACAATTCACAGTCCTGAAGACAGAGTCGCATTTCTAGACAGAGCCCCCTTGCCCTGCACCCCGCACTTGGGGGCCCAGGCCCCACAGCCTGGTCACATCCTGCCCCAGGCAAGGTCTCTCTTGAACCATGGCCCATCATTTCCCCAGCCAGAGATCTTCCGGAGCAGCTTGCTCCTGCCTGATGCACGGAAAATCCCACACAACTGGCTTACTCCTGCTGTTGATGCACGACACAGCCAGGGTGCACATGAAGGCCAGAAACTCGGCACAGCTTCCTAAAGAGATCCTAGTGAGAGAAATGTGATCAGCTGTTGCAGGGAGTCAGCTTCCTGGCCATGGTGAAGCCAGGTTCCCTCTTCCCTCTGGGAGCTGTGCTGGACCCAGAGATGATGCGAGACACTCAACACTAGTGGTGGGGCAAACCTCTGTGGTTCTGGTCTGGCCACCGCCCTGGCTGGCCGTGTCCTTTCACTACATGGCTGTGGGACTACCTGCTCCTGCTGGGCTTCCTGCTCTCCCTGCCGGGAAGAAAAACTGCAGGTTGTTTTGGAAGAGGGGCAACAGCCCCAGAGCAAAGCCCAGTGCTGCTCCTGCAAGGTTTGCTGCTGGCTGGCAAACTGGGGAGCGAGTAGCCCCTTCTTGCTCTACAGCCTGCACTGGTCTTTGAGCACGTGGGCTGGAAGACAGCTTTTGTCCCCATGGGCTCTCCAAGCTCCTCCCTGGAGACTGCCAGCTAGTGCCAATTAGTATTAATCACGTTTACTACAGCAATGCTTAAATACCAACTGAGAATTCCCACTGTGGTAGAAAGGGAAGAACATTTGAGATGGCAGCTTGGGGACAGCAGGGACACTGGCCATCAGGAAACGGGACTGAAAACCACTAACTCCTTACATCTCCACCAAGGAGCCCACATGAGGTAGTTCTGCTTGACACTGGCCTGGGTTACAAGGTATGAAGGAAGGAGCGCAGTCACAGCTGAAAAATGGAGGCAAAATCCTCAAATTATACTGGCAGTGCTGCAATGAGCACTGCTTTCCAGTCCACTCTTTGATGGCTGTCCTCTCTGGTGGGGGAGAGAGGCCACTCATACCATCATTAAGGCAAGTGAGGTACCTTCTGGACGCACCTAATTCTTGCTAGCGCCTGCAGATGAAAGCCAGCTGCTAACTTTAGGTGCTGCAGACCACAGCTACAGCCAGATGTGAAAGCACGTGGTACAAATAACCCTTTCTCCCTGTGCACGACTTACAGGCTGCCACTGAATCCATCAGCTCTCCATCTGCAAAATGGGCATCATGCTTTTCTCGGCCTGATGGGGCCAGACAGCTGGTCCTGCTATTGCCTCACTGTGTCCCGGCATTCGCCCTTCCCAATAGCCTCTCCCCATTCCACAGGGATTGCGTGACAGAGCCAGCCTGGGCAGGCTGTGGAGGCGCAGTCCTGGAGCCTGGAAAGCAGCTCACCTGCACACTCGTGGGGCTGTGCCTGTGTTTGAGTGAAGCACAGGCTCTGACATGCACCGAGAGCATGACTGACACTGCACATTCCAGGCAGAAACAGAGCTTATTGCAAGATCGCATCACAAGGCCCTGGTCTCCTAAACTCCTATAATACTTTTTTTTTGGGGAAAAAAAAAAAAAAAAAAAAAAAAAGTTGACTGTTGTCAGCCTCTTTCCTCTCAGCCCAGCTGCAGTGACTAATTTCTTAGTATCTACTTGGGTAAAGTATTTTCCCTCAATAGGAAGACTGCTCTGGCTTGGGCACATGGCTAAGGCTGCCTCTTCTGGGATACTCAGTGTCTCCATTCTGGCAGAGGCTCTGTAGAGTCAGAGGCACAGCTGTCTTTTGTCTGCTTCTTACCATGGCTGCACGCTGCATAGCAAAACTTTCTTATATGTGGTTGCCTTTTTCTAACTCCATCAGTCACAAAACCCAGACTGATGCAAGCAGATGATTTGACAAGATTTCTGTCTCACGTGCCAGAACTTGCATGTTCAGTTTTCTACTGCAATAGCGGAACTTGATGGACTTGTCAATTCACAAATGAACGCCCATTCTGAATTGGGATCTACTCCATCAGCAAAAAAGATCAAGTACCATGTCAGCATTGCTTGTATTCGACATACCTTCATGACTCACTTTTCAACAATTCCCCACAGAGCTGGGCCCCAAAAGCAGAATCCTATGTCACACTCTCCCCTTAAGCTTGAGATCAGTAGCAGCCTTTTTAGGATGGTACGGGGACCACTGGAGCTCCAGTGTAAAGTACTGAATGTGCTAGGATTTCTGGGTGTATATAGTCTTCTAAAAGGGTTACAGGGTAAAAAAATCTTGCCTTGTATTAACAGGAGTTTTAGGGGATTAGAATTCCCTATAGCATCAGGCCAGCTGTGGGTTCTTTCCACAGGTCTTGCATCAATGACAGCATGGGTCTGCCTGTCCTTTTATTCACTCAACCCTTTTCCGTCCTCACTGTTCTTTACATCCAGTGCATGTGCCCAGACCTGAGGCCACCTCCTCTGTATCAGGTCAGAGCTCCCAGGGCTGTTTCAGAGATGAAGCATCAACAGCTGTGCTGGTTCTTCAACCAAGAAGCCTGCTCTCTACATAAGAGTCAAACTAGGACAAGACACAACTGTGAGGCCATAAGTTATTAAATTAACTTTTAGATGCTGCATAAATGTACAGGATTCTGAGAGCAGAATACTCTGTCTCCTCTTCTTCTGACAAAATCACAATATTTCAACTACTAAAATATTGCCACTTCTTCCCTGCTAGGGTTTCCCTGATATTGTTAGGACAAACACATGTCTGTCAGATAAGGCTGCAAAGTTCCTCCTGAGATGCCCTCCTAGCTTCTCTGTATAACCCCTCCACTATCCTCAGGCAGTGGATCAATAATTTAGGTGGAATTGTAACATCACCCTCACCAGCTCACCCAGCTACAGGCAAACAAGGCTGTTGTAAGGGAAATGTCTTTGCATCTCCATCTATGGCCCATAATTTGCTGAATATGAGCACAATTTTTCATAATGACTAAAGTGAAAAGCACAGAGAAACGTCTAAGCACCAGCAGCCTAAAGTGCCTATTAGCTCCTCCATTCCAGGTTTCCTTGGGTCAGCACACGGGCATGTGGATGCAACACAGTTCAGAGAACTTTGGTCCCCTGTCCAAAATCATGGAGACTGAAGAGATGGGGAAGGAGGGGAAACGGGGAGGGTTGTCGTTTTTTCTTTTTCTTTTCCTTTTTTTCATTCAAGTATTGAAAGAGAAGCTGCATTGCTCTAAATAAACCATTCTGGGCTTAGCTGGGATTTGTGTTTGTTTGGTGCAAGACTCAACAGGAAATATGGCACCTCTCCCACTGTACCATCCACCAGACTGCACGGCAGGAAACGCGAGTCCTTCCCTTGTCGACATCTCCCCCGCACACCTTCCCAGCCAGACACGGGTCTTGGAAACAACGGCTCAGAAGAGAAGCTCCTGCTCCGCCAGCCTGATCATCCCTTCCCTGGCTGTGCCATCCCATCAGAGGGCTCTGGAGGCAGAGGAAGAGTTTGTGTGCTCGGCTGTGAGCCTCAGTAAAGTGCACATCTAGATGAGATGGTGGACGGTGCCACGAACAGCTTTGGGGTTGAAGGCTACAGTGTCTTCAGCTGGCGTCGGTTCCACATGCCCCGCTTTGAGTGAAACCAGTGGAAAAAGTTTCTCAGGGAGAGACGCTCCACTTCCAGCCCAGCCTGTAAGATCCTGGCAGAAAGAAGGGTAGACTCAGAGAAAACTTGATTGCAAAGATATTGGGGTGGGGGGGCTCTCAGCCCCAGGAAAACTCTTTTAAGTTGTGCTGTTGACAAGAGACTACAAGTAAATTGGATAGTCCAGAATAGCTCAGGGGTATCTCGTATCCATAAGCAGGCATCTAATGACACCTGCTGAGTCTGTATGCACCCTTGAGGGCAGGACTGGTCAGGAGTGCCTGCACACACCAGACTAGGAGGAAAAGACAGCTGGCAGCACAGGATTGCTCAGGGTGCTAGTCTTTTCTGCAGTCAGCTGTCAGAAAAGACAGGACCGGGCCCAAAGCCTAGAAATACAAAACCAGGGGCCTAGGACTTGTCCAACATAGATCCCTCACTACAAAGTTCTCAGAAATTGTAACTGTACCTTGTGACCTTTAAATGTTTCTCCAACATTTGTTCTTCTGGACAATTGCTAAATATTATATGGGAAGTCTGAGGGAACCAGACTGTGTGCTGCACTGCTGGAAGAGGACAAAGCCTTCACAATCACCAGTGCCTGATCTGCATGTGGCCAACGATCAGTGTGGCACTAAGGCACCAGAAAATGGCTCTTCTCCTACTAGTGGCTGTAGGAGAGTGTTTTGTGTCTCCTCAACTACTAGGTTTGAGGTCAGGACAGGCTCAAAGCCTCTCCCTCACTGACCAAGCTTATGGTGGCAGCAGTCATCTCCTTAGATCCCCACTCCTTGGCCATTGGTCTTCCAAGATCCAATGTGTCTCCCTTCATGAGCACATGAACAATAATAATGGATGCCTACCTGTCCAGGAGTTCCCAGTCCTCTCCTCCCCAGCGGTCCCGAAACTCTTTTGTGTTCATGCCTCCGATCTTGTCCAGGTCAGACTTGTATATGCCCAGGAGACCAAACCCATTCACCTCCCAGTAGCCTGAGAAGAGCACAAAAGAGGCACAGGTATGTTGGTGCTTGGAACCATTGATGACTCCAGCAGAGATGATGGAGAGAGATTCAAACTACTTTTAGCATGATGTGTGAGAGCAAACTCAGCACCAAGGCAGAGCCAACCAGGCCAACCAGCTTTGGGAAGTGAGAAAAGCTTGAGGACAGACAGCATGGGTTGTCCTATCAACTTGTTAGCAGAGCCTCCAACATCTCCTGGACTGTCCCAGCTTCACAGGGTTGCCCTGTGCCTTTATGGCTCTGGGTGACCACCTCTGTCTAGAGAAAATCCCATGCTAAGATGATTTATGCCACTTTCTCTCCTCTGACTTGGGTTGGTTTCCCTCACCCCTGCTCTACTCTCTACTACTTCTCCTCAGGACAGGATGTGCCCTCTAAGAAAAGAAAGAAATTGATGGAAGGGAGTAAAGGAAGGGTTTTCCATAAAAAGCCCTAGAGATGACCAGGAGAAACATCATACAAAGGGCTCTGCTAGCTTTTTGATCTCAAATTCCAGGTGCCTGGTGCTGTTAAACACCATCTATCATACCCTCAACATTGTGGACCTGGAAGTACCTCAAACTTCAGACCTCAACAACACCAGAGGAAAAAATCTAGAGGTGGCAGACACCCTCCTTCCTTCCCCATTCCCCAAGGTCTGAGCCAAAGAGGCTCCACTCCCTCTTACCTTCAGGCCACTGTGGGGACATCCCACAGTGCAGCCTCATGACCATGGGAGCGAAGGCCATCTTGCCTTCCACACAGTGCTTCCTGATTGAATCAATGACTCCAGCTGGGAAGTGGATGTGGAGGTCACACAGGAAGATGATGCTGTGTGGGTCCTGGAATGAACCACACCGGTTGGGAAAAAATAGGTTGACTTTCAGTAAGTCTTTTTTTAGGAGCAGGAAGACAGAGACATGGGAGTCAATTAAAAAGCCATTCGTTGCTGCATCAGAAACTGAGGTCCTAGAGGTTGGCAAAGCAGCCACTGTTCAACACTGTCCAACAATGACTCTGAAATACCACGACTATGACTTGGCAGAGCCAGTAACCCCAAGCTGCTACTGCTGATTTCCCTTCTTTCTGACAGTCCGAGCACGTGGACTGAGAACCAAACAAAACACAGGCTCCTCAGAATAAAGGGTGAGACCCTTACTTGGTAAGGACAGAAAACACATCCACATTTCATCTGGTCTGCCAGGCTATTCCCTTCCCTAAAAACAGTGTGTACAGTACCAGAAGTAGTGACAGCACCAGTGTGCACCCCAAAGGCCCCCAGACTCACCGTCACCAGGTCTATCCCCGCCTGCAGCCCAGCAGAACGCTCGAAATTCCCTGTCAGCTTCAGGTACCGGTAGCTGGGGGACAGACGGGAAAGTCAAGTTCAGTTCCCATGTGCTGGCAAGCACAGGAAGCACCACAGGCATAAAGCTGTGGAGCTGCCCTCGTCCCATGCACCCTCTCAGGGAGGAGGAAAGCCTTTGCTGGGTGAATGCACAAGCTCAGCACTGCTCCAGGTCCCATCATGCCCTCAGAGTCTTCCCCCTTCTGCAGGCAAGGGGAGGGCAATGCCTAGAAAAGTTTTTTCAATTCTAATCCAGTTTATCTATCCTAGGACTAGACCTGCTACTGGAATGTAAAGGAAATGACCAGCCAAGTTCAGATCAGAGAAGGGTAAGACAGACAGTTATTTGAGCAAGCTGAGTCCCCAGAGGTCTCCACGCTTCCTGTCCTATTTCTCTCAGCTTTCTTGTCTGTCCTCCCCCTGCCCCATCACTGTGAGACTTGCTTTCTCTTCTCTCTCGCAAACTTGAAAATAGAGATAAATTCAACAAATTTGGCTGGAATACTACACTTTTGTAACACTGGATATTCCATGCAGTATATGGTGTGTATGTACATCATGATAACAATATATTCATGTAATGTGCAAGGTCTGGGTGGGTGTTATCTTCGGTTTTCCAGCTGCAGCAGGCAGGCTGTGGCTGGTCAACACACAGAGATGTGTGTTTGCAGAGGTGCTGTGTTTGCAGCATACGTGTGTGAGTGGCTTTTTTGTGACCAAGCAGTGCTCTCACCTGTGCAAGGTAGACCTTTTCAGAGCCTTCTCCACATCCATGTCATCGCTGCTGTAGTCTGTGATGATGATGTTGAAGTTGGGATCCTTAGTGACTCGGAACAACTCTTCCATGTCAGAGATGAACTGCAGCACCCAACGTGCCTGGTTTTTCACTGGTTGTATTGCAACAGGGAGATAATCTAAGCAAACTGATTTCAGTGATGGTGTTGTTTCTTAACAGGCAAGGCTTCTTGCCTCCTGTCAAACCCCAATAACCTTGCAGGGATGATGAAACAGGCCCAGGCTGAAAACCTGGTCCAAAGAATCAAGGAATCAGTGTGGGTTCTTTCCCACCATATGACAGGAGTTTACTTTAAGCTTACAAGCCATGGAAGTTTGGGTCCTATTATATTTCTGAGGAAGTTTTACTTGGAGAGAACAGAAATCTCTAAATGAGATGGTTGAGGCTGGCCCAGATTCAATGTTCAGGACTGCCCTCATGGGAACCGCCCACCGTGCCATCCCTTGATGTCCTGGGGAGGCAGGTCCCCCTTACCTGGCACCACGAAGTGAACCATGGCACGGTGGTTCCAGGAAAAGCCCTGGGGCCAGCACAGCTCTGGCTCGTTCGCCACAGCCATCAGGTGCCGCCGGCGACCCCACACCAGGCTCCTCATCTTCCTCTCCTCCTCCTCATCGCCACCGACGCCCTGCCAGCCCCGCGCAAAGACGTACTCGGAGAAGCGGACGAGCCGCCCTCCCTGCTCCAGCAGCTCCAGCTCCAGCAGGTAGCGGCTGCCCCGCATGCGGTCCTGGCGTTTCTCCACGTTCACGATACGCTGCAGCTGGAACCGCCTGCAGGAGATAAGAGCTGGCATGGGAATGGACCCTCTACACCAGCCCCGCTCCCACCTTCGGCCTGTTCAGCTCTGCTAGGCTCCCTCCTCCTGGCTAGCACAAACCTTTTTGTCCCCAGCTTCCCCTTGCTTCGCTGCACTGCTTCCAAAGTCCCATGGGAAGGTTTAGCACCTGTTTCCTAAATCCACAAGCATGTGGGATTAGACCTGGGATTCCGGCCAAGAGAAAAATATTTGGCAGGGGAAATGAAATAAAGGTGACACAGAAAATAACAAATGTGTCTGAATGATTGTAGGGCTGGTAGTAGTGAATGTACTCAACACCACCTACAACGATCTTGGCACAAGGAGTATGTTTGGGCTAGTGAAACTGGCTCATGACAGCTTATCAGCCAAGAGCACGGAGGAGGACTGAGCAATCACACAGTAAAAACTGGAGCGAGCTTTAGGTTTGGAATGGCCAAAACTGGATAAAATGCCAGACCATGCCCTTTCAGATCATAACAAGAGTTTCCGCTGCAAAGCTGATGCTTGCCAGAGAAAAGCTCATGTGTACTGATCGGTTACACCTGACTGTGTGATGTGACCCTGAAAAAACAAATGTGATATTAAGATGTAGCATCTGACCTACTTCCAGCAGGGACTGGAAATTTGTAACACCTATTCTATAAAACATTCAGGATACTGGTGACTTAAGGAAGATTAACTCAAACTGAAACCTGCACGGAAAAGGACTGGTTAAAAAATTATGGAAATAGAAGCTAACCCAACAGAAGAGTTGAGAGGTGGGTTGTTTAGCTTATGGAGGCTCAGAGGAAGTATGTCTGTTTGCCAGGAAGGCAATCAAGATGTTAAATCTTGAGAAGAAAAAGAACCATATCAAGACCATGTAAAAAGCGAGTACCAGCAAAAGCTGGCACCATTTATCAGCCAAAAGAGGTATATCTAAAACCCAGTGTTTTACACAGATTCCTTGCCTGAAATCTTATTTCCCACATGTAGTTTATCCTCTGATTCTCACTAGTTATTCCCATGATAAGTATCCCCTGTGCAGCACGGTACACCAGCCCCGGGACTCTGTCCCTCAGTTTTCTCACTGTGCCTTACCCTTTACTCCTCTGGTTGAGCTTCTTCAGGAAGACACGTGTAACTTCCAGGGCCTCCCTTTCTCTTAGCAGCAGGTTTCCTGATGTGTTGCATTTCAGGTCAATCCAGTCTGTGCGCAGCATATGGAAGTCCAGGTTGTTCGCGCTGAAGGTCTGCTCCCAGTTCACTGCCTGGTCAAACACTGGTACGTAATCAAAATCCTCTTCATCTGCCTCCTCTGGCTCCCCATCCGCCTCTTCCTCTTCGTCTTCTGCTGCCACAGGTCCAGATTTGTCTTTCACAGGAGAAGGTACCTGTGCCTCTCTTTCGCCCACGTCCCCACCATTGGCTGCCTTGTGCTCAGCAATGTAGGACTCCACTTGGTTCAGCCACTGGGGCAGCCCAGGCTGGCTGGGGCTGGCAGTGCTCACAGAGCGTCTGACGGCTTTGCCAGAGACTGGGCCTCCTTTCCTGGCTGCCACAGTCCCTGCTGGCTGCAGCCCATCTTTAGCATTGCTGAGATCTCCTCGAGGTCTCACCCCTTTGGGAATTGTGACCCCTGAGTCCCTTGGATGGCCAACAGACTTCTGTCTTTGAGATGCAGCCCTAGAAGGAGGGTTTGCCCTTCTGACAGGTGCTCTCGCCTGGATGGCCCCGGCACGCTGCAGAGGGCTCCTGGAGTTGTCTTTGAAACCAGCTTTTAAATGAGGTCTCTTTGTTACTGGGTTCCCCTCCAGGCCAACCTGGCTGAGGCTTTGGTTAGTAGAGGCCAGCATGGCTGATTTGACACCAGACCTCTTTGTCCTCCTTTGTATCCCCTCTTCTATGTTACCACCCATCTCTGAGAGGAGCCGACGGCGCTCCCGGAAGGAATAGTCCTCGTGAACGTTGTCACTGCCCAACACGCTGCTGGGAGCGTTGCCCAACAGCTCTGCCTTTGCTGTGCCAGGGAGTTCAGGGGGACGGGTACTCTCTGTGTCCTGCTCCTCATACTGCAGGTCATCCAGGTTCCCCTCCTGGGAGCCTGCAGGAGTAATCAAAGTTACATCTCTGGCATTCTCCTGCTGCTTTCCCTGTCCTAACCCAGGGGGCAGCTACTTCTCACCTCATCTCAGTGTTGCCCCTCCTGCTCAGAGGAACAGGGATGCTCTCACACATGGGATCTGTGCTCCTGCTGGTACCAACCTCCTCAGCACCTATTTGCCACCACTGCCAAAGGCTGTGGAGGTGTCTGGCTTTGCCTTTAGCTGTCTTGTTTGGCCACAGATTTGCAGGGCAGGTGTGAGCACAGGCTGCCACGCTGCACAGCTCTGGCTCTGTTGCTCCTGCCCGTGTTTTTGCTAGAATTAATTCTCAGATAAGCTGTGGGCCCGAGAGGTAGTTATCACGTTGTCTACTACAGCCCACTTTTTGGTGACCTCCCAACCTGCCCTTGAGAGAAGTAAAAGCGGCAGCAAAAATCTCCTCCCAGACACAATAATCTGACAGGGAAAGGCTGTGACTTCCTTGTTATGGAAAGTCAACAGCTTCTTTCAGCTGCTGCTGGAAGGCCACACACAAAAGTGACAGATGAAAGGATCTTCTGGCTGTGACACTAGGGCCCCTACCTGGCTGCTCTGTCCTTTCTCCAGAGTCCAGGCTCTTCTCTGGCCGATCCATTTTCATGTATTTGTAGAATCCGAATCTGTAGAGGGAAGAAACACAAGTTTGATGAAAATTACTTTGCCCTTTCCAAATAAACAATAGCCATTGCTTCAGAGGTGATGATCCATTACTCTGATTACATCTACCCAGCACCTCTAGACCCTACTTTCCAAACATCATCACCATCTTTCGTATCTTTGGGCAATCAGATCTTACTCTGCAGTGTCTAAGACATGCATGTTCCTTCCTTATCATCTCAGTCTCTCAAGACATTTTCACCTAAGTGCAGGAGGAACCCCCAGTAAAAGTACCCCGAAACACTTCTTTAGCCTCCCTTAAACTCCTCCTTAAAGCTCCCTTAAGATGTAGTGCTCACAAATGCAAATCATCACGCTCCAAAAGCAGCTCAAGCAGCTGATTGCAGTGATCTCCTTCTCTCTTCTCTCATATCACTACTGTCTATGGGGTGTGCTCATGTGCCTGTGCTTCAAGCTTTTGGGAGGGATTTCCATGGCTGTTTCCCTCCACATGTGCTTGATGCGAAGCAAAATGAGCCCTCTGTTCCCAAATCCAGCCACGATATGAACGAACTGCCAAAGCAATAAACCTAGGTGTCACCTTCCAGCCCATGGTAGCCACCTTCTCTGTCCTTCATTATGAACCACGAGCCTCCTCTCAAACTCATGTCATGATCTCTTGTTCCAGCCCTCAAAATAGTCCTGAAGGGTGGAATAAGATCCTGAACACAGGGAGGCCACCATCAGCTGTGAGAAAATGAGCTGGCAATCAGCTATCTCACTGGTAAAGTGATTTCTTATCCTGCAAAAAAGTCCTCCTGAATGGACAGGAGTCCTCACAAAAGGTGTCTGTCTCTTACGGGGGGAGCATACAAGTGGCAGTTCTCTCGTGGGGCCACCATTGAGATCACGGCCCTGGTGAAGATGAATGACATGCATTTCTTTCCCCAGAGAGATGCCTGGTGGTGAGCATGGTTTGGCTTTCACAGTGACAGCTTTTAGGAGACTCCAGCTGCTGTCAGGCAAAGCTTCCTGGGAACACACTCCCTGATGTAGTGGAACAAACATGGTCTGACTCAGTTGCTGGGTTATTAGTGCAAGAAAAGCAGAGGCAGTTTCCCCTTGAGACCTAAACATATGTTCACTTAAGTTATCAAAAGAAACTATAAATGCTTTAATGTTTTGCAAGGCTTAGGGAATCTTAAAAAATTGAGAGTCTTACAGAAGTGAGTATGAAATTCCACACCAATTCCATCCTTCAAACCATCTCCTCCCTCTCTGCTACTAAACCCACATCTGCAGCATCCCACCTTTCCAAATAATAAGGGTTTTCCTGATAGAAACATTTGTTTTCTTTTTCCATGTGGCTCAGGCGGCTGTAGTCATTTGGGTAAACAAAGGATAAATGTACCTGGAAAGAAGAGAGAAAACCAAAGTAAAACTCTCTTAAATGCCAAACATCAGTCACAAGGTAACTCAGAAATAGTTGCAGGGTAACCAGCCCTTTTAGAGGGAGCAGGAGTTGCTCACTAAATCTTTGCCTCTCCAAGGCATTCAGTAGCAGGCTGTGAGAATGGAAAACAGAAGGAAGCATGCTAGGATGAGTGCACGGGTGTGTCTTTTCCTCCCTTTCTCAGCATCTGTCTGTCCATCTCTGTAACTATGAGCTTAATTCAAATAACAGAGTGAGAACTAGGTGGGAGAGAGGCAGGCAAGCCCTCCTGAAGAGATGTCAGGGCTTTAGTGGTACAGTTCACCCCACAGAGAATGAAATCCTCAGCCACTGTGAGGCTCTGTGGGAAGGCAAGCTCAGCTCTCTGCTTTGAGGCCCAAGGGGCTCTGTAGGACACATAGACTTTGTATCCTGGTGAGACACATGAGCAGTGCACAGCACTGATCTCCCTCTGGCACCTGAACACATGATCAGATCTGCCCAGGACCTTAAAATCAGTGGAGAGGCCCCATGGTTAAATGGGATCTCTCTCCTTCCTCCTTGTGTTCCCCTGGGCAAGTACCTGCTTAAAAAAATAAAACTTACAAACTGGAGCCCTTGGTAGCGCTGCAGAGGGAATCCATTCACCAGGTAGCTGGGCTTGTAGGGGCAGTCTGGCAAGGCTCGGCGCACATGGGACTTGCTGAGCAGAGGCACTGGGAAGAGGAAACACATGGGCAAGGGCTGCAGGAGGAGCCCTGATGCAACTGATGCACCAGCTTAGCTACTTCTGGCCCTGGTTTTTATTTATCCATGTGAAAGTCTAACAGATACATAAAGCAAACCTTGCACAACTCATCTCTTTACATCCCTCTAAGGCACTAGCACAAAAATATTATGCCTGGGGATTTTGTGTGAGCTGGATGTCAAGAAAAAGGAGTGGGGTTTAGTCTGTGCTTTGTCTCCTACAGTGACTGATACTGTAGCTGCCCCTCTCTTCTGCACCAGGGATAAAAAAACATGGCTTTGCCAACCATGGTGTAGGAGGACGATCCTTCTCAGCTGTGCTGCCACACGTGCTGTGACAGGCTGCAGTTACCTCCTCAGCTGCTTTGCAAGTCTTACCTTCGTAAAGAGTGTCCCGGGGGTCAGGCTTCAACATGTCAGCCGGGTGTGCCTTGCTGCCTGCGCTGTCAGCAGGCCGGCTCCTGCGACTGGCCAAGGTCTGCGGGATATGCCTGACCTCGTCCATCTTTAAAAGCGTCTCGTCTAGAAACCAGAGAGAGAACACAAGGGGGAGGAAGGGCTAATTTGTCCCTTGTCCCAAAAAGCACCTCTCTCCAATGTCAGCCCTTTCCAAATGGCTTTGCATCCACGGCACTAATGCTGTCTGTGGCACAGCAATGCCTAAATGGTGCTGATCGGGAGCATCACTGCAAGGACACGGCAGGAAGGAAAGGCTCTGACCCAGAAAGCTGGAAATACAGAAGCTGTGGGGTGGGAACATGGCTATCACTGGAAGCAAACACACCCAGGGACAAGTTATGGAGGAAAATGGCCTCCTGCCTTGGACACACCAGCAGTGGTGCGCTGAAGAAGCCCCATGCTGGCAGGAATTACTGGATGCCTCTGTATTATTAGTACTGCATTTCTTTTAAAAGGAGATAAAAAAGATGAATGGGAGGAAAATCGTGAAGAGAGGAGCTTTCACCTGTGCTGGAAAAGGATCAGAAGCCTGGGGCAAGGCCTTCAGTGGCTGAGGAGGATGTTACTGCAGAAAGGGAATGAAGACCCACAGTAAGCCAGGAGCAACAGGAAGCTCAAACTCAAGACTGAGTATTGGTTATATTTTTTCTTGGGTGCTGCTGCCGTGGGACTTCATGTCTCCATGGATCTTACTCTAAAATGAGGGGAATTGAACAAATATCCATGAAGGAAAAAGCAACATGCTGCGAAGGGCACTGAACAACACATAAACCCAGAAGGAATGGGATGACGTGATACAGCCAAAGACTAACATGGAAGAGGGGAAAAATGGTACAGGCAGAAGGTGACAGATAAAGATAAGACTGCAGCACTGTACCTAACCACAGAGGGATCTTCTGGAATGTCAGTTTTCTATTCTGCAGGGAATTAATAAGAAAAGAGCAGAAGGAAAAAGGATGAAGACAGAAGACCTAATAGAAAGCCTGGTCCTGGCCAAATGGCAGGTTCCAGAAAATACAGCAGCAGGTTGTGATCCAAGACACAGCAAACAGATATGTCAACCACATCAGGGAGTCTCTTCCATGCACAGAAATGCTGGCGTGGAAAAAAACCAGGAATGTTGGAAGGCAACAGTAGTAGATATGGAAAGGGGGAATGCAGGCAGAGGAAAGTGATGCTGACAAAGCTAGGTGAGGGTAAACAGGACTAAGGAGTTCCTTAACTGATAAAGGCATCACTTGATGTGCTAAGAAGGGTTTACAAAACAGGAGAGACTGGACTGATGTGTTTGCTGCAATCCAGCACCAACTTGAAGAAGCTTGAGGCTGGTACAGAAAAAAGCAGCATCTTCCAATATAACTAGTGTCTCCTGTTGTGTTCAGGAGTTCCACTTCTCCTGGAAGTGCTACAGTGTCCCCCTCCCTGGTCGTGTCCAGCTGACAGCACACCCCTACAACTCCCACGTTGTGAACCTCACATTTCCCCTGGCTCTCAGCAAGCAAACTCTATCCTGTGTTACTCTCACATCTGGAACATTTCTCTACCTTGCAGACTCTTCTCGCTACCTCTAGACTTGCCTGGAATAATGCTCCAATCTTACTTCCAATTCTACTATATTTAATAATAAGTCATACCCTTGTCCAGAAGTTTTTCTCCTGACCTGTCTCCACCTTTTTTCTCCTAATGATCTGTATGCCTGGTATTTGCCCGGCTAGACTATGATTCATGGTGAAACACCACTGATAAGTTTTGGAAGAATGGGGAGGTGCTTGGGAAAACCTGTGATGAAGATACTTACTAGCAAAAAGGGAGAGGTATTGGGAGTCAATCACTCTGAATTTTGCTTCTGGGTCATTCAGTCTCCACTGGAACAGAGAAACACATTAAAATGAAGTGCTTATGGAGTTAACCAAGCCTGAAAAAAAGGAACAAGCACAAGATGTTTTTTCACCAGATGGGTTCGCAGTTTTCCTCCTTCTCCCTGCTATGACTGAATTTACCTAGCAGCAAAAGACGGGGAATGAGCTGAGATCCCCCAGGACAAATCCAAAATGGGAAAGGACAAAAAGCTGCAATAGAAACCGGAGAGGGCAGAACTATCCCAAGCAAGCAGAGGAAAGGGTCCTGACATGTGGCCAGGACTATCCCTCACAGAAGTAGGTAAGGGTTCTGGAAGGGATTAGATACATCTCATGCAAGAGGAGCTGAGGCCTGGGAAAGGAGGGGAATAGTTCCAAACATCATTCCCAAGCTCTGTGGGGACATATATACAGCATGGTCATTTCCGCAGACTCACTGCTACTTCCACATGGTCTGTTCCTCTGTCATCCTGTTTGTGCAGCACCTCAAAATAGTACCTGCCTGCAGCTGACAACCTGTGAAGAACAACGTGTCTGTCACCAGGAGCATTAAGGAACATTTCTTAGCCTGTCAGCAGACAATGAGTGGAGAGCAACCACACCCATGAAACAACCTAATTCTCAGGGTGAACGGGGTTAGGGCTGCCAAGAAAATCCAGATGCTGACAGTGAGATAGGTAGCTTTCCCTGTGCATCTGGAGCACTACAGACCCTTCTCAGTTAATGCTGAATAACTCCCTTTCAGTCTTGCCTGCTGGGTTTTAGCCTCTGGGAAACCCGGCCAGTTCCAAGGCAGGAAGCTTGGGATATAGTTCATATAGAGTCTGGATCTGCTGGTGGCTGATTCCTCCGGGGAAGAAAAATTAAGTTTTGCATTCCTGCAGTAAATCAGCAAAGCTTTGGCAATATCCCAGAGTAATCCCTTTCTCTATATTGCTAAATTCTTCAGAATAAGCCTAGGTTCCTTTTCCTTGTGACTTCCTGGCCATGTGCAAAGGTGGCTGGGAGCAAGGGACTTTGCTCACTCACCTCACCATCTTTGACTGCTGGCTGTGGAATTTCCCAAACTCTCCTGGTGCAGTCCACTCCTTCCCGGTCTGTGAAGAGATGGAAGATGCTCTAGTTAAGATGAGTTTCTCCCCTTCTTACAGCATTGAGAATGATGAAGAGGGAAAACTGAGCTCTCTCTTCCCTCCAGTACCTCCTGGTAACTTGTCTGTGAGATCCATCATCTATGGACAGACTTAAGTCCCTTAACCATGAACAGGGGGCTCCCAATAGCAGTGCCAATATATAACTGGCTTAAGGTATGACATGTCATACCCATCTGGCATCTGTAGTGGTGTTGTCTGTAGTTGGGCAGGAAAAGAAACTTGAATAGTCCAAGGAAGTATGTAAGTCAAGTCAGGAAGGTCTCCATTCCCACAGACACATTAAAGCCTGGACAGAAAAAACCTTGCAGTATGCACTGTACCTTGCCTACACTGGCCAGCAGCTGGAGACCAGAGGTCTTTTCGTCTGGACTCATCCAGAACTCAGCATTGTCATCCGCAGCAATGGCAAACTGAAACTCCCCTGTTGAGAGATGGAGGGAGTGAGCAGGGCTTTGGGGTAAGGGCTCATGCACAGAACAGATCCTGCTCCTCTAAAATGTTGTCGTTGCCCTTCTTCCTGGTGAGACAATAGCTTCCCTGTTGATAATGCCACCCTCACCCCTTTGAGCATCTTTGAATTTTCTAACTCTGCTGTGAAAACAAAGTTCACAGATGCAACTCATTCACTATCCCTCCTGCATCGGCTTCATCTGATGTCTAGCCTGGAAAGCTAAGAAGCCTATGCAAAGACTTACTGACTTCCCTGTTTGTTTCCAGAGCAATTTTTTTGTGTGAGATGCTGTGTTTGGGTGGAGGAACGTGCACATGGAGCCACAAAGGGAGTCAGGGGTGCTTGAGCCTCACTGCTGTGGGGGTTACAGGGATGGCAGCTGAGGGCCAGGGGACCACGAGAGGCGGGTGAGCACTCGCAGGCTGCTCTGGGCAGACACACGCAGCTGGGTGATACAGATGTCAGCTGCTGTCAGATGGTATTCATGCACCCAGGGAGCAGCAGGGACGTAAATGATGTCACGTACAGTCCTGGGCATGCGAGGGAGCGAGGGAAAGCTCAGGGATTGTTTGTGCCCACACACACGCCATGGGGCTGTGCATTCACGACAGCATTGTTATTTATCTAGCACTTCCCATCTGTTTTCTCCTGCGCTTTTCCTTTCCACCCTACAAGGGAGGCAGATGTGTTCCCACCCATGCCAAGGCCACGGCCAGGCACGCACGTCGCCCACGTGAGGGACCAGGCGTTGGGCTTGCCAGGGTGAGGCACGAGCGGTTCAGCACCAGGAGGGGAAAGAGGGAGGGGAGGGGCAGGTGACAAGAGACGTGAGCAGTGGCACAACAGCCTCAGAACCCTCACCATCAGCGAAAGGATGCAGGTAGCCAAATATCCGGAGACCATAGTTGGTCCATTTTGGGGACACAGCCAACTTCTTCAGTGTAGTTCGTGTCTGAAGCGGAAGAAGAAAAAAAATTATAAAAGTAATTTTAGATGTGACAGGAAGAAGGGGAGATATACAAAACCCTGAGACAGGTGGGTAGAGGGAAGTGTGAGGTTTGCTCTGAGAGGAGGATGGGCTACAGTACGTGATGGAGGCAGAGGGAAAGAGCAGGCCAGATGAGAAATGAACTGGAGCACGTGCTGCTGTGGATGGGAGAGCTGTATGGGGATGCCATTGGGATGGTGGGGACAGGATGTGGCATTTGCTAGCCACTTGGAAAGAGAGCACCAAATACAGGGCTCCTTCACTGTGTGTCCAAGGTCTGGCAGGCCAGTATAAGGAAAATGAGCCTCCCCTGTGCAGCAGAAGAGCTGCCACACTTGAAACTTTGTGAAAACCTCCTGCTCCCTCAGCAGGAGGACAGAGGAAGTGGTTGAGAGGGAGGTGATGGATGCTTATGAGCAGCAGGACAGACAGATGATGGATAGAGATAGGGAAAGGATGTGAAGGGAGCAGGGGTGATCCAGCTGGGAAGCAGAGCTGGGAAGTGTGGGGCAGCAGGTGTCATGGTCTTACTTACATGAGGGAAGAGGGGGAAGTGCAGGTTTTTCCTGAGCTGCTCAATGGAGCCGCCGCACCAGTCCTCAAACACGTGCAGATTAGCCTGGCCCTGGAACTAGGAGGCAGAAGTGGGGCACCATGAATTGCTGCATCCCTTCTCTGTGTCCCTCCCCTGTTCTGACAGCCTTGGCCATGGCCTCAGCACTGGAGCACTTGAGGGAGTGAGGGAAGATGACACTGCTGCGATGGGCTGGTCCACAGGAGACGTGGGCTCAGACCCCTGTTTCTCATCTGCTGAGGGTTTGGGGTTGGAACACATGACTGAATAGCACAGGAAACTGTGCTAATGCTTGGGACATCTCCCTGCATGGCTGGGGTTCACTCCATCAAGGTGTTTAACCAGAGGTCAGTGCTCTGAGGCCATACTGTGGAACACACTACAGGGTGACAATGATGCAGCAGAGAAAGTATAGGGTCCTACATTCTCCAGGAAGGTGTTTTGGACTCTCTTACCATCCCAGGGCTATTTTCCTGACCTAAGAAAGAGGGACACACTGCAGAGGTGGGAGGGAGATGCCAGATCACCTTCTCAAAGCATGTCTTGAGAGGTAAAGCTCATGGAGGACAATGGGGACAGGGAGGCGGATGCATGGCAGGTGGAGGTGCAGATGTCTGTCCCTACTACGCAGCCACTCCTGCCAGGAGAGGATATTGGTCTCCAATGGAGACCTGAAGCACAGCTTTGCTGGGAAAAGCTTGCTGGCCACTGTGGGACTTCAGCAATACATTCCTCAACAGACAGAATTCCTTTCTGTCAGAGCCATTCGGAAGGGAATCACTGTCTGCCCCCCAGCAAAGTCCAAGCTCTCTGCTTTCAACCAGTGGAGCTGGATGCTGAAACCCTCCTCATAGGACTGGCATCCAACAGTGGAGAATAAATAGGCTGGAGATGGCAGAAGCTACCTTAGATGGCGAAATGCTGAAGAAAGGAATAGGTTGCCTTGGGACTGGGGAGGTTTTGCCGTGGCTGTCTTGCCTATATAAGGGCTGTGTGAGCAGGGCTGGGGGAACGGCCTGAACAGCACCCAAATGTCTACAGATGGCAGCAAATTCTTAGTTTTCACTGGGGAGTCTCCAGCAAGGCTGAAGCAGCACAGTGGAGGAGGGTCCAACCTCTCCGTGCAGCCCTGGCAGGGGAACTGCTTCCTGGATTTATTTTTCCTGGCATGGTGGGTTGGAGGTGCATTTTCAGATATACTGTGGCTTGAAGGAAGGTTGCAGCAGAGACTTGGCTCAGCACCAGTAATGCTCACTGTGAGCTGTGGACTTTAGTCCTGCACATGAAAGCCATTTCTGTGTGCCAGCAAGAGACATCACAACCACTGCTGTTCTGGAGGGGTCTCTCATCAGCCCTTTCTCAGTGGTAACTGCACTGTCAGGACTTGACGAATGTCTGCAAGCCCACGTCTCACCCCACTATTATCTCCTCCTCTTCTGACCTCTGCTGACATCCCTCAGACTGGTTTCTGCCAAACAGGAGGAAAAGCAACACAACAAAGTGGACGTCATTCCCCAGAGTGATGCACAAAATCAGAGTGTAGATGCACAGAGGGCTCAGGGTGATGGATGCAGCCAAGAGAGACCCGGGACTCTGCAGGAACTTGTGATACAAATAAATCACTGCAAGCGTGACAAACACTGAATTGGAATGTTATTGCTGTGCAGTCCCGTGCCCCTTGGCCAAATCCAGGTTCACACCCAAAGGTCTTACACTCCTTTTCTCAGCCAAATCAAATAATGACAATTGCTGTGTCTTATGGAACATGCAGAGAAATGAACAGGCTGCACTCCCACAGCGAGTCACTGCCAGAAACAGTCCTATGGCAGTCTGCTGCTACCCACAAGTGCTGCTGGTTTTTCTTCTTAGAGAGTTGCTTGCACACTGCAGATAGCACGCTCAGAGCCCTCTGAAATGTGGCACAACACTCCCACACTGTGGAGAGGCTGGCACTGCAGTCTGCTCCTGCCAAAGACAGACCCAGGGGATGCTCCCAAAGCTCAGGACTGCAATGGAGCTGGGCTGGCTGTGGCGTGGGTTGGCCCAAATGCAAAACTAGATATTTACGAGGGAAATCCCAAAAGACTGCCTAGCCTTACTCAAATGTTTGCAGAGGAAACTTGGACCAGTCCCACTGCAATACAATACTTTAGTGCAGTTTGGCAGTTTTAGGGAGAGGGCAGCCTACTAAAAAACAAGGCAGACACCACTATACTAGGTGCACCATCAATGCTGAAAGAGGTGTTCCCTGGGATTTGTAGCCTGACACTCCTGTCTCCAAAGTCTTTACAAAGCATCCTGAGAGGAGATTCTGGCAGGAGCTGATGAGATCTCTTTGCCTTCCTTCGCTCAGGGCTACTAGAAATAACTAACTGGTAAATTGCATGCAGCTTCAGAGTCTTTTCTAAATCAACAAGTTTTTCTCCTGAGTTACAGCAGCATAACTTACTTTCTGCTGCCTCTGAACGGGGAAAGAACATTATTGACAGATAACTGTTGGCTGCCCAAAGAGCTACTCTGGGACTGAAAACTGAGCTAGGCTTTAATTTTAGGCCCCCAGAAGTCATCAGTCTAGCAGCTGTTTTGAAACCCTATCACCTCTGTCCCTTCAACTCAATTCATGGCTGTCCATTGCAGGCAGCTGAGAAATTCCTCTGTTTGCTATATGTGTCTCCTCTGGAACATGCAGTAACAGTCTCCTGCTTGAGGCTTTTGCAGATTACAGTTATGGATAAACATCACCACCATTCCCAATTCATGCACACAGAAATGTCAATGGATTTTCTAAAACGTGGCTACTGAGTCTGACTTCCCAGCTTGGAACTACCTGGCCCTGTTTTTCAAAGGGATGGAAATATAGGACATGGCAAGTAACAAGATAAGTTCCCCTTCTCCCCTTAAAAACATCTGCTTTGCAAATCCAGGATAGACTGATTTGGCCAGAAGCAGGAATAGAATAATCCAAGACTATGTGTTTTCAATGGCAGCTGTTTTTACGTGACCTGTGCTTTCCCATATGGAGGGCACCCCCTGCTCCTCAGGTTCCTCCCTATCCCAAACCCCCCCCCCCCCCCCCCCAGTTGCTTATCTCCACCCTGGCTGAAACAGCAGCATTGCAAGAACTCAGCTCAGATCCAAAATGGGCACAGGTCATGCCCCAAAGGGCACCGTCAGCACAGGGTGAGTGTGCCCAGGAGCACAACCACAAGAGCTGTTCTACCCGAGGAGGTCTGGGCAGGCTGACACCCTCTGGGAGCACAACACCAGGGGCATGGAGTGACCCAAGGGAAGGGAGAGCTGGACTCTAACAAGTGCAGAGAGGAGAGAGGCCCTTGCTTCAGTGCTGATGCAGTGGCCTCCATGGCTTCGGGAGCATGGCTGGTCTCCAAGCACCAGCGCTGACCCTCCCTGCTGAGCACGCTGAAATAACGCCTGCCTGCAGCCCTGGCTTGGTATTAAGAAACTTCAGCATTTCTGCTTCCTTCTAGTGAGAAATTTTAGATTACCAGCCCCTGCTAGAAAAACAGACCATAGAGGAGGATCAAGCACACAGAGAGCCCAGACCTCTCTTTCTAGCCCAAATCCTATCATATCAAAACCACCTGGGGGGGTGGCACCACACACCCAGAGGCTCCTGGTGAGCAAGGAGCCCAAGGAAGAAACATCAGGGCAAGCAGCAAAGCTGGGAGGATTGCAGCAGCAGAGACATGACTTGCTGCCCTGTAACTGGAGCAGGACACAGAAGAAAAGTCTTTCCTAATTTAATCCCGGGTGGCTTTGGCATCACGGAGGCAAATCAGCTGCGTAGCTGCACGCAGCCCAGGGAATGCTCAGCACCAGGGATGATAAACAGGGCACAGAGAGGGCCTGAGCCCGGGAAGAAAGGCGACATTGTGCTGCCAACTAGAAACTCCTGAGTTCATAAGACTCCTCTGTCTTCGCAGAGTGGCTGAGGCCCCTCCTCCTGCCTGGCCCAGCTCCCCTGAACTGGGTGACATTCAGCCTCCAGCAGCTGGGCTTGGCTGCACGCTCCACTGTGCTGGGCACTTGTGGGAATTCATCAAGACAAGTTAGCTACACAGCCCCCGTGTCTGGATGGGCACGAGCGGGCAAGGAAGGGACATCAGCAGAGACAGGGACAGAGCAAGCAGCAATAGCTTCATCTTTCAGTCTTCTGATGAAAGGAGGCTTCCTGTTAGGGCAGGTTTGGTAGCAGGACAATACCCCAGTGCAGGGCTTTGGTTTTGTGCAGCACCTCTACAAGCACTGCCTGCAAGGGGCATCCCTCCTGGACTCCCCTCACAGAGAGAACGAAGTCCTGAGGCTGTGCAGACATGATGGAGGGGAGGACATTTTAAACACATCCCAGTGCTTTCTCCTCTCAGAGCTGAACAGAAGCTTTTGCAGAGGCAAATGAGAACAAGGAGGCTAACCAGGCTTTTCTGAAAATCCTCCCCCACACCTACAGCAGCGTCGAATGGTGACACTCATGGTCCCACAGCGCAGTTTTGCCCTGACAATAGCCAGGCACCTTTCTGAACTAATTAAACAAGACATCCGACATCTCTCCACCCTGAGGAGGCAGTGGGAGATGCTGGAACTGGAAGACTTTGCTGTGGTGCATGGAACTAACAGTAAGGGTAGGGATCAACATGTGCCCATGTGTGAGGCTGAACCTTTCCTTCCCCCAGACACAGGGGAAAACTTCATTAGGGGTTTCCTACACACACACTTTCCCACCACGTTATCCAAGGCTGAAGACTTAAACTGCTTGTTTCATATCCTGAAACTGAGAGGGCGGGAAATTGAAACCTGTCTTTTTTTGGACATGCTGGCTGCCAGCTCACCCTGCAACCCTGTTAATTATTTATGTTTGTCTATCTATCTAGAGGAATATATCTCTCTATTCAAACAAAGCCCAGTTTCCCCAACCTGTGTCAGGCAACCTGGTGCCCCTCACCCCAGGAATCAGGTTGCAATTAAGTTATTACAGATGCCGTGGGGAGGGCACAATGGGATTACAGACCCTGGGTAATTAATTTGGGCAGAGTCACAGAAAAACTTAATCCCCAGGCCAGGAGAAATTTCAGCCGGTGGTTAAGAGGACAGCAAACAGCTCTAGACAGAGCTGTGCCCATGGATCCCTCTCCATCACCTGCAGCTGGTGAACTGCTGGCCTCTGCAGTCAGGGTGACTCTGCTGACCCTCTGGGTACAGACAGTTCCTGCAGCAAGGGCAGGAAATGTTGCCTTATAGAGCTAAAGAGAGAACTGTCCAGGCCACAGCATGTACCCCACCAGCTGCATCTCTAACCCAGTGAAGGCTCACTGCACACCACAGTTGGCTGTTTTTAAGACTTCTAAGAAATCCCTAGGAAGGGGATCATAGACACTGGGCAAAGCCTCAGAGAAGCTGGGGGATGCCATGCAGAGCCTGTGCTGCCTGTTGCCATGGGAGGGGGGAGCAGTACATGCTCCTGTCACCCCTGTGCACAGCAGCAGTGCTGGCCTTCGTGTCCCGCTGGCTCTCACCTGCGAGGCAGCCCTGCCTGCACACTGCCCACACACTGCCCTGCAGCCAGAGGAAACCCCCAGGCTCCAGCTGGGACCGGCACACCAGAGCCAAGGCAGCAGAATAGATCAGTAGCCTGGTCTGGTTCTGGGCACTGGAGGGTGACTGGTGCTGGCTGCTTCCAGGAAAGCTTTAGCTCATGCTGCAGGGTTGTGAACTGCCCATTGCAGCACTGGAGGGACGCACTTTCCCTCCATCTCCAGTGATAATCTCATCCTGAGCACAGGGCCAGCAGCCTGCTCGCTCCACAGGGGAGCTGCAGAGACCCTTTAGTTCGTGCAGGTCTCTAATCACCTTGAGGAATTTAGTGAGCTGGTTCCATTAGCTAAATGCCCCCTGGCTGGTGTCCCTCTCATTAGAAGCAGGCTGCATTGCTCCCTTATCTGAAGAGGAATGATGAGATAAGGGAGCCAGGGAGGAAAGAATAAACGAGGCATGAAGGGAACAAAGGGGGTGTTTACCCCAGTCTGCAAGGGTCACCAGAGAAGGTCTCTGTTCATCCAAGTGTCACTGAAGTGGAGAAATCTCTATGTATGACACACAGGGGTTGGATTGCAAATGCCAGAGCAAGAGCGTGACACTTCTGTGTGCCACAGTCATGTATTTGCTTATTGAATGTTTGGCCCGACGCACCCCAGACCTGAAAAAACTTCACTTTTCAGGAAGGCAGTGGGCTGCCTGCTCTCAGGGAATTGTGAGTGCTTGGTGCCCTGATGACAGTGGAAAAAACAAATTATCTGGAATCTGGACACTCCTGTCTTTCCAGATGATTACTCAGGTCTGTAAGTGTCATTAAGCAAGGAGGGGGTGATAGGGGACAGACCTCCAGTAAAGTGAATTAATTTCCAGGCAGATGTCCCTGCCTTATAATCTTGCTGTACAAGTCTGTAGCTACACCTCCCTCATGCCAAACAATGGAGAAAAGCACACACCTCTGGCATCCACAGGACAGGGTTGTCCACAGCTGCATAATTCGATTTATTCCTCCCACCTCTTTGCAGCTCTTGCTTCTGAAATACAAGTAGAGGAAACTCAAAGTAACCCAATAAATGACACAGCACTGACATCTACACAAGAGGGCTCATACCTGGTTACAAGAACATATGAGAAAATAAAACAAGTTCTCAAGCTCCCTTTCCAAAGGACAGGCCAGTTATTTTGGCCATAGTGGGGTGAAAACGTTCTCTGGCTTGTTTGACAGCACATTTCAAGTGAGCTACTGAGGGAAAAGGACACCAATACTTTATAACAGCTTGCTAGCACAGAGTTAAAACTTAGATCACTTTCTGGTGGGTTTTTTTCCTACCCTTGTTTCAAAAATGGCCAAGCAGTAGTTCTTCCAACACTGCCTTTAGGCAAAACTACCAAGACGTGCTTCCCTAGAGAGCAGCAAACTCTCTCCTGACCTTTCATTTCTGTTTCTGTCTTGCTCATTGCTACCTTCCTGTGCCACAGATCCAGCCAGCTTCAGCCTGCTACTGTGGCTTAGTACATCTAAAATAACTTAATTGACTACAGTGCAGTCATTGTACATTCACATTGCTGTGAGTCAGCTCAGATTTTGCCCCGCGGCAAGCTCTCTTTCCTGCACGAAGAGAGAGCTGTCTCTTGGGGCCAGCATCAGAAAGGAAGGCTTGCCCTTGTAAACGTTCAGAAGGCACCCCAAATCTCCTCACCTGGTGTCCTGGCTCCTGTGGATAATAAAACTGAAGGCTTGGGTCCCCACCTGGGACATTGGTGTCTGACAGAACCTTAGCCAGCTCCCTCCAGTTTTCGTATCCTGTATAGACGGAACAGAAAGAGATGTCAGAAAACAGTCTAATAAAATAATCCACCACAGTTACCAGAATAAACTGATCCTTTTTGAGGCTGAGAGACCTCTAACTCTCTGAAATTGCCTAGCAGAGACCAGGAGATGTTTATGCTACTTGGAGTTGGCAGATTGATACAGAGAAATTGTCTTTATCTTCCTCAAAAGCTCTTCCTTCCTTCTTATTAATACTTATATTAAAGATTCATCATAGTTCTAAAATACAAGTCAGACATTTCATTAATCACCACAGGACCAAGAACCTCTTTGTAGATTACTCACATAATCCCAGTGGTCAAACTAAAGAACATCAGTTTTTATTAACTAGCAATGCCAAAGAAAAATAAGACTATAACTAGAGTGCTAATTAATTTAACCATCAAAAGTATATTATTCATATATATTATTATTTTATTTGCACAATAAAAGCAATCAATCTTCTTTCCTTGAAGGAAATTATGTCAAAGAATGCACCTGTTAGGACATTCTGCTGTAATGCCTAAAATATTAGCAGGGATGAAGTTAAGGACATCGCCATTCAAGTGAAGTCACCTCCCAGGTTCAAAGCAACTTCATTTGACATCCCCTCTCCTCGCAGTCTGCTCATTCAAGAGTTAAGGATCAATTTTGATTTCCTTCAACAACTCTGGCAGCCTCCTGAGCTTGGGAGGGACAAAGACAAGCAGATGCAGCATAACATGGTAGCTCTCTGTGACCACTGTCCATGCCACTGATGAGACAGCGTTGGTGAGCAGAGCTCATGCCTCCCAGCAGTGCTTCAGTGTCTCACTGTGTGCTTTTCAGATTTGATAAACACTTTGGCACTTAGTCAGCAACTAACCAGCCTGCCAGCACCTCAGTGCTGTGCCCACACAGCATGACAGCTTCATCATGAAGGGCAAGTGCCAAAACCTCCACAAGCCCTACCCATTCCCAGCCGGTGCCAGACCAGCTCAACATCCATGTACCAAGGAGCAGAGCCAGGCTCTCTACCCACTTTCTTTAAAATTGGGAATCATCCCCAAAGCTCTAGGAAGTTGAGAGAAGTTGGCTGTATGTGAAGGGAACCATCCTATCATCTTCAAGTCCAAGAGATTTAGACAAATGATCTGAGCCCTCTGCACTGTTCCTGCAGCCAGAAATAGCAGGAACATGCTCTGAGGATAAAGAACAGCCCACTTCTGGGGGAACATCTGCTGTTTCAGAACCAGCATACCCATCTTCGGTCAACCCTCCCATCTTCCCCTGGCCAGTTATTTCACCTACAAACTGGGTTGAAGAACTCTGTCTCTCCTTGCTCTTGAATCTGGGTCCTGGGGGATGTGGCAGAGGTGAGCAGAAAAATGAAGATGTTGAAGCTGCCTCCTATGATCTGGTGATCAAAGGGGACAGTTAATGAAAAGAAAGTGCAAGAAGTGTGGAAAACATGAAAGTAGTCACAGATTCAACTGAGAGACAAGACTCGAGGCAAGTAGGGTGTTCTGCTTTCCTGACATGGGTGATGGCTTGGATGTGTGAGTTTCATTCGGGCCCCATTAGATGCTGAACAGTCACAAATTTCTGATCTAGATCTTCCCACCCTCAGATTTTGATTTGAAGCTATGCATTTCAGTTTATGGCTAAAAATATCAACATCAGTATTAATCTTCAGCAGAAGACTTTTCAGTCAGACGCTGTGTGATTAATCTACTGATTAATGCAGCCAAGCACATCTTGTGCTTCAAGGAGTGACTGCCACGGGAAAGAAGGAGAAATTCTGGTGTCTACATAATTTTACGTGTAACTGGTGAGTTTCCACCTTGTTCAGAGCAACGAGGCAGGAACCACTGTTTGTGAGTGTCCTGCAGTTGGACACAGGCTCCCACTTGAAAGGGGGCTGAAACAGACTTTGTATGAAATTCAGGACTTGCTACTTTGAGAGCTCACCATTTTAATGGGAGAGCACAACAGGCTTTTTTTTTTTGTTTTTTTTTTTTTCAGAGGAGAGACCCAGAATCACAGAATATTCTGAGCTGGATGATATCCACAAGGATCATCGAAGTCCCACTGGTTATATTAGGGAGGAACCAAGTAAACCAGGAAAAAAAAATAAAAAAAGAGCAACAAAAGTCAATTCACCCCTGGAGGATCACTGAGTGAGGACACCAAGAGAGGAAGGTTTTTTCATTTCAGCAGAGGAGAGAGATTATCTGGTTTCATCGTTAAACTCAGCACTTCACTGCCTTGTGGAATAAGCACAGGACGAAGCATCAGGAACCTGCTTTTCCTGGGAAGAGGATGCTGGCCACCACAGGCAGCCACTCTGGCTGTTCCTGCCCATGGCTGGCACGGAGCCTGCCTCGCAGCAAACACAGAAGCCCGGCTGCACACAAGTGCCAATGGCTGACATTTCTTTGACCCCTGGGGAAGAGAAGAAAGGGAGGCAATTCTCTGTGTTGTACAAATATTTACCTAACGCTTACATCAGCCAAACATGGAAGAGACAAAAGAACTACGAATTAATCCGGAGGCAGTGATTTCCTTGCCGGGTAATTTGTGCTTTGGCAAGCTAATTCTCCAGCGTGGTAGGAAATGATTTTCAGAAAATAATAGGATAAGCCCTCCCCTCAGAGAAAGTTCTTGGCACTCCAGTTCCTTCTAAAAAGATTGGCTTTCCCCCAGGGATCTCCACTGGACACCCTGGCTTTGGAGGACCTGGCTTTGCACATGCTTTCCTTGCTAGGAGGAGAGAGCTATAGAAAAGAGACAGATCTCCTCCAGCTTCCTGCAGTCAGAACACCTCTGGAGGGCAACTGCTGACCAAGGTTTTCTCCCCAGCACAGGTCACAGGACTCAAGACATTGCCTTTCAGGTATTTATCCACTCCTGTACGACAGCTGGAGAGCAAAGCCCTTGGCTACATCCACTGCTCTGTCTCAAGAGCATCTGAGTGGGGTTCAGCCACAGGTTGAGCCTGCCCTCAAGCTCTCCATGAGCACTGCTCAGCAGCTCAGCTGGCCCGAGCACTCCCTTGATGGCTTTTTTAAAGTCAACAAGACTACGCCTGGAAAAAAGCAGCAGTCAAGAACTAAAATACCTCAGCAAACACTTCAGTGTTACTACGAAAGAATGCCAGAACTATTAGCCTTGATGGTTTTGCTCCAGCCCCTCTACAAAACCGGTTCTGGTTAGGACGGGAGAAGGCAGAAAACCCCATAAAGTAGAAAACCAAAGGCTTGGGAACAGCCTGTTCCACAGAGGGGTGAAGATGTTGGCCCAGGCTTTGTTGCCATTAGTCTGTCGGACAAATGCACCAGCCAGCTCTTGGTCTTTCTCTCTTCTGGGCATCACTTCCCAAAGCATTTCCCATCACCTCCCAAAGCACACCAGTTGTTTTCCAAGGCTATTTTTGTCACCCCAAACACCTCTAAGGAAGGCAACACTGATGCAGGTACAGCTTGCCAAAGTCAGCAGCCAGCCTTGCTGCCACATACTCCGCCCTCTTTGGCATAAGGACCAGCCTCCCCACAGCCACAACAGACAGTTCAGAGCAGTGATTCACCCAAAATCCACCCCACAGGAAGGAAGGGCACATGGCTTTCTAATGGGCCACCTCGCCCAGCCAAGCTGGCTGGTGGCCACACAAGCACCACAGCACAGCCCGGGGAGAGGGATGTCACTGTAGCCAGAGCAGTATCCATGCTTCCAGCACCCTACAGTTAGACCAGGCACGGTGTGACATCAGATCTGCCCCTTCCCCATCCCTGCCTGCGAGGCACAGCTGGCACCAGAGCGTGGTAGATGGGGGACAGTTGTACAATTTTGTGCTGAGGGTGACCCAGTAAGCAAGAAGATGTTCTCAGAGACACTGTGGAGGGACAGAAGGGAAGACAGGTTCATTGCAATGGCACGAGTTTTGCACAGAGTGCACCCAAATTGTGTTTTTTATCGTCACTCCAACCTCCAGGACATTTTCCCAGCATCTACAACCAGGCACTTTACTGACATCCTTTCTACAAGCAGATTTGCACCTTTCTTTCTACTTATGTGCTCCGGTGGTCTGAGGTTCAAGCCTCATAGGGATCAGCCAATGCCCAGAACCATGAAGGCTCTTCTTCAGGGAAAAGCCACCCTTTTTCTCCCTGTTCTCATCAGGAACAGCTGGAAGATGCCTGATAAGGACCCAAATGCCCACCAGGGCTGACCCTCAACTGCTCTTCTGCATTTGAGATGGGAAGCCCCCAGAACTTGAGCTTTCTTCTGGAAATAGAGGCAGGTGAACACAAAAAAAAAGGCAAAGAAGCTGAACTGGAGACTGAGACAGATGCTGCATCCTACAACAGAAACCCACACAAAAGGCAGTCGGTCTGGAGCCAGTTGCCCACAGAGCCAGAAGAGACAGAAAAGAGCCATTAAGAGACAGAAAAACTGTAGCAGGAGAAAATAAGATGAAGATGATTCTTGACATGGCCCTGGTCAGGGCCCAGGGTCACGTCTGCCTCTCCTCAGCTACACAATGCACTTGAAGCCCAGCTCAAGAGAAGAAAAAAAAAAAAAAAAAAAAAGAAAGAAAAAAGCAGAAAGCCACAGCCAGAGATAACAGGCAGCAGTACCTGGGGAGCTATCAGGCCTCGGGGCAGGAGCGTGACCAGAGCTGCTCTGTGTGTTCAGAGATTAGATCCATCAAGCCACTGTCATGCCCCGGGCCCCCGACAGCACTCGATGTTTCAATTAGCCGGCAAAGGTAGCTGGCAATCGTGCAAGGGGGAAATCCCAGCCTCACTCAGGTGATCAGTTTCCCCTCTGAAGGATAAGATTTGATTACTCTGCTGTTGTTACTGTTGCTTACATAGCTGCAAATGCTATTAACACCCACATGGTATCCAGCCCTTTTGTAACCCTGCTAAATGATTTCACTCAGCAGCCTCAGGAAAGAGCAGGTCCACTGGTTTGGACAAAAAGCATTTTAATTCTTATCTGAGATCCTGCTCCTCTTCTTTTTGTTGCCAGGACAGGGCAAGAAAAAGACTGGCAGGTACGAAGCAGGGTTATGTTCTTCATTACCCACAGACTCCTCACCATGGCTTGATGTTTTAACCCTCTGTTGGATGGTCTTATTTCTCCTCTTATTTTGGTTGAATATTTTTAACTTACTGTTATCTGACAAGACTTCAGTGTGATTTGAGGTCTTTGCCAGTACTACTCCTGGGCTGAACAGACATGCAGATGCAGTACCAAATAGCCCCAGACATTACCACTACGTGCCTCGCAAACATACTAGTCCAAAAGATGCTGGGGAAGGTTGCCTAAAACTGAACATGACACAGGAGCTGAATTCAGGGAGCTATTTGCTGTCTCACATACATATGCATCAAGGCTCCCATCCTGAACACAAACCTCAGCTCTTAACTCCTGCCCCAGTTACCCTCATTTAGACTCCACCCCTCTCACACAGGCAGCGCACTTGGGAGCACCTTCACCCTGCCACACGATGCTGTGCACCAAAAGCAGTGAGTTTGTAGTCCAGCAACCAAACACTTCTGCCCACTGAGAGCATGGGGACAAGCTGCCACGCCGTGCTATACATCCCAGGCAGCACGGATTTGTGGCTGCAGCCCAAGAGCAGACATATCCTTGTCACCTGGCCCAGGCAATGCTGCATCATGCTCTGGGGAGGAGGATATTTAGAGAGTTTGACACACCTTTCATGCACCCTGACCAGAGCAAGCCCTACTGCAAGTGCCACACCGCAGGGGAAGCAACACCCACCTCCCAGCCTACCAGACACACACACAAAGGCAGCCCCACAACACCAAGTGAGCATAAAGGTGAGGTGTAAACTGACCTTCTAGAAACAGAGATGTAAGGGAAGGATACAGTGAAAAGGGATAGCCAACAGTGTCTGGACATAAGGGTGAGTGAAGGTTAGGTCAAGTCATCAGTCACAGACAGGGTCAGAGAAACTACCAAGAAAACCTCATTCAAGGGTAGAGCCAAGAGAGTCTCTTTGGTTACCTATTTAAGTCAACAAAAGGCATAAGCAGAAAAGAGTGAACTCCTTGTCCTCAGATCAAGATCAGAACAACAGTCCTAGAATTAAAAGGAGTCAAGAAGCTACGAAACCTGGTGTTACAGAGGGAGTTCTGCAAACCTTTCCATTTCTGGTTAATGCAGAACCCTGCAAATACAATTGCTGACCTCCTGCAGGGATAAAGCACAAGTTAGAGCCCACGTGAGCAGAAATAAATTACTCCATTCTTCCTCCAGGTACAACTCTGAGTCACTGCTATGTGAATGGCTTTGCAAACTGACAATAAGCTGCAGAACATTAAAAGTACATGAAGTCTGATGGAGGAACAGACAGAGCACTGCACTTGAGAAGGACTGGAAAATGAATAGACGTCACTACCCAGGATACTAATGCAGTCTCACTGCCAGACTCACCCACCAAATAGTAACTTTGCTCCTGTTGCCCTCCAGGTACAGGAAATCTACTTCATGCAGCAAGGGAGGAACTGACAAGCAATGCTTGAGGCACTAACAAGTTTTGTGGAAAATATAACTCAAATCTTTCTCCTGCCACTAAAATTTTCCATTGCCCTAGTTAAATGATGAAATCCACTTATGCCACAAGATTATGTAGCAAATGTTACCTGTCTCCTGAAAGCTCAGCAAGGATACACATGTGGAGATGCAGTGCTGGATTTGAGTGAGAAAGCCCATGATGTTGCTGCACTATCCTTCAAGATTATGGGGCTGAGCTCCTAAGTCAGGTCCAGAAATGCCTCTGTTTCAACTCGAGGAAAACAACTGCAAACTACTGCTTACTTGCACTTGCCACGCTGAAGGCAGAGGAGGTTCAGGAGTTCATGCCAGCATGGAAGGGGGCATGACCCCAGCTTTGGCTGTGCCCCTGTAATCCCCTGCCCAAGGTGACTACTGCCAACAAGAGCTCCGTGTCCTCAACCTGCCCATCCTCACCTCTACAACCGTGCAACTTAATTCCTCCTCAGCTTCCTCTCTTCTGCCTCTGCAAAACCGCACTAAGGAGTCATGAAGGATTAGACTGGGGAAGAGGAAAGAGCAGAGCACTTTGTTTTTCAGGGGCAGGAGGCAACATGGACTCAAATGAAGATTGAGCAGAAGAGCACCTACTGCTGCTTTCAGGAACATAAGATACAAGACCATGATTTTGGCACTCCTAACTTCCATGCAAAGCAGGAAGAAAAGTTTTCTACTCTGCTGCTCTTTCGCAGTATTCCACGGGCCATCTTAACCACATACAACACATATTGAGGCTTCTGAATCATAAAATATGTTTTCAACATAGTGGCCATGACAGCTGTGAAGTTCAAACCCTTAACTGCTGGCAGGCTCAACTCTTTAATATACAGAATGCCTGGCAATGTCCTGCAATTATGATGTGCTTGTCCCTGAGACACTGTGCTGTATCTGTATCTCTTTGGACAATACTGCCATCGAAAGCATTCTCTCCATATTTACAGCAATAGATTTCTCAAAACAGCTCCAGTCAGTGTCAAAAAGGGCTGATTCCAGTCCCAGCAAGACTAAAGGTATTTGAGTAGTTCTCACCATGGTCTAATTGTCTTTAAAACACGGGATTTGCATCAAACCATTTACTCATGGGAGATCAAGATATTTGGTTTGCTTGAACTTCAATACTTGCAGGGCTTGGAAAAAACAGCAGGTTGTCAGAGAAGCACAGACTCAGGTGTTTTTGATACAAGGCTAAGTTTTGATTTTTATTCCTGTTTCTAAGATCAAAACAATTAGCTACTTTGTGGACTTCATGCTTTTCTCTACCCCCCCCCTTTTTTTTTTTTTTTTTTTTGGTGAACTGTGATATCTGGCATTATTTTTGTTTCAAAATACCTTTAATCCTGGAAAATATGCATGGGTTTCTACCAATTCACTCCCAGTGACCACATCCTCAACTGCTGATTCACACTGTGCAGTCTGCCTTATTTTATTTTTTATAAAAATAATAATAACAACTTAAAAAATTCCTACCTAAACCTCAAGGTGACTAGCATGAAAAGCAGATGTTCCATCTGGTTATGATCACTGCAAGTAGTATTCCTGGCACTCTCCCTTCATCTGGAGGCACTGGTGAAGCCAAGCCCTTAGAGACATTAGAGGCAATAGAAGCCTGTTCCACTGAGGTAACAAGTTAATTAAAGCTCAAGTTTGCCTCAACTTATCTGTAGGTCAGTGCAACAAATCATACACAGGGCACCTGGAAACACACCTGGCAGGCTTCCTGCCTACTTTTAATTCATATGTACTGCATCACCATTAACAGCAGTAAGGACTTCTTTTGCCAAGAGAAGCACGTTTCTAAGTGCTCTCAACCATGAACCGATCTGTTGATGTCCATGGTATCTGAATAAATGCAATTATTAGGAAGCAATACATGTAGGGAGCTTCCCTCCCCTGAGCACCACCAGGTACCTACAAAAATATATAATGAAAGAAAATGGCAATTCTATGCTCAGCACTCTTTGCCATCTGTTTTTTCTTTCTGCAATGTGACTGTGCCCAAGAAAGCTCAACAAGGTCATCCATGAAGCTTTCAGGAAACTTTGGTAAGTGCATTTTTGTCAACTGATCCAAACACTGCAGCACACAGACTGCTCAAAGAGCTTTCCAAGATTTATTTTTTTTTCCACAGGAGCTGTTTAGGATGTGAAGCTGAACATCAACTGAGCAACAGACTTTCAAGTCAACACTTGTTACTGCTTTACCAAACACAGCTAATGCATTATTTTTTTTATCTTGGATGGGGATTTTCATCTAAAGACTCAACAGCTTGCACTTCCATGTAGATGCAGCATTCCTAAAATACCTGCTTGCAGCTTGATTTTCAGTCAAGTTCTGTGGAACTCTGTGGTGTAGACAATCTCATTCACTGCTTCTATGAGAAAAACCCCACACCTTATTTATTTCTCTAACTGTCATTTCTATTTGCCATTTTGCTCAAAGCTGTTGTAGCCATTTTCCTCCCCTGAATTCACCTCAAAGGCAGTAACCCATTCCTGCTGAAATGTGTCCTTTCCTCAGCCTCTGTGAGCATTGCAACAAAATTATTACCCCATGCTACCGCTTTCAGTGGTGACTGGAGGCAGTTGAGGGACGCCACTAAAGCAAGAGAAAAATTAAGATAAAGAACAGGCTGGGTAAACATCTGCCAGAAATGGTGACGGTAGGGTTGACCTCACCTCAAGGAAAGGAAGCAAGCTAAACCAACACTCTTGCAGGCCAAAATACCTTATGATTTGTTTAAATTTGCCTATGTTCTTGAGCATAGCAGAATGACTGCTCTTCCCATGGCTCTGTGTGGGACACCCTGCTCTGACACCAAACAGAGCCCTAAAGACAGAGACACCTCTCAGTGTGGGACAACACACCAGTTCTCAAATAGCTACGCCGAGGAGGAATCAGAAGAGGTCATACTGATGAAAACCAAACCCAGAGAAATATAATAAGTCTCTATAAATAAAAAAGAGGAACTGAGTGCAGTGGAGTGCAGTGGTAGAAGTACTGCTTTGATATTGCTTTCTAGATATGTCAGATCAGAAACAATTTGATGACTGCATTTTCAGTCAGATGAAGTTTTATTAATGTTAACAGGCTTTGGATGAGGCTCTAAAACTACTCCAAGAATGTCAGGAACTTGGATGCAATCTCTGTGTACAAGTTTACTTCCACAATTCTGATTCAAATTTCAAAACTACGGCTTCTGGTTCAGACTTACATATCATATAGAATGGTTTGGGTTGGAAGGAACCTTCAAGATCATCTTAGTTCCAACCCCTCTGCCATTGGCAGGGACACCTTCCAACTAGACTAGGTTGGTCAAGGCCTCACCTCATACAGTTGGGCCTTGAACACTTCCAGGGATGGGGCATCCACAACTTCTGTGGGCAATCTGTTCCAGTAACTCACCACCCCCACAAGAAAGAATTTCTTTCTAATATCTAATCTAAACCCACACCCTTTCAGTTTGAAGCCATTCCCCCTTATCCTAACACTACACGCCCTTGTCAAAAGTCCCTCTCCAGCTTCCTTGTAGGCCTCCTTTAGTTACTGGAATACTGCTGCTATAAATACGATCAGATGTTGATTAAAATGGCAGCAAAACCCAACTGGAATATCAAAATATTCTTCAAGAATGTCTGAAACTTCTCATCAGATGCTGACAACACCAAATCTATCCCCAAAGCTTCATTTGGCCTCTAACCCTAAATGTCAGCCTTCAGCTGCCTTTGCAGAGGAACTGTGCAGAGGAACCTTTCACCTAACACCAGCATCTCTAGTTAGCAAAGGGAAGATTTGTAACACCAATTTTGTCTGAATTCTCAACAAATGCCGACTGTTAGTCAGGGCAGACAAACACATAAGATGGACTAACATTTTAAGAGTAACAGGAAACCCTATATAGCTATGCCTTAAAAACCATATCAAGCCTCAGAGTACCAAGGGGCAAGAGCACGCTTGAGCTCCTTTGTGACACAGGCTCAAAACTCACACGGACAAAACAAGCTGCCAGTCCTCCCTTCAGGCATTCTGCCTCCAAGCAAATGCCTGCTGTGCAATGGGATGGGCTGCAAAGCACAGACACTTGCTTCTGAGACAGCTTTATTTACACAACATGGGTTGCTATGGGGAAAAAATCAGGGTTGTGTAAACTCTCTTTATAGAACTCTTACACAATGACATAATTCCAAAATATCAACTTCTGAAATACTGTTTTTTCTCTCTCTTGACTAAATCCCACATTAATGGCCTGCTCTGGGTCTCTAACCAGCCTGTGCAACACCCTTGACAAAAAGCACTAAGAAAGTGGGAACCACGAGGAGTTCACAGAAACTACTTTTTGTCCCACAGAATGATAGAATATCCTGAGTTGGAAGGGACCCAGGCACTGGGTCCAACTCCTGGCCCTGCACAGGACAACCCCAGAAATCCCGCCATGTGCCTGAAAGCCTTGTCCAAATGCTTCCTGAGCTCTGTCAAGCTGGGTGCTGTGACCACTTCCCCGGGGAGTCTGTTCCAGTGCCTGAACACCCTCTGGGTGAAGAACCTTTTTCCAATATCCAACCTAACCCTTCACAGAAACAAAAAAAGAGCCTGTATTTACAGTTACCCTAGTATGCTAAATCACTCAAGCCTAAATCCCACTGTCTTTGAGAGAATTTGGCATAACTTAACCAGTTTGCTGAATATTTCTAGCCTGCTAAACCAGGACAGACGCCAGTCACACTTGGCATTATTTTTTTAACGTGGTGTGTTTCAATTTAAAACTTTCTAAACAAGGTTTAAGAGATGCCACAGAAGGAGAGGCAAGAAGAACAATTCAGTTTGCTCTGTAAATCTGCTCTTAAAACTTCATTGGTTTTGAGCATCCCAGGGCTCCTCCCAGCCCCTCCGCAAAACCAGACCCAAACTCTTCCTCCAAGACCCTGAAAACCCACCAGAGCTGGAAGAAAGATGACGATGGAGGAGGGGTGCCCAGGGTGGCAGAGCCGGCGTCCCCAGTAACCAAACCCGCGCTATTGACATGCAAATTCCGCCATGGGCCGCGACTCACTGTGCTGGTCTGGGGGATTTACAAACGTCCCAAAGATTTTCTGTTCCCTGATCTAAACCTATACAGCTCTTACATGCTCGAAAGCTTGCAGGAACCTCTGGAACTTATGGACACAATCACTGGAATTTATATGTAACGAAAATTTCTGCAAATATATTAAAGGCAGGATAATTTATTTCAATTACTGCAAACAATGTGTCTTAAAAAGTCTTCTGTCGTATTGCCTGCGTGTGGAACATTAGCCTTGAACTTTCCTCTAAAGATTCCAGTGTGTTGCTATAATCTGTTCACAATAAGCACATTTGCAGATGTGCAGACATATAATTACAGGAAGTACAAATAAGACCCCGGTGTAAAGCATGGCACAAACTGAAAACCAGGGAGGTTTACCATTCAAGTAGTTTAAAAGACTTTTTAATAGCTGATGAAGAAGATTCAGTTTGCTTTAAGAAAGTTCATGCAACAATAATGTCTGCACTTACTGCAGAAAGTAAACAAAGCAACTATTCTGCTCTTAGTTGATCCATAGGCCTATCACTGAGAGGGGTTTTGATGATGATGGAGATCTTTCTTATGTGAAGTGCCAGAGACTGCTAAACTGCATCTCTTATTTTTAACTGATTTCAAGTGTGGATCCTTTATGAAGACTGAGTGGAATGATATCGACATTCTAAGGAAAAAACCCTTATGTACTATAGCTCCTGTCCTCTCCCTGTATTGGGTGATTGAGTTGTTGCAGATGGCTGGGGTTTTTGTCTTCATTGTGATGCAGTTTAAATACGTATTATCTGTTTGAGAACTTAGAGCTGGGAGTTGGAAACCCAAATTCAAATGCTTTAACAGCTGGAATACAATGCTAAAATTGTGCCATGGCTGCAGGTTGTGAATGATATTCAAGCTCTACTATAAATTCAACTCATTCCTGCGCTACCTTCTGTATTAATAAAACCTGTGCGATACGTCAAGAGTTTTTTCACACTGTCCTAAATTTCATAAAGTTAGTGCAACCATTTCTACTGCTCTTTCAGAACTTCAAGGGAACTGAAAAATCAGTTATTGGGAAATTTCTGGTTTGAGTTGTGCTAAACTTCTACCACAGAGAATAAACTCAGAGCCATTCACAAGCTGAGCAGCAGTCGACCTTTTCAGAGCCCAGACTGCAGGGGCCAGCCAAACGCTGCTGCAGGGCCCCTGTTTTCCACAAGCAATCCCTGCCACCAGCAGGCATTCCTGAGGGCTTCCAGGAGGCGATCCTTCACCCAGCAGGAGACAGCCGGGTTAGTTGCCTTGGAGCTGGGCCAGCATGCCTTACAGAGCTATCTTGTTTCAGTGGAATATTTAACTGTGCTGCAGCTTTCTACCAGAGCATTAAAATCGCCCTGCCAGCTGCTTAAGGTGGCTTGACAAGACTGACTGCAAAATTATTATTTTCTTTCCAATGCATTGGAAATTTCCATAAGTCAGGGACGAGTGGTTTCTACTGCCCAGCACTTGTCCAGTAAATGCCTAATGAACTTCAGGACAAATGAAACCATAACAACTGTCCAATCTGCCTCTTGTGTAATTCAGTACAGGAAACTCACACAGTAATTCCTGTACTAGCTCCAGCATAAATATCCAATGAAAATGCCATCTGACACGGGTTATTTACATGCTGACCTGAGATTTCATCCAAATTCTGTTCTCAGCCTCTTTACTAAGTTTTACTGACCTTTTCCACAGCCTCCTGGTGTGATTCCTACCGAGCTCCACGGACTCTGTTCAATTTCCATCTTTTTCCACAATAGTGCGAGTGTACTGCCTTATACAACTTGACCACATATATCAAAATACCTATTTCTAGCATGTTCTGCCAAAACTGAAGGCAAGTGAAAGCAGCTGTCCTCTCTACTGCATTTTGACAAAAGTTGTTCATTGTCTGTCCTTCATGTGCTTCTGACCCCGCTAACTCGCAAAGCTCCAGGTTCTACATAACTAGGAGAGCATCAGACCTCAGGTCTGGTGCCCTGAAACACTACAGTACAGTTTATGTACTACACGCTGTTTTATGGGAACAGTTCTCAGTGCAGTGTCTCTGGGGATGGAGATGAAGACTCTGTGTGGCTGTGACTTCCCAGGCTCCAGAAATAGCCCAGGACAGTTCACTCTTTGTTACTCTTTTAATCTGTTTTTATTGCATGCTAATACAAAAGCACAGAATTGGGTTGGACAGGACCTCTGGAAACCATCTACTCTGAACCCCTGCTCAGAGCAGCATCACCTAAAGCAGACATTGAATACCTCCAAGGACAGAGACTCCACAGCTTCTTTTTCTGTTCCAGTGTCTGACCTCCTTTACAGCAAAAAAAAAAAAAAAAAAAAAGAGCTTCTCTTATGTTTAAACAGAATCATCTCTGCCTTGGCTTTTACCCACTGCCTCCTGTCCACTGAGAAGAGTCTCTCTCTTTTTTCCTTACTCCCTCCTATCAGGTATTTATACATATGCCTACGATCTCCCTGAGCTTTATGCTCACCAGGCTAGACAGTCCCACCCCTCTCACCCTCTCCTTCTACGTCTGATGTTCCAGTTCTGTAATCATCTCCATTGTCCATCCTCCTTTGGCAGGACTCACTCCAGTGTGTCCATGTCTCTCACCTGGGGAGCCCAGAACTCAACGTGACCTTTACCGATGTCATACGAGGGCTGAGCAGAGTGGAAGGATCATCTTCCTCAGTCAGACCTAATGCAGACCAGGAGGCTGTTGGTCTTTGCTGCAAGGGCACAGTGCTGGCTCATGTTCAGCTTCCTGTCCACCAGGATCCCAAGGTGCTTTCCTGCAAAGCTCCCTAAGGCTGTCTCCCAAGGGATTCTTCAAAGCAGGTCCTTGAACATGGCAAAGTCTGCTTTCCCAAAGTCCAGAGCTGAAATTTGTCTTGTTCCAAGTTAATTCTAGTCTGTTCACAAGGTGAACGGGCAAAAATAACTTGTGAGACTAGTTTTAAACCAGCCAGCCATCTAAACACACTGATAACTCTGAACCCCAAAAGTTTACAACTTCACTGCTTTTGAAAAATCTGCTTGTAAGTACCTTGGAAACAGAAGTCCCAAGGGAAAGTGCTGGTATTTGAGCCAAGCCACACATGTGCCTTTTTAGAACCCAACCTAAAATGGCAATGTAATTAACTACTTCAGAGTTTGTAAAATCACTGTGAGCCTTCCTCTGTCATTCTGTGTTCTGAATCTCCCCATTAGAAATCCACCTTCTTCACAACAAGTTTCAAGTCAGTGAGCAAAAATCTTTGCTATCCTGAAAAATGATGATGGAGGGACAAAAGAGAAGAGATTGAATGCCAGAAGGAATTATGAGAGATCTTGTAAGCAAGTTTATTCTTCATGTCCTAACTATATTAATGAGGTAAGAATTTTTTTCATTCAAATAAAGCAACTGCAGAATAAAACCCAGGCTACCACATCAGCATTTCCCAGGATTTATAAAACTTGGAGCAGAACGTAAATCCTGTTTGCTGCAGGATGTTAGGGCTTTGTCTATTATATTTCATAATACACATAAGTACCGCTGTTAGACACGCTCTTCTACTTGGAGAATTGATGCCAAAAATGATGCAAGGGGATTTTTAGTACTCTATTGTCTGTGAGCTTATGCATCCAAAAAAGTCCTGCTACGATGGAATATTCCAACAGGTAAACTGGCAAAAACTCAAAATTGCTCACCTCTGCCAGGTTCCTTTCTTTGCTGCTCTGCCTTGGGTCTCAGCAACAGTTAAGCCAAGAGGAAGGCCTGGTGTAGTGCATGAAATGGAGACAGCACCATTTCAGAATGGCCCCATGTGCTCTCCTACACCTTCGCTCTTTCAGCCAACATCAAGAGTGACACTTGCACAGTATATATCACACACTGGATTTTTACCTGCTTTTAAGGATCTGGGCTGCTTGAGTGAATTTTATCATAACTTTTTTTGGCAATGCTGACTGAAATATTAGGTGTTCATTCAGCACTGGTTTAGACGTCACTGTGAAAACGGGGCTTTCGGCCTGTCTGAAAAGCAGCTGTTCTTGATGTTTGAAAATTCAGCAACCCTAACAACTGGACCCACGAAGGGACAGGACAAACATCCTGAAGAGTAAATATGGAATGAGCACAAGTCATTACTGCACCAGGATCAACAGGGATGCATTAGCCCATGAACGCAACTCATTCACACAGCTGGTGAAATTCAGGCATGTCCTGGATGCTCTCCTTGACTGCTCTCCAATCAACATTTGATGGTGAGAATAACACTCATCTGTTTGATTACAGAAGTACTGTGAGGCTCAATTATTTCACTTTCTAAAACACCAAAAATTACAAGGATGGAGAGTCCAATTCACAGGGTCTGTGCAAGCAGACTTGCTACAGAAATGCTACAGATTCTATTTGAAAAATCAGGCCCTGGGCACTCTGATCCTCATTAGAAAAACGAAAAAAAAAATGCTTTCTAGTAAAAAGAAAGTCCCATCTCTGCATCTCTGAAGCTGGCAAAGTTAGCCTCACTGGGCTTAACTTCAAATGCTTATAACTTTGCATAATTGGGAAATACCAGAATAACATTTCTTATGCATCTTTGCACATGATCAAAAGCACAACTGATTCAAAACCAGAGAGACAGCATGTCCCAGACCCTTGGTGATATCTGGTCCCTAAAGCATTCAGTTGCTGTAAGCAACCCTTGTGGAGGGATGTCCTTTATGAGCATTTTTAACTATTATCTCAAATAAAAGAAGAGTTTAATTAGCAACTTCATCCTTGCTACAGACTGTTTGAGTTACAAAAAAATGAGTAGAGCATGCATGATTTTCCACCAGACTCCATACAAATTTTTAGGATGTTTCTAAAACCGAGACCCACAGCTAACCCCAGAAAGTCTTAGAGGTCTTTTTCATAAAACCTGAGCTCATTTATGCTAGCAATGTGATAGGCTCTCTCTATAGGTAAGCTCTCATCCAGCAACAGCTTAATTGACAGGAAATACACCCCAGGCATAACATCATCTTCAAATTATTAGTGAACAGGAAACATGACAGAAGAGGGAAAAAAAAAATCATGATTTTTCTACCAACTCTGGAATAACAAGATGACTGTCCAGTTTTTCCCATCTCTTCTCAGCTGGCCTCCACATGCTTTTTATTTAAGTTCTATTCCCCCTCATTCCCTTGCCCTCTCAGACTCTTACAGCCTCTGACTGTTTTGGGGGAGCACGCAGACCTTCCTATCTCCCAGCGAGCCCCCTGAGACTCCTCCTTCAAGCTCTCTCGTGTTTCCTGGTGAGTTCTGTCTCCTCTTTCATCATCTGCCTGCAAGTCCTGCCCCAGTCTTACAGCACTGGAAAGAAATGCAACCCGACAGCATTAATAAATGATAGCTGGTCCCTCCTCTCCCTTTCATCTCCTCTTCTCTGGCCGTAAGCAATCCGCCTGCTCCCAAGGCAATGCACAAGCACGGCTCAGGATGTGGTTCTTCCACGTCAAGCCCCAGGATCGACTCTATGACAGGTTGCCATCTAAGCAGGTTGGTGACCAAGCCAAAACGTTGCTCTCCTCTGCTGCCCCAGCTTCCTGCCAACACCTTGAGTGGAGAACACCCAATAGATCCAGCTTGAGGGACAACAGGGGCTTCCATCCATCCCAGGGGACTTCTCCAGCTGCCTCCCACACCATCAGAGCTCAAGGCACCACTACATTTTATCTGGAGGCCACGGACTCCTCCCACCTCCATTGTAGCTCCCGAGAAATCAGTCACCTCTCCCTGGTCCTTCCTTGCTTGGTGCCAAGGCTCTTCTCACAAAAACCCATTAGATTTTGTGACTCACCCCTCACCCCAGGGTAAAGCTAAGAAAACAAGGAATGATGACAGAGAAAAGAATAACTGTCATATGAAAAAAATTTATAAGCTATTCTTCCCACCCAGGACTTCCCCTTCTCAAACATGAGAAAGGCAGTAATTAAACCATTACAGCAGGCTCCCAGAGCCCCAGCAAAGGCTGGGTGTGATGGACACCAAACAGCCCTGCTGACTTCTGACCAGCTACAAGGGCCTGGGGAAACCCTTAGTGCTCATCACCTTACAGTGTACGGTCACATTTACTGAACCAAGTAAGTTCTTTCTCCTCCCTATTCTGACAAGATGTAGGACAGAACTCAAATAAATTGGTGGGAGCAGGATTTGGGGAGATCCTGATACCTGTGAACTCAAGACAGAAGAATAAATCCCTAGTGAAATCCCAACTGCTTCAATGCCACGAGCAAGGCAGGAGCTTAAGAGGAGCACACTTGTTCAGCAACACAATGTGCAGACTTTAATCAGGACCCACCAGATGCCACAATGCAATTACAGTCAAAGAGGTGATACAGGACAGCATCTCAGTATCCTGTATTTTCTCTCCTCTAGTAGTGTGCTCCAGTTCGCTCAGCTTTTAAATCAAAAGGATGTTTTCTGACCAACGGTGCTGCAAACCGCACGCTGAAAAACCAAGCCAGGTTATTTTTTGCTCTTGACAAACAAAAACACCACCCACCAGGGATTTTGCCCAGTGGTCAAAACCACCCAGCTGCTCATTTGTGTGCACAGCTGTATACAGTTTGTACGGAGCTGTACAGCCACGGGAGCGGAAGGAACAGAGCAAAACCGAGCTGCCACAACCAGCAACATTAAAAAGATTCTTTTTTGCCCTCATCTTCCCAGTAATTAAGGTAGCTTTCTTCCAGTTGTCTGGGTGACTGAACCACCCTGGAAGAACCAACCTCAACGTATTTTCAAACTCGCGTTTTGGTTTACTCAGAGAGGGCCAATTTTTAAATCGCTTCTTACAAGCATTCACAGCAGGCCTGGATTATCTAAGAGCAAGCCTTAGCCAGATCAGGAGAAAAAAAAAAAAAAAGAAAAAGCAATGGCCATAAAATGAACTGTTGCTAAATTACATCAAATACATGTGAGAAGATTCTGATCTGCTCCTGGAAGTTCCACATGCAAACACACAAAGTGAAATAAATATGGTAAATTACCTACTGCTATTTCTTCACTCATCTCTAAGAGCTTCTGCCAGAGATACAGTTCCCGTTCAGGGAACAGAAACCGCAGAGGCCCGCCTAGGGCTACTCAGGAGACAGACATGGTCCAAACCTACTGAATGCTGCTGGTTTCAATTAGGGACCAGAGCTGGTGCTTCAACTTAGCCTTATAAAAAAAGGTCTCTCTAAAAAGAAGCAGCGTATGCACAGCACCTCCCTGTGCAGGAAATAAAAGCCTTACGTAGGAATTTAGTAATTAGCAGATCACACCACTGGTTCATCCCATCAGATAATCCACCTTTGACCAGCAGCCAATATCTAATGTTTAAAAGGCAGAAGAAAACAACCTTCAAAAGCACCTTTAGCTGTATTACTTACAGAGAAGGAAAAAAAAAAAAAAGTCCTCATGACCTACACAGTCAGCTTATGCCCTGCAGCACAAACTGTGATTACTCTTCTCTTATTGTGCATAGTTGCAAGTGTTACCATTACTCATAAAATTATCCAACCCTTAAAAAAAAATTCCAGCCTCACCACTTGCATCATTGGCTGCTGCAGCACCGAATGAACTATGCTGAAAGTACCCAGCACACATACAATAGATTTCTAAGTTCATGGTGTAACTTCCATTAAATGGTATGGTGCTGAATGAAAACCAAGAGACTGAATTCATTTCTAGAGCCACTTCTAATTGTGCTGTAGGACCTGCTTTAACTTCTCTTCATGGGGAAAAAAAAAAAAGGTATAGATATCTTACACAAGTAAATTCTATCACAAGTAAAGCTCTTCTGCCTCAGCCTTTGCTGTTCCTTCCCCTTGGTCCTTCTCAGACTTCACGATACCCCTGAGCATGGAAACACACAGAGCTAGCTGCTCTGCTCCAGACAGAGATGTATCTGGGTTCAAGGGAATGTCAGAGCTCAGTCATGCTTGTTTATGTTCCTTCCATTTTTAAAACAAAGCCGCTCTGGACCATATTGGCTTCAGCCCAGTGGGAGCCCTACTGCCGGCTTCTGTGGGCTTAGATCCAGCCCTCACTCCACTTACGTTTTGATGAGCTGCAGCAAGCAAGGCAGCCAGCTTTGTTGCACAGCCAATTTTTTCATCATACAGACTAGTGAGTGACTCCTGGGTCGCTTTTCCTCCTGAGCAGCCCCTGCGTGACAATTTTTTAAAAGAGGTTTGCTTGTGTTTTTCAGTTTCAGGTGAAAAGTGTCCAGTTTCACTCAGGCCTTTCCAGACAAATCCAGTAACTCAGAGGGATCCAGTTATGCAGATGAAAGATGTACTGGTTTGACCATATCAAATCTCATACAGCCTGACTTTAATTAGCTCCTTATGGCCTGGGTTTGAGCTCAGAAATGCTGTGGTAAATCTGGAGTAACTCCCCTGAGCAGCAGAGCTTGGGCCCTGTGGTGAAATTCTGACCTTCTTTTACACTCCTGCAAGGGCTGGTCAGTAAGTGGTCACAAGAGCAGCTCCATGCAAAACTAGACCTCCAGGGCCCAGCTTTCAAACTCAGGTACCCCAAAGCCATCAGGTTCATCCATGTTCAAGCAGGGTACTTCCTGCAGTCAGGACCTTGATGTTGCATCCTGTTTCCCTCCTATAGGAACTCTGTGGGGTGAGACCAGCTTGCCTAAAGACAATCCCTGGGGAAACCCAGGCATTTCAACCCAGCTTGACAACAGCACAAAGGACAGGAGGGTGAAGGGTGTCCCATTGTGGAGCAGCTCAAGCTGGGTGCAGCCGATGGATGTTACTCCTGCCAGGTTCAGTTCAGAGCTAGCAAGTGCATGAGGGTCTCTGTGGAGGTTCACCTGCTCAAACTAGGGCTGTGCTAGGTCCAAAGCTTTACAGGGCTCATGAGCAGCTCCCTCCACCTTGGTGTCTTTGAGAGCACAGTGAAGCCAAAAGCCACCGCTACATGGACATCTTTGTGCCACTCCAGTGCTGTCTTCATACATCAGCATATGATGTTAGCATGTTAGTTCATCCATGGGGGATGGTGTTGACTTGCTGGCTCTGACTGTCCTCATCCAGCTGCCCCAGATCTAGTATTTTTCATTACCCACTAGTCCTAACCACTGCGGTTGTTTCCTTGGATGTTTATTTGTAACCCTAATCCTAGCTCATGTTCTGGCTATTTCCTCTTGATCCCTGGTCTCCCCATGTCCTGGTCCCCTTGCAGCTCTTTCAGGAGATACAGTCCAAGCACAGCAGCCTTCTCTGTGACTTCCCCATCAGTGCTGATGGCCCTGTATCACTTACAGTCTTCCCCCAAACTAGGTCTCATCCAAAGTAAGCAGCACTGAAATGCTCCTACCAGGCCTGCATGGTTTTTCCAGGTTTGATGTTCTGTGCTAATAAAAGCTAAACATGACCTGGGGGAAGGCAAGAGCTCCATTTGGCTTTACCAATCACCTCCCTTTCTCACAAGGCACTGCAGAATCAGCTGCAATAAGCTGCACTTTGCTCTATTTGAGGTCAATAGGACTTCCTGCCACTGACCTTCAGATGAAAACCCGTTGGCTTATCCATTTCTGCTAAAGACTATGTGTAGGTTCCTGGAAATGCAATATTGCGGTTTATGCTGGTAGCCAGTCCAACTGTAGCTCTTTCTCATACCACAGTTTAGCCAAGTCCTTGATTAACCAATTTCTTACTCCACCATTGCCAGATCCCCAAGCAAAGCTCCCAGGAGTGTCACCAGAGTCCATGCAGACCTTTGCCCAGCAGTGTTGTGGCACAGGCAGTGATTTGCACAGGCCAGGTATGTGGTGGGGTACCATAGAGCTACTCTTGCTTACTGCCACCAGCAGCCCACAGCTGCACTAGGAGGTTTCTAGAAGTTGCTAAGAAGCCCTGACACCAACTCCCTGTACAGACCTTCATATCTTCCTGCAGGACAGCTACCAAGCCAGGCACTGACAGGCTGTGCCAGGGTAGGAAATCTAGCAAATGCCACAGAGTACCTGGGCTGCCGTGGAGACCCTCTGTGAGAGGTCCCTTCAGATGTGGACAGAGCAGACCTGGCCCTCTCAGTGCATCAGCAGAACAAAACTCAGTTTGAAGTTTTCTATCAAAAAAATTGGGAAAATTTTATACAGAGAAAGGAGCTGGTGTTGGACAGCGTGAGAATGTGAAGTGTAAGTGCATGGTTGCAACCCTAGAAAGGAAACTTGTAAGCGCCATGGCCGTGTCATGTCTTATTTATTCCAGGATCTGACCTCTCACATACAGCAACGTTGCTCTCCACCTTAAAGGAAGCCAGAAGGGAAAAGGACTGTAACATACAGCAAGCTGTGCAGTCCCAGGAGTTTGGCAGGAGAGAGCAAGGCTTTCAAGGTCATAAAAACATGGAGAATACTATGAAAGAGCACTAAGTAGGTGAGGTCAGCAACATGCAGGTACTTGCATGCTGGGGTGGCCAGGCATGTACGAAGAGGAGTGAATGCATGGGGAGCACATCTACACGCCCAGAGAGCACAGGGAAGAGCGTGAAGCTGTGAGATGAGGTGGGTGGACAGCCTCAGAGATGAAGGGATGGAGCCTTTTGGCAGCAGGAGAGATGTTTTGCAGGGAGGAGCAGAGCAATGCGGGGCTTTGGGTGTGCCTCCATGCCAGAGCAGGTGGGGAAGCTGGGATGAGAGGAAAACTGGTACAGCAGCATAGAGGAGCATGTGCTGCAATCATTGACACACACAGGATGGGGTTATCCAGGTGCTGCTGACTTCCCCTGGGCAGGAAGACGGTACAGAAATTGCACCACACACCTCTGATGTGCCTACATAGGTACAATGGTGCCTTGGGACAATTTTATGTGGGAGACAGCAGCATCTACTAAACATATACTATTTACTGAAGTCTCTCACCTGAGGCGCTTTCACTGCGTGAGTATCCTACACAGAGAGGACCTTTGGCTATCACCATGCATGAGGGAAGACAAGAGAAAATCTATGTTGACATGGGACCAAACCTGGAGGGAAAGGTCATTTAACAGTGCCTGAAACCACCTGATCTTCTGGTTGACGAGTGTAGAACACGGCCTGTATCACCCATGGTGTGTTAAAACTGCACCCAAGTCTGTGATTTCACGAATCCCAGGCTGTGTCTTAACATTAATTCTAATGTTAAAACATTAGGGTAGAGTGTGATGTAGTGTCCCACACCCTGGGTTTATATAAATAAACCACTGCAGCCCACAAGGCTTTTATCCAGAATAGTAAAGCATAGTAAAGCTGGTGTTGAAGATGTGCCTCTGGCCTCTGAAACAATTCACCAAACATTGTCAGCAGGCTGTTTAAGAGCAGCAACACACTGCTTTAGCTGCCAAAACCCTCACCTCACCTCCACACTGTAGCCTTCTCTGGTCCTAATTGAGAAGGGAAGAGCTGCAACTAGATGTTCATTACAGATCAGCTCCATGCAGGCCACCTTGGGTTAATGAAGTGCGTGCAAAACTGTCCCACACTAGCCCAGCTGTCGGCCACGCAGTGGAGTTCTCCTACATCAAATTCCCTGGCTACCTGAAAGAACACAAAGGTGTCGTACAGGTAGCTGCAATTCTTCTGCTGGGAAATAATCATTCTGAACCTGGAACAATCAGGTTTCATTAGATGTGTTTCGCAAACACAAGGAACACATGTGCCTTTGGAGCACAGGACACTACAAAGGTGCTATCACGAGGCTATCTTGGTACACAATGCAAAGGTTAGACCTTTGTTTTCTTGGCAGATTCAATTGCTAGCTTCTGGACTCTGGGCTGATTAGGTAGTGCTTAGAGTCCACAGAGACCCTGTATATGTGGAAAATGTCTTTAGATTTTGAGATACGTACACCTGCAGAAAGTCAAGTTACAGCCATTTCTTTACAAAGCTACAGGTTCAGACAGTATTATCACATATATTTTAAATAATAATAATAATAATAATTTTAAAATCTGGATTACTTACAAAGGAATGCAAAGTATATTTTCATTTAAGCCATATAGTGAAATGACAAATCCCAAGCACCCACAACAGCCACAGCTGGTAAAATCCTAAAGCACTAGAGAAGAGACACCCCCTGCAGCCACCAAGCACCACTTAGTTTGGGAACTAGCCCAGGACATCATTCACCTGACCTGTTCTCCTTCCAAGGGCCTCTAACCTCAGCCAAGCAATGTATGAAGCTCCATTCTCCCAAAAAAGTTTTCCAGCCTTAAGCTGCCTTTTCACCATATCACTCAACTCTTACAGAAATACACCCAGATCTAAGGCCACAGGATACGGTGGCCCTGCTCAGCCTGCTAATGAACCACCCAGAGGAAAGAGTGCCAGGTCACCCACTTGAACCACTCCAGTTTCAGGGTCTGAGACAAGAATTATAAGCAGTCTTCACACTTGCAGAGCCCAAGAAAGACATCCCTGTGGATTTCAGCAGCTTAACTTTGGGAAGAGATCTCAGCAGACATTGTAAATACCCAGCTGTGCAGAGGGGAGGCAGCAGAATATTCCAATGGTGGATTTTAAACAAACTGGTTGCAGAGCTAAATTTAGCATGGAGAGATAGGGGCACCCTCCAAGCCATACTCCCGCCCTCCTCCCTTTGCCAAAGTTCTGGCAGTGCCTTCTCTAGGGTGCAGGGGCAATCTACATGCTACACTAAAAGCACTTACTGTCACATAGCATCTTCCCCTCAGCTCTGCAGGGCCTTGGGCAGGGATGTGACAGTCTGACTGGCACAGACAGAGCAGCCCAGTGTTGCAGCTGCAAGACAGACTCCTGGACAGCCTCAGACAGCAAAGGCAGACCATTTCAAGTGGCTGTCTGGTTAGAAATTACTATTATTGCCAGTAGTCAACACCAGAATAGAGTTCAGCCAGGGGAAGTGAACACAAAAGAACAATTTTCCCCACTTCTCAGTAGATCATAATTATTAAGGGCAACTCTCATTGTTACCAGCAAGTGCAGGAAAAAGCCACTTTTTCATCACAGAACAGGATTCAGCTGGGAAAGGGCAAGTCCATCCTCTCAGGCTTGTGAGCTGAAGTAGCACAAATACAAATGGCTTAAGCCCTCGGCCCCAGAAGTGCCAGCGTCCTACAGAATGACTCCAGCCCCAGCCCTTGTCCATTCCCAGTGCCAGCACACAGAGCCAGGAGCTACCAGGAGTGTGGGGTGCCAGCATCAGGGAGAAATCTTGTTCTAGAGGACTTGGCATAATATCTGTGTGAAGGGGAAGGAGCAGGACACAGCCACTTTCCCCTCAAGCCTTGCAGTAAGTCTGCAGCTGGTGGTGCTTTCTTCACCTTGCTGGGCTCCAGGCAAGTAAATCCTTTCCAGAAAAAACAGTAGAACTGAACAAGTCCTCTTGCAGCTGTAGGAGGCATATTTTCCCATATGTTTTATACTTTGCCTTTCTTTAACCATGCTAACAATACCATGATGTCCTTCACACAGACAGTCCTCATTCTACCTCTGGCAAGGAAAGGGAAACTCACATGTAAGTTTTGTTTCCTTTACTTCACCAGAATAAAATCACAGAGAGGTGCTCGCGGGAGGGAGGCATCTATACCTGGAGCTGAGATGGGAGCAAGGATGAACCCTGCCAGTACATCATCCCATTCAGTTCCTGGAGCTTTCTCTTTCCTGCACACCCAAGGTAAAGAACACCCAGCAGAGCCTAGCGTGCACCCTCTGTACACACCTCCAGACACAAGCAGAGAGGCCACTGTCCAGGTCAGTTGGTCAAATGCATGAGACACAGCTAGTGCAGCCATCCCAGCTGCTCTCATTTCACTGCTATTTGCAGGAAAAGGGGAACATCATCTCCCTTTCAGCAGGAACCATGAACCTGCCTTCCTCTTTCTGTTTTCTTATTCCTGTAGTTGGCTCAGCTTTCCCCAGGAGCAGTGACAGCCAACCCTTGATGGAAAAACAGAAATCTCAATGCACATCTCCTGTACATTCACTCTGACCTTTATTAGGCTGTCAAGGGGTGCTCATTTTGTTCCACCATACCATGCTGTCCCTCAGACTGCCTCCTCCAGAGCTGTCAGGACCGATAATGTGCAAAAGCCAGGGTAGTTCTCCCTGCAGTGCTCATGGTTTGCCATTGTGCTGGCCTTGCACATAGTGCAGAGGGTCTTTCCAAAGGTCTTGGATAGTAGGAATAGGGTTTAAGGTACCAAATCCTCACCTAAGCTGCACCCTCCCACCCATTTCTTGCTCCAGGCTGTGCAGTTCAGGCAAGCGCAATGAATGGGAAAGGTCGGAGGTGAGACCTGTATTCTGGGGGTCAAGACAAATTCCTGCCACTCCATTACACACAAAATCGAAATTGGTTCTCAAAAGGCAGGGCAGCAGCATGCCTGGAGAAGCCAAACCAGCAGGGCTGTACCAGCAGGGCAAGCTGAGTCCAGCAGAGTAATGAAACATGCTTTCCCTCTGCACTGAAGTCATGTGGAACCCAGTTAATACTTTTCCATTCATGGGCATTAAGTATTTCAAAAGGATAAATAACAATTGCCATCAACACCTTTGACACTGAGGCTAATTGAGGCATGGGAGGCTGAAGCAGCTCCTTCTTAAGCCTTGGCTGTTCAGCAGCAGAGACAAGGGATGGTGTGCATCCCTGTTTGCCCAAATTTGTGCTGTAACCACCAGACCACGGCCCCCCCCTGGAGCCCACCCTGTAATAGAGAGCAAACAAGTTCTCATTTAGGGTGGGGACTGTGGGGGGCAGTGAAATCTTCAGCAGCTTATTCTGGCAGAGTGGGAGTGGTGAATACACTGGTTTTCTTAGGGCAGCCAAACCCCACATCTGCCCAGAAAACCTTTCCATAAGTGAGGAGACGCCTGCAGCTCTGAAGATGTAGAGGAGCAAGAACTGGCCTCCTTGGCTGTTTATATGATATTCAAAGGGAGACCGAGAAGGAAGCAGAGCTCTGAGAATCAGGATTTCCTACCACGTCCCAAGACCATCCTGGCAATGCCCTGTGCTCCCCCCTGCTTCAGCATCCTCCCAAGCACCCCCACGGCAAAGCATCCCCACCCCTTGCAAGCAGTCCTCCCGAGAAGCCACCAGGCACGCAGGGTGCACTGTGTGGAGAGATTTAAGACTGTTTTCCTCTCTACCCGGCCAGGCTCAGCTGGGTCAGACACAGCACTTGGCAAGAGAAGAGCTCCCAGCTAATTTTAGCCTCTGGCTCTCCACCCAGCAGCAGCTCAGCCGCTACGGAAAGCTGGGCAGCACCGAGGTGAGGGCTGGGAGGCGCTGCGTTAAAATGGCCCACGCGACCACACACTGCCAGCTAAATATAAACCAGCGGCGGGCAGGGGGTGCCACGCTGACTTGGGCTGAAGCAGATCCCTCCCCCACTGCCAAGAGATGGAGTAAGGACAAATCACAGCTCCCTGGGATCTGCTCCCAGACCCGGGCAGCACTCACGAGACTCTCTGCCCAGAGGAATACTTTAGGTTGTAAACTTGCAGTTGGATCCCACATTTTACATATTTTTGGACAGTTCAGGAGCTGGTGCACCTCAGACAACGGTGTGGCGTGCTGAGGAAGCACCACTTTGCAAACACTGCTCATACGACAGCCTGGTCTGGCTCCTTCCCATAATGGTCCTTTCTCTACCATGCTGCCTACTACAAAATGGTTATCCAGGGATGGGATGCCTTTCCTCCTGAGTTGGCAATGTTGGAGTCCTCGCTGTGGGAGTTGGTGCTTGAGGGGGGAGTTGAGCGGGGTGAGTTTTTCCCTGTGTTTGGATGCAAATTTGCACTGGTAACACCTACCCTCTGTGTAAGAGAAAAACACCCGAAAGGCATGGAAAGACTGAAAGGGAGCCATGAGGATTATGACAGGAGCAGCAAATTCAGAGTTTCTGGATTAAATGCTACCTGACTGTGGACCATAGGACTACATGCAAACCAAGCCTCTTTTTTCCCACTTTCACTGTACCTAGGGAAAAGGGACTTGACAGACTTTGCAAACAAAGAGGGACATGGGAAAAATTCCTGACCACATTAGCAAATTCTTTTTCCACAGAAACAACTGGCAAAGTGCTGAGCCTTTGCTGGACACCCAGGACAAAACAGGTAACCATACTCTGCAAATCCAGAGGAGCATCTGCAGCACTGAGCACAATGCTCTACAATGGGAAACCAGATGTCTTGGCAGACACCCACCACAGTAAAAAGCCACCATGGTACTAATTTTCAAGGCACCACATTCTTAGCCATCCTGGTAGAGCTGCTTATGGTCCCCACCAACTTCTGTAATTATTATCCCTGCATTTTCTTCCACCCCTTTTAAACATAGGTTAGCAGTTTACTGTGCCCTCTTCTTTCCACATCTCCTCTCTTTTTGATTTATGTTGATTCTAGCCTCTCTGCTTCACTGAAATCCCAAGCACTTGCTTCTAATTTAGCCTTCAGTTCCTTCCCCCATACAACTTTTTAGTGGCCATTGGCATTTTCTGATTACTCTGCTACAACACCTCACTATGCCCCATTTTTGGCCACTTCTTACTTTTGTTAAATAATTCCTGTCATCCATATTCCCAAATGATGCTGCTTCTCTTCTGCTGGTCTTGTCTTTCCCTTTTCTTTCTTCCTCTACTTCTGCATGAGGTGCAAAACTTGCTAATAGTTCTCTCCCCTCCTTGATATACCTATGTCAGATATTAAATTCAAATACAGAATTATAAGAGAAAGATGAAAATAAAATTCATGAAGAAACTATACATTTAGGGAAAAAAAAATAAAACAAACCAATTAATCATGCCAGTTGGGAAACATGGAGTTTTGGGACAAAGCATTCAAAAAACAGTACTGGAAGACCCAGAGTTAATTGGCAAAGCAATTACAATTTGCAAAGCAAAAGAAATCAGCTGCATGGCTGGAGCTGATGGAATGCAGACAGTGATCAGACAGCACAGACAAACTGAAATAATACTCGCCAGACTGAGGCAGGGTACAGTAGGAGTTCAAAGAGGGAGTGCATCCTCCCCTGCCCCATCAGCACACACTAAAGACTCTCTTCCCCCCTGCAGCAGGAGGTGAGTCAGTGAGACACACCTGGAAAGGCCCTGGCAAGGAAGGGTAGCATGTTCGGAGGAATTACAAGTGCAGAGCACAACTACGGGGGCGGCAGCAGCTTTAGCATCATCAGGACTCCTTCAAAGCAGCAGCTGGGATGAAGATGAGGACTCAGAGAGAGGAGAAAGGAATGTGAGAGGTAGAGGCATTTATCAGCTGCAGACTAAGTGCAGGTGAGCAGCACCATCCCAGCAACAGAGAAACTGCCAGTGGATGAAAAGGCACTGTCAGGAAAAGCAAATGAAATTCAGGCTGAATGCCGGCAATCTTAGCTCCACTACTGGAGAAGGTGAACAACATGAACAAGTAAACACAGATGATCAGCTACAGCCAGTAACTACAGGGGAAAGGAAAACACCCATGACCAAGGTTAAATTCTGTCAAAATGTGGTCTCACGGTGTTCCAGTTCCCCGGAGAAGCAGGAACCAAAACAGCAGAGACAGATTTAGAATACATCTACCCAAGGATAAATAAGCTCCCAACACAGAACAACCCGGAGCAGTACAACTGTCCTTCAACTCGCACACCTTACAAAGCTCTTCCTGATTGAGGAAGTGACTGAAAAAGAGCTACATCAGGAAGGACCTTGGGAATCAGTGACAGAGATGGGCCAGCCAAGGAGCCTGGGCAGAGAGAGGTGATGAAGCAAGCCCTGACAAGCTCCTCCTTAGGCCCTGAATAATTAAACACCTATAAAAAGAGAGTTTTGCCCCGTCTGTGAGGGGAGAGGAGAATAATGGTCGATACCAAACTACTTTTGGGACTTGAGGTACTTGCAGATGGTGGTCCAGCCAGCATGTGGAGACAAACCAAGCATCAACTTGGCAAAACCTTTTTCTTCAAACCAACATTCAGGCTATGCTAAGCACTTAAATTGCTTCTAGAACACATATAAATTTAGATCCATGCAGATATTTACTCAGGCATGGTGACAGTCCTAGAGGATCATCACCCAAGGCTTTGGGAAAACCTTCTGGGTTTACCTAAAAGAGACTACATAACCTAAATGTCAAAAAGGAAAATAAAAATTGAAAAGTGAGGCAGTTGGCAACAGTAATACCAAGGCTGTTGTCAGGGTGTCTGTCTTAAAAGTAGCAGGAAAGGACACGGTGATACTTGGAATAGTGAATGACATCAGACAAATCATAAATGCTTGGAAAAAAATGTATTTCAGAGCTCAAGCATTCTACAGGCACAGGGCTTGAGTTTCAGCTGAGAAACTGAAAAAGAAATGATGAAGGCTTGGCATTTTGAAAATAAGTACTAATTCAGTGATCCACAGCTGACACACTGGTTGGTTTTGCTGTAAAAGCCTGTTTTACAAACTGAGTATAAGCCTAAGAGAGAAATGGTGATTTCAGACACTTGCTAGCACAGCCCACGCTGCCTGTTTCACAGAACCATAGAATGGTTTGGGTGGGAAGGGACCTTAAAGATCATCTAGTTCCAACACAGCCTTGAACAATTCCAGGGATGTGGCATCCACAGCCTCTCTGGACAGCCTGTTCCAATGCCTGGACCACCCTCACAACCAGGGGCAATTCCCTCAGCCTGCCCTTGAGTGCCCCAGCCCCTACCTCCAATACCCTGGGCTGGGCCCACATCCCACACACCAGTGTCCTTTTTGGACTGGGGAGACCAGGAAGGGATAGAGGGTTCCAGATACAGTTGCCAAAGTACCAACTAAGAGAGGAGGAAAGGATTTCTATTGTTCTTTTGCTTGTTTTACTGTTATATTTTTAATTATTGCCAATATTGAAAAGAACTCCTAATGAAGCAGCCAGGCAGAGGCCAGGGAGGGAGGTTCACAAGCCGTGGAAGTGGTGGGGTTTCCTTACACTCCAAGGTTCACTTGCTCTACTCTCTAGTTTTAAGAACTAACCTTCTCACTGCTTTAGAATTTAATAATGCATTCATTCTTAACATCTTGGCTTGGATGTTATTTTGAATTTCCAAGTAGATGCAACTACTCCCTCCCATTGGTATGGGAGTACAGGCTATGGGCCATAATCACTGTTCACAAAATTTCCTCTGAAATAGGCATGCATGGATGTTTTCAAGACATAGAAGTAGTCTCCTTTTGAGGTTGCTATTTACTCCTTGTGTTACGCACACAATTCACCTCTGGAAATTATAGCTCAGTCAGGTTTGACGGGAATACTTGGTTTTGGCAGATTGTTGGTTTATTTTGCATTTTTGATGAAAAAAACAAATAAAACACTCCCAGCTAGCCTGCTTACAACAAAACACGGACTGTGGCAGCTAATGCAGAGGGAGCTGCTGCAGCAGGTAATTGAGGCTATTAGCACAGGGTAGTCTGGACAGGATATCCTCAGCCCATTATAAATTTCGTTCTGCAGCTCAGATGGGGTTAATAGCACCCAGACATGACTACTGCAATTTTACAGAAAATTACATTACAAAATATAAATAAAACTAATTTAGGAAGTGAAGTATTTACGAGAAGGGCTGGAGATATCTTAACTAGGCTCAAAGGAGCGGCAGCGCTGAGGAAGCTGTCGGAGCTGCCAGCGCCAAATATACGGGCCAAGTCAGTCAGCCCACACCAATGACACGGAAATAAGTGGCCTCTTGAAGCAAGGTAGAAACAGACTTATCTAGAAGGGCAGGAAAAAACACACATGTCATTAATGTAGATTATCCTCACTCCAAGAGAACTCTACTAGGCAATTCTGCAGCCATCACAGGTGATTACACAGATAAAATATTTTTACTGGTAAATGGAACAGAATAGTGTCTGACAATCAACTATTTGTATATGAGGTGAGTGAATTCACACAGTTTCAGTGAAACACAGACTTCCATGTAAGCCTAATTCCTAATATTCCCAGTTCAGAGGGCTAGAGGAAAAGATAGTTAAGAAGATAACATATGCCTGTTATAGTTAAGTCTCTGATCCGTATTCATTGTTTTTAGATTACTGATCAGCACTGGCTGTCAATTTCCAATTAGTAAAAAAAAAAACCCCAAGAACATTTAAACTGTCTGAAATCAACATCAAGGTCACTGAGGTAGAAACCAGGAAGGAAGGAAAGCCCCATGGACGAACTTACCGTTTGCATCCCTGATGGAAAACAGTGACACAGAAGAGGAAAAATAGCCCAAGATCTGACTTTTGCCACATAAGGGTATCAGATAGACCTACAGTGTAAAGTTATAAGTGACAGCTTGCCCCCCTTGTTTTAGAAGTTGGAAAAACCACACTGACCTCCTTTCCTCATCAAAATAAAAAAAAAAAACTCAAATGGGAAATAGTCACAGAACGCTGAAATAACTAAGGCTTAAGAAATTATAAAAACAGAATTAATGACCTCTTAAGAAGGGCTCTAATGCTTCAGGGGAACTTATAGGTCCACTCGACAATCTTTGGATTGTCTGAACTTATCCAACATCCCAAAGACTATTTGAATCTCATTCTTCTATGTAGTTGATTTTAAATATTTATTATGGCAACAGGAATTATTTTTCTGGGACGTCTTAGGAGAACTTAATGGCAGCATTATTCCAGACCATCTAAACATCTCAAAGCATAGGGAACTCTCTCCACATCAGGAATTCCAAAGCCTTTGTGCTTTGGCATGGGAAAGGCTTCTAAGGAAAACAGAAATACAGAGCTCCTCTGGTCAAGATCCCAGTGTACTTTGGCTCGGCTGATGACACACACAGACTATGAACTTCTAACATCATGAAAAGGATAAGTATCTAAGGACCAGATTCACAACTGTTTCCACCCATGGATCTTTGTGAAATCTCACACCACATCTAAATGAGACAGCATCTTTCCTTTTCTGGAAAGTCCTTCTTAGCTATTACTGCAAGACTAAAAAAAGCAATTGAATTGGGAAGCGACTGGAAGGCAGAACATGAGCACACAGAAAGAACAAATAGGAGAGGGCAACGCAACAAAATATATAATCCCATAAATTCCTGAGGCCAGTGTTGTAAGCACTGGAGAAAGAACCCCATCTTTAATCCACTCCCCACTGCCACAACCTACGAGGCAACCTCTGTCCTCAGGAGAACATCCTGCCTTTTACCATATTGCACATGTCAGTCATTTCAAACCACCAGATGAAAGCTGATGTCCATCATCTCTCAGCACCACTCTTCCTTCCCATCTGTCTGAACTTGCAGGTGAGAAAAGGCAAAGCCTTCACGTTACTGTATTACACGTTGAAACACATCTCCAAAAGACAAAAGCATTCCTCTGCCAACCCCACAGTGTGGGGGAGATGCACAGGAGGGCACCCCTCTGAGACTGAGTTATCCCAGTCCAGTCTAACTCAAGACAGGAAGGTGTGGTGCAGGAATATAAACTATTCTGGCACACCACTACACAAATCTGTCATAGGTAACATGAGTGCATAAGAGATGGTGCAAGAGTTTATTTATAACGAGTAATCTTTACAAATTATTTGGGAATCTGCTCGGGACAGACAAACTGTGGGGCAAGTTCCAAGAAAAAAAACACCTACCTGACTTCAAGTCAAGTGGTGAAAAAAGCCAGGTTCACAAATTACCTGCAGTACATGTCTTAGCAGCAGTGAAAGAATACACAGGACAAGAATGGGATAGCTGGCTTGAAGTCTGGGCATCCTCTGCCTGCTGTGTCAATGAACCTCACAGAGAATGATCCATGTTGCTCTCAGTAGCCCTGGATTCTCCACTGAGCCTGTGATAGTGGTCCATGCTGCCAATATGGGCCTGGGGATGTTGGCTCCCTTTACATACACCAGTGCAGAGCAGGATACAACAGCACTTCTGATCACCCTCCAGGAAGACTAAGCTGGCCACCTGAAGTGAAAAATCTGCCCCACCAGCAATGCCCATCCTTCTCCCCGCAGCTACAGGCCCACAATGGGCTTTGGGGAATGGGGTTGCTTGGCACAGATCCCTGTGAGCGAAGGTCTCACTAGTGTCTTCAAAACTACAGAAACACCACATGCAAACTTCATGGTGCAGACACTTTCTTCAGTCACGACAAGGTGCTTTGGGGGTGACAGTTTAACTCTCCCTCTAGGTTAACAGCTTCCACAGAGTGGAAATAGATACTTCAGACACCACTGGAGAGCCACATGGTCCGATTTCTCGCTGTGTTCACTGAGTAACCCTCAGAGCAATCTGCTCTACAAAAGAACGATACTGTGCGTGCACAGGCAAGTTGCCTCACGTGTGAGCGGTTGCAAAAGTCAGCCCGTGTGCACGTGAATGAACCCGAGCACGTAGGTGTGCTCCTCTTTGTGCTTCTGAGGGTGCCTGGGCACAGAAGTGAGAGAAGGAAGTCGATACATTACAATAAATGACCAACTTCAGCTTTCTGCCAGCTCCTTCTCTCACACAAACACACACACTTGTCCAGTCACAACAACCAGGTTTAAGCACCTCGCACTGCTCCGTAGCAGCCTGGATGCTTGAAAGTTAGAGCTCACCGTGGTGGAGGGATAAGAAGCCAGTGCTCTGGGAAAGGAAAGGGACACTGAAGATGTACATATTGCAGAGGTGGAAGTCTTGCCATAAGGACTTTTTTTATTTGCACATCTCCATGGTTTCTCCTGAACCCCTCCTATTGCCCGCTTCAGAGAGTGGAGTGCACACTACTGAGACAGCAAAGCAGCAGTCTAGAAGTGAGAGAATCTAGAAGTGAGACAGAAATCACTAGCACAGTCCAAGATAGGAAGATAACACACTGACAGTGTTATTTACACACAACAATAAAATGTGGAGGAACCGGGGCAAGTTGAAGCAGCCAAGAGATGCAGGTTAAAGAAGGGCTCCCCCGCCTTGATTCCTTGTTCCTACAAGCTCCACCTCCCAGGTGCATTCACTTTTGAAATAATAAAGTCTTCCCATCTCCAGCATTCACTTCCAGGAGCAAAGTGTGCTGTGTAGCAGCTTGTAAAGATGAGAAAAACATTCCTACTGGAGAGCCCACTCCACAAAGGTTAGGCCCTGTCAGCAGCAGGAGTAAACAGACTGTCTCCAGCTCCTCGGGTTTCTTGGCAGGGAGGCTGTATCCTGCCTGTTACAACTTGTTTTGGATGACAACAGGCCACATTTCATGTGAAGAGGGTGCCCATCTTCAACTCACATCAGTCTGCTTGTTTTTCTTCGCTCAGCTGTAAACATGTTTAAGATTCCTATAAATACCTATTGGGCAGCAGACCAGCCAAACATGCTCAATTAAGGAAAAAAAAAAAAAAAAAAGAAAAAGGCAAGTCCCATAACAACAATAGAAACATGGAAACACCCTCCTGCCCATGAGAGAAGAGTCCTGTCAATAAAGCTCACAAATATTTTTTTTTAACAAGACTGACTGCTCATTTCAGCATCACCTTCAAAGGGAACCCACTCTATCCTCTGTCCTTCTCCATCCCAACCTCCCTGACATCCACAAACAGCCACGATCAACTTTGCCCACATGAATCCCAACCCATGGTGTACACCCAGCACAAGGTCTGCACTTCAGGCTGATCCCTCAACCTTTGACATTACATTACAGCAAAGTGAACCTCATGCCAGAGCCTGCCCCAGCACATGGGGATGCAGCATCATGGATACCAATGGATTCTGATGATTACAGCACATTCTCCTTGACTCCTTATTCTCTTTCATCCAAACTGTTTAAATGCTTGAATTTGTTGCACAGCAGAGCTGCACACACATCAAGGGAGGACAGGCAGGGCCTCAATTTTTAAGCATCATTTACTCAAACACACGCACCCTGATCATCTGACTTTTGCTTCCTCCACCACTCACTGGTCTGGAGGGTGAAGAGGAGGAGAGGATCTTAAAGCTGAGGAAGGATCCATCATGCCTAAAGACTTGCTCTGAGGCACTAACTTGGGAGCAGGGATGGTGTAGGGGTACCAGAAGGGCTGCTTCTCCATCCCATGCATGGCTGAGAAGAAGCAAAGTATTTTCTGTGACTCCTTATAGTCTTCCTTGAGGAGGACTCACCTCTCTGGAAAAATAAAACATACTTGGCTTTCCATATACTGGCTGTTCTACAATGCCTTTTAGGGAGACAAGAAGAAACTTCGTTACAGATAAAGAAGACAGAAACAGTGATCTCCTGTAGGTCTCCTTCCAAGCTCAGCAGCTCTTCCTCTTTCTGCCCCAACGGAGAAGCCTCATAGCCTTTTTGCTCAGAAAAATTACCCAACAAACAGTCTTTGTATTTTATCATTAATAACTGGGGAGGCTATTGCATCAGATAAGTTGAGGTGGTAGCTCTTGGTTGGTCCCAAGTGTGACTAGCAGTAGGGTTCTCACCTGGGACATGCAATGGAACACAATGCAAAAACAAGGGGAAAAGTATTAATTGCTTTGAAAGTCACTCCCTCCTACAGCAGCTCCCTGGGATCTTTGGAAAGAGTCATCACACGAAGTCACAAACACAGCCGCCCCTGTCCCCAGAGAAGAAAACATTACTTAGTTTTAACAGGCAAAAGAAAACAAATACTATTTGTCTTTCACTCAGATTTCTGATTTCTTTTAAAACAAAACAGGCTTTTAGAGGTAGTAGGGCAAGAGGAAGGGTGGGAAGGGTCATGGATTAACCTTTCTCCTGTTAGCAGGTTCCAGGATTCTGGCCACAAGGCCAAGAAAACATGACACCAAGTGCCCAGTGTGATCACAGCCCTCTGTGATGCTGCAGAGCCACGAGGCACTGCCAGCTGGAGGGTTTCACCCTCCCACCCTTTCCAGCAGCATTTAAATCCTTCTGCACACAATGAGCAGCAATGTCTCCGGTGGATTTGGGAGAATATGGACTTTTATATAATTGAACTTTCAAATAATGTAATTATTTTTCTCATCTTGTTTTAGCTGCTGATAACTGTAGTCATGTCACTGCTTTCCGTTTCAATCTTAAAACAGACGGACTTTTGTAAAAGAGATGTAAAAATAACCCTGTCTAAAAGCAAAGAGGAAGAACGCAATTCATTAAAAAAGTTGTTTGCTCCTGCACATCTCTGCTGTCCTCGTGCTCTCTGCCCATTTATCCCATCCCCTCCATCTACCTTTCCATTGCTGGCAGTAAAAAGACCATCAACTGTAGAACTCCAAACACCTGACTCAGCCCCTCTCCCCTCATAACCACTATTTTAAGTATGTCTGAGTAGCTTTTTTTCTCCCTTGCTGTACTACACGAGTCCTCTGTAGGACGACACCTGTACAGTCTTCTCTGAGGATCTTTGGTGGGGGTATTGGCAAAGTGGAGTACAGTAAGAGGCTTGGTGAGATTACGTGAAAGATATAACACAAAGTAGTGCAACCCATCTTCTCATTTCACTAGGAATGAGGAATTCCACCAGGCATAATAAGCAGATTGCAATTAGAGGGTTTATCCTAGCCAAAGAAATCAGATCTGTTACCCGGCTGGAACAATAAATGCATGGTTTTAGCCTTAACATCACATACAATACAAAACAAATGAACAAGTTGAAGTCCTAGAGTAGACTTTGTGGGACTAGACATTCATGGTACTCCCTGCACAGCTGCAGTTTAAAGCTTTAAGACTGAAATCAAGCCTGATTTAAAGGAGTAAGACTTAGGAGGTTTATAAGATATTATGAAGGGACCAATATAGTGGAAAGCATTAATAGCTAAATGCTCATGTGCAGTTGAGAAATTACTATCAAATCAGATTAACTCCCAATACTGGTATTATTTTAAAAACAACAATATCATAGGCTTTTAAAAGAAGTGAGACTCTGAAACTTTCCTGTAACTGTAAATAAAAGGAGAAGCATAAAAACCCACAAGACACTGATAAAAATAACCGTTTTCCGATTCTTCGGGGGAAAAAAAAAACACCTCAGTGCGCTTCGCATCATCCCCGCTGCTGTCCTCAAAGTTTGCACAAAGCGAGCCCGTTACTGGGCGGGCGGTGCTCCTCTCCAGGGTATGCATTCCCTCCTCCTCTGCATACGCTTCTCCTCGCATCAAAGCGATATTCAAAGCATCTTTGCTGCCTTCCAGGTTGGCACCGAGAACGAGAGACACCTCAAAGCCCGTGTCTCCGGGCTCTGCAATTCCAGCACGGTCGCACTCGGACAGGTCTCCCCACACAGAGCGGGGCGAGCGCCGACAGGCCAAAGGCAGGGAAGAGAAACCCCCACTGCCCCTGTCCCTCCCGGGGGACAAAGCCCCGCTCTGACCCCCGGAACCAGCGGGGCTGCGCTCACCCCTCGTCCCTCCCCGGCCTGGAGAGGGGGCTCCGCACCGGCTCCCGAGCGGGACGGACCCCGCGGGGCCCCGCCGGGCTGCGAGGGACGCGATCCCCCCCTCCGCCCTTCCAGCCCTTCCCCGCCTTCCCCTCCTCCCGCGGCGCGCCGGGGGTCACTCACTGCGCTCCGGAGCAGCCCCGCCGCCCGCCGTGGCCACCAGCTCCAGGTAGGCGGCCCAGAGCCCCAGGGCCAGCGCGCCCAGGGCCAGCAGCAGCCGCAGCAGCCGCCGCCGCCGCCGCCGCAGCCGCGCCAGCAGCCGGCCCCGCATGGCGCCGCTCAGGGCGCCGGGCCCCCGCCGCCCCGGGACATGCCGCTCCCGCCGGCCCGGCAGCGCACGGCGGCCTCGGGCCCCCCGCCCTCCTCAGCGGGGCGGGCCCAGGTGCGGGGCGGCGCCGCGCCCCCGCGGGGCAGCTCCCGGGGCAGCTCCGCCGCCGCCCCCCGCACCTGCCTCCGCCCCGCGGGGCCGGGCCGGGGGCTCCGCGCGGGGCTGCGCCGGCACCGCCTGGGCCGCGCTGGGGGCCGGGAGCGGGGACACCCCCTCAGAGGGCTCCGCTCCTGCCAGGGCCGCGGGAGAGTCGCCTCAGTAGCGGAGGGGGCTCCAAACCCTCCCTCAGCGCCGGCGGGAGTATTGGGGGATCCCTCCGGGCAGAGGAGTTATCATCTCCCGTCCTCCCACCGGAGCGAAGCAGGATGAGAGGGGGCAATTCAAATTCACAGTTATTACGCGCAGCTGAATCCATCTTAAAGCGTCTTTCAGTTGGTGCAACAAGTGTATTTGCTTGGAAGTGCTTTGCTCGGTGAGGAGGAACGGGGCTCGTGAAGTCTCCAGACCCGCTTTCCGAAGCGGCTGAGTGAGCGCGATGTTACACTGCTCAGACTCCCCGGAGGGAGGATGTCGGAGCCCCACGGGAAGGACAGGACCTTCCCTGGGTGAACGCTGGCTTCGTTACACATCTCGGGCACGCTTTCGAAGTGGCTCTGTCGGAGTCCCTCCCGTGCTGTTGGTTTTATTCACATCACCAAGCTGTCTCGGAGGACGCAAACTGATTCCTCCCGGGTGAAGTGAAAGCGGGAGATGCTGTCTGGGAATGTACATCGTGCGGCCAGCAAGGGAGCCAGTCCAGAAGTACCCCTTACCACATTTGTATGATGTGGGTATTTGGTGATTGGCAACAACCTTTTCCCTTTCCAGCTCTGCTCCTGCACAGATGCAGCTCCTGTGCTGTCTGAAAGAAACCCTTTGGCTACAGTTAGTTTTGAAAATGCATGCAATGATGATAGACTTTTTTTTTTTTTTTTTTTTTTTTTTTTTTTTTTGGTGACTCACTTTTCCACTGTAGCCTTCTAAAGTGGGAGGCTGCTCAAAAGGATGCTTGCTGTTACTTAGCTTAAAAAACGTGCCAAAGGCATTTTAAAAATGGCATTGAGGGACACGGAACTGTGGTGTGAGTCTCAGCAGGGACGGGCTGACATTGGCAGAGTGCCAGCATCTCAAGTGTTGCACGGATCAGGAGCTGAAGCGGCATCCATAGTCCCTGGCATTAAGTGCTGTACACTGTGTTCCCAGCATCCAGGCAGCACCAAGAGACGCTGCTATTACCTGTCACACACTGAGATGGACCAACAGATGATGGGTTTCCTTTGTATGAATGTCTCACAAAGGTTTCAGAGCCATCTCCCTTCTCTTGATTAGGGAAAGCACATCCAGAGAGTTTTTACACTTCATTTCAGAGCTGGAAAGACATGATTTTTCCGAAGTTGGAAACAAAAACAGTGGTGAGGGAGGCTGATGCTTGGCTCTGTCCTCGGGCTTCCCAGCCTCGCTGGGACAAGGTCCATCCTGCAGCTTTTGAGCTTCTGTTTCTCCTTCCTACCTCACTCAAGGCCACAGATGTACATCCACCATCCCAGCTTCAATCACGGGAGTACTTCCTCCAGTGCAAAGAGAAAGGGCTGCCCAGAGCCAGGCCACCAGTACCCCCACAACTGAAAACAGGGAATGTGCACTAGTTTAATCATTGGAAGGCAGGACTCTCATGAGGGCATGACACTCACTGTTGGAGTTTTTTGGTAGAGTGTTGGTTTGGGTTTTTCCGACATGAGCAAAATAAACCAAGTTTTTATATTTGTTCCAAAACAGAGAGAAAATACTAAGAAAAAAGTGTAATAAATACAGATCTAAAATAAAATTTATTTGTCGTTCAAAGAATGAGAATTGAATGATGTATTCTTATTAGGACGTTGTTTGCATTTCTTAAATGAACAACCTTATGCTTGAAAAATTACAACTGCACTTTGATGGAAGTTTGTTGCATATTAAAATAAGTAAGCACATTTCTTTCTACTGAACATGGTACTAAAACGGAGAGGAGGGAAAAGTGAAATTAAAGGCTAACAAATTGTTGACTTCTAAAGAAACAAAGTCTTTTTCCTGATAGACCTATGCTATAATGAAAAGACAGAAAAGCTCTTGTCTCTGGAGAAAAAAATGAAGAAAATTACTATAGCATGGTGATTTCTATCTGTTACAATATAGTTACAACAGAACAATATTAAGGAACAAAATTAGTCTCAATGTGTAATAAATAGTGAAATCAGGAATTTGAATAGCTCTACACTACACTTAAAATAACTAATTTTGAACCACTTATTCATTGCAGAAAGCACTGATGTCCAGGAGTAACATTACCACTGACAGTAATGTTTTAAAACCACCTCACATAAATGTTATTTTCTCATTTTTACCAGCAGTCTTATATTCCCAAATTCTCAAGCACCCCAAGTCACACAAGTGCATTGCCCAGACGGCCACATCTCTCATCTTCACTGTGTGCAATATGGTAGCAGTGGAAACCACAGCTTATAATAATCCTGTATGGAGGGGTTAACCCCATCAAGGAAAGAAACAACTAGTGAGCTGGAATCAGTGATGCAGGAATAGGGTCAGTGTTGTATGGAGGTGACTCAGGGAGCTGGCACTCCTGACAGACCACCCTTGAATATCGGACAGATCACTGCTGGCTTCAGAACACACCTCTCCCAGCCTACTCTGAATATCCACTTCAAAGAAACTGACTCTTTGCCAGAGGAGCCAACTGGAGTATTTTTTTTTGCTTTGTTTGAGCTGCTGTTTGTTTTCCCTTTTGGCTATGTTTCCTTGTGATAAAAGCAGCCTTTGATATGAGTGCAGCACTTAATGCACATCTCCTGTTTCTCCCAGCTCCCCTCTCTAGATCCTTCTCTGTACATCCCTGCCTCTCCTTGTTATACTTTTGCCTTTAGTTATCTAACAACTGTTTTTCTGTTCTATAAATCACTTTCAGCTCCATGCCAACAATCCTTTCTCTGTAGGCTCCCCAAAGGTTCAATTATCTGCCATTTGCTCTTTCCCTTCTTTTTTCTTGTGTGATTTTCAACACTAATTACAAGCTCCACACCAAAGATACCCAACGATCCCTAGACTTCACCATCCCAGTGGCTCCACACCCCTTTTCCTGGCCTCAGCCATGCTCTGAAGCACAAACAATGATTTCATCTCAACACTCCTCATCGAAATGGCTCAAAGGCAGAAGTGTTTCTAAGAGGAAAAGGCAGTCTCTGAAGACACAGTTCCCCATTATCTCCCTTTTCGGCTCCTCAGGAAAGGACTGGGCTCTAAAAGGCATTACTGGTGGAATAATCCCAGAAAAACCCCTGTCAGTGCCACAGTTGAACATCACTGTAAGGGAATCAGTGTGGTCCCACTAGCAAAACCCATTAGCAAAAGGACCTCCTTGCCCAATTAAGTTGTGCTGATACAGTGAGTTTTGCTAATGTAGTTATATTTTACCAGTACAGTTATACTGCCAACATTTGTATGAGCTGGTCTGAGTTGGGTTTGGAGGCTTTCTTTTGCTGTACACATTGCTGTGCTCCCTCAGTGCTGATTTGGACTGACATTGCTCTTCTACAACTTGCCCGTCTGGGTGGAAAGCCTCATTCATGATTCTCTCTTCTCACTGTGTAACTCTCCATGGGTTTCAAGCCCTAACTGTCCAGATAAACTTGCATAGAAATGGCTGCCCTTCCTTTTCCTCAGTAAGGAGGGTACATTTTCACATAAACTTCACCCATTACCTCTAGGAGCACCTTCTGATGGCAGGTCCTGTCCCAGGAGTAGACCTGAATTACTTTCTGCACACCAGAACAAGCTCTTGATATCTAGAGCACATTTTCACTTGCAGAAAAGTTTTTATATACTTGAAGCTGAGAGCTTTCAAAACTTTCCAGGGTTTATATATTCACCATAATGAAAGATGTATCTATGTATTCCACCATTCGGGAAATACATGCTTTCAAAACTGAAGTCTTGGCTAAATCTCCACCTTTCCCTGTCTTAGAAGTCCTAGTACTTGTTTTGTATTTTAAGTGACTGTGCTCATCATCCATACTTTTCAAGAAGTTCCACAGTCATGTTATTAGGGACATTACAGGACATGGTTGATGAACAACATCCCTTGTAGATATCTCTGTCCAAGCTAGGATTGAAGAGGAAAAACTGTTTTACTGGATGGTTTAGAAGGACGTACAGTGAGAGAAAGGTAATTCAGTCTCTGAATCAACACAGGAGAATTGAGCACCTCCTGGACATGCTTCACCAGGGTAAATCCAGAGCTTTTTATTAAAATCAAACCCATTTCAACAACAAATCCCTTCATGCCTGTGCAGTAAAATCATTGTCCTGCTTTAACATTGAAGCACTTCTGTGTTAAAAGCCTGAGTTTTCTGAATAAAACCAAATAATCTATATTTACACATTTGTAATCTGTCCCCAGTCCAACAGCATTGCAATTCTTAAAAAATGCAATTTAGTCAGCGCATAAGTGAACAGTCAACCCCATTGAGGGCTCTGTTTTTAAAGCTGTATTTCTGGAGCTTACTTGAAGGGCAGCCACTCTAACCCATATTCAAAGATGCCCTTTCTCCAACAGTTCATTTGGTGCTAAATGGGAAATACCAGAAGTCCACTCCACTCTTCTCAAATACTTAGTCACAGCAGAAATGTTTCCTGTTAGTGAGTTAAATTCCAGTTACCTCTCATGGCCAGTTTCAAAGTCCTTAACATTTGATGCATCCTAAGAAGCAAAACCAACTTTGCTCTTTGTGCCTGAAACCTTATGAAAAGCCAGAAGGGATCATCGCAGCTGCCACCTCTCACACTTTCCACACTGTATTCAATCATGTTTTGGTGCATAATCCCCGTTGACAGGCTAAAAAATGTATATACTTGTACAGCTAGACTTGCAAATTCAAGAATAACTGTGTAGGGAGTAAAAGTGATATTTTCTTATGACTTAAAGCAACTTGAGAACATAAATGCAAAATACTGCAGAAAACTAAAGAAAAATCTTAAAGTGTTCCTTGACTATAAATGACCTATTATGCCACTCTGAATGGGGACAAATGGGACATCTTTATTAATATTTTGACTAAGTAGGCACAAACACATTCTAGTGTATCAAACTGAATGTGTGAGTTGTCATTAAAAGTCTGAACGACACCACTTTTCATGAGTATGAACAGATCTACCAGAACAAAGTACATAGGCATGTTGCTCCCAGCTAATTTCAGAAGTAGTAGCTAGTTTTTAAAGAATTACTTCCTGCCCTACACATGGAGACATTTCAATTCCAGAATATCAGGCTGCCTGGACAGTCCATCCATACTGCTTAAAAGTGTGTGTGTTTCTGAACTGATACGATTTAAACACAGCACATACTATACTACTGTTTAGATTTATTCTGACACCTATGAGAACTGTTAATCTGCTTTTCTAAGTGCAGTCACAAATTACTGCAGATTGTGGTACAGGAAGATCACAAGGGATTTTCTGTAATTTTGGGTGTTTTTTTCACCTCGTGTAACCTTGCTGTGTAGGGTTAGCTGACACAGCAGACATTCCTATAATTAAGGCAACTGCATGAATACTAAAAAACTCCTACAAATATTGCATATAAATACATCATAAGTTTGAAGCCAGAAGGAACCACTAAATGATTTCCTGTTAGTTCATGTCATTATATTTCATTAAGTTCTAATGTGTCAAGCCCAGGAACTTATTAAAACAAGCTACCTTCTCCAGAGGTGAAATAATTTTCTGATTTGAAGATAGAGATGGAGAATTTGTTCCCTCCATAACTAGTTTGTTATAATGAGGGGGGAAAGCACAATCTTCGTGTTAAAAATGTACACATTTTAAAGTTTACTTCAGATTCAAGCTACTTGTTCTTGCTCAGCATTGCTCTCTGCTAGGATAGAAAGGCCTTGGGTAGATTACTTTGTCTTCAAGAAACATGGATATTAATCAGGCTTCTTAGTGTAATACAAAACGAGCTCTTGCACAACCTTTTCTCTACCACTGAATCATCTGTGGTTCTGTGCCTTAGCCAGTATTCCAACATTCCTTCCAAAATGTACGCACTCCTTCCGTACCTAAATAAAGCTGCACAACAATAAGGTTTTCCTCTATTCATTTTTCTCCTGTTTGTGCAAGAGACATTTTCATATCTTGGCTCACAATAAAAGCATTTGTCCAGTTCTAACCTTTAATCCTGTAGTATAGTCTCCATATTCTTAGAAGCAGCCATTCTGGAGATCTTTCAAAATTCTGTGCTCCTACATTCCCAGCCTGGCATTTAGCTCTATTGGAATGATACAAGTCACACATTACTAACTTCAACTAGCAAAAAAAGCTCATTGGTCTTTGGACTAAATGCTATTTTTTGATTTCTACCCAAAAATCGTGGGAAAAAATTGACCAAACTAGGTAGTGGAACCTCTCCCAGGAAACCTTTTTGAAAATGCCAATAATTATTTATGGACATCTTAAAGAGTTGTTGTCAGTGGTAGGAAGCATTTAGCTTTTTAAAGCAGTTCTTGGCATGAAGGTCCACATTTTTTTTGGCAACATTTCACATGATCACATGATGTCACACAAAGAGCACGTACAATACTTTTCACTTCCTGCACTTAGACAAATATTCAAGCCTCCAAATAAAATGGATTTACTGAGTAGCAATACCATAATTCCCCTACGCCTCAAATAGGAAGTGTTCATGAGCTAGGAACAAATTAGGAATTAAATTCAAGCTGCACTTCGGTTTTGACATATCAGCAAATATATTAGGAATGTTGTCATTTTATTCTGTTCAGTCTTTCAGGTAGTAAAGAGTATTGGTAAGGAAGGCAGGAAATGAAACATTTACATCCTTCTTCCTCCAATACTTCCTCCCAGTCTTACAAACCCAAATTGTCAAAGCCTGAAGTCTTTATCCATTCACACTTCATGGTTTTGAAGTGAGCAAAATGTAATTTCAAAGGCAATTCTTTAGCTTGGAACAGTGGAAACTAAACAGGAACCCACTGATTTCTATTGGTTAAAGAGACTTTTTTGGTAGTTTCCCATCAGCTGAGTTTAAGTAGATGGATCCTGCTGAATAAGTGGCTAATACTTCATTATGTATCAGTTTTCTGAAGCAGCCTTTGAGGACCTGAAATAACTTTGGTATCTAATCTTCAAACCAGCGGTATGTTATTTCACATACAAACTCACTTTAATTACTTTGACTTCTCTGAGAAGGTACCAGTCAACTGAGAGTGAGACTAAAAGATGGATAGCATTAAATAACCTTCCCCAACTGTCCACACCACATTGGCACTCAAGTTGCTTATGAAACAGTTTCTGAATAGTTCAGCATTTTCAGTGAAACTAACCAGTGCAACATACCCTAAAACAGCCTCTTGTAAGCTGCAGTGCTGGGCAGCAGCAGAAAATCCATGATGAACTGACCTCAGGAACATAGACAAAATAAAAGCCACAGTACAGGACCCTAAGGGACAGCAAGCTTGTCACAAGTAGTTTAGACAGCTGAAGGAAGTCTTGACATCTTGAAGGAAATTTCCCCTCCCACATTGCTTTAGCTGATGCTATAGAAACATTTCTTCCTTCTCCAAATCCTGACAGCACAAAAACATCTTTAGCTTATCTACCTCTCAGACACTGAATGAGGATCTCCATGGCCACTTCCATGTTGAAAAGAAATTGCCTGCTTTCACACACCAAGTTCTCTTCAATGGGAAAGGAAGTGCTGGTAGCCTGTAAGGTGTGTATACTTCAAAAACAAGATAGGAAAAGGTAAAGTAGGAAACAGAGGCATTGAAATCCCTTTTCCCAACACAGATCTGCTCTCTGGCTACAAGGTGGACAAGATTTGCCGACATAACACTAAAAGCATGAACACCTGCAATTATGAACTTGGCTGAAGCCCTGCTGTAACCCTTTTCATGATTCCATCTGTTTTCTGGAATTGTGATGTCGTGATGTCTGGTATGGAGATAACCATCATATGGCTGGAGAATCATTACACAGCAAGAGTTATAGTTCTCATGTAGCAATGAGGCACCTGCTCTTCCACCCCAGTTTGTTGCAGTTCAGTAGCAACAAGTGCTGTAGCAGAAGTTGATAACAACTTCTTTGTACATAAGCATGATATTGTTTAGAGCTACAACGGCAGATAATGTGGTGGTAAGGAAGACACTGGATCCCTTATATTATGGGTACCCTCTGTGTGTTAAGATACACTGGGAGGAAGGGGACAAGAAGACGAAACTTGACAGTGCAGTACTTCCCACCAAGCATTCAAAACAAGTTCTATGCTGCTGCTTCTTGCAGATGAGTTTTATAAAGGGTTATCTTTTCCCACCATATTAAATCAGTCAGGTTTGTTCCAGTTAGGTAGAACCAAGCAAAGGGGAGCCATTTTAAAGTAGTTATGCTGTCAAGGGGAGAGTGAGATGTAATACATTTTAGTACAGACTTCTGTATGTGGTCTTTTCCAAAGAAAATTTCCAGTTACATCCTGAAGCGTTAAGCATCAAAAAGGTAATGATTTAAACTATTTTAAAAGCTGCTTTTCACATAGGAAAAGGTCAGCCAAAATTCAGATCCTGAACTAGATCCTTCTATGATTATTAATTTCATTGTAACTACGTATATGGTTTATCATACACTCCAAATAAAGGTGAAGGCCAGTATACACTGATCCATACCACAGTTATGAAGGAAAGAATAAGTCATACACACACTCCTGATGTATCAGTCATCATGTACTCTCTATGTCAGTCTTATCAGGTGCCATCTCTCAGCTGAAACAGCCTTATAATCTGGCACTCTGGAAACGACTCATGTTTGCTGTTATGACATTAACTGCAGATTTCCTCAAACCTTCTGTCGATGGATGCCAGGAAACAGACAAGCAGGAGCTGCTTTTGCATTCCACTTAGCAGTGTCTCATTGCTAAAACTAGGATGTCAGCTAACAGTTCAGCCTCAGCAGATCCGTAGTTCATTCTCTAAACAGTAGATTTTTGCTTTTAAGTCTTTTAGCTCTCCTTGAATTTTACGTGTCAGTCTGTTTCCTTGGCGGACCTCACGTAGAACTGCAATATCCTGGCCTGGTCCCATATTCAGAGTCACCTAAAAAGGGAAAGAAAAACAAATTAATATAAACCAAACTGTACAGAATACAATTTAAAGAGTATTATGATGAGTGCATGAGGGAAAGAACTCTAAAGGAGACACTCCGCAGCTACCAAAGAAGATGTGCAAGTTAATGGCACTTTGATAATGCACATCAACAACAGAAAGGTGCTCCAGAACCAAAAATAAAGAGCAAACCTTTCAGAACATTATAGTGCTATATTACTGGCAAAGAAGAAATCTGGATAGAATATAATCAAGTTTACCCATAGCCTGTTGACTCCTTTCCAATTCCTGTATTATTTAGAGACCCACAAAAAGAGGCAAGTTAAATTATTTATCAGCTAACTTGTATCTAGTTCTAAGTACCTCACCTGATATGATGACATTTTATCCTCTTTTCCTACTAAAACTGGAGGTGGGCTAACTACTGTGCCAGACCTGCTGCCTCCTGAACTGCACACGGTTCAAGAGCAGTTCAAGTACAACGCCTTGTTTCAGGCAGTGACATATGGCCTGTACTGAGCTGAACAAAGGCTGCTGGATAATCAGAATTCCTGATGGCAAGCTGGCCAGGGCTGACATTTCCTGTCACCCTGGAACTGGATAGCATGCCAGCCCAGTCACTTTCAAGGGCACAGGCTTGGAAACTACTCTCAAACCCCTTTATTTTCTTGACTTGCCCGGTTTCTTATTGTCATCATATAGTTCTTGGTCAAAGATTTTAATATGCAAATCAAGAAATGTAGCCATCAGACCTCAAGTGATGAGAAGGATTTAACAATCAATCTGGAGAACTCTAGCAAGTATTTTGTTCCCCTGCCCTCTTGTGGTTAACAATGTAATGAAATTGAGAATACAATTAAAAGCACACACACAGATATAAAACATACAGGTCTGTAGTAAAGGTATCATAGACAGTTTTCCCCCCTTTTGCATATGCTGTTTAGTCCTTACAGAATAAAGTTTAAAAACCCACAGCTCAATAAAAATAAAATAAAAAATAATGAAAAAAACCCCAAAGCCTTTAGTCAAAATAGATGCATTAGTCTAAGTAAGCTGAACTGTGCACCAAAAGCACAGGAACAAAGGGAGTCTACACTATGACTGGATCATCCTCTCAAGCATATGTTAGATAAATACCTCTCCTAAACTCCCAGCAACATCAAGGCTGAAGCCACATTCCCTTCTAAACTGTTCTCATGTTCACCTACACATCTGGAAGCTACTACAGAGTACACAGAGTCAACTTCCAGCCATTGCTTCTGCAGTGATTCTGGCAGAGTTATAGATGACATATTAACAAAGTAACAAATAGAATATTCACAATACTTCAGTCAGTGATCTACATCTTACTGGATCCAAACCAAAGGCTATGGCTCCCAGAAGGAAAACAAATTTCCTTTTCAGGATAAACTTCTGAATCAAACTACTTTACTGCCTTGCAATTTTGAGACAGCAAAGTGAGCTAGAGCTTTCACGTAAGAACTTTCAGAATGGAAACAAAAGCACTCAGCTAATGGATAGTCAGGACACTTCCTGGCAAGCTCAATGCCTGACTGACTAACACAGACATGTTTTTTACTTTGTGAAATACATAAGAGTAAAGTTGTGTCAAATACTGGTATATAAAGGCGCACTTCGGAAAGAAATTGTTTCCTAAACTCTAGGGAAATAGTGCATTTAAATACCGAGCATACAGCTATATAGGGTAAGCCCATAATAGTCTGCCTCTGAAATGCATAACTGCTACCTTGTAAATCTGCCTCTCTACATCTTTTAGTTTCTGCTGAAGCTGTTTAATGTCATTCTTGAAGCCTTCTACTTCCATATTACGACGTTGTTCCAGGGCCTCACATCGCTGAGTCATCAGCTTCAGGCGCTTCCCCATCTTTTCTGAGCGTTCCTATGGAGATGAAAACTCAATAGGGTATACAAAATAAAGGCTGAAGATCATCACATAGCTAGCAGATGATTGGAGACTAATTACCTTAAAGAGTTCTTTGCCAGCATCTCTCTCCTCACGAATCCTGGCCAGCTCGCCTTCCAGGGTGACACACTGCTCTCTGTACATGTGTGACAGGTGTTGTTCCTGCATTAGCTTTTCCTGTAGTGACTAGGACATAGGAGAAACAGAAAGAATCAACTCAAAAGACCGTGCTTACAAAAATCTCCCCTGCTCTGGAAAAGCAAGTGTGATAAAATTGCCAATACGATAGGCAAATAAAGATTAACAACTGGAGCTGCAGTTAATGAAATAAGGAGTAGTGGACAATATTCTACCATTACTTCCATTACCAAAACCTTTTAATTAAGTTAAATTGTGTATGACTGCTTCTCATCAGTTAAAGAACTCCACTTCCCTATAAAAATATTCAACTCCCCTCTTCACAGCTGTTTCCCAGTACTGCATTTCAGAAGCATCTGCATTCAGTGGTAGTTGAAAAACATTCCCTATTGCCTGTTTTTACTTTCCACTTCCTTATTGCCTGTTTACCCACTTCAGATCTCCCAGCTTCTCATTGGAAGTATAGCAGAAGTGGAAGAAAAATCCTGACTACTGTAAAATAGCTGGAGTGCATGAATTGAAAGGACTCCTTCTCCCTTGACAGCAGCAAGGAAGATCCAGACACAGCATTTTTAGTCTATTAGCTCAGAGCACTTGCATAACAGAAAGCCATGTGCAACCACCAGGTTGAAAACTGTTTGCCCCACATATCAAATGACTTACAGAACTAAGGATTTGTTCTGGGCATGAAAGAAACTGCCAGTGACACACAACAATAAATCCTAACTACACATTTTATCTGAAATTTGCAAGCAATGGTGATTTTGAAGCAGGAGAAGTTTTGGTTCAGATTAGTGCCAAAAGCAATGTAAGTTATGGCAAGCCAGTACAGCTTTGAAACAGCTGCTAGCTACTGCCTATTGAGCCAAAGCCCAGATGCTTGCAATTTTCTACTCAAAAACTATTAAAGAGCCTCTAGCCAGGACAAAAAAAATTACCTTTATTTCTTTGCTTTGGAGTTTTGAAGCTCCATCATCTGCTCGAACCATCTTCTTGGCACCTTTATGCTTCTTTTGTCCTGACTCAGTGCTGAACACAAGCTGATCCATATTTTTGCCAAGTTGCCTCAAGAGACAGTCCTTCTCTGCCATCCACGCTTTCTCATTGGCTCTGGCATCAAACTTGAGCTGGAGATAGTCACGAGTACTCTCATATAAGAGATTTTGGGTCTTTTGGAGCCTGCAGAAAGGGATGTCAGTGGAGGTAATTTTAATTTCTTTCCTAGTTCCTACCTTAATTTCCTCAGTCATCACTGCAAGTTGGAAGCGGCATGGAAGAAAAAGATAGGTGCTCTCCTATTGATCTTAGCTCTTATCACCTAATGAAAGAAGGGCTATTCTTCCTGTGTGAAATAGGATTTTAAATATGTAGATGACTCCACTCATCATCTTCCACACATACTACCAGATGGCTGCATAATTAGCTTTTCTACTTGCTGCAGGAAGCAACACACTCAAAGTCACAACATTCCTATTGTTCCATCTCTTCTCATTTCGTGACTACATTGTGGTCATTCTCTCACACTCACTTATCTGTTACAGCTTTGATCTTCTCCTGGTCCCTCTGATGCTGGACCTCAGCTTCCTCCATGTGAATCCGCCTGTCCTCTAGTAGTGCCTCGATCTGTTCCTTGGATAATCGTGTCTGTTCTTCTATCTGAGCTTGCAAGGCCTGGACCTGGATAAGCAGAGGCAGACACTGCTGAACGAGACCTCACACCAGCTCTGCTCCTGCCCTTGCAAGTCTCTTAAATTTCAAGCTTCAAATCTAAGACTCTACCCGATAACACCTTTGGCAGTTCTAGTTTCTCAAGCTTTTCTTTTTGTTTTAGTGCTAAGGACTTCAAACAACTAAAACTTTTTTTTAAAAATAATTTTAAAAAATAGGCAAGAGAAGTATACCATAAACAACAACAACAGATTGAAGATACTGGAAAGATTTAAATTGCATATGATCAAATTACACGTGACAAATCCTGTGGAATATGCAGAGACACTTCCATCCCTCTGCTATCATCTTCCAATAAAACGGTGATATAAAAATATCTAAATTCTAGGAAGGCAGCAAGTCCACATATATTGAGCAAAAGCAATTACTCAAACAGAATTAATTACTAAATGTAAATAAGATAATGAATGAAGGAGAGGGATGCAAAGATTCCTGATCTATAGTCAGTGAGATACATTGAAGCAAGTAACTGAAAAATGTGCATCTGGCCTTTATGTAACAAACTATCTGGAAAAAAAATTTGGTGTGTATTTAGATTGCTTATTTTTATGTCAATTTTGAATGATGCTTTTGTTCCAGAATAATGTTGTTAGACAGCTAACTAGCCATCAGGTCAGTCACCACCATCCTTGAACAAAAAATATTAATAATAACAACAACCACCACCACCACCAATATCTGCTGTACAAGTTAGTCCTTTATTTGCTTTTCTTGATCCATCTTTCCTCATACTTCACATACAGCTTGTGGTATCTTCCCCAATTCACGATACTGCACATTTTGTCTTTCATTCTGTCATGCTGCCTTTCATTGAAGTCTAACAAAGGGAACACTTCATTGTACAGGTGCATATTACTGGGGCTGCCCAATACTGTCTCAGACACACTGCTTTTGTCAGACTTCCACAGAACACCCTACCCTGCAGATCTTCAGTAGGTTTAATGTAAATTCATAGCCACTATCAAATTGTGGGAGATAACATCAATTATATGTTCTGTACTTGAGGGCAACATATTTCAGTTGGAATTACTGGAACATCTGCTTCCATAAAGCTTCCAGAATCAGACTAAAGTTCTTAAATCTATATTCACTGCAAATAAACAGCTAAGTAAACTGATAGAAAGTGTGAATCTATACTAAGATGCAAGGACTGATAACACTGGTACATCTACATCTTATCTAAGCAGACGGCATATTTTTTTAATCACAATTTTCTGCAAGTCACAAATTGTATCTACTGATTAGCAAGTGCTTTTACCTGTAGTAGAAGCGTTTGACTATCACTCTGGTATCTCTCAGGACTTTCTGTTTTTTCTCTCTGTGCTGTTTCTTTTGAAGTGCTCCTCTCGGTACCTACTGCAGAAATTCAACAAAAATGGAGAAGGGTTTTCCAATCTACTTGCAGTACCTTTCTAAGTATGACATATTGTATGTTCTGGTGGGCCTACAGCAACAGGAAAAAGCTTGCTATTGCTAAAGTCACAAGGACTTCTAGGAGGGCTAGCTGAAGGAAAACAATTTCTCAGCTTAGGGTGATCACATAACTTTATCCCAGTCCATCACACCGCAGTGTTCAGTATTTAGGCAATGTACACATTTTCTTGGTATATATAGAAAGAAAACTTGACATGTTTTCTTACGTACATGATGAACAGGCAGATATTACCGCTGCACAAACATCAAGCCTTGAATGAGTTTTGAGCTTGTTGGCTAATTTCAGTCAATTTAGATGAGGTAAAGGAGAAAATAAGTATGTAGGCATACAGATACACACTACTGTCTACAGCAAGTCAGGCAGAACCTCACACCTCAGAATGGCTGTGGCAAAGGTACCTGTCCAGCTGGTACCTGCATAGCTCCATAACAGCCATCCAGTGATCACACCAGCCTCTTCCTTAGCTGGGCAGATCATGGACACAAGAGCCAAGTAAGGTTATTTGAAAAGATTTTGAAAGGCAGCCAAAAGCACTGCAGGTACATCTATGTGCACATGGACATTTAGGGAACTTGATGGAGATTTACCAAAGCATTCACAGTAAGGAATTACTTCAGGATACTGGAGACAGACACAGTAGGTGAGCTGCTGTCAGCCAGCTTGGGGTGATACCTGGGCTAGAAGCATCATCTCGTTCACATGACTCTGCTGGCCTTTGCAGAACAGTAACCTACAGAAACAAGATATCTGCACTGAACATCTGACTTCTCCAAAGCAGCAGTCAAGAACAAATCTTAAAAAGTTAAAATGAGATATCCAAAAGAACAGCATTAACTTACTTCTACCACAAGACAAGGAAGACATTCACAAGTGTAATGTCCATGTTGAAAAGTTTCCTTTATCATGGCTGAGTTTTGCCATTTCTGCCTCTATTTTTTTTCACCAAAACAAGTGGAAAGGAATTCTGCCTTTTCTGGCTTCATTAGGATGAAAGTCAGCACCCTCAGCAGGAAAGGAGCATTTTGGGGATAGAGAGGAGAAGAGGAAGGTGAAGATGATGTTATTTCCTTCTTTCATACTCCCTCTTGTCTCAGCAAGACAGAGAAACACGAGGCTTCATTTATTAGCATGTTCATTCAAGCTACTGAACAAGCCTGAGATAAAAACTCAGTGTCAAGAATATTGAAACAGCTCAACTGTTGAACGAAAGCTCATTTAACAAAAAAAGAAGGCCATGAGGGAGCAGGTTATAACCCCAATGCTTATCTTTAGGTCAGTACTACATGATAGCACTAATTGTAGAGCTACCCTAAACCAAGGAATTTTAAAGTTTCAAGATTTTTGAAGTACTTGAGTGGTGCAGAGCAACCATGAACAATGCAGCTTATTTCAGCCTTTTTCTGCACCTTATTCCAAGATAAATTCTATATTCCTCTCATGGACTCTCTCTGTCTGAATCATTCATGACTTTATAAAGGTTCAGCTACACTGCACTTCACGTGCATTGCTATTTAATCAACTTAACCATAATTCTCAACTATGTGACACAATGTTGCCTTAAGGGGATGGCTTTTCTGCCCAGGAAAATGCTGCAGCAACCTTGATCCTTTCTTCTTTAGTGAGGCCCTAAGAGAGGTTACCCTAGATAACTGATCCTCAAACACTGCACCTGGTTGCTTTCAGCACTATTTTTCTTCTTGTAGTGTTCTCTCCATCTTCCCAATGACCATTTGCCAGATGACTTTCAGACTCCTATCTGACATTTAGGAGGCTGACACAGAGCTATGCTTTGAAGGCAGAAGGAGGCTGATGCTAAGAGGACCTACTTTCAGTGTGCTTGTTTGTATTTACCTTTCAGCATTTATACTAAAACCTGATGTTGCTACAGATCCCTCCTGTACTGAGCTCATTTAGTAACTTTTGACTTGCGGGTCTGTGGTCACTCTGAGGCACAGATACTCATGTTACAATCCAAAGCAGAGTTCTGCAGAAAAATAGGAACTTGCCTTATGTGGAGGCTCCTTGTGAAAATATGTAACTTCTTCATCTGCTCCCATTACAGTCAGGAGATGCTGAATTTTTTTTCTGTCCTCCAATTCCCTGTAATTCAAAGAAAGCACTTTTTTTTTTTAAATACATCAAGACATTACTTGTTAATGCTTACAAGTTTTCTAAACGGTTGCAGTTGTTGAGGACATTGCTTTAAAAACAACCTCCTGAACACATTACTGATGTTGCCAATATAATAAGAACATCACCAATTCTGCTGGGATTGGAGAACCTCTTTTCAAATATGACAATACTACATGGGTTGATACAACAATAGCACATGTGGTAAAGCATTTTTATTGTAAAGTTATAAACTTTCAGATAGTAACTACATTAAGACCTGTGTCAGACTTTTCATCATACTCTTGAAAAGTGCCAAAGAACAGCAACATATGTTTTGATTTAAATTCTTAAATCTTTAAGAGAAAACTTGATACTATCACTCACAAATATTCTGAAGAAGGTTGGGAGCAACTTTGCCACTGGCAGCTTGTCTGGTATGATGGGTATATTACAGTTCACCAACTAAATGGCATTAAAAATGAGTGGCTGCCATCATGATCTCAGAGTGAGGGAAAACTATTTGCTTTGATCTGTATTTTCTACTCCAGCTAAAGTGTTTTTAGGGCTGAAGAACTTTTGCCAGGCAGATGCAAGATCTGCATCTGGGTTTTGGTAGCAGGGGGCTACAGGGGTACCTTCTGTAAGAAGGTGCTAGAAGTTCTTCCCACATGTTCAATAGACACAATGTCAGCCAGCTCCAAAATGGAGCTGTCACTGGCCAAGGCCAAGCCCATCACAATGGTGGTAGCACCTCTGGGATATTTAAGGGGGGCTCAGAGCCCCACCCAGCCTGGCCTTGAACACTTCCAGGGATGGGGCATCCACAGCCTCTCTGGGCAACCTGTTGCAGTGCCTTACCACCCTCATAGTGAAGAATTTTCTGCAAACATCTAATCTAAACTTGGCCTCTTTCAACTTGAAGATATCACCTATATCCTGTCACTACATGCTCCTGTAAAATTCCCTCTACAGCTCTCTTGTAGGCCCTTTAAGCGCTGGAAGATGCTGGAAGGGTTCCCTGGAGCCTTCTCTTCTCCAGGCTGAACAGCCTTTACTATCTCAGCCTGTCCTTATAGGAGAGGTGCTCCAGCCCTGTGATCATTTGATTGGTAACAGTTTCCACAAGTCAAGTCTATTTTGCCCATGACAGTAATTGTTGAGTGATCTCTGTGTTCTTATCTTTACCCATGAGCCTTTTGTTACATTTTCTCTCCCCTGTGCAGGGGAGGGGGTGAGTGATACAGAGTCTTAGTGAACACCTAGCATCCAGCCAAGGTCAACCCACCAGAGCCGGCTTCAATCAGAACTTCCACATTCAAATGAATCAAAATATGGACCTATGTTAAACTTCTGCTCTTTCTTCTACTACCAGAACAGGAGGAATAATAAGTGGAAAGATATTTAGCATCCCAGCAGAGCCCACCCTGGCAAGTGTGGCATACTTGTTTCTCTGAAGGCTCCAGATCTGGATGAGAACTAGCACACAGTTACACAATTGCTGCTGCCTGTGACCCAGCCCACACCACCTACGACAGCACACCTGATTTTCAGCCGGTCGTTCTCCGAGTGAAGACGAAGGACATGTTCCCTCTCCTGGAAGAGGTAGACTTGCATATCACTCAAAGCCTTCTGCAGCTTTGAAATCTCCTCTTCCAGCTGACGGACTTCCCATTGCAACTTGTGCTGAGTGGAGAAAATGAGGTACTTGAAATGATACAGAGCACTGGGCAACACTTACCAACTTTAAACTGCCTGTGCCCTCAGCCTATAACTGATATAGAACAACAGCCAGCTCAAGTGAATTATTTTATTCTCTTATAATACTTGTCCAGCTGAGGGCAGTATTGGAAAAATTATTTTAAAATGTTTCAGCAGGGAGTTCAGAGCCCCAAGAATCACTGTAACTACACATTAGTTCAATGAGGCCTCAACAAGGGGTCTCCAGTTTCCAGTGGTTGCACTTCCACGCTGGCAGTCACAGCAGCACAGGTACAGGGAGTGTGACATCAACAAAAACATAGCAAAGCCTCTGCAATAGCACTTAACTTTTAAAATAAATTATTGAAGAATACACAAAGTAACTTGAACAGCATATATTTCCCCAGGCTGTTTTCAGGCTGATTCAAGCATGGCCAGTACTTGGGAAGACACCTTAGTCACCTCAGTGATCATCCTGTTCCCAAAGGACCATCCACAATTATCAAGACGATTGCTAGACAGATACCTGCTGTAAGCCATATCAGAACACTGAATATCTTACAGATATTCTGTAAGATTTCTTCCTCTAAAAAGGCAGATTTGTAGGTTTTGGAGTTTCTTGTAAACTCTCATTTACTTGCTGTGTAGTTTACTGCTATGCTTATGAATTCCACTGTGTTAAATACAGATTATATCCATTACTCAAAGCCCATTAAATTTGGGCAAAAGAGCACTCCTTTACTGTGAGAAAAAAGGGGAAGATACTGGACAATATGGAGAATGAGCATCTAAATTCAGGCCTTAATAAAAACAAACAAACAAACGAACAAAAAAACAGAAGCAAAAACCCCACTGAAAAGATATAACCAAACTATGATAACTTTAGAAGAAGGTATGTTTCTGTCTGCTTTGAGAGGACAGGTAGACTTTACAATCACACCCCACAATCAAAATCTACTTATTTCTTCATAGCTCAGTTCCACCATGTTACTGGTAAATCTGGAGACATCTATGCCGAGTTTTCAACTGAGGAAAAACACTAAGTTTGTGGAAGGATATGTAGTCCATCATTGCTCAAAAACTCGTTCCCTACCTGATCATCATACGTTTCTTTGTACCTCTCCAGCCTTTTTACCAAATCCTCCTGTTCCTCATCAAAGTCAGCAATCTTCTTGCGGTAGTATTCCAGCAGCTCCCGGGAAGGATGGAGACGGGCCAAGCGCTCACTGATAGAAGGCAGAGGAGTAAAGTCCTCATGGTTTGGAGACTGGCAATCAGCATATCTGGATGAGACATGGGGGTTTGGCAGCCTGGCCAGAAACAGAGACATGTAAGCTTCAGAGATGAAAATTCGAACACTTTTTAAAATAGCTGAACGGGTTTTAAATTTTTACACAGATTCGATTTAAAATACGGATTAGCTTAACTGTGCTATGGGTGTAACAGGAGGTCACAGCATTAAGGAGAACCAAACCTTTTGATACAGAATGGCTTGCAGGTTTACTATACTGTGGAGAAGGGGCAAACTTATGGAAAAAGGATTAAAAAGTGTTATGGAAGTAAAGTCTCATAGGTTATTTAGGGAACGTGAATGTGAAAAGAGAAAGAAGAAAGAACAGAAGGACAGAACACAGAGGACAAAAAGTCTATTGTTCTGCAATTAGAAGCCACTAAAATGAGCAAGAAAACAATCTGTGACAGTCACCATCTGATACCCAGAGAAAGAAACACTTTCTAGAGACAGACCATTGAATAAAGGCAATAATTCAAGAAAACTGATGCACCAGCCACAATAATTTAAGGTGTAGGTTTAGAAATCTACATGCTTTCCTTTCTAGTGTACTTGACCTTATCCATGCAGCTTGTCCCTCCTCGATAGTGAAGTAGAACATACCAAGTTCTTTTATCATATATTGAAGTGCTAGATGTAAAGTAAGTCAATATTATGCAAATAAAATTAAGGATATGTATGATTACATGTATTTTCTTATAAACAATATTTACGACATTCAAACATTCAATCTGCTCAAACAAGCACCAAATTTGCAAACAGAGCTGCAGGGTTCACAGTTACATTGGAATGCATTTTTTTGTTAATTCTGTTGATCTGAAAAGCTCATTTTTCAAATGATACCATGAGTAACAGAAGTCTCTTTACTAAAGATCTGCCTAATGAAAACAGTCCAGAATCTGACCCTGGGGCTAGTGCCAGAATGCTGATGATAAAGTGATTTGATGGATGGCACCGAGACAGTAGTAACCTTTATGGAACCACTCACTAAAGCTGCTTAGACAGAACCCCAATGTACATCTATGAAAACGTGCCAAGCTCCTTAACTTCCAGCACTAGAGAAAAGCGTGAAATATACAAAAGGATTTTTTTTTTCCCCACGTAGGATCTTGCTGCAAGACCAGACATGCCTTAACACATTTAGAAAAATAAGTAACACCAGAAGGAAGGAAGTAACCCAGGCACGAGGTGAGCGCTTTATTGCGGAAGAGCAGCAGAAATGGAAAAGTGTAAAAGCAAGGAAGCACAGCAGGCACAGGAGCGGGCCAGAGGGTGCTCTACTACAAACCAGGCCACCAGGCAGGAAGGAAAGGGCTCCGGGGCCCCCGCTGCCCCGAGAGGAGCGGCTCCCCCACACTCACTACCTCGAGCAGCGCGGGGTCGCCGCCACGCTCATCGCGCCCCTGCGGAGCGCCGGGCTCTCGGCGGGCGGGGGACAGCAAAGCTTCAGGCACTCCGGGAGGCCGGCGGCGGGGAGTGCCCGGCGGAAACCCCTCGGGGAAAGCCCCGGGACGGGGGTTCCCGGGACGGGGGTCGCGCCGCCGCCTCTCGGCCCCAACGACCAAACAACCGCCACCCTCCGCCCGCCGCGGCTTAAACTCCGTGGCGCCACGCCCCCCACCTCCTCCTCCAATCACAGACGGCTTTCTATGCGACGTCAACCATCTGCGCCAATCAGCGATGGCGACACGGGCGGCGGGGGCTCTGGGAGTTGTAGTCCCTGGGAGGTCGGAGGGGCCATGGCGCGTGCGCAGCCATGGCGGGGACACGGGGAGGGCTTGAGGGAGGGACCGCGGGGCCTGCGCGTGTTAACCCTGGTTTTATGAGGGCAGCCCTTAGACCTGTGGGCCGAATACACGCAAACCTGGCAGGGGGGACTCTTTTCATACACAGAAGCAAAAACCGCCCCTCGAACGCCGGTTTGTGTTTGGAAATGGACTGAACGAGACGTAATATTGCGCAGTCACAATAAGTTACCTGCTTGAATTCTGCCTGAATTTAATGTATTCTTTGGATCATCTCGATGCCTTTTAGCCTCTTCATCCCACTCGAGTAACCAGAAGTACCTACTAGTGGTCTTACCATTTATGCAACACACGATCTCCTAATTCACTAAGTGTGCTGGTGAAAAAAAAAAAAAAAAGGCCTATACTATTAGGGATTTGGACTTGATGATCCTTGTTGGTTCCTTCCATCTCAGGATATTCAGTGATTCCCCTTAGTTAGACTGGGTGCTCTCTCCAGAGAGCAGTGGAATACATTGTACACAGGGCTGAAGTATTCTCTCGGGAAAGTGATAAATACTTCCAGATAGCTAAGAAGAATAAAGACTAACAGAGGGTACACAAGTCCTAGCACGGACCAGTGTTTCAGAAGCCAACAGCCCCTAAACCGGAGCAGGTAACAGAGAAAAGCGTAAAATTCAAAAAGGATACTTTGCAGAACCGGTATGATGAGAAAAATGCCCCCTTGGGTTATTTGGGATATTTAGCTTTTTCCTGTTAGGAAAACCTGTGCAATTCCCAGCATTGCCTTCCAGAGCCCTCCACTAACCCAAACATATTAACACAAAGCTGAAACAACCTTGAAGAGTCAGTCTACAGGGAAATCAGCAAAAGAGTGGTTCTCAAAACAAAGCTTTTGAGCATGGAGATTTTTCCCTCTGGTATTCCTGGCTAAAACGTTCCTTATCTTCAAACTGGGAAGGTTGTTGATTCTGCTGATGGGAATAGAAAACAGATGTATTTCCTCAAAGGGCTGTGGTACAGCTTGTCAGGAGAGAGACACAACCAAATAATAATAAGAAAAAAAATGGAAGGAGTTCATAGAAATATGATTTCTGGATACTGGCAAGAAAATATCTGCATTCCACATGCTTATACAGTCTTACATAAAAGTGCCAAGCAACCATGCCAGGAATCCCCTGCAAAATGCAAGAATACTTTGCAACAACAGAGTAACCTCAATCTGCTCAACGTTTTATAAGATGAGTTTGCCCTTACCTGTAACTTCTGTCAAAATTAAGTGTTTGCAGTGGGGACATGTGTTTACCACATGTACAATGCAGGCGACACCTCTTTAAACTGGCAAGGAAGCGATGCAGATAAATGTATTTGGTCTGAAGCAGATTTTGTAAGCCTCATGGTAAGAGGGGGTGAGGAAATTAACTTTTTTTGAGCCTGAAATAGTACACCAGGACCGAGGTTTGATTAATCAAGAGGATAAATATTCACAGAGAATAAAGTGAAACGTGGCGTTTGGTGAACACTGAAGGCAGGGTTCTGGTAAAAAAAAACCAACAAAACAACAACCTAACAATATACAATTTATTTTGGAAGACTATGTTGTGATGGATAGGTAAAAGAGGTACTTAATGAGTCCCAGGAGGTACTTAACGAGCCCCAAGTTGTGATTACTTAACTTAGGAAATAAAACAGTGCGTAGGGGGAGATCAGCAGAGTATCCATCCATAGCAGCAGGGGTTGGGGGGTGACAGTGGAGCATTTGGCACAACCTGAGGAAGTTCAGCTTGGGGGAGACTGAGGGGAGACCTCATTGCAGTTACAACCTCCTAGTGAGGGGAAGAGGAGGGGCAAGCACTGATCTCTTCTCTGTGGTGACCAGTGACAGGACCCGACAGAATGGCCTGAAGTCGTGTCAGGGGAGGTTTAGGTTGGGTATTAAGAGGAGGCTCTTCCCCAGAGGATGGTAGGGCACTGAACAGGCTCCCCGGGGCAGTGGTCACAGCGCCAAGGCTGCCAGAGGCTCTCGGAGCGTTTGGACAACGCTCTCAGGCACACGGTGGGGTTGTTGCGGATGGTCCCGTGCGGGGACAGGAGCTGGACTGGATGGTCCCTGTGGGTCCCTCCCAGCTCAGGAGGGTCCTGCGCTCACAGACAGACGGACTGACGGACAGACGGACGGACCCTCCCGCTCCAGGGGGCGGGGCCTACAGGAGGGCGGAGCCGGCGAGGGGGCGTGTCCTGTTTGTGGGCGCGGTCTACCGTCCGGCCCAGACAATGGGCGACGCGGCCGCCCCGCACCGGAACTGAATGGCTCGGGTTTCCTCGCACATTCCTCCGCGGCGGAAGTGGCTCCGGCCCCGCCCTCGCGCTCCGTGGCGCCCTCCTGCCCCGCACAGTGCCCCGAGAGGCGGCGGGCCGGGCGTGTCCGCGCCAGGAACTGCCGGAGGGGCGTCCCTGGGGACAGCGGGCGGGTGAAGTGCCTCACCAGTAGAGGCGCGGCGGAGGGACTACTTTTCGGCTCGGAAGGCAACGCTTCTTGCAGTTCCGGGGGAGGGCTGTTGAGGCCCGTCACTTCCGGCGGGCCGGAGGCGAGGAGCGGGGCTAGGGCGGGGGGAGCGGCCCGGGCCGGGACAGCGTCCGCCACCGTCACTGCGGCACCGCCGCCGCCCGCCCCGCCGGGGATGCGCCTCGGCCCCCGCTCCAGACCCTGAGCGCCCCGCCTTCCCCGCTTCGCCCTGCGCTCCCGGCGGCGCCGGCGCCCCCCTCCCCCTGCGGCCATGGCGGGGGGCGGCGGGTCGCGCTATGCGGCCGAGTTCGTGCCGCCGCCCGAGTGCCCCGTGTTCGAGCCCAGCTGGGAGGAGTTCAGCGACCCGCTCGGCTTCATCGGCCGCATCCGTGGCCTGGCCGAGAAAACCGGCATCTGCAAGATCCGGCCCCCCAAGGTACCGCGCCCGGGGGGGCTGAGCGCGGCTCGGGGGCTCCGCGCGGGGCGTGGGGGGCCGGGCAGCGCCTTCCCCCTGTCCCGGGTCGCCTGGGGTGCCGGGTGTCCCCTCCGATGGGCCGCGGTGCCCGTGCCGGGGGCACCGAGGGACCTGTGGAGTGTCTGACCTCGGAGCGGGGTGTTGGGAGGTTGCTCTGCCCAAGGCGAGAAGCGAGTGGTGCGTGGACGTGTCTGGAACTTCACGCTCTCGTCACTTCAATAAAAAACTCCACCGGCCGACTTGCGAAAGCTGCGAGCGCTTCGTGGGTGAACTCGGGCGTTTGTTCCGGCAGGGGAGGAGAGAGAAAAGAGGGTGTTTGTTTTTAGCGGATTGCTGTTTATAAGCATAGCCTGTAAACTGCTAAGAGGAGCGCGGCCACCCTGTTTGTGCAGGGGAATTATGTTTATTTGAGGCAGTTTAGGAGGAAGAAGCTTAATCGCTCCGATGACTCGGTCATTATTTCACGATCACTTGTCCAGTGACCTGGGAAAACCATCTCGACAAGGCAGAAGGCAGTTAGGTCCCTAAATTATTAAAGTACAAATGGACTTTAAATATGGCAGTTAAGTAAGAGGCTTGAAAATACCGAGAGAGTTAAAAGCCTGAAAAGAAAGCGTGAACTCAGATACGGGGTTTGCCGATTGGATTTCGTGATCCCCCTCCCGGCCTGTTTTGGTTCCCGGAATCTATTTAGTTGGTTTAATGGCACGGGGAAGACTTGACCTCCACGGGGCTGCCCTTTCTAAAATAAGCAGAATGGCTCAGGTTGAGAGGCCCCAAGAAACCGATCCAGGTCCTGTTCATTGAGAATAACGAGAACTTTCCTGGCCGTGGAATGTGTTTGTGTTTCTCCGCGACTGCTGAGCTGTTCGCACTGCAGGGTTTCACGGGATGCACGAGTTGATTTGCAGCCTGCAAGAAGGACTAAATCAGACCCTTCACACTAACCTTCCTGATTTATTGCTCTTTTCCATTATTGGAAGCTGTAAATATTTTACAGTTGGACTTGAGGCCTTTATGTGCTGCAGCAGAGCAAATAATAAATGATTAGCGTGGCTTGTTCACCTGGAATGAGATGTCCTTGCTCTCTTGTATTTGCTGCCAGGTAGATAATCCACTGTAACTAAAGCTTTTGTTTTTTTAAAAAAAAAAGTGCTGAAAAACTGAATGACTTGTTTTGATGTTGTAACACAGTTGTGGGAGATGGGGCTGGGAGGCACTTGTGGTTGAACCGACTGGTGGCTGGTGGTGCTGAGAAGGTCATTGTTTAAGGCTCCATTTCTGTTGAAAGAGCTGAGCTCCTGACTGGTGGTCTTATCTTTATACATGAAAATGCTAGATGTGTTATAATGTGCTTTATTTAGTCTTTGTTGCTGTTGACAGTGAGAATTTTTCAGTGTGCAAGATATATGGAACTTTTTTTAGAGTAACTAACCAGCAAGCTACAGGGTGTACCACTGATTTAAATTTAGTGTGCAGCAACACATACTGTAATGTTTGAAACCTTATTTTCTTTCACATTTTGACTTCTGTGAGGATCTTCTCCTCTAGCTAAAATATTGTGGGAGGAATGCTATTGTGTAAGCACAAGAATGTCTTTAAATTGGAAAATGATATCAGCGGTTGTACTGAGAAACTCATTTACTGTTGGAAGCCTGTTTACTCAGGCTTCATTGGGGTCTGCTGGTTTTGTGCCTTGAGAAGTTTCTGGAAGCAATAAAACGTCTTTCTGTCTCTGTTTAGGACTGGCAGCCTCCATTTGCATGTGAAGTACAAAGTTTTCGTTTCACTCCACGAATTCAGCGCCTGAATGAACTGGAGGTGAGCTTGCCCACTGTTGATATAATTTTGTGTTTGCACTAAAAGCAGGAGGTCTCCCTGCTTGAGATTTGCATCTTGGCAGGTTTCTGGATGGGGGATACTTTAGAAACCCGTAGACCACATCAGTGTTTATGCTTGGCAGTGGCAGAGTTCATATAAAATAACTCTCCATGGCTTTGAGAAAAGTCTGTTTTTTATTTTATTACCCAAAATAGCCACAAGAGTTTTTCACATTCAACTGGAAATGTCTAAAATGAATTCCAAATACCATGTGTGTAGTAAGAGCAGCCAGTGTCTAGCATTCAGAACTCCACAGGCAAGGATTTTTTTCTCTCTTGAAATATTTACTGCTGTTCTGAAGCCTCTGGTTACCTCATACTGATTTGATAATGCCTCTTAAGCCTTAAAAAGAACTGATATTTTTTTTTATGGCCTTATTATAGTCGGTTAATTTTATGATTTAGAAATCTATGTGAGCTTTCTTGAAAGCAGCATGAGTTCCATTCTGCCCTGGTTTTTGCTTTTCTCTACAACACTTCTCAAAGCCCTGCTCTGTTCACATGCCAAAACGTCGTGTATCGTTTGGCTTGTAAATGGGTCTCCTTATGGAAAGTGATTTGAGTACTCCTAAAATGCTCAGGGGAGGAGGCCCTTCTGCATGGTTAAGGCATATATAAAAACTGTTTGTAACTCTCCCCCTCCCCACCAGTGTATATTTTAATAATTGCTCTTGTGTTTCTCTCTGGAATGCTGGGGTTTTTTTTCCTAAGTTTGGGTTTTGGTTTCAAACCAAGAATCTATTAGTTTGGTAGGAGTTTGGTTTATAGGATCTTAAATGCAGAGAGAAATACTTTTTATCAGTGTTTCTATTTTTAGGCTTTTTTAACATGACTGAGAAATACCTCCCTTGCCAAGTTCCCCGTTGAAAATCAGAACATTATAAAAACTTACCTTTTTCTCTCAGGACTGTAAGGTTTTGTCACATTGGTTTTGGGATGTACATGATTGTCTGCTTTTGTTGTTTGCAGGCAATGACAAGAGTGAAGCTGGATTTCTTGGATCAGTTAGCAAAATTTTGGGAACTTCAAGGATCCAATTTAAAAATCCCTGTGGTCGAGAGAAAGATACTGGATCTCTATGGTCTGAGCAAGGTAAGTATTTGTAGGCCTTAGTCAGGCAGGGACTTGTATTTTCATTCAAGCTCAAGAAGCCACCTAACAGGGAGGGTTTGTTTTACAGCACTGATCTCATTAATGTGGAGATTAAATAATTGGGGGAAAAAACCACAGTAAACAACATTCCTAATTTGAACTGTTATGGCAGATATGTCATAGCATAGTTAAATCAGTTGCCTGTGGTTGGATTCTATACAGCAAGTATTCATTACCTCGTATAGCTTGAATATCCTGGTGTCAGCTGGCCACTTGCTTTTTAGTTCTCCTTTTTCACATGTGGTGGAGCTGCAGGAGTTTGAGGTGCTCTTTGGGAAGTCAGCAGTGTGCTTGTGTGCAGTTCAGCTCTGAACTAGCGATTCTGTAGTTAATTGTTGTAATTGCTCCCTCCTCTCTCCCAGAAGAGGTTTTTATAAACATGCATCTTTGAGAATTTATAGTGTCAGTTTCAGGAACAATTATTTTAATTTTAAAACCAGACTCAGCTTAAGGCTGGCTAGAAATCTATTCTACTGTAGTTATATTTGGTGTGCTGTGTTTCAAAGCTTACACACAAATGAATTATTGGAATTTGCTTTTGCACTGGCAAAATGTATGTACCATTATAAACTTAGCTGTTAAGGATGGCTTGTTAATATACATAGGTAGATTTCTTCTTACAGGGTAAAGACTGAAGTTCTGGTAGTTCTAGTGCTTCTAGGTTAGAGCATCAGTTTCCATTCCCCATCAAGATTCCTTTCTCACAGGTAAGTAAAAATGTCAAGATCTGAATAGGTTTCATTTTTAAAGAAAGAGAAGTCGAGTACTTTGGAAAGTCTGGAAGTGCTGATAAAGTTGCAGAGAAAAGCTGATAAAATGCCTTTCAGTGGTTTTTTTTTTTTTTCCTTTTTGTGTCTGTGGTGTTTTACTGGGATATGCAGAGTATCAGGGGTACTGGGGAATATCTGGGTCACTGGTATGAGCTGGAACATTTTAGTTGGCTGCAGATGTGCAGGTCTCAGCTCATATAGTTCACTAGTGGCTTGTCTAGCCATTGTTCATGTATAGATAATTTTGGAAAACAAATTTTAATGGAAATTTTGAAGATAAGTTGAAATTTAGGACTGGCTTAATTTTAATAGGCTTTTCTAGAACTTTTCTGTACATATGAGGAAAAATAATGATCAATAATATTACTGTTTTATTAAAATATATCTGATTATGGGAGGAACTAGAATTAGCAATTTTACTTGTCACTGTCACAATTAGACTTCTGAATTTACCTCAGCCTCAAAAGCAAACCATGAATTTCACTCCAGTAATGAAATGTTTTTGCACTGAGATTTTTAACAGTCTGTGAAACATTAAGCATGAAATTTGGTCCTTGTTGTCCTTGTGTAAAGAAATGGAATGCAAAACTCCACTGCTGCAGAAATGGTAGTAGTCCTACAGTAATGTAAATGAAATTATAATCCCTTTGTGTTTTTAGCTACTTGGCAGTGAAACTTTAAAAGGAATGGAGGCAGTGGAAATGTTGCCAGTGTTTCCGAGGAAGCAACTCATATTGTGTTATGATCATTACTTGGAGGCAAATGATCTTGTTTTTTATATGCAAGCAATGGTAGTTCTGTATGTGAATTACTCATGTCAAACCAGTTAAAGTCAGGTGTAAAAGCTGGACTGAGTTAATGGGACGGTAATTTCCCTTTTTTTATAGTAGTCTCTCTTCTATTTAGGGTTTTTTGTGAGAATTTCTCTAACTCTAAAGTTTTGAGCTCCAACACTCCCTTCTGCCTGGGGTCTATTAGAATGGGCTTTACTTCTGGACAGACTTGTGTTTTGTGTCAGAGTACAACTCTGGTGAGAGTTAACTTCTGAGTTTGGTAGGGTTTGTATTGTGTCCAACACATCATAAATTTTAACTGTTGGACTCCTCCTGTCTAGGGCAGTATGCAATTTACATTTACTAGATAAATTGTCATGTTAAATGTATGAAGTAATGAGACTAAGTAAGTGCTTCGTTATTAAAGTACTAGTCTTCTGGGAAACAAAAGCTAAATCCAGGATTCTGTCACTTTTCCATAAAACCTTTTAACATTTGGTTGGTTTCATTGATTCTTGGTTTATGCAAGTTGGTGAGAGCGGCTCAAACCCCTTAACTTTTTATTTCTGCATTTCAGATTGTTGCTAGCAAAGGAGGCTTTGAAGTAGTCACTAAAGAGAAGAAATGGTCTAAAGTGGCGAGTCGGCTTGGCTACCTTCCAGGGAAGGGCACAGGGTCCTTACTCAAGTCTCATTATGAACGGATCTTGTATCCCTATGAGCTCTTCCAGTCCGGAGTCAGCCTTATGGTGAGATGCTTGTCTTTCACTATATGAAGAGGGGACCCAAACAGCACAGAGAGTGCTGTGTTACTGCACAGAAAACTAGGACATAGGGCCTGTGCTTTTAGAAGCTTCAGCTCTGCATACAAAGCTAGAACCACCCTCACACTCACCTGTGACAGAGTAGTGCTAAGAGCTTATGTGACTTTGTGTAGTTATTGTTGCATATTTTTTTTATAGGACTGAAGTCGACTCTTGTTGGGAAGGAAAACAAGGCAAAAGATGATTCGATTAATTGCTAAGATCTCTTTTTCTCTTGATAAGCTGGTAGTTGAGATTCAGTTTCCGTAGTTGAAGGGTGTGTGGGTGAATTGGCCTCTTGTCCAGACGGTGTGTGTAATGCTGTGTGACTTCACTTGTCCTGTTTCTTAGCAAACAGAATGATTCACAGGCTGTGGAATGACCGGCACTGCCTGACCAGTCATCACGGTGTGCTGTGCTCTGATCCCCTAGGGCATCCAAAAGCCTAACTTGGATCTTAAGGACAAAGTGGAGCCTGAGGACCTCAGCTCAGATGCCCAGGCTTCCCCAAAGCAGGCGTCAAGAATGAACGTTGTGCTGAAGAGAACCAGGCGCGTCAAATCCCAGGTACCTGTTAACCTGCTCCTACACAGAGCAGTGCAGCAGCCTTTGGCTGTGGGAGAAGCACCACCAGGAAGCAGTCTTCAGCTAAATAAAATCCAGAAAAGGTTGTCTTTCTGAGACCTGGTTTGATGTGGTAGATGCACTGTTTATATCAAAACTTCTAAAAGCTGCTTTTTGTTTATTGATGAGTGGCCTAAGTACCTTGGTAATGAATGCATCTGTGAACACTAAACAGATAGAAAGCTGTTTTTGAATTATGTTAAAGCTTCTGCTTGTGCAACATTCTAAAACATTTTTAAAACCTTCTCAAATATGTCCCTTAGTGACACAAATATGTGTAGGTAAGTCTTTGTTGATTGTGCAATTGCATGTGGGACTGTCTCAAGCCGGGCAGACTATTTCTCTGAAGAAATAAATATGTGAGGAGATGATCAGTGATGGCTGGAACTGCATAGGATTACTGCAGTTTTGCTACTGAAAAGCAGTTTGTTTTCTTCAGAATTACTGGTGTTATAGGAATTTCTGATATTCTACCAGGTGATATTATATCCTGGGAGTACCCCTCAGTAAATGTCAATTCAGACTGAATCACCACTGTTCTAAATGGTCTCATTAGAAACAACTGTGAGGTCTTGTCCTGATGGCTCTGTTGCACTATTTAAAGCAGGCCTTCACCTTTTGACAAAGATATCCATTGCAAGCAGCATCCTAAGGCTCTTCACATGAGATCTGGTGGCTCCCTGCTGGCTCATCAGCAGAGCGTGGGCGAAAGCTGGATTTATATGCAACCAACTTCCTACTTGCTTCATGCCATTCTAGACTTAGTTTCAGAACTGCCAGGTTTTTTCAAATGCTCTTAAACTGCCTGTTTTCAAATGCATCTTTCTTGTCACTGATATACTTGAGTATCCCTTATAAACTTTCACATTTTTCTCTGATGTCATGATCGATTTAGGCTGAATTGTCTTTTTTAGTCCGTTCTCTTAGCTGTCTGAAGCTGACTTGATGTAATTTATCATAGCCATATAACAAGGTATCACATAAGCAGTCTCAGGCTGTGATCTTACCAGATTTCTCAAATAAAGCATTGTTGGTGAGCTCTCCAGAAAAACTGAGAACACTGCATGAACTGTGATCATTCACTATGTGGAATTCTCTTTAGGATTTTACTGAATATTACAGGAAAATGCCAGAATGACCTTATCCTCATACATGGTATAGAAGCGTCACTATGGTATTAAGATCCTGTGTGATCTTTTCTCCTACTGATTTCAACAGAATAATGGTACTCCTAATCGTTTCTCCTTGTTGGAAAAATGATTCTGTGGTGGTCCTGGCACTGCTGTAGCTGCTTCATTTTGTTTAGAGGGGCTGCATTTCGGAAATGAAAGATTATTTTATTTGGATCATCTGCAAAAAGTAAAAATATATATATATATTTAAATGTCTTTTATTAGGCTTGTAGCCAAGCTATCTTTTAAGCATTACAGTTATTAAAATGGCTGAAACGACTTGTGTAATACCGGAAAAGCTCAACCTACTTGCATAGCCAGGAGGATTAGTTTCTGGCTGTGTTGGAAGCTGTGTATAACAATCATAAGTCATCCCTGGAACACCATTTAGAGACAGATTTTTTTTTTGTCCTCAGTAGCCCCAAATGGTAGAGGGTAAATACCTGAGAACATGGAGCATTTGTTCCAGATTTCAGTGTCAACAGGACGCTGTTTAGTGTTTGAAGTGCAAACCTGGAATTGTACCAGGGATTGTCTAAATAGTCTTCAGAGAACAGGTAATATGCAAGTAATGTAAAGACTGCTAAATAAATGTCATTCTGCTCTAGTTGAAACATCTGAATGATTTGTGTGTAGTGTGCCAAGTAGTCCAATGCCTGGGTAGTGAGCATGGATAACTCCACAGGCCCCTGCATCTCTGTAGATCTTTTTCAAGTGCTAAAAGTACTTTCCAAAAATTCTCTGCATCTTCTTGCAGATAACTTGCCTAAGAACGGATAAGAAAGCGTAAAGACAGTAATCAGAAATTACTTGAATAAACATCCTCAGCAGTAGAAGGTGTCAGACTTCAAATAAGCAAATTTCAGGGTTTTTAGAGAATGTGAAAAATGAAAGAAAATAGGGAATGAGTATTTTGTGGGTAGGGCGGGTTGAGAATCTGAACACCACAATCCAATGTCAGTTAAAACTTTATATCTGAATAGGAGAAGAATAATTTGATGATGAGAGATTCTGTTCAGAAAATAAACTGAGTGCTGTATTCTCTCTCTTTTCTGTAAATGAAGCTTTCACAAATAAAAACTGGAGAAGGGCAACTGAGTTCCTAAGGGCTTGTAAAAAAAAAGTAGGATTAATTCAGATTAGAAAAAAAGAACATCCTTAAGGAAAGATTCAATTTAAGAGAGTACTTTCTTAGAAAAGAGTAGTGTCTCTTCATAGATGATGTGTTAGGGTGTATTTTAACTGACAAGGGATTTGTCTAATGAGGTTACATCATGGTGATTTGTGGTAAAGAAATGCAATACTGGAACAAAAAGTTCTGTCTTTTCAAAGGATGTTAACTTAATGTCCAGAGAATTTTCTTAAACCCAATTCTGAGCAGTATGTATGCTTTCAGGTTTCTCTTAGAAGAAGTCTGGTTGATTGTAGAATAACGTAATAAAATAAGTTTCAGTTTTTTTAGTTTGGAAGATTTCCTTCCATGAGAATAGCTGTGAAACAAAACAGTGAAACAAAAGAGCTCTGGGATATGCTGACAAATGCCCCAAACATGTAAATATTTTGGTTCTTGATTGTAACTATTGTGTTCTTGCACATTGAGGGTGGAGGAATGGGGATGCAAATGTTTCAAAGTTAACGAGGGTGGGACAACGGAAAAAGGCAGTGTGTGTGAATCCAGTGTAACTGGATCATGTTATTAGGATTGGCCTATATAGCAGGAAAGCCCTTGGGTTGTACTTTCAGTTGAGAAGGTGAAAGAAACAAAATTATGTCTGTATTCTTCGGCACAAAGAGGAGATGAGAATAGAATCACAGTTTAATCAAGTTCATTTCACTGATGTGGAGAAGATATAATGCAAAACTGAGGTTGTGTTGTTAGCAGTGAGAAAATGGCAAGGAATGCACCACTGCCACTTCCATGTGCTCACAGTTTTGAGTTTGCTTTTTACAGTCTTAAAGGACACCACTGAAAAACTACTCAGTGAGGCTTCTGAATACTATTGGTATTTGCCCCTCAAACTGGCAGTATCCTGGCAGTGTTCATGAGGCTACGTAGGAATCTGGATTTTTAAAAAAATTTCCCTTTCAAAAAGCTAACTTTTTCAAAACTATAGCTTTTTCCACCTGAGCATGAATGGGTTTCATCCACTTAGGTTTAGTGGAATCCGAGTAAATCTGGGCAATGGAGTTATGAAAATAAATTTAGGGAATGTGTTTTTAAACCAAGCTGTAAATCTGAAGAGATGTTGCTGCATGTTAACGATTTATTTTTAGTAAATATGGTAGTAAAATTGTTTTTCATGTGTCATTGAGAAAACTATCTTAGGTCAGAATAGCAGAAGTTGTGGAGATAGTTCATAAATGCTGGTGAAATGATGGCTCTGCTGACAAATGTAATGTAGGTTGATTCTGTCAGGTTCTATTAGTTGAGAGAACGATTGAGTTAATGAATTTCAAATGGAAAATGAGGGACTGGGAAGTCTCCAGGTGTGTTTCCTTATGGCTTGTTATCCAAAAAGTGAGGAATTGGTGAGGAAAAATTTTCCAGTTAGCATGCAGGTTCACAGTGGGCTTAACAAAGTTGGTAACATATATCTACAGTAAAAATAATTTAATACCAACATATAAATGTTCAGAATTAGAATATCAGCAATAATTAGTTTGGAAAGATGCCCGTTAGCACACTGCATACACAGTTCAGTGAGAACAGGGACTTTAAATATCACAAAAAATTCCACAGAGTAATAATGCCTAGGAAATGAAATCCCTTCAAATGCCTTCCTGAAGCAAGGAAAACAACTCTTTTAGGCTGCATAAATGGAAATCATCTCTTTTTTTTTTTTAATCTTTATTGCAAATGCATTTGAACTTACTTTAAACACTTCTGGGAAGAGTTGGTTTTGGTTATTGATTAAAAACTGTGAAAACCTATCACCCTGAGGGACATGTACGACATATCAGGCCATCGTTTTGAAAAATAACAGATGAAGTATCATCAGGAAGTTACCTGAATAATAACCTTTTTAAAATTAGATACCCGCCTTCAAAATTGATAAATTTCCTGAGATCTTTCAAGATCAGTGAATTGCTGAAAGAAGATTTTAAACAGTGACAGTTTAGTGGCCTTCTATATCGGGTCAGAAAGGTTTTTCAAAGTATAAGGAGGCAACATAAAGAAGAATTCCAAGGTGATTGTGTTGCAGATGAAAGCAGGATAAATTCTTCTTTTTTTCTTTTTATTGTTAGTTTAGCAGCAGCGATGTGGGAAAATGATGCAGTTCAGCAATGGGAAACAGGAAGAAGTTCAGTTGAACAGAACATTTCAGGAAACAAACACTGGCAGGGGCATGGAGTTGTCACCAAATGGGTCTTTTCACCTCTGCTTTTGAGTTTGCAACCTGAGTAGCTGTGATTTGAATTGTACTCATAACGTTTCATCACAAATAAACCCAGGAGCAGCCAAGCTCAAGGAAGTTGGGTGGAACTCATTAGTGTCCTGTGGATGTTTCTACTCAAGGAAGCAGATAACAAAATCCGTTGAAGCAGTGTGTGTGTTTTAAAATCCAGGCATTTGGCTGAATCATGGTGATTTTGGAAAACGTTGCTGTGGCATTCTTATTTTTTTGCTAAATGTTAAACCTGGTTCTTTTATTTGCTGTCTAGGCGACTTTCTGTAGTTGGTCTACAATACTAGATGCGAAATAGTTTGGAAATTTGAGGCAAAACTGCTGTCTTTTATTCCATTTGCCTATGTTCATTTGCTTTAGGAACAGAAAATCATGTCTTTTCATGCTTCTTGTTTCCTTTCTTTTGATGAGCAGATGTTGTGGGAGAGTGGAATATAAACAAATTATGGAGAAACCTGGAGGGGAAATATTGGTGGTTTGTGCTGATGTGGTCTTGTTTTTCTTTTTAGGCAGAGGGAGGAGAAGTGAGTAGAAACACTGAACTAAAAAAGCTGCAGATCTTTGGAGCTGGACCCAAGATGATGGGACTGACATTGGGAGCAAAGGATAAAGAGGGTAATTAAATCTTGGGCTCTTTGCTTGTAAAGTAGTGAGACTGTGAAATCTTTCTGAATGTCTCTAGAGGCAGCATTAAGAAGTAAGCAAATCAAAACTTGAAAGAGAAAGCTAAGTGTTCTAGAGTTTCATTCACTAGAAAGATTTACAGGGTGCTTCATATAACTTGGCAGAGTTTCAGCTCTTTATGTATTACATAGTAACAATAACAATTAAGCAGCTGTTCTGTGAACTGAGTGACTGGAAGGAAAAACAGGATTTGACAGTACTGAAACTGATCCTGCCAGATAAAATTGCACAAATTATGGGTGTAATCCACTCTGTTTCATGAGGCAATTGGGATCACCTGTGAGGATAAGCAAAATACGATTTTCTTAATCCTTGCTGATTTTAGATGAGCCAGGTAAAACACAACATTTTTGCTTTCTTTGCACCGTCAGGTAGTTTCTTATCTGAAGTGCAGAGTACCAGGCTATGTATCTGTGGTGTTTCTGAAAGTTAAGTCTATCTGGATGTGATATTAATAACATTTAACTTTATTTTAAGATGAGGTGACACGAAGACGCAAGGGAACCAGGTCAGAAGCATTTGGAATGCAGATGAGGCAACGCAAGGGAACTCTTTCTGTCAACTTTGTAAGTTTGATTCCTCTGCGGTGATTTCTGATAAAAAGGACTTGGTTGGTTTACTAAGATTATTCTTTTTTCTCTGAAACAGCCCCCACCCCTCCATATAGATGAATCACTGCACACTGCAGCAGATGATACTGTTAGGAAGAACATAACAGTATTTTGAAAAATACTCTATTCCCTAGGTTTTTGTTTTAATCTTTTCTTTGCCATGTGAAGCTTTTTGCTGTTCATACTTGCCCCATGCTTGAATGCCTTCAGTAGTTCAGTTTCTCTTCGGGCTCTTCTTTGTACAACAATTCTCTTCCTTAGAAGAAATTTTGAGGTGCTCCAGTACTTCAGGATTTTGTTTTTAGCAATTCCACCTTTTGTGTCTTTTCTATTTTGAGTTTTAAAGTAGTCATTATACAAGTCTACTCAAGAGAAACCCCTAAGGAGAAAAATAAAATGTTCAGTGCTCTGATGTTTGGCTGTGGAAAAGCAGTGGATTGTTGTTCTTGATCTCTTTCAAAGCACATGATTTTCTGCTTTTAAAGTATCATATTTAGCATGTGTACACGACTATGAAAGAAGATACATGCATTTAATGTCTAAAGAATTAGAGTCTTCACTTACAATTCAGCTGTTGTTTTTTTTCTTCACCTGAAAACGCTTACAAGAGCTTATTTTAAATTTCAACCATAGAAAGCTAAGGCAACCTAAGATTCTAGTAATCATATTTTTTTTCTTTGGAAATGCCTCCTGGGGTGGAAAAAGTGTGAGAGAAGCTGGATATTTGAAAACCAGATCATTGTGCTATTGCAACTAAGTCAGAATTTGTGCAACTTCAATTTTTTTTTAACTGTGCTACTACTTCTTAGTATCTCATGTTCTTAGGCCATGTCAACATTGTGACAATTTTAAGTATGCTTTAATTTAAAAATATTTTGTCTAGACTCTTGGAGATTTTTTTTTTTGAAAACTAGCATTTGTTTACTCTTTTCATTTACTGCTGTTTGTAAGTGAAAATGAAAATACTTTAGCAACAGAACTGTGTTGGTGTCACTCTAATCTTTGTGCAATTCTGTGACAGTATTATTTGATTCCACACTTTTTTAATATTTGGATAAAAGATTTTCAAGGAAAGCAGTCTGAAATGCAGGGGTGATGCATTTGCCTTGTATAACTTTGGTCTGAAAAATACTGTGGAGCAGGTTTGTTTATACTTCCCCATCATTTATTTATCTTTTTGTAAAATTCTAACTGTGAAATTGATTTTATTTACATGAATTGCTAACTGGAAGATAAAATACACCTATTTATCTCCTCTTCTGCCCCTCATGCATATAGTTATATATCATCATAGTCTTAATCTGCTTTGTTACATGGCTAGCAGGCTTGTTTGTGGTTATGCATAATTACAGATCTGCTTGTTGTGAATATCTGTTTCAGTGCAGTTTTTTTATTTGACAGATCACCATTTATGCTAACGTAGAGACTGTGTATGTTAATAGGAATTTGGAGAGAAGGTGTTGTCAGTGATAGGTAGCCAGTGAGTGCTGTAGAAAAGCCTTCTCCTAGGATCACCATCTTAATGCATTGTTAGTTTTGGGAAGAGAACCTGAAAATACCTGCTAAGGTACCTTCCCTCCCTCCCTTCTCTATACAAGCAATGAAAGCAGCTGCTTTGCTGTTTTAGACAGACATGATATTCCACGAGGGTGAGTGCATGGATTTTTTTAAAAAGGGGAGAATAATATGCCTGTTAATAGAACTGCATTATTTTTTAAAATAGTTCCTTAAGAAACCTGAGCAGTCTTCTGAAGAAGTGTATTACTGCATTAGCTAGGAGCTTGCATGCTTAACTAGGCTGGTGTAACTAAAGATGGGGTTGGCATCAAGTATTTAACACAACTGAACCTTATCAGCTGAAAGGCACATGTGTTTCACATCTGGATGAAATTAAACTCTCCAAAAAAACGGCTCCACTATTCCTGGTGTTACTTTGAGCTGCCTGAAGGAAATATGAATAGCCTGAGTTGCCAGGGACTGGGGGGAGTAGTAGCAGAATTTGGAGCAGGTGTCATTCATGAAGTTCATGTTGTTAGTAGAGATTTAGATGTAATTTTTTGGTTGTGATAAAGTAAGACACAGTTTTTTTCGTTCAGATTATGTTACAGTTTATATTTAATTAAAGCCCTTTGGACAATACAGGAAGCAACAGCAAAGAAAACTTGAAACCTGTTGAAACGCTTTTCTCTCTGGTCCCAGAGACTACCTTGAACAGATACTTGTGAAACTTATTTGCTATTTTATTGGGATTAATACTTCTCTCTTAACATTTGAAGTTTTTATCCTTTGCTTTGGAGAAGATAAGAAAGAAGTTGGTACCTTTACATGCAGTTTCCTTCCCTTCCTCTTGGATTTTTAGATTGAAATCTCTAGGTTTGTGGGTTTTGTTACCACTTCTTTTTCGTTGCAAAGATATCACTGGACTGTTGAAAGCATTGACATAAATATTTCTGAAAAATTTTTTTTGAGATTTTCCTTGGCCATGCATAGTTTGTAGAGATTTAGTTTGAATTGTTTTCCATGATAAGAGGCCTGAAGAGCCTTTGTTTAAGGAAGCTTCTGGATGAGAAGCTTTTTGTAACTTTTTTTTTTTTCTTTTTTCTTTTCTCCACAGGTTGATCTTTACGTTTGCTTATTTTGTGGTAGAGGAAATAACGAGGACAAACTGCTTCTGTGTGATGGATGTGATGACAGCTATCACACTTTTTGCTTGATTCCTCCTCTACCTGATGTACCCAAGGGTGACTGGAGGTGTCCAAAGTGCGTTGCTGAGGTACAGTTCAAGAGCTACTAAAGCTTTGGGTGTACACCTGTGTGCCTGCAAAGGTCAGGAGAGCAGTTCAGCTCAGTGCCAATCCATCTTTGCAGAAGATGGAGTTGGTTTTGGAGTAATGTCAACATGAACCATGAATCTTGGTTGATGGGCCATAAGGAGAAACATTCCTTCTAGAGCTTGGGCATAAACCTTTGTTTATTATATGGCCACGTGAAAACTAAAACTTTGGCCTTGGTATTTTAAGAGCTGAAACTCAATTTGGTAACCTGCTAGTGGGAAATTAGGGTGAGAAGTAAGGTTGTGGTGGGTGTTTCAGCATAACAATGGAGACATTTTGTAAACTATGAAGTAACCAAAGTATGCAAATTGGGCATAACAGGGAGCTTTGATTATTGGGAAGTCATGACAGCATTGTTCAGAATAGCTTGTAGCAGAAAGTGAAAGAACTAATTTAAAAGTTTGTAGATATTTTAGATTTGGTTTAAACTTAAAAAGGAACTGTTCAGGCTCTGAAAGTGGAAGCTGGTTGAATTTGAGGATACAAAAAAGAAGAGCTACCAGGTTTCAGGAGATGACCAATCAACAGCCTAAAGGCAGCAAACATCACTTGCCTGGCTTGGTATTTGTCTTAAGCAAACAAATTTCGCAAGCTCAGAAATTTGGTAGATTTAGGATTCAGAGGAATAAGCTTGGTGTTCCTAAATCTGTAATGTTGAGACTGGCTTTAACTTTTTCAGGCTGTGTTTTTTCAGAGGGGGCAGTTTTGCACAGGTTTTTATGTGCCCATTTGCCCCCAGTCCCTCACTCCCTTCTGTGTGGCTTCTGCTGGTTTCCTTATGGTGGTGAATGGATCCTTGTGCAGCCACGTGATGAGGTGGATCAGCTTGCTGCTCTCACTGAGGGATGAAGCTGTCAGATGAACTCAGGCAGATGCTGTGGTGAGAGAGGTGGACATTCATAGTTACAGGGAAGGGAAAAGATGCAGCTTTCCCTTTGGGCTGCTGCTCACAGAGTGGGTTAAGCTGCTTGTTTATTGTTCTCTTGAGAGAGACAGCATTAAAGAAGTACCAGCAAAATGCAGCAATCTCATGGGTTAATTTAGAGAATACAGTAGTAAATAGAGTGGCTGCAGTAGTTTAAGAATGTGGAAACTCAGATGAAACTTTGCTACTGCTAGTAAAAACAGGGATACACCGTTACCAAGGAAAAATGCATGTGCATACAGACCCCAGAAAGATCAGTGCCAAGTAAGTTGTGACTAGCAAATGGTACAGCAAGTACTTGAAAAATTCTGGAAATATATTGAAAGTAAGAAGAAGGGGAAAAATCATAGCTATATTATGTAATGGTGAGTAAACAAATAACAGCAGAAACATGTTTGAAGTGCTCAGTAGTGCTTTTTGTCTCAGTTTTTACTTGAGATGTTAATTGTGCACAGACGCTTAATGTAATTTTACCAACAGGGTGCTGGAACAGAAGCTGGGAAGAAGAGGGTAGGAGCTCTTTATATGTATTTAGGTCAACATTGTGTGACAGTGTTCACAGATGTTGTAGATTCTCTGTTGCAGGCTCCTTTTAAGAACTACTTTGATACATGTTAGGCATAGTCTAAGGATAGTTCCTCTTGAAGAAAAAAATTAACTAGTCATGAATTGCTTCCTAGTTGTGTTTCTTTATGACTGAATATCTGACAGATAGTTATACATCATCTTTATGTTCAGATATGCCTTGTGTACATGTGAACATTTTGTCAGCTCCAAAGGAGCTGAGAAAGACACACTAGAAATGGGTGGGGAGAGTAGCTGAATGCACACTAGTATTTTTTGCACTTTTGGTATGAATGGGAATAGAACAGTGAAAGACTTGGAGGCTTTCTATCAGATGGGCCATATCTGTTGCTGGCTGTGTTGCACTAATTTCCTTCTTCCTCTTTCCTCCTGTATATTTTCACAGTGCCAAATCTGTGGATGATTTGCTGCCTTGATAAGACTGAAACGCTATGGGGGGGTTGTTCCTGTGCAGTTATTCTGCAGGTGCTCGGATCCAGTGTGTCAGAGAAATGCCTTATGGCTGCCTAAACATCTTGTGCACAGTCTCACTCTGTGGCTGGCAGTGGTAGATGAGGAACTGTAGTTTTGGGCAGGAAAGCAGAAGCGTGTAGCATGGGGTTTACAGTGTGAGATTAACTTCTGTACTGTAAATTCTGTGCTGTTTCCGTTGTGGTGGGACTTCCTCAGCTGAGGAAAGCGCTCAGCAGTGGTAGCTTATTGTGCTTGGTAAGGACTCAAGCACTAGGGCTTTTTGCTAAAAATGTAACTGTGTCATAGTCTGCTGCAGGGAACAATATTTTTATGTTCTATCTCCTAGGAATGCAACAAACCCCGTGAGGCCTTTGGATTTGAACAAGCTGTCAGGGAATATACTCTCCAGAGCTTCGGTGAAATGGCTGATAACTTCAAGTCTGATTATTTCAACATGCCAGTCCATGTGAGTTTCAACTTTTGTTGTGATTCCTTGTAAGGGAAAAAGAGAAGAGGTTTCAGCTGATCCTTGATTTTTGCTAAGGCATCTTAGCTTTGTTTAAAGAGGCACCATAAGCTTCAAACATGTAAACAAATGATTTGGCTTTCTGGCATTTGGTCTCATCTCAACTTCATTTCACCCTTTTCCTGTGATGGACAGACAGCTTTATTGCTTGTTAGGGTGTGCTGTATTGGTCATGCTCTAGTTTAAAGTCCTTGCCCTTTTTGATAAACTGGAGTAAGTATCTTCTTCTTGTTTGGCAAAGGGGTCTTTCTCCTGCCCTTCCTATGGCTTTTATTTTGGTTTAGTTCATCCAGAGGATAAATCATTGTTTTCTGTACTATTACAGTCCTTTTTCTTGGAGTCAAGTCAATTGACTGAGTCTGTGTGATAATGACAGGGTTGGGGTTGGTTTTCTTTTTTTGTTCTACATTTCAGCAACATTTTTAAATGAAACATTTTAAACATTTGAAACATTTTAACATTTTTCAAACTAGCATTTCTGCCTTGGCACACTTCCACAGTTCCACTGCCTTGCAGACTGCCTGCAGCACCAAGATCTTTCTCCTCTCACAGTTCTTTGGTAACCTATGGGCATTCTTGCTAAAGCCTCTACCTTTTAAGGACTCCAATTTATGAAACAACTTTGGGACATGGAGCAAAGCAGTGAAGCTTATTTTACAAATAAGCTTCGTAAGTAAATGCATATAAATAAAAATCATAATGAGCTATATGAAGATGAAGCAACACAATTTTTTGTCTGAATTTTCTTACTCAGAAGTTCTGGTCATTATCCTCTGAAATAATTAGGAATTTGCATGCTGTTGATTCTGTTTGCTGCTTGGCTTCTGTTGGCTGTCTCCTCTTCCCCTTCTTTTTTGCTGTACTTTTAGTGATTCCATCTTTTTTGTTTATTCCTTCCCTCATGCTGTGATATTCTATTTCTGAAGCATTGCAGGCACTACAGAGGAATACAGACCAAACTTTGAAGAGATGGAGGGGGGAGAGGCAGTGACCCTGGTGTTTGAAAATGCATGGAGAATTAATAGTGATTTATTACTTGAATAATAATTTTTCTGTTGGGTCTTGCTTGCATCTCTTCTGCTTTCAGATGGTTCCCACCGAGCTCGTAGAAAAAGAATTCTGGCGATTAGTGAGCAGCATAGAGGAAGATGTCATTGTGGAATACGGGGCCGATATCTCTTCCAAAGACTTTGGAAGTGGCTTCCCTGTGAAGGATGGCCGACGAAAGCTGATGCCAGAGGAGGAGGTGAGGAACAGGATATGCAAACTGACTCCATTCTTTGCTCTGCATAAGATTTCACATTTAGAATTTAGGTCAGAAATCAGCATGGATTTTTTTCATGAAGAAATTGCTTAAGGCTTTTGCATGCACTTAACATTCCTTTTGAGCAGGGCATTAATCTGATAATTGAGCTTCTTTTACAGATCTGTTTGCTGATAAATAAGCTCCTTTTTATGATTTAAGTCACACCTTTTTGTGTCACTTAATCTTAGCAGTTAAAGATGTGCAAGTCGTTGCCCCATGTCTGAGGAGACTAATAGTATCTTTTCTTTCTTGTTCCAAACCTTTTCATTATAGACTTAGCTACAGAAACATGATTATATCCTCCTTAGGAGGTTCTTAATGGGTAAAACAAACTAATTGGATTTAGCTTGTTTCTCTGACTGTGCATACTGTAAGAATGAAAAGATGTAGATACAACATCCTATTACAGAAAATTTGATAAAGAACATCTAGTAAGTATATTACCTATTTTCCCTCAGACCTTAGCATAGCATATCAATTTTCTTGCTGCTTATATGGCTAAATTCAGACAAAATGAGGGTAAAGGTGTGGTTTCCTGATTACACAGCCCCAAATCAATTTATACTGCTCACTGGAAGAGGTAATCCTCACTTACTGTTGCCTTCCACCCATACCTACACCTTCCTGTGTGTACCTTTGTTGGCTGTGCAGTGACTGTGCAGCTGCTGAGTGAGTCACAAGTGATTGCTGATCTGTTTGTATGAAGGCAGTCACTTAAAAATGTTTTAGCTGGATCACTTTAAGTCATCTGACTCATTGCATTGCCTTTGTAGTGTCAGAGCAGAGGGAACAGCAGAAGCCTGTGGCTGAGCTGAGGGTTTGACCAGTCCTTTCAGCAGCTGTGGGATATGTCTAAAATGCCTGTGCATCTGTGCTTATAGCTCTTCTAAAGGTGGAAAATAGACTGTGTTAAAGCACAGCAGTGAGCTTTTAAGGCTGCCTGGATTATTATTTTTTGTACAAATTGTGTGTGTTTGAAAGTAAAGGTGGGAGTGCTTACCGGGTGATGCTATCTTCTCAAAAATGAATGAGTAGGAATTTCTTCCCTGGAGAAAACTTCCTAAAGGAATCTATAAAGTAGATCAACATAAACTGCAGTGAAGAAAAACAGATGCTAAAAAAGCTGAAATAATAACATAAGATTCACTGCATTGTTTACAATTTCAAGTTATCCTACATTATTGAAGACTTCTGTCTATAGTTGTTCTGCTGGTGTTGCTGGTGTTTTGTTCCACCAGAAAAGCATGAAACCTGCAATCTTGAGGTGAGGAGAAAAGCAAAGCCTTGATCTAAAGAAGATGGGCCATATATGTTGAATTGCCAGGACTGGCCTTAAAATCTTAGTCTTATTGTTTGATGACTAAGGTATTATTCTGGTTTTGATGTTTCATTGTTGCAGGAAGTATCCCACTGTCGTTGGTGTCCTCATGTTCTGATTTTTTTCAAATTTTCTCCTTCTTTTGGCCAGGATTATGCGCTCTCTGGTTGGAACTTGAACAACATGCCAATTCTAGAACAATCAGTCCTTGCTCACATCAATGCAGATATCTCTGGCATGAAGGTACCTTGGCTGTACGTAGGGATGTGCTTCTCCTCATTTTGCTGGCACATTGAAGATCACTGGAGCTATTCCATCAACTACCTGCACTGGTATGGGCTGTTCTTCATGCATCTGCCTTACACTGCCCTGTTTGCTTTAGGAAATCTGTAGTTCTATTTGAAAGTGCCTCTGCACACGGGTGGCATTTTTAGATAAAAAGCTACATGTGGTGAGTGGTTCATATCCTTAGCTTTGGCTGATTGAAAGCAAATACAGATACCATTTTAACTGTATTTGTGTTTTGCATTAACTGATTAAATATTCTTGTGTGGCCAACATTCCAGTGTCACTGTAAAATCACACTTTGCAGGGTGACATCTTTTCTTAGAAAGCTTTTCATTTTGATCTGGGTTACAGTTCAGTAGTTCACTGCTTAATGATTTGAAGTTGGGATGTCTCTGTGCTGGAAATTAAGTCTGCTGTCTCGTGGCTTACAGAGGTGTCAAAACTGACTCTTCAGCAGCAGGTCCGTGTGTACACAGAAATATTCTTGCTTAAGAGAAGAGAAACTTGAAAGTAATTCTGACTTTCAGAACAATCCTAGAAGTGTTCTAGTGTTCAGCTTCTGTGTTTGAAAAGAAGACTGGTGATAGATAATCTATTTGCATTGCAGTCTTGTCAGTTTATCAGAGTCAATCACAGTGGATGGAGCAGGGGGGAAGGAGTGGAAAGCTATGGGAAGCCACCCTTTAGAAAATTTACTGTATGTCTGGTACAGATGAGTTGACGGCCTTCAGACCATGATTGCACATCTCTGGAGAAGCATGTTTGATAGTAAGGTCTGATCCACAGACTCAGGAAGGGAATTAGTTTTGTTTTGAGTTCAGTTGCTTTCCTCAGGATGCTGTTAGGTGGGTCAGTGTGTGAGGGATTTGTTGCTGGTGAATTCCAGCAGCACATATCTGGAGGAGCAGATTTCCTGGGGTGTCCTGGCTGTGTGCTGCCAGCAGGTGCCACTGCAGCCCGCAGGAACCGCAGGAAATGCTGCTCCGGGCATTGTCTGGGATGGTGGGGGACAGGATTATTAATACATCTGGAGAGTGCTATGTAAACTCTTTCAGATATTTCAGTGGACTACTGCTTGTACTTTTTAATAAAGTGTAATTTAAAAATAAACCTCAGCACTGCAGACACTAGATCATTACAGTTTGTTTTGGTTAAGACAGTACTGGAAGGACTGGAATAGTATGGTGATCTGTTTCTTAAACCTGAGCTGTGACAGCCAAGGTTTTGTTTATTAAACTTAATTCCTCCTTCCTGAAGGAAAATAATTGCCCATTTTACCCCTTTAAAGCATGAGAGGTGACAATTATCCTCCATGTTAGGCTTGCTTTGTCAAGGCAAATCTGCTGTCAGGTGTGCTGAGAACCGTGTTGTAGCGTAACTGATTTTTCAGATTAAAATAGTAAATCCTGAAGAAGATACTCATTGGTTAAAGACACGTTTTGTATCTGGGTGCAAAATATTTGGCTTATGAGGACAGTGCTGCTGGATGTGAGGTGCAGTTTGCAGTTGGGTGGCACCATCACTTCCCTGGAAGTCGTGTTGATTACCATGGTTGTGTTTTGGTAGGGGAGAGCCGAAGACATGGTATGGTGTGCCCTCTCATGCAGCAGAGCAGCTGGAAGATGTGATGAAGGAATTGGCTCCTGAGCTGTTTGAATCCCAGCCTGATCTCCTGCATCAGCTGGTCACTATTATGAACCCCAATGTGCTGATGGAACATGGTGTACCAGTGAGTAGCACATGAGCATTTTTTACATAAGTACTCCTATGTGCGCTCTTTTTTTCATTCTCTGCCAGTTTTATGTAACAATGGTTTGGCATAACTCTGAAGAATTTTTATGGTGGACATTTGCATATTCAATTTGTTACTTATGGGGTGTTTTTTAAAGCTGTTTTCTAGAATCTTCTGTAGACTCATGAGGAAATTTAAATTATCTTGTGAAAGAAGCAAGTGTGCCAAGCTTCCTACATAAAATACCTTATAGAACAAGTGTACATTGTGTATTACACTTAATTTTTAATTAAAAAATCCCTTCCCTTGTATAACAGCAAGTTTGTCTGAAATGCTTTTAGTATCTCTTGACAGTAAAATACTTGTTCTATGTTCAGTGGAAATCTCAGCATTACAAAATGCTTTTTTTGACCAAACATAATTGACTGCAGACCTCTAAGCAGCAGTCATTAGCATTTGCTTTTGTCTTAGGATAAATTGCTTCCCTGGCAAATACCCCAACAAAGCAAACCATAAACTGCTTCCAGAAGCTTTTGCACTTTGTGGTACAATGAATTAAACGATGAGAGAGGAACATCCCTTTTGGGATTCATAAAGAGAATTTTCAACTGTTGGCTTATATATTCAGCTTTTTTGAGTAAGGCTGTAAATTGAGTATTCATATTGAGAGGACAGAACCAGTCCTTACCAGCACTGGGATAGCTGTGTTGCCTGTGGTGTTCTGTAGGTACAGAAAATGGTGTGCAAACATCGTGTAGTTTTGTGTCTTAAACTCTGTTGCATGTTACATCTTGTTTTTCTTTCCTTTATCCTATTAGGTTTTCAGGACCAATCAGTGTGCTGGCGAGTTTGTTGTGACCTTTCCTCGTGCCTATCACTCTGGATTTAACCAGGGATATAACTTTGCTGAAGCTGTGAACTTCTGCACTGCTGACTGGGTCTGTTCTTTTGTGTAGATTTGCTGTGTCTCTGCTCAGTTACCTCTGCAAGGAGTGTGTTAGTAACCTAATTATCTGAAGAACAGTCTTTCAATTTATGTAGTGTATTTTATGTTTATAGTTCTTGGTACAGCAGTTAAAAATTGATGTGAGTTTCCATTACACTAAGTAATTTTAATGAGCACATAACTTTAAGCAGCTTCAAACTGAAACTTCGGCACATGTTCTTCCTTTTTAAGTACTGGTCAGACCAAAAAATGACATCTTGCAGTACTTTTACCTAGTATTTTTGTGATGCCTCTTTCTGAATTTGATACAGATTAATGTACTGTTTTGAACAGCTGTTGTCATTTGGATGTTGAAGATAGGCATATAGCAATTTCGAGCCTCTTTTCTGCCAGCTCATTGCAGCTTATAGTCATTTTAGTGCTTGTTCTAGGTTGTAATAGCCATGCCACATCAGTGCTTGTGTGGATTGTTCAGTAAATGGTAAAAAGTGTGTTCTGTTACTATCTGGGCTTTACAGTTGGAAGTTATGATCTCACCTTAGGTTATCTATCTCTAGCTTCATTTTTGTTAATTACAAATAAAAATTTTAGCCCTTGATCAGAGAATTTTATGCACTTACCAGAAAAATTGTCTGCAGGACTGGCAGTGTCTCTGTGTTCTATTTTCTCCCTTGCTCATGATGTAATCTGTATATAGCCTCTGTGAAAAACATCCAAACTTATACCAGCCATGTGAAATTTCCTTTGCTTATGAAAATGTAACCAGGAATCTGTTTGGCAGATTCATCTAGCCTCTTCCTATTTTGCTTTAAAAGGCACAAAATGAGTGATAGCAATTTTGGTTATCTCTAGGCATCTTGTGTTAGAAGTTTATGTCCAAGCATAGTTGTATCCAGAGGACGATGCACTCACCTTAGCATAGACCAGTTGACTTCTCTTTGGTGCCAGTTTCTTTCCACTGGAAGTAAAAAGAGCTTAGGATAACTCTTAAATTTGTGTCTGTAAGTTAGGCACATAAGATAATGGAAGATGTCTTCCTGCCCTCCAACATGGATATTACCTTTGTTCTCATCTGTGACATGATTTAAGGTTGTTACAATTGGCGCTCTTCTGTCAAAGACAATTCTCTTAGCCTCAGTCTTTTCCCAGTTTTTGTCAGAGGAAGGGAAGTGGGAGTGGAGAGATGATTTTGCTCATCTTTTCCCAGAATGATGGATATCGTGGTTTTTTGTAGCTTCCCATTGGACGTCAGTGTGTGAGTCACTACCGAAGGCTGGGACGTCACTGTGTTTTCTCCCATGAAGAGCTGATCTTCAAGATGGCTGCAGATCCAGAGTGCTTGGATGTTGGGCTGGCTGCCATGGTCTGCAAGGAGATGACTCTGTTGATAGAGGAAGAGACACGGTTAAGGGAGACTGTTGTACAGATGGTGAGTAACAAAAGACGATTCTATGCTTGCAAAAGAACTTCTGCTTCCCCCTCCCCCTGCCTGCATTAGAGTTTTTGAGCAAGTGTCTAATTTTTTTTTTTTTTTTTAGGGAGTATTGATGTCTGAAGAAGAGGTGTTTGAACTGGTTCCAGATGATGAACGTCAGTGCACAGCTTGCAGAACCACGTGCTTCTTGTCGGCTCTTACGTGTTCCTGTAATCCTGAGCGTCTGGTGTGCTTGTACCACCCGTCTGATTTATGTCCATGCCCCATGCAGAAGAAGTGTCTAAGGTATGCAGGATTTTCTTTTTCTTGCCTGCTTTTCTTCCATATCTAATATTTGCTGTAGACCAGTGGCCAAATACATTTGGCCACACTTCTCTCCTCATTTATTAAAGGAGTGCTTTTGTCTTCTTTGTTTTTTGGCCCTGTGGCACACGGGTATTGTTCTGTTTTTCTGACCTTGTCGTAACTGGAAAAACTCAATATTAGCAATATCCTGGCTTTTGTGTGGGCATTAATCCTTTTTTTCTGTATTTTCCTTCCATATCTCCAGGTACCGGTATCCCCTAGAAGACCTTCCTTCCTTGCTGTATGGAGTGAAAGTTAGAGCACAGTCTTATGACACTTGGGTCAGTAGAGTTACAGAGGCTCTGTCTGCCAATCTCAACCACAAGAAAGGTCAGACTTCTATCATTCATAGTAGGATGTCCTGAAACTCCTACATTTGTTCTGTGCTCTCATTTCAATGAGAGCAACACTGTTTTGTTTAGTGGAAAAAAGATGAGCTAATGCAAGACTGTTATGCAGCTTATCATTGTGCATTTCAAATTGAACTACCCTGTTGGAACCTTGATTGGAGACCTTTGAAGCAATAAAAAATCTCTTTTGTATTTGCATACAAATTATTTGTGTACTCTTATTACAGATGTGATTGAGCTGAGAGTAATGTTGGAGGATGCTGAAGACAGGAAATATCCAGAGAATGATCTTTTCCGCAGGCTCCGAGATGCTGTGAAAGAAGCAGAGACCTGTGCTTCAGTAGCACAGCTGCTTCTGAGCAAAAAGCAAAAACACAGGTAGGACAGGCTTTTTTTCAACAGTTTCCCTCTGTCTCTTGTTACTCAGTTTGACCTGGAAATGTGAGGAACACCAAGGTCTCATTGTGCAATAACGTCCTTCAGTGGTTCCTGTCCTTAGGGTTGTGACTCACTGAGAGGTGGGCAGGGGAGGAAGCAGATACAGTGACACAAGGGGCCAAAAAAATTGGAGTTGGTTGGAAAGTGATAAATATTGTGTTTTCAGCTGACTTCTTATATACTGAAATGTGAAATCCCTTGGAGAAGCTGTGTTTGATTGCTGATTAAGTATTTCTCTGAATGTGTGGGAGAGTTGTAGGGAAAGACAACTAGAGCTAAAAAAGTAAGTTTTGACATGGGTGTTTGTGACTGTGACAAAACCATCTTGGGGAGCTCAGCAGAGCACAGCAAAAGCAGTCTGTAGTTTGAGCCAATCTTTTGCTTCTTGGGCAGGACCATGGGAGGCAGTGATGGGTGGCTAGAAAGTAGTAGCTTCCCTCAGTGATTTCTGGCAGTTTAACTTCCTTAGTTTCTGTGTTGCCTGCCTTGTCTGTGCCTGCATCAGTGTTACTCTCTCCCATGGCCCTGCCTCAGCAGTGTGCTCACTGTGTTCCTTGTTCTGCTCTCATGAGCTTTCAGCAACATGTTTGTCCTTCTCTCCTATGTGTTCTGTGCACTGAATAAAAGTCCCATAGGAAATAATTCCATCAGGTGACTGTAGTTCTTGTGCCAGCAGTTGTGTAGGAAACTTCTGTGGCTTGCAGTTGCTCTGTTGATCATAAGATTTGGCTTTGCAGTCGGTTGGGTCTTTTTTTTTGAGTGTGTAGTTTTTGTGTATAACTTAGGACTTTTAGAGGGAAGTGTTAGTCACTTAGAACTCTGGTCTAGGTCAGGGAAGCAACATGACAAGGGGTTGTATTGCTCAGTTCTAGTGAAGTTGAATAATATTGGTAGGTCCCAGGTGTTCCTGGTCTGTTGTTGCTTCCTCCTCTTCCTCCTGCTGTTGGAGTGTATCAGCCTTCTCTCAACAGACCTTCAGTTGCTAAGATATATATAGATAGATAGATAGATAGATAGATAGATAGATATGTGAAGAAATAACTCTTCATTTAATTATTTACTGGGTTTCCAGCCCTATCCCAAGAAAGTCTGGACAGATTTGGCAACTTGGAATGGTGTGTCTGATCTAAAGCTGAAAGAAATCTAAGGGACAAAAAAAGGACTTGTGTTTATATATGTCTGAGGGCTGTTGTGTACTACATAACAATATTTTACAAAATTCAGGTTTGAGAAAGATTTTAAAACTTCTTTGAACAGGAAATGTAATTACAAAGGTCACATTTAGCTGCTTCTTTAACATTTATATTCATATTTAACACATTGAGAAGGATCACACACAAAGGATAAGGCTATTAAAAAAACAAATTAAAAGTAAGTGCTCAAACAGAAAAAATTTGGCAGGGGTTGATGCAGCTCTAAACTCATGCTCAAATGTAGCAAAAGAAAATCTATGCATTACCCATCTCTTTATGTATAAACCCGAAAAACAGTTGATGTGTAGCTGTGAAGCCATGACCAATATCCTAATCCTACATCTCTCCCTTCTTCTGGGAGCTGTGTGTTTCCATAGGCAGGGATAGTTGTATGTTTTTGTGCAGCATCTCACACTGCACCAGTCCATGGTTGGACTAGGGATAAAATGCCAGTGCGATGTTTCGGTGTCCCCTCCCACAGTGCTGCCCCTTGGAGCCCTGCACCCCTTTTGCTCTTGTGCAGGGATTTTGGGGGCACAGCAGGTCTGGTGCAGTCACCGTTTCCCCTCGCTGTCTGTTGTAGCAAGTCAAAGCCTGCAGTATTTTTTCCCCTCTGAGGTTTAGCTGGTGTATAATTATGTTTGATTATTAATCTAAATTTTACATTTACCGTTATATGTAAGTCCACAGGTTGAGAGATTGAATTTTTTGACTTTAACATTTTTATAGTAATAAAGGGTAGATTCATTAGCAGGGAACAGCTCTTAAGTGTTTGAGATCTGTCCTGCTTGTGAAGTTGTGCTTGCCAGTGATATGTGTACCAAGTGTTTAATTTGTGCCGTGTGTCACTTTAAAGTCTCGTACTGCATTCGGGGCTTGTTTTACTTGCTTCGAGTGATATTTAATGGAAGTCTTTGCAGAACATGTCCTGCTCAATAGCAGTCCTCTGTTGCAAGGCCACTTCCAGCAGTTCTCTGGCTACAGGAGAATGCACCAGAAAATAAGAGTTGTTTTCAGGGTTCGTTGCTGTTACATATCTCAGACTTCTTGTCAGTGCCTGTCACAACAGTCAACTCAAATTCTTGAGCTGCCTGAAGCAGACTGTATGGGGCTATATTTTTTTACATATTTGTAACAAACTTGACTTGAAAGTCAGCTAGAGAATTGTACCTCTGGAAGAGCAGGGTAATTCCCTTGAAGATACTGAGGGGAATTAAATTAAACTTTTATTTCAAGATTTTGGAATTAATTTTGAGTTCTCAGGTGATTAAACGTTTTTTGTAACTTCTCAGTAATTGTGTTAGCTTTCTGTCACTGGGAGTAAATCCAGGGATCACTATTTTATCTCTCACCCAGCATTGTTTAATTCTGTCTGTTGGTGCAGCAGAGTGAGCCAGGACAGTGGAAGGACACGAACCAAGCTGACTATGGAGGAGCTGAAAGCATTTGTACAGCAGCTTTTTAGCTTACCATGTGTTATCAGCCAGGCCCGACAAGTAAAGGTAAGTTTGCATCTGCTCCTTAGATAATGTTGTGCTTTTTACTTTGTTCTGGTTTTGTGGTGGTATTTTTTTTTAAACAGATAAGGTTGCCTGGTGTAAAGGATGAAAAGCTTTTTTTTTTTTTTTTTTTGAGAATTAGTCCTTCACTGTCAGAGATGGATTGAGTGGGATGCTTCATTTCTGACTTTTGATGTAAAGCATATGAATGCTTTGCAATGATGTCTGTGGCCTGAAGAAAGGAAGTACAGTGTCTTCCTGCATTACTGGGAAATGTTGCTGTTGTCCTTGAAGTTTTGCTGATGACATGTTGCTGTCTCTCCAGCCTGCAATGTAATATATATTTCCTGTAACATATATTTCATTTGTAAGCATGTCTCTAACACATCAATGGGATGATGTTTGTATTTTTATGCTACTGTAGTCACAGCAATTCTCAAATTGATAGTCTGAGCATGGATATCTAATGCCCTGTGAGATACTCTAATTCCACCTGGCCTCCACTGCATTCTGGAAGAATACCTGTGCTCTTGTGCAGCAGTCTGACACGGTGGGGGGTGCTGCACATGGTGGTCAGCATTTGTGCAAAGGAACAGAGCACTTTACATGACTATGTGTGCACTTCTTAGGGTGCCTGTTGCAGTGGGCATTGCCAGATGGGGTGGTCTCACTGCAGATAAAAGACCTCCCTCACCTGTCACTGGTCCAGATGGCCCAGTTTTATCTCTCTGAACCAGTTACTCTTATTCCAGCATCATTAATGCTATCTGTAGAGGTGAAATTTCTGGCTAAGTCTTGCCTTTTGTTTGGTTTTGTAGAAATCTAAAAAGGTTGCACTGGTGTGGTTTTTTAGGGGAGAGGGAAAGCAGAGCCACACTGTCAGTTATTCTGTAAATACTTCTCAGCCTTGCTTTCCAGGTTACAGCCCTCCTAATCTGTATGCATGGCCTGCATTTCTTATCCTTCATATATATCTTTGCACCTGTCTGTGAATGAATCTAGATTAATAAGCAATCCAGATCATACTGATTCCCCTGGCATTTATTATTCTGGCAGTCTGCATCACAGCAAGTGTTTTCAGCAGCAATCTTAATTTGTTTCTCTGTCACTGATGATGAAATGCTAAATAGTGTTTCACCTACTAACCAAGTTCTAGAAAACTCCTTCAAGAAGCAGTCTTCATAAAGATTTTTCACCTTGAGAAATGCTTCTTGAGATGTATGTTAACCATTTATTAACCTGCATGTTCGAGGTCCTCAAATTCTAAATATGACCATATGTGCAGCTACTGCTACATAACCAAACAGGTTAAAGATAAATTAGTTTTGATTGAGATGGCTTCTTTTCCATAAGTGTTTGCTAATGTTTATGTCCTTCATTCATTAATTTCATAATAATTTTATATTGACTTTTCCATGGTAGTTCAGTGTTTGATAAGAGAAACTTTATATTGGACTTCCTTCTTGTTTTTATGATATTGGCATGTTTTTGTGGAAAACAGGTTCCCTCAGAAAACTGTAGGACTCCAGGATGCAGTTTAGCCAGGCCTGTTCATGCTAATCAACATCTTATTCAGACGTGCTCTTTAATGAGTTTCCCAACAGCTGGTAGAGAGTGGAAAGTGTGTTCTCATCCTCATAGGATAGGATGGTTTTGCTACCCTTCTTTCCACATAAAGCCCAAAAATATTTATTTATACTAATAATGAAATTTTATCATCGTGTATTCATAGACATGCAACATTTTTTGCAAGGGGCTTTTTTGTTTGTAATGTGTTTAAAACCTGCTTCTGATTAAAACATAATTCATAGATGACAGAGCTGTGTTTTAATTTGTCTAAGTACTTTCTCCCAACTAGTCTTTCTTCCCCCAAACTCCAGCATTAGAAAACTGATTCTAGTTCAAGTACTCTGCCTGTGCATGTTCTTGAAGCTTCAACATCATCACTAGCCAATAAATAAATATTATCATTTTACTGGTTACAAACTGTAGTCTCTTAGTTTATGAATGAAGTCAGATAATGATCATTTATGTCTAAGCACTCACTAGCTTTCAGCATGGCATTTGAATGCAATTATCCATCATAATAAATAGCAAAATAATTGTCATGTTGGATGATGAGTATTTTCTAACACAAAAGGCATTGTAATTATTAAGCTGTAATAATTTACTGTTGTCACTATGCAGCATTCAGCGTATGTCCCCTAAATCAAAATCTTTATAATGCTTGTCTTGTTCTTTCTTATGAATGCCTTCTGGTTTCTAGACAGTCATGAGAAGAAGCATCAGCCAGAAAGGGCAGGAAGCTAAGGGTTAGGAAATACAGGTTTTGCTCGTCATTGTGCCATCGATTGCTGTCAGAAATACCTGTCTTTTTTTAAGAGACTTGGGAGTGAATCAATTGAGTGTACTGGTTGAATGTCCTTGAATGAATCTCCTGCAGAGATTCTTTCCTGTCTGCTGGCTTTGGTTTTTTTCATTGCAGTGCCAAAACATGAGGGTGAGGACAACTGCAGCAGTGCAGTTGGCTTTCTGTGAAATTGTCTCCTTCAATAACAGGGCTTTGCGTTTTCATTTCTTTCTTTTCAGGCAATAAATCCCTCATGCTTTTAAGTGGTGGGCCTGTTTTAGGAAATAGTGAATAATATAATTATTGTTACTTTAGTGATCTTTTGGAATTCATGTTCTCGTACATCTCTGGCTTGTTATTTCTCCTCAGCGTGTCTTGTTCTGCTGTGTATTGCCATCATTACTGTAATGCCCCAACACTATTGAAATGATGATCTGTTTGCAGAAGTCCCCTTTCGTCTCACTATTTTAAAAATCTGTTGACTGGGCAGTGATAAATACTCTGTTTTGTTGGGATCTGTAGTCATTTGCAGTCATACTATTTTTGGTGCAGAGTTTGATGCAGCTAATATGCCTCGGGTGTGAAACATTAGGCCATCAAATAAGTTAGATGGTCTGTTACTTAATATGTGTCAGACTTGATGGCTTTGACAGCTAGCTGGCATGGTGTGGAGAAGCTCTGACTGATAATGCGATGATCGCAAACAAATTCACAGCTGACTGATCCCTCAGTCTGATCTCCCTTTTGATTCTGTGGGCGTTTTTCCCTAATTGATTTGTACTGTATGTTACTTCAGAATCTGCTTGATGATGTGGAAGAATTTCATGAGCGTGCTCAAGAAGCTATGATGGATGAGATTCCAGACTCTTCCAAGCTGCAGGAGTTGATAGACATGGGCTCTGGCCTTTATGTAGAACTTCCTGAGCTGCCAAGGCTGAAGCAAGAACTGCAGCAGGCACGGTGGCTGGATGAGGTGAGGTCCACCCTCTTGGATCCCCAGAGAGTCACCCTGGATGTGATGAAGAAGCTGATTGACTCGGGTGTGGGCTTGGCACCACACCATGCTGTAGAGAAAGCCATGGCTGAGCTGCAGGAGCTGCTCACGGTCTCAGAGAGGTGGGAGGAGAAGGCCAAGGTCTGCCTGCAGGCCAGGTGAGTGTTCCTTTGCAAACTGTTCTTACAGGTCACACACTTCTATGTTTCTCATCCTCTTTTGAGAAGTGTGGTGAAGAGTCGGGTCTTTGCAGCTGTAGTGCCTTTGTTCTTTCGGGGTGTTTTTTTACCTCCCAGCAGTTAAATTGCTCAAGAGTGGGATTTGAGGTTGTTGAGGAACTGCAGAAGTGCTGATTCCCTATCATGTTGCACAGTGCAGGAGGCTGTTAGTGTTGCTGCTGTCTTGCTATTCATCCCTCTTAGCAAAGAACCCTGAGTGTGCTACCCGGGACAGCTTTCTTGACGTTAGGGAGCTGTGATGATCTGCCCTTTGGAACTTGACTGTGCAAAGTCCATCAGCTTTCTCACCTCCTGTTCTTTGGTAGCTGATAGTGCCCTCCAAGCAGAGAGCCATGGTGTCCTACACTGCAGTGTAGTGATGAATTTGCATCACCAGCCTGTCAAATTTATGGCTGTAGTTAACTGGCATTTTGAGAGAAGGCTGGAACTGGGTTTTTCTTACTCTAGACCACGCCAAAGTATGATGGCTCTGGAGGGCATCGTGAATGAAGCAAAGAACATCCCTGCTTACCTGCCCAATGTGCTGGCACTGAAAGAAGCCCTGCAGCGGGCTAGAGACTGGACAGCAAAAGTGGAGGCCATTCAGGTAGGGGTTACAGCAGGGACTGGAATCTTCTGCTTGCATTTGTTAAGCCATATTCTTTATTCCTAGCACCTCTATACCCACAAACATGACCTGAAGGAAAGCTTTGCTATAGCTGTTAAATGTATAGATTGTGTACTTGTATATCATTTTCTTTTTGTGCTCTTGTTTCCCCCCTGGCTATCCCAATTTCTATTTCCCTTCCTTTTATGCATTTTAGTGGGATGTAAAAGCTGGCAAATTCATTATGATGTGGTATTTGGTATTGAGACTGTTTGGCATACTGTCAGTGGAGATATTTTGCTGCAGCATAAGATGCTCTGCTCACAGGTCTTCAGTTTTGAATCTGACTATGGAAATGCTTTTTATTTGTGTTTTCTCCCCAGAATGGTGTAAGGTTTAATGGCCCTGGTGGCTAGAATGTTCTGTCTGAAATGGATGAATTAGCTCAGTAGCCTTCCCTTCTATTAGTCTACCCACAGAACTTGATCCAGACTTCCATGATATTTCTAGGTGTTTATCTCTGGACTACAATTGCTAGTCTTATATCAGGTATTTGTTGGAAATTGAACTGATAATCCCAACGGATTTCACATCAGCCCCAGCATAATTCACACGTAATAGTTTACTGTTAAGCAGACAGCATTTAAGACAATCGTATAAAAATGGAATGTTGTCTTATTCCCTAAGCCAGCTGGCCACCACTGTAAAATAAAAGCTGTATGAGATGGATTTGTAAAATAACAGTAAGATTGAAACGTTGACCTCCTTTCCTTTAAAATGGAACTCTATTTTAGTCAGTGACAAAATAGCGTATGGCTTGAAAGTAAGCTGGCAACTGATATCATGCTGGAACTGCTGGCTTAGAAAAGTTTCTTTCACCCCAGAACGGGAGCAACTATGCCTACCTGGAGCAACTGGAGAGCTTGTCTGCCAAAGGCCGCCCGATACCGGTGCGTCTGGATGCGCTGCCACAGCTGGAGTCTCAGGTAGCTGCAGCACGAGCCTGGAGAGAGCGCACAGGAAGGACCTTCCTGAAGAAGAACTCGAGCTACAGTCTGCTACAGGTGAGCAGCACTTCTGTCAGCCTTCAAAAACTGACCTTGGTGGCCCTCAGTGGTCCAGCTGCTTCAGCTACAGTGGATTGCAGCTCCTTTTCAGAATAAAATAGAATTTCAGCTGTTCTCAGGTGAAAAGAACAAAAAGGGTGAAGAAAAAGAAAAAGGCAAAAAGTCTGTTTGATTAGTCTTGGTTTATGTATAGACAACCTCATCTGTTACTTTTGAAGCGAGAGGGAAAGCAAAGGATTTCTTTTTGTCATTGTAGAAATGTAGGCCTGAAATGGACCCAGACGCTGTCTTGAATTGATGAATGTTTTAACTTGCCTCACTGCTTAAATGCTAAGAAAATAGATTATATATTTTAAAACTGTTTAAGTATAAGAAAAATTTAGTCAGCTACTGTTTATTTCACTTCAGTGAATCTAGTCACTGTCTTTGTTTTAATAAAAATCAATCATGTGTTTGAAGATCTATCACATCTACTTGACAGGCTTCCTTTTTCTAGGGAAAACAATTCAAGTTTGGTCAACTACTATATTTTTCATTCTCTTATATTGTTGTTAATTCTGTGCAGTTTGTCTTCACTAATAGTGAGATGTCCAAAACTAGACATCATCCTCTCTCTGGCTTCCCCAGTGCCATGTGAAGTGCAATAATTACGTCTTGTGTCTCAAAGGGGATACTGATGTTTAGTGTTTCCCAATAGGATCTGCCCCTATTGTAACAACATCACACTGACTTCTGTTTGCTTTGTCGTAGGCTCTAGATATGAATTTTTTTCTCTATATTCTTCTGCCTAACTAGTTATTTAATATGTTCTGGTTTTGCATTTTCCTAAAGGTAGCAATTTGAACTTTCCTATGTTGAATTTAATTGCTAGATTTCATATTTAAGTATGCATTCCAACTAGTCCAGATAACTTAAAATTTTATTCTTGTCCTTAAAAGTGCTTTGCAGCCTCTTATATTCGATATTAAAAGGCTCATAGCATATTTTTAGTTTTCTTTTAGCCACCAAATTGCTGATGTAAATGTGAAATGATGGCAGATTTTTAAGACTTGTGATTAATAAAGGGCCTTGAAGTGAATGTTACACTACTAATATCTAACTGCATACAGTATTTTAGTTAGCTATTTGTATAGTAGCTTAACCATGAAAACTTAGTGGCTTTCAATTTGACCTGCCACGTTATGGTGGTACTGATTACATTCAAATTTAAATACTTTTATCCTTTGCTGTTTATTCTCTTGTAGCATTAGTTGACAGATATCAGAGGTGTTAGATTGCTGAGTACTTCTTGCTCTCTCGTGACATTGTTGTAATTCCTCTATTAGATGTTCTCATATGGTGTCCCTGATATCACAGGGTTGTAGATTTGAACTTCTTTGTGTTCTTGGCATCCTTGGCTCTGACGGTCTAAGTTTTCTTGGTGTTCCAGGTTCTGAGCCCTCGGACTGACATTGGTGTTTATGGGAGTAGCAAGAATAGGCGGAAGAGGGCAAAGGAGTTGATGGAGAAGGAAAAGGAAAAAGATCTTGACTTGGAATCCCTAAGTGAACTGGAGGATGGGCTGGAGGAGGCCAGGGACACTGCAGCTGTGGTAAGGAGCGATGAAAGGTGGTATCTCCTGATACATTGTCTCTGATCTATGTAGAAATTCTATGGAAGAACTGATAAATCAATCTCAGTGAAACAGGTCTCTCGTAATACAATGTTTGACACAGGAATATGGTTCAGCTTTAGCAGCAGTGAAGGTAGAGGGAAGCACAGTTCAGAGTCTAAGTGGTGGTGTTTAATATGGATTGGGCTATGTGTAACTCTTAAATGCTCTTGGGTTAATATCTGTGGCTGCTCATCTAATATTAACATTTACTGAAGTCACGTTGCAGTTACGTGCAGTGAGGTGCAGCTCTGCCTTAACCAGTACTAAGACCTATTTGGTTAGGTCAACTTCGAGGGCAGCCTGTAAATGCTTGGTCATAGACACTGGGCTGGAGGGAGTGTTCCGCTTGATTCCTCCTTTTTAGGAGGATATTCATGCAACTTATCAGATGAATTAGTTGTCACTGGCTGCCCTTTCTCTGGGAACAAAGAAAATATAAGCAGGCTCATTAATATGGCTTATACATAGTCTGTTTTACTTAGTATGCTTTGTTATAGTTACTTCGATGGAAACACTGAGGAAATGTAAGTCTCTTCGCAAGATATTTGGTCACTCAGATGCTTCTGGTGCTGAGTCAACATTGCAACAATGCTCAGCTGCATTGTCTCAGTAGGCAGATGGATGGAACAGATTCTGACTTCTTCCCCGGAATCAAAACCTGTTCTTCTGCTGGTCTTTTGACAGATATAAACTTCAGAAACTTTTGTAGATATTGAGAAGGTTATCTTAAGTTTACATAGTATCTGTTAGAAGGACTCAAGGGAGTAATGAGTAATTGAGGAGGAAGTATCTTAGCTAAAGTTTTAATTAGATCACACAACTCCTGAGTTTTGGGCTAGTTTAAACAGGGAGATATCTTTGTATGTTTGGGTTTGTTTGTTTTTTTTTTCTTTTCCTGTGTTGCTAATAATGAAATCTGTCTTAGCTGTGAATGTCATGACCTGCTTTTTGTCCTTGTTGGGTAGGTGGCTGTATTCAAGGATCGGGAACAGAAGGAGATTGAAGCCATGCATGCTCTCAGGGCAGCTAACCTGGCCAAGATGACAATGGTGGACCGAATCGAAGAAGTCAAGTTCTGTATCTGCCGCAAAACGGCGAGCGGGTTCATGCTGCAGTGCGAGCTGTGCAAAGACTGGTTCCATAGCAGCTGCGTGCCCCTTCCCAAAACAAGTTCTCAGAAGAAGGGCTCCAGCTGGCAGGCCAAAGAAGTGAAGTTCCTGTGTCCCCTCTGCATGCGTTCCCGAAGGCCGCGGCTGGAGACCATCCTGTCCCTGCTGGTGTCCCTGCAGAAGCTGCCGGTGCGGCTGCCGGAGGGGGAGGCCCTGCAGTGCCTGACGGAACGGGCCATGACCTGGCAGGACCGAGCGCGGCAGGCCCTGGCCACTGACGAGCTGTCCTCTGCTCTGGCCAAGCTGTCTGTGCTCAGCCAGAGAATGGTGGAGCAGGCAGCACGGGAGAAAACAGAGAAAATCATCAGTGCAGAGCTACAGAAAGCGGCAGCTAACCCCGACCTGCAGGTACGCATGGGGGGTATCTTGCTCTTTACTGTGCCTGTCCTAGTGCAGTGTGTCGAAGTGCCTTATCTGTCTTGGAGAAGCTTGGGGGAGAGAGGAGGAGAGTAAAAAGCTGAGGATTAGATGTGTTGAAACTACTTAGTTTGGAGCTCATCAGGCTCTGGCTGCTTCTGCCAGCTATGTGCTGCTGCAGGAACAGCTCTGTGGCTTTGTGCTCACTGTCAGTAGCAACTGCTGAAGGTGCCTGTAAGAAACGTCACGTCAGTCATAACAGCTGGGTATGGGCATGAAGGTAAAGCAGTTGCTACCTTGGTGTCCCAATTCCGTTTCCCTCTTGACAGAATCCAAGGTCTCGGTATTTATAGTTTCTCATGGATTGTTGTTCCTAGGCATTCAGTGTCTCGTTAGTAGATTTCGGTGAGGCCTGTAGGAAGGCAGTGGTACTTTCACAGCTGACCTTTTCATCTTTAGACTAGGGTCAGGTGATGCTGTGGTGAAGAAGTTTGTACAACCACAAGCTGTAATTTGCTTGCACTGAACAGCAGCATCCAGATCTTTCTAGTCACTATTATTCAAAAACATGGAATCAAAATCTAATAGAAGCTTTGCCTTCTTTGCCAGTACCTCTTTAGCTTTCGTACAGATTTTTCTGGAAATTTCATTGTTTCATTCCCATATTTCATTTTTCTTTTAGGGACACCTGACTAGTTTTCAGCAGTCAGCCTTTAACAGAGTGATAGGGAGTGTGTCCTCATCCCCACGGCAGACTTTGGATTATGATGATGAAGAGACAGACTCTGATGAAGACATCAGGGAGACATATGGCTATGACATAAAGGTAAGTGTAATTTGTCTGCATGGAATTAATCCAGAACACCTGTGTTCTATTAATTCATTTATTTCAGAATATTTTTTGTATCCTAAGCTATCTGTGTATATTCTCATCTGGCTGCTGTTGCAGAAGTACTTCTTGATTTTTATCTGAATGTCTCAGTTCTGACGGAAGATTTTTCATGTTTTTATTCAAAATTTCCAAACCTATGTGAATTTCAAAAGGTACTTTTTAGTGCTAAGGAGAAAGATAAACTTACAAAGGTATTTGTATTTATAATGCCATGGAGGATGAACATTGTCTTTATGCCCCATTCAAAGCTTTCATGAGTCATAAATGTGTCTATATGGAGAGCTCTTCAAAAGTTTTTGCTACAGCAAAAAAATTAGTCTTTGAAACCTGTATATTATGTAAGAACTTTCCTGATGTCAGAGTTTCTTTTATGTTTTCATACCTTTCTTTTCATTCAACCCTCACATAAAGGGGGTACACGTGTTCCATTTTGGACATGAGGAAATATTCAATACTGGATGTCTGGATCATGTTGTAAAATTAGTGTCTGGATTCAGTTCAGATATTGTACCTGCAGTCAAATTTTTCAACTATTTTAAACTAGAGGAGAACTTCCATGAGAAAAGGCAATTGTGGAGATAACCAAGTGTTTTCCATGTGTTGAAATGTCCTTTTGATAAATGTAGAGACAAAAGCAATGCCACTGTTTCTTCTCGAGCAGTGTTTTCTTTTTAGCGATAGTGTCATCTCTACCTTAAAAGATGCTATCTTAAGAGACAGTGTGGCCATGTAAATTCTTCTAAGGCAGATATTCTGGTTTATAAAGGGACAGCACATTCTCCAGGTGTGATTTGCTGCAATCTCCTATTTTTAGTGTTTTGTTGCCCTGCAGCTTTGTGCACATACTCAGGTTTTTCTTATAGTCCCATGTGAAATGCCAACAAGAGTACATTGCAGTTGGGTGCTACAGCTTTTAATTAAATTAGTTTTATATACAAAAGTAATTTCCAAAATGTTCTTTGCATCAGGAGTTTTAATAAGGCGTTTCTGAAAGATGTGGCATTTTCTGAGGCTGTGATAAAGCATATGTCAAGAAAGATGGCATATTCTTGTCAGGATCTGAGGGTTTTGCAGGAACATAATTTCATTTGTTTAATGATTCTGTTGTCATCATTTAAAAACCTGTTACTTAACCCTTTTGATTTGGATCTCCATCGCTGCATGTAATTATAGAAACCTAAAAGTAAAAAACTGTTGAAGTGAAGCTGCTAGGGACCAGAAATGTCTTTTGTTAGGTTAACTAACATGTTTGGAATAGAAAACAAATTTTCAGGCAACCAGATTCTTCAGGTTTAAACTAGGAGAAGCAAAGTTCAAAAGAAAAAGCAAAGTTGCTCAGAAATTAAATATTTTTAGACTGGGTTGAGTTTTTTTAGATTGTGATGCATGAGTATTTTCCAGTGTGTTTAAAAAAAAAATGTAGATCGTGATGTATCGTGTATGAATTTGCTCTTAAGTTCTTGTGGAAGTAATCCCTGAATCCCCAAGGGTCCATAGACTGTATTTCGAAAACCACATTCTCTGGCTTCTCAAGTGTACAGTTGTTATGGAAATACACGTGAAAAAGGCCTGTTTGATCATAGTGTGTCTCCTAATTAAAACACTGTTCTTGCCAGTAAATACTTCATTATGAGTGCAATAGCTAGATTTTTTTAAGATTTGTTTCAATAAGGATAATTCACTGGTCAAATTTACTGTAAATTTTCTTCACCTATAGTTTTCATTTTTGTGTCTCATATTTTTCTCATTTCTTTGCACCTGTGTTGCCTATGGCCACTAAATGGTGATTCTTTAAAAAATCAATTTACATATTAGTCCTGAACTTTCTTTAATGTAGTATAACGAGATACCCATAACAAGATACTGTATAAGATAAAAACTTTATGGTGTAGGGAGAAATATCTTCTTTCTGAGTATATTTTTTCTACTTTTTCATCTGGGCAACCTAAATTTGAATTTCCCACTTGTAATTCTGTACAGAAATCATTAGTGTGCACTTGACTTCCTTTTAAAACGTGTAACTGAAAGCCAGAGATTACCATTCTTAAACTCCCTTTTTATGTCATGAAATGACAGTGTCTGGGTGGTACAATTTCCTGAGTTGGCCATTTTGGGACCCACACAACTAATCTTCAGGTAAATATTGTCAATAACTGCTCTGTAGCCTTTCTCTTTTTTTAAGCCAACTTTTTGTTTTTCATGTTTTCTGAAAGATTTCAGTCGTACACAGCGCGCTAAGTATGTTAAACCTCTTGTCCAGTTTCATCACGCACGTGATGGAATAGCTGAATTGTGGAAAGTGCTGTGAAAATAGATGGTTGGTTGAGGAGATTATCCTAGCTAATTTCACCTCCAGGAGTAAGAAGAGGGAGAATAGTACTAGGGAGCATCAGGGAATCTACTCAGGTGGGCTTGTGCTCCTCTGGCTTCTCTGCCTGATGTAATGCAGAGTCAAAAAAAGCTGCTCCCGCTGCCTTTAGTGTGATGTATCCAAACAGTCAAATGTCCATCTTACCCAATACCTTGAGTGTCTTAAGCATCTTACGCCACTCATTTTGCTGAGCACAAGCCAATTACTCTGTTTGTGGAAATATTCACAGCCCTCTTCTTTCAGTGTTTGGTCCTGTCTTAAAATGATTTAAGCCTGACATAAAAGTCCCAATCCCAGAACAATGTTTGATTGCCATTATTTTGATATTTGTTGCTGTGCTGGACCTCACCTGTAAGATCTTTCTATAGTCAGTTATTTACTCAGCACACCCCTGCTTTACTACAGATGCCAGTTTTTATGGTCTTGCAGTCAATTTTTTCAAGCAAAATAATAAATTATGTAGGCTAAGAGTAAATATCCTTTGGTGATGTTGACTTCTGAAGACCATACTTGAGGGACTGCTGAGTGAGCAAACTTGCCAAGTGCTTCTCTTGCAGTAGCTATAAATCTACTGACCTATCTCCTTAGTTCCTGTATTCATCCACTATTTAAGCAGGGATGTAATCTGTAGCTTTTGCACGTGGTCTTGGTGTCTCTGGTGGGGTGTTTCAGAGTTGGGTTTTAGGAACAGCTCAGTCCTAGTAGAATTTCCTTTGAAGTAGGTATTTTCTGGATCCAGATGTTGCATGTTTTCTGTGGGTCTCTTTCAGGACAATGCCAGTGTAAAATCTTCTAGCAGCTTGGAGCCTAATTTGTTTTGTGATGAGGAAATCCCTATTAAATCAGAGGAAGTGGTGACCCACATGTGGACTGCTCCTTCGTTCTGTGCCGAGCACGCGTATTCATCTGCTTCTAAAAGCTGCTCTCAAGGTATTTCCTTTTGTACATGTTGAGATAAAATTAAATAGATAGCTGGGAAGAGCAGTCAGTAAGGAGGGGAACTGCTGTTACCCCTGCTAGTTGTACAGAATATGTCTGTAAGAAGGTACAGTAGAGTTACATTGCAGTTAGTTTCCTGATGTCTGATATATAAACCCGTGTCAATGCGTTTTGCTTGGGATTGTCTCCCTCCTTAGAGTGTTGTAAAAAGTATGTAACTTCTTTTGGTTTTCATCTCTTCCTTTTATCTTTGTATGACTTTGCCAAGGGGGGGGTTAGATTGGGTATTAGGAAGAACTTCTTCACTGGAAGGGTGGGCAGACATTGGAACAGGCTGCCCAGGGAAATGGTGCCATCACCATCCCTGGAAGCATTCGAAAAACATGTGGCACTTGGGGATATGTTTTAGTGGTGGGCTTGGCAGTGCCAGGGTAACAGTTGGACTCAGTGGTCTTAGAAGTCTTTCCAGCCTTACTGATTCTATGACCTGCCTCCTGTCTGAAAGGTTCTAGCACTCCAAGGAAGCAGCCTCGGAAGAGTCCACTGGTACCTCGCAGTTTGGAGCCGCCTGTGTTGGAGCTGTCACCTGGAGCAAAAGCTCAGCTGGAAGATCTAATGATGGTGGGAGATCTACTGGAGGTATCGCTGGATGAAACTCAGCACATCTGGCGGATTTTACAGGCGACTCACCCACCCTCTGAGGAGAGGTTTCTTCATGTCATGGAGGTATGGAATTTGAAGAAATACTCTAATGTAGAACAAAAATCCCACCACGTTATGTTGCTGGGATTTTTTTTAATATAGTCTTGGTGCCTAGTTGCTTGACATGTTTGGATTTCAGCTGGGGGGAGCAGTAAATTCGAGAAAATAACAGAATAAGAGACCCAGAATTTCAGTTCTTGTTCTCTCATGCCGTAGCACTGTCCTCCACAATTAACCATATTTAGAACAGTTTTCTCAAGCAGTTCCATATGCAAACCTTATTTTAGAAAACATGGGGTTAGGAAAGGAAACACTGCTCTTGATTATGCTTGGAAACAGAACTAATCTGCAAAAGAGTTACAAAAAAAACATTTAGGAGGATAGAAAGTCTACACAATAGCTTATATAACTTGATGCTTATATGTTACTGAACTTTGTTACTGAGGAAAGAACACTTATTTTTTAGTAAAACATGGTTTGGTAGTGCAGGTAACAAGATTCCTGTTCTTCCTCAGAATAACATAGACATAGAAATATTTTTATTAATCTACTTTGAAGATGCCCTGACTGCTTTGCTCAGCTGACAGTGAATCAGGCGGGTTTATCTGCTGATTCTGAGATCGAGTCAAAACCACTTGGTCATGTTCGTGCGGTGGGTAAGCGGTGTGTGCAGGAACAGGTCAACTCTTGTGCTGAAGAACTCGCCTGGAACCCGTTCTTTACCATCTGTCAGCTGCACTTAGGGGTCAGTTTGACCACGTGTAGCTATGGAGTACGTGATTGCTTTTTGGGTTCTGCACAGGAAGCACATAGATTTCTTGATTTCTTGATAGCGTACGAGAATGGACACTAATACAAGATGGAAGGTTACATGTGTGAAGGTTAGATGAGCATGTTAATTCGTGTCTCATTTCCTGAATCCTACCATATACAGTTGGATGAGTTAAAAGTGTTGCCAAACTGCCATCAATTAGGACAGCAGTATAAAACTGACCCTGCCTTCCAAGTACTGCTGCTTTACCACTTTTCAACCTGAGCACTTCCTAAGCTTAATGTTCTTTTAATGTAATAGTTTTGGCATGGAGTTGATTGAAGAACAGTTTGAATGCCAGCAAATAACAATTTATAAATAGTATTCCAGACTGTTATATTAATAGTTAAGCAAAGGTTTTTTTCAGGGGAGTGGGGTAAGGGGTGTGGGTTGTGTATGTGTTGTGATATTTTCTGGTTAACCTTCACGAATACTTGTTTGACTAGAGCTACTCATTCTGATTTGAATATTTTCCATGTTTATTTACATACAAAATAAGTAGACTTTTGTAAAATAATCTTGAGAGGATTTGGTTTGGGGTGGAGTAGCTATATTAAGTAATGTACAGTAAACAGGGTGTCTTTTACTCACTTGTAGTATGTTCTTAATCTATTAATAATTATTTAAGTGTATAGCTGGATTAACTGAATTGAGTCAATCCTGTTTGTACAGAGGAGCTATACATGTGAATCTTTCAGATATAAATAGGATTCATCACTGTGAATGCTACCTGCAGGGACAGACTTTGCCAATTTTAAGCCTCACTTCTGATCTGAATCTGTTATTTAGGAGCTGTCGATGACGCCAGGATATTTACAATGTCTGCCAGTTTGGAAGCTTTTCAAATAACTGATGTTACTTTTTTCTCTTGCTTGAGTTGATGATCCATTTTAAGAATTCACCAATTACGCTGTCTTAATCTCCAAAACAGCAGTTGCTTTCTCTCAAAAATAATTACAGGCAAGACTGACCTCGGATGAAAAATAAGCAAGAGCATCTAACAAATGATTAATCTTCTCAACTTCTATTAAAAAACAATGTGAGAAGGAAGTTGTAATTATTGCTTATTTTGCCTCCTTACCCTTGCTGATGATTTACTTTTTCCACTGGGTATTTTTGATTGATTGCACTTTGACACAGTTGGTAACACTGAATTTTTTTGAATATGGTGAAAATAAAGTTGAGTGCCTTTTTGCTTAGAATTTGTAACTGTATGTTGTGGAGTAGGTTTCTTCGTACCATGTCAGTGTAATGGTAGAGGTAAGTACATCTCTCAGACAACAGGTTTGCGGGAAATTTGCATTTGAATAAAAATCTCTCTTCACTCTTTCTGTGAAGGATGACAGCATGGATGAAAAACCGCTGAAAATGAGAGGGAGAGATTCTTCTGAGAGGAAGCGGAAACGAAAACTGGAGAGAGCAGAGCAGTTCTTTGGAGATATGAAGCAAAAGTCTAAAGAGCTGAAAAAACTGGAAAAACCTAAGAAGAAGAAGCTAAAACTCACCATGGATAAGACAAAGGAGCTGAACAAGCTGGCAAAGAAACTGGCTAAGGAAGAGGAGCGGAAGAAGAAGCGAGAGAAGGCAGTTGTTGCAAAGGTAGAACTAGTAAAGGAGAGCACAGAGAAGAAAAGAGAGAAGAAGATTCTAGATATTCCTTCTAAGTACGACTGGTCAGGAGCAGAAGAGTCGGATGACGAGAATGCCGTGTGTGCTGCACAGAACTGCCAAAGGCCCTGCAAGGACAAAGTGAGTTTTCCCTTAGTTCTGTCGCAGGCAATTCCATGCAAAGTCAAACCCTCTCTCTGCCACGTAATATTTAGGTTGAACAGCATGAGAAACCAAAGTGGTGTGATCGGAAATGAGGGAGGATGGAGTAGTACTTGGGTGGGTACACAAGGTGCAGATGTAGCGGATCTTCCTTCCTGTAGACCTTCCTTACTCTCTTAGGTACTTTAAAATAGGAAAAGAGGGAAAATTAGAATCTGGGTAAAGGTCTGGGTCAGGAAGTTTAACTTCTTCAAGCTGTGTAATTTTGTGTTGACTATGTGCAACATGCATTGGCTGATTCAAAGGATTAATTCTTTGACTCAGATAGAAACGTTCCTGTGTTTCTGAGCAGGAGTGGGATGTGCGATGTTCCTAAATGAAGTCAATTTTCTTTATTTCTTGCATACAGTCTGTGAACAGTGATGCTGTAGGCTGAGTGATCTACCAGCTTCAGTGCTTCATTTTTCTTGTTGGAGATGAATAATGAGTGATTTTTAGACCTGATTGGATTATTACAAAAGAAACTTGATCTGCCTGTCTCAGTGGTACTGCCCATCCTAATTGTTAGCTTTTAACACAGACTAATTGATGATCAAAAAAAGTTTTTTCAAGATGTTTTTTCTTTTTATGCTTTCTAGAAAGCAGACTCAACCCAAATAACTGTGGGATTGAGACTATACTGCACTGACTTGCAGAAGAGAGAGTAGGAGCAAGTGCAAATACAAAGAGCTTATTTCTTGTTGTGCAGAATTGAAACACTGAGTTCAAGTCTTCATTGGAACAGTTAAAAAAAAACAAACAAAACAAAACCCACAAAACAGTTAAAAGACCAGTTTTGAAGTCTTAAACTTAGATCAAGGATAGAAATTACACTCAGTCACTCAAAAGATGATAGTCTTTGTATTCTCTTCACAGGTGATATTTTCCTCATATTAGTACATTTTTATGGAAATTGAGATTGTAAGCGTGAGCAGAGTGCCTTTAAGCTCCTATTATAAATAAGGTTGTACTAAATTTGTCAAACTTCCATGAATGGAACTGAGTAAAATTCCTGATTGTATAATCAAAAGTTTTTAATGGAATGACTGCCTTGCCATAAGGTTGGATGTACTTTTGTGCATTTGACAGGTGACCACCATACATATGTACTTGTCACACAAGTAAAACAGGGCAGATACAGGAGTGTAATGACTGAAGCTGCAGCTGTTGGTGACCATTACTAATCACTTTGAAAATATGTTCAGGAGTAGTTTGCTACAAACTAAAGTAAAAGATAACATTTCATTTTCGTAGGTTGGCACTAGTGCCATTTTCCTAATATGTTACCACATTCCTCTGTAAGGTGAAAGCAGAACTACAGCAGTAACAATTTTTATAGCTGTACCAATGCATGCCATTAGAATGGAGAATCTGTGTTTCTTATCCTGCAGATCACAGTTTCTGCCCACTGGCTCAAATTAACATGCCCTTTTATTCAGGGAATTATGGAAATCAAATAAATAATCCTTTTTCCTTCCTAAGTTTTAGTTTACTTTTTTATGTTTTTCCCAGTTGTTCTATAGCGAGTTCAGCTCAAAATCTGAAATATTCTAGGTTGAATGTTACGATGTTTAAGAGTTAAAGTTGTGTGTGCATTTTTTGGTATTTGTTGTCCAGCTGTATACCCAATATCTAGCCAGTAGAAAAGTATTAAAACTATTAGTGTCACAGGATTCTTTTTTTTTTTTTTTAACCAAAACCATTAAGCCCTTTTGTTTTCTGTAATTTTTAGGCTTCAAAAGTTGCCATTTGATAATGCAGTCTAAGGGGGTGTACATAATTTAGAATGTGTGTTTGTAGACTTTCATGTATGCTGAAGTAATGTCCCTGAGTGTCCTCCTATTTTAAATGTGTTCTAGCACACCTCCTTTTATTTGGGGAAAGCTGAGTCATCTTCCTCAATAGTAGTAGTGTACATTTGCATTGTTGTGGTCTAAGGATGCGAGAGGTTCGTTGGAAGAGAGTTATTTTTTAACAAACCGAAGCAGTTATTAAAACAAGCTCTGTAGGGCATTCATTTGTGCCCAAAAGCTGTTACGTGCCAGGCACCTCAGTTGGGTTTAATAGAAGGTATTTTCTTCATATAAACTGTGCCTGTGTGTCCTTGCTTGTAACGTGCCCCGTGCTGCTGCTGTGCTCTCTTGCAGGTGGACTGGGTGCAGTGTGACGGGGGCTGCGATGAGTGGTTCCATCAGGTCTGTGTCGGTGTCTCTCCCGAAATGGCTGAGAACGAGGATTACATCTGTATAAACTGTGCCAAGAAACCCGTGCAGGGACCGAGCAGCCCTGCTCACGCACCACCTCCTCCCTTCTTGTTGAGCTACAAACTGCCAATGGAAGATCTTAAGGAGACAAGTTAGCAACTACTTGACGCCCGGAACTTGTTGGGAAATGGACCACTGAAACCCTACAGGAATAGAGGGTTTGAAGCTAATGTAGCCACTGAGCTTCACTTCCGAGGATGTACAGACCTGCAGCGGAGTTGGTCCGTTCCTTACAGCTGGCTTCCTTCATACGACAGGAATGTCAAGGCACAGTGGTACCGACTCATCTATGCAGACACCGCCTGATTAGGAGCTCCAGCCAGTGTTTTCTGACTTGAGTGTTTCCATCTTTGAGTGTGGCTGTTGCTCTTAGAGACTGAGCATACTCGAGGCTGTTAGATTAGACACTTCAGGGTGTTAGAAGTACATGTTGGCAGTGGAGCTGGCCTGGAATTGGTGGGCAGAGGCTGGAGCTTTTGGGCCTATCAGGTTATCCTGAGGAGGTGACTTTGGAAGTTATCTTTTGCCTCTCCGTGCCAGCCCAGAGCACTGAGCAATGTATTGGGAGAGTTAAATTGCCTCCATATCCAGGCAGCTAACACTACACTATAAGGATGGGAGCAAGTGGATGAATTTCTTTTCATTTCTCTTTTGTAGCTAAAGGGCAGAGGAGCTCATAATCTCAGAAATCAGCAAAGGTTCTGTTTACCAAAAAAGAAACCCAACTCTACTCCACTAGGCAAAACTTTTTCCTCGGTGGGAAAAAGCCGATCTTCCTGTCCTGAGGAGGGCCAGAAAACATTTGATAATGTCTAGCTAGACCAGAACTTGGGAAGAGCAGAGTGCTTCCCTTTCCGTGGGGATGCCCTCTCCTTTTCTAGGCTTTGCTTAGAGTTCTGCACTCCTGCACATTAAAGTTGTCTCGAGCAGGATGGAGCTGGCGAGGAGGTACAGCACCCAGGGCACCAGCTTCTGAGATCTGTACCCAGGGATGGGAAGGAAAGAAGACAGCCCACTTACCTCAGAGGGCTTGAGCACATGTGCTTCTGTGAAAAGTTTCACTCACAACTATTTCCAGTATCACCAGGCTACGGGCATGGCCTCCTGTGATATCACAAGCAGTCTGCAGATACTGTTCACAGTGCAAATCCCCCTCCCTGCTGGCTTTGCTGGATGTGCACCAGTGTACAATCAGCAATAGTTCTGGTTTGATGTCGCCCCTGGCTTTGCCAGAGGACCAGAGGGGCTTGGGGTCATCCTGGGTGACAGTTGTTTTAGTAAATCCATTTTTAAAGAAGGACTTGTTTTTACTTTTTTCTAAATGTCTCAGACTACTGACTTGTTCTATAAATAGATTATTTTTCTTTGATTTTTTTATACTTACCACTGTTAACCAGCAGCACAGACAGAGGTTCACAAAGCAAAAACCTGCCCGTGGGCTTGGGTTTTTTTACTCCATTCCTTCCTTGTAGTACAAGGAATTAGCAGTTACCTTCCCCATTCTAGCTTGACCAGCTGCCTGTGTTTAAATAGGTAAATACATTTCATGTGCTACCTTTGTGTTTGGGTTTGTTCCTATTAGTGGGGCATCTGGGCCTTAACGACTCCAGTGGATGCTGGCTTTGTGTATGTGAATGTCTGAAGTCAGCCACTGAGCTGTCTCCCCTCTCCACTCGCTCCCTATTGTGTTTCCATTCTTCTGCAGTTCTAGGAGTGTTGTAAGTAGTGTCCAGTCTTACTAGGAGCTGGATTGGGATTTAAAGAAATACTGACAAAAACAAAAGTGTTCTGTCTTGACTCTTCTGTGTCCCTTCTCTTGTTCTCTAATATTTGGAAGTTTATTTATCTGGCAGAATTATCCATCCAAAAAAAAAAAGAAAATAGCTCAGGTAGACGGAACTTTATTGCTTTCTTTTATTTGTGCCTGCTACCTGGGAAGAGGAAGATGTGCAAAAGAAAATGAAATGAGATGGAGGGCAGAAGATACGGGGTCTTGGGGGCTTTAAGTGCAAATTGGGCACAGGCTTTTAATTTCTGCTCCTTAGAGACTAAAATGGCGTTAAAAGCAAAAGCAAGCTCTGGTTAAGCATGTGGCTGTACGGGCACCCTAGCAAACTTAAGAGTATTATTTGTTTACTTATTTATGAAGGAGTCTATGCTATAGCTAGACAAACCCTCTTTTTGCCTCCAGTTAATTTTTTTTCTTCTCAATGTACACTTAACTTTTGGTAAACTGGTTTAAACAGTTGTTCCTTTCCTTCGAGCTTTAACTGATGGTACTACATAAATGTTTCCCTATATGGAGTGGGTAGACTACCTGTCACAGATGTTTAATCGTTCCAGAAGTAGACTAGTACAAAATTTCTTAAAGAATCCCAGTGTTCTGTATTCTTTCCTGACTCCTAGAATCCGTGACACAACAGGGAAGATTTGGTTAGCGTCTCCTGTTAGCCACTGAGCATATCCTCTTATCCATTCCTGCATTCTCTGTCGCGATCAAGTCGTTGTTATGTGTAATCACCATCAACTGGAAAAGAGACCTTTGAGTAAATCTGCATTGCATGTTCCTGTTTCTCTGCGTAGAAGGTGTGGTGGAGAATGTTAACAGTAGCACTGGTTCCAACGAGATGGAAACAAACATCTGTATGATGCCACAGTCGTCATTCTGCTTGTAACAAGCACAGAAAGGAGTAAACAACAGAAAGAGATGTGCAAATTGTGCAAAAGTCACATTTTTAGTAGTTGTTTTGCGTATAGCCTTTTCATAGAGCCTCTGTTTCGCTGTTGAAAGGAGGTTGCCACACTTTTTCTTGTTACAGGTGTCTCGTCTGCTTTTGGATAAGGTGTTCATAAATTGAAGACCATTATTAGCTTCACATCTTATTGTTTTAAGCTTGTTTTTTAAGAGCATAATTCCTATCAAAGGATTGCTGATAGTATGAACTTATGAATAAATGTTAACTTTTGGAAAAATTTGTAGATATGTAGTTAGTGGTTGAAAAACATAAAGATACAGCTGTGGTATTGTCTCCAGATCTTAGGGGTTTGAACTTTTATAAAAACATAAGCAAAGAAGCAACCCAAACTTGAGCTAAGGTAATAATGTTCTCACAGGTCTGCTACTGCTGTAGAAAAAAATCTCTCTTGCTTTGGGGACAAAATCTCAGTATTCAAAAACCATTAGCTCATGTGTATATAGAAAGGTACGTGTCTTAATGCCTACAAAGGCTACTCACAACTGTTTGTGTTGTTTTTTTCCATGTGTCTGACACATAAGGTCAAAGGAATCACCTGAGCTGTTATGAGGGGATGAAAATGGCCAGAACTTGAGTTGTATCTCTTATACAAACTATGTGGTTTCAAGCGTTTTTTTTTGTAAAACCCAGAGCCTGGAATTTGGCAACTTTACTCGCAGAGAGAGAAATGTCACTCCTGACCTTCAGTACCATTGCTTTTAGGATTTATTGGTTTGACAGATCATCTGTAGCTGAATGCTTGTGCAGCCTGGACTATTTGATAATGAGGGCTTAAGGTAATATTGATGATATTATGGAAATTATCTTGAGGGATTGGAATACAGTCACACAGCATAAGATAACAGTTGTCTGTTACATTAGTCACACTGTGAAGCTTGCATTGATCTTTTCAGTTTTTAGAACCATAGAGTAAATTTAGGTTGGAAGGTACTTCTAGAGGTCATATGGGTCAACCTCCTGACTAGAGCAGTGCTGACTTTGAAAGGGGGTGAAGTTTTTCAGGGCTGTGTCCAATAAAATTTTGACTATTTCCAGGGATGAGCATTCAACAACCTCTGACTTCCTGTTTGGTTTTGTAGTATCTTCAGTGCAAACTTTTATCTAATGTACAGATTCTCCCTTGCTGTAGCTTGCCTGTTGCCACTGGAAGAGTCTGGCTCCATATTTTCTGTAACAATCCATTGGGTAGTTGAAGACTGCAGGTCCTGCAGCCTTATTTTCCAAGCTGAACAAACCCAGCTCAGCTCCCTTGAGCCATGTCATGAGCTGCAGCCTTCTAACAGACTTGGTGGTCTTCTTGCAGGTTGGTCATGTCTCATTGTGTAATGGGAAGCCCCAAACTGAATAATGTTTTTCCAGATGCAGCTTAACAAGTCTTGAATATGTGGGGAAAATAACTTCCTTGAACCTGCTGGCCATGCTTCTACTGTGCAGCCTGGAACAGTGCTGGCCTTTACAGCTGCAAGTTTTGCTGACTCCTATTCACTGTGGCCACTGCCCCAGGTCTTTTGGTTTCTTATTTCTCATGTGCAGGGCTAATGGGCTTAACAAACTTTCCATCAGCACATCACTTCAGCCAGTCAAGATCCAGCTGAATGGGAGTTCTCTCCTCTCATGTTTTGGGGTGTCCTGCTCCTGTCCTCCACTAGCATTGTTTGGTGTCATCTGCAAACATGAGCGTGCTCTATCCCACCACCCAGGTGGGTAAGACATAAACTAGTAGTCTCCAGTACCAGCTCCTGAGGTACTGCACTTGCAGCTGGCCACCTCCTAGATTTCAAATTGTTTACTACTGAAGTCTGAGCACAGAAATCCACCCCATTTTCCACCCCCACTGCCTGTTATCCGTGTACTCCACGGGTGTGTTTTTGCGGTAAGCCTGGGTAAGTGCCCACTGCTTTCCCCTTGTCCTTATAGTTCATCACAGAAGACACCCAGGTTAGGCTAGGATTATAGTAGTGACAGTTACCAGTCACTTTAGTCCTCATGGGCCTGGACATGGCTTTGAGGTAGATTCCATAATCTTTCTCTTCTTCATTGAACGGGCACGATGTACAGAAGGGTTCATCACAATCCATCAATAAAACGATCTTCCATACAGATGTTTTCCTAGGCTTCATTCATCATGATGGCATATCAAATTTGAAGAAAAAAACCTACAACCTGTCTGAACTGCAGTTTTTAAGATGCATGGAAAACTAAGTAGCAGAACCAGAGGTTTCTCAGTGGGCCTGTGAGCAGGTATGTCAGTCCCTTAGTGTAGATGCACGCCCAAGCTGCTCTGGTTGAAGTCTCTCAGTGTTACTGATGCATGGTCCTTTTGTACACAGTTTTTTGCACTGGAAGAAAGATATAATACAAGGAGCATGAACAGGGGCATCTCATCTTCTAGGAGAAAATGATACAGTCTGCAGCCTTCATTCAGCAGTAGTGTGTGTACTGGGCAGATGACTGAGGAGAGCTATCACTTTCATTTTTTCTGTTGTTCTAATAACAGTTATTAGAGTAAACATGACACAGAGTTGTAGCAAAACAAAGCAAAAAGTAATCAGATAGTCACTAGTTGCTTCTCAGACGTGTCTTGTTGTCATCCCAAGTACATTTTGCATAACTTTAAAAACAATGACTGCTCGAGGGAACCACTGTACAATAGCAGTCATTTTATGTGTTGCAAATAGAAGGTTTTGAAAGGGTGGAACAAGTTTCTTACAATCATTCCTGAAATAACTTCTGAAAACCCCTCTAAGATGTTTAGAACTGGTCTGCTAAACGCAAGATTTGAGCCTTACTCTGGTTAGATGAAAATGAAAAGCAGAGAACTTCACATCCTCTCCAGCTGTGGTCACTGAGAATGTGTTTGGTCAGCCTGCCTGAACCAAACAGGAACTCTGCTTGGAGCACCAAGGCAGTGGGGAGGTGCTATAAATCCAGCCCTTATCGGAATTCTAGCCGTGCTGGCTTTGGGAGGGTGATAAATGCATAGGACAGCTGGAAACTGCACAGCAAGACATTGAGAGCATTGAGCTTTATGTAATGAGATGGCTCGGTACAAATGGGTGTTAAGTTGCAAGGTAAAGGAAATGAAAGCAGCAAGGATTTATTGAAAAACAGAGATACCTGTAAGGAGACATGCATCGAATGCCTTGGAAACAAAAGCCCTGCTGCAGTGAATAGTTGTAATCCTAGGTAGGGCATTGTGTCTTAATTGGAGGGTTTTCAGAGGTCAATTTTTGGCAGCAGTCTGTGGATCACCCCACACTTCCCCCCAAAAGTCATTTAAAGACATGTTCCAGAGGGAACTGCTATAGGTATTAATACCCGAGGAGAGCAGCCACCTCTGAACACACAGGTCCTGAGGTGATAGTTGATGTCTCTAGCCAGCCTGGCATCTGTTTTTGATGGATGGGTGATGTGCCAGCTGATCGAACTGCTGCATCCTTTTCCAGGTTGATGCAGTCTGTGCTCAGCCTTGCAGCAGCTCAGCTCACCCCCCGGGCAGGGGCCACACTTGTAGCTCCCCAGAGAAATTAGGTGTTTGCAACTGCTGCTCTGTGATGGCAGTGGGGCCCACTCGTATCTGTACTATGAATTTGAGAAGCAGCTCAGGTAAACACATTCTGTTTACTTCTGTCAGCTAATGATTTAACTTTTCCCTTTATACAGCGGGAAATTCAGTTAGCCAGGTCTTGTGTGTGTCTCTGCAAGGGCATTATCAGAGCAAAATACTGTAAAGATCAAAATCTAGACATTATCAGTGCAATGATAGCATTGCATCCCATTACCTTCTTTCTGGACAGTCTCTCAAGCAGGAGAGAGACAAGAGTTGGATGCTTTAGCGTTCCCTAGAAATAGTCTTGGGAGAGACAATCACTGCCCACCAGTGTCTGAGAACACCCAGTGAAAAAGTGGGATCCCCTGGTAGAACCCTGCCTAGTGCTGAAGAACCAGCCCCAAGGTGAGCGTGTGGTGATTCTGCTCTTCACTTCTTGCTGGAAGGAGGTGATCTGCTGGTGCAGCTGCAAGCTGTTATCCAGGTTTGTATCCGTACTGGTAAGGTTTGAAAACAGCTGGGGTGTTGCTTGCTTTCTGGGCCCTACCATACATCATGGCACCGTTTACCCCTGGCTTCTGGTGGGAATATACTTGGAATGGTCAAACCCTAGGATTTAGGGGTGTTAAGACAGTACACAAAGCTGAACAGATAAATAATGGAGGAGTACGCAGCAACAGAAAAGCTGTCCGTAACTTAAAGGTTGGGTTTTTTCTTGCTAAGGCAATTCTAGGGAGCTGATGTGTCAGATTCCTGTTTGGAACAAAAATTGGACATGATCTATGTGTAACTTCCATTTACAGAGTGTGCAGGGAGTGCTGCTGCACAAAGCAACACCTGAGATTTCTGCAAAAAGAAAACTTGCTTTGCGTTGTTCTTAAAAGCAGCTGTTCTATGTCCCTGTTTCTCTCAGCTCTGGTGATCTCGAAGAAACAGAGTTGTTTCCTGTGCTTTTTGCTCTCATCCCTCAGGGCCTTCCTATTACACCTTGGGCAGTCTCTGCTCTCAGGGAAGCGTGGCCAAAGGAAATCAGGACAAATTCTCTTTGCAGACTCCTTTTTGCTTTTCCCAAACTGCTTTCCCTTCCCAGCAGTGGAGGTGTTGCCTCCTACCCCTCTAGGGCTACCTGACTACTTCCAGAGGAGCTGTGAGACTGCAAATTGTGTAAGGATGGAGCTGCCATTCCCTGCCTCCAGCGTGGAGCATCCTCCATGCAAGTTGGCACTTTGTTGTTGTTCTCTCGGCCCTGGTTGATCCTCCAGCTTGTCCACCAGCCAGTTGCTGGAAGCAGAGAGGCTCTGCTGAGTGTGGGAATGGTGCTGAGGACATGTGCATCTTCAGACTATTTTGACAGTCTGTGAGCTGTTGCCTGTGTGGCCTCAGTCAACGGGCTGTGTGGGGCATTGCTTGGGTTCCTCACCGTGGCTGCACCAGCAAGTTTGGTCTTACCTTTCCAGCAAGTTCCTTCCTCCCAAAGTCCCATCAGCCTCTGTCTTTCCTCCACAGTGAGCCAAGTGTCCGTGCCCATTGGCATCATTAGGGCCAGATTTGGACAGGGGTAAGGAAGGGCTGCTTCCTGGTCTGCTCTGGTGTAAATCCACAGGTTCTGTTCTAGCAGTAGGGTGTATGCTGGTACTGCTACACAATTCCAACCTTGTGGTAAGAAACTTCTAGGGTAAACAAGAATATCAAAGGCCATTCTCCTTTTTCCTCCAGATCCCAGTTATGATGAATACCAAGATTAAAGGTTTCATGGGCTCCGTGTTTTTAATTGTTTCCCAATCTGAACAAACCACTGTCTTCCCCACCCCCACTATGAAACCTTCAGATCTGGGCTGTGAGGGACTTAATGAAACCATATTCCCAGCACTTGTCAGATGATTGGCAAGCAGTTCCTTGCAGGGGACAGGAATGAAGTGTCTTTATCAAAAAGAGCTGTGGTTCTCTGAGCCTGTCTGACTAAAGGAAAGTAGTCAGTTAGTGGTCATGATGGAAATACCTTGTGTTTGGGTGTATTTCTCCCTCTGACCTCTTGGTCAGGTCAGGCCCTGTGTGTTTTATTTCAGGCCAGCACCAGCGTTTGAATTCATGGTGGCAAAAGGGTAATGTGGCTTGGAATTTGATATTCAAAAATGACAAAGAGTGAAGCACATGAGCAGCCCTTTTGTTCCCTCTGGAGTAAGGCTGGTCTTAGGCAGTGCCGAGAAGTTACCTTCTCCATTTAGCATGTATGTGGTGGGTTGACAGGGCTAGACCCAGTCCACATGTGGTTTTGCTAAAACCTCTGTGCCTAGTGCCTGGGCATCAAGCCCCTGATCCCCTGCCACCCCTCCTCTTGGCTGGAAGGGTCAGCTTTCCTCAGACATCAGCTGCATCTCATTTGAAGCTTAGCTTTTATCTCCGATGCTCATCAACAGAAAAATAAGATTGCCTTAAGTTATCAAAAGTCACAATATTGCACAATATTGCAACTGACCACCAGAACAGGAATGACTTGAAGACAGAAGATTGGCCTGGGTGTGAAGGCTTGTGATTCTTGCTTCAGGCAGAATTCCATCCACCAGGCAAGCTAAAGGCTCTGGGTCTGGTTCATGTTATGTCTCAAAGCCCCACTGGGCAGTGAGCCAGTTCAGCAGATGAGTGATAGGGAGTGCATCTCCTCTGGGTGAGCTCCTTTCCTCTGTCTGCAGAGGTAACTCAAAGCTCTGCGTGTCTGGCTACACTGCCTTGCAGGGACCTCAGCAGGGCAGCCCAGGGGAAGGATAGAGAAGACCAGGTCCCTCTGCTTCCTCCTGCCCTGCCTTGAGCTGCTGGTGACCAGAGGAGCAAAGCAAGAGACACAAACTGCTTCTGATGAGCACTGGCCAGGAGCTGGCACACTCTGCAGAGCCTTGCAGGGGTGCTTGTGACCAGGCAGCATTTCAGGGACGGGCTCTGGACTCCCCGGTGATGCTTCTCCAAGCCCAGCATCCCTGGGTGCTGCAGTGGCCCAGGATCTCAGCCAGGCACTCAGTGTGCTGGCGAGGGCTGCCAGGGATGTTTTTAAGAGAAACACTGCAGGGGCTTTCTAAAATCTGCTGTAATTCTAATTTTTGGAAGTGGGCAAAACTGAACCCGTGTTTTATTTCTCATTGACTGTTTTTGAAATGCCCAAGTTTTCACTTTGTCAACTCTTGCATAGAAAACTTTCTTTTTGAGAAACTTAAAAACCTTCTCTCGTTCTGTCCACCAATGACTAGCTGATTATTGGATTTTCTCCCAGAATGGAAACTTTGTGTTCTGAGTAGTTACCAGCCCAGTAGTCCTGAATGGAAAAGGGTTTTTTGTTTATTTGTTTGGGTGGGGGTTTTTTTGGTTTGTTTTTTGTGGTTTTGGTGGGTTTTTTGTCGTTTGGTTTTTGGGATTTTTGGTTGGTGTTTTTTTTTTGTTTTGTTTTGTTTTGTTTTGTTGTTTTTTTTTTTTTTTTGGTTTTTTTTTGTTTTGTTTTTTTTTTTTTTTTTTTTTGTTTTTTTTTTTTTTTTTTTTTTTTTTGTTTTTGTTTTTTTTTGTTTTTGTTAGAGTGTTTAAGTAAGTATGAACAGATGCCCTGAGAACACTGCCCAAACCTTGTTTGTTTAAAACCAGGTTATGGGTTTTCTGGGGAGGAATCAGTTAAGCAGTACACCCAGTCTCACCTCTGAGAAAAGTTTTCCCTATTTCCTGCCAGAACATCCCCCTTGCAGGCAGACAGGGTGCAGGGGCATGCAAATCCCAGCCCTGTCAATGGCTTTGATGTAATTCTTTCTGCAGACAGTTGGTTTCAGAGTTAGACCTTCACCTCAGAGTAGGATGTGCGGAGCATAAGGAAAAACCATCATCCTGATAGTCCCAATATACACCTCCTTCTCTACGCTCCACTTTACCCTGTACATAATCAATCTGCTAATCCTATGCTTCTCACTTCTGGGCCACTTAAGCAACGCTGCTATCATTACTATCCTAGAGTTATGATTTCCTTTGGCATGTGGTTCCTGATATGAAATGTCCTCCAATTGGTCCCTTGGCTGCAACAATGAACTGGTGAGTTTTAATTTCTTGATCAATTTTCACATCAGGAGGTCCATGACTAGAGTTTAGAGGGGCGGTGTCTTCTGCCCTCTCCCTAAAATGTGCTCAGGTTCTGTTGCCACGGTTACTCTGCCTGGGTTTGTTCAGGTTGCCCAGTTGCTGGCAAACTGGAACCAGGGAAGAGCCCTGAGGAACTGGAGTTACCTGACGGAATTGAGGGGAAAGTACAAGGAGATGCTAAAAAAGATTGAAGTCTCCAGGCTCGGGAGTCTTTGCTTGCTGCTGAGCTCCTGTTTGTGTGATATTGTATTTTATTATAAGCCTATAAATATGTATCTATACATGTGTGCCTATAACTGCATAACCTTGCAGTGCTTTTATTTTGGCCCATAAATGAAATGAGGATACTTTTGGATCCCGAGCAGAAAAAACACTGTTTTCTCATGCTCATGTGTGCGAAGGGCCAGAGTGTTTAACAGAGACAAGGAGAAGTCAAGGCAGAGGTAAACCTGCCTGCCTGGGCACTCCTGCTGTGCTTGTGCTTGTGCCTGCAATACAAATATCTGTGTGTTCCTGCTTTCATGTTCCTGACAGGCAAGTGCGTGCCCAAGGAACACTGCTGTTTTCCTCCTGGTCTGGAGGGAAACCACTGGCACTGGACACAGCCAAGATAGTGGTGACAGGAATCTGCAGCTCTGTTTCTGCTGGGAATTCATGTTACAGCCAAAGCAGGTCTAGGAGCACAGTTCTTTTGGTCTCAACTTACCTCTTCCTGTGCTCTACAGCTTTTGATCAGAGGTGCCTGGAGAGGGACTCACCAGCACCTACAGGCTGAGCACAACTCACCCACAGCTCCTGCCTGCAGAGGAGCAGAGGGTACGGTAGTGCTGTCTGCAGGAGAGGGTTCTCCAGCGCTGTGAGTGTGCCACCCCATAGTCAGACTGGTCCCTGAGCTCTGGCCCGTGCTGAAGTGTCACCTGTTTATCTCCAGCATGCAGAGCACGGTGTCCACGGACAGACGTATCTTGCACCACAAACCTGGGCGCAAAAGTGAGGCCTCCACTCCTCTGCAGGCATCCACGGAGCACAGGGGCTTTCTTGCCTCAGGATTCTGGTCTTCCAAGTTGTTATTTGGAAGGGAGGCTGTGCCTGGATGAGGCTGTCCAAATGGCTTCAGTAGGATCTTCTGTCATGTGGGAACTGCAGGCTCTTGCAATGGCTTTTGGTTTCTGCCACTGTAGTTTCAAAATATATGAGCTTTTTTGGGAGAGCTTAGCGGCTCAGGCAGGAGTCTCTCCTTTGTGTTTACTCTGGCTTCTTTCTCCGCTGAGCAGTCTCCAGGTTCCTGTAATGTGCCAGCCGGTATCAGCCTCTATTTATCCCCTTTCTGTGCATATTTGTGACAATTTTGCTTGCTACAGCCACGGTCGCTTAAGCTGAATAACATTTTCAGGCTGAGCAGGCCAGTGGCAGAGTGGTTATCAGATAGAGGAAATGCATCGTATTTGCTCTGGCCTTTGGTTCCCAGATAATATAACGGCAAATTTGTGTTCCTGGAAGCTGGGAGGTGGCTTGCAAGATTACACGGCCTCAAAACACACGAAGGCAGTTTGTCACGTGTGACAGAGGAGTGGAGGGGGAGGTGGAAGTGGGGAGCACAGTTGATCTCAGGGCTCGGCAAAGGCCAGATGTGGCTGGTGGCTTTTTCACACTGGGAGTGAGAAGCAGCAGCAGCTGTTCCCAGGCCACTCTCCTAAATGGAGTTTGGTGGGTTCGGAGCATAATTCATGGGAGAGTAGCTACTACTTGGAGAGCAGTAAGAGATTGTGCTTGTCTCCTATTAAACATTTCCCTCTCCTCTTTCCCCTTCATCATTCCTCAAAGTGGGTGCCTTTTGAAACCCTCCTCCTTTTAGGTTTCAACTACCTCTCCAGATGGCTGGAGGTGGCTTGGTCCATTGGAGGAGAGAAATCTAATTAACAGTCATACTCTGCCAAGCTGGATATAGACATGAAGCAAGATCAGACCTGGGAGTAGGTTCAGTGGTTCCTACCACAGCACGCAGGGCCAACGCTCCTGTGTGTGAGCCGTGCACAGTGGGGTGGGTTGGGGCCAGTTCTTATGCACAGCTGACCCAGAGAATGTCAAAGCACCTTATTATCTCCAGAGGAAGCTTGTTGCAGCTTTGTTTGTTTGGGCTGTAAGCGCTTCCCCAGGAGCGCAGCCTCAGCTGCTGATGGAAGGCTGGGATCAAGATGAACTCAGTAATCTTGGCAAATGTTGTAAGATAAAGAGAAAGATATAAGAAAAATGCAACATAAATCAATTGCAGGATTGATCAGGATCAGGATTTCCCAGCCCTTGTCCTGCCTGAGGTGTGAGGCACACCAACAGTGACCCACCCTGGTCTAGTGCTCTGGCTCTTCTCCAAAAGTGGGCGCTGGGGAGAAGTGGCTAAGCCAGCTGTGCCCCACTCATGCCCCATGGACCAGCATTGTGCTGCTTTGTCCCCTTGGCAGCCTGCCTGGACCTGGAGGCTGCTTCAGGACCTGCTCCAGGAGGCACCACTCCAGCATGGGCTGTCCCAATAAACAGAGGGTGATGGCCTGGCTGGCTGGGATGGGACTGGGAGGAGTGTGGCTGCTCTGGCTGGTGCCATCGTCAGCCCTGTGCTCTTGGGGGAGGGTGCTGAATAGGCAGCCTCTCATTTCACACCTCTTTCAGGGGAGACCACCCACAAAATAAACCCCCAGTGCCTTCCTGGGGGTGGCATGACAGCAATGCACATGGGACAGGCAAAGCATCAGGGCTGCCGCTTGCCAGCACTTGGAACATTGGGAGGAAGGTGCTCTGCAGCCTCCCAGAGAGGTCCAGCTTGCACAATTCCAGGTGAGACACACTGCAACAAAAGCTCTTCCCTGGTGTTCCCCTTATTCATCTAAATATTTGTGTGTATCTATCCAAATATTTTTAAATGGCATTACCTTGGTAGATTTGTGGTTGAAGTTGCTTTCCTGTTACTGCAGAGTGCATGTTATCTAGACTTGTTCCTCTTTTATTTTTATTTTAAGAGTCACAATCTTCCATTTCTCTTATTTCTTTGAAAATCTCTTTCCTAAGGCCTTGTTTCTGCCTGTCCCCATTCTTCTACTTGCCTTAGATATTGTTATAGGCTCAAAATCTTAAACACTGATTTCACCCTTTGCATTTTTCCCTTAAGACTTTTTTATTGCCTCTGATGGGTTATTTAAAGTCCCTCTCAGATTCTTTGCCTTCTACTATTTCAAAAATATGTATTGAAAACATATTTTTCTCTGTAGTCTTAACTGATTCTTTGTGGTATTTTTTGGTTGTTTTATCTTTCTACCTTTTTTTTTTGTTGCATCTCTCGAGTAACATCTCCCAAAACCACATAGACTACTTCTTGTTTCACTCTGGAAGATGTGTAAAGTGATGTTTTACTTTAAAAATGCTTTCCTCGGGATTTTCCAGCTTGCTTTTGCACTTGTAGATTTAATATTTCCCCTCGCTGCTTATGTTTACACTGAACATTTGTTTTCATTTTCAAGTTATTGTTGTGTTCAGTGCAGTCTTATCTCACTGGGTGGAAGCCAAATAGTTTGTAATTGATTGCACATTTTCCTATCATAGTCTATTAGTTCCTGCCAATTAGCTTGTCTCCTTGTTGATAAGATTATTGCTATCTGTATGCTGTAGTAATTGTGCTTACCCAGGGATATTCATGCAGTGATGAGCACAATAGTTTTGAGAAGCTCTAGAAATGTTTCCTTAATCAATCTCCTCTCTTCTTACACCAATCTGTTGCACAAGGCATGATATTGTTTTTGCTGTTGTTTTTAATCCCTACATTCTTAGCATAACTATTTAACAGCTACCCTATCCACCATGAGATGGTTTCTGCACAGGGATATTCTCCATTTCTCACTATATTGTGTAACTCCTCCTCTGGAATATCTTCCCTGGTTTTTAAGAATCACCAATTTGAGGACTGGAGCTGTTTTAGTTGGACCATCCTGTTTAATCACTGCAGAAGAGGAGCAGCCCTGTGTGAATTTGCTTAGTTCCTTTCCAAGTTATATTTTGTGGTAATGGCCACAGGTATAATGTTTAATTAATTATGCACAGTGGGGGGAAAAGTATTTCATTTTGCTTTAAATCTGAGTTATTCATTGAATGACATTAATTGTTACACTGTAGTGAACAATATACTCATCTTCTCTGTCTTTTCCCTTTTTCTAGACCTCTGTGGTCACCCTGTTTTCATCCAAGGCGTCTATTCCCAAAATGAGGAGTCACTGCGGATTTGATCCCTCCTTGGTTGAATTACATCTGCCTGTCCCTTTTCCATTTCCCTGTTTTTCCTGTGGGAATTCTGGTGCTGTGTGGGTACACCATAGATTAATGTGGTGACACCGCAGTGTTTGTTGGTTCGTTCCTGTTGTTCTCCTACTGCCTTCCCAGACTGTCTGTACACTGCTCAGGTTTTCCTGCTGCTTTACACACTTGATGCAAGGACGCCGAACCCAAAAGCATTTTTTTTTTTTGCCCCCTGTTCTATCTTGCCTTAGATATTTATCAATAGATGTAATAAAAATATTTTAAAACCTTGCCCCACTTGCATCCTCGGACCGTCACAGCTGTAACACGTCTACCATGAACAATATCCTGTTCTGTTTGCCTCTTTTATGGCCTCTAAGCACGGAGTTAATGTCAACAGGTAAACTACCTGCTGTAATCCCAACACAGCTCATTTTGCAGCCCAGTGCTGGGTTTGCACAACTGGGGCAGGTTGTCTGCCTGCTGCGTGATTTTTTTCATCTGCTGCCCAACTGCCCATCCGCTTTGCAGCTTCTGGAGCGATGACCTGGGATGGGGCAGTGCTGCTCCCGGGAAAGACCGGTGGCAGAGATCCCTGCGCGCGAGGGAAGAGAGTTTGCAACCTGCCAAGTTTCTGAATGAGGCTGTTTTGGGCCCTTAGTAAGAAGCAGCAGAGAGTTTAGCTGAGTTTATTTCCAGCTTTGCTGCCTGCCACTGCTCCTGGCCACAGCACAGCCCTGGAAATTGCGGGTCAGGCTGCGATGCAGGACCTTGCCCTGTGCCCATAACCTCCCTGCCAGGGAAAGACCCCCGTGATGGGAATTCACCGTGAATTTGTGTTTCATGTCCTACCTCTTCCCAGCAGGTCTCGGGGGCTTGCACCTCCCTCAGGCAGTGCTGTTGAGGCACCTGTGTGTGGTGGTCTCCCCTTTCTCCAGGGACAGTGCTGGGCGGAGAGGCGATGAGGAGCGGGAGCCCAGCGATCCCGGCCCGGCACGGAGCGCTCCGACAGAGGCGGCGTGAGCCCTTCTCCCAGGCGGGGGGAACGAGCCCCTTTGCACTGGCCATGAAATCAGTCATGTGTAGGTTTTTGTCCAGCCCTGGGGGGTGGGGGAAGGAATGTGGGTTGGGCGAAGTCTAGGATTACACCACCGCTGAATTTTTTCTTTCCAACACTTTAAATAGCCAGCACCTTTCGGTCCTGCCCTCGCCTCTCCCGTCGGCTCTCGCCCCGACAGCGCCGTCCTTAAGGTAACACCTCTGCCCCTGCTTCCTTCTGCCCTGCTCCCCCTGCGCCCCGCACCCTCCCGGGGCTGCCGTGGAGGAGAGGTCACGGAGCATTTTCTGCCTGTTTAATAATTTTCTAGCGTGGAGGGGTCCTCCCAGTCCTTCCTTTCGGCCCCTGTCAAAGCTTGCCAGAGTTTCTTGCTCCTCTTCATGTTCCCAAGTGTTTCATGGGGGACTAGGCAGAGAGAGGGGAGAGGCTGTAAGTGCTGCTTTGCCCTTTTTTAATTCTCCCCGGATGGGGGAGAGTGTCATTTGCCGCCAGTGCCTTTTCCTGCTCTCCTGGCGAGAGAGTTGCGGGCGGGGATGAATGGCAGCGTAAGGCTGGGGCTGGGGGAGCTGCCCCTGCAGGGCTCGAGGGCTGGCACTGTGTGGAGGAAGGTGCCCTCCTTGGCACAAGGTCCTCAGCAATCCCAGCTTTGACAACTGGGCATGGGTAAGGAGCCACAGTCCTCACCCTTTGTCCCGTGGGACTTGGCTGCCAGTGGGGCATCCTGCCCGGGAGAAACAGGCTCAAACACCTCCTGATCCTACTAAATGGCTGCAGCAGAGCTGGTGCCACCTCTGCTGCCTGTACCTGTGACCTGAGGCACCAGCTGTGCATCAGCAGTCACATAGGCTGTGCCCTGGCTTTCTTGGGAGGGACAGGTGTCCTCTTGGAGGTTTCTGGGGGAAGGTGGGACGGTGAGAGTGGTGCCCACCTACTCTGTGCTGTCTTCTCTCAGCACAGATCTATTTAGAGATGGTGCCAAAGCTTCCTGAGAGTAATTCTGTGGGGAGCCTTGGCAGGCAATGGGCAGATGTCTGGAGGAGCAGACCCTGGGAAAGGTGAGATCCCAGGTGGTCATGACTTCTGCACCGTTTCTTTTCCTGCTGGTAGAAGGATAGCACCATTCTGAAAATCACCTTTTGACTCAGCCTCATAGATTGTCAGCAACAGTTGCTACCACTGAAAAGAGAAACTTGTTTCTCTTATTTCAGTTCGTCCTTTTCCTGTGTCTGAGACTTCTGTGTGTTTTGTGGCTTTCATTGCATGGTCTGTCAAACCAGACCTTGGTAAGCAGCAACAGGAGAGAGAAGAAACCCTTATAAAATACCTCGTAAACTATTTTATCCTGCTGTCATCCCCCTCCAGCCCTAAGCCTGTTCCCCATTCTTGCCATGGTGGGAGCTCCACCCTGGCTGAGCTGCTGGGTTCTCTGTGTAACACTGTGCTTAGAGAATGGGGTTCCAGAAAAGCAGTAGTGTTTTGAGATGAGTCAGTTTAAAATAACGAAACTAATAGTGGCTTTTAAGAACTGGTTTTGGACTCAGTAGTGAAAGTGTACAGATCCCCTTAGCACCTTGTGCCAGCAGGAATCAGTATGAGGAGCAAGAAAGGAACAGTATGACTTGTGTTTGTGCATGTGTCCTTGTCCCTCTCCTGCCTCCCATAGCCCAGATTTCTGCCTTATTGCGTGGCTTGTGCTGAATGTAACAAAGGAAACTCCTTCTGAAGGTGGGATGGATTACACAGTCCCTGGCGCTGTCAGCAATGGTGAAATGGTGCCCGCACACCCTGGCATGGAAAAGGAGAAGGAGGAAGAGGAGGAGGACGAGGACCAGACTCTGGAGCGTGGTCAATGGAACAACAAGCTGGAGTATGTCCTGTCTGTGGCTGGGGAGATTATTGGCTTGGGAAATGTCTGGCGCTTCCCCTACCTCTGCTACAAGAATGGTGGAGGTAAGTGCAGCCCTGGCCATGACCCCCTGAGGGGCACCTGGTCACCAGAGTCTCTCCACGATCCCTCCTGCCTCTGTGACATCTGTGTCTGGCCCTGCCCAGTGCTGCCAGCAGCTTCTCAGCAATGCCCAAGTCATGAGTCTAAAGAGAGGGTGCCAACCTGCCAGCATGGTGCCACCACCCGGGCCCCCAGCAGGGGCTGTTTCGACCCAGTGGGACACGGATAACTGAGCAGCAGTGTTCCAGGGTTTCTGAGGGCTGTAGCTGTGTTTCTCTAGGATGTGTGGAGCTCTGGTCCTGCTGGTGGGGTGGGTGGCTATCTGCAGAGGGAGGCAGGAAGAGCAGGGAAGGGGCTTGGCTCTCTGAAGCAGTGTGTCTCACCCCAGGCACCGCTTCCTTGAGGAGCACCAGACATCCTGTGCAGATCAGACGGCGGGTCCTGGTGGCAAACCAGGGAGTGGTGTGGGAGGCCATGGGGCACTGATGTCTTTGCCGGCTCTGTGAGGAGCAGCAGCATTTCCAGGAGACTCTGTGGGACTCCAAGAAGCTCTTGGCCACTGGTCCTGGTTTTGTCCATGGAGAAGTGTTCCTGGGGTACTGGAGCCAGATGTCAGGAACAAGGGAGAGTGATGGGGTTTTCCCCATCTCAGTTGAGAAGTATTACATCCCTCCTGCATCCCAAGGTACCCTGTTGGCATCTGCCAGAGCTGCAAGCACGTGGGAGAGGGGACCCCTGCCTCTGATCCCCATGGCAGGGCTGTGAGGTGTGTGGATGGATGTGCCTGATGCACAGACAGGGTTGATGCCAGGGCATTGCTGCTGGCACTGAGGTGCCAGCACACACCAGTGCTGCTCAGGCTGCACTTGGCAGTGACCAGTGGCTGATCCCCCACGATGCTGGGCTGTACTGCAGCTTGGCAGCAGAGCTGGAATCCATTTGCAGGTGAGCTGTGGGCTTTGGCAGGTCTTTGTGCCTGCTTTTATTGTGGCTGACTTTTAAGGGAGAAAATGGTTTAAAAAACCCAAAAACCTTCTTTCTCAAATTTGGCTCGGTGAAATGTAGAGAGAGGGAGCTGCTCTCCCTGTCTGGTGATTAATTGCTAATTGGGCACTCCGGAAGGGCAGGGGAGAGGGGAAACGGCGCTTGGCTGGGAACCGGCGGGGAGTGAGTGCTGGGGGCTTGGGGCTCAAATCCCCTGGCTTGAGCTTGGGGTAGTCTCATGGGCCTCACTAAACAGCTTTCATCCCAGGGGCATAAAAGAGGATTAAATGCTGTTTAGCTACTTTCACACCGTGCTTTGCCCAGTGCTTGTTTCTTTTCACCAGGTGGTCAGGCAGTTTCTTTCCCTGCTGAAAAGTTTTCCGCATTTTCTTTTTCTATGAGAAATGTTTCTTGGCTGCTTGCTGAGCTGTGTCTTTTCCCACTGCTGCACCCCTCTTGGGTACTATTCCATTGATGGGAGAGGGACCTGGAATCCTGTCCTGGCACCCGTTGCTCTGGGTGCCAGGGGAGAGCTCAGGGAGAGCTCTGGGGAAAGGGGAGCTGCTGTGTGAGGTTGGACAACAGAGGCAAGACACAAAGGGATTTCTCAGCCTTTTCTCCCCTGGGGAAATGGGCCTGAAGCAAAGTCCTGTAAAGCAGCAGAGGCCATGTGGAGTTGGAGGTCTCAGGCAGATTTTTCATTTCCACTCCCCTTTCCATGAGATTAGAGCAAGGATGGGGCACGAGACTCTTGTGCAGAGAGGAAAGCATTTCCTAAAAGACTTCTCCAGGGGCAGAGCAGTGTGACAAGGCTGTGCAGGACACAAGGCTCTCTCCTGCCTCACGGAACACAGCCTATCCCAGACAGTGCTGTGTCAAATCCCTTGTAATGCCTCAAGTTTAATTTTAAAAGCTGCCAGAGGTTTAGTCCTTTACTCCTTTGAGAAGGCTCATCCAGGCATTTTCTTCTGTTATCCTTCGATAAAGGTGCAGGGCCTTTATTTAATTTCCAGCCCCAGGTCAGTCATGGCCAGCCTACAGCTCTTGTACCAGCGCTGCCACTCGTCTGCCCCGCTGGGTGACTCTTTCTCCACGCTGAACTGTGTGTAGGCAGTGGGGATAACTGCTCTCAGCTCTTGCTTTGCTTGCCTAAATATGAGCCTCTTCACGAAAAAGGTATCTGCAAAATCTGAATTATGCAAAGAGCCAGTCACTGTTCCTCTCCTTAGGGATATTTTCACATAACAAAGAAAGAGGAGTCCCTTACATATTTAGCGCTCAGTGCCTGATACTGAGGCCCTACATAGCAGAGGAAAAACAAAGAAGAGCAAAAAATTGTTCTTTTTCCTCTTGTTTGCTCTTGCTTTCACCTCCTGTGGTGGGGTCAGGCCCTTCCTGGGCAGGCTGATTGGGAAATACCAGGGAAGCCTGTCTGGTGATGTGGCTGTACCACATCCCCCCACCAGTGCTCCCCAAGCCCACCATTCCCAAGGCCCCCACTGCTGCCATCCCTGCCCTGGGGAGGGGGACGTGGAGGACACGTATGGCAGCATTTCCCCTTTTGCTCTCAATGGGGTTCAGCTGCAAGGAGGGTGGACAAAACTGGGCTGGAGAGATGTCAGCCCAGAGCTAGGGGGGATGCTTGTCATGCTGATGGCCCCGTGTCTGCAACAGAGCCCCCACTGTGTGCTGCCCTCCCTGTCACCCCCTCCTCAGAGTCACTGTGCAGGGCAGATCCACTGGGCTCCTCTCCTAGACTTCTCCTCTGCCAGCGGAAATGAGACGGGGAGGGCACTGGGGCTGGTGCTGGGGCCATCCCACCCTGCTGTCCCCCTACCTGCAATGTGAGGGGAGTGGGGCAGATCACTGACTTTAGCCCAAACATTTCTCTGCAAATCCTTCCTTCTCTCCACCACAATTCTGCATTATTTCATGCATCAGGACCCCCCCAGTTAGACTTCTAAAGCTCGAAACCTGCCTGAAACCTGCGACAACCAGAGGTGCTGAGGAAGGTGACAGGCCAGATTGCAGGCTGAAAATAAGGAAAACCTGGGTTGGAAAGCTTGACCTGCCACCTCAGAGACCTCTACTGGGATGCCATGGGTGCAGTTTACTTAACCACAAACCTTTTTATGACAACAATCTCTCTTGGAAATGGGCTCAACTTTTGTGATCATATGATTTCACACAATTTGGGGGTTGAGGGGATGATGCTGAAACAACCATTTCCCCTTCCATTTGCCCTCACCGATTACTGGTAGAGGGAAAACGTGGACAGATGCTAGCTGGGGCTACTAGGTATCGTAGAACCATTAATGTTGGAAAAGACCTATAAGATCATGGAGTCAAACCATTAACCCAGCACCCCTTCAACTTCTGATTGTCCACAGGGAGCTGCCAAGATGCCTTTCCCTATTTATTTTGCTCATGTGTTCTTCTTGCAAGAACAGGAGGGCTGTGGCTCTGCACCCACCTGGGACGAGTGGCAGAGTGGGAATCCTGGCCAGTCCCTCAAATCCCCCTTCCCTCTTCCTGCCCCTGCATGCTAGCTAAGCTTCTTAGTGAAATCTTTTGGGTTTTGAGTTTACTTGTGCACCAGGATTGTTATGGACCATCTTGCAGGCCTGTCTCCTGTGTTCTGTGGGGTAAAGGCCATTGCTGCACTTAACATGAGCCTGGGGTAATCAAGAGCCTGATGCATTTTATCCCTCCCTGCCTGTTTCATGACAGGGCTTGAACAGGAAGGCAGCCCTTGGTGCTGGCATGAGGTACATACTTTCCTGCACTACTTGCTTTCTGTGTGCATGTCTGCTGCTTTTCTGTGAGCAAAGACTGAGCAAACCCACAGCCTGGGTGAAGATGTCAGTCTGTCCGTGCTCCTCAGTGCCTTGGTGTTGTCATCCATGGGTTTGTCAGCTTATTCAGAATAATCAATGTGAAAGGAGTCACCAACTTGATTAAAAGTCTCAATAGCTTCATGGCAGGGTGTTCTGTATTTCCATGCAGCTATTGATAACTTGCTTTTTGCACAAAAATTACGCCTAGAAACTTTTCTTCCCTCTGGATCTTTTGTAAACACTGAACTTCTCATGCAATCATGTCATTCCAAGAGATGAAATGTGAGGAAAATCCCTTTTTCCTGACATCTCTTCCATGACATTCCTGCACCCGTAGCCCCCATCTCTCCCAGTCTGTCCCACCCAGGAGGAACCTGCCTGGTGACAGGTTGGACAGCCTGACACTTTTCTATCTGTCACTTGAATCTGCCAGGTGCCTTCTTCATCCCCTACCTCATCTTCCTCTTCACCTGTGGGATCCCTGTCTTTTTCCTGGAGACAGCCCTGGGACAGTACACCAGTCAGGGAGGGGTGACGGCCTGGCGCAGGATCTGCCCCCTCTTTGAAGGTGAGTGGGGTGAGCCTGGGAGGGCATGGAGAGCTGGGGAGACTCTTGGACCCTGGGAAGATGAGTGGTGATGTCTCTCCCCACAGCATTACTCACCTCCATGCATACACTGCCCACCCCTGCCCCCCAGCCTCGGAGGGCCACTGGCTGCCCCCCTTCCAAAATCACCCTGGAAAAAATTGATCACCTTTTCCTACAAACAGTTCCCATCATTACATTACATCCCAGGTTCCTGCTTCATGGCTACAGCTCTGGGCAGGAGCTCTGTGCTCAATCAAAGTTGTCCTTCAAGAGCTAAATGGGGAAAACCCTTCTGGAAGTTATGAAGAACCTAAAACATTCTGCTGGTTTTTGTAAGTCAATGCTGTGTCATTTTCCTGAGTTCGCAGGTGGCTTAAAACCTTAGTGGTGAAAGGTGTCAGCTCTCTTAATAAATTGCTAGCAGTCAGATCCTCCATTTCTAGCGCTATTTCAGCACAGTCATCCAGCATCGAGCCCCTTTCTGTGATTTCTCTGAAAGTCTCAGTTGATGATGTCTCTGGTGGCTGCCCCGCTGGCACTCCTCCAGCAGTGTGCTCAAAATGCAGAGCAGCAGATGCAAACATTGGGTGAGCACCTCCCAGAGGGAGTCCTGTTCCTGTCCTCTGGCGTGTGGGTCACCTGCCTTTGGGACTCGCTTTCTGCAGGAATTGGCTACGCCTCACAGGTCATCGTCATACTGCTCAACTTCTACTACATCATTGTCCTGGCCTGGGCCTTGTTTTATCTCTTCAGTTCGTTCACCATTGACCTCCCCTGGGGCAGCTGTGACCACGAGTGGAACACAGGTGGGTGTGGAGCCCCCTCCCAGTCCTCCAGCCCATCCTGGCTGAGGGAAACCTGCTGCTACCCACAGACAAACCTCAGGAGAGTGTCTTGACCCTGTGTAGGTGGGACATGGGGGTGAAGGGTGCTGGGTCACTGCAGTGCTGCTGGCACTTTTAGGGAAGAGGCTCATTTGTTCTGGGTCTTTGCTAGAGAGCACCACTGCCCAGCCACTTGTGGCACCTGCCCAGTGCAGTGCAGTGGTGACCTCCCTGGTGGCTGCTGCTCTGGGCTCCAAGAGCCACCAAGAGCACCTTTCTTCTTGGATCTTCCAGTCAACCTGTTCTGTGTGTTAGCCACAAACCCAGTGCTGGTGGGGACTGTGCCCACTGGAAGAAAAATTAAATGCAATCATCTTAAGTGTCCCTGATGTGGACTTGTTTTGTGCATCTTTCGGCCTGTACAGAATTTGTCCCAGAGTCAATGTCAATCAGTGTTAACACTGTGGATAAAAAGGGAGGGATTTTTCAGATCCTCTGGTACTCCAGGCACTGCTGTTTACACACTCTCTCCCCTTGGACCTCTCCCACAGAGAACTGCATGGAGCTCCAGAAGGCAAACTCAACATTCAACGTGACCAGCGAAAACGCCACCTCCCCTGTCATCGAGTTCTGGGAGTAAGTAAAGGACAGGCCTGTAGACCCCTTTCCTCTCAGACATATTTTCCCTGGGCAAGGGGCAAACCCTGCAGCCAGAAGAGGACAGAAGAGGGGAAGCTGGGCAGGTCAGAGTGAAGGCTCTCAGGGGCAGCACTGTCAGTCAAGGGTAACCTTGCTGGGCTCGTGGTGTTTGTCTGGAGCTGTGCTAGCAGGCCTCAGAGCCATCTGACTTTGTCCTTCTCTGATGCTGTATTCCTGTCCCTCTGGACCTTTTGGCCTTCTTGGTCTCACTGACCTCTTTCTTTTGAATCCATGCTGCTCTGTGATACCAGCATGTTCCCAGGAGAGTCTGGCATGGTGGGTGGTGACTTCTGTATGTGAGCTTGTCTTATTTTAAAAATAGAAAAAGAAGTGATGTTTTCACTGTAGAGTGACTAATATGCAAGCTATCCCGAGGAGAGAAACTCACCAAAATTGAAATGAAGTTGTAGGGTCAACTTACTTCACACTGAAATTTGGTCTCTCGTTTTCATTGTTTTCTCCCCTTGTGTTAGCTACCCTGGGGTACAGAGTAACCTTTTTTTCTGGCACGAAGGCATAGGCCTGCTGGCTTGGAATCTCTGATGGTCCTCAGCATCCCCAGGGAGAGCAGGTCCAGCTAAGCACTGAGCTCTGGCTGCCAGACTGTGCCAGTAACCCCTCTGCTGCCACTGTGCATTTCCCGTGTGTGTTTAGCTGGACAGAAGGCTCTGCCCTCGCTGCCCTCAGCAGCACTGCTGGGTGCTGTTGGTGCATGGAGCACACACAGGGTACCTCCAGGGCACCCCTGGCTCAGCAAAGGCATGCTGCTCTTAAAGTTTTTAAATTTTCTTTGTCTCCTGCGTGCTCCCTGAACCTATGCTCTCCCTCTGCCTGCTGCACACACGTGATTTAGATAGTGGCCTACCTTAAACTACTTTTCCAGAGGCTAGATGCTGGAAAAGTTGATGTTTCCATCACTGCTGTGACCGCCCCTGTGTTACTGGGGAATAAGCACACGGGATTGGAAATTTCCACTGTCCATTGCTTCCGATGCAGCATCTATTCCTGCCTTCCCTGGGCAGGGTGGTAGGAGGCTTCTTCAAGAAGCTCTGACCTGTCAGTGGGCTGACAGGCTCCAGAGGCCTCTTTTGGCTGCAGTACAGTTCCCAGTTAGTTACGGTCCACTGGCATCCTTTGCCCACTGGTTACATAGTCCATGTCCTTAGAAGCAGACAAAGAGCAACGTGACGAAACGTACCTTGGAGAGCAGTGTGATTTTTCCAACCCCTCTCTCATCCCCTCAATCCACCAAAAGGCTGTGGGGCAGGAAGGGCAACAGTGTGTATTAGACTGTGGTTCTCCTGCAGCACGACTTTCATTTTGGGATAATCACTAACTTTTGCAGCAGGGTGGGCATTGATGCTGGGTTTTCCAAGGTAGTGCACGTCCCTCTCTGGGTGTTTCAGGTTTGGGGTTTTAGGACTACACTGAGGTGTTTCCCACTCAGATCCATCTGTGTGGTGCAGGAGATGGAGGAGGGTGAGTCCTTAGTTTTGTAAGCATAAGGAAGATTTGACATTCGCATGACGTGGAAAGCTGCCATTGTCTGACCTCATCTGAACTGGGGTCTGTCTAGCCCAGGATCTTATCTCCACACTGGTTGAAAGAGGATGCCCAAGGTGGCATCTTCTGACTGTGCAGTGGGGATTATGGCAGCCTTGGTTGGGTCTTAGTCACAGAATGGGATGCTGTGCTGCTCTGTGTCCTGAGATAGCTGCTTCTAAAGACAGAGGAAGTGTACTATGGAGAAGGGGTTGGACAGCACTGCTGCTTTGGTGGTCCGTGGTCCTGATGGATTCTGCACGGTAAGTGTGGTGTGTCCTTCGCTTTGAGGTTCGAAGCATGTCAGAAGTGTAGATGAACTTTGTAATGTGCATGAAAAAGGCCTGGGCAGAGCCTGTGTGTTGAGAACGCTGCATGATCTTTCAGAGAAACAGCCCTTACCTCAGAGGACAATACAAATGAAGGGTGGGGAGAGGACAGGAGAAGAAATATCTTGGCCCAACAGGTCAGCCCTAGAGCAAATGTAGAAGCAAGTGTCCGTGCGTGATCTTCCAGGCTGACAGTGCTTTTCAGGGGAGAGCACTGCTTGATTCCTTGGAGGCTTGAGGCTCAGACCTGAACCTTTATAGTAAGACAGCTTATCTCCCCAAAATCATCAGGCACTGAGAACCAGGGGGATGTTGGGAACATTAGTGGCCGACATCAGTGACACTTGCATGTTTCTTTGTTTCCCCCCAACGCAGGAGGCGAGTGCTAAAGATCTCTGATGGCATCCAGCACCTGGGTGGTCTCCGCTGGGAGCTGGCTCTGTGTCTCCTGCTGGCGTGGATCATCTGTTACTTCTGCATTTGGAAAGGGGTCAAGTCCACAGGCAAGGTGAGTCCTTGGTTCAGGTCAAGCCTCTCCCCCTGATCACAGCTGGAGTGCTTGTTCTAAGCACCTTTTATAGGTTCAGAGAGAGATTCCCTTGGAACCACTCCTGTCTGCATACGCTGGGAGGAGTCTGCAGGGCTCAACTTGCAGCAGGAGTGTGAGCCAGGCCCTGTGTTTTGGGTAGGAAAGGATGGGAGCATTGAGGCACCTCAGGGCATTAACTTCCAAGATTTATATACCCATCTGGTCCCTCTCCATCTGCAGGCCCAGGAGACTCTGCAGTCTTCCTTTGTATGGGGTAGTTGCATGTTCACTTCCCTCCACAGTGGGAGCAGGCAGCATGTTTTTGCCTCTGCTGGCAAATGCAGCTGGAAAATCTTCAAATTCATTAGATGTAAACAAAAGTAACTCTGATGGCCTCATCACCATGGGGGTTGTCTTTTACTCTTTTTTTTTTTGTCCCAGCTCCTCACACAGTTGCTTGTATTCTCCAGCAATACAGGTTTCCTTTTATATTCCCCACACTAGTCACCAAAGAGTTATATATTTAAATGCTTTTGGGAAGGATTGGTGTGACTGCCCAGCTCCATTCCATGCTCCCTCTGTTGCAAAGTGTGCCACTCTCATTTGCACTGACCCCATTACTTAGTTTCTGCTACCGCCTCCTGACCCCATTCCCAGCCAGCTTTGTCTGGAGCCAGCAAGAACAGATGAAAATGAAAAGGTTTAGTGTGTTTCCTAAATGGTGTCTTCTCTGCATGTCTTGAACAAGACATCATGTGTGATGGGGTGTAAATTTTAGCTGCACCCATTCCCATCAAGTTGATGGCATGGAGGTGAGCAGTTTCTCTCTGCTTCCAGAATAGTCTGGGTTATGAAACATGACGGGGAAATCAAGCATCTTGCAGAGATGATATTTTCTGGTTTCCATGGAGTAAAATTAGAAGAAAAGAGCAACCACTTGCTGTGATGACCTGTTATAAGAAAGCAGAGGCAGTCTAATAACAGCAAATATGATACTAAGATACAGCAAACACAGTGTGGGAGGTGCCGAGAACAAATTTGATCTATTTCAGACAGAAGTACTAGTGAAGGTGAGATCTTTTTGAAAACAGAAACCTTCTTTCAGTGAAGCAACAGTATCCACAGGATTATTAACCCTCCACATATTTAGTAACCTGACTAAATTGATGCCTGTGGGAATACAACCTCACTGGGGAAGAGAGACACCTTACTTGTGTGCATTTGCCTGTGGAGGGTCAAACAACATGAGCTGAAATCACCCTGCTCAGAACACCAGCAGCAGTTTGCATCCTCCAACACAGGACCTGCCTGACCCCAAGGAGCGCTCACAGATGCAGGAGGTTGTCACAGATGGAACCACTTTGCTGAGGCGTGTGGATCAGATTCAAATAAAACCCTGGATGTTGTTGACCAGCATGTGACAGAACAATCACACTGATCCCTGCAAGGTTCCTAGTGATGTAGTTAGTGCTAGCAGTGCCCAAGAAATAAAAAGATTGGGTCTGATCCAAGCACTGACTAATATCTCATTGGATCCAGATGTTCCTGTTGTTAGATAGAAGTTTGGCATCCTTAATACAGCAAAACATTCTCCAAATTCAGGTCTCTGGTCTCAGTGGAGATATGTGAGTGACTGTTGAGCGAAAAGCTTAACACACTAATTTACACAAGCTGTAAAGCACATAGGATGCTACCAAAATGTGAAATCCAAATAATCTGAAAGTTTGTACTCTGAGCTCCTAAAACTGATTTTATTTAGAGATGCGGCCAAGAATGTGCAACCTGGCATCCTGGAATAATGGGCACTAGGGTTCAAAGGCAATGAGTTGTTTTTATGATTTTTGTTTTTAATCTGGCTTTCATGGGCTGAGAAAGATTAGACTTGCATCCTGTTATTTCCTGAAGGGAGCCTTTGGCTGTGTGGTAAATTCAGGGATGATGGTTAAACTCACAGGATTTGATAAACTGTCACTGAAGAGCTCTAAATCAGAGGCTCCTTGAGAATTCGAGAATGAAATGACTGATGGTGTTTGCCTGTGTTGAAGGATGCTGTCCTTGGTTTTCTTCGGTGTTCAGGGTGCAGATGGGGATGGATCTGCTCCCCCAGACATCTCAGGCAATCCTGAGCTGTAGCAAGGAAATGTTTTTCACTGATCACTGTGGTATTACCCAAGACTGCTGTGATATATAGAGCAGGGCACCTGAAATGCATAGAAAACGTGGAGCTGCAGGCAGAGATGATAATCTAGTATTGTGGTTTTTCAAGGACAGGCTATCTCTCAAATCCTTCTCTCCTACCATACAAAACTGAATCACTGGAGAGTGTGTATCCTGACTTAGAGGAGGACTCGCATTGCTGTGAGGAGCTTTGGACCTTGCTATATGCAGATGGAGTGTATTGGAGTGGATCCAGAAAAAATCTGTTTGAATCACCACTCAGATCATAAGGATTACCCAGGGGCAGAGTGAAAGTGGTCGCACTGTCCAGGGAAATCATGCTCTTGTTCTTAGTAGGACCTCCTCTAATGCAGAAACTGCTATAGGTGCAGCACAGCCTTTAACTCCTGCTGAGGGATGGTGGCCTTCAGGTGGATTTCGAAACAGCTTACTCTGGATGGATGGGCAGGTGTGATGACTGGATCATTTCACACCATTACATTTTGCACTTCCTGCAGAGAGGAGCCTCAGTTCTCCAGTGCACAACTGCCAGGGCTGAGGAGAGAGCTGTAGGGAAGCGGCCGGGTGAAGCATGCTGGTGCATGTCCTCACTCAGCACGTCCACACAGGAAAAACCTGAAAGAGCAACATTTCTTTTTTGGCCTAGCACGACACGATGGGCTGAACAACCTCTTTTCAGGGTGGCCAATAACTCCTGAAGGTGCGGAAGCAACGCGAAGGGATTGATGACATTACTTGAATTTCTGGGGAGGTTGTGTGAGCCCTTGATATCAGTTTGTTTGTATGGGAAACATGGACTACAACGTGGTGTTGTGGTGGCATGCTACAGAAATTAGCCTGAACAGGCCTGAAAGTACCCTGGTAATCCCCAAATTGAGTGTTACATTTAGCAGAGGTGAAGTCTCTGAAAGGATTAGTGGATACTGGCCTCCAGCCTTCCCACAAGGGATGTGGCTCCTTTGCTAGAGGAAGGAATTCCAACCCTACCTGAGTATGTCTGCATTGCTCATGGGGCTGGTGGCATAAAAAGCACGAGGACACAGGGTAAAGGTTCTGTTTGGGTCTGAATCCTTGGTGGCAATTCTGAGATGTGCTGTCCTGCTCTGCCTGAAATACCTGTGTTGGGTAATTGTACAGGGGTCAGTCAGAGGCAGCCTCTGCGAGTCCCTGCAGGGGGGAGAGGTGGGTGCCAGCCCTGAGCTGGGCACCCCCCACTGTCCCTCGTGGTCCTTTGGTGGCAATCACATTTCAGGGTGTATCTCTTACCTGCACATCCCTTTACCTCTGCCACTAAATGCTGGGGAGAAGAGACTGTTTGTGTGTGACTCAGACTCTATTTGGAGTAGGGATGTGCAGATAAATACTGGGGGCAGCTCCTTCTCTGATGCATGTAGATATTACACTGCTGGCTTCAGTAGGGCTGCTCTGACTCCATCGTGGTGACAGCCTGGTTCATGGTCTGGATTGCTCTCGGGACTAGAAAGGTTTTTTCTCTGGCTCCAGACATGCAATAAATTGTCACAATTTTTCTGGATGCATTTTAAAATGCTTTCTTTCTACTGCAGGAGACAGGAAGGTGCTGTGTGAAGCAGCCTGATGTGTCCCCTGGCCACCTCTCCCAGCCCAGGGGGTCAGTGCAGTGCTGCCAGCACTGGGTGCTCTGGCCCATGCTGTCCTCTCACACTTGTCCCTTCATCCTCCCCCCAGGTGGTGTATTTCACAGCCACGTTCCCATACATCATGCTGATTGTTCTGCTGATCAGGGGAGTTTCCCTACCCGGGGCATCCCAGGGAATCCTCTTTTACCTTTATCCAGACATCAGTCGCCTTGGGGACCCCCAGGTAAGGTGGAGGGGGGGACTGAATGGATGAGCTGTGCTTGCATGGATTCCTGTGGCTGCCCTAACTCTCTCCTTTTTTTTTCCCACTTTCTTTCTTCCAGTTTCTTCCTTCTGACTCCTCATTTCCCCCTCTGTGGCCATAAGGGAGGACTGTGATGCTGGTGCATATTCTGATAGTCCCTGCTCTCTTGCCCTCCAGTGCTGTTAGAATATTTTCCTGTCTGTGTTGAGCCCGACTTGCTCAGGGGCCTTGGGATTTAACCCTCCATCATGAGTGGTGCCAGCTGTCCCCTCCCTTTCCTGGGGAGGCTCCTCTGCTGTGGGGGCAGACGGTGCACAGAGCACCACTTTGCACTGTGCTGGCAACTTGTTGGGTTGAGCCCTGCTCCTGACATGTTTGCTTCAGCTTCCTGGGGAAGCATGCCGGATGCATGGATGGTGGGAGCCACGGCATGCTGCAGCAGCAGTCCCCAGGATCTGGCTGCCTTCCTTGCCTTCCCATCCCTGGTGAGAAATTCCTGCCTGTTTGACAGGAGGGTCAGCGCCCGACTGCTGCTTTTAATCTCTCTGGGACAAGTTCTTCCAAGTTAAATCCTGGCTCCAGCTGAGCTGCTGTACCAGCCTTTGTGTGAAGGTGTTTCCAAAGGAGATTAAAGGGTGCCTGCCTGGAAAATAGGCCAGCAAAACCCTTGGTAACCTCATTAACTCTTTCTGGTCTAGCACCAGTGTTGCCTTGGTTATTAATTTTGTGAATGGGAACATAAGTGCTGGGGGAGGTACAGCTCTGGCTGATCCTGCCCTTCCTGATGGAGGAGAGAGGATGCCTCTTCCCTGGGGTTAGGGGGGGCATAGCAGTGTGTCAGAGGCGTCAGGTTATCCCCGGGTTCTGCCTGTGCCCAGGGTGCATCGTGGCTCCGTGCAAGTCAATTTGACTTACAGCTTCTGATCCGGGGAGGTAAACACAAGTGTCCGGTTTCCAGCTCCAGGCAGTCTGGTTTTTATCATGGGAAGGACTCAGAGTTCCTACTCAGCTTTCTGGAAGTCGCTCTCTGGTCAAGGCTGTGCCTGAGCATGGGGTGAGAAGCCTGTTTTACACCATCAGCTCCTCTCCCTGTTTTGTCCGTGGACAGGAGGCGGGTAGGACAGCTGTTCCCTCGGCATGAAGGTGCAGCAAGGCTTGGAAGGGGGTTAGGACAGGTCTGTGTTAGCAGTGTTTGTGTCTCCATTCATACTGATGAGGTGCAAGAGTCTTCTGAAATGAAGTAGTATTTTCAAATGGTGCTCCTTCCCTTATGAAAAGTCCTGTTGTTACCGTGGTTGTGTTGCCCAGGGGACTGAATTAAACCACCTCAGGCGTGGCATGGTCGGTACTAGTTGTGTCCTCATTAGGTCTGTCCTGGCAAACTTTTTCAATTACAGCCTGAGCTTTAGAAGCACAGTTTCCTTCCAGCCTGGAAAATGCTAATGCGCCGGTGGAAAAGCAGAGTAACCCTTCAGAGCAAGGGGAAAACTCCGATGAACCAGGGAAGGAAAACTTGCTCCTCCCTCCCTCCCTCCCCAACTCCATCATTCCCCAGGAAATGCTTCACTTCTGTGGGAAAAGCAGAAGTCGGCAGCAGTGGTTGCCTTCCTCTAGCGAGCTCTAACCACCCTACTGAACCGAGTAGCAAGGCTTGAGGCTTCTCTTTCATTTTTCCCATCAGAGAGGGAAGGTTTAGTGCCCCAAGCCCCACCTGTGTGTGTCTGTGCCCCCCTGTGTCTGTGCAGGGACAGTGTGAGTCCTGCCAGCCCCTTGGGACCAAGTGGATTATAACCGATTTGTGCTCAGAGGGCAGTGAGCTGTAATTGTTTACCCGCAGTCCTGCACTGCCCGGAAAAATGGAGGATTCTTTAGTGGCTGGGAAGGGATTCTGGAAGTTAAAAAACAAAATTAAGAATACCCTCTGCAATCTGAACCTTATAAGGCTTCTCAAGGGGAGGTTTAAACAAAAGGCAAACAATATACAAGGGGACAAAATCAAAACTCCTCTAAGGTATATGAAAAACTAGTTGAAAAGAGGGGATGAATTATTTATCAGATTCTATCAAGGGTGCAGCAGCAGATGTGATTAAGTGTCAGAATATCAGGCTGTTGTGTGGAAATCATTGCTTTTCACCTGCCAAATGACCTTGGACAGAACCGGGAAATCCTGCCTATGAGAGTCAGGAGCGCTGATTGATGGTGGTCTCTTCTGGCCATGAAGTCTACAGTGCTCTAAATCTTCCTGCACCTTCATTTCCTAAATCTATGAAATGCTTATAATTAAAATGGTAAATGAATTGCATTTGACAGGTAGATCAGACTATCCAGAGAAACTGCCAAATGAAAGTTTTGAGTAATGCAGTCCAGTTCTGCTCAAATACAAGCAGATACCAGCAAAACCACCAAAGAGATCATCAATTTTGAACCATGTGCCTCCAAGAAAAAAAAACAAAAACAAAACCAGAAAAACAACCCCATATTTAGTTTTTTACATGTATAATAGTTAATATTATGATATTAGCATGTCAGCCAAAACTAAGTCCAAAGTTTTTTCCCCCATCTTGATTGCATTTTCTATGCTCCAGAAGGTTCCTTCTTATTTCATAGAACGGGTTGTGTTTTAACCAAAAGAGAGTCATGGGGTTGTCTACCATTTATATTTTTGTTCACTCCATCCTTTGCAATTATCAGTTTTATCAACTGTCTATTTCAGTAGAAAATGCTGGAAATTTATGAATATGATTAAGCAGAAGGATGCACAGTACAATCCACTAGTGAGAAGCTGAAACAAGAGGAATTCAGAGAGGAATAAGGTTTAAGTGTGTGAAAATTGTCATTTTAAGAACTTTTCTCAGATGCTGGCAGGCTCTCTGTTGCTTGATGCTTTCATACCACTGCCAGGCACCATTTAAATAGACAGATTTAAAGTGAGGACTGATAGGCTTGATGCAGAAAGTGCCAGCTGGGTGTTTGGGTTTGCTTTAAAGAGAAGAAATGTAATAGTATCCTTTCACTCATACCAAATCTCAAGTGATTTTAGTTAAATTTCATTAGATTTAATGGAGGAGTTAAACTCAGCAGCCCCTGAGCATATCTGTCTCTGGAAAAGCAGCAAATGTTTCTTAAAACCTCCTACTCTTGTTTTCCTCTTGAAATTTCCAGAAAACCCTCCACCTTGCTGTGTGTGCTTGTACTTTATCCAGTCTTTATATAAAAAGGAAGAACTTTCTGTGACAAAATGTTTTCCAGCCACCTCAGATGTGCTGAAGACCCTTGAATTTGGAGGCTGTATCCCAGTCCTGGGGGCAGGAAAGCACCAGAGGTGCCAAGGGCCAGCAGAAGCCTGCATTACTTTTCAAAATCTTTCCCTACATTCCTCTCGTTTCCTTTCACCCATTTCCCTGATGGTTGCTTTTTTGGAGCAGCGTTTGCCCCTGCAGTTTTCCCTTGGGGGTTTTGCTTCCCAACAGGTATGACAGGAAGGGGAGGCAAGAGAAGAAGATGTCCCCAGTTTTTGGGGGAGGTCTGTCCACTCTGCCTGTGGCTGGAGAGAGAGAATGCTGATGGTTTGGGCTGGAGCAGCTCTTAGTGCTGAGGCTGTGCTGAGGAGAAGCCTCTTAGGCCACCACAGGGAGGATGAGAGATGTGTGCATCTTGCAGGGCTGTGACCTGCCAAGTTAACCCAAGGGCCCCTGCAGCCACGCTGGGGAAGGGGTCAGAGTCCCAGATCCTCTCCAAATTCAGGCCCTCCCTGATGCTGCTCCATGGCCAGCGAGAGCTGCTGCTTCCCAGCGAGCGGGGAGGGTGACCATGGGCCTGCTAAATATTATTTGTTCCCCTTATTTATTGTTTTCCCAGCAGGCCTTTGACTTGGCCCCGTGTGCTGGGTTTGTGCTGTTGCTGGCCCCCCGCCTCCCCTTCCTGGCGGCTGGAGTGTTTGTTTTCGTGCCGGAGGGCGAACCGCTGTTCCTGTGTGTGGACACGTGCACCAGCTGGGCTGCCCTGCCACGCTGTTCTTGCTCCCACCATGTGCCCCCATGCCCTGCCAGAGGGTCTGCAAGAGCAGGCACTGCTCACACTCTTCCTGGGGGACGGAGGGCAGGTACTTGGCAGAGGGGAGGAAGAGCTTGTAGCTCCCACGGCGATGCCAAAGGGGCTCAGTGCTGGAATTCTCCGCCTTGCTGGAACAAAGCATCCACGTGGGGTGAACCACAGCTGTATTTACCTTGCAGGGCTTCCTCCTCCTCCTCCTATGCCTCTTCCCAGCCCTGCCAGCATGGGACCCGGGTGGCTGTCTGGCCACAGCCGTGCAGCCCTGCTGAGTCTGATCTCAGTGCTGACATGGCAGGAAGGAATAAAGCTGTCTGTCTGTCTGCCCACAAGCAGCAGGGCAGGGAGGACCGTAAAGCCTGGCTTCCCAGGCAGCAAGGAGCATCCCTCGGAGCACTCCTTGCCCCTTTGCACCTCTCTGGGGCAGGCAGCTGCGTTTTTTGGGGATGAACCAGAAATCTATTTGTTTTCTTGTGGTGTTTAAAGAAACCCCAGTGGTGGAAGGGCCCTGCTGGCTGTAAAGCATCCCTATGGGTTTGCAGTTCCCCCGAGGTGTGGGAGTGACATGAGATCAGTGGTCTCTGATGGGGATTATGGGGGCCTTGAATGCTGACACAGGGAGATTAGGCAGGAAGCAAAGCCCCCGTCCCCCATTCCCAAGGAGTCCAAGGATGTATTTTCTAAGCAGAGCTGGGGCTTGGGACTTAGGACATGATGCTTGGCTGGATGTTGGCTAGACAGAACGATCAGGAACACTTTACAGAAATGGCAGTGACTTGTTCCTTGCCTCCTCTCTCCTGGGATAAATAGGAATGAGGGAAAGCCCAGCCTGTGTAGGGGGGTCCCAGGGCTGCACAGCTCTGTGCTGCTGCAGTACTGTGGGGTGTGGGCTGTGTTTTGGGGCTGGGGCCTGTGGGCTAGTCCTGAGTGAAAGGGGAAAGGCAGTCATCTGGAAATGGCGCTCTGGGAGTCTTTCAGCAAAACCTTAGGAATCGCCATCTCCCCTTTGAAGGCTGGGCTCGAGTGATGTGTTTGTGTGGTGCAGTGGGTGGCTGGTGGGTAGTGCCAGCACCACAGGCTGGCTTGTGAGTGGTGATGTTGTGAGCAAAAGAAATGCTGGTTGAACTGTATCTCAAGACCTGGGTGGTTTTTGCTCCCTGCTCTGCATTACACCGAGTGTGATTCTCCACACAGTGGTGTACCCACCCTCTGCTGTATCATCTCTGCCTGCTGATGGGATGCTTCTCAGCATGGCACCTGTATTTGATGTATGGCATACACTGGGGTTCAGGAACATTTGCTCAAAAATGGTCTTTACTGTTGTAAGCGCTTTGAGATCTTCCTAAGGAAGGATCTGTTTCAGTACAGGGGGCTATTAAATTTCAGTACAAGTAATAAAGCAAATATTGCTGAGAAAATTAAGGGACGAAGGAATGGCCGTAACCATCTTGGATAACTGCAGCTCAGGTGTAAAGGTTTTGGCTGAAAGCTGAGAGCAGGAGGTTATTGCAAACTGAACAACATGTTCAAAGAAATTGAATTATGAATTAAATAAACTGGATGGCTTAGAAAACTGCAGACAACAATCAAATCAAAATGCCCATGCTGCCAATGTGCCAGTGAAATGTGAACAGGATAAACTTTACCAGTCTCTTTGGGAGCAGCAGCCAGACAACAGCAGGATGTTTTTATCTGCAGTGGAAAGAGAGCCCTATCTGACCCCAGTGAGCCCCTTTAGTCAGAAAGGTCTGGGAACCGCTGAAAGAAACATTTCTCTGAGTGACTGCAGGGAGGTTGGGGAGGAAAGATTTGGGTTGCTGTTTGCTGAAGTGAGTGGTCTGCGTAGCCCCCGTGAGCCCATGGGGCTGGATGGGCAGCACTGCTTTGGGTGAGAGCCTTGAGGAGGCTGGACCCTCTTCCGACCCCACTGATCCTATAGTCCTGGGAATTGCTGCTGCTCAACTCCATCACTAGTGGGTCAGGAGCACCCTTGGCATGTCTTGTTGCATCCCATCGACCCCCATGCAATTTGGGGACTGCAAGGAGGCTGGGAAGGTTGTAAATGTGTCTTGGTGTTTGGCCCAAGAGCTGTAGTAACCTTTTAAAACATGAAATAATGTGCACACAGCCGGAGTTGGTGCTCACAGTCATGCTGACTGAGTAGGATCATAAGCTCTGAAACTCAAGCTTTATTTACAGTTTCAGCCACAGGGCTGCCTTGCTTCCAATGGGAGCATATGCTAAGGCAGGTCCTGTATTCCCTAAAGACATCCCTTTGGGCTGTCTTTATCATCCCACACAGCCTGGTGTGCACCCCATGGATGTGGTGTTGGGCAGAGCACGTAGCCAAGTGGGGAGCCCACAGACCCGGGGCTGGTCTCTGCTACACAGTCGAGGTTATCACTGGATTTAAAAAATGAGCCACTTCATAAACCACAGAGCTAATGAAGCTTGGTGTCTTGATATTTGGCTTCTACCACGGATGGTAAAGCAGCAGTTCTTTTCCTGCCCCAGGGATATTTCTCATGTCTCTCATTTGTGTGATTTATCTGATATTTAACACTGGTTGACTCTTCCTCCCTGTAGCTTTCTGCTCAGTGGGGACCCTGAGTTCCTGTCTTTTTCCTGTTCCTTAACTGTTGTGAAATTTATAGGTAGTTGATATTCTTGAGGTTTCTAACAACTGTTAAATCTGGTTGAAACTTGTCAACTGGGTCTAATGTTACGACAAGTGTGGGGTAGGCAGTTTAATGACAAAAGTCTTGTTATCTTGACAAATTAAACTACCAGAGCTACAAAGCCCATGAGAGGGTGTCTTTTGAGCTGGAATTTGATGAAAAACAAGAGTTCTAGCAATAACGAGCAAAATAAAAAGCAAACCTAACAAAACATTTCACCCCAATCTGTGCAAAGGTGTTTAAATTATTGATGCAAAGGTGTCAGCTGGTCCAGCTCACCTCAGTGCCTTGCTGTGCCTAAAAGGTGGCTGCAGAGTGAAAGCTGTGCCCTTACTGCCCACAAGCTCAGTGATGTTTTAGGAATCAGTTTTTTAAAGGGCTTTGATCTTTTTCTAGTATTTTTGAAATGAAAAAATTAACTAATACTCTGCTCTCTAAACACATCTTCCTACTCATCTCCTCCAAAAAGAGTAAAATACACTGAAGTCAATTATGTTTTCAACTTCCCAGTGCCTTGAACCAGCTGTTCCAGTCTTACCTCATCACCTATGCCTTCCCATTCTACAAATCAGGGATTTAACCTCACTCCCTGTTTGACCTGAAACTCAAGTCCAGGGTTTCCATGGACTGAAGTGGAGGATGTGGGGTCAAAGGTTAGACAAGTTGCTTGCAGGACAGTTGGGAAGAGCAGTTTCCCCAAATCCAGCCCTAGCAGTGCTTCTCTTTCTCTCCCTATGGACGGCCCTGCTGGGCTTTGCATCAGTGGGAAGTGAGAGGATTCGTTCTGTGCATCTGTGCCTGGAGCTAAACCTGGAATTTCCTCCAGAAAAACGACAGCTAATGATATCTTAGCATGCCTTCATAAGGTTTATCAGCCCAGGAAGGGGAGGAGGTAAATATGAAACAAAACCTCTTGCCACGTGATTGCACTTTGGCCAGTATGGAAGAGGAAAGTCAGAACTGTGCATGTGGTGAGGGTGGCCTGAGCAACAGGGGTGGCTGGGCAGGTGCTGCCAAGCTGACCATTGCCTCAGGACATGAGGCCTTGGCTGAGAGGTACAAGTGTGATTTGAAGTCACCAAAACCAATGTGATGCTTTCCATTAACATCTGTTCTTCTCAGAGGGGTCCTGGGGCAAGGCTGGCATTTGTCTGAGGGTTCACTGGCATTGCTGGGAGAGGAGAATATAGCCAAATGGAAACTTTTCTCATAAAGTTGACCCAGTAATACTTTTCTTCTGCTTTTCTTTCCTGTCTAGATTATCTTTTGCCTAAAGAATGTGGCTACCCTTCAGCAGCAGTTGAATGATTGTCATCTCTGTTTTATAAACCCCTTGGGAAAAAAGATCTTAGAAAACAGAGGTTTATTAAATATTCTTTGTCATTCCTTCATTCCTCACTGTTGGTTCCTGCTTTTGCTGTTCTCTGCAGAAGGCAGTGACAGTGGTTGCACTGGTGACTGCACACAGCTAGGCTTTCAGATCAAATTTGGCATTGACAAATGTCAGCCTTGGAGCACTGGGACGTGTTATTGACAGCGAGAGCAGAGCGCTTCATGGGAATAACAGTGGGTTTGCATGTTCTTTTAGGAGCTATCTTTTGCAAACAACTCTGTTTATTTCTAGTACTCCTCTCCTCCCCATTCAATTTGCTTTTAAGTACTGGAGCCTTTCCATTAGGTCTTGGAGAAAAAGGGCCACCACCAGAAGCTGTATCCATGCTACCCAGTGGGAGACCAGGCTTACCCAAATCAAGTTCCCCTTCTCTAGTAGCAGAGGGCTCCCTCAGCTCTCATGGAAAGTGTTTATCCAGTCTCTCCCTGCTGGAAGGCTCTCCACAGTTGCAGGGTTCTGCAGATTTTTCAGAGAAAGAAAGAGGTGGTGAAGAGCTACACGGGATGTGGGTTGACAAGGCTCCTGATGCACGCCTTCCCTTCAGCACTCTTAGGCCCCCTGGGTGCCTCACTGAGCACCAAAATTCCTGGCACACAACCTGCCTCTAGAGAAGGCTTGTTTTAAGTGCTGGGTACTGCTGACTTCCCAATCCCTGGCCTTTCTGCTGCTTACAGCAGCCTCCAGGCTCTGCCTCTTCACATCTGTGCGGTGTCTGCGCTGGCCTTGTCTTCTCACCTCTGTTTGCATCTCCCTTGCAGGTCTGGATGGATGCAGGCACTCAAATCTTCTTTTCGTATGCAATTTGTCTGGGATGCCTGACGGCTCTGGGCAGCTATAACAAATACCATAACAACTGCTACAGGTAACTGGAGCACGGCTCTGCTGCCTAGAGCCTTCCCCTCCCTGAACATCAGCGTGCAGAGGCTGGTGAACTCCTGGAGGGTACTGGCCTTCCGAAGTGTCATGATTTCTGTTCCTACTCAAGGTGTAGAAAAACTCTTTCCAGGTGTTTTTGCCCCAAATCCAGTTCTCTGTGCTTTCTACCCACGAACTTTTCTGTCTGTGCTGTGAATGACAAACCCCCTCTTCCACACCCGGCAAAGTTAGATCCTCTTTGCTAGCTTTGTGACCCCAGCCCACACAACAACCTCCCCCATTACATGGATGCACAAGTAGCAGCAGGGGAAGAAGAGCTGTGAGATCTTATCTGGCTGTAGACTTGAGTTCTTTCACCTTGTGATTTATCCTTCCATGGTTCACTTGGACCCAGTGACTTGCACAGTTGTCAGTGCTCTGGGTTCCTACGTGCTACCTGTGGTCTACATACAAACCTGCAGAGATGACTTCTGTTTTTTGCATGCTGGACTGCATGAAAGCAGGTTGCCAAATAGAATTAGGCTGCCAGGCTGAAGTGGTCAGGTGAAAATAAGCTCATTTGCTGTGTATTCAGCACTTGGAGCTGCATACCCAGGGGTAAAAGGGTAGTGTGAGAGGAAAGAGGACACCTCTAGGTGGACTTGCCCACTTCTCCTCCCACTGTTTCTCTGCTGATTCTGTTGCTCCCGACACTGGCTTCTCCTCCCATCTTTTAAATTCAAAATTGTGGTTGTTGCCATGGGAGGTCCAGGCTGACCACTGGCCATGTGATCCTTGCTTGGCATCTTTCTCTCTCTTCACCCTAGGAGAAGTTGATTCCTGGTGCAGGGGTGCCTCTCCAACAGCAAGTGAGCTGGGACTCCTCTTTCTTTCCTTGTCCCACCTCCCAGATTCAGTTTTGAGAGAAAAAGGCGTAGGAAAAGAAGAGGTAATGGATCTGTCTCTGGCCTGCTGCATGTCCTTGGATATTAGGCCTTTGTACCTGCAGTCTAACGTGTAGCATGGAGATGATGACAGGGGCTGCTCAGCAGCAAGGCTGCAAAGGGCTTCAGTAACTGCAGCTGAGAGGTGCTGTACAAAGGGAAGGAATGTCTGTTTGCACACAGACCCTTTACGTTATTTGGATTTTCTAGGAAAATTGTTCTTAGTTTTAGAACATGCCTATTTTCAGGCATGGACCCAGCTTCAACAAATCAGTCCTTTGCTCTCCAGACTTGGTTTGGATAGGAAAACAGACAGAACCAGGCTATAAAAGGGCAGAGGGACAGCAGCATAGTGCCCCACCCTATTATGCCAGGCCCAGGGTAACCTTCAGTGACCTGGAACAGGAAAGAATGTGGGTAGGAGGAACCATCGTTCAAATGGCAGTGGTCCAAGAAAGTACCAAACAGCATAAACCATTTTCTGGTTTCAGTTTTCCGGGACAGTTAGGAAATTCTTCAGCGTTCCCTGGCTCCTCACTTTTTCAAGTGCAAATCTGCAGAGAACTCTCTTCTCTGGCCATTTCCTGCATGTTCCTCTCTGCCTTGACACCTCTTCCCACCTGCTGGACAACTGGAAAACACCTTCCAGTCCATGCCTTTCCAAGGAGGGTTTGACCTATCATGCACACATCCAGGGGAAAGAGAAAGAAACACCAGGAAAGGACAGGAACTACTTGAAACAAGTGGGAATTTGTATAAAATGACTGAGAATATCATTTAAGTGGAGACCAGGCAGTATATAGCAACTGGAGAAATTAGATTCTGGCATGGTTTCCCAATGGGTTAGCTGGGCTTGGTGGAGTGTGACCCTTCTTTCCAGCTGGAGATTCATTAGCCTCTTTCAATCTCTCCTGCCTTAGAAATCAAATGCAAAGGCAGAGCAATGGTGTTAGGTGGTGTGCAGTCCTTGACAGTGCAAAGACCTGCACTTTGGAAGGAATAATCTGAATTTGTATGATGTAGAAGCTCTGGATGAATTGTACTTTCTCTCTAGAAAAGGCTGCAGATCAAGAATAGATCTAGTCAACATCGAAGGAGGGGAAGGGAACCCCAAAAATACTAGATACCTAAAGACTGATACAGAAAATCACACTAGATTTGCAGAGCAGCATTTAATAAAGTCAGAGCAGGCCATGAAATGCCAGAAGGAGCACGTTCAGTTTGGTTCAGAATACCTCAGAATGATGCTGCAAATGTTATTGTTGTCCCCAGGGTTGCAGTCACAAGAGGATTGGGGAGACTGGAGCGTGAAAAGGAATTGGATAGATAAGAGATGTTTAGTTTAAAGAGTAGATGGATGAGAATAAGATGAAACAGAGACAAAAGGGAATAGATCAGAGAAAATAAATTGGATGGCTCTGTTTATCTTTTTCTCATAATGCAAAGACCAGGAGATACCTAGTAGTGCAGAGAACCAAGAGAATTGTAACTGGTCTGAGAAAGCTATTAAGGAAAAAAAACGTGTCCCCTTCTCAGTCAAAAATAAACTCTGCTACAGGAGGGACCAGGGGAGAGAGTGAAGGAAAAAAAAAAAAAAAAAGACAAAACTCTGGCATTCAGATTCAGACAATCTCATGAGCAAGGACCTTAGGTGGGGAATGCATCTGCTGTCCTTGGGTAAGACTTTCCCTGGGGAAATCCTGCTGTGTTGTCCACCCTGGGGCATCTTCCTGCAGCTCCTGGTGCTGAGCTAAGCTGTGAATGTGCTGGGAGAGATGCCCTGCTGTGGGCACAGTGGCTGGGGCAGAGGAGCGGGTGCTGCCCTGGGGGGTTCCATGGGGAGTGGGTCATACCTGGGCCCCCACCTGGCTGATGCTCTGCCCCCTTCTCCCAGGGACTGCGTGGCCCTCTGCTTCCTCAACAGTGGCACCAGCTTCGTGGCTGGCTTCGCCATCTTCTCCATCCTGGGCTTCATGGCAGAGGAGCAGGGTGTGCCCATCGCCGAGGTGGCGGAGTCGGGTGAGTGGGGACTGTGGTGGGATGGGGCTGTGGGGGTGCTGTCCCTTGAGCCCCCAGTGACAGGGACATGCCTGCAGGGCACCCTCCTTGCTGCAGCTGCAGGTTCCCATCCTGCTGGGCAGCTTGGCTCTCTGCCTGCAAAAGCCAAGGAGAAACAAATGCACACTCATGAAATAGTGAGATACAACAGATGTGGTTTGAGGTTAATCTAAGCTGCCTTCTAAGGTCAAGGGCTGGGGTTAGGCAACTGCTGTCCCTTGTGGGGAGGTGATTGCATGGCATATGCCCAGGCTTGTGCTGTGCTTCCTGGGCTCAGAGACTTCCCCTGGCTCCCAGACCTTGTGACAGTGATGCAGCCAGTCCCCTTCCTTCCCTTCCTGCTTTTCCTCCACCCCTCCACGAGTCTGAGCTCCATGGACAGTGCAGGCATAACTGGAGTGAGAGGCTGCATGGCCACAAGCTGTGCCTTGGCTGGGTGGCTGCTCAGGCAGGTCTGCCCCAGCTGTGTTGTGCTGCTGCCCTGCCACTGCCCTGCTCTGAAATGAAAGCCCTTCTCCCTGCAGGGCCTGGCCTGGCATTCATCGCCTACCCTCGGGCTGTGGTCATGCTGCCTTTCTCCCCGCTCTGGGCGTGCTTCTTCTTCCTGATGGTTGTTTTGCTGGGACTGGACAGCCAGGTAAAGGTGCAGGTGTAGAGCCACTCCCTGCCAGACAAAAGCCGCCGTCTGTCCAGGACAGGCTTCAACTTGTGCAAGGGGGATCCACTGGGGCTGGGAGCCTGGTAAGGATGGGCTGACAGAGATGGCATCTCCACTCTTTGCAGTTTGTCTGCGTGGAGAGCCTGGTCACAGCTCTCGTGGACATGTACCCCAGCATCTTCCGCAAGAAGAACCGCCGGGAGATCCTCATCCTGCTGGTCTCCATCATCTCCTACCTGGTTGGATTGTTGATGCTCACAGAGGTATTTTGGGCTCAGGCCACCTGCACGGTGCTTGATGGGGCAGAGAGGGTCCTGGTGGGTCATGGGGTCTGCCCTGGGGCCAAGAGCTTGCTGGTGAGTCCCACCCTGCTGCACAGCCTGAAGAAGGCTGCCCTGCCCTGCCCTGCCGTGCCCTGCCCTGCCCATGCCATTCACATTTTCCCTTCCAGCCCTCACCCCTTGTGCTAGTTACAGTCCTGACACTTCTCCTGCCAAAGCTGACAGCTGGAGCTCTGGGCAGCCCATGTTTTGGCTATAGACTTATCTTTACACAGGCCAAATGTTTTACAGCTCTAGCCTGTTGCATGGTAAGGGGAGTGTCTTTGTTCTGAATGGAGCTACATGAACACTTGATGTGAGGAAACTCGGTGGGCCTGAGTATGCCCTTTATCTATTATACTGATATCCTCTGTATTACCCTTGTGATTAATTGCCTGGGAGTCAAACTGTTCTGGTTTAAAACCTTTAACTGTGCCTATCAGTATATATATGTGTATTGATGCTGCCCTGATGCTCTTTGCACTTTCTGTCTTCATCTGGGCATAATTTTGAAAAAGTTGCTTCTGATGTTGCTCCAGCAACATCGTGCCTGGCCTTACTCACCTGTCTGTTTTGGAGGCAGCCTTGCAGACCTGAGCAGTGAAACAGCCAGGCTGCACACACAGTTACTTCCCTCTGCAAATTAAGAGTCTAAAGTAAATCAGATGGATTGTTTATCTTGAGAGCTGCTTTGATTTTGTCTTCTCCTAAAATATCCCCACGATTTCTGTTGTCCTGCCCTGAAAAGAAGGGCTGCAGAGACTCCTGAGAGCAGGGTGGCTGCATGTCCCCATCAGGCCTCAAGCACAAGAGATGTGCCCTTTCCTGCTGGCTAAAATGCTGCCCCAGAGAGAGAAAGGTGCCTCCAGCTCTGGGGAAGATGCTGAGTTTGTTTCCTGCTCTGGCTCTTGCTCTTTGCCTGATTTCTCTTCCCTCTCTCCCTCCCTGTTTCACTTTGCTGCCCACTTGGCCCTTCCCAGGGTGGGATGTATGTCTTCCAGCTCTTTGATTACTATGCTGCCAGTGGCATGTGTCTGCTCTTTGTGGCCATCTTCGAGACTCTCTGCATCGCCTGGGTCTATGGTGAGTATGAACCAGGGGGGGAACCTCAGCTCTGGTCTCTCAGGCTCTTGCCTGGTTCATCTCAAAATGCTGGCCTGTAGCAATTGCTTTGCAGTGCAAGGCAGACATCTAAACCCTTGCTTTGGTGCCCCTGGACTCAACCTGAGGGGGTCTTTCTCATAGGAACACCCTGGGGCATCTGCTCAGCAGATATCCCCTGCATGTTCCTATTTGCTCCTGCTTTTGAGGCCTTCCTTCATTGGAGACCTGGAAGTGTCTCAAAAATCTTTTCCCAACCTGTATATAGAGGGCTCTGAGACCCTCAAACACTTTTGAGAGCCCTCTCTCAGCCTTGAACCACTAGACTGTTCTGGGAAGAGAGGAAGTTAGCCCAGGACAAAGACTGAACCTGGCCACACTCCTGACGGGCTCCCCAAGAGGACTGTTTGCGATGCTGAGGCTACTGCCTCATCTTCTGGGGAGCACCCCAACAATGGTGCAGCAGGACCCTGCTCTTGCAGACCCCACTGCCCGACTCCCCTGGTAGCAGTGAGGCATCCCATCCTTCCCCTCTTCCGCAGGTGCTGAGCGTTTCTACGACAACGTTGAGGATATGATCGGCTACCGGCCATGGCCCATCATCAAATACTGCTGGCTTTTCATCACCCCAGCTGTCTGCATGGTGAGGGTCCACGGGAAGGGGAGCTCTGGGGAAGAAGATGGGCAGAGCTGGGTGCCTCTGAGAAACAGACACCTGCATATATGCAGAGGGACGTGCATATGTATAGGGGGTTATGTGGCCTGCACTATGGGAGCCTCTTGTCCTCTGTGCTTGGAGCTTTGGGGGCCAGGTGTGGTGCTGAACAAGGGGCAGAGGGGTCTGAATCAGCTGGGATAGAAGTGTTTGCTGGTGAGATGAGCTTCTCGATGCCATGACTAGTGTTGCCCGTGGGGGCTGTCCCAGCAAAACTTGTCTGTTGCTGTCCTGAGTTGCTCTTTGTTACCACAACACTGTGCAGGTGTGTGCTCACCAGGAAGACCTCTCTTTGCTCATGGTATTGATTTTCTTTTTTTTTTTCTTTTACTCTTTCACCTTGCCAGGCAACCTTCTTGTTTTCCTTGATCAAATACACCCCGCTGACTTACAACAAGAAGTACGTGTACCCGTGGTGGGGTGACACCCTGGGCTGGCTGCTGGCCCTCTCCTCCATGGTGTGCATCCCTCTCTGGATCATCTACAAACTCTCCACCATCAAAGGCTCCCTCAGAGAGGTAAGGGACCAGGGCTCTGGACTGTGCTCTGGGACCAGGGCATGGGCTGTGCTTCCTTGTTGAAGTCCAGCCTTGCAGGGGGATCATTTGTATGTTGCTGGTTAATTAGCAGGGAATAAATCTATTGAATGAGTCTGTTGCTATAACAGACTTGGTTTTTACGTTCTGTGTTGCTGGAGGGCTGCTCCAAGCTGGCTGTTGCATCTTGGTGCCCTTTTTTTATTGCTTCTGTCTCTTTGCAAGTAGTAATAGGAAAAAGGTCATTAGATGGAGAGGATAAAGATGATCTCCATGTTGTCCTTAACTGAGGCTTGAGGACTTGCTCTGAGAAAGCTCCAGATGCCCTGAACATTGTGGTCAGCTGAGTTCACCAGTCTATGGCTGAGGCCATAGGGACAGAGTGGATGGGATCACTGGGGGGTTGGAGTTCCCATCCCAGTCTCAGTGCCCTGGATCTGCCCTGCTTCCAGAGCTGCTATGATCCATTGCTGGCTGCACTAGATCTCATTGAGAGCGCAGGGATCTGGAAAACCAGACCTTGCTTCAGATGGGCATCCCATCCCTGCCATGGCTTATGGTTTCAGGGAGAGATTTCCCAAACAGTCCTGAACCCCCAGGATCCCACCCACTGCCTCATGCAAGTGTTCAAGAATGTGTTGTGACAGCAATGGGCCTCTGACCCCTGTGTCCATCACAGACAGGGAGGAGTGGACACAGCTGCAGGGGCATGGCAAGGGCCACGCAGCATAATGTGGTATGAGAGTAGCCCCCTACGCACTTGCTGTCCCAATTAAAGCCAAAACTGTGTGCACAGGCTCACCCTTTGCTGTCTGTGCTGATGGAGGGGTTGACTGGAGGTACTCGGTCACCAGCCTTTCTTTGGACTGCTCTGTAGCTCTGGCCTGGAGCAAATGGAGGACAGAGCTGTCCCTCACGTGCTCAGTGCTTGTCTTGGGACAAGTGGTTGGAAGGTGAGTTTACCCCCTCAGTTTCTGAAATGCTGACTGTCCTTGTTTTGGACATCTTGAGCATACGGGGATCAGACCTGCCTGGCTGGCTGAATGAAACCCATGACTGGAAGCGGAGGGCCCAGATGCCCTTTTGCCCTTGCAGCTGTGTTTAGTGCCTGTCTTTGCCTTCCAGAGGTTCCGCCAACTCACCTGCCCACTTGAGGACTTGCCTTCCCGGCCGGGCATGGGACAGCCCCTTCCTGCCACCAGGTCTGGCCTCCTGACGCTGACAGAGATCGAATCTCATTGCTAGGACCGGTGTGGCTCTCCCTCCCTTCCCCCAGGATGGTTTCTATACAGCATTTACCACCTGTTGGACAACACAAGGATTGTTTGCTTGCTGAGAAGAGAGGGATTTCTGGGCTGAGCTCACTTCTCTGGAAGATTTTTCAAATCTGGGCTGAGCTCACTTCTCTGGAAGATTTTTCAAATCTGGGCTGAGGAAGAGGCTGCCATGGAGATGGTCTGTGTGGAGTTAGCAGTGCACCTTAATTCTCTCCCTGGAGAGGGCTTTGAAGGGGCAGATCAATCACCAGTGTTCCTGAGCATCCCCAGGCTTCTGGTGGGCAGAAAGGAAGGACTGACCCTGGAATGGAGAGTGTCAGAGAGCCTCAGAGGTGGGGCTCCAGTGTGGACTTTGGGAGCTCCTCCATTCATTCGATTAAATCCATGTTTTTCCCCACTAGATCCGCTCTGTCTCAGTTTTGTCTCACCAGCATCCCTTGCCCACACCGTGTTAGGTGAGATGTGCATCAATGGAGCTGTGCTGGGCTCTCAGGTCTGAATCTCTCTTGCACTGGCACAGACGGTGGAATGGGAGGGTGGCCACAGGAGAGGAAGCTTGGTAAGCCCCTGTAAAAGGCAGCCCTGGGGTACCCTAGGTGAAGAGAAGAGTGCAATGCCACCTTCTGCTGGAGCCCTTGCCCGCTCCCAGACAAAAGTGTCATCCCTGTGATGAGTCACTGGGCTATTCCCGGGGTCTGAGAGAAGCATGGATTGGTGTTTTCTTCTTGCAAGCGAGGGGTCATGGGAAGCTTTCCCTCATCTCTTCAGGTTTATGTCTTTTTTTAATGCTGACTTGCCTTCCAGGTGCTCTAGGGCCAGTCATTTCGGTTTTCCTGCGTGTGGAAGAAGAGCTGAGTGGTGGAAATGGAATCTGCATGTTATGTCAACAAACAGGGCCCCTTGTTTCCAGGCTGTTTGGGTAAAAAAAAAAAACAACTAAACACATAAAAATCAAAGAGCTGGTGTTTCAAGTGCTGTAGCCCCAGCATCCGAGGAGGGCAGCCAGAGGACATGTAACCCTGGGAAGCTGGATGGCTCCCAGGAAACCCCGAGGAAGCTGGAGCCCGGACAGAGCCGAGCCAGCGGCCAGAGGCGCTCAGCTCCCCGAAGCACAGACCGACACGGGTGGGCACCACGCTGCAGCCAAGGCTTCTGCTGATGCGGGCGGAGGAAGACGCGAATTAAAGCAAATTAAAGCAAATTAGAGCAGTCCATGCCATTAGCCACAAGGTGGCCCCAGGACCTCACCTACCGCCGCCGCTCGGGATGGGGTCCCCGGCTGGGCGACGATGGGACCCCTGGGTCACGATGACCCGGCCATCCCCCTTTCTCGCCTTCCCGGTCGCCTGTCGAGGTTTCCTCTGCAGAATCTGCCTCCCACAGGGAACGGTGACCCCAGCTGTGGCTGTGTAATGGTGGAGACTTCTAGGCAATGTCAAATTCTTGGGTTTGGTTTTTCTGAGCATGGTCTTTCCGGGCTTGGTTTTCCCTGGCTTGGTTTTCCCCGGTTTTTTCAGTGTTCTAGGAGCCCGGTAACCTGACATGGGAGACAGGTCCATGATAGAAAGGAGTCATGGACTTTCGCTCCTAGAGGCTGTGAAACTCTGACGAGCACCAAGTACTGAGGGGATTGCTGCTGGGAGGGTTTGTGGTGGTGCAGATTTAACCTCCAGGAGGGTTAGCCCACTGATCTGTTTTCCTCTGGAGCTTCACTGGCTCTCTTCCAGAGTGGCTGTGGAAACCTCATCTCATTTCCAGCCTGTTTTCTCTTTTCCCAGCATATTTTCCACAGAGGGTCTAAGGAGGGCAGGTTCTTTTGCAAGGCTCCATGTGCAACCATGAGATATGGTACTGGCAGGCAGAAATTAATTTTAGAAATGAGAGAACAGAGTTCAATACAGAAGTTTTTTCCTGCCCTTTTTATTTTTCTTTTAATGAATCATATTAGAAGCTCCAGCAACAGATATTTTTATTCATGTAATTTTAACCTTAAACACAATTATGCCTTCATTTTCCAGTAATATCTATAAGATGCTTGGCCCACTGGGAAGAAATTTTTACCATAATAGAAAACAGTAATTGTGCACAGCTGTCTCCGAAACATGGCTGATGTAGAAAGTCTGCTTGGCTGCATGGAGGCAAATTTGAGTTTGCTGAAAGCCTTGTGACTTGCTTTGTTTCAAAATAGCCTGGTGTCCAGTGGGTTGGGCATGTGTTTTATTGATCTGGTTATGTATGAGCCAGGAAACCTCCCAAGCCTGTGTTCCTACGTGACCCAATTGCTGTAAAGCTTTGGATGAGCTAGACAGGTTAGATAAGCAAGAGGACCAAAGGTTTTGATGAACACTCCTGAATAAATATCTTGTTTCTGATTGCAATTTAAGACAAAGTATTAGAACCCATGAGATGTGGCTTGAAATATGAATCAAGTATATTTTGTATTGCTCATTGATAAGGTTGATGGACTAAATCTAAAATTATTATATTTGAGACTTCCAGACATGAAATCTTTCACAGCACTTTCTAAGACCCCATGATCAGAGGGAACTTTGGTAAAATTTGGAAAATGGTGATTTCAGCGTATGGTGATTGCTCATGATTTGGATCGTGGTGAAAGGGTTTGCACTGAATTTGCAATCAGCCCAGTATTCCTTGCAGTCTGTGGAATTTACACGTGCTCATACCTTCTCTACCTGCGGAGAAGCTGATGTTCTTTTAGACAGGAGATGTGTGGTCATTGGAAATTTCCCAGCTCCAGAATCCAAAACCTGCAGCTTAGGCTGAGAATTCAATCCATTATTTTCTGGATAATGGGCATGAGATTAAAGACTTTTTTTTTTCCCTCTCTCTCTTTTTTTTTTTTTTCTCCAAATGAGAAGTTCACCTAAAAATAAAACCATCCCTGAGATTCTGCCCCAGGTTGCTAGTGCTTGGAAAGGATGACCTTTCCATCCATCTGTCTGTGAAAACCAGGCTCTTCTTTACCCAGACTGCGATGCTTGCATCAGTGGTGCCAGGGAAGTCTCAGCCCTCCTTACCTACAGATGGAGATGCTCAAATAGGGCAGGGGAGAGACTCAGGGATAGGCCTGTGGGACAGGATGCCTCTCATGGAAAACATCCTGAATCCTGGGGTTCCCAGCATGTTTGAAGAGATGCCTTGAGAGGTCCTGCTCCTTTTGCCACTAATGGTATATACAAGACTGTTTTCCATGGCTGTTGAAAAATTATGTCGTGGGAGTTGCTGTTTGCTGACAAGAAAGGTGGATGTGTTGGGAAAAGACAGGCCATGGTGCATAAATGGAGGGAACAGAATAAGATTAACATGCTAACACATGAGATACATAATCCTGTGAAGCAGAGATCCCCAAATAATCTGTGAAGTGTGTCCTACAGGCGGGTGCAAATGAGCATATCCCACAGAGCAGGGTGTTTGGCTGAGCTCTTGTCTCCTCATGTGGTTAGCACCCTGCAGGATGGGGATCTGCATGGTGCAGATAAGGGAAGCATGTGTGTGGGAGCAGAGAGACAGATTTGGGAAGCTGTTACTTCTGAGAAGTTACCCAGCGTTTTGCTTACCCCCTTCTCCATCTGATCTGTCCAGACTTGCATCATTTTGGGCAGCAACATGTGCCTGCAGACTGACCTTGTCCTTTCTCTTCTTGTGCCCTGTATACTGGAGGTGTTTGCTGTCACAACACACATCCCACGGCACCAGGCTCAGCCGCCCTGAGGAAGCAGGGAAGGAAAGCAGGAGCACGCACATACCCGTGTGTCCTCTGCCTGCCTTTGTACTGTGATCCTCCTTGGTCTCTGATCAATAATGAGCACTGCTGTGAGACTCAGAGAACCTATTAGACTACGGATATCCCCCCCCAGCATTGCTAGTCCTCCCTCCTGACCACTTTTATTGCCAGCACTGGGCTCCGAAGCCATTTGCCCTTGCCTCATCCTCTTCCCCACCGGGGAAACAGGGGATGTCTTACCCCACCTGTACTTCCAAAATTGAAGGTTCTTGGCAGCCTCCTCTTCCCTGGGAGCTCAGTGAGGGAGCAGTGCTGTGGCTGCTGGAGCTCGTCATGGTTCTGTGAGGTCTCGTTAATGCTCGTTACTTTGGTCATGTTAACTAATGATTAGTTTCGGTGGAACTGTTGTCACAGGCTTACTTCAGTAGGAGTTAGCTGTGAACATAAAACATAAATTATACAAATTCCTAGGAGGAAATCCTCTGCAAACAGTGCTCAGTCAGTTAGGCAAGTTCTTGTCCAAAGAGGAAGCATTTCTCCCATTTTGCTAGCAGAGGTGTTAAAAGGTGGGATTGGTCTGGACAAGTGAGGGCAGCGGTGGCTCCTCCTGCAGGTGGCACAGCAAGTTGGGCAGCTGGGGCTGCAGGGTTTGCTGTCTCCAACACAAGTCCCAGTCAGTGATTGTCTCTGCAGCTTCTGGTGTTTGTAAAGCGGGAGCACATGCTGGATTCACCCATAGGGTGTCAAGCTGACCTCTCCCAAAGGCTGCTCTGGGTGGGGGGAGAAATGGACTCGTTTTTGCTTGAATCCTTGCATCTCACTGGCTCAGGGATGAGGGAAGCATCGTGGGGCCCTGGACTCCCTGCTGCCAGGGAGTGTGGCCCTGGCGTGGGCTGGTGTTGGCAGCCTGCCCCTCTGGGCTGGCTCTTCTGCAGGCATGTCAGAGCTGGCTGCAAGGGAGGACAGGGTGGGGACACCCAGATAATGGGAAAAGCCAACACGTGCACTGAGAAAAGAGAAGGTACAAAGGGAGGCAAGGATGCACTGCCAGCTGGCAGGGGGTGAGCAGGGTGGGGAGGAGGAGATCTTTGAGGAGGTACAGGACAGATCTGAAGTTGTGGTTACCCATCCATCAGAGCAAAGGCTGGTGCAACAGGCTGAGTCCTGGTCTCCAGCCACCCTTGGCCTGGCAGGTTGAGGGTATCAGGTCATTTCAAGGGTAGTTCTCCTCTGCTGATGGGAGGGGATGGAAACCCATGCAACTGGCCCTGAGCGAGCTGGCAGCTGCAGATGGAGTGGGTACCTCTGTATGGTGGGATAGCAGGGCTTTCCCATTCCTCCTGTGCACCCTTGGACACAGCAATAGGGCTCCCTCTTGTCTTGGTTTTCCTGCTTGCAAAATCAGATAGTGCCCTCCCTTCCTTTGCAAAGCACCTCAGGGTGTGCTGTGGGGAGAGCTGTGGAGATCTGTGCGCTGCTGATGTCTGAGCTGCACACGGCAGGGCGGGTCCCATGCCTGAGAGGGGTTCATGCTGCCTGGGGAAGGGGTGCTCAGAACATTTCTGGGATTTGTTGCAAGCAGCGCTTCCCTTTTGGGGATGGACTGTTTAAGAGCAACCTCACCCACACTCAGAGAGGAGGAGCTCTGCAGTGAGGTTGTCATGCCTCTTAGCAGCCCCTGTCCCACCTACACATCCGTGCAGCCCAGGGCTGACTCTGCCAGCAAAGGTGGCAATTATTGGTCAGGGAGTGCATCACCCCTCACCTTGCCCTCTCCTGAGAGCAGTCTGTTCCCCCTCAGCTGAGCTGGTCAGAAGGTGATTTCTGGTTTTCAGTCTGGGCCATCCCTCATGTGGAAGCTGCCATGCTGAGATAAATGTGCTCCATGCCTGTAGCAGGATTTAAAACCACCATGAATTACTGCCTGGTGGGAAACACTGAAGCCTGAGTGTAACTTCTGGTACCTTCTGGGCTGGAAAACAGAAATAGCAGGTTTTTTTTCCTCCTGGAGAATGACTTTCACACATTGCTGGATAAAGTTTTCATTTAGGTTGACTTTCTTCTTGTTTTACCTGAATGTCACAGGTCATTTCCCATCTACGGCTTTGCACAAAACCCGCGCTGTTCCTGCGAAACACTTCAGTGTGGATAAATCAAGTTTTTAGGTCAGCTCTGCTTACCTAGGCTTATCTCAATCCCCTTTTCATATCTGGATAACCTCTATTGCACCTTTTCCTCAGCCGTGCTGGGTCACGCCAGTCCTCTGTGGCAGGACAGGCCGTGGCACTGTCCTTCATGGGCAGTGACAGAGGCAGTGCAGTGGCTGTGTTGTGTAGCCAGCACATGGTGTTCACCTTGCAGTCTTTCAGGACTTCAGAGACAGCCCCTAAAAGGCAGAAGATGGAGCCTGTCCCCTCTGATGTTGGTGCCAGATCGTGCAAAGGAAGAATCAGCCTGTATTTCTTTGGGCGTGGGACCAGTCTGCTCAACTAGCCCATAGGGAAGGTGAAAGCTGGGGTTTTGAAAATGGCATGCTTGGAAAGTTTAATCCCAGAAACGGTGTACTGCACGTTGTCCTTGGCTGCCTGTGAAGAGGCATCACCTGCTCCAGCTGCCACCCCAGCCCTCACAGCCCCACTGCCCAACTGGTACCTCTGGGAGAGGGCTGGGCTGGCTCGGAGCTCCACCACCTTGGGGATGTCCCCCAGATCTCACCCCGAGCTGCTCGGCCCCTCTTTGCATTACTCAGAAGTGTGGGCTCAGACCACCTGCCTCCAGTGTCAGCTGAGGTGGTAAATTACACCCCCAAAGTAGATGGAGACATTTTTCCCTACTGCCTCCAGTGCTGGCCTCGGTGGTTTATCCTAAGGATCCCATCAGGCACAAGGTTGATTCCCCTTATGCATGTCTCCAGCATCATTTGTCCCCAGGGCAATCCGGTGTGGAATCTAATGCAATCTGAGTCACTGGCTTCTGGCACCTGCGGAGGATTTTTTTGAGAGAACATTACAAATGACCTCTATAAGCGTGTGCAGGCATGTAAACCTACTGCTTCCTCACTTTGTGGTGGTGTGGGCTCGTGTCAGCTCCTGGTTCCCCACTGAGGAGGCTGAGGGATGCTTATCTGGTGAGTCCTGGCACAGGTGAGCAACTGGAGCATGTGCTGGGTATGTCCCATCTCCCACCCCACATGCCACTCTGGTTAGACCACATGGGTACATGAAAAGGTCAGTAGGAATTTGGCAGGCACACTAACAGGCAAAGCAGGAGACAAAACAGTAATAGCATTAAACACAACATTAATAAAAAAAAATCTAAGCTGAACTATCTTGAGAAAAATGGTGTAACTGGAATGCCTACTGCTGGTGTTCGTCATGAGAAGCCCTGGAAAAGCGTATCAGGGCTAGGCACAGAGGGATTGCTCACTTATAGTGAGCACCCAAATACTATAAAGATTCCAGCAGTACCTTTCCTTGCTGACAGAGCTCTGTCCCACGAGCTCTGTTTTCACTCAGCATTGGGCACAGGCATGGAGGGAGGGTTCTGCATGACCCCAGGACAAAACCACCCCCCCCCCCTTCACCCACCCTCTGCCTTTTGTTCACCTGTCTGATGGTGTTGGTGAGTCTTGAGCTTGGCCACTGAAGAAGGTTTAATGTAGTGCTCCGTGGAGGTGGAGATGATTCATTCTGCACATTTGTAGGATGACTTTGAGAGATGCCACTATCCCACTGAAGTGCTGGGGCTCCAGTGCAGTGGGAGCGTGTGGCAGCCAGCCTGGGCTACGCTGCAGGGTCTGCAAGGGGAAAGGTCCCTCTCTGTCGAGGTCCAGATGACCTGGAGTCACTCCCCGACTGCTGTCGTGGATATTTGCAAACTTTGGGCCTTTACCCTGCCTGCCTGGGGCTGCTCTCTCATTTTGTTTTCCTGTTAGGGCCACAGTTCAAGGTCTGGAGGGGTGCATGTTGTGCATGTTGTAAGAGAGTAGGGGAGAAAGTTCCTGCCCAGTGTCCCACCACCCACACGTGAGCTGGGTGATAATTTGGTGGGGGGAGCTGGTGGAAGGGGAGGGACGGGAGGAGGGAGGAGAGAGGATAGTCTCTGCCTAAACTCTTGCTGTATCTCTTTGGCACTCAGTGGATTCCCTGCCTGGATTCCAGTGGGACGGGAAAGGACAGGACAAGATAGAACGGGAGGGGCTTGCCTGGGGGAGACCTGCGCAGGGTTCAGGTGAGTTGGGCGTTTGCTTGTTGAGCAGATCTGGCTGGATTTGTGTGTCACACCAAGAGTGCCAGTGCCTTCGGTCCTCCCTGCTGCATGCCAGTGCTCTGGAGAACGGTCCAGCAAATCTGCAAGGGGAAAATCTTCCCAGCGCTAAACAAAGGAAGAGAGAGATGGAAAATAAGGAGCAAATAATCAGTTTGGATCAACTCAGGGAAGAGGCTTTTCTTTCAGTGGTTCCTATAGGAAAGGACAGGCAGAGATGCTGCTGGGGGGCTGCTGGGAAGTTGAGAGCAAAGAGATGCCTGAAGGATAGGTAATTGGCACTGAAGGTTGTGGCAGCAGAGAGAGAGAGAAAAGTACTCAGCAGAAAGATTGGGCAGAGAGATGAGAGTGAGCCAGATAAGGACAGGGATGAAGGGCAGATGACTAAGTGATAATAGGTACAGGAGCAAAGGTGCTAAGAGTGAAGTAGGCTGTAGGCATTTCAGCTACTGCAAATATGAGTCAGTGACTCCCTCTCCTCCTGTGCTGCCCTGCAGAGGTGCTGGCCCTAAAGCATTGACTGGGGGGCTGCAGCTTTAAAAGATGTGCCTGGGAATGCACTCCTTGCTCTTCTTTCCACCAAGGCTTCATCAAATTTGCCCCTGCATAGGGGTGAGGCAAGGAGACAGCACAGTTTCTGCATGTGCTGAACTCTGGGGATCTTGGGCATTTTTGTGAACAAGCCCAAGTGGAACGCGTGGGGGTTTCATAACATCTGATCTGTGTCTTCTTAAATCAACAGTGTTTTTAAAGTAATCACTACTAATCAGGGCTTTCATCCAATGCCATTGGAAATGCCATTGCCCTAGTTTTTCCTCTTTGACAGCTGCTGATATGAGAGGCTGAACCTTGGACCTGACCTTTGAAGCTCTTCAACAGCCCGACTTTGCTGGATTCACGGGTGCAGATGTGGCCCTTGCAGAGCGTAGGCTAGAATTTCCTGTGCCATATCTCTACTTGACTGTGCTCCTGGGCAGGGCTATAGGAAAGTTTTGGTGCCCCAGACTGGAGAGCAGACACCTCGGCTCTCAGAGGGTGCAGGTGGAATGCAGTCCCGTGGCATTGCAATGTGGTGTTACAGCAGGCACTGCTGGAAGGCACTTTTGGCACTGCTGGAGTCGTAGTCTCCATGCACCTCTGCCTGCACTGATTTCACCTGGTGTGACTTGTCCTGAGCACCAACTGGAGATGGCTGAGACTGCCCAGAGTCCGCCAGGTAGATCCCTAGGCTGCACCTGAGCAGGACACAGGGAGCTGGGCTCCCTGTGCAGGGCTGAGCAGTGTGGGGATGATCATGGTGGGGAGCTCCTGCAGCTCTGCTCTGCTGCTCTGTGATATCTGCACACACATCTGGGCTGAGACACCAGGCTCTGCCACATCAGCTGTTGGCTCCTCTCGTCTTCTGTGTGAGAAGCATAAAACAACGTGTTGTGCCTTAACCTTGACTGCCTTTTGGAAGAGTTTTGCTTGAGTGCACTTCCCTTGTGCTCCCCCTTTCTCATCCCTGGCAGCAAGTGCCCCCAGGCTGTGCTTTTGGGAGGTCCAGCAGGGTGTGCCTGGCTGGGGGAGTTCAGAGACAACCGCCTACAGCAGTGTGATGCCACATTCCCTGTGCTGCTCTCCCACCTCTGAACCGCTGGCTGCAGTGCTGGCTGCTCTACTCTCTTGCTCCAGTGGCTTTACTGCCCACCCTTCCCTAACTCCTCGGCCTCCAGTTTCAGGCTGCACACAGGTGGCCCAGTCCTCAGGGCTGGCAGCCTCTGTCTCTTCCCCTGACCAGCCCAGGGCTGCCAGGTGCTGTGCCTTGCTCCGTGAAATTGCTGTAGCCCTGTAGCCACCATGTCCCGTCCTGCAGGCTCTGTCCTCTCCCCGAGGGGCACTTTCAGGCTGCACCACAGGTCGCTGCCCCTCTGTGCCCCCCCTGTGCAGGGCCTGTTTGCAGATGGGGTGCTGGAGTGGCATGGCTTTCACCCTCTGTGCTGTTCACCTGCTCTGCTCCTCCATCCAGTGACAGGAGCCCTGCTGTCACCACGCTTTGGCTGTGCACAAGGGACCTCTGTGCCAGCCACGGGACTGCAGCCAGACATCTCCAGCCACCAGGGAGGTGGCTCTAGGGGCTCTCCTGGGGCCAGGCTGGCTCTGTGTCCGTAGGAGACTTGTCACTGTGTCCTCCCTGTTAGAAGGATGGATCCTGCTGTGGCTGGGCCTTCCCTTGTGTTGCAGCAGATGCAACCAGACTATGGGCTAAGTGGAGGTCTTGAGAGTATCTGGTTTTATGCAAAGGCTGTTTTCTGGTCATATTTACACCCCGTTTATGGACTTCATCAGACTTGTTTCTGAGCTAAAGAAAGAAACCACCCCTGTGTCTCTGTAGCCCAGAGCAGTGATGGTGAGCCATGGACACCGACGGAGACTGATCTGGCCCTGAGAACAACAGCCTACCCTGCTTTTAACAAGAGATTTGCCACTGATCCTCAGGAAAGTCCAGCCACTGTTAGGTACTTAGGAGGCTCTCCTGTCCTGGCAGCAGAAGACAGGCCAGGAGCTATTTGGTACCCTCCTGAGCTGGGAGCGTGTGCTCTGAAAGGTGATGCTCTGTAATCCTTGCAGCTTGTGCCGCAGATGTACATGTCATTAGCAAACTCTCTTTTGCTTCTTATCTCGCTCTTTCTGGTGCCAGTAAGTAGCAAACTCACTGACTGCAGAAGAATTGCTCTTATTTCACGTTGGAGAAAATATAGGCAGGATCTGATCCTTGTAACAGCCTCCTGTGCCCCATGAACCTTGCTGAACAGATGCTTTGAGAATACCCTGCAGCCCACAGAATCTGGAAGTTAATTAGAAAGTGTAAAGAAGCCAAGTAGCTTTCAACAGTTTGAAACGAAAGGCATTTTAATTTCAGCTGCTGTCCTAGAGTTGATCAGTCTTTCTCTTGCTACATCTTTCCTTGTCTTTTTGCTTTTTGCAGCTGGAGTGAGCCATTCTCCAGCAGCACCTGGGTTTGGAAGCAGCCATCCCCGCTCATGTAGCTGCTCCTAGATTGGTTGGAAAATGCTTACTTCTACTGCAAATATTTTCCTGTCCATCCTTCAGGGATGACCTATTCCAGTAGCAGCCTCCACTCACTAATTTAACTGGGTTTGTTCCTCAAGCTGCACCTTGGCACTACTGTTCCTCTCTGAGCCCTGATTTTCTGTCTCTGCTCCCACAGCCGCCCCCGCCTCCTGCCATCAAAATGCAGTGCAGGATTTCAGCTGCCGACTGACTGCTGGCTCTGATTGTGCAACCAGAGAATTTTCCATGTCCTCCTGCTCCTCCTTTTGTAACATAACCCAATCTGCTTTGCTTTCTGATTCCTCCCTCCCCACCTTAAATTGGAGCTGATGTGCTTGGTTGCTGCTTATTTCAAAATGAAACCAAGAAACATAAGTGCAGTGCAGTTGTCTGCATTGTCACCTGTGATTCTGCAGCCCAGGCAGCACCTACCAGTGTCCAAAGGAGCTTTAACACTGTGCTTCCTCTAATAAGTGTTATTGGCTGCTTTGTAAAGACATCTCTGTTTGCAGTTCTCTGTGTTTCACTATTCCCTCTTGAGATTGTCCTCTTCTCATTTGCTTTAAGATAAATCAGCAGAAGAGGTCAAATGGAGGATCTTAACTTCCCAGCAGTAGAAGCTCCTGTCTTGACAGCAGTCGGGAACAGGCAGTGAGTTTCAGGAAGGAAAGCTTTAGGTGAATTGCCATTGGCTTCTTCCTCTGGTGTCAAAACTTCAGGTGGCTTCACTCTCGACTTTCTTGTCTCTCTCTTGCTCCTTGTCTCACCTGAACAACTCTGAAAAAGCCCTTTTTTTTTTTACCCTGGGGGAGGCTGAGGATACCACCATGTTTTGCTTTCAAATGACACTTTCTCTTCACATGCTCCTCTTCTTCTCCTACCTCTCCTCTTCAGGGGCATCTAGTTTCCAAATAAAGCCAAAAAAGGTTATTCTCCTGGATATCTGCATTGTGTGTTCAGCACATCAGACCCAATGGGTGAGTGTCCAGAGCACTTCAGAGGTGTTCCTTGCTTTTCCTTGCCTTTTGTGACCATACTTGAAGAATCCCTTGGTGGCAGGTGTGGGACAAACAAAGTCCAAAATCTGTGACCAGAGGGAGACTGAGTTACCTCATTCAAATGTTGAAGAAGGGAACTTGTTGGTCTGTGTTTAAGGCTGCCTGCATACTGCCTGTTCTCCTTCCAGATCCTGCGGGAATCCAAGTGTATTCTTATTTTTTCAGCAACAAATCTTTTTGGGAAAAAATGTGGCTGCCTCCATTCACCAGGCCCAGTCCTGTACGATTTCATACAGAGCTGCCTGTTGCACTGGGCACAGAGGAATCCTCCTTCTCTGTGGGAAGATGGCTAGATTGCAGGTCATTCCTGTGAAGGGTATTCCAGGCCTGGCAAAAAGCACCTGCTCAAAGGGCTGAGAGCTGCAAATACAGCAAAGCACCTCTAGAATAGAGACTGTTGAGTTTACAGGGAGCTGAGAAGGGAAGGTGGTGGTGGCTGAGTGGGTCCAGGGGAGAGGTAGACTATTGATTGCATCAGATGGCATCTTAAAAGTTGGAAAACTTTATGGCAAAGGGGAAAAAGAGGCTGGGAATGAAAGAGTTGTAGGATTTTTTTCCCCAAAAAAATTTGGTAAAGAACAGCAGAAATGCTGCAGGTGAGCAGTGAGGGGCACAGTCTTTACTCTGAACTCATGTATTACGGAGAGGGGTATCCAAAGGGAGAGGAAAATGCCTGCCTTCCTGTCAGGAAGGATGTAACACAGTAGGTGGCTGTGGCTGCTGTGGGAGAACCAAATTGTTCTTAGCTGGAAACAAGAAGTTATTTGAGTCCCCATCTGGCCCCAGAACATATAGGGCAGGGGCACAGTAGGTTTAGATGTTTAGAAAGAGAGCCAGGAGGTACATAAATAGGTTTTTTTGCAGAAACAGCAGGCAAAGCTGAGAGGGAAGTAGTGGGGATGTGTAATGCTATGCATGGCTTTGTCTGGGAAAGTAGAAGCTGTAGTTCATGCCATGAAAGGCCAAAATTTTGGGCACCAGTTTAATCCATCATCTGTTCGCAGCTGAAGAGGTTCATAATCAGGGTGCTTTCCTCCTTCTTAAAGGATGATGAAGCCACAGCTGCTGCATTGTCCCCGCTGTTCTGTGTTTGTCCAAGCCGTGTTCCTCGTTGCAGCATCCCAGTTTCTATCCTTTGTGTTGGCCTACTCAGGAGTCAAAGGACAGATGCAGAGTCAAAGCCCTGGTCCAGGTGTCCCTGGGGTGGAGGCTGGTGACAGGGCTGAGGCTGCAGGCTGTCACTCATAGCATTCCCTTCCTGGGGCTTGGTGACAGGTGATTACCTGATTGTGATCTTCCCCTTCCCCCACATGTGAAACAGGTCTAACAGAAGAGAAGTAAAACACAAATATTAGTAGAAATAGGCTGGCTCTTGCATCCACCTTACATTAAAAGAATAAAAGCAAAGAATTAGGTAAGTCATCTCCTGCCATCTCCCCGTGACATCCTCAATAAACCCAGACTTAAGCATCATTGTACTTGATAATGTGCCCCGGACTGCAGCAAATTGGAATGTGCCAAGGACTGTGACAGATCAAACACATCTCATTAAGTATGTGTTACTTTTTCTCTCACATTTGACAGTGCGTGGAGCTCTGCTCCTCTCAAAGATGAGGAGGCTGTGCTGCAGCATCGGAATAAACTGATTAGCCAGCTGGCAGGTCCTGCTGCAGGCAGGCAGTGGGGAAAGGGGCCTCAGCCTGGGCTGAGAAATGGCCTGTAGGAGGACACGTTTCCACCTCTCTATGCAGCCCAGCAGGCGAGCTAAGGGAAGGGGGCAAAGCTGGGACTGGGAGAATGAATTTCTGTGCTGGTGAGCTGCTGCTGCAAGCCAGCATTTAGGGTGTGTGCCTTGATACTACCCTCTTTAAATGTGAGGTTTGAGGTTTGTATGAGCCTGTTAGAGGGCTGATCCACCTTTACACTCGTATGTAGATCCATATGTGTCAGAGCCCTTGGTGGGTTTGGGACAATGCAAGCTGTACCAGTAAATAGGTGCCTTCCAGCATATGGGCCATAAAGGGAAAGGGCTGGAGATAAAACAGAGGTTGATTCCTTAGTACCCTGATGCATCTGCATTTGACACTGAAACTGGTTATGCCCACTGCAGTACTGCCCATGTATAAGCTCTTACTGGAAATAGCTCTGAAACCCTCTCAAATTTATAAGGGACCAGGATCTTATGCAATGTTTTCCAAGAAGCAGCTATATTAGCCTGGAGGAGGCTCTTCTCTGACCCCTGACTGTTCTCCTCCTTGGTTTGTGCTCCCTTGTTCTTGCTGCAGCCTCTATTACAGTGGTTGATGCTTTGCATGAGATTCATCCCTCTACATTGAGAGTCCATGGGTATCTGCTGCTGATTTCAAAGCAAATAGGATGGGTCCTTCAGGAAAGCAGATGGGGGAACAAAGACTGTTGTTGCCTTGGGCATTTAGAGAGCAAGTGGTGTATTACACTGTGAGATCTGATTTCCTTTCTTTGCTTGAATAACAGAAGGAGGAAACATGTCTGTGTTAAAGAACTACTTGTTTTGCTGTGAACATTCATTAGAAGTTGTCTTTTCATACGCAAGCATGTTTCTTTGCCCGAGGGCCTGATATATCCAGAGGGTTCATGTTTGGAAAATCTTTAATTTACAGAAGTAAATGAGACACTTTGATAATGATGCTGTCTCGTGTGGGGTAAGTGCCAGCACAACCAACCGGTTCCTGCTCCTGCTTCCCCCTTGGCTCACTGAAAATTACACCAAAACAAATGCTGTGCTATTCCTTGGCTGCTGGGACAGTTAGATGTTAGGGTCTCCATGTGTGCTCTTATTTCCAATTAGGTCATATTCTCTAGTATTCCCTACTCCCCATGAAATGTGTCATGCCCTGATGCCGGTCCAGAGGGAGATAGATGACTGGAGAGAGACTAGGCACAAGGAGAGAGGGAATAGGATGCCATTGAGGTCCTGGAGCACCATCCTGGTGCAAAGGGTGGATAGATAGATTTGGTTGTCCTATAAGGTAAAGGATATCAAAGGTGACAAGCTCCTGCACACTACTGAGTTGCTGACTGGGAGAGGTCCCTGGCCTGAGCTGCCTCCAGAGCTGTGCTTGGACTTTGCCTCGGAGAGAGCAAGTTGAAGTGGTCCAGAGCAGATCTGGGGGCAGTGGAAGTGTAAGTGGTGTGGGTGATGCAGATTGCTGTCCCTGTTGCTCCCTGGAGATGGGGATGTCCCCTTAGGTGGCACAGAAGGAATGACAGATGTGCTATTAAGAAAACCTGGTGAACTACCAGCAAACTGAACCTGTAAGTTACTATGAAGGAACCAAGCCCTGGTTTCTTTGCAGTCTCAGAAGGTGGAAATGGAAGCAGAGATACTGCTGCCTTGTTTCCAGTGTAGTTTCCTAATCCTAACGTGGCAATGTGAATTCCTTGCTGATGCCAATCACTCTTTCAGAGGCCAACTTGTGCTTACTAATAATGCCACCAGTGAGATGTAGCTAAAATTAGGACTCCCCTGTCATGGTTCCCCAGCTCCCCTGCTCGTGTTAGGTCTGGGGTTTCTGTCAGGACTGACATGAGCATCCCTACCTCAGGTAACTCACTGGAGCAAGATTTTGAGAAGAATTTTTTTAGCTGTGTCAGAGGGAGCTTTCTCTCTTCACATTCTCATTTCTTCTTATAATCAAATGCCTGTAACAACATGAAAATGCTGTTGAAAAGAAGATTCAGTTTGGTCTGTGTGAGTTTTGACTAGATTTGAAGTAACTAGCCAATGAAAGGACTTTGTGTATGATAGAGAATTACATCTTTTAACAAGGAACAACTAACATTGCTTCATTAAGATGATGCTAAACGTAATGCAGGATTTAGTATAGACTGGAAAATGTCTTTCTTTTACCATCCTGGAGGTGCAGCCACATTCAATGTATTTCCTCCAACAGTGACTTCACTCCGTGTTTCTATCTGGGCTTCTTCCCGCTGATATTTTCACTGCAGCACTGGACTTTTCTAATGTCAGAACTCCCTTGCCCAGACATGAAACACCTCTCAAGTATGAGGCCCTTTTGTTCACCTCAGGGGCTTTGTTTCCTTGCCCTGTGTTCTTTGAAAGGTTGGGCAAAGGTGGAGGATTGGTGCTGGTGCCTGTTTGTTAGTGAAGAGAGCCTGAGTCAAATTAAGTGTCTGTGCATTGCTGCGTTGCCAGGATGTGGTCGTGTAATGTGGTGTCCCGGGGGACAAAGGCAACACTCCTGCCAATGCCTTGAAGTAAGATAGTAGGTTGTCCATTCTTGTTCAGACTGTTTATCTTATTAACATTTCTCTCCTGCCATCTAAAACCACTCCAGAAGGAGACAGTTGTTGTATAAAGCACATGGGGAGAAGAAACTCCTTCTGCCTCTGTTCACTGCTCCAGCTCCTGTTCTCTTCCTCTGAATTGCTGTTTTCAATATAACAGGCGAGGTTTCAGCAAGGATGGAGGTGCAGAGCACTTAGTCAGGGGCAGATGGGAAGGATGAGGAAGGGGGCCTCGGGCAGAGAAGGGTGAATTCAGGGGTGAGCCCAGTACAGGGGTAGTGCAGGCAGGTTCATCTCACCTGAGCAGCGACCTTTCCTCTGTCTCTTCAGCACAGACATAACTTGGGGATAATACTTCATGCTGACATTAAAGAAACCATTTTCCAGAGGATGAGGGAACCTCAGGCTGACACTGGGAACACATCTATTGTGGTGACAGGTCCCTTCCCTCCCTCTTCCCTCCAGCTTGTCCTGCAGCAGCTCTCTACATCCCATGCTCTCCTTTTCTTCTGTCCCACAGAGCCATGACAAGAGCTGTGCCTAAGAAAGGAGAGCCCAATGGGGCCATTGCAGGTCCTGAAGAGACAAAAGTGGAGGAAATGGAAGAGAGAGGCCAGTGGCGTAGCAAAATGGAGTTTGTGCTGTCTGTGGCGGGGGAGATCATTGGTCTGGGTAACGTGTGGAGGTTCCCATACCTCTGCTACAAGAACGGTGGTGGTAAGTTCACAGCATGCATGAGATGTTCTAGATCTGTAGGCATGACAAGAGATATGTGCATGCCTGAACCCATTCCTCCCATGCCTCATGTGCCCCAACATGCACTCCCTTATCTTCTCCTCCAGTAAGTGAGCTCCTGCCAAAATCAGGAGGAATAAAAACTGAGGGGTGAATTCGGCTCTCTCTGTTTCTGAAAGCAGCAATCTCAAGTTTGGATGCTGGATTAACTCTAGTAACTCCTTAAGACCTTTGGGTATCTCAAGAAATTGGTGGTCTTTGGAAGATACCAAATGCTGTGAATGGTCAGAAAGCCATCAGCAGCCTCTTCCTGCATAATTACCTTTTCCTGCTTCCTGTGTCACCTCCACCTCTCTCAGGCCCTTCCTCACAGAGGGAAAGCGTAGATGGTGCTGGTATCCTTGCCAAGGCCTGATACCCCTTAGGAGGACATTTCTACCTCTTTCTCAGGAGCAGTTCCCCCAGTGATCAAACCACTACTAGGAAAACCCATCCCCAGGAAGGGTTCCTTCACCTTCCCCTTTGTCTCTTTGCATGGCTCTCCTTTTCCAATAACACTGCAGTAAGGTCGTTACATGGTTAAAAATTAAACTTCCTCATAACAATAAAATGAAACGGAAGGGGATAATTGACTGTCACTAACTTTTCTTGGTGAATCAAAATCTAACTTTGTAAAAGGAAAGGAGGAATAACAAATTACATGTCAAATACAGCAATAACTTCTCCTTTGTTCTTGTTCTCTAGAGACACCTTGAAATAACGCTCTGGGACTTGCTTGTTCCCCCTACTTTAAAATTCCTTTCTCTGCAAACCATGCCAAAAAGGCTTTTTTTTTCTTCCAAGGTGCTGTGAGCTTTCACCAATAGATGAGTGGTTCCACTGTAGTTTATTGCAGGACTTCCAAATTGCTGCCCTCTGTGCTGTTGCTGAAGTTTATCCAAATCAAAGAGGAGACAATACGTCTCCTCTAAAACAAAGAGGGGCTGGGTAAGAAACAGTTAAAGAAAATGGAATTGAGTTTTTCTTAAACCTGGGATGGCTTTTAGCAGATCCTCCAGTGTTCTTCCCCAGGGTTTTGATGGGAGGCACTGGAGGCACCAAAAGCAAGTCAGACCAGCGTGGGTTAGTAAACACCAGGGGTGCCTCTGATTGAACAGCCCATTCTGCAGTGACGCTTGGAGATAGGAGTCATGGGTTTTGCATGGAAAATTTCTTCCAGATGATATCTTTGCATAGTTTATGCCTATGGTATCCGGTTCAGTACTCTTGCAATTTGTATGCTAATTAGCATAAGTGAAAAGGCTACTTTTGTTCACTTTAGATATCTATTGAATAATTTTTTTTTATTTTTTTATTTTTTTTTTAATTAAACTACTCTGGAATATCTAAGGCTGTGATTTAGAGGGCAACAAGACTAGGCTTGGGAAAGAATAGGATGGGAGAGGCCTTCCCTCACAGCTCACACACTGCCTTTTGCAGAAGGTATATTACTCTAGGGCTCTGGGGAACCAGATGGCTGACAAACTTGTGTGGGACAAGGCACTGTCTTTCCCATGACACTGAAAGATATTCTCATCATTGGAAAAGTCCTTGAAATTGCAAAAAAGGTATTTTCCACCTATAAATGTTGCATCCCTGTCCCTCCTCCCCAAACTGGAGACTGTTGTCCTGTCACCTTTCTCCACCTTCAGGTGTACTGAGATGGTTATAAAACTGTAAGACAGATGCCATAGAAACAATGGGACTACCTTGCTGTAAAGCAACCAGCTGTAGCCTTACCTATGGCTGCACTATCAAATTTGTTCTAATTGCTCAGCATCCCAAACTTGCTATTGTCTCACGGGGAAAAGGATCTCTTTCTGGGGGCCCTTCTCAGTCCTCCAGTGGAGCAGCAAGTTGAGGAGGGGATCACAACTGGAGTTTCAGCTGGTAACTGGGATGGTTACAAGAGACAAGGCAATAGAGGTGTGTCAAACCCCTCATTGCTCAGAGACCGAAATGGGCTAACCTCTGGGACAAATGGTATCAGAGGAGAGGGTCTGGAACCTGCTGAAAGACTCGTCTGAGTGCAGGATGATAAAGCTGTCTTGCAGATTTGGCAAACAGATAGACGTCTTGCAGCACCGAAAGCAGCAGCCGCCTCTAGATCAGCATATGCAGCTCCCATTCCCTGCTCTGCAAACCTGCACTGACCCTGAGAACCAGCCTCCTTCCCTCTGGCCCTGGGTCTCCTGCAGCTACACACAGCTGTGTTTAGGGGAAAATATGGATGTTCCCTGTTATTGTAACATTGTTGGCTTAAAAACAAGGGCAAGTGTTCCCAGTTGCTAATTGTCACAGGAAGGGATTTCAGTGCAGATGCCTGTGCTGGGAGGGGAGGAGAGGGCCTGGGGGGACAATGCCTGGGTTTGGCTGAGAAAGGGACCCTCGTGGTGACTGCGAGCACTAGCAGCGAGAGCTACCCATGACCAAAAGTTTACTGGATGGAGTGGCAAGACCTTGACAGCTGTTTCGGCGAGGAAGGCAGTTGCCTTAGCTTGTTTGGAGCAGAGTGAAAGTGTGAAAATCTACATCAGAGATCAGGAGAAAGGCGGTGAGGTGACAGAAGGAAGGTCAGCTGTGAAAATGACATCTCAGGACCAGTTTTGAGCAGAGCAGTGAATTTACTGGGTGTTTCGGTTTGGCAGCAGAACTGAAAAGAAGGAAAAAAAAAGATTCAAACAGCTAACAGGGCATTAAACCAATTTTTTTTTGGAGGGGGGGCGTTCAACTTTGTTGTTGTTGTTTTTGTCTTTTCTGATGCTTTGTTAATGTTGGTTGTTGTTTCTGGAAAAATCCTGCTCTTGCTCTCCTTCTTCCACTTCTTCAAGGGTTAATCTGAGTTCTATTTCAGGCTGATTTCTCCTAAGACATTGCTCTACATTGTAATAAATTGATTTTGAAGAGAGAAATTAACCTTCTTCATTTTGAAAATGCTGGAAAGAAACTCTGTTGCCCTTCCCCTATTTCCATTCTTTTGGTGCAAACTGCTTTTCAAATTTGACATGAAATATATCTCAAGCAAATTTATATCCTGGCAAATGTATTACTTACTAAGAAATGTCACCAGCCTCCAGGTTTGTATCCTCTGGGCAAGTGGGAGTTTTGCTGTGACTCTTGTGAAAGGCAGAACAAATGTGGTTATGTGAAACAAGGACTTATTTGGTTCACCCCACTCCTGCTGAAAACTGGAATGAGGTCAGGAGCATGAAACAGGGAGAATTCCAGCACTGCCTTTTTTTTTATCCCCTTATCTGGCTACTCTTTACCTCTAGGTTTTGGCCAAGACCAAATGCAGAAGATGGACCACCCTTGTGGTTTTTTTTCTGAAAAATGACGGTATTGGAGACCTTGTCTCTTTAGCAGAGGTTGCACAATTCATTCAGAGAAATATTTGTGTTTATCCAGCTGATTCCAGCTGTGGCCCCAGGCACCTGGTAAGGAGTGGTGAGAATAAGGTTTATGAAGAGGTTTCTGAGGCAGCATCTTACCCCTCTCTGCAGGAGCCTTCCTCATCCCTTACCTCATCTTCCTCTTCACCTGTGGGATCCCCCTGTTCTTCCTGGAGACGGCGCTGGGGCAGTACACCAGCCAGGGAGGGGTCACTGCCTGGAGGAAGATCTGTCCCATCTTTGAAGGTCAGTCAAGTTACAGGATTTACTGGCAGCACTCTTTAACAATTAGTGACTCAGAGCCTTTTTCAGAAATGTTGTTATTCTTCTTTTTTTTTGGGTTTGTTTTTTTTTTTTTTCTTTCTCCTTTATTCTCCCTCCCTCCCTTCCTCTCTCCCAGCCTTGTTATCCCTCCTGGTGACTGCTGTGTGTGCAGGGGCAGTTCCCTGACCCCTCTGTAGGTGACCAAGGGTGTGTGGTGCTGACTGGGGGCTGTGCTGGTCCAGTTGAACTCCAGTCTCTGATTTGAGAAGCTCAGAGCCTGGGAGAGAGGGGAAACAGGATGGCCAGCTTGCAGGAGGAGGATGGAAGTGTCAATACATAAACACCTGCATGTAGTCCAGGACAAACAGTGAGAAGAGGATGAGGAAAGCTGGCTGGTTGATAGTGCTTTCCCTGCCCGTTGCTGTGCCCAGGCTGCTGAGGCAGCTTTTGCAGGCTGGTATCATCCAAACTGGAGGGAATCACATTGCACAGACTGGTCTGACAGCCCAGAGATGGAATAGGGTTTAGGTTAAGCCACAGGTATAAGAACCAGGACTTCTGGGGCCCTGGGGAAGGTTGTTTAATGGCATTAGTGTATTAGTGAATCTAATTTCCTCAGTTCTCCTGCCCAGAGGAGAGCTTATTACCCACCTTTTGCAGACAGGGAAACCTGTGCTCAGGCCTGGTTAGTTTGCTCGAGCATGAGTGTGCAGTGCTATTTAAGACTCCCTGGGGTGTCTGGGACCTCCTGCGCTGGAGACCTCTGGCACAGGCCTGGAGGTGAACAGCAGTGGCATCTCAAAGGTCACTGACAACCAGTTTTAAAGGAATGAGCTGGGCCTTTTTGGCCTGAGTACAGTTCTGATGTCTCAGCGAGCAATGGGCACAATTGGCACAAGACAAATGCTGTGCTCCTAAGTCTGAACCTTGGCCCCAAAACCTTTCTTCATATGTATTAGCTATGAGAACATTTTTTTCCTGAGTCTTCCCAGAGGTAAGAGACTCACCTGCATTTCTTTTCTTTAAAGGCTAGAGTTGGTTTTCCTGAAGGAGAGGCACAGCAAAGCAGTGGCACTGTAGTGGTCAAGACATTTTTTTTCACATCAGTGTAAAGTTTTCTGGCTGTTCCAACATAGACCTTTTCCAGCACAGACATGTCTAGACATACCAACTGACACACCAATGTGTCCTGTCTGCATGCACAGTCACAAAATCCCTTCTTTTTCCCTTATATAGGTCTTGCCCTATTGTCTAGTGAGCCACGTTGTTCGTGTTGCAAGCCTCATGTCTTGGGAGTTGGTTGGCAGTCCCATCCTCATCTCCTTTGCTTTTCTTCACAGGAATTGGATATGCCACACAAATCATTGAGTGGTATCTGAATATTTACTACATTGTCATACTGTCCTGGGCACTCTTCTACCTGTTCAGCTCCTTCAATTCAGTGCTGCCATGGGCTAGCTGCAATAACCCTTGGAACTCAGGTATTCCTTCCCTTGATCAGCTTTTAGCTTCTTTCCAGTTCCCAGAAATTATTTGGGTTTTGTAGAAAATATTTTTTTTCTTTGGATAAGAAGCTCTTATGAGCTGCAACGTGATTTCACTAAAAAAATCTGCATTTTCTGGCAAGTGGGAGAGGTGGGAGGGAGAGTTTTCAAGCCAGTCTAGAGTCCTCCTCATGTGGCAGTAGCTTTTTATTAGCTCTGGTACAACAATTTGTCTTACTTTACTCCACTCCTTCAGAGTTACTGGGACAGTTGCTGCCAATGCCTGAAGAGTTTCCTCTGCACACTCAGCTTTTGGCTAAATCAGGCCAAGCCTACACTGGAGAATTTTGCCAGTACAGGTCCCCAAGTGAAGGAATCACTAACACAAAACTCTAAGGGCACTGTTTTCCTGGTTTAATCACATCCATACAGCCTCTATACCTTTACATTGGCCAGGGGTCTCATCTCCTCACGCCCACGATTCATATAACTGCACCCAGCAGAAAAGACCTGGCTTTGGTTTTACTCAAGGCACAGGGAAGATGGGGTAGATGTGAAGTAATCCTCATGGATCTCGTGTCCTTGACAGGACTTTTTTAGCATGTTGAACAGGTTGTTTTGCTTGGCAGCAGCTGGGTTCCCTCCCTTTTTCTCTTGTCAGATGATCAGTTTCTGGGATGTGTTCAATTTTTCCACCCCATGGGCCATTCAGTCACAGCTTCCTCTGCCCCTTCATCCCAGCAGAGGTAATCAGCCTTTTAAAGAGCTGATCTGATTCCTTCAGCTCCTCCAGCATGTTTGTGAGGAAAGCCACAGATGTTATCTTAACAGACACAAGCTTCCCAGGCACATCTGGGCTTCTTTGTTTTTCCAGTGAATTGTCTTTCGCTGGTGAAGTGCAAGGTGAGGTGCATTTCTTGGATGTGTGGCATCTCCTCTGTTTTTAGTTATTTCATGCTGTGTAACAGAGTTGGGGATGGTAGGAGGGAACATCTCTGGTGTGTGTGAACATATGCATGCATGTGTGGACAGGGAATGGTACATGATGTGGGAAGAGAATGGGATTTTCTATCCTGGCGACTCATAGTGGCTACCCCTCAATAATCTATATTTTGCAGCCATCTGGTTTCCATTTGGCAGGAAATTGTTCTCTCCTTCCCTTTTCCCTTTCCTGAGGTTCTCTGGCTGCTGCTGGATTGGGATTCGTAGCTGGGGAGAGCCAGAGTTTAATGAGATGCTTAATGAGATACAAAAGTTTAATGAGATGCTCTGTAGCACGGGGTAAAGGGTTTGTGTGCTGCCAGAGTGAGGGTTAGGGTACAAAGGGGAAGGAGCATCCCCCATGGAGGAGCCTTAGAGAATTTTTCTGGCTCATCAGCTTCCTTTTCTTTTGGTAGATCTCTGTGTGGACATTCTGAATAGATCCAGCCTGGACAACAGGACCTTGCCTGCGAACGCCACCTCCTCAATGATTGAGTTTTGGGAGTATGTGATCCCTTTCCCTCTGTTCAGGCTCCTCTCTCATCCAGAGGCTGCAGCTCTAGGAGTGTCTGGGCGGTGGGCTGTGCATCTCTGTAGGACCAAGCGAGGTGCCACATGAACCTGGGGAGCACAGTGAGCTGCCAAGGAGATCGGCACAGAGCCCAGGGGCATGAGGACCGGGTACACCCCACAGTGTGCCTGCCCGAGGGTGCTCATGTGCACACATGCACAGGCACGTTCTCTTTTTGGCACTGAGGTGCCTGGGTGAGTGTGGCCACCGAAAGAGGCACCAAAATCAGATGAGGACTTGCTTGAAGCAGGGGATATGTGTGCTGGGTGTTGCAGGCTACTGTTGGCAGGTGGGCATGAGGGGCCAGGGCAGACTGAACAGTCCTCCACAGTGAAACAGAAAGGACCAAATTGCCTTCTCCCTTCTTCTGACCTTGTCTTGCTTGCTGCCTATGGGAAGTGGTCCATCAGGCTGCTCAGGATCATCCCTGGAGAGCAGGGATTTGAGGTGCATTCGTGAGATGCCAAGGAGGAGTTTGAGGAGGTTTGGTCATGGGGCTGGAGGCAATAAAGCATTGTTTGAGGGAGGGCTCTTGCAGGAGGCCAGACAGTGTCCCAAAAAGAGGTTGAAACAGCTGCTGGTGACACACCACCTCTCCACACTCTACTGAGGAAGGTCTCATAAAGAAGAGGGATGTCAGGGACTCAGCTTCAGCAGTTGGGATTTTTTGTTTGTTTGTTTGTTTGCTTGGTTTTGCCTCTTCTCTTCTCCCCCCCCGCCCCCCCAATTTATGTGTCCTTAAGTGTCTCTGAAAGGGTTGAGTGTCCTTTGTCTGTTGCAGCCACCACAGGGCACACAGAAGATGATAAACACCCACAGTTGCAGAAAGAGTCCGCACAGTGCTGGCCCCCCTCTCCTGCCCTGTCCTTTGCACACGCTTTTTAGCAAGACAACTGATAGGGTTGTTCAGGTTTTCCGCAGAGAGAGCAAGGGGACCCTGAGGGGACTGGTTTGAAGAAGGGTGTGCAGAGGAGTTGTAAGTGTGTGGTTGGGCTCCTGGGGACTGCATGAGCTGCAGTCCTGAGCTCTCGTGTGGTCCACCTTCATGATGGTGCATCTTCAAGGAAGGAGGCTGAAAGAACGGCATGGGAATCATAAAGATCATTTATGCTTATATATAGGGTGCCTGCAGTATATAGGGAGGAAGAGTGATGGCCTGGGATGATGATGGCATTGCTGGCCTGCTTTGGGTTGAGTAGTCTCTGCTGGGCATCTGCCAGGGTGGGGGAACAATGGGGAGCAGGTGTTGATTTTGGTTAGCTTGGGTCTAATGGGCATGGCACCATGAGTTTGAGAGTGGGAGAGTTTGGGCCAGCTACAAGACATGGTGGAGCAGCATCTGCAGGAATGAGGGAGAGGGGAGCCCTAGGCAGAGCTGGGGTGATTCACATGGCTGGGAGCCCTGGGCAGATGTGTTGTGGATAGTCTGCTAAGACTTTGGATGGGGTAATATGGGAAAGGTCTGTCTGAGTGAGTTGGGTCTTGAGTGTTAATGCTTCTCTCCCTGTCCCTGGACACTGGCAGGAAGCGAGTCCTGGGGCTCACGGATGGTATTCACAAACTGGGCACTGTGCGCTGGGAGCTGGCTCTGTGTCTCCTGCTGGCGTGGATCATCTGCTACTTCTGCATCTGGAAAGGGGTCAAGTCCACAGGCAAAGTAGGAATGGAGATTATCCTCCCAGTCCATAAGCCTCCTTGTACTCATCTTACATTTCTTCCCCAATCTCTTTTCCCTCTTCATGAAGTAGAGGCAGGAGACAAAGTACCAAAGTCAAACCTAAAACTTGGTGAGGCCATACTGTGGTGTTTGACCCCTAAAAGGAAGAATAAAAGAGTAGCTCCAACAGGAAGAGGAGAACAGGGAAAGAACTGAGGGGAGCCTTTTCCCTTGCTGATACCCACAGTGGCTGATGGATACTCCCCAGGTGCCCTTGGGAATCCTCTGCTCCCAGTGTGTTGTCCTGGTGTGGCTTGGGGGTGTTTTTAATGAGATAATCTGCAGTGGCAAACTTCCCATCCCTGGCAGTAATTAAACACTTGAGCAAAACAGACAAGCTGCTGCCTGTAACCAGATCAGTGAATAGATAATGAATCTCTCCTGCTTCTTTATCCTGCAAAATACTTGCAGTGAGAGAAGTGTCTTTGTGCTGTCCTTTTTCATCTCCCTGCCTCTGTTTTTTGGTTCAGAAGGTCACTTTCTTCATTTTGCTAGTGAAGCTGGAGCCAAAGCTCCCTTCCCGTGTTGATCCTGTAGAGCAGGTGGACTGGTTTTCCTGCTGGAGTGAAGGAGTGTGTGATGCCTTGGGCTGGGTATTAAGGACACTGCCATGGCCTTGACCTACTCAAGGACCTCTTTCTTCCCTGGAGCCACAATGAGATGGGTGGGTTATTGACGATGGTTGAGTCTTGTGGGTATCCAGTGGATGTCCCAGTGGCAAAGGGAGGGGAATAAATTTCTGCAGCAGATTGCTTCCTTCAAGTCACCATCTCTACTATTGGCAGGTGTTTCCTGTAGCAGTGGACACCTGTGTTCCAGGGTCAAATCCCTTCTGCCACCTGAAAACTGCACTGGACACCCATTTCAGCAGAGCAAGACAACAGCTTGCTCTGCTCCTTAGATTTTTCCCACTTCTTGCTGATGACTACCTCTTGCTGGTGCTGCCCTGTTGTCCGTCATTTCTCAAGGAGGGAGAGCCAGACTCTACCTCTATGGGGAGAGGGAATGCTCTGCATTTTAAACCTTAAATCCCTGATGTCCCCTGGTTTGCCATCTTCACAAGAGGCATCATGCTGATCTTGGGAGAATGGATCTTGAGAGGCTGTTTGATCTGCATGGCAGTGTAATTAAGTCAACCCAGGTTCCCTTCAGCTCTCCGCTTTATCTATGGAGTCTCTCCTTCACCTGGTGCTGCCCTGGTGCAAAAACCTTCCCTGCAGAAGGAGAAAACTAAAGAAGTTTGGTCAGGCTGGTTGGGCCAACAGGGTTTGGCAAGACCAGGCCAGAAAGTGAGGGAAAAGAGTGGGTGCACACAGTAGCTGGAATGGTCTTCCTGAAATTACAGAAGATTTTTCCATCACAAGTTTTAGGATACAGGGCTTCCTTTTTGCCAGCAAGATGTTAAGGATGTGGTGCAACAGCACAGGGTGGGTTTTTCTGTCCCAAAATACACTACAGCTCAAACAGGTCAGTTGTCTTCTCTGCAGGTACTAATTCTGAGCATTACAGGGGCACTGTCAAAAAAATCAGTTACTTCCTTCTCTTTCTTCACTGATGATGTTTTAGGATATGCAGTAGAGAAGACCCAAGAATTCTGAGTAGGTGCATAACTTTGTTCAACAGCTGCAGATTAAACGGGGCTGTGCGTGCCTGAGAGACTGTTCTAAGTCAGATAACCCTGCCAGACCCTTATGTTTCTGCTTCTGTTATTTAAGGAATCCAAACTCAAAGAAACAATTGTGACCTCAAGAAAATAATTTCAAAAACTCCATGAAAACTCATTTTCTTTAAAAGCCTTTTTCTTTCATTAATTTTGCCCAATTTTGTGTTCTCTCCGTGTTCCCTTTACTTATGCATCCAGCAGATGTGTATAAATGCTCACCAGAAATGATTTTTGAAGGTAGATTTTAATACTTGTGCCCAAAGTGCTCGCATTTTCATTCAATCAAAGAACAGCAAAAGTAGCGCGTACTGTCACTTATTCAACCAATTATCACTAAGCAGAAAAAAAATTTCATTTTAGGCCTCTCACTATGAATCCACAGAGTAAACAAGCCTTCACATTACTTGGCTAAATTTTAGTAATGAATAAATGTTAGGAAGTTGCAACTTGCTCACACATATTTTACAAACAGAAAAAAAAGAATATGTTACATTAGGCAATGGATTAGTGATAATTAATTCTCCTGTAATATTTATTTACATCGCATACAAGAAGAAGGGAAAAGAAAGTATTACAGAAGTAATGGTCTACATTTTCTTTAAAGGCTTTGAGGTGCCCCCATTTTTTAAGTGTGAGCTCAGAGGCATTGAAGGGATGAGACTGATGCATGAGCACTCCTGGAAACGAGACTGCTCAGAGGTGTCTCAAATTGGGCAGCAAAAGTTGCTATTTATTTTGGAAAACTCTTGCTGGGCATGGGACCATTTTAATATCTCCTCATTAAAACTCATTGACAGGAAGAGATCTGGGTTTCTTCTGCAGCTCTAGAAAGATGAAGAGAACAGCTGGAGAGCAGGGAAATTACACTGACTGGGAAGAGAAAACAAAGCAGAGCAACCAGTGGCAGAGTCTTGAATGAGGGACAAAATGTAGATTACCCGAATCACCAGTGAGACATAACCTTGATTAATTTCTTTCCCACCCTCTCCTATGCAAGCAGCAGCAGCAATAGCCAACAGCAGAGTCCAGGGATGTTTGCTGGGGTGGGGGCCTGCAGACAAGATGAGATGAGGTGATGCCTGCACTGCCTCCCTGCTGACCCTCTCTCCTCTTGTTTCCCTGTGCCTGCAGGTCGTTTACTTCACGGCCACCTTCCCATATGTGATGCTCATCATCCTGCTGGTGCGAGGAGTCATGCTGCCGGGGGCTGTCGAGGGGATCATCTTCTACCTGAAGCCAGACATTTCCAGGCTGGCAGACCCGCAGGTGGGTGGGGTGTCAGGCAAATGCTGGCCACGAGAACGTTTTCAGTGCCCTGGCCTTTGGATCTGATGCTAGCTGAGCATCTAGCTGTCTTCTCTGAAAGGAAACTAAAGAACCAGAATCCTTAAAATTGCTGAGAGGGGTCTAGTTCCCCTGCTCATGATCTGCAGCATATGGGCATATTAGATCATTTCCACTCATGGGCTCAGCAAAACCAGAAGAGTATATCAAATATTCAGCATGTAACAGATGGTTTTCCTGACTGTTAAATGCAAATAATTAAGGGATGGGGGGAGGGATATAATCTACCATTTTTCACTTTTTTCAGGCCTGGTTAGCACTTTGTTTGGGTCCAACAGGGCCCTCCCAAGAAGTGTGGGGTCCCTGTGCTTGCAGAGACCAAAGGCATGTAACGTGGGCTGTGCCCCAGCTGGGCAGTAAGTTCCCTTCACCTGTCCTGGAGGCTGGCCCCACCTGCCTGGATCAGGGCCTGGCCAAAGGGTCAGTCCCTGCCACCACTCACTGGAGCTCATGGAAACCTTCCCCACCTTGGGAAGAAGGAGGTTATGTACCCAGAGATGAAAAATAGGGTCAGATGACAAAAAGGGCAGAGGGTGCAGATAAACCCAGGACCTGCAAGGTAGCCCAAATTGGCAGGATGGAGGCAGCACCCTCGGGGGCTGCACAGGGCCCCTCTTGGAGGATCCCCCTGGAGTGTCTGCGCCCACACCTTTCTGTAGCAATAGGTTGCTTCTCTTTCCCACGTGGGCTCATCAATGCCCACAGAGGTGTTAATGCCGACCCCCCTCCCAGAAGAGCATTTAGATGACACTTGCTGCTAATTATTCCACTGCTGAATCATTTTGTGGAGGCAGCCAAGCAACAGGCTTAGCCCACAATCTCAGTTGACCTTACATGTCTTCCCAGATGCCCAAAGCCCCAGCTGCTCCCTAACCAGCTGCCAAACCCACTGCTGTCCCCCACAAATTGCTTTCAGATTCATCTGTATATTGTCAATAGAAAATCTGTGGTGCACTGAAAGCAAAAAGCCAGTTGAATGTAAATGGCATTTTGATATCAAAATAAATAACAGTGGGGTGACTGAGGCTGAGTGTGTTTTATTCATGGCCAGAGCTTATTCCCTGGAAACCTTTCTATCTTTCACAGCCTAACTAAAGCTGACATGGTCTTTCCAGGCTGCTGCAACCCAGCATAGCAGGAGTGAGATCCTGCTACTGAGTTTTGGCAGAATGTGGGGCTTTGGTTAAAGTGGGCTGCCGTGTACTTGCCTTTCCATGCCTTTCCATGCCTTTCCATGAGAAATCTGTGTGAATTTAGGCAGCAATGCCCAGTCTGGGATTCTTTGAAGGCTACATCTGCCTGGATGTTTGCAGCTGGGGGCTGCTTGGAGGAAAAAGAGGGTGAGCAAGGAACCTGGCGATGATCAGAAAGGTGGGCTGTTTCCCTGCCTGCCTGCTGACTCACAGCTCAGGGCTTTCTTTCCCTGGGAGGGCCTGGGAGCAGAGCTGCAGCTCAGCCCACAGGTCAGCACCTCCACAGAGGAGAGGGCTGGAGCAGTGGTGAAGCCCACTCAGCTTTTCCCAGGCAATGCCAGAGCAAGGGGGAACCTGGGTGTGTGACAGCCCACTGGCCTGGAATCTCTCAGCTCGGCAGTTTTCTGCCCTTCACCCTGCACTGAGGGATGCTGGAAACTAGATTAGGGAGCAGGGAAGGGAGTACACTGACTGCTGATCACACTCATTTGGGGTGACTCACCAGTGGCTCTGCAGACCCTGGGACACGTAGGGATCACGAACTCCAAAAGAGTCAGCTTCTGCTGGGGTGCCACCTCAACCCTGAATGCAAAGTTGCAGGATGCTAAAGTGATGTCACCTTGAGTGGGATGCAAAAATACAGTCCTCTCAGGAGACTTTTCCTGGAGAATTTCCAGACCAGTAGCTCATTTTTGCCAGATAGGCATCCCAGTTTCTACATTCACTGATTCCCTCTCTGTCTCACAGGGTTTGTTCCCCATGACTGGAGGAGTTGTTGTTGGCAGGGCAACAGCCATTTATTTTTGTTATTGCCAGGTCTGGCCACCACTGACCTTCTCTGTTCCAGGTCTGGATGGATGCAGGCACTCAAATCCTCTTCTCTTATGCCATCTGCCAGGGATGCCTGACAGCTCTGGGCAGCTACAACAAATACACCAACAACTGTTACAGGTAAGGGGAGCCTGAACTTCTTGTATCCCTCTGGAGATTTGATCAAACAGCACAGAGCTGCATCAGAGGCAGCTGGGAGGTCATGCTGCTTTGACTAGGGAGCTGCTCAGAGCACAGGGGCTGCAGAGGACTCAGCACAGGGATGGAGAGTGGCTGAGGGAACAGAGGAACTCCAGAAAATGGCTTTAATTGTGCTCTCCTGCACGAGTCAGCTTGGAAACGGGATATTGGAGGAGGGGGAGGAATGAAAATGGAGAGTGTCTCCAGCCACTGTGTAGACACCACAGTCTATTTTGACAGGGTGAGTGGGCAGGGGTGGCACAGCCAGCTCTGTCTTCACTTGCTAGGCAGGGGAGGTGGTACAAAGAGGATGGAAGGGCCCCTGACTCCAATGCTTTACTGCCAGCAGGGTAATGTACTGCCAGTGGCCTTTTGACCCTATCAAGGAGATTATTCAAGTCTGTCTGGCCTTCTCCATGCCCTTGGATTACAGATCTATTTTATCCATGGCCTGACGTGGGGCTCAGTTGAGCACTTCTGACACCTTCTACAGAGCCCCGAGAAGCAGGGGCTTTGTTCTTCCTTCATGTATTGCTCCAGCACAAATAGAAAAATGGAACTGTACTTGGGAGACTTCAATTATCCCTCCTTCTGTTCTTCAGTAGGTGCTGCCATGGCTGTTGGTTGGGCAGTTAATACTTTCCTCTGTCTCTCCTGGAATGTCTCCTGGAATGTACCTGTCACCAGTGGAGTGGTGCACTGATGCCTTCCTCAAATTCCTTAGGTGCTTTGCACTGGCAGTTTAGCTCTGGGTGGTCCAAATGTGCTGGGTGTCCACACTGCCCCATAGCAGCTGATGCTGTGGGTCAGCTCTCAGGCAGGATCCTGGGGTGTGGGGCTTCCAGCCCAACCAGCTCTGACTGGCGCTCCATTTTTGAAGGGAGCAAGTGCACAAAAGTTTCAGGACAAGGAGCATAGCACATTCCAGCTTACATATAAATATAGTTAATAAAGACAGTGTAGACACTGTTCTTGCCAGGTGAGGATTTTTGTTAGCCCATTAGCTCTTGTTTACCAGAACTGCTGAACCTGTATGTGTTCATGCTTTCAGATGCTCCTCTTTCTTGCCTGTGTTTACTTTTGCAACCTCTTCCCTCTTCTAATTTGCTCTTTTCCCCACTTTCTCTATTATTTTTCCCATTCTCTTGACTCTTGTCATCCTTTTTGTTGTCATGTCCCCGTGTATATCGTGTCATCCTATTCACAAGCCACTGGTGGTGCCTCATTCTCTGTGCCACGTGCAGTGAAGCACAAGGTAGGTTGGCTGATATTTGGCTTTGCCCTGAGTTTTTTGCTTCTGAGTGGGTTCAGAAACAACACTGCTGTTTCTTGGTTAATGCTGCCTGACTGGGGAGGCTGAGTACTGACACAATCCCAAGTGGAACCATTCTGCAGCGGGAAACACTGATTTCTCTCTGGTCTCCTCCCTGCAGGGACTGCATCATGCTCTGCTTCCTGAACAGTGCCACCAGCTTTGTTGCTGGCTTTGCCATTTTCTCAGTGCTGGGCTTCATGGCTCGAGAGCAGGGCATACCCATTGCAGAAGTGGCTGAATCAGGTAACATCAGATAACATCTACATCCTCTATTGCTTCTGGGAGTCTGCAGAAAGGTCTGCAGGACCAGTGCTCCATGACACATCTTTCAGCCCTGTGTGGGCAAGAAGCCATGGTGATACAAACTTTGAAGAAATACATGAGCTTACTCTGTGCTGCAGGGCGGTGATGGTGTGGGGGGCACACGTGGTCATCCTGTGTGTGGTCTGTTGGCAGGTCCTGGCCTGGCTTTCATAGCATATCCAACAGCAGTGACAATGATGCCAGCGTCTCAGCTCTGGTCCTGCCTCTTCTTCCTCATGCTGATCTTCTTGGGACTGGACAGCCAGGTACAGAGAACACTCCATCTCCTCTAACACCCAGATGCCTGTCCCCACCCTGAGCACTCCCCACGGTCATTGTGAAGTATAAGGTGGGTTTGTGCCTTGCTGGTACCATCCATGTGTTCTCTACCTTGTATGCATCACTTACACATTGAGGGAGCTCAGAGCCAGGGCCAGTGGCAGGCCAGTGGTAACACGGGCTGGCGTCTCTGTTTAGTATCCTCCTCCCTGTGTGTATGTGAGGATGTCCCAGCTACATCCCTTCCCATCTCTGTGCCAGCACCAAAACTGTGCACTCAACAGAGGGAGGCCCAGCACAGAGCAGGGCAGTCTGGGAGGGGGGAATGGGGCTGTTTTCTCCCAGCTGCATCCCAGCAGAGCAATCCCTGTGTCCTCTTCTCTCTGGTGTGCCCATCTCCTACCATCTCACATCCCTGTTATGCCAGGAGCAAACCCCAGCAGAGCACTCTGCAGAGCACAGTGTGCAACCCTGGCGTGCTGGGATGAGGGATGCAGGGGGGTGTCCTGGCACGTCTGCCAGGCAGGGTGCTCTGCTCAGGCCCTGCTCTGCAGCACCTCAGCCCCTGTACCTGGAGAATCAGACCTTCTTCCTCTGTTTCTGCTGGCCCTTGGTGGAAGCAAGACAGATAAAGAGGGAAAAGAAAAAAACAAGGATTTGGGTGGCGGGAGGCAAAAAAGGATGGTGAGAGGAAGTGTGTGCTTGGGGAAGGAGAGACGCTGATTTTTCTGACCTGTTTTCTTCTGCAGTTCGTCTGTGTGGAAAGCATGGTGACAGCTATTATTGACATGTTCCCAGGAGTGTTTCGGAAGAAGGGGCGCCGGGAGCTGCTAATCCTGGCCATTGCAGTCATATGCTACCTGCTGGGACTGCTGCTGATCACTGAGGTAAGAAAGGAGTATAGCTGGGTTATACAGCTGAGCACCAAAACCCCTGCTACACAGCTCTGGAGGTCTGGGCAGAGACAGCAAGCTCGTCTTTGCTGCTGTAATTATCCTTCATTTCTAATGCATTAGCTAGTGTCTCTCATAGCCAGTGCTGCTCTGACCCTGAGTGATGCTGATGCACTCTCTGCACAACTGAGCCTTCCTGAGAGACGGTCCCACAGCCCAGAGAGGCTGCTTGACACACAGCTTTGTGCAAATACCAGACCTGATGGCTAAAACAAGCTGAGCTGTTTGAAAACAAGCTCTTCTAAGGGCAGTGATCGTTTGCTGGCTGCTTTCCACACAAAGCAGAGCAGCGGGAGGGGAGCCTGGGAGTAATGGCTGCAGTGTAACCCTGCCTGAGCCCATGGGAAGTCTGTGATCCCTGGGGCCAGAAGGAGCAGAGCTGTGTCAGTATGTTCACGGTGTTCACACTGCTCTGCAGCTGATAGTCAAACACCTCTTCCTGCAGAGTGGTGTGCTGTGCTGTGCTCTGTGTGCATACCACGTGCTCGGGTGGGGGTCTTAGCCCTCCTCCATGCTGCCTCCATGCGCTCTGCAGTGTCAGCTAATTCCTGCTAAACTCCTGAGGCACTGATGAATGATCCTCCGTGTTGGAGGATCCTGGCTAAGGATCTGCTGAAGGCAGTTCCCACTGCCTTCCAAACTGATTTGAATGAAACTGCATGTCCAGAGCCCTTCAGCATTATTTGAAAGCATCTGCTTGACTTGGAGGGGCTTGAAAATCATCCAGTGGCCTGTAGAGGTAGCTGATGGCAACTCCTCAGGGCTCAGCTCAAAGGCAGAGGCAGGAGGGAAGCCACATGTCTCTGCCACTGCAGAGCTTGGACCTTGAGCAGTATGTAAAGCTGGATGCAGATAAAATGAGGTACCTGAATATCCTGGTGCTCAAGATCTCAGTTTTTTGGGTGCAAAGTTCTGCACTGCTGCATGGTATTTTGAAGTAATGCTGGAAACTTGCTCACTGTTTTAAAACAAACAGGTTGGCTTCTGCTCCTATGAACTTAGAAGCCAGTCTAGCCCAGCAGGATCATAAAATGGGCATTAAATACTCTCCTGCCACCAGGCCTGACTGTCTTTTTGGGACAGAGTGGGGCCAGCCCCAAGAGAAGTCTCTCCTCCTACCTGCTCTAGGCTCAGTGTTTCTGCTGCTATTCTTCTGCTTGCCTCACTCATTTTTCTCTGACATTGAGTAGTCTTGCCATGGCTCTCTCTTTTCTACCTCTTCAACAGGGTGGCATGTACATCTTCCAGCTCTTTGACTACTATGCTGCCAGTGGCACATGCCTGCTCTTCCTGTCTGTTTTTGAAGTCATCTGTATAGGATGGGTGTATGGTAAGTGGAGGACAAAAATCTGTGTTGCTCTTTCTCAAGGCAAGAATGGGGGTTGAGAAGTGGGAATGGATAGAAAAGATCCTCAGGGGGCAAAAAAATGCTGTAATTACCCTCTTTCTTGTCTGGTTTTCACTGTGTTTCCTTGCAACATTTCTTAATTGCTCCGTGTTTAGAGTAGGAATGTTTTTTCCTTCTCTGTAGGTGCCTCGTGTTGAACTACCTTGCTGTTTTTCCCATCTGCCCTTTGAATTAGAAAATCAGCTATAGTGGATTGACTGCTGTTCTTTGGTGTCTGTCACTGTCTGCTTACACTGTGAGTTTAGTTTAGTCCTGTCAGTTAATTTAACATAAAATGCAGGATGCAGACCTGCCATGTGTCACTTCTGTGATGATACACACTTCCTGTTTGCACAGGCTGGGATGGCAATCCCCCCAAAAAAAAGGAGGGACTGCTTTGGCTCTAAGGGAAGACTGTAACTAAACTACTCAGGAGCAGGATTAAACTGAGCCCACCAAACTATGAGGAAGAAACCAACTGCTTGTTAGTATGTGCAGTAAGAAGAGTATACTCTGATATTGTGCAGGAGATCTCTTCCTGGGCACTCAGTTCATCTCCTTGAAGCTTCTGTTGAGGCTGATGGTTTTTGGGCAAAGAGTCTGATTCAGGATCTGATTCCCTGATAGAGGGAAGCTGCTCTTTCTCCTTAGCTTTGTGGTACTTGTAAGGATCGTGCAAAGCCATAGTAGATACCAGCTTAGACCAGACCCTCAACATCCCACAATCACACATCTGCTGGTTCCAACTACTTCAAGCAGCATTGCTACCCTAACCTAAGGAAAAGACTGCAAGCACAGCATCATGTTTGTCTCAGTGGTCAGGAGTGGATGATCGTGGAGGAATACAACAGAAGAAAAATTAGGAATTATGCTTTCTGTGAATGTTCTTCCAGCTTTTAGCAACTTATTATAGAACCATAGAATGGTTTGGGTTGGAAGGTCATCTAGTCCACCCTCCCTGCCACTTTCCACTAGACCAGGCTGCTCAAAGCCCTGCCCAACCTGGCCTTGGACATTGGTAATGATAGTGCATCCACAACCTCTCTGGGCAACTATTTCCAGTGTCTCAGCACCTTCAGAGTGAGAAATTTCTTCCTTACATCCTCTGTAATTCTATCCTCTTTCAATTATAAACTGTTAACCCTTGTTATGTCACTATAAGCCACCTTTATATTTTGAAAAGATGCAACAAGGTCTCCCTGAGCTTTCTCTTTTCCAGGCTGAACAGCCTGCCTTCATAGGAGAGGTGCTTCCACCTTCTGATAATTTCCATGGTCCTTCTTTGGACCCATTGTGACAGGTCTATGTCTTTCTTGTCCTAGAGGGTCCTAGAGTCAGGTGCAATACTCAGCTTGTTGCCCTGGGATTTCCACAGCCAGAAGAGAAATCTATTTATTTCTCTTCTGTTAATTTTCCTGATTGACTTGGTTAAGCATTTATCATCCACAAAATGTTGCAGCAAGGAGTTTCATGGCTTGCTTCGGTGTTGGGTGAGGAGTCACTCTCTTTGCTTGTTTTAAATCTGCCACCTGCCAGTTTCATTTGGGGGCACCTTTGCCTCATTACAGTCAGTCAGTCCCTGTGAGCTCTCTTTGGTGCTCACACTTTTGTAGAGGTTGCATTGGCTGCAGTGCAGGTGCTGATGAAGGGGTTATCAGTTTCTCCAAATGCTGTAAGTACAGCAGGAGCCAAGCGCTAGTCTGGATGGACTCCTGTCTTCCTGAAATGGTAGCTGATCCAGCTGCTTGGATTTGACCTCCAGGGAATGCAAGAGAAGCAGATGTGTCAGAATGATTTATTTTAGAGAGATGTCCTGCAAGGGAGGCTCACCTGACAGCTTGAAATACCAGAACCTGGCCAGATTTTAATTTAGAGGCAGCTTCTGCCCAGTCCTTCTGGGATTTATAGGGACATGGGAGATCCCCATCTATCTGTGGCAGGGCTTCATCATCACACCGTGCTAGGTTAATTCATTGAACTGAATTATGGTTTAATGAATGCAGTACCCCTGCCATTTCTACAGCCACAGAGGCCACGTGCCTTTTCTGATGACCCACGGAGAGAAGCGATGGCAGACAATGAGTAGTAGGAGAGATGGTGCTGCCCCAGCAGCCTCGAAGGAAAACAGTATCCCTCCACACAGTGGGATTTGTGGGATTTTATCCTCTTAATGTTCTGCTTTGCATCCACTGGGAAGATTCTCATCCAAAATGTAGTTAGAGAGCCAAGGTGAGGCATTTTAATGGAAAAAAAAAGTCCCTGGTGCTGATTAGAGTTGTGTTTTTTTCCCCAGCCTCAGAATTGGCAGGGCTGAGCCTCTTGCTTACACTGTGAAGAATTACAACATTTCTGCTAACACAAATATGCGTTCTGAGTTTCCCCTCTCCCAGCACATACGCCAACCACCCACCACTTGGCAGCTTCCCTCTGCTGCCAGGCAGCTGCTCTCCCGAAGATCTGAGGATTTCCTCGCGTGCTGCTCTCTGCCTGTGAAAGGATCGTGCAGCATCGGACCTGCTGGCCGTGTTCCCTAGAGAGGAGTGCTGGAGGGATTTTGGTCCCCTCTGTGCCCCTCCTCCTCCTCTCTCCCTTCCACTTTGGGACAAGCAGCCCTTCTGTAAGCAGGCGTGGGTTTTGAGCACTGGGATTCACGTGATGCTACCGAAATGTTCTGCAGACACGATATTTTCCAGGCAGTCACAGCATGCACATTAGGATTAGCTGTTCCAGGGGAAAGCAAGGGCCTCAATCACTACAGGACAGCCAGGGCTAAAATCATTAGGACCGTTTACAAAGCTAAAGCAAACTGGTGCCAGTGGGTACCTGTGGGCGGCCCCAGGGCAAACCTGTGTTTTGCTGCGATAAATCTCTCTCTGGCTCTGTTGCTCACATGCAGCGTGGCTTCCAGAAGCAGCAGCCTCCTTTTGCCTGGATGCTGCCTGTTGGTTTGCCCTGTGCCTGATCCTCTCAGATGCATTGGCAACCTTACATGCCTTATTTATGGACAGTAAGGGGTCTGCTCTGTGCACCTGGTACCCAGAGGATCTGCAGTGGTTGCAGTGCCACAAGGCCTCCATTGCTGGCTCTTTGCACAGGTTTGTTGCAGGTGTCGATGCTGCAGGTTTGAGACAGAGAGGGAGCAGATAGAAGCTTAGCACCATGGCATGGAGCCAGGGTCATCACCTACTGAAATGTTGTGGATGGAGTTTGATATAGATGAACGCAAATAAACACAGATAGGAAGAAAAGACAGGGAGGCATTTCTTGTAGATTCCAAACTAGCAGACGTGTGAAAGTCACTGTTTTTTGAATCTTGTAAAAATAAAATGAAATCTTTGTCCCTTTCAGTTTGGGTCTCGCTTGCAGTTGTTACAAGCTACATAAAATGAGGTAGTCTCCATAAAGGCAAGAGATAAGCAAATCTCTATTTGGATTCATGTGAAATTTATTCCTGTGAATTTATGTAGCAAAATTAAATGATTTGTCAGAAAAGCATGCAACCACTTTGAAGGTACGTGGGATTGGTCAGCCCAAGAGAAGTGGTACCAGCATGCATGGTTAACTGTCCGGTGCCTGCATACCATTCTTCCTTGTCTTGGGATATTGCAGATAGCAGCAAACCTCTTTGTTCATTTCAACAAAAATCTCTTAGGGGAAGTCTTTATGGTTTTCTTTGCAGGAGCTTTATCTAATCCTTCTAATGTGCCGGGAAGGAAGGGCACATTCCTCCAGCACATGTCCTTCAGCTTCTAATTTGCTTGCAAAGGCAATGTTGAATGACTGAACTGATGACTTCTTAAGTTTAATTACTTTTTCTCCTCTGACTGTGAAACTCAGAATATATAAAACCTCCTGCTCATATACTTCCTGAGAATGTTCCTGTCAGTCTCCATTGCATTTCACCACATCACCCACTGACTGCCACAGTGGCCATGCAAATGCAGGGCCTGATGGTTGTACTACAGAGAACAGAGATAAGGACAGGTGGAGGTGCATCGTAACTAACAACTTTAGTTTTGGATTGTTGTCTTGGTGGAGGATGGATGTGTTTGTGTTCTTTTTGCTTGGCACTTTTTTATTTCTTTAGTTGATAAGTCTCTTTGACTAGATCCTGCATCCAAATTTGCAGGGAGGTTTTATCTGCCACAAAGTTGTATTACTAATTAATTTATCTGTCCCTTCTGACATCAGAGTGTGTTTCTGTGGAAACGCTATACAGTGTAAGACACTGTGCCATGCTCATATTCTAAACTGCAATTCACATCATTTATATCTCCTTTTTTTTTTTTTTTTTTTCCACCCTGTAGATAATTTCAGCTTTTTGGCAAAATAAGTTTTATATACCATCTCCTTTCATCCCCAGTATATTTTTAGAAATGCTATCTGAAGCCTCATGATATTTACAGCTTGGAGGTTCTCTGGTGTAGGCTGGGCTCCCACACAAGGTTGTATGTCCCTTGATATGCCACAGCTTGTTGTCTTTGCTTGAGGCTACTTGTTAACTCGCCAACTCAACACCATGAGGTGTTCAAAGAACTACCCCCCTCCAGTCTAAATACTTCAAAAAGCGGGGTTTAAAAGAGATTTTCTGCTAGCATTAGTCATGGGATATAGAAAATAATGCAAAGAATTACCAAAAAATAGGAAAGCACACATAATGTGCTTTTGTAGAAAAAAATATATTTAAAGAAAACATAATATGAGAATTTAATTCTGAGACATAAAAGCCTCAAACCAAAATAAAACTCACCAAACCCCAAACCCTCAGAAGCGTGGCCAGTTCTCTAGGTACATGTTTTGCCCAGTCCAGCCCTCTGATGTGAAGATGGAAAGAAGCAAGGTCTCATTGTGCTTGCAGGTGAGAACTGTGGCGTGGCCATGAGTTCACAGGTGGATAAAAACCCCCCAAAGCAGAATCCTTCTTTATCAGCTAAGCACTGTGATAAAACTTTAATAAGACAAATATGCTATTATTTCATCCTAGAGCTGCTTAACTGGTAACCCTTTTTCTGGATAGACTATCTCCATTTTCTTTGTCTAATATTGTTGTCTTATTTTACCCGAGGCAGTCTGGTATAATATCTCTGGTTAGTTCTGTTTATGAAGGTGTTAGGGTATCTTATCAATCTTATGAATGACTTTTTGATTTTTCTTCATTTTAAATCTCTGGCCAACATTAGGCTCTTGATCCTTGAAAATGTCCTAGAGCTTATTACAGGGTCTGCTGAAGTCCATCTGCATTATGTTGTTGCCTCCATATGATATTTCATACATTTCCTGTTTGTGCCTTGGGCTGGGAAGAGTCAGTGGTTAGAATCCAGCCAGCAACAGGACTTTTAGATGCTTTTCATAGATATATCCCACTCCAGTGCTTCTTGAGGTTTGGGTGGGTCCCACATACTCTGAATGAACAAAATAATCCAGTAAGTGAAATTAATGAGTAGAGAAGAAGGAGATCAGGCACCCACTGGACAGCTCTCACTGGACAGTACAGCAGCACTTGCAGATGGAAGGTTTGGTTTCTGGAAGAGTTTGGATTGCCAGTTTATGCCAAAAATTAAGTGTTCTGTGGGAGGCAGGCTCTTGATGACAGCAGTCTAGCCCAGCTCTGGGGGGAATCTTGACCGGCATAACAGCATATCTGATTACAAACAGAGGTTTTTGTTAGGTGTTCCCCACTCTCTTTGTTCCTTTTAGCACTCTGGACTCATGCAATCCCACGTGCTCAACATGCAAGAACTTTTCCTTGCTGGTCTATAAACCAGACACCCTTCCTTTCCTCGTGCCAGTCCTTACCAGTACATGGGCTGCATTTTATCACTTACAGCTGCTGCTCTCTGAGGGACAGTGTTTTTCTTCTGTGTCAATATTTCTGTCAACTTATGGATGAAGTTAAAAACCTCCATCTCTATTTAGCCACAGATGGGCCTTTTCAGCGCCAGAAAGGCCCACCACCCGCTGCTCTATTATTAGGATAGCCATGTTTTTACCAGGAGTAAACCCCGAGGATAAAGGAAGTTGGGATCTGATGTGAATAGTGGTTGGAGGAAACAAGAGTGATCTGACCTCTGACTTTGTCTCTGTGATGGTTGGTGGCCAAGGTGCCGACCGCTTCTATGACAACGTTGAGGACATGATTGGTTTCCGGCCGTGGCCCCTGATCAAGATCTGCTGGCTGGTGTTCACCCCGGGTCTGTGCTTGGTGAGTGCCATTATGGCCACGTGGTATGTCACTCTGAGTTCCCAGTAAAAAAGGTTGATTTGTCTCCAAGGTGCTGCTGTAATTTTTTCAAGCTGCTATGGAGAAGCAGAAGCTTGTCCACAGCTGAGGTGGCTATTTTTTTTCCTTTGTAAAGTAAAGCCTTATGTTTTGCCTGGACAATTAACTGAGCCAGAAAAGCCGCTTTGTTTACTGTGAAGGCAAAGGGAAATATATCCTAAAAGACTGGAGAGGTTTGGTCAAATTACTTTTGAATAGAAGACTAGTGAGAATTACCCTGCTCTGAAACACTTGCTTCAGCCTGTGTTCCTGGGATTGCCTGTGGTTTGGAAATGTCTTTCCACAGCTTTCTGTGTTATTAAACCACTTGTAAAACTTTTGTGACTGTGTTTAAAGACAATGCACCCAAAGTCAGGCAACTTCTTGCCTGTTTTAAATTTATGTCCAGTCTTGCTCCACTGACTTTTACATGAATTCTGAGCCAAATTCCACTCCTACATCTGATGTTGAGAGTTGTTTTCTTTGACCTCAGTGGGAACACAGATGGGATCCATAGCTACAACTTACAAAATATTCCTAGTCCTTCATCCTTAGGCTCCAGCAGGAGGAGAAAGATCAGGGAAATTTTCAGACTAAGCCTGAGCCAGCACAAATCATTTGAAAGCTCTGTAGCTAGAGAGCCCTGGGAGGGGTAAATCTGTGCCCACACGTGGTTCTTCAGGAGGGCTTCTGCCAGGGAGAACAACAATTCCTGGCTCTGATATGAATAAATTGCTGTCTCAGTGTTGCTGGACCCTTAAAATTGCTGCCAGCTTTGCTTACACTGAACTCCTAGGAAGCCTGAAGGCTTTACACTGGGGAGATGCCTGGCCCTGGCTCACAGGTAACTCCTGTGCAGCCAGAATGCACTGAGCTCTGCTCGCCACAAGTAGCCAGGTCCACACTAGGTCATACAAGACAGGACACTCACTGCCACACAGATGGTGCTTGCAGGGTGCCCAGGCTGTTGGGCTTGGCTGCTCCCATTTGCTCCCTTTAAGTCTGTGTTTTCTCCTCCTCAGGGCGTCTTCCTGTTTTCCCTGATCAAGTACACACCCTTGAAATACAACAATTCCTACGAGTACCCAGCCTGGGGCTACGTGCTGGGCTGGCTGATGGCACTCTCCTCCATGGTCTGTATTCCTCTCTACGCCATCTTCATCCTCCTGAAAACCAAAGGACCCCTGAAGCAGGTAATGGGGTTGTGGTCACTGGGCATGTTGCTCTTGCTTCCCCCAGGTGGCAACATGGAAGGGCCCCAGGGAAGATGCACAGAGCATACCTCTCCTGTGAGAAGGCAAGGGAGGGTGAGAGTGGCCCTTCTCCAGAATGTTCTATAGGTCTTGTTGGCAATTTGGAGAGCTTGAAGTGTCTCAGCACAGCTTCCAGGGTGACCATCAAATGTCCGAAGTCTTCCATGAGGTGTTGCACCACCATGCTTAGTGCAATACATATTTATATATTTATAGTATATATAGTATATACAGTAGGTAACAATGCAAACCCACTGCAGAACCAGGATCTGTTTTGCCTTTACTTCTTTTCCATTTTATTCCTGGGTCAGGACTGTGTTATTTTCAAAAAAGAAATTACCCAGAGATATTAAAGAGGACATGCTCACAGAGCTGTAAAGGTCTACCCTGTGCCATGCCCGAGCCTGTCCTCTTTCACTGTAGGCACCTTTGTCCTTGTCCTAGGAAAAACTGTATTTAGGGAGATGGTGTCATGGCGATGACACCTCACCTGACCCATGAAGAAAGATCTGAGTGATGTACAGTACATCTAAATTTCTACACAATTTCTCTTCTGGTCCTTCCCCATCCTCACTGCAGCTGGTTGGGGGTTGGGGTGGGCAGAGGGAGCAGGTGAACAGGGAATGGGAGCATCCCGGTGGCTGTGGTGAGGGTGTGATGGTCACATCGTGGGGTCATGCCCTGCCAACACATCCAGGGATGGGCTGGGTGCAGGATGTTCTGGTTGGCTCCATTGCCTCAAAGAAGATGAATCTGTATCCACAGGGGCTCTTATTTGCTGTCTGGGAGGTGTGTCAACAGGGAGAGACGAGAATTGTGGCAGAGCTGGGTAATGCCTATCCCAGGCTCAGGAAGAGATACAGGGCAAGGCCCAGACAGGAATGGTAGCAATCAAAGTCTTCAGTGAAACACTGAGAGGGGCATAAGCCATGCAGGCAGGAAGGTAGAGGAGAAGTATGAAGCTCTGAAATAGTTCCTGTTTAGCTGCCTTTGACCCTCTGGACTCCTGGTTGCTGTTGATAAACATGAAGAGATTATGAGTTTGGAAGGAAGCTGGGAACTGTGCAGTAGGAGGAACTGCAGGTGAATCTTGTGCCAAGGTGCTGTGACATGGTTTGCTCCAAGTTCAGAGACCTCTAGTCCTGCCTCTTACAGCCCTCTTCTGTGCTCTGGGCCGTTTAGCAGTGATGCATCTGTCCTTTCCCATGGCTAGTTTAAAGAGTTTGGCTGGGTGGCTGACATACCTGACTCCCCACGGCTCAGGGGCTTTATATGTCTAAATGAGGACATGGAGATGTCAGTGAAGTAACTGCCTACGTGTTGTGCCTGCTAAACAAGCAATATCTCTCACCAGTGGCAAAGTGCTTCAGGCCCTTGGACAGAAATGCTGCTCTGAGCAGCGTTAATGCTTATTGCAGAACACTCCCGAGGAATGATTTGGCCCGTTTCAGATGGGGTTTTTTTCTGTTTGCCCTGGTTTAAATGATATTATTTGTAATTTCCAGGGACCCCTCAGTTACATGAATATGAAGAAACTCCCATAGATGTGATTTAGGTATGTGGGAAGGACTCGGCTGCTAAAGCTGGGCTGATTCAGGGCAGATTCAAAGCCAGCCACGTGATACCTCCTGGAATACTCGCACCTGTTTTGAAAACAAGTCTTCCCAAAATATACCTGTTCTCTTTTTCCAGACACACCCCAGAAATGTAGTGAAATAATTTCCTGGCATAGATGCTTCCAGGAACAGCGCCTTTCAGCTGAATATTGCAAAACACTCACTGAAAGCAAGTTTGTAATTGGTAATTATGATCAGTCACTGCAACAAACTGATGCCTCTTGTTACACTTGACCGACCAAGAAACACAAATGTTGTTTCCTAATGTGTCTGATTAAGGCAGCTCAAGCTCCAAAGACTGAAAATTCACAATGAACTGCTCACAAAGCAGCTGCAGACCAAGGTCAATTTCAGAAATCATGGGGCAAATAGTTTTGAATAAATGAACAAAATCCATGATTCTGGCAGGCACTTCACAAGGAGCGGGAGCACTAAAATTAATCCAACGAGCCATGGATGAATTGGCTGCTCTGCTGGGATGTACTCTGCAAGGGAGGAGCGTGCACTGGCCTGAACAGCTTGTGATGGAAAAAGTTAGTAACTGTGAAAGCCAGCTTTCATCAGGGAAATGATACGCTGTCCCATGGAGCCTGGCAGGTAGCTGCAGGACATCGAGTGTTAGTTGGCTCTGGGAGGAGATCAGGAGCTCAGGAAGGTGTGTGTGGCACAAGAGGGACTTCAAAAGTCGGATGAGTAACACCAGAAATTCACAGCCGTTCAGAGGGAGAGGAGCAGGGAGCTGGGAGCAGTGGCTCTCTAAGATGCCTTTGCCCCTAGCAATGGTTGTGGATTACTATTGGCTGTCAGTTTGTTTATCAGCTTAATTAACAGAGACTTCCTCTCCGCAGCGGCTGATGCAGCTGATTTCCCCGGCAGAGGATCTGCCGCAGCCGAAGAAGTACAAGGCGGGGCTGTCCGAACTGAGGCGCCGGGGATGGTCTCCTCCGATCCAGGAGGTGCTCAGCATCACAGAGAGAGAAACTCACTTCTAAGGCAGACTGATTTGCTCTTTCCTTCCCGGGCACATCCCTTCTCTCCTTCACGTCGGAGACAGAAGCATCTGGGACACCCTCTCCTCCCAGCCAGCTGGTTGCGCCCACTGGGGACAGTATTTCTTTTGACACCCTGGGGACAACTCTGTCCTACCAGTAGCTGGGGAGACTGCAGCACACTTTTGTTAGAAGTGTCCTTCAGTACTGACACTGTTTTGGAAGAGAAAAACAACACAGTAACAAAAAAAAAAAAAAAAAAAAAAGAAAAAAAAAAAGGTGCGAAAGGTGCATTCATGTTGGGAGGAGGAAAAGAAACCGCAGTGGAGAGAGAAAGAAGAAAGTAAAGGGGTGAAGGAGCCAAGTGAGGGATGCAAAAGGACAAAATGATGGGGTGTTAGTGCAGGAAATAAGTAAGTTGGTTCAGAAGTACATAAGAAGCTGGAGGATGAAAATGCATTGCTAGGTTACCTATGTATGAGGGAGGAAGGAAAATACAGCCAATGACAAAAAGGAGGATGCAGTGTTAGTAGTTACAGCTTTAGTTGTCACTGAAAGGGAAGAGAGTGACAGAGTGCTTGATATAATCATAGTTGTTCATGATGGATCTCAAGGCAGTCTCAGGCTGGAAAGTGAGTGAGGAATAACTACCTAGGGGACTTGCTCTTGGTCAAAACTACACGGCCCAGTAAAAACGCATCCGAGAGTGAAACCGATGAATATTTGACAATTCTTTCAGAAAATTCATGGAGTGAAAAAAAAGTCTCCAGAGCAGCTGGTAAAAAATAAAATTAAAAAAAAAATAAAGAGAAAAAAAAGAGCTGCAGCACAGCTGGGAGAAATGAGACCCTGGGGACTGCACGCCCACAAATTTAACTGCACTCCCGGGGCATTTTGTAGAGGAATTAATGAAGGAGCTGATGGGCCTGGGTCGGTGCTGCAGAGTAGCTTTGGGGCGAGGGTGGGAGAATGATTGCACTCCCTTGGCTTTGCTGCAGGTGACTGCTCAGGGGATAAGGAAGACATAATCGGGCGCAATAATCATCCGCTCAGGCAAGATAAAGCATAATTAATAGGTAAGATGGGTTTTATTGGAAGCAGATTGGAAGTCGAATTAAAGGCTTGTCGTTGCCAGGGTAGTCAAAAATGCGAGGCGATGGCTGGGAGGAATTGTGCTTGGATGCGCGGTGTGGTGCGGTGCCAGATGACTCTGTCCTGTGGAGGCTGGGGCTGTAAAACTCCCTGTCAAATCCTGCTGGAATGTCTATTAGAATTTCACAGTCAGAACCACAAGAAAGGCCAGTGGCAGGTTCCCCCCGAGAGCTTTGCTGTGGTCGAGGGTACACACTCTGGTGCGTGGCTGTGTTGCAATATTGGCGCATCCAACCACGCCAAAGAATGGCCATCAAAATGAATCACAGATGCCACAGGCTCCTTTCCCTTGTTCCAAGTAATTGCTTTTCCCTGTGCTGTGTGGAGATAAACGACCAGCACTGAAAGTAAGCAGGGAAATCGGGCCTCATCTGTGCAATTCGGTACCTATTCCAATTGCTATGGGAACCTTATCTTTTGCAGTTTCCTGTGAGTTTAACTGGAGAATTAGCATAGGGCAATCTTTCCCCCATTTAATTTCCTTTCCTTTAAAAACTACAAACTGTTGGTGAAACGAACACTGAAAGTCAAGTATCAGAATTTGTACCTCTCTCGGACATTATCGCTTGATTGGAGATGTTTTACTGCGGAAGGTGCAGAGAGCTGGCAAATCTCATTCACGTTCCCTACAAAGGACTGCAGCACCACATAAGGCACCTTTTATTTTATTTTTACTTTTTAAAGAGCTGAATGTCATATTGCAACAGTAGTTGCAGGAAGAGCTTAGCATCTAGAGGCTTGCAGTCAGGCCTCAAGGTAAGTAGTTTGGTGTTTTTTTGCTCCCCCTCCCAGCGATGTTGCTCGTGATTCGGTGTGGAGAGAAGTCATGGAGACGTGTTTACTTTTTTTTATGAGGCAGTCGGGCAAAACTGCAAAAATCCTAGATAGGGATAAATCAGTTTTCAGTTTTGAGCACAAATGTGGGGCTGTGTTATTGAAAATAAATACTGCATGAACTGGTTCCTCTGTTGCTTATGTATAATCTGAGAGTAGCACCCACCTCTGCCAGGAAGCAACTTATTTTAATAAAGGCAGAGGAGGTATTGCTGTCCCCAGTTGAAAGCAATTCCAAAATTCCCAGGATCAGGAAATGAATCCAGTGCCTTTGGATGGGACCGACAGAATTTTGGGAATTTTAAGGGAAATCTCAGTGACCCAGAGCAATTTAATTCCCTTTCCTTTAAAAACTAAAACCAATCAGATATACACCCAGCTGAGGAGACAATTGAAAATCCAATGTCTTTTGTTGTAAGATCTCCAGCACAGTTAGAGACCAAGTAATAATTTTCTAAACTTATACAAAGATCTCAGGCATTGCTGCATGCATACGACAGATCTGACAGGTCTCCATCAGCCCCTGGAACTGGGCTCTTCTGGAGACCTCTGAGTCTGATGGGAAAGTGCTCCTGTCCTGCTCACCACAGGGAATGCAGTACTGAAGGGATGGTATGGAGAGGAGGGAGGTAATTTTCTTTTTCCCTGTAGTTGTTGGTAAGATGCTGAGAAATGATGCATTTGAAGCTGAAGTCCAAGAGAAAGTACAAGGTGGCCATACTGTGCTGCTCTTTCTAGGTGGAAGAAAAGACTGTGTAGAGAAGAAAGGACAGACATCTGTCAAGCACTTAACTACCACTTTTGGGGTTTCAGTTTTTTCCTTCTTTTTTTTTTTTTTTTTTTTTTTTTTTTTTTTCCTCATTAAAAAAGGCTATTGTCATCCCTCTCTCCACAACGAAAAGTCAGGGAAATAATTTACTGAAAAAGGTACCAAGCTAAAAGACCTTGCATTATCCTTCTCCTTTCTTCCTTTATTTCCTTTCTGTTATTTCTGTTTCCTCTGTTTCAACCTTTCCACCCTTCTTCCTTCAACAGTGACAGAAGGAAAAAAAAAAAAAAAAGGAAGGAACCTTGTGTTGAAGAAAATTTAAAGAAAGAAAGGTAAAACAAATGGCAAACAAGGCAAAGAACTTGTTAAGAGTTACTTCCTTGCTGTGTTCCTCCCACTGTTTATCTACCCACCTAGCCAGAGCCCTTCTGGCACGTTTCTTTTTCCCAAAGAGAAATGTGTAGTTATTGAGCCTCTTCCCTTAGATCCTTATCTGAATAAAGGTGACTCCTGATCTGACTGAACTGCTGCCCTCTGCGATTTGGTCAGGTAGGGAGACATCATGGTCACCTCAAATGGCCCTGGGGCTGCAGCTGACTTGTGAGCCCTTTCTGTCCTGGTCCTCCAGGCTCTGGAGGACTCTTACATCATTCTTGCACTTCTATCTTTGCCCAGCATCAGGATATCTTCAATTCATTTAACTCCAGCCCTCAACATAATTTCTGGGGGAGGAGAATTGCAGTGGCATTTCATCTTGGTTGGGGCTTGACTCTTGAACCTCTTCCTGCCCCAGATGACCATGGTGGCCCTAAGGCAAAGGACAGTGACCTGCTGTAGCTCCCAATGAGCTGGAGATGCAGCTGTGCCCTCCCTTCAGCCCTCATCTTTACTTTTTGGGTGGAGAAAAGCCATGCCCACCACAGCCCTGGTGCAGGGGTTGGCCATCAAGGATTGGAACCACAGCTCCACCCTGAGCAAAGCTCTTGATTTGCCCTTGAACCTGTGCAAGTATTGAAGCATGCCAAGGGCCAGAAGAGGACAAAGAGCAGCAGGGACTGAGCTGGAGGAAAAAGGGCATTTTAGCTTAGAAGACTAGACTGGCTTCTCAGATCTTAGGCTGTGTTTGTGTTGTGTGAGTTATAGGGGTTCTGCAGCAGCTGTGTGGTTTGTGCTGGAACCTGGGGACTTCCCTGAATTTTGCTTGCCTGGTGTGTGGCAAGAGGGGTTTGCTAAGGTGCTTTCCCCATTTTGAAGGGAGGTGGGTCTTGCACAGGTGGAAGAAATAAGAGAAATGTGCAAAGTGACTTGAGTGCACAGCAAACGAGGGCCAGGAAAGAGACAGTGGGCAGTCAGGAGGGTGTAGAACACATCAGGTCTTCTTGAGGTCATTTGCTTTATCAGGTTACATGTGCTTATGTACAGTAACATCTTACTAATTAGCTAAGCCATGTTTGAACCAGGTAAGAGGGGAGTAACATTCATCAAAGGACAAGATAAAATTATACATGCTGTCAAAAAGTAAGAATTAAAATTTAAGCCTCAAGAGGCTGAGTAGATGTGCAATGCTGCTATCTAGTTCCCTATGCAGGGCTGCAGGGAAGGGCTGCAGCATTAAAGTCTTTATTCCTGAACCTCTTGCTGGGGCCAAGGGAAGAGAAGAAATGTCTCTAACAGCGCTTGAGGTGACAGTGGGGAGATGGTTTTGCTTTGTGTTGTTTTCAAACCTAGAATAAGCCCTCCCTCCTCAACTGCTTTTGGAGCATGATCTTGGGTCTGTTTTGAATCCCTGACCCAGGACTGCAAAGGGGGACATGTATTTTCAGAGCTGTCTGTTCCAGTTTGTCAAGCTTGAGCTTGGAAAGCTCTGTGGAAAGGAAAGGGATTCCCAGGGAGAAATGCTTTCTGTGTCCGTGCAAAGCCAGTTGTGGGCAATTCCATCCTGTCTTGCTTTTGGTGACATGCCAAGACCATTCTGTGAAATGGCCTTTTGATTTTTTTTCCTCCTATTTGTTTTGTTTTGTTTTTTTGTTTTGTTTTGTTTTTACAGGCAGTAGAATAATTTCCTGCCCAGCCCGGGTTACAGCCAGGATGGGGAGCTCTATCCTGCTAGCTGACTAGGATGGCTGCTCTGGACTGGAGGCGTGCTCTCACTGAATCATTATTTGCCAGTGGCCACTAAACTTTTCCAAAACACACTTTATCGAGTGTGCAGCCTTTGTTGTGCCATGGTGTAGATAGTGGTCTCTGGAGAAAGATGAGAGATTACAGGCCATCTGGTGCCTTTCTCGACCTCGTGTTTTCAACAGGAGATGAAATAAGCTTCTTTCTCTCATGGAGGAATAAACCCATCCCCAAGCATAAAAGCAACCTGTCACTTTCCCATATCCTGGAGGAGGGCCACTGCCATGTTGTGCAACACGAACTTGCCTCCCCACGCACTAGCTTTGAGGTGAGGATGACCTGAGAGCTGTGGCCTGGTGTTTCTTGACCAGGCTCTCCAGAAGCAGAGGTGCTGCAAGCAGCACACAAGGGGGCCCAGGAGCTGCTGAAGAGAAATCCCACCAGTGGCAAGGTACAGCAGTGTAAATCAGTAACCCTGGGTTAGCCCCTGGGTTAGCCCCTGGGTTAGCTGGGATGGCGGGAGGCAGTCTGGCAATGGGAACTGGCCTGGTGCTGGGGCTGAATCTCATAACTTTGGGGAAAACATGCCTTGGCAGTGTTAGTTTTCTGTGCTATGCTTTTGGATGTGGTATGAATTCCCCAGACAGGCCAGATGAGCGTGGCTCCCCTTGGCACTCGTGTAATGTATATACCAGTCATGTGGAATTCTCTCTCCCGTGCCCCATGCAATCCTATCCCGTGTGTGTTTGTCTCTCATCACCAGCATTGCGCTCTCCCACCCCAAAAGAGTTTTGCAAGGCTCAGCTTTACACCTCCTTTACACCTTACCTCAGGCATAAGCTGCAAGCCAAGCAAAAGGGAAGACGAGGAGCAGCTTCCAATCATCCTGACCCATAAACCTCCTTGCCCAGGAGCCCAGGCGTGGGAGTGTGTGTCTCCACACAGGCGAGCAGTGTGGTCAGGCACAGTTAGTTTTTCAGAGCCTGTGGGCAGAGGATATTTGAGTATTTTCAGAACATATTGATTTTACAGCAATAAGTTGGGAAAATACCTGGAATTAATTTTCTTTTGGTTTGGTTTTTTTTTTTGTTTGTTTTTTGTTTGTTTGTTTGTTTTTGCTTATGAGTTGCCTGCCACAGTCCACAGTTAAAAGATCAAGTTTTTAGAAATTATTTGGTGTCTAAAATTTTACATTATTTTCAGTAAGACACCCGGCCCAGCCTCTTTTGTAGTTCCAGACATGGGGTGGCATTTCCTTGCATTTGGGGGTTGTCGAGCTCAGTCCTACTTTCTTGCTTCCCTGGTCTCCTGGCAGGTGGAGCTGGGCAGCTGGGAGTAGAGCAGGAGGATGCTGACCTGCATTACGTCTAGGGAGTCTCTCCAAGCAGTTGCCAGTTCTATGGTCAGGTGAGGCAGCAGCAAAACCTTTGCTGTTTGGTCTTCGAGCACCGGTGAGGCTTCAGGTGAAAAGGCAAAAGGGACCAGTCCCTTTTGGAAAGTTATAGATACTGACCTGAGATGTTCCAGATCTCCACATGGGTGTGTTATGGCATCTGGGGAAATTGTGCTTTGGTAGGTTTTGTCTTAATGACATCACTAGTGTGATATTGTGACAGAGGCCAGTAAGTAAATGTGCGGCTGATGGCATTTTGAGTTTGTGAGCTTCTGGACTTCAACTATAAGTGGAGGCAATTTGTAATCTTGGTAAAACTTTCCAAAACTCCTTCCTTCTCTAGAAGGAAGGGAAGGGTGTTTTACTGTGGGCAGAACTGTCAGCAGTACCTTCTGGCTGTTCTGTCCAAAGTCCCTCGGGCAGGCTGACGTAAGACACATCGACCGATGGCAAAGCAATTTCCCACTGTCCAATCCTATCGATAGGAGCAATTTCCCCAGAGGGGGTGAAACTCAATTGCTGCAAACAAGGACTAGTTCTGGTTGTGTGCATCACATGGGCAAGCAGCAGCATGGCTGCAGGCTGGAGTAATTTTCCCTCCTGGTGCAAGCGCTGTCTCTTCCTGTGTGGTGATAAATGAGTTTGCACCCATGTGGCACTTCACAGAGGAGCCAGGCCTTTGCTCCTCCTTCTCCTTTGGTCCCCAAGGCCCATGTACTTACCGTGATGGAGCACCTCTGGTGAGCAGTGGTTATACTGCCTCTGTTGGTAACATGCCCTGGTTTGCATCTCATACCCAAATCTGTCCTAGTTTTTCTCCACATCTATCACTTTTTTTCCCACACTCCCGAGCTTTTGAGGTCAAGCGCAGCTGTGCAATGAGGCTTCTCCCTGTAGGAAAGCATTGCCATACAATTGTACTGGGAAGTGGCATAAGCTGCATCAGTATAACTGTACTTATGCTGATTTAAAGTGTCTACCTCAGAGCTTTTATCAGCATAAGCTTCTTAATAAAGAGGGAAAAAATCATATGAGCTACACCAATGATGTAACTAGACCTAAGGGCACACTGACTTTAAAGTTAGGTTGGTTCAACAGAGTATGTGATTTCAGTTAAATCTTCCAAAGTATGTGAGGATGCTTCTATTTATGTTCCATTCACACTAATTTTAATTTATATAAAGTCCATCAGGATCAAGTTCGAGCTAATTTGAACACCGTGTTACTTTTCACACTCTTTCTGGTGGATTAGAAGCAACAGAGCTAAATCTTCCCAGTCCCTTGTGACAGCAGTTTCACTGACAGAAAGATGATCAGGGTTTTTAGCTACATTTATCAAAACACTCTGCAGATACAGGCCCACTTTCATCAACATGACTATGTCCAGTTATTACCCAAATGGTCTTTAAACTGGAATAATCGTGTTTCAAAGTAGGCTGCTCTGGTTTAATTTAGCCTACCTTGTTTTAATTTAGATGGACAACACTGGTTAATTATGGGTAGGCAAGACCTAAGGGAACACCCTGCAGTGGGTAGGTGCTGCTGTTGCCCATGTCCTACCAGAAGTCCTTTTCCCTGCAGAAATCCCATGATTGGTGTCCATGATATCTTTACCTTCTGATTCCCGGGGCCTTGTGCTCCTTGTTTGTGTGCTGGGCAGGAGCTGCATATCACAGGGACACCGGACACCCAGTTTCATTCAGATACCCCTGTGGCAGGGAAGACAGCTGGGAAGGTGGGGGCAAGAGGAGACTCTGCCACACTTAGAATCTGCTCCCAAACCCCACCATGGACACCAGCAGTACATGGCCTCGGGGGCCACCCGCGAACCTCAGTGTCCCTGTGTCACCTGCACCCCAGGAATTCTCGTACTCTGGGTTCTCCAGCCTTCGGAGCATCTCTGGAGAAAGCTGAAAGCCCACAGGTAGGTGCCTTATTCTCACCAGTGCTTCCAGACCAACCAGCTATCATCTCGAGAGCTCTCCGGCAGCTGCCGGGAGGCGGGCGCTGGTGATTAAACCTCACGCCTTGGAAGGGCAGCTCAGGTCTGGCTTTGCCCGGCAGGAAACTGAGTCTGTGTGGCGGTGAGATGCTGTAGGTGTCAGAGTCATCGGAGGATGGGCTGGGCTACCCGCAGGTGCGGGCCATCCTCAAGCACCGCCTCCAGCTGTGCTGCGGCTGGGGAAGCAGACGTGAGGGTGCAGAGGGCTCAGCTTTCACTGCACTTCAGCTGCCGACAGAAGCCGCAGACGTGCTACGCCGTGTGAAGTAGTGTGTTTCTCTTCCCTCAGAAACTTCCCCATGTCCAGCCCTATTTATTTCAATCAAATGGAAAAAAAAAATGGTCATAGAGCTAGGAGAATTCTAGCCACACAAAATGGAGGGGCAGGCTCTTAATTGAAAGAGAGAGTAGGGAAAATGCCATCATGACCCTTTTGAATGCATAGATTTTGTTTTAGTGGCCTTTTCTTTCTCTTCTACCTAAAACCCCCTCTTCTCCCATAAGAAATCCCAGGACTTGTCAAATTGATCTTCTTCATTTTGTTGTGGGGGACTCCTGGTCCTTCAGGTCTTGCTTGCTGACTGAAAGGTCAGTGCTGATAAATATTTAGCAGAGGAAGTTTTTCTCCCAGGTGTTTCTCAACCACATGAGTTAAGGTGAGGGGCACAGGACAAACAACAGAAAAAACACTGAGCTTAACAGAACTTGGCTGTTTCACCACTGACAAAGTCTTACTGCCAGTATATCCAGTGACATTATCTCACTAGTTCTCCCTGTCTCCAGAGTATTCCAGGGGAAAAAGATGAATAGATGAGCCCCGAACAAAAGTGTTCCAACCCAATCTATTTTTCTTTTGCAGGTCACTTTTAATCTCCTCAAGGGGTGGAAATTCCTTTCCTTTTCTTGTATTTATTTTCAGCTTTGTTCTTGCCATATTTCTTTTACATTTTTTATTCCTTCACCATGTTCTGTTTTGTTTGAGCTGCTGGCAGCAGGAGTGATATAAAAATGCCCAGTCTTTGAAATAAGTCATCTCCAGATGAAATTGCTCCCAAGGGCTCCTAGCAGCTGCAGGGGCAAGCGGCATAAATGTAGATTTAATACCAGTGGCTGAAGGTAATTGTAAATAAAAGCACTATCTGTGAAAAGTATTGGACAAGTTTCCACGGAAAGGATATTTCATAGAAGCTGTGTGCCCCAGCAACATGGCTGGCAGCCTGTGGAGGGCTATAAATGTGTGGGGCAAGACCTTTCCCTATGCCATAGGACTGGCTCATCCCAACTTTACTGGGAGTGATTACGCAGGGTGCCCAAGATCAGGAGAAGCTGAATTTCTTTCCTGGAGAGAAGAGACCAGTGAGGCTGGCAGGTGATTATGTATTAACAGGTATTAACAGTCCAGCCACTGGTGGCAAAGCAACCCTAGACCCCACCAGAGGAGTCTTCAGCAGGCTCCCTGTGTTGGGAGTCATGTAGAGCACCTATGGGTGGAAGCTGGGAGGATTGAGCACAAGGAATTGTCCTCTTTTACCTACTCTGGTCTTACACATTTTCCCTGTCTATTCCCTACTGACCACCATTTAAGGCAGAAAGGCTGGGATGGCAGGAGTCAGACCAGACCTTAGCTGTGAGCCTGCTCAGGGAGGGAGGAGGCTGGCCAGCTTGGCCCCCACTGCAGGTTGGTGGGTTGGCTGAGGTTGCAGAGGAGAAGACCATGCCTTATACTGGGCTCAAAAAAGCAATGCCTGAGGGCACTGCTGTGCTGGCCATCTTTGCTTCCCTTTGGAGGTGGTGGGCTTAGTCAGAGCCAGGCAGCCTTGTGTCTCATAACAGCCCTTTTCAGTGAGTGCAGCCCTATTCCTCTTTGCAAATTATCCTCAAGTGATTATACTGCTGCTTATTTTACAATGATTGTGTTAATGATTTTTGCAAATGAATTTTAAACCAAGAGATGTCTAGCCTGATTATTTGGCTGCTTTCACCACTGTCATCGTGTCCAATAGCTGTTATTCAGAAAACACTCTTTGTACTTGTGTTTACTCACACAGATTATATGGTGGGGTTGGGCTCTTTTGCTGGATACTTCCCAAGCCACCAAAAGCTTTGGAGGTGGCAGCCCAAACGCTTCAAATGCAAATACTGAAGCCAACGAGTATTTTTCTGAGTATCTGCCAAGATCCCATTTTCTGAGAACATACTGGTGAATCAAAATTTAGTCTCCTGAATGTTTATGGACAACAACCAAGAGAGCAGCTCCAAATCCCATCTTTTCAAACAAATTCTGCTTCTCTTCTAAGGCATATTCCCAAATCCATTTGGGCTTACCAGTCCATGTCCAATTCTTGCCAAGTATGAAATATACATGGAGTCTCTTCTTTTCTTGGTCCCACTTCCTTTTCTTCTGGAAAAGAAGGTGATGCTTAAACTGATTCTGAGAGACATTCTTGCTCTCCAGTGCCTTTGATACTCACTGCCTGCTTCTGCCTCTAGCTTACACAATAAATGTGACACAGAAAACACTCATTGCTTTTAAATTCAGTTTTTTATCCCTTCAGTGGAAATGTCTGCTCTCTGTCCTGTTTTCTCTCCAGACCAGAAGTGCATGAGGTGGGGAGATGGTTTGCCATGCTTCCAGTAAAGCATGTGCTTCCTATGGTAACTGGTGTTTCCAGCTGACTCACTGCATTTCTCAGGTGTTCCTCAGCCTGGACTGTGTGGAGAGCTGTGAAGACACATGTAACAGGCTGGTTCCCTCAGGCCTGAGATCTGCACCTACCCTGCAAGCAAACTGCTGATGTCTCTGTCTTTTTATTTTAGGAGGTGTCACATCAGCAACTGGGCTTGAGGAGAGATTGAAGACCAAGAGGGAACAGTGATGGATGGGCTAATGCCAGGCTCAGAAAAGTGTGAGTTACAATATCGTGCTACCTGAAGTTTCATTCATTGTGACAAAAGGAGGCCAGGGTCTTTGCTTCTGGCTCCTTACTGAAACTACCTGCAGGTACCTGCTCTAATTTCGTTGGTTTGGCCAAAGCAAATCTAATTGGTAACATGGCATTACATCCAAAGAGCCCTTTCCTGGCTTGGGCCTCGTGGCAACTGCAAAGAAAACTGGGCAGACAAGGGAGAACTGAGCTTCCTACATGGTCCAGCACATCCAGGGCTGTGCCTGCACACTTCCCATGGGACAGCCAGTTCTGCTTTCACCAAGAGCTGTGATTCACAGAAACACAGAATGGTTTGGATTGAAAGGGACCTTAGTTCCAACCCTTTGCCATAGAAAAAGCTCTCAAGGCTTGAGACTTGATCAGGACTCATCTGGCAGCGATTCCAGCAGTGCTCCATGGCACAACAGGCAGTAATGATTTCCCTGTTCTTCGCTACATGCTCCCTGTCCTTGCAGGTCTGGCCAGTGCAGGCTGTGCTTCCTTGCAGAGACAGAATGAGGTTTCCAGGGAGTAAGAGCAGTACAACGTTTTCACTGTCTGTTTTTATATCCCAGAGAAGACTCTAAAGTAAATCTTTCTGAGAGAGATGTAGTTTACTTCTCTTTTGACTTTACTGCTGATAAATAAGAGGTTCTCAAGCTAGCAGAATAGTGAGAGGGACACAGGCTTCCTGGAAGAGGAGAGGGATCAGGGGGTGCTCTGTAAGATCCACTCTCAGAAGGGAATACCACTCACTGCATTTGCTTCAGCCTGTTTGTCAGTATGCCTCCAGACTGTGTGTGATCCTCCCACTCAGCTCTCAACCACCCCTGGATTTACCCAGTGAAAACAGTTTCCTTTCTCCATTTTCCCTCTCTCCAGCCTTGCCAACCTTTCTGGCACCACTGTCTTTCTCCTTTAATGGCCAAAATAACCTGGTGGGAGTCTTACTGCCTCCTCTATGTTCCTCTAGGGACCACTTAGCCTGAAATGTGTTTTTTAAACATAGCCTGTTGGCAAGATATTAGCACAGATGTAGATGGGACCATGAGCAGCAACCTCAACAAAGCTGTAAGGCAGCATGTTTTCCTTCCCATCCGTATGAGTTAAGGGCTTTGGCAGATGAACTCTGTAGGGTTTAGCTGTGATGGGTTATGGTGTGATTGCCTGCTCTAAGGGGACAGGGAAGACCTTTAAAGAATGTGAGTTTTGATATCAAGGAATAAAAAGTGTGGTATTACCACGGTACCCTCAGCCCACCTGAGCGTCCAGGGAGCTGGTGCAATGTCATGAGTGGGGTGAAACAAGCCCATGTGTGTGGGGGTACAGGGGGAATCCAGGCCATCATGTTGTCTCTGCAGCACTGAAATCCACTAAATGTACTTGTCCTTAATTTAAGTATCCCTAGCTCTGCTTTCACAAAAAGACAGGAGCTGGTTAAGGGTAAAGGTGTCATTTTCACTGGCAGTCTCTGGGGAGAATTATACTTTGATTCCCTTGGGCTCCTTCCCCTGCCCCTCTGTCAGTGCTGCCCCAAAAGAGACAGAGCTGGCAGCTCCCACGTGTTGCTTTTGAGAGCAACTTCTCTGTACTCCCAGTGGATGCAAAATGTCTTGGGCCCCAGAAAAAAAAGGGAAGGGAAATGAAGGTCCCACACAACCCTTTTTAGAGACAATGATAGGATTTACACACCAAGCAACTGGTCATTCTCATGTGGCTCCTTTCCTTGGCTGATGGATGGTACCTGACACTTCAAATGAGAAGTATCCCTCTTCCTGTGGCTGCCCCCTCCACCCTAGAAGCCTGACCTACAGCCTGACCAGTGACACCACAGTGTCCTTTGTGGCTGTACCTCCTAAACTCTGCCTGCCCTTTTCCCCCTTCCCAGGGCTGCACTGTTACAAGCCTGGCCCTGTGCAAGGGCTGGGTCAGGCAGGGCTGCGTGAAAGCAGGAGGCACTCATGGGCAGAGAGACACAGCCTTCCTTCCTCTGCATCCTCTGCATGGATGCAGCCAGCCCTGCTTGTGGAGAACAGTGGGGACCACTGTCCAAATACAAACAGAGAGGGTAAGAGGTGTGCACAGCACCTGCAGCATGGCCTCCTATGTACTGCTGCAGCCATCCTTGCGGGAGCCGCTGCAGCAACACGGGTGCAACCAACCCCCTGTAACCCACTCACCTGCTGACTCCCCCTTTCTTTGGCTCCAGGCCCTTTATCCATGCCTCTGCCCTCCCTCCTGCCCATGCCCTTGGAGCCTGTGTGATTTTCCAGTGGCTGTGGGTCCCCCGCCCCCACACCCGCGACATGCAGGGTGTTGATTTGACTGGACGTGAGCTCAAAGCTCATTAAGGGCTCGTCGATATGGGCACTGAGGAGCTGTGTGGGGTGAGGCAGGGGGAGAAGGGCCCTGCGGCAGGAGGGGCTCATAGCTCCGCTCTGCGTGTGGGAGCAGGTCAGTGTGTGCATCCCTGGGCTGGTGTCTCCGTGAGCAGCTCCGCACACCCCAAGGACCCACCACTGGCTGGCACCGTGAGGACACTGGGACACCACTGGGACACCACTGGGACAGCAGTGTCTGATCTTGGAGGTATGAGCACTGGGGTCATGGAAGGGAATGCTGCAGCAGTGGTGGGGATGCCCACATGAGCATCCCTGGGGAAGAGGTGCTACAGGTGCTGAGCTCTCTTCCATCCACGGTGAGTTGGATATGGCTGAGGGGTGCAGCACCCTGAGGACAAGGCAGGATGCAGGGTGGCTTCTGCCTCCCAAAAGGTGCTGGAAAGGTGAGTAAATGGGAGCAGACCTGCCTGCCTGGTGCTCAGCTGGGGCAGTGTGATGTGGGCATGCTGCCCAAAGCAGGAGCAGGTGTTGTCTATGTTACCCACAGCTGCACCACTGCTATGCCTAAATTTCTTCTGTCAGTTGCCATTGCCATTGCCATTGCAACGTCCCCTTGGTCGAGAAAGACACCAGTTGCTGGGAAGGCAGCATTTTTCCCATCTGTCACTACCATGAAGAGCTAACTGGATTCCCCTTGGTGTTAACAGGCGGGTGCAGCAACCAACCTCCCAAACCTCCCTACTGTGAGCAAAATCCCAGTCTGGGGAGGCTGTTTCTGCTGCAATGGAGAAGTGGAGCAGGAACCATCAATCCCCACATGCTATAGTGGGGGTGGCTGAGGAGGACCTGCAGGTGCTGCTCCTTTCGCCGCTGGGTGAGCAGCCCCTGCTCCCATTCAGGGAGCTGGTGCTACCAGGCAGAGTGAGGGAAAAGGTGACAGTCCCAGAACATCACCTGAAAGTGGTATTGGGAGCCCAAATACTGGAAAGCTTCTTGCATTGCCTGTGGGCTGGGGAGAGATGTAGTGAGCACAAATGATGGCTCAGTAAAGATGCTGTATCAGGACTGACAGGAAAACCCAGTTTCCCTGGGGAGGGTCTGCAGTGGATAGGACTCAGGGGATGGTTTAGGTGATATGCCCACAACAGGCATGGGTTCAGCTGCCCCTCCCCTGGGGCTGGGACAGCCCTTCCTAGCCTAATGCACTGCAGCCCAAGGATCAACTGGAAACACAGTGTTTCGGGCTCTTGGCACCCATTTGTAGAGGTCCTGCAAGCTCTGGTGGTCTGTGGCAGTGTTCGCTTCCTTGCCTGTACAGCTGCCAAGGTGTTTCTGGGGACTGTGTTTGTGCCTTTCCTTACTGTCTATCTCCAAGAGACTCTGACCCTGAAGGAGGTGACTCACTCCCTACATGAAGGCCTCCCCATCTCACCTCTGTCTTCTGGTCAAACTCGTCCACGCACCTCCTCTCTCCCCTCCTACCATCTCCCTGCTCCCCATCTCCTGTGAGTGCTTCTTGGAGCTGCAGCATGGATACCAAAGGCTCCTCAGTTTGCTGGCGACCTCGCTGTGATTCTGCCAGCACCTGGTGGAGACCTCCAGCACATTTAATTTCAGTTCTCCTCCCTCCGTGAGAAGGTCTGTGACGGTTTGGGATTTTGTTGAGAGAACAAAAGTCAGGCTGAAGACCTGCAGCTGGAAATGTGTGTTCTTCTGAAGAAACTGAATGGACACAAGAAACACGCAACTAATGTCCTTATGCTGGGGTGGATGTCTCCACAGCACAACACTGGGTCGTGTTTGCTGGAGATAGAGCAAGTGAGTGCCATACCAGCCCCTGTGGAAATGCTTGTGAAGTACAGGCTGTCCCTGGCCCTGGAGGGTCAGAGTCTGCAGCCTGGTACATGCTGGCTGTGTGAGATGTTGCTCTGGTCTCCAGCCAAAGCAACGGGGACAACAGCCTTTCCTTGCTGTGCCTTATTTCCTGATATTGTGGTTCCTGGGGGAAGAGCTGCTCCTTCTGCACTGGTGTATCAAGCTTAGCACAACAAGTAGGGAGAGGAGATCTGAATGTTTAAGTAGTAGAGACAATAATGCCCAGCTAGTTGCAGGTTGATCTGAGACAGCAGAGGATGGTGCTTTTATGGGGTAATGAGCACATTTTCTGGGCTATTTTGAGAAAAATCTCAGCCAAGGGGCTGGAGGCTAGCAATGGTTCACACCGGTTCAGACCAGTTCAAACCGATTCAAACCTGTTCAGACCAGTTCAAACCAGTTCAGTCTGATTCAGACCAGTTCAGACTGGTCCAGACCAGTTGAAACCAGTTCCGACCAGTTCAAACTGGTCCAAAACGGTTCAGACCGCTTCAGACCGGTTCAAACCAGTCCAGACCGGTTCAGACCGGTCAAGTCCAGTTGAGACCGGTTCAAACCATGTGTTTTGATGGATAGAAGTGCACGGTATTTTACCATGAAGCAGTTTGATGTCTGCCCCCGCAAGAAAGGTGAGCTGAAGGTCTGGCTGTATTTCTCCACACTTAGTGATGCACACTTTCCTTCAGAACTCTGTTCCAAATAATGTTATTTCACATCTTCCTGATGCTCCCTGTTTTAAATTTAATTTGCATTCAGCTCGTGTCACTTAGGAACAAGGGGAAAGAAATAACACAGTTGTAGTACATAGTAATAATGCCTTTCTCCCACTTTTTTTCTGCCTTGACTAACAGAACTAGAAATACTCTGGGAAAAGTAAAGATTCTAAGCATGTCTGTTCACACTGGTCAATACCTATCATGACACAGGCTTCTGGGACCACTGGAAAATATTCAGTGAAAAGCTAAGAAAAGGAAGAATTGCTGTTGCATGGTTCCTGCAGAGGCAGCTGGCTCTGCTGTTCTCTATTTTCCACCCCAAAAAAGCACATGAACAAAGGGAGCCTTGCGGCAGCCTCAGGACTTTGGAGCACGATTATCTCTCCGGTTTCATGGAGAAGGAGAATAATTTGGCATCTGAAAGTGGACACAGATTTTCTCTTTGGCTTGGCTATGCTGCAGCAGGAAAACAATGTTATGCTCTGCGTGCAGAAGCTGTAGTCTTTCTCAGAGCTGAATTACATGTGCCAGTGGTGGCAGGCACTTTCACAGGTGCCATGTTCTGAATGAGGTGCTCAGTAACTGCTGTGACCTTGGTCACAGTGAAGGTCACCACTTTCCATTACCAGACTAATTTTGCTCAATTTGCTCTGTTCAATGACTTCATTTAAAAAAAACCAACCAAAAACCTAAAAAAAAAGAGCCCAAAGCATACCAAGCCAAACACAGCAAATAAGCACTGACATCTCTTGCAGCATCTCTGGAGGTACATCAAATGCAGCTCCATGTGTGTGAAGTTATAATTTCTTCACCCTCACATAGTGCATAGCCATGTCTTTTGCACAGTACTAGTGAGTCCTGGCAAGACAGGGAAGTTTACTCCTGTGAAGGCCATGGTCTCACTGAGGATGTTGCTGCAGATCAGGATCTGTGCTAAAATCTTAGCTCAGAGGCACAGCTTTGGTGAGGTAGTGGCCAGTGTGAACAGTAACTCAGGCTGCAACAGCTGAGCTGTGACAGTGCAGCCTCTCTGGGGGAAAGGGAGAAGAGGCCAGCAGGGATGCCTGCCCACATCATGGTGGCAGTGCCTGTACACCAGTCTGGGCTGTCATGAAAGGGCACAGGAGGTACAAGGCAAGTGAGAAATCTGAAATTGCCCTCTCTGTATTCATTTCTAGGTATTTCTGTCCCAGTGATGTTCTCACTGAAGGCACTGGGAAGGTAATTTCCATTAGTCTCTCTGGAGTGGAGCTGTGCTTTAGCAAGGAACAAAGCAGGTAGAGCAGGCCAATGAATGTTATTCTGGGGTTGTGTGTACAAAAAAAAAAGCGGAGAAATATGTGCAAAACAGCAGCTTCTGTCTTAGAAGAGAAATAGTGAGTTGGGTTTTTTTTTGCTCTGCAGATCTAATGATACCTGATCTTCTCTTCATAATGTACTTTTATACCTCCACCTCTGATGACAGTTCCCTTATGGCACTGTTTACTGCCTTCCTAGTCCCCCACTCTACCCCATCCCCAGATCTTCTGCCTGTCTCTCATGTCTCCAGGCTGCCCTCCTAAGAGCTGCCTCCCTCTTCCCTGGCTCTGTGCACGCTGCCTGGCTCGTGCCTGATGCACAGCAGGGCACTCTGGGGATCTCCCCACTGCCCTTCCTCTGGAGGAGCACTAACCTGAGGCTCTTCTCTCTCTCCATTCCCTACTTCTTGAGGAGCTTGATGTCTTTGATGGCTGTGCTCCTTTTTCGAGCATGGGTGAAGCTCACCAGTGAACTCAAAAAGTAACTGGGAACAGACAGATGGGTCTTTGTAGAAGAAAGCTGGGCTAAAAATGTCCATATTGCTTCAGGCAGGGCAAAAGAATAATGTAGCAAAGCTGTATAAACTACCAACATCATGAAACTGGCATCCCAGCGTGACAGCTTGCACTACATAAGAAAAGGAAAACGCTTTTAAATTTAATCAGCACATTTAAAATGAGCAGAAATAGGCCTTTAATCTTTTTAATGTGGTACTTTTGCTGAGGAGGATGGAGACAGGGATGCCTTTAAGCCACTTGTCTGTCTTTCCCAATCTGGAAGCCCACAGTCTGCTCTGAGACTGCCATGAAGGGAGCAGGATGTGGCCTGCCCTTGATCCTCTTGCTGCTGCGGTGGCTTGGGCTGAATCAGGACAGTATGCAGGAGCCAAGGAAGAGTCCTGCCATCTCTCTGCTTCCTGGGGAAGCTTCTGAGGGGCCAGGATGGGCTTTAAATGAGAGCACTAAAATGGCTCAGAGGCTGCATAATTTGGATTGTTCAAAAAAGGCACAAAACCCCACTTCCCTTAGGGACAACGTAAGGCGGCCCCAGACACCCAGGTGAGAGCAGCAGTGGTGAGTGAAGCACGATCTGTGGCCGGGAGCAGGATCTGAGGCCACTTCCCCCCGAGGGATGAGGTGCCAGAGGAGATTCAAGTGGGCATCTGGAGACAGGGAAGGCGTTGGAGTGGCTGACCCCATTCCTCCTGCATGTGTAACACAAGGAAGGTGCTCCTTGGCAAAGAGTCTACATGGCAGGATGCAGCCAGCACCAGAAGCTCAGCGGTTCTTCACCTGTTTTTTCGTGGCTTTGGGGGACTGCCACAGCCCTCCTGGGATCAGGGCTGAGGGCTGCAAGATGTATTCTGACCTCAGGCAGGTGTCCCGTTCATTTAATGGTTTATGAAATGTGGCTTATGCTCCAATTGCCCCTCTGCTCATCTGGATAGGGTTCTGGTGTGGTGCCAGTCTCACCTGCCACATTATTAGGAGTGATGTGGGTGACCCCGGGCTGCTGGTGGAAGAGGGATGTTGGGCAGGAGATGCAGGTCAGACCTGGGCATCAGCAACCTAGATCTTACGCAAGAGGGTGTAAAACGGGGTGGAGGTGGAGGCCACCCAGCAGCTCCATCACTCAGGAGAACTGATTTACTTTCTTCTCACATCCTCTGTGAGTGCTGACTTCTCCTGTAACCAAGCAATTGCTCGTCTTCTGGGGAAGGGAGATGAAAGGTTGGGTGACTGCAGTGGCTGCCTCTTGGGCAGAACACGGAGAGGGCTGTGAATCACAAGTCTGACCCAGATGGACAGCACAGCAACGCTCCAGCCCTGAGTGGCTTCCACGTGGGGCCAGCACCTTGCCAGCATCCTCAGGATCCCACGGAGGGCTTCTCCCCAGACCCTCCAGCTTTCACATATGCAGGAAGCTCAAGCATATGTTGCTGCTGCAGAGAGCAGAAAATCAACCGAGAGTCTGCTGTGCCCTGATCAGCTGGTCATGGCTCTAAACAAGATGCAAGAGCCTTGGGGCTACTTGGCTTGTCATTAAAATGGTGTGGATGGAAGGAAAAGTCTAATTGACTGAACAACAGCCTGCACTGTGTAATTAAACTAATTGTGGCTCTACCTGCATGGGTCAGAAGTGGTTTGTGTGGCTGTTACGGCACTGACAAATAAGAGGTGGGTGTGCGTGTGAAAGTATTTCTTACACACATTTCTACAGGTCATTTTGCTGTTTCAGTTCGGGCAATTTTATGCCTTTGAAATTTTTGGTTTCTGTCAAATTTGAGGAGACTGTTAATATTTCATGCTGAAGCAGGGGAAAGTAAAAAGGTCACTGTTGTTAGCAGTTTCAGGTGGCAGCGTTTCAAGTGGAGGTAATGCTTTTTTGGTGCTATTTTCTTATTTGAAGCAAAATCCCTCAAAAAAGAGGAGGGGAAGGACTGTTTGCCAGAATGTGTTTCAGCCTGGCTCTGCACCCACTGGGGACGTTGGCAGTTGTTTTTATTGACTTGAGAAGGAGAAGACCAGGCCTTCTGCACAACTCAGTGAAACACAACTCACTCCTTTGCTGCCAGGGATTTATGGTGCTAGCTTTCACTGATTGCTTTGAAAGTCCTGGCTTCAGAATATGGTGTATTCAGAGGAAGCTGAATGAGAAACCTACTGAAGTGTCATGTTTGAACTCTCTGACCTTGCTTTCAAGTCCTTGTGAAGCAAAGCCCACCTCCAGCTTGTAGCTCTGCTCTTATTGATTATCATTTTGAGTCCTTCAGGCGTTTTTTGCTGTGCCCAGAGCGTTGTGTGCTTTTCAGAATGAATAATCTGACATGACAACTGCTGAACTGACTCTGCCCTCTCTAGGCTGTCAGCACAGGACAGAGCCCTGTGCTTGTGCCGGAGGAGACCCATGTAGATAAGTGGAGGGGCTGGTGCATTTTTTTGCAGAAGGACCACTTGTCTAGCGTGTGAGCTGGTGTCTAAACATAGGAGTCAAACACTTAGCCTGGAGCGACTGATGTCTGTGTTTTTCCTGGTCAGGGCTACATGTCTGGGGAAGGACATGGCACAGCCAGGATGTGGGACATGCATGAGCTCTTCTGCCCTAATCATCCATCACTGTAGGAGACAGGACAGTAGGTGGGATGAATCTTCAGTGGGTCCTCTTGACTGTTTTTCAATTTCTTGACTGTGGAGAAACCTCTATAAATCTAGCTTATTCTTTCTGAGCTGGAGATGAAGGACCTCACTTCTCAGGTAAGAAGAAATTGCCAGTTTGGTCTGCTGCTCCTCTATCATCCTACCCCAAGAATATGAAGTGTGATTATCTGGCTGCAGCATCTCTCCAGAACTGTGGCAACAGGAACAGGGAAAAGAGCACAGGATATATACATTCTTTTTTAAGATTGCAGCTTACCTACTGTTTTTTGTCTCAGGAAGAAAAAAGTCAAAATGGCTTCTGCTGAGTCTAATTTGTTATGTCTCCAGGCATAGCTAATTATCCTAACTTAGCCCAGCTCTGAATTCTTCCCAGGGGTTTTGGTGCTATTTCTTCTGTTTTGATTTATAAATTGTCTTTATTTTACTTTCCTCCTACATGTTCTGTGTAATCTTTTTGCTCCCTGCCTTACTGAGGAGCTCGGAGCTGGTGTGACAGTGCTATCTATCACAAGGTGTAGGACAGAAATGGGATCTGTTAACCAAAGCCTTTGTTCTGGGTGTCCTGCAATACTTCTGGCATCTGTCTGTCTCATGGGCTTTGTGAAATGGTTTCTTCTCCCCAGAAAGCATTTTCGTGCTGCCACTTACTACTGGGCTTATCCGCAACCATCCCTGGGCTAGAGAAGTTGTGAGGCTCGGTATGGGCTCCATGGCTCAGAGGGTTTGGTTACAGCCTTCATCCCACAGTGAGGAGATTTTTGACTTCTCCACTGACTTACCAAAATGAATTACAGGGAGTTTTTTTCTGGTTCATCCATTCCTTTCACAGTTGATACCATTTTCCTAACCTCAGTGATGAATTCTGTGGGGGAAGGAAATCTATGTGCTGTAATCATGGGGTGTCCATTTTAGTAAACAGGAGTCAATACTGCCTGGATCTGGGAGACCATCTCTGTCCAGGACACTTCAGAAACTCTAATTAATGAGTCCTTCAGGCATCCCATGGGACAAATGTGTACTGTTTGCTTAGGAGACAAGACTGTCAAGAGTAAGAAGCTCAAGCAAGGCCAGCTTTAACTGCTAGAGCAGCACATGTCTTCACAGCATTTCTGTGTTTTATTTTATATCCACTTTGGTTTTATTTTTTTTTTCTCTTTTTTTGGTGGAGGGTGGGCAGGGCAGTGGGGCTTGGGGGATTTTTTTTTGTTTGGTTTGGTTTGGTTTTGGTGGGTTTTTTGTTGTTGTTTTTGTCTTCCAATGTGTGTATCTGGAAATGCTTTTGTCAACAGACTTCTCTGGGGGACTGTAGTACCGGTCACCCTCATGGTCCCTGGTGGAGGATTAAATTTGTCTCTCTAAAATGAGCTGTGTGTGAGAGCCAGCACCATGCCAGTCCCCTGTATTTTGCTCTGGCTGAGGGCAGATGATACAAACAGGAAAAGTAGGGAGTGTTATTTCCTTGGAAGAGTCCCTCAACCTCCAGTAAGTTACAGCTCAGGGTTTTCCTGAACTTGAGGGGTAGATCCTGGTGGATTTTCCTTCCATTATTTTTCCTCATTTCCTTTCTGAAGTCATGTAAACTCTCAGCATCCATCACGTTCTGCAGTGGGGAGTCTTGCTCCATAGCTGCACACTTTGTGAAATATCCCCTTTGGCTCTTTTTAAACCTACCACCCACTGTCTTGGTTTTATCTCTTTCTGTCAGAAATGGTGAATACTCATATTCTATGACACTGATACTTTTATAGGCCCCTGTCAGATATTCCACAGGACAATGGATCCTATCTCTTTTAGCCTCTCTTGACATGGAAGATGGTCCACACTTTTAAGCATCCTTTTGTCGCTCCTCTATGCCTTTTATTGACTTTGCAATAGCTTCTGCAAAAGGAGGGGAAAACTGCACTTAGTTTTCAAGACACGAGTGCAATATTGTTTTAGATACAGGTGTAATAACACAGCCTGCTCTTGCTCTCTTTCTGAATTGTTTTGGTGTGATGGTTATATACTCCTTAGGGCACGCCATCTCTCAGATGCCTCTGTGGCTGGTGCACTCAGTTTTGGGCCCCAGACATGGGAGATGTGGCACCTCCACCATTCCTCTCTCAACTGTCTCTCAGACATGCCAAATATATGTCTCTTTCTGGGCTGCTCCATGGTGGGTCACCCACAGGCTGTGATTTCTCTGCATGTGTACTGGTCCAGGAGCTTTTCCCAGAGAGCACTGGGATGAGAAGGAGATATGGATGACATTTGAGGTGTTTGTTATGTGCTGGCAACAGCCAGGTCTGAGTCTGTTGTTAGCAGTCTGTGTGGGCACAACTCCTCAGAAGGACAGCTTCAAGCAAGGCAAAATTATCCTCCTTCTCTCTGGGGAAAGCAGGGAGGCATGGATAGGCTGCACTGATGTGCACCAGTCCACCCAGTGAGTCCGCCTCAGACCCAGCAAGACCCTCCCCTAAGTCCACTACACTGACACAGGATTCTTTCCCTCCTTTCTCATCAGGAGCTTTGCCCAGTGCTTCCCATTTCACCTGCGCTCGGCCGAGGCAGAAGCTGCCCTTGCTGCTCCTCCAGCCCCTCAGCAAGAGTGGCCACACATCTGAGTCACCATGGGCAAGATGGACAACCCCTCTGTGGAGCTGAGCTCTCCCTCCGAGGTGAAGCAGGCAGCCCTGGAGGAGCCAGAGCCCATCACCCCTGAGGTTGTGGGCACCAAGAAGAAGAAGAAGGAGCTCCCAGACAGAGGTTCCTGGAAGGGGAAATTTGACTTCTTGCTCTCCTGTGTGGGCTACGCTATCGGTCTGGGCAATGTCTGGCGCTTCCCTTATCTCTGTGGCAAGAATGGAGGAGGTAAGAGAAACACACTGTGTCTGCGCTCATCCCTGAGCAGCCTTGTTTCTGAACAGGCTTTGGTTTGGTGTGTCTGGGTTGGTCCTCCAGCTGAGAGCTGTCCTCATTTATCTACAAGGAGGACTGTGCACAGAGGCACCCAGCTTAGATGCCGGGGTGCTCCCAGGGAAACCTGCTAATGGTGGGGTTCTCCTCAGCCTGGTGTGTTCTCAAGGGATAAGAGTTTTGCATGTGAGTTTGGGTTACATATCTGAGGAGTTCTGAGTAGAAGCATGGACCACAGCAGGGCTGTGTAGACATATATACAAACATGTGTATTTATGTACAGGTACACATAATGACGTGTCTTCATCTATGGAAGGAAATGAGCTTCGACTTACTAGAGTGCTGTGAAAAGGGTCACAGTTATCATCTCCATCCTAATGTCTGGGAAACAGAGGCCATAAGAAAGAAGGCAGGTGGCAAAGGATGCAGATCCCGCTTACAGTGGGTTGCATCTGGTAGCAGTGCCCTCTTTTGCAGACAGCTAACACCAGCTACTTTTAATTCTCTTTATTATTGCACCACTACATCCTTTCCTTACCAGTCATCTGCTGAGGCTTTGCCAAACCATTGGAAGGCTAGAGAAAGGCAGGCAGATGGGGAAACACTGCTGGGCTAGAAATCAAGAGATCTGGAACATCAGCTCCCTGCCCAGCTACAGACTTTCTGCATGTCTTGGATCAAGTCAGAAAATAAATTTCTGTGCCTCAGCTCTCCTCCAAAATAGTGCTATTTCTTCAGCCTTGCCAGGGAGATGCTTTTTGGGAGGGTAGTATGGGCTAGTGTTAGTAGAACAGAGGCTCTTTCTTCTCTTCACTCTATGCCCAGCTCTCCCATTGTTTGTGCCTGTTACTAAAATAACCTTCCTTCCCCACCTTGAAGAGCTGCTCACTTCCTTGAACCATTCCTCAATCTTCCCACACAAGTCCAAAACCCTTTTTCTCCCCTTTCAGGCTGTATATATAATTTTAGTATCACCTGCTAGTCTTCCCACATGGCTCTTTGCTTCCCTCTTAGCTCTTCCTTGTGCAGAGTCCTTGTCCGTGGTGCCACATTCATTCATGCTGCTCTGAAGGTCTCGTCTCATGCTTCTTCTCCACATCTTTTTTATTTTCCTTTTGCCTTTGGTTCTCATGACTCAAATCCACTTCTGCTGTTCGTGTCTTAGGTGGTGTAGGATGCTCTTCTCCTCCAACCCTGGGAAAGAGAAGGGTCTAGCTCCCTGAGGCAGTCTGCCCATGTAACTCCATGGCATTTAAGGGTATATTGGATCTTTTTCTGAAGCATGTGGAGTGAGTTCCAGCAGGAGATCAGACATTTATCAATTTTGATAAGATTTTAATGCAGTATGTTGTTTTCATGGAATCATAGGATGTTTGGAAGGGATCCTTAAGATCATAGAACCGTAGGTTGGAAGGGACCTTAAAGATCATATAGTTCCCACCTACCTTTCCCTAGACCAGGTTGCTCAAAGACACATCCAACCTGGCCTTGAACACTTCTTTGGGTTTTGTGCAGAGGCATAAATATGCAACTGAGCTGAGTGAGGTTTATGGGAATCAGCCAGGCCTTCCTGAGGGAACCTGTGCCACCAGTGCCAGAGCCACAGTGTGGGTTTGTCATCTTTATCTAGCCACACTCTGGCACTTGACTGCCAGCCCTCCTCACACAACATTAGCCCCGTGGCTAAGTCCCAGTGCCAGCCAGTATCTGCCCTGTGGCTGCTGCGTCATCTCAATTCTCACACTGGGTCTGTGGTGCCCACGGCTGTCTCCTCACACATAAAGGTGGGGATGACAATACCTATAATTAGATGAAGGGTGCTGTGAAGCTAAAATCAGCCCTATTTATAAAATCAGCTGAGAACCTAGGACAGAGGGTGCTGTGGAGGTGTGGAGCACTATTATTAGCATGAGCAATGGCACACAGGGTGATTTCTGCCCTGGCAGATGCAGGCATGCAGAGGGACCAGCCGGCTGTGAGCGGGAACGCCAGACAGATGAAAGGGAGGGGACTGGTGCCTGCCACCTCCCAAACACCCTGCCTCGCCTGCCGGATCCCTCATTCCTCTCACCCCTAGAAGGTCTGGCTGTTCGCAGGCACGACTGTTCCCGCAGCCGGCAATAATGAGAGGCAAGTGGAGGCTGCCGATGCTGGAGACAGGCGGGAGAGCTGACGCACGAAAGCGTCACCGGGAGTCGATGCGAGGCAGGGTCGCACGGCATCTGATTCGCAATCGGGTGGGCACCGCCTTGGCTCTGCCCCGACGGAGGCGCCTCCGGAGCAGAGCAGACTGTGGGTGGGACTCTAATTTTAGCGTCCTGCATGTGCGCTGCTCAGAGCGCGGCCGTGTGGGCTGCTTCCATTACGCACAGGCAAATTGAACTGAATGGAAATATTGTCGTCTCACTTACCGCTGTCACGTTGCATCGGCTCACGGCTGGTTTGCTCGGCGCAGGGAGCCCAGGGCACGGCAGCCCAGCGCACGGCCCGCCCGCTGCGGGGAGCAGGCTTCGCCCAAGCTGATGCCTGGGCTCCCTGCTGGCTCTGCACACAGCTGGATGTGCCCAGCTGTGCCTAACGCTGCAGCCTCCACACCGATTTCTTACCTCATGCAGTCCTTCTGATCTCGACGGGGTTCTGCCGGACTCCAAATTCACTCTAAATGCGGCTCAGTACGTGCTAAAAATTGTCTGTGAGATCCTGAGCTTGAATAACTTGAGAGAAAAGCAGTTCTTTAAATAAGCATCGTGCGTTCCTCATTTGCACACTGAGGCTGGAAGCAACAGCATGTAACATCCTGTAATGCTCAACTTCTGATTCGTGGGCAGTGTTCCCTGTTTAAGGATTAATTGTTATTCCTTGCTTTATGGCGTTAGGAGCTGGAGACTGCAGGCAGATTTGGGGTTGCTCAGTGGGTGCCAGGCATCCTTTCATGCCTCCAAGGGTCAGTGCTCTGAGCAGGCAGGACAGGACCAGTGGTGTCGTCCCTTTGACTCCACGGGCTTCGGCAACACGCAAGGTCACACACAAGCATTTGTAGCAGACTCGGGATCTGAACCAGACCTTTTGGCAGCTCATCCAGGGCCAGAGATTAAAGACCATTGCTTTCTCTCTGTGCCAAGGATTTAGGCATAGGCCTGCAGACTTGAGGTACGAATTTCAGAACTGATTTCCACTCTGGATGTACAGCACCTGGGGCTGTTATCCGTGTCCTGGTTTGCAGATTTTCCAATATTCTCGAGGATTTTTGTTGGGCTGGGACAAAAGACCTGTGTCCAAGAGTTTATCTGTTTGTTTTTTTCCTCAATAGTCTAATAAAATCTTTCATCTACAAACCTTCCTGGCCTGCTGTGGATGAGAAATGCAGGATTATCAGGGCTGTGGCCAAATTTTATTAGTTGCTTGCACAGAAGCGAGGAAGGCACTTGCACTGCTGATAAGCTCAGCCTCCAAACTCCACAGTGGCAAGGTGGCAGCATCCATGTCCTCCTGCAGGGCTCCTTAAGGGAGTGGACCTTGCAGCTGTGGTAGCAGCAAGAACACAAGGGAGGATGCCGAGCGTGCAGCACTGCTCAAAGCTGCTCTTTCCTCCTCACCAGGCTCCTGGTGAAGCTGAGAGCCTGTGCTTCCATGCCAGCTTGTGATTCAGGCTCATGGTCATCGAGCTGCTGGCCCGGAGAGTGTTTCCTCCCCACCACCCACTGCCAGCTCCTCTTGCATGCTGCCTCCCACGGATTCCCATGCTGGGTGCTGGCACCTGCACTCTCCCAGCTGGGCTCAGCTCCCTGCTTGGCAGGCAGGCGTCCCCAGCTGGGTGTCCCCTGAGCCAGCATCCCTGGCTGTGCCTCGCTGCATCCCTACCCTCAGAGAGCAGCTGCTGGAGCCTGGCTCTGCCAGGTGCAAGCTGGGCTGCAGCTCTCCAGAGTGGCTTTGCTCTCTGGCTCCGTGTTTGCTTTCCCATTGTTATCTGGAGAAGAAGACTCATACTGACAGCTCAGCCCTTTGGCTAGAGCAGAAACCAGTGCCGTCCCAAACACGGCCAGCTGCTCCTGAGCAAACTGAGTGTCCCCACTCAATCCCCAGCCAGAGTTTGTCTTCCTCAGGGAGGATGGCATGCTCCAGCACATGCATGAGAAAGGTGGAAAATGAGCTTTGTCCCAGGTCCTAAATGTCAGGATGACCTGGACATGTACAGCCTTGAAATCACACAGCAAGGCTCTACTATTCTATTCACTCTTCTTATAATTGGGTGCCAGTAATACCTCCAGTGAATGGCTGCACTACTGCATTTGTAGTGATGAGATTTCTGTAGGGCCATAGAGAAGAGTAATAGTTTTACCAGGAATTTTAAGGGTAAAATCTAAAACACGGCTAGCTAGGAATATAACCCTGTTATGAGAGAAAATACAGCCTTAGTCACAGTTTTCTTAAAAGACTGAAATAGCTATAAAAAAGAGAGCAGTGGCCAATCCCAGATATTCCTGTGCACTTTTCTCTTGAGGTGAAAAACTGGGAGCTGCTGCAGGTAAGACAGAAAGCATCAACAAGAACGAGTTACCAATGTCAATGTCCAAGTTTGGGGTTTGTTGTCAGATTGGGTTTAGAATAGCTAACAACAAAGTGAGACTGGCATTGCCTAGCTAGTGATGCCAGTGTATATGTACACATGGTACATAAATACCCATTGTGATAGGAACAGATAAGGGTAAAGCAGTGGAGATTTCAGTGGGAGACTCACGGAACACACCAACTCCAGTTGGAAACTGTCATCTCTGAGCAAGGTTGTTCCTCATCACATGGGTGCTGTGGAGCAAGAAACCCCAGCTGGAAGCATTTGCTTCACGGTAAAAGGGGGAGCTCTCTGATAATATTCCTCCTTCTTTCAGGGGCCTTCCTCATCCCCTATTTCCTGACACTGGTGTTTGCTGGGATTCCTCTCTTCCTTCTGGAAACTGCTCTGGGCCAATATACCTCAATCGGCGGACTGGGAGTCTGGAGATTGGCACCCATGTTTAAAGGTACTGTGTGTTTGTGAAAGCAATGGCATGTAACTACAGATTCCATTAAAGCTTTGATGAGCAAATCAGCAAATCCCTTGGGTCTGGGATGGGGTGGCAAGTGAGGGGAGTGTTTTTCCCCCTCTGTCATTATCCAACTGTCCTTGACTCTCCATTTATTAACATCACTATCGTCTGTTTAAACAGCCTTGTGTGATGACAAGGCACTTCATGAGCAGTATGGGATGTGATAGAGTGGCTCTGGTTGCAGAAGACCCATTGTTGCTCCAACTCTTCCCATGTAGGCGTACCTTAATTGCATGAGAGAGGTGTAAAGAGGGGGCGTGAACCTGTTGCTGTGCCTGGAGTAATGTTTTTCTAGAAACTAGTGGTGATTTAGAAATGCCTTGAATGTGGGACAGTGTGATTCTGCCAGGGAAGTGACCAGATCCTGTTTTCATGGGGCTCTGTCCCTAAAGAACCTGTAGTCCCCTGAAAGGCAGCACTGTTCTCTCTGTGAAAATGGGCAGATGAGGGAGGAGAGGAAATGAGCTTCCCTTGCTGACCAGCTCACAATGCAACTGTAGCACAGCCTCTGTTGATGAGCTGATTTGCTTTTTCTGGTTCTGCCAAAAAACGTGCTCTGGTGCCTGTGAACTCACTTGAGTACTGGAGACCTGGACTGAAGTTGCTCTCTGCCTTCATTTGCAGGAGTGGGACTGGCAGCTATGGTTCTCTCCTTCTGGCTGAACATCTACTACATTGTCATCATCGCCTGGGCTCTCTACTATCTCTTCAACTCTTTCACTGCGGTGAGTCACAGGTGTATCTGCAGCACGGCATCAGCTGTGTTCTGGGTCCTCACTCCTGCTTTGTGGGGGCTGAGTGGTTTATGCCACAAAACAGGCACTAGCTGTTTGCAGTTTGTGCAAAGAGCCCTTGTCAACAACCTGCTGGACCCTCCCTGAAGAGGTTCATCAACCTTGAGGGCAGTTTTGTAATGTTGATGGGTACTGATGTTGCCTCTGAAGAAGATGGTCCTCTGGAGGGGATGGTCCCATCTCCTGTCTGAGAACTGTTCCCCGCTCACATTAGTCTTTAAAACACACCCTGTGACCCTGTTCTATTTCTAGAGCTGCACATTTCCATAACTGGTTTTGTTACAACAGGGTCTTATTTCCTAGGACTTAGTCCTGACCTTAATTAGTTCTTATTCACACTTGTCGTGGTTTTGCTCTGGGTTAATTTGCTGTCCACCTCCCACACAATTACTACTAGTTGAGAGAAGGTTTATGCAGACAAAAGAGACATGATTTGGGGAAAATAATACGAACATTTATTACTAGTAAAATAAAAACTACTAAAGAATTATATCTACAATAATTTCTACTCAAGTTAAAGTGCTATATATTTACAGAAATACTCCTCCCCTCTTTATACCAGTCCAAGGAGGAGAAGTTGTCTCATTCTCCATTTTCAGAATTCCAGCTCTTTCTCCCCAGTAACTCTGCAGCATTCTCGTCGCAGCTGGAACTTTTTCTCTCTCTCTCTCTCTCTCTCTGTGTTGGCCTCCAGGGCTGGGCCTACCCCCCTCCTGGGCTAAGACCGAAGGCTGGGGGTTACCCAGGTCCTGAAGGGTTTTCCTTCCATAGGCTTGCAAAGGGACGCTTGCTTACTATGGATCTTTTTCCACGGGGTTACAGGGGATAATGGCTTATGAGTTCACTCCTGTTTCCCTATGGAGGTCTCCCATAGCAGGGTCTTCTACCATAGAAGGTTAGAATCATACCCCGTGTCAACTTCTTGGTAGCTGAATGATTAATTTCAGCCCAGAAACTGGGACAAGGTTTCTTAACATAACTCTCTGAGCAACCTTAAAGACAACAACTGCATGATTCAAATGGGATCTTTTTAAATTTAATTTAGATATAAGCATGAAATTCTGTTATGATGCTGTACGTTCAGTTTTACTTTTTGTTTCAACAAAATTTAAAATACCTATCAAGACTTTTGCTAAATTATTCCATTTGGCATTCCCCACTGTGCTCCTACCCCCAATGCTACATACTACTGTAGGCTCCTGGATCTAGAACAACACTGTCAGTTGTGGATGAATAGATGCAGCCTCAGAGGATTCCCAAATGACCAAAGGTCTGCCCCAGAGGAGCCCATCCCTGGGCAAGATGAGGCTTTGGTACATTTGGGTGTCACAGACCCCGCTGCTGACAGTGCTCATATGTACACAGGCAGGTCCAGGTATTTGGCTCAAGATGTTTTCTTTTACCAGAGATAATTCCAAATTCCCAAAAGGAGCCAAGGTGCAAATAAAAAGCCTAGGCTAATTTCTGTCCTTGTCCGTCCTAAATTTGACTAGGAGTATTTTGCACTATAATAGGAGCCAAGCTTAATATATAATAGGACCCTTCTGCAGTTTCTGTCCTCTGAAATTCAGAGAAAATGGAGCAGCACAAACTGTCCCCCAGCCTGCCTCTCCCTGTAAGAGCTGTGCAGCTCCTCTGATGTGCAGAGCACTTGGCTGAAGGGCTGCAGCATGGCAGTTCTTGAGCCACTGCCTTTACTTCAGTGCAGTTAGCAAGTCTTCAGTGAAATCACCGTGTGGGTGGAACTGCCTGAGTGGCCACCGAATTTTCCCCCCACTCCTACAACAGCCACCCTTCTGCCAAGCCAGCACGTTAGAAGGCATTGTCTCCTGGAACCAGCATATTCAGATGGAGCAATGAAGGCAGCACTTAAAGGCACTGGTGCCACAAAACACTTAAAACACAGATAATATTTCTAAAGAGGTCAGTGTCTGTGGATGAATAGTGATGGATACAAACATCTTCTTAGAGCTTTGTTGAGCTGGAGCCTGAGGTCTTATCTGCAGAGGGAAATCACCCAGAATAGCTGTTCTGCATTTATCTACGTGCACTGTGCTCGGGAAAAGAGGTTGTTATGCACTCTGAGACATATCTGAGCTGCTTTTCTTTGGGCTGCCTCGGCCCGGCACGGGTGAATCCCCTGCACACTCACACGGCCCCTGACACTGCAGCTTCACCACTCACAGTGCCAGGGCTGATCACATTAAATCTGTAGTGATGTGCTGCCGTCACACCGCTACTACCTACAGCGTAAACATCGCCCAGGAATCCCTTTGTGCTGCTTATAATCAGGGCAGGAGACAGCATGAAGCATCTATTACGCTTTAAATTTACTCCTGTGTTTGTGCTACATTGGTCTATTTGGGCAGACAATCCGTTAGCCCCCATTCTCTGGGCCATGCTGCTTTTTAAGCTTTGGAGCTTAGTATAAATGAGCGGTAAGAAACTGTTTGTCCTTTGTGCAGTAAATTCCAGCCACTTGTTGAGTGAAGCTAGCCAAAAGCTGTAATGGTTATAAACACAATATCCCTCAGTAGCCATTTTAATTTGTAGCTATTAATTACCGACAGTTAATTGGAAATGGCTTTCTATCTGGGGAATTGCTAACATTTTATTAGAGCTACAGCACTGTCCTAATCAAGCTGTGATATTGTTTCTGGAAAATCCTTGTCGCAAATTACCATATTTTAGAAAATGATTTCGTGCTTTTGGCTACAAGGTCGTGCCCATCCGATGGTGCTGCCCATCCTCTTTGCAAAAAAAAAAAAAAAAAGGGATTTCAGTTTAAAATAAGCCAAATTTCACTTCTCAGTGCTGCCCTTGGGAGATACAACATTAATGACAACCCTGCTGTCCTTGTTCCGGTGCAGGACCTGCCGTGGCAGAACTGTGGGAATGCCTGGAACACCGACCGCTGCTTCTCCAACTACTCCCTGAATGACACCACCAACCTCACCAGCGCCGTCACCGAGTTCTGGGAGTACGTCCACAGCCTGCCTACACCAGGTTTCTCCTCCCTCACCGCAGTCGTACCTGCCCACCAGGATTGTGGCTGGTGCCCATTTGGCACTGTTCCCTGGATAACTTTGGCAGGAGGGCGTTACAGCCAGCCATTGGCCGTGGTGGGCATGGGGTGCACTGTGCAACCTCAGATCTGATGGACAGAGAGGATAACAGCCTCTCCACCTCTCTTCTCCTCCCTGTATCCCATCATGATGAACCTCAGGCCTCTTCAGGGTTTTGTGGGTTCTCATGCTTGTCCTCACCTGACCCTTCACCCAGCAGCCACCTCTGGGATCTCCAATCTCTCTGCCCCCAGTGGTTGGACTTCCCTCTAACACAACATCTCCCATCCCTAGGAGAAACATGCACCAGATGTCGGGGGGCCTGGGGGAGCCTGGCTCTGTCCGCTGGCCCCTGGCTGGCACGCTGGCCCTGGCCTGGCTCCTGGTCTACTTCTCCATCTGGAAGGGTGTGGAGTGGACGGGCAAGGTACGGTGTGAGGGCCGGGTGTTTCGGTGCTGCCCCTCATTCTGCACTCAGGTCTCGGCTGTCGAAATGTCCTCCAGACTCAATTTTATTTAAGTGCCTATAACTGAGGTTATGGTGTTTTGAGGCAGAATCACAGTAGATGCTATTAAATTCCTGACATTTTACCTTTCACGGTTGTTAAAATTGCTACCATATTTATGGTAATTTTCATTTTAAATGTAGAGAATAGCTCTTCCCTGTAAAGTCATGGGGCTGAGCGCTCAGTCCTTCTGGGAAGAGGCTTGTGAAGTTGTTTTCAGAGATTACTTATATTTCCCACCTTGGGAGAGCATTTTGAAAGAGCAAAGTCTCTTCTGGTCTCCCCTTTTTGAAAATCACGGTCTCTTAAAATGCTTTTGGCAAAAAAAACCCTCACCATCTCGTTTGAAAATTTCCCTGCTGCCCTTTCAATATTGGTGGGAGACCTTCAGATGAGAAGCACGTTGTTATTCACTGTGTAGCGTTTCAGGCTAGCACAGCAGAAAGGTAATTGCTTAGTTTAGTGAAAACGTGATGCTGAGATACTGGGATATGTTATTTAGAGCACAGCGTGGTGCAGCGGGACAATATTATGAAAGGAATAATCTAGAGGAGAGATCAGAAATAAGCACTTCAGGGGTAGGTCACCTAAGCTGTTAACTTCCCCAGTGGCTCCCAAACAGGTTTTAGCTACGCAGCCACAGCAAAGCCCTGGTGATTCCTGGTATGGGCCCTGTGATGAGGGATGTCATGTACTTGTGAGTCCCTGAAATAGTGCTGAGAAGAAAGCGGTGAAAGTCGAGACAACTCTTGTTGCTTGATGCATTGGTCTAGAGAAACACCGGCTTTAGCTCTGCAAAATAAGGATGTGATGACTTAAAGGGATTACTTCCGTAGACTAAATTTATCCCTGTGCAATTCCCTTGTCTTTGGGCATTTCATCCAGACTTCAGCATGCTACTTTTGTGATTAGTGTGTCCTTGCACATCATTGGCAGGGAGAAACCTCAAACAGACAGAAACATTACTAGCATGGGAATGGGAGACAGCAAATGCAAGGAAAGGCTGCTGAAAGTGGCTGTGCTTGGGGAGCCTGCCCCCCTCACAGGGGGACATGCCCCATGCAGTGACACAAAGTGGGCAGGAAAGCTCCTGGGCAATGGTGGGCTGAGGGTTTCTCTCCCATGGGGTCTTTTTCAGGTAGTGTATTTCTCGGCCACCTATCCCTACTTCATGCTTTTCATCCTCTTATTCCGTGGAGTCACGCTGCCAGGAGCCAAGGAGGGGATCCTCTTCTACCTCACGCCTGACTTCAGAAAGCTCTCCGACTCCGAGGTTTGTAGCCTAGTGAGGAAAACTCCTATTTCCCAGTTGCCTCTGTATTAAGGGCACTTCCCTTAAATATTTTAAATATTTAAAAAAATCCTGGAATATTTCCTTGTTCAAGCAGTCACGACCCTCACAGGCTGAGACAAAGCTGCACTGAGCTGCTGCAGGAGATGCACCTGCAGCATGGAGTCCCTCCCTCTCCCGGTTCTTTCTCCACAGGTCTGGATGGATGCAGCCACACAGATCTTCTTCTCTTACGGCCTGGGGCTGGGGTCTCTGATCGCTCTGGGGAGCTACAACACTTTCCACAACAATGTCTACAGGTGGGTTGTTTCTTTCCCAGCCTCCTGGATGGCGGGGAGTGCTCGGGGTGAGGTAGGGGGTCATGGTGAGTCTGGGGGGTCTGTTTTCCACTGTCCCTTTACTGCCAACACGCAGCCCAGGGGACACACTGATCTCTATAGGGGCAGGACACTTCATATCTCACCTGTGCTACCTCTCCAGGGCACAGGACCTGCTCTCAGCAGGGCTTGGTGTTTTATTTACCCCACCCTCCGTTCTTGGCCTCTTGGTAGGAACCTGCAGGTGGTTTCTCTTCCTTCTTTCTCTCTTCCAGAGACTCCATTATTGTCTGTTGTATAAACTCCACTACAAGTGTATTTGCTGGATTTGTTATTTTCTCCATCATTGGCTTCATGTCACACATCACAAAGAAGTCAGTCTCAGAGCTGGCCTCCTCAGGTAAGCAGAAACCCAGTTCAAATACAACAGAAACCTGTGAAAGCAATTTTTCTGTGAGGATGGGATGCTCCCAGGCCTTTCCTGACTGGGACCCAGGTGTGCAATCCTCTTTGAGCACCCTCTCACCAAGATGGGTCTCAGGCACCTGTGGCTGATGTTGGTCATACTCTGGCTGCAAGGGGCATCTCTGTCTGCTTTTAGTGTTCTTCTCCTTCTAGTGCTGAACTTTTATGTGATTTTGCTGTAGGGAAATATTTAGGCCATTTGCTGTCTGGAACCTTCTTGTAGACAATATGTTTTCAGTAGACATGATAAAAATTTGGAGTCCCTTTTTCATGCACAATCTTGAAATTGATCTCAGAATAATTTTTTAACCAAGATGGGACTGTGTCTTTTTGTGCAAAGACATTTTTCGAAATTGCTGTCTTCCCAGAGAAAGCTTTTATCTCAAGAAACACCATTTTGTGATGAAAAAAAAAAAAAAAAAAAAAAAGAGCACAGGGAAAGTTATAACCAGCTCTGATTTTTGTAGCAAAATGCTCCAGCTCCATTTGGTTGCAAGAATTTGATGACTTGCTTGCTTGCAGGACTTGTTTCTCCAGTCATTCCTGCCTCCTCATCCTACCCCTGCAGACCCCACTGGGTTGGTGTGTCACAGACAAAAGCTCAGGTGTTTCTAGCTTCTGTATCAAATACCCACAAGTCTTGGCTGTGGTTGTTGTCCCTCTGTTCAACCATAGGCCTTAGCTCAGACTTCCCATCAAATGCTTTTTAAACATGGGCTCACCCCTCTTTTCATTACCACAGGCCCTGGACTGGCTTTCCTCGCCTACCCACAGGTTGTCACACAGCTGCCCCTGTCCCCTCTCTGGTCAGTCCTCTTCTTCTCCATGCTGATGATGTTGGGTCTGGATAGCCAGGTGAGACAACCCAGGCACGAAGTGGGGTAAGATACAAAAATATCTTCAGATATGATGGTGGTGCCCCTTCCTGCACCTCTGGACAGTGCTGAGCAGGGTGGGTTTTTAACTCTTATTGGTGAAATGCAGCTGCATGAAACAAAACCTCCTGTGTGGACATCACCTTTGTGCTCTTCCCTAATGTAGGCATATACTGTCAGATGGGATCTGGCAACTTTGCAGTGCACCAGTCCTTGTCCTGCTGCCCATTAAAAATGAGATCAATGACCAGCTTCCAGCAGCCCAGCAGAACCAGTCAGCCCTATAAGATATTCACCACTTCCCTGTAGGGGGAGAGGATCTTTGGCAAGCTTTTCTCGGTTCACAATGATTTTTGACCCTGTGGCCAAGTGTGCAAGCACACAGCCTGTCCCCACCTTGCTGGGTCACCCTGGCAGCTGAACCTCACAGGCTCTAAGCAGACCTAGTGGGAAACTAGTCCTGCCAAAATACTTTGCATCATGGGAAAAAGGAAAAAAAAGACTTTTTTCAAATAATAACTGCTTTGTTCTTGTAGGACGTGGCTCCTCCCACTCCCAATATAGGTACCTGAAATAAGGGAAATCAGTATGAACTGTTTTGTTTCATGCCTGCATGATGGTAGTTTGTGGTCATCTCAGCTCTCTTGGTGTTCTGTGAGAAGCTTGGATGCTTGGAATTTTCTGTCACCTTGACCAAACTGCATTTCCCGTGAGGCAAGAGAATGTCATTACTTCTGCTTTTTTTCATAGCTTAAGGGTAGAAGGCCTCTGTGTTCCCCACTCCCAGGAGCCAGAGGCAGCATCTTTGCCCAAGGTACTGGTCTCCAGCCAGACCTAGTGCTCTGGTGCAGCATCAGCAGGTTCCACTGAGAAAAGCAGTGATGCAGGGTTTGAACTGGGGCTCTCCCAGAGTGTGAGGACAGTGGTTTGGTGCAGTGTTTTGGCATTGGTGTTGGATGACAAAAGTGATCCTGAGCAGAGCTGCAGCTCCCTGGTCTGGTTTGTAAGTGAGCAGGAAAAGATTCTGGCAGAAGGAAGGAATCATGCCTTGGGAAAGGCTGGTGCCTGGGTACCTGGACAGCTTTGCCATCAGATAAGTCTTACTTGAGGGGGAAGCAGCTGGATGTAGCAAAAGGTCTCTACCCCATCCCCTCAGAGCCCTCAGGAACAAACAAAAACCCCCATTATCTCTATGTTTTCACAAGTGGTGATACCTTTTTTCTGATAATTCAGCTTAAAAGTAGCTACCCAGTGAAGCAGTGAACTGCAGTGTGCCTCCCTGTTCAGTGCATCAAAATCAAAGGCTCCTGTAAAAGCCCATGCTTGGCCTGCCCCATCCTCCCTTGTGCCCTCATGCTCTTCCCTTACAGCACAAAACACCAGTACAAAATGGATGCTCTCTTGGATTACAGGTAGCATTCACAAACCCAAGCCTAGTTCACAGTCTCACTCAGACCTATTCCTGAAATGTCTCACCTGGTTTCCAGGAAAATCTAATCAACCAAATCTGGTTCTCAGTGATGGCACACTCTCATAAACACATTATAAAGCTCATGTCTGCATTACTACAGGCATTATTTATCAAAATAATAATTCAAACAACAACTAAATGTTCTGAAAGAAGCTACATTTACAGGAAAAAAATAATTATCTCCATGGATTATTTGCTCAGAGCCGGTAAATAGTTCAAGGCATGACAATAAGTCTTCTAAGCACTCTGTGGAATTTATTTGCTGCATTTGCTTCTGAAATACTCCTTGAAATTCTCCATGTCCCTTCTGACAGCCAGCTTCAGAGGGCAGGCAGTCTGGGGGGGGCTATCATTGCCTGGAGGAGAAGGCTGGGCAGAAACGAAAGGAAAACAAGCTCTTAAAAAGCACAGCTAAATACACGTGAAATAGCTTTCTGTCTGCATGCTGGAGCTCTGATTCATTCAAACACACCAGCAACAGCATGGCAGCTTGTGCATATAAAACAAGTAACACAGGCTGCAACAATGTCTGCAATTCCATGTGAATTTTGAAGCATTAAAAAAAAAAAGGAAAAAAAAAAGAAAAGAAAAAAAAAAAGAAAAGAAAAAAAAAAAAAAGAAGAAAATATGTTTTTGCTATGTGCTGATTTCATATCCTCTGTGGTATTTGCAGATGGGGAGCAGGCATTTTTCATTTGGGTCAGCAGCCCAGTCCGTGAGGCGCAGCAGGGCCATAGGGCATTTCTTGCACCCTGCACCCCCAGGGCTGCTGGGCTGAGGCTGCCCCTTGTCACCAGCGGGGCACGGCTCTGTAGGCACAGCAGAGACGCTCGGAAGCCCAGCCTAGTGAGGGGAGGTCTCGGGGTGAGATGTGTGTTTGCGAGGCAGCAAACAAGCTCCAGCCCTTTAATGACGGTGGAAGCAGGTCCAGCGAGTCTCCCGCTGATGCAGCACAGCCACATCTGCCTCTTTCTGCCGGGGTGCTCATCTCATCTGGAGTTCCTTGAATGGGATGAGGGATCTGCATTGATGGACATGCACCTCCCTCCTGTGCCCCACTTGCCGCTCGTGTGCCTTAATGTTCACTCTGCTCTCGTCCATCCGAGCTTTACTCCTCTTGCGTCTAGACCTTCTTTCGTAATATGCTAATGCTTTCTTTTAACCTGCCGGTTTCCAGGTCAGGCATTCATTCCTCAGGGGACCTAGCAAGCCTTGTGACTGCAAGCCTGCGTCTGTCCCATGTGAGGCCTCCTCTCACGGGTTATTCATGAGGATTTCCAGCTGCCAGCAGTGCCACCACTCGTGGTTCTCTGGCTGCACATCTGTGGTCAAGCTCCCCGCGCGTCCATGGGTCCCAGTCTGGATGCTCTGTGTGGCCGAGGAGGGCATAGCAAGCCCTTGACACTGGGAGAGGGTGGGAGAGGGACTCTCCTACAGACTGAGGTGCCACCTATATTGACTTCCAAACCCAGATTATCAAACCCGTTACCCTTGTGTAATGATTAAGCCTTGAAGGGGAAAAAGACCAAAAGAAATAAGTTAATGGCAATAAAATGCTTAGGAAAGAGACAATATCATGGGGTGAGGCATGAGGAAGAACAGAATATGTGCTAAAAATTGTGTCTGGAGAAAGCTGGGGGGAAAGCAGAGTTTTTTGGAAAGCAGACCGAAGTGGCAAGAACGGGAGGCACCCCAATGCCCAGATCCTCACCAATCCTGAAAGCAGCATGTTTGCACTCAGATGAAATGCCTACTTATCTTGTGTGAGGAGCTAAGGTTTGGTATACAGGCCTGGAAAAGTGGACCCCAGACCAGCCAGGGAGCCACAGTCCACAGGGCTGGAAAGGTGAGCCTCCTCCAGGCTGTATCCCTTCTGAAACCTGAGGCTGGCACGAGGCAATTTTCAGTAAATGAAAATTTCAGGAAATTTCATTTCAGGAAATGAAAAAAAACCAGGCCATTGCCTGGTTTATGGCTGGAAAAAGCAGCGTACCACCCCTTGTTTCACCACCTTGTCCATTACACAGCAGCTTGATTTTGATAGGAGACAAAGAGATTTCAACTCACTTTGTAACCCTATTTCTCATCACCCACCTCCACCTCTATGCTTTCCCTGACGTGATCCTTCTTCCTGCACCAAAGGGCTGTCAGGTTTACTCCATACCATTATCTGAGGCATCATTTTCTTCACTCCTTCTCTGCTGGGCACCACCCTCTGCCCCTGACCACCCCTGGCCCCTCTCCAAATCCATTTCCCTCTCTGGTCTCAGATCTCCTGGTCCTGCCCATGGCTCCTGTGGTGCCTGGCCGTGCATCCACTTGGAAAGAATAGCTTTCGACAGTGTTTTTTTTGTCATGCTATCTCTTCTCACTGTGGTGCCAGCTCAGTCCTGACTCTTCCAGACAACAAGCCAGGTGGGATGGGGTGAAGAGCTCACTGTCAATGAGTATAAAGGCAGCTTAACCCACGCGTGAATGGCAAAAGATGCTTTAATGGCACTTGTGTCCAACATAAAAGGCTGAGCTCATTAAACATTCAAGCTGAAGAAGTTGAGCTTTGAAGCTCTGGGAATACTGGCTTTTCTGTGTGGATATAAAACCCTGGGCAGGCACATCGCCCTTTGCCTTGCTGTGTCCCACATGGAAGCCAGTCCCAGCAGCCAGTGGTGTGCAAGCTCTTCCAAAATCCCTGCCCAGCTATAGACATGGCTCAGGCTCCCCACTTTTCTTCCATACAGCTTTCCAGCCCTCTGCTGCTCTTTTCAGTCAGTATACCTCCAACTCCCCTCTGGGGGTTTTTTTCTTCTCAGGGACAGGGAGGTCTCTGACTCCCAAGAGCGATGAAACCTCTTTCACTTTCATTTCATGGGCTTGTACATTTGCTCAGGGCGACTGGGGAAGCCGGGAATTTGCTGCTCTCATTAATTCCCAGGATTTCTGCTAGAGGCATGATGTACTCTCTGTATGTTACCTGTAGTTTCTGGGAGCGAGATCTAAAAGTAAATCTCACAATTTATCAGGAAATAGGAGGGAAGGATGCATTTTTAATATATATATATGGTCAAACTGTCCTCGTGCCAGAAGGCAGAACTAGCAGGAAAATGGATTTGAAGGTAGCACTCACGGGGAATGTGTTGTGGTGCATACAACATATACTGTGCCTTGTATAGTGCTCCACGAGCCACCCAGGTGTTTCCACCTCCAGAATGATGACGTCCTGTGAGGATGGGCTTTCGATGTGCCAAATACATTTAATGTGGTGTGCTTGAAAAAGGACTGGGTAGTCAGAGATGCTGTAGTTATTCACATGCACATGAGACTGGGCAGTGGGTAATGCAGCTCCTTACTGAGTGTTTTAGATCATTGAACAGCACAAGTGCTGTTGCCATAGGCTGGGAAGAGCACACATGGGAAGGGAAGAGCAAGCAAAGTCCAGCACGTGTGCCAGACACACAGCTGTGACACAGAGCCTGGCAGCGTGGGGGAGCAGGGCAGCGGGGGGAGGCCCCAGAGAGTTTGTGGGAAGAAAGGAGGGGCTTTTCACAGGAAGCAAAAGACAGAGATTTATCTCAGCTATTTTTAAGTGTTTTACTTCAGTGCTTTTAGCTCCGTCTATATTCAGTGAGAGTCTGCAGAGAGTTCTTAAATCAATGAGGTTCTCAGCATTGAAGTTAGATGTGGGTGGGAGTGATGTCAGGCTACTTATGTGTACGTCCTTGGTGTATATCTTTTCCCACAGTTCTGCACGGTGGAAGGGTTCATTACAGCCCTGGTGGATGAGTATCCTCATCTCCTAAGAACCAGGAAGAAGACCTTCATCGCAGTGGTCTGTTTCATCTCTTATCTCATTGGATTCTCCAACATCACCCAGGTACAGAATGCCGTGTTTGTGCCTCCGTTCATGACACCTTTCTAGTCACTTTGGCATGGCACAGCAACACCAAAAACTTTGGAAGAAGTGACAGCATTTCTCCTAATGCTGAATAGAAGGGTTTGCTCATCACTGCTACATCTCGAGTTACTTAGGATGCTTCCATAATTTTTTACCATTATCCAGTCTGTCTTGATATTTTGCTATTTGCAATAAGGGCTCAAGCCAACAGAGCCCAAGCTGGGGGAGTGCTTGCTGCAAAGGGTTAAGAACATAAAGAAAACCAGTCTGCTGGGGACCTGGACTTCTGGGACTGAAGCCAAGGTTCACATCAGGGACGGTGAGGGCTGAGTGATCTGGAGATCATTTGTGGAGCACTGAAAGTTCATGAGGAGGCAAGGCAAAACTCCTGGGAAGGGCAGAGCAGACTAAATTCAGGAACTCCGTCTTAAGCAGAGAAATGTAAGAGATCCTAGTGAATTTCTGGTTTTCTTCTCACCCTTGGCTATGCCTGAACACACTGGCTAATTGTCTGCAAGAGCACATCAGTTTTGCTGCTGGGAACCAGACTCCAGTAGAAACATTGCAACACTGGCTCTACTGTCCAAGGAAATTAACATTAAAGCCAACAGACACGGACTGTAGCAATCAAAGCTGATGGCTGATATTGTCGATCAAAATCTATAACTCCTTAACCCTGGTTTTGTCTCTTCAGGGTGGCATTTATGTCTTCAAGCTGTTTGATTACTACTCAGCCAGTGGCATGTGTCTTCTCTTTCTTGTCTTCTTTGAGACCATCTCAATTTCTTGGTGTTATGGTAAGCACAGAACATCCTGTTCCTTTGTTTCCTCCATGGCCATGGTGAGTTATTTCAAAAGTCTCTCACAGTGAAGCCAATGACAATTTTGCAACTGAAAATAGCTTAGACTGAGAATCCCAGAAAATCAGGAGTGGAAGGCTGTCATCTCATTTCTCCAGCCCATCACAAAGACCTCTGCACAAACTGACAGATGCCTAGGGCATTTTAGTCTGGGCCTTCAAGGGGACACCAGGAACATGGAAGATGTTAGCAGGAATTTGCTTTTGTGTCCCAGTACCCCATCCCCTCCAGAAAATGCATCTCATGCCCCTTGCTGTAACTGGCCTGTGCTGTGTCATGACAAGATGTGTTGACCATGGTGCTGAGATGGGATGTTTTTTTCAATGCTCACTTCTTCTTGTAGGTGTGAACAGGTTTTACAGGAACATCGAAGAAATGATTGGCTACAAGCCTTGCATCTGGTGGAAGATCTGCTGGGCCTTCTTCACACCTCTTGTCTGCCTGGTAAGACCTGGGGCATCCTATCTGCAGGTGTGGTCGAGAAGGGCCTCTCAGTTTGGATGGACTTTAGGGGAAACAATATGTTCTCCACACAGTATAAGGCTGGTGCAAGGTGGACCCAGGCAGACTTGAGATGGGTGAAGTGATACAGGAGCCTCTTTCACCCTGCCTGCTAGTAATCACCCATAAGAAAAGTTCTAGGTGATTGTTTTACTCTAAATGAGGCCATCAGTTCTTCATTCTTCTTTCTGAGGTGCCAGAAGATAAGCAAAATAATTTACTGTTTTGAAAAGCTATTATTGGTTCTGGTGAAGGTCCTTAGCTACTCCAGCTCCAGCTTCAGCCGCTGACAAGCTTGTCAGAGCAAAAGCTATCAGCAAATGCAGGATAATTGACTGTAGAGCAATTTGGCCTTTGCTGATTCTTGCCCTTCCAGCAGAAGTAGTGCAGGGAATGGTAGGATAAGGCCAGTGACAGGAGGATGAAGAGTCCTGAGGCCAGCTGTGAGGATGCTGTTAACTTGCTTAGGAACTGGTGTGTGAGCACTGCTTGTCTAAGTAGCCTAGTGAAGAAGGAAATCAGGGCTATTCCAGTTCCAGCTTTTTACATGGGATAAGGGGAATTTATTTCAGAATACCAGTTGGTGGGCTTAAAGAACTCAGACTAGTTTAAAGAGTTGTTCAGTTGCTCTAAGACTGTTGGGAACTAAGAGCATAACGAAGGGAAGAATGGATGGACCCTGATTTTGCATGCCTTCCACCTGCAATGTCTGGTGCTCTTTTCCCAGGGTGTATTCTTCTTCAGTGTGGTGGAAATGACCCCTCTGACACTGGGAAAATACGTCTATCCTGCATGGGGACAAGGCATTGGTTGGCTCATGGCTCTGTCCTCCATGGTACTGATTCCAGGATACATGCTGTACAGTTTCTTCACCTCAAAGGGCACTCTCCGGCAGGTATGAACAGCTTCACCCCTCCTGCCCTCTGCTTAGGGTAGGTGTGTCTGGCTGAGGCTGGCCATGTAGGCAGACCTTCAGGTAGTCTACACTTTGGTCTGTTGTTCCTCACTGAGATTTGTGTTGTCACCATCACAAAAAGGGAGCCCTCCCCCCTGGAATATCCCTTCAGTGCAGGGGACTGGAGCCCTGGAAGAGACTGGCAAGAAATCTTTGAGGTTTCTTAAGCCAGAGGAATGCAAGTTCCTGACGGTCCCTGCCTATGAGAGCATGACAGTTCTCAACAGAGAGATCAGCATCCTCCAAGCACGGATCTTGAGGCGTCTCAGACTGGGACCTGTTACCAGTGGAGACAAGCACAGTGGTAGTTTGGCATGCACTTTGCATAGTGCACTCAGTGACTGAGGGGTTAAGAAGGAAGGAAAAGTTTTATGCAGGACCCACAATACCCACTAGTCTTGTTTAAAACGTTTTCTTTAGTAATTTGAGCAGGGTTTTATGTAGCAGTGAATCATGAGTCTGTATGTCATACCTAGTACTTATTGTTAAGATTTTATTTACGGTGTTGACATTCAGTCTTGAGAGCACTGTGCAAAAAGTCCCTGGCTCAGTGCTGTATGCTGCAAACTACAGATGTAAGAAGTCACCCCAGGGGTGCTCATTTATGGCTTTCCCAGCCCAGCTGCAATAGCAACCCGACTCCATCTAAACCCCATGAGCTTACTTCATGGATGCTGTATTTTGAACAAAGTTTAACTCAGAAATATTTTGGCTGGAATTACTGGGCTTAAGTCAACTTCAGGTTCTCTACCTCTGAGGTCAAGTTGCAGGTGGATTTGAGTTTTCTGCCTCCCTGGCTTCCATTTGGATGTGCTCTGACGTGGGAACTGAATGAGTCTGGGGTCTCAGATCTGCTTTCAATTCTGGTCTCTCATCTGCAGCTGGGTTTAGGTACTTGTCATTGGTGTTGAGATCCACCTTGGCATTCCTGCAGGACTCAAGACAGGATGCTGTCAAGCCACTTTGGTGATCTTGGGTTGAAGGCCAGCAGCAATTCCAGCAGTAGCTCCTCTCTTAGACATTTAGAGGGTTCCTTATTCCCTCATTATATGAACTGGAAAAGGGGAGAAGGAAAGCCTGAAAGTACAGATATGAGTTTAACCCTTTGCCTAGTCTCAGTCCTGTTTGACTAGAGATGGAGGAAGCACATCCCAGCACCTGGGGGAGCTCAAGCTGGCCTGAGGTCTCCCAGGAGTAGCTCAACTCCTTCTGACACAGGGCTTGTACTAATTATATACGTAGCAAGAGTGGCAACACCAGCACTTCCAAAGAGCTGGGGACTCCTGTGCCACCCCAGGGCAAGGAGGGCAGTTCATGAGCGTGTTTCCACCCACCCCCTCCACATCTTGTGCAAACCAGCAGTACCAGTAAGCTGCATGAGTTGCTGATGTGTACCCTCCCTGTCTGGCTCTTCCTCTAACATCCCCACACACATCACGAGACCCAGACCCCTCTCAATCATTCGTAGGCCCAGGAGTGAGCAGCAGATGGCACCAGGAAGAAAGTAGGCTAATCTATGCATTCGTATGTTGGTATCAGAGAGACAGAATTTTTGGCCTCTTATATGCACAGATCCTGGATTAATTTGTAATAGAGCTGGAGCTGGAGGGAAATTAGATGCCAATCCTGAATAAAGTGGTTTTGACAGACAGGAAAGATTATAAGTCATTTTGATTCTACTGAGTATGAATGTGAGAGGGGAAAAAAAAAAGACCGTGAATGGTAGAAGCGACTCAGTGAACATTTCAGGGACTACACCCAGCAACAGCTACTTCAGTGGTATTGGAGAGTAGGAGCTTGTTTCTCTTTGCTGAAAAGAGGTTCTACCTGAGTTAGTGATGTCTGTTCAGGTCAGGCTCAATCCGCCTGTGCTTCTCTTCTGCAGTGCACAGCATCAGTCTCTCGCTGACCGGCAAAAGTGACTCATTGTTCTTCATCATTCCTGATGTTCAGTCCACACGCCTCCAGCAATGACTTGCCCCTCCATATTTGCTGGGTTCTTTGCTTCACATTACTTGACTGTGCAATTTTCATTTGATCAGCTCGGGGTGATAGGGGTTGCTGCTGTGCAAAGGTTTGTGCAGGAGGATGGTCTGATCTACATCAAAGGCACAGACCATAACCTTGTTAGGCTGCTGTAGTTACTTAGTAATGCTTTGTAATCAACAATAGTTGGAAAATGGGTCTGCTCTGAAGCCCGTGACAGTGCAGCTCTCTCTAGTCCCTCCTTGCAGCTGCTCTTGCCTGGTAACAGTTTGCCTGTGTTGTCAGGATGATCCCTGTACTCCAGATAAAAGGAGGAGCTGCTGTGCCGTGTGTGGCACCAAAGCAAAGGTGACTTGCAGAGGTTTTTGGAGGACTGCTGAGTGGTGCTGGGGGAGCCACTCCTGCTGCATGCACCATCCCCTCGCCCTATAACTAGGGTCACCTCTGAGGCTTGGGGTGAGGGGTCCCAACCCTCAGCTGCTGCCATGCCCTGGCTGTCCCACCGCTGCCACCCCCAACCCCTGGCTGACACACTTTCTCCCTTCATTCCTGGGCAGCGTTTGCAGCAGATGACACAGCCCAGAGCAGAGGTGCACGTGCAGAACAACGGCCTCCAGCCAAAGACATCCTTGAATGGGAGGATCTCGGATGCTGCTGTCTAGGAGGAAAGCCCGAACATCCTCGCCCTGTCCCGTAGCTGCTCGCTCCACATTGTCCCTCGAGCTCCTCCGGCACAGCTTCATGTCCCTGGCTCCACGATGGCTTTCACTTGTTGAAGAGAGGATCTGGTGGAGGAACCTGCTTGTGTCCCTCCTGGCCTGGCTTACCAAGGCCCTGAACAAGCTGTCACAGGGCCTTGTGCGGTGACCATCTTCATCCTGCAGCATCCTGGTCCAGGCTCCCAGGGAGGAGCAGCCGGTGCCCACGCCTTCCTCCTCCCGAGGAGAGGTGATGTCCCTAGAGAGCTTAGACTGATTGTTGTCCACTTCTTTGCTTTTCTTGCCTTTTCCATGTGAAACTCTGCAGAGCACACCACAGCACACAGCTGTGCTTTCCTCCCACAGATCATGCTGACACCGGCTTCAAATCGCAGGTGGATGTTGATTTATGGAGCATAAACCAACATTAACAAAAAACTGGAGGGGATGTGCAGAACAAAGGATACTAGTGCAGAACAAAGGATACTAGTGCAGAACAAGGGATTCTAGTGAGGAGTCCAGCATGCTGGTAGCTGTAGGACACCAACCCAAAACTGGAGAAGGGCTTAAGGACATGTGCTTCTCATAGGTGCCATATTTCAGCCCTGGGCAGTCTCCAGCTGTGCTCCCTGCATCCATTGGGGCTGGCCCTGTGAGTCAAAGCCCTGCAGAGCAGGCAGCCTTTCTCTTCTAAAATGCAGCTAAAAGGGTAAGTGAAGGGCTCTTTGTTAGAGGCTGTCTGAATCTCCTACACTGACCACTCTCTGCTACAACCAGCTTTGTGCAGAGGCAAGAGGTCTGCCATGCGATAGAGAGATTTTCCAGGACTCCCCACAGCAAATCTCCCCCCAGCTGGAAAAGGATAGTTCCTGCCAAACACCCGCCCTGGCTGCATCCCTGGCTGGGAAATAATAAGATGCAGCATAGTGACCATGGATGGTTTAGTTTATACCTTTTCTGTGAAGTGGCAACACCCACATCCCAGGAGCTCCTGAGGCAGTTGGTAGGATGTAGCCCCCATGCTTAAACCCACCTCTGTGAACTAGTGCTGATGTCCCTTGGGGAGTATCTGTACAGCCAGCTGCTGGCGTTGGCACATCCCAACTCCCAACACACACACCAGACAGTGAGCTGGTGTAGATGATGCTGGAGGAGGGTAACACCTCAGAGAAGGCTGGGAAGTATCTCAGAACACTCCTAAAGCAGCAACATATTTCTTGGTTATAAAGCCTTGTGAAAGGAGGTGTCTCATGATAGCACCATGAGTAGATGTGGGAGTAATGTTCCTATTTGTGCCAGCTGCCCAATGACCCCACGCAGAGATACCTGTGTACTCAGAGCATTTGAAGAGCACCCACCACACGTGTGCACACATGGTGTGACAGTGCAGATTATTCTCTCCCCACCCATGGCACAGCATTGGCACTGCTTGCACTCCCGGGTTCAGCTCAGAATCAAAAGGTATGTCCCACCCACACTTCCTACCGAAAGGTCTGGTCTCCTAAGTGACACACTGCAGTCCCCTTGAGGTCCCCCCTCAGGCACCAAGCTGAGTGATGAGCCTGTACACAGTTGTCCTGCACTTGGACAGCAGCTGCAAAATGCTGCAGGTTTTGCCTGTGCTGCCTGCCCTTGGGACCCACCAGTGCACGGGGCCAACCTGCTCTTCTGCCAGCCTTCCAGCCTGAGGACCAGTAACAGAAAGAGGAAAGAAGTTTTCTGGTTAAAGCTGAAGTCAGTCACCTTTGGAGGTGGGTCCCCTGCCAACTTGCCAATGCATCTCAATTAATGTTGCTTCAGATGTGTAACCCATTTTTATTTGTGCACGTGGCTCTTAGTGGTTATGGCTGCCAGGCCTTGAGTGTGTGTTTTGTGCTCTCCAACACCCCGAGCTGGGATCACGCCCTGTTCCCTCTGTAATCATTTGGGTGTTTGCGTCAAAAAAAATCACAGCTGTTAAACAGACATGAGGAAACACTGAATTTACAGGCTTGATCTCGTAAAGCCGAAAGCCAAACACTGAAAGCTGCAATCATAGCACATCACAGTTAATCTCAGCTCGTCACAGACGTGTCATCTTTCCTTGTCCCTTAATTGTCTGCGCTAGTACAGCTGAAAATTTCTATTCCAATTTCCCCTATTTTTATGAACCAGGGCAATAAAGGAAACCACTCTTTATAAACAGAGGGACATCTGTGTTGAAAATAAATGTTAAACCTCTGATCTTTGCAGTAACGACCTTTACTAGACACCTACTTTTGCCTGTGTATCCAGATCACATAACTTCCCTCCCCTCAAATGCAAGGCTGCACAGGCAGGTGATGGACAGAGGAGTCAGTTCTTGAGAGAGGCCTTGAAAACATGGAAGACTTTGGTTTTTTCCAACTTCATTGGGGCAGTTCAGATCTGAGGCAGAACAAATCAGTGTCAGGGGTAATTTTTTTAACACTTGGCCAAAGAGCTTAATTGCTGTCAGAGCTGTTCAAAGGTTGTTCCTCCGAGGGAGTGGAAAGGAAGAGTCTGAAAAACAAACTCCCTTTCCTGGTGACTGAGAAAATCTCTAACTCCCCAGTTCCCATTTGCTAGGATTTTATCCCCAGCATCTCTCTGACTTGTGGCCTTGCCTGTGGCTCATCATTCCAAGTGTAGCAGCAGGGGCTGCCCCATGCATGGGCTGCTCATAATAACAATATTTGATGAGATTTAACCATTTGTTCAGTTTCCTGCTTGAGACCTTCTGCTTTGCTCTCCCTCCTGCACTTCTCCATTTTGTTTTCTTTTCTCACTTCTTCTCCACTATCATCCATCCAGTGGAAATAATATACCTTAGCTTGCCTCTTCCTGCTTTTTCAGTTCCACTAATGTAAAATTACAGCTCTCCCCCCTTTCTCTTCTCCTTTCTGTTATTTCCTCATTTCTATCTCTTTCTATTATCCCCAGCCTCTCTTCCCTATTTCTCTCATGTGCTCTCCTTCCAGCCTTGTTACTTATTCCTGTGTGCCTGTGGCTCAGCTGGTCACTGTGTGCTTGCTCAGCCCTTCTGCCCACTGAAAACTGGAGTTCAGGACCCTATGGAGGAGCTCACCTTTTTGCAGCCTCCAGTCCCTAAGAACCAATTTTTACCCCAGTACCAAAATTGTGATGAAGTTCCAGCTGTCTTTTCCTCCTCTTTGCACCAGAAAGCACTGTGCCAAGTGATGCTACCTCTTGGTATTACTAGAAAGACATTTTGACCCACATTCCACCAGTGTCCACAGAGCTGTGCCTGTTCTGAAAGATTTTGTGGCCTTTCCAGGTTTTTTTGCACTATTTTATTTCCACCATGAATGTTTGGATCTGTGAAGACTGGCATGTGTAACTTTGCAGGTAGGAATCTGTCCTTAGTCAAGCTCTGTCTGGTTGACTGATCCCTTCTCCAGCATTTCAAACTCATCCCTAGCACCAGAAGAGCCTTCCCACCTCCCTCACACACAGGTTTCCCATCTAGTGAGAGGTCAGGGGTGGTGATGGCTCCCCTTGAGCTCGTCCCACACCTCTGAAATGCCGCTATGGCCAGGTCCAGCAAAGCAGCCATATCTGCACATATTTTTTTTTTTTTTGACATCAGGCTTTGGATACTGATTGCTCCATGCCAGTGAGTCATCTGTAAGAATTGCTTTTGTGCTGTTTCCATGGTGTGTCACTTCTGCTGACCACCCCTCTGCTCCTCGTTCCTTTTGACTCACCCAGAAGGGGGGATGCAGACATAGCTGGGGGTGGGATGCTCCCCTCTCCCCTCAGCTGTGGTTCAAAAGGGGACTTTGCTCCCCTGTGCTCACGTACAGAACTCCTGCCTTTTGTCTGGCCCCTCACCTCCCCAGCACCTGCCAGCCTCTCCCTCCCACCACGGGCAGCTGCCTGAAATAATCCTCTGTGAAACCTCTTAATTCTAAGGAGCTATTTAGGGAGCTGTGCTCAAATCCCTCTGAAATCCTCTTTTTCCTGAGGGCTGCAAAATATAAAATAAATGCCACTGCCCCTCTGCTGCAGCGGGGGCTGAGGTGGGCCATGGGGAAGGCAGGATTGTTTCACTGCTGCTCAAGTGCTCCGGAGATCCAGATGTGATCCTCTCCCCTGGGAGAGGGGAGCTCTGCCTGCTGCAGTTCTCCCAGATGTGCTCCAAGAGCTGGCAGCTGGAAGCTGGTTGTAAAACACGTGTGCAGTGTCTGTGAGATGATCCTGATGCCGTGCAAGGCTTCTGCCAGCCGACCACCGTGTAGACTGTAGTGTCTCCACAGCTCTGTTACATGATGAGCACATCATGCCCCACATGATGGGCACAGTTGTACTGAGCATCAGGGGGTGCCCTTAAAGCAGGTGTCATTCCAGATGAGCAACTTGTCCTTATTCCTCGCCTGTCCCAAGAGGATTCTCTCAGGATTGGAGGATCCTGGTTGCATTTGGTGATGGCCGAATGGGGAGGGGTTCTGCACCACCAAGGGACGTGCCCACTGTGGTTTTGCTTGTACTGAGGGCTACCAGCTTGCACTGAGTACTGTCTGCTTTCCTCAGGACCTGAGCACGTGAAACGTGGTGCTCAGCACTGGATGTCAGTACTGGCACTGGAGGGAGGCCTCATGGTGCTCTTGTACAACTTGGCCTCCCTCTCCTGATGTCTGATCCTGCCTCTGTACAACTCCAGATATTGGTCAGAGTCCACCTGAGCAGCTCAAGGTAGGAAGAAATAGCCTGGAAATTCTGAAACCTACTGATGACACCTGGGAGCTTTCAAAAATGCGCGCAAGGACCATTCTGATCATTTCATCCCTCAAAGCCCTTGAAAAGGCAAGAGAAGATATGCCAAGGGAGGGTTGAAAGGTGGAAGCTACCATGGGGGCTGGCTGCCATCTCCCCTCCACCACCTTGGCCACTGCAGCAGTCCTTGGGTCAGGTACCTGTCACTTCTTCCTCTCTTCTCTGCTTTGCATCCTCTTGCTTACCCACCTCACATTCTCTCTTCAGGAAGAGGCTTGCCTGCCCATGCCAGTTTTCTCTCCTCCTTAGCCCTGCTCTGCACCTGTCAGCCCCGAATTGCTGGACAGACGTGCCTGTTGCTGGGCCAGGGGATGGCCAGGGCAGGCAGTCTGGCAGGGAGGGGTGGGGCAGGCTCTGGCACAGGAATCCAGTGCTGTTTCATGGTCATCTAACAGGGATATCAGAGATTTTCCCCTCCCCTACTGACAGCCCTCCACAAACTCATAGGAGGCGAGTAACAAGGTACCAAGTGCACTGTGAAAGCTAAAGCCACAGCACTGCACAGTCCAAGCATTTTAAGATCTTTCCTCCACTTTCTATGTCTTTATTAGCACGTTAAAGTGGTGTTTGCCACCAGAGGTCCAGGCAGGTGCTGGACCTGCTCAGAGCTGCATGACAGCAGTGATGTTACCACCCCAGCCCTTGGGGTTTGTTATCCCCCTCAGGAGCAACTCCCAGGACTTCTGTCCCTTCCTGCAGCACATCAAGTGCCCTACCCACCTTGATGTGTGTCCCTGTGTGTCCTCTCTTGTGCCCTAGGAGTGTGTATCAGAAGGGCTGCCTGGGGACTGTGTGGTGTTTCCCCTGGCTTTAGTGCTTGGCTGGCTCATCCCAGGGGACTGAGACCCAGGTGCAGCTGTTAACCACTGGATAAAGGGGTTTGAGTCACAGCACAAAACCATGGGGGAGACCCAGGAGGTGGTCCTGGACAGACCCTGGCAAGTGGCAGGGGATGGAGTAGCAAGCATCCCAGTGTCCCCATTACAGCCCTGGCTGAGGCATTATTGCCAAGGGCAGCGTGGGGCTCCTGCCAAGCACGTGCCCATCATCCCTGTGATGCTGTCAGCTGGGAAGTGTCCATGTCTGGAGATGCTCAGGAGAGGTTAATGCTCCCCATGCCGATACCTGACAGCCGTGACACTGATGGAGATGCCTCCTGACAGCCTGGCATGATGCCGCTGTGCTGCCAAGAAAACAGCACCAGCATTCTCCAGGACCCCAGGGACCAGCCACGGGCCCTCATGGGGTTCCATGTGTCCCCACCACAGCTCCTGGGGACCGGCAGCCCTCATCCTCACAGCTGCAGCCCTGTGAGGGATTTATCCTGACCATACTCTTGACACCACTGCAGCTTTCTCCTTGGGACGCTGGAGGGTTGAGGTTTCTGCTTCCAGATGAGAAAACCCAACTCATCAGGAAAGGACTTGTCTGAGTCACAAGTGTAATGATATGGCCAGAGGGTCCCAAAGCCAGAGCACAGGGGCAGGTAAACTGCTGTGTGAGCACCCCTGCTTGATCACTGCATCTCCCCCAAGTCCAGGAGGCCACAGGCAGAGCAGGGCATGGTGGCACAGCTGAGGGGTTTTCTCCTATTGAAAGCTATGTGGCTCAGAGAAGACTCTTGGCCAGTTTGCGTTGCATTGTGATGTTTGAGAAAATACAAATATCCCAGCAGTGACCCCATAAAGAAAAGCATCTGTCAGTTTTGTGCTGACACTGCCGACCCAGATCCAGACAACACCTCCCCGGATCTATCCAGATGTGAGGTTCTCCAAGGTAAACTCATCCCCTGCCTTCAGCCCAAAGAGCACTCCCTGCTGTTTGCTCAATGGCTCTGGGTCCCCTTACACAGGCTAGGAGGTGCATCGGCCCCTGGGCTGGCCCAGGGGGAAGAGGCACTCATGTCTCAGCACACAGGCAGCGTTGGCTCCCAGCCCTGCTCTCTGCCCGTCCCCAGGGAGCCCACGTGCCTCTCGGTGGCAGCTTTCTCCTATCTGTGTGGCTGAGCCCAGCCTGCCACCCTCTTGCCTGTGCATCCCCCTCCAGCACATGCCAGAGCTGACTGACATGCCTTTAAAAAGAACTCCTATATGGGAAGAAGGACAAGAGATGGAGAGAGACGACTGCCCTTGGTTGGAGGGGGACCACATCCCCCTCTGCCTCTCCCTGCCTTCCTGATGCTCCAGGTCGCTGCCTGCCCAGCCCGTGGCACAAATGCTCGGATGTGTTTTGGTCCTGCAGGAGGAAGAGAAAGCCGGTATCTCTGTCCCTTCTCTGCGTTTGCTGCAAATGAAGGGATTAGGAATTATAATCTAAGATTCTTATTTTTAAGCGGCTTTTCAGCTCTGTGAGGGGAACTTCAGCGTGATGCTCCTGGGGGAGGTGGTGACAGGGCAGCTGTCACAGCCCCGGTCACCGCGGGTGCTTGGGCAGTGGCAGACAAGGCTCAGTGGTGCTCTCCGGGCTCCGGGAGTGACTGCAGGAGTGACACTTCCACAGGGAGTGTGTGTGTGTGTCCAGGAGGCTCTGCAAACTCAGGGTACAGTGGGTATCCCACAGCTGGGCACCTACCTTGGCACCACAGAGTGCACTGGGCAGGTGCCACCATCAGGCTGCACTGATGGATTTTGAGGGGTTTCTGGATGTTTTGAGCTTTGGAAAGGAAGAGTGGGCTCTTCCTTTGGGGATGGAGGGCGAGTCTGTATTAGAGAGAACTGTTTAAATGGGAGATTTGAGGGGTGGGCAGCACAGCCACGGTGTACCATGTGTGGCAGCCCAGTCCCCTGAAGGCATCCCAGCTACTGCCTCATGGGATGCCACATGCACCCAGCCCCATGGGGGCTGCTCCCATCCCTGGCAGCACCAGGATGACCCTCCAGCTGTGGGGACTTCCCTGCAGGGCAAAGCCTTGGGATCTGAGTGAGATCAGATGCTTCCAGTCCCTCATGGCAACATCTGCTCATGGGATGCTGAGTGCCAAATTGCATCAGCCCACAGCATCCTGCAGCCCTTGGGCTGTTCCACACTGCTGGCAGTGTCTGCCCCAGAGAAGCACCATGACCTTTTCCTCTTTTGCATTTTTTTCCTCCTGCTCCTTCCCACTGCATTCATGGCAGACCTGTGAAAAATGTTAGCAAATTACTGATTTTTTCACTGGCATCTCTGCCACCTTTCCCTCTGCTAATTATTATAGCAGTGCCTCTTACTAGGGCAAGTCGACAGATGGCCAGGTTTTTTATCTTCGAACAAGCTATTTAATAAGGGCTCCCACTTTTCCCTTGCCATTTCTTTCCTGGCTGCTTGTCCTGAGCTGCTCAATGGGTTGTCCTTTTCATTGGGGATGCCAGAAGTTGTGAGCTGAGATTGAAGGCTGATGTCAGATCCTAGGGGAGGTTCTCCTGTTGCTGGCACTCTGTGGGTCCTGTTTGATCAGCTATTCAGCTTCTGAACATTTGACATATGTCCTGGTTTTGGCTGAAGAAAGTTCATTTTCTTCCTAGTAGCTGGTACAGTGCTGTGTTTTGGATTTAGGATGAGAATAATGTTGATAACACACTGATGAGTTACTCAGTTGCTGCTGAGTAGCGCTCACCCTAAACTGAGGACTTTTCAGTGTCCCCTGCTCTGCCAGTGAGGAGAGGCACAAGGGGTTGGGAGGAAGAGTGGCCAGGACAGCTGATCTGAACTGGTCAGAGGGATATTCCATACCACAGAATGTCAAACCCAATATATAAACTGGGGGAAGGTGACTGGGAGCCAACCTGATCACTGCTGGGGCATCGGTCAGAGGGTGGTGAGCAATTGCATTGCACATCACTTGTCAGTCTTGAGGTTTATTCCTCTCTCTCTCACTTTCATCTTATTATTATCTTACTTTATTTCAATTATTAAACTGTTCTTATCTCAGCCCACAAGTTTTACCATTTTCTGATCTCATCCCCATTCCGCTGGGGTAGGGGAAGAGAGTGAGCAGCTGTGAGGTACTTAGTTGCTGGCTGGGATTAATCCACAAGATAAAGAGCTGAAATGTACTGAAAAGCCAAGCCTTTCATAATGGGAGGGAATAGGAAGGTATACATGGAATATTGGGATGGGCATATATCACCATTAAGTGTTTTAACTGCCACAGTCTGTCCTACAGTCCTGTGGAAGAAGATCTTTCTCTCTCCCCATACATTCCCTGTGTTTTGGGGTTTTTTTATGAACTTGATATTATTTTGAACACCCTACCCTTCAAGAGGAGGAAGGATTAGAAAGACAGGACTCTTGTTTTTAAAAAAGTAACTGATGACTGTGCCACACTGTCAGAACCCAAGGCTGGAGCATGGGTGCTGTGTTAAGTAAGATCTTGCCCTACATGCCTGAAAACATTCCCAGCTTGTGGATTTTATGGCATAAGACAGAAAACACATCTCCTCAGCCAGCTTTTAACCTCAGTTGCATGCACTCAGTTAGCTGCAGGAAAGTTGCTTCAAAATCCACTAAGTGTGACAGAGCTCCTAAACTGTTTAATCTTCACAGCACTGCTAACCATGCATCATCATCCTTGAGGCAGCTGCTTATTTCCAGCCACCTTTCCTTGGTCAGACAGGTGTATTTCATGGCTCTAGGTTATTGGATTCAGGATCTGGGCAGTGACTTTACAGAGGGGCACCTCTTCCACAGCAGCTGGTGATGACAGGAAACCTGAATCTGTGGGGAGTGGTGGAGCCTGAGTCTGTGATCAGCTGTGCCAAGGCACTCCAGAGGCACCAGCACAAAAATTCCAGAGTACCCCAGATGAGGTGGAAGAGGACCCATTGCAACCTGCACACAACAGTGACTCTGCAGGCACATGGCAGGTTTGGGTTTGGGTTTGGGGTGACCTTCCACTGCTCCAGGAGGACTTTGCATTGGCTTTGGGATGGGTATCTGACCCAAGGGGCAGCACCTTCAAAGCAGGAGGCAGCAGGCTTTGAGGTGCTGAGTTCAGTGGCAAGTCTGCATTTTTTGCTTGACAGGAGGTGGGTAGAAACCACTTACAGCAAAACATTTGAGGGATGTGCTTAACCTAAAGTCCATCTGAAAAGTTCCAGAGAAAAACTGCATCTCAAAATTTTCTGTGGAAAAGAGCGATGTATTTTGATCAACTCCGACCACACTATGTGTAAGTTTTTCCCCATAATGGATGCTGTATAGATATAACAGGTTACAAATGCAACGTGACAGTAGTGGTGTATGATTTTTGGGTTGTAATCCTTTGTACCAGCACTACCTGTATGTGTCTACAAAGAATCCATCCCAAAGAGACTTGCCATCTTCCGATTAATAATAGTATCTGCACATTGGAGCAAGTTAGGAGTATTTCACATATAGACAATCTGTTTTTATTGCTTTCATCTTTACAGCCAGGTGTGTGATCTAAACATCAGGCAGAAACTGCAATAATCTCCTGTTTCAAAACATCTTAGAAAATGACTGTTTGGGGTGGGCTGATTTATAATATATCCGTGGCACACAAAAACATAAACGGAAGCCTCTGAATCCCTGGGAAATTCCCTGTCTGTGTCTGAGAGAGATTTCTGTCCTCCCAAGTGTTTCACGGTGGGCCGGGGGATCTAAGGGATTCTTTGAAGCCAGCCAAAGAATTTGCAATCTATAGACAAGGAGGAGCAATTTAGCAGGAGCAATCTGAATCCCAGCATCTATTTGACTCAGCTGCAACGATGTCTCTCGCCTTCCCCCACCCACTGCAGAGGAGAGCTCGCTTTGGGTGCACGTGTTTGATTCTCTCTCAAAGGTCAGTCTCATTAACCTTGGGGTTATGCTTTGTGTAAATATGCACGTCACTCTGATTTGCATGGGAAATGTCATTTTCCTTACGTGTCTCCCATCCAAATGTTAACCAAGCCTGAGCCTACGTAGCCTGTGAGATGTGCTGCGATGGGAACTGCAGCCAGCACGGCTGTCCTGCTCGGGCAGTACGTGGCTGCACATGCCCAAAATTTTTGCACAGCACGCTCTGCTCCGTGGATAGCAGAGGTGCCCACACGTTATCTGCCGTAGAGCCCTACGTGTTGGCAGATGGTGTGTGCATTAGCACACAGTACGTGCTGCTGTCTCTGGGCGCACAGGTTTCTGCATGGCCAGCTGGCACACGTGAAGCTGCTCTCCCGCCGCAGCAGCGTGAGCCCTGCAAGGGTGTTTGGGCCTCCTTCCCCAGAGGTGCAGACCGCACAGCCATGAGCATCCAGCACGACGGGAAGGAAGGAGCTGCAGCACAGAAGGACTCTGCCTTCCCCCCCGCCCTCACTGTTTTCCTCTCTGCCTCACTGCAGGGGTGAATTTCACATTAAGTTGCCGCCTCTTGAACAAGTTTATTTCTTCCTGGTTTCCTCTGGATCTGACCCTCAGAGAGTCGGAGCACTGAGCTAGCTCCTGCTGCTTTCGATGAAAAACCAGCAGTAGCCGCAGCAGGCTGCCCCTGAGGCCAGCAGGAGGCCAGGATGCCCAGCACTCCACGGGAGCACACCCTTGGCATGTGTGGCCGTGCGCCGGCGCACGCTGCTGGAGCCCAGGGACACCGGAGGGGGGGCTGAGGCAAAGAAGACATTAGCCCACGAATGACATATCTCAATATAATTTCTAAAACTCTATCAGTTGAACAGATAAAATACCTCTGATCTATTTTTGTCGTTTTGTTACAAAATATTAGCCATTTGGACTCTTTGCTAGGTGTGACCACACCACTTTTCCCAAAGGAAGCTTTTCTTGGTGGTATTTACAGCAGGAGACAGGTACAGACAGACAGGTGCTTTCAAAAGCCTACGCACAGGTAACACTTCTGTTGTTAGATTTTAAAAAGACACATTCAGATGGGGTGGTGACTAGTGTTGAAGAGCTGGGTGACTTCAAAGCTGCTGTCCCAGTCATGGCTGCAAAAGAGAGGGCAGAACAAGGACAGCTCTAGCTCACGAAACACTGCCGGCAGTCCCTGGAGCCTACACTAGCACAGTGAGGCAGCTGGTGGAGTGGGAGATGGGGGAGCTTGCTCAGCAACTTGCATTTCAAAGCAGAGACTCCGCCAAGCAGCAGCATCCTTGATTTAGGGCTCAGATTTGTTTTGGAAACCTCACAAACACGTGCAGATAGTTGCAGGTTGAGCCTCCAGAAAAACATGTAACAAAACTCAAACCCTTACAGCTCAGAGGCCCTCAAATACCTCCGATCTAGTGGTACCTTTTTGTGAGGAAGTATGAGTATTGATGAAATTCTGGTTGTGGACCATGCTCACACCTTTCATCTACAGGAAGGAGAGAAAACGTGAACAGTGGGGTGCTTTGAAAGCCTCGTGAAAGCACTGAGTGTTACTACCCCAGTGGGCCAGACTATGGCATAAAAAAGTACCACAGCAGAGGACAAACACTGCATTTAACCCAAATTGTTTGCAAAGCTTGATTCTCCTGTTGCGTTTTTCCGTCCCTTTGCTGCTGGTGCAAACAGATTAATTTCACCGGGCCTGCACCAGCGTGAGGAAGCATCAGGATGGAGCCTGACAGATTGTGTAACACAGCTCTGCAAACCTCAGTAACACCTTATTCTACTGTCCAGCAAAGCCACCTTCTCATTTGGCCACTGACTATCTGACTGAAGAGTACTGAAGAGTACTTTTCACTGGGTTTCTCTTTTCTCTCTCCCCCCTCTCTCCTTTTTTAATATAAAAGGACATGAATTTGGCAGCAAAAAGACATTCATTTGGGTTGAGCTAATCTCTGCAGCAGCTTCCTGCCTGACCCTTCCACCTGAAAGATTGTGCTAGGTTCATGATCAGAATCACTGCTGTCAATAGCTGGTGATTTTTCTTTGGGCTGATCCCTCTGGGTGAGCTGTGTTACACAGTTTGTCCTTCATTAGGTTGTCACTGCCACGCTCCTTCCAGCCTGCACCCTGTCTGTTTGCAAGGGTGTCTGTTCACAGCAGTACAGCTACACTGAGTCTGTGTCTCGCTGGCGTGTGGGAGGGCTGTGGGAGCAGACAATACAATAGATCAGATGAGGTGCAGATATGTTTTAAAGTGCTTGTCATCCTTCGAGACCAACCTTCAAAGGAAAAAAAAAAAATATCTGTATTTTGAAGTGAAGTCCGAAGGGCTCAGCTACACAGTAAAATTTAGATCAACCTGTTCCATGACAACCTGGAATAGAGTAGTTTTGTGTCTCTCCAGCCAAACCCAACAGAAGATGTGGTAGCTAGCAGGCTAGAAGACAGCAAGGGTTATCTACATTTGCTTCTCTATCCAAAGCTCAAGGCCAGCAGTAGCCTTTGTAAGGTCAGGGAAACGGAACCAACTTGCCCTGAGAGAATACTGTGCCTCAGGTACCTCGGCACTTCAGTTAACTTGCTTCCACCCTTCATCCAGCATGAAGAAGGGAGTCTCATGGAAGCTTCCTTATTTCTTCTTTAAATTCTTGTAGCTCTCCCAATCAATTATTAAAGCAGCAAACATCTCTTGTAGGAACTTCATAGATATTGTTATAAATATTTTATCTAAAAAAAATTATTTCCTCAAGTACCTTAAGGTTTTTTTTTCTGTTGTCACTTTGTGTTAAATGTCAAGTAAAATCTAATTTATTTATTTTAACACACACAGAGCTTCGTTGGCTCACTGCACTCTGGGAAAAAAACTGAACAAGTACTGCCATTCCTCTCAGACAGCGAAGTAACTGCTGGGAAGGGAGGGCAGTGCCACCCTTTCCATTGCAGCAGTGAGTAAAAATTAACCAGCAGCCACACACTGACTGCACTGGCTGGACAATGGCAGAAGCCACACATCTTTCTCAGGAAGCTACGGGCAGCTCGGATGAGATCCTGGCTGCCGTGAGGTGGCAGGGTGTCACCCTGCAGGGAGTCAGCAGCAAATCAGGCCAGCTGTGCCTCTCAGCTGGCTGGAGGGTGAGGGTCTGAGCCCTGGCTGGGGGTGAGGACCTCTCCCTGTGTCTGGCTTTGCAATGTGGAGCATCCAAACTGCCCGGAGGGGCTGGCTAGAAGGAACCTTCTCTGGTCTGGAGGGAGACTGGGCTTCTGTTCAGGGTTTTCTTACAATCTTCTCTGTCTTCTGCTTCTGCAGCCCTCCCTGAGGTTTGCTTGTCAGCTCCTGGGCAGCACATTTGTTATTGGGTATAAAAGCAGCAGCCTAGTGCTCTGCTCCAGACAGCCAAGCAAACAACCTATACCCTTTGGCACACCTGGGTCCTGGGGTCACCTCAGACAAAAGGGGATCTGGAAGTGAGCAGGCTCCTGCCCTGGAGGGCTGGCCAAGCACAGGAGACCCTTCATTCCTGCCCCTGTCCACTTCCCTAACCCCAGCTGGGCTTAAGCCCAGGTCATACATGTGAGCTCTCTCACCTGAACATTTCAGCACAGGCATCCAGAGAGCACGGAGGGGAGCCAAGCCAGCCCCTGATGCACTGTGGGTTTTGTCACTGGCAATAACCCCAGAGATGAGCATACTGGCACAATCCCTAAGGAAATTTCCATGTGGCTTTTACCCCACAAGGCAAAAAAGAGTTTCCTGCATCTGCCTTCACTGTCCCTCTTTCCCTGATATTTTGCACATCCCCACCACTGCTGCCAACTCCTGCTATTCCTCACCCAACTGTTGCATCAGCAGCAGCCAGTGCTCATGTCTCAGCCTTGCATGGGAAGGAAGAGCATTTCTGTCTTTCCCTCATAAAATAAAATAAAAATAAAGGCCCTGAAAGGCATTCTGCCCTATTTTAAAATCCTAAAGTTGATCTTCTTAAGCCTCGAAGGGAGATAGAATGAGTGAGCGAGACCAAAGCCTTTAAGCTAATTAATACCTTCCCCTCCCTACTGCTCAAAGAGATTTTTTTTTTCTAAAAATACATCCATAGCCCATTTTTAATGCCGTCTTCCTTCACATCAATGTCCCAAATAAAGCAGAGGAGCTGAGCTGTCATCTCTATCTTGAGATCTGCCCCTCCCCTCACTTTGAAGCTGGGACAGAGAGGGAGAGAGGAGAAGAGGCCTTAGAGTCTGGTATCTGGGCAGCTTTCCTATAAGAAGGGCTGATGGATGCAAGAGTACAGCCAGGCAAGAGATACAGATGGGACCTCACATGAGTGGTCTGCCAAAAGCCCCTTCCCTCTAACACAGGTGGAAGAGCCCAAGTGAAGGGAAGAACATCCACCCCAGAAGGCGAATGTAACACTTGGCTTTGCTTCCAGAATATAAAAATGCAGGTGGGCAGGAAACACAAAAACAGCTAGAAGGAGGAAAGCAGAGGTGGGTCTGTTTTAGAGAAGACAATCGTGTGTGTGTGTGTGTGTGTGTGTGTTGAGGTGGGAGGGCACCTCCAGGTGCCATCTCTTTGGAAAAGTACACATCCATTCCAGGAAGAACCCTGGACTGAATCCCTCCCTTCTGCTCCCTCAGAACTGCTTGGTGTTTCCTTCAGTAAGCATGCGCCATACATACGCTACCATACAGGTGTATTTACATGTGGTGAGCTCTGCTAGGTCTCAGCAGAGGTCTCTGGTACAATGATCCAACATAACAACAGAAAAAGTTTTGGTGTTCAGTGAGGCCATCTTTTCGTTGTACTGCAGCTCAGGACAGTCTCTCCTCCTCTCAAGCTCTCTTTCCCTCGTGCGCTCCTTCGCTTGGAGCCGGCTACTGCAAGGAGATAATACTTGAAGAGTGATGAGGAGAAAGCATGGCAAGTGGTACAAGTTCTCAGCTCCAGCTTAGCAGGTGGCAGCAGTGGTGGCAGGGAGAACTCCACCCCCGGGAGTGCCCCAAGGTTGGTCCTTGGCACGGGTGAGTCCATTTCTCTCCAAGGCTGGCAAAATTTTAGGATGGGTACAAACCTATGGCCAGGTAAATGCAAGGCAGGAAAGGAAGTCGAGGAGTAGGAAACGGAAGACACAGTGCCTAGAAAGCAGCAGGTCATCAAGCCTCTCAGGAACAGGGCAGCAAAGTGCTACATGGGGACGGCACGAGCACAGAGGCCAGCCAGGCTGGCAGGGTGTGAGGATGTGTGAGCATGTAGGTTGGCAGGTTCTACAGATGGCTCCTCACAATTAGCATCATCTTGAGGGGAGACAGGGTAAGAGTTAGGTCAGTTGGCTCTTTTTTTTTTTTCTTTTCTTCTTCTTTTACTAAAAAATTAATCACAAACTAGATCTCTGTAGGCAGAAAGGGTCCCTGGGAGGCGGTGGGGAAGGGAAGCGGGGAAGTCTGTGCTGTTTTGGTGCTGGTGGTGTGGCTACACGAGGCTGCGTGAGCCACTGGAGTACCTGCGCCTCTGAAGCAGGGAGCTGGGGGGGCAATACTGGTGGGGGTGGTTGTAGGGAGGTGGTGGAGGGGGCAGGGGAGGCTGATGGACCAGCTTCATGGGGGTCCCAGGGAGCCCACTGCCCATACCGCGCCAGGGGGTGGAGGTGCAGGAGTCGGAGGTGACATAGCGTGTCAGAGTCTGGTTGAGGGCCGGCTCCATCCGAGCGAGGCACGGCTTGTCCAAGACAATGACTTTGACAATCTGCTGGCACTGTACAAGTGTCCCCGCCGAGGCGGGGTGCGCGGGCACCAGTGCTGTCTCCAGCCGCTCCCGTGGCATGTTAAGACGCATGCTGGGCTGCATTCCACTCTCGGGCCCCAGGGCGGAGTTGTGCTGGTACGTTTGAAGCCTGTTGTGAATTGACACCTAGTTTAGAAACAGCCAAAGAAGCATTAAATGTTACAAGACTTTTCCCATCTGCTGCTACTGGCTGCCCTGAATCCCCACCGCCGGTCGGCCTCACATGCGTTCAGCCCTCCCTCCCATCTCAAAAAAACAGAATAGGTACAACTCCCGGCTGCACAGCCCCCCTCAATAGCCCCATTGCACCCATCTAGGCCTAAGTGCCCCTGTCCTTTCCATCACATCAAAGGCAGCAGAGCCGGCGTTCCCAAATGCCGAGCAACTTCGATTAATCCAAACGGCATAGGGAACACAAATCGACTCTAGGAGTGGAGGCGTCCGTGAATTCTCATGGTAATGAACAGACCTCGGAGGTCTCGCCTTTGTCCCCACCCACAAAAAGGAGAGGGGAACCAGACCACGAGGTTTTCTGATAATCGAGGCTGTACGCTTCAGCAAAATGACAGCAGCTGAATCTGAGATAGAGAGTCACAGGGAAACTCAAGCCTTTCCCAGCTCCCTGCCTTTCTGAGTAGGAAGGTACACCACATGACTGGCTAATCTGTTTACAAAGGAAAATGCAGAAATCTGACATAGTCTAGCAAAAGGCAGCTCCCTCTGATCCATTTGATGGTTCGTCAGTGAAAGGAAATGATTTAAAAAAAAAAAAAAAAGAAAGAAAAATGCCCGTCTCGCTCATACAATGATAAAAGAAATTCATGATGAAATGGCAGCAGATTAGATATTCTCAGAGAAATGGAAATGCTCCTCTGCTGGCAGAGTATTACTTGGTCAGCTGAAAGGGGGTAGGGAAGCAGGAGGTCATCAGGGTCTCCACAGCAAGATGCTGATAATAGAGTCAAATAAGGGAGCTCACTGAGACCAGTTTGAAAAGGAGGAGCTGGTCTGGACTGGAGGTCCCTAGCAGGGAAGGCGCAGCAGGAAAATGATGCTTCCTACAGGGTGGATGAAGTTATAGTTCCTGACAAGGACATGGGCTGATGGAGATCCCAAACCAGAGCAAAGCTGCTGGCTCAAAACAGAATGCCAGTCAAGTGACAAACTCTGGTAGGAAATAAGTGCTTGCAGGTTGTCATGGCACTTCCAGCTAGGCAGGAGTACAGATGGGCAGATGGGACAGTGGGGGTGCCCTGATGTCTGGCATGGTGGGCAGCAGTGCCAGCAACTGGGACAGAGAGCTGTGGAGTGACCAAGCTTCCCACCATGCTGGAACAAGGATGAGCTGTCTGTCCCTAGCCAAGCACGAAGGTTTCTCTGACCCACTGCACAGCAGGACTTAATATTGTGTCGATATTTATTCAGGTGGAACATCCCACAGAAAAAACTGATTGCTGGGCCATGAAGTGCCAGTGACATTAGCACATTCTCTACAAGGAAATACTTGTCCCAGTAGAAATAGGAAACTGGCTGGCAGAGGCACCTTCACCAGGAAGGGGGTATCTGCAGGGAAATACAGTGTTCTTCAGGAAAAAGAAGCAGCACCCACTCCTCACAGAGATGCTGAATTCTTCAGTTAAATATACTTTGACAAGAAAGGAAAGAACTACCCTGGAAAAGGGCAGGTTCAGGATAATGGAGATATTCCAGACAGGGAGAAAGTAGGAAGTAGTAGATAAGATTTTCAGTGTGAAGATTGCATTTTCCTGTTTCCTCACAGGCAGTGGGAGTATGGGTGTCTGTGAAGAAACAGGCAACCCACTGGATGTTACATCCCTGCAAAGATAGATGTACACAGGACAGCCAAGCTCCCTACCTACGCAGGTGAAGCTCCAGGGAAAGTCTGATATACAAAGGCCATGCTTAATCCCCTCCAAGGGGGGGATGGAGAGACAGAGCTGCAGAGATTGTGCAGGAAAGCTGGGCTGCGGGGAATTTGCATGTGATGCTGCATGGAGTTAGCATGTCAGGGAAGTCTATAGTGGGGTTCTCAGTCTCCCCATAAGCAGTGGGGTGGGTTAGTCTACAGCGTTTGGGAGCTTGGTCCATGAAGGATGTTACAGTTATAAAAACGGATTGAAAATGCTTTGAAGTTTAGTTTGGATTTGAAAGTTGTATTACCCGTCCTAGCAGTAACTTTTAATTGTATCTCTGGAAATTGGTAAAATTGTCAGTCTGGCTGGGGAGGCATTGATTAAAACCTGAGAAAAGAAACAACAGAGAATGTGAGAAGAGCTGAAGTGAGAGGGAATTACTTACCTCAGCTACTCTGCACTCTACTTACCTCCACTGTGCTGTCCGAGACCTTCTCCCCCAAATCCTTCTTGCCTTTGAAATAAAACAAAATATCTCACTCATGAGGTCTGTGCCTCTAGTCAAGAGCTGGCTCTCATACTGTGGACTGGAAAGTTAAAGGGAGAGGTGCAGGGCCAAACAAGAACAAATCCAGACCCTCTCGCAACCTGATAGCTGCTTAGCGGGATAAGAGGAGACCTCTTTGGGGTCCTGTCCTTAGGTCCTGATCTCAGTGCCATTCTAGTGAGTTGGCAGCAACTCACCTCTGCACTTGATGTTTGCTGGCATACAAGCCCTAGGCATGGACAGACACAAAGCCTTTGGTACAAAGAGGCTGGTCCAAAGTGTTAGTGAAGATGCTGGAGGAAGCTAATTGTACTGAGACTGTGTTTCACCAGTTCAGGGAAGAAAAAGTGGGCCAGGTTCTTCAGAAGTCACCCATGCTCCATCAGTAACACCTCTTTACTTAGATGTTACAGCTACAGACTGGGTAATGAGACTTCAGTGATTTTCCTAGGGTATCTGAAGAATCCATATGCTCTTACATTTCCACTATTTGCCCAAGGCTAAAGGATACAAAACTGAATGGTTCTTTTTGCAGTTAAGGTCACAGGAACCAACACACTTGCAAAGGCAGCACTGCTTGACCAAGAAAAGTTGGGTGTCCTCTTACCTGTTGGAGAGCCTTGCTTAGACTGCAATTCCATCTGGGCTCCGTTGGTCCTTAATGAGAGAGTCTTTGTCCCTTGCTGTTTCTCCAGTTCCCCTGAAAGACAGATATATGGAAATCAGTGAGGAGAGGGATGGAGGGAAGGACACCAGCATACTGAAGGAGCAAAATGGGAAGTCAACGAGGAGAAGTAATGCAAGAAAATCACAAGAGAGTGTCAAGAAGGGAGAGAGGAACAGCCAAGGAAAAAAACAAAAACTAGAGAGGACTTGACATGAAGAGGAACTATGTATCGCCACACAATCCTCTAAGTATGATCTGCATTTATACAGAATAAGTTAGTGCTGCACGTGACGGGACCACTGATGCTGAGCTGCTTTGGCTCATCAGTTTATACATGGAAGAGCCTTTAAAGGCTACATAGACATCTCATCTGTGTAATACAGGCCATGGAATGGCATAGACTGCTTGCCCTCTAGACATTCCTGAAGTGAAGGACAACTCTGCAGGGTACCAGACCTGTCCCAGCTATCTACAAATTATATTTGCACAGTCAAAGGAGTATGAGACAGAGAAGAGTCTTCTGAGCCTGACAGTCTAAGCTTCACTATTCCAGGCCACTGTATCATACACCCTGTTCCATAAGCATCGTAAGTAGTTAAGTTCTTACATTTCTCCTGCTGGCCAGGAGTCTGACTGCTTTTTCATCCTTTCAGTGAACCCAACAGTCCTGTTAAGACTTGTGCTACTGATCCTCTTTCCCGCTGTTCCTGAAGAACTCATTTCCTTGACCCTTTCTCCCTTGTAGTCACATGCAGTGTGATGGCATTGGATTGTGAATTGTATTAGAGACCCTTACACTCAATTCGTATCTGTTCCAGTTCTGTCACTTCTGCTATTGACTCTTTCAGATCTTCTACAAACTTCTGCATTTCCTCAGCACCCAGAGCACAGAAGTGTAGTACCTGTTTCTTCTCTGAGCCTGAAACTGGAGTCACCAGTGTAATGCCATGGGGGTAATCTGTAAAGGAGATATAAATAAAGAGACATTGGGCATTCTTGCTGGAGTAGTTGGCTGCTTCGGTATCTCTGAAGAACAGAGAATCTTCAGCATGAGTCCGATGGAATGGTACACCCAGAGTTTGTCACGCTGCAAACTGTGGGAATCTGCAGCATTCCAGCCCTATAAGAGAACAGAATGGCCAAGCTGCAGCAGCAAAGCAAGTGCCACCAGCACCACAGTGCTACCAAAACCAGAAAACTCTAGCTCTTAGTTATACTTTTTGCGATGCTGGCCCTGGGAACCTGAGCACAGAGGTAGGACTGTAAAGCCCCTCTGAATCCGTGGAAGAGTAAATGGTGTTTGTGAGGCCAGCAACCCTTTATCTTGTGGGAGATGCATCAGGAGAGGTTATCTGCTGGAGTCAAAGCCAGAACAGCCACTAACATCCACAGTGGCAGGACTTCTTCCCAGTCTCTAATCTTCAGAGAACATGGCAGGGGTGTTGGCACAGCTTTGGTGGGGGTGCTCATTGTGCTGTGCAGGGAGAATGGCAAAGAGAAAGATGTGGGCTTGTAGGTCTCCACTTAGTACTCCTCACAGGTAAAACACACAGGAATGTAAATGAAAGGACATGCCCAGAGAGTGAAAATATCACAGCAAAATTCCTTATGTTTTAAAGATCAGGTTGGGTGCAGGTGGTGACTGGAAATTCAGCCAACACAAGTAGAAGAGTAAGAGTGTACAGAAAACTTGACAGACTTTTGACTAGACTTCCTCTACTTTTTGCTCAATGGCCAGTGGTTTCATTCTCTGTTCTCCTTCCTTTCAAATTTCTCTAAATTTGATTTGTCTTTTTCCTTGCCCTGCTTTCACTTCTCCTGCACTGCTCCTATATCTGCCTGCCTTCCACTGGCAGTCTTGTATATGAGCCTTCCCATATTAGTCTTTACCAAACACGTCAAAGGACTAACCTGTTATTTGCTGCCAGCCCTCAGCTCCCCCTGTTTGTGTGCCAGGCCCCCTTTCCCCACCCTGTGTCTCTCTCATCTTGTTGAGATCACAAGCTCTTCAGGACATCTGCTTTTCTGTCTCTGCAGGGAATACACAATAGGATGCCTTTGCCAGAAGATCTCTGGGCACTACCAGGATAGTCACGCCAGCCCTGAAAGCTGATTCCAGCTCTGATGGTGCCTTCTGGGGATGCTCATTTATGAATGACCCTTTTGTTCATACAGGGATGTGAGAGCTTCTGCGTGTTGCAGAGGGTAGGGTGCTGAGGGAGAGACTCACGCTGCCAGCAGAGTAGAGGAGGGATGTAAAAAACTTAGTATAGCCACAGTCTGCCTTTCTTGCAGCGTGTTCTGCATGTGCTCATGAAACCCCAGTGGGCATCAGCCATGCTTGCCTGGGACTGCGGTGCTGCCCCTCTGCCTGCGCCAGCAGGAAGCCTGCCTGTGTCTGGAACTCCTCCACTGCACAACCAGCCTCAATCATGACACATCATGGCTCTATTCCCAGACCATCAAGGTCAGGCTGACTAGGGCTGGCCCCTCGCCATGCTTTGGTGGGTGCTGTTCCAAGGGCTCTGCTTCTGTCTTGGGAAGCTTTCAGCACAGCACAGCGTGGCACTGCACAGGGAGGTGGCAGTGGCACCTGAGCCTCTGCCAATGTCAAAGGCACTGGTGGGAGTTGTGACTTCGGGCTTGAGGGGACAGGGGCTAAAGCTGGCAGCAGAAGTTTTGCCAACAGGATTCTCCACTTACAGTTGGCTCCTGAGAGCTCAGTAGGGTGTATATGGGGACTGATTCCCTTATTCCTCACCAGTAGTGTTCTCCCTGACACCTTGACAAGCCAGAGCCCTCAGTGAGTCCCCTCTGCAGGTGCTCAGACCTAGGAGAGGTACCAAGAGCTTCTCATCACACTGTCCCTAAACAGTGATCTCCTCAGCACCAAGCCTCGATTTTCTCCCCTCCACTTTTAACTCTGATAGAATTTCTCTCCTGATGCCAACTCACCCTGGGTGACACAGCCCCCTCCCTCCTCCTCCCTTTCCCTGGCAAACCCCTCCAAGCAACCAAGGAGCAATGGACTTACATTCATTCTCAAAGAGATGGAACTGCATCCCTAGCAGGCCGACTGACTTGCAAAATGTGTATGTTGAGGAGCTTTTCTTCTTCGGGCAAAGCTTGAGGATCTGTTGGAGGGAGAGATGCATCACTGGGCAGGGTCCTGGGGAACAGTGAGGCAAGAACAATGCAAACTGCTCAAAGCAAAAAAGCTTTTAGCAAGCTCTGTTAAGTGTAGATGGGAGCTTGGTGACTGACAGGCTCTTTGCCCAGAAAGCTGCCTGCCATGCTGCACTTGTAACAACACTTCTGAAATTCTGTAGGCACCATCCTGGGGCCCACTCAACTCTCTGTCTCCCAGGGGTCCTGGCTTTTTGATTACCACATTTCTAACTTTGCAAGGGTAATTCTATACACCAAGGGTCAGATAAAAAGGCAAAGGGAAGCCTGTCATAAATATCTTAGAGCTGGGAAAAAGAGCATAACTGAATGCTGTGCTGCCTGTGTTCCTCAGCAGTAGTTCTTATGGATCCTTGGAGTAGAGGGATAGCAAGGAACAGACCCTCTCCCCAGATTCACAACTGTACAAATGGATGCAGAGGAATAGTGGTAAAGATCTCTTGTCCTCTGCTTCTATGAAAGGGTTTGGTTTTAGCCTTACATTTGCAAAAAACACAGTTTCATTTTGCCATTAAATTCAGCAGGATTTTCTTCATCCTCCTCCCAGTCTCAGTGTACCTGTGCTCTCCTGTACCTGCCTGAAATCGTTTCAAGGTTGCTGGGGCAGGACACTTTCAAAAGTACTATACACATTTGGGGGTCTGGTAAGTACTATATAGTCTGCTAAAACCTTTTCCATGTTAGAAGGCAGTGGTTTTAAAGTGTCTGGCAGGAAAGATTTGAAGTCATGAGAGGGCTCTGTCTACTATAGTACAAGCAGACAAAGAAATGAACCTCGCTTTCATGAAATGAACCTACCTCCCTGCTGGCAAAGGCATGAGAGAGAGCAATGACATTGCTTGGATGGTTCTGGGATGTGACAGTTTGTTTTTTCAAGGGTTAGTGGAGTTTTAGATTTAGTAGGTTTTTAACAGTGAAGGATCCAGAGCTATGTCTTACAATGCTGATGAACCAGGAGATGATCTGTCCTTAGGAGACAGGGGGGAAATGCATGTTGTGGATTGGTTTTAGATTTCTGTACAGAAATCAGGGTGAGCTTTATTACTGCAGTGCCTAATTGTCAGAGCACACTCACCACCAGCAGGTCATTGAAGAGGAAAACTTCCCTTTGGTGAGCTGCCTGCTTCTGCACTTTGTTCACGTCGGTCACTTCGTACAAGCGGCTGCAGCAGACCAGCCGGCGATGGGGCACAGACAGAACCTGCAGGGAACCCACAAGGGATGCAGAGGCTGAGGGAGGTGCCACTGGTGTCTCTCCCACCCTCAGCCTGTACGACCCTGCCCACCGACAATAGCTCAAGCCAATTCTGCCCGCTTTGCCCACTCAAATCGTCTCCTCACCACCGCTCCTCGCCGTCACTTTTCCTGCTGGTGCAGTAGCAGGGAGAGCTGTGCCTTTGTGACCCAGATAAATCAGGGGGCAGGCTGCAGGCAACCCTCTTGATCACACCCCTGCCTTTATATACCTCTGCCTTCCAATCCCTGGGTGACTGCTTATCCTCTCTCACCCCGCTGGACATCTGCAGGTTTCCTGGGCTTTGAGAAATTATTCTGCTCCTTTGGGGTAAACAGTATGTGTGTTTTTGCATTACAGATCGGTTACTGTTAAAGAAGCTGTCTATGCATTTGAGGATCTCCTAACCCCAGCAATCTTTAGGGAACTCATTAGAGACAGATGGCTAAAATTGTTTTCTATCACTTTGCCTTCCAATTCCTACACCCTTAGGAGGCCTGAAAGTTTGAAACACTGCAGAGCTATGAGTGGAGCACTGGCAGGCAGAACCTGCAGTAAAATTCTTAGGCAAACAAGTACTGCCCTAGATACTGTAAATTCTGGCTAAGGAGATCCTCCAAAATTAGGAGAGAATGAGATATAGCAGGGAGAAAAGTGTTGGGAGAAAAAGGAATAAATTCAACAAGGAAAGTATTACATAGGAGGAGGAAGGGCCTAGAGGAAAAACACAGAAAAGAGGGCACTGAGGGAGGAAGGGGACAGGGTTTTGTGCCAGCAGGGTTATGGGTGCTCACCGTTTTCATTCCAACTATGGACTTCTCCACTTTGGTGACATAAGTCACATGGTCCTCATTAGACTTTAGCTCCTTCTGCTGGATCCTCTCATAGATTCCCACCACCAGGTCCCGTGGGATGTCAGCACCGTCGTCCACCCCTGCCAAACACAGAGAATGTATGGTTCCTGGCAAGCCACTCCTGCCTCTGCACTGTGCAGTGCTGGGAAGGCTGCAGGGGAAGAGCAATACTTCACTTTAAGCTGTCTTATTTCTTGCTCTAACGCATCTAATGCACCAGCAGGAGAGACTGACACCTCTAAGGCCAATGCAGAAGATTTCATTATTCCATTGCTCTGCATGGTGGCTCCTTTCCATGTGTTCTCTAAGGTTTTATAGCCACAATTTCACATTGATATATCTTGGGCCATTCAGCAGCAACCCCTGCATTGATTTCATATCATCAGAAGTGCTAGATGTGGAGAAGACCTATGATGGGACTCAGCAGCTCTTCCTGCCAATGCAAGCATCAGCTCTCCTTGTCTGCTTGGTGACCTCCACCATTTTCCTTCTGTGCTGTCTCCTAGGAGTGATACTTTCCTGCTATTCTGTCTGTGATATCTCTGTCTTGATCCTGCCCCTTTCCTCTTTTACATCTCCTTGGGTAATTCTCCAAATTTTGCTGTCTGACCCTTCAGAGCCTGTCAGAAAAGTTTTCTTTTACCCTTCCCTGAGCCAAACACTGCAAATCGAACTGCCAGTCCTTTCTCCAAACCGAATTCCTTCAGTCATTCTGTATTGATTTTCTCTGCTTTCCCTCCAGCAACCTGGCCTGAGAAGAACTACCCTGAGTGATACAGGTGAGGAACTGCTGAGGAATGGAGAGGCATTGTCATCTCCTGGCTCCCTCATCTACATCCTTGCAAATTCATCCTGAACACTCTGCCTTTTTTCAAACACAGGTTGGTGAAGGTACTGAGCTGGGCATTGGCCTGCAGGTGAGTCTGGAAGGAACTGTCTCCTCACCATGAGGTGAGGGACCCTCATGCTGGCTTAATTCATTGTGATGTTGACTGGCAGATTTTCAAGCAACTCTAAAGAGTAAGTTAACAATAAAAAAAAAAAAAAAATCCCTTTTGAGTTAGCGCTTTCAGCTGTAATACTAAAGGTAATGATGGCAGGTAGCATCCCCATTCAGTATCTCTAGAATTAACTTGAAAAGGGACCTCAGTGTCATATTATGCCAGTCTGAAGCAGATGACAAATTGTGGAAGGTGTGGGAGGCTGAGACGACACTTTCTGAACAGCAATCAGGACAAAGAAATAAGTCAAAGGAACCCACAAAAGTACAAAATCTTCAAAAAAATACACGAGTTTACACTGGAAAAACTTAGAGGGAGCTTCATCTGAATTGCAGATGTGCAGTAAGAGAAATTTGGAAGATGGCTGACCTAGGATGACCTAGGACTGAATATGGCTGGGAAATTAGACAAGAATTTGCCTAGACATGATGTCAAAAAGGCCAAACAATACTAAGGTGCATTAGTAGATCTGAAAATAAGGACGAGGCAGTGGCTCTATATATGAGCATGTTGTGACCACGTCTGAAAAAGTGCTTTTAGCAACCTATTAGCAAGATGGGAAGGACTGACCTTGAAAACAAAAGAAAATCGATTTGGGGAACTGATGTATCAGAAATTGCAAAGAGGTAATGTATGCATGAACTCTGTCACGCCTACAGTAACTATAAGTAATTGCAGGCAATTAAGAAGGGGAAGATTTAGCCTGAATAGAAGGAAAATGTGTTCATATATTCAAACCAGCAAGGAGGGGAAGGGCTTGTTTAGCACAATTCAGCAGGGTCTAAGAAGGATAGAGCCGAACAATAGGAAAATTTAATACAATGGACTGCTTCCAAGCAATGAGATCTATTAAAAGATGAAACCATCTCTCAAGGAAAATGGCTGGTTTCAGAGAAGGCTGGACAGCTTTCTGCAGAAGAAAAAACTAATTAGATTTTTCCCTTTCCCAGCATTCTAGAAGGGACCTCAAAGGGCCTCTCATGTCTGGCTCACAGGGAGCAGCAGCAGCCTGGAGAAAGACAGTTCCCCTAGATTTTTGCTGCCTTCACCTGGGCAGAATTTAGATCATCAAGAGGGCAAACAAAATCAAATAGGACCCTCACCTCTCAGGTTGCGAATGAAGTCCTCCAGCATCATCTTCCTGTCAGGCTTGATGTTGGGGCTGTACATGTCCGTGTTGAGGAGGATGATTGCAAAGGCCAAGATGAAAATGGTGTCCGGGTTGTGAAACTGCTGGACCACATCTGGGTTGCACATGCAGTACCTCTGGCTGCAGCAGAAGGGATGCACACACTTAACATGGAACATGGGAGCCCTCTGCTCCGGGGTAGCAATGGCTTTATCACAAGTGGAACAAATTGCTCCTTTCACTCCACCTCCCATACAAAGGAGAAGGAACTGACTGCTCTCTGAAGGCAAAATTTCCCCACCAGTGGCTGAAGTAGCCCACTGAAACTTCAGCCTTCTTGTCCTCAGGAGCCAAAAAAGCAAGTGAGATTGGAGAGGTGTCACTGTTTAGGGGTAATACAGCAGGTGTCTACTCCAGCCTGCCTTGCTAAAGACAAAGCACTCCTCTGGAAGCACCAAAGGAGCAACCCAGCACCACTGCAAGTCCCACTGCTGCTCTTCCTTTGAACACACCAGTGAACAGGGAATCCCTTGCTGGCAGACATGTCAGCACTGGCCTCACTCGGGCCCTTTGTGCCTTTCATGCCACCGTACATCTGACACAGACGTGGCTCATATGCAACAGTGGCACAGAGGACTCCACACTTCAGAAGCCCCTCCACGGCCACCCTGCTTGGAAGGGAAATCCACAATCATTCTCTCCATGACTGTTTTTTTGCCTTGGGTGTGTTCTCTGCTTCCACCTGGTTGCAGCAGTGGGGCTGCAGGGCTCACTCTCTTACCTGAAAGCCTCAATTAGCCGCTCCACCTTCTGTGCCTCCCCCTGCACGCGGATGTGGGCCTGGAATTTCCGCAGGGCTTCATCCAGCTCCATGCCTGAGAAGTCCATCTCGTCCACCACACAGCTGTGAGAGGAAGACAGCTTTCATCAGAATGTCCTCCCCTGGATTACACCAGGTAGGCTCCTTCACTGCAGTGCCAAGGCTCAGTCCTCCAGGGAAATACCATGGGAAATGCCCTGAGACATCACTGCAGCAGCCCAGGTCATGCTTTCAGTAGGCAGTAATTTCAGACAAGTGATTTCTGTGCTGTACAGCTGGTGAATAATTCTTGTGCTTAACTACATATATATTTATATATTTGCGTGTGTATGTGTATATACACCATGATATACACAAACCATACCACATACAGCATATGTATTTACACATGCATATACATAGAAAGTATACATATAATATGTATATGTATTGATATTTACCTGCATCCATATAGGTATCTAGACATCTATATTGACATAGATATTTAGATACCTATATCAACACCAGTAATCAATACAGAGATAGATCCATCTATTTCTGACTTTCTATCATCTGGTAATCCTTCACACATCATTCATTCCTCCGTCCCTGGCAGCACATGCACTTCTTCACTACTTGCTTATCCATCCTCCTCTTATCTCAGTTCACTGGCCTGTTCTCAGCCTCCATTCTGTCCAGTATCCATCCCCTTTGCCAACCCGTACCTTCACCACTCTTCACTTCCTCTCAACCACAACGTTCATTAGGTCTTTTAAGAGCAGAGCCAGCTCAGGGAAAATAGGAAAGGGACGCTGTTGTACAGAAGTAACAATGTTACCAGCAATAACCTTCTCGTCTGGTATCACTTTTCATTTCAAAGTGGTGCATTGCCCACTCGCAATTGCACTTGCCCATTCATGGCCAAGTCAGATACCCCAAGAAGGGGATGCCACCTCTTGTATTTCCCAGTAAAGCATTGTCAGCTTATAAAGGCCCTGCTGTTAGTCTCCAAAACCTGCTACTACAGTTCTTGCTGTCTGTATTAGTCAAATAATCTACTTGTTCTTATTCTTACTGCCTGATATTTCAGTCACTTGTAAAGACAACACCTTCCCCATGTGGCTTCAGCACATTCTGTTAGCTATTCCTACCTTTTGTGCTCAGGTCATTACTGCAAGCATTAATCAAAAGACTAGACTCAGAAAAGTCTGTTCATAACCTCCCTTAGGCCCAAATTCCCATTTCAGCAGAGCATGTAGGCACTAATATCTGCATCAGCCAATTCTCTCCCCTCTTTATGATTCCTCTGCTAATTTGTCTCTCTTCCATTCTCCACTAAATATTTCTCCTCTCCAACGCTTTGCTGAAGTATAGAATTACCTTCTGCATGTCCCTTGTCTAGAAAACTAGTTATTTTAACAAAGACAGACGTTGAATACTGTCCAGTGGCTTTTGTATGTAGCATTTACTTTCCTATCTGTCATTACTCTTTCCCACAAATAAATTTTCAAAGCTGACATTCTGTCTGACAGACCAAGAAATTCACAGCTGCCAAAGTCCCATTTGCTTTAAGCCTTCCTTAAATACAAAGTTACTAATTTGCTAATGGCACCAACTTGGCATAAGAAATGTATTAAAAATTCAAGAACTTCACATTTTCTGCGTCTACAAGCCTTGGATACTAATTCTATCTAACCCTCCCCACTCTTTATTTCATTGTTTGTGTTGTGTTTGGATTGCTTTCTTATGTTGTAAAGGATACACTGACCCCAACTTTAAGGTTAGGAGGAAATTTTCCCCAAGACAGGTTGTCTGGGACTCTATGAGGAGTGGTACAGGGAAAATAGAGGGGGAAGGGATTATCTCTCTTCTAGATCCTTCCATTTCCTAGGATTACTGGAAATTTTGCCAGACATATATTTCAATAAAGGGATGTGCTGTCACCAGTTTCTTCTTCTTCCTTTCTGTGATAAACTGGAAATGTGTCTGTTGGTCTTTTCCACAGTGCTGCAGTTTGCTGTGGGCTTGTTGGGAAGTGGTTTGTGAACTAGGCTGAGTGCCATGTGCAGCCTTACTAGGATAAAAATCTGTTGTACAATGCCTCAAATGGGTGAGGGACAGGGTTCAAATGCTCAGAGACGTCTTTCCATTCTTCTGTTGCCTTATTGATTCAAAGCTGAGATATCATCATTTAACTGGGGTGACACCCACAGAATAACTTACCAAGAGCTCTGACTGAACATAAAATGCTTTATATCTTCTAACGCTGGAGTTGTTACAGCCTCAGCTATGAAATGTGGGCTCTTTCCCTGCACAAACTCCATATAATCGAAATTTAGGAACAATTGATGAGAAGCAAGGGAAGAAAATCAAAGGGACTGCTCTCATAGAAAATCTTCCATGAAACATTTTTTTCTCTCTCCAAGAGGTGGACTGCAAAAATACTCACAAATGGTTTCTGGCAACAGAAAAACCTTCTTCCACTGCCTCTTTCCTTTGTTATTTTTATTTTTCTCATACTTATACTCACTCCCTTGGGTTAACATCAAGGCATTCTGCTTCTTGGAATTTATCTTTGATAGTAAAAAGAGGTTTTCTCTGGTTAGTCATTATTGTGTTCACAGCTGCAACCACCTCTGCACTTGGACTTTTGTTATTATTTTTTAATCCTTTCCAAAGTGTGATGTTTCTCAGCATTGACCCCAACGATTTTGTTGCTATTGTCTGCTTCCAGACATGTGAAAGCAGAGTCCTTGCACACACCAGGGAGACCTGCTGAGGTCACCCAATCCACCAGCATTAAATCATCTATCTTTTGCTCCCTCCTTCCCTTTTTGATCAGTCTGTCCCCTTCCACACAGGCTGCTCTAACATGTCCTCCCCTTTGTGTACAAATCTCAAGTAATAAAGTCAATGCCCTTGATACAGAAAGCATCAAACCTCTGTTAGGACAAGTAGGACAAGACAGCTGTTCATAGCTCTTTTCAGACTCAAACAGGCACTGTTATACTGTTGTAAGTCATACTCAGCTTCTCCTTTGAGAGTTTCTCTCACAGATGCAGGTTTACTTTGTAAATTTTAAGATGAACTCCTGGGAGTCTTTTCCATTTGTCTCTAAGCCCAAAGAAGGATGTCCTGCTTCCTGAGAAAAGTTGACCAGGCAGAAAGGACATGTCAGGAAGAATGTTTGACTCAAGTAAAGTCAGCCTATGCTTGGATTTTATTTATCTGACAAAGCCTGTGCCAAAGGCCTGAGGAATAGCTCCTAGAGGAGCCATCAGGTAGGCTGCTACTTTCTGCTGCTAGACAGCCTGGAAGAATGGTGGACCACAGCTGTCTGATACTTTTTTGTGAGCAATTTGACATAGGAAAGTCCATTCAAAGAAAAGCTTTGTGCTATGGGGCTGCCATGTTCCTGCTCCTCTTCTACATGGCTACAAGTTTTGCTGCCTTGCCTGACCTCAGATTCCTGTGCTGATTCCTGTTACCTTCCCAAATGTGCTGTGGTGCCTCTGTCAGAGCTCCCCTGAAATGTAATGCAACTTTTTTTTCATGAAGCCAGAGCAAGGAGGTCTTTTCTTTCCAGGGCAGAGATCCTGGAAGCTGGCACAGGATATGAGAGTCGGTGGCTCTCTGCATGCAAGGAATAAACCAAGAACTTATGTGCACATGCCAAAACCAGTGCCGGCTTGATTTTTTTCCACAAACAGCAGAACACCTGTGAGATGGCTATTCCAAGACCACCAGGAGGTCTGAAGGATAATGAAGCAGGGGCACAGTAATCACCTCATAAAATCTCCTCCTGTTTCAACTCCTTCATGCCCACAAACTTGCAACAAGCTATACAAATTGAGCTCACAGTGCTTCCAGAAACGCATTTAGCCCATTTTAGCATTTGCAGGGATACGACTTTGGATGTTTGGACCATGTTGCTGAAGTGTGAAGGAAAAGTGCTGACACCCTGCCTCACAAACAAAGCAGTGGGGTTTGAAGGCTCTTGTGCTGCCTGTGTACATGGGGAGCTTGATCTGCCCTGGGACTTCCAAAAGACAGGCACCTCACAACTGCAGAGTGTTCCACACCAGCTGCCAGCACCAAAGAGTGGGCTTCTAGATGGGTTATTTTGCCCAGATATTATCTCTGTGGTAGCCATGCTGCCTCCTAGGCTACAGGGCACTCCCCCCAAAGGGGGTGGACATAGTGGCTTCAGAGCTGTGAGGACTTAGCACAGGGCTAAGCATGGCAAAAAAAGCCTGTGGCAAAAGGGTTCAGTGAAGGCAGGAAGCAGCTGTATCATGTGGGGCTGGGATCTGCTCACCCAAGTGTAATGACCTATTTTCCAGCTTTTCCGCTCAGGTGACAATGCAGCAGGAGCTGGGATGCAACTAAAAGTGTCTGTAATGAACCTACAGCCTACACTCAGGGAGGGAGCAATGGGGGAGGCAGCCAGGTGGAAAGTTTAAAATCACAAGGCACAAAGATATTAATAAAAAAACATCCCTTTTCTCATCCTACCTAATTCTACGGGCTTTCCGCAGGTGATCCAGGATTTGGGTGAATTGTAGAGGAAGAGCTCAGCTTCCTGTGAGGAGGCTGCCCTGCACGTGCTAACTGAACAAAAACTTAGCAGCACTCACTGATTCCTTGCACCAGTGGGCACAGGTGTGTGTCCCAATCCTGCCCTCCGTGCCCCCTTGTGCAAGGATAGTCTCTACAGTGAAGACCACATGACACATATTGCCTGCTGTTTTTCTGGGGCTGATTCATGCCCACTTGCCCTCCCGTGGTTGTTGGTAGCTCACATGGTTACTTGGGCATTCACTTCTTCCTAAGCAAGGAATTGCCTAGTGTACCATGTCTTGCACCAAAGCTGCCTCGCAAGTACAGAGCTGTTCCCACTCCAGACATGCTGACCATGCAGGGGAGGGTTCTGCCCAGCCTATACCTTCCCCTCCAAGGGACATTGGGAACATTCCCTTGGGAACAAAACACTGGTTTCCTGTGGACCTAGGCAGGTTCGAGCAGCACCCTCAGCCTTCACAAGCCTGGCATGGGAAAGCAGTTCTTGCTTACATTTGATCTGTGCTACAGCTCTGCTTGCAGCAGGAGGCCAGAACTGCCTAACACGTTCTTCCCTCTGTCCTGTTTCCATCACATCATTATCTATTGCTCCACAGCATAAGCTGCAACACTGTGCTGCTCAAACCCTCCTGTGACGCAAGCTCCTTATTGATCCTCTGCAATGTCCTCAGTGAGAAGGGGATTAAGGCTAGTTTGGGCTGACCTGACAAGTTCATTATGCCAGTCCATGAGGAATCTAATGCTTATTTGAGAGACAGTCTCTTTGCTGGACTTACAGTCCTAAAAGCAGCTTTTCTCTCCCTGACTTTCCATAGAGAAAGAGAAGACAATACAGGCTCGACAGACAGGAAAGCTGCTCACCCACAGGGAGAGCGTGTCCAACAGCATCTCACAGTCTAACACCATCCAGCCCCCGACTCAGCACATCTCCTCTGCTTGAGTCCCTGCCCATTTCTCCTCTGACAGCAAATGCACCAGAACAGTCACTTCTGCACCTCTGGGTCCCACGACCTGAGCACAAACCATCCAGTACCAGCGGCACAGCCGACTCCATTCATGACATCACATTATCTTGTTCGTGAATGAACAAGAATGGATAAATGGAAGCAATTCCTGAGTCAGAAACAGGAGGAGGGGAAGAATGAACGAAAGTGAAGGGAAATATGAATGAAGGACAACAAAAGCAACAGATAAATAGAGAATGAATAAAGGATGCAAGAATGATGATGAGTCTCATATTAAATATAGATTTTAATGCTTTGGGTCTGACTTTTTTTAAGTAAAAGAGTAATTTTTCTGCTGTACTTGCCAAATAGGTTTGATTAAAACTGCTCAGTACCACATAGGTGCTTTAATGACCCAGGCTACCTCTTTCCAGCTGTATTCCCTGGACTGCTAGACATTGAAATCCTGGGATAGGTCCCCAGTTACTCTTCCCAGCTGGCTGCAGGACAGGTTTTGGAAGCAGATTCCCAGGAGAAGAGGCTGGATCCTACTGTGGGATGCTGATTGCAGTGCATGGTTGTTCTGTGGGATTCTTAAAATAGGTTACAGATGGGATTTATGCCCTGTAACACAAAATGCCTAAAAGCTAGATGTCCAGCCTAAACCAGCACATTGAGGAAAACAAGACTCTTGAGGGATACATGGCTCTTTGATGAAAGGAATTCATAAATTGCTAGAAAACACTAAATTTGATGGTGGCCAACAATAGGTGAGATAAATCCTTGTTTTAAGGATTGAAGCCTTTTCTACAAGAGAAAAATTACACAGTGCATCTTCCTAAAGAGGGAGACCTAAGCAGGCTAGTGTTATCAAAATGTATGTGTCCTGATAGTCAGAAACTGTTGAAAATCCCCTGCCCTCTCCCTCGATCCTCTGGCTGGCATGTACAATCACTTGTGAGTTATCCAGACACCTTGTCTGAGTTCCAAGAAAATCAGTTAAAGGTTAAAAGATAAAAGTAGGAAGATGGAAGGGATACTATAATTTCAGGGCATTTAGGTGTTGGGCATGAAGGTGTGGAAAGGCAAAATAGCCTACCCAAGTGCTCCAAGCCTCATAAAATGCTTACCATCGCCTGAATCCTGTTCATGTACATAAAAGGATTTGCAGCCAGCATGGCTCTTCTCTGGAGCTTTGCACTTACTAGTGGGCAGTAAAGTGGGGTCATCTTCACAGTGCCAAATGCCACTCTGCATCCCTGAGCTCTGTTGTGACAGCAGGAACAGAGGTTGGTTTGTCTGTCAGCCAGCACAGCTTCAATATCTGTGGAAGCCAAGAGAACTTTGCAGAGTGCAGACTTATGGCTGGCCTTTACAGCTGAGTCTGGAGTTTGTAACCTGGGCAGCTCTGCCCCACCTCCAAATGCACAGGGGAGGCTGACACTTCTGCAGATGTTTTAAAAGCTGTCCTATAATTTATTCATGCAGTTGGGTTAATTTAACCTGGCTGCAGTAGAAATGTTGCTTACAATACACAATTGCAACATAAGTTTTCACATCGAGCGAAAGCTAAACTAACACAGCAAGTGGCATCAATAATTGAAATTGCTTTGGGGAGGTAGAGGAGGCTCCAGGGTTAGGTTTGGGATGTGAAAGAGCACAGATATCCCTGACTGCATGCAAGCTTGTTCACGCAGATGGTCAAGCTGTCCAAGAACTACTGCGTGCTCACGGATGCCCTGCCTGGACATTTGACCTTGCCAGAATTAACAGTGCCTGTTCTTCTTCTGCCAATTTGGGACACAACAGTGGCAGTGCTATTGGGCAAATTGTGCAAAAGCTACTGTAGGGGGTATTGTTGCTTCAACGTGGTCTCCAGGGAATACCACATTGGTTTTCTAAGCGTGAGTAGATGTGGGGACTGCAAGACAGCCCTTGCAGAGGCTATTCTCCCAGTCTGTGTCAGTGTTCCTGAGCTAGTTTGATGGAGTTGGATGGAGAATGAGAACCAGACTAGTTCTTAGACAGTTCTAAGATGTCAAAAGGTCTTTGATCTGCCTCTTGTTCCCATAGAAACAGCTCAGAAGTTGTGACCAGCCCTTGAGCTATAGTGCACTGTAACTGCCAGCCCTCTTCTTCCTGCAGCATGGGCAGGTAAAATATACAGGATGATAATCCCAAGCCAGAATTTCTCCTGTTAATGCTTTCTCCATTGTTTCCATGCATGTCACACTCTTGGGTGTGCAGCCATTGCCCAGCCAGCCCTCACAAGCAGCTGATGAAAATTTGCTTGCAAAAACCACCAAACATTGCTACCTCCAGCTCAGAACTGACACAGGAAGAGGATGAAAGTACCTTCAAACAGCACAGCTACAACCAGCTGAATGTGCGTGTTCTTTCTTTCCTGTTTTACGAATTTTGTGTATATTTTAAGTCTACTTTTATCCTTGCCTTTAAGGGAGACGAATCAGCCATTAATTGTGAAGAGGGGCTGGCAGCACAGACTGTTAGTGCAAGCATATCATCTGTTGCCTGGAGAGATCAGACACGGGTTTGAACCCTGAATTCAGATCAGTTGCTTGATACATATCCAGGCACACACAGTCCATGTCCAAGATACATCCACAGCCTCAACAGCTCAGTCCCCATCTTTGAGCCTTGCTTTCTACAACTGTAAATAGGATGGCAGGGTTACTCTTTCGTAAACATTGGGAGTGGTACAATGAGAGGTGCAGTGGAAACTCAGGTTAATGAGCACGATGGAGTAGGGTCCCTGGCTTCAGTGGCCCCCCTGCTCTATGCTGAAACAAGACAGGCAACCACGACACAGCAGCTGCCCTGCCTTGGGGCTGGGAGGCAGGTACCAAGCTTTGCAATAGGGACTGTTCTCAGGAGCTGCTGACACAGAGTTTGTAGTCCCCTGTGGAGGCAGAAGAACATGGTCGTTTGCAGGGATGATGCCAGATTTAGGACTACAAGTAAGCAACAGCATATTGCTATTGCAATATTTCCCTGTCTCTGCAGAGGCTAGGTTTGGACTTCAGCAGATTATCTGTCAGGGGAAGCAGTCCACACATTACTTGCTGGAGAAAAAGAGGCAATTACTTTTAATTGTGGCTCTCAGCATTAAGAGACTGGAGAGAACATGTGTCTTGTTGCTGGCCAAATCAATACCCATACAGTATATTAAAAAAGAGATGAAATAAAGGTCAGGTACCTGCAGCAATAAGCAACAGAAATTGCAGTGGGAATGAAGTTTGAAATTTGGACCTAGATTTGGCTCTCAAACTTTGTCATCCTCCAGTCTTTTTCTGGAATAGAAGTGCATTGGATTTGGGGCTTCTGTATGGTTTGGTTCAAGAGAAACCACTGCAAAACTCAAGGGGTAAGAGAGAACATTTTGGAGAAGGGGAGAATATAATAAAGGATCTAATGCAAAGGCCTTCCCACCTAAGAACTCTCTTTCTGCATAATAAAAGAAAGACCCAGCTGAGCGCTGGTCATCCCTTGAAATGTGTCTCTGAATGAGCTAGACTTGAAACGAGAGAAGTGGCTGAGAGACACAGGGCTCGTGTGACCAGGAGAGAACTGAAGGTGACAATCCAGCAAAGACAGTGACTGAACAGAAGCAGGGGGGATATCTGTGAAAAAGGACAGTTCAGCTCATTGGAGATTTTGGAGTGGGGATGTTCCTCAGTGCTGTGGGACTGCAGTGGCAATGACAAACCCTTAGTAGCATGCTTCCTCATACAGGCCTCCTTAACCCACTTCTCATTATCCCTGTAATGCAGTTGGACAAACTGAAAAGGACACCCATCTCCAACCTGGACAGAAGGAGAACCAGATGTGTAGCCAGCAATCACTTCTCCCTGCTGGTCAAGGAGCAGATATTTTATCTCCTCTGCCTCTCTTAGTGCTTCCCAGAAAGCATTAGAGGTGCTTTATCTGGATGGGGTGAGATACCAGCCACGGAGTTTCCCAGACCCAAAACCTCCCAGCATCACTAGTCCTAAGCCCTGACAGTGCTGAGCTCCTGCTAGATGATCACAGGCCTTCTGAGGAGAGACTGAAATGAAAGGGCTGATGATACTAAACACAACACTGGAAAATGTGTTGAGGGGTGCCGGATAGGGAGTGGGAATGGTGGGGTTCCTGCAGAGTGGAGATGGAGTGTTATGGAGAACAACGGAGTGCTTGCTGATGCAGCCAGGAGCACAGTGGGCTGGCAACTCCTCTAAAGTGTGGGAAGGAGAGGAATAGGTTTCCACACTTACTCCAGGACATCTCTGTTGAACTGCTTCTTGCTGTTTCCCAGGAATTCCCCAATCATCTGGCGGCTGAGGCCCTTCCGCTGGAGCAGAAAGTGTGCCACCCCAATGGGGGTGTCCGGGATGAAGCCTCGGGAAATCAGGAACTGGATCCCCTTGTCTGGGTTTCTGAAAGGGAAGGACAGAGACATGGTGAGTTTGCATGATCTCTTTGAGGCACTGTTGCCTCTGGCTCCCCTCAAGGATTGCAGCAATGCAGCCCTTGGTATGTGCCTGGGCTCCTATGAGTTCACGCCTGTGGCAGGAATGGGACTGGCTGGGATGAGGAAAAGTGACTTGTGGTGTCCCACCCAGTTGCTGCTGAGGACAAAGTGATGGCATAGGACCTGCTGTGTCACTTACAGCACCTGCAGTCACCTGGTAGTCACAAGTGCCATCCCACTGCCACAAAGGATCCTGCTGCATTATACCATGCCTCATCAGTGACTCTCTTCTGCCATCCACCTGCTCCAGAGTCAAAGGCTCCTGTATCATCCCCATCCCACTGTGTCCCACACAGACAGCTCAGGAAATGTCAGTACATTCAGTTGCTCCAAATGTAACCCACAGAGAGCTGTGCCCAAGGATCAGAGGTGAGAACTGGGCAAATCACCTTTTGCTTGAGGGGAGCTGGGGCTACACCTTCTGTAAGGCAGATAAAGGCGAAGATAAAAAGGTGTCTGTGAAGAAACTTAGGAAACATTGTCGCCATGGTCTATGGGCAAATGAGGATCAAGGCTGAAAGGGAGATAATGAAAAGTGGGGTTTTCTCCCTCTGTAACTGTGAGTGCCTCTCTGAAAACAGGTCTAGTGCTGAGTGGGCCCAATTGCCTGGCTGTGGGAGTGATTCTCTGCTTGATAGTGCTAGATACAGAAATATAGAATGGTTTGGGTTAGCAGGGACCTTTAAAGGTCGTCCAGTCCAATCCTCCTGCAGTCAGTAGGGACATTTACAACTAGATCAGGTTGCTCAGAGCTCCCTCCAACCTAATCTTGAATGTCTCCAGGGGTAGGGCATCTACCACCTCTCTGAGCAACCTATTTTAATGTTTTGTCACCCTCATTGTAAAAAACCTTTTCCTTACACCTAATCTAAACCGACCCTACTTCAGCTTGAAACCATTACCCTTTGTTCTACTGCCATAGGCCCTGCTAAAACAGTCCCCATCTTCCTTGTAAGTCCCCTTCAACCTCTGAAAGGACACAATAAAGTCTTGTCCTGGAGAACAAAAGTCTTCCTTCTTTTGTCCAGGCTGAACAACCCCAACTCTCTCAGCCTTTCCTCATAGGAGAGGTGTTCCAGCCCTTTGATCATCATTGTGCCCTCCTCTGTACTCACTCCAACAGGTCCATGTCCTTCTGGGGACCCCAGAGCTGGATGCAGCACTCCAAGTGGGGTCTTACAAAAGAGGAGTAAAGGGACAATCTCCTCCCTTGACCTGCTGGCCACACTGCTTTTGATGCAGCCCAGGATACAACTGGCTTTCTGGGCTGCGAGTGCACATTGCCAGGTCATGTCCAGCCTCTCATCCACCAGCACCCCCATGTTCTTCTCAGCAGGGCTGCTCTGAATCCGTTCATCCCCCAGCCTGTATCAGTACCAGGGGTTGCCCTTCCCTCTCGGGGGGTAGTGCATGTCTCAACAAGCACACATATGTGTGCATGTATGACCTGTATGTCTGGATTTCTTTTGCACCCTACATGTTCTTTAGAGCCTGTGTGTCTACATATTTTGGCTTTCTCCTCATGCCTCCTGCAAGCACACGTGCTTCTATGCATCCTGGCAGTGGCTGTGAGCCCATGTGGTGCCTGTCCCACAGGACAGACAAGAATGAATTGCACATGTGCATTGTGCAGGAGGTTTTCTTCTCATATTTCAGTCTGCCCCACTGAAGGGTCTCTGTCAAGGTGCACTCTTGGCTGAGGTGAACGAGTGCAATGCCAGGAGGATCGCCACATTCCTTGGGTCCTCTCAGCTGGTGAGCGGGGAGAGGTAATCGTGTGACTTCATGAAAACGATGCCCTACTTCCATCATTAACCCAAATTCAGGGTTCTTTGTCAAGGCTCAAGGAGTGGGCTTGCTCAGGCTGTTTCCTGGGGTGGGGAAAGGATAGGATGAGATTTCGGAGCACGTGAATGCATGATACGCAGAGGCACAGACTGTGACACTGTCAGCTGGTGAAGTATGTGGGTGAGCAACATATGTCTAGCTATAAGGGGATCAGCATTCAGCAGAATGGCCTGCTCCTTACAGGAGCCTCATGGGCAGACAAAAAGTAGATGAGCTTGAAATAGTTCTGCTTACTCTGTAATGTCAAAAGAAAATATCCGGGGCAGTGTGGCATCCCTGGGGAGAGTGGCTGTGAGAACAATCAACCTATTAAATGTGTGAACAGGAGAGCTGCAAGATCTGATACTGAAAAACCCAGGCCTTCTTCACGGAAAAGCAACAATACACCTTCTTCAGTATCACACAGACCTCCTGGTTCACCTTTGAAGAGCAGGCAAAGTTCCCTGCTCAGTGCAGAGGTGATATGGTCAGGACACAAGTCAAGCTAAGCAACAGGGATTCATAAAATGCACATCCACCTGCACACTTTTGTATTTGGCAAAGGACAATACAGTGTTCACAACATGAAGATAAACTCAGCTACTCCAGTGGGACTCCAAAGCCACTGGACTGACTTTGGATTTACTCCATAGGAGCTGGGAGCTGAATATGGCCACTAAAAAGGAAGATCCTGTACTGGCATGGGTGTGCAGATTTCAGTAGAGATGGCACCCAAAATGCAGAGGATGCAGGATAAAACAGTCCAGCTGTGACAGCCCTCCTGCACTGCATAGAATATAACTCAGATACACTTGCACACACTACTCTTTCACTAACAGCAGCCTTTCGGCACTTCTTCCTGGGATTCAATTTGTTCCTCACAAAATCCTGATAGCAGTACAGCATCTCTGCCACTGAACACCTGGAGATATATCCCATGTACTGCAGCATGCAGCTTTTACCCAGATATGTGTAGCAAACAACTCCACTTCCATCTCTCCTGAGCCTGGTCTCTGCTATTCTTTTTAGTGTTGCAGGGGTGTTAAGCACAGCCAGCAATTGCTGCGGGATTCCTCACGTCCTGCTGGCTTTCCCTCTGCCCACGCAGCCAGCTGCCCACACACACTGAGCTATTACAGCAGTGCTGCAGAATGAAGCACTCTCCGTTCCAGGGATTTCACCCCCTCACTGTGCAGTGGGGACGGGGAAGGCGCCACCGCAGCACAGCATCGCTGCGTTCCCAGCGGCCGCTCCGAGCCAGAGTGCTGCTTTCCAAAAATGCAGCTCAGGGCCAGATAGACTATGCTGCTGGCAACTGCAGGCTTCCAGCTGCTGGTCCAGGATGTGCACATACATAACCTCAGCTCCATGCCCCATGGGTCAGTGCCCACACCACAAAAATCCACAAGGGTAAACTGGCTCCTTCCTAGAAACTGACAGGGAAATCAACAACCAAATATCTGCAGAGAGCCCAAAAGCCTTCCCAGCCCCTTGCGTGGAGGTGAACTACAGTGTCACAAGGGGAGCCACGTGTCCACTTAGATACTGATCAGAAAATTAAAAAAACCTGCAAAAAACCTGCACTCCCCCGAGCTAACAGGTCAGTTTCCTCACTACTGTCCTCCAATCTGATCTCAGAACTAGTAAGACATCATTCTCAGTTCAGTAAGAGTCCCAAATCTGTCTGATCTAACATTGCTTCAGTTCTGGATGGGCTCTGAACCCAGCCCTAAAAACCTCTTTTTTTGGTTCCTGCCTCATGGACTCCACAGCCTTCATACTACACGTATATAAATGCTGTGCACTGCCCCTTTGTCTGTGCAAAACTTCTGCCTAGGACTGCATAATCCTCAGTCCCCACTCTGACCAAAAGGCCCATGCTGATGTATGGCAAAACATTCTTCTAGTATGGGTATATTATTTCTTCACCATTAGGGGACTCAGGTGGAAACCAAGACAGCATAAAATAAGAGTGTGATGATGAAACAAAACCCAGGACTTCTCATGGCTTGCTTAGATGAGAAAAGTCCCATCTAAACTCAACAAGCAAATCTAAAGGTCCTAATAGGAATTCAGCAGCTTTCTGCCAATCCACAATAGGCTATATGTGACCCCACGAGTTAACCTCTTCTTGTGGTAACCTCTGGGCTGCTCTGCTTTTGCTTTCACACCTGCAGCCTTCTCACAGGATATTGAACTCAAATTTATAAGAGACTGAGATGACTAAACCTGGTCTGTCAGGTGAAAATCTATCCAGATATCTGGAGGTAAATGACAGCCAGAGATGTAATTTTATCATTATGACTCACATTGGGCTAGCTACGCTCAGTTCTACCTCTCTCTCTTTACTTGTAATTGCCCCATGTTAAGGAACCAGGGTTGGGTTTACCGTGCCAGCTATCTTTGCTCCTTTCCACGGAGTGGAGCAGGAGCCTAGATCCCAGGCTCAGCTGGTGGATGACAAATGGATGGCAACTGGCACTGAAGGTACAGTGAATTCTGAGAACATGGGCACTAGTCATGGAGCAGTGGGCTTGTTCCTCTGTTAGACAGAAGATCAGGACAGCACTTGTGAGAGTATAGGGAGAAAATTTCTGGGCAGCCATGCTGTGTTCTTAATTGCATACCCAGATGGCCATGCCCCTGAATATGAAAGAACTTCCCCAGAGATGGATCTAGACCAAGAGTCTGCTATCACCTGCTCCTGTGAGGCCTGAAATAGGCTGGGAAACACGAGAGAGGAAGAGACACTTACATATTGAAGAGGTTCAGTCCGATGCGGTAGAGGCGCTTCCTCATGGTGTCTGTGGAAAGCGTGGGGGACTTGCAGCTTGCAGGGTTCTCGCAGTGGTACCTGGGGAGGCTGAGGATCATGGCCTGCAGTGCTTCTTTCGAGGACACCTCAGAGGCTGACTTGGCTGAAGTGGAGGTGCTGCTGCTGCTCAGCTGCTCTGAGTTGTCTGCATTTTCAGACTCGGAGCCTTTGCTTTGCCCCGCCTCGTTGCTAGCATCAAACTGGAGCTTCTGCACTGCCATCTGATCAGGCTCAGCACTGCTGTCTCCCGTGCCATTAGTACTGACATCCACCTCGGTGAAAGTGTGGCTATTCTGGAGAGCTCCGGACTCAGATAAGCTCTCTGGGGCAGCTGATGGTTCACTGGCTTCTCCCTCCCCTTCTCCTGGGCTTTCTTCAGCCTTGATAGCTTGAGAGAGCCCAGGCTGGTCATTGCTGCTGAGGCAGTTTGCCATGGACACCGAGGTAGACGACGAGACAGAGATGTTCTTGTTGTCAATCTGGACTGTGACATCTCGAAAAGCCATCATGAGAGTGCTGCTGCTTTTGGGCAGAGTATCTGGCATGAGACCTTCCTCCTTCTCCTTGTCCTGCAGCTCAGCTTCTAAGTCTTGGTTTGGCTGCATTGAGCTAGCACTGAAGGTCTCCCTTATCTGGTATGAGCCCCCATCTTGCAGTGAGCACATGGTCTTCAGGCTCCAGTTGCTGAGGGCATCATCAATAGATTTGGCCAGGGACTGAACTTGCTCCGTGAAGGAGTCCTCCAGCTCGGTCAGGGCCCCACTGATGGTGGCTGGCAAGGACGGGGAACTCACCAATGGGATGCCCACGAAGTTGTACCCTTCCACCAGGGCTTTCTCCGCGGAGAAGCTCTCCGAGTTCTGGACGCGAACTTTCCTCAGGGAGATGCGGCGCGGCATGCGGCTCTCCAGCAGCGAGTTGCGGATCTTCTCAAAGTTCTTGCTGAGCTGGTACTGCCGGAAGGCGGTTTGGATGGTGCAAGCTGCCCTGCGAGACACCAGGTGACCGCCGTATTTGTGCTCTAGCATTTCGATCTGAAAGACACGGAAATGAGAGGGTATTTTTTGCTAATTGACTTCTGGTGGCTTTTTGTTACCCCTGTTCCTCTACTGATTAAGGTTAATGACTGTCAAAGGAACTTCTAACATGGAATTAGCTGAATTGCTTTCAGGGCAATGACGTGCCTGTGATTTCAACGTAGGTTCCCCTTCGGGCATGGATGGCTAAAACACCAGCACTAGGAACTTCCTCACAGCTGTAACCTGATTGTGTCTCTCTCCAGAGTGCCAGTCATACAAGCTGGAGCCTGCGGGTGCCCTTCCCTCGCAGACCCACTTCTGATGGCCTTTAGGGCAAGCTCATTTCTGCAAATACAATCCCAGCAATGTGTGTTCCTGCTTTCCTGCTCAGCAGTGCTCTGGTAATGTCAAGCATTATCTCTTGTCTCAGAATGCTATTAATGCTTCTGCCCTCCTTAGTCACCTTAGGAAATACTCCCAGGGAAAGGACAAATCATTCAGAAAAGGGGAAGAAAATTTAATTTTTAAATGCAGAAAATGCCGGCTTGATCACGGCAGCTAGTGAGAAACAACAGCTTCCATATAAGTTAATGGAGGCTGGGCTTGTTCTGAGTTTGTGTCTTTTACAAAGCAGTTTGAATCCCAAAGTGCCTTTTCTTCTCATATCTGAGTTTTTCAGGTATCAGCCAGCAGTGAAAAGAGAAGTACCCAAAAAAAGAAAGACTCTCAGTTTTGAAAGGTAAAAAAATCTGAATATTTAATGTTGAAACAAGATATTAAGAACTAGTAGAAGGAGGGTTTACCTGAGCTGGTAACAACAAACACATATGTAAATACATAAATACATGCACACAGCTGAAGTGCCATCTCAGCTGGCTTCAGCAAAGCAGGTATTTATGGCCATTTCTCTGCTGTAGTCTAGAACTTTCTGGTAATCCCCTCACTCTTCCTCTGCAGCTGGGCTTTCACTAACGTGCTACAAGAGAATGTTAGATGATGTGGTTCCAGTGAGAAGTGTGAAGATGATCATGGAAGATGGGATTGAAGAAAAAAGAAGGATGAACTCGAAGTACACTCACTGAGGTTTTGGCTGAACTATGAGCTAAACTCTACATTGCCAGCACTTCACAAGGCAAAGTGCAGGTGCAGACCGTAGTGTTTATATGCATGTGTGCACATGTGGAAAAGCCAAAAAAAGGTGAAGTGCCAGTTAAGTCAGGCCTGAATTAACAGAGGATTCACTGCATCATTCATGTGGAGAGTATGAGTTCATTAGCAGAACTGAAGGATGAGTTTACTGACTGCATCCTCATCCCCAGCCAGATACCACTTGCCCCTCACCATGCCTTTTGTTGGCTCAGTACTCACAGGATGAAGGACTGAGCTCACACAAGATCTGAGTTTAAGTGAAAATTGATTTTGTAATCAAAGGGAGACTGAAGCACGAGCCTCAGCTCACAGAGTCATGTCATATCGTCCGCTTTCTTCTTTTTTTGTAACATCACGTAATTTACAGGGAGTGATCTGGGTACAAGTGAAGACCTGGTCTGACAGATGTGAGAAGGGTAAATCACCTCTGGAATCTTTCCAATACTAACTCCTCTGGAAGTAGGGGAAGATAATATGACCTCAGGAGATGTCAGGAAGGGAGGAACATGACCCCAGTCACAGCAACAGGTCTAGGGATCCTGCTGCACTGGATGTGAGGCTGCCATTTATGGAACGGAGCAGTGAGGGAAGCACTTCCTTTCATATTTCCTGCTCTGGACATGAAGTAGGGACCCTTTGCCTTGTGTTCAAACATAAGGTAGGCTTCTGTTTTCTGTTTGCCTTGCCCTCAAGCTTTTTGGATAACCAAGAACTTGCCTTATCCTCCAGTGTTTGATATGGCAGGAAAGAGGAATACAGGGACAAAAAGAGATTCTGGGTAGTAAGCAGAAGTGTTTTGCTGGGGTTCTTTGTCTTGCTTTTCAAAATGACTGTCTTAAGGCCCACCACAAAACCAGCACTCCTGCCACATATCTTTAAAGTTGGTCTGCCCGGAAAGAGACTGAGCCATCCCTTGGCCCTTCCCTTCAGGAGGAAGGCTCATGCAGACAAATGCAAATTAAACCAGTAACCTGCAAAGGCCCAACCCAGACAGTTATTACTGACAACTGACTGTGAGCATTTAATATAATGATCTTTTTAATGAAAATGTAGAGCTAATTGTGTTGGGAGGGAAAGAGGAACAAATGGGAGGGGCAGGCACAGCTATCTGAGGGACAGAATAATAGTAAAATGCAAAATAACGCAGAAGCAAGAGCCTTACAATTATCTGAGGTTTCCAAGGAGGTGACAGCCATTCTGAAAACATGAAATTCATATGCTGTGATCTTATTAGAGGCCAAGACAAGATGTCATTGCTGATCTGAAGTAAAAGGCCACTTTATCTCATGCAAGGACAGTTCCCCAAAAGGCAGACTTTAATAACTACTGAGAAGACATCCTTCTAAAAGTCTAAAGGAACAGTGCAAGCTATCAGTACCTTGATAAAAAACATCACCAGCTTTTTGCAGTCCATAATCTCAGTCTTCCAAAAGGGCTAAGGCATTAAGAAGCAGAACAAGATCTAAAATAAGAGGACTCCCAAACTAGTCTGTTTTCCAGTTCATTCCAGGGGTATAAGGATGGATTCTGCATGTGGTCCACTAACATCTGGCCTGTTAAAAGCAAGGGGAATCCTACAACATCTTGCAGGTGGAATAACAGGGACAGGCACTGTACCAAAGGATGCCTGAAAAGACTGGCAAAGCCAGATGCAGCACCCCCACAGAGAAGTGTGCTCCCCACCCTTGCTTTGTAGGAGTGGGTCTCTCTCTCTCTCTCTCCTTGATGTAGCCCAGCCATTTACTGTTTACTGATGCCTGGGATGTACACATTTGCTATCAGGTCGGGCTAACTGACAGTCCAAAGGAATTGAGGATTTCACACAGCTGGGGCCTGTGTTCCTCCTCTCGAGAGGAGGGAAGGACATCCATTAGCACCACAGCAGTCACAGGTAATGGAGATGTATGTCTGGCTGACCGGAGGAACCTTCTCTTCCCATTTGAGAGGTGAGAAAGGCCAGACATGATTGGCCTTCTCTCACTCCTAATAAACCCTATGAATCACAAGTAATTGCCTACTTAAAGCTACTCTTCTCTGGGGAATGATCCGACAGCTGGCGCCAGAGGAAGGGAAAAGCAGGAGAGGGATTGGGGGGGATTTCAAAGAATAATTAGCTTAATACATTTCTGGGCCTCGAAATGAACACTCATTCTGAACAATTCAGGCCTTGTGGCTGAATTAGAAGTGGCTGGGAAATATCCATTGCCATGAGGGACTGCACATGAAGGGAGCTTTAACAAGGTCAGCCTAAGGCAAGATGAAGTGCCAGGCCTGGATATGGCCAAACATTTGAGGTGCATGCCCCATGGCTTTGTTGCCCATAGGCATAAATTCATAAATCTGCCAGGAGAAAACAGGCCTGATCTTATTCTCAGTTAGCACTGGTTTTCCACCAAGGTTGCCACTTAGCATGGTGATGTGTCACCATGTTAGCAAGAAGAGAATCAGGCTCGGGGACAGAATCTGAGTCATCTCCAGGCAATGCATGCATCGCACAAAAAAAAAAATATTAAAAAAAAAGACATACAGAGCATACGTGTTCTCCATCACCCTTTCTTAATGTTTCTCCCTCCCTCCAGCCTTTCACAATGGAAGAATGTTGTTATAAGGGCCATGTGCTAAAGAGATATTTTCCTTCATGCCTGGGACATCTGCCACCCTTCAGCACAACCCAAGTGTGTATGACAGAAGGTATGCTCCTCTCTTCTGATACCCTCCATTTTCCCAACATTCAATAGAGTCTAAGCATAAGGGAACTTTAGCACTTAAGTCTCCATTCCAACCTCCCAGCACAGTGTACTTCTGCTCAGTGCACTGTCAGCAATCTCTGTTTCATGGGATAGAAAGCAAGGAGAGCTGTGAAGCCACTCACCAACCCTGCATTATGATGCTGAGGGGCAACGACTGGTCCAAGCCTTGCAGAGGAGGTTGTACTCTACCCTCCTACCTTCCTAACACTCAGCCCTCTCCCAAAAGGTAAATGTGACTTCAATTGCACTTTGAAACTAAAAATGTCTCCTTTCACCTGTTTTTCTTATCATAAGTTCTGTTAATGTGTTACAATTTGAGCTATGACTGGGGTTCTACTGGGACAGTGCTGTGTGGGTCCTATCACTCTTATTCCCATTTAACAGAACTACCTGACAAATAAATTTATAGGAATACCTATAAAAACACATACTAGAGTACAAGAATTGAAGAATTAATACTCTTCACTGCCTGAAAATCTTCTAGAGCTGGAGGCCATTCACTGAGGACAACCATCAGGCTGGAGAGGCACACACACTGTAAGACCCCTCTGCTGTGAGAAAAGTGGTTTCACCTTCAAGATAGGCTAGGTCCATGCAAGGTCAGTCCTGCGAGGCACCAGAAATTAATGAACAATCAGCTAACATGTCTCTCTCTCTCACATGCATCCAGGGCAGGTTTGGCCTCTGCTGCAAGAACAATGATAGGGCAACATGACCTTAAAGCTAAAATAACACAGGACAGACACACCCCAGGACAAACCAGAGCAGCTCTAGGACATCAAGGAGGCTAAGCCCATATATAGCAGTCAAGATCTGGCCCACCCCAAGGATATGTCACATTAGTTTGTTAAGCCAGTTAATTAGTCTCTCTTGTTTCTTTTCCTGGTGTGAAGCAAGAATTCTTTCTGAGTTGAGTATGCAGTATTTTGAGAAAGACAGAGCTAAAGAGCCAAGATCTCTCTTTTGCCCAGAAATTTATTGAGCCATTGATCTGACATGTATGTTTAGGGACAGCAGCATTGCCTTACGGGAAGTGGCACAGAGATGTCCTAGAAGTAGCAGTTCTTCTGTGGAAACCTCATTAGCTGAGACCCTTCAGCTGCAGTGGCACAGCTCCCACTGAATTCTCCCACTGAAAGTAATCTGGACACTGCCACTAGTATTTGCTTGTCATCCTCACCTCACAGACTGCAGGGTCTGCATGTCCAACAGCCTCTGGTTGAGCTGCCATACCAGGGAAAAGACAGAAACTATTATTTAGGTTCTGTTTTGCACAACAGCTCTTCTGGACTGTAATCTGCAGTGACGTGGAGTGCGGGGGCATGTTCCACCTCATTACCTTTGAGGGAGGAGCCCAGCTGGTATTAGCCCCTGTCCCACTGTCCCCTGCTGGGAGTCCATCAGGAGATGCATCTAGAGACGGGCACACTTGTGCTCTGGAGCTAGGCTGTAGCCTCAGGCACAGAAGGCAAGGCTTGCAACTTCTGGAACTGAATCATTTCCTCTCAGCCTGGTTAACCTGCCTGTCTCTTTAACATCCACTGCTGCACTGAAGGCAGTCATGGCAGCAATACACAAACATCGAGGTAGATGCTGTGCAGGACACTCACTGAATGAACACCTCATGCTAATGCAAAAGTGCACTGGGGACCTACCCTGCATGATCCAAGATGGCAAGATGGTTCTTGGGGACCTGTCCCATGAGGGAAATGATTTGGGACAACCAGTTGCTGGAGCCGTACAGGCACTGAATGCTTGCGAGCAAGGCAATATCTCTGGATGCTGCAGCTCTCGGCTGCCTGCAACCCGTCTCTAAGCCTACAATCACAACTGGGTTTCTAGGTCCACTTTGGACCACAGAACCCAGGCAATGAGGAGCAGAGACCAGCAGGTTTGGGTGAAAGGGTGACGCAGTCAGAGGTGGGGAAGCTACTTCCTCCATCCGCCCCACGTAGGCAAAAGGCCAGTTCAGGCAGGGCAAAAGCTCAAGGCGAACAAAAGGCTGAAGGATTTGCTGAAAGACATCCCACCACAGTGTGAATGCAGTCCCACCCGCCCCATCCCCTTCTCCCACAGCCTGAGGAGGAAGCCTTGGTACCTGTTTATTCTTTAGGTCAAGGGAGAGCTCATAATCGGAGGCAGCCGCGTGGGAACACGAGGCCGCCCCTTTGCTGCGCTGCACTCTCACTGGGGAGCCCGTGTGGTGGAGGCTCGCCTTCTGCACCAGAGGGGAACACCCCGCTGCCTGCTCTTCGTGGAGCTCCGCATGCTGGGCTTTTAGCGTCAGGGTGTCGGACCTGCCTTCCTGGCCACTCTGTCTGCCGGCCTCCTTCGGATCCTCCGTTTCACACCCGGCTTTCTTGCTTGTGGAACCGCTGGGATCGTCACTGTGAACAAAACGCAATGTTTCGCTTTTTTTATTTGTTTTTATTATATTTGATTTATGATCATGTTTATTGTTCTTCACTGTACTCATTCCCTGAGCTGCATTTTAAATGCTTGGGGAGCCTGGGCTGTGAGGGGTCTCCCTCGGCGATGGATCAGGATTGTGGCTTGATGCAGCCAAAACTCTGATCCCTCCCTTCCTAAGAGCAGGCACCCCTGTATGAACCAGTCCTGTGACTCCTGGAGCTGCCTGGCTGCCTCTGCCCCAGGTGCTGCAGTTGGAGGAGGTGGGGAGCCAAGGAGAGTGTCATGGCCTAGGGACACCTCTCCTCCTGCCCTCTGGAGCAGCTAGCAGCTGGCAGTCACCCCTGTGCCCTTGCTGCCTATTGATCAGCATCTCTCTGCACATCTCGAGTCCCATCTGGTACTCAGCCAGGACCCCAAGGATCCTGTTTTCCCTTGGAGTTTCTAAGGGCATGTGGGAGATGGGCAGGGGAATGTTGCAGAGTTTCCAGAGGAACTCTTAGAGAGCTGAGAGTATAAAGAGGCAACAGAGCCATCCAGCCCTGAGATCCTGACGCTCTAAAGCATGTCTGCAATACAGGCATAGCAGCCTGCAGAGCTTCCATGAAAGAAGCCTTCTCTTTATGACCCACAAATTGCTGTGCCACTGAGATCTTGTGGGGAAAGGAAAACACTCTTTTCTCCTGTCAGCCACAGCTGCAATTGTGTGAAACCAGGGCCTGTCAACAGTGCACTCTAAGAGAGCTGACATCTTGCTCCAGGCAGGATGGGATTAGCATATGTCTGATCCATTGAAGTGCTGAGGAAGGCTGTAGTTAACCCTTCTTGCCAAGTATATTCCGAAATCCTCCAATTTCAAACAAGATTTTGATATTCTGGCAGACTGTTTGAACCATTAGAGTGTTTGTTCATTGTTACATTAGCCTCCTTCCAGTGGCTACAGAGGAATAATTTATTACTTCCAAGAGTGTGCAAGCCTGCATGGACTCTGGTTTCTTTCTACTGCACCATGTCCATCAAACACAGCTCCACTGGTTTCCAAGGAATGACTATTTAGCTGAGAGCAACATCTAGTTTGGAAATAATTACTACAGAACCAATGCATTTCATTCCACTGAAACCAAGGATGTGTACTGCCTCTCATATTTAAACACCATTAAATTATTTAATTCACATATGAATCACATTTATTTCTCTTGGATTTGCTCCACATACAACTAGTTCTGCTATCATCTATATAATAAATCATATTATGATTGGTGTTGATGTCAGAGCAAAACCAGGAAAATCAGATCTGATTTTCTGTAATGCCAAATTACCTAGAAGCATTTAAGTCTCATTTTCAAAAGTTCTGTAAGCATTTGGGAGCCCAAGTCTTTTAACTGTAAAAAGACTTTACCTCCTAAGCTTCAGAACACTTTTGCACACTTACTAGTACTTTAGAAAGTTTATTGTCTCCAGTGGCAGCTCTTCTGTTCAATAGATTTAACAATCAAATTTAGAAATATTCCCACATTTTCTAAGAGGGCTCCAAATCTGATGAGGCAAAGACAGTACCACAACTTCAGAAATAAGAAAGATGAAAGATTTCAAGGTAGAAAGCTTCTTCTTTCATACACGTGCATGTAGTCATCAGTTAGATTTGAAAAATATATTCCCAGAAGAAGCCAGTCTCTTACATAAATGCTATATAACCAACTTTGTCAAAGCATATTAAAATGATATCTTTGCATACTCATCCATCAGGAAATACCACCATTAAAATGAGTCATAAAACTATTCTTTTAGGTTGTACACCTTATAAAAGTTTTCATTGTTCTATTCCTGATACTACACCTTTTTCTACATCTAAAGATATACTCCTAAAGTATGTAGCCATTTTTAACTGCTTCTGTTCCACATCCATCCACATTGCAGGAAACCTTAACAAAAGACTTTTGCCCTATAGCTCTCAATATATTGGCAGCCCCTGTTCTATACGCTCTCATTTTAACCAGCAGAGCAGCAATTTTTGTCCTCAGCCCAAGGGGTGACCAGGTGACATAGATTTGATCACGTTTTCATTGAAGTGTGTGCCGAAAGCCTCACAAGTATTTCAGTGGGAACCGGACTGTGCCCTATAAAGCAATTTCTGCTAGACACATAAGCTCTGATTCAGCAAGACACACATCCCAAATTGCTCTGCTGAGTCAAGGCCTCAACGCACAGTGTTCCACACAGACCTTCATCAGGGCAGATCAGGGCCCAAGGCAGTAGGCTAGAGAGCCAGTTGACTTCCCTTGGAGCATGAATGGTCTCTAAATGCCAGCAAATATTCCCTGACGTGACGGTCCTGTAAACGCTCACACATATGCTTAGCTCTGTTTTTCTGAGGACCTTCACTGGCTGCTCATGGCAGAACACAAAGTGTGTGAGCAAGAGTTGGCAGCATTCGGTCCCCTTGCCCTGTAAGGAGTACATCACCTCTGGTGGGTGCACACTATCTGTTTGGTTTTCTGTCACACACAGTTTAGAGCCTGAGTGTCACATTCCCAGTGACAGCACATCCTGCACACGCTGCCAATACAGAAGTAAAACCAGCAGGGTTTGTAGTATCACAGAATAACCTAGGCTGGGAGGAAGGCTGGAGGTCTTTACTCCAACTCCCTGCTCAAAGCAGGGCCATTTTCAAAGACCTTCTCCAGGCAAGTCTTGAATATCTCCATACATGAAGGTTCCCCAGGCTCTCTGAAAAGCCTTGTCACTTAAAGCCTGACCAGTCTCACCTGGGGGTCCCACAAATATCCCCTGCAAAGCTCCCCCTTTCCAGCCCAGCCCAGAGTCATCAATCGCTGCCCCAGCCACACTGTAAGAACGCTGGTCTCCAGCCCTGCCACAGCTTTCCCCATTATGTGGCCACAAACACACTTGATCCAGCCCCTGAAAACTGATTCCCCAGCTTGACCTTGGACCTGCCTCATCACCATGGACCTACCACTGATGACTGGGCTGTGTCTGATCCTGAGTACCCTTACCAGACCTGATTCTGACCCTGGCCAATGGGGCAGAGGACACTGGACCAATCCAAAATGGTCGGAAACTCCCTTTAACCTCACTGGACATTTAGTTCATTCCTCGAGACACAGGAGGACCCTAGGACTGCAAGCACTAAGTGCACACACTCGGTCACAGATGTGTGAGAAGCACCATTGGCCTCAGCACCGCCCTCGCAGGGCAGAACTGAAGCCCCTGAACACACAGAGCTGGGACAAGAACAAAAGCTCCCCACACATACACAGCAACCTTGCTTTCCTCCTCTTTGCGTGCCCTGAGCCCAAAGAATACACCCATACAGAATGGATTGTGCTTAAGCGTGGAATTTTCTGTGGGTCAAAATTCGGTCAGATCAAAATCAGATTCCACTGAAGCACTCAAAGGCATTTTTCAGCTAGATGTTTTTATGCTAAATATAAACTTTTTAACCCCATACTTGTTTGGCTGTTGTGCTGTTCAGAACACAATAGCAAACACTCTTGCTGAAGTGGGAATAGTTTTTACATGTTCTGTTGAGGGAAAAAAAGATGATAAAAAATGGCTGAACCAGTTTTACTTAGCGTGAAAAAAATCTGGAAAAAATATCTAATTCACCTTGGGGCAAACCTGGGAAATTTCATTTTCAGCTGGTATACTTTAGTGACTTATAAGCAGTGGAAAAAATGAGTTTGCTTAGCAGTCTGAATGTTAGCATTAAGCCCCATGGTTCCACTTACTACCTGTATTCCTCCCCGTTTTACTCCCATCTTGAACCTGAGGAAGTGTTTTGAGGAGGCTTATTTTTTGTTGTCCAGTAGCATCAACTGATGAAGCCCCCAGTAAGAAACAAAATACACTGTTAAAGATGGAAACTGATGCTGCAGTGAAATACAGGCTAAAAACTTAACAATCCTGATTTCTTCCCCTCTGTCCTGAGTGACACAGTTGATTTGCATTGGTAGAACATAGGTTTTGTTAAAAATGAAGGCTCAGGAGATATTATAATCACAATAGCCAGAAAAAAACCAAACCAAACCAAACCAAACCAAAACAAAAAACCAATAGTAAGGAAAGTAAGTAGGGCAAGAATAGACACTACAGCATGGAAGATCTCTGGGAAAAAAACATTATCAAGCAAATTACAGGGATCCACTTGTTTTCCCTTGGTGAGTAAGCAATCAGCCTCCCTGGCTGAGGGATGAAGAAAGGGAATGGATCTATTGCACATTCAGTTTCTTGGATGAGAAAATTTGTCAAACCACTTGCAATAATTAAAAGTCCCACGCAGAGTCTAAGGTGTGAATCCCAAAGTCCCGGCCAAACTCCAACTAGGTTAATTTAGTTCTGTATCCCAGCATCACCCCTGCAGTTTCAACTGTAATCAGTGTTCTTTACTTGCTGTCCTGAGGTATCATATACCACCATTTTTCACAGCTTTTACAACTACACTTGCATGATAAATTCAACAATTTTCTGCCAGTCATACAATCAAGTAGGGAAGGTTTGTAATTTTTTTGAATTCTGTTTGATTGAAGGTTGTAATATTAATGTAAATCACTCGCAATCAGATTAAAAAAAAAAAAAAAAACCAACTAAAAATTCAGCTGTTCTCTTCTTCCTAGATGATCCTATCTGTCTTTTATGACCCACAACAACTACCTTAGTCATTCTTACAAACAGACTTCACCTACTGTAAAAAACATCTCTCATGTTTCAGGTATCTCCTGTACTTTTACACTGCTGACTTGTACGTGCCTGCTGCAGACAGCAACCAGGTTTGTTAAAAAAAAAATGGTGACTACAGACAATCTGACTTGGGGCTTATATAAAATACTTTCACCAGTCTAGCATTTCAAAACAGGGATATCAGGGTTCTGAGCTGAATCCTAGTGTCTATTCCAAGAAAGCAGGATGGTGAAAAAGCTCTCACTGAGACAATTCAGCTGGCACCCATAAATGTTTTTATTTAGCACAGGTAAATAAGGCTTCTGATACTTAGCTTTTATGTGCAGGTTTCTCAGGAAGATTTTATGTAAGGATTAGAGTAAGGGAAGGATGTAGGGAGATGATAAAGGAGAAATGGGATTATGTAGAGGGTTTTTTATGATTTTCTCTTTTCTCTGTTCCTGCTGCTTCGGAAATGTAAAGACCAAATCAGTGATACTAAATTATCAAGCCAGAGAAGCCCATATAGCCATTCCCAGCAGTATCAGCTCCCCATGTCTGCACAGAGCTGTTGCATCACTGTCTATCCTGGGAGAGATTTGACTACTTTTCACTTGCTAAAGCATGAGGACGGTGCCCTTCCTTGCATACTCCTCATCACCTCCTTGCTGGAGTACATGTTTCCAGCTTGGCAAAGTTCTGTGCTTCTGTTTGACAGCTGTGGACGTGAACCATGGTTATCTGTTGGATCTTGACTGTCAAGCTTAAACATTGCCATACTTGATGACTTGAGAAACAACAAATCTTTAATGACAATTTCAAGCTAGACCTGCAGGCAGGAACACACAAGTTGGGTGCTTTAGACATTGCATTCCATTGCACCACTGTCAAATACCAGAATCAGTTCAAGTCTAAGACTAATTTTCAGAGCTCTCACAAAAGTGTTTACAGGGTAGCTGAGTGACTAAACAGGGCTGAAGGGCCAGAAGAGCTATTCTTCTCAGGGACAGTAATGTTAGTGCTGTAAGAAATTAAACCTGAGCTTTCTCAATGATCACTCCAGAGCTAAAGAGCTCCCATGTGGTCGTGACCCAAAACTCATCTCTTTGCTCCTTCTCTCCTCCAAGAAGAAAAATTTTTGCAGATAAATAAGAACAACAACAGAGGAACAAAAAACAGCAATATCACCTCTGGATTTGGTGAGAAACCAGTCACCCAAGAAGAAGATTTTCAGATGCCCTGATGCCAGGTATAATGGTTATGCAAAAAAGTCCAGCTAATTGCACAGAAGGCTGTGAGGTGTTACAGAAGCACTACAGAGGCAAAGACCACACTGCTGTTTCCCATGTATAACTTACCAAACACCTTCTTCATGGTATTCAAGGTCAGTGAGCAGGATTGTGACCTGTAACTGAGGCAAAGGCTACATAGACTAGTTGTGAAAGACCACAAAAATTTATTAATCCATTTCACAGAGCTCAGTATGAGGATCAGTTGGTTATTGTATATATACTGCTCTTAAATTGCCATAAGTGATTAGTATTATCAGGGCCTGAGAGTCATATGAGACTTCAAAGCTTCACAGATGTCAGAATTACAAAGCCTTACAAAGTGCCTTATAGAGAATTTGAAAAAGAGGTCACCAGCTAATGTCAGTAGAATGGAGTCCAGACCTCAAGTCTGCAAGAACCTGTGCTCCCTCTGTCTTTCCTGAGCTTCACTATTCAGGAAAAGAAAATAAATCAACTGCTGACTTAGCAGGGTCCAAAGTGCCCTTTCAGTTTATACCATTTCAGTTGTTCCCTGAGGACACCCATGACATATGGTGAATGGGTTCATCAGAATTCAATGGGAAAAAAAATGGCTGAGAGAGGCTTGGTAATATATTATGGGATTTTTCAAGGTTCGGAGATTTCTGACGTGCGGGGTGTCTGAGTGCAAAAGAATTGCTTCTGATTTGCTTTTAAGTTCAGGTTTTAGGGTGACTTGGAGGTAATGCTTTCTGGGAGCATGCTGAAACTGATGGAAGGCAAAAGTCTCTCCTGCCAGAGAGGCAGGGAACTTGGAACTCGATCTTGGCAAATCATCCCCTGCCAGCCGAGCTGCAGCCTTCTCAGACAGTCTCCTCCAACAAAGACAAATATAGGAACAAGATTCTGATTTTGTCTACATTCACATAACACCTTGCAAAGCAGTGGCATCAAGCCATCTTCTCACACTAGTTTTACCCAAGAGGATTTAATGATAATTAGCTGAGCTCATTACCCATCCCAGAATATATTACTTGTTTCATAAAAAGGCTAGCGCACACACCTGTAAAACAGATTTGACAGTAGGGTACAGTAAATACATTGGAAATCAATTAAATTTAACATCCTTTAGCACAGACTAAACCAGGCAACATCTTTTCAACATTGCTTAAAGAGGTTTTGGTGAGATGTACATTAAGCAGACAGAAAATGTAATAATACTAGCAAATGCCTCCTGTCCCACAGGGACCAACATGCCAAAGTCAAGGCCTTCATTTCAGATTTGGCATTTAAACTTGATCCCCATGTGCAGTTGTAATACCCACATTGTTGTGTTGTCGTGCCTTGTGGTACAGAATAGCAGTACAGGAGTTAGACTTTTCTGAAGCACCCCTTACCCTCATGGTGCAAAGATGGTTGTCAAGGTGTCAGATTGGGCTGGCTGCTTGTTGAGGCCCTGGCTCTCCATGACGGCCTTCAGCCACCAGAGGACTGGGATCTCTGTTTTCACGGGGAAAGACAGGCTCTTCCAGAGGGAACAGCTGGAACAGCTAAGGCAGCTCTCACTATATCAAAAGTGGTACCCATAGTGCAAGGCTGGCTGTGCTGGGTGGTGTGGTTGTCACAGTTTTTTTCTTATAGTTCCTATGTGTGTCTGGGTGACACCTCAGAAGGGCACTTGGATCACCCCTCTTTCATCTCCCCTTCCTAGCTACACCTCCTGTTTCATCATCTGCAGGAGCACAGGGCTCAGCTTAAGAAGTAGAGCCCCTTTCTGAGCTGCCTGTCACACCTTGGGGCTTGACACCCCAGGCTGGTTCTGTGCTGTCTCTGCAGGTTAGACAAGGAGGTCCCACAGCCTGCCACTGCAGAGGGGGTTACTTGTGGCTGTTTCAAATAGAGCACCTCTGCTTATCACTTAGGTGTGAAAAGCACCAAGTGGATACTGAAGGCATGGGCGGCCCTGCTCTCAGGGTTTAATTACTTTTACTTTAACCCTGGACCTCTCTTGCCTCTCCAATATTTTGTAAACACGACCTTTTAGAGAAGGAAAAAACAGATGGCATCCTACATTAGTGTAACTGCCCACTCAGCACCCCGGGAAAGAGAAACTTGGCTTCTCAGCAGCAGTCTTTCTGCCACTTCAACTCAGATCTCTTGGCTCCTCATCCCCGAGGCAGGTTTGAACATCACCAAATTCGCTGACAAAAGCCTGCCGGTGCAATCATGCAGAAGATAGAATTTCACTGCTAAAATGAGATGAATTCAGGGCTGGGAGGCAGCAGAGTCTCTACAAGGCAAGGAAACCTTGCATATCCCCTCAGCCCATTGTTCTCCTAATCCAGCTGCCTGTGAGCTGGTGAGGGACACAGCTCTTGGCATTTATAAACCAAGGCAAGGGCTTCTGTGATCTTCTTTTTCCACCTGTTGTGATGGATCCTATGTTGGACTGGACCTCTGGGTTCTCTCCTAAGGGATCAGGGTAATAGATTTCTGAAGGCCATTTCTGAATGAGCCATTTCACAGGAAGATCTTCTTGTGACTCAGAAAAAATTTATTTCTATTCTCAAGTATCTCAGCTGTTTTATCTCTTGCAATCTCTGCAGCCCAGCAGAAGGACACTGCTTGTATCAAACCAAGCAGAAGAAAACTTGTTTCTCCTCAACAAAAAGAGTAACACAGCTTCAAATCACCATCCCCCTCAATACAGACAGTCCAAACACCATTCACCAGCTTTAGGAAATCAGATATGATCCAGGTTTTAACTTTGCCACTGTGTTGAGATCTAGGGGTTTGTGTCGGCATTTGTCTGAAGACCAAAATAGAAAAAGCTCTACTTTTCCAGGTTTTAACCTATTTTGTCACCGCTGCTTCACTCACGCTCTGATCCACTTCATGTCACTTCTCTTCCCTGAGGCTTCATTCCTTTTTCCATCTTTCCTCACTCCCATTTGGAATACAGGATGACTTAGCACCTTAAACATTCAGTCATGCAAGGTCATATTCCCCTATGGCACTTAAAATTCATTTACCTATGAGGAATGAAAATTATTCCCACCCTTATTCTCCATACTCAGACACGGAACTTTCAGGGCAAGATCATTAAGAAAAACTGGAGTTTGCCTAGACACAACCAATCCTATTGTGTGGTTGAGCAGTACTCTGACTGGTGCAAAATGGTTTTATGTCAGTGAAGGATCCAGCCTAATAACGCTCTATTTTAAGACAACCTGTAACATCCTTATCAGATCCAGTTGTGCTGTAACAGCACAGCAACACTTCTCTCAACATCATTCTGCATCATCCAGTTTTGTGCATCTTGACCCACCACTCTCACATTTGTGTATTCTACGAAACCACAGGCATCTGTTATATTCTGTCAGCCACCCTGAAAGACGTGCAAAAGAGTACCAGCAATGTGCACACAGGGTACACTATCCCAGTCTTCCCTCTTTCTCCAAAAGATGGAATGAAAGAGATTGCAGTCAGCCTAGGCAATAATAACAGCATCATGACCTGTTTAAAGGAAAGCAGCAACATACCAGTGTGGGGCACAACAAAGGTGACATACAGCTCTAGTCACTAGGCAAACACAATTCCCAGTGGGATGCTGGGACAATCTATGTGTTGAAGAACCAAGGTGCCAGCCAGAGATGGTTAAAAATTACTAAAACACACTTCCAAGTGGTGTGGCCTGAGTTAGGCTCTTCAGTCTCAGAAGAAAAATCTCATTGAGCTCCTGAAGGTCCTGTTTACGCCTTGAACAGTCAAGGTGACAGTCCCATAAATCCCCCAACTTTTTTACACTCACTCCCTCAGCTATCTAGATGATTGCAGAACCTGAACAGAGCGGCCTGAGCAGCTGTACAGTGTGCTCCTCTTCAGCATCTCAGATTCTTCAGTTCTTCCTGAAGCATATGAAAGCCTGCCAAGGCCACATGCAGGAGGAGGAATTCTGGTGCAGGGATGTTTTTTCAAAAGGAGAGCTTATTGTATTTGAGAACAGAGCCTGTCCTATGGGGGTGGTCAGAAGATGAACCTTCATAGGAGTGAGTTAGTGTTGCAGAGCACAAAAAAGACAAAAGGCCTTTGGATTGAGATCACACTACAAGAAAATGTGTAATAAAGGGCCACAGCCTCATTGCTGTCACTGCCAAAGAATGCTGGCATGAACAGAATCATTCCAGCCAAGGGACCTGCTCCTTTATCTCCTGCTCATATGCTCTTGTTCCCTCCAGTTTCTCCTTTCATTTACACTATTTTTTATCTTCCTGCTTTTCCTGCTCTTTCTCTCCTGTCATTCTTCTCTATATAGCATGTTTGCCATTCATTTTTCTTACAGTAGCACTGTTACGTTTGTTGGGATGAGTCTGTCTCCCTTCCTTTCTCATTGGCTCCTTTTTTTCATCTCTTTGCCCTATCTGTCTCTGCCTTACAAGCCATTAATAAGGCTGTGGACAGAGGGTCTACAGAAACCACCTGTCAAGTTCAACAGAACACACCACAGTGTACAAAAGGTCTGGAATGGCTCAATTTTGGGGATGGGTGCATCTTGACTGATGCAGATCAGGTCAGATGATATTAGTAGAGGATTAGGATGAATGGTGTGAGCTCCACCACAGTCCATCTGCTATTATTTTATCAACCGTCTATGCCCGCTTTTCAGTGCTAGATACAGGAATATTTCCAAGGCTGGAATAGCCTCTTCTCTTGCATCCCTGTGGCATCAGCACACAGAAGACACAGGATACAGCAGGCATTTATGCAACATTCCCCTGGTACCAAAAAGTTGCCAAGTTACAGACAAGGAATTCTTCTCAATATAGGAGAGAGAGAACATGAGGATCATCTGCAAGCCAAGAGTGAATTGTCTGATCTCAACAACTGTTGAAAGTGGCTTCCACAACTGTAAGGTTGGCTATGATTGATCCTCTTTCACAGGTATTACCACGGCCCAAGAAATAACAATCACTTTCACATGTGGGAAAAGAGTACTTGAATCCAAGTCCAGATTCCCCTAGGGGAGGACTCAGGTAAGCAACAGAAGCAACAGGGGAAAAGGAAGGACTGGAAGAACATGTGGCTAGGCAAAGGCTGTACCCAGCTTCAGGCTTTCAGAAAACATGTGTCTGATGGGCATCTTTACAGTTTCAAAATAAGAAACTTCAAGCGTGTTTTCTTTGGCCTCTCTCTCCTGGGATCTTCCACCTTCCTGAAGAAAGGTGTTGATAGGGGCAAACAAAGAAACCAATGTGACAGGGAGATTCCAGATTCCACCAGAAATTCTTTTTCCTGTTGAAGAGCCCATCTATTCCTTACTTTACTTCCCCACCCTCATGTTCTCCACACTTGCCTGAAAGTGGCTGCACCAGCTGTTGGAGAGGAGCTGAGAAATGTCTGTGTGGGAGATAGTGCCAAAATGTCCTGGTGGATCTCCTTTACGGGACTGAGACGCTGCATCTGAAACTGACCTCCTGTTTCTTTGGATGCTTCCAGAAAGAGCCATTCCTCCCAGGTCATAGTACCAGAAGAATTGCCAACTATACCTCCCTGCAAGAGATTCCCAAGGTTGTTGGTAACTATGATGTTAAGGATGTTCTCTAAAACATTTTTTGCTTATAATTCTAAGCGTTTCCATATTTGTTCTAAATCTGCATTCACTAAACATCTTTGTGATTCTGGACCTGGGCTCCTGCAAAGCAATAAAGTTGCTAGTCCTCACTGTACAAAACACCCATAAACAGTGAGGAATCTACTCACTCCCTAGCTTAGGAGGAGTTCAAATCTGGGTCTAGACACTACTCCTCACCCACGCCTTTGTGTCAGACTAAAATCCAAACTCTGAAAACTGTGAGCCGGGGGAATACTTATGTGAACTTTGATGACCCATCCCTGCCTGTCTGCAGCATCCCCACAACCTCCAATCGTCCTCTCTGGAACAGGATTATTAAGTCTACAGGGAGGGAAGAATAAGAAGTAGATGAGCTGTTAAGAAGCAGAAAAAAAAAAATCTTCTCTTCATGCCTGTGACCTCAATAAGGAAAAGAAATGAGAAGAGAAGCACAAACAGGATGTGCTAGCAAAGCAGAAATGTTGCTGAAACTTCTGGGTGTTTTCAAAAACAGTGCTGTGGAGTACTTTGGGAAGAATACAAGAAGTCAGACTGAGGAGCTTTGTGTACTGTCCTTTGTCCTCAGAGCACACAAGACACAGACCACGGGTATGGAGGCTTGCTTTGCACTGGCATTTCCATGTCCTGTGTTAAGATTGACCTGGAGTGTTCTCCATTAAGAATCAGAGGAGAATTCAGCCTCCATCGTCCACTAATTGTAGGAGCATCCACTTGACACTGCCAGCTGGGGGCCAATTAGGCAGAGTTGTTATGCCTGTTTAAGTGGAAGGTTATAGATCTGAATTGATACAGACTAGAATCATCATCATGCTTCACATCCGAGACAGAGTCACTGAGTAGCTCTGAGATGAGAGGAAGCATTGACCTCCCGATTCTATATCCAATATCCTGCCAGCGATTCTAAGTCAGAAATGCTAATTTCCCATTTCATGAGCTGGATTTGCATTCTTTCTGTGAGGCAAGGTCAATCTTTTACAAGTTCAGACAAAATGTTGAGCAATTCAGTTATTTTACTGTAATGCTGAAAGAGTGATGGATACTGGTAGAAAATCATCATTCCCCATGGTTTATCAAGGTACTTCAGTAGTCTCCAGAAGGAGAGTAGTTCTTGGTGAGTGGTTCAGTTCTCAGCAACTTCATGGGCTTCAGCCTTAAGGGACATTTCATTCACAATCTAAACAAAGTCTTGAGGATTTCTCAGGAGGATCTAACTGTCAGAGGACCTAGAGTGATCCAAGGGCAAAGTGAGAGCTGTCCTGGGAATAGAGATGCTCCTGGGCTACAGCAGTGGGGAGCCAAAGAAGGACATGATGCTGTGACTGTGCAGTGGATAATATTCATGGCTCTTTTGTGCCAACGCCTTCCAACATGACTTCACAGGACAAAGAACAAATGGAATGGTACAATGGAAACAGAGTTCAGGTAAAGAGACATGAAGAACCAGAGAGAGCAGATCTCCAGAGGTAAATGAAATCAGATTTTGATTTTTAAACATGTGCTGCTTAAGGGGTAGCACACTCCTGTGATGCTCTGAGAGCTGGAAAGAAAGATGTTTGAAGGTTTGATTTGATAGAACTGTCCAAAATCTGTCCATCTACTTATCAGCCTCCCACATATAAAAATGGAGCAACAGGCACAAAGGACCTCTTCCAGCAAGAACATGTATTTTCCATTCAGTACTTTGGTAAGTCACATGTGGGGCAAGAAGGAATTTCACCAGAACTGCAAGGAAGGCTGGCTTGCAGATGTAGCTGATGGTTCACAGGTCTCCTTACCACTATCTGGTGCTGCAATGCCAGGAAGCAACCAACCTGCTACAGTGACTAATCCAGCAGACACTTTAGAAATGAGTCCACAGCTGTTTGAAGTCTCAATTATATTGAGTTACAATTTCATTGATGTGTAATCATGAAGTAAACACTTTGCCAGTTGCACTAATCATGTCTTAACCCTGATCTAAGCAACAGTCTCCCTACTCAGAAGTGTGGAAATACTACAGGAAAATATGAACAGAGCTCACCCAACTTTTCCATAGATGTTTCAGACCCTAGCCCTTCTGCTCAGTACACCTCCAAGCCCTTCTAGAAGACTGCTCCCTCTTCCTGGAAGGACTTTGTTTCCTTTGCCTTAAAAGCAGGTGAGGCCTCATCTAAACTTCTTACAGATACATTCCCACAAATGCAGTGGAACATCCTCACTTTCCATAGATTTATTGTGGGATTTGACCCTGCCCTTTACAGAAATGTACCCAGATCCTATCTACTCTCCCCTGTGACAAGATGCTTCAGCATTTCAGTGCTATCCCCAATGTCCACTGCCGAAGTGGACCTGCCCCATGCGCTTAAAGTTCTGTGTAGAACTTTTCCCACTGCTGGAGGAGAGGTGATTTTCTGATGATTTCCTATTCAGCACCACAGGCGAGCCAGAGGCAGGCTCTGAAAAGCCTGTGAAAGGCGACTGAATGAATATACTGTTCCCTCCAATTGTGACTCCATCATTTCCCCTCATTACTCTAATAGAAACAAATCTTTCTCATCTCAGCTCTATTACCTCACACAAAAGAAAATGGTATGTAATCCTGTAGAGCTGGGCTGCTGCTGGACACATTTTAAGGTCATTGTTCTGGGATGTCAGTCTCCACTGTGTGAGACTGGGAGAAGTGGGAAATGCAATTACTAGGCTATTCAAATCCCCAGAATGAAACCCCACTGTTAACAGGCAGAAGCCAGCAAGAAAAAGAGCAGTTGCTTTATGAAATTACAGGTTTTGGCTAAATCAGACTCTAATCAGTACCTCAATAAAGGAGCAGGGTTAGCTCCTACTGCCATCTATGGAGTTTCTTCCTGTCACTTAACCTGATCTTTGGCATCCCCAATGGAAACCCAACCTGCAAGATGGCTTATGGTCATGAAGCCAGTAGTGTACAAGTCCATTGGAGACAACAGTGGTCCATACACAGGATTTATACTGCACTGTGAAATGGGAAAGCCCTTAGAGTTCAGCAACAGGAATCTGCCTTCTGCTGCCATCACCTCATCCTGTACTTTGGCTCTGAGCTTCTTGGCAGAATCTTGGATCAAATCTGTCTCTTAATATTCATGGCCTACAGCACCAGTCTTGCTAATTGCTGGTGCATCCCAGCTAAGCAGCCAGGTGGGAAATTCGCATTGCTAAACTCATGGAGCGGTAACTTCCCCACAAGGAATTCACATGCTGCAGGAGAGAAGGGGGCTAGCTCTGCTTGTGGCGATCAGTGAAGCAAAGCAGAACAATATGAGTGGGAATAATCCCAATCACCTCATTGAGCTGGCTTCTGTTGAGTGGTTAGACACTGACATGTTCCTAATCATCCCCATCCATGTGAAGCCAAGGCATTTTTAGCTAGATTGGTAGCAAAGAAAGAGTCAGAAATCTTGCAGACAAACATTAGGGAAGACCATACAAGAACAACAATGGCCATCACAAACTACAAGCAGAGACAAACTTCTGTCCCAGATTGTTCCTGGCATTCCCTGAATTTCCTTCCCCTTCTGTCCCTCACTTGAGCAGTATGGCTGCTCTTGCTGGTCTCTCCTGCAGTCAGGCACTCACTCGTCTCCCTGCTTTGATGTCCCTTTTTATCTTCACCTTGCCTGCTGAGTCACCCTCCTGCTGGCCATGTTCCCTCAGTCTCCCGAAGGATTCCTGTCCCACAAAATGAGGCCAGGTTCCTGCTGAAAGCAGGACCATTCCTGCAGGTCCCAGAAGGATGGGGTGTGGGCTGAGGCACAGTTCCTGGTAGAGGAGGAGAAAGCAGCCGATCACCACTGGAGCCTCCAAGTCCCTTGAAGAGATGAGAGTCACTTCCCTGTTTATGCTCTTTATTAGTCCCTATTCTCTTTAATCGGCTTAGACTGATGAGCCGAGGCAGCGGTAGGGATCAGCCGGGCTGTTTAATTAAAGGATTGCAGCTCAGCCTTGCAGTTTGGGGGTTTGTGTAAATGAGCTGCAAGTACATTATTTAATCTGCTGCGCAGAGAGGAGTTGAGGCATTAATGAAGCAAACTCTAATTAAAACTAGATGGTTGATGGTTATTAGTGGCATCAGTTCTGACAGGATTTATCTCATTTAGGGAAACTATCAAGGAAGGGGGAAAGAAAGAATAAACTCAAGCTGGTTTATCAAAATTCACTGCAGCACCACTTGTGACTGGCTGTCCATTCAGTGGGACTCAGAAAAGCTGCACAGGGAGCCCCTATGTACCAGGTCCTCCCATCAGGAGACCTGATGAGCTTATTTAGGGATATGCTTGGCTCACCCAGGAACTGATTGCCTATTCAGGCTGTCTGACCAACACCTTTCAGTCTTGATTGACTTTTGTTCTGCCTTGGTTCCATGGGGAGCTTGTTCATAATTTGAGCAGGGTGACAGGCTCTGTAAATGATCTGATGAGCTTCTCCAAGCACCACACTGAGCCATTCCAGAGCACCATGTGGACATCAGCTCCACAGTGACCCTGAGTTTTTCCCTTCCTGCCATTCTTTTGCCTTCCTCACTGCACTGTATATGTAACTTCAGACATGAAGGAAGCCCATGGCTGACTGCAGGACCTGACAGGGGCTGGGAGATGTTTTCTGGCCAGCATAAACCTGACTGGTGAGTTTAACAGTGCTGCATGTGCTCTGCTTTTCTTCTGGCACAGTGTGGGAAGTAGTGATGCTCTTCTCACCTGAGACAGTCACACAGGGAGATCAAAAATAAAAGCTGCTCTGTTTCAAAGAGAAAAAAATTCTCTGTGCCTGTTTTTCACCCTTGAATAACCATAGTGGCTTCAACCTTCTTTATGTCTGCATAGAATATTGTGTCACACACAGACAAATTCAGGACTGCTCTTGGAGTCTGGAGGGATTAGAAATGGAGAGGACACAAGAAAGTCCTGGGAAAAAAGCAAGGAAAGTATGAGGCCTGCAGAGTGTGACAAGCTACAAAAGGCATAAAATGGACAGGCACAGATCAGTATGAGAAGCCCCTTAACTGGAAGCCCACATGCAACAAGCAGTTGAGGTCATTGTCATTAATTCACATTTTAGAATTTCCTGGCTCAGACTCATCTGTAGATGCAAGTTGCCAAAGTTGTTAAATTACTGAAACAAATGATTGCTTCTTCTTCAATTTACCTGCCAAACCCCAGCAGCAGAAGGGCAGACAAACTCAGGCTCAAGGGATGGGCAGGGCCTTTGAGAGTCACCAGGATGAAAGGAAGGCCTGACCAAGAACTTGTCAAAAACAACCCTAGAGCCAAATACTGTAACAATGTCAGCCTTGTAGAACAAGAAAACACTAGAAACCAAAGGAACTGACCAGAAATAAGATGGAGGCTGAGACAAGGATGGGGCAGGGTCAAGGATGAGGGTATGAAGATAGAACACTATGGCAAAACTGAGACTTGGTTCAGACAGAACCAGAACATTTAACCAAAACTTTCTCACTCCAGAAATGCAAGAGAGAGGTGGCTGACCACAGAAATCTCTGTAGCCTCCTCCTTTGCTGTCTCCTTCCCTTCCTTGCCAGCATCTCCCCATCTGCCATGGAGGTGCAGAGGGCTGTCATACAAATCTTACCTATGTTTGGGAGCCCTTAGCACAGACATCGTGGGGGTTACTCCTTCCATTTTCATACACAAATGAGCAGGAGGGGTCCTGCTTCTTTACCCTGTCCCCAAGCACTGCTGAACTCTACTTTCAAACATACACACCCATCCAGCCCCGTTCTCTTCACAGTGGTCCAGCACTCACGTTTTTTTCTTGGAAGGAAATCAGAAACTACACTCTGCTCCAGTGAGCACAACAAACATGAGAAATACAATTTTAAAAATGCTGTAGCCTCACTACTGCAATTCCGCTGCCCAGTTCTGTTCGGAGCCTTCCCCAGTAACTCAGGCTTCTTACCAAAGGTCAGATGTAAAAGTCTAACAGTGTGATGAGATAATCTTTAAAGAGAAAAGTCTTTGCTGTTGACAGAATGGTGATGAGGCCTGAGAAAAAGGAGATGGTCTGTAAGATGGAAGTGTGGGAAGTTGTGAGAAGAGAAGGACACAGCAAGAACAGGAGGACAAGGCCAAGCACAGAAGCTCTATGCAGTACGTGCATCTCAAGTACTTTTGAAGCTCCTTGGATCCCTTGCTCTTGGCACTGACATCTTTCACTGATGGGGGAGAGCTATGAGGATTGCTGGTGTCCCCACACCTGCCTGCACTGGATACAAGTTGGTGATAGTTCATAGCACCTTCTGTAATTGTTCTCTGCTAGCAAGCTCAGACCATTTTGACACATGTAAAACTGCCCCCCCCCCACCCTGTCTCAGGGTGAGAGACAGAACCCTGAGTTTGTTTGGTGACTTTTGCTGTAGTTTAAAGGTTATGGATCTATACTGTGCCCAGGAACACAGTGTGGGGTAGCTAATTTGAAGGAGAAGAGTGAAGCAGTTGTAATTTGGTGTCACAGTGACACAGAAGAGTAAGAAAAGGTACAAGTGTGAATGTGGATGGATGGAAGTAGATGTTTGAAGAGAGACTGAAAACACATTTTTGGAGGTGAATGGGTGTGTGGGAGTGGAGGGTTTGCAAGCAATTACACAACAGTACAAACAGTAATCTCTGGGAGGGAAAAGAGAGAGACAGCAGTGCTGGGGACATGGGACGTAAGGGAGGATGGTGGAGGATTGGCATGTATGATATGTGAGTTTTGTCTGGGGCAAGAAGATTAGTAATGGATGATAAGGAAGTAGGAAAAATAAAGGTCTGGCTGGCAGCAATTTCCCACCTTGGTGATGAGTCCGAAGATGAAGGCTTCTGCTCTGCGTCAGCTGCTGGGCAACAGAACTGGTGTAAAACAGTTTCATTCCTGTAAGAAAAAACAAACCATAGTAGGTCAGTGTTCCGTTAACTCAGCAGAAAACTCAATGGAGAATGTCTTTTTTGTTCCAAGGGGACAGTGAACTCCAGTGATATTGAAAGAGTAATCTAATTATTACATGAATATTTTGTACAACGAAGTGTGAAGAGCAGAGAGAAGAAGGCTGGTTGACAGTTCTATTCCCTTACCTTACCTGTCCTGATGTTGATGTGAAGCTGTAGAGAATGGGACAAAAGTGCCCAAATAAAAAGTTTTTCTTCCATAAGAATCTGTCTCATGATCTCACGCATCTCATGAAAAACAGTTTTGCCTGTATTTTATCTCTTTTGCAGCAGAAACGTGCCCTTAGATATGTTTCCTATACATTGTAATGCAAAGTAGTTGATTTTTACTTGACAATGGCTAAATTACCTCTGCAGACAATTTTCCTGAAACCTCCCTAGAGCAAAGACATTGCCTTAGCACATCATCACTGGACATTACCAGGAATAGTAGTGGAAAACTGACAGGACAAGCACAAGTAGAGGGGCTGAGACCATGACAAGGGGAAGAGACCATAGCAGAGAAAAGCAAAACCATAAGAAGTAGCAAACTTAAGCAAAACAGGAAAACAGAAGACTAAAAATGGATTTACTAGATAAGAAAGACAAAAGAATCCATCCAAAGTAAGAAATCCTAGTGCTACAGAAGTTTTTAACACTAGGGTCTCAACTGCATTAGGTAGGTTTATTGGAAGAGATCAATTATGGTATTTGGTAGCTCGAGCTTGCTGACTCAAAAGAGGGACCCCAACCAAAGAAATGCCTGGGAAATGATACCCTTACAACCTAAACTCTCCATCCCTCATGTGACAGTCTGGACCAACAGCATTATTAGAGCATGGGGTTTTCTCACCCTTCATTAGTTTGTTGTTTTTGTTGCCAAGTGGCTGTCTTGTGCTCAACTTCACATCCTGCTTACATCAGTTTCAGTGGGAGTTTTGGTTAGTTCTGTAGTCAATATAATGTTTGCTGCAGTTCATATACCCATGACCGTGGCTGTCCACTCCATCTATTAATTTTAAGTAATATTTAAGCTACAGATGAATCTATTCTATTATTAATGTTCAGACTGTTAGCTTCGAGTTTCTCCACAATCTGCCCTTGACTTACACAACACAGCCCTATAGTTCAGACAAAATTCAACTTGCAGTTCAATAACTCTATGTGCCTATGTCAAGCAAGTACTTGGCTACATTTAAATAATATAAAATTTTCAACACCTAGACCAAACTTCCAAAACTGCTCACTAATCTTGAACGACTTGTTCTTGGGGTCCCTTACCTGAAAGCATTTGTAAGCAGCCTGGTTTTCATGGGTGTTGGGCACTTATCATGGCATTGGAACCCAGTAAGAGCTGCTCATCACCTCCAAAAATTAGATCCTTTGCAGAGAGCTCCAGGGAGGCCCTTGAGCACATATCAACAGCCAATTTTGAGCATGCTGACCTTCACCAATGAAAAGGAGTCACTAATAAAAGGGTCACTATGTCAAGGGGGGAAAAGTACTAGGGGAATGGAAAAGAAAATTAAAAGAGGAGAAGAAAAGCAGGGGAGATAAAGCAAGCTGAATCCTCAGGTGGCATAAAAGCACCCTGTCTCCAAGTCAGTGGAACACCAGCTGGAGCTCTCTTCTCAGTGCTACTGTGGAGACCCAGGGCTCAAATGCAGTCATCTCCTTTTAAAAATATTTTTGCAGCTTCTAACCCAGGCATAAGCAATACAGCTAAGTCTTCTGGCTTGTCTTGGGGGTCTCAGATTCTTCCAAAGGCCCTGCCACACTTTCCATCAGTTTGAAATGTGAATCTTATCACCTCTGTCTTTTTCAAAATCTGACAGACGTGGCCACAAAGATAGCTAAATTACAGACAAGGATGACACTTTTCCCAGCTTGCTGAATAAAACACTCTGCTTAATTCTTCCACTTCCTTGGCTCCCAATGGCTTCTCAAAAGGAATTTTTCCTTAGAAACAACGGGAGTGCCAGGAGCAGCACAGCGAGGGGAAGACAAAAGCTTTAGCTTTACCTCACCGACTTCTAACCATGCCCTCACTCTCTGCCTGTGACATATAACCTGCTGGAAAAGAGAGGACATGTTTGTGTGACATAGCAACTTCATCTCCTTGGCCTTCCACTTCTGAAACTACTCAGCTCTCATACCTTCCCTCCTGCCAGTCTGGTTATTGTTGGTTCTCACTGTCGTTTCCAATTTTAACTCCTCAGGTGGCATGCAGCTATCTGACTGATGTGTCCAAAAATTACTTGTGTTGTCTTTTCACTGAAGCAAGTGTGGGGATCACATTTGAGTCTATGTTCAAGCAGGCTCACAGAAGTACTCCAGCTCCTACATCCTGTCACATTGCTTCCAGCCAGAATCTGTGAGGGCTTTTCTGATAAAATTTTGGGTTTGCATAAAAATACTGATTCATCAAATTTAAACTATCTGGTGAAAACCCCTAGGCCTTAAAAAAGATTCTTCAAATTACAGGGATTTGCCTGGACTTTCTGGCAAGCTGCTGGAGGGCCGTGCCTCCAGCTCTCACATCTCTAGTACAGCTATGCCATACAAGTAGCCTCTTGGAGAGGGGCTACCAGGTTTTCCACCCTACCCAGATCCCAAAGCAGCAGAGCTGGGAGCTGGCTAGTCCATGCAGTGTGGAGCACACGTGCCAAGGCAGTCGGCTCTGGAGAGCAGCCCTGGAGTCATAGGCATCGTCAGCTGCAGTGTGGCAATGCACGAGGCTCTCAGCTGATTCAGCAACAGCTGGTATCCATTCTGAGGTGCATTCTTCATTTCAAAAGTATTATATATTGGCATTTCCTACTTTCATCTCAACAAGATCTGAGGGGGATTAAAAAAGGGACCTATTTCCAGATAAAAGTAACAAAGTACTTTTAAATCACAGGATCATAGAATCATTTACTTTGAAAGACACTTAAATCATCGAGTCCAACCATTATTCCAACTCTGCCAAGGCCACTCTTAAACCATGTCCCTAAGCACCACATCTACATGTCTTACAATTACCTCCAGGGATGGTCACTGCACCACTTCCCTGGGCAGCTCCTTCCAAGGCCTGACCACCCTTTCAATGAAGGAATTTTTCCTAATATTCAATCTCAACCTCTCCTGGGCAACTTGAGGCCATTTCCTTTTGTCTTGGTCCTTGTTACTTGGGAGAAGAGGCCAACATCCACTTGGCTACAATCTCCCTTCAGGTAGTTGCAGAGAGCAGTAAGGTCCCCCCTTGAGCTTCCTTTTCCTCAGGCTAAAAACTTCCAGCTCCTTTAGTTGCTCCTCATAAAACTTGTGCTCTAGACCTTTCACCAGCTACCAAATGGAATCTTCCAAAAAACAAGCACCCCAAATTTCAGCCATTTCTAATCTAAACATTTCCCTAACTTAACTACACTATTCCTCACTTTTATTCGAGCAGCAGATGCACCACTTCAATTTCTAATTACACATGAAGAAAGCAAACAAGAGGGAGGGAAAACATGAGGAAAAAGAGGAAGGAATAAGGATAGAGAAGACTTTATATAGATGAAATGCCTTGCTAGGTAATTATCATGATAGAAACACAAAGCAAAGTAAAGGCGAAACAGCAAAAGAAAGAGTGGGGTGAAGTTTCAGGACTTTAGGCTCAGTCTCCTGTGGGTGTTTTAAGAAAAAAACATCTCACAAAACCTCTTCAGAGAATCAGCATGCTCTGAGCACTGCAGCTGCACAGTCAGTTGTTGACTCTGGTTCTCATGTGTGCTTAACACCAGCCATGGGTATTTTCTGCTGTCTCGAACCTCTGAAATTTCAAGATCTCTGAAGTAGTTGTGCCCCTTACATGCTACTACCAGATGTTGATCATGCCCACAGGCAGAAATCTGTCTCCAGGCCATTTGGGATCCTTGTGTCCCCCTTTGAGGGCCATGACTCCCTTGGGGAAGCCACCAGGGAGGCGGTGAAGAGCAGACACTGCCTGATGGAAGTAAATATATGAGGTATAAATGGGTATTCCGAGACTGTGCTGAAAGCTCTTCCCCTGACCGGGTGCAGGGAAGGAGATCTTATTATTCCTGTTAAATCCAAGTTCCTCAAATGCCCAAGAGCAGTTGGAGCTCTGGGGCTGTTTACATTCTTCTTTTACAACCTGCTTCTCCTTCTCTTTTGTGCTACCCAGGCATGCACCACAGGGACTGGGTTTCACCTTGCTCATTTTTCTCCTTCTCTCCATCTCTTGATCCTGCATATATCTGATATTTTGCAAACCCATGACCTCGCTTTTGCAGCACAGCACCCAGAAAGGAGCAGGGTTAACTTGCTGTGGAAGAAGTGGACCTATTCCCACCCTGAAGAGTCTATATTGTCAGCAGGACAAAGCAGTTCTCATCGGGGTGCAACAGGCAAGTGTCCTAGGGCCTTACTACCACTTCTAAGCCTCAAGTAAGTGCCCCAGGAAAGCAACTGTCTTCTTAACACTATGAAGTCTTCAGGTAAGATGTTGTTTTTTTTGCTGTGATTCAAGAGGGCCTGTCAGGGTTGTAATGGCTGGTGGCTACCTGGATTTCATTCCCCTGTGGTGTTGTCAGCCTTTGTAGGTTTAAAGTGAATCCTGACATATTTAGTATCTGTCAGAAGTCAGTGTAAGACTTTTGATGGTGGGTTTTTTTTCCTTTCTGTGCTTTCTTTTGATTTTGTTTTTAAACAAATCTCACTTCATAAGTCAGAAAGGCTATGTAAAACTTGAATATGCGGCCCCTGAAGAGTTCAACACTAGAAAGCATAAGGCTTGGTTTTGCCTTTGAAAAACAGGGAGGAAGGCAATGTGACTTCAATCCAGTAACAGCAGATTCAGACTCATTACTTCGGGCTGCTGATCTGTAATTTTACTTCTTTTAAAATGCTTCAGGTAGGTGGCAATGGTCTACTGATTAAAAGGGTAGGTCCAGGGCTTGCTTTTTTTTTTGCCTGTTTCTTCCTCTCTGTCCTCTGCCTCGCCATCCTCAGACTTGCAAACCCTTGCAGATACCGAAATTAAACAAACGCTATCATAGGCAGATCAGGAAGGTGACTGTGGTGACAGTTTCTCCCCATCTGTCAGGATACTGCTGAACTGTTCCGTTTCCAATTTATTGCTTTAGAAATAAACAAATTATCATGTCTTGGACTGCACTCTGATGAAAGCTTGGAAAGGAAAACCAGCAAGAAGAAACGGTGTTCTAGGCAGGTGGGTTGTACAAAAGAGAAGGAGGCATGCTGAGGTACATATTGCCAAGCACTATGTGACCAGTGTGTGGAGGAGCAGCAGAGGACAAGGACAAGCACAGACGCAAAAGGAGGACTGGGAACAGCCTGAGCCTGTCAGTGCTTTGCTCCATCTAGCTGGGACACACGCTCCGGAGGCAAGGATTTGACAGTCCAGACCTATCTTAAATGCAGAGAAAGCTTGGCCCATGCTGTCACTTGAAACATTAGCCCCCTCTCCTCTGAGAGAAAATAGCTGACTGAATTTTATTCAGTTGTCCTCAACATTGCTCCTGACATGAGGTATCCTCCAGCCAGCAGCCTGCAGCCTCAATAGGGGTATCCGTGAATTAACTGTCCAGCCACAGCAATTCCTGCTGTGATGAACTTTGGAGAGGCTTGTGCCAAACCTCCTGGCTAGCACAAGCTGTCTAGTCAGCTCAGGAGTTAGTTCTACCTTTCCGCCTTCTTAGAAAGTTGGACTGTGCTGCAAAGGGGCCCCCTGACTAATGCTGGTCTTTACAGCCATGGGGCTAAGCTTCTCTTTTCTTAAAAACAGGTATTGTAGAGGGAACAAGAGTTGAGCTGCAAAAGTTGAAAGTCTCTGTAGCTACACAGCTCGCACATCACAGGGCCAAAGGAGAGCAAACTTCCCTAAAATTGCCTTAATGTTGTATCTTCCCTTTGGACAAGTGCCTGGGGCTTTATGTTCAGTGTTGCCCACCCTAAGCATCAGTGCCCACTAGTTTAGCACTGATGATACCTGTCTTGAAATAGAGATGCCTGTCTGCTGAGAGCAGTACTATGGTAAACAAGTCTAACCTCTTTTTCTTCTCCTGCACCCCCACAAAAGCAAACCCCCAACCCAGACACCATATGGAAATCGGTGGTGCTCCCTTGCTCTCCAGCAGTCAGCTTTAATTAAACAAATACCCTGCGTGGCCTGTTCCCAAAGATAAAGAGCAGCTATGTGTTTTTCTGCATGAATGATTTTAGACTACAAGAAATGCCAAAACAAGACAGAATGAAAATTGCTCTCACTACGGGTGCACAGCGCATGCTTCTCTCTATCATTCTGCAACACCCGTGCATCCCACCGTGACTGCCGCCCTGGTCAGCTCTGTAGGATTGCTGGCATGGGCCCTAAATGAAGATCACTGGCTTCCCCAGCTGCCAGCACTTAACTAACCCCTGTATTCCTGGTCCTTGAGCCCTACTGGCCTGTGTATTCAGTAGCCTTGCCCTTGGCCCAAGCACACAGCAAGTTCTTAGAAATCTGAAAACGCTGAAAGGTGATCCCCTCAGGCAATGTTATAGCGGTAAATAAATAGTCCAACTCAAGCAGCCTTCCCTTTAAAATTCCACTTTTTGAAGAAAAGCTAGAGGCTTTGACCAACAGTCATTGTTTGTAGTCCTGGATATCTCAGCTTTCCTGGAGCCTTTTGCTACTTGTCTCTATCTTGCCTTTCTTTGGATAGCTGCCAAGAGAACAGACGGAGTCACAGAAAATCATGGCCTAGTAGGGGAAGATTAAAGGCAGAAAGAGTCAAAGGAGAACTGAATTCATCTCAGATTAAGTTTTACTGGCTGTTATCTTTCTTAAAATGAGTACTGGAGAACCACAAACAGGAACTATTCAGCAATGAGAAATTTATGAAAGGCCAGTCGCACAGTCTTCTGACTCCCCCAAAATTATAGCTTAATGTTATCTCTGCCAAGATAATGTGACACAACCTAGCTAAGGTTAGCTGCAGACCTTACTCCTTCTATCATCCCCCTTCTGTGATAGATCTATTTTTGACTCCAGTCAACCTGGAACTGAGAGTTGAAGTAAGATCTCAAAGAGGCAGTGTTTCCAAAAGAGTACCTTCTAACAACTAGCTGTTTCTCCCCTGGTTCTTCACTTTTCACTCCAAAATAGCTCCACTAAAGCTTTCTATTGCTCATCTCAATTGTAGGGCATTAGACTGGTATTTTGAAGGCAGTTGAGTATGGGCAGAGTTTATATTGTAAAGAAGCCTAAATTCAAAGTAATTCCTATAATTTAAGTTCTTTAACTCCTTCTAAGTCTGATGGCCTCCTCAGTGTTATGGGATACTGTTGAGGGCAAGAATTTGACAAAATTCAGAGAGGAACCAAACACTTGAAAGATTATCCTGTTAGAATGGTTAAAGCCAGGTCTTCCTGAACAGTTGGCTTCTCAGCTTACTTTGGTCCATATAAATGGCAAGCATTTCTCCTGTGCTCTTACTTTTACTCACTCTTACCTTGAAGAAATTCTTTGGAGAAAGGCCACTGCATAGGACTCAAATTTTTCAGCATGAGAAAGCAGCTTTTATGGGTGTCCTATAGCTATCTACTGTGACTGTTTTTTACTCTTCCCTCTTGAACATCTGATATTGGCTATCTCTGAAAAACAGCTACACAAACCAGATTCACAAATGTGACTGACTGACAAATCCTGTGTTAAGGGGCAAGAGGCTTATTAGCCAAGATACTGAAGTGTAGGAGTGCAATGAGACTGAAAATGTCATATTATTTTACATTCCCAGTAACTGCTACAACCCCTACCTGAGTGTCCCTGGGATGCATCTTATGAATTTGGGAAACTTCTCTAAATCTTCTCTTTTGAGTCCTGTATTCAGTCAAAAAATATGCCATTATTTCTCCTAAAGAGGAGAGTGAGACCGACAGAGTCTGGAGTCAGATTTGCATGGTAGAGTGCTGAGGATAAAATTACAACAAATGAAGCATGGGGAAGAATTGAGCAAGAGACGATAGGAAGATGATTTTGAATTTGTGTGTGTCAACCTTACCAGCACTTTTAGTCTACTTTGGTTTTATTTCCCCTTCCCTAATTTCTTAGCCTCTGCCTCTTCCTATGCTATCAAGCATTTTCGTAACTTATTTCAGAGCAGTGCCTGTCTAACTCTGCCTGTAACCCTTCACAGGCTTAGCTATCCAATTAATTGTACCAAAAAAATGAACATATGTCTAGATGATGTCCAGAAGTCAGCACATATCTCCTACCTAATAGAAGCAAATTGCTGAAGAAACCTCGTGGCAGTGGCAACACTGGATGAAAGTACAACATACACACACATGCCCACCCTTGCCAGGATGCATGATAACTTGTCTTCCAGTCCACTTGAGCACCCATCATTATACAGCTCTTTCTTTAGCATTCTCAAAGCTGTTTTTCCTACTTCCCTCCATGTCCCAAAGCCATGCTAGCAGGGATGAAGAGGGGAGAACTTGCCAGGAGCATCTATTCTCTCTGCCTACCTGCCAGAAATGAAAAATCAAGTATATTTGGTAGTCAGGAACTTGTCTTGCCTTGAACATCTCATGAGTGTTGGAGAGAATGTCTTCTTCCATGGTGTTTCTCTATAAATTTGATTATCGAAAGATCAGCAATCAACCTCTAAAACCTACTTAGTGCCTGCTTAATCATCATCTTGTTTCTTGGTACAAACTCATTTTAAGTCATACATCCTTCATATAGCATTACTATAAATTCCTTTTTTTAGTGCTAGGGGATGTGATCAAGATGGGATTCCCATTGACAGAGTATTTACATTTTTTCACTGGAATATGTTAATTTTAGAGATCCTATAAAATATCTTAAAACAAATTGCCCTTGCTAGTATAAAATACCATATGCATACACTACTGTTTGGAAAGTGAAAATCCAATGTGACACACTGACGCAAATGTGTGCCTTTGAGCTACTGCGGGTTCTTCAGAACAGCACAGCTTGGAAGGATAAGCACAAGGCACCGTGCTGGGGAAATGGAATTTCCTGTGTTGGAGGAAGAAGATCTGGGCCAATGCTGCTGTGATCTGATCTTTTTTTGGTTAACTCGTTGGGTGACTATAACAGATATGTCAAACGTGCCATTCATTTATCACCATCTGCTTTTAGGGATGGAGATATTAATGCCATATCTTCCTGAACAGTTGGTTTCTCAGCTTACTTTAGTCCATTAAAGTGGCAGGCATTTCTCCTGTACATCATCACTCTTACCTTGAAGAAATTCTTGGGGGAAGTGTGGGCATGACTGGCAGATGAGAGCATGGATTTTGGAAAGAAATTGTGGTGTTTTGCACCAATTTCAGCGCAAAGAACATGATCAGTAGAAAAATGAGTGTGGATGTGTTGTAAAGAGGGTCTGAGCACACAGTGATAGACTCTCTGTAATGTAAGGTGGCATTCTTTGGCTTAGGGTCAGAGTCAGTAATGTGTCTGGGAGATGGTGAAAATGAACCGTGGCCTCTTGTGTTCTGGCTCAGCAGAGTGTGCTCCTCTGCCACAGACCTAGACACACTGTTTTCTCTTGGTGACAGGCTACTTGGCAGAAAGATGTCACCTGGGGATTCACTATGTTCAGTGAAAATTGCTGCTGACAAGTCCATTTTGTTACCCAAAAACACTTGGAGGAAATCTCATCCATTTACTAAGTCCATCAGGAGTAGCTGGGCTAACTGCCAGATTTTCCCTATGTGCTAGAAATGGGCAAGAAGGAAAGAAGGAATGGGATGTAGTCAGGAATCAGCTGCATGGGGAGAGTCCATACTGGGTACAGTCTGACAGGTATCTCCTTGTGACAGCCAAACACAAAATCTGGGACCAGTTTTTGTACCCACTTCCAGCCCTCCTTGTGCTATGTGGGGCTTTACTTTGTGCAGTTTCATGGCTCTCGGTGCTTCAGCTACAATGGGATGGATTAACTTACTTAAGGTAAACTAAGAATGACACACTCACTCTCAGTTAGCTGTGGACTAACTCTACTACAACCAGAGACAGTCTAAGTGACAGACATTGTACACGTGAGGAAACCTTAGATCAAGTATCTACTGTACAAAGAAAGTTGTATCCTTAAATTAGTAACCATAATGCATTGCATCCACATGCAGTGCCTTCATAAAAGGCAGCAGTCTGAAGGGGGTTGGAAATAGTACTCAACTTGGATGGAACAAAACATTCCAATTTGGGACATGTGAATGGCCTGGGAGAAGCTGGCATTGCCAAAAGCTCTCTGTAGAGGGGTACTTGTACCTCTGATGTCGCTATGTCGGTGTCTCTCATGGAATTACTAGTTGATGAAATCCTCTTGGGGTTTCTGGGGGTGCTTCTCATGTTCTCCTATGTGCCCAGTGGAAGTGATTCACTCTGAAACTTCTCTTCTTGCTAGTAATTTCTTTCCTAAGGCACAGTAGGAACAGGGATGAGGGAGATGAGGGAGATGATTGTACTTGCTAATCAATTTCCAGGAAATTTCCTGGGTGGAAGAGAGTTTGTTATTAGCTGCTAGAGGGGTTGGGGGTCTGCCTCTCCTGAAATGTCTGTGAATCACAGGTCAATTGGGAGTCCATTTAAATTGAATTTCTCTATTCCAGAGGAGCATCAGCCACACAGAGCATGACTGTCTGCTAATTGGATTGGTGCTTTGTAAGCACTCAGAGCAAGGAGGCAAAGTGGCCACGATGGGAGGAAACACCGCATGTTGGACTGTGCAGCTGTCCAGTGTGCACCATCAGCTTTGTTTGGATTGTCTGTCAGTGGTGGAAACAGCTGATGACTTACTGTGCTAGACAAGTCACAACATCATTAGCTTTGACTTGCTAACAGGCTGAGTAGTGGCATTCAGGAAAAACAGCTAGTGTATAAAAGAGCAATCTGATATTCCAAGTGTATGTGCACATCTAGTCACGTGGAGGGGATCCTCTGGTGACACATGCAACGCTCACTAGCAGTGAGCAGAGGTTTAATAAGTTGTAGCCAAAACTATACTTCAGATATCACAACTAGGAAGCTGCTATGTAAATCCAAAGCATGTGTGAGGGGGAGTTTGTGTAAGTTCCTGAAATAATTTCAGTTAAATAATTACCATAAACAGAAGCTGAATCAATTAATTACTTACTGGAAAGATGGTATATTAATACAAAACTATTTTTCCAAGATAATATGTGACCTTTCCAAGACAGTATCCCTCTCTTCCAACTATCTTCAATATCATCATTTCTTTTAAAGGTTATATATGTAATGGAATAATTACATGCCTGCAAATGCATGCTGATAGTGACCTTCTGTAGCTTTGAAACATCTTTCTGTACCTCTTTTGCTTTGTACTATGCAAAGGCTCTTTATTCTTTGTTCAAATAATAGATTTATAACTACATAAAATGGAAATAGCTGGCAAAAGCTCACTTTTAATTAGACTGATAAGCATTCTCCAAATCCCCTCCAGTACCTCATATAATAATTATAGTTTGTCAGCCTAATACCAATGAGCATGTGGTCGTCCTAAAGGGATCCAGAACTAGCACTCTTCCTGAAAGCTCTGCTAGCAGAGCAAACACCTTTTTTCCTCTCTCCTATTTTGGGCCAATACGTATGAACACTATAAAAAGCTGAGGCCTGTGTTAGTGGAATTGGCAACCCCTTTCGTAATTACTGTGACTGTGAGATATAAACGGAATTTAGGTCTCTTCCTCACTAAGAATAAATTATTTTTATTTTTTGAATAAGTGTCAGAATTGGACTCGGTAAAAGGATTTTTGTTATGACTGAGTATTAGATCTGGTTTTAATCAGGCTTACACTTCTTACTGGCTTCTCACTCATGCAACTCATGTTTAACCCCTTAGAACAAGAAGAAAACCCTGGAATTTTCCAGAGGCTGAAATCACAGTGTCCCTCAGCACTGAAGAATGACACAAAGCTAAATGAAGGAGTGCTGTTCAGTAATTCAGAATCCCATAAACATGCAAATTAGCTGTATAAACAGAGATGGCTCAGCCCTGAGCTCTTCATGCACCTTAGCAACCGTGTTCTGTAGGCCTGTCCCTGCGTGGCAACGCATGGCCAGACGTGCTGCTCCTACCCCTGCAGTTCTGGGCACTTGCAGGCAGCTCTGGGTACCGGCACACCACGCCAGTGAATTGCACCAGCTACTAAAGACAAGTTCAAAAGCTCGTTCCTACCACACTGGGCTGATGCACTCAGTGTAAGCCGTGGTTTTATTCTGCGTACTCACCAAAGATTACCAAGATTGTTTGTGGGGTAGGTCCAACTGGCTAAGTGCTGAGCTGCTCTGGCTCCGCTGTTGAGGCTCGACACAAAACAGTGTAACACGAGGAGTGCAGCTGAATGCAGTGAGAAGATCGTGGCTCGGCTTGCAGAAGGCTGCTTCAGACCCTGGGCTTGGGGCGTTGGCTGTGGAAAACAATTTACTACCACACCTGCAGGTTGTTGCATCAGTGACACCCACAACTGAAAATGGAGGGGTTTCCTAACAGAGAAGAACCACAAGGGAAATCAGGAATGCAGAACTGGATGTAGGCTGCTTGGTGACATACACAAGGCTAACTTTGCTGTTCCCTGGCGCTTCAGAGCTGAGCTGCTTCTGCTGTGGGAAGGAAAGAAGAGGAAAAGTGCAGGACCAGTTGCAGAGCTGACTCCAGTGCCTCAAGGGAGAGATAGCAATAGTCACTGCTGTATCAGGGGAAATTTAATCTCCCCATTTCCCTTCCACACACACCCATGTGCTTCCAGCAGGGCCCTGACATATGGAAAGCAGGCAGCGTTCAAGGCTGCTTGTGGACACAGCAGCTGGCTGGCACCAAGAGCAGTTGAATTAGCATATCTAATTGTCCTGGAAGGAAAGTACCATTTGGCACCAGTGCAAAGAGGGAGAAGATGCAACTTGAATGCTCAGCACATGACCATCACAGATATTTGGGTTTGAGTTAAGAAGAGATTTCACAGTTTCCTGAGGCTTCATAAACTTCTGACCTTGCCAAAGTTGCAGAAGAACAGGTGGAATTAATGAGGTATTATAAGATTTGGAAAATCTATGAAAGTTGTTCCCTTTCCCCATCTGAACTATTCAATAATTCCTGAGATTTATAACTAGTAGAACATACAATGTACTGCCAAGTCAATTTATCAAAAGGATGACAGCTTGGGTTAGTCTTAGACCCAGGAGCTGGATTATTTTATGCTCTCTGTCTGGTGCAGCAGCACTGGGAAAAAAATCACCTCAAAAATAGAGAAGACATCACTTCTTAACCTCATGCCTTGCATACACTAATTGGTCATCCACATCCTGTCTCAGAACTGAGATAGAAATGTCAGCTAACACTCATATATATACCTGGCCAAAAGAGTAGTGCTTCAGTCAGTGATGACTATCAGAACCTATACGGGTTGTACCTGCAACCATCTGTACAGCTCATCTGGAATTAAATTAGCTACTTATGTCTGTCTCAACTACTGGATCTCTCTGTAGGGCCTTATTCCAGCCTAGCTTGTGCCTTTTGGGGATTCTTAACTTGCTAAAGCATCTGACTTACAAAGCCACTACTGTTCTCTACTTAATAAAGCTTTGAGCTTCCCACCATGTGCTGGAGTCCTTTGTTTGGAGAGAAAAAAAGATATATATAATGTGTGATTGTGGAAACATCAACATAAGAGATTTTCCTGTATTACAGGAGCCTGATTTCTGCAGAGATTACTAGATTACTAGATCACAAACAATTACTAGAAATCAGAGTGAGGAGTTGTGGGACTGATTATGTTTCTGCTCCTGAAACAAGAATGACTGATGCAGACCTTCTGAACTTTGTGCTACTTACAGCTGGGCAATCTCCTCTAACAAATGAGACTTAACAAGTTTTCTTCAGTACCCTTGTGCCAACAGGGCTGTAGCATAAGCTGACACCATGAGGCTCAGCATAAGCTGGCAGTGCTATTTGTGCTTTCACACTTCAGCTGTGAAGCTACATCAGGGATGGTTCCAGATCCCAGATGCTGGGATGTGACAATACTTCCCATCTTGGGAGGAGGCAACAGCGGTGGCAGTGGTTACTTTAGCACTAGGAGCTGTTGAAATCTTGATTCTTGTGGTGAACACATTCTGCCTAGACTCTAGTTTAGCCCTGGAAGCTGTGTGGTGGGGGAAATTCCACTCTTGGCAGTAGCTGTTCTGTATAAAAGTGTGTAGTGCATGAAGAGATCCCAGAGCTGTAGAAAAGGTGTTGTGATGAGACATGAAGCTTCTTACATGAAAAACAACCTCATAAAAATAAGTTTTTAGTAAAAAAATAAACTTCTCAGCCACCTGGGCACACTGCTGGCTCGTGTTCAGATGATTGTCAACCAGCACCCCCAGGTCCTTTTCCACTGGGCAGCTTTCCAGCCATGCTGACCTCAACCTGTAGGACTGTCTGGGGTTGTTGTGACCCAAGTGCAGGACCCAGCACTTCACCCTGTTGAACCTCATACCACTGGCTTGGCCCATCGATCCAGCCTGTCCAGATCCCTCTGCAGAGCCTTCCTACCTTCCAGCAGATTAACACTCCTGCCCAGTTTGGTGTCATTGGCCTTCACACCTTTGTGCTGAACAACTGAATTCTCCCACCCTTTTAGGCATGTTGAAAACCACCATCTCTCTTTTTTTTTTTTTTTTTTCCCAAAGTAATTTACCAGAATAACTGGAATACATGAGATATTTCAGGCCCATGTCCTCAGCTACTAGGCACTTTAATTCCTGTATCTCTAGGAACAGCCACTACCTTAACAATTATATTATTGTGTTCCACTTGTGTCTACACTATAAGGTCTTAAGAGTGAAGATCATATTGCTAGTTTTGACCCAGCACAGACAAGGCTCAAAGGAAGAGTATGTTAGGATGCTTCAGCAGGATGTTATTTTGGAACCTGCAAGGTCTTAGAATAGCAATGTTTTTCCTTGCCAAAGTAATGCTCTTGAAATAACTTAAGTGGAAGAGCTTGTCTTTCTCATTAGGTCTTATGATAGCAGGACTTGGAATCTATTCCCACTTTCACTCCATTCTTAGCTGGATGGAAACAGAATTTCCCATCTTGTAAAACAGGTTGCATTACAGATTGGAGTCTTATGGTTAGGCTGCACTTGAATGAGCTATGATTTTTTAGCATTTATTGAGATTTCATCGTGATTACTGCCATAGGACAGCTCAAGCCCCTTTGCAAAACAGGGCTGAATTGTATAAAAAGCATCAGCAGAGAAAAAAATAAGGGTTTGTTTTTTTTTTTTTTGCTGCTTCAGCCATTGTAACTGTTGGCCATGACCCTGTTGCATGTTTCAGGTGACATTGTTAAGGTGCTGTCTGGAGCAATTGGTTTTCACCATTTAAACAGCTGAAAATACGTAACTGGTTTGTGTATTTTCAAGACATAAAGCTATTTAAAAAATATTCAGTAGTCAAACCCTAAAAGCGAATTTTTGTTATAGTGAAATTGAAGTACCAAGGGGAGACTGGATCTTGTGGAATCATCTAAAAAGACACTTAAAGCAAAATACAACCCTACTCTAAATTTATTGGCATCAATGGCATTTCCATAGCCTATGCATGGATGGATCTGGTTTAGAGATTTGTAGCTCCTATCTAAACAACAAGTTTAATGGGAATGTCAGCCCTTAATATCAGGAGAAGCAGGATTCTGTTCTTATACAATAGTCAGGCAAATTACATGAATTTTATAATTCAGGGTTTTTTTTCTCACTCTGTAGCTGTGTGAATAAAGTGAAAATAAATTAATGATATATTCAGTGAACTTTGTGATATTTCTTACTCTAGAATCAGTTTGTCAGCTCCACTGGAGAACTGCACGGGTGCCATGGCAATGTTTCCGTGCAATCCCCCTATCAACAGTTCTGAGACAGGATCAGAGATTCTAGCAAAGGTTAACCATATTAGAAGTTATCCCACAAATAAACAAAAGCAAAACCACATGTACTAGGAGATTCCACATAGGGAAAAAGACTGGAAGGGCTCCAGAAGATTGAAAGTTTTCCAATGATGTACACGGAGACCTCTGCATAGAGTCTGAGGTACAGAATATAAGGGAGGAGTTTGGAGGCCTCTATGGAATTCTTAACCTTTTCAAATGAAACATATAATAACTTCTATCAATATGCTAGCCAGAAAAGGGTAAATAAAGCTTTTAATGTCTTTGACCACCTACTTGCTTGTGTAGGCATCAGTTCTACATCTAATCATCCTTTGTCCTTTAAGTTTTCTCAAGGCAGAACAGGTTTGATTGAAACAGAATGTACCCTGGCTGGCTACACACAATCCTTTAGCATCACTCTCCTGAATGCCAAACAATGGTCTTACTAAACTGTTAGCACTTCTTTACAATGAGAAGGCCAGAGAATGCCCTAGAACTGCGATAAGGCACCACACGAATACTGTTTCCAAACTTTTTAATGTTTCCCAGCACATACAAAAGATACAGCTGTCCAAGAGCAAGGGTTGAAGTGGCATCTGATTGTTATTCATCTGGGATCTCCTCCAACTCCCACTAAAACAGTATTTCCACTGAGTTTGTATATAATCTGATTTCAAGTCCCATGCAGTGAATCCTAGCCAATTCAGCTCTTAAGGGTTGTCCTGACTCAAATGCTAACTATCTGCATCCAAATGAAGGCTCTTCCTACTTATGAACAGATCTTATTCTTCTGTCTGTAGCATAAGAAATGTCATTTATTGCCATTTCAAGTGGGAGAATCAGTAAACAATATGGCTTCTCACATGGCAGCCTCCCATAGCAATGCCTGTGTTGTCCTCCCTGTCTTCAATCCTTTTACACTTCTAACTAAGCATTTTCAAATGTGAATATTCTACTGTGGGTGGCAGAATCAACAGTCTGATCTTAAGAGCCTCTACTGATTCCATCCTGAATAATTCTTGAGCATGGGTTTAGAGAGAGGTTATGGGTGCAAGGCATACGGTTCTGAAAAATCCACAGCTCACATATAATCCACAACACATGATCCAGCACAATCCACAAAAATACTGAAGCAACAGCAAGTGAGGTGTGAACTGTCCCACTCAGTCTGTGTAGAGTCTGTGTGCCAGTATTACAAAGTTCTACATGACTTACTGTGTTCCACTAAGTTGATGCTGAGAGCAGGCACAGCTTGCAGTAGAAGGAGGTGCGTGCTTCACTTTTAGGAAAAAAAAAAAAAGCAGTAGTTTTTAGCTGCCCCGTCTCCTCACTGAGATCAGTGAACCTCTTGCAGGTGGTAGGAACAAGATTTAGGAATGTCTGGAAAGACCTTTGATCCTTGGGCTGAAGACAGTTGGAAAGAGTGAAGTGGTGGTGGATGAAAGAACATTCCCCTGTGCTCCTGCTGCACGTCCTTTGGGTGAGGGGTGATGATGATTCATTGAGGCACTCCAAGGAAGCATGAACTACTATGGCCTGTGCTGTGCTTGTTTTCTGAGGTAAACAGGAAATCTCAGACCTTGGTAATGTCAACTCTGAACTTCTCAGCAGGGCTAAATTCCGTTTGAAAGGAAAAGAGCAGCAGGAATGATCTCTGTGTTTAGTTATCTCATGTCTTATCTTACATCATCCTCTCACGAGTGTGCCAGAAGGCCAAAAGGAGACCTCTGATTGTTGTATAAATGACCTGCATAACAGACTTTTCCAATTGTTGATGTGGCATGTGGAAGACTGAGTGCACTGTGTTTGTCCTCTACCTAATTCTGAGTGACTGGAGAAGAAAACCTTTGTTCTAAATCTGTGGCAACTTGAACTTATGCTTCTCTCTCTTCCTAAATGAGCTCTGAATCCAAAGAACTTTCCCACAAAAATGCTAAGCTGGATCTGAATTTCAGCCTCCAGATTAGTTTCTTAATATTTTCACTGGCAAATTGTACCATTAATTTCAAATGTCATACACATCTACAGATCTCATCATCAAAACATATTTAGATACCAAAAATTTTATCAATCTTTGTCAGAGACAAGCAGAACAATCTCTCTGGTTTTGTTTTCCTTGAGTTTTACCACACAGGTCTTGCCTCTTTTTAGGGTCCATCGTCCACCTGCTGGGATAGGAAGTTGTTTTGTCGCCCGTAAATCTTGCTTTGAGCCACTGGAGAAATACAAATGCGGGTAAGAAATTTAAAACTGCCCCTCTGAGAGCTCTCTCACCAAACAGTGTTTGTTACTCAAACTGCTCCACCTAAACTGACTCGAAGAGAAAAATGGTGTTGTTAAGCATAGCATGTGATTATCTCCATCTGAGGCTCTCAGGTTCCAAATCTCAGTGCTGGCTTTGGGACAGCACTAGGAATGTTCCAGTAGGGCTGACTGATTCAGCCCTACTTTACCTATTGTAGTTGTGGCACCTTGTGTTGTGTCTAAATTAAAATATACTCTTGCATTAAAATAATACATTGAATTCAGCTTCAAAAGCTGTCTCAGAAACTGTCTCCCCTTTGTGACAAATGCACAGTCCCACTCATTTCTTTGCTCCACAAAGTGCTGTCAAACATGTCCAGTCATCTGGCGCTCACTGCAGCAAAACTCTTCATCTCTCAAAGGTGGCGTTCTCAAAGCCCTTCACAAACCCCTCTGGCAGACACCTCCTGCTACCCCCTGCGAGGGAAATGAGTAACACTCATCTCGTCACACAGGGGGAGGCTGAAGGAAAACGAGGCAATACAATTTGCCCACTGTCACACAGCTAGCGTGTCTATAGCATGAAGCTCCTACCATTCTAACACCTCAGTCCTGGTTTCTAAGCAATAGCCCAAGCTTCCTCTCTATTCACCAGCTCAAACTACTGCAAAGGATTAAGTAGGCACTTAACATCATATTGAACAGGAGCCAAAAGAATTAATTTCACAGGAGAGAGAGAAACTAGCACAAAGAATTCAACAATTTGGGGAGGTGAAGAGCCTGTGTACTGATTGAAAGACAGAAACAACCTACACTTAACTGCTAAAGCTTGTAGTTGTCAAATCTAGCCCTCCCATACTCCTTCCTCTGCCCTGATTTGTGATACTGCACAGAGCAAAAAGCCTCTCTACAAGAGAGAGAAACTTTCTAGAGAACAGAGTGAAAGTCACTTCTGCCCAGTGGTTCACCCATCCAGGTGCTCTCCTAAAGGAAGTTCCTTTACTGGATAGGAGCCACAGGGAACAGAACTGGGCATCTTTCCTTGAGAAAGAGGGCATCTGAATCCTGATGCTCTACTACATTGTCTAAGCTCTGGTCCCAAAAGAGTATGTCTGTCTCAGAAGCATTAGGCTGTGTCTGAATTAAGTACTATCCGTGCTCTGCCAGGGCTGCAGATGCCGTGTAACCTGTCACTGGAACAGCAAATGAGTTCACATTAAAAGGCCTTGAACCTGCTCCTTATAGGCTGAGCAAACCAAGCCACTCATTACAAGTAGCAAAGGTGACTTGAAGTGAACTGGAATGAAATGGTTCAGTTCACATCACTAATAAACCACAGGAACAGGAATGAAGCTGACCTGTAGTGCTCAGTTGTTACTCTTAAACCAGTTTTACATCTATTTTAACCAATCTCTTCCTTTGCAGAAAAGAACACAGAACCTCAGTAGGACAGTGAGAATCTCTAGTCATTCAGCAGCACACCAAATAAGCAATACCTTTCTGCTGAAACCACCACTAAAGCTCATCGAAGCCTTGCAACAGCATAAAAATGGGCACAGCAGCACATGGCTAATCATCTGCTTGTATGCTGATATTAGAGAAATGGAGCCCCTGATGTCTTCTTATGGAGAAAGAACCTTTTCCTGACTGAGCTAAAAGAAGATCTCTGTGAGAATGCGTAGGTGTCATTAGGATTATTTCCTCCAGTCTCCAGCCTTTCTTAAGCCAAACATTCTCCATCTCTCCTACTACACTGCAAAAAGCAGATGGCACATATGCTTCAAGAAAACTAGAGATAAATGGTATGTCTAGAACTTGGGTCTATTTCATAGGATCATTAAAAATGTTCACTTTCCCAAGGCACACATTAAGAATTTACTTGAGTCCTCACACCTTGCCTGCTTCCATTCAGGCAGAAAGTATATCAAGAAGTGGAAAGTGCAGCATAAGCAAGATACCTAATTTGGCTTCATATAATAAAATGATCAGACTGAAAAGTTGCAACATGCCCCAACAGGCAACACTAAATCTCTTTTACTATCTGATCATCACTAACAGCTACTGCAAGCAAAGGGGAAAATAAAATGGAGAGCCAGCAAAATGGAAACCTCAGTCAGCCAGTAAGAACAAACACCAACAAACTTCCATATAAGCATTTGGGGCATTCTCTCCTTATCATTCAACACAGACCAACAAAATAAAGCCCTCACATAATGGGGTTTATCCCCTTCTGTGATTGATCCTCATGCATATTCTTTTATGTGGAACTCACAGTATGAGGGAAGAACAAGAAAGCAATGAGCCATCCCATGCACACAGAATGGAAAGCAGCCTTTTCCCTTCTTCCATGTTGTCCTAGAATTGTACTCTGTCTTTGGTTTTAGGTTTGAGGAGGGGTTAGCTTTTGCAGATTCCTACAGGTGGGAATTCTTCTGCTGAGCCTGCCAGTAGAAAGGCTACCTTGCTATAACCGTGCTTGCTCATATGGAAAATCTAGGAATTTTCATTCCATTGCAACTTATGTCATCAGTCCTGAGCACCGCATCACTGCTGTGCAGGCTCCCCCCTCCTGCAGACTAATCTTGCTGCTTGGCATCAATGGAAGAGCTTTCAGAGTTGAGGAGTACTGGCACACTTGAATATTCAGCTAATCCTCTTTCAAAAGGCATTGTTGCTATTCTTGGAATAATGAGTAGGAAGTTTCCTTGCTCTGTTAATGGGTCCAATTAGAGGCAAAATTATGGAGTTGTTTTCTGACAGCTTGCTCCAAAGATGCCATGACCCATATAACTTCTGGTTGAAGGAAAAGAAGTCAAAGCATTCAAGTTTTTGACTGAATGGCAATTCATTAAACAACAACTTAGTCAAAAATTGCTAGAGTTCAAACATTCTCCTGACAAGAAGTGGTTTTTTGGCCCAGAAGGAACACTAAGAGATTCTTAAATGTTGGTTAACTTCTTTTAATGACCTTCCAATGGAAAATCTAGGAACAAAAGGCAGATTGCTGATTCTTAAGCATCACATTTTATTGAAAGATACAGGTTCTCATGAGATTTTATCATACCCTGAAAATGTGTGGGTGGTTTCTTAACCAGTTTTAGTGTTCATAAATATTCTCAAATGGTGCCAGAGGGAGATTACAAGAATTCCTCATGCTTGTGCTCAGTGGAAAGGGATTCTGAATTCTAACTTATCTTCTTGGAGACTAGCCACTAGATGCTGTTTTTCTGGTAGCACAATTCCATCATCATGGACTGAGTGCAGTGTTTTCTCCCTCATTGAGTAGCATGATCCATCTTGGCTTAGGGTGGCTGAACTTCACAGGAGAACTGAAGTTTATTTCCCTGTAAAAGGCTGTTAGATTGGTTCAAAACTATCTTTGCAGACAACACTCACCTCCTCTCCCTCAGCCACCCCATTCTGATGTGTGTTGTATTCCATGCCCTAGCTGTGGGAAAGACATTGCAGTGCTATTCGATGACCTGGGGTACATCATGTCTTTCTCATCCCATAGTGGTGACCATGGATGCACATGTGACTGCAGTTGTATTGGGGAGGGAGAAACATTAGAAACCTGAATGCTGCAGAAGATGTGGAAGAGAAAAAAAAATTATTTCCTGGCTGCTAAACCTCTGTGCCTTGAGTCCCAAACTGTGTGAGTGGCATAGCTGGCCAAAGAAGACAGTAAAGGTACCTTGTCCTCTGTGGCACTACTAATATATTTTGGAAAATTAAGGTAGGGCAGCTGTTTGGAATAAGAACAATAGGAAATTTTTTTTAATACTTCCATTAATGCCCTAAGTGCTTTATAAGGCAGGTAGTGGGGAGAGGTAAACTGGAGTACGATCCCTTAGGTGGGATCTGGCAGTCAGTATGCTGCAGAGCTGAGTATGAGCTTTGAGCCAGGGATATCCAAACACTTTCTCTTGGAAAATATACTGGAAGATCACTTAAGGATTTAAGTCATTCTGGGAGGATCAAACTGCTCTTTTTCTGTGAGTGTTAATGCAAACCAAGCACCTGAAATGTCCTAGTGACTTTGGAAGACTCAGCCTTTTAAAGTCAGTCAGAGCAGATGGGAACACTGCTGTTCAGATTCCAAATCTGAGATGTGCTGCTGCACTGTGAGCTCCTGAGAAGACAGTTTCTCTGCTTTTGAACTGAACTCCCTCTGAAAATAAATGCTCAGGTCAGTAAGCCATTTTGGATAGGAACTAAGAGCTGCCCTGCCTGACTATAGATTGCAGGTAAGCTAAAGATCCCACACATGACTGCAGCATGTCTTCAGAATCCAACATTCCTTGGATTATTCTGCTGTCCTAAAACAAGTGTAAAGGCTGGATTACGTGAGCTCCAACAAAAGTATGTCATTCTACTGCTTTTAGAGCATCCATAAGCTTCTGTATGATTCTTCGTCATTTTGCTTTAGTCTTCCTGCACTTCTGACTAAATTGTTGTTGATTGATTACAAAAAGGGAAATTACCCTTTAAACTTGTGTTTGATAGCTTAGTTTCCTTTCACCAGTAGAGACTGCAGCATGAGGAGCCTTTAAATAAGAAAAAATGTGAAAACAGGCAAAGATCAGTCATCTAGTTCAAAGCTGGCAGTTAGTAATGTTTTAAAAATAAGACTGGGCATTATTTGAGTCGTATTCTTGCCACCTGCAAAGGTATGCTTCTCTCCTTTAAAAAAACCTGGAGTGAGATCCTTGTGTTTGGAATGACAAAATTCATAGCAAGGTCATATTCAGGGTGACTCCAGAACAGACAGGCTGTAACAAGTTTTCACTGCAGTTGCTAGACCTCCTTCACCGAGTTGAAAAGCTCTGTTTTGCAACAGGCAGTGGCCCACAGGTAAAGCTTCCTCAGCTGCTGTGGGCAAAGTGAGTCACTGTAGGCACACAGCTGGATTGAACACTTCCAGCAGAAACTGCAGGGGGGGTTGCAGTAAGTGGTGGCCTTCCTTCTGAGTCATCATTGCACCCGTGCCATGGCCTGGTGCTGTAAGGTTCAGTGCCCCTGGCAAGATGGAAAGCTGAAGTCACTCGAACTCTCAGAGAGTCTAAATGGATTTTCGTTGTTGCTATTGTTGTTCCGTGCTCGCGCGTCTAAACATGGAGCCTTCTGCCAAGCTCCATTTGGTTAACAAAAATCACTGGGGCCCCAGCTAAAAGCCTGGTTGGTAAGCACAACACCTGTACAACAGATTTTGTGGAATAAATGGCAATTTTGATTACAGGGAACTGCTGCTTTCTGTCCCAGAGGCAGCTGCGTCTCAGCAGCAGGTAATGGTCAGTTTGAGTGCTCAGAAAGAAAAAGGATTCTGTAAATGGGAATTAATATTCTTCTGGCCTGGAAAAAAAGCACAATGTCCCTCAGGGCAAGAAGGGAATTCCAGTCTACAGCCATTATTTGACGGAACTGTTTCCAATTACATATTCTCTGAACTCCTTAATTCACAAACTCTTTTTTTTTTCTAAGGGGAATAGTGCTTCTGAAAAGCCTTGTTAAAGCTGTGCATGGAGGGAGAGAATTTCTTAACTGCCTCAGCTAGCGCTTCAGTGCAAGGTCTGAATGCCAAGAGCCCTCCGATAAAGTTCATGCAACTATTGGAAACTAAGGGCAATTTCATTGCACTGCTGTGTAAGAGCCCCTGTGAAGTGCACACTGAAGCCTTTATCAGGCCATAGAACTGGGATCATAGAGCAAGAGAAGTGGAATCCACTGGAATGGTCACGAGCACCTTGAGAGCACGTTTGGAATTGGTGGTGTTGCCTGGTTGTGTCAGAGGGACGCTCTGTGGATGACCTGTGGGGCTGGGCACTGCTGAGGGACACGTGCAGAAAGGAAATGCACGAGAGACTTTCCTTAGGAAAATTAAATAGCAAAGAGACAAAGGGGTGAGCTGAACTTTCACAGGTGTGTACAGCTCCACATTATACTGATTCTGGAAAACTAACAGTGGCCACTTGGAATGGATAAGATACGAGAGGCTGAAGGGATGTTCTTCACTCAACAGTTCGGTGTCATAGCCTTATGTTTTCCTTCATGATCCTTAAAATGGAAAAGACAATTATTTAGGGCCTTTCCTATCAACCTCTTCTCAATAACCCAGAGCTGAACTTTTAAACCTCTGAAGGCATGTCTGTAACTAGACTGACTCCTCAGCTTTTAGAAGCTAAATCACAGCTGAGGCCAGGAGGTATTAATGAGATATTAGCAAGCAGAGGAGTGATGGGGGTTTGAATCTCTGTAGGGTTGGGGTTTTTCTCCTTTATACAGTACCCCAAATTTCATAGCCTCTATGTAGACATGTAAGATGCAGGCCATCGTAGTCCAACTCAGTAGGTTGGTCTTTTCATATGCTAAGTGGTCTGAACAAAATTCTGTGAATGCCAAGTATAGACAGGTTCCTTAACTGTGGGTTGCTGAGGTGTTATGGTTGGAGGGAGGAGTCTGTGTGTATGTAAGTCTGTGCCTTTCTTTCTTTTATTTTTTTCCTGGGAGATTCTAAACTCAAAGCATTTGTTGTATTTTTCCACGCCACTCCTCAGCCTACAAGTGTTCTCTAATCCTTCTTCTCTCCAGTGGACAGCTTAGCTTGCTTTCCAGGGTCATTGAGTTTGATTTATCACACTTTATTTCTACAGTAATTAAGACTTGTGTAATAGTCTTGATTCCCTTTGCTCTCTTTCCGTGACATTTTCTAGTTCTGGCTTTTGTTCTTTTGGTCTTTTGCTAGAGGCTCCAAGTTTGTTGGAAAGTGTTTTGCTGCCTGCAATACACACAGCATTGAAAGTGCTGTGGATTTTTGTTACTAGCTACCTACAGCATGGTTGCCTTTGTCTGCAGGGAACTAGAACCAGGGACTTTGTTACAGCTGGTACTGAGATCTCCAAGTGTCAGGATGAAATTAGGAGATGCCAGTCCTTCACTCCCCTTCCTTTGCCTTTCTCTTGCTTCTAATGGCTCAGAAAGACTGTGGCAGCCTCCACATGCTGAAAAGATCAAGAGAATGGCACTTATATTTATTGTTTGACCTCAGACAAAATAAAAATCCTTTGTCTTTCTGGCTATTTGATATTTTTGACCAACTGGAGATTCACAGGAAGAAAAACCTTCAAAACAAAAAAAGAAAAGGATCAATGTGATAGAAGTACAAGAGGTGGATGGGGTGTGTTACAATGGGATTTCGGCATCCTAATTCTGCCTTGGTGACTAATAAGATAGGGCTTTTACATCAATCCAAGGAATGTTCCAATGAAAGATAAGATGAGGAATTGTTAATAATGAAAGGAAATGGAGGCTACAGTCAGGAAGAAAGGAGAAAAGGGAACTGTAAAACCTCACAGAATTGAAATTCAAATGCATCTGGAGGTTGGTCCTTAAAGACGAATCTGGAGGCCCCTGTAGCGATCAGCTCCATATGAAATACCCTGAGCTGTGAGGTAATTGTGAACCTCTGGGATCAAGCAATACCAACACATTTGAGAGAGAGGAACATGCCACATCACCCACAGCTCTCCACAAAACAACAGTGCTGCATCTGAGAATGGACTGTTTGACATGCAGCAGCAGTGTGCCATCTGACCCAGGAGCAGAACCTCTGGGTGACTAAATGCCGTCTTGCAGGATGTGCTTTGTGACTCCGGATGGCATGTGCCTCTGAAATGGAGGAGTTGAGAGCATTAGCTACTACCTCATCTTCTCCTTCCAGATGTTTGTTGTTTTGCTTTGCTTTGTTTAATTAACCCAGCTTTCTGAAGGAGAGGAGAAGCAGTCACTTTGGTGTTTAACTTCCTTCATAAAAACAACTGCTGTCAACCAGAGCTGGGGCTGGAGTGATTACAAGAATCTTTATATAAATCTCTCTCCTGAAACTCATTTTTCTTAACAAGTTCTTGTATCAATGTTGTCTTTATTATCTCTCCCTGGGAAGACTTGCAGTCTGTCTCAAGACCCTCAGTGTATTAAAGGAGGAGCCAAAAAAGAGGCAACTTAGTAAGTATACTTGTATTACACCAGACTTCAATGTTGCTCTCATGTGCCCCTATAAAGACTTTCCAGGCAAAATAAAGTGTTGTGCTTTTTGCTTCTTTAGCATTTATAAAGGATGCTTTCATACAACACTGTATTTTTCATTTCATATCTCCTTTTCTCTCTCAGTTTTTATTCAAACTTACCTCTTCTTAACTTCTTCTGTGTCAGATCCTTACTGAAAGGAACCTGGGGCTTTTGGCTTCAACAGTGTGTGTCAGGAAAGAAGCAGGGGATGAAGGATAAAGGGTAACTCATATTCCATGTTGTGAGTGTCTTGGTGATGACCATGATTTTCTTTGAGTTTTTTCTTTTTTTAAATACTGGAGTGTGGTAGGAAAGAAGTGTGTTGGCTTCATGTGACCTTCCCATTTTTGATTCTCCAATATCCTTCACTAAATTAAACAAAAAGGAGGAAATAGGGTAAGAAAGACTTCATACTTCCAGTGTTTAGAAAATAAAGGTCTGCTGGGGCTAAGAATGACAAGCAAAAAGGAAAAAAGGTTTGGAGATGCATCTTTGTCTCACTTGTGATAAAACCAGCACAGGCGGGAACTCTGAGATCCACGATCAGTGCACAGAACAGCTGCTGTGGCATTGGGACCCATGCCATGTCCATTACTACAGCCAATTGTTCTCCCACAGACAACAGCCACTACTGACTACAGTGCTACCCTCCTTGTTTGCTTATTCAAGATATATTTTAGTTAGGATTGCAGTTTGTACTTCTACCATGGCTGAAATAGCTTTAGCTATTAACTGCTCAATCCAGCTACTAAAAGTTTAATTAAATATGCATCTGTTGCCTGCAGGTCCACTAGAATACCAAGGGCCCCTGCTCTCTCCTCACTTATGCCTGTTCATGGCTGTAGACTTCCACTGGATCAGCTCCATTGCCTTTGATGGTTGCTCTCCATTTGTGTCAAGGTAACCAGAACAAGAATGTTACACTAAGTGTTTAGAAGACACTGGGAACAGACAAAATACGTGAGCAATTTTCTTCTTTAGATCTATAGTTCTTTCTGTGGAAAGTCTTTTCTGGAGACTGGTTTGAATGCTGTTTGGGAGATGGCTTGACCTATCTTTTCTTGAAAACCTATTCTTATGTAATTAATAATTAAAACAACAACATCAAAAGACTGATTGAGAAAATTGGTTTAGATTCTTCCTAGTCAAATCCCCAAACAGTCACACGCACACGCACAGAGAAATCCTGCGCATGGAAATTCAACAAGCCTTTCTACCCAGGAGATTTTCAGCTATCTGTGGAATTGTCATACTCTCTCCACCATTATAATTACAGCTCAGCGAGCGACGTGGGGCATCACAAGTTCTCAGGGGTGCCTGGAGTGTGTGCAACACGCAGCTACACAAATGGGTGCAAGCATTCCCATTTGTGTGCCAGCATTGTGCCATTTAAACAGCATCCCTGTCTTGCAAAGCAGGACAGAAATATCTTCAGTGGATGGATTTGCTATTATTAACTAGCATACCTATTAGCAAATGAGGCGATTTCTGGCTTGGTGCTAGTGGAAATCACAAGGCTGTAAGGACAAAGAACAGCCTGAACTGTTCAATGAAAAGGAGTCCCTGAGAAATGGAACTTTATAAAGGACAAGGGAAAGGGAAAGGTCAGTAGGAAGTAATCAACCAATGTTTGCACTCATCATCATGATGGGCAGGATAAAATTGAGATGTCACTTTTCCAGATTCCTATCAAGTTCTCTTTTATCTAAGTTCATAAATATGAAGCTAAAGAGCCTTTCCTGCTACATTTGAGGAACCTCTTTTTTTTTACTTCATAATTTATATGAATATCAGTGCTTCAGGAAGTGAAAGATTAATGGCAACTGTCTGGTGCCAAGCAGAGCACAGGCAGGTTTCCTTTGTGCAGCTCTGCAGTTTCTTCTCACCTGCAGCACCTGCATGAGCTTAACCCTGAGGACCTGTGCTAATGCCAGTACACCCAAAACCTGCTAGCCCAGACCTATGCATCCACATAGCTCTACTGCTGATGCACAGAGATGTTTATGTTATTGCCTGTTATTCTAGTGTGGATTGTCCATGCAGCTCTGCTGATGCATTAGAATCCTGTCTTACACTTTCTCATGCTATTCCAGTCTTTCTCCTTCACCTGTCTCGCCACATGCAGCATCTGCTAGTCCTTTGCACAGCGCTCCATCTGAGTTCTGCAGGATCACTTCCTCCGGTTCTCCATGTCTCTTCCTTAAAACGCAGACCTCCCACGTTCATCTCAATTCTGCCCAGCAACTCCAACCTCACAAATGCCCACATAAATGGTAGACAACCATCACTAAGCTCACCCTAGTTTTTCTTAATCCAAACACACTGGAGCCTACTGGGACAAGAGCCACTCTACAGTCACACTGCCACAAGAGATCCCCCCAGATCCCCCTAGCAGAGGGTAGTGGTAGTAGACAAAATCTACTATTTCAGTTTAAATAGGAGCATCCCCAGCTGGGGAGTTAGTATCAATAAATACATCTCTAAAGTTTGTGTTGAAACAAAGCTGTGGTTGCTGCTGATCTTACAGCACCTGCCACACTATCTGCTACGACAGCTCAGAAATGGAGTGGCAAGAAAGGCTGATGTGTCTTTTAGCTCCATGGACTATGGACTGAGGGTTGATACTGAGGAAGGGTATGCTTGATTTTAGTATCATATATATATGTCTCTTTGTTTTTAGTGTAGAGCAGGAACTGGGTAACAGGCAGATAGTTTTTTTTGCTTGCCTACTGAGCACTCCCACCTGTGTTTTTTGTACACCTTCAGAAATTTCCCAGATTTGACTTCCTCTTGCTTAGAAGGCTCTACTTAGTTCTTTCCTTCTGGAAGCATGACTTTTTTTTGCTTACTCAGAGCTTCTTCTAAGCTATCTCTGGGGCATTCTTAGTCCCATGTTCAGAATATGCTCACTTAGTCTTTGAAGCAGAAAACACAGGTCAAAAGAGCTGACTTTTTTTTCTGCAGTCATCACTGCACCACTAAACAAAACAATTAAATGTGAAGTTCTTTTAAAAAACCATTGGGCGAATATTCCCTTCCGTCATTCCTTATTGATGATTTTGTTAAGTCAGTGGGTTTCTGAAACCCATGTAAGCCACTAGCTATAAAAACTGGATGTATGTGACATAAAGCACATCTCACCTAAACAGTTCACCCAGACAGTTGTGTGTGACTATGTATGTTTGCACACTTTTGAATCCCTCATTCCTTCGGACTCCACTTCTCTGCCAGAGATGTGTATCTAGAGGGAAAGGAAGACATTCTCATGGAGATACAGGTGTGTCATTCACATGCCACTTCATCCTACCTATTCAGTGTTCATGCAGGCATGCCATGCTCCCTGTCCCCTCAGCACTGTGGGATCCAGCAGCAGAAACCTTCCTCACAGCCTTGTTCTCAGCAGTGCTGTGTTCACAAGCAGCCACTGAGGTGTAGCTCTCACCTACACTGCTCTCACAGCAGAGCTGTAGAATGGAGGGTTTGGGGGAAAGAGAAGTTAAAAATTGCAAGTGAGAAAGAAGAAAAAGAGTGTACTAAGTAAGGACAAACAGGAGGTGCTGTCTGGAAGGAGCCAGTGAAGTTTGAAGAGGGGCTCCAAGCTCTTTTTCTGGAGGCCAGTATCATTTTCCAGATGGCACTCTGCCATCAGGAACCACTCAGGTCCTTTGTGACTTTAGTGAAAGGATTAGTAATAGAGAAATGTTATGAAATAGGTCATATTTTAACTAATTTTTGTGACATATCTCCAACTAGTGCCATACTGGATCCTCAGAGAACAGTTACTAATTGTGCCTCTGGTTAGTGTTCACCTCAGGGAATTCAAAACAGCAGCAAAGAACACCAGAATGGAGAAATAAAAAAATGGACCTGGAAGATAAGAAATGAGAGTGAGGTCCTGATACTCCAAGGTCCTATCTCCTTTCAAACTGAGGAAATCAGGATACTCCTACAGTACAAGATACAGGGGAAAAGTAACCAACACAAACAGCTCCTTGCTGGTAAGAGAAAGAAATTCCAGAAACATCCAAGGCACATTCACATCCTGAAGGCATTCCTTGTTCCAGATCTCCCTTGCCAACTCCGTCGTTAACCTATGTCTCTACTGAATGCACCCACTGACAGTGGTACAAGTTCTGCAGGAACTCCCAGAGTGTTCCCCCTCCCAAACATGCACCAGAGTGTGTCAAAGAGTACTTGGGTCTGTGAACCACAGGGGCCTGCCCCAGTAAAGAATAAAAAAACAGGCAGGATGGCAAATCCATTTCAAACTGATGTCCCCGGGTAACAGCTAATCAGGATAAGCTAATGGAACTTGTTACCATCAAGCCCTGTGCCACAACCAGAAGGAATGGGGGAATACAAATGCTCTTCTTATTACTGGAAATTAAAATGCAGCCCAGAATCCAATTAAGCCTCACGTATCTGTCATGCAAGAGCTCTCCTTAGGTGAGGCAGGAAAGATCTGAGAGAGCAAGACTTTGAAACTGCCTGCATGACTTGGTGATTGCATGTACTGCTGTGATTGTGTCAGGGGAGGAGGGGATGGAGGCTGCAGTCCCCACTATGGCTCAGAAGAGCAGGGGGACGGGATATACAGCTGTGGGAAGGAGAAACTGTGTTTTGCTAGGCAGTGTTTTTTGAAGCAGGTATACCCTGTCAACTTACTCACATGCACTTCTGTATGTGATAATTACTTTCCACTTCCCTAGGTCGCATGCAGTGCCTGCCTCTGTAGGAGGCTTTTCCTTTAGCTCCCACGAGAGGAGTATTTCTGGTGTCTTCCATGTGCTTCCCGAGTTTTTTTCCCATCAAAGCAGACTGAAACAGCAGACTATAGACTCTTAGTCTACCTTCTCTCACTACCCCTCACCATACTGTGCAACTCACAGCTGGTTCATTGCTGCAAGAAACAAAACACCTCCAGCATGTGTACGTGCTTTCTTGCACTGTTTTACACTGACACATTTTCTCGCTGCACTGGCTGCTTTTGCAGACCTTGCTGGGCCTGAATGCAATACATGTTCACAGCCTTGCCAGCCTAAAACCATATGTCTCAATTCCTCCCCAAACTTAATATTCAATTGTATCTCCGGCCTCCACTGCTCGTTCTTTCTAGTATACATAACAGATACCAATCATGAAAAGCTGTTAAGGATTTTTGGCCAATTACAGATCTTTAATTGGCCAAAACTCTTTCTGATACCAAGCTGCCCAGGGAGTGAACCCGACTGCAGGATTTAGAGCTATAGAAGTGACCTTACAACATCTAACACTTCTTGTCCTGTTTTTCTCCTCCTTTCAAGGCACTGCATCCTACTTGACAGATCAGAGCCCTGGGACACAGGTTTTACTCTCAGCTTTCACTAGTTGGGTGAACTCAAGCAAAGCATTTTCCATGTCTTCATTCCCTCCTGTCAAATGAGAACTACCTTTGTAAGAACTGCTAAAGAGTAATGCAGAAAACACTATTATTATTACTATTATTGTTGTTGTTGTTGTTTTTGTTGTTGATGTTGTTGTGGTCTATATTCCCATGGTATTTGTTTCATTCATCCTGCAGCAAGGTCTTGCCATAGTTAGGGGTGTACTAGAGCTTACATACTTGCTACTGCCTGCACTTTTAGATATTACTAGGGACATTTAATAGCAACATTTCCCCTGTGAATAAGTGAATTACTTCCTAAAGCACTTAAAAATGTAACATTATTGTGTATATGTGCTCAACTCTTAAATACAGATGTTTCTGGTATTAGATCTGAGAGCTGGCCATAGCAGAGTGCAATGAAGCCTTGTGAAAACTGCAGCAGAAGAATGGCTCTGGTTCCTTATATGCTATATTATCACTTGCTTGAAGCAGCAGGATATATATCGCTTAGTGAGGATTTGCCAGCATCTCAAACCTATGTCACACAAAAGAAACCAACCTCCCAAGAAGAAGACAATGAAGAATGAGGCCTATTGTCAATCAGGAAAAAACAGTGAGAGGAACATGAGGACACATTTACTCCAAGATGTGAACAGAGATAACACCTTTGCTCTCTGTGTGTATATCCTGTGAAGAGTCAGAGGTGGTCAAGGTTCCCAACAATCTGAAAAACAGAGGTGTTAATAGCAGGCAGAGATATCCTGAAAATTATGCTACCTGTGGACATACTCTGCTGTCCTCTCCTGGCACTCTAGGTATTTCTTGGAGATTTCCCAAACACTGCCCAGCCAGGTTAAAGTGCATTGCTTTATGAGAGCAGATAAACTTCCCACCCCACAGTGATGCGAACTGGTCACATATGCTCTGGGCATACCGTACTGGGCTTCTTCCTTAAGCCCAGGAGTTGCCTACTGGGCTTCAGCCAGTCAATAGCTGTTAAGGATACTGTTCAGTGTGTGCTGTTTATTATCAATTTCTCCTGAGTAAGAGGCTTCATAAAAATAGAACACAAACCCCTGTCATTCCTTCCCTCCCTCAGCTACACCAAAGCATCATTACAGTCGCACATGTAAATGAACCACGCATTCAAAACCTTCACAGCCTGTGCAGGATAAGGATATGAACCTCCTGGCCCTCCTGCATTCTACAGTTTCCACTGGGCCCTCTCCCCTTCTCCTTGTAACTCCTCCCCACTGCTGTCCACTCTTCCACCACCTTGTATCTCCCTGCACAGACAACCTTTGCTGAACCCCAAATTATGGCATATCCTATCTTATGGCTGCTGCAGAGGCTTCAGAGAGCATGCAGATGTGCACATTACTGGGATGTACTCCTGAGGAAACGCTCCAGTCATACTTTCAGGCTTGGGATTTGAAGAGTAGGTTAATATATACCTAAAACCAGCCTGAGGGATGCCCTTAGCAGAGAATAGAGATACCTGTAGATACCTCTCATCCTCTTCTGCTCCTCTTCCTGTTGCCAGTACTTCCTTTCTTCTGCCTACATGTAAAATAACTTGCTGAAAGCAAATGGAGTTTGGCAGAAGTCTGATCCCCACCTTAAAATCGAGTGGATTCTTACTTCCACTTTTGGGAGGCCAGATACCTTTAAATATCTGAGACTCAAACTCTTTGCCAACACTTTTTATCCACCGAGGATACAATCTGGTGTTCCCTGACTACTTGGCTGTGTAAAAGCCATGGTAAATGAGGTGATAAAGGTGCCATAATAGCTCCAGTCAGAGCATGTCTAGTGAAGAAAATATTTCTGTATTCAGCTTGACAAAGATGAGAAAATCACTCCTTTCTCAGCAGAAACAAGGGACCAGCAGCGGATGTTGCTGTGGCTTAACATGGAGATCACTAATTTCCCAAATGAGTAATAAAGAATTCTTGGGGGAAGCATTACAGCAGTTGGCTGTGCCATCCCAAATGACTGTCACAGCAAGTACGCACAGAATCTAACAGGCTAATAGCTAACTCTAACTACCTCCAGTGGTGGGACAGAAGTCAGTTCAAGAAGATCTGTAACATCAGATGTTATCTCATGTCTTTCAAATTTGAAGCCATCAAGTTAAGTGAGCCACTCAGATTTACAGTTAAGTGGGAACAAAATCTGGCTCTCAGACCTACCTCGGTTGTGAAATAGCACAAATTACGGATCAGAGCCGTGCAGTCTGTCTACTTCAGGAGTTGGACTGGATATAGATCTATTAGCACAAAACATTACAGAAGAAAATTACTTGAAGAGAGGTCTTTGGCATGGGAACCAGCGAATGCTCAGAGCGAGGCAGGAGATTCCTCAGATTCCTTGCTAGTTCACATGAAGGTTAGTGGTCCAGTGTGCATGGATATCAGCATGGGCTCTCAGGACAAATCCAGACACTCAGTTACTATGGTGAAGGGGGCCACACAAGTACCTAGGCAGACACAGGCAATTTACTGGTGTCCTACTGGGAATGGATTTGCAAATTAAAAACAGCAAATTAAAGACAAGGGCATCTGTGAGAATTCTGAACTGACTGCAGAGCTGAAACTTCTCCTGGAACTGCCCAAATGAGGCAGAAACGGTATGAATCACAGAGGGGAAAAAGCAAGGAAAGACGTGTCTAAGCTTGGTTCCATGACTGAAGTAAAAAGAAAGGTAATAATCTCTATAAATCTGGAGAGATACCATCTCCTTTTGAAAGTGCTGTCACTTATAAAGTCTGTGGAGAACCTTAGGGCCAAAACCACAGTGATTCAGGAGGTAGATCCAGGGATGCTCCGTTGAGACAGGGTCCACCCAGGCACTGCAACACCAGGATTCTGGATGCTGAGACAGAAGGAGCAACAGTGTCAGAGCAGCTCTCAAACTGGAGCAGGATAGGGGGAACCACTTTAGAGGACTGGCTGGAAAACAACATCACAGAGACAAACAGACTGGCAGCAAGGTCCCGTGTTTTAATGGAAAGGTCAGAATTTGAAGAAACATCCAAACTACAGCAAAACCTGAAGAAAATCCCAAGCCTCCTCAAGATCTATAATAATTTCAGTGTCAATTTTCTGCTACTCTTGAGAATCACATGGAGGTTTTAGTGTGTTTCAGCAAGTATAAACTAAGCTCTCTTAGCAGTAACTGCCTGAGCAGCAGCCCATCCATGCCCATGCAAATGTTGGCAGGTGGATTGAGATGATCCACCAACTTCATATGCAAAGCCAGGAGGAGCAACAGACTCCATTTGCCAGTGGTAAACATTCCCCTGTGTGCCACCGGGATTCCTACAGCAATTTACCAATTCTTTATAACTTTAATATTCCAAGACTTTTAAGAGACTATGACAAACAGAACACCTGTTCCAAGAAAGGGTCACAGATTTGGAGTGGACTGTTGAGGCATTTTGATGTACTGGTGCATTAATTCAAAAAGCTATCTAGGACTTGGTCTTCATTCTCTGGGTTCCTAAGCAAAATGCATCCTTTGCGACCACATAATATTTTCCTTTTTTCCTTCTATGCATGTGTGTCTCTTTCTTTCTCTCTGTGTATGTGTGTCTGTGTTGGTTCCTACTTTGTAACTGCAGATCCCACGGAGAGTTTCAATCAAGTTTAAGTGAGTTACAGTGATTTCAGAGATACTAACCTCTAACTGAAGTTTCATGCAAATAGATGGCAGGGTGTAACAGAGAGAACTTTGCAGGTTCTCCAGTGAGGAAAAGGCTGCCAAATGAACTGAAACCATTTCTCCACAGAGAAGTCTCCATGTTGGAGAGAGATGTTATAAAAGCCTCGACACCAGGAGAAGCTTAGATCAGAACTCACATCTTGCTAGGCACCAGAAAATGTAACGGTGACACAAATCTTCTGGAAGCCAAGGTTCATTAGTTCTGCAGATCACAGATCCTCTTGTTTTCATCTAGAAGAGGGCAGGAAGGATAAGGTTTTCCATTTCTAATTTCTTACTCAAAATCACTTCAATTTCATCAAAATGTCCCCTCTTAGATGCAATTAATCATGGAAAAAATATTGATCCCCTTCTATCCCCCTCAGAAAGTGCAACTTCAGACCACATGAACATAATGGCTGATCAATGAGCATAATCTTGGCAAAAGCAATAAAAATAATACAATAATACCTGTGTGAGAAGCAGACTGTGCATGCACAGCTCAGAGAAAAGAAAAAAAAACATTATCAAACAGAGCAAATTTATCTTTATAACCCTGCAGCAACAAAACTCCTACCATCTTATATTAAAACACCATAAGAAAACATTACAAACCTATTACACAAGGTTGTTGCTTAATGGTTTTCTCCTTGCTCACTGTTATCTCTATGAATTGCTATCCATTGCTATCATCAACACTCATTTACATCAGTGGATGGATGTGAATTTGTGTGTGAGGACAGATATACAAAATCTGGTACAGATCCTCAGGTGATGTAAATTGTCATGGCTGTACTGACGTCAGTAAAGATGCACTGATTTCCTCCAGCAGATGATTTGCTTTTCTGTATGTAAAAAGCACAGAAACTAGGTGCTGCTTCAACTTGGCTCTGAGACACTTACTGTAGACAAAAGCTCATGCAAATACATTCTCTTTTCTGTGTGCAAATATCCATATTGCCTTGCTGTGCTCACTGCAAGCAAGGACAGGAGCTTTAGGCTGCTTCCTATGCTGGAATTTAGAAAAAGGATCGTTCCTGATCTACCTGCCCACTCTTGTCTGTAACAATATATCTCCAGCTGCTTTGCCACAGATCTTAAAAGACACAGAGATGAAAAGGTCTGTCCAGCATCACAAGTCTGTTAAAAATAAATTTAGGAGGAATTAAAGCCTTGTCTTAAGACTTTTAGTCCAATACTCTGAGATCTTAAACAGAGCCATTGGGCAGAACAAACCCAATAGTCAAGACTCTCATTTTCTCACCTAGGGCTTAACTAAATGAAATTACAAAATCCAGAATATAAGAATATACAATATATAAGAATAATGCAAGTCTTTTTTCAAGATACACTTCTTTGAAGGAAAAAAGGTTTATATTATTTTTCAAAAATTCAGAAAGAAAGGGAAAATGGTCACATTTCAAGCTCTGCCTTCATAAATGACTCTTTTCTTTTTTCTCTTTTGCTCTTACATGGTTCAATAGAATGTGGACCAAGTAACAATCACAGGCTACAGGTAATTTTATAACAAATGAAATATTTTCCATCTGTTAAACAGAGAATTATTTCTGGCTTTCTATAATGTTTTCCTAAGGGACAAACAACAAAAGGTTCCATAACTGAGAATGGAAAAAAGAGAAATAAACCACTGCTGACCTGGGAAAGAAAGAAGAAAATAAGCAACCTAACATGGTATTTATAAGGAAAATAACAGGAAAGCAGAAGATGAATTAATCCTACATACAGAAAGACTATGGCAAAGAGACAGTAGCTCTTTTTTACGGTTTTAACTTGCACTCCAAGGCAGAACGAAAAAAAGATAAAAGTGAGAAATTTCTACAGTCTAATATATAGGTTTGTCCAGAGCTATTTTTGCTTGCAGAAACAATTTTATTATGTGAATTTTTTTTTTTTTTTTGAAAGACTAGGTAGATGCTACAATTAATAGAAGACCCAGCTTCTAGCTGACAGGCTCTGGTCTGGCACTAAGGACTAGATGAGTATCCCAAGGCTAGATTTCTCTGACTCTGACTAAAAGTGCAAATAATTTCAAGTATGGCATAGGTGGGAATGTGCACAGTCTACCTCATGTAAGTAGCCACCTTCTGCATGCCTAAGTTGTACAAACCATGCCTAAACTGTATAATCCTGTGCACACCGTTTAATGAAGGACAGAGAAGTACCAGTCGCTTGCTGAAATCTCAGAACAACGGGTGTCCTTTCCCACTGCTTGTGCTCCAAAGAACGGGACAGCCAGCTCAAGAGTCACCTGGCACCAAAGCCCTGGCAGGAGTTCTCAAGGGCATTGTTAACACCTACTCATTTGGGACATTTTCCTATTAATACCTCTTCCAAACAGCCATGTGAGAATTCTTTTGAACGCTAACAGTGTTGCCATGTGAGTCCATTGCTCCTAAAGTCTTCTTATAGAGCCTTACCTTGGATCTGCCTGGGAAGTGACACCAAGTGGGTCGATATAGACCATAAGGAAGCAAGGTACCCTTGCCACCACGGAAGAGCAGCCTGGTTGCAACAGAACATGTAGCTGAGTGACATAAAAATGTCACCATTTTTTATTAAAAAAAAAAAAGTAAAAATAATGCGTTTGCATCCCTTCTTATTTAAGCATTTTAAAATTCACCTTTTTTGCTGTTACTTTCAGCCCTTGACTTCTCTTGTTAATTGATTGCTATGAGTCTTTGTTATTCCAAGTACTGCTCTAATGGGTTCAGGATACAGATATACAGGAGGTGTCTGTCCAAAGCACTACTAGGCATTGTTTCACAGACTCCTTCCTTGTTATTACTTCCTGATGCTCCCATCCTGTCAGTGAGATTTCCCACACTAGTAATTTCAGCTTGACACTGTGTTGCTCTGGCTGGGACTTTATACAGCATCATACAGAAGTGCTATCCCTGTGGGTGGAAGTGCTCACGCCGCCCTTACTCAGCAATTTTATACCTAGAACTTCATCCTGAACCCTTCCTAAGCTGAGTCCTTTTCCTTCTCTCACTTCATCTGTTATTCTTTAAACATTGTTGAGAATAATTATTTCCATATTTCTCTGCCTGGGATTTCACAGGCCCTGATGTAGATAAGATGCAGGTGTGTTTGCGTTATTAAAGTATGTCTTAGCTGATCACAAAATGAAGAGAACCAGCACGGACATATCTTTAAATGGGATGTAGTGACAGAGGGTCTACTTTCTGTTTTCCTCTCATTATGCTCTTTATTTCAAAATCATCTGAGCAGGACTTTAACATCTGTGTAGCTATGCCAAAGCAGACCTCCGTCATTTGAAACCCGCTTACAGCACTCGACTCCAAATAACTTCTGCTGCTGAGACAGTACATTGCTGGCAGGGATCTGCAGAACCCAGGGCAGCACCAATGCAACTATTTCTGGTGTGTGAAAGCTCAGGGGAGTTAAACACTGAAATATGCTGGAGGAAATATGAAAAAATGAAAGCAGAGGGCAAAAGTAGCATTCCTTGTGCACCCAAAGTAAAAGGAATAGATATCTGGAGTACATGAGCCATTCAAGAATTTTTCTGGTCTTTTTTCATTTATCTTTTTTAATTGTTGGGGAGGGGGTGTTGTGCTGGTGCAATGCGCAATTATGTTAATGGTAAACATAATATTTACAGTTATTGTTAGTATCCATTTTTTTCTAATGCCTTTACCCTGGAGATAATCCATAGAATAGAACATCAATGCATAGTTAAAAAGAAAAATTATGGTAAACAGCACCTCTGCATATGCAATATCTTCATTTTAGAGTTACATAATTGAGCTTTTGAAATTAAAAAAAAACAAAAAAACAAAAACAAACCAACAAAAAAACCCAACTAAACAAATAGTCTCAGACCATGACGGCAACTAAGTGACTTTAACATTGTCTTTTAAAACTTGCCTCTTCACTAAGGTTAAAAATTCTGTCCTAGACCAACAAAAAATAAAATAAAATAGTTTTCAATCCAATGCAAATCCAAAATGAGCTTTAAGGCCTCTGGGAAAATGTGATTTTAGCAAAATTCTTCCAAGAGCTCTAAGAGTTTGTTTTGCATGAGGGGATATCTTGTAGAGCAAACATGGGCTGATAATTTAAAGGCAGTACTTGGATTCATTATGTCATGCCAGAAAAATACTGTTTCTATTTCTTGTTTTCACTGTTGGTAACATGGTTTAAAGAGGACTTTAATGCCACTTTAATACAGAATGTTTGTAAATTGCACCCATGTCTTTTGATGAAGGGAACTATAATGGATTATTAGCTATTATTCTAATTGTATTTATCGAAGCGAGTTTTCCCACTAATGCCTGAGCTCAGAATCTGAAGTCCTTCCATACACAGAGCTCCTACTGAGAGTTTCACTGATAAAAACCAGCAGGATTTGGGTCATTTAGACATAATCTGCTAAATTCAACCCTGTGGCATTTCCCTGATACTCAGTGAAGGGTACTGGGGATTGGCAGAGAAGGTGGCATTCTGATAAAGAAGGGAAGGAAAATTTATACTCGCAGGATTTGCCGACGCTTCGGGATGGTCCCTTAAGACAAGAGGCTGCCTAGTAAGGGTGATCTGAGCTATGCTAATTTGGCAACCTGTATTTTTGAAGCAAAAACATTCCATGACGAATGACCTTATTTTTTTGTTTTTAAGGCTGTGAGGTGCTTATGCAATAGCCTCCTAAGGTAGAAAGAGACAGATGCCGCGGAATAATAATCAGCCTAATTCTTGCTGAAAATCTCTGCAAGAATGTTCCGACTTTTTCTCTTCCCCTTTCGTAGCTACCTTTCTCACATAAAGTCATGCAGCAACAATTAGGGGCCTCTGCATAACTAAGGACTTCTTCCATTTTTAGAGATGGGCTTGGTTTTGTCTCCTTTTAAAATGTAGGCTTTTTTTTATTTATTTATTAAGGCTTTAAAGAAAGAAAAGTTGTCAGTTGAAAAAGAAAAAAAAAAAGAAAAAAAAACCAAATAAGACTGAAGTTTTCTTTAAAATAAGGGAGATGCTTCAGTTGGTTTTCCTTACAAATCCCTTGTGGAAGACTGCCGCAGCTGACATGAATGAGTCACATGTGTCCAAAAGCTCAGGCCTTCACTTCTATATAGAGCTTGAGGTGAGCTGGGCTGCAAAAAACCCTCAAACCTGACTCAAAATGAGCAAAATCCCTGGGCTGTGTCTGAGGTGAGAAGGGCCAGTGCAAGTACACTTAAACATGCTGCCAGAACCTCCTGTTTTGTGAGAGACAGAGGCAATTCCATTACTGGCACTGCCTGGGTGCTGCTTTAACCCCTGCTTTCAGTCACTGCTTCCTGACATGCTAAAATATCCCTTCTGTTCTCTTTAGAATGGCCATTTTCTGTAGTGAACAGTCAGTCCTATACTCTTGGCTAAGTTAAAAAAAAATAGATAATATTGAATTTCAGGGTTTATAACAGAGGGGAAAGCATGTTTAGATGAGTAGAGAAAGGAAGAGAGTGCAGACACCTGGTCTGTGCAAGTATTAACATATATGTCCCCTGCTGTCACACAAAAGCAAAAATACAACTCGCAGGTTGGCCAGCTGAATCATAAGGCATATTGGGCATCCTGTCAAGAGGTGGTGAAAGACTCCTCACCCTCCATCCAAGTTGCCTGTAAGTTAGATTCTGCAGTCTCTTTGTCTTCTAATAGACACAAGAGAGGATGAAACCCAGTATATACAATCAAAGGGAGGGAAAAAGAGAACTTGATGGAGTGAGAAATGTTTGGCATGTCTCACATTTCCTTTTCTATACAAAGATTTTGGTTTGCCTAAGCTACAGAAGGAAACATAAGCAGTCTATTTTAATCTTCCTGAGCAAAGAACGCTGCAGGGATTGCTCTGTTATCCCCAGCAGCAGCCCTGACTTTCCACAAAAAGGCTTCATCCATCCATCCATCCATATCTATCTATCTATCTGAAATATAAAGATTATCATATGATATACCAGCAATCAGCTGTGTTCTTAATGCACTTCTCTTTGTGCATTTTGGCATGAAGTAAAAAAATCTACAATTCTTCCCCCAATCAAACCCTACTGCAGAAAGAGCTCAGATAAGAAGGAAGTATTTAGGCTTATGCATAGAAATTGATTCTTCAGTCTGTGTAATGACGTATGTTAGAAACTCTGCTCAGAAGCAAGGAAAGCCCTTGCTGAGACGATGTTTCTAACAGAGCCCTCACTGCAGGGAGTCACTCTTGAAAAAACAATGAGGTTGATTATGCATTTTTATATGGGTTTCTTACTGGTCTGACTTCAGGAACTTAAAGCATTCTATTCTGGATTTACACCAATCAGCATGAGTTCAGCATCTGGCCCTACTTTTCTTTTTTAAACTCCAGCTATTGCATGATGAATAGGAGCCAGATCCTGTAAAGGCTTACTACCTGTATTAATACTCTAAGAAGCCCACTCACTTCCTTTAAGATGTGATTGCAAAATTGAGTTTTACAGTGCAGTATTTTAGAAATATGGATCTGCCTTTTGGGATTCAAGCATGCCTTGACTGTACTTATTCCTTTAATGGTGTTTCTTGCAATAGTAATATCCTCACTGATTTTCATAAAATCACGATAGATGCCTAGCTCTTATGAAGTGGTGTAACTCCACTTACACCAGCTGAAAATCCAGCTCCATGTTGTAGCTCTGCTTGCGTGCTCAAAACAAACATAAGAGAGAAGGGTCCCTTTTATTTAAACTGTCGAAAGAGACAAGGAAGACGTTTTGGGCTATACGGTGTGCTGTGTACTTCATTTGTTTGGACATTACTATAACCAAAACAATAGAGATCATTCTACAAAAGACATTTCTATCTAGTTTTACTACTTCTATCAGATTCTTTCGTACATAAAAGAACCCACAGCAGAAACTATGCTCCTTCTCCTAACTTCATTAACTCTGGCTTTCAACCAGAAAACATTCCCCTGCTTTCAAAGTGCCTAAACAATGGAAATTACAATACTGACTGCAGTTGCAATTACCAGCTGGTGAACTGGTGGTATATACTGAATACATAATCCAACAGAATGTTGCTCTTCAGTAGTAGCCTCTTCCAGCACCTATAGTGCTGGAATGCTCATCCTTGTTTACTATACATGCATGCACACAGATCATTATCAGTATTCAGTACTAGTAGTCAAGCTTTCTTCACTGAAGAGCAAAGACTAACAAAAAATACTTTGTCCTTTTGAAGAGCTGGATCAGTGTCAGGTGCCACTCACAGAAAAAAATAAAACAAAATAAAATGATAATTAAAAAAAGACAACCCACACACATTTAGGGCGATAAGCGCCCTAAATGTCAAAGCTGTGTACAGTATCTGTATCTCTATGAACATACACACATCACGTGCAATATAATGCATCCCTTACATCAGCGCGGGCAGGAAAACCCCAGCTCACTCCAGGGATGACGGGTTTTTCTGACAGATACCAGCGACTTAAGGCAAAGAGAAGCGACCACAACGCCGCTGCTCTTTGCGAGGCTTCTCCCTGCCTGGGCTAAACCGCACTCACTCCTCGCCGATCCAGGACTCGGTTATTTGTGACAGACAACGAAGGCACGATGCCGTGTGTGAGCACCGCGGGAGAGCAGCCCGAGGGGCTTCCCACGGGCCACGGACACTTGTCCACAGAAATGAGCGCGGCGAACCGGGAGGCTGATGCCTCTTGGAAGCAGCATCCTGGCTCCTCGTTGCACTGTGCCTGCTCTCCCCGAGAAAGCATGGAGGGAGGGATTCCCCCACCCACCCACACACTGCCTCTCTCCCCGTGCGAGGCTGCAGGGGGGTATAACCCAGTTCCCTCTTGGAGCCGGGCCCGGAACAGGTCCCGCTGCCCCCGCCACCCCTGCCCGCCCCCTTCCCCCTTCGCACTCACTCCGCTCTCCGGCTCAGGACGCCTTTGCCGATGGCCTGGGGGGTCTTGTGCTGGAGCAGCGCGGCGCAGCAGACCTTCTCCCTGCCGTCCTTGTCCGGGGGGTGCTGGTGTGGCTGCGGCGGGGGGTGCTGGTGCCCGGCCGCCCGCCCGGGCCCCGCCGGCGCCGCTTTGCCCGCGGGCGGCGGCGGCTGAGCCGGGAGCTGTTGGTGGTGCTGAAGCGGGTCGGGCTGGCCCGGCGGCGGCGGCGGCGGGGGCTGCTCGGGCGGGGGGCCCTGGGGCGGCTCGGTGGGGGCCGCTGGCGGCTCGGCGGGGGCCGGCGGCTGCTGCTGCTGCTGCCCGCGGAGGCTGCGGTTCTCGGTGCTCAGCTCGTCCAGCCGCCGCTCCAGCTCGTCGATGCGCTGGCGCTGGGTGTGGATGAGGCTCTGCTGGTTCTGCACGATGGCGGTGAGCTCCTTCAGGTAGAGCACGGCGCGCACGGGGTTCTCCAGCAGGCTCTCCATGCCCCGGCCGCCAGCGCGGGCCCCGCCGCCCGCCCGCCCGCCGGCGCTCCGGCGAGAGCGGCGCGGGACTCGGGCACGCGCCTCGCCCCTCGCCGCCCCAAGTGCGCGCACGGGCACGCGCGCCCCCGCGCCGCCGGCGGCCGCGCGCGCGCTCCCGCGGCAGGGGAAGGGGCGGGGGCGGAGCGGAGGGGCGGGGCTCCCGTGAGGGCCCGCCCCGGGACGCGCCGCGCACGCGCGGGAGGGGCCGCCGCGGTCGTGGAAGGGGCGGCGTGTCCCGGGGGTCACGCAGGTCCTGTCCCGGTGCTCCCTCTGGGAAGCCGCCCCGTCATCGCCCTCCGCCCGCCTCTGCCGTGGGTGGTGGTGCCGTCGCCCCGCCGGTGCCGGGGGGGAGCCCCCTGAGGAGCCCCTCGCAGCCCCCACAGCGGCCGGTCCGCTCTGCTGCCCGAGTGGCGTTTCCAGGTGTTACTGGGCTTTCCTTATCCAGGGTGACTTAGTGACTTCTTTTTGGGGTGTTTTTCCAAAGTGACTTGAATAATGGTGCTAGTTTTGACTGCCCCGTTGATAACGGCCCTATTTTTAGCTTACCTGGTTAGAAACGTGGTTGGAAAAGCCCTCCGAGATCAAGTTCAACCTTTGCCTGAACAGCACCGTGCCCACTAAACCATAGCACTGAGTGCCACGTCTGCTTGTATTTGAGACCCACACTTCCCTGGGCAGCCTGTCCCAAGCTTGCCCACTCTTTCAGTGAAGAAATTTTTCCTAATATCCAATCTAAACCTCCCCTGGCACAGCTTGAGGCCATTTCCCCTTAACCTTTCGCTGGTGCCTGGGCGAAGAGACTGATCCCTACCCTGCTACAGCCTCCTGTCAGGTAGTTGTAGAAAGCAATAAGGTCCCCTGAACCTCCTTTTCTCCAGGCTAAACCACCCCAGATCCCTCAGTCACTCCTCACCAGACTTCAGGTCCAGACCCTCCACAGGATTCACTACCCTTCCCTGAACTCAGCAATGTCCTTCTTGTAGTGGGCAGGTAAATGGAAGGTTAAATCTGAACTAAACAGAAGGAGTTTCTGAGGAAAATGGATGTTGAAGAAACCTCCTGCTTCCTTGCAAGTTTGTCGCTCCTTGGAGTCTTTAGTGTTCTTTAGATTCTTAAGAGGAAAGCTAGGGCTTATCGTGGAGTTTTGCTGGGGAGTGTAGGGACTGTGGATGGTGCTAACAGAGAACTGACAGGCAGGGCCTTTGCTGTTAGACTCTGTGCAGGCTTTCCTCATTTCTCATTGCCCTTCCTTATTCACAGCCAAAAGAGTTTGCAAACTTACAACCTTGAGATTGAAAAACTGTCTGTGTGCTTTCTATTACATTCATCAATAAATAACCTAGCTAAGGGTATTAAATTTACTTTCAGGAACTCCTGTGTAGGTCCGTGAACAATTTTGATGATTTCCATAATGGGTAAAAAGACAGTAGCCTTTTGAAATCACTGGGGGTGCTGAAGATCCAGGAGGTGTAATGAGCAGTCAGGTTTTAGACAAGCATGTCAGTAGACTTGACTGATCATACAAAAAAGTGGAAGGCCATAGGACAAAAAGCAACTGGTTTTGAGTGATTTTGGGTGTAGAGCTCATTTTGCCTTTTTCAGATCAGCAAAACCTGCACTGTAGCAAGGATTTCCTGAAGTGAGGAAACAAGCAGAGTAAAAGAGAATCTCTGCTTCAGATGAGCTGAAAGGTGTATTTCCAGTCTTTTCTGTTCACAGATAGCCCTGGGAATGTAAACTGATGCAAACAGGATCACCAGGATTAGAAGCTGTTCACAGACTCCTAAAACAGAAGTGCTATTCACAGTTCTCTAAGCAAGCACTTGGAGATGGCTTTGGGGGATCATGAAATGTTGCCATATGTCCCCTGTGTGTTAGGGGAAGACTCCAGAGTGAACTCTAGGATGAGCATTCAAATCCCACACACTTTTGATTTTATTGGAAAATTTCAGGGGAAACCTTCCTCTCTCTCATTGCCTAGCGTGTCATTAATGTTTTGACTGAGCAGGAACTGGCATTATTTAGCAACGGGAGAGATGGTTATAGGGGAATGTGAAAAAAGGCTCACACAGAAAGACAGGGATGTGAAAACACCTAATCTATATTTGGGGAAGAGTGGAAGTGATCATTTGGGAAATTGTGCTGGCATGCCGTCTCCTTTCAGAGACACTACTGAACAACACCATTTCGGTCTTGCCTCAGAGGAACAGAGTCCAGAGACAGCAATGGAAATGGCGTGCTTTTTGGCATTAATACATTCTGGGAAACAAATAGGGGTGGCTATTTGTACACTCACATATGTACGTGCACACACACACACATAGAGCTACCTGGTCCTTGTTAGGAGAGACTTCAGGCACAGATTGCTTATCTGGCAGAACAGAGGAGGCTGTTTTCACTCTTGAGGCAGGTCCTGTGCAGAGTTCTGTGTTTGCAGTAGACATCATGTTCCTTTGCAGCTCAGCTGGATAAAGGAGATGAAGACATAAGGGTCGTAGACATCATACTGGCCTATCCAGGTGAAGTCAGCCAGGTCGTGGCGTGTGTTCTTAAGGAAATACTAACTAAAAATTAAAAATAATCCTGATTTGGATGATTGGGGATGGGGAAAAACAGCTTGGAATTCTTGTGTCATGGTGCTTCAACGCCTATCAGAAGATGTGACTTCTACTGCGCAGAGTGGACCTGATGTATTCAATGCACCTTTAATTTGCTTGACCAGCCTCATTAACCTAATTTGTACTAATAAATCTTTGTCATAAATTAAACACAGACCTACAGCCGTGGATTGGTAAGCTAAAAAAAAAAAAAAAAAAAAAAAGCAGGAGAATCAGAAAGAAACCTCTTTTCTGTGCAGGTGTGGTGATTGATGGACAGAAATGGTAAGACCAGTCCTGACCTTCCAGGTTTTGACAGAGAGTGTGAGCCAAAGGAAAATGCAGCAGAATGCTTTTGTGCCTGACATGAGGGACTATGCAGCGATCTCCTTACAAAACTTCAACAGTTAATAGAGTTGCATAATCCCCAGTAATAAGAAAATTCAGTGAAGACAGGGTATTCATTCAGGAGGAATCTGCAAGGATATCAGAAGAAACTGAATGTCTTCTTTTCCTTGGTAAGCAAGAATTCTGCATAGCTGGAAAACGCCTCCTCTTTTATCCAGCCATCACTGTGCCCCTTTGATTATGCTGCCACAATACCTAGCATACATCATTGGCAAGGCTCTGCACACTAGTGAAGTACTGTTCTGTAGAAGGTGAATTGTAGGGTTGTAGCCATCAGAAAAAGGGAAATATAGACACAGAGTGGTTAAATGACTTATGCAAGGCCAAATCCAGGAAGCTGGAGAGGGAGGATGCAAGGTGGGGGGAGGAGAGGGACGGGACACCTGATGACACCACGCACACACACAGCACAACAGATTTTTGATTTCAAACATCTTTGGCATTTAGCCCAATCTTCAGGTCATTAAATGCTGCTGCTTCACTCTTTAGGAGAGATGTTCTCTGGAGGGAAACAACAGTGAAGATAAGGAAAGCCTGAATTCTGTTGAAATTATTTTTGCCATAGATAATTTGATGGTATTGTATTTTTCAAAGTCCTCATTCTTTTCAGTCCATTCCAGAAAAAATAATAATGAATAATAATGGATTAATTATGTTCTTATAGAATAAAGTGCTTCCCTTATCCACTTAGCAAGGTGCTTGGGCATTGCACAGACAATTACAAATAAAGTGCCGCAGTAGTAATTAAAATAAGCATGCATTATAAAACCAAAACAAAATGCAAATGAGTCAAGCCCCGGGATTTAATGGAAAGGTCTAATACTACATGATCTAATTTTATATTTGTTTAGCTATTTAATCCAGAGTAGAGTGAATCCACAAATAAGGGTATACTAATAAGCACACATGATAGGGAAAGTAGTAACAGCTTTAGATGTTTCATCTGCAGAAAAAAAAAATTCACTGCAGAGTGTTCTTGTCCCAATCCCACCTTAATTTTCAACAGCTCACTGAAATTTGATGCAAACAAATCATTCCAGCCTTTTCACAGGTAGAGACTTCACGTTTTTCTGTTTGAAATTCTCTTCGAGGCATTCCCATCCTCTCCATTACACTCTAACTCCTCCTGGACAGGAGGTCATCATAGAAAATCCAGGCAATCTTCTCATTTCTTGCATTTGACCCTGTTCTCCTCCCCCTTCCATGCCCCAGCCTTGCAAGGTAACGATTTACCCCTTGTAATTTAGCATCCAAAGTGCTACTGGGGGGAGATGCAGGGCATATAGGTTAGGCTTCCACGTATGATTTTGTGGCCTCTTGATCACAAGCTTATGAGCTTAGGATAAGATTTTTTATACTTTTATAGGACCTGTATATCTATTATTTAGGTCTGTTTGTTTTTCGTTTTTTGTTGTTTGTTGTTTGTTTGGGTTTTTTTTTTGAGAAGGAGAATTTAGGAAGGTGTGTACAAGTACACCTGATTACCAGAAAGATTATTGGTGTTTAAAGTAAAATCCTTGGTACTCAAAAAAGGCATATTTAATGTTGGTGAACCCACCCTAATTAACCTAATGTTTTCTTCCCTTCCTCCTGGATCTCAAAACTGTGTGAGAAACTCGAGTGAAATCCTCACAGCCAGATCTGTTCTCATCCAGTTATTAAGGAGTATGCCTAAGGAAACATCACACATATCATATAAAACCCCACAGAATTAGGGGAAAAGACAGGAGGTAAGATATGCAAGAATCGTGGTTTTGTGTTGCCATCTTCCATTCTGATTTCTGGGGGAAGACGGGGCCTCTTCAGCCCCACCTGGAATTCAGCAGCTGCTCGAGCAGAGATTCTCAGAACTGCTTGCAAACAGCCTGCAGACCAAAAAAATTCTGGAGGAATTAGATGAATAATTTCAAAACAGAGGATAGAATCAAGACAATCACAATGTACTCATGCATAATTCATGGGTGGAGGGGGAAAAAGAAGTGCATCTCCTGAATGCTTCTTTCACTCAGGCTTCTTTCACTTGAGGCCTCATCCAAAACTATTCAAAGAGAGATGTTTCACCATCTTGAGTCTAAGCCAAGTCACTCTCTGCTTACACCTGTTAAACAGATGGATAAGATGAAGCTGAGTGAAGCGTGTTGCCCATGATCACAAGAGGTGAGCACTGAGTAAAGGTGGGAGTAGTCCTATGGCACCTTCTACCTCAGTTCAGCACCTAAAAACCAAGTGTTATGGCCTGCAGTTCTGATATATGCAACAAGGTAAAATATCTCTCTCATGCTGGGGCTTTTGAATTGTTAATTCATACTGATACCATAAAACCAGAAGCAACTGGAAAACACCTCGGTTTATAAATCAAACATAAAGAGCTGAGATGTGGTAAGGACAAATACTTCAGTTTCTTTCAATTTTTGTTGTTTTGCTTTTCAGTTGAGTACAGCTGAGCTGCCATATAAATATTTAAAACAGCTGCTCATCACAAAAAAGGTACAAAATCTGTATTGTAGCCTTAGCTGAGATGTGTGGTTCTGACACATTTTTAAATCTTGACTGTGTTTGAACTGTGCTATTGCAGCTTTGTTATTATTTACTGCAAATTAAAAGGAATCAAGGTCTCTCTTCAGAATGCTCTTCCCCTTTTCATGTTGCTAAATATTGCATTGTCTCCTGTCTTTTTCACAAAATTAAGCTTTGACCACTTAATTGATTAATTCTAGAGAGCAAAATCTAGAGAGAGACATTTTCTTCAGAGTCGATCAGGTTTTTGTTTGAGCTGACAGTTGTTCAGTCTTTTGTAAATACTGCAGTTAAATGAAAAAAAAAAAAAAAAAAAAAACCTAAATATGAGCTTGATTCTCCAGATATTATCTGACTGGCTCTTCTGAATTACATGGAGATTTTCAGATGGGACAGGTTTGTGTGATTTGACCTTGCATAAGATACACTGGGAAAAAATAAGAAGAAATGGAATAATGTTAAACCTAAACTCATACTCCTACTAGAAACCTTTTCTGCAATGGCAGAAATCAAATACTGTCAAGGAAACCAAAAACATGCATGAACAGTATACATTTCAGCTCAGGATACAATACAGCATTTTCTGATGAGCTGCTGTTTAAAATATTTATATTTCAGCTTAGCTGTGTTCCACTGAAAAGAAAAAAAGACCATTGACAGAATAGGAAGTATTTAACCTTACCATATCTCAGCTCTTTATGTTTGATATATAGAACAAGATATTTTCCCTTTGCTTCTAATTTTGTGCTGTAAGTATAAATTAACAATTCAACAGCCCCAACACAAGCAAGAAAATTCACCCTATTGCAGAATTCAGTTTAGAGAAGGTAAGGCTGAAAACTATAACACCTGACTTTTAGGTGCAGGACTAAGGATGAAGATACCAGAGGACCCCTCCTGCCTTCCCTCAATCCTCATCTGAAGCTGAGAGAGCACCTTCTGATTCCAGACCCTCAGTGGTGTCCTGCTTCACCTTGACAGCACGGCTTGTTTGGTCTGTGCTCCTGTTTCATAACAGGGGGAAGCAGATGCTGACTTCTCAGAGAAATTAAGGCCAGGACAAATCAATAAAGCATCTGGCCTGATGTGCTACATACTGTATAATCTCATGCAACTTCGAACATGAGTTTAAGAAAAATGTATCTCCAGAAGTGCCTCTGGTACCACTGGGAAGACATTAAAAAGCAGAGAACTTGTCTCATTCCTTGATATTTTTTCATCATAGTTAATCTGTGTCATTGTTGACAAGTTGGAATATTTTTCTTATATGAATTTATCCCTTTACTTTCTGGACATGAGTATTTATGGTGTTCTCCACCAGGGTAAAGAGCTCCTCAGTCCTAAAGCTTTTCTCTGCTTGAAGGTGACTGATCAGAACACCTGATGATAATATTTTTAGCAAGCTAAACAGGCTGAACTCTTTAAATTATGTAATTTTCTAAAAACTTGAGTCTCCATTTTTTTTTTTTTTTGTCTTTTGAGGTAGTCTTTAAGATTTGCTGATACACAGCATGGTCCAACTAGAAGCAGGCCAAATATTTGCTGAAGAGGTCGCTGCTGAGATGTGCTCCTCTCTCTCGGTGCTCATTATTTATGGGGTCAGGCTTCTGCTCAGGTCAACCTTTGTCTTCAAATCTGCTTACAGACAGGATCCTTTCTGCTCAGACACACTGACTTGTGAAAAATATTTCTGTGTTCTATTTTGGTGTCTGAAAGATTTCAAGGAGCAAATGGAGAGACAAAAAGGATGCTGTGACTCAAAACCAACAGAACTTGCTCTAGACTTTTCTTTGAGGAACACGGCAGAATTGTTCCACACAGCCACCACCATCCACATTGCTGTAACTGACTCCATACAGCAGAATCTCTACACAGCCTTTTGCAAAGGACACAAAAGACCCCTCTGTTTTGGGAGCCCCAGATGTAAAGAGCAGGATATAAGTCAAGTGGTGGCAAATCACAGGTCTTGTTTTGATGTTGCATGCATTAGCTTAAGATAAGGTTCAGCTCTGGGTGCAAGCCATTCTGTATTCTGAATTTCTTCACAACTGATGGGATTTTGGCAATCGTTGAAGCCAATCTGGTGACAAGGCAAGCAGCTGAAACCTTACCTTAGCGAGAGAGAAATTCCCCGCTGAATTGCTGGCTACCTTATTTCCCCATCTCCCAAGTAAAAGCAGCCTAGCAGATTTTTTCAGATAGTGAGCAGAAGTATCTTCTCAATTAACACTACATTCATTTTTAAAAGAGGGAATAATAATAAAAAAAAAAAATCCCAGCAGCTCACAGCAGCACTGCTTTGTTGTTCCATCCCTTGCAGAGATAACGTTCAGTTCTTCATTCCCTCTGCAGCACTGTCTGCAGTGCTCACCTTGGGAAGCTGGAGAGAAAGAGAAAACAAAGAATAAGGGGTCTTGTCCCTGGAGGGAGGGAGGGCTTAGGAGCCAGAAGCAGTAACAGTGGCTGGATGGTGGGGAGTGAAAACTGATGTGAATTGGGAAGCATGAGGCACAGGGAGACCGGTGAGAAGTGACAGAGGGCAGGGGACTGAGGATGCACAGGCTGCTGTTTGCTGGGGTGGGCAGAACTGAGGCAGGGGGAGGGCTGATGTTTGGTCTGCAGGCAAGGCTGGTGTGGAAGTTGTGGAAGAGAAGGGAATGTGCAGAAGGAGGTAGAAAAGTATTTGAATAATGCTCTCAGTAAACTGAAGAGAATGGCTGAATACCTGTTATACAGACATGCTAAGTGTGGTCAAAAGGAAGACTCAAAACTTGAAAGTTAGGTTGAAGTCCACTTTGTAAGACTCTTGCATTAAAACAAAAACCTTCAGTAGTTTTCTGTCAGTTTGTCTGATCTTGCCTTGAACCTATCTGAATTTTTAACATTTACATCATCTGGTAGCAAGAAGCATCAGATCTTTGCTCCAGCTGTACTTAGCTACTGCCTTACTCTCTCTGAGGAGCAAGGGCAGCATCACGTACCTGAACGAGCAGTCAAGGCCATACGAGCAAACAGAATCCTCTCTCCAAAGATGTCACTGTGCAGGGGCACATGGGTACCTGGGATTTGGTCAAAAGACACCAGCAGTCTTTCCATTGACTCTGTCTTAATTTCAGGTCTGGATCCTTAAAGGAGCCAGAGCTATTTGTTGATGTCTTAAGTTATGATTTCTTTAAAAGCTTCCCATCTGTTCAGGTTTGTACTCTGTTTCACATTGAAATTACTGCTGGATGGATGTGGTAGAGTGATGATTTTGGAAACATTCTCATTGGGTTTTAATTTCTTATGTGATGTTTTGTGATGTTTTTTTTTACAGAGATCAGCACAAAAAGGCAAAGCAAAACCAACTGTGACAGAACATATAAAACAGCATGAGCTGCCTACAGATAAATAAAAACAGTCCAAAGTAATAGAGACCATTATGAATCATGACCAATAAGCATATTTGTAATAATAAACATGTCATCTGTGTCAGATAAACAAATCACAAATATTAAAGATAACAAACAGATTATAAATAGGAGACATCCCAAATTAAGATCATGTCTCTCAGCCCTAGTAGATATGAATTAACAGCCATATCTGCCAAAATAAATCTGGCAGTCTCTCAGAGATCATCATATCTTAAAAAAATAAAAAATACTAATAAAAAATTAAAAAGGAGAGCACAGAGAAGGAGAGGGCAGACAACCTTTTTTTTTTTTTTTTTTACTTCCACTAGTATGACATAGTTTAGAGAGATCAGGCTGCATTAGTGCTACTAAAGATGATATAAGCATGACAATGATAAGAAAAAACTGGAGGCAGGGTTGAAGGAGAGGCTTCCCCTGGTAGCTGCAGTTCTGACCCCAATCCTATAAGCTGCTCCAGGCAAGCAGGTGCATGAGGCCTCATTTTGAAATCACTGAGTTCAAGCCAAGCACAAAAGTCTGTGTAGCAGGAGCATCAGCTGGCATTTTGCATTTACCTCCTTCTGCCAGTCTTTCAGATGCAGATGACACTTTATTGATATGGTGTGATTTTTGATGTCATGAAAAAAAGTGACAGTTTTTATTCTTTGATTCCAATGGTTGTAGAATGAAGCCAGTCAGTTTAAAAAGTGAACTAAAGTTAATTTTCAGGAGGAGGTAAATAAACTGAGCTGTTCTTAATGCAAGCCTGGCACTAAATTATCATGCACGGTGGATGTACTATCCTGAGCCTCTGGAAAGGGAGAGGCCGAGGTTCTGCAGCAGGAGGAATTCTTCCATAACGTACATTCTGTGTTTCACAGCATAAATTTCAGGACATAAACAGTATTATACCAAACTGAACAAAACAGGCCTATAAAATACCAAATGTGACTGAAACAATACTGGGTTTGGCAATAATTTTTTGTATTTCCTTCCCTTCTGTGAAGGCAGTGGTGCATACTCAAGGCCCAGCTCCTGCTGCTTATATTCAAATAGGGAATGGAGGAATTCATAATGTGATAGTCTTCCTGTCCTGGCTGAGTCTCCAAAGAGGAGAAGAAGGAAAATCTATGAAGTACTTTGCAGTGATAGAGACAAGGTGGAATGCTGTGCCACAGTTTGCATGACTATCAGGAATATAGTCAAGAGGACTCCCTTTGGTTGTTCCCAGCAACAGGACAAGGGGTGCCAGGCACAAACTGAAACACAGAAAGTTCTATCTGAATATGAGGAAAAACTTACTTAGTTTGAGGTGACAGAGCACCAGAACAGGATGCCCGGAGAGGCTGTGGAGTCTCCTCTGGAGATATTAAGAGCCCACCTGGATGTGATCCTGTGCAACCTGCTCTCAGTGAACCTGCTTTATCAGTGGGGTTGGGCTAGATGATACCCAGAGGTCATCAACCCCAACCATTCTGTCACTCTGTGAATAAAGCCCAAAATAAAGTCAGGAGCTCTCAACTGTAAATACCAGACAGCATAATAAGAGGTAGGTGCTGCCCTACTCTCCACTGGAGCTACTACCATCAGAGTTTGAATTTTAAGAGATACTCTTGTAGCTGGTTTATATTTTCATTTGCCTTTTTGATAAGTCCTACATATTCATTTTGAGGTACACCCAAAAATCCTTCTCTTCCTTTATGTTCATATATTTGGATCCTTTCAGATATTCTTTCCCACCTGCAGCGGTTGTTCTGTGAAGGTCCTGAGTCCTTTGACTCTCTTCCTTACGAGCCAGTTTCTTGTTCCTAATGCTGTTGGACTTACCTGTCCTGGCCATCTCTGTGTTTACCCTACTCCCCTGCATGCCAGAAAGGTCAAGTCCCCCATGTTAAAGGCAGGAGTACCCCAAGGCTGTGCAGGCAGAGGACACCGGTGCCGTCTCACCATTCAGAGCAGGATGCAGCTTGTCTTCTGCAATCCAGCTCAGCACCTCTGCCTGGCAGCAAAATACCTGGACAAAAATAGACAAAGAGGCCTCCTCAAACAAACTTACAGGATTTCTGGGCTCAACCCTGACTCTCTGCACACAATGGGAAATTCAAGGTCATATTCACGTTCTGTGTAGTTCTGAGAACACATCTTTTGTCGTTTATTGAACAAAGCCTCTCAGCCTGAGCTGAGAGGTTAGGAGCTTGGCTGTGGTCCTGTCTTCCTTCCTGATGAAAATCCTTGGTTCCTGGCTCATGTTAGTGGATGAAGGCCCCATTGAAATGGATGCAGTCACAAATTGGTTATTTGCCAAAATAAACATTTGGTCAGTGCAAAATTATTTGTGAATTTGAGACGCACTCACTGAAAATTTTGGAGATTTAAAACAATGACGACAACATTATAGGAATGACAAAGTGCTTCTTTTTGAGGCATTTTTGTTTGCAAGTCCTAGATGAAGTCATGAGGTGGTGGGAACAGAGTGGAATCCTGCACCATTGGGTGTTTTTCTGTCTTTCTGCTGGGCAGTTCCTGGGCAGGATACTCTCATGGACCAGGACAGAATGATGTCACATGTTGTCCTCATTATAACCCACTTCTCAGGGAAGAGGCTTTTCACTGGCACATGAGGCACATCCCCTTCCTGCTCTCCAGTTCGTATGAAACTTCCCAGATCTGTGAGTTTTGAGGATGGGGGTTGTGGGTGGTTTGTTTGTTTGTTGTTTATTTTCCCTAAGCCCTTTGTCTTCTCCCAGGAACAGGAAAAAAATTAAGCTGGAGTAGTTATCTATAGATGCTTAACTTCACTATTTTTTTTAATTAGCTATGCAGTTTAACTACCATGTAGAAGTACTAAGAGAAGTATTGAATAAATAAATACACTGGTTTTGTTATAAAACAATGACAAAGATGCTGTTAAAATAGATGCTGTGCTGCACACCGTATTATTTTGGCCTGTTCACATCACTCTAAAATGGAGGGGGAATTAAAGGCTGAAGTAGGAGATACATATATCCTACTGCTTCATAAATGAAAAGAAAGATTATATCTGCAAGTCTTAGAAACAGAATTAAGTAGGGACCCGATGTTATAATACAGACGCAAAGTAAATTCATGTTTCTAGAGAAAAATGTAGTAAAATTAGCATGGCACCTTGGCATACAGCTATTACAAAGCAGTTAGTATGGCATAATTTTAAGGACCACCAGGAAATTTGGCCTGCAGCACAGAAGAATTATAATAGCCTGATATAGTAAGCTTTGAAGTGAAATAGCTTCATGTGAACGCTGAGGAGCATTAGCAAGCATCTGAAAGATTGAAATGCAGAAGTAATAGCTTCACTGGAAATGTTTAACATGTATTTTACTGCTCATTCAGAAAGAAAATATTGCAGGTAGGAATTTCCAGTTTTTACCAAATTTCCATTTGAGTAGAAAATGAGAAAAAACATCTCTGAAGGCAATGCCTAGGCTCTTCTGTGAATCTAGTCCTTTGCTTTTATTGCACATACTTGGAAAAAAATCACAGAACTAAAGTTGGTTCCAACCAAACAAATAGCAAATAATTTACCCTAAAACTATGGAGTTTTTGTTATTTACCAAACACACTAAAAACAGTGTTTTAGAGGTGACTTTACAAAAAAAGCAGAGTTTAATTTTTTGGTTCAATAACTGAATCAAATAATGAATTATTCACACAAACCAGCCATTTGAATACCCACTTAAATCCTAAAATGGAGCTTGCCATTGACAGCAAAGAGTTTGGATGAACTTCTCACAGGGGTGAGTCTCATTCCCAGGGAATATTGATTTCTATTATTTAGTTTTTATGTTTGAAAAGATGAAAAATTGTTTCCAGCTTAAAACTAACTCTGCAGGAACAAGCTTTTATTAAAGTGCAAATTTCATTTAAGTGCAAATTTTTCTTTACTGCATATTACTTCATTTTCTGAAATATGTTTCTAGGAGGCGATGTCAAAAGTACAATTAAATGGTGCAGGACTGAGTCCTAATTGATGGTGACAATAATGAAAATGAATTATTTAATGAAAGCTTTTTTCTTCCCCCCCCTCCCCTTGCTTTCACCTCTCATTATTCTGTTTGGAAACAGACTGTCCTAAAATGTATTGAGTGTCCTGCTGTCACTATTTTAGACAAGCATTTGTCAGTAAGTTCTTAATACACACCAGTATTTCCAGTGGCTTTTAATAGAACATCTTTCTCTCTCTCTCCAGTTATATTTAATTCTAATCTTTAATGTAGGGTCTTGCATCTCTTTTCATGCTTCTCTTTTTATTAACTTTCCAAATATATTCATAAATCCTCTAATTTGTATCCAGCAATGACTTATGTCTTGAAGCATTAAAATGTACATTTAAAAACATTGAAGCTAATGTAGGAAACTGATAAAATACTATTAAAGTTCCTGGTTTAAATGTACGTGATTTGAAAAATATTAATTTTTGAAAGAGCTGTTTTTATAAAAAAGAAGAAATGTTCTTACAAATTCTGTATTTTTTTTTTCTTCTTCTTTTAGGAATTAAAAGTCCAAACGAATTTAAAAAAAGAAAAAAAAAAAAAGGTCATGTCCAACGCTGGATAGGGAGTGCAGTGAATTTTCATCAGAATGTTGCCACTTATTTGAGCTTTTCAGAATGGGAAAAAAAAATTAATCTTCTAGTAAACAACATCTAATATTTAACACCCACACTCTGCTAAAGGAACTTAATGGATGTGGTCAGAATCAAAAGAATGACGTTCATGATGAGTCACTAGTATGGTAGCAGGGAGTTGTGGCTGGCTCCTTCCTCCATGGGTTCATGTCCTCTTCATGTGGCACAGGGGAATTAGTTCACGGCAACTCCCTACTTTGTTATAGCAAAAAAAGGAATGGCCAGCAATGGGGTTCTTGGCTGCAACAAAGGGGAGAGGGTTTGGATAGCTGGGTTTTGGTTTAAATATGAAACAGTAACTGGGATTGCATGGCAAATAGCTGGGTGTCTTAGAACGTTGCTGATTCTGTGAGTCTCGTGTGTGCTGACTTTAAACAAGTGATTTGGGCCTGTTGGGAGCATGGAGAAGTGGTCCTTAGAATATCTGTGGCTTTTCTCTTACAGCCATGGCTGTTCCTAATATTTCTCCCTTTCATTTATTTTTTTCTTTTAGAGGCCTGGTATGGGAGGTTTGATCTCTTGCCAGGTAGCCTAGCGGGAATACTGTGTTCCGTTATGCAAGAAGCATGGATTTGATCCCTAACTCCCATTACCATGCTCTTAGGGATACATGGTTACAAAAATAAAAGCATTAGCCTGCAGCCATCCTGCTTGTGCTGTGCTCTCCTCAGATCTCACGTGTGCAGAGAGGTCAGCCCTGCTCAGGACTTTCAGAGTTGGGGGTGCCGTGACAATGTGGAAAGGAGACACAGAGTAAAAAAGAATGTGCATGAAACACTGTCCTCATCTGTGCTCCTCTCCACGGACTTTCTACTCTTTGTTTTCTGTTTTTTTGCTACTTTTTTTTCTCCCTGAAATGTCCCATTATGTCATAAATTTTTTCCTTTTTGTTTGTTTGTTTGTTGTTGTTGTTGTTGTTTTGGGGTTTTTTGTTTGTTGTTTTTGATGGGTTTGTTCTGATTTGTTTTTTGTTTAGTGTTTGTGTGTATTGTTTGGTTGGTTGGTGTGGTGTTTTTTTTAAGTGCAATTACTGTGAGTGTGCAAAACTGTGTGGATGCAAGGTTAAGAATGGCATTTTGGAATTCATAGCTAAGAGTCTTCCCAGTGGCACTCAGGACGGAGACCTTTGGTACCCAGCCTTCCCCTACTAACCACTTCAAGGTGCAGCAATGTGAGACACTAGTTCAGTGCAGCTGCACAAAGAGGTACCATTTTAGCCTGTGACAGTAATACAAGAGTCCTTTGATACTCTTGTGTGCACTGAAGAAGTTGTATTTTTATTGTTTATTGAGGAGGTGGTTTCCAGCACTGCCTGAGAGCCGCAGCCAGAGCCCTCCCTGAAACACTGTGGCACGTTGTGCCCTGGAGAGCTTACAGTTTGATGGGCAGTGCAGGCACGGGGGGTCAGAAGGGCTCTGGCACTCATGAGGAATAAGTAATGTGATGCTGGCAAGTGATGTTTAAAGCTGTGATTCCAAGGCTGAGGAGGCTGGGATGATAGGGAAGAAAGTATAGAAAAAGAAGGGGGTGAGCCTGACAGAGTTCAAGAAGCATTTGGACAATACTCTTGGGCACATGGTGTGGCTCTTGGGGAGGGTCTTGTGCAGGGCCAGGAGTTGGATTCAATGATTCTTATGCATCCCTTCCAATTTAGCATATTCTCTGATTCTGTGACTTGGACAAGATGGCCAAGAAGGAAAAGGGGGACAGATATGGTGCTTCTATCAACTGCAGGCTCTGGTTTGGTCCACTCCACTGCATTTTACTGCAAAGCCCCACTTCTAAGGGAAGAGGAAAGTCACATGTTTGTGGGGATGTGGGTCGGACAAGTGTCTCCAGAAATCTGATTCAGAGGAAAATTTGAGCAGAAGGAAAGGTGGCTGCACTTGGCCCTTGACTTATCCCCCTGCAGTAAGAACGCCTCAGAGGTAATACAGATATTAATGTTATACTTAGAGCATCTGTATCTCTAGAGGAAAAACAAAGGTACTTATCATTTTACTCTTGACTGCCAAATGATGAAACATTGTTTAGTTTTGTCTAATTTCAACATCTTGTGAGCATATTCTGATCATTAGTGTGCACTCAGAGGAGGTGCTAATTGTCACCAGACACAGAAGAAGGGACAGATGCTCAACCAGGATCCTGACTGTCCTTCTACGGCAACACTACAAGCAAAGCATTAGTCAGACCTGAAGCAAAACCTGAGGTCCAAACACTTCTAAATGTCAGGTGAGCCCAAGCCTACGTCCAACTGCAATAGCAAAACATCCCTCAGATCCAAAAAACTATAAAACAAGAGGATGTCTGGAGCAAGATCTGATCTGTGTTCCTGCCCTCTCCTGACCTTGTGCAAAAGTGGCTCAGCCAGCTCTGCCTGAATGCTTGACAGATGCTATTCAACAGACTACAAGAATTTCCAGCACCTTGAAAACACACAACCACAGCAGCACTCTGTATTCCCCTCACCTTCCCTTTTGACATTTTTCCTTCAGGTTCTGAGTTTTATGTTATTAAATTTCGGTGTAAAACATTATAATAAATAATAAGCCGCAACGTTTTCCATCCTAAAGATATCGAAGATGGAAAAATACTATTGTTTCCCTTTTTCTAGTGAGGAAAGTGAAGCGCTAATTACTTGCCCAAGGTGACTTTGCTCAGTAAAAGATAGCAAGAGAAAGAGAAAATTAATTTAATGTATTGAAGGTTGGGTTTGTTGGTTTGCCTTTTTTTTTTTTTTTTTTACTTCAGAAAAAGCACTCTAGTGGGAAAATGCAGTTCCAGAAATGTGAAAATGAGTTCAAATATAATGTGAATCTAAAAGGGTTGGCTGTTTCACATGAATTTGTGGCTGTGACACGACAACAGATGAGTGATCAGTTTGTGTATAGATAATTGCAATGAGTCTAGCCTACAGGAAAAAAATGTCTTTATGCAAGAGTTCTGGACAGGGTGGAAATGCTTGAATGTTGCAGTGATGGAAAAGCTAATGGACAGAACAAGCACTCCAGACAGTTATCCAGAGCACAGAGTGCAAAAGCACAGGAAACCTGACATGCCCTGAGCTGCTGTGGATAAGCCAGCAGATCACAGGGAGGATTCTGCCGGCAACTGACAGCAAAGCAGAGCATGCAAAGCCTCCACACAGCCCACAGGGAGCCCAGTGGAAACACCTGGCTTCATGTATTCAATGGGCCAAGGGCAAAAGCAGGTTTTGACTGAAGGGGGGCCCTGCACTATCTTGCCATTTCAGAGCAAAATGACTGAGAGTGGCAGTGCCACCATCCTGTTTAATATAAACAGGACCTCTCTGCAGCCTAACCTCAGTTAGGGTTTTCCCACTGGTATTGACTTGGGCAGTGGCTCTGGGTAAGCCAAAAGGCATGTTTCAAACCAGCAGTTATCACATTTCTTAACTGCAAAGCCTTTGCCACGCTGTCATGCATGACTTGTCTCACCACAAGGTGCTGCTTTTTGCACCCTACGAAAAATCTTGTCTTAGTGACTGTGTGGGAAGAAGGACCTCCATCTAAATCTTCCTGTGCCTGGGCAGCAGTGGGTAGTAGTGCTCCTTTGGTTAGAACAGAAAAAACGTATGTGATTTTGGTTTTATTGGCTGTAACTTGCCAGTGCAAAGCAGCACAAGCTGAGCTTGATGGTCACAGGGGCTTGAGAGCAGCCCTTGCTAAACTAAAAGGATCCTGACATCAGGACCACCAAAATGAGACAGTGAAAGTTTATGAAATGTATCCAGTAGACATTGTTCTGGAGAGAGAAGAAATTGTGTCCATTATTCCACTGGCATAGAGTGCAATATTTTGTCCAGTATTCCACTGGCTGGGAATGGTGTTGTTTGGTATCCACCAGCCAGTTGAGGGGGCTGAGACACGCAGCTGGATGGAGATTGCTGGCTCTGCAGTTAAATTAGACACTGTGTTAAGCAGTTGCTCTCCTGATTTGTCTCGAGACTCTGTGCTGTTGTTCACACCTATTTGTGCCTGGTTAGATAGGTCTTGTCCGCACAGAAAAGAGGTTTGATATATGACAACATTACAGAGGACTTTGCCACGCTTTACAGCCCCTCCCTGGTGCTTTGTCCAGTCAACTGCTACCCTGCTATTGCTTCTCACATAGGATTTACAGCATCCTTGCTGCTCTGCCCACCCAGCCTGAGATTCAGTTCTTCCCTTTTTCTCTCTGTGTTAGCTCTCTTTTTGTCCTTTAATGATGGATTTTGCAAACCTGCTGGCTCCTCTTCCTCAGGGGGACATGGGAAGGGACTGTGCCACCTCTTGCTTCCTCTTAAATTTCATAAAGGCTTTGAATTGGATTTTACCCAAGCAGAAAAAAAAAGCATTTGGAGGGCTTTCCGTCAGCAGTATATAAATAAAAACGGATCAGAATAGACTGGATTGTTGCTTCTTACATCCGCTTCCCCATTTTGTTTTTGACAGGTCCTGACACCCACACAGGCTGCTTGCTCAGACTCGGCTAGATCTGCTTTTCTGTCTGTTTTGAGTTTTTGGCAGGCTTTTCCACTCAGCAGCTCTTACCCGGGTCCTCAGCGCTCACTTCGTGCTCTCCATATTCATGGGTCGTACCAGGCCCATCATTAAAGCACCGCAGGGCAAACCCTGCACCCTCCTGCAGGCTCTGAAACGGGGGAGCTGCTGCTGCTGTTGCCTCCTGATCTCCTCTGCATCTCCACCGGGCCCAACATCCCTCCCCCACTTCAGTCCCTGCTTCCCACTGCAAAGGACGGGAACCGAGCAAACAATCTGCAATAGGTAATTTATGTAACGAATTTACCCTTTTCCCCTGAGCTGAATAAGCATGAGTGGGTCCTGATGTGTTCAAGTGCATCCACTGTTTGAAGAGGCTTGCCTCATTTTTTCCCCCTGTGCACTGCTTTTAATGCTACGTATCAATCACAAGTGTTCCCTGGTGCACTCAAAAGCTGGTATTTGCTATTCAAATAGTGTTAAATTGTACCTGTTCACTTTAGTTTTGAGAAATTGTTTCTGATCCTGGAGCGGATGGGCATGCAAATACCTCTGTCACGCGTAGCACACACTCCTTTAAAATGTAGGGTTTGTGTTTACAGACGCTGCGCTCTTGCGATTCACTTTTCGTGAGCTTTTGTGCCGGGAGAACTCGGTTGCTTGAACGCGCGCACACGAAAGGGGAGCGTGAAAAGCAACACAAGAACGAAGTAGTAGAACGCACTTAAAATTTACCCGTTTGGTAAGTCAAGTTTTTTAATGGCTCGACTCTAAACGCGAGCACCGGAGAGAAAATGAGTCAAGAGTCCTCCTTTGGCTGCCTATGCTGTGCCGTGCCAGGAACGTGGAAGCGCAAAATGCAGGAACCGGGCTGAATGTGGCAACGACAAAGCGGTGACAGGACTGGAGGGCACGGCACGAAACTGAGCCGGGGGAGGTCCGGGCTGGGCAGCACACAGAGGTTCTTCACCCAGAGGGCGAGCAGAGGCGCCGGGGCAGGGCAGTGGTCACGGCACCAGGGCTGACAGAGCTCCAGGAGCGTCTGGGCGATGCTCTGAGGCCCGCGGTGCCGATCCCTGCGTGTCCCTCGCACCTTCGGGACATTCCCCGATTGCCCCCGCGCCGGGACCCCGATCGGCCCGGGCCGGCCCGGCCGGGCGGAAGTGACGCGCGCGGCTGAGGGCGGAAGCGGCGCGGGGCGCGGGGCGTGGTCGGCGCGCGGCAGGTGAGGGGCGCGCGGGGCCGCGCAGGGGGCGCGCGGGTGGGCGGGGTTGCGCCCTCCGCCCCTCAGACCCCCGGGACAGCGGGAGGCGGAGGGACACATCCCTTTGGAGAGCACCCCTGGCTCCCGTGGGGACACCCCACCTCCCCGGGGCCGCGGCCTGTCCTGTCTGGGGGTTGCCGGCGCTGCCCGGCGGGAACCCCGGGAGCCCTGGGGAAGGAGAGCTTGGTGGTGTGGAATGAGAGCCACGCAGCGCCTGTTCGGGTAGGATAGCAAGGCTGGGAAGGGTTTTGTTACGGTTGTTATCCCCCGGGTGCATTAGGGAGAGCATTGCCAGCAGGCTGAGGCAATGTCCCAGTGCTCCTGTTTCCTGCCCCTCTGCCCAGCCCTGGTGAGGCCACGTCTGCAGTGCTGTGTCCAGGTCTGGGCTCCTCAGGATAAGAGAGACGTGGAGCTACTGAGGCAGTTCCATTGCAGGCAGCAAAGATGATTAAGGGACCAGAGCATCTCTGTTAATGAGGAAAGGCTGACGGAACTGTGCCTGTTCAGGCTCAAGAAGAGCAGACTGAGGGGGCCCCTCATCAGTGTTTGTCAGTATCTGAAGGAGTGCCAGGAGGACAGAGCCAGGCACTGCTTGGTGATGCCGAGCAGTAGAACAAGAGGCAATGGCAGAAACTGATGCACAGAAGTTCCACCTGAACAGGAGGAAGAACTTTACTGTGCAGTGACCGTGCACTGGAACAGATTGCCTGGAGAGGTTGTGGAGTCTCCCTCACTGGATAGTCCAGAACCATCTGGACACAATCCTGTGTCATGTGCTCTGGGATGGCCCTGCCTGAGCAGGGAGGTTGGAGCAGATGACCCCACTGTGGTCCCTTCCAGCCTGACCCATTCTGTCATTCTTAACGCTGTGCTTCGATGCTGAGCCATTACACAGATGGGGAAACCTGCCAGGCAGGCGTGGAGCATGAAAACCTTGAGCTGGCAGTGACACGCAGGGCTCTTGGGCTTCACACAGCGCTCTGGGGAATGGTCAGGGCCATGCCTTTTCTCCATGTAGATCAGGTACCTTGTAGGAGTACCTATCAGGTACCTATCAGGCGATGCTGCAGCTTCATTGTCAGTGTTTACAGGTGAGCCCCACTGCTGTTGTGATAATTACATTTATTGTATTAATCTTTTTCTGTGTTAAAAATAAAGGATGAGTTGGCCAACAGTAAAAGGACCACAGGGCTGCTAGACCTTGCTGTACACACGAAGAAAGGCTGCTGACAGACACAGGGAACATTTTGGATCCACATCCAGCAGTGATGGTCATTGTTAGTATTTGGTTTTAGTCTAGTATTTATTTTAGGAATCAGTGGAAGTCCTGTGATAAGCTTCCCCCCCCTCCTTTTTTTGTGTTTGGTTTTGTTCGTTTTGTTGTTGTTTTTTCCTGTTGTTTCCTTTTTGAATGTTGTAGTTCAGGAGTTGAATGGTTGAGTGGTTGAACAGCACCTAGATTTTCCCAAAGGCCTCTTTCCGAAGAGGAGGCTAATTCTTGACTCTGCTCACTTCTACGGTGCAGCTTCCAACAAGGAGTGTGGGATAATGCCAGCTGTGGTTGTAGCATTTCACGTGACTCAGGCAAATGTCAGCCGGGGCTTTGCCTGAGCTGACCTATTTATTTCATTTGGGCTGTGTGGCGGGTGTTGCTGGCAGTGATTTTCCAGGCTGAGCTGAGCTGACCTATCCCGGGGTAGATGAGGGAGAAGCTGAAACTGCCCCTATTTCTTGCCAGTTCTCTCAAATGTGGAGCCTTCCCTGAGCGGTGAGAGGAAGCGGAGCGGATAGTGCTGCTCCTGCCAGAGGCAAGGGCTGGAAGCAGAGTGACTTTGGCACGTCCTTTGGAGGCTTTCTGCATGTCAGTTTGCTGGGGAATCAGACAGTCAACTTAGCAAGTCCCTTGCTAAGACTTTATTTTAAGAAGGTTGCCTGATAAGTTTTCCTGATATTTCATTATGTTTGACTTGTCTGAGTAGTAAAGCTGGGATGTAGAAGCTGTCTGATACATCTCTGTATTTCTGGGATGTTTTGGGTGTCGTTGGGGGTGAACAGCCACACCTCCAGAGCCCTGAGGCAGAAAAATGCCTGAGGCACTTCCAGAGCAGCAGTCTGCTAGTTTTAGCATCAGCCCTTCTTCTATCACTCTGGATATTTTAACTGAGTTTTAAGTCTTCATTCCTTCAGATAAAAAGTGCTGTTCTCTTCTTTCAACTCAGGAGTTAATTGGCCAGAAAACTGAAAGCAGATAATTTCTGGGAACTGCTTTGCAGTCTGGCTTCTGGGTTCTGGTAATACCAGTCGCTGCAGGCTCAGCCTGGGCAGTGGAAGAGAAAGATAGAAATTGAGGGCTGGGGAGAAATAATCCTGAAAACAAGGCAGATTTCTTTTTTTATAACATTTTTTTAGATTAAAGGTAATGTGCAGAGGAAGAAGAGGATTACATCTGAAATTGTTATGTTTCCCATGGATGTGGTGTAGGAGCTTGAAGGGAATAATTTTTATCACGCAAAAAAGCAATTTCTGTAGCTAATCAGCTCTGCTCAGACCCCTTCACAAGGTAACCTTTACCAGAAAATAGTCCATCCAGGTGTCATTTTTTTGATCCAGCTTTTCATCAGCTCCTGTCATCCAGGCCACGGTGCAGGGATATTCCTTCCAGCGAATGTGAACAGTCTTGAAGACATTCCTTATATAATAAGTTTCCTTCCTGTCTTCTTCCAGAAGTGCAAACGTTCCTTTTGCTTTTGAATGCATAAAACTGCTTTGGTTGCCAGATTGATTTGGTTGTTTCCTTCATTAAAGGATTCATTGTAACACTGTGTGTGGGGTCTGGGGGCTGTAAAACTCCAGAACTTTGGAGCAGAGGGTAGTGAATCAGGAGGTGGAAAACAGGACATTGTGAGTTAGGGTTCATGGCAGAGAGATGTGGCAATGGTTATATCTGCAGCTAAGGTCCCTCTGCAGGAGGCTGAAGCTGATTTTGCATCAGAAAATTAGAGAGAAAAATTAACTTTGTTTGTTTGTTTGTTTGTTTTGAAGTGTTGTGTTTTTGGAAATAAGTATTTCTTGCTGCAGTCTCTTAGCAAGAATGAGAAGCTCCGAACGTTCTGCAGGAGGCTCTGCAGCAGCATTCCAGCTACTGTGGGTTTGGAACTCCAGTGTTTAAGAGAACTTATTGCAGGGAAACGACCCTCAAGGGGACTTTTGGCATAACCAGTGGCTCCTGTGTACTTCAGGCATACATAACCAAAGTGGCCCATTTAGGAAATCGAGGGAAGAGCTCTGTCTGGATGTTTGGGATGGGATTCTCAGCTTTGCTTTTTATGTCTGTATTGTAGCTGTAGCTTGGCTATTTGTTTAGTCTTCTTTTATACTAAATAATGAGAGGAAGGGAAGGCAGGCATTTAGCAGAGTGTTTGTGGTCAGTTGTAGATGGCTTAGAATCAGATCAATTGTTCATTAGAGCATCTGATTGTCTCCATTAGTGGTGAGAGCCAAAGGTGACAGCAGCAGAGGGGATTGTCTGATTAACTTTAGATATCAACATCTGTCCATCAAAATGAGCTTTATGTATCCAGCTGGAGGAAATAATTTTCAGCCTGTGCTTAGAGGACAGGGCTTTCTCAGCAAGGTGGTGCAGCTCGGTGCCTCATGGCAGTGAGGGATGCTGCCTGTGCTTCACAAAGCAGAGCTCTGCCTTGAGAGGATTGTCCTGAGGACAGAAGTGCCTTAGAGGCAGTCTTAGCTTATGGAGCTGGGAGGATTGAAGTGCACCTCTAAATTCTTTTAAGTCTCTACCTTTCAGATTCTCTTAAAAATTTAATGTAATAGCATTCTATCTTCTGGAGAGTCAATATCATTTGATTATACTTGATCCATCTTTAAATGTCAGGTATTTTGCAATTTGCCAGTGAGTTGCCATGTGCTATTGTAAAGCTGGGCTCTGAGATCTCAAATTTTGATTCTTTCTCTTAAGCCTAAGTGGAGTAGGAATTTGTATGTGACAAACCAACAAATATAAGTGGCTATGAGGAGTTTTTAGGGAGAGTCTCCATTTGAGAATGATCATAAAGTCTGTTGTGTTGGTTCAGGCCCACACTCACAAGATCCACGAGGTAATGCTGCTTGTGGGAAAACATCCAGTTCACGTGCCTTTAGTTCCCTGTCCATAATGTCATTGCTTTAATGTCATATTGCTGGTAGATTTCATTTGCTTTTAGTAGCTGTGATAGCTGCTGTTTCTTTCAAAGCAAAATGTCTGAGCCAAAGATGTCAGCAGGCTCTGGATTCTTTAGAAGGGGCTGCCTTAAATACTTAAATACTATTTTCAGAAGTAGATTATTGACAGGCCAGTGCTTTTCCTTTGATAGCTTGATAACTCAGGAGGGATCACGTACAGATAATATTTTATTCCAGAAGCAGCAGGACAGGACAAAGGGTGTTTGTTGGTCTCTGACACAGACTGTGGTCCAGGGAGACATGTTCCTCTCAGGCCCCTGGTTTACAGAGACTCTGTCAGTAAGCTGCTCTTTTGTTGCAAAGCAGTCTATTTATTGTGTTCCCTCTGCAACTTGAGGAATTAACTGGGAAAAAATAAAAGTTTTGTGGTTTCAGACGCAAGCTTCGTATCAGAGCCTCTCTTGCTGTTTCCAAAAGGGAGTATCTTCATTACCTTAATACTTTTTTCTGGTGCAGTGTTGGCAGTCAGTAGGCTGAGTGAAACACAGACTTCAAGTGGAGTGGACCTGGAGTACCTTTCATGCAGATCCCGTGGTATGTTGGGTTGAACTAAGTGGCTGTCCGTGGATGCAGCTAACCAAAAGGCACCTGCACTGTAGCTGACATTGTGGCGCAGCAGGATGTTCTTGTGGTACCCAGGTGTGTGAGGCTCTGCATATGTGCTAAGTGCCAGTAATTCCACACTGTTTGGATATGGGGAAGCTGTGGTGTTGTATCACTGGGCAGGTAGTGCAGCAGAAAAAGGTTTTTCTTTTCCTATAGCTGCTGCTGGGACAAATAAGGTGAGACTGCTTCAGTGGTGGAATACTGTAAGGATAGGCTGGAAGTGTGAAGTCGAGTAAGTGTCTCTCTAAAGATAGAGCGGAGGAGCAGAAATGGCTTTTACAGCTATGGCTAAGTTGATGTTGTGATATAGATGTGGCCATAATGTGCTCTTGCTGCTGAGAGGGAAGGAGAGAGATGGCTCCTAAAGCTTTCCAGTTTCCTGCACCCGTTGCCAGTCTCTATGTCTGGGGAACTCCAGCTCCTCAGTTTAATTCACTCACTGAAAGGGGGCAGGGAGGGACAGCTGGAATGGAGAGTGCTCTTGCTCCAGAAATGGCACTGGGATTTGAATGCCAGGCCCTCCAAAGATGGAAAAACCCCACTCTTCTTAGCTTTATCTAAAATAGCTACTAGAGGTCTTGAGACTCAAAGCAGTAACGTCTATAGTGGAGTTTGAGGCTGCTGCTATAAGACACTTCTAGTAACATGAGCACCCTGGTGGAGTACAGCCTGCTATGGGGCCTAATTATGGTCTTATTAATGCTTTCTTTCATCACTGCCTTCCAGCCTTCAGATGGTGATTAGACCTATTTATAGGGGCAGAGTTCCTTAATATTCATCACAGTGTACTTCTTGCCAATCAAATCAGTAGCATCTGCATCTTTGATTGCTGCTTAATAACACTGTAGAACATGGTTAATTAAAAAATATAAATAGACTTTTCATCCTCTTAACTTATCAAAGTGCTTCTCTCCTCCCTCTGCCTTGCTTCCCCGGAAAAAACCTGAAGTTGGCTTAGCACAGGGACTGTGGTGAACCTCTCATCTCACTGCTGGAAATACCAGTTACCTCTTGTGTGCTCTGCCAGAGGACTGAATTTCAACCCCTCCAGTGAATGTCAACACAGGGCAGAGCCATCGTTGGCTGCTCAAGAAAATAGGACTTATGTCCAGGCTCTTTTGCTACATTTACAGCCAGAGCATGACCAACTTCTGGCTTTTGTTCCAGTTGTGTGTCGACATCTGTGCAAGTGCGTGTGCACACACTGCCTTGTCCCGTCCCTTAACGGGAGGAGCGTGTGCAGTGACATTTTTTGCTTTTCTGTGATTTCAAGTTTCTTCTTTAAATATGGTTCTCTGGCTTTGCAGCTGGTAAACTCACAGGAGTGTGTTTTATTTGTGGAGGGCAAGCTGATGCAATTACCTTTTTATATTATTATTCTTTCCTTGGAGGATTTGATTCTGATATTTTTCTGGGATAGCCTCTAGGCAAGCCTTTAGTGTAGCCAAGGAATGACTTGAATACACCAGCAGATTTGACCATGAAATTTGGTGGGAAGCCCATGCAGAAAGTAGAGAATGAGGATGATGTAGTAGTCTGTTAAGTGCAGTACTACAGAGTGCCATAGTTAAGTGCACAGTAGTAGAACTTCAGAATGTATAACATACAACAGACATTGTAGCAACTGGGAGTCTTTGGAGCTCTAAAAGCTACAGTCGGGTATTGTGAGCAGTGAGCTGATGCAGTACACTGGACTGGAGCAGAGGAAAGTGAGGATAACAAGGTCTGTTATTATCAGCCAGCGTAGGAGAACATCTGTCCACGTGAAAGTGGTAGGAAGTGTTCTGTGTAAGAAGTTACGGTCAGTGAGGAATTTGGGATGACTTCTCACTTTCCTCTATCAAGGAGGCAGTGCTTTCTGATAAGCTATGCCCAAAGCCTCGACTCCATCGTTTGAGTGTGTTTAATCTTAACTAGCAGTTCACTTGTGCCTTGGTCTGTTCCCGCTGAGGAACCATACTGGTGGCAGTGGTGTGGTACATGGTTGAGGACTGTGCAGACTTGTGTTTTATTGCATGTTGCTGGTCTCCCTGTCCTTTCAGGTGTCTACAAGGCACTGATCTTTTATTAGGATCCTACAAAGGAGAGTCACAGAGCTAGAGACAGCCTGACACTTCTTTTTGGAGATGTTACTGCCTGTGGGAATTAAAGGCATCTAGTCCATGCTGCCTTTCCAGTGCAGGGACAGAAGCAGCAGCAAGTAATTGCTAAAGCAGCCTTTGTAGCTTTGAAGAATACACACTGATTTTGTTTTCAAAGTATTTAATCCCTCTTCTCCCCTGAGCTCTCTCTTTTTAGTCTCTTGAAGCACGTTAAGAAAGCAGGTATTGTTGATGGCTTGCCTTATTCTCCCTTTATTTTCATAACAAAGTACACATCTGGTAAGTGCTTGTACATAGATTTACAGCTTGCCTGTGTTGAGGGCAGCCAAACTGTTTTCTTAATATTGCCTTTGTTTATGTTCCTTTGAAAAAGTAAGGTATTTTAAGGTTGTGTGTGTTTTGTATTTTTTTTTGTTTGTAGATAATCATCTCAGTGGTTGATCCTCCATAGTGCAGTATTTTCTAAAGAACTTGGGGAAATGTTGCTTCTTTTACAGACTTTCTTTGCTCTGTGAGAAGTTCTCTTGGGCTTAGCCTTAATATAAGAAGTTTTATTCTTGGGTCCAGGGAGAGGTAACCCAAGAGGTGAGCAAAATAGGTGGAATATTACTCTACATATCTAGAGCAGTGAATTGTGTACTTCGTTTTCCAGGTTCAGAGCTATAAATCCCTACACAGCCATCAGAGTATTATATTTGGCTGGGATGATTCAGCAGTAACACCAGTTGCTGGTTCCAGATGCCTGAAAACCCGGGAGTGCTCAGCCTTTATCTGTCCTGGTTTAAAGTCTTTTGGAAAGGCAACACAGTCTGGTGGAGGCTGATTTTGCATTTCCCACTGCTGTTGTTTTGCTCAGCATGAGTGTTGGAATCGAGAGGGAAAGAGCAGCTTTGAGAGGCACCAGCCCTGATAAGCTTTGCACCAGTGTGCCTGAGGTGAAAGGATAGACAGCTTAAAGGCAGAAGTGCAAACCTGAGCAGTTGGTAGCTCTAGTCAGAGCTTCCAAATCAGGATATAGCACTTGGAAGCAGGTGGTGCAGTGAGAAAACAACCTTTTTCTCTTTGTTTGCACTTTAATAAGGTAAATGAGGTTATTATATAACACCAGAGCACATTTGTCTTGATCATGGAAGTTGACATAGAAAAAATAATTGAATAGAGAGAGGATGGAGCCCCTAGATGCTGCAGCTTTTTTCCAGAGCCTCTTTGATCACCAAAAAAAAAGCTCTGTACTGCTGTTTCTTCTGACCCATAGGTGGTCACACCACTAATGATTAAATCTCTTGGGTGATCTGACATCTGCTCTTGTGAATCATACTCGCTTTGGGCACACGTGCCCCTCTCTCACTGTAGCATCTGAGTATTTCATGTCAGCCGCCGTAATTCCAGCATTCTGGACTTTCTGCTGAAACATGTCAGCTCCCTCTGGAAAACTCTGGAGCAATACTGGAACCAGTTTGTTGCTTTGCTGGAAGTCCCTTCCATATGTAAGATATGATCAGCTTGTTTGCATCCTTGCTGAGTATGTTACATGAAGGCGTGGACACTGGGCAGGGTGGGAGAGTTGAGATATATCTAATATGAGGCACTTTTTTATTTTTTTTGTATAATGTCTTAATTCTGATAATGGAGCATGACAAGGAAATGTGCTGCTTCCTCCTCAGGCCACTGAAGGTTGAGGTAAAGGAAGAGTCAATCTTGCTGAGTGACATTCAGTCTTTGATTTCCTTCCTGACTTTAGTGGGGAATATTTTGAATTTTCCCTGTTAAAATCCTCCTTATTCCTGCAGTCTCTTTCTGTTACAGAAAAGCAATTCCACTTTTATTCTAAGCATATGGTCAGGTCCCTACTCAAAGTGTTTGTAAAACTGTCTTGTTTCTCCAGTTTGGTCCTAAGAGGTAATAAATAGCAGCTGTAGCGTGGAATTTTGCCTGAGTTTAGTCATTCAGGTGTTGCTGTTTTTCCTCTTCTTGCTATAAATCTCCAAATTGTTTCCTTGCACAGAAAGAATTATCTCTTGAATCTGTCTCTGACAGCAGTTCCCAAAGAGTCTGCCACGTTTCTCCAATGTGTTTTTTTTTAGGAAAGGTGAGAATCTGGAGCTCAGCTGAGAGGCTGCGTTAAGAACCTGTGAAACTGAAGTTTACTGTCAGATGAACTCTGACAGTGTGAGCAGGAGCACACAGGGATTTTCCTGTTTTGCCCACTGCTGTGTGCTCCTCTCTTTGCAGGGGAGCAGTGGGACCTGGAGGACAGTCTGTAGCTTCTGGTTGCAGGGAAAAAACAGTTTGGTAGTAGCTATGGATGTGCTGCTTCCAAGTGTGAGCATCTGTCAGTTAGCAGCTGAACTGAGCTTGGCTTTAGAAAGGTCACTGGGAGAATTAGGATTGGTGAGAGTCAGAGATCATGTATAATCTCATCTGGCCTCAAGAGGTGAAAAGCTTGGCCTTCTCAGGATTACCATTACACAGGGATGGTTTTGATAATGAACCAAGTTTTAGAAGTCCCCTTTTTGCCCCTGCTTCCCACGCTGCTTCACGACCGGGCAATTACAGCTGTTTATCCGGCTGCCATAAATTGGGTCATTGAACTGATCCGAGCTAAAAATAGGCATCCCCAACATGAGCAGCATTGATGCAACAGAAGAGTTGTGACCAGTGGCAGGGAGGATCATAAACTCATTTTGCTGCTGGAGCCAAAGTAACTCATCACCACGCGCTCGCTGTGTTATCTGCTCGCTTTGTTCCGCCTTGACAGTCAAATAGGAGATTCGAAAGGAAGAGGATTCGAGCTCGATTGTGGTCAGCAGATCAAAAAATGCCATCTCCAAATTAACTGTACTCCTCTCTGATTAACTTGTATGCTTTACAGCTCTAAATAATAATTTCCTGTCTGCTGAGTAGGCCCAGTCAAGAAGACTAATCAGTGTGCAAACATTGCCGCTAAAGAGTGCGGATACAGAGTTTGGCTGCCAGTGATGCATGAAATGGAACAGAATAGGTCTAGGCTTCCTGCAGCAGAGCCAGCTCTTCTGATGGCTAGGCTTGGTTTTGCAGATTTAACTGCAAAAAAGCTACTAGGTGTCCTTAAATCCCATGTGATTCATTATTAAACACCCAAAACAACCCAAAAAAACCATGTGTCCCAAAAAACCCCACCCTTAAAATAACAGCTGCGTCACATTTACAGAAAGTCATTCCTTACTCTGCTGTGGTAGGATCAGGAAGGACAAATTTGGAGAGGGTGGATGGTGTTTCTTAAGAGTACAGGAATGGCTGCAGGCAAATCTAATTGGTTCTCTTTTCATTTTGTGAAGCAAGATAGAGGCTTTAAAGAATGTGTGAAGACTCCTCTAATTTTCACATACTAAATCGATGTTTTATGTTGCAATTATCTCTTTGGGTTCCTGTTCTGTGAACTTCTCCAGTATGGGCTGTGTTTCTGTGTTGTTCTCAGTTTGTCCTAGTATACAGCCAGGAATACAGGTTGCACACAGCAGTGCTCCTGCAGAACTCTAGGTACCACGGAGGGAATGTGGTGTGTCCTGAGATATCCCTGTCTGTTTCTGATGCCTTGCTTTTTGATCCTTCTTTGTTTTGCTTCTCCTCAGCTTAAGGAATATTTTCTTATACTGATGTTCAGCACTCTGGGTGATGAAACCCTGTAATGAGCACCTGTAGACTGTGGGGGTTTTACAGCCTGGATAAAAGACACAGAAAAATCAAGTTTGAAGAGAGTTATGTGGACCTAGCAGTAGAGTTTGGGTTAGAAAACTGTATGGATACTCTGCTCTGTTCATTCTTTGGACTGTCCTACCAGTAATGTGAGTTTGCAATTTCTAATGTGCTTAGAGAAACTGAGTTTTTTCTCTTTACCCTCCTCCATGTCCTAGGAAAGTTTTTGTCATTTTTGTGAGTAAAACCATGAGAGACAGATTTTTTGGGAGTTGCTGATGGAGAGGTGAGCAAGGCTGTCAGGACAGAAACATGAGTGATGCATAGCCTTCTCTTGGCTGGGCTATAGAGCAGTGGCTTGGGCCCAGCTGCATCTGAGAGCACGTGTACTGCTCTGGTGCAAGTGTTGCACACGACTGAAACGTGTCAGTGACCGTTTAGGTTTTGTATCTAAAAGGTTCCTAAAATAAGGAGGCTTCTTTTAAGATAGGTACTAAGGTAAAATCCAGCCACCAGAAGCAGCAAACAGCTCCTGGGAGTCTCAGAATGGAAGAACTCTCATTAGCCTACTTGGAGCAAGGGGGTGTGTGCACTTGCATGCCTTGTAATTTCATGGCTGCTCTTCCTGGAAGGGAGTGGTGGTTGTGTTTCATGGAGCAGAAGTGTAAGATGAGATATTGCATTTTGCCAGTAAGGCTGAATGACCTGAGACATATCCACAGGGAATATGAGGATGGGAGGAGGGGACAGCAGTTTCTGACGAGTCTTACTGTCACCCTGAACTGACTTTGCTTTGAAGTGTGGTCTTTGTTTTCAGCACAGTACTAAGCAGAGATTTGTTAAGTAGCATGCAAAAAATAAAATTATGGTTCTCAAGAGCATTCAGATAAGCAAGAGACTTTCACCTCACTGTGGCTGTCTTGAATTTATTAAAAATCCAATATGTCACCCTTAATACCTTGTGCTGTTCTCCACAGCTCACCAATTCTGTTGCAAATGCTTTCCTAAAATAATTAGGGGAGCAGAAAGTGGAAGTCCCTGAATAAATGCTGTGATAAAATGGAAGTGTGTTTAGTAATTACCTATTTGCTCTTTCCTTTAGGTACAATGGCTGCAGTAGCCCAGAAGCACTTTTTGGAGGGGCAGACATACTCAGTCCCCCTGATCCAACCGGACTTACGCAGGGAGGAGGCTGTTCAGCAGGTGGCAGATGCACTTCAGTACCTGCAAAAGGTGTCTGGTGATATATTCAACAGGTAAAGTGCTCTCAGAGGGGGTTGGGTGCCTTGAATTCAGCAACACGAAACAGTGCTGTGATAAGGTTGCAGCAGTGAAGGTTCATTGCAGTGGCAAGCAATGGAAGGTCAGAAAAGGGATAAAAAAAGGACCAGATGCACTTCAATAAAAGTTTATTGGATTCAGGTCTGTCAAAGTGAGGCATAATGAAATGGCTGCAGTGAGCCAGAGCTTGTTGGTTATTAATTTTTTATTCAGTGGCGGAGTCCCACAAATTGCATTATTGCTTCTGCTGCCGTTATCCCTTATACCTTCTTGCTCATGTTTTAAAGGGGAGGCTTTGTTATTTAGAGTATCTTGAAGATATGTCTTTTTGAGTCATTGTACTTGAAGCAGTGAAGTTCTGATCTCTGGGACTTACAAACTGTTCTCTTTAGGTTTCTGGTATTTTGCACTTTTTGCATGTCAGGAGGGCTGAGTGCATGAGAGTATTCTTCTCACCACTGTCTCATAATCCATCTAAACCCATTTCTTCAGGGGTTTGGCCCAGACTTGGCACCTCTTGCATAGGGTCATGTTTAGGGTTGGATCAATAAGACTGCCTATATAGCAGATCAGAGAGATTCTTGTGTTTGCCTGCAAATGATGGTGGATAGTTTGGTGCATTTTCCTATCCAGTGCCATCTTTGATGTCTCAAGATGATGTCATATTATTGGTATGGGAACAGATCAGCCTTTGTCTTCTCGTTGCCTGATTAGCAAAAGCACTTGCTTTGTTTTCAGAGGGGAACACGACTACCTAGTTTGATTTATTATTGTGTGAGCAGGACCGTGACTTTCTGTCTTCTTTTGAGTTTTGGGGGTTTTCTTAAGGGTAGAGTGAAGTTCTTCAGTTTTTGATAGAGATGTTTTGAAGGGCAGCCTCTGGGGAAAGAGCAGTCACTGGGGCTGAGCTGAGGTCACTGAGGGAAATAAAGGCTTTACACTGGAATAGTCTTTGGGCAGGGACTTCTGGGCAAGGGCTGTGTGTGGGCTGGATTGAGCTGAGTACAAGGTGTCATTCTTTTGTGCATGTCACAGTATGGGAATCCTTCATGATAGGAGGCTGAGAGAAGGCTTTCTAGAGCTGCCAGAAACATGTGGAAAGCACCTCTCAAACTTGGGGCTGGTTGGCAGCTCTGTGGGGCAAATAAAGCTGTTGATAAGACAGGAGTGTCTGTTTCTCTGTCTCCTTTATTTCCTTTTTTTTTTCCTCATCACTGCTTTGTAATGCAGTACCCTGTAATTTCCCCAGGGAGATGAGCCTGCTGTTTTGTATGCAAGTCACTCCTGAGTCCTAACAGTGACTGTGATGCTGTTCCCTCATCCTTTGGTGCACTCATGACTTTTAATTACCAATTTTCTCCAACAACAGAGGAGGCTTCATTGGGTTCTTTGTTTGCTTTGCCTTTCCTCTGAGGTCTTGGCTCTCTGATATAATTAATAACGATTTACTAATTATGTAGGCATCTGATTAAAAGTTCCATGACCTTGGTTGTTCCATGTCAATCAAGGGGCAAAGCTTTCAAGGTGAGAACTTTGCCACTTATTGAAGAGTGACCTTTTATCTTCCCTTTCCTGAGATAAGGCAGCTCTGTCTTCCATTTCCAGGAAGGGGCTACCTTATCTGGGGAAGCTGACTGTTCTGATCTGCATAACAGCAGCTTGCAGTGTTGGTGGAGAGGACACTTGTTCAGTGTGGCAGACAAACTCCTTACTTCAGTGCTACAAAGGTGCAGATGTTCTGGAGTTGTTTTGAGGGAACAGTTGGATTGGTACAGTGCTTTTGAGAGTGGCAAGCCAATCTGTTTGTTGAAGGTGGAGTGAAAGAGTCTCTTACTCTCTACGGAAAGAGGGATCTTTACACAAATGGATCTTTTTTTTTTTTTTTTACATTTTAGCTGAATTAAGTTTCTGCTTTGAGTTGTTGCTGACGTGACAGCTGAGTATGAGTTCTTAAAATGAACATGTCAAGGGAACACGAGAAAGACACCTTTGCATTTGGAGAATTAGGAGAACAGATGAGGAGCCTTCCTCCTCTTCCCCACAGTTCGGAGAACCTGGGAAATAAGCCATGAGACAAGTCCTCACCAAGCTCTTCTTTCCCATCGCTCTCAAACAAGCTTACTTGCTGTTAAGTTCAACTGTGGTGAGGTACATGGAGGATGAGACACTTTGCAGAGTTCATTAGTTTGAAAACAATCAAGGGTTGTGCAGGTGCAAAACCACAGCTAAACTATGGCTGAGACCCAGAGCAGACCCTTTGGGACCAGCCTTGGAGGGTAGGTCTAGCAACTTGGATGCAGTCTGGAATCACTAAGCAAGATCAGGATACATCAGCTTAGCATCCATCTCCATCATATTTCTAACCCTCAGGAGCAGGGACCCACCTGATTCATTCAAAGATCCATTCGTGGAAAGATCCTTCCACATGGAGAACATCAAAGTACTACGTCCTGCAAAGGGAGAGTGTTGACCTGGGCAGGTTCTTGGCTGCTGGGCAGTACAGGTTGATGTCTTAGGCCAGTACTGTCAACAGTCCTACCCTCTTAGGAAATGCTCTTGCTGCTGATATCAGTGAGGGGATAAAGAGGCTACATGTCCTTTTCAGGGTTATGCTTTGGAGTAATGAAAGTTTTAACCTTGCATATGTTCACTGAATTCATGTAATTAATCTGCTGTGGAAGCTGCAGTAAGGATCAGATTCATTGCCTGTAGCTCGTGAGATTTTAATACATATCATTACTGCTTAAAACATAAATATTCTAACATAGCCAATCTGGCATAATATCTACTTAAGTTTAACGCCAGGACTTTTAAGGAGGGTTTTAGATACAAGTCACAGGAGGCAGGATGACCAATTTAAACACTCAATTAACAGTAGCCTTTCATCTGTTTGATTTCTCATTACCAGCATTTTCTGAGTGAGAGCTTGTGTTAAAATTATGTGCTGTGGAATTTTTTACAGGAATGTTGCTGTGGTAAGTACTTGGAGATAGGTGATGGGTTTAGCTTTCCTGAGATGCTCCCCTAGTTAGCTGGGCTTATCCTTTGGGATTTCTCAGTTTCTGTGGAGAGTTTGTATCATTGGGAAATGTTAATAATCTCTAATATGTCAGTTCATTATTCAAAGTGTACACTTTTGTGCTACAGATTTGTGGAAAATTGCCTTTGCCAGTTATCTCATGGAGTTCTACAGCAGTAGAAAGAAAAGTACTTGGGGTTGAAATGTTGTTACCAAGGTCCTGGTTTACTTTGCCTGTGATCCAACCACAAGTTGTCCAGTATACAAAATTTCTCATCCTTTTGTTTCTTTTTTTTTCAGTTTACAGAAGAATTTTTGGGTTGCTCCTTTTAAAAATCCTTATTCAGTGTCTTTTATTTGTCTGGAATAATACTTTGCTAAAACAATGTGTCCTTCTGTTTTCTCCCCCAGTTGGATTCAGGTTAATTTGATATTAAATATTTGAAAAGGGCTTTAATATTAAACAAAGGTTTACCTGAAAGCCACACTGCTGAAAATGGTAGCTGGAAAACAAAAGTACTGTGGAAGTGCTGTTAAGGGTGGAGAGGAAATGTGGTAAGTGTGTGATTAAGGAAGGTAAGGAATAGCTGATGGGCAGCAGAGCCTTAAGGGATGTCTGGGACAGGAGCAGAGCTGAGATGTGAGTAGTCCTGAAATTGAAAATACAGACAAAATCTTAATCATGAGGTGCATTTGGATGTTCCCCTTGTTACTGCCATTAGTCATGATGATCGATAATGGAAGTGGGGGGACCGAAGATATCCCTGTAAATGTACTTGATTTAGGAGGTCTGTGGAATAGAAACTTGCCAGGGAGGGTCTTGCTGCAAGCTGTACTGCGTTGTTTGTTGTGCAGTGGGGCTCTGGGGTGCAGGTTGGAGCTTGGGCACTTCACTGTATTTGTTCCTCTGTTGGCTGTAAGGATTGGATCTTACCAGCAGAGCTGTCAAGAGAGCTCCAGTGCTGGGTCACGTGCAGGGGAGTTTACACCAGGAGGCTGGCTGTAGCACTGGGAATTGATTTTTCTCCAGTTAATTTGAGAGTGTTATGACTTTTGCTAAACCACAAGTTGCCTCGTGGTAGTTTGAAGTTGTCCCTGAAAGAGGATGCCAAGTCTAGGTTAGTTTCAGATACCTCTCTTGAGAGACTGTAGGAGCAGTCATTCGCTGCCAGGAAGATTAAGCTGAAACAGTGAGGTAAAGAGTGAGTGGATTGTCATGTAGACATGAGGAAATGGAGTACAGGGAAGACATTTTGCCTGCAGATAGTTGTTATTCTTGTAGAGGCATGTCCAAGTAATGTGGATTTATTTTTCTTTTAAGTGTAGCACACACTTGGAAAGAAACCATTCATTTGTTTTGGCTGTCATGATCCTCTGGAAGCCAAATTCGAAAGCTTGCAAAGATGTAGCTTCAGAGGGGTTCCCAGACTATAGGAGGAAGAATTTAGGAGGTGACAGGAGTGTCAAATCAGCACGCCTGGAATGCTGGTGGCAGCTGGCACTGGCAAGCATCCCATGCCCTTACCAATAGGCAAAGGGAGACTGACTGTTCTGCAAGAGTCCAGGTCACAGCTCTTTCTGGATGCTTCTGAAATCCCTAAGCTTAAAATCTTGTGGGATTTGAGGCCCCAGGCTCTATTCAGATGCCTTGACAGCCCATGGAGTGGGGCAGCGGGTGGGAAGGGGCACAGATAGAGCTGTCACAGCTTGAAATGTAATGAGAACAGTAGCAAAGAGGAGAGTGAATGGCATTAAGTCATTAAAAGATTATTCCTTCAAAATTAAACAAACATGGTGGAGAATTAGCAAGACAGGATTCTTGCTCATCTCAGAAAGTGCTGAAAATCTGTCTTTTGGACTTTTAGAGATTAAATGTGTCTTTTGAAGGACAGGAACAGAATGCTAAACTTGATTCTGCAAGCAAGATGCTTTTTATGACAGTCTTTGAAATGTAGTGATGGTTACTTAAGCCCTTGCTCTACTCCACTAACAACAGCTCTTCCAAACATCAGTTTTGTCTGAGTCTGTTTATCTGTGAATCCCATTGCCCTGAAAGGAAGGTGATCAATCTGTTCTGCCTTAAGTGATTGAAAGGCAGCCTTGACTTCTTAAGAGAGCTGTAGCCTTTTGTACACTAACAAGGCCTTCAGCAATTTTTAAAAGTGCAAAGAAATTTAAAGAAATTATTGAAGTGCTTTACCTTCAATACTCTCCTCCAACCAGACTTCAACTTCTTGCACCTAATAGCAAGCTACAAATAGTGATACAATTGAATGAATAGCTAAAAGATTCAGTGCTGGCATTAATGCAAAATGTTTCTTTAAGCAGAAGACATTCTGTGGAGAGGAAGGGCTCTTAATGCTTGATTCTGCATCTGAAAAGAGAATGATGGAATACTGTGTCCAGGATGCTGAAATGGCCATTCAGGAGCACAAAGGAAACACAAGCCTTATTCATATCCTCAGTCACTAAAAATATGGGAAGGGACACCTTCCACTAGATCAGGTTGCTCAAAGCCCCATCCAGCCTGGCTGTGAATGCTTTCAGGGATGTGGCATACACAGCTTTTCTATGTAACCCATTCCAGTGACTCACCACCCTCACTGTAGAGAATTTCTTCCTAATACCGAATCTAAATCTGTCCTCTTTCAGTTTGAAGGAAAATGCAAAACTGAGGAGAGGGTCCTCCTACCTTAGCAAAAGGAGGCACACAACGATTCCAGACTTAACAGAGCTCTTGAGAGGATTCTCTCTACTCTTACAGTGGTAGTAGAATATCTTGTGGAAATATGAGATAGTTTGATCAAAACAGATGGCATGTGCAATAGGAAAGGCAAATAGTAAGAAGAAACTAAGGTAACTTGGGTACATATGGCTTGTTGATTTATTTTAGTTGGGTTTTTTTTAACCCTGACAGGGAAACCTCTTGTTCTGTGCTTTGTTGGAGAAAATTCAATATTGAGTAGCACTTTTCAAATTCTTGTGAGCAAATTCTCTTTCTGGTCCTTAAAGACAGGACTAGACAGACTCCCTGAGAAAGCAAGTGAGAGATTCAGAAGTGGGAAGAAGTGTAAGAATTTTCTACTTATGTAAGAGTGATTTGGTACCTGGAAAAATACCCAGTGGAATATATTCATTGTGGCTTGACCAGCCCGAGGCCTGAATCTGTTCCAGTCCTCTCTAGGTAGTTTTCATCCTGCTTTTAACTCTGGGGAGATCAGATTCATTCTCAGAAGGAGGGAGGCAAGGTTGCTGTTTCAGTAAATGATTGCTTTTTTTTTTCCTTGGTCTGGTCATGAGCAAGGGGAAATCCCACCTTAGCCTGTAGAGGATTGATTATAACAATGCTGATCCTTTGTAACAGGGATGTTGCTGTCTGCAACTGGATTTCCTGAAAAGAGGTGTCCTGGAAGAGTTCGTGATAAATCTTAACACATTTGCTGTGCAGACTCTGTTCATGCAGCAGAAATTTGCATCTTGAAGACAATCGTTAATAAAAAAAAAAAAAATTGAGACAAGCACATCCAGTTCACAGCGGCTTTCTGGATTAATTTTCTTTGCTTTTTGCTCATATTTTTATGTGTTAGTAGACTAAAATTAATTTACTACCGTCTATAGACTCCCTATAGCTCAGGAAAACATGCCTAAAATGTTTTAAAGAGCTATATGATTTTAACACAAGAGATGGCACCAATAATAGCCACCTTTGCTTATTATTCAAAGGCTGTGTTCCAAGACAGATAAAGCCAGTTGCAAAACCATCTTTGGAAATACAGCCTGTAGCAGCAAGAGGCAAAAGAAACAAATGCTAGACCATTTGTGGAGGAGGTGAGAAGCGATAATCTTGATGAAGATTGCCTTCTTTCACCAGAGATTATTTTAGAGCACAATTTGGGGACAGAGCTGTGACTAAGTTGAAGGATGGATCACTTTGTGTACCCTCAACTGCTCTAAATTAGTTTTTAAACTTTTATGAGCTATCCTGGAGCAAAAGTACAGATGTGTAATTACTCCTGCTTCTACTGCTTTAAGAAGAGGAAGCCCAGGAGGACTTCTCTGCTACTGACAAGATGGAAGTTTTTGCTCACTGAACTGTTTCTGCATTGCAAAGGTAGTGTGCACTAAGTAATTGTAGTAAAATAACCTTATCTGAAGCCAAGTGCAGCGGGGTCTGCTTTTGTGGAGGCTTACAGCCTTCAGAAATAGTCTGACGTTAATGCAGTGAGGTTTTAAATAGCTATCAGTTGTAATATCCTGCAGCATGAGAATAATATATCTAGAATTAATAATGGTGATGTGGTATCCGTAGTGGTCTAAAGGTATGTGAGAATTCCACACTGAACCTTAAAGCAGGCTCTTTGAGAAAGAAGTGAAAAAATCTTGCAGGGGATGGAAGTGGTGGTGATCCCTCCTCCTGACCATGTGCCAAAAAAAAGTTATCTTTACAAGTTGTGCAAGTCTTTACAATGGGGCCAGGTGTCCATCTTTGCATGTTTATTATCAGTTACTTTCGAAGCCAGAACTGTGTGGGCATGTTGACACCTTTTCTAGGCTCATCTCTTGACCATTGTTTCAGAGTTTCTACCCAGTTCAGCCATGGTAACATGTGAATCACTGGTACCTGGTGTTCAGAAATGTTCAGGGGTGCCTTGAAAGCAGCACTGTGTTGGAGAGAGGCAGCAGTTCGGCATGAGCCTGGTGGGAAGGTGTGTTAGGGAAATAAGGGCTACAGTGTGTCTCTGGCTGTGTTTTGGTAACAGCCACGGTGTCAGTCCCTCAGGAGTTCAGTGTGATGTCCATGTCAGTTCAGGGTCCAGGCAGTGACCTGGGCCTTGGGGGCTGCCCAGAGAACAGAGGTGGGACTGACCTCCCAGCCTTCCCACTGTTGTGGTGCCCTGAGAAGGTTATCCAGAACTCTGAAACTCTGCTCTTTGTGTAGCTCAGTAAACATCCTTTCCTTGAAGGACTCTGGATGTCAGCGGATTGGAAGGATCCAGGTCTGCATTGGAAGGATCCAGATCAGAGGTGCAGTGGCTGAGATTTGCCCAGTGATAAGTCTCTGTTAATGAAGAGAGTTTTGGCAAAGAACTTATGATCTTCCCCATCCAGAGTGGTGCTCCTTTCCCACTCAGTCCCTTACCCAAGTGGCTGTAGCTATTTCTGTCTGGAAGTAGGCAAGGAGAAACAGATCATAACAAGTCAGTGTGTGCCTCAGAGCAGAAGTGTTCCCTTATTCCTTAGCCTACAGTTTTCAGCAATATTCTCAGGTTCTTCCACTCTTCTTGACACAACTGCCATGTTATTCTTTTATTGTACAAAGTGATGGCTCTACCTTCTCAACCAGCTGCAGATACTGGAGCCCCACACATGTGTTGGGGTAATTTTCTGTTTCTGTGGATGATTTTGTGTACTCAGTCAGCCCTGGAGGAAGAGATGCAAGTAAGTAATTTTGTTTTACAGGCATGACTTCCATTAGGGATCTAATGCAGAGAAAACTGCCTGGAAAATAACACTGAGTGGTTTGAAATGTGTATTACAGGCTCCCTCCAACGTAAGTGGGAGTGTGCACACTGAGGGGAGAATTGCAGGAGGAACACCAGTGCCAAAGGTCTGTTCTTCACACTTGACTGGCGGATTAAATTCCCTTTCCACGGTCCTTTCTGACTGCCTGTGATGCTGTCACTGGGCTTTTGCAAATGGGATAGGTTAGAGTTTGGGTGTAACTGCAACTGACAGTTGAGACAGAGCAGCGCTTTTGGAGACAGTAGATCCATTTGCAGATGCTAATGAAGGGGCTCCTGTTTCTCTTCCATCTAAATTCTCCAGGCAATCATTTTGTTGAAGGAATTCACCATGCTGTGCCATTAAAGAGAGGAGAGAATAAAAATTATTTTTGGAGCCTAGGATAAGGGATTTGGATGGTAGAGTGAGTTAAAGAGAAACCCCACATGGGTAATTTACTGTCTTCTGAGTTGGATTCCTTTCTTAATATATCCAAGAACATGATCCTTATTCTGGATTAATATACATTATAAAACCAGGTATTTGCATTTGAATTTACTTCTAGGACTCTTGTTTTAGATTGACCAGCAAAGCTGAATATGAAAAAATGCTTGCTGGGCTTAAGAGGCATAACAAGACATTCCTTTTAGAAGAGGAGGTAAAGCTCTGCTCTGTGGTAGAGCAGCAGGAATAGCCTTACTGATTATCTCTGACATATATATAACATACCAGTCATTCCTGTAGCTCAGCACAAAGTTGGTTTGGTTTTGCTTCAACAACAATACTTTCGAAAGTGACATCCTGGATTTTGTTAATTCCAGAGCAAACTCAGACTCTGTGTGGCTATTTTTTACTTTTTTTTTAGGAAAGGAGAGTGTGAAGCTCCCAGCTGAGCATCAGGCAGGATTTTCTTTGTTCTTTCCAGCACATGGATGATTTAGGTGGTGGGGAACAAACAACCACACAGCCAAAATCATGCCCTTCATTACTCTTCATGCTTACTTTTAGCTGTGATGAGGGGTTTAGCTGCTGCTGAAGGCATTGGTCCATGAGAACATTTATTGTTTGAGTATGTCAGAGGGAGAGGGGTTAGGCTATTAAAATTTATGAATTTACTGTCCTGGCAGTTTTGGGGTAGGAAAGGAGGTTTGGGAAGTGGACTGTACAAATTTGTTCTGGTATTACTGTGAAAATAGTGTTTCCATTCTTAATGACTATTTGTGAATCACTGTGTGGGAAAGATGAGTTTTAAAAGGACAGTGGGGAAAATGAAATCATGAGTTTAGAACTGTTCTAAAGGTGATGTCTGGTCACTGATGTGTCACAGACTGTTTGTTGGAATAACAGAGCAGCTGTCGGTCCAAGCAGAGAGGTATCTGCTTTTTGATGCTTTTAGGAACCTCTCTGCCTGTGGGCCAAAGTTTTCAGAGGAAAAGTAGCTGGAAATCCCTGAAGAAAGTGCTGTAATCACTCAGGAAAGGTGTTAGATGGATAACATGTCATAAAGAGTTGCTCTAATTTGTTGAAGAAGCACTTAGGCTCAAATTAGCTTGTTGATGGGCATATCACAGAAGGTGCCTTTCGAGATCTGAGTGTGACTGCAATTGATTGCAGCAGAATGAATAAGTAACACCAAACAACCTCTGCTTCTGAAGAGCAAATATTGTGAAATAAAAACCTTCATTTGCAAAAATTATGTAAAGAAATATTTCCTTTAAGAGAAGGAGACCTGTTTTGAAAAAGGAGTATCTTTTATGAGAAGTTCAAATTGAAAGCACAGGTGAGGGAGGAAAGGGATAAGTTAGCAAAGGGGTTTTGTAATGGCAAAGGGCTGATAACTGTTTCTGAGAAAGTGTGTCTTACGTGGTTGGTCTTGTTTTAATTGTAGCAAAATTTGGGGGGAATCTTGGGGATGGACACTAGTCCTCACAGGGTGCTGAAGAGGTTCATTGCTGAGCAGAAGCAGCGAGTGTCAATGTTCACAAGGGCAGAATTATCTAACTGAAGGAAGACTGGAAGGAAATAGAAGAAATTTCATTAAATATAAGCTGTTGAAAGTACAGGGGTCTCTGCAGCAAATATGGTGAACAGAAGCACAGTATTGAGTGCAAAACAAAGTGACCTGGGTACTCCAGGTGGTGCTTCAAAGGCTGGTTTGGTCATTTACCAAGTATCTGGTGACAACCTCAGTGGGTCAGGACAGAGTGAGGGAAGACCACAGAGGCAGACCCTTTATTATGTGATGAAAGTCAGAAAGGAAGCAAGACTGAGAAGAGATGAAGTGTAGTTATCTTTTAGGGTTTCCCAGCTGATGAAACAGCAAGTTTGATGATGGTAGCAAGTCCTTTTTCTTAGTTAGGCTTTCCTTCCCCTGAATATGCAAGTCCAATTGTGCAGGACAGTGGTTTTTATAGAGATAGATTTTAGTTAGGGATTTTTAGTTTTCTAGAGACAGATTTTGTTGAGTGAGCACTAGTTTGTAAATGGTAGCTCTTAAGTATCTGTTACTGAAAAGGGGGCTGAAAGGTTCAACTTACCATGTTCAAGTCAAATTTTGTGTGATTGCCATCAGCTACTCTGAAGTGGAGAAAATTTAAAGTCAGTGCAAAAGCCTTTACCTTTAAACATGTGTCTTAAATGTGGTTAGAGGCTATATTTTGGATCCCAAGAAAGAAGTGGAGGTGGTGAGAGAACAGGCAGTGTTTTGTGTCAGGGCTTGCTGGCTTTAGTTTATTCTGGAGAGCATCAGTGGGATGGGTTTGACAATGGGGAGGTGCTGAAAAAGGCAGAAGTATTTGCACAGGTGGTCTTAAGCTCAGTAAAATGGAAAATTAACTGCTGAAATGTATGTGTTAACTCCTCTGAATTAATGCAAAATTGTTCAGTTTAGTGAACTATGGACTGAAAATCTGATCTGCTGGGCCTGCACTGTGAATTTCTTTTGTTACAGGGGACAAATAATTCCACTCCTGGTTTCACGAGCAACCGAGACTTAATTAACACTTGGAAATTGCTTTGAGATCTTTGGGTGAAAAGTTATGAAGTTCTAAGGATGTTTGATTAAATGGAAAGAAAAGCAGTGCTTTTCTTGGAAAACCATGAGAGAGGCCTATTACCAGGGATCGTTTCCTGCTCTAGAGGCAGGTGTGTTTTGATCAGCATTCTTATTCTTGATGACAGTGGGTTGTTTTGTTAGTGAAGATCAACAGACTGAGAAATTTGTGCTGTGTGTTGTGTTGGTGTAAAAAAACCTCCATCCCAATGAATGAGAGGAAGCTCAGCTTTCCCAATGTGTTCAGCCTTACCTAAGGGCAAGACCTGTAGGAAAACCTTTAGGGATGTTCACTATATTGGTTCTTATCACACGTGTGTAGCTGGGTACTACTTACCTTGGTCAAGAAAACTGATTTAAAACCACTTGGAAGATCTGGGGGAAAGCTAGGAATGAAGAGGGGCTTCCTGATCTTCTGCCGTAAATTGGACTGTCCTCTTGTTCTGCTGTGTTGAATCAGTGTGGATTGCCTTGCCACTGGGGAGGAAGGCTCTGCAAATGTCTCTCTTCCCACATGATCATGGCATTGTAGTGAGGCATCTTTGGCTTCAGTGAGGCACAGACTGAAAGGACTGGGGCAGCTGCTTGTCAGTGCTCATCTCCTGCTCCTGCAACGTTCAGGTGAAGCTCAGAAGAAACACGGTTTTTGGATTGTGGCTTATGCATTTGTCTTGCAACCCTGCCCCGAACAGGGCACAGATCAGACATCTAAATCCAGGCTGATCTATCTCCTGTAACTACTGCTGATTGGAAACATGGAGTTGATTAAGGGTGAGCTGTGTAACAGAAACATTGTCTGTGTAGAATCAGACGTGGTGCCCAAATGGAGGCTGGGAAGGAATTTATTCCGCACTCAGTGACTGAGTGGAATCTGAGGTCTTTAAAGGCATTAGCTCTCCATACCTCCAGATATAGTTCACCACAGGGTCACCTGGGCATTTCTTCACTGCTTATCTTTCCTGTGACTCTTTTTAGTGGCATGCATTTTCTTTTCAATGGGAACAGGGAGGAAGATCTTTGACTAGTCTGAGAATGGAGCGTTGATGGGAGAAAGAGAAACCTAATGTTTGTGTACACAGTTGATTAATTTAAGGTTACAAGGTGCCAAAACACCTTCTCAAGCTATCTGCCAAATAAGATCTATTACTTCAAGCAACATGGCAACAAAATTTACTTTTGACAGTCTTGTAAAATTCTGTCCAAACAGGATAAGCCTTCCTTTCACAAGTGATTAAAAAAAAAAAAAAAAAAGAAAACAAAACTGAAAACACTTAAGGCTATTACTACAAAATATTTAGCTTCAGTGAGTAAATACTTGTGAGATTTTTGCAAGGATGAATGAATACTGTATAGATAACAAACCAGTTACTATACTTTATTAGTAACTTTAGTCGTTACAACAATAGTATCAGTTACTACAACAGCTCTCCCATGAGGAGCGGCCAAGAGAGTTGGGGTTGTTCAGCCTGAAGAGAAGGCTCCAGGGAGACCTTTTTGCAATGTTTCAGTACCTAAAGGGGGATTATAAGAAAGATGAGGACAAACTTTTCAGCAGGGCCTGTTGGGATAAGACAAGGAGTGCTGGCTTTGAATTAAAAGAGGGTAGATTCAGACTAAATATTTAAAGTAGTACATGTTCTGTGATGAGGCTGGTAAAACATTGCAACAGCTTGCCCAAAGAGATGGTACAGGCCCTGAGAATATTCAAGGCCGGGCTGACCAGCTTGATCTAGCTGAAGATGTCCCTGTTCTCTGCAGAGGGTTGGAGTAGATGGCCCTTAAAGGTCTCTTCCAACCCAAACTATTCTATGATTCTATACTTACAGCATCAGCTGCCTACTATCTCAAGACCATTCCTGTGGCTGCTGCTCTGGGAAGTAGATCCACTGCCAGAGGGGGAACTCAAAAAGTCATATGTGAAACTCCAGCAGTACTGGGAAAGAACCATTTTTTTCCATTGCTTCTTTTAGAAGTAATCTTTCCCAAAAGTTTTCACTGTGATGGTAGAACCTGGTTTATTTATGTATCTTAACACTATTAATGAAGAAATAGTTTTACCAAAAGTAGCCTGTGTAGTTTAAATAGATCTAATTGTGTAATTTATCTGCAAACACTAACTTCCTGCTTAGTGTACACAGACTTTCTAGTTAGTATATATTTCTTCTAAGAAAAGGAAAGCACATTTGCTTTTCAGATCAGTCAGTGGTGGGAAGCAAGTAAAAAGATTGGAAGGCTAAAGAGGAACTTGTTTGTGACCTTTTTTTTGTGAAGAAAAAGGGAAGCTGCTTTTCCAAGGAAGAGAACAAGCTGCAGAGGAGGAGGGAGGGGCGTGCTGCGATGATAGGTCACAATCCTAAGTTTTTAGTTTTACATAAACTTAACTCGCAGTAGCAGGAGTGCCTTGCGAAATGAGAGATTAAAAATCAAACTGAAATGATTTTTGTATGAGCACATGACCTGTGGAGAGTGATATATGGCAGATCCTGCTGAGGATAACCTGGCAACCTTGATCACTCTCCAATCTGCAAAGCGGTTCAGCATCACAGGAGCGGGGCACTGTGCAAATGCTTAAACACCTGCAAATCAGGCTGGAGGAGCAATCAAAGTGAGATAAACATTAATTAGTATAATACCCAAGCCCTTAATGGAGGAAGGAACATTGATTACACTGTCTCACTTGGGATTTCTTTCTGTCAGAGATGGTGTGTGATGACAGTCTCTGATTACACTTACTTAGACGTGAAGTAAGACCTGAAAAACTGCTTAAATATGGAGAGAGAAGAGCAGAAAGCAAACAAGTTGATCTTTCTTTGAGTGGCTGAACGTGTTTGGTTTTTTTATAATAGTATACATTTTTTGCTTTTTGCCTTTCAAACTTTTGAGGTGAATAGGTTTTGTGAGCTTGCTTTGAATGCTTCCCTGGGCCATTGTAAACCATAAATGTTTTAGCAGCCTTTCCTCTGCTCTCCCTGCCTCGATCCTGAGGTGTTGGCAGCTGCTGGGGCAGTGGCACTGCGTGGGAGTGGGGAGTGGGTTTCTTGCGTTTGATTTTTGACACTGCCAGTCATGAACTCTGAGCTGGCCCACCACAGTGTGTAGGAAGAAAAGGGGTAAGGCCGTATGTAGAGAGCACTCTGGTGCCTCATAAAACATTATCTTTTGTTAGCCAGCCTGAACACCCATATGTTCTAACCAAGCTCTCTAAGCCCACTTCAGTCTAGGGATTGTGCATCAAAGCCCTGAGTTATGGGTACTGGGGGCGATGCACTGATGTTTCCCCATCACTTCAGCAGCCTGAAGAGCCATAAAAGCCCACTGGCTTTTCTCAGAGAAGATTCTTGAACAAGATAAAACTCGAAAAATTCGAGATTTTTTTCTTCTCAGCATACATGTAGAAGAGAGCAGTGACAGAGGTCACAGGTGAGGAAGGACCTCAGAAGCCTGAGAAGAAAGGTGGACATTTATCTCCCTCAGCACCATCTTCCTTTGCTGCTTTCATCATTGGATGATGCACGCTAGTGGTTCCCTGATTTTTGGAAGGCCACTGAAACTTGTCCTAGAGTTTTAGTGGTATCTCATTCATCATTAGTGGTATCATGTCAGTTTTGGCACCAGTGCTGTGGAACAGTGAATGGCAGCCAGAACTGTTTTCTTCCCTTGCTACCCTGCTCCAGCACCAGCCGCTTGGAGAGTCTGGGAATGTAATAAAATACAAGAGCCATAAACTTCATCCCTTCTTATTCGTGCCTCCTGCAGTTTGGCAGGAATTTAATAAAAGCACACTTTGTTGGGGGAAAAAAAAGGCAGCTTGACTTTCAGGCAAAAAGCCAAGGTTTTATAGAATAAATTTACTGTATGTACTCTGAAGTTTAGAACAGCACTGCCAAGCATCCACCTGCTATCTCTCAGAGTTGGAGCTTGGGCTGGGAGGAGACCAGAAGCCTGACTTGCTGTGATGTTTCCTTATTTAAGGGAAAAAGTAATTTAATACTTCGTCTGCCTTATCCTCCTGTGCAACTTCATTTCTCATTCTGCTCCGTAATGTTCTTTCTCCTTGGTTGATCGCTTACTTTTGTGCTTCAGACATGAAATTGAAGTTCTTTGGTATTCTAGAGAGGTTTGCTCCAGCCTCTGCTGCCTCACCTTTCTCGTTCACCTTGGTGTGGAGCTTGCCTCTTCTCTCTCCCACTTCACAAGTTTTGTCATCCCTGTCACTTTTGGGTGACATGTACACTCAGCATAGACAGCAAAGGGTCTTCTGCTGCTGTGATGCTTCCTTACAGATGAATTCTGTCTTGCTCAGCCACTTTTCTGGGAATATGTCAGCCTGTCTTTAAACCTGCTCTGATTTTAAACTTCTTTCTGATGCTGTCTGATCCCTAGCAAATACAGATGATAAAAATCATGGGTTTGTTTTTTTGTTGTTGGCACTGTGGAGTGCTTGGAGACACGCATAGAAATGTAGCATTATTGCCAATGCTGATGACTGTCAGGCCGTATCCAGTGTCCTCGATGCCAGATTCCTAATGCCTCTAATCTTTTTCCTGTGGGAGCAAGAGAACAGTAGTTTTTACCCCACAAGTAGACACAGATGCAGCAGAGGAGGTCTTTCAGTAGCTGCTTGAATGTGGGATTTATCAGAGGAGTTATAAGGAAACAAGAGGAAGTGATCTGCTCTGTGGCTGGAGGTGGGACGGAGGACAAGGGCAGTGATCTGGGAGGAAATATTCCTGGAACTTGCTGTGGTGTTGGAGAGAGTTGCCTGTAAAATGGAGAGGAGTTTAAGGCAGCAGGATGAGGGCCTTAGGAGAATGGAGAAACAAGATCTAAGTTGAGTATGAGTCACAGGGGGCTTGAGGGCAAAAAGATTTCAGAGGTACAAGAGAAAGTGAAAGCTTGAATCAAAGCAGCTGAAAGATTGGCTTTAATATCTGCTTAGATCAAAAATAAAAGTCTGTATGGATTAAGAGATAATCCACTAGATAGATTTAATCTACCACATGTATTACTTCCCCAAAGAAAAGCATTGGGAGGGGAAGGTTGGTTTGGCTTCTTGCCCGGGATTTGAATGTAGGTGATATATTCCTTTTCCAAAGGCTCTCTGTTCACTTGTCCCAAATGGAGCACATTCTGATGAAAGGGAGGGGCTGTTGCTGTAGCCTCCTGCTTCTTTGCAACTCCAAAGTCACATTGAATCTAACTAAAGGCGTTTCTCAAGCAGAAGAGAGCACCGAGAGCAAAATAACACAGCAGTGACTAATAACTTAGGCATGGGGTAGGCTCAGACACTGAAGGTGGCTTTGGCCGTCTGAGCAAAGGGTTCTGAGGGGCAGCAATGGGTATTTTATTAACACTTACCCCTGCTGTCCTGATTGCAATTGCCCTTCAAACAAACACCACTCAGTGACGAGCTCTGAACGCCACCTTGCTCCAAGCACTTTGCTCCTGAAATCCTTGGCAACATCCCTTCCTCCCTTTCTGTTTCCTTTCTTTACAAACACTGGTTGACTCCTTAGGGTAAGTTCAGTTTCCACAGCAGTAGAAATATTGAAATTACTGGAGGATGATTGAACATGAGGGGTTTTTCTCTGTATATTTTTTCGGTATCAATATGGTATATTTTCTCTTTGAACTAACACATGCAGCTGTATTTTGAACTGTACATGCATAACAGTCATGCACTTCTAGGAGGCTGTACATGTGATTGAATTTGGATTAGTTGGATTGAGGAAGTTTAATGTTTGTTTTCAAAGTTATCTTGTTCAGGAACAAATAAATTAATTCTGTAGACTGATGTATATTCCTTCTGTGCTGTGGGCCTGCATCTGTACCACCTCAGGTGAAGGTTTTTGGCAGAACTCCTAAGGTCAGTGGGATTTGGCCTGTCAAATCCTGGAGTGGCAGATCACAGGAGAAAGTACAGAGAGTGCCTTGGGGAAGAGCTGTCATGGTTTGAAACACCTGAGCTGCCACTGGACAACTTCCCCAGCCTGTGCTGGGAGTGGGCTGTCTGCCTGATACTGCCCTTTGTATTTGGTGGGCAGTAAGGATGGATGAAACTCTGGATGTCCTCCCTCTTTCCTTATGAATGCACCATTACTGTTGTAGCTAGCACATAGTAATTGCCAGTCATGTCCAGGTTTTAGGGCTGCTTCCTTTTTAAGAGAGGTTCCAGCAAATTTTAAATGAGAAAGGTGTGTGCAACATGGTGGACTGAGAGGTGCTTCTCTCTCTGTTATTCCCACGGTGCTGTCTGTGCTGCAGGAAGGATGAGGAGTCTGGCACTGAGAAGCCCTTTGGAATAGCCTGCTGTGTTTGGTGGGGCTGTAAAGGGACTTGTGGCACTGTTCCTCTCCTACACGGGTGTTTTAGAGGGTGAGAGTTAAATGTGGGAGGGGTTCCTCAAAAATTCCTTTGCTTCTTCACAGCTAGCAAAACACTGAGTGAGGCAAGGGAGAGGAAGAGGTTGATACCTGGTGAAGCACTGGGGATAATGTGGGGCAGGAAAGGGAGCAAGGGAAGCATTTCACTGCCTCATTTGACCCACTCACATTTGTGGAGTGGAAGGGAGGAGAACACTTACTGGTTTCTAGGTCTGAGCTTGCATAACTACTTAACACTTCCTTCTGGGAGAGAAACATGTGCCCTGTCAGGTCCTGAAAATTGTGTCTGGGAGTCAGCAGGGTATTGGCTAAAAGGCAATTGATACCTTGCTTTTATGTGGAGCTTCAGGAAAGCTTTGTTGAGTTCTTCTAGGAGAGAGGTCTACTCACAGGTTAGAGAGAAAATTGCATCGATTTGAGGGAGAGCAGTGAAGCAGAAATAAATGACTGGGGTTTTTTTCAGTTTTGAAGGAAGTAAAAATAGTCAAATGCCCCCAGGAGCAGTACTGGAAATAGTGTCGATCAATACAATTATGAAACTTCTAGAAAAGAGGTGAACTGTGAGGTGGGAAAATGTTCTGGGGAGAGCAGTTAGGGAAGACTTAGGTCCTTCAGAAGCATCTCACGCTTGAACAAAACAAGGCAATGGGACAGCCCTATGACACATGAAACGTGCTGCAGACAGGTGCTAGGAAATGCACACTGAAAGGAACAACAGAAACTACTCTGAGAACCTACCAAGTGTATAAGTGATGTGGACTTACTCCTCTGAGGCAGAGGGAGGGTGTGGGAAGGAAATCATGAACAGATTTGTACTCAGTGTTGGTACAAAATACAAGCTGTTAGACTGTGTTTAAAATAAAAGGATGGAGAAATGGAGAATAATTCTGAGAGGGAGAATCTCATGAGGTTCAATTTTGCTCGTCTCCTACTCCAAACAGAATAAAGTGGAAACAGGCTGTGTGCTATCCTGCCATATGCATAAGGAAGGTTTTTCATGCTTCCAGAAACAGGGGAGCATGGCTATAAACAAACAGAAATACTTGAAGCTGTTTAGTGAAAGAAGTGGGATTCTTTCAGAATGATGCAAGGTGAAACAGGCTTGCATTGGCTGTTTTTCACTACCTACGTTGTGAGGGGCTTTAGGGAGTCCATTTCTGTACTGTAATAGGGAATGTGCTGCACAGGGTGAAAATACTTGAAAAGATGGGTTTGGTACAGTTTGAAATTGGGAATCATGGATCACTGCTGATGTCAAATTTGTTGCTGAAGGGAATTAGACAGACAGAGCAGAAAAAAGAAGTATGAGAGCTCTCTCAAAAGCAAAGAGAGACTTTTTGGGAAATTGAAAGACAATACTTGAGATTGATTTTTACAGGCACAGAATGATCTGATGGAACTCATTGTTACAAAACACTGCTGAAGTGGAGTGCTCTCTCTCCTAATGGGTTGTATAGCCATAAAAATACTCTTCGCTGATTTCACTGGAGGGGTGAAGGTTCACAACACTTTTCAGCTCTTGAGCTTGAAGCTAGGGAGAACCTGCTGGTCGTGCATGGGGAAGGAAGGTCTCTTCTGAGAGGGTGACTCTGTAGTTTCCTGTAGCTGCTGTCTGCTCCCAGTGTCCCTCCTAGCCTCTGGCTGAACCTGTGTGACAGTTCCTGCAGCATGGCAGCCGCTGTGTGTGACATGCAGGTTTGGCTGTGCCCCTGGCTGCAACGTGTCTGCTGTAGGCTTCGTGGGAAAGGAACAAACCTTTGTGTCCATGCAGTGAACACGGAGCTACTTAACCAGTGTCTGCTCTCCTCTGTTGCCCAGAGTGCTTTCCACCTCAGTCCCAAAGCATTTTGATCCTGATCTAGTGCCATGGTGTATCCCCAGCCTGCAACGAAGCACCACGCAGCCCCTTGCTCACCCTGCCCCAAGCAGGCTGGGGGAATGGAGAACTGGAGGGGTAAAAGTGAGAAAATTCATGGGTTGGATAAGAACAGTTTAATAATGGAAATAAAATATGATGATGATGACAATAATACTGTAAAGGGAAGGAAAAAAAAACAAGAAAGAGAAATAAAACCCCAGAAAGACAAGTGATGCGAATGAAAAATAATTGCTCACCACCAACTGACTGAAGCCCAGACAGGCCCTGAGCAGTGGCCCCCAGCCAACTTTCCCCCTAGTCTATATGCTGAGCATGAATCCATATGGAATGGAATTTCCCTTGGGTCAGTTAGGACCAGCTGTCCCGGCTGTGTCCCCTCCCAAGTCCTTGTGCACCCCCAGCCCACTCGCTGGTGGGGTGGGGTGAGAGGCAGGAAAGACCTTTGCTCTGTGCAAGCCCTGCTCAGCAATAACCAAAACATCCCTGAGTTATCAACACTGTTTCCAGCACAAATCCAAAACACAGCCCCATACCAGTTACTACGAAGAAAATTAACTCTAGTCCAGCCAAAACCAGCACATCTGGTCATGCAAAAATGATACACATTATTGTGCTTGATTTCTTGAAATGAGGACCTAGTTTTGTTTAAGTGATGTGGAAACCAAATCACAAAACTGCTAAGCAGCATGGACAGAGTTGTGTAACAAACTGCTGGTACAGGAGAGGACAGTATAAGCCATGTGAGTCCTGAACTCTGCTCATTAACACGTGTTGCCTTTCATTTGTGACAAGTCGTTTTATTAAAAATATGTTGGCAGTTGATAACTGGCTGTGGCTTTCTTGTCAGCAGTACCTGCAGAGAGGCTTGTGGCCCTCTGGTGTTGGCAAAAAAGTCGCCATCTTTCTGTGCCTTAAACAGCCTCAGGAACACTGTGCTGTGAGTCACGGACTAGTGTCGTGTCAGAGTACATAAAGCTCTCAATGGGAGGGAGATGAGTGTGTCTCAGTCTTTTGCCCTTTGAAACAACCCAGTCCACCGAGACTTGCATTCTTCTCTGAGGGTCTGGGCACTGGCTGTTGCCAAAAAAATTGCTGGTTCTAGATTCTTCATCCTAGGAAATGTGCTTGCCTCCTAGGATATCTCAGCGGGTGGAGGCCAGCCGGGCACAGCTTCAGGCAATTGGTGAGAGAGTCACACTCGCCCAAGCGAAGATTGAGAAGATAAAGGGCAGCAAGAAGGCTATTAAGGTACTGACTTCAGTGAAGGCTGCACTGCCTCCTTTCTTCCTTCCACCTTCTCTCTGTACTCCTGATGTAAGCTCTGGTGAAGAAAGGATGCTCAGCTGCCACACCATGCCTTGCTGCTGAGCAGGGTTGTGATGAGAATCCCATTCCTGACTTGGCCAGCTGATGAATTTTAGACCCTTGAGCCACACAGCCTCAGATTTTATAGGGGCCTTTTTAGGTTTCTGGCCCAGCTGCTTCCCGAGAAAGATGAAAGGCCCGTGCTGAGTAAGCTCAACACCCTTATACTTCAGACTCATAAACACTTTGGATATTTGAATGAAAGCTGCTGTTAGAGAGCCTCCCCTTAGTGCATCTTAATCCCACTGAGCCATGTAAAACTGGTAAAAATCCTCCTTTCACCATTCTTGCTCCATTTTATACTGTAGTTTCAACTCCTTTCCTGCCAGTGGAAGCATTTTGTCAATGATCTCCTTGTACTTTTATAGAGAGGTTCTGGCACTTCCAGTTTTGGAAGTGGCAGTCCATGCACATAACCCTTAGGAGCCTGCTATCTCCAGGGCTGTCCATTCCCATTGGCAGCACAGATGGGATGCTCACTCCACGTGTTTCTGTGCTGTAGAATTTCCCAGCTCTTGGGATGTTTCAGTCCCTCCTTGTTTCTCCACAGGTATTTTCCAGTGCCAAGTACCCGGCCCCTGAACGGCTGCAGGAGTACAGCTCAATTTTTGCTGGTGCAGAAGACCCAGCTAAACAGAAAGGGCCAAGACACAAGATTCAGAGCAAACATCGAATTCTGGATGAGAAAGCTCTGCAGGTAAGGAGCAAGAGCACAGACCTTGGCATGAACAAGCAAAAAGAAGATGGGAGGCTGTTAGTCTCTTTGACTAAGTGGACCAAGGCTATGGGCTGGGAGCAGAACATATTTTCATTTGGTCTGTCAGTGGAGGGGTGTGGGGTCAGTCTGGGAAGCTTGTGGGGATGCCAGTTTGAGGGGGCTGTGTCAGTACAAGACCTTGTCTGGGTGTTTGAGTGCTCTGGGTGGCTGTCAGCTGCCAACTCTGTGGAGCAGTTCCAATTCCTGAAATGCCCTTTTCTGCAGCAGTGTTGGTGGGTGCTGCTGCCTGGGCTTAATCCTTTGTGTATATCTGGGATCAGGGTCATAATTGTTTGGAAAATAGTTTCTGAAGGCTCTGATGTAAGTGATGGTGAGAGGGGAAAGGTAAGAAGGATTGTGAGTGTGTCAGGAGAAAAAGAAGTCCTTCATTAGAGCATTTTTCTGCCCCAGGAAGCTGTTGCACTTGGGTATTGTCCCTTGTGCATTATATTGTTCCCAGCAAAGTTGTACACCCTGAGGGGGAGAGAATATCATTTTGCTGCTTCTTTAGTTCTTGCTTTGCTCTTCCTTTGCCTTGTGCTCATCTATTGTAGGTTTCAAGCCCTTCAGAGGGGCTGAATCTCTCAGTACCCAGCACAGCTGGGGCTTCCAGGTGTGCCCATGGCACAGATGCCTGCAGCTGGTGGCGTTGAAGGAGGTTCTGAACTTCTGAGTTCCCTTTTAACTTGTGGATTGAATGGCAGACAGGGGAGGTCTTAGGGAGGTCTGAGAAGCAAGGAGTTTGGCAGGAAGTACTACCAAAGGATTCTTCAACAATTTGAGTCAACATTCCTGGGTTGGAAGGAGAGGAGGAAAAGTTGACGTGCTTAAAGTTTAAAAGTTGATGTGTATATGCTGTGTCAGGAGTAGCAAATGTGCTGTTCCAGGCAGGTTAGGGATCAGCTTGACAACTTCCCTGCTTTCCACCTCTAAAGAGACTTCCTTCCTCATCCATGTGTGACTTGGCCCAAAAATAAAGCTGCCACTGAATAATTTATCATGCTAAACTTTCCTGAGTGTTAATGGAGTTGAGGCCTCACACAGTGAGGTAGTTATGAATATTTCAGCCAGGCCAAGGAAACAGGGCTGCTGGCCGAATGGACAGCTGGCCACCTCGAGCAGGGTCCCTGCTTCCTTCGGGTCCTGGCAGCAGGGCAGGGCAGAGCTGTGTGGGACCTGCTGCCGGCCTTTGGGAGGCCAGCCTGTGGTGCTGTCTGGCTGGTGGCCCTGTCCCGTCAGAGCGTGGGGGAGCAGAGGTAGGCAGTGAGCAGTGAGTGGACAGGGAGATGTGCCCCCACCCTGAAGGGCTGGTGCCAGTGTACAGCCCCTCACGTGGGAGGGGGATTGAGAAGAGCTTCAGCTGGTAGAAAGCAGTGTCCTGCAAAGAGCCAGTGGTGCACCCGTTCAGCTGGCCTGCTGGCTCCAGTAGGCTCCACGAGCCTTTCCCCAGAGCCATCTGCCTTCAGTGCCACCTCTTCCCGGTAGTCTCCGTAGCATTGCCATGTTCTGCCCTTTGTGATTAAGGCTGCATCCCCACAAGGACTTTGTTTCAGGCTCTGGGGGATGTCTGTGTTTGTTTTTCCCCTCCTGTGACCCATCTTTTGATCCTCCTTTGGGGCTGTTGATCTTTCTCTGGCTTTGCTGACCCTGCCTCATGCAGCAGCCTTGTCACTCTTGTCAGGCTCACACACCTGAGCTCCTGCATGTCCTCTGTGGGATGGGGGGATGCTGCTGTCAGGTGGTGGACGATGGAGGACCCTGCCCCAAGAGCAGCTGTGTGTTGAGCGGTGCTTGGTGCGACCGAGCTCTGACCGTGCTCCAGTGGGACAGACCTGTCTCGGCCACAGCTGAGCACGGAGCCTGATGTGCCTTGCAGTAATGAAATGTGGCAGGGAGAAGTCTAATGTTTGCATTTATGCCCTCCTCAATTATTTAGGGCTTTCAGCAGAGGCTCACTGCCTGTTTTCACTTCTAATGAGGGCCTCTTTGCTGGGAGCAGTTGCTAACTCCACTCACACACACCCCACCAGGAGAGCAAACTCTGCTCGTGCCAGTTTGAGGGTAAGTGGTGGCAGCCTGTGCTCAGCATTTAGGGTTTGTGCTTGAGGGGGGTAAGCAGCTGTGTTGGAAATCTGTGGAGTTCTGCAGTTTATTTGAAAATGGTTCCCCCATTGGAATTTCTTCTTTCCCCCTTCACCCCAAAGCAAGTGAAAACTCAGTCATTGAGTGGACACCGTTTAGGTTGTTAAGGTAAGCACTGGTGGCTAAGAGTGCCAGAAACACAGTCCTGGTAAGCCTGAAAAGCCACTTGTTTGCACATTGATGTGGTAGCAGCTGGGCAGGGCTCAGCAGGGAGCTGTCTGCAGCCCTGTGGAGTTTCCCAGGCTCTGTGCCCTGCCTTTGGGGTGGGAGCTGTGTCTAGGTGCTGCATGTGAAAAATGGGGTGGGAGACATGGTCTGCCTGGGCTTTGGAGGAGGTGCAAGCAAAAGTGACAGTCTGCTGCTGGGGTAACCTTGCCAGGCTTCAAAAATGTCAGTAACTTGGCATGTTCTTGGGAATCCTGCCTCTCTCAGAGCCCACCATAGGCATGGGGAGGCTAAACCAGCTTTTTGCCACTTGCTTATCTTGAAGTGCTTTTCCAGATAGCCTAAGCACTCCCTTGGTATGGGAGAGTGGGATTTGTGGGGTAGCACACCAATTCCCTTTGTAATAGTGTGTGCTTAATTAAACTTCAGAACCAGGGTGACTTTATATATTTTCAACTGTAGGTCCTTAGGAAGAAAAATGCCTGAAAATGCAGTGTCCTTGGGGGTGTGATCCTGCCAAGTGCCAAACCCCAGGCTGAGGTGTTTGAGCATTCAAGCATCCCCCAAGACTTCAGTATGTCGAGGCTGCTGAACTTTGGCTTAAGGCCTTAATTTTCCTATAAGAAAACTACTTTTTAAATGGCATGTTAACTTCTGGAATTTACAGTTTCAGGATGTTATTGACAGTGTGTAGCTGTTCCAAATTTCAAAACAGATCTAGGTACTCGAATAAAACTAGCACTTTGATGGCATGTAAATTAAAAGTTTCAGCATAATACTCATGCTTAGTGCTTTTGTAACTGCCTTACATGAGGCTTATAAGTAAATGTAGGTAATGGTTCGTTTCTCACTATGCCCTTAAAGTGATGCACAGTCTTCCAGTGCTAACTGAAATCTACAAAGAGAGAATTAAAAAAATATATATATGGCTTTAGGGCTAAGTGTGTCTGAACAGTTCTAGCAAAAAAGTCAGTACTCCCTCATGCTTAAAAAATTAAACATTGGGAAATGAATATTAATGATCAAAAGAACTTTTATTTTTGAGTCTCTGCTTCTGCAGTCTCTAAATAAGAATTTATATATTTTTGCCTACTTGCTTCTGTAAAAAAATACAAGATGTTCATTTCAGTATATTTTTCTCAAGTTGGAACATGAATTAAATCAAAACCTCCCAGGTCTTTTCTTATAGCATTTTATAGACTCAGAGTATCATAGAAACTCTTAGTGGATTAACTGAGCTGTGACTAAGCCATTTCCTGGGATTTGTGGCTACCAGATTCAAGACTGAAATTTCAATCGGGAGGAACTGCTTGTGTCACTGAGATGTGGCCTTAAAGCTGAACCAATGGTGGTCTCCATTTCCCCCGTACAAATACAAGGTGGGATGATACAGAGAATGGGATGGTGCAGGGATGCTGGAAGTAGTGAGGCTGTAGGAAGCTGAGGGCACTATTTGAAGTGGTCATCTTCTGGTGACAAAAGGAAACCACAAATGTGGCCAGTTATTTAACCTGACAAACTGCTCTGGTTTCTCCTGGTATGAACACTTGCGCCTTGTGGCTGCTGCTTGTCCTAGTTTGTGAAGAAAGCAGGAGTTGTAAAAGGGCTGAGGTGTGTGAAGGGGTCTGGGGTGGTGGTTTTTTCCATCCCCAACTGTCTCTGGGTTCAGGAACTGATGCCTTTCCTCCCACTAGAGCAAAGAGTGCTGTGGGCGCTGAGCTTCATCCCCCGGAGCATGTGGCAGTGGGCACTGTCACGCCAGCTGAAACACTGGTCTGATGTGGGATGGCAATTCCTGTGCTCTATAAAAGTCATGCAGTTCAGATGTAATAAGTCCTTTTCTAAAGGGAGTTCTATATATATATTATGCATGAAGTTTTAGAACTGAGCGAGAGGAGATTTCAGTTCATTAGAGTTGAAAACTCCTGCAAATCCCTCAGGCTTTGCAAAACCATCTGGCACACGTTCCACCCTGTGCACTCTCTTCTTCTTGATCTCTTGCCTAGTGCAGGCACTCTGTTTTTTCCCAACCTCTTTTCCTTTGCCTTCCCTGCATACCTCAACAGTGGGATCACTGTTCTTAAAACATCAACTGAAGGCAGCAGAGGGGAGGTGATAGAGATGTTTGGGGGGCTCTGCCTGCATGAAAATGTGTAGCGGTTGGAGACACTGTAACAAACACCTTTTAGACTGTTGTGCTTGATCCCTGCCTCTGACTACAGAGCCTGAGTGGTGGCTTTACCTTGGTGGATCCTTGACACAGCAACATGTGTTCGATGTGACCTATCCATGGCACCAAAAGCACATGCCATGAGTCTGAACTGCCGAGATTTGTGATGAGTGTGGGGTTGCAATGTTGTCCCTGTGCTTCCTTGCTCAAAGGGAAATAGAGAGGAAGCAGTAGGGTTCCCAGACTGTACAGTGCAGCCAGCAATGTGGGTTGTGGTGGCTGGGGACAGCCACCTCAGCAGCTGTGGTTTTAGTGTCTTACCACCTGTTATCTGTTTTCTTGCAGGAAAAGCTCAAATATTTCCCCGTGTGCGTGAGCACCAAAATTCACCAGGAGGATGATGCAGAAGAAGGCCTTGGCAGCCTTCCCAGGAACATCAGCTCCCTCAGCTCCCTGCTTCTCTTCAATACCACTGAGAACCTGTGAGAGCTGGTGCAGTGCTGTGCTGCTCACCTGCCCCTGCTTGTCCTCAGGAGCTTTCCCTTCCCCAGGGGTAGCAGTAACTGCTTGCTTTCCTGGATATGTTATATATCAGGCTCCTGATAGGACAGTTTGCTACATCTGGCTTCTAGCTAGGAACCCTTTCTTTCCCATTCTTTCCCTTGGGTGGAAGGAGTTGTTTTATCTGCACCTGATCCTCCACTCATCTGCATTCAACCCAGTTTTGCACTTCCTGTCCCCAGCTTAGTTTTTCCTTTTGTTCCCCTGTAATTTCTCTCCAGCCTTGAGATGTGCCATCACTCTTATCCTTCTCTGCCCCATGTGCCAGCCTAGGTACTGCTTCTTCTCCCAGTGATTCCTTGCAGCATCACTTGACTGCCTTCACTGTTTCAATGTCTCCACCACCTCCCTCACTGCAGTTCCCTTTCCCATTAATGGGCTTTGCCTCGTGGTTCCTCCTTCTGCCCATATTGAAGAGTTATTTAAGCCCTTTTAGAGATTTCAGCTGCTGGACCTTCTCTTTCTTCTCCTGAGTCATGGATCATTTTCCCTTTTTGCCTTTCCTCCTGGACCTTGAGTGACAAGTCACTGGTGTCCTGCTGCAGGCTGTGGGATGGTTCAGGCTGGGTGGTGGAAAGGGAAGAGCTTGGTAATGGTGGCACTGCAGTGGGGTTTGCTTTAGGGTGAATGTGGAGGCTGCACGGGCAGGGTGGGTAGCTGATCACTTCCTGGTTGTGGAGGGGAAAGGCTGGAAAATGTGGCTAAAAGAAGGAAACTGGAAGGTCCAACCTTTTTGAATGAAGTCAGGTCTCCGCCTCCAAGACCTTTTTGGGTACACTTTCTTCTGGCCTTGGCTCTCAAGGTAGCAACACTAAAATACATGTCCTTTACTCTTAGGTACAAGAAGTATGTTTTCCTGGATCCTCTGGCTGGAGCAGTGACCAAGACTCATGTGGCTCTGGAAAGAGAGACAGAAGAGAAGCTCTTTGATGCTCCTCTCTCCATCACCAAAAGGGGACAGCTGGACCGACAGGTAAGATGCAGCTGCTTCCACTTCAGAGGGTTGTGCTCAGCTCTCTGAGAAGAGGGGGCTTCTGTAGGGTGGAGGGGCAGGTAGGAGAATGGGGCTCAGAGTACCTCACTTACCAGGAGGACCTTGCTTGGTTTTGTGCTTGAGGTATGGTGTGTTTGATGTGAGACAAAACCCTCAGACTTGGCAGGCATTTTGCTCTGTGCTCAAGCCTTTGCTGAGTGGTGTGAGAAGAGTAATGTGACACCAGTTCACCTTGCCAGGAGACCTCAGGTCTGTAGGGGAGTATGGAGGATCTGTCACTGTATCAGCCCCTTTGTGCTAACTCCTGAGCCTCATGAGGAGTCCGACACTGCTAAAAGGTCCCTGGTGGGAGGTCTGATCCCCACTATTCCTGCTGGGAAGGAGTGCCTGCTGGTGCAAACAGAAGGGACAGCCAGACTGAGCAAAGGGCTTGTGCTCAGTGCAGACACCCACCCAGTCGCTCAAACATGTGACTGATCTTGTACCTGACACTTTGTTGAGGCCATACCTGGGACATACCAGCTTTGCTGGTGTGTGCTTGAATGTGTGGTTTGGAACTGGGAAAAGGAGCCTAGGAGCCATTTGCTCATCATGTTGGACTGGAGGAGATAGTATATATAGTGAATAAATTCTTTATTCACAGTGCACCTCGCTGCTGTTCTCCCTGTGTTAAACACAAGACCAAGCCCATCTAACCACTTGGTTGGGCTTCTCTCCTGCATCTTAATCTCAAATGGTTCAGGCATCATCCTCTTCTGGAGGAGAAGGGACTGGCTTATGTTGGCTGCAACATTAGTGCATGAAACCTGCAGAGAAGAGAAGAGTCCACTTGCAAGAAATTAGGAAGAGTCCCTCACTTTGTCCTCCTGCAGCCTGCCTTTTCCAGGCCTGGTCTGCAGGAGGTAGCCTCCGAGCACAGAGTTGCAGGGGTAGCTGATGAGTGGCCACTGTACCAAGGTACAGAAGTGAAGCTCTGACTGCCACCCAGAGTGTTCCCTGCAGTGCCCCTGTTTGCTGCAAGTGCATAGCCACTGCCTTATCTTGCTGGTCTGGGTTTCTTTTAGGTAGCTGAAAATTACTTCTACGTGCCAGATCTGGGCCAGGTCCCTGAGATTGATGTGCCATCCTACCTGCCAGACCTGCCTGGCATCGCTGCAGATCTCATGTACAGCGCTGACCTGGGCCCCGGCATCGCACCGTCTGCCCCCAGCAGTGCTATTCCAGAGCTGCCCACCTTCAACACTGAGTTGGCGGAGCCTTTGCAACCAGGTATTTCCAATCCCTGATCCCAGGACCCTGTGAAGGAGGAAGGCAGGGATTGCTAGAAGATGGAGATGAAGCAGAAAGTCCCTTGGTAGAGACTTTAAGCTAGATGTTGGAGATACCTTTGGCTTGTGCTTAGGCCTGAGTGAAAGCTGCCACTGGCTCAGGTGTGGACTTGAGGCCCCTTACCTCCCTCACCTTCTGCGTGGCTTGGGAGGAGGGAGCACAGTGTGCAGGGACTGGCCCCATGTCAGCCTGGTGGGATGCCCTTGATGAGCAGGATGCAGCTGGGGAAGGGAGTAGGGGAATCTCAGACTCCCCCTTGGCCCTGCCTGCTGGTCAGAGATGGTGCACAGGTGAGAGTGCTCCGCTGCACAGTGTGCTGAGGGCTCTGATCGTTGCTGCTGTGGCACGTGAAGCTCTGAGCTGAAGCTCTCAGTGTGCCATTCTCTGGGATCCTTCAGATACAACTTCTTTCATCTTTCAGATCTTCAAGATGCTGAACTCTTGCCACCTCCTCCTCCCCCGCCTCCCCCACCGCCTCCTGTTGTGCCAACCACTGTGCCTCCTCCACCACCCCTGCCCCAGCCCACAGCCCCCTCGGAGCCGGCACGGACAGCGAGCGAGGAGGGCAGCAACACAGTGCCTGCAGGTAAGGGCTGGGCATCTCCACAGCTTCACCAGCCCAGTCTGACTCCCTGGCTTCAGCCTGGGCCCTTGGGTGGTTTCCTGTGCCTTCCCAGCCTTTCAGTAGAGGGGGGAGGCTGGCAGGGTATTGGAGTAACCCTTTCCATTGGAATTTGGCTGGTCCTGTAGCTGATGCACTGACCCGTGTGTGCTGCCTGTCCTTCCTGTCCCTGCAGCTTCTGTCCAGGGAGCCCCAAAGGAGGTGGTGAACCCCTCTACTGGGCGTGCCAGTCTCCTGGAGTCCATCCGCCAGGCCGGTGGCATTGGGAAGGCCAACCTCCGCAGTGTCAAGGAGAGGAAGCTGGAGAAAAAGAAACAGAAGGAACAGGAACAAGGTGCTGGGGCCCTTCAGCAGAACTGCACTTCCTTGCTCTCTGCCCCAGGCTGGGGAGGTGTGGGTCTGGGGGCAGGGCAGGCAAGTCAGGAGTGCAGTGAACTCACAGAGGAGAAAGGGATTCTCTCTCCTCACAGGCCTGTGTAGACCTCAGGTGTTTCCCACTCTGTGAACTCGCTGAACCCCATCTGCCAGGGCATCCATGTTCTTCATGGAGACACGCTCTGTCTCAGGGCACATGTAGAAGTTTCCCATGGGAGCAGGCACACAAATGAAACCCCAGGCCAAGGCTGAACCAGTCTGAGCACCTTGGCTGAGGTAGCTGGGGAGGGGAGTGATGGAGCTGGTTTGGCAGAATAAGACTGCAAATGCACAGCCCCTCAAGGAATTCCACTCTTGGATTTCCCCAGAAGATGCCATTACGCTGCTGTGTCTACTGTTTTCCTGACCTGGAACTGGGGTATAGTTTTGGGGTGTGATACAAGAATAGAGGTTTGGGATCTTTTCTTTAATCTGAAGATAGTATTGCAGGGAAATGCTTTTGCCATAGGGCTTGGTTCAGACTAGTGTTTCTTGACTTTGTTCTCCTGTTTCAGTGAGAGCTACGGGACAAGGTGGAGATTTGATGTCAGACCTCTTCAACAAACTGGTGCTGAGGCGCAAAGGTACTGTCCTGCAGGCTGGGCTGCTCCTTCCCCCTAGGAAAGAGGGAGGGCAGTTCCTGGCACCTCAGTTGTGTCAGCCACAGCTCTAGAAACAGGAACAGAGAGACTTTCCCTGGCAAGTGGGGCTGGGAGTGTCTTTAGAGAGGGTGAGCAGAGGAATCTCCACCTCAAGTCCAGCAGAAGGCACTGGAGGAAGTTGTGTGTCTCAGAGGATGGACTCTGAAAGCTGCCTGGACCCCTCACCCATGGGGACACCTGAGTTGCCCTGCCAGGGGCACTTAAGGCCAGGTGCATTTAGGCCTCAGTGCTGGGTAGAGAACAGCAGGGCTTGCTCAGGTGGAGCTGTAGTTAAACAAGCCCTTGGCACAGGACTGTGGCCGTACTGAACATGTTGGCTGCTCTACTTACCTGGGTGCTGGGAGCATGGCTTCCCCCCTCCCCTTTGCCAAGTCTGTGTGGCACTTACTGGTGATTTTCCTTCCATTGCAGGTATTTCAGGGAAAGGGCCAGGAGCCTCTGGGAATGCCGATGCTCCGGGCAGTCCTGCTGGTGCCTTTGCTCGCATGTCGGACTCAATACCACCCCTCCCACCCCCACAGCAGCCCGTGGGTGAGGATGATGAGGATGACTGGGAGTCATAGATGGGGTCAGTTGAGCATTAGTGTCAATCTGCTGCTGTCTGAAAAATTTCAATAAAGTTGAAGGAAGCAGGTCCTTCCACCTTCACTTGGGTAAAAGTGGGAAGTGTCATCAATTAAGGGTGTGGAAAGGGAAAGCCCAGCCGTCCACTCATGGCTGGCAGAGACCAGCCTTACAGCCCAGCACCACCAGCTTCTAGAAGGAGGTGCCCCCCTCTCCCTCTTTGCCCGGGGTGAAGGCAGAGCTTGTGCAGGGTTTGTACCCCCTGAAGGGGCAGGAGACTCACAATGGAATTTTCTCATAGGCAGCTGTTTCTTTCCCTGTGGGGCTAATTAACACATAGGGAGTAGGTAACAGCTCTTGTGTCATAATTATAAGTACTTTCTTCATTGTGAAGAGCCTTGAGAGGTAGCATCCAGCTGCTGAAACTGGCAGAGAGGAAAAGGAAGCTCCTGGGAAGACACTTGCTCAGAATGACAGAACAAGCTGGGGACGGCTGTAGGATGACGTAGCTGTCCCTGTTGTTATTGCTGCCCTCCAGCACTGTCCTATAACCTTGGAAAGAACCCCAGGAAGGTTAACCTAAAAAAGTTACCTTGAATTGAAAAACAGTAGAAAGAACAGAGCAACCCTGTGCTTAAGCATGATCAAAGGAGAAGTGCTGTATTACGGCCATATCTTTATTCCCCCGGAAAGAATGAACCGCTCCTTGAATCTACTGACTGCTTGAAGCAAAAGGATAAAAAATGTTACCCATAGCTGCCCTGTGTCTTACCACTCCAGCTGTGTTATTCCAACAGGGCACAAACTCATGGTCTGCTACTTTACAATTCCTGTGAAAAGCTCTATGTTGTCATTGGCCATCAGGCCTCCTACATGTGGTGGTTGATGGGAAAAACCAGATGTATTCAGTTAAAATAATTATACTCCCCATACTTAATGTTTTGGTTGAAAGTATTTAATCAATTTAAATAAAACCTTAACAGCTGTAAACAAATAGAAGCCTGCTGCTACTCCCTTCACCTGCCTCAGACCTACAGCCAGTTTCCCTCCTGGTTATGGTGCTGAAGGCTGTCTCACCATCGTAGTGCTCAGATACTGAACAGCAAACATCCACAAAGGAGGCAGAAGGCAGAGATTTACAAAGTCCATATACAGAAAACCAGAAACTTGTGTTGCTCCACCCATTTTTCAGAGGTGTAACTCACAGAGGTGAATACCGTCTGTTCTCTGACCCACGTCACAAAGCATCCAACTTCCCTCGATGGAACTGGGAACACACAAAACCAGACAGTTTGTCCCTGGCTTTACTCTAAAGGGAAGACTTGAGACAAGTCCAGATGAGCACAGTGGGAAATGGTTGGAGGAGCAGTACATGAGATAGGAGTTCTGACCTTTCTTAATTCTGCAAATGCTGATCCAAAGGCAGGTTTCACCTGGGTTCTCTCCCTGATCCACTGTGGCAGTTTGTTAAAGATGGCAGGCCGTGAGTACCTGTGGTCCAGGAGCAGGATGCTTGCAAAGTCCTTCTGGTGTCGAATGGCTCTGCCTGTACAGAGCATAAAAACAAAAAATGGGCCCAGTCAGGTGTTTGTTCTCAGACAAGGAAGCTCATGTTTCCATCATCTGTACTTAGACTAACTGGGTAATGCTTCCTTTTTCCCACCCTGCTCCTTCACTGCAGTCACATTTCGTATCCCCCAGCCTGTCCAAGGAAGGATGAATTACCTATCGACTGGTTTACTGCCTTCATGCACAGGTTTTCAATCAGCGCTCTGCTAGGTGCCTGGCCAGCAGCTCTGGGCTGGAAAGGAGAAATAGGCAGGTCTGAACATGAGGCAGATGTAAAATCAAACTAGGGAGTCTGAATGACAACGTGAGGCAAATGCTTTTACCCCTGCAGAGTGAGCAAGTGGTGAGGCAGACCCCAAGCTGAGAGCAAGGAGGGACAGAAGAAAGAAAGGCTGCAGTCAGAAAACCATGTTGAGCATTCACAAAGAGCCAGCCCATGGCTCCCTTGAAGGCAGAAATCTCCCCAGCTGCCCGGGAACAGCACATCCAGTGAGCAGTAAGAAAGGACAAACGACACAAGAAAAGTGATCCTGGCAAGCAGGTTCTACCACCCTGCCACCTCTCTGGGGTAAAGGGTCCTTGCTCCCTTTGGAACTCAGAGTTCCCAGTGAACCCTGGTGGTATTTCCCACCACTGAGCTTCTTGCCTGCGTTTGGCACCACCTGTTCATGAGCTGCCTGGAGAAGGCTGTGCTCAGTACCACACAGTCTGGGAAACGAGGGCTAGCTCAGAGGAAACACAACAAAGCCTTCAAAGGCATCTCTTGCATGCCTGTGCTGAGAGAAAAGGTAATACTATAAAGCAGAAGTGAAACAGGCAGAGGTGTAAGTGTCTCTTACCATTGTTTTGTCAAGCCAAGCCATTTTTTCCTGAAGCTCTGGAGATTTAATGTTGGGGTAGGGCATTCCCACCATAATCACACACCTGCAAGGAAGGGACTGCATTATTCTTACTGTCTCATCCTGTAGCACTATGCCAATACACTGATAAATTAGAGGTCACTGCACCCCCGAAAGACAACCAGCCCTGACAACCAAAGGTGGCAATAAAGCACAGCAGTCTGACAAGCACATTCTGAACAGAGCTGCAGAGGGATTCAGGGTGCCAGAACAAGGGATTATGTAGCACAGCAAGCCTAACTGCATCATTCACAGGAAAAGTAGCCTGGGCAAGCAGGTTTACACCACCCAGCAGACCCTCCTGTTGCTTCAAGCGTCAGCTGAAGTCACGTGCTCCCCAGATTTTCTATCTATGCAAGTACTGACGTGACCATCCTGCTTGGAGTCACCACAAGCCAGAGCTCACCTCTTAAGAAGGAGCAGTCACCTTACCTTCCCAGGTCATCGGAGAAGTTGATCCCTTCACTCATTTTGCCTCCAACTACAGAAAGCAGCAGGGCCCCTGTCATCTGTCCTCCTGACTGGCTGCAGCGCTGCAAGAGAGGGACCATCAACTTAAACCAGAGTAGGGAAGATTTCTGTGTTTCAGAAACACTCCCACACCTCAGCTAGAGCCCTCTTCCCCTTGTTAAAGCTGCAGCGCCCTCCTTAGCAGCACTGCCACACCAGTTGGGATGCCACACTCCCACCAGCCTGCCAGCTCAGCTTACCTTTATGCACTTGGCATATTCCACCAGCACCTGCTCCACCTGGTTGGCTTTCTTAGGCTCCTGAAAGATCTGTCACAGGCACAGTGCGTCAGTCGCAACAACAGGAAGCAAAGAGTTTAAAGAAAGCAAATCATTTCACTCTCACGCCATTAAACAGCATATGGAACTGATATCAGGGAAAGGCAAATTGCCTGAAAAACCAACTTAACCAGCACCTTTCCCCTTCACCGTGGAAAGGCACTGCATGTTCACTTTCCAGCTGGGCTGTGAAGGGAGCAGCAGCTGCTCCTGCCCTTCCAACATTCCCTTTCAGCTTTGGCAGACTTGTTTAATTCTGCAAAAAGTTAAAAGTTATCCAAGAGCTGAGAGGCAGGAAAGCAGTGTGCACCTTTTGCACCTCTGAATCAAGATCCTCCAGGGTGAGGAGACTCTCCAGCTCCAAGATCTTGGAGGACAGTGACAGGACTGATCAATTTGAATCATTAATTAATTAATTCCAAGTGATAGCTTCACTTGCCCAGTGAATAAATCAGCTTTTTATGCAATGCATAAATAAAGTAATATTTCTTTATGTTATTCTTGCATGCCTAATTAGTTACTGAAAGCCCCTGCAGTTAATTAAGCTGTATTTTGATCGATGCTGCACCTTGGCCTAAATCACAAGTTGTTTTCCTAGTAAACAAGAGGTGCAACATCTGTCTTCTCTGTGACAGTGAAGAACCCAAAGGATGTGTTTTTTCTTGGTTAGCAAGAAGTACTATCAAATTTTATCAGTCAAAATCAGTCCTTCAGTAGAAAAATAACTGGCAATTACGAATATAGGCAGGCCCAAACGAACTTATTGAAGAGTAGCTATTTAATCCTTTGATTTAAATTAATTTTCCCTACATTATTTATATACAATCTCAGTGTGATGTCACCAGAGTCACCTCAGGACTCGAGCCTTCCTGTGCTATGGTCTGTGTGTGGGCAGCTGAAAGTCACACTTGCTGCACCTGTACCAAATTGCCTTGCTCATGCATATCCAATTTGCTGGAGACTGCAAAGGCCAAACAAGAATAAATCAGAGCTGAAAGGTAGAACAAACTGTGTGATTGTGGCACAAAGCCTTGGAGGCACCAGCCAGAGCACTGGGACCCTAACAGGACACACCTGAAAGGCACAAGGAGGAGTAGCTGTACAAACACACGGAGAAGCTGAAGCATAACGCTTCCACCACAAAAACCTACAGGCAGATCCACGTGCCAGAATGCTGGCACCAAGGCTGCAAAATGCACAAGACTGTGCTCTCCTAATCCGCATGGTAAGTTATTTAGCTTTTGGTAAACAGAAGTCACAGCCAGGGTATATGTAACTTCCCCCTCCCCCCCACCACGGCACCCCCAGCATGTGATCAAAGATCCCTGCACCACACCCTGAACTGCCTGATCTTCCATACCCAGCTTTCAAATACTTGGAAAAGTTCATTGCAAAGATTTTTAGATTTGCAGTGATTTCCCTATTTAATGTGTTGCATCACTCCTTCAGGAGTCACCACTGTTGGTCTTCCAGTTCTCATCTGGGTTACATCTACCAGGAAGCAAACCACCATTTTTTCTGTGAACTGCAGCTTGGCCCCACTCTGCCTAGTCCTTGGTTGTGCTGGTCCGTGCTCAAGGGACACAGCTGAGCCTGGGAAAAACAAAGTCCCTGTAAGAGCTCAATCTGAACAGCACCCCAGCCACATGGGAACAAGCCTGCTGGTTACAGAAATCAAAGACTGTCTCCCCCCATGGCCACTACACAGACCGTGCACTTAGAGAACATATAGCTGCACTCAGTCTAATTTAGATCCCAGCTCAGTGATCAGCCACCCGGGAAGTATCATTTATTTGTAACTGGAGGGATTAGCTAGATAAACATCCTCTCTGCTCTGCTGTGCAGGGTACGAGAACAACTCAGAGAGAGAGGTCTGTAGTGCATATGTAATTGTTTGATTTTTGAAACCTCCATGTACAGCACCAACTGCCCCAGCTGCACAATCACCTTCTTCTTAGTTGCCAGGCGGGTGAGCAGCCCTGTCTTCTCCCAGTGTGTGTACACCTGCTTCTCATATTCATAGGAGGGGAAGAAGCACACCACACCTCCTGGGATCACGTTGCACAGGTTGCAAAGGATCCGACCTGTCTCATCCATCTGCAAGAGAGATAAGAGCATATTGCAGCTGGCAGGAGCTCCAGCTAATGCTGCTCCAGTTCTGTGCTCAATCCCAGCATCACACCTTCCCTGTGACATGCCTTAGGGGAGATAAAAATGTGGGAAATGTGCCAAGTCTAAGAGAACTCTCTAGGGGAGCTGAGCATCACAAAAAAGTTCTTCACTGCTCGGCCTTTATCCCTAACCTGGTGTTTCTGTTAGTGCTGTGGAGCACTGGTCGCTCAGGAAAGGAGGGTTTGCCTCAGTGGATGGGAGCTGTCACACCAGAATAGATGCTGAGAGGTGGTTGGCACATCTGGTGGAAATTCTGCAGGGGCGGAGCAGATCTAGTGTCTGGCCTTGGGTATTTACTGGCCTGCCACAGGAAGAAGGTAAAAAGTGCCAAAACACCTGCTGCTGCCCCTGTGGTTTGGGCTGCATTTTGCAGGGCTGCCCTGCTCCACTGTCACTGAGCGCTTCAAACTGTGACACACAATCAGAAACCTCCTCCTGATGCCCAGCACACAACTGCAGGATCTCAGTACAGCCAAACAGAAGTTGCTATGTAACTCACCTCAAAAGCTACCTCTGACAAAACAGCCCAAAATCCCTTTTGCTATTGCTCTTTCTCAATTACCTGGCAACACACCTGCCCCAAATCTTAATGGATTTCCCTTGCCATGGCTTTTGGTGAGCCCACCTTTCAAACAGAGTGTACTGCCCTATGAAACATAAGCATGTGAAGCAAAAAAGGGGGCCCAAAGGAAGGGAACAAAGGACAGACTGACCATCTGGGGCAGGTCTCTTGTCTGGTAGGTGAATTCCAGCTGCTGGTTGGAAGGACCATTGCAGAGGATTATGGGTAAGATGTTTTCTGGAGGAATCACATGTCCTGGAGCCAAAAACAAGTAGTGAGAGTCAACATCACTGCTGTTGGCACAAACCCCACAGGCAGAAGAGCTTTACCTGCATGACAGAGGCAAATGTTTTCCTGGCTAAGCCAAAGTGTTTAAGCCACTCAGCTGTGCCAACTTCCATTCCCTGAGCCCCTGGGAAGAAGGCGTGGCACGCTGCCTGCCAGTACTGGCACTGAAGAAGCTCAGAGTGGAAGGGAACTTGCACACTTTTGCTGCCCTGACAAAACAGCACCAGAGGCAGACTACAGCACTCCCTGCCAGCCCGGCACACTCACCACAGGAGAACTCCAGGACACGTGCAGGGTCCACACCAGCACAGGACAGCAGCTGCTCTCGGAAATCAGCCACCTACGAACCACAACACACACGTAAAGTACCAGTGGCCCAAAGGACACCACACCAGAGGCACCTGCACTGCTCCTCGAGCACCAGTGTCGAGGGAGTGCTGGCCAGATCCCTCCAGGATGAGCACATCAGGGACAGGGAATGCGAACACACACTGCCCCCAGCCCGTGCTCCCGGCCCGCCGGAGAAGCGGCAGCGCCCCCTGCCCGCGCACATCGGGACTGATTTTCCTGAATCCCTGCAGGACGGTCCCTGTGGGATCCCTGTCCCTGCAGAAGGACAGATGGTACCACAAGGTCCTCCAACTTCTCCCCGTGCTGCTTCCAAACTACCAAGAGCTCAGCCTGCATCGTCTTGAGGACAAGAAAGGCTGACGAGGGCAATGCTGCCTTTGCACCTACCACTCCATCCATTAACAGGCAGTGACACCTCACGCAGGGAACCCATATAAAAGGGCAGGCAGGAGAAATCTTTTCCCACACACACCACGGGGAGCAAGAAGAGCAGCACATCCCAGTGGGGCTTAGCTGCTCTCTCTCCATGCCTGCTTGCACACAGGATCACACGGATCCTGAGATCCCAGCACAGCATCCTGATTTCCTCACCGGCTGCATGGTGCCTCCAGCAATGATTACAGCACGGCATTCTTCCACCACCTTGGCAAAGTGGACAGCTGGATTCAGCAGGAGGAATTTAAGACTGCTCTGACCGACTGTGCCTTGGAAAAGGAGAGAAGGAGAATCAGGAGCTAGCTGTGGGATATACACACTCAGGGATATATAAGAGATTCTCCCTCGTGCCCTGGGCACTCTGGCAGGTCCTCACTTCTCAAAGCAAGGACTTGCTATTCAACACTGACAGAGGCAGCAGCAGGCGAACCAATCTGGAAGTTACCTTCTGCTTCCTAATCTCTCCAGAGCTGCAGTAAATTGCAGGATGAAAACATCCAAAACAGGAGCAGAGATCTGCAAACCCTGGCACCAATGCCTTTAGTTAAGAATTCCTCTGGGGTCATGAGCATCCTCAGACAGACCAAGCCTGCCAGCCTGCATCATATATGGCACAGAAATGTTGCAGGCTCCTCCCAGGCTCCAGATCTCCTCCCTCACTGCCAGTGAAGCACCCTGCTCGTGACTTACTCATGCCACCTCTCCCCAGCTCGCCCTTTGCAGTACCTTGTCTGTTGAGAATGACTCTGCCATCTTGGTTTGCATTTGTGAGGGCTGACAGAAATCCTTCAATCTGCATCAGTGGGGAGGCAGCTCGGAGCTGGTCGTTCTCAGCCTCCACAGGAGGGCTCTGGGCGGTACCTGCTGGCCCGAAAAGGAAAGGAGAGGCAGGCAATTTAGGCCACACTTCTAAAGACAGGGATTAAACATGAAGTATGTTCTGCAGGAGCATGATACCTGGTCTACATGTGCAGGCAGAGAACAAAGACCCAGTAAAGGGGAAAACCCAAATTCTGTCTCATTGCTACAAAAGAAAAAAAAATAAAATAAAAACAAAATCTGGTTTTTTTGTGGTCTGCACCACTAAGCAGAGCTACACGCAGTAGCTCTGGACCCAGAGCCAGCAGGACACAGCAGTGCAAAGCTTGAGTGTGTGCAGTGTGAATATGGACTCACATCATCATTCAGCTTGGAAGGGACCTCAGGAGATCTTCTAATCAAATGTATAATTGCCTAGGTCAGCTAGCCAGACTTGTTAAAAAACACCTACACAGGACACCTCCTGCAGTCTCTCATTCTTCAAATCTGCCTCCCACCTTTCCTCATGTAGATTGATGCAGATTCCACATCCTCACTGTGCCCTGAAGGGGAGGATGTCTGAACTCACCCTCCTTATCAGATCCCTGCTGAAGGGTCAGGAGAAAGTTCTGCAAACCAGCCAGCTTCTGGTTCTCCTTGTTGTTTTTCACAGCTGTGGCAGAGCCTCCATATCGCTCCATAAACCCAAAAAGCTGCCAAACAAAAGGCATAAATACTAAGATACCAACAGTAGGAATCAGACAAGATAAAAGCAGGTTTGCTGGTCTGCCACATCTGCCACAGATAAAGTTCCTTATTAGGTGTTCACAAACCAGCCTGATCAGAATCCATCAGCACAGCCCGGAGCTTCCATTACCTTCCTACAGCTACTGAATCAAAACCAAAACAAGCCTCTGATGCTTGTTCCTCCAGCACAAGTCTACCCAGCTGGCAGGTTTGAGGCCAAGCAGCACAGAATTAGCACCCACTGGAATACCCATGGTACACCACACTGTATGTTTCTTTGCTGGAAAAGCAAAAGTTAATCTGCACATACAGTGCTTTTTGCAGGAATTATTTTGTTTGCAGAGCAGGGCGGAGAAGACAGGCTCCCACCCCGGCTGTTGCATCTTCCACTTCATATTCCATGTCTGAAACAGCATTGGAACACTGCTGACCACAAAACCTCAGGGGCAAGTACCTTCCTGCTGATGAGGCTCTTCTCACAGTAACGCTGAACCTGTTGGAAGAAGACAGAAAAATGAACTGGCATTCAGTATCTGTTCTCCCATCCTGCTGTCCTTGATCCCTAACCAGCAGGGATATCACTTGTTGTGCTTCTGAGGAGAGTTGCACAGCTCTTTGTGAGCTCTGCCTCCCAGACAACAGTTTATTACAAAGGCATTGCATCCAGAGTGGAAACACACAGTGCTAAGGGGTTGTGTTTGGAGGTTCAAGGGATGGCTTGCAATACTGGAGTACTGTGGTTTCGGCATCCTCAGCCCTTACAGTTTAGCTCTGCCTACAGACAGCTTCTGCACTTGTACATGCTTAATCATTTGCTTCCCTCTACCCCAAGAGCACCTATCCAGCCTCAAAGCACTTTTACCCAGACTGCAGAAGAGACCTGTACACTGGGGAGGTGGGGAGACCCTGCCATGTGTGCCTTGGCTCTACTTCCAGCTCTCACATGCACTCCCCAATAACCTGGAACCACCACCTGTGCCCCAGCAGACAACAACATTTGCATTACCTTGAAGAGGTTTATATTGTCAATCTGGCTCTGAAATAGAAAGTCGTTGATGGATTTTAGCACTGTCCCTGAAAGAAAAGGAGGGAAAGGAGAAAATCTTTATTACTGCTGGGCCTGCACCCACACCCACAGACTGACAGCTGCACACACCAGGCATTCACTCCAGCCTTACCTGTTTGGGAAACTGTCTGAGAGCCAGGATTCTGATTCACGTTACCTGGAAAACATGAAACCAATTCAAGGAAGGCTTTCAATGGGTCTGTCTCAAAATTAGGCAAGAAACTAATGACTGAGGTGATAGGCACATTGCACCATGACAAAACCCAAGAAATAACTACACCTCTGTAAAATGTAGCTATACAGACAAAACACCTCCCACTCAGTTTTAATTTGCCCTGCAGCGTAGCCCTACACTGTAGGACAAGTGTGCTGCTGCCTCCTAAGAAGCACCACCTACATTCCTTCTGTGGCAGGAAGCAGCAGGTAGGGTGGGTGCTCAGGAGTGCTCACACACTATGTAGTCATCATGCTGCAAAGGTAAAGGGACAGGGACTGCAATGCATCCCTCCTGAGTGCAGCAGCAGGGAGCTGGGAGGCACAGAGGCTGGCAGGTGATTGGGAAGAGGGGAAAACCTGAGGACACCTCCATGCCCAGACTCCAACAACCAGAACAGGATTAACTGCTGCCACTCGCTGCGTTTTATGTCCTACTGTTTAACATCCACCTCACATCCCACTTTTGCAAACTCAGTCATGAAGCTGCACAGAGGCTGCATTTTCTAATGAAAGCACTTCAATGAGTGTGGGGAAGAGTGGCAGGACAGAGCAGGAAGAGAAGTAACATCTGAGAGAAAGGCAGATAGCACCACCAGCCCCCTGCCCCAAAGGGCTGCATTTCTCCTGAGCATAGAGGAAGGTCTTTATGAACTTAGGACAGGCTCTCCCCTCAAGACATGCTGAGGTCTAGCAAGCAAATCACCAGAGAAAAAGAGCTCTGTGGATTCCTGTGGATCTAAAATCACAGCAAAATGGTAATTTTTTCACAAAGGACAGGCACCACTCAAGAAAGATTCATTCTGCAGAGGCATGCTGACACATGTAGAGGCCTTGCTACCAGATGACCCAGGAGATTTATTCCACACAGCTCTTGTGCTGCACTGTCATACATCTGCTGTATTCCTCACTTGGCGTCTTACATCATCCCCACTCAAATCAGATCTGAAAACCATACAGAAAGAGAAGAAAACTGCCTCTACAACTTACAATGTCATCTGCTGATCCTCAGCAAATGAAACAAAGAGAAGGGTGTCAAGTAGACACCAGTCAACTTCCCCACCTTACAAACCAGCCTAAGAAATAAAATTACTGGCTTCTGAACCTATACGTGAGCAACACTTCCCCACAGTCTCTGCGGAGTGGGGAGGGGAACGGTGTCCTGAGGAAGCACTAACTAGCTTAGAGCCAATCAGTATTCCTGGAGGTAGAACTGGTTTTCTTACCTCCCAGCATGGCCACAAACCGCTCCAGTAAATACAGGATCTGCTTAATGTACATCAAGTTCTTTGCCTTCAAACGTTTCCTACGAAAAATGAGACAGATATTAGGCCCTAAAACATCCTCAGGCACTAACACAAGCAGCTGAGCTGCAGAGACAAGTACCTGAACTCTTCTTCATTTTGGAGAGACAGGAACCAAGAATGACTTCTCCCAGGCTCACTCTCCCTCTTTGTGGCAGGGCATAGTCCTCTGGACACCCTGCCCAAGGCCACCCCAAAGCACTCACCCACATACCCCACACTGTTCCTACCATTGCCCCTCTCCTCACACATCAGTTACAGTTTGTTATTACAGTGGCAGTGATGCCTCAAGTCCCTGTTGCAATAATGCTCCACAAATTCAAAGTTATTCAAAGCACTGAGCACAACAACCAACCACAGCAGGGATGACAAGATGCAGAGCCAAAACCCACATACAGCTTCCTCCTCCTCAGAGCTTACTGCCTCTACCATAATGCCAGTCAGCACATGAAAGACTAAGGTCAAGGAGAGACATAAGAGACTGAATCTTTTAAAACTCTGCATCACAAAGCAGAAGTGACTAGAGGGAGATATTTGGAAAGGAACTGAGTATAAGGGAAAGCTCAATCCTCAGGGTATCCCCTTCTCACTGCTTAATACCAGCCCCAGGAGTCTGACTTAAGACAGATTCTAGACAAAAATAATGAAGCAACTGCCTTTTCATCTGCAGAACTATTAATGCAGTAACTTTACACCAGGGAAAAGCGAGAAAGACTCTGCAAGAAAGACAAGCCATGGCATCCAGACTGCCTGCCACTGCTGTGCAGTTTTCCCCTGGGATCCTCACCTGTATCGCTCCATGTACTGGGACAGCTGGGAGTGGGCACAGCACAGCTGCACAAACAGAAAGGAGGGGCTGTTGTTACCAAGGAGTGAAGAAAGGGCAGTCTGCTGGATGCAGAGCTCCCTGTCCATTGGCAGGCCAGGCCGTGACTCACCTGAGAGCCGCTGACCTCCGCACTGTGGATACAGGTGATGGTGTCTATGAGGTTGTGGGCCTCGTCAATGATCACGACCTGGTCCTTCAGCTTGATCCCAGCAGCGCTCCTGGTAGGCTCGTGCAAGAGCATCTGGTAGGGCAGCACCACCAACTACAGGAGAAGCACACGCTGCCCTGATTCCAGTTCTCATCCTTCCAAACTCAAGGCACTCTCCAATCACTCATTAAAGGCCTATCTCAGAGGGCCTTGCAGAATTCAGCCAAGTGACTTATTATGGGAAAGGCAGGAAGAGAGACAGGAGCACACTTGGCTTGAGAGGGTCACTGGGATGTAAGCTGAAGAGAAATGATTGTGCTACAATTGCATATTGGCTCAGGTTACCTTCCAAATCTCCTGTGAAGCACTGAAAGCATGTCTTCTGAGAGAGAACCAAGCAGGAAAGAAGAGCTAAGAGCACACCCATGTGTCAGTATTGCCTCATACTTACTGAACCTTTCAAATCCTTCAGAATGCTGAGACATCCTCACAGCCTCCCTATTAACTTCTGATGGGAATTCTCATTTTCCTTTGCTTTCTCAGCAAAACTACAGTTGACAGCAACACAGCCTGTTTACAGACTCCCACAATATTCAGCAACAGCATGAAGGGAGCAGGCAATTGATTTATTTTTAGAGTGCCTGGCATTAATTCTGCTAAAACTGCAGACCTTACCTGAGCAGCAGGAATGGCGTATCGACTCCCATAGTATGGGCAGGCTTTGGTCTCCCTTCCCAAAGACACCAACTGCTCAATGTCCTTCACTTCCACCAGAACCTCATCGCGGAGAAACTGCATTTGCTCGTAGGAATAAAATGGGCACACGGCGCGGCTCACGCGTCTCTTCTTCCCCTCATTCTCTTCATCACTCTTCTTTTCTAACAGCAGAAATCAACAGAAAGCCATGAGCAACACACAGTAGCCTAAAACAACCACTGTGCAGAACTTCATGGATTTCAAAGCAAGCTCTGTCATGTATTTTTGACCTATGGCTTACTTAAAAATTATTCAGCTTTCACATTTCCATCTCCACAGTGGACACCACTCTTGACAGTTAGATTTAGCCATGTGACATTTCTAGTGCTGAGTTAACAAACACAAGTACCCTTCCATAGTCCTGACCAACTTAACACACTGAATACACACTGAATAACATACTGAGATCTGGATGAAAATACATCCAGATCTCAGCATCCTAGCCTGAAGATCAAGAAAAGTAAAAGCGCTGGGGATCTCTAGCTCTGCTCCTCCAACCTGTCATTTCCAAGCTCCTAATGCTCTCTTGCCAGAACTGATTGGCAGTGCCCACTGTCTCCAGATTCTTATAGCAGCTTTATCTGCAATTGCTTCCCCAGGCTGGAAGTCTTCCTACCATGTTTGTTCTTTTGCATCTCCATGCAGCGGTCATTGATGAGCTGGAGAGCACCCAGGCGTCGCACCTCCTCATTCACACACAGGTTCTGAGATGTGCAAAGAGAGGAAGAGGAAGGGGGTCAATTCTGAACAGAGCGCCCCGTGTTCTCAATACTTCTTTAAAGCAATCTTAGGCCAGATTCCAAAATGGAAAAGTCTACCAGTCAGACAGTGTGCATACTAACTGCTACAAACATGCTCGAAACCCATAAAAACTTTGCAAGGATAAAAAAACAAGGAAAGGTGCACTGAGAGGGCTCACTGCTACACAACAGCTTCTAAAAAACGCTGCCAGAAGTACTAGTAAGAGGAGCACCTTCTCAGTGACTCAGACATCTGTACTATTCTACATCAGAAAAGGTAAAACAGACTCTTGCATTTACATCAAAGGGTAAATGACCAAAAGAGAGTTCACAGAAAAATCTGCATCACATAGATCTGTGCTGAGACCCATGACTGCTTTGGTTTATCCAGTGGGAGACTCAGACAATCCCCGAGGTGCCTTCTGTGGCACCAGATCCACACACCTCCTCACAAAGTCTCTCCCACGAGGTTAACGTGCCCTCTGGATCCCTGGAGAACAACACCACATACCTGCCTGGATCCCAAGGAGACCAGACGTGTGTCTTTGCCAAAAGGACTTTTCTGGACCTCGTGCACAAACTGGGAGAGCTGGGAGTGAGTGCGGCTGCAGTAGTAAATCTGCAACGAGGGAGAACAAAGGGAAGACAAGAAGAACATGGAAGCCAATCCCCTACCTACAACCAACCCTGCAAGGATGCAGCCAAGCACTTCAACAAGGTTCACCTCGCTCAAGTCTTCCAAAAGACAAGTTTGAGTGTCACAACTGTTGAGGCTAAAAGCCCCATCTTTGTTTTCTCCTATGCATTTGTCTTTGTTTCCACCTAATTTTCCAACATCTCTATAAAAACAGGGACTCACCATTGGAGAGTAATAAAAAGCTATTTATTGCAGTGTGCTTTCACAGCAAGCCACAGCAAAAATTAAGCAGTGCTAGCAGACAAAGCTGCTTAGGCAGCCAGTGTAGTCCAGAAGGAGATGAGCACAGCAGAACTAGTTGTCACTATCAACAAACTTGGCAGTTCTTGTACGCTACTTCCTAAATCCTTCTGTACCACGTGACTGTTGGAAAGGTGCAAGGAAGCCATCATTCTGCTCAATCCTACACTATTTTATGAGGTGACACTATTTACTCTCCTCATCTCACCTTAGTCACGTGCTCCTCTTCCAAATCATCATCATCATCTTCTTCCAGCCTAAGAAAAGAGAAAGCTCAAACAGTTGCTTTTCAGCAGATCAGTGGCAGTAAGAATCAAATTATGCTCTACTACAAGAGAGAGGTCTCAAAAGATACAGAAGGTTAAGTCATCTCAAAAAAAACCCTCAGATCTTAACCCAGGTGGTAAAAGAAAAATCAACTTTTTAGGAATAGTGTAAGTGTGCACAATCAAGTCAAGCCTTGCTCTTTAAAAGGAAAATGTCTTTAGGGCTCTGCCTCTTGCAAATTCAAGAATTTTTTTTCTTTTGATTCTGGGGTTTCTAAGTCCCAGGCATAAGCTAATCACTGCTATACTATTCTTTGGTGAGCTTATTTATTTATTTGTGTAAAGCTTTCCCTTTAGAGGCAATTTACCACCCTCCAGCTATTGCATAAAGAAAAGCTTCAGGAAAGCCCTCAGCTGCCACAGAGTTCCTCAAAGGCAACAGCAGTTTAATGTTTGATAAACTCCATGTAAATGAAGTAGTTAAGTGTTTTTCAATTTTTAAGGCAGAAGGATTCTGTCTAGATACTAATTAGTAAATTTGTATTTTAAACACATTTGACTTTTTGTGCTGAAGGATGACTACTGGCTTTCTGCATAAACCAAATGTATGAGAGAGAAAAGTGTGCATGAGGTTTTCATGCTGAAGCTCCATCTTTAGAAACGTGAATGTCTCTCCCTTTAGAGTATCAAAAGATGCCAGTGCTAATCTGCAGGACTGACAGCTTCCTCTGATGTTGTGGGTTCCACTCTGCTTTTCCAATGCAAGCAACTTAATCTCAAATCATTCACTCATATCCAGAGGCACTTTTGGGAAACTGGGTGTGGGTAAAGGCAGGACACTGCCCCACATTTTAAGATGTACTTTCTCAGAAAGCATTTCAGGTCACTCTGATCAATCTAAGAAAAGCTTAAAAAAACCAAACAAACAATTAAACAAAACCCCAGAACAACCACTACCTTACACACTCTGAAAAGGTGAGAAACTCTTTTGAATAAAATCTGCACCATTACAGGTGACATCTCTTTAATCTGAGCAAGCCAAAAAACTATACAGAAAATGCTTCTTTCGCATGGAACCCCCTCAGTCCCTGTCCTTACCCAGATACCACCTTCTTTTCTTCATCACTCTCATATTCAGCAAGAATCAGCTCCTCCTCATTGTGATCCAGCTGGTCCAGAACATCTGCTCCAGCTCCCTGTGACAGAGCTTCCTTGCTCAGCTGAAGAAGGCGCTTTGTCTCATCCTCCTCGGATCTCTGAGAGGAACACAGCAGTGCAGAATTTCTCATGTAAAAAGAGAGGCAGCACCAGCATCACTTCGTGGCACAGACAGGTCAGAAGACGGCAGAGTCCCTCACACACAGCACAGGGAATGACTCGCTGGGTAAACCCACAGCAGGACAAGCAGGTGCACCAAAGGGGCCTGAAGCTGTCCAGCCCCACAGAATGCAGCTGTTACCAACAATCAAAGACTTGCCCACAAAGATAGTCAGGAAAGGGAAACATAAAGAACCTTCTGTGCCAAAGGCCTTCTGAACTAACAGAACCTCAAAGAAGCATTCATGTAAGTATTAATTGCTTTAAGTGGCCCAAATCTGCCCGAGGAAAAAAAGTGTGTAAATAAACCTAGGCAAACATATAAGGATATAATTAAATGCTCAGTGCACACTTAATTCAAAACTAGGATAAACTCAGCATCTGTTTTAGAACACAGAGCACAAGACTTCTCTTGCTTCTCTTTTTTCTCCAGTTATATGATTGCTATTCTAACACAAGTCTAGCCTTCAAAAAAATTTCCATCAAGTTGTTGAAGAAGAGTTTCCTGATTAATTTTTGTGTCCCGATAAAGTTTGGTTTTCAATCTGAAAACAGTATCTTCCAATGTCAATGAGTGTTTTATTACCATGACATTCTAAAGAAATGCAGTTGGTAAGCCCTTACACAGAAGATTAATTGCTTTTCCAAGTCTCTGTAATATTTCTCTCATTTACTTTCTTGCTTTTTATCATGCTTCTCATTTCACAGGTTCTGCATCCTCTTAAAAGAGACAAGGTCTTTGTTTCACTTGTATTTTATTTGTTGTTCTTTACTATTTCTGTAACATCCCTTTGACAGGAGTTGACCAAAACATTATACAACACTTGAGATGGAGCACACTAGAAACCAACAGCCTGGCAGCCTCATAAATCTGCCTCTTTGGGGATCTGAAATGTGTATTTCTGGAAAGTTCCACTCATATCATCAAACTCTTAGAGTTCAGAGTACTGAGGCCAGTTCATTCACCTGAATTACAGAAAATATAACTGAGAACATTTTGTATGCAGAAAAGAAACACTTCTGAACAATATAATCATGTTTACCATGGAAGTAAACAAAAACAATCATTCCCTAGTGGTGAGTAAAGTACAACCAACGCATGACCTGGCTTCCTTTGCATGGTATTCTGTTCCCATGACCATAAATTTAACCAGTTTTTATTCCAGAAGTACAGAGAGCTTTAAAAAAAAAAAAAAAATCCAAGTATTAAAACATTTAAAGAGAAGCAGAGGGCCAGAGGTCATCAAAACAAACGTCATTTCTGCCCACACACAAACACACTCAGAGGAAATTACTGATGCACAAATTGTTTTTCACATCATTTAAAAAGAAAATCTAACCAAAAATTTTGGATGGCAAATTTCAGCATTCAAATATAAAGAGCTCCTCAAAAAGGCAGTTGAAGGCACAGACATAAGCATGAACAACACTCAGTGCAACCAAAACAGAAGGTTCTGTGGAATAACTCACCTTCCTCTTTGCTGCATATTTTAACTGCACGTTATTGCGAATTTTCTCGAGACGATCTTCTCGCTTTTTCCTCCTGATCTGCTCTTCCTACAATAAAGGGAGAGGGAAGTGTATTTAGTCCTCAACCCTTGGTATAAGCTCTGGGAATAGTGAAATCAACTCTGTGACCACCACCAAGTTTGCATCGCAGACCACCGCCAAATTTGCCTCATGTGTCTTTCCACTCATCACCCGGGATACAGGAACAGTTTGCCCAGAGGCTGTGGAGTCTCCTTCCCTGGAGGTATTAAAAAGCCGTCTGGACACAATCCTGCTCCAAGGGCTCTGGTGCCGGGAGGTTGTTCTAGATGACCTGCAGTGGTCCCCTCCAGCCCCAGCCATTCTGTGATATCAGCCTTCCCAATCCTTTCCTCGTTATCTCGCCCATCCCCTACAGATGAACATTTCCCAAACCTTTAGCCTGTCCACCTTGTCCCGCTCCTCCTTCCTCTGCACGAACGCCGTCACCCAGTCCGGTTCCCCGGCCGTGCCGGTGCTTCCCTCGTGTCCCGGCTCCGCCGGGCTCAGCCCCTGCAGGAGCCGCTCCTCCTCCTGCCGCTTCTTCTCCTCCAAGTCCCGCAGCCACGAGAGGGCCCCGCAGATGAGGCTCAGGGATTTTCCCTGCCGTGGGAAGCCAACAGGGTGAGGGAGCGCTGCTGTCACAGACACCACACCATCCATCCATCCATCCATCCCGCAGCCGTGCCCGGCCCCGGCCGCGGCCCCGCCGCCTCACCGTGCCCGTGGGGCTCTCGAAGATGCCGACCCGGCCGGCCTCCAGCGCGCCGTACAGCGCCTCCATGAACTGCTCCTGGATGCGGTACGGCGTGTAGGGGAATGGGAACCGGCCGCAGGCAGGGCCCGGAGCCGCCTCCACCCCGCTCTCCATCCTGCTCTCCACCCTGCTCTCCATCCCGCTCTCCACCCTGCTCTCCATCCCGCCCCGTTCGAACCGGGCGCCGGAGCCGCCCCCGCCTCTTCCCGTGACGCGGCGGAAGGACCGGGGCTGTCCCGTCCTCCCTCCCCCGCTCCCATCGCTCTTCCCGAGCATCCCGCCTCGCCAAACCCCGCCTGGTGCTCACCCCCCCCCCCCCGCCCCTTCCCACCTTCCATCACGCACAGAGACAGAAAACTGGGTTGTACACGGGAGCGAAAAACAAAAAAAGGTTTTATTTCGGATGGAAACACGTAGTAACAAAACATTGCAATATACGTTTATGTAATACCCAGTCGTTGGCATAGTAATAAATGCAAATATAATCGTTCCTAACTGTTAGGTGCTGAACTTTATATGTTAATATTTTTCAAACAACGGTGAGCTAAAGAAGAGTAGCATACAAAAGACTACAGAACTCCAGTCAGTCTCTGGACCAGCAGTAAGAACTCACCATGTAACATTTCAGACTAGGACATCTAGGGGAAAAGTCCTGTTTTTTGGTTAAATAAAATAAGGCCACATTTTTTCCATGTTTCACTGATGTCCCAAGTTGGAAGGAGTTTCAAATCAGTGACAAGAAATCTGGAAGAAGCTGTCACAGACTAGTAATGGGCTGCTTTTCAACTGGAAACGCTTCCGCATCCACGTTTTCTGGGTACATACTCACCTATCGTGAGGTAGGAACTTACTGTTTCACGTAAAATTTGGAAAAGACAAAATAGACTGAAGTTCAGCTCCAAAGTCTCAGACTCAAAAGATTTGAAAATGCCTTGTCAAACATGGGTAAACTTGTCAAACAAGGGTAAACTTACTACATTCATGAAAAACAAGAGAGTTCAGTTCCTAAGACTACTACAGTGTCTAACAAGCTAAAGTTTTGAGCCAGAACCAACCTGAAACATTTTATTATTATCTTCACTTTTGTTGTATTTTACAAGCCCTGTTCTCCCACTTGTTATCCTACCACATATTCTCAGCCCCTGATTTACCCTGAAGCTGATGCTCATTCCTCACGTTCCTGGCACTCTTCCTAAACCACCAGCACTCAGCTGTTAGGACTAACTCCCTGTTTCCAGACCTCTTAATGGTTTTTGTGACACTGGTGTTTAGCACCCAGCCCTGACACCAGAGATACCGTTTCTCCAGTCTCTTCACACCGTGGTTCTCATTACCCACCTTTTTAAGGTACCCCCAACACTACTTTAGTTTCCTGAACACCCACTCCAGGCTTATGGCAGAAGCGAGTGGAAAGCGAACACCCTTCTACCCACCACACTTCTATAGGGTGTCTTGGCCGCATGGATTCTCAAATGCACTTTAAGTGTTGAGCTTTTCCGGAAGCTTTTCCCGCACTCACCGCACTCGTAGGGCTTGGTTCCTGCGTGGATCCTCAGGTGGGCACCGAGGGCGGAGCTGTGCCTGAACGTTTTTCCGCACTCCTCGCACTTGTAGGGTCTCTCCCCACGGTGGATCCGCAGGTGGACGTTGAGAGCCGAGCTCCGCCGGAAGCTGTCCCCGCATTCCACGCAGATGAAGGGCCGCTCCTCGGTGTGTGTGCTCTGGTGCTTGGCCAGGGTGGAGTGGTCGCTGCACCTCCGGCCGCACTCGGTGCACTGGTAGGGGTTAGGCAGGAGGCCGCCGTGGTACATGGGCAGGGCCTTTCCTCCGTGGATCCGGCGGTGAGTGGTGAGCGCCGAGCTCTGGCTGAAGCTCTTCCCGCACACAGGGCACTTGTAGGGCTTCTCGCCCGTGTGCGTCCGTGTGTGGGTCACCAGTGAGGAGCTCTGCCGGAAGGTTTTCCCACACTCGGTGCACTCGTATGGTTTCTCTCCCGTGTGAATCCTCTGATGCCGAATGATGGCTGAGCTGTCCCGGAAACACTTCCCACAGTCTTGGCATTTGTGGGGCTTCTCTCCCGTGTGGACTCTCCGGTGTATGATCAGGGAGGAACGGTCACTGAAGCTTTTCTCACACCGGAGGCAATTAAAGGGTTTCTCACCCTTGTGGCTGCGCTGGTGGACGATGAGATGCGAGTTCTGGCTGAAGCTCTTCCCGCACTCGTTGCACAGGTAGTGCCTCTCTCCCGTGTGGGTCCGCTGGTGCCTGATCACGTTGGACCTCTGGCTGAAGGTCTTCTCGCACTCGTTGCACTGGTAGGGCTTCTCGCCAGTGTGGATCCGCTGATGTTTGATCAGGTCCGAGTTGCGGGTGAAACTCTTCCCACATTCGGAGCAGCTGAAGGGTTTCTCTGCCAGGTGGATCCTCTGGTGTTGGCTCAGGTAAGAACTTCGGCTGAAGCTCTTCCCGCATTCGTGACACTCATAGGTTTTCTCTCCCACTGGCTGAATCCAAATGGCACTATTCCCACACATGGGTGGGTCGGGCTTGTTCCCAGCAAGGATAACCTTGCTGATGTGGCCTCTACCGCTGTCCTCGCACTCCCAGATTTCCATCCCGTAGGGAGTTACCATTCCCTGTCTCTTTGCAAAAGACGCCTCCATCTCACTTTCCATCTCCAGCTCCTGCTTGCAGTCTTGTCTTTGATTGGCGTTCCGCAGGGTATCTCCTGTGAGCTTCCTGGGGGAACACAGACGCAATTCAGCTCTCACAGGACCTTCCTGATGAAGGCTGCTGTTCTGCATGTCGCCCGTGGTCCTGTCACCTGCTGAAGTGAACAGAAGAACTGGCAATGAATAGCCCCCTGCCTCTCTGAAGGAGAAACCCAAACAGAAGGGCCACCAAGACCTGCTGCACCATGAGCTGACAGCACAGGAGACAGCCCCTCAGTATCTTCTCAGGGCGGAGGGCACAGAAACCAAGGAGCATAGGAACAGAATGTGACTCAAGAATGGGTGGCCACTGTGGCACAGATTGCAAAGGGGGTCCTCTGTCTTAAATTTACAGCCCTAAAGGGCAAGACTTGTCACTTGCTTGCCCTCAAAGTTCCCATGTAGCAAGGTTAGACTGCTCTCCTCAACAATCCCCACTGTATCTGCTTCCCTTCCTGCTGCCTGTGAACCACTGGTCTTCTCTCAACATTCCCGTGCTTAATCAAGGAAGGAAACAGCCACCACCACTGGAACTACATCTACCCAAGCAGATGCCCAGTAGACTATTTTCCTTCTTCTTTCCAGTCATAGCACTCTTCCTTAAAAAGAAAGCCCTATATATCATACAGCAAATTCTGTCTAAATTTTGTCTACAGAACAGATAGGCCAGTGAGTGGAAAGATAAACTGTTTTATTAATCAATCAGGAAAATGAACCTTTAGACTGAAACATTTAGAGGCTCCTGATTTTTCACTGGTTGTACTCATTTGGAGAACACGCCTTGAAAATGCATGCTGGAGCGTGAGGTAAGCGGATGAGCTGGATGGCACTGCTTAAGATCATCCTCTGACATGGAATATGAGGTCATGCAGCAGGTTTTGTTTCAGGTGATCTGCAGATTTTGGAAGGCACCACCACACTGGTTATATCAATTCCCAAAGTTTTATTTGCAACACTCAGGGATGAAAAACATTTGTAGTACAAATAAAGGTGCTCAAAAGCATCTCAAAGCACATCAAAGCAGCAAAGTGACCAATAAAGCATTAAAAATACTGTCTGTGTGAAAGGGAGAAAAAGCCACATTTTGGTTAATATGTTTTTTAACACTCTGAGCGTAGTCTTTGCTGAAAAATACACAGGATTTGGTTTCATTTTGGACAGGGTCTGGATACCCCAGGAGCGTATTTAGTCTTTGTCATACCCTGCCCACAGATCTTCCTGAAAGCAGCATCTCTACAGTATGGGAGCAGGAGAGGCAGGGTGACTGCAGAGCGTGCAGCACAGTGTACATACCACATTTTCAGCATTCAGCTCTTCCCTTCCTGGACATGTTTCATGCAATTTCTCACCTTGTGAGCAGTCTCTCTACTGTCCTGGTATTCAGTTGCTTCTGGCCGAAAGGTTGTTTCTCTTCACTCCATCTGAAAGGTTAAAGCCAAGTTGGGGACTGCAGGTCCTGATCAGAGGAAAGAAAACAGACATAATAAATACCCATCATAGTAGCAGTGGTGTAGAATGAGATTTCAGGAGGATAAGTGTCTAGGAACTGGAAGCAACCTAGACCATAGGAAACATGAGTCAGGGTCACTTTCTATCCTGCCATGCACACTGTGACACTGCTGTTCGGGTCCGATAACCAGGGCCATCTCATGTAGCACAGACAGGTCAACCACACACACTGAGAGCTGCCTGCCAGCTTGCTGCCTTCTCTCAAGTGTCTGGATGTTCCTCCTGCTGCACTCCCAGACCAAAAATGCCTCCTGACGAGTTTTGTATAAAAAAAAATATCGATTCTTCAAACCCTGTTCTCCCCATCACCTTTCTTCCCAGTGAACTAAAGGGGAACATAATGTAACTAATGCAGTTCCGTTCTGCAGGTGGAGTAAAAATGCCACCTTCACAACCAGGCTGCTTTTTGCCTGTCTGGAACCCTGTTTATTGCCTTCACTGAAGGAGTACCTCGCTCAGTTGCTCTCAGTGGATCAGCCAGGCACGCACAGATCTGGGCAAGAGACGAGATTTTGATCTGCTCACACATTTATTGACAGGAACAGTCCAAAGGCAGAATTTTTTGTCCTGTGCTCCATCGAAATGGCCTCCTTCCAGATGGACTTTAAAGAGCTGGCAGTGAGCAGGAGTTTGTGCACAAATACCAATATGTCCACACTCAGCCTGTCAGGGGGAAGAAGGGGGAGGGAGGCATCAGGGAGGCAAGGAGGGAGGAAGCGGGAGCAGCAGAGTGTTGGGAATGCAGCTGTCTATGACATCACCAGTGAAGAAGTGGAGGTGACACCTCTGGCAGCACACTGGGCCCCGACTGTCGGCCCTGCCTGTCACAGTCCCTGCTCACAGCTCGATGCCGGCTATGAGGGCTTACCTGCTTTTGTCTGGTGAGTAGGAAACATCTCTCCTCCAAGCCCTGCTGTGAGGAAGGGCAGCTGAAGCGGCTGCTCTGCACCCCTCCCCATTTCTCCTCATCCTGGGCAGTCTGGAGGCAAAAGGAAGGGATGGGAACACCCTCCAACACCTCAGGTGCAAAGATCCCAAGGCTTACAATTTTGCCAGTTTTCATCCACTGGTGCTGGTAGTGGCCTAGGAGCTGGGGAGCAGTCAGAGCTGGATGTGTAGGCACAGGCTGGAGCAGAGGTGGAGACTGGAGATAGGGACACTTGAGTGCATTAAAGCAGACAGAAGCACAGAGATCTAGACTTGACCTGCGAGGCCAGGAGGAAAGAGCTGGCCCAGTGAAGCAACAGAGGAGGCAGGAGAAAGAGGTCTGAGAGAGGACCTTGGTTAAAGACCTACTTAGCCAGAGGAAGAACATTTGCAGAGGCTAAAAATCTTGAAATGGAACAGTCTCCTTGCTCCAGCCCCAACAGCATAGCAATATTCCCAGTTTAAGCCATGACTTCCAAGACATTTGTCCCAGTTCAAGATTTGAATCTCCAGAGCTATGGTGAAGGCCCCTCAGCCAAGTACTGTCCCCAAAATACTACACCCCTTTCAACACGGGTGGAGCAGGTTTTCCCCAGGTCTGGAGCCACCATCTCTAGTCTGTTACTGTACTTCCCACATGCTGGATCCTGCATCCAGAAAAGGCAACGGAGATCTGGATTCAGCCCTCCAGCTCTTCTGAATGTGGCATGATTAGCGCTTCCTTCTCCCTCTGACTCCCTGCACCTTATTTTTCACCAGTGCTCTTGGGTTGGGTCTGCATAGTTGGCCCTCAGGGGACAAAGGCACAGCAGGCAGGAACGCCACTCTCCAAACAGGAGTACCGCCAGTTCTTCAAGTTCCTCCGGATCACCCTCCAAGCCAGCACTGCCTGCCATCTCCGTGAGCTGTACGGCTGCCAGAACTCACTGGTCCAGACACTGGACAAGTACGAAAACCATGGAGTCATCCCTCAAGGTAAAGCCAACTGTGATTCCCAATAGCAGGGCGGCTGGATGGGGGTCCCACACGGCCAGCACGGGACCTGATCACTGGGAGAGAATAGACTCAGGAGGTGGTGAGGGAGAGAGGTGGGAAGCAATCCTGCAGTGAAGAGAAGGCATGTGCTCAGGCACATCCTCTCTCACACCTGATTGCATCCACACATGACCCTAGGACCAGCCTCCTCTCACACCCTGGGTCATGGAGATGACCAAGAAACCATCAAGTTTCTCACAAGGTTCAGAGGGTGCCCAAATGACACAGGGGTTTTCATGGAGGGACGTCACTCGACAGCGAGGCTATTGCTAAGAGCTGGTAGAATGCCAGCACTGAAGTTTATCACTAGATTTGTCTCTTTATTTGTCTCTTTCTAGGACCCATATGTTCCGAAATGCCAGGAAATCCTTTCTTCCCCAACTTCTGCACCTTTTCTTTTTACCGCTGTATTAAGAAAAAGTATTTTCTTAAGGTGAGTTATTTAGCTATTTCCCAGAGATTACGTGTGCCCTGGGCAAGTAACAGGCAAAAGGGAGAGCCCTGAAAATGAGGAAGTGGGAAAACAAGAGGCTAAAAGACAGGGAAGAGAGGAGAGAGCCAGGGGCAGCCCACCTTCCAGGGGCACTCACAGCAAGCTTCAGATGGCACCTGAAGCCACTTGCCAAAAAGGAGACTTTGCAGGACTTATCTTCAAGAAAATGAACCTTTGAGGACCACCTCAGCCCTCCTCTCCAGCTCTCACTCCCAATCAAGTTGAGACAATCTAGGTTTCTCCAGAAGAGAGGGGGACTCATGCTGGCTATAAGAGAAGGAAAGTAAAGACAGCTGTGAGTCCCATGAGAGTCTTACAGGGAGACTTGACAAAGAAAGGATATGAAGGTTTCTTTGCCTTCTTGGGCTCATCTTTGTCGGGAGTGGGAAAGATGGGATTGTGCAGTGAGAGCTAAACTGATAGAACGGGGGAATGCCTAGGTGCCTGCTCCTGAAGCCTCTACAGAGGTATGTTTTCTCCTCCACAGAGGATTGCATGCCCAGGAGAGAGCAGCACCAAGCTGAACCACGCACCAGGCACCAAGGACATTACCTCGAGCAGTGATGCCGTGTCATCCAGAAGCGTCAACCCGCAGCAACTTTACCCCACATCTCCCACAAGTACCCATCCAGCTGACTCCAGCCCTGACGTGGAAGTATCTGTGAACTCCACCTTCTTACCTGCTGGCCCAGAAGCCACAGAGGCGACAGCCAGTGGCCAGCAGCTGCCCAGAAGTGACATCGAGGATCTCCTCCTCAGGCTGCTAGATAGCCAGGTGCAGAGCTCGCTGCAGACACTGAAGTTGCTGTTGTCCGTTGGGAAAGCAGTGAAGGAAGAAGAGTTGCAGGAGGCTGCTGCGAGGCTGCTGGAGGCCCTGAACAATGCAAATGTGACTCAGTAGCCAAACAATGACATGGGTCAACAGTGTGGGAAATTACGGGGGAAAAGCCACCTCTTCCAAGTGCATGGTGGAACAGAGTCACGTGAAATGCTGTTGCTCAGGATTCAAAGAAAATTATGGTATCCTCTTGGAAGGGAATGCACTGAAAAGATACTGTTCTGTCCTGCAAAATCTGTGTGCTCGCTATTGCAAGTTATGGTGCTTGTTGTGTCACTCAAGGAATGTCACGGGAGAATGTTGTCTTTTCGTCATTAAATGCAGTGTTTCTGCTCAAAAGCATTAAGAGCAGGATCTTCTTTGGAAGTATGCATGTGAATATACACATACAGATACACAGGGCGTGCTCTCCAAATGCAGGAAGGCCTTATCCTGCAAGGATTGGGGCTTGCACATGGTTGACATCTACTTCCAAAATGATGCTATGAAACACACAGGATAAATATTCATATTAAGAACCTCCCTTTGTCTCAGAAAATCAGTCTGATTTATGGGGACTTTGGCTGAAGTGCTGTTCCTTTTCTAAACACTGAACGTACCTGTAAGTAAAACTGTGTCAAGGCATTTGGAGCTATCACTTGCTGCCGAAAGCAGAGTGGCAAATCTCCAGGAACCAGCTCTGCTGCTCTGAATGTCCACTCACAATGAGTTTGGAACTACCTCAAACTCAATATAAGCTCCAGTGGTTCTGGCTTTCAAGAGACCACCACTGAAGTGAGAAACCCCTTCCTTCTGCAGACCTTCTTGTAATCTGTTCCACCGAGGGCTATGAGGAGAAGGGGACCAAAGACATTTCTCCTTGAGGATGCACCACACCAAGCAACATCCCTGTGGAGACGGTCAGGGATGTTGGTTTTCTCTATGCTGCCTAACTGTCACAAACACAGCTGAGTGAAATACAGGCTCTCTATCCATTGAAGGAAGTTCCTTAGAAAGAAGATCTCAAAATCACAGGTTCTCCATTTGTTCTCAGAAATGTAATCTTTCCCAAGGCTGAAGGCAGGTCACACACAGGAAATATGCAAGCCCTGGAACAAGACTGCTGGCTTCCTTTCACAAAGGACTGCTCAGCTCACAGTCCTTACCTGGCAGGATCCCTAATAGAGCACTCACTGCCCTGGCATCACTCTGGCACACCAGCTCATTCTCTTCTCCCTAGAAAGTGGCCAAAGCTTCCAGATCCCTGCCTGAGGTACCAGGGCTTGTGTCCCCGCCAGCTGCCTGAGCAATGGCATCTCCTCCAGCCCCAGTAGCGGGGGCACTCCTGGCAGCATCCTTGCTTGCCATCACCGCCCTCGAGTCCCGGCTGGGGGTGTCACATTTGGCAACCGCGAGCCGATCGCTACAGATTTCCCACTCGGATGGCTCCGGCCGGGCCCTCCGCGAAGCCACGGCCCGGTGCGGACACCCACCCACGGCCGGGGCGGAGCGGGCAGCGGGGGCTGCGGGCCGGGCAGAGCCGCTCAGCGCCCGCACCCGCGCCCCGCCCGGGCCGGACCCCGCAGCTCTCCCGCAGCGCCTCGACACTGCCCCGGCGCTCCCCAGCCCGTCACTTCGCGGGGCTCCCTCGCCCGGCGCCGCCCCGCTTTTGTTGTGGGCTTACCCGAGGACTTACCGGGGCCGGGGCCATGAGCGCGGCGGCGGCGGCGGGGCCGGGGCAGGCGGGGCCGGGGAAGGCGGGGCTGGGGCAGGCGGCGCTGCGGGCCCGCGGGGTGAGGGGCGGCGCGCTGGGCTCCGCTGGCTCGGTGGTGTTAACCCTTGTGAACACCGGGCGATGGGGAGCTGGCTCGGTGGTGTTAACCCTTGTGAGCACCGGGCGATGGGGAGCTGTCTCGGTGGTTTTTAACCCTTGTGAGCACCGGGCGATGGGGAGCTGGCTCGGTGGTGTTAACCCTTGTGAGCACCGGGCGATGGGGAGCTGGTTCGGTGGTGTTTAACCCTTGTGAGCACCGGGCGATGGGGAGCAGGTCCGGGGCTCTGGGGCCGTGCCCGGAGGGAGGTGCCCGCTCGGCGCAGGGGGGCAGAGACCCGCCCCTGGGGGCTGCGGGGCTCGGCGGGGCTGCTGTCGCCCACCCTGCTCGGCGGTGCTGGGAAGGAGGCGGCTGGGCACAGGTTTGCATCCTAGTGAGTACCGGGGCTCTCCAGAGGCAGGAGCATCACTGGCTCCCAGGCGAGAGGAGCCCCGGTCGCAGCTCCTTCCTGCCCAGACGCACCGTAGTCAACAACCAGGCACAGTTCTCAAGGAGCCACGCAGCCTGGGTTTCCAGAGCTCCTTGCTCTCGATTCCCAGACCTGCCTGTGTTCTACCGAGCCTGCAGGCCCCAGCAGGTAGGGAAGCACCACTGCTGGAGCCTAGAGCTGCTTTCTTTGAGTGACAGGATGGTGTTTCCTTGCCCGGGAACTCTTACTCCGCTTCTCTCCACTACGGTTCCTCAAGGTTTTCTGAGACTGGTCACCACCCCAGCTTCTGCTGTGCAGGTACAGCTTAATATATCCCAGGACATACACATGTACAGCTTATGCCACAGGAAAGGATCCATCCATCCACCACAGGCAAAACTTACCCCTTGCAGTACAGCCTGCAAGTGCTGCTGGATCACAGACATTCGGACAGTTAATTTTTCACCAGGGGAACGCAGGAGTTGGCTGTTTCCTTTGATTGAGGTACAGTAGTAAGTAAGGGGCTGAAGTGTGTGGCAGTCAATTTCTGTCAATGACTGAAATATTTTTGCTGGGGTTTTGAGAAGAATGTTGGGAAAGTGTTGTTCACCAAGCCCTCCACTTGTGCAACTGAGGAAAAATGTTACCGTTTTTCAGGGAGCAACTGACTTCACAGTTCATCCACTCCTGCTTAAGTCTCTAATCTTGGGAGATAGAAAAGCACTAATCACACCAGTAAAGAAGGACAATGACATACCCCTTAGGTGATTTCAAGAAAATTAATGTTAACATTCAGGAACTTGGTAAATACTGGGCCATTTCCTAATTTCTAACTGCCCTCAGCAACACCAAATAGCATTCTTGTCTTCATCTTAGTGAGAACCCAACTAGCTTCCTACTTTTGGATAGCAACATTTCCAGAGACAGAGAGAGTGGAGTTATTCCTAAATACAAAGTCTGGACTGAGCGATTGCTGATTCCAAAGGAATTAGACTGCAGTCTAGACTTTGCAGCCTTCCTTTTTCAGAGGGGAGGACTTTGCACAGATCACACATTCTTTCTCATGAGCACTACCCCATCTCCCTCCTCCAAGATGCTCTCCCTTGTAGGATAGGCAAGTAAGATTAATATCACTGGTAGCAAAAAAACAAACCACTAGTGCAAAAATCCCATTATCAGAGGATGAGTCCAAACAGCGAGAGGTGGAAGAGGGAAAGGGAGTCAAGTAATTTCTTATAGGTGAGCAGAGTGAAGTCTTCCCTGCCTTTTATTTCAGACATTGCTACAAAAGCCCCAATGCAGCACAGCTCTGACAACAAACTTGAAGGGACATGGGAAAAATCTGTTTCAGCAACACCTTGTTTCAAAAGCAAATTATGAAAGAGCCAAATTGTCACTTACCACTTGGCCCTAAGCAGTATTCCACAGTAAAAGCATCGGTATTATCAGTCTGCCATGTGATTTATAAGCCCAAGCCCAGTTATCACCTCTGGCCCGTACTGCAATCTTGCACCCTGTCTGCATGTTGTTTTCTGCCTCCTGAGAGCACACCTCAGTGAGTATCCTGTACCTGACTGCCTTGCTTCTGAAGTAGAACTGTCAGCTGAATTTTTCAAAGTACTACCGGGATATTAGCTGAATGACCTTGAGTAGTTTAATCACCAGTCAGAAAAGTTCAGTTTTTAAACAAAGTAAAGACCTGATGGTCTTGCTTCTTACTGTTCACCTGTTGCCCAAGTGCACATCTAAACCAAGTTTCATAGTAAATCAGTTGCACCTTTTTTTTTGGCAGCTGTACCTTCAGCAGCCCAGCATATTGTGTCACTTCCACAGAAACTATCCATATGACATGAACAACGCTGCAGGCATACATGAAAGCAGAAATTGTGAAAATCCAAGTTATCCCACTCACTCACCCCATGAAACCTCATCTCTTTACCCACAGATGCTGCTATCTACAAACAAATGTTAAGACCCACCGAATTCATGCCACAATAAAGACATTTCATCACCTGTTTGAGCAGAGGATGCTTCCACACCTTTTCAACACAATTTCCAGCAGCAGTCCCAGTGCAGTCACACAACTGCAGCTCCCACCAGAGTGCAGCCCAAGAAAGCACGTTTCATGATATCTTTAGGAATTTTCCACTACTCCATCCTCTGCACAGGTAGCACCTTGTTGCACCAGGCAGAGATTTTCTTCACTGGGCATTCAAGAGTAGCTACTACCACTGCACTTCCTCCACGTGCCATTTCTGGAACATTGAGCTTTTGTAGAGGGTTAATTATCTCTGTTCTCTGTAACTCCTTCCTCTGCACTGTGAGACACCTGTGGCCAAAAGAAGCAGAGTTCACCATCAGACAACAAGAAATGGCTTTTCTGAGCTGCACTACCTCTTATTCCCACTATCTTTATCGCAAATCAAGTCTTACAATATTTTCTCTGTAACTGAGGGCAAGGGCTATTAGTTCCAGATAAAAGTGTATCACACATCAACCTTCACTGATTTTCTGTCTGCCTGAAGGTTAATAGCAGCAGCAACTGTATTACACTGTGTAGTAATGAAAAAAAATAGGAAACATTAGACATTTCAATTTAAACAAAAAGGAAACTGGAATCGATGAAAAAGGATAACAAGCTTTGCTTTGCTGCTTTGTGACTGTACAAAAATGTCTGGCTCAGTCTCATCAGACTGCATTTCACAGTCTCGCAATACAAGTCCTCACTCTCATTTCCTTTTTAATCTCAATGTTAATAGGGTCACTATTTTCTATTTTCAGTGGTGATTGTGATCTTTGGCAGCATCATACATCTCAAGAGCATATTCCTTCAGTTAAGGACTCAGTCCTTAAAAAAAAAATCTAATTCGAGCTGAAAAAGCACAGCCCACTATGTATTAAAAAAGAATACCTTAAATAACTCTGAAAACTCAAACACGAACTCAGAATCAACAATTCCCAATTCAGTGAGTCCAATTTAATTTATTTTTTTTTTGGCCAGTATTCTGAAACAACTATTTAAGTTTCCAAAAGCTGACTATTGAGTCAGTATTCCAGCTCCCTCTGAAATGAACAGTTTTGTGGCTAAAGTTGGCTACAGCTGGCTGGAGTTCTTAATTACTTGTTTTCCCATTAGGCAAAGCCTTTCAAAACAAACAAGAGCTGAGTTTGTAATTATAGGAATGTTACTTGAGGGGTTTTCAAAAAACCGAGAGATAGGTGGAAGTAGCAATAAGAAATTGGTTTATTTTCAGGTAACTTTCAAAGACAAGAAAGTATCAAAACATTCTGAAATACTGAGTGAAAAGTCTCCAAAGTACCTTACTCTGTTCCCAGAGCAATGCTTTTGAGAACCGAAAGTTTGGGTTATTTCTCCATAATCTGAAAATAATCAAGCTTGTTTTTCCTAACTTCCATTTGTGGTCCTGAGGAGTCTTATTACGTTCCCAAGTAATAGAAAAGTAAATCTCTGATTTCTCTATGCAACATTCGTATTCTGCTGCTCAGTGACCACGGACTTTGATTATAGAGGTATCTGCAGCCAGTTCCTCCTGGATGCAGTACCTCCATGCATGGCTCTGAAATCATGGAGGGAGGTGGGAGAAAATGGTGCTGAAAGGCAGCCTGTCTACATGAAAACACTGAACTCAGAGGCCCATGTTTTATATTCACGTGTAACTGCAACCTGCAAAATTGTTTTTGTCTTCTTTCATTTCAAGACAAGGGTGAAAAGGTGTGAGGCCAAGTCTCAAACACAAATGTCCGCCTCGTCAAGCACGTTGCCTGTTGCAAGCCATCAATAAGCTGTTTGTGGGAGGAATATGACACACATGGGTGCATGCTGTAAGTCTTCTAAAGGTATCATGGAAGAGTATTGAGTACAAGAGGGCAGTAGGGAAGACAGAAAAAAAAAGTTCTTTCTTTTGGAGTACTCACTTCTGCGAGGTACAGCTGTCCTAGAGTAGCTTACAAACAACTGACAGGCAGGCAGGACTGAAATCCTGAAGCCCCACATGGAGTATCTTCAGCATTGCAGCATAACCACTCCAAAGCTAAAGGAAGAGAAGCCACATGATGGAAGGGGAAATTGAACACCTCATTTACCCCCATATTGTTCCAGTACAACACAGTGGCCACAGATTTCGTCTCAGCACTCTCAAACAAAGGCACCCTTTGAGTGTAATTCCCTGAAATACAGTCTGGTACAAGTACACATAGTTTCTTTTCTTTGTAGAGGTTCTCCAAAATGAAATAAGATGCTGAATTCTCAGCAGGTTCAATACACACTCAGTTTTAAGTTTTGTGACAATGAGAATATGCATCAAATTCCTGCTGCCCCTCCCTGGTCCAGAAAGACTCATCCTTTCTTTCTTGAACACCAACTCTGCATGAGGTGATTCACTTGAACACAAAAACAGTTGCTATAAACAAAGCCACCATTCAGTCACAGCCAAAGATGAAAAAACAAAATCAGGCTCAATTTAAATGTATTCCATGTACTGCAGTGAGCACACTGTTTACTAAGGCTTTTGTACACTGACACTTTGCCCCAGAATCCAAAATATTGGTCCTTTTGTTTTACCAAGATGACATACTGTGCTGCACACAACCCAACCAAATTCCTACCTGTTCCTTTCAGAGCTTGCCTGCTCACCATGTTTGATTGTTTCAGCACCTCCCCACAGTGTCCTTGTGGGAGAGCTACATCAGTCCTTGAGCTTCAGAGGCAGAGGAGTGGGAACCTGGAAGTGGGAAAAGCCAGAGAAGAAAAGAGGAGCCTGAGGTGGCGAAACAGGTGATGGCGGTGGCAGTGGGGTGAGGTTGGGGGTGACTGAAGGATTTGCAAGACAACCACTCCCCTCTTCTGGGCAGGAGAGATCAATGTGGTTTTCCCTACAACGGGTAGTGGGAGCACCAGAGGGTACCCAGTGATCCTAAACCAGAGGCTCTCAAAGGTCTGGGGCATTTGCTTGTGGCTCCATATGAGCTTACAAGAGTGGTGAAACTACAGCTGAAGGTATGGGGTTTATAGTCACACTTCCACTGGGACAGACACCTGGGAGCTGTTGTCCTCCACCTGGCAGGGCGGGAGCTCTGGTGAGACAGTGCTTGTGCCAGCTGCAGAGCACATTAGGCATTAGATGCACACTGGATGCATCTGTGACTGTAACACAAAAGGAAAATTACAGGTTGCAAACACTTGCAAAGTTACTTTCAGCTGCCCTTTAAACCTTTGAACCGCAGCTTAAACCCCCTCACCTCCCACCAAAAAACCCACAAACCCATCAAACAAAAATAGCAAACAAAAAACCCACCAAACCAAAACAAACCAACCAACCAAAACCAAACAAAACCTAGCCAAACAAAACAACCCACCCAGACCAAAAGCATCTAACCATACAAGAGTTCAAAATGTCATTTCAGTAGTCTTTGCACCTTGGCAAGCAAACCTTAGTAAGGGTATATGGTAGGGAAAGTTAATAATTTGTATAATGCTGTAGGCAGGTATAGGTACAAAAATGGGTCTCTCTGCTCCAGTTTGTCTCCAGTCTGATCCTCTCAGGCCAGTTCTCACTAAACTTCTTGATAATAGCATATTTTACAAATCTTTCTCTTTTTTTCCCCCTCATATGGCTCCTATAAAAAAAAAATAGCACTAGATGCTCTAAAAGCATGCAAAATGTCTTTCAGGAGCTCTTACTGATCTCTGCCTGACTTCAGTAAAATCTTTTCAAATGCTACTTCCCCAGGCTTCATCTCCATATTCTCCTTGTCTTCCTGAAGCCTGTCCTTCAGGCATTTGTACTCTGAAGGAGAAAGAAGCAATCTCCTTGCCACACAGAGACACCAAGTCTTGCTTGTGCATGCAGGCTGCATCTTCCTTGCACTTTAGTATCCTTATTCCCCATGAAATAGTATGACTCTTGCATATTTTCAGTGGTATTTATAAGCACTCAGATTAGTTCTGTACTAGTAAGTCTGGTTCTCTTAAAATAAAGGGAGACTGTATTTTAAAGACAGTCTCTCGAGCTCAGCAGAAGAATCTCTTTCAGATCTGGTAGCTTTAAAAAAAAAAAAAAAATCCAAGTAATCCTAATTCCATTTTTCAGTAGACCTTTCAATACAGGATATCTGGGAGCGGATGTTACACTGTGTAATTTCTCCGGCAGCCCTTGAATATGGCTGAAAATTCTGTTCTTTGAAGCACAGCTCATTACTCAGCCCCCTTCTGTGGTTCTGTGCCTGGCAAATGGAGATATGAAGGGCGTTACGAGATGCTCTAATGATGGATTCCCTATAGCACAACCACAGGGAAATGCAAACAATGAGCAGACACTGCCATGCAGTCTCTGGCAGAAAAGCGGAGTATAAATATATCTACACTTCAAACCATGGCTGTAGCGTCTCCTGATCTATCAGCACGGGTTGTATTGTTTTCTAAGTTGGTATTTTGAAGCAATAGCTCGGTTTCAACAATTTTCTTTATCTCTCAGTTTTTATGAGGCTGCTACATGTACATAGCTTATGCTTACCATTTACATTTTTCTATACCCATATGAGCCTGATGAATTCTCCAAAGAATATCAGATTTCAATGCACTTTGCACTGCTCTTCTGTTACCTCTAACGACCAGGCCATTCTTTAAAGCAACCTCCAGTTTGAATTGGTAATGTGAGCTTGCTGTGTAATTCCCTGACTCCTTTACAGTGACAGCCCTAATGCCTTTTTATAATCTCTCATCTTTTACTGTGCCTCTGCAAATTTATTCCACATTTCTGAGAGCAGCCTATTCCCTCTTCTCATATTTATGTGCATTGTATTTCTGGGTTCCTTTATCTTATATAAGTCATGTTTTCAAACCTAATATGGCTCTTTGTTTCCAGCAGCTGTAATAAACTAAATATACAACAGAGAGTGTAAAACCAGAGCAAGTATATCTCTGTGCCTGACTTGCTTAGCCCTACTCTCATTGCTTCTCTGAAAGATGCAGTGTCTTCCTCTTTACAGCCTTTTCACTCTCTGACCCCAACACTGGCAGGAAATGAAGGCCCTTTGAAACTCCCTCCTCTGCCCCTCTGTATGCAGATATGTTTGGTAAAAACATAATTCTCCCTTTTCTGAAGGCTGGGATTCTTGTGTAAAATCACAGGCTTTTAGACACAGAGGACTGAAGGGAAACCTAAGGTCTCACAAGAAAAAAGGAATCCCAAAAGACAGAAGCACTGTTTCTCCAGCCCACTCCACCAGCTGCTTGTAGTGCCATCATTTCCTTCAGTCAGATCCCCTTGCAGCACATTACTTTGTATAGGGAATGCTGGTCCCCTCAAGGACTTACCGTGACTCCATGTACAGAAGACCAATATGGGAACACACAGGGCAGGGGAGGGGCAGGGGCTGGATCCAGACACAAGCCAGATTGCTGATTTTGGACACCAACAGCAATTATGAATATAGGCTTATAATCCCACATTAAGGTTGTGACATTCATTCTTAATTATTCCAGTGCAGTAAGGCACGTGGCAGGTGCCTGTGGCTCATTTCTATAAAACAGCATCAGGAAAGCCATGGTGGTCACCAGTGTGTGAGAGAGGTTCAGTCCTTGACTTGTGCTGATGAAGAATGCACTTTCCTGAAGACAGAAGTCACAGATGCTCCTGTGGACCACTTACAACATGAGGCACTACACTGCAGTGTTATAGGAGGGTCTGTTGAAAAGGCATGTAAAAAACCTTGAGTTTTGGACCATTTCTGGTTCCTACCCCTTAGGTGACAGTCTAACCAGATAGAGTCCAAGCTAACACTGAGCCACACTCACTCCTTGGATAGGGAGGCAGCATCTCAAGCACTGGTTTGCATAAACCTTTACCTCAAAGAAACAGTAATTCTCATTTATCTATGCAATAGCTGACATTAATATAATTATTTGAAACATAGATATTATTACAGCTGGGTGCAAGATTAAACTTATTGTCCTAGCTGTTACAAGGACTATCCTAAAAGCACTTCACATCAAGAATTCTGTGAATGATATTGAAGACTGCACATGATATTCTAAGTCTGAACTCCTACCAACTTGAATGGTTGAACTAACACTTAGGCTCTTACTCTTAAAATATTTAATTGTGCCATAGCTTGGTGAGACATTAATTATTTCACTCACTTGGAACTAATCCATAAGTCTAAGGAGTTCATAGGCATATTGGGTAATAGAACCTCTATAAATTCCCAAGTACAAAGTGGAATGTATAATTTTATTTTCTCATTAACATGTAAGATATGCCTTACATACAGCATCAAATCTGGGCTGAAGAGAGAACTAGAAATGCCCTGAGCACATCACTAAGTGTGCAAAGTTTGCTGTATGGCCATCAAAATGTGGTTGAAATTTGTACAGTAACTCGATGTCTGTGATACAGCCATTCACTGGGAATCTCTCCACAGTTCCCACACCGGTATATTCAGTAAGTCCCATCTATGTAATTAAAACCACTGCCACGGTTTCATGTTCCAGATATTGCAGTGTGCAGCCAGATTGTCCTTTTCAATGCCAGCATCAAGGTATGAAATCCATCTTTTTCCCTTCAGTTTGGTATCTGTGGCTTAATTTGATCCACAAGTTCTGCTTGCACTCCACTCCCAGAGTATATCCCCAGTGCTGAGTTTCTAGGGTGAACTTTGGTATAAATCACCCTGATGGTTACCAATCCTGATCCAAAGTTTTTTCCAAGGTCTAGGGCACACATCATCTAGTCTTTCACAGCAGTTTCTAATCTTAAAACACTCTCCAGTCAGTGTGACACACTGACTGAAGCAAAAAAAAATATCATTGCAGGAGTGCAGTGTTCAATTCTTATTTGTATATACCAGAGCATTCTCATTTTCTTTTCATGGTTATTCAATGGCCTATCTTCAGTGGTTTACTGCCTGCTGGGTAATAGCTCCTTTCTAATCAATTTTAGATTATTTTTCTCCATATTTACTCCTATCTTCTTTTACAGCCCTTTTAAACCAAAATCAATTTCACTTTTGCCTCAAATAGCCCTCCTGGCTGTGCAAGCATGGATTCTTGAACTTCGTTCCTGGAATCTAAATTAGAGCGTGCACCATATTAATCCTGGTCTTAACAGAGAAGCACACACACATTCAACTTTTCTGAGATTCTAGGCAAGGCACACTCAAACCACCCACAATTTAGATCATGACTGCTGTGCCTGAACAGGGATCCCAAACAACTGGAGAACAGTTTTATGTTACAAGCACCCTAAGTCTGGGTTCACACCCGAGATGCCAAACCCATCCCCAGGTGCTGTCCAAGTTCTAACAGCAGCTCTGTACCCAATTAACATGTGCAGTGCCACGCAAAGCACTGCTGTATGGCAATATCTTACGATGCTAAAAACACACTTATACCTACCCTGCCTTTGCATCACACTGAACAAGAGCTACACCCAGCTTTCCAGCACTTACTCCGTGGAAAGAAAGCAGCGGAAGAACAATGTCCTTCATGAAATCATAGATTGCTTTGGGTTGAAAGGGACCTTGGAGAAACTCATTCTAAAACCCTGCTATGGGCAGGGATGCCACTCACTAGATCAGGTTGCTCAGGGCCCCATCCATCCTGGCTTTGAACGTGGAGCATCCACAACTTCTCTGGGCAATTTCCTCCTGTGCACCCGTAATTAAGCTCCTGATTGACCGTCATATTCCACCACCTTGCTGACTATCCTCTGTGCTCTGCTCCAACTACCTGGCACATTGGATCTCTCCAGAGGTACTGGTGTCTTTGCCCTGTGACTGCAGGTGGCAGGACCCACCCTACTGACCCTGCATCCCCGAAGTGATGTGGATCACCTGCAGCACATCAAATAACAGTGAGTCTCAGGAGGGAGGAGAGGACACAAAACCTACTGGAGAATAGAGCAAGGGGGTGAATGCATACATGGTGAGTGCTGCTGAATAGAAGAGGAATTTACTTGGAAAGCATGGAGCAATCCCAAAGCTACCATGCTCTGTTGTCTGATGCCCTCTGGTGACGTCATGGAGCTCTCCCAGGAGATGACTTCTATAAGGACATCAAGTCCAGCACCTCTCACAGCAACACCCAACATGAAGATGAGCCACAGGAGAGATGAACAAAACAAAACACAGGCCATGGGAGGGGGTCAGCATGAGGGCATGTGCATGCCCACAGTGCTGCAGAAGTGAGGGAGTCTGAGGAGCTGGAACTGAGGTCTTCTCCTTGAGGAAAGGAGCTCTGTGACAGCTCACAGATTATGGTCATGGAGAAAAGCAGGCCAAGAGACTATAGTAAGGAAATACAGCCAGCAGAAGAGCACATGTGGTATCTTCACAGGAGCTCTGCAGTTCAGCATCATTATCCTTTCTTCTCTCCTGAGTCCTCTCTCTCCTCCCAGTGAGCTGAAGGGACCATAACAAACCCATTTGGAGCAATTATCTCTTGCACACACAACCACTGCTGCATTGCAAAGAGGCTTCTCTGTTATTCAACAACAGGATCCATTCCTCCTCCCGGAGGCACCTTGAGAGAAGGGGTTGTGGGTGCCCAATGGTCCCACACCCCAGGAAAATTTTTGTGCCAACAAGAAAACTCTAATTTATCTCTAAAAAACCCAAAAGAAACATTATTAACGACTAAGTCATACCCAAGGTGGCACTTCCCAAACATAATCTGTCTCAACTCTTGACCTCTTGTATTTATGGCTCTCTCAGCACACTCATCCAGTCTCAAATTTGCCTAGGGGCTCTCAGTGGTGTGCTGTAGTGAAGTATGACATTTGAGGGAGTTGCATTCCCATGTAAAAGCAGGGCCTTTTTGGAGGGTGTAAGTCTTTAGATGAAGTGGGAGAAAAACCTAAAAACCTGGGTTGTAGGTCCTAACAATCAGGAGCTCCTGGATGTCTCAGTGATGAACTTAGTTCCGAATGAAAAGCACTTTCTTCTCTGCAGTAGGGAAGTTAAAAGAAATAACCAGCAGGTGAGCAAAAACAACACTGTTTTAATGAAAAATGGAAGACAGTCTAGACACCAAAGCCAGCGCAGGGAGAAATAAGGCAGATTTCAAAGAAATGACAGAGGGAGAGAGAAGGAAGAAAGCCAAATCTTCAGAGGTCTGAAAAAGCAGTAGCAGATATTATCTTTAAGTGTATGCAGGTAAATCCTGTTCTTTTCTTCTATCAGCAATTTATTGTAATAAATTAAGGGAAGTCACTGATAACATTTAAAAATGCAGATACTTGATATCCCCAGTTCTTTTTCCTGGCTAGGCATAAAGCTGTCTGCATCTGGAGACAATGAAGGGATGAACTGGCTTAAAGGTGAGGAAAGATTTAATGCTGACTTTCCACCTAAGCCTCTGACTGTGAGGAAAGATAGTCAGGTCTTCACACATGTCCTGCCCTGCTCCTTTCCTCACCTCTCATGAGCAACGTGCTTTGTCCTAAGATAAGAACACCAGGTGGGTTTGGCAGGAGGAACTGTCTGGATGCTTCCATAATTAACACATTCCAGAGGGGGGAGAGCAGAGATGTTTTGGGGATTGGCTTGGGTGCACATCTGCCTGCATGGGGTTGTAAAAAGCTGCTGGAGATGGGGCAAATCCATCTCCCAAGGTTACAGGCAGCTTCTGGGTGCAGTGCTCTAGTGTGGGCGTGGGGTGATGCTACAAAAATTGTGTGGGTGGGTGTGAATCCCCAAAATTTACCCTGGGAGCAGGGAAGCATAAGAAAAACGCTGTCATCCACTCAAGTCCACTCAAACCAAGGGCAGTGTGTGAGCCCCCAGCTGGCTCAGCTGATGTCTCCCCAGGATGGTTACATTTCCCCAGTCTTTTAAACACTCACCTCCCCTCAACCTCTTTTTGCTTCTTCTGTCTTTATTTGATCTCCTTCAGTCTTCACACCATGGGTAGACATTCCAGATCGCATTCCACTAAGTTTGAATATGCCCCTTGACATTACTAAATCAGGATCATTTCATTTTACTACTTAAGTTTTATAGATTTTTTTTTTCATTTTTGTAATGAAAGTTTAAAAATAATGGGTGAGAAGAGTGCTTTGCAGAAGAGAAAAGCATGAGAAAAACTATTTTCTTAGAAGTATGATGCAGTAATAAATTTGAGTGTATAAAACTGGAGAGATGATCTCTCTATGGAGCTGTTCTGAGCTTGTTTAGACATTATCTTTTGAGGCAGCCAGCAGTTTTTCATTAAAAAAGAAGTATGATGTGGGGAGGTAAGCCCAGGTTAATAGTGCTTAGGTGAGTGCCTGTTTGTTTAAGCATCTTCTCATGTTATGGTTCTTTAGAGAGGGGTCATATTTAAGAACAACTGTTTGAGTGTAGTGCCCAGTGTGAGGATAAATAAAAAAATAAATTAAAAAAGAAAAAAAAAAAGTAAATTAAAGAGAGGGAAATTGTGGAGATGCAGGAGGAAAAAATCCCCAGAGGAGTATTTTACATAGGAAAACAACAAATAAATGCAGGCAGAAAATGAGTAGAAGAGGAGAAAAGGAAGATCTGCTTCCCAGAATGAGAAGGGAGGTGCCCAGCATCTTTGTGAGGCCACTTCATCACCATCAAATGTCTTGGAGATTGGGGAGGTTCCTGGTGACTGGAAAGAGTATGGGCAATATGGGCAGGAAAATTGATCCAGGCACAGACAGATCAGTCTGGGAAGATCAGACAGATCAGTCCCTGGGAAGGCTGCAAAGCAAGTCCCAGCAAATGAATAACAGGGTGATTAGAAACAGCCAGCATGGATTTAACACAGCCTGGCCGTGTCTGTGACTGCTGGTGACGATGCAGTGATTGACTTCTTTGGATGCAGAGTGTGGTTGATGCTGTTTCCCTGTCTGTAGTAAAGCTTTACACATGATCCTCTATAGGAGCCTTACAGCAAGAGACTGGTGAGATGTATCCTGCCTTGATAATCACACTTGTCCCCGCTAACATCTCCCTCCCAGAGTCCATGCAGCTGGCACTCTTATTTTGTACTTCAAAGGTAACAGCCCTCAGAAGGTGTTGACTCTTGCTTTCTTGGGTGGACATAGTTTTCTGTTCCTGTGCCTGGCAGATTTTTGGCCCCTGAGTTGCTGAGAGCCGAGTGTTGACCCTCATGCTCCCAAGTGTGTCGTATGCAGCCGAGTGCTGTTCTTGCCCAGATGAGAAGAGCTCTGGATAACTAGAGAGTAAAATACTATTGTAAAGTACTGGGCCTCCACACGTGGTTAATAAATCATGTTTTATAGGGTGATTTTTCTGTGTTTCTGAAAAGCACCACATATTTATAATGGCAGTGGTTTTGAGAAAGGTTAAACGTGTCACTGCTAAAGAAAACGCATTACGAAGCTGATATCGCTGGAAGGACCAGTGCTTTTTTTGCAAGAAACCTTAAGGTCTTGAAAAATGACAGGCAGGAGCAGGGCTCTCACAGTTTTGTCCCCAGATGGCACAAATAAATTTGAAGAGGAACAGAAATACTGCTTGAGTTACGGATGTACAACGGTGAGCTGTGTTGGCCAGTTCTCAGACCATCACAACAGCAGTAGCAGCTCTGTCTAATGATTCTTGAGCTTCCCTAAGCTGAGCTCTTCATATAAATGCAAAGATGGAAGACTGAGATGCCACTACTTAGGTAGGCCCTTTTTTTTGCAAGTCTCAGAATTATGGTGCCATTAGGATTAAAAGAATTATAAACAAGCCCTCAAACAAAATGCTTAAACACCTCATTCACCCCTTTACTACTAACAAATAAGTCAAAGCTAATGCTGTAAAACAGTTTAACAGCACTTGAAAATGCAGTATTGCAGAGGCATTTTGCATCCCACAATAGTTCTTGCTACATGGATGTATTAGCAGTGCTCACATACCAGAGCTAGCTGCAGCTCTCACAGAAGAGTATGCAGCAGTCTTCAGGGTCCAACTACCTCATACTCCCAGAAGGCTTCGGAAACCATTTATGGGAAGTTGGGTGTTTTGGTTGGTTTGGTTGGATTTTTTTAAGAAAAAGAGGTTCTCTGTCTTTTTAAGACCATCTGAAAGCGTATAAATCCAAAGGAACTATTGAGTAAGTTTATGGACAACTGTTCACTGATACCACACACCACACCCTCACCAATAAACAGTGCTGGAAAACTGGTAACAGTGGATAAGGAGAAGGCTGAGATACTCACATGAGGTACAACTTCTTTGCCTGTCTTCAGTGGCAACTTCTTGAGTGGATGGCCAGCAGGATGAGGTCTGGGGGAGCAAATACTTTTTACCCTGAAGAAGTGCAAATCACTCATGCCAGTACAAAACACTCAAGCATGTTTGCTTGACTGAAAGAGCTGTACCTCTGTAAACAGAAAGGGGAGAAAGCAGTGGTTATTGCTGAGCTGATTGCAATGATTCCCTAAATTCCATACATGGGAGGGTATATCCCATGGCTGCAATGCTCAGACACAATGCTTTCCAGAAAGAGGGAGGTTTCCATCACTCTTCCCAGCAAAATTTAGTATTCCAGACTTTGCACCTGGGTATTCCAGCAAAATCCCAAATCTGCTTTTCCAGTACAATTCACTACACCCTTGTATCTCTTGGGAAGTAAGTAATGGAAACACACCAGCCCTACAGCTGGAAAACACAGTATTTCAAATTCTCCTTTATGAGTAAGAAATAGTCATGGCTTTTGTTTAGTCCTCCAGGGATTGTTTCCCCAGTGTTTAACATGGCAATCCATAACTTCTGAGCTCATCACCTGATGGATGATGTGCTTGGCAAGAAACAAACCTGAAAGCTTTGGATAGAACTTGGGCATTTTTCATCACATGTCATCCCATAGACACCACTGCTCCTCAAAATCCTTTATATTCCTTTTTCTGCAGGAAGTTTTCAAAGGATTCAACTATCTGAAGCCACACAGACATTGCAAGATACCAGTGTTTCAGGGGCCCTCTGCATTGCTGTTACGTTACATACTTATCCAGGAAAAAAAGGCCAACAAATTTGTTACCACTGCTTATGACTATCCACAGTATATTCCTATGAGTAAACATGCTACTGGCACCACTTCACTGCAAAAACTTCGAATCAGAACTGAGATATTTTACTTTTACCTTGGCAGGGTGATGATTTTGAACTGTGTCCTCACAAACCTCTGCAGAAATTTAAAAAAACACCTCAGAGCAACAAGTATTTTGATGGCGAAAATTATGATGGCAATCCCAAACGGTTGTGTATCCTGGATGGGAAATTCCTCCTTAGTATACAGGATCACTTGTGAGCTGTGGGAGCAGGGCTATTGTGTGAAAAACTGCAGTCTGAGGAGAAGGAAAGGTAGAGACCACTAAGTGCTTTATTAGAATCACCTTATAAAACATTGCCAGAGGTGTGGTAGGTTACATCTTCAGTAACACCCTTCAGTAGCAGGGTGAACCTGCAAGATGGAGGATTTCAAAAAGTCTTATAAGAAATGCACCTTAACACAGTACACAAGATAGTTCTGAGACTCTCAGAAGAAAAGCTGTGAAACATTTATTCTGCCATAGATGAAAAACTTCGAAGATGCTAGGAAGAAAGACGAAGGGTTCTCCTGAGGGTGAAAGAGATGGTTAAAAATGTCTCACTGTCAGTCTAAGAAGTGTACTAAATCTAAAGTAGGTCTGTTCCGAATAACTCTCATACAGACCAGGAGAGAGTTTTTTTACCCATGCATTGAGGTGACAGTAGTCGAAAAGATAGCAAAATTTAAGTTTAGTCCAGTAAATCTCCCATTATTTCACCAGCTGTTTTAAGAGAGTGTCTTTTATTACTCATGATTTTTATGGAAGTCCTTTTTTTTTTTTTTTCTGTTAGAAGTCTTGTCAAAAGCATGTTTGCTTTTAAGATGCTGAAGGGTGTTTTTGAAATGGCTGCTACTAAATTGTCTAAGGAAGAACAGAATATAACTTCCTTGTGTTGGAGTGGTGAGCAGCTTTAAGAGGCTCATATTTCTCTTAATGCAGCTGGATGGGCTTTCTTTCAGCAGAAGCAGACTTTAAAAAGTATTTGTTGCTATATCATCTCATTTTATACTCAGGGATTGCTTTTCAGAAAATATAAACCACTAGAAGGAAAAGCCTAAAACTGATACAGAATGCAGAGGTGGAAGCATTTAGGAAAGGCTATGGTGTGCTTCCCAGCAATGTTGTCAATACATTGCATAGTGAGATCTCCAAATCTGAGGAAAACAGAGAGTGAAAGAGTTCATCAGGATCTCCCACAGCATCTTCATTAAAAGCTTTTTTGCCCAAATTTTCCTCTCCATTAGGAAGCACTGGCGCTGTTTGTCACGCAGAAGGCTTCATCCCTGTTGCACAGATCAATAAATGCACCTCATTGCATGTACAGAAACCACCAGAAAACTCATTTTCTTGTCCTAGATCTGTGCACTACATGGGACCAGCTCATGTCTTCAGAGAGACATGTGTTTTCTTTTTCCCCTCCCGCTGGAGGCCAGTCCCCAGCAGTAGACCCCAGGGGTTAATAGTGGGACTTCTTAACGTACTTCTTAACATCTTTATAAATGACACAGACAAGGAGGCAAAGTGCACCCTCAGATGGTCCAAAACTGAGAGGAGAAACAACCCCATACACCAGTACAGGCTGGAGAAGAGAAGTGGGATCTTATCCATATCTGTAAGTACCTGATAGGAAGGAGTAAAGACAGAGCCAGGCACTTGTCAGTGATGCCCAATGGAAGGATGAGAAGCAAGAGGGACAAACTGAAATACAGGAAGTTCCAATGAAATGTAAGAAAAACCTTTTTTTCCGTGAGAGTGGTCAGATACTGGAATAGGCTGCCCAGAGTTGTGGAGTTTCCACCTTTGGAGATACTCAAAACCTCACTAGAAATAGCCCTTTACCACCTGCTCGAGGTGACCCTGCTCTGGGCAGGGGTTGGACTGGAGGCTTCCAGAGGTGCCTTCACCCCGTGGCCATTCTGCAGTTTTGGAGTGATAATGGTCAGCCTGGCCCCGGGCAGCCAGATGCACCAGGCTCTCTCTCAGGGCATTTTCTGTCTAAGGCACTCATGGACATCAGCCTTTTCAGAACATTCCTGTGATAAATGGTAGCCCAGGGCTGAAACCAGAGATAGCCCCAGAGCAGCACAGAAACCCTGTGTAGGTCTTTGATGCACCTGTTTCAGCTCATTCAATTCTACCTTCAAGATGAGTCAAAGCTGGAAGTTTTGCTGAATTCTGGATTAGGATGTGTCTGAAGAGCAAAAGAAAATTCTGAATGCATTATGATCTTATTCTGTCGGCCAGTAGAGGGAGGAAAGAGAGAGAAAATGGAAAGTCATTCTTGATTCTCTGAGACTGTGTAGCAATTCTCTATCATATTGGCACCAGGATTTCACAGCCCCCAGGGGCCAAACTTGCTCTGTCAGAGCTGTTGTAATGGATAAAACCACAGGAGATTTAGCTATTCTTGTAGGTATTGTAACCACACTGAACAACCTGCTATGTGGCTAATATCAAGGACTGAGCCCCGCTGTAATCTGTCCTGGTAGCTGACTTATCACTCTGAACAAGTTTCCCATACACCTAGAGCAGCATTTGATGCATTTAAGTCTGTGCTTCACTTAAACTTTTTCTCCCCTAACAAGGCTGTAAATTGATCAAACGAGACTTCTTCATTCCAGCCATTCAGAAGGGTGTCCTATGATACAAAGTGAGGAGAAAGCACTCTCGGGGCTTTCCTTCCAGCCCTGAATTTCTTCCTGGACTGAGAGGGGACAGGGGACAAGATCAATCCCCCACCCCAACCTTTCATTGCTTTCAACATTTCAATTCAGAGGGGAAGAGTACTGTTCTTTCCCTTTCTGATGCCCTATCAGTAAGCAAAGTAATACCTAGTGAGTGGTTTGCTCATGTGTAATACTGAAATAAGTTAACCTCACAAAAGATAAGGTTGCAGGACCTGTCCCAGTTTGCCACCATTTTCTAACAGAGTTGCATCTGCTTTTTAATAGCAGCAGATTATAAATGATGCATTTAATACTGAAAGTTATTGATGGAGAACTATAGGAAAATAAGTTATAGTTTAATCTAAAATTAGATAATGTTTTTCTGTGTCCAATTTCAAATATGGTTATCCACTTGCCTCTGGCCTGAGTAAGCCCCAAGGTGAACAGGATCCAGGCTGTGCTGCTGCTCCAATGCAGTTCTGTCACTGAACTGTATGAGCTGCACCAGACATCTTCATTTCTCCCTCTTCTTCTCCAGAACTCCATGTTGGCAATTTTAATAGAGTTCTGCTCTCAAAATAGTATTTCCAGGACAGCCTAAACGGTGTCGAGTCCCGAGTGCAATTTTCAGAGCTGAATGTACGGCACATAAAGGCCAGTCAATCAGCCCTCAGTGACACAGATCCTTTTGCATATAATTGCCTCGTGAGCAGCCCTTTGGAAAAACTGTGCTCAGGCTTGAGCCTGGCTTTTGATTGAGATGCCTGTGAAGCTTCTGTCTGATGCTTGTAACTTGCTATGCACACTCAGTGACTCTACATAACCTCTTCTAGGATGTGAAAAATGTACACCTTCTGGAACATTTTCAGTAGAAAAATGGGAAAGTAAAACATGATGGAGATTCTATCTCCTTGCTTTGTTATTTTTATGTGTGAGATTCCTCCCAGCTGAATTTCATGGCAAATGAAGAAACAAGTTGTATACAGTTAAAAACTGCAATACAATCAAGGATAGAGGATATTTTTCTCAAAGAATAACACAAACCTTAAATGGACACTGAGACATGTCCACGTGGTGGCAGCAGAGGAGGAAAGTGAGGAAGTACCTGCAGGAAGCCCGAAGATAAAACATTAGGAACCTGAGCTGAAGCATTTCTTAGTTAAGTGCACACTTAAAGGCATGCATGTTCAGAATTAGGGCTATGATCCAATGTGCTGAGCATCTGTGACCACCCTAAAACAACCAGAAGACTCAATCACCATCAGAGTAAACAAACATGTGGTCACCTGGCATACACACACTCATCTCTCTCAAGAAAACTGCTTCAGCTGTCACAAGTCAGAAATAAAGAAAAATGAGCTTAATAAAAAGGAGGTGGACAAGAAAAACCCTCAAGCAACTAAATAATGGTTTTCTACTCTGAGAAATATGCAGTATAATTGAGTCTATTTTATTTTCAAAAAAGTTAGCTATGCTTTGCCTCTTGCAAGCCAGGTGAGTGTATTTTTCCATCTGCCACACCACTCTGACGGGCTCACATAGCTGGACAAGGCTCCCAGCACTCTCCAGACTCCTAGCTGGTACAGAACCATGTGGATATGTACAACCCAGTCACCTCTGGGCAGAACTCCCGGGGAGTTACAAGGGAGGAGCAGGACACGGCACACACTTTTGCTAAATTTCCTACTTTTACTTTGGAGGGGAAAAAAAATGTGCTGAATTCCAGCTGAGCTAGAGAAGGGAGTGATAGAGTAAGATGCTCCTTAGGCCTTTCACATGAACTGTATTTCCTGAGCGGCTTCTGTGATAGAAGAGTGACAATTACCGAGGAATTCAACTCAAACTGCCTCCACTGAAGTGTTTTAATTTCTTGATCACAAAGTGAGAATAGCTCCCTCCCAACTGGTTTCATTACCAGGTAGCCCAAGCAATACTGTGCTCACAGCAGAGTAAGCCCTTTTTCCAACCCACACAATGTCAACAGTAGCCAGTGCTGCCATTTCCTCAAGAAATGGTGTCTGTTGGTGGTACCTTCACATACAACAGGGGGACACAAAGCAACTAATCCTCATTAGTGAGTGAGTGCAATCATTCTGCACACAAAGAAAATATAGACACGCAGAATGTGTCCCCAGGACACAGGACAAGACAAATGTGGTTCTCCATAAGGATGGGGGCTGAGCACTGATATTAGTGTTTAGGGTAGCTCTGTATCACAAAAATTCAAACCCCAGTTTGAGCACTGTCTGCAGTTTCCATTAACTAGGATTCCTCTCCATGGTCAGGGGAAAGAAAGGGGGCAAACAGCAGTGGTCAGGGATCCTGGGAAATCTGTCATGGACTGTCGTCACTGATGACCAACTGCAAGTCTTCAGAACTTAGTTTTATTCTCCAACTTACTGCTAGGACTGAAGAGCCCTCACTCCCAAATAAAACAGCTGTGCCCTCTCTCCTTCTGGAACCTGATCTCTTTCTTCCTAATCTGAACATGGAGTCTGTCATGATTTTAGAGCACGATGTGCTCCTGCTGTCGTGCCTTTACATACGAGTCCCTGTCCTCTGCCTATGGCACACATTCCTTATGCCTCTTCTTATTCACTGTATCTTGTAGTGTTCCAGATCTCCTGTCCCATTCTGAGCACTAAACCCCACATGCAAATGCAAGTTAAATACAGTTTAGGATTCATGCTGGAAACTTTTATCTGAAAACAGTGGAAAGCAGCACATCACTTGATAGAAGCCTGCCATTACATTTACTGTAGTGAGCAGACATCTACCCATAACACACTGATTTTCACACACACAAATTCAAAGTGCTTGAATCCAAGGTGGCACAACTCCACCTTGCTGGTCAGAGGCAGCAGCAACCACCCATTTAAACTGCCTTGGACCAGATCTCCCTTGTACATCAGTGGGGGTGATATAGGGTGATAGCATTTCTGTAAGATGCCTTAGATGAGGGAGAGAAAGGACCTGGAGCTTCAGACTGTACTTTGGAACCACATGGGAGAAGCACAAGGCTGGACACAGCTTAGTACAGGACAAGCAAATTAGCAACCATATCACTAAATGCTGTGAATTTTAAAAGGCATTTTGAAAGGAAGAGAAGCCAGTTCCTCCCAGCTCTGCTGAAGCCCCAGCTGACTTCTACCTTATATAACCACCTTTTCCAGTAGACTGGGTAGAAGTTAGTATTTACTAAGCCCGAGACCACTTTTCTCTCCAAAATCACACACTGAAACTATTTATGCTACCCTTGATATGCATGAATTTCAGGACCTGCTAGTCAGCAGTAGATTTTTGCTGGGTTTTTTTTTGCAGAAATATGGCGTTTAATAGGTCCATTCACAACTAGCAGCCAAGCAACTGTGAGTTCCTCCTGAGCAGGCAGGCCCAGCTAATTTCAAAATGAATTGCTCTGAGAAGGAAGCATAGCACTTCCCAGATCACAGAAATGGTTTACCGGCCCAAGTCTCATATAAAATAGTCTCTTGGTGAGAAGCTGCACAGTTTTAAAAGGTGTCAGAGAAACCATTAGGTGATAAAAATTCACAGAGCAATTTTGCCGAAGAAAAAGCATAAATAAGAAGTGCATCATTTCTCTCCCAGACTTTCTCGCAAGTCAGCTGCATTCAAGGAGCTGTGCTGCAGCTCCAGGCGAGCTAAAGGCAATTAAAAAGCTTTGGCTGCCTTGTGTCAAACCTTCAGCTTGTACTCATGCACTTTAATCAGAAAAGCAGCAATTACATAAACAGTGCCACTAAATTAAGGGCGAGCAGAGAGTACAGCAAGCATAGGTCAAATCCTGCATGTGTCTTGAGAAGAAAATAGCAACTGATCCTTATTAGTATGTGAGTGCATTCATTCTGCACCCAAAGAAAATATACATACAAAGAACTGGCTCTTACGATGAAATGTAGATGCTAAAACAACAACTTCCAGTCAGTTCAGGCTATTTTGCTTCAAGGATATACGGATCTGCTTTTGAGTTTATAAGGGTTTAGTTATGTCAAAAGTTACAGATTCTTCTTGGAGGCCTCTCAGTCCATGTACAAATGTGACAGGCTACTTAGAGCATGAAAAGAAAGATATCTGAGCCCCAACGTTAAGCACAAGCTATTCTGGGAGAAAAAAGTAATCAAAATTTCACGCCACTCATCTTAATCCAGCGCTTGCTAAAATTTTAAAAACCTCTGCTTGTAAAACCAGCAGCTTGTAGTTTCTTGTTAAGCTACTTTTAAGCAAAGAGAAAAAATTCCACGAAGTGAGAGCAATGAATCAGGAAAACATCTTCATTGCAATTAAGTAGAACATCCCTCTTTGATAGGACAATCAACTTTGTGCAGTAACTGCAAAGAGAAGGACATTCATAGCAGCATCAGGACGTGCTGTGTTCCTGGCTACTTGAGAAATTGTAATGAGAAGTCTGTTTGGGATTTCACAGTCCCATTCCTTGTGCCATAAAAAACTCACACACAGCATTCAGGCACAACCAGCTAATGCCAGCCAGAAGCCCTCCTTCTCTCTCCAGACTTTAATATACAACCCCTGGAGCCCAAGGAACCAGGTTAGTCTGAACTGCAGCTTGGGCTGGTGGAGGAGCTGGTGGTCAGGAGAACCTTCTCCTGATTTTGAATTCCTTTGTTGACACTGCAGCCAAATGGCATAGAAGAGTTAAAGCTGGTGCAGCAAACACTTACCGTGCCCTCTTTAACCATAAAACCATCAGTGCTGTGGGATTTGTGCATGGATATTTCTGAAAGGATGAATCAGGAATAACATTTGCAGTGTGGTAAAGCTGCTGCCCTGCAGTGAAGAGCTATTCTGAAAAAAACAAAAACAAAACCAAAAAAACAGCAATAAAGCCACAATGCTGTATAGATTAATTTATGATCTACCCTTGCTTCAAACAAGTCTAGAACTAGAGAAAAGAGCTCATTAGAGTCCACACTTACGGGAATTACTTGTCACACTTTAATTATGCAACTCTTCCTCAATATCTATGCCTCCTTCTTCAGTATTGCAGTGCCTCTTCCTTCAAAAGATGCAAATAATTCTTGGATCTGCTGTTCCCTGCCCCTCAGAGGTAAATTTGTAACATAAGATCCAGACTTGCTTTAAAAAGCTGGGGAGGGAGCACTCCTCTGTGCAAAGTGCTGCACCTCACCTTGGATTGTGTCTGTTCTCTTACCAAATGCCTCTGCATCAAACAGATGGAGACCGGGCAGCAGATCCTGAGGGACAACATAAAGAGCAGATATCCTACATATTCATTTCAATTTTAGCTCTGCACTGGAAGTCCAAATTATTTTACATGGTGACACTTTCCTTAGCAGGTCAGTAGGCAGAACCTGGCTACCCCTTTCCACCTCATAAAACAAAATATGCTCGGAGGAGTGTTAATTTCTGTCCTTCAGGTTTGCCAGAAGCTTTCCTAACACTCTTCTCCCTGTGAAATTTAGGGTATAAAGTCCCATGTGGCAGGCCATGGGGTTCTGCTGCCATCACTAACATGTCCCAGAGCCTGGTTTCACCCCACAGCTCTATCAGTCTCCCAGGGCATGAACAGGTCCATTCCTAGGGCAGGGCTGAAACTTCACTGGAAGCATGTCCTCTTTCCAGATGTAAGAAGTGGTGACTGGCACATCAGGAACCCTGGGGACAGGTTTCCTTCTGCCTACCTCCCTGCCACCAGGAGCAGGCAGGGTGACCCATCCTGCCTCCACACCTTTGAAGGTTTCAGTCAGTATGTTATTCCCTTACTGCCACACACATTTTCACAATAGGAAAGCTCCCTGGTCTGTGATCCAGCACTAAATTGCAAACCCTAAGCTGCTCTATTTGCACAGCTGAAGACACATTGTGGAAATCACATCTTTAAGCCAAAACCACAACACACTTGCTGTCATGATGGCAGAGCAGTTTTTTAAAGTTAGTTATAACACAACAAGTCAGTCATCAGCAACAGCAGCCTGACAAAATACTGCAATTTACAGCTCTGCTAGTTCAGGGGAACTATTATTTTTGTACAGATTGACTGGTGTTTTCTGAATTGTGCTAGAATATGAGGTTTTCTTTCCATAAGCAGCATGGGATGTGGATAGGAGAAAGAAGGGTTTCTTTTAAGCAACAGAGATGCTCGTATTTGGTAAGTCAACGAAATCAAAAGTTACACACATGTTCTTTAATTATTGTATGTATGTATGTATGTATTATGTACATGAATGACCTGGTGTAAGGGCAGGCTGCAGTTCTTCAGCCATTTAGCAGCAAATGGTTGCCAAGTTCACTTGGTTACCTGACATCGTGTTGTTTCATCACATAAACTCCTATGTTTATATTTCCATTTTTAAGTGCACTACAATATAGAGCAGTGAGACTGAAAAGAGCTTCCTACTTGCTGTTTAAAGAATGGATGTGTATGAAGTGCACAGTAGGGCTGAAACCAGAGGAGATGGATGCAGGAAGAGGTTTCCTGGCTTGTAATTTATTGATACATGTGATAGGGCTGAGCATTAAAATCCTCCTTCACAAGCACATTTCACTTCCAAGTCTAGTTTTGAGCTACCAGCTCACAGAAAAATTTAGGTAAGTCTAGCTCCCCCAACACCTCCAAGAAGGTACATTTAAAAGAAAAAACAACCTTCTAGCAAATGGAATCATGTCAGTATGGTCTTCCTAATAGGAGAGACAAGACTAAAAGCTTGACATAGATAAATCTCTCTGAAACCTGAAGGCATATTTACAATGGATGAGCCATCACACCAAGTTTCAGATCACTTCCTCTCCAGCAAAGTAACACTGCAGCCAAAGCAGTCCATCTTCTCTACCCATGCTGCTGCAGCAGCTACTTTACTTCTGGTAAATCAGGTTATCCAAGAGGAACAGGGATACCAATTCTGACAGATGAATACCAGCTGTGTAAAGGACTTGACACTGGCCATGCACCCAGATGCTGAAGGATAATATTTCCTGGGCATCTTTCAGGAGCTGAATTGATATCAGTTCTACAACACCACAAGGTTTACTGCAGTAAAAAAAAGAGGATTTCTGAAACAGAGCACTCAAGTCTGAATTTCCAAAGAAGAAGGGTTTTGGAGGGAAGTGATCTGAGTCACAAACCTGGTATACATGACAACCTCTTTACTGAGCAAAAATGCACAAAAGCCTGCAAAGCTCCTGTTCTAGTTAATCAAATGTTTTGGTTTGTGACTGGTGAAATCTGGTGCCTGGAGGCAGAAACCCGGGTGCAAACTGTCAGGGACCCTGGATGGCACTTGTCACTGCCTCAGATTGCAATACTGACCAACCTCTCGTACCTGTCAAACAAACAGATCTGTGGCCACCCAGAATATCTCTGAAAGAAGGAAAAGGGGAAGAAAAGAGGAGAAAGCAAGGGCTTATCACCTGTTAGCAGTGTCAAAAGCATCCGCATCCAGGAAGCCAGGGAGGGACATGGCTTTGTGTCCTGATTCTCTGCAGGGCATTCCCACACTCTCAGTCACACACTGTGCTCAAAGTTGTCCCTGTAGCTCTCCTTCAGATGTTGGTCTCTTCAATATTTTGTCCCCAGGAGTCTCCCATAGCACAGGCCTCATGGGAGAGGAGAGAGATCTCCACTTGTTACAGCCTGGCAACCAGTTCTTCCTCTGGAAAACCCAACAGCATCAGGGAGTTTACAGGGGTAGGAGTCACAGCCCTTCAACTGCTCCTGGGAGCCAATCAACACACTTTTGGGGGCAGACCCACACCTGGGGACTATTTCGCTTTGCATGTATGTTATTCATGTATTTCACATTTTTCATGTGCTTCAGGAGAAGGAATCACTCTCCAGACAGTTGTTTGGAGCCACCTTGGCTTTTGCTGTTGAGTTGCTTTGATCAAGGGGAGCCAAGCCCATCAGCCAGGAGCAGTAGTAGGGTGTCAGTCACCAGTGGAAAGTGTACATGATTTGTTAAGGCCTATAGATCCCAAAACTCATCCTTATCTCTTGCATGGGTCACCAAAAGACCAGAAGTGTTGGGACAAGCCCCTAAGAGGGAGCAAAGGTAGCACACAACCAGGGACTGAATGCCTCTTTGCAGGGCACAGATGAGCATGCACAAACCTTCAGGCAGCATCCTCAAGTCTGTCATGAACTCACCAGCTGTCCCTGGTTACCTCCAGCCAGGCAGTAGGGTGCTTCCTTGCCACTATCTGTGCTAGACTTTGGCACAGGGGCCGGTCACACAGGACACAGACCAGCTCTGTGCCAGCTGCACCCAGGCTCGTGTATCCCACATCTCCTGGGAGAGGGTCAGTGGCTGTTTTGAATGAGGGGGTGGTACAGTTCTCTTCAGTTTGCAGATGGGGGAGCAGTTTCTCCTCCCCAGACACTGTGTCCCAAGGAGACACGAGGCATGTGACCACGCTGCCAAGCAGCAGGGGTGACATGGGCCAGAGAACCCTGGGCGCTCACCATGACAGTGATTTCATCTCCCTTGAGTTCATTCCCCTTTGCTTAGCTTCCACCTCGGCTTTGCCTTTCCCAAAGCTTCCCAGCTTTCCGATAGAAGAGACAGTCTGGGTCCTAGGTGGAAAATGTTTCATACACTGCAGGCAACATTTAGGGAGCAGGGGAAATCTCTCTTGGCACTGCCCTCAGTCTGAGCTGGCACTGCCCTCGACTGGTCATAGGTGCTCTTTCATGTCAGAGTAACCCATACTTACAGCCACCTCCTGTCTCTCCCCATCCTGCTGTTAAGACCTTGCAGCAGTGTTTGTTCCTCTCCACCACATGCCAGCAGCTGATTGTTCCTGTTGAACTGTCTGTGTTGGAAAGCAAATTCCCATGAACACCGGGTACATCTTTCCTGCTCTTACTTCTGTCAGCCCTCTGCTTTTCTTGCTTTTTAACTCACTGCTTCATCTCCCCCCTCCTCCCAAATATCCCCCAACAAGACTGCAGAGCAGATGAGACAGAGCTTTAATAATGTATATGTTCCCTTGCTGTACTCGCTGGATGCCCAAGAGCACTGTTTTAATGAGTCAGATCAGGCTTTCTCCTAATACCACTGTTTGAGGCCACAGCACAGTCAAACTGAACATATTTTGAAGGCTGTTTCTAAGAAGATGAGAGACGAGGCCCTCCAAAGAGAGATGGATCCAGGGACTTGAAGGAAGACACTTTCCTTGGGCCAGTTTGACCCAGGACTTCACTCCTTCAGTGCAGAAGCCTCCCATCATCAGTGTATGAAGTTAGGCAGTTCTTTGAAGAACTGTGGTATTTTCTTTGTGGATACTACTAAGAGGACATGGCAAGATTCATGTGCTCTATAGCCTCCTATTCACAAGCTCTGTGCTTATGCACTGGCTCTATTTACATCTCATTTCCCTAATGCGTAATATTTGTCTTCAGTTTTTATCCTTTCCTTCCCCCAGGTCCTGCCCCAAGCTGTACATTGCAAACTGGAAGGAGTAACTTCTCTCAACTCTGTCCAAGCTTGGCACTTTTTTGTATAAAAATCTAAATTATATACTGCGGCAAAATATTCCTCTAACAAAAATATTATATATATATATATAAATATATATATAATATAACAAAAATTAGACAAAGGGTACAGGCAACTTAACAGCTTTCTTTTAAATTTCAGCTCCTGCTATCTCAAACATTACTTTGCTACCAGCACAGGGGTGCATATTATGTTAGTGCTGTGCATACCTGTCTTTATGAAGAAAAAAAATATAAGAACAGCTCCCTTGGGACATGCCTGCTTATTTTCGGCTCATTAACTTTAATGGAGTCAATAGTACAGCTGCAACAGGTTGGGAAGATGGGTAGAACAGGTGACCTTTTCTATTCTCTAGGTCATGTCTACCCTGTACTTTCACCTTAAAGTCACATTTCTAACCCTCATTCTGTATTTTAGCCAGATGAGAGGAATCAATCTTGCCTGATGGCTCACTGTTCATTTCACTCTTACACAGACACACAGATGTCTTCACAAACCCCTTCCCACACACATACGAAACACTGTGCCCCATGTCTGAGACCTATTATAAGCATTAACCCTGGCACAGCTGAGTATGGTGGAAGTACAAATGGTGCCTGGATCGATGGGTTTCTGCAGCTCCAGGAGTGCCAGGTCACTTCCAAGAGGAAACCCACCAAGACAGTCTGTGCACATGGCTTTCACAAGCAGAGGGTTGACTTCATTCACATCTGGCAACAAGTATTTGCTTCTCCTGTTTGCTTCCCCACAGCTGTTCTGTCTGAGCATTGGGCAAGGAAGAAGGAAAGCAAATACATTATTTCAGTCTAAAAAACCCTATAGTTCAGGCAGCAGGAAGAGCCCACAGATCACTTGTAGCATCTACTGCTGAACAACACTCACTTTAGGATTTATAACCTTGCATCATGGGGACACTTTTGGGAATCCCAGTTGAGGTCTCAGTGCTTTGGGTGCTGTGCTGACAGAGAACCTTGACTTGTACCTCTGAAGTTTTGCTGCTGTTACGATTAACACAGGGAGTCCAGAGGCGAGTCAGCCCCTCACCTTCTCAGACACCAGACCCCAGTGCAGATGGAGCCCACAGTGAAGCTACAGCTCTTGATGAAACATCTGAGACCTGTGCCACCCTCATAGGTATCCACATAAATCAGAGATGAAGGTTCAACAGAAGGATGTGGTACCTCTGCCTAATGAGGCCAGGAAGTACCTAATACAGGCATCAGCACGTTTGGGGGGTCAGAAGACAAGCTCTCCCAGGACTGCATGCACACATTAATTACCAGGTACACATCAAAGTCCATACTCCATCTCTACTGCCACCATTGCTAGCAGCACGGGATGCTACACAGGAGGGTTTAAGCTGCTGGAGGGCAGCTCTACATGGCCTCAAACAGTAAACACGTGGGAAACAGCAAGCCCATCTCTCTTTTCCAGGACTGGCAAGATGGCAATAGTAATGGCCCTATCTGGAGGCTAGCAAGATGTGTACAGGCTGGCAACATGTCTTGGGTAAGCAGCTCTCCACACATTTTCCAAGAAAACGTATTCTGCATGTGAAAATAATTTCCTGACCTTTTCAGCTGAAACAGTATTTATGAAGTGTTTCCACTACAGTAAGTCTTCATTTTACAAAATTAGTTTGCTACAGTGTTCCCAACCATCTCCAGTAACAGAAAATTAAACAGCACATAAACAACCTGTATCCCACCAGCAGCAGCTTCCACTGATCACAAGAGATGTCAGCACAAGAAAGGAAGGGAACAAAACTGGAAGTGAAGAATATTCACTTTGCTCAGAAACTAGTAAAACAGAAGATGAATCTAGAGGGGAAAAAAAGGTTTAACAGAAAATAAATCCATTTAAATCTTGTCAGTGGTAGAACTGGTACAGAGAAACCTACTGAGGATTTTGAGGGCTGAGGTACAAAACACCCCCCTACTTCCCATCTTTTGGTGGATCACACTACGGGAACTAACCTTTTAATAATGGAATCCCTCTCTCCCTTCTGTGTGCTGCAGGAAAAGGCACAACCCTCTAATACGAGCAGCCAAGCTCTCAAGCAAAAGTTAGCACAGATGGCTTAAACTGTTTGTTTTTCTGCTTCCCGCTTATAGTGTCGGGTTCCAGACAGTGGTTATTAATTAATCCGAGGTCAGTTACATGCTGAGACCAATCGTTCTTCCCAATAAGCATCTGTTTTAAACAAAAGCAAGCCAATCCAAAAACTAGTTTAAATAATCAGTCATTCCTCAGGGATGTTCCTGTACTTAGTTCAGTGGCAGTGTGAACTGTAGAGATACAGGGACTACCACCTAGTGTGGAGTGCCTGGGGTGAACACTGAATTAAATCTCTGCAGTTTTGAATACATCAGAGCATGGAAGAGTATCTTGAAATGATCTCAGAAAGCAGCTTAAGGGAAAGCACATTCAGCAAATAAACAGTGTGATAACAACAGCACTGCTTTGTGGCTGTCACAGTTTAACCCCAGCTGGCAACTAAGCCCCACGCAGCCCCTCGCTCACTTCCCCACCAGCAGGATCAGGGAGAGAATTGGAAAAGTGAGAAACCTTGTGGGTTGAGATAAAGACAGTTTAATAGGTGAAGCAAATGCCATGCACACAAGCAAAGCAAAACAAGGAATTCATTCACCATTTCCCACTGGCAGGCAGGTGTTCCGCCATCCCCAGGAAAGCTGGGCTCCATAACAGGTAACAGTTACTTGGGAAGGCAAACACCACCACTCCAAACGTTCCCCCCCCACACTTCCTCCTTCTTCCACCAGCTTTATATGCTGAGCATGATGCCATATGGTATGGGATATCCCTTTGGTCAGCTGTCCTGGCTGTGTCCCCTCGTAACTCCTTGTGCACCCCCAGCTTCCTTACTGGCAGGGCAGTATGAGAAGCAGAAAAGGCCTTGACTCTGTGTAAGCACTGCTTAGCAGTAATTGAGACATCTCTATTACCCAACACCCTTCTCAGCACAAATCCAAAACACAGCCCCACACCAGCTACCTTCAAGAAAATTAACTCTACCCAGCCCAGCACAGTGGCAGATGCAGGGAAAGACCCAGAGTCTCACTTAACACTGCCTGCTGCCTTCCAGTTCACTTTGTGTTGGCTGCTCGTACAACTCTACAAGAAGGATTTTGAGGCCTCTGTACCCTACAGTTTCATCAGTTTTGAAATACAGGAATGTTAGGAAGCTGCTTTAGCACAGAGAACATGCTAAAAGATTTTTCTGACAAAATAAATTGGCTGTGTTCAAGGCCAGGCTGGATGGGGGCTTTGAGCAACCCGGTCTAGGGGAAGGCATCCCTACCCATGGCAGGGTGTTTAGAGCCATATCATCTTTAAGGTCCTTCCAACCCAAACCATTCTGTGATTCTATGATGTTTTTGTCTTGCATTTAGAGTTGCCATCAAAGCTGATTAAAATGCAGAATGCCTTGTTCTAGGGATGTGAACATTTTATTACGTGATTTGGTGGAATAGCCTACATTGTTTTCAGGAATTCCCTAAATAAAACTGACTACCATCACACACTGGTTTACTGGGGTGAAAAGAGAGCACGGCTGATGGCATACTTTTTGGGGTGATGAGGAAAAGGAAACCGAGCTTGCTGGAAACATGAAAGTTGTAGAAGCTTGGTGAGGATTTTAAACTTCCACCCTTCTGGCTGAACAGCTGGGAACATGCTTCAGGCAGGCTGGTCAACCTGGCTAAAGTTGATGTCTTCATACAAAGTGCAGAGACCTTAGATCAAACATATTTGAGATTTTTGGATTTAGGTAAGGTTTGGGACTTTTCTGGTGAGGTTTTATTTCGTTGTTTGTTTGATTTTTTTTTTTCTTCAAGTATCCATGTATTTCTCCAAACATACATAGCAGCCCTGGTAGCAAGAATTGAAAGTGAATACAGTAAAATAAGGATGTGAAGAATTAAGAAAGTACATTTAGTACTGACATGGCTAATGTTGCTGGTGACCATTTCATGCCCAAATCTTGACATGACAGAGATTAACTCCCAAGCCATAAACATAGAATGTACATAAAAAGAAGAGAGGCATTTCTGTTTTAATAGGCTTTCTACCCTTTCCCTCTCACCAGGTTTATGGAAAGTTACAACCAGTCTTATTTTTGTCAGCAATCTCCATGTTTCCAGGTTCCTGACCTGAAAGCAGAGTGCTATCTTAGCTGAGGTACACAATTACAGAGACATTACAGACTATTCTGGGGCGGGGAGTCTGAGCCAAGAGGAGTTTTTAGCCAGGATGCAGGTGAATGTAAAAGCCACCTTCTCATTTGCAGAGCTGGGGTTTGAATTTCATCTTGGATACGTGCATGTTTGCACGAAAAAGCAAGCATCTCTGGTGATGCTGCTGTAAGGCTGATGCATTTTAAGAAGAGAAATTTAATTGCTGTGATTTACTTCAGAAGCCCAACACGCTTCCCCAAGCTGATGTGCTCATTCCACAGCAGTGAGTAGCACAGGTAGGACAGAAGAAAGGGGCATGGGAGAAGATTAGATGTGGCTCAAGCTGCTAAAAGGCAAAACTGTTTGCTTTCCACAAAACAGAAGAGTCAGACTGGACACATCTTTCCAGCTCCAAGTTTCTCTGATCTAAGGGAAAGTGCTAATTTGCTTAGTGGTGCCAGGGCAGTGCTGTTCACAGAGGAAACTGTCCACCCATGTCACCGGCTCTGTCCCTGCCTGGGAAACATAAAAGTGAGGGAGGTTTCCTTAGGTCTTTCAGCTTAGAGCCCAATTAACTGCGTAGGTCCCTGGGCATGTGGCAGAGGGGAAGTCTGGAGAGGTAAGCAGTGGTAACAGCAGCACCCGGCAGCATTATTGCCTGATGGATGGAGAAGCAGAAGAGAGATTATAGAAGGAATAATGGGCAGACCACAGGGACAGGAGGTTCTGGTTTTGTGGAGCAGAATGGAAAGGGGCAGATAGAGAGCAACAGCTAAGACAGGATCTCTTTTTTACAGGTTTTTAGCAGGAGATGAGCACAGTAATTAGATCACTACTTATGCATTCAGTCAACACTCAAGATCTCTAATAGATCTCTTATTCATAACCACCATTTATCTTCAGAACAGATAGATGTATTTTTTTCACATGACAGCCATACTTTAGGCTGTACTTTCCCACTCTCTCTACAAAATCATAATAGACTTACCAGATGATGTTTCATGAGTAGAGGAAGTTGAGAGAAAGCCTTTCATGGCTGCTGAAGTCCTGGAAGGGAAGGTTGCTGTCACTACTGAACCTCAATATTTTATGGGATGGATGGAAGTGTCACCACTTCAGTTGCCTGCAAAATAGACCAGAATGGGTTGTGAGCCTTTTTCTCCTGAGGGCTGTAAGCCACAGTCTTTCAAAAGGCAGTGTCAGAAAAGATTTCGCTTTCTAAAAGCTTCTTAACACGAAATCCTGATGTCATTCAGCTTCGAGTTCATGCATTAGTCTACAAACACAGCCAGAAGATAACTTGCTGTACTTGAAACCAGAATGGTGGCCTCCTTCAAACAGACCAATAGTGAAAGGCACTCATTGTAACCACTACAAATCGCTGGTGGCAAATGCCCACTGCCTGGACTACTCTGGTCAGAAGAAATCCCTGCCCTGACAGGCAACACCTCCCTCATTCTCTTTTGTGCAAGACACTGTGCACATATTTTGTGCAAGACAATGCTCACAGGGCTGCAGGACATCCATATTCTCTGGGGAATAAGCCACTTGGAGTGTCTGACAGCTGGCCCTGAAGAACCTTGTGTCAATAAGTGCTCTTAACAGTTCAGATTTCCAGTCTATGCTTTCTCTTCCATGTACAGAAGATAACTTACACAGCTTCACTTCCCTGACAATGTCCTACATAATCAAGCCAATAGTTCCTTAGTGAGGGAGGTACCTTCCCTCACTGAGCAGGGCTGTAGGAAAAGCTTCCCTCCCCTTGGCCCCATCACTTTGACCTGCTGCCTTGCCTTTGGCACACAGCTGCAGACACACACAGCAACTTGTCATACTTCTAGTCAAAGTCTGGGAAAGAGCATCCTACACAGACTCACATAGTTCCAAGGCATGGCCATGCCATGATTAGGACCTTGTATCCAACAAGTTTGATTGCAAAAGTGCTTATAGGAAGCAAAAAGTACTAGCTAGCTGAAGTAACTTTAAGTATCAGAAATCCCTCCTGGAGCATGGAAATGTGCCATGTAAAAATCCCTTGTCTGTCAGCAGAAGGAACTTGGTTAAGCTCCTCCATTTCCCTCACCCCAGAATTAAAATGAGCTCTCTTTCACTGAGTAACTCTTTCATTAGTCCAATTCCTTCACACACCACCAGTTGGCCATGACAATTAGACAGATTTCTTTCAGTCCAGAAAGTCCAGGACTTCAAGGTGAATAATTGATTTTAATGGGGCTACAATTCTGCCGTGGCAGCTGCAGCACAAAGCAAAGAACAAAGTCACAATGCTGGCATATTTAACAATTGGCTCTGATCTCCTAGGGATAGCGATCAAAATGGGAGCAAAGGCAAAAGGGATTGCAATGCCCATTAAAAAGAGAAAAGGGAAAAAAAAAAATCAAAGGTGGGATACTGGTCCAAATCTATTTCGGTCATATGATTTATTACTTCTGAAGTTAACCTTTCAGATGCTTTAGAAGTCTGTGGTATTGCCTCCTGATTGGAAAGTTATCTCTTACCTTAACTAAGCACCATAAGGGAGGAAGAAAAGGCAATGGATGAAAGTGCCAAAAGATTTTTAGTGAAATAGTTTAGCATCCCCCTTTTTAGTCCCTCACTTATGCCACATTTCAGGCCTCTGACATGGTCAGAGCTTTGCCCAAAGGTGTCAAGTTTGTCTGCTGTTTGCTGCAAACAAAATACTTGCACCCACCAGCTTTCCCAACGCTCTTTGAGGAACTTGCCCAGTTTTCTACATGAACTGAAGCACCCATGGATTCATTAAAAAACACATCACAGGTGTTTGCAGATTTCATGGGAGTTACAAAAGCCAGAAGAACTCAGGTGCTCACCTGGTGGCATTTGTGTATCTCATGGGGTATCCCAGTGACTGAATCATTCCATCCCAATTTTTAAGAGTGACATCTGTGCCTTGTGACAACTCTGAGATCATCTGCTTGGGCATTTTTGAAGCACTGACAATTTTTTGTCCTGGAAAGAATAAGAATGTAGAGCATTAAATTCAGCTTTAACATTAAGTTTTAAAAGGACTCGCATCAGCAACCAGAACAATTCCTATGTGACCCTCATGGAAAACCATGAATCATGGTTGAGAGATAATCTGAAGAGTAAAACCTTGAAATACTCCTTTTAAAAGTTCATCTGGAAAAACAGATATGTTCAATTAGAGGCCAAACCAATTACAGAAACGACTACATTCCCGTTCCACCAGGCCAGACCTTGTTCACTATAATCTTACAAAACCTGTTTCAAGCCTCAACATTGTGCATACCAGACAGTTTTATACAGGCTAGAGCTTCAGAGAGCTCTGTTTCTTCATACATTTGGAGAACATCTGTCTGTAAAGTCTCCAAAAAGCCGATAAAGACATCTTGAAAACAAGTATGTTCCTGAAGCTCCGGTCAAACAGGTCAGTTCATCTTTAGAGAGAAGTGTTTATACAGCTTGACTGTACCTTGAACCCTGGGCATCAAACATTCAAAGCTGAAAGAAGCAGGGCCCATGGAGCAGTGCACAATCTTCATCACAGGTTTAGGAACTGGGAGAACCACAGGAGGCTGCACAGTACTGAACAGCACAGATAGAAGCAAATCCAAGCACAACATCCCTGTAAAAACACTGCTTGAGATGTGTAGGCCAAAGTCATACAAGTTACTCTGTGGAAAGGTGGAAAAGCAAAGAACTATTCACATTCCAAAGATGTTCAGCTCCAGTAACATGGCAGTCACTCCTTGATGAGGCAGCAGTTCCAGTCCCTGTCCGGCACTAGTGACTTACTGCTGGCCAGCAAGGGTTTGCTCGCTTCATTGCACAGTATCAGCTGCCTCAAGTCTACCTACAAGTCTAGGCATTTTGTTTTCTTTATCTGTCCTGAAAAACTGCTCAACTACATATGGGTTTGTTCTTAGGCTTACAACGAAAATTGGATGAGACGGAATTTTTGCCATTGCTCCATCTCCACTGATGGGTACTTTCCGTTGTTAAGCACACTAAATTGTTTTCTAGTTACTTACTGGCTCTCTGAATTTTCCAGCCTCTTTCTCCCCTGTCACAACAGCATCCTAAAGTTCCAGCTCATGCTGACATTAAAGCCTAATTCTATATTTTAGTTCCGTGGTAAAAATAATTTGGTTTAGAGACAGGCACCCACAAACTTCTGTTATTCACCAGCTCTAGAGAAGGAGGGGGGATGGGGAAAGCAAACAGGCTGTTTCAATATGTTGGCATATAAATAGTCATAGGAATCTAGTTTAATATACCCAGTCTTGACAAACTGCCAGCCATAACAAATGCTATTACATAGCAGTGAGCCTGTGTGCTGGAGGACGCTCCAGGGAGCTATCTGTGAGACTCCTATTCTGGGAAAAGTTTGATTGATGGCCCCATTTCTGATAGCATTTTCCTCTGTCCTCCATGTAAATAGTTATGATAGCTAAACTGCTATTCTCAGCTGTAATAGACAAACTTTTAGATTTTTTTTTTTGCCTGCTTTTATAAATTAGTTCTTGGAAGAAGATAGCTGTGGAGTGCTCCAAGAGCTCCTTAGCATATCCTCTATCTTTCTCCTCTTCTGTGCTTTCACTCCCAACTCAGAGTTAACTCACATGCTCAGCTGTAGATTGGTGGGTTTTGGTTTTGTTCCTTAATGAAAAAAACATTCCTATCATGTTCCATTATGCTAGCAGTCTTCACTTGGAAGCATTACTACTGTATTTGGTAACAAAAGAATGTTCCTGTTTGAGTGTCATGGAAGAACATCTTATTTTCCCTTTAGCCTTCATCTACACCCAGACAGAAGTCAAACAGGGCCTATTCTCTTGAGCATTAGCCATAACCACTAGTGTGATGTCAAGAGGATGAAGGACTACACAGAATAGCTATTATCTAAAAACTTTCTCCAAAGGCATCACCTAATTTTGAAAATATTTGGGGAACATGTACGCTAAAACTCATCCACAGGACTTCCAAAGGCTTACAGTGTATTTCTCCACCACACTGTCTACCAGTAAATCAGTGTGGATATCTACCGAGAAGAAGTTCTTCTGTATAACATCTGCAGCCCCAATAAATTAAACCTATGCAGAGACAGAATAAATGAATAGAAGGAGAAAACCCTCAGTGAAATGCTGGGAGAAGATGCTGGAAGAATGAATAGAGATCCTTCAGCATACTCAATAAAACCACTGCAAGATCTAGTTTTCTAGTTTGAAGTTGAGTTTTCTCCCACTCATTTCCTACTACTTTCCCCCTCCCCATTTACATTTTGTGCCAACAATTTCCGATTAATTCCTTTTGCTTCCAGGTTGCTGCCTGATACAGCACTTTCTCCACTTCCTCATTTTCCCCTACTCTGTGTGCAGACTCTTTAAAACAGGAAACAAAAAGTGTTTCCTCCGTGCATTTCGAAATGGAATTCCCATGATGTGCTCCACCTCCCTGCCACACTGCACTGCCAACACGGTTTTACTTCTCTGCACAGCATGCTGTACACATGTAGACAGGGGCCTCCAAAAACTTAAACGTCCAAGTAAACAATGTTAAATTTCTCCCTTTCTTTTTGATTTAGCTTACTTTGTGTTCTGTGGATTTTGTTCATCTAGACTGCTAGATGCTTGATGGGATTGCACCTCAGCAGGGTCATGGTTAGGAAGATTATACCTTCTACATAGAAGTTAATACATTTCTTGGAATGAAGAGCCACACCTTTTTCCCAGCCCCTGATGCCTCAGCGACGTTCATTCCAACTCCAAGAGGCAAATCATATGTACCATCACTGCATCTCACATCGTTGTCTCAGAGGGTGTGGAGGAAGGGGGCTTGGCTTTGAAACCTAAGCTGACAGTACAGGAAGTCACAAGTCACTTATACAGACAAGTGTCCCTGAGGGTTTGCTCAAACATCACAACTTATTTCTATGTAGTCCCTTTTACTGTTCTCTGGGGTACTAAGAGGGCTGTTCTCTTACGGGATCAATGCAGCACACTGACACACTGACACAGGGATTAAGGTCTTCAGCCAACCTCACAGCCTGGGCTCTGAAGCTTAACTTAAGGCTGCCAACACGTCAAGGCTTTCTGAAACTGGCCCAAGTGCAAGTGTGAAATTTCTAGGACTGAGTGTCCTCAGCTGGATCGTTTGTTGTTACCTTGCACTTTTCTTCCTCTCTGATTCTCTTCATAAATCCCAAGAAACTCCTCTTGGCGGTTCAGTGATGATGTTATCGACCGATTATAGTAATATAATCTTTGCCATGCCCTTCAGAGACAGTCAGAGTATCCAAGAGCACTCTGGGCTTCCCACATAACGTGATGAAGAAGGAGCAGATATAAATCCCCAGGGCTCTTCTAACTCCACTTCTGATGCACATTCTGTGGATAAATGGGCACTTCAGTGATAAAAGCATTAAGACAAGACAGTAAGAGCTTTCCACAAAACTTGGCAGTCCTGCCCGGGACTGAAGAGAGTCTAGCAGGTCAATAAAGTTAGTGGGAAATGGTTTTCCAATATTTACTTTTCTAATTTTTGTAAAACTTCTTCTTCCCCTGCCCCACTATTACTGGACTTTCTCGAAGTCTGAAGATCCTGATATCACTAGCAAGGGCACAGCTACTGGAGTTATTGAAAAAGCCAAAGTGATAAAAAGCTCAACCTACATGGGGCATCTCTCTATTTATATATGTAAATATTTAAAACCCATTCTTATCAGTTGGATCATTTCTTAGGGTCCAGCATTTGAGCTGGTACAAACCTGCAGGAGCTCTCAAAGTGTATGTGATCACAAGGCAGCCCTCTTGCCTTAACCTGGAGACAGAGACACAGGCTGGGCAGCACAAAGGAGTGAGCTGCCAGGCCTCAGGGGAAAGCAGACTTGCTTGCAAATTTGCTTTGAGCTGGGCTTTGAATCAATGCCTGGAAAAGAGATAAACGGATACCAAGTTGGTCACGTAGCTGGGCTAACAGACCTACCAGCCTCAAATACTCACTCACTACTGAGGAAGAAATGCAATTATTTTTTTTTTAAATTGACCTTGTGATCAGGTCTTGACAAGAGTTATGAAATATTATGCTTTGGTCTATGAGCTCCCTGGTTCTCCAGAAACACAGGAGGAGAGCAGGTCTAGCCTGGAGCTGCATGCACACACAGTGCAGTCAGATTCAGCACTCATTAAATAAGAGACCAGATCAACAGGGAAATATTTGGAAGCATCTGAGTGGTTATAAAAGAGCAGGAGGAGGGGAACAAGATCTCTAATGAGAACTGCATGTCCCTTTAGTACCAAGCATAATAGGGTTGTTTGTCTCCCAAGGCAGCAATTTTTAAAGTCATACCCTCTGTAGAGCAGCTTAAATTCTGTTTAAGTGTGCTTCCTCCCACACCAACACTTTATGGGCTTCCTGCTCAGATGGGATGCTGACACCACACCGTGTCTCTGTGTACCTGCTCGGGATGCTGAGAGCGCAGAGGGGAGGAGCTGAACCCTCCTGCTAAGCAGAAATCCTTCAAATCCAAAAGGGAGATGAAGAACATTTGCCTCCTGAGGAAGGTGCTGTGGTGTGAACAGCTTTACATAGCAGTGCTTGTGAGAGGGCACATGTAGGGAAGAGTGACTTGCCTTAACCCTTGGTGGAAGAGAGAGCTGGCTTTAAAGAAATCCAAACCTCTTCCACCACAGTCTAGGTTCAAAGCAATGAATTAATCACACAGCTTTGCACAAGGGCTCCAGCACCGTTGAAGGATGAGGGCCCTGTGCTGGCATCAGAGGACAGCAGAGAATGCCAGTGCAGTGTGGGTGCTGCTTCCCGGAACAGGGTAAAGTCCAACAGGCTGAGGCACAAGGGCTTGTCCCTGGGTCCATTTTAAAAGTTGTTTTTGCATTCAGGTTGACACAAAATTCAGGTAAACAACCAATTCAGGTTGACAGCCAATTCAGGTCATTGCAGCACGGTGTGCTTGCCATGGCTTTGAGCTCACCCAGAAATGAGCAGCTCAGCTGAGCCAAGCCTGCTGCAGGGTGGGCAAGAGCATTATGCACGTTTCCAGCCTGTCCTGGCCAGCCCTGGAGCTGCTGTGCTAATGATACCCCCACAGTTGTTGGCTGTGCTGCACTTCCCTGTGGAGAGAACCATCCCCACCTCCTGTTGCTTGCCACTTCAGGGGACCTATTTTTATCTCAGTGGTGTGATGTTGTGGAGCACCAGCAAGGATGCCAGTGGGAAGAAGAGGAAAGCACACTCTGCATGCCAGCAGCCTGGCTACTGCACAAGTCTGTGAGCAGCACTGGTAGCACGTCCCCTCCTGAACAGATTGTTTTTTAAATTTGTGAGCAACTGCATTCTCCAATTTGTTGCCAAAGCCAGTGCCACCCAGTAACTCGGGGTACTTTAGCTTTTTCATCATTCTTCCTCCAACACAGTGTTGGATGTGGAGAAACATTTAAATGCTTACTAGCCAGGAGGAGCCACATTAGTAGGACAGGGCTGTTTGTTGTGCTTCAGGAGCAGCAGCAAGCTGACAGTGTCTCACCCAAGACCACAGCTCTGTTTAAGCAAAGTACATGGGTAAGAAATTAAGTAGTTCTCTCTGCCCTGAGAAATTCAGTCCAAAACATGGAAGATGAAAAAGCAGTACCTTATTCCATGTAAAGGAATGGTAAAGGAAGAGAGAGAGCAGATTAAGCAATGAATCCAAGTGCACAGGAATCCTGCAGCATCAGTGGTAATGGATCCTTGCTCTACTGTGGAAGCCCACTGCTTCTACCTACAAGAGGGTCTTCTTTCCCTTGTCTCTGCTCACCAGCCTCCCTCCCTCCCCTCTCCTTGTGTACACACACACACACACTCTCTTCCCAGGACAAAATCCAGAGAGTAGTATCCACTTGCCCAGAGATGTTAGGAAACTCAGATTAGTTAGCAGTCACTGCCCAGAGCTGATCCTGAACTGAACCAGCTCCATTGCCTTCTGCAAACCAAGCAGTGCCTCCCGTGGCACACGGGAGCTCCACACAGCTCTGCAGTCCCCCTGCCTGCACGCCTCTCCCGTTAGCTTTGAGGGCTCCTGTGCCGAGGTCTCTGCTGCACTGCCACTTCCCTGCAGCACGCTCTGCTCAGCATCTGAGGAGAGGCACAGCGTGCTTAGAGGCAGCTTAACACAGAACTGGGAACAATCAATATGGCCAAGCACTTCCCACAATAGGAAGACAATCACATGAAGGTCAGATAAAGGAGGCAAGTACCAGTATGCTGATACTTTGAGTCAGTATCTGGCTCAAAGAGCCCTCAGGGCTTTGAACCTTTTGCATGAAAGTGTGTGTGAGAGCTGTATGCAATGCTACAGGCTACACCTCTGAGAAAGATTTATACTACAGAGCTGAGCAATTCCCTGCATCCACTGCCTGGCCATGAAAGCCATTACTGCCTTCAGAGTCAGTGGTCAGCAGCCAGTTGTGTCAGATCCAAGATGTTCAGCCAGCTCCCAGCTTGTCTGTGGGGATGCTCTGGCTACCATACAAATGATGTCTTGTTTTGTCACCTGGTTTTAGTTTAGAAGAAAGTTCTTCTTTAGTCACACCTGTAGTAGCATTTCTGTTGGGTCAGTGTGGGACTATGAAGGATGCCACAAGGGAGAAAGACTGGCAGCTGCAGCACAAAACAGGAGAGTCCAAGTGCTCATCTGACCTGAGAGTAGAGCATTATCCACAACTTGCCCTTTTTTTTAATATATACTTTAATTTCCTGCTTGTAAGTGCAGCACACTTTATTCAGCACTCAGGGAAAGGAGATTAAATTTGTTCCTGTGAGCAGGAGTCTTCCATTTTCCACTGGCAGCAAAAGGATAAAATGTAGGATGGGCAGAAACACAAAAAGTCTGTCCAGGATTAGGTTTTTTCCTCTTAAGAAATGCTGTGGGACAATCACAGCTATTCACTAATATACTTGGCTGTATGTGTGCACATGCAGGGAAGGAGGAGCAGTAAAGCTCTGGGAATACAGAGGTTTTGCATCAGCAGTTTCCTAGTGCAACTACTTTGAGCCAAAGTGAAACATTTCTGTAGAATGACAAACCTATTTATTTAACATGGGGAAAAAAAAAGGACTCAAAGCTATCTGGTCTCTCTGAAATCTCTCAAATTCCATCAGATTAAACAAGATGAAGTGGTGGATTTCTCCATTTGCCAGTGAAACTATAAAGCCAAATTCACCTTGACCTGAGGAGGCTCAGCAGGAAAGAAGCATCTGGGAAAGGAGAGGGAGAGCTGGTGCAGGGAAAGCAGTATGACAATGCTGGGTTCACGTGGAGCACTTTGAATAGGTTTGCTCCCCTCATTTCTTTGCATGAGAGCCCCTCCAGTTTAAGAACAGGGGCTTCTTCTTTTTGTAAGATGCCATCACTTGCATGCAATCAGTCCTTATTCACTAGCATATGCTACTCTTTCTCTGGCAAAATTTATCCTGCAGACTTCTGAATATGATGCTAATTATATCTCGATCCATAGATGCACGAGTTCAGTTTACAGCATTTCCCAAACTATTCTGCCCATCAAAGCATGGAGCTGATAGGCATTTTCACAAGCAGCTGCTTTTTACTGATAAAAGTATCTGTCCAAAGATTATGATCAGTTTGAGAGTCAGAAGTGTCAAATACAAGTCTTACACTTCTGGAACTCTTATTCTAATTTCCAGTAAGCTTTATTTAGGAGGAAGGCACGAGGAAGAGGAGGAAGTAGAGACTTTCTGCAGGAAGTCACCTGGATTTTTTTCCTTCATCTTAAGTTGCCCTAAAAAGCCTATTGGTCAAAACCACAATGCCCTTGGGATATGTTATACAAAGGCATGATATTCAGGACTCGCCTCACTTAGACAAAGAAAACTCACCTTTCATCAGCAGTCCTATCCAGTCCAAGAAAATCCTCACCCTTGAATAGAACCCTGGTTTCTTTGGGCAGGCACAGCCAACAGCCCAGCTGACAGTGCTGCAAAGTATAAATTTTCAATGTTGCAAACCAAGGGGCCACCAGAACTATCCTGGAAATCAAAAGAGAGAGGACTCACAGGGATCTGATTTGGCCACTGCACTGCTGCAGCTGAAAGAGAGCTGTTGGAATCAAATTTTCCCAGAAAAGCCCTCCTGCAGGAACTGGGAACACAGCCACTGGTGCGACTCAGCACCAGCCTGCAAAGAAGAGACTGATTTAAAAGCTTGCTGATCAGCATAGAGTGAAGACTGAGCACAGGCTGCAGACAAAATATGACTAAATAGTGCTCCTTAGTGCTACATATAATTTATTTGCCTGCCATAGGATTGCAGTATTGAGCAGAACTCACATTTCAGCTTGACGATATCGCAGTCAGAATTATTTTGCCTTCTCTTTACTCAGCTGTCCTTACCTGCTTGCCATGTGATTTTGGAGAGATTAGTCAGTTTTTGAACAGTGCTCTGAATAGAAGAGTTTTATAAAAACAATAGAAGTTGTAGTTTATCTTGACAAAAGAGTGCCATGAAAAAGAGTTCCAAGCAAGTGCCAATGGGAAATGTTTCTCAATGGGATCATAAATGGGTCTTGGGAAGTGCAAGGGAAGAACATCCTCTCCTCCACAGGTCTCACAGAAATCACAGTTCAAAGAAAGCTTTCTAAACTCTGTGGTCCCACTTAAGCAACACTGCACATTGCTTTTATCTCCCATACAGATAAACTGTGTTGACTCTTGTAAGTACATCCACTCCAGGGACTGCATGATATTGGAGCTCTTAACTGTCACCTGCTGTTCTCCCTTCTGTCCTTCCCAGTCCCTTTCCATAAGTGATCCACAGACATCCATATGCAAACACTTTCAAGAGTGCTCACCTTTCATTTTGCTTCACCTGACCTGGCCTCCCACGGAAACAAAGCCTGCACAAAGCATCCTTGTGGTGATCCCTCCAGGATAAGTAGTAATTTAGCTCACAGATTTCATTCTGAAGCGCAGGTACTCGTGTCTGCTGCAGCTCTAGCTCGGCTCCCACCTGGCTGGGAAACAAATATGAGGTTAGGTCTGGGCAAAAGAATAAAATACTTCTGATGGAAATGTAAGTTCTGCTCATAATGGGCAAACATGCAAAATCAGAAGACCCACCTTCTTTGATGATCCCCATCCAGACACAGCATAGAGGGAAGAAAAGGATAATGTCTCTGTGCTGTGGGACAGGCACACTGGCCTCATAGCAGCACTGTACTCCAGAGAGATGCTGAACAATGTTGGAGTCATAGCTCACCGTGCCAAAGTGGGGACACACCACGATGGGCTTTGCCTGTCTCATATGTGACTAGGGCAGAGAAGTGCATCCTGAAAGGGTATTTGTAGAGGAAGAGGGCAAAAATCCCACAGGTTATCACCAAGCTCAAAATAGGTCATGAAAAGAAGTAAAAAAAGGTGTGAGGACTTTGGAAAACAGATTCCCTACCTTGCCACCAAGTTGAGAAGATTGCTGGGGTAGTTTATGTGGACCTCCTGAGGCTGGAGTGAAGGCTGACTACTTCACTGTGCAAATACAAGCCTCCAAGGTTTTGCAGAAGACTAGTGTGAGTCACTTGAGCTTCTTTTTCATTTATCCCATTGGGAAGAAAGAGTCAGAAAGCTTTTTATAGACAGCTATATTGCTTGGCACCAAGGGAGGAAGATGCTGAGGACACTCAGTCGTCTATGTTAGATTTTAAGACTTTTTACTGCTGCTAGTAAGAACTAGGTATAAAACATGCTTCCTTACACTGCAAGTTAGCTGAATGAGACCAGAGTTAATGGATTTTCTTTCTCATTCTTCAGCCTGGGCTGCATATCAGTCATTTTGCCTTGCTGTCAATGCTGTTTTATCTGTGCATATAAATGTGTTTTGAGAAATATTGTAGGGTCAAATACACCAAAGTAAATATTTTTAATGGTATTACTTGGGTTTTACCTATGGTGTTGACCTTCTAAGGGCTCTGTCATGGTCTCTTACTGTCACAGTCCAGTGCAAGGGTTTATTGGATCTGTAGAATAAAAGCAAACATATTGGAACTACTTACAGTCAGTCATACAGCTTCCTAATTCAGCAGCCATACATCCCTTCTGGCTCTTCTCTAATTAGTCACTTATTCCTAAGACTGCTGAGCAAGAGCTTCTCACCACGACAAGTGTGTTGCATCAGTTCTGGCTCTGATAGCAGATACTTCAATTAACTTTAATGGATCTCCTACGAGGAAGACCAAACTGTTCCCATCTCTAAAATCAGTGTTCATGGCGGAAGGGCAGAAGAAAGATTTTGTAGGGGACAAGAAGGTGTGAATATAATTTGTAGTTGTGCACCCAGTCTGGAGGAGCAGGGGGAGTTCACAGCATGGGGAGAGGAGGAAAGTGTGCCTGGGAACATGCAGGTCACAGCTCACAGCTACACACAGTGGGCAGCTGTCAGCAGCCTTGTAGGGTTGATGACAGCCCCATCGCACTGGGAGCGCCTCCAAGGAGCTTCAGGGAGGTGTGCCATGGCCAACAGCGAGGACAGGCCTCCTCAGCCCCATTAACATGCTTGAACAGCCACTGGGGAGTAACTGGGAAAAACCCACAGGTGTCTGCCAGAGCCAGAAAACTGGCCCTACTTCCACAGGCAAGTTTCTTATTTTCCTAGATAACCTCATACTGTGGATATACAGCAAGGCCAAAGATGCAGGAGAGAGAAAATCTGTCTGCTCTATCCAGAAGTGGTGTGGGTAGGAAAAATAGATACATGAAAGCTTGAATCCTAAGTGAGTGAGCCCTTCAGGGAGCAAGTGATGCTCAGGCACTGAACGCGCTTCTCTCCCATTCTCTGCTTTGTCTCATCTCCCAGTAGGAAGTGCATGCAACTAAAATGGAGAGGATGTACCACAAGTATGGATAATGAGTGATGGAGCACCTGCCTATCACTTTTCATCCATGAAAGTTCACAAAAGGGGACTTGAGGTCAGAAGGCAACTACCTCACTACATAAGCCTCTTATACATGAGAGGAAAGCTCCTCAGACTAGATCAACTGAGCAGAATTTAATTTCTTTACCTAAGGGGACATCCTTCAGAGGCAACACTGGTGTAGTTAATCCCAAATCTGTTCTTCCTGCCTTTTCTTCAAGAGAAGAAAATAAGAATTAGATCTGACTCGGGCCAATAGCTCTGGCTTGTCCCCTCAGTCTCCACTCCGGAAGGGAAAAGTTTTTCATTCCTCTCAAGCAGCAGCTGGCACACACCCATGACAGTAGAAAGCAGCAATAGCAGACTAGTCCCCAGGATCAAGACTCTCCTCTATAATAAGGTTTTCAAGGGAAATATCAGACTGACAGAATTAACAAGACTGCTTATTTCAGGCAGCAAAAGTCAGTCATCTCATTTCTCAGTGAAAATAAAAAAGCACATTTGATTTGTCTCCCTTATTCAGCAAAGGGAGCTCTGCTACAAGTAGCTATTCTTTTTTAAAGTTACCTCTACAGGATGCAGCAGGATTAGCCTAAAAAGTAAGCTCAGGTATCTAAGAATAGCTGCAGATAATATGGAAATTGTTAGACACAGCAAGCATCTCTCTACTAACCTGAATGAACAAAAGTGAGCTGGGCTCTAAACCCTCTGAAGCTGTTCTCACCATCGCTTTCAAAATGTACCAGCATGGTATTACCTGAACTCAGCCCTGGTTTGGGAGCTGAGAATCCACAGAGATTAGCTGTGGGAATGAACAAGAATCTGTACTTTTAGGATGAGAAATGTCATCCTGTAAGGGCTTGTAGCTAGTCTAGATTTCTAAACAAACAAAACAAACCAAAACCATAAAGACTTGATGACTTTCTGATGAGAACAAGAACTTTTCATCTAAGACAAGGTGCCTGCAAAGCAATGACAATCAGTGATATCAGTAAGCAATGGCAAGCAATAGCAGCCAGAATTAATCTACTATAGTTATGCTACGTGGAGATGAAGGTAATCCTAATTTTGTCATAGTGGAATTACAAATAATCTTCAAAAGACAGTTTGAATGCTCTCCACTGCACAAACCAAAACTCCAGATGAAAAAACCACACCTGAGCATTGCATCTACCACCACTGAGGGCTGCAAGCAAAAAGTCTCTCTTGAATGGTCTACATGTACAGGTTGAGGACCTAGAGAGCAGCTGCTAGACTCTTCTTCCTACTGAGAGCATTCAGTTTACATGGCAACTGTAAGGCCCATGATTGCAGCTGGATAGGAAGCTTGAACTTTACTCCAGAGGAGCTTTCCTGTAAGAATCTGAATTTTTGATGGCAAAACTGTTCTGAAAAGCATCGAGTGGAACTCTCCAGGATGCTGAAAACTCTGCCCTGAAAGATTCCAGACCTAAATTTGTCAGCCTTCTTCCCCCCCACTTAAATACTCCTTTCCAATGGAAACCAGATTTCTTTTCATGAATTGCAGTGTTAATACTTGTGCACCATTTGGTAAATGCATGCAAATAAATTACCACCACAAAATAGATGGGGAAAAAATAGAAGCATTTGCCAAAGATCACTTGTCAATGACAAAGCCTGGACAACTCAAGCCTCTTACCCAGATTGCTTGGTGTAAAGAAAAGAGTGCCAGTCCCTCTCTGTCTCTTGGTTTACATAGAGATCTGTAAAGAGGTAGCCAGAATTCAATTCAAATATCTTCCCTTTTGAGCATCAGATTACTTTTCACTTTAAGAATAAAAATCAAGCTCTGCAAAAGTGAGCATGGTGTCTGGAAGCTATTTAAAAAAAAAAAAAAAAGATAGGCTGTTTCAACATGTTTTGTTTTCATACAGGTAGAGAGAACATCTGGAAATACAGAAATTAAAAAAAAAAAAAAGGGAAAATTAAAAACATTTCTCACTAAGTTAAAGATTTTTATATTGATGAAACTGAAGCATATTTAAAGTGAGAAATTAAAAAATATTTGCTTCTGAAAGTGTGGGAAAGACATGCCTCAGGTTAGCAATTTTTCATTAATGAATTTCCAACAGAATTAGTTCATTTTATTAAAAATTCACATCCATTTCAGTAGAACTAAACATGCACCAACAACTATTCTTTCACTCTGCCTTACTTTGAACATTTGTCTTTTTCAATGACACTTAGAGCCAGGTTGCTCTTGCTCTCTCTTTTGGGAGAGGGATGCAGAGCAGAGGCTGGATTTGGCAGCACACACTTGTGCACTCCACTATCTCTGCAGCAGAACATGAACCATGGTCCCATATTCAGCACAGAACATGAACCATGGTCCCATATTCAGCACAGAACATGAACCATGGTCCTATATTCAGCCCTGCAACAGCAGCAAGACTTTGGACCAGGATGAAGGATCTCCTGTGCCCATGGCCTGCTTGGCCATCATGATGGGCAAGACAGATGGGCCTCAAAGCTACTGCAGAAGCCCTTCCAGAGGTACCAAGTGCCATGTTATCAGAGAGAGCATATTTTGCTGATAAAACATGTCTGTTTCCATAGGATTTCTAAGTTAACCCTGAAACAATTAGTGCTCACACAGCTGGTTTTCTTCATCACCATAAATAGTAACTGCATCATAAAATGCAGCCTGGGCTAAGTCCCATGGCAAAGTCTTCAAACTCCAGCTGCAAAGGGGACAAACAAGAGGAAATTTTCAAGATTGAAACACACTTCTGAACCTTTGGAGAAAAGCTAGATTTTGGGAATTCTGGGAAGAATTTGGGCATGACTTCCTTTGGTGAGTGTGTCATGTTTTGCATCAAAACAATCTGTTGGCAGTCTTGGCCTGATTTCTCCTTCCTGTGCAGGGCTACCAACAGGTCTGCAGAGGATGAAGGTGGCCTAAGCTTTGCCTTAAGGCATTTCAGCTGTCATCTTTACTGCAGCACTCAATGCCTTGTATTTCTGAGAGGTCAGTGCCCCATATGGATTGCCCTTTCAAGAGCTTCTCCTTCAAGCATGGGAAGTGGGTGATTTTTCATTTGTTTGTTTTGGTTTTCATCCAGACAGCGGGTTCTTGCACCAACAGAGCACCAGCAAACCAAGCAACAGGTCTGCATATCCTCAGTCATCCCTAGGTTTAACACTGTGTCATGGTTTAACCATAGTTGGTGACTAAGGACCATGGTGTCACTCGCTCACATCTCTATCCCTCCTCACTCCTGGTGGGATGAGGAAGAGAATTGCGAAAAATAAAAATAAAACCTGTAGACTTGAGTTAAGAACAGTTTAACAGCCGAAATAAAATTTAGTAATAATAATAACAACAACAATATCAATAATAATTGCAATGAAAGGGGAGACAGCAGAAAGAGACTGAGAGGAATAAAACCCCAGACAGACAAGTGATGCACAATTCAATTGCTCACCCAGCTCGTTTCCCAGCACTGATCAGCGGCTCCCAGCCAACTCCCCCAGTTTATACACCAGGCTCAATATTCTATGGTATGGAATGTCCCCTTGGCCAGTTCAGATCAGTTGTCCTGGCCATGCTCCCTGCCACCTTCTTGTGTGTCTCCTCCCTGGCAGAGCATGTCCTTGATAGGGTAAGCACTACTTAGGGTAAGCACTACTTAGCAACAGCTAAGATATCAGTGTGTTATCAATACTATTCACATACTAAACCCAAAACACAGCACAAGCTGCTGGAAGAAAATTAATTCTATCCTAGACAAAACCAGGATAAAACCAGGACACACCTTTTTTCACCCCTTAGCCAAGGCAACAGGGGAGGAGAGATATTTCTGCTTTAAACAACGTAAGTGGCAACAGGACTCCTCCTAAGCTTGGTGGAATGCTGGCTGCACACAAGAATCAGCAGGCAATGAAAAATAAGAGAGATGCTGGTAGTAGGAGTGAGGACTATTATCAGACAGCCCATGCACAATGAGAAGCAGACACTTTGGTATGGACTCAGGAGTAGCTTGTGGGGGAGGTTGACACTGCCTTGAGAAAAGGGCTGACTCTCTTGTTTGCAACATGCTCTCTGCCTTCCCTTTGTCCTCAGAGCTGTGCTGGACTTCAAGATAAAGCTATCCTGGGATGAGGCTGGTGCCTACAGATTTCAAGCCCTTACAACAGTCACAGCCCCTTCACACGGGAGTTCGGAGGTGATGTCTAATTGACAAAATATGCCCTGCAAAGAATCAGTGACCTGGAAACTTTACAATTTACAGTCTCGTGCGTCACAGATGTTTCTGGCAGGATTTTGTTGAATCGCTCCCCTGAACAGTTCTCAGTGCAGAGGTTTAAGAGCAGTTTCTCTTTTTATTACCTTTACGACATACTCTGCTGGACCTTCAATGAGCCAGTGGCACTTCATGTCCCTGGGATACAAGCCAGGCTAATTAGCAGTATCAATCTTCCCCTCTTCCACTAACACTGCGACACTGCCACAGCCAGAGCCTGCAGTACTCAGAGGGGAAAGGAGACAATTTAACACATGGGATTAGACAGTACTTTCAATAAACACAAATCAACAACTTGATTTTTAAGGAAACCAGGCACACTAAGGGTAGTTGTAATTTTAAAGGGGTCAGGAAGGAGAGGAAAGGAGTTTCTACAGCATCAGCAAGATCACTGGCTTCAGAGTCCTTATGGGTGGCCATGAAGGTGAGCCCACAGCCACAGCCAACATTCCTCCCATCAGGAAAAAAATATAACTGTGGCGTGGTCTGACTCTGTCAGCAGAGGGAAGACATCCCTGAAGGATTTACCTCAAGAAGACAAGGAGTTGTAAGGGTGGGTGGAACATACATTTATTCAGGCAGATCTCAGAGGGGTTCACTAGGCTGGATCCCATCAGGAAGGTCTCGTCTCAGACCTGGTGGAGGGACTATTTGATTTTCATTTCCTCTAAAATACTTAGAGGCGGTACAAAGAAACTGAGGCAATTGGACTTCATCCAAAACAACTACATGAACAACCAAATATTCCCAGTGGATGAATTGCATGATTGAGGATCAACATTATTACCAACACATCACTATTACTAAGTTACAGTGCAGAGGCAGTGAGTATTTGCAGGAAACATTTATCCCATCAGAGGGACCATGGGCCACATTTCTTTGTCTCATCTGCGTGGTTACCCAGTTACCTGTGTGCTTGTTATACCGTATAACATAATTTTGAGCCAAGAGCCAGCCTGTGAGTTGTGTCTTCAACACATTACTGGCTACACTAACACATCAGAAGCCCACCTGGACTCACACCAGCTAAGCAAGGCTAAGCACGCAGTTTCTTTTGCTACCCAGGGTCTGTAGGAGTAAAACAGGTATATTGGAGGCAAAGCAGAGGAGGCACAGAATTATGCCTTGAAACACATTATTGAGACACCCACCACACTGCAGTAATTGCCAGCACAAATGTGGACATGATCCTCAGTCCTACCTGCCCTGCTCCGTTCGGGTGTTTTCTCCAGCTCTTTAGATTCATAGTGGAAAACAGAAATTGCTTTCAAAGGCCAGCTGGATTTGCTGATCTTCATGACAATGAATGACAAGAAGTTATACCCAGTAACCCTCACACCTCCAAGGCTCTCAGATTTACAGATCAGCTCTCTTTCATTCAAATAGAGAAACACATAATCAGGGTCACATCCAAGTTGGTATCTACATCTAATTTAGTGAAGCACATCAAGATAATTTTGTCCTCTAGTACTGTTATATTCCAGGTGCACAGGCTAGAAGCAAGCAATACTAAAGGCATGTTTCTGCATGGCTGAGCTTTGCCCTTGTCAGTCCCACCACAGGCTAGGAGTCTCACCAGAAGCTGAAAACCGATGTCACCAGCTCCATCTGTTAAATTTTATGATCTTCCCTCTCAGCCTAAGCCATCTAGGGGGAGAGAGTTACCAATAGCAGAGGACTGCCATGAATTTGATCAGCACCAGGTGGGGGTTGATGCTTCCTTACAGCAGCAATGGTTTTGTGCCATGTGACTGATGCACCACCAGCCCAGTCCATCTTGTTTCCCTGCCTGCTGCAGGAGCCGAAAACTTCTTTGTGTGAGCTGAGGTTGATATGGCCAAACCAAAGGATAAAGGGCACAGCAGGTCTCTAGCCAGTCACAGCCTTTTTGTGAGAGTGGCTTGTACAGAATCTGTGTTACAAATAGACCTTTTGTCTTGCTACCTTCCCCCGCAGCATTATCCTGCCCAGCAAGCATAGCTGGGGATTTGCCTTGCAGGGAACACACAGCTGCTGTCATCCAGACACTACTGAGACTGGTGCCCAGTCTGGTGGTGGCTGGGGCTTCCAAGCCCTGGGAAACACTTTGGTGGGTGCCATGAGGAAAATTCAGTGTTTGGCTATCAAAGCCAAACTCCATTTACCTGCTGTGAGGGACATTATCCTCCAAAGCCTGAGGGTACAGAGTGAGACAGCTTTCTCCAAAGGCAGGATGCCTTGGGAACTGCACTCTGCTGGTGCAGGGAAAGGGTTTGGCACAGCAGCTAGAGAGAGAAAAAGGTTATTGCAGTACAGGCACAGCTGATCAAGCCACAGGCTATGGTACTGCAGTTGTTTCAAACACAAAGTGCTTGACATGCAGCTGAGAGATGCCTCTGATGAGAACACACAATTTCCATCCCAAAAACCTACTTAAAAATCCCCAAACTTTCACTTGTCCCACCGACACCGTGGGCTCACATTTGTCCAGCCTGCTAAGAGCTGACATGTCTACTCCACGCTCATTTGTAATGAAACACCACTTTTATGATGGTCTCCCCTTCATCTCCTATGGGCATTCGGTCTGTGTGAATCCTGAATTCACAGAGCTCTGCTTTGCAAGGGGTAAAGCACCCACTTTGCAGCCACGTGGATTCTGCTCCTTGCAGTTCCTGCACCCAATTAAGAGGCACCTCGTCTGTAGACAGTCCCCCTTCGAAAGCACAATCATTAAGGATCCCTAGCAAAGCCATAATAGGTTGGGTATTAGTTAGTACCAACACCTCAACTTTGATGGCTACGACAGAAATAACACCATCTCTTTAATAACTTGTATTACCCCCGTAATTACCTGCACAGAAAAATACAAGTGGCCAGTGGGGAGTCACTAGACCTGTGCCTCGCTATAAAAGGCAGTTCCAATAAGCCAAGAAAACTATGGCACTTAATTCCATGCCCCTCTTCCCTTTCATGTTCAAAGTTGTATTTGATGAGGAGATAACCCCTGATCAATCCTGCACACAGTTTCAGGAGCACAACAGCAGTTCAGATTTCAAGCTGGCAAGCACTCAAAGCAGACTTTTAATAGAGCAGGGCTGGTATGCAGCACTCAAGGGACACCTCACTGAGCTGGAAGGGCTGCATTCAGCCAGAAAAAGGGCAGCTTCAGTAGCCTTCTGCTTCTCCTTCAGGGGATGCAGGGGTCAGACTCGTTATTATAACATGGTTTCTGAAGTGGGACTTATATGTTTAAACCTTTTGTTTTGCCATCCCAAATTAAAAGATAATACACCTTGCTGCTGATGCAGTGCCTGGAAACTGAACAGAAGTGCTGTGGGTGGAGAGGAGGGAGGCAGCAATAGGAAGGCAATTTGGATTCCTGTGGTGCTAAACAGGTAGGAGTGGAAAAAAAACCTCCCAATACTCACACCTGCCTTGTGTCATGTGCTGGGCAATGAAGTCACAAACACAGCCACCTGTGAAAAGGTGCCTGGTGAGCTCTGGGCCATGGTGCTTCTCACGAGGGTATCCCATCCTCTGGCACAACTGACCCTCCAGGACACCACATCAGTCAGAGTTCAGGCGGCACCAGTCCTCAGACACACAAAGGGGCCTCCAGAGTCACCCTGTCCAAACTTCATTGGGGAGGAATGCTGACATTTATTCCTCCAAAGTCCTCTATCGTAGCCCATTGCCCAGTGGGAGTGTCTTAGCAAGGGTATCAGAAGGTGTGAGTGTGTGTAAGAGGAAGTATTCACAGCACTAAGCCAGACAGAGTTCAAGGAGCATTTGGATGATACTCTCAGGCACACGATCTGACTGTTGGGGGTGGTCCTGTGCATCCATCTAGATGGCTGAGAGTTGGACTCAGTGATCCCTGTGGGTCCCTTTCAACCCAGCATATTCTGTGATTCTGTGACCTCAGGTGGGAGATGGGAACTGCCCTCTTTACAGCCTCCTGGTACCATTGCCCCTACCTGGAGTCCCACCACTGAGGGCCACCCCTGGTTTCAGCAGAGGTGGTGGCACTTGTGTGCAGAGATGGAGGTCCTGCTGTTAGCAATGCCCAGGGCAGGTCTAGGCAAGGGGCCGATCATGCTTCAGTCTCCTGCTCACATCCATACTCCCACCCGTAAAAGACTGCTCCTGCCTTCATTATCCTGAAGCTCCTTGTAAAGCCCTTACTCAGAGAAGTGCTGACAGCACTTTCAGTGCTGTTGCTTCCCTTTCTCCCCAGGAGAGAAGAAGGTGTGTGGGTGGACAGGACCAGCCTGCTGCCCAGCAGGAGCCAGGGCAGACGAGCTTTTACCTTGCACACCGTCAGCAAAGCCAGTGCCCAGCACGGAGCCCCGCACCCTGCCCTCATCATCACACTGCGGGTCTGGCTGTCGATGAGGGGCAGCTCCACCTCCTGCAGGACAGGAGCCAGTGCCCCCACCTTGTAAGGATGGCTCTGCCTCCACAGGCTCCAATATGCACACATGAATATGCACAGCAGCAAAGTGCAACTTTCCCTAATGTGCTCCGAGGTCCCGTGCTGCAGGAAAATGCTGATCTGCACATCTCTACAGGGGCTGCTCCTCTGACAAGCAGGGGAGACCCAGTGAGCAAAGGGTACTCGAATATTCCATCTGGCAGGAGTCACCTTCTCTTGCATTTCTATTTCTGAAAGTGTCTCCTTTCCCTTATCCATTACTCTGTTCCTGCAGCTGTGACCAGAAGACTCTGCCATTTGACTCTCCCTCAGACACCTTGCCCCAGCCACTAGCCACATGCAGAGTTAACCTCATCCTCTGCAGAGGAAAGGGTGCACAGACGAGTTCAGGAACCACATCCCTCCAGTAACCTGTCTGATTTACAGCCACAAACTCCCTTCAAGTCATACTGTTCTGATAATTCCCTTCCCAAAACATCATAGTCCCATGTGAGTATTTATAAAACGAGAATATAAACTGAAGTTAGCCACACTGAATATATACATGCCAAATTGAGAGGAGGGGATCAGGAAGATTTTTACCATAAGCACACTTGGGAATACTTGGGATACTTGGGAAGAGGATAAGGAGGTGGAACAGCCTAGCAGAGACAAGGCGACTGGATTGCCTCTATCCATCTCACATACTGGGGGAGTGATTCTGTGTTTGTGAGAAACTCTTTACATCTTTCTCCCCAAAGACCAGAGCTGATCAGATCAAAGGAGTTATGTAGGACACGTAAAACTCAAAAGATTCAGCTCAGTTCAATCTAGAGTCATAGTGGTTTGCTTTTCCTTGATATTGGGAGAAAAATGGATCATAGTTCTCCTTGGAGGCTTCAGTGGGGCACTGGCAGTGCCCAGCCTTCAGAGGAGCAAAGCAGGGACCCCTGAAGTTTCCTCAGATGTTGTCAAGCGCAGTTCACACCTAGAGATTTATCTGTTTAACTACAGAGTACAGGCACATAGGCAGCCCTCAAGCAGCCCTTCCTCATGCTGCCTGCCAGGATGTCTGAGCTCAGAAACAAACATTTCTTTGGTCTTATTTCCCTTATTCCTTCCATTATGGGCAAACCGTAAGGCTATCACCAACTGAACCAGTGTTTTGAGACATGACAGTGACAGAAGGTTATTTTGTGTTGGCTGATCTGCCATCTGATGGTCACAGGCAGTCATGGCCAGTTGGCTGTAACCCATCATATCTCTATGCAACACAAGGAATTGCCTTTGCAAAGATTAGGAAGTCAGAGACTTGCGCCGCTTCCTTAACTCTGACACCCTCGAGTTGCCTCCAGAGGCTTTGCCTTTGCCTGCAGAAGTACTCGAGTGAGCAGATCCTAATCCAGGTGTTAATGCTTCTTGGTCCTTGCAGCCCACTGGGGGGTGTTAGCCCAGGGCTATGCTAAAGGGAACACAGTGGCTTTCCAGCAGCTCCAGGAGAAGGAAGCAACACAGGTACATCTTGTACAAGGGCAACACAAAGGCACACAGGAATCTCACAAACCAAGCACAGGCATAGCCAGAGCACAAACCCTCAGGGATAAGCTTCTGGGACAATTAATCATAGCCTAGAACAACAATTAACCCAATTGTGTTAACTGTGATAAGAAGTAAAGGCATAACTGAGGGGACACAGATTCTGCAGTCATGCAGTCTGGTCCTACCCTGGGATCTGGGGCTGGCCTTCAGAAACAGGACTTTTGGCCAGGCTGATTTCACATTAGCAGCAATGCAGAAGTTTCCTGGCCTCCAGCTGGAAAAACTGGATTTTCTTTTAAATGGGTAAATAGGTTTCTTGTTTCATCTGCTATCCATCAAGCCACTGTTCATATTTGGGAAGCACAGAGCTGCCAGGAGTGGTGCCAGCAGATTTCGTTGCAGCCAGCTTGGTACAGCAAAAAGGATGATTTTTTCTTCACCTTAGAACTCACAGAGCCCTCCCTCCATTTTTGACCTTGAAACATCAAGATTAGCCCTTGTTACCTGTAGTCTGGGATCCTAAAGGGGATAGGAGAAGCCCTAAAAACAATGAGAATTGATTGCCAAGTCATTTTGGCCCCATAAATCCTCCTTTCTAATTTTGTTATCAGTGTGTTTAAGGAGATGAACAGAGGCCTAGATCTGAGAGCTTTATGATGATTTTAGGCAGCAACACATAGTTTGAATTAACACTAGACAAGCTTATGCCCACTATGGATTTTCTGCATATTTTATAAGCAATATAATGTCACAGTTAAACTCAGAGCAATCAACTCCAGCAGAGTCAAAACGACATTCAGTATTTCTTTTAGCAAGTAGGTAGTAGACCCACGATCAGAGCAGTTACCCAATAAACAGATGAGCAGCAGATCCCATCTTTAGCAAACCAGATCTTTAGCAAAGGTGTTAACCCTCCTCTAGGGATTGCAGCAAGTGCTCTAGGGTGCAGGGTGGGACACTTTTGCACTCAGTGAGATATGCACTGGGTTCAGTGATCTCTCTGATACCTGTCATTGTGAGAAATACTCACAGAAGTGGAAACTTGCCTGAGTCTCATCTGTCTGTGTTTTCCATCACCATCTTTCACAGCACAGCACAAAACACAGCAGTGAGCTCATCTTGAAATCTTTGCAATTAGGGCTATGAAGGCTCTGCTGAATTATTGTCAGAACAGGACAAAACCCAGATCTGAAGCAGCTGCCCTTTCTCTCCAGACTACGTTCTCTTGAGAGTCCAAGAACCCCCAGTACTCAAACAAGAGCTTTGAAACCTATTTATCACTGATTTCTAGTAGATTTATAGGGTTTTGTTTTGGTTTTTTTAACACCTCTTCTCTATGGGGTTGCACCCCTTCAGGAAAGTCCAGCCAGCGTGAATTACTACCACGCTATTTCACCCACACAGCCTTTGGAGATGGCAAGGCTGGCTGGCAGGCACACACTTTATTATGGTGCCCGCCCCTGAAGTGTGGCCCCAAGCATTTTGAATCAAGATATCAAGGGTTCAGCATGAGCCTTTGCTTCAATGTTTTCTAGTAAATTTATTTTATTTTCCCACTCAGGGAAACCCTTACTTTCATTTTATAATCACTTCCAGCCATAAGTAACAGAACCACTAACGGCACAGCTCAGCTTTAATCCCCAAGGGGCTGTTTACTGGAAATGGAAATTTCCCATGCTTCCCAGCAAAGTCTGACACCAGGATTGCCTGACAATGCAAATGCTGCAGTAATAGGAACAGAGGAACAGCATTGGCAGCATAACAGTGGAGAGTAAAAGCATGGACTGGTTTTGGACGGAATAGAGAAACAAAGAGGTTCCTCATTATCAAGGTTAATCTTGCACATTGAAATTTTTATACCATAGCAACTTTCTCATTATTCAACATTAGTCCTCAAAAATGATGCTCGAATAGAGCAAGAAACAGATGTGAAGATGACTGGTCTGCAATTACATTATAATGGATTATAAAAGGGCTGGCAAAGGGGCCACTTTTATCATTGTCCCTGCCCATTAAGAGGTCTTTAGCACGGCCTGTGAAGCTGGTCTTGCATTAAAAGTACAGAAGACAATGTGACTGCTGAGTGATGGGATAGTTGCCAGGGCTGCTTTTACCAGGAAGCTGCAGCACTTCTCCTCCTGCCTCAGAAATGCTTCTCTGGGTGCTTGCTCGGGTGAGCAGGGTCATTAGAAGACAAAACCATACAGAATTAGCAATTTAGACATTTAGAAGAACCATGGTAGCATGGGGATTTCCACACCCTGATCTCTGCCCCAGGGATGCCCACACAGCACAGAAATTCCCAGGCTTTGGAGAGAAATGTGCAGAGACACAACATGAGCAAGCAGGGTGCTGGGGGTGCCCATAGCTTCAGCCCCACATCCCATGGACCCGGCTGTGGCAGAGCACTGGCCTTGCTCAGCCCCACAGGGGCCATTTCCCTCCCTAACTGAGACCACTCACCTGGGCCTGGGAATAACCTGTGTCCTAAGGGGAATTTTTGCTGCAAGAGATTTAAGAGTGAGTAAGGAGATGAGACTGACTTACTGCTCCAGGTGGCCATGCAGTGGGCAGTAGTAATAGCCACATCTTCTTGGACCAGACTGGAAAGCTGGGAAAGAAGTACTTTTAATCCAACTTCTATTCCTGAATGACCAGCATTAAATGACTTGAGGATGAAAGACAGATGGCTTCTGCCTCTCCTCCCCACTCCCATAGAGGAGGGCAGTACTCTGCAACGGGGACCTGCCAGGGCTGCCCTCCAGGCTCCAACTGTCTCCCAACAAGTGATCTCAGCTGCAGAGTATCCTCTGGGCTCCTCAGGTCAACGGGACAAACTCCACACTTAAGGCCCGCATAGAAGACCTGAAAAAAAGAGTGGTTTTCAGTGAGACAAGACCCCACATGCTCAAATGCATCAATTCAGGCTCTTCTGGCAGGTAGTGAATTAATGGGACAAATCCCAGGTGCCATAGCTTTCCTGATTCCAATCAGAGCTCCAAGCTGAAGGCAATTATATGGAGATAAATGAAAACACACAGAAATTGCATTTTTTTTTATAAGAATCTGATGTGTGCAAAGCTGAGGTCTCCTGTGATGTACTTTCATGGGGTGTGTGCACAGCCATAAAAAAGCAAGTTTAGATTTCATCCAGTAGCCTAATCATTCTTAATGAACTGCAACTGGGACTAACAAAATTAGGTAACAAATACAGCATGTTGTAATGATACCACCAGACTATTCAAAGGTTATTTTTAAAAGCTTCCATACCTTAAGTGGCCTGGGGCATTTTAACCTGTGCCAATAAAGTCATAATGAAAGATGTTGTCTCTGAACTGAGCTGGCCCTGCACTCAGTCTTGACTTTGGTCTGGAACACACCAGAGATGCAGCTTTCTCACAGAGCTTCTGGCACAAATTGTGCCTAGGAATGTGAGCAGTGAGCACAGGGACATTTTGTCTTAGGGATGGCTGGGTCTTGTTAAGTCTTCATTGAACTGTACAGTTTGAGAAAAATCCATGGTGATTCCACCTATGTTTTGTATGGAAAACCCCACCAGTCCTCAGCCAGCAGGGAGTGATGTGCAGTGACCGGCCTGCCAGGCACCATGCTAGGTGGGGGAGGAAGGGGTGTGCTGCTCCCCTGGGCCAGCTCCAGAACACAACCATCACACCAAAGATCCCACAGGAGGAGGGATCTCAAATGCCTGGGATGCAAAGAAAAGGACCTGATTGCAACTTCTCACACCAGCTGGAGGTCTGCTTCTCCAGGCTGGGTAGTTGTGGGAGAGGGGTAGAATGAGGCCTCTGTCTCTTTTGTTGAGGACAGCAGCTCTTCCTGCATTCCTTTCAGCTGGCCTGTATCTGCACCAGCTAAAAATCACTGTTAATCACTCCTGTCCAATGTGTTTCTCATGCCAACAGGAGGGGTCCCCTGCCTCTCCCAAGCCAAGGCTGGGATAAGAGCTTAGTTCCCAGCCATGCAAACATAAGCAATATAATGCTCATGATTTAGGAGGTACCTGAACTGTGCTCGCCCTGGTGGGAGCCTGAAACAATTCACTGGAGTCACCCTGAGACTGGATCCAAAATTACACCACTTCAGCCCTCTCTAACTTTGGGGCTGTCCTCTGTGTAAGCTTGAAGGTGATGCTACTTAATTAAATTTTCTAACACCACCATATGAGATTGCCAGTGCACTGAGGAGCCCATGTCTTTCTCCTCTAACCAGACCAACCACCCCAAGACCTCAGCAGTAATAAGTGGGACTCACCCACAAGGTTGTGGGGATCCCTGCAGAACTCCTGCAGCACTCCAGGCTGCAGAGGGACTCAGCTACTTGCTGCCCTGTTCAGCCCAGCCTCTCTCTCTCTCTCCCTCTCCTCCTTTTTTAATACAATTTTATCATATTCCCAGTTCGCTCTATGGCCTCAAAGCACTTGACTACTGCAATGCTCAGGCACAATTTTCTAAGCCACTGACCTGGACCAAGCTCTCCCTAGCCCTTGGTGCTGACTAGCCTTTCCAACAAGAGACTGCGGTGATTATTGCTATAGCAGCGAGTCCACTAGTGAAGTAGAAAATAAATAGACTTTATCAGGGTGGTAAATGATGGAGAAAACACCATTCCCTTAGGTGGTGAGAGAAATAACATTAGCAACAGCAGAAGGACCAGCATCATATTGGAGCAGCGTGGGAGGGATGGCAATGAGCTGGTTATTCCTTCTTTTGTCCCAGCAGATCGGATGTTTTTAGCACTGTCTTCATTACCAGGAGCAAGTTACTCTCCAGATCAACATTCTTCTGCCCGGCTTGACCCACTTCACAGCCTGCCTTGTGTTTATTTCCCTCTCTTACCTAAAAACATCCCTGGGGCATAAATTTTCACATGAATGTGGGAGCAGGCCAGACCGGGATTTACAAACACATTAGCCACTGCAGGAGGATATGGAAGGATTTGAGATCATGCTGCCATCCATTGCTCTCCCAGGCACTGCTCTGACCTGGTGCCCCAGGGAGACCAGTTAGCAAATGCAGTGGGACCAAGCTATTTCTCTTTCTTGCACAGCCAAAGGACCACGTGGCAGCTGAGCAGCCTGCACAGGGAATGGTTCACTTGCCACAGCAGCCAAGGAGAGGGCTGTGGTGAGCATCACCTGGATGGAGAGGGTATGAAAGGCTTCCAGTCCCAGCAGAGCTACAGAAAGGGCAGCAAAAAATCACCTGTCAGTGGCAAGCACAACCAAGCATGACTCTGAAAACTGAGTGGTTACAATCACTTGTTTCATACCTGAAAGGTGCAGGCGATACCAATGCTCGCTGCTGTAGCCCCCACACTGGGCACATCTCCCCACAGACCATGCACAGGACTTACCATGTAGAGCAAGAAGGGACACAAGCAGTGAGAAGAGCTCTGCTCTCACCACAGCCCAGGAAAAGTACCCAGTGCTGGAGCCCAGGCTGTGCCCTGCTTCACACGGGAGAAACAACTCAGGTCCCAGCCAACCAGCCCCTTCAGTAGATGAAGACTCAGTCAATTTTAGCAGGTAGGCTGCAGGGCTGCAACCCAGGTGGGTTTGGAGGCTCTGCAGCATTGTCTCTGGGGATTTCTAGCTCCCTGGGCTCACCTGTTTGCAGTTTGCTGCCTGCTTCCATGGACAGCAGCAGGGTCTAACATCCCCCCTCACCATTGCCACCAGACCTGAGCTGCCTCAGCTCTCGCAGAGGAGGGTTGGCACAGGCAAAGGCAAGTCCTGCCAAATTCCTCGCTCTGTGGTCTCTGCTTGCCCGGGCTGGCCAGGAAGAGCACACGGATAAGGCACGGTGGTGTGTTTGCCTCCTCCTTCCCACAGGACACCAAGAGAGCTGGATGCCTCCAGCAGTTTTTCATCTGAGAAGCAATACATGGGGTTTACAGAGAGGCTCAAGGAGCTGCCATAAGGATGAAAACTATTTGACCTTTTTTTTTACTGGAATAGCTGCTATCTGCATGCTGCCAGGGCCACTAAAGCATGGAGCTGCCTTTCCTTTTTGGGCCGGGAACCACAGAGACCTCCAGATGCTGCGGTGCCTCCAAGCACAGAGGTCCCAGCCATCACCCACAGAAGAGGAGAACATCTCCACCCCACCTCGGGAGTCCCTGAGCAGCCAGGGGGCTTCACAAGCACTGCCCAGCCTGTCCCCACTCACCGGGCCACATCCCATCTGTGATGTATTCCTCGTTCTGCCCAAGGGCAAGACCTGCACACTGATCCACAGCACAGGATCCAGGCTATGACCTGGATGCACATCTCATTTCTTCGTCAGTACAAACGAGGATCTGAGTAGGTGGGTGCTGGACAGAAACTCCATTAAGAAACTCTGCACTGTTGGGATCTGAGGAAACGTCAGGGTGTGTGGCCTGACTTCTGAGTGAGCCTACAATTCCCCTTTGTGCTACGTTCTGCACACACCAGGATGGCAGGAAACACTGTGGCACGTATTCAGGGCTTCTGATTCTCTTTCAGGTCCATTTTCAGTAGAGGTGTTAATCACCATCACCATCCCCTGAGTGAGCTCTAACACTAGAAGGATGCAGGAGCATCTAGGAACGTCTGCCAGGAAGAAGGGATTTATAACAAAATTACTTTATTTTCTACTTTTTTTCTCTTTACACTCTGTAGACTTATTTGACACGTTCCTGACAGAGGCATAAAGCCTGGCATGAACAACTTATGTCAGTATAATGTGTCCAACCATCAAGACCATGTAAGCACCAGCCCACATCTTTTCTCATGTTCAAGCTCAAAAAAAATGCCTGCTCCATTATTTTTATATGCCCACACTCAGACACATGTGCTGCACAGTTGCTCCTGTATGACCAATAACTGGGACTCCAGTAAAATGTAAGTGGAGTAAGAAACTCTGGCCCTTCCACCTCCAGAAGAACTTGTTCATGGCTGGTCCTAAAGAAAGAGAACAAAACCAGGCACAGCACTTACTTTTCTTACTTTTTATATAAAATAGACATTTACATACATTTTCTTTTGCAAAGACTTTGAGCATAACTCCTTTATGTGAAATCTAGCCATAAATCCCACAGTGAAAAAAGCAAAGACTTTGCAAATTCCTGTATCACTGACATACATCCAGCTGCTGCTAAGTGTGAATTTATTTTTAAAAGATTTCTATTCCATGGGCTGCTTTCTTATTTTTGTTTTTCTTTTTTTAAAAGATATGCACAACTAATTAAAAAAAATTAGATACAGAAATAAGAACCGTATGAACAGCAGGCAATGCAAACAACTCCTGCATGAGAGGAACACACAGAGTGACATCCACTTCAGGCAGAGATTTCTACAGTAATACAGTTGTAGAAGCCATAACTTTTACAGAGGATACCACTGGGGGTATTTTCCAGAAGAAAAAATTTTCAGCAAGTCAGTACAAGCATGGCAATGAACTTTTGCACAAAGTTATCAAGGTTACCTGAAGCAATTTTGCCACATTAAAACACTAGTGAATGCCAAGCGCTTTTTTTTTCTTTTTCTTTTCCTTTTTTGTTTTTCTTTGTTTTTCCTTTTTTTCTTTTTTTTTCTTTTTTTTTTTTTTTTTTTTGCTGCTGGGTTCGAATATACATGAAAGCAAAATGATGCATTTTGAAATTGCTGCAAGAGACTGAAGGTTGGGGGAAAAAACCCTCTAAGGGCTAATTTTGTCCAAAGATTGTGCATAATTGCATATATGAAAGATAGAAATTGAGCACTTGGTCAACTTAGTCACAAAAAGATTGAGGAGATTTAAGCATATACCAGCTGCTTCACTGAACTGGAGGACAAGCGGGGCAAAAGACCATACAATGATATTCTTAATTGCCTAATTATTAAATTAGAATGACAATTGTCTTCTTTCACCAAATATTATACACCATATCTGGCCTGGATTCTATAACTGTTGTGAAGCTTTCGAAGTTTTTAGATAATTTTAGGGGTATCCAGCCTCCCCTGCAAGTTAGGCTCTTTATTTTTTTTCTTTTTTTTTTTTTTTTTACTTCTTTCCACCCACATGCATGAGCCCCTTGTCCTCATCAAGATCTCTGGAATGAAGGCCATTTGCACTGCTGCATTCACTTACTGTTTGGCCAAAACAAATTGACTACACATTTGTTGGAATATCTAGTCCAAGGATTCTACAAGAGAGAGAAAATACCTCCCCCACACACACTTCATAATTTATCCTGGGGGACAGAAAAGGGATGGAAGCAAAGAATGTTAGAATTTAAATGAGAAATAAAGTAAAACAAAATCCATCAGCTGCAAATATTATTCATGGAGAAAGGAAAAAGCAACACAATTATTATGTTTCTCATTTAGGATTAAAATGCACAGTGAGTACATGAGAGTCTTGTCTAACCAGCTTTCCATTAATTCTCTGCTTCAATACTGGTGAGCACTGAGGTTTAGCCAATGCAACTTGCAGAGAGCATGAACTCTCCCCCACCAGGCAGAGCTTCATCCATTTATTAATTTGCAATCTCTGCTAACCATGCTGAGCACTGGACTTGGCAGAAAACAATGTATTTATAACTCATTATTTTAGAAGCTGTGCAATGCTAGAGGAAGAGGACATTTCCTATGATTAATTAAGATAACATACAGTTTATCACAAGGTAAGTCGCTCCATTTATCTTTCACAACAGCATTCCATTTTGGTGGAGGTAACCCATTTCATATCATACTCCATTATTCTTCTTTGCCTGCAATAAACCTTTCACATGATTAATGCCCGGAACAAACACAGCGTTTCAGCACAGGCACCAACAAAACAGGGAATCAGCTCAGAACTTCACAAGGGTTTAACTGCTTTGGTAGCTCATGGTCTGTGCCATTCTCCAAAATTCTGCCAGTTTGCAGACTGTCATCCTGCATAGATGGGGTATAAAGTGCTGGTTCAGGAAAGTGGGGTTCATTAGTGAGCCCTCCTCTCTCCATAACTACCATAAACCCAGCTCCAAAACATGGAGAGTCGCCCTTTCGGCACATAAAACCTGGTTCACCTGGGATTAAAGTCCACGGATCTCTCTGATTCAGGCAAGTGGATGAACACATGCCACACTTCCCAACCAAACCACCTTCCTTACTGGGAGATGGTCTCATTTTTCTCCATTATTCTGCAAGTAAGACAGTGTTGCACAAATGGTAATCCTTCTCCAGGATCTGGGAGAGGGGCACCCAAAGCTATACTCTACTTCTCTACATGCACCAGTTTTAAGAGGTCAAGATGGCTTTGATCGGGTTCTAGGACAAGAAGGAGACAATAATTTCTACCAGGTCTCTCAGGAAAGACAAACTAATATTTAAGCTGAAGTTAAAAACATAAAACTAAGTCTTCCCTCTCACAAAGCATTGCTATAAAAAATACAACTTCTTCTGTATTTGAAAAAATACGTTTCATTGGCCACAATTTTAAAGCCACACACTGCAGTGAGGCTTGTAGAATATACAGTATTTATTTAATATATCTTTATGAGGCAAAGTTTATAGTTGATATACATTTTTAAAGGAGGCATATCTCCCCCCATCCCTATCCCCCATGCTTTGGCTGGCTGTTGGAGCACTCTGCAGATGCTCCACGGGGGGCTTTGCATGGTACCGCTGTTGGGGGCTGCACCAAACGCTGCTCTGCCAGCTCCCAAACTCACTGCCATGCGCTGGAACCACAGGCAGCCGGCCAGCCTGGGATCCTGGGGCTTTAGGGGAGCTGCCCCAAAGGCAGACTCACCTTAGGGAGTGGCAGAGAGCTTTTATGGTCCAGGTATCTCTGAATATCCCAGTAATGAACCTGCTACAGCCTCACGATGAATGACCCCATCTCCTCCTGGACATCCTGGTAGCCCAGGGCTGTGCAAAGCTACTTTGTGCACCGTATCCAGCAGAGCACCTGCACTGGGGACCTGGAGAAACATCAGTTCAGCAAGTCCACGGCCACAAAAGTCGCATGAAAAGACAAGGGAAGGTTGCTGACCCAGCTCCAGGAGCTCAAACCTGCCCTTGGCCACGCAAAGCAAAGTAGGCTGCTTGGGCTGGGGCAGAAGAGAAAATTCACCAGCAAAAGACTTGCTTATTCTGATCCCAGCTGATCTCCTGGGAAGCTGGTTTGGTGGGAGAGAGCCCAGAAACATGTTACTTACTGCCTCTTCCCCCCTAGTGGTCTCTCTCTCTCTCTCCCCCGTGTCCAGCTGTAGGCACTGGCTGGTCTCCTTGGCTCAAGCCCTGGCAGGGCAGACAACTGCATCAGTCTGGACTCCCTCTGAGCTCCAGACACAGCTGGAGTCACATCAGTAACTTGTCAGTAATTTGACCACCAGTAGCAGCTAGTCACCAAGCTTTTACAATGAAACCCATGAAGCCACCAGCACATCTGTCCAATCACACTGAGTGAATCTGGAGCTTGCTGAGGTGCCATGGTCAGCACCAGTTAAATCCAGGCACCACATGGGTACCTGCCACACAGGCTTTTCCTGACAGATGTGTTTTAAGGCATGGCATACCTAATCTGAACTGTCCTTTACTAATAATGCCAAATCCTGGGCTGCTTTTCTGCAGGGACTGGCCACAGTCAAGCTCAAATAAAACAACTTTTAGAGCAGTTTCCTGCTGCAAGAGGAATAAACTGATGACCTACCCCGATGTCCAAACCCAAAGGCACCAAGCACAATCCCACTAACGCTCTCTGTGAACTGGTACAAACCCTGGTAGAAGCAGCAGAAGTGCTGTTATTGCAGGGAGAGTGTGGTCCAGTGTGCTCTGCAGCCATTTACCTTGGAATCATTAGATGGAATTACTCGAGCACGCCTCGGTGGTACTGAATTTTAATAACTTCAGACTATACAAGTCACAACGCCCAGCCATGTGGCCAGCTGTGAAGGATATTGCCCAATTCATATAAAACAGAGAAAATATATTAATTATTTGATTATTATAAGTTAAATAAATAAAGCTCAACAATATAAGCCCCAGTTTGGAAGAGAATTTGTTTTCCCACTTCAGTATTTAAAAATATAGATTTATGATTGATTTGCTATAGGTCATTTTCTGTATCTCTCGAGGGAGGGGGTGAGAACACTTTGACAAAGTGTTTTGTCAGTGTTATCACCATTATAAATGGGTTTTGTCCCTGCACACCCATAGAAGAGCCTCCTTAGTACCTTTCCAGGCTAGGAAATCTTCCCTAATCTCTCTGTGGCTTTACTTTACCTCCTATATTGATCTGATACGTTGTTTGTTTTTCCTACTGGGGACTGAGCAGGAGGACAAATAATCCTAGAGCTTCCCATTGCCTTTGGATGCTTCAGTTTTTTTTCAGAGTAATAACTATTTGGCCTGGAGGGAGAGGGCAAAGGGTAAAGCCATATGATATTTGACAAAACTGATATCATGAACCTGAATTACTACAAAATTACTATCTAATGAGTAAAACATTCAGGTTAGGTTTTCCCTCAAAGGATCATTTGCCCTACTTGTGGAATCATCCTTCCAGGGTGATATTTAGTTTCCCTTCCTTTAGGGTATTTTTCAAGTCACATTTAGAGCTATAAAAGTGGCCACCATTTCCTCAGCATTAACCCCTTGGAACCTTTTTATGTGACCATTATGACCATCTTTCCCGTCTGCAGCAGGACCTGGCAGCACTTGCAATGAAGCCCATCAGTGGTACCCTACATGGACGAGGTGAGCCTGTGTTGAGTAACAGGAGGTTCTACTTCACCCCTGCTGCAATGGATGAGTGCTTTGTCTCCATGGTTTCCCCAGTGATAACCAAGATATTGAAGGTACATGTCCCACCCACACTCCTGGTGTGATTAAAATGGGTTCGGCCTAAACATAAATCTTGATTAAAGGAAGGTTTTCATTAATTCTCCACCATGTCCCACAGGAGTGGAATGTCTCCTGTAACTTTGGTCAAACATAAGCATGCACTCAAAATCTGCCTTCCATAATTCTGAGTCCCATCAAAGTTCCTCCAGTATCACTCTGAGCAACAGGCTTCCACCATACTCTTCTCCAAGGGGCACGAGTGTCTTTCCACTGGTGACGGAACGCTATGTTTGGTCTTTCTCCTGGACTTCCTGAAACCGTTTCTCCAAGCGATCCAGCTTGGCCAGATTCTCCTTCAGCAACTTGCTGTTTGGAACCAGCTGTAAGGCTTTCTCATAGTAATCACGGGCAGTGACGTAGCTCCCCTACAAAGAAAATGAGTGACAGATTTCATTCGCATCCCCTGACACAGAAAGTTCATTTCTAGGGAAAGGTGAAGACCACGATACAGGGAAAACAGAGTTTTATATATAAAACTTGACACTGTTAGGTTTACAAGAATATTTCTTCATTATGAAATAGATCATTAAGTACTGTTTGTTAGCTTAAATTTGATGACACACACACGGCAAGAAGTAGATTTACGCTTTTCTGTTATGTTGTACCAGAAGAGTTAATTTTACTCAGCGACAGGACAGCTTAAGGACATCACACAGTGTGACTCCTTAAGACCCAAATCATAATGATATGCTAAAGTATTCAAAAAAATAAGCAACCACAGGGCAGGCAGTCTATTTCCATAATTTCATGCCAGTATTCTGCATTAGACAACTTTATTAAATTAATTAGGGAGAGAGAAACCTTAAAAGTCGACTCATGGTGACATTTTTCTAAGGTAGGTCAACAACTGAAGCAGGAAGGTTTTAGAGACAGGCAGGTTGTTCCTTGCAGCCTGCCCTTTTAAAATGTGAGATTTACATTACAGGATGCATATTAATAAGTAGCCTGGTTGGGAAATTCTAGTTGGGGTGGAGAGACTTTCCTCCTTTGTGGATAAAATATGTCGGGGACACTCGTTCATAAACATGCCACTCTTGGCAGTCTGAAACCAATTTAGCTTTCTGTCCTGACTAGTAGTCTGTGCACTTGACAGCTTAAGGAAAAGCAAAATTGTCATACCTTGATGTGCTCGATGCCCCCCATATTCATCCAGGCCTGCGCTTGGTCTGGGTTGAGCTCCACAGCCCGTTTATAGCTCTACATAAACATGAAACATTTTTAGGTTAAGAGTCTGACTCTTCAAACAAAACCAGTGCTGGAGGGAAAAGAGAAACAAAGTTTCCTCTCCTGAAGCCATTTCAAATGTAATTTCAAATTCTTCTCATATAAAATGCACAAACTGAATTTCAGTTTCTTTACAGCAGAGGGAATATAATTTACTGCTTCACGGCTGAGTTCATCTCACGGGTTTTTCCTGCCAACAGCACTGTGTGAGGAGCTGTACCTGCTGCTCTCTCCCTGCCCCCTGCACCACTGGGGTCTCCTGCACATCAGGGTCATTTCCTTGGGCAATGACAACCACAGTGCCTGCCAAACACAAGCCATGTGGTTGCTCTTTATCTGCGAGGCTATAATTTGGAGCTGGCAGCAGACTACGGTACAGCCACTTGTGTGGAGGTTTCACAAGGACCTGAGGGCAGTGCCATTGCTTCTGCCATTGCAGGAGAAGAAGCAACAAGGACCTTCTGGACACTGTCAAACAGCCCTGTTTTTACAGTGTCTCAAGAGGAAGGGATTCAAAAGAGGACTAAACATCTCTAGGATATTGAGACTATTCAGAACTGTCCTAATAATATTCTCTGAATAACAGAATAATAGAATGGTTTAGCTTGGAAGGACCGTTAAAGATCATCTAGTTCCAGTTCCCCTGCCATGGGCAGGGATACCTTCCACTAGACCAGGTGGAAGGCACTATTGTTTAATGCTAACATAATTTCTGAGCTACCAAGCTTCCTGTTCCACAGTTAAAGCTCATCTCTCAGCTGATAGTTAATGAGATGAGATTTAACAACATGGTGAGTACTCACAGGTCCCCAAGCTTCCAGTTAAGTCACATGGAGCTGGCCATAGACAGCAAGAGGAGCCGGGGCTGGATGGATCAAGGGTCTGATCAATGAGAAAAGGCTCCTCCATAACCCCCCCACACCTCTGTACTTATACCTCCTAGAGCAGGGAGCTGTATTTCCATACAGAAATGAGGAAAAAAGTTGCAATTAAGTCTGGTAAAGTTAGCTGCTCCATAGCTTTCCCTGTACCAGTGATGAACTTTGAGCTCCTACTGTCAGTAGCCAGGGTGTAGGCACCAGTGAGTATTAAATGCAGTGAGCTAACTCTATCTTTAACAAAACTATCCATAGGTCTTAGAGCAGTCATACCTCGAACGCCTTGTCAAGGAGGTTCTGTTCTCTTAGCTGGTTTCCTTTCGTGAAGAAAAGCTCTGATATGACTTTTGGATCCTTTGGTTTTAGCTGAAGCGCTTTTTCTATAGCTTCAAGTGCCTGTAAAAAAGCAAGAAGACACTGCAGTACCATATTCAGTGCCTTTCCACTTCTCATTCTCTCCTCACCACTGAGGAATCCCAGCATAAGAGTCTTCTTCCTCCTTCCCTTGTTTGCCCCACATGGTTAACATGTGGAAATGAGTGTTCTATATGCCTAGGGCTGATGGGCAGTGGGGCTCACAGCAGCAGGAGCTGTAAGCAATAAGAAAACTACACTGCTTAGCCTCAGTGCCAGTGCATAGACACACAGAAGGTTTTAGTGAAAAAATAATCTACTGGATGTGCAATAAGATGTCTCTGGAGAGACGGAGTGTAAAATTCAACCTCTGTGTGCAAGTCCTTGGGCCAAGGGTACCCTACAGCCATGGTACCTTGGCATAGTGCTCCTGCTTGCTGTAGATGGCTGACAGAAGGCGGTAGCACTCCAGACACTCCACGTCCTCACTGAGTATATGGTTCGTCATCTTTTCGGCTTCCTTGGTCCGCCCCATCATTGCTAAAACCTGAGCCTACAGGGACACGTTATAAAGGATTATGACCTTAAAAAGCCCAACACTCAACTCAGCTAAGACATGATGCTGCAGCCAGTGGCTGGTGCTCCCCTTCTGTGGCCCCACCCTGGCCCCACACTCACCAGTGCCAGTCGGATCTCTCTGTTCGAGGGCTGCAGCGATGCCGCCTCTCTGTAAACCTGCAGCGCTTCCTCATAACGCCCCGTGTTGTAATACAGAGCTCCCAGCGGGGACAGGATTTCAGCCTTCCGGGATACCTTCAGGGCCCTGGAATTTGGGAAAAAGAGAGGCTTCCAGGTGCTGTGGGGATCAAAGCGGACGAGCGAGGGATGTGCTTGTCCTTGTGCTGGGATGGAGCAGCTCTGCACCTGGCTCATCCCAACCTGGGAAGGACAAATTTAAGGTCCCGGGAAGGGACACAGCAGCAATCCCTCTGGCCACCTGAGCAGGGGAAAGGGCCACCTCCGAAGTGCACATGAGCATGCAGCATGGGTGGGGATGGCAGATGGTTGTGGAACCTGGGAACTGTGAGCATAAATCTATACAACAAAAAGGAGGCAAAAAACCCCCACCCAGCCCACTTTGCTGCATACTGGGAGTCAGAGCCTGCCTGCTGGCACATTGCTGGGAAGAGCCAGAGTTCCTGATGGGGAACTCTGGCTGAGGCCGTGCTGCCTCTCCAAGCACTCCCCAAAAATAGCCAAATCTAGTTTCAAACAGATAGAGAATGAAGAGAAGAAACCTCAAACATGCACTGATAGATTCATGTATCAGAAACTCTTTAGCAGAGACAGCTGTACAGGGGGAGGAGGAGAACCTCTGTCTCCCATCCCAAATCCTTACCGCTTGTACCACACTTCAGCCTCTTTGTTCTGCCCCAGGGAGCGGTGAAGCCTGCCCAGGTTCACCATGGCCACGTGGTGAGCGGGGCTCAGGCGGATGGCCTGCCTGTAGTGGGACATGGCTCGCTCGGGAGACCCTGGAGAGGGGAACAGCTATTAAACTGGTGCATCAGAAAAATCCTGTCACTAATTCAGCACACAGTAATGCTCTGGGTTTTCATTCACCTGTTGCTCTGTGCATGGGAAACATTTTGAGAAAGAAATTTTTTTTTGAGAAGGAAATCCTGCCTCAGCCTTTGGAAACAAAGTGTAAGAAAACCTGCTGTCCAAACTAAGATTTAGACTGCAATATTCAGAGATGATCCTGAGAAACAGATTTTCTAGGGATGCGGTTTTGCAAGTTGAGGGTACGGTCACCAGAAGATGACTCCTGACTGAAAGCACCCTCTGATCATGCTGCAGGGGGGATGTACCCATTGTGCTAAGGACAGAGCCCACCCCAGAGAAGGGGCTGCGGCACATGTCCCATCTCCTGGTAGAGAATTCTTCCACCAGGCCCACTGGAGAGACAGGCAGCAGAGAAGAGAGAACAAGCCACCCAGCATTTCCCACACCATGACCAGAGCTGCAAATGATTTCAGCTCTTTCCAAACAGAGACTATTCCCTCCACCTCTGCTGTGTTGCTCTGAGCTCCAGCTCAGCCTCTGTGCATTGCTCAACAAGAATGGGAGTAGCTGCCGGTGACCAGCTAATTCCCACCTTGGGGCAATAAATCCCAGACCGGAGGTGGCCAGGTGCCTATTCTGGAGCACACAGGCACCATCTCTGTGCTGCAGAGGAGCCATTGGGTGGCACTGCTTCGCTGTGTGAAAACGTCTACTGGCGCAGGGTCCTGCAGCCCATGACATCACTGAGCACCACAGCAAAATACAACACAAAAAGAAAGGTGAGAGACCACTAGCCCAAAGCCTAAAGTTCTGGGTTTAGTATCATATTTGTATTTAGCTAAATAATGGTAAAAGTATAAAGTTGCAGCATTTCAGCAATGCATTTAACCCCAGGGCTCATTTAATTGGTTTGCAAACTCCAGACCAGGTAATCTCCTGATGGAAACCAATACTTACGGAGCTTTGTCCACAAACAAAGCTTTGGAGTGTTGGCTTTTTTTTTTTTTTTTAAACCAAATCACTTCCCAATGTATTTAATTCCATTTCTAGCTGGAAAGCAGACCTCAGAAACAGCCTGCATATGTCGGGGCACTGTACATATGCTGCTGTGAAGATTTTATTTTCATAGCTTTTCAGATCTAGTTTGTTTTTTCTGAGATCATCTATGCAACTTGAAAGTTGCACGGACATTTCTCAGCATCTTTTTTACAGGAGAGAGGAGGAACATCTGTGGGGAGATTTAGAAGAGCTTAAGATTCACCCAAGGCTGACAACGTATTGTTCAAGGTATGACTTTTTGAAAACAACCAGCAGGAGCCTCAATCTTTCCCCACCACTGAGCAGGCAGATGTTTCTGAAAATTATATCTACAAAATACCCTGGGAAGCAGCTGGGCACACACCTCGGTCTGCTCAACACACAGGGGTAATGCACATCGTTAAGGGACACACATCAAGTGTCTGTGACCACTGCAGAGCTGTCTAGAGCTGTGGCTCCCCAGAGCTGACACTTGCTGGAGGCTTGTTGCACAAAACCCTGCAAGTTAATTGGTGTGGTGCTTCACAGCATCTCCCTGTGCCGCTGGGGAAGAGCGCAGCCTGTGACAGGCTCACCGCCAGCCACTTCCTTCATGCCTTGTCACGTCTCTAGGAGGGTTATTGACACATCATGCCTGAAGTACCAAAAGTCAGTGGGTTGGTTTTTTTTCCCTGTTGTTTGTTTGTGTGTAGGGAAGCCTAGGAGGAAACCAGGAAATGTTAGTTTTGACTTTGGCAGAGTACACAAGTGCAAAAAACCGAAAGTGCTCTGCACTACATTTGAACCACAATTTTTGGCAGGAATGGGACAATTTATCGGGGTTGGCAAGCAAAGATGAGTACAACATCAGAGTGAAATTACTCAGGGATTTTTATTATTTGCAAGCTCGAATTTTGCCAGGGAGCAAATTCAGAACCTCAACCTCTGTCCCTAATGCCATGATGCCTTTTTTGCTTATGAATACTCATTTTGGTTCTGTATTTGTTTCACAGTAGTACTACAGAAGAGCGATGGCTAAGCGTCAGCTCAGGGGCAGAACAGCTGGCTGAAGACTGACAGACACCATCATCCTTTCTTCCCAAGCACCACTGGAGCTGGACACAGTGTAAAAGGGACAGAATGGGTAGCAACCACACACACTTTAAGCCTATGCTATTTCTTCACTGAGTCCTGGTTCTGCTCTGGAGGGACCAAAGTGAGACAGCAGTCCGTTTCCACTAGTCATTTGTCAAACTCGCCCTTGCTTATAAATCTGTCAATAAAAGGTGGCAAGTACAGTGATATTTTTGTTGGTGTTATGTGAATGCCATAAAGTGCAAAGGAAGTTGGATGGGAACCAGGAGCTCAGAAAATAAAGGATGCCATTACAGAGCTCTTGAAAAATCAATTCACCCCACAGTATATAAGGTTTTGTTTTCACAGATGATTTTTGTTTAAAAGCCATGTTCATTTTTATAGGCACTCAACCCTTACAGTCAAAGAGCTGCTTTGTCACCAAGTAGGGCTGCATGTGCTCCAAAGGCTGTAATGATCCATTTGTGTGCCTGTGATTTGGTTTGATGTGGCCGTGCCTTCCTGGAGAAATGGCAGTATTGCCAGGGTGCTGCCTAGCTCTCACTGAAGAGGACAAGTGCCTATGCGAAGATGGTGAGAAACACTGAAGGAAACAGCCAGGCTGGATGCCACTGCCACACAGTGCCTGCTCTGATTACAAATTTCATTACGCTGTGCCATCTCAGCAGCACAGGGATACTTATTTCCAAGCTACCGTGGAGGAACATCTATTACTTTGGAAGTTTTTGACACCCTTTTAGATGTGCACTGCTTAATAAAATAAATCAAAGCAAAGAAGGCAGAGAGCTTGCTCTTTCTCACTCACCTGTATCAACCAAGAAAACCCCGTAGTTGTTATGCAGATCAGAGCTCTCCGGACAATTCTCTATGCCAGCCTTATAGACCTCCTCTGCTTCCTTAAGCCGTTCCTTAAAAGAGAAGGAGATTTCTTAGTCAGGACAGAAAGGTTGTCAGCACCATTTGCTGCACACCTGAAGTCTGTGACAAGTCCCTCACTGCACAGGGAGCTTGGGCCACCAGCCCAACCCACCTTCTAGGAGGCCAAAATTTTACCCCATGGCATGGGTGTGATATAGGTGCTGTCTGGTACCCCAGAGCAATGCAGACAGCTTTCCTCCCTACCTTTGCAATTGTAGGTACCTGTGAAAAGGTGGCTCCTGTGCAACATCAGTGAGCCCCCCAGCTGGGTGCATACCCAGCCAGGGAAAACACAGAGCCAGGGGTTGTGTTTGTTCTGTTGAGGAATATCTGTCATCTGGGAGGTGATGTATTTTGATTTATTTGTTTAATGAGCATCTCATTGGGCTAACTTTTCCCCTCAGGAGCTCTGCTGTTCATTCCCTAAGCAGTGGGGAAGATACAAGGAATGAAAGCTTGGGGTGTGTGGGGGATAGCTGGGGGGCAGGGAGCAAGTACAGGGGAATAAAGGAAGATGGAGAAGGGCAGAGGGCAATGAAAGAGTGCGGAAAATCTGACAGATTCAGACTAAAATGAAGTCTTGTCAGTGTGTGAGGTGTAGTTCACTGGGATTCATGGGACATGCCACCTTGCTGACTCCCAGATGCACTGAGCTCTTACATTTTGCACAGATTTCAAGGAGGTTTGTTGGTGCTGAGCATTTCTAAAAAATACACATCTTTCTTTGGGAACACCCCATCTCCAGAAAGCATCCCACTGGCTGGCCTCTATCTAGCCTGAGCTACAGGTAGCCCAGTCCTGAAACAAAAATAGGGTGTCTTGTTTGGATCAAACAGCAACTTAATAAGGTTTTCATTTCCCCCCACTCAGACAGTGCGTGCCCACTGCCTGCATGCTCTCTAAAACAGATTACTGCAGTCTTCCTTTCCCCCTAACCTCAGAGCTTTGCTGTCAGGTGTATTTATGGAAGGAGGCTGTGAACAGCAGAGACAAGCACAGTGCAGAGGGGTGGCAGGCAAGCCTCCAGCACCAGAGATGCTTTTTTCAATTCTTCTCCTTCCACGGAGCAGTGCAGCCCTACAGCGACAAACTCCACAGCCTCACGATGATGCTCCCAAGTAAAATCAGCCAACCAGGCCTCTGCTGAGGAGGGCCTGGAGCTCCCAGTGCAGAATTCCTGCTCAGGAGCTGAATTCACACCAAAATATGAGGTTGCTTGGTCTATTCCCAGCTATAGACTCTCTTCAAGTCCCGCAAATAGCAGAGCCTCCTGGGCTTTCTCTGAATTTAAAGGGTATACCTGACAGGAGCTTTTGGCTCTGTAGCTGCTTAATGCGAGGATTCTTTTCTCACCTCCTATTTCAGAACTGGAGAGCTGGAATTAATTGGAAGAATATAGGAAGAGTATGACTTGATCACAGAATCACACAGCTTGCCACAGTTAAGTCCTTTCACATTTACATGATAAAAGTCAGCCAGCAAAAAAAATAGTGTGCAATAAAGCACAGAATAATGTTTTTTAAAAGTGCTCAAGTTTGGATATTTTGGATATACTGATATGACTTTGACAACACTATCCTGTGGAGTCAGGAAAAGTGTAATGATCGTCAGAATTGACTAAAACAAAGAGGAATTTTTTGAGGATATTTTCCAGAATTTATGTATTAGTTTCTTTTCCTCTGATTTTAATTTTCAGCCAAGGAATGAGGCTTTGGGTGCATGTATGTCAGTCTGTTCATTTTATTTACTGATCATAAACCCGCAAGGAAGGGCTGTGTTAAACCGGATTAGCAGTGTTCCATGTCAGAACATTCACATTCACCAATATTGAGCACTTTTAGTACGGTTGCATTGCTTTTTTGGCACCTCACATCCTGACCCTGCACGCCTCGGGCTCAGAGCCCAGTCTGGGATGATTTCTCTCACAAATTGTTTGCATTAAGCACAGTCAGAAAGTGGGAAGGGTGGAACCAGCTTCTTGTGCCAGAGTTTTCCCTCCTCACAACCTCTCGTCTTCTTAGGAGAAATGCTTTAAGTTCATCAAGGCTTGATTCTCATTAACACTTAATAATTCCACTCCCAGACCTTCATGAAACATTCATCAACCTCATGAAACTCAGAAGACTGTCTTATAAAATGTATGAGATTTTTATGATATTAAAAAAATTATGCATATGAGAATCTTTCAGTTGAGCTCCAGGGTTTTAAGTCTGGTTTTCATACAGCTCAGTTTTGCAGTCTAGTTATGACTGAGTAGGCTCTCCTCTGGGTTAAAAAGTTTCTTTTTTTACACAACACACAGAAAATCAGTTGAAACCAGGACCTAAAAAGAGCCACCAAGTAGCACGAAATGGTGGATGGAACTGCAAGCACTGGGACTAAGGTGCTGTTCAAGTGCATCAGAGTAAATCCTGAAGAACCAGTGTCACAGGAACGTTGGGAAAACAACCAGCAAAAATGTTTGATTTCTGTTGTCAGCACCACTGCAGTGATCATGGAAAATAAGGAAAAGCAGAATATGTTGCAACTGAGTTACGATTCCCAGCAGAAAGAGCAGTCAGAAGGGAAGCATTTATAAAAGGCACAAACAAGCCAAACTGTTTTATACAATGCAGCAGTTGTTCTTCCATGTCAGCTCTGCCTTCAGAATCAGCTACCAAGGAGAGCAGAGGGCAATTACATCAAGTTACAGGTTAATTCTCTGGCACAAAAGACATTCCTCTTTGCAGCACTCTTTACAGGTGTAGAAGGAAATGAACCATAAAGCCCTATTTCAGATTCCTCTCCTTTACGATGGGGAATGTGCTGTGTGGGACCAACTAAGGCAATCCCAGCACTATTTCACAGATATCCCTGCAGCTGTCAGACAGGCTCTGGGCCACAAGTAGACAAAAAAACACCAGGTTTGTAACTTTTAGCTATTTTCAACACTATTGCTTGAGCAAAGAGGAAAACTCAAAACTGAAAAATGGGCTCCTCTCATTATCTTTTGGGCTGAGGATGCCAGAACTTCTGCCTGGAGGGTAAGATTGTGCAGCTCACAGCCACAGGCAGCAGCATGCATGTGTAGGGCAGAACCTACTGTGGTCACTAGGATGGGTGTGCAAGGCAGGAGGTGCACACTCAGGTAGTATTTTGCTGTGGCTGAACATGAGAAGATGCTAAAAGTCTGCAGAAAATTGCTGTTTTCTGAGGAAATTGTACTATCTTTTTTCCCTACCACTTACTCAAGTCACAAGAGGATGAACAATCTATATGTAAGAGAGATGAATAATTGCTGGACTTACTAATGGCATTTGCTTTGGGCAGAAGGTCTCAGGACTCTATAACAGTTTTATTGCTCTGCTGACCGTAGAATCGATGGTTCTAATTAATAATTTCAATTAATATTAAAACCAGGTATTACTGCAGAGGACTCATTTCCTATACTTGCAGGAGACTCTTCATTGATGGGCTTTTTCAAAACACAGTTCCCATTCAACAAGGCTCATTTTTCAATTCATGCACTATATTTCTAGATCCATGCAGATAATACTGATAATATTTGGAATTCACTTAAGAGGGAAGATAAAATATCTTTCAGTAACCCACATATATCATAGGTAAGTTTTGCAGAGAAAGAAGGCTAAACCACAATAAGACCTCTACTGAAATTTATCCACTTTCCTTACAGAGAGATTTCACTAACCAGATTAATGGAAAACAGCAAAAGATGATACTGGTTTGCTTTGTCTGTATTTACATTTGGCAACCTTTTAAGAAAGCTTTGGCACCCCATGCTATGGAACAGTTAGATCTGAAAATTGAAGGAGGAAAAAAAATCAGTTTCTAAAAGGTTTGCAGAGGTGTGCTGGAGCTGTGCAGTTAGGGGGACCTTGTCACCTGCCCTTGTTGCCCGCTGGTTGTGGCCACAGCCCACGGGCGCAATGCCCAAAGCACAGCATCCCTCATCTGCTGCAAGTGTGGAGAAAAGCAGGGCTTGGTGGTCTCAGTGTGGGCACCCATGCTTCATGGCTTCTTCTGAACTCAAGGATTTTGTGCCTCAACTTCTCTTTTCCTCTGTGGGGACAATATTTCACCTCACAGGGAGTCTGAAGAAATAAAATTACCTAACCACAGAGAGTAGGGAGAGCCCAAGTAATGAGTGCGGGGAACAAGCCTGAAAGGAAATGAGTAATCCTGCCTCCAGAGCTCAGCCTGGGCCACGCACAGTAAATAAGGCCTGGAGGCACATGAACAATGAGGTTAAATAAAATATTGAACAGCCGCTCATTAAGAGCAACATAAAGCCAGCGAGCCTTCCCACTCCCTACATGTGATCATCTACCACGGTAATTAAGGGCTGTATCCTGATGGGTGCATGCAAGGGGCAGAATTCGGGCTGCAGAGGCCAACTGGTTTCTGACATTTCCCAGCTTCCAAGTGATTTATTATGCAATCTCAAGGTTATCTATGGAGGCGTGTGTGTCTGAGGGGGAAGCGCTCGCTTATCCCGCTGTCACAACATCCAGGGTGCAATGGATTAAGACTTTGCCCGTAGACACCGGGAGCTGCAGAGAGGGGATTTACTCACAACTTCAGCAGTGATTTAATTCAGAGGCACACCGTGTGGGTGTAATTACTCACTGCAAATGAGTTGCCTCCCATCCCGAAAAGGCCGTCTGTAAAGCAGCCTGGGAGCTCTCTGCAGAGAGCCACAGACCCACGCCTGCCACCACTTGTGTGCACGGCAAGGGTGCTCCACTGGGATGTGCAGGAGGTGCTGTGGCTGTGACAGCAGTGCACACACATGCACAGAAGGCATGAGAGCTCGAGTGATGCCTGTTACCTGTTCAGCCAGCAGTGAGGCCAAGCTTGAGTAAGCATCGGCAAACTCCGGGCCATATTTAATGGAGTCCCGCAGTAAGATTACAGCTTCCTCCTTCTTCCCTTGGGACCTGCAGGACAGAGAAGGAGGGAAAAAAGCAGAAAGGAATATTCCTGTAAGCACATGTTTAGGTTATCCCACTGAATAACTACTTAAAAGAGATGTGGAAGTCCCCAGCTTGACCTTTCCAACAAAGACTAAATGATTGACTCATGCCTCCTCTCCTCAGTGTGCATTGCATACCCAGCATCTCCTCAGCCCACTGCTGTTTCCATGTGTTATTCCCATGAGGTTGGAGGACACAGGCTTTAATTAATCAATGGATATAAGCATCTGAAGGGAGGGTGCCAAGAGGATGGAGGTGCTATGACCTGGAAACACGACATTTGCTCTCAACAACTCTGCTCTCACACCAGTACGCTGGAGACACCACAACACTTCACTTCCTTTAAAAAAATCCTGCAGAGTCTCTGCATGTTCCTAGACAATAAGTACTGTTATAGATCAATTCGTGACTTTGTTAAATTAAAACTTTGAAATTAAAATGTCTCTATGTTAAATTGCCTGGGATCTCTAAATTCTTTAGCAAGTCAATCATTAGGGTAGAGGAGTCTGCTCTCCAGATTGTAAATATTCTGAACAGAGATAGTTGAGAGACACTGATGAGCCTGTTTTTTTTCCCAGCACTGCTCTGCATTTATTGCCATGGAAAATGGAAATGGTTTCCCTAACAAAAATCTTAGGATGTTTATTTATTTGAGCTACAATTTCTCCAATATCACTCTGTATTTCTCTCCTTTGAAAAATGAGAATCTAAGGATGTTTAGCTGAACTGAAACAACATTTTCCTTGTGCAGGGTGTACAAAGAATATGAATAGCAGGGCTTACAAAAAGAAAAAAAGGGCTCTGGGGAAAGAGAAAATACGTGAACACCTTGCTGCTTTGGCCTTAGATTTCATCTGAGGGACATGGTCAAGTAACCAGATCTTGTTTATAAGGTGCAAATTTCAGCTGATAACATATGTGGCTTTGCAGATTTTTTCCCTTTCTAGTTGTGTAACTGGAAGAATATTTTGCTTGTGAATTGAGCTAAGTAAAACCACTTGTGCTAGTCTTTTTCTTCTTCCAGTGGTGTTCCATATAAATTACACGAATGAAGCAAAAACAAATAAAGAACCACTTTTCTCCTACACTAATTAAAGACTAGCTAGCTTGTCAACTTATGAAACTTTTGGATCCCTTGGCTGGAGTTTCATGACACATTTTTATAAATCAAAAACAGATGACTGTTTTATAAAGGTATTGATGTTTGGCAAAAAACCTTAGGAAATGCCAGCTACAGAAATAAAAGGATTAAGTGATCCACTCAGCAGCAGTAGAAGTTCCCATTAACCACAAGCATGCATTCTGAACGTGGGGCAGCCCTCTTAATTACTCTTTTTTTTCCAAATGGCCTCTTTTTTTTTCTCCATTTGATCCAAGAACAATGTTTGTCTCCTTAAAGTGGGGGTAAAGAGGGAAAGATTATGGCATCTTTTTATGTGACAGACTGAATTACATTAAAAAAAGCAGATCCAGTAGTTTCTCAGAGGGCTTAGGCCTGCAAAATACCAAGTGCTCTGGCCAAGCACTTAAACATGTACTTAACTTTTATGTATGCAAGTTGAAAATTAATTACTAGTTGAAGTGCTTTCCTGGATCAAGGCCAACACTTTGCAGGATCAAGGCCATCGCTTATATAAATCTCCTGCAATATGGGAGAGCACAAAGCATTGGAAGAACAGTCCAATTCACTAATTTATCATAAACTGGGGATCTGGAGCAGGAGTACCTAGGTAATGTATACCTTCACTATGACAGAGAGAAGAACAGATTCAACTGTGATCACTTAATCCAATTTTTACCTCAATTAGCTTGCTTTATAATGCACTCTCTGGACTCCCTCTTCTACTCAAGCTCCCCTCTACAATCAGCATGATCAAGCTGAGAGTAAGGAACAGCTCTTTCCATCGGGCTATCTCTTTCATATTTTTGCAAGTGTCCCACAGCTGGAGAAGCACCAGGTTGAACTGCCCTGCCAAAGTCTGACGATGCACAGGGCTGTTAGCACTGGAGCAAATTCCATTTGCAACAGAGAACAACAGAAGTTAGCCGCTCTAGAGGACTTTGCAACCTTCAGAATTTGTTTTATTTTGTGCAGTTAGTTAGATTGTATTAAAACCAGAAACACAGAACTCAACAAAGGTTCCACAACTGTTCTGAACAAATTTTTACAAGGACATGTAGTGACAGGACAAGGGGAATGGCTTTAAACTGAAAGAGAGTAGGTTTAGATTGGATATTAGAAAGAAATTCCTCACTGTGAGGATTAGGTTTCCAGAGAAGCTGAAGATGCCCTATCCCTGGAAATGTTCAAGGCCATGTTGGATGGGAATCTGAACAAAGTGGTCCAGTGGAAGTTGTCCCTGCCCATGGGGTCCTGTTGGAAAACAAGCTGACCATGGGCCAGCAAAATACTCTATATGGCAAAGAAAACCAACAGTGGGTCCAGGGAAGTGAACCTACCACTTTACACGATACTTGTGGGACAACATCTGAAGCAACATCTGTCCAGAGCTGGGCTACCCAGAGCAAGAAATGCATGGAGTTACTGGAGAAAGCCTGCCAGACGGCTACTAAAGAAGGTCAGAGTGTTGAGGACAGGCTGAGCAAGCAATGTCTGTGCCGCCCAGAGAAGAGAAGGGTCAGAGGTGACTTCAGTGCTTCTGGCAACTCCCTGGTCATATGATACAGAGAAGCCAGAGCCAAACTCTTCTCAGAGGTACACAGTGACAGGACAAGAGGCAAAAGACACATGGGACATCCTGATTAGATAAAAGAAAAAATATTTTTCACCTCAGGGATGGTTAAACACTAGAACAGGTTGCATGGAGGGATTGTGGCATCTCTGTCCTTGGAAGTGTTCAAGATTCAGCTGGACACAGCCCTGAGCAACTTGATCCAATCAGACTTGCTCTGAGCAGCTGGCTTGATCTCCAAATGATCCCCAAAGAGCTGTTCCAATCTAAGTTATTTTTTAATCTATTGTAAATTTGACTCCCAGAATTTGTGGGTTTTTTTTAACAACAGGTTACAATGAGCATGTGATACTGACAGAAAACTACAGTACTTCACACCACACGGACTATGCTAACCACAGACTATCCAGAAAGCCAGATGCAGTATCACTGAACATTACCACCTGGTTTGCTTCTCTGAATGAAAGGAAGGACCATTTCACTAGCTAAAATACCTTAAATCTCAATACACATTATATCTATCAGATGTTTTTCAGCATCCTCAGACAGTTACACAGATCTGTGTCAGCACATTCATATGCATCCAGAAGCCTGTATCAGAGAGGGCAGACAGTGCTCCTTCCTCAGAATAGATGGGTTTGCTAAACTTGGACTAAATCACAACAAACACTCAAGACAAGATTCAGTGGAGGTTGTTTCTAGGCATTTCACTTTCCCTTGAAAATGAAGCCATAACGCTCTCGAAGCACGTAAGAGTTCTGAGGCTTTTCTTCATAAGAAATAGTGTACTGAATATTGCAGTGCTTTAGGTAATGGATTGATACAGTACTGCCAATAAGTTCTTGTCCATTCTTCCTGCAACAGAAAGCTGAGATAAATATTTACTTCAAATGTTCATGATATTTTATTTCTTGTTCCTTTACAGAATAATCCACAGGCCATAAGTTTGTGGGGTATTTTGAATTATATTTATCTGTATCCCAGCAGAACTGAATTTATATAGGGGAGTTAAATATTCGAAACACAAGAAAGCATCAGGCTGCTCTATGTCACTGATCACAGACCATGAAAGCAAAGAGATTTCTCACTTTTAGATAGTCCATCTTTTGGGTCTATTTTAAGTAAGAAATCTGTTGGCATTGTTTAATTATCTACTCTCTAATATTTATATAAGGCAAGAAAATGATGACACACAACTTTATTTTAGGATATGTAAACAAAACCAGAGGCTTATTCAGCCATTACCCTGCAATGCTTCCTGAGAACATTCATCTTCTGGCACATAGCTGTCTTCATTATGTGCAAACAGAAAATGGAAACATCCTTTTTCATCTAGGACTTCTACAGAAAATAACTTAAAATTTCCACCCTGTTGTCATCAAAACAGTTTTTTCCTTAAGTTTAAAGCAAAAGCAGTGGATACTTAAATGGCTTTATTTACATGGAATAATGAAAGGCAGTTTCCCACATGGGAATAACATACCCATCCTTCCAAAATCCTGGAGTTCCCCTTTCTTGGTACTCCAGAGGAGTTGAAATCTAATATCTGCCATCAGATTTCCACACTATGAGCAGGGGTGGGTATAAGGAACTCAGCAGAATTCAAGTGGGAATTCCCTATGCCAGAAGTTTCATTACATGTCCCAGCACAAGCAGTGCTATTACTGGGCATGCCTTAAGTGTTGCAGATCTGGCTCTTCCTGAGCTGTCCCATGGACTGAAGCCTCTGCAAAGAGGGCAGAAAATGCTTTTAGGGCTTGACTGTTTATCTTCTCTCTGACACATGTTTTAAAAATCAAGACACTCTTCATAATGTCTCATAACACAGCCAGAAAGTAATATCTGTCTGTAATATTCTGCAGATTTTCATTTTATTTCATTTCTTACCTAGATTATACTAGCATTTAGTGTCTGCAGAATACTGCTTGCTACATATATATATAGATATTCATATATATGAAAGGATAACTTGGAGACCAAGGTAGAAAATATAAATAAAGTAGTAGGAAGGAGGAACTTGAAATCTCTGCCTTGTACCTGTCTGGTCATCTCACAAGTCACCTCATGCTGCAGCATGGCTGATGCTCTCTGTCAAGCTGATGGATGATCTAGGAAAGGTGCTGGCAAAGGCATTTGGGCTAGCATTTTAGGGGAGACAATCATATGGGATCTGCCCACACAGTATCTGCTTTACATACGTGCTAATCCCTCCACTGTGAGCTCGACCTATTTTCTGCAGGTTTTTTAAAGCTGAATAGGGAGATGAGGGCACCTAGTTTCCACTATAATTAATACTATTGCTTTGTCCAGATGTGCTGGACACTGAAAGCCTAAAGAAAGTTCAGAAAATGGGAGCACATGGACGTGGGAACAGGGCAGGTGGAACCTGAGCACATTCTTTCGGCAAGTTTAGCACAAGCATGACACACATTTCACATACTGCAAAATATGGCACCACAGAAGGATGCAGAGCACATACAGTCCAACAGGACACACAATATCTTAACTATCACATTGGGAAAAACACATGACATATTGCACAGAAAGCAAACAGCAGTTCTAAGAGATTTTCCCCACATGTCTCTTTTGTGCTTTTCCAGTGCAACAAATCCAGCTTTTACCCATCTGCTGGGTCATGAGAGCCCAATGGCAGTCCAGATTTAAGCATAACTGACATGGGATGTCCTGGTGCTTCTTCTGTCTTACATTCTTGTGTATTAATATTTTATATTAAAAAAACATAACAGAGAATAATAACTAAGGCAAACATGATGGATTAAAAGGACAACATGTATTTTTAAACACCATTGCCACCTAAGATTAATTTCAATCAACCAAATCTGATGAATAATACAAAGACCTTTCATTTCTCTTGTATAAGGGCTCTATTATTTTCCTTCCATTTCCAGTAAAGCACTTTCCTATTTTCTATTTAAGATTGTTTACTTGTAATATTATTCTGATAATTTCTCCACTACTGAATACACCAGGCATAACTTCAGCAACCCACTTAATATCCTTTATACAAATTAACAGTCAAAGCAATATTTTAGAACCAGAAAGATCGAGTAAGTTTTAATAGCACAGTGTCACTTTAAAACCGGTTCAACACTAAAGCCTGTCATGGTTTAACCAGCACAAAGCCCAGTCTGCCCTAAAAGATCTACTAGACACCTATTATCAGCAAAATAAGGGCAGTTTATATCAGCAAAAATGTACTTTTACTGCTGTAGTTTCTGCAGTTCTGTCAGCAAATAATACAAAACCCTCACAAAAACAAGGATCTTTTTGCTGCTGCTAAATAGAGATATTTTACTTTTTTCCATTGAAACCTTAGCAGATTTTATCACACTAGCTTCTTGTACTGATCTAAGTTCAGTCTTTAGGTATGGTTAGTCAAATGAATTTGCGTGATTATGGCTGTCTATTCTCCTTGCTAATGGCTGACACTCTAAATAACAACAAGCAAAATAATGCTCTGATTAACTTGTTTTCTTGCTCAGCAGAGTAACTGTGCAGGGATACAAACCAGCCTTGCCCTCAAATCCAGACACGCTGTGCAACAGAATGAACCTTCTGCTGCTCTGAGCATCTCAGTGTTAGGTGCTTATGCCTAAACAACCTTCCATGCAGCTAATGAGGAGAAGTGGGAACTTGCAGAGAGGGATTTGTTGGATCTGTGTTATTTATTATCTCTGCATCTGATGCCTGTCTTTGAACAATATAACTTCCTCCACTGGAAAGGCTTACGTGTCTCAACCAAGATGGGAATCTCAGGTGACTATTCAGGTTTAGGCAACTCATTTTTGATGCCTGATTAGGAACAAGCGAATTCCCTACCATTGAAGGACACTTGTGAACAGTACCTGAAAGGATGTGGCAGATAGCATAAGGAGACCCAGACTAATCCTCACCTATGTGCTGGCACTCTTGGCCATCAATAAGAAACACCACCATTCCTTCACGAGTTGGCAGCAAAAACTACTTTGATGATGTGTGTAGAGGGAACGTGAATTTTATTGGTGCCAGTTTTGCAGTCAACTTACTTGAGTAGGTTGCCAAGATTGAAGAGAGCTCGATTGTGCTGAGGGTTTAACTGAAGGGCCCGTCTGTAGTAGTCCTTTGCCTCCACCACATCTTTGGTCAGCGTCCCCAAGTTGTTGAGAGCACTTGCGTGACGAGGGTACAGTCTAGGAAAAATGAAATATCACGTTACAGATGCTCATTAATTGACAAATAAAGCCGAGTTCACTGATGCTGCCACCACTGCTGTTCAGCACTCGGCAAAGGGAAGGATGTCTGCTAGAAAACCCTGTATTCCCTTCATTTGCTGCAGGTCGGATGGGATCCCGAGGAACCTTTTCAACTCCCAAAGAGATTGCAAATCAGATCTTCTCCTACAGTTCCTATGTATCTCCAGGGCAAAAGAGAACGCTGAGCAGCTTTGAAAGCTTATTTCACCCTCTAAGTAAAAGGCAAAGTGACTAAGGCAGCCTGAATGCTTTTATTCAAAATGTTTTTGAAACAAGCAAGAACTGCTTTGTCAAAAAATGTTTCAAGTGGAAATATGTTTTGACATATACAGAAGCCAACATAACTCTGTTTAAATTGATTTGTTGGGGTTTTTTAAATTATTTTTTCACAAAAAAAGTGATAATAAAGTGCAAAAGGAAACCTGAAATCAGCTCTTGAACGCTTTCAGGACCAAGCAAAGTGACAAAAGAATCTGGAAAAAGACTGCTTAACAGTATGAGTTCTCTAAGCTTCTTGTAGCATTTGGTTCAGTACAGCTCTCCTTTTATCTGACCTGTTGATCTTTACATCTGCCCGTTTCAGCTGTAAGATTACATATTGGGCCCAATGCATCTCTGTTGAAACACTCTTTGAATTAAGCAGAACATCGTGGTCCATTCAGCAGCCTAAATTCTCACAGTTGTGCTCCTACATTAATATTGGTCTTTCATCAGAAAGACCAATTTTCACTCCAGTGGTGAAAGTGATCCAGGGCAAGATCACTTTGGACTCTTTGTATGATAGAGAGATGAAAACTAAGGCTCATTACAATAAAGAAATAAATTTCTCATGATAGTCCACAAAGATTCCTGGGAAACTGGGAGAGAAGATCTGATGCTCTGGTGTGAAATCCCACAGAACTCCTCCAGATGAACATTTCATTTGTGATAGGGAGGAAGCAGGTTAAGGTGGTCAGGTCTTGAGTTCAAGAAGACCAAGTCACAAATCCTGCTGCCACTGCAGACTTTTTATTTCGGATGAGGACAAGTCATCTGATGTTTCTTGCCTTTCGTCTCTGTTCACTGGACAGTGATGTGAATAATGACATTAAAAGCAGTTGGCTATGATAGCACAAGGTACAGCATGAGGAGGGGCATTTAAAGGAAGATGGGATTAAGATTCTATAACATAGCCTGACTCTAAAGTTTGCAGCTGTTTTCAATCCCAGACCTTCCATGGTGAGGGATTTTTTTTTGCCTGGAGTTTTTCACTTTGTCAGTTCAGCTCTGGGATTTTCTGTGCTTAAGTACCATGAATAATTTAGCATTTTATACACTGCTGCAACATTTGTATCAGTCACATTTTCGCTCCACAGCACATAAGTGATTTTGGCAAGGTCTTATTTGGGGGTGAAGCTGGGAACATTCGAGGGAACTCTGGGAGAAATGGACATGCACCAGTAACAAACCCAGGATGCTTCCTACAATTAAGTAAGAAAAGAGCACAAAGTCCTTTTTCCACACATCACCAAGCCTAGCAGACAAGGATTGCAAAGCCACATATTTGAGGAGAGATAGTTCAGGGATGCAGCCAAATGTGTTTTTTATAACTTGGCCTGTTCTGGTAACAAAAGACAAACATGGTGATCACTATTCAAGTAACCAATGACTGCAGATTGTCAACATCCTTCCCATACAGATGAGCATCCTTTATCTCAGAAGTAACCACTTCTCCTGGTGCAAGCCCCTTGAGTGCATTGCCCAGTGTCCCCATTCACCCATGCTACCTGCATTTGCTGCTCGAGTGACTCCTGAAGAAATCCCTAACTGATCTTGCCACAGAGCAGCAAAGAGTAGGACATTTCTGGAGAGACTGCAGCTGACATGGAAATAGCATCACTCTCCAGCACTGGAGCTACCCAGTGGGCCTGATGCATTTTGGGATGTGAGGCTTCCTGCACTTGGAGAAGCAGCAGCAAAGGACAAGACAGTGATGAGTGTGTAGTGTTGAGTCTTAACCTTGGCCCCTAAAATCCAATGGCCATCAAGGCCAAGTCTCCCCAGCTGAAGCAGGCTGGGAAAAATGCTTCCCATGGCAATAGCAAGGGAGGAAAGGGAAGGACCAAGCTTGCTTGCTCTTCAGCACTTGGAGTGCAGCTCTCTGTGAAACTTTGACCAGAATCTTGAGCAAAGAATGTCTTACAGCAAATGACCAAGGGCTCAGTTTTGTTTCCCGTTTTTTCCATGGATTTTTTTAACATCATTTTGGTCTGGGAGTTATATTTTTGAGGCTTTTTTAACAGTTGGCTATGATAAAAGCTGTGCATTACTTCTGTCAGTACTCACACATAAAACAGCTCTAATATCTGACATGAAGTTACTTGACTTATGAGTGGGCAAAAGTATTTCAGACAATCCTTGGGAAAGTTAGAAACAGATTTAACATTTTACAGCCCTAAACCTGATGGTTTTGCTCTCAAACTTTCAGAAATTAATTCTGTTCTTGGCCTTTAGTGCTCCCATGGCATTTTAGGCTCAGGAGATTTGCTTGCACCAATTTGGAGTGGAATGAAAACTCAAGATTAAAAAAGAGAACTGATTTCACCTTTAAATTGCACAGTCCTGACCAGCAGGTCCATAAATACACTTCTGAGTTCAGTGCTAAAACCTCTCACCAGCAAATCACAGGATGCAAACACGTTTCCCACATATCTTGGGCTTTATTTCTTGTGTTTTACATTTATTCATTACAACTCATTGCCCTTTCCAAGAAATACAACTGAAAACCCAGAACCTCAGCTAGCACAAATTGTCAGCTTAAATCTGCTTATTATCTGGCCTGAAGAACTTATGACATTTGCAATTTTACATATCTGAACAACATTAAGAGAAAAATCTGAACACAGCAAAGTAAGGCAGTGGTGTTGGGCTTTGCCATTAGGGTTCAGTTCTTTTTTTTCTGTCCAATTATTCTATTTGGAATATTACTTTATTACAGTGGTAGAGCAAGCTGCCACTCAACTGAGTTTAGCAGAAAGCATAAGCAGGTCCTAAGAGAGCATCACCTCTTTTAAAGTAACCAGAACAAGAGTCTGAGCCCATGACCATCCATGTTGTTACAGAATCACTGAATCATAGAATGGTTTGGGATATAAGGGACCTAAAGACCATCTATTCCAACCCCCATCCACTATGGGTAGGGACATCTTCCATTAGACCAGGTTGTTCAAAGCCCCATCCAATCTGACCTTAAACACTTCCAGGAATGGGGCATCCACAGTTTCTATTAGCAACCTGTTCCAGTGCCTCACCACTCTCACAGTAAAGAATTTCTTCCTAATATCTAATCTAAACCTGCCCTCTTTAGGTTTATACTGTTGAAATGATCCCTAGCAGTTTCACACCACCCTCATACAGTTCCCAGGAGCTGTCCAGCCCTAAGCCCACATCAGGGTTAGGACCCAAAAGCCATCTTGGACTTGCCCACTGTCTCTCAGAGGATACAAACACTTACTGAATACTTACAGGTCAGTTTATGACAGATGGCCTCAGGGCTAGAGAATGGGGACCAGACTATTTTTTTATTTCTTAAAAAGGATGTTGAATAAAGGACTAATGGCCCTATTCAAACTACCCTCTGTTCAGGCACACCCACTGCTGCAATAACAGTTCCCTGGGAATAAAAACAGTCTTGTGGCTGGATTTAAAGAAATGCATAAAACTCAACCACGAGTTAGTAATTAAAGCAACATTTACTCAAAAACTATCAAAATGTTTCTGCAAAACTTGCAGATACACCACTTGCAAACCTGTTTGCTCTTTGCTGCATGTGGTATGTTGCTGTAATGGATGGAGGCACATGTACTTTTCTCATTTTTAAGTTATCGGGAGGTTTGTGCTGATTTTCAGGACTTTTGGAATTGCTCTCAACGATTCCTGATATCTACTTTGATTATTTTGATTGTAAGCTCTCTAATGCAAACATTGTCTCTTCCCCGCATGTATTCATTTCTTAGAAGGGCTAGAAACACATTACCAGGACAAGGAGGTCTCCATTTAACCTGGAATTGCTTCATACCATAATAATGATACAGTCAGAATCCAGACTCTGTTTTACAAACTGTCAGGACAATCTGAGATGCGAGGAATCAGCTGTTAGACCATATATAGCTTGTCTTGCAACTTCTCTTGAGAAACAAAGCCATCTACCTGGGCACACACAGAGCTGCATTTTCCTTGCCACCACCACTGAGAATGGTAACAGTCTGCAGGCAATATCCTTCTTGCTATGCATCTGATTAGGTAGAAATTCCTCCAGGCTTCACCTAATCAAATGCAAGTACTGCATTATTTATGAAAGCAAGCTGAATTTCATTAAACTTACTCTACAAGTAGCAGTTCATGTAAAAAAATCAGTTTATCCTTTTTTTTTTTTTAGAAATCAGAATAATCTTCTTTAAAAATCTGCATTCAAGGATAATTATAATAGAAGTCTTGAAATGGCAAAATTACCTTAAATTAAAGGAAAGCAACCCATAAAACTATATTTTAAATCAGACTGAGATTTCATTTCTAAAGAGAAGACAAGTGGGATGTTTCCTTGTTGCAGAATGAATAATTCAAATGACTCCTCCAGTGCTGTATCTGCAATTGTCAGAATAAATTTCAGCAGCTTTCCCTTTAACTATTACAGGTATGCATTCCACAAGAACTCCTGTTAGTAATTATTTCCTCTTCTTTTATGCTACCAAAATTCCCTCTAATACCACTGAACAAAAGCCTTAGACTTGCACAGTCAAGAGATTTCCAGTTTCACAAGATACCGGGTATAAAACATATACAGTCACCAAAACGCTGATGACCGTTTATTCTGCTTCTTAATTTAATGCCGCTATTACCGGAAACATTAGTTTAAAAAAAAAAAATTAAAATTTGAGGGACTTTGTTTGGCACCATATCCGAACTACAAGCCAATTCCAGAAAGAAGAGAAAGGGAGGGAATTTGTTGTCATGACTGCAACCTATAATCCACCAAGAATTTTAATTCTTTTAATTCAGATCGAGAGAGACCACTTAAACAACTGGCAAGCTCTGCTTGCAGTCCTGCCTTTAAACGGCCCTTGGGCTGGTGCCAGAGGTATTCAGGGGGAGAAAGGCATTAGCCTGACAACTCCCCACTTGCCCTTAAGAGAGTTCCGTGGTTCCTGCCCAGCCATCGCTGTGTGGGCAGTGAGCAGCAGGGGATGGGGCCAGACTAACATGCAATTAGCCTGGGAAACTACCATGGGCAGCATGGAAAAGGCTGTAATAATGTCTTTCAGGGGTCTGGGCAGCCCCCTGCAGCCACTGCATGATAAGAGAGGTTATTGAAAGCAGCCCAGCTTCCCAGATGTCATGCATGAGGGTGGCTCTCCCTGATACCTCAGCCCAGTGCCCAGCCCCTCACCACCACCCAAGTGCTGATGATAAACTTGTCGAAAGCACATGCTCAATGACTTAAAATATGAGTTCTTAAAGCCATTATAAAAACTGTAAGCAACAACAGCCATCATTAACCTCACAGCCATGCCATGGCAGCAGGAGCAGAAAGAAAAAAACCTTCCCGCATTATCTTGCATAATATTCAAAGGGACTCCAAGCACATTAATTTCTCCTAGAAATTAAAATCAGCAACTGATTCAGCTGGGGACATCCAGTGTGCCTGGAGGTTTTTTTTATGTATCTTTTGATTAAATAATGCATTTAAACTAAGGACACGCAGGGACTTCTCCACCTTTGAAACATTGTGATAGATTACCCCTCTGCACTGCCCTGACTAAACACTTTGTGTTACCTCTCTGTGTCAAAGAGGAGAGGACGGGCTGCAGAGCCCTGGGACAGACCTCCTCTCACCAGTCCAGGTATCCAGGACACCTCCCTGATACCCACTCTTTGCCTCTCCCTGTGCCTGTGCATCCCTACTGCAACATTCAGCATCCACAAGGCTCATTTCAGCCAGATTAAGCACATGGAGTCAGGCCTTAATTACCCAAACCCAATTACTTGCTGGCAGCATGGCAACTTGTTTTTAAGGCACGTTTTGCCCCATTCCAACACATACTGCAATTATTGGCATCGTTTTGCCAACAAAAGTAAGAATGTTACATGAATAATGTTTCTATCTGTGCCAAGTTTTAATATTGCCCATTTTATATTTACTCCAGTATACTATTTCAAGCCAATTTTCCAATTTTAATATTACATCACACTCATTTTCATGTATTTATGTAAGTTCTCAATAAAACTCCACGTCAGGTTGAATTAAAACTTGATTTGATGTAATTCCGAGACCAGTCATCCTTCAGGGATGCAATCCTGCACCAGCAACAACTCGGGTCATGGCCTCATGATACTATGGTACCTTGTTCCTGCTCTACATGATGTGGACATGTGTAGGTCATGGAGTCAGATCCTATGTCTTTCTCAAAAAGATCTTCAATTTGCAACATTTGAATTCCTTTTATAGAGGGAGAGGTGATCCTGCAATATGAAGAAGCATCTGGTTTTCTCTTAACGAGTTTTAGTAGTTGCATCAATATTTCCTAAAAGGTAACACCCTTCAGCTTGGCAGATGGTTTGTGGCAGGCTGGGATTTTTTGTATTTAAAAAAAAAGCACCTGGAAATCCTGTTGAAAGTCAGGCAAGTGAGAGATCTAATGCTTTTAGGTTCCTTTGAAAGCCTCAGGCATAATCTTCTTCAGTGGAAGCGTGACAAAGCAGTCAGACTCCTGGCTGCACACAGCACAGCCCGGAGTAGGGCATTACATCACACCATTTCCATGCACTCAGCTGGGAAGAGATCCAGCTCAGGGCCTGACACAAGGCTAGGAATAAGACAGGGAGTGATCCCATCTCAGGTCTGATGCTGGGGGCTGTCAGGGCATCCCTGAGGAGCTCTGTGTGTCCTGTTAGGGTGCTCATAGCTGTTACATGGGCCAGCTCAGGTCCTGATGGAGGTCCTGCTCAAGAAGTCAGCATGGGGGCATGCCTGATCAAAGTCTTTCAGAGACACCCATACAGGGTATCTTTGCCCTGCTGGTGCTGAAGGGTGTGGGGGAGGATCCCACACCAATGCTTTGGGTATCCCAGCCCATCTCAAATGTCTTCTACCTTCCCGCAGACAGAAGTTACCCACGTTATGGCACTGAGTACCTGCAGTGTGGATACTGAGAAACAGTGCTCATCTCTGTCACATCTCCCCTGTGGCCAAGGACAATTCTGTCTCTCAGGAGCTCCATATCCTGTCACCCAAGTAACAACAATAAACCCTCCCTGCCCTGTACAATTGCCTTTCCTCACAGCACAAGCCCTCTGTGGCAATGACAACCTCCAGCTAGAGTCAGTGGCTGGCACAGCAGGATCTTGATCTAACCTGGGATCTCCAGAGGGCAATTTGGTACAAATAGCAAGTGCTGAATCGCAGCCAGACATCAGTGGAAGGAAGAAAGGTCCTGGCTGTATGGCTTCTCCCCCCATCCAGCAGCCCAGCTGGCAGGAACAGCAGCCCACAGGTGCCCTGCCACCAGCAAACCCTTCCACTATGGTGAGCCTCCGAGGCACAGGGAATGGCAGCCATGCTGTACCCTGATCTCAAGGGAAACCTCTCCAGGACAGAAAGCCAAATAAAAAACAGAGAAGCTGAAAAGATTTAATCTGTAGATTGACAAAAGCCTCATGAATTCTTTGAGCTTGGTGTCCATGAAGAGAAAAAACCACCAACCCACAACAATATCCAGAAGCATGAAATTTAAATAACCAACATGTAGCACCTTACAATATTATAATTTATGAATTTTCATTAGATTTTCAAACTTGGGCAGGGATAGAAGCCTAAGAGATAGAGTTGAGGAGAAAAACAGGATTTTAAGTCAAACAATATCACACCTGAATATAAATAAATAAAACCTTTCATGCTAAACTCACATGTTCCCTGCAGTGTCGAGGCAACATGAGGTTATCAAACGGGGCTGTCTGCTACTCTCTCGCATAAATAATTTATGCAGTATCCACATAAGTCCTGAAAATCCCAGAAACCACTCAAGTCCAACAAAGGACTAATAATTCACAACATGCCTGACTTACAGACAGTGTGAACAGTGCAGGCGCCTCCACAGGGCTCACAGGGTCTTGAGGGACCCCACAGCAAACAAGAGACCATCTTGTGAGTTCTTCAATCAAACATTACACGAGGGGATAAAATAACAACGCGCTCTCACCTAAGCAGGTGGGGGAGAAATCACACCTGCCATCTCCCGAGGCTCACAGGCGCCGGAGGAAGCTGCACAGCCCCATTCTGCCACCCGTGATCACGGCTGTCTCCAAGATGTCTGGGAGTTGCCTCAGACTTAGGTGTAAATCAGAGCAGCCCCGCTCCAGCACTGCCCAAATTCCTCAAAGGAAAGCCTGGGGATAAGCAGAGTGCCTCAGCCACTTGTGTGAAGCCTTCACAGAAAGTCTCAAGGTTATCCTTGACAGTCATGCGTTGGGAACCAACTTTTCAGCTAAGCCTTGGTAAGGACCAGAGAAATCATCTCTCATGATTTAGCACAACAATAATAATTTCTACCTGGTGATTTTTCGAGCAAAGTTTTCATAAAGACAAGGAAAGCAGGCTAAGAAAAAAGGAATGGCTGTGGGAATGAGTAACTAATCCTTGGATTTGAAGTTATCATTAGCCAAAAGTGGAAGGTAAGATTTGAACACGTGCAAAATACAGCTGTGTTTCTCTCTGCATAGCCCACATAAAAATCAAAATAGATGCCTTGTCCTAATAAGAAAACAGCTTTTCATTAGGGAAGCGTTCTCTATTCACCAGATTTTTTGTATCGGTTCCTAATATGTAAGTAGGCAGAGTGATGATGCAGTGTCCAAGGAAGGCTATAGAGCCATTGTTCTCATAGCTGATGGAGGCTTTTCTCTAAGAAGATATGTTTGAAAAGCCAGCAAGTCTCTGAAGGGCAATGTAGAAGGACCTGCACCCACAACAGACCTCACAGCGTAGGAATGGACTCTACCTGTAACTACCAGTGCCCAGGACTGAGTTATAAACATCTGTCCATCTCAGCAGGCACATCCAGCTTCCATCACTGTCAATGCAGTTACACTGTACACACACACTGCCTCTGCATCAGGGCTCATGGCTGTACTTATACCAGTTCAGCTTTTGAGTAAATAAAGGCCTGTGCCTTGACTGACTGTTATTTGATCACTAAAAAGCAGAAAAACTGAGCAGAGGTGGAGCATACCCTAAACCAGGCAGGGATTAGTAGTTTTATAGAAAACAGGTTCAATAACAAATTACACCGGCTGAAGTAATTTGGCCATCACCCCATGCAACGTGTTGTAAAGGCCATTAAGCCTCTGATTCAAATTATCAAGCAGCCTTTTCAGCCATAAATTATTAAATTATTCAACAGTTCTGTCCAGCTTCAGGACAGCCACCATACACCTACACAAGAGCACCAATTACCCCTTAAGCCGACTGTCAAAGAGCGATTAAGCAGAACACCGCACAAAGATGCTTCCGACCCCTTGGACGTCATCTGCCTCGAGCCTGTAACATCCACCAACACAGGGTATTACGTGAGGTCTCCATGAAGATGTTGCATCAAATGCCTAACCAGAGGGCTTGCTCCAAGGGCCTGACCTAAGTAACATTAAGTGGCAGAAGGGCACTCATGGTTTCAGGAGCAAACGCAGCCCTGGCAGTCACAGCAAAGAGCGCTGCACATTTTTTTACTCACTGTAAAAACAGGCTAACAAATGGTGCTGGTATTTTAATTCTTCCCAGAAATAAATCACAGATGGTATCCAAGGCCACCTGCAGTCCATGCTGAGAGGCATTTTCAAGGCACAGACACACACACATAAAGGGCTGTAAGAACACAGGTTTTTTTACTGCATGGAGAGTGCAATTTAACTGAATTTAAACAACCTCAGATACTGTTGATTTAAGATATATAAAAACCCAGCAGGAAGGTATGTGGGAAAGCTTAGAAAGAAACCTGAGTCTCCCTTACAGCATTAAGGCTTTATTTCTTAAGTGGAGTGAGGAGAAAGAGCAGCCTCGCTTGTTCCTTTTCTACCCGTTCCAGTGATGCCATGAACCAATTTTATTCCCTCAGTGAGGGATACAGATAAGCTACTCACACTGTTTTCTCCTCCCTTCTCCTCCATCTAGCCTGTGTTTGAGTATCGAAGATACTTAAACCATCGTTTCATGATGCTTTTTGATGCCACAAACCAGCATTCCCAGTCTCCATTGCTTTGAGCAATGCTCTAAGATACGTTATTTGCAAGCTCTGCAAGAGCCAGACCACACATGTTGCAGCCCCAAGTGTTTTCCTACGGGTTCCTCTGTCTCTTGGCCCACTCTCTCCCCTCTCTCAAGGCTGAGCAGCGGGACAGCTCCTTGTGCTACAAAGAAAGCCAGCCCAGGGGTTCCTACTTGCTATCCAAAGGCTCTCTTCTCTGGCACACACCACAAGGGAGAACTAAGATTTCTGCATAGCATGCTGGTCCCCCTCCTGCTCTGTTTGGCCAGCAGTGTTTGGCAGGGAAAGCCTAAAAGGAGCTTGTGGCTATGAACTTGTTGGGGATGTGTACACATACCCAGGCACCCTGCAGAAGTGTGTGCACTCTCAGGTACACACACCAGTGCATTTATGTACATACACTCACAGTATTTCACATATAGACACCTCCTGCAGGACTCTGCACTGTCAGGTATGACACTGATGATAAGGGTCAGTTCACACACTTGCCTGTGCCTCTCTTGGGAAAGAGCAGCACCCCAGAGAGCAGCCCTGCATTACCCCAGTGTGCCTAAAGCTTGCAGGGCCAGCTTGAGTGTCTCTCTCCCTCTCTCCCGCCTCCAGCTTTACTGTCTGTGTATCTTTCTTCATGGTACTTTTGCTTTTTTAGTCCCCCAATCCCACTTCATTTCTGTGACTTTCATCAAGAAAAAAAATCAGTTAAGAAGAAATAATTCAGTTATGATTCAACCACTTTGTATTTGCCTTCACACAAAGACAGCTCTTTCTCCCGCACTATTAACCTAAACACAATACTCTATGGTCATGTTTTAATTAAGGGCAAATCTGAATGTCCAGAAGAGCAAACAAGAATTTTTAGGTGTTGACCTTTTTCCAGACACAGAAATGTAGCTTGGATAGCACAGAACTATTATTAGCATGTTTATTCATCCAACTCCTGCAATAAACTCAGCAACCTCCATCATCCCCACCTGCTGTTGCTCGCATCGATCTGCCATCCACGGGAAGCACAGCCCTGGCAACAAACATGGAGAAGGATGGTAAGACCGAACTGCTTTGGGAATTAAAATGTTGAATGAGTGCAGTCGTAGGAGGGAAGGTGAATTATTTTTACCCTCTCCATTGTTAAAAGGAGATTGATTTGATTGATAATGAATGTTTATCACATGGGTTTTAAGGCTCTGCTGTTTTTCTCTCTCTTCATGTCAGCCCATGTGCGTTCCTGAGGAGAGATAAAACAGTCTCAACAGTAACACCAAGGCTGGGGAGAAGCAGGACAAAAGCTTGGTTACTATCAACGATGGCAAAAATGTCTTCATTAGCACATCAGAGTTGTTCTTCCTTTGCGTGAGGTTGCCCACTCATAAATGGGAGTGTGGCAAGACAAGTTTTATTTCAGACAAGATCATCACTGTTTGATCTCCAGGAGCAGGGGTTCCCTGAAATTCCTAACAGCAGCCGCAAACCTGCAGCAGAAGCAGCAGTAAGAACGTTGAGGGCAGCTTTCAGAGCAGCCATGGTCAATACACGTCTCAGACAGAGTATTTCTGGCCTTTACTTAGGAAAAAAACCAACAACTATCTCCTAGGGTCACTACCTTATGTCAGGCAAACCAGTGAAGCAGTCTAATCCAGCCCTGTGTTTTTCTTGTTTTACTGTCGGTAAGCTGAAAGGTTTATAACTCACTCTCCAATTGCAGAATGCCAGCTGTTCATCAGGTCTGTTTTATGGGTAACTCTTCTTGCATCTCTGAAGGGCTCCCTTTTAGGAACTATATGTATAAGAGGAGCTTTTCCTAGGTTCACAGAATTTTTTCTTTTCATTCTTCCCATCTCTAAATCAAATGTCATTCTCCATTTTTGCATTTCATTTCAGTTTTCATTTCCCCTACTCTTGGACAGTATAACTAGATTGCACTAATTACCTAAGTCTGGCTAGGTGAGGGTGTTGTGTCACTGGCCCCTGGGTTGGGGTGAGGAATGAGTTTTCTGATGGGCCACCTCCAATGGCATCAATGGGTGGTTGTTGGGATTGATTGCCAAGTTTGCCTTGGAAAACTGCCCTGCAGTTTCACTGTTAGGGAAAACACAAGCTTCTTCTCCACCACTTCTCTGCCCTGAAGCTAACGGAGTTACACCAACACGTGCCAGCAGAGGATCCCACCTGCCTTTGAAAGCAGGAATGGGAGCAAGCAATTAAAGCACTGGGGATCAACTTTCCCAGGATTTAGTATCAATTGCTATTATTTCATTAGGTAGCCTGTGCCCACCTCAACATCTTTTCCCACAGATATAGCTACAAATTCACAGGAGCAATGGGTTGCTTTGCTTAACAGCCACATGGCAAGCAGCACTTCTGGCAGAGCAGGAGTGCATGGAGGCGCATCCTTATGCTGGCAGAATGGTAATTGCATTCGGTTCAAGCAGCAGGGTACCCACTGACAAGATCACTTTTATTTAGCAAACAATAAACTCATTCACCAGAGATCAAGCAGACCTGCACTGTCATTTGGCACAAGCTTTAGAAGCAAGCTGGAACAGTGGATGAGCCATCACCCACGTGCCTCAGATGGAGCCAGTATGAGGCGATACCGCTCTCCCTTTCCAACCTCCCAGGAGCTCCCGGGCAGCAACAGCCCGTGTCCTTATCGACTCCATTTCCTTATTAATTCCCTTTTGATCAGCTCACTGAGCACTAGGCAGACATAACAGTTTTATCTTCTATACTTCTGATGGTGCTGCCACTGGACTGTGAAGCCTCTCGAGTGGCTTGGGTTTTCTGTAACCTGGGGAGTATGTAGCCACCTGGACTCACTTGGAGAGCAGACACTCAGTGAGGGGTACCTGGGGGAAATCATGGAAGCTTGTTGTGCAAATAGCTGCTGGTCTGCCTACTCCCTGATGAGGAAATTTACAGCATGGTAATTCAGCTTCCCTGGTCAAGCCAAAATACCCTAAATCATCAAAATCTGGTCAGGGTATTACAGCTACTATTTCCTGCTCTCTAATTGTAGAAATTTGTCTACAACCAGACTAGCATTTGAAGAGCTGGTGCCTGTGAGGATGGATAAAAAGGTTGGACATGACATCTGTTCTCTGTGATACATGTCTAAGGTCTTCCACTATACCCATCATCACGCTGCCTGTCCCACACCCAGCACCTTCTCCAGCACTTCAACACAGTGTAGGCACCCAGTGGAGGCTGCAAGGCTCACACACAACTTCAGGCATTTCAGACATGTCTGTCTGAGGGGAAAACATGGAATGTAATTCTCAACAGGAGAACTCACGACACTCTTTACTTACCAATTCTATTGCTTATTACACAGGCCCCAAATAATTTCCCTGCGACAGAGGTGAGAAGAAGGGGTCAGAATAAGGAAAGTGTAAGTGCAGAGATACAAGGTGATGGGAACAAGCAGTGCAGCTTCCCAGTGATGGAGCCAGCAGGAGACTCTAAACTCCTAGTTTACGCTACGGGGTCAGAAAGTGAACGTGCCGGGTGGAGGCAGAGCTTTGCTTATCAAAAGTGCCAACTAATCCTGAAATTACTGAAGCAAGTGAAGCACTAGCACTGGTGCCACTGAGACACTGAGCACCTAGACAAGAGCACGGTTGGTTCTGTGTGGCTACAAGCCCTGCCCAGGCTTCAGATGCTCCATACACAATACCATCAACACAAACTGTGCTCTGTAATACAGTTGACAAAATGTTTGCAACCAGTTCTCAAACCAGACTCTCTCATAATTGAAATACTGCAGAGCAGAAAACAGCACTATAATTACAATAAATGGGTGCTGCTGAGTTAGAGAAGATCAAAATCTTTTGTCGGCAAATCCCATTTACACAAGCAGAGGCAATGTTGGCAGGAGCAGTTACATTGCTCTGTGTACTAGCACATTCATTGCAGGGCTTGGATAATTTTTGTTAGTCCCTCTTTCTTTTTAACTTGATATGGGCTTTTCTGGTATCTTAGAGAAAGGTGAAAGACTAGCTAGAGGAAGGACTGGAGGACTGCAGAACCTTACATAACACTGAAAACACCAGCAGTAGGTTAAGGGATGTTAAGGGATCGTTCGATGGAAAAAAGGCTTTCAGTAATGGGATATTCAGTGTGGCATTGAAAGGTGCAAACAAATTCAATGACTGGAAGCTGGTGTTACACAAATCAGTCTAAAAATAAAGGAGGACATTTTCAACAGCCAAGGTAATTAACCTTCAGCACAGTTTATTGATGGTTGTGCTGGATTTTCCATTCCTGGAAACATTAAAAAAATAGGAGTTTTTTTTCTGCATGACTTCCTAAATGCCCAGCAGGGTAAAACAGAACAGGATGCTGCTCAAAAAAGCCAAAAATCACCTTCACCCAGGTTCAAGCCCTCATCAGTGGCAATGAACTCCAGTCCTCCCAGCTTAACCTAGGTGGTTAAGGAGCCCTCAGAAAGCCTTTATCATAACTCTGTCATCTGTCCAAAAGACAAAACATACAAGTAATTTCTGGAGTTTTCTGTCACACCATATGTCAGGAAAGAACCTTTCCTGCACCTCCTGACATGCCCTATTGGAGCTGTGCTTTGCCCTTGCTGTCCATTAGAGCCACTCCTCACCTTGTCTGTCCTTCACAAATATGTTTCTATTCCTGAAAACATTATCTGCACGCTATTTCACTTGCCACCACCCCATTCCCCAGAGGGACTGTCCCTTCTCCCAAGCCCCAAGGAGCAAAGCAGAGAGGTTTGGGGAACTGAGGTGACCTGTTTGGTGCAGTGAGTGCTGTCCGGGCAGCAGAGAGCAGCTGAGGCCCCAGCTGAGCTGCACCAACAGCACTGACAGGAATGGGAAGAGCAGGGAAGCTGCTTGCAGGGACTGACCCCTACTGTGAGTGAAGGAAGGGTCCTTCAGAGATACCACAGGATATGTCCCATATTACAAGGCCAGCCCCGGTCCTTGATTCACCATTCATCTACAGGCAAGGCAATTCATCCTCCCGCCTCAGCTTCCCCCTGTACAGAACCACAGCAATGATATTTGCCCCGTGACTGTACAGGAGCATTTTCAGGATCAATTAGTTTAGTGTTCATGCAAAGCTCTGTGGACAGAAGCCTCAGTACAAGTAGTGAGCACTATTATTGTTACTGCACTTCAGATGGCTACCACACTGACATTTTCCAGGCATGCACCATTAACAATTTACTAAGATTAATGGCCCAGGAACCTGAAAATGCATTTAGGACAACTACCTCCTGCTTACCAGCATACCTTCAGCTGCGTAAATGACACCTCATTGCTCAATGTGTAGCTATGGTAACATTTCTATCTCATATATTGAAGTGCACACACACACACACACACACACACACACGTGGAGCTGGAAGGAAGCCAGGTTACTTCATTTAATTACACACAAACACTGAGCCAGAGAACCTTCCCAGGTTCTGAAAGCCAAGCTGCTCCCTAGAGCTGGGGCTGAGGAACAGACAACTTGCCCCATGCCTGTCAGGACCGGGATGGGTTAACAGCAGGCTGCACCGCACAGCCAGAGCCCCAGCAGGCCCTTCAAGGGACTTACTTGAGAGCAGTTTTGTAGTGGTAGATGGCCTCAATGTTACGGCCCTGGTCCTTCAGAAAATTGGCGTAGTTGTAGTGCACCTTGGCGTTGTGGGGCAGGGTCTTCACTCCTGAGCTGCGGAGAGGAACAGAAGCAGCACCGTGTTAGCAGCCAGCTCACCCCACCTTCCCCTGGGCCCACCTTCTTCTCATGGTCCCTTTCTCTGAAAAGCTTGTTCGTAATTTGAGCACCTTGTCACCTCCTGTGCGCTTCTGTCAACACAACTCATGTTATAACCCCAAGCTTGTCCCACGCACGGGTACACCGAGTGCCCCGGGCAGACATAAATACATGGCAGCAATTCAACTTCTCCTGGCTGCTGTCACCACAGGCACTTCTAGCACCAACACTTCAACACTCCCTGTGGCCAGATGCTGTTGTATTTCAAAATCTGAATTATTAAAATGAAAGACCAAAAAAAAACAACAAACCCAACAAACAAAAAAAAAATCCCTAATATTTAGAGGGAAAGTGTGTGGTACTTTCTAATATCAAGGTCTCTGCTAAAACTTGAGTGTCATGAAGCACCTTATGAAAATCTTGATTTAAACATGACAGATGCAGATGCCCAAAAAGAAGGTATCTTTTCCATATGCATCAGCCACTAGAGGGGACACATGGCATACAGAGCCAGCACTTTTTCACTGCTTAGCACCGGGCAGAGTATGGCCAGGAGGTGAGGGCTAAGGGGACTCTCACCCCTACGTGGCAAGTCCTAACACTCTGGCATTATAATACATCACCGAGGATATCTGGCTGCACAGCCACCCCATCCCTCCCCCCTTCATCTCCCCTGCCACGTGTAGACTGAACTCAACATTTGGAATTAATAATGAGAGCACAGAGACAAATGAAGAAGAGCAAGCATATGCTAATTTACTTAATTGAGAGCACAGAAAGCAAGGTACACCTTGCACAGCTAGAGGAAATACTGTTTCAAGGTTAAAGAGAGAAAGAAATCACAGGAGCACGTACACCATGGAAACATTTCCCCTGCAAGAATCCAGAGCAGTCCTCTGTTTAATGGGGGAATCCTTTCCAGCACATAAATGGGGGCTCTCTGAGGTAACAGGAAATAAGGATGGATAAATCTGCTCATGTAAAAGCAGACAAAAGAGGTGTTTCTTACTCACAAAGCAGATTCCTGCCAGCTGCTCACTTTTCAACACTCAGCATCTCAGGTATCAACCCTGCTATCTCAGGTAGGGAAAGCAAGGATTAGGAAATTCCCAAGTCTTGTTGCTTTGCCTTGTCTGTCTCTGCTGTTTAACTTCGGTGAGTATGGAAGTTAATCATAATGAGACAGGATCACACACAGCCCCTACAGTGGGTGCACACCCTCTCCCATGGGAAGAATAGACCCAGAGCTGCAGAAACCCTTTGTCAGGGATTTCGTTGTAAAACAGTGCTGAAGAATCGCAGTGGCAAATCCTTTCGGTTATCAGCAGCCAGTGGTATCAAGCATTGCTAAGGCCTACTTGTAAGAGCTTCCAAAGCTTTGCCCACAGTTGCCTTATGGAGTTCCACCCATCACAGCCACGGTTCGCCTGCTGAAATTAAAAATACACCTTGCATTTGGCTTCCTAATCGTCAGGTATTTCCAAATTACTTACTGGGAGCACTACAGGAATAAGACATTTTGTGACTAATCGCTGAATTAAATCAGTTAATTGATGCTATTCTTAAGAGAATGATTTTCTATATTAGTTTTCACAAAGATATACTGCACCAGCAGCAAGTAATGTGTGACTGCTATGGCTGTGTTAATTTCCACTGGCCTTGGGAGCTATTAACTACACACTTACAACCTCTGGGCATTACTGGAATATTAATTCTTATACAAAGAGGGTTTCATTACATCAGCGCCAGCATTATAGTCAGAGACACGGCACTCAAAACTGCTGCTGCTCTCTCAGAGCTACATGAAATGAGTTGCTGGCTCTGCTACAGCCTCTGCTGAAACAGAGCAGACTGAGTTAACAGTGAGCAGTGCATTGCATATGCACAAGCACTTCAGTTCTAATGAGATACGGTTTTAACAGTAAGATGCATATGTTTGAATATTTTAATTCTGGACTGTTTCCCTTTAAGTAGAATTTATTATTAATTCTGCTGGTCCCACTTATTATAACATCACTAATAAAGCTTCTTTCATCTGCGTGCTTCTGCTGGTGGTGGGGGTGACACAGGAAAGGCAGAAGTGGGTTTGGGTTCTTAAGATGCTCTCTTCTGCATCACACTCCCTGACCTATTTATTCTCCTTGCACAGGCAGGGAGGGGGGTGTTTCATTTTGCAAATGCACATAGCAATGACTGAGGCTGCTTGGAGTCTCTGCACTGTGGGAGGTAGCAGCAAATACAGCTCTGGACCCAGAGGGGAATTTTCAGGAGAGTTTAGGCAAACACTCCTGCTAACTGACTCTTGACCAGTTAAGAAAACTGTTTGCTCATTGACAGAGGAAACAATAATGTCCATAGTGAAAGCCAAGCAGGAAAGGGTGGAGTATAAATAACAAAGTAGAACACAATGTTTTTTCCATTTCTGCTTCCCACAAGCCCCTAGTCTCTCACAATTTCAATATAATTTTCCAACGTGCTTTTCCAAACCCTCCTATTTCCCTGTTCCCCAGCTTGGCACACAAATGCCCTTCTGAAAAGCCATGGCAATAATCTGGCTCCAGCCAGAAACAGGCCCACTGAGATGGGACATCACTTCTCCAGATGATTTCCTTCCCTTTTACCTTCTATGACAGCAGTAAGTGACATAAATGAAAAATAAACAATAGAGGCAAACCTTTTTACGTAACACTTCCTCTCCATGGAAAGGCAAAAACCTATTAGCCATAAATCAGAGAAATAAAATACCACTGATATTTTCCAACTTCAAATACCAGCATTATCCAAATCCCACTTCAGTTCGGAAAAGTCTCCTGTGATCCCCTCTGATGTTTTCCTAAGTGCATGTTCTGCTCTTCAAAGTGACTGGGTGCAGGCAGAGGCTTCATTGATTTTCTGTGATTTCCATATGAAAAGTGCTCATTTTACAAGGAAATGAGGCCACTCTTGCCTCAGCAGGAGCCCTGGGAAACCGATGGGATCTCCTCTGCTTTGGGAATCATTATCATCAATAAAGGTTCTCTACAGCAAATTATTCTCTGGATGACACAAACAATCACTTTCCTGGGCCTCCTATCCTTGTATTGATTTCACAGATATCGATGTTGGGCCATATTAAGCTGTTCTATGGGAGATGCCCAAAAAGCAATGGGACTTGCTCTCCTCAGCTGAGTGAGCTCTCAGAATTAACAAAATAACACAGCAGTTCATGTCACATTCAGGGCTGGGGCAGTTTTTGTAAGTTAGTGAAGTCACCAGACCCGGCTTGGGAAGGAGAACTGGTGACTAAGAAAGTGTCACTTTTTTACAGTTCCTTTGCTGGTTACAAGCGAGCCTGGTGTGTTTCCAGGCTCTGTCACAAACGTGGGCAGTGCTTGCAGATGCTTTCCAGGAGCAACAGGAAACATGGCAGCTTGACAAATCTTGAAAAGGTCAGTATAGCGGACACAGAGGTCAGCCCACAGCCCTCACCTCCCTTTCCCTGGCTTTAGACATTAACACTGACCGCAGCTGGAGTCTGTGGAGACTGACCTTCTGGCCTGTGCATTCACTCAATAGGGTAGTTCCTTAAATAATTAACAAATAATTCCTCTCTGCCCACCTGCCAAGACAGTAAGACAAACTGCTTGGGGCTTTTGGAGATGCCTTAGAATAATACGCCTCAAATATTTAGATCTCTACATATTTAGCCACTTTTTATACTTGTGGTCTATTTGCTTCTTATTTAGCCCTTGTATATATGCTTATGCACCTGGAGATGCGTTATTTCCTCAGACAGCAGCATCCTTCCCCACACTGCAGCTTTCAGCAAGGACCTGGCAGGATTTCTGTATCCAGAAAACTTGATCTCTGGGCTGGAGACTGAGTGGCAACGGTGCTGATACACAATGTCAAAGCAGGGCAAGTCTTCAGAAGCGGACAGAGTGGGGTACAAGCACAAAACCAGTAACACACTGAGGACAAAAATATCTCCTGGGCCAGCATAGGAAAAGCATATTTAACAGAACAGGCCTCAGCAGAGGGAGTCAAGACAGACTGACCCCGAAGAAACACATCCAAGCAAATGGAGGAATGAAAAGCAGAGGTGAAGGAAAAAAACTAAGTGGAGGGAAGAAGCAGTAATTAATTAAAACAGCAACAGAAAGAGGAATGAAGAACCAGGAAACAAGAAAGTGAGTAAAGATTCTCTCGGCACATATTTCTTAAAAAAAAAAACAAAAAAAAACAACTTCAACACATAGAGACTACCAAGTAGGTTGACTTATGTCTCCTTTCCCACATCTATAGATTTGCTCTGTTTTGTTATTATTTTCCCTCATACCTCTTTTGCTGTTCCTTATCTCCTCTTCCTGTTCTGTCCATTTAAATCTGCTGCTGTTCCACATGCCTCCACCCAATTCTCCCTCCTCTACTCATCAGCTATATACAGCCTCCTCCTTCTGCCCCAAAGAGGAGATCTCCCATTCCTGGGATGACATCATCTTCTTGCTACACTATTCTTCTTCTGGATTTCCTTCCCATCAACAAGAAGGGTCCTACCACAATACAGACTTGGAGAGATGTGTAACACCTATCAAAGAAGATCTTCAAAAGCACAACAAAAAGGCCAATAAGGGGAAACAGCACAGTAAATAAAGCTATTAGAAATGAGAAAGGAGAAACACCATTTTAAAAATTAACACAGCTAAAGAATGAAAAAGGAAAAGAGCACAAACGTCAGCCAGTTAACACAAACCATAATTAGGCAGACCAAAAGAGATTTAAAGAAAAACTTGCTAAAGCCATCAAAGCTAATAATGGAATACATAAGATAGAGGAAACCTGCCAAAGATCCCCTAAGGCAAATAGATGATGGAGGTCTAAAAGTAGTGCTTGAAGAAGAAAAGACCACAGCAGAAAAACTAAATGGATTCTCTGTACTACTGCTCACTACAGGGAAACTGAAGGAGGTTGCCACACAGGAGCCTTTCCTCACAGGAGCAAGACCGAAGCACTGTCTCTAACTGAGGCTGCAGTAAAAGAGGCTTTTAAACAAATCAACACCAAGAACAGTTATAAATCCATTGGGCCTGGCAGTATGCATCCAAAGGAAATCAAGCATGGAGCTACTAGCTGCGGTAGGTAGCCTATAATTTAAACGAGACTGGCACTAGAGGAATGGAAGGTGACGAACACGATCTCATTTGGCTCCAGGGAAGGGATTCTTGGGGGAAAACAGACCAGCAAGTCTGATTTCCACTCCAGGTCATTTGGGAAAAACCATAATTGAGCCTAGTTTTAACAAACTTCTGGGTAACTACAGTCCAACAGGGAAGAATTAGCCTTGTGTATTACAGAAAGAAATTTGTTGGGCAGATCTGTTGTTCTTTGACAGACTTAAGAGGTACACGGTGCTGAAACTATGGAAAGCTTTTATGAATTTTTAAATATAGCCCAAGTCAATCAAAATCACAAACATCAACATTGTGCATTTAAATGTTCAAAGAGGGGTTTTTTTTCCTAAAATCGCTCACTGAAGACTTCCAATTTCTTCAAGGTATCATGGAGTAGGAGGGAAGGTCCTCTCATGAATCAATACCTAATTGGAAGACAGCAAGGACAGAGGATGAGTACTGTTTTTACAACTGGAGAAGACTGCAAGCAGGGCTCCCCAGAGACAAGCGATGGCATCTCAGCTGCTTCCCATGCTCACAAAGATCTTGAAAAGGGAGCAAATAGGGAGGCGTCACATTTGCTGGTGACACCGATATGAATCACACTGCAGGAATTAAAGCTAACTACACTTTGTCACAGAAGGATCCCACACTATTGAAGGCTGGGCACATGAAATGCAATTCTGGTATAAACACAAGGAGCAGCGAATGTGTACACAGGCTGATGTCTATAAACCAAATGTTTCCAATCACAATAGGTGTCTCGGGGGTTTGTATGGACAGTGCTGTGAAATTATCACCCACTGCTTAGGAGAGGTCACAAAAGGCAAGTAGAAGGTCAGGAATTAGTAGGAGAAGAGAATACAAACAAGAAAGCATTCCCACGTTTCTCTGCTGTACGTATCTCTTGAAAGGAGATTCTGGTCTTCTTCTCAAAAGGATGGATCAGAGTTTGAAAGTATCCAGCGAAGACTGACAAGAGCGATCAGAAAAGCACAGCTTCCACGTGAGGAGAGTTCAAACCCAGAAGATTCTAGCATGAAAAGGAGACGGCCTTGGGTGAGGACACGGGGGCTGAAGGCATGGAAGTGCCTTTATCCTAAGTGACAAGCTGATAGTTACCACTCATTCAGAGTACACACCAGAACTAGGGGACAACAAACCAGATAATCAGGCAGAAGGCTCACAGCACACAAAAGGGAAATCTTAGTGTGCACACTGTGTAATTTAACGACAGAGCCCAGCGCACAGGATGCTGTAGAAGCCAAAACTATAAATAGATTTGAAAAAGCAGTCAGAGACATTATGGAAGAAAAGTCCATCAGTGCCTGTTAAAAGCAAAAATAGAAGTAACTCCTGACTCAGGAAGTCTTTAAACTGCAGATTACTGCAAGCTGGGAAAGAACTGGAGAGAGGCATCACTGTTGCTGGCCCTGTTCTTACATTGCTTTTCTCGGCAGCTGCTGCTGATTGCTCTCAGGGGCAAGCCACAATACGAGGTGACACAGCAGGAACACACCTAGAACTTTGTTGTCTTCTCAAAAGACCAGGGCAGATCTCTCTCCTGCAAGTGTCCCCAAAAGACATGAGCTGAAGAATGAGCCAGCTCAACCCAAGCCACTGGGGTACTCCAAATCCCTCCCTTGAGGCAAGGTGTGTTAGCTCCAGCTCAGTGCTGCACTGAAGCGCTGGCATGGCTTTGGAATTTGAGCTGGCTGTGGATGGTCACCCATCTTTGAGTGGAAGTAGGAAGGAAGGAGATCCATTTGTGCCCAACTAAGCAGATAAAATCTTGTCTTCTATGACAGAGCCCCTGGCACCCCATATCATCCCAAGAGCGCTCCTTAGCAGGAGGAAATGCCCTCCTGCCATCTGCTCCAGTTTGACCTCATTGTTCTTAGACATGGGTGACCACAACTGTATGCAACACACAATACCATATGATGCCTGCAAGTCAGCACATGGAACTGTCATATTCCCACCTCCCTTTCAGGAAGAGGGTTGTCCAACTTGGAAATCATCCTACTTTTCTCCAAGTGGCCATTGTTAGCCGGAAGGTTTGGACTAGAGGTGCGTCTCGTGTATTGCTGCGTGAGCCCAGGCCAGTCACCATGGCTGCTGTTTGAACAGCAAACAGTGTTTCAGGGAGACAGGCAGTGAATCATGGCAGAGGGAAGAAACCTCTATTCCAGATTTTTTTAAAAAAGTCCCACTTACAGAGCTCCAATGACTTCAGTAGTATTTCCTGAAGACCAAAGGTTACACATTAAAAAAAATTTCATGTGTTCAGTGCTGCATAAATTAAACTTTGCTCTGGCCAATAAGTTAGAAAATAAAGCTAAGCAACCCATGTGCAGATCACCTGTGTTTCTGCAATTACTTCACAATTAGACAACTGCTGAAAGCAGCTGGAGGCAAATGCAATACATTTTCCAGCAAAACACAAAATGAAACAGTCTGTTTCAGTGCAAGAAAATACATAAATGAGGTTGTAAAGAGAGCTGTTTGGCAAAGAGTAATCAAATAAAATGAAATATGGTACATTAAGTTCAGCACTTCATGGCATTTCATTTTTGTCATTAGAACATTGCTATAGAAAATTCAATATATTCAGCAGCGTTACTATGGCATTCTGGAGGGTTGCAACAAACTTTTGCTATGTTTTTAAAAAGGCAAGCGTTGCACTATTGTTAAATCTACAGAATAAAATTATTTAAAAACAGCATGTCTCAAAAATGTGATTGTCAGAACCAAAGTTTTTGCATAAGTATATGAAGTGCTGACACCAATTCTTGTACAATTACCAAAAACCAGAAAGTAGGTGTTATCTTATGATAATAAAAATATTAATTATATTGATGCATCAGTAGCAGGACTTGTGCTAAAGTCCATGTAACAAACTTATTTTAAACAAAAATATAAGTATTCTCCCGTGGTCACTCATACCTGAAAAGGGATTCTCGTGACAGCCAGATTTCGTTCTGTTTCACCGTCTTCCAGGAGAAGAGCAGCAGCAGTAAAGCAAAGAGGGTCAGAACAGTAATTCTCCATTTATTTAACCATGTAGACAGCTTTTTTAGACCGTGGACAAAAAGGATGCAGTACCCCATACTGGGAAGAAAAAAAAAAAAAAAAGGAAAGGGAAAATGTACCAAAATTTAAATTTCAGGAGTCTGTTTTATATGCAAGAACATTCAGTTTCGCATTTATTACACAGTTACAGGGGGGTTTGGACTAATGATATTTTCTGGGCTAACAAACTTCAATTCAACAGCAGATTTCCTCAAGTCACTACACAATTTCCAAATTAACCTAAATGATAGACCCGGATGCCAGAAGTACAGTAGCGTACATAATACCACCCAGCATAATGGCAGCTTACACCAGCCCGCAGAAGGCAGCTGCTTTTCTCAACGGCGAGCTAAGAAAGCATCATGTAATAACAGTAATACTCAGCACTACTGGAGCAGTGTGGAAATGAAAAGCATTTTAACAGAGGGAAGTCTCTAAACAATCCCAGTGGTGGCAGCTTTTAATTCCAGTTTACAAATTGCAAAGCTGAGGTAGGGGAGAAAGTGTTGCAGTCAACGCTGCAGCAGAAGCGGGTGACAGAGATCACATCAAAAGGCAGGAGTCCATCTGGGTCTTGCCCTTCTACATGAGGGCAAGCCCATCCTTTCTAGTGCCCAGCCCAGAACAGCTGAGATGCCCTTCCTTACTGCCCTTCCATGAACCAACACAGAGGTCTTACCCAGCCCCTTTCGTGGCTCTCTGGGAACAACTACAGCAGCGTTTTTACAAACCACATTTGGACTGAAGTCTTATTCCTGTATAATTTTAAATAAATTCCATAATTATTTACCTTAATTCAAGGGTTATGTTAATTCTTCCAGTGATGCCCCTCTGAGTTGGAAATCCAGCGCTTTCGGTTGTCGAACTTAGTAAGCCACTAATTCTACTCGGCATTTTTTTTAAAAGGAATGTCAATTTCTTTTGCTCAGCGAATTTCATTACCTTATCTATAACTCTTCGGGTTACTTAGCACCTGATTTAGTGTTAGACTTAAAACCTATCTTAGTCCAGGGAGATCCCCCTGATGAAAAAAGGGACCAGAAGGCTCTGGAATAATACTTGGGGAGGATCAATATATAGGGACAAAAGCACACCCCTCCCCAAGCCAGCACAGCTGAATCCTACACTTGAATGAAGTAGCTGAAGAAATAGAAGATGGCGAAGGCAGGAGGCAGAGAGATAATTACACCCACCCACACTCCAGCCAGAGATCCACAGGCTTTCCTGGTCTGTACTTAAACACCCGAGCAATTTCCCTTTGAGACTGCTATGAGGTCAGAAAAAGTAAGAACACAATTCCCCCATCAGAGGTGACCTTGCAAGGAAGCACACGATATGGTGAAAGCCGATGTGGAAATGAGAAAAATGTTCCATATTCGAGGAGCTGTGCACCTGCTTCATAGCATGGTTTTTCTGCCCTTTAGCTGGGCACATTGCTATTGCTTAGTCTTCCTAAGGATGGAGAGGGACCAGAATTCTTCCTTTCACTGAGGAAAAAAGTGCCTCTGTAGTATGTACTGTGATACACCAGTGTTGTTGCTGCCTCAGTACAGGTGCCTCATAGAACACTGAGAGAAGTATAAACATAGGGGGCAAATCCAGAGACAACATTAGATCTGGTGACCATTCAAAACTCCTTCATTGTTGTTTTTGAGTTCTCCCATTTTTTACAAGTGGTTATCTATATATTTTCTTCACTTAAGTATGCTTGCACTTTACTGCAACACATTTCTGTGTCACTTGCACGGTTTTGTTCCATTAACTCCTTTGCACATTTATGTTTATTGCACCTACATTAACTGTAAGCATTTAGAGCTACAAACAGAGATGCTGGTGCCAAACATTCCAGCCTCTATACCTATTGAACCCTACTTTAAAACCTCTGAAAAGCTAATCTCTGTAATAATCCCACCCTTTCCAACAAAAAAAAAAATGCCTCAAAAGCCTGCAGACGGGTTTTCACTTCATTATTTTGCCTTTCTGTAATTTTATCCTTCCCTTGGAATTAATTATCTGACATAAATATTACTTAACTGCTTTAGCACAGAGGCGTTTTCAAAGTAATTTCCCTACCCCTTCACATATTCAAGAACAGGCCCTTCCTACAGAATCGTGAACGCGCCCAGAAAACAAAAAATGCAAACGTCAATGTCTTGGTATTTATGTCAAATCCTGTCCCAGCTGTTGGGAATTTCTGCCTTAGCAGCAGTCCTCAGTCTGCTTGTCTGAGGCACAGCCAGCATCACATCACACCTTACACAGCCACCGGGAAAGGTGCTGCTTCCAGGGGTTGTTCTCTGACATCTGCAGTGCATCTGCCACAACAGTAACAGAGAGATGGTGGGGAGAAGTAAGAGTTCAGCTCAGAGAGCAGCTCCCATCCCAGTTTCACTGGCAGTGGCACAGTGCAGGTACATAGCAGTGCCCAGCTCCACATAGCACTTCCCATCAGGGCCTCCTAAGGCACTCTGTAAGGGAGGTCTGCTGCAATTTTCCTCTTACAGAACAGGAACCTGAAACATGGCAATAAAGTGATTTGCTCTGCTGACAGGGGACTGGCAAACACGGCAGTGAAGCTGCAGTCCAGGACTCTACCCACAGCACAGGGAGTATTCCATGGAAACCAAGATATCTTGCTCAACAGAGCACAGGACTCTCCAACAGATAAACAGGTAAGTAACCCAAAAGCAGGCTCCACACTCAGCAACTGCAACAAGACTGTAGGGTTCAGCAGTAAGTCCATTAACAGAGGAGAACGGGTTCTCAAATGGCTGCCTAGCTCATGAAGCACCAGCATATCAAACCACAAAGCTGCCACTTGTAAGGTTAAAGGGCAAGGCTGAAGCATGATTTACAATTCAATATGAGAGAGATAACTTTGGAAACGTTAGGACTGAGTCAGGACTGAATTGTGCCACAATTAGAGTCTAACTGTCCTACAGTCAATGTGTCTGCACAGTAAAGTGCACGGGAGCCAAAAAGAAGGGGAAGGATCAGACAGCATGAACTAGGTGAATATTTTTATTTTCAGAACCTGGTGAATTTGGCTTAAAACTTCAGGCCATTTCCTGCCACAGATCATCAAGGAAAGGGTGGGGAGGACACACCCATGTTAGGACCTTTCAGTGCAGATGTCAAGTGGAGCCCCATCTTTTTGTATGCCTTTTTTAATGACATGGTCAGTTCAAGCCCATCCCCTGGCTGAGGGCAGATGTTACATTCCTGACTGGGGTCTTTTGCAGGCCAAGGACTTCCAGAAACAGAGAAAGCACTCGCATGTCCTTTGCTGCCAGGAAAGAATGTGCATTTGTGATTCCATGCCACAAATAGTTTGCAAAACAATTCCCTGCAATATCCCCAAAGCCATTATCCTTAGTAATTTTTGCATCTCTTTTTACATTTCTACCTTAAGGCCAAATAGCTATGATGAAATCAGGGCAGATCCAGACTCCTCCTCCAGATCTCGTGGTCTGCTCTAAACAAAACAAATGTCCACACCAATGTATTATAGCATCTGTTAAAAAAATACCCCATAATTAAATTACTCTTGTTTCCTAGTTCCAAAACCACATAATCCCTCATACCTTACAAGACACTTGTTTCACACTAGACTCAGCAGTCCCAGTACAGAAATTAGGTTTAGTACAGAGACCATGTAGTTCTGAACCAGTGAAGCACCAAGCTTGTGAAGACAGAGGTGCTGAAGCCCCAACGTGCCTGGAGAGCCCCCACCACCACCATGCTTCACCCCCCAGATGCAAGTTCATCCCACTTCCCTTGATTCTGACCTCATCAGGCTTCAGAGAAGCCCTCTGGGAGATGCTCTGAATCTCAGCAAGTCAGCAGCAGCCCAAGCTGTGGTACCCTGGTGGAAAGGGCCATATAGGTAAGGCTGCAATTAGTTCAAGAAGGAAACTTGCCAGGTAAAATTTCCTATGTGGTTAATTCTGCCAAAACCCTGCCATCACCCACAAACACAAAGAACATTTCAAATACTTCACCTTTTTTTTCCTCTCAGAGTGATAGGGAGTCAACCCCATCTCAAACCTTACCATTGGCTCAACAGGAAACCGGTTTTACTTGCACATATTTACGGGAAAACATGAAAATGTCTCAAAAGGACCTTTCATCAAAGACCTGTTTGCCACTTGAAAAACTTACCCTTAAGTACTACATTCCAGACACCTCAGTAGCTATCTGCATATGTATTGAGGCTGCAAAGTTGTGGGTTTAGGGTTTGTTTGGTTTTTTACTTAACTCAAACATTTCCTAGGGAGGGAACCATTTCTCCAGAAGGGCTTTTGTCTTGGCATTGTCATGCAAGCACTTTTCTGAAATACCTTGTAGCACAACCTAAACAATGGGAAACAAGCAAAATCCCCAACCCACTATTCTTTTTTAAAGTCCATTTTCCACTGGATTACTGTAAAACTGCTAAGCTTTTTTTTTCCTTTCTTTTTTTCCTTCCATCGGATAAGCAGCAACCTGCTACAGCAACTTTCCCCACTGTGAAAAGTCCATGCAAGCTTGGTCCCCAGGGTTCTGCAACACAGGACCTGAGGAACAGCCCAGCAGGTTAACGTGATAATATGTTTTTCTGTGGGCTCACAATGAGCACTCTTATTATGGGAGAATTTGTGACTTCAGAAATTCAGTGATGCAGCAGGAAAGCTGTGTAAATGGGCCAGCAGGCCAGTGATTTCGTGCTTCCTCATGTTTCAGGCTCCTGAGGTACTAAAGTGGTACGTTAGGCAAGCCCTGAATTGCAGCGAGGGCAGGGATGCACCAGGCAGGGAAACCCTCTGTGCCACTGATGTGTGTTTTCTGGCAGACTGCACACAGGGAGCTGTGCAATGACAGATTTTTGTCTGTAATTTCTTTGGGTTAATATTGTTCCACCTGCAAAGAAGCAAAGTGATAGGAGGCACAAGCAGATGGGAATGAGGTGGCACACAGACCCCATTTTCCATGGGGCTCTACATGTATCACCCAATTAAAACTAGAGCCAAAACAGCAGATACTTAATATTTGCAAACACTTCTTGGGTAATTAGATTACAAATTCAACCTTTCCTTTGGCCATTATGGCTCCTTTCCCAAGGCAAGGCTGTTACCAACTATGCTTACACACAGTTCTGCTTTCATTCTATGGATCACGTTTCTCTCACTTTTTAGTAAAAGTCAGGAACAGTTCTCACTGCATTTGGCTATTGGTGATGGCATCTAATTAAAGACATGTGTTGCTAATGCTACAGCCCAAGACTATCAGGATGTTCTGCTACAGCAATCTGCCTGCATCAGAAACCCTTTTACCTCCTCCAGAAATTGCTTTGAGACCTCCTGCTGCAGAAAGCTCCTGAAGAACCGTGTTCTAGTCAGGCATTCTACTGTATTTTCCAAGTTACGACTCTGCACAGTGCAGGTTTCCACTCTGTGGAGGGCTGCATGGGCAGAGCAGGCTGAGAGCTGCAGTTCTGAGGAACGGGCCTGGAAACCAGTGTGCAGCTCCAGCCTTTTCTAACTCACCCAGGTAGGGTTGTAAGCTCAGGAGTTGAAAAAGGTGGGAGAAAAACATGCCTTCCTTACACTTCTTAGTGGTAATTTTGTGGGTATCAAAACTTGTGAAGTAGTTATTTGTGGTTTATTTAAAACTGATTTAATCTCAACTACACACATGTAAAAGTAAATCCACTATCTCATCAAAGCAGTTACTGCAGATCCCAGAGCTCAGCCCAGAGAAGAATTCAGGTGCATACATGCATACCTATCAGTTTGGAAAAGAGTTGCCTCTAAGCAGCCTGTCAAAGCATGGAAGAAACACTGCCCTGTTCAGGGGCTGCTAATGCAACAAAAGGGATTATCTCAAAATTATACTGAGACCAGAAAATGCACTTGGCTTTGACATTTCACCCCAGAGGCTCTTTCTGGGCTGCAAAACTCCTTCTTGATTTCCAGCACTTATTTTAGATGATTCCCTTTCCCTCCATAAAAACCAACCCTCACTTTGAAGCTTCTCTGAAGCAAGTTTAACCCTTGTGTTCATGACTAAATGCATACCCTGCTGCTGCCCTTCAGAGAACAGGGAGCACAGCCTTGAGAAAAACTGTGTCTGCTGCCAGGTCCAAATGCTGAACGCAAACATTTGATTCTCTCAGTTTTATAGTTCCCCACAAGCTTCCTAGCCCCAGTCCCACACATATATTACCTGGCACAACACGCTTTACGTGCTCCTAGTCCCAGCCATTCCAGCTCTGCAGCCTGAGCAGAGGAAACACACTGAGAGGAAGAGCCAAAGTCAGCTGAAATGCAGCTTGCAGGCAGGGCTGTGGCTGCAGGGGAAAAGGCAGTTCATCCCTGTTAAACTCATCGGCTCTGCTCACACTTCTCTAATGGAGAGTAATTGATTGCAAAAAGCACGCTTGGCATGCCCTGTGGGCTGCTCCTGCCTCACCACAGCAGTCAGATGTGGAAAGGAGAGCTGGCAAAAATAAGCATGGCCAGGGTGGTTCTTTCTGCCCCAAAAAGCACTCTCAGGCATGCAGCTCCAGTGATGAGCTGCGCTAGCAGAGCAGAAAAGATGCTGTTTTATGAAAAATGTCAAGTTTTTCAACGCTGGAGCTGTTTGGGTCAGGATAAAATCTGCACTTAAAAAAAAAATAAAATGTTTCCATCTGGAAAAAGAGTGTATTTGTATGTGCATGCTAGCTTGCACCTGAGTCATAAAATCATAGAATCATTAAAGTTGGAAAAGACCTCCAAGATCATAAAGTCCAACCTTTCAACAAACAAAAACATTTCCTGAGTCACCCACAAAAGCCAGAAACTTAGAAGCTGGTGCACTCCCTGCAAATGGGATCACCTAGGTTCAAAACACTGTGCCAGGAGAGGCCCAGAGCTGGGGGTGAAGTGGGTGGAGAGTTTTGAGCTTGGGGTCCACAAAATTCCCCAGCCACGAAAGCCCGTGTGCTGATCTGAAATAACCACAATCCACAGGTGCAAATGTCTTCCAGAGATTTTAAGTTTACTCTGCACTGCCAAGCTCACTGCTGGATCAAGACTTTCCCTCACAGCTGGTACAAGGCTAGCCTAAGTTTCAGGCTGGCTAATTGGACAAGAGTGCAAGCGTGGGCCTAGATCAGGTCTAGATTAAACTGCCACCATGGAGTGGTCCAGCACCAACAGTCCTGAAGAAATGCTGATGTGTGGCAGATGAACTCTGATATCCCAGCTCTCAGATGAGCATGTGTGTCCCCCCTGAAGAGGCAATTCTGGGCCACTCTACCCAACTGTCCATTTCTGTTGTTCATCTCCTTTTGACTGTAAACTCCATCTTGGCTTGGAGAAGTCTTTTTGTTTCCAACTTTTTATCTGAAGTTTCATTATAGTCAGCAAATCTTGGCAAAAAGTTTTGGGTTAGCTAAAATGTCGTATTTTTCATGGGAAAATGCTGTACCAAAACTTTCTCAATCACATAGTACTACCAGTGAAAACCCTGTTTTAACAGTCACGTTTTGGACTAAATGTCCAAAGGCAAAGAGGATGCAGGATGTGTCTCTGTCACATGCAGCATTCACTGGTACTGAGTTTTGGGACAACAGGAAAAGCGTTGTTTAAATTGTCTGTCTCTTGGTAATGATGAAATGGAATTGATAAACTTTTTCTTGGTTACTAGAGATTTTAAAAAACTTAAGGAACACCATCCAGGTATAATATTTAACATGTAAAAAAAAAAAAGCCCATTGGAAAAAAACAGCCTTACAACTCAGAAATATCAGTGTGACACCAAGGAACTGTCAGCATACTTAACTTACTACTGAGTCTGCTGAATAGAATGTCAAATTTTCACTGCAATTAGGCAGGCTTTTCCTGGAATAGTCTGCAGGTTGTAATACAAAGACAGAGAGAACCATAAGCACTGGCAGAATACATCTAATTTGGAAAGGTACCTTATGAGTTAGTGTTAAGACTTTGTCATTGGCTCTAAATTAAAAGCTATGTGGGCCTGTATTAAAGACACTTAGACATGATGGGCTAAGTCATCAAAATGATTTACCTCCACAAGCAATGTGGTCCTCTAGGCAGAACGTGATGTAATTAGAGGAAACGTGGGAACTCTTCTTTTCCTTATTAGAGAGAAAATATGGACTAGAAATTAATGATTCCGCTAACCCTTGAATGGCTATTCAACATTTGGACACATTTCCCTTCCTTTCCTTCCAAAAAGTCACGTGATGAACAAGGCCCCTTCATCAGACTCTTTGAGTTCAAGGTTTCACTTTTAACAGATTTCTACCTGAAATATTTACAGGTAATACAGACACCTTGAGGTTTTTCATTACTATATGAATTAAAGAAAGAAAACATTTTATCAATGTAAAATCCTATACAATGCCATGGGAATTCCACAGAAATTTCCCTAAATCTTATATGCTTTAGTGGGGAAGGGTCTATATGCTACAGTTTTAATTTAAATTCTGTAATAACTTCTGGGATTCTGTTGTAGGGACATAATTTCCCATTCAATTCCATTGCCAACCTCCAGAAACTCCATGTAAGAGTATTTTCTATTTAATTTCACAAGGCATCTTCTTAAGGCCCTTGTAAATAAGAACTCCTCTTTTAATCAACATGACCAAGTAGAATACTTCTACAAGACGACATTAACTTAATTTATTATTTTTAAAATCAATATCTTTAGCTATCTGTATAATTTTCAATAGCAGAATAAAATAATTTGAAGGTTTTCCTTTAACCTAATCTATCACAACAAAACCAGAAATCTTTCCAGTACAGCCACTGATGTCCATAACTCCACACAAATTTAGCCTTCCCCTGAATCGATTGTACCAGTCCAAAAGGCAACACATTTCTCAAAAGCATGTTTTAAATTTAGTTAAAATAACGCAATACCGCAGTCTAGACCAAATGTGCCATGAGCTAATATTTTTCAGCTTTGCAGAATAAGTTCAGTTTTTATTCCTACAACTTTACTGCCTTTTGCCAAAATATATGACCCTAGCATCTCAGCATTTCTTGCCTGCATTAACAGGGGATGGCTGCCGTGATTTCTCCTTGAAGTGTTCAATAGGGATTGGGCAAGACTTCCAAAACTAGAAGCAAAGTTTGTATACGCATCTGCAAGGTAGCTGCTCAGATCATTTAGCCTTCCTACAAGGAGTTATTTCTCATTAATTAATGAGAACTCTCTCTGCCCCCTTCTGAAGGGCAGAGTGGAGTTATTATCCCTGTTTCACAGATGGGGAAGCAGAACTAGAATCACTTGTCTCAGCTGAAGTCCTGACCACCTCACCTCCAGCCACGAGCCATTTTCCAGACTGCTGCTCAAATTGACACCCTGGGGCGGGGACAGACAGCCCCTCACAGTAAAGAGAGACTCAGCTGGGGCTGGGGCTTGGCCCATCTCCATCTCATAATGCCCACCCTTTCACTCCCAGTGCCCTCAGGTTCACAGCTGAATTACAGGGAATATAATCCAGTCTGCTTCTTTTGAACTTCAGCTGCTCCGTGGCCCTTGCAAGAACAGCAGCAACAGAGATGAAATCATGTTTGTTTTAAGTAAATGGAACAGGTGTAGCTTACATTCCACATACAAATCCCAAATGAATTGTGGACTTAAATTGAAAACTGGCAAAAAGCTTAATTATGTTGCTGAATTGAGATCAGGGAGAAGATAAACAGGCTCCATGGAGCCAATGGGACTTTCATTGCTGACTTTGCTGGGGTCAGTATTTGACTCCAGTTGAAAAGAGAAGCTTCTTCTGTAAATCAGATGATCCCTTACAGGATCTGATCTAATACTGAAGGAATTCTAAAAGGCAAGCAGAAATTCAGCTCCTGGTGAACTTGTAGCTTCAAATAACAGTAGAGATTGGCAAAGAGAAAACCACTCAGAAAGAGTGGCAAAGGAAACTGAAAATACATCACCACCCCACTGCACAGCTGGTCTTTAAGAAAAGGAAGGTAATATGGAGAACAGAACATGCTCCCAGCAAAAAGAAGCAGCAGTAACTCCCATCCTCAACTGTCTGCCTTGTAAGCAATGGGGACTTCTGCTCAGGAATTACAGGGTTCATAATAGTTACAGACAATTCCACTACCTACGAGATTCTTTTTTTAATCTCCAGTCACAAAAGTTAATAATGTATAGAATTACACTAATTGGCAAAAATGCATTAGCACAAAGAATTAAAAACATGCTCTATGCAAAGGCAAAAATTCATATGGTCCCCACTTTGCTATGGTGTGGGGAAAGCTTTAACACGATGTGTTAAGTTCCTGAGAAATACAAGTGTGCTTTTTTTCTGGACACTGGTGTCCTTGCAGATTTTGAGATAGATGGTGACGCAAATGCCATCCTGTATATAGCAATGATCTCATCTTCTAGTATTGACAATTAGGGTTGCAACATCAACTCTTGATATAGTGAGGAGCTGGTAAAAAAAATGACAGCAACCCATAATTGCCTGTGCTAGGAGAGAGTAACTGTGCACTCTGCAACCCACTCACTGCATTACCCACCACAAACGAGTTGCCATAAAAATGGCACAGGTACCACTGGATTGCCTAGTGCTTTCAGCAAATTGGAAATAACCCATATAGCAATGTTTTGGTTGATTTGTTGGTTCATTTGGGGTTGTGAAAACAGTTTCAGTTGTCCAGCTATGATACAGCAGCTCAGCCAGGAGCCACTGCTATCAGGCTAGCATTGAAAGATGAACAAAACATAGAAATTGCTGTGGTAGGCAAGGTGTGATCCCACGAGGTGAGAGCAAGCTCGGCTCTGTTGGTACATCATGAGGGAGGCAGCTCCCAGATAGCCCGAGAGTTTGCATTGCCTCTCCTGTTTCTGCACAGCGAAGCGATGCACAGAGGAAGAGCTGGTGCTCCTGCGTAAGTACAGACAAATTACTCACAACTCAGAATAACTGGATGCACAGCTGTTCTGGATTTTCAAACAATTAGGCTGCCTGTGGTATTCCGAGCAGAGTGAACACCGACACTTTGAAGAGGGGAAAACCTCTAGTTTAAGACTTTCACTTATCCAGCTTCTCTGAAGAACTTTGGCCTAGAGAGTTGTATCCTGTCCACCACTCCCCCAAGGCAAGTATTTCACACCCCTTGCCCTCCTGAAAAAAAGTTTTCCCCTTTAACGGGCAAAAAAACAACAACAAAAAAATTTTACAGTTAAAAGACAACAAACTGTTTTCCAATTAAATTTTTTCAGGCTAAAGTAATACTATTATTAAAAATTCCTGATTTAAACAAGTAAGTGCTTGTAACCCTCAAATGAAAAATAAATACAAGAAATATTTTCTCCAAATATTCCTGTTTAGCTAAACCCAATTAAAGAATACATTGAACCATGCTGGCACAGCTTATATGCCTGTCCCCCGAGGCAGGGCAGCATACAGAAGAGGAATTGTTCCAAATACCCATCAATCCCCAGAAGACAAGACCCAGCCATATAATTACACACCAAGTAAAAGGCTTCTTTCTATTTACAACATCTTTTACATAAATTCTTGAGTCCTTACTTAACTTTTATTGAAAAGAAAATGATTGACATTTCCCCCAGGTAACCACTGAGCAACACTGAACTAGGACTTAAGGCTGTGACACACATAGACAACTGTCACATCCATAATACCCAAGTGTCACATCCATAAATATTAATAAACGGCTATTACTTGAAAGAGAGATAGAAAAGCACCTTCCAGCATAAGCCCAAAAACATAAATCATGGAGTCCTCTCCATCTGACTGAGGACTTTTGTGTAAATAAAGCTGAATGACAACCTCTGATTTGATGAGCTTTAGAGAAAGAAAGGCAAAGGATAGGAAAACTCCTTTTCAAGATGTAATATGAGCAAACTGCTAAAGGCTGTTCTAAATAAAGAACACAAGCGCTTCCCAAAGCCATCGTTGCTAAACTGCCACGTTCCCAAGGGGAAAAACGAAACAAAATCACATTATTTTTGCACTGCCATAGCCATGAATGTTCACAGAAGTCCCCCTCACCCCTCATGCCATTTTGCACCTGGAGGATGAAAAAGATGCTCAGCTCTCTCCAGATCCTTTAGCTGGAAACTGCCCACCTTTCCCATCCACTGCAGGGTTTGCCTTCCCTTTTCATGCCAGGTACCTGCCAGCCTGGGCTAAAAGCAAAAACCGAATATTGCAAAGCAGGACAGGAGTGATCTGAGTAAAGTATGAGATTCAGGCCCTCAGACACAGACTTACTCCAGAGTAATCATTTAATCCTCCTGCCTCAGATTTCCTAACTGGAGGGGGGAAAAAAAAAAAGAAAAAAAAAAAAGTAGCAACTATCAATTACCTACTTTGTAGGTCATATATTTGCAAAGCCCTCAGGGAGATGAAAAGCATTATACAAACTATATGCACCCATGTTAACGCTGATTAATTTTCTCTGTGCAAACATACCCCTTTTTCTTCTTCATTGCCCCTCCTCTCATTATATCAGCAGTCTCATCTGGAGGAGGACAAGGAACTGCTGACAGCTGAAGTATTTTCCGCAGTTGTTCTTTTGAGATTCAGAAATGCAACCACTCAACACAGCCCTGTGCTCAGCTGACTGTTTCCTTAATAGCCTTGCGCTTTCATGTGTTTCCTAATTTTCTGTTACATGAATTTAAAGCAATCTGCTTTCCAAGTTAATTTGAAATGATGCAAAGATCCATTAGTCTGAGGGTATCATTTGCAAAGTAACTCAGAGGGACAACTTGCACTCACTATACTTTCAGGTATACTCTCAGCAAACAAAGGCAGGGCTAGTGATGGGAACAAAGTCAGCAGGATTTAACCTGAAAAGCATGTCAGTATGTAGAGGCACAGGGATACAGCCTAACTGCATAAGAAGCTTGTAATATATGTAATATCTCCTACACAGCCTGAGTTTTACACCAGTGAGCAGCCCTTTTGTGGTAGAGCTTACACAAATGACAATCAGAATATTTACAGTTTTGCAAAAGACTATCTCTAAGCATTTTTCTTAGTATGTTTGGATCCACAGTTTCTGAGGAATACAATTTAAAAATTTTGTGGAATAAAACTTTTGTTTCAGTTGTCACAAAGTAATCCAGAGTGAAATGGGGGACTTGTGTTTTGTCAACAGCTCCACAATTGGCAGTTCCCATTAGATAGAACAGATGTTGACTCTCTGCATCCAAGGGTAGAACCTGGCTTTCTGACTTGTATCATCCAAGATGCAGAATCCATTTGTGCTCATGGAAGGAACAAACTGCAATGGCACAAGTTGCTCAGAGAGCCTGTGGAGTCTCCCTTTTTGGACATACTCAAAGCTGTTCGTACATAGCCCCAGGCAACTGGCTCTGCTTGCACATGGGATTTGTACCAGATCCCGAGGTCCTTTCCAACCTCAACCAGCCTGTGTTTCTGTGAAATTTGCAGTGGTCTGGTGCATCTTGGCCTCTGACTGCCACTGCAGCCTCTGGTCTGGATACTGTGGAGATGTCAGAAGTAACACCTCAAAGTTGTCCTTGAGTAAATGCAACTGGAAGCACCCATATTGCTGAATTTTTAGAGGCTGAAAGCTCAGGGAAATTTCAGGGCACTGGCCAAAGAACAGAGACATGGCTGGATTTTCCTCACCCTGTTCAACAGCTGCAAGTCCTCCACTCTTGGATGTGCAGTCAATAGCTTAAAGGCAGGAGCTCATGGCTTGTGTACCACAACTGTAGCCAGCAGCCTTTTAAGATAGCAACAGTGTCCTGACCACCTAATGTAGTGGGAAAGCTGAACAATACCCCAATAACAATATCACAGGTTAACTTGCAGCTTCTGTCCTTAAGTAAAAACACTGAACAATTTAATTTGATAATGCTACGAAGAAAGAGTCTTGGAGGACAGTCCTCAAGACCTCATCTCTGTATTGAGCTGTGACAAGTACAAAAAAAAAACTATGGTTTAAAAAAAAAAAAAAAAGAAAAAAAGAAAGAGAAGTAATCTTGGGTAGCTTTGCTCCTGCCAAGCAATCTGCTCTCAGCTGAATGTAAAATCTCTCATGCTATCACACCAAAACTAAAAGGCAGAGAACACACTAACTAGCAGTGTGATGTTTGAAGTATTTAAAAGCGAAGAAGCAATCATGCCTGCTTTTAGAAAATGAGATAGTGGTCTCATCAGAAACAAACTCAATTGCAATAGTTACCTTGGCATGTAAAGGACTCGCTCTGCCACAACAAATCCCACCCTGAAGAAGAGGTTGCTGGCTGGGATGAATGGGAAAACCAGGAACAACAAGCCAACCAAAACTTCTTTGTGTTCCAGTTTCTGCAATAATACAAAATGAAACAAGAATCAACTAAAAAAAATCCACTTAATTCACCACTAACTTTCTCCTTTCCTTTTGAGAGTCATAAAAAAGGCAACTTAGTTTAACGTTTGATATGTTTTCATTTAGAAGAAATTATTCCAAGACATTGTTCTTTGATATTTATGCACTGTTTGTGCATTTAATTTGCCCAGAAAGTGCACAAACACTACCCACAGTGTCTATTATTACCCTTGGTATCTTTTCCAAGGTCAGCTCTCCCATATGCATGGCACAGCTAGTACTTAAGATATAACCCATAATGGTAATATGTAAGTATAGAACAGTGTAAATGTATACATTAGCATGTCTATGGCAGTGTGACTGTATGTAAATACACAAATGCATATCACATACACACAGAGTGCTCTGTTCAGTCCTAAATGTTTATAACAGAGAAAAAACTGTTCAACAGTCACATTTTGTGTAAAGAAAACTAGCCCCAAATGACACATTAATGCAGTTATTTTATCCCTTTCAAGGAAATATCTAACCTTGAAATGATACTTTTGCACACAAGGTCTCCATACTCACACAGAGTCAGAAATCTGAGACACGCTGTACGCTAAAATTAATGTTTTTAACTTGAGCTCAGTAAAAGCCCTTTACTTCTGCTCACTTTAATGTTAGTTCACTCTTTGCGGAGAAATCAAATTACCACATGCAATTCAAAACAACTGTGATCTGTGGGGCCAACACAAGTGTCTCGGGATGCCGCGATCAGCAACAGCCACTGATCCTGCCATGGAGAGACCCAAACCTCCTCGGGCGAGTTGAGTTTCAGATTTAGCTCCACTCCAAGAGGGGGAAACAGCTCTTGCTTTCTTCTGATGATATCAAAGAACGACATCAGGCTAACAGAAGTGTAGCTTTAGGCCTGCTCAATCACTCAGGCACACATCTGTGCTTTCGTGCCCCGCGACAGCACTCTTCATCAGCCACCCAATGAAGAAGCTTTGCCACGCTTAGAAACAGATGCAACCAGGATCACTCAATGGTTGCAGCACTTTCTAATTGTCGTGGGCAATTTCTCAGCTTTGGAGAGCAAATTGACTTCTCTGCTGGAGGGAGCTAAATTTAGGATCACCGAACAAGATTTTTGAGCAGAGAAAGGAAGCCCAATCAATGATGCCGGGCCAAGCAGTACAACCTGTCTTGCTTTTGCAAAGCTACAGACTGCAACACCAGTTACCACTGGTCTAAACAGTGGCTGAAATTCAGAAGCCTTACTATTAAAATATATTCTTTCTATTCTATGGGAAAGACAATGAACATTTTCTATGGGTACCAAATGCACAGGTACAAGTCAGAAGGCTCTGATGTTGCTTTAGAGGAGCCAAACCCTAGGATCACAAAGAAGTTCAGTAGTTTCCTCTGTCTCAAAAGAGGAAAGATGAGACAGAGAGAGGAGTAGAATTGATGTCTCCATACTTCTTTATCAGTATCTGCTTTAAACAGCACCACAGCTATCTGTGGTGCTTCTATTATCCACTTTTTCAGTGTCTTGTAATCACAGTTACTAGTGTCTACATGCAGTCGCAAGAGCACCTAAAATATATTGTTCTCAGAGCTGAAGCTGATGCCAATCCATAAAGCTGATGAGCAGAGGTGCCCAGTAATGTTCATTTTGGCTTGTAATTACAATAGAAATTGGACAAAAAAAAAAAAAAAAAAAAAAGGATTAAAAATTATTTCCCAACTCTGAATTCAAATTATCAGTCCTTAGCTCAACTCAACTTCCCTCCCACCCAGCTCCAGAAACATATTCCATTTTCTCCTGCCATTTGACACTCCCTTTCCACCTCGTCTGACTTAATTATGGCACCCCTTTTGTGCCACCACTCTTACCCCAGGGATTTAGCAACAAAGACCCGGAGGCACAAGAAGTTATGTTGGGCCAAAGGGAGCACACTGCTAATGCATAAAATGTTCTCTGCCACCAACATATGCCCTTGCTTTCAAACAAACCAGTTATCAAATATTTCTCCAGTTGTTGTTCATTAAATCAATAACGGGAAAACCACCTCTAGTTAAACATCTCTAGGAAGGACATGGTGTTACTCAAGGCTGCAACATTCTAGATAAGCAAAGGAAACTGAATGCTAGAGAAAGACAAAACTTGTACATCAAATGGGAAAGAGGAAAATGTGGGAATTAGCTCAGCTGAAGGAGAAAATGGTACTGCATGCCCTCTTTGTCTGCACAACAAGTCAAACTCTGGGTTAATGCCATTGAGGGCTGCCAGCTCAGTCCCTTGGGCAGGGCTCAGAGACAGCAGACCAGCACTTCACAAACCAGCCTCACAAAGCAGCAGAACCCTCCATGGTGCCACTGATTTCTGAAACAAAAAATAACTGGCAGTGGCCTTTCTAAAGCATTCCACTGAGGCAGAGGCTTTTGTGAAGAGCTGGTGCTCAAAGGCCAGGCTGCAGCTGGTTTTGTGCTACACGTGGTCCTGCCTGTGAGCCAGCAGGTCAAGCTGCTGTGGTCATCTCAGAGCTCACTCTGGGCTTCTCTCCTCTGCCCAGACATAAATGTCTGCAAAACTTGTCCAGGAACTTCGTGTGTGACATCTTTGCCCTGTGGCTGGGTCCTGCCTGGGAGGAGAGGCTGGGGAGAGGCTCCAGGCACGGCAGGACAAATAGGTGTGGTTGGTGGGCATCTGGTACTCATCTGTGGCCATTAGCAAGACAGTCTGGATGCAGCCTCTGGCTCAAGCAATTTCTAAATGGCTGGCTGCCCATAGTTTGGAATTCATGCTGGAGGACAAAGCTCCCCTGTTCACGGCCAGATCTTACCTCTCACTTCCCTAAACAATTTCTACTGACCAATTAGATACTGACAAAACCAGCCTTTGCCCTGACCCAAGAGCTGCACGTTCTTCTAGCCCAACCTTGCAAGGGAACAGCAGAGCTATCTGTACCTGCCTTTCCAGCAAGGGGTAACATCTGCCAACCTGGGCAGCCCAGGACCAAAATGCAACCACGATGTTTTGGAAGGATTGCATGTACCACAGGTGATAACTGCAGACAGCTAAAAGCACTGAGATAACCATATTCTTCTTTATCCCTTTTCCCAACAAAATTTACTAAGGATTTCCCTTCTATTCCCCTTTTCCCTGAAGGGACTGACAGATTTATAAATAAGTAAGCAAGCAGGACAGAATGGCACAAGAACCGCAGGGAGTGTTACCATAGGGCTGCAGAAACAGAGGCAGCAGGATCTCCCATTCAACACAAGCCATAGGAGATGCCTTTCACGTGTCTTTTAAATAAAACAGACTCAACCTGTATGTGAACTGTTATATTTTCCAGGCAAAGAAATAAAAGAAATATTGGGACCAAATATTTGGTTTAACTACTTTGGTCATATGAGCCCACCTGAAACAGCTGAGTTAAAGGTGTCAGAATCAGCATCTTTTGGGTACCCAGAGCACTGGTAAAAGCTTTTAAAGAGTAACAGGCAATTTTGTTTGGCTTCCTTTTTCCTTTGAATAAAAAAAGCTAGGACTAGAAATTACAGATCACTTCATTCCTTTTACAAAGAGACAATTCCTTTCATCTTAAAGGAAGTGCTTTCTTTTGGAAATACAAAACTTATCTTTCTGTCAGAGAGGTTTCTCTCTGGGAGGGAAAAAATGAATCAACAAACACCTCTGAATTAACCTTAGAATGATTCCTCCTGTTAAAGACAATCTGACTTCAAATCAAAATAGCATTTCTTATAGTAAATAGCTTGGTGGGAGGGAGAAGTTTTCAAATTCACGTCTAACTCGTTACAACTAAACCTCCATTATACTGTAACAAAAACAACCCCAACAACAAACCAAACCAAAAACCAATAAAAAAAAAGAGGGGTTTAACTTACTTTTCATAGACTTATTAAAGAACTAAAGAACACTACTTCTCCACGGTATCTCAAACACAATATCAAAGAATCACTCCAAGGTCAAACATCATCAGCATGGCAATAAATCTCAAAAATTGCTTCCTTGGCAACTTAGGGGAAAAGGAAGAAACCCTTGATTTTAAAACTGAAAGAGGTCCTTCCATATTACACAGAAGACATTTTCCTGAGCCATAAATAAGTATTTGCTGACTAATGCTAAATCACAAGCCTTCTACAAGTCAGAGACCTCAAAGTACAAGCGCAGGAGGTGCACAGATGACTTCAACATATCTGTCCTAACTAGGGACCTGCATCAGCCCACTGTAAATTCCTTACCTTTTCCCTTGAGAAAGCATCATCTGAGGTGCCAGATCCATTAAGTCTAGACTGTGATGACAGGACTGATGTTCACATCCCCTGGCACCTCCAAGGGCCGAGGTGTTAGAAAGCAGAGCCGTGAGGACAGCATTCCTTCTGGCTGGACTAAGTTGCACCTCAGGGAAGACAGCAGCTGGGCAAACAAACCCAAGCAAATTCCATTCTGTTCTACCTCTGAGTGTTTCCAAAAGTGTTTATACATGCTTGCCTGTTTGATGGGAAGGTAGCAATCAAACGGGTTTAATTTCTTCCTCTAACGGTTTATTTTGAGAATGAGGCAAGCGTCACCTCTCCACCATTTAGAACCAACAGCTCCATGGAGTAAAGACTTCCTTCCTACCAGAGGCATCAATCACCCTCTGACAGTGAGCTCTGGATGGCCCGTTGCAGCCAGCGAGATGTTGTGCTTGGAACATCTGACCGCCTGCCCAGAAAAGCTGGCATCCGGGAAAGTTGGGAGTGCATGGCTGTATAAAAGCAATGATTGCTATTCCTCGTTTTCAAATGCTTGCAGGCCTAGGAGGAAAATGCATTATCCATCAAAAGAGACACAGAGATTCAAAGAAGCTACATGATGGTCTGTAGACCACCATGTGGTCTGTAGACCACATGACATTTCTTCAAACCTAATTCATGTATTCCTGCTGTACCACCCTCTCGTGAAGCCACAAGTAGCTTGGCAACACGACTCCCCATCAGCCTGCATCAAACCACTGGCAGCATCTCACCTGGCAAGAGGTCAGGATCTGCAAACATCTACTCTTGCACTTTCCACATTTTTGGTAAAAAAGATAAAAGGGATGGTGTAGAAGCACGTCAAATTCACTCTGCATTCATGCACAAGATGATAAAAAGAAAGCATAAGCTAATCAGGAATCAACTCCAGGGATTCATTTCTTCACAGGAAAAAAAAAAAATCCCTGTGGTTGTAAAGCTCCCAGATGCAAGCACTGGGTGCCCCCAAGTCCCACCTCACTGGTGCAGGCACAGACAGGTCATGGCACAGCTGTACCATCAGCATGCTCTCCTTTAGATCACCAGCAGAAATCAGGATGAGACATGCACGTCTTTATCTTCTGTGACCAAACAGGTGGGCACTGTGGAGCCTGTGGCGGTTTCACTCTGCTGCCTGTGCCACTATTTCTAAGTGAATGATGCCAAAAGTCAGGTGTCAACAGATGGTCTGAAAAACTCAAACATTTGGTAAAGCAAAGGTAACTTCTCAGCTTCAAATCTGGCTCAGACATCTGGTTTAATCAGCTTGCTCCTACAAATAGAGCCACAAATTCTGTAATCACTACAATTTATCAGTTTTATTCTTTCATCTCATTTAAAAAAATTAAAAAATCAGCATCTTCAGTAGCACCAGCTGCTTGAATGCCAGGCTTATCAACTCACTGACTTCCTAAAATAACTCAATTTTCCCTGGTGATCATATAGTTTTGACAGAAATCACTCACAGTTACTACTGACTAGAATTAAGCACATTTTATACTTCACAGATAGTCCAGAGCCATGGAGATCTCCAGCACTATTCTGACCATCATTTCTGTTTGTTTTTTAACTACCTGACACCCTGATACTATTTCAAGTATTTGGCAACAACAAAAACTACTTTCCAATTCACCAGCTGCAGCAACTGTTCGGGAACTGGTGTACAGGCAAACACACACCAGCCAGGATCTGAATAAAAAACCCTTGAGAGCAGCATGGGCTTCCTAACCCAGGATTACCTGAAGAGGAATCCTTGGCACATATCTCAGACCACCCTATCAAGATCTTTCATTTCCAGAAGGAATCAAGTCCTGGTCTATACCACTAGGTAAAACAGCGGGTTTTTTCGGAAGTGCTGGAAGTGCCTAAAAACTTTACATCAGTGGGAACCGTGGATGCTTGACAGCTCTGGAAATCAGTCTTTCAGTTATAGAATAAAAGCAGAAAATAGTCCTTTCCCACTCCTATAACCAACAGCAGGGCACGGAAATATATTCCACAATATTTCACTTTTTACTTTAGTGTCTTATAGTAAAATTTTGATACCTATTATTTTCTTTTCCTCTGTAGATGTCAGCTACACATCCATTCAGCTGTGTGTTTATGGTCTTTTTAACCCAGATTTCTAAAACTCCCTGAAGATATAAGCTTATTTTCCCAATCCTTAATCTCTGCAACCTCTAATTCCACTTGACAAGCCAATCTGAGCAAGATGAAGGAGCACACACACCTTTGACAGAGAAGTGTAACATTCCAAAAGGAAATAGGAAAAATCAACAAATGGCTCCAGGAATTTGAATAATGCTTTTGACCTTCTGGTAGTTTTTCCCTCTTCCCTTTCATTCCATGACTGCAGGCTGCTTCACCAAGTGGGGAAAACAAAACAAAACAGGCAAAATTTAACGCACTGCTTGCAGTTCACGAAAGAATGATCTTTGGAAAAGTAACTCTGTTCATAGTGAGTTTGCTCTTAAGAAGAGAATCAAGAGGATTCTAACAAAAATACCTCAATAGCTTGGCACCCTAATGTTTTACTAAGGCTAAATAGCCATGATGAGCATCATGACCTCCCCCAGCTGTAAATTTCTTGGTCCTCATTTCACCTACCCTCTCCTACTCACCCCTATTACTGTGCCACTCCAAACCTTTCAGCTCTGAGTGGGCCCTGAAATATTAACTCAAATCAGAAGAAGAAAATGGTAGAATAAAAAGAGTATTTCAGTGTTAATATACTGAAAATAGCAGAACTACCTGCCCCTATGAAAATGACCTTCCTAGAGTGAAAAAACTCCTGCAGGTGTTAAGAGCCTGTTTGGTGAGATGCTGAATATACTCACGGTGAGCCAAATCAGAACTGCTACAGCTATGGTTATAATTACTCACACTCCAAACCTGTTATTTTGAACATCCACTGAGAAAAAGAGCAAGGTGTTTTGATAGTTCTTGTGTTTGCTTTTTTAATCCAGAACAGCAGTCACACACATACTAAGGAAGGTTTTTTCCTTTCACTTGAGTCTGTCAGCTGGCACAACAAGCACCCTGGGAACGCTTTCCTGTTTCTTCCAGCCCCACCAGGGACCTGCATGCAGCTGATCTGTTTGCAGCAGTCGACAGAGCAGAAATGCAGCCAGAGAGGCACTCGGGGTGCCCGCAAGGGGCTCCCCCCCTTCCTCCAGCTTTCACTAAACAGAGTCTTTCTGGCTTATTACTCTCTCCCCGCAGCAAATATTAACAACAGAAGCAGCATAGAAAAAACTCACTGCTAAGGATTAAGAACATCAGTCCTGACCTTCTCTCTCTCTCTCTGTGGAAGGAATTCAAGTGGCCCTCAGGAAAATGAAAGCAGGATTTATTTTAAATGGACCTTTTATGAAAATGACTGTGGTTTCCAGCTCGTCAGATAGACTCCATCAATAAATAGCCTTATTCACCTTGCTATGCCTTTGAAGCAGGTATTGTTCTGGAAGTGTTGTAGCATATAAATTATGCTAGGCATACTTTCTAACTATGCTGGTACTACTGTAGAATATTATAAAAGGCAATTGTTCCCCAGAAAGGTCCATAAGCTGTGATTTATTAATGAAATGCCAACCTGGGAAATGAGACAAAGGTCTCAAGAGTGCAGGGTAAAGTAAATAGCATGACAGAATACACATAGTGAGTGCTAGCAAAAACAACAGAAACATGCACACAAAGAGCAGATACAAATGAATTCCTCTCCTTGATGGAATTGAACATTGTCAGCTAAGAAATTTAGCCTTCAAGTGACAGAAAAATATACTCAGATGATATTCATACATATAATCCGCCAGACAAATGGCAATATGATGCCAATTACAGCACGAATTAAAGTCATCATAATTTGATATAAAATTCCTTGTCTTGGCTAAGAAGCACTATGCAGGGAAATTTAAAGAGGCAGCATTACCTTTAAAATTAGACCTGAAGTAAAAAATGACCAACTGTAGAATAGGAAAGATCAGGATAAGATGTATCTCATGTCGCATTTAATAAATGTAACCTGAAAACCAGCACAACTTCCTGTGCCATATGTAGCCACATCACACACAGCAGCAAAGTGTGCTCTTTGAAAAGGTATACCCTAGAGGACACTAGACATATCTTTTTATTTGATGTGAAACATAAGTAGCACTCCCTCCTCAGACATGAGCAAACTGCTGCTCATCATCACGTGTTCCTGCTGAACAGGTAGAAGGTGCTGTGAACCACCATAAGGTCCCTCCATTTATGCTGGTCACGAGCATAAATGCATGAGGGCCAAGCAGCATGAGGCACGATACATTTCCCCAAAGCAGTCAGGTACAAAAGCTACCTGTTTCAAATCAGTTTTCCAGATCACCTGGCTCTGCACTAGCCCATCACACACACGTGAGTTTTCCCACTGTCAGCCCTCCGCATATGAGGTACCATATGGAAAGCGGAATCCCAACGTTCACAGCCACAACTACAGGGCAAGCCGCATTTTAATCACACTGCTAATTAAGCAGCGACCTAAAAATGCCATGCAGAGTGGCATCTGAAGGGTCTTTCTTTCATGCTTGTTAAATTATTATGACATGTCAAAGAAATAACTGTCACCCTGATGATAATGCCAAGAATTGTTGTCCTCCCTCGAGTTCTCCAGGTGTTCACCACTTCTTCCAGGATAGGAAGGCAGCACTGTGGGCCTTTGGGTAGGCCAGTGGCCATTTGAAGCACCAGATTATTTCTCTGACCTTGCAACTGGCAAGTTTGACACCCCACAGGAGAGTACTCCCTCCATTCCCTGGTGCCTTTGTAACCCATGCAGTCCCAAAGCTGGAAGTCAGACCACCTCCATTCCTCGCAGCTGAGGCTGTCTTTGAAAATGAACAATAAATAAATGTCATCCTCTTTTCCCAGCTGTTAATATATCTCTGGGGTGCAGGTGTTTGCAACAACACCCCCAGCCTTTGTCACATCCCCAGCACACTACTTGAAGCCTGTGTGAGGAACTTCACTGCAAAGAGCTGGGTAGAACCTGAGGATTTGGAGACAAATCAGTGACTCCTGGTGCCTTGGCTAAAAAAGCTCCAGAGAGGCCAATTTGCAGAGCATGCTGGGCATCTGCATGGTGAAAAATCAAGTCCCAAAAGGTTTCAAAGAGCTGCTTAATGGTGGACTGCCACTTTGCCACATTAGTCACTATGGAAAAATCTTGGCCAGAGGTGACAGCAAGGTCCTTTCCTCCCCTAGTGGGAGATGCAACAAGGAGCTGGCCTCTTTTTAAACTCCTGGCAGACCTCCTGAAGATGGGCATTAATTGTGACGTGATAGGGATGGCTGCAGCAAGACACAAGCATGGCTGTGCACCTCAACACTGTGCAGAGCAACAAGTCTTACTTGGGGAGCTGCTCAGAGAGCCCCTCTGGCCGACAGGCAAGAGGGATTCACACTACACAGGAGAAGTGACACAGAGAATGGAAATTCTACACAAGACATTAGGAAAGCAATTTTTTCAATGACTTCCTCTTTAAGTGAGGTGGAGGCCAACAGTAAAAGCGCACAGGGAGGATGAGAAGGGATGCTGCTCTCTCCTAACAAACCAGAGAGCTGCCTTCTGCATTTCTGCAGTTTTCAGCATTAAACTCCCATCTAGTACCAGGCATGCTCCAAGGAAGGCACCTATGGACAGAAATCTTCCACTGTTTCTTCTCCTTCTGAGGTATAACAATGCTCACAAAATGAAACCGAACAAGAAAGCTTCATGCCTTAGATGTCCTTTATCAGCCCTACACATACATGCCAAACAGAGTTATTACCCTAATCAAAACAGCAAGAGCAAATTAGCCCTGCTTAAAATTCAATGGCAACAAAGGCAGAAATCCAATCCAGGCATTCCCTAATTACAGTCCACCCAGTACATTCTGTGAGTCTCCTGTGAGCTTGTGTTGTGGGTGCACACGCATCACCTCTTGCCACGGAAAATCAGCTCAGCGTTCACTGGACAAATGTCCTCACTGCTGCCAAAACAATTTCTAGCGTTCCCATTCTCCGTGCCACAGAAAGAAAGTGATGGTGCCAATGTGAATGAACATGAGGTTTTGTCCTCTCTTACCCCTGCACACCTACACTCTCAGACAAAAGGCACACAAACCGCATGTCTGTTCCCTCAAATATAATTCTTTGGAAAATTTCAAGCTCTCTCTTCCAGGTTGGAGTTTGCAATGAAAAAGGAGAGAAAAATGGCTGCTAAGAAAGTTCTGTGTGTTTGCTTTAAAAGAAAGCAGAACATCTTACACTTCATGAAGTGTGAAAAACCAACTGATGTGTCTCGTGCTGCCTACAAGCTGTAAAATACAGAGAAATAGCCTGTCTGGGGCTTAACTGAAGGATGGTCCTTCTCTAGGGAAGCAATGTCATATAAAAGGCCACTGCTGCTGCACCTGGAAAGGTGCTTTCTTAAGAGCCTAATATAATGAGTTTTGCCTGCAGTTCATGTGTCCTGAACTCCCCTCTCTCCATTGTAAAATGGAGTGTTTAAAGATGAACGGGATAACTTATTTCCAGGAAAAGTGGCACTTCCTGCTGTTTGCTCTCCTCAATAATTCACACCACTCAGCACAACACAATCTTCATACAATCTTCATACCATTTAAAGGCAGTATCACAACTGGGTGACTATGGGAGTTGTTAAAAATTAAATAGGAAAAAGCTTCAGAAAGTTAGAATTTCCTGAAAAGCAAAATATTTCAGCTCCCTCTAATTATACCTCTAATTATAGGCATATATATGCTCCATCCCTAGGAGTGTTCAAGGTCACGTTGGATGAGGCTTTGAGCAACCCGGTCTAGTGGAAGGTGTCCCTGCCCCTGGCAAGGGGGTTGGAACTGGATGATCTTTAAGGTCCCTCTCAACCAAACCATTCTGTGATTCTATACCTAGGGCTGGGGAAAGCATGTCCAAGATGATCCCCAGGAATCATCACCAGTTCCATGTTCACAGTGGGTTTGTTGGAGGCTGCAACCGGAGAATGTCAAGATGGTTCTAGTTTTACTGGACTACATACAAAAGCAGATTGCTTCAGATCCAATTGACTCAGTTGTTTGGGGTTTTCAAGAATAAACACAAAGACATTTTCAAGATGAATTTCAAAGCATGCATCCAGCAAGTAAATGCCCAAAGAGTGAAATTCATATTGCTTAATAACATTAACAGTGGTCAAGGGCAAAACTGAACTTCTCACAAAAAATTACAAGTTGTAGTTTCAAATCAAACAGTAGTATTTCTAAATTAAGAGTGATTTGTTTTGATTTCAAAAATAAATAATAAAAATATTACAAAATCTAGACTTTCCAAACACAGAAGGTTTTGAAGTATTTTGTTTTGCATTTTGATAGAAGATAAATGATTAATTTACCCAAAGGAATCCTTTTGGATTATTATTTTACCCAAAATAAAGTAACACAAAATGTCTTTGGATAATTCTGAAATACTTTTTCCAAGCAAACCAACACTATCAATCTTAGACATAGTTCACATTCCAACAACAGGAGAAGAAATAAAAATGAAATGAAACTTCAAAGAACACGGAATAAGATTTTTCAGAAGTCTTCAGTACTGGGCTAATGAGAATTTTATCATTAACTTTCCTGGGAATAGGATTAGGTATAATACAAACAGTTCTGAATATCTCTAGCAGTGAATAATGAAAGCAGGAGGAATACGAGATGATGTACAACCTGCAGGTAGAACTAGTGAATACCTAATAGGGTATTTTCCCATATTTCCCACACAGCATCTGCCAATGTATTATCTAAATTAATGACTGCAGCCTCAAACAGTTTGGTTCATTTTCTGTCTCTCTTATCAGAAGCACAAGGAAGACTGCCAGGGTAGACTGAAGCATGTACATGACCTGCACATTTCAGCATAACATAGGTATTAAAACCCTGTCACTCTTCTACTATGCTTTTCAGCGATACATATATTTAAGAGGGAGAAACTTTTGTACTTATTTCCAAAATGACTACCGACACCTTTCTTAAAGAAGTTTCCACAACATGGCTGAAGGAGGAACAGCTTGTAAGTTCCTATGATCCACAAAAGAAACCCTCCTTTCCACGTGAGTGCGTATCTGATCTCTGACAAGGCTTGTACAACCTCACCCCCATGTCTGCAATACCATTAACAGTGCCTCTGAGATGCTGAATTGTGAAGTATGGCTTACCAACTATATTATTTACTCTAAAGAACAGTTTCCAGATCATTTCAGATTTCCCACATTCCATTACCCCTCTGACAAAAAAATCTTCTCATCAAGATGTATCCAACGTTTAGGTTTTAGAAGCATAGCAGAAGTGCGAATACAAGAATTGATTTTATTTTCAAATGGCTCTGCAGATGACAGCTCCCAGTCCTGTTTGAAGTAAGTGACAAAAAGCCTAATGACTATGGGAGAGGCAGAGATGCTTAACAACTTCAGTGGGGTTTGGATCATTAACAGTAATTGAATGCGGGACTCCGGGCCAAGTTTTGCCCTCAAATCAGACCAATTAGAGACTGAGACATTCAACTAGAGAGATATTTTCATCTGTTAAGCTTGCCTGCATCAGTTTTTAATGGTATGTTTTTTTCACCTCAATCCAATGCATTCCAAAGGAAAACTTGTGCTTACCAACCATTTCATCTGAAGATTAGGAAACAAAAGACCCTTATTTTTTTTACGTGTCGGACTGCATGACTTTTGGTGTTACCTTGAATGCAGCAATGCAGTGTAGGCTGAGTAATGCCATCACCAGCACCAGGAACACCGTGGCTAAGTTCCTTGCATCCCAGATGGACTCGACCAGAGGGATGCTGCCGACCTGCCAGTCGTAGCACAGGGTGATCGGGGCCAGCAGAAGCCAGGCATTGAAGGCCAGAAGGTAGGAATAAGTTAAAAACCTGCAAATGAAAACAGGTAATGTAATACATGGAACGACTGCCAACACAGGAAACGTTTTCCTTTGGCAACTGCCACATAATACGTGGGAGGAGGAAAAAAACCAAAACAACCAAACAGCAACACTGAGCACACAGGCGATACCACACCTCTCTGTCAATAAAGAGATGCCAACATAGGCAAGAGGCACCTCAACGGGTTGTTTAAAGAAATAACATAAGATCAGCAATATTTACATGGTTTCTATGCACCAGCCTTTGGAAAATTAATAGACTTTCATCTCCCATTTGAATATTGGACTTTTGAAGTGACTTTCTGCCAGCTTCGTGGATAAATGAATAGTAACTAAGCAGGTACACACATGTATTGAATTTTTACACTGTTCACTACATCACTGCTGCAACACAAAATATCCTTCTAGCTGGGTTTGACTTCAAATGTAGGATTTCTTCTGTGTGCACAACATTGAGCACCTAAAGCAAGACCATTCTCTCTTTTCTCTTTGCAAACCAAGGCACAGAGAAAATACAGAAGAAAGGAGGCATAGGGTGATTTTTGGCTGATCCCATCACAGCTTATTAGGGCTGGGGACAGATTGCAGGAGATGTACTACAGAAATATGAAGAAGTAGGGAACCTCTCAAATTGTTATAATCTCCAGTAATTGTTACCTTCAGTAGAGAGGAAATTAATGGGGAATGGAAACGGGGAGCATGCTGCCCTCTGGGAAGTATGCAGGGCTCTCAAAGGACTGAACAAGAACAGCATGTGTGTGACTGGGCTAAAGAAAACAAGAAAAAAATAAAAATCAAACCCACATCCCTCTCCCCCTCCAGGCTTTTGCTTCTTGGCATCTACTTGCCAAAAAGTGCATCTGAAGTTGAAATACTTTTGAGTGCAAGAGATTGGAGATTATTCCAGCAATCACGAAGTCAACCAAGGAAAATTGCAGCAGCTTTTGAAGAGACAAACTCTTCCTTGGCTCACAAATGGAAAAATCCACATTGTGCACAGCACCAAAAATGGCAAATACTAAAAAAAAAAAATAAATTATATTCTATACTGCATAGGATTTCTTCCATCTGAGCCTGCTTTGGCAGTTGTTATCACACCCAGTTGCCATGGTACCTTAGCAGCTTTATTAAAATGATAACAAAGGATGGCAGAGATGTCAAGCCATGTAGACAGAGGATTGTTTCAGTTGCCACTCACAAACATGCCTCTTTGGGGTCAAAATGTAGCCCCTTACAACAGCACTTATAACATTATATTATATTTGTGGCAGAACAGTAAGACACTGAAGCTAAATGTGACTCCAGGCAGGCAGGATGGAAGTTCCCAGGTGGGTGTTGGGCCCTAAATTTCTGTGAAAACGTTTTTAAATAACTACAAACTGCTGGGATATCAGTTTCTCTTCTCATCCGAAAAACAAACGACTCCAGCAGCACAGTGACCCAAAAGCAGGGAGGCTTACAGAGCTGGAATAATGTTTCACTGCAAACAATCAAAGAGGCACATTCCTATTTTCCCACAAATCTTTCTAAGCTCCCAATTCTGGTGCAAAGTAGAATATTCCCACATTTTTAAGGTTTTCAGCCAAGTCATACACTTCTCTTCCATCCCTCCATTTTCCTCACCTTCCCCATCCTGAGGTACTAAACAAGGGTAAAAGTGAAAACAAAATCCATTTTATCTCTTTACAGAAGCAGCGATTAAAAAGCCAGTTTCTATTTAAGAAAGCATCATTCAAAAACATCATCTAATTTTACTCAAACTCTTCTTGCAATTTTGATTGTTCACTATTTCTAAATAAACAAATGTGTTCTCTAGTCACCAACTCAATCTCTTCTGGACCACATTACAGAGGAACAGAGCAACACAAAAACTGCTGGGGTTTGATCAGGCCAAGGCACTCGCTTGTTATGTTATGTGTGGCCTGACCCACCTCTGCTCAGCCACCATAAAACAGACTTCTCTATCAGTCTCGACACAACATCAGCTCAGAAAAGGCTGCCAGCATTTATTTACAGCTTAAAAGCCAAACTGAGATCCATTTCTAGCTTTACTTTTAAAAGAAAAAGCACATCTATTTAGATCAATCTGAATAATTTCATGACATATGATACTGTTACTACAAGTGCATATATTGAACAGGATTTTCAGAAGCGCTGAGTTAGTTTTGCACTTGATGCTCTAGGAGAGCCCAGTTTTTGCACAGAGTGTCCTTTTAAGCTGTGGCATATTAATATTTTCAGTAAGCTTCACAATATTCATGGAAGTTTGTATGCAAATCACAGCACACACTAGAAACCCTCCCTCACTTACCCAGACTGGGCTGCTGGGTAGGAAGGAAAGAGACGACATTTGGGATCTTTGCAAACTGCAGCATTGCAGGTAAAGACAGACTAGTGGCTTTTCTGCATCTTCACTGATAAGGCAGGAGCTGGTAAATCCTTACAGAGCACAAAATAAATAAACACAGTTTGCTGCCATAACAAATTGAGTCACTTTAACGATCTAAGAGGAACTCAGGGCAGCCAGATCAGTGTGCGTTAATGCATTTCTGCTGGAAGGTTAGGACAAACTGCTGTCGAAGATGAGAAGACACCCTCCAGGATCCACCCTGATCAGGAGAGGTTTGTAAACAAAAGTCTATTTTCAAGTCCTTGTGAGGTTTACAGTCTATCTTAGGAGCCACACGCACAACTTGCTGCCAGAGGTGGGTCCCAAAGGAGATGGACAATCGCTGTGTTCCACTATGGCAATAATTAGTCTTTAAATATGGCCTTCCAACAGCAGTGAAGTATTTTAAAGCCTGTTGACAGTCATTACCAGTTAAGTAGTTCACCTCTCCAGACACCCTTGTGGAGAACCCTTGGCCACATCTCGTTGCCAAGCCTGGGCACCCTCATTGAACATGCATGTGCCATTAGTAGGCACAGTAGCAAGATCCATGAGGGCACTGCCTGATTTTAGGAGGCATTTTTAAGCTGCAAGAAAGCCTTGAGCGAGCTCTGATTCCAGCAAAAGTTTGGCTATGCTTCCAGCATTGCTAACCTGTCCTTGAACATGATGGATGGCTGTATAAAATAAAGCACTACAAACTATTGCTATTCTATCTACTAGAACAGAAAAATAACATGATGCTAATAATAGTTACTGACAATTCAGTGCTGCTTTTTATTTATGGCTCTCAAAAGCACATGATATTCCTTTACATCTATGCAGTTCTCATATCACAAGGCTAACTAGGGAGAAAGCTGAACAAAGGAGAAACTTTGGAAGAAACCTCTCACCAAAGCTGACGTCTCTAGGAAATAATCTGCAAATTTTTAAAAGACTTGAAGATTCATGAAATCGTTCCAGGAGCTAATTACATTTCAGCAGCCTACCTGCAAATGGCAACAAAAGTGTTTTCTTTTAATTAGTTGACTGAGTGAATTACATTTTAAATTAATGATCTTCTTTATATTGCTGCTTGTGTCTGCTGGAATTCCAAGAGAGAAAAATCCCTGCCTATAACATCTCCTGCTCTCTCAGTTAATCCCATGCAAAACAGAGTGTTATTATTAGTGAGGTGACTGGAAGAATCTGCCTCTTAGCAGGCAAACAGTTTTCCCCCAGGCTGGGTAACAGCATTTGCATTGCAGCAAATTTTTTATTTGCAAATTGAACATGGAAATCCAAGTTAGAGCAGGTATCAAGTGTTCCTTTACACTTCTCACTATCTCTGGCATGCTCAGAAAAACACAGCTCCTCCTGTAGGTAGCCAGTGTTGTCATGGCAATCTGGTTTGTTTAGCTTTAAATTTTTTAGTTTAAATGTACTGTTGCGAGCTTTGAGATAAATACAGGATGACTCATACCTAGAACCTGTTGCAGAACTATCTGAACTTATTGTTTCTGCTGCAAAAATGAAAGTAAAGGATACTACTTAAAGCCATAAACAATATGACAGCAAATACTTGAGGAATCGTCTAACAGACCCTTTGCTGAGCTTGGAAAAGCCCTTGTCTCAGCACTGCCAAACCCAGGCAATTAGAGCCCAAGGATTGTGAGACTAGGGGAAAAAACCCACACGATTTATAGACATTTATGAGCTTTAATCTGGTGAATGGCTCTCTATCAGTTCTTTCAACTCTGGGTCTAAGAAGCTGAAAAATATCCAATTCTTGAAGAATAAAGACTTTCAAAGAGCCTGTGAATTTTCCGTGAAGCCCAAGCCTGCTGTCAGAGTCTCAGTGCTGGAAAGCCTGAGACTGATCTCATATTGTTTTCCCTCTGCAAACCCCCATGTGCTGTGGGTGAGGGCATGTCTTGCCATCAGACCTGACCCTCTGCTCGTCACCGACAGCAGCACCCTCCAGAAGTCACACAGCCCAAATCCCCCAGCCAGGTGGGCAACTGCTTCAGAAGAGGCAGCAGCAGATGGAGGGTCCTCTAGACAGCCACTGAGATACTGGTGACTGATCCTCAGGAAATTAAAAAGCCAGACCTTGTAAACCCACTGTGATAATCTTTCTGGAAATCCCAGGGAGTTACCCTAATCCATACTGATGGAAACCAAAGGGATATCCTGGGCACGCTGCTTTGCCTCAGAGTCTACCTCTTCTGTGTGGAAGTATTTTGGAAAGCAAAATGCATGGCCTATAGGAGCCAATGGCCTCTGCTTTGGCTGCACCCCCTCTACTCCATATGGCAGCTTTTTGGCAGGAAAGACTTTTTGTGTAACCAGCACTTGCAGCAAGCACTATGACCCATTAAAATGCCCATCAAACTGATTTCCAGAGCAGCACTACCTATCAGGGTCTATTCATCAAGCCAAGAAAACTTAACTGAGAGAGAAGCTGGCTCTGGGAAAGCCCTTCTCTCTGTAAGGTGGCCGTTGCTTTGGAGCATCATCTTCCAGACAGGCTTTTCCCTATCCCCAGCTCCCTGGAAATATTTACACTTGATGTATGGCCTGGGTAAGCATGAGAGCAGTTCTTATCAACACTGTTGTTCTCTCTTTTGTCTAGAAGTGATTCCTGAATGCTGGGTGCCTGCAGAGGTTACATGTAGGGCTGAAGTTAATCACCTTTGGGCACAGGACAGAAAGCACTGGCATAACAGTCAGAACTTGACCACCACTCAGGTAGCATGTGCAAGCCTGGCTGACCAATAGCTGATATGTCACAGGGGTCTGTTTTGATGCCAGCTCCTAGCCTGAGGTCAGTGAAGCCCCACACCAGAGTAGTTGCTATGCTTGACTTACTACCTTGGCAGAACTGGCTGGCACAGGGACCCATTTTTCCAGCACAGGTCCATGGTCTGCCTCTTAGTAGTTCATTCCCTTTGAAGTTACAACTGGGGTGATTAAATGCATTGCTCAGAAAACAGTCACAAATCTCTGTGAAAAGGATTATGTGCCAGTTTTTATGTATAAGCACTTCCTCAGCTTTCTGCGGCACTGAATTCTCATTTACCTGACTGAAACAGCAAAGAAATACAGAAAGCCAGCTTACAGAGAGAGCAGTTCAACCACAGGACAATTCTATCTCAAGGCAGTCCTAGTAGAAATGCATTAACTATTTAAGGAAACACCACAAATAACCTGCTTCATGCTCAGAGTGATCAGCCTATGGAGGTCAGAAGGCAAATGCCAGCAAAGATTAATATAACTTGACTCCCAAAGACATAGGTTTTTTAAAAAAACATACTTTTAGTTTGAAATTACAGGTAAGATTTAACCTGTTTCAGACACCTTAAGACATGCTGCACAACAGACTTTTCCTTTGTCACACCACAGTGTTAGTAATACAATCTGTTTATCCAGAGGCCTCCTAATTCTTTCCCCTCCAGAAGCCAGAAGAAAGAAACATTGTGCAGAACGTCTGAAGCATGTCAGCCCACTGCTCAACACCCTCCCAACTCTTGAGCTGCACTTCAGTACACTGTTTACCCAAAGCTGGGTAACCCTCCAAACCTTTCTAATTGCATTCTCCCCCAGATTCTGCCTAATACAAGCAAGAATGTTTGAACAGAGGTTTGGGACTGGTTTTCTTATTTTCAAATATCACCTACCCACAGCAGATTTTGCGATGAAAATCTGTGTTCTTTAAGGTAGGCCACTGGAGCAGGTACGTCCTTCCTGCAGTGTTCAACAGCCTGTATGGACAGGCTTTAATGGCAGGGCTTATGGATGGCAGGATTCCCAACACCTTCATTTTTGCCTCTGCTGAGAAAGGGAATGGTGGACACATATCCTCTCAGATCACATTTGCCAAGCAACACACTGAAGGCCATGGAAATGTGGCTTTCGTTTATATCACTAAGTTTTGAGAATATCACTTGTAATTTTAAGGACAGTAATTCAGCAAACATGCTGCATAAATGCTTGCTTTTAACTATTTCAGCATATTTAGCCTTTCAATTGTTAAATCATTATCTGTCTACTTTGATTTATACTTTTGTGTTTTCTTAGATAGCAGACAGGTTACACAGAACATATAAGCATGTTCTAAGGAGAAACTTAGCATCAAAGGTCTATTTAGACCAGGATCCTCTCTCCAGCAGTGACCAAAAGTTAATGCCAAGCAAAGTATGTAAGAAGATGATAATTTTTTCCCTCGGTTTCTAGCTAGCATGATGTGTCCCAGTTGGATGTGGCTTCTGCACATTTAGTAGCACGGATTTCTTTTCTCAACTTAGCAAATCTCTCTTTGAGCCTGCATAAACTTTCAGCACATTCCCAGGGTCCTGCAGGAAGAAGCTCCTGAACTCAACTACCTCCTTGGCTTGCTTTGAACCTGTCTCCTCTCAGATTCATTTGATACACCTTAAGTTCTTTATGCTCCCCTCCTTCACACAGTCATGGATCCACAGACCTCTCTCACACCCCCAGTCACGTAACTACCAGCAGCACAAATGCTGACCTCATGACTACCTACTTTTGCAAACACACAACTTACACCTACCCCTAATGTTGGTTCCAATAACCCTTGGGATGCCTCACCAGCTGACACATAAACCTTGCAAGAGTTAACAATACTCCTTTGGGTTCATCCTGTGTCAGCCAAGACCCCAACTCCAGATCTAACTTTATGCATTTCACAAAGACTGCCACACATTTCCAAACTACCGTTTTCCTTTTTTATTCCACTGTTATCAGCCTTCCTCCTATTCCCACAGAACTGGCCAAGTCTTACAATAATTTTCAACTCTGTTGGAAACCATAACATTTACCCTGACGAGACATGCACAAAAACCGCATTTCCAGCTTAGTGCAAATAAAGTCAACTCCTTGAAAACAGAAACTCTCATTTGTGGCCTGCATGATCCTCAGAGTTACAAAACAACTTGCCTGCTGCCCGAGCACTAACCCTTGCTTCAACTACAGTTATGGTGTTAGTAATCACCTCGACATCACCACCCAAAACTGATCTTTCTTTTAGTGTTGTGGAGCTTCTCCCTTCTGGTCTTGGCACCAAACTTAGCTCTTCCACTCCCTTCTTTCAAACTCTACCCAAACTGCAAATAACATCCTGGTTTTAAATTTAGTGCTGTATCCCAATTACTGCTTTTAAAACCTTGTCAAAAGCTTCCCACAGCTCCTCATATACTGCTGCAACTGTAGATGTCCACAGTTGAAGAACACACTGCTTAGGAGCTTCTCTGAGGCTGAACCATAAGGACAAACTCTCTGGGATCTACCAGTTGAGCAGCAACCACACACACCAGGACCTACTTGGATGCTGAATATCCTTGAGCCCTGATGTCCTAGACCCTAACCTAATAACACTCCCAACACCAGGGCCAGCAAGTTATATCACTCACAAACCACCCTCGAGCAGTTTACTCAGGTAACACAACTTCTTATTTCCACCCTGCGGAAATGCCAGGCTTTAAAAACAATATTATCTCTTCAGCTTCCCTCTTCCTTGCACCTAAGTTGGACACCAACCCTGCATCTCAGCCTCACCATTCTGCTGGCCAGACACACAGATCACAGAATCATCAAATAGTTTAAGGTGGAAAGCACCTTTAAAGGCCATCCAGTCCAATCCCTTGGCGACAAGCAGGGAAATCTCCAACTAGATCAGGTTGCTTAAAGCCCCATCCAGTCTGACCTTCTATGTATCTAGAGATGTGGCACCTACCTCTGTGCAATATGTTCCAGAGTCTCACCACGCTACTTGTAAAGAATTTCTTCCTAAAAGCTACTCTATACTGATCCTCCTTCAGTTTAAAACCATTACCCCTTGTCCTACTGCAACAGGCCCTGCTAGAAAGTTTGTCTCTTTCTTTTAAGCCCCCTTTAGGTACTGGAAGATGCTTGAAGGTCCCCCCAGATCCTTTTCTTCTCCAGGCTGAACAACCCCAACTCTCTCAACCTTTCCTGATAGCAGAGGTGTTCCATCCCATTAATCATTTTCATGGTCCTCCTCTGTACTCATTCCAACAGGTCCATGTCTTTCCTGTGCTAAGGACCCCAGAACTGGATGCAGTATGCCAGGAGGGGTCTCACAAGAACCGAGTAGAGCGGCAGAATCACCTTCCTTGGCACCACACACCTATGCCACTTCAACCTTGCCAGCTCCATCTGACATCCCAGTCCTGCACTCAGGATGACTGGCACAATGTCACTTCTGCAGCAACAGCTTCAGCTCAGACCATGGCGAGATAAAGTCTCAGGTGAAAGTTACAGTTGGAGTCTGAAAGAGGATGTGAGGAAGGAAAGGGTTTGTTGCCAAGATAAGGCCTGTGGGCAGTGGGTGCATCATGAGCTGTCAGTTCAGAGACAGTCACTGCATCTCTGTCTACCTGCAGGACTGACACTGAGGCCTGCTGGAAGGACGGGCTTCCTGAATGGTAGATACAGGCTTCTGGGTAAATTGGCTAAAATGAGGATGAAGATCAAGCTCAGCAGAAGTGCAAGAAGTGGGATATCTACAGGGGTTAAGGATCCCTTCAGAATAGTAATACTGTTTTTTACTGGCATGGATTTCCTTAATTAGGTTTGGAGCAGGTAGGTGTTGCTGAACTGCAGATGAAGCCAGGGCTGCTGCTGCTGGGGCCAAGGGAGGACCTCAGCCAGTAAAACTCTGACTTGTTTTTCCCAAGGCTATTAATAAAATTCATAGTGCCAGTGGTAAAAATAGTCACTTTTTCATCCCTCAAGAATGACTTAGCTTTTGGGTTTAAAAACCCTTCCCCTGTCATTACAAGATGTAAAGAGACAAACATGCAAAAGACACATGCAGCACAGAACAGGTAACTGAAATCAAGCCAGGACCATTTATGACTTGATGACCCCCACCTCAGCACACACGTATGAAAAAGGGACAGCAGCAAATCCTTCACACTGTGCTGCACTGAGGCTGATATTAATGACTCCACCAGAAACACTGCAAACATATCAGAACTTTCCAAATCAGACAAAGGGCTTCCCGGAAGCACTTTTAGCCTTGATGGTAATAGGAGCTGTTGCCACATTATCATAAAAGTCCCCCAAATGACATCTAGCCTGATTCTGTGTTGAATAAGGCTTGATCTTAATCTCTGTCTCAGCTGCAATTCCACTGTTGGAATGAGGAGCCAGCAATGCCAGAAAGTGGCACAGAGGAGGACTGCTCCCATTTTCATTTGAGACATCAGGAAATTCCTTCAGAAGGATTCAGTAGCCGACAGAGCAAACACTTAGGCACATGGCCCTTTCATCTTCACTGATCAGTCACAGATATTCCACCAACAGCCATGGTCATCCCTTTTTTTACACAAACTTCAGCTGAAGCCAAAACTGTGAATGCTTCCATCCAATATCTCAGAAGCATCCAGTTTTAATGTTTAGAATTAGGCTTCAGCCACTGGGCTTTCCAGTCCTGTGCTCAGGCAATTAAACTGTATTCTTTGAGCTTTTCATAAAAATAAGTGCACATTTTTCAATAAGAAAGCATCTCTAATATAACTCCATAGTAGAGGACCAGGAATGTGCTTTGGTTGCTTTCTATTCCAGACAGAGCAATGAGAAGTAATTAAGACAACAAAACAAGTCTTCTCAATTGCCATTTGTAAACCATTTTAGTGCAGGAAAAAAAAATAATATCAAGACTACAGTTTCGAAAACTTCTGGCATTGTACCTCGTCAGGAAATATGGTGAGAATGAGGCTGGATTGTCCTGCTCCGAAAACATCGGCATGGATCCTCCCATTATCCAGAGGCGGAAATACAACACGAGAATCACCTTCAAAGAAGAACATCTCTGTTAGCAATGCACTACTAAAAAGAACTAAGGCCTCCAGCAAATACTTTGTTGTGATAGCTCTCCACGCTCTGCAAAGTGAGGCAGCTCAGCAGTGTAGGCAAAATTCAAGTTTGCCCCCCTATGCAGGGTGACAAACCCGCAAACCCTCAGCACAGACAGCACGCTGTGATGTTGTGTGTCCCTCTTCCACGTCTGCTTTACTGACAGCAACTGGCACATCTCGGCTACCCACCACAAAGGCAGCATTTTGAAGGACAAATCCGTCACCCTGCTGCAGTGTAAACTGCGGAGTTTTGCTATTGACCTCTGCCTAAACACAGAGGGGAAAATCACGACTGATGTTCTTAAAAGCTCTTATCGTTCATTCATGCTGGCACAGGTGTAAGGACAAGCTCCACTGGTGCCTCTCACGATGTGTAATCCTAATTCCTGGAAGGATTTCTGTGAGCTGGCACTCCTCCACCTTTCTGGTAACCACTTGTCAAAGGACAAGCAAGGGGATCCAGCTCCTAGAGCAGCACAGGGAGCTGCACACTCAGCACACCCCCACAGTGGGGGTTGTTTTCTCCCCTGCAACTTGTCAAGCACTGCCTGGAGCACATCAAGCAGCAGGTATTTGCAGGAAAAGTTTTCCTTACAACTCTTACTGAGCCCTGCACTGGCATTAGCAGCATGCCCCTAACAAGTCAGCCCAGTGCCAGAGAGTCCTCTATATTTAGGGCAGGAAATACTTGCACGTGATTACATGGCTGTAAGGGCAACCACTGTAAATCAAAAAAAAAAATTCTGAACTGAAAACACAGTAACATTCTTGTTTCTGACCAGTTGAAATTTTCTAGACTGATTTCCAAGACTAACTTTGTATTAAGATCTACCATCCGAGTTTCTGAGTCTTTTGGGATACCACTACACATCGTTCATTCTTGTCAAATACACAGAAATTCACGGTCAAGTCCATTCATACTTACATAGCTTATCACCAAAGCAGCTCTCTTCAAAAAAGGCCTTGCGGTATACAAGAAATTCTGGTTGTTATTTGCAGTCAGGTAGCTGAAATATGAGGAAACAAACATTTGTTGTAATGCTTTTGAAACCATAACTCGTTATTCAAATGGAGAAAAAAAAAATGTACGTTCTTTTAACTACCCTAAACTAATGGTGCAGTAATGACATCAACTCTTCAAAGATCTTTCCACGTAACTTAAGTAAAACACTACTTCAGGTAATAGGCACTACAATACACTGCAGTTTTCCCATCAAAATCTGTTTGGCGTCTGTTTGTTGGTCTGGGTTTTCTTTTTTAAATCTTCAATTAACTCCTTAATCCTCAAAAAGATCCCACGTGTGTCTCAGTAAGATTGCTGTCTTCAGACTCCCAGAAGACTGCACCGAGACACATTTTTAAAAGGTCACCCAAACAGAGCAATTCAATTTTAGGCCGTGATTAAAATGCAAAAACTCTTTGTTCCCAGCTCTCTGCTGAGTCCCTAGAGATGAAAATAACTATCTGGGAGAACTGATTTTAAGCATTTTTTTTTTTGAATGTATTCTACACGCTTAAGTTTCATTACAAGTCTGCTGACAAAGTGCTATGATAATTAATTGCACAGAGACAAACACACAGGTGGCTTACTGTTTTATGAATGTTCATAAAACCCTTCCTGTTTCTCAATGAGTAAAATTAAACTGTATCTGAAGCCAAAACTACACATTTATTTTAATATAGAATAGAAGCACTTGCCAAAGTCTAAGGAGCTTTCTTAATATAACAAACAGTGCCTTACCCATGACATTAATTCCATGATAATTCCATTTCTATTGAACCTTACAGATGCTTCGTTATTGTAATAAAACAATGACAAAAAGAAATACAGAAGAAACAACTGGAATATTTTAAGCACATAGGAGCTCGAAAACTATTGGGAAAAAATGACAAGTTATTTTAAGAAGTTATAAACATCACATAAACAAAATAAATTCAGAAGGAAGACATTTGCACATTCTGCCGTGGAACATTCAATCAGTACCATGATATTCTATTTAAATGATTTACAAAAACTGCAGCTTGTATTGCAACACCTTCAAGCAAGTTACCTTTCCAAGCATGAAATCATCATATGTTTCTCCTGAGAACACCTAGGTGTATAAAACATATCTTATTTCCTCTCCAAATTCCTCAAGACAGTCTATCAGCTGATTGCTTCCACCCTTCAAGTCTTTATAAAAAACAAGATTGAAGCATTTCCTGATGCACCCAAGAGTCTTTAATATCTGGCTTTTTGTTCGAATTTTCTATAGTAGGAAGTTTGCAAGCCTGGTCACCATGGTGAGATGAAAAAAAGAATATAATGCAGAAAAAAGCACCAGGGCAAAGCCAGCAAGAAACAGAGGCAGCATTTAAAAAGAGGAAACAAGTACATCTGGCTACTCTCTACAAAGTAGCTCTCTTCAGAAAACTTTCCCTAAGTGTCCTGCTTAAAACTAAGTAACTAAACCATACAGTGTAAAGCAAGCCAGAATGACTTTCAGTCTTTGGTGTCTACTTATTGTCAAATGCTGACATTTAAGCACCAAACCTGACTTAAATGTCAGACTAGTCTTCAAGGGCCTCAAAGTGCAAAGTTTCTTGAGCTCCCACTGATTTTAATCAGGCTCCAGCAAGTGCAAGTGAGATGAAACTAAACCTTCAGCTTTCTCTCTCCATGAAAGGTCAGGTTGGCCTTCAAGTGTTCACCATGGCCCTACTCCAAAGCCCACTGGAACCAAAGGGAAAGCCTCTCACTGACTTTAACAGCATTTGGACCAAACCCCAGTCTTTTGTTCCCTACTGGAACCTTTTATGAAACTCAACCACCTCATGATTTGCAGCAGGAACAGAAGTGTTTTGGTTGCACTTTGTTTACATTTGTATGTGTGGAGAGAGGAGAGCCCTCTATTTATCATGCTGTCTGACTCTTTTCAAGAACCTGTTTTTCACTCGCTCATACTTTTATCTCACTGCAACACTTTAGGCAGGAATTTTCCATTACAAATATTTGCTTTAGGTGGAATTTTCTGGGAAAAGATCAACTAGAACAGTTCAACTCTTTCACCAAGACTTCAGTAACAGACAAAGGAGTACTTTTATCAATGTCAAGGAGAATGGCAACTTCATCCTTGAGAAACTGCATCACTTGTTGCCCATTCATCCTTTGCAGTAGAGTGCAAGAATACTTAATTCTTTAAACGTCTTGATTTTAAAATTTTTTGTCTGCCTATGAGGAACTAAATGCTGCCCACATCTTGTACCTTCCTTGCAGCAAGCCTAAGACCATGCAGGCTACCAAGCACAGTTTCAAGACATGAGTATGTCACAGAATCATAGAATGGTTTGGGTTGGAGGGGACCTTAGAGATCATCTAGGTCCAGCTCTCCCTGCCACAGGACATCTTCCACCAGAATCAGATTGCTCAAAGCCCCATCCAACCTGGCTTTGAACATTTCCAGGGATGGGGCATCCAAAATTTCCCTGGCCAGCCTGTTCCAGTGTCTCACCACAGTCACAGTAAAGAATTTCCTCCTAACACTGAATTTAAACCTGCCCTCTTTCAGTCTAAAGCCATTCCTCCTTGTCCTTTCACTACATGCCCTTGTAAAAAGTTCCTCTCCAACTTTTTTGTAGACCCTTTTTAGGTACTGGAAAGTGCTCTAAGGTCTTCCAGAGTCCCCTTTTCTCTAGCCTGAAGAACCTAAACCCTCTTAGTCTGTCTTCATAGTACAGGTGCTCACTCCAGCCCTCTGACCATCTTCATGGCCTTGCTCTGGACTCGCTCCAACAGGTCCATGCCATTACCTGCAACTCAAAGTTTATCTGAAATGTTCAATCAGATTGCAGAGGAGCTTTGGCCACTGCAGAGCAGGCCTTCTGAAAGCATTTCAGAAAACCCTCGTAGTTTATGTTTTGGAGCAGTAACACCTCCAGGAAAAAAGAAACCCCTGCATTGACACTAACTGCAAATCACCACTCTGTGCTACAGAGGAGATGGGCAGCAAGCAAGAAAGAACCAGAATGAAAGCAGCAGGTAACTGGGAATGGGTGAAGCAAGAGTTCGGAGAGGTCTGAGCTTTCTGATCCTCCCTCCAAATGCTTTTGCTACTTTGCAGCTTCAGTTTAAAAATGTTTGGTTTTTTTTTTTTTTTTTCAAAATAATGCAGTTTAAAAAATTAAGCTTTTCCATTTTGAGAAGCTGCCGTTCTGAAGTCTGTCTGGAAACCCCAAAAGACAATATGGTTCATTGCTCAGTAATCCTGCTCTGCCCCCACCAGATTGACCTGTGGGAGTGGCATAAACCAACAGGTTGTGCTCAGTGCCTCAAAGCTTTACAAGAACCACGTGGCTTTCCAGAGCATCTTAACAGAGCTACTACTTGTGTCAGGGAAAGCAACTATTACAACATCTCATGGCTGGTGCAGGCAAAGAACAACACTCAGTGTGTGTGTTAAAATAAAATGAACTTCAAATGGGACCTCGATAGAAATAGGAAGTTTGCTAAATGTCAGTGACACACAGCATGCAAAATGAAATAGCTTTTTACATATAACATTGCAGCTTGCAGGTTACACTGAACTTTGCTTCGGCAACCTTAAGATCAGCAAAAGCTCTTAATTTTGCCTTTAGCTAGGAGAAGCAAAGAAATCACCATTATAACAGCTAAACTGTTTTATACCCCTTTTAAACAGCTGCCTTGTAAAAAGTCATTTACAGGTCAGATTTCCATGCATTTGCCAACCTCTCTAGGCTGCCAAACATCCCTCTGTTCATGGGAACCACTCCCTATCACCTGCTCCGCCCTGACCCGATCTGTGTAGCTCCCTGTGCCAGGACACACACAAACATTCATTCCCAGGTGTGGGAAGTGTAGGGAAAGTGTACTGATAGTAGCACGACATAGCAAAATGCTACCTCCAGAGTAGGTGAAAATTTTGAGGTGTGGTTCTTCCAGATTTTCATAAGAAAATTATAAAATTTTGAGGAGGAAATCCAGATCTCCAGCTTGCTTAAACGAGTGCGAAAAGAGCCCGTTCGGGCAGAGGTTTCACTTCTGCTTCGTGCCAGCTTTCCCGCAAAGTAAACCAGCATGTAATTACCTACTTGCTATCTTTTAAAAGCCTTTCAGGAATGCTCCCCAAAGCAACCAGAATCACAACAAACAATAAATCCAAGAAAAGCTTAATAATGCAGGGACTTCTCTCGTGCAGTTCGAGCAGAGGCCAAGACAGATATTTGGCAGCTCCCGCTTCCTGAAAAGCACGGCTCATCCTGAAATCAGTTACATCATCAGGGCACTGTGAGGTTTTATAATTGAAGACAGCAGGGTAGGTGGCCTAGTAAAATTCAATACCGTGCATTTTACAGGAACGTAAACTTTGCTGGTACCATATGGACTCTGTGTTAATCAAAACAAACTTCTCCAAGAAGCAGGCAGCTTTTTTAATTTGCCTGCACCATCGGAGGCATCCAGAGTTTACAGAACAGTGTGGAGCAGCACCTCTGCTGCTGTTCATTGCCACGACTGTGTGAGCTATTGCAGACCACTATGGGCAACACGTTTATCCCACACTGCAGCTGACTCAGCTTTGGTATAAAACATGAACTTGCTTCGTGTTCTCTTTGAAGGCTTTCCCAAACAATTAAGATCTAAGATAGATGCTCCCAATCAGGAACACGTAAACCACCAAGATAAGTATGCAGTAGTATAAGCTTTGCCACTTCCAGAGCATGTTTTGGCCAGGTCCCTCCACAGTGAGAGGATCATTGCTCCCATTTATATTCTTCTCAGGAAACAGATCCAATTCCCAGCAACCACCAGAGTTTTGAACTAGCACTTTGAAAACCCCCATACTAAAAGAAGATATCGGAAGGACAAGTAAAGAAGCAAGGCTGTTCTCTTAGTCTCAATTATTGATAACAGTAAGACACCTCTAATCAAGACATTTTTAAACTCAGAAGGGGCTATTTTAGGTGCATATCAAAGCTTTAGGTCATGGATAGATGCACACCTAATTCCAAACCAGTTTGACAGACTTTCCTGGTGAGAATAAGCAAGTTTTACAGGAGCCATACTCTGTCTATAGAGACCACCTTACCTTTTCTACTTAAAGAGGACTTCCCTATTGTCTGTCCAGCCAGCTGCACCTTATATTGGAGAAGTATCTTTTCCATCTAGCTCATATTCCTCTTGAGGACAACCACCGAAGGGCAAGTGTATGTGAAAACCCAGGGAGAAAATAGGAATGAAAATCCATCACGGAGTAAAAAACCTGAAATAAATCACTATATTCCAGACACGTCTGGATATTTAACTTGCTTAAAATACCTGTCAATGCAGGGAAATAAAATACCAGTCATAACTACAGGTTTTGCAAGGAAGAAGAAAAGCCCTCCTGCTTCCTCCTTTATGAGTAGTCTTGACATTCCTCACAGCATTTGTGTGGCATCCTTGCTCCTTATCTCCCCAGAGAGCTTTAAAGCCCAGCTACCACTACCCACGCAGACCCAGATGCATAAACACAGACAAACAGAAGCAGTTTTACAGACTCTTTTGGGAGCCATGAAGAGATTTTATGAAAAGTCACAACTGCTTTAACTCATTTGCACTGATAATGTCGTGTACTCTTTGTGTACATTTTCAGTTCTGACCATATTTGGATTTATTGCTGTTTACTGGATTCTGGGGGAAAGCAAAAGCAGGGCATAACTGCACTGGCATATACAGCAGAGGTGGTGATCCCACTCATGGCTTTTCCTTATTCTCTTAGGCAATACATACCTCATCCTGTGTGGGATGAAAGTAGAGGAAGAAAACGGGGAGGAACAGGGAAAGGAGGAGAGAGAGGCACAGTAAAGGATCAGGAATAGAAAGAGAAAAAAAGAAAGTAGCAAAATGCACTTAACGGATCAAAGATGTGACCAAGAAGATGAAAAAAGGTTTCTCTTCATACCAGACATTCCACAGACATGACAAGGAGACAAGGTGGAGGAGGGCTAACAGGAAAAATAAGACCTCATCAAAGCATGGTCACCTTCTGCCAGATCTCAGGAAACCAAAGCACTGTGCCTGCAATTTAAAGCTTCCATCGATTTCAGCCATTTTATTTCCCCCACATCACACAAACCTGAGGCATTGAAATCTTCCCCTAGGCTCGTTATTCCCTGTCCTAGCCCAGTGAAGGGTTGATGTAGGGGTATCAAGTAACTGCATTATAAGCAGCACTGATAGCAGCTTTGGCTGCTCCCCACATTCAACTACAAATCCGTATTTTCAACTGTTTGCGCTTTTGACAAGCTTTATTCATTCAGGCTGAAAATTCTGCATTCCAGGAGCTTGTGTCAAGTTGAAACTCTGCTCTTCCTCGAAAGTATCCGGTAAAATAGTTAGGCTGTTCCTGAAAAAGCAATTAGAGAGATTTGCCCATATCAGCAACGTTGTACAACCACTTCACTGGGAAAGCTTCAGTGGTTCTGTACTTTGGAGCAAGGATTTGAAGTTTAGTAGAGGGACTGCAGAGATGCTGCTGTTGTTGATTTCGGTGACAACTGACTCTGCTTCTGGGCATGTGACAAGCCACTGGGAAAAGAACTCCAACTGCAACACTCACTAGAGATCTGTAGCAATTCTCCAGGGTCTCCAACCCTACCAAACACCTTCTAGAAGGAACAGCATCAGACTCTCCTTGCATTGCTCCTGCAAAGCCACTGAGATAGGAAACTCTCCTGCAATGCCTGCATCCAGCCTGGAGGAGACCATTTGCTTGGACTGCAGAGGACTGAAAATTTGTGTCTGAAGAGAAGGCCATCTGAGTATGTGTTACAAGGAAGAGAGGGGATATAAAGGGACAAGAAAGGTAGGTAGGCCCAAAGAGGAAAGAGATGTGGAAAGAGAAGAGCCAGAAAGACAGAGATACATGGAGATATTCAGACCTCTGCTGCTGTCAGAGATCCAGTGGCAGTATCCAAAAAATCTGCTGCCACTGGAGCTGCATTCACTGGTGTCCCCAGTGAGCACTCAGGAGCTGGACTGCAGCACAGGAGGCAGGAAAACCCCTGCTTTCCCCAGAGCAGCTCCACTTGTGAAAGCAGCTGCGCTGTTCTCAAACCAGCCCAGCACAAGCAGATGGACCCAAAACCACAGAGGACAGCCAGGACTCCTACAGACTGAGTGCTGCCTTTTCAGCTGCACAGGAAAGATCAGGCAGCGCTCGAATACAGCCCTCCCCAAGACACAGCACAGCATCCACGGACCACGCTCACTCTGCATGGCCAGGCTTGGAGAAGGGGCTGCTTGCACAGGCAGGGATCTGTGAGGTATCTGAAACACACTCCCTAATCACAAAAAAACTAGCTTACTCAGCAGCTTTTATGTGGAGAAGGGAGGAGGTTATTCTCCACTCATCCACAAGGCTCTGTTATCCTGGCTGTAAATTATTGAGGTGTCCCTGGGAAGCAAGTGTCCTAGTAAAAATTTACAAACAAGCCATAAAAGATGTGGAGGTGTGCTGTCCTGCTTTAATGTTCCCTGTAAAGTGTTTCATGCGACTAAATACACACTGATCCAACTAGTCTGCTAATCTACAGACAGAATCAGGGTGGCTTTAAAATTATGTATGTGCAATTAGAGAATTAAGGCTCTAACTTTTTGCTGTTGTCTATGACAACGATGCCAGTAAGCAAAATTTAAAGAAAAACCCATCAACACCAAAAAATAGCAGAGAAAGGGCACAGAAATCATTGTCTGTGAGACTGTCACTATTTTTGGTGACTCTCCTTCCTCCTCCAAGCATCAGCCCTAAAAATGGGATAGGCACTGATAAGAAGCATAGGGGAAGGTAAGGGTCAGCTGGTCCCAATCCCAAACCTGAAACAACTTTTTAAGGAATTTAAAACATTTTACTGGTACAGAGTTTGACTTGAGGAAGGAGGAGAAGAAAGCGAACTTTCACAGGCGAACCTGTTCTCAATCAGGGCAAATGCTCAGTTGTGGGTTGTTGGGTTTTTTCTTAAATATATTGCTCAACTGAGATATATTTTATAAATCATCATTTAGCGTCAGCCCAAAGAAATCCTTTTTGCAATGCTTGGAGAGGCACATAATGTTTCAGTTGTGAGCATTTCTGGTAAATCAAATAGAAGTGGTAAGCGAAAGTCTGGTTTCAGAGAGAAACATGGGCACAATTTGCAAAGAAATGCAGGGAAAAAACAAGCACCCAAACCTCCTATAAAAGTAGCCCAAAGAGCTTTATTTCAAAACCTATTTGTTTGGAATTTTGTTTTAATTCTTACATAATTTACTTGTAATCCAAAACTACCTGTAAAATTCAATTTTGCACATTTTGCACTTCACTGGAGATGGGGGGGGGGGGGGGGAAATCAGGCAATCCATAATTTAAATCCTTGACTTTGAGAGAAGAGGATGAAAAGAGGAGCAGTTAACACACTGCTCTGATGGGAGAGGGGGACTGTGGACCTTCAGGACAGTCAAAAAGGGTTATGTGTGGGGAGTTCACCAGCACTAATATCCAAAAACCAATTTGTGGACATGGAGAAAAAAACAGCAAGTGAAAATGAGAAAATAAGTAAAAACAAGCGAAAGGCAAAATTCAGGCAGGGACATTCATGCATTTGATAATCATCTTTCCTCCTCCTCCCCTGGCTGCCTCTGCCTTAAGACAGTGAGGTCTAAGTGGACCAAAGGACCCTGCTGGCACAGGCTTTGCAAGAGCAGGAGAGAGCAAGTACTGTGAAAAAGGCACTACTGCAATAGCAAGAGTTTTCTTTATTGAAATGTTAAGGAAGACAGAAAAGCTTGCATGGTTTCTTCTGAAGATGCCCACTAAATTAAGAAGGTTATAACCTAATCATTAATAGCAGATTCTTCCCAAATTCACGACAGATGGGAAAGGGATGGTCCTTGTTTGGATCCAGACTTTCTGTCAAAAGCCAGAAGTGGCAGAGACACTAAATTCAGTTGTATCATCCTCAAACTGAAGCTTGGTCCCTTTTCCATAAGCTTTTCCTTCAAATTGAAACCCATCCTTCACCTCCTTAAAGCACAGTTTACTGCATGTTAGTGCTAAATACTTCAGGAAGAAGGTACTTCCTTTCTGAAAAACTCTTAATCTGACATTTGATCTACCATGTCCCTTTGCTTCTCCCAGATTAAATAACCCAATCTGTAAATATGTCACAGCCATCTCTGAAAATAAAATAAATGGTAAAAAAACCCCAACCTTCCTCACTCTTTTTCCTTAGAAAATGGTCTGTTATTTTTTACATCCTCAAAAATAGCTTGTTCTTTTTAAATATGAATGACATGAGTCTGTTAGCAATATAGTGAAGAATCAAAATAACATTCTTCAGAGCTGATATCCCTTCAGAGAAACTTTTTGATGTTTGCAATCAAATGCAACTCAATGCCAAAGTTATACTGCAACACAGAGAGAATCTGAAAGAAAACAATTCAAAAATTGGCATCAAATTACTTCTTTTGTCAGCAGCCCTGTAAGTAAATCGTGCCTGTGCTGTTACTGTTGGCATGAAATACCAAACACTATATTTCCAACAACTTTTATCTCTGTTGCTTTTCCATACAAACATCTACAAATTCTTAAATTCTTCAAATTAAAAAAATGAACCAGCTCTTTCATCACAGGCACTTGTGGTTCAGTTATGATAGGGTTCATCCATAAAAAATAAAAATTAAAATCTGCAATAGCCAGTAAAGATTAGTGGCTTACTTTAAATGGATTTCCTCTGCAAAGCTATTCTTTATATCTCATCTAAACAGATAATAAATGCTAAAAGCCAAAAGCACATCAATAAAAAAAATAATTCTGAAACTTGGCAGAATTAGTAAAAATAATTACATTTTATCCTATTTCGACCACAATTCAGTCTCATCTACTGCCAAAAAAATAAAACCACAAATGTTTCAGTCTTCTTTAAGTCACCAAGATATTTGCTTTGAACTGCATTGGCAACTTCCAAAAAATAAGCAGTAGCAAGAAAACAACATCATTTTGTAGTCTCCATCTCCACAGAAGTAGGCTTAAATTCTGATATTTAAAAGCCTGGCAAGCATGAAAGATCCTGCACAGTTTCTCACACAAACATTTATGGGATATTGCACTTTAGCCAAAAATATGAGCAGCTTCTGCCTTGAGGATTTTCCCGCAGCCTGTAACACACCCCCAACCACATCAAACTTTTACAGGGTGGGGCTGGAGCTGACACTGAGTAACCACACCTTCCCACCTAACCGAGAGCCTCTCTGCCCCAGGCACCCCACGCTAGAAGCACATCGCCCGCTTGGCTCCAGGGAAACCCATGGAAACACACCGGGAATTCTGTTCAAGGCTTTGATCCCCTCCAGTCTCGCCATGTTCTGGGTCATTCTGGTAGACCATAAAACCAACATCGCTTTAACAAGGTCAGCTGGTAACAAACATCCCTTCCACAGCCTCACTGTGCAACGCAGCTCCGCAGTGCCAAAGGGGTACCTGCTCCACAGCACAGCACCAGTCCCACTGCACCTAAAGGAGGAGATTTTTCTCCCCAAATCACTTGTAAAGAACCCCCAGGAGATGCAGTGCTGCAACAAAACTGACCTAGAGACTCTTGCATAGATTTACTCACAGAAAACAGGTATTTGCATTAAACTAACCAATTCTTTTTCTTTTCTTGTTGCCCTTTAGTATTTGCACTGCATATGTCTGATCCTAATAATAGCCCTTGTTGAATAACCAAAAGTACCAGCCAGCATGGGTAGTGTTGCCAACCAAGACTGAAGGCAGAGAGCTGCCGTTATTTCTGTATTTGAGTTATTGATTAAATGTAACATCCGCAAAGCAGCAATCAGAATTGCTATTCCACAAACATTCCCAGAGAAATAGAGACTTATTCCAAGTGCCAATCACATGCACTCTTGTGGTTAAAATGCAATTAAACAAGTAAAGCATCCAATATACCCAAAAGCCAAGCAAAACCAAATCACAGGAACCTAAACTGAGGAGTGAAAACAAAGGGAAGATTTTAAAAACACAATTCAAAAATGGGAAGTATGAATACAGACTGTTGTTTGTAAGTCATTGAAAAAACTTTGAGGTTGCATGTATATGTATTATTTACACACAAGCAAAAGGGCCTTTTTCCAAAGTAGGTCTCAGTAGGAAAAAGTCTTGTGAAACAGTAACACTTTACTTATTCCAGAATACTGTCTTTCTTTCTTTCTTATGCTTCTTGGTTTACTTATGAAGTTTTTTTAAGTGATGAAATGGATGGGAAGAAAACCATTCCTGAATTAATTATGTAAGACTCTTGCCCTCAGACCCTGAAGAGAGAAGGTTATTCTGAGAAAAATAAGAGAGTAAGAATAATACCAAACAAATGTACAGTTTTAGCATTCTCTATTTGATTGTATCAGAAACCGATACAGAGAACAACATCCACACCAAGAGCAAAGAGCCAGATGCTGGGGGGACAGCAGGGACTGCTCCATGGAGACCCAGCAGGCCAGCCAAGGGCATGGTGAGCCCTGTACACTGCCATCTCCCTTGGAGGGAACAGGCCAGGTGTTTTGGAAGAGTACAGCCACTCTTGAGAGCACAAGCTTTCAAATCACAGCTACCTGGTGGATCCACACAGGTAAAAAAGACACAACCTCCAAACCAGCAGCACTTGCTATTAAACGTGGCCATCGCGCCCCTCCCGCGGTGCTCAGCGTAGGGGGCACCTACAGTGCAGACACCAGAGCTTCTCCTCCCTGGTGAGGACTCTCTAACCTGCCCTGCCTAGAGCAGGGGGCTGCTGCAGTGTTTTCTGAGGAGTGGGGAAGTGGGAGAGTGGAGTGGAGTTCACCTAAGTGGCTGCTGCCTGTCAAGGCTTCCTCCAGAAAGCACAAGCTCACCCAAGCGCACTTTACTTGAGCAAAGCTATTTTGTCTGCTTCAGGTTTGTTTCCTTGAATTGGTAGCTCAGGGCTATGATGGAGAAGACAGAAAAGAGCACTTTTCACAAGGGCCAGAAAGAAATGCATTTTCCAAGATGGATGGAGTAAAACAAGGCAAAGCCGTGATGAACATACTGTGCTTCGGGCAACTTAATAAAATTCACATTACAAAAATCACTATAAATTATCTGCATGAGTTTAAATTCTTGACCAAACCATACGTGCTGCATTACCCCCTGGGCCACTCACCTCAGGGAAAACGAAAAATTCTGCCCAATTTACCGGTACCTATTACAGAGCAATAACACACTGCTCCCTTTTATGTTTACTGGGGTTTTTTAAACTCTAATGAGCTTGTTTAAGTGCTCTGGGTAGATCCAGGAGTCACTCCCTTCACCAGCAGCCACCTGACAGCACACCAGAGCAGCTGTCTCCAGAATTAGGACAGAGACATTGAAACACACAGAGGCAAATTGATCCGATCGATCTCTCACAGACTTGAGAAGCAGACAGCCCTCAGAGACCTTTATTTTTTCAATCTGCAATGAAAGGGCCTGGCAGTAAACTGGTGAGAGCCAGTTTTATAAGCTGGGAGGGAAATGATTATAGAATATTACAGAACTGTAGCAGTTCAGGGATCTTCCAGCTGGTTTAAGTGATTTGGCTTCCTTATGAACATATTGAAAGGGGAAAAAAGGGAAAACTTCTGAAGGTCAGCCATGAGTGTTGTAGGTGCCGCATGAAGTGGAGTTCCCGATCTATTCTCAAGCATTTAAGGTGAAGATGGGAACAGAGGGAGGAAGGAGGAATACAGAGTGGGAACAGACATCACTGCATCCATAGACAAATATGGATTAAGTAACACCTTACACAAATGAGCAAAATCAAGAGAGGGACCAGAGGCAACACCTGAGTTCCCCTGAGCTTCCTGACCACCCTGAGCTCCACTGACCACAGCGGGCAAGCATTCAGGTGTAAATTCAGACTTCCCCAGAAAAGTGCTGAACTGACCCCGCTGTTTCCCAGCTCAAAAGGTGGCTTTTGCTGCTGAGTGAAATACCCCTTCCCAAAGAGAACAGGGGCTGATTCTCTGCCGCCTTCTTTTGGTTTTCCTGTTCTATTACACAGGCTTAGCTATTCTGTGTGCCATACTGATAGTTTCACAGGGAAGCAGTAACATTTCTAAAATGCTTGGAGAGGAAAGGAGTGTTTGAGTTGAAACTCTTTGGTTATTTCAAGCCAGATTTGCAAATACCTTTGCCAGACTCACACTGCACTTTTGTAAGCTCCACAAGAAAAACTACGTGAAGTTGCATTGACCAGCCTTCAGCAATCCAGGCTGGTGGAGACAAGGAGCAGCATCTTAATAGCCTCCTCTTTCTATTCCATCCCTGGGAAAAGTGTGACTCTTATTGAATGTAGCTCTTTTTCTGCATTTCTTATTTAGACAATGGCCAAAATAGAAACAAAACATGTTGTTCACTGAAAAATGCCTTTTTTTTTTTGCTTTTCCTTTTGCCTTTTGGTTTTTGTTTTTTGGGTTGGTTTGTTTTGGTTTGTTTGTTTGTTAGTTTTTTTGTGTAGATGGTTGGGGTTAATAAAAAGCAATTTCACTTAAGCAAAGCTTAATAGGATGTCCAGGTGGGAGTGTTTTCTGTTTGGGTTTGTTGTCTTTTTTTTTCATTAGGATTAATCTAATAAATTAATTTTCACCCTACTGGGAGTCAACAGGAGCTTGTTCTTGTTCCCTCCTTCCTCCAAGGTCAGCAGGCCACACTCTGCTTTGGTTCTTTGCTGGCACAGGCTGCACACTGATTTTGGAAGCTCCTGTGCTGGCTGGAACACTGCAAACCCAAAGCTACCCCCACTGCCTGCTCATCTGCCTGGACATCAGCAGCCACCTCCGGCACATGTTAGAGGACTTCTCCTGCATGGAGCTTCTCCATACCCTTCTCCTGTGGCCTGGGCACAGAGCAAGGCTACAGATGACTGTGTGGTTTTGAGCTGATGCAAACATTGGTGTTTGTGGAAGCATTTCAAACATGTAATTGGGATCCTGTGTATGCCCCTATTGTAATATCTCCAGAATAAGGACTGTACTGTACCATATCACGCTCCTTGTCTCAGCCAACCATGCCCCAATCACACACAAGCTCACTTAAAATATCAATCGTGCCAGATACCTCATTTATTTCAATTTCTCTTTCTCCCTAACTGATCTGTCTTCCTGACTCTGCAAGGCCAGATCTGATAAATGTAATACCAGCATCCACCAAGTTACAGTAACAGAAGTTGAAACCCTACAGACTCCATCACGCTTTCACTTCTGTCAACAGCTGGCTCTTGCTGACTTCACAGCAGGACTCATAACTTCTTTCCCCTTCTTTATTATTACTTTTTAGAACAACTTTTGGTAGGGAGCCAGCACTTGATGAAGAACGGGACAATGCCATCGGGTGTTATTCATCGGTGTCCTACCAGCATTCCTGGTGCTAACCAACCCACTGCTCAGGATTTATAATGTTTCTGCAAGCACAAGCCCGCTCAGGATCATCACCCCCCACCCAGGAGGGGAGGCTTCCTCTCCTGTCCTCTTTGCTCTGCCCTCACACAGCGTGCATTGGGAATTTGACAGATCAATCTACTCTCACTAAACAAAGCACTCCAAGCTACACACTAAAATCTTAGTGAAAGCTGTTAGAAACTCCTGCAAGAGCAGTGGCAGCAGAGGGGGTATTCAGAAAGGGTAAATTTTGTTAAGGGAAACGAGTACCCCATGCACCCTTTTTGATCAGCAGTGAATGGGGAGGACAGGAGGATGCAAAGCCATCCTTCCCTCTGAGTCCCCCTCGGGAACCCTCTTTCTCTCCATCAGCTACAGAAAGAACTCACCTCCCATGGACTCTGTTCCCTGAAACCCCTCACTGTCCAGCTCAGTGCTCAGGCTCTGAAAAAAATAATCAGAGCTATTGATGGAGAAAAACCACCTTTTGGGTTTGGTATTTCTTGTGCACAAGAGTGCAGGATACTTCCATCTTCTTGGCAACCCTGCCTTTGAGTTTCCAGAAACTGATGCCAAGCTTTGATGGAAAAATATGTTGCTGAGCCTCAAAAGGCACAGAGCTAGCTTTCCCTTTGTTGCTCTGTGGGTCCATCAAAGAGACAGATTCATAAAAGGAAAAGCTGCTGTCATGTCATAATACCAGCACACAGACAAGGCTGCCTCTTGACAGGGAAAAAATAAGATGACTACAAATAACGCTGATACGAGAACACATGCTTAAAATCAATGAGAAGGCCAGAGGAGAGCTTATCCAGAGTCCCAAGTTCCAGCCAGTCTTACAGAACTTTGGCTGAGGCAACTCTGGAAAAACAAGGTAGGGATAGCTGCTTTATGGCTTGCAGGTTGTCCGTGTCAATGCAATCATACCTCAGTCATCTACTTCAGCCAAAATCCAGACACCTGAACTCAGACAGACTCTTTGGGACCACACACCTCGGGACTGAGAGGGGAGCATCTGACTGCCCCACAGACACTGAATCCCACCAGAGCCTCCATCCCTCAATTACTGTCAAGTCCAGCAGAGCCACGCTGCTGGGCTTCTCCTCAGAGACAGGTTTTGGTAACTATCACCCCTGTCCCTTTGTATGTAAGCAAGCTGTCCACCCCAGAGCCTACTACAGTACCCATCCAGTGCTCTCCAGGAATGTATCACGGTCATGGTCATACTTCCCATCAGAAGTTTCAAGAGCTTCACCTCCAGAGTGGCAGAGTGGATTAAATGGAACAATCCACAGCAATGTCTAGCACAGAAAAAATGGCATCATCAGCACCACTGGAAATTAAATGGGAGGACAAAAGACACAAAAATCCTTGTGCTTTCAAAAAAAGGATCTGGTGAGTGTGCTTGGTACAATGCATCTTCACCAGCGAGTAAACTTTTTGTAACAAACAGTTTTCCACCCCAAATAGCTTCCCTGCATTTTGCAGAAGTACCAGTTATCCAGCCTTCCAGATGTCCTCAAGCTGCTTCATGGCCACTTCTCAGAGCAAGCATGTAGAAAATGTAGAACTGTTCCCAAAATGAAGTTAACCATTTTACAGGAACTGCAGATGTGACTCCTAACATTCCTAAAACTAGTTTCCTTAAGTGTAATTTGTAAGCAGTCATTTAAGCTAGCCATGACAAAAATGTCCCCAAATCAACACCCTTATCAGAATGATAGCTTTAACAAAGAAACATATTAAAAACAACATAAAAAAAAACCCACCCAAAACCCCACTTAATCGGTGTTTCTTCAGGACTTCTCTATCCATGCAGTTACAGGGAATTTGTCAAACTCTGCAGCATCTGCTGCATGCACACCCACCCTACAGCAGCTCCGTGCTGCTGGGGCATTGCAAGAGCCTTGGTTGTTGGAGACTCTGGGACACCACAGTCTCCCTGTAACACACTGCAAACACCATTCCTACATTTAAATCAACACTGAGAAATGGGTGACGACTGCACCAGTTTTATCCTGCTGCCGATTTACATCTCAGCACTGTGGTAACAACCTGAAATGGAAACCTGCTTCAAAGCATTAATATTGGAGACAGAGAAAGAGGGCTGGCATAGACAGACTGACCTGGCATACTTTATATAGGACAGGTTCAGGATCTTTACCCCACTGTGGACTGACAGCAATCCAGAGGGTTTTGTGGTTTCTATTCCTTTCACTGCTTTAAAAAAGGGTGGGCTCCATCTTTGTTAAGACAACAGCTGACACATTTCAAAGTTTCCTTTTAATTTCTATCATGAGAATAGAGAACAGTAGGGCTGTGTAAGGAAATAGTGTGTTAGAAATAAACCAGTGCAAAATGAACATTGTTCCTAAGATTTCAACAGGGATGACTCCCAACGTCAGAAGGAAAGACACCCCACACCATTTACAAAAAAAACACCACGCTGTTATAAGACTAAAGCCTCAGATTACATAAGTTTAATAAAAGTAATTTTTTTGCCCCACTAAATTGCTTTTTTTTTTTAACCTGTCTGTTTCTGAAAACCTGTTAGATTTTTCTTTCCTAGACTCTAAGGTATTATGCTTTTCTCCAGGAGACTGAACCACTGCCAAAACCACAGTGCTATCCAAGGATCTTAACATGGTTTGCAAAAACATTAATTAAAACTCAGGCAGCAAGAAGAGGGGAGGTAAGGTGGGATCTTTTATTTCACAGCAAGGAAAACACCATTACCAAAAAAAGGAGGACAAAAAGATTTGACAACATACCAAGCATCCCAGAGAAAGCACGCTGCAGAGAACAGCAGAGGGGATGCTGGGAGGGCAGGAAGGTGGGGGAGGAAGAGTAAAACCCAGCATTTTATCTCTTGGCAGTGCTTGTACTAGACTGTGCTCCTATTATGCAATATTAAGTTGGTTGAGATCGAAAATGGGGATTCAAGAGTCAGGTTTTTTAATCCTGGCCCTCCTCTGCTTTCTCACTACACCTACACAATTGCCACACAGATCCACACCATCCGAGACAAAGCAGTTGCTAATTATCGTCTCTCATTACAAGGAGGCCTCATCTATACTTCTTTTCAGATTTATCACACAGTCATTATTTCTCTGTGCAGCATGATTTCCCACTCAAGTGTGAGAAAATGAAGGCAATAGCTATTTAAATGCAATTTGCAACATGGTCTTTATGTATTAATTTCTTACTGTCTTCTGGGAAGATGGTACCTAATCCATAAATATACATCCATTTGCTTAACAATTTTGTGGACAAAAGAAAAGTAAAACTAAAGGGACAATTTAATTTCTACTGAATTGTACACATTCATTACTTTATAATACATAAACAACATTCCATGAAAGTGAACTAAGGTTAGGAAAGCCATTAATATATCCTTACCAACATGGCAGGGCTAGAAAGGAAAATAAAGGCAGTTCGATCACATCAGACGTAATTTGCTGCTTTTGTAATTGTTATTTCTCTTAAAAACAACAAACAAAAGCAGCTTTTTGGGGACTGGGCAGTGGTCAGTACTCCTGCAGACAGAAAGGACAACCTGAAAAGCTGCAAGTTTGGAAGCAGAAGGAAGATGCTTTCCCAAAGGCAGCAGGTCAGGGAACACTGTAATTCATCACACACTGCAGTAGGTCTCTACCCAAAAGGCTGTCACACATCCTGAGCAAAGGTCCTGTCCACTTGAGGCACCCAGAGCAAAAACAGCAAGAGGCAGGAGGGAGGAGTAAAGCAGGTGAAAGTGGGGAGCAGAGCTGTTTAGGCTCTGTTTCTTAACATTAATAGCTCCATATAATAGATTTTACTGAACCAGAAAACCAGAAAACTAAAGAAGAAATCTGAAACCCCTTACCCTCGGACATTTTCAGCTCTTTGCACCCCAGTACATAACTGATACCATGCTGTTACTCAGAGCAGGTATCATGGCATCCATGCATTAATCCATCTACTGCCTGACACCAAAGGCACCTCCTTGCAACAAGAAACCTTCAGTCTTTCCATCAGATCTAGAGACTGATTAACACACAGTCTATTTTTGTTACAGAAAAGAGTGTTTTCAGAACGAATTTGTTTCCAAAACAAAGGAATTCACCTCCCAAAGCCTGCCAGGGAGAGGGAAGGACAACCATTCCTTCCTCTGCTCTCAGGAAATTAGTTACCCAATTGCTAGGAGGTGTTAAGAAGAATGAGTCTCTTCCTGATGCCAGTACTGAAAGGTGTCAAATGCCTTCATATCACACTGCTGCCAGAGAATGGTGAGGGAGCTGAGCACCACACATCCAAGCTCATGCAGAAAGTTTATTTTGTCTCCTCTGAACCAGAAACACTTCAGACCACCACTATATGCAGCTCCAAGTTATTTCCTCTCTAGGTTTTTTTTTTCATTTAGCTAAAAAGGAGTTGGTTCCACTGCTGAGTGATGGGTGCTGCTTAGTGAAGAGCTGGAAAGCCAATCATCTGAAGTTGATGCTTGACAGCTGACAGACAGAACAACCCAGCCCACAGAGGACTTCCCTCACCCAACACCAACCTACGAACTACAACCCATCAAACAGCACCTACTGTATTGTCTCATGTGTCAACAGAGGCCAGATGCAGCCAAGGGAAGACCCCAGCTTCACCTAATGGCTGAAGAAAAGTCAACCTGGGGTTGTATCAGTTGTAGGGATGACCATGTCTACACATCTTCCAAGAGGGGCAGAGGTTACAGAGGTGCACATCCTTGCCTCAGAGATTCAGCATCCTTTTTCCACTGTACAGCCAAAAAGGAGCAAATCACTCTTCCCCAGTAAAAGGCAATCTTTCTATGGGATTTTGTGAATTGAAATCCATGGCAAAGACAGCAAAAAAAGCCAGACATCCCTCTGGGAAGTAGAAATACACTACCAGGAAAGGAAAGACAATCATCCTTTTCTTAAACTACGATTCATATTATCTCTGCTTACAGCCATACAATCATTCAGACTCTGGCACAACGGGCAAGAAGCGCCCCATTGGCGTGGCAAAGGATGTCTGTCCAACACACTCATGAAAAGGGAGCTGGGGTCTCCAAAACGCCTGATAGAATGAGAACTAATGCCTCTGGGAGTCCAGAAGAAAGTAAGAAGCCAGTAAGTTTCTTCAGTAACATGTCAGGAATGTGCTGATATTTAAATTTTTGGTCCAGTTTTAAGTTTCAGTTCTCACCTTACTTAGATGTGTTTTGCAGTAATGTACAACAGGGCGTAAGAATAAGCCACTATCCAAAATAGTTTGTTTTTCCTGCTTGCCAGTTGCCAAGATAAAGCAGGAGGTTCTCTACTGCTTCACTCTCCTATGAAAGGACCTTAAACATATCTGGAGGGGATATTTGTGGTATTTTTTTTATCACTCACGTTTGCAGTTGCTGATGTTTTTTGTCCTGTGCTTTCTCAAAGTGGTTACAAGTCAGAATGAAAAGCTTAAGTTTCTGAAACTGCCGATATTCTCATGGCACTTGACCAAAGGAAATAAATAAAAATAAAAACAAGCACTCCAAACATAAGTTTCTCCTTGGCAAAAGCAAAGGCAGCTTGTCTGGAGTGTCTCAGCCATTGTCACTACGCAAAGCCTGCCTAGACAATGTCAGTGAGAAGGTTAGTACGTTATTTAGTAACAGCACATGGTGATCCTCTGTCACCTCTCCTCAGGCAATAAAGAGTTCATGCTGCATTCTCAGACCTTAACCCCAGTTTTGTACCTCACTTGACAGTCTCTTTAGTTTTGTGTGCTCACACCTTACCATACAGGCATGGAAAGGAAGGAAGACAAAAGAGACACACAAACACAAGGGTTAAGTGGGCAAAATTGGCCATCGAGGCATTTAGGCAAGGAAAAGAAAGCTTTCCAGGCAAACTTGTCAGACTATAGAGTAGCCTTTGAAGGGGAGCCTTGGAGACAATTCAGCTGGACACAGGCAGCACTGAGCTAGTCTATGAAAGGGATTAGATAACTGGCTGTGCACGATAACAGAGGTTCTGTGTCTGATAAGCTAAGCAGTCCCTTATCATCTGATATTCCTTTGACAGAAGTGACCATTTTCAGACTATCTTCTGGATTGTGTTGGTTTCTTCAGATTTGTGTTTTTTTCTTTTACTGAACCAGAGAGTGTATCTCTCTTCTTGCTAAAGCCACAGCAACTCCCATCAGAGAAGCAACCTAAGAAAATAAGCATTAACAGATTGGAAAAGACCTTTAAAATCAATGATCTAAAATTCACCCGGCCTAGTTTAAGAAGGTGAGAAGAATCTCACAGGCCGGCTTAGCAAGCCGGTGAGATATGCACTGTTGGCCACACCACTCACTAAGCTTGCAGGGGGGCCTGAGTCTTATCATGAGGATACAGGAGATGAGTAAACCTCATCTGTGCTGCACAGGAACAGAACAACAGCGATCGACACCAGCTGTTCGGCGGCAATGACCCGGTAATCATTGTGATTACGTGTCCCACTTACCAGGGGGCTCTGCTAGAGGGATTAGCAGATCGTGATCATCACACTAAGCTCTACTCAAAAAAGCATTAAACATGAGGACTAGACATTCAAAATGATTTCCTGCTTAAGTACCTCAATGTTTGGGGAGCCCAAAAGAAGACAATTCCTAATTGGCAGAGAGCATTACCGCTGCAAGTGATTGCGCTTGGGAATGCCACATCTCAAAAGCGAGCCCTGGAACACCATCTGGACTCGCTCAAGAGCCCTACAATGTTATCCAGTTGAAAAGGCTTTAGTAAATCCTTTGATACTGTCTCCCCAGAGCATTCCTCTGGAGAAGCTGGATGCTCACGGCTTGGACAGGTGCACTGTTTGCTGAGTAAAACACTGACTGGATGGACAGGCCCAGGGAGTGGTGGGGAAAGGAGATCCACCCAGCTGGTGGCCTGTCACTAGTGATGTTCCCCAGGGCTCAGTGTTGCGGCCAGTCCTGTTTAAGATCTTTATTCACGATCTGGACAAGGGGATCAAGGGCACCCTCATTCAGTTTGCAAATGACACCAAGTTGGATGTGAGTGTTGATCTGCTGGAGGGCAGGAAGGCTCTGCAGAGTGATCTGAACAGGCTGGATTGATTGGCCAAGACCAATGGTATGAGGGTCAACAAGACAAAGTGGCAGGTCCTGCACTCGGGACACAACAACCCCCTGCAGTGCTGAAAGGAGGTTGTAGTGAACTGGGGGTTGATGTCTTCTCTCAGCTAACAAATGACAGGACAAGAGGAAATGGCCTAAAGTTTCAACAGGGGAGGTTTAGATTGCACAGTAGGAAAAAATTCTTCACTGAAAGTGTGATCAGGCTGTCCAGGGAAGTGGTAGAATCACCAAACCTGGAAGGGTTCAAAAGACATGTAGCTATAGCACTTGGGGATATGGTTTAGTGGAGAACAGAGTGGTGCTGTTGGACTCCACAGTCTTGGAGGTCCTTAATGATTCTATTTCCAACCTTAATGATTCTATGAAAACTAAAGTCTTCTTCAGATGTAACTGGGGGGATGTCCACACCATACTGAATTTCAAGACTCCTGCCTCCCCTGAAGCCTCCTTGTCTGTACAGAATTATCAGGGGGCAAATGACATACTGAACCACCACACTAAATCAGTATCAATAACCCCAAACTCTGGGCCATGGCAGGGAGACATCTTTTGTCAAACATATGCCTTGATTTTGATATGGAAACAGCTCCCTTTTTCATGTTCTCATACGTGTTTTCTTCCTTAATATTTTTTTTTAGAGAACATAAGATCTGCCACCTATTAAAATATAAGCTTTGAAGGTAGAAAACGCTTCCAGAAATTATATTGGGAATCTTACTGAACTTTATCAAATTTGGAGTCATCATTCTTTCCATACAAGTGTGCACTTCATTACTTGGTAATGGAACAATAATTGCTCTTCAGTTATGCAAGATGCACCTTTAATTTACAAGGGGTTTCTGGAGAGGTAATGACAGATGCTTAAAAAAATCAAATGTGAGAATATGAAACTTGTTATGTAAAAGATAATGGAACCCACAGAGTAGTCTGCCCGCTGGGTCACAGTCTCAGCTGGTATAAAGGCACAGTGCTGATGTTTTGTCTTCTGCATTCTTAAAACACTGAACCTGAAGCCAAATTAATCGTATTACTTCGCGCTTTAATCTAACTGAATCTCACAAATGAAGCATCATCAGTGTAGGTCAACACCTGACATCCCTGCTTTCCTGACAGCTTCCTACGCGCTCTAGGTAAGGCTGCCAGCAACTCAGCAGAAGGCATTTTCCCCCTCTCAAATTATACTTCCCGATGACAAAACATATTGAGTGTGAAACAAAGATAGCAAGCTATATATTTTCTTGCTTCTAAAACTAAACTCAATATAAAACCTCCTAGGAACTACATGGTGAGAGAAAACCTTGAGTTAAAAATGACCATCATTCCAAACAGTCTCCATTTTCTTTTCCCCAAACTTGACCACTGTGAATGGGAGCTCAGTGCAGCATTTCAAAAACCACATGTTCACTCACAGCCTTTCCAGACAAAATGTCAACCCCAGACTCGGAGCATTTGCGTTCGTTGATGCGTGGCAACGCTCGCAAGATCGGGAGCAGCACACCATCCAAATGTCATCTGTGTGTGCAGATGCACTATCAAGTGCACCTCCTCATATGACTAATTTTCCAATTAAGATTGAAATTGTGTTGTGCTAGAAACACAACAAACACATGGGAAGATCTTGTTCTTGCTCCGTAGGGATTTACTATCAAAGATACACTGATTTTACTCTAATCTACTTGTTTTTACTCAGCAAAGCACTGGCTTTTGCAATATGTCAATTTTGCGCTGCAGAACTTGACTGTGTTTTACTGCCTTGAAGCAGTTTAGCATGACATCCAGTGGGAAAAATTCAAAAAAACCCCAAAGATTGGCAAACGCTTAGAAAGCTTGCTTCACCCACTCTGATCTCCATGCCAGAGCAGACATACTATTAGCAGGATCCAACTATCTAATCTGAGACTTGTTCAGATCCAAATACATAAATTGCATCACAACAGCAATTGCTGAGTAGATATACCCTGAAGAAGCTCAGCCTTTCAGTCTGTCTGGAAGGACAATAAAACAATGATCAGAGACTGCAAAACTTTCAGCAAGGAGAGCCCTGTTTAATCTACTGGAAAAAGACATAATGAGATGCAGTGCTTGGAAGCTGAAATTAGATAAATCAGACAAGAAATAGGCACATTTTTAACCGCTGCAACCATCCACCTTAGGATATTTCACGTACACCATCACATCAAGTCTTTAAAGTCAGGGCTGCTGACAGATGTGCGACACAGCTCACAAAGAAACACGGGCTTCATGCAGTAATTCTTAGACAAAGCTCTGTCTCTCACACCACGCTCCAGCTCAGATTAGATGACCACAAATGGTCCCTCTTGACCTTAAAAATCTACAATGACACTCGAGTAATGGTAAAAATGTCTTCAAGGAGTCGTGGCTCTGCACAACCCCGAGAGACCGTGAATGCGTGACAGTTCTGTGCCAATAGCCTTGTGTCACTTCCATCCCATACAAACTGGATGAGGGCCAGTGACACAGCCAGGCTGGACAGCTGGCAGTCAGGAATCAAATTTAGTTCCTTGCTCTTGGGTTAGCAGAAGCTCAAAGGACTATTAAAAAACCACCATGTACCTTATGAAGCAGCTTCCCCCCCAAAACATCAGCTGCCTGAAATGCTGGGGACTTTGAAAAGAAAGGAAGAAAAATGGGTCTAATTCACATTTCCCAGCTGAGGGTTGCTATAGTGTGTGGTCTTCATAAAAATGGCACAGCAAGAACGACAAAAAAAATTCTCTCTTCCCCAAATAACCAAGCAAATTTAAAATAGTTAATCCTGGAAACATTTTCAAAAGATTAGCCATGGCTCAACAAATTTGAACGATGATAATTTTTAATTTAATTTAAAGTTGAACATCCTTGTGTAATAATGGCAGAGATGAAGGACTATTAGGGAATAATCTTGTTTACGGATCAGTGAACTCAGAAAATTGCCAAGGCACTGTGAAACATATTCCTTATTCACACCTCATAATTAACTGAGTGTTCTGCTGCAATATTAAAGTCATCTTTGTTATGTGAAAGCTGCTCATGTGGGCTGGGATGCCACTGAGGGGGTCTCATTCGGTTCTGGCATTTCCAAACTCCTGAGAAAAAGCACCTTCAATCCATAAAAACAGACTCCCAAAGTGTAAGGGAGGGCAGAGAAAGCCTTCGGTCCATGACAAAAACAAGGCTTATGCAGAGAAAAAAACCACCTCCCTCTTTCCCTAATGCCATCTGGGAGTGTTTCTCTTTTAAAGGCAATTGAAAGAAGAAAATACAGTTCTCTTAATTAATTCACACTGAAAGGCGCTTTTGATGGAGTCAAGAGGCCAAATCAGATCAAAGTAAATAATGCAACAAATAGTGACATGAAAGCCCTGGGACAGCAGCTATCATGGCTCGCACTGTCTAGATCTTCATACTCAAAAAAACCCACAAATGCTGAAGCTTTCAGCTTGTAGGAAAGCAGAGGAGGATGGGGGGGGGGGGGGCTTTATCCTTTCAGCAAATTTTAAGAAAGAAATTATCAATTTACTGGAAGGAAGACTTTTGCTGAGGTAGATCTGCTAAAGACTTGGAAAATCCTGGACTGTGTCATGGATTATTTTATGTCAGATTTTACGTTTGTGAATTGGGGTAAATGCTCAGACTTTCTGCCCCTTGGTTTATAGAGGTAACGCTTCTCCCTGACTGACAGAGCATAGACACGAGGTGATCCTGCCCCTCTACTCAGCCCTGCCGGGGCCACATCTGGAGTGCTGTGTCCAATTCTGGGCTCTCCAGTACAGGAGAGACACGGAGCTCCTAACGGGTCCAGTGGAGGGCAACAAAGATGATGAGGGGACTGGAGCATCTCTCTTACTGAGCTGGGCCTATTCAGCCTCAAGAAGAGATGACTGAGAGGGAACCTCATCCATGTCTGTCAGCATCCGACGGGTGGTTGTGAAGAGGATGCAGCCTGACTCTTCTTGGTGGTGTTGAGTAATAGGACAAGAGACAACAGGCAGAAACTGATGCAAAGGAAGTTTCAGCTGAACAGGAGGAAGAACTTTGTGACCAACCACCAGAACAAGCTGCCAGGAGAGGCCGTGAAGTCTCCCTCACTGGAGATAGTCAGAAGCTGCCTGGACACAATCCTGAGTAACATGCTCTAGGGGACCCTTCTTGAGCAGGGAGGTTGGACCAAATGACCCACTGTGGTCCCTTCCAGCCTGGCCCATTCTGGGATTTGGTGACATGCACACCCTGGGTCCCAGGCAGCTAAGACAAAGACAGAGCAGCTGCAGCTTCTCTGCACTCCAACTACAGGGGACAAAAGAAAATTGCTGAAGCCAAGGAAAAGCAGTGAAGAGGACTCAGTCTCATAAGTGGGTGTCTGAAGAAGCCCATGAGCTTTGCCCAAGCCAAAGGTCCTTCGCCCAAGGTTAATTTGAGGTATTATTGATCCCCAAACAGCAATTACAAAGGGGAGGATATATTTTAAACCCACATCTACGTAACTGAGCCCCAGATACAGCAGCTACAGATGTCAATGTTGTCATCTCTGGCCCCAAAATTATCCAGGCCCATCTTAGCTCAGTTTAGCATCTTGCTCCAGCCTTTCCCCTCTAATGGGGAACAGGCCAGGCAGTTGGAGGATGCTCCTCTGCCAAAGCCAGTACACAGAATTCAAAACACAGTAATAAAACATACTCAGATTTTCCATTCCGATTTTTACTGTACATGTTACCTAAACATACGACAGTCAGAGCAAAAGAATAAACAATAAAAAAAAAAGTGTGATGCCATAAATCAGCACTGAAAAAACTCAACTTTTGAATAGCACATTTAGAACAGAAAGAACAAGCAATAATACTCTGAATAAACATTCAAGTCCCAGCATCTGGAGTACTGCATGTTATTCTGAGACCTCCCCTTCTTCTGCCCAATTCCTAAAGGATCCATCAGAGATCTAAGAGGTTCAGGAAAGGGTAATAAGGCTCATCAGACACATGGAATGGTGTTTGCGTGAGGAGACAGTCAAGAGAACAGGGCTCTCCACCCTGGAAAGGGAGTACACATACTGTATACACATAGAAAATTATGAAGGGCTTGGGGAAGTGAATTAGAGAAATTACTTTCTACTTCTTATCACACAAAGTCAAAGGGCTCCCAATGAAATTATCAGTTTTCAAGGAAACAAAAAGATTCCTTCATAAGGTGTGTAATTAAAATCACAGAACTCATTGCGACAAGATGCCCTCAAAGACAGAGGACAGAAGGGTTCGAAAAAGGAAATTAGGCAACTCCACAGAGGACAGGTCCATGGAGAGTCTTAAACACAGTGCTCTAGATACGGCACTGAGATCCATAGACTCTAAATCACTGACTGGCACAGGCCCAGTGAGGAGAGATAACCCTGCACTGGCCCTGTTCCCATTCTTTTTTTCTCTGTAAGCATCTAGTAATGACCACTGATATCAGAGCTAGATGGACCGATGGTTTGATATGGTGTTCCCATCATGTTCTTGTATTATGTTAAATATACTGATAACGACTTCAATGGACAAGTCCTAATTGAAAGTAAAAGGAGTTCTTGGGTTTTTTTTCCCCCCAAAGAAATATCATGAAAAAATTCCTCTATTTATATTAATGCATAGCACTAGACTAAATGCATGAACAAATGTTTTCTAGGTGGAAAGCTATCCATCATTTCCAAAAGCTTACACACGGGCAATGAATGAAGGAATTTGGTTTTCCATACTGAGTAATTCCATGATGGAGATACCATTCAGGATCGTATGCAGGGTCATGACAGTGAATCCACAGTATGTCAGCCAAGATCAGCAAAGGAATGCTGATGGTAACAGATTGATTAGAAAGATCAGCATTAGCAGCCATTTAGATCACAGACCAGGTGACAGCTTTCTAAAACGAAAATTTTAGAAAACGTACCAAAAACATTTGTAGTCTAAGCAATTCATCTGCTGAAATAAATGTGTGACATAATGAACAGTGGAGAGAACAGGGGAAAAGAGGGAGAACAACAAAAACCAATGAACTGAGCTTACTACCAGAACAAAAAAGAAACATCTCTCCTTCAAACATTTACAGATAACTCACAGGCACAGCAGCAGTGATACAAGATGCTGTCATGAGATTAGACAGAGATTACAGCAAATGTAATTAAATTAACTCATGTCAAAATATTCCGAGAGAACCAAGACCATCGTTTTACAGCAGCTTTGTCTCCTACAGACATTTCTAACATGGTCTTGTAAGAACAGTATGTGCAACAGTTTTGTATGATCAGATAAAATTGCACTTTATGGCAGGGAAATAACAGTAATGTTCCCTCTCCCTTCCACTCCAAACTGAAAATTACACTTTCCCTGAATTTTATTTTGAACAATCAGTGAAGTCCTTGCATCCATGGAAAACTTTCTTCTTAAGTTTTTCCTGCTAATTTTCCTCTACTAAAATGAACACCCAGAGGCTGTGCTGGCATCTTTCACAGATTAAATGAAATTGTATTTTATTCCATACTTTTTGTACTACTACATCCCAAGTGCAATCATAGTTTCAAAGCACTAATTTTACATTTAATATTTCCTTACTCCAGAGTTGATTTGCAAAACCAAGGGATTTCACAGATCACAAAAGGATAGATTTGAACAGACTTTTCATCTCCCAGCCTGAGCAAAGGAGCTGCAGAAAACATGCTGCCAACCAAAGCTTTAAACAGAGGGATCAACTGCATTATCCACATGGCAAAAGAATGATACTTTCTTAAGACAACCAAACCAAACTTTTAGAAAGGAGGTTAAAAATAAATAAAAATAAGAACCACAGAATTCAAAAGGCAAAGCAGAGTGTCACCAGATGCTGCGAGACCTATCAGACCTGGAAAGCAAACCCTCGACAGGAGCATTCCAACAGCCCAAGCACAAACCTTGTCTTTCACGGCTTACTTTGGACAGTATCTGAGTTTCAGCACGGATGTTTGGGAATGTGGAATGCATTTACAAGAGTCCCTTCTGCGCTGCAGTTTCCTGCATATTCACGTTCTGGAAATTGCTTAAAAGAATAGGAACAAAAAATCTGCACTTCAAAGATCTGCAGTCAGGAGAGAAACGTGTGTTCCAGCATTTCCAAGCCAAGTAGAGGATTAAGGTTTCTAATGCACTAGTTGGAAAAGAATATTGGGATAACTGCATTAGAAATGTGAAAGAGGATTTACTACTCTTCTTTAGATTAAGTTGAAGATTAAGTTTCTAGTCAGAGAAGAATCCATTCATCTTGGAAAGCATACAGGGAGGATGGGAGAAGCATTAAACATGCTAGCAGATTTTGTCTCTTTTAACCAAATATTAAATCTCAACAGCTACTTCACATTAAAAAAATCAAAGTAACACCCATCACACAACTGAAACCATCTACCTGAAGTCTCATTTGATGAGATTAGTGTCCTCATGGTTTTGAGCAAATAATTGCTTTTACCAGCCTGTGAACACTTAAAGCCACATAACTTAGTCCTGAGAGCCTGCTGTCCTTCACTTAAATACATGCTGTGATTGCCAGGTTCACAGAGGAGACACGGATCAGCTTGGAAAGCATCAGTCATTAATGAGGTAGGTAGTTACAGCTGAACCCTTCACTCCCGAGAACAGCCTCAAAGTTTCCACTAGATGTCCAAAAATGTGCCTGGAAGTCAAAGTGTAAGAGAGAAATTGTTCAATTAGATTAGCTATCCAGAGAAATACCTGCAACAATCTGGGTATCATCTATCTTCAGGTGTTGTGGTTGTTGTTTTTTTTTGTTGTTGTTGGGGGTTTTTTTTATTATTATTTCCTGGGTGACTGAAATTCTGTGTCAAACTAACCTAGATTTACTGCAAGGAAAATGACCTGGCAAGCCATTAGGGTTTTTTCTTGTTTCTCAGCCGCTGTTAATTCCTTGACACTGGTTTACAGGGCTTTCAGGGAAAGCCAGTGAACACGGGCACACTGCTATTTCAAACGCTGGTTTAATGAGACTGCCATGAACTGTGAATAGAAAGGCAGTCCTGTGAAGTAAAGGGAATGAACAGAGACTCCTGTGAGTCAGCTCTGGGACACACAGACTGCACCTACAAATTGGGGATTTCCAATTAGCAGCACAGGGAACAGAAGAGGCCGACATACAATGAAGTGACTGCGACTTCAGGGCTTAAACGCAACTCCCACTAATGAGAGAAAAAGACCCCTTTTCCTCTGCACACGAATGAATAAGCCATCAGCATCTTTCAGAAGATGCAGGGGGAAAAAAAAAAAAACAACAACAACAAAAAAACCCCCAAACCAGTCGTTAACTTTTCTTTCGGATTCTGTTTTTCACAGCCTGGTTCTTTGTCCCAGGCACAATTTCCACTCATGAATTCACAAAAATGGATTTTCACAAACTAAATGAGAGGATCTTTAAAGACTAAAAAGTCTTCCCTAAAAAAAAAAAGGGCAACAAAAAAAGTTTAAACATATTAGTACATCAACAGCTACGAAAAATAACATCAGACTCAGTCTTGTCCCTTTTTTCTAACATTTAATCTACATGAAGCCAAAGTGCTTCAGTTTATTCGCTGTTTACCAAAAATAGGCTCTCTTGGTACTGTCACTGGGGGATATTATTTACTTTCCACTTCCTTCTCAGAAGCATTTAAAAAGAGGGAGAGAGGTGGTTTTCTGTACCGCAAGACAAAAAAAACACCCTATCCAGACCAATGGATGAAACACGGATCCAATAAAAGGTGTCAAATTTAAAACCAAGCCTCTTCTATGCAAACAAGTGCTTGTACAAGTGCCTGTTTTTCCATCCACAAAGAAGCCAAGAGTGAGAGCAACTGTGGCTCCACACCACCCCAAGCACCAGAGCAGAGCAGGCTCCTGGTTTCTGCCTGGCTCTCCAAGCTCTGTCCTCCTCAAACCCAAGCAGCAAGCACAGGGAAGACTCCTAAGTTAGCTGTAGGGTGGAGGAGAGCCAAACCCCAAAGCTGGAGAAATTAGGTCAAAAAAACTGGGCAGCCCAGGGAGCAGAAACCCATGGGGGGCAGGGGGAGGAGGAGACAAGCACAGACAGCAAGTGCTGATATCTGGAAAAGCCCAAAGGGATCTTTTTACCTTGATGGATGAAGTTCCTACAAGCAGAAGACTGAACTGGAGAAATGGGAGCTGTGGGGAGCACACAAATAATGCAACAGGCAGTACAAAGGCATAGGTTGGGGCCCTTGAATTGGCTGGGCAAGGACTTTGGGGACAGAAACGTGGGAGGGACCTGGGGAGTTTGACTTTATCACAGTGGCTTTTGAGGAAAGCAGCAAGATCCAAGAGGCAAAGCCTGAGGAGCAAAGATTGGAAGCAGTTAAATAAATAAGGAGAAGCAAGGAAGGGAAGAGATGAGGGATGGCTGGAATAGGTGAGGCAGGACAACAAACTGGGGAGAGACGAAGGGTCTGCCAGAAGAAACTGCACGTGCCGGGGTTCATTCCTCTCCAAGTCTGGAAGGGAAGATCATGTCATTGTGCCTCCTCTGTAAGGAAACACCTAAAGGAAAAAGTCCCTCATCTCTCAATACTGACTGCTATAGAGCACAGTCTACTGCTGCCACCAGCGAGTTTGCTCGCTCAAGTGGCAGATGTTAATGAGATAGGTCCAAAGGTTTCAATCCAACTGTTAATACCCATGTGGCTCCCCACTACAAAATTTCTGGCTATTCACTTTACTTATTCTGAATAGTAAGGAAGTTACACATCCAGAAACTATGCCAAAAGTACTTTAAAAGATTACAGACCGAAGCAACAAACTGCAAGGAAATACCAGCACTCGATAGTCTGTACACAGAGAAATTATCTAGAAGCTGTAAATCTGTATCAAGAGCAGAACTTGAATAACATGAAGTAAATAGGGCATGGGGCCGTGCTTTGGACAAGGAAGAAACAAAATACTGAATAGTTACTCATTAAGTGAGCACCATCCATTCTGGGCAATGAATCAAGCAGGGAACATGCAGCAAAAAAATTGCTATGTGATAGTGCAATTAGCAACTGTCACAATATAAACACACAGGGAGGCCAAAATTAAATCAGGTCTTTCTTACCTGGTGAGTGCTTAATTTTGCTGCATAATGAGGTCTAAACCTGTCTTTTTGTGTGTGCATGCAACATGGTGTTAGTCATCACCATACCAGAGCAGTGCTGTTTTTAAGTAAACTTTGGTCAGCCAGCAATGAGTTCAGTTACTTGCACTGAAACAGCACTTGCAGATTTCAAAGATTAAGACACACAATGCCACAAGTATGCATAAGAGATAGTGCTTGGCTTTGTTTCCTTTTTTTTTTTTTTTCTTTTTTTTTTGGAGGGGGAGAGAAGTCTTAAAGCAACAACCATATCACGCAAATAGAGGTGGGAAAGGAGCATGTATTACTGTGCCTCATCTCCCAGCACACGCCATGGGAACAGAGAGATGTAATTATTTTCCCAAGATTACACAAGGGTTCTCTGGCTGACAGTTGCCAGCCAGAGCGTGTAAATCCTTGGCTGAATCCAAGGCTGTAAGCATGGGGACACCCACCTCTCACATGTTTCTAGACTCCAGCAGGGCCTTCTGGTGGCCTCAAGTTTCATCTGTGCATGACAATAAGTATCATCACTGACTGCAGTGATGAGTTCATGGAATTCAGGAAGATTCATTCAACATTTCCTAAACAGACAGGACAGACACAGCAGTAGACAGAGCTATTGCTCAGACTCGCTTGTGTTGTCCTGTTCTCAGTTCAGTTTTTAATATCAATTAAAAAAAAAGAAAAATAAATCAGCCCAGGCCAGTGAAAATTCAGAACTTTCTTTTCTCTCCTTTCACACAAGAACATCACGGACTAAAAGCTTGACCCTTTATTTTCAAAACCTCACAACCCTCAGGAGACCATCAAGAAAAGAGGAAGGGAAAAGCCTTGGATGGCTCCACTGCTTAATGTTCCAGATTCCTCATTTTGCTTTCCTAGAGAAGAAAATCATTTTGACTGCTGGGGTCCCAGACCTTTTTCAGCACAGGCTGAATCCCACACTGTCCTGGAATATCCCCACCAGCTATTGCTTTCATGTTTGCAAAGCCCTTTATCACTTCCTTGCTATTTTGCTCTCGCATAGCAAGGACTTCTTAGGCCAGTGACAAGTATCTAGGCTTTTCTTTTGGTCAGGAACAAATGTGTAACAAATAAATTACCTTACTGTTTTCTCAGAGGCAAGCAATGCTTTTTACTGCTGCGCTTTGCACATGAACACAACCACCACTGACCTCCAGACTGTGTAAGTGCCACTATGAACAACTTACCCAAGTTTAAGAAAGTTGTACCATATTTAACAGAAAGTGTCTTCCTCGCACTCCTATAACCCAGGCAGTTTCGTATCCTCAGCCACACCTTCCTATAAAGCACCCTCCAATAAATTCAAGAAAAAGTAGTTTGCACACATGAAATCCCACATCTGGGAAACTGGTCACACTGCTCTGCCCATATCAGTTACAAATCTAGGATGTAGCACTACACTGTGTGGCAAGGAAAAGCATTAGAAATGCAGCTGAGGCTTCTGCTTTTTGAACAGCAACTTCATGTTAAAGCAGAAATGTACTATCACATTAGTTTTGGGTTTTTTTAATAATTTAAAAATCACTGCTACACAAGATTTGGAAATAGAAGCACCCAGTGTGGAAAAGCCAAGCCAGCACCAGGGAACTGCTATGTAGTCACCACATGTTGTGTGCCAGTGCTTTCCCCCACCTCTCCCTTTGCTCTTCCTTCGTCCCAAAGAACAGCATCTGTTTCAGCTCAAACACTGACCATGCGTGCTGTGCAGGGACTCAGGGAAGATACATTATGACCTCAACATATTTTTCCTCACAGTATATCAATCCTTGGGCCAGCACAGCCATCCCTGGAATGCACCACGTTCTGCACGGCATTTCCATTTTCCTTCCCTTGCTGCTGTAAAAGGAAACAACAGCGCTGCCGGTTTAGTCATCAGATAATATTTATCCCTGCTATAGCCTTAAGGATTTCATTGAATTTTGGATCAATGGGGTCTTGTGCCTGGATCCCACAGAGCTAACAAGCAGAGAGCTCCCTCACTCTCTTTTGCACACACACACAGATTTAAAGTGATACTGCTGGGCACAGATCCAAGTACACCTGCTTCTTCTGTAACTTAGAAAAAAAATTTCAAGTAAAATAATTACATAAAAATAACCCTCAAAAAATTAATGCAACAGTTTGCATACACAGAAAACATTAAAAAACGGTCTACTGTCCATTCCAAGGGAAGAGTCTCTCCAGCTAAGTCACCAACAGCAAGTAGATGCAGTAAAAAGGAGTTTATAGGACACCAAAGACAAACGGATTTCAATTTCAAAAGTATGCAAGCTATTGTGAAGTCTTGTTTTTCAAGAAGCTTAGACTGTGAGCCCACCACAGGCTCATTTACAACACTCAAAACTCTCAGAGGGATTAGGTACTATGAGGGTGTTCATGGGCTGGACAGCATTTAGCAGTGCTAAGTGTGAGGCACATAGGACATGACAGGAACCACAACTAACTAAAAAAACTAAAGAGGTCAAAAAATAGATCTCCATTTTCAGTGGGTTCAACAAATCATGAAAAAGGGAATGTGACAACAACAATGGACACAAGTCGCACAAGGGACTGTGATAGCCTGATTTTTATGTGTATATATAATCCTTATTAAATGTGATTGTGGATCTGACAGAGTATTGCTGTAGTGAGCAACTGCTTTTTAACAGTATCAATATTTATACTGCACCATCACAGTGAAAACTCTGAGGCCTCATTCCAAACAGAAGTACAAGCCTGACTTGGAAGTTCTCGTCTGCCCTTCTCCATTTGTGTCATGTGGGAAGGCACATGTGGCCACAACCTTCTTTCAGGTTTTAAAACCCATGGAGATCGATCAAACCCAGAAGAGATTCCAGTTACCTCGTTTCAGTAGCACATGCCAGCATTCCCCAAAATTGCAATAAATTGTGGTGATAAAATCTACAATTTCATCCAGACTAAGTCATTCCTTACTCCTGAAGGCAGCCAGGACTGCAACCCACATATTCTCTGGATAGCTGAAGATAAGAGCAAGTGACAATAAAGAACAAGAACTTCTCTGCACCAAGAATTTACATAACCAGCTCCAGTTACAGCTAATTAGACTGATTCCTTTAACTCCTCCATTACATCTTCCTGCATTTTTCAGTTAGCTCTAGTAAGAAGATGTATAATAAATTATTATTAAATAGAAACCTAATTGATCACTTTTTAACTACTCAAAAGTACAGATGAATCCATGCACTACTATTTTATTCTAATTAAGACCTTACAATTAGTAATCTGGTGCACTAAACAAGGTACCTGAAGCTACTTCACTGTGCCAAAACTGCCCTCCAGCTTTGGAGCTTTTGAAATATTTAAAACTTTTCCTCCCTCCCTTTTGCCAGGGAAAAAGACCTACACAAGTCAGACAAATGTCAATTACAATGAAAAACTGTGTAATTAATCTTACAGACTTGACAGCGATTTCATTTTTTTTTCTTCTTTTTTCATCTATAGCAAGGGTGCTTCCTACTTCATATCATATAATATGCCAAGAGCACTGAAGAAAGACAGGGTACAGAAAGTATCTCAACTATTTTAATCTGTCCTGTGAGGAGTCAGCAAAGAATTCAGTAAGCAGGCCACAGTCAAATGATCTGTTAGTGATCCCCAGATAGTGGACAGGGAGCTGCAGTGCACTTAACCTTACTGTTCCACACTACCACAAGCACTGTCCACGTGGTGAGAATTGAGATCACTTGAGATTACAAACGCTGTAGCTGCACACTTATTTTTCATAGTGACCAGTAAACACTGACATGAGACAAGCAGGCACTGGTCAAATTGCCTAGGCTCTACAAGGCTGCCATTCCATACAACAAGAAGTTAGCCAGCATTACTCTGCCTTCAGAGGAAGCAGGAATTCAGAGCAAGGTGCTAGTGGTTGCCAGCAGTGTTTTAGGGAAGTGTCTTCCAAAGCAGCTTCCACTAACCCCACCCAGGCTTTCTCACAGGGCTCTGAGGCACCACTCTCACACACACACGTGTGGCAGCAGGCTTCCCTCTCAGCCACTGGGACCCAGCCAGCTCTACTTTGGGCATTCCACAACGAAGCATCACACATCAAGTTGTCGCAAGTGTGTTGTACACAGTCAGTCACTTGAGAAAAGAAGCTGAGCAGCTTACACCATGAGAGCCCCTTTTTAAAAAGAAAGCAGCTACGTACGTGCCAAGCTTGATTTGCCATGTGCAGACACCCTTCACAACACTTGAAGAGGCAGCTGCCGGAAAGCAAATGCCAACTGGCAGCGTGGATGAGTTCTCTCTGAAGCCATCCCACATGCACGGTCTCTCCAACACAACTTCTGCAGCCTCTCCTGAAGAGGCTGGAAAATCAGAGGTTTTCCCCACGGTGTGAGAAAGGGACCTTCCAAAAAGCTGGGGTAAAGGAGGGTATCTCAAAAAAGTACAAAGCAAAGGAGGGGGAAGAAGGAGCAGCAGGAAGAAAGGAAGAAACGGGAGTAAAAGAAGCAAGGAACAAGATGAAGCAAGACAGGAGATGGTTTTGAATAGATACTCCCCTCCACTGAGGGTGTCAGCCTGTTCTCCCAATTAACAAGCAATAGGACAAGGAGAAACGGCCTCAAGTTGTGCCAGGGAAGTTTTAAATTGTGTATTAGGAAAAAATTCTTCACTGAAAGGGTTGTCAACAACAGGTTGCCCAGGGAGGCAGCAGATTCACCATCGCTGGATGGTGCCTTAAAAGATGTGCAGAGGTGGCACCCAGGGACATGGTTTAGTGGTTGTCTTGGCAATGCTGGGGTAACAGTTGGACTCTAATTTAGAGGTCTTTTCCAACCTAACCAATTCTATCATAGTATTCATTAGGGGAAATGAAGACAAATACAAGTATCAAAGAGACTAAAATCATCAAGAGAAAAGCGGAGGGATCACAACTTCAGTGTTGTGCTCAGGTTACTCCTCCCCACCAGGCCTTAAACTTCAGAGGCAAGATGTTAAATGAGGCTTTTACACAGCCCACTCTGGTCTGGAACATCAGAAGACACCAGGGTCACTCACACTTTCAAATTCACTACTCATTTGTGGATAGAGCAAATAAAATAAAGAACTTTAAAGCTGTTCCCAACATCCAGAAGAGCCTCTGTGCCAGAGCAGCTGCCACTTACCCACTCCAGAAAGTCTTGACTTCCTTACCATTATTGTGTCACAGATTCCCACAGGGAGAGGCAACACAACCAAACCCACTGCCTCCCTTGTTAAAAACAAAACTAAAAGTCCAACGATCCCCAAGTCACACCAATCAGGGAAAACACCCACAGGACAGAAGCTCTCAAGTGGGATGAACATCTGAAATACAGATGCAGGAAACTGACTTTGGAAGCTACAGATGTCATGCCTATATGCCATCAGTACTAATGCAGCAACCAGAGTACTTAAAACAAACAAAACCAACAACAAACAAAGAGCTCCTACTGAAATGCATACTAAAGGGTGTTACATGGGAATAAAATGCTCCCTTTCCCAGGCTTCAGGAGTTCTACATGGGGAGAACCACAGCAGGTAATTCCTGATCTATAAAAAGAACAAAACGCTTTCTCCAAGGAATAAGCAGTGCAGGGCAACACATTATTACTGGCCTCCAAATTATATCACACTGTGAGTGCTTTGTAGTTAGAACCAAAAATGAGCAACAAAGGGCAAGCTGCGCAAGGGCTACCAGGGATACTGTACAAAGGTCAAGGCTAAAAGGAAAAAAAACCCCACATGCTGGCACAGATCCATGGGGTGGCTGCTGAGTCACATCCCCTTAAATGCTCCTACTAACTCTGTTTCACAGGAATAAGGGAATCAAGCACTATTCCTGTGCCGGAGCATGGCCCTGGAGTCCTTCCTTCCCAAAGAAGATGCCAAGAATTGCTGGATGAGACCAGTGGAAAATCCTTCTGTCATTGCCTGAGCCCAGCTCTCCCTGTTACATGCACATTCTAAGGCATAGAGCAGAAGTGGGCATCACCTCTGCTTTCATATATATGTATATATATATAAAAATATGCACATATTCTACACGTATGTGTACACATGTGCAGAAATTATACCCACAAACATACATAGAGATACACAGCAATATCCCATAATAAGCTACTTAAACTGCACTCACCTCACTTCAGGCATTATTGTATACATACTCCTCCCTCTTCACATTCAAAACAACACGACAGTTTTTGCTTTCTCCATGGAGAAGTTGGGAAGAAAAGCATTGCCTGCCAGTACTGTATTAGGACAGAGAGTTCCAGGATACGGAAAGTCCTCAGATACTCCCGTCTTTCTTCCCTTAACACTCCTACTTTTTCCTCTCTTCCCTCTCCGGTAGCATAAGAAAAATTACAGCGTATTTCAGGATAAAAACAGCTAAAACAAAGTGACCTGACACTTTAAGGTAGGATCAAGCTGCAGGTACCTCCGAATGGCCCACATGGCTCTGCTGGGCACAGAAAGGCCTCCGCTCCGCTGCTCCTCAGACGATGCCGGGTGGCAGGAGCTCCAGGTGCCCCGGTGAGCAAAGCGATGCTTCCCGTTCTCCCGGCCGGCCAGGGGGACCTGCAGCGGGGCAGAGGGAGAAGCCGCGGGATGCCGGGCAGGTCTCTGGTGGATCCCTCCATTTCTCCTGATTACACGTGCCGAGAAAAGGGAAAAAAAAGAAAGGAAAGGGGGAAAGAAAAGGATTTAAGGATTTTTCTTTTCCCACTTTTACTTATCAAAAGGTTGAACGTCATGAAATCAGCACAAGAAGATACCGAACTACGACAGGTGACATTTTATTTAATTCAAAAGACAAAGTCTTTGCCTGCTCGGAGGACAGGATTTATTAGCTCCTAACTAGATATAGAAGAATAGAATGAACAGCAACAGAAGATGAGCGCTCCTGTATCAAGCTGTTCTCTGAACCTCTGGTAAGATGGGAAGCCCTGTGAGGAAGAATATGGTGCCCTTCCTCATTTTTTGCTTCAGAAAATAATTGATGTTCCACCTCTTTTAAACAGAAAACAAATCTGTACAGGTTGGAGGAAGGAGCAGGAGATGAGTTTCAGCAGCACATAGAAGGCTGTTTGTTTTCTGCTGTCCCTTAAAGTCAAACGCAGGAAAGAAGTCCTGAGCAGCACAAACAACTGATGAGTGCACAATACATAGCACCAGAGCAGATATGAAAATGCAGCACATCTGGACTACTGAGCTTCATTCCTACAAGCTGTGCAAGTGCCACATCTGGGTAACTGGATGCCATTAAAGCAAAGAAATAACTTGAGGAGGGCACTGGAATGTGAACCTTTTGGAAGGGAGAGACTGAGGGAAGGAGGAAGGCACAGATTTCCCACCAATTAATTAACAGTTTTGTTCCCTTTACCCAGGCAGCTCCTGGAACATGCCTGCCAGACTATAAATGCAAGTGTTAACAAGTGTGCCGGCTGTCAGTCCCCAGAAATCTCCCTGGCTACTTGCCCACCATTATGAATTACTTATGCAGTCAAAAGAGGAGAAATCCTTTGCTGATCCATCATACCTGCCCTCTGATTGATATTGCTGCTAGAGGAGCCAGAGGAAGGGCAGGGGAGCATAAAACATGGTCTGTCCCCTATTCGGACCTAGAGAAAGGGCTGAGATGGGAGGGAAGCAGATGGTCCTGAAAGAGGAGAGCCCTTCTTCTCCTCCCTACATTTGCTGCTCTCGCCCTGTGCCAACTCTGGCACTCCCCAAACACCTCTAGGAGCTGACTCAATTCAGTGCTGCAGAAACATGAATTCAGTATCCTTTTTTATGGTGTCCTAGGTTTTTTATAACCCAGATACACGAGCACAGGCAGGGGTGTGACAGGTTCCAGAGCTGGTGGGGCAGCACCGGTGGGAGCACAAGAAATGATAGCAGGAACAAGACTTCTTATTCTCAGTGGCAGTAAGCTCTTACATTCACTCACTGGCAGATCTGCACCAGAGATGTTTTGGCAGAGAAACAGATAAAAAACCCCAGCTTCTATAAAACAAAGGACTTCTGACTTTTAATGGAGATAGCAAATTGCATAGTTATTTGTGACACTAAGAGAGTGGGGGGGTACAAACTTCAAAGTTTTTAATTTTTCTCCAGCAATTGCTGAGAGCTGCTAATTATTCCAACCATTCCAGAATTGGATGGATATTTCACCCTTCTTCCGTTCTGCAAGGACAGAAAAAAAATCAAACCTGATTTTTCTACTAATCATCATGGGATATTTCTAAACCCATGACATTGTGATTGAATAATCAAGCAGGCATTGCTAATGGAAGGAGTTAAGCCAGAGATATCTAGAGATGTTGACGCTTCAGTCAGAACTCCCACAGAAAAAATAAATGTTAGTCTTGCCAGGGCATTTTAGGGATCAGTTCTTCACATCTGGTCTCTCTATCCAGCAGAATTTGTTCAGGCCACAAGAGAGCAACAAACAAAAAGAGAAAACAAACATCTTCCCCTTGAAAAAAAAACCACCACAGAATGAAACCTCCCAGTTTGTCAAATGTGTGCCATTTCATTCAGCAGGGCAAGTCCATCTTCCCCAGTACTATATATAATAATAGATATTTTGGACTCACAGGTGGAAACACTTGGAAAGCACAGCAAGCACATCAAGTTACTTACAGTTTGAGTCCGTTGCAGGAGAGGGAAAAGAAGTCATAAACCAAGCACACACCAAACACAGTGACTCCAGTTTCTTTCACCAGCATTGCACACGTCCCAAGGAATAAACTGAGCAGCAAAAAGAATGGGGAGGCAGTGGGAGGGAAATGTTCCCCAACATAAAGCTGATCCACACTCCTGAAAAATAGAATTGACATAAAATATCTCAACTTCTCTGTTATTTTCATGTTTACTACATTCACACAAATACTGAGACACTTCCTTAATTTCCTGAGATGCAGACATGAACATGTTAAGACATGAACAATCTACACTGTTTGCTGATAAGTGAGGAAAGGTTTAGACATAGGACAAGAAAGGAAAACACAAATAATAGAGCTGCTCGAATTCTTAGTGCACAAGGAGGGAAAAAAAAACAAGCAGAAAAATAAAATTGACTTGAAACAGTCAGAGGAAAGCAGAGTAAGTATAAAGACAGTGAGGGCAAAAATCACCTGCTTTCTGTCATCTAGAACATACATGCTTGATTCTCCTTATGTGACAAAGATCACCAGGCAATCAAAAATTCCTCCATCCCACCCATGCTCCCCTGAATCAAAGATATGTCCTAATCATCAACAGACTGGGCAGCAAGCCTGTGTCAGAGGGGAGAAGGTAAGAAAGAACAGAAATCAACAGGCAGATTCCTTGGGGTCACTACCAGTTTTACACCACTGAAACCTTGTGATGAAAAACAACATTGCTGGTTTGCAGCAAACAGCCCAAGAGGGATATAGGGATATATGCAGATTTTCCCCATGGCTGTGATGACACGGTGCTATTTCTAAATGCAAACCATGTTATTGCTAAATGAAAATAATGCAAAAGGCACAGAAACCCCACCCAAGTAAGCTATTTCTGTATCTATGGTTGTTCAGTCACAGTTTTAGAACACAGACCAGCAAACAGTGCCAAGTTTTCATCTGAAAAGGATGACTAATGGTCTAGACACAATCATCAACTCTCCAAGACCAGGTATTTTAGAGTCCTACAGTCACAGCATGTATTTCAAGGGCAGGCAAGTGTCTGTCTGTTCTTCACTCTACATACAGGCAATTTGTCTTCCGTTGAAAACATTCCTTTATAATTTTTAGCTCTACAACCCCTCCTCTGGTGTATGGTCAGCTGTAATGTCAATGGAAAAGGGAACCATAAACGCTGACTTCTGGTTTTATGTTTATTTGTTCTCATATGCATCACTGTAGCTGAAAGCAGGGGCCAGGACACTTCCATGCAGCAGTGCTGGGGGGAAGTACCTCTGCCAACAACCACCAAAAACTGACAGGTTTCCCTTTGGTCCCTTGCTCAGGCTAGAGAATCTCACGATGTTATCACATACCTATTATAGGAGAGAAAAGCCAACAGAAAGAGTAGACAGGCCAGGACATCTGCTCTGCCTACTATACCTGTTACCTGAAAGGAAAAGACACACAGATGTAAAAACACATATATAAAAAGGCATGAACACTCAGTGACTGCCTCAATAATCCATGCTAACTGCTACTATTTTAAGCTTTTTATCTTTCAGTGTTATCCTCCCTCACTGTAGCAAAATGTTACTTGGATAGTGTAGGATATGCTCAGTTTTGCCTGCTGCATTTCTCACTTGGTAAAACAAATAAGTAAGCCAACAGTTAAGTCATTCCTTACTTTCTTATTAAAATATTAATAAAGTTGCACAGAGAATGCCAACTTTCAGGAATCCGTTTTAATTTTGTATAATAAGGCTCAGATGAGAAATGCATCCAATTCCAAGAACTGAAATTTGTTAAAGAAAAAGACTACTGAAACAGCAACTCTTTGGAAAGTACTTATTATATAGGAATGAATTAATAAATAATATTTGAATGAACTTTATCATCAAAAAGGGATATAGCAATATATAATTTATTCTCTTTATGAACAATCTGAGTTTATGGAAGATTTTTCTACATATTAATTAACCAAATCTTTTGATTAAAAAGGAAATAATGAAGAAGAATGTATAAACACTCTTTTTTACAATTATTTCAATATCCTATTTCATAAAGATCTAAAAATCACAATAAAGCAAATAAAAGGCCCTTTGAAATTTTGCCCCTTTTGAGATTATATAATTAAGCCATATCCAGTGCTCTGGCATTTATTTTAACCTTTTAAAGTTCTGACCCAGACAAAAATAAATTGAAAGAGCGCCTCTTCTAAAACCTCCCTTATAATATAAAGCTGTATTATCAAAAGCAGCCTAGCTGATTAGTTCACACAACACAGCACAGGGAGTAACTGTAAAGCTTGTGGCTTTTTGTTATTAAGGTAATCTCTCCTCAAAAGTTCTCAGTGCAGCAGCCACTTCCCTAGCTCGTTTACAAAGGCTCCTAATGAGAGCAGGTGATGTCAGTGGTATCTCAGCTAATGAGTGCATTCCTTTTCTCAAGTGTGGAGAGCTGGACGTTGCCTTTCCTTCTCAAAGACAGCAAGACTCATTTTAGCTACAGGAGTGTCTCCTCATGCTAACAGACTGCAGTTTTAGAATGACTATGCCTTAAAAAGTTTCCTTATAAGAAGGGAAAAATGTCCAATATGAGCTCTGTAAACTTATCCTGACGTTCATTAAGCTAACAAGTTGCTTTTTTTTCTGAAGATGATACTCCTGGCTTTTGACTGAAATCAATATAAATTAATCCACGGGTCAGATCACCTCTATCTGAGCGAGCTCCTCCAGAGTACACACTAATGCTCCCTTTGCTTTTTCTGCCTTCAATTGATAACTACAGAAGATGACTGAAGGCATGCAACAATGTCCCAGCAGGAGAGCACGGCCTCACTGAGGTCTCTGGTTTCAGAAGACTCATGACTGTCCATTTATTCCCAGCACTGCTGATTAGGACCATCATTTAGAATTCAGTGCCAGAGCAGAAAGACTGCAAGGATGAATATGCGTTTTCTTTAATGACTCCTGCAAATTACTTTAAATATAGTACGTTCTCACTTCTGCTCCTCCACAGCAAAAATCACAAGTACCATATTCTGTATGACTCAGAGGTTTCCTTAAAAAAAAAAAAAAATTAAAATTTTAAAGAATGAATTTATTTTTAGCTTTCGTGCCACATACTTACAGCCTCGGTGTGAATGGGATGCACAGCAAAGAACAGCGCCGTGACAAAAGCAAGTCGACAGTCCTTGAACACAGCTTTGTCACAAGTGTACATCAGCACAAGAGTCACTAGACAGTGTAAAATTACATTCACTGCGTGGAAATAGAAGGGGTTCATACCAGCCAGCAATATGTTTAACCTGCAAGGAAACAAAACCATTACTAGATTGGAGAGGTCTTGTAATAGCAGGACAACTTTGAAATAGTCTGAACTATGCCTTTTGCCCGATTTGCAATCTTCTAACCTAAGTGCTACTCAATTAATTACTGAAAATCGCTCTAAACTCCTGGTTTATCTGATTAAAGAGAAATCACTTCCCCAATTATTATAATACATTGTTGCATTTGGCAACCTTCTTGACAGGGAGATAGGAGAGGCTTGTGCCCTCCCACCACAGTTTACTGCAGTGAGACAATGCCTGTGCTTCCTTAGCAGCAAATAACCCCGGTCAACATCAGAAGCATGGCACTGGTCCTATTTCCCTGCTGGCACCTTCTGCAGTCCTGTCACACATGTGGTGGGTTTACAACACAGGTAGTTATCTGCTACTACGGAATAGATGTCTGTGCTTGGGAACAGCCAGGGATTGGTAAGGCACTGGAGCATCTGCTTGGCATTACAGGGGCATTTATTCCCATTTAACTTCCAGAATACTTTCACATACTGAAGGTTAAGCATTTATTTAAATGCTTTACTGACTTCAGGATACATAAAGAAGCTCATCTAATAGTTACCATCATTTTTATAAGGGCACTGACAGTAAAGATAAGATAGCTAACATGACCCTAGACTCCATCAGACAATTAGGTTTCATTATTTGTGTCGATCATAACAAAAAATAAAATGTAACAAGTTGTTATGACATTTGTTTGACAGCGTGTATTAACACATTTTTCTGGTCACTGTTTTTTACAGCCAGCTTGCTTAACAGCTGCTGACAAGCTTTGACTTAGATGCAGGGGAAGATAATTCTCTCTAGTATTAACAGCATCTGTACATTTGGACAAACAGATATATACTCACACATATATACACACATACACATGGAGCCTCTGTCTAGGGAAAACTCCATATATGAACAAGGAATTTGGGAAAACGCCCCTTGACTTATGCTAAAGGGCCTTTTAAAAAAAAATAAAAAAAATTACAAGATACACAGTGAAAAGACGACTCAATCTAAATATTTTGCATGTAGCTGTAAACATGCTATAGGGTCAGTGATCCTTCCTGTTGTTACTCAGAGGCTCCAGGTCTCCCATGACATACACGACGCAGCAGCGAAGGCACTGAGCTGTTGCTACTATGCAAACACCTTAGGTTTTTTTTGTGAGACAGAGGAGGTGTGGAGAGGTCTGTGACGGCCAGACAACATATGTTTTTTATAAATAACTCTCTACATGCCTTATTCATAAGCAACAGAGTGCTAGCTGTTCCGGGTAGCATTTTCCAGGCCAAACTAACCAGAACCAGGAGCCTTACTTGTGCATTCCTGCTGTGCTCCCACTGGAATCAACAGCTGGAACTCCAAAAGTTTGGGAAAAAGTGAGATTTTAGAATTACTTGACCTTTGCCTTTGAAGTATGGGTTGATGCAGTTACATTTTGACAAGACATCAGTCTGTGTGATTCAAGAATACGTGAAGAGTTGGGGCTTTTTCTTTTTTTATCCCATTTCTCCTGCAAGCCACTTCAGGGCAGCAACATCCATCACTTTCCCTCATTTCTACCAGCACTGAATGACAAACTACAACAAATGGCAGTAACAGACATCCAGCCAGAGTTTCAGCTGCAAATACTCTGCAGCAGCAAGAACCCCCGGGCCTAAACCTTGCTTTCAGTGCACAGAGGGGAACAAGGGGAAGTACAGTGCCACCCTCTCCCAAAGGAGCCCAAGATCCCAGTCAGAGACACCTGCAGATGTGCACAATGTCAGGGATCACCTGCAGGACACACTTTTTATAGCAGTGAATCATTTCTGGCTCTAAATCAGCCGGAGCACAATTGTCACATCATTCCCCCTCAAATGCCAAAGTGTGTTCTGGCAGCCTGATTTCTGGAGTAAGCAGGTGCAGCAGGTGAGGACAATGAAGACAAAGTGCTTAGGCTATCAGGTGATATGAACCCATGCACAGAAATGTGAGAGATTCTCATGTATTTATTTATTTGGCCAAGTTGTAAAAAATAATCACTAAATCCATGACATCTGACAATCTCCTTGAAAAAAATCTTTCATTGGTCTTCATGGATCACACCTGATCACTTCCCATCCTGTAAAACAGTTCTACTGGCAGGAGAGGAAGAACCTTATAGGGAAGGAATCTTCCTGTCCCCCATCAGGTCCCCTATCCCAAAGGCAGGGTGTGCTCCCCATGCCCCTTCTTAGGGTGAACACATCAAGTCAATGAAGCTTGTAAGCTGTGAGTTACCTGATGTAAATTATGGAAAACAGCTCTGTAAGGGCATCAGCTGAGCAGATTGGCTGTTCCCCAGTGTATTCTTTGTATAAATAATAAAAAAAAAAAGCAGAACAAAACACAGACATAACAATACCATGTTATTCAGATAAGCCTTCCAATAAACACCAAAATCAGACTGCAAGCATACCTCAGTGTATGTTTTAAACACCATCTTTGGTGGTCCATGAACACTAAACATGAGTGTGTGCAGGTGCTATATTCACACTAGTGTTTTTTTTTGCTGCTAAAGCTCTTTGTCATAAGAAATTAGGCCACATGGCAACGAAGGAAACATTCTTTCCTCCTGAAACAGTCCCAGCAGAATGATGTTGAAACATTAGCAGTGGTTGAATTTATTGTACGTCAAATGGGTGAGCAAATCTGGGTCTCCAAACGCCTCTAATTCAAGTCACAAGAACTCCCCAGCATGCTCACACACCCATAGGGACAAAAAAAAAAAAAAAAAAAAAAAGCAGCCTGCAGTGGAGCAAATTTGGCTTTCCACAGTAGAGGAACTATGGAGCAACTTCTGACCAAGGGACCAGGAGAAGATGGGTAAATAAAAAATTACTTCTCCCTTCTTAAACTTTAATACCCTTGTCTTTGTTTACTGGCAGCAGCATGTAGCAATTGCACACAGTACACAGCTCAGCAAACAAAGGAAGTAAAACAGAGATATGAATCTCAAAATTAAAGAAGAAATGGTCTTTCTCCAACATAATGTTCATGAACAGAAGTTCTGGCAAGCAACAACCGTGCTCCATTGAAGGGGGTGAGGGTGGTGTTGTCCTTGTATTTCCATATTTAAAGTGGCCCAGAAATGGGGAAATTCAGATCGTGTGGGCTGGAAGATCTCAGCCACTTCTGCATGAAGATCATAACATCTGTCTGAGCTTGTAAGGCATGTGTTACAGGCTTGGTAGAGCACACAGCTAGGAGAGCAGATGCTTTGGGCTGGGCTGGCCAGGCTTTTTGAACTGACTGCTTGCCAGACCAGAGATGTGTTTGCAAATAGCATTCTAAAGATTTGGGGCTGAATAAAGCAGGTGCCGGTGCTCCGAAATAGAGACATGTGAAAGAGGAGACACAACCATCTCAGACACAGAGGTCTTTCCTCAAGGGAGCCACTCACAAAATACATGGAGAAAAAGAGTTTTTCATTGCTTCAACACCTCTGCTGGAAGAGGCCCTGGAGTCAAAGAGTGCACTAAGCCTCCTGAGAAATGGCAAATGGCAGTTCAGACACAAAGGCCTTCAAAAGACCCCAAGGGAAAGGAGGAGAAGAGCACATACACCAAAGAGCAGCCTCTCCATACTAGGTGACATTGAAAGGTATCTTCTAAAAGAGCTGATCCACATAACCCAAGCTACAACCAAAATAAAAACTGACAGCAGAAATCTCAGCATCAATCACACGCCCCACCAGAGAGAGAAGTCTGCACTGAAACATGTACACAAGCCAAGACTCTCCTCCCAACACTTGTCCTTCTGTCCAAGTGTTGTAGCATGTGTGGTTCAGCATGTCACACCCAAGGCAGAGCACTGCCAAAACTGCATGCCCAAGCAGGAAGTATATCAAAACAAGAAATATGTTTCTAACATAAAAATCCCTTGATTTTGTTAAGGCTCATGGATGTTTTCCAGGAACAGCAGTATAGTTTGCTTTGCCACCTTGCAGTAGCTTTTCCGTTCCTTCACCATCCACTCCAGGAAAAGGAATTACGCAGCTCCACTCTCAGAAAGAGACTTTCACAGGCACCAGCTGTTGAAGGTTCACTGAGTAGAGCCTGTAAAACAGCTCTCCAGAAGAAGTAAATCATTCTGGCTCTTAAAAGAAAAGTAGCATCTATCAGAACTCACAGTTAACCACGAGCCCTCCCTCCCAGTGGCACAGCCGCCTCAAAGAATGGCATTTGTAGAGCAGGGACCATGCTACCCTCAAGCCACAGGAATTTACACCTCCTCTAGATAAGTCATCAGACAGGGCCACATCTGGGTAAGCAACTCCCTACAGAGAGGGCCTGGAAATAGAGTGGGACTCATTGACTTCATCCTCACAGACACAGAACCAGAGTGGTCTGTGCTGCAAGAGACAAATCCCATAAATATCCAGTGACTTTATAAAATTATCAGCACCCCCAGGCTCTAATATAGGGCTTTTCTTCCACTTGTACAAAGGAAGACTCATTCAACCCTTTTTAAGGCCTCTTATGATTTAATAATATTGTAAACTATAATTGGCAAGTTTCTTTTTATAGACTTTGTTATTATCCCTAGGCAGCTCTTGTTTAGTTTAATCTGTTTTATTATTTTCAAAAGACTAACAGAGAAACACAACATTTTATGAAACAGAAACGCACAGGATAATAATGGTAATTTGTTATAGCAAGTAACACTTAATGGAAAGTCTCAGAGCATCCTACACCTCATAAAACCCCCACAGTTTTTATAAAGGAAGGCTCACATGCAGATTTATATAAATTAATCTAACATAAGAATGCATTAAGCTTCCTATCATCATCTTTTCCTGTTAAAATTGTGTGTTATATATGGCAAACTTTATGCAAAGTAATAACCAATTTCAGGGTATGGTGGAATCTCCTTATAAACTCCGCAGATGCATGTACTGCGTGCCAGGAAAACGAGCATTTGCACTCCAAAAGAGGTGCAGCTGCATCAGTAGCAATAATGGTTAAAGCTCTTTGTAGAAACAGCTTAAAGATTAATGAAAAACCTGTAGCAGTACACAGAAAATAAGCGCCTTTGCAGAAGTGTTAGTGCAAGAGCCAGCACAAGCAGGGCAGAGTTTCCACCACAGTGCAACAGCACTTTGTGCTGATTTGTGCTGATAATCATTCCATAGTACAGTACAATGCCTCAGAATTAAATGGACAATAAGGCTTAAATGGTTTGTCACTTGATTTGCTATAACAGCGATGGGTAAGAAGACAGAGGCCCTTATCAGCTCCCAAGCTCCAGAAATTCCCTTAGAGCACAACAGTCATCACTTAGAAGAGCACTAGTTAAGTGCTGGCATTCAAAGCAGGTTACTGCTTTCCAGCAGTTAGGAAGAGAAAACAGAAATCACAATTAGACTGGAAAGAAGCAGCATCTTGAGAGCAGCAAACAGGCCAGGGCAGAAATTTCTAGTGAAACCCTAGAAAGTGTGGTGTGATGATCGTCCCTGAGTTAAGAATAACGAGAGCATAATTCACACAACTCTAGACTTGCCTCCACAAACTTGGAAAAAAAAAAAAAAAAAAAAAAAAAAAAGAAATCCAGATGATGGCAAGTTAAAAACTGACAAACCAGGTGTCATTTTACCTGGATATTGAACAAAAGGCAGGTTTGTCTTCAAAATTACTCTTGAACAGCATCTCAGCAAGAGCAGTGCACTGATGGAAAGTAACATCTCATGAAACTCTTCAGGAGCCATCAATCAGGCAGTCCTCTTCCGAGGGCAGGGAGAGATGAGACATGATCAAGAACCCAGCTAGCACAGTCCCTCGTCAAGAAGAGAAACCAACACTAACATAAGTCCAGTATAAAGTTATTAGGCCTAAAGACAGTTTTTCAAACCAGGTATAATAGTTTTCCCCAAAATTTGAAATTAGTTTGAACTAAGCTGCAGACCATGAAGGAATCACCTTTTTAATTTACACAGAAGCAAAGAAAAACAAAACAAAAACAAGCACAGTGAGTGAAAAGAGAACAGCCCTTTTTCTTTTCCCTTTCTTTCTTTGAAACTGTGAGACAATAAATGAGAAAGGCCAGGAAAGCAGTCAGAAACCGAGCAAGCAAATGCAGAGAAATGCCTTTAGCTCACCAGCAGCAGCCAGAGCACTTTATTTTCATGGACTCTAAAGAGTATTGACAGGGATGCTCCTGTGGGTAAGAAGGTTGGTCAAAACCTAAGCCTTTTTTTTAGGTAAAAGATGACCAAAGAAAATTAAGGGTGACATTGGTGCAAGAGGAATAGAATGCCCAATGAGAGAAAATCCCCAGGAACTGGTAGGTGTTCAATAGAGACAAAACACCCCTGAAGCAAGCAGCAAAAATAACCGTGACTGTATTCACCTCTGCCAAGTCGTTCAGGAGAATTAGGGAACTGTTCCCCTCATAAAAGGCTTTTAATTCAAGAGACAGGCAAATTTTATTGAGGAGTGAGAAAATGTGACAGGGCAGAAGTACTAAGTGTTTTCTACACAGCTCTCCTACTGGGCAGATCCTCGTCTCTGGGCTTGGCTGCAAGCAGCATGACAGCATGGACCCCTCAGCCACGTCTGCGCCCCCCATCCCTGGGCAGGGAGCTTCCCCTGACCCTCCCCAGCAGTCCTGTCCTCCTTCCAGGGAGTGCAAGCAACCCTAGAGAAACACAGCCCAAACCTGCAGCCAAAAGAATCAGACACCTGCTACAAAAAAAGACATTTGTGTGGGAGACTTCTGTGCACCTGGAGAAAAAAAAAAAACCAACCAAGCTTTGAGGCACTGAGCTTTGGGAGAAACCTGAAATGGCAGCAAGGCGTTCTGCTCTGGGTCAAAAGAGAAGGTTATGTGCTTAGAGGTGTGTCTGTAGGTTCCAACTATAACACAACCAGACTAATAAAAGCATCTGCTTCTCTTTACAAACTGCACCTTGCCCGGTGTGGCTACACCAGTACTACATCAATTTCATGGCAGGTATCACAGTATCGATGTGGAGAGTGATTGCCACAGCTTGGGTCGAAATAGTAGGCTAAGCTGTACAAGAGAAATACTGACACAAACATTGTGATGTACAGAGTGAAGAAAATACTTGTGCACTGTGTATTTAACCTGACACATTATAGCTCCACTATATTACCCTGCGATGTCAAACTGTAATACAGCATTAAATCAAGAACAAAGAAAATCTAAGGTCTTTTTTTCCTTCCCCAGGTTGTTTAGGTTTTCTTAAGCTCCCTGTCCTTGAAACTCATGCCACTGGTACAGCTGAAAAAAAACAGAAGGATCAGCTGTAAACAACTAGATAGATCAGAAGGCTGGCAGTGAATTATTGAATCAGTTCTCTGGGTATGTATTCACATCTAACCCAAGCTTACAGTCACTTAAGGCTTTGATCTGAAGCCACTGGTAGTCTCTCAAGTGGGCTCTTGGTGCCCACCAAGAATACTGAACTGCTGCTGAAGGGTCCCATTTACTTCCCAGGAAGGTACATATCCAAGCCACCACTGCATAGCAGCCTTGATGGGCAGATCTGGAAAGTTATCCGTTCTGCAGTCAGCACCTGAACATAGCCCAGACTTTTTAATTTATCTTTTCCCCCATTTTTTTTTCCAGACGGAGTGCTAGTAGGATGGCTCTGTGCACAAATTGTGCACATCTTTTCTGGTGGGAGAGCTGCATTCCTTTTTGCAGCCTATCTCCCACAGCTCCTCTCCTCCTCAGCCACCAGAGCCACCCAGCAGCAGCTGGAGTAGATACTCTCACACCCTTCCCACAGAGCCAAGCATATTCCATGTGAATAGTCATTTTCTCCTTCTAGGAAGACCAAGTATTTGCTGTGCTTCTCTGCCCAGTGCCATCCTCCCAAGTCTTTGTCATGGCTACATATCCTAGACCTGTCACTGCTGTTCCCTTTTGCCCCTGGTGAACTGTTGCTTTGAGGCACCTCCCTCACCAGCGTTTGCCTTGGCACCACCAACGAGGTTGAGCAGGCAGGGCCTTCCCTTCTCAACCACCTGCCAACCAGGATGCTCAAATCTGACTAAAAGTCTTTAAATCTCGGCATCCGTAGGGGCTTCAAAAGGCTTCACTCTCCTCATTCCCTACCGAGTCCGCTGTGCTGCTGACTACACCAAATCTTCATCACCTGTTTGTTTCTGGGCTGAAAAATCTACCAAAATGGGGATTTGGCAGACAAAAAGAGAAAGAGGGAGTGAGACAGCACTGAGGATTGCACCTTCTGCTTCAACAGCTGAGAAACATTTTTGCAAAACCACTGGAACCAAGGAGTAACTTAAGTGCTACTGAGGGAATAAATGATTCAGTGAACTTCTGTTAGTGGAGACAAGGTGTAAGACAGAAAGCACCCAGTTTAAATATAAAATCCTGAGTGAATTACAGAACTGGCAGTTCTTTTTTTTTCCCCTACTCTTCATCTTAACATTCTATAAGGAAGACACCAAGAAATAGTATATCCTGAGTCCAAAAAAGTCACCTTCTTTAGAAAGAAGTATACTGAATCGCTGCTTAGAGAAAAAAATATCTGCAGGTGAAAACCTCTAAGTGACAGCAACTGGAGAACACGAAGTAAGTTTTTCCTAAGGACTAAGCAAAACCCCTGCCTACCATCTCACCTCCTGTGCAGATGAGAAGTTGTACTAGACCTGTCACCTAACAGTTACCCATATGTAATAGGAATGCTTCTGAATCAAGTAGTTTTAACACTCCTTTACTTTATAGAAGAGAAAAGGTAAGAGAAGTTCAAAGACACAAAGCAGACATTATTTAATTATTTAATTCAACGATCCATGTGCAGGCTTTTTTCCCCCCTCTGATGCTAACCCACATGAAACAATGCAGTAGTTCTATGAATATTTTAAGTTTTGCTTAATGGTTCCAGTAACAGAGGCCACTCTTATTTTCCTCTGATCATTCATACTGTCAGATCCGGTGTGAATAATGTCAAATACTTGAGCTCTTTTCACTGTTTGGCTCCAGAGCATTCATCTAGTGGAAGGAGGACTGTCACTTATGATTTCCAATTCGTCAGGGACACTGAACTACTGTTACACAATTTCAGCAGTGTCTGCTTCAGATTTTTCTGACAGATGGGTGATAAATTTTTTTAATTGAGATCATTTCAGGAACACGCAGCTTATACATAGGCTATGTTCAGCCTAATGAAAAGTCCACAGGGCACCAGGAGTCCTTCCTCTTACTTTCACAGCCACAAAAGGCAGAAAAGAGACTGAGACAAAGTTTTTGTAGATTGATGAATCTGTAGATACAAATTTCAGCCCACCCTTCACATCTGTTCTGTGCATGCGGTTTGGAGATCTCCCAGATTCTTTAATCTTAGTACAGCACTATGCAAAACAAGCCTTTACAGATTAAAGTTTCATGCAAGAGAAGCAGAGCCACTAGGAAGGTATAAAGATTCATGCTGCTATTAAAATACCTCGGATTTGACCAAGTTAAGCACAACAATGAAATAAATTAAATAAAACAAGTGAATTTAAAAATCAAAGGTACTAGAATACTTTGGTCCCTTCTCCTTTCCATCAGCAAGATCCTGCAAAGCACGTCACACAGTTTTCTCAAGTATCCTAAGTGGATGCAGTAAATTCTAACAAAAGTATTAGCAACATTCCTTTCCATTCAGTTAGGAGTCAGTTTCTGTTGAGCATTTTACAAGCATCAGGGTAAAAATCCTTTCTCCTTCTGCAGGAGGACAGAGAGCAGCCAGCAACCTCCTGCTGGGCAAGGCAGGGGTGGATGGCTCAGGCAGGCAGAGCACGGCTCAACCACAGGCTCAGTACTGCCTGGCAAAAGCTCCCTGAGGCTTCTTTGGAAGCGCTAGGTTTGGAGGATCCACTCTACCCAGTGCTTAACATCTTTCTCTGACACCCTACTGGTAGAAATTAAATGGGAAGAATGTGGAAACTGGATGGCTGAAAGGATAATTGGGACACTGTGGAAATAATCTTCCTCTGCAGCCAGGGAAGATAAACGATTCCTTCCCTATTCCAAATGCAATGCCAAATGGGGAACAAATGATTCTGCCTTTGACCCAATGTCTTTGCTGTATGGTTATTATAAGCACTGAGAATGAAATCTTGCTCACAAAATTAGTCTCACTTCCCTTCCAAAAAGGACTAGACAGAAACAGCACTTCATCCTTTTTTGAGACATGCACACACCTTTAAACGGCAAAGGCAAAACCAGTTCAAATACAGACAAATGGGAACTAAAGCATTCCATTATTAAAGTTGAAGACTCTTTTGCTCATTAGCATAACATAACCTCAATCCTGCAACCTGATCGAGGAAGCCAAGTCCGGCACTAATACTGCACGCAATGTGGACAGCGGTGACATGCACAGGTTGCACAGGTCCACTCACATCTCACATTACCCCCAGGTGTACTGATGGATGAATGGATTAATTAGACAGATCACCACCAGCTACAACAGTTTGGCTGGGCAGATGATGGAGAAGGCGCTCTGCGTGCACAGAGACAGCTCTGCCCGTGGCAACCTACACCCGCATCGTTCCTTAAAGAAACGTGCTGAGACACCCTTCAAGGAGAAGGCACAAAACCTGTTCTAAACAATCCAGTCTAAAAGGGTCTGTGCTGCTCAGCTTTGCTTTATCGGGGATATGCCACCCTGTGCCCATCCAGCCCTGCTTCCCCGGACAGCCAATACCAATGGCTCCTGGCTCCAAGCCCACCTTTACAATAGAAGGGCAGCAAGTGCTCCCTGGGAATGCCAAAGGAATGTCTCATTCCCGAAAACTGCTCTTGCTTCACACACGCATGTGATTTCCACATAGTTTGTGAAATTCCATTTACATATCAGACCTTTCAATGAATTACTCAATTAGCAGAGACAATCAGGATCGGGTAACACATCCTCCTGGCATACTTGCTACTGTCCATACAGTTTATTCCTTATGCCTTCCATAGTTTGTAATGAGCATCTGCTGATCACCTGCAAACAGGACCTGAGTGCTAAACATCACCCAACTACCCCAGTTCTTCAGCACAGGTCCCTGCAAACACAGGTATCATTTTTAAATACTAAAACGTGCTAAATATTCACCATCATTAATGTTTCATCAGAATAAATTAAAAAGAGAAAAACCTAATAGAAAGAATGACAAACTGTATGGATTGTAGCTAAGCTGATCTGCAACAGATTCTTTTCCTCGGGGAGAGAGGCAGGTAAGGGTTTTCTTTCTAGGATTAGCGATGGTAACTGTCACTTTGTTTCTGTTCAACTTCTCTTCGTTCCTATAAAACCGAAACTCCTCCTCAACAACTCCGCGCGATACACAGGGAACATCTAAAGCAGCGAGGCTGCCGGGGAACTCCGCGACTGACACGAGAGGCTGGGAGCTGCCAGGAGGGATGCACAGAACGGCGCGGTACCCGCGAGGCTGAGCCCCTCGCTTAGCGGTAAGAAAAAAGGTAGGGATGGCTACGGGTCTGCTTCAAAACAGAACCCGGGAAGTTTCTGGCGCGATCACTCAATTGCGGAGAAAAAGTACTGGAGATAAAGCAGAGGAGAGGAACTCACAAAGATATTACATGAACACCTTTCTCAGTCAAAAGCGCTTTCCAAAACGCTCTCTTTTCCCTTTTATCCCCCCGGCAGCCCGGGGAAGAGGCGCCACCTGTTCCCAAACCGCCAGGGAAGCGGGGCACTTGCCGGGAGAGCGGCGGGCTCCCGCGGAGCGGCGCCTCATCGCTCCTCATCTCCCGCAAACTTCCACCGGGCCGAGCAGCGGGACCGCCCCGGCGGCTGAGCCCCCTGCCCGCCCCCGGGGCGTCCCCCGTCCCGCACAACTCCGGGCAGAAATGCTGAATCACGAAGCCGAGGGTGCGGGACCGGTGCCGCGGGACTTCCCCCGACCCCCTCCCGTGTCCGGCCGCCCCCCTCCGCCCGGGCGCGGGGCCGGGAGAGGGTGCGGACGGAGGGGGATCCGCGGCGCCGGGCACTCACTTGAAGGTGAGGACGCAGAGGGGCCGGTAGGACTTGTGGCTGGTGTTCTCGGCCATGCGCTTGCCCCAGAAGTCGTTGGCGAAGGCGGCGGACACGGGGGCGGCCGCCCGCACGTCGGGGTTGTTCACGATGGCCCAGACGTCGTCGTGCACGAACTCGCCCCGCAGGGAGTTGCCGTAGCACAGGGCGCACAGCCCCGCCAGCACCGCCGCCGCCGCCGCCCCGCCGCGCCGCCCGCCCGCCGGCGGGGACGGGGCCGGCGCGGCTCGGTCCCGGCTGCGGGAGCCCCGCGCAGAGCCCGTCACCGCCATGGCGCGGGGCGCCGCCAGGGCTGCCCCGGCTCCGGCTCCGCCGCGGCGCGGGGAGGCAGCGGCGCCCGCATGGTGCGGGGCGGGCAGCGGGACCGCCGCCGGCCACTCGCGCTCTGCCGAGGCGCTGCCTGCCCGGCTGCAAATAAACAGCGGCCGCCTCCCCGCGCCATCCCTCCCCTCCTCCTCTTCCTCCTCCTCCTCCTCCTCCCCCTCGCACCCCCCCCTCCCGCACGCATGCTCCTTGCCGCGCCGTCACACCGCCGCCACCTCCTCAGCCCGTCGGCGGGGTGGGCTCAGCCCGCGGTGCCCCCCGCGCACCGGGGATGGGGATGCGCCAGGACACGGCGGCTCCCACGGGGGACCGCGCCGACCGCGTCCAGGGAGCGCTGCGGGGCGCGGAGCGGAGCCCGCTGCCCAGGGTCGCCCTGTCCGTCTTCTCCCAGGGCTGCCCCGCCGCCTGGTGCCAGCGCCTCCTCCAACCCCCCGTGGGCATCCCCCCCCAATCGCAGCTTCCCTGTGGGCCAGGCTCACCTGGGGAGCGGGAACATCCCAGCCGGCTCCACGGCACCCGCGCTGTTCCACAGCACCCACCGCGTGCCTGCTGATCCAGTATCGATGCTGCTGCACCGCATCCACGCTGCTCCACAGCATCAGTGCTCGCCCACACCCTCCACGCTGCAGCATCAGCTGTGCCGAACAGTCCCCCACGGTGTTGTCCTGCTGGAGGGGAAAGCGTTTTGGTGCCATGGAACTTGTTTCCTCTACTCTGGTACAGCCCGTCCCTCTTTCAAAATCATTTGAGAGCTGCAGTTTATCCGTTCCTTCCCACACATGACCTTTCTTGTCTTAGTGACAACTCCCAGTAACTTTCACTTAAGGAAAGGCTGTGGTCAGACCCTCTATTCAGCCCTGTACAAAAGCAATGTAGTCATGGATTTTTCAAAAAACATGAAAACAAGGACTCTGTTAATGAAGTTCTGCCATTTAGAGAATGCCTCCTGCTTATAACCAAACAAAGCAATAACACCGCTTGGCAAAGCAGCTTAGATTCAATTAGGTGAGCGAACATACTGGATGCACTTTGAATTTGTTCTTGAGAAAAGATAACACTGAGCAGGGCTCACCACCAGCCCGTGCAGTTCCAAGCTGCTCTCCCTGAGTGCGTGTGAGCGAGCCTGCCCGTGTGTGGGAAAAAGAGGGGAGCGGAAGCTGTGGAGAGTTCAGCAGACTGTCTGGGGCAAGCCCGCTCCAGGAATGCTTTTCCCCCCAGCATATTTGGCACTTCGAGTGATCTGGTATTTTCCAAGTGCAACAGAACGGGCTTTTCAGATGCACTTTTGTCATAGCTAAAAATAACAGTTAACTCCAACTAGGACAGTGTGTTTATATCCGGGACAGGAGGAAACTCCACCAGAAGCAGAGTCATCAGTTCAAACTTTCTCTTTAAGTTGCTGGTGACATTTAGGCAGTCGGCTACCTGGAGCTTTCACCAGCATGGGGGGTGTGTTAGTATTCATTTTCCCCAAAGTTTCAAAGTTTGGTCTGCCCACAAGTGCCCAGCAGCTCTGGAAATGAAGTTATTATTTTACATATGCCTAAAGGTGGAATAAGGACTTTTTGTTGACATAAATAAAAATGGTGACAGTTGGGGGGGTGGGGGGGAGGGGAAGAATGGGCTACGATGCTGATGAAAACAAAGACAATGTATAGGATTTAAATCTTGAAAATTGCCTTACAGTAGCCTGAAGGTAATATTTGAAATTCTAATTTACTCCACCAAACAAAATCTGCAAATCCCTGCAGTTCTGAAATGGGCAGCTGAGAGTCCAGGTATTCTCTGAGGCGGATGAGCTGCATGTGGGTGAGCCAGGCAGCCTAAAGGGGGGTCAGCAGCACTGCTATGTGACCCCAACAAACCCAATACACCCAGCAGCCCAGCTGCTCCTCAGCTGGCTGTCCTCCCCCTGTACCTCTGGTCTACTCTTCCATGGATCAGGGTCCACACAGCCTTTCTCACCAATGTCTTTCAGCCTTCTGTCTTTCTTCTCCATCACCACAGGTTGGGGACAGCCCACTGGTAACCTGATCCTGCCAAAAAACAGGGCCCAGGGCTGCCATCAGCAACCCAACAGGTCTCTCCATTTGTTATCCAGGACTGTGGTATATGTCCCTGCTGTGCTACAAGTCCTGCTGTTCACTCTTTGAGCTTAACTAGTTCTTCACATAAAGCTCACCAAAAATACAGAGTTCTAAAATGGTAAATGATGAAGAGGTGATAAAAAATAATTTTCCCATCAAGGAATTTCCTGTCAATATCTTATGACAGTATCGTGCACAGCCATCAAATGTCACCTAGTACAACAGGCACATTCTATGGAATAAATAACATTCTTACACAGATCTACAATTTCCTGTTTGCTTTCATCACCCCCTATGCCTGATAACACCAAAAAGAGAGAGATGGCAGTCCTGACCAATTCAAGACTCCTTACCCTTACTCTCCATAGGAGGGCACCAACACTGGCCATTAGCTTTCATCTGGCACAGAAACCTAGTCTGCCAGGGAGAAAAACCCTAGTTATTTTTTAAACTGTTCTCTTATATGATTATTGAAACGATAGGCATAAAGTGTTTTTTTGCATACATTTTATATTTTGCATTTACATTGTACATTTTGTACACTGAGTTTGCCAAGTTTTCTTGTATGAGAAGAAAATCTATTCTCATTTCTCCAAGACAGATCAGATCTTTTCTTTCTTCCCTCCAGCGAACATTAGAAAGAGACAAAGCAACACTCCAGCCAGCCACGGAGGAAGACCTCCTGTTCTTCACACCAAGACCCTCTGAAATACAAACATATCACCTTCTACTTTCTCTACAAAGGAAAACATTACCTTGTCATGCAGCAGTCACCATCACAGATTGAATTCAAGCTGTCTGTTGCTAGAAGTCTTGACCATCTATGAATAGACTAAAAGCAAAAAAGAATTCAGAGAGGAGAAGAACATATACTGAACACTGCTGTATACTGGATGTCAAGTCTGTACATATACATGCAGGCATATGCATAGAGGGAGAGGAAAGAGAGAAAGAAGAGAATACAGCAGTGGGATGATTTGCTCCAAAGTGGCTTTACCACTTCCAAAAATATGTGGTCTAATAAGTATTTCTTCCTTCTGCAAGCCTTGATTCTTTCTCTACCTAAAGCAGCCATGTCATCGCTCCTGAAATGTGAAGCCAAATTGCTTCTCAGAAAAGCCTTGCTGAGTTCTAGGGAATAGTGTGTAGTTGAAGAACTCCGGCTATTTGCTGCCTCCTCGTATTTGAATCACAAGTTTTGTGCCAGCTATATAAAAAAGATTAGCAAATGGCTGTTAAAACTAGAGACCTTGAAACTAATTATGTGCGATGCTCAAAAAAACCTGGCTCTGCTAATTGAGCAGAGCTCGTTATTTCTGAAGCAGGAAAGTTTAGGCTCCACTTGGAGTAAAACATACGGCAGCGTATGCAAGGCGGAAGACACATTTGAGCGGATACACTTCAAAGGGTTGAGCACTGATTGATCTGTTATTATCTGAAGATGGCAACTGCTCAAAGGCAGAGAGAAACTGCAAATGTTTTGAGTTTCAGACTTAAACACGGAGTTCTGAGGAGTTTAGCTTTGCATTGACTGATTAAAGTATAAGAATGCAGTAAATACAATTTAAAAGTTAAATTACCATATGGTCGTAGCTAGAGGTAAATTTCAAAAGTAGCACATGTAAATAGTTTCTTGCTGTCTGAACAAATAATTTTACATTTAAACTAAGTAATTTGGTAACTGGTCCAATTGATTTCTGCTTGTAGTCAGTTACTGAATGGTTCTGCAATTCATTTCAGTAGTAGCCCCGGGATGAAACTCTGTATCTGCCATGCATATAATCTTCAGTTGATACCAATTACGTTCATATGGTTAAAAGAAAAAAAAAAAAGAAAGAAAAAAAAAAAAAAGAAGTAAAAAATAAATAAATTTAGGAATGAGGCAGTCACCAGGTTCTGCTAGCTATTAAAGGAAATTGCCACCCTAAATGAAGGAGCGTTGCAAACCTGGAACCAAGTTTGGCATCTTTAATCCAATGTGCTGTCTGTGCTGGAAGAGCTTTGAAGAGACAGAGAGCAATCCATGTGGTATAGAGCCCCTCCAAGGGGTTCAGTGCAGGCATAGTACTGTTTAGTCAAGTGGAATTTGAACTTTGGAGTTACTGGGAGCACTACAACAGTGAAAAACTGTATTGGGCTGGGCTGGAAAAATCCTAATTATGATCCTTTTTTCCTTTTTACCAAATTGCTTCTAGGTCTATGCAGATGACAGAAAGTTTCTCCTTGTTGAATTCTTCCTAAAATCCAGCAAATGTTCCTGTGGCTTTGCTTTCACTTTCAACTGTGGCCAAGAGCCAGAAGCAGTATAAGCAGGAGAGGAAAATTTCTTAGTACCCTGGTTCTGAGATCCTTAGAAGACAAAGAAATCCAATATCCTCAGGATGACCTCTCCTTTTCAATAAGGATATAGTATTTCAAGTTCAGCCCACAACCCCTCCTAAGCCTTCTCACTATGGCAGTCAGCATGTGCTAAATATCAGCCCTGAAAATTCAAACCCCTCAGTATTTACAAAGTGATATCAACAAGAAGATATCACATGGTAAGCACGGTTTGGTGGATCGTCATGGATGCTCATTTCCCCTCCCTGACACAGATGGCAAGTAACACAGAATCCTCTATGACCCATTTTCATATCCATTTGTCACCTGCTTCGTACGCTTGTGCAAAATGAGAGATTTCAAGATAAGAAAAAGCTTGCCATCGTTGTTACTGGATTAGAGGGAATCTCTTTTTCAGCTCATGAAACAAATGCATTTTCTGCCTTTGAAGAAACCCGGGTTAAGCCTTAGTCTGTGGGCAGGATTGTACAGAATCTTTGAGCCCCCACAGTGGATGGAACAGATTTGACATGATTTGACAGAGGAGAGGCATCCAGCAAATGGTACAGAGTGACTCATGTTTGGTAGTCACAGTTTAAAGGTCAGGGACAACACAAAGGTGGGACGAGCCCTAGTAATGAGAAGAACTGGATTCTTCACCTGCCAAGTGGAGGCAGACTGGCATGGGTGGCTGAGGTTGCCCACTCCAGCAGATTCACTCATCACTTGAGGAGATTAGTATTTTCTATTTCTGTGTGTGTGATTTGGGTGTTCAGGACCCCGTGAAGAAATGGCAAGTGAAGGAGTGAAAGCATTTTTCTTTTCCCTACTGAGCATGGATCTGCATTTTTCCTCTGCTGGAAGTGTTGCAAAAGGAATTTCCCAAACCCAAAGAAAGTCCTCAGTCTTGCCCTTGCCTGACAGATCTTTTTTATTGCAGCAGAGCAAGGGAAAAGTGCAGGCTATAGGGCTTGAGTCATAAGAGTTATCACTTGTAACATTCATCTACTTATTGATGATTAAGTACAAGACAGTTTAAGCTGAATTTTTATGCATTTCATGGAAATCAGTTAATGGCTCAGAACCACTAAAATTAAAAAGGGAAAACCCAGTTCAAGATAGACCCACTTCTAGATAAGCAAATGAGGGATTCTTAAATGACCCACCATTTTTTTTCCACAGTGCCTAGCCCTGGATGACATTTTCCCTCTACCTGGAAATTGTTTCTGAGTACAAGCAGATCAGCATGGGCGTGAGGCTGGTTAAAGCAGGGATCTGGCTAGAGAGAAGTTGTTTTAAAAGGGTAGCTTTCCCAGGAAATGGATATTAGTAACTCAGACACCACATGATTCCTGCAAGGCTGTGAAAGGGAATTGTCATCTATCTGTACAGCTGGATGCTGAGCTGCTGAGGGCACTGGAGTCAAAGGCAGGGTAAGAAACTCTGATCAATATTTAGTGGTTGGGATTCATATTACTCCTGTAGGGAGACATTGGATTCGGAAGATGAATTTGATTTTGGTGAGATAAAGGAGGCATTTTCAACTTGGACTGTACTGAATCAGTTAATTTGACCCTGTACTCAGTCTTCAGAGTTGGCTGTACGTTCCCCAGTGCAATTGTCTCTTGAAAGTTCATATGTCAAAATAGAAACAGAGATTAAAGACCCCAAGTCTGTTCCCTATTCAGATTCAGTTGGTCTTGTTTTCTGTAATATCTGAGCTGAAATGCAGCAGCAGTTCTCTCCTAAAAGTAACTGATTTATACATGAGATCTTCTGGCATCCCCAGACTCGACTGAATTGCAGTCATTGCAAATGGTCTGATAAGATCAGGCTCTTGGATAAAATCAGGAAATCTCTACATTTATTCTCTGATTACCAAGCAAGTTCAATTTCATCATGGTAAAGTAGAAGCCAGTGGTTACAATTACCTTCCTTTCTTTTCATCTATTTTTTTAATATTTGGGTTTAAAATGGAAAAATTACAAATTAATAAATCTGCACCAAGTCCATTCAAGACTCTTTATAATAGTATTATTCATATCTCTATGATTAACAACAGCTGGAATAAATTTTAGCAAAAATATTAAAATCTATATTGTAGAATAAGCCACAGAGAGTCACTGTAATTTGAAGAGGGTGAAAGTTTCCTTAAAAACTACCGGGAAAGAAATATGACTTTTTTTTTTTTTTTTTCAGGTGACTTCTTTGGATTTCATTTTTGCAAGCAGCTACAGTCTCATTTTACAATGCTTAACTTTCTAGTGTTTACATTGAACAAACACTCCAGATAAAACAACGCTTCAATCAGTCACTCTGGGCTCTGCTTCTTCTCTCTAGTCCTCTTACACCAAGGTGTACATCCATGTGCAGCTTATCAGGACCTCCCTAAACTGAAGACAGACTACACACAGAGTGAAACAGAGAGCAGAGTATAAACCAAAGTCCTAAAGAAATGATGTGAGGACGAAAAGAACAGGCTTAGAGCCATCGAACACCCAGACGAGGAGAGAAAAATAAATCCGAATCCAAGGGTGGAAGAGGATGAAGAACACATGAGGGTGTGAGAGCTCGTGCAAATGTTGTTTTGTTTTGGCCAAAATCACTTTTCTCTCCTCTTCTAGTGCATTGAGATTTAATACATTATTACTGCAGAATTGCTACAGCTACAAACCTGGCAAGGTAAAGAATTATAAGCCATATGCTCTAACAATACTTACACACCTTTTAGCCAAGTGAACATGAAATCTTGGCTCACCTGAAATACTCTGGGGAGACCTACATGTGACTTTTCCCAGTTTTCCCCTGGATGAGTGCACACTTAGGAGCTCCTACTACGAACAAGGACCACAGAACTCCCTTCTTTCAGAGTCTCATCGAGGAGATGAATCTCACTTTCTTATGCCCACTCACACTCCCTTCATGTGTTTCACCTGATTTCTCCTGCCTAAATCCACTCCAGCTTTCCTCTCAGTCAATAGGAACTTGTAACCTTTGAATTTCCATTGTTAAATATTTTAAAAAATGTTTAAACATCAAAAAGTTAGTGACCTGGTTTAGAGCTTCGAAAATTTCCCATGGCTTCAGCCCAAAGCCCAGAGTCATCTGTAGTTCAGCTGAAACACTCCTAGGATCCCTCAATAGGAATCTGGAAGCTTCCCAGACAGCATTTGGAGCCTGGAAGGCCTAGAGATAAAACAAAAAGTTGTAGTTTGAGAGCAAATCTAACATACTCACCGGTACTAAACCTGCTCGGCAACACCTCTCTGTAGGGTTTTCTGTCATCTCTAGTAGACCACTTCCAGCACAGGATGCCTGTCCCTTTCTTTCATCCTTGGGACATCACATCAAATTCAGGGCCCTGGCTCGAGGTTCATCTGACATATCCTAGGTTTTTCTTAGTTTTTCCTGCAGGCTTTCAGAGATGCCCCATGGCCCAGCACATCTTAACTATTACCAAGTTCATGCCAGAGTTCTGTTCCTCAGGCACGAGGCGACCTTTTTTGTTTGTAGAGTAGAGGTCACGTACGCTGACACAGAACTTAGAATAATAGCTGATTCTCTGCAAGACCTAAGGATTTTTGTGACCCTCATCAATATCATCCCCTCAGTGCCAAAAGGCCAACACCCTCCAGTATAAACAAAAAGGGTAATAATAGCAAACAAACCACTCTACCAAACCATAGGACACTTCTGTACTCAATCCTTACTTGGAAAAGACAGAGAGAAAAAACTTAATTACCTGAGCATCAATGTCATTTGTATCACTGCCGCTTAAACAGACCTGTTGATAAAAAGGGTAAAAACAGGCCAAACTCTGAATAGTTTTTATAAAGGAAAGGACTGGAGAGGAGCCTGAAGGAAAACTCAGGCATAGCACAACTTCAAAGAAGTGCTGCAGAGATCCACACTTTGTAATTTGGGCCTGTTCCTAGTTATCTCTGTGCTTGCACAGATCGACAGTTGTGAAGAAGAGAAGAATCATAAAGATGGGGTTAGTCTTTTTTGGCATGAGGCTGGCATCTGCCACGGGAAATTAATCCGTGCTAAGCTGCAGTAAGCTGAGCTGCTGAGTTTGTATTCGTGTCACTGAGACCGCTTATACTCACCGCTGGTCTATAAACTCTTATTAGTCAGACCTGACAGTGGGTGATATCTTGATGAGAAGAATAGCCTATGGATCACCATCCCTTCAATAACCAGTTATAAAAATGATTTTAAATGAGCCATTTTTCCAAAGACCACACATCAAAATATTTTTGGGGGAGATAAATAAAGCAATATCGGGCGCTTTTTTTTCTTTTCTTTTCCATTTCTTTTTTTTTTTTTTTTTTTGAGAAGGGGATTAGAAGGTCCCAGAATACTTTGTCACTGAAATAACCACATGTGTCAGCTAAATTGGCAGAGCTATTATATTTAGATTCTAGAAAGGGTTCCTTAGATGTTGAGGTCTTGGATACCTCCCAAAAGATTTGCTCTCTGGACAGTTGAAGCAAAATAAAATTAGAGGGGGAAAGTAGTTCACAGCCACAGCTAGTGTTTTCATTTTTTCTCAGTATCACATGGTCTGAGATGCTGATGAGAAAAGATGGACTTATGAGGGGTGACTTGACAGGAATCATATTTTCATTTCCTTCATAAAATTTTGTGAGATTTTCTCTCTCCAGCGGCCACCTTGCTGTTGTTGCCTTTTGGGGGCCCATATGATCCTCCCTATGAGAAAAGCCTATCCCAAGGCATTTCCTTTTTTCTTTTGCAAGATGCAGACAGAGGATTCCATTAAATTTTTTAATTTGTTTAACTGGCTTCTAATTTTGCAGACTCCTGTCATGCCATAAAACTGACTGATGAATGACAGGGCCCTGCTAGGTTTAGCAGGGGTGTAATGTGAGCTCTTAGGGCTGGAAACAATAAAACACAATTTCTGAGAAATGGGGTTTTGCAGGGGACTGCTAGCTCTGGCTTCACCACACTCTTTCATTTTGTTAGCGCCAGTTCAGCAAGTTACTGCTGGATTTTGTTACATTTTCTGTCATTATGAGCCCTCTGTTCACAAAAATCGGAGAGAATCCTCCAGGTAGCTAAGGGTCATTTAGCAAGACAGTTGATGAGTGCCATGCTGGGGACTTGCCCTGCATGTATGGGAGTCAGTGTGTGGGCCGTGGACGGCACGGCCAAGGCTCACACAGCGCAGTTCATAAGAGAGAATTTCAGATGAGTCAAAAGGCAGCCTCTCACCTCCCACACTGACCTTCTTTGGAGCTGCCCTACACTGAAAATCCTCTCTTTCCAGCTATCTATACATTTTCAGAGGACCAGGGGTTGAAAAGAACAAAGAAACAAACACTAGAGTTTGCCTTTCAGCTACCGTTGTCACATGCTGGTTTTGGAAACCAAGTGACAAGACGTTCATGACACAATTCAGTTCATTGTCATTAACGCGGTCGAGTTGTCCTGGAAGAGAAGCTTCATCAGAATTCAATATTGCTTCCCTGGTTTTCTATGTAAACCCGATCAGATCTGACTCATTCCTGCAGAATATCCTTCTCTACATCCAGGCAAAGACAACAATAAATAGTTTTGCCTTGTCAGGCTGCCTGCAAGTAATCTAATCAGGTCTGGAACATTTTAATCCATAATGAATTGGTCCATCTAGCTGAAAGTGTAACTAAGCAACTGCAACAGCAAGCCTCCAACTTTGTGGACCATCCTGCCAGCTGTGCCAGCCTGGTCTCTCAGCTGTGCCATCAGCAGCACAGACACCGACTTCTCCACAGGACTCACCTCCAGGGAGGAACCTGCACCCTTGTTAAAACCACCCAGGGAGCTGCAAGCCCTCATACCTGCCCAGTGAAAGTCTCCTGGTCCCAAACCAGGCAGAGGAATGAGGCAAAGAAACGGTGGAAGAAAGCAACCCTTGGCTTTGTTATTGTAGCAACAGAGATGCAGGATGGCTAAGAGATGTACCCGAAGATAGAAAGGAATGCAGGCAGAAAATAACACATCTCCTGATTTCAAGGCCATTTTCTGCCTGAGGGCACACAAGGATTGGGAGGAGAAAGACCAGCCTGCAGCACAAAGGCTCCCCACTCCAGATTTCACTGGCTCTTGCATTCTGGCTTGCAGTGGGAGGAGGAGGCAAGAGTGGGGAAGCTGCTCATCAGTGTGCTGGTGCTTCTGCAAGAGCTTCAGTCGCAGCTGTTGTTACAGGTCCCAGCACTGCCAGCTATTTCTCTGCCCCAGCCAAGCACCACTACAGTGCACAGGAGAGGTTGGAACAAGGCTTTCCCCAACCTTTCTGAAGTTTTCATTTAGACTTTTTCAGTCTTTGCACTCCAGGATTTTGAGGTAGGAGTGAGACAGGGCTTCCTCTGGAGGCAAAATCCTGAGCCGTGCCCCTAAAATCCTGTGCCCTCCAGCTGCTGACCTCAGGGCAAGACTAACTGCAAATCAACCCTAGAGCAAAATCCCCAGTGGGGAATAGGATAGGATTGTCACTTCTCTGTAGCATCTTGCAGCAGCAGCCTGTGTTTGTGTCAGAGTCTGCAAAGCAGGAACGCTTATGCCCTTACAGTGACAGCATAGGAGATTCTGTTTTGGTTTTGAATAAAAGATTGATAGGATAAAGGCAACTGTGGGGGACAGGTCAAATACAGCTAATGAAAAAAAAAAGTAGGGCCCAGTCTTCATCCTGTTATATTGCTTGCTAATGGAGTAGTGTTTGGCAGCAGCTTGTGTGTTGTAAGGCTTAAGGTTATCAGCAGAGTGACTGCAGAGAGCTAGTTAGAATTCACCCTGCATCTGTGACTGTAATCTGGCAATTTAAACGAAAACATGTTCTCTGCATAGGTGCATGACACAGGCTATTACTATCATTAATACAGTAGTAGTCATAATAAATCACATATTGAGCATGTTTGTTATTCCAAGGAAAACTTAATTATCATTTCCAAGCTGGCAGCATTTGATTTATTTTTTGCTATCTCTGGAATTGTATAATTAGTTCCCAAGTTACAATTGCAAAATCGCTGCCTTGGTGAGGGTAGGAGATGTGGAGTTACAGCTGCAGCCATCGCTCTGGCACAGACAGCTTTCCCTGGAGAATATTAATTTTTAACACGAAAATAAAAAAAAAAAAAAAAAAAAAAAGAGTAAAACTACCCTAAAAAAGAGGGAGAATACTTGAAAGGCGCCTCTGAGGGAGCCTCCCCTTGCATTGCTGAGCCGTTTTTGGTAAAAGGAGCTCTCTAGTGTCCAGCTGTAATAGTGCAGTTTGGAAAGAAGATGCTAGGAGCACTCAACCTGATCAAACAGATGTGCCAGTGGAAGGAGGCCCAGCTCTCTTCTTTTGGGTACTCAGTGCTAATGCACAGTGTGAGAAGTGCTACTTAACATCACTACTGTCCAAACCCATAGTGCAGCACTTCAGAGTTTCAAGGCACAGCACAGAAGTCTCCTTCATTCCCAGTTATCTTTCTCCACCTGTTTCTTAAAGGAACTTCTGATGGACTGATGAGGTGGCTCCTGCTCAGACTGAGGGGCAAGGATGTGTGTGCATGTCTGCCAGCACCCAGGCCCCCCCCAAAAAAAGGTTTAAATTTTTACTGTGCTCTCCAGGGTCAGCAAAGTGCCCGCCATTTGGGGATCTAAGGCCACATGCTCACACAGCTGGCTTGAGATATTTGGTCTGAGTGAATGCCAAATTGCAACCACAGACTTTTAGTTTCTGCACCCAATTACATGAAACTGTCTCATGCCAGACAAAACATCCCCATGATCACTAAACCCTAGAAAGAAAACTGCAAAAAATATGTGTGGATAGTAGTGTACAAAGGCAAATCACCCCTCTGTCTTTCTAAAGTGAATATATTAATATTTTAATTGGCAGTTGTGCGGGTTTGAGCACATGCTAGAACAACAATATATTGTCTTCACAGTGCTTTTAAAGCTTGTGTTTTGGTTCTTTCCCAACACCTTAGCGATGAGCTCACTAGTGTTGATAAAAATGAATTAAAAATCTATTTGGTTATCACTGGGTATCACAGATGGAGAATAATGACTTGACAAATTGGCAAACTGAGATTATCTGCAAATATTATGAGAGGCGCTTGAAGCTCTTATAAAATACACCATCATTTTTAATAGCATTTTGCTATTATGGTACCTCCCTTGTAGATTCTGAGGTTTAATATCACGGAAAACGTTGCCATAGTCGAAGCTTTGCCACTGAAAAGCACTATCTTGTGCTTCCTATGCTCTGCTTCCCACAGCAAGGCTTATTCTACGGTAGAAAATAAATTAAGATGTAATAATTAACTAAATGTGTTTCCAAGGCAAGAAATCCCACACAGGGCTAAAATGCTCACCTTTAATCACTGCAAACAAAATGACGGTGGCTTCCCCGTAAGTCACTGTGAGCCAGAGGTTTAAACCTTCTGCCTTTAGATGGGTTTGCAGCAGCTTTTTCTCTTCCTGTTATTGACCTTCATTTTCTGAGCTCAGCTTACAGAGAAGCCATAGTTCTAGTAGCTGAAAAACAATTTCAAAAATATAAGCCACAAACAACAAAGAATCCTGCCAGATTCAGGTCAGTCTTGACAATAATAGTGGGGGGTTTTTTTCCACTTAGGTTTGAGCTCAGTATTAAGGTGATCACTCTTGGCAATTGCAAAACCTATCAGTACATTATTATGTCTAAGCACCCTATGGAATATCTAGGATACAGCAGCACATTTTCCCTTTATTTTTGCAAGCCTGCAGGCATGGTGGCAATGGTTTTACTATTTTCATGGCTGTTCTTTATCCAAAAAGCTGATATTTTTCTGATATTTTCAGACCAGAAAATTAAAGGGGGATTGCCTCCTCAGAAAACTCTTTGTAAAAACGTCCTCTGATGGTTAATCTCAAAAAGGTGGGTCCCTTTTTCATCAAGATTTAGGTTAAGATCTTCTGGTTTGAACTCCCGCGTAATGCAGCGTATGGAGGATTTCAAAGTCCATGACTAATTTCAGTTTTATTTGCAGTGTTGGGTCCTTCACAAAATGAGAATCCTAAATATCAGACAGCTGGGGAAAAAAAGGATGTACTTGACCGTTTGGGGGTTAATTTCTGTTTTTCTTTCTCTGTATTGATGGCTGCAGATATATGGAAATCTCCATCTGATGAAGATTTCCAAGTGCAGAAGAGTATTGCTGTAAAGCAAGTATGTATCTCATGTTAAACTTCAGACTCTGGGGTACCCACAGTATCTACTTGAGATCGCTGAGCTACAGCCTGAGGGCACAACAGTTTCAGAGGAAACTCCAAAGAGCAAATCAGAATTCGTAGACTGCCACTGACTGTATTGAAGAAACGTCTTAATTTGTTTGGTGCAGAGGGCCCCCTGAAAAATCACATTGCTTGTAGTACAGAAATAACAAGAGGTGTTTATCCTGCTCTAAGCTCAGATGTGAGATTTTCCTCTCCTCGGTGGGGTGCAGTCTACAGCTGGTGAAGGAACAGGCACAGTATGTGTGGAATCACTTCTGATCTGCCACAGGCAGCGTGGATCAGCCAGACCCGGCAAAAGAGAAGTTCTGTGTCATCCCTCAGGCACTAGCAAGTAGACACCCACCTGTAGCACCTTCCTCCACCCACACAGACACCATCAGAGCGATCTCAGGCCTCAAATCTGAAGGGAACCACAGCAAGTGTAACCATCACGAGGAACAAGAGACTTGTGAGTTCGGGGTGACACCGCTAAATGCAACACCACAAATCTGCTGAGTCAGAAGTGCAGAGGTAGCACAGGGTCTATCTGTGCTGCCCCAGGCACAGGGACAGTGTGACACCTCCAGGGAGGCAGGCACAGCTTAGGTATCGGCTCTTGAAGGTCAGCAGAGTCCTGATGCCCCTGAACTCACCATCCCAGCTCAACAGGGCTGCTTACTGGAAGCACTGAGTGGGTGCAACCACGGCTTCAGAGCTGGTTTGGTCTCTGCTGCTGCTGTGAGAAGACTTGTGTGGAGCCTTGTAAGGTGTCTCTGCCCAACACTGATCGTGGTTTCTCTTCCCAGGGTGACAGAGGTTTGCAAATCCATAACACCTGCCTTTTCCCTAAGTGAAAGCTTTTAAAACAGGATCTAAGCTGCTTTTAGACTCTCATCCCAATACAGAATTATGCACGTAGCATGTAACCAACATTATCAAATCCTAAAACAAGAGCAAATGCTTTCTCCTTTTTACCAACTAGGAAGCCACTTCATGGAGCAAGGAAAATATGAATTGCTCTGGTCAGACCAGAACTTTGGAAAAGAAGTTCACAGGTTTAAAAGCTTAATTTCTAGGTAAAAACTAAATAATCATACTAATTTTTCTAAAAAGGGACAATCCAACTAGCTAGTTGAGCAGTTCTCTAAAGAATTGTGAAAGCTTTCCTTTGCCAACAAGCTAGACACAATGGCACACCCTCTAAAGCTTCTGCCCATCACCTTACAAACTTGCTTAAACTTCCCTGAGCTCTTGTTTGGAGTTGCCAGGATTAGTGTGAGCATCATATCTGAATCCTTGTGGTCCTTGGCAGACCTCCTGCAGCAGCAGTGCTGTGGTGGCAGGGTCAGTGTCCACGATGGGAGATGCCAAAAGGCAAAGAATCTGCTTTTGTTGCTATGTTTGTGCTGACAGTGTGTCACTCAGCTGCCCCTGCTGAAAATTACTCTCTCTCTTTTCCTCTCTCTCTCCAGTTCTGATGAATATTGATGAACTTCACAGCATCAAAAGAAGCAAAGGCAGGACAGCTGTTTGAGGGGACAAACACTTCAGTTTTGGACTGGAAAAAAAAGAGACAGACAGGGGAGTCGTTGTGATAAGCCAAGACAGCCTTCTCCCTCGTTTGTCAAAATGTGATTTACAGATATTCTTCCATTGACCCTGTGGCTGCCAGTTTCCATTTCCTATATTCACAAATCTATCTTGCTAATTGGATAGGCAATATGTGGGCTGCCTCCTCTATAAAAAGCTTTTTTGAACTGGGATGCTTCCCAGCTCATTTTAATAAATCATGACTGCAATTAAATTCTTTTGCTGCATATTTCTGCAATAAAATCTACATCATTCACTTACTGGCCTTCTTTACTGTCCAGCTATCATTTTGTCTTGCACCTGAAGCTGCCTTTCTTATCTGGTCATTCAAATAACGCCATTTGTGTTGAATCTTTAATCTAATTCTGCTCCTTTTTCCTTATCTTCAGAGCCTCTCCTTCAGTCCCCTGCAACAATCCCACTCGTGCCTCTGGCCACTGTCTCTGCCATCACTGACCACTTCAATTCTCTCTTGATAGTTCTTCTCACAAGGGCTGTCCCACTGCCACTTCCACCAGCACGCCAACAAGTGCGCCTGAGGCAGCCCCTGCCCAGTGGCCAGCTGGTAAAAGCACTTACTTACATAACAAAACCCCTTTGTCGATGGAATTTGTTCCTCTTTTCTTCCTTTGGGGAAGTGTCTGTTCTCCCCTAAGGACTTTACACTCTACCAGGGTTACTGCAAAGCAAACAGAGTAACCATCCCCACTCGAATGAAAAGCCGCCCCAGAGCTTTGCCAGACTCTCCTAACAGAAAGTGCAACCCGAGCTGCGTTGCCCTCAGGGCTGTGTTGGGAAGGGAAACAGAGCCTTTGAAACACTTGTGCTGGCTGCTTGGGAGAAAGAAGTCAAGAGGTTAGATTTGCTGAAGTTCCTCATAGCTGTAATTTCCCTTTTACACCGGCAGAATAGGGGGAGGATGCCCTGAGCTGGATGCTTAAGCTCCCTTCGGGTTTCAAGTGCTGCCGGGAGAAGAACTCTGATGCCCCAACTCTCAGCTTTAAACCTCATCCAGTCATCACATAACTTCTTTTGGTTTTCATTTTCCTAAAGTCCTAGTGTCTGGAGGTAGCAGGACTAATCTCAGCAGCCATGTTTTGGGAAAAATGGCAAAAAAAATGAAAATTACAGAGAAGAATAAAACGAACTGAGAAGCTGGATGGGACATGAGTCAGATAAAACACTGTAAACATCCAGTCTTTGCTTTTCTTTAAAACAACCAGAGTTTCAGACATGAATGCATGAAGCAGCATCCTGTTTTATGGTTCTTCAGAAAACTTACCGACTTTTTTTTTTTTAAAGAGTAATTTTTAAAAGTGAAAACTTTGTCCTTCACCAACTCAAAAGCACAACATAAAAAGTTTTAAAGTGTAAATAATGTGGGCTTGTTTTTATACTGATGGTTGGTTTCAGATTCAAAACAGATTGAGATATGCCTCCTTTTTGCATAACTCCAAGCTCAGCTTCAAACTTGTAAGTGGGAAAATTAACATTAAAATGAATCCTTTAACTGCAATTACTTGGAAGATGCAGAGCATGAAGCATTCAAATGGCTCTCACTCAGTGACCCAGTTAAAATATACAGAGCAGTACATGCAAACATTTCAGAGACTTGAGGATGTGGAGGCTCTACCCTGCTCCCAGCTTTACTCTACTCTTGGTACTCTAATGCATTCCAAAGAAACAAATAGATGTCCAAAACACTTTTGCCTTGAATGCATTTCCATTAGGTTGTTATCTTCCTCAGGCTTTTATGTGGGAACACCAAAATACTCGAGAGAGCAGATGAGCTTTAGAGATGTGTCAAAGTATTGTACCGGTCATTTGATGCAGGTACTATTTACACTGCAACTGAAAATTCAACTGCTGTGCCACATTATCCTGAAGTAAAAATGTATTATAGCAGATAAAAGAGAAATAAAATGTCAGTATTTTTTGTTACAAGAAAATGGCTTTGTTGAAAGAGGCCCTGGTAAAAGTATCTAAATTTGAAGAAGAGAGAAAATGAATGCTTTCCCCACCACCACCATCTATTAGAAAAGGCATATTCCAGACACACCAAGCAATGGAGTGGGATAATATAAAGCCTTATAGTGCTGTATTAGTATGAAAGAAGAGTGCCCTTGCCCTGCAAAAGGGCACACAACCAGCATGAAGGACCTCACGAAACTTTACCCTCAGGATCCCCAAGTTGCTTGACCTCTGACAAAAAAATTCCCAGACGATTACCAAGGGAGCAGAAGTAACAAAGCTGTCATCTTTTCCCCTCTCTTCTGTCTCCTTGTGACCATCCTTGCTATTTTTAAGGCAAAATGCAGGGAAGCTTTTACAGGCACTGTAACACCCCTGGCAGGGTAACACAGGAGAGGAGAGACTCCAAGAACTCCAGCTCCAGATGTTTCAGTGAAAACCAAAGGAATAACCTCATCAGCTGACAGCCACAGCAAAGGCTTGTTATCTGCTAGTGGAAAAGGAGCAGGATATATTTGGCAAACATACATATTCTCATTGCAATAACACGTCACAGCTGCATTCCCCATCTTTCCAACGCTGGCTTTGGGTTTCATTTTTCTTTTTTCCTTCCATTTTCACTCGCAGCCACTGGGCAGGGTCTGCAGGAAGCCTCGTGCAGTAGTCACGGGTGTGACCTTTCCCATAGCTCAGCAAGGATGAGTTGTGGCTGAGACAAGCAGCCTGATGTTCTCCAGGCATCTCCGCTGCGGCTCTCCCACTGACATCATTCGGGGACTGATGCCAGCACCTCCCCACAGCTCCTGGTCACGCTCCTCTCAAAGAGCTGCCTTCTCCTCCCTCTGCTCAGCAAAGCAGGCTCTTGTGGTGCGCTCTTTAATTGCCTTGCAAATGACAGATTGTCTGATAGAGAGGAGAGCTGTGAAACAGTAACCTGCCTGCTGCTGCCCTCGTGGGAAAGCATCCATCAGCTCCTCCTTTCATGGTAGTTTGAAGGTGTTCCCAGCTCTCCTCCAGCCACCTGCAGCTGGCCCTCACCACAGGGCTTTGCCCTTTCCGTTGGATCAGGGCCACACAAGCAGTTAATCTGACATTTGGCACGGCTGAGGTGATGGGAGGGTTCTTCAGGGGAGCAGGGGCACATGGTGGGGCACACCAGCTCACTGGGAATGAGAATTCCACAGCCCTGCTCCTTTTCAGCTACTTCTGATCTTCTCCATAGTCATGTACCACCGTCCTGTCTACTATTGCAGGGACTGGAAGATAAGTAAAGGAGTGGGAGCCACTAGTGAGGAAACAGGAACTGTAACAGGGGTATTTTTTTCCCCAAAATTAGTTTTGGGAATCAAACAGCAATTACGATTGAAAGGCAAAATGAACACACCTTATGTGAAATTTATATTTAAGGAGCAGCCATACAACGCTGTAAGGCAAAAGGTCGTGTCTGAAAGCACTCACTTCTGTAAAGAGTTAACTTTTTGTTTGTAAGAAAGCCCTAATGATGTCAACAAAAAATAAATATTAATGGTGATAGAGCCAACCTCTCTGAAGCCACTGAACATTGTGTTTGCGTGCAGTGAGGGCAGGGTTAGTATCAATGCATAGTATCAAGAGATGCCTAGGTGTTCACAGGCTTAAATCTACACCTATGTGAGTTGTAGGCCACATGTAAGAGACCATGAACAGCTATAACTTGAATATCTAACAGTCTGACAGAGAAATCTGATGAGCTGGGAAAAGACTGACAACACTGAATAAAAGTGAAGCACAGAATAGTAAGGGGAACATTTAGTTCACTCTGTTCAAAGCAGCACTACCTTCAAAATTTGCTTAGCTTGCTCAGGGCCTTGCACAGTCAAGTTTTGGTGATGTTCAGGGCCTCCAACCTCTCTGGGCACCTCTTCAGCTCTGCATCTCTCTCTGGGTGAAAAACTTTTTCCTCAGACACAGTAGGTGTTTCCCGGTACAAATTGTGCCTGATGCCTCTTGTAATTTCTGCCTGGGCACCTCTCAGCACCTCTGTTGTCTCTGTAACCCCCGTTTAGTAGTTCAAGGCAACAATAAGGTTCCACCTGAGTCTTCTCTCAAGAACAAACCAACTCCCTTAGCCTTTCCTTGAGCGTTGGAAATCCTGCCCTGCCCCCTGACCACGTGAGTTACCATTCACTAACATTGCTCCAGTTCATCAGTGCTTTTTCATACTTTCTGAGAGATGAATTACTCCAGGTGTGGCCTCACAAGTGCTGAACAGAGGAGAACAATCTCTGCCGTGGACCTGCCAGCTGTGCTGGCATTACTGCTCATCACGTCTGCTGTGTTGGCTCTCATTGTTGAAATGGCACATTTCTGACTCATGTTCAGCTTCATGTCCATCAAGACCTCAAAGTCCTTTTACTTTAAGCTGATTGCTAGTCAGGCAGTCCCCAGATTTTACTGTTGCAGGGGGTTATTACTTCCCAGGTGCAGGACTTTGCTTTTGCCTTCTTGAATTTCATGACGCTTCTGTCATCCAGTTTCTCCAGCTTGTTCATGTCCCCCTGAATGACAGCAGCCTTGCCCTCCAGCATATTAGCTACTCCCAATAATTAAAATAACTGGAAGCAACATCATGAAAAGAGATGATAGTCAGCCTAGTGGTACTGTATAAACTCAGAAGGGAGCAGGACTGACAGCTATGCTGTATTCATCCTTCTGCTGGAAAACAGCCTGTGCTGCTGTCCTTCACAGGGTAGCTGATGCCCTTACTTTTGAAGATGAAACCAAAGGATGATGCAGTTTACAGAAGAAGCTTATAGAATTCCCCTGAGAAGCTTTAGCAAGGACTAGTAGAATTAAGGTGCCTTTTTATCTCTACCTTCTGTCCCAGAGATCAGAATTATTAGCATGTGCATGAAGCGCATCATCTAATCTGGGAAAAAAGATGCACTTTCCTGTGACCTTAACTCAGTCACGTAGGCCAGGCAGCAAAGATGAGCTGCTAAAAATAACATCCAAGCTGAGCTTCCCTGCATTTGTCCACGGGAGAAAAAGAAAGGAAAACACCTAACATCTATATTTACTCTTCAGAACTGCTTATTCATTCAAATAAAAAGACAACAGCTAGGCAAGAGTTAGAGAGAAGATAATGCTGAGTTTTTAGTCATGCAAAACCTAAATACCTATCACGTACACCAAGGGAGAAAATGGTTCCTCTCCATGAACTGTGCTGACTGCACTATCTACCCCTTCTTCTTGCACACACACCAGCGGCTTTTACTCAGCCCCTTTGGATTGTCTATCACATCACGTTGAAATATCATGCAGTAAATCATTTCAAATCAATTATTAAATCCATTAGAAAGAATCAAGCATATGCTTATCAAAATCCAAAGAATATTAGAGGAAACTTACCAGTTTGAAGGGAAATGTGGGGCAGCTTCCAACGCTGAGACCTGGAAGGCAGGAAGAGCAACTGTGAGGACTCACACATCCAAAGGAGCAGGTTGACAACTTGACTGAGCAGCAAGAAATCATCTTGAGGGGCAGCAGCTCTGGATTATCCTCCTCTCTTCTTCTTCCCAGGCCTCCACGCTCTCATGGCTGTGAAGCTGAATAGGGCAGGAAAATCCCACCACTTCCAAAGCAAGATCACAGTTTTTCCTGAGCTTAAAATAGAGTGGGCACTTTGGATCCACAATCTTAATGCTATGAAAGAACTGGCAGAAAAACTGCATTGGCTCCACGGGGTAGCCTTGCCTCCACAAATGGCAGGGACAACCAAGTGTGGTGCTCAGGAATCTGGGACACCCTGCAAAGCTGTGTGCCAGCAGACCTTTGCACTCAACCAAGGGAGATCTCATCTCTGCAAGAAACAGATTCCTGACATCTGTCTCCCACTAAGGTCAGGATTCAGCAGATTCTTATCTCCCATGGCATCTCTTTGCTGTGAGAGGAAGCTGGTTTTGGCTGCCTGCTCCTGAGACTGTGTCCTGCTGAGCCTGAAGCCACAGCCCCTCTCCAAGGCTCCTCATTTCAGAAGCACTGTACAATGCAGGGTAGGATGCAACGAATGCTTTTGCCAATAAAAAAAGCAATTTCAGTTTCCTTGAAACCCCAGGGCGTCTGCAAGTAGTTTCCACCAAAGAAAAAAAAAATGAACATAAATTTCATCTTCATCAAAACAAATTCTTTCTCTTAGAGGACCTCCACTTGCAACAGCTCTTGCCAGCACAAAGAAAAGAGATGCTGCCAAAGACAACTTCAGTGACCAAGTTTTTGGAAGTCAGCTGGGATATGGGAAATCCTCTTCCCTAAATTAGGGCTGGACCAACAAACTCCAGCGTCCTTGCTTACCCAGCTGGGTAATAGGGGAAGCTTTGGAATCTCCCTATTTTGTGGGACAGGAGAATGCTGCTGTCACAGAGCCCCAGGAGCTCCTGTCCAGAGATTTAATAAGCAGGAGCTAGAAGGTTTCTGCTGGCTTTTGAGAGTCTTCAATATTCATTTGTAAGGAATCATTCCTAGAGCAGAAAACAGGCCTTCTGCTGGAGTCAGAATCAAGTAGTTTTGCTCCACTACTTACTCTACAGTGTTTCCCCTCAGAATAATCCTCTAACACATGGCCATTTCCTTCTTCCTCGGCTCTGCTTGTATATAATCAGAATATCTACCTTGCTTTCCAAAGAGCATCTTTCTTTCTCTCCATAGGGCAAACTGACCTGCTCATTTCCTCATTTTCGCTCAGTGAGCCATTAAATCCAGGAGACAGAGTCTGTGCAGGGGAAACTCACTGAAGTGCTGACAACTGGATCTGCCTGAAGGATGTCCTTTGTCCTAGTTTAGCTGCCAGGCCCACTTCACTCTTTACATGAAAAGTATACCATGAAAGTGCTGTTGGCTTACTGTCCTTGGGAAAGAAAAATAATCAGTCTAACCACAGAGAAATGACATACACTAGCTTGTCAGGAATTTCCACTCCTCCACAACCCCTTTTGTTACCAAAAAAAAAAAAAAAAAAAAAAAAAAAAGGTGCCAAAATGGGAGGACAAGCCCTTGTTCATCTTTCACATGCAGTCAACTCACTTACCTGTCAAATCCATAAGGATACCTGCATGTTGTTCCCTTTCCTGGCAAAAAGGCACTCACTTTGCTTTGTCTCTGCCTGACAACCACCCAGAAGGATCCAAAACAAGTGGTGGAGGCTCAATGAAATAGATGTTGTGTCTCAGTCTGAAACAGATACGGCAAGATGAGCTGGCGAGGAAGAAAGAGTCAATTTGTCTCTGGCCCCTGTAAAATTCCAGACTGTGTTCTCAGTAATATGATCAGATTTGGGGTAGATGATCAGCTTTGGCAGTTCTAATAGAGTCTGTCTGCCAGCACTGTAATTGTAAACACAACCAACATCTGAATATAATAATAATAATAATACGTAATGTTACCATGGCCCACACCCACTGGGACGTGTCATTTTTTTGCTTTGGCTTTAGGATAAAGGATGATGAGGATGTTTGGACCAACAGCTTCATTTCAGCCAGTGTTTCTGATAAGTCTGTCACCACATTTGTCTCTGGAAAATATTAAGCACAGCATAGAGCTCATTCCTAGATGATATACAAGCAGCTTGTTTTTCTCATTTCACCACAAATCTTATTTATATATACACTGCAAATAGATTGATACCACACACAGAGCACATCCACAGGGTCTGATTTTCCAATGTTATATTAGATTTATGATCTTGTAATTCCATAGACTTTAATGAGTTTTACCAGAATAAAGCTGGTTCCTAAAGGGAAAGGATATATTATGGACTTGCACATATTACTTGTGCATCCAAGCAGAAATGTTAGTACAGGCAGACACCTGGCACAGATGACATAGTTAAATATGCCTCATACTCCCTTTTACAACACCCCGATTTCAGTTGTTTGCAACTGTCAAACAGTCAGTGTTCAGGCAGAAATTTTGCCTCTAATATGCTTTCCTCAGGCTAAATATTTTTCAGACAGTTCCAGGAAAATTAGTCCATCCATTTTGCGGATGAATTGAGGGAAAACCACAGTGTATCAATAATACTAAGAAAGGCTCCAACTGCCTGCTTAGAAGTTCTGAAGCTTTGAAGCAAGGCTTCAAAACACTGAAAGGAAGCAGCATCCCGGGAGTGGATGTGCTGCTGCCTTGGAGATCTGTCCACAGTCCAAGAGAGACATGCCCAAACCCAGCAGTTCACACCCAGCTGTTGACTGTGCACCAGCCCCTCGGCTACCCACGAGTGCCTGCACAGGCGCGACGGGAGATCCCTGAGCTCGCACAAGGCATGCAGCAAACCCACAGGGGGTGTTTCTAACACCATTTACAAGGAGCTGATCAATGCTGCAAGTGTTCTGCGACACAACCACGTTGTGTTTGCTCTGCAGGCTTCAGCTAACAGAGGCTGGCTGAGTTCAGAGGGCCACAGAGCAGCAGTCGGGTAATATGGGCAAGCAGCAGACTTTGGAGAGGGACAGAAAAGGGGAACGAGAAAGCTGTCATAAGTTAAGGTTGTGTGGGCTTTTGTTTGTTTTGGGCTTTTTTTTTTTGGTCTTGGTTTTGGCTTTTGTGGGTTTTTTTATAAACAGCTACTGGCAATGCCCTGGTTAGCACTGCCAAAAAATCCCTACTATTGTCTTTGCTTAGGCAGGGCTACATTAATTTCCCCTGTTCACATCTAAGGAAATAGAGAAAATACAACAGAACTATGTACTTGGTGCACAAGCAATCTTTAGACAACAAAGAAACGGCAACCTTTAGGCTGGATCAGGCCTCTGGAGTTAAAAGGTCCAACAATTCACCACCAATTTAAAGCAGGGCCAAGGACCAAGCAAGGATTTTCCGTAGTTCTCTTGCTGCTGGGGATCATTGTGGCATAAGGCAAACCAGCAGTGCGTGCAGGTGGCACCTCTCCTTCGGGCACCTCACTCCTGGTGACAAGACCCAGCCCTCTGAAGAGCTCCCTAGCAAAGAAGGTGGCCCATCTTATCACAGTTGGCTGCACAGACCAGGGGTTCCCAAACCCTGTAGCCCAGTGGTTCACACCAAACCCACAGCACACCCTCTGTTTTTCAAACAGGACGTCCCACCTTTAACTTGCCTTTAATTTGATGTTTACCACAACTTCTGCAGACGAGCAAGCTGCTGACCGCTCGCCACAGCCACTGACAGTCGTGGGCTGCAGACCACCCTGCCAGAGCAAACAGCTCTTCAGCGCTGCTCACTCTTCAGGCTGCACACTCTTAACTCAAGTGGAGGTCTCTGCTACGTAGCCTAAATAGCTCAGCCATTTTGCTGACTCCTGTGAGGGTACATATGGTTCCATATGGTGGGAAAGCTGTTTTTTTCAATTTGCTCCTAAGACTAAGTGTAGGAAATTATATACAAATCAATGTTGAGAGAATATTAAGGTAGCAGAATCATGCAGTTAAAAGCCAGGAACTGGTTGACAAGGTCTTAGTCACATAAAAGAAAGGTCTAAATAAATGTGCTTTGATAGCCAACAAATGGTCTCTGAAAGACAGGCTGGATAAAAAAGAAATAAAAGCATGAGGACACTTTGTTTAAGAACAGCTTCTTAAATCATGATCCTCTTTCCAGACCATTTCCTTCTCTCCTCCCTAAACTCCTGCCAAATTGCAGCTAGGTTTAATATGAAGATTTCACAAAAGGTTAATCTTTGCACTTGAGAAATAAGCAAAGTTTGGGCTTCAGAGATGTTTTTCTTAGACCATTTTGAAGAGTTATAATGGTGTAAATCGAGTACCTTAAATTTACCACACTGAAAAGCTGCAGCACTACATCATTCTTCCTGCAATTTTTCTTCCTCCATAAAGATGACATACATCCCTGTGGTGGGTCTGCTACAGGGTTAGACTTATCAAGGTGAAATCTGATTTAGGCAAAAGGAGGAAAAAAAGACTTCAGAGGGAGCGCGTTTGGGGCTGCGCAAACAACCCCAAATCCCACTTCCGTCCCGCAGAAACATCCCAAATAAGTGCTGCATTTATGAACTTTCAGTAAGGGAAAGCCATTTCCCAAAACCCCAAGGAAAGGTGCTTGCTGTGAGGCAAGCAGAAACCTTCCCAGGCCAAGTCTCATCTGGCTAGGGGGACAGGAGCCAGCAGGGTGTGACCCTGTGGCCTGTAAGGGCTGGGGAAGGCTGACCAGCCACACCATCCCCACCAGGCACTGCCAGAGCATCAGCCCCAGACTTGCTACTCACACCAGAGTCCACTTGGACAGCAGATGTTCACAAGTTGGCATTCACATCCCAGTCTGAAGCATTAAGTCAGCTTGTGCTGGGGGGAAGGGGGATGTTGCTGTTCTGGCTCCTCGGGTGAGTTCTGAGCAGCTTTGTCCTGTTGTGAGAACAGCCATGAGGGCCTGAATGGAGCAAAGCAAAAGTCTCACTGTAGGAGATACTTGTGGAGGCACTGCTGAGGATTTATCAGACCTCAGCCTGCAGGAAATAGTAGTCAAAAGGCTTTGAATACTAAGCAATACAGGTGAGGCTTAAAAAAATATAAAATCAAAACAGATTTAAACCCTCTTCCTTGAGAAGAAGAACTGCCTGCTGCAAGGCCTGCAGCAGCCTGTCTCCAGCAGGCTTTGCAGAGGCTTTTCTGCAGGTCAGAATGGGCCTCTGAAGCAAACAGCTTTGAAATCTGGTGACAATGAGAACACAGAGTCCTGTGGAGGGGATAAGCAGAATTTCCAAATCCCAATCAGGTGGGAAACTTGTGGAAGAAATGAGTATGGGAGCAGCACAGGCTGCAAACTGCTAAACCTAGAAGAACCAAACTGTAGGGCAACCACAGCTGGAGGCAGGGGTGGGAGTACAAAGGAGAGGGTTATTAGTAAAGAAAGGCCCATTTAAAATGGGAACAAGTCTCATTCCTACCTGTCAAGTTCTGTCTTTCACCAATAGAAGCTGTGCTTTTTTCACAGGAGCATTTTCACTAGACCCCCAAAACTGCAGACATCAGTGCAGGCAAGATGACAGCCCTGGAGAAGGGCCAGCAGAGTTCAAAGCCCCTTGCTGGAAACCAAAGCAACGCTGACAAGCACTGAGGGAAAATTTATGAGGTCCTAAATGCTAGAGGCATATGCTTGGGATATAAAAAATTAACAATTATGCCACCCACACTGTTTATTCTTTTCTCATGTCAGGAGTTTAGGGCTAACATGTTGAAACATAAAACAACCTGAGCACTTTTTAGATGGGATTTATGGCGTTCCCAGACTGACATTTAGTACCATGGCTTGCAGTTGAGCATACTATTCAACAAGCCACCTGCCTCTATAAATGTCACTGTTTGTGCTCAAACTTGGTTTACATATAACTCAAAGGAACTCCAGTTCTTTCAGTTCCTGCCTGTTTACAGGGATGTTTCACGGCATACAGCGTTGAAAAAGACAATTTGTACAAAATTAAAGTTAAAGTCTTGCATGATTTATCTTGTCTGGAAGCAGTGGAAAGGAGCATGTGAACTCTGCATCCCAATAAAGATGCAGGACTGCCTCCCACAGCACAGTCCCAAAAACTGTATCTCTTGGATGCCTCCACACTTCCCAGGAGAAATGAAGGAAGCACTTGGAGGCAAACTTCTGCCCAAGAGCAGCTGCAGCAGCGATGGCTCCAGCACTGGTTGTACAAAGCACCTTTGTTTCCAGCTGTATGCTCAGGCAGCTTCATTGGAATCAGGGAATAATTTAGACTGAAAGGGAACTCTTCAGGTCATCTAATCCAATGTCCTGCTCCAAGCTGGACCAACTAGATTAGGTAGGTCAGGGTCTTGCCCTTGTTCATTAGGATGAAATGAACTGCCACAGCTAATCCATTGCCTCTTTAACAACAGAGACATTATCTAGATGCATTCTCCAGAATCGGGACATTTGCCACACAGTCTTAGGGTAGGGATTCTGTTGGGCAGCAGAAGCCACTGGCAAATTTACAGCATAACTAAAAATCCCAGTGGAGCATAGAGAGAGCTCCATCAAACTCTCACTCCTTTGCTAATGCAAAATTGGCAGTTTCCTGCTTTACAGGGAAGAAAAACCATATAAGATATTTCCTTAGGGTCTAGTTGTACCAGAGACCAGTAAAATTAGGCAATGAATATCTCTGGAAAAGGAGTGGTATGTTCAGACAGTTCACAGAGCAACTCCATGTCTCTCTCTAAAATCTCCATATGAATAATCAGGTCAGAAAACTAGGATTTCATAAGAGGGACATAACAGACACTGCTCTGTTTTAATGGAGCTCTCCTCCACTTAACAGAATATGCTGGCCTGACAATCATATTTGACTTTATTTAAATGTTCTGGTATTTAAAGGTATTGGGCATATTCCTGCAGCCACCATCAAATAAGCTTTGAATACTGCGAAGAAGAGGGAAATTAAACCTGTGCCTGTCACCTCATGCAATCAAATCTAACCAAAAAATTTAGCTTTCTGGGAATGACAATTTGAGAAATTGATGACATACAGAATAAAAATCATCTTGATGGCTAGCTAAGATCTGCCTGACCCGATCTTCCTAACATGATAAATATTAAAAAAAAAAAAAAAAAATCATGTGTACCTCATTCTTGAAGATCACGGCATGAAAAATTGTGCATGTCACACGTCCCCAGGCATGACTTCTAATGAGTAACACTTTCTGCATTTTGTTGCAGGTTTACAGATGGTTGTACTCGACTCTTGGAGTTTTTCCTCTACAGTTGATTCTCCCTATGTAGAACATAGTCCTGCAGGCAAAGATTGGGTGGTACATCAATTGCAGAAATGAGTTCCTGCTTGGCACAGGCAAGAGGAGTAGCCTCCTTTGTACAGCCATTATTTGAATATGTGGGAAGAATGAAGCAGAGGTTTCTAGAATCTAATATGAATTCTAATATGTAACACAAAAATGCCCCATGCTAACAATAATCCTGAGGACAAACCCTTATGTTGAAAGTAAGATTGTTGTAGATGAAACTTCATCTCCTTCCCATCAGTGAAAGGAACAATACACAGAGAAAAAAAGCTCTTATATATGAAAGGCTTTGATATCTCAAACCTTGTGACCCTTACAACCAAGGTTTTGCCACTCTGAATAAAGGCATTCTGTCATTCCCTGAATTAAATAGAAACAGGCCCCAGTACAAGATAAAGGTAGGAGCAGGAGGGAAAAGTGTCCTGGTCTACTAACAAGGGCTTTTCAGAGAGCTGCCAAAGGGGATGCTTGATAGAAGTTACAGCATCAGAAATCATGTACTGAGAGATCTTTTCCTCTCACATACTCCTTCCTTGGATGTTCAGCTGGCCTAGGGAATTCAGGTGATGGTGGGTGCTGAGGTTTTTTCTGTGAGCCTGCCATACACACTGTCAGAGGGATCCAAGAACACATCGGCACAGTGGAAAATAAATCTTACTCTAAATAATCTTACTGTAAAGTAAATCTTACATTTCTAAATGCTGGTAACCCATAGAATGGTACAGCTGATCTTCTCATGGACCCAAAGGTTGCTGTAGACCAAACCACAGTGACAGAAGTATGTAATGAAACCTACAGAAATGCCTTTTGCTATCAGCTTTCCTAGGAACTGCTGGACTCAAGGCAGATCTTTAACACCACCAGAGAGATTATACCAATTTAAATAATCACATTTCACAAAGAGCCACTAGGAATATAGAACTTTGAACCACAAACCAATTCAACACGTTAGATAAGCAGGAAGGGAGACTCTTTCAGGCAACAGCTCTGCCTCTCTCCTGCCTTCTGGCTCCTGTAGCAAGTCAGGCACATGGTGAAAAAAAATGTTTCCAGCCAGTGGGTGGCACCCAGTACTATGTGCTGGATGTGTCGCTGATAGTTTGAATATATCAGATATTTTTAGGTACTGTAAGCAGTTCTAGGCAATCAAGTATCATAATCAAGAGCATACAGAAGCTCAGCTATATCAGCCCAGTCAGGTTTTTAAGGATTCAGGTTTTGCAGCTCTGTCAGTTAATGTGCTGGGATGGCAGAAGCGGAGTTGCTCCTTGCTTTGGTGTAGCCATTTTCAGAAGAATTTCACAGCCGTTCTCAGAAGAATCATCTTCCTGAGGACTCCCCACTGTGCTCAGCTTAGCAGACTTATTTCAGTAATAGTAGCTCTCTGCAAGGAAATAGGAAGCGTGGCTCTAGCCAGAGATATTCAGAGTTACCTGCCATGGTGAAAATCTCTGGGTCCCAGCAGGCCACACTGCTTGAGAAACGACACGGGGACATCACGGACAGAAAGATCATAAAGCAGCCAATCTTTGTAGGACCAAGCAGAAACCCCGCCGGTCGTGCCAGGAGCAGCTCCCCGGTCAGCACCGCGGACAGCGGCGCGGCCGAGCCCGCCCTGCCCACGCGTGTCCCAGCCGCCTCCATCCATCCCTGCCTCCCTCCTTCCCTCCCTGCCACACAGCTGGCAGCATGGCTTAAACACTGCCACAGCGCCCAGGCCAGGCATCTCCAAGCAGTGTCCCCTGGAGAAGAACTGCAGGCAAAGCCCCCGCACGAAGAGGAGCCGCTGGAGGAACTGCTGAGCTCGGGGATCTACTGGCAGAGCTGGACCTGAACATGGCAGGCCTTGGCCCCTGTGGTGGTGACCTAGGTTTGGTACCACAGGGAAGACGTTTCCCCCACAAGCGACAGTAAGAATCTAGGAGAGAGCTACAAACGTGTTCTAAACTGGAGAAAACACGGGCTCTGCAGCTGCATTAATAGCTTTCTAACTTCTCCCTAAACTTGCATATACCTGAATGTCCCCTTTTCCTCAGTGCCACATTGCAATCTAGACCTTCCCACAGCCTGGCCTCTCCTTTCTGCCTTTGCAGTACATCCATAAAGAGACAAAACATTATACAAACTATACATTACACAAATATATTCAGTATATATCTGCATCTCTCATGGGTGGATCACTGCAAATAAGCTGAAGTTTGACAGCAAAGCTGGAGTCTGGAAGGCACAGCTGTGCTGGTTGTGCAGCTCTATACTATGTTTGAGCAAAGTTCTAGGGTCAGGAATGTACCTATACTTTCCCCAGCGGTAAAAAATTTACACAAAGTAAATGACTGCAGGTGCATTTCACAACCCTCAAAACCAGGTATTTCCCTGTCTAGTCTTTTCTCCTTCACCAGTATGTCCTGTCATCTTGGAAAAGTTCAAGAACATGGAGGTCACAGCCCATTTCCTCAAAACCTCCAGAGACCTCTCCATTCATCTGTTTCTCCTATGCTTAGATCTTTTGCCAGTGAGATGCTTCTTTTCTCCTGTGAATAATAAGCCACCTGCTTCCCTCTGCAAGCAGAACCTACCAGACACCTGCTGACACTCTGCAATCTGAACAGTGACTGGTTTCTCACTTAGGTTCTTCTTTTGCACCTTCCCCTCCCCCAGATACCACAGAACTCTATAGTTCATGCTTCAGCTTTTGGACTGCTCTGAGGAAGTGACATACCCTTGCAATTGAAGCCAATGCTACTCGAAGCAAGCTGTAGTTTCCAGAGTTAAAAACTGCATGGGTAGTGGGACTCATGCCTAATGCTTATTGCTTTTCCTGCTCATTTCCTCTCAAATGCAAACTCTAATTATCCTCTGTTTGAAGCAGAGCCACTTCATTCAAGATTATTGCTATTATCACATTTTGAACAAGTCAAACACCTGCCCTCCTAATCATGTCTGCCCACACAGGCCAGCCAAGCTATTCTGCAAGTTCCCCTTGCCCATCCTACAGAAAGAGCTGCAAGACTGACAGGGTAAAATCCTGAGCCACCTTCTCTGATCTCCGAGCTGACCACGCTTTGGGAAGCAGGTTGACAAGGAGCCTACTAAGCTCCCTTCTAAAGCAAACTGTTTGGTGGTTCTAAGTTTTCAAGCAGGGACAGTAATAGAAATTGTTAGAACATTTCAGCTCTGTAACATAATCCTCCGAGGGGTATATGTTTCCTTTCTTTAGGATTTTCCCCTAAATCTAAAGGATAGGCTAATGGCCACCATAAAGCCCAGGATGTGGACACCCCCCACATGCCCAGGGGCTCAACACATTCAGTAACTCAGAATCTTGCACACTACTTTAGGTGCCACTATTCAGAGGATTTCCAAATTCTTCCTGCCAGTGGCCTTTTTTCGAGGTCTTACAACTTTGACACTCATAGATTATCTTTCATAGCACTCACTGATGAAGTGCTGACTCGAATGGCCCCTGACAAGTTTCCTGAATGCTGTACTATCAGTTCATGTGTTAAAGCATCCATAGTAAAAAGCAAAATAAAAAGCACCAAAAAGTCACAATAAATGGTGAAATTAAGGCAACATAACACACTTTAAATCAGAAGAAGAGCTACAGCTCAGCTCCTGGGCAAGGAAAGGTTATAATCTACCATAGCAAGACAAAGAATACACATCAAATTACTCACGTTTCAGAATCTCTCTTATGCACAAGCATCAGCAAAAATGACTATACGCTTGCACAATTAGCAAACTAGAAGGGGAGATTTTTCTTCTCTAATTACTGTAGGTTATAATACTTCTGAGTGTTTCTCTTTCCCCTTCAAATAAACCACTGATGCTGCGCTCACATTAGCAGAATTCCCCACCCAACCTGGATGGTTCATTTCCCTGGGCTTGCTTTTTAAGGTGAGAAGAAAGCAGGCTTCACCAGAGGGTGATTTAGAGCATCTGATGACTTAGGAACATAACTTTGGCTATCCCCACTTTCCTACAATAACCTAAGATAAGCCTCCTAATCTAAATTAGGTGCTTAAAATCAGGTAGTGTGCTTATTTCTTTCCTTATCTCCCCATTAGCACTCCACATCCTAGTGCTCACCTGTGTATCTTTAAAGGTCATATCCACAGCTGGTAATTTTCCCCCCAGTTTTTCTTCAACAAAGAGGGGGATATTATAAAAAACAGTAAGAAAATGCTATTGCACAAGGTTATGTTGTGAAATGGAAACCATTCAGGAAAGGATGAAATGCTTCCCAGTGCTCTAATATGGCTTTGGAAATTCTTTAAATTTTGAACTGCTGATGTCCTGTTAGGCAATCTCCTGCAGCAGAATAAACCTTGGACACAGGTGTCCCATAACACAAGTGACCCTGGATGAAAGCCACAAAGATGGCAACAAAATAAACTAGCACATATCCCTTGACATGCAGCCAGTGCTACATTTTCCTGCAGCAATACTGTCAAGAAGTAAAATGCAGAGTTAAAAGTCAACTACAGCTCCATACCCAAATAAAAAATAAAGGCAAATTAAATCTTTCCCCCTCTCCTAAAATTATAAACAGAGCAAGACCACGAAGCTATAAACTGAGTATTTAGTCTATAAACAAAGCAATACTCTCTTTTTCTTGTCATAGTTAATCTTGGACATGTTCATCACACATTTTCTGTGTCTTCCCCAACCTGCAGCACAGTCACAGAATTTTCTATCAGGATTTGGGCCTTGATTCAGTAATTTGACCCTGAACTGCTGAAAAATTTGCTCAAAATCTGTTTGAAAACATTTTACACAAAACTGTATCTAAAGAAAGAAAAAAAACAACAACAGAATCTCATGATCCATGCTTTGTGGGAATATCTATCGACAGAGGAGTCTGGCATCCACATTTCTTCCTAATTCAGCAGATCAGATCATATCCACAAACCCCCAAAAGGGGCACGTGAGAGGAAGATAGAAGAATCCAGAATCACCATTAAGTGAGATTTCTGTTTACAAAAATCAGAAACTGAAGATCTAAGGCAAGATCCTGATGCCCTGGAAAACCACTGCGTCCTGAAACTACAGAACAGAGAGCCAAGTGAGAGGGTAACACAGCCTAATCAGAGCAGAGATGAGCATAAGCACTCCGTCTGTGACAGGCAGACAGGCATGATTTGCAACCACAAACAGCTGCTACTTCAGCCATACAGTGGCAGTGGTTTTTCAGTACATGTATTCTATTAGAAACAATCAAATGTGTCCTCACAACACTCAGGAAGAAGCAACCACAAGAACTGAGGCAGAACCACAGAACTGTTCAGAATTCTCTCTTCTTGACAGAACCACCTTTGGCAGCCAGGAAAGTCTTTTGGAGTCTCCAGCCTGGCGCCTCAGACAGCACTGAGTTCCAAAATCAGCCATACTTACCTATCAGAGGAGCCCAATGGGAGAGTATTTGCAGTCTCTTTACCTTAGTCCTATCTTCATGGGATCAGAATGCAACGGGATAAATACTCTGAAAATGAAAACCAGGAGTAGTAACTTCCTTGGAGCAATTTCCATGCTTGCTCTACCAGTGAAATCGGTGCTTGAGGTACTTCTCATGCATGGACTCTCTCTTGGCCAGGCTGGCTTTTTTTTTTATTTCATTCCATCACAACAGTGCAGACAGCCTGTCAGCTTTTCTTCAAAACAATAATATAAATAGAGCTAATCATGCTGTTCACCCTCACTAAGTTGATTGCTGCTTGGCAGAACTCAACAGCTAAGATCCTTGTTACACTGAGGAACCAGACTCTGTGTCTGTGTTTAATCTCGCCTCATGCTGACACATTTCTGAGGGGTCTATACATGGAAATGGATGGTGAGACCCCGCTCAGTTCTGTGCACACTCAGATGCACTGCAGTGCTCTGTGATTACTCTTGCTGGGGTCTTGTTTAAGCCTCTGTATCCTCCAGAAAGACACTTATGGCAGGAGGGAGGCACGACCCAGGGTTTGCCTTCTCCATGGGTAAGTAGCTCTTGCAGAGAACAGCCAGAGCTGCTGCTGAGGGTCATGTCAGCCCCATGGCTGTGGTCAAATCCCCACACAAAGCTGCTGGGCTCCATTACCACACTCTGCACAACAACCTGTCATGGCAGTCAGGTACAAGGCAAGGTGTGTTGTGTAAAAAAAAAAGGACAGTATGGATTATTTGTATTTAATAGAAACTGCTTAAGGCACCCTTATATGTTGCAGCTGCACATTCTGCTCTCCGGGGTGCTGAGAGATAGGTGGCCAAGATATTTAATAAAAAATGAAACCATCCATTATGCATATACTGATATGACATTTCTGTACTCTCTAGTTCACTCTGAATCTCATTTATATGACTATGGATAGTTTTCCTCATGTGCAACACAGTACCATGTAACTTAAGCTCTGCCAAAAAAACCCCACAAATTCAGCAGGAAACTGCATGGGACTGGTTAAAGTCCCAGTCATTTAATCACACAGGTAATTAAATTATTTGAATTATTCATTTAACATACCTGATAACAAGAGAAAGCAAACACTGATCATATTTTACGCTTGCTGGGTAAAAAGGAACAAATTTTAAGAGATCAGGAGTTAGAATTCAGGTAAAGAATATGATTCTAGCTAAAAGATGAACACTGTCAGAGGGCAGGAGGTGGCATAGGAGTCATCATTTTTTACCCATTTACTTGGGTAAAAAATACACTCTTTAGAGCCTGTTAAAAGTGGCCATCACAACTTAAGAACCAATCCAGCATGTTTGTTAATACCTGCAGAGGGGTTTCCCAACACCCTGATATGTGGGTCACCTGGAGTTCTGCTTCCAAGTCAGCAGGCTCACCTCAAAGCCTCAAGAGGAATTAGCAATTGGGATGCCATTCATCACCCAGCTGAGAAGCACTTCTTTCCTACAGGAGAGCTCGTCACACCAAGCAACCCACACAAAATACAATTAAACCATGTCACTGCTAGACAGATTGAAACTGCAGCTCAATAGAGGAACTCACTGTTACTAAGCAATTTCATAAATTAAGTATGTTCTGGCAGAGCTTCTCTGAAGGGTATTAGCAGTGATCCACACTAGGACCTAGCAAATTGCTTGGGTAAAATCTTAGCTCCATTAGAGCCAACAGCAAAAGTCCTAGGCACTTACACAGAGCCAAAATTTTATTTTCTCATGCCAGCTGCAACACAATGCTACAGCTTTGGGCAAACCACACTGACTCAGCCTCTTGAGTTAAAAACCATGGACAGCTAACCACTGCTTTTGGAGAGACTGTGGAGCATCCACAGAAGTGGCCCATGCAGAAAAGGGCAAGTACCATCAATCAGTGCTATTTAGCAAACAGGCCACTTCAGCAACTCACCGTCAGGGAAACACTCCACTGATACGGACACCAGGCTTGCAGTTCCAGCTGGATTCCCCTCTTGTCCTGTGCAGGCTTGGTAAAAGTATCTTCTGTAAGAGCTCCATGTGCAGAAGACTGGCCCAAACTCTGGTGCAATCCCCCCTCTCTCAGGACTGCAAGATGACTATCTTCACTACTTTGAGAATTGTATTTGGGTGTTCTGCATCAAACATCAGCCGTGTTCTTTCACAGGCAGTGCATGAACAGTTGCCTTCACGAGTCAGAGATTAACAAAAACACTGCTACACAAATGCACACATTAAACTCTGCGTAACATACACGTTTGTTTAAAATTAATTCCAGGGTCTTCTTGCAAATAGGTTTTATGGCTGTATGAAGGGAGGCTATAAAAGGACATTTGGCTCCTTGGTAGGTGGCATGTTACATTTTTTAAAGAAATATTATTCCTCCCAGATAAATGCACAACAGATGTAACATTCGACCTAAGCAATAAGATTTATTACTATTTTTAAAGCAAATTCAGCACAGCTTAAGAGAACACTGTACAGAATTCTTTAGGCTAGGAAGAGGTTCTTCTTGTCATCGATGCATGCTTTGCATTTGTCAATTCTTGCCCTCAAAGCCAACCCACAGTTTAGTATTTCAGGCTTCTTACAAAGGTGATGATCCTGCAATTCAATCTGCTAATGTAGCACATAGCAGGCTCCCTCTAGTCACTGCAGGCATGGGCTCATATCTTTGCTTTTAATATCAAAAGAAATCTGCATGGCCTCTTTGGTCTCTTTCTGAGCCCCAAAACATTCCATGTGACTTACATTAAGCATAACACCAACAGCACATGCAATCAAAAGCAAGTGTCACACGTTGTTCGGCAGTGAAAAATAAACATTACAGCTGTGATCAAAGAATGTGTCTTGCTTATATTGTCTTATATTAATCTCTTTAGCTCATGCACTTTCGTATAAATATTTATTGTTTTGTATTTTCTTCAGAGGCCATAGTTCTTCTGTTTTCTAAAAATAACCTGCTTATGCATAGTCTTCTATTTTCAAAGCACTGTTCTTCCTTTTGTTGAGTTTGTTTCCAATATCTCTGTGCATGAAAAGTTGTGAAGGATGGGTATGTGCAACTCTGGTAGCAAACATGTTGAAAATACCTAAAAATGAGGAACAATTCTCGCATAAACACTGTCAGTGGTAAACAGTCCCTGTGAAAAAAAATCAATAGGCCTCCATGTCATGTAGTAATTTTGCATTTTCCATAAGGGCATGAAACATGAAAATTAAAATATACCTGAGAATAACATAAAAATCTCATTTTCAAGAAAACACTCATTTTTGTTGCTCAACAGCTTTAAGCATCAAGTAATTTTTTTTCAGTTTTTGCATTTCACTTCCTGTAACATAATCCCAGATGGTCCAGCAGGCAGCCCCCGACCAACACTCGGGTGAATCGTGGAGCTGACACTATTGTGTTCACATTGGAGAAATCAGTGCATCTGAAAGGTCACCTCCTACCCCAACACTCACAGAGATAAGCACTTAAAATTGTGAACATCTATACAGCCTATAAAGAGAATCTTAGACTTAATATACCACTTTCACTTAGTTTTTTTTGATATGGACAATTACCAGTGGAAGGTATTAGCAATGATCCAAACACTAGGATGTAGCAAAGTGCTTGGGTAAAAGCCTGGCTCACAGGCACTTCTGCAGTGAGCACTGGGATCAGATCCATAGGCCAGGAAAGTTTCTACCTGTCTGTGGCCCAAGCACTGCTTTAGTTCTTCACTTTACCCTCGATTTGCTTGATTGGTTTCACAAAAGCAGTGGAAGAGGGGAAAACCTGGACTGGAATTGCTTTCTGATCTCAAGTTCAAAGCATCTCACCAAATTTGGGGCTGCTCAAGCACATTCTCTTCCCAGAGAACGGCATCCTCTAGAAGATCTAGGCAACACTGCAGATCCAAGATCACATAAACACATCACCCCAATTTAAATGAATTCTTTCCACATTCATCACAATTACATGTGCCTGTAGATCCTCTCCAAATTGGTGTTCCCCAAAACTCTTTTAGTCAAGGAGTACTTCATCAGCCACCTCCCTAGCCACGGAGCACTGTCGGTAGCCCTTTAGTGGGATGTATGCTGATAATCTTTAGGAAAGATTGTAATCCCACTGAGGGTACTGACATCCATACAGATATTGCATGTTGTGTTTGAAAAGTATCTGAGTGTATCCGCAGTGAGTACTGCGATTAGATCCACAGACCAGGAATGTTTCCACCTGTCTAATGCCAAAGCATTGCTTTAGTTTTCCTTCATTTTACACTGGTTTTGCTTGATTGGCTTTACAAAAGCAAAAGCAGTCAAGAGATGTCAAAAGTAAGCAGCTTGACCTGCTCATACATCCTGGTTTTATACTAAGACTTTATGGTATCTGGAATAGTTGCCTGGCTTCCTTTAACACATTGGGAACATCCATCACTGTTGTATCATGTACATCCTTCTGGGGTAAGGTTTGACACACGAGAGAAGAGGGTGCTACTTTCACTCTTAAGGTCAAGAAGTTCATAGCCATGCCTGCTGTAGGCTTTGCTGCAGTGAGGGAAAATGGATTCCCTGTCCATCTACAAAGACAGTCTCTTGGACTTGAGGAATGCCCTCAATCAGAGATGGAGATCCTTGAGGAACTGACCACCAGACCACCAAACATTATCAAGACTGACTACAGCACATCTCAGACAAGGACTGGGAGCTACATTACATAGTGCATTTCTGCCTATCCTTTGAGCACATTTCAGTCTGAGGTGTGGAGATTTCAAAGGACCCATATTTAGAAGTAAATCACAGAGAGGTTCATCCTCTCCACATCCACCCAAACCACAGGCACAAGTGAGGGAGTTTTGTAGTTCTGTATCACCTGCATGGGCCAAATGAGAGACTCTGTCCTATATATAGAAATGCAATTGATAGGTTGCATACCTTCAAGAACAACATATTTTATAAAAATTGTTTAAGGTTTATCTTTTCAGGTATTTTGAATACTCCCTGAAATATCCCATAATATTGTGGTTAGCAAAGAGAAGAAAAGGAGGGAAGAAAAAGACTGAAAAGTATTCTGGAATGGAAAGACAGTTAATCATTCAGGTTGTCCACAATTCCTTTGGCCCACGAAAGTCTCAGTTCAGATTCTTGCTTTGTAGTAAGGAAACAAAAAAAAAAATCCTCTATTGTCCTACCATCTCTCCTCCACAATGCATGATGGAATCCAGAGGCACAAACTGCCACGACTTCACAGGCAAAGGGCATATCCTAAAGCAGTTAATTTCATGTCTTCCTGACACCCCATGGGCAGCTTTTTTCCCTAAAGCAAAGAACCTCACAATATCATTTTGTGTAACATTCTTTACATATTTTGACTTACACTCCCAAAGCATATTTATATCAGTCAGACTGTGCACATGTGGGTTTTGGGGGATTGTTGAGGTCTAGAATTTTTCAGCTTTTTCCTCAGCTTGATATTCCGCACTCTTCCTGGAGCTTCCTGATTAAAGATTCTGCTTTGTAATGAAAGCAAACCAAGTACTTCAACGTTGAAAGAAAGAGCAAAAAGAGGCAGTCAAAACATGTGGTGATTCTTATTTTCCTTTCAAGAGTGACAAAACAGCATATGCAATTCAATACCCGGGATCAGTTAATTTTATCTGAAAAAGAAGCTTTTGTAAGTTAACATTTGCTATGATTATCACCCACATAACGCTCATTTCCTATGCAAAGCCACCGTGGTGCCCACGTGAGTCACCTTCATACTTTGGGAATATGGGCACGGGGCAATGGAGGTCACCAGTTTTCACAGCCTTTGTTTTGTTTTACAATACATTCAAGATTCTCTGTACTTTCAATGGCAAATACATCACACTTGATTGGCAATGCTGGTATCTGATATTCCATGATTACCTTGGCTTGAAAGTGAGACAGTAAATGCACATTCGTGTTACTCTCCCTTTAATGTAGTACAAAGCTGGACACAGCTCAGAAAGAAACCCCTAAAATCCATTAACTATTTATGATCATGTACAAACGGATATTTATCATGTTAAAAGAGAACCATATGTTAAAGTGGAGGCTAGAGCCCAATAAATCTTTTTGGATGAAAACCCTTTTCAAAAAAAGGAATAAAATAATTAACATTTGCTTTTGCCAGCAGAAACATTTGCTCATGAATCTCCTGGGAAGGGAAGGGCATTTAACCTTTTTACATGCCATCCCCTCAGACATCTCTGACCCCACTGCAAAAGAGACAACAAAAGATTCCCGACTCCATGCTGCTGATTAAACCCCTTGTAAGAAACATCTGGATGAAATTTTCTTGGCAGTCGATTTGAAAAGTACACAAGAAGCAGAACTAGGGAGCAGCCATAGTTCAGCCCAGTGACACAAAGATGATGCTATGCAAAAGCAGATTTTTCCTTGAGCACATTAACTCCTGAATATTAGCCTGAGACTGTGCAAGCAACCTCATTAGCAGAAGAAAAATAAATCCCTCTTCTACTCTGTGTGCCAGTGTAGAGAAGGCAAACAGGCTTTGGAAAAAAGCCAACTCAACAGACTTGTTTCTTTTAATAAAATAACAAAGGGCTTAAACAGTTTACCTGCCTAATACTTAATTTCAGTTGACAGGTAAGAGAGAAGTTGTCAGTGGCCTTAACTTCCAAAAACCATTAAATTTTTGAAGGATTTCAAAAGTTCTGTGGTTTCTGAGAAACTCCCCAACACCCTGGATGTAATGCTTTCCTACTTACTGTCTCAGACCATACAGCCCAGCTCTAAATTAGCAAAAATAACCTCTAATTTTCATAGCCTGACATTCAAAATAAAGGAAATCCTGGCCCTCTGCTGCTTGAGTTTAAAGAGCCTGTCAATGCAGCCCAACAGATTGTTCCCTTTTGGAAATACAGACCCTGAAACTCTCACAGTTTTCCCTATTTACAACAGGCTTAAAAGTGAGAGATTTTCACTGTTGCTATTAACGGAGTAGCACCAGTGAAAAACCTACCTGAACCAGGCCAACTTACTCTGCTGCTGTTATGTTGGGAAAACAAACAAACAAACAAAAAGAAGCAGCAGCAGAAAAAGCATCTGAGTCTGACACAAAGGTGCAGAAAAAAGGAAAGCAGTGAGGAACCTTCTGCTCCACAGCTGCCAGGCTAGGAAAATTCCAGAAGGAACACATGGAGACACTTCGTCTTTTCCAGAAGCCAAGGTGTAGAGTGCCCAGACTCCACCAGAATTACTCTGACACATAAAAATGAAAGCTTCAGCACTGCCCAGGGCTACATTTACTGAAGTTGTGAAAAACTTCATGGGGTATGGAGAGGACTTTAAACTTTTCATTTGGGACACTGCTATAAAGAAGCAGATTATCAGTATGTGTTTAAACCTGCCTGGGAAATATTTTTAAGTCATAAAGAAATTAACACGTAGAAACAAAATCTGGTCTAAACATTTTATCTCCCATCCAAACTTCACATTCTAATGCACCCCTATTGATTTTTGCTACATCACCTCGATCCCAAGAGATCTAAAAGAGGGGCACCTATTCAAACTGGTACTGCTATCACTTTCTCGCTAAATGAACTTATCCACAAACACCTTGTTATATAGAATTGTTTAGGTTGGAAAAGACCTCTAAGATCATCAGGTACAACTGTTAACCCAGCACTGCCACGTTCACTGCTAAACCGTGTCGCTAAGTGCTACATCTGCATGTTTAAACGCTTCCAGGGATGTTGATTCCAACACTTCCCTGGGCAGCCTGTTCCACTGTCTGACCACCCTTTCAGAGAATAAATTTTTTCCTAATATCTAATCTAAACCTCCACTGGCGGAGGCAGTCTTTGAAAAATGGGAAAAAATATGTCAGATAAAAGAAATTTCAGCATGGGACAAGAACAGCCGTCTGGAATGCAGACCAGAAATACAATCACAGAAGTGTAGCAGTAAGAATTAAGTTTGAAGCTTAATTCTGAAGTGTTTCTTCTATCAAAATAAATAAAATATTGCAAATATTTTGTACCACATTGTAATACCACTGGAATGGTAATGAATGAATAAAATCAGAAAAGAGGTTTATAGAATCCAAAGTAAAATCCAATATTCATCAATAATAGTGGAAATAAGAAGCTGTCACGTAGAATATCTACATGTGACAGCCACACCACTTGTCCAGGCAGGAGGTGGCATGGATGCAGATTTTAGAGCAGCCACCTGCCAGGTCTGCCATTTTAACTCCAGCCAGTTGAACTCCTGGCTAAGAGAAATACTTTAAGACTCCTGCATCAAGGGAAAATCTGCAACTTTGTTACAACCCTTCCACATAACCAGTGAATGCTTTGCAACTCCCTCTGCACATTTGGTCTGCACCAAATAGGGAAGATGCTGCAATATTCTGAATCCAGCAATGTGTGTGAAACCAACGAACAGTTAAACCGAGCAGTAAAAAGCAGGTGACTGGAAAACATGGAACCAAGGCTTACAGTGCATTGAGAAATGTCCTCACACTTAAAAAATTATAATGCACTCCAAAATCCATTTGTTCAGGCAATCCATGTACAACAGAAGGCACTGTTATCCATATGAATCTATCAATTCTGCACAGCAAAAACCTGAGAAGTGCAACTCAATTAGATGCAGCCTGGCCCCTCCCAGTCATTCAGGTTCCTTGAGGACAAACGTTTCCTTTCAGTCCATCAAATTATAAAAACACCACAAAAATTTGTACATTACAGTAGCTGGTTAGAAAGAGCATTCTGGTGGGGGAAGCACACTGCTAATTTCCAGAAAACCTTCAGCAGCATCAAATTACCCTCCCCTATCACCCAGAAGTCACGATGATTTCAAGAAAATGTAATGATGAGACCATTCCCATTGACCTTTGTAGCTGATCCTTCAGTTGCCACCGGGAGTACTTCCAGCAAAGTTAAATGATGTGATCAGTCCTTTGTTGTCAAATGCGTATCCACTTTGTTGTTCTATTGTCTTAGTTTCTAGAATTCAAAGAAAAAAAATAATGTGAAGCATAGTCCATAGAGAACACCTTTGCCAGAGACAACACAGCTCAGCTAAGAATGCGAAGCTGTGGAAAAAACTTCCAGTTGAGTCCAAATTTCATTCCCTAAATGCAGTGACAGGAATAAATTACACTCGGATTTTCTCTAAATGCATAAACGTGCACACCTCTACAACCGAGCTGAGAAATTAATCCTCTACAGAATCAGCCTGTTACACTGTTCTGCAATCCTTTTGATTAAATCTGAATTTATTTTCCATGATGCAAGCTTTCTACACATCTAAAACCTCACACTGACAGCCATGTTAGCAGTTAAAAAGTTACAAAACTGTTAAACACATTATGATCGACAGCAATCTTCATCAAATGCCTGGCTGACAGCTAGATACCACCTTAATGTGCTCTTCGTTTCAAATGTCAGATTGTGCAAAACTAGTTCATACCCTGTTCAAACAGCAGCATGAGAAGGCAATTAATTAGAAGCAACAGTACTCTCTGAATAACACACACTTCCAGGCAAGCAATAATGTGAGCATAATATCCTACTCACGCTTCTTAGAAAATGTTAATTAGCCCAGAGGTCTATTCTCTTTGTTGATCAGATGCAGTTCCAACATCCCTGCAACACATAAAATGGCCCCAGAGAAGTGACTCACCTGCAGCAGTTCGCCGGTGTTCTGCTAATGTATAAATTTCCTGCAGCTGTTTCTTCTGATCCTCACTCAGCGGTGCTGTCAGGGAATGGTACCAGGCTGCATCCCGGCTCTGCACCGCTGTCAGAACAGGGATGGATGAAAAGTGATTGTCAGGTACAACAGAATGAAACACGTGGAATTTCTGGTTGGTTTTGAAACAGAATCTGCACCTCAAAACAGGCTCAAGCATTCCTGTCTGTTTTCTTAGCACAGAATCCCCACTCTAACAGCGGCAATCCATTTTGGGGGAACTTAATTACATCCTCTCCTTTCTGGAACAGAGAGTTAGCCATGTGGCCGTTATTCATGGACAATGTGAGCTGAATATTCTAATTTAAAATTCATATGAAAACTAAAAGCAACAGCATAATTTCTCCATTATGATTTCAACACCTAGAAGGTGACAAATATTCCTACATATAGGAGTCCCTCTAGTGACCGAGGCCCACTTAATTAGGCTGTGATCGAAAAGTTCTGAAGGAGAGCATGCAGAGAATTAATTTCTGGATGTATTTGCTACCATTTGTTTTTTCAGCACTAGTAAGCCAAAAAAATCTTAGCACTGGCATTAGAAAGCAAGACCATATTTTCCAGTTTCAGTTACCTAAATTATTTCCTGTAACAAAGAAAAGGGTTTTTAATGGTGGTGACCATAAACATCTCCAAATGATTTCACGTTATATCATCCTGCCAATCAGAAAACACGTACTTAGAAGTGCTTGTGTAAAAAATTGGTATTCATCAACACCATTTTCAAGGTCAAGAGGTGTGCTGAACCCTTCAAGAGCAGTCTCTTCCAATGCATCTTCATCCCAGTCATCGTCATCATCATCTTCATCCTCTTCCTCTCCACCTCCACCACCACCTCCTCCTTCTCCACCATGGTTGTCTTGCATCGCTTGGCTCACTTCGTTTGTCTCATCCTCATCACTCGGTATCTCTTCTGGAAAAGCATTGATATACTTTGTAAAACAAAGTTTAAAAACTATAAGGAAACAGTGACTTAAAAATCAAAATGAATTAATAAATCTAGGTTTTGGCTGGAAAGGGGACTCTATGTTAACACCCTTCCCCCAAAATCTTAAAAGCCCTGGAAAAATGAAGCTGTTAAAATGTTTCCTATACTCCAGATCAGTTAAACTTTTGTTTCTATGCAGACCTGAGAAATGTGAAACTGACATCTTTCTTCTTTCATTTATGCAGTCACTGCGCAATTATAGGATCCAAAAATTTTGAGGAAATGTCTTTGATGAAGTGGTCCGTCACTGTGCTTTTTAAATTACAGAGACCTCACAAATAGACTCAAAACCATGAGAAAACCAGCTACAGACCAATTGTCTGCCTGTTATTCTTCAGAGTGCTCCCTTATTTGAACAAATTTAAACCAGCACCTCTTGTTTTTCTTTACCCTCCATTCCACTTAGAAACTATTACACCCTGAATTAAGCGCAACTACAACACGAGATTCTAAATGCTGTTTCTTACTTAAAGAGAAGTATTTCTGACTTATAATCAAGATGGAAAAACTACCCCCCCAATTCCAAACCTTTAGCTTTTCCTCTGTTAACAGTTTAGAAAGACTAAAGATGACTACATATGCAGCAAGCAGGGACTAAATCACAGGAGAGAGATTTGAAAATGACTGTGCTTTCTCCATACTGTATTCCTATACATCGAGAAGAATTCTGTGATTCCACTACAGAACAATCACATGTGAAATTTCAGTGGATCACATCACCTGCTCACATCCAATCTAATTTTCAGACCTCAAACCATCTATCTACTATTCCATGCCAAACAGATTTTCCTGCAATGCTGTGTATGATTCCTCCCCACAGTTCCCTCTGTAAGACAATCTCTGGTGTTTTTTCTTTTCTGGCAGTTGTGGGCCTGTCTACTCAAGGAAACTCAGCTGTCTCAAACACTGTGTTGCAAGCAACTTTCCATTTGGACAAATAGGTCCTGCTAGGATTTCCTTTGAAATTCAACCAAACATGGTTTTCAAATAGTTGGGTACTAGGAACAGCTTCTTTCCAGGGAGTAAGAATATAACCAGTGGAGTCCTGGCAGGCTGGAAGAGTGGACTTGCAAGTTACTCTTAAACCAATACTACCCTTTCACAAAACGTTAGCTGTCATACATTCAAACATTTTCAATACATTTTGGCAAGAAAAATCAATTCCTAAGATGACCTTTCAAGCACCCAGTAAGCCGAGCTATTTTCAGCAGACTAATGAGTCTTAAAAACAAACTGCAATTTCTTACCCCCTTTAAATTAAATCCAGACAAAATCCATAATGTGAAAAGGGGAGATTTTACCATTATCTTCTGCAACGTGTTTTTCATCTTTAGCATGGTCCTCCTGTTCTGTGAGTTCTCGTGAGGCGCAAACTTGTTTTAAGCCCAAGAAGAGGAGGAGGATTGAAGGAACAATCTGGGCAGCCACGGCATCCACTGCAGGTGGCCGGTTCTGCAATTCCATTAGGATGCTCAGTCCTATTATACACATCTTTCTGTCATGGAGTCTGAAACAAAACACTCTTGTTAAAAAAAAAAAAAAAACACAACACATTTTCACTGCAAGCATATTCAGAGAGCATTAAAATTCTAGTGCTGGACATAGGAGGCTATGTTCAAAGTCTCTTTTCAAAGCTTCTAAACAAACTATTTCCTTTGTTCTGAAACAAGTTCCCCACTGGAAAGTACTTGTCCAATAACAATTGAACACCTTTCAAGCACTGGTCAAATTCCTGAAGCAACTGTTTCCGATTACCAAATGCAAAATTTGTAATGCTAAATAAATACTGTTTAATAATTATGTAGACTAACTTGTCTTTAATAAAGCATTTGATACAGATTATCATAATTAAATAGGATGGAAAATTAATTTGCCTTGGCTTAGACAGCAGTACCATTGCAGGGATTGAAATTGGTGAAAAGACTATTAATGAAGAGTAATGATAAGCAGGAATGCACTGAATCGCAGGGTGCATTTATGGAGAGCCCCAGGGCTAGCTGAATTTAAACACACTTATTAAAAGCCCATCAGAATTGTTGTATTATACATCCAATTTCTAATGCTAACTTGAGATACATAAGCTAATTCTGGTGAAAGCAGGGAAATAATTCCACCATATCAAGAATAACTGGCAGTACGCTCAAGCTAGGAACTTGCAAATGAGTAGATCTCCAGTAAAACAAACTATAGATAATTGAAGGGAAAGAAAACCATTAAATTAGTAGGAGAAAGATTTTTATGTGACCAGAGTCAGGAAACCAGGTAAGAGCCCATGCTTTTAAACAAAAGAATTGATTTACACTTCCAGAAACAGAAGTTTCTGCAAACAAGACAGAAAAAGCCTGCAACTGCCTCTGCAGATACCTTTTGGTTCTCCTTCACTGGAAACATCAGCAGTATTCAACTCGGGGCTAAAGTTACAGTATTCTGCAACTGGGGCCTTGAGAGGAGTTTGTTTTGTTTGAACTATTCAATTTGATGCTGACAGCTTCTGTTCAAGCCTTCTGCAGGGCAAACAGTGCCAGCAAGACCTACAGAAACCAAGCAAACCTCCAGAGCTGGCAGAAGACGGCCATCCTCTACACTCTTGGTAGCTACTTCCATTACTGTATCAGTTTTACTTTGGAATGAAGAGAATACAACTTGAGAGAGGAGAAACTCATCAGATGGGCAACACAGAGTGCAATAAAGCTAACAGGAGAACAACCAGCTCAATCCACCACTTCAAAAACTGCTACAGAAATACAGTTTTTTAAGTGCTTACAACTTCATTGCCAGAGTTGCTATATAACATGCTACTGAACTATTATATCCTTTAAGCAACACAAGTGATCCTGTATTACAGCTTTCCAAACTTTACTTATGCTTAAACAAGCCTGGAAATCTGCAGGGATTTCACTGTACCTCCCACGTTGTTAGTCCTGTTAGAGTTCACTGAAGTGATTCATTCTCAAGAGTGGCTGACAACAAAAATAAATTACATATGACCATGTGGAACATTATGATCACAGAAGACCTTCCAAGAAAAACAAAGTCAACAAGCATGTCAAATGGCACGCTTTGACACACTGGGCTTGGCTGCTTCGTTACACGTGTTGAAAAATGCAACCCAAGTGCATGTAGGCAAAGATCCATCACTGCTAACTGCAACTTCTCAGATGGAATGGGGCACAAAAGAGGGCATACAAACTAACCAAGGCAACTGAGACACAGGTACATGGCCTGCTTTGTGGAAAAAAAAAAAAAAAAACCAACCCAAAATCCCTTACTTCTCTGAACTGAAATTACTTACTCCTGTATGTTGGAAACAAGCTCATCACCATTTGCTCTCATGCCGGGACTTTGAAGACCAAAAACCAATCTAAGATAATGCTACCTATGAATCAAGCATAGCTTTTTGGGGAGAGCTGTCCTTAGTGCAAGTACAAAGGAAAGAACTTTCTCTCCCTCCTCTCTCTGCCAGCACTGTCATTCAAGTGTGAGCTGAGCTCTGTAATCTATGCTCAAGACTTCTATCCTGAATCTTGACACAAGGAAGACGTGAAATTCCTTCAAGACCCAAATGTACAATGAAGAAATTTCAGTCACATGTGCCAGAGTAGCCAGTGACATCACCTTTTATCACAGATTTGAAAAAGCCACTGTTGCACAACACCAGTTGCAAAATGCAACACAGTAAAATGTAAAAAAAATCTTGTAAGTCATTAATGGCTTATCTTCATACTAAGTTACCTTTCTGGGACACCAAATGAAGCACTCCAATCTGAAAGAGAGTCATCACTGGGAAGCAGCCCAAATGACCAAAACTCCCAGTGTATTTGTTATGCTCCATTTTAAACCTTCTAAACAGAGTTTTAAGAACAAACACACATATTTCCAGAATATGCATGTTATTATAAGGCCCAGCAGGACAGCAGAAATCCAGGCATCAAGCCACCTTTAGTGAACCTGAGCCAGAAGGAGACTTGTTTCTTTCACCTGCCAGCAGAGACAAACAGCAGGAAAAGCATCTGTCTTGCCTGAAGTTCAGCATTCTGCTATGCCCCAGCTGTATTAAGTGCCCACAGGACTGAACAAGCAAAACAGGGTTTTATGTCAGTTCCATAATTTTGTAATGGCAAAAAAATGGTTTCAGGACCACTCATCTGCTGTCAAAAGGCTCATTATTTCAGCACCCTTCCATCTGCTCGAGGGAGCCTGGATATGATTCTCCTTAGTGATTTGTGCTTTGAGATCTGTACCTATTTGCTCAGCAGCACACAACAGCCCTCCCTAACAATCACGGGCTCTGCTTATTCCTCAGTGTTGTATCCGGCCTGGAGTGCTAAACACACAACACACAGCAGTGCAACGCACGACTCCAAGCCAAGTCTATTTTTAACAAGCTGTGTGTGGTCTTCCTAATCTGCAGGACCTCTTCTTGCTAATACACTTCCTCCCAGCACAGGATAAAAAGCTTTTAGAATCTTTTGTATTTTAAACCAAGCCGAAAGTATTTCAAAGAAAAATCACTAAGCTTTTCCTCTACTGGTTTGCAGTGTTCTTTTCTATTACAATCAATACAGTTCCTGGACAAACTGCAAATAATTACCCTTCTAATTGCAAAGTTGGGACCAAATGAGACTGGGACTTTATATACAACTCTGAGAAAACTAGGATTTCTGCTTTAACTCTTATCAAACAAATACCCCTATTCAGCTTCTAAAGAAAAAAAAAAATCACTTATTGAGGGTTTTTTTTGTAGCAAGTCCTTTCATCCTAGTTAACGGAGAACAATTTTTAGTATGAAAGTAAGCATAAGTTATGCAGAAGTCTCACACAAAATTCAGTTGTCAGGGAAAAGGAAGCAAGCAAAGAAAGTAAGGAACAAATGTTTCTACAAATGGCTTTTCAGTTTGAAGTTCTTGTAAAAAACATTTAGAAATAAATAAATATCCTGTGATATATGGGTATTACAGGCATACAACCCAAGAAAGGCTTTCAAGAAAGTCAGATTTTGTTTACGTTTCTGTCTTTTCCTGTTCAGTCAGGCCTCTGAATATCTGGCTCCTGTTCAGATGATGACCCCTAATACTCCTAAAAAAAAAAATGATCTTCTAGAAGCTTTGCTGTCCTGAGGGAAAGGAAGGAAGGAAGTCCCTTCCAGTGCATCACAGGCAGTATTATAGCAAAAGCCATACACCTGGAAGCCACATACTGAAGGAAGAGTGACTTTTAGATTTGAGCAGTATTACAGATAATTATTTCGCTGCTGGTAGGAATAGATCAAAGAGAGAGATTTTTAATCTGCTGCTGCCACTCAAGCGCAGAGTCTGAGCAGAATCTGGCATCATGATCATATGTTTCATTTTCACAGGCTTTGTCAACTTGTGTCTTGGCTTCAAATAAGAGTTTAGTTGAGAGGCAGCTGCAGTAGCCAATGCTTTCTGAAAAGCAACATAGAAGAACCAAAAGTTAAGCTGTAACCCACAGGACTACTTGAGATTGAAGCCAAGTCAGACCCACAGCATTTTTGCCCTCTGAATCCAGACTAGTTTATCACTGAAAACTCACTGTTTCAGGCTATAAATATCTTTCATTTTTTATTTCTTTTAAATAAGGAACAACAAAGTTTACCATTTGTAAGGAATGCCTTCTTTCCTGTCTTTCTACGCATTCAACATTTGATATGTAGTAGAAAAAAATGACAGCACAGAGATGAATCTCAAGAACTTTGCTTCAGTCATATAAAAAAAAAAAAAGGACAAGTTGGCAGAAATCCTAAAATATCTTGCTCTTTTCTAAAGTTGCTACATAAAAAATTATTCAGTAATTAACAATAAAATTACAACAAGGTGTGGGAAATAACTTAAAGGTGCTATTTTTCAGTTATTGACATTCCAAAAGAAATGAGGGACCGTTGGATCCTTTATGCCTTCTTTGTCACCAACTCATGGATAATATGTATATCTCATCTTTCTCATGGATAACATGTATTTCTGTTAAGATACAGACAGTACTGTAGAGATTTGCAGACATAGCAGGTAGAAGATGTCAGAATGCTTGTGCTATTAAGAACGGTTCAGTTTTATCATAATGAATAGGAGACTTTTTCCCTAGTTTTTATCTGTTTAATTTACCAATTTTTTTTTCTTCAAGAAGAGACAACTTCAAATACAGACAAAAATGGGGAATCTGCAGAAAGACTGTATACACCAAAGCAGGTAATTTCTTTTGTATCTCCAAGTGGACTTCCTTCTAATAAACCAGACAGAATTAATGTGCAGAATTAATCTCTGAAATGAGAAAGTCTGTGTTCCAATGTTACAAACTACTGTGCTTTCTTTGTCCCACTGAAATGTGTAATTAGGGCAGGGAAGGGAGGAAAACAACTCTTACCATGTACATTTGACATGTGTTTTAAAAATACAACAAAGGACACGTTGGGGACAAAACCCACATAAACCTCTTGGCCAGTGATTGATTGGAAGTCACTATCCTATTACAGTTATAAAAAAGGTAATGCACTGCTCTAATAAACCACACAGTTCTAAATTCAAGATGAATCCTGTGGCAATAATGCAGCCATATGAAGATAGCATTGTTCAGAAAAGATTAACTCAACTGGTATGGAGAAAAGTTACTCGGACGACTGGGGAGTGAAGGAACTGTCTTATAAGAAGTCCCCTGGAGACTTGCTTAGAATTGGAGAGACAAGGCTGTATCAATAAAAGAGAGGTAGGAAAAGAATGACAACCTAAAAGAGGGTATGCACCTATGGGTCAGGAGTGGCCTATGCTCATCCATGGCATGACTCCTAACACACACTTCATTTAGTCTGTTGGCACAGGCTTTGCACAGAGAAGAGAAGGCACGCTCTAAGCCTATCCATACACCTGCAGTCAGATGTCAGCCTCCAGTAACAAAACAAAACTCCAAGCAGGAAGGTGAGAGGTAGCTGTTAACTACTTCTGACTGTCTGCTTTGCCCTTAAGTGGATTTGAATCTCACAGACTCCACATCTCAGCTGAGAAGGAACCACTAAGTGTCAAGCACTGGACTTCACCTCCGCTCAGCATCAAGTGCACACTTTATTTGATGACAGGCTTTGTTCCCCTCCATTTACTTTACAAATGCTCAGCTCCTGCCCAAGTGCAACTAGTGCAGTGCACACACATGTTCAAGGGAGGCTAGAATGCAGCTTAGGTTCAGGAGTATGCTAAAGAGCCAGTACATCAATGGCACAGTGATAAATATGCAAGGAGATCACGCATAACTCACAGACCAAAATCAGTGTGGGATTCACTGAGCAGAGTAATGTTTTTTTAACATTAAGAAGAGCAGTTAAAACCAATTCACAAGATAATAGAACAGAAAACATGCATTCAGTGCTTCAGATAAAAAGTTAACACGTTGCTGAAATCCTGCTGGTAAACTCTGAATACTCTGAAAAAAACCTCAATACTTGCCCAAAAAAACAGTCTGTGTCATTCATCCACTGGTTTATGAACTGTGCAGTGATGGGCTCAGGATTGTGTGGAAATCTGATGTTCTCCAAGGTGTGCAGAAGTAGGTCAGGATTGTAGTAGAGTGCAGCTATGGCAACTTGAAGACACATGGTACGGAGCTCACTTGTTTTAACTCCTCTGGTGAGTCGCTCCAGCACAGCCTCCACAAAGAGCGGAATACACTGGGCAGAAAATGAGAAAAAAAGGGAAAAAAAAAAAAAAAGAAAGCAGTCATTATACATGTTGCCAGATTATACAAAAGTTTTAAATACTTTTATCAGAATTGATGTCCAGAGTTAACTGAAGTCTAGGTACAATAACCTAGGAACACATTCGATTCACTTCCTAGTATAAAAGCATTTCTAGCCTCTGATCACATGCTTATAAATCAGCTCTTCCCTGAGCTAAAAACTGCAATGTTATTCTGAGCACAGAGGAGAATATATGGGACCATTTGGTGGAATTTGTTCTAGCATGTATAAAAGGTTTAGAAAAGAGCTCAAAGACATTCTCATCTTTAAATAAAGATACCCAATAACTTCAAAACTAACAGGCATTACAAACTAAATTTCCTAAATAATGTAAAGTGATGTTAAATTTCTTATAAAAGTTTTGACATAAGTGAGTTTATTCAGATAAAATCAAGTATGCACAAATTTCCAAGCAATGAAATACACATCTACTTAACACATATATATTTCAACGTGCAGATTTACACTTTATAAAAATCTGGGAAGCATTATGAGCGTTTTAGTTTATGCATTTCAGTTTTGTGTGCAACCATTTCAATTCAGAGAGTTGTACAGCTCAATTAAGCTTTCCACCATCCACTTAATTCAATGCAAATGCATTGAATTCACTTTAAACTCTTCCAGGTTTCCTTTGAAAGAAAAATCTTTCAGGGGACGTTTTTATCTGCAACAACTTCAGATTTACATTTGTAAAGTTATGCTGGTTCCAGTAAAATTAACTGAAAATTTATCACCAAAGTCCATGTACTGCATTGGTGGCAACATCAAATATGATATGTCAAAGTAATTTAGGGTCATTATATAAGCCCAGAATTTAGCTCCTAATAGAAAAAAGACTACTATCTAAAAGTGTGTTCTAAGAAACTCTAGAAAATTTTGATTATGTTTTTTCCTGTAATCACAATCCAGCCACGATAAAAAAAGTCTGCACTTCCAAATGCACTAAGTAATTAAAACATCAAAAAGTTCCTGTGGCTTGGAGAAACAACAGTTGTTGGGTATGTATAGTTAAACTCTTAGCCACAATGGTTTTAACTATGTGTGTGTTGCATCAAAAGGGAAATTCTATTAGGAGAAAGCAAAAAAAAAAAAGACAATGCTGAACAACATCCTATATCCTTATCATTCAGTCTATATCCATTTTCTGGTCATGCCCATTAATATCTCGCCTCAAAAACAAAATCCACAACCTTACAAACTCATTTACTTATTTCTGTGTTTCTCTCCACTTAACAATTCCCTCAAATTTGCCAATTCCAACTGTTTTTCTCAGGAACCATACATGGGTAACTGGAACCAGTAAAAGAGAAAACCTGTTCAATATACATCACCTGGTCAATACCCCGTCCTTTGCACTGAAGAACAATTACTTCCAGGAGTTTGGCAGCATGGCACTCTGCATCTTCTCCTGCATCTCCTGTCAGTACCTAACCACCAGAATGACAATTTATCAGTATTAATCACCAACAATACTGAAAGCAAGTGCTCCTGTACCTGCCATACATCAAAAAATTTCTACACAGCATATACATATCTATTCATGCTACATTTTGGGAGGCATTAAGGCATAGGACATAAGCAAGGATAAGTGGCTAAAGGTGAACTTTAAAAAGTCAAAGAAATTGCTGCAGTTCTTTAAGAATGTCATATTATTTTTATGTCCTCACTTTCTCTTTTTAAAAAAGAAGTGTTACTTATAAGAATCACTAATGTTTTCCACATTGTTTCACTTCAATTCTAACAGTCACTGGCAAAGTGAAGTCCTATTTCCAGGCTAGTTTCTGATTAAAAACAAGATGTATGCAATCATTCTGTGTGAAACTGAGTGCTTTGTCTCAGTACATTTCAACAGCACGGACAGTGTCAATCAAAACTGACAAAGCAGCAGAATTCTCAAACATACTCAAATTCTCTAAGCTTAAAAATCAGCAGGTAGCTAGATGCCTAACACTCTGTAATGCCCCAAATCAGAGAAGGACTGCAGCATGATCCCATACTTTATTATACACGAGAGACTCAGTATAAAGGAGAAACATGGTAAGTGTAGGAAAAACTTCAAGTGAGTTTCCACCTTAGCTGACAACCAGGAGCAATATACACAAGCCAAGGCAATCAGGCTTCATTAATTCCTCAGCTTACCAAAATAGCTGTTCATAGAAGAGAGTCAAGACGAACAGCAACTTTCTCCCACACAGATTTGTGCATATAAATTTTTTAAAAGCATGCCACTTAAAAAGTGTGAAGGTTCTGTATGTGCTCAGAACTGAGCTGAGACCAAAATTCCCTTAGTTCTGAAATGCCTGGTCACCACCTGGCATGTTCAGGTCACTCTGCCAATCTGATTGTTAAGTACTAGTGATAAGCACAACAGTAAGAATCAGAAGCCTTACCTTTTTACACATGGCATAAATGATTTCTAAATGCTTTGGGTTAGACAGTAAAGTATCAGTGTCAATGGTCACATAATTATGCAAGAGAGGCATCATATCTGCAGAACAAGGAGAGCAAAAAAAAAAAAAAGTTACAAACTAATCCAAGCAAGTGCTAACCAGTGAGGGTGGAGTCCTATAATGGAATTCATTGGCTTATATTCTTGGATACCACTGGAAATTCTAACTCTGCAAAGGTCTTTTCTAGAATTCTTCACAAAGTGCATCATGCAGGGTGCATTGTCAGAAGAGGAACTAGGACAGGACTACATTTTAATTAATTAATTTGCAGTTTCGCATTAACTTTGAACATTTCAGATTTCTTTGAGTTTAGGATCTCCTACAATAACTGATCACACTGACAGATTTGAACATGCTTCTCCTACTTAAATATGCTCCTGTTAAACTCCCACACTCAACAGACGGTCAGGGCATGACTCAAATACATGATCATTTTAAACCAAGACACTAAATGGAAGGGACCCTTATTAAGGTGGGGTTTGGAGATGAATTCTCAAACAGTGGAAACATGAGTAGAACAGAAGGGATTGTACCTGCAAAGTATTCAAAGCAATCCTGTTGGAAAACCTCATACAAAACACCTAAAAGCTGCCACATCTGAGGTGAAATCATCTGGCATGTTAAGCTGAAGGCCAAGGAGAGAATTTCTTCATAAAACTCTGTAAAAAAAAATCAGTTTGGAGAAGGGTGCTTTAAAAAATAAATTTAACTTGCAAATGCCTTGAAATCTGAAACCAAGTCCTGAGTCACATAACAACTAGAAGACAGCCATTAGAAACTAAATCATACATAGAAAAATAGTACAAATCAGAAAGGACTCTTTCAGGCAGGCCTCAGGTTGGCCACAGTGACAACACGATGCATAGTTTCCACTATCAATATACACCAAAAAATATACATCACCAGCACATCAAAGACAATGCTTTTAACCAATTACTGAAAAATATTTTATTTTCTCAGCCTTTGTTTTTTTCTTAAAGGCCTTATCACAAAACTGTGTAACTCTTTAGTGCAGGGTACTGATAAAGCAGTAATTTAATTGCAGACCATGTCCATAACAGACTAATGTAATTGTAGACATAGTCCTTTAAGACAGCTAGCCAGAGCTATAATCAGAACTGCATCTTCTGCTTTTGAGTTTGACCTCCAAAACACAACAAACAAGTTGACTCATGTACAAGAGGAGATCAGGAGAAACAAATTGTAACTGAAAATTAATGCCTTTTTTATTCTTTAAAGGAGTACACACACACAAAGATGAAATTCTGTTTTGGAAGATAGCAATAATAAATTTACATGTTTTTACATCAAAAAAATTCATGTTTTTTCTAAAAATCATCTCTAACACATACCTATGACATGTTTCTGCAAAACAAGGCCAATGATCTGTAAACAAATGCTCTCAAGCTGTTGAGTAATCTGAAATAAAAACAAAGTAGTTTATTAAAGAAATTAGAAATACAGCAATTTAATAAAGGTATTTGACTAATTCAGTTTGAGAAGTTCTTACAAAAAGGCTTCTACAATTTTTCTAAAGCTGCATTAACAATCACAATATTATCAAATCAGGTCTCACTGATGCAGAAAGAATCTCTTTTTTCCCCTGAATATATGAAATATAAACTTCCATTGCACCACAACTAGGAGATCAATTCCTAGGAAAAGTATCCAAGAAATCACCTACAAATACAGGTCACCATTGTAAAAAAGTAGCCTTAGGCAAAACATTTCTCCCTAAATTATATTTTAACAGTCTGTAATACAACTAGCCACTGTGAGGAAAATTAACTCTACCCCAGCCAAAATCAGCACATTCCAAAGGAGCGTTTACCCAAAAAAGTGCTAAGAATGTTACCCTCAGGTTACAGGTTCCCCTTGAAGTTGAGAGCTAAACAGCGAAGAAATCACAAAAGTAAACTGGGCTTTAAATTCAAATTTGTCACAGATTGACTGGTACCATCCTGTTACAGTAAATGCATGTTCATGTCAAGCGATGCAACGTACGCGGAAGTGTTTGTTATCGTGAATGAAAGGCATGTGGAATTGGAGAAAAATATGAAAGAAAATCTCACCTCCTTGTGATCTTCCACAACTGTCAGGATTGTGTCAATTGTGTGCAAGATGCCCATGGCCATAACTGTTTTGTCCTCGACTTCCTCATATTCCTCACTCTGAAGTACTTTACCAAATATTTCAGCCTGTGAACAAAACCAACCAACTTGACATTCAAGAGCAAACTCACATTTCTAATTTGCCATGCAAAGCCCAGACAGCTAATGCAACAGCAGCAAGGCCTTATCTGTAAGAGCTGTCAGCACTGAAGAATTTACTCCTTACTTCTGAAAGGGGAACACAGAAAATTAAAATCTTTTTTTTTTTTTTTTAGAAGTCTGACTATGTTAAGTCTTTTGAAATGTTAAATGGTTAGAGCTTGGCTCATTAAAAACAGTGACAAAGTTCAGTATCTTTGAAAAACCTATAGGTTTTAAAGATGCTTCCCAGAGAAAAAAACAAAAACAAAAACAAAAACCAACAAAACCATAAATACTGTGAATACTATAGGTGGACTCTTATAAAGATTACTTTGTGAGCACTTCAAACAAAGTTCATTAAATGTTTTCTAAACTAGGCATGTGCTTCTGACTGGACTGTTGTTGGGCTATTGTCTCTTACCAGGTGTTGGGTCATGTCAACGGCGATCGTAGCCACTTCCTGACTGTACTCACAGATCATCTTCTGGATTACATTGGTAAGATCATCATTCTCCGTCTCTCGAACGATGTGCAGGAGCTCCTGCATAACTGGCCTCACATAAGGCTTCACATATTCCTTGGCTAAAAAAAAAAACAAACAACAAAACAATTGAAACCAGGTGGTATCTCAAAACTACCAGGTAACTGACTAGGCTTGAACAAAATAGTTTTTTTTAATATGAATTTGAATTAATTTGAATAAAGAAATAAAAAAAACCCTAAACAACATACCCAAGGCGCTTTTACAGTTCTTAACTAGGAGACAAAGTAAATAAATTGAACAACACTGAAATGTCATCTACAGCTAAAATCCAGTTCTGAGGGAATACTTGGCCTCATACATAGGCAGCACTCATTCTTAAACATACACACAAAGACAGGTGGCATTTACTTTGTTAAAAGAAACATGCTGATTTTGACTTCTTTTATGCATAGACTGGCTGTAAAAACAAGAAGTCAGAATTCTGTGATGTATCCAGTAACTCATGAGCAAGTGAAGCTGCCTAAACATGATGAAATGCTCTTAAATCTATGCCTTTAGATGGTAGAAATATTTAGATAAATCCGCACCCACCTCCACATCTCTACAAAAAAAGAAAATTAAAAAATCAATAAATCAGTGTATACAGCTGATAAATCACTGTCATATACCTTGTTCTTGGTTGCTTATTAAGGTCTGAAGGGCTATGGCTGCTTCTACTTTGACTGGCATTTCCTTATCTTCAATCAGGCTCTTCTTTGTCAACTCTACTGCATTCCTCAAGTTTAACTCATTGTGAAATTTCAAAGCACTGAATGAATGAAGTACCCAACAGGACTACAAGACAAAAATGAAAAGCAAGTTAGAGACTACTCCAATTATTAAGCATTTTTTTAAGTGATTCAAAAACAACACTATCTATCTCTCTGTTTCCGTGTATTGCTTTTTTCCCTTAATTACAGGGTATTCATACATTAAATGTAACAGGTTTTGCACTCAAACAGTTCTTTGTCATCCTTTCCCAAATTCCAATAAATTCAGCGTGCACATAATTTACATTCATAGCTTTGGTCCTTCTGGGGGAAAAAATCAGAAAAAAACAGAGAAAATTAACTGTTTATGGTTGATATCAGGATCTGGGGATTTTGTTCAAGCTACACTCAAACTGACATTATCTACTCTGTGGAAATTCTACCTATTTTTCACAGGCATTCAACAACATTAGTTACTAAGATCTGCTAATGAAAAATGGCCACAGCCACTGCTCAAATTCTCAAGTTCGATTTAAGAAGTAAACAATAATACATCACAGGCTTTCCATCAATTGATTTAACCGTAAAATCATTTTTTAAATCAAAACGATGAAAAAATACTGTACGACAGTTTAATTTTAAATTTTACTATGCCTTTGCTTTATTTCTTTCATTAACATTCAGAATGAAATCAAAGTGCAAAGGAAGGAATCATGGAAAACACCAAAATTGATGTAGGAGGTGAACTTACTCGAGCTCTGAGGTACCCCAGGTTTGACATGAACAAGGGAAACACATGATTCTGTAACATCAGCTCCATCTGATCCTTGAAAACGCTCTTCTGTTGGTGTAAGCAAAAACTAATTTTGGACACCATTCATTTTACATACTTCATCCTAGCCAGTAATTAATTTCAGCTACCAACCATAGGGAAAACAATGATTTGTCTATATAATAAAGGTATTCCCTCAAATGGATCTGGATTTCATACCTTGAACAGAACAAACCCATAACCATAGCAAGTACAAAGCGAGGTAAGTGAAAGAACTGTAAATATATAATATCCAACTCCACATTATTGATTACAATACTGTAAGCAGGAATTTTCATTTTATTTAAGGCAATTGATTCTAGCTGATTTTTCTTAAAAACTATTCAAGATAACTAACCTTGTACTTTCATTCTTCCTACAAAGGAGTACATACATATCTGAAGATAAATATCAGCTTAATATGAAACAGATCCGAGTTTCAAATGACCTATGGTTACTATAAGCATCAAAACTAATTATTTTGCACATTACAACAACAACAAATCACATCTTTTTTTCATGTTTATTAACGAGCAAAGATTATTCCTTTGTGACAAAAATCTCCTTAGTTAGAGAAGGATATTCAGTGAGTTATCCTTCATTATTTCAACCTTGGCAAATCCTGGGATATTCACAGGGAGCTACAACAACCAGCATGGAGATTTGGGACTTTCCTTATAGCCCCTGAATACCAGAATAGATAATATGCTGGGGTGTTACCACCTAAAGGAATGATTCACTAAGATAGGGAGTGGGTGAAATAGGGCATTGAATACAACATGTAACTTTGTGAATCAGACTTTATTTCACCAGTGGATACAAAATTTTTTTACCACACTGATTCCCCAAACCATCACAGAGGTGGATGAAGAACTGAGCAGAGAAAATACAGAGAGAAGGAGGAAGAATTTTCCCTTGTGCACAAAGGTCAGAAGTTTGTGTGCATTAAACTGAAGTTGTGTGGAGAGCCAGGTGGCCAAGGCAGGGTCATTGTGTCTACAAGCTCCTTACAATCTGTACCTCAGTCAACTCAACAGCCAGAAAGCACTTACAAATCCAGTATTTTATGCAGAAAGAGTTGATGGAATTTTTCAATGTGCCAAATTCCAAACACAAGAAATTCAGATCTGAAAGGAATCTGCAGTGTTTGGGGATTATTAAACTTTTATAAAGTATATTATAGCCTCATGTTCCAAGACTGAAAATTTCAAACAGGAGCAGAATACCGGAATAAATTCCTTTTTTTTCCCCTCAGGAAAGAGACAAATAGGTTTAGAAACCCACAGTCAATATGAAAATCTCCTCATAACACAAACCACGTCCTCCTCTTTCACTGCTATGCTCCAGCATGAGGGAGGGCATCTACAATTCAAGATAATCTACAAAAATTCTTTAAAAGTTACTGATGTGTCAGGAATTAAGATCAAATCATAGATTGGTACACTGGTAAAAAAACAGATAGTAAATGTTGGTAAGATGTTGCTTGTGATATGAAGACATATTCTGCACAGAAAGACAAGTCACATTAAATACAATAAACTACTTTTAAAAAGAAGCCTCCAGCACAAGGTCACCATTCTCACGCTAAAAGTGATAATGTTTTGGCAGTTCTTTAGACATGTAACAAGGGCTTACTTTGGACTTCACCATCTACAAAAGCATAAGGGAAACTGTGATCAATGTTAATTGATTAAATGCATTAAATTTGTATTCAGATTCCAGAAAAATACTCAAAATTCTGAAGATGTCTATAAAAAAAGTGGAAAAAGACTCTGTGTTCTTCCCAGTTATTTTCAGAACTCCCAACTGGCTGATGAAAGAAGACTTGGAGCCACACATTGCAGAGTAAGAAAGTTGGAAAGCTAGACAAAACATTCCTGCAACATGTGAAGTAAACCTTTTTCTGGGACCAGAAGACGCCCACAACAGTGCAGGCTGTTGGGGAATTTGATAAAGAATCACAGGCAATGTTACTGATGGAATGCATGTTTGCTTTTTTAACACTTCCATTTTCCTACTAAAGCAGAAGAGGACCAGGGGACTGTTGAAGAGCAAACAGAGCTTTGGAAAAACTTGAGAAGAAAAATCTGTGTATAAAATGGGGATATAAAAAACAGGAAAGAATGTTAATATTTTTAAATAAACCCTCATGTTCTGATTGCACAGTGAAATCTCTCTACAGACTTTATAAATATGGCTAAGGGCTCATTATACTTTAAGATTTTCCTATTTTAAAATCACCACTGATAGTAAGAATTGCCAATCTTGTTCACTTCTTTACCCACCTACCTTCAGTAAAATATCTGCTAGGGATCCTATAACATGCAAAGCTCCATCTTTCTTCCTTGGATCAATGTTTGGCTCTGTCAGAATCTGGTAGCAATAAGCCATCATTTTTGGTAATACCTATGCAGGATAGAAAACACACCATCTCCTTTTGTCAAATTATTTTAACAGCATTTTTTAAGTTAAAAAATTCATAAGACATTTATTAAGAAATTTTATCTTGGCCAAAGCAATTGTGAGGTACTATGTGTAACATCTTTCCATAGTTGAAATTTAGAAGGCTTCTTTTTCATCCTTTTAGCCAAACTTGCCAGAAATAATCTCCTTGAAATTTCACATTACTACTAGTAAAGAAGGTATTTTTGTTATTGTCCTGAGGCAAATCAAAAAAGGTGATGAAAAAGCAAGTGGCTCAAACTGAAACTCACCCATTTTTTTCCCCTTAACTTCTTCTCTGGCTTGTTGCACACATATATATTATATAAATACCTATGTGGGTACGTATATATACAAAGAAAAGTGGACTGAAACCTCATAAACTTAATTTGATCTATTGATTTTGGCAGTAGCTTCTGAAGTTGACTAGACTGACAAAGGTTTCTTGGCAAAACTACCTGTTAAATACAATTTCCATGCCCATTATGCCCTTTTCCAATATTATGAAATTTTGATGGTCTCAATACCAATCATGAAAATGAGAAGGAAGGCCAGTGGGCAAGAACTGTTTTGACAGTAAAGAAGTAGAAAGGTCATATTCCACCTATGTTCTTCTTTGAAAATCCATATGGAAATGGAGCTCCCTGTTCACTGGATGTTAAAATGGTACCCAGAAAAACACTTGCCTGGGTAGTTTTGCACAGATCACTGTAAATACAGAAAGTTCTACAGAACAGTTATGTCCTCATTTCAAAAGTGACTGCATGAAATGGGTTTCACTCTTGCTAATTTCATTGCTGTCAACAGGATTTTAAATAGCATCAGTGAAAATTAATAAGGATCATGTTCACTTTTTCCCCTGTTACAGTTTGTGACACTCAGAACAACCATGACAGAAGCTGTTTGTAAACTTGGGAAAAATCTATTCCAGTACATCTATTTCAACTCAGTTTGTATCTGGCAGATTAATTTTAAAGCTGCAAGAGGAAGATATTTATTTAAACATATACACACATATTTTAATCCTCCCAAAATTGATAGCACTCAGCCAGGAAACATTTGATTATGTATTATCAAATAGATTTTTCAGAACTGGCTTCTTGTGGTATCTTCAAATTTAAGGGAAAAATAACATTATAAGGAAAATTCAAATAAATAAAAGTCTTCAGTTTCATACCTCTTTTCTCTTCTTTGCAGCAGTATAAAGGAGATTCTGTGCTGCTGTTGTAGTGGATGCATAATCCTCAAATACATCTAAAAAATTGGATGGGAAAAAGCATAAGAAAAATTTTTTTCTTTCTGAATGATGAATTTTTTATAGAACATCTTGTTTTTGAGATATCACAAATTCAGGGTGAATATATAACCTCAAAACTATTGACATGGTTGTCTTCACTCCATAGTCAGACCCAAGCTTATGTCACATAGCTAATAAAAGCATTTACTTTTTGCCTTCCAAATCTACTGCCACTCATAACTCCCTTTATTAAGAATGTGTTATTTATTCATTAACTCTTTTGAGACCATGTATATAAGGAATGAAAAATCCTGCCTCTTTTTTTAATTACAGCCCTTACAGAAAGAACAACAGTACATTCCACTACCATCTGTATACCATATGTACACATTTTTGGCTTGACTAAAACCTCATGGGAAACCTTTTGTATGTAAAAGTACTTGGATATGGGGTAGTTTTATATCTGCTGAAAGTTGAAGCTTTTTAGCTTCATTCATTACAAGTAAACCTCCTTTAATCTTATTGAAAATACAATTTGTATCTTGGAAAAACTATCTGCGCTGCAAACATGTTCTAATCCAAATATCCCTACAGAAATTAAACTAAAAGATCTAGAAATGTAATCTTAAAATGTGACTAAAATTACACAATAACTTTTCCTGAAAACTTGAAGATAAAACAGCATTAATAAATGCTACCAGACTACTGGAATTCTTGTTCCAAGGCAAAAAGTGCCTCACTAACCTTCCCTTTAATGTACTTTGATACTTGGAGGGATTTTTGCCTTCCATGATACAATTTAAATCTGCATTTAACTTCCTCAGCTACATATAAAAATGAGATTCACAACTTGCACAGAAAGAACTGAATTCACACCCCAAAAATCTGTGATGTATTTGTACCCCAGTGATCAATGTTATATTGTAATTATTTTGTTGCATAACAAGTCTCCAAGCTTTTTTAATTATTCTATGAATATTTAAATTGTTTTCACATATGCTAATCCCAAATCAACTAATTAAAAATTCCCCAAATGACACATATATATCTCTGTGGTGCCTGGCTTGCAGGAGTTTTCCAGCCAAAACTGCTGTATTTTTAAAATATCCTTCTCTTTTTCAATGACATGACTCTTTTGATAAAATAATTATTCATAATATGGCTTTATGTGATATTCCCAAGCTTTTGCACTGAGTCTTTTGAAAGAACACATATATCTAATTATCTTACAATCTACTAATAATAATTGGCAAAAAAATGCTGAAGGCACTGACAATTTTCAATAGACAAAGAGCAAGTCAGGCCTCTTCTGGTCAAAGTGAGAGCTGCAAGGACTTGCAGACAGCTGGCACATCTGCAATTCAGGATTCTGAACCTGGCATTAACAAGTGAGCAAGCCAGTCTATTTGGGCTGCTCTGAGCACATGTGAAGTAGAAAAAAAAAAATGTTTGAGAGAATCATTTAAAGCCAGCAGCCAAACAGCCCAAACTCACTTGATCTGCCACCTGCTCTGAACTACACATTGGTGAGATTCTGTTTTTGTTTTCTTCTTCCTATTGTTCAGGACACTGGTGGTGAAGACAGAGACATCACAGCAGGCATGATGAGGGTTTGGAACTCCAGTTACAGGTATGATGGAAGGAAAAAGTAAAGCTAAATTACCAAATTTCATGCGGATATATTCATAGGGATCCTCTTGCCAGAGCTCTTCATCCTCATCTTTGTAGCACATTAGAGAGAATATCACCTCTTCTGTTATACTCTAATTTTAGAAAAGTCAAATACACATAAGTACACATCAAATCAAACTCCAGCACAGCTTCCCTCCACCATGCACTAATTTATTACTTACTTTTCTGAAGAGCAATATCCCTTTAAGCAGTGCTCTTTTACTTTGTCTAACAGAAACAAACTTATAGTATTATGGGTAATTTCCTTTTGCAACAGTCCCAGACAGCAGCAGTAATTACATAATCTATCTTCACAATAATACAGTACCACACACAAAATAATACTTCAGGACAAAAACAGCAGAACATTGCATTCTGCAGAAGGACCTTACCAAAGCAATACTTAACATGAAAAGAAATTTCAGAGTCCTTTGTCTTAATGGAATTAACGAGCTACAACAGGGGAGCTTATGATATGAAAAAATAAGAGCAGGAAATCACTTTTCATTTGTTCTTAGTTCACCTATAAAACACATCCTTAAAACAGAGTTCAGCTCTTTTAGGTCAGTATTTTCTTTGTGCACTGTCTTTGCACTACAATCAAATGTGAATTTCCCAGATCTGCAGACAACTAGCAACTAATAAAAGGCAGAACATTATGACTATCTAGCAGACTTCAAAAGTAAAAATAAGTAGCTTATGGAACAGAATCTCTGATTAACAGTACTTGCAATAAAAGGTAGTCGTAATACTGAAAAAAAACCAAAACAAAACAAAAACACATTCGTGTCGAAATGCTATTTTTTTTCCAAATCAGTTGCTGAATGATTCATGAAACCTTGTATAAAACTGCAAAACTGGTGGGGAGTTTGTTTGTGGGTTTTTTTATAATTACTCTGATGTGCAGTGTTTATGGCTGGGTTTTATGCACTGACCTGTATGTGTGGCTTCATTTGCTTCCATGTTACAGAGTGAATAACCCCTTGGTTCAGGTAATTTAACGTTTGCTGAAGAACACGTGGTGCAACGTAGTCTTTTTGCCTGTACTGGTCTAAGATTCTTAACAGAACCTAAAGAAATGACAAATTGATGTTTTAAATTAAGACTGAAAATTCTGTCTCATGCATAGACATCCAGTGCATCTCTTCAGTGAATGTACATGAACAGATAAATTAGTTTTATAGTAGAGGTTCTAGAGTTAGAAGTCACTATTATGCCTTTCATCCAAAAACCATAAATCATTTAAATATCAAGGTTCTAATCCTGCAAACATTTATGCACATACATGTCCACCTTTACTGCTAGCCCTACCATGTGATCACTTGTGATTATAAACAAAAGTATTCAGAGGCTCACAGTTTACAGAGGCCTCAGCAAAATATGGAATAGATAAGGAAAAGGCACAGTGAGATTTTCAAACTGGTGGCTTCTATATCTGCTAAGGGGTGTCTGTTCATATTTAAGGATAGACCCCTAAAGAAGACAAATTACTTAGGAAGAACAGCGAGAAGAATAGAAATACTAAACTAGGAAAGAAAAATAGGTTCACCTAAACCTGTGAATCAGAAGAGATGCCAAACTCTTAAGTCTTTTATATGACACTCTTCTTGGACAAGAATCGTCTTTATCTTATACAGACTCGAGCAAAATGTCAGCACTTAACAACTGATGAATAAGTAACAAATGCTTACTAATGCAATATTCACAACAGAATTCTCATGAACTCTGCAAGGAAACGTGACAAATCACCATTTACGAGCCAGAAATTGAAGAAATGTGCAGATCATCCAGTCCCTTTACCTTGACAGCTAAACTGTCCCTTCTACAACATAGCTTCATACCTTAACAAACTTTAGGTATTTCAAAGTATAACTGCCCTAGGAGTCCACTTGTTCACTCAGGAGTGACATTGCAAGGAATTTAGAATATCAGGCTCTTTCCCTTTTCATTAAATTCACAGCCTTACCACAACCATTCCTCCTCTTAGTTCTTACTGATGGATAAACTATTCTGCTGTCAAACTGGATGGGAAAAAGTAATTTTGTTTTGCAGACAATCCTGGTGGTTTGAAATCTAGTTTAAATTTGACTTCAAGTGACAACAACAGCCTGGCACCCTGCATCAAAGACCCCACAAATTTAAACTGTAAGAAGCCTGCGGATGCCAAGTCAAGAATATTCATTCATGATGATAACAGCATTTTATCAGCACTCACCTTTTCTGGGAATTTTCCTGCAGAGGTTTTCGAATTGCTGAAAATTTGTGTTATTGTACCTCAGTTGTATGGCACTGAGTTCTAGAGAACTCAATCTCTAAAAGGAAAACCTGCCTGACTCCCTTCAGTTTTGTTTAATGAACAAACTTTGATACAAGTGCACTGTTAAAAAGTAATACATTTCTTCAGCCAAAATGATGCAATTCACAAAAATGAACTGTGCTTACCTGTTGTATGCCCACAGCGTAGGTTTTCAAAAAGAAGTCTGAGAATTCAAAGTATTCTTTAGTTACATTTCCAGGACTTCCATACCTTTAAAAAGGAAAGGACACAGATATTTACACTGTGTCAAGAAAACACAATATTTTCTAAACCACAGAGGGCCCCACATCAGGAAAGGAAACCTTTCCCACAGGTTCCTTCCAAACCATCCTTTCCCTTACAACGTCCCACTCCCCTTTTCTTAAATTATCATAAGGCACAATATTATAGTCAATAAATATCGCTGACCTTTTGTCACAATTTCTGTAACTTTCATGTTTATGGATTTCTTTTCAAAAGAAATCTGCCCTGCCTTTATATTTGAGAGCATAAACACTTGTAGCTGGATATAGTAAAATAGGTTGACTGGTTTGCTTTTCCTGTGGGGCGAGTTTCTCGCCATTTTAGAGAGTCAAATCATTTCACTAAGAGCTCAGAACAGAGGCTGTGCCAGTGCAAGGCACAGGACAGCAGCAGGAAAACCTCTTCAGTGACCAGTGACATCAATTAAACTGTCTTGCTTAATTGCACATCAAGTAATGGTACAGATTTGTAACCCAAGGGTTTTAATCAGTTTGTTACCGTTCAAAGAGACGAGCTACAATGTGCAATGCCCACTTCTTGCACTTCCACCACACCAGCTCTGGTCTATCATCTTCATCAATTTGCAAAGTCTCCTACAAATAAATGTATTTGTTTGAAATTAGCAATGTGATTTGTTGGGATCAACTATGCTTTAAACATCCCTCGCTGAGTAAATATAAATCCACAATATCAACTAAAGCTTTGGTTCTGTTAACAATTATGCAAAATTCGGGAGCTCTCAATTACCTTAATTAGCCAATATAATGTATATGTGCTATACCTGCACAGTGCCTGTGCTTTAATTTTCAAAATTATGCATATTCAAAAGATGAAAACTCTCATACATGCTAGAACACTACACGCACTCTGGTTCAAAAATTAAGCATGATGTAACTCCTCTGAATATATACACTCTAACCATATACTACTGCAAAAGCTGTTACAAGAAAGTTAAAGTTGTGAAATAAATTCCTAGAAAACTTAGGAAATTACAGTTAATGCTGTACACACACCAACAAGAATTTAATTACTATTTTATCTTGTTCTTTGGGAAATATGAAGCACTGATGAAATAAAATGAAGAACAGAGACAAATTATGAGTTTGTGACAAGCTTTTGATTCTTGTTTGAGAGAAACTTGGAAAATACTCCGGATTTGAGTTTTTGTTGTGTCTCTACCTCAGACAATGAAATTCTGACAGCTTACATGACCTTGCTTGCAATTCTGTCAGAAATACCACTTAGTCCAAGGACAAGAATCTTAAATAAGTATCTTAAAAAAGGAACACTTGAAAATGCTTATACCAACTGCTCCTCAAATGCCAACACAACAAGTATCAGAGGTCTTTATAAAGCTCAAACTTACCAGAGGTACATTTCTATCGATGATAGTCCGGAAGATCTCCATCCACTGAGTCATAGTCTGGTTATTCACCAGCTGGAGTGGCAGTGCATACTGAAATAAGAAAAAAAACCCCATAGGTATGAAATACTGTTTTTCTCTGTAAAAGGTAGATCTTTCTACAGTAGTTACATTCTAAGGAAGATGAGGTTTTAAGTAAAATTAAAACTAATTAGGTTAGATATCAAGACTACTCTAATTGTATCCTTCTTGGTCCAATTTACAGATGAATCTCCGAGCAGACAGAATTTGAGGAAACTTCCTTGGTCTGAGAACTTGCCAATTCTTTTTGCTCCTTTCTCTTCTTCAAAACAGCCCAGGTACCTTTTAGGGACCCAGCAGTGTCTGCATTATGGGGTTTGGGCAAACAAATAGCATTTTAGGAAGCATAATGTGCTTCTTATTACTACCTTGCTACTATCTAGTAAATATTTACTTCTCTACAATACCCAAAGCAAAGTGACAATATTCAGGAAAGTTATTGAAAAGGATACTGGTATATTTTTAAACCTCCCCCCATATAATAACAAATTATTTTAACTTTTTAACCCCCAGTAAGAATTTTCAGGCTAGTCCTTATGCAGGATATGAGGTTTTTTCAGATTCTCTAAAAGTGCTCCCTCACCAAGCTCATCCCTGGAAAAGCCAAACTCATCTCTCTAAAATGAATATCCTTCACTAAATAATATCTGTCTGATCTTCAGAACATAACGAGAAATGCCACCTACTGAAGTGCAGTATTCGACAATTACAATCCAATATCCATTACTGACACTTTCAGAAGCCAACCACACAGTGTAGATACCCATACAGTTCATATCAGGTTATGTGCAATTTTACAAAAATAGGACATTTCTCCAGTAAGATTACAGATAGAATGTGCAGAAGTACCTACACTCATTAAAAATTGAATCTGGGAGATCATGTGACCAGGTTTTAAGTAGAAAGATCTATAAATATCATATTTTTATAACAGCTGTTTATTGTTCATGACTTTGCCCATCCAAATGGGTATTCTTATTCAACCTCACCCCTTAATGTACTGAAAGGGGTCATTGTGCCCAGCAAAGTAAAAGTTTTGCTTTTTCCTCCACGCAGATGCCAACCTGAACAAGAGCATAGAAGATTTTCAAGATCTGTTTCTGAAGCAGTACAGAGTAATGGGAGTTATCAGGCAGAAGCTGGATCATCTGCTGCTGAATCCGAGGCAAAAATATTTGCATTGCTGCTATAAGAGGATCTCGCTCCTCTGCTTTCTTGTATCTGCAAAGGAAACACAAATTTTGGTCCAGGATCTACACACTGGAGATTCTAATGCCTATTCCCCACCAGCAATTTAATTTCTGTCCCCTAAAAAAAAAATATCCACCTCTCCCTCATTCACTCTAGCCCCCATCTCAACAATCTGTGCAAATTCACTATGAATACGTATAAACAGAGAAATGAAACCCAACAAATGTTACCTTATCCAAATTCACCTACTGAAAGGAAGAACTACTGTTCTTTATTACTGAATTGTCAGCTCACGGGAGCAGTGACTTGAATTTCTCTGACATTCATACCAATGCCAAGCCCCAATTGGGTGCTGAACAAACACGAGTGAACAGCCATAGGAAGGGAAAGACAATTCCTTGGTTTGGAAAAGATTGTCTTTCTCTGTTTACATTCCTTTAGTGTGGTTTATATACGTTTTTAACAACAGCCAATTACAAAAGAAGTGAGTGAGAAAGCTCACTACGCTGCTCCTAATTCACACTTTGTGGATTTAGACTATCAGGAGGATGGTACAGGTACACATGCAAGAGAAACATGTACAATTATACATATGACAGTGACAACGCTGTAGTCATAACATAAAAGCAGAAAACAATCTGCATTCATATATCCAGCACTTGGGGACTCTTCAAACAAGGGAAGTTATAAACATATGGAGTTTATCAGACATAGATTAAAGGTACACGGCCTCAACAAAAAAATTGTCAGTAAATTCATACAGTTTATTGCTGGCATCTCTGCTTTCAACTCACTGATGGTAAAAAGACAATGAATATTTTTTATTTATTTGCAGGAAAGGAAGCATAATTATTAATTCCCATTTTCTATCTGAATTCTTCGTAGAACTGCCGGTGCTCTCAATAAAGTCATTTTCAGTAATCAACTGAGACTAAATGCACTGATTCCTCCCCTACTGATGGACATCAACTTACTCATAAGTCTTCACCAGCTGATACAGGCACAGGAGGCTCCCAAGCCAACTCCCACTGTTTGGGGACTGCAGGTAGTAGCCTATCTTGTCCACCACAGCTGTCCAGTGGCCAGGAAAGTCATGTTTGATGATAGCACGGAGGCACATGGTCAGCTGGGCTCTACGGCAGGGCGGGAAAAGAAATATATTGTAAGCAAGTAAGATCATGGCATAGGGTTTAAAATTAAAGGATAGACCCCAAATCGTGGATTACTGGCTGCAATACATATATTATGTCATAAGCATCATCCATATTTAGACAGCAGTGAAAGAGTTCTGGGAAGCAGCAGAAGAAAAACAAGAATAAAATCTTAGGGGATTTAACTTTGAGGAGGAAACTAATTTCAGAACATTTTAGGTACTTTCCCCTCCTCCCTCTCCACATGTATCAGACAATATTTTAAAAGAATGAATTGCTCATGAAACCAGCTAGCTTTGTACTTTAAAATGAATGTTTATACTTGCTTCTGAGGCTGAAAGCAACCACAAAAACACAAATTTGTATGTTTGCATTAAACAATAACTGCCTGTCTTATGACCCAAGCCACAGGTTCCTCAAGAAATTACAATCTTCCTGGGATATTCTAGAACAGCACTTTCTCAACCTCCAAAGCATAGGGCAGAGCCAGTAAGTTAAAAACATCTTACCATTCCTCTCTTTCCACACACTTTTAGATGCCACTCATGAGGGTGAGGCAGAGCAGGATTGTTAATTGACTGAAGTGAGGTATGACTAAAAAAGCTGAGCAGCACTGAACTAGAATCTGTAAAGAAATACTCTTGGCTCTGCTAAGGAATGAAAAAATATTTTGTCTTCTCTTCTCTATTTAGTTTTCCTCAGTTATCCTCCTGCAGCCCTTTACATCAGGAGCCACTATTACAGAGTAGTTCAGTATGGGGCCCAACACCTACTGATCATTTTAGCTTTGTACAAACCTACCTTCCCCCTCAAGCCTTTCGAGTTTGTGCTTGTTGCCAATTTGGTTCCTCCTCCCCCCTTATTCTTGCAAGCAAACCATGAAAAATATCAGTATTAAAATATCAGACTAGTTCCAGTAAAGTTCTTTTTACTTTTTTAACCTCTGACAAATCTGCAAGTTTTTGCAGTATTTAAAAACCCTGGACTTTATTCCAAGTGATTGTCCCAGGGTTTTCAACTGTTCTTTTAGATACAGGCTGTCATTGTAACATCAGGGCATTTTAAATATCATGTTAAGAAATGATGCCTGAGCTAGCTTGCAAAAAAGTCTTCAAACTTCCATTATTTTGTGTTCCTTTGTATAAACTTAGCCTTGGTATTTATGACATGATGGCAGGGGAAACTACGTGCCTTTACCTCATTATTACAGAAACAACAAGCAGTTCCTTACCTTGTAGTGCAACCTTGGCAAGGAGCTCTCTCTCTTAGGGGAGATACTAAATCTGTGTCAGAGCACATTAGAAAAGCAGAACTGGAAATGATGATTTAGTTCATTTCCCTGTCTCTGCACAGGCTCATTTATACCCTAAGCATTCCTGACAGGTGTTTGTCTAACCTACTCATAAAGACCTCCAGTGACAGCAATGCTACTGCAGTCTAAATTTATTCTGGTGTATCATTATTTTTCTGAAGCCTTATTTCTAATTTCAATTTCAACGTGTAATCAATCATTCCTCTTCCAGATATGATTACTGAAAAAATAAAGACATCTTCAGGCAGTAGCTGGTAGATTTAGGAGGAGAGTAAAGGAAGATTTTCTTCTGTTTTTCAAAGATGAACATCTATACACCACAGCCTAATCCCATCCTATCAGCCTCACTCTGATTAGAGGGATGAACAACCACAGACTGTAGTATGTCTTGTGATTCTTCACTATCCTTCCAGCAAACAGAGAACAGCAGTTCTTCATTCTTTTAACATCTTAAAACCGAGAACACTAATACACATTTAAATACTGGGATGTCATATAAAAATTGCTGAAGTAATTAAGAAAAAGGCTACCAAAAAAAGGAAACAAAACTTTCCCCTGAACGGTTAATTCTGTATTGCAGACAGCCCTGTACACGATCTGCCCTCAACCAGCCAAACAGGCAGGCTGTCACTACAGCAAGTGTTACAAGACACTTTGAACAAACACCAGAGGAGGATAAATTCCCATCACAGGGCTCTCAGCCAGGTTACCACATATGTGAAAAACAAGCGCACGTAAATAAGTTGAAATTATTTATTATTGCTTTTGGAAAACAAGTGCTTGTTTTGTCTCCCAAAACACTGAGATTCTCACATTCACATCCAGACTGGGAGGTCTGAAAACACGAGCAATAGAAGTATCTCTGTGCAGTGAAAGGTACCTCACTAAGTCAGGAGAACGAATTATGCCTTCCACGATGTTATCACGGATCTGCTGACGATCATTTTCATGGATGTTGAACGGAAACACTGCTTCTCCAGGAGGTGGCTCACGGTCTGGCCAGTACTGTGTCACCATGTTCTTCAGGTAAATGGCAGCTAAGTATAGACATCAGGGAAATAATAATTTAATTTTGACACACTTCTACATTACTCAGTGCTCAAGATGTAGTACAGCTGAAAGCAGAACAAAAAGTTCAAAAGACGACTGAAAACCAGCACTCGAGTTCTTAACAATTACAGGCACTAAGCACAGCTGAGTCAGAAAAACTTTTTTTATGATTTCACATGAGATCAGGCTCAAGTGGCTGTTGCTAAACAGAACAGGATGATATTTCTGTCAGCTTCTGTCAAGGTACACTCTTCACTACAACAGTCTTCCATATGGACATAATACTCCATTGCTCTAAACAAACAAACAAAAATCTGCTGATCTGTATTTTCACTCATCCCTAAAACAACTACTCAGGGTCAGTAAGTGCAGTTTGGGAAGGCTCGTGTAAACAAATCGCTGCACACACAGATGGGACGCTCTGCTTGGGGAAATGCCCAGTACCAAACTGGCACGTGGCCTACCTTCTATTCACACAGAAATGTTTGTTGTGAATTCCCTAAGCTTTATCTCACTATTAGGATTTCCCATAATCCCTTAGAATTGTTCCCTTCTGTCTCACATGGAAAAACATGAAAAATAAAGCTAATCTTCAACAGAAAACCAAGCAGCATTTATGCATCAGTACTAAAATGCCTGTAGGCATTCTTTAGGAAACATAGGAAATATGGTGTGAGGCATTAAAGGAATGTTCTTACTAAACTCTTATCCCTGTACACTATTTTGGTTGATTACTGGCTAGGGTTTTAAAGTATAAATAAGGCATTCTTGGGTACAATAATTTTTCTCGGTGATGACAAATTACAAAGTATGAAAACACGTAGTTTGTTAAATATTTTATAGGAGCAAGAGGAAAAACAGCTCTTTGTCTATGACATGCCAGAATATTCAGACAAGAAACAGATCCAGAAAGACCAGCCCAAGACTTTAATTTACTTTGTCCATACAAGTTATTGGCTTTTAAAAAATTCCCAGGGAAATCTGTTGATCTCCAAATGTAATTTAAATGTGCCTTTTTTTATTTCATAGCCCTACTCCGTTAAAAAAAAAATTACATTCTACATAGTTGGTTTTCTTCCTGAATGACACTGAAATGAGAGATTAATTTATAAAGATGACCGTATGGAGTTTAGATTAAGCATCAAACTTCAGTAAAGAATGGTTTAACCATGCCATTCAAAGTTGGATTATCTTTGAAAAAACAAATGCCAGCATGACAAACAGCATATGTCAGCACGCCCCAACACACCCAGGGGATTAATAGGATCTGTACCAAAAAAAAAACCCAACAGGGCTTCTATGGGAAACGCCGTTCCATAGGACAAAAACAAAGCTGTGAATAAAAGAGTATTAATAATTTACTGAAAGAGCTGCATTTTCTCTGTATCTGTCAAGAATATCGTGCAGGATTAGTTAAAATGGGTTATGAGAATTTAGAATCTGATTTTACATAAATGTTAACTACAGTTAACTGCATCGTCATACCTGAACTCACACACAACTGGGCAAGCCTTCTAGTCATGCTCAGAGTATAAATGTGTATTTTATCAGTGATGTGACCTTCCTTCATATCTACTTTTGTAAGCAGACACCACAGATACCATCTAAGCTTATGTGGCTACCACAGATCTAGGGAACCAAGGGGTTTTTTTCCATTTTTCAGGAACTTTTGTTCTTCCAAGGAAAGAGATTCAAACAGAGAGACATGTATTCAGACAAGATACACTTTTTTATTTTTAAATTCACACTTGTCTTGGCATTCTTACTTCTTCACCACCAGGGGAAAAAATACCTGAGGCTCCCTGGGTGCTCAGTTTTGAGTAGAAATCATTCTCATTTCATATCAGTATCACAGCAATCCAGTAGGGATCACTATGAATGCAAGGAAGCCAAAGCTGGACTCTGCCCTATTCTCATGGTTTTATCTGACCCTCATGTAGGAAAGAAAAAGCAAAGATAGCTCCTTTTCATTTCCTCATTCTGAACAAACCTGAACTGACTTACATTGTAACAGCCCAATACTCCACTGAAATAACTAACAGACTGACCTGCTACTGAAAGAAAATGAAACAAGGGATTTATCTCACCTGCTTGACGCACTGGAAATTCAACTTGATCGGATACTATAATTTGCAGCAGACTTGGAGCAAAATTGATGATCTTATAGGACTGAAATATACACAAAACACAGTTAGCAAGTCACTATGTTTAGAGAAGGCTGTGTTAGCAAATGCTGAAAAAGAAATACAAACTAAGGATTTTGCTGTGCTTTTCCACTATCCTCCTGAAGTGTAAAAGGTTTTAGCACCTGGATTTACCCAGATCTGCAACAGTCCAAATAGTTACTTGTAAAAGCCGAGCAAGCAACAGCACATGGGTGGAATAAGTAATGTGACAAGGTTTTCAATTAGAGATTAGTGACAATGAATATTTAAATAATTCTGAGAATTCACAATGAGAAGCACTAAAGATCTGTCTGAATCATTTAACTTAGCTGTGTAAGTCAAAAGGATATTGACATCATTCATCAAGACATGCCATCTATTTGCAAAATAGTTTGTGGCAGAACAGCAATAGTGAAGATATTAAAAAACATTATAAATTGTTTTCAAGTGTAAACAGCATTTGCATTAGCCATAGACAACTACCTTTTTAAGGAATTAGATGCATAGAGCATCTAAACAAAAACTGGGGAAACAGTGGAATAAACATTTTCAATTAAAATCAAGTGCAGACAGATAGCACTCCAAAACCCACAGCCTTCCTGGGAACTTTTCAAACACTACATCAGCCGTGCAGCTGAAGAATTTCAAAGAGAAAACAATGCTCACTGAACTTCTGAGCAAAGCAGGCCAGATTTAAAAGATGTGACACTCTGATAGCATTATACTGCTGCCATTCACCAGGGCTCCTCCAGCGAGGAATCGCTGACTCAGCAGGGTGCAGTTACTACTAAGCCTTGGCAACATCAGTCGGTTCCAGCAGGTCAGATCTTTCATCCCTTGGATCTGTGTGATTTATGTTCAAAGAGAGATGTTTCTTGGGGCTAGATGGCAGCAGCTTTCTGTACTTCACCTTTTATAGAGCCTCCTTCCCACTAGATTATGCCTGGCAATACTGTGGTTGTTTCCAGAGCTGTGCTTTAAAGCACGAGTATTCAAGTGTACTACACCCTCCTGTAAAATCTGCCTCACTTGAAGCTGTGAAATAAGAAGTAGGTTCTGCTCTTCATGTACCCAGTTCCTTGATCTAACGTTTCCATAATGAGGTAAAATTACATCGCTTTCATGATGCCTGAGTGCACCAGCTGCACCGCGACACTATCATTCGATAATTTTACCAAATCACTTAACTTTCTGGCCCTCATTTTATCCATTATAATGACAGTGTAATTCCAACCTACTCTGCGCTCACAGACTCATTTGATGTTTATAGAGTAATCTGAGATCTAAGATAAAAGCAGTAGTGGCAAATCAAAAGCATACTCTCCTGCAATTCCCTTCTCTATAAACTTTAATTATCCCTAAGAAACGCTCCAGATGAAGTAAAGCTGCAATAGACAGCACAGGAACTCCATTTATGTACATGCTGAACTGGCTGAAGCATACTGGATTCCGAAGATCACCTTTTAATTGAGCATCCTGGAGTGCAAAGCTTGCCCTTCAGAATCTGAGGGCAGAATGCGGACAGGATCTGTGCAACGTTGGTGGGTTCTGACAGGGCTGCAGCATCAGCACTCAAGACCCAACCCCCAGGGAGATAAGGAAAGCATGAGAAATCCCAGCAGCATAGAAAACAAAGAAATATGCATGAACTCTTAACAGTCCTTTCTGTTCTCAACAGTGCCAATAATGCTGTTCTCAGACCCAACTACACACAGCTTTTACTACTATAAACACACCAATTAGAAATGCAACCTTTTGTGGGCTTGTTTTGTTGTGGATGGTTTTCCCCTGCAATTCCACCAGTACCACATTTAGGGAGGACACAGTGATAAACATAATTATCTCCCTTGCTCTGTCCAAACAGTTTTTACTGAGTCCACGCTCAAGTCAGCACTACTCCAGGAAGCTTTATTGGTACCACTTGTGCTGGTGTACAACTGCTATCCCTGAAGTTTTGCCAGGATATCCACAATTGCAGTTACTTGGCCTGTGTGCCAGATCCTCTCAGCAAGCGCCCGGAGGGACAAAGGACGTGTTACGCAGAAGGTACGCACGTGTCCCACAGGGGGTCCCACCCCTATCGGCACACGGCTATGCAGGGTTCCTTTACACTTCACATGCTGCCACCCCCAAAGAGATCACAGGGCTCACCAAATCCTCCTATTCCACACTATTATCGTGGCCATAATTCACATTTTTACACAGCTCCCTTTACTACTCGTTCTTAGAAACACAAATGCTGTAGAGATCAACAGAGACCGTGAGCCCATTTTAGAAACAAGACACCTGATTCTGTTGTACTTGTCAAGCTCAAATTCCATCCTGCTCACTTGTGCAGCAACAAACCCGGTCAGGAAAACCACATGGTGCTTGCAGTTTTCAGAACAGAGGACTTTTTAAAAAGCTGCGGGCAGCAACATTTTTCCTATACCAGCACATTCTCGTTTGTTTAGCTGTTATGCTAATTGTGATCTTGGGACTACTCCTTTGCTGCCTTGCTCCAGACATCAGCGAGTAAAGCTGTACAGATCCCACAAGGGCAACTGTCAGGTGTGCACTGTGTAAATGGAAAACGATAAGGAAGACACCTTGCAGCTGGGTGAGTTCAGCCAGACAGTTCTTTGTATCACTGCAGCTGCACCTTAACAAAAGGAGAGCAGGAATATCATCAGTTCCACAGAAGGAACGGAAAACTATCTGCTGTTTTTGAAGAGCCATGCCCAGGAGCCGCAGGGAGGCACCAGATGGCTGAAAAAGACCTTCAGCACAACTCCAGTTAACACAGCACGCTGCTTTGTGCACTTTGTGAATAATTACATTGCCTTGAATCCACATGGTTGTGATTTGGTAAAACTTTCTGTGAAAGTGATGATCCATGAGGGCATGTGTTTATTTTGAAGGAGAAAGTGAAAGTTTTGGAAAAATAAACTTTCACGGAGTACTTATAAAGAGTAATTATCTTAAAGCTGCGTAGAACACATCCTGACTGTTCTTATACGAATCACAGATTAGAGCATTTATGATTAAAAAAAAAAAAAAGTCATTTAATTTCCATTGGGATTAAGAGGATGGGATATAGGAATGTGCAAGGCCAGCAGCTAAACTGGGAGAGGCATACAGCATTGGGAAGATACAACTGGGTAAATTTACAGCGATGGAGAAGAGATGCACATTGTCCCCATGCATGTTGTTTCATCTGTGTCCACTGTCTCAAGACCTGTGCACTGCAGCTGAACAGCTGCCTGGACTCTGGTCCTCCACCTTTGGCCCAACATATTCTTCCCTGCCACAGCATCACAGATCCACTCCTCGAAAGATCACACATTATACACAACTAAACTTGTTTCAGGAAGTGTTATTCTTGTGTCTCAGTTGCTGTCACATTTAAAGCCCACAGCAAGCAACTGCTCCAGAGTCACATTTGTCAGGGACCTTCCCACTGCACTGACAGCAACCCCAGTGCCTGACGCAGAGTGGCACTGAAAGGTGCTTCTTCCCCTGCAGAACAACAGGACACTGTAGGACAATGGATATGGAGCACCTGGAAGCTTTTCCTCAGGTTCTGCAAGTGAAGCCAAGGTCATCCTTCTCCACCAGTAGTAAACATCACTTTCTCTGTACCTCTGAATCCAATTATGGGACACAAAAACTGCTGAAAAAACAAGGTACTACATCTTTGTTTGCAAAGACAAACGCAGAAGAAACTCCTATCTTGAATTCATAAGCAATTAACTGTTTACAGAGATTATTTTAAGGCTTAAATACATATGACCCAAATGCTCAACTACCTGCTTTACCAAGTTTTATTTTCTGTTTGCTGTGTACTGAAAATGTGTTACTTAGAAATTCCATCAGTATTTGTCACACTTGGGACTATTTCTGCAGTTGTTAATAGTATTTTTCTCTCGTTTTTTTTCACATTGTCAGTCGCAGACAGTTGTTGAATCAAACTAGAACTTCAAAAGACGCTTTCTTCTTTCCCTGCCTACATGCAAAAGTACTGTGTGGGTAGGGGAATACACACAGTGAAAATAAGCACGTGTAAGAACCTACCTGAGCTTCTTTCCTCTATTGATTCTGCTGTCAAATTTATCCAGTTTCAATAAAACTCTACTTTCCACAGAACTTCAAATAATCCAAGTCCACTTCCTCATAAAATCAGTCTTTAATACAAATACCTGAAATTCCTTCCTCTAGGTATCATGAGGTGCTCATTGCCACTTTCAGAGTGGCCTTAAGATCCCTGCCTACTATGCAGCCAGCTCAAACAATGTGTAAAGATACAGAAGGAAGCTTTTGAGCAATCTTCTCACATTTCTTCCAGTGCTGCTACTCAGTTCCTGTCAAAGCCAAATTATGTCACTACTACCCAATATTAAAACAAACAGCTGTATTTCTGCAATTGTGTTCTTATTTCCCCCTTTATTACAGGCCAAAGACATGTATTACAGCACACTGAGCCACTGAAGGTTAATGCATAAAACCTGTATGGAAATCCTATCTGAACTGGAATCGAAATGACCCTGGTATGTTCAGTAATCAGACAGTACATTCCACAGCACTTCAAGAACTGGCACATGAAAGCAGCATATAGCCATAATATAAATAAATAAATAAATAAATGAACCCAGAAGAATTCCTTAAAGTCCACAAGACACATATAACAGGTGGAATAGTCGGAACAGATACTGAAGAAGGATGCCCAAAAACTAAGTATCCTTCTTTGTATAACTGACTGTTCCAGTAAGTACAGCGTGATTGATAAATACAATCATAAAGTGAACACTGATTATGATGTGACAGAGCTGAAGAAAAAAAAGGGGTGAGGGGGGCAAAAGAAAAAGAGGGAGATGGAAAGGTGTGTACACTTCAAAAACCAACTAAGGCTAAAAGGGAAATGACAGCAGTTACATGACAGACATTACTGACCCGGCAGGAAATTACTGCTCTAGTTTAGCAAGAATCAGATTTCAAACAAATCCTACACTTCCAGTTGTGTTCAGATCACAGAGAGAAGTGAAGTTTGCTGATGACTCAGAAGTAGCATCAAGCAAGGAGAAAGATCAGAAAATCCTATAGAGAACTGAATAATCATTAGAACTGCACCAACAAAAATGGAGTGGGGTAATAGGTCAAAGTACATGGTCAGGTACTCAAGAATAATAAGAATTTCTCCTAAAAGCTTGAGGTTTCTTAGTAAAGAACAGACATAGGACAAAAGGACCTTGCATATTGAGTGATTAGAAATATGTAGATGTTGGACATGAAGAAGATGATTGTAGATTTGGGATGTACCTAAGGAGGTATTAGTGGCATTGAGCACAAGACTTTCTGGAACACTGCAAACACAAATTACCAGATCGCACAGGAAAGATCAATTCAAAGGAAAACCAGTGCAGGGAAAAGCTGTGCTCTCCTATTATTAGATTTCATAAATTCAGTTTTATGACACAGTAAAGGAAATATTGCCTGTTGAGGCTGGGAAAACAGGCCTCCAGGGAGCAGCCCCTGACAAATATGTCAGGGAGGGTACCAAGAAACCTATTCTAGTTCAGAAGTGAGATTGGCACAAATGGATATAAATGGACCATAAACTAATTTTGCCTGAAAACCAACACTTGTTTCTAGCTGCAAGAGAAAGAAAACTCACAAGCAGACTTACAGTAGATATAATAAAGGGGGAAAAAAAGAAGGAATTTTGATTCTATTTCTGAATGCAGTTAGATTATAATCTCGATGGCAGACAGTAAATTCATTGATTTGGCTCTATCTTTATGCAACAGGAACACACAGAAGAGAAAGAAGCATTTTCAAACATGCCGGGACTTTTTAAAGGTAGAAAAGCTTCCATTCATATAAACTCCATTCCCTGTGCTAGAAGCTGTAAGCAAACTATGGAGTGGGGACTGCTCTGATACTGTCCTAAAGGACTCTCAGTACTGGTACAAGCAATGAGGTGCCCACAGACAGGCACTATACTGGTGGACTAGTAGGATTTGTAGTGTCTGGGAAGTTCTTGTCACCACATGGATGCCCGGATGCCAATGCACACTGCAGAGGGGATAACAGCCAAGTTTTCCCTCAACACCCAACAGTGGGCCTCAGGAACAGCATCACCGTAACCATGGCACAGAATAAAGGTGACGCCTGTTCTGTTTGGACCAGGGTTATTTTACCACTTCAGGTACCTACTGCTGGAGAGTTTTCTAATTGGATGGTGGATTGGTTCCTTTGCTAGAACAAGATAAATGCTAGAACAGCATCTGGATTCCAGCGCTTGCAGGGACAGGATGACATGTCAACACCATCATCAGACACACGGGAGTGTGACACATCCCTTTGAAGTCTTGCTTCAAAAGCACTGAAGAGCTTCAAGATGTCAAAGTCCCACATTAAGTAACATTCTTTAGGAGCACTTTTGTTCCTCTCATCCAAGGAGTAATGTCAAACCCAGCGAGGCATCAGCACATTGTGTCAGTCAGATCACATTGTGCTTCATTTATAACAGGAAGCCTACACAAAAATAGGTATGTCTTAATTTTGAAATTCGTTCTTTGTAATAGTTAGGGGAAAAAATGTGTCAACTATTTTAAAGAAAAATCTGCATCTCAACCTGTTCTCAATAAGTCTACTTGCACTCTTGAATCTAAAAACCCATGTCTTTTATGAGAACTGCATTTTCCATCACCTGAATTTAAAATATTTTACAGCTCTCAAGCTTAAAATGCTTTCAGAACTGTTCCTGAGCTCCACAGTAGTTACTGTGAAAATAGCATTAGGAGCAGGACCCAGGAACCCAGAGAGCTGCCTGATTGTTCTGAACACAACATTGCAGTTGCAGTAGTTTGTATTGCAGTTTTGACTCCTGTGCAACAGGCTGCTGACAAATATTTGTAATTTCTCTATCAGCCCTTAACGGTAGGGATAAAAATAGGTACTGATGAACTTTTAAAGTAATTATGCCAAATAAAGAAAAAACATCTTGCATCCTTATCTAACTATTCCCAAGACATTCTCAATGTCCAGCACTTAATCCACTATTTACTAAAGGACCTTACCAACTGCTAAAGCACGGATTAGCTGTATCTAATTCAGAATGAGTTTTAAGTTGCCTAAATAGAAAACTAAGCCAGAGGAGCATCTCCTGAAGCAGCCGTAATTCCTGACAGCCAATTCTCAGCGACTGTTTTGTTATCACACCAACACAGCGGAAAAACCCAAGTCGTCCTATAGACCTGATCAAATATTCCACCGAAGCACGGGGGTTAAAGCTTTATTAACGCTGTGCAAGGGAGCTTTCTCTTTTCTCAGGTGATCAAAGGTCGTGGTCAGAGTTGTGATTCAGTGCATGGTACCGCTACATTAGGGAAAGGTTTTTACATCAGGAAAAGGTTCTTTCCCCAGAGGGTGGCTGTGAACTACAACAGGCTCCCCAGGGCAAGTTCACAGCACCGAGCCTGACTGAGCTCAAGAAGCGTTCGGATGATACTCTCAAGCACATGGTGGGATTGCTGGGGTGTCCTGTGCAAGGACAGGAGTCGGACTCGATGAGTCCCTTCCAAGTCCATATATTCTACGATTAACTGCGGGATGCCGTGACCAACACCGCCCGTGAAATCCAACACGCCTCCCTCCAAGTTCCACTGGCCGCGCTGCCGAACGGGACAGCGGGAGCCCCCGGGCGCCAGTGCCGCCCGTCCCTGCCACCCGCGCAGGGCCACGCCAGTGTCACCCCTCCCGCACCGAGCGGCAGCGCCCGGGCCGCGACAAGGGCTGGGCTGCCGCCCTGGGGAGCGCTGCTCCGGGGGTCCCGGCACTGCGGGCACAGCCGGCGGCACGCCTGTCCCCCATTCCCCCGTCCCTGTCCCCCATTCCTCCATCCCCGCGTCCCGGGCGGGCGGTCCCGGCGCGGGGAAGGGGCGCCCCCCGCCCCTGCCGGCGGGGCCGGGCGCCCCCGTGCCGCACCCCCCTTCCTCACCTGGTTGAGCTCGTTCTCGGCGGCCACGCGCAGCTTGGGGTCTATGGTGCCCTTCAGCGCCTGGATGATCCTGTTGGGATCCATCGCGCCTTCTCCCCCGCCGGCGGGCAGCGCTTCCCCGGGGCCGGCAGAGGAGGCGGAGGAGCCGCCGCTAGCGCCGCCGCCGCCCCCCCGTGCCACGAGCGCGGCCCCGCGTCCCGCACCCCCCCCGGCCCCTCGCCACAGCCATTCACCGGTTTGCGACAGATGGGTATCGGGAAGCGGGCGCTGCTTTACGGCCGCGGCGCCGCCTTCTGGCTTCGGGAAGGGGTCGGCGAGAGGTGGCCGCCATCTTGTTGTACGGACAGGAGCGGCGCAGGACGGCGCGCGGTGGGCGGGGCCGGCGGGCAATGGCTCCGTGGGGGCGGCCATGTCGCTGTACGGAACGCGGGCGGCACCTCTCGCCGCGCTCCTGTTCTTCAATTAGGACTTCAAACGCCTAATTTTCCTTCTCCGCAGCTTACTCAGTTTTCTAGATAGCTTCCCAGCGTGCATGCCAGGCTGCTCTGTTCTGTGTTTGCGGCCCCGTGAGTTGTTCGCACAGGAATTAAAAGTGAGAAGCCGGGGACTGAGTGGTGGTGTCAGTCCCACGGAGGAGAGCTGACATTGTTCACGCGGTTGTCCAGGTGCCTAAGGATGTGCGGCTGCACAAGAACGACTCGCAACCTACAGGAAGACAAATTTGCTGCCAGGATCTTCCTAAAATGCGTAGTTGGGACACACTCTACTGTGCTGCTGAGCATGCTTCTGTGGGATACTTGTCCTCGTCATTATGTAATTAATAGAACCTGAAAAGGGTTTGCTTATCTTAATGCTGTCTGTATGTGAAAGTGGGTGGAAGGTGCTCACCCCTCAGGTTGTCAAACACAACCACCACTCCTAACTCCAAACACTACCTCTAACACTTCTAATTCAAGCACCTGGTCCATCCTCGTTCTCCACCTCTATCCTCCTGTTTCTCCCTTAAATCCTAGACGTGAACCAAAGTAAGGTTTAAGCATCGGTACAGGTCTAAGAAAGATGTCTATCAAAGATGTAGTTGGCAGGTGAACAACAGACCAGAGAAACCTCATGACTAATAGGACCTTGGTGAGCCAAATGCTCTGGTTACTTCTGCAGGTGATGTTTTACATAACATTTACAAACCAGAGACTTGTGATGATCTGTTAGAAAGAACAGGAAAACTATTTGCTGTGCTTAGGAAGAGACAAACAGAAGGGCAATTACAAGGGCACCTACATTATGTAGGTGCCTTAAGAATACAGTGGGACAACATGTCATTTGTTCATGGTAATTACAGAATAAACCAAGGAAGACGTTAAAGCAGGTGGCCCTGTGGTGATTTAATAAAAAAAAAAAAAAAAAAAAAAAAAAAAAAAAAAAAAAAAACACCACACACAAACAATTTGTCCCTTAGTAACTTTGCCTCTAATTAGGAAAGAATTCCACTGTAACAATGAATTGCACCTACCACGCACTTGGAGATCCTGGGCTCTCTTGTGGTTTTCATCACCTTTTGAAGTGTTGCAGAACACCTGATCATTATCTTTGTGTTCTCCAGTAACACAGCTCTGCAGCATCCAGCAAGAAATTGTAGGCACTTGTATTCACCTTTACTTTTCTTCTTAGAAGTAGATGAGTATGTTTTGTAATGATAAAATAGAAAAAAACCCAATGTTAATGTAAAAAAAAGTATGATAACTATGTAATTGTTAATTATGGCAATTCTTTGTTATTTCCCCATTTTGGTTAAGACAGTAAATAAGACTAGTCCAGTGAAAACTGCCCATTTCAAAGATCTTGGATCACGTATCATACCCAAAACAACTTACTTTAAAGGACTTGTGGTGTTCTCTCTCTATTCCCTTTTCCCAAAATGGGATGTTATGGACAGTTTAAGAGCAGTTCTGCTTCATTCCATTTCTATGTATTCATCTGTGGTGAGAAAACTTAAAAGGTGCGAAATTTCTTTGTTGAAGGACTTCAGTCTTGCAGAGCTGGTGACAAAAAAATATATCAATACAGAAAAAAAAACATGCTTAAAGTCTATATTAATATCTTCCTCAAATGTTTTTTAGAATTTTATTACCTATATCTGAAATGGCACTTTTATCACTCAACATTGATTACACAAAAGGTGAAAGAGATTTTATGCCTGAGATTTGGCTTATAAAACGGTTTTTTTGCACACAGACATCAATGAGGCAATGCCAGCAAGTCTCCAAATCAAGTAACATCCAGTTCAACAATGCTTATTTCCTTTCCAGTATGCCAGCAGTGATTTAATAATGAAATTATTGTTGCAAGCATTGTGGTCTGCCTGTGTGCTGGATTTTCTGAATGCTTGATACTTCTTTCTATACAACATGACCCTCCATAAATACCAATGGCTATGTTATTTTAAAAATAAGTGTAGTCATTAATTGAGATTTTTTTTTAATGTAACTTCAAAAACTTCAGGATGGAAGTAACTACTTATAAGCAAGAACTCATATTGTTAGAGCGAAGATTCTGTTAAATGCTTTCGGCTTCATCTACTTCAAAATTCTGGATCTGGAACTGAATTACAATGGTTGGGTTTTTTTAATCTGTTTGCTACTCTGCAAGTAGAGAATCTGAGGTAAAATTCTGAGATTTGCTTGTCAGCCCTGTAACTCTGCTGGTAATCAAAGTTCCAGTGTGAAAGGGACAAGTAATATACAAAGAAATTGAAATAAAAAAAAATTAAATCAAAGTTACCGCAACATACAAGTACAGGGGGAAAAAAAAAAAGGAAGATAGTACAAGGGAGGTAGGGAGAGATGGAAAAGCAAATTTGTTTGTTTGTTTGTTTTTTTAAAGCTCTAAAACATTACAGGTGCACTATAACATGGGTTTTATACGGCATTTAGAACAAACAATTTGAAACTCAGTTGCTGAAACCAAATATTTTTAAAGCAATGCAAGTTTGACTTCAACAAAAATCAGACCAAGTGTCTGACAGAATTGCCATCAAGATAACCTGAATAAGTTCATGGACTTTGGGAGGCAGAGGAAAACTAGAAAAGCCTTACATATTGCAGGTTACATGGAATTAGTCTTTTGACTTTTGGTGGTTTAGAACTGCATGTGGAGTCTCAGCTGAACACAATGTGCAATACTTTCTGCTGGCATAGAACAACAGCTCCCTTATCATGCCAACCAAGTTCCTCTAAGACAGCATCTGGTTCTAAGTTGCAGTTAATAGCAGACACTCATGGAAAGAAAATGATCTTTGTGTGATGTGCTACAGGCAATCCACTGTTTCCAGTACAGGGTTTACTTCATTGCAGTAATCTAATGACAAAGTGATTATATCTGTACTTAGCATAAAGCCTTCCTTCCATACCAGCCACATCTCCAACCTTACTCATCTAACGCCCAAAAGATGTATGAACTAATACTTTCCAACCAGATTAGTACTTTACCGTATTATTTTTTCAAGCACAACACCACCTGGAAATGCTCAGTCCACGGATAAAAATGAGAAAAGCTATAAATATGTAGCAGGATTGTTTATAGTTGGGAGACAAGACACAAAATTAAGTTGATCAAGGACTTGTGAACAAGCGCTTGACTGGAGTTAACTCATTTTTATCTGGTTATGGTACTGTAGCTCTCCAATTATAATACACAACAGAATTTTCATATCCTCCACAAGACTCTCAAGCAATGTATAGATTTGATAAAGAGTTAGCAAGGATGATCTGCAGCAGATAAATCTATTCCAATGCTCCAGATACTAGCCTTTGGTCAGAGTTAAAATTCCAAAGCAGTCTCCCCGCTGACTGTTTTGTTGGAGCAGCTGTAGATAACAAAGCAGTCGGGGAGGAAAAGGTGTGTAAACTGAACCAGTACAACAGAGCAGTGGCATTCCCTGCACCACCACTGCAGCCTGCAGGATGGAGGTTTCCCTAGCTGCAGGCAGTCAGCCATGCCAATTCTGGGACGCTATTCATGGTCTCCCATCAGTTCCATAACCTGGAAAAAAATTCACAGAAATACTGGTACCCTAGTGTTTTGAAAACTCCAAGAAACCTGTTATGGTTTAACCCCACAACCAGGCAGCTCAGCCCCACGCACCCACTCGCTCATGCCCCTGCAAGGAGATGAGGGAGAGAACTAGAAAGGCAGAAGTGAGAAAACTTGTGGGTTCAGATAAGGAAAATTTAAGGGATAAAGCAAAAGCCATGCTCAAGCAAAGTAAAATAAGGAATTTTTTTACCACTTCCAATGGGCAGGCAGGTGTTCAGCCATTTGCAGGAAAGCAGGGCTCCAACTCATGTAATGGTCACTTCAGATGTCAGACACCGTAACTTGAACGTCTCCCTTTCCTTCTTTCCCCAGCTTGTACTGCTGAGAACAGCATCATAGTGTCTGGGGCATCTTCTTGGTTAATTGGGATCAGCTGTCCCACTTGTATTCCTTCCTATCTCCCTGTGCACCCACAGCCCAGTTGCTGGTGGGGTGGTACGAGAGGCAGAGAAGGCCTTGACGCTGTGCTAGCACTGCTCAGCAATAACCAAAAACATCGCTGTGTTATCAACAGTGCTTTGGCCACAAATCCAAAACACAGCCCCATAGCAGTTACTGCGATTCAAATTAACTCTCTCCCAGCCAAAACCATTACACCCACCCATTTCAGTGTAACTCCAGTATTTCACTGACCTCAGGCCAAGGAAACATAGAAATTCACTCATTCCAAAACAAAATATACTGTTAGTTCCTTACCCTTACAGTTTATCTTCAGCAGGATGCCCTAGAGAACTAAGCTGGAGAAAATTTAGGTGGTATCCAATTTAGGTAGCGAGACAGCAGTAAGAAATTAGAAGAAATATGATGCCCCTTTGTATATTTTTATTAGACCCAACTATCATTTTTATACAGTTAGGGCATTTTTCCTAATGCAACAGTTCAAGCAACTCCATTTAACAATTATTAAGGAAAAAGGTGCTGTCAGACAGTATTTATATCAAGTCTATGCAGTGTTACCTCAAGTATTTTCAAGCTGTGAAACTCACCTATTAAATGGTTTGCCCAGAAGCAGAATAAAGAACTAGGTCATCCGTCTGGACATTCTGAGGTAGGCTAGAACTGTGCCAGTAAATGCACTGACATCTTCTGAAGTACTTTGAGAAGCTTTCAAGAAGCATTCATCTAGAAGCATAAAGGATGGGGTATCAATACCTACTGTTTATCACCATAGAAAACCATGATGTCACATTTTTACCTGTTTTTTAGATGTTTTGGAGATTAGAATAACACTTTTCTACCCTTGGGTTTCAGCCAGCTACTGGTGTGGAAAAAAGGTGCTTTGCTTGGTCTTTGGCAGTATTTTTTTTTTTTTTTGAACACAGCCTTAGCATTTGAGGTTCAGTAACAGCTTTTTGAGTTGCTTCTGCTCTGAAAGCTTCTTTATGACAGCACCTGTTCAGTTGTGTTTATGCTCCTTTTTGTAGCAGAGGCTGGCAAAGGCTGTGTTCACAGCTGACCAGAAACAGTAAAAACCAAGAGCTGTAGATAAAAAGGTACTATGTGAGAAATCCATAGCATAAAATTAATCATATTTTTAGTTATTCTAAGGGAAGAGAATTGCCCAAGTTGTGTACATTTTTTTTTAAAGTAAAAAATATCAGGAGAAAGACATTTTATTTTAAAGTATCTGCTATTGTAGGGATTATTGTAATTCAGGCTGATAAGGCCTAAAAAGCTTTGTGTTTTTGAGAAGCCGTGACTTACAGTCAAGTTTGATATCAAGGAATAGTACAATTATTAGTCTCCATGTTTCATCATATCCACACAATTCTGGTTGTACTCTTTTTAGGTAGGGATTTGAAAAGCCATATTATACAAATGGACAGCCAGTTCTGAAAGTAACAAGTTTATCACTTTGCTAGAACTACCAGTGAGACATAAGATTAGATTCAAACAAATGGTAATGTGGGTCCACCAACAGTTGTGCACTTACATTAAAGCAGTTTGAAGTGCAAGGGATACCTGCTGCACACACATTAGGGCTCACTTATTTACCAGTCCCATTAGAGAAGGGTGACTCAATGCCCCACATATTAAAAAAAAAAAAAAAAAAAAAAGAAAAAGCTTGTTGCAGGTCTGAAAGAGCCAATGAAGTCTGTCTGGCCACAGCTGCAAAGCTATTGCAAGCTGAAAATTATCTTACCACTTCTGCCTTCCTACCAGGTTTCTCAATTAATATACAAGGAGGGTTAATATTCTAAGGAAAAAGTGCTAGTTAGGCTGCCACTTATTCTGTATTGACTGTTCTAGAAATAAGGCTCCTCATCGGCTAAAGTCAGAACTAGTGTGCTTAAAAATACAAAATACAGGCATAGGGTGCAATAGTTAAGGTTCGACATTTTAGTAATAGTAAAAACCAACTTCCCAAGCTTATCGTACCTAAATATCTCAACTCAAAATTTGCCAAAGGAATTAAACCAAGACTCAAAGTGTGATCACCTTCTAAAGAAATCTGTATGAAAAAGAAATCTGAGCTTGGAACAGTCTTAATGCCAGTAACTTTATGAAGTCATGCCAGACTTGTTTTGGCATCTGCATGATAGCAAGGGCAAACTGTTTAAAGTTGAAGTTGTGAAACCAGTTACCTAGAAACAGCAGCTTTATATCAGGTCTGAAATTTATTAAATTTAGGGTTTTACTTTTATTTAAATAAGCAGATAGCTAGGCTGCTTTTACTTTGTATGGTTCTAGTTCAGCCTTGTGCACTGGCTGCCTTAGCACACTCAGATACAGTGCTGCTTACTGCTAAAACAATCTACTGAAGCTTTTGACAAGAGGAAGAGACTGACCTACCTTCTTACTAGTTCATATTACCATTTTAAACATCAGAATTATTTATAGTATTTGACACAATGCAGCATAGACAAGGACATACCTCATGTCTTTTCAATCCTCAGGCCACAAGAAAGTGCTGAAGGCTGGTCAAACAACCCAATAGCTGTAAGAAAGGAATTTCAGAAATGCTTCCTAGCATTTGTGTTCAGGTTTGATTTAAATTGCAAGCAGCAGGTTTCAGATACAAAGTTCCTCAGCAGTCTCCTCAAATGAGGAGATAACTTACATTACAATCTGATTCAAGCCTCCTGGGTGAGGGAAGCCATACACATTTACGCTTCAGAAGGGTGAGTTTTAACTTTACAACATCTTGCACCTGAATAACACTGTGAGCTAGCCCTTCGATGATTATTTCGAGGTTTAAGAATTTCAGCTGCACTACTGAAGGACTGATGCTATGACAATGCTAGGTTTTGACAGGATATGTATATGGAATAAGTAGTCCTAAGTATGTAGCATTTCACTTCTCATTCCTTGGCCTTTCAGTTAAAAAGAAAGAAGGAATATAATTAAATCTTGACTTCATTTTGATCAAGGGAATACCTGATAAGGACATCAATCAGGAACTAAGTAAACAAGTAATCCCAGTTAAACACAGATTACCCTGAATTACTGCATCTTGAAGACCAGTTCTATGCAATAATATTCATATATGTCCCACATCAGGAATAAGCTCAGTGATATATTTTAAAATTAAAACCAGAGCAAGACTAATACTAAAATGCATATTAACTTGTTTTATTGAGGCACAACAAGGCATTGTGAATAGCCCATACTTGAGGCAATCAATAGTGTAGTAAGCTGGACATTAATACAGTTTAGGGTAAGTGCAAACAATATACATTCACAGCTTTATTAGCAAGGCTACATCACAACTGATAAAGTGCCAAATTAGTGCTGATTCAGTACCCCAAATCCATGATTTCACCTTGCACAACAGGACCATCATTTCCCCCCAATAATGGAACCACATATCCTCTATAAAGTCAGTAGTAAGTGCAAAGCTAGTCCCACCCCCCTCCACCAAGGTGTTTGGAGCAGCTCTTTTGTAAACATCGCACTGGATTTTAGTCCTGATAAAGGAGGTAACCCGAGAAGGTGGAATATTTCCAGCTACTTCCATAGATGGCTCCCCGATGCAGACGTAGCCAGATCTGATCCCCCTGGAACAGCTGCAGGACTGCATGATTGCTAGCCGTTTCATGATCAGGAGCCCCGTCGTTCGCGTACGCTGACACGAGGACCTCTTCGTTCTTCATGAGATTCACGTACAGCGGAACGTTCACAGCCAGTTTCAGCATGTGGAAGATGAAGACGTAAGTACCGTTCACCGGACAGTTGAACCTACCAAGCTGGATATCAAAAGTTTCTCCAAGGTTGTTCAGCAACAGGTCAAACACAATGGGCTGGTCCAGAGTTCCAGGGGCCAGGTTGGATGTTCGAGCAGCAGAGAAGGCGACTCTCATCTGCTGCGGGAGCGGGTAGACGTGCACCGGGAGGATGGTGGCAGCTTGGCTCGTCACTGGCACGTCCACAGGGGTGATGCTGCGGGAGTCTCCCTGCCCGGAGTCCCCACTGTTAAAGGTTTCATTGTCTCGTTCTGGACTGCTCACCTGAGAGGAGTCACTCCACCCTGCTGTTAAAAATCATTAGCAGCATTAAGTATTAAAACAGAAGGATACACTTGGGCCTGCAGGCATAAGCTTAAGCGTACGACCTTTGCAACAGGTTTGTTTCAGCCACAGCAAGTTAGAGGACTTCAGTGAGAAAAGAGCTTTGAAGCTTGTTTACATTCATCACACTTGCATTCAGCAAGATGGGACATAATTTAGCTACGAACAATTACTTCTTATACTCCTAAGTAGGAGAGGGCAGTAGTCTGCAGTAGTTTTAGCTTTACTTTTTCACATGTATCAGCATAAAAAGCATATGCTAACTTCTGAGGGGAGATAAAAGGTAATTTCCAAAAAAATTGCTGAAGTTAGAGCCAAGTAGTCATTTAGTCACCTTCAGGATTGGAGTTTTCGCTTCAAGTTACTCAACACCGTTCTTCGAGTTACATCTTTAGTAGTCCTAACTTATGATGCTTGAATATTTAAAGCAAATCTAGTCTGTCAGGCCTAAAGTTTTCTGCACCAATTTCCCAAAATGAAGTGTTTAATCTTTTCAAATATCTAAGTTAAAAGGGTCTAGAACGAAAACATTAATAGATTTAAGAAATTTACAGCAATCACACTCAAGTTGAAAACCATTGTTATTTCCAACAGAAAGCAACATCTTAAGAGATAATCAATCAAACTAAGGGAAGCTGCTATGAGATGTTAATGCTAATGAGTACTTTTATCAACTGTTAATTCACCCCATCTCATTTAGTTCTCTTCTGATAAGTATTCTATGAATCCTCCCTCAAACAGAGTCATTACCTGCTTTACCCTAAAACAGCTTCCATGATATGCCATAAATTCCCTTCATTCTCTGAAGTAGTGATCTACAGCTACAGTTCATCTCACTTCTCACCTGTAGCACTGGAAGTCCATCTTTTCCAGCACATACAATAGGAATAAATAATCTTGTTTACAGCTTCTCAAAATAAATGCTATTTGTGCTTGGTTTCAAACAACTGGTCTTACTTATTTCTTTAGGCTTTATACTCCACCATGGAAGTACAGAGTAAAGCTGTATTACCAAACACACTATTTTTCATAGAAAAAGTTATCTTACAAAGTGTCTGGGATCTGATACCGTACCCAGAATCAAGAGGTAACATAATTAAGGGAAAGCTAAATGCTTCTTCTCTGAGCACAGAGAACCACACTATATGTGTTTTTCTCATCATTTTATTTGTGAAGTTTACTAGGCTATCCTTGTGTCAGAACTTTGACACATGAAGACCTTCTCCAACCTGAGAACAGTGAAATTAAATCAGCTGCTATGCAATGCTGCCTAAGAACAGTCCTCAAGCTTCCCCCTAGCTCAGTTAATTCATACTAAGCTCTGTTATGTTAGTGATGGTGCACTGTTTTTCACACTGTTTGTAACAACAACCCAGCTGCTGCACCCCAGCACGTGTTTGTACCACTGGGAACTTGATGTCAGCCTTACCTCTTGAATTTGCTCGAGGACCACTACTTATCCCACCTCGTTTATAGCACTGCTGGTAATTAACATCCTAAAAGAAAAGAATTAGGATGATGGCTGTAAGCAAATCTGACATTAAGTGAGGCAAATACACTATTTTTTTTTGCACAACAGATTTAATCTCTAGAATAGACAATGATGGAGTTTAGAAAGAAGATGTAGATAAACAGCCTTACTTATGGAAAATTTATTTCTATAAAACAGCTTGTATAAAATAGAAGAGCTATTTTGATGCTTGTTTAATGCAAGTTAATTTCTGAACTATGCACTCAGTTGAGTTCACTGAGCAAACTCATTGAAATGAATCTCAAGTCTGTTAGAAGCCCATGAGCCTGTAGAGGACCCTCACAGACCCTCCTCCCACCAGAAACCTTTGTTTTCTTTCTTCTTATTTGCTATTTTGCCTAACTGCGTTTTCAGCTAGTCCATTTAAGTGTTCATTATTTTACATTACAAAGTCATTTTGGTGTACCAACTTCTACAGTAATAAAACAGACTCATACAATATCTTATTTACCATCTGTTTGCATTTTAAAAATTCCTTTCAGACTAAAATCACATTGTCATACAGAGCTGACTTAATTCAATTGCTGTCTACCATTCCAAAAAAGTTTTGCCTGGGAAACAAAACTAACTTCTAGATTGTAAGGAATAGTTCACCTGTTAAGATTATGAAAAATCATCATAGTAGAAGACTTAGCTCCTTACACTGGAAGGTTACTGGAAGCAAAGTCAATACTTACCCTCTGAGAATATGGCATTCCAGCATAATCTCTACCAGGGAACTGAAGCTGGCCATAGTTGCCATTAGTTACTGAAGATGAACCTCTGTAAGCATCAAAACCTGTTCCAATAAAGTTGATTATTCAATATTATTCATTGTTTGGTTTACAGTACAGGGCCAGAATATAACTAGAGGGGTTTTTTTGGCAATCATGCATATTAAGCTGTGCATTAAAACAGCTATCCTTAAATTCAGAATTTGGAACTGAGTCTTACTATTCCTATAATAAATGCATTTCATTAGCTACTAATAACTATCCACTGTGGATATATCAAAATTGCGGGTTTTAAAAATATTAACATCAGACCCTAACAATTGCCTGTCATACTGATGGGATTCCACAGAACAGCTGAAAAGCTTGCTAGATCCAGAAACAGGATTTAACAGAGAGTTAAGAAATACTTTCTTTTGCTATTACATATAACTACCACTGTCATACATTTAGGTGCCACTAGAATAGTTTGCCTCTTGAGCTAATAACTTACTACTTTAAAGTATTAACTTAAGCTATTATTTAAACACCAAAGAGGACTGCAAGCAATTTCATACCAGACACCACCTCAACTGCTGTTAAATTAGACCTATAGAACTCATCTGGTACACATTCCTAGCAGGCATGAGCAGGCTCAGCCCAATAACCAAAGCAACTATCACACACTAAGTGCCCCTCCCCTTGAAAGTGGAACAGACCACAGCTACCAACAACCTTATCTGCTTCAAGTCAGCTGAAACTTTCTATAATGCTTCACCTTGGAGTGAAAGAACAACTGGTCCGCAGAGACCAAATAATCCTCCTCTTATAACTCTTCAGTTTGTTTTTAATCTAGAAGGGCTCTTCACTACTGGGAGCCTCTCCCCCATCCTGGTTTCTGTTGGTAATATTAAAGCCAGCCATGCTAAGCAAAGACTATGTCGGTTTGGGCAAATACTGCAAGGGACATCTGATGAGAAAAATGCCTGCCCAGACAACATAGATGCCAAGAGAAAGCATAAAGTGGATAAAAAGTTTAAAACAGTAAATGAAATATACAGAAGTTAAGTAATCTAATAACCTATTAGTGAAAATTTCTATCTTCATAATAAGGAAGGCCATGAAGTTGCTCTACCATTTGACCTGAGGATCTCAAGTACAGCGACCACAAGTCAGAATGAACTTCCTTGAATTCTACAAGAGGACTCTGTTCTTTGCACATTGCCCTTAGAGTCTTAAGAAGTTTCACATGTAGAACATGAATTCAGTACTGTGTTGTGTTAAATCACATTGCAGTGTTAGTGCAGCAAATTTTAAGGTGGTAGTAAATACAGACATACCTTTGTAGCCACCAGGGGAGCGATATGAATTAGCCAGTGGCCTTCCACCTCGAGCAGATCCTCTGACAGACCCACGACTGTTAAGGTAAGGCTGAGGGGGTCTGGGAATTACATTAGCCTGTGCTGGATAAAAGGCAAGGCTACCATTGCTAACAGGAACAGCTCCATCAGGTTGGTAGTTCACTGCTTAAAAACAGAAGGCACAGATGAATTCAAAGCTTTTTCCAACTGCAATAAGTTACCACACCTAGATGCAAGGGCAGCATTAGGATGTTCAGAGATTGATTACCTGCTCTGAATATTCTGTTCTTCTGCCCCTTCATTACTTGAAATAACTGGGGATCCCTCCCTTAGTTTTGTAGAGTATAATGCTTGTTTAAAGCCACTGACAGCTGTAAATCTCTAATGCATTCAGCAAGAGTCACTTGCATAGGTGAGAACAAGCTTGTTAGCAGCATGAAAAAACCCAATTTATATTAAAATCAAGTAACATTTGATTAAGAATTCTCACTCGGGATCAACACTATTCTACTAGCAAGACCTCAGGGGTTTATCTGATAAACTAGACCACCTCAGTAGTGACGTCCTTCAGAATAATGAGATCAACTCAGTCTTATCTGGATAGTAATAAGATAACTATGGAAAACAGATGCTTGTGTTCAACCTCTTCAACAGACATTCCTACCACAAGTTAATAGGCAGTTCAGCCCCAAGCAACAAATATTCAAGAATGCTTTGCACTCAGAGTGGTTAGCTTTAGATACAGACTTGGCCGTCACAATTTCCACAGGACCATGCTTTATATCAATCCAAGAAGCTTAAAACTGATCCAGAGCAACAGTATAAACCCCTTTCGGAGGTCTGTGCGGAGCCACTGCACAAGGCTAATCAAAAAAATTATGATTTCCATCAAAAAATGTACAGAAAGCTGATCCCTTATATTCTCAGTGATGAGAAGGAACATTGAAGTTAAACATGCTTTCCTGACTTCTATAGTTATATTGTTCTTTGAGTTCTTAATCTTCATATGTCTCACTGACTTCCCACACTATCAGTCTGTTTCTACTCTAAGTCGTGTGAAAATCAGTCTGGCAGAAAAACAGCAGTTTTAAATGACCTTGAGTCATTCAGTTAGATACCTTCATGAACACAAATCCCTAGCTGTTACTGTCTTTCATTCTGAAATCTTTCAGACATTTAGAGGCTAGTATCATATCAAATTTAGTGTCAGCTACATAAATATACCTGGTGCACTATCTGAATGTCAAGCAGGTCAGGTTTGTGTTGAATACAGCAGCTCAAGACCACTTAACTGGAAGTTCAGTATTCCTCTGGTCAAACTGAAAACTTATCCCAACTTTCTTACTTAGCATTTAGCAAGTCCCAGCACTAGACAGCACTATTACCAGAGACCAAATTAACGGTTCCAAATAACAGGATTGTATCATGGCTTCAATTCTAAGAAAGTGATTGTTTGACTGACAAGTATCACTACATACTTGAATTTCTCACCTACTGGGGAAATTCAGACAGGCAGATGACAGTCTATCTAATAGAGAAACAAGTTTGAACCAGCCTTTCATCCTGCTAGCAGTTTTGAAATTAAGTTCATATACCACTGACAACATTAGAGTTGATGCAAACCTCACGTTAAACACTTATGTAGCACCTGTTAACAATTTCACTGTTAGAACTCACAGCACATGATAATGAATTAAAACTCTTACACACTGAAGATATTTAAAGACTACTTGAATTTCAGATCTAGGTGCAGTTCTCACCTGAAGACACAGATTCTTGTGAAAGAGAGGTTTGTTCTGCAACATGAGAAGATTGCAACTGGCATTGAGGAGGAGTCTGTGTACTTGCTGTAGAGAAACTCTGGTTATATCCTGCTGAATACGAAGAATCCTCTTTAATTTCCTGGTCCTTACGTGGAGGCAGTGGTGCATTCACTTTAAATACCTACAACATATTTGAAGACAAGTGTTTAACACTACCAGCTGAAGTCTCTGCCTAGTGCCATCACCCTGCTATGCTGTGCTTCAAATCCATATGCTTTTTAGCATATGTTTTCTAGAACGCCAACTGTTTCTTAGAAATAATCAAAAACACTGTACATAAACCCATCATTTTCCCTCTCAGTAAACTGAATAATAATAAACAGACACCTGTTTATGTAGCTACTACCCAATAAATAGCTTGATTGACCATAGCTACAGTACTTAATCAACCAAACAATTACCATATAAGCTATTTTCCTTCTTTGGGAAATCCACTGTTAAATTCACTTACCTGTCCTACAGCTCACCCTGAAGCAGGTACAGCCTATAGTGAGAGGAGATATATTTGGGAAGAGTCTGAGTCTTTTTTCATGTATTGGAACCTGATATAATACTCATCTCCAATCAAACACCATACTAGACAGCCTTTGCCCCTTCAGTAAATTGGGCCTCAGCTCTCCTGCTCATTTAAAAAGTTCCCAAGAGTAAACACAACCTAAGTAACAGTCTTGTAATTCAAGTGTTATAGCCTGGCCAGTACAAAGGTGAGCAGATATTACTGATAGTTAAATCTCATCAGAGTTCACTCACTCCAGTAACTATTGCTTTATAACCAGTAAGACAAAATTACCAGAAATCATGCTGTCAGAAGTGACAACTAATATCAACATCAAACAGGAAAGAAATTTGAGTAGAAAGGTCTAAATGTCACAAAAACAATAATCAGCAGTACTGATACCAGGTCTAGAGCTGTATGTGACCATTTTCCAAGACTACAAACTCTCTGAAGACAGACCAAGATAAAACTACAGCTATATGCAGAGAACAGCTTCACAGCTTGACAATTCTTTTCATTTTTCAGAAGCCTCTATAATTAAAGCCGGAAATGAACACATTTCTAGGGTCAAGAAACTAAATCCTGCCTCTAAGAGGGAGTCAGCACAGAAACTCCTCATGATACTGAAGTGCTGAGCATAACTTTTTGATTCACAGTAAAATAAAACAGGCTCTGTTGGGTTTTTCATTTTTGATCATTTCATCTAGTAAAAAAAGAGTGATCCAAAGCAGTCCACTTTCTAAAAGAGATCTGAGGACGCTGTGCAGTCAGGCTGTCAATACCCCCATCCTGAAGAATCTGTAGCAAGTGGTCTACTTTTTCCTCCAGTGCACGTTACAGGTAGAATTTGAATACAGGATTAGGGCTACAGGTCAAGTCTGCCTTTAAGCTTCCTATTACTGCCATTGTGCTTACTGTTCAGAAGTCTGAAGACATAATCAGATTCTTGCATTACTGTCACTGTGATACCACTTTCTGGCAAGGAACTGACTCCTGACTCTACTCAAATCCAATGGCTGTGTGGCAGCAAGGAGAATCTAAGCAACGTAGGGAACAAGAAAACCCTGCACTGGAAAGTTAAAGACTGTTACCACTACAAGAGGAATGAACATCCTAGCAATTTAGTGACAGGTGTTTGCTAGGTTTACCCAAAAATCCCAAGAGAAATCTTGAACATTTAACATATCTGAAAATGTGGCATTAGTTGAAGTGAACTTTCAGTGGTACCATTATAATCAAAGTACTCTGAACACTATCAGAATGATTGAGATCAAGACTCCATATTTATACCATGAAGATGCTTATCTTATAGACTGGGTCCCCAAAAGACTCTGGACTCTTCATCATAGGATGTGACACTTTCAGGAAAAACCACCACCTATCCCCTTAGCATAATTTAAACAGATCCAGCTTGGAAAGAACCATTTCCCTACCACTTGCTGTATTTGTACTGTGTATCAATATTGTGTACCTCTGAGGTAGATTCTGCTTGAAAACTCTTACAAATACAGAACAACAAGCAAAAAACCTCAATGCAGTGATTTTACCACAGACCACATGAGGATGTCACTGAAGTTTTGGTTATTAATTCCTGTGCTTTGAGCAGTTATTAGCTATCTTATTCCACCAAATCCTACAACATAAGTCTCAACACAAGGTGATATTGTCTAGCAAGTTGTGGAACTGCATAGGCACATTTGTTGAAACAGAAAACACTTTTGGAGAATCAGAGTGGCCTCTTTTTAAATTTTCTTTTGAGCAAGATCATTAAATGAAGGGTTAACAGCTTCTGAAGAAGGTATATCAGAGGAGTAAATAAGACCAAGTACAGAGAAGGCAACACTAACAACTAAATGGAGACTCTTCCTCCAAACCCATCTAAGCCTGCACTGCAGATTACCAGACAGTAGCAATATTACTGTTTTTTTCAGGCCATACACCATTACTAATGTTCTCTATTTGCAACAAACAAGGCAGACTGTGTGGGGTCTATTTCCTACACATGTATATTGTTAACATGACTACTCATTAACAGGATAGTGAGCTACACCAGTCTTCATCAAGGACACATTTTCCATGATTCCAGTGGATTGAGTTTTGCTCCACTGAAGAAAATTGCTTTAAATGCAGCAAGACAGATTCAGCCTTCAGAAAGCTCTTTGTCCTAACAGCTATATACTTCACAATTCCCTCTCTCCTGTGCAGCCTTTATTTGAAATCTATTCTTAAGAACAGTTTAAGTACAGTCAGCCTTACCTTGGGGCACAGCTATAAATCTGTTCATTCCAGGCCTGACTTCTCCCTCTTAGTTCCTTGAGGCTAGTAACATATCCCAGTATTAGATTTTGGGACTGTACAGAGCAAAATTACAATCTCTGCTTTTAGATGATCTGTTTAAGTTCTGAAAGCATTGGAGAAGCAGAGTTCTAATCTAGCTTTTTAGTGTTCAAGCAGAATGATCTATCAAGTTCTGTACTATATCAGGAGGAGCCAGCTCCTCAGCATTAGTCCCAGGTTACTAACATCATGGTCAATTATTTTTGTGTGGCCTCAAGCTGCATACTTACAGTCTGCATAGCCTGAAAGGGAGCTGCTGTTATTGTGACAGAACTGCTGCTTGCTGGAGGAGACTGAAAGCTTTGCGCTGGTGGTACCGATGGCAGGGGGGCGCTTGAAGTAGGCAATGGTGACTGTGGCTCACTTGGGAGGGGAATAGTTGCCTGGGGGAAGAACAAATGTAATGAAAGGTCACTTGATAATTATCAGGCAGTAACAGAAGCAGTTAATTTGTTCTAAAGCCTAGACTGACAGAAGTCAGCAGTTTCTACAGGATGACATTTGGACATGGTAGAGCTACAAAATAGCTTTTGCTTACAATTTCAAATCTTGCTGTGCATCCTCAGCAAACAGTACTTCTATTGCAGTCTCTGCTGATTAAGTGAAATGTGCCTATGAGCTACTATACATACCATTCATTGCAATAATTTCACAATAAAGAGACATTAGGTATTTTTCCCCATCAGTAAAGAAACACTGAATGGTTTCTGTTCCATTTAACGAAAGGTAATTCTCTGGCTGATATTAAGAGTGGCCTCTCTTTTCTGGAAGAATTTAGAAAGTTTAGGGAGGGGTGATTTTTTCCCCCCTCTTCCCAACTTAATCATGTTTCAGATTAGAAACAATGCTGAGTTGTCCAGACAAAGTATTAACCAGCATTAGATCTCATCTGTGCCCATGGCAAAATCAAGTGTTGGTTTAGAATACAAATATTTACAGGAAACAGAAGTAAAAGGAACATGTCTAGAGCCTCACATTTCAGCAACTAATAGGTTTCCTTTACCTGTGTTTGTGATTGCTCACCTGGGCAATTTCAATCTTTTTAGGTATCAGCGGCTCAGAAATATGAGAACTTGTCTGATACAATGGTTGGGAAGTGTATTTCTCGGTCGCTTGAGAAAGGGATGTTGGTGCCTGGAAGAAACCTGCTGTTACAAGTAGTACTACAGAGTTCTGGTAGAGCTATGAAACACCAGTGCATAAGTTGAAACAAATGGATTTTGAAAGACCAGGACAAACATTAAGTCCAAAGCCCAAGTACTAAGCAGTCATCTTAACCAAAAGCTTCAAGTAATTAGCTTTGGGGATTCAGACTTACATTAAACTGCTTACAAAACTGGTTGAACAAACTCAGATAATTTTAAGAACTGTAGATTGCTTCAAGCAGTTACTTCCAGTGAAGTCTGCAACACACACCTGTCTCACTGAATTATATGGAAACACATGTCTTAGGTTAAGCTTCTGGTGAGCTCTATTGAACAAAGCTTCAGAGCTAAGCTTTGGTTTGCCTTCACAAGGCCAGCATGTTCTATAGTTAGCTCACACTTGTAATGCTAAGTTCAGGAGTTGCTTAACACTTAAATACAGATCCTAAGGCTAATGACTACCAATCCTGTGCTCACCACGTACACACATCACCGGTGCCTCAGACAGCACTGGGATGCACTTGCACACCAGGAGAGAGCACTCTCACCATGGACTGTATTCCCTGGTTGTGCTGGGACCAAACAGAAAACACCCATTGCTTCCAGTGAGAAGCAGGGCTGGAAAAAGACAGACACCAGACTTCAAACCTAAGGGACCACGGGTATGCTGGGCACAAGCAACCCTAATTCCAAAGCTGGCAAGAAATTATAATCTCCTTGTCAAGATTATTCTCAACGCAGTAACAAACTTCACGAGAGATTTTTTTTAAGACAGCGATCTGCATAAATTAAAACACTTTTCAGCTCTAAGCAATATTTGAATGCTATTTGAAGACTTAACTGCACATAAGTACATTTAAGAAAGCAAGGTTTGAGATCATGGCTGAACACCAGAGAGTCAGATTCTGAATATTTCTTCAGTTAGTATTTGAGAGAACAACTCAGTCTTCAGCTTACACACAGGTCTGCTATTTCATGACAATATCCATCCCGATTTATGCAACCTCTTTGTCATCACTAGAGGGAATATTCTACACTGTAACCAAAGCAAACATTTAAGCTGCTCACATGTTCCCAACAAGAACATTCATCACACTTCCTCATGTGCATTTTTCATCCCACACCTTTTACGTTTCAAGGAGCAGACTGTTCACTTTGCATTCATGCAATTCTACAAAGACTTTTCCAACCATCTTAAAGTATTCCAGATTGTGGGCTATACTGCTGGTGTTACTGGCATTCTGTCCCTGGATGTTATTCAAGTACAGTTATTCAGGAGGGCCCCAGCACAGCTTTCTGTTAGGGCTGGCCATCACACAGATCTCTAAGTGCCAGTGAACCCCAGGGTATGTTACCTGTGGTGTCTGTGGTGTCACCAAATCTTCAGTTTCAGAGCCAGAAAGAGCGTGATCAGCAGATGCCAGCGAAGTATTTGAACTGCGCAGTGCCATGGATGAAGCAGCAGCCTTGCAAGGGGAGAAAACAGAGACAAGGCTTTGAAAAAAAAAATTAAATGTTTGGTTTCCCTAAAACACTCTGGGCATTTCCAAGTAAACCACACAATAAGTCAGGAACTGCAGTGCTTTGGCTAGTTAGTTTTTCAGGAATTCTTGTTAGCGTAAAGGGAGCCTATTTAAAAGCCAAAGCAGCAAGACATGCAAGCATGGTAAGTGAATTTAAGGTTCATTTAACCGTAGCTACCAAAGCTTGAAACACAATCTTTGGCACAAATGAGGATCTGAAAGATGAAAACATGGACTGTCTAAGAAAGAAACAGTGTTCTTCTGCACACAACTTTTAGCTATGAACTGAATCTATGGGTTAAATATTCAAATTGTTTCAGCATATCTTCAACATACTTTACAACTTCAAGACGTTTCAAGCATTTATTGCTGCTTTTCAAGCAGAAAAGCAGCCAACTTTGGCAGCATTTGAGTGATCTCAGACTTGCAAGCTACTTTATTATATGAAATTGGTTACAAAAAAATTGACAAGAAAAAACCCAGTTAAAATATAAGTTTACACTAGTAAATAACCTCTATTTGCCTCTTTGGGGCAGTCCTAACTTCAACTTACTTGAAGGGGCTGTTGAAGAAAATCACTCTGACTTGGCAGTTTCTGTTCTTTTGAAGCTGTAAAAAAAAAGAAAGCATTAAGTTGCATTTCCTTTTAAATCCAAATACTACATATAGCTTCAGTGTGCAGTTCTATTTCTTTAAAGCATTTGATGTATGAAGATGCACACCGTTTTTAGCATGTGCACTGCAAACATTTAACCTACCATCAATAACCTACAGCCAATTAAAAAATTCAGTGTTTTTGATCGAAGAGGACAGGTATTCAGTGATAAGTATGTTTTTGCCAGAAATGAGATACCCACTTTAGAAAAAAATCAACTGGATAACTGAGTTTTACAGCCCAAGATCCACCCAAACATTTCCTTGGCATGGCCTGCTCTTTACAGTTAGACAAGTTGTCTTCACCTGGCTTACTGATCTACAGCCCAAGCAAACCCTGTTAGTGCTTGCAAAATTTTACATACCATTTACACTTATATCACCTACCTACAGGACTACTTGCTGGAGTAACTGAAGGAGGTTGGGATGAACCAATGGCACTTGGTGAGGCTTTATCAAAATCCAGAATGGACTCCTTTCGAAAAAAGATCACCAGTTGGTAGAAAAAAAATTAAACTCTAGATACAAATGAAACATTCTCACTTGATAAGCTGCTGTTGGCTAATTTGAGCTAAATTCATTCATTCAGTGCCAACACACTTTGTCAGCACTGTTTTCCCTAGCCCTTGGTAGGGTCATTGGAGCTTTGTGCTACAACAACAGAGAAAAACATACTTGCATGAAGTTGTAAGTCCCTTGTATCTGAGTCATCAGATCCTGAAGTTTCTCCCTTCTCAGTACTGGATCTTTTGGAAGAGTCGAAGTAGAGCAAAACTCTGCAGCTGGCTGATGAACAGGTTTAGGCACCTAATAAGGAGAAATTGTATTAAACCTAATACTAGAAGCAAGACAAGCTGCCTTGTCCAACGTATTTCCAAAGTAACCTAGAGGTGTCAGACACTGGGAGCCAAGGAATTCTGTGCTGTTATTGATATTTCCTGAATCAACCTTTCACTTTAGTTAAAAAAAAAAAAAACACACCACCACAAAACCAAAACCACACCAGCTTCCTGTTGCTCCAACTAGTTAAGCCACAGATTTCATAGAATGGTTTGGGTTGGAAGAGACCTTAAAGAATATCTAGTTCCACCTTTCACTAGATTAGCTTGCTTCATTTGGTACCTTTTAGTCAACTGTGGAGATAAGTTACCTGCATCTATTGCAAAATTAGGCACTTCCATCTAAATAAACTCACTTAAGTTAAAGGCCAGAACAAACTTAAAAATCAAAGCTGCATCACTCAAAGTTTAGAACATACTTCCTCCCAGGGGAGCCCATGCTACTAAGTACAGATCTTTCACTAGCATGGCATTCCCAGACATTCTGAAGAAACTGCACCTAAGAAATAAATTGCAAGCAGGTAATTCAGTGGAAACATTTTGGTTTAACCCTAACAAGCCAGGTACTCTTAATGTACCAGCTCCTGCAGAAACTATTAATTAAACTTTTCGAAGTTTGGCATAAATACACCTGTATTCCCCAGAGAAAGCCTAACTTTGTAGCTAAATATGGACTTCTGCTTCTCTTATTACTCCTTGATTGTTTCAGATGGTCCCTTAACAGTTCATCCCAACTGGCTGTCACTTCACTTTCAAAGAGGGAAATATTTTGTCAAAGAACAGGTAAGTCTAAGGTAGCAGAAGAATTGTAATAGTAAGCTCCTTAAGTAGCAGAAGCCCTGGTATTTAGAGTGACAATAATATTCCGTTGTCTAGATAGTCTAACACATCTTCTGAAAGCAGCTTGGAGAAGAGTTAGGCTTGTTATAAGTATTTTCAACCCATAATTTTTTGTTTTGCTGCTCTTATGTTTGTCTATGCAGCTAGAGGAAGGCAAATCTGAAAACACTTAGTTGCATTACTTCAGCTGGTCCAAACATTGTGATACACAGGAACATGTGAAAGCCTTTGCTTTCCTACAGTAAAAAAAAAAAAAAAAAAAAAAAAAAAGAAGTCTTTCTAGCAGGAGGTTACTACTTCAATATACTGTATAGCAGAGTGTTGAGTACATGCATGAAGTCATTGAAGGCTGTAGGGCAGCAGGGTATGTCATAATTGTCACACTCAATTCAAAATAAACTGATTAAGTGCTCATCGTCCAGCTTTAGGGCAAGCCCAAAAACACTGTTGCATCTCCTCTTCAACAATTATCTGAAACTAATCACTAGCATTTGCATAAATTTCCATACTGTGCATAGGGAAGAAGCTTGCAGCACACGACTCCATTTCTAATATCTGTGACCCACATGACAGCTACTTATTGAGCTCTGAGAAGTTTTACTTTATTGTAAAACTAGATGAGTGCACCTTTGTACAATTATCTTAATTAGAAATTCTGATGCACAAGCACTGCTTCAACTACTGACTACACAGTTTATATTAGTGTATAGTTTCCAATATTGAACAGTAACTAAAGCTATTAAGGATCTAAGTGGAGGACAAAAGATGCAGTTGAATAAAGTTAATCTCAGAGAGTTATAAAATTACTTGGAATCTAAATCTTTGTCCACCACTTGATTAGCCCTCATTTACAAGCAAACTGAATTTTACAGCACTCACTGTCATAGTAAATCCATTATATACAGTAAAACCATTATATCCATTAAACTGATTATTGTTTCTGTTACCCTCTTCCTCCTCACTACAGTTTATACTAAGACACATGTACACTACCACACTGGTTCTGTATGTTTGAAAATGGGTAACAGAAGCCTTCCACTTTTAAGTCACCTAGCCAGGTGAAGTCTGGCAGTGTCTGAAGCTCTTATGGTAATCCACTAGCTGCAGAAGTGAGACTTGTACATTAAACACAAAAGAATTGAAACAGCCTCAAGAGCATGGAAGCAGAAGAGACTGCAGTGTGTCACTTTTGCTTCCAAAGATAAAATTCCTGTGTGCTTTTACAATTTGTTAGAGTTTTTCTCTCCTTCCCCAGCTCATCCTCTGCCTTGTTTTGGTAGCATTCTTTACTTCAATAAGAAGCACAAGCATACAGGGTTACATATATGACATTAAAGGCTTTAAGCCAAGGCTGAAATACAGACTTTCTGTTGCACAGAAATTTTCTAGTTCCTACAGTTATTAAAACGCACCAGCCAGAAACAGCTGTAGTGAAGTTACCTCATATTGATTTGCTGCTTTGCTGGTTCCTGGGTGTTCAAAACTATGATATTTAGTGCAACACAAGATCATATATGAGAAGGTACCAGGAAGTTAAAGTATCTCAGGTTTTTATGCCTTTTATGAAAAGAGAGATGCTTTGAAGACGAGTAAATACTTGACATTCTTAAGATAGCTATGAACCAAGTTTTCTTTCTAGCCTACAATTGGATGCTGTTTCTGGAAGTCATTACAAGCTGGTAGCAGATTCCTAGTTTAGTAACCTATTGTGCCAGCTCACATCAAGCTTGTAAACACCAAGGTCACTTAACGTGAATCTAAATGTTGCTTGAACCACTAGAGTAACACAATACTGGTAAGTTCAGGGTGTCATTTGTCATAACAATGATTCTAAAAACCATCTTCAACATTACTTACACATTTAGCAAAGCCTGTCTTGACATACAGCCAAACAACTGACTAAAGTGGAGTTGAAATAATACCCAGATTTGGTTTTGGACCTATTAACAATTGCAAGTAAACCAATGTAAAGGCACACCAGCCACAGTGGCATTTTATTAGAGTGCCAATTTACTGGGTGCTCCTGTTAAAGCTGGATTTTTTAGATACTGAAGGTCTACTTCTATGTAACACTAACACACATTTCAATCACCTCATATGCCAGTAAAACTCCATTCCATGACACAGGACCTCAGTTCCTCTTCAGGTTTGTTAGCTGTGGAGCACTGAATGAGGTGGAATGGTGATACCTAAGCTTTAATCACAACTATGCCATGTAGATACACAATTAACATTTGCTTTCTACTCAGGGCAGTATTCACAGCAGGTATAAATTAAATGGAACTGGATGACAGCACAAGCCAAACTGCTTTGCTTTCCCATAGCTCTAACCACATTTGCTGGTCCACAGGTTGCACAAACATTTGAACAGTTTAAAAGGCCTGCATATCAGCTCACTCTGCTGTCTTAGGTATTGCACCTTATGGTACATTCAGTTAAATAAATATATTTTAAGATCTCAAAACAGTTTTTTAAAAGACCTCAGAGCTCTAACAGTTATTTCAGAGCAAAGAAAGGTTAATTACACTTAGAGGGCAACAGCACTGACACGGGCTTTTATCTGCCATGCCTACATCTTTTCACAAGGTCATTTATAGACAGTCTCCAGGAGTTAAGCAAATCCAGCTATAGTACTGCATTGCCTCTCTACATTAGCAAAGATAAGAGAAACTTGTCTGAAAAGCTTAATATGATTTTAATTCTTCCGGACCAGTTATGTTGCCAGTACACTTTTTCCTATTCCTTCAATATACTTTTTGTATTAGGATTTCTCAACAGCTACTAAGCAAAAATAAAGCCAGCAGGTGCTTCCCTATGGACCAAGTACATCAAAGTTTGAATACTTTAAATTATGCTTTTACTTATTTAAGCAATCCACCTTAAGTGACCTCACATTCCAACATTTAGTTTAACTTCGCCAGTGGAAGATTCCTGGGCAGTCTGCAAGTTTCTCCAACTGACTGGAGACCCTCCTTTTTAATTACTGCAGCAAAGTTTTGTCGACCACTTAAGCCATCCATCCCTTATAAGAACAGCAGCCCCATCTCTTGCATTTAAGCTTTAAGGTAATCTGACACCAGAAATTCCAAAGCCTCTTAAAAATGCTTGAGACTACTCCAATACTTAGTTTCAGCTACAGTAATACTATTCATAGTGCACCACACCTATTAGTGCTCAGAGTTACCTAGTGAGCCAACCAGGTTTTCTACCTGAACCACCACCACCAGTGGATACAAGATTGCTCTCAGCTTCAGTGTAAAGATGAATCAAGCTGAAACACCTTAATCCCCTTTTGTTACCCAGTGCAGCATGTTACATACTCTCTTAATCTCGTGCTCAGCCTTCGCTCTGCGCTCTCGCCTCTAGGCACAAGAACATCCATTTTTCAGTTAATGCCAAGTCTACTGACAAGATACTAACTTAATCATTTGCTATGGTTAATACAGTATGTATTGTGAATTCCTGCTTTCTTGCAGAAAGGTAGTAGTGCTGACAACACTTGTGTACAGAGAATTGCTCAACTCCTCATACTGGATTCTGCAAGTCTAACTTTAACACTGCTCTTAATGACATAAGGTCAGCAGAGCCAACTCTTACAATTATAAAGCAGAGTTATCTATTTTGGCAGTTATCAGAATTGTTGCTACCCAAGCACAGGTGAGAAAGAAGGTAATGTGACCAGAGGGTAGCAGCCTGCTCAGCTGAAAGCCCTGCAATGGCTTCATTTTATATTTCTAAAGCTATGCTATTGTTAGACTTCCCAGGACAGCAGTATGGTTCATGCATTCATCTGGAAATACATATTTAAGCTCCTGTACAGTTGTTATTGCTTGATCTAGACATTAGATGTCTCTTGAATCAGCAGCTATTTTAATCAAAAGCCTAAAAATTACTGAAGTGCTATTTGCTTGCAGCCACAAAGTATTTGATCCCTGGATGACTCATACCTGCTTTGTACTGCTAACATGGACAGAGCCAATAGCTACAGATGAATGAAGTTAATTCTTCTGTCTTGTGCATAAAGCAGTTATTCAAGGCTCAAACACTGATGCTGATGTAAAAAGCAAAGCAGACCATCTTGCTGTTCAGGTATAAACTTTAACTGCCAGAATTATTCACCCCCAAGAAAGAATGAAATGGGAGTATAGGCCTACAAAATGCACCTTATAAAGGCTCTGCTAATAGTTAGCTTTATTCCAATACACTAGTGTCAAAAGCTTATGACAGGTAATACTACATATGCCAACTCACTTCTTTGGGTTCCATATCAAACTTCTTTGGCCCCATCTGCTCCTTTGGCCCAATACTTGCAGCTCCCCAGGACTTCGGAGGGTTCTGTAACTGTGGTGGTGACACTTGCTGCTGCCTGTCAGCTTTTTCCCAAGCCTCTCGAGTATCCTGCTTCTTTTGTTCTGGCTCCTCCCTAAAATGTGCAGCCCAAGCCTTCACAGGCTCCTGCTTCTTTTGCTCTGGCTCTTCCCTAACAGGCATTTCCCATGTTTTCACAGGCTCTGGCTTCTTTTGTTCTGGTTGCTCCCTAGTTTGGGTTACCCAAGGTTTTGGAGATGCCTGCTTTTCTTCTGGTTCTTCCTTAACTTTGGTTACCCAGGGTTTTGGGGACTCCTGCTTTTTCTGTTCCTGCTCTTCCCTAACTTTTGTTACCCATGGCTTAGGCGATGCCTGTTTCTTCTGGTCCTGCTCTTCCCTAACCTTTGCTACCCAGGGTTTGGGAGACTCCTGCTCCTCTCGGACACGTGCTACCCAGGCCTTTGGTGCTTCTTGCTTCTTCTGTTTTTCCTCCTCAACACGGGTCTCCCAGGGCTTTGCAGACTCACACTTCTGTTCCTCTTCTTTAACACGAGCGTCCCAAGGCTTTGGAGAATCTGGTCTTTTTAGTTCTTGCTGTCTAACACGAGCTTCCCAAGGCTTTAAGGCCTCTTGCTTTTGCTTCTGTTCCTTCTCTTCAGTATCAACAAGCATTTCCCAGGACTTTGGAGGTTCTTGCTTTCTAGCCCACTCAGCTTCCCAAGATTTGGGCTCTTCTGCCTTCTTCTTGACAGAGTATTCTGCTTCAGGCAAATAACGCCTGTTGAGAAACTATATAGACCAGAGAAACTTAATGGCTCCCAAGAACACATTTTGCTACTACAGTTCAGGTCAGATAAATTAGGTCACCCAGCTACTGAAAACTGCTGACTAAAAGCAGAGCCCAGACAGTCTAAAGCACGAGTCATAGAAACTGTGTGGACAGCCATGGCTTTATCCTACCACACTGCAGACTAGCTTTGCTTGGCATGCCACAGAGAAACAGGAAACAGCCCTGAGCAGAACAAGTAAAACCCACTCGAGCTGAGTGAATCTCCCGCCCTTATCCTCGATGCTACCTGGTGTTCCTAGGCAGTGACAACATCAACTGTGACTTTTTACAAAAGCCTCCTCCTAAGCATCTAAAATGCTGTGGTACTGTATTAGCAAACATTGTGCTAAGCTTAGCAGTGCCATCTCCCCCCCAGATATTAGACCCAGTAACCAAGTATAACCTTCATTCCTAATGGAGTTTTAATACTGAAGTCAGATTCTCAGATTTAGTACCACTGGACTTCAACTGCAGGCTGTGATTCGTGTAAGACTGAGAGTTTAATGACATCCTGAAGTTTTTCTGAGTTACCACTTTGTCATGAACAAGAAGTAAATACATGAAGTGAATAATGTACAAGGCTCACTGGCTGAGATTTTTTTTTCTGTCAAGACACCAGAAGAGTCAGGTAACTGTTATCAGTAAGTTACAAAAATTTGTTCTAGAGTACACCCTCTAGTGGGTTACCTGGGAAACAGGGATGCAGCATTTTAAGAACCAATATTTCCACTTGGAAAAGGACACCCCTCCCCACCTTTTGAACCAAGTCTAATGATTTTTACACTACTGACAGTCAAAGCTTCAGACAGGAGTCTGAAGAGCTGCTGAAACAGGTCTACACACCTCTGTGCACATGAGTCTGTCTTGGAATCCCTACTTTCCTGACAAACCAGAGCAAAACCCACATTCTCAACCCCACCAATATCAAGCCTACTGCAATCAGCTTAGCTTTTACAGACAGCTTTAGTAGATGTGTATTTTCTCTATTCCACAGTACACAAAAGATCAGTGGGTTTCCACTCTAAAGGCTGATGCTTTGTTTTATTCAGGAAAGTGCCAGAGCATTAAAGTACTATACTGCTTCATGTAATCCTGCTCCATTTATCCCAAAATACCCCAGATGCCATAAATTTGGGGTTAGAAAGAGAAATGCAACTAAGTCTTTAATGCTTCCTACAGAAAGCAACACCGAGGTTGCTGTTCAGACTCCCTTTAAGTTTAAAAAAGAGCTGCCCAAGTGCAATTATGTGTCTGATAAATCACAATACTAAAGGAAAGCAATTAGTAGTGGAGTATCTTACCTCCTGTGGCTGTATTTCAGACTTCATAAGCTCCATAATGGATTCTAGAGAAAGGATGTTAATTTGTTTCAACTGATCAAATGCAGAGAGGCAGACCAAACAGTAACAACTCTTCAATTCTATTTAAATAGTAGTGCCAATTGCTAAACTAGATATTCTGAAAGCTCAATTTGCCATTCAACATGCCATTATTAGACAAGCTTTTCTTTTCTGATTAGGTTTTACATTTGCAAAAGTTAAGAGTTAAGCAAGAAACATTTTGTAGTATTCATAATTTGGTTACTGTAATATGTAATATTCCCTACAACAGGCAGTTCCCACATCTTGGGCATGGAGACCTGCTCAGAAGGCAAAAAACATTCTAGAGCTAATTTTTTTTCTACATTATTAGCCAGTATAGGGCTGCAAGACTTGCAGGTTCCATTTCAGTTACTACATTGCAAACAAGCTACAGCATCGAGCCGTGCAAAGTCAGTGCTCAGTTCAAGTCTTTCCCAACACTGATACAAAAACTGAACCCTGTAATATTCCACCTGGTTCTTTGACAGACTCTCCTTTTGACATCTGTCTTGTTTTCTCAGATTTTCTATTTACTTCTTCTTCCAGTTCTTTTACTGGCACAGTGGTACGAGGAGTCGGAATACTTTCAAAGTAGCCAGAGTCTATAAGTTTGGATAACAGGTCCTTCATGTGTTTATCTGAAGAATAAAAATCCATGAAGTTAAAACAGGAAAATCTGAAATTAAGGGGTATTCAGATTACAGATTAAGACTTCCTACTTCCTCCCTGTATATGAATTGCAACTTCTCCAAGTTTACACATCTTACCCAGTTACAGCAATAGAACATTTTCGTAAAGAAAAGTATTTCTTAGAGTGCTTAACAGATTACTGTTGAAAACACCTTTTCAATCCAGAGTTAAGACTGCAGTTTGTGTTTAAATGCATACAAACACTGAGCCACCTGGTCTCACATGCTTAGAAAGGGATTTTTCTACCATGTACAAACTAGGCAGCATTGATACTAAAATCATGTGCAGACTGCAAAGTAGGTAAAGCTAAACAGTCACTGTGGAACTGCCCTACAAAACCCTTTTCCCAGTGACAGGACAGTAAGTCTTGGAAAAGTTAAGAACTGCAATAACAAGCAGGGAGAATGTAAGAGACTGTTTCAGACTCAAATTAATCCTCAAGTTTGAAAAGAGTCAAAGCTGACATGGTTCAACAAAAGCTTAGCTGTGTACTCAGAAGCTCTCTCAAGTTTTCTCCTCTCAGCAGCTTAGAGCAAGACCTCAGAAATAACAGTGATACTGGAAATTGTTTCAGAGGAGCTAAAGACAGGACAGCCTTGAGAACAAGAAGAGTACTCAGTGAAAGATCACTCCTACCAGTGATAACCATACAAACAAGAACTGGAGCTAGAATTTAACACGGCTATAAAAAAAATTGTCTTCCAAGGCAATGAATGCTAGCAAGATGACCTAACAGCTTTATCTGAAGTCTAGCTTGCACTCAGAACACAAGACTGCCATTAAAAGGATAGAGATACTGGTAAAATAATGGCAGAAGTTGTTTATGTGATAGACAAAACAAAGGATTGGAGTCCAAGGCAACTATCTATTCACATCAACAGACACAAGGTTAAAGTTACCAGCCTGTAGCAATACAAGGAAAGCTTGCAGTTCCTCCAGAAGTAAACAGAAAGGGTTAACACCTAGCAGTCAGTTCAACTACCTGCATGTGGAAGTTAGATAGGGCACACCAGTGCTCTGGTCTAGCAGCTTCAACATCTTCAGTGACAAGTGAAAGATTCCTGCCACACAGCCACTGCAAGAGTGGATTAAGTGGGATAAGCAGGGTCTGTTTGCAGTAGCAAAGACACTACAACTCAAGTAAGGGCAGTTTCCTCATGAGCAAGTAAGCTGTAAATAGGAACAGAAGAGAAGGTGCATGTTGGCTTCACCCAGAGGTTTTGGAAGTATGCCACAAACGGAAGATAGGTAGTCCCACAGATTTTGCTGTCCTTGGAGAGTAAGGACACTTGACACAGGTCAAAGTAAGACAGCACTGTGCATGATTAGAGATCACAGTAAGTTCTATTAGTGACTATCCTTCCCTAGTGTGGTATTCTGCACTGTAGGCAAACAGGTATGAGTCTAGAACTCCTACAAAGAAGGGAGAATCTTCAATGCTGTGGGGCCTTCAGCCTGGGGCCAATGAAGCTTTGTAATACACATCAGGATGCTCAGCCAAGCCTTTCATGGCTGGGAACTATTCCAAACTTAACCCATTTGCACATAGCTATACAAAGAGCTTTCCACTGTGCTGTAAGGTATTCACACATCAGCTTTTCAATTACTACCACCATTATTCCTCAAAAATATACTAGTACATTGATTAGAAGTCTTGACCTGGCAAAAGCAAGTATGCTGTATTGCTATTGATCTGTACTTAAAAAAACAGAACTTAAAACAAAAAGTTCACCCTTGGGTAATAGTTACACATAGCACTTGGAAGTGTTTCATTTGGCAGCCTTACTTGTATATTCACTGGTTTTAAAGATAGTTCAACAAGCACACAAATTTCAGATGTTTCAGTTATTTCTCTAGATATGACACTCACATGTTGTTCCAACTACCGGTTTCTCGCTTCCCTCTAGAAGGTCCCAGAAGTAGAGAGAGGACTGTTCCATCTGGTCTTCAACACTAAAACAAGTGACAAGTTTCACCAGGTAGAATCATAGCCAAGATCAAGCACTGCAGTGTCCCAAAAGCCCAAGTTCAACCCTCCAAACCAAGGCTGCATAGACAGAGTGAATACTAAGCCCTGAAATCACTGAAAGCAATTATTCTGTATTTGTCTGTGTGACTTAACCTGGCAAACAGAAGTGCTTTAGTTGGTCACTACACAGATCCTAGCACTATCCCACAAGACCATGTAGTTGGAGTTGATTCCAAGCCAGGTTCCACAGACAGGGCAACAATTGCTGTTTAATCAACTGGTCACCTTGTTTATTGGACAAACATGTACAGGGGTAACCATCAGCAGCTCCTGCCACTCTCAGTAACTAGCAGTTATCGAGAAACTTTGTCATAGGTCCATGATCCACACCCTCCAGATCATGGAATTTCAAGTCCAACATGATGAAACACAGCATCCCAAAAGAAAGGATTATGCTTCCTGTGGAAGCATTATATAGTGAGAGTAATCCAGAAATAGTTATTTCACTAGAATGAGAGACTCCTGTTATGTAGCATTTTATAAATGCTGTTCTTTAGAAGTTAACTTAAGCAAAGATTAGTTTATGGCAAGTGATTAGAACTCTTAGGAACTTAAGAGTTAGTCCTTATTCAAACATGGACTTAACCATGAAATGTTTCAACTTACCACCTAATAACTACTTATTCCATGTTCAAATACAATTCTTACTACATAAAAAAGACAGACTGTCATGCTAAGCATGAGCCATCATAGTACAACAACAGTGCCAGATTAGTCCTGACACACATTACCTCTGACAACCTGTTAATGTGTATGACATTTAGTGAAGAGGTATCAAAAACTTCAGGCAATTTTTTCAAACCACTTTGAAGTTAATAGCAAGAGAGCCTCAGGAGCACCAGCTCTATTCCTTCGGAATAAAGAAACATGTGTGGATCATCATGTGAATGGGATTCCAAACAGTATTGAATTTACTGCCCTTTTTTCACTTCATGAACAGTGAGACCTCAAGGGAACAGCCTCCCTGTTTAGGATGGTGTTGGACTATCTCCCCTCAGTGCCACAGGAAGACAAGATGGCAAAATTTTGCCTGTAACTTGCACCTGAGGCTGGAATGATTACAGCTTTCCTTTACTGCTCAGAGCGAGGTAAATCTGTTACATTCCTAATCTCAGATCAAAGCAAATGTGCTGAATTTTAATTAGTGTTCCAAAACATAGTATTTAAAGACATGGCAGTGTCAAACAGAGGACATTTACTATAATGAATGAAGCATACTAATTAGACAAAAATCCCGAACTTACCTCAAGTTCTCATTTCTTTCTGGACACGTCAGTTTTGCAAATCTTATGAGGTAGTCTAGTTCTTTAGAAGGCAAATATATTGCACCATTCACACCACCTTTGAAATCCTTCTGAACGTGCTCTTGAGTGAAGTTCTGCAGCACGTACTGGACCTGAAGTATTGTACGCAGTTTTTTCTTCTCTGCTTCAAGCTTCAACAGACTCTCTCTCCGCTGAGCCTTCTTCTGTGCTTTCAGCAGCTGTTTTAATATACAAATTCAACCATTAAACACAATGCTTTAGTAACAAGAATACAGGATAAAACATTGAGTTCTAGTATTGATCATCCTACACTGAGCAAACCAATTTTTTTTTTTTTTTTTTTAGACAACAGAAGCTCCTAACTTTCTTCAGATAAACCAGGATCTTTAAAGCTCCTCCTTTGGAAGAGTTGCCCATTTATCTACTAGTTCTTTTAGTCAAACTGGATACTGGTAGCTTCACTTGTGATATGCCAGTTATGTCTGCTAGTTGTTTTACTGTTATAGCTTTTAAAGGAATTGATAGAATTGATACCAATGCACAAATCCAGGCCTAGCTGACCTTTAACATTTAGCACAAAGCCGGAGATGCAGAAGTTGTCTCAAGTTTCTCCTAGTAAGACAACTGCTCCTCACTTTTACATACTCCAGTTTAAATGATATAGCAGAATCCTACAGTTACTTTTATTTTTGTTGGCAGAAGACTGAAACACTCATTAAATAAGCAACAACACAAGTCACAGACCATACACAGTGCTCATGCATTTGAGAAGTTTCTCATTATGTACTAGTAGAACTATCCAGCAGAAGCCATCCAAGTAACTGCGGAATTTAAATGCCTCAATATGGGGCAAGATTTATGAAACTTTTGTTTCCTAGAACACACTGTAAAGGCTACAAGGATGCTGCTGCCAGAATGGCCTCTAGTGTTCCAGTAATGGCTATTGGCTGTAGAATCCATACCAGCAGAAGGAGAGCCAAGTTAAAACCAAAGTGAGTTACCCTTTAAATACAAGTTCATGAACAAACATGAACTGGTAGAAGTTAATGCTGGGCTACTAAAAACACCTGCACAGAGATACACTGGGTCACAGTCCTTCATTTCTGATATTTTTATAGGCAGCTACGCAAAGGAAAGCAACAGGAAACAATCCAAGTTTTAGTATTCAGTACAGTAGTTTCTATATTCATAGAATGACAGAGGGAACCTAAAGCAGTAACACTGCTGAAAAGGCTCTTACATTTCTGCTCACACAGTGCTTTAAGAGATTTACCAAATTACCTGGAATTATTACATATACTATATATACACAAGATGCACTCTCTAGCAAAACTGTTTGGGTCTCAGTGAACACCGACACAAGTCATTTTACCAGTCCTTCAGCATTCTGTAGGAGGCAGAGAAATAATGCCAGAACAGTGACTAATCATGTTTAGCATCCCCACCACTACCCTGGATCAAATCTTTCCACAAGGGTAGTATTTGCTTGAGCCAAGAGACTGATTTCTCCAGACATAAAACACTCGCTTACATAAAAATAACGTAGTGCTTTAAACCCCAAATAAAGACCTTATTTAGGTGACTTGCCATAACTAGAGACAACTGCAGCAATTGAAGTAGCCAACTCCACAAGTTTCAGTTGAATTTTACTGAGAAATGTACTTCTTGAGGAAACCAAAGTGATATAACCCCTACACTTCCCCTCACTGGAAACACTGTTCAGTTTGGAAGTGATCTTGAGACATTGTGTAGCTCAGCCTCAAGAACAAAGGCTCCACTGAATCAAAACTAGAAGAGATCCAAGGACAGATTTTACTGCTTCTCTGGGCAGGATGCTCTAGTGCTCAATTATCCTCAGAGTACCCATTTCCTCCTACCTGGCTGGAACCTACTCTTACAACTGGTGATCATTCTTTCTCCTACCACATCTCTCAGCAAAAATCCCGGCTCCACCCTTTCAGTATTTGGTATCTGAAGGCTAATACTGCATCTCCTGTCAAGCCTTCACTTTACCAGACCCAGCAAGCCCAGTTCTTCCAGGCTCCCCTCAGAGGTCTCATTTTCCAGCCCCCAGCCGTTCAGGGGCCCACCACTGGACTCACTGAAGCTTGTCTATAGCCTTTGTCTATCAAGTGACCAGAAACAGATACAACTGGTCAACAAGTACCAAATAATCAATTCTCCTTAATCTCCTGGTCCTCACTCTATGTCTAGGCTTTGGTGATCCATTTACTTTGCCTGCAGCTCCTAAGGACCCACATGTCCCTTCCAGTAGAGCTGCTTCCCCGACAGTCTGCACAGTGCAGGGGATGCATCCACAGGTAATGGTTTCAAATCTAAGTAAACTGGAATCATCTCACAAACAGCTGAGCTCCAGTGACTCAGTTTACTTAAGCAGAAGCTCTTATAGAGATGTGCAGTGAATTATTACATAGTGGAGGTCAGTGGTACACAAAATTGTCAACATTTTTCTGCTCCAAAACAGGAACTTCCTATTGTTGTATGCACTGGCTATTAGAAAAGTAGCACAAATCTTCCAGTTACCTCCTGGCAATATAGGAAAGAGCATTTATACTTACATCTTGGCTAAGTCCTGAAAAAGTCTTCTGAAGCTCCTTGGCAAATTCCAAGTTATGTACTACTTCATCATATTTCTCTACTGCCTCCTGCAAAGGAACAGATAAAAATGTATTTTTTCATGCTTAAAATTACTGGTTGCAACTCAATACCTTTGTACTTAAATCCTCATTTCAGACCAGTCATTTAGTGTGTATTTCTCTGAAACTGTAACTTGAAGATACTATGTCTGTAGCTGCTACTTTAAATCATTGACCCAAAACTATCTTAGATGTGCAGCACAAAGTCAGTCACACCACCAGACAGATGTCCTACAAGCCTGCCTGTATTAGAGTTTCCAGGCAACATCTCTTACAATACTTGGTATACTAATGTTGATACAAGAAAGCCTGGATACAAGTTGTTGTGGGTTTTTTTTATTATTATTATTTATTATTACTATTATTTGTTTGTGGTTTTTGTTTGCCTTTTTTTTAAATTTTGGTGCCATAAGTCTTGGCAACCACAGCTAAACAGGTACTTAAAATGAGACACTGATCTGACAGCCCAGAAGGAATTCAGGAGACAAGTTCAGCACAGATCTTCTACCCTCATGCTTAACTGAATGCCTTCACAGATAATTTGTACAAACTCCAGAAATACAAAGGGCGAGTCATACTTTAGGAAAAAAAGTCTTTAAAATTTAGCTTTCCCAAATAAAGTCACATGGCTGTCTTCACTAGTGCCTTTAACCAATATTTTACTAGCTAGTCTTCAAAAAGACTAACTGCAGTAGATTATTAATTGCATTTTGATATACCCTTTTTTTAAAATGAGTCATTCATTTTTATAAGCTTCCCTGACAGCTCTCAAGATGACAAAATGCTATAGTTCAGACATGCTGCCCATATCCTCACACCATAAGGCATGCCTGGGAAGTAACAAGTTAAGTTTAATTTCAGTTGTTCACATGTGCTTTGCACTCAGTTTGGTTTGTGCTCCTGACATGGTATCTGACGTTTTTTATTGTCTAGCATACTAGACAACAGCAGGCCTAAATCCTACCCAACATGTAGCACATGTGTGACTGTAAATCACTCACCTTGTAGTTTAAGTTGTCTTCACACAATTTATCAAGTAACTTTTAAGTGCTAATTAGCAAGTTCACTTAGCACTTGGCAGAATGACTTCTAAGACCCTGATGTCCACACATTTGAGGAAGGCTCATAATGTAACACCGACATCTTACTAGGCAGATTACAGTTAACTGTTCTTTAAAAAAAGCAAATTTCAGAGTAAAACTCCCTACCTGAAGACACCAAAAACAGCTACCACTGCTCTGATGACAAGCTATAACTCAGCCTGCAGGAAAGCAACAGCTTTTTTCTGTCACACCTGTTATTAACATTCATTAACAGCATGCTGGGGGAACAGTACTGAGGAAAAATCTGCTCAGCTTGCAAAACAGCACAATATTGCCAGTAAGAGCATTTAACTTGCTGGAAGCTCCTCATTTTTGAAACAAATGGTTCCTAAAGTGAGGCTAGCACACAGTAGCTCTGGCAGGCATGCACCAGAACTAATTACAGCTTAATCCAAATTGTTTGCAAAACAAGTTCATCACCAGATGTGCACTTCTTCCACTGTGTTAGAAAATGAAAACTAAAGATGGCAGTTCAGTTTCTTTAGGTAAGTGTTAAGCTGTATGCAGCTCTACTCTAGCTTCAGTTTGTATATACTCCAGAAATTTGAATCAAAGTTATAAATGTAGTATTTCTGTACATCAACCATTGAAACAGGAGATTTCCTAAGATTATTAATTACATATTGAGTGTATATGTGCTTCTTCAAGTCATCTGAACAGTCTGACTACCACCTTTACTAGCAAGACTGAATCTAATTCCCCATTTTAAAAGCCTGAGATACACCAGAAACTGAGATAAAGATACTAATATTTAAAAATTGAAGCTCAGCTAGGAATACTAGAAGCTAGTAACCAAGTCAATCTCATTTTCCAAAATTAGTGCTGCTGATGCATTTGAAAGGAAATGCATCTACATAATCCTTCATCTCTTTAGTTCCCCACATCTTAATTTCACTTTCACCTAACAGCTTTTCACAGTCCAGGGCATATACCACAGTGGTCAAATTCAGACGTAGCTTTAAACCATCTTCCAGGCTAATCCAATTTACACAGAATACTGTTAAATAGTCTCACTATTCGTGGCAGAAAACAGATTGTAAAGAATACCTATGATCTAACCACAAAAGATTCTTGCCCACCTGATTCCAGATTGAGTTTACAGGAACTGAAAGGTCATCATCCTACTTCAAACCATCAGGTTTCATCAATTTACTTTTGCACTTGAGATGGCAAGAGGCTACATCACATTTTGCTGCTAAGTGCTAAATGATCATTCACTCCAATAGGTCTGCTTTTAAGCAGCAAGTTATCATTTCCCCTCTTATCCCATTTATGTCTAGCTCTCTTTCCCAAATGATTCAGAGTAAGAAAATACTACTTGTGTTCTCATGCTGCTGCACTGTGATAAAACTAGCAGTCAATGAAATATTTTTCCAGCTGGTTCGTTAGCAGGATCAGCACTGCCACTCAAGTGTCAGTACCTTTCATCACACAATTATTCTTTAGCACGTGCTCAGTACATTTCAAAAGTGTGACTCCTGGATGGCTGCAGCAATAAACCCTTTGGATTATGTGACACTGCTACTCGGATGCACTAAGTAGTAATAGCTTTCATGTTACAGAAACTTTGTTTCAGTTCTGGAATCCATTCCAAAAAATGAAACGGAAAAAAAAGCCAGAAGCCCTGTCAGTTATGTTAACAGCTACTTGTAACCAACCACACCGTGCAGCTAACGGGCAACTTCAAGTGACACCTGTTAATCAAGAAGTCATGAGGATTAATAAACTACCCTAGAATTCTTGAGGTTTGGGTTCTAACACTGCACTACCAATACAGATAAGCTGCACAGACACTTCATTAAGAAATAAAGGTGCAGGAGCACCAAAGCTGAAAGCCTACAGAGCAAAGATAAGCAAGGACCTTCTACTACTACATTACCCATCAGGAAGGTTAAAGCAGGAGACAAAGCTCATGGGCTAAACGTTCAGCCTAATTACCAATAATTTGTTCATTTGCTTTTGTGGAAGATGCCACTGCAAGCCTGCAGGCACTGCTTCTGTAAAACCACACCATCATCTCCTTCATCAACCTGTCCCTTCTGACACAATGGAAGATTTTGAGGCCCTTAACTCATGCATAAAAGCAAGCTTACCAACTGGTCTTGATTGAGGGCTTCCCCCTTCTTCAGACGATCTTTGTAGTCTTCTAGTTTGAGCTGCAAAAAATTCAAAACAATTTTATATTAATTTCTGTCTAATGTGAAATATGGGGTATGAGTGAAGTTACATATTCTTTCTGTATTTTAAGTCATCCACATATTGCAAGAGAATAGAAATTTTGCTGCTTCTTTTTGTTGTCAGGAGAAAGGTTTTGCTGTTGCCTTTGATTTGGCAATCTTAGCCTGCAGGACTGTCTACTTCCTTTCCCTGTTATCGATTTTTCAGTTCTTACTTGAAACCTTTGTTTCATTTAAGAAATACTAATGCATTGATTCAAGACTTTTAAGGGGCTCCAAATAAATCTAGTGTCCTTATTTTAAGTTAGGCTTGTTTAGCTTTTCCAAGTCAATGCTGGAACTCAGTTATATTATCCTTGAATAATCCCTCTTAATTCTCCAAAACATATCTTTCAAAAAATTTGGCTTCAGTTACATCAAGATTCTATAGCACTATTCCCTAAGAAAGTGGACAAGTATCTTCAGGGAAGAAACAAGATTTATTTCCAGTATACTAAAACAATTGTTAAATGCTGATGTAAACAACACAAAAGTAAACTATTAGGTATTGCAAGCTTCTTTGTACATACAGGGTAAAGAAAGGGGAGTTCACTGCCATGAAATCAAATACTGTTTCATTTGTGCATCTACAGAATTTTACTGACAGTACCTACAGAAGCCAAGGACTAGAAATACTTTCTACTCATTTTATGTCACATTTTCATTTGCTGGTGAGGCCACACTGTCATTCATGAGAAAATCAAAGATATCAGAGAAATTCACAACAATAAGCTACCCTGGACAGAATTAGAATACAACACAAAGTTGGTTAATCACACAAAGAAAACATGCTTGTCTGACATTATTCAAAACTCCAGCATGATGCATGACATGAGACAGCAGTAATACTGCATCTCCTGCAGGAGGATCAAATCCCCTAACCACATGGCCAGAAGTCTGATCTACTCCTTCTCCTCACCCAAATACAAAGCTTTGCAGACATTTAGAGAAATACAATATATTCACACGGCTGCTTTACTTGTGATCCTGATCCAATCCTAAAAGCAATGGCACAATTTTTCTTTTATCTCACAGAAAATAGTACTTTCCCGATTAAAAACCACGCACATAGCCTTCAGTCACATGCCAAACAACTGAAAAACCTTGGAATGCAGAAGTCTGAGTAAATATAGCCACAATATTTTAGGTGTATCATCTAAGTTATTATTCTCATTAACACTCTTCTGTCCCCACAGCCTCAGAAAAGCAGAGGCCAAAACAGGAGAGCAGGGTTTGGAGGATTTCTATATACAAGCTTTCTAATGAACAATATTTGTCTGTATTTAAAATATATAAGTCAAATATTTATGGTAAGAAAGGCAATAAATATTTAATATAAACTGACAAGTTTTTTCCACAAGTCAGAGGAAGCACTCTTCTAATTTTCAATTTTACAAACAATTCTACATCCTAATATTAAATTAATGTAATTGATGAAAGAAATAGGTATTTCTACAAGACTATAAACCATCTTTAAATCAGTTCCAAGTTTGTTTTGAACTGTTTCAGCCTGGAGAAGCATCTCCAGTTTTGATCAACATATATTTGATCTCCATATACACACATAACCGTGTTCCAGATAGTAAAAACAATTGCAGTAATATGCAATGAGCTCTACAACTGGCAGCTTAAATACCGAAGAGAACGGAGTTACCTTCTTTTTCTCGATGTTCCTGATCTTGTGTTTGAGGCAGATGAGCCCATTGTCGATGTACGTCTCGTAAGCCTGGGAAGGAGTCGCCGCCGTGCTCAGCGCGGACTGCAGGGGGCTGGCGGGTGCCGGGCTCTCCCCAGACGGGGTCACCTGCTGCTTGGCCGCCTTCATCCTCTTCTCCTCCCCTTCCTCCGACCGGCCTGAAGGTGATGATGGGCGATGAAAAGGGGCTTGGGAAAGCTGCACCATTGAAATGGATGGAGCTGCAAAGAAACTCCTTTTATTTAGCTCTCTGTCTCACCTCCCTCCCCTTTCTTAAGTTAAATCTTTTCTTATCATGCATTCAGAACATGTAGCCACAAAACTGAGCCTCAATAAGAACTGGTCGCAATTTTTCACTCTTCTCCCTCCCTTTCGAAAAATCTGTGGCACGAATTTCAAAGCAAGGCAAACTTCGTATTGTTCAAAGCTTCTCCACCCATCCAGACACCAGAAATCCTTTACATAGGCAGAATTAGACAGCACAGGGGATGATTCCAGAAACCCAATATAGTGACCATATAAAACTAGGCAGGTTTCCTGCACACATCACCCACAAGGGGAAAACAAAACTGCAAGCAAGCAATTGCAAATCACGCCGCCAGCCTGGCATCCGGACTGCAGCCTGAATGAAGATTTCGAAGTGGAATGCCTGAAGGTATAGCCCCCCTTCTCTCCCAAACCCATTAAATCGGTTTTACCCTTTCATGACCTCTGCAGCAGCTCAACCGAGAACTTAAAAATATATCAACGGGGAAAAAGAGGGATGACAAAAGAAAAACGCTGAATAAAGCAAGCAGCACGCTCAGCTACAAGAGCACCATCCCTCCGTGAGGAGCCGGTCCCTGCCTACACCCCTCCAAAGGACGTGCCCGTGCCACGGCAAAACACCAGCTTCCATGGGAGGGGCTGTAACCTTGAGTAGAGAGTTCCTGCAAGAGATGCTCCGCCACCCTCATTTTCAACTACTTACGGACACCTGCTCCTGGAAAGCAATGACACCACAATTCTGCCTGCCCGCCGCCGGGGAGGCCGCGCCGCACCAGCCCCGCGGGCGAGGGGGGAAAAAACCTGCCTCCCCACGGGATACCCGTGGGCTCAGCCCTCCATCCCGTCCTTGCCAGGGATGGGCAGGGGAGAGAAGGGCACGGCCGCCGCCGCTCCCCGAGCAGGGCGGCGGCGGCGGAGGAGGAGGGAGAAGAGAGGAGCAGCGGCTCCTTCCTACCGCGGGATTCACCTCCACCTCCACCTCCTCCTCCTCCTCCTCGGTTTCCAGCGCCCGCTGCGGCGGCCGGGCTGCGGGGGGCCGCGGTTGGTCAGCCAGCCGGTCCCGCAGCGCCTCGCCCGCTCCCGCCTCCCCGCTCACCTCGGTGCCCGCACACGCTCAGGCCCGCCCCGCCGCCCGCCCCAAGCCTCATATAGCGGCGGAGCGGAGCGGGGCCGAGCCGCTCCCCGCCCGCCTCCCAATGGCCGCCGCCGCCCCACCTGCTCGCCCGCCCTCCCGTGGGCGGGCACTGCGGGGCACCTCCCGTGAAGGTCGGGGCGTCCCGCCCGGGTGCCGCCTGTGGGCGGTGTGTCTGGGATGGAGGAGTCAGGCTCCCGGGACGGGGCGTCCCGGGGGAGCGGGGCTGCCGCTCGCTTCGCAGGGACGGGGAGCGCTGTGCCACACCCGCCCCGTGAGGGAGAGCGTGGCACGGCACTGGCGGAGCCGCGATCTGCCCTCGAGTCGCGCGTGTCGCAGCAGCCTCTCACGACAGCCAGCCCAGGACAGGCTGGCTGCTCTCTCCGAACAGCGAGAGGTCTCGTCGTCCTGGTGCAAGGGGATCCCCCCCGGCCTCCGCCTGCCCCTGTCACGCCCTTTGGGTAACGCGGGTGGCCGTGGAACGATAAGACAAGTGCCTGTGAAACCACGTGGAGGGTTCCTCTGGGCCTGTGCAGAGTTCCTGGAGGAGACTTGCGGGACTGTGGGTAACCTTACGTCACAGAAAATGTGTATATCTTCTAAAAATCACTGAATCACGTAGGTTGGAAAAGACCTCTGCGATCATCAAGTCCAACCTATGACCGAACACCACCATGTCAACTAGACCATGGCACTGAGTGCCATGTCCAGTCTTTCCTTAAACACCTCCAGGGATGGTGACTCTACCGCCTCCCTGGGCAGCTCATTGCAATGTCTGCCTTTCTGTGAGGAAGTTCTTCCTAATGGCCAACCTGAACCTCCCCTGCAGCAGCTTAAGACTATGTCCTTTGTCCTATCACTGGTTGCCTGGGAGAAGAGACTGACCCCTGTCCTGTCAGGGAATTGTAGAGAGCAATAAGTTCTCCCCTGATCTTCGTCTTCTCCAGGCCACGCACCCCCAGCTCCCACGGCTGCTCCTTTGTAGGACAACCCAGTGCAACCCAAATGAAACCCAACCATGTAAACACTTGATAACTAGTAAATGCACTTAAAGTAAAAAATAAATGATCACAACAAATAATCACAAACATACTTTTGTTAAACTCCATCAGTGCTGCACAAGGTGCCAAAGGTTGGAAGACTAGAGAAAACAGATCTTCTAAAGATCAGAGGACTAAGCTGGAATTCTGTTTTCCGTGTTTCTGTTTTTGTGGCCACTACCTCAGAAAGACCAATAAATAATAACACAAGTTTGTAGCAATCCTAAAAGTTGTGAAAGTTATGAAAGTAGAGACGTTTTGAAAGAGACAAAAATAAGTCAGTGAGGAAGGATTGCAGAGAGAGGTTTTACAGAACACAAGAAGTGTTTATGTAGTACACGGGATATAAGAGAACTGGAGAGGAAAGGTTCCTACGAAAGAAAGATTGTATTTAAAAGCAGAACAAGCAAATGATAAGTGATTCAAACAATGAGAATTCATGGAGTATCACAGAATCAGAATCAGCCATATGCAACCACCTGTAGCATCCCCAATCTTGCCACTTCTCCTGGTTTAGTAACAAGTCTCAAAATACTTTATTTTTCTTATAGCCCTGGCCCCTAGAATGAGGTCATTTTGTGAGGCAGTTTTCATGACTGAGAAGAAATGCTACTGAATAAGACACAGCTTGTGTCTCAGATCAGCAGTGGTACACTGAGATTCCTACCAGTAGATTCATGTTCTTTGAGTGTTTTTTTTACAAAGCTAGCACTGATGGGATAGATCTTTGCAAAGTAATTATAAAACGAATTATCAATTAATGCATATATTAATAATAAGTCATAATTAATGTTCATACACCCGGGAACACTCTATGTCATAATTACAGCTGGCAAACTGCTTTCCTAGTGCACTTCTACAATTAAGAAATGGTATAAAAGAGAAAAAAATTGTAAAGAAAAGTCATACAAGCCAAATCCATATTTAAAACCAAAGGATGTTTGAATTTCCTTTTAAAACAAGTATAGAATATCTGATTGAGACTTCTGCTATATCATTTATAGTATAAATATAGTCTCTAGAGCATGTAAAGAGTGTTATTAATGAGGTAAATTCAAGCCCATTGAAGTTAGGAGATGCCAGGATTAAGCACAACCTAAATTAATTAGTTTAATTCCATTTTGCAGATCCATTGTGAGATCATCTTTAAGTAGATCGCAGGTTATTATAGTCTAGTCACACATTGATCATAGGTATGAAGTCTCAGACACCCAGCATTCCCAACATGGAGATCTGTGCCTTTTACTCCAGGATCAGAAGGGGATTACACTCTGATGGCTGAAGAAAAATGTTCTGTTCTTTTTTCATGTTTGACTGATTCTGCTTATCCCCTTTCACTGGGACTGCTCTAATCTTTCCAAGTCCTAGCAGTTTATCCCACTCTCATGTTTCCTGCATTCCTATTTCCACCCCAGAACCCCAGGCTCAGTCTTTCTCCCCAGGTCTGAATGTTGCCCAAGTCACAGGCTCCTTTGCCCACAGTTCCAAGCCTTTTTCCAACCACTTCTAGTTTTCCACACCTGACTCTTTATCCAGCCTACCAAAACCATTCCTAATCCCAGTGGCATCCAGCAGCTGCAGTGAGCCAACCCCCAGCCAGCCATGGCAAAGACTGAGACCAGGTTCCCACTTTCCTTCCCTGCCATCCCTTTTATTATTGTGTTGTGAAACTCCAGAAAATAAGTTGATATGTAGAATAAGATCAGCTGCTTGTTAACCTTATGAGAGAAAGACACAGTGAAGCTGTTGCAAAGATTATACAGTGATGGACTAGAGAAGCCTTCTTAAGTCATAGAACATATTTTAGAGAGAAAGGCTGAGGAATTCTGGAACAAACACGGGATGAATACATTAGATCTCACAAGGAGGGACATTAGTCAGAATTACATCCAATTTATTGGAAGAACCTGAAGGATCTTAGGAAATAAGTTGCTGCAAGGCTATGTTATGCTGCAAGGAATTTTTTCCTGTCTATACCCCGTGGCTCCCTGTCTGCTGTTCGGAGCTCAGAGCCAAGCAGTCTGGGTGCCCCGCTCAGTGTCCAGCATTGCCTTACACAAACTGCTGCACTCCACAATAATTTCTAATTACTTTTTCAAAGAGTTCTTAAAGATATAGCTCTCCCTTAACACTCTAGCTCCTTGTCTTCTGTGTTTCCTTCACAGGATCCTAGTTTTGGTTTCCTTGTACAGGAACTTTTTCTCTTTTTTTTACCTCCATGCCTAGCAAACGGGTTCATATTCCTGCTCTTCTCGTGCAACCAATGCCAGGCAGTCTTTCCAGTTCCCAGCCAGTGCTAGTCGCCTCTCTCACCAGAATTCTTGATTCTATTGACTCCTTTCCATTCCTCTCATTTTGCTCTTCCCTTTTTTTCCCCCTCACTTTCGGTGTTTCCATCAGATGCTTTATTCTTCCATAAATTTCCAGAAAGAGAGGAAAGGGAGCAAAAAAAGTAAGCAGAAATAGTTACTGTGCCTGGGAGCAGCCCTTACAAGCTTATTCATATTTCACCTATGTAGCCCCAGGCCAAACAGAGTGTGTTTAATTAAAGTCTGTGTTAACACCTATAAGATCTGCAAGGGAATGGAGTTATGCTTCCTGGCAGAAGCTGAAATTCCTGTTCCCAGGCTGTGAGTTTCTGGAATTTCAGTGAAAGCACAGAAAGGATCCTGTGAACTGCTTTTTTCTTTCAGTTCCATTCCTGAAAATGGTTAATGCACCCGGAATCATGGAATTCCTGGGGTTGGAAGGGATCTCTGGATATCACCTAGCCCAAACCCTAGGGGGTCTCCACTCACTTTGAAGCAGTCACCTAGAATGGAAGATTTCATCTGGAACTGAAAAAGTGTTAAAGCAAAAGCAAACTTTAGAAGTGCTGGGTAACCTTAGCAGTAAGAGGGCCCAGCTGAGGAGGGAGAGGTTGTGGTCTGAGCAGTGTAAGCAGCAGCACCTGCTTCTGTTAATGTCTCTGTCCTTGCTTAGGACTTCATCAAACCTCAGCTGCAAAAGGGGAAACAGTGCAGAGCAGGCACTCATATGGGATTTCTTTTTTCATGTGTGCATGAGGAAAAATTTCCAAAGAAATTCACTGATTTCCAATGGTGAGATTAGAAGGAACATTTGCCCATGAAGGCTTTGCAATAAGGAACGGTCCATGGAAGTGGACTTGTTATTTGTGTCAGAAGCATTTCTTTCATTGGCCCTATGAAAAAAGTTTGCTTACTCTTGGAGGTTGCACCTCACACATGTGCTTGTTAGGGTTTTTGGCAGCTAAACTCTCTCCAAAGTTTATGGTCAGAGGACACGCAGACTGACAGGTTTTGGATGGCCACTGTGCTGTGGGATCACTCTCATTTTCAGGATGGGAATCATACTTTTATATTCTCTGTGTTTCTGCTACCAAGCACATGGGCAGGAAGATGTTTAACTCAGGTGCAGAGGAGATAAAAGGGAGGAAGATAATATATGGGGCAGAAGAGCAGTCAGAGTGATAGACTATTGCAGAAACCATGGAAATTTGATGTTAAGATATTAGTAAGCTTGTAAATTTAGGCATTGAAAAGTTAGAAAATAGTAGAAGTAAACTTTCCCTTAAAACCAATATTAATTTGGTTAATTTTATGGCTACCTGATGGCATTTTCATATATTGATAAATGAACACATTGGAACTATTATTTTCTTCATGAAAGTCCTCCCTTCCCCTTTCTTTGTGGCTGGCATGGATGTGGGCTTAGAACATGATTGTGCATTAAAACAGTTGAGTTCAGGACACATAGTTTTTGCAGGATTTAGAACACTTACATTGAATGAGCAAAACAACTGCAGGAAAATATATTTTTATGGATAATGCAAATGAACACTGACTTTTAAGATAAATTAAGCTGTCTCTGCTACATATTTCTGAAGAACTTTACATGGATATGTTCTTCGTTTTCTAGAAGAACTAGGATCTTGTTGTAGGTACAGAGCATTCACATCTGCAACTAGCATAAATAGGTGGGATGCTTTGAACATAATATAGCCCTTTGAATATAAATCTGCTGGAGAATGAGGCATTATAGGTCTTAAACTATGCACTTAAAGTTAGTAGCAACTGTGACTTTATCCTGTAGAAAAAGGGAATACTCTCACCTCCAACATTCACAGGAATGCTGATAAAAATCTGCCCAGTGTATTTCTCCATTTGAAACCAACACTGTCTCCAAACCACATCTTCATTATTTAGTTTTGGTAGTCTGTGCAAAGATGTTTTCCTAAATGTGACGGGGAGTTTTGTGGTGGAAAAAGTTTCTCACAAAGAGGAACTGTAGAACTGCACATGCTCAGCATTCTGCACAGAGATTAACCAGGTGATACTCTGAGGTACTGGGTGTCCTACCTTCATCTGCTCCACTGGCAGAGCCCAGATATAGTCCAAGGTTTCTTTGCTTCCCAAAAAGTAGCTGTAAATTGCTCAGTGACCCTGTCCTTCCATCGCAGCCCTGAAGAGGCCTTTAATGCTGCAGGCTTCCATTAGAATATTATTCTGTTACATTGCATTTTTCTGTTAGAGCATTTTTTTTTCTGCTATGGTTTTCATTTCCATTAAAGTAGCTTCTCAGTTGTTTGTAAAAACCTTTCTCAAACATCTGGGGTTCATCATTTTCAGATTTCTGAGTCCTTATGCAAACACTTTCTTCTCACAGGATTTGATTTGCTTGTTCATTGCCTCAGGATCCTTAACGGCTCATGGCTCCAGCTTTTGTGTAGTAGAGCATCTCCTGGCATCTCACAAACATGAATCTCAGACTGGCTCTACACTCTACAACCATGGTGCATGGCTCAAAAATATTTCAGCCAAATAGGTCTTAAAAATATAACAGCCTGACTTCGTTGGGTTGTTTTATCCAGTTGTTTATCTTAGGTATGGTTTAGATAGCACTGATTTGGGCAGCTTTGCATGCCTTTCATCCTACAGCCAATAACCCTGACTCCTCCAGAGAAGCTAAGGAATTTTTATTATTCCCAGGGAAATACTAATAACAGATTTATTTCCTTCTGGTTGCCACCTAAGCACCTTTGATCTCAGGCTTTTCAGGTGGACCCATGAAAAATATTTTCATTTGTGTTTCCCTTTGACTCATACTATGTCCCAGATGCATTCTAGGACTCAATTAAACTTAATTTATAAATCTGGTTTCAGACCATCCCAGACTATCTCTACAATCTGGTGGCTTTCTCTGCATCACTAACCAATAAGTTGTGAGGAAAGAAAAAAATAGGCCCTAATTTCCGATTTTTTTTCTCATTAGGAAGAAAGGATGCGTGGCAGGCAATTGACGTTCCTGAAATCTGTCTGTGATCTGAATTTAGGACTCAGTTTCTGTGGCTTCAGTTTTTTGATTCTGCAAGTTCTCAGCAATGCAAGATGTTGTGCATCTGTATATAACTGAACAAAAATAGGGGCAGAATTGGGCAACTTCACAAAGTGCTATTACGAGATTCAGTCAGGAGAAAAAAAAAAATCTAACATTATTAGGGGACAAACCTTGAAGACTGCAGAGATTTTTATTATCCTTTATTTTATTTAATTCATCTGTGTTCCTGTAAAAACTTAAAATTTACATGTAAGAATATAGTATTTCCATATAACCAAAATTTAAAATGCATGGTAAATAGAATTTATAGGGAAAATTAAATGCAGAAACCCAAAACATCTCTCTGATACTTTTATAAAGTGGAGAGGTGTTTTCTAAAACTGTGCATGCATATGCTTAGTTTTATGTTGGCCATTTTCTCACAAAATAAAACAATGCTGATCGCATGAATGCAAATAAGCAAGTTCAAGATTTATAGGATAGGGCCTGACTTTCTTGAAGATTTCCAATAATTCCTTGTAGAATTAAAAGTATGAAAATCAATTTTGATGATAGTCCTTAATTTTCCTACTTTTTAATAAAATCCAGGCTCTTTAATAATTTATATTCTAAAAAGATCTTATCTTGCTACCATTATTTTCTTAGACTCACCAGCAAATAAACTGTTCATAAATCTACCAGTATCTTTCTGATAAATAGCAATAGATTTTTATGAGAAATAAGAATATTGTTGACAATTTTTAACAGGGCTGAAATCATCCAACAATTTCATAAAGCCCTTAGAAGGCAGGATGCATTTATTCAGGGATCCTGACAATTTGGATCTTAATATTTTTTATACTATTAAAATGAATTAAACATTGGCCATTGTTTTAATCTCCTGCTTCACCTAACTCCCATTTTCATTTACTCTTGGTATTTGTTATGAAAAAAGCTCCCTCTTAAAAATGTCTGCAGAGAAACTAATCTGGTTTTCTCTTACCTTATTAAGTTTTGCCACAAGAAGGAAGCTTTCACTTGGAACAATTTGATTAAGTACTTTGCATTTTTTATGTTGGCAGTGTTGATATAAGTGCAGTCATTCACATGAGTGTCAGAACATGGAGCCACAGGGAGTATAAACTGCAGTTGAGCCTGCAAATTATTTTTTTGTTCAGGACCCTTAGTAACCATCTGCATAAACCCATGCTTAACTCTGAGCAATTGGCTAATCCCACTGACTTCGTTAAGACAATATACAAATTTATTTTTTATTAAAGGTTCATATTGAAAAACATGGGGGTTTTGCCTTTGCTGTTTTTCCTGCTCACAAGAATTGTGATCCTAATGGGACAGTTCATCTTCTTAAAGAGGAGCAATAAGTGCTTCCCTGAGATAAAAATCTAGAGAGCTTTCCAGCACAGTATTAGTATGCTAATGAAAAAGTTACATGAAAGAACTTTACTTAAGTGTTGATGAATAATAACTTACTCTCTGTATTATTCATTCATATAATTCAGATACATATATATTATTAGGTTTTAAAGGTTATAAAAGGTCAATTCAGAGATCCTGTTAAAAGGAAAAAAAAAAAAAAAGAGAGAAGCAAACAAAACCTTAGTGTTTCTGCAGCACTTTGAATGTCAAGGCATGTAGTTATGAAAAAGCAATGAATAATGTTGTCAAAAGCATACTGCTGTTGTAGCTCCCAGAGCCAATGGAATAAGAGGAACATTTACTGGTAAAAAAATACCAGAACCATCTCTGAAAAGTGCCAGAATAGAGGAGAATAATTTCAATTTTCCTGTTTTTCAGCCAGCACCATTGAAGACGAAAATTTGTGAAACTGTCAGAGCTTTCAGCCTCCAAACAAGTTACCAGCAGCAGAATGTTTTCAGATCCTCAGAACAGTATTATACTCCTGCACCACTCCCACTGCTGATAACAAAACAAAGAGCCAGAGGTGAGCCTGGGAGAGAGAGACAGAGATTTAGTGACCATCCTACAGCTCAGAAGGAAAACTATAAAAACCACAACAAAGCAGAGATCTTCTCTTCCAGTAAGGCTGAAAGGCAGCACTAACAGGTGTGGTTATCTTCATGTTTTAGTGGTAAATAAGTACGCTCTTATTTCACATACCTTGATTCACTCAAGAGTCAACAGCATGATGATACACAGGATTGTTAACACAGAGTGAGAAAAAATTCCCTTTTGAATGCTGCTCTGTCATACATGCCTAGGTTATTGGCCACATCATCCTTGTATACAAGAGCAAAAAGTCCAGGGCCGTGCTGAGTGCTTGGATTGTGGCCACACTTCCCAGGCCTCAGAGTCCTCTGGAACCACTCGAATCATCCAGTGTTACGTGTAGGGACGTGAGCTGATGAGTGTCAGCCTGTTTGGCAGCCGAGTTTCCCTCCGGAGTAGCCGGATGCACACACCAGGGCCCCGGCTGGGCTCGCTCCAGCACAGGCTGTGTGACTGGCGGGAGGAGCAGATCTTGGATGCAGAATCAAAAAGCCCTTCCATCTTAACACCCTCCAAGTCCCCGGGGGTAGGTAGGACTCCAGGTAGCCCTGCTTAGAGCAGGCAACTCTGTAGCTAAAAGCCTCCACTTCCAGAAATGCTGAATCACCTACAGCTCCCTCTGACATCTGTGGTAACCAGAAAGGCTCAGACACTCTGAAAACTAAGCCAAAAGCCCCCGAGTCTGTAAATATTTGTTCACAGGTTTATCTTTAAGTACATAAGTAATCCGGCAAGACATTATCCAGCCTTCATTGGAGCTACTGGAAAGACTGCTGTGGGCTTCTAGAAGGGGCCTCTCAGTATTTTGTCCTTGACTCTCACTGTACTTACATATTCAGTGGAGGCCTTGATTTATGTGCTCACAAAAAAATCTCAGCCAACCAACAACAATAACAACAAAAAAAATCCCCACCTTGAATATTTGAATATATTTTATGAGAGAAATTTTAAATTAAAAACCTTCACGTTCCCCCTTACCTTGCCATAATGCCTGCTGCTAGTTTCACACTACCAAAGGAAGTTTCAGCTTCATATTTTAGTTGGCTGCTGTCAAAAGTTTCTTCTGCTGTGTAGATCAAGTACATTGCACCATTGCAGAAAGGTACCTGAAACAGTGCCTGACTGCAGTTAGGTGGATATTTCTGCTGTCTGCAGGGAAACATACAGTAAAAACTCAAGAGGATCTTAAAAATCCACTAGAAACAGCATTACTCACCCTGACTTTATAAAGGAGATACTCAGGTATGATGGCCACATGAAATGTCAATATAATTTATAACTGTTCTTTTGTTTGTTTTGGGTTTTGCTTGTTTGTTTGGTTTTTATTATTTGTCTTTCTCCAGTGGATCACAGGCTGAATCTCAGACTCTTATAATAGCCGTGAGTTTTTTTCAGATGACACAGGGGATCCACAGACCTGGAACATCCCCAAGTATAAAAGGGCTCTACACAGAGCAGTACAGTACTGCTCAGCTCCTCTTCTGCTCTTTTCTTTACATTGTGGGATGTAGCAGAGAAAACTCAACATACTAAACACCAACAAAATTAGTTTCCTAAATTTCCAGTGCAACTTAAAGAAAATATTTTTATGAAACTCCTGCCCCGCCCCCCAAAAATGACCTTTCTCACAGCTAATCAGGATATGATTATTTACTCTGAAATTCTATATACAGGCTTCAAATAGAAAAATTATAGCAGTGTAATGGGCTACAAAACATTTTACATTAGAATCATCAGAAGAGGAATGTGTGCTTCGCTCCATGGGTGTGGAGGAAGGAAGGGGCATTTTGTAGATTGAGAAAAAAGGGGTGTTTCTGAGTAGATGCATTTTATAAGATTACTATGCTGCCAGTCCAGCAAAGCACAGACTGTAGTGCATAAGAGATTAACTACCTCCAATTTAATTTAACATCCTTTTTAGTTGACTTTTTTTTTAGTTTCTTTAAGCTTTTTAAAAAATATACCATTTAGCTAATAAGTGGTTTGTTAGGCTCACATTAATTGTCCCAGCAAATACTGTAAGTGCAGCATTCAGATAGAGCTCAGTAAATTTTATCCAGCATCTTTTATGGGAATCTCATGGTTGTCTGGAAGTTTCCCATCCTGGGTCAGAATGTGGTGATGGGTAGCATTCAGATGAGGGAAGGAAATTAAACTATGTTTTTAATCATCTCTTGATTAGTTTCATCATGTTTCCTTTTTTATCCACTTTCCAAATATTCCATTGTCCTTAGGGGGTGCAAGACCTGTGTCCAACACTTTTTCATTGCTGCTGCTTCCCTTCTTCATCAGACAATTACACAATATGAAGTGTGCAGCATGCAGCTGAAGTGGTGTGAAGGAAAGGATGTCTTGAACTCATTATTTGGAGAGAAGTGTAACAATGAACTGTTTGTGATGCTGTTGGAATAACATATGAAACAAATTAAGTGGAACTGACTTTACCATTTTGCATAGGATAATGGAGAGTTTTACAGCAGTGTTTCATAAAATTATGAAGTTGATTGAAATTATTATACATTTGGTTTCTACCTCATACATTAATAAGAGAGTTGTGACAGTGATTTCTAAATAGATAATAGAGAACAGTGAACTCATACACACACTTTAAAACCATGATTTGAAAATTTCCCACTTTGTTGCATAGTCATGAGGCCTGTTACTGGCACAATTAATTTCCTTTGAATCCTTTTAGCACAGTGAATGATTATAATTATTTAATGAATGTACTGAAGACTGAATCATTTGTTATTTTTACTGCTATTTACATAGTAAGGCAGGTAGATGTGATGATGAAGGTGAGTTTTTTTGGAAGCTAAAAGTTCTATTTATTCCGTTGGCCATAAGTTTTCAACTAATTTGAAACTTAAAGTGAATTTACAGCTTACAAGAGATGACAGAAAGACAGTGCTAAGAACAGAAATCTAATTTTCCTTTGTGTTGGGTTGCTCACAACAACCAGTGGACTTAAATGGGTTATGGCTGAAAAGAATGCATGGAGTAGTGGTCAGCTAATACCTACAATTAATTAGTATGTTTGTTTTATTGTCTGGTGGTTGGTGTGGGGTTTTGTTTGTCTTTGGTTTTTGTTTGTTTGTTTTATTTGTTTTGGTTTGGTTTTTTGTGGGTTTTTTTTGGTTGGTTGGTTGGTTGGTTTGGTCTAGGGTTTTTTGTTTTGGTGGGGTTTTTTATTATTATTATTTTTAAAACCCCCAAGCTTTTAGAAAACCTCAAATAATAATTAAAAAAAAAAAAATGAAATTAGGTGGAAGTTCCAAGCGTGGGTTCCAAGGGGAATAGGCAGAAAGTAAGCAAGGGGCCCGAGTAAACTCCCCCTCTCAGGGTCATACACCTGTAACTCACACTATTGCTACACTGTAAATGAGAGAAAAGACTGAAAGATGCAATTTCATTTTGTTTTAGCTTAGACAAGAGCAGAGGTGACAGCATAATTTTTGAACAGTCCTCTCACCAGGTTTGGCAATAACTGTCTAAACCCCTTTAAAAAAGGAGGCAGGCAATAATTTACACAGTTTAAAATATGATCTCCATACTCATTACAGAATATAGAGCTGTGACAGGACCCATCCTGGGTAATGGAATGGGTTCCCCTCCAGCCACAGACAGCCAAAAAGCATAATCCCTCATATAAACACTGCCTTTTTATTTTGATCATCTCATAGGTATGCAATCTCCACGTTAGAAACTTAGGAGAAATCTACCTCATGGTTTACAGCTTGCAGACACTGCTGATTTTAACCTAATAAAGAGATGTAGGAAACAGTAAAGAAGTAATGTGAGAGGGGAAAGACATGACTTTCCTGAGATTTTTGTATTAGAAAATCAAATCAAATCTGACTATGTATCAGAGTGCCAGAATTATCTTCCAAATCACATGGCAGAAATTTCCCCTCCATAACTTCTCCCTTGCCCCTCAAAGCCCACAAAAGTCTGAATTACCCTTTCCTGCACGGATATGAAACCATTCATATTTAGTCTTAGTTTCTTTTCTGTTTTCCCTGCAGGTCAAAGTGGGTCTGGGGAACCTACACATGGTCACTGTGGCTGGAGATTTTGCTCCAGGGAGGACATGTGGGAAGCCAGCTCTCTCCTCGCTGTTACTCCAGCGGGTGGGTCTCTGCTGGGCTGTGTGCCTTCCCCACAAGCCCCACGCTGTTCCCGGGCAGCCTCTGCAGCTCACAAGCTTCCCATGTAAGCCTGGGAGCTGCACATCGCGCTGCACACAGCTCTGTTCACACAGGCACAGACAATAGCCCAGGGTTAGCTTGTGTAAACGATGGGAGGTGATGCAGAGGGGATGGGCTCTTCACTCACCCGCCTTCAAATGAGGGGAAAGTGCCTGCCCAGCAAACCGCCCGTCTCACATGGAAAGCTGCTAACGCAGATGAGGCGAAGCTCCTGCCTCCTGTCTGCTGACAGAGGCCTTCCAGAAGCAAAAGAGAAAACAGATGGTTACTGTGTGCCAACACCGCTGAAAATCTGTCTGAGTCCTGATATTTCTCAGTTCTCCTTTTATTCCACTCTCTCACACATCTTCGTATTCTCTCATACCTTCCCTATAAAGCACATTTCTCACCTGCAATAGAAACATGCATTATACTAGTGCCACTGTTTACATTTAGAAAAATCATATTTTTCCTTATTTAGAAAACTTACTTTTTTCCATTTTCTCTTGAGAGGAACATTAGCTTAGTCTTCTTGTGAAACCTACGTGACACTCTCTGTTCGCATTTTCTATCTGATCTTTGTTTTAAACATTCATCTTGTCTCAGGACTCCCATCTCCTCCCAAAGGTGCAGAGCCAGCAGCAAAACCAGGATCAAGTTATCATTCAGACTTCAAAAGTCTGTCCAACAGGCTAGACAGAAATTACAGAAATGACAGAAACATTAAAAGAGACAAAGCTGAGAGAGGGAGAGAAAACAGGGGGCGGGATCTAAGAAGGTGGTGTTACAGAGGTGATGTTACTTAGGAGAGCTAGTATATAACATTATTAGATTTTACACAGTTTTTCTTTCTAGGGTACCTTGACATCCGTTTAAGACTATTTTAAAATTTCTAGAAGCTCTGTAACTCCACAAGATGAAAAATAACAGGAAAAAAAAAAGGAGTAAAGAGCTGTGTTCGTGTTTTATTTCAATAGAACATAAAGGAGGACAATAAATGTGCTGCCCCTTCAGGACATAAGACAGAATGTTAACTCCATTATCCTCTATGCCACAGCAGCTCCAGGAACAATTGCCAGGCTTGTTTCCTTCGCTGGCATTTCTGTCCCTATGGCTGCTTCAGCATGAGCCTGTGGACTGCTTGTGTGGCATTGGGGCACACATAAAGGCTGTGGTTTGCACTCCAATTCCTAACAAGGTGGCCTTGCCATGAAAGCAGTTCTTGTGAGAGTGCATTAGACTGACCTGTGATGCTTCACCTGGATTCAATTCACTGCATTTTTCCAATTACTTGTAAGGTTTCTCAAGCAGGTGAAAGACCTCCTCCTACTAGATCAAAACTTGGCTTCAATACCAAACTGCTGTGGAATGTCATGGCCTAATTAGGCAATGTTAATGAGCAGCAGCAGTTCATGGCTAAGAAATCTCGTTGGAGTGGAAAAAAAAGTTGTTAATCCTGGTTGCATTGTGTCTGAGAATCAGTTGTAAAATTCTCAGTCATTTAATTTGCACCTGGTTCTCAGATGAGCAATTGCGGATTGATTCAATTGCAGTGATCTGCATCCTTGAGCAGGATTTGGCCCTTGATACTTAGAGGACTCCATAAGCAATAGATGCCATGTGTTCCTCCTGTGTGTCCTGCATTTTCATTTCTTGAAGATAAAAGTCACAGAAGGCATGCCAGCAACTAAGGGGCAATGAAGAACGCCAGAGCCTCTTGATGTGGCAGCAAAGCCCACCCACTGATTTTTGACCCGATGTGCGCTCTCCTTAAAGATCATCACTCGGAAGCAAACACCAAGGGCCAAGCTATGCCAGATCAGGCAGAGTCATCAGGGAGCAGTTACTTCTAAGATGTCAGAAGGTGAAACACTCAGGAGTTGCCAATCACCAAGGCTCGCTGTTTCACAGTTTAAATTCTTGGGAACAGACCTGGCAGCAGGGAAGCATCTCTAGCCCAGCTTCTAAGAAAATCTCCTGCCGTGCATACCAGCTTGCAGCGGCGCTGGGCCCGTGCCCTACTTTGCTGTGGAGGGCAGCCAAGTGGAGCGCTGCTCTCGGAACCTCGCAGGGCAACCACAGGCTGAGAACAGCAGCGCCAGGGGCCAGCACTGCTGTGAGTGCGGCTGCGGCTCTCACATCACCACACAGCAGCAATGAGAGCTGACAGACATGCGCATCACCCACCGGGCTGCTTTCCCTGCTAAGCGATCCCACTAGCAGTGATTCCCCTCCATCCCTTACGGTCTCTAACAACTTTCAGCGGGCCAAACCCTTTAGCTGGTGGCACCTGGCCTGGATGAGACAGTGACACTTTTTTACTCTGGCTGAAAACAAAGACCATCACTTCAGGTACCACTTGGGTTTGCCCAGATAAAAAAATTTTTTTTTTTTTTTTTGGGGGGGCAGTAGCTCTTTGCTGAGATGGAATTAAAGTGATTAAAGCCCCAGCTTCGTGTGCCCGTGGAGGAGGTCCTTGCTCGTATTTTATGCGCGGAGGCGCTGGCCGTGCCTGTGCGGTGCGGGGAGCCGAGCGCTGCCGGCAATGCCTGAACGAGGGCAACTCACAGCTCCATCCCTGGGCTGTGCCGGGGATGCCCAGGACGCCGGGACTGCCAGCCGGGACTGCCAGCCGGGACTGCCCAGGACGCCGGGACTGCGAGCCGGGGAAGGGACGGGCGGTCCCTGTTACCGGGATGGGCAGGGCCGGGCCGGGCCAGCGCCACCTCGCGGCCGCCGGGAGGGACCGGCCAGGCCTCGCCCCCCCATCACCGGCGGTCCCCGGGGCTGAGGCTTTTCAACCTCCTCCTAAAGGTCCGTGTTTTCCCCGCTATCGGGGAAAACCTGAGCAGGAGCATGGACAGTCCCTTCCTCAGAACTGAGGGCTTTGGCTCATCTGAGCAGTCCGTCCCTTTCCAGTCAGTCTTCTACTGGGCTGGAGGCTATGGCAAAGCAGATGTCATGGACTCCTGCAGGGATAACCTCTCCCTCAGATACAGTAGAAAGTATTCTCCAAATAACTCTCACTAATAAACGTAAAAGAGAAACAAACTCTAAATTCATTGAGCTAAATGGGTTGAAATATTCACTCCATGTCATGTTCACTCCAAATACATTCAGGATTTTGAGTACACGAGTGCTCTGCATACCATTTTTTCTCCCAGAGTGTGTTAACTTCTTTGTAAGCCCATAAGCATTAACTTACCTGTTCATCACCAACAGAATTCAAAGCTGCTGCAGGACAATACAAACATGGAATTTACAATAGAAATACAAACTGGAACCTCTCCTCCAAACAGCAGAGTGGGGTTTGCTGCATTGGCTACATGATGTCCATCACAACTAAATAGATACCTCTAACAGCTTTACAAACCCTATATACAGTTATCCTGAAAGGGAGCATGGGTTTTGTGTTTGTTTGCTGTAGACCGTTTATATGGAGGAAGCAGCATTTTCCTGGTGCCACTTCCAGCATCTGGACATGTGCTCTCTTTCCTCCTCATGGACAGATTTCCACAGGAAGAAGCTACAAAACAAGACCCAAAAGGGAGTTAGTTGTGTCTCCGGTGTTGGCACTCGCAGGGCCAGGTCTGCAGAATACATGGCAGATTGCTCTTACCCCTGGTCTGAACAACATAAAAAACTGCATTACATACAACAAGGACCATTTAGGAGGAGTTTCCCTTTTTCCTGTATCATAATGAAACTCAAGTTTTTATATGACTTCATAAGAGCTGCAACTTCTGGTCACTGGGGCTGGATGGCACCGTCATCTGCTCGGAAGGCAGGTCATAGGCTCAGTGCTGTAGAAGTCACAGAGAAACTTCAAAATTGCACAAATTAGAATAAAATTACTCTTCATGCAGCACCATACAAAAGCAAACAGAACTTGCCATTGCATGCTTCAGCAGCAGCACTGGACACCCAGCTCAGGCTTTGGAAATCAAGGTTCTGCTCCCTGTCCATTGGTGGCCTCCAACAAAATATTTTCTTGCCACATGACACATTTTTCTTGTCTTTTGAGTATAATACAATCCTCTGTAAAGTACCTTTATAATGCACGCACTGTGAGATATTCTAGCAGATGACACACTTGTCATTGCAACAGCTGATTCAGGTGAAGCACAAGGGGGCTTGATGCAGGATTTTACTTCCTCATTTCATTGTACATTGCTCTGAAGATGCCTCCCCAATGTTCCCATAGGAGCTTCCTCCTCCACAGCTGTAACCCTCCATTAAGTTTTCTGCCCACAAACAAAGCCTTCTGTCCATCCACACACAAGTTCTCAGCACCCAGACGTTACCCTGACAGTAGCTGTAGTCACCGGTATACGGGAGAAGTGTAAGAGAGAGAAGGAATTAATTATTTGAAACAGGATGGAAAGCTGCAAATAATGGGTTACACAGCAGGTTACCTGCTTTAAACCACCTTTTGGCACACCTGCTTCTGTTCAGTAATTTTAGATAGATCTTTGCATTTTAGGTGAACCGAACTATGCTCACATCTTCAGCAGATAATGTAAACACATCCAAAATAGATGCTATTGTACTAAAATCATGTGGTCTTGCAGTCTATGCAGAGCTTTCTCTGACAGGATTTTTAAATAAATCTCTGAATATCATCCTACTCAATTTGTAAGAAAACAGCCAGTGTTCTCAGCAGGAATAAATCAGCATCTCCACTAAAGTCCAAAATAGTCTCTTGCAACAAGCTTAAGTTGCAATGTTTTCCGCCATTATCTTCTAAACTCGGTTACTCACGGACAGCTCCTACCAGAGGCCTTGCTCCCACCAGTCTGCTGGAGCTTATCCAGCTGACTACTCCTGTCGTGGGAAGGAACACTCCAGGCTCCAGCTCCAGTAGAGGAGCACCAGTCTCTGCCACCGACTCCGCTGGATCTGGAAAGGGATGCTCCCAAATGCTGTCACCACTAAACTGTTACTTCAGCTGGCCTTCAATGAATGATGGTGAGTTAGAAAGAGAGCAAGGGAACACCAAATGTCAGCACCACCCATTCCCAGGGAAGGAATGCCTGACGCACACGTGGAGCCAAGGGAAAGCTCTGATTCTGCTCCTAGACAGCTGTCTGCCATAACAAACACCATCTCCTTCCTTTGCTCTGCTCTTCTTTCCAAATTAAATAGGAAGAAAATTACCTCACTCCACCTCAAAAGAAAAGTCTTGGTGTTGTTCAAATAGAAACACGGGTTGTCTGGCCTGGTCCCAACACCAAGTCTAATTAACAGAAGAGAGTTGAAATAAACAGGGGAGAAGTTGCTTATTTTCTAAATAAGTCTAAATTTATTCATTACCCTAGTAAAAAAAAAGGTTGGATTACAAGTGTCTGAACAGTATAAAAGTACAAAACAGGTTCCATAGATTTCTAATACATTAATACAAAGTGCATGACTACATACAGTTCATTTTGCATTACTACCAGGAATGGAAGAGGTGGGAAGGAGTAGGGGAAGCAGTTGGTGGTTGAAATCTAGCAATAAATAAATAAATACAGAAGAGATGATTTGTATCAGAGCACATCCTACCACCAATACTGCAGCCTTAGGTGTACAGAATTACTGATGCAGAAAACACAAATTCATATGAAACAGGTGTCTGCAAAACTAGCAAGGACTCTTGCTCAAGCCCTTATTAGACATGATCAACCTAGTTATGCTTTTATACAACCAAGTATCCATTATATCTATGGCTGGACTCGATGATTTCAGGTCTTCTCCAACCCAAATGATTCTATTTCATTGAGGATGAAAGCAAGGTAAGCAGCTTTGTCCTCCCTTCAGAACCTCCAGAGTTTAGGAAAAGCAAAATAAGTCCAACGAAAGCTCTAAGCTGTAAGGCTGTGATAAGTCAAAGCCCTGTTTCCCCTGATTTTCTTTCTCTCCAGAGGTTGGATTACCCAACAGAAGGAGAGGAAAAAAGAAAGAAAAAAAAAGCTTTGAGGGCAGAGGCTCCTCTTAAAACCTGCATATCTTTCCCTATTTCTATTTTCATTTGCTAAGTATTCCCACTTCAGGAATGGAGACTACATGGAAATCCAGTCCTAAACCCTACCCACCACAGTATTATGCTGAAGACTCTCACAAAAAGGAAAGCTTAAAATCATAGAATATGCTGAGTTGGAAAGGACCCATCGGGATCATCGACTACAACTCCTGGCCCTGTGCAGGACAGCCCCAAAGAATCACACCATGTAGCAATCCATCGCAGGATATCCCGAAAGAGTAATTGTAAGAAAAAAATCCCCCCTCCCCCCAAAACCAGGAAAAAAACAAACAAAAAAGCAGAATTCCCAACTCACACAAGTTAAACCTTCATAAAAGGAACATGAAGCAATTGGGAGCTAAAACGGCAGCACAATCTTCCAGGAAGCTGCTTCCACCCCACAAAGGCAAAAAGGGGAGCTTGAAGGAGTGTCACAATGATTTGCACATGAGCTTGTCTGGGAATCTATGTAGAAAGTATTATCTTTTGATCGTGAATGCAAACAGAGCTCTGCCTTGATTCAGCACAGCACCATTCTTAACAGAACTTTTCATATTCAGTATTCACAAAAGCGTTGATCTGGCAGCTGCTTAAACAAACAAACAGAAAAAACAAAACCCAAACACAGAGAAGCACTACAGGGGAAGGGTTTCAAAAGAGCAACTGTGAATCCAGACCCCAGGCTGCAATCAGATTACATCCCTGGACCAGAGCCTGATTTGCTTAGCGAGGGGTTTGGTTCTATGTCAGGTCCAAAACCAGGAGGAGTCTTGTTTGTGGTCACATTTCAGCTGCACTGGGCCAACTGAGAGCAGTTACTCGGTTCTGGCCATCATTTACACCTAATGTAGGCATCAAGATGTTTCTTGGTCCATCTCTAACCACCAGCTGGTTACTACACCACGCCCAGGGTGTCTGGTGATGGCTTAAAACAAAGTAACCTCCCATTTTGCTATGTTCCTCCTCAGCTAAGGTGGAGAGCTCTCCCACCCCTTCTGAGGAGGACTGTATGTTAGAGGCCTGCTCAATAAGCTACCACTCGCAGTAGAGATGTCTGCAGTTTACCAGTCTGTGTCACAAGGGAGGAATGAAATATTTGTCTTTGTTACGTCAGTAGTACAGGGTGAAATCTCCACACCTTTAAAAATATATATTTATATAACTAGAGAGGTGACTTATAACATTTCTATGTATTAGTTCATCTTATTGACTCATACATGTCTAAGAATGAAATATTTTCTTGGGGATTTAAGGGAGTTTACCAATCAACTTTTAAAGAAAAAATAAAAAAAAAGCCTTAAAACCACTGCTTCTTTCAATTACAGAAACATGAACTACATATACTTTAATATACAAACCCCCATCCTCATGTTCACTTGTGAAGTGAGTGTGGGGGGAAGATTAGACAACCTTGCAGCAGCATTCAGCTTTGCCAAGTGTTCCACAGCATCTTAAATATTATGTACAGTCTTTCTGAAAGGATACAAACTGGCTTCAGAGTTTGTGGAATTGTAGCAGTAAAACCCAAAACAGTTCTAGGGAATAGTCTTTTGGCAGCATAGCAGGTGTCCAAAGTGAACAGCCACTTTTCTAGTATTTTTCCAGAGAATAAGAGGATCTGTGTAACCTTCTGCAGCTATCCAAGGAAGTCACCACTCCTCTTGGGTGGAGATTGCTGGAGACTGTGGTCCTTCTTGTTCTGGCTTTTCAGTGGCAGACTTTTTATTGCTACAGCAAGGTTTGAAGAGATGAGTGTCTATGAGGACTTCCCCAAAACGACCTTTGTAAATAATTCCACAGCAGACCTTTTGCCTGGAAGAAATGGCAGGGAGACAGATACTTTGTGTGTTTAGAATATACAGAATTTACAAACATGCAAAAAATAAGTCTGACCCCAGACACTACTGAGCCTCCAGCTCAGAGGATAGGGACAAAAAGGCTGCTCATAAGGAGAAAACAAGTCTGTGTCTACATCCACAACACTGCTTTGGGGAAGAAATAAAAATATGGAGGAAAAAAATCCAAACATGTCTCTGCAAAACTAAGTCTCCCACTTTGCTTCCCAGGGAAGTTTCAGATACACAACTATCTGGGCTGAACCAACCTTGGCTACAATGCACTTGCAAACATTATTTGAGAGGAGGCAGCAAAGTCACAACAATTTCAATGGAGCAATTAGCTAAACAAGGGATTACTGTGTCACAACATGCAATAAAAGATAACAAGCTCATCAGCTCCCAGAAAACCTTGTGGTTTTCCTCCCACTCCAGGATTTATTGTTGTTTTTCTTTTTTTTTTCTTTCCAAATGACTACCATCACAGGTCAACCAAATCAAATGCTATGTTTGCTGGCAAGCTGAGAACACTCGTGTATTTGGCAACACATCACATCTACAGGGCATAGTTTTAAGAAAAGATAATGACAGATGGGAATATTATCTGTTGCTCCCAAAACCAGCAAAAATATTTTCCAGCACCTGCATTAGTATTTAGGAAACTGGAAGGAGATAGGGGAAAATGCCTCAAGTACACAGCATTTCTTCCCAAAGAAAAACAGGCAGGTGTCGTGTAATGCTCTGGGACTTAAATTATATCCTCAAACCAAAAAAAGTTCAGCAGCAACAAACTCCTGAAGAAGCAGAATCGAGCAGCCGTGCATGTGACATCTGTTGCCACCTGCACGGAGTGCACCTTTTTACCTTTTCCAGTATGTGAGATCTAAAAAGGAGAAAACCGGTGTTCTGCTGGACCCAGCGCTCATCTCCGTGTCAGAGCCATCGTCAGACTGGTTACTGTAACAGGGTGACTGAGCCGGGGAGGCACTGGAAGTCGTGCTGTGGGCATCAGAATCTGCGGGGGAAAGAATAAATGCCAAAATGAGGACACGTATCCAAAGACTTACCCTCTTCCTGACTTGTAAAAGGTCACACGTGGACTGGGAACAGAGAAACGGACTTTTTTTTAATTAATAAGATAAACCTAACAATGACAACCCATTTTTTTTTTAACTTGCCCTCACAAGGTTTCACTACAGAGGCAATCTGTCAGCATCTGCAAAGCAGACATTGCAACTAGAGGGGGTCCCTGCACATGAGAGAGGTTCAGGATCAGGCTTCAGTTCCTGGCTCTCAAACACAGCCCATGCAGACCATGCTCTGGGATCACTGAAGATCCTTCAAGACAACGGGATCTGCTCTTCACACCTACTACTTTCTCTCTCACTGTAACTCTTCTTTCTCACCTGTTCAGGTAAAATCTTGTAAAGCTCTTCTCTCTAGTGCATTATATGTGTGTGTGTGTGTGTGTGTGTGTATATTCTCATTATGAATTAGGTAGTATTGAGCTTTCGCTGGATCAAGACTATAAACTATGGACTCTGGGCAGACACACACACCTTAATAGAGTGTCTACTTGCCTATCTTTCAGCTCTCATCTCTAGCTGACACAGTAAAACAACTACATTAACTATAGCACATAGGAGATACAAGCTCTTTGGGTCAGGGCCTTTACTGATTCTTTGGAGACTTCTACTTCAAGCCAGGTAGGATAACTGAAGGAGAGAGAAGACCAAGTCACCAACAGTTAAGAAGTTAGGTTTGCTTCAGAAAAAAACCCTTAAGTACCAACATATTTTTAGAATATAACTGGCAGATGGCTTTGTTGGAAAGCTATGAATCCAAATCCATTTGAATAGTCCATGTGCTACTGGAAAGAAATCACTGAGACCAGCAGAGGAAGGTATAAGGAAACATGGTAAGAATTTAAAGTAGGGGTGGGTGAGGGAAAGTCTAGGCTAAATACAAAGCCTGGGTTGAAAACATGTATGCAAGGAAAAGATTGAAATCTTCTTGGGAAAAGAGAGATGAAAAACAGCCATAGCACATTACTGAGAGCAGGGGGAAGCCTCTTCCAGATTCAGCTTCCAAGAGGGTCTCGCCCAAGACGTTCTTTTTAGAGATGTCATTTAAGTGTTGGACATAAGCTACAACTACCCACTCTTTCAAGTCAGGCTTCACACTCCCCCCTTGCCACTTCCCCACCTCTGTCTTGCAACCCACCCTGCACACACCTTCTTCCTCCTCATTCCACCCCCTCTCCAAGGTCTAAGAGAACAAGAGGTTGTGAAAACAGGCAGCGCCCAAATGTGTGAGTGTACAGTCAAATCTAGATGGTGATTCAACTTGGCCAGTTAACTGTAAGCTATGTGAGGGGAGGCTCAAGTTTATTGCCAAAATCTCTCTGGATCCACTTACTGTGCCGCTTGAATTCCTTTTGCAGTTTGCTGATTTGATTGCTCTTTATTCTGCTTCCAGACAGAGTTTTCATTTTCTTTGGTTTCAATGTTGTTTTAAGACTGGGTCCAGCCCTGGCATCTACCACCTAGAACACAGAAAATGCATGCCTAACACTTCTGCATCGTGCCCAGATACTGCCCCAGCCAAGGCACCTGTACTGACTTAGCTAAAGGTGCTCAAAACCAATTTAGTTAATCCAAGGCAGTTCTGTGCAGTGACACTCTTATGTTTCATTTAAATCTGGCTTTTAAGAGGCTGAGTCTGTAGGAAAACGCAGAAAACTAGTTTAAAAGCACATTTAGTTCAACTTTTGCCCACTTACCAATTTTTGACAAATTCAGTTTAGGACACAACAGTTGTTTAAACTAATGCAGGCACAGTTAGGAGTGTCGGCCAAGCACTTGCCCTGGAGTTTTTGGTTTTTTAATCATAAATTTAACCTCTGAGCAAAGCTAGTGGTAGTGATAACTATAGTTCTGGCTCCCACTACCATCAAGGCTTCCTGGATAAAGATTATTACATACACAAGGAATCCTGATCATCTTCCCAGCCCTAGGCCCAAATTGAATTAGATGTATCAAACAAAAATATATGAGTGGGAATTGCTGCGAGATATTAGTCATTGTAATTATCTGGTTAAATGACATTGATTTATGTGTTGCTGGAGCAAGTCACTTGCTTAGGAAAAAAAAAAGCAACCAATTTTGGATAGAGGCCAAATTTGAAATGTTTTGAGTGTCATAAGAGACTTTTGGACAAAGTTATGAGCTTGTGAAAACAAGGAATTACAAGGTAAGTCAGTCTGTGACTCCATCTCGGGCTTGCATAATCACCATTTGCACATAAGCCAAATGAAGGCAGGTGAGAGCCACAAAACAGGAAATACTCCAGGAAGGATTTCGAGATGCTGAGAGTGGGAAGAGAGAGTGTGGGGGAAAGAGCAAACCCCAAATCTTAGCCAGCACCTCCCCTCTCTAGAAAGAGTTGGTTTGGGGATGGAAGAGAAATAAATTACTAACGTGATTCCAGTTTTTTTTGGATCCTGCTGGTAATTTTTTCCATCTTTTCACCAAAAGAACACAGGCATTGCAAATATCTCCTGAACGGGCCTCATGGAGCCTGGTAAAAACAAAAGCAAAAATCACTTAACTACCGTTAATAAAAGCATATCCCCACTTGATAACAGCAAGAAGCATAAAAATGGATGAATAAGAGGAGTTCTCAAGTTCTGTTTTCAGGCATTACAAGTCATCCAAGGTGCTCAAACATTGCTGTTTGAAGACCAGGTCTCACTTTCAAAAAGCACTCTTCCACATAGAAATAAAAGGTGTCCTAATCTGCTTCCAGAGGGGCACGGAAAACAACAGTCCTGTCACCTTCAGGTTTTGGGGTTTTTTTCCCCCCAAAAAGCAGAAAACAACACCCAGTTCCAGTGGGTTTATTATTTTGATTGGAGAAGGAGGAATAATCACATTCCTCAAATGTACATTTGGGAACAAACACGAGCAGCTTATTCAGGTCTTAACTTTCTCACAGAGCTTCAAGGATGAGTAACAAATACCACCTAACACACTCCCACATAAGCACAGGATAAGGTTTCAGAAACACCAGTCACTGGAATGACAGCAATACTCGCTCCCTTTAACAAGCTTTCTTCAGGAATCATCTCTACTGCTAATCCAGGCTAAAGGAAATATAAAGGGGAAACACTAGAATTTTTCAGCTATTTAAACAGGAAGACTTTGAAGATTTATAGATGAATGGGGCAGGCTTAGGTATTTGCTCAGTGTTAAGAGTGCATTTTTACCTTGGCAAACAGAAAGCACAAGACCAATGGCCCTGGTACACTGCAAGCTGCTTCACTGTCGTTAACATCAACCAAAAAAAACAGCAATGTATCTTCACAAAGTCTTTGACTGCCAAGGACAGTAGTCAAGAAATATGATAAGGAAAAGTGTCACCACCAGATTTCTGTACAAAAATCCATGGTAAATACAAAGCACTATGAAGTTGTACATGAAAGCAGTGTTTCTAGAAAAGGGGCGGGGGGAGGAATATTTATACAAAATTTCAAAGCTCTTTGAAAGTATTTAAAAAAAATTTAAAAGGTCACAGTAATTGGCACAAGAAATCACTCATATTTACAGTTTTATTTACCAGTGCCTTCAAGCAACACAACCTAATTTGAAAGCTAATTACTTGATGCTCGCTTTTTCCATCAGAAGGGGTTTCCAATGAGAAGTTTTAATAGCACGTTGACATGTCCTATTTGAACAAAAAAACAATATCCATAACAGGTACACCACATAAACTGCTAAATATTTACTCCTAAAGTTTTATCTAACATTCTTGAATCTTCAGAGCCACAGAGAGTCCCCAGGGACTTGTACAGTTCATCACTTTGTGTGGGTATTTACACCTTTGTGGAACAAGTGAAAAAATGCAGAGTTTGAGATGGGTTTAAATCCCTGCAATGTGCTGTGAGGTGGGTGAGGCATGAGCCCAAAACTTTGCTGTTAAGAATGAGCAGCTCTCCATGGGCAGTAACAGCAGACCAAAAATTAAAAGGTACCGTACACAGCAGCAGAGGATCCAGCCCCTCCTTGTCTGCTCAGGAAAGCTGTGAGGAAGCCTCAGGCAGCCTTTTCCCACCACTCACCTCTGCTAACCTAATCTTTCAGTCAAGAAAGACAACACATCAGGTTGGAGGCCTGGAGATCAATGTCATAACTGACCACTGACGTTGACTAAAGAAAGATTCTTACCCAAAACAATTCTGGAAATCCTTTTCATAACGTTTGCTGTCAGTGAAACGGGAACTGGAAGACTTAGCTCTGCAAATACAGCAGCCCTCTATACTGCGATACATCTTCGGTTTGTGAAAGCCAAACATCTTTTCTTCCCAGCAGCAGCCTGAGAAAACAAAGAGAAACTGGTGTTACTTATCACTGTAGATACTGAAAGGAAAACCTGGGCAAAGGTAAATTATAATTCCGATGGGAAACTGCTAGATTGGGGCACCATTTTTTTTATCCCATGTTGCCTCAGAACAGCAGAGGCACCTAGAATGCACTTGTTAAAAAAATTATGTAGTTAACAGCTGGAATATTAAGCAATACCCAGCAGGACTCCTAACAACCTCATTTACTGCACGAATCTACTCTAAGGGCACATCTAGAACAGCACAACCCAGAGGTGTGAATGCAGCTGACTCGGCTAATGAAAGCCCTATGTATGTGGTAAGACAGGCTGCAGGACAGGCCACGTGAATCTGCCCAAGCCCCTGGATAAGGAGCTGGCAGCTGAACTCCAGGTCACTGGAACTACCTCATCACCACCACCTGTGGTTGGAAATATCCCTGCCAAACCTTGGTGAAAGTGAGTAGGAGTCATTTTTAAATGAGCTGCAGTCATACCTCGAGGCTGTAGGGCAGACATACCTGAAAAGCCGCTCTACAAACAGCAGGGTGGAGTCCCACCCAGCCCTCAGTGGCCATGTCTGTGCTGCAGGACCCAGGAGCACTGCTCTGTTCTCAGGCCTGGGTGAGCATCCCAGCCACATCCCAGCTCCATGTCAGCACATGCTCTGTTCTCGCCTTCCTGCCTTCCCCACCCTGCTTTCCATGGGAAGCAAACCTTACTAGAAAAGGGCCAGGGAGCAGGACCCTGGGGCACATCTCAGCATGTGCCTACCACACATTGCTGCCAATAACACTGGAACTCCAGTTACAGGGAATTTTTTAACCACTAGCTCTGCAAACTCGGCGCCAACACAGAAAGCCAAAAATGCCATCCTGCTCTCAGAGGTCTGCCTTTTCTTTCCCTAAGCTAGGATTTGCTATCAGAGCAGGTATCACACAGTGAGGCTGTTTTCCAGGCAGAAACTTTTCAAGTTAGTCACAAGTGGATTTACTGCAGTCACCACGACACACGATGTCCCCACCACCAAACAAGTTCTCCCCTAGTGCCAGCTACTCCCCAGTGCAGATTCCTGTTAGGCACAGTCTGACACGGCATGAGAAGCTGTCAGAGCAAACACAGTTCCCACAGCACTTCAAAAAACCAAACCAACAACTGAGCAAAGCTGGTGCTTTTCTGGCGCTGGGCCTGGACACACAGCAAGTCCTCACAGGCCACACAGCATCTGCCTCATAACACAGACAAGGACTGTTCCAAGAAGTTCTCTTTTGAACAGACCCTGGTGCAAGGTTTGCCTCAACCACCTGCTGCAGGGAGTGAGCAGCCACCTCTGCTGCTTATCACGTATTATCTGCTCAGAGAGGGGACAGGCCACTGGCTGCAGGAAGCTCCCTGAGAAGAGGTTCCCACTGCTGAGAACTTATGCTTTTAAAAAACTAAAAAATTGGATGGAGCCCTGCAAGTAACACATTTCCCCCTCTTAACAAAAGACCAAGTCGTCATATTCCCGCAGAAACTACCAGAGAACTACCTGGCCTTCCCACAGATGCCACTGAAATACCCAGCAGCTCAGGCAGGGCTTTTGGGAGAGCAGCATCTCCATCACTTGTGGGCTAGTCTAGTGAGAGGGAACTCCCAGTCGCTTCCCAAGGCCCAAGGATTGCCAAGTCCCAGCAACCCAACCAGGGTTACTGGTTTATGTATGTGGCATAGGCATCTGTCCCCAAATCTTCCACCTGAAGGAAGGTAAGGAGTGTAATTCTAGTATCTTCCAGTGGGACAGAGAAAATTAAACTCAAATCTTCAGTCTCTACTGCCAAGACTTGCCACATCATTATGGCAATAAAACAATTTGAAAAGCAGGTTCAGGTGAGGTCAAAAACATGCTTCCACAAAACAACTGTATGTAGCGTTGTGCTTACCTCACTGACAGAGAGATTTTGTGCAAGGAAAAGAGATCCTCTGCGTTTTTGTGGGACCACAGCAAAAGCTACTGAACCACCCAGGCCTAAGCACAGTCTTCCACACACAGAGGTGAAAATACATCCCCCTCAACCACAGAGGGGAAGATCAAGAGCACAGCAGCAGCGCAAAATAAACACACAGTTTCCCAAGCTGCCGAGAACAAGGGAAAAGCAAAAACAGTATCCAATATTTTTGGTTAATACTCTTACACAAAATCCATTAAGGAACACATATCCAGCTGAGAGCGCGTAGGTTTACATTTCAGCATAGCACACACAAGACCACTTGGTGCCCACTGAGCCTGAGTCTCCTTGCAATTACGACCACAAAAACACTCAGAAAGAAACCAGTCAACTCCCCATAAGGCTCCTCTTGGCTTTGCAAAGCCTGTTAATGGCAAGGGACTAATGCAAGCAGAATGCCAAGGGAACCCTCCACGCTTAGGAGAGAGATGGAGGGGATAGGTGTCTCCTTTTCCCCCCCTACCCCATCCCAGCTCATGCTGTCTACCACAGGCTTGAGGTGCTGTGTTCCTTTCTTCACATTTGCAGCACGCTCACCTAGGGGTACCATCTAGGGGCTCACTGAGGGATGGTTACCACCCTCAGCTTCTGCTGGCTGTGTTTTCAGGGACACTAAATTAGCAAACTAAAGCACATCCAAATCAGGTCAGTATCCCTGCCCTTTCAAGGAAAATACACAGCAGTGTCCAGGCAAACACTTGGAGTATGTGTTTTGTTTCTTAGCATCTGATGTGCTTCTCCAAGAGACACTCTATTATGAACACTGTTTAACAAGCCCCTAGAGATCCAACAGCATACTCAGCTGGGAATTTTCAACTTCCAAACAGCAATTTTAGATGTTGTTTGACTACCTCAATGGTAAATTCATGGTCTGGTACTTTTATTTAGAAAGTCCAAGACTCACTGCAGACACAAGGTTCATCAATGCTGCAAAACCTATGCAGCAAGTACATCTTGACTGCTGCTGCAAGGCAAGAATAGAACTCATATCAACATCAACAATGCGATTTGCTTTCTAACCCAGATTCTTCCAGAAATCCAGACGCTAATAAGATGATCTCTGTCACCAGCTGGTATTTACACCACAGTAGAACAAGATGTATTAATGTTCTGGCAAAGACTGGCATCAAACACATATTCTGAAAATATTTTGTTTTGCATCATTGCTGCCATTCTCACAGGAGCAGCCTTTCAACACCATCCTTCAATAGAAAGGAAACTAGTGCCATCTGTTTCCCACTTGATGAATGGTCAGCAACAGTATTACCATACATCATGCCTGAATGGGGAAGAGCTAGTAGCAAAACCACAAGTTAAACAGATTTCTCTAACTACTGCATTGAAGTGCAGTTATAAATGGAAGGCGTCGGTCCAGTCACACATTTAATCCTAAACAGTTGCCATTTGACCATTATACACTAAATATTCTGTCAGCTGGAGAGCTTAATAGCTAATATGCACTTAGAAGTACATAATGACTGTGCCATTTGAAAGGTTTGCAATTTAGATCTCAAATTAGAACTAGGGAGTTAGACTGCCAGCTACCCTAACACCTGAATCTCAGCTGTGGTATTTTAACCATGTGAAATTCGGGACAGATAAAAAGATGGCAAGTCAGAACTAAGTAACTTGTGAAGAAATTAGAAAGAATTACACAGCCTAATTTTGCCAAACTTAAGCATATTGTTAACGTTATTGAAGCTTGTTATTATTTGCCAAATTTAGGCATGTCATTAAAATATATGACATTTTTAAAATCAGCAGTTGTGCAGAAGCCAAAGGGACAGCTCACCAGCAAAGAATCAGAAATCTCAGTGGAGTCTATCTGTCATTCTACAGAAATGGAGATTTATCTGCATTAGCAGGGAAGCTGGATTCCCCCAAGTCAGGGGAAAAGTGGTTCTCCTCCTCCTCCCTGGTCTCCCTCTCTGCAGCTTCTCCCTGCAGAAGTTGCTATTCCCCCAAGTTCTGCTTTACACAACTGCTTTAGCAACTTGAACGGACTCAGAAAAGACGCCAGGAAAAACCTCTCTCCATTTTTCTGTCCTCTCACTTTCAGAAAAGCAGCATCAAAAATAGAAACTTGTCTTGCAAAAAAATTTGGAGTTAGGAAGAGAACAATAAAGTAGGTGGGAAATAAAAGAATCCCCACACCCTGCTTATTACCTTTGTGAAGTTTGGTACAAAGCAGCATGCACCATTACACGTGTGAAAATGGTTTTGTGCTTTTGTTGCCTGTCAGGACTAGAATTTGGTGCTTGGTTTTCTTTGCAAAATTTAATTTGATGATCTAAATTAGAAGGAGGCATCGTTGTAGATGCTCGTTAAGTTTTCACTTTACGGAAGAACTTCTGAACTCTTTGATTTTAAAGTAAGCTGAGCCACTTCCATTTGCTTTTCCAGATTCTTTCTGCATTCTTTCTGATCACTCAAGAAGAATGAAAACCTTTTATAATAGAAAGGATGGAATTCCTAGAAGGCAGGCATGTCTCCCTTTGTAACACAATTATCAGGCCAGTTGGAATGAACATGCTTACCTGCTTGTTGCAAAGATGAAAGAGAAGCATTCCCTGGAGTTAAGGGAGACCAGAGGGATGCCAGTACAACTACTCAGTACCTTTCCCTCTTCCTATTTCCTCATCCTGACCCTGGATCATTCACCCTTTGTACAAATCCAAAACTGCCAGTACATTGTCACAGAAGAGCAGAACAATTTGATTTGCCTTTATGTGTACAAAACAGCCTTGGCACAGCCTCCCTCAAGTTGGTCTACAAAAAAAATACAATCTAGCCTACATATGTTGATGCAGCCGGTTCCTGTCAGTAGAAGTCTCACAATTGTTGTCTCTATAGCATCTCTTTGGAACTAAGAAACATAGCCAAAATGGTATGATTTTTTTTCTTTCTTTTAAAGGAAAAGAAACAGATGCCTTAATATAGAAAGAATATACACGCTCTGCCTTTTGCATCTGCATGTGCATACACCCAGGCACATGCACACACACGAAAAATGCTTCCAGAGCTGTCTAAGGCGCCAGGAGCAGAGCTGTTTGTCTCGCAATAAATTCTTGGGCCTGTCCCTCCACTGAAATAAACTGCAATACCTCTACTGAATATCAACTGTAGGACAGAAAATTGTACATCTACAGAGGAGCTGATCTGTATCAGAGACTCAACGTAAACATACCTCCACCATGAGTTTACACGCTGCAAAAAAACCCCCTTGGAACAGAAGTTAAAATTGGATCCCCCAAAAAACACTTTAACGTGCACGAAGCCAGAATGCTCCAAGGATGAAAGAGACCGATCTCATTGGGGTCATCTGAAAATGCAATTTCAGTATCTGCAAGAACATTTGGTCATCTGTCCTTATAGCTCAAAACAGATTGATTAAGTTTCCAACACCCATAACTTGGAACTGTGCATATTTTACACTGTTCTGGTCCCCTATATTCTCAGATTCTCCTTCCACTTCCCTTCCTCTTTCCACCCAAAACAACTTTACTTGGAGGAAAGCTGTATTTGGCCTTTACAGCCCAGGACACATCTGAATATAACAGCATGCTGTGGAGTTTTCACTTGATGTGCTGAGCAAAACCAGCAAAATTCAAAACTACATCATCAGGAATCTTTTCTCTGCCAAAGTAGGTAACTCACTCTTTTGCTGGTAGTTGTCCACAGCTACTGCAGCTCAGAGCTGCAGTAAAATTTTAGCACACCAGATGCAACTGGCAGCAAATACTCAGCACGTACCAAAAATCAAATTGGACATTTCTTTCCCACATCTGAGCATTCAGGACATCCTGGCTGGGTCACAAGCTGTTCCGAGTTAAGTTTTCATATGCAATCAAGTCACAAAGGAGCCTAGTTACCTGCTGATCTTCATTGGGAAGTAAGTTTCTAGCCCACTTGAACTACAGAACTGAAGGGCTAAGTCACTTGGGTGTTCCTCTAAACTGCCATGTGGTTAGTCCTCAAGAAGGGATAGGCCAAAGCATGAAAACAGTAATCAGTAAGATTTGCATAGGGGAAAAAAAAAAATAAAAAAATTCCCTAACCTGCCCCACCTGCAGACATTCCACCTTGAAAGATGACTCCCCCTGCCCGAAACTCCTGTTGCATAACTAACATCATGCTCAGCCTGAGCACGAGCCCAACAAGGAAAACCCAGGATGTTCTTCAAACAAATGCTGGAGTTCAGTCTTTGATGCTTATCTGAAAACAGTCACCACAGCTATTATGATGCTATTTGCAATCACCTGCTACTGAAAAACCATCACAGACACTTGAGATCATGAGACACTGAACAGTTCTGTTTGTGTTTTTTGGCTGGGGTTTTTTTTGTTTGTTTTTAAAGAGGGTAACATACCTAGATGGGGATTTGAACAGAAGAAGTAGTAATTATTTGGCAGAATAGCTGAAGTGACTTCATTAAAAAAGGATACATTTTCATTTCCTTAAGTAATATTACTGATAATTTCACTTGGACTTTGGACTAAGCACATTCTACAACGGCAAAGGTTTAAGTTGTGAAATGGAGTTCTGCTCATGCATTCTGCATAACCTCAATTTTCAAGCCCCAGCTCCCTTCTTTGTGTTAAAAAGCAAGTGCTACAAGCGGTGCAAGTGTGAAGCTGATTGTCAAGTAGAACCCTGTGTATGTCGTTGATCTCGGTTAAGAAAGAGGCACAAAGCATCAGCTATTAAGAATCAATGCAAAGCAGAATTTGGTAATACAGAGGAGCTGCTCAGCACGAATAAGACAACAAACCGTTACAGTTTTAACTTTATTTTTAACCTCTGTGAATTTATAATATCTTTTAACAACTTTTACTAAGAAGTCAGTGATATTTTCTTCTTAAAGGAAGACTGATCACATAGGCAATTAGCTCCTTTTAGAGAATGAAGTGAGGAGGAATTTTTCCCAGAGGCGCTGGCGCTCAATCCCACCTACTTTCAGTGGGAGCTGGATGCTGCATGCCTGTGGGTGTGTTTGAAAATTCCAACTTGTTACTTGCTGACTCTCTACCACAGACCACAGATCCCAAGGAACCTAGAATTTACCTGTGTGCCAAAGGAGGTCAGTGTCCACTGGTGTCGGCAGAAAGGTTTCTAGTTCACAGTCTGTCCCTATGGTGCAGAGTTTGTGCGATCTTGTTCTCTTTATTTGAAAAAGCTGTAAACTACACATTGAAATTGTCTGTGTGCAGACTGGAGAGAAGGGGGTGCACACCCAGCACATGGCTGACAGAAACTGTCTCACCTTTGTACGTACACCCACAGTAGTAAAGGAGTTTGCTGAGGAACCATTTCTCTCCTGGCGTGCCTTATCAACCAGTTAAAGAGTTGTCTCTATAGCCGTCAAACTGCCACCTTCCTAAGCGCCGAATTAAAACTCAAAATGAAAAAGAGAGCATCACTGGTTGCGCTCAAGCACATTACACGGTCTCCACCACAAGTGCAAAGCTATTGCCATTCTGGGCTCAATTCAGGAGGCTGGGCCTTCTCCTCCCCACTCCCCAGCCACGAGGGGACGGTGGCAGGGCCCGGCCTTGAGCCCAGAGAGACACGTGTTCAGGCACACAGCGCCAGGTCGGGGGGCAGCATCCTGCGCCAGCTGCCTGCACAGCCACAGCGCGACTCCGAACTTTTTTGCAATTGTAATGATTATTAAATAATTTGGGTCCGAAGGACGGGCCGTCAGCAGACTGACGCAGACAAGGCTCTTTATAGTATAAACCGGGGCCGTTCCCGCCAGGAAAGAGCCACCGGGGGAGCCCCGGGGCAGGCGGGATTCAGCGCCGCTCGCTGCGTTAAGGGACGGCCCGAGTAAACAACAGGTTTGGCAGGTCCCTTTAAATCCCCTTCACGAGATGGATGTACGAGAGGAGTCGGCGACTTTTACCTCGCGAAAGGGAGAGCGCGACTGGGAGCGCTTCCCCGGCACAAAACACTGCAAGTTTAAAACAAATACAAAACAATAGCGAGTAAGAGATGCCCGAAAAGGCAGAGCCCGGTCGCGCCGCTCCCGCCGCTTTCCGCCGGGCACCGCGTGGCGTGGGGGAAGCGCCGGCCCCGGGCACGGCCCCACTCCCCCTCGTTACCGCCGGCGGGGCTGGGGCCGGAGCGGGGACAAAGACCCCCCCCGGGGCGAACGACCTACTTTCGCGGGCGGCCCCGCCGGTCAGGTGGAGCACACGCGGGTGGCCGCGCCTTCCCCCCCCTCCCTCTCTCCCTCCCTCTGCGGGGCTGCCAAGCGTTCAACTCGCCGAAAGACGAATAAAAATTAAAAATAAACGAGAAGAGCGCAGGAAGGGGAAGGCGGCGCGCCGGGGAGGAAAGCCCCGAGCGCGGAGGTGGGCGCTCCGAGGCGGCCCCCGCGCTGCAAACGCCGCCCCACCACGCGGTCTCGGTGCAGCCGCCCCATCCGGCACCGGGGGGGAATGCGGAGCGGCGGGAATCGCGGATCCAGCCGCACCAACGAGCGCCGGGACCCCCGTCCCGGCGAAGCGACGGCCGCCGCCCCCCTCTCCGGTCCCGTCCTCCCCCCCCGCCCCGCGCCGGTTCCTCATGGCTCGGCCCTGACGTAATTCAAACATGGCAACAGTTTCACTTCAAAGGGCCGTCGCAGACCTCCCAGCAACGCGGTCACGCCGCGGCGGGGGCGATGCGGACCCTACCCCGGACCCCCGACCCCGCGGCAGCCCCGGGGCGACGGGCGGGGCTCCCCCGCCCGCCCCAGCGCCGTGCGCGAAGCGCGGCGGTGCCACGGGGAGCGCGGGCGCATCCAAAGTTTCGCCGCTCCTCCAAACTCCTCCAAAAACGGCAGCCAGCCCCCTAAAAAACAGCGTCCCGCGCGGAACAAGTGTCACCCCCACCGACACCCCCCCACACGCCAGGGCCGAGCCCCCCCCGGCGCGGCCGAGCGCTGTCCCCCGGCGCGCCGGGAGCCGCGCCGCCCGCAGCACATGCGAGCCCTTTGTTTTCCCTGCAGCCGGGCGCTGCCTACGTGCCGCGCCGGGGGCACGCCACCCGCCCCCCTCCCGCTCCGCGCAAACGCCTCCCGGAGCCGGGAGTTAAAACTTGTTGGCGCCGGGCACGGGCACACGCCGGCGGGGACAGGAGCGACTTGCAGCGGCGCTGAGCTGCGGGAGCGGCAGGACGCCATCGCCGCCCGCCACACTGTCCTCCCCAAGCCGGCATCGCCGCGCACCGGGCCGGGGACAGGAGGGCGAAAGGCCCCACGCCGCGACCTGTGCGACCGACAGCACGTGTCACACGCCAGCCCACAGACACGCGGTTTTGCCCCGTCTCAGGGCGTGCACGCACTCCGACCCCTCCGCGAGTAGCAGCGATACCAGAAAAGCAGCTGCCAGCTCTCCCCGCCGTAAAACACGGTGAGGGAGGGATGGCGGGCACCGGCGGGTCCCCCTCCTCTTCCCTTCCCTCCGCCGCGCCGCTGGCACCAAGTTGTGCTGGCTGGCGCTACAGGTGTGCGCTGCGGGGCGCGCCCGGGGCCGCACCTGCGGCAGCCGCTCCGCACCGGGAAGGCACGGCCGGCGGGGACACGCAGCCCGCGTGGCGAGGATGGGCAGCCGCGGCCCGGGAAAGGCGCCGTGCAGCCCGTCATCGCCAGGCAGCCCCGTCTTCCCAACCCTCTCCGCATCTTAGGACCGCTTTCGGAGTTAAATCATAGGAAAGTAGCTACTCGTTCGCCCTAAAGGCTTGGGGCTTTAGCCGTACTTTGGGGCTGAAAGCACAAGTCAGAGTTATCGGGATGGGTCTACAACAATGCGGGGGGGCGTTTCTCCCCGCCCGCACCTCATTTAAAACTCCACTCATAGAAGAAAAGGAAAGGGGGAAAACGCCACGCTTGTCAAACAGTTTCGAGGCAGTAAAGTCTTTTTGCCGCTGCAGAAACTGCAGAAACGCACCGGGGCAGTAAAACTTGTGTGGAACAGAAACCACCGGCTGCTGGACTTTAAAAAAAAAAAAAAAAGAAATAAAAAAATCCCCCACCTCCCAAAAAAAAAAATTAGTAAACCCCACAAAGCCCCAAAGGCTCAAAGTTTAAACCCGCCGCCCGCTCTCGCCTGTACTTTTCCTTCCTCCCCACCGAGGACCAAGGGGAAGCAGTCACTCACCGCCGCGCTGCGCCCTCCAACACGCACACACACGCGCCCTCCCGTGCGGTGCGCGGGGCTCCCGCCGCTGCGCGCGCTCCCGGATCCCCGCGCTCTGCCGGCGGGCGGGCGCGCGCCCCTCCCTCCTTCCCGCCCGCCCACTCTGCCCTGCCCGCCCCGCCCCCGCGCCGCTCTGCGCAGGCGCGGTTCCCACGGCCCCGTTCTGCTCAATCGAGCCCCCGGGCCGCGCGCGCCCCGCTGTCCTTTTAAGGGAGAAAGGGCCGCGCGGGAAGCGCGAGAGGGGGCGGGGCCCGAGGGAGGGGGCGGGGCCCACGGGGACGGGCGGAGGTGACTTCACGCGCGCCCCCTCCCACCCTCCCCACCCCTCCCCCCCCCTCCCCCCCCGCCCCGCACCTGCCTCCCGCCCCTCCCGCCGCATCCCCCGGAACGGCACCGCACACCGCCACGGCACAGCACAACAACGCGGCACCGCAGCCGCGACACGCCGCTCTCCCGAGCGCGGCGCGTCCCGTCCCCCGCCGCGTGGAGCGGCCACCGGCGCTTCCCCGCACGTGGGGGGGAGGACACTGGCGCTGAACCCCTCGGGCGGGGCGTCACGGCCGCCAGGAGTAAGAAGGAAAGTTGTGTTTGTTTTTTTTTTGTTTGTTTGTTTGAGTTTCTTGTTTTGTTTTATTTTGTTTGATTTTTTATGTGTTTTTTTTTTTTTCTGATCTTGGGAGATTTTTTTTGCCATTATTTTTTTTTATCATTATTTTATTTTTAATTTTTTTTTCCGCGCTGCATTCATTTTTTTTTAAAGTGCTTTAAAAGTCGTCATCGGCGGCTTATGCAATTTTTTTTTTCCCGCGGCGTCAGAATGAGCGAATTACAAAAAAAAAAAAAAAAGAAAAAAAAAATCGCGTCATCGCAACCCTCGGTTCACGCTCTTTTGTGCGACTTTGGAAGAGCTGCTTCACGAGGTGGAGGGCGGGCTGTGTTGAAATAGGTTTCCTTTAAAAACTATGTCAGACGGATTAGCATGTGATATTCAAGGTAACACCTAAGGAGTTATGACTTAGCACCATTACAGCCGGTAACTGCAATAAAGTTTGCAAGCTTCTCCCGCCCGGGCTGACACTCAAACTGAGCCCGAAGATGGAGAGCCTTCTTTCAAACTGTTTAAAAGTTTCCTACAGAATGAACTGCAGCTCAGGCACAGTGTGTGCAGTTGTTATTGAATACTGTAAAACACTAAAATAATGCCAATGAGTATTTCTGTAACAATTTTGTCTTTTATCCTGATAGTGACCTTTTCAGTCTAATCCTTATTTAGGCACAGATTTAGCAACTCACAGAGAACTCCTGCTGAAATGATTTTTCTTTCAGCAGCAGCACTAGCTAACCTCCGGGAATTTTCAGGAGAGGACAGGCTACTTTTCCTTACCTCGATCTGAGCATCTCACATCTTCCCTATTTGCATTTAAATCCTTGGTAATTCTACAGCATCTCCTTCCTCCATGCTTCAAAACCAGACAGTTTGAGCACAAAGTGTGGGAGGATGGCTCCCAGGGAAGTCTCCAGGTTATTATGTGAACTTTTGGGGGGTTTGTTGGTTGATGGGTTTTTTTTGGTGGTTTTCGTTTTGGTGGGGTTTTTTTGTTTGTTTGTTTTTTGAATGACCACAGTGTGCTGCTTTTGGTACCAGTGCTTCCTTCCGGACACAGCTAAACCAAATCACATTCAATTTGTGTAGCAAATGCTGAATATTTTCTCAAAATACATCTATAACTGTCCTGGTTTCAACTAGCCTAGGGAACTCTTCCAGTGCTTTTGGCAACTTTTGTTTGCACATAACATGTGTCTGGGTTTATCTCCCTCTTTCTTTTTGGTTTGAGGGAGCGATTCTCCCAGATTTCCTCCCACTTTTTCCCCATTTTTTTGTTCTCCATACTTCTCAGGCCCATCACTGACATTCCTTTTAGTCCAGTGCCATCTAGTATGGCATTTAAATCCCCAAATGAGGATGAAACGGCATTTTCAAGGAGAATTCTCATAGATATCAAGCTGCCTTTTCAGCACCCAGTGGAACCAAGGGAATCTCTCACTGCCGATCAGTTGCTGCCCTCATCATCACCGTGCTGAACATCCATGGAACAGCTCAGGGTGGGCTCTGACTGCAAGCAAACCAGGGCCAGGACAACTGATGGGGTATTTATTTCACAGCTTTATGCCCTTATACTCCGAGTTTCACAAACACAGTTGTTGCTGTAACCTGGGGAAGATTTGAGTCTCCCAACACGGAGTTGCTCCGGCCTATGAACAGCTCGGCCAGTCCTGGCCTTTCAGAGGAAAACAGCTTCTGCCCCCAGAAAGCCAAATGGCAACAGATGAATGAAAAACATGGTTAAACCCTTCATTTCTGAAACATCTCCAGTTTCCTTGAAGTGTTTGCTGGTGACATTTCAGGGCTGCCCTGTAACTCGACAATGGGTTGAGTTCTCATTTTTGGCTGGTAGCCAGCTTGCAAATAATTAAAAGACACTTAAATAACTAATGAGCTTTCACCCAGGTCCCTCTAGCCCTTTGCCCTTGAGCAGGCCACTTGTGCTCCCCACACCATCAGAGGGACACCTTGTCTGACCTTGCTGTGTGGATAGAGGGTGATGAAAAGTAGCTCCAAACCTGGGACAAGCCTTGGGAGTTCCATTTGAAAACATAGAAACAACACATGCACCTTTACACCTCATTTGACAAGGCTCTGTTTTAAAAAATTAAGCATCTTCCTTTCCACTCAGAGCATGGCATAAAGGAGGAATATGGGATTTCATGGAGATCCCAGGTGACCTGGCATATGAACTTTAGTCCAGGGAATTTATTCTCACCCAGATCAGTTTTAAAAGACATTTACTTTAAGAATGCATGTGGTCTCTGGAAAACTAATGGGACTGTTCTGTGTTCCAGTTAAACTGGTACCTTTCCCGCATGGGCTCTTTATTATTTCATCTGGGAAGCTAAATTATTTCAATGGTGTAATAATAAAACTAAACATGAGGGGTTTTTAAAGATAAAAAATACATTTGTCATCAATGCTGAGGCAGAGGTGCTAACAGAGAGGAAAAGTAGGGCATTTCCCAGCTAGGACATCTGATCCTATTGTGTTATTTTTCAATATTAATGAATAAGTAAACACAAATAGGCTGCTTGTTGTTAGGTGAAGAGCAGCTGTCAAGATCAAACCCAGGCAGCTGTTCCTGCTTTGAGATTTCACTGTAGAATAGTTTTATAACTTCAGTAATTTGAAAATATGCATTATTTGCTATATGCCTGGCCAAAGGATTTTGAAAAAATTACCAGGAGTTCTTTCAGGGGAAAAAAAAAAAAAAAAAAGTGTTGATTGACTTAGAGTTGTAAATAAGAATTTGCCAAGAAGTACAATTTTAGAGGGAGATATCATCGACAGATCCGTTCTTTAGCTCCAACTTGCACCAGTTTCCCATATGAGTAAACAGGATGTTTATTTTTTAAAGGTGCAAATGCTCCCATAGCTGGCAGTTTAAACTAAACAAGCTAATAAAGAAATGTGGTTTCTCCCTCCGTTTTATGTTTTAGGCCAAATAACAGATGGCTACAAATAATGACAGCAAAGTTTGATGAAAATAGAAATTGATGCTATGATATTCACGCTGCCAGAATGAAGGACTCAAGTTATGTGGCTCAGAGAGACAGGACCATGAACTGGTTTACTCCTTGGAACAAGGCGGATCATTTATAGCCCAGCCTAGGAAATCCATCAGGGCTTAACAGAGAATAATAACCTTTCTGAAGCATTTTTAATTGACATTTCAAATTCCTTAAGAGGAAGATAAATCTCTTAAATTCTTAAGAATTGCTGGAATTCTATAGAAAAATGACCATTTTCTATTACCGCTTAAACACCTTTAATGCAGCTTCTCAAGTGCTGCTCATTTCTTTGCTTCCATACCTATTAAAGCCAGTAAGACTATTCTATGGGGATTTATATTAAGGCGATTTGAAGACACCATTAAGAAGATCAGTCCTCTCTGCCTGCCAGGCTGTTTCCTATCAAGAAAGTTATTCCCCCTCATCCTGTCATTTGGGACCATTCTGAAAACAGAGACCCAGTGTTTGGAAACCCAAAAGAGATCTCTCCTCTGAACCAAGACCCCCATCTTTCCCATCAGCATGGAGAGAAGTTCCAGATTTTGTACCGATGATTTCAGAGTAATCACCGGGGAAGAGAAAGTTAGTAACTCCTTTGGAGAGTGTTGTGGAGGCCTGGTCTCAGGTGAGATCATTTAGGGGACAAAATTAGATCTTTGAAGTTTCTTACTGAACCTAGGACTCCTGACCAAGTGCATCCATCTCCTTAACCCTAGTGCATGGTCCTGAACACAGACGTGGCTGACATAGCTGGCTGCAAGAAGATGAAAAGCAAGGGTAGGTAGCTGGGACAGCATCCATAGTGACTAGAAAGCAACATTTCAGTTTGACAGGCTTTTTCTCTTGACCTCTTTCTCAATAGAAATCAAACAGGTAAATAGGGATGCTGGGGAATGGAAACACCTAGGGAAGCAAATTGATTTTTGCCATGTTTCAGAAAAGAGGTCATGTCCTGATGCCTGATATCCTCTCCTGGGAGCAGCCAGCATGGTCAGCATGGGGGACAACATGAAAACGAGCAACCTGAGGCACTATCTTTCCAAGTTAAAGAATCACCCGTTTTTTCTTTGGAAAGGTCTGTCCTCAGTGACACCACTTTTTAATCTACAGTTCCAGCAGACAGAACAAGGTTCCATTTTCAGGGGGAAAAAAGACACACACATACAGAAAAAAAAAAAAAAGAAAAAAGAAAAAAAGGAGAGAGAGCCCTAGCAAAAGAGAAAGACACTTTGTGGAGGTGACAAAATTTCAGATTTTGACTGCAGGGAGCCAAATAAACTATGGAAAAAGCATATTTCTCTGTGGGCAGTTTTTATTCAGTCAAAGCAAGGATGTGTACAAGGAACAGGTCTCATGAGGGGATAGCACTTTGCTGACCTTACTGCCAACCTGCCAGAGACAGAGTACTTACAAGTCTTCTGGTGAGGAAGAAGAGCTGTGGGCAGACTTGGCTAACCAGGGAAAGGAGGCAGTAGGAGGAGATGGTCCTTGAAGGAAATATGCAGAACCTGCAGTCTCAATCACAAGCTTTGATCAAGCAGCCAAGAACCAAGAGGAAATCTACCTCCAAAATCTGGAGGGGGAAGCTGGAGGCAAAAATTTTTGCAGGGGTAGGAGGGAATGAAGTTGAGTAACAAAGCCACCACATTACAGAGATAACTTCAGATAGCTTAATTGGATTGAGTCAGCTAATTGGACTGCAACAAATCACCCAAATTTGACACTTAATATCCTCTAAAAAACAAGCCAAGGGCAGGTAGAGGAAAAGGGCCATCAGGAAGAGTGCAGCACAAAGGGAGGAGGCAGCAGGATATATCCCCCTTCCTCAGGGCAGAGGCATCCCATTCTGAAAACAAAAAGAAGATAAGGGAAGGTGAAAGACTTTCCAGGAGGAAGTATTCATTCACTTCACATGTAGATAAGGGAAGGGCAGAAGCAGGATGGGGAAGCTTCAGGCAAATTTGAGCAGATGTTGATGGGGGGATCCCCAAAAGCAAGTCGGGTCCCATAATGGATGTTCATAGTCAGGAATTAACTCTACAGGGTGATGAAAGAGACTTAAATAAACCCAAATCAGGGCACATATCTGACCTTAGTGACTTCCCTCAGGTCTGACTGCTCGTTTGTATTGCAAATTACAGCATGCAGAGAAGTCAAGGGACCCAGATGCTGCCTGCAGGGCAGAAGTGGCAGAGCCCGAGCCACAGAGCCAGTGGGCAGCATGAGCCCTGTGCTACACAGGCACAGAGTGATCTGATAGACATCTCAGGGCCAGAGGGAAAGCTCCTCTGCATCGCTGACCCCGTGATGAAGAGACCACCAAGGACACTAGAACCAGTGCCATGTGGGTATAGAAAAGAAGGGATGCAAGAGGGTACTGCCCTGCAGTGCCAGAGAAGGTATTTTGCAACTTCTTTCCATCCCCAGGAAAAACATATGAAGCCTCTAAGAAAGGAAAGGGCTGCTTTTGAATTGGGAAAGTTTATGACTTCTATACCACATACCTTTTAGCTTCCAAAGAAGTGTCTTTGGTTAGAGCCACAGCTGGGTTTTTCTCTTTTTCAGTCACTGGGATGTAACTGCCTTTAACTGTGAGGGGTTTTGGCTGATTAGGAGCTGTGGGAGGGCAGATTCTCCAGCTGGGACTGAGCTTACCTGAGCAGGCTGGGGGCTCAGCCAGGCAGCAGTGCCCTGAAGCATATGGGGAGTTCAGCGAGCCCAGTGTTCTCCCAGCATGGCAGGTGAGCAGGTGGCTCCTTGAGCAATCCCCAGGTTGGGCTCCTGGGGAAACCAAATAAAAGCATCCTGCAAGGATGGCCAGGTTGTGAGGAGGTGCCCTAGGATGGTATTGTCCTTGAAGCATGGGCATTTTTTGAAAAACAGCTAAACAAGTGATTGCTATTTACAGAGTAAGAAGCTGGCCAGAAACACTCCAAAAACTGGCTTTCCTAAAACCAGCTAGCAGTGTGGTTTCTGAGATGCTATTTTCAGCATGCTGTCAAAACAAATCTCTATCCAAAGCTGAACTGACTGACTCTTCTTGTCAGGATGACTACCCTTAGCAGTGGCTGAACTAGTCCTAACACAAGGTTTCAAGAGCAAGAGCAATATTTACTGGTTGATTTGTGTTATCTGTAGGAGGGAAGTCAGAAAACTGGATGGCTCTCAAAGGGACCTCTTGAGCTGATCCTTTCTTGCCCTGCAAATGCCAGGGCTCAGTACTTGTACTCAGAGTCAATTGGGGAATCATGAACATCTCATTCTTGCCATGTAATAAAAAAGAGAGAAGTTTGAACAAGGGCTAAATCCTTCCTGCTTGGGCCAACTGCTGGATGGTGAGCAAAATAGTTCAAGGTTTCAGGCCCTTTTCTCTGTGCCATCTAGCACCAGCCATGGCCCCAGACAGACCCAGACTGCAGGTCTGACCAACCTGGCTTTCCCTCTACTTCTAGATCCTTAAGTTCTTTCAGAACAGAGAGACCCAACACATTTAGCCACACAAAGAAGCAGGAGGAGTGGCTCAGCTGAAACCCTGAGGAGCAAGGATGGTGGTGCCCATCAAGCAGGCGTGTGTGAGCTGTGAAGGCCCAGGTCTTTCCCAGTTGTGTGTGTGTGTAAGCATTCAAATGCTTCCCACTTAAATACTCGGGCCAAGTTTACCCTCTTATAAAACACATCCTGCTGTAAATGAGAATAAGTAGCCACTCATAGAAGGCCTGCAAAAGGAAGGGGGGGGGGGTTGTTTGTGCCATTCTTTAAGGCAGCAGCAGCCCTTTAAAACCTCTTTTAGAAGCTGTGGTAAATGGGCTCCCAGCATGCCCTTCCACTGAGTCAGCATGTAGATGCTGACTGGAGCATGGAAACAACATCTTGAGGGTGTGCTGGGAGGCCTGGAGGACAGATACCAGAGGATAAACTTAAGAGTCTGCTTGAGACTAGTGTCACCTTTTTATCTATCCCTAGACAGGTGTGAACCTTGTGAAGGCACAGCATGCCAGGGACTCAGCTCCATGGGGACTGACTCTGAAACACATCAGTGCCACAGTCCACTTTCTTTCAAGCCTTCTGCATGGACCCCCCTGTACATAAGAACAGACTCTTTACATCTGGTAAATACTTCCTTGGTTTGTAATCATTGTGCCATGAAAGTCATAGAATCAGATGGATTGGAAAGGACCTCCGGGATCATCAAGTCCAACCCTTGATCCACTACCACCACAGTCACTAGACTATGGCACTAAGTGCCACATCCAGTCTTTTCTTAAATACCTCCAGGGATGGAGAATCCACCACCTCCCTGGGCAGCCCATTCCAAGGCCTGATTAGTCCCCTCTCATGTTCATGATCCCAGGCTCTCAGTGCTCCTTGTCTCAAAGCTGTGATGCTCCTGTGCTGGCTCTTACACCCATCCCAGCTTCTGAGGGACAGCAGGGTGCAGCGACGCCTCCATAGCTTTTTGTCTTCCAAATACTTTGGTGTGTCTTCATGCTGGCCAGCTTCTGCTCTGCAACAGCATGCCTCCCTGCTAGGTTTATATAACCTGCTGTCATCACTGCTTCCTCTCCACATGTTTTTAGTGCTTTAAATGCACAGAGAAAGACTCAGACTTCCCTCCAACAGGTACATGCAGTCATGCTTCAGACACGTCATACTTTGAATGATGCAGGACCCTTTCCAGGCAACCCTTGTGGTAGCAATTATTCATTTTCCACTCAGCAAGGCTGCCATGGTAGGCAGACAGGAGTAAAACATGTCATCTGCCTGTCTGAAATTCACACACAGTCCTGGCAAAAACACTGGGAGTAGCTGTCTATGGCATCTTAACTACATTCCTCATAGAAATTTAGGCTGAATTGCTAGAGTGAGACCTGTTACCATGAAGGTGGAAGCTCTACTAAGTGGTTAGTCTGATGTGGTGGGGTGACAGCTGCTTCAAACTCGAAAACATCTATAAACCTCTTGAAGAAGTGTGACATGTTCCCTTCACTGCTAGTTGTCTTTTGGCACCGAGGGCTTCTAAAACTCACTTATATTCTAGGTATGGTCCTGGTGTTTCCCTGTCCATAAATAGGAAATGGGAGTACCCAAGTTCCCTAAAGTCAGTCAAAAACCCCTTGCTAGAAAACTCCTGTTTCTCTCTCAGGTAGCAGCAATAATGCCCATAATAACATGAGTCACAGCAAATTAGAAACAGTACTCAGCTATAACCAATTGCAAAGTACACGTAGTACAAAATGATCTTAGAACAAAGCATCTTCCAAAATAGTCATCAAGTAAGTGACAGCATCCATTCCACACAGTTGTCAAAAGAACCACACATGGTGTCTAAAGCAGAGTGGAGTCTCCTGTCCTGGGAAAGTAAACTGCATCATTATGTGCAGCTTAAAAAACCAAAACAAACAAAAAACTGTCTCTACTGAAGGATTTTGACAGAGGCCTTTCAGTAGAGAACAGATCTGAGCCAAAAAGTTATTGAGCCAAAAGTCACCAGATTCGTTCTTAGTCACCTGTTGTCTTGGCGGACTTTTTCAGTCTGGTTTTATCTTTGCATTTCAAGGGTTTCACTTACATGTGGTTCCCCTGCTCAGCTGTTGGGAAAAAAAAAAAAAATAAAGGCACATCCTCCCTCCAGCTCTCTCCTCCTTCTTCCTCCTCACAGGGGCCACCATCACCACTGCTGACATGCTGGGGTGGTCTCTGTCACGCTGCTGCTCCTCCAGCCACCCCTGCCTTCACCCAGGTCTCTGACTCCAGCACAGCAGCAAGGAGAGAGCACCCGTGTTTTGCCCACTCTCCTGGTATTGTTTCCTTGTCCCTTGCCTTTCCACTTTAAAAACTTGGTGGGAGAGCACTGGCTGGTTGCCTGTGAACCTCCAAGTCTCTCCACCAGCCCTGGCCTCATCCATGCTGCCACACAAGCTGCCTCAGAGCTGGCAACTATATTGATCTCAGCTGTGGTTTTGTTTCTGCATAAAAACAGAAGCACTTCTCTAGATGTCTCCACAATTTCCTTTTAAGAAACAGGGGTTTAGGATTGCTGATGCTGTTCAGCTCAGCAAGGCTAGAATGTTCACAAGGCCTTACACGCTCTTGTAATCCCAGAGTTCTTCACTTATTTATCTTTTAAAGGTTTGACAGACTCAGATTAGAGGGCTCAGAAGTTGGATCAAATCCTTTCAAGCTAGTCTGGCATTGTCACAACAGGAGAAGATTTACATCAGGCCCATTCTGAAACATCTTTATCAGGTGCAAAGAACAACCAAGGAATTTCACTCACTTGCTTTTGCGCCAAGGGTTCATTTTGTGCTTGTACAAAACACACCTGGGTTTTGATATAAATGTAAATACACAGGAGCTGTGTGTCCTCATATTGGACCAAACTTTGTTCCTGGCTTCACATTCACATTTTTTGCCTTTCTATTACGTTGCAGCAGATCTGCCATTGAACATGCATGGCACATTTAGCCAGAGATTCAAGAACGCTCTCCTGTCTCATCAAAAACCTTTTTCACCTGCTTTAATGTGTTTAGTGTTTTGTCTTCCTACTTCCTTGCTGCTTATGCTAAGAACAGAATGCCCTTGGAAAAATCTTTTTTCACTGCATATATCACACCGTGCATACCTGTGCTAACTCCAGAGACGGGCAAAGCACAATGCAAAGGTGTTCAGACAGCTTTGGCCCCTGCCAGCTGTTTGCCTTTATGCTTTTCATACATTTTTAATTGTACACCCTTCTGCTTGTCCCCAGCTTAATGCTTTCATGAAGAAAGCCTGGCGTACACTTGATTTGCAGCCATCCACTTCTTTGCAAGCAAAATCCTGTTTCATAACAGCCTTACTGTAACTTGGGTGCTGCTTATACCACAGAACAATGTTTTAATAAATGTTATTTACATTTTTCAGGGTAGCTAGAGGGCTTTTGGTTTTAATTAGCTGAGTAAGAGAGTCATGAGTTATTACACAGACACAAACAGAGCTGCTACCATCATCCACCAGCTCCTTACCCAGGGTTCCTGTGCCAACACAGGAAAAAATAGTACAGGCCCTTGCAGGCAAGTATTTTTTGAAAGAGGGGGAAGGGGAAATCGATTAAGATGTTACAGTGAGTACTGTGCCTGGAGTTCTCAATAGTTTTTTGTTACTTGATTAATTGCCTAAGCCAGAGGTGGAAAGTCTCTTTTACATTTGGGAGGAGCAAAGGGAATACAAGTCCTCCTGCCACTTCCCCCTAAGCAATGCTTTGGTGGGAGAAGTCAGGGAGATTGCTTGCATGGAAACACTGCCTGGTGACAACCATTTCAATGAACTGTGGACTCCTTCCTCCCCCATCTTGCTGCTGCTTCCTTCTTCCCTTCCAAAACCTTATTCTCAGTGCAAAAGTCACTCAGAATCCCCCTGCTTATGAAACCTGAAGAAACAAGGTCCAGGGGAGAGAAGGGCATACGAGGAAACTCTTTGAGAAGGGACCTTGCTCAGTAACTCAGCATCACCAGGAATGTGGCCAGCTTGGATGGCATTGCAGTGCTTGGAAAAACTTGTAAGTAGCCCTGCATAATTTTTTGCATGAAAACTTCCCAACGCTTTGCACACTTGCAGGAGCTGGTGCCATTGCAAACAGATTAAACTTGCAGTGTCAAAGGAAAACTTAATTTGGCTACAGGCTGAGTGTGAGTGGAAAACGGTGCATCTAGCTGCAAAATGCTCCTGATAATTTGAGCCTGGAGCAGCTGTGGAGAGGAGAAAAGGGACAGGCCTGTACGGTTGTCTTCTACAGCTGGTTCCTGCTCCACTGGGGCAAACGGGGTCTCAGATTTGCCCATGAACATAATCTGTGATACTGGGCTGGGAGGGATCTGTCCAGAACATCCTGCACTTCGTGATTAGACAAGCCATGCCGTTCACAACTCTACGCAGAGTCAACACCGTCAGTCTTCATGGTCAGTCTTCTGCTTGTCAGACCCTGTGTACTTCCACTTCCCTCTTCCAGGCTATCTCAACTAAGAGATGAACACAAGGCTTTTGAATATCTTCATTAGCACAAGCCTGGCCCTTCGCAGAGATAAGTATTTGTACTTAAAATGCTGAGATCACCTAGAAGCAAACTCTTACGTGTAAGACTGGGACTGTCTTAATAAACGCTGTGTGTTGAAAGTAGCAACAGTAGTCACTTCATTATTTCCCCATAAGAGTTGCTTCTCTTCTGTGCACAAACTAATAGGTTTTGCAGACTACAGTGTTCATGAATGCCTGTCTAAACTCATCAGTTTTAGGAACTTTCACTGACTTCAGCAAGCCACGGTGGATCAACTTGTATTTGCACTTCCCAGGACATGCATTTGAATTGAAGATCAGCTGGTTCATTCCTCACTTTTTAGCATTGTGCCAGTTAAACACAAATGACTAAGCCCAGAGCAGCTATGCTATATCTCACTGAACACAGCTACCCCACACTACCCCTGTCTAGCTCAAATTCCTGCTGACATCTGAAATTCTCTTCTAACAGAGTCCATGTTGAGGATGAATTAAATAGTTTCTCTGGTCTGCAAGTTTTTCCTATTTCTCCCATGTTCCTGTTACCATGAATGGAAACCTTTTCCACAGCTTTAAGAACATGAAAGCTGGGCAGAGCCATGGAGTGATGTTTCCATTTATGCTCCCTGAATGCAGTTTTTCTGAAAGTAATTTTATGGGTTGGGGAGAATGTCCTGTGCACTACACCCATTTTCAGCCAGCTTCATATGATTTAAACAGTCAGGAACCACAAACCATCTGAGAGAAGTTTAGATCCCAGGCAAGCCAGTAGCTACACTAATTCCAAGCTGGTGGGTTCACATTCATGTTCCAATTTAGAACAAATCCTATTTATCGCATGGGGTAAGGACAGTTCCAAAGGTGCAAGTGTGCAAGGATCTAAACTTAATTCAGGTGAGAGCACTGAGCAGAAGAAACAGGCTAAGAACTCTTCATGGAAGAGTTCACAGCTATCTCAAGTACAGAAGCATAGTCTTTGGTCTGACATCCCAGTTCATTTGAAATTAAATCCATGCCTTTAAAAATAACCAATAAAACCCCACAACCCCACAAAGATGATTCTCAGTTGTACTGACAATTTCTGATTACTACTGAAGATTTTTGGTGAGCACTTCATTTGTCTTCCACCATGCATTTTCTGGGATGGCTGATGATCTATTTGGGCTTACAATGAACAGGGACAGGTTACTTTAGCAAAGTATCTATTTCCTCTTCTTCCCTTTTGGTAGGGAATTGGCTGCCATCCTCACACAAGCAAGTATTTGTGTGCGTTTCTTCAGTGTTTAATCACATTGCAGATAGTAACTGTAATTACTGTATTGTAGACAAGTAGGAAGAAAACCTGTTCTTTTCCCCTAATGATTACAAAACTCTCTAACAATATACTGCCTGACAGACTGGCACATGGCCACACCACCAACAATCAAGAGGTTTTACCAAATCCTTTAAACCGGACGTAACCACAGGTGAGACCTCAGGCCACTTCTGTCACAGCACCATTGAAAAGCAGCTCTCAGTCACACACCAGTGGATGCAGGATGAGCAGCTGCTGACCCCAAGGCTGAACAACCTACCTTGGTGAGGTAGACTGGCTCCAGTGAAGTCCCAACACTCCCCAACTGCAAGACAGGCCGTAAGCAAATTGCTGAAAGTTCTTGGTGGAAGTCAGGGAGACCTAAAAATTGAAGCCACTTTTTCTGGTCTCTCACCTGTGCCTCTGTAAGACAAATAAGGACTTTGTCTTCATATCTAAATTATCAGTATATTGTAAAAAAACCCAACAAACTACATGAATCCATCACTTTAAACTTTCACACTTGTAAACTCCTAATTTTTTTAATGTGTAAAGAACATGTCAATATATCACTTGGATGCCTTTGAAAGAATGAACTCAGTATGGGAGGACAATGCTGGGGGTAATATTCATAAAGATTAATGCTAGCTTAGCCTTCAGGGACAAGCTGCCTCTGTTGGACTTCTCTAGGCATAATTAAAAGCAGCCAAGTGAGGTTTCTCCTTGCAAGGCCTACTGAAGGAGCCCATCTTATCCCACTGGCTGCAGAGGCAGGGCAAGGAAAATGGCTTTCTTAGGCTAACACCAGCATTTGTGAAAACCTCTCATTGAAAGCAGGAGAATGCAAGGATTGCAGAGCACCAAACCCAACATCTGACTGCTATTGAGTTTAAAAAAAAAAAGTTTAGGCTTTAGTATCAGCTGGCTGTGGGAGCAGGAGAAAATCTATCACCGAATGCACTGTGTGAGGATTGGGACATCTCTTGCATTCTCTGTGCCTGCCTCTGCGATGTCCTGTGATAACCATTTGATCTTCTTGGGGATTACATCTGCTGCACAGTCCTGCCAAATGCACTTTACAAATAAAACTCAACTGTCCATCCACCATCTTCATTTGTTTAGCACTTCACCCTACACAGGGCCTGAACACCCGAAACAGGGTGAACAGACCACTCCACAATTCACCCATTCTAACTGGCTGCTTTGGCCATGTCTAAGAGTCAACAGATTCAGGGAAGAGGTCATATAAAACCAAGAGGTCTGTATATTACTCTATTATTCAGAGTAACTGGTATGAACACCTGAGTGTCTCTGATAGAAGCCACAACTATTTTACCTGTATGGATCCTGCTGAACTCATTATTGAATGATAACAAGGTTGTCAGTAGATGACATAGCAACGAGATCCTTTACAGCAAGGTCTTTTGAAAAATATGCTGTGGGAAAGGATCAGGGGGGCTTTGTCTGTGCTCCCCCCCTATGGCTTCTTCCCTGCTCCCCCCAAGACAAAGATGGGCTTGGTTCAAGGAGAAAATAATTTATCTGGTCACATTCTGAGAGAAGTTCTTTCAGAGGATCTGAGATGCCCTATGAGGCCTGCAGGGAATACAGATGGGCCCATTAAAGTGTCAAGCTTTCCCACAGAACTACAGCTTCCCACTGGCAAATCAGCTCTGCAGTGCTTCGGCAGATAGATTACCATAACCAGCCACCAGATAGCAGACCCGTGCAGAAATCTTCCCATTCCCTTCACATCCTCTGCTGAGATCAAACCAGCTTACTATGACACACATCTGATGGAATAGCGGGAGAGGAAATAGGAATGTCAGCAGTGAAATGCTCCTTGACCGCAATGACAGGAGCCTCAGCCTCTGAGTTGATGGGGTGACAGCCAGGGGAGCAGCTTCACTCTTAACTTGAGCATAATTTTTTTATCAAACAAGCTTACCTGAAATGCTGGAAAGCAAAAAAGGTGGGTGAGCTCTTTCAACTCCTACCATTTTCTCAGTTTTCTTCTACTCACCCTTTGCAGAAAACATTGCAGTGTTCCCAGACTTCATCAAAGACAGTGCAGTGGAGAGGAAGTTATTTGCACTTCCTTATCTGGACAAGCTTAGTCCTGCCATACTTCAACTACTTGCTGCCTTTAAGATCTCAGATCTCACCATCTCTAACTTACATACATAAGCCTAATGCATTTAGTAAGCAGGTGCAGTATTAAGTACGGCCACTCCTCCCACTGACATTTGACAACAAGCAGCCCTATGGATTTTATCCAAATTTATGGGATCCTGTGATTTTGCTGCAACACTGTTGATAAACATCAGCATAACCAAACAATATATTTCAGGATTTTCACATATATGGTCCTAAGCTCCGAGACTTTCAGTCCTCTCCTGAGATTCTCTGCCTTTTCAAAACTGAGTCAACATGAGTGAACAGACACGCCCCACCTCACACACACACACACACACACACACACACAGGAGTCTGCATTTCAACTATCAAGTTTTAAAAAAATTTATTTTTGCAAATTCCACCAGATCTAGAGCTGGGAGGGACAGGGGGGAAATTTCTGAAAATCCAGCCCAACTTGGAGAAGCAGGGCATTTCACTATCTTTTTGTTGCAGGCATCCATCTCTCTCTTGTCCATCAACCCTTCTTCTTACACAACACAGTGACAGACTGGAGGGCACAAGTTTCATTCCAACATTTCAAATTACCAGAGCAGCTCATGTCAAGAGAGGAAAGAGATCCTTGGCTACAGTTCCCATTTTGCTTCCGACACTTTTGCAACAGGATCCTACCCTCCTTCTCCCCACTCTTCCAGATACTAAGGGCAAAACAACTCAGGGTGCCCGGCAAATTCCACCCTGGTAAGCACTAAGCTTCACTGGGATCCCATTTCTTCCCTTTTATCAGCCACTCTTTCCACCTAAGTCTGCTTTCCACCTGGGAGCTGCTCAGGCTAAGCACAGTCTCCGCCTCCACTTTGTGTCAGGGGAGCCAGAAGGACAGGTTTTGAGAGCAGGCCCTCAGACTTCCCTCTCCCCCACTTTGCTCCAGCAAGTTCCCACTACCAGGAGTCACTATCAGCTGAATCACTTTGTTGGATTCATTCCTTCTAGGAAACATGCCCTCCAGGCTCAGATCAGCTCTTCTGCTTGAGGCCCGAATCTCTTGGTTCCTCTGCAAGGAGAAAGTGACACCAACGATTATTCTCACAGTTTTATTTGTAAAGGACATAGCATGAAAAGCTGTATTTCAATGTACTCCAAAACCTGAAAAACCCATGTCGGTCTGTGGTATGTATGTTAAAGTGCTTGATAGAACAATACTTTTACTGATGTCGTCTTGAAAATAATCCAGTTCTCATTTCAGTTAGTAGTAATGTAAAGACAAAATATACTTAATGGAGACATTTAAGGATCATTTTAAGCTATACAGGGCACATTTGTACATTTCAAGTGTAACACACAATATTTCCCCTTAAGATGCGCACCTTCATTTGATTGAAAGAAGGACTTTTCCCAAATATGCTGCTGCGCAACTATCCTAAAAACCACATTTTTGAACAATGATATCTAATTACACAAACCAACTTGGAATAAACATGAGCAGATTTTTCACTAAACAGTACGATTTCATTTATTTCAGGAGAATTATAAATACATATTTTGTACATAGTGAGGCATTTGATTCTCTGACTCCCTCAAGCTACCATGCTGGGTGTTAGTACAAGAAGACTATGCAAACTCAGACATCTGCAGACGGGCATTGGATAGGAATTTTTTATTTTTTTTTTTTTTTAAAAAAGCAGATACCAGAGAGCTTTGGTCTTTTCCAAGATTCCCTTTCTCAACCAAAGAAGGTGCTTTAACACTGAAGTAAAAACTGTGTTAGCTTAGAAGAATCCCAATGGGTTTCTCACCATGGGTAGAATTTCTGTAAACCTTACAGAAAAAAACTCACAGTTTCCAATTAACAAAAGCAGTCCACTAAAAAAAAAATTAATCTTACAAGGTAGAATAAGAATTCATTATGAAGAACTGTACTCCCAAGGTTGTCAAAGAACTAGTCTTCTAGGAATCTGAGGCACTCAGCTATGCCCCTTTCAACATATCTTAGGGTGGTTTATTGCCTACAAGGAAATATGAGACATACATAATTTTTATTGTATTATTATTAATATGATGTGAAACCTGACAAAACCAAACAAGTCAAGACTTGCTGAAAAAGCTGACGTGAAGTTGTGTTAAGTGCTCAAAGGTTTCTTAATGTAGTTTGAAATGGGGAAAGGCCCTGATTTGAATTTTTAAAATTCTCAGCTTTTGACTTCTTCTAACTTAAGAAAGACTTCATGTAGTTATTGCCTTTTTCTCTTTGTGTGGATTATTCATTTAGATGAATGACCTTTAGAGGTGCCCACATTTCTACTTTATCCTGCTTGTGCTTAACCCTTGTCACGTCAGATGAATGTTATGACTGCTTAAGTCATATATGGCCTTTGGAGAAGTATGCAGCAGTGTACTTTGGGAAGCATCCAGCTGGTAAATGCAGATGATTATGTGAAGAAATCCAAGGACTAAAGAGGTGGTTATTTCAGTAAAATGAAAGTCACTTAGACTGGGTTGGGCGTGAAAAAATCCTGTATAGCAGTCATTAGACATAAAAGGCCTGAGCTGTAATAGAAATCAAAACATCCTAAGCAGTCATTACCAAATAATGCTGCCACATGGTTTCTGGTGCTAAAATGTATAATTCATTGATGGAGTTAAGTACTAGGGATGCATTTTCAATTGCTGCTTAAGGTTTGTCATGCATCGTCTGCTGACTTTAAGCAGACTTGCCTGGTCACACAAAAAACCTTAACACCCCAAATTTCACATTTCTAGAAATGTAAGAGAGATGTCACGCGGCCATGGGGTCTGGCTACTAACTCATGACACCATTCACAGACTTTATGATACTCACACCCACAGCAGGGACATGGCAGTGCTGCCTACAGTACTTGGGATGAACTTAGTCAGTTTAAGGAAGCACAAGCCCAGGAGGAAAGAACAGTTATGAAATCCTGAACCCTCATTAAAGTCAAAGACTCCTTGACAGTGTTATTTTACTTCTTTCTTCGAAATAAAAAAACCCTTCTGTAACATAAAACTCTGTCTTTCAATGAAACAAAGTCACAAGAAGAGTTTTCTTCTGGCTAGGAATACGATGTGAAGCTTTGACACTAAAGTGAGTGCTGTTTTAAGAACTGGACAGCAGGAGGACCACAGGAAAGTAGAGAAGCTTGACATAAGGTAGGTGAGAAAGCAAACCTCAATTCTCATCCTCTTTCCTTTTCCTTACCTCTCATCCCTCTTTCCACAACGTGCACACTGTGCCAAGACCTGCTACTGTCAACCATTCCCAAGTCCTTTCTAATGCCACATGGGAGCCCAATGCAAGGCAACACACTTACAGTGCCAGTCAGGGGCCTTTCCCAAGCCACAGCTGACAGTGAGACTGTCTTTCCCAAGAAATCCACTGACAAAACCCCCAAGATCATAGGGAATAAACAAATGGAAACAAACACCTACATATTCAAACTAATCTCCAAAACCTAAAACCAGGTAAAGCGAACTGTGTTCTCAGATCCTTCCAACTCCCATCCACAATAATGGAAAATACACTCCGTATTTGCTGCATGGAATTCGCAAGATAATTTTTATATAATCTCTTGTTAAATTTGTAGCATACAGGATTTCAGTTGCTCCCAGTTCCTCATTAGGAGCTGTATCTACATATATGCTCCATATTAGTAACACATTAACTGGAAAAAGTGTAGGAGGGAAGCCTCAAAATACCAAAGTGAGATTCGTTTTTCTCCTCCTTTTACTTAAATCCTTTTCTTTTTGTAGCTGGATAATTTAAATTAAAAAAAAAAAGTAATCAAGGATCCTGTACTCCCTTAGGAACACCCATTCTGCAGGATAAAGGAAGACTTATAATCTGTCAGCATTTTAAAGCCAGCTGATAGAGTTCAGAAGCACAGCAACATCGGTGTTTGTGGCTCTACAGCAATGGTTCTTCTCAAGTACAGCAAGAATTTGGTATAAACCAAATTCCTCACTGTGGGGGGGGGAAAAAAAAAAAGGTCATCTACAACATAAACTGGCTGAGGGTGAGGAGGAATCATCAGAATGTGCAGAGAGAGAAGGGACACACTGAGTGAGTCAAGCAAGCCATCATTCCCTACATCAGGCTGCAGCAGCACTGCTTTAACAGGTGTCTCATACTCTCAGGTTCTGAGGCTGACAGCAGTCCTCCTCTCCAGTGTTTAAGCAATCCAACACGTGTTTCCCCTTTTGGAGATCAACAGAAGTGACACAAAAGAACTTACAGGAAAAAAAAAAAAAGACGGCTCACAACTTCCATGCATGGAAAAGTGAGTCTTCAAACAAACAAAAAACTAAGAGGGACCATGTTCAGCAGGGTAAACCAGCATATGCTTACAACATTTCCAAGAGTGACACAATCACAATGGCTACATAAGGATATTTGCTGTATTAATTTGCAATACCTGAAAAAAGCCCTGCTGAGTTTGCGCTGTATTTACACACTGATTGGCTTCTTCCTTGCAAGCAAGTAGCGGCATCCCTTCCCACCTTGGTCCTTCCCTCCCCCAAGTCCTTCCCCCGGGTTTAACCTACTCATAGTCAGAACAAGAACATTCAGTCTAAGAAAAACTTCTTAGAGTAATATAATTTCTTAAAGAAGATAGCATATTTACACACATCTAAACACATGAAAATACTCTATTTTTGTACTAAATTTCTGTTTCAAATAAACTACAATACTGCATCTTAGCTTTCTGCAGCTTTAGAGGACAGTCCCCACCGGGCACAAACCGGGCTTCCCAATTCCGCTTCAACCGGCAGCTTTGCCTTACAGTGGTGCACTACCATCGTCTTCAAGTCCTGACAGGTCTCCAACTGTGGTTTGCTTGCTTGGGAAAGGAATAATGAAGTTCTCAGCAAAGCCATGCTAAACATCCACTCCTTTGATGAGTGATCCTTCTAGGATGATGTTGAAATCTTGCAACGTCTGTAGCACTCGGATAAGGGAGTTGACAGTCATGCGGTCCCGTAGGAGAGCATTCTCCTCGTACATCCTTGTAATGGGCGGGCACTCTGCCAGTAATGGGATCCACTGGGAGAGCAAGTGGTCCCTGAAAAGGGGATGAAAGGAAATATTTTAGCACCAAGTACAACGGGTCTCAAACTGAAATTCCTCTCCAAGAACACAACCCAAAACACGCACTCCCTCTTTGTGAGTGGCAGCGTGTTATTTGCACGCAAATGTTTCCTGTGTAATTACAACTCTTGATTTTGTTAGTAAAATACTACATATTGTAGAAACAAAAAGGGAAAGGTATCAGCAAAAGTGCACATTTGTAAGAATTCAGCAACATTTTCAGATTAGGAACAAGTAAAGTAAAACTCAGACAAAACCCAACAGACTGTTTTCCAACTGGCTTTCCAAGTATCCTGACAGACGACAAAAATGGTACCTATTTCTAGACATACCAACTTCCACCCTCCAAAATACAACTGCCTCCCCCCCCCCAACTGCAAGACAGAAAACATCCTAATAGGAAAGAAAGGTTCATCTAGAACAGTTTTGTCAAAATTATAACAGACAACCCATTTTCACAGGCAATTCAATGAGGATTTAGAAATTCACCAGCTCCTGAAAAGGAACTCTGCATTCCCCAGATCAGTACTTCATCAAAAACAGCATTTCAAGGCAGATTTCATATATATGACTGTCAAGCTAACAGTTATAAAAAAGCTCAAAACATTTTTAGCAGTTTAGACACTAGTCATGTATCATCATTGCTTCCTTGCTCCAATTTTTCACATAGTATTAAAGCTGCCTAAAATAGGCATGCCTTAAAATGGAAAACTAAAGGTAATAACATCAGTGCAAAAATATTCTAGTCTACTGCAAGAAGACATATAATGCAGAGCAGTCAGGTACCTCGTCCCCAGGCAAACCAGGATTTGGAATTTGCCATCCTTTCCAATGTTCCTTGGAGCTGTATTGATGGCATTCACGTAATGACAGAAGGTTTTGCATGAAGATCTCTGAAGCAAAAGGGTCTCCTCATTGTCTCCAATCTGATCACTGGTTTCAAAATAAGCAACAGCTTTCTCTGTGGAAGGGAGAAAATCAGAACTTGGTGAGCAGAAGTACTTCATTATGACACAGGATTACACAAGGGAGTCCTTAAAAGAGCAACCTGCTGAGAGCTCTTGCACAGTTCATATATAGATTCCTCACTCTGAAGACCACAGGTAGGTGGTCATCTCCACCTCTGCAATGACACAGCAGTGGCCAGACTGGCTGGTGTCCAATATAGTCAGGTAACATCAAGGAGCTGCTCCAGAGCACCTATCAAGGGTTTCACTGTAAGTGATACCATCAGCTTTGATTTTTCACTTTTTCTGAGTAAGCACTGAACCTCAGGCTGGGTATCTCAGCCTGTGAGCTCATTTCAAAGGAGTAGGTACATCTTAAATTACTGCAACATAGGCCTACAGGTTAAGCATCACCAGAAGGCCAGTACAGGGATTAGGAGAGTTCTCAAGAACAACTTGAAATCTAAACCTTTCATTCCCTGCCCTTTCCCAGCTCTCCTCTGAACATCAATTGCTACTCTACCCCAACCTCCAGTCTAACTTCTTTCTGGGTAGAAAAGCAGCTGTCTGAACATTCATCTACAAATAAATGAAAAAAAGAATCTGAAGTACTCTTCAATTTCTGTACAGGCTCACACTCTTCCCTTACACAGAGTTTAATATTTCTCATCTTCCATCTGGTTTCTTATTGACTTTAAGCAACCTGGAGCAGGTGCTTGGCAGGAGAAATGGCATCATAGATGATGAGAATCCGAGGTCAGGGTGTGTGAGCAGTCATTTTGCCCCAATCTTTCTTTCCCTTCTGCTTCCGAATCACCTAGCAGCTTACCTATGAAATCCCAGATGAAGACGTTCTTATGAAAAATGCGAGCTGATTTGAAGCCATGGTGGAAGACCTGCTCCAGTGCTGCAACCAGACCATTTTCTCCACACAAGAGAATGGTAAGGCTCCCTCTCTGTGGGAAAGGGAGAGTTGGTAAATACAACTTGCTTTGTTTGCATGCCAGAAAATACAAATCTAAAGGTAATACATCTACTGGTACTTCAGTTCCATTTCTGTTTATAAAAATATGCAGGCAAGTAATGAAAAGCAGGAATTACCTCTTTCTCTGGCTTGTGAAAGTGTTTCACAATATTGTTCACGGCTTCCCCGATTCCCTCTTGGATCTGTCCCGCATTAGGCTCTGTGAAATGATGGAGAGCATACTAACTGAAGTGGTGGTTTTTAAATGCTGCATTACTTTCAGATGCTAATCTTTCCTTGCTTGACATTTCAGCACTCATGTCCTCTAGTTTTACAGGAGTTGGACAGATGTATGAGCAGGATCTACACTATGCTTTAGCAGAGAAAGCCTTGCATGACCTTTACAGTCCCATGTCCTGCTGTAGCCAGGTGCAGTTACTCGTAAAAGTTAATTTCAGGGATGTAAAGTTGATGTTCCCTAAAGTCCCCCTGGAGATACGCTCCTCCAGAAGGCAGTTCACAGCATCCACATCAAGCTCTGAACTGCCCTTCAGAGAGAACTCACTGACTGCAAAGTGAGCTGGGAAGCTGAGCAGCATCAGCTACTGCAAATTCTGCTGCCTCCTCCTCCCTCATCTCCATGCTCCAAAGAAAGAGATTATTATCCCTCAACTGTCAAATGGGGACACTGAAAGAGGCAACGAGTGCATCACAGAGCAAACACAAACTGGGGCAGGAAAAAGTCGTCGGCTTGCAGCTGTTCCCCTGCACCAAGCCTTGCTTCAGGACGACCTCTCCTGTTCACAGGAGATTTTTCTTCTCAGCAGTTGCTGCCCCCTTCTCTAGGGCCCTGGGGAGAAAGGAAAGGACTTACTGGTGTTCCTGCCTGTGAGGGAAGTGATGCTCAGTCGTCGAGCCACGGTAGGAGATTTCTGCTGGGGTGGGGTCCGGCACTGCTTTCCCAGCTCTTCGTCAGACGTGGAGGACACCAGCTCTCCAATGAGTATCCGTTCCAAACTGCCATCGTCGACACCTTTTCCCAGCCATCGCCCACAGGGGAACCTGCCACACACCCAGGACAAGCACAGGTCAGACACAGAGATAGTGCAGCTTGATCTCAAAGCCAGAGGGACAGCTTGCATCCAAAAGCCACTGATAACAGGCAGGGAGTACTTGGTACCCTGAAACTTCTCAGACCAGGACCCTCCAGGCAGCATTCTCTGCACCACAACTGATCATCCTTAGGAAAGGAAATATGCAAAGCTTGGGTTATACACATATTTCACAGTCCACATCTTGTTTTCTGACGAGTTATTTTTCACTGGCAACTACAGCTGATATTCAGCCTTTAAAAACATTGTTATGATTAACAACTAAACCCCCACAGAGAGTTCCCACCCAGATGAAGCTGTGACATCTCCTTATACTCAAAACTCACCTCACATTTTATTGCTGTACTCTTGGACTCCATATGCAGTCCTAATGAAATCCATGCACATGTCCACACCCCCAGTCCCTGTAACCCATTTTCTCCTACTTTCCCCTGTACACTGTGACCAAGTCTGAGCTCTGGAGCTCACTCCTCTGCATTCTAGTTTTCCAAGTTCACATTTAATAGAATTAAGCCTGCTTAACCAGATGTTTTGTAAAAACAATGATGAGTTAGGACATTTTTTTAACACAGGTATGTACTCAATAGAAGATTAAGAAATCATCAAAACCTTTTATTTTCTTGTAATCAGAGTTTCTTAAAAGAAAAAGAACCAAAGATTTGCAATGAACTCTGATTCCAGCTCTTGGGGTTTAAAGAGTTAATTTGTGCACAATATTACCACATTACTTTAAATTGAGAGATTTAATTATTAGACACAAACATATGAATCACTTCAAAAGTATCTATACTGTCTGTCCTGTCTCAGAAAGATGCAAAGACAACCCTACATTCAACTCTCATTTAATATTTATCAGATTATCTGACTTCAACTAGGCCTTCTGAAATGAGAGAACCGGGGGTGGGGGAGACCAACCCAACCCTATCGAGGGCCCAAATCAGCCCACAGTGTTCCACCAACTAAGGAGAAGGTGAATGCCTTCTGGATTTCTTCAAATTCAACACCTAAGAATTTCAGACAACGAAAATTAAAACTTGTTGCTTACTTGTACGTGTGTCCTGTTATTTCATTCCTGACCATGACACAATCAACCAGCCACTTGGCCAGCAGCCCTGAGTTGTCATGGCCAATCTGAACGGTCGTCAGCTTCCCTAAGTTCTGGCACTGAAATGAGTAACAGTTTCTACTTAATTTAAAAAACAACAGATAAGACACTCCCCCACCACATGCACACATATGGTCTCAAAATATATGCCTTTATTCAGTTTCCTTTGATTTATAGAACAAGTATTTTCAACCAAACACACAGAGCATTTTGAAAAACAGCATAATTATTTTAACATAGGAGGAAAGAAATAAAACTATTAAAAGATTGTGAAGAGATTATATTCTTTGTTGTGAGCACTCAATATTTCTAAGAAGTATTAATTACAAATTTCTGAGCTAAGGTGATAAAAAGGCGTGCTTTTGTAGAAGAAATAGATCTTCAATAAAAAGAGCTATTCAAAAACGCATTTAGAGCATACTGACCTTCAGCTGACTCACTCTGCACTATGAAGCAGTCCCTAGATCCTTTATTATTTTCAGAGATTGATATGCTTATTTTGGGCCAAACAAAAATCACTAACATGAGACTCAGCATCATAAAGTCACAGAATAAGGAGGACAAGGGGCTGTGAATTCCAGTGCTCTATGTAACTGTAGGCAGCAACATCTGTTACCGTCACCTAAACACTTCCCTTGCAAGACCTTGGTTTTCATTGCTTCTAATACTGCCAAACAAGCAGCTTGGGCTGACATTTTCCATAGTGGGTGGCTACCCAAGTTGATATTTTAGGAAAGTTTCAGAAAAAGGAATAATCCAGAACAGCATTAATATGGTACTTAGAAATATGTCATTTTGCTTGTTAGAAGCCTGGAGATCTTTTCTGCAAAATGGTAGTAATTGAATGAGAAGCAGGCATTTATGTCAAAAATATCCTCCCTGTGTCAAAATCTACCTATATTTGGCAATAGGCTTCTTTTGCTATTGTTGCTGAAGGTCAGTCAGTCTGCGTATGCTCAGTGAATAAAACCTTAATTTTAGCAGCAGATTTTCATATAAAATCACTCCTTAATGGATATGGTACAGCCTGGGGGGAGCTGCAGGAGCTTGATGGGGCTTTCCCTGCAATTCCCGCTAGTAGCTGCTCTGGCGTGGCACCGAGCCAACCTTTAATTGATGGGCAGGAAAAGAGAGGAGAAAGCTGGGAAATCAAACCTAAAGAGAAAACCCCAGCAAGCTCAGAGAAGAGAAGCCGGTGGGGATGGCAGCATTTTGGTTTTCCAGGGGGGCAGCACCTGAAGCTGAGGTGACAGACTGAAAGAAGGGAAAAGAAACTTGGAAGGCAGATGAGGAGTTGGAAATGAAGGGTGAAAGGGAAAAATAGGCAAGGAGGCATGGAAAGGAATGAGATGTGGAAACCGACTGGCTAGGTGAGGAGTCCTGGGCTGGGACAGGAATGGCAGTGAAGCCTGTGGCTAAAAGTGGTATGTGCTTATAGGAAACCTTCATCTCACACAGGAGGGGCAGGCAGCACTATTTTCTTGTACACATTTGAATCTAAAGTGACCTTAAAAATGGGGACAGAATCTGAAGTGTTCTGCTCTTAATAACCCCTGACCAAATGAATGTTTATTTGGAAGCATGTCTCAAATCGAAAAGTAAAACGTGAAGAGCATGTACTCACCTCAAACGTCATTTCTAGGTGATTTTTAGGAATCTGCATTACACCAGTATCTCCTAGTTCTCCTGACACACATATCCACGGGTTTGATGTGGTTATTGCATTGCTCAGTTTTTTGATGGGAATTATCACTGACCTGTAAGGGATCACTGAGAACAGGGTGGGGAAGGTGGGGGGGGGAGAATGTATGTCAGTCTTGACTTTTTTTTTTTTTTCCTCTTACAGTAAACGCAATTTCTGGAGCAAAGCAGGCATCCCTTCCCCTTGAAGGTAAGTTCTTGTGCCGTGTCTCAGCACACAAACAAGGAGAACCCCTCGGAGAGTCCCCTGCGCTCGGAGGGGGCGGCGGTGCCGCACGGTGGTGCTGCAGCCCCGCGGCAGAACCCGCAGAGCGGGGGCAGCGCAGGGACCGCTCCGGAGCCTGCCCAGGGGAGGGACCAACCCTCCCGCCCTACGATCTGGGAAGGAGGAGGGGGTACACGGCACGATACGAGGGAAAGGAATGTCAGAATCATTGAACAGTCTGGTTTGGAAGGCATCTTTACAGGTCATTTAGTCCAACCCCTCTGCAGTGAATAGGGACTTCAGATAGATCAGTTTGCTCAGAGCCCTGTCCAACCTGATCTTGAAGGGGCAAAGGTTGGGATGGGGCATCCACAACTTCCCTGGGCAACCTGTGCCAAGGTTTCACACCCTCAAGGTAAACAACTTCTTTCTTATTGCTAATCTAAACTGACCCTCCTTTAATTTAAAACCATTACCCCTTGTCCTATTGCAACAGGTAAATCGTAGAATCAGCCAGATTGGAAAGGACCTCTGAGATCATCAAGTCCAATCCTTGACCCACTACCACCATGATTAGTAGATTATGGTACTAAGTGCCACATCCAGTCTCATCTTAAAAACCTCCAGGGACAGAGAATTCACCACTTCCCTGGGCAGGTCATTCCAATGCCTGATTACCCTCTCTGCAAAGAATTTCTTCCTAATATCCAACCTAAACCTCCCCTGGCAGAGCTTAAGACCGTGCCCTCTTGTCTTACTGCTGGTTGCCTGGGAGAAGAGACCGACCCCCACCTGGCTACAACCTCCTTTCAGGGAGTTGTAGAGAGTGATGAGGTCACCCCTGAGCCTCCTCTTCTCCAGATGAATGATAAATTATAAAATGTTTGTCCCCATCTTTCTTACAGGCCCCCTTTAAGTACTGAAAGGCTGCACTAAGAAATGCTGGCATGGCCAAAGTCTCAAGTATGATGTGTATCTGTGGATATCCCCCCATTTGTTATTCTCATTCTTTTGCTTTTAAATCTGTACCATCTATACATGCTTAAGACAAGGACTGCCATCCACCCCAATTTGGATTTGACTCCTGATACTGCACCGCTAGCACTGTAGGATTTTCTCTCTCCTTATGTTTCACAAGCTGCCTTTTTGACTGGGGAACCTAAGCCAACCTTTTTTACTTTTGTGTGCCATCCAGTGATACTGCACTCAAAAAAATTACTCTCCAATTCCAAGCACTTGTCCTGCAGGGAAGAGCTGTCAAGCCGGATGCCCCGCAGAAATAAGGTAATCAAGGATGAATAAGTCTCTTTGCGGTGTGTCATTTCTGAGGGGATTTCTTGCTTTAAGAGGAGAAAAAGTAGAACCAGTGCCTGCTTTGACAGCCACGTAAAACTTGCTTCACTTCACTCTGAACAGGCAGGGAAATGAAGACTAAGAACTGCCCAGGTGAATCCAAATAATTAGGTCATCTCATGGGATCCTGCCTTTTCCACTTTCTCCAGTGTTGGAGAGACAAAAGATATCAATCCAATTTCTGCTCTCCTCCTTAAAAGAAAGGATGAGAGAGGGCATTTAAGGGCAGACAAAAAGATTTAAAATATACAGTGGAGCACAAAGTCCCTTGTACTTCACCCTCCCATCTTCCATCTCCTTCTCAGTCTGAGGAGAGCAGGTTGTTAGGGTGCATGCATAATGCAAGACCAGAAAGAAGCATTAGGATGTAGAGGACTTGTCTGGGAGGGAAGATGAAAGCAACTGTACAGAAAGCAGCACCCTGCTGATTACTCTCCTTTGTGCAAAGCTCTTATCCAGCTCTTATCTCCCATACAACCTTGCCCCTCCAGTTGGTTTCCCAGAGCAACACCCAGCACCTGTGAGCCCTGCAGCAACAACCAAGGTTTCCAGATAAGGGCTCAGCTACTCAGGTACCAGCAACACCATCTCTTACAAACTGTGACAGCAACTAGTTTTTATTCAGGGAGAAAAAAATTGATTCTCCAACTCACTGATTGTGGTGAAGACGCTTGTGAAGCAGAAGTAATCCACAGCGTTGAGCGAGAGCAGGTGATACAGAAACTGTTCCCGTTCCTCCTCACAGCGCAGGAAAGCGTAACGCTTGTAAAGTTTCCTGGTACAAACAAAGACATGGCATTTTTTTGTTACTGCTGTTGAAAAAAGCACCACGTGTCTTAAAACGTGTTTGAATCTCAAAAATATCAAGTGAAGAGGGGATCCCAATGGCAGGTGTGATTTCCCACCAACACAAGCTGCTAGAAACCCCGAGAGGGTGTCTAAGTGCCCTACATGTCTGTGTTACAGACCACTCCCAACTCCACACTCCCACAGCTACAGAGTTCATCTTGGTTTTGGGTTTGCTGCAGGGCACAGATATGAACCAACACTACTCACAGCAGCAGACCTGGACCAACATAACAGCAACCCCATTTCTTCCCCAGACCTCCCCCACTGTAGAATGGTCTTGTCTAATCTTCTCCTCCATACTGTGACAGAGGAAACTCAGCCGAAGGCACCAAGCAGCAGCTGGGGTCCTAACACCACTCTCTCGGTTCAGGGACCCAAGTGTACATCACCAATTGCCCTGAGCAGTGCAAAGGCACACCAGGAATTAAACTGGCCCTGCTCTGAGACAACACAGAGCTTGTGACAAGGCCTGTAGACTGAACAGACTCCAGAAGAACTGCTGAGGTAGGTAGATGGAGACGCAACTTTAGGAAAAGACTTGTCTGCCACCGTGCCTTTAGTTGAACTTCCGAGAGGTGACTGCCTCTGTTTACTCCTCTTTGTTCCTGCTAGCAGAGTATTTGGTAGCTTTTGGCATAAATCACGCGTGTAACTCATGACAGAGCCAGAACTACCTGCAACAGCTAGGATGTTTTCTTTTCCTAAGGTTTGGGGGTTTTTTACTAAATTTTTGAGAAACTGAAGTCAGGGGACATCTACACAGGCCATCCTTAAGTGCCTGTGCTTGTAAAAGGAGGAAAAGCTGGGAGAGCAGGCTTGGAGGTCTGGCCTCTGACCCAGCCCATGGGCAGTGAGGATGGAGACCTGTGCTTGGCTTGAGTCAGCCTAAGGCAGGGCTGCTGCGAGATGGGGCATTCCTGTCCCTGCTGCTTCATTTGCACAAGACACAGTGAGTGTAGGGCTGTGATGTGGCTTGGATCAATGCACTGATCTGACCACGACCTAATGCCTCCTTCCTGAAAACTGTGATGGGTTTTCCATGCAGATGAGCAGACTTCTGCTCTGCTGGGTGGGCAGTACCTCCTCCCCCAGCTACCCTCTGACCTTCAATCACTTCTAGCTGGAAACCACAGTACCCAAACAAGCAGCAGCACCTTGAGACATCGCTAAGGCAGACATGAAAGTGAAGCACTGAGAAAAGGAGCCAGCTTACTTTGCAAGTGCCTGGTTGGAAAGCAGCTGCTTCAGGTGCTGAGATAAAAGCTTCTTCTCCAGAGAAAGCCTTATCCAGGCTCGGGCTCGCCCCACATCAGTCTTTATCTCACTCATATTCTGAACATGCCTGAAACGTGCGGGAAAGAAAATAAATACATAAATCATCAAAATTCCACAGATGGCAACATCCTGTGTGATGCTGCAGCTGAACTGGAAGATGTCTTCTGGCATCAGTTCTACAGAGACCCCCGGCAGGACCCCCCAGAACCCTTCACTGTGGCACTGAGATCCCTGGCAGCCCCAGACTGGCATGAGGGCATGGGGCAGCTTTTCCCAATGCACTACAGCCCAAACCAGATGCTCTGCGTTTGCCTGGCCAAGCTAAGGAGGGGTAAATCTGCTCATCCCCGCACTGCTGGAAGAAGATGCCCTTGTGGACACTGCTAACACATAAAAAAAGTGGCCACCTCGTGAGACCCAGTTATATCACAGTTGCCCCCTCAAGCTGCTAAATCAAAAGGGTGCATTTGGGAGGACAGATGACAAACATGCATCCTCAGTCTCTCTCCAAACCACAGTCTACTTTGAAGGCTCTTACAAACCCCTTGAGGGCAGCAGCAATGGGAAATCTAAGAAAAGGAGGACTGTTGGGGCAAAAACGGCAACAGGAAGCTGCAAGCAGAATCACATTTTCAGAGATATAAGAGGCCCTTGTGTAAGAGATAATTTGAACAGCCTTCCCCATGCTTCATCTGTAGGAAAGCAGAACTGTTTCACAGGGGCTTTCTTCTATGGTTTTGCTTTTCTTTTCTTTCTTTTTTTTTTTTTTTTAAACTTCCCACATTTCAGTTTGGAGAATGCCAGAAAACTCTAGTTTCAGAGCACAGGGAGTTTTAGAAGAGGAAGAGAGTAGCCATGGCAAGGCCAAACTGCTTCGAAAAACCCCTCACTTGGTTAACTAAACAACAAGAAAAATGAGTAACAGTTTCCAGCAGGAGAAAGAAAAGGCTGCAATTTCTTCATTTTCATGCAGTTTGCACGTTAAGTGCACAGGTGATTCAGCCCTCCAAATCTCTGTGGCAGGCTCCAAGTACCATCAGCTGAAGTCTGATCTCTGCTGCGATTTCCCGTCCAACTCCTGCATCTTCCTTGACAGCCCTCCACGCGCTGCTGAGTGCTAGGCAATATTTACTCCAAAGGAAATCCAACAGAGTCATGCTGTGACTGATGCTTTTTACATTGACTACTATAGTCTCACTGTCTCCTGCTTTCCCCCATCTGTTACACCCAAGCGTGTGCTTTATGTTATATTTAGATCCTGCATTATTTGAGAAAAGTACTCTCTTTTTTATAGAGCCTCTAACGTGACAGGCCCAGGACCTTCAGGGCAGATTTGCAAACACAACTCAGTGCTGTCCAGAAATACAAGTTCACTCTGCACAAATGAAGTGGATACCGGACACAGTCCAGCTGCACTGCTCTCCATCAGGCTGCCCCAATTCTCAAAACACAGGTCTACCTTCACAACCCAAGCTGAGGTGTCTGTAATCACACAGTTTAGTGCTGTACACGCACATCTGAACCACCATCAATAGGAGTGACGGTAGCTTGCCAGTGGCGAAACCTAGGTTACTTAAAACCTCTTAAAAAAAGAAAAAGAAAAAAAAGCCTATATTTTTTTTAAAGGAAGTTTCCTCCTGTTTCCTAACACACACATGGGTAGTTTTCTGATGGACCAGATAAGTTCTAATTCTTGTTGAGCTGTACAACAAACGCAGGAGGGCACATTACACTCACACACGTCCTTGCCCTTTATAATCAAGCTCAGCAGCCTCCCTTTGTCAGCAGCGATGCCTACCATCTGAATTGCTGCCCAGAGCCTTGCTCCTGGCACTGAAAATCCCGGGCTCAGGATGTGGCAGCCAGTGTCAGACCTTCCAACCCAGACAGCTGGACAGCTGATCCGGAGTCCTTGAGAAACTGGATGCATATTACACTCAACTACATCGTGTTGAGACACTCTTCTCAGACACTGCAAGTCTTTTGAGATGGGAAGATCAAAGCACAGACTATCATCTCCCTCCCTCCCCTTCCCCAGAGTGCTTGACTTGAATTACATCTAATATGAAACAGCGAGCAGAATATGTTATTTCACTGTGAGAAGATTCAAGTACAGATGGACTCAACCTCATTCCATGCATGCTCTGTGCCTCTTCATTAACTATTTCTGGCTCAGACTAGATTAGCATTAATTCTGCATTTGGGAAAAATAAGGATCTGCAACCATGCAGCTTGCCAGAGACATTAAAAGCATCCACTAATCAGTCTTGGTGTTAGAAAAAGCAGAGTGTAACAGAACAGAGCATTCAGGAACCCAAATTTATTTCACTCTCAGCTGTGAGAGTCAGAACAGCTCTATTTTTATCAGTGACCTAAGCATAAGCACCGTGTGCTCAACACTGCACAGCAAACCCTTCTTGTCAGAGCACTGAACAGCCATTTCAAAGCAACTCCCTTGGCTGGGACTTGCTTTTAATCCCATCAGTAATAACAAAAAATCTATTTACCCTGTCTAATGTGAGCCTGGGGTATGGCAGGACATACCCTCTGTAAACAGCTGTGCTGACAGAAAAGGTTACAACAGCTCAGAGCTGCCACGCTCCTGAGGATGGTGTGCACACTTCCCATTCCAGCACCACCAGGAACGAGCCACACGAGCTCATCCCAGGTAGGCAGCAGGTCTTGGCTAAGCCTTCTTTCTGACCACAGCAGATAAGGCATCACTGCTGTGGGCCCAGTTCCCAGCTTACATCCTCCACATGCAAGTTCCCTGCAGGAGGAGAGGCACAACACGGGCATGAAAGCAAGCTGATAGCAAGGAAGAAGGTGCCCGAAGGGAAAGGATCAAAAACCTGAACCCAGCTGGACCAAAGGTTTTGGGGAGTTGCCCTGGTGTTGACTGGTTGGGTTGGATGTGCAGCAATGTGCCTGAGGGCTGAGGCCATGCTGGAAGCAGGTTGCAGCAGGAGTCTGATGGGGAGCTAGAAGAGGGGTGGGAGAGACGCTGCAGATCCTCGCCAGGGGAGAAGCTGAAGGGCATACCGCCAAACAAGCTTGTGCCAAGACTCCATGCACAAAGCCAAAATAAACACCTCGAGCATCTTCCTTACCACATCTAAGATGCCTGGCTTTGCAGGGGAGGCAGAGGACACACAACTTTACCTGTAGCACAGGCTCATGGCACACTCAGAGCATGACTGTGACTCAGCCCTGCTTTTTAAGTTGTTTACATAACCTTGCATGAGCCATCAAAAACAAGCCATGCTTAAGGCAATGCTTAATCCTCTAGCCATTAGTTCAGTTAGCACTGCAACCCCGGCAATTTAACAATTACCCATCCTTCTAACTTCTGCCTGAATCTGTGTGTGCAAACAAATATTAAGTGGCATTCCCTCCAAGCAGGAGAAAGTATGCCACGAGATTACACATGACAAATTCAACTCGCCATCTGCCCGGCATTTTCCATGGCCAGAAATGTTTATGCACCATCCTGAATACCTAAGATATTACAAAAGGTAATGTTCTGCTTCTGTACTTTTTCTCTGCAGAGCATCAGAAAGAATTTTGTGATCCAAGCAAGAGAGCCCAGATCTGTGCCGGGCTTTCATTACTCCAGTGGAAGTACGTGGAAGACAGAACCCCTGCACGCAGCAGTGAGCACACACAGCCTCCTCTGTCAGCAATCCCCTCCCAGCATGTGAGTTTCCGCTCCAGATCTTCCTTCATCCTTTCCTCAGACTGACCCTCTACATGCCTGTCAGCCTTGCAGGACTGAATTAAGTAGATAGCTGCCACATCCCATGAGAGGGATGCTAAAATGACAGACACATGTTCAAAATGACCTCTTGGCACCATACTCCTAATTACATTGTATATATTCTCTCTCCCACTTTTGTGTGTTGTTTTAGCCTTACGTGACATGTCATATTCTTCAAAATCAGAGCACAAGACTCACACTATGTAGCATCAAACAAAAAAGACTGCACGCTGTAGGTGGGAAATACAGTAATTATCTGCCAGAAAAGTCTGACTAATCTGTGTGATCTCACATCAGAAAATATATCTGTATCAATACACACAGTACAAATCACATTGCTGTAATCACGGTTTTGCGAGCTTGCTACAACTAATCTTATTTTTGCCATGTTTTTATGTGGGAGGAGGACGTGGTATTACCAGAAGTACTCGTGTTGTCTCACACATTAAAGTGCCAGCAATTGTTTGCAGCTCTTTACAGATGAACATTATTGTGTTACTTCTCCTCTCTCTTCATGGCACATTCAGCCCACTGCAATCCTTAACCCCAGCAAAACAAGTGTCAAAAAAGTAGCTTGACCTGGCAGTGACTTGATCAAGAAGATGCCCTGAAGAACTTCTGCCAAGTGCTGTCACACCAGCCTCCACCTCTTCTTATTCTCTAATCCTTATGGTTCCAAACCAACATAGGTCTCCATAGCCAGGCTGTGGTCTCCTGCACAGCACCTGCCCTATCTTCACATCCTGGCTTTAAACTCACCAAAATTCTAAATTTGAATATGTCTAAATTTGTTCATTTATTACTATTTGCCATAAAATGCTAGCTGAGAAGAAAGAACATTGCTCAGGCATTGTGAGCAAGTTTTTATGTCCCTTTGCTTTGTCTATCAACTGTAGTTTCTCAGTCAGTAATTTGAAACAAACAAAAAGAAAAAAACTCAAAGACCCAAGGAATTCAACATATCTGCTGTCATTTGTAGAAGCTGGCTTTACTGCTGGAAGAATCCCACCCAAGGAAAATAAAAATCCCAGTAAAACGTGTGTGGCTTTCACTCTCTTTTAGATAAAATAGATCAAGTGAACACACAGAAAAGATTTTTCAAAATAGAAGGGCAACATGTCATAGATTTGAATGTGGGCTGAAGAGAAGGTTTAATTCTCCTTAGCCTTTGTAGACCCAAAGCCAGTGAGGATCTTCACCTTAGCTACACAACTAAAACCACAATCAATGCTTTAGGAAACAAATCGAGTACCTCATATCTTGTATCAGGGAAACTCTCAATGAAGGCAGAGTAATTCCTGTATCGGACTTTCGTCTTTCTGTTCCAAGAGCAACTACAATGGAGAAAACACATGAAGTTAACACCACATTACAGTAATAGTCTGCAATGCATTTGTTTCACATACAGCTGAAAACAATCGTAAGTGGCTGGTAACTGTAGTGTTTCTGTGCTTTATCATTAACTCTATCCTGGAAACATAAAAGCAGACAAAATGAAAAATGCTGAATACATTACCTATTCCTTCCTTAATCCAGCACTAAATTCAGAGATTTAGCTTCCTTTTTTGTATGTGAAATACATTAACATAAATCTGTACAGCGATGAGCTTTATTAGTAAGAGATGTTTCTGCAGAAAGCTCCCAACTGAGAGCTCGATAAAATTAAGCTACAGTAACATATTCAATGCTAAGAATGCCACACATTTCTGTGCTCTGCTACTCTGATCAAACTGCTTTTTGGTGACACATTTTGCTCTCAGGAATTTGGGCCTGCCAGCCAGATTGTTTAGTGCATTACTCATTGAAGCTTATTAACAAGTCTTTTCAGGAGAGAGACTAGTTTTTCCATAAATGCATCTTTGAGGACTGATCGTACAAGTTCCCATCAGCAGGATTTGGATCGGAGAGTCCTCGGAAGATGACCCACAAAAGTTCAGAGACTTTCACAGCAATACCCCAGCCACTGGGCACCGAGATCTCCAGGTCACCAGAAAACCAGTCTCTCTCACAGCACAGAAGTAATTTAGTGATTTTAAAGGGCCAAGCCAAAGCTTAAACTGAGCACCTAGACTGATGTACAGAGATTAATTACACAGTTCCTGAACTGTACCATCCACTAGTATGAAGATTTAGTGAATATGGAGTTATTCACATTGGCTTCCGAGAGACAGATTATGCTCACTGAAAGAAAAATGTCAGCTGTCTTATTCCCACTTCCATGTTTTGAGCTTCTACAGAGATCATCTCTTGTGGAAGCACTGTTTCTCACACCTCACTCAATGCTGATTAAAGGGAAATGAAGGCAGTGAACATACACCAAGTGATTTCCAGACAAGGACAGTAACTACGTTCCTTTGCCTCCAACGATTTCAATCTATTTAGTCCAGACAGCAAGACATCCTCACAATGATGACGAAAAGTCTCAAAATGTAAATGTGATATTAGCAAAGAAATACACCAAAAATCCTGCATGGGTTTCACGTGGTTGCACTCTTCCTCCCGTGCCCAAGTTCATTCACTGTGATGGACACTTCATGGAGCCAATTGCCAAGTACTCACCTGGTGACTCTGCACTGTGCTCCTGCTTCTCTTCTCTCTCTTGGTACTGAAGCAAATGGGACCACAGAGCAGATTTCCCCTGAAAATGGAATACATAGTATGCAGCTTTAAATAAATTCAGGTAAAAGAAAAGAGGTCAATATACACGGCAAAAAAACGGAATGGCCTTTAAATAGGTAAAATATTCAGTAATGACAATCAATCCTTCTCTCTTGGATCATGAAACCTTAGGAAAAGGAGAGGACCATCCCACTGAGCTATTAGTCACACCACCCACCTTGGTTTTTTGTCTTCTCTCTGGGTTTCCCTTGTGAAGGTTGAAAGAGAAGAAACCAAACATGTACTTGACAACATCATCACTGCAGTTTCCAGAGGCACCTCTCAAATAGAAAAAGAAAAAAAAACAAAACTAACCCAACCTCCCTCCTCCAAAATCCCAAACACCCAAAACTCCTCAACCTTGGCAAGATATGAACCAGGGACTCTGAGCCCAAAGATAACTCCCACTTTATGTTGTAATGACACCACTGAGTAGCAGCTTAAAAGGTAGTGATGGCATTCAGTGTTTGCTAAAGCAGTGTACACACAAAGTCCCAAGTTTCCAGCTACCAACCTGCTTGACCTGCAGACCATGGCTCCAGATCCTTTCTAGCAGATCACAGAGACTAGCAATCAATGTATTTTCCTCTAGACCTGTTATGTTGGCTTCTCCATGTCCCAGCTCAACTGCTTCATGGCCCATCTTCTCTACCAACATGCGTTTAGTCTATAAATTAAAAAAAAAAAAATCCCCAAAGGTTTCTAAGAATATTATCCAGCAAGGGACAGAATTTATAGATGAGTTCACTTAAACATGCTTAATACAGAAACCATTGCTAATAGCCTGGCCAGAGAAAATTTAAATATCTTTACAGAGTTTGTAAATTAACAAGAATAATTGTATTAAAAAAAGCTTGCATGCTTACTTCAAATCACAGAATATCCTGAGTTGCAAGGAACCCACGAGGACCATCAAAGCCCAACTCCTGATCCTGCACAGGACAGCCCCAAGAATCACACCATGTGCCTGAGAGCATTGTCCAAACCCTTCTTGAATTCTTTTTGAACTGCTGCTGTGACCACTTCCATGGGAAGCCTATTCCAGCTGTCCTATTTCTATATCCTTTATTTATTGTCCTATTCCTACACTGTTGATCTATTGCCAAGCAGAATATAGAGCAAAACAGAATACAACAATAGTTACATTTTCAGTTTAACTGACTTTGGTTTTTTTCTTGTTACAGCCATTAAAGTTTAACTCTCAGGTAATGCAGTATAACACCAACTGCAACAGACACAAGTTATACTTTCATGTCTATAAAAGCTCCTTTAATATTAGAAACTGCTATTCTTCATTTGCTCTGCATAAACAGCATGCACAAGTCACACATGCTGAATTCTTCCCTTTTGACTGAGGGTCTCGAGCCTGTTCTGTTTAGGCTACACATAAATATGAACAATTAAAGGAAATCCTCCTGGAGATGTCTGATCATGCTGATTCTCCTTCCTGTCCTCTTTACTCTTTCCATCAACTTCCACTGCATAAATAGAAGAGCGAGGACACGTTCCTTTCTTTTCCAGCTGTTGAAAAATGTCACCCTAAATTGATCCACTAATGTGTCTATGTAATACTAATGTAAACGTTAAACTAAAGGGATATCCATGCTGGTAGATAATCTGGTATTCCAATAGACTAATGTCATTCCAGCTGTGAATCAGATAACCATCTGCAGACGCTATTTAGGCTCAGTGTAATCAAGGGGAAGGAGCACACAGGGGACAACCTACCTTCATGCGACATTCCTTCAGTAACCCTTCCACAAACTTCCAGTTGGTTTGTGCAATCACAGCTGGAGAGAGGTCTGAGAGTTTGGGCTGCCTTAAATTTTTTCCTAAACTCCTTGCCTCCTGCATGTATTTCTAAAAATAAAGAAAATAATTTCAGATATTACGAGTCAGAGGGACTCTCCTCACCCTAATCCTAGGCAAGCAAATTCTGGTGGAAAGGAACAAGCTAGTGTTAATCTAGGAACAAAATCCTGATTTGCCTGATGTTTAGGTGTCAGGTTGGAGGAGTGTAGTGATCCCTTCTGACAACAGAAAAAGCAAGATATTTTCCTGTGTGGTACAGAATCAGTCAACGTTAGCTAGTGAACTGTGCTGTTAGCCACCAGCATCAAGTTAGGCACAGCAAGTGCATAAAGTGCAACACCTTCCTTCAGCAATAAAGTCAAAACACCCAGTACAGTTTCTTTCCACTGCTGAGCCTCACTTTAAAAAAAAAAAAAAATTTCTAATTTGTGACCAGATTATACATGAATAGAAAAAAAAATCCCCTGAAATTAAATTACAAGAAGCAGAAATACACGTAGTGAAGGAGAAAGATTTCATCCATTACTTTTCATCTGGACAGTTTATGTGGGAAAAATGAGATTTGTCTTTATTCTCAATTAACTTCTCGATTACAAGTGAAGCTCATTTTAAACAAAACTGACAGTAAGGATCATTCATGTTTTTATACGAGGTGGTAATTGTGAAGTATGGATGAAAAAATCCGCATACTCTTTAAAGGAAGATCCAAGCTATAATAAAAGGCTTTTAAACTTTCCTGCTCCACTGCCTTGTCTTCAGGGGTGGGGTATTTTTCAGTTTGGCTTTCATTTTGTTAAGCCAAAACACACACACACACAAAAATAAAAATCAACCAGTTACCTCTGACCCCAACATCAGTGAGAGGGCTGAGCAAGGCTGAGAAGTGGGCCAGTTGTTCAAGCATTATTCATAAAGTTTGTGTTCAAAAAAGAGTAAAATAATAGAATGATGCCTAATAAAAGTCTTGAAACACAGTGCTCAGAGCCTGGTGTGGGAATTCTCTGTTTCCACAGTGTGTTTTCATCCAGTTAATGATGCCTCTTTGGAGGATGGTATGTGACAATGATCACTCTTTCCCAGAGAGGGCTGGATCACATCTCCCCAGGGATTTAGTGCTGTTGTTGGATGGGTTTTCTGGGGAACTGAGAGGTCACTATGGCTGCTGAACCCTTGGAGCTTTCTGTCTGGGCAGAAAATTTATATCATAGAATCACAGAATGGTTTGGGTTGGAAAAGACCTTAAAGATCGTGGAGTTCCAACCTTTCTGCCAGGGCATGGACACCTTCCACTAGATCAGGAAAAGCAAAAGAAAAATCCAAACACATTGAAGATAAAAAAAAAAAAAAGTGAGCTATTTCAAATTTTTTTTTTTTTTTTTAAAGAGAGTACAGTTTTTCTGACAGAATTGGATTTTTCCAACACAAAATTTGGACAAGAACCACTTAATGTCACCCCAACAAGAGGTCAGACAAGAATGCTGGGTTCTGCTATGAAAAGCTGTGTTCAACAGAAGTGCTCAGTTAGGTGATTACAGTTTCACCAATACTGTAAGGATTTTAAAACAGTTGAAAAACTGCAGGTGGGAATAAAAAATTAAAAGTCACAGACGATGAAAGCGTGTTGTCCATCAAGCAATCTCACAAGTGACTTCCATCCAACTCAGTGCAAAAATTAACAGCAAAACCAGTGAAAAAGGTAATAAAGGCAATACATAACTAGGAAATCTAATATTTCTTTTTAAATGTAGAAGGATAAATAAAATGCAAAGTGTGGTTATAGTCTGAAGAGTACAAAACATGGATAGCCTTATTTTTTTCATTATATATCTTGTTATTACACTAAAATTTAAAAAAAAATAGTATTAGCTCTTGTAAGTTCATGAGAAGAACAAGGGTAGGCTGAGAGAATCAGCTGATTGCACTTTGCCTGTTCATTAACATTCACACACCACCACCCTCTTCCACAGTGGGATGCAATGATTCAGCAGTCAGAAAGTGATGATTTTTGGATTTGACACCAGCTGAGCAACATGGGGGGGAAAAAAAAAGAAAGTGAAACAAATTCTTGTCTTTCAGCCTTGGAGCCATTATGTTTGCCAGGGAACTGGAGTGGAAGCTCATTTCCAGCTACTTTTCTGATTATAACCACACTTCCAAGCGCTATAGGGGCGTGCTCCTACTCTACAAGAAAGGGAGAGGTTTGAGGCGCCGTGAAGACAAAGGTTCCTCATGCTAGCAACATCTCAGAAGCGGCTTTCAACAAGAAAAACTAAAACATACCAGGCAGCATTCAGAGAAGGATTTTTTAGGAGGCCGTGCAGGAGGGGGTGGTCCCTGATCCCACTCCCAGAAGGCCATTGAGTTCTGACGAAGCAAAAGCTCCTCCGATGGCTAAGAGGAGGCAGATGCCCCAGTGGCAGAACAGCCAGAAAGAAAGAGGAGACAAAGCAAAAGAAGCATGCATATGATCCACAGCCAAAAAAAAGAAAAACGTAAATACATGACAAAGTATTGAAAAGGCTCTGCTGAGATACACACAAGGCACTGTTTAAAATATACTTGCAAAGCCACGTTAGCAAAAATAGCAACAAATACATAAAAGTGCTGTTTTGCTGTGTTTCCACTGAAACATCATTTGAAGCAACGGTTGAAGAGTCCACTCATCTGCTCAGGTTCTTTCAGAAGGCAAACTCCAACACTGGCCAACGTTATTCAGCGAGATTTACCACAAAACAGCATGAGTGCTTTGTTTTTGCTAGTGACATACAAAAGAAGCACAAGGACATGAATGGAAAAATGTGGCAGAAAATATTTAATGAAGGACAAGGAACTGAAAAGATGGGAAAGAAATGCATGTATGTGACTGACATTTACAAGATGCATGGGAGTTTCCAAGCTTTAGGCATAAAAAGGCCCCAAAGTCTTAAACCTTTCAAATAGGCTTACTCACGTCAGGAATCTACGTAAGAAAAAAAAAAATCCTTTAAAAAAAAAGGGAAGAACCCTGCCTCATTTGCTTCTACAGCACTGACATTTATTCAAGGACTTGACTTTTCCAGAGACCTCCACCCTGGCCAGAGCTCAGCAGCTGCACTCAGGCAGGACCAGGGCTCTGCTAATAAGCAAATAAGCCATTTTTTTCTGATGACAGTGGGGCTGTCTTGTTCCTAAATAATAAAAGCACTTTATTTATGTTGTGTACTTTGAAGTTGTACAACATACACAAGCATCTGTGACGAGCGAAGTGACATCTAAACGGCTACAGAGACCCAAACAAATATCACAGTAGCCACAAGGCTGCCCTAAGCAATAAACACATTGTTTGTCCAAACCTCCACCTCCTGGATCACAGCTTGTGCTGCCCGCAGATGATGCCACCTACCTCCCTCAAATCGTTGTCCAAGCCGATGTGCTCTGAGTGCTGCCGCAGGCGGTCCTTCCTGCGCTGTGTGGTGGTGCTGCGGCTGGCCCAGCGGCTGGCAAGTCAGAGACAGAGAGAATACACACATGAGCAGGGAAAAAATCAGGAGGGGAAGACTGGTCAGGAGCCAGAGGACACCCAGTGGGGCTGCAGCAAGAGAAGGAGAAGCCCAAAGTCAGACCGTGCAGTAAACGCTGGTGCAAAGTGGTGCCTGACCTCCCCATGGGAAGCCATCTGGCAGGCAACAGGCCACTGTGCACCCAAGGGACAAAACTCCTGATGGAAACATGCCCACTGCTTGCCATGGTCTCCAGTGAGAGCTCCTGGCACCCAAAACACAGGTCATACCGCAACATTGATGCCACCACCAGGTAAACTGATGTACTTAATTACCCAACACCACTGCTGCGCTTAATGAAGTTTGATAAAAACAGTGTTGCAGAAACAAACAAAATTACAGTGATGTATTTTGAGTCGCAACCTCTATGATTTCCCCCTTTTTTGAGAAGTACTGCTTCTCCTTTCTGCACTTTCGGTGGTTCTTCCAGGAATTATTTCAGAGAAATTTCTCATTGCAATAGTAACTACTGTGATATTGGGTACATCTATGTCTAAAGGCTATAACAACATTGATGTTCCTGGGATTAATCATGTTGCTATCTTTGCCTTCTGGGTTTTTTTTACATGAGGTTTCTTCAAACCCCATCTCCATCATGGCCCCTCTACTCCAGACTGAAGTGTCCATGCTGGGCACCGTGCCAGAACAACTGCTTGAGATGGTTTTTTTTTCTGTAGGAACTATGATCAACAGGCAGAGCTCCTGGGGATTTGGGTTCTCTGCCTTTGACAGATCTATACAGAGGGAACATGGAGATGTCCACATCTAAGACAGAAGTGTGTCCTTGGTGAGCCTCTCCACACTGGTGGTATTAGTGAGAACAGCAGTCTCCAGATCCCAAAGCCATCCACTTCATCCAAACAACAGCATACACAAATAAGATCTGGGATCTGAACTGCTTGGGCAAGGAATTTCAGCTGGTAAGACAGGCAGATTTCATGTCAGGGGGAGAAAACTCTTGCACAGAGCTGGACTTAGGTTCTGACATGTCTGGCAGACCACTCGGGATGTGTAGGGAGAGGAGCCTGATCCCAGAGAAGTACAGAGATGTGATCCCTGATAAACAAACCCTCCTGTTTCCAGAGAGGACTTTGCATACACATACCTAACTGTCTCCACCAATTCCTCCGGTGGGTCAAGTGAAGACTGAATTTTGGCTAACAGGACAGATAAAAAGGGGGGAAAAAAGTTAAAGGAACTGTAGATTTTATAGTCAAACTGAAGTCCCGTCCTACCTCCCAAACAACATCAAGGAAACAAGTACAAAGAAAGAAATCTGGGTCTGCATGTAATTATGGTTCTTCACCTCAGCATCCCATACAACAAGGAATTTATTTTTAAAGCAATGTAGCCTCAAGTCTCTGGTAACTAAATGAAACAACCCAATAGGTGTCTGCACAGCAAATGCTGATACCTTCTCAGAGGAATACATTACTGACATAAGTGTCTCTGCACCTCTGCAGAAGTTTTAAAAATAAACAGCCCCTGAGTTTATTAAGTCACCATTTGAATTTTTTTTTTCAGAAGCAATAGCCAAAACCTCATTAGATGACTGAAAGGGGAGAAATAAAACCCTACATTTTAATAATCTCAACAAGTAGAAATGTAGCACAAAACCCCACACCCTTGAACAGAAGATAGCAGACATAAAAGTGACTTTAGCTACCTGGCTCTGGAGACCTTCCATTTATTGCAAGCCAGTACCACCTTTATGTTTCATATGATAGAATGTCAATAATACATTGGAAAGTTAAGCTATAGATCAAACATTACCCATATAATTCCTTTTCTGCTCCAATTTATATGGTATTTTCTGAACTGTAGACAGAGTTTGGGTGCCTCTCCACCTGCATTTCTGCAGATACTGGAAGACAAAAGAATTGCTGGAAATGTCCTTAGGGGGAACACGTCTCACCAAAGGTGAAAGTAGAATGAAAGCTACAGAATAATTACAACGACTACACCATCATTAAAGCATTTTCAGTTCATTCCAGCGCTGTACTTCATCTGGGAGAAGGCACAGACTCTTCTCCAGATTATTAATCAGAACCATTTGAACATTTTAAGCATACAAATGTAAAGATCATTGGATGTTTATGAAAAAAACAACCGCTACTCATTAGCTGGAGTAATTACACACACAGTGAGCTGCATGTTCCTTCTTCCCCAATCTCTAAGCTGAGGAAGAGGAGCTGTTGAGTCACTGGGTGAGGTCTGTGCATTGAAATGCTGCTCTGAATCTCTCTGGGAGATTTTGTGAAGATCTAACAGCAGATAAGCAGGATTAAGGAGCTAAATCTTTTAAAGCCTTTTCTTTACTGGCCCACATAGAATTTTCCCAAACCAATGCTTCAATATTATAATAACCATTCCCACTCCTCTTACCAGCAGCGACTGCATTTTAAATTACTCTTCCCCTCCTTTCGATCACTCAGTGATTTTAAGGTGGATAAAAGCCCATCCCAGCAGCCACACCACCTTCCCTGGGCTGTCCAAATCCCATCTGGGTGCTTCTCCTGGCACTGCCGTCAGCTACTGCTGTATTCACACCTCAGCCAAAGCAGTGAGCAAAGCTGTACTCCCACCAGCAAACACCTGCTTGTCAGACCTTAGTCTCGGGCTTTTCAGCTGAACCCCCCTACCACCCATGTCCTTATGGAGCAGGTACCTGAGGAGACCAAGCCCTCCTGGGCTGGTCCATACCTTGGAGGGATGAGCCTGGCACCTGGCAGTGCACAGCACTGCAGTGCTGCTGCTCAGCCTGGATGCTGCCCAAGTATTTCCTGACCCAAAAAGCACCCTCTCCCCTTTATTTTTTTGCTGATAGAGTCATGAGCATGGATTACAGGCATGTGTCATTTATTCCTCCCTGCGGAGACATTGCTACAAGCACCGAGTCTCTGGGGTCTGAGCAGATGCAGCTCAGGCACGGTGTTGTGGGGAGCCCAGGGACAAACTGCCTACATGGAGAAGCGAAAAAAAAGCTTGTTTCAGAATGTTTGCCTGTGTGTAACTCCCATGTCCACAGATGAATGCTCCTCACCTTCAGGGACTGCGAGAAAGCAGGGATGTTTCAGAGGATGGATCGGGAAAGACTGTACTCTGTTCAATACAGAGAAATGAAATGAAAGCATCCCATAATAAGATCTTTGTAGCACAAAAACAGTGAATTTCAGTCAGTGCTGTTTAATATCAAATGAGACACAACAAGCATAGAATAGGTTTGCAGAAGTTGGAGGAAATGTAATAGTGACACTTGCAAAAGGAGATACTTAACCTGTGATGCTTAATTTCTATAAAAAAAGTGGTAAGGTAGTCAGCATCAAAGCTGTCAGAAACAATCTAGCAAAGCAGCAGCCTCACATTAGGGACAGGCCACGCTGTATTGCAACCATGTGTACATCTCTCTCTCTCTTCCCCTTTTCCCCACCCTGCTTTTTACAGCTCCATAGAGAAATGAAGAAATGATGTCTACCCAAACCAGACATGAGTTTAATAGGCAGGATATACATTGCAATGCATGAACAGGTTGCTAGAGAACTTCATTCACAGATGGATTTAACCAATATTGCCATCACCACGAAAGTCACTATCATAATTTACAAGCTATTTACAGTGTTAAAAGCGAGATGGAAGTAGACAAATGCACTTGTCAATAGGACAGAACCTAAATCTCCTCATATAAACCATCTCATGAGGCAGACTGACTGCTACTTAGGTCTGCAAATCATGACAATACCCATTCTACCTTATATACCCCCATCAAAGAGTTATTTGTGTTTCTGTATCCCCAAATTAGCACATACCTGTACTACACCCTCCACCAAATCCCCCTAAAGCATGCATGCAGCCTGCACGCATTAAACACACACACACTGCACATGCAAACTGCCTGGATTCAGATGCAGTTTGTGTGGGACTGCACGGAGATTTCAAGTCTAATAGGTGTTCAGACCAAACAAACTAAAAGGAATGTCAAAACTGAGCTCCACCTGATGGAGCTCACAAGGCTGACAGGGGATTCACACTGTGAGTCTGCTTCATAAACACTGCACCATGGTAAGGAGAATGCCATCCTCTGCAAGGAACAGTGGTAGCAAACTGGCAGCATCACCCCTGGAGCCCCGAGGAACCACTGTCCTAACTGGTATTTAATTTGCAAAGTCCCTTGAGACAGCAGCACTGTTCAGGGGAGAGCAAGTGGAACAGAGGATGCAAGGATTCGATGAAGTTTTCCCTGAGAACTTTAATTCTGCAGAGCTGTGTTTAAATCATATATTAACTCAGAGAAGTTAGCTGCACTTTTCCCACCTTGCACAAGTTGAGCAGAGGATCAGCAGTTCAGGAGACTTGCCCATCGGGTTCCAAGTCACCACAGCACACATTTCCTATCTCAGAAACCATTTTTAAGCACAGATTGTCAGTCACACCTTATTCTAGAAAATGCATGTATTTAAATACAAGTGGTTCATGTTTTCATTGCACCTGTCAGTGGTTTGCTGTATTAGGTTACCTATTGTGTAGTAACTGCATCTTTCAGATTTTCATATGTAAAAGGTGAGCTTTACTACTCGCAAAGTTTGAATAACATCAGAGCTCTGTATGGATGGCTCATTGCTGACTCATTTCGTGCTCATTTAGATGCACTGCAGAGATGCTACTCTCTGTATTACTTGAAAATGCAATTGTCTGGCTTGATTAAAAAAAAAAAAAGCTTAATTGAAAAGAGACAGCCTTGAAACGGTACCCAACAGATAGGGAGATAATAAAAGACCACATAATACGAAGCACTCAGTAAAAGAGAAAGACCATCTTTCATACAAAACCTAATTTAGTTAAAACCAGAACAAATTCTGTCATCATACAGAGATTCATCGACTCCTTTGCATATATATATAAATATATATAAAATATAATATTTTATTTATATATAAAATATAATATTTTATTTAAAAATATTAACTGATTTTAAATGTTAGTAACGAGCAAACAGCAGTCCTATTTAAAAATGCGGAGAACCAGAGGACCAGGCAGACAAGCCGTGAACAGTTCCCAATTTGAAGAGAGGGCTGCTGATGGAGGCCACAGGACAGTGTCCTCACAAGCTGTGCCATAAACTGGAGCACAAAAATGAACCCATTTCATACACTCCTAGTGCATGATTTTTACAAATAAATACTGACACACATAGTGGTGAGATCAGCAAAACTCAGCTCAGGAACAAATGCCTGGAGAAAGCAAAGAATTTTGAAATCTGCATCATGGGCAAGAGCAACTCATCCCTCAGCTAAAGCCTGAGGTCAGGGGGCCAAGTGTAGCAGGATTTGTGCTTGAAGACTTGGACTGTTCCCTCCTTTGGGGATTGCTGCAAGTCAGGCAGGACACAGAGGACAGACAAAAACACCAAGGAAGCTGGGACACAAGGGAGAGGACTCAGGAGGAAGAAGTGGCCAGGGCAGGAAGAAGAAACAGGCTGGTCAGGGAAGTAAGCAAGGAGGAAAGCAGGGCTCAGAGACTGAAGAGGGGGGGGGAAAAAAAGGGCTAAACAGGAAGGAAAGGGTAGTTTAAGCCATTTTGTAAATGTGTAATAAAACAAAAACTTCATTTGAAAACCAAAAGCTATAAGGAAAAAAAAAATCAGTTCAGTTGTTCTTCTCAGGCATTCACTACAAATCACCAGAATGCAAATATATTCCCATGCTTGGTGTGCAATCAGTGTTTTCCTCTGCAATATTTAATCTCATTTATCAAGCTTCTTAGTACAAATTAAGTTACAAGGTAATCAATTAGATTGAAAACACAGCTTGTTTCATTGTTTTAAATTTGCACTGTAAGCATATTCCCCCTAATTTAACAATTAGCTAATAAAAAACCATGAAGTGTTTATGTAGCTTGGCTTTTTGTCATTCAAATTCCACTCCTGGATCATTGCAAATGCATCAGTTCAGTGGAGCCCCAGCTACAATTTTAAAAGCCTGGCAGAAAATGCATGCAGAGAGGGAAGAAGGGAACATGTAGAAACCACAGTGTGGTGCTGAGGTTTGAGAAAGGAAATGAGGACTCTGGAAACCACGACTCTTTTCCAGAATAATAGACAAATTGCCTAAGGGACTGCAGCCTGTTTCCTCCTGGGATGATTTCTGGGAGGACTTCTGCAGAAGCCACTGCTTTACAAGGTTAGAGCAGCATGATGGAAGATGCTTTCGTACCCAGAGGAAGCTGCAGCTGCTCTCTGCAGATTCAGAAGGTTTTCCCATGATGTGGGGGATGTATCAAAGGCAATGAGAGCAGAGGGAGTCCCTCAAGTGGGACACGGCCTGATGAGAAAGAGGACAGAACTGGGTGAGGTGTTTTTGGTTTGTGTTTTTCGTTCAGTTGATGTTAGCTGGGATGAACTTCTCTTTTCTTTACAGAACAGTAATATTCCTTTAATTTATAGAAATAATTTGGATACAGTTATCATCTTCTGTGTAAGTTTAGATATCCATATTCTGCAGTTAATGTCTTATCCATGTTCTGTGGTCTTGATCAAAAAGATGATTAGGGAAACTAATCATATACCTGGGAACCTGTTCTCCAATTTTATGGAGGTGGGGGGCTGGGGTGGAGTGTTTTGTTGGTTTGGGGGTTTTGGTGGGTTTGATTGCTGGTTTGTTGGTTGTTTTGTTTGTTTGTTTTTTAATTATTTGCTTACTTTTAAACTTCTCATTTCTTTTCAGTAAACTGAAGTTTGGAGTTTTTTTCACTGAAGTTCTTGTTTAGCTGAGCAAGTCAACATTTCCACACAACACCACAGGGGAAGAAGTAAATACCAGCCCTAAATGACACGGAGCAGGTACCTGCACCCTAACAGCTGGTAAGAATAGGAGCAAGTGTAAGAAGGATCTCCTGATCCAGAAATGACCAGGCAGGTGAGAGAAAGCAGCAAGAGCCTGATGCTGGCTGGGGCCAGGGAGCACAGGTTCATCCCCCTGTCCAGTCCTTTAAAGGACATCCTTAAAAGGAAAGCAGGAGGAGGCAGCTGAGTGACAGAAGTGGGGCAAAGCTCGCTGCTAACCACAGTCATGAGCTGACAGATGAAACATCCGTGGACTTTGGTTGACAGACTTCAGTGTTTTAGCACTTCCACATCCTAATGTGATCAACCCTCCAGTAGGAAAACTGACCATTTACTCCGATGCTCTCTTTTTCATTATTTATCCATGCAGGAAGGTTCCCTTTTTAAGCCCTCATTGTTTAGACAGTTTAATATTATCCCTAAGGAACCTTTTAAGGCCTGCCTTCTACTCCCATGGAGTTCTCAGTTCCACCATCCCTGTCAGGTTTGTACTGAAACAAACCTTAATCCCAGTCTGGCCAGGGCTCAGGTTCAAATACACCAGGTTTAAATGGTGATCTTAGCAGCAGCAGATTTACAGTTGGACTCGATGATCTTCAGGGTCTTTTCCAACCTAAATGATTCTATAATCCTAAATACGTCAGTGCGGCTGTCTAGTGTGCCCAAGCCCTGCTCTCAAAGTCCCCAGCAAGCAAGCGCCAGACACCTCTTCTCCCAAACACAATTTCTGCCCTGCCTAGGAAACGTGGTTTTCTGGGATCAAATATAGGATCTAGAACTGAAACTAAAAGTGTTTGTTGTTTGCATTATATCTGTGATTTTGAAGTAACATATTATACATATAACAGCCCAGCGACTGACAGAGGTATCTTTAGTGCTCTGCCTGGTTACAGGAACATTATGAGCTCTAGTTAGTTTATCAGCCCAGACAGGGAAGCAATAAATACCTGATTGCTGGCCACTGAAGTGAGGTTTTCAGCAAAACAGCTTTGAATTGATTTATTTGCTACTGTTCAGCAACAATTGACTGAAACATGGGAATGTATTTTTTTCTCCCCCCTGCTCCAAACACACTTCCTTACAATATTCAGGACAACCTTTACTACACAGAACTGAAGCTGCCTACAAAAATAATTCTCATCCACATAGCAATATCCTTTGCATTAACTTTACAATATAAACCATACAATAGCTAGATCTGAAGTGTCTGGGAATGCAGCTGAAATGATCTCTTACCCCACACCCACATGCAAAGGTCCAGTCCTATACGCAAATAAAACATATCTGAGAATTATACACTGGGAAATTCAAATCAACAGAAGACTACAGTTGATTCTGTGGCCAAAAGAGTCATGCTGTATTTGCAGGGATCATGAAAAAGCTATCTGTTTTATACATGGGCGTAAATTCAGCAGAATTACACATTTGAAATGGAGAGAGAGTCCTCTCAGCTGCTCACATGAAAACCAGGAAGCAGAAAGATATAAACAGATGGTCTTGAGATTTTCCAATTACAAACCTTTTTGGCAATACACAACTGGAGGAATTCCAAACATTTGTCACTTTGACATCACTTTGCTATAAGTAATGGGATTTTTGTACTTACAAATTCTGAAGCATGCTGCAATCTAAATCAAAGTTATCACTCAAGGAGTTAGAGCCACATTTTAGAATAGGTACCAATCTAACAGAAGCATCTTAAAAGACATAAGGAAAACTATTTTTAATTTGACGCTTATTCATAGATAAGATGCTGTAATAGGGCCAGAAGATGTAACAACTTCAAGCAGGCTGGGCATACTCACACTGTTGCTGACACTGTAAAACTGAAACCCACCATAAGGATAAGAGGCAGACCGCTAAATACAGCATCCCACAAGATGAAGAAATCCTCCATTCCTCAAGGGACCATTACCCATAAACTTTTGTCTCCATTTGCAGGATGACTGCAAACAAAGGAACTCTGAAATATATGTACCTCCTTTTCTCCTTTTTATTTTTAAATTTATGTTAAAGAATTGCAATTCTTTAAACATCCAATGCTTAAGGGTATCATTTGTAAATATTATTCCTAGCAGGTTATTAAAAAGGGATTAGATAGCACTGGGGTGCACAAAAGGTGTATAAATAGAAATGAGTGGGAACCTCATACAGCAGCTCAGAGCAGCTTGTGTGCATGCACACATCTAAACACAAGAGTTTGTTTTAGCATTTGGACAATTGTGGCTTTTGAAGCTCTTGGATTTATCTGTGCTCCCACATTTTGACTTACTACAGAAGCTGGAAGTGAGAGCTTGAGCTAATAATTTAATGGATTTGTGATCACTGGTAGACAAATATTTCATTTTTGAAGAGAAGAAACCCCCTTGGGGGAGGGTGTTGGAAGGAAGAAAGATTTAAAAAAAAAAAAAAAAGTAACTCACAGCACTTACTTTGTATTATAACTGTACAAATGTAAAGTGTATCAGCATTCCAGGTTGTCATTTTGCATTAGGTAAATGAATTATGTACTGGCATGCTCAATTGCACAGCTACAGGTACCCCTACCTTCATATCAAAGGGCACCACAGAACCTTATCAGACTCAAAAGAGAAACCCAGGTAAAGAACCACATCCTTTCTACCCTAACCAAGTTATTCTTCCAGGGTATTCCAATGAGGAAACTAAAAGAGAGCTACAAGAATCTCTGGGTCATGTCGTAACAGCTAAAGAAAAGAGGAACAGAGGGCATTAATTTCATTCTGCACGATGGTGGGGAGGTTTCAATGCCAAAATTTCTTTCAGAATCTGAATTTTGGCTTGAGTTTCAAAATTATCCTATTCAGTGCAAACCAGCAAAGAAATTACTTTTAAATTCATAAGAGCAATGGCAAAGCTAAAAATATTTATGAGAGGACAGAGTACTTACCACTCCACAGAAAACATTTCTGAGGAATCTCCCCCAAACCAGAGCTGACACTTCCTAACAACCCAAACTATGGTTATAACTTCAAAAATCATAGGCCATACAAACCAGAAATGGAAGGAGTTGCTGGGCTCAATTAAGTGGTAATATGCCATCCAAAATTAGGACTTCTGTTCAAACGTGAATCTTTTGTTCCAGAAATGTGCTTTTAAATCCAGCAAACAAATCTCATGCTTACTTGTTATTGGTGGGTCCCGTCGCCAGGACATCCGATTGCAACTTTGGGAAAAATCCTTGCTCGTACTTCCCTTGGCCGATCTTCATGTCGAGTAAGTGCGGGTGGATGGCTGTGTGGTCGATCTTCATCAGCCTCTGCTCGATGGACTGGGCTGCAAGTTACAGTCACAGGTGAACAACCGTGCTAGAGAACCACCTGAGGGCACGAGCTGCCACAACAGGAGGGGTCATGCTCACACCCCTGAAAACCCGCTAAAACAGTTAAATAGTGATTTCAGACACGGAAATCTGTTGCTTACAGAAGTGAGGAGACACTTTTTTTTTTTTTTAATTTTGCTTTTAGTTTCTTTACCCAACACAACTAGCACTGGCACAAGCAAGTTAGATGTTAAGTTAGCAGGTATTTACAGGAGCCTCTGGGATGCATTGTGAATTGGCAAGCATAGTGCAACCTTTCCCTGCAATTCCTTACTTGGTTTCAAGGCTCCTTCAGCAGAACAGAGACCTCTGAGGCCACCTGCAACTCTATGTGGGGCTGGGCACCTCGCTTTGCCCACACACATGCTCCTGGATGGATGCATGGCAGGGGGAAACCCGAGTTCTGCAAACATCTGGCACCTACAATGATCCTCCTCCTGAGATCAGATATGCCATTACTGGGTGACAGGCCTTCAAAAAGCATAGCTAACTGTAGCAGGGCCTGAGCAGCATCAAGATGAACAGATGCTTGGAAACAGAGGAGGCTACAGTTAGAGCAGAGAGGGCTCCCCAGGAATCTTGGCTCTACTCTGGTTCATTATTTGCTTCAAGGACATGAGAGTTTCAATCTCAAATCTTGAGCAGGATGAAAATAAAACCTGTCACCCTCTCAACACTGAGTCAGATGAACTTGTGAAGGATTAGAGTGTGTGAGTGAATTTAGCATTTAATTAGCAACTTTAATATTCCACTCTTTATAGCCCACCCATTTATGGGCAGGTCTGTTCTTTCAGCATATCACAACTACGGAATAAATACATAAAATGTGGAAGCTAAACCCCTTTTTCATTTTTCTTCAAGAACAACACAGAACTCACTTCCGAGTTTACAAAACTGTGATGGGAAAGAAACTGTCATAAGATTTACATACATTATCATTAGAAACTTGGGAGGGATTCTTTCCCCTTAAAAATAAAAATCACTTTTTATGGTTCCATTTTGCAGAAAAGGAGTGGGTAGTGTGGGGTCAGAGGGTTTGAAGGGTTCTGAAAACAGTAGGTTAAACAAACAGGTGCTGGATCAGTGCTGGGGTGACATATATTGTGAATGGTAAATATGAAGGAAAGTTGGTATTACTATCAGTTTGCTGCTTTTCACAAGATAGAAAATGAGGTTCTGGTGCCACAATATCTGCCAAAACTAGACGCTGAATAGACAGTTGACCTGCAAATTAGAATTGGATTTAGACAGAAAAAGTTAAGCAGACAGAGATTTCTATTTCTGCCATATTTATAACATGCAAAACATTCTGAAGGAGTTCAATAAAAGAACCCCAAGAGCAATGTGTTTGCCTCAGTTTATTCATATATATATCCCGACAAATTGAAGAATATAATTTCCCTGTATTACTTGGAAATGAAATAAATACTTGTATGTGTATTGAGTACGTAATTCAAGTATAATTCGAAAATGCATCCTGTGACTGTAATGGAAAATAATCCAAGCCTTCAGCACACAGTGTATTGTTCATTAACAGTGAACATCTATTGCTGGAGGTACTAAATATTCCACACAGGATTACATGCCCAGCATCCCCTGCTGCTCTAACCAAATGGCATAAGGCAAAACAAGGTCTTTTTATGGGAGGGGGCAGACAAGGCTAGTGGAGCAGACACTGGGGCTCGACTCCTTGGCGTGGCTGGCACTGGTCCCACCACCACGGTGAAGGAAAGCTCTCCTGGCAACAGAACAGGAGCTGCCTGAAACAAGAAACTCTTAGCCCAGTGCCATGGTTTGGGCTGTGTTTATTAATAGCACCAGCCCAGGAGAGCTCAATGGGAAGGTAAAGGCTCACGCTGTTTCTGGTGTTTAAAACCATGCTGAAGTTTTTGCTTAGGGGAGATAAGGGCCCTGCTGAGCCCTCTTCAGGTAGGTCTAGAGCTTCCTCATTGACTGCAATGCTCAAATGACTGAGGACCTCTATTTCTTTGTGGCTGACATTGTACTTTTGAATATTTTACTATCCTGTCTGGACGTACCTGCTTCCTTCAAAGTGCTGCATTTCTGATAGTTGGATGTCCGCAGTGCAGGGGCCCTTACATTATACAGCTTTATTTTCTCAATTCGGGAGTCGAAAACTCGTAGGAAAGGGTCCTTCTCTTCCCATTGGGAGATTATCTTATTATCTATGAAGGTTGCAAACATCTGTGTTTCGATGAAGTGTGAAAGGAATGGGAGGTAAGGCTCAGGTTGGTCCGAAAGGAAGGAAGCCTGAAATAACAGAACAGCTCGTTAGTGCTACGTTCCCACCACGACATGACGAGTCATCCTGCAGTAGGGAACCGATCCAGCAGCCAGCAGGAAGGCTTGGGCAAGGCTTCCCCACCATAAAAACACCTCTCAGGTAGGTTCTAACTCGATCTACAAAAGGGATTTGGTTCACAGGTCACCTCTTTGGTCACAACAGTGAGAAATAAGCGGTCAGGGAGGCTTCGTGACAGCTGGAGAGAAGGGGAAATGGCGTTACTGAAGAAGTGCTCATGCTGCCAGCTTTTGCAAAGCAGCCTAGCAGCTATCACCCACAGGAACAAGCCTTGTGCAACACATGCCAGATCACCACCATGTGTGCCCCCTGGGGACCTCTGGTCTGGGCATTCCAGCTTGGGATCATATCCCATATTAAGGTGTCATAGGTGTCAAGGGATGCACAAATGCTTTTCAGCTAATGCTCTTTTGTGATGTTACACATGGCAATTAATCATGAATTTCCAATTAGAACTGACTGTGGTTTTGAGTCTCTAACTGAACTTTGAAAACGCTAAAATTAACAGCCCATTTTATTGTAGAAGCACTGGCAGAGATTGCCTAAACTACCCCATTCTTTTGGATGCTGCATTGTTTAATGCCCGAACACAAACCAACCAATAAAAGGCATGGCAGCAGTTTTTTTATCATAAACTGACTCAGATCAGTATATACCTGTTCCTCGCTGCTTATCCTTCTAACATTCTCCCTAGAGAAGCACTTGTATCTGAAAAAGCTGATGGCTAAGAGCACTATCTACTTTGCAGTCCCTAAGAAACAGCAACTGTGTGAGCTTCCCAACATTTCTCATTCCTTTTGCCAGTCTACTATTTCTCCATTTCTAATCTCAGCTTCCTTTTCACTCATGTGTACACACTGCAATGGAGTCATAACAGTAGTCTTGTGCCACACCAAAGTGATGACCTCCAGAACAACACTACCTGTTACCAACAACCTCTGCTGTGAGTTTAGGTAACCTGAAAGGCCGGATTTGGCTTTTGTCTCATGTGTGCACCTCTCCTCTCAGCAAACAAAAAAAAAGACAGACAGACAGAAAAAATAGTCACTTCCCATTTCTACCCTTCCACCAAAGCCACAGGAGTAGCCCCATCAGCAGGCAGAAGCCTGCCAGCTCAGTTTGTGCAAGCTGGGACAGCTCTGACGATGTGCACCGATGTGGGCCTGTGTAATGAGAATGGACAAATCTCCCGGTGAGGCAGAGGAAGAGCGGCAGATTAAAGAGTACCTCGGCTATGTACACATAACACAGCTATGCTCCCTCCCCCTCAACAAATACACGGCTATCTTTACTTTGTCAAAGTTTTGCATTTGTTCCCTGTTAGTCAGCCACGACTCCATGTCGGGGGCAGCCTGGATGACGAAAGCCTCGTAGTCTGCGAACATCTGCGTGAAGCGGTTGGCGAAAACCTCGCGAAGCTGCACGTTCAGTTTGTAGTCCCTCAGCTCCAGCTCCTCGCATGACAGCTTGCCATCCTTCTCCTTCTCCGTGAGGGGGGTTGTGATTTTCTCCATCGTCACGCCCGTTCTTTTGGCGAGGGCCTGCAGGCGGGCGATCGTCTCGTTGCCCTTCAGCAGCTCGTACATGTTGAGGGCGTTGCTGGGGATGTTCCCGTTCTTCTTGTCATTCACCAAGTCACTAAGAACTAAGTTCTTGAGTTTGGTGGCACTGTCACTGCAGTGCAGGTTGCCCTCCGGGGGGATCCCAAACTGCAGGAGGACCTCGGAGATTTCCTGGATAAACTCCAGCTTGTTGGGGAACTGAGGGAATTCCTCCGGCAATTCGATGAAATGGTTATCTATGTCCACAAAGCACAAGTTTGCCTGAAATACAAAGAAAAGTTTCAAAATGGACACATTGAATTGGCATCTCTGTGATGTAGGACAGAAGGGCAAGTGCTCACATATGGAGGAGACTTTAGCTGTCTTGTCTAGCCTGTGACATTTCAGATTTCAGTCAAGCTCAGGGTCAACTGGATGACAATGACTTAATGAATAAATAAAGTCTCCTGCCTTCTCCTCTGCCATCACCACTTACAGATCCCAAACTCTGCACTACAAGGATTTGAAAAGCCCTCCCAGACCAGCCAAGGACACAGCAGCAAGCAGGGTAAAATAAAATTCTCAGCTCATGTAAGTACCCTTTGTATGAATTACTGCACCTCATGGGCCCATTTATTTTACCAGGATCCAACTGCAAGAAGCCTTTGTACCTGTGCTACCAAGGAACAAGATATTCAGTGAGAAAGAAGACATTGCTAGGACCAAATTACAAAAGAGGGTCCCATGTAAATCCTTTGGGATCATGTCTGAGTACAGCTTGTCCACTGGAAATAGTGCCCTATTTCCCCACTACCCTAACCCCCTGTTTCCATGGAGGCTTTTAATCTTGGCAATTCCTCTGCCTGAGATTTAAAGAGAGTGCTTTTAGCTTTGCTATGAATGGAGATGGATCTCAGCCCGTAAGATTAAAGTTAAGTGAAGACATTAATCTAGCAGAGCAGATACTTTTACTAGGAAAATGTCAATGGAGGGATGGAAGAACCCCACATAAAAATTAATTACATTGCAAATGCACCCTCAGGAATAATAGCAGAATGAAAAACAGTAATTGATCTTCTGAACTGAGGCTTACATTTGAAATTCACTGTCTGAGTGCACTGTGCTGAGTAAAATCTTAAACCAGGTCAGATTCCCAAGCTGCTGAGCTCTGACAGGTTTTGCCCTGGCATAAAGCTGCAGAATGGGAGATGCAGAAACCCACAGGGCAGCAGCAGCACATCTTTGTTAGCTTGATTTGACCATTAGCAAAGCTCCTCCGCCTTCTCCAAGGCACTTTGACTGTTCTTTACTTCTTACCAAACACTGTAGACTAATCTTCAGATTATGTGAACAGAAAGGACTTATTTTCCTCCTTTTCTGAAGAGGTTAATTTTCAGCAGGACAATACATTCCACAGCAAACATGTTTATAATATATTGGATATTTCAAGGACATGTTTGACATTAATCACCTTTCACATAGATACTTTAAAGGGTGTTAGGATTCATTTGGTAGAGCAGAAGTGTCCCCTCAGCTCACTTTTTCATATTAAATTTAGTCTGTACAAAGAAAAGCATTTCTTCTTACAAAATGATTTGCTTTATTTAACTATGCAGCTATTAAAGAGTTGTGGTATGCATCAGTACGGTTCTTTAGCTCAGGGACTGCCTTCTTATCTATCAATATTTCATTTCAAAGGCTTTTTAATTTCAGCTCTGCATATCATTTACAAAATTTGAAAAATGAGATTTGGATTCAGAAAAGCCCAGGGGAATTGGTCTCACTTCTCTCTTCAAAAACATCTGATGATTAAAGTTAATGCAGAGAGATTAGTAACCTTAAGACAGCATGATGGCCAGTTGTTAGAATTTTTTATCTCTAACAAACAAATGGTTTACATTTAGAGCAAGAGCTTGAAAAGCTAGCCCCTGGCCTGAACAATAAAACAGTGCTAAAGCGAACAGCGCTTCACCACTGCTCACATGCTGCAGGGTTTTTTGTTTTTTTATTGTCTAGAGGAATTTGAGATTCAAGATCTTGTCTGTTCAATATACCTTCTTTCTTTCCCTCTCCCAGAGTTACTGGACCTGTGGTGTTCATGAATGCTGATATTTTTCACTCATTTGTTAAACATCAGGGGCGGGGGGCAGATTCTACCCTTCTATTGCTCTTCTCTCCCTGGTGATGTTTAATTTGCTATTCCAGCGATACTTCAAGCCTGTCACGTTAAAATTTTAATTTAAGGAAAATGACAGCCTAATCTGCTAACTAAAAGCATGTGAGTAATGATTTTTAAAATCACAGTAATTATATAATATTAGCATGATTTTACTGAGGAGCGTAGCTTGATATCAGCTCCATTTCCTCAGCAGTGCAAATTTCATGTGCTTTGGTCATTGTATCCATGAGGTAAAAGTTGATTTGCAGTTACATGCCACTGAGGCTAAGACTGAAAATAGACCTCTTTAAAAAACTGTATTATCCTTACCCTGTATGTATCCCTCCACTTCCACATGCAAACTCCCTCTCTAGAATATTCTCCTCGGCTGCAGCTTCCAAGCTGCCTTCCCAGTAAGAGCACATATCTGCAAGCCTTAAGGACTCTGCTGCCAGGAGAGGTCTCTGCACATATCTGAGCTCAGCACTGCCACTGTCATACTGCCATATGAACGGTTATTTTGGAGGTTCCCACTGATTTTAAGAAGAAACCCAAGTTAAAAAGCATGGCTTGTTCTGCTTCCAGTCACCATCTGGAAGGCAGACAGGTTAGCCATATCCCAAAGACTCTGCTGTATGACCAGATTAGAGTGTCAATCTATTTTCATCATCTCGGTCAAATTTCAAGGAGAAAAATCTCCATATTTTACTCTCTACCATCACCTGGGATTTTAACACCTAGATGATGAAGATGGCTTCTCCTTCCTTTTTTCTCTCTCTAAGTGGTTCACAGGCACAGTATCAATGCAAATCTGGCTTGTTTGAGGCCAGGGCACTGGTCTAGTAACAGATCTCAACCCAGGCAGGAACATACTGGCTCACACAAGGATGGGATGAGGCTGGCAGGGCAGGGCCACAGTGCCAGAGAGGCCTCCTAACACCAGGCAGGGCATTTTCCAGCAGGAATTCACACATAAATATTAATTAGACGTTCCAGGATAGCAACCCCAAAGACAGAGACTGACCTCCTGAGGCAGCTCCAGCTTGGAGCGGTCGGTCCCCTCCTTAGACTGCAGCCCCATCAGGTAGGGAACAGGAGCATCCAGAAAATGCAGGAGAGAGGCAGGAAGGATGGGGACATACACATGCTGCCACTGAAACGGGAACAGCAGCGTTGTGATTCCCTCTGCCACCGTCATCAGACGCTGATAATCTAGACAGGGGGAGAGAGAAAGACACTGAATTATATCCCTGTGTTTTGCTTTTGAAATCTGTTTGGCAAGGACATCAGTGACAAAACAAGAGAGAAATCATGTTTATATGGTAAGATGTTCTTTTGAAAATAAGACAGTATTTACAAACCTTAAACTTAAAAACCTCAGACATTATTTAATTTGTTAAAGCTCACTACTCCCAGGAAAACTGCTGAGCGTAGATATTCACATCTTATCTAGATCTATTCTGTCACTAAATTAATTTATTAAAAAGATAAAAAAAGTTCTTTCTATAGTACAGGATAATGATACTCTAATTCTATAGAAAGCATGAATTTTTACAAGGGAAAAGGAGGAGAAGGAAATGGACTCCAAAGAAACATTGTGGCTTCTTGCTTGCTCCTGCCTGCCTGCTTCTCCTCCACTTGCTACTACTTCTAAGGCTGAATGCACTTGCCTTGGTTACATACCAGCAGAAGTTTACAGTCCCTAAGAATTTAAAAGTACTGCTTTCAACTAAAATCCAAACAGAAGCCTAATACAAATTTAGTCCTCAGAAATATTCTGTGTAGATAGTATATTTATACTGCATTACTTTTCCAAGTTTCTATTTAATCCACTAGTTCATTGCTTTGCAATGTTTTGATTCAAGTAAACACACCACACATTATTTTTTAAATCAAAATTTATTCTGATCCAGTTGAGCTGCCAAAATATTTCAGAGTTTGAGTAAGAGCAAATTATTTCTCAAATATCCAGCTGGCATGATGGAATATCAGAACCTATTTATTAATATAAATGAGGGAATACACTGAGAACAATATTTTAAAAACATATAAATAGATAAATCACACATTGGTATTAAAGAGATGGTCATCCTTACAGCAAATCTCAAACTGCAGACATTCCATTTGGAAGCTACAGGTAAAGACCCCTGGGTCTCGTAAGCTGCTGGTGAATGTGAAGCCAGATGACCAGATGTTTGCTTCTACCTCATCTTACAGCGGCTTCTGAATTACCAAAAACTCCCCCTAAATTTTGCAGAACACAAAAGTACTTAACTCCAGATTCCTTAGGAATCTTAGCTGATCATGAAGAAGCCGTGCATCTCATTTAAGGGTAGTGGTTAAAGACAGCAACAAGTGCAAGTGCAAGGCTGTGACTTGCACAGACAATGGGGGGGGAGTCAGTTCTGATTCCCACCCTGGGCCTCTGCCACTTGTGAAAGCTGCTCTTCCCTATTTGCAAAAAGAGTTGTTCCCCTCAGCTTCAGTGCATAGGTATGTCATCAGCAAGAGGGGCAAAAGGGACGTGCCCTCTGTGGCTGTAACCAAAATCAAGTCTCATCAGTGCCAGGCGAGTCTCACAAGCTTTGGCTTGAGCATCCAGAAGATTTTCTCTCTCACCAAGGCCAGACCCAGATCCTTGGTAACACTTGGATTGCTGCCCATGTCTCTTGATCCCTCTGCCCCACATCAGGAAATTAAAGATACATGTGTGAACACTCTGGTTTGGAGTCAGGTATGAAGGCTTTTTTCCTATAGCCCCACTGATTGCTTTTGCCTGGAGAGAACCCAGCCTGGCCCTTCCCGTTTCCTGAATGAACAAGCCAGACACCCTGGAAAACATCAACAACAGCAAAATCGCTGTCATCTGACACTGTGCAGCTATTAGGAGGTCACTGGGAAGATACACTTGAATAAATATGCAAATTAGAACAACAAATTGCATAACCCATTCTCCTTGCTAGCACTTCTCTGTGGAAAAGCAGCCTCGATCTGCAGAAGGTCAGTCAGCAGGGCAAAAACATTTTTCATCTTGTCCTACTAACAGCTATTCACTCAATCTTCAAAATTAATTCATGCATGCAAGTCAGTCTCAAGGTTACACCTCAGAAATCACTCCCAGCTACAGACCAGCCATTTATGAATCCCTCCCCATGCTGCAATGGTCTATAATTATACATGTCCATTCACTGTCTTGTTGAGGAGCACGTATACAAACCCAACTTATAGTACCTACTGGCAAAGCTTAGGAGTCTCAGAACATTACATAACTCTGCAGGTTTTAAAGGCTAAAAAAAAAATAAAATAAACAAATACAGAAAGTAACATGTCGTAGTATGCATGAGAATTCAAAGTCCCTTCTGATCTATGTAGCCACATGAAGTAACAGGTTTTGACAGCAAAGGTGCAAGTATCTTTTTGGATAAGGGCATTCAACTCTGGAAATGCGTGCATGCAAGATCATCCCGGGTATAGGTCTTAACTGTGCACTACTAATTCCTAAACCCAGGGCAGTGCCTCCCCTTCTCTTTGCTGTGCAGCCCAGGACAGTGGAGAAAGGATCCAAAGGATCCCGAGACTTGCCAAGTGTCCCAAACAGCAGATGTGTCTCTCTAAAGCATGCAGATGGGCTTTGAGCTTTATATTTCTCCTGCCCTGGATCACCTTTCCATCTAATTGTTCCATCTCTCTAACATGCATCACATACATTACACTGGCAGTGATTGTCCCCCTGTATTCAGCACTGGTGAGGCCACACCTTGAGTGCTGCGTTGGGTTTTGTCCTCTCACTACAGAAAAGACACTGAGGTGCTGGAGCGTGTCCAGGGAAGGGCAACAGAGCTGGTGAAGGGTCTGGAGCACAAGTCCTATGAAAAGCAGATGAAGAAACTGGGGTTTTTTAACCTTGAGAAAACGAGGCTCAAGGGAGACTTTCTCACTCTCCACAACTATCTGAAATGAGACAATAGCAAGGTGGGGGTCGGTCTGCTCTCCCCAGTAATAAGCGACATGACAAGAGGAAATGGCCTCAAGTCGTGCCTGTGGAGATTTAGAATGGATATTAAGTAGAATTTCTTCACTGAAAGGGTTGCCAAGCAGGGAAGGGGTTGAGTCACCGTCCCTAGAGGCACCTAAAAGACATGTAAATGTGGCACTTAGAGATATGATTTAGTGGTGGACTTGGCAGCATTTGGGTTTATGGTTGGACTTGATGATCTTAAAGGTCTTTTCCAATCAAATTTATTCTATGATTCTTCACGTTCGGAGTTAAATCTCTAATTTTTTCACAGAATGCTTTCCAAAAGAAACTGCTCAAGGAGGATAATCCCAGGGCAAAGTGGTCCCTGGGGCTTCTATTGCAACTGCTGCCTCCTAACAACCGCTTAAGCTGGATTTGGCGCAGCACTGTCTCACACTTAACCTTCTCCCTGAGCGAAGAAGAGGGCAAAACAGTCAAGTTAAAAGGGCCTGGATCAAACTGCCTTTTCTGGCATCATCTGCTGGGGGCCCTCAGCCAAGTCCCTGTATCTCAGTTTCCTGTGCAGGACATGTAACTGCAGTGGGGACCTGCTCTGCTGCAGGCTGCCAGTTCTGCATGAGCACCACACTCCAGCCACGCTTTACAAAGGTCTGGTAACATTCTCATCTCTCATAAAATACAATGGAGTGCTTAAAATGCAAACCCTGAGACATTCCTGTATAATTACGAATTGCTGTTTTCTGCTGGAGATGGAAATGGTTTCAGCGTTTGAACATCAATTCCCTGTAGATGTTTTTCTGAAAGAGGACAAAATTGACAATTATATGGCTTGATGTTGATTCTCCACAACACAATAACAGGAAAATAACCAATCAGCATAGCATTACAACAGATACTGTGCATGCAGAAATATCTATCTCAAAGAGCTTAAAGTTCAAATAGAGGCAGTGACTGAGAAAACAAAACAATCTTCCTTGCGTTTTCCAGGCTCTATAGAAGCTCTGAGATATTAAACAATTCACAAAGCTCAACATAAAAATTACTTTTCCTGCTACAAAGGAGTCTGATATTTCAAAATCCTTCAAATGCTGAAGCAAAGCAGAACTAAGACCCTTCTAAAGGGGAAAAGGGGCATCAGTGTTATCCCTGCCAAAACAACTAATCTCATTCGGGTGCTACCTCCCAAACAGGTTCAAATCTTTGGTCATAATCAAACAGAAGATAATTTCACCTGTGACCCTCCCAGCAAATGCCCAACCACAGGAATTTTGTGTATAGGACACGTGTAAGAGCACACATGCTCATTCAAAGCAGAAATGGCATTCCTGCTGTGATCAGTTCGTGTTCCAGTTTCAACACCCCCCTCCTTCCCAATGAAAGAACAACTTGGCAGTATTCCAACTCTCTGTTCCTGTAACCTACCAAAGGTATGGCAGGAAGCCTACCACAGAGCTGGAGTTACAGCCTGGATCTTCTTAATCCAGTCCAATGCTTTAAAAATAGACTGTGCTTCTTCCCTTTCCTTTTAAAGTCCCGCTTTACATACAATTTGAAAGCATTTGGAAGTATCTGAGAGGATGAGTAACCTGGACACCCAGTTCCTTTCCTCTACTGCTCTCTGAACATGCCTAAAGTGTAACTGCAGCTTTGCAAACCTATTTAAAGATATCCTGGAAGATGGTAATCAGATGATGTTCTCAGAGGGTACTTTATGAAAATGCACAAAACAATTCTAAGCAATAGTTTTAAATAAAGTAACAACAGAGAAAAAAGATCATCAATGCAACTTAATGAATAAAAGCTAATTCTTCAGAGTGAAACACTGTTACAGGCTTTAAAACATTCTTGTCACCAATAGTTTTTCAACAGTCAAAGTATTATAAGGTATTATAAGCAATTGCTGTTCAACTGCCTTTTTTTTTTTTTTTTTTTTTTTTTTGGTAACAAGATATGAATTAGATGAGCCAGGAAAAACAGGAAAATAAAAATGAATATTTTGCTTTGAGCTCTGAGCATGAGTCAGGAATGGCACATAACTGTTATGAGACCTGTCTTGGGGCTTGGTACCTTCAGATCTGTGATGTTTATATATAGCCTACTGCAGATGAAAAACAAAATCTGAAATTCACATCTGAGACAAAAATTGTTTATGAAAGCAAAAGGTTTTCAAATCAGATCTCAGCAGCTTTGCAGAAGCAGCACATATAAGTGCTGCAGACATCAAAGCACCCTGGAAGCTTCTAACTTTCATCTGGTTTGTGTACTGGCAGCTGTGATGAGTGGCAAGCCAGTCCAGGTGATTTTCAAGAGATGTTCAGATAAAAAGCACCAAAATGGTTCAGGAAATGTTTATTCACTATACAAATCACCTCGTGGCAGTGCTACATTCAGGGAACTTGTGCAGGTGCAATGACAAGGGGTTGTAACCAGTAGCCTGTCCTGGGGAAGCGCCCCATGGCATCTCAGTGGAAGAGTGGATTTACCAGCAAGTGGAACAGCACATGAGTTACTCCATAAAAGCAGAGTGGCATTTTATGCAAATTTCAAAATACATATTTTCTTAAGCAGAATGGTCAAGATGAGCCTGCCTGAAGTAAGAATTAGCCTCTCAGACTGGGGATCAGCTCTGCCCAAAGGGAAACATCCCAAGGCCAATATTCATTGAAGCTAATTCTTACCCTTTTCCCTCATTGGCAAATCTATAATGTAAAAAAAAAACAAAACAACAAACAAACAAAACTAAACACTTCTACTTCAATGAATTTCCATTTCTATTATTTATCTGTGTCACAGCCTGGCATTAGTGGTTCAGCATAAATTAGTTTATGATTAAGAGCCACCTTAAGAATTAGCTCCCATTATCAGCATGGTTAAGTCCCTGGGAGGAAGGCAAAAGTCTGTGACAAGGCTGACAAGGTGCCAGCAGAACACATGAGGATGCTCCTGAAGACACAGGGAGCCCCCTGCTTGTCCCTGCAGCTGCTGGGGCACAGCAGGCTCCCAGGAGGCACTGAGGTGGTAGAGAAGACACAGACTCCGGCAGGGAACAAGACCACTTTTGATTGCCATGATATTAAATTTGATATTTGCTGGAGTGGAAAGGTCTAATTTAACTTTATTTCCCTCATTCTTAAAAGGAAAAGAGGTTTCATCATGGAAAATAATGAGATCCAATGAATGAGGTGGTGGAGTGTGTGTGCATGCAGAGTGTTCAAAGCAGTGACCCAGTCTTCCTTTACAGCCCACTGTGAACACAAACAGGAGTGGGGCTGCAGTACAGACCTGCACTAGCTCCTTATCCTTATTTCCAGATGCTTTAAAACCTTGACTTTCCAGGTTGTATTGACTTTGGCTAACAAAATCGAGCAACTTCCAATTAAAAACCAGTTTTGTCTTTTCACCTGAGTCAAAAAGGAAGAGTATAATTCATTTTCTGATTGCTCTACCCAGTTACTTGTCTCCTTTCCAGGGGAAGATGCACTGCAGCCTCCTCTGAGTATGGGGTTGTTGAGGCCCCAGTCCCAGGTCTCTTTCACAGCATAGACAGATTTTCACAGAATATCTGAAAGAATATCTGAGTTGAAAGGGACCCATGTAAATTGTACTCTGTAATAACCTCCCATTGATTTTGATGAATACTAGTGTGGAGGGCAACTATTTAAACAACGAGCAGAAGTACAAAGATTTTCTACATAGCTAGTTGGTGTAAAAGTGCTTTAAAAGGCAAACACATCATGTGTATATTAGTTCTTAAAAATGTCCCCCAAAACAGACTTCATAAGAAAGATCTTTCAGACACTTCCTTTTTCTAGGCAATGAAATTACACATGCATAGCCATTTGTATTATAATTTCTAAGATCAAAATATTCTTTGCCTTTTTTTAAAAAAAATCTTGGAGAAGCAGTTACTCAAGCCCTTGGAAAAACAACTTGGAAAATGCTCAAAAATATAATGAGTAGAAACAGTCTAAGCTCTAAGAAGTTTATCTTTGTCTCATCCACACATTCCCTCTCTCGTGCTTAAATCCCTGGAAAGGCAGACATACAGAATGGATTGCTGAGGTTTCTGCAGAGCTTATAGTTTAATTCATCCCTCTCCAGCAGAAATCTCATGCCAGTGGTGTTTTGTTACCGATCCTTGGGAAATTGTAGCAGCTATTGCAGAGTGGACATAACAAGACCCTGACATCTGCATGGTTGCACCGGAGAGCTGTGCTCTGAATAAAATACAGGGCACTTGCAAGAACATTGCAAAGACTGCAACCCAAAGAACTGCAGGGAAAAAAATTCTAATATCTCTCCTTGGTTTTCAAAGCCCCAATGTTAAAACCTGTCTCTATTTAATCTTAAAAGTGTTCTCTATACGCAGAGAGATGTAACCTGAAGACTCGGAGTTCAGCTTCCAATGCTTTCAGGTGCAGCTTTTTATATCCCCTTTGCAGATCAAAGCTGGCACTTCGGGCAGTCTCTTACATCTGCCCACCAGCAGTGGTTTTGATTAACTCCCTGGAAGTCCACACTGTCTCCATGAACAGTAAGGGCTGCTCTTTTCAGCCTCGCCACTGGGGTGCAAACACAGGTCTCTGCCAGTCAGCCAGCTGTGTCACTTTGTTCTGCCTTTCTCCTTAACGCTGCCACAGCATCATTTGCAGCTCCCAAGAAGCACAGACATTTCAAAGCTTCAGATTGAAATGCTTTGGTCAGAGTGGCTTTTGCTCTGTAGCACCAGGCTGTTTTAAAGTATAAACTGTAAAGGTGAGGATTAAGGTAGTTGTCTGCAGTCCAAAATGCAGCTTAAAAAAAATGAGCTCATCATTCTTTTATGTCAGTTTTTCCACCCTTCTGCTTGGCCACCACAGCTGTAATTTGAAGTTACAGGTCACTACAGTCCCTGCATTCTCTCAAGTGATGGGATACCACTCACCTGTAAAAACACCACGAACAATGCAACTAGATACCCAAAGTTGACTGCAGCAGCCACAGTACAAACAGCTACCCACTGGTCCTGTCCTCACTGCAGAGCTGTGCCAGACACTCTTGTATCATGCTGGGAAAACATCCAGAGCAAGCTGGGTCAGGTCACCCAACATCCTCACCTTCCCATTTAGTTAGATGCCTTTGTTCAGGCTGCTGGAAACATTATGCCTCAGCTACAGGGTTAAAAATAAACTTTCTCATCATCAACTCCTAGTTCCCTTGAGAAAAACCACTCCAGAAAAGCCAGTACGGCCTCTGTGCAACCTCCCAGCCAGCCCTTCACTGCTGTTATCACCAACTAGGCTCACTGTATGGTCAGGGTTGTGCAACCATTTATATTTTCACTCAACTTTCCAAAATAACTGTTTATTCTTTAAAAGAATAACAAATTTTTTTGCAAGATTGAATGAAAAGCTTCCTTCCAACAGGGCTAGGAGAACCACTCCTAAGTCAGCTTCCATTTCCCATACATGTATTAGCAGCTCTCCCACTGAAATACTTTGCTGAACTAAAGTAGGTTTTGGTGCAGTGCTCTGATTTCTTGAGTATTATAGCAGTATGTCAGTGAATTCTGATTTTGGGTAAATAATGCTGTCTTCTTTGAGACTGCAACCAGACCATGTCCTACTAATTTCTTGTTGAGTTTGGGGAGGTCACAGGAAGGCCAGGCTACTGGAAACACAATCCAACAAGTCCATCCTCTTTAAAGCAGGAAGAGAAGGAAGGATGAACTTGCAAAATCCCTCTCTCATTCGTTATTTTGGAACAAGAGATAAATAAGCCAAAAACCTTTACTCTTTCGCTTTGAAAGAACTTGGTAGTTAAGAAAGTGGTTTTCCCCAGTGGATCTCAAAGCTTAGAGAGATTTCAGTGGTACCTAGGCTGGTTACACCTCAAACAGGAAAGTAGCTGCTGTTTTCTCTTTCAGGAATCGCAAGACTGACATTGAAAAGAAGCCACAGTGCACAATTAGCCAAGTACTCAGCTGTCAGGGTATGCCAAAACTGAGGCTTTGCACTTGCCCTCCACTCCACACTCCTCACCTCTGGGAACCAGCATTACTATGCTATTTACATAATCACAGAATTTCCCTAATACAACTATACACTTTCCCCTATGCACCATTATTTTGTGTCTATAATAGCTAGGGAAGTAAAAGGTCACGTCAAGGACACCCTCGGATTCACAAATAATAGGGGCAAAGAGAAAAAAAAAATCTAAGCTTTGGAGGGTAGAAAGGATTACTTCTCATTACCTCATTTTTGTTGAACCCCCCCCCCCCAAAAAAAAAACAACCCACAAAACAAAAAACAAAACAAACAAACAAACAAAAAAAAACACCAAAAAAACCCCCCACAAAAAACCCCAAAAAACAAACCAAACCAAAAACCCCCACAAACCACAGTGAAAACAAACAAAACCAGTAAACCCCTAAATTATAGCCAGTAATTGGAAGATTAACGTTCTTCCAACTTCCGGTGGCACTGAAAATTGAGTCAAAATTATTTAGTGTGTATTTTGTATCTGTCTGAGGGATTGTTACAAAAGTAATACATACACAGGTTGCTCTCCACATGCACAAAATATAAAAATATAACCCAATAAGCACATTTTTCCTAATACTGCTACCTTAGAAGAAAAAAAAAAAAATCAGTTTTCAGTGAGTCCATCAGCAAGGACCAGGGTGGGATTGACTAGAAGGGATGGGTGGGGAAGCATTTTAGTGGTGCTGCTGTTTAATGTCAAATCCCAGTGTAAAGTAACAAAGGCAGCACAATTCAAACGAGGAAGAAAGGGGTAAGTGCATGCACACACACACACAGGAGCAGAAGGGAGTGGAAAAGGAGCCCAATCAAAACTAACAGCAGGATTTCTGCTCATACTTCAAACTGAGAGCAGATAAAACCCTTCATTTTCAGTTCTTGAAAGCAAACCCCTGGAGCCCATGTGGAGAAGAGCTCTGCAACGAACTAGCAATCCTTTGAATTACATCATTTGCAGAGGAACTGCCCTCTTTCTCACCTCCCTGAACATTTTTGCCCATTCTCAGTCATTTAGTTATTAGCATTACCATTACATACTTACTGACCTTTTCTTTTCTATGACAAACACAAGCATTCCTTTTTTGGAGCCTGAAGGTTCACTACCTGTACTCATTTTAGATGACTTCCCATGCTCTCTCCCCTCCTCCATTTCAAGCTGTGTGTTTCTTGAGCCACATCTCTTGAGAAGCCAAGGTATTCAGCATCTTTTCCTCTTGCCAGTAAAAGGTATATATACCTCCTGGCTTCATGTTTTTCATTCTGGTCTGATGAAACCAGCCCCCTCAATACCCGAAACATTTTTCCCTGAGGCACTGTTTCATAATTTAGGGTCAGCATCACAGATGCCATTTGGAAACCCAAATAATATGGACAGGGATCCAGTGAGACTTAGAGGAACTTCCAAAAACGCTGAACATCCCTTTGAAAGCCATAAGGAAACTTGAATTTGACAGTTTGGGCACTGTTGAACTGAAACATTTGCAGCACTTACTTTTAGTATCTGAATATCCCCAGGGACAGACCCACAGCAACCAGTATTGTACAGGGAACAGGGGTGTAAAACCTCAGAGCATTCCCAGTGCTAAATCAGGATTCCCCAAACCTGTAGCAGAGTGTGGCACTATTGAAGAAACACACAGCCGTAAGAGAAAAGGTACAGACCAGATTTTCAAAAGCTTGCTGGCACACTTCAACTGCACAGGCTTTGTGCAAGCAACTTCTGCCAGTGCAGCCAGCCTTGGCCAACTGCAATCTTAAGTGTGTCAAAAAGAAGTACCAGCACCCTCCAAGTGTTAAAAAACTCCCAGCATTTTAACCAGAACATCTCCATCACACACGAGGGAGGAAATTTCACCCAACCTCAGTATGCTGCTGAAATTTGAAAAACAAAGTAGCAAGAGTGTCTTCTGCAAGATGTATTACACTTTCTGCTGGTATTCCTGCAGAAGACAGGATTTTTCAAGGGCAATGTATGGATAATCATCAAATTAATTCTGTTGCTAGCTTTCACAAGTGATAAATACAACTCACAATTGAACAAGCCGCACCAAGACTGCCTGGAGGAAACAATTATTTAGTGCTTTCGTTAGGACAGACTCACTTCTCTCACGTTTTTTCTTCTCACGTTTCATAAATCCCCTAAAGATCAACATTAGCTCCATGTTACATTAAATTATGTTATCTCCTGTGGCTGCAGCTGCCCGGGAACTGCCTGATGGAAACAGACCCAACATGCACTGCCAGACAAGCGCCCACCTTGTGAGTACAGAAGGATCTGCATCTCCAGAAGAACGCAGGTAAAAACCTGGACCAGGTTCTCCAGGCCCAGCAGCTCGAAGACCTCCCGCAGTGGGTAGTCAGAGAGCGGCAGCTCGTTGGGCCCAGGCCTCTGGCAAATGATGGGCTCGTAAACCCCATAAAACTTGAGCGACCTCCCCGGGGGCGGCAGGGGCACCTCGTAGAGGATGTTGTGGATGTAGCTCTCCAGGGGCAGCGGTGGAGGCTGCTGGGAGGTCACCGCCTTATAGAGCTGGATCAGGAACTTCTTGCAGGCTTGCATGAAGGGCAGGGGGGTGATGAGGCAGATGCATTTGGAGACGTACAGCGTGTCTCTGCTGATGTCGTAGGAGTTGTACCGCTGGAGCTTGGCGAGGGATGTGGCGTCGCCCTCGTCGATGCTGCTGGCCAGGGAGTCCATGCTGCATGAGGAGGAGGCACAGACGCTGCTGTACTGCTCTGCATTGTGCATCTGGTACAGCGTTTGCATGGCTGTGCAGATCTGCTTGCTCGTGACCTCCTCGTAGAACGTGAGCACGAAGCCGTACGTACGAGAGCCATCCTCTCTGGTGATGATGAACGAGTGGAGCTGTGGATCCCTGTTATCTGCCTGCGTCCTGAAGGACAGCCCTTTGGGCATACACAGCTAAGAAAAGAGAGAAGAAATAGATACAGTTATCTAAGCTACGATTTTGTTATTTTTGCTACACAGGCACATTCTTTTTATCCGCTGCATCACAACAAGCCATTTATCATTAAACATAATCCCCCTGAAAAGTATCCAAGAACAAACAGCCTAAAACTGATACTACTAAAAAGAGGTAGACATGACTGAAGAAAGGAAAACACCCTTCAAAATTACCCATCTATTAAGTCATTACGACTCATTTTCATTACTTTCTGAAATTATTTTCACAGCTGAATAGTCTTTGTGTCATTTACTTAAGCATCATATAAAAACATCCAGTTTCGTTCTCATTTCCATATATCATGCCCACAGTGCTCTAAAATCAGAGAGCCAAAGAAGCATCTTATACCACTGAATTAAAATTAAACAGACTTCTTGAATTTCTTTGATCTTCCCTAATTTTATGGAAAAAAAAAAACCCTAACAAACCAAGCCCCAAATGACTGGCAGATATTAAGCTACCACATTTACTTTCTTCTTTAAGTGCTACAAAATAGCTTAGATTGGAAAAAAAATGGAGTCGGGGGGGATAGGGAGGGAAACACCCAAAATCTATGACAGCCTCCTTTTTGATTTACCACTCAGCAAAATCCTTTGCAGTGATTCTACTACACTGGGTGTTTCTCTGAAACATGGCCCTGGTAATAACTGGAGGCATTTTTCCAGACATTCCTCGGGAGTGCTATCAGCCATCTAACACACAATAGCAAACATCCAGCAAAACTTGTTTGAATGTGCATCAGCAGGAAACTCCTCATGTTCTAGCTAAATCAGTATGTTTATAAACGAAGAACTAAAGCTGCCTTTGTACCCTCTGTCTGAAGAAATAAAAAAGAAAGAAGAGAGGGAGAGCCTTCAAAGTGTTCCTCCTTTTCCAAAAGGTAACAGTTGAAGCCGACTTTCCCAAGGGATGTGAACCTACACACAACTGAGTGTATCCCCTACTGCCTCACCTTGACCTGAAGTAAATTCTTCTGATGGTAGAAGAGGTCAAGAGAAATAATCATATATTTTCAGGCACATCCTACCCTGAACTTCTGCAATGCACCTTGCACAGACCATTTGAAAACCTGATTTGAAAAGCTGCTACCAGCCCAGCTGAGATTTAGACAAGTGGTCCAGACTCACTTCACAACAGGTTATCAGGCTCCTACATTATCTAGGACAGCTCTTATATATTGCTCAAAAAGGTAATGCATAGGGAAATAAGTAGCCTGGAGCTGGCAAAAGAATTTAATTCAATTGAAGGGTTTTGCTGATACAAACCATGAAACTGCAGCTTGAACCATTTTTAAACTGCAGCCACATTTTCATTCAAAAGCTTTACAGTTTTTATTGAGGCGTTAACAGTAGTGCCATGGTTAAGGCTTCTCCAATAAAGAAGTAGTAAAAAATCCTTGTTTCACACTTTTTTAAATTTATTCTGCCCAATAAATATCTCTCTTCACCTCATTTTTTTTTTGACAGGCTTGCTTAATAAAAATTTATTTCTAGAATGTAGGCTTTCAATGGTGGCTATAAGCCTTATCAAAGCCAACCAGGCTGAAATCATAGATTTAAATCTTAATGCTATCAAAGATTATATTTTTCTTCACTATACAGAAAAATACCTGCATAAGAAAATTATATATACTGCTAAGATCAAGAACAGATAAGCATCAGGGAAATTCAGACCAGCTGAGACAGTTTCAGAAACCTGTTTAAATAAATTTCCTCCAAGTCTTAATTGTTATTCCCTTGTCCTTTATATACTGAGTATACACACACAAAGGGATACTCATTTTTAAGTTTCAGCCACAGCTTGACATTTGCAGAATAACAATGTTTTCAGACCCTCACTGCAAACTCTGGTACAGAGACTGCTGCTGTTGTTAGACCTACAAGAGGACACGGGAAAAAGCAGAGAAAGAAAGAAAGAAGACGGTAAGCACCGAGGCAGGAAGAACGACCAGGAGACACTTAAGAAGCCAAGATCAAAAGGAAGAGCCTGTACTCATTTTCCAGCAATATAGAAAGCTTTGAATTTGCGGTTAATGCATGAAAACTTTCATCTTAGGGCCTCGGACATCAATCACTTCCCATCTCATCTGTGTCACACATGCCACAGGAGAGTGTTGGGGAAGAGCAGCTTGGGATGTGCTAAGGGGAGGTGAAATCTTTGCCTGTTGGTGTGAAGCTGGCTGGCTAACAATGAGAAGGCAGTCAGTCACCTGTACTGCATCTTTGTATAAACACTGAAATCATCCAAGATTACTGATCCAAGGACAGGGTTTTGGTTTCCAGAGCACTTTACTATTTACATTTAAATGTATCCGTCAGCAGAAAAATCTGGAATTAAATTGTATTTGCAATAAGGCTCTCAACTAAGATGGTTTGTAAAAATACAAGGAAGCTGCACCAAGACAGTTAAAAAGGTATCAGATATTCCATAACCTCTCTCTAGAAGTCATGAATAGGAGATACCCTTTCTCTAAACACAGAGGCAGGACACACACACCGTAATCCCTCCCTCCTTCTTCTCCTGGACATCATCTCTTCCAGATATTTCTGAAGCAAAAGTCCCCTCTGGACCACTGCCCACTAGCACTGGTTCATCTCTTCTCTATTAGATCCTCCATTTCACTTTTTAAGCCACCATATACTTCTCATGTTCACAACATGCAGCAGCAGCAAGCTCCATACCCAAACTACACTGAGGGTGAGGGGGTGGAGAGAAAGATGCTTCTGTTTGTGTTAAAGCCTCATCCTTCAAATTACACCAGAGAACCTCTGATTCTTTTATTTCAGTACATGAGACGTTAAGCAGACAATGCTTCCTTGGAGTTCAGAAATACAGGCAAAGATTTATATATCTTGATGAATCAGAGGGCTAAAAGAGCAGCCTTGTTTCCTAAAAATTCCAGTTTCCTGTCTACTGATAACTTCAGTTTGGTACAACACTTCACTTGCAGAGTGGCCACAGAAGATAGCACGTGAGGCTAGGCAGGAATAATCACAAAAAGCAGTGGGGGTAAAGAAACACTTCCATATTAAAGAGAACTCTGTACTTTGATACATACTTTGAAAGTGAGAGAAAACATGACTCTTAGGTAGCTTGATTGCTTGGAAGTTCAGGGGGTTATTTTTAAAGCCACAGGATGGTTCCAGAAGGCAATTGAAATTCCTTAAGCATCCAGCAAAGCCAGAGTTCTCACAAGTTAACCTTCAAGGATTTATGCATTTTCTTCTCTGAGGAAAATTGCTTCTGGAAGCTCACATAAAGCAAACACATAGGCAGAACTAATACAGCAAGGCAAGATCAGAAAGGCCAATAATTGCCTCAAGGGATTCTGTGGAAGTGGATATTACTTTAAATGATGCTTCAGATCAAAACAATAAAGAAGTTTTCCAAAAGATGATTTAAAAGATTATTAAATACTGCTGCTGTTAGTAAATGTTATTTTTTTCCTCCAAGACACATTGCAAATGAAAGATGTGCTCTTCAGCTGTTTGATTTTAGTTGAATGCAGCTCAGTTCAATTATTTTATTTTAATAGGTCTCTTGCTGGTTTTAGCATTCCATTTTTATCTGATACTATGACCACACTTCATGAATATTATACATTTTCAACTGTAATGTGTGAGACAAATAATGCAGCAATTCCAGCTGCTATATTCTTGCTGCACAACCCCCAGCACTTCTCCTCTTAACATCCCCAATTCAAAGGCAGAACTAAAAGGCATAAATAGCCTTGGCAGTTGAATTATTACCATCTTAACTGCTGATGAAGCATTGCTCAGAGTCCTTCATGCCTTCTGTATTAAGCAAAGTGATGTGGAGACCTGCCCAAATACCACACCATCTCCAGCAGTGCACATTTGGAAGCAGAGGACAGAAATCCCCAGCTGTCAGCAGGCAGAGGGAGTGACCAGGCTCATCTCTGCCTTTCTGTGCATGTGCAGCGCCACAGCATCAGCTCTTTGTCACTGCTACTTCCAGCTCCTGTATTTCCATGTTAAATATTTGGCACAGTGCTTAAAAAGAGGATTCAGTGAAAACTGAGATGAACTTCAGATTTCTACATCTATATCTTCATGATGTCAGGGAAGTTACAAATGCATTTTTGCATTTGCAAAACCCATTTTATTGTGGGTTTTATCTATTTCTCACCTCTCCTGGGTGAGGGCCAGGAGATTCTCCTGACTTCATACCTGCACCATACAATGAGATCAGTTCTGTTTTGTAGCTAGTATGCACTCCTACCCTCTGCAAATGCAAAGAACATCTAAACTAAACTGGGGGGGAAGGGGCTCCCTCATTTTCCAATACTGAGTTAGACTCAGTAAACATTTTTAAAAACAGCTAGAAGCTGGTTCCTGTTAAATTATAAAACAAATAGCATTTTCTGTACTGGGAAGCTCAAATACCAGTAATCTCTTGTCAGGTTATATTCCTAACAAGTGCTTTGCTGATTTTGAAAACATCCTTTGAATATCAGCTCTTCAGAAAAACCCCCAGTGGATCATCATCTTTCAGTTGTCACTGCCCCTACTCCAATAATCCTTTTTTCCTCCCTTCCCAGTCCATGGGACTTAGCAACACAGATGCCCACATCAAATTCAGCTGAGAGGAAAGAGATGTACCAAAGGTGCACTGATGCACAGGTGCCATAAAAAGTGATGACCCAGCAAAAGTTGTGTTTTAGGTAATTGCTATATGCAGAATCACAAGGTGTATCGTACTGAAAAACTTCACAGGGATTTTAGTATCTTAAAAATTCCTTGGTTTGCCTCCTGTGGATATGTATCCTGAGTAAACACACCCCTTCTCACCCAGTCACTGGCACAGTGGTTAGATTTGCTCCATCATGGAGTAAGACCTAAAACTACAACTAACGAGGAGAACTCAGCATTTCACTTTTGCTGTGCCTGAAAGTATCCTGTATCTTCACACTCCCTCCAACTCTGCAGCTTTTCAACCAGCACACCCAGTGGGTGCTCTTAGGCCCAGCAGAAGCACCTCGTTCATCACATCACAAGGGCTGGTTGTAAACAACCCAGGCACTGCTTAAGAGCTGAAATTGTCGGTAACAGCTTGAGAAGAGAGTTTTCTACCTACCATGTTGACAGCATCCTGGTCAAAGGGGTTCCACTCGATGTTCTGAGGGTAATGGGCCAAAACTTTGGACTTGAAGGTTCTCCTTAAGGGACTCTGGTCAAAATTCTCTCCTGCAACAAATAAAGAAATAATGATTTGTCACAACAGTGAGGCTTCAGAGAGAGATCACTTGGGCAGCTTTCTTTTGTTTTTCTTATTCTTTTTTTTTTCATTTTTATTTTTTGTGAAATCTAAAGGGTATTTTCACTTCCAGAGGTACTACTTTTAAAGGAGAAACAGAAAAAATGCACACTTGGTCTGACCTTACCCTCCTTACCACAAAATCTTACCAACCAGTTTCCAGCTTATTATTTACAGCATGGAAATATATTTTCAAGAGAAAAATGACTCCTGGGATTTTATAGAAAAAGACCCTGAAATGAACGGAGTTCTTGACCTTCCCCTGCATCTTGAACATCTAGAGATGGCTTTACTTAGTCACTGAAATGGCACTTTCCCTCAAGTTTGTTAGAAACTGTCTTAAGATCAATAAAAAAATATGAGCACCTCTTGGCTACTATAAATTATTCAAGAATTCATTATGGATGATCTTTTTCATATCACAAGTCCTGTGTGAAAATTAAACATTTATTTTTTCTGCATCAAATTTCAAGGGCAGACATTATCCACACAAAGAATCCAGCAAGTGCAAAGAGGAAGATCAAAATTAGACTTCAAGCAGAAATGCATCCAGTTATCAGCATACAAATACTGTATTTCACAGTGATATTTTTAATGGAGTTTCCCCCACTGGATTGCCTACAGTTTGCAAAACACTGATCAAAACAAGAAGTTAAAATCTACTAATTAAATAAACATCTACTACACTTTTTTTCAGGTATCAGGTTCCTAATTCCAGCATTCTTGCTTTAAAAACTACAAGTGGGTCTTTCCTATTCATTTGCTTTCTGAGAAAGAGGTTGGGTGGAAAGTTTTTCACCAATCTTTGCTTCACACTCAAAGGCTCCCTTTAGGGCTTCTTAGTGTTACCTAAGTACTTCTCAAAACATCTAACTGAAATAGAACTGGATTTCTTTTCTTTACAAAAGAATATTATTTCTCCTTATACTTGAAGAGAAAAACCAATATTCCACTAATGTTTGCAATGAAAGGTCATTTTGGATTGAAAAATACTCAATTGCTTGGCAAGTTCTAAAGGCAATCCACCATTCCTGAGGTCACTGACCTCACTAACCCCTCTCTGAAAGCAACACGGACACAAGTATAACTTGTGTTTGCCAAGTTACACACAACAATTGACCCTTCGTGCAGCGAGCAGCCTATGAGATGTTGCAAAATTCACAGTTAAGGAGTTACTCAAAGGTTTCTGAGGTTGCAGCCACTTGGTACATACCCTTTGCTCCTTGCAAAGCACAGTCTACACAATTATTTGGCTCAGAGTGAACCGATCCAAGGAACTTCTCGTACAAACTGACATCTGAAAGCAGAGCTTCTCGGTTTTTACCTGGCAGAGCTCAGGGTCCACAGGTAATTGTGGGGAAAACAAAGGAATGGAGAGAAACACTGTGGCAGTTCACAAGGTAAAAATTATCAGGGCAAAATTTTAGGAGGGTTGAAAACTGTTTGCTGTACGAAACCCTTAGCACATCTTCAGTGCAGAGGGCAGAAGCTGCACTGTGTCTCAGGGGCCACAGTGGCAGGGCCATTGCAGCAGCACCTGCACAACAGAGGCTGGTGGAGGAAGAGGAGGCAGAGGTCAGGTATTTCTTACACCAACACCACCTGCCTGCTTGGTCAGGAAGGGGAAGCAGAGGCTTATGCTGGAGTTTTCCTCCAGGAGGATGCATGTAGGCGGATGGAAATTCCTCAAGACACGTGTCAGTGGTGATGGGATTGCATCTCACCCTGCTGTGAGAGCCACTGAACCGAGTTCAGGAACCCGGTGGAGCAGAGCAAACTCCCTCTTCCAACAGCACTCACATTCAAATGCATTCAGAGGGCTTAAAACCTTTTTCTTCCCAGATGCAGCTGTATTTCCTGGGGAAGGAAATGGTAAGATGGGGAGTGGATGAGGGGACTGGGGAGATCTCGCTCTGTACAACTACCTCAGAGGAGGTTGTTGAGGGGGGGTTGTCAAATTCTTCTTTCAGGTAACCAGTGACAGGACCAAAGGAAACGGCCTCAAGTTGCATCAGGGGAGGTTTATACTGAATATTAGGAAAACTCTCTTCACAGAAAGGGTTCTTAAACACTAGAATGTGCTGCTCAGGGAAGTGTTTGAGTCACCATCCCTGGAGGCATCTACAAGAAATGTAGATGTGGCACTTAGGGACATGGTTTAGTGGTGGACTTGTCAGTGCTGGGTTAATGGTTGGACTTGGTGATCTTGGAGGTCTTTTCCGAACTAAATGATTCTATGATTCCACATAGGGAGCTCTGGTAGGGGAAAGAAGCCTGCTTCTGGAATTGCTCAAGGCAAATCAGAAATCCAGCAAAAGTATATGCATCACTGAAATAAAGAAAACTGAAGTTATTGGCTAAACTGGATCAAATAAGGGAACATGAACATTCTCTCCATGCTCAGTTACAAAGTCAGACTGAAATACCAAAAAACAGAGACCATCACTCTACTGCAGAACATGACAGTAGAATAATTTCTTATTTTGGTCTAAAAGTTGTTTGCAGAGGCATTAGAGATAAAGATATAATGTCATCCACCAATTTCTAAAGCTTTACAAAATAAAGATCTCAACAGGCAACACCAGCAAAAATTCTCTCTCCACGTATTTACTTAAACACACTCAACAACATTTTTAATTCTTAGTATCAAACCATAATTAATGTGCTTGCATAATCAAACAAATATGCATGAGGATATTTCCTAATTAGATCTTCAAGCATTCTCACATCTGACAGAGTTTACCTGACAAGTGTGAATTGGCAGATAGGCAGGTATTTGATGCTAAATTTGTTCGGTTGTTTTGACTAAAATTTAGAAGAACTGGATGACTTCATTAAGTTCTCCACCACAGACAGCAAGTGATTGCTGGAGTCCAAATGCTTTAAAGTTTTCCTTCTCCATAACACAAAAACGTTACTGTAACCTAATGGATGGATGCTAATCAGGTAATTTGTGTGGTTCAGAGGTACTCATCACTTTTGCAGTTCATCACTTGAGCCCTTCAAGGTTCTTTGGGGGCCAGTGTTCCACTCTACCTCATACAGATGTTGTAAAAACACCTTTTGCTTGAAAAATTTGTTTCTAAGTTAGACCAAAAAATACATCACTGAGGATGCAAGAGCAGTGAAGGCCCCAATATCTTGCTGTTCTTATTATTTAATATCCTTTATCTCATTTTTCCTATAAAGCACACCCCCTGCCCCCAACTTGGTGGGCAATACTCTGGAGCACCTAGAACCAGTGGAGAAAAACAAGGTGAATTTGCCAATAAACCACTGTAATAATGATAAAATGAGGGTTTCAGTCAGCTTTTGGAAGTGACCAATAATTTGTATGCTGCTGAAGATATTTGTGCAGTCATTTAGATGACAGATAGGTCTAAAAAGTTTTGGTTATGAAGCAAAGCATTGCTTTAAGAAATCCAGCTTCCCAAAAACAGCAGTTCCAATGTTCTAGTAGGCTGACAACATGGATTCATTTTATCCAGAACAGTAAATGGCACAAACAACTTACCTTTGCAGAGTCTCTGCAGTGTTTGCATTTTACTACTACGGTGGTTTAAAAAAATATAAATTAAAGGTAAAACACACATAGAGAAAATATGACTTTCTCAATCAGTGATCACAAAACAAAAGAGAAAAAAAGCCAAGAACCCACATCACAGTGAATCAATCGGTCATTAGCTCAAAAGGACACAATATAGCACCCCCCTACACAAAGCTACACCCCAGAAAGCCAAACAGGGCACGCTTTTAGAGAAGACACACAATTTAGGAAAGAAACAGTACGAGGATATGACAGGAAGCAGTCTGCATGTCAGGGTGAAATGTCATTGCTTGGCCAAAGAAGCAGGAAACCCCCCAACTCTCACTGAAATGAGATGAGAGACAAGGACCACGACAGCCAGCTCCACACTGACAAGCAGCTGGAAGAGAACCACAGGGATCAAAACCTTCTTGGCAAACAAGAGGGAAGGGATCTGGACCAAAGGGTACCTGATAGTATCAGCTCTTAGCCTTGGTATTTCAGAACTACTGAGCCACACATGGCAAAAAGAATTTACTTAGCTGTTTTTCTAGACAAACAGTGAATTTTCATTAAATCTACTGTGTGCTTTTAAGTGCTTGCTTACTAACTTCCCAAACAGGATTAGCAAGGCAGATTAAAAATGAAGCAAGTATCAAATGTGAATTGAATCCATATACTAAAATATTAATGGGCAGATAACAGTACTGTGAACACAGCCAGAAACATCTTATTTGATGTGTGGTGCCGATTCATGCAAGCATCAAAACTCACAGGGTAAGCTGCCTTTTAGAGGCAAGTTAAAAAATTGGGTTTGAATGGAAGCCTTTTGCTCTCAGGATATTTTCAAGAAATATTCAAATAGTTTTCAAAATTGTGTCAAATATGTCAGACTCAATTTCCATTTCGACTGGACAGGACATCCTATGTAACTGTACTCTTACACAACTTGTGCCTCCCCTTTAAGGCACTGGTTTTTAAAGGGACATTTAGTTTCAAATGAAAAGCAAATGGTGAAGTGACAGATGCTAGATCAAGAAAAACTGTGCTAATTTAACTTCAAAATGAGAAAATTTCTCAGAATTGGAAAATACCTGTGTTTTGGATACAGGATACAATTACTAGGGAAATGCAGCTACAATTGTGAGGTTGTCAGTCATGATGGCTTTCATAAGAGTGATCCTATGTATAAATTTAGTGATCTTAGGGTTTAAGCAGATCTGTTTCAATTAATAATCACAGCTACAGAGGCATAGAAATCCATGTACCAAATAGGCAGAGGCATCCCTCCACCCACACCCTCACGTCCAGGGAATGCAAGCTATCTGTCGCTCCTTCCAAGCTCTGGAATGTCAACAGGAATGCCTGTGACTACAGAAATAAAAATATCTTTTATTCCTTTAGAGGAATGTACTGGGAGCACAACCATGCCCAGTGCTGCACCTCATGGTGACCATCTCTCTGATAGCTATTTCCAATTAAATGTGTCCAGCACATCCAGCCACGTTCTTTCCCTGCAGAGGGAACTTCAGGTTTATCCTGGATGACCCTGCATAAGAAGCAAAAAGTATTCAACGTGTGAGTGAGAAAACAATGTGGGAGCAGCAATATCAGTGCTTGGCTGGGGAGTAACTAAGCTGTTAATTGTCAGGTTCAGGAGCTGGTAAATTTAAAGTAGTGCAGAAACTGTGTTCTGCTGGTTTTATTCTGAGTCCCACCAGGATGCCAAGGTGGGAGCGCAGTGCTAGTCAGAGTTGCAGGACATGAACTCAAAGGCATTATTTCTGAGCACATACTCTCATAATCTCACAGCAGAGAAGGGAGATAATATGAAAAAGAGAGGACTGGGACAAGGCAGGCAAAACAGTTTTGTTCCAAGATTTTAAAATCTGCATTGTCTGTAAGATGGTGGTGGCTGTCCAGGGAGTGGCTGAGGAATGGGGCAGTGTCTAACCTACCTTTTGCACGTTGATAGCTAAGGGAATTGATGGATCATATTTAAGCAGGAAGCCATAGGGGGTTGTGTACCCTTCAATACATCTAAATTATTTGGATTTTTTGAGGGCAGGGGCGTGTTTGTGTGAACTTCACCAGTATCTCTTTAAATCTAGACTGCAAAACATGCTGCCTTGAGATGTCAGGAAACTTTGGGTCTCTGTAGCAGATACTGGTGGAGCTGAACCTTCCAGTCCCCTTTGTTCACAAATCCACACAATCAAGCCTAGCTGGATTTGTGGATAAGTATCCTCCAATGAAAGATATTATTCAGTCTTTATCAAGCACAGAAAGATCTAGGATATCTCATCTCCACCAATATATTGACTCTACTAGTGGGATTTTGCTGGAGAGGGGAAACATATCTGCCAAGAGAGCTTCAAGAAACAGAACAAAATTTACCAGATTTTGATTTAAATTAGGCAAAGGAATAAAAAACTCCAAGGATTTTGGCTTTGATTTTGATCTCTAATCCTTAATTTGATTCAAGGGGAGTTGGAAGACTGAAAATAAAGAAAGAGAGGGCCTGGTGATTGCTTTGTCCTTAACCCCTCTTTACCTGAGGTTTTGTCTGCAGTATCTGAGCTCTTGCCATGGAGATCTGCTTGTAGCCATTTGTACAAGACTACACGACATAACAAACAGAAATAAAAAAAAAAAAAAAAAGCAAGTATGAACAAAATGAAAAGACATACAAATGCCCTGGGGCAGGGAAAAAATGTGAACCAGACATTCAATATTCCCCCTTGCAATCTCTCTTCCCCCCACTACTGGCAAAGGGTAAATGCATGTGATAAATAAAACCCTCTATGACTGTATTACCACAGAGGTGTTGAATGCAGTGACAGACATGGTAGAACACTTGACAAAATTAGCAACAAGATTAAATTCTCAGTACTTCAAACAGCATCCTGCCTTACAGCTTCCCTATTATGAAAGACATCATTGTTCACATATTGAGCCATTCCAGAGCCTGTGAAACTCAGGGGGAAAAAGACATCAGTTCTTCAACTAGTGTTTGAACTAAACCCAAGAAGTTCTATTTAACATAATACTGTTAGCTTTGTTGTTACACCTTCAATCCTGTACTGCATACCATTTTCAGGACTGAGTGAAGTTACCTAATAGCTCTAGTCATCATTTCTGTCTCATAACTGGGTGTTTTTAGACTAAAATTTGAATAAATAAGCTATGTTTAGAACTTGGATGAACAAGTTTAATGTCTTCCAGCAACAGCTACCCCAGCAGGCACTTCTAATGGAACAGCTTCCTGCTAGCCTGCCTAACTGAGGTTTCTTCCAACTGGTTTGCTCATCTCTTGCAGAAAACCAAAAAATGTTTTTAGACACCATGGAATTTCTTCGTCAAAAAAGTCGCATTTGCACACCACACAGAGGCATTACACAATCCTCCTCAAGTTAAATCTATTTTTAGAGACCTGGCACCCACAGTAGAGCTGCAATACCATTGGCCTCTCCAGTTATTCGGTTCCTAGGTGTAAATTCAGAGTATTTCCACCACAACCTCATACTTGACCTGTTAATCCTGTTCAGAGGACCAAGATAGTTCTGCCAAGGCCAGATTTTTTTGGAAGGCAGCACTCAACAGAGGGCACAGGAGTTCTTCCAATACAGATTCTTAGGTGTGAATTTTTATTTTAGGATAACTTTCTCTTCTATTTAGGATGCACCTGAAGATAGCCTACATTGGAATCTGCAGGGTGATGTTTTTCCACCCCATGCATCTTAAGTTATTTCATTCTACTTTTGAGCTCTTTGAACTAAAAAGTTTCATAAATATTTAGGCTAAAGAAAGAAAACAATTGTCAGAGTTAGAGAAGACTCTTGCTAATTGCCCATTATCCACACTACTCTTACAACCCCCTCTGCCAGGCCATCCTTTCAGTTATCCCCTAAAGATTATCATTCAAAGGGAATTGGGGACCGAGCTTCCACAGACTTTGCCACCACCTCTGCAATAGGAAGGGTGAAAAGGCAAAATGTAACGACTTGTGAAACAATGTATAGCTCAGTGAACTGGGACAGGTTTCTACTACCCATTTCAGTACTTCGACCATTTATTATCATCTACCATACAGCTAAACAGTCACAGAAGTTATGTAAAAACTTCTGCTCAAGAAGTCAGATTGACAACAGTTACATAAATACAGAGCTATGGACATTGTTGTACAGCCTAATTCTTTACACAAACACAATGTAATGGAATAGTACTGTTGCCACAAACTAATTACCCTTAGGAAATGCTCACTATTTCAAAAATACTTTTAAAAAGGAGTTTTATCCACCCAAAAGAGTTACTGAACATCTAAATAAGGAAAAAAAAAAAAAGGCTCTAACATGAGAAGTTTAGTTTCCAGCATCTCTTCCTTCTGACCTTGATTAAAATACTGAATTCTCTGCCTACAGAGTAACATTACACAGCACCAACACCGTCAGTCTTAAAATAGTCCCAAGTCCCAGCTGCCAACAGACATCTTACTACAATCACAAACAACTACAAATTATACCATCTCTTTTACATAAAACTTGTATCATAATCTTGTCAAATTAAAAAAAAATGTTGCTTAAATTATGTCCATTTGAGTGATTTTGTGCACTGGGGTGAGCAGAGTTAAAAAAAACAGGTACCCAAGGCATGGTGCTCCTACACAATTGCCTGCTTTTTGTTTAGTTACACAGCAAGTGAGCATTGAACATAAAACCATATGAAGGTTTTGACGTCCAGCTCTCAGCTCCCAGAAGAAGAGCAGAGTGAAAAATGTTCAAGCAATAGCAAGACACCAGCACAGGTCCCTAAACACAGCAGGATGCTACAGCCTGTCTAGCAAGGGACTCCTGGCTTTGCAGCATCAGGTACCTAACTACGGTCTTGGGCTGAACTGCCAAGGAAGTGAAGGCATTTTAGATGCCATCACATTCTCTCTGAAGTTTGCACAGATTCCTACTCGTTGCAATGCCTGTTTCCCACTCCTTGTTTCATGTGTTCACCTCCCTCCATGGACAGAACACAGAATGAGGTACCCAGTCATGCCCTTTGCACAGGATACCTTTGTGCTTGTGCTTTCTACTTATTTACAAGGACAGGATCAAGTTCAAAAGGACCTGATTTCTGTGTTAAAATATGATGTCTCATTCCCAGTCTGGTTTTGGAAACAGACCCTCACAGTTATAATTTTTGATTCAAATGAATCTTAAAGCAGGTTTTGTTCTCTACTCCACTATAACAGAGGTAGTAAAAGGGTCTTGTCTCAAGATCTGCTTTGCTACAGTTGATATTTCTGGAAAAAAGGGGAAGAAAAGCTCCAAACCCACAAACCACCACAACCTGTCATCCTAAAAATCCCTGTATTATTACTGTTTAGGTTTCTGTGCGAGAATGCAGGAAAGAAAGGGGAGATTTTCAGTAAATTTTGCTTTGGGGCTTTTTTATGACAAGAACAGCCTTATTTTTATAATTCCATCCATCCAGTTTACTTTCCAACTGGGCTGTATTAAAATAGATTTTTTTTTTTAAAACACTGTAATACACATAATATCACGCACCAATATCAGTCTCCACTCATCAGGATAGCAAGTTTCAGGTGTTTTGTTACTTGAAGCAGTTTCACCAAAGCTGTGTTTATACAGTAGCAGAGTGTGAATGAATTCACAGATATAACTAACACCTTCTGCCACCTAATTAAGCTTAGTTTATAAGTCACTACAAGAAGAGAAAGTTGAATTTGGGCTGGACCGTTTTCAGCACTAAACAACTGTGACATAAACAGAGCACAAAGATGCCCATACTGCAGCTCAAATAACCAGCTATGCCTGACTGGGGGCTTTGCTTTTTTCGAGCTTTCCTTTTACCCATCTAACACAACCTTGAGGTCTCAGTTCCCTGGACTGTTACACTGCATTTTTTGGGTTTAGAGAAAGCCCTTGCCTTTCTGGAGTCCCCAAGAGCTGTCCCTCGGTGTACTCAGGCACAAAGAGGATCCAAAGGACTCGTGGTTGGTTTTTACTCAGCATTTTTGACAGGCTGTGGTGATGAGAATTAAGTTATCCCCAGTTTCCAGGGAAGATTTTTCTTCTTCAAACAGCACAATCCACAACCCAATACAGGCACTCAAGATGGCTAGTTAGAACACCCTGAGCAGGGACAGTCTCTTTGCAGTGCTCTGAAGAGCTGGCCCATACCTGTGAGGTTTAGACATCTGGTTTTCTCAGTGGAGCAAAAACTGGATTTAAAGACAGTGGGCCCACAAGTGGTCCCTCACTGTAGTGAGTTACTTTCTTTGCACTTCCTTTACAAGCAAAGAGTTACAGGAGGACAATTGTTGCCTGACAAAGGCTGCAGCTGCTAAGCTTTATGAAAACTTAGTTTAAAAGTGCTTTGGTGAGAAAAGGGTCTGGCAAAGAAAGAACTTTGCTTCTTGTAGTCAAGAACGCTCTTTCATCGGCATAAAGTAGAAACACTCCCTTATGTAGCACAAACTTTGTTTGGGGAGTTCTGAGAAACTGCTGTTTAAGCTGCTACCAATAAAGAACTGTCCTTGTGACAGTCTCCAAGAGCCAGTCTTCTGCCAGTTGTCAACAAATGAATCCTTTTAGAGTAAGAAAAGACAAAAAATCTCTTCTGCACACCGAAAAGTCACCAGAACCCTCAGGCAAGGCTTGAAATTACCAGAGCTTCTGGATGGGGAAGGGTGGTGAGCAGGAATGAAGAGGCAGAGAGACAAGGATCTGCTGCCCACACAGCCAATATTGGTCCTTAACACTGGTACTTCCACTTAAGAGCTACCTCAGAAACCATTTCAGTTTGGAGATCGCTCTCAGCTGCTTCAACCCAGCTGTACCACAATAACTGGAGATCAGCACATTGCTGCAAATGCTTCCAATGTGGGCAAAGCTGCCACTGAGATCAAGGCATTTATACAACGTGCTGGCTGCTGCAGTTATTATTAGCCCTGAAAAAACCCAACAATTTTAGTTTTGCCAACTAAAAGTGTTAGAACATTGTTAAGAGGCAAAAATATCGTATTGAAAGAAAGATCAGTTGTTGTAACTACTCAGTTAAAATACCTCTTCTTCCATGAACATCTCTGCGAGAACCTACATGTCTTAGTCAACACCAACTTTGTTTACAATCTGAAGAAGAGGCTGCTGCCTCTGCTGAGTTTACAGAATGGATCATTAAGAAGCTATCAGTGCACAGTAATTGTGCATGCAAGCCACATGAAAAATATTTTTTATGCTTGTGCAAACCTTAAGTAAATCTCTGCTAGTTGGATACAACTTTAGTTTTTTTTCACTGCAGCAGAGCTCTAAGTATTTCAGACAAAGCATAAACAATCAGATTTATGCTTTATCAGTGCTGCCCATTTTGTGGCCAGTTTCCAAGTCTACTGAAAATACAGAAAGCTGAAAACAGGACTCAATCACCATGTCACTATAAAGTGTCAGGATTCAAATCCAAAGGCATGGACAAATATTAATTTCTGGATGCAAACTAGACTCTGGGTGGAAAACTCAGAGCACAGCAGGATTTCTACTTTGCCTCTAGATTTAGTTCATATCCCTACAAAGGCTCCCAGAAACTAAATCCTTTGGCTTCCCTTAACACCCTGGGGAATACTGGGTGCCAAAGCATCCACAGAAAGATGGATCTCGTGTGAAAAGGCCAGAAGAGTAATTGTCTCTGGGTTCAGCTCCCACTCATCCCCACAGACATCTGGAAATGGAGGATATTGTGATTCTGCAAGTGCAGTCCTAACCTTTGTGCCTTAAAAGCACCACTTCAAGGCTTCTATCATATTTCCTCTCTGCTGTATTTTGAAGTTACCTGCTCTCCCAACAACCCAGTTTTAAACTCCAGTATACATTATACATTGCCATCAAAAAGATCTCTTTAAGAGCACAGGTAAAGTCCCTCCCACAAAAACTCAAAAGGGATCAGTGCAAAGCTATCTTAAAAGTCTCTCCTTTGCCAAAGCCCAACAATTAAAACCAGTCTCTTGCCTCCCTCTCCCCTCACATTTCCACTTCCAATCCTCTAAAAATCCCTCTATAGAGCAGTAGATATCCACGTAAGAACAGTAGATGTTTCAGGGATGTTTTTAGACCCTAAAGCTAAAGGGACTGTAGAGAGCAAAAAATGGGAACTGTGAACATTTCCTGGCCTCTAACAGGGTTGAAAAGAACCAGTGGAACTCTGGAAGTGGACCTGGAGAGATGTACAAAAAAGAGAGTAAGAAACTGAAGTCCCCTTTCACCCAAAGTGCATGTTTTGCCTATTATTTCAGTGCCCTACTAGTAGACATGAAAGCAGCACAGGACAGAGATCTAAATAACCCTAAAAAAAAAAAATCACTTGGCATTTGAGCAAATGTTTCGTCTTTGCCACTAATCCACTAATCTTTCAGTGCCTGGATCCCAGGTTGATTGGCATGCTAAAAATACATAGGTAGAAGGCACGTAATTGCTGCTCTAATTTTTATGTAACCGTGAGCTGTCAACAACTCCAGAGGAGCTACTTCCAAACCAAGGCTTTTAGAGCCACCCCAAACAGGCACCAGAGCCCTCCTGGCCATTGCACACAACTCCTGCCATTTCTGCATGACATATGTTATAGTATTTTACACATTCCTTTCACATAAAGTGGAATTTTATGGAGTTAAGTAAAATGCTTCACCTAATGAGGCAAGACATACCATGCTGTTTTGGAGACCCCAGTAGCTGTTACAACATTACACATTAGAAATGGAGTATTTTATGCTGAGCAGATCAAGGCTGGATTAGGCACGGGCCACAGCTGAACACACTGGTTTCTGTCAGTATAGGGAGGTCTGGAAGGTCTAATAAATGCAGGAAAGTGCCATGCAAAAGGAAAGAGAATTAACAAAATGTATGGGATCTGAAAACAACGGTGTCTTGGTGTGACAATGTGTGACAGCTACATCTGAGCATCCTGTTACTAAAAAAAACAAGAGCATTTCCATTGCGCCTGAAAAAAGTTGCTATTCCTCCAGATCAAGGCAGGAGAGACTGATTTTTGATGCATAAGGATGGGTTTCTGTAGTCCCCACTCAACATTCCCTGTAAAACATAAGCCCACCAACAAAAGAGCATTTTCCAGTGTAAGAGGGAGCATATGTGTAATGTATTCACAGCCACATACATGTGCATGCTCCCTCTCTCCCAGAGAGAGGGGACTGGCAGGAACAGTCTGTTACAGGTTCAAAAGCTGCACCCTGCACCTGGGGCTCTTCCACAAAATGGCCCCAGCAACAGCAGAAGAGTCCCCAAATCTGGGCACCAGCTGGCTCATAATTCCTCACAAGACTGCGGTAGCATCAGGAGTTCCTGCATTGCTCCCATGGGATTAAAATTCCCATCTCAAATCAAACAGGATACACACATGTCAGATTAAAGAGACGCAGGCATTTGCATATCTCTTCAGGGTTTGACAGATTTCTGGTGATTTATTCCGCAACATGCAAATACACCAAGAGTATCCCTGATGGATACCTCCTCAATGCACAGGTTAACAGGTCAGCGTGCCTTGCATTAAATATTAACATTTAGGAAGCAATTTTTTTTTTAATACTTAAATAGGAAGCACACACAAGAGGAAAGACCCAAACTATAAATATTTGTGACAACAAATGATGTAGATCTCAACAGTTACACAGCTGTTAGCAATAAGTTTAGCAGAGGATAGCTGAGCACAAGTATTACTAGACATTCGCTAAAATAAAATCTGTACTTCTATTATCAGGCTGAAAAAAATACTTTCTGGTTAAGGGCTGTAAGATGATTCACTAATATTAGATTACCACAGACTACAATGAATATTTCAAGGCTTTCACATGTATACAGCCAGTCAGTCCAACTAGGGCTGGTCTCCAAGTAGTCACAAGAACAGGCGGTGCATGTGAGGAACAGAATTCCCCTTTTAAATCAAAAAGACTATGTATGTATATGAGATTAAAAGAATTTGAGCACTTACATACATCCTACAGCTGCAAATTCAAGGGTCGTGAAAGAATTACAAAACATTCAGACTTGTAGCTAAGCTTATTTATAAGCCAAAACAACAAAGCTTCCAAAACACACTCCTCTAGCCTCTCAAAAAGGCTGCTTGCTAAAGTAGGACTCCACCTCAGGCACTGAATTCAGCAAGGTTTATTCTCTGTTTATACTGATATGACAACCTGAATGTGGCTTATTTTAATATAGAAATATGAAACTTCAACCTGAATCTGTATCTTGTGGCATCAGAGTATCAATTTATAAACAGCCTGAGGAACTGTCTGTTCTAGTGGTGCTTCTGGTTAACCCCTTCCCAAAATTATTGTCTCCCCAAAGAAACATCTTTTTGCCGCTCACTCCAGAGATCTAAACTCTTTGGTGCATTTATTCAGGTATCCCCCTCACCTTTCCTGACTCCTTTTTTATACTGGTGCTTCCTGACATAGCTGGTTTAGGCTGCAGGTTAGTGCTGAGCCCTGTTTCTTTCTCCATGCCTAAAGAGATGATGGATTTTGATGCAACCCATGGGGGTGAATCTTAAGCAGCTGACTTAATGGCAGGAAAACCTGAGCCTCATACGGGCACAGCTCCTCCTCCAGGTCAGATCAAAGTGCAGTTGCCCTACCCAAATGATAACACACAGACTCACATGACTCCACAATAGTCTTCCAGCTGGACTCTCTGACAGAGGTTTGCACTTTCTTTGCCAAATGACAACACTGCTTCATCTCTCTGAACCGTCAGGGCATGTCAAAGAAGCCATGCAATTAACATTGTCTAAAACAACTGGTGTTTCCTACGCCTTTTAGTTTCTGCTTTGAAAATGTGTTTAATTGCAACCTTGTGTTAACCTGCAGAAGCAAAGCACTTACTTCTGTTCAGACACAAGGTCAGTTTTTCTCTTTCCCTAACTTTTCTTTTAGTTACTGTTTTGCAAACTGTGCTCTTTGGAGAAAGGCTGTATCCTATGCAATAGTAGTTCAGTAAGCAAGCCACAGTAGAGTGCATTCCAAACACAAAGTAACACAAAGCTGTACCAGCTCAAATTTACTGTGAGGGTGGTGAGGCACTGGCACAGGTTGCCCAGAAACATTGTGGATGCCCCATTCCTGGAAGAGTTCAAGGCCAGTTTGGATGGGGCTTTGAACAACCTGGTCTAGAGCGAGGTATCCCTGCCCATGGCAGAGGGGTTGGAACTAGATGATATTTATGTCCCTTCCAAGCCAAACCTCCTATGATTCCATGAATTTTCCTGAAGAACCTTTCTACTTGAAAAATTAATAATTAATTCCCTAACACACAGAACAGCTCTGAACTTCTCACAGGATGCCCTGAAGCAGAAAGCAAGAAACTGAGATCTGAACAGAGATCAGGACATAATGATCCGTCAGGAGAGCGTGGGTAAGTGAGTAGGACCTCAGACCCCAGCACTGGCCATTACAGGGACATGGGTTCTGTTCAAATAGACTTGCTGCTCTCTTCTGAAACACCGTTTGTCATCACCAAGGTAGGAATGAAATCATTCCAGCATCCCTTTAGCTGCCATCTGCGCTCCCACAGGGAGGGGGCTCAAACTTGTCAAATGCCTTGAATTAAAAAAATCCTCTTACCTCAGAAGTGTCAAGAAGTGGCAATTTCAGGATAACAGCCTGAAGCCACTGGCCATCAGCACTGCCTATGATTAAGCATGAAAAATAGGTCCCCAGAATCCAATCCCCAAACTGCACTGGGGACAGCAATTTCTGAAGATTCAGAGACTCATAGAGAGACTCTGAATTGCCAAGTAGTAACCTGTTTAGGAAACAATACCGGTCTTTAAGGACAGAAGATAAAAGGGAGTTTGGATTACAACAAATACTGTTTCTGTTACTGGCCCTGCCTCTTTTAAGCAGCTATTTTTGATCCCTATTGTCAGGGAAAGAATAAGACATATCATTAGCATGAACATGGCAGAGAAGATATTGCTGGAAGATGACCAGGGAAAAGTCCTAACACATCCATGCTTGGCATGGAATGGTCCAGTCTGCCCTGCAGCACGGGAGGTGGGACTGATGAGGGACTAGATCCTGCCTAGCCCTCCCTGTCTGCTCTGCCTACCTGCTGCATGGGCACAGCTCACACATAAGCCATGATTCTCTCACCCAGGATGGGCAAAAAACCAACCAAACAAAGAAAAATCAGACCTACTAGAGTTGGAGAGACTCATATACATTTTCCACAGATGCATGTGGGGACCAACCATTTCAGTGACTATCTAAGGATGTGCACTGGAAGCTCCCTTGAAAGCCCACCCAGTTCTGTTAGTACCCAGCTGGACAGCAGGTTTTCAAAAAAATCAGTGGCCCTTTTGTTTGGTTGGGGAGGTTTTTAATCTTGTACTCCCGCTTAAGAGTCCGCCCCAAATCATTTCATCCCCCTTCAGGAAAACTGCGCTTCGGAAGGTACTGCTGGTAGCTGATACTCTTCTGCCTAATTAATAACCTCATACCCACCAAATATTCCATGCCATCAGACACCGCCCAAGTAGACAATCTCATGTACCAATAAACACAAGGCAAGGCTGGGCCTTTGGTTCCTTCTTCTTCACCAAGGCCCAAAGGATTTTTCTCATGATGAAAGCCTTCAGAAAGCCACTCTGTTCCCGTGTCTCAGTTCACTCAGACAGGTTTGCTGCTAAAGATTTTTCCCTAAGAAGGAGGATTTCTTATGTTGCATAGCTTTTAATTAATTGGGGCACCTCAGACCAGAAGGTCTGCTTGCTCCCCCCTAAGTGAGCTTTCCTGAACAACAAAAACACACTTAACATGTGGCAGGGTTATGGTTCAAAAGTTCATTTGGGCTTAGCTTTGTGCTAGAAAACAATTTTGACATGTAAATTTACGCAGACTCAGATTTACCAGAGGTTTAGGAGGCCTGGAAGGCATTTAGAGCATGGCTGTGCTGGCTGTGGATAACACATGAGCGTGCCCATTTCATGTTGTTACACAAGGCACTGTCATAGCTGCAGTAAAGAAGGGATGACTAATGCTGAGCAGATACACAAACAGACAGCCCCCTAACAGAGTCACAGAGGAAAGCGGAGAATTTCAAATGCAGAATCATCCAGAACATGTACCTGTAAAAACGGGGGGCTGGGATTGAGTGGATCGGAATAATCAGGTCGGAAAGGACCTCTGGAAGTCATCTGGTCCATGCCCCCGTTTCAAAGCAGGACTGACTTCAAAGCCAAATCATCATGCTTCAGGAGCAAGACAAAAATATTTTTTGAGATGAAAAACTGCAAAGAGAGTTCAGTAGCTGTAGGGAGGGGAGCACAAAGTAAGACATGAACATTTCAGCATCTTTGGAGCAAACAGTGTAAGTCAGGATTTCTCTAATTTAATGCTTTCAGTGCAAATCAGGAGGCACTCTTGAACCTGCAGTGTAAATACCTGGTGGAAAACAGAGTTTGTGAGGTGTTAGAGGTATGAATCATCCCTTGCCAAGCCTCTGGTCTTCTCTTTGAAATATTTTCACCTCTCAGCCTTCATGTTGTTTAGTCCTAACACATCTCTTACAGTAAAAAATAACAACAGCAGAAGCATCAGTAACATCATCTTTCGGCTGGAGACCACACACTGAACTAATTTCACTGTTTGCCACCTCACCACTCCAGGAGACGAAAGCCCAGCATGCTCAAAGGCACCACTTGTATCTCCTGGATATTAGAGCTCCATGGTCCCCGCACCTTCTCCTGGCTTTCACATCTATGGTCACATCCAGAAAATCATGCTGATTTCTCACTTGAAGCCACTTTTTGTGACAGTTTTTGGCTGCTTTCACAACAACAAGGCCCAAGAAAAATAGTCCGCACAGTTTCAGTGCCTTTCCTAGCGCAGCTGCATCCCCGGGCAGGACTTAGGCTAATCCCTCCTGAACGGCCTTGTTGCTCTTGCCTTGCTACAGAGCAGCCTGCTGCAGCCCTCCTGACATTGGTTTAATGCTGATTAGTCCCGACACAATTCTGATGCAGGCTTCCTGCCAGGCGAGGGAATGAACAAAATTGGTTTGCGCACAGACCAGACGACAGCTGCAGTCACTCCAGCTCAAATCTGTTGAATAAGGACCCTTTTCTTGTTTACCAAGATGAGGCTAAATTAGCCCAGCATGAGACAGAAGGACAGAGCAAATCCTAAAAGCCAGCGATGCCAACCTGGCTCTGAAGGTGCGAGATGTGACTTGGTGAGGCCCCGTTAATTGCGCTCAAAGAAGCCACAGGGGAAGCAAAAGCTTTGTGTTAAGTGAATCCTCCAACTCAGGGAAGACCTGGAGTTTTAAAAAGAAAGTATTTTGTGGGGGGGAAGACTACAAACAGAATGTCCTTAGTTTTTTTCAGAGCCAGAGAGGCAGTTGGTGCATACTTTACTTGGAGTGTATTTTTCCCCCATATCTTTTTCCTCCAGCCCTAAGAGGAGAAAAGCCTCCAGCTTTCATGAGCCCCCTTTTCCCACAGTGCCCTTAAGGCAGTGTCAGGCCTTAACCTCTACCACTTTTTCCTTCTATTCTTATTTTTTTTTAAAAGCTGAAAGACTGGAATCAACCTGCATTTCTCCAGCTGACTTCAGATGCTCGTATTACAGTATTTGGAGCACTGTAAAGCTTATCAGGCACACACATAAATCACCAGACTGTTGCCAAAGCAAAATTCAACATGCTTTCTGTCAAAAGTGATTCTGGTACATGCTTAAGGACAGGCAGTCTTTAGGTGCAAAACCATTAAAACTGATAATATACTGTTCAGGTCACAGAACATAACTAAAATTAGGAGGCATCAAGACTGAGAGAAGCAGTATAAGTAAAGATGCACTTAGATGATTGATGTGCTTGTTTTAGAGATGGGGAAATAGGGAAAGAAGGAAGAATAAAGACAGATTCAACCACAAAAGAAACAACACCATCCCTGCCTATGGCACGGGGGTGGGTGAGGTGGTGGGAACTCTACTGTCCCCTCCAATCCAAGTCTTTCTGTGATTCTATGAACCAAGTTATTTTTTGACAAGGTGCTTATATCTTTCTCAATTCACCTGTTCTTTGGCTAAAACTGCATGATTACACATAGCCATGGAAGCTTCCTGAAGAGCAAAAGGTTAAGTGTATGCTTTTTTGCTTGATAGTACAGTTTGAAGGGAAATTTCTATTATCTCTTAAGCATGTGTTTCCATGCTCCTCTCCTTGGAGAGCACCTTGGACTCCCATGTGCTTGCTCTCCACATGCAAAAGATACTCTCTAATCTCAGAGATGCTTTAAAGACTGTCCACAAAGCTATGAAAGTGTCTAAAATCAGATGCCCTTATCAGCATGCTGTCAGTAAGTACCTGTATAGCAGTATTAGCTATGATGCTTGTTTTTAAAATGCACAGGATATCCTGTTTGGAAGGTTTCCCGTTCAGGAGTGATCCCTTGACTTGATCTGGAGCACCATCTCTGTTTGCAGAATGACACACAGATCTCTTGACAGGAATTACAGAACCCATCACCTTCCCAGAGGCAGTGCATGCACAGAGGCAACAATTGCACATGAGCTGCTTTCCCAGCCTTTCGTCAGCAGGGCTGGTATTACTCAAGCTCTTACAAAGTGATTTAATGGAAAAGTAACACTGCTGAACTCTGTGGTATTAGCAAAATCTTTAAACCTATATCCAAAAGTGGACACAGCACCATAGGATTTTCCTTCTATATATAAGAAAAGCCGGGCTTTTGGCATTTGCAGGGTTGGCTGCTCACTGATTGGGGTTTATGGATTTGCTAAATAATGACTCCTTCAGCCTGGGCATCTCAGCTCTGCAGGATGCTCCTGCCCATCACATTTCCTTCCTCAGTCACCAAAAACAAAGCTCCTGCCCGCGTCAGCCACAGTTCAAGCACCACTCTGCCTGGTCAGTCCCTGCATGGCCTCATCCAGCAAGAAAGCAGGCAAGCTTCAAATATTTTACAAGACAGCACCCTCACAAAATGCAGCTACAGCTTTGTCCTGGTTTTGGCAGGGGTAGAGTTAATTTTCTTCACAATAGCTAGCTATGGCTTGGATTTGTCTTGCCAAGTCACTGTTACGTGTGATGGAGCCCTGCTGTCCTGGGGATGGCTGAACACCTGTCTGCCCATAGGAAAGGAAGAATAAATTCCCTTTTTTTTTCTTCTTTGCTTGTGCATGCAGTGTTTGGTTTACCCATTAAACTGTCTTTATCTTAGCCCACATTTTCTCATTTTTACTCCTCTGATTTTCTCCCCCATCCCACCAGTAGAAAGTGAACGAGCAGCTCTGTGGGGCTGCATTGCTGGCTGGGGCTAAATCATCACAAACTTTTTTCTAAGGGAATAACAAAAGTTGGCTCTAACACGGTGCAACAGGTAGAACATTTGCCTTCACACAGGAAAAACTTCTTCAATTTTTTGCTTGCTGAAGCAGGGCAAGACTGGGTCTAAATTTTCCCTCTTCCATCTCCCAAAAGAGATGATATCCACCAAAAATGGCTCGATGCACAATAAAAGAGGTGCACCACCAATAAGTTGAAAGGGAGACACGCAAGAAAGATCTCAGCCATGATCCAGTGGTCAGTATTTTCTGTCACGGGCATGAACATTCCTGGGGTCTGCTCCCTGCCCAGCCTCACATGCATGGGGATCCTCCTAACCAGCCCTTAAATAGCAGAAGGCTCTGGGTGGTATCTCTCAAGTGATGTGTTCAGCCACCAAAGGGGATCCCAGCAACCAAAAGCATCTAAAGAAAGATATTCCTTATTTTAGGCTTACTTCATATATCAGCTACAATACTCCAAAGGAGATATACAGCATACTTTATAAAGTTCATTTAAAAAAAAACAAATTAAACCCAAATACATTTTTTTCCTGTTAACAGGTTTTGGGGTCCATAGGTTCTCGAACAGCAGAAAGAGCAAGGGAAGAAAAAAAAAAATTTTGTTCATGACCATCAGAAGGCACGCTGAGGTAGGGAAAAGGAAATTGTGTCTTTGAAAAAGTGAAAAAGAAATGCAACAATTAACTTTTCCTGTAAAGTTTATTAGTGGCTACGTAACTTCTGCGTGTACTAATCATAAATGAGTAAAACAACAAAGCTTAATAAATATATTTTCTTATATCCTACTCATTTAAAGAAAAAAAAAAAAAGATGTCTCTCCTCTCTACTCAGTTATGGCCCCCAAGTTTTAGGACAACTCTACCACCTTGACCAAAAAAGTAGAGTCTTTCTCCACTTTATAAAGCCCAAGCCTGAAGGACTTTGATAGCTATCTTTGGCAAGAAACAGTATCATCCAATGACTTGGGTACCTGCAGAAGAAGGCATGTCACCCCTCTGACAGCACAGCAGGGCTTTCAATATCACAACAAAGTTCCCAGAGCTACCAGCTGCTACTTCATCATCCCCGCAAGCAACTCCCACCAAAATCCCGCCAAAAGAAGGAATTTCGCTGAACTCATTGCTGACCTTAGGGTTGCCCAGTAGGAAAACAGAAAGAATTGATATTCTTCAGTAGCTCTCAGTGCTTAGATGCAGACCAAAGGAACTTGTCATTTAAAGCAATTATGGAACTCTGTGCAGCAGGACCTGGCCATGCAGAAACCAGCCTCAGGTCACTCCCTAAACACCTTTCCCTCATGGGCTGATCAACAGGCAGATTTTGCACAGAGGGAAGAGAAAAAAACCCCAGTCTTATTGATGGATGCTGAAAAGAAAAAAAAGAAACAGTTTTAAAGGACAAAAATGGACACAGAAGGGGAGGGGAAAGTACAAACGGAACTTTTATATGTCTATATATTGACAAGACAGAAGTGTTACTAATTTTAAATTCAGAATTTATTCATGCAGTTAACAGCTTTTCTGAAGTTCCTCATTTTATCTCCAAGACTTACTGTGTCCACATAAAGACAACCATATCGAAGACTGAGGAAGATTTTAAGCACCTCAAGATGAACATCAATAAACCACTGGTTTCTGGAACAGTAATTTCGCTTCCCTGAAAGTTGCAGATGGGGCAGAAAGGCCAGTCTCTTAGCAGTCAGCAACCGTCAATAAAAGGTTCAGTAAATTTACCATGGCAGAGTTATTTACTGCACCAGCGCTGGAAAGTCACTTCTGCTAAAATGTTATTACAGATGAAGCTCAGCAGAAGTCTTGGATCCAACACAGGACAAGCAGTGCACTCCTCGTTCCATCATCCCTCTGAGGCACTTAAATGAGTTTCTGGTAATCCCTTTGCTACACTTGTGACTAAGTTGCACAAGTTACCCTCAAATCGACTGTCACCTCGAGTGACTGACTAACGTCACTGCTGGTCTCGAGTGAAACTTCGTGGCATGCACAGTTGGTCACTGTGACGTATAGATTTGTAAGATTTGAGATGAAAAAATCTAGCAATTTGCCACCAGTCCTTTAAGACATAAGGCTTAGTCAGGCACCAGACCAGCACACAGCTGGCTGGCTCTTGGGGAGACTGGGGGGTTAGAGGGACACGAGGATCTCCAAGGCAGGGAGGTACAGTCACCTGTTTGGCCAGCAGGAGATAGTCCAAGAAAAGAGAGCCCTAGTCTTCCTTTCATCTCTGTTCATCTGTTTTTCTCAACTTCTCAATTTTGTTGTCCACATTTCAATCTTGTGATTTATTTAGTAAAATAAATTTAAACCAAAATATCTTTTATGTTGACCTCAAACTGCTTCTCAATAGAAAACATTTCAGGCCAAGTGATGGAGATAAGACATTGTCTTCCTTCAGGGCAGCTATCCCAGAAATGATGTCACCAGAGCACCATCACTGTGTCAAACCCTCTATCCTCTGGATATTCTGGAGAAAACAACACAGCTCTGAGGTGGCCATCCCTGGGCTGTGCATGACAGGACACACCCAGGCTGGCTCCTTGGCAGCAGCAGAACAAGGGGTGAAAGCATCCCAACCCCCAGGGAGCCCCAGCCCTGGTGCCAGGCAATACACACAGGCCAGAGCCAAGCTGCTGACTCAAAGGGCAGAGTCCACAACCAAAGGCAATTAATTTAGCACAAAGTGTGATTGACAAATAGGTGTATATTTCTACAGTTTGTTGCTTTGCTGCTTTCCCTCCCAGTAACCCAACATTTTATTCCTATTCCTAATCCCACTGGCCCCAGGTATTCCTGACAATTTACCACTGGTAAACAAGCATGGATTGCTCCAGTAGGCACCACATTATGCATCACAGCTTGAAATTATTCAGAGCAGAACCCCAATTCCCAGTTTGCAGTCCTGCCACTTTCTCTTCAGTCCTTCCTAAACCATCTCTGTTACAACTCCCTATTTCTTTACTCGCACGTGACCTGAGTCACAAACAGCACTATAGAAGAGAAAGAAAGCTCACATTATATGATTATGATCAGATTTCCTTTGCTCCTCGTTTGTGATGATCTTCTATCCACCCTTCACAATAATCTAAAAACCAAGGCAAACTCAGGCATCCAGAGAGAAGCTGGAATAAATGTTCTGTTTCCACGTGTACTCAACAGTTATTTATATAAATGTCTAATTACCCCAGGCTTTTTGCAGTACGAAAGCTGACTTCAGCCTGCGCTCATGCCACAGGGCTTGTGGATGTTTTGACAAGGCAAAGCTTTTGAACAGAAACCAGAACAAGCCCCAAGAGGTCAGTTCCCAAGCAGATAACATGCCTTCCCACTGCTACCATTCAGCCCGCTCCCCTGTGGAAACTCCGTGTTCACCGGCATTAGAGAGATAACAACAGTGACATCTCAATCTGCTGCCCAGGGGAAGTCAGGCAGAGGAAGGGGCTCCCTGGGAGAGGCAGTTCGAGGCCAACCCAAAGTGGGCAAGTGCCACAGGAGATGCTGGCTGCCTGCTCAGCACCACCCGATGGAGAGGGGCTGCCCCTGCTTCTCACTAATGGGTGGAGGGTCAAGAGGGACATGGGGCAGTCCCACTACTTTCTGGCAAGTGTCTTCTCCCTTGCATCCCTTCAGTGGCTGCCCAGGCCCTTCCAAATTCTCTCGTGTCCTCTCTCACCTCCAGGCAAGAGCAGCAAAGTGACCCAACCTCCCCATTTTCCTCTCCAGTGAGCTCAAGGGACGAGCACCTGGAGATGGCAGTGGTGACCTGATATGCTCTTGTGCTAGCAAAAGCAGATGGCAAAACTGGGGAAACCCCTCTGCTCCAGCCAAAGGTGGGTGTGGAGAAAAGATATGAGAGCAAGGACACCGTAACTCCCACCAGCAGTGCCATGTGCTCTTTCTCCCCAGAGATGCGACACAAGGGAAACACCACAAAATGCCCCAGCTGTGAGGAAATGCCTGTGCTCATTCTCATATGGTAAAAATCAATCATGCACAAGGCAAATCCACAGGAGACCTGGGCTCCGTTTGTTCCAACACTCAGGGAACTGCTGTGTGTTTGCTTTAAATATGTATTATTTCCACACAATAGCAGTTAACGTACCACTTATTATTCCCGCCATCTGATAGGAAGATGTACACTGATGCTGGTTTGTAGTTGGCATGCAAGTCACCTACTGATAACCCAGGAACTGTCTCTTAGAACTGCATACAAAGAACACTTCGCAATTTAAGTTAACTGGAAGAAGGAGAAAAAAATAAATCCTGTTGCAAGCACAACAAAAACCTGTTTCCACGGTCTGCATCTCCGTCGTCTTCCAGCTACTGTTTTCAAAACAGTAGCAGCTCCTAATTCTCAGAAATACACACCTCCACTTAAAAACACCGCACGAAAATGAAAGAATAAATTGGAAATTATAAACTTGCAATAATGACAGCAACTGCTACTAGAAGATTTTCTGTGCCCTTCTGGCTCCTATTTAGCAGGTTTCTGTTCCAATGTAACCATAGGAACAGCAGTGAAGAGTCTCATTTAAAAGCCTTCACTTCAGCTGGTAGGTTAAGTTATGAGACTGCAGTGGGCTTGAATATTAAAAACATTCAAACGGCTCTAAAAACAGCTCAATTTGTATTGTAGGAGACAGACATCTGTGCTGTAAACAGACACAGTGCCCCACCAGCAAACAGAAAAAAACAACCCTACTGAAGGAGGTTGCTAAAAATCAGGCTCAATAAACAGGTTAAGAATACAAATTGTGAATTGTTCAATACACTAAAACTGAAACCGTATGTTTCCTGTGGCTGTTTTGTTTAACAGACCACAGCAAGACAACTGGATGAACAATGACAGTCCTCAGTAATATGACAACTTCACTGCAATGTTCATTCAAACCAGTAAATTTAATATCCTAAATTTTACCTAATGATTCAAAGTAAGAAATTCCACAGTTCCGTCTCCTCATCTTTCTTTCAGGAAATACGAAAAAACACAAGTTAGCTGTCTTCAAAGAAAGCCACAGGAACCAAGCCAACCAAATACACAGCCCAAGCAGACTAGGGGTGTTAAAAGAAGCACTCAGGAGCAAGTGAAATAAATAATGAATCAAAAAGGTCTACCTAGGTGCGCTGTATGATGCACTTGTACCCTTCGCCTAAAGAACTTAGACACTTACCCTAAAGCATCTGTTACTTTTCACACATTAGCAGTAAGACTCATCCAAAAGCAGAGTTGGAGATACATTCAGTTATTCAGCAACACCCGTTTAAAATACAGTAGTACAATAAACAACTGGACAAAAAAGCAGATGGGAACATTTGCACTGGACTCACTACAAGGGATAGGCCTTTACCTCATAGGAGACCACAACGTCCCTTTTTTTATAGATTAGTGAATATGGTAACTTTTAAGCAATTATTATGTCTAAAGAAAAAGTAAATAATCTTTTGGTACTTATCTGTACAAATTTGCTGCCTTAATTCAGAAAGAGCATAGGCATTTTTGAAGCAGTTACAAAAATTACCGGATCTCTGCAAGACCACATCAGAGATGAAGCAGAATATAAAATGAAGCTTCAGTAACCATCTACATACATTTTAGGGAAAAGGATTTGCTGTCCTTAAAGTGTCTGTAATCTTCTGCTTAATTTCTCATCTGTGCTCCTGCTCCACAGGCTTCAGCTTGGGAGAAGGCAGGAAGAGATGAATACTTTGTTCTCCAGGCTGCCATAGCATCAATTGTCAAGTATTCTGAAAGGATCAGACACATCCATATTATTTTTCTTATAACTTATAACCATTTTGCCGGCCCATTTACAATCTTCTGTCTATTGCTACTGTTCAAGCATGGTCTTTGGCCTGTCTTACACACATTCACTTTTAACTAATGCAGAGGCTTTCTCTCCACAGGCCAGTCTCTGCTTTGTCTGCAGCAATCAAATTTTCAGGAGTGTTTGGGATCTCACAGGTCCCTGCAAAAGTACAGCTGATGTGGTAAGTAAGATGGAAAAGCCTCAGTCCTTTTATGTTCTGTGGTATAATGTTGGTCATATCTGATCAGAGTTGCAAAATTATGATCTTTGTAGCATTAAAGAAACCAAATCTAATGTAGGCTCATACCTCTTCAAGCTTTTCACATCCAACCCAGAGCCAGCAGCATTTACTGGCTGGACTGTTGTCAGGAGGAGACTACAGGTGTTCTACCAAGGTTTGTACTGACTATAAATAGGCATCACAAGCTGTGCTTGTAGTTAATTTTGGCTTTATTTTCAGGGAGAAATCAACGTTTTCTATTTCCCATGCCCTTGTTCTAAGCACCTGTGCAGCTGAGTCAGTTCCCTTTGCTACGAGTGCCACAAAAAGATCTCAGACATCTCTGGTTCAGGTTTTCACATTTCTTTCAAATAAAACCCCTCATTATTAATGCAAACCCCTGTCCTTGTTTTATTTACAAATGGTAAGTGATGCTATGTTCAGATCCACATATAAAATTTTCATGTTAGACATCTGCAAGTTAATGACAAGATAAAAGTCTCCACAAGCTCCAGCGCATTGCATGGTAGGCTGGTGATGCCTCAGAGGTGATTTCAGCCTCTTGTGTTAAAAAGTCACCTGGAGGATGGGGCAAAAGGAAGCAAGCAGCACCAGCTTTAAACAGTTCAGGAAAACTGTCTCTGTTTTCACAGACTAAAGATGCTTTAAATTTCTGAAGAGTGGAAATTTTTCTTTAAATGAAGAAAGGTTTTAATGTGCATAGATTCAAAAAATGACAGCAATCGACAGACATTTTCTCTAGAATGTGAGACCCCAAACTTGCAAAAGAAAACTGCTAGGATACAGGAGAAAGGAAAGGAAGAACATATGTGAAAACCACCCTGAAATGTGGAACGATGAAAAATATGGAATTACCTCTTTTTGAAAGAAGGTTCCCATAGCTACCTTACCAAGAGGATGCTTACGAAGGGATAATTGTGGGGTTTCCCAAGTGTGTAGCCAGAGACTCCCTCTCAGGAGGATACTGCTTATTCCTGCCCTCCCTCCCACTCTCTCTCCCACACATGCTACTGCAAGGCAGTCCAATGATATGCTGCTATTCAACAGGACTGCACTGATAATTTACACCAAGGAAACTAGTGCAGTGAGAGAAACCTGCACCTGAAGAGCCCGAGGCTCTTCACTGCTTTGCAATAGCCACCCCTGCGATGAGCTAAGGACGTTTCATTAATTTTTTTAAATGCATCCATTATTTTTAAACTACCAGTTTTACAGAACCACTCAACTATAACTGCTGCAACCACGAACAAAAGGCCCTCTTAGAGATGTATGCAACAGTGCGTATCGCACACATGGACCACATCGCTGCAAAGCATTGCCAAGTCAATCCCTACCCACAGTCCTTCATTAAGGGTTATGCAGCACTTCAAATGGTGCCATGCCATTGACAATACTTTAGTAAAGGAAAAACGTCATGCCTGGCTAAGACAAAAAGCTTATAAAATGCCCACAGAGAAGACCTATAAGATGACACCATTCACCTGACTGGGATGAGCTCAACATTGTCAGGTGAGACTCCAGGACTGATCCTCAGATGGATAAAACAGGTTCAAACCCTGCAATTGTGGGCAGGGACTTCAATCTCACATTGAACCTCGTTAACTTCATTACAAAATTAAGATTCCTCTTGTGCTCTGCAGCTTTCCTTAGGTCAGAGAGATTCATGAGCCCATTTAAGGAGGTGGTGATGAACAACTGCTTTTTACTTCCTGGGGTAAGCTGTTTTATAAGCATGAACTTAGTGTCTTAAATCTATGCAGAGTCCTGTAACTGGCACTGCTATTCTGAAGGAGAAGGGCAGGGGAAATCCTGTTCACATGCATATTTCAAGATGATCTTCGCCTGCTTGAACTCACACACCAAACATCAAGTTCTAACATTTTAATGCGATGGCTCAACCACGTTTGTTGCAATTAAAGTTTAACAATTTTTCAAAGGAAGGCTTTAAGCTCTACATTAATATTTCACAATGTGCTGCATTACCTTGGTGCCATGCCCTACCAAATACTTTACACAACCTGCAAAAGCCTTTCATTCAGCCAGATGCTGCAGTTCTCCAAGACACAGCAAAGAAGTGACCTGTCTCCTGCTCTGGGAGAATGCGCTTCTTCACACAGCCCCACAGAGCCACTACTGGCCTTGCCATACAATCAAAAGGTTTGTCCTTGTAAAGTGAAGGTAAACCTCGTAAAATTAACCACAGGATGACATTGAAAAGATGTATCAATTTATGTTTTACACCATGAGGAAATTTAATCTTGTCATCAGTGACGACTGGGCCAGGAGCTGCTACTCAGAAATCAGACACAGCATCCAGTGCTAGCCATGCCACGTGCTCACACAACTTCCAAAGAGAGTTCCCACCCATCCTCTTTTCTTCCATGAGATACTTGCTGTAGGCAACCATCATACACAGTGGGACCTTAAGCTTTCCTTAAACAGTCAAAGTACTTAATAGCCCCTTACTGAGGAGAGTTTAGCATGAGGACTTTCTCCTCCCTCAATCCCACAGACACTGTGCATCAATTCTGATGAGAAGGCAGTGTTTTAGTGCCACCACTTCTCTTGAGGGGCAGCTCAGGAATACTGCCTAGAAAGCAGAGGGGAGAAGGGAACAGCAGGGAAGAGCATGAAGCCTGGGCATAAGACTGGAGCAGAATCCTCCCAAACCTCTGTCAGCCTGTGCCACTGCTTCCCAGGTGCTTGGAGGTGCAGATGAACCCTCAGCCAACCACAACACAAACCCACAAATTAAAATAGGACCTAGGAGCATTCTTTGTTATTCCTAGGAGGATTCTGAGGAATCTCTGAGGATTCTTCTATAGGCAAGCCCAAACTTGAGGCCTATAAACAGCTACGTGTCTACTTCATCAGCAGACCTGCAGTGAGCAAACACACTGATAAACTAAGTTTTGCTACACAGAGTTGCTTCCTGTGAAGCATAAAGACTGTCTGGGGAGAAGTAACAAATGAACTGGAAAAAATGAACGCATCAAATAGCAAAGTATCAATGGAATCATTTGGAAATGAATGGAATTCATATTGATGAGTCCATTACTTTATTGTAACTGCTTTTGTGCTAAATAGGAGGGCAGTTCTGATTAATGCAATGATAGCGTTGAACTTCCATCTGCTTAATATTTTATTTCTTCATATTCTTGCCTGTGGTTGAGGGAACATGGCTTGTTGAGCATGAGTAACCCTGCACTGGGAGGCTGCTGTACCATTTCAGACAGGTTTCCAAAAGGGCAGGGTGCACCAGCTCCCTTTTGGGGTAATGCACGTGCTGCTGCTGCAGTTTCTTAAGACTACTGGAAAGGCCCAGTATCTTCCTGAGCTGGGACAGCTTCTTAACACTGTGTAAAAGAGCAGTAAGCACATTCTTCAAAAATGCCAAATCTGCCTGCACTGGTACGGTCTTCAGAAAGTCAATCTGGCAGCCTCAAGGAAGCAATCGAAATAGCTACATTCTCCTCTCATTTCCAAAAATATCATCATGTCTCAACAAGTTATGTCATTTCCCTCCCCCCCCCCCACTGCCTAAACCACTTTCCAAAATAAGGTTAAAAGTTTCAATAGAAAGGTAATACAGGATTGGGATAAATCCCATCCATCAAACAAACTGAACAAAGTTATACAGGCATCACCTGAATTATTATTTTACATGCTGAAGGTGATCATGAAGAGAAGAACTCTGGATGCATTTGAGACAGCAAAACAAAAACTCACTTTGATACCAGTAGAGGACGAAAAGCTGACTGGCCACTGTCCGTATCTGCCTGTCACAGCACACTGGGCTCAGCAGAAGGATGTCTGTGCACACACACAAGCTCCCTACTATTTCAGTAAGTAAATCAACTTTTCCAAAGGACAACCATGAAGATGTGTCACTGCAGAATAGTTATTTCATAACATTGTCCACGAATCACACTCCACAGCACCAGCATATACCAGTTATTAGACAAGATGGACAGTACCCCCAACCAGGATAGGAATTCCCATATAAGAGTTTATCCACCATGAGTGGGTAATAGAAAGCCCTGCGAATCCTCTCTAGCATTAGGTTGACCCTTTGGCAATCTAGACAGACATTGATATGCAGTGTAGAACAGCATTTGATGCTCAAGCTACTTAATCAACATGTGGCATTGCCTGGAGGAGACAACCTAGTTTTTAATTCAGCCTTCCAACAAAATTTAACTCAGTAACACAACATATGGCCACAACCACAGTTAGTATGGTATCTTTCAAACGGGAAAATACTTTTCTTTGGAGATGTATAAAGGTAAGACAGAAAGTAAAGAGAATGGTAAGATCTTTTCCTTACTATATGGGTGAAGTATTGTGGAGAAAGACGAAGCTTGCAGAGCAGAGAACTCTTCTGAAGGGTATCTACTGTCAGAGTAAGCCCTTGGAAGCCTCTTCCACCACACTCCTCCATGCAAAATAGGTTTACAGGCCCTGAGATAACCCCCTCCTTTTGTTAATACTCCAATACAGGGGTTAAATATTGGAGGATAAGAAAATTTATTTTGAAAATTGCTTTTGAAGGAAAGAATTTCAGATACCAGTGAATGGACTTCAGACTTTGAAAACTGTCAAAGTCTGTCCCATGCTCCCCACAGGATTTTTAGTGTGAGAGTTCAGCTAAGTGTGTTTGTGCAGTTAAGCGTCACCAGACAGGCCAGTCACAATGAAGTCAAAAACATCTCCCTCAAATTTGCCATCAACAGTTGCAACTCTCCTCTTCCCCCAGTCAGTGTTTGGCCAGTGCTGCAGTAACCATCACCACTGCTGTGAAATGGCTCAGTCCTCACTCACTGCTCCAGCAGCAAGACAACTTTTACAGCCTATTTCAGGAGCCACAGCTATGTGATGCCTGCAGTGTAGGGACCGAGAGGATGTAGCACTGAAAACCACCATCACCTCGGCTGATGACGTGCCATGTGCTTGGAAGCTTCAAAGGGAAAGAAAAAAAGACTGCTGTCAGCCATTAGTTGCCTCTAATACCACTGAACACTTCAGTGAACGTGGATGTAAGAGAGCTCATGCTTCCACAGCAAAAACCAAGCTTTCTGGATGAGCTTGTGGAAATGACTCCACATCAGAGCCGTATCACAAGAAAAATGTAAATGCTGTACCCGTTTAAGAAATACTGTGATTTTGTCTGTCAGAGGTTTAACATCAGATCATCTCGTAGAACAAATACATACATACATATATATATTATATATATGAGTTAATCCCTGCATGCCATCTATCTCAACAAATCCTCTTAGAAACATTTATTGAAATGTCTTATTTATGTCTTTTTACCTCTTACCTCATAGATTTTGAAATATGGATTTTATATTCAGAGTCCTGTGGAAGTTGAGAACATTATCTTGACTTATCATGAACATAGACACATATACAAGAAAAAAAAATTAAGATTGATTTCTTGTTTCACATTTTCCCAACTTGGTGTTAGTGAACTGAGGGACAGAACGAGGGAATGAGGTGTCAAAACTTCTACTGTTAACACAAATGAAAAGCCTGGAGAGATTTAGAGGTTCACTCCTGGTAGAATATTAGGATTTGTGGAATAATGAGGCTCTTTGACAAACACTAGAATCAGTTGTCATGTACCACTAAGGAAAAGCCACTTCACCTTCTTCATCTGCAAGGGCCTCAGCACCAAATCAGGTAGGCTTCTTTCCTCAGATCACTGACTGGACACCCCATGCAGAAAATTCCTATTTCCAATCTGGTGCACAAAAAACACTCATTAGAAGCCTTTAAGTTCCCAGGATTCTTCCTGAAGATGTACCTCTTGGCCATCAAGGTCATTGTTTCTCACTTAGGATGATCAGAAATCTCCACTGAATTCTCATCTAGCGAGCAGAAAACAGTGACAGAGAGTTGTGAGCCTGCAGAAACTCAATTTTGTAACAAACAGGGTTACTTGGGGTCCTTTCAGCTGTGACAAAACAGAGTAACTTGATTTGCACATCTGTACACACACACACACAGAATTCCCCATGATCTGGAGAAAGAATAGCCAACACTACCCTCAGCCTCCCAGGCATTGTGCATCTTTGCTGTAAGGATTTTTGACAGTGTTGGAAAACTATTTGACTTTCAGCATCACCAGCTCATCACTTCTGTTTGATAATCTTTTTTGCCTTATAACATGGAAAAACCATCAGGTCTCTTACTGGTTTTGCATATTTCTTAGGCCACAGAATTCTTATCTGCAAATTTCTGCCAGTTTGCTTTTCCAAACAGTAGTCTGTATTCCAGTTTTAGTGTGCATTTTACCCTCAAGCTTTGTATCTGGGTTATTTTAATGCAGCTCATTAAACAGAAACAAAACTTTAATGATAAGTTAGGAAAAGACTTGCATTCATTGCCTTCTATTCTTCATACACACAATCTCCCCAACATGATTCAATGCACTTAAAAAGTCACTTCCTCTGGGTCCAACAGAAGCACACACTGCAGCCCTAAATCCAGGGCAGGAATCTCACACACCCTAAGAGGCACACCCATGACCACAGATAAACTACATCACTCTTTCTCTGACTGCATTAAATTCCTCCTTTTTGTCAGAACTTCTTACTAATCAGCATTTTGGATAACACAAACAGAAAACTCTCTTTCCAGGGCTGGGAACACAAACCCAGCAGGGATCCTGCCTGTTCTCACAAGGAAGTTATATAGTCTTCTGTCTTGCTTGGCAGGTTGAAACTTGGCTTGTTTCTCAGAGGCATCTCAAGTACATTCAAATATTATATTCAAGTATACCTGAACAACTTGAGGTCTCTGTCTTTTTTTACTTTCAGAACTCTGAAGAACTGGCATTTATCCTGAACTAAAGCAATATGCATTTGACAAGGTTATTAAAACCACCTTCCTGCTCAGGCTTGAGCCTGTGCCCTCCAATTTCCTTCTCCACCTCAATTTATCTTCCTCCAATTGAAATCACTGTTACAGCAGATGAGGTTTATCAAGTTTATCAAACAAAAACAGCAGCTCCTACATCCACAGCTCCAAATGAACTCAAATGAAAGGCATTCATTTGCACACCACTCCTCTCCTTCCTGATTAAAGTAACAACTAATTTGGTAAGATGTTAGTCCCCCACTATCCCACTAGACAGGCTGAAACCACTCAGAGCTGAACTGGTTCAGAAGCATCCAACTGTACATATAAATGACTGCAGCTTTCATAGCCCATGCTTTCATTGCCCTGTACAAATAACACATTTTTTTCCAGTAGACTGCAGGAATGCTGGAACATAAAGCTCCTTGGGACCTACAGTCGATGCCACATCAAGGACTAAAATTTAGGACTCCTCTGTTCTAATCCTTATTCTTCCAGACACAAATAATTCTTCTATACAATAGGATGTGAAAACTCTTGGCTTCCTCTTCCCAAGTAATCTCAGCTTTCCTTCTCCACAGAGAAGGAACCAATGCAGAAGATATCAGATCAGATGCATTCTCCAGAGCACAGCTTGTGCAGGTACCCACCTGGACCATGCTGAGTGCACACACAGACTTCCACAAGGAAGAAAATCCCTGTGGTGGTAACTTGTGCTGCCTGCAGTACACAATTCATTTTTGTGTGTTGGACATGTGCCAAATGTCCCAAATTGACTTAGGAGGAGGAAATGACCCACCACCACCACCACCAGGTCAAGAAGGCGTTTCAGCGCTGACTTTCCAGTTCACACAGCATTTGCTCAGCATTTTTCATCACTTCTCTGCAGCTCTGAATGCTGCTGAGTAGCAAAGGCAGAGGTTGAAACTGCTATGCCAGGGCTTGTTCCAGCTTGGCAAATTCAATTAAGTATAGCAGAAAGAGTTCTCCTCTGATAGAGCCAAAGATTCTTTGGCTAAATCAACTAAATCAACTGCTATTTCTACAAATGATGATTCCACCATTTTTGTCCTCGCTCTTCAGTAGTTTATCCTCTACTGCTCCCCCCTTCCTTGTTTTTTAATTTTCCTTTTTCTTCTAAAGTGTAGAAAATACAAAGACTACACAAAAAAGAAAAGATACAGAAGGTCATACAGCTACCACTTCAATAAGTTGATAGGTCCAAGGAGCAGTATATATACCTAGCCAAAAACTTGGGAGTCCTCAAATGGACCACAAAGAGCATGCTGGCTTCTCCATACTCATTTTAAATATAATAACACAACTACCTAGAGGTACTTCATGCAAATTTTTCTTAAACAAAATCCTTTCAATTTTTTATCTGCTCCTCTTAAGCTAATGGTTGCACTTCTGTGAAGCTTGTTGTGTCACCCCATATTTTAGTGAAAAGAGGGTCAAGAGAGTCTCAGCTTTGAAAATTTAAAGTTAACTGCATGAACATGATGGGCTTCCTCAAGCATAATTCCAAGGGTGCCACATGGGTGTTTGGACTTGACACCACGGCACTGCTTCACCTTAAAGGAGACACAAAGTTTTTCTACTGCTTAAAAGGAGCTTAGAAAAGTAGGTGGATGGGCTGACTCCCAGGACATATGTTTGATGGCTGAAATGTCATCACATGCCTCCAAAGAAAATCACTAATATCAGCTGTCCCAAGCTGGCTAAACTACTCGGCAGGACGTGACAAGCCATTGGCAAACTATTTAAATTCCACAGAATGGCCAGCACTAGGAGCCTATATCAGCAGAAGCAGCCTATCAGTGATTAGAGTGTTTACCATGTACCAGCTCTCCTCTTTATGAAACATCGAGGTACACTCTCATTTAAATTAATCCCCTTGGCCAGGAATGCTGCTTCTCTGGGCCTCAGGTATTTATCTGTAGTATATTCCAGCCTTCAGAGGAAAACTTGGCAGAGGGGCAGCCTATCAACTCCTGCGGTAGAAAGCTTGGTACAGAACCAGGCCACCACATCAAAAGGCAGTCGTTTTATTCCTTTAATTCCCTCAAAAAAAATTTCCTCTTTTCACAGCTGCCCGCACAGTAGAAAAGTCCTCCTTTCCTTCGAGCAGTTCTGGCTCAGACACAGCACTGTGAGGAAAGCCAGGGTGGGGAATCAGAGCTGATCATGCTTCTGGCCAGCTGATGGCTATGTTTCCATCTGCCCAGCAGCAGGCAGGGCAGGCAAGCCAGCAAGCTCCTTCTCCCACGCCAGTCCCCAGCACCAAGACATTTGCCAAGGCCGGGAGCAAATTTGGAGAAAAGGTAATTCCATGAACCACCAGAAACACAGTACTCAGGCAATGAGAGCACGAGTCCCCATGCAGCTTTGCCAGCTTTCTGCTCGTGGCTGGCAAATACTGGTTTGCAGGAGAGTGCTGAGATGCCTGGGATGTTTGCAGAGGCAGGCCTTGGGCTGCTGTGTTTGGGGACGAGTGGAAGGTGCCAGTTTCCTTTGGCTGCCACACAGTCTTAATGTGACATTCAGCAGCAGCAAATTAACTCGCCACAACAAGGGGAGCATTGCACTTACACCTCATTTTCAGTGATGCTCATGTGTACCTGCACAGCTACTGCAGCCACACCAGTCACTCCCCTCAATAAAAGGGAAAAATTCACCATAAGAGCGTTAGGAAGCACTGCACACACACACACCAGCTCCCAGTACTGCATCAGGAGAGTAACAGCCTAAATAAACGGGCAGGACTGGATGGCAAGCCAGGATCTCTTTATCAGTTGTCGAGGTCCTGTTCATCTCCAGCTGGAAAGAAGAAAACTGTAGAGGCTTTACTCGTCATTTTTGCTAAGTCCTGCAGCAGGATGTCTTCCTGCCTTCCAGGTCTGGACTGCACAGCTCTGTGCTTCCTCCAGCAGTTATACATAGAAACAATCCATTAACAGTCAGGTTAACGCATGGCACAAATAGATCATACTTGTCAGCATGTCTAAGCCCTACAGGTCAGCTGGCCACTTTATTTAAGAGTTTCTGCAGCAGACTCACAGCAGGAAATCAGGACTTTCCAGTTTGGATTATAGGAGTAGAGTATGATCAACTGTCTTTTATCGCTGTTATTAAAAGAGCACAGGATAAAACTTTGCAGAATCACAGCTTCAACTAGGTTGGAAAAGACCTCTTTTCCAAAGATCACTGAGTCCAGCCTATGACCTAACATCACCTTGGCAACTTCAGCACAAGTAAAAGAATCAAATGAAAGCTGAATTTCTTCTCCAATCTGTGACTTGTATGCTTATGTAGCAGAATAAAGGCAAATAACCTGAATGCAGCCAGATGTTGCATTTCAGAGAGCTTGGGTGGGGGTTGGAGAGAAGAAAAGGACCCACTCCGAGGATCAGTACACGCCTTCTAAAACACAAATATTTTAGAAGACATCAACACATCACTAATGTTATTTGTATGTTCATCTTGCCTGAGGAAGGTCCTGCTATTAATAAACTGTGCTTAGTTCTGAAATTAAAAGCTCAAATACAAAGGCTCAGCAGCTCTCAAGAAAAAGACCCCCAACTTTTTCAGCATGCAAGCTGCATCCCTTCTCTATAAAAACTTGCTTTTAGAAACAGATGGCAGCCTGCAAGACCTACAAATCCTTTGTCTGGAGTGGCAAACTAGGTCCTATTGCCCATCAAAGTCAACCGTCACATTGTGAAGCACTGACCCTAACAAATCCATTATGTTTCTTTCTACCACAACGCTAAACCAGACAAAATGAGTCAGACTTAATAGGAAAGGGTGAGGGATTTTAAATCCCTTTTCCCCCCATCCCCACAAAAATAACGGCAAAGGGGAGAGTCTATGTTGACCCTTCACTGCCAAGCCCTGCCGTGAGGGCTGCCTGTTTGGGCCGGGCTGCCCGAAGGAGGATGGATTTGGGGTTGAAGCATTTCTGCGGCGCTGTGGAATGGCTTTGAAATCAGCACACTGTGTCAGTCAAAAACGAATATCCCGAGCAGGAAAGAAAGGCCCTTATGCTGGCTGAATAATTAGGTCTGATGTGCTTTGTAGTTTCTCGGTCCTCCCTTCCCAGCTCTGCTGAAGTGCTGTGCAGATACACAACACAGAGACGGGAAAAGCTCTTCACAGGTACTGCAGGGAAGAGAATATAATGGTTTTTTCTCCTCTGTCAGCTGAATACAGGCAATGTAAAAAAAAGTAGGAGCTCATATCAAAGGACTGTTGCCTTCAGTCAAGGGAAAAAAACAACAGAGAAGCCTGCTGAGGTGATGACGGACAAGGCAGTGGTGTGGAAAGGACCAAAAAGCCTTTTCCCTGCTATGGGTATTTGGTGCGTCTTGACACACAAAAGGAAACACCCATCACTGGTACTGTCAGCAGACACCTCCCAGCAAGCAATACTTTTATCAAAGAAAAAAAATCTCTCTCAGTAACAGTGGGTCCACAGTTTATGAACAATCCAACTGCTTTCATCTTGCATATCTAAAACCGAGATACAACAAAAGAGTCAATGTCCTCAGAGCAACAATTTGGTTGGATTCTTCACACTCTCATAGAAATTACTTCCCACCCCACTCCTTTACCGGTTTTCTTTGGCATAAAACAATCTCTCAAGGACATGGCAACAACGACGCTGAAATTCAAAGCACTGAGATCAAACACGTGAAGCTGATGCTCATTACCGCTAAATTATGTCACCTATCCGAAGGCTCAAGCTTATTATTTAAGACAATACAACAGCCATTAATCACAGCCATTGTGTATTGCTCCAAAGGCGTCTAGAAAGCTAAAGAATACAACAGAGATTTATTATACTACGGTGCCAGATTTAATTACATGGTTTTCTCCTCAGCATCTCGCCACTTGTAGTTCACCACCTGTTTGCACCAGAGGACCAGAAATAAAGACATGCTGGCCCTTGAGGCCAGGCATGCAAAAGAGGGCTTGGGCTGCGCTGTTCTGCCGCTGCTGTAGCACAAGACCAGTGGGGCCAAGAGAACAGACCGTTTTGGGGGAAGCAGGCAAGCAAATCACTTGTGCAGGCCTATTGTTTTTCTTGTGAAGTTTTACGTTTCCAGTTCCTTTTCACATATATTCACACGCAGAAAAAGTACACTGTTGAGCCCACGGGCAAGGAGAAACAGCTCGCTGTCTTCTTCCTAAAGCTGCAACGCAAAGACTCATGCCCTCACCATTCAACAATGTATTTAAGCAGTATGTCTGTCTGCTGGCAGCCTTCTAAGTTTGCATTTTCTTCTATAAATATTTAATGTAGAAGAACTGTTCATGTTACCCACTTTGCCCGAAGTGTTTTGACAGCCATGCTCACCACATGACAATGATGCTCTATTTAACACTGCAGCTGCAGACAGGAGGATTTGGTTTCAGTTTTACACAATATTGTGAAACTGATGACCTCCTACAAAATAAACCAGATAATACATTTTTAAGGAGTATAATTTAAATGCATTAGCAAGACAATTATCACTAAGCCACTGCAAAAAAAGAAAAACAGAAATTTAATTCCTGAATGAAAGGTTTGCTTAAATTTAGCTGCAATTTCTTTTTTATTAAACATATTCAGATAGTGAAAATATCTGAAAAAAAAAAAAAAGACAATCAAGCCTGCAAAAGCTAAGTAACCTCCTGGAATGGTTTCTCTTAAAGCTAGAATAATTTCCAAATTTTCTGGACCACAGATCATCATCAGCCTCAGAGACCTCTACACACTTTTGCCAACTAGTTAATTGAATATGCTCAAAAGATGGCAACAGCTTAGTGAACTGCTTGGCTGGACCCATGAGAGGTCTGAGCCCAGCCTCTCTCTAACATACAAAGACTCAGCATGGTCTGGCAGCAACTAACCAAGAGTCAGTCTTTCACATCTGAAGATCACAACATTTTTCAGATAAAGTTCAGGGAAACAAAAAGACGTAAATAACCTGCCTGGTCAAACCCACACAAATAGCTCTGCTGCTGTTAGTGATGTGGAAAGGCACTTTATTGCTCTCACTTTAACATGGAATCAGTTAAGCACTGTTTGGAAAAAAAGGTGTAGAGGTAATTTAAGAAAGAGAAACTGAGTCAGCAATGTTTATCCTTTCCAATGTCCCTCCTGGCTCCCAAGAGTAGTCTCAGTTACCCAGGGGCTCATTAATTCATTCATCTATTACAAGCTTGCTGGAAGCATGGAGGGATGCCACTTTGGTATGAGCAGATTAATCAAGCATAGATTGTCAACCTTCCACTGCAAGGCAATGCCATCTCCTTCTAAGCCATTTCAGCAGGCAGATCCAGCTGAATATTGTAATTTCCTTCCAAGACAACTCATAAATGCAAAGTGATTAGCCATCCCTTGCAGCACCTTTTACTGGAGTTATGCAAAATTTAATGCACTTAATACAGTTTTATGACTCCTTATGCATCATTAGCACTTTAATATATCTGAATACAGATCTTGGTTCTTAACAATATTATCAGAAAGGTCAGAATAGCATTTTAAAACAGTAAAACATAAGGAAGAACCTGTTTGTTTTTAATTGTGGGAAGGGGGAAGATTAAGAAAGAAAAAGAAAGTAAAGAGTCCTCCACCATATCCTGCTGCTGTATCTCCCATTCAGTGCATTTTGAAACAATACAGAAGCATTTTTTTTCAGAGACACATTTCTGGAAGCAATAGTACCAACACAGACAAGCTACTACGTCCTTTCATTGAGCTCAAGGAAGGACTTGGACCCTGCAAACAACCATCTTAGAACTCCTATTTATTGCCAAACGTAGCTTTGCTCCCACTACCTGTTATCACATCGGAGGAGCTGAGACTGAGCAAGAAAGGCTAAGCACGATGGCATTTACACACTGTGGGGTTTCACAGGTAGGGGTGAATAGCACTAGGAATTATGCAACAGGATGCCGGGACAGAAATCACGGTCCTCTCACCTGGAGCTCCTTTTGCTCACACAAGCCTGTGAGCTTCGCTCTTCCTTCCTTCCCCCTCAGCACCACGAGCTACCTTCATTCCCAAACCCACCAAACGGGCAGAAGGCAACGCACTCTCTGCCTGGATCCCAGCTCGGAGGCTGCCAATTAGCCTGCCGGGATATCCACGTGGAGGGGGCCTCTCTTGCTTTAGAAAGTGCTGTTGCTTTTCCTGTAGCCTCTGTATTATTGGAAGGTTAATTAGGATCTCTGCTATAGCTGCAGGGACTTCACCAAAAAACATTCCCTATCTTTTCCATTTCATCTCTGACAGAATTAAATTGACCTGTGGGCTCAGAAGGTGGTAGATAAGGATACAGATTGGTTTGGGGGGTCGCTTTTTTGACTTTTTTTAATAAAAAGGAAACAAGTCTAGTGTGATCATGTTATCAAATCACACAAGCTGAGTTTTGAGTGTGATAACACTACTCTATTAACAACACAGATGGTCTCCTGCTTGGCGTCAGCTTCCCTTTTGAGTTATTCAGTGCACCACAAGCAATGCTGGGACACAGTCAGAAGTCATTGTCACAAAGTGCTGACAAAATATTAACTAATAACCAAAGCCTAATACAGATTTCGAACTGCAAATAGCTTTCAGATCATTATCACCATCAAATAGGATATATGACTCGGACACTCCGATGTGACAGCTGGTCTGAGCAATGCACTCTCCACTCTGGGACAGACCTAAATCTGCGCCTTTTCTCCCTGGCTCCTGGACAAACGCCTCTCCCAGCGCTAGCACAGACCTGCAGGCGAGGAGCATGAATACATCCAGGCCCCAAGATGAGATGTTTTCCCATTCTTATTCCCGCAGAAAGCACAAGGGCTGAACTAATCGGGGCCCCGAGCTCCTGGGTCACAGCCAGGGCACCCGCGCCAGGGACCTCAGCTCTTTCTCACCTGCTGACAGGGACAAAGCAGGGCTGAGGGGTCCCAGCTCATTAAGGCAGAGTTTTCATGGGAAGTTCAGTCCACATTAAGCTGGAGGGACTTTTCTGGGAGGTTGGGTTTTTTTTAACAGTGTGTTAAGACTGAGCAATTTGCAACAGGGCTCTTTCTTTCCCCACTCAACTCACTGCCCCATGAGCAGCTCCAAGTAAAAAGAAAACACAGACACAGGCATAGAAACAACTAAATTATTACCCAGATCTGTTGTTGTGCAAGTTAACATCTCCCATCACCATTCCCCTTTTGCTAAGTGTGACAGCAGATGACAGCTGCAGCTGCCTCACCCTATGCAGATGTTCACATTGATACAGCAAAAAAAAAAAAAAATTATTACTTAATAGCATTCCTTACACTGGGATTCTTCAACTCTTAGTCATTCTCCAATTTGAGATAGAAACGCTAGACTACACATTCCTGCTCAAATTAAGAGTCAAACAACATCTGCTATTGCACTCAGTAATGCCAGAAAGAGTTAACATATTTGCAAAAGCCAGTAAGATAAACCTGTCTTGAATAGCATCATCTTGAGAAAAGGCTAAACACCTAATCCATCCATGCTACTATCCTGATTTTCAGAGATAAATATTCTACCTTAATAGATTTATGACAATAGCCATTCTAGACAAAGGCTGACAACCCGAAAAGGGGTGCATTAGAGACACTGCAGTACCGTTCTTCCTGGCCTTGATGTTTTTGAAGTGCTTACAAGGCAGAATATACAGAATACACCCTTCACACCTTTGTGACAGAGCACACATCCACCATCAGTCGTCTTACAAAGCACCTGGCAGTTTTTAAGCATTTAATCTTCATATCTTCACAAACTTTTAAGGGATTGGGTGTTTTTGTTGTTTTGTTAGTTTTGTTTGGATGGGTTTTGTTTGTTTTGATATTTTTTAAATAAAAAGCAAATATTTGGTGCTGGGTATTTTCGAAGAGTTATCCTGGAAGAATAAACAAAGTGAGAAAGCACAAAATCTACATTACAAAGAGTCCCACTCCAGAAATAGTGCAGCAGCACTTCATCTCTTCCATACCAGCCATCATCATAGCTGAAAGTCTGTGTTAACAGAGCTGTTGTTTTGTTTTTAAGCATGAACTTGTTCTTAATTTTAAATTCATGTCAGAGTATGGCACAGCATAAAACAAACAAGAATATCAAGTGGGAGTACTGATGGAAAAATAGTATTGTGTGAATAACTAACTGCTCAGCAAATCCTCCCCTCCCTCACCAAAAAAACAAAAGCCAAATATTTGCTCAATTGCATATTGCATTCTTTGCTCAAATATTTCATAATTTGAATTTAAAAAACAAATCTTGATTCTCTTTCCTGAGTACCTCACAAGAGACCAGAGGGTTCAGCAGAAGGCATTTACACCACCTGACTGGATTAACCTGAGCAGCAACCTGGAGAAACAGACAGCATCCAGGTCAGTGAGAACACAGGCTGCAGAAGCCATCAGCCACCTGAAATCAGTGTAAGCAATACCTATTTGGACCGTGACAGCAGCACCCTCTCCCAGCAGGCTCCAGCTGCATCCCAAACATTGGTCAGCCCAAAGCAGACTGCTTGGCCCATTTGATCAATATTTCACTGAGGAATCACCAGTTGAGCGAGCGCTTGGTTTCATCGTTTCATTAGAAAGAGCTCAGCCCTCTTGTCTTTCAGTCACGAGAGACTGGAAGCACCTCTGACACTCGGGCAGCCTCGTGTGAGGAGCATCCGTGGTGATACTTGATTTTTTTCCTCGTAACTATAGTTACTGCTAACACAGGTAAGGCGGCATCACATCGCGTGCCACCGCACGCCAATCCGTTTGTACGTGGAAATAGCTGTGCATGGAAATGAGCACAGGCTTATATAGATGCTAAGGGGAAAATGCAAATTTATACAAATAATTTCAGTCATCCGTGAAAAGCAGCAGCCACTACACACCCATGACAGTTGAGCTTGGCTTTTTCCTTTTTTTTTTTTTTTTTTTTAATCCTGTCATTGTTTACACAGAATGGTGTTTCAGATTAAGCCCCCTTACCCTTCCACATGTTAGTCCTTAACGTGACAAGAGAATACCAAGAAGGGGGTGGACAGAGAATTCTTCTAGCTTTCATGTTGTGCAACCTACCACTCACACAGTTTCAAAGCACAATTTGACTCCGTTTGATATAAAGCTTGGTGTTGTTTTTGGCTTTTTTAATTGCTAGATTAAAAGATCCCAGAATTATTATTGCAATTAGATGAATAAAGGGACTGTAAAGCTAAGTCAAATTCATGCTCAAAGGAGGAGAGGGGGTGCCCTCATTCTCCAAGACTGACATATTTAAACATTGCCTCTGAATACAAAACAAGAACTGCTGACATTTTTGTACAAAATTGTGAAGGTTGCTCTCCAGCCAGAGAACAAGTTTTTACAGATCCACGAAAAAAACAGACCCCTCTCCCCCAATACTATATGCTACCAAGATTTAATTTTTGTATTTTTGTTCTATCACTTGAAGCACTAAGATCTAGCAAAGTCCTTCAAAACAACTCTACTCAGACTATATATTAGCAAGAGAATACTCTTTCCATGTCACTCTTTAAACATCTGTTTGAATGTTCTGATATTATTTGCCATGAATTGGGTAGGTAGATGGAGGTAGAAGCTAACCCTCACAACCTCTAAGGAGCCTGTTTTCAGCCAGGCACCTTCACCAAGCCTAGGACACCCTAATGAGAGAATTTTCAGATAAGCTATAATGATCAGACGGCTGAGTAAAATTCTTTGACTCCAAGCAAGAAGCACAAATGGAGATGTTTATATTTTGATACTGGTAATGTAACAGAAGCTTCTTCCAGCCATGACAGTATCTGACATCTCAGCAGTCTGCCACACATTATTCACCTCCATAGCATGTGACCAAAACACCACAGCGCAGGTCTACTGTTTCCTGACCAAATTTGTTTTTCCTCAATGCAACTTTTCCTACCATACATATTTTTGCTATTTTCTGCTCAAGAGGTAGATAATTGTAAAAAAAAAAAAAAAAAAAAGGAAAAAAAAAAGAAAAAAAAAAAAGAAGAAAAGAAAATTGTAGGTTATTTACAGTCATGAACTTTATGTAGGTTCACATACTTCAACTGCCACAATTCCTCTCCGTACACATATGAGGTGGCTGAACGAGGTACTTGTCATCTTCTTCCCATGTATGTAAGTGGTCCTATATGATCTCAAACAGCACCAGCCAAACACCACAGCATTAATGACATCAAATACACGCACTGTTTGTTTGGTTCTTTTCCTCCTTCATTCACATTTCTCCTTGACTCCAACCCTCACTGCAACAGACCAGCAACTGCAGCGGGGAGCAGCGTGCCAGCCACGTATCCAGCATCAGCCCACATAGAGGCTTTGCGGGCTGTACACTTGCCAGCACGTTCCAGGGACGAGCTGGCATTAAGGACAACTTGATTAGTCCCTGACAAGCGGGTGAAAGAAGGCAGGCAAGAGAGGCCTGACACCCTTGTTCCACCGACTTCCGTGCAGCCCAGCCCCTCCCAAAGCAGCTCGTTTTGGAGTTATTCCTATGTCAAGCTCTGCACTGGCACGGGAGAGCTGTGGGCAGGCTGTCAGGGCACTGGCACAGCTCCTGCAGCACTGGGAAATGGCTCTGGCGAGGACACGGGAAAACAGCTGAGCAGAGAAATCAATACTACAGTCACGCACTGCCCTGAGCAATCTGTCATATTTATGGTTACTGCTCTTCCAATCTCAGAGGGGTGGGTACTGCCTTCCCCCAGATGCCACCATCCTCCAGCACCCTGAGGACCAGGGCAGAGATGGACGTCAACACAGGAGTCTCTCTGCTGGCAACAGGGACCTCCACATACGGCTCAAAACCACTATCTCTGTACCCTCCCTACCAACACCCAGCCCTGGTGAGGCCTGATCTGGCACTGCTGGGCTCTCCACGATGTGTACACCTTTGCCTTTCAGTGCTCTTTGCCCGAGGCAGGCAGCTGCAGTCCCGGGGACCCCGTCCCTCCCCAGCCCCCGCACCGCTAAGCTGCCAGGATGGGGCCAGCATTGACTTCAGGCTGACGTGCAGGAACAAGATTAGGGCTGGATTTAGGTCGCTCTTATAAAGGACAGCAGCTCAGCCATTCTGCCCGCCAGTGCTTTGATTACTACTGCAGTTTACACCGTGTGAAGGAAAAAGGCTACCTACTGCAGTGTTAACAGAGCAGTTACTAGGACTGTCAGTGAGAAAACCCTCCCTGTACACTATCACACCTCCCTCCTCAGTGTGCTACTGCAACAGCCACCGGCAGCAAAACAGCCTCTGAGCGTGCAAGAGGCTTTAGTCCTTCTAAGTGGAAATTAAAACATCAGCTTATCTGGCAAGCAAAGTACAAGAAATTCTCTTTGGTTTAGCATTAGTGAGCCAGTGCTATTGATAGGAATAATGATGTTTTTCCAACCCAATCAATACCTTATTTTCAAAGGAATACAGTATAAAAAACCTTAGATGAAGGTAAATGTATAATAGAATAGTCACACCACGGCTGGGGGAGCATTTAAATCCAGTGTTTCTCTGGCATATATAAAAGACAGAGAATGAAAGTGCTATTACTAAAACATAAGAATACACCACAGCCATTAGCAATTCCAGAAATGGTCTGTAATCCAAGTGAGCATGACAGTTACTCCTTATTAAAGGTTATTGTAATTGGAGATCATAGTTGTCAATAATATTGACAATTCTTTATAAAAAGCACTGTTTCCTTTGGCTGTAGTTCCTTTGGCTGCAGAAATCCTCCTACAGGAGCTAAGTCTGCCATGTATAATTCAGAATTTTCTAAAAAATAAAATAATCTTTGTGGTATTACAATTGAACTCTGGGTTTCCCCAGTAGCAAAAAAAACACAAACAAACAAAAAACAACACCAAACAAAAACCCAAAAAACAAACAAACAAAACAGAAGAAAAATATATTAAAAACCCAAACAAATAAACAAAAGAAAAAAATTTTAAAAGCAAAAGAAAATATATAAAAAAACCAAAACAACATTAAGAATAAACCATTACAGCAACTATTTATGCCACCACCTTTAAAGATGTAGAAGAAAGTAGAAACATTATTTCTATTTCAGCATCAAGCCAAGGCTGCCCAGAAGCACTGATTATCTCCATACTCCTTAACTAGAAAAGCAACACTTTGGGTATGCAGAATAATATTTGGTTTCACATGAACAAAATATTAACCCAGCTTAGATTTTTATCAAACAGGTTTTCTGAATATATACTGTTATTATGACAATTCACAGAAAAATGACAGTTACTTCAATAATGCAGCTACTCCATCCAATCCCTCATCCACAAGACTTGTTTTTTCCAAAAGTCAGAAGATTTAGTGCCATATTTGAGGAGCACTTCTTAAGAGGGGCTGGAGAAATGCTTGAATTTCATCACTCCAACTAGTCCTACAATGACCAGAAATTATAAGCAATCTATGTCAACTGCTTCTGAGGAGCAAGTCGAGTTTTGTTAAGTTCTATAGCATAAGCCATCTCTGCCTCCACTCATACCACTCTTGTCCACATCCAGGCTACTTAACCCAGACAATCCTTCCCAAAATGCACTTAAAAATGAAAAGCAAAACTCCCGCAGCCTGCTTTTCATTTCTGTCAGTTGAGTAAGTCATTAAGAGGAATCGCAACTGTTCAGATATTCCTCAGTAAAGGGAGATTTCTCAGTCTATTTCCACTAACTAGGAACAAACTCAATTGCCTGTTTTCAGAAAAGCCATGCACACAAGGCGTTGTATCGCTGTAGTAGTGCCACCATGTTTCCTGGCAGAACAGTTCGTGCGCTGACTTGGCACGAAGGAAGCACGATGGAGAATGGTGCAGGATGCGCGGAGACTCTGCAAGGAGCGAGCACGCAGGTGCCAGGCACACACAAGGACAGAAAAGCTTTTTAGCTTTCTAAAAATAAGAGCCTACTAGATAAGAAACACAGTCAGCCAGACTGCAATATGCCTTGTTTGGATTTTAACATTTCACTGGGGGGAAATTAGTTACCAATATCTGGATATTTGTAGGGAAACAGCATGGGGTAGAAGAAGTGTTTATTTTCCCCAAGACATTCAGCAGTTCCAATGAGCATGAACAGTAAGCACTCTCAGCTTTGCTGATCATAAAAAAAAAAATTTGTAAAAATACAGTGATGAAGCTCTCTACAGTTTTAAAGTATACACTGAATGGGACAATAAGACAGTGAATTTTTATGCAATGGCCAAAACTAGACAGTGTAAAATACGTTTGCTAGACAAGATACAATAACTACAATGTCTTCTCACCACAACCATAGTCTTGAGGTAATATTTTACAGTTCACGAGGGGAAAAAAAGCTATAAAACTTTTCATATCACACAGCAAGAAGGCTACCACAACTCCACCAATATTGATGTTCTAAGACATAGAAAGCAGCATCCAGTATGGCCCTTCAGGTCCCAGTTCCCAGGGTGGCTTTTGACACCTTTTCTTCCTCCCAACTGCTCCACCAACAGCACCCTCAACAAAGCACAGACCAGTCCTTCCACTTCGGAACAAAACACTCATCCCTAATTCTGTACTTTCCTCCAGAGTATTAAGTTACTTCCCCAAAAAAAGGTATTTTATTTTTAACTGAGTCACACGTATTTTGGATTTTTCTAAATTCTAGTTTGTGACACATTCATAAAATACTACAAAATTTAACAAAGCAAAAGGTAAAGGCTGTTAGAGACAGAAAAATCTTGTGCCTTGCACACACACTTACAAAGTTTATATGGTATGACAAAATATTTGTTAGAAACAATTCAATGAATAATTAGGTCTTTTTCTTAAATGCAATGTTAAATATTTACTATAATAGATTCATTTAAGCACATAATATTCCAAAGCTGACAGTCTCAAAATGGCTTTACCTGGAAGAAATAGGCATGTAGAAGAAAGTGAACTAAAATTTATTTTCCATCAGCCCTGAGCATGAGAGAAAAGCTTCCTTCATTCTATTTTAGCAGAGTTCAACAGGGCACTGAAACTAATACTGAAATTTTCATGCTTTTTAAGGTATTTCACATCAAATACCCTGCTTTTTTTATGACCTCTCCAACTATTAAGTGCCAAAAAATCCTTAAATAGTTTCCTTTCCTTCCACAAGTCACTAGAAATTGTTTGTTTGTTTTTTCCCTTCATCCTTGACCAAGAGCTTTGTGATAGTGCCACAAGTGTTTTGACAACACCATAATCTATATGCAACTTCACTGAGTGCCTGGATACATTACCAAGCTGAGTAATAGGTAAACAGCTCTTAACTTCTCAAATCAATTCACTTAAAAACCCCAAATCAGCCATATGAACAGCCAGCTGCAGAGCAAGTTGCTACAAAAAAAACTAGGAAAATCTGTACAAGAAAACATCATACATGCAAAAGAAAAAAAATAATCTAAGCAAAATGAACCATCTGCTTGGTGGAAAATTCTCATCTACCAAGCTTATTTTAAGCACAGAGCATCCAGTGGAACAAGAACTATAGAACAAGTTACTCTTCCTTAAACCATGTCAAAACCTTACACAACTTTAAATCCTTGATTTTATTTCTTTTTCTGGACAGACCTATCAACCCCACAAGAAGAATTCTTTGCCCTGCCTTCAAGAGTATAATTGAAACATTTTACTTCACGTCGGATGCAGTTGATGAGGATTTTTGGTGTGTTTGTTTGTTTATTTTAACTGCAGAGAGGTTTTTATGGAAAATTATTTTTGGCCTAAGCCATCAGGCAAGGAAAGCTTCTGCGCAGGGGTGAGTCCCAGGCTGTCCTCAGAAAAGAGAGGGCACAGGTCAGGGAGCTCCCAGATGACGCCAGAGCTGAATCACCAGCAGCTCCACAGCACACCGTGCACCCCAGGGAGCCGCCTGTGTCTCAGATGATCACAATCAAGGCCATTTGAAAGCTGAAAATCCCTCGAGGATTTCATAACTTCTGCTTCTCTGTTCACAGGAGAGGCCCTGGGGCCTTCAGGGTGGCACAAGAGCTCCTCTTGTCTCTTCTCATGCTCCTTTGCTCAGCCCCAACACAGCTCCACTCAGACAGACCTGGGCTGAGCAAGGCCCTTCGTGTATGCTGGCTGCTAAGGGATTCACAGGTTTGGAGATAAGCAGGTTCTTGATGACTTTTTTTTTTTTTTTTGCTAAACTAGGGATGATCTGTGCAGCAGCTTAAGTCACAGCCACTTTTCACTGATGCCATGACTTACCTCAACAAGCTCTTTAAGCACTAGGATAGCAAGACTTAGCTATCACAGCTACATAACTCAACACTGGAATAACAGCATCATTTCTTTCTACAAAACGTTTTAAGAACATTTTTAGAAAGAATAGCCTTTATCTGTGGGTTTCCTGTGATACAACAGACTTTCTGTTCCCTCAGGCTTCTTTCTCTCCACCCATTCCGGCAATGAATTCAATCCTAGTAGCTTGGTTTTTGAAACCTGTAACACAGATTTCTAGGTGGGTTCTCACTACTGCCTGCCTACAGTGGCATTAGTACTCCCCAGGCTTTAACAGAAATGTTTTCTCAGCTATATCTCAAAACAGAGTTATTTTTTCACAGCTGCATTATATTTGTGGCTCCCAGCACTCCCTGTTCCTCCCCAGCATTTCCCACTGCTGAGCTCCCAGCTGATAGCAGAAAGCTCTTGTCACGAGTCCCTAAAAATACAACACTGCTCAGTGGCAATATTAAGTCCCATCATATTTCTGTTACTCTGCTTCTTCCTCTATCATATCCCAACCCCCCTAGGTATTAAGAATGCCTCCCAAACTGACATATCAAAAATGTTTGTATGCACAAACCTTCCTGCTGGACCCTGCCTCTTACAAAGACATTGCTTTAAAAACAACTACTTTTGGTAATTTCTCTTTGAAATCATTCATAGCTGCATTACGTTGGATAATGGGTATATCATAGATGTGCCAAAATGTCTTTATTTTACTGAAAAATGAAGAAGGAGATGCCTTTAGCTTTGAAATCTGCTTAGTGTTGCTGGAGCTGTTCAGCTAAACCTACTGAACGACCACGAAAGATGAGCCCCACAGTCAAGGCACTGCACTGCATGAACCCACCGTGCCCAGGCTGTCCTTGAGCAGCACTCCCTAAGGACACACCTGTGCATCTCACTGGGAAATGGTGCAAAAAAAAAAAAATCAGCAAAAGACAAGTTTGAGAGTCTGGGTACTCATCAGGGAAGGCATAGCCTGCCAGCCAGCATGGCTTTAAAAATAGTTTCTTTTCGGATAGAAGAGTTAGAGATGACTCAAGCTTTACGCAGCTGAAACCCCAGTGGGTCATATCATGCAAATCATACCCTGTACACCATCAGCTGGGAGATGGTCACGAGCCAAGAGTTTTCTACTAAAAGCAGCAAAACTGAAAACATAGAGCTGCGGTCACTAGAACATGTGAAAAACTCACAAAACAGAGATTAAAGCACATTTGGCTAATGCTTCAGTTTGGAGATCCCGGGGTTACCTCCAGCGTGTGCTCACTGCAAAGGGTAGAGATTTAGGTACCTGCATTAAGATAAAGCTCCTTGGAAAGTCAGCTACGTTCATCCACTCCTTTTACAGGTGACAAAAACATGAACTTCAACCAGTGTACATTGATCAGTGACACAGATCATCAAGTCTTTGTCTTACACAACCTGACGCCAAGGTACTTCCTGATGCAATAGCTGCGGAGACCTCACCAGGATCCCACAGCCAGGCAGAGGTGCTTGCTGTGACAGCACAGCTGCCTTCAATTTGAGCCAGGCACAGCTTATTCGACTGCAGTGCAAATGCACAGGAATGGTCAAACACAGGCACCTGAGCACTTCCAAACTTGTAAGCCCATGAGGAAACGTTTAGCTTCCATGCAATTAAGCCCTGTTATTAAGCCTGAAATCGATCGAATTTTACATGTAAAAACCTTAGCTTCTTTTACATAAACAAAAGTGACATTGAGGAAGAACTGCTGCCTTATGCCAACATAATCGGCTCATATACAGTCATGAACCCACCAAAAATAAACGTTTTAGAAAACGTGTTAGATACTATAGCAATAATTTTGTTCTCTGATTCCGTAACAATTTTGGGGTGGAGGAGGATGGAAGGATGCAGGAAGACTATTTCTGAACAGACATAAGATGTGAATAAATCGACATAATAAAGATGCGATTCCATTAATTTATTCAGTTCTTCCCAGATCCCTCCCCCTCCTTTCCAGTGCAGATAAGGAGGAAAATGCATCTGCCCCGATAGAAAGCGCGGTCATTCGGCTCCCTCCAATTCCATAACCCTCGGTACCCTTCTCCCGCCAGTCGCACCCCGCCGGCCGCAGCTGGGCCGAGGGCGGGCGAAGGCTGCGCGTCCCCCGCCACCACCGGGGACCAGGGCCAGCGGCGGGTCGGCGGAGCCCGGCCTGCGGGGGAGGGCGCATCCCGGCGGGAGCTGCCCTTGGGGGGGGATGCTCCGCCAGCCCCTCCGGGAGGATGCTTTATCCTTCAAAGTCTCCCCCCTCCCCGCGGCTCCCACCCGTGCGGAGACCCTCTCCTCCCCTCGCCCCCCTCCCTCCTCGGGGGGCGCAGACATTTTGAAGCCGCGCATCCCAAAAGCCCGGCGGAGCCGCGGCGGTGCGGGCGCGGGCGGAGGCCTCCCGGCGGCGGCGCTCACCTGCCAGCTCGTCGGGCTCCAGCCCGCTCTCCGCGTCGATGCCGCACAGCACGAAGTAGTGGGCGAAGCGGCAAGGCGCCGCGCCGGGCCCGGGGGCGCCGCTCCCGCTCATCCCGCCGGTTCCCGGCGGCGGCTCCCAGCGGCAGCAGCAGCGGCTCAGGCCGGTCAGGGCGCGCCGCCCCCCATCCCCGGCGGGGCCAGGCAGGCAGGCAGGCAGGCAGGCGGGCACCGAGCGGCAGCGGCTCGAGCGGGCGGGCAGCGGCGGCCCCGCTGTCAGCTGAGCGGGGCGGGGACGGGCGGGAGGTGCCGCACGGCCGGACCGCCCCCGCGGGGCATTTAAACCCTGCTCGGCCTCCCTCCTGCCCCGCGTCTTAGCCGGGCATTCCCGGCTCTTTCACAGGAGAGTCCTGTCCCCACCCCCCCGGCGACTTTGTCGAGCGTTTCATCCGCAATCCTCGGGATACATGATTAAAGCTTAATCTTCCTTCCTCCGTAACCCCTCCACTCCGGGTGTGAGCGGGGGAGGCTGGCTTTATTTAAATAAAAAAGGAGACGGTGCCACTTCCTATCGGGAATGTCTTTTGCCTCCCCCCCAGGAGGGAGCTCCCGCAGCTCCGCTGCCGGAATGGGCCGAGCCCCGCCCGGCGCTCGGGCTGCGCTGAGCGCTTCCTGCGGGAATCCTGCCGGGGGAAACGGCTGCTGCTTCTCCCCACCCGAATGTCGAAGCAACAACCACCGCCTGCAGCGGATGGCTTTTTGTGCGTGCTCCATCCACGCTCCCAGATGGATGTCGCCCGTATCACGTTAACTTCTAGGACGGAGAGCTATTTCTTGGCTACCCGCCCTCCTTTTCACAGCAAGAACCTAAAATGTCGCTTCGTTCCCAGTTCATTTAAGATTTACTAACCATTCTTCCTTGCCGCGTCAAGGAAGAAATCAGCGTTATTTTACCCGCATTGTTAAAACCCCTCTCTTTAGGATCACCCGATGCCAAAGTACTTGCAGCTCTGTCCGGGAGCGGCACCTATTTTTAAAGGGGCAGAGATGATTCTTTTGAAGTTCCAAGATTTTCTTCTCCAAAGGGATGAGATCCATGCATATGTCAGATAATTCTGACATCTGTATATCGTAAGGAGGTTGTTGGCAGAATTCAATATGCACTTTCATCCTTTTCTGTTTCATCTGTTTACAAGTCTTGGTCCATGCTGTCTGTAATAATTACAGTCTCATCCTTTGCTTACTGTGGACTCCTATGACCCCTTTCATTTAACTCCTAGCAGTGTGAGTCAAATCTCTTCTCTTTTTTTATGATTTACATTTGTCCTTGTTCAACAAGTGCCTTTGATAAGGAAATGCCTACAAGGAACCTGTTATTTCATCCAGCATGTGTCATTTTATGGAGGTACATGGAGTAACTATTCCTACCTAGAGGCCACCTAGGTCAGCATCTTTCTCTCTTCATCTCTTCAAATTAACAAGTTCTATGCTCTCTTCTCAGCTTCTTGTAGTGTTCTACTGACAGCAGACAAGGAAGAACTAAAAAATTTTCTCACAGCCCAATTTATATATATAAATATATATATATAGAAGATCACAATCACCAGTTCTTGTAGTTGCAGCACTCAGTAATGACCTGAACCTTGCTAGATCCACAGAAAAATTTTCCAGGAGACCAGTCATTTTCTCGACTTTGCACTGTGAGCAACGTTGTTTTATTTAGTTTGGTTTGTTTATTAACTTGTATATATTTGCTTATTCAGCTGTAAGTCAGATGATAAGAGCTTGACAAGTCAGTCTCTGACTCTCATTCAAATCCAATTGCTCCTACTGCAGAGAAGTACTCTCTTGTTCTATTATTTATTGTAGGCTATTTTTTCTGAGGCCCGATGGCATGGGTGTCTCCAGGCAGCCTGAGACAAAAGCAGGGCAAGGTTTTTGGCTTGGCAGATTTGTTCCTCTTCCTGAGGTACTTGTATCTCTAGTTGCTATGAATATTTCTCTCAATGTCAATTTGGTTCAGGTTTCCCTCTCCTTAACCTCTCAGAGAGTCTTTGTTCCTCAGAACCTGTGTAGTTTAAACTGGGTCAAACGCTAACAAGCCTGTCAGCACCCCTGTGCCCTTAGGATCTGCCAAAAAAGATCAGACTACAGGCCCATCAAGCTGTTTGTCCTAATTCTGCAAGGAAGCCAATGCCCAGTGCTTCAGAGAGGTGGAAAAAGCCTGCTATTTAAAGGTTACATCCCCTTTCCTTGCTGTGACACTGTTGCTTCACTTTTTATTTTCTTCAGCATTCTTCAGTGAATTGGAAATCATGCTGCTGGTAATGGATTGCTTACTCCTCCACAGAGCTCTACAGCTCCCTGTAGAAGATCTTTCACAAGCTGCCAAGACACATTGATTTTTTTCCATTGAAAGCCTCTCCTGTTTTGCTCTAGTATCTATGGGATCATGAGATCCTGTAGGGTGGAAGGAAGGAAAACCACTAAGATCCAATACAAATGTTTGTAATGCTCAGAGCATTTTGACTTTTGGCTGACTTGCAGTTGAGCAGTTCACAGTGCTGTCAGCTACTTCACAAGGAGCTGGGTGTGATTAGTCACCTCAGAGAAATGGGAGTAAGGAGGGGTTAAGGATGGACTGTAAGACCAAAATTTAAGTTGTGCTGGCACAAAATGCAGAAGAGCCTATAGCAGAAGTTGGAAAAACAACAAGAGCAGAAGATTTTATAGACAGGTTCATAGAGAAAGCAATTTTCATTCTCTGAGCTTATACAAGAAGACTACTTAAAACATGGAAAAGGTATTGGCTGCCTTAGGGTCTAAAACCAAATAAACCAGATCACAAGCCATAGGGCATAAAGCAAAGAACATTTCCTCCAGCCCAGTTCACTGTTGCTTAGAAAGCAGATACTGAAGGCACATATTCTAATATTTAATCAAATTATAATACTATTAAAGCAAGTAGCTCATCTTCTGTATTGGCCTCATCTCTATAAAGATTGAGCTTGAATAAAAGCACACGGCCTTCGTCTGTCACACTGTGTAATTATTATTCATACAGCAGACTTGTAGATAACAAAGTAAAAGATGACTACTTTCCAGCGTCTCAGCCGTAGGACCTCTAAAGCTTTGGTGATTTATAATTCAAAGTTTTTAAATCTCTAATTCCCTATTGTAACCCATTGTGTTTTCCTAATTTTATGTACATTCATTGTACAAATGCCCTTGCATTGCAAACACATATAGATGCATTCCACTCCTATCTGCTTCCTGAGAGAGTCCTTGGGGGAGAGGTTTCATGAGGCAACTGAAATTATTCAACAGTTTATTGCACTTTCTTGCCCCCTCCCTCCTGGGACTGACCCTATGTTCCTGCTGCTTCCTTCACAAACAAATCTGTAGGCTTGTCTGGCTCTCCTGAGTGCACCCAGCTCACCATCAGAAAACAGATCCCAAAAAATAGGCAGGGATGGAACTGTGTTGCCCATTTTCATTCACATCATTGTTGTGCTGCAAGCCAGGCTTCACAGCATGCAGCTCATCCCTCTGCTGAGGAGGCACCTCCACTTCAGGGCTGGCCTCATCTCTGGCCTTTCAAACCTCCCTTCAGACTGAATCAGCTTTCTCAAGGGCTCAGGTCTTGGAGGGGTGAAGTGGCAACAACGCCCCAGACAGACAGGGCACACAGACTTTGAACACCACCTCAGAAACAACTCCTAGGAAAGCCCTGCTCTTGCCATGCCTGCTTTCTGGAGGTTTGTGCCCGTTGCCACGCTGCCCTTTCCTCTTCATATATTCAATGGCACAGTGTGGCAAACAGCTGTGGTAACTCCTGTCATTTCGCTCCACTTCTTCCTGTGATTCTATACCGAGCCTGCAAGATGCACCTCCTCCTGCTGAGCAACTGATTAAGTGGGGGCTTCCTGCAATTCTCTCCCTCCTCCTATGACGTCAGGAGAAGGATCATATGCAACCATTACCTTTGGTATGATTCAGTGCCAAGACTCTGAGGCCAAAGACCATATTTTGCTCAGAGTAAGGTACGCTTTCTGCTCTTTGGATGTAGAAGACACACATACTGTTCCCACTGCTACCGAGATAAAACCTAATCAGCAAAGTACACTGCTTGGATAAATCACTGGCATGTCATGCATTAATGGAGGTGTTGTGCTGGGACCATCAAGCTAAAGCACCCACACAGAGATTTCCATCCGTCTCTGACAGCATCACTCACTTGCTGCATGACCTTGGCCAAATTGCTCGTAACCTGACTTTGCAGAAGCACCAGCCACCCTTTCGGAAATCAGGTCAGTGCACTCCCTCTGTTTCAACTGCCCTCAGGAAAAGAAAGCAAATTCTGCCTCTTCTCTGCCTAAACATCTGCCAGGCACAAAGCCCTATTGTTCCCCAAGGCAGCCCGATGGCTGTTGCACCAAGGAGGCAGATGCACCTCTGCACAGGCAGCAGCCCTGACGCCGAGTCCTTCCGGCCCACGCGTCCCAACACCATCGTCTGCTGACAGATGCCTTTCACACCGGGCCTGGGATGAGGTGGATATTCAGTGAGGACAGCAAACTGCTGCTCTTCATTTTGAAATAATTTTTGCTGTCTGCTGAAGGTGATTGTTTCCCTGCCTCTAAACTCCAGTTCCTCTGTTTTCAGTGCTCCACGACTCCAGTACCTTACAAACCTGGGAAGTCTGCTTGGGAAAGATCCGAGAATGTAGAAGAGTCTTGTAATATAACCCCTGCCCAACTAAGGGATGAGGAAAGTGCTGTGGCCTTCCAGTGCTTTGAAGCACTAGAGCTTCAAAGGCACCAAGGAGAAAGGCATGAGGGGATCCTGGCGAGCTGCTTGGACCACATGCCCATAGCAATATTGTCTGCAGTGGCAGGGGTTCAGGCACAGCTGTGTCAGTGGTCTGTGCTCCCAGTTAGATGATCTCTGGCACTGGGAAAGCTTCCAGAGAAGATGCATTCATGCTGTCACATCTACCTGATTAATGGCATTGTGTTCAAAGCCTACACACAAATATTGCTTGCCTTTATCTTGGCTTCTGAAAATCAGGTAGTCCCATGTCTGCCAATACCAGTGGGCGCATGAACCAACCCCACAATTTTACCATGCACTCTGGACAAAATCTGTTCATGAACAGCAGGTAATCTCTTCCTCAAAATGCCTTTGGCCTCTGTACAAATGTAATTAGAGTCTGATTTCAACTTCCCTTTGAAGCCTTATTCAGTAAGAAGTGCCAGACACCCTGCATCTACATTACAATGCATCCTAGCACACTTGGAAGCCCAAGGGCATGCCAAAGAAATCCAAATCCACCGAATCCATAGCCAATATACAACATGCAATCAAGGACGGATGAAAATGTGCACTGTGAATTGTTATATCGTTTAGCAAGGACTGCTGCTTTGCTGCATGCTCTGTCATCATATGTGCTCGTATCGTTGCAGTGAGGTTATATTATGAATCTAAAAGCAGTTCTTGTTCATCAAAGCACTAAAGGGACTGGTTCAATTTCCCTACTAGTGATCTAAACATTTATGTCTGTAGGTTCAGCCATATCTCTCTGTCACTTATTCCTCATGCCTGACAACAGCACATTGCCTTGAAGTACTTGCAGGTTAAGAGACAGACTACTGACAACGTTGAGACTGTAGCTTTTCTGTGTTGGCTGACTGTGCTCTTGCTTTGCTGGAAATCAGCTCTGAACTCACACAGAGGAGCTCACCCAGAAGGACAGAGATCAAAGCAGTTTGCTTCTCCTTGAGGATCATGTTTCTTAGTGACTTCCTTGCAAAGCAATAGTCACAACTTATTTAAGCCTGGATCCATGCTGAGCAATTCCAGCAGTTCCCATCAAGCACATCCTTTGAGGGTGGGAACATTTGACACTGTCTAATGTGGCAATGGGCTATTCCAACACCTCCCTCCAGGATGAAATTCAGCTATTACTGGGAAAACCCAGTAAAAAGAAATATTTTCCCAGATAAATCAGAACCACTGGCTTCCTGGTGCTCAACACCACCAGGCAGGGATGAAGGCAAGAGATCAGCAGCAGCCTTTGGTGCCAGGCAATGACAGTGTGTCTGGCTGCTCCGACTCTGATGTCAGCCCACGGGTGACAGTGAGGGGAACCAGGCTAGAAACACAGCCTTGGGATGGTCAGGGAGAGGAGGATGACTTGGTGGAGGTCCATGAATGGGCAGGGCAGGACTGTGGGGAGCTAGAGACCAGGCCTGCAGTCATTGCTGGGGCAGGGACTGACAGCCCCAGGGATGCTGAAATACTATCCTGGGCTATGGGTAAAGTGTGGGGAGGCATGGGGGGTGGCCAGGGCCAGTAAGACCTGTTAGTGCCCTCAGGACCCTGATACTCAGCACATACACCTGAGATGTGTATGCACAATGCAGTGAGCTTGGAGAAAAAGCTTGAAATCCACCAGGACATTATATTTGGGCTACTGTCAGCTTAAGTTATTCTGCAAACAAATCCCATGGAATCATTTCGGTTGGAAAAGACCTTTAAAATCATTGACCCCAACTATTCATCTGGGCACATGTGTGTGTTTGAAACCTATTGATGCAAGTGATAGAGTCGCCTGTATCCCAAAGAGGTATGCCAACACCCCTTTTTAGAGGATATGCTACATAAGCATGGATGGGGAAGCCAGTGGAACTAACACTTTGTCTGATACCACTGAAAATTGAGAAAAGTTTCAATGACTTTTTTCAGCCCCTTGTGACTTTCCTATGCCTCCATGTGCATAAATAGCAGCTATTCTGTCCTTGGTCTCATCCAATTTCAGTTTCCCCCTGTTCATCATGTGAAGGAGCCGGCTGGTGCTGCGGGTGAGTTGTGTTTCTATTCTTTTGGGCATCCTTGTGATGGTATCACTTGTTTTCTGTGTCCTCTGGACATTAGTGCAAAATAGTGAAGAGCAAATTTTTTGACTTAGCATGACCCTGACTCACAAAGAGCTTGCTTGAGGACCCTGAAATCCTCGCAAAACGCAACAGCAAACATCAGCCAAAAGAGGAGGCATATTGTGGCAAACAGCTTCCTCTAGATGCTCTGGAGAGTAAGCACCACCTGTCTGTCTTTTCTGTCTCAGATCTCCATTGTTTCCTCTGTCCCCAGGTCCAAATGTTTGGCAGACTACCATGTGGAAGGTAAAAGGAAGAGTTCTGCTGGTGCCAGGCTCTGAACACCAGTGAAAAACTAGAAAATTTGAATTGCAAAACCAACCAGCTGCTGTGAACTGATGCAGCTCCTTAAAAACTTGATTTGCTTACCTTCTCTCTGGCACCAATGGCTGTTAGCATGATCCTTAAAATCAGATGACCAGAGGTACTATGGCTTCAGGGTTTCTGGAGCAAGCCAGAGAAATTGCTCTGTTTGGAGAAAAGAAAAGAAATTAGTCAGAAGAAGAACTACTTGAAGTAGAGTAAGAGGTTTAAATATGGTAGTGAATCCAGCCTACTTGGTAACGACGAGAGCTAAGCTTAGGAAGCATTGCTTGCATTAGGGCCCCAGCTGGTGGCCATGATCTCATGTTCCAGGCTAACTGTTGGCTTAGCTCTGGCATTTGACTTTGTTTCTGCTTGTCTGGGAAAAGCTAAGGACTAATAAATACAATGAAGTCATGGGACTTGAATATCGCCCTTGGTACATCACACGTGGAGGGAATGTGGGACAAAGCCACAGGGAAGGCAGATGGGATGAGTTTTCTGGAGGGATGAGGATATGGAGAAAGTCTTTGATTCATTCAGAAAAATCTGCAGCTGCCTAAGTTATCTGGAGACCAGATGGAGACGCTCCATAGTGCTTAAGCAGTCTCTTTCCCTGCCTATTCACTCAGCTTCCATCATCTTCCTCTTTAAGGGCTTTCCAGGAAAGCAAAGAAAGAAAAAACAAACCTAATACAATGAGAAAAAAAACCATCCCAACCAAATAAATGCTCTGATGCCATTGTTCAGCTCTGTTTACACTCCTTCCTGTAAATAAATCTTCCCCCACCTTGGGCTAGCTCCAGAGCTGGCCCAGACTTGGGGATACGCAAAAGCTTCCTGCAGACTGCTGTGACCCAGACCCCTGCCCTCCCGAGATAAGACACTGGCATGTTATTAACAGAAAGTTATTGCAGATGACCATAGTAGCTGCACAACAGTATAAAAAGTATGACATGAATAGTTTGGTTTGTGGAAGACCAAAGTGAGGCACAAATAAAGTCCACTGCAAATTGTCCACCACCTCTTTCTGTGTACTGCTACAAGTAGTTGTATCATCAGAAGTGGCTGTGCCAGCTGGTGGCTGCTTCCTCTTAGTTGCTGCCTGTGCTGCCATCTTTTTGCTGTGCAAATAAAACTATCAGAGCGCCTGATGTTTTTACAGGACACATCTCTGGACATGTTTGTTAGCAACAAATAAGTTCATCAGGCTGGACTGCTTCGGTCTAATTTTTACCCCACAAAGAGGTTCAGTCATGCAGGATGATTGTCACAAGATAGTGCTGTGACCTGAAACTCAGGAGCCCAAGGATCATTACTGCAAGAGATGTATGAGAGCCAAAGTCCCACCAGCTCAAGGAGACTTCAACGGTTCAAAAACAGGGCTTGAAGATGCATACCCTGTAGTTTTAACAGCAAAACAAGTATCCAAACAATACACCAAAGGGAAGCACAAACCATTGGACTCTGTGCATCTTTCCAGTCTTCATTCATGCTATAAAAATACTCTCATGCTTGACTGTGCATGAACACAAGCAGTCAGCTAAAGTCAAGCATACTTTAATCAGACACATGGACAAAAGACAAAAATCAAGAATGAGCTGAGAGATAATAGTTTTCAGCATCCCAGTCTTGCCATCAAGGCTTTCACAGAGACCTCTCACACCAGAAAAACTGAATCTGCAGTGGCACATGGGTCAGATTAATACAATTTCTCATATCATCAACCCACCTCTGAAGAACAACTTCATGTTGCAAATTCCCCTTCTTGTACCCACTGCTAGAAGGTACTTGATGCATTCATCTCTGCCGGCTGCTGCTCCTTCCTGCTCCTAACCTAATGCAGCTGCCAAGGCAGTGGGGAAGATATACCTATAAAAAGAGCATCTAATGCTTTCAGGACACATTACACATAATATGTGATTGTTGTTATGTTTTTTATTCTTCAACTGCAAAAGATACCCTGTTATTCTGAAATTGGACTGTAGCTGAAGGCACAAGAGAATAATTGAATTGTCTCTCCCTTACCTAGCCAGAGCTCTCAGCCTCAATTTTACCTTAGCTACAATCTAATGCACCAGCTATGTTTCGATAATGACTTGCTCCCACAGCCTCTGGGCAACCACAAATTGATCCTGATGTGCAAAACCCCTGCCTGTTCATATTGAGTTGTTGTATTTTTACAAATCAACAGCGCTCTGAATTCATCCATCTTCCCTTCAGTCCTTCCACTGCAGCAAACTGGAGCAGCTGGCCCTGTCATCTGTACCAGCTGGAAAAGAGAGAGTGAACAGGGGAGGTCAGCTGGGTGCCGAACCACAGGCCTGCCTTCCTTTGAGTTCAACCTTTGTGAGGATCCATGAGGTGAGGGCTTGCTAATGTGCAGGTAGCTCCTCTCTGCCTTCCCCTTCTCTCTGTCCTTGTGCAGCTCCATTTCTTTGTTATTAATTGGCTCAAACAAGATTTCCCCAGAGACACGGGCAGCTGTATCATCAGCCAGTAATCCCCTTATTCCCTTGGACACACAGGAGTCCCTTGTGTGTTACTCTATAACTGTATTTTGCAAGTGTTGCACTCCTGCATGATATGCCAAGTCGATGTTATGTTGTGATCAAAGACGTCCTTGTCCTCAGACCGAATTCCAGCGCAGTTATGGTAGTTGGCTGCATAGGATACCGTAAATTTGAGCAGCAAAAATCTTAAGATATCACCATCTAAAGCAAAACACCTTTGGAAATTAAACCTTTTTTTTTTTTTCTCATGGGGGACAGGCTTTGATACTTTGCTGAAGTAATCAGCACAAAGCATGTTCTGAAAGTCCAAGTGGTTCCCCTAAACTTTCACGAGAGAGATGGTAGCTATCACTGGTATCAGAGCTTTCTTATGTCATGCTAGAAGTCTATAGAGTCATAACTAATTATTTGTAGTTAAATAAGAAATACTGTATTTCTAGTTTTAACATTCCAGCCAGTGTTAATAGGAAGCAAGGACTTTACCTCTCCTTTTTTACCTAAGCAGTCCTTCCTCTGGGAACAGCCAGGGATCATCTTTGGAAGGTTTGAACTAGATGATCTTTAAGATCCCTTCCAACCCAAACCATTCCATGATTCTATCCTTTTTGCCTGCCTCAGTGTAATGTTGGTCTGTTAGACAGCAGTGACTGAGGCCCACTCAGCTACTGAGTAAAATCATACATGGCGAGTTAAAAAAAAACTAGACCTGAGAAGCTACTTGTTAAAATAGCAAAGAGGCTGGAGATCCAAGTGAAAAAGCTTTCCTGTTATATTTCTCTGAGAACATTCTCAGGCATAAAATAAAATGTCTGAGGTAGAGGTGTATCTTCATCTATCAGCATGCTTAAAGTTGATTCTGCATCTTGCATGGCATCCTAAGCTGATGTTGATAATGATTTTCCTGTTACATTCCCGAGTTCTTTATTCCTTGCATGGTGGTGAGTGTCTTAGAGGGCACAAAACCCCATGTCCCGAATTGTACATTTTATGCACAGTTTTAGGTATTATGAGTGTTTTCAATGTCTCCCTCCTTGGAGAGGACCAGCAAGAGCTCCTGAAAGACCTTTGAAAATTGTTTCCCTAAGAGCTCCAAGAAGTAACTGAGCTCAAAACACAAAAGTCCACACCTTTATACAATTTGAGGGATCATTTCTAAAAAGACTGAGTGTGAGTCCTGCTTCCCAGGACTAAAAGGCACATAAGTATCCCTGTAACTTATCATGTCCGTGGATTTCAGGCTCCTTCATGTGGCAGGTGGACACCAGCTTCTATCTCGGTCCCGGACACTCTGCAGCCCAACTTGGAGGGGTCACCTTCTCTTGGGAGACTGCGGATTACCCGCGTTTAAACTAGAGGTCCTGGTTTATAAGCAGTTTTCCCACCCTGGAGAGCACCTTTTAATTGCAACAAACCAACAGATCACTAGATGGCCTCGTAACCTCAGAGATTTGGGCAGATCCAGGCCTGGACTGAGAAATCGCCAGGTTTAAAAGCCTGGCGTCCTAAGTGCTGCAGAATCATCGCCTCGGGCGATGCACAAGAGCCTTTTTGAAATGCAGCCTAAGAAATTTGAGGCACTTGGTCCCATCATGAAGCTAGAGAAACCCACATTTGTCACTCTCGTTGTCAGAGGCTGCTTGTATTCCCTAAATCCTGGCAGATGGGACAGGAGATGGGGCAGGGAGTCAGTGGGAGCTGCTGGAGAGTCACAGGCGTGTCTCCATTTTCCCTTGGACAGAACCAATTAATCGACGTAACAAAACCAGTGTTGCAGGAAGGACAGCCATCGACCAGCAAGCAGGGATCCCAAAAACCACCTCCAGCACCCAGCCTGGCCTTACTGCACCCTCAGGAGGGGCTTGGGCTTGGCTGTGGCCCTGAGCCGACCTGGGAGGGAGGTGAGCCCCTCTGTGAAGGTCAGCAGCTGGGCACTGGGAAGGATTCGGGTGGGTTTGGTCCTTTGTCCAGCCACCAGTGAGTCGCAGTCACTGCCACACGAAAATTTGGCCTCTTTGAGGCCTCAGGGGAAACACCAGTTGTTTGTAGGCTGTTGGGCCCTTACCTGCCTCAGAGCTGTGCCCTCCTGTGGGACAGCAGCGACATGGTGCCGTAAGGGAAGCCCCCTCCCTTCTGTCCACACCGGAGAGGGTGTGGGATTGAGGGAAGCAAAGGGATCTTTAGAGCAGCAGAAATATGAACGGAACGGATGGAGCACGTGGAAAAGGAGCATGCAGAGGGGCAAACAAGAGATTCAGCTTGTCTGAGTAGCAGAGTCGGCACTGGACGCTCTTTCGTTGCCCGCAGTGGCTGTTGCTGCCTCAGAGAGGCTGCAGAGCTTCGGCTGTGCCACACCGGATTGACAGCGGCCTCGACCTCATGTGCAAAGGGGGAAAAAACCCCCATCATTCTCCCTGCTGTCAAATCCGGACACATGTTATCACTCCTTTCCCCGGGCGGATTTTTATCCACATTTTTAAACACGGAGCTAGGTTCACATTGACGCAAGCCTTTCAGAAAGGCGTTCTGAAACGAAGCGGCAGCGCAGCAAAGGACACGGCGCCGAGCGGGGCGGATTCCCAGCGGGGCAGGCGCTGCGGGTCGGGAAGGAGAACCACTCCCGGGCATCAGCCGAGCCCTCCGGGGCGATGCTGGCGCTTTAAGGGCGGGCGGGAGCGGGGCCGTGCCCGGCCCTGCCCCGGGGGCGGTGGCGGAGCGGCGGCGGCAGCAGGAGGTACGTGAGGGCCGGGAGCTGCCGGCAGCGGGCCCGCCCCAGCGGGGGCGGCGCGGCACAGCACGGCATAGCACGGCATAGGACAGCACGGCATAGAAGAGCACGGCATAGCACGGCATAGGACAGCACGGCATAGAACAGCACGGCATAGAACGGGCCGGCTCGGTGAAGGTCGCGGCCTTCCCCCCGCTCCAGCCGGGAGCTGCCCGTGTCCCCCGCACCGGGGCTGAGGGGATGGTGGCGGGGCAGCCCTGCTGGCTCTGCCCGTGGGTCGCTGTTTGCCCCCCTCGCTGAACCGGGCGGCCCTCGGCCCCGGGTAGGTCTGGCTCACCCCGATGGGAAAGGGGGGGGTGTCGGTGTGGTTGGGCTTTGGCAGGCACTTGCTGCCTTGGGAAAGGTAAAAAAAAAAAAAGAAAAAAAAGCTTAAATTGCATAATAATTGGTGTTTGTTTTTGTTTTGGGATTCGGTTTTTTGTTGTTGTTGTTGTTGTCGCTTTATTTTGGGGGTGTTTGTTTTTGTTTGTTTATTTTTATTTTATTTTTGTTTGTTTTTGGTTTGTTTGTTGGTTTGTTGGGTTTTTTTTCGAGGATGGGGCTTTTCCTGGTGGGGATTTGCTCGGTGTTGTCCCCTTTTCCAAGTTCTACCCGGCCACTGATTTTATTCCAGCAAGATGGGCAGGCCAGGAATGTCAAACGCAGGGATATTCATCCCTGCCATCCATCCTGATTTTATTCCCAGTAAGACAGGCAGGCCAGGAGTGTCAGACGCAGGGATATCCATCCTGATGCCTTCCCTCACTAAGCGTTTAAGCCCAGTTTGGCATTTTGAGCACAGAGCTCTTGGCAGGTGTTTCTCTACCATCGATTAATTTCAGGAGAATAACCATCGTGACAGGCGTTTCAAAATAAACACTGCGGAGCCTCAGCCTTGCTAATTTGCAGCAATTCATGGGGAAAAGCCAGCATAGGGCATTAGCTGACGGGGTTTATCTCTCAGATTGATTGCAGTTAACATCAGGCTTTCCTTAGGCAGATGAGGATTATACTGCTCTGCCTTCAGGAAGGAAGGCATTCGCTAATTACATTCATTAATTATGTAGACTCTGCTGAATGGAAAAATGTGTGGAAAAATGCAAAATATTTGATTGTGTGTATTTATTTCTAATAAAATCACAAAGCCTTTAGCCAATGATTTAACCAAAGACTTAATTGGAGTACCAACCTCAACAGCAAAGTGTTATGGAATGGAAGTTCACAGCTTAATGTTTTGGTGAGTGATCAAACTAAAGCCAGTACCTAAAGCAGAGGCCAGCACATAACAAAAACACCACTAAACACATATGAACTTTTACTGAAGACACAGACAAATAAAGAAAAACATAAGTAATAAAATACAAAGTGTTAACACTTTGTTTTATTGGCATATTTTTCCTGTTGTCCCTTAGACTAGTTGTGGGTTTTTTAAGGACAACATGCACATCTCTGGATGGTGAAGTTGTCCATGATTATTCTGCTGTGAAAAATTGTCAGGGGTGGACAGAATGATGGAGATCTGCTTTCTTCTATAGCTGACAGCAACCACATGAGACTATTGCACTGTAAGACTAACTGATCCTTTAAAATAGACTGAAACACAACAAATTGGGAGTACTCTGGTTAAGAGCAGTCTTGCTATGTCCATAGGCCCTGCAGTGCCAGAGCTCTCCTGCAAAATCTGAAGAATCAGTGGAAGAACCTGAAATGGGAGTAGATTGTAGGGGCAGAGGGAGGGAGATGTTAAAAGGCTGCACGTTTAATTTTTACCTCTGTCTGCTGTCCTACTAACTGGTTGTTTCTCAGTGGATATGTTTATACTACTCTCCTGAATGGGTCTCTTGAAAGCTACTTCCTTGAATACCACACCTTTCAGACTTAAAAGATACTGGGCAGGGGCAAGGCACATGTTCATGGTCACACAGCAGTGACCTCCCCTTCCTAAAGTCCCTGGTGGTGCAAAGCCTTGAAGAAACATCACTTATGGAGCATTTTTCTCCTCTCAGGAATTGTCATCCATCACTATGAAAAACAACGTCCTGTGAGTTTGTTTCAAGCTTTCTGCCTCATCATCCTTCAGACAAGCTGAGCTCTGAGCTCTCCTGGGAGGGGTTCGTCTCCTTGGGGAAGCATGGCCTTCCGTGGCTGGAAGTGGCTCCTCCTTTTGGACAGGCAGAACTCCTTTGCCAAAGCTTGGAGGAGCAGGAGGGGAGGCTGGAAGCGCTGTTGCCATTGGAGTGCTGGCAAGTCTCTGGACCCCGAGGTGAAAGCGTTTTTGGAGGAGAACACAGAGGTCACCAACAGCGGGCACCTCACACCAGAGATCCGGCTGCGCCTCCTCACCCCTCGCTGCAGGTTCTGGAGAGAAAAACCTGACCTGTGGCCTTACGGGGACCCCTTCTGGGCAATTTACTGGCCAGGAGGCCAAGCCCTCTCCAGGTATGCAGCACAATGCACCATAATCGATAAGCCCACTCTGCTGCAGGCCAGCATGTCAGACCTGGCTCTTTTTGTAGTTATTCCTCGGGATGTGTATTTTCCTGTTGTGAGGGCATTATCCATACCCCTCTCTGCTTATACAGGAGCACTGCAATCTCTGCTGGTTGGCAGTGACCTTCCAGCAGCTGCTATACACAATAACTTACATCCCTTAAGTAGAAATCTGTGGTATGCTGTGGCTGACAATGGGGCTGAGTTCGGATCTGTGGAAGGGCAGTGCAGTTGCCATCACAACCTAGTGAGATTTAATTCTGTTTAATTCTGTCACTCATTGTCACTCCAAACAGGAGGACTGTATTTTGTCATAACGTGTGGGGGGTTTTCAGTAGGAGACAGACGGGAGCGTGGACAAGCGTCTGTTCTGGTGAGAAGAGTAGGTTTATGCTGCTGCACTTGGACTGCTGGTTAGCCTGGATCACTCTCCTCATCTAGGATTGCAGCAGCCTTGTTGTCAAGCCTTACTGTGGGTGTCTTTTAGTCACATCAGAAGCCACATTTTGGTTTTGGCTACTGACTGTCAAAATGTCTTTAATGTTCCGGATTCCCAGGAATTAGTTGGAGTTCTTTTATTCTGTAAAATCAAATGTCTCACTTTGAAGAGCGGGAAAAGTTCTTAATTTTTACAGCAAAGAACAAGCTGCCAGACAGTCCCCACAGAGATGAAAGGGAAGGATCTGAATTGAGGCTCTACTGTTTTTCTGCAAGAAAGCATACATAAGAAGATGGTTTTGTCCAGGAAAAAGATGAGTCTCACTGTTAAACTGTGAGTTCCTTAGCCATGTAGATTAACTAGAGTGCTCCTGAACATTGGGTAAATAAATTAGATGAATTAATCTCTGTATTTTGTTATCATATGATTCATATACCATATATTTGGGTAACAGTTATCTGGCAGTTCACTACTTTATTGTCTTACTATTTAAGTACTTGTTTGATGTATAAGGAATGTCAGAAATTAGCTGTATAATCTGGAAGAGTAAAAAGGAAGCATGAAAACATACGTGTTAGATAACTGTGCTCCTTTCACAGATGGCATTTCCACAACATCAGGAATCTCCTATTTCAAGCCATTCCTCTTGGTGTAAGCTGAGATACCTCGTTAGCCCAGCAGGGCAGACAGCAGTCTCCAACAGCAGCTTGATACACTGAGTTCGTGCCAGGGGATACAGCCGGGTCCAGCTGTCCTCAGTCACCACAGTCATCAGCAGTAACTCAATAACCACTCAGATGGAAACAAGGCATTTGCTGCATTAGGCAGGATCATGCTCTACACAAATTACTGGTGGAAAGACATAGCAAATCCAAGAAGAGGTGCTAAGAAGGATAAACAGAGCACTTCTGTGGAAATCCCACCCCAGCCCTCCACCCTGGGTTGGTAAACCAAGCCCTGTTGGTAAAGCAGGGGCTGTCCTCAGTGACAGGCCTGAGGGAATGGCCTGAAATTGCATCAGGGGAGGTTTAGGTTCGATATTAGAGATTCATCACCCAGAGGGTGGTTGGGTGCTGGAACAGGCTCTCCAGGGAAGTGGTCACAGCACCAAGCCTGACAGAATTCAAGGAAGTGTTTGGACAATACTCTTGGGCACATAGTGTGGCTCTTGGGGATGATCCTGTGCAGGGCTAATAGTTGGACTCAAGGATCCTTGTGGGTCCCTTCCAACTCAGCATATTCTATGATTCTGTGAGCAATGTCCTCAGTGGAATATTGCCAAACAGCTGAGCTTCTACACAAGTGTCTTGCACTTGACACTCTTACTAGGCCTCTTTGTGCCATTCCTGCTGGTGCTACCAGGCCCAGACATTTCCATTCATCCATTCCCTATTTACACCAGTCTTAACATTTCCATTACAGTTCTCTGCATTGGAATACCCCTGCAAAAGCTGTGCTTAGCAGTAGCCCTGTGTGAAGAGTCAGCCATCACTCTCCCTGCCAGAATATAACACAAATGTAGAATCCTTTCCAGTTTCTGCTTTATCAGAAGTTATGGAAATTGGTGGTAAATTTATGGTGGCTTTGCAGTAATTCATTTCACCCAGGGCTCTTCTCCCTGACACTGAGGGCCTTTGGCTTTACAGCCAATTGAATTTCAAGGCAGTTGTTAAAGTTCTGACTCCTCTGTAATGGCTGTAATATGATTCACAGTGTTTAACAATAACTGCTGCTCACCTTCTGTCAGTTCCCCACTTCCAGCCTAGAGGTTTTACATGATTCCTCTTGGCATGTGTCAGCAATTAGATGAAGATACTCCTTCTGCTCACCACAGCTCTATTCTTTTTCTTGGTGCTACTCAGGAACAACACTAAGCAGTCTCGAAGTATTTGCATCTGTGTCTGCACAGCTCAGGAAAAGAAAGAGGAGAAATTCCTCTTCTTCCAAGCAGTTGCATAAGCAGCACTTCAGGGAGATGGGTAGACACAATAGTCACTGTGAATACATTGTGTTTCTTCAGGCAGATTGCTCTTAATTTCTACAAATCCTTACTTTCCTATTTCTGATATATTCTGATTCATTGTAGTCACCTTGAAGTTTGTGTCTCACCTGTCAGAGAAGGAGCTGATTGAAATAAAATGTTGCTTACTTGGCTGGATTTCTTTTTGTTTTGGGGGTGTGGGGAACAAGTGGGGAACAAGTAAGGAAGATTTTCTTGATTTTCATATCAGCAGAGACGAATAAGGAGCTATGTACCGGCTACACATGTGGGACAGTGTTGTTAAGGTATCACACTTCGTTACATGTATAAGAACTCTTAGTGGAACACAAACTTGAGACATTTGCATCATCTTGTTCACTGCTTTAACAGTTTTTCTTTTTCAGGTATATTTTAGATAATCCCCGTGTCGTTAAGGGGCGATCGGTTTTGGATCTTGGAAGTGGATGTGGAGCAACAGCAATAGCTGCTGTGATGAGTGGGGCATCCCAAGTCCTCGCTAATGACATCGACCCTAGTAAGGGCTTTTTTATCTCTGTACTTACTAGTTTTTAAACCACCTTTAACACAGACTTTTCTTTGCTCCATCTGGGAGCAAATTCCAAACAGAGTTCTAAGAATGCTAAAAAGAGGAATGGATTTTGCCAGTATTAGAAGATGGGTGATACCAGCCTCTCTTGGACCAAGTGTATCTCCATAATACCTTAGAATGAACAAACAGCAGTTTCTGTCAAGTATTGCCTATGCACCATCATGGCTGCTTTGGAAGAGAATTCCAGGCGCAAACAGCAAGTTGGGTTCTCTGTAGGACGGTAGCATTTTCCTGTACTTTGATGTTAGGACCTAGATTTTGCCTTTTCCCTCCAGACATTTCCATAATTGATTTATGAATTCAGTTTATTCATAATTTAATTAATCGTTGTTTAGGGAAGAAGTATATCCATAGATTAAGGCTGTTAGATATCCTAGTTCAGTTCCATGATTGTTTTCCACTGGCATCCATTCCAGAAATAGTTCTTCCCTGTGTCACAGTCTAATGGGAATAAAATTTCATCACTCTATGCCAGATTTTAACCCATCATGAAAACTGTGGAAGTCTCTAGATAGGACAAACAAAAATATTTAAGAGATGAAATTGAAACCTGTCAAGGAAATTTGTAAGGGGGCTGAGTGGCAGAATCTTTAAATGTCATTTTCATTTTGCTTTGACTTTTCTTCAGTTGCAGGAGTGGCAATGATCTTGAACTGTGAACTGAACCACCTGAATCCCTTTCCCATCACCATTAAGAACATCATTAATTCAGAGGCTGGCAACTGGGACCTCATTGTTTTAGGAGATATGTTTTATGATGAACAACTTGCTGATGGTCTGCATCACTGGCTGAGGAAGTGCATCAGGATACAGCAAACTGAAGTGCTGATTGGTGACCCTGGCAGGCATCAGTTTTTAAGCCACAGCATTCACAGTCAGTTGCACAAAGTTATAGAATATTCACTTCCTGAGTATACTAGACAAGAAAACTATGGATTAACATCAAGTATCGTCTGGAGTTATCAGCCCTCAAATGGCTCAGAAGACTGTTGAAGTTGGCTTTTTAGCAAGGATGTAAAAAAGAAAACAGGAATTAAACACAGTACATTATCTGCTGATGTAAAGCAGATTCCTGTACCTTCACTGAACTGATTTCAGTCGTACTCACTGAGGCTTTTGCTCCGTTTGAGGTAAAAGCTACATGCAAACTGTATTCAAAGGGGCCTGCACTGAAGTGCAGACCCACAGGCAACTCACACATAAGAGTTTGCATGCTTGGTGTTTTTTCATGTATATTTGTGTCTTGCTCTCTAACAGTACTGTGAAATGTTTTGGATGTCTAGTACGCTGCTGTGGGGAGAGGGCCATGGCTGACAGACTACTGCACTGCCTTCACAGACTTTTGCAGCTTATTTACAGAGAAAATTGTCGGTGTCCTTCATAAAATTCTAGTTCATAAGAGATTATTAGCTCTTAATATGCTCAACTTAAAGTGCCTTGCTCCTTTTCTGGATATCTCTTCTGAATGTCAGAGTAACTAATTTGAATTTCCCTTTTTCCCTCTATAATAAAAGCTTACTCTTCCTTGAAACTGCCAGAGTGATTATGTGGGAGGTGCACACAAATCTAAAATAGCTTCTTGACTGGTAGCCAGTGTAGTTTTTAGCAAGTGGAAAGTGCCTAAATAGTATTAGCTATGGGGGGACTCAATCATCTAGAGAGTAGGGTCAAATTACCTACATACCTGAACTTTGCAAGGGTAAACCAGGCAATCTGTCACCTTGGAAAGCTGCTGACGGATGAAGAAATCTTTCCTTGTGTAACAAGCAGAAGGTAACTATATAAAAACAGGGAATAAAAGCCTGATATAATTATTTTGCTCTTCTCTTGAGGAGATGCTGGACAAAAAGCTCCAGAGTTATTCTCAGTTATATCCGCCAAGAAAGAATTGTCTTCAGGGTCAAAAAAAAAATACTGATCCACAGTTAAGAGGCTGTAACTGCAGCCATTTGAAGAAACCACCACTGTTTCCAGAGCAGTGGTACTCACTCAGAAAACCATGGTATTTATGAAGCAGGAGGCTTAGGAGGACTGTCACATGTACATGCTTATGTAATTTAACAAGTTTCCAGAACTATCCAAACAGATGTCTTCAAAACTTTAATCTTCTGGACAATATTCTGTCTGCAGTGCTCACCCAACAGTTTACAACAGTAACAATATCCGAACAATACCGAAATATGAAGTGGCAAGCACATACATGATGTTCTTCTCCCACTTCACCCAGTGCTTGCCAACATTTGTTGAAAATTATTGTGATTTAACCTGAATCAAAAAATATTCCAGTAGAGTTATGCAAGTAATAAACATGGGAAAGCAGAGTCAAGCTCTAAGGGGGAAGGATTTAAAGGGACTTACATTAGACTTTCAAACCTAAAAATACAGTGTTAACTCATTGCCCTTTGTACAGATTTTTTTAAGCACAAGGTGAGGATATACCACTAAGTTACACATTTAGAAGAGGCTGTAGGGAAGATGGCAAATCTACATGCACATTTAAGGACACACTATAGGCTGCATTTGCCTTCAACATGACGAATCCAAGGCTACATTAGCAAGGAGGAAAAGGACAACTTTGCCAGTGAGGTTAGTATTGTTAGTATTGTCCCATGGACAATTTTTTTAAGTGTCCTTTGCTATTACAGATTTTGGTGGTCTTCCACCTCTAGCTGCTTTACATAATCTTCATTTGTAACTTTCTTTCTGGATGTAGGACTTGGGAATCTGGTGACCACCACCCTTGTAATGTAACATGTATTGTTACACCACAGCAACAGAGGGAGAGAACTGGGCTTGTTCAGCTTGGAAAAGACAGGGCTTTAAGGAACTGCTGAGCAGCCTGACCACACGGATGAGGAGGCCATCAGGATGACAGCCAGGCTCTACCGGCGAGAGAAAGGCTGTTGACACAAAACAGGGTCAACCAGGATAGAAGGAAAAAAAATTCCAGCATTAATAACAGTCAAGCAGTGGAACAAATTGCCTCAAAAAGTTGGGAAGGCTCTGTATGTTCAGTTTTTCAAGACTTATCTGGATAAAGCATGGACTAAGCTGGTCTGAGCTTGAGCTGGCCCTACTTTGGGCAGGAAGTTATACTTGAAACCCCTCAAGGCTCCTGCCTTCTTCAGTTAACTTTCAATCTACTTAGTCTTTTTGTGGCAACCTTCCTGAAATCAGGAATGCTTTACCCACACTTTGACACAATTACTGAGCCTGTCATTGCTGCTGCCTAATCAGCTAGATGGATCAATATAAAAAATAGTGCAAAACAAATTTATTGCCAACTCAGGTCCAAGAGTTCAAAGGAACAATGGGCCCTGACTGATACTAGGGCCTCCACAGGGTATTAAAAATAAACTTAGCCAAAAAAAAAAAAAAAAGAAATAAAACTTGGTAGATTAGATTATTAATCTATCCAGTGCAAGGATCTGCTGCAGTCACAGCTTTCAGATGCTTGTGGCTGCTGTAGCAAAATCAACTTCTGCTTGCAAGAATGGTTTGTGCTGGTGCAGCTGTACCTACAGGGATCACAGGAACACACTCATCACTGGGCTGAGCCATGGCACTCCATGCAACAAGAGTAAGGGATTTAGTCACTGGAGTTGGAAAATTATGCTTTTAGTTACACTTGAACAACTTTTCTAAATAGATTTGCTCTTTCATGAACCATATAATCAACACAAGAATGAGATCATTGTCAGACATCATAATATCCTTTAATTTTGGCTGCAACATGTATCTTCCATGCAATTTGACTTGAACTTTGAATAGACTAGTAGAAGACTGGTTTATTTCTGAAACACTTAAAATAAGTGTGGCTATGACAGGTGTTAAATTGTAAACATGTTCATTATAGTTGCCTAAACTCATAAGTTTCCAAATGTCCTCAGATCCATGTAAGACCACCCTTAGCTAAACCCTTCTACTTCCACATACAGAGTATCAAACTAGTGTGCTCCATGCCCTGTACAATGCTAAAATTGCTAGCATTTTAGGAATTTTAATGCAGAAATCATAGAATTCTCATGAGAGATTATGCTGGTTCAAGAAAGCCAATGAACATGACCTATAACTGTGATGAGACCACTGCTCCATCATGGAAAAAACTCATTCTACAATTCAGAATTTTTTTCTTTAATATGACTATAATTAAACAACACATTTATTGTTATTTTCAGCTTCTGAGGGCCTCTGGATATATAATAAACTGCATTATTATAATAACTTAATATAATAAACAGCAGAACACATACTCTACTGAACTCCACCATCCTGAGATTTATATACTCAGCTACAAAATTTGGTCCTATTTCACTCACAGCTATGCTTATGAGTGCTTAATGTTTTGTTCCCTAAAAGGACTTTCATGTAGAAACACAGGCAAAAGCCAGAGCAAATTAAATATTTGCCCATATACAAAACTCTTTTACTACTCTGAAATTTGTAAAGTCACCATAACAATTCCAAAGCAAGTTTATGTTTACACATTCACAGACCGAAGCTTTGGATATGTAAAAATTCAGCAAGTATTTGATGGTAAGTACAAACAGAAATCAGCAGCATCAGTAACATCTGAAGAAAAGTACCTACATTTTTCATTCCAGATCTAGCAGAAGTACGTGGTGAAAGGAGATTGTTTGTTACTACTAAAAAAAAAATTTGTATTGCTCTTAATGCCACCTCCATTCACCTGTTCTGTCTGTTGACTTTTGTCAGATTTAACTCCCAACTTTACAGACACTTCTGTGTGAGTGTCAGTGCTGTTTTCTTTTGGTACTTTTAGCTGAAAGTACCTTGCCAGCCTACAAACTCAGTTACTTAAAGTGGGTCTGTACATGTAGCTAAGTTGCTAAAGGATGCCAAGGAGCAGCCACGTCTGACACTTCGAGAAGGCTGAGCTATGGCTCAGTGTGGTGTTAATTATAGTTTAACTTTCCTCTTAACGAAGTATCATCAGCGATGCAAAGACAGACAGGGCTCCAAGCAGAGACAATGGGGAAGCCCAGACTCACAGGCAAGGACTGGAATAGCAACAGAGACCTCCGGTGGGAACCAGGAGGTTCACAATCTGGCGGTACAAAAGAAGTCCCCCGCTGGCTCTCCAAGGTGCTTGCTTGCTGAAAGGGCTCTCCCATCTGTAAACCTGACACTCATTTGTATGGGACAAATAATCAGTAAACAGTCCATGTGACTTGCTTGATTTTGTTCGATATGATGAGCTCCTCTAAAACATCTCGGGAACGATCTGCAAAGGAACAAAGGAATTTCTTGTTATTGATTCAGAACATATACAGGTGGTGTTCAGAGATTAGCCACACAACACAGCAAAGTAATGCAATTATACACCAGCATTCATGCTTATTTTGCTTTTACAGTATCACACTTCAGATACACCTGTAGTAATCCAAAAGCACCTGGTTCTTTCTCCAATCACCTAACTGTAAAGCATCACCAACCAACAGGCCTTAAAAAACCCATGGGCTATCCTACTCCATTCCATTGTTCCTTGAATTGATGCTGTTCCATGCTTTTGGAATAGATTTAAGATGCTAACATTTTTCTTCAGTCTTTGGGTCTTCATCAGGATGCTGAAGGTGGAAAAAAGGGACACACACACACACACAAAAAATCCAATTTTCAAAACAACAACAAAAAAAATCCCTCTCTGAAGGTTGCCATATTTCAAAGCAAAACTCTCACCATGCTTTGAAAAATCTCAGCAGATGATTATTTTATCTATTAAGTTATTATTTGTCTTGCATTATTTACAATTATTTACAAATAAATAATTACAATTATTTATTTATTGTGTGCTTTTCCATAGAGCAAGAAGGTGCTATCAGCAAGAAATTACTCTTCTTACTCCCTGCATGATTTGACCTACCTGTTATCAATGGGCATCCATGGAACAGAAAAATGTGTATCTTGGGACAACAATTAAGGACGGCTTCCACGGCGACGTCAGTCAGGTTCACACAGCGCTCCATATGGATCTCCTGGTATGAAAATAGCAGCGACAAAAGCCTGTCAGAGCACCCACAGCTTTAGAAGCAGAGCATTCCTTTGCCCAAGCAGTTTCAGAGATTCCCCACCCACACTCCTCTGTGCACTGACCCCCCCCATATGTGGTCCTGTACAGACCAGGAAAACACCCTCAGGAAAAATAAAACAGCTTTTCTGTGAAGAGTCAAACCTGAAAACTTAAACACGAGTTTTCCCAATGTGCATATATCATTCAAGGCAACTGAGAAAACTCTTCAATGATGTGTTTGTTCCTATGACACACACTCTCATAGCAGTTTGTTGTCCAGGACCCAAACTGAATTCTGGTGTTGTCCAAAACAGGCAGGACTCATGACTCTCTGCTGAAGTTTCTAATATCTATCTACATGGCTCCTAAAAGAAGTGTAAAAGCTTCTTCAAGACTAGACTAAAACCTTTCTCTGGAGTTGTATAACTACTGCCTCTTGTTTGTGCTGGAAAAAGAAAATCACAATAAATTTATAGATTATTAACAACTTTTTTTTCTCCTCTAAATAGCCTTTCGTATCACTAAATATAACATACAAGAAGAAATGCAGAAAATAAACAATAAAATCTAGTAAAAAAACATACTTTGGGAATTCAGTGGTAAAAAATAATTTAAAAAAATTGGAAAAAGGCTTTCTGATAAGAAACTCTCAGGATCTTTAAAGAGCAGAGAAATGAAAGAGACCTTTTGTAATAAATGCAACTTTGTACAGAATGATGACACATAAAACAAGGTCTGTACTCAGAGAAGCAATATACACAAGAGCTGATACATGGATAATTTTCTGTTTGTTTCATTAAGTGAAACGTGGAATTTGCCTCTTAATGAAGTAAAAGTATTTATAAATCTACCTGCTTGTTACAGTTTGAGAATTTTAAGACTCTTCTTTTTTTTACTGTGTACCTGACACTACACCACTGACTTTATATCTGCACTTTGATGATATGAAACAGAAGTTATGAAGATTGTGACACACACATGGAAAACAGTTACACAGAAGAAGAGACTGCAGCAAAAAATTTCACATTCTCTACTAGATTTCTTTTTTTACTGCTGGTAAAACAGAAACTGTTTTAGAAGTTTATGCTGAGAGAACACAACTTTCTTTTTCTTAAAATTGTCATCCTACACAAAACCGTTAATTTTTGCCTTATTAAAACTGCAGAGACTGTGTAAGAGTTACATTTACCCATGCAGAGGTGCTAATTGATTTCTTCAACTCATGAAATTTTCCACATTACAAATTCTGCCTCTGTGTTCAACAGAGTAAAGAAATAACTCCAAAGAAATCAAGAGTAAAAGTCAAGCATTCATTTGCATTTATTATATAGATCTCTCAAACAGTGTCAGTTAAAATAAGAGTAAACGGAAGGAAATATTTTGAAAAGATTGAGGTTATCAAAAAACACTGGTCTGGGGCACTGCTACAGAGATGCAGAAAATATTCAATTCACAGTCAAGAATCAGGGCAAGTGTATAATAAACAAAGGCAAAAAAAATCTGTCAGTAAAAACCATCCCTCAGAAGTAATGCTGATAACATTAATTTTTAAATGGGGCTATTTGTTTTTGTTCATCCATTTGTTATTAGGTTAAATAAGTTACCTTTAAATTCTTTGAACATGTTCCACTCACTAGTGCTACAACGCCATCATCTGTTACCTGGAAAAAAGCACAGTGGATTAAAACCCATTTTTTTCCAACACATCTATTTGGGTGGGAAAATTATATTAATTTATTGCCTCCCTGAAATCAATGAATACACTTAACATTACAGTATTTTCTTCCCAACTAAGCTTGTAGAGAAAATTATCCAAGGATCTGGTTGGGTTTCTTTTCATTCTCTTAAACACTGTTTCATTTTCCTGCCATGTGATCCTGCCTGGGATGTTTCCACAGGGATGTTTCCAACTGTGTAAGTGCTACTTCTGCAGCTTCCCTGTCTCATTTAACAGTGGGCACACCATTATGGTCACAGCACTTTTAATTTATAAGGTTTAAAGCATTTCTGCTCTACCTGGACCAATTTTTCTCCTGTTTTCAGGACTGCAGATGTTCTCAAAGGAATTGAAGGAAGTTTTTTGGGTTGGAAAAAAGAAAAGGTAATCATTGCAGAAAGGTAAAAAAATGTGGAAACAATTAGTTACTCAAGCAGCTTTCATCTCATTTCAAACATATACAGGGAAACGTAGCTATTTCCTATAAAGGAGAGAGAGGTAAAGAAATGAAAAAGTAACGAAGTAAGTTTGAAGAAGTAAGAGTTAAATGATAACGATAAAAACTACCAAATGAAATGTTAAAATTCCTTTGATACCCTACTTCTAGAAAAATTGAAAGAAGATGATCATCTAAAATAAGAACCTGATATGTGTTTTCCAGATCTGACACTTTGTTACAAATGCTCAGTACTGGACTCACATGCAACATAATTATTCACCATCACCATCAACTGAACCTGCACTTCCTGCAAAAAATCCTTTTCCTGGCTTATTATCTCACTGTATGTTACAATATTGCTTTTGAAGCTGATTTCCCTCTTCTCATGCTAAATACCATTTTTAAATCCTCTTCCCTGCAATTTCTGACATTTCAAATGTCATTCTTTCAGTGTTGACTCCATAACATAACTCTGACAAGCTATTCAGAAAGCACAGTCACTCTTGAACTAGAACTAATTATGGAGTGTTTACTTTTACTAGGGGCTTATATAGTTTGACATCCTATATTATTATTATTATTGTTCATGTCAGTTTGTCCTAACTGAAAGCAGACAATAATATATCCAAGATCCCACTTTCTTTAAATTAAATTTTTTGATTACTTTACAACTTGAAGAAAATGAATGCATTAAATAAAGAAATTGGGGAAAAAAAACCCACAAACCTCCAATATTAAGTAGATTCTCACAAAAGTTTATCTTTGGTTCACAATACATGCTGTAATACCAAAATGTATATTTTTCTGGTTACCGAGATGGAAAATGTACCTTTCCTTTCCCTTGAGAGGAAGGAAACTGCGGTCCTAAATCTTGTGAAGAATAGAGCTAAAAAGATCCCCTTTCAATTTTATCATGACAATCCTAAAAAATAAACAAACGACAGTCAATTGGCCCACTGCCACCAAGTTACCTGAGTAGATGAAAAGTCCACGCTGTGAAGAAACTTGCAGTTTTCTCCTAGTGCCTGCAGAGATGCATCCATGATACCCGAACAGCTGCCCAAGTTCACTATTTGTAGGAATTGGCAGTTGAGTGCAAGAGCAAGAATTCCACTGTCAGTTATATCACAGCACCTTTTAAAAGAGGCTTCACGCAGGTAAGGGCAGGATAAGGCCAGTGCTATGACACCTGCCAAAGAAACAGAGCAATGGGAAGAGGTAATCCTTTTTTAAACATGACCACCATGCTGAGTCCAAAGGCTCTGGGACAAGTTTTGAGGATGGAATAATTAGGATAAAGTGGAAAATATGATCCACATGGCATAGTTATAACAGAAACTTAGCATGAGAGTAACCTGATAGCTCTCTCCTAAGTTAATCAGTGCTCTAGGCCTGTAATTTACACTGAAGAAGAGACTTTTAATTAGCATTGCTGTAGCATTGGGGATTTTCTAAAGTAATATTTACCCTGGATATTTTTTGCAGTTCGCTCCAATCTAACAAGAAAAACAAAGCAGAAGTAAGATCCCAGCTATCTGCACAGATAACATACCTTCTGAAGTGATTCCAAATCTGTTTTCCTTGCAAGAATTCAAGTTGATTTTTTTCAGCTGCTTGCAGTTATAAAGCTGCAGCAATGCATTATCTGAAATATCACAGTCTCGGAGGTCTAGAGACTCAACAGCAGGGTGCAGTACCTGTAATGAAAACCTACCACTGCAGTCACACTCTGCTATGCCAACAAACATGCACATTTTTATCTAAAAAACCTGTAATATAAGACATCACACAGAACTTTTCACTAGAGGATGGGGTTACCAGTCTTAGGCACTAAATACTCTAGGGCAAATATGGTCTATTTGCTGCAACAGTTCATGTCCTACAGCACTAACGTTCAGGTTCTGAGACATACAGAGTAGGAAAGCATTAATACTAATATTTCAACAGTGGAAATAACATCTTGATGGTGCAATTGCTACCACTAGTGCTTCTACCAGCACAGATATGTTTACCAAGGACAGTACCCTCGTATCTACTAGCACAACTTTGGTGGTAGAAATCTGCAGTGCAAGAAAACACTGATTATCATCAGAACTTAAATCTCCTGAACAGATAAGAGTGATATTTGAAAGCTATCCCAGAGTATTTTTCTCACCTACAGACACACTCTTTTGCTCATAAACAACCAATCTCATTATCATACCATGAGGAGGTACCAAATCCTCATTAAACAGGCTCTTTCACTCCCACAAGACCATAGGAAGGAGTTTTTGTGAAATCTTCCCCAAGAGGACATTTATGAAAAGGTAGACCCAAAGCAATGGAAGGCCTCAGATTTTAGTAGTGATAGCCACATACTCCCTTCAGCTTGTTATTTCCTTCCTTAACTCCCAAGGACAAAAGCACAAATTTCCATACACAAGCAAAGATAACAGCATAGCTGACAGGCTTGTTAAAGGCCTATTCCTTCCTCAGGTTCACTCTAACACAGTACCATAAAGATATTACAAGGAATACTGGTTTTCTGTTTCACGAATATAAGATGCTAAAATATTTATGAACAAGGTCAAATAAGCAAAAACTTCTAGCAGATTCCAGCTGCAACCTTTCAGCAAAATGAATGGCAGACCTCAGACAGCTTTGACAGCTTTTCTTCCCCAGATGCTATAAGCCTTTCTATGTCTCTTTAGGGCATAAAACTGCCAACATACTCCACAAGACACCTGTGAGCAGTTTGCACAAGCTAACATTCAGTTCTTATTTCACTCATATTTCTGAATCCGTATCTAAGGAACTAAAGCAGCCAAATACAGCTTAAAGCCAAAGCGACCATCAACATTTGTCCAAGATGCTTTCCGTGACTGTTGGCTTTCTTTCACAGTTCTGAACTAAGACACACCAAAAGCCACCAAACTGCTGATTTTGATGCCACATGAGAATTTTTATGAGGAAAAAGAATTATTAGATGCAAGGAAGGCTAAATGAGAAGCAACAATACTATCAGAATAAGGCAAAGTATCAAGCTTCCCTAGGCCATGAATCTCCACACCCCCAGGTATCACTTAGAGGTTTCCTTTCTGTTGTCATTCACAGATTCATATTCACTGAATAGATATACTAAAATCTGTTTCAAAGAAGATGGAATTTTAGACAGATTAAGGATTGCTTGGATGCAGCATGCAGGACATTAAAGTATAGGTTTTATATCCTGTGGACTCATCTTGAATGGTTTTATAGAACTTTATGGTAAAAGTGAATTGGAATAAGGAGTTTGGTGTGTCATGGAAGGCTGTTCTAAGAAAAAAGCAGAGTAAGGGGGAAGAAGATGCATAACACAAATTTCAGTAAGAATAGGCAGGTAAGGGATTAAATAGAACTTTATACATAAGTGCAGGTTAACAGAATTTCAACTAAAAGAAATTTAGCTTTAATCAAAAAGCTTAAAAAGCCCCCCAAAACCAAAGAAAGGACATGAAGGATATGTCTAAAATGATGTAGCATAGCTTGGAAAATTCCAGGAGAATAGATCTAGCCACAATACTGTGGAGACTATGAAAGAAAAGGGCAAGACAGAAGAAGTAGCAAAAAAAAAAAAAATTCCTTATCCACATGGAAAAGTAACCAAGATGCTGCAAATATGTTACAAGTAAAATACACTTTGGTTATATATTATGTGAGCAAGGAATAGTAAGAAAGGCCAAGCAACATAAACCATTTCTGCTCTGCTGAGCAAAAATAATATCTGCAAGATGAAAGAATGGGAAAACTGAAGAGCAGAAGGGTACAGAGCAGCAGCAGGAATTCAGAATCCAAGAATGGCTAACATTTTGATAAAAATGCAAGTAAGATAAACCTGGAAACTGCAAGCAAAGAAAGCAAAGGAATAACATGCCCAAGAAAAGTGATGACAGCTAGGGATCGAATTGCAGGACATTGGAGGAGTAGAGAGAAGGAAAAACACACGAAAAAAGAACCAGAGCATTCCAGTGTCAGATGGAAAATAGGTTCTAAGAGAATGCCCTGATCAATTGCTGAATGAAGACAAAGACAGATGAGGTCTTACAAAGAGATAGAGGAAAAATTTGTAAATTAAACTCTCCAGCTTAAAAATATCCTAATAGGCTTTGTGCATTTATAGACACACAATCATATGGTTTTAACTATACACATCTCTTAAGATGCTTTGAAAGGATTACTTACTGAAAAGATAGCCTAAACCAGATTTTCTACAGTCAAATTTTCCAAAATAAGATAAATTAATAAGGCACTGATTTTCACTCAGTCTTACTTTGTGTAATAAAAAAAAAAATGGCACACATTAAAGATAAAATTTTTTGTTTGTAGGTTTTCCACAGTACTTCTGCTTCTGCCTCTAGTCTTGGCTTCACTGTCCTGACTCTTGAGGAACTGATAATACTTGCCTCTTCTGAGTTACCGGTCAAAGCAGGAATGAACAAGGAGTCATTCATTCTCTACTTCAACAAAGCCAACCTTTGGCTTTCCTCAATTCTCACACCTCCCTTTGAGGCTGAGTAAGATAACAGTTGACAGACAGCAAACAGATGTGCCCCTGAATTTACAGCTGAAGGAAAGCCATTGACTGGTTTCATTTTGAAACACTGGCACACATCAGTAAGCAGAAAGGATGAGAGAATTTGAAGTATCAGTTTCCAGCCTTAGCATCATCATATTTCAAAGAATCAAAATTTAAATAAATTATGTGGGGATCCTAACAGGATTCTTACAAGTTCCTGAAGTCCTTTCATTACTAAATTATGCACAAGCTTCTTGAAACATACTGCATTCAGGAACAGAGACCAGTGTGCTTTCAGGTTACTTTCCCATACTGAGAAGGGATACCATATGTCAGCTGATTAGACAAAAGTCAATTATCACTGAAGGAAGAATATTTTTAATTTACTTTTTACTAAAACATACTCTTATTACTACTAATACAAGACTATTAACATAATGAAGTTTAAGAAATAAAACTGTAAGGACATGGACACAGTAAGAGGGCTTTGAATTTATCTTGTGTAAACACTTTTAGTCCAGCTCATCCTTGTGTATTAACTATCACAGACAGTATAGTTTTGAATAGGTTCTTACCTCACTGATATTTGAATCAGTTATTTGCCCTTGCCTGCTCATTAATTTAATCAGTTTATCCTTTATGTTGGGTGGCAATGACTTAATATCTGCAGCATATCTGGAAAGGTTCTTTGTCAAACACTGAAGGCATCTGAAATAAAAGAAAGTTACAGTACAGTCAAAAAGAGTCACTACATTTTAGAATTAGAAAAAGCAAGCTATGAAATGTCATCTTCTGCATCCAGCTGTGGTGCCTTCAGACCTTATCAGTTCCAGCTGTTCTGTGCTACCACCAAACCAGCTGTTGCCCTTCAGGGTCAGTCAGCTGATCCTTCTGTGAAAGTGTTCCCCAAGCACCTGCAGGCAAAGATTAGCCTCTTTCACTGCAGTCACCAGCCCCACTTACCAAATGAGTTTGCTGCTAGTACATTCACCAGCTTTAAGAAAAGCCTTTTCACCAGCTCAACTCCATTAAGTGGGCACTAAAATCTTTAGTTGGGGCAGCTAGATCTGGGGAAGGGACACCTCTCTTTCACCTCAGATAAAAACAGTGAGATATTTTCAGTGTAGTATTTTGTGCACCGTCTAGTCTGTAGTACTCTTAATATGAATTGTGCTGTGTAACCCTGTGCTTAATCCTTTTATCTTTGTGCTTAAAACTAGATCTGATCACAGGACTGCCACTTGAGGCAGAAAATTTCTGTCACAGCAGGGTCCAGGAAATCTGAGATGAACAGGCTCGTAGTCCTAGAAAGTAGATTAGTTAAATAAATCAACAAGTGGATACACAGAAAATTTAATATATAGAGGATAGTGAACCTTATAAAGTATTTTAAAAAAGCATCACCAGCAATGGCTCTTCAAGAAATTAAGCTGCCCTAGGATTAGGAGGAAGGTTCTCACACAGCTTACTGAAATCCTCTCACACTCAGAAACACCGATTAGTTTAAATCAGTATAGCCAATTCCTTTCCTTTTAATAGCAGTATTTTAGGCCTCCTCCCACCCCATGTATTTATTCATCAGAATGATTTATCAACATGAAGGAAACAACCTGATTATCACACACACCAGGATAGAGATTTTGAACTAGCAATAATGCCAACACATACTGCATTTTCTACACATCATAAACACCCTGCCCTCTGGGCGGCTTTTGTATTAGGACACAAATGCTCCCCTATTCGGAGCAATCTCTTCCCTTGGCCAAATACTGAAACACAACTCACACAAAGTTTCCATCACAAGATACTGATGCAGAAGAAATGACAAAACAAAACTCAAAAACACACAGGAATTAAGTATTCATCCAGAAAAGGAAGGACTAAGCAGAAATAAATATTAATAGGCCTACAAGAATCACAGAATGCTGGGTGATGCTTTAAGACAGGATTTGAAATCCTAGAATTCTATCTGTGTGAATGCAAGAAAAGGGATCATTTCACTCAGAACATGTTATGAGACTCTAGATGGAACAGAGCTTTATGGGAAAAAACATTAAAAACTTCACTTAAGCAAAATAAAACAAAGATCAATATTATCCAGTTATATGTGGAATGGTGCCCAGCTGGAACACCTGAAATCATGTTTTTTTGGGTCAAATATACAGAAGAATATTCACTTTTGCCATACAGAGTATCAGAGAGGGACATTAATCATGCAACCCTGTCTTTTTAAGATTCCTAAAGCACTGTAATGTATCTTAGAATACATAAAAGATTAATGTTCCAACCTGCAACTTTAAATTACAATCACAGGCTTACTGAAACAAGAGGCAAGTCCGGGAAGAGTTCAGGAATAGCTTCTAAGCATCCTGAGCACACTGACCTTCAGAGCAATCACTACTCCAAAGTTCCTGGGTAAATGAGGAACATAAACTAGAGTGAAGCTAATCAACATCCAGAGATAACCAGAAAGGTAACAGGTAACGTTTGTTGTCTAGGAAATGCCAAAAGTTTTTTAAAAAGCATTACCATACAGCAAAACTGAAATGGAGGGAATTGAAATGGGGGAGAAAGAGTAACTCCCCTCTGTCCCCTCAAGCTTAGACACCTGAGTCCACAGAAACAATGGAATGCTTTGATTTGGAGGTTCTATTATCTATTGATCATAGCTACCTGAATTACACTTCCTAGGCCAACTTTTCTTTTTAAATCCTATCCAAAGTGTTGAAAGAAAACATTACCGTCCTACAAAACATTTTGCTTCTGTAGAATAAACATTTTTCCACTAACTTCCCCTACGAGTAAACTCAGACCAGCAATTAAAACTGCACTGTATTTCTCTCCACAGGAGTTGGCATCTAGACTTATGATACCGAATTTGCCCCAAAGAAGCACAGAGACTGCTTAGAGACAAAGTTTCATGCTCAAAGCAGGAGGTATTTTATTAGCAACGCGCTGGGGAGCTCTCCAGGTAGCCCTGGGCAAAGAGCTCCGCTGTTAACAATTAGTGCAACTCTTTTATACAATTTCTGAGTATGGATTACATCATTATACATACATATTCATTACATTGCAACATTTACTTGTAATATTCATATATAGGCGGAGTCTGGGCGGAGTCTTCAATTTGGGGAGGTTTGGAGGGGGGAGATCTGGAGCCTTCATTGGGGCGGTGGTCGTCTGGTTTGTCTTCCTCAGGTTAAACTTTTGAACTCTTCTCGAATCTTTCCTAATTTGGGTAGTTTCCTCGTGTGGTTTGGCAGGGTCTTGGTGACCTTGGCTCATCCTAAAACTGCTGATGCTACTATCTCTTTGTTTTGTGTTACTTTATGGTTTCAGTGTCTTCCTCTGTCCACATGTTCTGTTCCCTCAGACAATTTATTACCTCCATGGTTTCCTAATGCTAAGCTTTCCTCTAGTGCTTTACATTTTTGTGTTAACCTCTTGTTTCTCGAAGACTGTTTCCCTTTGAGTGGCTTCACTTAATGGGATCTGGATACACACAGCAATAACTAAGACTGGTAAGTAAAGCCTGTAATGCAATCACCTGGCAGACACACACTTTGACCTAGTTGAACTTAATGAAAGAAGTCATGATTCCTGTTTTTCAGGGACAGGGAAAGCTGAGTAGTGTTTTACTCCTGCAATGGCCTGATAAAAGACCATTCCTTCTAGCAAAGCCCCTAGCTGCTTTTTCCCTGCTCCGCATTATCAGACTTGTTACACAGGTTTATAGTTCAGAGTTGTCTATCAAGTGTCAAATGACACATTCATTTGTTCCAAATGCGTCTAGAGGTGCAGAACAGAAAAAGGCATATGATCTTTAACCTTAAGGCCTTATGACAGGACAAATATTTATATTTTGATGGCAGAGAAAAGCACAAAAGGAGGTAACGATGGCTTAGTTGGTAAAACACCTTACCCTGCTGAGCCAGGAGAAGGTAGTACCTAATGTTTGTTCTGCCTGTTTTGCTAAAAGAACACTGTAGGAACACTGGTTAATGTCTTGTTCTGTCCTGCTTACTGGACCAAAGCCTCATTATAGAAAGAATGATAAGGAGTAGTATACAATAGACCACCAGGTAATAAATCTTTCCAAAGTAGTTTAAAGTAGATATAGGAGGCCCAGAGCCAGGATTTTGCAAGCTCGAGGAATCTAGGTCACCTAACAAAGAAAGTTGAAAAGTTCAGCTGATGAAGACTCTCGTACACAACCACCAGGAGGCCAAAGCACGAGGAGAAGATCACCAAAAATTTGAACCAAAAGAAGATTCTTGAAAGCTCCACCTGGACTCCGCCTAGCTAGTAATATGCATGTTAGAAGGTGTAACTGTGTATCTAAAATGGCTTATTTTGCACTTTTGGGTCCAGCAGGTTTCTGCAGTGTGAACTGCCTCACTCCAAATACTGCAATAAACCAAATACCTTGCTGCTTAAAGATGCAAAGTCTCTGAGCAGTTCTTCTACCCCGAGGTTCTCGGCATCAATTTCAAATACATAAAACAGAAATTAGATCCTTATTACTAATAATTCTACAAATAGCCTAGCTTACATCAAGGTGCAGCTTATATTATGTCACACAACACAGAATAGCAGAACAGATGTTAGGAGTGGGACACATTGGAAAAAATGAACCAAAAGAACAAATACTAAACTGGTTTAATGGCAAATAACAACATGGATACATCTTCCTGCATTCTTTAGGAATAGATAATTTATATTCATAGAAAGACCACAAAAGGAAGCTGTTTTGAAGTTGCTATTCTACCTCTGTTCTCAGTTTTTTTATACTCATCTCCAAATGTTCTGATATTCCTTTTCCAAGACACTGACAGGTTAGTCACTAACACATTAGTCTGTAATAGGCTGACCCTCTGTTAAACAAGAGCTATATATCAATGACACACAAAGCAATCCTAAGCAATACCTAAATACACACTCTTGTGATGATTTACATGCTTTCTTCATCATGGAGTAACCAATTAAAACACCTTTAAATCTGATCTTTTATTTATGTTAAGAGTCTGATGTTTGACGGTAGAAACTCCCTCTGTTCTGATCTCATGTCTGGGCATGGAGAAATCATCTTAAAACACACGCCAGGATTGAGAGATTTGTAACACCAGCCTCCCAAGAGTATGGCAGTTAAAGCTGTTTATCTGCCCCAGCTGCCCTCTCCACCTCTCCAGCGAGAGATGTTGCTGCCAGGCACCCACTATTTGTCAGGCCCTGCAACTCCTACACTGTCAGTTTTCAGCCAAGTAGAATTATGTAAAACAAGTACAGATTTGACATAGGCTGGCCTTAAAACTGCATCAGCTAGGACTCTGTCTAAGCCAATGACTTCTCATCTTGGGAGCAGTAACTTCAGGAAAGAGAAGCTAGTATAAGATATAGCTTGGAAAAAAAATGTTTCTAAGTATTTTCAATAAGATGCTCTTGTTGGAGTGTTAATTACTCTTTTAGGGCAGGGGAAAAGGCCATCAAGTGCCAGACAAGCAGCAGATACACCTTAATAAATGCACTTTGTTTGGAGATCTTAAAAATAATGACCTTATCAAAAGGACTACTCCACACATTAATAGATTTAGGTTTGGGTTTAGTTTCTCTTGTAAGTTCTGCTAGTTAAACAATAAGCCTAAGGGCTAGCTTAAGTAAGAAGCTTAAAGTGCAGTCTGGCATCAACAGATGGTCATCACCTGACTAGCATTAAGGTAAGAAACAATACACTAAATTATACACATTTGTTAAGAAGCTGTGTAATGACTAGTTTTGAGTAGTAGTCATATGGACTAATAATTATATTATAATTACATTACAATATACTGCAGCAGTATTAATAAAGTAGTGCAAAAAGATCAGTAACCAATCAAAAATTGAAATTGTTTATGGTATCAAGCACTACAGTACAGGTGAAGAGAAGTTACCGGGTTTAAGGTCTAAGGTTAAGCATGTAGCATAATTCGTTGTCTTAAACATCGTTAAGGTGGTCACTACACACCACTCTAACCAAATGTAAAGTCCAGAGGTTGCAAAGGCTATTTTTCCATATCCCACTTGACTCCCCAACCACCTTCTACTGTGCCTTCCTCATGCTGTCCCTGAAACTCTCAGCTGCAGTGTGAGCTGCTCAGCATCTGATCTGAATGCAAAAAACCCTTTGACTAAAACTGTGAGGACACAGAAACAACACTTCCAGGACAAGTAACTAGTGCAGGGGGCAGCAGCAACCTAGAGTTACACCAAATTTGATTTAGCATCAAACCACAGCTCTGGAGTCCCTATAGACAACTGGTTTTGCAACAAAACCTTATCTGGCATCAGAATGCCACCAAATCACAGCACAATAAACTCATACCCATCAATAACTCTAGAGAGGTCAAAATATTAAGGCTCTGTAATCTGAAGCACGGCACAAATTTAAACAAGGAAGGAAGCAAGATTTCCAATGTGGAAGCACATAAAGAAGACCCACTAAAGTTAGCGCAGTGTATTAAGGGCATCTCCAGCAGGTCACTGCAGAAGACACTGAAGGAGGAGCATGTGATTTCAAACAGAATCTGGGCAGAGTTTAACCCAGGCCTGGACTGCAGAGACCTGTATGTCAACATGAGCAACGTTCTAAATCTAAGAATGCACCAGGGCCGCCTTTAACTCATTCCTGTGTGCAAGAATGCAATGTCTTCCTGGAACCTCTGACTGCTGGATGAACTTGGCTCCCTGACCAACAGAGAAGCCTGCACTAGGCTCTGACTCAGTTTATGTAGATTACCCCATTCACACTCTCTGTTTTGAGATTAGCCAGGTAATCTATATGCAACATTCCTTAACTTCACTGCAGAAATGAAGAATAGTTGTTTACTTCTAAGAAAAACAAATCTTATCAAGGCTCTAAAGACCACAAAAGTGAACCTCCCCATAGGCAGGATCTGTGCAACTGCTGATCACTGGGAAGGGGTTGTCTCACACTGTGACAGCTGGGGGCCTCAGTATCAGAAAGGGCATATGACTGCTGTCACCTTTACCAGTTTATTCCTCATGCAATAAACCAGTCAACAAGCCTTGAGAACCTATGCATTCCCTACTGAGATCCCAAATGAACCGGCACCTCCTCGCTGCAAAACAGCGTCCTGCCTTTGGCTAGGGTGAGTCCAACACACTTTGAGCCTTTTGGGGGGGCTAAATGTGCACCCACCATGTGAATGTTCCCTCTTCTGTGATGGATGCCTATTGAGTCATGTGAATGGGCAGCAAAAGTCTTCTGTCACACAAGGGCACACACTTCATTTATGTGCTAAATATATATTTATCATATGACACCTGCATTTTGGCCACTGCATAAATGAACTTTTCTGGCAATTCATCCTGAAGGAGGCAGACTGACATCATATATTGTAGCACACTAAAACAGCTGTTATCTCTAAAAACTTAATGCAAGCTTCAGATTAATTTTTTTCTCTTGAAGACATTAAATGGCTACTGCAGCCATGTTTGAAAAGAGGCCTGTAAATTTAGACCAACTACTTAGTTCAAATTTGCAGAAAATGCTCCAAAACCAGTTCAGATACATGGAAATTGATGTGAGCGATGCCAAGTTTTCCTGTTACATTTAACTGTCTCTTGCCACAGAATATTAAATTCAGCTTGAATGAAAAGATTATTAAGATAAATCACATCCTTTTCAAAGAGCTGGTTGATATTCCCAGAGTACATTACTGATCTGCAGTTTAAACAAATCATTTAAATTATGTTTTCACTGTTATTCTACTTTATAGGAAACTATAAAATATTTACTGTCTATACACCCGGGCAACTATAATATATATATATCTTCATATATATATATTCATATATATAATATATATATATCTTCAGTGCATTTAAGAATAAAAATCTGAGACTAACTGTACTCTTGACAACTATTTTTCTTTTATCTGTCAAATGAAATATTTTATCCCTACGCTGTCTCTAGCTCCCTCCTAAACACAAAGGAATTTGACATAAAGAAAAACCTCAAAGCAAAACACCATTCACTGGGGCCAGGCAAAGCCAGGGATCCTCAACCATCTCTCCACATCCAGATCTGTCAGGGAGCATATTGGTACCTACCTGCCAAACCTCATCACCCCCACCAAGCCCTGCAGGTCCTGTCAAACCCTGCCACTTGCCCTGTAACTCCTCACGAATGGTCACTTCTGCCAAACTCTGTCACCTACCCTGCCCCCCCAAACCCTGTCACATCTGTCAAGCCTTGTCACTTCTCCTGTGGATCCTGAACTCTGCCAAACCCTGTCACCTCTGCCAAACCCATTCACTTACCCTGTCACCTCTACTAAACCCTGTCACTTACCCTGCCACCCTGTCACCCCTGCTAAACCCTGTCACCTCTCCTGTAGCTCCTGCTGACCTCTGACAAACCCTGTCACCTCGGACAAACCCTATCACCCACCCTGCCAGCTCGTCAAACCTCGTCACCTCTGACAAACCCTGTCACCTGTCCCGCAGCTCCTGAACTCTGCAAACCCTGCCAACCACCAACACCCGCCGTCTCCGCCGCCGAAGGCCTGTCAAACCCTGTCCCCTCCCTGCGCTCCTGTCCCAGCCCTCCTCCCGAGGCGGGCGCGGCGGGAGGGTGTCGGGGCGGCACTCACAGGTCCAGGAGCAGCCGGACTTCCTCGCCGGCGCCGTCCCAGCCGCCGCTGAGGCGGCTCATGGCCGGGACCGAGGAATGCGGCCGGGACCGGGGAATGCGGCCGGGACCGGGGAATGCGGCCGGGAGCGGGGAATGCGGCCGGGACCGAGGAATGCGGCCGGGAGCGGGGAATGCGGCCGGGACCGAGGAATGCGGCGGGGACACCGCCCCGACCCAACGGTGCCGGTGCCGAGATGGCGGCGGCGCCCGGCGTGAGGCGGCATGACGGGAGATGTAGTCCTGCTCCCGCCTCGGCATCGCCTCGGGAACCAGCGGGAGTGCCTGCTGCCCGTAGCTCATTTGTATCGCTCGCTCTCTCTTTTATGTTGTTTTTGTTTGGTTGGTTGGTTTTGTTTGTTTTGCTTTTCATTTGTTTTTTTCTTTTTTTACATTTCTGCTTGGATGGTGCGGCATAAATTGAGACCACACAGCTCTCAGAAGTCAGCAGCATTATTAGTACTTCGTTGCTATCTTCAGACCCAGGAGCCTTCCCCTACCCCCTGCTAAAAAGAACAAGTGACGGACTAAGAAAACTAAACCTCTGTTCTCACGAAATTAACTGAAGGATCCATATCTAAGAGAGACACAGGTTGCTGGTGATGCCTGATAACTTTGTTGAAGTCAACAACTGAAATGTCTGGATTGACAGATAAACCACAAGGATGCAACGGATGATGATGCTGCAAGAACATGTACTTTGTCATTGGATAATTAGAAATACGCATTAGTAGGTAATTGGATGATTCATATCATACCCTCATAAGTGTAAGCTATAAAACCCCCTAAAGAAAAATTGCTTCTATGTGCCCAGTTTGGCTGGGACATCCCATGCATATAATGAAATATGCTATTCAGTCATCATGGGCCAATTGTAAATTTTGTAGCAAGCACAGCAGGCTCACAAAGCCATTAGAGTGAGCTTTATTTTGGCTTTCCTCTTGACAGCACAAGCAAGATGCCCCCGAGCAGCCTGAGCATCAGAAATACTACAGGAGCAGGCTGGCCTTGGCCACCATGGAGAAGGCTTTGTCCTTAAAAAAATGCAGGAGAAAGCCAAGTTCCCTTGAGCAGCATTTTAGCACCCTGAAGGCAGAAACCTCTATGATGGTGGTGCTGGGTTGAACGGGGACTGCTGGCAGGCTCCCCTGGAGATCCCTTTCCTTGGGTCAGGAGGCACGATAAAGCTGCAGCAAACTGTGTGGTACTGACAAATTCTGTGTGCTTGTGTGACAAATGTAAACAGCACACCCCCCCAGCTGATTAGCAACCAATTCTGTTTCTATTTTTTCCACAAGATTCAGTTTACCACATTCTCCCATCAGCAAGTTTGGCAGTGCTACGAGTACTATTCATCAGCTTCTGGGCTGGAAATAATTATTAGCCCACTGACAGCCTTTAGCTGTTTAACTCAGGAATTACTTCTGAAGCAGCTCATGAACCACCAAACTTCACACATATGTGACAAGCCACCCTTAAGGGCGAGGAAGCACACACACAGGCTGTACCTCCAACTGGTGTCAGGCTATCCCAGGGGGCAGACATGTGCTGCTCTTACACTGGTTTGGCTGCAGGCAGCTGCAAAAAGGACTTCAGTCACATCAGCCTTAATATGGTGAGAAACTTTGCTGATAAACACCAGGCTATAAACAGTGACTCAGGAGGTACTTGAACAGGGACTCTCCACAAAGAGTCAGGGCCTCAGCTTGTGCTGGTATATGGGGTTATTCCTCCCTAGGTGCAGGAGAGCAGCTGGCTGAACATCTCAATCCTATCTGCTGATTTCCCCAACCTGTCAGATGTCTGTGTGCAAAGGGACAAGAGGTACATCAACCACTATTCCCAGTTTTGAATTACCTGTAAACTTCTGAGAATGCACTTTGCCCCATGTCGTGTAATGAAGATGTTCAGTGGTATAACCTTAGTATTGACCACAAGGGGCTGGTCTCCAGCCTGTCTTTGTGCTGCTGATCCTTTGAATTCAGAAGCTGAGGCTGTTTCCAATCTACCTCACTATACAGTTATCCAGGCCCATACTGGGCTGGGTAGAAACTTGTTTGGTTTCAATAGCAACCAGATCTAGTTGAACACATCCCTGGTTATTGCAGGAAGGTTGAACTAGATGACCTTTAAAGGTTCCTTTCACTCCAAACTGTTCTATGCAGACTGGCAAGGCAAGTAAAGCATTTAGGACCTCAACCTTTCTATGTCTGCTTAGTAGTGTGAAGTTCTGGTTCTGCTGTATCTCAAAAAAACCCAACCCAACCCAACCAACCAAACAAAAAAAACAAAAAACCACACCAAACCCCCCCCAAAAAAAACCCCACACACAAAAAACCACAAAAAAACCACAAAAAACCAACAAAAAAAAACTACCAAGATGCTTAAGAGAAAAAGGTGCTTTTAAAAGTTACAGTGGAAAGTCTTACATGTCTCTTCCAATACTGGGAAACATGCAGGGATGCAGACCTGGACAGTTCTCTCTGGTAGAGCCACTGCTGTGCAGAATTTTGTGTGGGGAGGTTCAATAGCCTCATTGTTCATCACATCTTGACAGTATTCATCCAAGTAAAACAAATCCATCAGTCTCTTATTGTACAATACTGAATGTTCTAGAGGGTACACTGAGGTTTGCTGGAAGCGTTACACTTCTACACATTCCCGTGGGAACAAGCCCTTACATTACAAAGAGTACACACAGATTGCATTGTTAGTGGCAACACATTGTATACTCAAGTTCAGCAGTTCCTCATGCTAACACACACACAACTCTACAATCAAAACCTAGTTAAATTCTGCCTAAGATCTCTTGAAATCAGCCTCTCCTTTACAATACCTTCTGTGTTGGCCCACTGCAGCATTCATTTTCACCATGTCCCTGCCCACATTTCCTATTGTAGAAGCATTGCTTGCTTTTCACATCTCTTTACCAGATTCAGCTCCAGATGGATTTGGCTTTCCTAACCCCCATCCTTGCACAGTGGCCCTATTCCTTTTGAGTCACCTGTGCTTGTGCCCACCTCCTGCATACTTCCTTTCCATGCTTGAGTTCAGTCAGGCTCTCCTTGTACATCCATGCAGGCCCTCCTGCCATCTTTACAGGTTTTCCTGCACGCCAGAATGGACCATTCTTGAGTTTGTAGAAAGTGATTCTTTGTGGGGTAAAAAACCCCAGAAAATCCAAAAACCAGCCGGCTCTTCTGGATTTGTCTTCTTTTCAGGATCATATTCAGTGGATTCACACAAGTAGATCCTTGAACAGGCTGAAGTCTGGCCTCTTGAAGGCCATGACAATAGTCCTGGCTTTCATCTTCTTCCCTCCTTTCAAGATCCTGAAGTCCATTTCAGTGGAGTTCACTTCCAATAAAATCACTCTTTTTCATGGTGAAGAATGCTGAGACCAGCCTTATCAGCAATCCTAAATTAATCCCATCACAGGGATATGAAAGACAGATGATTCCTGACAAAGACTGCCACTGACAAGGATGTGAAAGATGGATGTTTACAGAATGAGAAAAACAAACAAGTGACAACATCTTATTTAAAAATAAAGCATGTTCTCTTGAGTTGGCATGACCATGGCTAGCCTAGCAACACATGACTGACAAGTGACTTTGTACTATAAAAGCATGGTCCCATTTTCCAGCAGGGAGGACTTCTAGGAGTATGTGTGGAGATTGCTCCCTTGAGAAGGGACACCCTTCAAGGTAACTCTGAGTATGAGCAAACATATTTGCCCACAGTCATCACTATGGGTGAGTAACATCAATCCACTTGATAATTCTTAAGACAGCTTTAAAACTACTGTTTTCATAAGTAGTGCATTGTAATTAGTTATATCTATATTGTGTAGTAGAGAATTCTGCTTATGATATTTTCCTTTTTAATAATCACTGGCATCACTACAATTAAAACACATATTATATACATGCTAACATATTTCATTTGCCATATGTAATCCTGCAGGATGAAGTTGCATATAGAATCAATTACACTTACCACATTTGGGGTTGGAATAGATCCAGGCACACCTAGACTTCTCCTTGAGGAGTTTAAAAAGCAAGGAGTCCTTTCTGAAGCTTGTGCTTATATGCATGTACTTTGGTGACACCCAAGTTGATGATAAAGTCCCCTCTGTTTGCACAAGCCCTCATCTTTTGCTTGATAACCTCATCCACAACTTCTTCATTTGATTGTCATCCTTTCTTTCCCCATCACTCTCAGTTTAAAGCTCTTCCTACCAGACTGACAATCCCGTTGGCAAAGATGCTCTCCCATCTTTGTCCAGTGTATCCCAGCTCTTCCGAGTGACATATGCTCATCAAAGACCATGCCGTGTTCATAGAAACTAAAACCACACTAGCTGATCAGCAGGACTGAGGACACACCAGATGGGCCCTTACGCCCTTGACCATCACTCCAGAGCTGTATCATACTTGAGGCTATGCAGGTCTCTCCAGTAGTTGGAGAGCATTTGATGATTACATGAAAAAGCGGCAGGGATCAATAATGAGATAGCCAGAGGTGCCTCTGCAGGCATTTCATGGTATCATAAATCACAGACCCTCAAAAGCAGCAAAGTCTCCCAGACAACAGGTCAGCAGACAGGCCTGTTCCCTACAGCAGAGCTGTCAGTATCAAGGAAGCAACCCTTAATGCCTCCTTCTGGTGCTTCTGTTGACTGAAAACTATGTATAAAGAAACTAAGACTCTTTTTTGAGTTTTAAGGAGCGAAGCGTTCTTTTATTTTATTTCAGCGTGCTGGATGTGCAAGAGAATATTTTCTCTAAATTGTGCAGACCTGAGTTGCAAATGCCTCCTGCCTTCATTATCCTTCCTAATTAACAACTCAAACATTACCTAATCCTGTCCCTCCCTTTGACAGGAATCCCATTTTGAGTCAGTGGTCCCTTTGGGTGCTTGTTCACGACCCCCTGGTGGTTGTGCCTCATCTTTTTCACATTGTCCTTTTCTTGAACTCTCACTTCAGCACATCTTCATGCCCTTTGGACTGTGTCAGAGCACAAGGCCAGTTTTGACTTGGCCTGCTAGTTCCATATTCCTTTTATCAGTTCGACTTCAAAATATGGAGACCTATCACTTAAAAAATTCCTTTCTCTTAAGACTGCTGACCTTTAATGACAGGTTTTATAGGTCAAGCTACATGGTTTGTTACATAGTTTAAAGTTACATTCATTGTTCTATCCAGCTACATTTCTGCAAGGTTCAGGCTCAGCCAGCTCAGATAGTTTAGTTACAAATCATCGGGCAGCACATAATCATTCCTCCTAGCAGCAGGAATCACAGGTGGCTTTCACCATCCTGAGAGTTTTTACTTCCCACCCTGATAGACAGACTCGGCCTGCCCCTCCTTCAATACATACCTCCATGGTTTCTCAAAGCTGGAGCATCTCAGAGAAGATTAACTCTCTTTAAAAACCTCTGATGATGTATAGCACACTAACCTCATCCTGTAGCTGCTTTGCTTAATAAAACATCTCAAAAGGTGTGCTTCTCCCTTCAGGCTAAAGGCAGAGAGACCAGCACCCTCCTTCTGAAGGTCTGTCTTGGGTTGAGACCTCCACTGTTACAGGGGAAATTTTTCCAAGAGCTGCTGAAGACAGCAGACTATAGCACCCCCTGACCACTGCTGCTACAAGATAAGGCACTAGCCCTTTCCACACCAAATGCCCCCCCAAACCCTTGTGCTCTAGGCCCAGCTCTTACATAGCCCTCAGCCTGAAAGGGTGCCAGACCCTCCCCAGTCAGGGTCAGCTGGAACTGAACCTCCAAGGGCCATTTAATCAAAAACAGCTTGCAGGGGTTGTTAGCACTGCTAGACCTTGCTGCAAGTCACAGCCTCCTGCAGCCCTCTGTTCCCAAAACAGCAGGCAACCTCAAGCTCCTCAAAGGCTTTCCAAAAGGGTTCCCAGAGGTCCTTTGACAGTGATCCCAGAAGAAGACCCCAGCAAATCTAGAAGCAAGACCCCAGAAACTGCTGTGCTGTTTGCTGCCTCTTCTAGCTGGGCCTAAGAAGGAAGATTTTCGTGACTATTAGATTTTATTATCAGTGGTGTTAAATTTTGTTATTGCTCTGTATTAACATGACTGAGAATTAAGTAAGGAGCAAGGTACCAGAATGCATGTTGGAATAGTAATTTTAAAGAGTTGAAATGGTTGGAAAGGTATATTCCAATATCATCATGATCTGATCCAAATGGCAGCCTGTGCTGACACCTGGGTACAAAACTAGACAGCCTTGGAGGGGATGTCTGACACTGAGTACAGGCAGAAGGTATGTTCTGGCTTTGGCTGGGATAGAGTTAATTTTCTTCTTAGTAGCTGGTACACTGCTGTGTTTTGGGTTTGGGAGGAGAATAATGTTGGCAACACCTTGATGTTTTTATTGCTGCCAAGCTTACATTGACTCAAGGCCTTTTCTGCTTCTCAAGTCACCCCACCAGTGAGTGGACTAGAGGGTGCACAAGAAGCTGGGAGGGGACACAGCCAGGACAGCTGACCCCAACTGAATCAAGGGATAGTCCATAGTGTCATGCTGAACAATAAAACTGGGGGAAGTTGCCCAGGGAGTGGCGGCCCACTTCTCCGAACTAGCCTCAGGAGCTGGATACTGGATCCTACACAAACATTTGTGGTTTGTTTTCTTTAATGATAGCACAATAACACTTGCAAACAAAGCATTTCAGAATGTCAGAGAGGTTCTGCATACCTAGTTCTGAAACAATGGCACCCACATAAGTAGTTCATTTGGAATATAGAGATTGTGCTGTTCCAACAGTTGTTATACAACTATTCTTGTCCAAAAGTTATGTGACTCTTATACACTGGCTGGCTGATTTTCCAACAGGGAGTGCCTTTCTTTCTTAGACATCCATCAAGATATGCTTTTCTAATAACACAGAGTGTTTTCCAGATGTGGCATCTTGACAATCTTTGCCCATGCTACTTACGCATAACGTACATTTCTGTTTTAGGGTCAGTGAAAAGGTTGTGCACACATTCTTGCCCAAGGTTTGTTAAATTTTTTTAGAGAATATGTACAGAACACAATGTTTTTGCATTATAGTTATTTCTGTCTACTTATGGCAGTGTTAACTGTCACATTGATGTGTTAGGTTTACTTAAATGTATTTGATTCCCTTCAGGTTCTGACCTGATGGACCTATAGTGAAGTGAGTAATCATAAATCTTACTTCATTTGCAATTCAGAGCTCTCTTTGCTGCTTCAGGAGCCAGTAGGTCACTGAGCTATAAAAAAAAAAAGTTGACAGATGAGTTTAAATATCAGTAAGACAATTTTGTAGTCTGCATTCTGTCCTGTATGAAAGCTTTCTTTTTTTTTTTTTTTTTTTTGTGCTTAGTGACACAGCATTATGGCTTGAGTCTCCATGCACAAGGTGAGGACATAATTTTCCATGACTTTGAACACATATGCTTGTATTGAAGATGAGAGAGTATGTTTTCAAAACTATTTCCTCTGTGAGAACAACTCTTGCAGAGTCTTTTGTACCTTAGGTAACAATTGAAAATTCCCTTTGTTTTTCCTGTCTCCGAGTAAATTGTGCTGTAAAAGCTACTGCTGCAGGTATTTAGCCAGGAGAACCAACCAGTAGAGTAGAGCTGTGAAGGTGAGCAAGATAGCAAGATTGCAGTGTTGACCTGGATACTTAATAACAGTTTCTGTCTTAGTTATCTCTTCCAAATCTGATAAGCAAGTGAGGGGTCTTGAGAGCTGTATATACCCCAGGCAGCTGCAGATCTTCAGAATGACAGCAGTAATGAGAGACCCACACAGGCATCTCTGTGTGGGAGACTGCACTTTTTGGAAATGGTTAATGCATCACATACACAGGGTGCCTGGAATACCTTGTTGTGAGGAATGAAATCTTTTCCTGCCTCAGAATAAGATACACAGATAAGAGCACATTTGGCTAAATAGCCTCTTAGCAAAGAAGATGCATTTAGACCCCCCAAAGTGATTTTCAACTGATTATTTATTTACAGCCGGCAGACTTCTATTATTCCACAGATCGCATCTTATTCATCTGTCATACTCAGCTTGAAACCTTCAGAATGGCTTCCATTTTTTTAATACTACAAATCTTGTGATGGTTAACCATCTATTTATTACAGTATTTTTCTTACACAGTGTCTTTTAGCCCATAGCATGTATCTTAGGAATTTCTAATTTCCCATGGAAGTTCTGGTTTTTTTGGACTCCCCCATATAAAACCACCCTGAGCTCTTCAGAGTGATGCAGCCACTGTAACATGTTCAGTGAGGTCAAGCAGTGAGGTCAAGCAGTGTGGTCTCACTGCACAATTTCATTTTGAAAATAATATTTATGATGCTTCCACGGACAGTTCATCACAGTTCATGTTGATGCAAATCACATGGCTGCAGCTGTGCTGGCCTGATGAATCAAGGACAGCAGTCCTCACCATCCTTAGAAACACTATTTTAAGACAGTGCTTAAACAAATGGTTGGAGAAGTCAGCTCAGTTTTGGTTTTGCAATATAAAATACAAATAGGTCACCCCAATTACTTGCCTAATTACTTCTTATGAGGCCACAATTGCTCTCTTGGTTTCAGGTGTCCTAATTTGGTCCATTATCACTTCTCATATCTTAGCTCTGTATTTTCTGGTCCAGGCAAAACTACATTCATTGGTCCTGATTACACTACATCCACTGAATCCAAGTACTGACCTGGGCTTTGAGAAGGATATCACTCAGCTAGGAAGTTATTTCAGAAAGCAAGACTGATGATAAACCTGACAAAACAAGAAAACAAAGATGACAGGCAGCAACTTTACTGAAGGCCTAAGGATGCTGGAGGGGGGCACATTCCAAGGCAATCAATTGCTTTTTCTAGAATTACTGGTGATTTCTACAGGATCTGTTCAAAAAAGTAACCAAAGCTGCTGTCATAATCAATCAAGAGGAGGAGCCCAAGGTCAGTTAAGAGGAGCCCAAGCAATGCAGAGAAGTCTCAGTAGCTGTTTTGTGACACGCTGGTGATTATGGCGAGGTCCACTCTGACACATCTTGGGTGCTTGAAGTATGAAAGCATGTGTTTAAGTGAAATAACTTTTAAAATAAAAGCACCCTCCCCTTCCTTAATGTCTCACTGTGAGTTTATAAATTTATTTTTGGAATTAATAGCTTACAACAGTCACATAGTGTATTTGACAAATCATCTCAGCTCTTGGACGCTTCCATAACCTAGGAATAAGGCAGCAATGTATATTTTAACTAATCAAACAATTAATTCTTGAACATTTACTGCTAGGTAAGCTCTGCTAGGCTGGCTTGTACTGACTCCCAGTTCCTGATAGTTAAAGGATATATAGGATGTCCTTTATCTCTGATGCCAGGAGGTTTCTCTGCCTGGCAGTCACTAACTGTTCCTGCTTTCTCGTTCATTAATCTGTATGAATTGTAAAATGTTCTTTCCGTGCTAACAAGTAGTACTTCTCTTAGGACACAGTATCTACTGTTCTTAGCCAGTGCAGCTTGTGTCTGATCAGTGGACTCTGTCACTTGAAACTGGACTTGATGCACAGCAGTAAGAAAGCAGACCTTGTGTCCTGCTTACTGCAGATAATGGGAAGATAGTTTGTACAGCCCTCATTTCAGAGATAGAGCTGGAGCTGAGCTGAGGTGATATTTATGTAGGAGACCGCAAGCACTGCTGGGGTACAGTGAATTCTGCAGTGGGTGAAGTATAGTGTTTCATGTTTTTTATCTCCAGCAACTCCAGTAACGGTCTAACCTAAAGACATAAAGTAAGCAGAACTATGTTGGTGAGTATGCGAGAACCTCATTATTTCATGCAAGGAGGAAGTGTGGAGAGGGAAGGTGTGATGATACGGAATTTGAGGTGGAAGATTAAGTGTTGAAGGCAGGCTGTGTTGTGTGTATTTCCCTTTGAGTGGTGTGGAAGTAGATTTGAATGGCTAATCACTGTGTTTCTGAGGAGTTTTCCCCGCTCTCCAGTAACATACTTATTCGCTATCTGCATCACAAAAAATGTGCTCAAGTGCAAATTGTAAATGCCATAAGCCTTTAAGAGGTTGATAGGTGTTCATGAATGGCAAGAGGCTCCTGGAAGATGGAAGACAGTGAAGCAAGATGTGTTGGCTAAAAGGGGGGCTCTCTGCATAAGAGTGGCAAGATCTAAGTTGGAGGCAGCTTTGGATACTTGGAGGCAGAAGCTCAGATTTTGGGAAGGATGAATAAGAGCAATTTAACTAGCAAGTACCTGAGATGCTTTATCAGAGGTCTAAGGCTTTAAGGGAAGGGTTAGCAGTTTAAGAGTCTGCTGCATAGGGCTGGCTGGCTAGAAGATTTAACTGAAGAAACCCACTCAATATGCTGAAAAAATTCATAATCAGACTGAGTAAATAACATTTGACTTGCAATCCTAGGATATAGCCTCTGGCACTCAAGTTTCTACAGCAGAACCTTGCATACAAGTCTGCAATTAGAAAGTTCAGGTTGTTAAGTAGTGTAAATTTTAATCAATGTGCCTTTAAGATGTGTTTAGAGTAAGTTCAATTAATTAAAGCAGTTTTACATAGAAGAATTTATGCCAATGTCATCGACTGATATGCAGCAGACAGTAAGAAACCAAGCACTAATGAGTTGCTTAACGCTGGATTGTTTAGCAGTAAGAGTTCAGGTACGAAATTAGGGCAAGAACAGTTCAGAGAGCCAAAGAGCTGAAGGTAATGGATGAGATCAGCAGCACAGAGAAACGTGGCACTGAGATGGATTGTAGGCAGGGCTTGTGAGGGAAGGTTTGCTGGGGCAGAAGCTGATCAGCCATCCTGAGGCAGCGAGTGGTGTCACTGTGGTGAAATGTTATAGAGGAACTGAGGCTCCTGGAGAGCTTTTGTCTCCTTTTTTTTTTCACTCCTTTTCCCAGTGATACCTGGGAGATTTGCTGCAGTGGAACTCCTTCCTGAAGCTTTGTGCTCACCCCAATGGTCCTACACACATGCTGTATTTTGCATAATCTCCTTAATGGTGCAATCAACATTTATCACCCTTGTGCATCTTGAACAGACATTTTCCAGCTGTTCTTGTCTCCTCTTATTCTGTAGGTGTTTGACCACTCATGCTGTAGCCCTCGCTTCAAATGCTCAGCCTCTCCTAAACACTTAGGTTCACTCACAAAAAATAGCTATAAGTGCTCCACTGCTTTGTCCAGGTGGGAATATATAATTTACTTCATTTTCATGAGGCCCTGTTGCCAGATGAAGAACTATTTACTCAGCTGGTGTTAATAGAATGCCAAGTTTTCAAAATGTCTAGCCTATGGAACTGCACAATTAAAACTATGTTAAACATCAACCAAGAAGGGGAATAAGATGCTACACTTCATTGATCAAGGGACTCCCAAATAATGGACCATGCCAGTTATGCCAACTCTTCTTCACACTTGGGAGGTAACACTGAGTTCATTGAGTGCTCAGTGATAACTCTGGGATTGAACAACCACCAAAGACCACTGGAGGAACACTCAGGACAAGAAGATGCATGTGCCAGTGAGAGGGGAAATCTGTTAATAATTTCAGGGAAAATTATTATCATATTTATATTTCTTCTGGGTAAATCAATCAATATGTATGTAAAGTATAGGATATAAACACGAGTCTTCTCTGAGCCTTTTCTGTATTTGGGATGTGCGATATTCAGAGGAAATACCCCCTTGTGCATCTGGCACCAGATGAAAAATGCCTGTTTCTTAACACTGCATTGGGGTTAAGGACTTTTTAGACTGTTTTTCAATAACAGTCTCACTAATTCACAAGCCATTGTTTGTTTTCTGTCTAGTAAACGACACTGTCTTTGAAATGATGATAAAATGACAACTATAATAATCTCAGTGGTGGTCTGCATTGTAAATGTTTAGATTTTATTTGAACCTCTCTGTTGGGAGTTGATCTCTACAACCACTCATAATTCTTGTGAATTCTGACAAGGGTGTAGAAAAGAGGGCTTTACCACTGAGAATAATAATGCAACTGGCTGTAATGTAAAAGTAGAACAAATTTAAAGCAAAACAGTGTAAATGGGACAGATATGAGAAGAGTCATCATGCAAAGATGAGTATGAAATTTAGAAAATCTGTTGTGTCCAGTGAGGGCTTGGAGCTGGCTGTCATATTTCTCCTTCCTTCTATGTGGTGATGTAAGTACTGGGGCTGAAGTGCCTGTCAGCAGGAGTGTGTAAGAAGGGCAGCTCCCCAAGACACTCTTCTTGAAACAGAGCAGGGTTTTAAAGGATCAGCTAGGATAGGATTGGTACCATGCTCTGGGAGATGCTCTGTTTATGTTGAGCTATAACAGAGACAGCCTGTTCTGTTCTGCTGGCTGTATTAAAGTAAGAGCAGCCATAAATAAAGATAAGGTGGGCATCTGAAGGAGATAAGAAGGCCATGAGTAAGGAGGTTTTGCAAGCTCCAGAAACTAGGTCGTTGAACAAAGAAAGTTGAAAAGCTCAAGCAAGGAAGAAGAGTGAATGACCCCCTGAAGTGAGGCTGAAGAATGGAAAGACCACCCAAAAGACAATTCCAGAAGACTCTGCCTCAAGCTCCGCCTAAACCCTGCCTATTATGAATATGATGATTAGATGTCGAGATCAAATTAATATGTATGTGAAGATATTGTAACTGCTCCATGAAAACTGTATAAATTACCTGACTTTTCACCGAGGACTTCGGAGTTAGTTTGTCCGGTGCGAAACAGCTAGTTACCCAGTGCTGCACAAAATAAATACCTTTGCTGCTTACAGACAAAATTCACCTCTGAGCAGTTATTCTGTACCTTTTGGGCATCATTCTCTGTGGCTGCAGCACGTGGCTTGGGTCATGGGCCCAGAGGTTCCCAGTTCTGAGTGGTAAACAAAGTTTTGTTTGCTAAACTGTGGTTTAGATGTGCCTAGGCACTTCCTAATTTTTCCAGTGGTGTCACAATGTTTAAGTGTTTGTGGTTGTTTGTGAAGCTGGTTAACTTAAGCTGAACAAGATGCTCCTGCTGTTCAGGTGTTTGTGAACGACAACAGGCAGCAGTAAAGAAACTGTGAGGAAAATGTAGATCTTCTGTCTGGTTTGCAAGTCTCAAACAAAAGCAAGGCAACGCTGCTCACCTTGTGTGCAAAATATACATCTCCTGGGAAAAGATATGGGCTACTGCTAGGAACTATGCATGCAGAAGTCAAAGATGATTGAGTATTTGGCACACTGCAAAGGCTCTCAAAGGAGTTAAAACTTGAAAGGCATACCATGTAGATCTGTGAAGGAAGTGGAGAGTAACTGGAGCAATGCAGATCTTTTTCCTTGTTGCTCAACAATTATACATCTTAAAACACCTCTAAGAACAATTTGAGGGCCTGGCGTTGGCTGCAGGTGAGTTCTTCTGATCAAAGTCTTTGGAAAAAATAATCTCTTTGTTCTGCTCTTTGTGCTTCACTTGGAAACTGTCAAAGTTGACAAGGCTTGAAAATTCCTGCAAATAAAGTTCTGTTCTTTTTACAGAACAGTTTACAAGTGATTGCAGGGAAATTGCTGTCAAATTCTGTTGGCTGATCAAATGGCACGTGAAGCAGAGAAACACGCTCTTCAACATCACTGCTTCTCTGAGGATGGCATCCATCAGGAATTTCTGTCCTTGTCTCCACTCCCCTGCTCTCTGCTTTGCCTCAAGAGCATTTCTTTAGCTTAAGCTTAACCCTTTGAGACTGCCAGCCCAACTATCATGTCCTTGCCTTCCCCTTTTAGATCCAATTGGCTCACGTGTTATGTAATTGAGAGAAATTGCATAAGGATCAATCATACTTCCAGACTGATTTGTTTCTGTCAAGTTGGCACCAAACTTGTAACACTTGCTGCTGAGGAAATAATACACCAGAAACACAGGGAAAGGTGGATGATGCTGCCTATTCATGCCATACAGAAATGTGCATTCTCTGCCAGGTGTTAATACAAGCATTTTTAAATTCTGTTTAAAGCAAAAGAAAAACTTGCACAAAAGAAAAACTTGCACAAACAGGTTCTATGGGATGCTTAGTTAATGGTTGCTGTGGGAAAAGCAGTTGGGAGATGGTTGTCAGTGCCTGAGGTAGGAAACAACAGTAAAGTGTCATGGGAAGAAATCACAGGTGGTAGAGGATGAAGGTCAGAGAGATGCTTTTGGCTGTTTAGACATCCACAAAATCTTTAGGAAGCAGTCTAATCTATTTTAGCTTAAATAAGGAGAAACTTCCTGTTAGCTGCATAGTTACACAATATTGAAACTGTTGAGAAAAATTTGTTTCAAGTAGTCTTCCTCTTTGGTGGAGGGGGAAAACAAAAGAAAATTTAAGGACTAAATGTAGCTTATGAAATCTAACCACAAAAAGCAATGGGAAAAGGTTATTTCTACTTCAGAGCAGAATGAGTCAAACTAATTTTAGAAAAGTCTAGTCTTATGACTCCTAACCACTTCGACAAGAACAAGATGCATGTGTCTTTACAAACAAGCTCTGGGCATCTGCTTGCAGATGCAAGGAAATGGCTATTTCTGGGTAAAGAAATAATTGTTGGCAGAAAAGGAAACAATTGTTTTTAAACAACGAAATGGCTACTTGTGGGTAAAAAAATAGCTCATTTTAGGTGAGAAAATGACTGAAAGAATCAATTAACTTGTAGAAGAATAGTGAGAAAGGGAATAACTTTTTAAGAATAGTGAGAAGAGAAATGACTGCTTGTAGGTAATAGGCAGTTTTGGGAAGTCAGTACCTTCTGGGTACCTCAGCCAATGAGGAAAGGAAGAGCATTATACAACCAGGAAAAAGTTAGTATAAAAAGGAGGCTACATCCTCCAGTAATACGAGAGAGATTTTCACTGGGTATGCTCAGTGAGCTCTCCCTTTATTCATGAATAATCTCCTGTTTCCTCTGTGGACACCAACCTTTGGCAGTGAGAATTTTCTGCACAACTTGCTCACACTTTGCTTTATCTACTGCCTACTTATGTCTTGTGCAAAGCCACATGACCTGTTACAATGCTTTGTGTCTAAAAATTACTGGAAATATTGTACTTTAAAGCTACAAGAGCATAAATATTGAGGAATGAGCCTAGTGCAGGTTGGTCAGTGTGTGAGCTGCAGGTTGTGCTCTAGGTGGTGGGAGCTCCAGGCAATGAGATATGAACTTTGCACAACAAAGGGCGCCAGAGGGCCTGTGGTGCTGCCCAGGTGATTGGTTACCCAGAGACACAGCAGGAGATGAGAACCCAAAAACCCCAGACTATGCACAGGGACTGGCAGGGTATAAAGGCCCAGGCATTCCTTTGTTTGAGGTCCCTCCCCTGAGGCACCAGCTCAAACTGTTCCCCTGTTGCTGCACCACAATTAAATTACTTCTGTGACTCTGCTATGGGAAACCTGGGGCCCAACTGGTGATGGAAACTCATCTGTGTGGGAGCGAGGTGTGCAGGGATTCAAGAGAGGCACCTCTCGCCTCACTAGAGCCGCCCCTGTGAAGGGGATCAGTCCCAGCTGTGAAAGTCTCTGGTGGTGGGAGTGTGGCTGACAGATTGGCTGTTGAATGGCCAGTCAGGGAAGTTTCCTTAACAATATAGTATGTTAAATGCTATATTCCGTATTCTGTTTTATATTCTACATTCTATACTATATTATACTATACAGAGTATAATAAGTTCTTGTGCTTACCCTCCAGTGATGGGGTAATGGGATGGATACACTTGACCCTTGGCTGCACCTTTGTTCAAACTGACCAAGAAGCAACAAGGCCTCGTGTCCTTGGGGTGCACTCACAAGCTGTAAAGCTCCTGGCTCACATACACGAGAGTGAAGGCTTTCTGAAAAAACATTTCAAAAGATGTTCTCAAAACCCAAAGGTTCAAGATATCCAAAAGTACAGAACAAGATATGAGACCTAAAACAAGGTATCTGTCTTGTCTACACCGTTGACTAGCAGCCAACTATTTCACTGTACAAGCATGGGCAGCCCATGCAAAGCTTTGCTGAAGCAGCAGGCTCCATGGCAATGATATTTCCCTGAGTAGGGGTGGCTCTCAAGGTTACTTCTTGAGCTTGAGAGATCCCTTATCCGTGGTAGATACTCACAAAGTGACTGAGATCATGTTGAATTAATACTGTGAAGCATTACTGATCTGTGTAGCTACTCAGGTGTTATAGTGTGGATAATTCCATTAGATGTGAAACAATTAAGACTGCATCCAGCTCTACCTATGCTCTGTAAAAGAGCAAAGGGGTCTACTCTGGACCTCGTGACTCAACAAGAGGGTCCTTCTAACACTTCTTGCCTCCAGTCCCTCTATGAGCCATTGTAACTCAAATTTTCTTTGTGTGTTTCCTCCATGCAGTAATTAATAAAGTGAATTTTGCCGCTGAACTTTGTTAAGCTCCATCAAACTTTATCAAATTGTTTTACCTCATTGTTTTTATTGTTTTTAATAAAACTTATTTTTGCTTCTTTCTTTCTAGTGAGGTGCATCCCTCTTCCATGACAGAATCTTCAAATATTTAACTTGATCTTGGAAAGTGGACCCGATTTGGCAACTGGCCAGTTTCTAAATGAATATACTTCACACTTACTGTGAGCACAATAGAAGTAGTAGATGAAATTAGACATTTCATTCAGTCATTAAAGTAAAATTATTCTCCCTTGCTGAAAAAAGCTTTGCAAGAATCATCAACAGAACTGTAATCACTGAGTTGCAGGGCAGAGTTTATTGGGTGTTACTATTAATCCTTTTGATCTAAGTTTCTTATTTCTTTTTAACAGTTATTACATATAGTAATGGCTAAAAATGGGGAGTTGCTTTTCAGTCATGATCTGTAGGGCCTGAGTCACCCTGAATCAAACAACCGACACCCAGTAATGTGGGGAAGAACTATCAGTTTTATTTATGGTGTCTGAACTTCATCATATGAGCACACTGAACTGATTTAGTGCCAAGAATCCCACTCCTGACATACTGAGTTCATTGTAAGTTCACAAGTTAATTCTTCTGGGCTCAGTCTAACAAAAACCAGAAGTAAGGATGTGAGCATTTAGAGCTGTTGTGAACATTTTACAGACTTTATATACTCCTATTCCTTTTCCATCCACAATACAAATCTTTTTCAGGTGTCTCTCTTGCACACAGCACAGTAGTATGGTTTCCTAGTCCAGTTTAATCTCCTAATAAAGGCTTAAAAATTTAATGTTGATGTTTTGCTATATTGAATATCATGGAAACCAATAGAGTCCCTGATAAGAGATCAGCTTGCAATGGGATTTCAGTGAAAAAGGTTAGAGAGAGACAAGTAGGTGAATAATCTTTGACAATGTCAATTGCCAAATTACGACAAAGATTTTAGAAACATGGTAAGTCATAGCAAAGTGATGCAGCTGCTCTAACATTTATGTTTTGTGTAATGTATTAAAGATTACCCGTATTTTAAAAAAAAGGGGAAAAAAAGGAAATAGAGTGTATAAAAAGAGTCCTTGTGTTCTTTATTGTTCCTTTGACTAGTTTAAAGGATTTCAGTGTCTTCACTAATTTGTTGGTTTGGGATTTTTCAACCTTAATATTTCACCTTAGTTGTGAGATAATGATAGAAAAAGTTATCTAGTCTCTCATGATTTGAACCAAACTTTGTGATATTTTTGTTGTTAATCAGTAGCTATGTAGCTATGTCTAGGCAGTCAGCATTAAGCAGCTGCATTATGAAACTTATTGAAACTTGTAGGCTTGGCTGATCCTTTGTTTCCAGGAAAAAGGAGCACAATCCCAAAATGAATTGGCTGTCTGGATTAGAGCCACCAGGAGTGAAGTCAGCAGGACTGAGCAGTAACTGGGGGAAAAAGAAGTTCTGGCAGGGGAGGTTGTGACCACTGACCCACTGACCCACTGCCCACCTACTCAAAATGCACCCCCGACTGAAACAGAGGGAAGAGCTGTGAATGAGGAGTAATTAGCATGAGAAGTGAGAGATACAACTAGGAAATAAGGGTTTGAGTACTAAATAATGAAAAAGCATGTAATTTGTAATCAATTAATGCAGATGCCTTTGTTTTATGAATGTATAAATAGCATAAAGTTTTGAAGACGGGGAGCCAGACTTTTGGTGGTTACCACACAGCTCCCTACTTTGCACAAACTACAATAAATAAAAAGAAATACCTCTCCTTGGTGTGTGGATTGGCTGCACAGCAGGTAATGAACCCATGTTTGGGACAACAAAAGCACAGTGAGGAGACAAGAAGTATGATAAAACTAACACTGACAGGAGTAAATGTGAAAATTCATTTGCAGTAATAACAATGGTTCCAGCAGGATGGAAAAGGGCTCCTCTCAAGTCAGTTAAACTGGAGATGGTTAAAAGATTGGATTGACCTGAAGAGGCGTTGGTAAGAAAAATACTAGTGCAATCCTGTATGAACTGCATAGCAATCTGCCTTGTGAGAACTTACAGGAGGTGACTTTATTTTAGAACAAACTGAAACAAACCTACTTTCATTCTCTCAAACATGTACCACAGTGTGTGTGGTGTCCTTGGAGTCTGCCCAGAATCCAGATACCAGTGCCTGGGTGTTCAAGCTATCTGACCAGGAGTCTAGGCACCATGATCTTGTGTCCAGGTCTTGTGTTCACATGTGACAGGGAGGACAAGTGATGCGAAGTGTCAAGCATTCCTCCTCTCCTGTGTGGTTCTTAGGTTGATGACCATGGGCAGGGTTTAGATATGCCTTTTTGCAGTTTTGTATCTTAACAGTTTCTATCTGGGGGCATCATTAGGAGTCATTACATGTCTTTGCCTTCATGCCTCATTGTCCTGTGAAACTGGATGGTTCTTGATGACTTGCTAGTTGGATGCTGTTAACGCAGAGGCCCCTTTTTCTAATAGGCAGTACTCTTTGGCTGAACCGACTTGGTTGCTGTAAGCTAATTATGTCGCAAAGATAAGATCTAAGGCCAGGCCTACATTCCTTTATTTTGCCTCAGAACAATGTTCATGACCAGGGTGCTTTTTTTTATTTTATGGTGACACAACTATATTGACAGAAACTAAGGAGCTTTAACTATACCATTAAAAGAGTGATTGTGCCAGTGTAATTATGCCACTTGTGGAAACCTATAAACACTATATATGTCTTCAACTTCTCTTCCTCTTTCTCTTCTGTTTGTAACAGCTATGCTCTCCTTTTGTTATAGGTGCCTCAAAAAACTGGTAGTTATCTGTTCTTGTTATGATAGCTGTCTTGTATGTATCCCATAATTATATCACTTTAATTACAAGAGGTAAGTATGCTGGAATAATGCCAAGTCATAATTGTATCTGCTCTTGTCCTTTAGTTATTGTACTTGCATGTTATAGTCTACAGAAACTATTCAAATTGTTGTGGTCAGTCTCTTACCTCACTCAGTAACACAGCTGAATGATTCTGTTCTTCCCAGCCAGCGACTTTGTGGAGAATGTGAATGCCAATATAACTTTGCACAGGTGAAATGCTGAGGATTGAAGGGCTGTATCCTCAGGTCAGACCGGTCAGCAAAGGGAAGTGTTGCATTGATGGTGGCTCCCCGGGGATCTCTGAAGGACTAATGGCTTCTTGTTCCACTGCCAGGCTGATACATGTGAGGACAAGGTGCGATGCCTCTTGTTGCCCAGAAAGAGAGGTAAGAAATGCTGCACTGCAGTGGTTGTTGTGGAAAGCATGTCAGTAGTCATTCCTTCCAACAATAATAGGACAAGGCTTTTTATGTAGCAATACTGATCAGAACCCAGACCTTTGCACACCCAGTTCTGAAGAAGACAGGAATCCAAGTGATGCTACACGCACAGTGTAGAGGCATCTCCACCTCTGCTGTAAGAATGATTTGTGGATTTTTCATTGGGAGGTTGGGGCTTTCTTTAACTTCCTTAATCCTGTTTATCTGTAGATCACCCAATAGAAGACCTTAGCTAACAGTCTCTGTGCAGTTTTGCTAATCAAAATAAGTTTGTTTACTTCAGGTGCAGACTAAGAGTCTTTGCAGAGATGTTGCACAGATGTGATGTCTTCCTAAGTGTGATTCCAGAGAGCTCTAGTACCTTCTTTGTCTTGTATAGCAGTTTAGAGTTCCCAAATTTCTCAGGGTTCCTATTACACATTTATTATTTAGTTTACAGATTGAACTGCAAATCGCTGGCAAATCCAAATGTTCCCTCTCCTCCCCTGCCTTCTGAACATGCTTACCTGGCCTTTACTTTATAAGTCCATCAAACAAAACTGTTAAAGCCAAGTAAAATTAAATCCTCTAAAAACCCGTCTGTCTGGCCTTTCTTCCCAACATACTCCACTATGATTATCCAGCCTTTTCCTTCAGAAAAATAAAGAATGAGCTTCACCGATGAAAATTCAACACCCTTGTGTTAATAAATTTGTTTGTTTTTTTCCTAACAAAACCTTTTGCATTGTTGTCTGCTGCTGTATTTCTGTGGTGCACATTGTTTGTGCACAGAAACAGGCTAACCACCTGCCATGGGAAAACCCAGGCACAAGCCTAGGCAGAGGCGATCACTGAATATTTTGCTTATTCATGAAGTGAGAAAGTAAAGGACTGTGAGAATACACTATCTATATAAATTTTGGTTGGGCTAGTCAGTCTTTAAAGGTCCCTTCCAATCCACTTTGTTATTCTGTGATTTTAGCCTATGTGCCAGGTATTCTGGCAATGTATGACATTTGATTAACAGGTGCAGAAGCTTTAGGTGCATGAATAGATGAGTAAACATAGTTTAGCATGAAATAATTGGCTAGTTAATCTATGTTAACCTCTTCCTGTGAGAAAATGTCTTGCCACTGAACTGTATTATTTTGATAGCAGTGCCTCCCTAAATATATTCAGTGATAATACCTATCCAGGAAAACAATGGAATTTTATCAGTTTGTTCCCATGAGATACAAGTAAATCTTGGCTTCTTTGTGTGACCTTGCCTCCCTACCTTGTTTTTCATTTATCAGGGTAGGACAGTCTACACTGTAACATTACTTTGATGTAACATTTAGGAATGAATTCGCCTAGTTTTCCTCTAATGAGCTGTTTATATTCCAGCAAAAGAAAAGCTATTCATGAGAATTCACAGCCAAGACCACAGCTGGCTTTAGCTCTACAGGAGACAGGGGCTCAATAAAAGAGGCCACATCTGACACAGAACGATCTCACCAAATCTTCTGAAGCCCCGTCTTTTCCCCAGCAGATGATCTTGGACTAAGAGCCAGGAGTACATTCGGAGAGTGAAAAATAAAAATTGTTTGAGAAAATTAGTTCAAATACTGCCTACACGCTTGGGATCTCCAAGGTCCTGGGCATCAAGCATTCAGGTTTAATGTCCAAACTCCTAGTGAGACACACAAGACATGACAGTCAAAATCAGAGTTGTCTTAGACGGAAAATCAAATCCAGCAACATGAATGTCCAAGCATACACAGTTTGCTACAGGGCTCCTTAAAAATTGTTGCTGGTTGCATGGGTTAAAAGAGGTGCTGCTCAGTGTACATGATGAGATGCTGGTTTATGCCAGAAAGTCAGGGTGACCTAAAGAGATCAGTAAAAGATTCAAAAACATACTGAGGAGCAATGGCTTCAAAGGCCAGCCTACAGCTCTTGGCTGAAAGGTCCATCTTAAATCAAGGATATAAACGACATAATTAACTGCTTTGGCTCAAAAATGGTGTCCTCACAGGAAAAGTAATTCCAGCAGTGGGAGATTGTGACTGCTGACTCATGGGCCACGGACTCAAAGGATGTGCAGTTATGTCAGATGTGGGACTAGGTAGCAAACATGTAGCCAATCAGTTATGGGTAAACCATGAACAGGTATTAGGTAGGGAGAGACAGGTAGATCCAAAGTGTATGATTATGCATATGTTCTTCAGATGGTATGCTAGCTTTGTGGAATTACCGCCTAGCACCCATCTTCGTGCACGTATGAAATAGACCAAATATCTCATCTCTGTGTGTGAGATTGTCTTTACACACTGGGTACCAAACCCTGTTTGGGAGACAACAGTAATATAAGATTTCTAATAGAAACAAAGCAGCATGTCTTTAGTCAGTTCTTTGTCAATTTAGCAGCGCTCAATTCCATTAAATAGGGCCTATGTCTTCTAGAATTCCTCTGACAAAGGTCTTGCAAAATGTGGAATATGTCAAAACTTTCCTAAGTTAGGATGTTTTTCGATGTCAAAATTATCCCATGTTCTTTTTATACTTCCAAGCCTAACCAGCAAAAAAAGACAGTGAAACAGGCAGCAACTAGCAGCCCTTAGTCAAGGACTTCCCAGAACTAACAATCTTTAAGGATGGAGTAAATCACGATGCTGTTGTATATCAGTAGAGCAGTTAGCATCCCTTAGTCAAGGATATTTTGGAACTATCAGGCTTAAAGGATGTAGTAAATCAAGATGCCGATATTTGTCTAGGTATACATTGCTAACTTGTCAAAAGACTCAAGTTCCAGGTATCCTAGAGCTGCACTATTTTCATTATAAAACTAACAATCACACCCACAGAGCACCCAGGCTCGCAAAGCTCTGAAATAAAGAAATAATCTATGTCTCTCTTGAGTGTGTAACTACTGGCCAGATAATGAATCCAATTTTGCAGACAACTGGGTCCCCAGAAACTGGGAGGTTACCCAAATCCAGTCTACAAAAATTTACAGCATAGGACAAGTGACTAAAAACTGAAATCTCTGAGCATTCAGAAAAGAGTGTTATAGAGTGAGAGTGAGCCAGCTTCACTTTTTTTTTTTTTTCTGAGTAAAGTGAGGAAAATTTATACCTGTCTTTCTGTTTGTGGTGAATGGAGTCAAGGTCTCTTGTGTGGGATTTGGACATGCCTGCCCTGCTACCTTATGCTATTTACATTGATCCTTATGAAGCCCTTTTAGGTTTACCTGCTCTAACAGAAAGGGGCTCTTTACTTGGAAGCAGTGTTTGGAGCAGCACCAGCAGAGAATAGGGTCCTGGGATGAGTCAGGGAATGGTAGGTGGCTGCTTCTCCTGGGAACAAAAGGGAGAATCATTCCCTTGGAAAGGCCACCCAGGGCAGAGGCATCAGCAGCTTTTTTAGCAGGTAAAAGCTCTTTCTAGCTTACTCCAGTCACTTGTCTCCCAAAGGAGACCTGTGGTACCATGCCTGGAAGGGGAACTGCACCATGATGCATCCTCAGCCCATGCCCATCAGAGGTACTGGGATTCCTGAGCTGACAGGGAAGAGGGCCCAATTGATTCAGAAGCACTGGAGCCTGACTGCTTATCCAGCCCGTTTCCTTTTCTTCATTGCCAAAGAACCACTCACCCTCAGACAGGGCTGGGCAGCCTTTCCTGCTTAACCCTTGCTGAGCTTCTGTGAGTCAGTGGATTACCTGGGAGCAAGCTGGAGCTCTGTGTTACACAGCAATTGCTTTCATCCGGGTTTTTTTTCAGGGAGTTTCATTTCCCTCTCCAATAGGTGCCTCTCCAGAAGAGCATTCTCAGGATTTTCATAATTTCCTAGTTCTTTATTTACTGATAAACATTTATCACCTGATCTGCATAGCCCAAGTGTAGTATTAACCTGATGTGTTTAGATTCACTTACCTTTTATTCTACATTACCTTCTTTTTAGCCCTAATGAGATCCCTGCCCTACTGTGAAGGGGCAGGAAGATGCACACAGCCAGTAAGATCTAAGAAATATGACAAGTGTTCTCACAGTTTTTCACTCAACAAAACAGCTGTGAGGGCATGTTCCCTGCACTACCAAACAAAGAATCTAGGAATCTAGGAATTCTATTGCAAAATGCACCTAAAATAAAGGTGATGATGAGCCCAGTCCTATCAGGGAGCTTTACCTTCTGGCTGTGGTTTCACAAACCAGTTGGGACAGGATTATGTTTCACTTCTCCAGACCTCACCTTGCCTCTTATCTCTGTGTTGCCAACCTCACCCTTAAATTGCCACTTCTGATTTCAGTGACAGCTGATGAAAACAGCCGCCTAACCTGTGTGTGGCCTGTTATTTTTCATCATTGTTAATAATCGGTATTGAACCAACTTTGTACAATGGATTTTGAAGTGCATGGCAACAGTCAATATAGTGGAGGTGTGGTTTAACACTCACACACACACAAACACACACACACACATACACACACACACACAGTCTCCAGGCATAACCACCGGTGGGGGCTGTGGTGGCTGCATCCAGCTTACTCTGGGCTTTGGAGGATGGATGGCTACATGGTGATCAAGGGCTCTCCAGAAGAGTGACCCAGATGTCTTGCTGGTCTGCAAATGTGACTATGAGTCAGTCATCCTATTCCATAAATACTGGACAGCCCAGGGCCCACTGAGCCTGCAGGTCAGCAGGCTGTACACTGTACCTCCCACTGAGCAAGGATGCCTCTCAGGGTCACTCCTCAGGATTCAGAGATGGCTACAAGGGGTTCTCAGTGAGTGATTAATGTTAAATGTTAATGTTAAATGTTAAACTTTGATATCTTAGTTAAATGATATAAAGATTGATTGTGCACCTAAAATCCTTTAGACATAAACATTGACCAAGTCTGGGACTAAGTCTGGATCCAGCCACTCTCAGACTCCTCTCTGTCGCTTTTAATGGGGTTAGGGGGCCCCAACAACGGACCCTGAGCTCATTTTGCATTGGGGGACAAGACACACACACGAGATATGTGACTCACAAAATGGCTATTTATTAAAACAAGAAGTTAGCTTTTATACAGTGAGATACAGAAAATTCAGGAACAGGGGAGGGTCTTTGCTTGGAGCATCAAATCCAGAGTTTTACAGATAAGGGGGCTTGAAAGGATAGGCCAGGGGGTTATATTTGGCCATATATGGTAAGGGGAATGCAAGGGAAGAAGTGGCAGGGGGCACAAACAAGGAGGGTCTTCAGGCTTTTTCTTATCTCAAGATTCAGGCATATCCTGTAGCTGTAATGGTCAAGGCAGTCCTAGATGGATTTCTTCCTCGTGGGCCTCTCTGCAGTCTTCCTGCATCCTCCTCCATTGTCTATACGCTTCGTGGGTCCACTTCCCACACCTCTCTGAGAAGGAGTTTAGACAGCACGGGGGTCCCTTCTGTACCTTGTGACTCAATGGGAGGATCTCTCTGTCTGACCCTGTTCTCTATGCAATAAAAAGCAATTGTACCTTGCTACTGAATCTTGTTAAACCACTGTCACATTTGCTTTGCTAACTCAGTGCTTTATATTGATGAAGTATGTTTTTACTTCTCTCTTACCAGTGAAGTGCATAATTCCATCCATGACAATGTGGACCTGAGACAGCCAGGACACAGCTGAAATCCACACCAAGGGCACAGAACTAAATACGAAAGAAAAGGGCCTCACAAGAAAGGTATTTTCCTACAGTGTCTAGGAAATTAGAATAATGATGACGTTCAAGGGAGAGTGAGCTCAGCATTTACGCTGCTGCTTAGAAATTAATAGATTTGTGAGAATGTGAGTATTTTTCCTGGGAAAAATACTATGGAATTGGATTTGCTTTTGATTCAATAGGAGTCAGGTTTAGATTCAAACCTGGGCTGCTGAGCCAGCAGGTCTGCAATAGCAGTTGTTGCCAGCTGTTGACAAACAGCTATGAGAGGAAGTTTTGGATATCCAAGGTCCATCAGGCTTTAGATGTGCACCATGTCAGATTTGCATTCAGTGGGCCACAGATTGTAAGCACCTTCTACTTCTTCAGCCATGCCCAGCAAGAAGGTTACATGAAAAAGCCAGTCTATACTGGAAATTTTATAGTATAAATCTAGTATAGTCATAGAGATATTTATTGATTGAGTAACCAGTGACAAAGAGTCGTGAATTTTATGTTTTATTGATATTACATATGAATGTTTACGGTGACTAAACAGTTGGTAACTTAACATGAAACTTGTGTATTGCTTGATGCCTGGGGCAACTGTCATATAACTTTATCTAACCTTGTGTTTGAAGGAGGGAGGAATCACTATTGATTCCAGGAAGTCCCTTTCAGACCACGATTAACATATGTTGATGTGACCTCAGAGCAAGGTATCTCTCATGCAAGCTTCTTGCATGACAAGAGACATGGATCACCTTGCCTTATCCTCCACACACACCTCCACTTGCTCATCTACTCAGAATTTTGTGCCTAAATCTGTCCAAGTTATGTGGTTAAAGCAGGTGGTTTCTGACTAAATTTGCCTGTGACAAACACCATAGGATTAGTCAAATGATGTAAAAGAACTCATCATAAATGTGCTGTACGACATAATGTATGTGCACACAACAAATTGTTTTAAAACCCCACAGCAGTGCAGGAAATTTATAGAAGCAGAAATCTGGTTGTACTGGCCGCAGCAGGTAGGAGTTAATCCAGCAATCCTGAAAAAAATCCTCCAAAGAAGCAAAAAATACCTTTGCTCAGGGTAAAAAAAAAACAAAACAAAACAACCAAACAAAACCCCCTCACTAAATACCTATGCTAAGGGAGAAAAAAAAACCCCAAACCCAAGAAAACTTCAATGCCCCAAGGCTTAATTAATCAGATAAGCCACAGCTTTAACAAGCCAAAGGAGAATAGAGATTCAGTGCTACAAGACTCATGGTCATCACCATGATATTTGCATCACTATGCAGGGTTCCTGCAACTACAGCAGGGAGAAATAACTATTTACTTGTCTTTGTCGATATCATTAACAATTAACTAGATTGAAACTCTTTTAGAGAAGACAGCATGCAGGTTTATGTCCTTCCATACCTGGCAGAATACATGATTTCCAGATGAGTCATTTTCATAAAATCTAGTCATACTAAAACAGAGCAGGACCCTGAAGGAGTTAACTCAGAGTCCATGCTCTGAGTAAAAGAACTAAAAGAACCAAAATTCAAGGCTAGTGGAAAATAACACTTTGCCAAAGAATAAGAACACACTGACACAAAAAGAACATAAAGTAAAAATACAGGAAAACAGAAATCACTAAAATGTTAACATCCATACTTAAATAGACATAAAAGAAGGACATGAGAGATAAGGAGGAAAGGAGAGGGCCAGAGTCCAGAAAATTCTGCCAAATATATGTTAGAGTCAGCAGAATTAAGGAAAGCTGAAGAGTCCAAAGTGAGGAAGACTTCTGAATGAGACCCCCAGAGGATGAAGAAACAGGAATGACCCATGAAACAGCACCTCAAAAAGAAGACTCCACCCAGACCCTGCCCAGACTCCACCTGGTATGAATATTATAATGAAATGTTGCAATATTATGAATATACATGTAGAAATTATGTAATCTCCCACAAAAATTGTATAAATAGTCACACTGTCCACTGATTACTTCAGAACTCTTTGTCTGGCCAGAGCTGGGTGTTCCCCAATGTTGCTTGAATAAATGCCTGGCTGCTGAAAGACTTAAACTTGTCTCTGAGCAGTTTCCTATGCCTGTTGGGGCAAAAATTCGGCATCAATACTTCTCAGAGGAATTAGTTCAACTGCTTTCTAAAAAACAGCTTATAAAACACACTTTCATGGTACTAGAAAATCATCAAGTTGATGGAAATGCAGAGAAATCAAATCAAACCATTAGAAAAACCTGAAAGGAAACTGTAACTGCAATATTTAAATTACCACAGATCCCTCTACAAATGCTTGAGCCAAGTTTAGCCTGTCTGAATAAACAACTAAGTGGTAAAGGTACCCCTCAGAGCTGGGGTACCCCAGACAACCTCAGACTCTTCTCTCAAGAGACCAATGTGCAAATAAACTGGGCTGCAAGCTGACTCTTGAAAGACAATTTGCTGTTTAACATTTAGGTAAAAATCAACTATGTTTAAAGAGGGTTTATAGGCAGCAAAGGAACAGATCTCTAAGTTACCTCTGAACCTAGCCCTGCACAGGAAAGGCATCACCAGTCTAGCTTTGGGATGAACTATTTCCATTAGACCATGTTGTCACTGAGACTCTTTCATGAGAAAATTATGGAAGCCCAATAGAGGAGCTGAACAAATGGTGACTGGTGTTGTATATGCAATAAACCCTATCTCTGCAAGATAACCATAGGAAACCAAGAACCAAGGCTCCACTGAGGAGAAGTGATAACAAGATGATGCTGTAAATCCATCTAACAAGGAGATAACACAGCAACAAAGTGTTGATAAGGCCAAAGAAGAATTTTGTTTGAACTTTCCTTTAGTCATTTGCATAGTAAAATACACCTCCACAGTCTCCACAAGTAGTATCCCCTTACTCAAATAAGCCCCTTTCCCAAAGAGCATGCATGGCAAAAATAAGTGTGTACTGTGCCTTTAAATGAAGGTGAGAAGATATATTCACAGTGACTGTAGGTTTAGATTGTTGTGTACAGGGGAAATGTTTATCTTTCACTGTTTGAAGTGTAAAAAAATGGGTAGCTGGCATACTGAGTGGGTGCTGAGTTTGGATTCACCATTCAACCCCCATCTCTGTGCAGACACAAAATAAATAAATAAATATCTCAACCATGTGTAAATTGGCTTATTGCCAATTGCTGGGTAGAACCTATACTTGGGACTACACTGGCACTGTTGTAGCTGACAGTCACTAGCTTGGTTTTGCTCTTGTTTTGTGGCAAAACACTCCTTAATGTTTCGAGTTCCCTGCAATGTGTGCACACGTGTTCTTCAGAGGGGTAAGCCCAGAAAACTGTAACCCTACTTTCAGGGCATTTGATAAGATTCAGCTCTTAAGACACTACATTATCCTAGGTTGATAGGTCCACAAATCCTGAATATGCCTTAGCAAATTTTATGACAATATATTAGTCTATACTTATTAAAAGGATACAGAAGGACTGGAAAGCATAACAGAGAGGACATCACAGAAGCAAAGAGCTTTCCTGTGGTGAGTCCAGCTAGAACTTCCTTGAAAACAGAATAGACAAATACAACCAGCAATTTAACTTACATTATGTTAGTGATTAATAGCATTCATTGAAATCCCACTCTGCAAATGACCCCAAACTTTTATTTGGAACTTATGCAGACATTTGCATCATAAATACTATGGTTGTTCCGGAAGTGAGGGTGGAAATATGCTTGGGCAAGTGGAAACATGAGAAGAAACAGTAGAATAAGGACTAAAATAATGGCATATGTTGTTATCTAAGGTCATCAGTTCACCTGGATCATAGCACAACCTATGAATGGTTCCATTCAATAACCAGAGAGCAAGAAACTGAAACCACAGATTAAGATGACAGGAGGATAAAGGAACTGGCCTGGAGCCAGAACACAACCAGAAAGGGAAAACAAAAGCAGAGCATTGACACAGCAATGCTGTCTGAGACCCATGTGGAGTAAAACTGGATACTAAAATCACAGGAACTGTTGACTCTCAAAGGTTATCCAAATGCAGTTTGTTTTTAGCAAGGAAGAGGAACTTAGGACATATAGAGAGAATTTAGTACTGGCATGTCTTGTCCTACATGCTGTGCACAAACTGTCCTGGCCAGGTTACCTAGACACACATGTACTGGTACTTCTGTTGGTGAAAAGATGAGTAAACAGACTCAGCTGATTCATGAAGTTAAATAAAAATCACTTTCCATATCTATGCAGTCTCCTACTGAGTTTTCTTTTCTTTACTGCCATAGAAGTTGGCAGAGAATCCAAAGTGAGAAGGCAAGATGAAATCTTTCCACCATTGCCTCTTCAGTATGAAATGAAGTGGTTGGATCCATTCATTGGAAAAGAAAAAAGAGGTAGGAACCACACACACACACACTGACCGATAATTTAGATAGAGATAAAAAGCCAGTTTCTGTATAGTGGTTGAGTCTGTTGATGCAGAGATTTGTGATAGGAACGCTAAGGCTGGCAAATACAAAAGTGTGTCTGAAAGCACCAGCAGAAACAATTTACAGAAGGGCTAAAAGAATAGTGAGTGTTGGTGGCATAGAGATCAGATGGTTAACAAGACCTCAGAACATCAGTGAGCACACTGGGAAAATGAAGGACAGAACTGAAGATGTGGAGAATGAAAGGAAGATAAATAACAGGATTTGATATCAGGAGAGGGAGACACAAGGACGAGTATGTCAGCAAAGTTAGTTCAGGAAGTTTTGACAGGATGAAAAAATAAAAGATTACCATCACTGTCAACTCCAGAATTACCTTGAAGAGTGAAAGGCACACTCAAAAAGCAGTTGCTTTTTCCCAGTCAAGAGAAACATTATGACCACTCTTCATCTGATATTCCTTGTCCTCCTTGTCATATACAAGTAATCTTGGGCAGATCACACACTAGTGGTCTGGCCAAGATGACTGGAAATGACAGGTGCTTTTAGTGTTTGTGAGTTTGATGGTGTAAGACCATGAATGTGGGTTAAATCAGTATTGTTTAAAACAAAAAGCACCCTCTGTTTCTTATTTTGCTACATTAGCAGAAACACAGACTGAAGGGTGGCTTATTGGGTAAGGAAAATGACAGCTCTGGGCAGATGAGCTGCAGGTGTTGGCTGACAATAAATAGGTTTAGAAATAAAGAAGAGAAAATGAAAGTTATGGGGTGGAACATCCACCCATTCTCCTGAATATAACTGAAGAACAGGGGCCTAGTCATTGGCTTGAAGATGGCATGGCATGCTGCACAGACCCTGTCCATGAGGGTGGCCAGCTCTGTGGTCACCAGTGCTCTTACGGTGAGTGCTTTGCTCACAATACTGATTCATCAGTCCCAATAGCTATCAGATCTGGGATATGGACCTAGCTTTGGAAACTCCCTTAGCAATATACCCTAATATCCTTATTACATTAATAAACCTACAGTTCCTAAGAAGAATAAATGCAGTTGGTGATCAAAGACACACAGTATTTCACATGGGCAGAAAAACATACTGCACATGCGGGTGATTAAATACACTGACTAATTATACAATAATTAAATTACATGTGTTAGGCTCATGAATACCATGTGACCATTGCTCAATCCTAACAGGTGTATTTAATGAGTGGAATGGGGTCCTGTCACTGTGCATTCTCACTGCCTCTCCTCTGGCCTGTTTGCACCTTCTCTATGGTCTCAGTAATTCTTGCCAGACCTCAGCCTTTGTGTAGAAGCTCAGCAGTGAAGTGGCCCTTGACCCTACTGGGAACTCTTGCAAGCCTAAGGTGGGGGTAGAAATGGCCATACCAGGAACTCCTGCTGCCTGGCCAAGGTGGGAGATGAGAGTGGTGTAGTGGGTTTCTGTGGCTGGGTTTTGGTAGTGGGGGTAGGGGGAACTACAGGGGTGGCTTCTGTTAGAAGCTGCCAGAAGCTCCCCCTGTCCCATGGAGCCAGTGCCAGCCAATGCCATCTCCAGGACGGACTTCGTGCTGCTGGCCAAGGCTGAGCCAATTAGGAGTAATACTAACGCCTCTGTGATAACATATTTAAGAACAAAAGATTGAGCAGAAGAAATTCCAGCCAGGGAAGAGTGGAGTGAGAACATGGGAACAACTAGGTAAACATCAAGGTCAGTGCAGAAGGAGGGGGAAGAGGCTCTCTGGGTGCCACAGCTGAGGCCCCTGCAGCCTGTGGGGCAGACCATGGTGGGGCAGCTGTGCCCCTGCAGCCCTTGAAGGACCATCAGGGTGCAGAGACCCCCCTGCAGCCCATGGAGGAGCCCATGCTGGAGCAGGTGGATGCATGAAGGAGGCTGTGACCCCTTGGGAAGCCCAAGATGGAGCAGGGTCCTGCCAGAGACCTGCAGCCCGTGGAGAGGGAAGCCCACGCTGGAGCAGGTTTTTCCTGGGTAGGGGGACCCACATCAGTACAGCTCATCCATGATGGACTGTACCCCGTGGAGGAGTGACCCACAGGACAGCACTTTGGGAAGAGCTGCTGCCCGAGGGGTGGACCACATTGGAGAGGTCCATCAAGGACTGACTCCCATGGGAGGGACCCCCCAGGAGCAGAGGAAGGACTCCTCTCCCTGAGTAGCAGCAGAAACAACAACTGATCACAACCCCCATTCCCCATCCCCCTGCACCACTGGGGGGGAGGAGGGAGAACATGGAAGGAAAGAGGGGTGTAGAGGGGGAAGGTGTTTATAAGACTGTTTTATTTCTCACTTTTTGGCTCTTATCACGTTAGTAATAAATTTAAGTACTATCCCCACTTTGAGTCTGTTTTCCCAGTGAAAGTAATCAGTAAGTGACCTCTGCCAGCTGTTAGCTCAACTCATGAATCCTTAGCTGTTTTTTTCCTCTCTCTCCTCTATCCAGTTGCAGAGGGAGAGGGAGGGAGGAGCAGCTTTAGTGGGTACCTGGTATCCAGCCAGGATCAACCCACTACAGCTAGGAATAATCAGTCACCCCTGATTATTTGCACCTCAGGTTTGCAAAACTTAAGAGAACCACTGGCTGGTGATGGGACCTGGCCCCACTGCTTGAGGCACAGCTCCTGCCTGTTGAGAAACACCAAAAGGCAATAGATGTGGGTATTTCACTGATTCTCAAAGGGGATTTTTAATAGGTATACCTTTGTGCATATACATACCCTTGAACACTCTCTAGCAAATATAGTATGCACGTTATTACCTTGAATCCATAATTGTTACTGTTGTTGTGATTGTAGTTGATTATTGATTAATTTAACATTTAAGGGCTTCTATGATTAAGTGCTGTTAAATCCTTCAGACATATATTATCGACCAAGTCTGAGCCTAAGTTTGGATCCAACCGCACCCAAACTCCTCTCTGAGAAGGAATTTAGAAAGCAAGGGGATCCACTCTGAATCTTGCAACTAAGTGAAGGATCCCCCTTACCCTTTTCTCCCTTAAGCCTTTTAAACCCCTGTTCTCCATATAAATCACTCTAAATTTATTCTAATTTGCTTTTTCTTTATATGTATTATCCATGTAATAAATAGTAGAGTGAACCTTTCCATCAAACTTCGTTGTGCTTTTGCAAATTCATATTAAGGTTTGGTTTCACTATTACCTTTGATGGTGATTCTTTAAGTGACGTAAACCACCTATTTTTTGACAGATACAAAGCAGGAAGAGGTTGTAAAACAGTTGAAATTGGAAACCTTTCAGGCTGCAAGGGTAAAAGTGCCAGGTTCAACACATCCTTCTTTGCCATCATGCCAACCACACAAGTAATAGTTTTGCCACAAAAAAAAATATCAGAAAGGCAAGCTGGTGCCAGCTCCAAACCCCCACCCCCCAAAAAAACCCAAACAACCAAACAAAAAAAAAAAAAAACTCCAAAAACCAAAACACAAACAAACAAAAAAACCCAAACATCAAAACCCCACAAAACATTAGCAGTGAATCAGGTGATACACTCCATGTTTGGAAATCTTTGGACAAAAGAAATATTCCAGGCCAGAGATCCTGAAATGCCCTTTAAGGCTGGCAGGAAACAGACTTTCTTAGATTTGTATTGCCTGAAAAAACAAATACTCCTGAAAATTCATCTCTTGGCCCACTTCTGCATCCATGTTACAACAGGCTTCAAGCAGAAGTAATCAGAGGCAACACAAACATCAGAGGTGTACTTGCCATTACTAAGGCAAAACCAAAATGCACAGCACTGTGTAATGTCAGTGATTGATTCTGTACACCCTGAGGCAGTGGTGCCTGTGCCATTTGTAATTATTATTATAGTGGAGTTATAACCATTAGCCTGCTAGTCGTATGTTGGTTTCGTTGCTCTTGTTGTTGTTGCAGTCTTAGGTGTCCATCTACCAATTCTGGTATCAGTTATACACATCCTCAACAGATTCTACACTGGATCATGTTGTGGGTCTCTTATGCAGTGTTTGAATTACAGGCACTTCGGTTTTCTTCAGTACTGGGCTGCAACATGTACCATTTGTGCAGACTAAAGAAATACGTTGTACAATTTATTGTTTGAATAACTGAAGTCTCAACAGCAAAGCATTGCTATCAGTCTGGTGACAATCATACCAACATTAGTAATCTAATTAATATAATTATTACAGAAAAAGCCACATTAATTAGCAGTTAAAACAGATGTATGGAAACTTCCCAGTACCTGCCTACCCTGTTCTCTGGTGTAAGAATCACCCTTCCACTATCACTCTGGTCCCAGAGGTTGACAGTGAAAAAGGAGAGTTATGGTGATTTGTTGGTGTCCCTTATTCTTCACTGGGAGAAGTTTGATGCTGTTGGTGGGGGCTTCCTTACTCTAGGGTCTGTGCTTGGATTTATTTTTCTATATCCTGTAACATGCACCACATCTTCCTCTTTCTTTATTGCTTCACAATTCCTTATTATAACAAAATTCACTGTCTGTGGTTTAGTTTATGTCTGATACTTGCTCTTTGTTCTCTTTTTTTTTTTTTTTTTTTTTTTTCCCTTAAAACCGGTTTTATCCAGCTCCCAAGGCCACATTCCTTTAGTGACTGGTAATCGACCACTGGTGACTTGTTTATGACCCTGAGATCTCTGGTGTCATCCTGTGCCTGTACTTTCAAGGCCTCTGCTATCACCCTGCACTCGATACTCTTCCAGACGCTTCTAGGTCACAGAAGTAATGACCTATTTGCACTAACTATAGTTACACAAAAAGTACTATAACAGCATGAAGTTAACTAATGTTAAAACAAGTTAGATAATATTAAATGTAATCTGATTGTTAGGCAACTGCTGTTACAGCTAAACAAACAAATGTAAAGTCCTAAGCAGGATAAAACAAGCTGAGACAAAGCAGCTGTTGACAAATCTCAGCCTCGAAGCAGTACAAAACTAAATCACAGCCTCCAGCCTCTGTACCAGCAATGACACCACCATTTTACTTGGGCTTCAAAGCTACACCATCAAGACACAGTTTCCTGAGAGCATTTCCATTTGTAACCCCGTGAGTTTTACATCTATCAAGATACCCTGGTAACATAGCTCATGTTTTCTCTGATGCAGCTTGACATACTTTAATATATAGTATCCTGATAGTTTTATCTGGGTGTAGAGTCCTAATAGTCTTAGCACATTCCAGTATGGTTCTCTTCTAGGGTTAATGACTAGATACTTCCCTGTTCTAGAAACCTTCAAAATTCACTTTATACATCAATGGTAATACAATACATGCACACAACACTTTTCAACTGCATTTCCTTAATATCTGTCTAATTATGGCATATTACTAAATTTAAATCTGATTCTTTTCAGGTTATGATAGCCTGCTTTTATTAATGAAGGACCAAAACAAGAATGCCCAACCACTGTAAAAGAATACCTTGTGGGTAGAAGAGTTTGAAGCGTGAATGAGTAATTTCAGCCCGAGCAAAATCTGGCTGACTGCTGGAAGTTCAGTGTTAAGTGCATTGGATGTGTAGCTGTGAACATCCATGGGGATGAACTTCTGGGCAGGTAATTCCAGTATGCAGGCCTGCAGGTGATTTTGGAGAGGTGACAGAAGGATGAGTAGTTTGAGATTCAGATTATTGTGTGCAGGGAATACGATTCTGGATGTTTGCTTGAGTCAAAATGTGAGAATCAGGAGATGGGAAGATTATTTCAAATAAGGATCCATGTAAAGAGATTGAGAAATGGATGAGTCAGTCTAGGAACCATTTGTGGATCAGACATGTGAAAGCTCATCAGAGAAACAGGATTAGGGAACTGAATGAAAGAGTAATGGCTATGCCTGTTAGATTGCCAGCCTGAGGCATGTGATACAATCAATAACAGCAAACATCAGTGACCCACAGAAACATGAAGATTGGGAAAACAGGAAAGGGAAAAGAAGGCAGAGGAATAAAAAAACCCACATAATGCATTAACATGATAACTGGAAATACATCCCACATGCGTGACTTCAGGAGTTATTGACCCAGCTGGAGGCCTTTGTTCCGAGGGTTTGGTGACCGTGACCAGCCTCCAAGGTCTGAGGATGAAGCAACAGTTGCAAGAGCTGAATGACCTTCAGTCATCCTGACTGCACAAGCAGTGCATGATAAACATGAAAAGTGTTACAGAGGCATGACAGAAGACAGTGAACAAGAGGGGGAAGAACTGAAATTACCAGTTGTCTGTGACCTTTACAGTTTTAAGAAGCTCAAGGTTGATAGGTGCCTGGGATTTAGTTCTCTGAAACACTTTTCTGCAATGAAGACTCTGTTCATTATGCCTTTATCTTCACTAGAAACTCTTTCAGAGTGAGATATTCTGACCTGGATAACTAAGTTGTATCAGGAATGGTCATAGATATGAAACAAAATAGAAAATTGCTAGAATAGGAATGATAGAAGTGAAGGTGCCCCTCCAAATATCTGCATTTGCAGAGGTTGGGGACACAGTTTTGTGTTTGAAATTGTTGACAGAACACAATTTGCAGGATAAAGGTGGAGGTTCTTCTGTGACTATAAATAGAATGGGTCCTCTGTCATATAAAATCAATGAAACGCCATAACGAAAAATGAGTGTTTGCATCACAATTAAGGCACATAGAATACTAAAACTATTCTGCTGGTTTATAGCCCTTTGAAAGACATGCTATTCATGGCAAGGTGAGGACTTGGGAGATTGGCGAGGAGTCAAGGACAGGGCTTGGTGTGCATGATCAAGTCTCAGTCCACAAAGTGAACATGCTGTGCCTGCTGATAATCATCAGTTCACAGTGACCCCAGCTTCCAGTTACTGCAACAATGAATTGTTTGATGTGCAACCATGTGAGCATGATAATCGCCTGTCAAAGAGAAAGGAGTACGTAAGTGGAGGCAGGGACAACCCTGAGCTGAGCCTCAACTGGATGCTTTCCCTGACTGACTGCTTCTCCCAAGGGCAGCAGGGCAGGGCTGGCAGCCACGGCCATCCTAACACCCCAGCTGGGAAGCAGGGCAGGCGGGGGCAGTCCCAGTGACTGGCATTGGGCAATGCTGGGATGTCATGGATCAGCGTCAGCACCAGGCCCAGCGAGGGGAACCAGGGTCAGACACAGCTCCAGGATGGCTGGTCAGGGCCCTGGGTATGGATCCAGGTAGGGACATGACCTAGATCTAGGTAACAAGAAAAAAATGGAAACAGTTTGACAGCATCTCCATGAGTGAAATAGTGTTTCTTTCAGTGAAAACAGATTTTTTACCTATTATTGGTGAAGATGATGAAAATAATGAGACTGTCTGCCTTCACTATTTTGAGAATTATGGAAAGTCAGTGCAATGGATCAGTAACGTTTTTCATGTTTCAAGATGCAGGGAACAATACTGTTACTGATGGCGGGTTTTGATTGGAAGAAAATTAACTTGTGTGGACTAACAGTGTTAGTGACCTGACCTAGAGTCTATGCAGACTCACTCTTGACAAAAATCAACATAACATAGAGCAACTGTAATGGAATCTGGACATCTAGGTGAGCTGAAACATATGAACGAGACATGCCATGGACTGAAATTAAAATGCATGTGACCCCAAGACAGATGGAAATTGAAAACAGGGTGTATTTAGTCCATGGTACCTCCATTTTTGAATACTGCCATTGATAATAACTTGCAATCCTAGTGCCAAAAGCTCTCTTCCTTATTCTTTACCTCATATTCTATCTAACTGCCCATTTTCTCTTTCCCTGAGCCCACCTTTTCACTGTCCCTACCCATACCTGCTTGTCTCTGCACAGATTTCTCCCAAAATAAACAACTCTCCCCATATTACTTCTTTCAAATTGGCCTTAATTTGGCTACTCCTGATGTTCCTTTTCAACCTTGGGTCTCCAACACTGTTACCTCAGCAATTTGGCCCAGTGCAGTGTAACTGATATAACTGCTGTATCAGCCTTCAAGAAGAGCAAGCTTATATCCTGACACCACCTTCCAATAATTAATTCATGGTTATTATGTTTCATGGACTCCCTTACTTTTTGAAAGCGCTCTCCTGTCCACAGTTCAGCCATTGCAAACATCAGGGTCATTACACCCAATTCTGGTTTATGTTGCTGATTTTAGGAGCTCTCTAAACACAGGCACAGAGTGTAGTTTAGAAAAGAGACACTGTTTGCTCTTTGCAGGGTGCAAGGTGGAGGTTTCCACAATTCAAGCACACCATGGGCAAAAAGTAAATACCTTCATGCAGTAAATTTCGCATAAACCCACCTATCTAATACATATTCTCTGCTTAACAAATGCATATTTATTTGGGTGATGTAATCTTAGATTGCTTTATTTGGATGAATCTTACAAGATAAGAAACCCAAAGTTCTTTTCTTCATTATGCAACTTCTATTGTGGAAGTTATCTGACATGATTAGTTATGCTTACAAAAGGTGAGAAAATTCAGCCCGAGGAGGGATTCCACTCAAAGACATGAATTTTATTGTCCTGCTGGTCACATCTCATTTGTAGATAGCTCCTGTTTGCATAGTATACTCAGCTCTTGACCAAACAGAGGCCATGTCTGACAGCAGGAGGAAGGGACAGGGATGCCACACAAACAGCACTAGGCTGGGAGGCATGCTCTGACAACTTGGAATCTGGAGAAGGTGAAGGTCAAGGATCCCCAAAAGGTTAAGCACTGACTGGCAAAGAAACCAAAAAGCCTCGGGCAACAAGAAAACCATTACAGGATAAGCACCTGAAGCTGATCTGCTGCAACAGACTCCTGATTTCTCCGCTGTAATGGGAAGTTGTGGCGTGCCTGTGAGGGTGTGCAAGGCTAATTAGAAATGCAGCATGATATTGAGTTTGTCTTAACAAAGAAACAAATTTTAATTTCTCACTTTCATTACACATGTTGGGCCCATGAAACCTGGTTGGCATGTTGAGAAGGATATTCAACTCTGTAGCAACTGATTTTCAGATCACAGAATCATAGAATACCTCAAATTAGAAGAGACCCATAAGGATCATCAAGCCCAACTACCTGCTCCTCACAGGACTTTCTAAAATCAAACCACATGACAAGGAAAGTTGTTCAGATAGTCCTTGAACTCTGACAGGTTTGGTGACACAGCCACCTTCCTGAGGAGTTTATTCCATTGACTAGGCATCCTGTCAATGAAGAGCTTTTTCCAAATGTCCAATCTGAACCTCCCTAAGCACAGCTTCATTACATTTCCTATTGCTGGTCACCAGAGACAGGAGATCAGCACTGCTCCCTCCACTGCTCCCTGTGGTGGTACATTTTCTCCCCTCCTCAGGCTGCTCCACAGTCTCAGGAATTCTCATTAGGACTAAGCCTTGAGCAGTGACTTAGGCAATGAAGCTTTCCTCGACTTTATCTCACGCATGACTAAAGCAGGAAGGCACTGTCCACAGCAGGAGCTTCAGCTGGCTAACAAAGGACAAGAGATAGTCAGCCATCCCCTGACAGTCTTGGAACATTACTTGCCTGAATCATCCTGGAGATTGACAGATGACTGAAGCCAAGCATTTTGTAACCCTATAAATAGCAGTTTTAAGTGAGACCCTTGGAGCTCTCCTAGACCTCAGTGGGCTGCATGTGCCAGCCTCTCACTGTGGGTGGATGCCTCTCAGAGCTGGCCAACTCTAATACTTGGAGGACTGAAAGTCACTGAAATCTGAAAACTGGGTTGATAGCTCCACTCCTCACGGCTCAGCCTTTCACCTGTTGGGAGATGCAAAGGCATTCCACATGAGTATTTCACTGATCTGGGGATGGTGGTGGTGGTGTGGAGTGGTAGAATTTCTAACAGGTACCTCTGAATGTACTGGCTTTGAATACCCTATAGCAAGTATAGTATGAATATTGCCAACTCAGATTTATAATTAAGTTACTTCTGTGCTTATGGTAAACTCTATTGAATCATTTTGTAATGTTAAATTAGATAATGACTAAGCTCCTAAATCCTTCAGACATAAAAATGTTGAGTAAGCCTGAAGCTAAGTTTGACCTAATGGGAGGGTCTCCCTTATCCTTCAGCACTCTTTCTTTTTGCATCCCAGACTCCGTGATTTTAAACAAGTTCTGATCCAGTTTTCCTTCATATGCTTTATCTATGTAGCAATAGAGTGACCCTTGCCGTTTAACTCTCTTAAGTCATGCTTTCACAAAATCATATAAACCCTTCTTTTGTTAATACCTTCGATGGTGATTCTTTAAGCAACCAAAGCACTCATTCATGACACCCACCTTGAGGAAGCTGTAGGCTGCAATGGGGTCATCCCTCATCCTTCTCTTCTCCAAACTGAGCAAACCAAGTAACCTCTGCCACTCTTCATAAGTGTTACACTTGAGGCTGTTCACCATCTTGGTCACTCTTGGTCACTCTTCTTGTCACTCTCTAATAGTTTGATGTCATTCTTATATTGAGGTGCCCAAAACGACACACAGAACTTCCCCTACAGAGATGAGCCTGCATCAGTGTAGAGCAGCACAGAGCAGGACAGCCACCTCCCTCAAGCAGCCTTTGTCCGAATTAAGGTGCAAATGAGACCGTATGCCAATGTCAACAATACAGATTTTATTGAAAAATAAATGTGAGGTAGAGAGATAAAAATAGTAAAAGAAATAGAAAAGAGGTGGGGTGGGGAGAGAGAGAGAGATCAAGCAGAAAATCCATCACGTCTGAATCCAGCTATGTCCCCTTGATCTATCCTCAACCCAGGCTATTCAGTGGTTGGAGTCCCAGGTCATTCTTCTGATGGTACCACCTTTATATAGTCCAAGTTCTGAGTATCTACAGAGGCATATTCCTAATTTACATGCAAAGCAAGGATAGATAGGCGAGTCTTCCTTGCATGTTAAGTGAGGATGGGTGTGTCCTCTTGCTGTGCATGTTTCCTCCAAGATTTTGAGGGTCTTTGATGGTTGTCGGTGGTCACAGATGCTGTCTGTCCCACAGCTTGGGGTCATCCTTCTTTGACTGGTGATATGCGTATGAGCAGTTGTTTCCCTTTCACAGTTTGCCAAAGTGGGAATTTTTGTCTGGATGCATTAACCGGGATGTGCTAACCAGATCTCCACTTCTTCCAGGAATTAGCTCCTTCCTGTTGCTCCCTTCTGTGCTTATCTCAAGTTCCTGGTGTGATGGCTATCACATGTCTTACCTTATGGCAAGTTCCTTCTCTGGCCTTAACAGTGTTTCACACAGGCAACTGTGCTCTTTAGCTCCTGATAATCCTTTAATTTGCACATATAACCAGGATTACCCTGTCCCAGCTGGTGAATCCAGCACTTCCTCTTTTTACATTTCATACAGTTGATGATTGCCAAAGCTCTCCAGTCAATCTAGATCTCTCTCTAGGATCTCTCTATCCTTGAGGGAGTCCACAGCTCCTCCTAATTTAGTACCAGGGGCAAACTTACTTAATGTATGTTTAACTTGTGTGTCAAGATTGTTTATAAAAGCATTGAAGAGCCCTGGCCCTAAAACTGAGCCCTGTGGGACCTTGCTGACTGGCTGCCAGCCTGATGTAACCCCACTTACTATAACTCTGAGCCCAACTGGGCAGCCAACTGTTCATGCAATATATTATGGACTTATGTCTAGCTGTGTGCTGGACATTTTGTCCAGAAGAATACTATGAGATGGTGACTATCAATGTTGTTTCTTTGTTGCTGGTGCTACCCCAGTCTCTGAGTAGCCTTTTAATTCTTTATTTCTCTCCCTACTCTTCCACACCCCCTGCCCGGTTTCTGTTGCCTCTTGTACATTCCTATATCCTTTAGATTAATTACTAAGTTAGCAAATGTCATGCCCACCTACATGAAAGGTCAGCCTGACACTGGTGCCAGGGAAGGTTGTGGAGCAGAGCATCTGGAGTGTCATCATACAGCCCACACAAGACAACCAGGGAATCAGGCTGTCATGTCCCATTCCTAAGAGGAAGATTTGCAGGTGCCCGTGGTTGAAAAGGAACAATAAATGCCAGAGGGACCAAAAAAACTCACGAAGTTTTACTAGTAAATTATACAAGTGGTATAAGTTCTGCCCTTATCTTCTAGTAATAAGAGAAATAGGGAATTAAAGAAAACAGGGAAAAGGTGGGGGGAAGAGACAAAGAGATGCAGAGAGCACAGATGGGAGAGGAAAGGAGATCATCAGTTCTAGGTCTAGTGTTGATCTAGCTGACAGGGTGTCCAGGGTGCTGGGGATGCTACCGGAGCTTTGGGGGCTATCTTTTTATAGGTAGTTTTCCCTGCCCCGGGATTAGGTTTCTCACTTTTCCTATAAATGAGTTAGCATGCACAGTCTATTCTTCCAGACCTTTCTGGAAATGGTATGGGGCGCTTTGAGGGTCTTTGTTGAACTCAATCCTTAGGTCAACAGTTCATGCCTGCTTCTTGACCTCACCTCTGAATTTGTGCTGCTTTTTGTGTTGTTTAGTCTCCACAGACCAGATCAGGGAAGTGGCCCCAGGAAGGTGCTGCTCTGCCTCTATACAGCCCCCCTCTCCAGCCACATCCTTTTCCAGCTTGCACAGTGGTGGCAGGTTATTGGTGGCTATAAAAGTGCATTAACTCCTTGTTGTCCAGGTTTCTACACAGGTCTAGCCAGCATGGGTTTATGAAAGACAGGTCCTGGTCTCATTTTATGATAAGGTAATCCACTTAGTGAATGAGGGAAAGGCTGTGGTTGTTGTCTATAAGGAAAAAAAACCACCACCAACAAAAAAAAAACCCAACAAAACAAAAACCAAAACCACAAACAAAACCCACAAAACAACAAACAAACAAAACCCCAAAACAAAAAGCCAAACAAACAAAAACTAAACCCACAAAACCTAAATAAACAAAAAGAGTGGGACTGGGCTATTATAATATAAAGTTATTGACAGTCATTCATATGTTTCTTGGCCAGCTGTGTCAGCTCAGCAGCTTTAGATAAGTTATCCGTAGTTTCACTTGTTGGTTCCTTTATCAGGAAATTTGTATGCCACTTCCTTACCTGTGCCTGTTTCTGCCAGGAATCACTGTTCTTCTCATCCTCAGTATGTTTAACTTTGGGATTGTTGAGTCAGGTTGGTCTTGGCATCCAACACCAAAGCCAGTCTGATCCCTGTTCTTCATCCACCGCCTTTTGCAAATAGAGTAAAGTCTGAGTTGCTTCACCCTCACTTAGGCAGAGCATCCTGTTTCACCATGTTGCAAATAGTCTGATAAAAGAATCAAGATTTGATCATATAGAAGAAGTAGTTGGGATTTAAAGGTAGGAAATTCTGAGGCATAATGTACGGGATTGTTAGGAGTGTTGTGTTTGAAGTGTGCATCCACTGAAACTTCAGCAAGATGTTACTGGACCCTTTATGCTGCTTGGAGAGCCCCTTACCCTTTCCATCTTGATTTGAGTATCAAGGATTCCAATCAGTAGAGCGAAGTAGAATTGACCAATTATTGTTTTAGTATAAAGATATATAACTAATGGAACCAATCACTGTAAAGGTTAAATTTAAGAAAGGGTTTATGTAAAAAAAAAAAAAAAGTATAAACATGAATGGATTTTGTTGCTTAAGAGAACATGTTTGGAGGAGTGATCCCCCGTGTTCTCAGTGCACTGAATAAAAAAGTGTCTGCTTATTCACATCAAATTGTTACTGGATAACTTTTTTTTTAACCCATTTGGTGACAACCAGGTCAGATAGAGTATCGGCCTCCATTATTCTTTCTCCAAGGGTTGAGTGAGTGGCTCAAGTACATTTAAAAGTTAGAGTCTAAATTATGATGCTTGCACTGATTATTAAAATTTTGACCCAATTTAGTTAACAGAAATGTTATGTAATAGGAAAGCATTGCCAATTGCTAGAAAACCTGTGTAACAATAAGCTACACTGATTGCTAAAATCTTTACATAATAATAAAGCTCTAATTATAACTACAGACTTGTGGCCAGTTCTCGCTCTACCCAGGATCCTGGAAAGAACCCGTCTGTCACCTTAGGGTTGGGTGACAAGTGGCTTGGAGCCAAAAGGTAACTACAAAGGGAAAACAAAAGCTGAGCGTGACTCAGAACCCTCTCCTAAGACTCACGTGGAGGCAGCAACTGTTTGCTTCCAGGAGGTTATATATATAAGGCCTATCTGAGGGCAGTTTGTTGTCAGCAGTGAAGTGAAACTTGTGAGACAGAGAGGGTTCAGCAGCTGCCATGCCCTCCATCACATGCCAGTGCCATATCCTACAAGTCACACCAGCCGGCTTGGAGACATGCTTCCTGATGCTTGTGTAAGTACACAATGTATCTATAAAGCTTAATAAAAATTATTTTATCTTACTATACTGCTATATAATCAGCTTTGTACCCCTGACTGCTACTCAGGATACAAACTTTAGGTGAGATCTATTCAGTATGGTGGTGTCACCTGTTCAGAACTTTAACTTAGACCTTTTAGGCCTTCTGGTAATTTTGTGAAATAATCTTTAGGTATTGTACTGCTTGAATATGTTTTCTTTTAAATATTTTTCCCCATCTATCCAGCTTTTACAGGGCCTTGTTCAGCCCTCAGTTCTTCTAACTGAAGTCTCAGTTGGTCCCTCAACTCGCGGGAGGATGTGAGAGAACCACTGTACTTTTCTTAGCAAAAAACGTGACGCGCCTGCAGCGGAGAGCTGCGGGATCCCCCTGGAGACCTGAGAGGGCAGGAAGGGAGGCAGGGAAAGAGGCTTAAAGGGAGGAGGGGCTCAGTCTGGAGAGCTCTGAGAAACCGAAAGCCCGGTCTGACGGCGCTGCCAGCACTGCACCCACGGGGACAGAACGTGCCCTGCCCGGCCCTGCCCCCGCCGCCTTTGTGGCGCTCCCTCAGCGGGGCCGAGTGGGCGGTGGGAAGCGCCGGCACCGCCTCTCCCTCTGCCCGCCCCGCCCCGGAGCTCCCGCCCCGCCGCCCGACCTCGGCACCGGGGTCTCCTTCCGCCTGCACCGGGGCCCACGGCCGCTGGCTGCGGGAGGCTCGCCGGCTCCGGGCTGGGTGAGGACCTGCGCGGCGGCGGGCAGGGAGGGCAAGGGCGACAGGGAAAGGAGCGGGCCGAGGGGCGGCGGGGGCCATGTCGCCCTCCGCTCCGCTCCGGCCGCGGGGCCGGGGATGCGGCGGCTGCGAGGAGCCGCTGCCCGGGAGCTGCCGGCCCTGCGGAGGGCTGGGGGCGGCCACGGGGGCCGATGCCGTGGCTGGGCCGCGGAGGCGCCGTGGGGAGTGGGGGAGGCCGCGCGGAGCCGCCCGCGGCCCCGGCGGGAGCGGCCGCGGGGTTCGGCGGGGCTCGGGGCTGCGGGGAAGCGGCGAGCGGCGGGGTCCGGCTGGCAGCTTGCTGCTCGTCTCGTAGCAGGACCCATCGGTCCCGCAGAAACGATTAAGGTCAATTAAAAAGCGTCCTGCGGGTGCCTGAGCGGGGACAATGCGATCCGCAGGCTCCGGAAACATCACCCATCGCCGATCGCCTGAAGGACGCAGAAGTTTATTTACTGTATTTCTCCGTAGGGTATGGCAGTTCAGGGAGATGTTATTGAGAGGTAATATTAAAGAAGAAAGAGGGGAAAAAAAAAATCCCAAACCGGAAAAAAAAAAAAAAAAAAGTAATAGCTTTCAGGATTCCGGACTCGCAGTGTGGGGAATACCAGTCCCTTGTGTTTAAGCGCTGCTATGCAAGTTCTATGTTCGTGATTTTTTGCTTCAGCCTTTCCTGTAGGCATCACAATGTGTGCGGTAAGGAGCTGGTGCTCCGCCTTGTGTAAGAGAGACACCTGCAGTCCTGTATTGTGTTTGAACGGATAAAATGAAATGCTAAATGAAAAGCTAAATGAAAAAAAAAAAAAAGAGGGGTTTTAAAGAGGTACAGGTTTGGTGTTTCTGTCTTCTGAGTTGCCTGAGTAGTGTAGTTAAAAGAATTGTCTTGCTTATTCCATCTGCAGAGGCAGATGGAAATGTGAGAAAAAAATTCAAGTACTCCATCAACGCTTTGCAACTTTCTTCATGTGCTTCAGGAGATACGTTTCATATGCTCTTGGCATCAGTGAAAAACAGGCATCAGGTAGAACGCGAATTGGTTATCCCCTGGAGCACTGATTGTATTTCAGAAGCCCATAGGAATGCTGGTGGTTGTTTTCCTAGAAGTTGTTAGAGGTTGACTCAACTCTTTCTAGGAGCTCTGTGGTAAGGTTGGCCATTTCCCCACTCCTAACTAGCCTCCTGGGAGGACTTAAAAATAAAAGAAAACAAACCTAGCTCATGTGAGTCCTGGTAAATATTTTCTTCCTCTCGCATCTGAGAATGATGGGAGTAACTTGCTACTAACATCAAAAACTCCTGACTGGGCTCTTATCACCCTGTTCCCATGAACTAACCAGCCAGCTTCCCAAAACATTTAGACAGACATTCCTGGCAGAGAAAACAGACTTGGGTTAGTGATCACTTTCATATTAGTGTCCTGTACTCTCTCGATGGCTGTGTCAGTATAAAAGTTCCCCTGAGTCTCAAAGCACAGTCTTGGCAAACTCACTGAGGTAGTTCTGAAGATGTTTACCAGGGACCATTAGTTCAGTGTCTTCATGTGGCTCACTGCAGTGAGCTGGGAGGCACTTCAGTAGTAAAGAATCAAGCCCTCCTTGTAGTTCAACCTTGAGCAGTATTTATTTTTTTTCCTCAGGAAACAGTGTATTGTCTGATGTTTGGCAGAAGAAAACATTACAGCATGATTCATACCAAGTCTATTATGGGCTGTTTCGGTTTCCTTCTAAACAGAAGCTAAAACTGTTTCTGCAGTTCACATGCTTGCCAGGTTTTTAGAAGTTTTATTTTGTCGTTTCGGTTCTGTTCTCTACTTAAAGCACGGGTGTGTTTTTGCTCCTCTCCCATCATCTTCAAGAAAAATAGTTGTAAATCATTAAAATACTCTGATTTGCTGGAGGCTGTCTTCCAAACACTTTTTAAAAGCCAACAAATTATCAACTAATATGTTTTCTGCAGGCAACAGTAGTAGTTGGTAGTACAATATTTTTATATTTTATACATTTCTAAAAATTACACTAAAAGGTGTTTCCCAAATATTTTGTTTGCCTTTTTTTTTTTTTTTCCTCCTCTTCTGTGTTTGACGAAAACCAATCAAAAGTGGCCTTTTGTTTTGGCTTAGTCACCTCTTATAAGCAGAGATGCAATATGCACGTGGCCAGGTGAGGGTGGTGTGCTCATCAGGCAGTTCTTTTGCCCATAGTGGACCACTTGAGCTGCCTACTATGACCTTTTGAGCCACCACCTGGTTTTATTGGCTTCTGGCTCTGGGCTGCAAGCAGGGGAAGTGTTTTCTTAAATCCTACATGTGCTGAGCTTGCTCAGTTTCGTTTTCTGCGGCCATGAGCAGTGGATTGGACATGTGAGAGTTTGTCACAGGGTTTGTGGTCTTTCTTGGTCCTAATCAATGCAGTAATTAACCTGTGTGATGCTGAGCCTCTCTTCTCTTTGCTGAAGCTAATAATCATGAGAGAGCAATACTCCCTTCCCCCTAATTTGAAAGGGGTCACTGAAGACAGCAAAGGAAAAATAAAGCAGCAGGAGGCCAAGAAGGTGTGATTCAACTATCTTAACTCCTAGAGCTGTTCATGGTTTGCTAACTATGAGGGCTTGTGAAAAACCAAAGCCTGCTGGTTACTCTTAAGAGGAGGAAAGAAAAAAGAAAAGACAAGGAAAAGTGGTGAAAATTCCCATTGTGGTTTTAGCATTATAGGTGACTGCCAATATTTGCCTGATTCTGAGCACTAATAAAAGGAAACTGTTGCTTCACAGCAAATTGGACTTCAGCATCTGCCAGGAGATCTTCTGATGTGTTATTAGTAATCAAGGGTATAGAAGACTCTCCAGTGGTATTGTTGGTATGGGTCATTGCTCCTTCGGAAAAAGTAGCACTTGCAGTTTATTGATTATTGTCCCTTCTAGGAGCAAAGACCAGTGAGGACCTCCTGTTCTTCCAGTGAGTGCTCCACATCTGTCTGAAGAAACACTGAAGTAAGTGATTTTTTTTCTTTTTAAATTAAATTGTGAAAGCTGTTTTATTGTCTATTCTGGTTTACCCTGAAGCACCACAAGTAGTAGCATTGATTGATGCAACTGAAGATGTAAAAATGAGGAAGAGTGTAGGGTTGGGGAAAATGTAAGCTTCTCAACCTGTCTTGATTACTTCAAGTCTTTCTAAGCTATACTTAAAACTGTTACAGCCACAGTTTTTCACAGAACCTTAGTACTTTCCCTTTGCTGACAGGGAATGGATTTTTTATTTTTTTCACACATTTGATTGCTAGATGTTACTAGGATGTTTCTGACTATCATTTGTATTTCTGTTTTAATTCTCAGCAGTTTTGCATCTGCAACGGGCAGTGGAAATATTGAGCAAAAAAACTGTAGGATTTTATACTTAGAGGAATTGCAAGGAAGCTCATTTAATGGAAGAATTGATAATGTAACTTACATATGCAGGATACTTCATCACTCACCAGAGAAGCTATACTTCTTAAAAACACTCCTGTGATCTTGAAACTAGTAGTATGCCTTCACCCTGGGTATAAATGATCTCCATGAAATGCAAATATGCCAAAGAGCTCTTCTAGTATGTGAGAGATCTCCATGGCTGAAATTCAATGCATGTCAGCCAGTATTCTGCATGTCGGTTGTAAACCTTTCTCCAAATAGCGGTCATTAGGTGTTGAATAATAAGGGAGCCGTACTTTTAAAAGGGAATGTCTTACAACTACTGGAGGTGTAAGTTCTTTAAATGTGCCTTAGAACTTGTAGATTCTTCAGAGGTCGAAGCACGTTTCTCTGAATATCACTGTTGTTTCTGTGAAACGTTGATGGGAAGTAGAAAATTTGCAGCTGTAGGCATTTTCTAAAATGAAGTAATTCCGTCCAAGAAGCAACTTTTAACTCTGCTTCATTGTTAGCTTGACCCTCTTCCATCGTAGTGGTGCTCAAAACTAGAAAAGCATGAGCCATAGATGTATAGAGGTATGTATTTCAGTTACATACATGAGCATACATACATACAGAGGCAAGGATACTCCTGTAAAAAGGTATGATGGTAGTATTAGAAAAACTTTCATCTATACATTTCTGAACAGAATATTTAGTCAATTTGTGTGATGAATCCTGTCTCTGTTATTAATGCCTTTTCTCTGTAAATCTTTTGCTTTTCTGTTAAAAATTACTTTCTCAGGCTTACAGCTATTTGTCAAAAGTGAACATAAGTTTTTCCCTGAGAAGTATAAGCAATACATGCCTGGTTGATACCATCAAGCAATCAAATACAATCTTGAAGATTTCATTTTGTTTTGAGCAGTGTTGATATGTTGCTTGATATCATGGGGAAGTTAGAATTTTAAAATTCCTTGTGAAGCATGGCTCTTCCCAATGCCTTGAGTCCACAGTGCTTGCAGAAAATTCACTTTTATCTTTCAGAATAATCTCTTTGAGCTCAGTTTAGGTGCTGTTTATGACAAATTCAGATTTTTCTGTATCTAGTGCTTCTGGCTGTTGCTATGTGGCATGGTGTTTATCTGTATTATCTCATTCATGGTGAGAAGAATGACCTCTTTCCTCTTGCCCTGTTGACCGCAGTTCCCATGACACTTGTGGCATTGTTGCTGGCTGCAGTTCTACAGCTGTGGGACTGTGGATCGGTTGCCAAATGCCATGAAGTGCTTTTTCTTTGTTTTTTTTTTTTTTTATTTTTGTGCTGTCTCTGAATAAGTTTTAAAATTGAATTACATAATTTTAATTTCTCAACTTTAGAATTTCCAAGCTCCCTCCAAGTTTTAAGGCACATTCAAAGATTGAAGCGTCTCCTCATTATTCTACACTTCACTGTTGTTGCTGTGAAGTGTGATAAGTAGAAATCTGTAGCAGTAGCCCTGCCTCAAACATCCTTATTGAAACATAATTTCAGATTTTTAACATAAGTACTAAACTTGGAAACATGTAAGTGCAGCAGGATGTTCTGTTTAAGTGGGGGTAAAACAGCTTGAACATCATCCTACTTGCAAAAATTGCCAGTGATGAAGGGAGGGTGGTCATGCTGCTCTTGGTGTTGAAGAATGCTGGGACCAGCCTGACTGAAACACCTCAAAGTTAAACAATATGAGGATGTGAAGAAACCAGTTTCCTGACAGATGTTTCCTCATAGAGGAACCAGTGAGGGATAGTACTGATAAATTATTTTAAATGAATTATTCTGCTGAACTAGCATGGCCAGCCTAACAACATAGTACTGACAGTCAATCACTTCATCCTATAAAAGCCCAAGCCCTCTTTTTTATGGCAGGGATTTCTAGCACACCCCTTCTAGGAGTGTGTGTAGAGATTCTTCATTTCAGTGGGGATGCTTAAAGTTATCCTCAGGGCTGACTGAAAGAGATTTGCCCATGTTCATAAGTATGGGTTAGCAACATCAGTCTCTCCTTTATAATTATTAAGCTGGCTTTGAAAATAATGATTTAATAAATAGTGCAGTTTAATAGAATTAATAGCTTTCTACACTGAAGAAGGTCATGGAGCAGATCATCTTGAGTGACATTACATGGCACACACAGGACAACCCAGGCATCAGGACCAGCCAGCAGAAAGGCAGATCCTGCCTGACCAACTTGATCTCCTTCTGTGACAGAGTGATCCACTTAGCAGATAAGGGAGAGGCTGTGGATATTATCTACCTGGACTTCAGTAAAATCACTGACACCTTTTCCCACAGCATCTCCTGGAGAAACTAACTGCTCATGGCTTGGTCAGGTGCAGTTTTCACTGGGTAAAAAACTGGCTGATGGCTGAGCCCAGAGAGTGAGGGGGAACGGAGTTACACCTGGCTGGTGGCTGGTTACCTGGTGTTCCCCAGGGCTCAGTGTTGGAGCCAGTCGTAGTTAATATCTGATGACAATTTGCATGAGGGAATCAAATGCATCTTCAGTAAGTTTGCAAGTGACACCAATTTGGGTGGGAGTGTTGGTCTGCTTGAGGGTAGAAAGGCTCTACAGTGGGATCTAGACAGAGTGGATCAGTGGGTGCAACAAGGTGAAGAGCTGGGTTTGGCACTTTGGTCAAAACAACCCCATGCAATGTTGTGGGCTTGGAACTGAGTGGCTGAAAAGCTCTCTGGTGGAAAAGGACATGGGCATGCTGGTCGACAGCCACCTGAACATGAGCCAGCAATGCGCCCAGGTAGCCAAGATGGCCAATGGCATCCTGGCCTGTATCAGGAATATTGTGGCCAGCAGGACAAGGGCATTGTTCATCTGTATTCGGCACTGCTGAGGCCACCCTTCAAATACTCTATTTTGTTTTGGGTCTCTCACTACAGAAAAGACAATGAGGTGCTGCAGTTACTCCAGAGAATAGCACAACAAGATTGGTGAAAGGTCTGGAGCACAAGTCTGATGAGGAGTGATTGAGGGAGATGGGGCTTAGCCTGGAGTAAAGGAGGTTCAGGAAGGACCTTATCATTGTCCACAGCTACTTGAAAGAGATTGCAGCCAGGGGGCATCCAGTCTCTTCTCCCAAGGTAACAAGTGATAGGACAGGGGGAAATGGCCAGTTAGCCTGGATATTATGAAAACTTCCTTCACTGAAGGTGTTGTCAAGCATTGGAACAGGTTGCCCAGGGAAGGGTTGAGTCATGAACCCTGGAAGTATTTAAAGAGATGTAGATGTGTTGCTTAGGGATATGGCACTTGGCAGTGCTGGGCTAATGGCTGGACTTCATTTTAGAAGTCTCTTCCAACCTCAATTATTTTATGATTCTATGTTTTGCAGTAGATAATTCTCATTGAAGTCCTTTAGTCTAATCTGAAGCCGAATTTTGTGCCCCAAAAAGCACAGAGAAACTGCTTTAGAGACAAAGTTTGTTTCTTTAAAGCAGGAGGTATTTTATTTCAACGCGTTGAGAGCCTCCAGGTCACCCTGGACAAAAGGCTCTGTCGTGTACAATCAGCATAGCTCTTTTATACAGTTTTTGAGTATAGGATTACAACATAATCATGCATATTCATTATATTGCAACATTTACTTGTAATATTCATGTATAGGCGGAGTCTGGGCGGAGTCTTCAATTTGGGGAGGTTTAGAGGTGGGAGTTCCTGTTGCCTTCCTCCGGGCGGGGGTCGTCTTGTGAGTCTTCCTCACTGTAAACTTTCGAACTTTCTTTAGATCTTCTCCTTTTAGGATAGTTTTGGCGAGCATGATAGGGTCAGGTTGACTTTTGGCCCATCCTAGGATTTGCTGAGTTGCTATCTCTTTGAGGAATGCTGCTATCTTTTGAGGAATGCTCTATCTAGTCAATATGCTCTGTTCTTCAGACAATTTATCACTCCTTCTATGGTTTCTGGTTTCCTAATGCTAGGGTTTTGAAATTTCTTTCACAATTTTGTGTTTTAACCTGTTGTTTCTCAAAGACTGACTTAACTGAGTGGCTTCAATCATTGTCATCATCAATTGACATAAATATTTTAAGTATAAATAAATATAAATACTATAAATACATTTTGTTTGCCATACTTTATCCTGCGGGACAAAGTTGGACAAGATTATACACCTTGTATAATCCTTTAGACATAAACTGTTGTCCAAGCCTGAGACTAATATTGGATCCAGCCTCACCTAGACTCTTCTTAAAACACAGACTCGAGGCTTAGGGCCTACAGCACTTAACTACACTTGCCATGAGTATGACTGCAAAATGTAACCCCTAGTTTAGCTTGTAACCGCTTGCAAATAGGGACCTGCCCTACTGACGGGTAAGATAAGAGCTCAAGAGCTTGGCACGTAACAAGCAGTAACCATAGAAGAATGGCCATGTATTGGCCTTAAAAGATATGTGTGATTATATCTACATAATGGTAAGTAGAGGAATAGGTAACCAGATGTACGGTTAGATAAGGAAACCACAAACTGTACTCTGGACTTTTTAAGATGAAAGTATAAAAACCCCATGAAAATTGTCACTCGCCGGACACATACATGGAGGTGCGAATGCCTACATGCTCCTGGTGCCAATAAAGGTGTGCTTTACTCTACAGTGTGTAGTGTGTAGATGATTGCTTTGAATTGCTCTCTGACAAGGAGTTTAGAAAGCAAGGGTGTACTTTCTGCTTCTCATGACTCACTGGGAGGCTGTATGTGACAAACTTAGTCCAAAACTTAAATTCTGTCAGTGGCAGGGAGAAAGCAGCAGAAGAAATTGCAGGCCAAGAGTTAAAGCAAAGACCTGTGTTGGCAGTGATGAAACACCATTTCCGGGACACTGTTTACAGTAGTAAAATGGGGGAGTGTGTTGAGTGTCAGGGTATCTGTTATTAGAGCATCTTGTGGTACCAGCAACTGGAGTGAGAAGACGTCTGTGTCAATAATTGAAAGGACTGTAGCTCTAGGGAGCATCTCTGCAGGTCCCACAGCTTTGGAGTTCCAGCTTTTTCTGGGTCCAGGCAGGGCTACTGGATGGGCAGAGGCTCCATACTGGAGTGCTTATGAAACGTGAGTTGTGTATCTGTTTGCTAATGAGCACCAAGTTGGACAAGTCAGCAAGCAGGAGATCTTCAAAGTGAATAAGGTAGGATCCATGTAATCATAGTGGATGAGCAGGGGGGCTGTATTGGTACTTGAGGCTTTGGTCAGCATGTGTGTGCTTGTGATTGTAGAGACTGGGGATTTTAGAGGCATTCGATCCTGATCAGCCAAAGAGGAGGAAAAGGGATTTGTCTGTCTATACCTCTGTTTTATGTGAATCATGTATGTGAGTGCTGTTGAAGGCAGCACCTTATTTGTGGTGTCTCTGGGCTGCGTGCTCAGCCTTGCTGCTTGCTGAGCCTTCAAACAGGAAAGCAGCAGCAGCAGCTGTGTCCATGGGTCTGCAATGGAGATACCTGGATCTACAGGCTGGGCTCCAGCCTCAGGGCAGGAGGAACCACCAGGTCACAAGCTGCTGCTTTAACAAGCACTGAAACTATGCTAATGAGAATTTGATGAGGAAGATTTTGTTGGGTTTTGTTTTAATGGCTGTTTCTTGAACTGAAAAGTTTCTGTCCTGTTTCTTCGTCTTTTTGGAAAAGGTCCTGTTTGTTCCGATTATTCTTCTCGCTGTGCTAGATTTGGGCCTTGAGGACTTTAAGAATTAAATGTGTTCACTTAAAAAAAAAAAAATCTCCAAACAAACCAAAAAACCTGCTAACAAACTGAAAAATACTGTTGGATAATACTGAATAAAGTCACATTATAAGTCCTGGTCTTTGGAGGAAAAAATGCTTAAAACAGAAAGGAAGGCTGTGAAGGAGAGCCTGATACAGCATAAAGGTTATAGGAGTAAAACAGGCCCTTCCATAAATGTAACACTCATTTGTAGCAGCAGATGGCATTAGGACAGCAAAGTCATGGAATCATAGAATATGCTGAGTTGGAGGGGACCCATCAGGATCATTGAGTCCAATTCTTAGCCATGCGCAGGACACCCCAAGAAGGCTTGGTGCTTTGACCAGTTTCTCAGGAAACCTGTTCCAGTGCTCAGCCACCCTCTGGGTGAAAAATAGCCAACCTAAACTTCCTCCAACTCAACTTCATACTTTTTCCTCCAGTCCTGTCACTGGTCACTGTGAGAGACTGAAATGTTACTTGTTAATGGCTCAAACAATTGGCCACTTGCAAAGGCTGCAGGGTGCTTTGCTGAGGCCAGGTTTGCACCCCCCAGCTGAAGGGGAGGAGAGGTTTTGGATGTGATCTGCATAAGAACAGCCGAGGTGCCAAGCTGGTAAGCACCTATCCACTTATCGTCAAAGGATGATCATGACAAGCCAACCATTGTTTAGGTTTAAAGTCAGATAATGGTGGAGGCTGATAAGAAGCAGATCCTGCTAGATGGGATAATGGTTTTTATCATGCCAGTGTCCTCCCTTGCACAAGTGTCTCAGTTGTAAAACTCTCCTTCCCCCCATCCCTCAAAGGTATTGCAACAGTCACGTGCTCCTAGGACATTCACACTTAGGCCTAAGGGTATTCATTCCATCTGATGAGTGTTATAATCCAATTATTGAAAGTAGTAAAAAGATGCCTCTGCCCAAATTAAGGTGCAAACGAGACCATATGCTGAAGTCAATAGCACGGATTTTTGTTTAACAGTAAATTTGAGGTAGAGAGAGATAGGAAGAAGTGGGGAAAAGAGAGAGGCGGGGGAGAACAAAAGGGTGATAGAGTTAGAGTAGGAAAACATCACCCCTGTGGTTTCTGATGGCGTCCCATTGGTTTTCTCTTTTTGGTCTTCTCGGTGGTGACAGTCCCAGCCTTGTCAATGTGAGGGTTGTAGTGTGGATCCATCAAGGGAAGCCCATGAAAACACAGAGTCCATGGGAGTTTATATTATGCTCAGACTGGGCGGAAATGCCTCAGTACCCCTGGGTAAAACTTCCCCTGGGATGGGAAGTTTTACACTGGATAATGTCATGTTGGGTCACAGGACATTTGGGGAGTCTTTGACACCTTCTAAAATGTTACCACTGCCTGTTTAGCAGTGCAGTTGAGTCAATTATGGCCCATCAGGTTTGATAAGCAGGACTTTGGAAACAAAATAAAACCAACAACAAAATGTCATTTGGATCAAACATTCCTTTGATGCAGCATGCTAGTGGCCATGGGGAATAATTTGCCGTACATGCCTGCTCTGATAGTTTTCTGAGGTTTAAATACATTGTAACGTCCAAAGATCTACCCACTCCATTACATCATAGACCCATTCCCCAGTTTCATCTTGTTCGTGCTGTTTCTTCATGGAGCAAAACTGCCATCTAGTGTCCCTTTCTGGCAGAAATGTGAGGAGGGGGGCTCGAAAGGGGACTTCTTGGCTTCCTCATCACTAAGTCTTCCTCGTGTCCTTTAAGTGACCTGGTCCTGCTGCCAAGTTCCCTAGCATGTCTGATTAATTTTGCTGACCTCTAGCCTCCTATCTGATTGTTCTGACTACTACTAAGACACATTCATCACTAGTTCAAGATAAATCTAAGTCTCTACTTAGACAATTCTTTAATGAATTTACTTTTTAGCAAAATAGTTTCTATTGACTGTGCTTTCTGGAGTGTGCAGTCCTTTTGAGTTAGTTTCTTCCAGATGCATCACTCAGCAATGTTTAATTAGCTCAAGTTTTCTATCTTTATACAGGTTCAACAGAAAAACACCTAAAATGGCAAAGTCCAGGGAACATAAATGTCTTAGTAGATTTGGATACAGCTTATTACAAAGGTCAGAAACCACTACACTCCTAAGCTAAATGAGACAGAGGCATAGTTTCTCTAATTCACATTTCTCTCATGAACCTGTGCTGGCTATGGCCGATGACTGTGTTGTCATCCAGGTGTTTTCCAGTACCTCACAGAATAATGTTTTCCATGATTTTACAGGGTACTAAAGTGAGACAGACCTGTAGTTTCCAGGGCCTTCCTTCTTGACCTTGAAAATTTGGACAACATTCACCAGCTTCTAGTCATCTTGGAGCTCTCTGGATTCCCCAGACTGCTCAAAAATCATTAAGAGAGCCTTTGCAATGACATCAGGTAGCTCTTTGAGGTTTCTGGGATGAATCTCATCAGGATTCCTCAGAAGTCAATAGGCCAAAGTGGGAAATACACTTTTGGAAATGGTAGAATGGGAATTTGCAAAGAGAAGTGACTACTCTTTACATGCTTAAGGTTACTTTAACTATTCTGTGACTGATTGTCAGTCTGAGATTTAGGTAATTTGCAACAAATTATCTCCTACTTAACTGCTAAGAATTCTTGTGGCAAGAAAACCCCTGTGTGCTGGTGCTGCTGTGACATCTAAAATACTTTTATGAACAGAAGAAAGTGAAAATTCTTGGTGTGTATGTACTCTTTCCTTTAGGCACCATTAGTTGATTCGGGCCATCTTTCTATGACACCATAAGTCAAGCATACTGAATTAATTTTAAATGCTTCAGGTTAAATGAGACTGGCTGCTACAAGTCCAGAAGCAGAAATGGGGGAGCCAAGTTTTGCTGGCCTACTGCTGAACTTTTGTCCTTTCAATTCTTGGAATCTTCTGTTTGCTGAAGTCCATGTTCTGGGGAGGTAGGAAACAACTGTGATCAGGCTGGCATTGAAATACAGATGTATTGTGTTTTTAAAGTTTTGGTCCAATTAAAGGGAGCTTTTAATAATGAATAAGAATAATTTATAGCTGTTGTGAGTGTCTCAGTTACACTTGTTGTACAGATTTATACCACTTTAAAGACCACTGCCAAAGGTAGCAGGAAAAGTGGTTTTATTGAAATAAGATATTGTAAAAGCCAGCCTTATGTTACTATACAGATACAGTAATAGTAATAATTCAAAAGTATCAGTACATGATCTTAATGCCTTATGATACAAAGTTTTACCCAATATCAGTCACTTGCCAAAGATCTGCAGTTGGTAAAGAGTCTTTCAGCCTCAAAGAGTAACTAGAGGAGTACCAAGTCAAGGGGAGATTACTGCCACGCAGCTGGCTGCTTAGGAGGAAGAGATCAAAAAAGACTCACTTGGGCTGTCATATTTGTGGAATGAAGTGGTTGGCTCATAGTCAAATTACATGGGATAGAAAAGGTAGGCATGAAATTCCTTGTACCCACAAGTTCATTTGTTCCTTACTAATTGTTCTTGGAAGAACTGCCTGCTATTCATGGCTGGGTTCCGGTTTCCTGGCTCATATGCATCAAAGCTTTCCACCTTGTCAGCCTGTTCCTGTGAGGGTTTTCAAAGAACAGGTTGGAACTAGATGAGCGATGAGTTCTTGACCTGGTCATGGCCTAGGCCTGTTACTTCTTTGTGAGCCTGGGCCAAACTATCAATAATTTGGTCAAGGAGTCGAGTGTATCCGTAACATCCACCCTGTGACTACAGTCAGTGCACTTTATTGACTCACTGGTAGTACAGTTACCTCTTGCCTCTGTCATAAATATGTGGTATATTGCACATAAGTGGTTAAGGTTACAGTTATTTGATGAGTTGCTTATCTTAAGCATTATAATTAATGCTAATTATATAGCACAGCACATACACAATCAGTTGATTGCATGTTTATGTGCCAACACATAAGCAACAGCTAAGCTTGTGTTTGCATTATATGTAAGGTTTACCAAGAGCTGCCAGGCATGCAGGTGTCATTTGGTGTCCGTGGTATTATTCTGGGCAACTTTAAGAGTTTCAGGAGGTGGGATTCTCTGTCACCTTCTCTTAAAATTCCAGATACTGCAGCTCATGCCCTTGGCTGCCTGAAGGCAGCTCAGAGCTGAGGAAATGTTCCCTTGGGTTATCCCAAAAGATTTAGTAATAACGTGCAATCACTGTGTTTTGGGCCTTGCCATAAAAGTGTAGTGGTTTTGGTCAACCACTGTCCTAGTCCCAGCCTAAGTAATGATACCTGTAAGATTTTGCAGTGGGGTAGTCACCGTGTAAGTTAGAAACTTGGGCTAAAGTTTCCTCACTTTCATCTGCTACTCTTGCACTGCAGTCGACTTAACTCATAGGTGTCAATATTTGCCACCACTGTTTGTCTGATCACAGCAGTGACATCTGCTTTGGCGTTCTGTATGGCCTTGGCCATGGGACAAGAAGAATAGGAATGAATCTGGCTGACAGCCGAAGACTATGCCCATTCACGTACTGTGTTTCTTCACAAAGAATTCACCCGCAAATTTTCACAACAGGGATGTGAAGGATTGTGCTTCCAGTGGTGCACCCTGCAAAAACAGCCCAGGAGTTGATGTATACCTGGTCATCAGAGGATGACTATGCAAAAGGCCAGGAGTTCAGCCATCTAGGCGCTATAATGGGCAGTGGGGTGTAACAGCTTGGTCATCTGCAGTATGAACAGCAGTGGCATGTCCAAACCAGGCATTTATGGCGATGGATTGTGGAGACTTCTGTAAACCACACATCCTTTGGTGGGGCACTGCAGGGAGAGGCTTCTGGAATAAGTGAGTCTTGCTACCCTTTGCTGCCAAAAGAGATTGCCCCTGCTCCTTCCCTGCTCTACCCCAAAAAAGGGTAGAATCCTTGTGACCTGTTTCCTAGAATGGTCACCACAAAGCAGCTCTCACTCTGCTGGACCCTGTCCACGAGTAGGAGTGAGGGGTCCCAAGTACTGATATTGTTGAATACTTTTAGGAGAAGGGTTGGATGTGTTGGTGACTGACATATTCCATTCCCAGGTGGAATGTGTGCACAGCAAGGAATAGAGAGGGTGGCCATCTGACTAAAATCCAGGCCTTATCATGGCAATTAAAGAGCCTAGGAGACTTGATAATTGTATTTAGAGGAGGGAGTAGGTTGGGTAAAGGAAACAGACTGCCAGACACTTTCAGAAATACCTTAAGTACTGTCATGCAAGAAGACTCCTTTAAAAATAACCCAAACACCTTACTTCTGGGCAGGACCCTGGCATTTACCAGGAAGAATATAAAGTTCCTGATGTTCTTTGAGGGCTGAAATTTGGGACCATATCTTGTGCAAGAGTCCCATCTCTGTCTGCTAGGAAAGTCATCAATATGCTGTGGTGAGAGACATCAGGAGTGGGAGGGAGGTCAGGTTGTGTTTCCTTGGCACTGGGGAGGAATGTGGAGTAGAAGCTGTGTGGTCTCATTCTTTGGCTTGATACCAGGAAGTGTTTTGTACAACTACCTCCTACCAAGAAATAATCCATACAACATGACCACAAAGAACAGATGGTTCGACCACCGTCCCACCGACTGCACTTTGCACAATGATGGTTGATAAGGTATAAAAGGACCCTGATTTTGTACCTGACTGGGAGATGAGAATTCAACACAAAAATTGTAGGGACAGATTGACGGGTTTGTCTTCCTTGTCCTCCCCCTAAGGAGATCTTCCCCACCATGGAGGACTAAATCTACAAGCAGTGCTTGTGGTGGTAATCCCTTTTCTGTGCTTCTGGTGATTTCTGTTGGCTTTTTCTACTTTTGTGTTTTTCTTCTTCTTCCTCCTCTCTTCTCTTTTTAGAAAATCAAGTTGACTTATCATTTTGGAATCTAACATCTGGCCTTGTTTGTGTCAATCTCGCTTTCAGATATATTCAAAGTTAATTCCTTTCCACAAGGGAAACTTTACCTCTCCATACCTAAGCAGATTTGAACAGGTGGATTATTCCTTCTTCCCTGGAATGAACACCTGTAACAGTTGGACTTGCTGGTCTTTATATAGGTGGCCCGAATTCCCCTCAAATCTTTGCGTGGTGTCTCCACAGAGAGATGTAGGGACATGAAATAAGACACAGGCCAGAGATGTGCCTAAAACTATCTGATGAAGAAGTCTGTGGGTTGGCATTTTAGTCAGGTAGATTTGTTAAAGAGCTGTGGTGTTACTTCTACATTCAGTGGGAATGTCTTCATTCCTTTTTGTGTGCTGTCAACCAAAAATTGACAGTTCATTGTGTAGTCATGGCTGATGATTTCTGAGGCTTGTGGTTAAGGTGAAAAGGTAGCAGCTGAACAAGTGAAGCAGGCATGTGTGAGTAGTCTTCTTGTTCTCTTTCCGAGTCTTGTGCTGACAGTGAACTTCTCAAATGTTCTTCCTAAGACAAGAGCTCTCTGCCAAGTATCTTTTTGAAGAAGTATGTTTCATTGTATTAAAGCTTTATAAGAATTTTTAAGGCTTTGATGAGAATTGCAAACCTAATTTTCGTAATCCAACCAATAATGATGATTGATGAACTAAGGTTGTAGTCATTTTTATTGTGTTGATAGTGATAGTAATTGGATTTTACTATTGGTGAAGTTGTGTCTTGCATGTAATCAAAGTTCCTCCTCTAGCAAGGATTTTGCAGTTGCTACTGGTTGTCATCTTAGTCTTGTTTGCTCTGTGAGTCATGTTTCTAAAGAATGTAAATGTCCTAAATTTCTTCAACAGTTATCTAATTCAAGGATGTGATTGTTTTATTCTCTGATGATTTTTCAGGAAATACCCAGTGTAACAGTAGCAGTCTGAAATCTTTACGCTGGATGCAAAAGCCTCTTGTTTCATTTAAGATTCCTGTATCACTGTAAGTATTGCCTTAACACTGTTGTTGATGCTTTTTGCTGATTTCATATGCAACCTTGGTTTCCAGTTTTCTTTTGTTATTGGTATCCTATCAGAGCAGAGGATGTAAAAGGTAGGGTGAAGAAAAATAGAGCTGTCTTTGAATCTTGAAAATAACACCTGGAAAATTGTAACACTGAGTCTGATTTTTTAAAGGCTAGATATGAGTGCAACTTCTGATTCCCGAGCTTGAAATCATAAGAGTCTTAAAATCTAAAAGAGGCCATGAAGGAAAGTAAGGAGCCTTGGGTGATCTGGGAGAAGTGGCATGAAACATTTTGTTGAGAACTGTCTAATACCCTGCACAAAGTGAGGTGTTAATTATGTCCTGGCTGGATTTGACCATACTGAGAGAAACTTGTTGAGATGCAGGCTCCATTCATGCTTGTAGGTTGTCCTTTTGAAGACTGAAATAGGGCTTGGCTTTGAAGTTATTCACTCTAACAGCTTTACAGAGTAACATGCTCACCCAGCTGGGCTTGTTGGTAATACATGGACGTTCTGGAATATAACACATGGAGACTTGGAGATACGTGACTTTGTGTTTTGCCGGGGGATGAGGGTCAGCACAACACACACAGACACCAACTCTGAGGAACAAGCGTGTAATTTTACTGTAGTGCAAAACAGCAAAGAATTACAAAAGGATAAGGCCAGTAATGCACCTAATCATTATTGCAAAGAGTGCCTATAGTGATTAAGAAAGATACATCACCAGTTACCCTAATGGGTTAGCACCATCCAGACCCGCCCTGGGGAGCTGGGGAGCCCCGGTCACAGCAAGGGATTGAAAAACCATTCCCAGTAACTGGGAAATCCTACGCAGTGCATCCGCTCGTGGGTGAGGTCTCCATCTTCACTGTGAGAGTGTCCAGCTTTTATATTGTTGAATAAACAAGCTTACATAACTACTACTGTGGAAGAACATCTGTTTTCCTTCTCTTCCTGGGTTCCTCCCAGAGCCTGACGCAGGGCTCAAGGGGAAAACCAAGGAAGTCAGCCTTGGATATCTGCTGCCAAACAAGGCCAGACATCTACTTCCATGGCCTTGACCAGTCTCCAAATACGGAAAGAGAAATGTCATATTTTGCTAACAATCATATGTATTTCATTAACGAACAGATACAAATACTATTTACTAATGAGCGGATACTAATATATCCTACTAATAAGGACACATATTTTGTTATTGAGCAGATACACAGGTGTAATCTTATCATACTACATATTTCACTAACAACTATATGTTTGTTTTACCCACTGAGTGAGTACACAGATAAGTATAATGTTAGGTTGGAAGGTTCATCTAGAGGTCAGCTTTGGCTCAGAGCCTGTTGTTCAGGCCTCAGTACTTCACTTTGTAACCTCCTGAAGGTGTATGTACTGCAACAGTAGAAGGGATGATGTGATTTCTGTGCTTCCATGCCTCCTCCCAGCTGTGTAACTTAATGCTACAGCATTAGAATTATGAGAGCTTTCCTTACAGCTCACCAGAGGCAGAGTTATATTCCTCAAAATAAAACTAGTGGGCCGCATTACTGTGAGAGATTTTTACTAAACCCAAATTAATTTTTTTTTTGTTGTTGTTGTTTTTGGTTTTGTATTTGAAGGTATAACTGAAATCAGGTCTTCTTGTCTGAAAACTCTGGCCTGTATTTTATTCTGCTGTTGCTTCTCATGCTCAGCTCTTACGCATTGCTCACTGTGCCATGTTGTACAAATATCTGGGGGGCTTTTTCCATTGCTTTTGGATGAGAAGGTAAATACAGCCATCTATTGTTAAATTAAAAAGTTGAATGATAATAGAATTAGCAGAATAATTGTGAGGATTTTTTTAGTCATTAGACAGTCAATAGAATTGTTAGTTGCTGCTCTTTTTGTATCTTGACAGCATTCTGGTAAATAATTTATGCAACTCAGACACTGACAGCATTGATGGCCATGGGATGTGCCAGGGGGGTTGCTCTCGTACCTAGCAATTTAAGTTCAGCAGTCCTGTTCATAATGCGTTCTGAATCACTTCTTAATAAGCGAAATAGGTTTTGATCAAAAGATTAAGATTATAATATTTTTTAAACATTTTTTTTTTAGTGTTTTGGTTTTACCAGAAGAAAAAGAAACCAAGAGAAGATGGACTGGAATGTAGGACCAGTCCAGAATGCTAATGCAAATATGAACCTCCAAAGTGAAGGAGCGTGTCGCACTCAGTTGCTTTCTAATGGACATGCCTTTCCTCAGGCAAATGCCAGCTCCTCTAAAAATGCGTGCACTTATGCTGAAAATAACCAAATCATGTATCTGCCAACTATCAATGTTACCTTCCCTCTTGTGAATGCTGAAGGATTCAAAACGTCTGATCAGACCTTACCAGGAGCATCTGTAACTGGTAATAATTTTTTTATGTCAAAATACTCAATTAAACAACATCCACAGATGTACGTAACAGCTCAGAAACCTCCCATTCAGCAGCCACCTCCTCAGGCAGAGATGACTCAGACTTCTTGGCCAGTCTCTAATCCCTACAATTATGCCTGTAGAAATGTACCTCCCCTGTCTTCTCCAATGAATGCTGGAAATAACATGAGGAGTGTACATCAGGGACCTCAGTATGCCGCTACGAACACTTACACTGCGCAGCCACAAATACTGCAGCAAAATTCTATGAGACTTGCAGCATTATATCAAAGTAGCACTCATTCCCAGAATAATTCTCTGTCTTTTGGCACATCAGGGCAACAAGTCCAAAACCAAATATTTCAGTCCAGTGCTCAATGCAAAGGTTCATACTCAGTGAATCAAAATACTGAAACAAATGTACAGCTCCCACAATTTCAGCCAAGTCAGATGGAATCACAAGCTCCTAGAGGATGTCCTGTGCCATCTTTGTTGCCTGCCAACTGTGTTTCAAGAGCTGCTGCACAATCTTCAATAGGTGTACCACAGGAAGTACAAAACATGCCTAATGGATACACCCTTACCCAACAGAGGAGCCCACTGGATCAAAAAAATTCTTCTGGTTTTAACAGCATCCAGCCACACTGTCAGAAGCAGCAATCTGGAGAAGTCAGTCAATCAGTTAGGAGTTTCTGTAATTCAAGTGGAAGTGTGACAGCAAATGGGTCTTTTAGTGAAATGACTGTGCCATCCCCTGGCATTCCCGAAGACCCGTTTGATATTATGAAAGAAATAGAAGCTCTTTCTTCAAAGCCACCAAATGATCCTCCTTCAGTTCAAGAAAGCCAGACCAGTAGTTTAATGAATGGGCCTGTTAATTCTCAACTTTATTCAGCAGCAGTAGATGAAAGAAAATTTGTAAAGGACAGACTAGCTTGGGAAGCTGAGAGACTGTACAGTATTAAAAAAAAATGTGCCCTGCTCGAAAGGTATTTTAAAAGAAAAGTCTTAGCAGCTTCAAAGTATGACAAAAGCATTCTCCCTCCTCCTCCCAGTTATCACTCTACTGCTGCTAATTGTCTTCCATGGGCACCCAAACAAAATATACCACCTTCCTCAACTCAAACAGTGATGACAGAGATTTCACATGAAGAAAGAAAGGACAAAAATCCAGCCAGTGCTGATAACAGAAGGTTAGAGGGGACTCAAAGTAGCCCCCAGGTGGTTCAGGGAAGCCCTCCATCAAGCTTAGCTCCTATTCCCTCTCAAAGCAAACTCGCAGCTCAATTAAATAACCCTGAGAGCGCTCCCACCTTGGAACAACAGGGTGTGCATGCCCTGGCCTCTTCTCAGGAAACTGTGGTTTCCTCGAACAGTGCTTCATGTTTTAGTCAAGCAGGTAGCTCTATCAAAATTGCTTCAAAGAGTGTGCAAATTAGCCCCGAGAACTCATCGTTTTTTCAGTTTGTATTAAGCAGCACAAATGTATTGAAAGAGAAGACAGCTGGCGCTACTGCTGATAAAATACTGACCAGTCTCCTGTGTAATGAAAAACAAATGCTAGATACATCTGTCTCAGGTGAAAGCTTGCAAAAATACACTAGTGAGAGGAATGCAGAAAGATCGAAAGGTGAGCAGGCATCTGTGGTTCACACAAACTCTCCTGTGTCGCAAACAACTAAATCTGATGAAGCTAAATTCCAGAATGAGGTAGCTCAGAAAAAAATACCGTTTGCTGAAAATACATCCTGTAAACAGATCAATTGTACTTACTCTATGGAAGAGCTAACCGCATGCCTGAGCTTGTGGCGGAAGCATTCACCAGAATCTGTAAATTTGCAAAATAAACAGTCAAGTGAAAGCCCCACAGCAAATCAGATTTCACCTTCCAGCCAAAACACAAAAAAGAGAGAACAAAATAATGTTCTGGTTAGTATGGATGAAGCAGTTTTGCCTGTAACAACTACCTCTGTAGGACAAAAACTTGATACGCTGACTTCCAATTTGATAAAAAATGTTGAACCTCAGGTTGCAGTTGTCTCTCCTTTAGTACTTTCTGAACAGAGAACACAGAGTGAACAAGCAGACAAAATCCCAACATCTAAAGATAAAACCTATCCAGTGATTGATTTGGAGAGCTCATGTAGCTTGCAAGAAGCAGGGGAAAATGGTTTAAATGTGGCAAATACTGACAAAGGAGCAGTAGAAAATGCTTGGTCATTGCCCAGTGATTGCGTTCTGGAACAGAAAGTGGACTCCCATTTGCAACAGATCAAATTAGGTGATGAAAACAGAAGAGTAAAAACCAGTGTAAATGGAAATGATTCCTACAATGAAAACCAAAGGAAGGTTAGCCAATCTGCACAAGATTCCAGAGAAAATCTGCAGCTTGGATTACAAAACAAGATTTCTCTTCCTGAATTAGGCATAAATTTTTCTAGTCAAGTCTTCCAAGAAGGTGTAAGAGATCATAAAGACAAGCAAACTGTGTTAGAGGCAGGAGATACATCCACAGCTGTGTTGGAAGATCAGATGTTTTGTATTTCTAGTGTATGTTCTCTTGTAGAAGGTGATAAATTTTATAATCCACAAATAGCAGGCATCTTCAGGTCAGCGTATGAGACACATGCATCCGAAGGAAATGGATCTGATGCAAGGGAAAAGGAACAACATCCGGACTTGCATAAAAATAGGCTGACCAGTAACACTCCCCAGAAAGAGAGCTTGCTGCTAAAGATGTTGGGAGAGCCATCAAGTAAAGCAGATAAGATTTTGCATGGTAGCACAATGAGTCATTTGGGGAAAGAAAGCAGTGGCAATCCTCTTAAGGTAGTTTCTACCTCAGAACAAAAGGTGTCATGTGAGGCATCTTTCAAGCATCCTGAAAATTGCTTAGAAAATCTTGCCAAGATAAACCAGAAGTTAGCTCAAAATATCCTGGATTCCTCTATCAGCATAACTGCTGGAACAAAGGCATCCACTGTTCCAGGAGACAACAGTAAACAAAATTTCATGCCCACTAAAAATAGCACAGAAGAGAGAAACTCTTTTGGAGGAAAACCTTGTAAATACCTAAGCAATCAGCTGGCTAAACTAGTGAAAGAGTTTCCATATGGCATTGAAAGTGCTGATATGCTCAGAAAAGAACCAGCACAAAGTCATTCTGGGGCTGAAGGGATGGAGAATCAACCTCAAAAAAAGATTAAAATATGTGACAAGAATTCTAATTTGAAGGACCCAGTAAATCAGATAAAAATTGCAGTGTTAAGCTCTGATCAGGTTCAAGAACTTTTTCCTGAACACAAACAGTGTCCCTCTAGTGACAACAAGAGAGCAGTGAGTCAACAGTCAGAAAAAGCTTCAGCTGAGGAGAACCCCGAAGGCAGTGTTCAGCCTACACAGAGTCTGTGTGAGAAAGAAAAAAAAACACAAGAAAATTCCAACCCCAGTGAAAAAAACGAAGATTGTTCATTAACGGGTTGTGTATCTGGAGGATGTAAAATGCCACATTGTCCCGGTAAATCAGGAACATCTGGTTCAGAGAAAAATGATTATCAACTTTCAAAAGCTGAAAATAGTAGCTCTGCAGAGAGACAAGAAAACAACAGTAAATCTGATGCCCTAACAAAGAAAAACTGTGCAGTTGGAACCCAGACAATTTCTGAAGAAATCCTAAACAGTATTAGCGATAATAAAGAAGATATTTGCAAATTCACCTCTGCAATGAACAAAAAACCTGGGCTGAACGTGAATGATGAACACACACTGCCTACAATAAAACAGGAAAATACTGGACCACATAATTGTTTTCAAAACCAAGATGCTGATAAATACAAAAGCAGCAGCTGTAAAGAAGAGCTGCAGACTGACAAAGGAACTCCACTGCCAAGCAAAGAATTTCATTCTGACAAAGAAGAACATGAGACAGTCTCAGAAGAATTGCTGGAGAAAACTAGTCACACACATGCAGACAACATGACAAAATCATCTGGAAAGAAAGAGAGAGTTTTCAAAACTGAGTTATTTTCAAAAGATAAACCAGGTTTGACTGTGAAATCCAAAACTCACATTCACAAAATTAATAAGTCAGAAACTGTAGAAATTAAGCACTCGGAAGTCAATCAAGGGCAAAATATTAAAACTCGTGAAGAGAACTCAGCTGAAAGACAGAACTGTAGTAAAGAAAAGGAGATGCTTGGGCAAGATGTAGGAATTAATGTCAAAGAGAAAGGTAAACTACCAGCCGAAATAAAACATAAAAAGCTGAATAGCTACCGAGCTGATGCTGTAAAGTTCTCAAATTTTGGCACTGTAGACTTTAAGTCAAAAAAAGCAAAATACTCTCCACATAAATCTGTGAAAGTTCATCCTTCGCAGGAGCAGGCGTACAAACGGAAGATGAAGGAAAACCTGATGGGGAAGAGAGAACTTAAGAAAGCAAAGGTGGAAGAGGAAAGACTGAAACAATCTGAAGCAAAAAATTTTAAGCAGGTTGCACATAATTGCATGATAAATTCTGATAGAGCTAAAAAATTGAATGGAGAAAGTGTCTGGAAACCAAAGAGTTCCTTAGCAGATCACTCTGTGCTTAAACTACAGAGAAAAAGGGCTCTATCTTCTACAATTTCTAAAAACTACTTTTCTAACAAAGAAAGACGTCTCGATGGTCAAAACAAAGACAAGTGCTCTGAGAAAATGTTTCCTGATAAAAACCTGCTATACATAAACAGAAGAAATAACAGACTGAAGTTGCATCTTCAAAAGGAGCCAAAAAAACATTACCTGAACAGGGTTGCGTTTAAACGTACAGCACAGGAACGCATCTATCTGACAAAATTAGAGACATCACCTGTCAGACCCGTCTGGCACAGGAAAAGCAAAGTGTCACAAAACAGCGATTCGAAAAAAGATGCGTCTGCCCCAGCAGTCGAGAAACCATGCAAGCAGGAAGTACTTGAATTTAAGCTGTGTCCAGAGATACTGTTCAGAAATCCATCCACTGGTGAAGAAAGCTTAGCGGTGAAGAATTCCCTGGAAAGAGATAAAGTCGTCGTAGCAGGTATGACGCTATCTTGATTATTAATTTGTAAGTAAGAAGTACATGCTCCTTTTTAAGTTCACATTGTCTGAAACCACAGACAATGGAAATGTGAGACTTCGGAAGCTGAAGGCTGAGATATGACAGCTAGTTTTCTGACAGACCATACTGTGTGTTAAGAACATGAGACTTTTCCTTTAATTTTCTCTGAGTCTTGCAGAATGAAGTTAGAGTACTTGGAGCACGGCATTTTTGAGTAGCTTCAAGTTGCCTTTCTAACCTACTTGTAGAAGACAGCTTGGACTGTTTGTAGAAAGTAGATTCTCTTGGTGTAGTTACCAAAAGTGATCTGATCTGTATTCAGTGTTCACCTGGATATAGATAAGTCTGGCTGGGCAGACAATGGAATGAGAGGTCTTTTATGCCACTGAGGAAGAGAGCGAGCTTGGGTCTGACATTTTCTGCACCAAGTCCCCATTACCTTTGCCATCTTCGCTTTAAGCTGCTTTTTTTCCCTCCTCTTTTTCCCTGTCCCAAATCTCTTAGCATCTTACATGGGGCATTGTGAAGCATATTTGTGTCAAATTCTGTATTTGATTTTTAAATAAAACCAAATCTTAGGTTGCACATAGCAGCCCTTGCAGTCATTTTCACTCCCAAAGGGAATTTCCTAGCATATGTGTTAAAACTTGATGCTGAATAAAGACCAAAACTTGTGATATAAGAACCTCAAAAAATTTTTTAAAAATTTCACTTTTTAGGTGTCAAGAGTAAAAAAGAAGATTGGTTAAAATGTGAACCACTGAAGCAAAAGAAACTGGAAGAGATCTCTAAAGGTGAAATGCCATCTGAGTATCCAGTTTGAAATATAAGTTAAATACTCTTTGCTTGTTTTTAAGTGTTCCTTTACAGTAGCAAACCTTAATAAAGCATTTCAACTTATTCTTTACTACTTCTGCTGATTAAATGGATACTGTAGAGTAGACATGTGAGTTTCAAAGATCTGTGGAGCTTTTTACTGCCTTACAAATATACTGTTGGAGATGACTGAAATTTTCCTGCATACCTGTGTGCAGTTGACTTGGGTGTAGCACTGGTACCAACATTCAAGTACAATTCAAAATTGTAGGTAAATACTAAGCTAGCTCTTTAAAATGTAGGAAGTGATGTAGCAAAATCCCATGTGAGACTTTAAAAACAGAAAGTGATTATTTTTTTTTCAATCTAGCTTTCACAGTACATTGCTGCTGTCCATGCATACACCTGTGCTCACAAGTTCCATGGCCTGTGTCCCAGTAGTCTGGTCAAGGTTACTTGTATGACACATAAAGGAAAAAATGGGGCCACTACTACTTCTTCCTTGTTTTACTTGATTGGCAAATTGCTTTTTTGGATGGTCTTTTATACTCTGTAGGAGTCAGCTGTTACAATAGCCGCATATTTCATCTCAGGATCTTGTTTGTTCCATCCTTTGTGACTCTTGGGTGAGGCTGCTCGCAACTGTCTTTGCTTCTTTGCTTTAAGCATCTTCCTAGCTATGGTCTTGTTTTTCTACTCATCTGAAGGGAAACAAAGTGGTGCATGCAGCATGCCGTAGCCACGTTGCCATCCGCTTCTTCACTTGTCAGCAGAGGACTTGCATGCTCATATCTGTGTTGTGGTGTTGATGCAAGCAACATGTTCTGCAACATTTGTATCTTTTAATGCTGTTGCCTGTGTCCTTGGCTATTGGTCTCTGCCATCCTTTTAGCCCTTCCTTTTGCTTCGTCTCTTTCACAAATGCACGTTTTATGTCACACCTTTCTTGATATTCTTCAGAAATCTCGGGTGCAAAGACGCCCAAATGGCCATTTTGTGCTTAAAGATACATTGGAGATTGATTTAAATCTGAGGTGCCTGCTGCTTTAGGAAGGAGGTTTGTGGAGTCCGTTTTGACGCACTGGAGGGCCTTAAATATCATCTGCATAAGGAGTAGAGTCCTTTGACACTCAGACTCTTGCTTTAACCTGCTTGTCTGTCTTGCAGCTGAGGACAGTATTCCCCTTGATACAGCTTTACAGATCCTGGATGGAGATGGAGAGACTCTTCACATTCCAAGCAAGGACTCAAAAGAGATGTTTCAGACCTACAGGAAAATGTATCTGGAAAAAAAGATGCAAAAGCCTTGATAGCACACCTGTATCAGAGGTCTTATTCAGTATCACTGAGAAAAAAACGCCAACACTAAGATGCTTTTTTTCAGTTTACTTCATATTTCTGAATAATTGTAAAAAAACACAGTTTTTTGGTAGGTGTTAGAATTTCCCCCCCTGTTTTCCTCATATTTGTAAATAATTGACATCTTCTTCTGTATTTATTGCACAAATATGCTTTGGTGCTGCAAATGCTGTTGTTAAATGTACTGTTTCTTTAGGCATATTTGAATTTTTTTATTACTTTTTTTTAAGATAGAGGAGTTTTTTGAATCTTGGCCAAAAAAAAAAAGATCAAACTCATTTAAATTGTCATAGCCTCTTTTCTGATTCTCAAAAACTTTACTTGTGGTATTTTCCATTACTTTTCCATTACTGGCAGTGGAAGAATATTTCTACCAGAAAGGGATTGCAGTGGATTTCCAAGCATTACACTTTTATTTTCCACTTATGCTAGTCTAATTGTTTTGCTTTTAAAAGGCTTTTGTTTTTGTAGAAACTTTTTTAAACTGGGAATAGAACTTTAAAGCCCTCAAATCAAGCATACAGATCAGGGGTATTTATGAAGTATCTGTGCTGCTACCCATTTTGTTACATTTCTTTTTGTGTAACTTGTACAAATTGAACTGAGTTCTTAGTTTGAACTCAGTGCTGTAAACAGTTCTGTAAAGTGTTAGTTGACTGAAGACTTTCTTGTTTTTCTTTTTTTCTCTAGCTTTCTTTACACTTGAGAGAAAAGTGCTATTGTTGAAGTGCAGGGAGTTTGAATTCACTCTTGTCTGGACCATGTTGCTCAATTTAAACAGACTGTAATAATTTCTTTTATTATAAAGTGTTAGATAATGTTTCATTTCACATTCACTGTGATAGAAGAGTTATATTTGTTGCTGGGTATATTTTGTTTAAGTGCCTTTTCATTATTCACAATTTTGAATCAAAAAATATTTTTCCAGAAATTTGGTACTTGATTCTATCTTGTTAAACCTTTATGCTGAAAGAAAAACCTGTAGATATTTCATTGAATTACTTTTATACTTGAAATAAACTTTGGAGGACTATGCCTTGTCTTTTTTTGTTTAGTTTAAAAGTATCAAGCTGTGTTGATTGCAGTTAAGTAGGCATTGAAAGTATTCCTTTAGATCAAAAGCAGCTTTAAAATAAATTCTGGATCTTCCTTGTTAAAGGGAAGTAGTTTCAAGTGAGAACTGGACTTAAACCTAAGCTTTTTCTAATGAAATCTTAACAGCATGTTAAGGAAACATCAGAAATGTGTTCTGTCTTCTTCAGCATTTTTTTTTTTTCATTCCTGCTCTGACTTGGCTTGCAGGCCAATTCCCAATTCCTTCAGTACTACTTCATTGGTGACTAGGTATGTGTGCAGGCATCTCTAATTATCCAGTGGAGCATAACATCCCAATATCCTAACTCTCTGTATGCTCAATTAAAAATTGGCTTTTTGGGGAGCCAGAAGTCCTCACCTTCCATTTGAATGTATGTTTATTCTGTCAAACTGGGAAACTATTTGGGAAGATTTTAATTCCCTGTCTGGCACCGTGTCCTAGTAACTTAGACTTTTGTTTGTTTGTTTGTCTGGCTGGATGCCAAACTATTAGTCTGTGGGGATTGTTGCCTCTGAAGGATTTTGTAATAATGTTGGCAACTCTGAGAAGGTTTTATTTTGCATTTTCATGGGAGTTTAGTTACCTGTATTATACTGCCTGCACTAGAGAAGATTCATTGCAGCCTTAAGTGTACCCAATACAAACAACACGCGGTTCCTGTCAAGAATTTAGTCTGGATTTTGTTCTGCACAATGATATATGAAGCTGACTTAAATGCTTGAGTGAATTCTTTTCAATAGGAAATTATTGAATCCAGTGACCCATGATGTTTATATTCCAAATATTTGGAGAAGTTTGCTTACTGACCTTGTGCATCCAGTAAGTGAGAATGTCAGTGTTGAGTCCCAGTGGGTACAGCTACATCTCCTTCCTCTCATGCCAAGGAGTGAATCTTACCTCTGTGACTCATACTTACATGGTGGCTTATGTCAACTGTTTTGGCATGGCTAGGATCTTTGGGATAGAGTGGCCATGCACTTTTTGCTTGGTTCTTATGTTGGGTGGTTACTGTACAGTTCAGTAGCTGTCTTGAAAGCCTTTGCTTTGCACTTAGGTCTGGCCTGCAGCCTGTGCTACACTTACTGCATAATTGCTGCATTCATCTGGCACTGAAGGCTCTGCCAGATGCTCTTAATCAGTTGCCATTTGTCCTGCTCCTTATAGTGCTGACTGAAGACACGATGCTACAGCAAGTGCTTGGCCTTGGATAGGCAAGATGCTGTGTGAAAACTGGGGCTATGTTGCTTGAACTGACAGATGTGAGCAGGAGGGCATTCCCTAGCACCAAAGGTGCCCATCACAGATGTGACTTGTGCCCATTGTCGGGTTGTTGCCTGTACTTGAAAGCACTTGCAGTGTGAAAGTCTCTGGTGGGGTTACTTTGTACAAACCATGGATCCTGTCATGGCTCTGAGAGCACTAATAGGTCTTAATGGTCCTCTGTGTCCTCCACCCACACCTCCTGCTCGTGGGCCCAGGTTTGGGGCCGTGGCTGGTGAGGACCCTGCCCTGCCAGTTGTGGTGTCTCCCTCGCCTTCTGGCCCCTGCCTTTAGGAGCTGCTGAGGCCTGGCAGATACAGAACTGTAGGATGTGGTGTGCAACATCCTCTCTTGTTGGTGTCTGTCTTCTCCTTCCCATTTCCTTCTAGGAAACTTTCTGTGTCAGTAGGAAGAGCTACCACTTCTATCATTCTTATCTTTGTTCCCCAAGAGAGTCATGGATGAGTGTGAAAAAAATATACATGTAATTTGCCACCCATTTTCAAAGACAAAAAGATGATCCACATTGCTACAGGAGACTGGTCAGCCAGCCTGACCTTTTTCTTTGGGAAGATTATAGAACAATCCTTGAAGACATGACTACCAAAGTGCAGTAAAGGAAAAATTGAAGTGGTCAGATTGGTTTTACAAAGGGTAAATCATACCTGCCCAACCTGATGACCTTATGATGAGAAGACAGATTCAGTGGACTAATTGACTGTACAAAATGTTTAACAAGACTTTTTACATGGTTTTGCATAGTGTTCTTGTAGCCAAATTGAGGAGAGAGTTTGGATAAGTGACCCATGCAGTATGTGGAAAATTAGCTCATCAGCTAGGCTTGGAGGGATTCTGTCTGTGTTCAGTGGTAAAAAGTCCAGCTAGCAACTGATCATTACTGCTTTCCTAAACAATTGATACTGGAGTTGTCATTACCATCTTCATTAATTAATTGGAGAATGGGATATAATGAACTTTTGCAGGTTTGCATGGAGGAATGCAGGTCCTCAGGAAACTCAAGACTAATTTAGTGTGGGAGTTGAGAAAAGGCATGCAGTGTGTCTTCCAAGAACATTTGCCTCCTCTTGCTCACTTCCAACAGGTAAAACTAGGGATACTCAGAAGAGCTGGTTTCTAGTGTGGTAGGCCATGGCCCTGAAGGATGTTCTGTCCAGGAGATGCCTACCTTTGGCTTGAGGCAGCAATGCCTGTGTAAAACCAACTCACATCTGCTCCAGAGCCTGATAAGGACCCCCTGCCCTAACATCTACTTATGTGATGTTCAAGAAGGTCTGTAGGGTGGAAGTCTGTGTAACAGTGGCCATTTACTTCATATAATTGTCATGACATATAAATCACACTTGCTGTCTTGCCATGTGTTCAGTCATGCAGTGACCTGTCAACCGTGAATAGAGCAGGGCATGAAGGAAAGAAAAACCAGATCAACCATGCAGGGAAACACATATTACAAACTGCTGGGCTTGGAAACATGTTACCACCACATTTGGTGTCACCAGGGCTTTTCTTCCCAGGTGGTGTAAGTAATCCTTTTTCCTACTGATGAATGAATGAGTCATTAACGTGAGTGCTAGAAAGGTGTGTGCTCTATTTTCCAATCATGAGTGATTTTCTTGATAACCTAGATAACCTAGGTTGTTATCTACATTCAGCCTTTATTTTATATATCTGATCATATAAGCTAAGCCTTTAAACTTGGCTGTAGTGGCTACACTTACCTCTCCCTGTCGCAGTCCTTGTCTTTCTGCCTTCCTAGACCTTGCCTTCATGAACTCACTTCTTCACCTCCTGAGGCTTCTTGTTTAATTTACAAAGTTGCAATTATCATCTTCCTTTGTTAAAATCTTTTTTTGATCTTCCTGGTCTCTGACTTGTCTTTTACTGCCTGCAAGCCTCCAGCCTGTTTTCATCCTGGCAAAGCTCAGTCTTTTCCTGACCTCTTAGCTCCAGTGCTACCATGCAAAGCCTACCTCGGTCTGCATTTAAGCCAGGCAGCTTTTTGTTTTCACTTTGTTTGCTGTCTGTTCATCAGTATTAAGACTCCAAGGGGAAAGTGGTTCCCTGCTTCCTTCTCTTATGCTCATTACTGTAACATCTTGACAAGAATAGCAAAGAAGAATGTTTACGTCCTCCCTGCATGCATGGAGCGTGCCCGTGGCAGTGGGAGCTTCTGGAGCACTTAGTTCTGAGATTCAGCAAGTCCCTTTGGGCACATGCAAGCATTATCAACATGGAATAATTAGTCCAGTGGCAGTTATCCTCAAGATATGTCAGGAGCTGTTATGTAGTTGGAATCTGTCAAGCTCCATAACAAATGTCCTATAAACATAATTTGGGTTCAGTGGTTTCAATAGCACCATATTCAGCAGGTTGCTGTTATTTTAAACTGCTCTGTGCAGTTCCAGTCTCCAGTGTATTACCATCATAGTGATTTTGCCAGTATTGGAATCTCTTTGATAAATTGCTGTGACTCATAAATTGGCCACTGTCCATTCAGACAGCTGCTCAAAAGAAATTACCTGTAGTAGAGAAAGTGTTAGGGCTTCAAGAAGCAGCATTATGGCTACAAGGAGTACCTACAAGGAACAAAAGCCTGGAGACCATCTGCTCCATTAAGTAAGCAGTCTGGATACATTCCATAATTGTCACATGTTAACATGAAACCTCGTATTGTGGACATGCTGGCTTGACAGACCTGCATAGCAGAGGAGCAGATACAGCTGCCTATTTCACCTGTGGGCATCTCCTGCAGCTACAGTGTAAGTGAGCAGCTTGGCAGGAGAGTCCACAGGAAAAGCTCTTCATAGGGAAACCTGATGTTGCTCCTCAGCATTTCTGCTCTGCACCTCATGCAGCTTATTATGGCTGAAACCTGTCCTGATGTGCAAGTATAGCCAAAGCAAATTTCTCCCTGGTAAAACCTTAAGCAGCTACAGACAAGACTTAAACATGCATGAGTCCCTAAAACTTACATTTTAAAATGTTGTTATGACAAAAGGATACTCTTTGTAGAAAGAGTATGGGAAAGAGAGCCCAAATAAAGGACAAAATTATGACATGCTTGGGATTTGGAGGCAACTATGAATATCAATGAGTTCTAAAGGTTTAGTGGCTTTGTAAACTTTGCTGATTTTGTAGTATTAATGTTGAAAGACATCTTTATAGTCTTCTGTAACAACATATATTCTGGGTAAGTCACTTCTGTGTCTCACAGACGTATCTTAAAAAACTTCATCCTGACACAATGAGCAATATGAAAGAGATGCTCAGTAATAACTGGATCTATTTGTGAACCCTACTCCCAGAATGCTTTAGACTCACATTCATTTAGCACTGAGATGATAGGTATTCCATACACAGTGTAAAGAAAGGCTCTCAGGGAAAAAAAAAGTGGAGTAAGATGAGAAGTCCCACTGCTGTCTGGCAGGGAGGCACTCTGTGCTGAGTTAGTTCAGCTTTTCTGTACTCCTGGGACGTTTTGTGGCAAAGGAGATGTGATGAGAACCTTCTTACTCCGTTGGTCTGTGTGCTGGGAACAGGAGAAGGGTCAAATGCATAGTCAGTGAGGACTAGACATGTTGCTATAGCTGCAAGTGCTGTTTCCTGTATATGGCTGGTCAGAGGTCTTCCTGGGATTTCTGAAGTCTCTTTTTGTAGCCCTGTCTGCTTTGTCACTCTTGGCTGGTGTGCACATTCACAGTTAATTCTGATGTGGATACAATTTGCAGAAAGCCCAAGTGGATTGAAAATGTGCCATTTTACTTCTTGAAACTTCTCTTTTGAAAGATTAGTAATGACTTAGACATCAACTGCCTGATGAATAAATTCAAAATTAACAAATAGTTTTGGGGGATCTCCTTGGTTTAGTTAGGGGGAGTTGTCCTTTTTGTTCTGACCCTAGGCGATGTCTTAATGAGATAAAAGGGAATCTGGAATCGAAAACATAGTTAACAGCATGTTAGTGGTTTCTTATTTGATTAATAAGATGCACATATGGATTGTTTTTTGTTTGGTCCCTCCCAGCCCCATAATAGCTGTATAATTTTCTGTTGAGTGTCAGTGGCAGAGTTTTGGCGGTGGAGGGGCTGCAGGAGGTGCCTCTGTGTGAGGTCAGGAGGTGCCTCCAGCTGGGTCCACAGTGCATCCACTGGAAGACACAGCTGAGCCCACCACTCAAACTGGTGGTGCTCTGGGAAAACAGATTTAAGTAAAGGGTAGAAAACACCAAAGAGAAAGAGGAAACAAAAGAGTGAAACAGCACAGGGAACACCAAAGTTGAAGGTGCTCCATGGTGGGGCAGATATTACCAAAGTGCTGCTCATGGAGGACTCACACTGGAGCAGACACTTCTCAGAGGGGCTGTGGCACATGGATGAGCCCGTGCTGAAATAACTGTCATTGTCACCCAAAAGAAACTGCAGCCCATGGAGAAGCTACACTGGACCATAGGAAAGTGCAACAGAGAGAAACTGCACTGCCTGTTGCCTCAATGAAAGGAATGAGTGTATTGCACCCTGCAGTGGTAGCAAGAGAGGAAGGAGAGGTCCCTGGTGTGATGGAGCGAATTTGGGCTTGGAGTGGAGAAGAAGAAGTGTTTTCCCAGTGAGTAAATGTTTATTTCCTTTTTTTTTTTTTTTTTTTTTTAAGAAAAATCCACTATTCAGTCTTATTATTTTTTGGCAATTAATTAAGTTAAATTCCCTGAGGCAAGTCTGTTCTGCCTGTAGCAGGATGCTCTGCCTGGAGTAGGGGTAAAATAATTCGAACACTACCCCTATTTGCAGAGCTATCAGTGGTGAATGGAGAAGGGGTGTCAGGCTGCTTTTGGCATTGAGGAATGCTGAAACCAGCCTGACTCCTAAACATCCCAAGGAAGAACAATGTCTCCTGATAGAAACTGGCACAGGTGAAGATATGGTAGACCTGATAAAGTGCCTGAAAAAGAACCAACAAGTGATACTACTGATAACTTATCTAAAGCTGCTGAGCTGACACAGCTGGCCTGGAGACAGAGTACTTACACTGTGTAGCAAATAATCCTGATTATGATATTTTAGTCTAACGATCACAGTACATTTAAATAACTTAAATAAATATATTTGGCTTCTCATCCTTAATCCTATGGGACAAAGGTGTGTAAAGATTTGATTACATCCCTATAGCCCTTTAGACATAAACCACTGATGGTCTGGGGCTAGGAATGGATCCAGCCATGCCCAGACTGCTCTCTGAGAAGGAGTTCAGAAAGCAAGGGTGTCCTTTCTTGAGTCACATTGTGACTCAACAGGAAGGCTTCTCTAATAAACCTTGTCAAAAGCTTCCATTCTGCCCGTGACACTGCTCATGACAGTAACTGGTGAGTGATCTTACTGTCTTTAACTCAACCCAAATTTTCCCTTTTGTTGTTGTTGTTTTGTTTTGGGTTTTGTGGGTTTTTTTGTTTGTTTGTTATTTGGTTTGGTTTGTTTTTTTGTTTTGTGGGGTTTTTTTGGTTGGTTGGTTTTTTTTGTTTTTGCTCGTTCCTTCCCAATCTCACTGAGGGATGAATGAGCAGGCAGTGGTGCTTCACAAATCTAAAGGGTAAAATCACTGTGCCTTGAGGAAACAGTAAAATTATCTGTGAGAGCAGCTCACAAGGAGGTGAAGAACATAAAATCTACTCCTTGCCCATGGCCAGGATGTTACATTACCACATAGTGTCTATGTCCTCCAGTCCTAGGTGTGCTTTAGATCCCAGGATGCCCTGAAGCTGTGACACCAGAATGCAATGTGTAATGCTACTTACAAGTATAGCAAAAGGGCTGTTTATTCCCCAGGAGGAAAACAACAGCAGAAGCAGGGACACAGAACAGGATCATGTGATTGTATCTTTTTAAGTGTTGTTGAAGTAATTGCACAAGCAGAGCTCAGAAAGCCCCCCCATAACATCTACTGTAGTTCCCACACTGTGACCTTTCACACCCTAGGGGGTTTCTTTGTCATGTAGCCATAGAGAAACTTCTACCAGGGGAGTGGCTGGCAGCCTCTATTCCTCCAGTTGACTCTCCATTTTTCCAGCAAGCAAAGAGTCCACAAGAAATATCAGGTCCTGCTTTCTTCGCGAGGCTGTGTTTATCACTTCTCATCTTTCTCAATACTTCCATTCTCCTATCCCTGTGTAAGAAGCATTTAAGTTTCGTTAGCATGCCTAAAATAGAGAGGTTTCCTTTTTGTTTTTGTTTTGGTTGGTTTGTTTTGTTGTTTTCGTGATGCAAGCAACACCTGTGAAACATAATACTTTACAGCAGAGATGCTTAGAGCTCTGCTATTATGATTTTTACTGGTGATAATTTACAGAGGTGACACTTTTACTTAGACCAAATCATACCAGTTGGAAATAGCACAGCAGGACATAGAACCCAAATGAGATGTATCAGAATGGAGACACAGACCAAGACTTCCCCCCCCAAAAAATGAGCTTAACCACAAGTAACAAAGAAAGTATATCCACTTGGCTTACTTGGGAGACTTAGTCTATGTATTCATGATAAGATTACAGAAGGAGAATTCTGTTCTGACATAATTGTTCTCCTATCCTAAATTCTGTTATTCCAGTGATCCTTTCAACAGGGACAGGTTTCTGTTAAGAGCTTGGTGACAGGCCAGGTTAGCTGTCATTCCAAGAGAGTGGCCACCTGCTGGCAAGATCTAACACAGATGTAATTTCCAGACGTTGGTTGTAGCTCCTAAGTCGTATTTAGTACCTCCACCAATTTCTGAATTCTTTGCCCTTTATGTGTCATATCCTTCTTTATTTGGTTATCCTCATTAAATTTGATCTGAATTCTTGAAAATTAATTGCTGAAGAAGCCAACCCAGGTTTCTGTAGAGCAGGTTGACTGATCTCTGCTTTTGTCTGAGAGTCAACCATGAATGTGGCAATGGATGTCTTTCCTAGCTAAATAAATGCTGTGGCCTGTTGGAGATACCTTTTTTCCCCCAGAGGCTTATAAAAATTTCTATTAAACTGGAACTTTTTTTCAGAAATAACCTCAGAATGCACTCATGCAAGAGGTTTTTGATAGAGCCTCTGATGTGAATGCAGAAGTACAGATACAGAGAAGAAAAGCTGGTCTGGAGTTGTGGTTTGTAAACTGTTGGACTAAATGTTTAAAGTCGCATTTCCCCTTTCTGCTGCACATCAGTGGCCTCATATTCTTTTTTTAACTACTTCTAGTGAGTCATTTTCTCCTCTCTCTCACTTTTTGTAAGAGAAAAGCTGGAGGCACTGGAGGGACACAGACCCCTGCTACAGAAAAGGGACCACTGAGCTGGGATGGGCCAGTGAGAAAATTGCCAAACCAGCACAAACATATTTAGCATTTCTTCTGACAGGAGAGAGACTGGCCAAATCACAGACTTACTTTAATAGTAACTGTTACTGTAAAGCAGTAACAGAACTGCTGACCTGGAAATAATATATTTAGCTAATTGCTGATTTAACATCTGGTGGGCCATAGGGTTGATGTTGCAAAATCACAGTGCTTAAAACAGCTGCAGAGCGAGGGAGAAGCCATCAGTTATCTCTGGGTGAGCCTGGGGAGCTGACTCCTCAGGAAGGCAGCTGTGGGATGCAAATAGAGTGATGGGTTGCCTCTGGGACAGATTCAGAGCTGACTCCCCAGGAATGATGAGCAATCTGGCTGCATAAATGAGGAAGTACAGAAGGTCACAGGTCTCACTGAAGCTGAGAGGATAAAAGGAAAAATCAAATACCAAGAGGTAGGTTCAGCAAAATAGGATCAGCATTGAAAATCTCACTGTCTGTCTGCAAGTCCACAGCTACAAAGGCAAACATCCCCAGGCCACCTTGACACATGAGGTATGACTCCTCATGAGCATGGACCCTAAGGACCAACAGCTGCATCTTGCAGACCCCCTTGAAGTGGGAGAACTCAGGATTTTTGGGGTGGTTGCTATGCTAATAACTCCACTTTACTAATATTTATCATACCTGCATACTGCTAAGTTCATCACAGTGACACACTTGTTAGGTTTAGGCAAACATAACTGGCACGATTGTGTGTCAGAATTTCCTTACCTCTGTAGTACATGAGATTACTGGGCAATTTCTCAGAGCAGGAGGCTGCAAACAGTGTTGGGCTGGGGCCTGGAGAGGCAGAGACAGTGTGTGGTTACAGACACTCAGTGTGTGCAGCCTGCAGAGCCATCTTTGAAGCCTGCAGGGGTATCCAAGAGGCACCCATGCCACTTATAGTAAATCTCTAAGGGGATTTATTCTGTCTTGCTAAAGCAAGAAACTTATTTCTACCTTAATGTAAGGAAAAGTTTCTGTCTCCTAAAAGGAAGGAAAAAACGCTCTGCAGTCTAGTAGTGGGGAGCTAGGCTGCCTGGGAATTACTGTAACCCAGAAAAAAGGCATGGTTGTACCAAGGGTTTAAAATTGAGAGAATAAAGTTAATTTTAAAAGGGCAATCAGAGAGGAGCAATCCCAAGAGAACTGGGTAAGAAAAGGCAGAAACTGCACAGGAAAAAAAAAAATTAGCTTCAGTATGTTGAGTGAAATTACAGTGTAGTATTAACTGAGCTGTGGATATTACTACTAAATCCACTAGATGACAGTGTGGAGACTGCATTCAGCACGACAGCAACATCTGTCCCTTTATGTTGACATTGTCTCACTGCTCTCTGCTATGAAACCAAAGTTTGCAATGTGCCTCTGCTTGCACCCAGGGGCTTCATGTGTGTGGAGAGAAGGTGTATTGGACAATTCTAACAACAGGATAATAACATTGGCATGAAAAAATTGACTGTCATTTCTCTGGCACTGGCTGTTTTTTCCCAAGCCAAGAGATGTGAGGAGTGATGATGGAAAGTGAACTGAAAGATGGAAGGACACCCACACCTGTGTGTTGTCCCTTGCAACCAGTCACAGAGGGGGACAGACTTCATAGCAGAGCCTGCTGTGGCAGGACAAGGTTTTAAACTAGTAGAGGGTAGATTCAGGCTAGATGGGGAAAAGATGAGGGTGGTGAAACACTTGCACAGGTTGCCCCAAGAGGTGGTGGATGCCCCATCTCTGGAAACATTCAAGGCTGAGTTGGATGGGTCTCTGAGCCACCTGATGGAGCTGAAGATGTCCCTGCTCCTTGCAGGGGAGCTGGGCTAGATGGCCTTTAAAGGTTCCTTCCCGTGCTTCTGTGATTCTGTTTGCACACCATGAGCTCTCCCCACCACTGTGTGGTGCCTGGCCCATCTGTCCCCCAGGGACAACCAACTGACACAGCAAGGGGAAGCTGTGAGGAACAGACTAGGAGATGGCAAGCTGACAAGGATAAGATGCTTGGAACAGTTTTGACTTCTGTGGATTGTCCAGTTTTGTATGAGATAATGGGCAAAACAAGGTAAGAACACCTGGGGATCACAGCAACTTCCCTTTCATAACACTGGCTTCTCCACACAGGTTCTTTCCACCTGGGATATGGTGTGACCAAGTGTACAGATATTACCACTGTAGCTGGAGACTTTACAGCTTAACTTGTGACTGAATAGTTAATGCCCAAGTGGGATTTACACTACAACAAAAAGAAAATTGAAGCAAAGACTGTATATTAATAAAAATCAGTGCATATTAGGTTAATGCAAACAAAGTGCTATACATGTATAACTTTTATGACAACTCTACTTTGAAAATGTAGTTTTACTATTGAGGCGAGATAAAGGTTAATGGGTGTGCAAACCTTGTTTGCTGTTATTAGCCTTACATTAACATGTTATCTGTGTTCTTTATCGCTTAGTCCTCTCAAATAACCTTCATTTTGTGGGACAGCACACATTTTCACCCCAGTATTTCCTACATTTCACAGCAGTTCCGTGGGTTGCTCTCTGTTCCTTTTTTTGCAACATTAATGGCTTTTAGTCACTCTCCTGCAGTCCAGCCCTGAGAGGTTACAGTGGTCTCTTCTTGTGAAGGCCTCCCCGGGGTAGGAGTGTTGTGGGGGGCACAAACTGTCTGATTAGAGGGCAGTAGACCATCTGATTGCTGGCACTGAGGCTAAGCTGATCATCCCTTCCCTTCTGCTCTGTCTCTCTCCTATTTAAAAAAATGCCTCACTTTGAGAGACATGAAATATTAATCTGTTATGCCAGTTATTGTAGTGCAGCTTACCATGCACCGGAATCCCAAAGTGCCCTGAATTTTGTCTTAGCCTCATACAGATGCCTTGAAACTGGCACTTGGCAATTGTCCTGGCAATGTTATAACACTCAGGGTTTTAGGATTTTTGATTCATGTGCTGCAGAAACTTGTCCTTATATGGGATAACATGAAATTCCACGAGTGAGAACAGATGGATTTTCTTTTGCTCTGCTTTTTCTTTCCATCTAGGGGATGATTTGTCAGTGTAATTTTCCTTACTGCCCTTTCTGTAGCTAGAAAGAGAAAAAGAAATACTGTGAGTGATCTCATTTAATAACCACCAGTCTTTCATGGCCTTTGGATCAGGCGGCTCTGTGGAAAAGGATTTAAAATCATCATGTCTGTGAATTTTCCTTTTCTTCTAAATTAACCATATATTGCAATTTCATAAACAATTATCTCAGTCTCTTTACTTCTCAAACACAGTATTATTTATCATTAAAAGCTGCTCTGAACATAAAACTATTAGGATGCCCTTTATTAGAGTGGCTTACTGCAGCTCCCTTTCTAATGAATTTTTTGCTTTATGACTTGCTGGCTGAGTTTGGGCTCTTACTTTAAGTCACACAATTGATTCAGTGTTCAAAGTCAGTTTATCAGACCGTATCTTCATGAAATTGCCTGCCAGCAGAGCAACCGAGGCAATGAAAAATTGGCACAGAAAACAAAGTAACCTTGTTGTTTTTTTAAATTGTCAAACGTTTGGGGTCTGCTTCTGCAACCCTTAAACCCAGACGGGCGGGGAGCTTCTGACGCCAGCCCGACAAAGCCAAAAACAATCCTCTGGAGTGGCACCATTTTCCTCTGGAAGGGGCCATGAACAGCCTGGGACTGTGGCAGCTTCTCTGACATGTTCATTAAATGGCAGGCTCCCTCTTCCTAATTTTCAAGTGAGATGTCTGCAAATGCCTATGCTGTAAATTCGTTTTTTCAGTGGAGAGTACAGGGAAGGTGTCAGGCCCCAGGAAAGCCATTGCCAGTGCCAGGAACAAGGCACGTGAGTCCCCATGCCCGTCTTATAAAAAAAAGACATTTGACAAGATATTGTGGTTGAAGTGATGATGAAAGACATCGTTGGAGAGGGTGAGGTTATTATAGATACTTAAGGAAAAGCATTTGATTTCTCTTAGCTAGCCTGGTCTTACCCTGCTGAAGCAAACATCCAGGGAGGGACACCAGGAGGGGGATATTTAAAACTGTTCTGGACACGGGGCTGTGGGTGGTTTGTACATGGGAGATCTGCAGTCACAGAAACGTAGCATCATTTATGTTGGAAAAGGCCTTTAAGATCATGGATTCCAAGCATTAACCCAGCACTGCCAAGCCCAGGGTGAAACCAACACATCTCAGTGCCACATCTGCACATCTTTTAAATACCTCCAGGGATGGTGACCTGGCCACTTCCTTGGGCAGCCTGCTCCTAGCGTCAAGGGTAAAAGCTCACCTGCCCCTGGATCAGGCAATCACCTCATCACCTCCATAATCAAGTTTATCTGCTTGTATTTTTCAGCCCATCAGTCACAGCAGCTCAGCTGGGCCAAGGCTTAGTTTCACACACACCTCAGTGGTTTGTAGGCAGGAACAGAATCTGACCCTTTCACAGAAGAAAATGCCACATTGTAAAATTTCTTGGTACTTATGGATTAAGAATTAGCGCAGTAAATACTTCCTGAATGTGCACATGCTTAATTTGGGAACTTGGACTTTGCAAGGAAAGCCTTGTACTGTGGTGCAGTATAAACTCACAAATACTTGACCTCACGATGCTGCCAAAACAATGTTTAATTTCCCAGCAGGACAAAGAGTTAAATAAGTATCCAAAAAATCCCTATTTTTATAGAAATATCTGATTTTGCATCTTCCTTCTCAGAGTAAAAATTATTCATATTAAATATGCATCAGATCTTCATGCAATTTTTAGTCACTTTTTATCGATTTTTTTTTTCTTTTAGAAGTATATTGAGATTTGTTTAGTAAAACTGTGTACTTTAGTCCCTTGGTGCTTAAATAAAAGCCACTGGATTGCTATTTATGAAAATTACTTGATTTGTAAGCCACAGTAGAAAGAAAAATTATGCAAACTAGGTAAGAAAAGCAGCATTAAAAGACAGAGGAGGAGTTCCATAAAAATGCTTTAGTGCAGAGGAGACTGATGGCTACCAAGGATCTCAGGAAAAGTACTTGACTCATCAGCAGAGGCTCCAAGGTGGGTGTGCAGGTGGAGATATTGGCAGCCCCCTAGTTCAGCTCACATGTCAGGCTTTGAGACTGTAGGAGGTAATTTCCAGAGCTGAAATGGGTGAAAAAGAGATCAAGGAAACCTGATAATGCAGTATTAGATTTGACCTAAATTAGAATGCCAGTATGAAGTGTTTTCCCTTCAAGATTTTGTTCTAGAAATGCTAAAATTTTGCATCAAAACAAAGCAGCCTGACATTCCTGCAAGGGAAACACATATTGCTCTAACTTCTTATGAAACTCCAGTAACACAGACCAAATTCTGGTTTTACATAAGGTAGTGCAGCCCCACTGAACACACAACTTGGGTCTATAACACATAAACGCTGCTGCACTGTATAATAACCATATGAATAAGTTCAATAAGTCATATTATCTGAAAAATAGTTCTTGATTTAAAAATGCTTTGGAGTGATTTGTCACATTTCCAATATTGTGCATTGTGTTTTGGATGTTGCTTTTCAATAACCTGATGGTAACTGTAATGCAGAATTTTCTGGTCAGGCACATTTTCCACAGCTCTATGAAGGTCCTGTGGCTCCCACAATGAACCATCCATGTTCTTTAAATAAAGAATGCACTGAATTATGTCAGGGTAACCAAGACATTAAGAAAGAATGGAGATTGACACTCTAATTTGTATCATACAAGGCACTGTAATCAGCAATTGCAGTTTATCGGAGAAGTGCTTCAGAATGAAACATTCTGGGTAACTTGGAAGAATCTGGAGCTCTACTTCAGCTGAAGTATATTCTGCTCTGGGTTCAATGAAGATAATATTCCAGTTATTCTAATTGTAAACGGAAAATTTTCTTAGTGGAAATTTTTTTTTATTCTGTTGGTTTTATATTGGTAAATGAGCAAACTGTTCAATGCCCAAAAGACTTTGTGATCAACTGTTTAGTACAACAGGGTCTTTGTGGCACAAAATACGACCTGTGATCTTTGATCTTATTTGAGTTTCTTCAGAAAGAAGGAAATATGATGGAGACTACTCTGAAATATAATTAAAATTTGTCCTCCTGTTGACCCAGTTACCAAAAGCTTCCTCACGTGAACTGGAAAAATCGAAGTAAGCTTGGTACAACAAAGTGATGCAGCTGGGTTTGGAAATTAGCATGTAGTAACTATGCTGCTCTAATGGGCCAAAAATAATCAGAAATACATTAATTGTCAATTTGATGGTGCTTGTTGAAAAATGTACAGCAGCGAAAGCAAAAAGAGTCATAATGAAGTACTTTTAACTAGAACCTTAGATCTTTGGGTTGCTTTAATATTTTCTGAAGAGCAAATAAACAAAGACCTAGTTAAAGTAATCAGAATAACTTTGGCTCCTGTGTGAGGAGCTTGTAATAAGCCTTGTGCTATCTGGCAAGGCATGCAAGTCCTCGAGGAAAGCCATCTGGTACCAGAAGGCAGGAAATTTTTAAAAAGGAATTCTTTGATGATCCATTTCTGGACAGAGTAAGAAGGTGGAGATCTGGCCTGGAACTGGGTAGAACAAAGCAGAAGCTGCCTGCCTGGCAGGTGAGGACTGGAGGTGTGATAAAAGCTTACAGCAAGGAACTACTTGCAGGTGTTGCTGTTAGCAAGCCTTAGCTTTGTATAACTTCTAGATCAGTGTTCAGAGTAAAGCTTGTGTTTAGATGTTCCCCTTAAGGCTTCTGTGAGTGCCTTGCTCTGTCACAGTGCCCATGAACAAGAAAACCAGACACAGCCTGGGGTACTCTTGGGCTGTGCACAAGCTGCAGGTAAGATATAAATGAGCCTGTACTGGCTTTCTGGGTTGGGTAAATGAACAACATCAACTTGTTGGCTACGGAGCATTTATCTGGCATAGGAACTGAGAGCCCTGGATTTGAAGGACACAGTGCTGATCAACAGCCAACCCCATTTGCACAAGATACAGGAAAATTGAAGTTTGGACTCAGCATTGTAGCTTTTGCATATGAAGCTTATCCAGGGCTTTAAGAGTTGAATTAAAGTTTATTAATTCTGGTAAGAAACCGTGGGAGTAGATGATAAATGGAGGAAGAGATAGGAGATGGCGAAGAATTATTCAAATCTGCAAATCATTATATGAGTGCCTGTTCTGGATTTAAATGTGTTAATATAAATTAATTATGAACTTGCAATCAAAGTGAAAAAATGGAGTATTTATGGAAGGGGTACAAAGTAGTGTAATCTAAAAATAAAGTAGTTTGGGCTGAATTAGAGGGAAAATGGGGCCAAAAACTTCCAGTTATCTATCTCCAGCTTCCATGTGTTAATGATAATTTGTCTGGGTTTGTTCTAAGATCAAAAAGGCTGACCCACATGGAAATTTCTGTTGGAAAATAAAAACTATTCCTGCTGCCTTTCTGACATGAGTGAGGTCTGATAAATATGCAAATCACAGAAGTATAGAAAAGTGCAGCTGAAGAAAATTATTTGAGGAGAGCTTTTTCCTTTCCCAACATGTCTTTCAAATATACATGCACCCTTCTCCATGGGCACTGACAGCAGGGATACAAATCTTTGGGAGAAGGAAAATCTCATGAAAAGAAGCACATGGATTTTATACAGATTCCTTCCAAAAAATGTATAAATTACACCCTCCCACAAGGAAATATGCTGAAACATTTCAGCTGAAATATGCTGAAAGAAACCCAAAGAAAAGATCTACCACCTACTCCTAAGTTTTAGATTCTGATTTAAAGAAACGCAGAAATTAAATGGAAGCAAAACTTTTCTTTGTACCTAGGCAAATTAATTGGGCATTGCATTGTATCAAGATACTACTTGCATCTTCTTATGTGGTACTGTGATTTAAGTTTCAGTAATATGTGTAGTAACAAAAATTACAAAGAATGACTGTGTTTAAAGAATAGCATTCTAAAGTTAAAGGCTCAGTGGAGATATAAAGAATCTCTAGTATGTACCTGAATAATCTGAAGTAGTTTTTAGATTGCAATAATTAATCCTAGTTGTCCTGGAAATTGAGATTAATATTATCTTTCTTAGGCATGTGATATTTGAAGAATGTTTTCTCAAAATCGGTTATAGAGGCACTGAGGTAAACCAGTTCATTATTTTAGCTGAATAAATAGATTTATCTTCCAGTAATACTAATTTCTTACAGTACCTATCTGTCAAGGTGGTCCTAGTAATTATAATTCCTTATCATAATGGAAATCAGATCTCCTGTTGATTGAATTCCTAATGTATCTTTGCTGCTGTAAATTTACCTTTGGAAAGTAAATTAAATACTGATGCATAAGGGACTATAGTTCAAGTCTGTCTTGAATTCCTTGGCATCACCTTTACAAACAATGCAAAGGAAATGACTGGGTGTACATGGATGTTCCCGTCTTTATTCACCTTATGATTTCTGTGCATTTCCTTAGTTTGTAAGATTTATCTACCAAATTCTGAGTTCAGTCAGCTTTTGAAAGGAAAAAAAAAAAAAAAAAAAAAAGTCTAATTTCTCCTCCTACACCTGGTAAGGGAGAAAAATTGCAGATATAGGATTGTCATCATTTTGCCCTATTGACAATGCACAAAATTTAACCCTCCACGTGAAATCCTATCCTGCTCCAAACAATGGAAAAACTTATGATTTCACTGGAGTGCAGATTTCAACCTTATAGGAGATCTAGTTCACTGTGTTTTTCTTTTCCCCCTCCTCTCCCCCTTTGTATACAAATTTCTATTTATTATCATGTTTCCACTCTTCCAACTTTAAAATTTTGAACTTTCTTTATGATTCAAGATATGTAGATTTTCTATAAGGGAAAATAGTGTTGTTTTTATATATTTGATGGTCTCATGGAGATAATCAGCATCAATTACTCTAATATGATTTCCCATTTCTGACTACACAGCATTTGTACATAGTTCTGAGGAAATACAGATAAACCACTGTACTATATCACAACAAGGGTCCATATACCCCATCCTATATAATCCTTTTCTACTATAGCCACTAGTAGCAAAGAAAAACCTATAAACCCAGGGCAATCTTGGATTCATATTTTTTTCCAAGATATTTCTCCAGTTTCCAGCAATTTTTGGTTTAGAAACTTTCTCATCTGCAGAATGTATCTACATCATGTTGTCTAACTGTCCTTGACAGACCTTTCCTCTGCGAACCCATCTAGTAGCTTTCAGAATTTATTATACTTTGGGCATCCAAACAAAACAGGATGTTATGTCCTGCAATGCAATTAGGCACTACATGTGCAAGTGCTTTTTTTTTTCATTTGTCTTTGACCTGCTGCCTGATGATTTCATTTTGTGCCCTGTAGTTCTTGTCTCATGAAAAATAATGACTAATCATTCCCTCGCCACCTGCTCCACATGATTTATGTTTTTCTAGACCTCTATCATGTCCTCAGCTAATCTCTTTTCCAAACTGAGGAAACCAAATCTTATGACTTTCTTCTACAGCACAAATTGTTTCCTGTTTCTGACCAATCTGACCCTCCTTATCTGTATCCTTTCTACTTGTAAAGTCTGATTTATGAAGTGACCAGAACTTCACACAAGACTGGCTGCACCATAGCTTTATGGAGTTCACACAAGACTGGCTGCTCCATAGCTTTATAGAGTACCAAATGATAGTTTATATTCCCTTCCAGGTCTTTCTGATGGTCATGGGTTAGGAAGTTTCATCTTCCAAAGAATTATCTGTGATGGTGTAGGAAAATACTTGGTGATAAAAGCTGCCAGGAGAACTTGCTATTGGGGACATAGAATTAAGGTCACTCTTCGCCATGTGAACTGCTTTGCATTCATCTGCGGTGCTTTTCTCTTGCTGTTTTGTTGTCGGTGCAGTACTGGCAGATCTTTCTGTAACTCCTGGCTAGCAAGTTCAATTCTGTATCTCTGAAGCACTGGCCCTCCTGGAAAAAAAACAAAACAATCCCCAAAGTGATAGAGGTTTATATGCCACATCTCATAGAAAAAGGTTTTTGGTTTTCCCTCATGGTTACTCCCAGCTGTTAAGCAGCCTAGAGTAAAAGAAACAATAATATAAACAAGAATTCTTTTCTTCTCAACTTGCTTTGCCTTCCCTATTATCAGGCAAACTCTTTCCTTCAGCTATAAACAGAAGGCAGAAGCTACAGGCAGGTTCCCTGACCGTGGCATCTCCATGAGTAAAATTTTCAAGAACAGGCTAGAAAGACAGCTGCAAGGAAAGGCAGAATAATGCTGGGGGTGGGGGGAGACATACCAAAGCTCTGTCTGAGAACTCCTCTGGTGCTGCAACTAGAACAGCCTTAGAGGTGGGATCGATATGTTCACAACGAGGCCTTGCTGGCTTTGGCACATTTCATTATACTGAGTGAAAAATAATTGGTCTCATTGGTATATAGCTCTTTTATATGTGTTTTTAAGGATGGAGATACATCACATGTATATTTTATCAGTGTCCTGTCAGCACATAGCAGCTGAACCCAGCAGCGATGACAGTATTACTTAGATTAGAGTTTATATGTAGAAATGCTGTGAATTTTTACTTTTACTTTGCAGGACACAGGTTTCTTGTCTTTTATGCAGGGTAAATGTGAAACTAAGTCATTTAAAGAAGTGTAGCTTTTGTTGGACAACTTAGTACTGCCAATAGTAGGATGGCAAGAGAAGCCTGAGGAAAGCAGGGAGTATAAAGGGGAGTGGAGGGGAGAGGACAAAAAGAAGAGGAATTTGCAGAACAGAGTCTTGCATAGTGTCAAAGGGGGATTTAAAAAAGAAACAACTAAGCTGCTCAAAGACCAAACAAGAAGATTTTTTTGTCTCCCAGGGAACCAAATGAAGTTTCTTGGGAACTATCGACATATAAATATGTGAGGCAGAACAAAGAGCAGAAATGTAAAGCATCGATGCCTATGGCAAATAGTTTTTGCAGTAGGCACGAGCTGCCCCTGCCTGCTGCTCCCTGTTGTTCAGAAATGTCTGCAAGTGATGCAGTGGGAAGTGCAGAAACACATCTGGAATTTACCACAGAAACCTACCTTTGCCATCTGAAAGACCAAACACTGACCCTGGGCATTGCCCAGTTCTGCTGTCCTTGGTCAGCGTGGAGCTGTGACACTGTTTAAGATGACAAGGTCCGTGGACCAGGTAAAAGTGGTCTTTCATGTACGTTGGCAGGTCTGCAACATTCAGCATGAAGAATTGCCTAGAGAGGTACTGATTTATTTCAGATCTCATTCCTAACTCAAGGAATTCTCACCATTAATACAGAATCATCCAGTGAAAACATCAGATCTGCATGATGAGGGAAAACGAAACAAAAGATGGCAGAGACCTTTATTTTAAAAGGCTTTTTTAAAATTCACACTGACAATCAGTACCTCACGCTCCAAAGATTTAAGTATTTAGTTGTGTGTAGGTTAACTGCAGTCAGAGGAAGCAGTTTAGCCATGCTTAAACTAGTCCTAAATTGGGACAGCCTGTCAGTTTAGGTGGGAGGGTGTCTGGGGAGCTGTGCCTCGGGCAGTGCCTGATCCCAGAGTACCAGCATCCCAGCATCCCCATCCTTCCAGCTCCCCGAGCCAGCCTGGCAGCTTGTGATGCTGTGCACTGGATAGGGTCAGGGAAGTGATCCACCAGGAAATTTTGGTCACCTTTAATACTTTTTGCTTTTCTCTTTAAGCAGATTACTGGTTAAAAGGAAAACCAGGAGTTTCAGAGCAGCTAATGTAACCTCCACCTACATTTATTGCATCCAATCACTACAACCACAGCAAATTAATATCAATAGTTTAAAAGAAACTTTGCTTAATAGTGAAGTTTCTTTTCCCCTTAGGCAGCCAACAGCTTTCCCATATATAATCTCATTTTTCAACATAGTTTCATCTATCAGGCTGGCTATAATAAGTCTTTTATTTCATTTTTAAGTGCTTAGTCACCCAAGTAAGTTTTCTCTTGATATTTTTGTTCAGACTGCTCTATCAAGACAGTAAAATCTAGAGCACACACCGACCCAGACTGCTGAGAGAGCCGTGTGCTGGAGCAGGCAGCTGGCTTGTCATCTCAAACAGCTCCTTTCCTGACATCTATTTCCCATGAGCAGCAATGTACCACTGGCTGTGTTTCTTGAAGGGCCAGGAAGGGAGGACCCATTTCACTCTCCGGTCATATCCCCAGACATTACTGACAAGGATCAGATGGCAGATTGCCATCCCTGAAGGTTGTACTGGGTGGACAAATCCCTACCACCCCAGGCTCTGCCTCTGATCCACTAACAACTCCTTTTTCAGTCGGTCAGTGAAGTCTCACACATTTCCCATACATTTTCTGATTTTATTTTTGTCTTATTGTCATACTGTCAGAGTCATTACTCCATCCCTCTTTCTCTTATTTTCCTGTTTTTCTAGTTGCTATCTGTCACAGGTAGAAGAGAAACACCAGACAGTGCAATCCTGACAAGTCCTACTCAGTTCACCAGGCAAGGGACAGGCTGCATCTGGAAAAGCTGCACACGTGTGCAGAATTAACTGAGACCTTAACCATGCACAGTGAGTTGGTGCAGTCAAGCCCAGGGAAATGTGACACTCACCTGTCCCCGTGGCATGCTCTGGGCAGCAGCTCAGTGTCAACACGTGATGGTTCCACCTTCAGCAATCTGCTTCCATGACATATTGGACATATTCAGAGCAGTGCCTCCCCCCAGTCTCTATTACTCTTTCATGCTCAGGGGCTGAGAGATGGTGGTCGACACAGGCCACCAGCCAAATCTGTCTGCAACAATACCACCTTCCCAGCAGTTTCAGATACTGTTCTCCAATGGCTTATTGATCCATGGCCCATCCCAAGGCTCATCTCACTTAGCTGTTTGTATTATCCTATCAACCACAGCTCATCAACCATGCTCAGTAGCTCAACCCCTGATCAAGGCAAAGTCATCATGATCCTGTAACGGTATTTATAAACAAGTGTATAAATAAATGCATGTCTGAGGGTGTTGAAGTCTTATTTTGATTTTACTTGACACCAAATCTCAACTGCTTGTTGTAGAGACAATGAAAAAAGATATTCTGCTTGCCCTTTTCTCTGGATAACCTTGCAGCATATGTGTGTGTGTGTGTATTCCAGCTTTCCATGGACTGGAGTCAAAGGATACCAGCTAATGGCCACAGAGGTCAGCCAAGAGACTTGACTCCCCTGACCATTCCTATGTTAAAAACAAGTCCCTTATCCCACTAATTCATTTTCAAAAGATGTTTCAGCTCTGACAGATCCCTTGCAGAGAGAATCTGTGACAAGTTTGCAAATCAACCTTCCCCTCTGCATCTATTATCAGTAAATTGCCACATCTCTTAAAATGTAGCAGCTGTGGTTTTCTGACAAAATTAAGGAGAGGGAATGCTCTTAAAGAAAAGTAAGGAGGAGGATTAGTATTTGGTTTTCTCCTTTCAGATAGGCACTTGTATTTTCTTCTCCATGGTTGAGAATTTTGTTATTGAAGGGTGTTTCCTATTTATTCAGTTTCCTGTCAACAATAGCTTTGTGTGATCTGCAGCTGACATCAGAGCAGCTGGAAGTCAGGCAGAAGCAGGAAGACGATCAGGTGCCCACATTTATTTTCCCATGGTTGTACTGAATGCTCCAGAGTACCATCTTTCTTTCAGATAAGTTGATATCTCTGTCTTTGCAGACATTCTTCCATTCATATCCTATAGATAAATGTGACAGTAACAGCTGCCTGAGTTTTCGGACAGCCTGAAAAACAGAAAGATTCATGAACTTATTAATTTTAAAAGGAATAATAAATGGTAGTCGTCAGGCATCAGTGTTATATAATATCAAGATATATTACCTCTTTGCTCATCAAAGCAGGCAAGAATGAGAGGTGTGATCAGAGAGATGTCAGTAGCAGAAGTGGGATGTTCTGCAGGACTGTGCAGTCTGGTGCCCCAGCTATAGTATGATTTTTGTGTGGACTTCGCTTGCAACCAGTTTTTTTCAATCATCACTCCCATATATTCATTGTGGACATCAGGGAGCAGTTACTCTGCATGTCATCCAATATAGCTGAGTTGTTTCAGCTTTTCACAAGCCTATTTTGGGACTTACCAAGAGCTGAGCAGAAGTACAGCTCCCCTTCTTGTCATGTCCCCTTCTAAGCAGAGTTACTCTCTCTTCCATCTTCTCCCAGGCAACCCACACTCACATTTGCCATTCACACTCTGTTTCTGAAGCTTTTCCACATAGTATCTCCAGGAGGTCATGGGGGGAGCAGTAGCAGATGGGTTCCTTGCATCAAAGGAACTACCATCTGTTATTTCTCTTCCCAATTTTGTGCGATGCTGGCTAGAATTTGACTGTTTCTCCCATTCTTCCTTGATCCTTTGATGCCCAGTTGGGCAAACAAGGGTAGGCAAATATCAGCATCCCCCTGCCTTTTCCCGTGGTTGTGCCAGGACCTGCTGTGAGCAGTGGTAACATTCAGCACCCAAAGGTGGCTGTGCCCCCCCTCCACACACTCTCCAAGCCAAACTCCATCTGCTGTGCTTTCACAAACTCCTAATCATCTGAGAAGGAATGAAAAAAGCCTGGCAAGACAACCTTACAGAAACTCCCAATTAACTTTATCCCCCTCCCAAATGGTAGTGGGTATCAGGAAAGGCTCTGGCATTATAGGATTGGTTTACTCTGATCTTACACTGTATTCTTGTTTCACAGCTAGATACATTTAGATACCTATTGTTAAAATACAACATAATTGCTTATCCTCATTGATAAGACTTTTGAAAGAAAAATGCTTCACCCAAAAACCTTATCATGTTTCTCTCCAGGAGATGGTTTTGGGTCTGTCAGCTCAGGGTTGGCAACTACTTTGTGCTCATTGTGTTTTCCTAATTTGCAGGTTTAGTTACAGTCCATCTCTCCTGGACCTCAAAAGTTCATTCAATAATCTGTTGGGTTTTTTGACTTTTTTAAAAATAAAGCTCCTGATTGTAAGGAAAAGCTGGAACCAGATACAAGCCAGTTTTGACCTGGCTCAGAAAGCATAAGACAAATGATAATAGCCCAAAATATTACAGCAAAACAAACTACAAAGAAAATATCCTTAGGAATTTTTATGGGATTCAGCTTTTTTAAAGGGTTAGATTTCACAACACAGAATTCACATTAAATAAGTTTATGCAGTACCTGTTTCAGCTATTGCAATCCTTGTCTCTATGTTGAATAGTGTGATTGTAATCAGAAGAAGCATTTATATTATAAATGCAATTATTAAAAAAAGTTCTAGACAGGTTTTTAAGTGGCTAAGTTCGCAGTGCCCTGCTTTATGATAGACCACTATTTTCATCCAAAATGTGCCAAAAGTGAGTGGGAAAATTCCCACTGAAGGCAATCTCCAGTTCAAGATCCTAATCTCCTAATTGTGCTTTGAATCCTTTCTTAGCTGTGGAAAAGAACTGTAGCTTTGATCCAGATGCCTTCTTTGTAATCCATTGTTTTAGTGTTTTGAATACACACCACCCATTCTGTATTAGGTATTTTGATAAAAAAACCCAATAAAACACGAGTTTAAAGGATAGTGTCATAAACCTGGCACCTTTCCCACATGCCACACTCACTTAATAGAAATGTAATGTAATTTTCTTTGTGTTATGTGTTCTGCATTCATTGCAATGCATTTTTAGAAGCTGCAGTTGAGAGAAGGCAACAACCAACCTATTTCTGAGTGCTGAAGTATTAGCTAATACTGAAAAAAACACTAAGTCATACGCCTTTTTTAGTATCTGAATCAAATTTTCTTAATATTATCCACACAACATTACAATTAGATTCCACATAAAAATTTCAGTTTCTCTCTCAGCCATCCGTGTCTGTAAATGTTTTTAGTCATTGATGCACAATAAGGGATGTAAGGCAAATGATAACTTTAGCAGAAATAAGTGCTTTTTGGAGCTATATTTAATAGGTGCACTGCAGATTCTAGGCTTTCAATTTCAAGACAAGGCACACTGTTAAATAGAAATTCATTCCTCTCCCACACTAATCACTTCTGAGAAGAAAAATCAGTCAAAATGGGACCATAAGCTGCAGTCTGGTTCTTATTTCATAGTCAGCTCACATTTCAAAAATGGGATCTACCTATTATTCTGGTTTTGCCAGCTAATTTTGCCCATGCTGTGTTGGTAGGAGGAAGCCCGGGAACTGAGCAGCTCTGCACATCCACAAGCTCCAAAGATGTTGGCAGGGGCTTGACATAATAAAAGGAAGAAGGAGACCGGAGGAATAATGTATAACCTCATTTCACTTCCCAGAAACACATTAAAGATGATTGAGCAATTGATTTTTGAGAGTCTGGGGAAAAAAGAAAAAAAAAAAAAAGAAGATTTTGAAAGTGCCAGGGTAGAATTGCCAAGAAAAGAGGGCATTGTCCTGTCCCTTTAAGCTTTAAGGACAGCAGCTGGCTGGGGCATAAGCAGCAGTGGGAGGCTTGGAACATTGCTCTGGAGCAAAAAGCCTCTGCTTTATGGAAGGACCAGGTGTTGCAAATTTTCCTGGTCATCTCTACAGGTGTCTGGGGGGGTCATTACCGACAGCTTGATGGGGTTGATCAGGACTGTGAGAAACTGCAGTGGGACAGAAGTGGCCGCTAGAAATCAGGGATTGCTGGGGACTGTGGCCAGCAAGCAGATCCTGAGAAGTACTCCAGGTATTTACATGTTTTGGAGTGTTTCTTTAAAAACCCCTCAGCTGTAGCAATGGCAAAAAAATTAGCATGCTTTTAGGGTTTGGTTTGGATTGCAGTTAAATGTGGCAAGCTTATTGTGTGCAGTAGAGAAACTTCCTGATCTGATCCTGCTCTCCAGAATGAAAAGTTTTTAGACAAAGGGCAGTTGATCACATATTTGTATGAAGTTGTTGATACCTCTGTAAAAGAAACAATTGAGAGCCTTTGGAAGGAGGATGTTAAAAATTATGCTGACATACTGAATAAGGGGTTCAAAAGGAACAAGATGAACCTCAGCAGAAAAAAACGCTAAGAGGTAAGTGGATGGATAAGCAACAGGGGAAAAAAAAAAAGATCCCGAAGTTATGGTAGGCTGCAAAGTAGATACTAATTAACAACGTGTTGTGGTTTCCTAAAACATAGAGTGGGGTACTATGAACTACAAAAACATCTTAGATAACCCTAACCATGAATGGTCTACATGCATTTGATCCCACCTATATGCGGGATTAGCTTCAAGGACCTTCTAAGATGTTTTCTAGCCCTCCACATCTCTAATGCAGAGCTGGAGAGGCTTAGGAGTTCTCAGGAGTGAGTGGCAGGCAAAAATGATGGTGGTGGATCACACAAAGAAGAGGGAAGGTGCAAAGTACAGCCAGAGAGCAGTGGAGACACTGTCCTGGTGCTGAAACTCAGAGTGGGGAAGTGGAATTGAACTTGTGACTGCTGAAAGGATCCAGTCTCCCAAATACAAGCTGCCTTCTTTCCCCACATCACCTGCCTCTCAGTGGGTGCAGCAGTGGGTGCCTGGCTTTCCAAGGTTCTGGCAAAAGTAAAAAGTTGTTTCAGGATATAGTTATTTTTCCCTCATCTCTCATATCAATTTGCTACCCTAGACATCTGGGTATTTTGCAGTTTGGCTGAACCCTGGTTGTAGTGGTTTTCCAGAAAATGGATGCTTCTGCTAAATATCTGAGATAAACCATGTTCTTCCTTCTCCTCCCAGTTTTAAATCTGTCCTATAGGGAAAAGTTTTCACTGTGACCCTGATTTATCAAGGCTCAATTGCTGAGAAGTTGTTATGACAAAATATTCTAAGTGGGCAGGTCTTCCTTGTGTCACAGGAAAGTGCCTGGTAGTTTAAATAGGCATAATAATACTTTCTGTGCTTCTTTCAACCATTTTTTGTCTGTACTGTAAGTTGCTGCATGGAGTGGAAGAGCTGTGTCCTGGGTCTTGAGCCTGGGGGCGATGCTGTCAATTAAGAGAGTCAGCTTAGATCTGTGGAGCTGCACCAAGACCCATGTGCAACTCTTGCTGAAAGCGACACCCTTTCAGGCTGAAATATTATTCAGTCTAACAGGATAATAATTCACATTCTTTGTTAGAGCCTGTATTTTTTTTTTATACTGCAGGTATCAGTTTGCTGCTTAGTTATTGCTGACTGTATTTTGTAGTTTTCTTGTAAAACTCATTTTTGGTTCCCTAACTCCTGCTCATTAGACACAAAATATTCTGCCAACCGTTTCTGTACAGCCCTTTCCTGTAATTTCTTTGTTGAAGTGTTCCGTTTTATCCCCTCCTTCCTTTGAGATTCCATATTTTCTACATAAGTGATTTTCAACCTTCAGGTTTTTGGAACTGAAAATTATTCTGGTGGAAATGCAGGACCCTGGACACCACATTTAAGTCTACCTGATAATAGGCTTTAAAAATAAGAATTTATTTACCTTTGCAGATCCTTTAAAGGCAGCTCACAGAGGACTCACATTTGTTTGAAAGCCTTTCTTCTGAATACTGACACTCGTGTTAATCAGCATAATGTCATTACTTTTCATTATATGCATTATTGTTTATTAGCTCCTGTGTTTCATTTCTCCTAACATTCTCTCTAAACTAATTTTCTTAAAACCTATTGCCATTTCTATTGCACTAGGATCTTGACATACCTTTTTTAAATTTCATTTTCTTCCCAGTGTCTCCCTTTTATCTCCAGGCTGGTCATTCATTACAAATGTGGTGCTTATATTCAGCACTCGAGAAAGATGAAGCTGTGGCAGCATAAGAGCCACTGGTTTATTCCCAAACCAGATCCAGCAGTTAGCACACTACCTTCCCTCAGTGCTTTCCCCCTCTTTTCACTTCCAGGAACTCAAACCTATTTTTATTAACAATGACAGATTGGCCCTCATACTTTTTTTCCCCCTCCCTTTGGCCACTCTGGTGAGCCTGCCCAAAGCCACTAATTAGCAGGGAGTTAGATTTGGGCTCTGGTCCTCTGAGATGCTCCATACAAACGGACTCACGGTGATTTCTGTGTATGCTGTAGGTGCAGGGATTCAGCCATCTGCAATACAGTGCAGGGTGGCTTTTATGGCTGCATTTCCATTAAGGTGTAGAACCAGCAGTTCATTTCATATAGGTCATTAGATGTTCCTTAAATGATCCGAAATTTAAATACTGCATGCTCTTGAGCAAGATATGAACTGTATAATTTTCCCTGTCCTTGAATATCTGATTGTCTCAAAAAAATGTGTAATCAGAACAGCATTTTTGGTACTGGAACCTACTATTCTTAGTTTAGGAGTTCACTGGTATCACAATGCCAGGAATTCAAATGACAGTTTCTGCCCATGAAATGGATGCAATCAGAAGGAAGCTTGTTCTGTGAAGATATGAGGAATGACACGTAGACTGAATTACTTTGGAATGGTTTGAAATATTCATGTGAAAGGGGTGCACAGGGCAAAATGAAGGAGAAATAATAATGCAGGGTGATATGCCTACCTTTAATAAGACCAGGGCAAGCTTTTTGAGCTGGGGGAGGCAAAAAATGTAGGAACATTGTAGCAGGACTTAAACCAATGTGAGGTGATCATACCTGCATGGTGAAATTATTTAAAATGTCAATATCATTATTTTAGGGCTATCTGCACTGGTAAGTGGGATCCTAAAGATACCAGAACTGTGAATGAGACCAGCACATTGCTGGCATTACTGTACAGTCACTTGAATCCATACTTTAATATAGGCACTCCAGAAAGTGAGAGATCTCCACCAAAGGAGGTCCCACTGCTTCAGTTATGAGATCCTCACTAGGGAATGACCACCTTTGGGTCATGCTGCAGCTCCTCCTTCTTTAACAATGTCTTTTCCTGTAACTTAGATACTATTTATATTATAAAACTGTCCATCTATTCCCATCTCCAGAGAGTCAGGAACGAGGTGAAGCAGGTGAAAGGAGCTTGAATGTTTTTCAGATCCATCAGTGGACTTGGTAGTCCATTAAAAATACAGGTGGAGGATCTGGACAATACCATGTAGGTGCTAGTTTTAAGGCCTAAGAAAAGGTAGAGAAGTGAAAAGGGAGGATTCATTTAATTAAATATAAACATCTGTGTCTGTGCTGACCAGCCCAGGTGTAGCTGGTGCAGACAAACTGACATCTGACAACAGAAGTCCCCCAACAACTGGGGACTTTTAAAAGAAGACTTTTGAAGCAGTAGACTTGTAAAACAAAGATGAATATCACCAGGTTGGATATTGTTTATATTTAGGAAGCAAGATGCAGCATAAACAGGTACTAATGGTAGCTATTCATGGGCCTGTGCATGCTTTCAATGTAAAGTAGGTTCAGGACCTCTCAATCACTGAGCTTTGCTGCACAGTGCACAGTACCTGGACTTTACTCTGAACTTTCTTTTGAGGGATTGCAGAAAAATTGACACATTTTAAGATGCCAGATTTCCTCTCTGAGGTGCAGATGTTCAGACAGGTGGTGAGGCTGCCCTTGGGTTGTGAGAGAGATTGTCAAATCAATGACGTTAAGTGGAGTTACACCAAGGCTTGATTAGCTATAGGCATTCAGTTGCTTTGGCCAGTTTCCACACTGTCCTTGACCCAACCACTCATTTTTAGCACTGGTCTTAAGCTATTTATTTTCTGATCCATTCCTGAAAGAATGCTCACAAAACATTTGCTCGTACAGGGGCCTAGGTGCAAAGCTGAGGAAGACAGCTAGAACAGAATTTGCAAAAGCTCTTCAGACAATATTGTGCTTCTGCTTTGGATTTTGGGTGGGCTTTTTCCTTCTGAGTTGTGGATCTGTCATCCTCTTTTAGGAAAAGGATGTTGAGGTTAGCTGCACCACGGGAATTACAACTGAATAGTGGTGATTTCCTCTCTGTTTTGACATTTAGTCATTGGTGAGAGCCACTCACTCTCCTTACCTATTAGTATTCACACTTATTTCTTTCCTATTAATATTCACGCTTGCTTCTACAGTAGAATTTATTAAAGATGTGCATTTTTGAAAGCTGCTTTCAAGGCAAAAATTACTTTGCCTGCTTCTTCTATGTATGTTCTCTAGGAAATGAGAAGTGTTTATACAGGATGGATTACTATGTATGAGTTATGTATACATGCACATATATTTATAAAATAGATATATGCTATATACTGTATGCATATATTATATAACTAGTGTTAGTCTTCCATTTCCAGATCTCAAAAAAACTTTGCTGAGGAGCCTAAACATTTCTACCTATTTCTTGAACACAGGGAAGCCATAGTATCAAGGGTATGTGACCTGTTAGAAACTGCATTATCAGGTCAGCAAGAAAGGGAATCTATGTCTTTGATTTCCAATACAGCACTGCATTGCTGGGCAGTGATATCTATCTTCTGGAGATAACTTTTGTGTAAAAAACCCACCTTCCTTTCCCTGGAAATTATAACTCAAATGCTAACCTTTAAAGAAATAATATATATATATATTATTAAAAAAAAAAAAAAGAAAAAAAAAGAAAAAAAAAAGTCTGTAAAACAGGTCCTGCTTTGCAGGCCATAGTTTGAAGAAACAGTAAATTTGGGTTTAAGACTCCTCGTACCAAAAAAAAAAAAAAAAAGGCTATGGCATGGTACATTATGACACTGATTCTGGATGAACTCACTCTTCCAGTTCAAATATGTAAAATGCTCCTAATCTGGTGTGTTAACTTTTTACTGGCAGGCTTTGTATGAGATCAGTTACTGTCTGTCTATGCTGGACAAGTAGCATCTGTCTTTCTGCAGCCAGCAAAAAGCCAGCATAAAACTGACATAATCTATGCATCAGGTCCTCCGGTTAATTTGACAGAGAAACAATGGTGTGACCGCGTCTGAGCTGAATCAGGTTTGTCCCGCTGTCTCATCAGTGGCACAGAGACCTGGTGCTAATGGTGGTGGAAGAGTGGCCTGAGCCCAAAGCCCCGACCCCGCTGCTGTTTCGCATCCAGGTTCCCTTGACCATTCCCATGTTCCTTCATTCACCGGGGAAAGGGAAGGGAGCAGGTAGCTCTTCTTTCCCAGTTTCCCGCAATAACAAGGGGAATACTTGGGGCCATCCTCCCGCTCCCGCAGTTTGCTGGGCTGCACCTCCCCTTCTGTTTCTACCCGCACCGCCGCTGCTGTTGTGGCCGTGGCTGCAACACGCTGAGAAAATCCGAGAGGCGCTGACACCGCGGAGGGGCGGGGAGGGGGCACCGGGCAGGAGCAGCCCCGCAGGCGCATCCCCGCCATCCCGGCGGGATCCGCGCCGGGCTCTGCCGCTCCCGGAGCCTCTGCCGGTGCCGCCGCGCTTCAGCGCCGCTTCCCCTCTTCTTTCCCGGCGGGAATGCCAGACCTGAGGACGCTGTCATCTTAAAGAGCGCAGGGGAGGGACCGAGTGGAAGGGAGGCGGCGGTGCCGGCGCCGCGGGAAGAGGCGGGCGCCAGCACCAGCATCTCGCCGGGAGCCACCGGGAGAAGGCGCGCTCCCGGCCGGCCGCCCCGCTCGCCGCCCCGGCCTCCAGCGCGCCGCCCCGGGCAGCGGGGGCTCGCCCGCCCGCTCGCCCGCCCGCCAGCCCAGGCGCCCCCGCCGCCGGGGCCGCCGCAGGGCCGGGGGAGGCGAGCGCGGCCTCGCCGCGCCCCGGGCGGCCGGCGGGGGGAGGAGGGGGCCGCGGCTGCGGCGGGGCGGACCGCCCCCGCAGCTCGGCGGCGCCTGCCGCAGGAGGCTCCGACCCCCGGCGCCGTCCCCGTCCTCGTCCCGATCCCCGCCGCCACCCCCAGGCCGCCGGTGCCGCCCCTCGGCCGCGGCCGCCCCCTGGCTGCCTGGCCGGCGGCGCGGCAGTGCCGGCGGGGCTATGGCTGCGGAGGAGGTGCTGCAGGGCGCGGACCACTACAAGAGCGAGATCGAGCGCCTGACCCGGGAGCTCTCCGAGACAACCCACGAGAAGATCCAGGCGGCGGAGTACGGGCTGGTGGTGCTGGAGGAGAAGCTCACCCTCAAGCAGCAGTACGATGAGCTGGAGGCGGAGTATGACGGCCTCAAGCAGGAGCTGGAGCAGCTGAAGGAGGTGAGCCAGCCCGGGCTTTTGTCTCGGGGGTGCGGGCAGGTGCGGGGGCGCCCCACGCGCGTCCCTCCCCGGGGCCCCGGGCCAGCCCCCTGCAGGTGCGCGGGCAAAGGTACGGTGATGTGCGGGCCCCGCAGCGGGGTCCGTGGGGTGGGGAGGAAGGGTTTCCCGGGGCCGAGGATCAGCCGGGACCGTGGAGCTTAAGGACGGATTACACGGGATCGCAAACCCCTTGCCCTGGGAAATTTCCCCGGGGCCGCGCTCCATCCCCTGCCGCCGGCAGCCACAACTTCTGGGAACAGGCGTTTGCGGCAGTGGAGGGTCCCTAAGGTCCTACCTGCATCGCATCGCCCATGGCTTTTTTTAGGAAGAAGAAATTAAACAACCCATAGGATGAGAGCTGGGCAAACCCACTGTATAAGGACTCGGTATCTGTGTAAACAGCTGTCTGCAGTGCGTGAGGAGAGAGACAATTCCTTTTGAAGTTATTTATAGACCCGCTTTATTCTGGCAGTGAGGGGAACCGCTGCCATTAAGGGGGGAGGAGAGAGGAGAAGTAACCATACAACAGTCTCCAGGTCACTCCTCCATCAGTGGAAATTAAACTTCTGCGTCATGCTGAAAGGGTAAAACACTTGACTGGAGAGGTGATTTGAGGTTATCTTTTAAATGTGTTTTTGTAACATTCGAAGTATTAAGTAGGTGAGTGCTACACCGTAAGTTTCAGCTCTGCTAGAAATGACTGAAAAATCATCACTGTTCCTATGTTCATCATTAAGGGAAGTAACTTGAGATTGATATGGTGCACATACACGGGAGCTACAGAAAGGGGTGTGCGTGCACACATCTGCAGCACTCACAGCATTACGCTTTATGATATTTTTATACTATCTTAGAATTTAACTGACTACGTGTTTTGTAAAGAGAAGATAAAGTATCAGATGGATACTCTCCCAAATTTAAAATGTATCTTTTTGTTAAAAAAAAAAAAAGAAAGCTATATGTAATGTGTAAAAATTCTGTTAGAATTAATGAGATTTCTGTTAGATACCATGAACATAATCCATATTGAGGGAAGCCACTTAACATTTTAAGTCATATATGAATATATTCTTTAGAATACTAACTGATGCCCTTTTAGAAGTATTTTTAATAAAATAAAGGTTTCATTTTACTTGCAGGTAAATGAGTTATGCTACAGACTTGGTTCAGTGTCCAGAAGAGTTGAGAACGTTATATTTTCTATATGAAGAATAAAGCTTTTTTTCAATAAAACCTATTGATCTCCTTAAACTTGATCTCTGCCTCCCCACCCCCCTGAGCCTATGCAGTAGGCTCAGGACTTTGAAACCAGTAATCACTGGTTGAGGGATAGAGATACATAACTTGAACTGGCATGAAGGCAGTGCTATTTGAAATGAGCTGACATTAACAGAGGAACAGAGTTAAGGGGGAAAAGGGCAATGCAAATGCTAGGTAAAAAAAAAAGAAGAAGAAGGAGAAGAAAGAGAGAAGCAGAGCTGCAGCTAGCTGTTACCCCATCATAAGCATGTACAAAAGAAGACTGATCAGAAGCCAGGATCACACATGGGTGTGCACATGGGTGCACGTAGTCACAGATAGAATGGATTGTGCAAGGAATTGAGCTGAAATTATTAAACTAGAGGGATGAGTCAACACGATTAACTGAAAGATGGGCACAAACTCTCTTCCTGCTTACCTGCCCTTGAAGTGAGTGGGATTGCATGGTCTGCAGCCCAGAATGTGCCCCATGGGACCATGGCTTCATGCTGTACCAATCACACCATGGATACTGAAGGGATATCCATGGAGAGAGGAAGAGGAGAAATCCTGTAGCTTGCCTGATTCCAAGCAGGAGTGGAGCCTCTCCAGTTTCCAGGCCAAGCCTGGGGCTCTCATTTCCAGAGCTCTCCTTAGCAGCAGGTAGGGCATTTCTATCCCCCACCTAGGCTGCGAGAGATTTTTCTTGCTTCTAGCCTTTATAGCATAAACCACAGATTCTTACTGTGCATGCAGCCCCATGAAGGAGAATTTGCTCTCAGCCCTTCTTATTGCTGTAATCTGTTTTCTAGCTTCTGTGTTACCACCTCCATTATGACTATTCCCTCAGCACAAGTCAGAGTCATAACGGTGAGACACAAGCGAATGGCACCTCTTATGACACTAGGGAGGCAAAATTCAGGTAGTTCAGGCAAACTGTTGTGGAGACTTGGGGTCATAGTATTGAGGATTGTAGGGTTCTGTCTGAAAGCTTTCAAAGTGGCGGAAGTCATCTGGAAACAGCTTTTATTTTTAATTAAAGCTCTGTCCAAAATATGTGGAGAAGGGTCGTGCTCCTGCTCCAGCAAGCCCTACCAAGGACGTGCTGGCCAGTGGCAGGACATCAAATGCTATGACTGACTGACTGACTAGCAGGAGCTGGGAAGACTTCCCAGCAGGAATCTCTGCCCCTGCTCTTACCTTGCTACATCTGCAGCCTCTCTGAAGTCATACTGGGGTATAGAAATTAGGCCTAAGGTTTGTGCTGAAACAAATAGTTTGTCCATTCATGAGCAATAGTAGGTACAAGAGGGCGGGCAGGATTATGTCAGGACTGCTACCTCTCCTTCTGCAGACCTTCTCTGAACAGATTCAATTACTGTATTTAAGTTTTGTTGAGGCAAGACTTTATTTTTTAACTCTTTCATTACTGGATTTTGTTCTGTTGTTAGGAGTTCTTTGTATTTATTGCTCAGCAAGCAGAGCTGCTTACCAGTCTGGGATCTGAAGTCTTCTCCTATGCTTCTTGGCAATCCAAAGCTCCAGTGAACTTCAGCAGTCCTTTTCCGTATAGAGGGCAATACAGAACCTCAGATATATGATAATTCCCATTGTTGGAGAATGAGATGGGAAAGTAAGGCCATTATAGGATGTTGAAGTAAAAGCAAATTGCAATATACTACATTAAATATTAATAGTTGTGTACAGGATATATGCTATCTACCATGCAATGTGAATTGTTTTAGTAACCTCGGATGTTACTTCTGCTGTATTCAGAGGTCTGTGCTTTAGCCCAAAACTGTGATGTTTTGGGCCATGAGATTGACGTATGTTACAAAAACATTATTATTATTTAAAGCTTTATTAATTTTCATAAGGTTTGTTTGTTTTTTTTTCTAAAAATGATGTTTCTTCACTTCAGTGAATTACATCTCAATCTAGTAGAATTTCGGCCCTTTGGTAAAACACTCTAGTTTTAGGGCCCCTGTTCAGAAAGTTACTTTAGCAGAAATGCCTTTTAACCTGCGCTCCATAAGAATTCTGAGAATGAGACTCATGGGATTGAAGGTAGCTTGTTTTCATTGTCTTGATGAGTTGGGAGTTTATTACCAGCATATTTTATGGAATGCATTTTCTAGTGGTTTTATTATCTGTGTTCTTACACGTTCAGATTGCATTTGCTGTAAGAATAATGTGTGTTGTTAGTTTTATTTCTTCTAAAGAAGTGTAAAATGGCTTTATATTGATCTTCTTGCCTAAGCTGTTTGCTGTAGCTGTCACTGCTTGAGCAATGGGGGGTCCATTCCAGCCTCAACCATTCCATGATTCCCTGATTAGCTACTGGGAACCTGTGGTCTGTAAAGTTTTTAAAGCAGAGAAATATCAGTCACATTTAGTCATGACAAAATGTGGATGGAAGGCAGCTCTGGTGTCCAAATCTGCAAGACAGTTAGGCCTGGGAAATCCTAGCAGAGGTTTCTCTTTGGGAATCAAGTCATAAACATAGCAGCTGAGTAGATCCTCAAGTTCCTCTCCTTAACGCCCTCTCTGACTGACTAATTTAGGCAATATCTCACTTGGCTGCTTGGCTTTTATGTATTTTATTCTGTGGAGATAAACTCTTCCACTGGATTGCACATAGCACTGGCTATCTGATATCCAGGCTGAAGATGCAGTTTGATGTTTGCTTTACTTTAAACACAGTTATCCTTGGTAAGTTATTGGAAACCAGGCTATTGGTGAGTAGCCCTATCCTTGGCAGATCCTTGTTTTCTTTACCTCACAGAAGTGTTATATCAATGATTGTGAAGTGCTTACTCACAATACTACTTAATAGGGCTTCCAGAAGCAATTCTTGGTCTGTGACTGAAAATGGTTTTTGAGGAATAGGGCTGAAGGTCTCTCTGGCAGGTTCTTTCCTGGGCTGCTCTTCCTTGCTCTGCTTTAACACAAGTGACTCAAGCTCCATCTCTCTTCTGAAGCGATGCTGCCCCACCAGCTCCCCCGCTATTCTCCAAAACCTCTCACACTCCTCCTACTTGAGTCACCTCTGCCTCTTTCACTTGTGAAGTGCAGTTGTGATGGGACTTTTCTGGATCCAAAAAGGGTGGAAGAAGAGACTTCCTATCCCAAATACAGTCCTGTTAAATGGTTGCTCTGCACACCTGTCTGCATCACAAGATGCTTAGGAAAGTGTGAAGTGGCTCATAAATCCCACTGAGATATTCTGAGTTCTCTACAAAGCTGAATGTGTTCCAAATATGGAGCCTGCAAGCTGTGAACTGATGCCATTTCAGTATATCTTTACACCTTCCAGTGGCAGTGTCTGTGGACTTGTGTCAGATGAGGCTGAACATTTTCATCATGTCATCCTGATCTCATCACTTTTTCTTTGGGGTCTCTTCATGTTGTGTCACTCAGAAAGGCCATGAGGACAGGGCAAGAGTGAGAGGGACCTGCAGACCTGGAGGGACTTTAACTCAGACACTCTATTGCACTGTTGTCTCCGCCAGTCCAGCCAACACTCCCTCTGTCTCTAGGGCATACCGTGCTACTGGAAGAGCAGTTCATTTTGGGATGTGTAGTTATAAGGATGCCTTTGCAAAATCAAGCACCAGCTTGCAAACTTTTTATTCAGTTATTACAGGCTGGGGACTGACTGGGAATCAGGTCTGTGGCAAAGGATTTGGGGATCCTTGAGGGACAGCAAGCTGGATGTGGAACAGCGGTGTGTCCTGACATTGAAAAGGCTAGCAGCATCCTGAACTATTAGTAGCAGAAGCATAGTTGGTAGATGGAGAGAAGTGATTATCACTTTCAAATTGGCAGGTGTTAAACCACATCTAGAAAACAGCATGCAGTTTGGGATCCCTTAATACAAGAAAGACATGAATAAACCAGGCTGAGTTCAGCAGAGGACCACCAATGATGGTCAAGAGCTGAAGCACTTGCCCTGTGAGGAGAGGCTGAGGGGTCTGAGCTTATTCAGCCTGGAAAAGAGAAGTCTGTGAGGGACTCAGCCCAGCCTATCCATACGTACAAGGAGGTTATTGAGATGACAGAGCCAGGCTCTGTACAGTGATGGTTAGAGAGTCTAATTGGAGGTCTGTAACCAGTGGTGTCTGCAGGGGTTGGTACTGGGTCTAGTATTGTGTAACTTACTCATCAGTGACTTGCATGAAGGGGCAGGTGCCTCCTCAGCAAATTCACTGATGACATAAAGCTAGGAGGAGAGGTCGATACCCCAGAGGGCTGTGCAGCCCTTCAGAAGGACCTCAGCAGGCTGGAGAGATGGGCAGAGAAGAACTGTCCAAAATTCAGCAAAGGCAAAGGCAGGGTCCTGCACCTGGGGAAGAATAACCTCATGCACCAGGGCTGATCTGCTGGAAAGCAGCTCTGCAGACAAGGACCTGGGGGTCTTGGTGGACAACCAGCTGTCCATGAGTCAGCAGTGTGCCCTTGTGGCCAAGAAGGCCGAGGATGTCCTGGGTGCTTTAGGAAGAGCATTGCCAGCAGGTCGAGGGAGGTGATCCTGCCCCTCTGCTCTGCCCTGGTGAGGCCACGTGGGGAGTGCTGTGTCCAGGTCTGGGCTCCTCAATTCAAGAGAAGGAGTTCCTGGAGGGAGTCCAGCAGAGAGCAAGGAGGACTATTAAGGGACTGGAGCATCTTTCCTATGGAGAAAGACTGAGGGAGCTGGATGTCTTCAGCCTTGAGATGACTGAGAGGGGGCCTCATCAATGTTTATAAATATCTGAAGGGAGAATGTCAAGAGGATAAAGCCAGGGTTCTCTTGGTGGTGCTGAGCAATAGGATGAGAGGGAACAGGCAGAAACTGGAATGCAAGAAATTCCTCCTGAGCATGAGGAAGAACTTTTTTACTGTGCAGGTGACAGTGCACTGGAACAGATTTCCCAGAAAGATTATGGAGTCTCCCTCACTGGAGATATTCAAAAGCTGTTGGGACACAATCCTGAGTAATGTGCTTTACAGGACCTTGCTTGAGCAGGGAGGTTGGACCACAGGGCCTCCAGTGGTCCCTTCCAGCCTTACCCATTTGGTGAATGGTGAGAAGACAAGAGGCAACTGACATAAATTGAGGCTAGGGAATTTCAGACTGGATTCAAGGTAGAACTGTTTCCCCATGAGCACAGGGAGTCCCATAGGTTGCCTGCAGAGGCTGTGCAGTCTCCTTCCATAGGACTTTTCAAGCCCCAGCTGGATACAGCCCTAAGGAACCTGGTCTGAGCTCAGACATGATCCTGCTGAGAGAATGAGTGTGGACTAGGGAAAAATGGAGGTAGATAGCAAGGGACCCTAAGCAATGCAAAGTCTACGAGGATGCCCACTGTGCCTAGTTAAATTCCAGTAGCAGCTTGCTGTGAGTTACCCAATACATAACAGAGTGGTGCCTGGAAACCGTGACCATCAAAAGACCCATAGCCTCACTTCATGCTTGAATTTCATTTTTTTATTGCTTGTCATTAAGTCTGCATTGGCCTGGGATTACTAAGGGTGTAGTTTGACGTGTTCATCTCTCAACAAGACAATCCTACATCTCCCCCTGTCATTCCTGCCTCTGTTCTGGCTCTCAGCTGTGCAATTGTTTGTACCGTCACACCAGGGTAGGAAACTAACCTCAGCTAAAAATAACTGAGGAAGGGGTGTATGCTGTCTGTAACCCAGACTGGTTACATGATCTGGTTCACAATACCTTCCTGTAAATTGTTTTACCTGTATTGCCTAAAAGTCAGCATGAGGATAGGAATGATTGCAGGGAAAAGAGAGGGACAGGATGAACTGCTTAAGCGGGTACTGACGTTAAGAGAGATGCTCATCAAATTATGTCAGGATTGCTTCCTCTAAGAGGAAATGAATCCTGTGCATTAGCCTACAGAAAACATAAGCAGCTGAAATCATCTTAGGGGAAATGAGGACTATTGTTGGACCTTTGGCAGGATGCAAAGAGATATGTAGTTGAACCGTTCCTTTTCCAGGGACCTGTATTGCCAGTTGCTCTCAGTAATTATACTGTGTCATTATGAGCCAGTACAGATGAACATGCAATATTAGTCCTCCTATAATAGCCAGCCCTTAAAGAGTGGTGGTCAGCTTTAAATAGAGGAGACTCATATACTCACAAAATAAACAGACTTCAATTTGTTTTCTCACAATAGTTAAATTATTTTCTTACTTTTAGTCTTTCATCAAGGAAATCCATTTCTATCTGAGAGACTGTGATTAAATCAGTCATCTGGGTTTAACTCCTCAGAGATAAATGGAAGATGCAACTGGATTTTATGTCATGGAAAAGTAAATTTTCCATAGATTTTCTAGAAAATATTGGATTAGTACCAAATCTAATATGACTGATTGAGGTGTTACTGGGTAAGCCAGGCATTATTACTGTGAGCTGCTTCCTGTCTGAGGCTTAAGAATGTAAAATTAGGGATCAATGAAGATATTTTAATCTGAAGGTCCACATCTGTTTGGAATTAGGCCTTTTGTAATGAATTTTAAAAAATAACTTCCTTTAGTTGAAATAATTCTCCATCCCTTTTGTACTGCATTGAGAATTTTCTTTTTCAGGGGTCTGTGTGCAGTCTGTGTGCACAACAGCAGTCAGGTTGAACACCTGGCTTTAATGAAAGTGCAAGTAGGGGCAAAACAATGGTGGAGAAAATCACATTTGGCATAAAACAGTAATTTGTGAACATTCATCATGATAAAATGGGGAGCATTCTCAAAGTCAGATGGACAGAGTAAATTTGCACCTGGGCAACTTTTGTATACCTTATGCATTTGGCAGTTGGAGGAAAATACATGCAAGGTCAGGTATTTTTCTGGCTGTATTGAGGGCTTCTAGAAAAAGAGCTTTCTTCTTGAACAAGCTCTGAGTTTTTCAAATGAGCTCAATGTGTTTGTTCTTCAGCACCTCGTTTTCTCTCATGTTTTTGCATCTGTGTTTTTTCCACGTGGACAACGGAAATAAAATCAGAATCGCTGCTTGTTCCTGCATCCCTCATGTCTCTGCTATGCTGTAGGGCTTTGCTGCCCAGTTGCCTTTGCTATGGATTTCCCTTCCATATTTGTCTGATACCTGAGGGGATAATGTTTAATTTAATGGAATTCTGTACCATACCTTTTTTTAGGGAGGGTTGATTTTAATTTATTCTGGCATACATTCATTTCTGCTGAACTGTCTTACATTTGTGGCGTGACTTTCACAGCCCTCTTCTTGCCTCGCTTCCCTGTGAACTCAACAACACCCTTGTCTTATGGTGGGGGGAGAGAGGGTATTTTGCCAATTTAGAGGAATTGATACGGTATGTAGAGATATGAACGTGTGCTTTGTCCCTTTACCACTGACATCACTAGCAGCAGATGACTATGAGGAGAAACCAGCAATTTTTGGTGCTATATTGTGAATGCAGTCCATGAGGACAGACTAGCTACAGATGGAAGTAGTTAGGACTAGTCAGAAGGTGAAAAATATATTTGAGCAAGGACAGGTGCCTAAAGCTGAAGTAGGCAGGTAGAAATTAGGGTAGGTTGCAGATTAATGTTTTATTGGGGGCTCTACTTCACTGCAGAAGGTAATATTAAAAATAATTTTGAAATGATAATATTTACGTTTCTGAATTTCTTTCACTATCAAATTTTAATTAACTTAGTAGTTAAAAGAAGAAGCAGGTCACTGTCCTAAATATATGGTTTTGGGACAGACCTGTGAGAGCTATTAACAGCAAAAGGCTTTCACTAAGACTGCATCCAATTCCGTTTTCTTCATAACTCCTGGGATTCCTCTCTCTCTGTCTGCAGCCCATAATTTTCTGCCTCATTCTTGTACAGTGTTTGTCTCCTGTCCAAGATGGTTTATATACTTTTAAATCTTTATTTTTTTGTCAGTCTTTGCCCTCTATCTTAGTGTTCATTTGTGCTGAATTTTTTATATTAAAGGCCCTTTTTGTCATTTTGTGAATGTAGGAAATCTGGCCATTTTTGGCAGACTAGACCTTCCATGCCATGCTCAGATATTGTAAAGACATGAGGGATTCCCAGAAACACTTAGAAATGTTTTAGCATGGACTAAGGACTTGTCTGCTCTGTTTTGTAGCAGCCTCACCACTAAAATCATTGTTGGAAAGATCATTTTTAGGGCAGCTTTAAAATTGGATTAGCTGTATATATGCATAGGAAGAAGGCACCTTTTTTGTTTGTTTGTTTGGGTTTTTTTTTGTTGTTGTTGTTCTTGTTGGTTTTTGTTGTGGTTTGTTGTTTTTTTTTTTTTTTTTTTTTTTTTTTTTTGTAACTTGCTATATGGTTTATGGGCTTGTCTGTTTCTTAAACCCCAGACAAAAAAACTAATACCCATTGAGGTTAAATAATGCACTCAGTCCTTGTGATTAGCGCTGGGAATAGGGCCTGTTTGCCACATGGTCCTGCCATACCCTTTCCATCACCTTTGCTCCTATGAATCAGACCTGATTTACCTCTGCACTGTGTTCAATCCATCTGCACAGCAAGTCGTTTTCTAGTGCTAGGTATATAACACTGTGCTTAACCAAGAAGCATAAAAGTCATCCTCAGTTACCAGAGTTGACCGGTTACCAGTTAGTCACCTTTCACTCCAGTCAATCACCTCTGGAGACATTTCAGCTGAATGATATAAACTTCATCTTTCCTTCCTGGTGTGTTTTTTTTTGGTTGTTGTTTGGTTGGTTGGTTTTTTTGTTTGTTGTTTGTTTGTTTGTTTTTAATTTTGTATTCTCTCAGAACTCACAGGTGACACACAGTTAACAGGGGCAATGACATGCATTCGATATGCACTCAGAAGTTTGTCAGCGCCAAACAGCCTTTCCTTGGTTCCCCTAGTCACTCTGGATGGATTTAAACGTCAGTGTACTGAGAATGAACTGCGAAGTGCTGTTTGTCATCACTGACTAATGGCTAATTCCCACCTGGAAGCTGTTAACAGCTGCAATTTTTTGTTTTGGATACTTAGAGGAGGAAACCCAGCTCTTAGCAGTTGTGAAGCTACATAGGAAGACAGAAGAAGATCAGCAAACTTTTAGGTATAAAGATAGGAATTTGGGTCAGGCAAAAGGAACAGGTGGCTTGCTTGAAATAATTCATTTATAGAAGCTTGGCTGTTGGCCAAACAGGAACACAGCATGATTTGGATTTTGCCTTCTCAGTACTGGAGTATTGTCTACTCACACGCACAAGGCAAGATGCACTGGAATCCTTGTCCAGAAAGATGAAGCTTTCAACCTTTTGGCATTTGAGTTTGAAGAGAACTGGAGCATTTGGCATGGAGGCACATGGGGAGTTCACAGTTGGGTTAAAGTGTCTGTGCAGATATAGCCTCTGGTTCTCATTTTGATGTCTAATCCAAGATATTTAACAACTACTGTCCAACTTGAATCTGCTATTCCTCTTATTAAAAGTGTGCTCCTGATAGCTTCTAGTTCATATAATTCATAGTAGTAATAAAGACAAGTTTGTGCGAGTTTTTTAGGTGAGTAGGAAAAGTTTTTCTCATACCCTGAATACCTCACAGAGTTTGCAAGAAGCATTAAAAGGTTACATGGTTCTGGATAATTCCAGGTGTCTGCACAGCAATGACAAACATGCAGAGCTCACCTGAGTTGAGGGGAACATCTGCATTCAATCCTTTCTTTCTTTGATAACTGCTTGTAATTCCCACCTGCAAACAATTAGGAAAGGTTTGATTTAAGCATCTCATGTGGAGAATGCTATCTCTTAACAATATACCCCATATTCAGGGTTGCACCTCAAGGTCATTTTGAAAACCAGTGCTGAAGTCCTGGCTACATGGGTAAGTCAAAGATAAAAGGGGGCAATGATTTATTTGCAGCTCTGCCTTCTGGCAAACAGCACTGTCATCAAGATGCATGTGATGTGTTATAAACTGAGAATTCAGATTTCTTCCCACCAAAGAAGGGAGAACTGGCATAACTATAATAACTGGGTCTCAAACTTGTGATCTTACTCTTGCAGTTTAGTGAATTGTCACAACTCTGCTGAGCTTCAGCATGTGTATGCACTTGGCTAGCCCAAATATGTAAGAACAAGGTAAAAACCCCACCACAATCAAATGCAAAACCCAGCAGAAATCTGAAGGAGTTTTTAGCCGACATGTATCTTCCATCTGCAGTAAGCTAAAAATGTGCACTGGATCAATTGCTAATCAATAAAACTTCAGTCATGAATCTGGGGCCTTGGTGACAAATTTTTAAGTAAATTGTAAGGATATGGTAACAAGGACTCCTCTTGAAATAAAGGATATGATATAATGTATATGTGTGTGTGTATATATATAAATAGAAAATATATAAGAGAAACAGTAGTTAGATGGGCTTTAATTGTCTGTGTATACCAATAAGGGAGATGGAGTCACGTGGCATCTCTTAGGGGTGCATTACTTTGAGCATTAGGTAATTCCATTTCTTGGGCATTAGGTAAGCTTTTATTTTTTTTTTCTGCCAGTTAAGGGCTGACTGTTGCCATCTGATAATAACAAAACTTTCACTTAAGATGCTGTAAGCTCAGCTGTGTAAAAATAGTAGCAAATCTGGAGCAACACAGTTGAGCAATAGCATTTCTTTCTGAAGCTGAAGTTAAAATGATGCTGTAGATTCTTAGATGCTTACTGTTCTCGAAATGAAATCAATATAAAAGTAATAGAACTGAATTATTGAATTTAGTTCCCTGGAATTTTGACCCTAAAGTCTGTATTTTAGTCTTCATGGAAAACACTGGGTTTGCTTTATTAAGCAGACTGACTAACCTCATATTGAAACCTACGTGACTTCTTTTGCCTGCATACAGAATAACAGATCACACTTGTTTGAGTAACTGTAGATCTTGGGATAGGCTCCTGGCTTTAAACATTTTTGCTGTAATCTCTTTTAACATGCCTCGTGATTTGTGATTTCAAGTATTTTCTGTCTTCTTGCTTGTGGATAGGTTCAAGAACAGAAAATTCAGTGATGCCTTGCTGATAGTTTTAGCACTTGGTGTTTGAAAAGTAGTTCAACCAGTTCCCTGGGCTGATGTTAGAGACATTCAGAGTTGTGCCTCTGTTTTTATGACTGTTGAATTTGCTCTTGTAGTAGATTGGACTGATGAGAAGACACTTAAACCTAAAATGAGCATATAAGCCTTGTTTGGGTATAAATAACCCTTGCCCTGGGTATAACAGGAAGAGTTACAGGTAAGGACCATGCTGTGTACATTTTTTATTCTGTGAAGGTTTCTTGTTTGCAAAATGCTTCTTGAAACGTGGCCCCTGGTTTCTTAATGAGTGAGAGCTTGAGTTAGGCACCCCCAGCTGATGCTGGGCTGGCTACTGACAGCTGCTGCTTTGTTGCTGTTATTCAAGGATGTGCTTGTTAAATATTCTGCTCTGAAGAAGTTGGTTTGGGAAAGGGGATCCTGAATTCTGCCCCAAAACCCTATGGCAGAGATTCCTCTCCTGCAATCGCTTGCTTTTTGTAGCAGAAAGTAATCTACCACTTGAAAAGGAGCCCAAAATCTGATAATCACCATTTTTAGGAGCTTGCAGTCCGATGTGCTGTCTGTGGGGAGAAGAGTTGCAGCTTTGCAAGTGGCAGCGTAATGAATAGTCAAGCACTTACCAGAGCACTGGCATTGGATGGATGCAGGGAAAAGCCAGAGGGAGTGAGTCAGCATGACCTTGGCTGCTGCCAGAGGGATGGGTATCACATCCAGCCTCAGTGGTCACTGACATTGGTCAGGGTCTTTAGCAGGAAGAGACACTGGTGAAATAATGTGTCTGACAGGTGTCACATGTATAGAGTAAAGAAAGCATCAACATTAGCCAGTCGTAGTTATTAAAAGGTAATGTAGTTAGTAAACAGGTCTAGTGCTTTGTTACCCTGTGACAGAACAGACCACACTCCGGGAAAGCGGAAACATTCTGAAAATTCAGAGCATTGCCTGTTTCCTGAGCTGCAGTTTGGCACACTAAGTCTCAGCAGGGTAGGATAAATTGTTATTTATTGCATGACAGTAACACCTGGGGATTCTGCAATGCCTGGCACAAAGAGTTTCAGGCATATAAATAGAAGATTAGGGATTTTACAGTGGAAATAGAAAACTTTGTCAGGGATTTGTTATTAAGGAATAATATGGTGAGTTTAGAGATGAGTAATAGAGGTTCAGAATCTGTGGAGGGATAGGCTGTTCAGCCATAATTTCCTAGTAAATCTGGCTAAATCACAAGGAAAACATGTATTTTTCTCAGATTTAGCCCAATCATTTATCTTCCAAAATCCTTCCATTTTAAAAAGCTGGTCAACCAGAAAGCCAAAGCAATCAACTGCCTTGTGCTCACTGCCCAGGGTGTGCAGTGGCAGTGTCTCCCACTGGTGCCAGTGTGACCAGTAAGGCCATTTAGGAATGATGTTGCTGGTAGTTTTGCTACTGTAACACAATCAAAACTAAAAGAAAAATGAGGATGAAAAACTCCTTTGTTCCCTAATTCATTATTTGGCAGCATTTCAGTGACAAAGCTCTTGTCATTAGAGACTATCAGCAGCTCTTTTGCATCCCGCCCCCTGTTCACTGTCCTATCTTTTTGTGGTCCCCCTGCCACATACTCTGGTGATCTCAGATCTTCATCTCTCCCCCCGAGCTGCCCTTTCTAGTTTGCTCTTTCCCCATTTGGAAGCTGACTTCTCCTGGCTGCCATCCCACCCTTTGTAACCATCTTCCTACTCCTTCCCACTCACCCTTTCAGAACCGCAACTATTCTCTTCTGGGACTGAGATTTTCACATCAGCATTTACTAATCCCTACAGCTGGCTGAAATGCTTAATTTTTAATTTGCTCTTTCCCCACACCCAGTTGTTCATTGTGGGCGGGGCAAGACCAAATTCCAGCCGCCTCTCCCTGCAAAGAATGCATCTCGCCTCTCCTTGCCTCCTGTCAGTGGGTAGCCTCATCCCACAAAGTACTCCTTGTTTCTACTGCTGCCTGGGGAAAAGTTAAATGTCAGGCTTTACTGTATTGAGACCCAGCATGTGGGATGTTCTTTATAATGAGAATACGAGGGAAATCTTCATTTAAATCTGTGATGCATGACTTCTGCAGTTCTTTGGGAGCTTGGGCCAGCTAAAACCTCATGGGGTGTGCTGAGCACTAGATCAGGCTTTTTTGGAGAGCTGGCAATGGTTAATGTGGAACTTGGACTGAGAGTTTGTAGAGAGCAACCTCCACGGGGCAAGGCCTGCCCTTGCCCGCCTGTTTGTATTGAATGAACACAGTGAGCCTCTATTCTTGGCTGGGACAATTAGGTCCTATGGCAATATGAGTAATTAATAATAAAATGGGGCCTCTTCTGTGGATGGGCTGTTAGAAATAATTTCCTTCTGCCAGTTGCTTCTCTAGAATGTGGTTTTGAACTTTGAGATCCTGAAAGAGATAATCGAAACACAAGCAGCTGTCACAAACCTTTAGCTTTGTTTGTGTAGGCAGTGGTGGAAAATCCCAAAACTAAATTGTCAGATGGTTCACTGGTTTGTGCATCTTTTGTTGTAACATCAAGCTCTTATGCAACTGGACCCTTATGTGATTAAAGACTCTTCTCACTAAAAGTGGATTTCAACCGTTGATACTTTTAATAAGGGGAAAAGAAGCAAAATCATGCAAAGCAAACTACTGATCCCCTGGTTGCTCTTCACCCAATTCTCATATGTTACAGACACAATCACGCTGTGCTGTGGCATCAATGGGATCCAGCTGTTGCAGCTGCAAGGGGTAGACTCTTGTTTCCATGTGGGCTGTGAGGTGGTGGTGACTGAATCCTGCCTTCACTCACGTGGCAGCTGGGGCCTAAAGGTGGAATAAAGCATTTGGTTGCTTTGGCACATCACAGTCCTTCAGTGGCTGTTCTTCACCCCCTTTGCAGGAGGGGCGGTGTCTGGCCCACAGGTTGCCATGTAGATGAGCCCAGTGAGTGGTGATAGTACAAGGTAAGTAACAATGGAACAAGGTTCACTGAGGTCTGAAGGCTCCTTCTGTCCATCCCCTTCCCCTATGTAAAGAAAACTGAACTGTAGAGGCCTCCAGAGACTTCTTTCACAACCTTCTTTGCATCCTTTATCAGAGCTCTGCCAAAAAAAGGCGCCAGTGACTTGGAAATTTAGAGTTAGGTATCCAAGAGATATATTATGGCTTCAAATTTTTTGACTAATAAACCCCTTATTCCTTCAATGAGCGCAAACCTGACTTTTTCAGGAAGCTGACAGCTGGTGACATGATGAAGATGAGTATGACTGAGAATATCACATCATAATTCAGGGGTTTAGAGTACTGGTGTCCCAGTGAGCAATGCAAACATGCGAGTGTCCTCTGCAGGTTGTAGCTAATGAAGAGGAGAGTAATTTCTGGGTTTTTTTCCAGTCCATGTTTTGTTAACCATTGTAATTACACTACAGTTTTGTGGTTTTAACATATCCATGACCAAAACCTCTTTTGGTGGCCAGTTTGTTTTTATTAAGATCGTGTCGTGGCCTGCAGCCAAAGGCAGTGGTGCTAATACAGAATGTGATTTCTGTCTGTTCTCATAAGCTATGCAGAGCCAGGTACAGCAAGTATTTTTAAAATTTTTTTTTTTTTTAAATAGAAAACATTGGGCTCCATGACAACACTGTGAGTTATGATCTGAATTCTCTGCAGCACCTCTCCTGGAATCAACAGAATTGTGCTGGCAGAGAACTTGGCTCTTCATAGTGTTAAGTCACACAACTCTAATAGTGGCTGTCATTATGGTGTTCCCAGAACTATAAGGTGTTTTGGTGGGTGGACTTGGCAGCAGACTGGAAGCACTGATGACTCAGTGTGCAATGCTCTGCCTTCTGAGTCAAAAAAGACCCAATGCCCCGGCAGTGTGGTTTGTAGTTTGGGTTTTGTGTTGTTCTTACGAGATGTAAACCCATCTGTTTTCATAAAATTACTTTTTGAAAAAGAAGAATAATATTTCCACTGCTTTTTTGATAAATTTAATTTTGAGATAGCTACCCCTGGCTGTCTGTTTTTACAGAGCTGGCAGGGGAGATTAATCACCTTTGCAGTCTATATCCTTTGGTCAAATTTGGTCATAATTTGCCACCAAGAGATTCCAAGTTACTCCATAGGAAACAGGTTAAGAGTTGCTCCTTGTTTGCCCGCTGACTGTAGAAGCCAAGAGGGATAACGTGGGGATAACAGAGAACCACTTTACCCAAATAGATAACATTCTTTTCAAAGTCTAATTGAAGCAAGGCATTTTAGAGCAATATTAAATTAGCAAAGTAGTGGGTGGTCTTAGACAAAGAACACCAGGAGGCCTGACTTGAGCAGAGGTTTGGACCAGATGACCACCAGTAGTCCCTTCCCCTCAGCTATGGTGCTGAGCCTGTGAACCTACACAGAGTTCTTAAAACTGGCTTCAAAACTCATGGTTTATGTGTGAAATCCATGGAGGATCTTTGCTTCTCCATTTGAATTCTCTCATCACTTCCATAAAGATGAAATAGTGGAATGTAGAACAAGAGGTCAGATTTATAAAAGGACCATCTCACCAGAGAAAGCTGCCCACTGGATTGTGCCCAGCACTTGTGGAAGACCTCCTGAGCTAGCTGGAACTGGGATACAGGTGTCAGATGAACACAGCACATTCTTTTGCTTTCGTTTCTATGATCTCATTACTAAAGATTTGTTTAACCATATCTTTGATGGACTATTCTGGGCTTGTTATTTTTCCTCTTTATCCAGTAATAAGTGTAATCTAAATATGAAACTTTGACATATGCAGACCTCTTATCCCACGGGAAAAAAACAACATTAAGAGGGTAGATAGATATTCATGGAGCAAAGGGAGCCCTAAAATGTACATCCTCTCCACTGAACTACACAGGGTTGTGTCTGCCACGTCTGTAAATCATGGTGTTCCTTGGGGTCTATGAACCACGACTATCAAGAGAGAAAATGGAGAATGTTGGTTCTCTTTACCTCAACAAATAAAATAAATAAACACAGCTCCCTTGTCCTGTCTGTCTCTATGTACAGTGATTTATAGAAGTATATAAATGTCAGCAGGAACTGCAATGAGATGGCATCTCAAACTAATGTAAAAATCTTACTCTTTGAAGCAATCATTGTTATATTTGTGATCACAATAGCTTTGGCTGTAATGTAGAAGTTAAACAGTTAATTTGTAACTGAGTGAAATGAAAGTTTTTAAATTAAGCTTAAAAACAATTGAAAGGAAATTGGATTACCTCCTTTCAGTTCCAGTGGAAGCCTTTTTATTTCCCAAGCTGTCTCAATTTTGTCTACATATCTATGTCATTCAGAATAGGTGGGGGTTTACTTGTTATAATAGCAGTACAAAGAAGTTTGAGAAAAGGGAGGAGGGGTGAAGAGGTTTGCAATAGGTGTTCATTTCAAATTAAAATATTATTTGTATCTTCTGCAGCAGGGAGTTGTTTGTTTGTTTGTTTGGGCTATAATTTGCTGGCTTTGGCCATAATAATGTAAAATATTCCTAAAATATTTCTCCTGTCTGTAAATATTTTTAGTGGCTTGTGAATGAAGGGGAACTGCATTGCAAGATTTTATTTTCTGTGGTAGTCTTCATAAGATGTGCTGGTAGTCATGCTCTGTAATGCATGCAACAGAGGACAAGAAAGCAGCAGAGAAAATAGCTGTAATTTACAGTTGGTAAATTGGGCTGCCTCTGCCAGCATCAACAAAAAGCTGTTTTGTTTCATATCTGCTAAAGTTCTCATCCAGAATAATCTAATCAGTTATTATAGGCTTTATAATATTGACATTTTACTGAGGCATCTCTTAGTAAATATTACATTTCCACACAGTGCTGCATACCTGTAGTAATTACCAGGGCTTAAAGAAGTCTGGTTCATAATTTATGAATGACACAGACGTTCCCGCAAGTTCTGAATGCTGATGTCTTTAGTTGTAGGTACAGGCAGACAGTCACGAAGAGGCTTATTTTAAATTCACGTGGATTCAGTACTGCATAAGGTGACAGGTTTTAGTGGCAAGCATGCAATGAGATGGTCAGGAGTACGTGTAGGTGTGAGCATGAAATCTGGTGGTGGTTGCTGCTGCGCTGCTGGATGCCTCCCTGGAGGTGAAGCCATTCCTGTGCTGTTTGGGCTGGGTCCCTCATCTTCTGCATGTAGGAATATCTAAAGAGTCGTCAAATTTTGACAGCGGTTTTTTTTCTGAGAGAGCACCTCAGGATAAGAAGCTGGTTTGGAGTGTTTGAAGAAAAGCAGGCTGACCCAGTTTTTCTGCACATTTGGCGTTTACAGGAATGAATTTACAGCAGTTCAAAGAGACCAGGTATTCTCACTCTTCCTGAAGTCCCACCATGACAGCACAGGAATAATTAGGCCTGCAGTCATACACATTATTCCTGCTGTTGTTTTCCCAAAAATAAGGGATTACTACCTTCATCAGTTGAGCTATTGAGGTCATCCTCATTCCTCACTGCCCACTACTGAGTGCTCCTTAATGCAATGCTGGAAAAAGCATGTGAAAAGGAATGTTTCCAGTGCTTAACTGCAAATTTTCAGTGACACTGTGTAGACAAGAGATATGTAGGGCTTTTTTTTTTGGGGGGGTGGGGAGGGGGGGCATGAGTGTGACAGCAACAGGATCAGGTGAGAAATGAAACAGGCTGTAAAGCAGAAGGGAAAGAAGGTAGGTCTTGAGGGGTAGGGATGTCCTGTGGTTACAACAGAGAAGTTATGGGGATTCTGCTTAAAAAGCTACAGACTGATCCTAAGTAATATTCAAGGAGCAATTTCCACGTCTTAGTTTTCACACCGGAGTTGGCAACTACTGCTTTGATCTGCATGTTTCCAGTGCTATGCAAAGTAAAGAGCAGCTGGGTTTGATAGCTTTAGGCAGTCTGTCTGCTTCAGCTGTGTGTCCCTGAAGGCTGGGCCAGCTCAATAAGGGCCAGCTGACAGCACAGGAGCTGTGATTAAAGATGTGCTTTGGCTCGGGGTCTGTTATGTTTATTCTGGAGGGCTTTGATGCTTCAGGGAGGTTGAAACAAATAAATAAACAATCCTGCCATGTTTGCAGTAAAGAAGTGAGATAGACTATCTCCCAGCTGCCTGTTCTGCTCTGACTTTAACCTCCCCATGCTGAAGGGATGCTGCAATGGCAGGGAGCAGCACTCCTGAGCATTGGCTCTTATTGCAGGTGAAAATGGGTTCACGCTAACGCACTGGGTTGTAAATTTTGCTGTCCCTGAGGAGGAAGGTTGTTGGGGCTGCCTGCTTTTTAGTGCTGGGCTCTTGGGACTTTTGAGAAGGTTGTGCTGGTTTACTGTGTATGATAAAGACCCATTTCCCAGTAAGAGAAGAAAGGTGAGTGCCCAAGAAAAATAGTGGGCTTGCATTCTGCTTGATTCTAAGTGCCAGAGCAGCAGGGGTTAGCTGTGTGGGGTGCCTGGGGAGTGTTTATAGAACTGACTCCTACTTACCTTGGGAAAAATTTTTGGATTTTTAAAAGCATATATTTGTTTGGCTTTGCATCATTTCCCATGTGGTCAGAAACAGTCCTTGTGTAGGACTATGGGAGCTGCCTGGTCACGAGTAGCCCTTCTCTTTGCTATGCTATGTGTCTTTGTCTTGACTGTATAAAATGTGCTGCTCCTGCTGGTGGGTCCTGAAAGGCACCTCAATATTCTCGTCCCTCGCTGAGTAAGTAAGGCCTTAAATAATGTTATTTCTTCCATTCTACAGTCTTAGTAGTTCAGCTTGGAAATATAACTGGGGTGGTAACTGAGCTTCTGGAACTGTTTTTTTCTAAGGCTGTGTGGGAAGTGGTGAACTCTATGACTTTCTTCTCTATTGGTGAGTGCTTGGGAGTGATATTTAGAAAAGTCTTAATTTTTTTCTTGTTAGCTCTACCATAACATTCTAAGCACAGAATTCTAAAATGTTAGTTTTTTCTATCCTCTTTCCTGAGGGAAAGAGAGGTGATATCGGAAGAGAAGAACTTAGTAATTTTTGTAAAAAACTGTGCCTTTATTTTGGCTGCAGTCTGGGTTGGATCCCATAGGCTAACCAAGTGAGTGTATGAAACTAGGTGAGGCTTTTGTATTTTGTCAGGTGCTGGATAAACTGGTCAAAGGATTTCAGGGTTAAGGGTTTAATGTTGTGTACTTCTCCTTGGCTGAACAAGTTGCTGGATGCAGCCTTCAGTTCATCATGGATGGTCTTGAGAGAGATTTCAACTGATTCTTCAGGATAAAAGTCTGCTAGAGCCACAAAGCAGCCTGGTTTCTAGCCTTCAACGTTTTATGTTCTGTTCCATTTGTTTCTGTCTACCTGTGTGTATTAAATATCTAAGGTTTGCCTTAAGGGCAGCAGAGGCTGTTAAGTTCATGATGATTTCTGTAAGAGGAAGCAGGTGAATGCTTACAGATATTTAGAGTTATTGCCCAGCAAAAAGTCCCTAACTAGTGGCTCTGATTAAATGGAAAATACGCTGAAAAAAATTGTTTTCTGCAGTCACATTAACACAGAATTTTGCTTAAAAAATAAACTGTTGATAAGACAGGGCATTCTTCATAGAAATTATACTGCCAGGTTATGGTTTTGTCTTATTTTCCATTAAATAGACCTGGGTTTTAGACTGGTCTGCAGAGAGGCTTGAAGTTTTAGTCTTGTCCTGACTACTTGCCTGCATGGATAAAACTGCTGATAGAAACCTAAAATGCAATTCTTCTTCCAAGTTATTATTTAGGTTAAAATGTTAATGGGCACTACAAAGACCACTAATACTGGAGGTATGAATTAAATGTGAATTCATACTGTTCTTATTTCTATTGAAGTAGGTTTTTCTAAACACCAGTTGGCAGTAATTTTCTTAATCTCTGGCTTGATAGTAATTCAACATTGTTTATGGCATTGTCTGAATTTTTCCTGCCTCTCAAAAGGTGAGACTTTGCCTGCTCAATATCATCTTGTCATTCTTGTCAAGCTACAAATGTATTTTGTACTTGAAAGGGCTTGAAGAAAACTGTGAATTTTGTAGTGGGTTGTTTGGATTTTTTTTTTGTTTGGATGTTTTTTGGGGTTTTCTTGTAGCTTTTGGTATGGTTTGGTTTTTTTTTTAGTTCAGTTGTATCCCAAAGCTCTAGGGCTAGAAATAAAGGAGCCCTCCCTGCATGGGTACAGAAATGTGCCCTCAAAATCAGGCATGCTGGAACTGTGAACAGAACTGGGCTTAACAGATAACAGTCATTTTCATGTTTCAGACCTTGCTTGTCTCAACTTCCTCTGACCAAAGAGAGACATCGAGCATGATCTTTTGCAAACTTATAATGCCCTATATCTGTCCTTTAAAATTATCTCTAAGGATCACAAAAGACAGGCCTCTTACTTAAAATCGCAAATAATTGCTGATGCATATGTTTTCTGTCCCTTTTTCCTGCTGTGTTACTTTAGTCTCTCTTTAATTTCTTGTTCTTTAGTGGCTTTTTCCAATTACTAGGATTTTCTCACTCAAGTGTCCGGAGTAAATCTCTGGAAAACTGCATCATGCACAGCTGTCAAGGTTTTCTAAAATATTTCTTTGGCTTGTATTCAGAGACTATTTTAGTGGCAAACAAATTAGTGGGACTGTTCAGAAGTGGAAACATTTCTTGACTTTACATATGTAAAGGGATATTTAAAATTTTGCTTTTAGTTTCAATAGCTCTTCTTGAAATGAGACAATAAACAGCAAGGTGTGTGTGTGTAGGCAATCACATGGCTTCTCTTGTTGGATTTATTTATTTTTTTAGAGGTGGTAGTTAGAAAAGAGTCTTATCTAGTTAAGCTGGAAATTTGTGCTGCAGGGGTAGACTATCAGAAATGAGCTGCCATCTCACACTGTTACTATAATACTACTGCTGTGAATTTTCTTAGTTAAGGAAGCACAGTTCAACTGTGTCCTGCTGCACTCGTTACGTATTTAAATCTGTCATGGAGAAAGAAGTGCAGATTACATCATAGTGAAGTATTATTTTTGCTTTAATGGCTAATAGGTGAATTCACCACATGCATTTGGGAGAGACATTCTGTGCACCTTTGTGAGGAATCTCATCCTCTTCCCTTCAGTTTCTCTGGAGTCGTGCTGATGCTGTTTGAACACTGTGTCTATTCTGCCAAATATTGTCTGGTTGTTTCCCTCTGCTCAAGGACCCCATGTATCTCTCTGCTAGTTCTTGTTTTAGACTCTCAGCCCTCTGGGGCAGGGGTTTGTCTTTCCACTCTGAGGAGCACCCAGCCCTGTTGGATCCCAGGCATTGACTAAAAGACCAGTAGGTGCAGCTGCCATATGAGTAGTTTGTAATAGGGACAAAAGTCTTGGAGTCACTAAAACCAAAGACAAACCTCTCCTTGTCTTAAGCCAGGCTCAGATTTCATTGCCTGCATCCAAGCAATCAGTTCATGCTTTTGTCTTTAACAGTGTTACATACTGTCATGAAATTTTTGTATTTATCTTGCTCGCTGTCTGTCACCCAAATGTCAAGTGAGTAGCCTTTGGGGCTCCCTTCTTACCTAATAGAGGTAGAGGGATGGACAAGCAGAGTGCTGAAGGTTACTTTTGGAAGGAGCTTTGCTAGGAGGAGCTAGTGGCTGATTTAGGGTGCACAACAAACTTTTAGATGACTTGATGTTGGGGAAGATAAGTCCCATCCAAAGTGCTTACAGCTGTACCATTCAGATTTGGTCTTGCTTGGATGAACAAATTCATAGAGTGTAAGGGTTAAAAAGCACTTAGGGTTTGCATAGTCTGACCTTGGGAGTTAGAGCTGGAAGGTAACTTTGCTATATTAGCTGTGCTAAACGCTATGGTTTGCATTTGTCTTGTGAGCATCTTTTGAAAAGGCATCCAGTCTAGATGTGAAGACATTAAAAGGCAGACTTGACTGTTTCCTTGGCAATTAATTTTAGTAGTTAACTCCCTCTGTGATTAAAAACTCTACCTACTCTCAGATTTCCATGTCTTGGGTTTTAAATTTAAATTCCAGCTGGAAGTTCCTTTTTATATGCTTTTCTTTGCTTGAATAAAAAGCCTCAAGGACATGTAAATTGCTGCCTGAGGTGATTTTTTTTAATTTTTTTTTTTTTTTAGATTCTATAGTCAAGTCACTGAGCCATCATTGCCTTTCATCTCCTAAACAGAGTGAGCTCCTTACCCTCAGTGCTGAGTTTCCATGTAACCTTGAGACAGTATTGTAATTCTCTGCATCATCTCCAAATTTTCAGTGTCCTTTTTAAATGAGTTATTGGAACTCTTGGTTAATCCTACATCCATGTAGCTAAAACCTTACTTGGGGAGAAAAATTGTATTTCTTGCTTCCTAATTCCTTTCTATACGTCTGAGGATTACATTTGCTCTTTTCTGACAGAGAATCGTATTGAGGCTTGTGCTGAATTGCTCATCCTCTACTATGTCTCATTTCTCTTTAGAGCTTTTGTAGCTGCCAACATTATTCATAAAAATACTAAATAGTGCCAGACCTGGACTTTGTTAATTAGAAACAGTCTTTGCAGTGTGTACTCTTCAGAAGGAAATGGTGGTGGAGGTTTAATGAAAAAGCGTGTTTGACCCTGTCTTTTATCTCTTGTATATCCTTTGCCTGCAGTTATGTAGTTTTCACTGGATAAAACACTAAAATTGAGGAAATATGAAGATTCTGACAGCTGGTTTCCAAGATTTTTAAATTGCTCTTCAAAAGATTGAATTATGAAAAAATTAGCTTCTTCATATATTTGAGATATAATGGCACGAGTCTGGTAATAAAACCTTTCAAACAGAAGCATGAAAAATACTGATTCATATCTTCATTCTTCCTTATGGCATAGCTGCAGATAATGATTTTTAATCTTTTTTTTTTCAGTTCTGTAAAAATGTTGTATGTTGTAGAGAATTCTAGAGTTTCTTTTATAAAGGTACGCAATGAATTTTTAAAAACCCAACCCTGTTAATGCCCAAACAGTGGTGTATTTATCTAACACAATCATATCATTGGCAACACAGTACTCTAAGTTGATTAACTAAGCTAAGAAGGAAACGGCTTTTTGGATACTAATGTACTTCTTAACCAAATCTGCTTTAAGATGGGGGTGGTGGTGTGCATCTGTAAGTCTGTGTGTTCAAATAATGAGTTTGAATGTCAATCCAAAACACTGAACAGGAGTTAACTAGGGCTGTTTGAACAGAAGAATTCCATTTTGTGAATGTTATAGTTCAAATCAGAACAAATCAGCTTTCTGATCAATGAAGTTTATTTGGGAAAGGGAGAAAAAGAACAGATAAAAGGTGTCAAATGAGCTAATACTATAATAGTTGCATCACTCCCAGGTGATCTGAAAGGTCTGAGGTCAAGTACTTCAAAATTAAGCCAAATGACAGTGCTATCTTCCCCCCCCCAGTGGGAATCACTGTTTACTGAGAGAAGAGGAGAGTAGATGGGGTGAGGGCTGACAAAGGTTCTGACAGCTCTTTAATGAGTAAGCTTGTGAACAGAAGTCCATCAGTGCTCATCAGATGCAAAGTAACTCTTCACTGGAACTGTTCTGTTTCAAATCAAGTCTGCCAAAGTTGAAAATTACGATAATTGAATGCACAATTTTTATAGCAGCCATTTTCTGTTGTTCTGGGAAGAAATGAATAGGAGCAGGACTCACATCGTATTTGCAATGAACTCTTCAGTGAAGTGGGGCCTCAAGACTTGGCTGGAATTGTCTTGGGGAGGTGCAGTGCAGCCTTTCTTCTTCCTTGAGGTTCCTCAGTCTGACCAACCTTGGGTAGTTCAAATTAATGGTCATGGTAATAAGGGTGATTGACAGGATGCTTCCAGAGTCTGAGTGGAGGGTACTTGTGCAAGTTACTGCTAGGCAATAACCTGCCATTATACCTTTAACTCTGTCCTGGATAAAACTTTTCTACTGTTAAGTATCATTTAGTGAATCCAAAAAATGTGGTAGTGAACAGGTGGTGGAAGCACACCCTTTTGCTGGTGAAGGTGATGGCCTGGGAGTGGCACCTCACATGGTAGCTGATGCTTCAGAAGCTCCTCTCTCCAGTTGAGGGGTGTCCAGCATGGCCCTGGCTCACAGTGGTGTGATGTTGGAGTGGTATGAGCTGTCTGCTGAGCGATGTGATCAGCACTTGCTTCCCTGCTGCCAATTGTTTGGTGTGCCGCTGTGGAGAGGGTGATGTAGCTGCTTGGTTGAGTGCTTATGAGCTCAGTGTGGCCAGTTGCACCGCTCCTCTGAGGCTGGACATGTTCCTGCTCTAATGTTGGCCCATCACCTCATGAAGGAGGTGGTGTTGCTGTTCTGTGCTTTGCAGGCAGTGTTTGAGCAGGATGTCAGCACTGTGATGGAGTTACTTGTCTGCTTTCTGTGTAGAGATTATCTAATGGAGTTATGAACTGTGTAAGTTAGCATGTCTCCTTATTTCATGCCTGCCATTTTCTGCTTGGGAAGGTTTATGTTATCATCACTGTCTGTTGTTTGTGTTATTATGGCCAATGTGATTCTCAGCGTTGGAATAGCACCTCAGTGATCTAAACACTGTGCAGGCACAGAACCAGGAGATGACTCTTGTCCTTGGAATCATAGAATGGTTGGGTTGGGACCTTAAAGATCATCTAGTTTCAACTCCCCTCCCGCTGGACCAGGTTATTCAAAGCCAGCCCCTTTCAACTTGGCCTTGAACATATCCAGGGATGAGGCATTTACAGCTTCTCTGTATAACCTGTTCCAGTGCCTCACCACCCTCACAGTCAAGAATTTCTTCCTTGCATCTAATCCAAACCTACCTTCTGTTTAAAGCTGTCATTCCCTTGTCCTTTCACTGCATGCCCTGGTAAGACATCCCTCACCAGTTGTCTTGTAGCCCCTTTAGGTATCAGAAAGGTCTCTCCAGAGCCTTTCCTTCTCCAGACTTAACAACACCAACTCTCTGACTGTCTAGATAGGAGAAGTGCTCCAGCCCTCTGACCATCTTGGAGGCTTCCTCTGGACCTGCTCCAACAGGTCCCCAACTTTCTTATGCTGGGGGCTCCAGGGCTGGATGCAGCACCCCAGGTGGGGTCTCACCAGAGCGGGATCTTGCAGCTCTTCAGGGTACGAACTAATGGTGAAAGTGTTGATTTAACTGGACTCATGCCTTTTTGTGTGAAAAAAACATTTTGTTGAAATAGTTTTCCTAGCACTGGATAAACTGCAAACCGAGAAGAATCTCATTTGAAGAGAGAAATGTTTTTTATTTGGAAGCAAATTCGGGATTGCATTTGACTTTAGCAACAGAATAAATACATTTTTATAGGCAAGCACACAGGTGTTAGGGTTGGAATTTTCTTGAAAAGGCTCTCCTGTCACTACTTACCCCTCACTAGCTTCATTTAGCCCTGCCATGCTGTTGTCTCAAAAGAAATGAATGGAGGGCTGTAGAGAATCATCTTTCCTTACAAGGCATCACAAAATACTCTTTTCTTGTTATCACAGGAATTTCATCAAAGCATCTGCCCTATTTGAAGAAAGTTTGTATGGAGAGGGGTGTGGCGAGTTTGTGGTATCTACTTTGATACTTAGAGAGAAGAAAACTTTTACAAATAAAAAAAGTGCTGTGCAATCTGATGCAGGAGGAAGACAGGGGAAAAACCTTCCATAAGTGTAGAAGACAATTGCTCTGGGGTGAAAGGCTTGTGGCCATCACTAGACAAGGTGTAAGTGTACTTAGAGAAGTGGACAACAAGCTCAGTCTCCAGGGAATACCCATTTGAATATAATGAAGGCATGACAGCTCCATAGTGCTTTCTGTCAAGGACTGCATGGGAGGAAAGGAATCATAGTAGATGACATCCACCATTTGGCTCAAATTCCAGGGGAATTCTTCTGCAAGGGTCTTGGAATGGAAAAACTAATTGGAAGCACCAAGACTCCTTTGGGAAGGTATTTTTCCCAAGCAATTGTTTGCACAGGAGCAGTTGCTTTCTTGCCTGAGTTGCAGAATGAGGTAGAAGCAGAAATAAATCTGTATAGTTTATGAACTCATGATTGTTATTTACCCCTTTGAATACTGGTAGTTCTGTATTGGGATAGCTCAGGGTAGGATTCTGGCTGGCAGCTGACTAAGTGTTGCCACATTGAATCTTTTATTTGAAAGGGAACATGCCAAATGTAACAGATTGTGAAGTCCTACCAATCCAATGAGAATCATAATCCACTAAAATGCAAGTGCTCTTGGTCTGTCTGGGTATTGCTACTCTTTTGCCTCACTTTGTGAAAGGTAAGATGTGCACTCTCCCTGAAACCCTGCCTTTGTTACTGAGTGTTTGATTAGGCTCTGGAGCTTCTAACCTTCCTGTTAGAACATTCCTGTTAGTATATTCAGTTCAAGTATCACTGTTTTGGTTTTTATATGTTTAGGGTTTTTTTGACTCAAACTCATTGCAGACAGTGTAACCCACTGGAATTATATGCAGATGCAATTTAGCCTGCGAGCCTAAAGATAACTGCCTAATTTGTTAACATACAGTGTGGAAACCCTGCTATGTTTTGACCTCTGCAGCTAACAAGCTTTGCAATCAGACCATAATTTAAATTGCATAAATATGATGCCTTGTTGGTATTTTGGTGGGTTTTTTGTTTATTTGTTTTAAAAAAATCTACCATTCAAATCTGTCACTGAGTTAAACATGGCATGTTAACTACAATGCTGTTTTGTATAACCTGTAAATGGTTATTTCTGCTCAAACAAGATAAAATATTGCAGTTGTTTCAGAAAGGATGTAAACAGTTTAATTGGAATCAAATTAGCTACCAGTTTCTGGTGTCATGTGTTGCTATCAGTTGGAAATTGGAAGTGCTGCTGTTTCTCTGCATTTTGATCTCTTATTGACATCCTGGAGGTTAGGTGGGTGACCCAGGCTACACCTTTTCACACCAGTAATTCTGCCTGTCTCCACTGTTTTTAAAATATCTTTTACAGGTCACTGCTGCATGTATGTATTACTTAAAAAAAATTAATGCTGAATGGAAAAATACTCTTTCTGTGTGGGGAGGTTTTGGTGAAGCAGTTTGATGTGTAGCAAAGCTTCAAAGGATTCCACTGGCCATGCAAACAGGAGACGTTGATGTGAACGTAACTCTGTTTGTGACAAAGAAGAGGTGCATTATAATTTGAGATTATCTCAAGTGGAAGTAGCACATTTCCTCTTCTAGTTTAATTCATCTGCAGCAAAAGGAGCTTTCACTTTGGCTAGTTCAAAACTTCAGAATATTGTTATTTGGCTTTGATTTTGGGAGATGTAGTGATTAGCCAATGCTAGCAAGAAGCTTTCTGTAGTGCTCTTAAAATAACATGGTTATTTCAATGATTAAGAGCATTGCTCAGTATATTAGAGAGATAACACTGGACCAGTGATTATAGTTTATATTTCTTCTGCAGTTTCAATGGGGTTTTTTTAAATTCCTTTTTTTTTATTTTCTTGTGTGAAGGCATATTTTGCTTATTGAACAACCCACTATGCCATTAAATACAGAACTTGATTATTTGCTAGTTTGCATCAGCATGGCTGATGTTACTAATACTTGTCAAGTGAAGCTACTGTGAGCGTATTCTTGCTACCCTGCTGTGACAAAATGCATTCAGTAGCATTGCCAAAACATCCACATAACCTGCAAGCTGCTGTAGTAAATTCTGTTGGGACTATTTATCTGCTTAAAGGTAGACTTTTATTTAAATCTGTGATGAATGTACTTGAGGCAGAATGAAAACAGTAATGGAAACAAAGTATTAAAGCATCTGCATGCAAAACTGTATTCTATAAGTTAATAAAAAGAGTCTGCAGAGCAAATGGAGAGTTTCCTACTGTGAAATGAAAGAATCACAAAAGGAATTGTGCATAGGTGCAGTGGTGGCAGCAGGATCTAGATTAGCAGGTTTGTACATAGCTCCAGACCTTCAGCCTTTGGCCAAACCCAAGCAACCCAAGCTTTTTAGCCCATGAGGACCATGTCATCATCATTTAGGTGGGAGTTTTTGTCAGTACTAGAAAAGACTCGGGTCCATGAGGCTTGGCAGTGACTGTTTTGAATGGTGCTTTGAATCAAGTCAGGTAGAAGATAACAGGACTGAGTGATGAATGCTTTAATTAGTTTATAGATTTGGTTTTTTTCTTTAATTAAGGCAGATCATAAAGATGGTTTTTTTCTGTGTGTGATGTGGTTTCATTTCTATGCTGGAAGTCCTCATGCATCTGTACAGAGGAAATGGCTTGTAATGAGTGTGTCTCCAGTCAGACACTGGCCTAATGGATCATAATGGGAGTGAAGTGCTTCAGATTTCTCGTGGAAAAGGCAGAATCTGTAACAGCTCTTCTTAGAAATATAACTTTTTCTTCCACCAAGATGTGAAAGAGATGAGGAAAACAGCATGTAGAACTTTAACCCCTCCCAGTTAAATCCCATCTCTTATTGTGGTTTATTCTGCATTGAACACCTTTGAGTGTGGATGCTTTATTTCTCCAGCCAAGCTGAACAGGACCATTTCCCTTCGATTGGACTGTGCAGTTTTAGTTAATCAGTGAGATGATAATTGCTTTGCTTGCAGAAATCCCTCTCCTGAGGGGTGGAACATGACATCCTTAGTGGTCCTGGCCCTGGCTAAGGGCGAGATGGATTTGATCCCCCTTTCAGATGAGTGGTTTGTTGTGCCTCTAGCACAGCAGCTAGGTAAACTGTGGTTCTGCACAGCGTTGTGTTTGCCTGTGCAAACCCTGATAATTCTGGTTATGCTTATGCATTGGGGATGAGGCTGTTGCTCTCCCTGGAAGTGCTGGTGCACACCTTGCAGTGCGTGCTCCAAATCCACACCTGGCTGTGGTGTGTTGGTGGCCAGACTCCAAGGTTCTGCACTGCTTTTACGCTGGTCACACCTCTCAATTCAGAGGTCCTGCTTCCCCTGTGCTCCTCTAAGAAGCTTCTCCAGCAGGCTGGGTCAGCTGTTCCCATGGCTGTGCTTTCAGGAAGGGTCTGCACAAAGGTCTCTTTTCACAGGTGCTCCTCAGGAAGGTGTTTTCTCTGAGCTGGTTTAAAACATAACTCTGAACAGCCAAAGCAATGCTAGTAGTGGCAAAGAGGTGGATCAGCTGCAGACTCCTCTCCACTCTTCCATTTGCTCCCCAAGACTGTTGCTCACTCCCATGTCCTCTGTGGAAGCATACCCATTTCCATCTGTGCCTGTGCAAATGATCCTGGAGGGATAAATCAGGAGGAATGCCTGAATGCATGAGAGATGGCAACAATCTGCTTACAACACTTTTAATAAAGCTGCAGATGGCTGTGCTGGTTCCTGAGCCAGTGGATTTGGTATATGTGGATGGGGATACAGAAATGGAAGAAAGTAAAGCAATCATGGCAGCCTACCCTGTCTGTAGGTTTTCTATTTCTGTATTTCCTGCATCATTAACTAGCCCTGCCTGGATCTCTGTGCTCATCAGCCAAACAGCTGATTTCCCGAAAATGCTTCCTCTTTGATTCCAGCCACCTCCAACTCTCTTGCTTGGATGTTTCTGGAGAGGAGCCCTACCCTCAGCAAGCACTTAAGGATTAATCACAGTGGTGGTGGCTTCCTGCTGGCACTGGAGTCCCAAGTGATGACTCCTTGCTTCCCACACTTTCAGCAAGACTTGACTTGTTTCTACCAGACAAAGGAACAGCTCCATAACATTGCAGAACAGATCCAAGTTTTTAGTCTGGGACAGTGCAGCTACTCTAGTCCTGTGATGCCAGCTGAGCCGGTCACAGGATTACAGGGAGAAATAAGGCAGCTTCTGTGTCATGGCAACAGCTTGTTCCATGAAGCATGTGCCTCCTGTTTCTTTTACAGACTGGCTTATGGAAAGAAGGAGAATTAGCAATAACCTTCTTATTTCTAGTGTTAACAAAAAAAAAAAAAAATTCATGTGTCCAAGTTGTTCAAGCCAGTGAGAATCAATCTGGTGACTGAATTGTTTAAAGGAAGATGATTAATGTGTGTAAACTGCATTGTCCAGCTGAAACTTGTTTACCACACCAAAATGTCAACATTATTATCTGCTGTTATCTTGAAGTGTTAGTATTTCCGTCTTCAGACAATGCAGCATTGCTAGAATACCAATAAGGCAGATGCAGGGAGGAGTCAGAAGACTTCTGAAGCTCATAAGTTCTTATATAAATCCATGTGTAAGATTCACTTCTTACCTGTCACTTTGGGAATTAACAAGTGAGATTTTTGATGCGTGTTTCTCAAAATACATGGTTTTCTCTTCGCTGTTTTGAGGGTCTTTATCTGCATAAGTAGGAATAAAGAAACTTTACGGATCTTGGAATTAGTCATTATTTAATAGGTACGAGGATGTGACTTATGATCTACAGTTGGGAAAAGAATCTGTTTAAAATCATAGATAGTACCAAAAGTTTTTAGCCTTAAGTGGTGTGAAAGTTTGCTGTTTTGGTTTTTTTTTAATTACTTTTAAATTCAGTCCTTACATTAGTTTTAGTGATAAAACACTACTCTGCTTCTTAAGCCTGAGCCATGAAGATACAGCTAAACACTTGTTTGCAGCAGCAGAGTGGGTATCTGTAGATATCTTGAGGGCTTGTGTATTTAAAGGTCAGCCCCTATTTGACCTGTCAACACTTTAAAACTCTGCCAGAAATAGTTCTACTAGTGAATCTTTGTACGCAAAAGATGACAGTAAAATCCCAGTAGGTGTCAAAGCAGTTACTGCACTTGTAACAAACTCGTCTTTGGAGGCATGGGGAGACACAATGGAGTGTCAGGTGAAATGGGTCGATTCCCAGATCCCAAGAAAAGAGATGAGGGCTGGGGACAACCCCTCTATTAGCCTGGAGGAGGGTTTCTGTGAGCAAAAAAATCCACCTGAAGAGTCAGAGCTTTTTGCTTTCAGGTTTTTCCCTTGATGCAGAAAAAGGAATATTTACATAGGGTGGGTGGTGTGTGTGCTTGTTGCTCATTACCAAATATCAGAGGTCAAGAGACAAATGTGCCAAGACCTAATGAGACAGACCCACAGGGAGACAAAAGGATGGGCACCTTGAACTGATTTGAAATAGTGTTTCTGGATAATGGATAACTTTGTAAGGATTGAATGGGAAGGAAAGGGTAGAGCATCTGGGTTTTCTGTTGCTTGCTGTTGAGTAGCTCTGGCTCTTCCACAGTGCTGGATAACTTTCCAAAATCTTCTGTTCTAATAAGGAATTCTTTACTGTGTGGTGCCTTAGGAGACTTCTAAGCAATAGCAGAAATTAATGTCTCTTCATCACTTCTAATTTATATTCTTTACAAAAAGCCTCTGAAACTAGATATTATGAATCCTAGCAACCTTCTGACATGTTTTACTGTGTATCTGATCTGGGGGACAAATAATTGTTTCTGTCTACAGTTGTTATATGTACATCTCTCAGCCTGATATGGAGGTGAGAATCACTTATTTGATCATGGAAGTAACACCTGGTTGCCGCAGGAACTTTGTGATAAGAATTTTGGAAAAAAAAATAAGACCAAATCTTAATATCTGAAGGTTGGGCTGAAAATTTGAGCCCAGTCTTATCTAACAGTGTATTTTAAATCTTTTTTGAGTTGCTTACACGAATTGCTAGCTCCAGTGCAAAAGGCTGTGTGAGATTTTAAGTGCTTGGTCCTCTTGCCTCCAAGTCCTGCCTTAGAGTTGCAGCGTGAACCTTCTGCCTGCTGGGAAGTGCGAGCCTGCAAAGGAAGAGAACAGGTAGAGAAAACACCAAGCCTCAAAACCCCCCAGGCAGTATGGCACCTGCATTTTCTGGAAACTTCCAGGTATTTCCATTGCATGTTCTCAGTGTGAACTGGGGTTTCTGTGTGTGTGTGTGTGTGATACATGAGATGAGCTTGGTGCTGCAGAGGAGATGCTGGAGTGCTGACTGAGGTGCTGAAGCGTGGTTTGAGTTGCACAGTTGCTCCTGTAGCCCTCTTCAGTTCAGTCTGCTCCCTAGCAATCTCTCTGATGTGCCAAAATACACTCTGCTGAACCACCTTCAGCTAAATTCTGCAGTTTTAAAGGCTCTGAGGGTCTCTTGTAGTGTTTGCTGGTTCTAAAGGGGTTTCTTAATTGCTGACTGCTTTTAGTGCCTTTGCACTCTTAGACCACAGACCTCAGAGAGAAGGGATGATATAGCTCAGCCTGTGAATGAAATTTAGAAAATGCATCTTTCAGAATACTGGTTGTCAGGGAAACCTTTGCCTTTTGAAAGTATTTCTTAGCAATCTCCCTGAATAGCCAGTCCAAAATGTTTCCAAGGTTTCCACTGTAATTTTGTTCTATCCATGGTTAAACATCAGTTCCTGCAAGACAGCAGTTTGGTCCTAGGGGCTCCTCTGGTCACTTTGGACAAGAATCAGCGTGTTTCAAATTGGGTATTGCAATATGCAATAAGGAGAATCCTGGGCATAAGTGTTCAGAAAACATTATCTTTGGTCTAAACATGAAGATTTAATGATCCTTCTTGGATGAAGTATTGTTGCTTTATTTTCTCTGTCAACCTATATCTCTTGATAATTTATAATAAAACATATAGCTTAATATTTTTAAATAACATCTTCCATAATGAGAGCTTATGTTTTACAGTGGTTCAATCAGGAACAATTAAAACTTTCTGAGTTTTTCCCAGCTTCCCCCTCCAAATGCCTTAAAACAGTGAGCCTTTTAAAAACTATGTTATGCCTCCTTCTTCCATTATTGTTAATATAATATGCCTTTGCAATCAGTGATTTGTTGTTGTGGCTATAAAAGAAAATGTTTTAACAATTTTTGGATTGGCTATATGATCTGCACTTGGCTCTTCTTGCATAAGTGAGATTGCTTTGCTGAGCTGGAATATGTAATACCCACCCATCAGAAAAAAGACAGACAGAAGCCTTAGGGATGGTGGCACACTTAGTTTGCTGTCTGAATAGGAATACCTGCAATATTTGGGAGCCTGGGTTTTTAAGGTTTGATATAGGCTGGTCTTTTAAACTAAAAGACAGAAAACATTATAAGGAGCTAGGAGGGAGAATCTAATTATACATTAAATCTGAAGCATACTGGTGTGACTAATCCATCCAAGATATGCATGTTTGGATTACTATGAACTGACCTTTACGGCATGTGAAGGGCAATAAATATTTAGAAACAATAGCTAAAGCTTTATGTTGTGATTTGTCATATCTAATATAATTTTAGTTGTGCAATGACTTTTCCAAATGAGCTACCTTCTGTGTTATAAGCCAAACAAACCATTTTTTTCTGCTTCATCTTTGCTATTGTCTTGCGAGTATTTTTTTGAATTAAACTAGGATTGGGTAATTTTCGGTGTTAGTGATGAGGAATTTGGTCCAAACTACTATTTACATTTGATGCAACTGTGAGTGGTAAACAGAAATGCTAGTTTGGTGGATGTGTGTGTTGGAGACAGAATGGAAGCTTCAGACACTTTACAAGGTAGACCCTCCCATTGAGTCATGAGGTGCAGAAAGGACCCCCTTGCTTTCCAAATGCCTTCTGATAGAGGAATCTGGATCCAGTCCTAGTCCCAGACTTAGCCAGTGATTTATGTCTTAGGTTATAGGTTTATACAGGTGAAATTTAACCTTTTTCCAGCCTTTATACAACTTTGTCCTGCAGGATTAGGGATGGCAACCCAGATATATCTATATAAATGAATTATTTCGACTGATTATGATAACATTTAGACTGAAATATGTTAATCAGGATTGTTTACTCCACAGTAAAGCTAGCTCTAACTGCTAGTATTACAGTGTGCTATTTTTGAAGCACTATCAAAGCAATTATATTAAAGCTAACAAAAACAATTAAGTAGAGACTGATGCTACTCACCCATGGGTGAGTTCAGTGTCAGACTCACAGAGTAACCTTGAGGGGTGTCCCCAGTCAAGGGAAGAATCTCCACCCACACTCCAAGAAGGATTATATTTGAAGACCCCACCCTTAAAAAGTGGGACTGGTGTTTTATACTGTGAAGGGATTGACTGTCAGTCAGATGTGTCAGCTCAGCAGCTTTAGGTAAGTTATCAGTAGGTATCACTGGTTGGTTCCTTTATCAGGTACTTTGTTCTTCCTCAGAATGTTTAACTTTAGAGAAGAGGCTGCTTTTGGTGTTGGAGAATGCTGAAACCAGCCTGACTCATCAACCCCACTCACCACTGGATAGCTCGGCAAATAGGGTATTTTTGGAGTTGTTTTACCCCCACTCCAGGCACAGCATCTTGCTACAGTGTTGGTTCACAGCAGGTCAGGCGGTCTATTTGTGCATGTGTTCAGTTATTTACTGAAGAATTGTAATAAGCCAAATGCAGCATTATAGAATTCCTCTAATTTTCAGGAAGCGTTGCAAAGAAATTGCTACTATGACAATAAAATTCATAAGCAGTCTTAAAAAATAAATAATTGCACAGAGAGTGATGCTTAGGCTTCTGGCTTTAGCCATGTATGCATTCTGCATCCTAACCACAGCAGTATTATTGGATTTGGGGAGCTGCAGAAAAGCACTGATAACTTTCAGTTGGGTTTTCAAAGTAACAGTAATGTTAGTAAGGCTGTAAGAAGTGAGGCAAGGAAGGAAATGCGACAGCTCTTTTTACAGCAGAAGAACAAATGGTGAAAAGTAAAGGAGCTTTTCAAGAGCCAACTCTTACCCAAACCTGAAACCAAAGCATTAACTTGAAGCAAGCTACAGTCTTGTGTTTAAATAACATCTCTTACCAGCCCGTCATGCTGCACTAGGAGTGCTGTGGGATATGCTACCTGTGAACAAGGCAAATATTTGTCATCTGGCAATATTTCATGCTGGTCTGGCAAATCCAGGAGCTGTGCTGTGGCCTGTGTTGTAGAGTGCCTTCATGTGGCCTTTAATTTCTTGATGTTGGTAGAATACCCGTGTAACTTTTTTTAAAGAATACGTCCGTTGAATAAATTGCATTCGTTTAATAAGAAAATTGTGGAGGTATACCTTGGAAGTTTTCAGCACAGTTTATTTTGACTCCTGCTACACTTTTTATGATATCTGTTAGTGAAGTGGATATTACACATTATGCTTATGTAGTTAATTGGGGAACCCCAGGATTGGTCTCAGAAGGGACTTTTTAAAATGGAATTTTAAGATCGAGGAGAAAAGATTAATAATGTGTATAATTGTGTGTAATTAGTGTATAATAAAGCCTGCACAGAGAGCAAATTGTAGTCCTTTCTGTTTGTTGCTTTTTTGTTTTGTTTTGGCTTTTCCTTGTAGTTGTTGTTTTGGGTTTGTGTTTTTTTGTTTGGGGGGTTGTTTTTTTTTTTTTGTGGAGGTTTTTTGTTGTTGTTTTTTGTTATTTTGGGTTTTTTTTGGTTTTTAGGGGTTTTTTTGTAGAGATGACAAGAAGAAACGTCTTTAAATGTCAGTGGTTTATATCTCTGCCACAAATAAATGTAGTTTTTGAAATTCAAAATTTGTTAGTAGCTCTGTTCCTAGGCTTTTCAAGGGGTGTCACAGCAATCTGCAACCCCCCCATATACCTCAGAAAAAAGGTTTAGGTCAACACTGGAGGCACCTTACTGAGAGATTTTGACCCATTTGGTTTAAAAAATAAGTTTTTAATTTCTGGTACTGTGTCTGACTTCTTTCTGTGTGAAAGCCAAGCTGCAACTGTATTATGGCTGTTTTACAGCTCACACTCCCCCATCTTAATAGGTTGAGCAGAGGCCCTTGGAAAATGAGGTTCAATCCTTTTATAGCCTTTGTGTTTAATATGTCATGTTAAATTTATTTGTCGCTGTCCGTGTGGCAGTGATAAATGGCTTATTGGATCAGAGGTCTGGGATAAATCAATAAGCAAACTTCTCCTTCAGCATGCATGTATCTGCTGATACCTGGAGGGCTGTTATTGAATATCAGAGATGAACTAAAGGACTCTCTAACAACTGGCAAGCTGCTGTTTTTAACAGGACGAGAGTCTTGGAGTTAAAAATTTCATTTTAAACAACTTAGATGTAAAGCAGATAAGTAATCACTTCATGTAACATCTGTTAAAGGGTAAGACCTTTTGGATATATCTGAAAGCAAAGGTTCAGTGTTGCTGGGGGAGACTGGAAAGCTTCTCATCCAAGCAATTACCTGTGTCAGCACCTCTTTCTCCACTCAGTAGTATGAATAATTTAGTTCTTTGTTAACGTCAGTAAGAACTGTTTGCAAAGCTTCCTTTACATTAACTTTCTAATCTTAATACATGGGTTTCCCTCCTGCACCCCAAAATTACCTATATGGAGCTGACATCCTTCTTTAATGGTGGCACTATTGCAGTGCAGGTGTGGTGGAGAGAGAATTGCACTGGTGATGAAGTGAAGTCTATTCCCATGCTTATTCCTCTGAATTCTGATGCCAGTGAAGGGGCTGTGGCGTCTCTCGTAGCACCTTAACCTTTTCTCTACATTGCTACTCTGAATCACAACTGGAAGATAAGTTGCTCTATACTTTTAGGGTGGTTTTGTGCTGTTCATAACGATGGAACACCACTAGAATTTTTATGTAAGATTCGGTGTAGGGTGTCATTGGGGATTTAGGAGCATCTGCTGGCAGGCAAAAGTAGGGATTTTTAATCTCTTTCATGTTTGTGTTTCTCACTTTCCTGCTCTGACTTTGCAAAACATGGTCTATCTTTAGCTCTGAGAACGACTCAGGGTTCTCAGAGCCAAAGCTCTTCTAAGTCAAGGGTGGCTGATGTGAAGGAAAGCAGGGGAGTGGAGGGGCTCCCTGGCACTGCTCTTACTGGGGAGGTTTGCTTTAGGTGAGGAATGTTAGTGTTGCTGAGAAAAGGGGAAATGAGGCAGCAAAGCTCATTGAGGAGCATGTCAGGGCTGAGGGATGGCATTCTTACCCCTAAAATAGCAGCCCTAGTCTAATAGCAGGAGGATGGGACTTGTGGTGGGGAAATTGAGTGTAATAATGAGTCATTTCTCTTGTAACGTGTCCCATTGAACTGAAAAATATCTTTCCAGGCTCTTTGAAGTAAGAGGAAGTATTAAATTATGAGGAATATACTTAAACCAGGTTCTGTCACTCAAGTATGGAGTACCTGGTGACCTGCTTGTTGGGAATTGGAGAGATCGTGGTCATCACAGGGTGTTTGGATAGGCTCCTAAGGAGAGAAGAAGAGGACTCAGTGGTCAGGGTATCTTGCACAGTGAATCCAGAGGTTCTGGGAACAAAACTTTGGCAGTAACTCCTTTGCCATGCTCTCTGTAGGTCCTCTTTTGTCCCTTATCAGTAATTAGGTGGGAAACAGAAAGGAAGAGTGGAATCTAATGGAGTGCTACATAAACATGCATAAAGGAAAATAAAATCAAACTGTTGTATATGTATTTCTGCACTAATACCAGAAACCACAGTAGTAAAATGCAGAGCTTAATGCTTGTCTCTAAAGGGGGATATTGACATAATATGCATCTTAAATGTGGCAGGAGGATGACAAATGCTGGGATAATGCAGAATCAAAGTACAGAGAAAGCCGGACTAGGCCGAGCTGGCAGAGAAACTGTGCTGTATTCTAAAGCTTAAAGTCAAGTCAGATTAGATAAGGAACACAAAATCCCGGTGGGTTTAGGCATAGAAAAGGAAAACAAGGCAATGTTTTGTTGCCATCAGTGTGGTTATGCCAGCAGTGCTATGGAGGAATATGGGAGAGACCATAAGGGGACAGAGTGCAGCAGCTGTGTTGTGCCTCATCCCATGTACCTTTAACGTCTGCCTGGGTTGGGTACTTGTCATATTGGGGTGGGATACTGCAAATAAGCTTTAAACTTTCAAAATGTCACAGCAAAGCTGCCCTGTGGTGGTATCTACACCACACAAATTCATCATCTCTGCAAGGGCAACAAAAGTGAGAAGATTCCCTCCCAAAAGCGAAGGACAAGTCTACTGAGAGAGCAGAAAAGGAGGATGTTTGCTGTGGGGGTTGCTTTGGGTTTTGTGGTGTTTGTTTTTTGCTTGGTTGGTTGTTGATTTTATTAATTTGTTTGTTGTTAAATGAATGTTGAGAGGTGTAGTTAAGGGTCAAATCTTTGTGGTTATTTAAAGGCATAATGTTGGAGACTCCAAGAAGAAAAAGTATATCCTGCTAGGAAATAAAATAAAGGAAAAGTGAAAATAGTGTGGTTATATAGCAAGGAAAAAGAGGACATTTTAACAAAAAAAAACAACCCAAACAAAACCAACCCCCACTTCCCCCCCCAGCAAAACAAAAATAACCCCAAAAACTCCTTTGAAAAGTGCAAAATGGAGAGTGTAAGTGTTAACAGAAAGAAACCTGGCAAGTCAGATAATAAACTTATAGAAAGTATAAAAAAAAATACAGTGTGTGGAGGGATTTTTTTTGTTTTGTCTTTGGTTGGTTGGTTTTTTGTTTGTGTTTTGTTTTCTTGGGGGTTTTGTTGCAAATACATCAAATACATTGGAAGTAGGAATACTGTTTACTGGTTCCCCTGACCTTCTGACAAGGCCAATGGACCAGGAAGGGAGGGTGGTGTTGTGTGTATTTGTTCTTTTTTTCAGAAGCATTCAGAGAAATAAGTTGCATTGGTAAAAATCACATTATTTTTTACTTTTGCCATCCCAGTGGAGAATGTTGGAGATTTAAATGCCCCAATATCTGCTCTGTGAAGGAGGTGGGTACCAAAGGATTTGTCTTGGTGCCTGTAGAAGAGGTGACTGGAGGAACAACGTAGCCACAATGGATGAAAACATGTCATCACTATCATGTAATGTGCTTTGAAGAACAGAAAAACCACCTTGTGATGTGTAATTGCTCACTCTAAGGTGATTCACTTAATATGATTTTGCACTAGAAGACCAAAAGGATGGTAAAGGGCAAGGGGGGAGGCAGTTTCCAGGGAAGCCCAAAAGGGCAATTATCTGTATCAGGGAGATTAACTGAGTTTATTTTTAATACTAGAATTCACCTTTGGGTGAACATGATGCATAGCAGAACAATCAGTATGGCTTTTGCAAAAACAAGGTTTGCCCCATTTATTTATTGGAGTTGTTTGAAGCACGTGGTGAACATGTGAGCAAACATGACTGTCAGGTGAGGTGATGTACTGGGATTTTCCGTAGGTATTTGACAAAATCCCCAACAACACTTCATTTAGAAACAAACAAACAAAAGGCAAAAAAAACCCCAATCTAACCCAAACCTCTGCAATGGACCAAAAAGCAGATCTTCAAATTAATTAATAATGGGTGAAAAGCTACGAAATGCAGGTATCATGCAGTAAAATGGGGAAATCTCATGGTGAAAATAAAACCACCAGTAAACTATTGCAGAGGTCTCTGCTGGAGCCTGTGCAGCTCAATATATTGATGAATTACTTGGGAAAGGCAGGGAACAGTGAAGAGACCAAGTTGCTGATGATACTTAAGCATTCAGGGTAGTCAGGCTGAGACCTCACTGAAAAATTGTAGACAGGCTTTATGAGTTTGAGCATCTGGGCAATAGAAGGGCACATGAAAATCAATGTATTGATTTGAGCTGCCAGTTTCCCTTCAGAAGTAATGTCTTAAGATTGTAAAAGACATTCTTACGAAAACAGCCTCTCAGCAGTGGACAAAAAAACCCCATCCAAACCCCAAATCAATATTTGAGATATTATGGAAGGAGTATAGAACCAACAGAAAACTTGACAGTGGCCCTACGCAGGGCAGTGGTGCACCCGTGTCTTGGACGCTGTGTGCAGTTCTGGCCTCTCTTTCCTGTGCCTCAGACCCAGTCTGAGTGGAGTAGATCTGGAAAAGAGAAACGAGGGTGATTTAAAGGCACAGAATGATTTCTGAAAGGGGATTGATGAACTACAATATAATTTTTTGGGCCGAAAAAGAGCTACAGTGGCAGGGGTATGATGGGGGTCTATGTGTTTGTGCCCTCCAACACAAGAGGTAGCAGCACTGAGCACGACTGGTAGGGCTACAGGTTCAAAGCACGTGAAAGAAATGCTTTTCTGCACAAAGTAGTTGGGCTGTGGAGCTCGTCATGTGGTACTCAGCATTGTTTCACAGAATGACAGAAGAGGTTTCAGAAAGATCTACCGAAGGCTGTTAAATAGGAAAATGGTATTTCTGGCTCAGGAAGTCCCAGATGCCCAAGCTGGCGTGTATTCTGAGGACATGCTGGGGCATGCTCTGCCTCCTTATGAGCAGATCCCCTAAGGCTCAACTGTTGCTGGCTGTTGGAGAGCAAAAGTGGGCTTTTGACAGGCTTGTACAGCCTTTCATACCTCACTGAAAACAGAAAACAAGTGTTGGACAAATACCTGTGAATTATGCTATTATTCTGTAGCCCTTGTGGTTTATAATAGTAATTACCAATAAATCCTCTCTTCACCCCTTACCTTTGTAGGGCTACTTCTAGAGCTGCTGCCTTGAAAGAGGCAGGTGAGAACTCTGCTATAGGTAAAGAAGGTAGGGCTCTAGATAAAGCTTATTTGACCTATAGCAAGCTCACTAAGGAGTAGACAAGGTCATTGCTGAGTGAAAAGTGAATTAAATGCTGCTTTTTTGGGAGCTTGTTTGAGTTTTGTAATGGGTTGGCATTTTTGGATCCCTGATCTGGTTGTCAGTACAGCTGCATGAATCCTGCTGCTGCTGGGACTGTGAAAGGGGTGGGGAGGAGAAGGAATAGGACCAGGGAAGGCTGTTCATGGAAGCAGATGGTGCTTGGCTTATTCTGTCAAGCTGCGCACCATGGCCTGGTTCTGGAAAACACATGCACTTAATCTTGGCACAAAAGTAGCATTTATTCAATCAAAGTTGCTTTGTTTTTTGAAAACTGGTATAAAATAACTAGTAGACTTGCATAAACCTATGTGAAAATGTTTGCTAACAGATTAGCTTGCATTGGCAAATATTGTCTCTAAGTTAAAATGTTGCTAACAAAACCCAAAATATTATTAATGACAAGAGGTTTTGCAGCAGTTTACAATAGGACTTTTAAAATAAGTACTTTGTAGTTCGGGCTGCAGATACTTTGTTGTGTCTGTAATTGCCACAGGGCTTAGAAGCCTGAGGAAAGGTTCTTTAGAAATCTTTCATGTTCTTTCACTGAGAATGTGACCCAGCAACCGTTTAAAGAGCTGGACTCTTTAAATGATTTCTATTTTGGGTGTTTTCAGGGCAGAACAGAAGAATAAGGCTGGTACCAGGAAATATAGGAAGAGACAGGCCATTCACTTGATACAAAATAGGTCAGTGTTCCCCACTGCCCGGGGTAAGCTCTCAGCTCCTCAGCATGAATATCGGCTGTGGAGGGATGGGGAGTGTAAACTCTGGATTGCCCTCTTGGCCAAAGGAGTGAAATGCCTGAGAAACGGAGAGGCTTGTCTGAGGATGGGTAGTGGATGATGGAAGTTCAGTGGTTAGCCTGAAGAAAAGTTGCATGATTTGCTGTACCTTACAGTGGTTAAAGTCTGTACTGAGTTAACACACACACACTGAGCAGTGTGAGAAGCAGCTTTAGATAATGCAAATATTGCCAGCAGCTAATTAGGAATGGTGATCTATGACATTGCAGGGGTTTTTTTTAATAGCAAAGTGTTTTCCAGTACAGAGTTGAAAAGCATATTATCTTCCCTCAAACATGTGGTTGAAGTCTGTTCCTGTGGGTGGATCTTTCTCTTCACGTGGCACATGGGAATTGGTGTTTGTGGTCCCTAACAATTTAGGGTACTAGAAACTCACTTGCATACAGGGTATGTATGTGCAAAATAGATAACTTAAAATCCTAATTTTGAGCAAACCTAACCAATGTATTTATTGTTCTTTAAAGGAAAAGAACTCAAAATAATACGCATTTCTTCAAAAAGCAAAGCTTTTAAGTAATATGTAAATGCTGACAATGTTTACTTAAAGGTGGTATCTGACACTGGAGACCTACAGAACAAAATATCAACTGTCCAGATTTAAAATAATTATTACAGTAACTCATAACAGTAATGTTCTTAGTAGCTAATGCTTAACATATAATCAGCTTTGTAGTGGTTTTTCACTAATTCTCCTAGTCTAATTTTGTGTATATTTAATTGAGCTAGCATGGCTAATTCAATGTCTTTTATCAACTCTACCCATGGCAGAGGTCTGTGAAGCTGAGCTGGAATGCGAGCAAGACCCTTCCCTCTCCATAAACCGATCAGTTCCTTTAATACCACAAGGTGCCCTGAAACCCATTAGTTGTGCTGCAAAGTACATTTTGATTGAATTACACTACTGACATTTCTGCCTATACAAGCTCTTTTTTTTTTTTTTTTTTCTTTTTCAGTTGTCCAGTGAAACCACTAGAAATGCTTTCAGGTTTTGCTTTTTGCTTCCTCTGTTATTATTGTATTTAATCTTCTGGTTGCACATAAAGAAGTGTGTGTGGGGGGGAAATAAATCCAAGAACTGTGTGGCAGGAGCTGTCTGATCCCTGCTAAGCTCCTCTACACGTAGGATGTGCATGGCCACAGTTTGATGAAGCTCATAGTGTAAGCTATTGCCATGGTGCAGTAATTTTAGAATTTTTTTAATTGTACTTAAACTTTCTTTACTATAGAAACACACCTTCATAAATCATGAAAAATACAAACTGTTTAGAGAATCTTCTTGAAAGGTTCTTGTTTTATGATGGGCGACTTCATTTCCCTGTAGGTGTTCTGGCTCTGTGATGACCCAGACAAGTATTCCAATTATTCTTTTTTTCCTGTGCTCAGTTCAATGAAACAGAAATGGACTCTTTGAAACATTTGGGTTGTGATATAAAGCAGGACCAAATCTGACTGACCTAACTAAAGTGGAGAGGTAGAGTGCATCTGAGGATTCACTGGTGGCATCTCCAACAGAGGTGTGGAAAAAAAAACCCAACCCAAATCAAAGCACTAAACTGTCACCTCGGATCATGGAAAAAGAAGTGGAAACTTGCAAATAGTACATTTTTTAGATTTTTTTCTTTTCCTGAGAAAAATAATTGCACACAAAGTACTGAGTGAAATAACATCAGGTTTTTTTCTGAACATCACAAATAAATCTGTTGTGATACATAAGATTGAAGGTCTTATGCTTGGAGCATAAACTTTTTTCATATGAATCTTCCCTATAGCATCTCCAGTTCAGTGATAATGTAGCTAATTAGATAGCATTTAAACAGCTAAGTAGATATTTTTTTTAAATGTTTCCTAAAGTGGAGGTATCAATATTATTACGTTTACAGCAGATGCTCCTGGGATAAGTGAAGAGTTGATGTCCACGAGGCTTTGTTTGCTTGAAAGTGTTTGCCATCTTTTAAAAAAAGTAAAAAGCAACTGAGAAACAACCCCCCTCCCCTTAAACCCCCAAACTTCCCTGTGGTAACACAAAATCCATGTCTTATGTGTGAATACGTATTAAAACTTGACTACAATTGGCTATTGATCTTCAGAGGTACTTTTCTGCATGAGTATTTCTGAAGAAAATAAGACAGCTTATGAATGCCGTAGTTTTTTATGTACTTCTAATTACTAACAGAAAAACATTTGCACAGTTAACGTCCCTCAGAGGTGAAATAAGTTTAACCCACTGCATCCTTCATTTTGGCCATCTGGCAGAGCTCCCTTTACTGACAACTAGTGATTCCTCTTGTCTCTCCCTCCAGGCTTTCACCTGTTTGCAGCTGAATAAAGTGCAAACAAAACAAAGTAATCCTTATTTGTAGTGAGACATCACCCAAAAATAGTGTTCCGAGCCACAGAACAAGGCAGTTTACTATTTTAGAAAAGATACAGATTTAGCAGGGGGATTTTTTCTGAAGGAAAGTTGTATGATTTCTATAAAAAGTTTCCTGGCTTTATGAATCTGACAGATGGGGGTATCGTTTGTCAGGATTATGAGTCATCTTGTATATTCTACCTATAGTTATAATATTTTTTGGAGAGGCATTTCATAATTTATTCTCTGATAGGAGTTATGACAGCTGCCTGCCAGATGAAGATTTTCTCAGCACTTAAAGAAGTAGTTGCCCCACTTTAAGTAGGATCCTGCTCAGGGACCAGCTCTGGATTTCAAAAAAAGGGGTAGATGGATGAAAGATGCATTGTTACAGCTCTTCTCATTGTGTTGGCTTTCCAAACCTGCTGTGGATCTCTGCCATTTGCAGAGGAAGTCAGTGGGAGGGGTAATGTGTATCAGATGGAGGGGGGAAGAAGGGGATAGCTCCAAATACATCAAAATGAGGTGTCTGAAATGAAGCAGAAAACGTGGTGAATTATGAGTTTGTCTACCTGCAGTTACAGTGTAAAAGGAAAATGTGATGAATAACCACAAATGTTGCAATTTTTAATACCTAGACAAAAGACTGTTCTTTGGACACCTGGTAGGGGTGCACCCCCAAAAAATTATGTTTGTTAACCTCTCTTTTTCCTTACTGGAAACATGGTTCTATTTAATCATGGAGAGCTGGCTGTGATTTGAGGGAGGAAAGGGATGGGATCAGAGTTTGTTGTTGTCCTACAGGGGGTGTGGGGAGAAAAGGGGAAGAAGAGGTTTCGGGTTTGGTGAAGAAGCCTACTTGCAAAACTTTTTGCCAGGAGAATTTCCCTGATCTCTGTAATTAGTTCTGAGTTTCCTGTGTCTGCCACATGGTAACAGAAATAATACGACTCTCCCAAAATCAGTGGCAAATGGTCAATGGTCAGCTTACTTAAAGTGGGTGATCTTGAAACTTAAATACAGTGGATATACAGTTTTAGCCATTTGGTGGAAAAAAATAGTGTTTGAGTGCATAGTGCGAAGAGGTGAATAAAAAGAACAAAAATTCTGACCACATGAGCCCTGGAACAGAGCACTGAAATGTTGATTTAGTGCTGCAGAACCTTGTTCTGCAACTCCTGCAACTCTGCCAGCCTTCCTTGCCCCCTTTCTTAGAACATGCCTGCTGTGTTGACGTGTCTTCTCCTTGGATGATATAAGACAGAATGACTGGAATTAGGCATGACCAGTTTTCCTCTTAGTGCAAATAATGTTAGTGACTGCCTTTGAATGTGGAATTTTAAATATCTTGTGCTCTTTAAAAAAAAAAAAAAAAAAAGGCAACAAAACCCCCAACAGCAAAACAACCCCTTCTTCATAATGATACTGGCTATTGTACTGCATGACCCTGAGTGTAGTTTACTGTATAACAAAGAGCTATTTTGCTTCCAGACAGCAGCATGGAGGAACATTAGCGAAATCAATATCACATTAAAGATTCAGGCTGCATTAGGTTGATGTGACAGATTATTTTCTCAGAGTGCTGACATCACGTTTCATTATGTCCATTCCTGGATCTTCATGGGGTAGTGGTAGAGCTGACTCAGCCCTCCTGAGAACTTCAGTCTCTCAGGAGGTCCTCCCTTGTGCCTCCTCCCACGGTGCTGCTCTTCCCAGTGCGGTTGCCCAGTTATCTCTGTGGAGGCTGCAGCCATCGGGATGTCCCAGCATTGCTGACTGTCCTGGGCATGGTGCTGGCCTGCGATGCTCAAGGCAGTCCTTGCAGGCCTTGCCAGATGGCTGAGTTATCCAAAAGGGTAAGGTAGGTTGGAAGTGATCTGTAGGAAGCCAAAAAAGACAGGATGATGTTGGGGAGGTCAACAGGACGGTGGATTTCTTTGTTGTTGTTTCTGTAATGATGTGCATGTTGAGGTGTGGTGCAATAACAGGCTACTGGGGCAGGACTAAAGAGCCTCAGCTTTGCTCCTTATTTTCGTCTCTGGCTCACTTTGTGGCCTTGAGCAACTTGCACTCAACTTTCCCCAAAGGTAAATCAAGAAAATAATGCTTATTTATCTTTTTATAGTACTTTGAGATGCCCAATGGGAAGGTGGTAAGTGTTACTATTCATAGATTGATGTCTTTTTTTCCCCACGTCTTGCATTAATTTTTGTACATTAGAATTAAATATTTACGTCTCTTACTCTGGGAAGATTAATTTCCCACTTGAAGATGATGTTTCATGCCTGCTAAATTACTGCTTTAATGATAATTATGCCAGTGTGCTGCTGGAGAGGCTACATCAACAGAAAATGCCAAAATGGTTTGGATTTCAAAGGCACAATATTTTTACTGCATCGTGTGCAGTGCGTGGTAGGAAGGGACTTCCTGACTGAGTATCCAGCTGTTTTTAGGAAACTGTTGGTCTCAATCAACACAGTTCCTTTGAAGCCCAGGAGTAAAAACTTGCAATGTTGTTTATGCAATTAAAGAGTTATTCATAATTACATTAGCAGGTCTTGTAAAACTTTTATTAAGTAGGAGAGGTAAGGTGAGGGTTTGTGAAAGCAGCTGCATAACTCATTTGTCTACAGATCAGATCAGCAATTTAAGTTTCTAACTATAGATTTAGGTTGCTTAACTCTGTTAATTTTGGGTGTGTCATTAGAAAACTTCACGACAAAATGTGATTTTAAAATGGCTAATCAGCTGTTCCTTCTTCAATTTGATTCTCCATCAATGCAGAATTACATCTTCCCCTCAGTAATGAAGTAAATAAATCGATACAAAAAGACTTGCAGTCATAAAGTCTGAGTTATAAGCTTATGCACCACCATAGAGTCCACAAATGCACCGTTTTAGTGCCTTGTCTCTGGTTTATAAAGCAGCAAGTTGAAAAAGGGAGGTAACAAGGCTTCTGGGAAAGTTACCAAGGCAAAATTTCCTTTCTGGAATGGTTCATTTTGGATTCTTTCCTGCTGTTCTGTTTGGAACGTGTGCTCTGTGGGCTTCCCAGCCACTGCTGTCACCCTCCATCAGGAATTGTGTGAGCTGAGGCTCCCAGGTCCAGTGGTGGTACCCACTCAGGCTTCCCAGCCATCTGTGCTTTGGGCCTCTGCTCCTGCTGTCTTTGTCCCCCTGCTGGGAAGTGAGATTAGTGTAGTTGTTTCTCTTCCTCTTCTTTTGCACTTTTCAATCACTTTCTGCTTCTGGAACCCTCAGTGTTTTTCCTTTTGAAAAAGGATTGATTCTCTACTGAGAAATGGATTTAACAGTCTGGAGGAAGCAGCTGACCAGTCACCATTATATGCTATAAAATTTATATGAAGTATATGTTAAATTTTTAAGTTCTAATATATAATAATTATAAAACTATAGATTACAAATGTGTAAATTGTGTATGGGGTGTACACATACAAGTGTCTTTAATATACATAAATGTATAGATACAAAGATGTGTATACACATGCCATATGTATGTAGGTTTTAATTCTTTAGAGGAGAGCTTTTAAAAAGTGCTGAGATGAAGACTTTTTCTGAATCTGGTATAGCTTAAAGTTTTAATTATTACTGATGTGTTTATTTTTTGTTGGAGCCTGGAGTCTCTGTGCAAGATTATGGCACTGTATAAAATATATAGTAATCTCAAGATAGGAATAGAATAAACAAGGTGAACTGAAGGCAGAGGACAAGCAGGCAGAAGAGCTATGGACTCTGCTGTTCTTTGCTTTCACGTTCTTATTTGCTTAGGTAAAAACATTAACTTCCCAAAATCAGGATATAACATAGTTATATGTTGTTATGAGGTAAGGATTGTTTACCAACATTTTTCTGTCATAGTAAAACCAATTTATGTGTTGTTTGGGTTTGGTGGTGTGGAGGTTTTTGTTTGTTTTCTGGTTTGTTTTGTTTTGTTTGTTGTTTTTTTTTAATTGGCTTTCAGTAAAGGAAAACTAATGTTGTGGGTTGGGAGAGCAGTATGTGTTACTCTGATAATTCTGGCTTTAAAGATTAAATCAATGGGAATTATACAGTGCTCTGGGAATCTTATAGCCAGCAGTAGCTGAGCAGAGACTTAAAGCCTGCCCAAGCAGTTTCACACCTGCATTAGGAGGTGGTGCAGTGCTGGAGGTGGAGCCCAGCAGTGTGGCTGTGGCAGTGCACGCTCAGTCTGCTAATTGGTCACAGTCTGACGGATTTCAATTTATGTCTAGATTGGATCAGCAGCAGAGCCACGAAGGCAACTTGAATTTTCAGTCTCATTCACTTAGAAAGCTTCAGTTTGATGAAGACTAGAAAAAGTTGGGAGCTCTGTTTGACTCACGATCTGATTCAAAAAATTATTTGATAGACTTGTCTGATGGCAGTTCCTCGTTGCATTTAGCATGATATGTGTCTAGCAGAGCTTGTACTGTGACTGCTGAACTGCAGCAGCCCTACTTAGTCTGTCTGCTGGTGAGCTGTTGGCTCCTCTAATTTAAATTACAGATTTTGTTTTCTAAAATGGATGTTCCCTCACTTCCTTGGGCACAGCTCTATTTTTGACGGAGTTGTTGAGTGACCCCTGTATTTGACTGCCCATTGAATTTCTTCCACAGTGCAACCCAGTTTACAATATAGTCAGGGATTTCCATGGCCTTTTGTACTCTGCCACAAGAACCAAACCAAAAAATCCCCACAAATCAAAAAGAAACACTGACTTACTAAACCCTGACTAGGAAGAGGAAAACAAAAATGTGATACAAAGGAAATCCCTCACCACTTCCCAACGTCAGACTGATAAGTGATTTCCACTTTGGGCAAACTGTCCTCTGGTTTAATCACAGAGCTTGTCATTATGTGGTCTGGGATACCCCTTTGGACAAGTTGGGGTCAGCTGTCCCAGCTGCATTCCCTCCCCAGCCTCTTGCCCACTCCATTCACTGGGGGGACAAGCTGGGAAACAAAGGTGTCCTTGATGCTCTGCAAGCACTTCCCAGCGATTGCCAAAACACTGGTGAGCTACCAACACTGTTTTAGCCACAGATATGAGACCCAACACCATAAGGACTGCTGTGAAGAAAGTTAACTCCATCCTAGCTGCACTCAGTATATCATCATATGGTTAATCTGAAGCATCTGTAAGCTAATATTTAATTGAGGGCAATCCTTAACATTAACAAGCTTTCATTTAACTTACTGTAACTGCGGGTAGTAGGTAGAAAGAAAATTCTTGGCTTCCTTTTTATTGCTCTCTGAAATATAGACTTGGAGCAGATGAAATTAAAGGAATAGAAAGAAAAAATGGTCCATTTTGATAAACTTCATACTTTTGCCAAGTGTGCAGCTTTCATTGCTGGAATATTTTTTTCATTTGTGTTTTCTTGGGTATGTAGGAATTATTCACTGGCACAGCTGAAATGTCCATATGCAGCATATCTAACAGATACATTTGGTTCAGATGGTTTTGTAAATGAATTTTGTGTAGAAAGGTTCAGATGAAGGGGCACCGTAACACCTTCTTTAACACCGTATTAATTCACTAGGATGTGAGTCTGTCACGTAATATAAAATGAAACTCTCTCTTGATGTACACTCCATTCATGATAGCACCTAATATATTGTGTTTCAGTGACAGGTTTAGTGGGAGTCCATTTCCACTCTTCAGTTCTCTGATGATTGTGGGTATTACAGCTCTCTGCATGTTTTAACGGAGAGCTTAGACTGCTATGGTCTTAGCCTGCTTTCTTGGTTAGACTCTGAATAAAGGTTAAATTGGAGTTCATTGATGCAGAGGATGTGGTGCTGTGTTTAGCAGATGGATGAACTTTTACTGAAAAAACTGAAAATAATGTGTTCTGGAAGATACGAGTATCCTTTTCTACCTTTTGTTTTTGCTTCTACTGAAGTAGAAAAGGGAATTTGCATAATATTTCAAAAGCATCACACTAGTTTAGAATTTATAAGGTGAGATTGCAGGGTAAAGTTAAGGACTTTGGCAGATTTAACCTTGCTTTAGATCTGTCTTTCTAAAGATGGTCTTAAGTGCAGCAAGTGCTGTGTCAAAGGAAACATATACCATGTTATCTGCTTCTCCTGTTATTTATGCACTCTTTTGTTTCTCTTTAGCCACGTCTTTTAAGGCCTCACTAAGGTGGATGTATGATTTATTTGAGGGGGGGAAAAGCTGTGTATTTCATGTAAGCTCTGTAAAAGAAGGGGGAAGCAGCTGAAAGGGAGGAGAAGGTGTATTTAACTTCCCCGTTTAATTGGAGGTGTAGAGCTGGCTGATGCTCTCTGTGCATGAGAACCTATTTCCCCACATCCATACCTGCGTTGTCCTTTGCTGTGTTATTCCCCTTATGTGAATTCCTCTCCAGGCTTTGTGGTACCCCTTCATATCTTGGAAAACCAGGAAGGATATAAAGTGTGTCATGGGCACTGCAGAGTCCTAAAGAACGGTCCCATGGTGGGGTGATACTTTAAGTAAAATTTGGAGGTAACTCTACCTTAGCAGCCAGTCCTAACAGGTTGACTGAGGCAGGAAATCTGTAGTTCAATAATCTACCATTTAGCAGACTTTCTAACACTTCCTCTGTTGAAGTAGTGCAGGACAGAAATTATGTAGTAAATACAATGTTGATCTAATAATTCTGTCATTGATTTTTTTTTTCTATCAGCAAAAAAGTGACATGCTGCAAGAAGAGGAGAAACAGATCTGGTGCTGCTGGAGATCTGAGTTTAGCATTCTAATATGTCTTTGGAAAATGCACGTTGAGTGTTTGCATTCTTCTAGATGGTACTAAAGATTATTTAAGGAAAACTGATCAGTTTATTTTCAGTTCTCTCTCTGTAACCGGTTCAATGTAATGGTGTAAGAAATTCCTTGAAATAGAGGCTGGTCCTGTATCTGCTAAAGCAGATAGAGAACAAATCTCATAAGCAAAATCTTCCCATATTTGAGCCTTCTTGTATTTTTGCATCTTTTTGACTTTTTATTGATAACTGATTTCAGCAAGCATGTTCTAAAATCAAGTAATGATGAAAACATTGCCTTGACATAATGCCAGGAACTCTCTGACACATCCAGGTTTCTTAAACTAGTACTTTGGGTCCTGTGGAAAGATGGGATGGTATAGTGACACAATTAATAGGAGCAGTAGAATGAGAAATTTGGCCTGTTGAAGTGTCTCACCGGTGAGATGCAACTTCTTGGTTCTTTGCCATCTGTGATATAATTACTGTGCTTTACTGCGTGGTTGGAGGAGGTCTGGTTTTTATTTAAACTTCATAAAGACATTCCATTGCTGCTTCAAATCTAGCATCTTCAGTTAAACATGAGAATTTGTTCTTCCTGCAATTATTATGAGGTTTAAAATGTTAATCTTTGATATTTTCCTCTCCTTTCCTCTGTAGTGAAGTTCATTACCATCAGTCTTGGCAGTTAAGTGTTCTATTAGTAAACTCAGTGCATGCCCTTAATTGCCTTTTAGGCAGAAACAGAATGTCTGGATTGGGACAGTTTTTTCTCTTCCCAGTAGCTGGTATGGAGTTGTGTTTTGGATTTGTGCTGGAGGCAGTGCTGGTAAGAGCAGGATGTTGTTTTTATTACTGAGCAGCGCTAGCACTGCAAGTGTCACGGCCTTTTCTGCTTCTCACGCCACTCCACCACCAACTGGCCTGGAGGTGCACAGGAAGTTGGGAGGGACACAGCCAGGACAGCTGATCCTGACTGTGACCCAAGGGATATTCCATTCCATGTGTCATCATGCTCAGCATATAGACTAGGAGGAAGAAGACCTTGTCCTGCATTGCTTGTGTGTGTGGATTTTGCTTTACTTGTTAAGCTGTCTTGATCTCAACCCATTTCTCTTTTTGCCCTTCCAGTTCTCTCCTCCAACCCACTGGAGGGGAATGAGAAAGCAGCTACTTGGGATCTAGTTGCTGTCTGAGGTTAAACCATTAAACAGTCCTTGATTTAAAACTGGAATGGCAAATAATAAAATCAATGGAAAGGCATTTCCTCTATCAAGAGGGGAATGATTGATCTTTTGGAACAGCCAATAAAAATGCTATCCCACGCCTTCAAATAAGTTTGAGATGGTCAAGTAGGAAACAAAGAAAGATTCTTTGTGCCTTCTTCTCCACTGTAAATCTGTGGAAATTCTAGGATGAACTTACCCACCTACCACCCTTGTTGGCTGTACCTCTGAGGACAGCTTCACGTGACATGGCTGAGGTAAAGTCTGTCTTGCTGTATTTAGTGGTTTGATGGTTATTTTAGGCTTAAAATACAAATTTGACTTTTTGACTCTCTTTTTTTCTTAGGTATGAGACAATGTTCTCATGCTGAAAGATGTAATCAAACCAGTCTTTGATCTCAGACATTGTTAAAACCTATGGAAATGATTCTTTCAGGAGAAGGTTGCAATTAGAGGAGACTAACTGTAGGTGAATATACATTTTGCAAGTGTATGTTCTTTAAACATACTGAGTTCCATTTTTTGGTATATTCTGAATAGATTTTTTTTTTAAATCTGTTATTTGATATCCAGAACTCTCCATTTCATGCTTTTAGTAGTGTTTTTCAAATGGTTAAAAGACAGAGGAAACATTCTCATTACCATAGCCTGGAAGAGAAAAAGTGAATCTCTTAATCTAAAGGGAAGCAAACAGATTACCATCAAAATCCTGGTATCGAGCTGAAACAGAAATGACTGAGCACAAAGAGCTGATTTTCATCTCTCCTGCCTTTTTTAATCAAAATTATTTTTGCCTGAGTTCTGTCACAGACTCTTCTGCAAAAGGAAGGGCAAAAGGGTCAGGCTGAGGACGAAAGGCTGAGACTACTATGGGGAACAATAGCTAAAACAGCAAAAGCACTTGAGGTGCTCTTGTGATGAGAGAAGTCCTGAGGATTGGTAAATGTGCAGGGCAGGGTTCAAACACAGACATGGGCTAACTACAGATTTGCAGGCAGTACAAACAAGAAATATTGGCAGCTCTGGGAAGGGTAAAGGCGAGGAAAGCTGCGAGTAGTGTATGACTAGAAGGACCCAAGGGATGGTGTGTCGTTCTCTCCAGGGATGCTTGAAGCTGCAGAGCTAACATTACCTAGGGCTGCCAGCTCAGATCTAATGTCCTGAAATCATACCATGCCTGGATTACCTTGTCACAAGCTATCACTGCTGAGCCTCAGGAGCTAAAATTGAATTGGCATTTTGTCTTTAGTGATATTGCAGGGTTGCATTTCTCACAAATGTGAAGATATCTGGGATTTCGGTTTTAGAGAATGGTGCAGAGGACCTAAATAATAAAATGGCTGGATTTTAGGCTGGACATCAAGATGGTCTTCCATGATGGTGTTTGTAACTAATTAACACAGCTGAGAGATCAGGGAAGCCAGGTGGAAGCCTGCCCATGTCACTGAACAGTCCTTGGCAAGGGATTTTGTCTTTGCTTAGTCTGATTTCTACATCATGCCGTAGAGGAAGGGATTGGCAGTACTGTAAAAACAAGTGACTTAAAAAAATTAAAAAAAAAAAAAAAAGCTCTCCGAGTGCCAAATCTATCATCTGTTTTATTAGTATGTCATTTACCGTGTTTACTGAAAACTCCAGTCATGCTGGGAGTTATCCATCTGATATGATGCATGTTCTGGGACTCGTTCTCTGACTAAATGTGATTTTTATCAGCTTTGTTTACAATATGGAAAAATCATGCAACTTTTGCTAAGGCCTTTACTTTGAAAGAACATCTCAGTTAAGGTATAAACTGGAAATACCACCTTTGAGAGGATCTTAATGCTGAAAAGGAAATAAGAATTTTTGCCTTTTGGGTAAGAGGAAAACAAAGTTATCAGAGCTGCAGCTAGTATAATTTATGCATTTTTTCAGATAAATTAACTAAGAGGGTTAAAACATAAGAGGACAACAGTAAGGGAGAGGACTCTGTCTTCAACAAACAGACTGAAAATGCATTCATACCGCAATGGAAAGAATCAGTTTAAGAAAGCAACAGGCTTTGAGTAACTTCAGGTGTATTCCTTTGCCATGACCCCCCTGGAGCATGTAGCAGAACAGGGAAAAATTAAATACCCAGCTCCTCATCCATAAAATAACTCGTGGAGGATTTTTGTTCAAGAAAGCCCTGGCATAATGTTTTATTTTTTCATCTACGTTACTCCAAGGTTAAGTGTTGAAGGACAGTCTTTCAGCTTCCCGACAGATTGGGCTGCAACCTACTTAAGGCAGGAGTTTACTCAAGACAGTATGTGTGAGATGAGCCCATCAGTGCTGTCATTATTGGGACAAGGGAATATTGATCAGCCATTCCACCAGCCTTGGTAGATCTGTGTCTGGACAGAGACTGCAAGGCTTTTTCCTTGCGTGCTCACTTCTGTGCTAGTTCAGGCTAACCCAAGGATCTTCATTAGGACCAGGTAACCCTTACTGCACTGCTTTCATCTTGTTCCTTATCTTGGTTTTGGACATGGTTAAGTTTTTAAATATCTGATGAGACAATAACCACAGCAATCTAACCATCAAAACCTAGGCAACAGAAATGCTCATTATTCTTCCAGACAGAAGCACTGCCTGTAAGTTCCCTCCTTCACATCTGCGTCCTTATCACGACGGCTTCTTAAATCTCCTCTTCTGCCAATGAAATCAAGGTTGATGCATGCAGCTGGTACAGGGCTTTGGATGCCATAATCGAATCCTTTTTCTTCATGAGAATGAATTGCATTTTCATCCTTATTTTTGTCTAGTGCTTAAACTTGTCGCAGAAAGAAGCTGACAGGCAGAGGGCACTTTGCTGCTGTTTTTTACAGCTGTAATTGAATTCTGTTGTTATGAAGTAACTCATGGAAAAGAATCTTTGTTCCTTGTGATCAGCAGGTGCCATCCTGAGTATATCTCATGGATGGTATTTCCCCAAACAGATCTAGGCACTAGTTGGGTTGTTTCATGGTGTTTTTATATAATCTCACATTACTAGCATCTTACTCAAAAATTACCTTTGTATAATTTGCTTTTCCTTCTTAAACTGCCTATTAATACAAATGTGTATCACTTCAAGTACAAAAGATTTTCGTTCCATAAAAATGCATAACACATTTGAGTTAATAAAAAACTCATCTTCTTGACTTTGAAGTTAATTTCTGCCCCCTAAAAACTTCAAACTTCTATTCTGTTTGCAATCAAGTGGTAGGATCTCAGTTGTTCACATGTTGTCTCAAGAATGTCATCCTACAGTTGTTAGTTGTGGCCACTGGCTGCAACCTTAGGTCAGAATTCAATAATGGGCTAAAAATAATATATCAATATAGATTGTTATTCCCTTCCATGAGCTCCAGCAGCAATACTACATGAATATTAGTTAATACATAAATAAAATGTTTGAAACAGATTAATCTGGTTTCTGTGAATGGAAATGGTGAAGTATACAAGAACATTTGAAATATAGTAGATGCTCTTGGAGAGCATGTTACTTCTAAATGGGTGGAATAGATGCATAAGCAGCACCTGCAATTCTCCTGTTCCTAGCTCTACGCTCCTGAATTAAAGATGCAAAGCAATCTGCATATGGTTCCTTGAAAATATTAAGGGATGGTAATTCATTAGGTGGTTTCTCAAGAGAAAGCTTTTCAGATTGGGCCACTGTCAAATGCATTAATTCTCTTCTGAAGGAAATTGCAACAAATTTGCTTTCACTTGTGTATTTTTGTTGTATTTTTTAATAAAGGAGGGAGAAGTGGAATTGTAGTGTGCCAAAAGTATGCAAGTTGAGTGAAACGTTCTGCCAGCTGAGCAGAGGTTTTCTCTGATCTCACTGAATGTGTGTTAGTAAAATCAATGCAAATATATTTCTCATGCAATTCTATCTCATAGCCTCAAGTTCTGTAATTTAGCTGACTCCAACACTAGAGAAGCTACAAAAGCATAAATTGACTCAGGAAAAAGCTCTCATCACAGGCAGGTGTTAGATAACTGAGAGGTGCAGTAGAAAGAATTCTTGGACCATGATCTCCAGGCCATGGCTGTCCTTTATACTCTTATTGATCTATAGAGCTATTATATTTTCCACATTGCTCACTTTGAATCTGCTGTAGTTTGGCCTGTATGAGGGGTAAATAGATGATTGTACCAAAATGAGGAACTTGATGCTATTCTGTATCATATTACAGGAAAAGTGATTTCAGGATATATACAGAGAACAGGAAGTTTCACTGAGATAAACAAGTTTGGATTACATTAGAAATATAAAATATTCATCAGCTATATTGATGTGGCTTTTATTCTAGGGATTTATTCTGGATACCCTCAGTAAAGACATAATACATGTATTAAGTGCTTTTCTTGTTAACGTTTGGAATTGTTTCTGTCAAATACAGGGCTGTAAAATACTTTAGTTTGTTTGTTATCATAACTGGAAGAAGCCAAAGAGCTCTTAGGCTGTTCTCTCAACTACTGAGAGCCAAGTCTAGAGGTTAAAGTTTGTGCATATGAAGAGACAAGCTGTGATGACACAGTATGACAAATTGAGAATAAATTTAAGTGCATTATGGGTTTGCTCAGGATTATATGTTTCCTGAATTTGCTGTGGAAGGAAAACAAATTAACTTGGTTTGAATTTTTACATTTACACTACTTCAGCTTCTTCTTTCGAGCTGTACTAACTTACACTTTTGATACTACTGCAGATGGCAAATAAACCCAATTAGTCAAAAAAGATGCTGTAGTCCTATGAGATCATCTAGTAGTGCAGTGAAATAAGGATATTAAGCTTAGTTCTAATGAACACTGCAGGAGTGGAACCACAAAAACCAGCTGGGGTTATGTGGCAAGGGTACACTAGGATGCCAGCGATTCAGCACGTTTTTAGAAGGGTGTGTTACTTGTAGAAAAGTATGGAAAAGTCAGCCTTGGCAATAGATATGTGACTGACTGGAATAGATTCCAGTGCTCATGAGAAATAGATTTGTGGTCGAGGGGTAGATTGCGATTTGGATTCCCATCTCAACAGGCAGATCTGCCCACTTGGAAGGATATTTACTTTCCCTGATTTCCTATTAGCAGAGAGTTGTGCTAAAAAACAGGAAGGCGTTTGTCTTTCTGTATTAAACTGAACACTAAGCTTCACAAGGACAAATGGATCAAGAACCCATTTCTTCTGTGAAATATTAATTATTGTATATATAATGTCTCTAAAAGATAGTTTGAGGATCAGCTGTTTTGAAAGAAGTTAAACAATTATCTGCTTCTTCCAAAATAATATCAAGGGGAGAATAAATATAACTGAAGCATCCAGAATTGTGTTACTTCACCTTTTATTTAGCAACTTAAAAAAGAAGTTGTTTATAGGTGATATTGTCCTACTCATATTGCATATTTAGAGCTTGTGTCAGTTTTGCTGCAAATAGAATAACAGAAATTTATAGTTTTAGGATTGTGAAATACACCCAGGATAATATATTTTTTGGTATAGCTGATTGTTGTTTTTTTTTTTAAGCTAATAGTGAATCTGTTTGTGAATATCCCAGACCTTATTCAGCCTGAAATAATTACTTGAGTAGCTGCAAGGAGAAAAAAAGGAGTTCTTTCCTAATCCAATGAAACATCTACTTTGTTATTAGTGCCATGGAAACCTGGAGGCCTATTTACATGCTAAGGTTATCACGTGCTTAAATGCTTTCCTGGATTGAGACTTCTTTTGCATCTTTATTGAAAATCCACTTAAAAAACAAATGGATCAATCTTGTTGCCATTTTGGCTCCTACAGTAGGGTTTGCAGTGCTGCTAATGCTGTCTCTCTTTTGCACTGCTTTTATTTTTCTTCATGACTTGAAGTGAACCCGCTTCCTTTTTTCAACCCTTTTAGGGTGAAATTCTTTTCTTAAGCCTGAAGGGGGATGATATTGCTGACAATGTCAGTGCAGGGAGCTTATTAACTTTTTTTTATCTTTTCATTCATCTTGCATGCCAAATAAAACCTTTAAATGGTCTTTAAGATTTTATATTTTATCAGCTAGAGTTAATTTGCTTCTTAAAACGTCAGCTGAGATGTCTCAAGTTTCCATTTAGGTTTGGTATGGATGACATTTCTAAAATCCATGTTAATCCTGAGATGCTTCAGAGCAGTTGTCATTCTCTAGGTCCTGATTAACATAAAAATCACGTTTGGCAGAAACATTAGTTATATGTGGGAGGGGGGGAAGTAGGAGGGCAGATGAAATGGAAGAACGTTTGTTTTCTGACATGCACAACCGTGTCCTGAAGAAATAAGACTATTGTGTATACATTCTTATATCTTGAGCCACTAGGGACTTGAGCAGCTGCTTCACTGTGGAAAGTCAAAGCATAAGTAGAGGTACTAGTCAAGACTTCTGAAAGAACATATGACCTTACCTGTGATTAATCCTGGGCCTAAGCGGGTGGGCTGAATCCAGCTCCCTCAAAAGACTTCAATCAATGTATTTATTTGAGTATAGTAATTGCTACATCTGACTTGCTTTTGGAATGAAGTCTCTGTATCCACAAAAAATTTTATCTGCAAAGCATATCATGTCTGTAGAGTAGAGGGCATTAACTGTTTCTGTAGTAGGAAAGGGATATCTTCAATGGAAAATTGTCTGATGGGAGGGGTTGGTTGTTTGTCGTTTGGGACTTTTTGGAGTGGGTGAAGCAGGGATGATGTTCCTTCCACTGGGAGAACATACCTCTGGAAAAGAATTAATCATGCCACAAATTGTGTCACTTGATCTTAGCAATTATTCATTGTCTAACTGTATTTCATGACCTAAAGGAAAACATAGCAAGATAAAATCTGTAGTGCCCAGTAACTTCCAAAAATTTTTGTAATAATGGTTCATATAATCCAACTGCCTAAATGAGGGCTTGTGAGTGGCTCTGAATGCATGATCTAGTGATGCCTAGCAGCTCTGAAATTCATTCTTTTTGGAGGTGAACGAGTAACTAACCTAAATGTAGCCTTGATGTCAATTGACTTGAATTCACTTTACTTCAAAGTTCTTATAGGTACCAGGAAGAAGATAAATGTGGGGACTTGCTTATCTAAATTGATTCTCAGGATTCTCAAAACCCTATGGGTAAACCTCTATTCCAAGATAGCAATGTATAAGGGATGGCAAAAATAGTATTGAATAAGTAGTGATGATATAACAATGCCAGATATTGTAGTTTCTTGTGTTAGATTAAGTTCATGCCACTATTAAAACCAATTTTTGGCAGGGATATTTTCTTGTATAGGAACAACAGTTGCCCTGCTTAATTCTCACCTTCTGTCTTGCCTTTCTGCAACTGGTTGGAAAAGATGTGTTTGAGACATAATTAGAAATTCTCTTTTTCTTACCTTGCCACTACATTCAGCTGCTCTGTAGCATCAGTTGTTTCAGGTGGGCAGATACATTTCCTTTTCTAAAATTAGGCACCTCACAGCCTTACTTTGAGCCCTGTAAGAATGTGGGCTGTGGGTAGCAAAAACTGCAGTTTACCATTTACTTGAAAACTACTTTAGCCAGGAAGCTGGAAACATCTGGGAGCATTAAGGGGAACAATATACCAAGCAAAGCTGAAAGTAGATTATACTCCTATTTTCTTTAGCAGAACAAATGAAGGCTTCAGGTGTGCCCATCTTCAGTGACTGATTGTTGTTCCTTGGCAGAACTGACTTGTTAGCTGACTTTTCAGAGCAACCTGCTTTACTTAATAAGGTGCAGATGACTAGAGGAAAAGCTTTCCTGAGATCCCCAGAGACTGAGCAAAGGTCTGCATTTTGTTCTCATGGCTTTCCTTGAGACTGTCCATGGCTAAAAACTGAAACATTTGTACGTCAGCCTTCCCAAATCCACATCAGCTCTCTGGGAGACTTTTCTGTGATACAACTCATGTAATGACTTAAGACAGCAACAGTGTGGGGAAATGGTTGTCTTCATAAGGAATCTCTCTTTTGGCATGTGTTATGTGCCTTCAGCTTTTAAGTACATAGATGCTGGACATGCTTTTGAGCATTCCTGGAGGTTAATTCCTTTCCCACATCACTAGGAAGAGGTTGCCCGCAGGGGAGTGGTAGATACATCTGCACAGTGAGGTGGCACGTGCAGAGATCCGTGACTGGACCTGTCGTGGATTGTGGAAGCAGCGTAGTAAGCTATTGTGGCCCTCCACCAGGTGCCTAATTCACAGTAAGCTCTGAGCCCTGCTGGCCCCAGCTGTGCCACCTCACACTCACTGTAATGCCTCAGCCAGCTCGTTCACAGCTAATTGGGTGCGTCCATATGGCACTGGACAGTGTCTGTAGTTGTGTCTTTGTTGTGTGCTATCAAAGTGGTGTTCCCAGGGACCCTATCCTGTTGGTTTAGGCTGGTACAAGTACAGCCTCTCTCTTTAAACTATAAGGAAGGCTTTTGTGTCATTCACAAGGTAGCTTTTATCTTTGTGTCTTTGGGATAATGTAAAAAATAAAACCTCAGAATCAACAAGCAAACAAAAACCACAAACCAAAACAGAAAAATCAAGCCACCTTTGCCCAGACATCTTAGCAGAAAACTTTACTTAGAGCATATTCATGTGATGTCAGGTTTTTATCTGTGACTGGTATTTCATGCTCACTCTTTCTTTGGAGCCTGAGGGATGCTCTTGGTGGCTGTAGCAGCTTTTCCCAGAGCAAAAGGTCAGTCAGTTCCTGGGACCATGGGTCTCCTGTGGCCAGCTACCTGAGGAGGTACCTTACTAGGCTGCTTTATGTTCAGTGACTTGTTCTTCCTATGAAAACTTTTTTCTTGGCTGAGTTCTAAATAGTTGAGCACCCTTTCATCTATCCACATGCTCCTTAGTTCATCCATGGCCAAGGCACCTGCTGGGAAGCAGGGGGCTGACAGATATCACAGGCTGGCCTTTCTCCCCTGGCAGTGGTAAGGCTGTGCCCTGCCTTCCTTTAACAGAGCTAAGTGCACAGGGACATGTACAGCAGTTATTTGTAGTCTTTTAGATTCAGAACAATTGGTTTGATTTCTTAAGCCATACAGAGCTCCTTTTTAATGAACTGCCTTATTCACTGAACTTTCAGGTTGTCTTTGTAATCTTATTTCTTCAGCATTTATCAGTAAATAAAATAATTTTTCTTTCTGTGTTGTCTTCTTTCCTGCAATTTATCAGGAAGGTCATTCAGTTAGATTTGGTGTTGATGGCAACCACAATTCACAGCTTTTTTTTTTTTTTTTTTTTTTTCTCCTACTTGTGTCCCTGGAGCTGGTCTGTAACTGAACAGAAGGCTGATAATTCCCTGCTGAATTTCCAGGACTGCTGAATGAATAAATTGTGTAGGGGAGTGAGTGGGAGGGAAAATACTTCTTCTCTGTGGTGGCTTTTTTTTTTTTTTTCTCCCCCTTAATGGAAAATGTATTCTTTAAAATAGTGAAGCAAATAACTATAGAAGTGAGCAGCACAAACTATAAAATTAGCCTAAAATGTTCAGGGTATAATATCTGAGTGTGGTTGTTTTGTAGATAAGCCATATGATTTTTTTTTTTTTCAAAAGGAGTTAAAAGCAATCCATGCTTAATATATATGCATGGAAAATAATCTTTAGTATTTCATTAGGCTATTTTGTATTACAAAGTCAACTTGGAAAAAATCCAAGCAGGGAAGGGAGTTCTTACAAGCAGTCCTTCCCCTGTCTCCCTCCCCCAGCTCAATTAAATACAAGATCCAACTACTTAAATGTATTTTCACGCTCTCACTGCACTAAATATCCCTGTTTATAATTACTGCATATATATACATATATACATCCACACATATTAGTATTTATAAATATTTTAAAGTATTCATTACCATTGTCTTAAAGCAAATGTTTCTGGTATTATAACTTGATTATTGTAGGATGCTGCTGATGTATACAAGGAAAATAAAAAATAATCCCCAAACTCTGCAGAATTTGCTGTCAATTTGATGCTGTGAAAATACAGGCTGTGGAGGCATGAAACCTCTGTGGAATAATAGGACAGATGTTCTGAAGTAATAGATAGAAAAGGATAGGTGATTCAAAACAGCTTGTTTAGTCAGGGAAGATGAATTCTGTCCCAGACCTTTATAGAAGATCTTTTGAATAGACCCAGAGGGTACCTGCAAAAGGTAATGAGATGGTTTCTGGCTGATAGAGTAAGCGGAGTAATTAGGTGTGAAAGTACACTTATCACAAAGCAGCTTGAAAATATAATTGATGGGTCTCTAATTGACTCCTAGAAGGGAAAGAAGGTACAGTAAATGGAAAGCAAAATACCTGATTTTTTTTTTTTATCAAAGATTTTATTTTTAGTGTTGAAAAGATAGATTGCAGGCTGACTTGCCCACCATGTTGACACTGTGGGCATATTTCCAGCTGACCTGGATATCAGGTGCAGTTTTAATGTAGGGGAATGTTGATCTTTGTAGGAGCTTTTCATTTTACCTTCTGTGCTGGGAGATTCCAGATCTAAGTTTCAGCTTCATCTAAAGGCCTTGACGTGCAGGGAGTGAGTGGCGTTTCATAACTGAAAGCAGAAAATTGGTCTGCAATTGTTAGAAATACACTTAGAATTACTGAGTGTTTTTCTGTTTACTTCTCATACGTGTTCAGAAATGTGGTTCTTCAGTTATTTTCAATAGGCAAAAACAAAAGTCGAAAGCCAACCAGCCTTGAAGCTGAATTTGTTTGTGCCAGCATCTCATCTGCTATAAGAAGCAGCCTAGCTCCCCACCTTTCTGAAGAGGTGAGGATGCTGTTGTGGATGAGGAAATGTGACTTCAAATATTTGAGCTTCACTCCTTCTTTCACTTTAAAAATTACTAGAGATCAAAGCTAAAGAGGGATTTAGAGTACTCAGCAGTGGTTGAACTTATTTAAAAGAAACAGTTGAGGGTATTTCCTACAGATACAGTTTTAGAATGGACAGCAGCTTTGTTCAGTAAAATTGATCAAGGTGTTAGGATGCACAAATATGCTGCTGTCTCTGTCATGTCAGTGAGAGAATTGCTATTGCCATGTAATAGTCTGTGGATTCTGGGTAAGCAGTTTGCTCTGCTCACAAAATGGATGTTAGGTACACTGTTACTGAGAAAATGGAGAAAGCAAATATATGGCTAGAAATTAACAGTCAAAATGTATGTATTCAGGCATGTAGCTTCTTTCCTAAAAAAAAAAAAAAATCATTTATTTACATTAGTCCTAGTGAAGAAAAGGAGGGAAATCTGTAGCTGGCACCCCTGGAGCTCTCTGATGTTAAAGGGTTCAGTTGGCATTAACCTCCATTTTGCCTTTGTTTCTGCTTCTATAAATGGACTCATGGTGTATGTATATATTTTTATACATATACACACACATATGTATATGTAAGTTGTAGTAGATTTTTCAACCAGTGGTAGTTTTTTAGGCTCTAATTTTGTGATTACTGAAAATATGGCAATGACTTGTGATAAAACATTCAAGTATAAAATATAATTTATTTTCCCCTATTCTGCCTTCTTCATTTTATTACTATTACCTATTGCCTTCTTGGTGAACCCTTGGAAATGAAGATAAAGTAAGCTTGTGCAAAAGAAACCTGGTGGAAAAAAAGAATGAATGTTACTTTACAGAATAATGCCCAAAGATCAGTGATGGAAGTTCCACTAACTGATAATTGGAGAACTGCCCTAAAAAAAAAAACAGAGCAAAAAAACCCCTACATGGAGCATGTAGCTCCTTGCACCTTTGCTAAACTGTATTTTAGGGGAACTGACTGGGTCTTCCTTATGATTTCTGCTTGTTCCACTGGCAAATAACAGCTGAATAAAAAATCAGGTAGGACCTCAGAGTAAAAACAGAAATAACATCAGGATGTTTTTTTCTGGCCATTCCAAGTTCATGTTTGGTTTGTACTTTCCTTTTGCACCCGTTGCTGATTGTGGTTGAACATATTTTTACGAGCGTTTTACTGTAAGGGTTTTTGGGAACTTATAACTTCAACACTGTCCTTTACAACAAATCCCAGCTGAATGTCACCAGTGCTGGCTTTTAATACTCTGATCTTTTAGTGGCCATTGTAAAGTGCTTTGAGATTGCACTAATGGGAGCTTCTTATTACAGGTAGTGTCTTATCTTAAAACACTTCTAGTAATGCACTGTTATTAACATAAGGGTTTCTTCCTGGTTCAGCAGAAATAATAGGGCAGGCAGCCAGGCCATCACTCACTGTCAGTGTTTTAACAGCTTAAAATCTAATTAGTTTATCTCAAAACTGCTCTCTGCCAATTGAAATGCTGTGTACAAAAATGCACTAACCCTTACTGTTTGGGTAATAGTCACAGTTGACATCCATGGTACTTTGGGGAAAAAACCATGGATATTTTCTGCAAATTGTGAAGCTATTTCAGCAGCATGAGAATTGCTTGTGTAACTTTACTGTTATGATTTTTGCCTACTTGGACCACAATTATGTCAACAGAGATTTGTGGTAGCATTTCTGTCCTTCCTGCTATGCAGTTTACCTTCAAATACTGATGTGGATTTTCTGAAGCACAATTGCAGCATCAACTGATGATTTGTACACACACAAAATACTTATGAAGTAAAGATTTTTTGTAATCTGAGAGAGAGAATGAAAAATCCATGGCTTCTTTTTAAGCAAAATATTTTCTGCCATCTCACTTACAAACAGCATATAACTGTTCCTTTTGAGTGTAGACACTTTTAATTTACTGTCACTGCCATTAATAATGCTTATAGCATGTGGTTTTTTAGGAACCGGTTAAAAACTTCTGTTTTGGGACTGCTCTTAACAAAAGTTCCATAGAAAATTAAGCAACCAGACTAAAGACATTAACACATTATCCCAACTGATAATTTAAACAACAAAATTGAAGTATGATAAATAGTGTCACCTTTTTTTGAGCAATAGGGAGATGTTTACACAACCTTGGATTGTCAGGATGAACGTAGGGAAGGGATTTGGATTCTTTCCCTTTACCAGATTGCAGACTCCATGCTCTTTAAACTGAAAGATTACTATATATTTTGCATTTAAAAATATGAAATGTCCTAGATCTAGAAAAGGCTTTCAGTTCCTTTTTTGAGGGGAAATACTAACTAGCATTAATCTTTCCAGGAAGCTACCAAAATAACAGCATAAATAAATTATTTATGAGTGCCCAGTTTGAAACTAGGTTATGAGGGACTTCATATTTAGAAAGCACTGATGTCCTGGCTTTTAAGATTCAAAGGCCTTTGAGGCACATAAATATTGATACTTTCTACTCTTTGAAAATTTTGGGTATAGTCCTCACTTTGGTGTTGAAAAACATCATCAAAATCATGTGCTGAGGTATAAAACCATGATCATTGTGGTATCTACTCAGTGTATAAAATGAGCATTGATCTATTTCCACCATTCTCCTGACCATATGAACACCATATTCCTGTCAATATGCTATTATTTATTCATACTGAAGTGGTATCTGTAAGTTTCAGCTATCTAGGAGGAAGAATTATTTTTGTTAGTTAATGAATAATTAACTTGGTCAAGTAGTGGAGAGGTGGGCTGACGCACACAGAGGGGTAATGCAAAAGGAGTGTGGTTACATGGGAAGCTTTTCTGAGTTTCCAATATAGCTTCTTAACTTGTAAGTCTTCTCTGAGTTTTGACTCTCTTCTGGGAAACCCATTGATGATAAGTGATTTCTACATAGGATGCATTCTTTGCTTATCAATTCTCTTAATATTCAGGCTAAAAGATAGGCTTTTGAGGATAGTGACCATGTCAGTATAATTATGATATTAAACTGCTACTTTCAGTTAACTGGAATCAACTCAGTAGTTACCAGTGTAGGGTCTTCAGTGTTAAATTTATGAAAAGAAAGGATAATGAGCTTTTTTCAGATATGTTTTTAAAAGGCCAGGACTACTCAGAGCAGAGTAAATCTGAAGGCTAGAAGAGTCATTGTATTGATTATCTTAATTTGCTATTAAAGGCCAGGTGAGCAGAGTGACCAGGGAAACATAGCCCCAGTACTAGAAATACATCTCCCTTAACAATGGCAATAGCACAATACATACATATGTAGTAAGACCAGGATATCAGAGCGCTGACCTCATACCCAGTTTTGGTGAAGAGAGGACACCAAATGGTGTTCTTGCAGTATCGACAGTCTGGAGGCAATTCTACTGCTTCTGTCAAAGTGGTCAAGATGGAATGTCTTGTTTGTTGTGGGTTTTATTTGTTGGTTTGTTTTCTTTTTCTCTCTGGTCAATTTGCATCCACCTCTGAATATCAGTAACTGATTGGCTATCACTTAATTATCTTTGTGAGTATAACTGTAGCATGGTAGTCGGACAAAGAGCAGGTGTGCTTAAAGCCTGTGGCATGTTAGAACAGTACTGCCGCCCTTGGAACCTCAAAACAAATTAATAGCGTCATTGTTTTGTTAACTTTGCTAAATGTACTGCTGAACACCATTTTGCCCCTCCAGCATTCATAGTGCTTTCGCTTCAACTGGAGCTGTTTGTGAAGTGGGAAGGTTAAGGGTCACTTTATTGGATTTGGGACTGTTCTGGGTATTTAGGATCTGGTCTACTGCCTGCTGCAGCACTGATCAGACTGCAGACTGTGTGTGATGCAGGGCCACTTGTTGATCTGCTGTCTCTAATAAACTGCAGTCCCTCTTCAGCCTCTGTTAGATATCTGTACTGGCACTGTGGGGCTGGACCAGTAATAAGTACATTCACTTGGACATTCTCACCTTTGTTTCTTTTGTGTTGGGCACTATTACTGTCCAGTGTGGGTGAACCCTAGAAATCCAGTTCTCACTAACCTCTGTCATAGGCATCTGTCCAGCACCAAAATATTGTCCTTTAGAAACAATCTGCCTAGGATGGCTTGTTGTGCTCCTATGAGTATATCTTTATTTGAACATATAGTGGTCTTTTCCCTTGCTAATTACCTGTTGGGTTTTTTTGTTTTTTTGGTTTTTTTTTTTCCCCTTAGTAGCTGGAACACCAGGCCCTTTATGTGTTCATGATCTGCTTCTGAACTGCATCTTCTGTCCATGTAGTTCCTCTTATCCCTTTGGTACTCAAGCCCATTAAATGCTATTTATTCTGGCCCTGGAATCAGCTCATGTACAGGGATGGTTCTGTTTGGGAATTATTTAGAGTTTTCCTGCAGTCCCAAATTAACAGCGACTGCTATCCTAATTTTATATTTTTTTTCCCTGTAACCATCATCTTTGGTATTTCATGTCCCTCAGTTTTCACTGAGACTCTTCACTAAAGCACTGGTTTCTTATTTCAGCTCTATCTTCTCCCCATCCCTCTAGTTATTGCCAGATATTACCCAGTGTTTCAGTTTCTGGTATCATTTAAGGACGTACTCAGAAGTTTTTTAATGCAGGTTAATTTGCATATTTTTATTTTGGTTTCCTCTTCATCTGTGAATTTTGCTTTATCTTCATTGTAATAGATTATATCACTTGAACAGGCTCTTCTTCATCCTTATTAAAAAGCATTCAAAAAGCTCATCTTACTGTCGTTCTGTAAAATATTTCAATCTTTCAGAATTTATCTGCGAGTTCACTCAAGAAAGCTGTTTGTCTGGTGAGGCAATGATCACCTTTAAGAGGTGACTGCATCCTTCATATACTGTTAGTTTGAAGCTGTCTTCATTTTACGTATGTTCCCTCTTGTTCTTGAGCACAAACACAGCTGCAGTTCCCAGCAGTTGCTTCTTGGTGAAGAGCGATAAGAAAATGCAAGATCTGAGGGATGTATAACATAAAGACAATCTTGATATTATAGCAAAGCCTTTAAAGCACTGCAGGACTCATCAAGTCCATCTTATTAGCTCATTTTTAGTTATTGGATTAGCTTGCATTTCTGAATTGAGCCCAACCCTATAATCTATTATTCTGGTTCCTTGAGTAATTTGATTTTGATCTATATTTTACCCTTCCATTGCAAATCACTTGTGTCTCCCTGTTTAAATGCTTAACGAAATTTGGTACAGTTCTAACTTGATTGGCATCTAATTTCATTTCAGTAATAACTTGCTCATTTCTGCTTTGCTCATGAACCCTGGCTCCCTGTATTTGATAACGTGCTCTGTCACAAAGTTTTTGCATTTGGGTTATTTCTGTTCTAGTGTTGTATGGGGAGAGCATGGACTATATTTAGTTAGACCAAATCCCGCAAGATGCACTCTGGGTGTTTCTGTTCTAGCTATTTGAATTTCTTCCAACTTTTGTGGCTGTTACTGCACCTGTTTTCCCTGTTAACTTTCTGAACTTGGTATTTGCTTATTACCCAGTATGTGATTAGCAGTCTCCTCCTGATTCTTTTTCACCTCCAGCATGACATGGATGGCAGTCTGTGCTCCAAGTAATGTTAGGGTTTTTTCTGTTTCATTCTTAACTCCTCACTTCAAAAAAGATGAGTGCCCCTTTTTCTCCTGAAGCTTCCTTTTCCTGGATGCGCCTTAACACAGTCCTCTTCACAATCCTGCTATTGCATTACATTCTTTGGCTTTGCATTCCTCTGTGTCCTGTTGCAACTTCCACTGCTCTGGGGCTTCAGTATTTTTGGTTTTAATACTATTTTCAGCCTTTTTTGTCTTATTTTTCTGCTCCTGTGTTTGGCTCCTTTTCTCATACACTACAATGTCCGAAGGCAAGCTGTTTAGATGCTAACTCAATTTTCCACTTCTAGTTTATTTTAATGCTCTTGAAAAATCATTCTGCATTTCCTAACTGCCACTTGAAAATATCATCTGTCCATGAACTGGAACCCCAGTGACAGGTGTGTGCTTCTGATGATTTATTTTACCCTTTTTTGAAGATGACAACACAAAGCATGGAGATCCTTTCAGTCCATGTTTCATGGGTATTGCTGCTCAGGTCACCACGTCCTGGATAATTCTGTAATACTCTATCATGTAGATTACTTGAATGTTTCAAACTACCTTACAGTGAAGCACTGAAAGCAAAGCCATTTGATTTCCATTAATCTCTTAGGCTGGTGAGGCTGATGCAGACTGTTGGTGTTTTTATCCTCATGACAGACTTTCAGCAGTCCTTAATTGTTTGGACCGTTCACAGTCTCTATCAGTTGTTTCATCCAAGCTTTACAAGTAGTCTTCATAAGCAGGTAATCAGATGTACCAAGTGTAAACAGCAAACTGAAGACCAATACTTGAAATGCATTTGCCTGTGAACGATAGTAGGGTAATCGTTTGTAGAGTCATTGAATACCAGATTGGAAGGGACCTCAGGGATCATGTGGTTCCACTGTTCTTGGCAAAAGCACAGTCTGGGCAAGATGGTCCAGCACTGTGTCCAGCTGAATCTTAAAATTGTCCACTGTTGGGAAATCCACCGCTTCCTTGGGGAGATGATTCCAGTGGCTGTTTGTTCTCATGGTGAAATATTTTCCTCTTGTGTCCAGTTGGAATCTCCCTGGGAGTAACTTCTGCCCATTGTCCCTTGTCTGTTCCACATGACTCATTGTAAAAAGGATGTCACCACTTCATTGGAGCCAACCCTTTACTGGTGATAAGGTTTCCCCTTAAGCCTTCTTTTTTTCAAGACTGAACAAACATGGTTTGTAAACTTCCATGTTTACTGATACAGACCAGGAACAATTCTGTGGACCCAGTTCTGAAAGAAAAGAAGAATTAGGTGGTAGATTTTGCAGTCTTTTATGAGCAGTCTAAAGGAGTCATCAGACTGGTTGTTTTGGGATTTTTTTTTTGTTGTCTTATGGAGGTGCCTGTCTTTATTCAGCTTATTTACCTATAGACATCACAGTGCAGGAACTCAATGAGAGACCTCATTGGAAGAGGAAAGTGAGATTTCAGAAAATTAACTGGTTGAATAATTAATGTAGTTGGTTAATTAATGCACTTGCACTCACTTTTTCATAATTATAACTCACATTCTCATACCCATGTCATGTTTATACCCAGATGCACATGCTAAGTGTCTGGCTACAACTGCTCATGTAGAGCATAGAAGGCAAAGGACTCCAGCTATTAACTGAGTCTTCATCATGTATGTTAGGTTCTCTATGACTGATATTAACTTGCAGGTTTTTAGTCAGATAATGAATTTGTTTTTTAATGATGTAATCTTCTTCTACTCCTTGGGGTTCTCAGATTTCTCAGGTTCCGATGGAAATGTGTGCTACAGAGCAATATTAAAAGAATATGTATGTATAGGTATGAGTGTATATATGGATTGATTCTTCCTAATAACTTAACTTCTCTCTAAATACTGCTATGATACTGGTATTTTCATCCTTTACTTCTATTTTCATCCTTTTCAGGTTGTAATACAGTGACTTTATAATTTTAACATGGAAGAAGCTGCAGTTCTTACTAGTTATTTGTTCCATTGCTATCACTTCAAGTATTCATTTCTCATTTTGGCTTGTCTAATTTTAACTTCTTTCATTTTTTGTTAAATAGCTCTTATTTCATGGTGTTTTTCTACCCTTGAAATAGGCTTGCTTCCTTAGGTAAGCACCATCTTTTTTGACTGACAAAGTAGATGAGTCCCCTTGCAATTGAAATTATTTGGGAGTAGTTTATAACTAGTTACTTCTATCAAAGCAGAAATGAAAGGGCATAAATATATTTTCCTTTGTTTGATTATTTCCTTTTTCTTTCATCCCCTCTTTCACATAGTGGTAGTCACAATGTAGTTGAAAAGAGGCCACAGGGACAAAATTTGGGTTTTTCTCAGAGGTGTGATGGACAAAGGAGGTGGCCAGTCAGAGGACCTGAGTGACCACCTCAGTGCCTTGGAAGGGACTTGGCCAGGTCCTTGCTGAAACAGGCTGGTAGTTCATGAGAAGTGTTGCTTCTGCCTAGATGTATCAAGTGAGTAACACGTTCCCAGGTATTTCACTTACCATTTTTCACAGCAAGTAATCAGTGTCACTGAACAGGATGACTGTCGCTGGTTACCTCTCTAAAAGGAGGCTAATAAATTATATTTTTCTTTAGAGTTGTGTTTCTCCGTGCCACCGTTTAAAATCTTGTGCGCAGGAAATGCTTCCAGCAATGCAGGTTGCAAATGAGAATCATTCAATTTTTAATAATTGTTACAAAGTCTAGTCTTCTGCATAGTGCAGGACATATAAGACCTTCCTCTATGCTGAGCACATAATCTCAGTCTGAATTGCAGCAAATTTTATGATGGTATCACAAGATGAAATCTTGCCACTCTTTCTGTGTTTATTTTCAGTGGCTCTGTCCTGAGAAGCCTCGCTCATGGGAGCTTTCAACAAATAGCATTATTCTGTTTCTACAGATATTTTGTCTTCTCACCCTGGCCTTGCCTAAACCTCAGACCTTCCTGTCTGATATTTCACTGAAATGAAAAGCTGAAGTCTGTGGTTTTTGTTTCAAATATACCTATTCTTTGTCACTGAGGATTGTTCTGTGCTGTCATTCTAATATTTGTATTCTGTGCTGTATTGCCAGGGTCAGCAATGAAACGTGATTATCTTGGGATCTAATGAAATAGTTTCCTGCCTCCTGTAATTCTCACAGTGGCTCAGACATTTAACCTTTTGACCCATTGGGACTAGTCTCATAATAAATATACTGCTATGACAGCAGAGCTGTCTCAATTGTTTGCTGTTTTTCAAGAAGTCAAATATTTTCAACACTTGAACATTTTGCATTTCTTTTGCTTTTACACGATAGAGCTTTTTGAGCATAGCTCAATAAACCTAGTATGTGTTCAGTTTGAGTTCTTGCACAGTATCTACATGAATTTTATAGTCTTAAATTACAGCATGCCGGGTATTATCTGAAAGAACTTTTAAGGGCAGTAATTCAAATATCTTCTGTTATGCTACATGATTGTTTCTCTTTTTTTCTCTTCCTTTTTCTTTACCTTTATCATCTCTCTGTCATTAGCACGTGTATTTAATCAGGAGAGTGGAAGTGGTGAATTTTACCTGAGACGTGGCTGTGATGAGTTTCCAGATGCTTGACTCCTCTCCCCTGTATTACTGTTCCTGTGATCTCTCTGGGCACAGTTTCAGCACGTGCCTGTGTTTCTCAGCTGTGAGATGACATGCCACACGTGGCTGGCCCAGCTGAGCTGTAACACGCTCCTACCAAAGAGACCTTCATAAATTTGCTTGGAGCATGTTAGGAAAAATGGATCGAGTAACCCTGAATAAAACCATGTGAGTTGCTATTTTCAAAGCTGCTTTAGGGTTTTGGATAGTCTTCTTAGTCAAAAATCCATCTCCATTTCCTGGAGCGTTCCAAAATCATCATCACTGGTGTGTGATTAGGTGGATGTGCATGAAAATTCACAACAGCGTCTTGGTGTTATTTGTGTAACAAACAGCAAAACTATGATAAGTTCATTTTTCTTTGAACTCTGTCCTAATCAATTTCTTTTAAGAGATCTAGCATTCTAAGTGTGTGAGTTCCGTATATTGCCAGCCTCTTTAATTTGCATTAGGGCAGAAATGTATGAGAGCATTATACTAGAAATTTACTAAAAATATTTCATTCTGTTCTCCTTTCCCTGATTTTTTCCTTCCCAGCCATGCTTTATGGGATCTTGTCACAACTCCCAGAGGTACATTAGCAATTTTGGTTTGCAATTCATCCTGTAAAGGGAAACCAACCCTTGAGAAATTCTTGGAGGTAGCTTGGGTTCACTCACTCAGACTTTTGAGCAAAAAAGGTAACTCTTGTCATGAGAGGCCAGCTCAGAAACGAGTATTGTGAGGCAATGTGATACAGGGATGGCTGATGAGCTTTCTACAGAGGTGGCCTGGCTTGGCTTGGCCATTGTTGGACTGGGTGAATCTTGTGGAGCCTTTTGCTTGTGCTCTGCCATTTGAAGGCACTCATCAGCTTGAGTGCAAGGTCATACTTCTCGGGCCTTCTAAGCCCAGCCTTTCTGTTTTCCTAACAAGCCCGTGCAAAACTTGGAGTGCTGGGAAGTGTGGTGCAGAGCAGGTTGGCTGGAGTGGCAGTGGTCAGGCCAGGTCCTGAAGGTTTGGTTCACTTTCTGGTTCACTGCTGCCAACATCCCATCCTGGCTGATGGTGCTGACCTCCATTAGAGCCTCCTCCCTGGCTGTGTCAGTGTTGCTGTGCACACAACTGTATGTACAGGGTTTTCAGAAGTGTGTTGAGAAGTACACATCCTTCCAGTTTCCTAGGGTTATGTAGATGTAGGTGAGGTGGCTTTTTTTTTTTTTTTGTTCTGTGATGTCCCCCTTTGGGTACATGGAGACCTGAAAGTGGTAAAGTTTGACTTAAACATCATCTGAATAGATTTTATATGGAGTTACCATTGTCTTTAAAAGGTAGCTTACAGATTCCCAACAGTAAACGTAGTTATAACTATATTTTGACACAAAGGAGTACCTATGAATCTATTGCAAGAGAAATGTGTTGTTTAATGACCTTATGTATTTTTCACTTAGTGGTTCTTTCTCTACTGATATGTGTTTCCTACAAATGCACTCATAGATGTGCTGCAGTTGAGAGATTTGAGTTTAAGAGAGACAGGAAAGGAACCATCAACTCTCTCAGGAGTTGCCTCCAAGTGAGAGTCAATAGGGAGCTCTCTGTCCCCTTCTGATGTAAAATACTTAAATTAGCTGACATCCCTTCCCAACGTGGATTTGCCTGACACTCTCCAAAGGCTCTTTGTCTGTGAAGGAGCAATCATTCACTATCATTTGTGGAGAGCACTGATATTTGCATTCTGATGTTGCAATAGTGCAAATGGCCATCAATTTGTACTGGGGTACATTCCATTACAGTTTGCTAAGTATCAAGTTCAGAGACGTGTGAAAGCTTCCTTTCTGGGAAAGAAAAGGAAAGCTCCCGCATCCGGTGCCACGACAGATTTAGCTGGCTAGCTAAGCACTCCCTTGCTGGCTGCTGACTGAGGTGTTCTCCTGTCTGTGCTGCTGATCCTCTGCTCTGTGGGACCACGGGCATTGCTCCTGTGGGTGGGTGTCAGGGGAGGAAGAAAGGGTTTCCGTTCCACGAAAACTGCTGTTGTGAAAAAGAAGACTCTAAAGGGAAAATTCTGATGATGCAGTAGTTCGAAAGCTTCTGTGCAAATAAGATGGCCACTGAAGGAGCTGAGATTGACAGGTTTTGCTGATTTGCAACAAGTCAGTTTTTTAAACTGTTTGTAATTTGCTGGCAACTTCCACGTGAGGAAATATAGTGAATCAGGAACCAGAATACAGCATATCATCTAGAAATAAATACCCAAGGGTAAAGTGTGGGCTTTACTGAAGCTAATGAACTCTTTGGTTACTTTCTCAGTAGAACTAGGCGAGTCAGGGATGCTCAATTTGCATATGCTTATGCAGGTTTTTACAGTCTGGAAGATAGGTCACCCTGAGACAAAGATGCTGACAAAGCAAAAGCGTATTATCCTCTTAAACCTGTTATCCTTGGTAAATTGCTTACGGGGAGACAAGTTATTTCACAAATGGGAGTTTACAACATCAGGCAATGCTATGTATGTAACACTGTCAGAGAAGAAGGCTGGGAACTACTTAAAATTCTTGTTGGGGTAAGATGAGCCCATCCTGGATATTGTCTCATTACCTGTCTCACTGTTAAGCGAGTGGTTTTCAAATCCCAACCTTGATGCACCAACTTCCTCTGTGTTCATGCAGTAAAAGGCAAGTAGTGCTATGAACAGCCGAGCCCCTGGGCAAAAGCACTTGGAGGGTGTGCTTGGACACATGGCTTAGACTGCAGATTTCTTGCTTATAAAGCTAAATCTTTGTTGGGCTATTGCCTTTTGCTTGTGTTGGGGTGACACGTGGCATCAGTCTGGAGCCCTGCTGCACTTAGACAAGTAGGTACACAAATGCACAGCGTGGGGCATGGTCTGCCTTCTTCAATTTATCCTCAGGCTGACTTTAGACAGACACATTGGGTGTGGGTGCGGAGGTACTTGGAGGAGTGCCAGGCCATCTACCTTCTCACGCAACCTCATGTGTCAGGCAAGTCCCTCTCCTCGTTAGTAGATCTCCTGGTCAGCAGTGTACACCTAACCACTTTTATCTACTTTGATTAGATAAATGGGCAGGGTTTTTAGTTAGGTATTTTGGGGTTTTTTGTTTGGTTTTGTTTCTTTTTATTTCTCACCGTATGCAAAATGAATTACTCCTCTCTAAGGATTGCAGTGGGACAATCTATGGCAATCCCATTCTCTGAGTCTCACTTTTTTTGGGGCATTAAGTAGACAAGCTGTTGTTGCTGTAAAATGATTATCAGTACCACCATATGCCTTAAAATCTCACTTGCTCTGGAGGCATGAGATTATCCAGCACTTGTAGCAAGCACCCAGCTGCAGCAGCATTGTGTGGAACAGTTGTGTGCACTGCGCTGATCAATGCTAATGGAAGCAAAAAGTTCCCCGTGGTAAATCAGTGGCTGGCAGCATTCTAATTAAACCTTCCTTGGAAAATAAAGCAGAGGTTTGTAATCTTGGCCTCTTGTTCTGAAGGGCCTGCTTTTATTTGGAGATTTTTCCAACTTAAATTTTTTGGAGGTTCTATAAATGCCTGAAGCAGCAGAAATCTCTGAAGTTTTTCTTTCTCCCTTTAAACCTTTAGTTTGGAAATTATGTTACTAAAAGTTAATGTGTGTCCCTTCCCCACCCAACTTAAATACTACAGCTCCAGGAACTGGAATGTGGAGCTCTTCCCTTGCATTATATGGTCCAAGATAGTTGCAACTCTGGTTACCACATGCTGATGTTCAGCAAGCATGTGTGGTCACAAGGAGAGAGTTTATTCTTATTAATCACCTATGGAGTAGCGAGAACTGCTGTGCTAGCACTTCACATAAAGAACTGCAGAGAACAGGAATATTAAGTGGTGCCAGACAAATTAAGGCTTTAAATTTAATAAGCAGGAATACTTTTGTGGAATATACAGGAAACATGTATTTTGTAAGTAGAGTTGCTCATGAGATTTTATCAGTTGGGAAGATGATCTTTTACTGCCCTGACTGCTATAGATCTGAACCTCGTCCTGCCTTGTTGCTATGACTTTGGCTGAGACTGAGCCCTGCCCTCAGGTTGTGATTTTTATGACTGCTACAATAAAACTGCTTGAGAATGCTGGTGTCACAAATAGGTGAAATCAAGGTCCGTTTATGCTTGTCATTGAAATTTCCTGTCTCTACTTGTTCCCTTTAAATGATCAAATTTGTTGATTACAGTAAAACCACAGTGGTCTTGCTTTTGGTCATCTTCACTTTCACACTGGTGTTGAAGACAGCTAAGAAAATGGCCAGCCATGAGTCATAGCTCTTTCAACTGTATGGTCCTGGAGAAGTGTGTCCCAGTTTTTCCAGCATATAGAATTGCTCCCTTAATAATAATAGAATTTGGTTTGGAATGGGTTCCTGAAGATTATCTTGTCTGTCCCCTGACTGAACTTTGAGGTTAAGTGTTGCTCAGGGTCTTGTCCTAGACAAGTTTTGCAAGTCTCCAAGGATGGACATTACACTCTGGCCACTTATTTTGATGTCATGGCACTCAGAGTGCAAATTTCTGTGGTTTCAGATTGTGTTTCCTCCTGCCCTTTCCCTGTGCACACTCTATCTCCCTTCAGGCAAGAGAAGAATTCAAGTAGGTCTCCCTTTCCTTAAGCTTTTTCTACTCGGGCTGAACAAACCCAGTTCCTTCTTCTCTTCTCTGGGAAGCCTTTCAGGCAATGAAACTCACTTTGCTTTCCTGACTGCTGCTCCTCTAGGGCTGCTTGTTTTACAGGACTATTGATAATAAACCCTAAATAGGGCCATTGCTGTGCCCGTAGAGAGTCAGGTTTGCTGCTTCTAATCATGTGAGTTTAACAACATATTTGGTCACTTGGGGCTGCCAGAGCCTTCTGCAACACTTTGGTCAGCCTTGGCTTTTACTTCCCAGAATAGCATGATGCTGGATGGCTCTGTAGTGTGAACCATTGTGCATGCTGGGAATGGATCTCCTGAGAAGCCCATCTGAATGCATTTAGCTCTGCAGGTCTGTGCTTGGATCACATTACAAGCAGAAATTTATTGAAGAATTAGTCACAGCCAGTTTGGTGTTTTCCAAATGGAGCTGATACGCTCAGCCTGTTTTTGAGAAAAATCCCCCCTCTGTTCTCCCATTTCATTTACAAAGAACTATAGAAAGAGTCTCTTAAGAGGCTCGTGAACAGGTTGAAATCCCAAACTATTGGGAAAAAATAGCATTTATTAGGATTGGGATGCCAGTGTTTATCTCTGCACATGTTGATTGTAGTCAGTTCTCATCTACTTGGTGACTCGCTGATACAGACAAGCTGTTAAGGCATGGTTTGAAAAAGACTGAGAAACAAAAAAGAGCAGAGCAGGTCTTAATGCTCATCTCTAAATGTCACTTGAAACATAATATACCGCTTCTGGTTATCAGAGACCTTTCCTGTGGCTACCAAAAATACCTTAAAGGAGGTAGGGTTTTTTTTTCCTCCTCTTTGCCCGTTGTAGCTTCTAATTTCTTTTGTTTGTATGACAAAGTAGTATTCTCAGGGTAACAACTTCTGCCCAAGGGTGACACTCTACAGTGCTTTGAGGACATGATGGCAACTATATTTCTTATTTTCTTATTCAAGAAGAGGAGTTTCCTGTTCTTTGAGAAGTAAATCCTTAATTTTGCTGCTTAGCAACAATGCCACCACTTCCCTAAACTCAGAATCCAGTTTTAGATCCCTGTGGAGGTGGTTTATAGACTCATAGAATGGTTTGGTTTGAAAAAGGCCTTACTTTCATGTTAATTGAAAGAAAACAGTATAAAATACTAAAAGAAGAGAATCTAAACAAAAGAGATGTTCTATTGCTTATAGGATATATGTAAATACAGCTAAGTGTTCTGCAGCAGAAACTCACCCTTTCCTTCTGAATTGGAGAACTAAAGTCAGAAATCCTCATAAAGTGAAGCCACGCTACTTTTAACTTTTCGGGTGATTTAATAAGCAGGTATGTAAGTAGTTCTGTTCTTCGGGGATGGAATGGGAAAATAACAATTAGTTCTTTTTTTTTTTTTTTTTTAAACTGCATGAATCTATTTGAAAGGGAGCACAAATCTAATATTATGACAATAAAATAAATTTTCTGCTTATCACTTCTTGTAAGTGTTCTGACATACTCCTTACATTTGCAGGAGTCACTGATACAGAGTTGCTCCGTTGTTTTGTTTTTTTTTTTTTTTTACTCTAATATGCAAAGAGCATTATCTTCTAAGCAGCAGCTTGCTTTTTCCTTGATCCATGCAACTTGATTCTGGTGCATCCTTATTTCCTTATTTCCTCCCTCCTCTTCAAGAAGAGGCATTCTGGGCATGGAGCCTTTGCCTTTTTATATGCTGCTCTGGAATAGTCTGAATTGATTGTGATAGGAGTCCTTCCTTCCTTTCCTTTGTTAAGCCTATGCAGCTGGAAATAATCTTTCCCTCTATATTGAGACTTCTCTCCATCGGGAAATCGTGGCAAAAGCAGCAGCATAAATGTAGAATGCACTTGGTACACTTCATGTGTTTTGGGGTTTTTTTGTTTGTTTGTTTTTTGTTTTTTGGTTTTTTTTGTCTTGTTTTGTGGTTTTGTTTGTTTGTTTTTTTTTGGGGGGGTGTTTTTGGTTTTTTTTTTTTTTTTTTTTTTATTTTGTTTGGTTTTTTTATTCCCTAACAACACGACTTTCCTTAGACCACTCCTAAAATGCTCTAAAAATGTGCTCTCACTGTGGAATGTGAGTTTACAAATGAGGAGTTAATGTGAAATAACTGGAGTGTCCCAGCAGGCTGACAACTCTTAAAGAATTGTATTTTGGCATGCCTTCTTTACAGCTTGTTTGAAGCAAGCACAGGAGACAGAATTGCAATTATCTTAGCTGTTTCATAGTTAGAAAAAGAGAAAAAAAAAAAAAAAAAAGGAAAAGCAGTTAGAGAGGGGGGAAATAAATTGAAAAATCAAGTTATAGTAAAAATGGGATTTTGCTGTTTACTACAAAGGAAATAGGGCCTCCATGGAAGGCATGTTTCATCTCCACCTTCAGACACATTTTGTTTTCAAAAAAAAAATCTTTGACAGTCTTACATGCTTGTTCTGGTAATGCTTCTTTTGGTTTTACTTGGAATTTTGTAATAGCTGGATTAGCTGAATAATTGATCTGATAACAGTGGAAACTCATAAGCACCAATATAGTAATTAGTGCAAATTTTTGAGCCACCTTATGTTTCATTAATAAGGTGTTGAATTTTTTTTTTAAATAGAAATGATTTAATTATTGGCCATTTTCATTTCGAACAGAGCTCCTTTAAAATTACCAGCATGAAACTAATTAGTTGTGTTGTAGATAAGTGGTGCTCTTTGTTACAAGCTTCCCCTTTCTTGTGTTTTCTGTGCCTGGAGGGAATGCTCAGGGCTGGGGAATTGAAATCCTCATCTAGAGTGCTGTTAAAGGCAATTAAATGGAAATTCTTATTCATCCTCCCTCTTACTGGATTGCTGATGAACAATGGAGGTTAGCATTGACTGTTAATTTTCATGGCATTGCTTTCTTCTTGTCTATAAACATTTCCTAAACCATCACAATCAGGCATATTTTTGTTCTATATTTTTAAAAAGGCAGCATGGTTGCCTAAGGCTTCACGTATTGATTGAAATCAGCACACTGTGTGCTGGGACTGTAGAAGTGTGGCCGTGCCTGTAGCTGAGTTGAATGTAAATGCTCATTTCTCTCTGTATTTTCTGAAAGCTTTGTTGATTAGCATCTGATATATAAATTTCAAGAGGACTGTAGACACTGAAGGGATCCACTGAGAACAAACAGAAGCGTCCACATCCTTCACACTTTTATCCAAAGCTTCCTTGGGGAAAAGCCCATGAATTGTTGACATTTGTCCTACTGCTCTACATTGGTAAACAGACTCAGTATTACTTAAGTTTTCTATGTATCTGATCTCCTCAGTATTTCTGGCACAGCTAAAACCTCCAGCACGTTTGCTTGCAAGTCACTTTTGCAGGTGAAATCTCTCATGCAGATATTAACTTACATTACTTTATCATTGCACCAGCGTTTGCATTATTATTGAATTGATTAGGTAACCTGCTGTTTGGAAATAAATGCTTTCTGCCTTTAGGTGGTAATAAAATAGCTTCTTCAAGTAACATTTATAGGTTTATCAGTTACCTGTCCTATGCTCATAGAATCATTAAGGTTGAGAAAGATCTGTAAGATTGAGTCCAACCTTTGAACAAACACCCTCTTGCCAACCAAACCACAGCACTAAGTGCCACATCCAGTCATTTCTTGAATACCTCCAGGAATGGTGATTCACCACCTCCCTGGGCAGCCCATTCCATTGGCTGTCCCATCTGAACCTCCCCTAGCACAGCTTGAGGCCATTTCTTCTTGTCCTGTCATAACTATAGTACATTTTATTTCAGATCATGAATGCATCTATCATAACACCCTTTTCTCTACATAGCAGATACTGCCCTCTACATTTTTCAAATGGGAAGTTGAGGAGCGCTTTGCTTAAGGTCATATCAGGTGACCATAGCAAAGCATAAATTGAAAAAAACTATCTTTTGAAGTTTAATTTTTGCCATTTTGAAAAGACAGACTGATGCATGAGAAAAAAATAAGTAAACTCTAGTTTTTTAGCTTGCTGCAAACCAAGTATAAAACATTTAATTTTTTTTTTCTGCAAGATGGGGCATGTGAAGTAAAAGCTATGTTGTTACATTAAAAAAATTAAACCCCAAACAAACACAGAAATCCTATTCATGTTGTGTGCCATAGATCATAGAACTGATCCTCTTGAGTCTGGAAATTTTGAAATGACCAGTGCTTAGCCAGTTGCTTGGGTACAGTGGAATTTTGATTAGTTACCTCATATTCCTTTTGACTGAGGGACTGGTTAATTCTTGGAACCTTGTTTGTTGTTCTCAGCTGAAAGATAAAATAGTGATGGGGTTGAACATCTTGGTATCTTCTGCGTCTCTGTAGCAGAGTTCTGCATCCTGCTTTCTTGAACACAGGAGCAATTAGACAAATGGGACACTTTCCTAGCTGTAAAATATCAAGCTGTTTTCAGCTAGCTTGTCAACCCAAAAGTTCATGATCTAGTTTTCTTGCCTATATGCCCGTGCTGATTCAGGCTGTGTTCTCAATCTGTTTTTGACTTTTCAATCTGCTTCCCTGCATGGGCTGTCCATCTCAGATGCACTATCCACACAATACCTATTAATTTTCTTCTCTGTCATCATTAAGCTTGCATCTGCCTGTGTTTTGATTGCAGTATGCCTGGTATTTACATCTGAAAGTTTTAATCACTTCAATATTGAGTTCCAAAAGGAAACCTATTGCCTTCTCTCAGCCATCTTAAATGATCATCAGGAGGTCACGTCAACTACGTAAAGATTTAGCCTGAATAATGAAAAAATTTTAGAGGCCTAAAACTTTCCCATGTTTTAAGAAAGCAGATGTAATATGACTGGAGAATATCAGTCACCTCTGCAAAGGTGTTATTTGCTGCTGCACTGCTAAGAAACGTGATGGGCTTAGACTCAGTGACTCCTCCTGTGTTCTTGAAGAGTCAAAGGCAGTCCTTGTCCAAGACACTGGACAATCTGTGTACCCAGAGTGTGAGGGACCAGGGAATGAATGGCAAACAACCCAGTGATCAGAACTGAGCATTGAGCATATACACCTGTAAGAAAGCCCATGGAGAGAGAGATTACCAGTTAGGCTGAAGTCTGGGTTGGATTTACTAGCAAAGAAACTGGTACACACAGGTTGATTTCATCAGCCTTCAGGTATAAAATACTGGAGATAAGTTAAGGAAATAATGTGTCTGAATGGAGACACATCATGTCTTATGGAGGGGGCAGTTTTGTACCCGCTGATTTTGAGGGAAGGGCTAGAGCTTGCTCAGCCACTCGCTTCCCTGCTCGGTCTTGTCTAGAGGGGATTCCCTCACAGACCTGTGTCTGCCACTGATTGCTCCTTAGCAGAAAAATTTTAAAGAACCCTGAGCTCTGGTTAATGAATTGTGAAAAACAAAATTAAAATTTATAAAATGGTGATTTTTTTTTTTTTTTTTTTTTTTTTTTTTTTTAGATATGAAAGCTTAAACCCCCCCATTTTATCTGAGAGACATGGAATTGCAAATGATTAGGGGAATATTCAGTGATAAGTGGGCATTGAAGTTGTGCCATAAAATATAAGACCCATTCCTGCCTTAACCCCTAACATCCCTAGCAAAGATTTCCATCTGTGGTATCATACTAACATTTGACTACAAAATACGCTACCCTCTTGGATAATCCCAGGCTGGTTTTTCCCTGCTTTGGTGTTAAGAATGTGGAGGTAACTAATACATAATACATTCTGCTTTGCAGCAAGTTAGCAGCTGAAATAGGCAATCATTTGAACAATTCGATGCTGTTGCATTATGCATCAGAAAAACTACATTAAGTGTCAAAGCCATAAAGGCAGACTGCCTCATTCTGGTAGCAGTCAGGCCATGTTTTATTTCTTATTAATCATCACAGACTAGAAGAATTAATTTCTATGCAAACACTTCAGAATTCCTGTCCCAGGAGGTGGCTAGGAAAAAAAAAAAGTGAAACTCAGAAATAGCATTCTACCTCCTTATGTTTATAACTGATCTTTTGCATATGTGCTGCTTTCTACACCTCAATTAGAAATCAAGCTTCTCTTTTTCCTTTTTTTATGTGTTAAATATAATTTTTATTTTGCAGTCATCATTTTATGTCACTCGCTGAACATTAGCTTTCTACTCCTCTTTATATTTGCATATAAATATGACATGTTGTCTGGAACAGTCATTTTTCTATTGTTCTTTTACAAATCTGTGCCCATTTTGTTCACAGCATTATTTCTGTCGTGCTAGTTTGCTTCTGACACTGGAATTTCCATCTGGGGTTATTTAGAGTTCAGCGGTAAATGTCTTTTTCCTCAAAGGTTGCACTTTTCTCCATGGTCAGACTGACCTTTTCCCTGTGTGTGCCCACTGTTGTCATTCTTTGTCATGACCTCAAATGCTGATGATTATTTTATCATTCTCAAAGTTCAAATTTTAAGGTGCCTCTAAAAAGTCAGGATGCTTTTACAATTCTCAGGTCTCAGAATATATATACAACATTTAATTGCATCTTGTTACTCAGCTTTTACGACCAGCTTACAAAAAAGTATCACCTCAGTCAAGAACATCTTTTCAAGAAAATCCTGAGAGAAGTGACAGGACCAGTGTAGGATGAAATCGGATTGTTCCCTGCAGAAGCCATAAAGGGCTACACAGCCCTTTCTGAGTCCAAACTTGAATGTGGAAAATTATGTCCTGTGCGGGAAAAGCTCCACACTGTGATTACTGAAACTAAAGAGCCACTAAGGGACCAGTGGTGATTTTTAAGTGGTTTTAATGAAGACTCATACCAAGCACGGCAGCACCATACTGAAAAGAGTGGTGGTAAATAATTATTGTGCAGCTGTGTTATAGTACAGCACCTGGAATACTTCATAGAAATCACACAAGCAAGTGATTTGGGCACTGTTCCTGCATCTACAGCCATAGTTCTTTGCTTTCCTGGTTACTTTCTTGAAGGCTAGGTCAGAGAACTCTGTTGCATATGCTGACATACTTGTCCTAATCCGTTTGAGAAGATGAAATAGCATGGAAGAGCCTGTTCCTGCTTTTGTTGTCCTGATGTCATCTGAAATTTGACTGAGGGAGAAGCTGCTGTGGTACTAATTATAAGTAACAAAATACTTTTAGGCAGGAATAGCATCTCTTCAGGAGCCAGACTTTTTACCTTGGCTGTAAATATCTGAACCAAATGAGCAGCCTGGTTTAGAGGCAGAGGAGTTGGAACTAGATGATCTTTAAGGTCCCTTCCAACCCAAGCCATTCCATGATTCTATGGAAATACCAGTATCTTACACAATAGTGAATGCAAAGGGAACATCTGCATTTGCAAAAATCTGCAAAAATACCAGTTTGTATCCAATAACTGACCCAAATGCAAGTGAACTTTCTTTATCTTGCAGTCCAGGCTGTCAGCTGCTTCTGTTCTGGGCTTCATCTGCTACTTCTTTCTTCCACACTTGATGCCAGTGCCAGTTGCACCTGGTTCTCACAAATGAATGCCTCTGTGCCAAATGCTCCTCCAGTTCCTCTCTTGTCCATTACTGGCTTTCACTAATATGGATTTCCCATCTCCTGGGAACATTTTAACTCTTTAATGTCCAGCACGTTGTGAGGTAATTGTGAAGGCTGGAGGGGGATGTTCCAGCTCTCCCCAGCTGCAGTCTGTTCCTGCTGTTGCCTGAGCATGGTGTCTGCGCTGTAATGTGTGAGGTGTTTTGTCCCATTCAGGTCTGGAACCCATTTGTTGTTGGAAGACAATCGTTGTGCCTGTTGTAAAGTTAGATGACCTGTAAAGTTTCTCGGGTGACTAACTTTTTCTGCTCTGGGGGTGGCTTCAGTGAAATAAGTGAGCACAGTTAATTGGAATATTTACATCATAGCAAACTTATAAGGTTTTAGAAATAAGTGAATTTATCAAACTAATTATTAAAATGTAAAATTAAAAATAGAACGAATATTTGGCTACCAGCTGAAAAATATTGATATATGCTTTAATTTAAAAGTGATCAACCTCATGCAAGGCCTTAAGTAGGTATGTCTGGAAAGTATCAAGTTCTTAATGTTCTGTACAGACCATGAAATACAGAAGCAGAACTTTTTGCTTGCTTTCAATTAAAAGACATCTCATATTTCTCTCCTTCTTTGCATAGATATGCATAGTTTCCATGGATCTGCATAATTTCCAACAATATGGAAAGCGAACTATACTTCCTTGCTTTCTTACCCCTGATTTTGAACATATTGATAGCAGTGTAAGAAAGAAATTGAATAGTATGATAAAACCAATAATGTTCAAATTTGGGTTCATAGGAAAAAAATGCTTGTTTTCTGTAGTCATAAGCACAATGGAATGTGAAGTATGCAGTAATTTTCCATTATGCTATGCACCCTCCCCAAAATCTCTATTCACTGCCATTCTAAACATCACATCTGCTAAAAATGCACCTTCAAAGTACATTTGAGGAAAAAACAGTATGCACCTGGAGGGCTGTCATCACTGTGCACTGGTATTTAGCTATAGTTAAATGGTAGAGAGGACTTCAGGTCCCATTTATTCACAGGCTTCTCCATCCCTCTTAGTCCTGCCTGCTCTTGTGCTGTGTTTTGATTTTACCCCAGGGTCAGTGGCCTGTAAATTTGCCGTGCAGGGTCTTTATTGGCCTGGTGCTTTTTGCTCCATCTCAAATTAGGAGCAGTGAGCCGTTGTCTATAAGTAAATAAAGTAAGATATAATTTATTAGCAGTGTTCCTGAAACAGTCAGATGCACAGATATAGTGACTGAGCCAGTGCTTAACAGTTTCATTAAATTGAATTTCTTGTTATTTGGAAAATCCTATTTGGCAAGTTGCTGACGCCTGCTATTTCAGTAACTTACTGTCTTGTGAGAAGACAGCTGGGTTAATACATTATTGAATATTTTTAGCATCCTTTAATGCTGAGTTCACAAGATTCTTTAAGTGAAGCAGACTTAAAAGCTGAGAAGTTTTTGAAGAGGGTTTTACTTTGAAGTTTTTAAGGGGCTGCTTCAGTTATAGTGCCAGTAAAACTTCGAATGTGTTCTGAAAGGCTGTAAATAGCAGCAGTAAAACAATGGATTTAATTTGGCAAGTAGATCTTATTGATAGGTAGGCAAAGGAGACCACAGCTTGCAGTGGGCAGAAATGAGCACTCTGCTTTGTGGTTTCACAGAACTGAGTAGAAATCAGGCTTTTAGGGATAATTTTTCGCTGAAATAACATATTACTGTGACTTAAATCTTTCATGCATTAGGGAAAAAAATTAAAATCATACTCTTTCAAATGTGTTCACCTTGAATTAAGATATGTGAGACATCTTAGAATTAGGTCATGTAACTTTCAGCCAAATGTCTGTTTTTAAAGGTAATACCAACAAATTGAGTTTTATTTTATTTTTATATATTTGTATTTTACATATTTATCTATAAACATATTATTATTTTTATTTTATTTTATTATTATATTATTTCTGGGTTTCCTCCTCTGTGTTTCATAGCTAAATGGTGTCTCCATCATGTCTCCTATCATGGCTTGTACTTTGCATCCTTCCAGATTGCTCCAGAGCTGTCAGAAGTAACATCAGAAATTGTCACTGAGAAATACTGCCTTATCAAATTGATTAGTATAAGCCGGCAACAAGAAGAGAATCACTAGAAGTTATCTATATATTTAGACACTTCTTGAACACTTAAATACTGTTTCTTCTCAGCAGAAAACATTGAGCATAAATGAAATGAAGGGACTGACAAACTGCGTGTTTAGCATACCAGGGGTGTTGATGGCCGGTCCTTGCTACTCATGTATCTTTCTTTCAGGTTACAGGGGTTTTTCTCCATAATAAAAGGTTGTTGGAAAGGGAAAGCAATTAAGAAAGACTTGTCAGCTATTTATGCACTTTAAAACAACACAAACCAGGCGTTTATTTTGCAGAACCAGGGAAGAAAGGAGTTGATGAATTACCGGCTGGCCTCATGCAGGAGAGTTAAACACTGGCGCTAATTAATGGCTAGTTAGCAGAGCACCATCTTGATCTCAGTGGAGGTCGCCTGGATGGGGGCCATAAATCCATACTGCAAATGAGAACAGCTCCAAGATGCTTCATTTCAGCTAAATGAGATGGTGGCCCTCAGCTGCTAGGGAGCTGCTAAGGCAGTGTTTATTAGGTCAGAGTTTGGGACTCGCAGATCTATTTCTTTCCCGCTGGCTATGCAGCTGCTTGTTACTGTTGATAATTTTTCCAGGGCTTCAGAAGTTGTTTTACTGTGCACTGTTTTCCTCTTGCAGGCATTTGGACAGTCCTTCTCCGTTCACCGCAAAGTGGCTGAAGATGGAGAAACACGGGAAGAGACTCTGCTCCAGGAATCTGCATCAAAAGAAGCTTATTACCTTGGGAAGATTTTGGAGATGCAGAACGAGCTCAAGCAGAGCAGGGCGGTGGTCACCAACGTTCAGGCAGAGAATGAGAGGCTCACTGCCATTGTCCAAGACTTGAAAGAGGTAAATGGGGGCGTGCAGGGAGCAAGGGGCTGAATTTTCTTGGAGTATCATGGATAACATGGCTCTGAGTAAGGAAAACAATACAAGAAGTAAAAATGCTCACCTTCCAGTCTGTGATCATCCCAGAAACCACATGGCCTGAAAAGGCTACAGTTCAGAAAAGGAAGAATATAACTCTTATTATTTTTAAACAACAACGACAAATTCTTATGAGTATAATAAAACCCAATTCAGGAACCTATAATTCCTAAGCACTCTTAGCAGTTTGCATTCTGTTTTATAACACCTACGTATAAGTGAATTTTACATAAACGCATTTTCTGCACACTTTTGATTCACACAACTCTTCTCTTTCTCAGAATTTATATGATTTCTCAGGTATTCTGGATTGGCTAGAATTGGATAAAGCTTTCACCATTTTTCTTCTACTGCAAAGCAAAATTGAAATACATGCTCATGTTAAGAAAATGGTAACAGTAATAAAGTCAAATGCAGTTAGTGACCATATGAGACACTGAATAATTTCAATGGAGAATTTAGTAATATTTAATAACTTGCCTTTTTTCCACCTTGAAATCTGGAAGGCATAGCAAGTTAGTTTGCTTACTATTGTTTCTATATCCCAAGTAGTGGAGGGCAGATCTAATTTTATGCTTTTTCTCTTGATGATTGCTATATGAAGGATGCCAATTAAAGCTCAACACAAGCCCTACACAAGAGGAAGGTGACTGTTTCCTTCAGCTTTGCTAACAAATTGGCTCTTGCTCCCTTTCTTAGACTCTTAGACACACACATCTTAGACTCACTGAGATGTGTGTGTCCCACTTTGGCCAGTTAGTTAAGGTGAAATGGAGGATAAGGAATATACTGACCACCAAGTCCTCAGTGTAGGCTGTTTTTCCAATTTGATTTTCCAATCCATCTGAGAAGATGCACATGGAAGTGATCCCACATCTTCCCTGCATTCCCCAGGAATGCTTGAACATGGGGACTCTCCCCACTGTCCAGCTGCTGGAAGAGATCTTTCCTGCGTGATTCTGGAAAGTGTTTAATATATTACTTTGTTAATGTTAAAGTTTACTATGTTTTCTGTAGCTGAGTGGAATAACATCCTTTTAAACTACAGAAACCCCTGGAACAGGATATCCCTGGAACAGAGTCCTTTACTCCCACTGAATATTCTTATTTAATGTTTGTATTGGACTTACCCATTTATTCACAAGTTACAATTAAAATATGTGATTGTAATTGCAGTTCCAGTGGTTAACAAAAAAAAAAAAAATCAAATTTATATCTACTTATCCTCAAATCTTCTTGATGGCAGACAATCAGCTGCTGACACACCTAACTAATCACTTGGTAAAGTTCACAGGCCCTCATGACATGGGGTTCAGTCGCAAATGAACAGTTAGAGAAAATACCCATTTGTCTTTATACTTGATTCCTTCCTCTGGGATCTCCTTGGGATTCCTTCAAATGCAAATCTCCCTTCCATTTCCTATCCTGGTTATCGATCTGTAGGTTGTTCAGGAGGCAGTTTCAGTACCTGTCCTCCTTAGAATATCGATTGTCCTCATTTCCTTGGAGGTAATAATAAACCCTAGTGTGAAGCCAGCTGCAGTTTTTTCCATCTCTAATGCTAAACAGAAACAAGCCATAGTAGTTAATTAAAGTGCAATAAAGGAATTTACTTGAATAAAAATAGATCTGATAAACTGACTGTTATCATTAAGATGTTGTATCCTGAATATAAAGTCCTTGACTATGTTGAGCTTTTATTTTGTATTACTATAACCAATGTATCTAAACATAAATGGGATTAGTGCAGTCAGTTCATTATCCAGATTACACCACACACAATTATGATTAATTACTTGAATAATAATAACAGATAGAGGGTGATTGACACCTCCTTCGGGCTCTTTGGGATCTTGTCACACTGAATTACACTGGCATTTCACTTTGTGCTCAAAAGAGTCTCACCCTTGTACCCAGCCTGGTATACCTTGGTCCAACCATGTAAATCCTATAGCTGTGACATCCAAGTGCATGCAGAAACGAGATGTAAGTGTTTATGAACTTTGTCTGCTTAATTCTGGGTACTGCAAGTAGGGAAAAAGCAGACTTAACTTGCTCCAAACCTTGACAACCACAAACGTGGGGAAAAAAATTAGGAAGTTTCTGGTAAATTTTTGGGTAAAGTCAGAATTACATGCTGCCATGAGTGGATTGCTACAGTGAGGAAGCAGTTTGTCTCTTTAGCCTTTATATTTGAAAATTTAATTAGAGAGAAGAATAAAAGAAAACAGGATGATCTTCATGTGAGCAACTGTACTGAGCGATGTAAAGATAGATTCTGGACATAAGTTACCTGGTTGTATCCTGTCTTTTCCTCTCCCTGCCCACCCCCCTCAAGAGAATATGCTTTATAGTTGTCTTTTAAACCTTACTAAGACATCTTGTAAACTAAACAACAACAAAAAAGTCATTCATTTTCACCTTCAGTCTTAATATAAAAGCTTTGAATAACTGCTGTGTTGTTCTGGGAAAAGTGTTTTTGCAGGGACGACAGAAATTTATGGTAGTTTATCCGTGCACTTGGCCACTTAGGATACTGTAGACTGATAGCTAGGTTTTAAAAAAATTACCCCTGTTATTGTATCATGTCCCTAAATAATACAATTGGTGCTTCTCTATTCTTTAGCATGTCATGGGAGTTATCTTATGAATATGTGTTGCTCTCTGAATTTGCACAGAAGTCCATGGTCTTGTGAGTGTGTTATGAGCATTTTGTGAACCGTCAGAATACACTCGTATGAATGCTGATGACTTTTAGGAATCCTGGGAATTCCACAGCCCCAGAGTTTAAAAATTCATGCATTTTAGCAAGGATCTGCCATACAGTCACAGCTGATGTCTGCAGGGCAGCTTGACCTGGATCCCTCTTGCTATAAAAGGGAATGTATCAGGCTCAGGTCTCAGGAGATTGTGCATCTCAGTCTGGGAAATCAAACAAACTGATTTCAATACTCATATCTAGAAAAAGACATATCTTCTTTGAGACCTTGAGCATTTGTTTAACCCTAATGGTGAATAATGAACCTGGAATCTTCGTACAAGATAATGTTCTCGTTTCATGTTAAAATTATTAAAAGAGTAAAACACCAGCAGCATTATTTTTGATGTAATAAAAATCACAGGATCACAGAATATACTGAATTGAAAGGGACCCACAAGGATAGGAATATTATTAACTACCACCTAACTAAATAAAACATACATTTTGGAAAGCTGGTAGCCCTTTTCTTTCTTTTCTCCCATCAAACCCTCAAGTAGGGGATGTAGATAGTTATTTGGAGATCTTTAAAATTGCTTAAACTTGAACCAAAAATATACTGATTTTAAAACTGAGGCCAGAGAGATCATTTTGTAGCAGTCAGAGACCAGACTGACAAAATCTATATGTCAGGCACCACATAGTTTATGGTAGATGGCCTCTCTGTATGGAGAGATCATTATGGTTATTAGCTCATGTAACCTTTTCTAACAGCATATGAATTGTCTGCAGTTATAAATGTTAAAGACATACTTTTTAAAAACCATATTTTAAAAATACAATCTTCTATAATTTTTTAATTCTCTGGAGTAGTTTTTTTCCTATTTAAAAACAGTTATAGTTGGGAGATGAGTGACTGTTTTCTCCATTTGTGCCACTGAAAAATCTATTACGGTAACAAAAAGCACTTTATAGATGCACAAAGAAGTGAAACCATTACCTTGAGAAACTGATAAGTGACAGAGGTGGTTATGCAAGCACAGATGACCCAGCTCAGAGGCTGGAGCAGAAGGAGCTCCATTGTAGGTTGTACTTGATGATTTCAATCGTTTTCTCTAACCTAAGTGGTTCTGTGATATCCATAGTTAGGAGATTTCCAAATATAGGTGATATCAGTGTCAGGAGATCATACTTCTCCATCGTGATGCCTTGGAGCTGGGCACCTGACTCAAAACAGGTGGCAACTGGAAAGGGCATGAAGCAAAGAGGAAGCAGCTGAAACTGTAGAAAATAGAGATGAAAGGTGATGGTACTGTTTGAGTTTTGTAGGTATTACGAGACCAAGATTAGGAGTTGTGTGAGGTGGGTAGATGAAGGCTTTTGTGTCTGCCAAGGCTGGCAGGTGTGGGTCAGCTCTTTCTTCCCACTAAGACTAGTGAAAAGGGGAAAGTCAGGAAGAAAAGGGTTAAAACTCATAGGCTCTCCAATAAATGTCACTGCAGCAGCTGCGGGGATTGCAGAAAGAAATCGACACCTGGGTACCTGCAGTCAGTGAGATAACAGATGAGCAGGGAGGTTTATGTGGTGACAGTGTTAATGGGCCATGGAAACAGCACACCTGGGCTTCTGGAGGGCAAAAACAGGAATGAGAGCAGTGTACAAGTGGGTGAGAAGAAGAAAAATACAAATTTATGATATATTATGTGCTGAAACCAGGTGAAAAAAACATCTAAGATGAAGTTGTGCAGCCCTGCTGCCCTTGAAATCAATGGCTAAACATTTATTCACTTCAGCAGTACGAAAATCTTGCACTCCATGCTAATCAGGAAACGTATGGATGTGATGGCCTGGACTTTTTTTGAGGGCAACATATGTTTGAGAAGGGGAAAAAATTTACAATCATCATCTTCAAGTTGACTTTAATCTAAAAAATTAAATATTTCTATATTAAATATAACTTAAATTCTAATTGGCTGTTTCCTATTTAGAAATTATATTTTTTTCAATCTGAAGATTTAGATTTTTTTTCTCATTTTTGACAATTTTGAGTAAAGCCAGAGACTTTTAAGTGTGAACACAGATGCAGTCAATAACCTGTCATGGTTTAAGCAGGACAAACACACCACTTTCAGGTTCTGGTTTTGTTGGTCTGGTTTTAGACTATAACAGGGCTTGATCACATAGTACTTCCTGTATAATGTAGAATGTAGTTAAGATCAAAACTGGGATCCTTTATATGTTCAATTGTCATCTAGTATTGGAATCTTCTGCAGTCATTATGTGCTGACATTTCCACCTGTAAAATTCTCTGTGGATCTAAAGGTCTGTTTCCACATGCATTCAGGAACACCTCTGGCTTGGACTGAGGTCTGTTGCTCAATATTGAGCACCTCTGTAGGTGCTACTGGAATCTTCCAACGAGGTGTTTCCCAGCTGACCTCATCACTTAGTTCTGTGATTCCCTCTGGTTCTGTAATTCGCTCTGGGTCTGTGATTGTGGCAAGGTTTGGGGCTTCAGTTTCTTCTCCAGCCTAGGATATATGAATTTATTTCTTCCTCTGAAGAAAGTGCCATAGCAGTCAGTTGGCAGGCTCTTCATTCCTGCAGGTGAAGCTGTTCCATGTTGTTGGGGGATAGGTTAGTATTTTGTGGGTCATGGAGTGTGGGAGGGAGCAAGCTGATAAGAATGACTGTAGCCTAAAGGCTAAGCCACTCAGCTGGGAATAGGGAACTAGTTCTAGTCCCTATTTCAATTAGTGCTTGGTAAGAAATACTTAAATATTAATTGGGGCAGAGACCAGAACCCCAGTCTCTCCTCTGTGAGGTGGCAGCCCTCAGCAAAGCTGTTTCCATCCTCCAGAGAGAGCGTGATCTTCAGCCTGGATCTCCCATGGCTACTGGTTTGACTGATGAGCTGTTGGAGGGGATGTAGCCCCAGGTTACCAGGTGAGGCAGCTTTTACCAACTCTGTGTTGAAAAAAAGATGGAAAAGCCAAGTTTGGAAGAGGAATCACTGCTTCTAACCACGTATTGCAGGAAGCACCTTTTAGCTGTCTGGCTGTAGTAACAAAGTTTAGTGAACTCTTTGATGTTATTAGTTTCCTTTTCCTTGTAGTTCTCTCATTTTCTTCATGCACTGAATAGGGAACCTGTGATTGTGCTCTGATGATTATCCTAGACAATGAAGTGATTTAAGTGAGTGCAGTGTTGACTCTGACAATGCATGCAGCATCCTTACATGATCTCTGCTCCCTCGTGGCAGTGTCCTGTGCTTCCTAGTGTCTGCATCAGTGGCTTTATCCCACTCAATCTACTGAAGAATGGAACTCTACTTTGACATCTACACCAATTAAATAAAACCTACATTATAAGTATTTATCTTCTTGCTAATACTGTGCTGGCATTTGCAGAAGTGGCCTTTGACCAAGGGCTCCAGTGCACCCTTAATTGGTTTGCAGGTGACATCAAGTTGGGCACAAGTGTTGGTCTGCTGGAGTGTAGGAAGGCTCTACAGAGGGATCTGGACAGGCTGGATCAATGGGCTGAGGACAAGGGTATTGGGGTTCAACAAGGTGAAGTTCTGGGTCCTGCATTTGGGTCACTACAACTCCCTGTAGCACTACAGGCTTGGGAGACACTAATTGGAAAGCTGCCTGGTGGAAAAAGACCTGGGGGTGCTGGTTGACAGCAGCTGAACATGAACCAGCAGTGTGCCCAGGTGGCTAAGAAGACCAATGGCATCCTGGTATCAGAAATAGTGAGGTCAGCAGGCTAAAGGTACTGACTGCCCCCCTGTGCTTGGCACTGGTGAGGTTGCACCTCAAATACTGTGTCAGGTTTGGGGCCCCTCATGACAAGAAAGACATTGAGGTGCTGGAGCATGAACAGAGAAGGGCAACACTGCTGGTGAAGGGTCTGGAGCACAAGTCTGATGAGCAGTGGCTGAGGGAATGGGGTTTGTTTAACTAGGAGAAAAGGAGGTTTAGAGGGGCCCTTATTGTTCTTTACAACTTCCTGAAAGGGGATTGGTCTCTTCTCCCAAGTAATAAGTGGCAGAACAAAGGAAATGGCCTCTTGTTGTTACCAGGGGAGTTTAGATTGGATATTAAGAAAAGATTTTTTCCAGTTTAGATTGAATATTAAGAAAAGATTTTTTCCTGAAAAGAGTGGTCAGTTACTAGAACAGGCTGCCCATGGAGGTGGTGGAGTCACCAACCCTGGTGGTATTTAAAAGACCCATAGATGTTTAATTTGGGGACACAGTTTAACACTGGATCGGCAGTGGTGGGTTAATGGTTGGACTCAATGGTCTTAGAGGTATTTTCTAACCTAAATGATTCTCTGATTTTTAGAAGGAGAATGATTAAGAAAATATAGTGAAATATTCAATGGCATTTTCATTAATGTTGTTTGCATCTTAATGTATTTTCATGCAAGCACTACTTTTTGAAAAGAAGCCGTAGGAATGAGATGCTAGAGCAGCCCATGGAGATAACTGTAGGGGTCAGAGCTGTCTGAGAAACAAAGTGAAGCTGGGTGTGATAGAGAGATGGTAGAACTGTTCCTCCTGTCAAGGGAGTGCTCTCATCACAATTTGATCACAATTTGGGGCATTATTATCACAGTATAAATGACAATATTTACATTCCTTTGTTTTGGAAGTTACTGTCAACTGGTTAGAACCAGCACTAAATTAGGCTTATGAATCAATTTGTTACTTTGCCCACTGAGAGGTGTTTTTGATGTTCTCCCTCCTGTTTTTAGAAAAGCCTGCTGGAGGGAGATTCTCCAGCCTGCTGATGCCAGGCCACCATCACAAATTTTTCTCCCTCCTTTGCTGACAGTGTTAACGGGGATGGTGTTTTTGCCTTAAGAGGCTGCAAAGTTTGCTAAAAATGTATGGCTTTCTTCTGCTTTCAGTTTTCAGATCGAGCTTAATCTGAAATGTCATGTAATAGCATAATGCTATATAACATGGGAAATTTCATGAGCTGTTGCTGACATGCTTCAAATCAAAGTCTAGTGTATGCTTGTGTTTTACCTGGACCTTCCAACACACCTGTTAACAGTTCAAGTGTTGATGCTTTCCCTGTGAAGGCACTTATTTGTGCTCCTTCTTCACTATCACTGCAGGCAGTTCCTTTAGCCCTTGTTCTGTTTTGTCTTTCTGATGCTTACACGTACATTTCCCTTCACACTGTGCTAATATCAGTATTGCTATTTCTACACAGCGCCTATCTCTGCTCTCTTCAGACTGATGTGGGCTAAGATATGATCCCTGTGAAAGAGGGCCACTGCAGAGTTTCTCCCAACAGGCCACGAAGGTAGTATGCAGATGGGTTTGGGGACCAGTGTCACCATGGGCTGTGATGAGTCAAAAATAGCAGCAGACTGCACTGAAGTACAAAGGTTTCTGTTTTACAGCACAGGGCAACCTGGAAGGGGCAAAACTGTGGAGCTTGTCATCGAGGAGTGTTTGCTGACAGAACCTTTATACTCATTTTCATGTAGTTTTTACAGTGGTTTTGTGAGAGTGTTATTTTGTAGAGTAAAATGCTGGTGCTTTTTAATGGTTTCCTCTGCCCTGTGTGCTTACTTTCCCTCTTCACAGAACTTCTGACAAGAATCAAAATTACTTTGTCTTGGGGACAGAAAAATAAAGCAAGCTTTAACTGGTAATCCTACCAAATCTTTTCTCATGCTACGAAATTTGTAGGTGTGCTAACAGACTGATTCTGTCTATCTGTCAAAGAAAGTGTTTTGAGTATAGGCAGCAAGACCTGTCCAGCATCAAATGCTTCTGAGTGACCTTATTAACAGACAAAGGTTTAATCACAAATCCGCCATTCAACTCCAACTTCTTCTTAGTTACTGCCAAACACTTTCTTCTGGTTCTTGCTTCACAGTTTGGCCAACAATCTACTCAGGTGAAACCAAAGGTGGCCATGGTAAAGACTCCTCCTTTTGTTTCCTGAAATGTGGTTTATAATCCTAAATTGCTGTAATTACTCATAAAATGATTGCATTTCCAAGTTCATACTGCTTATAAGCACCAACTGTAATAGAATAGGAAGGTCAACAGTGCAGGATAAATTTTGTTTAAATTTGTTAAACATTTTGTTGTGGCACTGTTTTCTCAGGGTAATCTTCAGCTGCTTATTCTTTGGTTCTCACCCTGGAATATACCTGCAAGCCCCAGCTTTGAGTGGTTATGTTTCTTATTAATGAGCCCAAAACAATGACTTAGGATGCGAACTTGTTATCTGACACATTCTTAACACTGTTTTCTTTGGCAAGGTTCGGGCATTTAGCTCTGCTGTGAATAGAGTCAAACAATGGACAGTAGGGGGGTCAAAAAAAGGCCAAGTGGGATAATGGAGCATAACCGAGGGACTGTTGCATAAATAACAGAGTGCCTTATTATAAACACTCAAATTCTCAGCTCCTTCGTTCAGAAAGGGTCCTTTGCAGGGCCTCAAATAGAAAATGAAAGAGGGTACACTTTAAACTGAATTTGGTAATCTCTGGGCAGTAATTAATCAAATCGGGATCTGGCAGTGCTTGTTCTTACATAAGTTCTTTGAAATAATAACCCCTTATTTGTGCTGAGGTAGTTTCAAAGCCCCTTATGTACCCCCTTGTGCAAGGTACTGAGTGAGCTCGTGATGAGGAAATCAGAGGTATTACCTGGGTTTAAAGAAGAGTGAGGCAAATTTCCTGGAGAATGGGGCCACCAGTGCTACTTATACCTGAAGATCTGGTCCCAGCACCCAGGGCAGGTAGGGGATGCCAGGAAAAGTATCATAACATAACATCCCTGTTTCTCAGCTATCTTGCATCAGGGAGTGATGCATAGCCCCTTGGATGTTGGGCTAGCAGCTCTCTGAACTTGTCAAAACATTATTTTTTTGTCTTTGTGGCCTTTACTTTTTAAAAATGTGCTGCCTTGCTTTTTTTTTCTAGGTGAGGAAGCCCTCTTAAGAACTGCTTGTGCTGACTCATTCTTTTCAGTATTAATTTGCTGGTTAAAAATAACTTGGGCTTTTGTCTATTCAAGTGGTGTGGAGTAAGATGGTTTTTGGCATTGCTGTGATTAGCTGCACTGCCAGTTTTTACAGAATCCTTGCAATGTGATCTGGACTCTCAGGAGCAAGAGCCCAGGAGCTGCGTTGGCTTGTACCTTGTGACTTCATTCATTTGCCTGGGATTAAGTGGGAAAGGAAGAATACCCTGGGTGGCAGGCTTTCTGAAGCTTGAGTCCAAAAGCTTAAGCATTCTTGCAGATAAAGTAAAGGCATAAGGAGAAGGAGAAATTTTTGCTAAAAGTCGTCTCCGCTTGAGTGCATAAGCAAATAGAGCATTTCAGTGGCACGTATCAGTGATAAAGAATATTAAATAAAGAATGAAGATAAGTTTGTTGTCCCTGTTCCAATTAATTTCCTTTGATTTTGTTTTTTTTTTTTTAAAATATCTTGAGCAACTTCCAGTTAAAAAAAAGTAATCAAAGCTTCTCTGAGAGACTGATGTTGTTCATCCAGTCATTCAGTATCAGAATGTACCTGACAATTGTTGAATGTTTTATGCCTTCAGTACTCACTGGGATTACAGAACATTAATCTTGATGTATTCCCAGTCATCAGTATAGAAGTGGTGCAGTTGCATTTCTCTTCTCCTGGATGTCCCCATGTACATTGTATCTCTGCCTGACTTTACCTTCTGTTGTTGATTTTTCTCCTGTTCTCTGCATAGGGATGCATCACTGCCTGTTTTCTGTACCTGCTTACTCCTAAACCTTTGCTCATGATGAAGCAGTGCAGAACTGATGGCACTGACTGGTCATGTCATTCAGAGATGAGAGCCACCAAACTAAACTGAAAAATCTAATAATCTCTTTTGGAGCTGTGATTAGAACTTGGACCTTGAGAGAAACTCATGCATGCTAATCACACGTGCACAGTAATTACCAGCCACAGTACTTGACCTTCCACATCTGCTCTTGTTTGTTCAAAAACTGCATTTATTTTCAGGGTATTTTTTTTTCCTCTTTTAATCAATACTGATTTATTTGTAAGGGTTTCTCCTGGGATATACTAGGTGATCTGGGGAAATGGGACTTGCCTTTTCCTAGGGATATCTCTTGGATACCAGGACATGGAGTATTGCCTGTGACCTCACTGCAGAAGTGGATGATTTGCAAGGTGCAATCGCAGTGAGATGGAGCATAACACATCTAATACATGCCTTTGGATAGTTAGCAGCTACTAAGGATATTTTTGGCAAAAAACCCCACTGAACAAAAAATAAAAAAGAAGAAAAACCTATGAAGCCCTGAAAAATATGAGAAAAGTTAGCGTCTTTGGGGTTTATTTTTTTGTGCTCTGTATGTTGGCATTTTCTGATTTGGATTCGTTCAGCCTGCATCTTACAAAAACGAAGCCTGTTCTGTGTGGCAATGTGATGCTCTCCTTAAAGATGGTCCTCTGTAGAGTAGGTTCTCCAGTTCCCTCCCTCTGCCTCAAAGCCTCAAATTCATTACCAGTTTGTCATTGGTATGCAATCATTAATAAGTTCTTGGCTCCCATCATCTGTGCTAATTGTGCTTTCTGCAACAAACTCTGTTCTCAAGGGGAAAAATATAAGAGGAAGGTGACAAAAGGGTGAACAGCAAGAACCTCAAATTTGCCACTTCTTTTTCTCCCTTTGCCCTTATTACAATGTGTGAGACAAGCTGGTTATTTTTAGTTATTCTCAACAGTCAGTGCCAGTCAGCATCCAGGAGGTGGGCAGCAAGTCAGGCAGAGGTCAGACAGTGTTATCACCCTTTCATTGTGATGGTCAAATCCACTTTTAAGCTTCAGGATTGAGAGAAATGCACTTTTGCTGGCAAATGTTTTAGATGTGTACGTGCAGATGCTCATACATAATCAGAGCTTTTCTGCTTCTGTGAGGTTATTGTTTAAAAAAACCCATCAAATAGGTAGGACTAGATATGAATGCAATTTTTGTCTTCAGTGCTTTTTCATTCTGCCTAGATAGCCTTTCTTCTCCTGAAGCACGGTGTGTTGGCTCTTTCAGTTAAATGTGCCTTGAAGGCATCATCATAGATCTGTGATTTTTCACTTCAGCGAAACGGTCAGGATGTCTGCTCTGGTACTGGCTGTGAACTGTGGGTGAGGAATGGCTGTGGCATTACAGTGTCAGCTTCAGAGTGAGGTGAGTTAAAAGTGGGCCATTTCCCATCAGTCCTGCATACCCAGTCACGAAAATGGGAGTGCAGAGGCACTACAGTTCACAAATGCAATACCGTGAGTTTTGGCTAATGATACAGGGTATCTTGCATTTGCTGCTCATGTTTCCCCACAACTCATTTTCCTAAGGGAAATGGCAGCACAACAGCAGCAGCCAGAAAATACTGGATTCTGGTTCTTTGCTTAGTAGCTAGATGTGATTAGAATGGCAAGGGCAAAACTCTGGTCAGTGTTGAAAGAGGAAAGTGTTTCTCTCAAGTGGTGGTTCATGTGCAGTGACCTGTCTGATAAGGCAAGCTAGAGTGCTCGAGGCACATAAGAGAAGCACGGAAGAAAAAGTGAAAGCTAAAGAATAAGTATGGGCAGGGGCCTGTTGTCAAATAATTAGGAATATATTAAAGGGAAAAATTCAATATTTTGGCCTACATCGAGGCAGCAATAAGGTTTCCTAAACTTGCTCTGCCTTGTCTTGCTCCAAAAATCTGAGAGGAGAAGGATGGCCTTGTTTTGTTGTGCAGGGCATAAATGCCATGTGGAAGAATGACTGAATCCACAGACCCCTTTGCAAGATGTTGGAAAAGAATGACAGATTCACAAAGACATCTAAGCATGTTTGGAAGCAGAAGCATAAAAGTTATCCAAGGAAGCCTGTGGATAGGGTTTACTGATGATATATTCAGAAAAATTCATAGACATTTTGTAGAGCTGGAGCTCACCTTATTTTTGCAGCAATTCTCATAAACATTTTACTGCACAGTTAAGTTAAGCAAGTAAGACATAGCTATAGGTATAGATTTATGTAATAAATTATAGATTATGGTTTTGGTGTTAATTTTATTGAAGATCTTGAGCCATCATCAAAATACTTTTGTTTTGGAGGGTAGGACATACAGCTACTTTTCGTGCAACTTGGTTTGCCAATGCATTATAAATGTCAGTGGTGATTTGAAGTCAGTCCCTTGATGGCTTTCATATTTTTTTGCAGTGTTTTATGATTTTATCCATTGCAAATGCTTTTAAAAAGCCAATTTTGAGTTTTCAATTACCACTTTTCTTGTCCTCTAGAAGTTATGACTTACTCTTCCTACTAACCTGTCTACATAGTTTCTTTTCACCAAATGTGTTGTGAGATGGAGTTTTATGCCAGGGTCATAACTGCCATAAATCTGTTTTAAAAGTAAGTCACTTTATAGGCTATAAGTGAAATTGAACCTTAAAATGCTAATAGAATTTAAAAATACCTCTATATTGTTAGTCCACTTGAGATTGTATTAACATCTTCTGGGGAAAGGAGTAATGGCAGTGGATGTTCTGAAGTTTAAAAAGTTTTAGAGCATTGGGAAGGAAAAAGAAAATTAGGTAGGTCTGTAAACTTAAAATAAGAAACGTACTACCTTGCTGGTGTTTCTGCTTAAGAAAACCTCCTCCTCCTATGTTGTCAATAGTAATAAACTCTTTTTTTTACGGTCATCTCTAACACAGGGCAGCTGCACCACCTGCCTCCTGCTGAGTGCAGGCTGTGGATTGCCTGGGTGAGCTAAGGACCAGTTTTCAGGAATTCAAGGAATACTGATATTTAGCTTCCTACTGCAGAAATCAGAAAGGCAAGGCAAATCAACCACCAGCTCAGCTTCAGCAACATTTATGTAAATTAATCATTCTTTTACCATTTACTTTGGGGCGTCATATTTCCTTCTCAGATCCAATAAATGCATGTTACAAACTGAAACTCTGAAGTTCCCCTACCACAGTCTACATTTTTGTTCTTAGCTGCACTCATAGATAATGATGTTCTGCATAGTCAGAGTAACCAGTGCTACAGCCTCTGTAACTGTGCCTTGAGGCAGAAAGAGCCATGATCATTTATTTAAAGGCAGAATAGTTAGCTAAAAATGTTGGGTTTTGACTACAATTGGAAATCTCCTTGCTTCCAAAGGTTGCAAATATGTTGGAGATTGTTTTCATGCCTGTTGTCATTTCATTAAAAATCATGAAAATAACTCAGAGTGAAGTGGAGAGATAATCTTTCGTTCCATCAAGAAGCAAATGCAAAGACTGGGTTACCATTCTTGTTTTCATATTGTATTGCACTGACCTGTTCCTCAGGGGTTGTAAGCAAGCCCAAGACAAAATAGGCTGGTTTCTTCTTTATTACATGCCTCTGCTTAAGGAAATTTAGCCATGACTATTTCTTTTCTGTCCAACACTGCAACAAAATTCTGGTATATGCTACACCATCCTGCAACGCTTGTCTTATTACTGAAAGCTAAAACCACGATCAGTTTTTGTTACATGTATTTAAGCATTTTTGTTTAACAGGATTTTTTTTAATGCTGTGTTTTATAAGGAAACTCTGTCTCTTAGTTGTGCCTTGTAATAGTGGAGGCAGCTTTAAGCATCATTCCCATCCTAGGTCTGGAGGGTCAAATTATTTTTAAATCTAGTGCTGCAGCTGAAAAACTGTTCAGGCCCCATAAAGGTGTCAGTCAATGGTGTCGTAAAATGGGTTGTGGAAACAATAGTACAGTAAAATAAACACATGTCACTTCCTCCACTGAAGCACATAACTCAGGGGCTGTTGGGGTGCAGAGCCATGTGCCCTCTTCCCTTTTTGCTTTCCATCTCCTGCCTGTAATCCATTAGAAACTTCCATTATTTCCACATGATCGGGGTCAACTTCTAAACATGATTTATTGCTGCTTTCTCTCATGAATACAGAGATAGAACCTGTGTTTTCAGCTAGGCTGTTCTCCAGTTAAATTCAGGGGTTTTTTTCTTGCTCTAATTTTCACTTTATAGTGTAGGATTTTATTGCACAGCCTTGATAGCCTATTATTGTTCAACCAAGGATGGGGAAAAATAATTAGGTCTGAGAGACATTGTATATGAAGTAGACATTTTGATTGTTTTGGGAAGCACTTTCATGTTCTTCAGAAGATAGATTGGGAAAATACTAAATTTTTTTTAAAGAGTTTTCACTTATTTGCTTTTAGAAAATAACAATAAGCACTGAAACACTAATTGGGCCCTTCAGCAAAGTGCACCTGTAATATGAAGTGTCTGTCTCTCTCACTCTCACCTTTCCTCCCGTGCTGCTGCCTCTGATGCCCGTGGTAGTACCCTGTTCATGCAGTTGACCAACTGAACATCAAGCCCATTGCAGCATTAGTATCTGGAATTTTCACAATGAAAAGCTTTACTGAAAGATAAAAAAGTCATTTATTTAAAGAACTTAAGCTATGCAGATGGATAAAGAATAAACAAATTCTTTTAATAGCAGAGATAGCTTTCCCAAGGTAAACATTTTTCTATGTTTATGTACTTAGTGTTTCTCAGAAGAGGCCTCAGACTTCTTTTAAAACAAATTATTCATCACATATTATTGCCACATAGTCCAAGCCACATCCCACCGCTTCCCTTAAATCCAGTCAGATTCAAGATACAGTTGTACTGAGAGGTTTAACTGTGGTGATGGAGATGTGTCATGGTGTGCTGAGCTCCCTTGTGCATGGCTGGGTTTTCAGAGGGCACCGACTGCAAGAAATGTGGTCCTAGCAGAGGTTTCCTGTGCTGTCTGGTAGCTGTCTGGCAGCTAGTGATAGTACTTGGGGCTTATTCGAAGAGGATTTTTCTCCCAGAGGAGAGGGATGAATTTTCTGTGGCTCCGGCGTGGCTTTTCTGGGAGTGGATAAGCAGGACAGCAGTCAAGTTCTGAGGGGACGTGGATATGAAAGAACAACCAAAGCATTAATAGATCATCTTTCCCAATTAAGATAATGAGCATTAAGAGGATGTCTCTGGATTGACGGGATGGTAGGATTTGGTTTGTTTCCCAAGATCATTGCTGTGTAAGGTAAGTAGGATTGGTTGTTTCGTGTTTTAAGAGAAGCTAATAAGGGAAAAAAATATTCAAAGCTGATACCACCAGGTGTTTTTATCAGCTAAGAAGTGGCTTTTGCAGACCTCATTTGCTGTTGTTTCTGAGTAAAGGGAGAACTATGGATACGTCTTCTCTTGCTGACTCAAACATCTTTCCCGTGCATCCCCTCCCAGGAGGACTGCATTCCTTTCTTTATCTGTGCATTATTGACTTTCATGTATTTTGCAGCCTTATACTTCTAATAATTTTGTGCCTTACTTGGGCCAGACACATGCATTTCAACTATCCTCTGTGTAAAAATAGCCTGAAGGCAGACTCAGGCATGTATTCCGTCTTCAACTAAGTTAAGAAATTCCTTTTTCAGGGAATGCAGTGGTTTTACCTTTAGCACTGTGCCATTACAGAAAAAATCACCATCCCTCTGCTTTTTGCCCTGATTCAAGGACATTAAACCTCACGGTTACTGTAGAAAAAAACTAATGCAGGATTTGCATTGGAATAAAGTTCTGCAACATGGAAAACATTTCCAACCTTCTTACATTGCAAGAATTACCCTGGAAGGCTTTTTTTCTCTGTGGTACAGAGAGCTGGCTACAAGAAGCATTTTGCTTGGTGCCAGATAAGACTTGAGAAGCTCTGTTCTAGTCTGTGGCCTTATTTGACTTGTTCTTTTTAAATGTTTATGTGAGGGACAAGTTTTTGAGACCTTAAGTGCTGTGCTTTTTTTTTTTTTCTCCTTCCTCCCTCCATTTCCTTATTTTTTTGCCTTTTTTTTCCCCAGAACTGGTCTCATGTAGATATCAAGAGGCATCAAAGACCTGTTTGTCTGCATAGTAGTATATTTAGAGATTTTGGCCAAAGTTAAGCCCTAAAGCATCGCTGTTGGCTTCTGCTGAACTAAATCTAATATATACTTATCTCATTGTTTGAAAATTGCTCCTAGAAATTGCTACATGTTGGTGTTTAACGATTTGCATAGCGGCATGCTAAGTCAAAAAAACCAAGGAGATAAAACCCTCAACACCTCTTTTTGATGAACTAATTTTCCTGTCCTCTGTTTGCAACACTGCACTTGGAGCTCACAAATGAGTTTTTAGCTGTTAATGATAACAGTGATAAAACCAGTTCCTTTTCTGAAAAGGCTGTGCTGTGCTCTGTAGGCAGGGAAGTACTCCACTAATTAAGACGTTTCTCCTTTGGAACATATGGCAGGATGGGATAAATAGGCAGGAAGAAGGAAGCTTTGTTTCTCTGACCAAGGTATTTTTTTTTTCCCCCTGTGTGTTTCATACCATTGTATAAATTCAAAAAGTGCCACAAACCAGCCATGGTTTACCTTCTGTGGCTAAGGGTTTGGCTGCCCATAAATGCTGTCACACGTGTTTTGGCTGGGCATACTAATTGTGCTCTAAATTGGTCTTCTTTATTGGCAAGATAAAGGTGCATGTGCTGTTCAGGATAATCTCCAAAAGAAAACCCTGCCTAGGAAGAAACCAACCCCGAGGTAGCTACAAGCAGACTGCAAATAGTTCACTTTCATTCTGAATAGTGGTCCTTTAAAAAAGAAAGCCTGTGAATTAGCAGGAATGGGGTATCTGTGTATGTGATTTCCTTTTAGAACTACTAATACTATAATGCTGGACAGTCCATAATCTTTGATTCCAAGGGGAAAAAAAGTGAAATTTTCTGACTTACCCTCAGAACATTGTATGTCATAGGTGAGTCATTTTCTAACATTATGGAAATGATAAAGATCATCTGGATAAGTGAGGACTAGCAATTCCTGGTGCTGCCGTCTGTTCAGCTCCCTGCCTACTTGGTGAGAGAATTTAACCAGTCTATTCTTGCAATGCACATTTATCTTATTCATATGAGGGATAAAATACTATGGAAATAAGTTCTGTTTGCAATAAGACTTTTTTTTTTTTTTTTAAACCAAGACATATTTTGCGAATTTCCAACCTCTCTGTATAAATGCACTCATTGTTTTGACTGCTGATGAAAATTTTGCACTGAGTTTTCAATATGGTTTAAGTTCTTAAGGTGTATAATTTGTACAAATTTGTTATAATGAGATGATTTTTTTTCCCTAGTGGGAATGTTGAGGCACTGAGGCTCAATTTTTATTATCTGGCTGAGAGATCCCCATTTTCAGTAACTGGCTGCCCTCTTGCATTTTTTGGTTCTTCTGATGCTTGGTGATCTATGAGAAATGGTGGAGAAAGTTTGTGTTGCATCCTAAAGCTCAGAAATTCCTGGGATTCTTGTATCCACAACACTAACTCAAGTTTAGTGCTTTCGCTACCCAAGGTTCAAATGCTGTAATCTTTTTTTTCCAGTGTTCCTGATATTGAAGAACTTTTAATAGAGCTGCTATGTATTTGTTTTGTTCTTCTTTATATCTTGTGAAAAAAGACCCAGACTGTCAGTTAGCAAATGTGTTTCACATGTATTTTGTGTGCTTAAACACAGAAATATCCAGCAACACTCTATATTTCCCCTGGTGGAGTATTTAAACAACCTATCCTTTTGTTTTCTTATTCAATTACAGAGTATTACAACTGTCTTTAAAGAAAAGTTTTTCTTTCCCTTTTAAGAAATCCCTTCTGTATCAACTCTTTTTCTTCCCTTTCCCCATTACTTTCAAAGCTCTGTACCAATGCTAAATCCAAGTTGCCAATTGAGATTCCAAGCAGGAAAAATTGCATCATTGGCTTTTGTTCTCCTGTGAAAGCACATATTATTGGAGACTGCCTTATATAAAACAGTCCCCCTTCACCTTGGGAAACAAAGATGAGTTCCTGTCTGAAACAAGTACTGTGGCATTTCGGTGTTTTAGAGACCTGTAGTGAGCTTTATCCAGAGCCTTGACTGTCCTTATCAGTGCAGTGCACAGTCAGTACCAGTGCTGGTGTGATGAAATGCATGGTACTGTCAGAGTGCCATCTCCAAGCCATTTCCCAGGGCTGGGAGAAGGTGAGCCTTTGGACTTTGTGCAGAGCTTGACAGAGAGATGATGCTTAAGGCCAGTGCAAGAAAATAGCTGTGCCACAGGCTGGTGTTTGTTTTGTGATCTGATGTTGCCTTATCCATCCCTCCCAGTCTTACCCTTGTCAGAAACATGGGATCCTAGTAAAAGCTCACCAAACTGACAGTGGTTTAAAGCTCCCCGTCTGTATTCTTCCCCTGAATATCCTGGATTTGAATCAGACTTCTGCAGAAGAGAAAGGGGTTGATGCCAGAGCTTGTGGCATGAGATACCTCTTATCACAGTCTGTTATACCTAATGTGTGTGAAGTAATTCTGTAGTAGGAGAAAAAAAAAATAAGATTTAGGTGTGATTAGTCAAGCTCTGATTTGCCTTGATTTACTACCCTTCATTTCAAGCAAGCATTCAGAGACTTGTCAAACATAATGAAAAGCTGTATTATGGTATATCTGACAGGAGATATATATATATTTATATGATAGGATATTATGACTGACTTTTTCTGTTGCATGCTTTTAACGTGGGCTATTAAGCACACAGGAGCTGGTATATGTTAAAATATGCATTCTCACCTAGGCAGGTCTGCACTGTGGAAACAAAAATTTGTGTCCACAGGGATTCCCCAACCTCTCCTTCTGCTGAGCTGAGAGCCAAGAATATGACAACTCTTTTACTGACTGTTGGGTTTTCTTTTTCAAAATGACAAGTTGGTTTTATTTTGTTTTTCTTAATGAGATTCCCCCATGAGTATGAGAATATGGTCTTAAAATTACGGGGTAACTTGGGAGAACATTTTAGTTTAAAAAAATAAAATGATTTTGACTGGCAGAGGATATCCTAAGATTCACAGAGAGTATTAGAGACTGGTTTGTGTCTCTGTCCACAAGACAGAGAGCACAATGACATAGACTGCTGCTTTTGACCTCTGCTTCTGATTTTTGTCATGGAGGTGTGATAATTTCTTTCTTTTTAGCAAATAAATAAACAGTTTAAAACATTTGTCAAGACTGGGGTACTAGTGCATTTTATTGATGAGGTTTGGCAAAGGAGCAACCTGCAAGGTCGGCGATCCCTTTTATTTTCTTGCAACCTTTATTAAAAGTTTAAAAAAATTCTTTAAAATTTAGCTTTTTAAATTATGTGTATGTATTTCAGTAACTCCTGTTTAATCCAAATGGCAAATATTGGGGAGAAATTAGCATTTAATGCAGGTTCAGCACATTCATGCCTCTGTTGAAAAAATGGTGAATGAGAAATAAAGGTTGGACGAGTGGAAGAACAAAAGATTTTGACAGTCTTTAGTGGGAAGAAAAAGGACTAAAAATGGTAGAGGAGAGAAAAAATTGAGTTGGTTGTGGTGTTGGGCAGGGTGAGATGTTTTTATTGCTGAGATTAGAACAAGTCAGGGCAGGAAAAGCTTTCAGTGCAATGTTTAAATTTGAGAAAAATTGTTGAAAAAGATTTGCTGGAATTTCTCTGGGTCACCCAAACACTTCCCCAAGAGAACGAGAAAAAAGAAAATGAAAGTCTGTTTGGAACAGAACTGTTCAATTTTACTTGAAATATGTCTTGTCTGTTAGGAAACTTGCAGGCCTACTCTGAAATATGTAGTTTACTGAGTAAAAGCAGTTTCTAAATAAAATACCAGCTTGGTCAGGGTCAAACAGCAGCCCCATAAGAACAGTGCTACAGCAACTCCAGCCCCTTAATGGGATTGACTGAGGAAAATGTTTAGGCTTTGTGCTAGATTTATTTGCAGAAAAAGGGCCTGTTAGAAGTGGTTGTGATACCATAGTGTGCTAGGCTAATAACCATGAGTACATCTGCATTCTGTCTGAGTGCTCCTGAAACTCAACTGACACGATTTCTGGGGGACTCAAGAGGGTGCGGAAAAATTATTTAGGATTCAGAGGCTGATGTCTTATCCTTTTGTTGCTATGTGAGAGCAGTCTCCAAAAGCTTTCTATTTAGTGATGATATCTGGGAAGGTCCACAGGGAAAGCCACAGTCCTTATGTTTTGAGGACCAAGGCCAGAAATGGATTTTTAGCTTAAACTTGAGGCTTTGAACTGCACATAGAAAGAAATTCGTACTTCATGGAAAGCCAGGGATTTTGACTTAGTACCTCCCACACAATTAACATCTCTGATTTGTAATGGGGATTTTCTTTTCCTAAAGCAGCTCAGCTCTCTTTCCTGTGCTTGCTGCAGCTATGCCACTCCTGCAGCAGACACCAAACTGCTGCAAAGTGATGGCCACCATACTCTGGAACATTTAAAATGGGGGTAGCATTTTAATTTCATATACTGGGGCAGTTTGGCCACTTGGTCTTAAGGATCCTCCATCAAATGAGGGAGGATAAGGGCAAAGAACAGACAGGTATGGCCGCAGGGTTAATTTTTTCTCCTCATTGTTTCTGGCTTTCACAAGAGGCACTTACATTCTGTACAGGGTGAACAGAAATTACCTGTGCTATGGAAGCTTTGGTGTGATCAGAGGTAGAGACTGTTGGACAAGGGGTAATACATTGCCAAAAGGTGTGATTACATCAGGAGTTCTGTTTGGGGGATTTTTCCCATTCTGCCCTTCTATTAAGCAATGTCCTGCATTACACTGTGCAGAGAGCACGGTGCAGATGTGTCGTTGTGCTGTGAATCCTGTGACCCGAATATATATTTACATGTAGGTACACAAGATCAGGAAGATGCCAAGTCGATTCTCTGGTTGAGATGTTGTGTAAACTCAACCTCAGTATAACAATCAAGAGCTGAAGGAATTGTTAGCAGCCCGGATTGTCTTCCCTGTAGGCACTGGTAGCAGCATTTCAGTGATGAAAAACCTGAGAATAGTCCACAGCTGTGTAGGTATGACATAGAATATATTGATCAGTTAACAAAGGGGAGTTCATAAATCTCATCTTATTCCTGTTGCTTGTCTGAATTCTGACCTAGTTCAAGTGTGATGTTGTTTTTTCTCCCTGAGGATGGCTGTCGTTTTACTAGATTGATTATTCTGATGCACTTTTTTGCAGTGTAGCACTGAATTCAATTGTGCTGTATCAAGCCATTGGGCATACAACAGAATAAGAACGGTAAAACTTGCATTGAAATAGTTATTTGATGATGAAACTGATTGAATTTCATTAGTAACGGTGTTACATCAAGATCTTAGTTGAGTACTTTTAAAACTCTGAGGAGATTTAAGAACACTGTAATGAACTTGGAGGCATCCTCTAATGTTTTGCTATATTTTATATTAAAAATCAGTTAGAAGAAAACAAAGGGAGCATGATCTATCATTCAGCAGTGGTCTGATGGGATGGTAGGAAGCAGAGGGAGCAATTAAGGCTTTGGACTGCAATCCTTCACTGCCAAGGAAGTTTCTTAGCAGTATCAGGAGATTTACAGTCCAGCATTCCGGTGTCACACATGGGTGCCCTTGCACCTCGGGGGCGCTGCTGCTGAGGGCTGGGTGGGGAAGCTGTCATGCTGCCTTCACCTCCCCCAGGCCACCAAACCTGCCAGGGCTGGGCAGTGGGGTCTGGCACCCCCCACCTCTAGCCCAGCTGTCACTGGCAGGCTTGAAGGCTTGGGCAAAGGCAGAGTTCAGAATTTGTAAACACTGATATTGAGACAGAGAAGACTTAGGTGAACATTTCTTTGAAATTCGATGTTTTCCCCACTTCTTTTCACATGGATATGGTTTTTTCTACATTTCCATAAATCTGGAAAGAAAGCAGTTCTTCATTTATCAAGCTCCTTGAGCGCAACTTGAGCAAGGACAAGAGAACTGCTTCCTTTTCTTGCTATCTTGGGACTGTGCAGCAGCCCAGCTCCAAGAGCTTCCCAGTCCCTTTGCTCACATGTGCTATAATGATCATGGTCACTCAGTATTTGTCACAAGATACTGGCCTCCTCATGCCACAAGGTGTTTATAGAAAAATATCAGTACTTTAGTGAACATTAGGTAACTGAGGAGCTGTTAGAAGCTTTTTTTTGGTGGGTGTTCCCAATTCAGTTCTTTTACCCATATCTTATTATCAATAATCTGTTTTAGCAGAAGTCTGTATCAGGCCAACACCCATCGAGAGCGGGGTGAGAGTCCAATAGAAATAAATTGTGAAACAAAAACTGCAGTTGTTTTAAGGGGGAATATAAGAGAATAGGAAAAAAATAGAATTACACATTAATTTTAATATCCATAGCTGAACAATCCCATAACTTGCCTGATATTTTACTCCTGGAGTAAATACAGAATTTTATGGTTTTTTTTTTTTTCCATTTTGATGCATTGCAGGCAGTTATATAGTATTCAGTGTTTATTCAATTCCCAAAGGAATAATTTAATTCTAAGGCTTTGCAGCCACAGGCAACATGCTTCAATTATCTCTGTGAGAGTTATGGTATTAATAGTCAGCCCTTGCACTGTGTTCTTATGGCATACATTTGTATTTCAGTTCTGCATGCTAAGCAGCGAGAATCTTGTTTGCTCAGCCCTTTAAGGAGAAGATAGAAAACTGTCAACATAAAAATTAGTACTGCTGACTGTAATATATGTATGAGGTAAACATATGAGTTTTACAGTCCATATTAAAATTAAAAATAAAAAAACACAAAAAACCCCGCAGATTGTAAAAGCCAAGATCAGGTTTCAGACCAATTTATACTGAACAGTTAAGAGTACTACAGTGCTACAGACACAATTCATGTGTACAGGTATTTTCACTGCCCATATCAATAAATTCAAGTAACCTTCAGTGCAGTTTACTTTATCAAATCCTCTGTGTAGGCATTTGTATTCACAAATCACCGTGTGCTCTGTAATGAGCAAAAATTATGAGTAAAATTCAGTCGCAAAGGATGTAGTTCACAGACAGATGAGGTACTTATCTTTGACAGTATTTGCCACCTAAGTCACTCAAATATGTGCTCTGAAACAAAAATCCTAAGTCTTTGAGGAAAAAAAGTCATTAGTCATTGAGCCATTTTCATATTTTTAGTATTAATCAACTGCTGTTTCTGAACTGATGTTTCTGTTCATGCCACAGAAGAATAAGCGGGGGTGGGTGGGTGCTCTGCACACAAGGTCAAATAAGCTGCAGAATGCTGTGCTGCTTTTTGCAGCAGATGGGTAATGTTACATGGATTTTAATTACTGCAATTACTCCTGGCTTTGAGGAAATACTCTCCCTTAATAATGGCAAAATTGGCCACATAATTATATTTAAATTTTGTGGCACAGATGTGTTTGTTTAAAGATGCCATGCCACTGCCCTTCTGGAGAAGAAGAATTACTGAAGTTTATCTTCTTGTTGGTCCTCCTTTCATAGCAACTCTTTATACTGTATTGATATTTTTCAAGGGGAACTTGAAAGAGCCTGTCGTCATTGGGAGGGCGGTGGGTGCAAATTCACAAAGAGCTTTTAAAACACCTCTGCAGCTGACAATCTGCAAGAATAATTTTGTCGAGGAAAGCGCTGCTATGAGCACGAGTTTATGGAGCTCCTTTGATGTTGAGCTCTCGCAGCTCCTCTGCAGCACAATAGAGAATGTGCCAGCAGATGACCACTTGAAATAGATTTGTACCTGTGAATAGATTCTTTGTATCCTTCGGCCCCTTATTCACACTACTTTCTAGAAAGTATTAAAGGTTTCTTCTTTATTTCTTTCAATATATTTCTCCTCTCCCAGTCCACCGTGAGGAACCGTGAAGGAATATCGTGTCAATTGGGGTCTCCTATTCTTCTCCTTTCCCCTCCTGCCCCGCCCTGCCATCTAGTTTTTGTTGTCCTTAATTGCCCATCTCCTTGTATGTCGTGCAAGGGCATCCAACGAGTTTGCTCTGTGGTGGAAGCTGTCTGGAATCCTCATTTCTTACATGCCCTTCTGGCTGTAGAGGAGAGAGAGGTGGCTGAAGATGGATACGGTGGGCACATGGAAGTCTCCTGCAGAGAGGAACAGATGCATTTATTTTTCTGCCTCCTGTGTGTAGGAGAGGAAATGCTGTTCTCCTCTTGCAGTGTGAAAGACTCTGGTTCAGATTAGCCGTTCAAAAGAGATCTTTGACAAAGGCCAAAGTAAAGCCAGGAAACAAGTTTCTGGGAGAGGTGATGCTTTCTGTCACTGGAAGTGTTTGAGAAAAGATTAGACAGATACCAGAGATGATATAAATGTAGTTGCTCCTATCCTGGGAAAGGTAAATGGTCTAGAAGCTGCCCAGGCACCCCTTTGAGATCCGTTTTTTATGATTTTTATGATCTTTGGTGAGCTGAGGATCAGGATTAATTACATGTGTGATTAATTTGAACTCGGCCCACTACTAATTTAGCTGCACTGTCCCAGGGACCAGATTCATTAGTACTGCTGCCCAGCCTATCAACACACTCAGCTTTCTGAGCTCTCCCACAGCAGGAGAAAGCAGAGGCACTTGCTCACAGACATTGATATTGCAATGTCTGGCTGGTGTTTACAGGACCAAAAATTGGCTTGGTGTGCACACTGAAAAACAATCAGGGCTTGAGCAGCATTGTAACACAGTGCAGGATGGGGATGCTGAGCTGAGAGCCTGGGCCTGGCACGTGCATCCCTCGGCAGCATGGCTTGATTACTGGTATAAGGAATATAAGGAAGGTAGGATTGAGCTAGCAGTGAGCTGTAATTAAAATAGCTCCAAGTCCTAAGGAGGGGAGACAGTTGCCATGGGGAATGGAAAGCTTAGGGGGAGTGTAACTCTGTGCCTGAAATGTGGGAGAATAGAGTCACTGCCCAGCATGCTTCGAGATGGGTTACTACAGGGAGCACTGAAACCATGCTGACATCAAACATTAGAAGAAAGCAATCTGAAAGCAGGCAGTTAATAAACAGGGACATATTTTTCCATACTAACCGAGCATAATGAGGCCTAAAATAGTAAAGCTCATCCCTCTTACTTGTGTGCGTTAGTGTCTTTTCTCTTTACTCCTTTCCACCCTCAGGAGTTCACTTTACTGCTCCTGGCTCCTCAGCATTTCAGTGCATACAGTGAAATCTTAGTCCTGCTGGAGGCTGTATTAATTTTACACTTAACATCGATGGGAATGGGTTTCCACCTCTGGAATTTGGAACAGATCAGACAGTTGTTGCCGAGCAGTAAGCATATCCAAATTAGAAATGGCATGTTTTCCTATTCCCTACCTCCTGCTAGCACCAGTGTCTGTGTGTCCACCCTGTCAGCAGTGTCAGGGAAAATAAATAATATTAAAACTAAATTTTTTTCTTTTTTTTTTTCTTTTTTTTTTTTTTTTTTTTAATGGGATGGCTTCCTGCACCTGATCTGGCTGAAAGCTAGTGCTGGCCCATGGGAGGGTCAGGACCTAGGAGCAGCAGCTGTGGGACTGCTGAGCTTCAACTGATCACAGACCTGCACCCCGTTAGCACAACTTCTCTTTTGTTGGCTAGCCAGTGCCCCTTTGGGTCTGGAAGGAAATTTGGCATTTTGGACATGACAGATGGCCTCTCAAAGAGATACATATAACTGGCAGATGCCTCTCCTAAGCGATCAGTTAGGCTTTAAAACCAGCTCTTGGCCTCTTGATGAGCTTGAAAAGGCCCATGCAGCTTCTCCATCAAAAAGCTTGCCTTGAGGCATTGTCATGTAGAATCACTGCTGTTGGCTTCTTAAATCACAGATAGAAAGTGACAACCTTATAGTAAAGGTTGTAATTGGGGGAAAAAAAATACGAATGGCCATTCAGTCCAAAATGATCCATATCCACCCCCTTTTTTTTTTTTTCCCTGGTCAAATGTGGTAAGAGCAATTTGATTTTGGTATCTTTATAATAGTACTTAGCCAGCCACAAGGTAATTGGTGATATAATGGGCAAGAGCCCTTGCTTCAGAGAGTGCAAACTCAAGTATTTGTTACTCAGGCACTATTCAGTGCAGTGGGAATAAGGAGGCAAAATAATTCAGCTAAAGCATGATGTCTAGAGGTAGTGCCCTGTCCACCTCTGGCTGCATGCTCCTATCCTGTGCTTCTCATCCACACCAGAGCCCATCCTGCTCCCACAGCAATGGGGTTGGGCAGATGGCAGCAGGACATAGCATGGAGAAAGCTGGTGAAGGGCTCTAGTCTTAGGAGGAGCAGATGAGGGTTGTTTAGCCTGGAAAAGAGGAGGGTCAGGGGATCCTTATTGCTCTCTAAAATTATCTGAAAGGAGGTTGTAGCCAGGTGGGGGTCAGATTCTTCTCCCAACTAATGAGTGATAAGACAAGAGGAAATGGCCTCAAGTTGCACCAGGGAAGGTTTATATTGAATATTAGGAAAACCTTTGTCACTGACAGGGTTGTCAAGCATTGGAACAGGCTGCACAGGGAAGTGGTTGAGTCACAAATGCTGGAGGTAACTAAAAGACACGTATGTGTTGCACTTAGGGACACAGTTGAGTGGTGGTCTTAGCAGTGGTCCACGTGATGGTGACAAAAGACAATCAGGTCTTTGGTCTTCATGTGCATCCTCTCCCCACCAAAACCCCCTCTCTCATCAGAGGGACAGTGTGGTTTGCCATGTGGATATTGCAGGAGGAACTGCCTGGATGCTCATGTAGTTAATGTGTTCCAGAGATGGGGAGCCGTGATGGTTGCGATGACTTTGGTGCACATCAGCCTTTCTGGCACACTCGATTAACAGCTGAACTTGAGGAACTTAGAGGTCTTTTCCAACCTAAACGATTCTATAAGCGGGAGTGGGACTGGCCTTTGAAGTGTGGGTGAACATGGTTTTGTCCATTGGTACCTGGAGAAATTTGAAAGCCGGTCTAGGCCTGAATTTCCTGTGGGGAGTGCTGTGTTTGCAGGATATTGTTATCAGCCTGCTCCAAGGCATGGATGTGTCATCGTCTTTCCTTTATCCAGTATGGAATTTAGAAATAAATCCTCCCACTTTTCAGATATGTTTAATGCCACTAGAGCTGCAGGAGACGGATGAGTAGCAGAGTTTTAAATTTAAACAAAATGACATCTACAATGTCCACCTTATGGCAAAACTTCTTCCAGCCAATTGATATTTTGCTATTTGCAGTGATCATGTGTTCATGTATGGTGTCATTCTGCAGATATGCAGAAGGATCATATGAACTGAACTGTTCTGCAAGCCTGGAGTCTGAATTTTCCTTCACACTGTTTTAGTAAAGTTTAGTTTGGTGAAGTTTCTCTTCCTTTGAAGGAATGAAGGATATTATGGCAGTGTTTGTAACAGAATGCTAATATTAATTATAACTAATTATAATTAATACATTAACAGATTATGTATAATTAATGCAGGAGTATGAATGCATTAATTGCTATAAATGCAGTCAAATCAAACAATTATTTGTCAGATAGCATGCGTGATTAGAGATTTGTGATTCATATAGATTTATAAAGAAGTTATTGTCATATTATGGGGCCAAGATACTCAGCAGAAAAATTTAATACCTAAACTACCAGAACATTCCTTAGTTCTCCCTTTTTATATATACTTGTATATGAAAGTCAATAAAATAGCTACTTTGTAGGGATTTATATGTAGCAGGATTTACAATGTTAAATATTATGGGTTTTAAACGCTGTGATAAGTACGTAAATGGGCCGTTTAATTGCCCTTGATAGCAATTCACCCTACTTCTTTAGATTTAGCAGTTCCAATTAAATGCATTGAGCATTTCAGATGATTAAATTATTAGATGTATTGTAAGTGCTTTATTTAAGATCCATTGCTGATGAAGGAATTTGAAACCTACATTATTGTGATCTGACTTCTATTTAAAATGCTATAGCCAACAAATATATGACTTTTTTCATCCTTGTCTTTGATAGTGCTGTCATTCTGCAAGTAAATCCATGGAAGGGAAAGATTAAAGGTACCTATTGTTATGCTACAGATATATTTTCAAAAATATCTTGTGCTCAATAGTATGTCTAGGCTGTTGGCCTGTTTTTTTTTTTTTTCTTCCTTGTTTTGAGACAATGAGTGATATATCAAAAGCTGAGGAATGTCAGAATTGTACATAATCTCAGAAGTTACTGGTTTCTGGTTTTGGACAATAGGAGCTGTATTGTATTTGTGTTCTGCTTAGAGCAGATACAATATAATGAACTCTTGTAAAGCCACCGAAATGAAACTTTTGGAAGGATGAGATCAGACAAATTCAGGTTAAAAAAAAAAGGATGCAGACTTCTAATAGTGGTGAAAAAGAATGTATGATATAATTTATTTTGGGATATAGAAATATCTATATCAATACACTATATAGTGTATTGAAAGGAAACTAATAATAGTTCTATAAGAGATGCTCCAGCCCTGCTTAAAGTATGTATGAATCAGGAGGACTGGGCTGCAAACTCTGCAAAAGGCTCAGACCAGGTGACATCCCCAAAATCCCTTTATGTTTTTAAACATATCTGGAACATGGAGAATGTCATTCTTTCAGTTCAAGCTGAGTTTTACCATATATGAGGGAGGGAAACTTTAGGCTAGTCGAGAGGACTCCAGGGACTTAAAGTACTTGATGGCAAACAAAGAAAATCGGTTTTGCTCTTCTATTGCTTTTGGAAATGATATGACTCTCCTAAATTTTTTAAATTAACGGTAGCAGGTAGCTAGGTTTCTTTTCACTAGTTCTTGTCGATGTGATCTTTAAACCATCCAAGCTCTGAGTTTCTCTGGACTCACTCTGATAAGCTTCAATAAACACAAAGCATGAGGGAGTTGAAGATTGGATCTTAAATTTATGGTCCTTGAAAGACACGTTGGAGTAACCAGAAGATACAGGGGAGATTAACAAAGACATTACAGCCTGAGGGTTGGAGACTGTCTGAGGAAGAATGATAAGAGGACCAAAGCATTTGGACCAAATTAGCATTAAGGGCGAGAGATCAATAGCCAATAAAGGTTAGAATACTAATTAGTGAAGAGAACTGTGTAACTTAGAACCAATGAATGCTAATTTCTTTGTTTGCTAAAATGTATAAATAAGTGAAAACCCTTGAAAGGGATATATGTAGCTGGAATGATTTGCTACATATCTCTGGCCAGAATAAAGTAATGCCTGGCTCACTAACACTTACAAGGTAGTATTGGAGGGTTTAATTTCTTTCTGAAGATTTTCAGTGACATTGCCACTTTCATCCTCTCTTCTCTCAGCCCCTGTAAATTGTATTTTCTGTATCACTCTTACTGTTCTTCATAAAAAATACATATTTTATTTTCCTCTGCAGAGTAAAGGAAACATGGCATACAAATTTACAGTGAGACTTGTCAACAAACACATGAGATCATGGATATTAGGCTGAGCATAAACCTTCTATTATATTTAAATTAGTGTTCATGTAATAAAATTGTCATCAGATCAAATGGAATTTTATACTACAGCAACTATAATGCAATGCTATTAAACTGGATGTATACAATTTTACTGTTGTTCTCTTACTCTCTTGTGAGTTATGAAAATTAAAAAATCACATACACCATCATGCTATGGCTTGCATAGGCCGACAACTAAGAAGGGTTTTATTCTGAGTAGTTTAGGGTTTACAATTAATTAATGATTTTAAGGCTGTTTTTCAGTGTGAAAAATAATACATTTTGCTGCAGTAAGGGCCTGAAATCTCTTAATGAAAATTTGATTGAATGGAAACAACTCAAAAACTGATTCTCCAATTTTGTTTGGAATAAAAACCAGAAATACAAAATAGTCCTTTATGTACTCCAGCATACAGGGGAACCACAGTAGTTAATGGAATTGCATTCTCTTTCCAAAAAGGCTTCAAAACACTGCCATTTTCCAACAAGTTCAGTCTATTTGTTCACAGTTCAGGATACCAAAAGCCACTGGACTTCACTGCTCACCTTGGAGATGACAGTACCCAGCTTCAGGTCTCTCTTCCTTTCCCAGTTTGCTTTCATTAGGTGTACTGACAGGACACAAGCATAACAAGTGGCTTCCTAGGGCAGCACTGGGGGTGTTCTGACATAAAAATTAACCAGAGGACATCATGTATTTTTTCATAGTTCTTTCTCATAGTTTTCATCGTGAGCCATTTGCATTCTTTCATTTTAAATTACCTTCTTGCTTTCAATTAATTGATATTACACAATGCATTACAGTGTATCCACACACAATTATTACAATGTGCTCTGCTTGTAGCATATTAAATACAGCATTTTAAAAGTCTATGCTGAATCAAAAATGAATAATATATTCATATACATTTCGTTTAATTTGCTAAGAAGTACAAACTTTTTATATTCCACTGATGCTCAGAGACCTGTCAGGATTAAAGTGATGGTTGGTACTATACAGACATGATCCTTGCCTCTGCAAAACCTGGAGGTGTCTTTCACTTTACATATATGGTAATCCTGAAATTATATCCAAGCACTACTAGACAGGTGACCTGAACAGACTTTATCTCGACTGAGCCTTCTGTTTTTCATTTCTCTTGGTCTGTTCCATTATGTGTATGTTCATTAGACGTGCTGTGTGACTGACATCTTTCACAATTAGTGCTCACGTATAATGAGATGCAATGCTGACAAGGACTCTGTTGTTTTCTATAGCTTCACTGAGAGGCCTTTCCCTTCTTCCTTGGCACCGATCCATTAAAACCGTTGCACCGTGTTCAGCTGATGGCTAGGATGGAAAATAATTTTCAGCCGTTAAAACATTGCTTGTGTATCATCAGCTCCACCTCTTGGATTAATTTGGTTTTTACAGACACACTACATAGTTCATAGGGGAATTCGCTCTGGAAATGTAAAAAGTCCTGAGGCAGTGCCCTCATAAAAGCATCTGGCTCAATTCCTTTGTCCTGCAGGTTTAATGCTCAGTGCTTGTTTACCAATGAAGTTTAATTACCAATTATTTCACAAATAATTTGGGTCACGTTGTCCTCTAGTGGCTCATATAGATAACTGCCCTGCTGACAAACTCCTTTTGCCTTGTGTTTTTAAATCCTCTAATTTTTTTTTTCGAAAAAGTCCAAGTCAGAAGAGGCCAAATTAAAAGTTTGCATCTTACTGCCACTGTATCAGTACATCAAGCTCCCTCCTCTATAACTGCAGATGTTCTGCTAAAGAAATATGTGTTTTAAATAGTTCAAAGTAACAATAGAATTGTGAGAAGATAATGTATTTAATCAGAGCATTTGATGAAAACAAATATATCTGTCTTACCGACAGTAACCGATAAAAAATTCAACATGAATTTTTTTTCAATAGTTTCAGGACTAGTTCTTCCAGAAAATACATAGAGGTGTTATGTAAAGGAAATCAGAATAGCCCTCCAGCAAGTCCTGTGGCTACTCACTTGTAAACCTAAATAATGTCAAGCTTTTGCTGAATAACATGGAATCACCACCTTTCATGGGAAGCAGTGAGAGCACTAGAGCACTTGGCAGCATAAAGCAGATGTTTGCAAATAGGAGGAGGGATCTGGAGCACGGAGAATAACTCCAGAGTGTTTGAAGGGACAATATTCACATTTGACATTACTTTGAAAAGGTGAGACCATATTCTGTAATGTGCTGAGTTTGTCTGTGGCAGAGCTGTGGAACTGCTTCCAGCAGAGGCCTTGGCCCTGGCCATGGGAATTGTGGCAGGCAGTGCTGGGGCAGGCATGGCAGACAGGATGCTCCAGCTGGTGACCCTTCCATTTTCCTACTGTTTTGCTCTTGATGAAATGCTGTGAGTAATGACAAATAGTGGTTGCACTGCAAGGATAATTTCTCTGTGTGTAAGAATATTAAGAGAACTATAAATGGGTTTTTTTTATACCTCCAAGGTTAGGTAGGAAGCAGCAGTTATGAGTGAAGAAGAAAGGTGGTTGCTCTCTTATGGCAGTGGTGGTGCCCTCCAGAAAGGTGGTAGCTCGTGTCTTCTGTTGCTGTTTGCAATCATAAGAGAGACAAAGGAGTACTAAAACCTTACAGAATTAATTTTCAAGGCTTTTTCAAAGTAGCATGCCTTGTACTCAGCTAGGGAAATATTATATCAGGATTCTGTAAACATTCTTTGTTCACATCCTCCGTTTCTGGCCACTTTTTTCATTCATCACTTTTATAATAACAGAGTGGTTTGAGTTGAAAAGGACATTAAAAATCATCTAGTTTCAACTTCCTGCCATGGAAAAGGAAACCTTCCACTGGACTAGGCTGTTTAAAGCCACAACCAAACTGGCCTTTTGGAGAGGCCTTTTTACCCAGCAATATTGATAGCAGAGGCAGTTTGGATCACGAGCAGGTTTGTCCTGGCTGGTGCTGGTGGTGAGCTCCCCCAGGGGAGGTGAAGGCAGCACTGCTGGAAAAGGCTCACTGAGCAGAGCTCCTCTGGGCTCCTGTCAGGAGGTTCCTTCTCCCAGGACTCCTGTCAGTGTTGGAGAGATGTCAGCCAGTTCATTCCCTGGGCCTATCATCCTTCAAACACTGGGAGAGTTGCAGAGCAGCTTAATTATACTTGACATGGTGGAGTTGAGCATTTGGTGTTGTCCATGCACTGCCTCAGACTTGCACACGTACCCACACCTAGCAAGAGTAGGTACTGCCACAGCTGAGGATATGCTGGCAGAAACAAAACATTTCAAGGCATCCTGGGGGTATAAAATGCCTTCACCTTGTGAAATCAGCTGTGCTGCTCCTCTTACATCACTCAGAGGTTTATTGGACAGTGATGGATGGAGGAATATTTACCCTGAGTTATTTTATCTAGTGCTCTGTGACTCTTCTACCACTGGGGATCTTTTTAGTTGCCCTCAGAAAAAAAGAAATTAGGTAGTTTCTTTATTTCTTCTTAATTAAGTGCCAGGAGGAGGGTGATGGTTTTTGCTTTTCTCTAACAGAAAGGCTTCATTTTTAAAAGCACTTTGCATCAACATGTCTTGCATCTACATATTTTTTTATGCTTTGCAAAGTTCTCTGGGGGGTTTGTAATTATTTATTTACCCTAGATGCTAAGCAAAGTTCTATTTATCCTCAGTTCAGAATGTGGGGTTTTATCCTTCATGTACCAAGATGGTGAGTTATGCTGACTGATTGATTTAGAGCTCCCTGACCACAATTTCTGCTGTAATGATTTCTTAAACATTTGATCTTTTTTTTCCAGGTAACTATCTGGCCTGGGAGCTCTCAGTGTGGAGTGGTTGCCCTCCCTCCACACTGGAATCTTTTACAGGAACTCAGTATTGCTTCCCAGGTGTGCACCTTCTGACATCCCAGCAGCGACAAGGCTCTGCCCCATCCATAAAGTCTCTCCACCAGCTGGTGTGGCAATGCTCAGGATCTTCCTGCAGGCAGGGATAAGATGTGACTGATCACACCTGTTTCTGTTAATCAGACAAATGCAGGCTTCTCTTCAAAGCAGGGCGGGAGGTTGCTCCTACCAATCGACTCTATCAGTCACTGTTCTCTTCCAGCTGTGTTAACTTCATCTTCCTGTAGTGCATTTTACATCGTGGTTATGCCAGCAGAGTCTGGCCTGACCCTTGATGTCAAACTCAGTCAGAGCTGGAATCTGATGGAAGCAATTTTTGGTGAAACCGATCCCCCACGCCCTCTCTCGTAAGGCTGCCTGGGCACCGGATGGGCTAATGGGAGAAATGAAATAGTGACCTTGTGTGTTCTTGAGTGCTGGGTGTAATCCTGCTCAGCAGGATGTGTTTGTCAGGATTTTTGACAAGTGCTTTCCAGCTGTCTGCCTGCTCGTGTGCCTCTCGAGTGCCTGCAGATACAAATGTGTGAGTGCACCTTGCTCCACAGCAGATGTCCTTACAGAATGGATGGCAGCACTCACTGCTTTTCTGCATGAATGTAGAAAGCATCCTTTGGTGGAAAACAGGTGTTAATTTTATTTAAATCCTGCTGCATTGTAGAGCAATGAAACTGATGAGATGCCAAAGCTTTGCCAGGTTTTCTGTTTCAGTAAGCACCTAATCTTGAAAGTGTTTTTAATCAGGGTTCTTTATCAACTGTTCTCATTTCTGCATTGCCACCACCCACCTGAAATTATTGCTTGGCCTCAGATTAATAAGTGATGCCATTTTGATATGCGCTGTTAAATCATTTCTATTTGAGGATTATTCTTTTCTTTGGTGTTTTCTAGAGGTAGTGTTCATCAATAAAGTGCCTGGGCATGAATGGTGATGTACTTGTGTTTCCTTTTGTCAGAATAACGAAATGGTGGAACTACAGAGGATACGAATGAAGGATGAAATCCGAGAGTACAAGTTCCGAGAGGCAAGGCTCCTGCAGGACTACACAGAGCTTGAAGAAGAAAACATCACTTTACAGAAGCTGGTGTCCACACTGAAACAGAATCAAGTAAGCATCAAAAGATTCAAGGCACTATATTGTAAAGTGACACAGTTTTCTCCAGTTTCCGTAATGTGATCCTGTAAAGTACTGATAGAAGTTTCTTTGTATATTTTTTTTCAGATGGGTTTTTCCTGATCACGTTCTCTCAGACAGCGTTACTGGCCATTTTTGAAATATAGGGAGGTCATTAGCTCAGTTTTGAAAAGTTCTGTTGAAATATTTTATTGCAGAACTATGTAATCAGAGAGGAATTTTTAAAATAGATAGAATTGCATCTTTTTACTTTCTGCTTTTCCTGTCCTCCTTCCCTGTACACTGAACTCGAGTGCCCAGTGGCAAAGTTCAGCCCTCTGTTTCCTCTTGTTGGTTTTCTGTGCATTTTTTCTTCTTCTGAAGAGGAAAAATAATCCTCTCCTTCTTTTCTTTTCTCTTTCCTTTTTTTTTTTTTTTAATTTTTTTTTCTCTTTTTTCCTTTTTCTTTCTTCCTTTCCCTTTTCTCTTCTTTCCTCTTCTTTTCTTCCTTCTCTCTTTTCTTTTCCTGCCCCTTGGGTTTCCTGTGCTGGCATTGCTCTCTTGGTCAGCCATGCTAACCCTCAAGTGTAGCAAGCTTCAAAAATAGGCAAAGGGTGTTCCTTGCTTTTCTTTTGTTTTCCTCATTTGCAGCTGATGGCAAACACTGCAATTCTCACTGCAGTGCTTTTATGGAACCACAACAAAAACAGCCCCACAGCATCCAGGCATAAGCAGCCATGGGGTCTGTTCTCTCCTCCTTAGAAAAGCACAGCTTCCTTTGCTGCTGGCTGTGTATGTGCCCTGAAGAAAGCAATCAAGGACACACTTGTCCTTCAAACTGTACAAAAGAGATTTGGTGTCACATCAGAAGAGTTAACTTGCTGAGATCAATATTTAAGTGTCCAAGTTGGCTGATGTAATGCTTTCAGCGTTTCAGACACTGCCCAGACCAGCATCACATTGCACTTCAGAGCACCATTTCCTTACCTGCTCCCAGAGGGTAACAGCACTGCACTGCAGCCCCTGCCTCGTGTCCTAACCTGTGCCTAGTGCAGTCAGGGCTTTTAGCGAAGAGCCAGCCCTGTCACAGTTTCCAGTGGCAGCCTGGGAACAAAGCTGCCTTATTCCTGCAGGAATCAGCAGTGCCATTTCAGCTCCCTTTTACTGCTGCTTTACTGCTCTGGCACGAATGCAATGGAAACAGTTAAAACAACAGAGCTGTGCTGCAGGGAATACACAGGTAATAGAAACGAGTGCATAATTTCCTTATTTATGAAGATGCCTAGACTTTCACGCTCCTGCAGCTGAATTTATAGCAGATCATCTTCGTGTCAGAGTTATTTACCTAGCCAGTAAATTCCCCCTTTGAGGCATGGATTTTTTTTCCTCACCAACCTCATAGGAGGCTTTTTCACATTATCAGGAAATAAAAGACTCCTTTATGGACTTTTCTAGTTTCCCCCAAAATAAAATCTGTTTGCGCGTGTTTGTATTTGTCATAATATTTCATTCTTACTGAAACCGAATGCCAACAGTCTGGAGAGAAAAAGCATTGCCATATCCTGAATAGCTTTAAAAATCAGTCATTTTATATCACATATCCCTGCACTTGCAACTCCTAAAATAACTTTGATCTACAAGATAAATTTTTAAGAGCATTTTATACTTTAATGCTCAAATTTACAAAACCATATGTTATAAGTCTTGGTGCTAAAATATAATTATCTATGATGGGGGTTTTTTGTAGCTTTTTTAAACAAGAGTCTATGATAAGGTAACCATATAGATAATACAGATTTGTGCTTTGCATATGGATTTAAAATTCAAAAAAGTATCGGTTGTTTTGTTGTGTTTGGATTTTCTTTAATGTGCTTAAGTTATAAACATAGCCATTTGTTTGTGTTTCATAATTTTTCAGATGTACCTGTCCCTCCAGTCAAAAAAGATATCAGGTTGCTAAATGGAGATTTGAAACTCATATGGATTTTCCTTTTGTCTTTAAGAATCCCCAGTATGACTTTGGAACTTTCTTTGTAGTTTGATATGTGTTTGAAGATTAGCACTTTGGTTTTTAAGTTTGTCTTTCCAAAGGTTTGTAAATACAGAACTTTTGACAGGTTGATAAATATTTTGCTCCAATAAGAATGGTGGATTTTTTTATTTTTGCCAGAATCTTGTTTTAGTTTTTTAAAATATATAGATATGTAAAATAAAACATTTTAGACAATGCCTCAAGATTGTAGATAGTAATGCATACTACTGCATTTGAATTATAAAAGCCTCACTGTAAAAAGGTTTTTTAATGGAAGCATGAAAATCCAGTATTTCTTTTTCCCTTTCACCAAGCTATAGCAGGAGTGTTGGTCAAAGCATGGACATGGACCTTTACAAACAAAAATCTTCCTTTTCATTGCTGTGGGATTTTCCAGCAAGTCCCTCCAGTGCTGGTGAGGCTGCACCAGGTCACTGGGACACACTTCAGGCAGCGTGGATGGAGCCACAGGTTGCCACATGCTCCAGAATGGCATCCATACACGAAGTTTAAGGACTGTGGGGGGCCAAATGAGCTGTCCACTACATTTTTCTGGTAGTTTAAAAATCTCTAACAATTTTAGGGCATCTTAGAGTTTGGTGTTTAATTTTTAAATTTAAATGCTTCTGGAATAATGGAGATTCTTGTAAAATGCAGAGAGGAGAGTTGAGTCTTTTCTACTGGTGTTGTACCTTCCATCCGTATTTTTGAAAACACCACGATAATTGTGAGCGTTTAAGATACTTGAGAGTGTCTCTGCCTGAGTGACTTTATGTCTAGTAAGAATTTAGATATGAAGTCATCTTCAGAATATTGCAGATCACAAACCACGCTATATTAATGGGAGATCTATACGTGCCATGATATACCAACATTGCTTAGGGCAATTCATAGTAAATCTGTGGCTACCAGGACATCTGCTACTAAACAGCCATCTCTCCATGGAGTACGTTGTTTACCGTAAGTTACTCTGAAAGAGGTGTCATATTTCTTGATTCTGACATGCTGAAAAAGTGAGTGCTGGAGTATTTGACAGAGTGAGCTCCACTTGCGTTTTTTTTTTTTTTTTGTTCAGTCAGTTCTTTGCAGCTGCAGGCAGTGTCTGGTATTTCAAACTGTAGTTTGAAATATTTCAATAGGGCTGATAAATGGCAGGTTTTCATGACTCAAGTTTTAGTATTATGAATGTTCTTTGTCTTGTCTAATTCAGGTTGAATATGAAGGCTTAAAGCATGAGATTAAACGATTTGAGGAGGAGACAGTGTTGCTCAATAGCCAGCTAGAAGATGCCATCCGGCTGAAGGAGATTGCTGAGCATCAGCTGGAGGAAGCTCTGGAAACTTTAAAAAATGAAAGAGAGCAGAAGAACAATCTGAGGAAGGAACTCTCCCAGTATATCAACCTCAATGATAGTATGTATAATAACCATATTAATATATCAGTAGATGGATTGAAGTTTTCAGAGGACGGGGGAGAGCCCAACAATGACGACAAAATGAACGGACACATCCACGGGCCTCTCGTGAAACTCAACGGTGACTACCGAACTCCCACGAGTAGGAAAGGAGAATCTCTGCACCCCGTCTCTGACCTCTTCAGTGAGCTCAACATATCAGAAATACAGAAACTGAAGCAGCAGCTCATGCAGGTAAGAGCTGAATTTAATGTCCTGAAGTGTTTAGACACACGTCCTCTGAACCTTAGTGCCAGTTTTAGAATGATTATTGCCAGTGATGTTTTTGACCACGTGTGCTTTTTTCAGACTTCTACTTTTGTGTTTCTTCATATCCAGATTTTGCTAGAAATATCCCTAGTAAACAGAGTATCTGTCTGCAAAAAAGTCAGTGTGATCTGAGTAGATATTTAGTGCAAAGAGGAGAAAGGGACCTAGCTGCTGGGGTTGAGAAAGGTTAGATTCTTCTTTTTCTCCTGCTTTGATAATGACAGATGTCCCTGAAATTGCAAGTTGAAAAAAATATTCTTCAATACGACCAAAGCTATCTCGAAAAAACCCCACTAAAATACAGGCAGGCTTGATCGTGCTCCCTTGCAAGTCAGAGGGAGTTTTTGCCATTGAATTGAACAGCTTGAACAAGATTTGGCGTGGTGTCAAGGGAGAACAAGAGGAGAGGAGCGCTCCTCTTAATAGCCGTGCACTGGGAGAGCATGTGGCGTGTGAGATGTCACAGAGCGCCCTTGTCCGCGCTGGCAGTGCCGGCGGATGCACAGGCTGCAGGGGGTGCCTTGGGGACCGTACAGCCACTGTTTGTTCTCTGTTCATCCAAACCCAGCCCAGGCACAACCAGAATAGGAGCCTGGGATGCAAGCCAGAGCAAAACTCAAGCTGCCAGCCTCGATGTTGACATCATCTCAGAAGGGGTACAGTGCCACACAGAGAAAGGGTCCTGCTGCCCGAGCTGTAGAGCATCTTGTCTGCCACAAGAGCTTGAAAGATTTTGGCACCGTCAAGGAAACATCCAGCATTTTCTAGCTTCAGGCTTCTAAATAGTGCCTCTTCTAAAGAGAAGAGTAGTTGTGAACCCCTGACTGCTTAAAATGTAAAAGGTGATTTGGAAGTAAAGTAGAGCAAACCCAGTTTTCCGTGCTTGCTGGAGAACAATAAATCCCTATGTCATCTGTCCTATTTGTTAATTGTTTTATTTACTTCATTGCCAAACTCACTGTGGGAAGTTTTGATCTGAGCTGTGACATGGAGAACACTGATGACATCTAGTGCTTTTCACAAATAACTCTGATGCAAACCATACATAATTTAAATGGGAAAGCTTGGAATTTAGAATTTTATATAACTGAAAAATTCTGTCAAAATTTTCCAGTATCAAAATGTACACAGTGTGTATGTTTTTGTATGTATGCATATAGACAAATATGCATGTGTAAGTACATGTAAATGTATCTCTATAATATGTGCACATAGGCATTATATGCAGCTTCTAATTTGGCTCAGAAATACACTGTTAAAAATTTTGAAAATGCAGTTTCAAAGGAAATGCTTTGAAATGTTTATATTTTAAAATACAGTGTAAGCATTTTAAATCATAATTTACAATGAAGTTTATGCAATATAAATTTGGAGTGAAAGCTGATCAGAAATTAAAAAAAAAAGAAAGGATTACTTTGTTCATGTTTTATCTTGATTGTACTAAATTAAATATTGAGCTTGATGAGTCAGCAGGTTTCTTTACTTGAAAGACACTGGAATTGATGTTATCTTCTCTGACTTAAAAGCTTATTTATTTTAGATTTGTTAAACAAAGAGGCAGCCTTCTGACAGTCACTAGCCACAAACTCAGAATCCCAGAAAATAAATATAGCCATTTTGGTCATAACATTTTTTGGTGCTGGACCCCAGTACCTTCATGCCACCAGTCGATACCATTGCTTGGCATTCTCATCCTGTTAAAAGGTTTATGGTTTAAAAAGAAAGATTAGATCTAGATGAAAGCCTAATTTCTTTAGATACTAAAAAGACTGACTGCGAACTACTGGTGTGTACGTAGTAAAAGGTGATCATCTTCACTGTTGGGTTGCGTCAGCTCATCTTGGGTCATACAAATTAAATGTGAAAGATACCTCCAAAAGTTTTCCTTGAGCTAGATAGGAGACTTAATTGGGTTTAAGTTGACAAAAGGTAATTAAAAAAATGTTAGATTTTTTTTTTCCTCCTCTACAGTCTCTTTGCCATGTGGTGTTTGTTCAGCCGTATCTCAGTATTTGGTACATGTTCCTTATGCTCCTTCAGTGCAGCTGAAGAGGGTGCACTATGATAGAGTTCCTGAAAGAACTGACCCTTTCTTGGGAACTATTTTTATGTCTACAGGACAGCAAGTTCAATTTTTTAAGAGAAGCAAACTTCAGATTTGCGATTTTGTAAATGTGTGGCATATTTTCTTAACTTCTCAGTCTCATGAAGAAGCCTATGACAGATATAATTCCTTCTGCAGCTTTAGGTTGCTGCTGCTTCATGAGCTATGCTGGTCTCTAGGAGATCTCTATTTGCAACTATTCCCTTTACATATTTTATATCCTCAATGTAACAAATGTCTTGCTGAAAGTTCTCATATTCTGAGATTTTCTCAGGATAGCTCAAGGCTTTCTGCTCTCCATGTTTGTTGCCCAGTGCTTAGGACTCCTCTCTTCTTTCTGTGCTCATGCTTTCCCTATTCTGAGGCCAACATCATATTTGGAAAACTTAAGTTCCATTAAGAAAGGAAATAAACCCTCATGCAGCCCAGTCTCTGACACTGCTCTTCAGCTGCCTTGTACTCTCTGACAAATATGATATGGCTGAGATTCAGGGTTCTTAAACTGAGTTCTATTGTTTGTTCCAGAATCCTCTAGGACTTGTTCACTGAAATTCTGATATTATTTTAAAAAACTTTTAAAAAAAGGTGGGTAAAATTGGTTTCCATAATTGCAAACTATAGAGCAAATTGGGAAGAAAATCTCCTCAAACTGAAATCTTTGCAGGGGGAGGATGCATTGCAAAATAAGTACAGATACTTTTAAATTGCTTTTATTTTAAGATTATGAGAGGCTTTTATGCAGCTACCAGTTTCAGTGCCCAAAAACCTTCATACCAACTGGGCTGAAAAAAAACTGCAATTCCCATAAGTTTCTGTGGTGGAAATAAGAGTATAGTATTGTTTAGAACAAGAAATATCATTACCATACTAGGGAACAGCAGAGTCATTAATATTCCAAAGGTGTGCTCAGGGCTCAGCTGGAGCTTCAGGGGTTTTTCCCTTGGAAGTGGGAGCACGCATTTAAAATTTTAAATGGAAGCAGATTAGCTTCTATTACTGGGCGAGAATGAATAACGTAGTAAATCTATGTATTTCCTTTTGCCTATTGTTCAAGTTGATAGATGGGTTTTAACAGTCACGTGTTTTCTCCGGGAAGAATCCTTTCTATTTGAAAAGTAGTACATTTCCAGAACACATTTATGTTCAGCAGAGAAATTATCATCAGGATCCAAATTAGCTCAGTTACAATTTTTCTTCATGATCGAGTATGATGGCTGAGATCAGTAATCCTGCAGGATCAATTCTGTCTGATTAAATTAAGTGGGCACTGAAGCACTGTGCTGCCTTATCGCCCGGTTGTTATCTCAAGGGAAAGGCTCTCTGTCTCTGCAAGCTCTGTATTTATTTTTACACCAGTGCAATCTACAGTGAATTACCTTCTTTGGTGTGAACATACCCACAGTGGACCCGTACACTTTATTAAGCCAACTGCCTTTGGTGTTGTCGTGGTTTTGTCCACCAGCCCATCCCTGGGGCTGAGGATGGTTTTGTCCAGGTAATTTCCGGATAAAAAGGACAATCAAAAGCAAAACCACGACAAGTGTCTTCTTTAGTATCCGTACAATTTCTCACTATAAGGTAAGATGGCCCTTTAAAAGAGCCAAAACACCGATTTTTTGTGAATATGCATCACTCACCAGCCTGAAGGACTAAATATCTTCATTATCTGACAAGGGTAATGTATCTAACACTGAAGCCTTTCCTGGAAAAGAACCCAGGAAAACTAGTGAAGAGATTTCTGCTGGGTTGATCTCTGAGGTTTCCCAGGACAGATCTGACCCAGAGATCTGTAGGAAGGGGTCCCCTTTTAAGAAGATGCACTTGGCAAAAGGGAATTTTGCCATATTTTTGATTTTCTCAACAAGAGTGGACTGACACAGAGGAGGGGGTGGGGTGGTGAGCAACAAGGAGGGTGGGAAGCACCCAGGGACAGTGACAGGGGAACAACAAATAGAGAAGGGTACCAAAAGGCTTGTGGTTCTTGGCTGTCCTCTTCTGCATAGACTATGTAGTGCCAAAAATGGAACTCCTTATATCTAAGGAGATAGACTCTTCCTGATTCATAAAATAATAATGTGGTTTGGTCCTGGTTTTTAGATTCTTAAGTTGTCAGTCCCCTGTTCCCAAAAAAAACTAGGCTGATTTTTTTTTTTTTTAGATGTTTTCAACATGGCTTCTATTTTTATTCATACAGTTTCTGCCTGCAGTTGATTTCAGATTCTAATGGAGGCCATGGTTTGAAAGCCTGTCTGTAAAACCAGGGGATCACCATATGCTTTAATGTCTTAGTACTTCTGAGCAGCAGCCACTGCTCAAAAGCCTAGTTTTTGAGAAAACAGGAGCCTGAATCACTGCTTGGAACATTTTTTGAGATGGCATTAATACCCTCTCTGTTTCTAAAAGGCTTTTCTTTTCCTTTGCTAAGATCCACAGTGGCTAATTTGACTCTCTTCCAAATACCACTGATAGGGAAGGAAAGGTTTGGGTTTTTTTTAAAAAAAGGTTCTTTTCAGAACAGAAAGCTTTTAATTCTCAGAATTAGTAATTCCACCACTAATAAAGGGAATGTGGAGAATGCCATTTTCACTGCATGTATAAACACACTGCAGCTAGAACAGAGAAAGAGCAGTAAGACTGATAGGCCCAGGGTCCTATGGAAAAGCCATGAAAGCAAGAAGGATCCTATCTCCATATGCCTTCCCCTGCTTCCCGGTTCACAACTCAGAATAGGACAAAGGCGCAGGAAAAAAGTTGGAGCATTGCACTTAAAACCTGAAATGCGAGTCTTTCAGGGGTGTTATCACAGGTTGCAAATACTTGAGCAGATCAAAGTTGTAAGTTTGTCTTGTTCACTTACTTTAAGGTGCTGTGCATTAAAACTTCTAGAGGTGTCCTCCATGACCTCTTCTCTTGTTCAACATCCACATTTCTATGTGGATATTCAGAAAAGAACTTACTAGGTCAGAACCAGTGGGTTGTTAGTTATACACAAGTCCTGGTTTGGCCTTAAACAGAGGGATTTCACTTGCAGTTGAGTGGATGGGGAGCCCTGGGAGTTGCCCGTGCTCAGTCTCTGATCTGTATTACTTTTCCACACTGCAGGTTATTGAATCTGTGGAAATGTACACAGCTATTTGTTTACTGTATTTGCCATAATGAAATTTTGCAACAGTTCAAAGATATAAATGAATATTGTGAAAGATTGGTAGAACTATTAATGGGAAATGTAAATTCAAACTCCACTGAGAAATGGGTATGTACCAGTAGAATGGTTTATAGTTGACAGTGATGCAGTTCCTCTGTTCAGGGAACATATGTCCCAATAAATCACTCAGTGTTTAGTAATTTTTTAGTGGGCAACATGTAAAATTGTGACCTAGTGATATTGCAAACTGTAGCAGAGGCTGGGATCTCCCACATCTCTGAGAGTTACACAGATCTGTGACTTAATTTTATGGTTTAGGTGTATATGGCTAAAATCTCTCGAAAGCACTCAAATTGTGTACACCTTGTGGGAATGCAAGAAATTAATGTGACTTCAGAGCTTGGTATTCAGCGTGGGTAGGACAAGATCGTGGGTTTCTTACTTTGACTCTGTTGCAGGTGGAGCGAGAGAAGGCCATTCTCCTGGCCAACCTTCAGGAGTCTCAGACGCAGCTGGAGCACACCAAGGGAGCCCTGACGGAGCAACACGAGCGAGTCCACAGGCTCACGGAGCATGTCAATGCCATGAGGGGACTGCAGAGCAACAAGGAGCTGAAAGCTGAGCTCGACGGCGAGAAGGGCCGAGACCCCGGCGAGGAAGCACACGACTACGAAGTGGACATCAACGGCTTGGAGATCCTAGAATGTAAATACAAAGTAGCTGTTACTGAGGTGATAGACCTTAAAGCAGAAATCAAAGCCTTAAAGGAGAAATATAATAAGTACGTGGAAAACTACACTGAAGAGAAGGCCAAGTATGAGAGCAGAATCCAGACATATGACGAGCAGGTGACAAGCCTGGAGAAGTCGACCAAGGAAAGCCAGGAAAAAATGGTCCACATGGAAAAGGAGTTACAAAGGATGACAAGCATAGCAAACGAAAACCATAATACCCTCAACACTGCCCAGGACGAGTTGGTGACATTTAGTGAGGAGCTGGCTCAGCTCTACCATCACGTCTGCCTGTGCAACAATGAGACACCAAACAGGGTCATGTTGGACTATTACAGGCAAAGCAGAGTCACCCGCAGCGGGAGCCTGAAAGGACCCGACGACCCTCGAGGTCTCCTTTCCCCACGACTTGCCAGACGGGGGGTGGCATCACCCGTAGAAGCCAGGACCCCAACCGAGCAGGTGACTAAAGAGGCCCCGGAGCCCAGCAAGGAACAGAGCCCAACAAAAACACCTACCATTTCTCCTGTCATCACAGCCCCTCCTTCCTCCCCCGTCTCTGACACCAGTGACATCCGCAAGGAGCCCATGAACATCTACAACCTCAACGCCATAATAAGGGACCAAATCAAGCACTTGCAGAAGGCTGTGGATCGGTCGCTGCAGCTGTCGCGCCAGCGGGCTGCGGCTCGGGAGCTGGCGCCCATGATCGATAAGGACAAGGAGGCCTTAATGGAAGAGATACTGAAACTGAAATCACTCCTGAGTACAAAGCGAGAGCAGATCGCGACCCTGAGAGCAGTGCTGAAAGCCAACAAGCAGGTAAGGTGTTCACAGAACTGCCAGAAGAGTCTGTTATTTACTCGAGTCGTTTACAAGCTCTCCCAGGAGTATTTTGGAGGCGAGGTTTTACTCACAGGTTATTTAGCCTCTCAATCAGGGCAAGGGCAGACCTTTGTTCCCTCCCTCCCTGCCTCCTCTTAAAGCACTGTAGCTCTGCTTTTCTCATCGGAATGCAAGAGGCTGCAGCATCATTGTTCCAGGCTGCCTGTGACTTTTCTCATCTAAAAAGTGCAGTGATCACCACATGGGGGCATGAATCCTGGTTAACAGCTTGGCATACTATTAGCTGATGACAGTGGTGGGATGTTGAAATTCCCAATAGTCAACTATTCTGAAGTTACAATTTTGAGTTTAATTGATTGTTGCATCTGTAACTGCATTTCTATGGTACTGGGGATTTTTAAATTGCAGCAATATTTCAACATACATTGAGACTTTTATAGCATTTTCCCCCCTCTGATACAACACATGTTAAATATTAACTCAAGTAATTAAATACCATCTCTAGCTAAGCAATAATAGCTTTGAGCAATTATATGTGGGTTTTCCATGTAATTAAAACGTAATTAAGATGGAATTGATGTACATGGGTTTAGATTATGTGATTCCAAATTAAAGATTTTTCCCATTAGCATAGAGCTATCATTTATTTTTTGCTACTACCAGAAAATCTAGCTCAGTCCCACTCTTTTATTGCTGTCAGAAAAAATGCATTATCCTAAGGCGTGCTCACTGAAATGGGAAAGATAGATTTGCTGACAAAGGAGCTTCTATTAACTAAACTTTTATTTATTGGATAGCAGCAGAGATATTGGAAACTGTACAGCTGGCTGCAGAAACTTGCAATACTGTTCACACAAAGCTAATAACAACTTCCTCAAACTTTCAAGTTAAAAGACATAATAATATAAAGGGAAGGAGAAATTTGAAGTTAGAGTGGGGAGAGTGATTTATTATGTGCCAGCCTCAAGTGGTGGGTGTATCCCAGGACCCAGAGTACATCTCATGATCAAAAAACCGTAAGTGAAGATTTATCCTCTTCAGCTCTTCCCTTTCAAAAGAACAAGTTTCTAAGCAGCAATATGCTGGGGATACTTCTCCCTTGTGGGTTTCAGTTTAGATGAGCCTACAGAGGGTATCTGCTTCAGTTTTTCACGTTTTCTCTGTGACCACAAGAGCTATTGTTTGGGTTTTTTTTAAAATAAAAGCCTTCCCTGAGTCCTGGTGAAGCTGACATTAATATGAAACTGTCTTTTCATCTCTTACACAGCATGGTAAGACACTGCTGGTGCCAAATGTAGCAGGGCAGAGCTGCAGGAAGTCCTTTCAAAGAGATAACCTGGCTCATCCTCAGCCTCCAGAGCAGCCACATCTCACCTCATTTTGCTCTGTGACAATAGTGTTACTGTATTTGTTGGCAATCCAGACAGAGACACTTCAGGTGAAGCTTTTTTAGTTGAAGTAATATGGGAAAGGAGGATGAGCACAGCCAGATGTACTGTAAAAATGGCAAGACCTGGCTTTCCTCGAGCATCTCACCTTTCAGGTCTGGGCAGGGGGGTGAAGACCAGCAGCAGACCCTGGATCTGATATTTTGGACTGTACTTAAGTAGTGAAAAAACACCCTTAACTAGGGAAGCACGGGCACTATCCAGTTACCATCGTAATATTGTCAAATAAGCATTTTAGTCTTAGGCTGGGCTTTAAAAAGACTGCACAAAACTCTGTAACATGAAAAAAGAGCAAGATTTGCTCTAAAAAGCTGCAAACCTAAGACTGGGAAAATGGATTATTAAATCAATTACTCTTGAAAGCAATGCACAAAGGTCTTGCTAGCTTGCTTGTTTACCTTGTCTTGATTTATGTGTCCATTTGTTTGTTGCCATAATTACCATGTCAGCACCAGGTTGGTGGAGCAAACATTAACAAGTAGCATAAATAAGGAAGTAATATCAAATTAATGATGCTATAACTTTTAGTACCAGTTCAATAATGGGTTTGATTTCGATTTCTAATGGCAATCAGAAAGCAAAGCTGGCTATGATGGGAATTTAATATCCTGAAGTTATGATGGAGAACTGATTGGTAGTTTTTCATAGGTAAATAATTTTATGAGAAGGAGTTGAGTCAGCAAGATTTTCACAACTGCATTAACAGTAACTATGGTGTCTTCAGCTCCCATAACTGAGATGCCCATAAAAGTCCTTCAGAAAAAATAACTTGATAACCCCAGACATACAGAATCTTATCTACAAACAAATGCCCTGATATTATATAGAAAGAATACAGTAGAATTTCTGGGAAAGTGAGGCTCAGTGAAAAGACCTGCTACCATTTACTATTTCAGCACTAAAATAACAGGCTACTTTTCTGCTTTCTTGTGTGAAAAATAGAGACTTACCACTGTAGGATTAACTATTCATTCAGCAACAATTTTTTTAGTTGGTTTGCTTCTCACACTGCTAAAGTAAAGTAAATGGGATACCAAGTCATCTCAGAAAATGAGATTTGTTCATGGGCTTCAGGACGAAGGTGGCAACCTTTAGGCAGCAGAGTTTGGGCAAACATCTCTTCTGTAAGGATAAAAGAGTGGGATAAAAAGGACACTGTTAGTTCTGGCAGTGCTTGGGGCCCTGGGGCTCGTGTGTGTGCTCACCTCAGCCTATGCAGCTCCATGGCTGGGTTTTGGGGACAGGTAGGGGGATGTGCTCTGCATTTCCCAGCAATCTTTTTTCCTTTTTAGTGTTTCACACCCTGCTGGAGTCCAGGTGTTGGAGCCTTCTGCTCCCTCCCAGCCTTGCTGTCAATTCTAGGTGACTTCTCCTCCTCTGCAAACACTACATGCTCTGTGAGCCATCCTGTATCTGCAGGCGGCTCACTGAGAGGCTGAGCAGTCATTTGCCCAGTTCCTCAGCCTGACCGTTCTGACAAGAGTGTCATTTGCACCTCTGCTGTCTTACTGCAGTATTGGCTTCAGTGAAGAGTATTCACGCATTTTTTTCCGTGTTTTCATCTTTTTTCTTGTGCCCTCCATTTCCTTGTTTGTTGATCAGAGGTTGCATTTTTATGTGGAACAAAGTTATCTGATTTTTCTGATAGAATTTTGTCCTTAACCACAGCTTGAAAACAAATGCTTCAGAAAGAGCTCTTAAAAACAAAGCCAGGTTCTGGGGATCTGCTTCCTTCTGGCACCCACTAGTTGAAGATGCAGGCTCTTGTTTGCCCCATCCTTCCTTTCTGAGCGCTCTCTGAATGCCCCATTCTAGATTATCTAAATCTAGATTACCCCACAGAACTGGTTTCAGGCACAATCATACGTATATGGCTCAATGGATACCATTTTGGAGATTGGCGGAGGTGGGGAACAAATAGAAACAATTTTGACAGTAGCTGGTGCTGGAAGAAGAGTGACATGAAACTGTGGCTTCAGTTCATTTTGTCCCTGTTGTCTTGGCACAGTCCAGCAGTCCAGCTGAGGTGACCAGACACATAGGTGTCTCCAAAAGACGGAGGCTGAGTTCCTCTTCTACCCTCAGCCCCACTCCCCGTTCCACATTCTGGCTTCAGGGTGATTCAGGCAGATTTTCTGCCTCTTCAGGCTCTCTAAACTGGCTCATAGTAAGCACAGAAAAAGCCAGCAGGTTTCTTTTTTTTGCAAAGGGTAGGGATGGGTAAAAGCTAGGTAATTACTCTTCTGGTGGCAGGTAGCCAATATAGATTGACTTAGCTGCAGTGTAAAATGGCAGCTTCTGAGCTGAGCAGTCTGACAGAAATTGGCTTCAGTCAGCATCCAGATCCCAAACCCATGAGCTGTGGGTAACCTGAGCATCTGCACCATCCGGTGCCCACTGGCTCTTAAAAGGACTTGCTCAACTTCTCATCTGGCCCTGGCTGCAGGTTTCCAGCAGCAGCTTCCTCAGCTTGTGTCCCCCTTCTCTCTCTTGCTGTAAACCCAAATTTTCTGTCCATTTTATTTGCTCCTCTAGCAGAGCACTTGTGCCCATTTGTTCTTCCCTTTGCAGGCTTTCAGAAGGGAGACCCTTGACAGCCTGCACAGGGCTGTGCTCAACATCTTGGCTGGTGCACAGAGAGCCACGAGACACTTTCCATAAGATTTTAAATTTATGGGTTGTTTTCTATAAGTTGTTTTATGGGAAAATTTAATTGGAGGAGAAAAAGGTTTGAAGATTTGACACAGTCCTTCCTCTGGTCCTCTTATTCACCAAGTAAATGATATTTCTATGCTATTTTTCATCCTGTAGTATTTTGTATCCATTTAACTTACCCTGACATCCAGACTAAAATGTAGGGATCACGATCTGTCTGATCATTGTACATAATTTCAGTGACGTGTAAATTACTGGGTTTACAGGGAGTATGTAATCCCACTGCTGAAATAATGCAACAAAATAAAATATAAATAAGACTAGCATTAGATGGCACTTATCTTTAACTCATTTTCATTCCTACACAGCAGCAAAAAAAATCTTTACATGAATCCTGTGTTTGAAGATGAGGTATGATAGGTTAAGGGATATGGGGCTGTATTTCTCCTACAAAGCAAAGACATCTGAATTCCTGCTTTAGGGGCAAAGCAGAACTCAGTTTGAGCAATAGAGTCCACCTGTGCTCTCATAAATCACTTCTGCCTCATTAATGACCTGAAAATTCAAACAAATCTGATTTAATCATAACTGTTAAACAGGAATTTTTCCTCTGATGCACTGTTTCCTGGATTTCCATTCAAAAAAAGTGGATTTATTAAACATAGTTAATCCTTCCTCTCTATGTTAATTTATGAGCGTACATTTTTGGTCGTGGCTGAAAACAGAAAGAAAGCTGATGATTTCTGCTTTATCCTGCCAAGGCATAGGATGGTGTCTGCATTGTACCAAAGCATATATCAGCAAGGTTAAAAAAAGCTGAATGATTTGAATATATCCCTAAATGGTTAATATTTTTAGCATTTTGATGATTTCAAATTTAGATTGGAAAAACACATCTATTTAAAATGGCAGGAGGTTACTACTAGTGACTTTTTAAAATCTTTTCTCTTAATGTAAATTAAGAGAAAGCAGAGAATATATTACTGTTTAGTATACAATTAAAAATATTTTAATGTTCTTGTTGCTAGCCATGCTATTTCTTCAGACACAAATGAATAAAGTTTTATTTTGGTAGGAGATTCTAATATGTCCTTTTGTTTAGAGACATTGTTAGTGGGAAATGTATTGAGTTTCAGAAAACTGAGCTTAAAATTGGTTTCAAACTGTTTGGCCATTACCATATTTTGTCCTGTTCCCTTGCTGATTGCTTTAAACTAATGTTCTCCTACACTTCTCTCACCTGGTGATGATTCAAGAATCTACAAAATCACCAGGGAAAATTGGTTGCCTATATGAAATGCTGCAACTTATTATGCACTAAACAACGTCAAAAAAACAACCATAACCCTCTCTGAGTAAAGGTAAAAGGAAATAAATTTTCTTCATCTCGTGCAAAGGCGATAATTTTAAATGTCTCAAAGCAGCAGTAGGTATAAAGCCTCTATAAAACTATGTATTTTGAATAACTTCAAAACAATACTAAACTCATAGGTAAAGCAGAAAGTTCAAGTCTTGCAAGGTTAAGACAAATGTAACTATTAAAAGCAGTAAGGTAGTAAATTAAAGAAATGTAACAGATAAAACTGGAAAAAAAAAAGAAAGTAGCAAAAATTTAGGAATAGGACAAATACAAGCCTTTTACTTTCCTGTTAAATGAAAGTTGTAATTTACAGAGTTTGTTTGGTTTGGTTTTTGTTTGGTGGTTTTTTGTTTTGTTTGGAGTTTTTTGTTTTTGTTTTGGTTTGGTTTTGGTTGTGTTTTTTTTTTTATGTAGTGGTTAAAACTGCCAAAATAATGCTACTTTGCACAGCAGTAAGCATTGCCAGTTCTCAGACATAAAAGCAAGCTGTCAGGTCCTGGCTGTCCCCAGGCCCAAGGAAATGCACAGCTGGCAGGAGGCGTGAGGCCAAACAGTTTGGGTCCTAACTTGTCTGCAGAGGCTGAGCCTCATGTGCTCTGCATCCTGTTTGCACCATGGCCAGGGCACACACCTGCTTGCTGCAGCTCAAACAACATGGGAGCAGTTCCTAAAGCTGCAGTAACATATTCACTTGCCTGAGTCCTCAACCTACAGCTGCACAGTTTTGCAGAGACGCTTAAAGTGCTGAGTTGTTGCCTGTGCGCTGAAACGGGCTTTGTCCTTTCAACTGCTTTCTCCCTTTCCTGGTTTCATGGAGTACAACTTAAAAGAAGACATTAAAGTGTGCAGTACAATGAAGATCAGGTCTAACTTCTTTTACTGTGTGAATGAAGAAGGACATTAAAACCAAAATCAGACAAGGCATCTTAGCTGTGATCAGGTATCTGGCTCATAAGCATATACCCTTGTTTGTGTTTTTAGACAGCTGAAGTGGCCCTTGCCAATTTGAAGAATAAATATGAAAATGAAAAAGCAATGGTGACTGAGACCATGACCAAACTACGGAACGAATTAAAGGCTTTGAAGGAAGATGCAGCAACCTTCTCATCCTTGAGAGCAATGTTTGCAACCAGGTAAGGGAAATGGTGTCACCGTCTGGCTCAGCACTGCAAAAACAAATACGTGTGTACCAAGTGACAACCGACTTAGCTGTGTATGTTGGGTGCTTAGGAGGGGAGAGAAATTATTTTCTGCAAGGTCAGAGGTTTGCTGGATGAAGGTGAATGAGTCCTAGAATGCACACTGTGCAAAACTTGCAAGCTTTCAAGTGCTACTGAGCTGCATGTCTTGAAAAATAAAGCTGGAGAATAGCAATGTCAATACAACCTTGAGGAAAGTGTTATAAATGCCAATATATGCTTGCAATATATTTGCATTTATAGAGCTTTTTAAAGTGGAAATCAAATAGTAGATTTATGTGGCTGATTTTCCCATTTAGAAGTATGTAGTGATTCTGTCATGTAAAGCTATCGTGTGGTTAATGATGATCTTCAGAATCCCATGTTTTCATTACAATGAAATTTATTACTTACCACTAGTAAAATCTATTTCATCAACCAGCCTATGCTGTAATCCAGTGCTAATAATTGTAAGGCCACTGTAATTTCCCACTCTAGCATGAATTCTTATTTTCTCCCACTGTAATGTTGAATTTATTATCTTCTCCTTCACAAAATAAGTTTCACTCATCTTCTGTAACATAGTTCATCCTGGCAGGATAGTAATTAATCATCTTTGATCTTTCCTTCTCCCACATCTTCTTCAGAGGAGCTTTTGGTTTTACACTGAATCACAGAATCGAGTAGGTTGGAAAAGACCTCTGAGATCATCAAGTCCAACCTATGACCGGACACCACCATGTCAACTAGACCATGGCACTGAGTGCCACGTCCAGTCTTTCCTTAAACACTGCCAAGGATGGTGGCTCCACCACCTCCCTGGGCAGTCCATTCCAATGTCTAATCACCCTTTCTGTGAAGAAACTCTTCCTAATGTACAACCTAAAACTCCCCTGGCTCAGCTTAACACTATGTTACGCAAAAATAAATTTTTTTAAAGATCAATATTTTCATCAATAAATTCTTAAATCACAACTACACAAGCAAATGATTATCCAGAAGAAGCTATTCTGTTAGGTTAGGACTTTTTTCCCCCCTTATGGTCAAATACAATGCAGGTTTCTTCTTTATGCTTTAGTCCACAAATGATAAGACATGGTGCCTCATGTCAACATCCCTCCAGTGCTCCCTTTGGTAAAAAGGTGCTGTCTCACCACTTCCAGCCTTTTAAAGTCCTTTGTTGCCTAGTCACAGTGGCAGCAGCAGCTGGGAGAGGTGGGAAGGAACGAGAAGGGACATTTATGTGTCGTGACATTGGTGCTGTGTACAAATTCATCATAGGTTCATCGTCGGAAGAGTTCGTGTAGTGACATAATGGAAATGAAGACCGAACTCAGCAGGTGGTGTGAACCAAGGTAGCCTGATTGATTTCATTGGCATATAAAGATTTTCTTCAAGAAAGGAAAGCTCTGTGTGTGTATTAGAAATGCATGTGTTGATCTTTACTTGCAAGCTCATTACTCTAGGAAATACATGAATGTACTAACTCTGTAAGAGTCCCTGGAAGTCCGGAGGAGAGGAGTGGCATCGTGAGCATAAAGCAAACAAGTGTCTTGCATGGAGCATAAATCATCAACCTACGAGGTAAAAGTAGTTTGTGAAGATTTAGAAGTTAATTAAAGGGAATGTTAGATTGCTGGTGTACTGAATGCTCCTTATCTTATTTGGGCATCCTGAGTGCAGATTTATGTGGGTTTAGAGGCATATCCTAAAGCTGGGGGGGAGACAGCAGCATCTCTTCCATGAATATTAGGCTTAAATGATGCCACTGATCCAGGTACCTTTTCTAGATGTCTCGTGTGTAGGATGCATTGAAGCTTCTATTTCTCTTCTATGAACTATAAAGGGAGTCTGGTGACCTGCTGAGTTACAGATTTTCACTTTATAAATGTCCAGTGTTATCAGAGATAAACCCCAGTCAAAGCTGTTGGTAAACTCCATGCAGTAGTGATTAAACACTCAGTGCATGGCCTATGGAACGTATCCCTGCCCTTGAGGTCATAAGTTTTGCCCACTATTTTCTGAGCAGAGTTATAAAAAATTATTCACTACAAGATCTTGCACATCAGTGTGCTCCTATAGATTTTTCTGTTGTAAAATATTAATTTTCCTTCCTTAGCGTGGAGTTTAATGGCCTTTATAATTAAATCAATCCTCCTAAATGTTCAAATCATTGACTCATTCCAAACAGTCCATTTCGAAGAGCATTTGTTTAAATGACAGGAAGCTGATATATTCTAGAAGTCTGCTGAAGGAGAGAAATCTGTTTGAAAATACACTAAGATTCTTGTGCAGTAACATTAGGTGCAATAGCAAGCTCTAGCATAAAAAAGCAATTGTTTTGTCTTTAGTTGAATAAAACAGTGGTTTCTGTGGTTACAGTGCATCACATGGTACTTACTCCAGAATTTGCACCATAGGGAAATCATCCCTCTGATAGCAGAGTTGTATTAAAAATCTGAAAATGATTGCATATGCTGTTTGATAGAACAATGTCCTTTCACTTTCATAAAACATCCTTTTCTGTTCATTCAGTCACCAAATGGATGTTCATTCTGGTGCTGAACTGCATGGTTTCTTCCTTAAATGCACTGGATAAAGGTCACAACATGTTATAAGGAGAGCACAGGACATCTGTTTCTGGTCTGAACAGCAAAGATGGCACTTATCTCCAAAGCTCCCTTATGCAGAAAGCAGGAGCCCTCCTTTTTCTGTGTTTTTCCCTGACACTTGTTCATCCTTTCAGTCCCTAATTTCTTTCTTCAGTTCATCTTTGTCTCAAAAGTCCTTCTGTCCTGCTTATACTTCTGCTTTTCTGTTTTTCCTTCTGGGACTGCATTTTAACCCGGCCAAAAAAACTGATTCTGATCTCTACAGCTTCCTCCTTCCCTCTTCATTACCTTTGTGATCTCTTTCTGGGATTTATTTACTTCAGACCTGTCAAGAATATGTCCTCAATACAGTTCAAGCTCTCCTTTCCCTTAATACTTCTCAGAAAAACAAACAAACAAACAAACAAAACCATAAAAAAATTTCTTCTGTGGGATACGAGGGTTTGGCAAAGCAGAGTTGAAGTTTTTGTTTCATGCCAGAGCCATGTGTTGCCCATCAGATTTGCAGCTCCTGCCTTTAGCCTGCTTGTTTAGTCCTGGGCCACTTCTGGTATTCCCAGACCAGAGAAAATGGTGAGAGCCTTCCCTGCCCCTCCTGTCATTTCCTCTCACTCCATCCCTGAGTTGCTGACCCAGGGTGGGACCTGTGGGAATGTAAGGCAGTGAGCAGCACTCATCCAGGGGAAAAATGAAAAATAAATAATAAACTCTTTAAAATGTTCATTTTCTGGTCTAGATGTTGCCCTGTGGGAGGAAGGGAAGTCCCATGCTGAAGGAGAGAAGGAACTACTTTTAAAGCAGGAACCTAAAGAGATTCAGGAAGCTAATTTTACTGAGTCCCTACACACGCTTGCTTTCCTAGTCTAAAAAGAGATACTTAAAAGGAGAGAACAGGAAATATTACTTCTGATATTGCCATAGTCCTGACACTGCAGACATGGATTTTATTCTTCATCCATCAAGATCTTTTCTTATGATTAATATTTAAAGAAAAAAGTGTGCTGAAGAGATGGACTAGGAAGATTGGACAGGTCCTGGAGATGAGGAAACTTCTATTGAGCGGAAGAGAATTATGATTATATGGCTAGAGCAGGGAACTGTCACTGTCACTGGGTTTTAGCTCAAGCTCTGCTGTGATTTATGTTACCTAAATTACGCATAAGCCTGACTCGGTATTTGGTTTACATTCCTTGACGAGAGAGGGAGATGGAACTAGAAATCCCTTAAAATCCTATATAAGCTTCTTGGATCATTTCATAGAAAATAAGTGGGCTTATGTGTCTGTCTGCTTCCTTTCTGAGACAAGGGAAATGAGAAATAGGTGAAACCTTGGCTTTTGCTCTGGCAATAAGTAGACCAGCAGACAGCAAGAAAACAGTGCTGGTTATTTAATAATCACTTGTAGGCTACACCAGTCCTGGGGCGAGGGAAGAATTAGGAAAGAGCTCCGACTCGGGAGGACATAAATTTGTTATTTACCACTATTTGAGTTTTTCTGAAATGCTGTTCAAAGCCCTGGAGCATCCTGGAGATGTGCTTGGAACACAGTGGTCACTATCATGCCAGAAGTCATGTCTTTGAGGAGCTCTTAACCTTTTTCTTCCTCAGTATCCTGTGAGACTTCATGAATGTTTATCAAACGTGGCCGAAAGGCAATATGGATGTGTGTAATGCTTTTTTATTTTTTTAATTGGAAACACTTCTCTTTTTATCCCACACTTGCACATAGCTAAGAATATTTCAATGAAGGGAAATGCTGTGGCTGCAGGCAGTAGTTACCTCCCACTATATGGAATAACCTTCAATGCTGCAAACTTCAGGGAGACCTGAGACTGTTAATTCAGCAGTTTCTAAAGTTAATTATGGCCTGTACTTGACTGATTTAGGTTTAACCTTTCTGAACGCTGTTTCTCAAAAAAGAAAAAAAAAAGCTTGAGCAACAAAACCCAGAGACAATGGACCATGTGTTTGAGAAAAATAATAGGAAACTTCAAGCTGTGGTGGAGGTCAGATGACTGGAACTGCCCAAACAGTGCAGTGAACTGCCAGAAATGTGGGATTCCTGCTATGGGGAGATTTCTAGGAAGGACATATAATTAATTAGATGGGTTGGAAAGTGTGATTGGTTTTGTCTCAAGTGTGAGACCAGCTAACAACATCCAGTATATCAAGATTTCTTGAGCCAGCTTGATATAGTTCACAGCAGGCAACAAAAAGCAAAGCATGTTTGTCTAAGTCTGCTTTAGTAATATCCACCTTCATGGCACTTAGGCCTCTTAACTGTTCAGTTATGCTGTTTTACAAACCAGGTGTTGCTTTAAAAAATTTTCAACAGAAAACTGTTTGGAGAAAAAAAGATGTCTCCTAGACAAAGAGGAAAGTGGGAGAGAATAAGAGGTGGATACAGGATCCATCTGGTTACAAGAATGAGTCTTTAAGACTCTGGCAACACAGACATTAAAGTCAATTAATTTGAAATAGGAATTACTATAATCTACAGAATGCTGATTTCATTCTAGTATCTCTGTCAGGGAAACTGGCTTAAGCATCAATAGACATCTCATGGCTTGGAGCAGAAATAGGTATGCAAGTTCTCTTTAAGCCAACTAGCATTTCATAAATATCTCTCTACTTCAAGGTTTAAATAGCAACAGTCATGCTTATTAAGGTCCTGTGAAAGTAAGGTAATACTGAAACTGTAGATGAAACTCTGTCTGACTTAGTAATTTTGCTTCCAGTGCCTGAATTATTCAAAGGAGAGAGCAATATATATGTGTTTGTGTGTGAAGAATAACAGCAAATTTTCAAGCATACTTTGTTTCTGTTTCCCAAGGGGAAGATTAAAATTTCAGAGAAATTAGTTCCATCCCCTCAGTTAGCAATAATTCAAGTTTAATGCATCACACATTTTGATAAGGAAAACTAAAATAATTTTCTATGCTTATTTTCTGTGAGTGATACTGATAAAGTTACATCCTCATCCATTTACAGAATTGCAATTACAAAGCAAAACTGCTTGGATTTATACAGATCGCGTGGGAAGGAGATTTGGCAAAAGCCACATCCTTTAACATGCCTTGGATATTGCCACAAATCTCTGATGGTCAGACAGTATTGCTATCTCTGAATCATCTCTCTGCTGGCATACATTTATTGCTCTTGGTTCTTACTGATTAGATGCTCTTCTGCTAACAAACTGAAGCTACTGCGCTTCAAGAAATGACTTAAGACCATCTTGAAATGCCTTGCTCTTCCTGTTGACTTTAGGAATTATTGCTTAAGGCAGAACTAAATTGAATTTGGTCTTAGATATTAACAAAATCATAAGAAAGGCGGTTTTAGTTCTCAGAGTTCGAAAGCAAGCAAAGGGAGTTTTTCATGCAGATAAAGGAGTAAATGTGAAATAACTCCAGATGCAGGGTTTCCTGAATAGTACCTTTTAATCAGTTAACAATGGCAAATAACTGAGGGCTTCTCATTTCCAAAATCTGATGTGTTAAGTGTTCACACTACTTGCAGCCTTCTTTCGTGGAATTTTCTTGGAGTGGATTTTACTGTCTATAAAAAATAGTATTATCTAATTAATAGGCATTCTTATCTAACTTACTATCAGAACCAGCACCCAAAATTGTTATTTATGGTATAACATGGAGATAATCCCAAGCCTCCCCTCCAATTGCTTATTATCTGCATTAGAAATGTATTACATTATCATAGACCACTCTGTCAATATAGATACAGGTTCTCCTGCTGAATGGGAAGTGTTGGCATTCAGATCCAAGACCAGATCTGTTCAAAGTGGGAACAGAAGAATTCAGGCTGTCTCTGCTCCCAGGATTAGGGTCAGCGAAAGCTTGGATCTGAATCTGCCTCTGTAACTGAAGCCCAGGAACGTGCTCACAGATAGAGTTGGTTCTTGGACCGTTTCCCCAGATTTCTGCCTCGTTTGTCCCCCCAGGTGTGATGAGTACGTCACCCAGCTGGATGAGATGCAGCGGCAGCTGGCAGCTGCGGAGGATGAGAAGAAGACCCTGAACTCTCTGTTGCGCATGGCTATCCAGCAAAAACTTGCCCTTACCCAGCGACTGGAGGATTTAGAGTTCGACCACGAGCAGTCCCGACGCAGCAAAGGCAAGCTTGGAAAGAGCAAGATCGGCAGCCCTAAAGTAAGTGAGGAGGCATCAGCCACCGTGCCAAGCATAGACACTTTCCTCCTGCATAGTCAGGGCCCACAGCAACCAAACTTACTGGTCAGCAGTGGCACTCAGAGGAAAAGGTATGCATGCAGTGATCTTTACAGTACAGTGCAGTAGCCAGACTTTCATTAAAGTCGTTCACTGAATTGTAAACATAATGATTCTTTTTTTTTTAATTATTTTTATGTTTTGTTTTTGTACTTTGACTGGGGAAAAGGAGGTGGGGAGGGTGTGAATATGAAATTCAAAGCCTGGCAACATGTGGTTCTGATCCACCTACTCACTGTTATTTCCTCCTCCTTAATGCAGTATTCTGAACTATATTCTGTCAGTGTCTTAGTGCATCTTGTATGTCTTTAATATTAAGTGTGAATGTATTTTCTTTGACAAGTTTTCCTTAAGTTTTCCTTAGAGTTTTCTGTTATGAGCATCTGAAATAAAAAAAGGATTGTGCTCTATGAGAATTTCAGTGCTTAACACAAAAGAAACTGCATTTCTTTGTTAAGCTCTGGAGCTCAGTTGTTCTTTATCAGTTCCAAAACCATATGGATGTGTTCACTCAGATCAATTTTTCTACATGGGAGCAAGCAAGCTTTTGAAGGGGAATGGCTGCCATTCATAACCTAATGCAAAAATTTTTCTCTTCAAGCAGTGAGTTCTTGTCTTGTGACTGCCCTGCTAAAGCTCTACAGGTGTGGGGTCTCTGTTAGAGAAGACCAGATAATCTTTCCCTTTTCTCATATGCTCTAATCACAATGCAAAACCAAGAGAACATTTAGGGAACCTTGTACATGTCGACTCCAGGATGCTGATATATAACTCAACCTCATCTCCTCCTTCCCTAATGTGAACAAGTATTTCCAATGCAGGCAAGGTGTGCTGCTCTGGAAATGGCAGGGGGTGGCAACGTTAGTTGGTTTTTACCTGTTAAGCAAGTTAACATGATGTTCTCATTCGTGAGGCTTTGAAAGGTAATTAAAGTAAAACTCTTTTGTTTCCATATGTATTTTTCTTGGATCTCCTGCAAGACTATTCTCACCTTCCCTTTGTGATCAGAGCCATCCCAGGACTTCAGGGACCTACCTCCAGAAATTATTAAGAGCCCCCCCTCATCCCGCCTCCACAGAATCATATCTTCTGAGGGGCCCCCCTTCCATGAGTGAATTCATCCATGGGCACCGTCTCAGCAAGGAAAAAAGGTTAACCGTGGCCCTACCAGGTAAACATTTTTTCCTTGGATGCATGTGGTGCTGACTGGTTAGCAGAGCAGGGGACCCTCCCAGCACTGCAGATGCAATCTAATTTGGGCATCTTCTTGGGGACCTGAAAAGCAAAATGTCTCCTCCTACGTCACCTGTGGCAGGAGATGACATTCTGCTGGCAGCCGCCCAAACTGGTTTCAGATGCAGTGGGGAAAGTCCTGTTGTGGTATTAGGTGGGTGCAGTCCCACTGGCATCCACAGAGGCTGCACCCCTGTGCCTGGGTGGAGCTTAGTCTGGTGGTGATGTTGGTAGTCCCCTTGGAAGACACAAAGCCAACAGGACAGAGGAGTCAGGTGTGTGAGGACCAGCGAGGGAGTGACTGGCAGCATGCAGGAGCCTGTGCAGCATTTGCCTTCTGCTCACCCCGGAGCATTCAGTCAGCTTTTTCTGAAGGGTAATGTTAAACTCATAGAAGGCTTAGTTTATATAAATTGAATCATAAAGTTTATCTTTGTAGGAAGCTTTTGCTCCTAATTTCCTGCCAAAGTGTAGTATCCGCTTGGAACAAGGGATAGAAAGGAAATGGAAACTGGAATGCCATTTCAAAGGTTGAGACATTTTTCTTTGCCTGACAGACAAGCTAATAATTACTTTCCTTCTGTGCCTGAGCAGAACCTTTAGCCTTTAAATGTTCACAGTCCTGTCTGGTGGTAATCTTTTTTTCATTTTTTGTTTTGAAATTTGTTATATGCAAAAAAAGAATAAGTAGAAAACGTAGAAGCTAAACCTCTAAAGTGGTTTCTGCTCAAGTAAATGCTTATTCTGGAAAGCTGAGCGGGACCCTATAGTACGTTAAATTTCTCACCTAGTGCTATCAATATCACAGCTGCCTTTGAACCATGCAAGTAACACCCACTCCAGAGAAAAGTGTAAAACAGCAGAGAGTCTAAACAAGACATTTTCCTAAGGAGTGTTGCAGAAAATAAATCAAAAGAGCTGTCTCCTGAGGAGAAAAAGGTGTAAGTGGGAGGAAAGAATCATCTTGTAGAACATCACAGATGCGTGGACCACAGATTGAGAAACACTGACACAGTTTTTTTCCCCAGTAACAGAGGACAAAGGATGAAGCAGCCTGAAAAGTGGAATTGTCCAGAAAATCATGTTTGCCTGGAGTCTTACCTGTCACTTTAGGTACATCTCTACATATTCAGAGTATAAGGGTCTTGAGGCAGTACTACTGATTTATGTTATGGTTGTCCTTAGCAATCTACAACAGTCCCAGCTTTCTGAATGCATTTGTCAGAATTTTACACCATCACATGGCCTTAGGCTCAACCTGTGAGACTGACAGGTTCAAACCTGAGATATTTCTGAGCGCTCAGATTTCAGTGTTAGCAGGGCCCATGTTAGAATCAGGTTGAAGATTAAGTAGTGAATTTTTCAGTTGTTACCAGTTTCTGGAAGATTTCTTACTGTTGTTAACAGATGAAAGGAATGAGGCAGCAAGTAGAATTTTTTTTTTTGCCATCTGTCTAATTATCTGTTTCCTGAAGGAACAGTGAAGAATGTTATTCTTCTGCCTTTACAGAGAAGGTTTAAAAGCCTTGTATCAGAGAGAGTTTCTGTTCTCAGATGACTTGTGCAGTCAAGCAAGCCAGCAAGAAATGTAGCAACCCACACCTGCTTCTTCATCAGAGAGGGTGCAAAAGAGCAGCATCCAAACTCAAACACTATGGAGCAGAGCATAGCTTGGCTTGAGGCTGAGTCCTCAGGAGCAGAGTAAGAATGAATCAAACCTACATTAAATGGAAACATGCTTTGGTGTTTTTTCTTTTAAATTTGTGAACTATTTCCTTCACAGGAATATTTCACCCATTTTATGTGAGGGCTTCCCTGTCCTGTCATTAGCTCCCAGCATTGTGGGGACTGGGAGTTTGTAGCTGGGAATGCATTTGATGGAGACCAAGAGCCAAAATAACTGAAGTTGGCAGAGGGAGAAAGAGGGCAGGCTCCCCTGCCCCGTGCTCCCCATGCAATAGCAAGCTGTGCCTGTCTTTCTTTGGCACCTTCTTCTGGACTTGGTGCTTGGCAGAAGGGGTTGCCTTCACTGTTCTGGCCCCAGCTTTGGCTACTGCTAGTAGAGGGAAAGCTGGACTGCTTTTTGCTGCCTTCTTCAGGGGAAGACCAGCTGAATTGAAGATCTCTCAAGAAAGAGATTCTCATTTCCTGCTCGATTTCCATTTGATTGCCCTTACCTTTAAATCAGCAAGCATGTCCCTCTGATATCAAGCTGTGACAGCATGACTTGATCTGGGCTTATTAATTGAACTAATAGCTCCTAACTGCCCACAGGGGCTAAAAATACCACTCAGTCCTTTTTCAAAGTATTATGTTCTATTTCTCCTAGGTAATGGTAAGCACTTGGCTTTGCTGTGTGTTACTTTTTTGCTTCTGTTCTGCTAAGATGTATTTTTATACTTTCAAGTCTTTATTCTTCAGAGAGGCAGAAGCAGCTGGTACATATCCAGCACAGTTCCAGCCTACCTTTGTATGTGTTTGTGTTTGTTTTCATAACTACATGAAAAAGGGCATATAGAAAGCCTAATGCTCAGTTCAAATAGTGTGAAACACTATGAAAAATAACCTTTGCAGTTATATTGAATATAAAGTCACTAGGTGCCTCCTAATATACCAGAGTTCCAAACATGAAATATGGTTCTCTCAAATTCTTCAAGGAAATACCAAGACAAAAAAGGTCTCCTGTAGTATCTGCTTTGACATCACTCTTTTTTCTGTCAGATATTTTGGCGTGGAAATTCTCAGTTGAATATAAAGTTCTGTCATTTTAGCTTAAATTTAAATCAAGATCCTTGTGTAGATGATGCACCTGAAGGAAAAGGTTTCCCAACAGGCTTATGAAATGGACAATAACCAATGGCTGCAGCATTCTCCCTTAAACAGGGTCAACAACAAGCCACCTGTGAGTCACCTTTGTTGGAGTGCCCCCCAAACAAAATGTGATAGATGCTTCTTTTCCTTATTGTTTATGCCTGGTATTTAAAGCCCCACACAGGAAAACACTGCAAAAGGTAAAGCATTTCATGTTTTGAAGGAATTCAGATCATAAGATCATAATGGGCAATCCTTTTCCTTTTAGAGAATTCTGTATGGTCATATATCTCATTTTATCAAAATAGAAAAAAAGGAAAGTAGCCTTAAAGTGTGACACATTTCTCTCAAATTCCAAGCCAAGCTGAGGTCAGATGTTTAGGTGACATAAGCCAGGCTTATGGTTTCAACATATTTCATGGGTTTCAACAGAACTGTGCTAGTTTACTGCAACCCCAAGTTTTTGTTTTGTAGGGTTTAGATTTTATTGTTCTTCATTGTTACAAGAGCATTTCATAAAATGGCTCTTCTGAAAGCTTTAAAAATAAAAACCACTGCAAAAGTAGGTAATTTTGTGGAGTTGCTAATTTCTGAAAGCACATTAAACCTGAAAGCCTGCTTGCTTTTTAAATGTCTTTCAAGAGTGATTTACAGCCTGGCATTTAATTCTCACAAGGCGAGACTAATGTGGAAGATAAAGACAGCACAAGGAGTGCTACATAATAGTATAGCAACTGCTCAAGCGCTGAGCTCATCACCTATCATGCACAATTGAGAGTATTTAATAGATACTCTTACAATAAAAGTATTCCAAGATTAATTTCTCTGTGCTTACAGGCAAATCAGATGTGAATCACAATATGATACAAATAACTAGCTCTTGTTTGTCAGTTTGTATTCTTACCTTGAAATTTAACTTAATTTATAAAAACTCTATCCCAAAGGAAATTTCTGTAGAGCGTCACCAAGAGCTAACTTATACAATCTGTAGGAAGACAGTATTTTTTAAAGCTAACAAGGAAAATGAAAATGCAAAATCTCAAACACACAAATGCTGAGGTCCTAAGAAGTCTTATAATTGAATCTTTCAGCTGAAACTCGAGGGAAATTGCTTAAGAGTTGTCTTTACAAATTGACCCTTACAGTGGAATTGGTTTAACATGTGAAGAATGGGTGAGAAACCTAGGAATGCACTGATCTGTTTGAGGTAGCACAAACAAAATTTAACACAACAAGGAGCAGAGGGTCTTCTGAGTAGGGTGGCCCTTAGTTTTATAAGGACTTAAAGGCTTTTGATAGGTCATGTGAGGTGTTGAGCAACCTCTCCTGGCTCAAGGGGTGAGGAATTCACTAATGCTACTTTAATTTTTCCTTTCTGGATTTTGAGCTTTTTTAAGGTAGAATGTGTAGGGTATGATTTTCAGAAATATTCTGTAAAAAGTTACTCTCTGTGTAATCAGAAGCTCATGTTCCTTCTTCTGTATTTTTCTTAAAATAACGTTAAAGTGGAACTTAAAGTGGGGCAAGATGGTTGGTTTTGGCTCCTCGTTCTTGCTGCTTCTTGTTAGACAGTGTGAAGATACAGGAAAGCATCATTAAAAGGAATGAGTAGAAGCCCTTGATAGGAAATTGAGTTCTCTTTACCCTCCCCTTTTGGATGCAGGGGTTGAGAAAATGACCAGGGAGGCTCAGGCTGACACCATTCTGCACAGCAGAGGCTGTCCGTAGACATGTGCCTTGTGTACCTTCCACCCTTGGAAACATAGGGGGAACAAATTTTTTATAGCATTTCATTGTGTGTTGAAAAGAGTTTAAGTTAAAGGTCTTTAGCTGTGCACATTTTTGGTTTTGGTGGTTTTGTTTTTGGGTTTTTTTTGAGGAATATTTTGCCAAAAATAGTTCCAAAAGCTTTGCTTTTGAGTTTAAGTACCAGTGCCAGAAAGCCCCTCACAGATTTCTAAGTCTTGCTGCTACAGGCATTACTTCAGTACCTCAACTTTGCTTTTTCAGGCACTTCTCAATTTTGAAACAGCAGGACTGTTAGAAATCTGTACACAGAGGAAAGCACAGCTTCTTTTAAAAATGATTATAAAAGAAGTCCTTTGAGGAACACTAACAGCTCAGAACTGAATTTTGTCAGGAGGGTGCTTTGTAGATCTTTATGATTGCTCAGGTCACCCATGAAGAGTTTTAAATATTTCTTACTTCTCCTTTGGGAAGGAATTTTATAGATTAATGAAGAGGAAAGTCAACATGACTAGCACCTAGAGACCTTTTGCTATGCTGATTTTATGTTAAATAATTTTACTATGATTCCAAACAGTGTGGATTTTTCTGTATATTAGGTGAAACAGTTTATTCTTGAAAAGCAGGATAGGGGATTAACCAAGGCACCACTACTAAATAAGTTATGTAGACATATAATATATAACTAGTCAGGCTAGTCTGCTCTGAATTGTTCACTCAGGAAAGTTTGTTTTGATTCATCCAAGCAATCCAAAGCATGAAAGTTCTTCAGAACCATTTTTTTTCTTTAAAAACCCCACAACGTTATTCTGGCAATGCAAATTTATCCAAGTGCAAATTGTCCTTTGCTTCATGAGAGATCCATGGATGATTCTTCTGAGTCCTTGACAATGACTCTGTTGTATTTTTATCTACTGAGAATGTACTTGCATTGATGGTGATCCTGGTGTGCCTGCAAGATGTCTCTGAGCTTGTGCAATCAGGCAGGCTACTGGCTGTTGGAAGACTCCTGCAATATTGGCCTAATCTGTCTCTTCGTGGAAAATGGATTTTATATGTTTTTAGTAGGATTTTATTAAAAATCAGGTGTAAGAGTTTTTTTTAACCTGAATATGATGCTCTTCACAAAAAGGATAATTCAGTCATTATATACTTATTATGTATGTTCTCTTTTTTGTTCTGCATTGTCCTATTTTCTGTGGGTTTTGTAAACATCCCATATTTGTGTATATATGTGTTCATCATTTAATGAGCGGTATTAGTGCATATATACAGATATATGTATATATCTTCCTGCTCTCAGGGCCATGTCCTGCATCTGATATGCTCATTTAACTAAGCTTAATGAGCATTGCATATTTATGCCATTTCAAGCATGGTACGTTGTCCTTGTGGAGGCCGTTTTGAATTTGAAGAACAATATCCTTGCCAAGGACATTAGTTGGCTGTAGCTGATGAAGAATTCAGCTGGCTAAATGTACTTTTACCTCTTGGTGCCACTGTGAACAGGACCTTTTCTCTCTGTGCTTTTCCTCTCTTGCATTTAGCTTTCCAGTTACCACTGATGAGACCAAACCCATACATTTCATGCTGATCAAATAATTTAGCTACTTCAATATAATTTAGCTATTATGGCATGAATTCACTGCAGTTTTACAAGTTTAATTTAATTTCTGCCCTTTTTTTTTTACTAAATGTAGAAAGCAATTCCAAAACAAAGCCTATTTTTAATAGAATCTCCAGTCTGTTTGAAAAAGCATAAAAAAACCAACCAACCAACAAAAAAAAAAACATTGCAGTGAAATCCATGCCTTACTTTTGTATATTTTCATTAAAAGGCTATTGACATTTTTCTCTCTGTATCTAAGCTATGACATCATTGCTGGATGGAATGGTTAATATTAGCATCATTTGTTGAAGTTCTCCAGTAAAACCTTATTAGACTTCTGATTGTTTCTAACTAAACAGGTATGAAGGTGAACATAGCAAATCTTTAAGGTGTGTTTCCAGATTTTTCTATGAAAATTTTGGGCTTTGGAGTCCAGTCCCAGCAGTTAACTAAAACAGAGATTGAAATATCTTGACAATGTTGGCAACAAAAGTCATCCATCTTTATCTTCTTTTACAACAAGGTTTAATGTGGTTTCATGACTTACTGATTTTTGCCATCAAATGCACAGGAATATTCAATATTGGGCTTCTCACCTCATAAAATAGGCAAAGCTGAAATGAGTCTCTGTTTGAATTAGACATGCTGATATTTTAGCTCTCTAATAGAGCAGTTCCTTGGGATGTTGAGGTGTGTGGAGTAAGCTCACCAGCCATTCTTTAACCAAGATTAGTATCCTTGATTGTAAGTATCTCCCTGTCTACATCCTTTAGGGGTATGGAGCCTTATAACTGTAACTTATGTTGTTTCTTCCAAAGCCTACTAAAGTTACTGTTCCCACTCACTTCAAATTTTGGATCAGGCCCTTCTTTCCCCATAAAATAGTGCAAGCATTTTTAATCTGGATGATTTTGTGACCATCTGAAATGTATCCTTGATTTACGTTTCCATGGTAAATAACAAGATCAAAGTGTGATGAAATTTATGTAATTCTAAGACCTTTCTTTTCCTCTTTTGAAATGTTTAAAATGTGTGTGTCTTTTAGTAAGTATTTTGTGAATCATCAGACCTTTTTAAATGTGCTTTTATGAACTGTATAAAAGAAAGGAACTGAAGATGTATTTTTCTGCTTCTACCATTTCCATTTCTGCTATTTTACTAACCCATTATTTAGCTTCTCAGTAGATTTAATGAGGAATTATTTAAAGCATTCATGGAAACCATTTGAGAAATAACAAACACATCGTGATATAGAAAATTTGAAAAAAATCTACAGAGCTGATAAGAAACCTCTTAATGTTCCTAAACTGGAGAAAAATGCATTTTTGCTAATTTTAGTAATGACAAGGTATTATTTCTTTTTAAAAAGTTATTCTTATACAAGCTACAGGAAAGGGCAAGGCTAGGATATGGCTTTATCACTGAAACATGGACTGGTGAGGGAACAGCTCTCTAGATTTGGGATAATTCAAGTCTAAAAAAAAAAAGTAGAAATTAAGTCACGCAGAATAAGTAAATCAATGGGAAAAGCACTTCATATAGTGTAGCTGTTGTATAGATGAAAGAACTCACTAGAACATAGCCAAGAGACCTGACATGTTCTGGAAAACCACATAACCAGTGACCTACTAAACCGTGTCTGTCCGTGTTGCGTGCCAGGTAGTGCGTGAAGTTGTTAGTGATGCTCCGTGAGTTGGTTTGTGGAAATCACCACGATAGAGAGTGTTTCCCTTAACGCCATAAGCAAATAGCAATTAAATTCCCTACCTGCTCTTACTCTCGAGAAGCATTTGATAGAAAGCCCTCTGGTATGTTAACTCTGTCTGACCTTGTCCTAAAGGTAAAGAGCTGAGAAGAGGAAGAGCGAAAGAAGGGCCTGTGTTAGGAACTTGGGAGTGTAGAAACAGTGGGATATTCCTGGGCCTCCTTTGCAAGAAAAAGAATGGGCGTGGGGAGATGACAGGAGATAAGAATTTTAGATTCATCCTACTGCTGGTCTGTTGCCTCTTAGGGCGTTATATAGATATTGGTAGATAATGGGAGTTCAGCAGCGTGCTCACATGTCTTACTCTCCAGATAGTTTTTGAGAAGACTAAGAAATAAGTAGTGGAAGATCTGATTGTTGTTGAACTTCTCCAATAAAAAGTAATCTAAGACACCAAGTTTCTTTGAGTAGCAGGCTTAAGATGTGAGTCTCCTGGATACTTGCAAGACTTGTCATGGGGATTTTAGAGTAGATCAGCTTTACCGTGAAGAAAGGCAAAACTGATAATTGGTTGATACATTTGTCTACCTCCACTCAATGATCCATTATTCAGTTTAATAGGGGTAACACTCAGACAGTGGGAAATCCCAGGTAGTCTGGGTCCTGGGAAATGTGCAGGAGCTAACTTGCACCTGGTGAGCTTTATTAAGCTGCCCGTGTGTAGCTGTGCCAGGACAGGGCTGGCTCTCATGGAGTGGTACAATGGCTCAGTCCTCCTGCGCTGCTCGATTTGCTCCTAGGCCAGGACAAGCTGAGTCAGTCCTGCTCTGAGCAAGCTGGGGTTAGTTAGGCCACCCAGGCTCCACATGGAATCCCTGTGGCTGCTCCACTGTCGTCCTCTGCAGAAACACAGAGCTGCATCCAGTTTGCATCTGACAGACTCATCAGTTGGGGCTGTGTGTAGGACAGAGGTAAATGTTTTATATCCAGACCCAGACTGACCCTGGAAATAGGAGAAGGGAGAGGCTTTTCTAATCTTTGACCTGTACTATTGTTTGTGGCTTTTTCCGAAGGTGTCACAGCTGTCCTCTCACCAGCTGTTCTTTGTGATGACCATTACCTCCCAAAGTTCCTCTTGGCCCTGAGGAAGGTCAGTTTTCTTGGCATCCATTAGAAAAACGGAGATAAATTATAAATGAAACTAGCTAGTCAAAGATCTGTATAAACTTATGTCCCCATCACCCCTGAATATAAACAGTTTTGGGACTTTTCTCATTTTAGCAGATTGCAGCTTGAAAGCATCTCTACAAATCTCAGCAAGGAGGTCCGATATTTTAGTGCCCTCTGCCCCATTCTTCTTCACATCTCACATTTGTCTTTCAGTTTTGAAATTTTCTTTGTTCTTCATCTTTGAGCAAAGAGGATTGATTTATTGTCTTTGTAGGTCTCGCTCTGTTTCTACCTCTGCACAACTAGAAGACTACAGATTTGTTCTTTGCCCACTACTTTCAGCTCATGCTATTAACCACTCGTTCTTTCCCATTAAATTGACACCTCAGGGAAGAAAACTATTCATTACCATATTAATGGAGACAGCTTCTCTTTTCAAGTAAATTGCCAACAGCAACTTCATAGACATGTTATCAAATTCCTCAAACTTGATGAAGCAAGTTCAATTGACATTGGGTAGTGTAGCACAAAGTGAGATAGCTTGAGAACTTTTAGCTAGGAAAGAAGGAGTTTCTGTTGGCCTGATGTGGTCCACAGGATTCTAGGGAGGGTTTGTTTTAACAGACTGAAAAAACCTCAATCTCATATTTTGTCATAAGCATTTCTTGACAGCTTTTCATTTATCAAGAACAGATTTTTCCCAAATTTTCATGTCAGAAATGCTAAATATGTAACAGTACCTGTTGATTGGTTTGTTTTTTGACTCTCAGTTTTGCCCTGAAAGAGGATAAAGAGAGGAAAGGGGGAAAAAAACCCCTTTTCATTGATTAATGAACTAAACACTGTTAAAAGTATGTTATGCTTAGGTTTGGATTCTGACTAGTCTCAGTCTTTGACAGCACTGTGTAAGATTAGTAATTTACTGAGTGAAAAAATGTGCTGAAATGTTCCATTGCAGTGTGCTGGGTCCTGAGCAGGTGGGACTGAAAATGCTTGCACGTAGGTTTTTTGCTGGGGACATTGCTGATGTCAACAGAAGGCATGCCCATCTCTCAGACAGGAATAACCCAGTAAAGCAGACCTGTGGTGATTAGAGTCACCCAGTTCACAGACTGAAGGGCAGAGCACACCTTGTGACACCAGGGAAATGCATTAGATTTGTGGCTGAGCCAAAGGGAAGCACAGGAAAATACCTTCTTTTATTTTTTTTTTTTTTTTTTGAGATTTGCTCTCAGCAGATAATTGCAAGCAGCACATTCAGTGCTCATGTGAGCAGATGTAGTTTCTCTGAGCTTGTTTTTTTCTTAATGCTCTTACAGCAGGAGCTGATTAGCCTGATTAGTACTAAGCATTAGATTCCAAAGAAAAATCAGCAGTGGCTAATCTGTGAGAGAGGAAATCTCTGAGCCCTTTACACCACCATTGCCAGCAAATGGCTAAAATGGTAAGAACTGGAAAGTCGAAACAGGACTAATGCATAGCACAAGTCAATCCTCAAAGCTCCAACAGATCCAGTGGTGAATGTTGTCTAATGCTGCCACAGGACTCTGCAGCCTCAAGTCCTGCTAAATTCAGTGAAAACTGGCATATGAATTTCAATGTACAATAGCTCCTCTTTGCCTTCTGTGGTTGAAATGATCACTAAAATTCATTTCTTTGTTATAAGGTTCTTAGAATTGTAAAAGGACACTTAAGGGATCAGCCAGCCCAGCTGCTGCTCCTAAGTGGTTTCTTTCCTCACAGTAAGTGAAGATGATGGAGAAATAAGATAGTCTGTATTTAATAACTTTCTTAATAATTTTGTTGGTCATAGTCTCAGAAGATACACCAAAAAGTGTAATCTGTGTGTTCCCCAAGTGTCTTCTACATAAATGACAAATTGTCCTTTTACTCTGTAGCTTGACTGACAGTCCCTGAGATTTGAAAAATACAGGGAACAGGCTTCTTCCAATGGAATTTTAAAATTTATTTTTATTTTTCTAATAAAATAATGTGTGTCTTTCCTACCTTGTCTTTATGGCATGTGACATTGACCACAGAATTAGCGAAGACATCTTTGAAACTTTTAGCCCTCAGCACCAGTATTTCAGAAAGAAGCAAACATTGACTTGATGCAAGCAGGAGTTCCTTAGTAGAAAGAAGTCATTTTATGATTGTCATGACTTTAGAGAATAGCGTTATAAACCCTCCAAAATACTTAAAAGGATTATATCTAGAAGGAATAAAGTTAGCTCTGGCACAGCTACTTGAACATAAGTAGATAAGAAGCTCCTTTGAATTTGAAATGTGTCTATGCAAGCCATATGCATTCTGCTTAGCTTTCTCCTGGCATAATCCTCAAAAACTTCACTCCTGAAGGATGTAGGAGTACAATTCAGTCATCTTAAGACACGTGGATCACTAGATTTGGTCCTGATGTGTGAGCCAGGCTTGCATGAGCACTGCTGACACCAGCTAGAATTGCTTCGTAGGAAGTCAGGGGAGCCTGTTCTCTCTCCAAAATAGTTACTATCCAGCTTGAGTATTTCTGGCAGAACCTGGCTCGCTATTCCTGCGTTCTGCCAAATGTAGCAGATGAAGATGAAACATAAAATATTTGCACCATGTTTGAGATATGAGAATAGGATCATAAATCAGGCATTTGTGTTGTTCTGGAAAAGCCTGTCAGAACAATTTCCTCTGTATTTATGAAACCTGTCCACACTTTTTCATTACATAGCATTCTATTCTTTATTCCTTTTCTCACTGACTACTACCTTGTATAAGCTGTCAGGGATGACTTTGCTTTGGACTTCCGCCAACTAGTTTGTTTAGAATAAGACATTTTTTTATTTTTTTTTTTTTTTTTTACTTTTCGGTAATAATTTTCTTCATGCACTTAGCCTGATCTGTCTGTTCCCCAGGCACCTCTTATTTTAATTGAGCTTTGTGCTGAGCTAACAGACTCTTCTATTCATGACCCAAATACACTGCTAACTCTTACACTTTTCTGCTAAAAGATGGACTGAGGACTCTAGTGACAACCCTGGTAAATGAGAGAAAGGCAGAATATCGTTTCTCATTCCATTTCAGCTTCCAGACACGATGGTGGTAGCACCATCTGTGCACAGATTTTTCTGATGTGGATACCTGTGTACTAGAAAATAAGGCCAAACCTCTCTCCTCTTTGCTGAAGTAGGAAGAAAGAAACCAGCAGTTTGGGTACACTTGCTTCCACCCACTGGAGGTCAGCACAGATCTTCCCAGGAACTAGGAAGAAGAACTCTGGGATGATATGAAAGGGAAATGTTATGATAGTGGATATGATGCTCAGTGTTGCTAGGAAGGTGTGTTGCTCTGCATTGTACAAGGTGCCATCTCAAGACTCCTGACAGCAAATTTACTCGGACGTTCTTCCACTTGATTGAGACAAAGAATAGAAGGGGGTTTAGGAAAACGTCTACATTGCAAAGAGAAATGATTCCTGGTGTTGAACTTTAAGTAGCAACCAATTGAAAAAAGAACCAGAATCAATTTCTTTCCAAGTACGTGAAGTTCCCCTTATCTCATTTTTCAGGTTCAGGGGAATGTAACCCCATTCCACCAAAGAGTCAGGTTGAGAATCAGGTTGAAGCAGCCAGCAAGGATGATAGGTCTGCAAATCCTATTGGAGACTTAAAGTAATCTCACGTAGTTTTTCACATGGTCAGAATTTCACTCACAGATTTTCATGTTGGAGAGGACCCTGATGATTGTTGTCTGACAATCTGAATCACGCAGACAGTGGAATGAAAGGCCAGACTGCTGCTGGGAAAATGAGCAAATCTTGAGATCTGGAAATCTCAGTAGAAACTAGTGAACTAGAAAGCAAGGTTGTCCTGTTCAACTACTTTCACGAAGCCCCACAAATATTATTGTGTTTAAAGCTGTTTCGAATGTCACAGTAAAAACATAGCAACGAAGGATTATTTGGCTTTACTGTTATTTAATAAATTAAGAACTAGAATACAGCTTTGCAAGTGATTAATGTGGAAACTGCTTTGGCAGAGAATCGATATAATAATCTAGACAGAATAGTGAAAAGGACTGTATCAAGTTCTCCCTTTTCCTCAAAAAAAAAAACCAGTCTCACAAACACTGTTTAGAAGTTGTGAAGACTTTCTTAACAGCTTTTTCTCAAACATTATAGTGAGATGGCATCTGTAATTGTTGTTATACAGACATAAGTTCTTTGGATAAATTTTGAGTAGCTTTATTGACACTGGTTATATTAGATGTAAGAAAAACAACTTCATCACAAGCAGAAGAATGAGAAGTACAAGGTTTAAATCCAAACCCTGAATACAGCCCATTATTGCTGTCTGTTTAAACAAAAATTTGCCAATGCTAAGGGAAAACAAACATAAATGCTTCCACTGCTTCTTTTAAAAAGAAAAAAAAAGGCAATAGCCAATGTTACTGTTATCAGAAAAAAAGGTGTTTCTGTCAGATAAGGAACCAAGAACACATTCCTCACTAAATCTCTCCATCAGATGCGTAGCCTGTGTACTACCGTTACTAACCCCTTGCTCTGTAATCTCTCTGTATATATGTCTAATTTATCAGTTTCTTGTAGATTGTCAGCAGCCTGCTGCCTCCATACCGCCACACGGCTCACAACTAGCCAGGGGGCCAGATTGCCAGACTGTCAGGTAAACTTAACTAACTCTCTTCTCTTTGCACATAGCTGCATGCACGCCTGTGACTCCCCTCCTCTTCCTGATACAAAAGCTCTTCTACACTTTTCTAACAGCAAACTTTTAACAGCTCGAGGAACAGCGACAGTTTCTGCAGTGACAGTACAAATGTGAACCACGGCATTCACGCACTTGCTTCCATGTAAAAATACGGGAAAAAAATGCAAAGTTGGGTCTTGCAGCCCTCATTTGATTTTTTTATGCAGACAGTTTCTCAATGATGCCAAAATAGTAATGATTTTATTTCTCGCTGCATAACTTTTTTTAAATGGGGGGGCTTTAAATTTTAGGGGTAGATGTAGGCTTCCCTTTCATAAGGTGGCATTTTAAAGGCATTTGTGAGATTTTTAGCAGACACTTCTAAGAAAGTTCTCCCTGACTTGAAAACTCAGACCCAGTGCAGTCAGTTTTTAATCTTGTTTTTAAAAGTAAACTCCTGGTGTCCTTGCTCATAGGTGGTACAAAGGCCAAATCATGCTTCTCAGAAGGCTGACTTAATCAAGGCACAAAACCAAACCCAAGCAAAAAGAGATACAATATCAGTTCGTGGTACATTCTGTGCATATATTCCCTCATGCTGATGCTGTCATTTGAAATAGGTTACATTATTTTTAGACTTTAGCCTAAACTGGAGTGACCAAGTTGGTAAATAGCCAAACATATAATGAAACTATTTCCCACACAGTGCTACGCTAAACCTCCTGTGGGGAATTCTGCCATGGTGCCCACTGGGGAAGGGGTGTGGTGCAGCTTTCAGACCACACATCAGTCACAGGGTGGCCTTAAACACCTGCTTCATTAGTGCTTCTCTTTGATTGCCTACAAAGTGGAAGTATTATTATCTTCCTTATATAATGGTAATATGAAAATTTTACTGAGGAGTTGGGGTAAGCCCATTATAACTGATAAGTATCATTTACTGATTTGCAGTTTGGAGTTTTACAGCACACTGAAAAAAGTTACAAATTACATTTAAAATCCTTAAAATGCATGTGGAATGTCTGCTGTATTTTAGATGGTACAGCAATTTGAGGTTATGATAGGTGCTTTGGATACATGGAAGTTTAATATCAACAAGCCTTATTTTAACTCTAAGTTTTATCCCTTATTTTAACACTGAATTCTACTCTTTTCTTTCCAGAGCTACTCTCCTTGTGGAGAATATGCTCTACTACTAATGTTAATGTATAAAGATACATAACAAATGTTAACAAACAATTGCTTCTGCAATTTTAAAAATTCTTCTCAGAATGGAAGACCTACCTGATTTACTCTTGACATACATTTGTCTGCAAGGCTTACCTTCTGATAATTTAAAATAAGGTTAATATTTTTTAAAAACTTCAGATCAGTCATCCCTCAAACAACACACCTGTATACTCAGCTGAAAAATTGACTATCAAGTGGCTGTGTTTTTTTTACCACTAGATTAATACTTTTCTGGTGAAGGGAAAACAACACACTATTCTTGGTATATTCACACTGTTGCCTTGCTTGCCTCAGCCACAGAGCTGCCCAGCTTTGTAAGGCAGTGAAGCATAACGAGAGATTAAAAGCAAGCCAGCAGGATGGCATCAATTGTTGAGTTCTTTAAATAAAGATTGATTTGTTTATTTAAATAAATTTGAAATACGGAATAAAATTTGAAGGCATTTAAAAACCAGTTAGATTTACTGAGGTTCAGATTTTCTAAATGCAGCAGGAGAAGGAAGACGAGCTTGCCCCACCTTTCTCATCCTCTGACAGCTCGTGCAGGTATGGCATTTGCTTTCAATCAAAAAGTGATGCCAAGAGGCAAATGAAAGCTCTGCCCAGCCCTGAAGTCACATATTGTAAGAGGGGCGTATGTTTATTTTTAAGGTCTCTAACACAATCCTTGTGGTAATGTGACCTCTCAGTGGCATTTTAGTCAGGACTGAACAGGAGCTTGTTAAGAGTTGTGATTGACACAGATGTTCTCCACATCCTGCAATGTCTAATTGTGATCAAACTAGTTAGTATGCCTTGCCATAACACAGGCAGATTCACAGAGTATTCACTCATCCATTATCTATACTGATTTGTAAGTGGGACTCGTAGAACTCTGGAATTTTTAGTAGTTGTGATTCCAGTGCATAGGCTTTGGTAGATCTCACTAGGTAAACTATACACAGTTTCAAGTTGAATGAAGCCAAAACTTTAGACCCAAGTTATCTATTAGTAAAAAGAAAAAAAACAAAAGAAAAAAAAAAAAAAAAAAAAAAAAAAGCCCCCCCGATACTTCAAATGTAGTTAATATTATACATTTAATAAGAAATAATGCTTTTCCTTATAAAAAATAGGAAATAGATTTTAAATAAGGTAAAATATTACTGGTTGCATTCTGAGAATATTACTGGTCTGTTTATACTTTCCATTGCTGATTATTTTTCCGTTACAATCAATGCCAGACAATATTGCATGTGAATGGCATTGTTAAGACAGAGAGCAGTGCACATACAAACACTGAAGCACTTTGCACACTATTTTCCAATTGATTTTAGAAATACATAATTAGCATTTTGAGTGCCAGGGGAAAAAAAAAAGCTGCTTTGCACCAGGCAATAATACTAACACAAAAAATGACACAGACTTTATCCATCAATTGAATGAACAGATCCCCAAATGATACCAGTCAGATGTTTACAAAATTGTCTGTTAAACCTAATGTTTTAAAAGCTGCACATGTCCCATGGGGGGAATGAAACAATGTTCTTCCTTATTCTCAGTTAATAGTCAACAGCTTCAGGTTCTTCCATGTCTCTCTATTGCTTTGTGTTATTAATCTTACCTGCCATCCTCTACTGCCTGTGACTGTCAATGTGCCTGATAGCTCAGCTCCAGAACCTGCTGCCTCGAGCACCTATAATGCCTGAAAAGCACACTGAATGCCATATTTGTGATGTACTTTTGGTTTATATGCTGCTACAGCAATCTGCATTAATGAACTGGATGTATTATGTTTCTGAAAAGGAGATCATATAACAGTAGGCTTATAGGAAAAGATTTAAATCTACTGGGACTAGAAGTGATATGCTTATATATGTTGCTATAAAGGTGCTTGATAACTGTGTAATTTTTTTTTCTCTTCCTAATGGCCCTAAAATTTATTATTGGTTGAAAAGGAGATAGTGAGACAAAGTTTCCGTGCACAGAAGTGTGCTTGTATTTCAAAGTAAGAAGCAATGCAGAATTACCACAAAGAGAAAATTAATATAATTCTGAGCACATTGCTTAAAATTGCTAATCTGAGCATAGCCTGGGATAGTTTGTATTACAGTATTTACAGGCAGGGCTGAGGTCATGCCATAACATTATTATGGTTGTGTATATTTGTGTAGAGGAGAATCTTATGTGTCTCAAAAGGTCCTCTTTCAGGCCATTGCTGTACATAAGTAGTTGTAACTATGGCCATTTCCTTATCAGTCCTCTCCCTCGGAGCTCAAACATCTTTTGTTGCTTATTTTTAAAGCTGGGAAGGAAGCCCCAAAACACAAACACATCTCTGTGTGTTGAGTTTCTGTTCCTTTCTGGCAATTATAGGAGCCCTGTTAAAAAAGAAATGGGGGAGCAAGGAAGAAGAGTAAGGCAGTCTTTGTAGGGTCACATGACCACCTCTTTGGCTCCCCCCTCCAAAATTTGATGTTAAAGTTGTAATTCACTTTTATATCTCTGAAAGACTTAAGACTAGAGCTTCTCCTAAACCTACCTTGAAAACTTAGGAGGTGCTGAAAGCAGGAGCTGGCTCCTGATAAGAAATGTAGACCTTTTGGGTTCATTTGCAGTCACTGCTGACACACTTGTTTGTGTGGAGTAGGCAAAAATCTCAGTCAGATCTCTCTTTAGATGCTGTATCTGCATCTGCATGTGGCAGAATATGGGAGAAGAAAAGAATAGTTATAGCCATGGAAATTATTACTTAGAGAGTACAGGTTTTAGGTCTTCTCAGAGTGTTTGTTTAAATAAGTCCAACTACTACAAGAAAATATTTTAGATTAAATATTTATGCCTAGGTGCTTAGAGTTAAACTAAATCAATATATAAACTGAGGCGTCTTAGTCCATAACACTACACACTTTGAGACTGAACCACTCAGACAGCTGAGCATAAAAACAAAACTTGTGAGGTCCTGAACTTCTATAACTCACTCTCACCAGCCATTTTACAATTGGGAAACTAAAGGAGCATTAATGTGAAACAGAATCTAACTTAAGACATGCAACTCTATGATCTTCAGATAAGCTCAGAGGTGCAAGGACTGTAGCTCCTGCTGAATTGTAATACCTGTGGATTTGTAGTCATAGTCTCCTAGGCTTCTCTAATTTGAAAGTGTAGATGTTGCCACCAACTTAATGGTGATGGCACACACTTCTTTCTATCTTCAGTCAAACGCAGTGTCATTTCTGTGTTTCCTGAAGTAACTGCTATATGCAGAACTAAAGACATTTTCAGTGCCATTGGCATTTCCAGTGGCAGGTTTTCAAATACCTCTGGCGTTTCAAATTGATTCCTTTCCAGCAACAGACTAATTGCATTCCTTCAGCCAGTACACTCATAGTCTGTGCTGCAGAGATAATATGTAAAAGCGTAAAAGAATTGTCTCTAAAAAAGGAAAACAGAAAAGGCAAATTCTCTTGAAGACAGAGACATAAATGTACTTTATCATATATCACACTATTGTGCTTGGAATAACTTCAAGACTGTAGAACATTTGAAGCATTAAGGAAAAGTCTCTTCCCAGACACATTAAAGATCTGAGTTTTCTGGTATTGTTCTTCTTCTCTTTAAAACTACATTTACTTGAATTTTGTTTTGGTATCTTGTTTTGCTACTTGGAAGTCTGCACCAAGAAGTAGGGTGTGTTTGTGTTAGGTGCCCCTTATCTTGGCTGCTACTCCAGCCCCACCTGTTTTGCTGAAAGCTGGTTCAGACCTCTCTGTGTTATGTGACAGTGGATGCTACAAATGCATATCAAGAGCCTTATGGGTGAATGATGTTATCAGACAAATTGTACATGAAAAACAGTCAAATGATAGAAGTATGCGACAGAATAAAGAGAATTCCAACAGCACAAAACCCAAAAGAAAACTAAACACAAAAAAATCCTGGCGCTTCGGAAGTGTTAATTACAAAATATGTAATGCTTATGTTGCCTGATGAAGGAGGTTACACTATGATGTACTAGTAAATAGGTCCCATTTTCAGTAAGAGATCACGTTTTCACAAAGTTTTGAAACCTGATTTCCATCCTGGCATTGTCCTTCATTTCAATCAATCAATTAGCTGCATATAGAAAATCTTTAACTCACATAAAGATGGCACCTGCATCTTGTCCTTCAAATTTGCTCCCCCATTTTGCATATGCATTCGTTTCTCCACACAGCGTTTCTCATCAGAGCATGCAAACAGCATTTGTGTACAGGAACTGGCAAGTGGGATGTCTGGACCACTTCACATGTGCATCCAGGTGTCACTGCATGCATGCACACTGAGGATTTTCTTTATGTGTACTGTGTGTCTGAGGATACGGATTTAGAGATGAGGCTTTATCCCCTTCTAAAGTTCATTTCCAGCCCTCTGCTATTTATGTGGATGTAAAAAGTTTGCCGTGTATTTTAAGCACTTTTTCTCTTTTCTTTTTAATTTTCAGTCCTAATGCTCTTCCAGAAGAGCAGCCACATTCCAGCTCTCAGTGTGCCCCTCTCAACTGTCTCTCTAAGCCTCCTCCTTACCCCTAATCTTCATATGCAACGTAAGAGAAAATGCAAACAGAGTGGAGTTCGTGCAACAAAGGTTGGGGTTGTTCCCAGCAAGCAGGTGGACAATCCTGCCTTGTTGCTGCATTGGCAAGTCTGGATTCATATCCCCTGCTCTGGCAACTGAGGGAAGGTTGAGAAGAAGAACACAAAGCACAGAGCCCAACCTATCAAGAAGACTTTTTATGGTTCCTCTGATTGTACTCAAACTGTGCTATCACGACTGACATGTAGTGAAATTTAACATCTCAACAAAAATGTTCCTCCCAGCTGCTTGGCTTTGCCTCTGAAATGATGAGAGACTTAAGCCAATGTTAAAATATGTTACAAAAATCCTACCCTCACATACTCCAAGTTCAGCCATAGGAACCAGTTCAAATTTCCTTTTGTCTTCAAGGGTGTGATATTTATTTCTTACTTTATTTGCACCTGAATTTTGTGTTTATAAAATACAGTCTTTTTTTTCCCTTTGTGAGAGTTGTATTTAACTGATTTTATTTTTTAAAACCAAGCAGAAATAGCTTCAGTGAAGAATGACTGTGTTAATATTTAAACGAGGCTTGTTGCATTGGCCAGCATATGGCCAATTTTTATTGCACAAAAATGTTGGAAATGGGTTGAATTGGAATGTTAACAATGACTGTATATTTTGCTGCTGCACTGATATTGTTTATGCACTTGTTTTTTTAATTCCTATTACACTAGCTTCTGGTTTTGTTCTAGCTCTTCACTGAAAGATAATTATTAAGCCTAAGAAGGAGATGAAAGGATAATGTATTGATTTGTTTTCAGTTGTTTGCTTGCATTGTAATTATATTTTCGCATTTCAGACAAGTAGATGAATTGGTGCTGTTTTCTGGGATTACTTTCTATTTGGTATCTGAGAAAGAAAATCTAAAACAAGTAAAATGCTGTGTGCTAATTAAAAACATTCTTTCCTCCCACTCCCACATTCAGGATCCTAGCTCGAGGCCTTACCAGGGAAGGCTAGTACGAATGGTGAAGTCGTATGCATTTCGTGTGAAGTATTCTGTGGTGAAAGAACTCATGCAGGTAGGGTTAAAGGTGTGGGTCAAAGCTGGTAGGACTTTACTGTAGTGCATTTTTTCCTTGCCAAAAATCAACAGACACAGAACCTTAGCTCATGTCAGTTTATGACAAATACTCAGGTGATCTACACTACGCAGGCTCTATCGCAACAGTGCACAGTGTTCCTAGTTAAAGATTCTTTCCTGTAAAAGCTGAGTAAGCCTGTTTTTTTGATAAAAGCAGTGAGTTTCAGAACAAAATCAAGGATAGAGGAATTTATTTTGCACAGTGCCTGGCAGCAAGGCAAGCGGCTAAATAAGGGGTTGTGTTTCAGCATCTCTGGGCTTCCCGTCTGGTCATCAGCTAGAAAAACAAGTCTGCAGCACTGCCTACCTGCCTACTTGTTGGTAACTAGCAGGCTCCTTGTTTTGTCAGGTGGCCTTAACTTATTTACAGAAGAGAAGCTTAGATATTTCCACGTCTTTATTCCTTCTCTGCAGCACACGTATGACGTACAAGCGGGAAACACAGTACAGTCCGAGGTACAGAGCAGCTGGGATAAAAACCAATTGCTGCAGGTGTGGTTGGAACAATTCTTTCAAATTCTGCCTGAAGCTGAGAAAAATGAAGTCAGTTTTTTAGTAACAGTGCTTACCAAATGTTACAATACACAAAACATCAGCAGAGGAGAGAATCAGTGACCACTCAGTGTGCCTAACAAATCATTATTACCATAGTACCAGTAACGAAGGTGCTGTAAATAGAAATATTCTATGTCATCAACAACGTCTGTCGTGTAACCTTGGCAAAGCAGCTGAGCTATTGTAACAAAACATTCAGAGGTAGAGAAAACAGGAACAAACTGATATCCAGTTCTGATCAGATCAAACAGACGACACTTAGCAGCGTTTTGACTTTGGTTTCCATGTGGTTCGCATGATTCTTCTCATAGATATTTACATCACTATTCAGCCTCATACTTAACCTGTTGTCTTGTCATAGAAAAGTCAAGTGAAACCTTGTTCAGCTCCATCATAATGTCTGAGACGGGGATTAGCTGCTATTTTGATTGCTATTTTTGAAAAACCCAACATTTTGTCTGAAGCAAATTCAGCCTTCAAAAAGCATCTCCGGATTCCTGACCCCGTTTGCCTGGTGTAAGAATATCATGCAGTGGCCATGTCTGCATCCAACAAAGACAGGTACTGTATATTGTTAACAGGAAAAGGAATTTGTGTAGCACTTTGAATACAGTTGCCACAGACTGCACTTGGAATAGTTTTTCCTATTTTAATATCCAAATCAAAGGCATCCTCCCTGAACTTTAGTTAAGCAGAAATTCAGTGAAATATATTTCCTTTCTATACAGATACAATTTTTTTTCCCAATAAGTCTGTATCAGGACAGTTTAGAAACATATTTTTATCCAGTTGTGATTTGCAGAGCAACTTTGGGAAATCAAAACATTGTACTGGCATATCCATGTGCATCAAGGGTTATGAAACAGCATCCAATGCTATAGAAGTTGTGTCCCCATTTTATAGAACTAATAAATTTTTTATTCTCTTAAGTTTTAAATTCTTAATTTTTAAGTTTTCAATTTACATTTTTTTATATGTAACAAAACTTAAGTGTTGGAAATGTAAGAGAAGTAGAAAAAACCCCAACTTCAATGTACAAATGGTAGTAGTTATTGCATTGTAAGTTATAAAACTATATAGGTCCCTGGGACAACTTTTGTCAGTTAATCAGTACAAAATAAAATACATGCCTTGAACTTAAGATGATAAACTCTTCTTTTGTTACATGTTGATTGATGACATAAAACTTTGTGAGAGATTTTGTAGGAAATATTTACATGCAGACAAAACCAGAAACAAAACCCTGTGATTTTTAAGGGTTGCAAAATATGATATTTTGGCCATTTAAAAAGAATTTATGTTGTGTTGATATCTATTCTGCTTTTTTAAAGATTAAGAAAAATTATACATATATTTTTAATGGTTGAGCATACTCAGAAGCACTGCATTGTGTGATACTCAGTAAGGAAGCAAATCCAATCCTGCCCTGACTTTTGTGTCTGAATTGCAGCTTTTGTTTCTATGATGACCTTGAAATTTCTTTGGATTTGAAATAGTTACTCAAAATAGGGTCATTTAGGTCAAAATAGGGGCATTTTGGTTTGATTTTATTTTTTCGACTGTAGAGAAAAAATATTCCTTGTCCAGTGAAATGATCTGCTCCTGGAAATACAGTTTATAGTAAATGTGTAGGGGAAAAAAGAAAAAGAAAGAAATAGCAAAAAATCAAATATTAAGGCAGAAAAAGATGAAGAAATAAACTGTAAAATGTAATAGTATGGAAAATATATTTTCTATCAGTCAGAAGCTACCTGGAGGTTCTACAGAAAGAGGACATATTACCATTTTTCATGCTAATCATATAGAATTTTCTGCCTTCTAGAGGGAGGCAATAGTGATATTCTTTCTGATTGATCTGATTGACAGGTTGGCATCTCTGTGCTTTCTCTATCCACATTTTTCACAGTAAATTAATGTAACCGTAGTTATACAGTAGAGTTCGTAGAATGAAACTGTAATTAACGCTGCAAGTTTTAATGCCAAGATGATTTTCAGTTTGTTTTTTATTTAAGAACAAATTATAACATTGTTTAAGCCATTTGCCATATTAATGTGTGTACATAAAGGAGATTATGTTATGAAATATAACCTCACTCATGAAATATGACCTCACCTATGAAGGCTGCTCACGGTAGTTACGTTGGAAATACTTAAGTAAGCTGTTAGTAAAATCTGACCCAGTCCCTGTCACACTGGGAACAATACCCATAGTCCAGGCCCTTATTTTGATACCAACCTTATTTTTCAGTCATTCAATGCCAAAGTCAGTAGTTGTGCTACCAGTTCCACTGTAGCTGGATTGATCATCATCATTATCATCAGGTATAGATTACATCAGCCTTTCTGAGGTCTGTTCCTTTCTTTGGCAGAAGATGCATATCCACTGAGGTTACAGTAAATTTCTTTCTTTTGTACTTCAGAAATGTTCGTTTGAGAATGGCAGGCACTGATGTTTTACCTTTGAAGTAAGATAATTGCTATAGTTACCTCTTTAAAAATTCCAGTCATCACTTTTCTTCAGTTTTCCTTTGCTGTGTGTGCAGTGAGTCTGAAAGGGATATATACTATTCAGACTTTTTTAGCCATTAAGGGGTTTTTTTAAGTATAATTAAGCATCCTGTGGAAAAGAAATAAAAAAAGCAATTGCCTTTTGCCGTCAGGCACAAATGCATCAAAATATGCAATGTAAAATGTGTGCATGAGATTGTTAACATCGTGTAGCTTCTCCATATCCTTAACTAAGCTAGAAAATTCTTATTTCTTGTGTGATATGCATATTCCTCTTGCTAGAAGGGCGAGAGAACTATCACAGAGAGTCTGTATCTTTCATTCAGAGGTGCACGGCTTAAATCCTTTAATCTGTTCTTGAAAATCCCCTTTGTGAAATGTAATGGCAACCAAGTGACAAACTGACAAAAAGTAAAGGAAAAATCCTATATTTCATGACTGGAGTTAATGTGCAGGCAGACTCTGGGTGATAGAGCCTTGTTTCAAAAATGTCTTTCTACAAAGCTCGGTATTTGCTGTAACAGAAAGGGTGGATAAGAGTATGTTTTTTCTCATGTTAGTATTCTGAGTTCTTATTATGTGGTTACTTGATTTCAGAAATATTTTGGAAATCAATAAACAGAAGGATTTGATAAAGGTTTCAAGTAGACTGGCTTGCTAGCTGAGTTGTTATTTTATCAGCTATGAAAGAGAAATAAGAGTAATCTAGCTTATTTTATTATTATTTCTTTTGTTCACAGATATGGCTATGTGTGCTATGCCAGTGGGTAAATTAAGTCCATTTTATTAGTTATTGCCCTATTGATTATCAGCCCTGTGGTTTGACTGTTAAAGGGTTAATTAACTTGATCCTTTGTAAACAATTTAAAAAAAAAAAAAGAAAACTGATGTTTTGTGACTTTTGTAATCTATTGAATGTTTCCATTTGCATGATGTTCTGTATCTAATGAACCATACAGATTGCTGTGTTCCTTTCAAAAGAGTTTTAACATTGGTGGAGTTTGTGACAAACACAGATTTGTATACTGTATGTTTACTGCTGTAATAACTCAGCTACTCCTATGTTGAATTGACATTATGTTGTCCTGCCTTCTTGGGGTTAAATGATGAAGTGTTTCTAGGTGGTGAAGAAAATATAAAAGTATATATGTTCATTTGCTAAAGACTGAGTATTGGAAACTCTTCTTGTTGTTACTTTATGCTAAAAGCAAAAAAAGTTAAATGATTCTTGTTTCCAAAAGCGCATCATTTGTTTTTAAAAATCGAAGTAATTCCCATGTTAACTCTTCCTTGTCCTTGTAGACAATCCTAGATTAATGCCTTGTGAGGGATTCATAAAGTCTGTGCTTGTACATGTGTAATATGATCATGCAGTCAAATGGTTGGGAAAAACACTCTAGTGCTGAAGAAAATAATTAAAAGAAGCTGATATACTGATTCTTACATCTTTATGTTCCAATTAAAATTACAGTGTAATGCATAACTGTTCCAGTGAATAAACTGGCCATTTTTGTTCATTTAACACTATTCTGTCTGGTCTACTTCTATTTACAGCAGTTTGCAGTGCTTAGACTTGGCTTAGATTTTCACAGTCATTTAGCTTTTAAAGATCCTTGATTGTAAGTTTAAAAGGTATCAGAGAGGAATTTAAGAATGGAAATCAACATTAAATGAAAAGGGATTCAAAATTAAAGCAAAAATGCTTCCTCTGTTTTCTGAGTATATACTGAGGAATATTCTGAGTATATTTCTGAGGAAGATACTAAAATACTGTTTCCCATGTAGTGTTTCCGACAAATTTGAGTCATCTCTGAAATGCTGCAATATCTGCTTAAAATTTCAGTAGAAGAATGCTTTGTAAGATGCAAATCTCTACCCTCAGGGCACGTGGAAGCAAAGGAAGAGCTGAAGTTGCCATAAAATTGGCTTGGGAGTGCTGTGTACAGGGTACCATACCTACTTTTTTACAGTAAGAAACATCCTTTTCCCTTGTAGAAGAGCCATGCTCTGAATGCAAGGAGGTGAAAATCCCTCCACACTGATCCAGGAGCTCGGCCCTGGCAGGAGGGTGGCTGCTCTTTGCAGGGTCTCTGAGAGGTAGAAAATGTCCAGCTTTCAGAAACGGGTCAGGAAGAGCCTGAAGGAAGGATTGCACCTCCAGGCCTTCTGTGATGCTCAGTGGGAACTATTGGAGGGCTGGGTTTGTTTTTGGCTGGCTGGAGAGGTGCACTGGATAGTAACATGGTTTGTGCCTGATGACAGAAGTGGAGTTCAAGAGCTGTTGCTTGTCTAAGTTCTTTCCACTTCTCTTTTTTCTTCCTTTTTCTCATCTAACTGGGGGAGGTCTCACACAGTATCTGCGCTCATTGCAGAAGTGCCTTTGGCAACAGTCTTCCATGATCTTTTTAGCAGGAGTGTGACTGCTCTGGATAGAATTTTCTTACACTGGGTGTTCCTCTCCTTCAATTTTAAATTAAAAGAGTTTCTGTGATTTAAAGAAAAAAAAAAAAAAAAGGGAAAGCAGGCGTTTCTTAGTGTATTTGTTCTGAAATCAGTTTCACAGAGGGTTTTTGTGTGAACATTCTCATTTCAAAGTTGATTTGAGAAACTTCTAACCCATGTTGCTCTTTCCCCTTCCTCTGTATCATCCTTTCAGCTGGTCCTGTGCAGCACTCTGAGAGGCAAAGGTATGAGTCAAGCCAGTGAAGTAGTCTGGGTTAAAAAAAAACCCCAAAACAACCAACCAAAAAACAAACACTAAAACCAATCAACCAAGCAAAACCAAAAGCAAACAAACAAACGCAAAACCCAACAAATTACCAAAACCAAAATAAACCGATCAACCAACCAAAACTAAAAAGAAAAAAAACAAATTTTTTTTCCCAAATAAAATTTGTTTCCAAAGAAAATGCCTGTGTAATTTCTCCCGTGGGTCATTACTGCTTATTCTGGAGCAAGAGACAGTTTCTGACAAATGAACTATTGTTTTATATATATATATATATATATATATATATATATATGTCTGCCTATTGATAATGGAAAAGATGCTGAGGCTTAAGTTTACAGCGATTGCCATGGCAAGTCTTTGTATCTGGATATCTCCGTTTATAAATCCTGCAGCTGTGTATAAAGACATGCAGAGTGCTCCCAGTTTTATCTAAGGGCAGGAGGAGAAGTACTTTGACTCTCCTAACACCATAAAACACTGACAGGCCACTGGCAACTGAGGTTAAGCAGGAAAAATTACTGCACAAGTTTGAACAGTGTTGAAACCTGGTAAAAAACCAGTAGTAAGAACAGAGATACTAATTATGAAGAGGGCCATATCCAAGGGCCTGACAGTCACATCTTCTAGCAGTCCATGAAAGAAAAACACAGAAAAGAAGATTTATATAGAGAACCAAATACAGGGGGGAAATAAAGCTAAAATAGATAGTACTAATTATATGCATACTGGGAAAAAATATTTGGAATAAAGCCAGTTCTCATCTATTTTTTTATGGTAAAGGCACAGGCACAACTGCTTTCCTCTCAGTGAAAGGTCTGAGCGATTGCCTGAATGAAAGAAGAAAGCCCTAACTTTGCACAAAAATAAGGCTCAGTACTACAGTTGACAACTCAGCAGAAGCTTAATAATGCAGTAAAAAATTTTGACCTTTACAAGAATGATTCCTTCTTGACTATTGTATTAGAAAACATACATTTAATTCATTATTATTTATAAATTCTTTTATATCATATTGGAGGTATCCATATTCAGGAATAAGGTTTGTTGGCTGGTTTTAGAGCAAAAAATGTTTAATTTATTGTAATAATAATTTATGATTGAGGAAATGTTATTTGTGAGAAAGCTCCATGTGAGGGGGAAAAGAAGGCTTTTCATATCCCTTAAGTGAGTTATCAGGAAACTTTGGAAATAAATAATGACAGTTGTGTCCATTTAAATTAATTCATAGGATCCCCTACCTGGGGATGGCTTTCATCTTTTTTAAGTGTTGATCATATCTCTCAAGGAAATTGATTTTTGCTATTCAATGGCATTATATTGGTGAAGGTATTAAAACTGAGGCTATTTACTCAGATTGGAAATACCATATGGAAAGCAACATCAGTACAAAGCTTTCTTGAAGATAAAATTCTAAATGTAGAGGCTGTGGGGGTCAATATTTTGTTCTCCCCACAGAGGTGGGAAAGATCTATGATCACAGGAGAAAAGGAGCTTTTTAAAGCACTTAGGTCATCTTCTATCCCCCGATACAAGACTCTTCAGCTTTGCTATAGAAATGTAGAAACCTCTGTCAGAGATAGAGATGGACCTCTGTAATGTCAGGTGGCTCAAAGCTGACCCATCCAAGGTAGTTCTTTCTATAATGATACTGCTTGTCAGTGCTCTAAGATGATGTGCCAGCTGTTCTTTGTGGATATATGGATGCCACCATCAGGTCCTAGACCAGGGGAGTTACTTTAGAATCAGGTAGGGTTTGACCAACGCTATTCACACATGGTTGGGAAATTTGGTTTGACCTGAGTGAGTGGAACTGGCATTCAGTTTGTTCCTTTGAAATCTGATTTAAAGATATCCCTGGGTTGGAGTAAAGGCCGTGGACTGTAGTGTGCTCCATCTGGATGTTGGGCATTTACATATGAGGAGCAGATGGCAGGGCTGTGGCCATAGCATGGATTATCTTGTGCAATTTGAAGATGTGACTGATGAATGCTTTTGTGACCAGCTTGTAATTTAACTTCAGCCAAGCAAGCCATAAAATTAGAACTTATATAAATGCACTTGATACAAATACCAACCATGTCAAAGTCCTACGCTACTGAAAAAGAAAATGCCTCTGTGAAGCCACTGCTGCTTTCAAAGGTTTTTGTTATCTAAGACAAATACAAAGTAACTCTTTTTATCTTCAGAGCGCTCTATGCATATTAATTCATTCCCAAAACATCCTGCAAATTGACTACTGTTATCTCTCACCTACAGATGGACAAATTAAGACTGTGATGGGAAAACATCAACACTCAATAAAGTGAGCTGAGTTTCCTTCTATGTAATCCATCACCTCTCCACGCTGCACACACACAAATACCAAAGTGGTTTTAGATGCAGTGGCCAGGTGCTCTCAGCAAGGTGAGTTATCTAGTCCACGTGGTCCATACATTGCTCCAGAACCTGCATTCCTTGAGTGCTTGAGTTGGCTCAGAGTTTGTTCTCTATTCCCTCAGTGCTTGATATTAATAGATCCTCACTATAAATAGCTGAAGTTTAACATCCACTTTCTGGTTTTCATTTCTGTAGAACTATGCCCTCCTTCTGACTGTCTGCCAGGCCTGTAAACCAAAATGGCAGTTTGACTCACTGGACTCAAGAGGAAAACATTGCCCAAATATGGGAAAACTTTTCTTCCCTCAACAGTGTTAGCTCAGTAAAATATAGATTTTTTTTTTTTCTAGTAGAGAATTTGGATTTCCTTTAAAGTGACTACAACTCTTTCAATAGTGTATTCAAAACCATGAATATAAATCTGTGACAAAGCCCAAATTAAGATTCTGAAAGTTATGAAGTTTCAGACCCTTGTCTATGCAGTTATGCTTAATTCTATTTATGCTTGAATATAAATGCATAAATATAAATGCATGCACATTTCATCATGGAAAGTTACGTACTTTATGTTTTACAGTGCATAAAGCTTTGGATATATATACTATAAAGTTTGTTTGAAATACCGAGTTCCAAAATTAGACAATGGTAGGTCTCTGGGGGTAAAAATACATTTTTAAAATTTTATGTATGAATATTTTTGAGAATCAGGATAAAGTAGTGGGTTTAAGTGGAATATGACCAGGATTTATATCCTTTTCACAGTCATGTAGTAATCACAAATTTAGCCCAGAAAGATCCCAGAAAGGAATCTGTGGACTGCAGAACAAAATGAAGGAAATCAAGGGAGAAAAATTTAGAGGGCTCTGCAAATGCAGCAACAGCTTTGAAGTCTCTCTGTTTTAAGTCACTATAAATTATTCAGAAGCATGCTGGAACTCCTGTGCGTGTACCATATGCCTCGTTAGATGCAATCTTAAGTACCTGACAGCTTGGTTTTTACAACAAGGAAAAGAAAGTTAGTGCAGTATTGCAATATTGAGACTGGTATGTTTTCTTACAGAGCTGGAAGTAATAATTGCGCCTTTATTTTCACAACATTTTTTATCAGCCAGTTGTTCTCCAGGTGTAGATTTGTTAAGCAGGGAATCAAAACGTTTTGCTTTACTGTTTAGTTAAGGATTCATAGAGAGGCAATGGTTGCTGTTTGATGTATAGAGCACCTTAGCAGTACGTGACTCTTTAGACAGGCTGAGAGAGTTGGGGCTGTTCAGATTGGAGATGAGAAGGCTCCTGAGTGCCCTTAGAGCATCTTCCAGTGCCTCAAGAGCTTCTGCAAGAGAGATGGAGAGGGATATTATACGAGGGCATAGGACAAGGGGTGATGGCTTTAAACTGAAAGAGGGTGGGTTTAGATTAGATGTGAGGAGAAAGTTCTTCACTGTGGGGTTCGTGAGGCCCTGGGACACGTCACCCAGAGGAGCTGTGGGTGCCCCATCCCTGGAAGTGTTCAAGGCCAGGTTGGGTGGGGCTCTGGTCTAGTGGAAGGTGTCCTTACCCATGGCAGGGGTTTTGGAACTAAGTGATCTTTAGGCATCTTCAAGCCCAAACCATTCCATTATTCTGTGATTCTACAATCCCATACATCATAGCACCAATGAAAGAGGGCAGGCTTTGGCAATAAATGCAAAGCAATGTCAAAGGGTACTTAGTTTCCTGGTGACCCATTTCCATGAGGACAGAGCCCTGCTCTTAGCTTCAGCCCATCCCAGAGCTTGTGAGTCCCACAAAGGGAAAATGCCAGAGGAGCAACTCATAGCAGCCACCAACTCCTTCCACACAAGAAATCCTTTCTCCAGAAGTCTCTACCAACTGTCCCATCACCTAACCAGGCTTGGGTCTCTCTAAGAAAAGGGAAAAGTTGTAGAGTTTTTCAGGAGAAGAGATCAGTAGATCATTATCAGTAGATTAGCACAGCCCACCATCAGGTCCCCAGTCACCTTTGGGAAAACCACTCCCAGGATCTTGCTGGCATGTATTTTCCTGTTCAATCATAAGGAACTGGTGGGCCATATTATGAGCAGTTTTCCCAAATTTATTAATTCACAATTTTCAACAGTGAATTTAACCTGACTTGGCAAAAAGCTGGATTTTGCATGTGGGGTACACCTAAAAGAGTTGTTGCTCTTGCCCTTGGAATCAGACTCCACTAAAATGTTTCAAATTACCATGCTTTTTTGTTTGTTTGTTTGTTTGTTTGGTAGTGACTATTGTCAGTGCAGAAGGAAAAAATATATGAGAAGAGTAGAACATTTTCTCGAGCATAGCTTGCCTTCTGTCTCCTTTTTGCTAACATGACCTTATGGAAGTTTATTTTCACCTGTAATTAATGCAAATCAAAGCTAAAGCACTGTTGCTAATGGTATCTAAATGTCTGACATCAATTGGATACTGAGAAACATTTCATTAACCTGTGGTGGTGATAATGAAGGGTATTCTAATTTCTGAAAGCAATCAGTCTCTGTTAAATGAGTGCTATTTTGCAAGACTTGCCTAACAAAACTGATTAGGGGGAGCAATTACTCCCTCTAAGGAGCAGTCCTTCAGTAAAACTAAGGGACATGTTTGATAGCTTTATCTCATCGTGTTTTCGATAAATTCCAAGAATTTGTTTGCAATAGACAAAATACTTCCATGCAGCAAGAAAGGGATGAGACAAAATTAACAACAAAGCAACACGTAGAGGAATGTTTCTTCTTTGGTTATCATAGTGTTCTTGCAGAGCTAAAGCTACATGTTGGTGTTCATGTGTGTGATAGGGAAAGAAGACCCAGCTGTAGGGGGTATAAGTTGGATTCTTTATTACAGGGGCTGGAAGGGGACAAAACCTGCTGCTGGTTAGTCCTCATAATTATCTTCAATGGTGTCCAAAATGACAACAGGGAGAAACACAGGGAGAAACAGGGAGATTAAGCACAACGTTATTCCCTCTTATACAGTCAATCAAGGCAGAACAGAGATCTTTATTAGCAGCATTCTTTGGATAAAAAAATCTGCCACGGATTTTCTTCTGAGGGCTATTTACCCTTCCATTTTTGTTCCAGCAGAAAATACTTAGGATTTGTCTGACCCCTCTTAGATTGTTTGTCATGGGTTACTTCTGATGTTTGACTCCCAGTTCCTGCTGTTAACACTGCAGCTCCTTCTCATAGGGAAGTAAAGCCATTCCTAAGATACATCAGTAAGTAACAAAAGAGCCCAAGTGCATTTTTTGGTGTAAACCAACATAATGCCACATTCAGGGGCCCCACCCTATTCTGACACACACACTGGGTGCTGTGCAGGGAACAAGCACCAGGCTTGAGTCCCTCTCATCTTTGTAAGCCACTCCCCAGGCTAAGAAGTCAGAGTCTGCAGCCTCAGGCTGCAAGTCACATCATGTCTTTGAATGCTAGATCCTGTGTTTGCCTGCATCATGATTTAAGGGAGGTTAAGTATCTGCCTCGAATTTGCTTGCTAAGTCTGTGTATCTCTTTCACACACTGCAATTCCTTTGTGCATCATAACTGCTGCTGCTACTGGAAGAGACTTTTCATCTGGAATGTGCATGAGGGTCTGAGATGAGTGAGATTCTTCTCTAATTAGTATCCTACTTGCTCTTTTGCTATACCGGTTCTTGTTCTTCATTATACTTCCCTGCTGGCAGAACTGGTTTGTGGCTTATACCATATACAGTTCACAGAAAATTCAAACTGTTTGATGAGCTGTACACTAATTTAGGCAGGACTTGGCTTGGTTAGCTATGTATTTAAGTTTGGATTTCCTATATTATAGGCTACATTTTAATTCAGTTTTTATTTGGCATTTTATATCTAACAGAGAATGGCACTTTTCTATCAGATCTCTGAGAAGATACTGTCCAAATCAGCTACTCCCAATAAGATGATATTTATAATGTTTAGAAAGATTTATAAACATACTTTTGTTAGGTGCTGAGTCTATGCATCTTCTTTCTCAGGGTCTTGTAGATTAATGCTCTAAAAATACGTTACTACACAGATTTGCTGTGGGGTACAGCACAAGGCAGAACTCAAGAGAAATCAAAGGTAGAGGCCATAAACTGAATCCTGGAATAGATTTATAGTACAACTATGGAGAAAATAGAATCTTGACCAGGGGCAACAACAGAAACAGTCTCACTTAAGGAGTTAGTGAAAATCAAGTATTCTGAAGGTTGTTTCCATTAAGAAAAGGTTAATCCAAAGGGGTTTACTGGAGGAACAATGGTTTGCGTGCAAAGTGAAGCATTTTTTTTTTCTGACAAGCTAAACAAAGATTACCTATAAAGTCCTGTTTCCTTGAATGCTTTGAGTCTCCAGCAGCATGAGACGAATGCTTCCAAGACTTTCAGAGACTGAAAGTTGAAAGAAGTGCTCTTTCAACTTTTTCTTTAAGGCTAATCTTGCCAGCTGTCCTTGCTTTCCTTCTACACCTCTGTGTGCTTCCGTAGGGTTCCTGTTGTTCCTCCCACATGCAAATAAGGTACAATTAAATCAAGTCTCCACCACTGCATTTCTCACCACTCCCCCAGAAAGCTTTGGAGCCAGATGGCCCAGCTATTGCCCACGTTTGAATGGGCTAGCTGTGGCTTGCTGGTGACCATGCAGCAGAGGGGTGTGTAACTCTTCCTGCACTTTGCCTAGGGTGGCAGGTAGGCTGCAGTTTTCAGCCAGTGCCATTTTCTGTCCTTGATATATTTTAAGCAGTATTGCCGGCACTGTCTACATTTAAGCTTATTTTTCTGTTTTCAGATCCCTTCTCCAGTTTATCGCGTTAATCTTTTAATCATTTAGGTTGATGTTTTCCAAAATCATATCTATCTCTGTTTGACCTTTTGCACTTAGAAAAATGTTTTTCCTCTTGCTGATGTTGTAGAAAGACTCTCTGACTCTCCCCGGAGATGGAGAACAAGAGAGATTGAGAGCAGTGTATAGAGAAGGAGGAAGGTCATGCCAGAAGGGGTGGACAGATTTCACCGTGTCAAAGCAGGCGGAACAGACCAGTTGCTGGTGTAGAGCAGTTCAGAGCCAGCTTGAACCAGCTGCTCCAGGTCTGTGCTGTAACTAACTGAAAAGAGGAGAGACAATAAGCTCCTCTGAGAAGCTGGTACTGCACTGCAGTGTACAAATGCTCTACAATTACCACGAATTTACTGTCTGTGTGCGTTTCTTCTATCACAGGCTGTCACCGCACTGCTTTAAATACGTCAGTGTGCTTTAGGAGGATTTTCTCAAGAAAAGGAGCTTTGTGACCAATTTCCTGATTCTGCAGAGTTGGCATGATTCTCTTTTCTGAGGTGACCTTTATTTTCTAGAGTGGCACTGTAATAAGTTACTACTCACTGATAACATCGCAGAAAACAAAATTAGCATAGTTCCTACCATTTGGTTAAGATTTGTAGGGTGTGTGCAGTTGCCCTTGCTTCCTTAGCTGGTTTCCTTTCAGGAGCAAAGCTCCATGTTTAAAGAGGCAGGTACAAAGTTCAGTAATAAGTGATATATGCATCTCCATATGCCCAGCCCTAGTCAGGTGACCAAAGTCAGGAAATAAATCAGTCTTTTATCTCTGAGTCACCGCTTTTTTGTATGTTTACAAAAGTAAAACCTGATGTTTGCGATTGCAAGCAGACAAAAAGAATCCAGGAGCTGATCTGACTGCTTCATTTTGAGGGGGAAATGAGAGGGGAGGCTGTAAGATACCAACAATCTTCTTGAAGAGAATGGTTTCACAGAGACCAAAACAGTGTGATCCTTGACACATGGTGGCAGATATCCCAGCTGCACCACTTCTGTCCCTGTGCTCATTGCTGACCTGCTCTCTGACACTAAAAGCAGCAGACTTACTCACTTGACTTCTGCCTCATGATCCTTCCCTGCTACATGTGGGGTATGGGAAGCACCACCCTGGCCTCTCTTTCCATCTGTGCCTCCCATGAGTCAGACACGACTGGTGCTTCACACAGGTAGCTCCCTGACATCAGGAGATGATGTGTTACCATCCGGTCCTGCATGCCAAGAAACCCTGATGTAAAAAACTCAGCAGGAGCCTCACACCACAGCACAGGACTTCGGAGGAAGCTGATGTCCCGTCATGTCATTCCCCCTGGCAGATGTGGCCATGTTGCACACATGACTCTCTGGGTACTGATGAAAGGTGCCCTTCTCCCTTGGGAGACAAGGAAGCTGTGGAATCAGCAGCTTGCCTGAGCAGCCCATGAAATCTTATTACGGAACATGTAAGGGCCCAAGAGCGGCTGTACAGGTCAAATGGAAGGTCTCACTTGCCCACTTCCCATCTCTGACAGTGGTCAAGAACCGATGTAAGAGGAGGGCAAGTACAGAGGGGTACTTTCCCACAACTTTCTTCCAACACTCAGCAATTCATGTACTTCCTGGCAACTAAAGGTTGTGTTGGACCACTGCCAAAGGGGTAACATCCCTGGAGTGTAGCTGACTGCACTTGTCCTTCATGAGGAAATCCTCCAGCTAAGGCTGATGGCAAATGAGGCATCATGTTGCAAAACAGGAGGCAACCTTTAAAGAAGCCCTAAAACCTCGGGTTTCTAAAGCCCAGGAAATCCCTGTGTAGTAGGAGCACTGCTTCTCGACTGGTTTGCCTCTAACTGCATCATATCAATTTCCCTGAGAGACTCAAAAGATCTCTACAGACTGCTATTACCCATTCTCACAATGGCCACGGGGTCTGCCTCTGAGCATGTCTTGGTTAAGCAGGCAAATAGGTACTTTCAGACACTCTTGCTGTATAAATAAATCTCATCCCACATCTCACAGCATCATAGACTTCTGATTGCCCTTATTGGTTAACAATGATGAAAATTTAAAGAGAAAGGCAAGAGCTTTGGCCTGAACTAATCGTTTTAGCTGGAATCATTATTGATGAAGGTATTGCAGATCCGTCCCTGGCACCAAAACTCACTTTTAAGTGCGAGGACTCAGATGCTTTTGAGAATATTGGACACGGGGGACTGCATTACGGCCAACTTATGTTTTTACTGGCACACTGGGCAGGAATTGGGCCCCCCCTCTCAGGACAGGCATTCCGGGGGTGATCGGTGGGAGAAGGCGGCACATGAATACTGTGGGGCCGTGTGTGAGGGGGGGTGGGCGGCCGGTCCAGGTGGCACTCTCAGCAACCGCCCGTGGGAACGGGAACGGGAACGGTGCCAGGCCGGGGGTCTCCCGGCGAGGAAGCGACGCAGGTGCGGAGCCCGCGGCATCCCCTTCCCTGCGCGGCCGCGGGGGGAACTCGCGCCGCGGGAGCCCCGCTCGGGGAAGTCTCCACACGGGACGGGACGGGACTGGACGGGCAGGGCAGCGCAGGGCTGGGGCTCACCATGCAGGCGAGGGACCTTGCCCGGGGCTGGCGGCCGCTGGGCAGGTAGCGGGGGCAGGGCCGAGGGAGGCGGCGCCCGGCCAGGTGCCGGAGAGAGGAGGGAGGGGCGGGGAGTGGCGGGCAGGTGAGGGGCAGCCGCGATGCAGGCGGGCGGCGAGGGAGGCGCTGCCCTCGGGGCAGTGCGGGGGTCGGCGGGGGCGCTGAGGACCCCCCGGCCTCTGCCTCAATCTGCCTTTCTCCGCTTCTCCGCCGCCCCGAGGATGAGCGGAGCCGAGGGTGCGCGCTTCAGGCGAGTGGCGATCCGCAGGAAATCCAACCCCGCTCCCGCCGCCCTGGCCGCCGCCGCCGCAGGAGCAGCGCCCGCCCGCCCCGCGGGGCCGAACACCCGGAGCTCGCCCGCAGGTAACGAGCGGCCCCGACGGCCGAACCGACGGCACCGCGGGCCTGGGGCATCCCGGGGGAGCGGGGGAGCGGCAGGGTCTCTCTGCCGCCGGGGTCGGGTCCCAGGGGCTTCCTGCGGGCTGTTCGCCCCCCTGAACAAGTAGAAAGTATCAACTTGTGCCGTGCGTGTCTGTGCGAGGGGGATGAGTGCTTGCGGGAGCGGAGCCGCTTCTCGGAGGGGCTGAGCTCTGGGGAGTTACGGGTTAGGAACTTCGGAGCTGTAGCTCGACTCGTACCCTCAGTCCGCAGCTCGGCACGAAATGTTCTGAAGTTGTACTTTGCATTTACGTATGTGTATTTATTATGCTATTCTAAATATACGTTATAATATATAGAGATTTGTATGTTTCTATATAATGCTTTTGTACTTGTACCAGCTCTTAGGCTGGCAGGAAAGCAGTGTTCCCTCTCTGATAGACCATGCCTTGCACCTGCTCCTCCCCGATGCCTCTTTCTCTTTCCCCTTCAGGAACAAACCTGTGTTAGACTAGTTTGACGTGTTATGCTTCAGAAGGCAGCTGCTACAGCACCAATGCGTAATGTTAAAAGGGAGAGTCAGCTTAGGCTGGCTTCCTGCGTTGCCTTGGCCACACTGTAGAAGTAAGCTGTCATAAAATCTGAACTTCAGAAAGTTATCATTTATGAGCAAGTTCACACACACCCATTTATATGTCTGAACTCATGTAACAGAAGGTGTGACATCCTGTGCTCATGCTTGTAGTGTCACAGCATGGTTTTATGAGTGTGTAAGGGAAAAGGGGATGAAGAAAAGCTTGAAATCTCTGACATATACTTGTTATAATGTTGGGAATCATGCCATGTTAAATATATGGATGGGATGTTTTGCTTGGGGACTGTGCTTTCATGACTTCCTGGGTAAGAGGCCTGCTTATTTTAACAATGAGTATGCACAGAGAAGAACAGACTATTGTGATGCTGTTCATAGAATGCATTATTTTTGCTTTAGCGCGTAGTAAGTTTGGATAAGTCCCCGAAGCCACAATTTTTTATTTGTGGTGGGATTTTTTTTTCCCAGGGCTTTACTACTGTGTTTATGTTGGGAAAGAGGAACTGGCAGCTGTATTTGCAGTATGTAGGTTTAATGGATTTATTCTTGTCTAATAGAGGCACACTCATAACCAGAACCTTGTGTTTTCTGTTAGTTACCAATTTAGTTTCTTTAGGTTTCTGCAGTTGCTCACTGGCACCTTAGACTCCCAGGTAACAGTTTCATTCACATCTACAATCTGTTTATTGTTGCTCTTTTCATCTGTGCACACACCAACTCCACCAGGTGACTTTTATTTGCTAAACATCTGTGCAATGTGTAGCTTTTCAGTGTGACCATTCTTGTTGGCTTTTTGGATTGCAGAAGGTTGTCAGGGCCATGACAGGAGCAACATGCGGCTTATCAAATGTCCCTGCAATGCAGTGCAATAACCAAACTCACAAATTAAGATAAGGAAATGAATCCCAAAGATGTGGGAAATAAAAAGAAGACTTCGTGATATTGTGCAGGTACATAAATCCTCCCTTTTTTTTCCACTCATAATCCATTTCTCCCAGAAAATGAGATGAAGAAACATTGTGAAACATTGTGTACATGATTTCTATTAATGCTCTAGCATCCTATAATCCTAGAATAGTTTTGTAGCTTCCCTCTCTATTCTTTGTAGTCAGAATGTGACTGCGCTTGCTTCTGTGGCTGACAAAAGCTGACCAGACTGCCTTCATTCTGCAATAAACTCTAAACCCCAGGTGCAACATGAAGCTAAAAAAAAAAAAAAGCAAGTATTTACAGTTTCTGGCTTACAAAGTACTAAGTGGATCTCAAAGGGCTTTTCTAAGGTGGAAGGATGCCTTTGACCTGCTTGAAAATCTTACGGGAAAGGAGGAGTTAGTGTAGCCCATCTCCACTCCTCATCTCTCTTAAGTGTTGTGAAATATGTCAGTTTATCTACATTACTGCTTGGGGGACAGGTCTCAAGCAATTGTCTCAGATCTGTATCTGGAAAGCAACTCGAGAAAGTAGATGTATTCCAAGAGCCATAATTGCTTATAAATGCATTTGAAAAAAAATCTGGATTATGTATATGGTGTGACTATCAGAACTCTTCTCAGATTAGTAAATAGTGTGTTAATTAGTGCAAAGACTTAAAGGGCCTATTACAACTCCTGTATACTCAGTAGTTTCCTCACATCCTTTGACTGGACTGATGAAGTAGGGAATGTTGTAGCTTTTCTATGCTGAGATGTAGAAGATCAAGGAGTATTTTCATTCTTGGTGTTGTTTGAAAACATTTCTCATGCTGAGATTAGCTACTTCAGGTTTTTGTTACAGCATCAGCCTTTTCTTGTGTGTTGCAATCTAAGTGTCTGACTTGTAATACAAAAGTTTTTCTATAGTATGTTTACTATAGCCTCACTAATTTGGCTTCCTTGTCATGTGAAAAGTGGCAATTAAATTTTGTCAACATTTGAGGTAAAAAATGCTTAGTGTATTTAACTGCCTACAGGACAAAAAAGTTTGTTTCCCATTAGAAGTTGACATTAGTCTAAAAGTTAGGACAGAAGACTACTTTAATCTTCAGAGATGCTTTGAAATGGATGAAAAATATCAAACTGAAAGCTGGAGATGGTTTAGAGAAGGGCATTCAGTGGAGTTTGTGCAAACTTGGGCAAATCTTTACTTAAAAATGCCTTTGTGCATGAAAACTCAAATTAGCTATCTGCCAAGAAACAGCTGTAGGCTACTGCTTGCTTGTTCAGCACCTTTCACAAGCCAAGAGCTCTGCAAGATGTGAGTATGGCACTACTTTGATTCTGCATGGGATCAAGCTATCCTAGAAGGTTGTATCTCTGCTTAGTTGTGTCAGTTAAGATGTGAAGCCATCACTCAGAACACAAGGACACAGTAATTCACGTTCATAGCAAGAAATAGCTTATGCTTGTCATCAGTACAGTCACCTCTGTCCTGGCTGCTCGTGGCCTAGCTTAACTTCTGTGGCATTCAAATCTTCTGCTTCTTCCTTGCCTTTTCTCACTTAAGCACAAATTCACACCCTTTTTAGGACTGTTTTCTTCTGGCCACCAATTTTCTAAATGCATATTTGCTGGCACTGCACTGTATATTGGCAGTGTCAGACATTGCAGTGTGCCTCTTGGGGAGCTGAGGTAATTTGCATTCAGGACAGCGTTCACTGCAGCAAGGTGTCTGCTAACACTGACAGGAAAAAAAAATAGTTTCCCACTGCTGCTGTTGTATCTCTGCCTGTAAATGGACAAGATTTAGGGGATTATGTTAAAAAAACTTCAGCAGTCTTCTGGGTTTCTATCTTGCAGTGGGAGATAACTAAATGAGACTCTAATAGCATACCCCTCTAGTCTCTTTGTTGTTGAGGGGTTTATTTTTTAAGTGCTAGAAGGACAAATGTGCCCTGTCCAATAGTTTTTCATTGCTGTTGTCTTTGTTTTACCTTTGAAAATAAAGTAATGAACTTTGGACTTTCATTCCCCTTTGGCTTTGTATATTTTGTTAATTTGTGCATTTTGTTAATTGGTCTTCAGTGATTGAAAATCTGATTGCTATATGGTGTGTTCAAGGAAAACCTATACAATCTAGGGCTAATCTTAGCAGGAATTGGCACCTATGTATTAGAGGCTACTGCCAAATACAACTAGCTGCTTTACATGTCTTTCAGGTTATTGCAGAGTTTTTGACATTTTTCTAAAGTTAGGCTTTACCAAGGAGAGTTGATACTTAAAAATGCTGAGAAAGTGAATATGAGGAAACTGCTTCTGAATGTTCCTCTCCCTTCAAAAATGAGGGAAAGTAAAGTATAAAAAATTGCTTTATGCAGAACTTGCATGAAAATACATTTTCCTATCATTAAAGAGTTTCCTGTTTCTGTGGGCCAAATTAATCCCCTGTGCCTTCTAGTGAAGCAAGTGTGTGGAAGTGCCAAGAAATGGAACTTTGCTTCCCGAATATAATTTTACTGTTTCTTCCCCCACTTCTCCTCCAAATATTAAGGATCAAAATAATCTCTCTAAAGCCAATGAGAGTGAACTGTTTAGTTCATAGACTATCTGGTCATATATATATGTATCTGGGGTTGGCTAGATGTGTCTATTTAGCCCTTGCCTGACAAGGGTTACTTTACCCAGTGCTTGTGGTTGGCCTTGGTGATCATGATGGTGATTTCCTTAAATAAATTAGAATTCAAATTCACTGCCTGAGTTTCTAGGAACAATACACAAAAGGTTTCAAAGAAGACAATTTGACGTGGATTTGCTGAAAATTAAGTTTACTCCTTGCTGGAGAGAATTCTTTTAAATATACCCTGAGAGGGCAAAATTGCAGAAGTGCTAATAAGTACCATTGTGGAAATGGTTTTAGGCATTGCTGAATGTGGGAAAGTAATAATTTGCACTTCCAAAGTTTTTTGTACAGAATCATAGGAGCAGGCTGCTTTTGTAGATAAATTAATAAATATGGCTGGGAGATTTCTGGATTGGAAAAGGAGAGCTTGTTCTAGGAATGTGTTACTTTTGGGTGACCAGTAAAATGCAAATATTGGGAAAGGAATCTGTTAATAAAAAAGTTATGATTTGCCCTTGGCTATTTTTTGTCCCTTTTCTGTCAGTACCCATGTTGCTTAAAACTGCAGTTATCAGACTTTTCACCCACTTCTTAAGTCGTGGTGAGGGACTATCTAATCTCCCAGCATTTTAGTCAAAATCCCATTGATAACTGGGCAGTATTTGGTCCTGTTTGTTAGTATGTCTTGGGTACAATGTGATCTGTGATAAAGCATTCTACCGGCTGTTTTTTGCACTGTTATGTCTTAAAGTAGTGTTATCCATTTGATGTATAAGGCAAATTATCTTCCCAGGATGAAGGATTTGTCAGAGAGAAAGGGAAAACATGAAGCAAGCAAATTTTAAAGTGAGACACGTGTGGGCTTTTCCCTCTAGTTCCATTAATAGTGGGTAGACTTTCTTCAAAACATTATTGTCAATCCAATATTTTAATCACATTACTGACTGTGAATCTTGTAGCTGAAACTGTAATTTTTTTTCCTATGAGGGGAAAGATGGTTTTCCCTTCCAGAATGGGATACTGTATGTATTAGCTCTCCTGAATATTAGGTGATCCAGGATTAATAGTTGCACTTAGATGACCAGAAGGATCTTTTTCATTGTGGTAAATCTGTGAATAAACTTTGCCTCCAGCTCCTGATGGTCAAAATATTTTAATCAAATGCATAGCAGTGGACAGTTTGAGATATTCAGGCTGTTATCTACAAACTCCTGTACTTTTGACAAGGGGAGAGAGAATGCTGCTTAGAGAGGGCATTCCCAGGGCACTAGGTTCTGTCAGCAACCCAAGCATAGGGGAGAACATTGAAAGAGGAATTTTTTTTTAATGGTTTCTTCAACTGCCTGCCTTGGAAAGAGGGTTTTTGCAGAGATGGCTGTAGCAGAATAAAAGACTTTTGATATAAATGTAGGGAAGGAGGATGGAGTTTTGTTGAAATGTTGACAAACCGTGTAGAAATCAGTTGTGTTCCCAGTATGCAAATGCACAGCAGTAAGGTAATATCAGAACATATGGAGAATTGAGTAAAAGCAGGACAGGAGGAAAATTAAACTGCTACAGTAGTCTGCAAAGGTAGACATGTAAAGAAATGTATTTCTAATGAGTTTCGGAGCAGCTTGACACCTCTGATTACACTGAAACTCAGTAAAATGGAGCAGAAAATGTAATAAAATTGGAGGCAAAAGACACTGAGTGGAAGGTAGGGCAGAGCAATGAAATAGTGTTCATTTTAAGTATTAATGCTAAGCATGTCAGATGTTAATGTAAAACAAGTTAAATAGCCTGGAAAGAAGGAAAAATGTGGTGGAATTGTAATGGGAGATGTGAAATCCTGCGATCTGTTCATGACTTCTGAACCAATGTTTTCTTGCAGCAGAGGGGACAACGCAGCTGACTTAGAGGTCTAACTTTCCCCTCATAGATGCTGGTGAGGCCAGATGTAGATGAGGATAGGAGAGAGAAAATGGTGAACAATGATTAAAAATCATTGATTCAGTGGCTGGATTTCTTCTGGCCTTTTAAAAGATTTGGCATTTTATTTGTTGAGAGTGTGATGTTTCTGTGCTAGATTTTTGGCTCTGCTGGTTGCTGTTGTGACCGAGTCCTCATGGTAGGGACTTGCAGTGATGTGACAGCACCCACTCTTGCAGCTGTAGATTTACATGGTAACTCTGTCCAGCCCCTGTGTACTTGAAATCTGCAGGGTCTGAGCTGCCCCTGAGCATCAGGGCTGCAGGTACCAGGGCTGTGAGTGGCTGTCTGAACTCCAGGGTTAGGGCTGTGTGCTTACTCAAGACCAGCTGGATTCCTAATGCGGCTCCTCTGCCATCTCTTTGGGGACTTTGTGGCACGTGAGAAGCAAAAGTCAACTGAGAGGTTTCTAACTGTGTCTTTGGTTTGTCTTCGGTTTCTGTGAAGAATAAGAGGCCTCAATCTGGAAAACTTGAGAGAGGAATCTCCCACTCATGCTGGGTGGCTTCTGGAGGTAGAAGATGGAGGGAGAGAGTGTAAAGGTCCCTGGCACTGCTTCTGGCTGAGGATCCTGACCCGACCAGTCACTGTGCCTTGTAGGGACTGTCTAGTCTTTTAACTCCAGCCATAATTCTGGGTTAGGATGGCTTTTTATTTATTTACTTAAGGGTTATATTGCTGTCCTTTGTATTTCTACTAGGGTGAGATGTTTGTTTGCTTAAGCCCTTCGAAAGCCATCCTCAGTAGTCTGTCATCCTGCATAACTTTCTTGAATGCTACAGTATTGTTAGCCCATAGGAGAACAAGCTCCTAGTTTCTCCTCTACCATGAAACTGATATTTTAAATGAAAAAAATCAAAGTTAGGGTCTACAGCAGACTTAAAAAAACCCCAAGCTCTATAAATTACTTGAATTGTAAAATTTTTCTAGCAAATAGAAGACAGGTTTCTTTTTAAATGTCTTGGCTTGTATCACAAGAGCTTGATGACAGCTTCTTGCAGTGAGAAATCAGAATGTTTTTCCTCTTTGCTCTCACCACTATTCACCATCTTATCTGTGATACTTCACTTCCTTGATTGAATATTAATATATATGCATTATTTATATTAACATCAGTAACTGAGTTAAGAAATTAAACTTACTGGCTAATTAGATCTCTCTTCAGAACTGGTGGTTTAGGAATCAAAGCAAAGTCACTGATACAGAAAAAATAAGTTGTTTTTGGTAAACCTGAGACTTTTTTCAGTTTTATGCAATTACACCGCTGGCCTTTTCTTCAACTGATTCTTGCCAAAATGTCCCTATCTTAATACAAACATACTCTACCTTCCTTTTCACTCGTTCTGATACTAACCTAATGTCATCATTAAGAAGTTACACTTCATCTGTGAAGGTAAAATCCTTTTATACTTCAACTATTCTCCTGTGAGCTGGCAGTACTATACCATTCAAGACAGCCATGCCAAATGAGACACCTGAGCATAGTTTTCAAAAACCTGTAACTTCTTAAAACTTTAAAAGAGGGCTTTTATGTCTTTAAAACAAAAACTTGGAAATTCTCGTGTGAAAATGTGGTTCTAGGGAAGGCTTTGCGAAACACACGGTTTTTGTGGTAGGTGTGATAAAATCAGAATTGCTATCAGTGCATAAAATTATTCAGCATTTGTGTTTTAGCCCACTCTAATTCTAAATATAGATCAATGGAAATTCTATTAAGATGTATTTTAATACATATTTAATACTTAATTATTAAGAATGAGAGCAAGTTGCATCGAGTTACTACTAAAAATAATTGTCCATTTCAGAGAACAGAGTAGTTGTTAACGCAGCAGTTTAAGTTGATTTTCATCAGGTTCTGGCAATCTGACCCAACTCTTGCTCTGTTATTATTACCCCCATGTGCTCTTGAGTTATGCATGATAATGCAGTAAGTGCTGTTGTTCACAATTTATTAATGTATAACTGATCCAGTGGACAAAAAGGCTTGGCAGACTCACAGAAGAAGGGCGTGCCAACACCTGAGCTGGCTGTTAACATGTTTAAGCCTGCCAAGCCAGGCCAGGTAGCACGAGGTAACTGCTGTGGTGCTCTGCAGTGGCTTTTGTGATTGGGTTTAATGGAGGGGTGTCAGCAAGTCAAAATGCATCAACCCAAGTGCTTGGCTGTGGAGGTGCTTCTAAACTTCCTGACGTTCATTCCCTGTCCTGTATCGAGCATAAAGGGAATCTCCAGAGTAACATTCTTGACATGCAGTTGAAGGGAGAGAAACACATCCATCCTAACTGCTGTGTACAGCCAGCAGAGAGACCTGGGTGGTGCTGGTGGTGGCTGCCCTGGGTCTTCAGCTTAAGGAGAATTGCCTCTTTAAGTGGTCATCCTACTTATTTTCTGCGTAAGGACTGCGTGTGCACAGGATATATTAAAAGCTTTTTGTTCATAGAAGTGAGAACAATATTTGCATTGTGTGTATTAATAAGGAGTTTAAAGGAACTTCAAAACCCAAATGAGTTACTTCTTCCAAGGATTTTCATAGAGCTTAAAACAAACAAGTGTCTGTTCATCCTAACTGTGGAGAATTATTACTTCCTGGTTTTAACAACTGTTAACTTTTAACACTTTAATATCTGCTTTCCTCATGTGGCCAATACCAACTGTACAATTCACTAGTTTTATGTGGGACTTTTTGGGGCTGTTTTCCACAAATGCAGTTGAGCTGCTATAGAAAAGCAGGCTTGTTTTAAAACCTGAGTAATATCAGGATGTTGGAATGTGGTACATAACTTGTATTATCTTATCTCCATGAATATTGTGTCCTCTTTGTTATGTCCTAAATGCCATTCAGCTATTGTGTGGGACTGGATCCTAATTAAAATGAATATTTAATTGGGTTTTATGCCTCATGTCGCTTGCAGAAAATGTTGAGATAGGACAGTAGTAGGTTCTAAGTGATAAGGGGATTAAATAGTTTCACTGTGCATGTCTTAAGATTCACTGATTTAAAGATTTATGTCATTTAGAAAACAGGAGTGTTTCTAGGGCTGTCACATGCATCTCAAATACTCAGATTACTTCTCATCCCCACAAGGTTAAATAGTGATGATTAAAGGCATTTGGCAAGCCCTTATTGATTGGTCATGTTCTGCTGGAGTCAAGGCATCTGTGTTCAGCATTCATCTGAAATAGCATGCAGTATTGGACAATGGTGAGCAGGACCACGAGGCATCAGAAAGTCTTCACAGTCTTCTAAAAATTCTCTGATCCAGATATTTCAGACTCTTATTCTCTAAAATTCATGACTTTCACTATTGCTTTATGAGAGAATATTAACATAGTCCTTTCAAGCAGCAAAGTGGTTTTAAATCTGACACAGAGGAAAATGGCTGGTGTCTGGAAGCTGGGTTGATAAGGCTGCTGAATTATCTGCATGGGGGACAGCTCTGGGGCACAACAGTTTAACATAATTCTTTTCCAGTTCATGTGTCTAGCTGTGATACAATGAATACTCAAATATGGTGAAGTTACAGAATCCAAACCATCATTTGCAGAGAAGTGGCTACAGAACAGTGCAACTGAAAACTCCAGTTATGTTATTCAGACACACGAAGTGTAACAAGTGCAGCATCAGGCTTTCCTTTCGCCTACAGGTATTTGGGAGATATTCCACAGATCAGGAACAAAATTACAGAAATTCTCTATGAGAGTGACTTTCTGGAGAGAGTTTCCTGCAGGAAAAAAAAATCTGATTTCCCCTGCTGCTCTGTGGTGTAGAGTGCTATTGCTTCCACCAATGCTGGCTTAATTAAAAAAAAAAAAAAAAAAAAAAAATAAATCTTTCACTGTTTCCTTCCTTTCACTGCAGGGAAAGAGGTTAGAGACCTGAGTAAAATCAGATGAATTGTTCTCTATGAAGACTATGTGAGTGCATATATTTAGTAATCATATATTTTCCATAGTGCTCTGCTGAACTCTGCTTGCTGACCCCTCTCTTCTTCCCATATGTTCATTCATGAGGTAGATCCATGTGCCCATATACCACCCTTAATCCGTAGTCTGGGATGGAAACAGAGGAATTTCTCCATGTATTTTCCCTCCTTCAAGAAATCAAACAGAGTAGCTGTTTGCTGTCAAATGTTAGCTTCAGTTTCCGAAAGGAAAAATGCTTTTTAAATATGAAAAGTGAGAATATGTCATCCTTCCTAAGACTGGCAAGGACTTCACGCTTGTCACAGCCAGTGAGGTGACAGGCAACAGTAAATGTGCGTAAGGCTGGCAGAGCTGGAAACTGAAATACACAGAGCTCAGGTATCAAGTCCTGCAGTTGGGTTTATTTCTATTTTTTTTAGTACGTGTGGAAGGGCAGGTTGTTTGAAGTTAAAATACAATGTTTACTGTGGCTCAGGGTGTAGAAGCAGGATTAGCTTTCTGATAAGGGTTTTTTCCAGGTATGGTACACAAGGGATTAGAAAAGCAGAAGCTATTTAGTAACTAAGGAGAGAGGACTGCAAGCTGCCTGCATGGTGCTGAAAGGACTCTTTATCCTAAGGATTTTTTCTTTTTTATTTTACTTACTTTATTTTTCTTGGTGCGTGGGTTTACACTGAAAGAGGGAAGGAGAATCCTGGTAATTGGTAAGCATGTTAAACTTTAAATGAAAACTTCTGAACTGTGTTACACCAGCTGCTAACAAGACACTTAAATTAAAACTAGGTAATCCTGTACTAATGAAGAAGAACCTCCTTTTTTTTTACCATAAACTCTTTAATGACATACATTCAAGTAAACAGAGTCAAATTTTGTGCGGAATGTATACTGGTTTCTTCTCTTACCTTTTTTTTCTGTATGTGGATGTTGTGCCATTGAAGATCTGCATGATTACATAATTAATTATTTGGGGATTGTTAGTGTGGTCCTTAATTGCAGAATGGTTCCTGTAAGGGTGTGTTGGCTGGATTTGTTTGGGGGGTTTTGTGGTTTTGTTCTGGGTTTGGTGTTTGTTTTTTTTTTTTTTTTTTGGTTGGTGGTTTTTAGTCCTATTATGGGAAACATGATATTTTTAAAAAATAAGCTGAGTTAAAAATCTTTTAGCAAATGGGGGGGGGAGCAGTTTGAGAGATGATAACCTTGAAGTTGCAGGTTATTTGAGACACTTCAATGTTATGTAAAATGAAATGAATCATATCCATATATTGATGGTGGTGGTGTTGTTTTCAAAAGGTTATATGTGGCTTACCACAGGCAAACTACTGCAGGGGAAAAAAAAAAGGATTAATTTTTTTTTTTTCTTTAATTATTATTTTTATAAGCAGCATTGGGTCAGTGTTTAACTATTTGGGACATAAGGGGAATCTACACAAATATTACCTAGAAGTTCCTGGAAAGTAAGGAACACATTCAAAAGCTAAAGTAGAAAAAAAGGAACTAAAAACCTGTGATTATGAAAATATAAAAGGTCTTTGAGGAGAGTGTTTCTTTTGCTAAGTGTCTGCCAGCTCACAGCACTCTTACTGCACAGGCTGCTTCAGCCAGCTGAGGTGCTGCACTGTTGTAGCCACGCAACTGATTTCTCAAAGCACTGGCTTTGTCGTGTTCATTGCAGTCTGGGTAGTTCTTCCAAGGAGATTTTATTGGTAATCTAAAAATATTCTCTGTGTATAAAACAGCAGGGAGCAAATCTAATCACTAACGTAGTTTGATAGACTGTACTGCATTAGGATAGGTAATGACTAATGCCTTCAAGTACTAAAGCTTCAGTTGTATAGTGTGATTTTTCTTTTTTTTTAATTTTTATTCTGACATTAAGCCTGCCTTACTGCTCTTCGTATTAGCGAGTAAAGATCAGAAGCAATAGCTCTTAGCCACATCTAACTAGAATTTTTTTTTTTCCCCTCTTTTTGGTTGTTTGTGGGTTTTGTTTGTTTGTTTGTTATTTTTTTGCTCCAACTCATTCAGAGGCTTTCAGTTACTGCTCTTTGTCTTGCACTGGAAATAACCATGTCTTTACTTTATGGAGTAACAAGGAAAATGGCAACCCAAACAGAGATTGTTCATCAGTATTATCTGCTCTCATGTATGTCTAATGCTGCTTGCCTACCCTGTTAGCACAGTGGCCCCTGCAAGCCCCAGGTAATAGACTGACAGAATCAAGTTGCCAGTGTTTATAATGTAAGAAAAATAAGTTGAAGATCCTTCTAGCACAGCATATGGAGTGAATGAGAAGGTTTTTTTTGATGTGACCTGAGACTGGTTTGTTTTGTCCTTCAGCTCATTGCTCCCTGTGGTTACTTTTCCTCAGCAAAACAACATGAGAAGATTAAAGCAAACTCTTCTATTCTTTGCTCCTTATTAACTTGGAAGGTGTGAGGGTTTCGGTTTGTGGAGTGGGTTTTTCGATTGTTGTTTTTAAATTTTATCCTAATTAGGACTTAGCAGACATATTTAGGAATATAAAGGCAAAATAACTTTCTGAAAAGAAGCATAATGCTTGTTTTCTGATTAGTGGATTGTGGAAAATGTCTTTATGTCCTCTCAGATTCATTTATCTGATATTAAACTGGAAGCAGGTGCGAGCTTCTATAAAATTAGAATTTTATAATAATTCTAATTTGTATGTTTGAATTGAAAAAAAGCACACCTGTGTTTTACAGCTCCTTCGAGATCAAAATGCAAGTAACTTATAATCTTATATATATATGACAGGAATCTGAGTTTTGAAATCTAAAGCCGAATTTTATTCAACTTCAGTCAAGGTAATTTTAATATAAAGTTAATAAGGTAATTTATAGTTAGGTAGCTATATTCAACTTCAGTGTATTCCAAAACTTTAATCATGTTGGTTTACACTCATAGAATTGTGCCTTGCTGTGTTGAAAATGTGAAAATTCAATATTAGTACATCATAACTATGGAAACTTAAAATATAGGCAGCTGCATATTGCTGTTTATTGACAAATATCAATAAAATATTGTAGGACAGATGTCAATAAAACAATATGTAGGCAAGTCTTGACAGATGAATATTTAATTCCATGTTGGTACACAGACTTGAGTAGGGATCCTGCACTTATGAGGCTCAAAACAGGAAGGCAGAGCAAGTACAGTAATTTTTTTTTTTTGACTTTGTAATTGAATTTAAACACTTATTTCCCTCATGGCAGCCTACTGAATTCTCCACCAACTTATACTAAAAAAAAAACAATAAGAAGAAATTGCCTCTGTGCAGGAACCAGGATGTAAAGGCTGCAGCCTGGTTCATTCTCTGTGCCACATGTTTGCCACAGCAAACATGTTTGTGGACAAACAGGAGTGGGGATGGCGAGGTTGAGAGGTCGGACTGCCAAAATTTTCCAGCTCCCTCTGCCGTTCCTTGGTCCGGAGCTGGTGGGTGGCGGCCGTGGCAGTGCTGTGCTCTGACGGCAGGGGCTACTGCTGTATTTCCAGCTGGCTGTGGTTCAGCAAAGCCGATCTGGTTTTTCTTTCCCATTAGTAATTCTGGGCCTGGGCTAGGGACTCTGTTCTGATTTAGCAGTGTCTAGGGGCATTATTTTAAACACCAGGGAAACTCCTTAGAGGTTCTGAGCTGTCCATACCCAGGGAGAGAAGATGAAGTGGTAACAGAACTGATCATATAGGAAGTGCCTGTGACTGTATGGAGGAACATGCTATCTAGTATTTTACAACAGGTTCATGTGCCTGTTATCAAACTCTTGTGCATGCTTTCCTATGTCTTATTTTATATGTATCTTCAGATGAAATTCCTCACTTCAGGAAACAAAACAGCGAACTGATTGACATGGAAGAGAACCAATACACAAGCAGATAGTGGTAGGACAAGGGGGAATGGTTTTAAACTAAAAGAGGAGAGATTTAGATCAGATATAAGAAAGAAATTCTTAACTCAGAGGTTGTTGAGGCACTGGCACAGGTTGCCCAGAGAAGTTGTGTTCAAGGCCAGGTTGGATGGGGCTCTGAGCAACCTGGTCTGGTGTTAGTTGTCCCTGCCCATGCTGGGGGAGGTTGGAAGTAGATAGTCTTTAAAGTCCCTTCAAACCTAAACCATTCTTTGATTTTATGAATGTTCATACATTGAACTTTTTTCGATTCTTTGAAACTCATGAGTACTGACCTACAGCCAGTAAACTAGGTTTGGTTTCTCCAAGGTTTAGTTTAAACATGAATCATTTGCAAATATGCTGTGCCTGGTGGTACTGTGATTCAATCAGAAATGGTTGTGCTGAGTAAATTGGCCATGTGATATGAAAGGTGAGGAGATTTCTAACCTATCAGCTGCATACTTATATCTAATCAGATCTGGTATTTTTTTTATCTTCAGGATTAAAGAAATGTGACCAGGTAGGACATAGGTTTGTTTCCTGAAGTCTCCACTCAAAAGATCTCTCTCTCACGGATTAATCTGTGATTAATCATAAAATGGTTACATTTAGCAGTAGCTAAGCATGATAGGTTTCTATCCTTATTTTGAAGTTTAGTATGAAAACAGGGTGATTTACCTCCATATTTCTTTCTTTGGGAGTGGCTAACTTGGAGCTAGAGGTCAATGATGACAATTTGGAACTGAGGAATAATTACTTGTGGAAATGGATAAAGATGATTATATTGCTGGCAAAAGACCCTTAACCTATTAGCGGTCAGAGTTGGTTTTGTTGTAATTGCTGCACTATTCTGTTCCTGTCTGGAGTGTGGTTACTTATGCTGAATAATGAAACCTTTCTATAATTCAGTTTTGCTTTCTGCTTCCATGGCAATAGATACCCTTAAAAAAAAAAAAAAAAAAAAAAAAGGAGAAAAAAAGAAGAAGCAAGTGCAGATGCACTTCTCATTTTCCCAGTCTCTATGCAACTTAACACTTCACCTTCAGAGACTGCTTGAAGAGCTTAGTGAAACCCACTCTGAATCCATCAGTGACTCTGCTGACAGTTGGCAAAATTTGTCTTAGCAACATTTTTTCCTGTCCCTCCTTCTCACAACTGAGCAGCATAATAAGAAATGACATACAAGGTATTGGCTGTGTTTTTCTGGACATGTGAAACAGAGGTATTTATCAAGTATGCTTCCAACTAAATAAGAACAAATGATCTCTAGGACTGTTTTGAAAATCAAAGGCCAGAACACTGGATCCTGTACTGAATTGAGTCTGAAATTAGTAAAAAACATTTGTCTCATGGTTTTGACTTGCGTGCCACTACACTAAAGCCACTATCATACTTCATTTATCCCAAATGTATCTCGTTGCCTGCTTCAAATCATTGACCTGACTGGGAAAGTCAGCCCTGGTTTTACTAAATTACCACACTGAGTGATCAGCAGTAGCCCTTGGTGCGGTGACCGTGACTTTCAAGATGGCATGGAGAGATCTGAGATTGATGGCACCGTGGGCTGATCATTTCACAAGACAAATCTATTTGTCTGCAGTTTGAGATTGTCTGGCTGCTGTTAGATTTCTGGGATTCTGAGTGAGAACTGTGGATTACTTTTCAAGTGAGATGGAAAAGTGGTATTTTTTGGTCTCATTAAAATAAATGTCTTGTTATTTCAAACAGATTTTTTTTCGTGGTTTAATTCCTTAAAAAACAAAGCGACCTATTGTAGATATGCAAGATTTTGATCTGTTTTTAGGCCTGTGTTGCTTATATAATAACTACATTTTTATTTTATTTTCAAGCAGGTCTGTATACCAAGTAATGCAGTTTTGAAAGGATTGGGCTTTTTACAACTCATTTCTTCAAAGCCAGCATGGTTTCATTTGTAATGTTCTCATTTGTATATGTATTTTTTTCATCTCAGGAGCAAATCATCAGCCTCCAAAGGTTTTGCAAATATTTACTTTGATAAAATATTTTTTGACCTTTTTATTGTACTCTCTTTAATAGGTTTAGTTTTACCTCCAGAACTGCCTTCTGTGCAAAAGAAATTTTAAAGGATCATTAGCTCTCCTTCCTCTTTCAAAAAGAGGAGGCAGCTACTATGATTTATTTGATTGATATCTCTATCTTCCTTGGACAAATAATTTTTAAAGCTTTATGTTGCTGTATAAACCAATTGAGAAGATTGCATAAGATTGCAGGTGATGCTTCTATATACTTTTTTGGGGTGTTTTTACACCACAGACTATTAAATTAGTGAAACCAGAACTACTTATCTGGTTACTGCTTTTGGTCTGCTCTGCTGATACTGAGATTGCCTGAATAGCAGTGTGGCGAAGAGATCCTTCAAAACATCAACCTAATATAAAATGAATACCGGATGTTTCAGCTGTAGGACTATTACAAAACTGTTTTATAGTACTTGTGAAATATTTATATTCCTTGTGAAACTGGGAAGAAATTGCTGGAAGCTGAGGTCTCTTTGTGTCCTGGATCTCCAATGAAAATGACTTCTTCCTTCTGCCAAATAGCTGCAATAAGATGCAGTATATTTGTGACAATCTCGTAAGTATTTTCCGTGTGGATGCCTTGTTTTACAGATCAACTGGCAAGGATCAGGTGTCTGAAAAAGACGTGGCTCTTGTGTATGGGTGACAAAGATCCCACTTGCTACTGATGCCAGCTCAGGCTTTCCTACAGAAATAGTTGGCAACGCTCAGCAGGCACCAAAATTGCTCTGTAGGGAATGGTGAAGTGCAGCCTAACAGTGTATTCTCTTGGTAGCCACAGTAGTGTGCTTTCCATTTATCCAGAAAGAGTTTTAATATTCACTTAAGTATCTGCTTTCTGCAGTGTGTTATGCACGCAGAGTCATGAGAATGAAGTGGAGATATTCTAAGCTTGTCTGGGGTCTTGCCATCTTTCTGTGCATCCACAGCTAGGAGGAGATACGTCTGAGAGAATGAATCAGAAAGTAGGAGCAAAGCTCTCGCTTTAAAAACATTTTCACATATTCATAAAATAAATGAGGAACGCAATATTCTGGTGAAAAAAAAATCTCCATCTCATTTTGGCCTTAAAAGCTTCAAAAGGAAGTGAAAGAGACTGCGAACCCTTCAGTGTGTAGGTTGTGCAGTCACCTTGTGTGTCAGCTCTGAGGATATGGCAGGAAGTCCCCATGGTGCAGAAATAAATATCTTTTGACCTAAGGAGAAAAAGTGAATCTATAATTTCTTAACAAATGCTCTTCGATGTCTTCCCTGGTAAGTAAATAAATTACTGTGAGTAGACAAAATAGGGGTGGGGTATGAGTGTCATCATTTTCCACAGAGCTTTTTTTCTTAAGGCAAATATTTAATGCAGCAAATATTTTAATAAAAAAATAGTAGCAGGGATTTGTTTACTGAGAAACATTTAAAGGGCAAAAAGAAAGGGGGGGGGGGAAGAAAAAGAAAAGCAGTATTCTATTCACAATTAAATTCCTGCCTGCAGTTAAGTAGGATTGATTTTTCTGTTTCTAAATCGTACATAGGGAAAGCAAAAGTATTGCTCAGTGGGGTTAATCAGAGAGTTGTGAGAACAAGACTGAAAGTTGTCCATTCTACAGCCAGGGTTTTATGCACAAGCATTACAGCTAAATAGCCTGTTTTTCTGAGGTATGGAGTTTGAGCTCTTCTGAAAACTACTTCATTAATTTGCAAGTCTGAATACTGGATTTTTATTTCTAACTTTAGGCATGCAAATTAACAGGTTTGGGTACATAAGTTGGCAGATTATTGTCAGCAAGTACATTTTTGATACTTGGACTATTTTTGTAAATCCAACAAAAGTCCCTAGGTATTAAAAAAAAAAAAAAATGTTCCTGCCCCTTTTCTGATGTGAAATTGTCAGTAAAAGCAAAATCTGAGCTGAGCAAATAGCGTCTGTGGACAGCTGAGGTTTGTGCTGCAGTGAAAATGTGAGGTCTAGAATGCAGTAATTAGAGAGGGTAGTCAATACTTGTTAATGAAGGCAGTGCTTGTGATCTGTCTTTGAGGGGGGAGCAAAGCAACGCTGCCCTTCCTGCAGTGCCTTATTGACCTGCTACAGCAGCCACGCTCTGCTTGCATGGCCCATCCATGGAATAATTGATATGCTTTCTCTAAGAATAAATAACCCATTTTCCAAAAGTGCTGGAAGTAGTTCAAGAAAAATGTAAGTTGCTTAGGACTCAAAGGTGTATGGGTGCATTATGTGTGGGCAATAACAAAGGTTTTGTTGTGGGATTTACAAGCTCCAATAGCTGCCTTTTAAGAACAATTTTCACGTTTGTTATTTTTTAAATGTGACTTTTGGTTTTGGTAAATAGATCAGTCTAAAATGTTTATTCATAACTTGAAGGAGGGAGCCTGCGAACTACTTGCTTCCGTGAAAGGATAATCAATGAAATTTAGGTGTTTGGCAGACAAGCTCCAGAAATTTTTCTGTGTGATTTAGTTCTCTGAGAAAAACTGCTGCCACGTAACTCCGTTAGCTGTATGGCATGGCTATGCAGTAGCCAGGCATGTTACTGCCCTTGCATTTTCCTTTTGTCCACTCCTTTATTTGTGCTGTTCCCACGAACTGTTTTCCTACATCTTTCCTGGGGTGCCAGCTTCCAGGAGGTGATCAGAATAGCTGGCTTGTGGTGGTAACCTCTTCTTTATTGTAGCTGTCAGAGCGAATTTGCCAGGATCAAAGATGGAGAAAGGGGTTCTATTAGAAAAGGAGTCTTGGCATGGCACTTCTTTTAAGGCTATTCTAAATCTGGCTTAAGATGAAGAACATGTCACTGAGGTCTCTGTTATGCTATTTAGTTCCACAATTACAGAAGAAAGTACCAAAGATGGAGAGCTGCTCATTTTCCCATGAAAGAGGAGGAATACTACTTATTTCCTTTTGGAGCAAGGTAAATGAAAGAGAGAACTTTTGGGAGTTCTTCTGTGAAACATTAACCAAATAATTTTAATCAGTTTTATTCAGCTTAGGTATGCTGCTATGAGCAATAAAAATGGATACACCCCCCCCCCCCAAATTCTGCTTCTTTCATTTATCATGCTTTTTATGCTTATTAACATGATTTGGTGGTAATCAAGGCTGTTCTCAGAAACTCTTGCAGCACCCTATGAATATGCAGGTATTCAGTACCCAGAGCCACTCCATGTAAAGTAAAATGTTCCTTCTTTCTGCTGACTCCTGGGCTCATGGTGTTCATGATTCCTGAATCCATCACTTGGAAGCCTGCACTAATGTATATGGATTCATTTCTTCTTTAAAAAAGCCTCAGGTGATGAAATGTTTTATTTCTCAATTAATATTGGTAACAGTGATCACTTAATATATTACCTGGTGTTTTAATGGAAAAGCCTATTTGGAAGTGACTTCTGTCAGGACTGCTCTAATTTAACAGTTGCAGGATGGTGCAGTGACAAACCACTGGTGCTGGTAGTGGGCTTTAGATTACCAGCCTAATCCAGCAGACATCGCTGTGGTGTTTGCATGTTGGCCACATGAACTTCAGCGGGCTTGACCTGCTGCAGTATTGAAACCAGATCCAGACATCTATTTATCAGTGGGTTTTTTTTGGAGGTGATTTATGTGTTGATGTTTACATTCCCTTACATTTTCTGCACTAAACATAATGTGGTGGGTTATGAATGTGGAGTCTACTTCAAATATCGCTTCTGTGCTCAAAGAGGGTTATGATTTCAACCAGGTGGGAGCCACAGGAAAGGTAGGGTTTTTTTGCATCTGGGAAGAAGAAAAAGGGTAGGAAGTCAAGCTTTTGAATACAGTGAACTTCACCAAAATTGTATGTTGCCGTTCAGACTTATTTTCCTCTTCTTTCTCTCTCTGGTAAATCTGCTCACTGTATTTAACTTTGAGTGCAGATGGGACCGTGTTTGGGAGAGCATAACCTCAAAGCACAAATCTTGCATGACCTAAAGAATGAGATACATTAGGTCTATCTCTTTTGTCTGACAAATGAAAAGCCTTATTTAGATTCAGATATTTCCTCTCTGCTGCCTTGATGAAACCATGAAGTCGTCCTCTTTTGATGGGGCTGTGTGTGCTTTGAAGTAAGGAGGGAAGAAAATGATGCTTTAAACAAGGCGTTTGTGTTGTTGTAGGAGTTCTGGGAACACAGTGTAAAGAACTGATGTTCTGTGTATGAAATACCATTTTCAATGGAAAATGTTTGCTTAGAATAAAGTGTATTAAAATTATCTTGCTCATTTCAGTTCTGTAAATTTTACAGAAGCCAGGCTGGGGGAGGAATGGGAGTTCAGTTTTGTTTTTGTAAAACCAAAAAAACATAGATGACTGAGGCATTTACTGTTTGTAGATGACGTGTTGTCTGTCACACATTTTTAAAAAAAACAAACCTTTCCCATTTTCCTAAGTTGCTTCTTGTGTGTCTAAAGTAACCAGGACTAACCAAGCCACCTGCAGTCAGAAAATCATAAAAAGGTCCGCTTGTGCCCATCCTATACTCACTTCTTTTCTAAACTTCATCAAATGGGGACTTCAAAAGTTGTAGTAATAAGAACCTCTTACTTCTCTATTAACTTTGAGAGAGAATCCAGAAATACTAAGTTTCAAAATTAGTCAGGTATGTGACCTCAGGGGCCTGCAATGGTCTTGGTAAAACTGTAAATATCATGGTTCTTAACTGGAGGTTGCAGCCATAATGAGCACTAAGAAGGAAAAAGAAATGGAAAGGAAAAATGCGTGTTCTACCCAAAAGCAGAGTGCAGGTTTTAAAAAGCAGGTTGTAGATTAAGGGTCCCACATTGCACTGGGTGATGGTACTGTCTGCAATCTGCTCAGGAGGGCCAACCGTGTCCTTGGGGGGCATCAGGCAAAGCATCACCAGCCAGCTGAGGGAGGGCATTGTCCCACTCTGCTCCGCACTGGGGCGGCCTCACCTTGAGTATTGTGTGCAGTTTTGGGTGCCCCAATGTAAGAAAGATATTAAGCTCTTGGAGAGTGGCCAAAAAAGGGCAGTGAAGATGGTGAAGGGCCTATGAAGCCGCATGAGGAGCAGCTGAGGTCAGTTGGTCTGTTCAGCCTGGAGAGAACTGAGGGGAGACCTCATTGCAGTTACAGCTTCCTAGTGAGGGGAAGAGGAGAGTCAGGTACTGATTTCTTCACTGTCATAAGCAGGGATAAGACTGGAGGAAATGGCCTGAAGCTGAGTCAGAAGAGGTTAGGTTGGATATCAGGAAAAAGTTCTTCCAGAGGCTGGCTGGGCACTGGAACAGGCTCCCCAGGGAAGTGGTCACAGCACCAAGCCTGACAGAGTTCAAGGTGTGTCTGGATGACACTCTCAAGCACATTGTGTGACTCTTGGGGTGTCCTGCGTAGGGTCAGGAGTTGGACTCAATGATCCTGATCGGTCCCTTCCAAATCAGCATATTCTGTAATCTGGTTCAGAGCTTGCCAGATGTTGCTTTCTCTGTTTCTGCTCTCTCCTTGTCTCCTGGGACTCTTGGAAGTCCTTTTATCTGAGACGTCTGGCATAGTTCATGAAGTTCTAGCCCTGTACTCTTTTGCCTACTGCCATGATATGTGATCTTCCTGTGAATTTTTGCCTTTAGGATCCTGGCATTGCCTAGAAATAGCTCATGTTAAATACTTTTTATTTTCCCTTTTTTTTTTTTTTTTTTTTTTTTTATCAGAATGCATTATAACCACTTGTGAAGCATAAAAGCTGTGGTACAGAGCACTGTAACTGCAATGAGAATTAGAACTGAGCAAATACAGTCTTTATGTAGAGAAGCATCCCACTGATCACCTACATATATCAGAGAACAGCTTAGGGTTTTTTTGTGAAACTTATGTCCAGTTTTATACCAAAAATAAATAAATTAAAAAAAAGCGCAAATGTTCCTCATATCTCTCTGTAATAGTCAAAATGAAACTGGTGAGCCAGTGGCGATGTGTGCAATTAACTTTATTTTTAAAACTTCCGTCTTTGTCCTGAGAGTATTCCAGAGAAGTGTTTGTGTTTTGATACCTCCGGAAGATACAGCGGGTGTCTGATCGGTAATTGTAAACTTGATAAACTTTCTTTGAACTTTTACACGTCTTGACACTTGACCTTTAAATATCATTGTTGTAGATGCATTAGCACCAGAGGGAAAAAACCGGCTAAGAAACTGAGAAACACATCTTTTGTTCTTAACTGACTTGTTCAGTGTTAATGTTAAATATTTTTTTTAATTATTTTTTATTTTTTTAGGTGCTCTTGAATGTACTCAAGCCACTCTGTACTTAAGGCAAACTTGTTTGGTGTCCTATCTTCAGTTTTTCTCTCTCCTTCTGTGTCACTCGATAAGACTCTTGAGGCTGAAGTAAGATTTTTGAGGTTCCTATTTTGTGGCCAGTTTGTTCCGTAAATAGAAAAGTAAATGGTTGGCTGGCTACTTCTTCAGCAGGAAATGTGCACTGCCTTAGAGATCTGTCACTGAAAGCAACAGCTATGCTGATCGCTCCGAAACAGCAGTGAAATACAATAACCATGACTGAGTTGCTTCTGTAGGGATAATGGTGGAGGGGAATGCTCTAAAATAATGAGCTGTCAGGCAGCAGTAGGATTCTGACCTTTTTTTTTTTGGTATAATGTTTGTGGTTTCCAGTGGCTTTTACATTTTGTCATGCTTGCTACATAGATATTTAAGCTTTTATAACAATACCTAATGATAGTCATCTAGTTTCTGGCCAGTTATCACCTTCAGTGCTGCTAAGTAGCTCTTCACACACACTGGGTACTGGTCACCCATGTTGCTACAGAGGAACAAAAGAACATCTGCCTTTTCCCTCAAAAATTATAGATTTTAGATCATTCAGTTGCTTCCGATTTAAGAGAAAGGGTAGCATAATTTATGTATAAAAGTTTATATTCTGGAATATGTTCCCTGGTTGTCTTGAGTGGTTAAGTGTCAGCTGATTCTGGGAGTGTTAAAGAACATGACACTGTGCTTATGGATCTGTGTTTCTTCCTGCACCTGCCTTTGCTATGCTTTTTCCAGCTGATAATGTATGTGATGTATTTGAATAAGTGCAGATGCTTTATAATGACTCACTTTTTTTTTGTTGGTTTGGGCACCTTCACTTCTTCATCATCTGCTCAAGGGGGTTTCTGCTACATTCTCAGAAATACCAGAAAGGTGTTTTGACCATCCTTCATGTCACTTGATATCAATACAGACAAGTTTTTCTGTTTAAAAATAAAAAAAATCTGAAAAAAGTCAGTTTTATAGACACACTTTTCTGTGAGGAAAACCTTGGTCCTTTTTTCCTGGGTTGTTTTGTCTTTGGTAGTGTTTTTTTTAAACAAGATTTAGCCCTTTTAAGTCCTGAAATACTTGGAAGTATGCTTATCACCAATGCCGCTCCAAAATCTCAACAAATAGTATTGCTGAGAGCCCTGTACATGAATAGTCCTAAAATACTGAGAGAAATGTTATATCTGCTGCCTTCCCAGAAGCCCCATGCATCACCCAGTAAAAATAGATTGCTGATGATATAGTAGTAGCAACAGTCTCAGTCTAGAAGTTGTTCCCTTCGGAGTGGGATGTGCAGAACTAAATCCAGACAGGCACATGGGAGACTGGCAACTCCGTGGGTACGGATGTTGAGCAGGAAAAAAGCAACATTGGTTGCATTTTTGGAATAGCTGTTTTGATACTGAACCTGGGAAATCATGAGATGACTTCTAACAAAATTCCCGGGATCCTGGAAATTTGCTGTCTTCTCAGTGGAATTTTTCCTTACAAGGTCAGTATTTGAACTCCCTAGTGGCGTTTTTTGAATATACTTTTAGAACAGCTAACTCTTTAAACTTGGCAGAGACAAGCAGCTGCAACCCTAAAATGATCCTTGGCAATTAACTACTGCTTTCCCCAGCTGGCAAAGTTTTCCTGTTGTTTTCCTCTTCCCTTTTGTGTCAGGCAGTTGGTGATATTTATTTGTCCTCTAATTGGAAAGCAGTTTCCTCTGTCCCATATTAGAACAAAGTCTGATTTTTATTTTGATTCCTGAGTCACTCTTTTTTTCCCCTCCATCATGTAACTGCTTAAAAACACCATGGGAGCCATCAAGAACTGCATGTTCATTTTTCGTGCTTTATAAATATCTGCACAGCCTCAAGTAATTAATGATTGTTTCCTCCTTCTATGTTCATAGTCAGTGGGATTAATAGGGTTATCCACAGAGAGGTCTGCATGGAGAATTAAGGAATATGTTGAGGACAAAACGTTTTTTGTTTGTTTGTTTGTTTTTGTTGGGTTTTGGTTTTTTTGTGTGGGATTTTGTTTTATTTCATGTTTTTGTTTTGTTTTTGTTTTTGTTTTGTTTTTTTTGTTTTGTTTTTATTTCAAAGCATCTCTATTACAAATGCAGATACCTCTAAACTGTTTTTGCACTTGAATGTGAGGAGGACACAGTGGTGTGGGTGAACTTTCCTCTTTGAATCAGAGTAATGTGTCCTGTGCTCCATCCTAGTTTTTAACTGAGCATATTTATCTTGTAGAAGGTGAGGCCACCTTTCTGATTGGAAAGGTTTATTAAACTAACTTTACATGTTTTCTGTGGTATCATCTTGATAATCTATGATCTCTTGTCTACACGTGATCTCTCTGTTGTTCCAGAGTACTCCATAAGTTATTCTGCTCTACCCTAAATAAACTGTGTAAGAATTAATAGTTAGCCATAAGTAAAAAATCCAGATGAGTGAGAGTCCAAATTAGTATTTTTCTGAGGTATGAACTGCACTGTCTTATGGGATATTTTAGCAGCTGTGAGTACTGTTTAGTTTCCAAATTCCCTGGAGCACTGTGTGTCATCAGTTTGCATTCGAATTTAGCTAAGGTCCAAGGCGATGGTGCACTTCATCCATGGAAATTGTCTGCAAACTCTTTTTCTGTGAATAATGATAAATTGATATCTCTATTATTTATGCTTTCCTCCTTCTTCTTAATCCCAGCCTCTCTCCAAATAAAAGCTAAAGAACCTAAACCTAACATGTTAGTTTGACATTTAATATGTCCGTTTATTTTTATACAAATAGTTGTGCTATGTCTTCATACACCAAAAATGTAAAAATTCTTTCTGTTCTATTAAACTGCTCAACTCTAAAGCAGCTTCAAAGGACCTTTGGGAAAGAAACTCGCCAAAACAGTTTTGCAAAGTTGTTCTTGTCTCTTTCTTGTTTATGTTTTCTTTCTTTGATGTACACAAACAGTTCAGGGCAGGGAAAAAAATCTTAAAACACTTGGAAACTTTGCAGATGGAAAAAGATGCTGATGACTCTCTTGTACTTAAAGTTATACTCTAAGTAAAGCAATTTGCCCAGTGGTAATTTGGTATTTGAGCTTAGAGGAGCTTGAGTGTTGTACTTCCATTTTTGGAATGTTGCCCTTTGGATATGGACATAATGGTCAGTAATTCTGGACATGGCTTTGGCTCCCAAAGCACTTTTAGTAGTCCTGCCAGCCAGGGAAGGAAAAGGAGTTCCGTTTTCCTGGGTTAACACTGACTTTGATGCTGTTCCACATTGCCATTAACTACCTTCACAGTGGAAAGAATCACATCTTCAGCAAGTTTGTGGATGATATTACATGGAGTGGGAGCAGTTGACAAGGGTTGGATAGAATTGATTTTCAGAAGGACTTTTTCTGACTGGAAAAATGGATTGAGAGAAACCTCATGCAGTTCATTATGGGCAAAATAAATTTCTAGCTGGAAAAATCTCAGTGCAATAGTAGAAGGTAGTGCTCGGAGAACAGTGCAGTTATGTGGGGAGCTGAAGAGGAAGAGGAATGTGAGTCAGCAGTGTGACCTTGTGGTGAAGCAGGACCAACTGTGTCAGGTCACAGAAAGTGAGCCTGGTAGTGGTCAAACTACACCTGGAGTATTGTCTCCAGTTCTGGCCTGCCTGGTGCAAGGAAGAAATGGAAGAAGCCCAGTTGACTAAGAGGATCAGGGGCTGGCACATATGATGTAAGAGCCTGACAGAACCAGTTTTTTTCCTGAAGAGATATCTATAGAGTAACTTATTACTATTTTATATTACCTAATAGGGTGATGGAGACAGACCCCAGAGATAAACAATGTTAGCACAAGAGGCAACAGATGCAACTGCAACAAATGACATTTGAACTAAACATGAGGGGAAGAAAAACTTGGCATTGAGGTGGTCAGGAAGAGGTACTCAGAGGGCCTGGGGGATCTCCATCCTTGAAGACACTCAGAGATCAATTGCCAAGACCTCAAGCAACTTGATGTAAGCTGGCCTTACTCTGAGCAGGGCATTAGACCAGGACAGGCTGAGCAAGTTAGGGTTGTTCAGCCTGGGAAGAGGAGGCTCTGGGGAAACCTTGGAACACCTTCCAGTACCGAAAGGGGGACCTACAAGAACGATGGAGGACTTTTTACAAGGGCATGCAGTGATAGGACAAGGGCTGATGGCTTTTAACTGAGGGTGGGTTTAGATTGGCTATTAAGAAGAAGTTCTTTACTGTGAGTGGGGTGAGGCACTGAAACAGGCTGCTCAGAGAAGTTCTGGATGCCTCATCCCTGGAACCGTTCAAGGCCAGATTGGATGGGACTTTGAGCAACCTGGTCTAGTAAGGTGTCCCTGCCCATGGCAGTGGGGTTGGAACTGGATGATCTTCAAGGTCCCTTCCAACTCAAACCACTCAATAGCTCTTTCAAAACTAAACTGCTGCATGAGCTGAGATTAGCGGACAGTGTAGTTGGAATCAGACAGGGTCTGACAACACTCATTAGTTGTGACCTGCAACTATGCCTGTAAGAGTGTAGATGCCTGACTGTTTAACTGGAAATTAAAACCTACCAAAGCATACAGATGGGAGGGTTTTTTTTCAATAATATGCAATAACACACACAGCAGTAAGACAGTAAGAATATGTATTACAAGAGGGGCAACAGTGAAGTAAGTCCTCACTGAAGTAACCCTTGTTGTTGGTTGCTGTTCTTCATAAGGCAAAAAAGTAGTTTTACCTCCCACAGAAGAAAAAGAGGCACAAGCTCCTTTGTCTCGGATAGCAAAAGAAACCATGCAAAGTGTTGTGGTCATGGTTCATGCTCCCTTTTAGTTCAGCATGGTAGCTGCAAGAATTTATTACATTATATTTTCATTCAATATATAATACGTGATACTATATCTTGAAACATCTTCCTTGGTCTTTTGGTTACTGTTGTCTTTTGTCCTGAAGGAACTGTAAACTTAATATAAAATTTATTCTTGATCAGTCATTTTTCAGTTTTCCTTCTAAGTGCTCAAGTACATAATAAAATACCAGATAAGATGATAATAGCTCTAGGATTCAAGTCTTGCAAATATTCCTTGGGTGGGAGCAGCAAATAGAAACCTGTTATAGCTGGATATTTATTGGCTTGATTTTTGAATTGATTTTCCAGCTTCAGGCATGTTCTTTGAAAGAGTCTTACGAGAATATCATCATACAGATAAATAGTTTCAGTTCTGGAAGAGGTAAAAAGTCATCATTTCCACCATCCCCCTCCCCTAATTCCCCCCTTCTCAATCTCAAGTCAGTCATGATAGTTGATAGAAAGGCTTAAAAAACTATTTTGACAAATGCCTAGGACAGGTTGCAAGACCATAAAGATGTCCAAGCCCTGTACAGAAAAGATCAAAGAGATCCTTGGAGAAGGCAAAGCTGAACTGTTTTTTTGGTGTGTTTTTTGTTGTTGTTGTTGTTGTTGTTTTGTTTTGAGAGGTTTTTTTTGTGGTTTGCAAACACTTTTCTTATTTTTAGTTTTTAAAGGTGTGAGTATATACCACAGAGCTCTTCTGGCTGCAATATGTCCTTCCACCTGCAATTAATTTCAAAGTCATAATGAGGATGCAATGCTCTAAACCATAAAAAAATTAGGAAGCAACTAAAGAATAAGTAGCAGTGTTTGCAGTCTAAAATGGTGAGTCAGAGTCATGGGTGTATGTGGCCATGGACTTGGCAAAATTCTGGCTGTTCAGAGTCTGCAGTAAAGGGAGAGGGGTCCAAATTAAAGTGGGTATCTTTTTGTGTGTGTGGTTGGTTTGTTTATTTTCATGTCATTGATCATCTAAACACTTCTGTGTTTAAAAGCAAATTTAGGAAAAAGAATTTTCCAGTGTCTATTGGCTGAATGGTGATATAGATAGCGTGAAGATTTTGGCATGAAGTGAACTTGAAGAGCTTTTGTGCTTGTTCAGGTCTGAGAGCTATTTCCACTTTACTTGACTCTTGCTGCATGAGAAAATCTTGTGTGCTGCCACTGCTGATGAATGTTTTACCATTTTAATTCAGAGGGACACATGCAGAACATACAAGAGTAAGGGCAATCAGATGTTGACAACCTGATGTGATTTGATCATGATTAATAATAACTCTGCAGGGCCTGGCTTGTTTATAGACTTCAAACCAATCAACCAAAACAGCCTCACCACCACCCCCCCCCCCCCAAAAAATGCTCACCTCCCCTGATATGAAAAAACTTCTGAGCTTGTTTGCATGTTGGTGTTCTCTAGCAGCTCCTCTTTAGGTTTCTTGCTTGCAAATCTGAGCCAAATTATGGATTGGACTGGATGAGCATCAGTTGTTGTTACCAGATTTTTCTGTTTCAAGGAGTTAGCCCTTTTTTTCCTGCTCATTATTCTACTGAATCTGAGTAGATGAGTCTAAAGTTCTGCTAAGCTACTGTGTCCAGAATACCTGAAGCTTTGTCCCTTAGCTGTGATGTAGAGCATGAGCAACACAATCTAAAAAGGAAATAGTAATTTATTTTGGTAATTTATTAAAAAGAAAGTTCATTGAATATAATAAAACATAGCCATTGTTTTGTTATTTCTCTGGAAATGGGAGAGACCATGGTGTAAACATAAAAACATTCCTCTGAACACACTTTTGCTTATTTTGGGTTAGAGGTTGGTGGCCTTTCCAAAATACAAGTCCTTGGCAGACTTCTGTTTCAATATTCAGCAGAGATATATTCTGTCAAAAAGAGAAGGAGAAATAGCAAGAATATTTACCATCATGTACTGTACTTAATACATAAGCTTCCTGTATATCCCAAAAGAACTTCAGACCTTTCTGCTTCCACATCTAAATAGCACAATCCCACAAATCTCCAGAGAGACTGCTGAGGAACACAGTAAGGCTTCTTGTGGTTTCCAGTGTCCTCATAGTCTAAATAACTGTGACTTGAGTCTCCTTCAGCTATTTCTTTGGTGTTTCCTGAGGTCTTGGTGAAAACAAAATGGTTGAATTTTCCTTTTTAAAATAAAGTGTTGAGCAGTCTCTCCCTCCACTGAATAAGCAACATAGGTGTTTTTAGCTGCCAGCTGCTGCTTTAGAGGGAGGTGGTAAAGGTGCAGGATGTCTGTTGTGTTTCAGAGGAATGAACTTGAGGTCAATTTGGCAGTCTTCCACTACTGCTGTGCTGTGTTGAGTCAGCTGAAGTATTTATATCCATTTTTAGCATCACTTCTGATAAATTATAAATGTACATGTCTTTGGTGTGACAACTGCATGTCTTAAATTTGAGTGTGATAAATTTCTTCTGAGTTGAGGAGTGGACGCATTTTGGAGATTGGTTGTTTTGCCCCACGTAAGACTGAATTAAAAATCTTTTCTGGGGTGCTCTGTCTCCATTTTGCAGCTTCCAGGTATGAATGTCACAACTTACTAAAGTCTCTACTGGCTATGGAATAGAGGGACTGATTAATAGCTGAATCTGAAACCTGTTAGACTACATTTTTCTATATTATGTCCCATGACACTATGGGATTTCCTTAAAATTGGATTAAAATTTACTGAAACAATGGAAATGGACTATTTCAAGAGAGGCGAAAAAAATCACAGTCTTACAATGTAGCCTTAATTTTTTGTCATAAAAGGCTTAATGCAAGTTTAAATAAAATAACCTAAGTTTAAAAAAATGGCAATGTAATATATGATATAATGCTACTGTATTCTAAATAACTGTGGTCCAGAAGAATAAGTGCTCTTTGTAGACTGTTGGATGCAGCTGTTTTCCTGTTGATGACAGCAATCACTGCTAATGGTTATAGTGCTGAAATCAAAGGTAACTCTGCAAAGTGAAAAGCACAATTTTTCTTTCATTAATTTCTGTTCAGCTACCATTTCCTCCTATAAACTGAAGTTTCAAGAAGAAAGAGTGTGAAAATTTAGTGTTTCTGCTGTCAGAGTTGCAGAAGGTTGCTAGAAGCAACATGACCAGAAGAACATAGTATTTCATACTGAGCTTTCAAATAATAGCTTCAGGGCTTGCAGGAAAGGGTAAGATGGGTTTCTGGGTGAGATTGTGGACAGCATTAGAGATGATAATGTTTAAAATCCATTTTTTTAAATGGGAATGCTGAGGATCTTAGCCCTGCTGGTAGTTAGGAGACAATAAGAGAGCAGTGGACGCATGCTCCCCTTTTTGTTTTAGCTCGTAGTGCCTTCTGATTAAAAAAAATAATCAATTTGAGAAATGGACTTCTAAACAAGCTGCATGGAGTGGGTAGTGTGACAGGTCTGGCTGTCTAGAAAGCTGCTGGTATCATCCATGCCTGATGCTTTGGGATTTTTTTTTGAGTCTTTTTTTATTGAGGCATGCTGGAAAATGCCAGGTCTTATTCTGCCAGGAAATTCTCTAATACCATTTCAACAATGGAATATTCAATGCAGAAAAGTGTCAAGAGGTTTTGGCAGTCACTGCTTACTTGTTTCTATGCTGAATTTGCATGGCACAAATATGTAGCAGTAGAAGAATCAGAGGCCTTCTGTTGAAGTTGGGTATAAAGACCACAATGATGAGAAGCAAAAATGGAAGAGCACCAAATGCAAAGCATTAGATTAGTGTTGTTTGCAAGTTTCCTACTACTGGAAAATGATAACTCCCTACTAGATAGTTTATTTTTGTGAAAAGAATAGCGAGGTTACAGATAGCAGCAACTCATACAAATGTTTTCTCTGGATTTTTTCATGTGCCTCTAGCTCCTTACAAATTAAAACACAGAACTGCTCTTCTACTGCTCTTCTCATGAGTGACAGCCATTCTGCATTGCCAGAGCTGCTCAATGTTTCCTTAAGAAGTGTGGGTTCCTAAAAGGTCTTAAAGATGTGACTAGAATGTAGCTACAATGATGTGGAATAGAAAATAGCTATTCTTGATGGCACTGAGACAAGCGAGTCCTGACGTGTAAGGATTTTTTCTTTATAAAGAAACATTTCAAAGATACGTTTCCTTTGACTTAGGTGCCCACTCATACAGTCTGCTGTTAGTATGTGTTGAAATATTTTTTGTTGCTTATTTCCTGAGCTATGTCACTAAGTTATGAAATTCAGAACTTCCTTTTTTGTAGAATGAGTTGATAATGCTCATTCTATGTCCAGTTTAAGGACTGCCTCTTAGATGAGTAGAGTTACTTGCACAAAGTCACTGGAATGTAAGGATTTCTGCTAGTGGTGATGGCATTCCTGTATAAGGCATGGGTAACTGTAAGTAGATGTCTTTTTTTTTTGTCCTTTTTTTTCTTTTTTTTTTTTTTCCTCCTTAATAGTTTAATGCATTTGAAGGAAATGTATGTCCTCTGGGAGAGGCTCAGAAGTATCTGAAAATCATGATATATGTAGTTTTTCTCATCCTGGCCTGTAGCTGATATACATGTAAGTGTCTTCTAAAGAATCAGAAATCAGCAGGAGGCAAGTAAGTCCTCTAGTAGCCTGTCATCAAACTTTTCTACACAGGAGTGCATTCTGTAGTCTAGATCTAGTTTTTCTGCTAATATCAGAGAGAGCTTGTTTCTTGCTTTTGTTGAGGCACAAGTCATCTGCAGGCATCCAAGGGCAGTTGCACTGAACTGAATTCTCATCGTTTGGGTGAGCAGGGGTGGAAGCAGAACAGGAGTGTGTTGATGCAAGGCAGCCATCCCCACAAAGAGAAATAGAATCTTGTGACCTTTCTCATAGCACACAGTGGATTTGCCTTCACATCTGAACTCAAGTTTCTGACACTCTCCTGACTACTCCTTCCTATTTTTGTGTCACATGCGGTCTTGGAGTAGTGATGATCTTTGCAGCTATGGATGGGAGATAAAGAGTGCGTGTCACCACGGCCCCCCACATCATTACCTAGCAGCGCATTGCTAAATGTTTTGTTTTCCTGAAAATGAAGTTTAGATAATACTTACATCTGCTAGAGTGCCTAATCCTGGCTGTTTAAAATGTAAGTACAGGCAGACTGGATTGAAAGTATTTTGCTGTAGTGCACATATAGACTATATACACACGTTTAAACTACACTGTATTACTTGAGGAACATAAAAATGCAGTTAAATATTCATCCGTGTTCGTACTGCATTCTTTTGACTCATTTTGCTCACCAGTGCAAAGACAATCAAAACCTCAAAAGTGTTTCCAAAATCCTTTTTAGTGAGCAAGATCAGCTTCTTGGTTCTGCTTTGTGTGTATATGTGTCAGCCATTACTCATTCCTCAGAATGTGTAGAAGTCTTTCTTTGTACCCATGTCTTGATACACGCTGGTTATTTTTCCTTATCCTTATGTATAGTAAGTGCAATTAAAAACAAACTATGAAAAGTCTAGACCTTTCAAGGTACTGGAGTGACCCATGTGCTAATATTCTTTGGTGGCTCCTAATAGCAAAATAAAATCCTTGCCAATCCCTCTTTGTTGTTTGTTAACAGCAATAATAATACAAGCCTTCACGAGGTGCTTACTGCAAGTAATGCTGTACAGTAATAGGCTATACTAGGCTGATTACTTTATTGAAAATAATAAAATAAAGATCACCTGTGGGTTTGTACTGTGTGCCCCTAAGGCCACATATCTGTCATGTATCCACCTGGAAGCCCCAACTGGGACCAAGACCCCAGCATTCATCAGACTTTTCTAAATAGTTGCTGATAAAACCTCTTTTATTTTTGGCAGCTGTGAAACTGGTTGCTTATCCTTGTGGGAAGAGGTAGACTGCAAAGAAATCTCTGAGCCATTGAAATATAAACAAAATAAAACCAAGAGTATTTTAGGTGACTCCAGTGGAGTACATAGTTACTGTTGGCCTAAATGGTACTATAAATTTGGGTTGTAAAGAATAAACTCTCTTATGTGAGCTAGTCTGGGAGGTAGGAGGAATTTCTGGGTTTTGTTGGTGTTGTCTTGGCAGACACCAGTAAATCCTGTGATGCTGCTTTTCCTTGGCTTGTCAGTGGAGCTGTCAGCATGCAGGGAACATGCTTCGTGCCTGCCTTATCAAATACCCCAGCCTGGTTTCTTTAGACGACTTCCTGCTGGCTGATCTGTTGACCTGCAGAAGGAGCTTCTGGCTGGAGAAGGGCAAGGTGTATCGTGAAATAAATGTGGTGTTGTTCAGAAAGCTGTTACAGGCTGCTCAGGAGAGTGTTTGTGTTGGATCTACCACAGGTGTTTCTAGACCATAGAAATCTGTGGCAAAGCAGTGCCTGACAAGTTTGAAAAGGAATTTAAATCAAATCAATGTGTGTTTTCTGAGTGAATCTGCTAAATGCATTTTTAACATTTTTTTTCTGTACTCTTTGCCACTAATAAGTTAGCCACCTGCAGTGAGCTAAGGCATAAGGATGCTGATATAATATTTAATGCAGCTCAAATACCACTGCTCCTGCTGCATACCTCAGATTACCTCCACATAGTCTAAACTCAAGTTCTGGAGTTATAAAAACTTTTTTCCTTCCGAGTTTAACTGATGAAGTATGACATCTTCCTGTATCTGCATGGAGGAGATTAGCACATTGAATAACCATAACATCTTGAATTATTTAATTATGGTACATTGGTTTTCCTACATTTTCTTACTCTCTTACTGTTTGTGGTCTTTATTGTAGGATACAGAGGAGAGAATGGTGCAGGCTATTCTTCTTCCAGAGACACCATTTGTATCTTTGGTTTGCAAGTTCTGCCAGGGGTTGTCCAAGCCAGGTCGAAGAGCAGTCCTGCAGTTCCTGTCCTCCTCAGAGGATAGAAAGTCTTTACTAAAGCCTAAAGAGAAAGGAAAGCCCTGTGGTCACAGTTCCCACCCATGTGCTACTCTGATGTCTGCTCTGCTCTCACTGGGAACTTAACTGGTAAATAAAGGGCACAGAGCAGAGCCCCTGGGGTTAGGCTCTCCCCCAGAGCTGGATTTACTCTTGCATTGCTCAGAACCACGTCCAAAGAGCTGTCTGTGATCTCTCTGTGAGCCTTGTGAGTCTGAGCTTCGGCTGGCTCAGCTGTCAGGCGCTGAATGTCAAACCTAGGAGTCTGCTGCTTTTCCATGGAAACACTCTATGAGACTGCAGAAATAATCAGGCGTGTCTGGAGGTTGCTGTGTCCTATTGTTGGATGCTTCCAGACACCGAACTGAATTGTCCCACCTTGACAAACGGAGTTTTTTCAGCTGAAATCCTCTCTGCTTTTGTCATCCCTCTTGCCTTTTTTTTTTCTTCCTATTGAATGCAGTAATCTCACAGTTTATTCTGCTGTTGTAATATAAGCCTCTTGATGTTGTTTTCCATTTCTGTTTGCTCACATCTTGCAGAAACAACTCCTGTCCTCTTGATTCTGGGTAGGTACCACCAGTATGAGCTGTCTCATGACTGGTATGTGCAAGGCCTGAGCTGCATTATGCTCTTGAGGGAGACTGTACAATTGCACATTCTCCTTAAAAACTCTTCTATGCACTACATTTTACTCCTGACATAAAAATAACTCCGTGTTTACAGCAAAAAAAAAAAAATTCTCTTAACGAGCTGTACCTTTTTATCAACAATTTCCAAGAAGATTTTCTTTACTACAGAAAGGGATCTAGAGCACTTGGATGGATGGATTTTTTTTTTTTAAATTACATTTTACATAATTTACTTTTCATAATACTTGAAAATTATGTTAATTGATGTGCCTGGCTAAATCTAGATATGCTTTGGTATTGGCTTTAGAAAGAAACAATGTCTTTTCTGCAGGCATTACTAACTTGGAGGCACTATTGCCAGTGGGAGTGGTGCCATAAACTATTTGGAAACTAAAGCAATTGTGGTTTATGGAATGTGTTTAGGTGTATTGGGCTGATGCTATGCCTGATCTGAAAATAACTATCTTTGGAGACATAACAGTAAAAGTCTTGTTTTTTCTATATCTTTAAGGCATTCATTTTCACAACTTGAAGGTTATTCTGGAGACCTGCCTGTGAAGGAAGGATAACTTTCAGGCTTGTACACCAAATAGGTCACTAAGATGGCCTAGTATGACTTCTGTCCATGTTTCTTTGTTGTCCCTTAATGATAGTTGCCAAAAATAAACGTCCATAGAAACAGCTGTTGTGATATTGGATGGAAAGGGTCCGTGTCACTGAACCGGTGAGAAGGAGATAGCTGCCCTCCCTGCTGCAAATCCCACTTTTGTAAGCAGTAGCAGTTTGGAAGTGAAAGGTTTATCACTCGAAACATTGACATCATGTTAATCAAACAATGTCTGTAAGAGCATAAGCAAAACAGAGCATAAGCAACTCACCAGCCACAAGGTCTCCATATGCTGTGTATCTGCAGAGGTTTGTTATCTGCAGGGCTGAATTCATTGCTTTCCTTCTGCAATGTACCATGAATTTTAGGAAAATGGCCAATTAGAAAATGGCAAGATGGAGGGAGCATCTCAGACCAGTGTGGAAGCTTTAGTCCTTCTGTGCTTATCAAAAAAAAAAAAAAAAAAAAAAAAAGTTAAATCTTGAGAATAAGAGGAAATATTCTCAGATTTCAGCCCTTATACTCTTGAAAATATAGACATCCTGTTTCCCTTGAAGTGAACTTCCTCAATACTAGATAGTGTGAAGCTAAAAGAAATACATACATATTTTGTGCCCCTGTACCTGGCACTGGTGGGCCAGCAGCTTGAATCCTGTGTTCAGTTTTGAAACCCCACACTACAGGAAGGACATTGAGGTGCTGCAGCAGGTCCAGGGAAAGGGCAGTGGAGCTGATGAAGGGTCTGGAGCCTTAGGAGAAGCAGCTGAAGGAGCTGAGGGTGTTCATTCTAGACCAAAGTAGTCTTAAGGGAGACCTTCTCTTTCTCTAGAACCACCTGAAAGGAGGTTGTAGTGAGACGGGGATCAATTCTTCTCCCAGGTAAAAAGTGACAGGACAAGAGGAAATGGCCTTGAGTTGCACCAGGGGAGGTTAGATTGGCTATTAGGAAAAATGTCTTCACTGAAAGGGTGGTCAGGCATTGGAACAGGCTACCCAGGGAAGTGGTGGAATTACCATCCCTGGAAGCCTTCAAAAACTGTGTGGATCTGATTTGACACTTGGGGACGTGGTTTAGTGGTGAATACAGCAGTGCTGGGTTAACAGTTGGACTCAGTGATCTTTTCCAACCTAAACAATTCTGTCAGTCTGGGTTCATATTGAAGTTGGTTTCTTTTTAGAAACAAAGGTGATACTGTAATAGAGAAGATCAATAGTCTATTGTTTTGCTTTATGTCTGACAGTAAGGTGCAGTTGGTACAACTGTCAGAAATTCCAAGGTTGTTTAAGTAGAACTCTAAAAAATGGTATGACAGATGGACAACAATTCAAAACCATGCATATGTGAGGCCTGGCATCACATGCATAGATGCTGTGGTTGGCTTTATTTATAAAGCTTTCAAATCTTATGCAGAGAATGGAGACTAACTGCTTCAGTGTGCTGTATTGTGATTTCACATAACTTGTTTTGGGTGAATAGATGTTTAAGCTGTCATCACCAAAAAAACCCAAACTATATCCTATTTGAAAAACATACATTTCTAAAGCCTAGTTTGAGTCTTCATCAGCCTGAGTAAAATGCCAGAGTCTTGGTCTATCCGATGGCAGCTGGGGATGGAAAAAGCTGAAGCACACGGTGTCATTGTTACAAAAGACAATCCTTTCAATGGAATCAATTCAGGAGACAGGATGTCAATATGTTGTTTATTTTCCATTCATATCTTCCAGCTAAAACCAATTTATTCTGAAACGTCTATCTGGCTCAGACTCTGCCAAATCAAAAGGGGAGATGGCTAAATTTTCTTTTCCTTGTCTACACCTCCTCAAAATCATTTTGGATGTGCTATTTTCCTCTCTCCCTTTTAAGTAGTTTGACTAAAACTTCTGTCATATGTACAGAGGATATGTTTTTTAGTGTTGCTGCATATAACTTACCTATTGTTTCTGTCAAAAATTGTGGTGCATCCCACTGCCCATTTCCATGTGTGATGGCAGCTCCATGTAGTTTATTCAATTTTTTCCATTGTACCTGTGTAAAATCAGACTTAATAATGAAAGAAAATCCAAGTAAGAAGCTGAAATGGATTCTGACTGCTGTTGCCTTTCATTCTGCTAGCAGTCCTCCTATAATGAGTACAGCTAGTACTTATTCAAGAACAGATGGTCTAAGGGTTTTTATGGTGTAGGGAACAAGTTTTCCAATGCCAAAATTGCTTATAATATTTCAGTAAACAACATAATTTTTAAATACAAAGTTAGAATTAACATAAATCTAGAAAATTGCTTTGTAGGAGGTCTCTTTCATGAAGGAAAAAAGACTGGAACTGAACTTGAATCCCTATAATTCTGAAGTCAGTTTGCCAAGAATTGTAATAGCTCCATTTTTTCCCTCCAGAAATGCATAAATATATAAAATCTATTCGTATATAAAAATTAATTTCTGAGCCATGGTCCTTGTTTTTAAGAGGCAAAACAAGAAATGCAATTGGTGTTCCATGATGCTTAAATGCTGAAAAGTTTTTATTATTAAAAATTGGCAAGTTAAATAGGATATTGGCTTGCTGCCTTACTTTATTTTACCCTTGTTGCTGATGGATAATTTGTTTTGGTGTCCGTGTTTGCTTACAAATTTTTCAGTGATTTAAAGTTTGCTTATTTAGAGGAAGAAAATTGATTCAAATTAATAGCACAAGTCAGGATGATCTACGAATCATGGAGGGCAAGTTGGCAGACCTGGGTTTGGTCCCATGCCTGTCACCAATACCTGCAGTGCCCTTGTGAGTTCTGTGAGTCCTCTCTGAAATCTGGGTCCTTTTCAGCTCTCTGTGGTGGGAACTCTCATGTGGGTTACAGATACTCCCACACTGTCAGCAGCAATCTGAAAGGCTTCCAGTGTTAATGTACCCAGCAGTTCAATAGTGATGCCTCTTACTGATATAAACTTCATCGAGCTTGCTGTGAAACAAAGCTAACAAACATCCCTGAGCAGTGAGGATGAGGGAAACCGAAAAATTTGGGCCTAAGGAGAGAGGAGAATCTTTGAGCTCCATGCCTGGAGCCACCCACAAGAGAAAGAGGTATTTTTGTGATGGTGGGTTCTGGCAAAGGGGTTTTCAGTCTTTTACAATAACAAACACTGCGTTGCAGGACCAGCTACAAGACTGGTTTTGTTAGGGGAGAAAGGAAACCATTTTCCCTTCCTCAAAAGAATAGTTTGCTAGACCTAAGTTAGCAGGCAGGAACCTGAAGTCCAAATTCGGCTCAGGTTTAAGTAAAATTACCCACAATTTTTTGACACATCATTAGTCATAAGCTCTGAGTGGTTTTGAGAGCGAGGGAGAGAAAGTTTGAGTGAGTCAACAGGCTACTGTGCTGCATGCTATTGTACATCCAGTGTTTCAAACCTTAAAGAGACGTGGTCCTGTGCAAAACATCAGTATTTAAAAGCCTTAATATGTTCTTTCAAAGCCCTTTTATTTTGTAGACAAGATCATTATCAGTTGGACTTGAAAAGCCACTTCCCTTTTCCCTCCAGACAACACCAGTGGGAATTCACTGAGCTGGTGCACATCATCGCTGTAGGTGTGTAGCTGTGCAGGATCTGGCCCAGTGAGAGCAAAGGTTTCAGGCACATCTTTGATGTGAGAGAAAAAAAAAAAAGGCTTTTCCAGACACGCCTCCCCTGGCAGCCTGGTCATGCAGCAGAGAGACAGGGTGGTTTTGCCTGCTGCTGAATCAGCATTGATCTCGGCAGATGTGGAGCAGATAAGCCTGGCAGAAGCTCTAAGACCAAAACAGAGGGTCTGTGCAGATCTTGTTGAGCAATAGATTATAGTATTCCTGAGGGGAGCAGTTTAGAGGTCCAGGAGATAGAGATCAGGCAGAAAACGTGCTGAAATCAAACCCATTCAGGGGAAGTAAGCCTGCCTTCAGAAAATCATTTTGCCAGGGGAAGAGCAGATCCCAGCTAATTTCTCTGAACGCTCAGTTTTAACAGCAAATAGAACTCTCGCCGGTTTCACCTCCATTTTTAGGCGAGTGTTTTACCCCCATTCCCCCCGGCACAGCGCGGGCATAGGCAGTGTCAAGGTTAAAACCTGGTCGCAAGCTTTTGTTAAGGTGTCGTGACTGCTTGCGAAGGCGAAGCACCTGCCAGGCATGCCCAGTCAGCCCTAGGAGCCGGCTCTCCCTGCGCTCGGGCTTTGGGAGGCTGGAGCACAAAGAGCGCTTGTTGCCCCAGTCCCCGGGAGTCTCCCAGTGCTACCACTAGCTGGGGAGGACTGGTTACCATGGAGGCTGCCATCTGTTCACTCCCTGTTGGAATGTGATTATCCTCGCTGGGTTGGGAACCAGCAAAAGCAGGGGAGCGTGTGCTGTCGGCAATTATCTGCAATGGAGTGCGTTAATGGAAGGCTGGAATTAGCTAGCTGGAGGAGCACATAAAAGGATTTTATCAAAACTATTAATGATTTCTAGCCAAGAGGAGTAAGCTTTTTGCAAGGTCAGTACTAAATTCATTCTTTATGTAGGTAATTTTTAATTGGTGTGGTGGCTTTATGATTTAAGGATGGCAGCACCACGGAAATAATGCTTATTGTTGAGAGGGTGTGTGTGGGGATTGTGTTTTAAGGATCTTTGTCTGTCTGTTTCAGTTCAAGCAGTTTAATTTGGGGTTGTTAAAGTAGTAAGTCAGAACAATAACTGGCCAAACTGACACAAATGGAGCAATTCGTATCTCTTGTCTTTATGAAATGCTGTTTGCTGCCAAATCTGTTTGATTTACACGTCTTTTCACGCTGATTGCTTTTTGTCTGAGTGATTTCTTTTTGGATGTGGTACGTGTTTGGTTTTCATACTGGCATGAAGGGTGAGACGAGGGGGAAATGTTCAAACAGAGCTGGTGATACAATGGATGTTTAGGGTGTTTTATGCAGTTTGTTCAGAGGAAGCAGCATAAGGGAGGCAGAATGCAGGAGCAGGTTTTCCACTCTGCGTTCCCACCCTCTGCCTCTCCTTCTAACTCATCAACTGACCAAACACTTCGGACTCTCTCTCTTATAGAGCTTAATAGTATGGGGACTTGACATGAGTTTTCAGAATATTCTGCAAATATTGTGACTGTTTTGATGGCAGGATTTCATTTAAAGGGGAAAATAAAATCAGAAGTGTATGTGCTTGTAAGGTTTTTGTGTCCTATAAAAGACTTTGTGTGTGTGTGTGTTTTAGGAGCTAGCTATTTTTTTTCATAACAAATGCATGATGAACATTTTAGTGCAATTCAAATTACTGACTTAAGTGAGGGGCATTAAAATTTCACACCCCAAACAGACGAAGTGTTACTTCAGCAGATGTTTTTAGTCTCATATGGGCTTTCCCTTTTCAAATAAAGGTCCTATGCTGCATCCCTCTTGCCAGAACTGCCATTTTTATTTGGTGCAGGGGAGAACGCTGCAGGAGGCTTTTAATTAAAACTGTGTCAGTCTTAATTCAACCTATTTGCCCTCTGTTTTTATGCACTGAAAATGTCAGTATATTGGAGTCTGGAAGGGAAGTTACTGAGAGAGTTAAAAAGTCACGATTGCAACATATTTGCCTAGGATAAATTTTTAACCTACAAGATGCTTTCCAAGTCTTGGTGCCTAACAAAAGTGCATGTGGGAGGTTGAGGGGGTTTTTATTTCTTTGAGTACTTTAACTGTTTGTGGTGTGTGAGCTTTTCTTGTGCTCGTGGGAGGCTGGTGTATGTGCATGAAGTCCTTTCAGACTTTTATGTCACACTTGCACGTTGGTGGAACTGGGTGAGCACTCTTAATGGAAGCTGTATCATCTTATCATTAAAAACCCCACAAACCCACCTTTTTTAACCCCTTCCTTTCCCAGATTTTAGCTATTACATTGCCGTTTGAGTGGGTGATTTATGCAAAACTTGCCTTTAATGGGCTGCAGTGGACTTGTTCGCACGTGCAAGCCGCCGGTCTGTAATTACGTTGTTAAAAAGAGTGCAGGGGGCAGATTGGCTTTTGTGCTTGGAAAGGGATTAGACTTTCACCCTTCAGATGCTATGCTGGACCTAGCTGGAGGGAAGGGCAACCACCCCAAGGTTATGCTGGTGTGGGATGGCTTTCTAGGAAGGTTGCTGTTGCCCACAGGATTCACTGTCGCTGTGTGTGTGAATTATAGTCTCATTGGCAAGTCTTCACAGATAGCAACAATCATACATGACATAAAGGTAAAGGCTTGTATATCTTTTCCAGAGGTGATTTCTCCTGATTGCTAGCTGGTGGTGTGCTGAGAAGCTTGTTTTTCCACTGCCTTTGCTAAACCTGTTTCAAGGATAAATAGGGGACTTTACGTTCTGCATTCTCCAGCTCTTATTATATTCTCTGATAAGCACTATGTAAATGTCCAAATAGTCTTCAGCAAACAATTTTTTTATTTCTGTCTTGATTGGTCTATATGTGTCTGGTTACTTATTTTTTTATTACATTTTACTTTAGGTCACTAGGTCAGTGTTGATTTGTGGATGCAGGATTTAAAGACTAGACACTCTTTAATCCATTTGAGCATCTGGCCTTTCATAGTAGACATCTCATTTCCATGTAACAGAGGAGTTGTTAAATGTCTGTTGGAAACTAATGATTTTTTTTTTTAAAGACTTTTTTTTTAATCTTTGGTAGATTATTACAAGTAGCTCTGATGTTTTTTACTTAATGGAAACAAATGATTGTCAGTGTAATCTGCTACATGATCTCTTGAAGGAGATTTATTCTAAAATACTGGCTTTGGGGACCAGCAGAGGTGATAGGTCACACTGAGTAGTGATTTGTTTTGAGTTTTTTTAGGAGTGTAAGCTACACTGAGGTACTTCCTTTCACAAAAAACGGGACATTTTGAATAAACTCCCAGCTAAATGGTGTCTAGAAATACAACCAAGTATGTAGTAATATATAGTGGGCTCATAATAAACTTGTTTGTAATGTCTTACACACTAAGCTTTTGGGAAACTTGTCATGAAATGGTAAAATCCTGAGTCAATATATAGGAAGCTGGCTTGCGCATAAACGATCACAATTGTTTCCTTCAAACAGACAAGTCTTTCTGCTTTTCACTTGACACATGACTGTGGAATGCTGTTCGACATGACTTGGATTTATTTATACATTGTGTTTGGGCTGCTGCTTGGTGGAGGTTTTAAACGTGCTTGGTTTTCAATACACTTTTTTTCCTGCTGTTTACTTCTGTATAATGAACATTAAAACAAACAAACAAACAAGCCCAGGCTCCTTACTGTCTCCTTGCAGCAGCATGGCTACTTCAAGGTTAAAGCCTGCAGCTCCCTCTGAAGGGCCAACTGTTTGAGAAAGTCCTAGTGCCTGTTTACAAACTGTTCTTTTTGCAGCTCCCATCAAATAATGGAGTTCTCCCGGCGCTGGATGTGGGAGGATAAACCTGCTGACACAGGCACTGCTGCTGTTGGTCTGTTCGCTGGGCCTTAGTCATGTAAAATTGCTGGTGCCTTTTATGCTTTGCATGGGTGGGGTCAAAATGCAGGCAGTAACACTTTTTTTCCTGAATGCTGGAAAGAGCTGTACCAGATTTTAGGGAACACCAAATTTGTTGAATTTGTTCCGGAGCAGATCACCACACTAAATTAGTGCAGTGAGACAATGAGTAACCAAATGGGAGAGACTGGCAATGTCCGGATTTATGATATGTCTAGGAATTGTGGTATGTTTTTTAGCCTTTTCAAGGGGGTCTTGCATTTAGTACAGAAGTACTTTTGTCCTTCCTAGAAGTTCCACCTTGTTGAGGTGCCTAATTGGAGAACATGAAGACTCAGAGCTCTTTTGCAAATGATTTCAGAAAATATTCCTCCCTGGTAATTGTTATTCAAAGCTGGGAGAAGAACAGGGTGGGGAGAAATGGGTGCATGCCAGCGACAGAATATCTTGAAGAGGGATTATTTCTGACTTTTTCTTTCCAGTTCATCCAGTTGCTCTTACTATATAATTAGCTGTTCATTTTAAGTATAAAAATACTACTTGGACTGACAGAGACATGGGAATTGTTTACTTTTTGATGAATATCTCAGCAGACTAAGTCCTTGAGTGCACTTGGGGATGTGGAGCTCAGGACTGGAAGGAGCCATTTGGTCACTGAGGGGTTTTTGTGGGGGCTTTTCCCTCAGTCACAGGTAGCCACATAAGTTACATGTCATTTAAATGTTCAGTAGGCTTTTCTTCTGGCACAGTGTGAATCTCAGACTGTTCTGGCTATGGGAAGCAAACTTTAAGCAGAATTTTAAACTGTACTAAAGGATGAAAAGCCAGTATTACACTATGCTTCAGAAACTGTGCAAGAAAGATTGAAGTCATTGCCAGTGTCATGAGATTCCTGTTAATAGCAGAAAACTTAAACAGGCACTTTGAGACATTAATTCTTCCAGCAGGATGTTACTTTCCGGTCTCAATAGCCACAGTCAGTCTCCAGTGCTTCAGAAAAATGGGAACCCAAAGCAGCCAGATTTTGAATCAAAGGGAAGAATAGTCATCTAGTCCTGACAGGTGGTGGTAGACGTGCTTTTCCAGCTGCTGATCTTTGGAGGAACCTTCAGTGCAGTTTTTTTTATACTTGTTCTTGACTATCTGTAGACATTTACTGACTTGTGTATTCTTCGGACTGAACTTTTTGCTGTGGTTTTTCCACAGAAGCACTTTACCTTCACGAAGATGGTATGGATGCAGCTAACCCTGGTATTAAACAGTGTTGCAACTTGTCTGTTCCACTTCTACTTGCAGTAACACTTACTAAAAAAAAAAAAAAAAAAAAAAAAATCCACCTTCAGTGGCCAGTTATGTGCTGTTGTGGTTATAGTTCCGAGTACCTGTTTTAGATTTGATAGCTAATATTGAAACAAAATATCATGAAACCTTTTATAGCAAAGGCTTGTGAACTGGGGATTGAGGCTGCAGAAGACCTGAACTACAGTCTCTTCTACAAGCAAGGTTTTTGTTTTGTAGGCACTGAGTAGTGCCATGGGTGGTGTGGTGTATTCCTTGGAGTGGTGCCGAGCATATCTGCTGTTTGAGTAGTAGAGGGAAAATTAGCTCAAGAGCTTGTAATATAACTTGAAAGATCAAGTTGATTCTGTAATGAGTTATTCCTGCAGGGCAAGACCTGAACTTCTCACTTGGAATTTTTCCTCCTAGTATCTCCTCCTCATTCCACAATCTTTTGTGTGTTCCTGCACTCCTGTCCCATTTTGTACAAAAGTTCATATTTATTTTATTTTTTTATTCTCTTCCCTTTCTTAAGGAGGTCACTGATGCTCAGGAAGATGAGTGAAAGCATGGAGTATTTTTTTTGTAATTCAAAATAGTTTTATGGCTTCCTATACCATGCTTGCAGCAGTTACATTGAGACCAAGATCTAATACCTAGAATAAATAATATGATGCTTATTGTACTAGTGTTCAACATGGTTGAGTATTGTTCAGCTCCCTAAAATATCAAAAAGGTTCACAGATTAGATAAGATTACCTACTGTCTTTCTTTAAATATCCTGTGCCGCTTTTCTTTACAGCTGAAGTTCTCTGGCAGCTCTGTGTGACAAGGCAGTTTCCAAGACTAATTTTGACGCCTGCTCTCTTCGGTAGCTCTTGTTCACGCCATTGCTTGGAGCCTTATGTTGCTGTTATGACTTGGCCACCCACTGTAATGTAACTGGCAAGTGTTTTAGTCCCTTGGCTTGTCAAGATTTCTGTGTGTAAGTCAGTTTTAACTGTGGAAGCTGCTACAAACACTCTTAAAGATAGCTGCCATAAGCCAAAATACATTTGAAGGCCTAGGGGTGGAATTGGAGCTTTGCCTAAGAACTGGAACACAACAGTTAAAATCTGACACAATGAAATATTCACAGTTAGCAGCGTGAGCCCTGTTTGCCCTTAGTAAAGTCAGCAGTGCTGCACTCCTCTGTTGCCTGCTAGCATTCTGTTATTTTGGGTAAATGTTCTTTTTAAAGTCTTAGTCTTGGAACACTGTAGATAAAACACTTTGCCCCCCAATTTTTCCCCATATTACCACTTATTCTGCAAGCTGGCCTGCTTTCTGGTGTAAGAGGCAGAACATTTTGGTTTATGTGTATGAGTTTATAAAGCTGATTTTATTGATTGTAACATATAGTTTTTCTGACCAATTGAATTAAATTTTCCAGACTTGCCTTGTCACTGATGGTACTGGTCTTATTCCTGATGTTTCTCTGGTTTGCCTGAAAATAATCCAAAATTTACCTACTGTTGAAAAATTCTGAAAACTGAAGAATGCTTTTTTACTTGCTTCTTAGCACAGGTGTAAAACTTTAGTTGGTAGCTGAGGTGGTTTTTTTGTGTATAGGAGTGTCTTCCATGGAGCGTCCTCAGCTTGTGCGAACAGAAGGGTAATATTCCCACAATCTGATACTAAACATTTTCAGTGCAAAACAATGCCCAGGACACTGTAATGGTGAGAGGGAAAAGCCTCTCAATCCAATGTGATCTACTTACTGTTCTTTGATAATGTAGCCTGTTCATCATGTTTTAATGGATTAAGGTTTTCCTTGCACTGAAACTGCTTTAATCCAGTTTATCTCAAAATTGAGTGGTGGTTTAGAATCTCTTTCCGTAAGAAAGACAACAATGAAACTTGACTGTGTCTGTTTTATAGCTGGCATCTTCTCTGACTCTAGGTTTTTTAGAATTCAGAGATAGCAGTAAAAGAACTGTGGGGAAAAGCTTATTGATTGCTTTTGTGTTGAAATAAATGATGGAAAGTTATTACTGTCTGGTTGATGAGGTCTGGTGTGTGGATGGCAATAATTTAAAGGAAATTACAGTTTCATTAGTGCTGATGTGGTCTCAAAGGCTATGTTTAACTATCAGCAAAACTTCACTATGTAAAACAGTCGCAGATGTCTCTGATCTTGCACCCTTATTGCTCCAAAAGCTGAAATACACGTCTACATTCTTATTTGTCACTGCTATCTCTATTTTTACCATCCTTTTTTGAAATAAATTGGTTCATAGAATTCATTTTGATCACTTTTCTCTGGACACTTGAGATCTGTAAGGCTGGATGGACTGGAGAAAAGCAGTACTATGTTTTAATGGCAGGAGAGGAAAAGCTCTACAAAGAAGGTACCAATTTGCTAACTATTCTTTAAGTACTAGATCAAATTGGCCATAACAGGACAAATTCAGGAGATTAAAGCTGTATATTTATTTGAGGCAGAAGGAAATAGTTGTGAACAGATAGTGTAATTTTTTTTCCTGAGACATGATCTAGTGAGAGCTGTCCCTGTCCCTGTCCCTGTCTGGACTGAAGGTTCTTTTCTACCCAAACCATTCTATGGTTCTGTGACTTTTAGGAACTAACATATTCTGGAGAAAGTTAATTGACTTTCTATAATGTCACAAGAAGGCTGGAGAAAAATAGAAGGAAAATGTGTTGTGCCTTCAAGTTTCTCTTCCTCAGAAAGTACCAAGTCAGAGCTAAGGTGGAATAGATTGAAAAGACCTGTGCTGTCACATATTCTGTTTAAGAAAAATGAACGGGATTCAGGGAAAGACTAAAGAAATTAATAGTGAATGTGGCTTCCAACATCTGGTAAAGTACAGTTGCCCAAATGCATCTGCTGACATGGGTGGTGCATAAATTGATGCTGTAAGCCATGTTGTCTGTTTGCTGCTTTCTGTGTGGGTTACCCAAACATTTGCTACTGTTTTTTTAATTCTTTTTTTTTCCTGACCATGGTGTGTATGCTCTTATCAACCCCAGAAATGTGCTGATTATTCCACTCTGTTTATTGTGAATCTGTCATGCAGTTTTTTATTAACTCAAACCAAGAATAATTTGTACTTTATTTTTAGTATCTAGCACTGCCCAAATTTGATTTTTATATGGAGGTGAAATCATGGTCTCTGCAATTTGACCTGCTTCACTTGAGTCTTTATTGTCTGGATTTCTAACGTGGCAGGGATAATTTTTAAATTATGAATTCAGCCTTTCACTGTACTGCAGAATCTTAGGAGACCTTTGTGTGGTGGTCTTCCTGGCTTGGGTTGTGGGGTTTTTTTTGTGGGGTACATGTGTATTTTGTGTGTTTATGTGTGACCAAAGGTAAATCAACTGGAAAATTAGTCTGTGCTGTTTTGGAAATATGTTAAATGATGTTTGATGTGTGAAGGTGAGTAAAGGTGGCACAACACTTTTAAGGTGGACCACTCACTGCCTTTTTCCTCCTTGCTTTTTTCCAGTCTTCTTTAAGGAAGAGAATGGGTTTTTGTCATAAAAGCTACATCGTTACCCCACGCTGGTGAGGCACCAGAGCCGCCCTCCTGGTCTAGTGCCACCTGGTCTGCTGGTCTGGCTGTAGGTTCTGGCTGGCAGGGGAGTGCAGTGGCAGGTGGGAATGTCACCATCAGAGGTAATGGTGTCACTGGGGACAAGGCAGCAGCTGTGTGGGAGGCAGGAGGCCTGACAAAGCATCCTTCTCAAGGGGGAAGGCATGGGAAGGAGAAAGCAGTGAAGAGGGCATGAAAAAAAAGCAGAGTTGCAGAGCCAGAGTGTCTTCACTTTGTGGGTATTTGCTAATAACACTGTCAATAGTGATTTCTTCTTCCCTAAATCATAGCGTGCTTTCTCTCAATTTTTTAGTATATATATTTATTGTGTATATATATACATATGTATATATATGTGTATGTATATATATATATAAGAAGGAGGTTTTAGAAATAAGAACCCTTGAAGCATTTTTTTTTAAACAGAAGAATTGGCAAATCAAACCCAGTTGATAAAGGCAAAGCCTTTGACCGCTTTTCATGTCTAGAACTAAAAATCCTTTAACAATTGCTGATTTTTTTTAGTAAAGAAGATTAACTGAAAATCGAACCACAGATTCCTGTATTTTTTTTTTTATTTAAGTACTGAAGATACTTTAAGCTACAGAAAAACATCTTTATATGGTTAGTGTAAAACATGCAGTTGCCATAGCAAAAACAGTCCTTTTGTAAATGCTAATAAAATAGATGTCAGTGACGTGGCTCTCACTGATCTTTGATATAATTCTCTGATTTTTCTCTCAGTTTCTGTCTGAACTGCAACCTTTTCATTATTTGTTTGGAGAGTTTTGTAGTTGCTTGTATCACTTCTGTGCTTGGACTTAATTGCCAGACACAAAGGTGCTTCAGCAACAAATGCTGTGCAAACATAGGATGAAAAGTTCTTTTCCCCTAAGAACTTCTATTGTGTGTTCATGCAACCACAAGCTTTCCCTTTGGGGCACATGATACAGCTGAACTGGAAGAAAAGAAAAAAAAAGATGTAAAATACTGTTATTTATGTTCTACTTATGGCATAGTAGTTGCTTATTCCATCTGCCTTGAGATTGCTTGTTTTGCATCTCCTTGCACGTGAACCAGGAGAGCTAGGGAAGAGTGATGGAGTTTTTGATTTTCAGAACTGAGAGGGGCAAATATCCTTTCCACAAACTTGTTTCTGTCTGGGCTGCAGATCCTGAGTATCCCTTTGTGTTTCTCACCTTTCTGGGGACTAGTTGCCTATCTTCTTCAGGTGCTCTTGTTACTTTTCATTGTTGCGGCAGTCCTAAATACTCGCTCCTAAACTCCCTCCCTGCCTTCGCCCACTTCTGTGTGGACTTTTCCTCTTTTCTACTTTTCTTGGTGGTCACTAGTTTCTGCAGGTCACTTGCTTAATAGATAACTTTCCCCCATCCTTTTATTCATTATATACCTGCAGATCTTGAGTTGTCATATGGCTGTTTCTTCCTTCCTCACGTGCCTGTGCGGCAAAGCTTGAGGGATGCAGCTTAACAAGACAGCAATACTTCACCAGTTGTGTGCTTTGGATTTTTTTATGTATTTTGTTTAAGGTACAGTTTGTGTCCATCGAGGCTTCTGCACAGAATCACTTGTTACTGATTTTAGACTAACCCAAGAGTCATGAAAAGGGCAGCACGTGGAAGGTCTGACAGAACTGAGGGTCACTTTGGGACAAGAGTGTGTAGTGTCTTGGTAGCTGATCCCATTGCCCTAAGAATAGCTGGGAGCCAAGTTGAATCCCTCTGCCTGGCTTTTGAGAGAGGCTTTCAATAGCACCTCAGGAACTATTTTGGGCTGAGGACAAAGCATGATTTTATTTTTGGCCATACTCAAACTACTGTGCTTTTGAAGTATAGGGACGTAAAGGAGAGAGGAGAGGGGTAGGTCAGTGTGGGAGAGAGGAGAGTGGTAGGTCAGTGTGAGTCAACCACAACTACTGTATGGGAGTCCTGTGAAAGGGGCCTTTCTCTCTTCGACTCATTGAGATTGCCTAAAGATCTCCCACATGTGGAAAAAAAAAAGTTGGGAGATGTTTTCAAATGGAAATTCAGAAGTGCTCATTCTGCATTCTGTCAGGGCGACAGGTGGGTTACTGATCCTTTGGATGAGAAAAAAATCACTGGCTTGCACAAACTGTGTGTCATGTCCTGATGCAGCATCCTCAGCAAACCTCTTCAAACACTTTGTGCCTGCAGTAAGGAGGAGACAGCCCACGACAGCCACACTGAATGCTGGACTGTGATTCACTGTCACATGAGCCGATTTGGTTTGGGGGGTGTGTGTCAGTGTGACATGCTGCCCGTGTAGCTCTGTATTACTTAGTTCAACTTTCCAGGTTTCCTAACAGTACTCATGTGACTTCCTTCTCAGCTTCCTTCGTCACATTAAGAATATTCAAATGATTTATGTATATAATTTGAGTCTCCTTATCTGCAAATTGGGGGAAGTTCTGAGAGAAAACTTGTGGTGCTTAGTTTGGAAAGCGCTTGGAAAAGAAAGTAAGTGCTGTCTATTTATTGTCAGACGTCTGGAAAACTTTTAATCAGTGGTAGTAGTAAAGTGGTACATGAGGCAATAATGTTGATTTGAGGTAACATAGATTCATAGAATTAGTCTGCTGTGCAAGGACTAAAAACATACTGGGTTTAGTTTGTGTAGTTATTCCATTCATACTAAATGACAGCAACTACTGATTTCAGTAGTATGGTTTTAATTACACACTAATGACAACATTTTATTAACTAGTTGTTCTCCATTCCTCTTCATCTGCTTTTTAGAGAAAATTAATTAAACTAACTTTATTTTTTAATTGACTTTTCTTCAAAGTTCACGGGCATGTTTTGGTGACAGGCCAGACACAGCTGCACCTTTTGTTGATGAGTTTTCAACTAATACTTGCCAATTTAACTGTGTTGTGCAGTTTGGATGTTTCTGCTCTTAAGAGCAAGCAAAGTTGGGTATGGAACACATATGAAACCAAGGGAATAGTTTAATGAGATGTTCCCATTCTAGCAGTTTTAATCTCTCCCAAATCCCCTTATCGTCTAGCTAATCAAATAGAGATAAAACAATTAATCTTTTACCTTTTTTTAAAAAGGGCAAGTAAAACACGTGTTTTAAAGATGGGCAGTGGTGACTTCTTTATAGCTGCTTTAATGTTGCTACTTCTGGAAATGAAATAAAATCCCCAGCTTCCTTCATGTGTGTAAAATTCCTTTTCCCTCCTTTAGTGGTAGCAGAGCTGTGGTGACTCTCCGTGGGCTGTGGTGAGCTGGGGGGTTGCCTGTGCGGTCCAAAGTGGACCTTTCAAGGCTGGTTGGAGCTCTGACTCCTTGTCTGTTCTCTGCCTTTTCCCTGTGACAAGGACTGAGGGAGCCTTGGTAGCTCGGATGTCACCTCTCCCACATGTCATGTTACAAAGTTTGTAACAGTTATTGTATACCTTTCCCCAGAAGGGAGACTGGATTTCTTGTCTGGCCCCTGCTTTTCCTTTTGTGTCTCCTTCACTCCCCTTTGTTTACAGTGGTCAGTAACCATTTATGTAGCTGCATTTCTGAACCAATTGCTTCTTATTTTGTAGCCATTTGTCTGCGAGTTTTCCAACCCACTGTGTTGCTTGTGTGAAAAGTGAAAAACTATATTGCTGATCCCATCTGAATGTAAAGTCTGTCACATCCTTGTATGATAGGCATTATCAGTGGTTTTCCTGGGCTGGAAAGAGTACACCGGGCTGAAGAAAGGCTGCCAAAACCCTCAATGGCAGATGGACAAACCAGGGTCATGAGGAATATGTTTTGCCTCAAATATGGGAAACTGAGCAGAAAATTTATCTTCTCAACCAAGTCTTTCCTGGAGAGACAAGGTGTTCTTTAGGGAGGCAACCTTTGAATTCTTGGAGGTGAACTTTGAAATAGAAATATAACCTATGGATTGGAGTTCTCTTAGCTGGTTATGAAACTCAGCTAATGTTATTTTTTGTTTTAATGATGTGTTGATGGCCTGGGTGAGCAAAATTTGTATGTGTCTTTAAGAAGCCTGGGATTGCTGGCTAGGAGTATCAAGGATGGGGAAATGCATCTTCCTAGCCCAGCAGTTTAAAAATAAAACAACACTTTAAAACCAAAAACAACACGTTCAAATCATGGCCAAAGTGGTAAAAATGATTTCCACTTAGATTTCAAATCCATATGCAGGAGCTTGCTTCAGCTCATCTCAAGAACAAAACACACCGAAGTGTTGAAATAACTGGAGGAGTACTTGGGGTTTTTTTTGCTCTTTTTGGCAGTACCCCCTGCCGTTCAACATCTGTAAGAGAAAGGAAATAATTATCTGCCCTGTTCCAGAGGGCTCTCCCCTGGGTGAAAAACAGATATCCATGGATTGTTTTGCAAGTGTGTTCCCTGTAACCCTTGGTACTTCAAAGCAGCTCTGCATTGCTGTGCTGCTGCACAGCCTTGAATGTGAGGGCTGCAAGTGGCCGGTGATGTGGGAGCTGCAGTTTGGACCAATGCAGAAGTTGAAGATGACCTCAGCTGCAGCAAATGGCAAGCTGGCTGCTATATTCTGATTCATATTATCCAAATTGACAGGGCTGGATTTAAATCCCAGTTTTTCTCCTGCTGAAATGAAAGTGTGCCAGCCAGGGATCACATGGTGTGGGAGCTCTGAAAAATAAAAGAAAGTTACTTGCAGCAGCTTCCCTTTTCAGTTAATCCTTTTGCTTTTTAAAAATATGCATTTTCACAGTTCATAATTCACTCTAACATCTTTGCATTGTACCCTGGGGCACAATATCTAGTTCGTGCCATTTAAAGATTGATTTTAAATTATTTTAGTTGATGTTAATCTATGCCAAATTAACTAATGTTTTCCCAACAGTTCTTTAGTGCAGACTCTATTGGTCACTGCTCTGGTATCCTGTGTGTTGTATGTTTTTCATTCTAGGCATAAATTTAAGTAGAGATTAGGAAATGCAAAAGATGATTCAAAATGAGCATCATGCAACAAAAAGGGAGAACAAAGCACCAGACAGAAAGTGTACTAACTTGTCCTTTAACCCTGATACTGCTTTAATTTCAAACAGCAATGCAATTAATAGTGACAAAACTTTCATAATAGCTGAAGTATTAGACAAAACAACTTACAGTAGTCCCTCCTCCTCCTTTCTCCAGCAGTTCGTAGGTTACATAAGCTGATTTCTTTGTTTTTCCTCTTTACTCGTGAACAGAGTTCACTCTCTTCTGTGAGCGGACTGGTTCGCATGCTTACGTTTTTCCTCTCAAAGCAGGCTTGCCTTCAAAGAGGAGGAGCATATTGTAATTGAAAGAACCAGCATGTAAACTGTCAGCATATACCGAACATCTGGGGAGAAGTCCTTTCTGGCAACTCACAGGGCTTGTAAATAGGATAAATGTGAGCCTGCCGTAGGGTTATTACCATTGCAAAATCAATTTCTCCTGCAGTGGTACTGGATTAAATTTGCAAACAATGTCTTCTGAACCAGGTAAGACTGAACGGGTTGCTTCTGTTTAACTTTAATTTCTTCAGGACTCCAGGGTGTGTTTGTGTCCAGAAACACCAAGAGTTAAACTTTTTAGTTTGAAGCAAATAAGCCGGTGAACATCAGCTGCTTTATGATGCAATACAGCTGGAATGCTCTGGTGGCTTTTTCCTCCTATTCTCAGTAAATGAGCTTGAAGTCTCCTGAACTGATTGCCTATACATCTGCCACACCAAGAACTCTGCTACTTTTGGCTTGATTTGCTGCTGCTTTCACCAGCTCGAGACTTCCTTAAAAGCAGATCAGTTTTGCGGTGTCTATAAGCGGTTTCAGTTCCTGGCTTATTTGCCAGATTCATTGTCCTCTGTTCATAGCTGTAAGATTTCTATGGGGCATTTCTATAAGTAAGCCTTGGCTCTAAGATTTGTATCTCGCATTGTTTTAGGAAGTAGGTGTGCACTTGTGACTTCTACTCAACCTTTCACGTGTGCTGTTACAATAATCCATCTAACTGATGCTTATGCCACAATTAATGTACAGCATTGGCTTCCAGAATTGAAGAGTGCTTCCTTTTATTGCACCGTCCTGTGAAGAGTTTGGATTTTTTCCATTTTATACTCCTATGAGTTTCAAAGCATACTATTGAAAATACTGCTTTACTTTTGAGTACATTTTTCAGTTCATTCAGCTTAGGGTAAGTTCAACCAAAAGGCATACCCAACCTTAACAGCTTGATATAAGATAGTAAATATTCTGAATTAAGTTTTCCACGCAGAGAAGGATGAAGCTGATCTGTGGGAATTTTGGGCTTAGAATACCAGGCTTCCTCTCTGGAAAGCCCTCTGAGACTAAAGAGGGAGAAGGGAGTCACTGGCTGAGTGAGATTGAGATTTGCTAGAGAAGCTTGGAATAGGTGCATGCAAATAGTTCTAACCTCAGCTCTCCTAAATTCATTACTTCTGGGCATCTGATATTTCTTGGGATCAAAGAATACTTGTTTTCAAATAACTCTGTTGGCTCCTTATCTGTTTTATGATGAGGTTTGAAACTGCCCTTCTCCCTCTAGCTTTTAATAATCAACCAAAAGGATGGGAATCATACCTTTCCTCCCACTCTTTGCGCGTCATTTTGCTGAATCTACATGCAGGTGTAGGAAACGTCTTTTTCGCTGATCTGTCTCATAAGAGCTGTTTTCTAGGATATGTAATGCATATTCTTTTCCTGTAAATGACACAGTACACCCTTATGGATTTTTCAGGAAGTATAATGTGGTGCTATAACTGCTATTCTTGGTAGTACAACTCATCTTTCCTCTTGCCCCTTGGCTTACTTTCAGTTTACAGAGACTGAGGCCTACAACATACTTACATCTAATAGTGACAGTCTGAATGTCAAATATAGAAATGTAATGGTGAAGCTGTGATCTTTGATTTTTTTTTTTTTTTTTTTTGAGATTAACTAGGTGAAGTACAAGTATATTTGTGTATGCTTTAAGGTGACATAGATTATACTATCGTGGTATTTTCCAGGCAGTGTGTTTCCAAGTGTCCAGTTAGAAGTTGTATGAAAGCAGTTAAGGCAGGAACGGACTATGGTGTGAATACCTGGCTGGAAGGGTAAGAATTTGAGAGCTTTTACCGGCCTGTGGAATAGCATATAGATACCTCCTCATGTCACTTTCTCAGAAAGGTGTAGGAGACCTATGGATATAGATAGTGTGCAGAGAAATGGTGACAGCAATAGTTCTGGTCTGTGTAAGTTTGAAATCGAGTGGACAAATATCCCTAAACAGTATCTGAGAGAAGCAGTGAGTTGCTTGCTGAAGCGCTGGCTTCCTCCAGTCTGAAATGGAAAGAAATCCTTCCAGTGCTGGGACCAGGTGAGAGGGGAATGGCATGCCTGGAGGGACAGTGTCTATGGGAAGGTAAAAATTCACATGGCACTTTATTCATAATTATCGCAATGTGCAGTTGAGCGTGTCCAGGTACCTGAGCAAAGCACTTTTTCCAAGTACTAAAGGCCCATAACAAATATGGAAAATATGTAGAATGTACCTTCTCTGGAGCTTTGATGTTTTTGAAGACTGGGGCTTTATAGATTTTTATATATGTATTAGTTTTCACTATAAGGAAAACTGTTTTCGAGCAATGTCATTTTGAAGGATCCATTGATACCATGACTCAGAAGTCAACAATGGACTTCAGTGTTTTCATTAGTGCCATCTCTATGCTTTGCTTTGTGACTGCAGCACTGAGTTTTATGTTAGTCTTTTATGTGGTAGGTGCTATGTAAACAGAGACAGACAGTCTATTAGTTTACATCACTGCTTGTAAACTCAGTGAATTTGTTGAGTCTTTACTAAGAATTCAAAATATTTATGGAATGTTCCTCTTCCTTATCTCTTCACTTCTGCCCTGGGTTTATAATTACTGTAAAACAGAAGGATTAAATGTCTTTAATGTTAAAAGTTTGGAAATTTCGTGCCTGTGCGCTTCTTACAGTTTAACAGTCAATGCTTGACCTTGAAAAGTACAGGTAGTTAGGAAACTGTCCTTTAGTTTGCCATAAAATATTTAACACATTATGAGTGCTCTTGCTTGCTTGTGAAAAAGCCCTTACAGTCATGACCTGTCACTAAAAAAAAAAAGGAAATAAAAAGAAGGGGAGACAGCAGCTGGTTTAGGTCATGTGAGGTGCAGAGGGATTGTAGTACTGCCAAACCTTGTATTATAAAAAAAAAATTAAATGTTTAACCTTAAACAAATGTTGCTTTTTAAGAGTAATTTTGTAGATTTTATTTGCTCTCTGTTTTGGAAAACTTTCTTCCCCAACATGCAAACTATCCACTTTTTTTTAGTGAATGTTTTGATGCTCTTTCTTCTGATGCCAAAAATGAGGCTCTAAGGAAAACAGTAAATATTGCATAGGAGTCAGCAACATTCTGTTGGGCTGAAGTTCTGTGAGCAGCTCAAGTGATCCAGTGGGCAGCTGCTGCCAAGAGGCTGCCCAGTCCCTCCCTGGGACTTTCCCAGGCTTTTGGTCTCACGCGTGAAGCAGTTCAGCTCACTCCCACGGCACAAAACTCGGGTGCTAAAGCTTGCTGTGAGGTGCAGGGGGTTGCACTGGCCTGGAGAGAAACCCAACAATCCCTAAAACTGGTAAGAAGTGAGCAGTGGGAGCTACGGGAATGTGGGGGGATGGAGAGGATGAAACTTGCTCATTTTGGTGGTGGGGGGCTGTCTCGCTCTGTCTGGGGTAGCTGAGATTTGAGTGGGAGCAGCGGTTTTTTTGGTCTGTCCTGGGGCCTTCAAACATTTTCTTTCTGAAACGTTTGCAAAGTGAAAGGCTGCACATCTTTGAGATGCGTTGGACGAGACTGGAGCCATTACAAAATTGTTTCTCTTTCTGAAGTGTGGTTGTGTTTAATGCATTTTTACTTTGCATGACTGCTTTTTTTTGTAATGTATTTCCTATCTATTTGCACCCTCAAAGATGTATATTTATGAGTATTAAGCTTTTTGGAACAGTATGGTAAATATTCGTCCATGTCTGCATCAAAAAATATTTGATTTCTCCACAAGTTTTAAGAAATTATGTTCAAAATTCATAATACAGTTGTTCTTTTTCTGTTAAAAAAAAAAAAAAAAGACATTTTAAATGGGGAACTGGAAAAGAGAGGAGAGAGGACTAAAGAGTAGAATAGTTCTGAATTTGAATCTCAGCCAGTTCATAGCATTAAGTGTAAAGCTTAATGTTTCAATGTGTATAATGTTCAAGAGGGAACTGTGTTCATGTGCAAGTCTGTTAATCTGGGGTGAATTCTATGGACAGCCCAAACAGTGGTCATCCTCTGGCAATTTAGGGCCAAGGGGTTTTTCCCCATTTGGATTTCAGACAACTAGTATTTGGTTTCCTCACGTAAGGGATGATTACGAACCAATGAGTAAGTGTGAAATGGTGATTGGTCTCTTGTTCCTTACGGAAAAGCGACAGCGTAAAAGCTGGCATGATTGTGGTAGGCTTTGAAGGGACTGGACAAGGAAGGTCCTTCTTGAATGATTTCACAGGAAGGCTCTAAATGTACTTAAACGAGGCTTTTTGTGACTATTCTTCACTTTTTTCCCTCAACCAGGTCAAAAGCAGGAAGCACTTGAATTCTTGTGAAGTGTCCAGCTTTGGGTTCTTTATATTTCTGGTTTGGTGCAGCGAGCATTCCCAGGGAACCGCTTGTTTTTCTGTTTCGTAGATGATGGTTGTTAATTACTTGGCAGGGAGACTGAAGTGCCTGGGGAGCCTGACAGCAGGCTGGCTGCCCCGGGCCTGGGGGAGGAAAGGCATTCAGCACGGAGCAGCCGGGGTGCCGCACAGCTGCACCGCTGGTGCCGCTCTGAAGGGCCGAGTGTTCCTTTCCACCCGCGCTTTGTTCTTGACCATGAAGTGCACGATTTTACATTTTCTTGTAATCTTTCTTGTAACAGGGAGTAATGCCTGGTAGCCTGTTGTCATGCTATTGTGCAGTTAATACCCTGCTGCCTTTTCTATAATTAGGGCATATTTCAAGCCATCCATTTTTAGATAATAGTTTTTTTATTAATTTTTTTTCACTTTCCTTCCCTACTGTTTTCTCCTACTCCTTTGGGATAGGATTCAACCAAATCAATATTATCTAGTGGCTACTTACTTCTGGAAAGGAAGTCTTGTCTTCCTTTGCCTATCAATACTTTTGCATCTTTGCCCAGGCCTCAGTGCATCTAAGGTGAATGAATGCATGAAACTGGCCGCTTAATTTTTTTGGCAGGATTACATTTCTGATGGCTTAACTTTTCCAGACCGCATCCTGAGGATAGATGCATGCCAACACTGGTGCACAGAAAGTAGTGGGAGCAGGCAGTCAGGAGGAGGGAGGGAAGTGGGTGGAACAACTTGTGTCCGTGACAGCTGGCTGCTGGATGAGCTTCGGCTTGTCAGATGCTGGCGGGACACATGGACTGCCTCAGCAGTTGGATGAGGGAAACAGTTTCCATCTATCAGTGATAATTTTATTGGCTTGTGTTGAATAATTGACTTCTGTTTGGATCTTTGGCTCTTCTGCATTTCGAATATACTATATTATGTATTTATATCTTGAAATTATTTGAATGCTCTCAAGTGTGTGTATTTATACAACTTTGGGTCAGATCTTCTGAAATAAAACAGCTACAGTTTTGACCTTCTCTAAATAGGTATTTTATTTTTCACCCCCTTTGGGTTTGTGGGGGCTTTTTGCTTTGGGTTGTTTTAGCATCCTGTTTCTAAAAATGCTTTCCTTTAGTCCTTTTATCTACAGAAGCAACTAATTTCATGTCTCAAAGCATATGGACAGCTTCTAAAATAGCTCTGAGTTGAGATGAACTGTACAGATAACTGGGCAAAGAACAAGATGAAGTGTCAGTGACTGACTGGTTAGAGAAGTTCAGAAGCAATGTATACTGAGCAAAATGGTGAAATTTGTAGTTAGATCAAATTTATCTGTGCACACTGCTATTTTATAATGGCTTATGAATTATGGAAGGGGAGGCCTTTGTTACTGGCTGAGTAATCACTTCACTTGCCTAGTAAGTAAATGCTAATGTATTGTCTTGAATTATTCCAATGGTTTTTATGAGATAGCTGCATTTTTCATTCACTTGACTCCAGTATTGGAGTTGCTCTCCTTAATATGATGTTAGACTCTGCTGCCCAGCATGGCCTCATGCTGTTTATCTGTTATATGATAAAAAGGAAGAAGACAATAAATCATCTTAAAACTTGACAAATAAAGTGAAAGAAACACAAGTCTTGGTGCTACAACCTTTGGCCAGACAAAGTGATTGTTCTGTGATCAGTAAATCTGCTTATACAAATGGGGTGTCTTGTTTAGTAAATAAGAGCTTGGGACATTTGGAAAATGATGATTACCATCTGTGCAAAATACGCTGCTGACAATTAAAAACAGTGAAAAATTTCAGTGTTACTTAAAACAATAGTTGAAGGGACATTGCTCACTTTGCACAGCTCTACACTGAAAACTCAAATGAAACAATAAATTTTGGGAAAATTGGGTGGTGGTGTATTTCTTGTGCTAGGGTTCCTAATCAAATTGGCTGTTAATTCAGTTGGAACTCAAGAAAGCCACAGAAAACTTCCTCAACCCCTTCCTTCGTTGAATATGTAGGAAGCTGTAAAAGGCTTCAGTGAGGGAGAGGAGAGGAAGTGACCCTCAGACACAGGGCTCACCAACGTTCCCATTATCACAATGGGAGAAGAAGTCAACATATGTATTCAGGATACTCCTGCAACTCTGTGAAATATAGTCATGTGAGAAGGAGTTTGTGAGCTGGAAGTTGCCATTTTGTGTTTTAGAATGGGGAAAAGGCGATGCTGACAAGGAGGGAGGAATTACCTGGAGAGTTACCTGTTGCAGAAATGAAGCAGTGACAGCAGGGTAGCTGTTGTGAGCAACAAGGGTCAACTTACCCTGCCTAATCCTGGAGCGATGAAGCTGCTGCTACTTATTTGTACCCATTTTCTTTTTTGGTGTTTTTTGTTTTGTGGTTTTGAGCCTTGTGGTTCTAAGTTTCATGAAGCTCATGGTACATGGTTGAAGGCTGGAGTCAGAAGCTGGAGTCACCTGTAGGTCTTGTTGTCTTAATATATTGTCCAAAACTGCTGAGAGATACTGACCTTATGGATGGAAAGGGACTTGGCCTGGGGCTCCTGGTCAATGGCAAGTTGAATATGAGTCATTGTACCCTGGCAGCCAGGAGGGCCAACCATGTCCTGGGGGGCATCAGGCAAAGCATCGCCAGCTGGTTGAGGGAGGGGGTTCTCCTGCTCCACTCTGCACTGGGGCAGCCTCACCTTGAATGTTGTGTGCACTGCAATATAAGAAAAATATTAAGCCATTGGAGAGTGTCCAAAGGAGGGCAAGGAAGATGATGAAGGGCCTTGAGGGGAAGCTTTATGAGGAGTAGCTGAGGGCACTTGGTCTGTTCAGCCTGGAGGAGACTGAGGGAAAACCTCATTGCAGTTACAACCTCCTAGTGAGGGGAAGAGGAGGGGCAGGCACTGATCTCTTCTCTGTGGTGACCAGGGACAGGACCTGAGGGAATGGCCTGAAGTTGTGTCAGGGGAGGTTTAGGTTGAATATTAGAGAAAGGTTCTTCACTCAGAGGGTGGTTGAGCACTGGAACAGGTTCCCCAGGGAAGTGGTCACAGCACCACGCCTGGCAGAGTTCAACAAAAGCAGTGGTGTGATTCTTGGGGTGTCCTGTGCAGGGCTAAGGGTTGGACTCAGTGATCCTGGTGGGCCCCTTCCAACTCATCAGATTCTATGATTCTGTGATTATTTTATGAAACATAAGACATGTAACATCTCTATAAGTAACAGAATACTAATGCATATTTTCTCTTTAGATTTTGGGCTTGATAGTATATGTTCAAAGATGAAAGTGAAAATAAAGGTTTTAGGGAATGCGTTGTAATACAGGAACCAAGTATGTGGAAAGAGCAGTGCTTTATTCCTGTAAACAGAACTCCTCATACTTAGGGCTCTCCCTTCATATGTCTGGAGATGTGGTTTGAACATTTCTTTTCTCTGTTCATGTAAGAAACCTCCATTATTTGTTATATTGTTGAGGAACAACAACCATCACCAAAGCCACTGTCCCTGAGTGTAGACAACTCATAAAAAACTAGTATAAGAAATTCTGTGATTTTATTGGAGGACCTCAGTCATAGGCTACTGCTTTCAAACCACAGTCATTTGAAGTCCTTTACAAAGCTTTTTGTTTTACTGGAACAGCATCAGCGGTGCACGTTATATTATTGTGCTAATCCAAAACTTAAACAAATGTTGAAAGATAATTCCACTGATTGCTCCTCATTCTAATAAGAATCACAACAGATGCCCAGGTTTGCCTGCATGGAATTGACTGTTAGACCAGAGCCAAAAGAACAAAGATCAGAGCCAGACAGGACGACATTCTAAGGCACACTGAGTCTGTCTGCTGTAGCCAGCATTGGCAGGACATCTGTAGTGAATGTGGAATTCATCATTCAGTCCCTTACTTGCATGATGCACAGTATGCTGAGGCTGAGATCAGGGGATAATTGATACATCTTATTCTGTTAATATCTCTGTCAAAGCTTGAACTTTTAATCTTGAGTAAGTTAGCTTAAATAGATATCCTACCTAAATGTAATGGCATCCATAGCTGGTAACTTGGCCAACTCTTTATTTTTTGGTAGCAATTACTATAAGCTGTATTTCAGCCTAAAAATGAAATTTACCATGGGAAAGATGCATGGCTTCTTCCAATCAGAACAACTATAAAGCTTGACAAAACACTGGAAAGGTAACACTGAATGCTCAAGTCTCGTGAATATCTACGAACCAAACCAGTGCAGTAATGTCTTATCTTAGACCAAGCAGATATGACAGTGTTTCTACTTGGTGTTTAGTTCTATCACTGATGCCCTGCATATCCTCCTTTAGTTTATTAGAAATGAAACTATTTCAAAAATTGTTTCTTCTTTTACAATATCTTTTGTATGTTGTGCACAGTTAAACTTGCTGAACTTGGTTTCGGTTCTCCTTCTGTGGTACTGCTCTTGTGTGTTGTTGCAAGTGGTTCACATACTGAGTGTCGTGGACACCAAAGTTTGGAAACCTCTGCTCTCTGTTACTATGTAATGTAGCATATCTACCAAGAAGTTAAATATCTTCTAGTTTTTGGCAAGTATTGCGTGGTGGCTGGCCTGCCAGTTTTAAGTTCAGTAATGTTTCCTGTTTAACTTCACCATCAGATGTTGTGAGTGCATTCACATAAAAGCGCACTTTTTGCAACCTACAATTTGTACCTGTCATATTTACTGGAAGATTTACTTACTCCATACAGTAAATGTTATGAAATGGAGGGTAGTATTTGTTTGGTAGTTCTATTAATGTTCATGTGCAGTGAGAAATAAGAGCCTTATATGCTCCACATCTTTTTTATTCCCAGAAAATGGTCTTCTCTTGATCTTAGAATGTTTTTGCCTGTGTCTGGAGAATAGCTCTGCAAGAAAAAACCTTACATTTTTGCATTTTGTCAGCATATGTATCTGAAGTAATCCTTTAATAGAACCTGATCTGTCCCCTACACTTTGCCAAGATTCCATTTTTCAAAGATAATTCTAAACTGTCTGTTATTTGCCATTTATTTTTCTGGCCAGCACCTTCTTGCAGAAAGAAAACTAATTTCTTTGGTGAGACCGCCCTCCTGACTTCAGCAAAAGCTATTTATTTCTCTTTTTGCAGTGTTGGGTTATCAGCTATTTGCAGTATTTCAGCAGTGGCTCTCCACAGTAAAGGCTGGCCTGATGTTTGACCTTTAGACCTCATCTGCACAAAACAGAATATGTGTATGAAGTTTTTGTACTATTCTGCAGCTGCAAACCATTCACAACTCTATCACCACTGCACTGGGAGAGGTGAATATACATCAAGACACAAATCTGTAGTTAACTTGAAAGGATGGCATTTAATAGAAATTGGAGGAAGGTAGTGTTGTTTTTTTGTTTGTTTTGTTGTGTTTTGTTTTGGGTTTTTGTTTGTTTTTTTGTTTGTTTGTTTGTTTGTTTTTCTGGTGAGAGAAACTTGGACCTCTAGACTTCCTACTCTCCTCCTCCATACTCCTAATTTTCAGATAGTTTGAGCTTAGTCCAGTTGTTATTGAGATGTGTTTGGGTGAGCATCAGCAGTATAAACATCTTAGTAGCGTGTTGGCTCCTCTCACAAAAAAGATAAACCGGTGAAGGGTGGTTACCAAGTTAGTAGAAACTTAGTTTTGAGGACAGGTTCACAAGTGTGGCCAAAATTTGTTATCCAATGTACTGCATTTCCTGCTCAGGATCACATGTGGTGATATAACTGCATGAGTGAGAGGCCACTTTCTGCCTTCTTGTTTGTGGTCAGGAGACTGCTCACTCTTGTTCTGTTCCTTGCTACAGCTTCTGTAGTGTTTGGTGAGTAAGTGGATGGGTTAAATTAATCTCTGGTACAGTCAGTGCTACTTAACACTCTCCTGAGCTGATCAGGAGATTGCATGGCTTGGTTAATGTGCCTAAACCATACTTTGGTAGAGAGTGTGTTAGCTGAACCCCCACCTATGCCCAGGGATGGGTAGGAAGCATGAAGCTTTGCACTGAAGTTGCATAAAAGATTTCGCAGTAGAAGATCAAGACCACAGCCACTATGGCAGGCATTTTGGGACTTAACACATGAGGTATACCTCTGTGTAATTTTAAGAGAAGTAATTCTGGTACTTGAATTTTCTCTTGTCACAAGAGACTAATCCTTTTCCTGTAGACTTTGTTTACGTCCAGAAATATTGAATTTCTTTCATTCAGAATGTATGATCAGAAGAGGGATCACAATGACCATAAAAATTAGACAGTGCTGGAGCGGTATAGATGCACTATGTGCTTATAAGTGGGAATAAAAATAAATATAAAAGACTTAATGATGTTGAGACTGGTTTATAAAACTGCTGATGAAGGACCTATCCAATACTACAGCATTAGTGTAACCTTTGTGAATATAAATAAGCCATTTTCTCATGTTACTGGCATTTCAAGCTGGCTGATTATGTTTGTCTAAATGTTCATGGCTACAAGTTATTTCTAATTAGAATGCTCTGAAAAAATGCACCACCTAGCTTCAAACATTCTTGCAGGTGCAAGCGTGCTGGTAAGCATTCTAGCTTCTCATTTCCTCACGAATGATAAGGAAAATAATTAAGTGCTTATCAACTTTGCGGTGTTTATTTATCTTTTTTGTTAGTTATTTATTACCTCTTTCTCCCCTACATTCTTGTCTACCTCCATTTTAAATTTACTTAATTTTTTTGCCCCCTTTCTCTCCTCTTCAGTGTATTTAATCGTTCCTGATTACAAGATGGGGATATTAATCATGTACTAGTCAACGCAGTAACTGGCTGGTAGTATTTTGCTGTGCTTTGCATTTCTGACTTCAGGTGAAATTTCTCAGTTGTTATAATGCATAGGAATAGCAGAAATATGCAAGTGCTTCTTTAACCAGGTCAGAAATAATCATAGTGGGAATCTACTTCAGCCCAGTAAAAGCTGCAGCTTTTTGCAGCACGTCTGCCTTTTTGCATCTCAGATGGGATTTTATGTTCTATTTACAGGGCAACAACTGTATTTTGTGAAGGTAGACTGTGTTACTCCTTTCTTAGAGGAGAGAATTGAGAAGCCCTACTGAAATGTATGCTCCTGATTGTGGAGCAAGTATTTGGCATTTTGTAATGTGCTGAGTATTGCATGGCTTGAGCTTTTGTCATAACCAAATGTTTTATTGCCTTATAATACACTTGCATACAATACACTAGATACAGGAATTTTCACCAGGAGTTTGTATTTCTGCCACAATTTTGTTGCCGACATCACCTGGAGGGCTATATTGTTCAGTGTAAAGAAGCCAGGGCTCAGACTTGCACGGATGTTAAAGGATGTGTTTTGTCCAGAGAATTTGACTGCTCAGTTTTGCATAGAAGTGTACTCTGGCTAGATATCCATTACCTTTTTCCATTCCAGCTTTATATGGCTTGAGGATGTGACACGATTAACAGAATTACTAGTTTGAAATATAGGTTAAATGTCTGCAGCATGTCCGTCTCCAGAAAATAAGGCTTCCAGAGAGGATGGATAATTTATTTAATGCCTTGTACGACAATAATTAATTTGATAACTTCCTGTTTCCCCATACCCCCACGTGCTGAGTTGTTGGTGTGAAGCCGGAGCAGTTCTTGGGTCACAACACCTCCTAAAGTTTTTGGGTTTTTTAAGCAGTTGAAAAAGATCCCATTACAAAGAATCACTCTTTCTGTTGCTTGTGTTACAGTTTTGTATTACAGTGCACGAGCTTTACAAAATGGCTTTTGCCCACTGAAAGGAACTAATATTTCCCAGTCTAGTGGGGGCAGGTGATGCTGACAACAAAACTGATTCTCAAAGCCATCTAATATTTTTGCATCAAAGGTTTGTTTTCAGCTGTTCTGGTTTTGCTGAACTTGGTATTAAGGCTGTGGAATTGAAGTCCAAATATCTGCTTGAGGAACTGGAGTTGCATTTAAATGATCTCATCGGGCAGATCTGAGTAAGGGCTGCTGCTGAGAGGAGCTGTCCTGTCCCTTTCCAGCCATATTCCCGGCTGTTCCCATGTGCAAGCAGCAATGCTGGGGTGGCTGTGAGGTCAAACCAGCCCAAAATATACTCCAGATTTCAACTTCATTGTTCCTGCTCTTCATCTCGCTGTGTGGTTGCAGTGCTGGTGCTGGCACAGGGGAAGGAGTAGCCAGAAGCAGAAGCTGGAGCAGAAGGCTCCAGGGAGGGAAGACAAGTGGGTGACCACAGAGTGGCCTGTTCTCAGCAGCAGCTCTGCAACAGCCTGGGCTTAAAGTGATTGTGAGCGATAACCTTAAACAGGAGTGCCTTGATAAAGTTGTGTGTGTAAAGAAAGTTCCTATTCTGACCCCAGAAGTTTCTCGTTTTGTTAGAAAATCCTTTTAATAAATAAGGTACCACTTGGATGGACAATTTTAGCCTTGGCTTGAGCAGTTGACAGCAGCAATGCCCCTTACTGAGTTGCACTCTGGGAGCTGGAGATTTTGGAGCATACCAGCTGTCAAATCTGCAAGCAAATTAGTTTTCAGAAAGGTCTGACTTCAGGCTTTCAACCTCATTGCAAAGTTATAAGTGTGATCTGCATGTAGATTTATAAATTATGTGCAATTGCCTACCCAATTTGTGCATCATACTGATCCCACAGGAGTTACTCTTCTTAAATTTGTTTCTGAATTTAGGATTCCTCAATTAGAGTGTAAACTGCTACGGTATGGTATGGGATTCTGTAGGAAAGGGAAATTCAGCCTGTCAGCTCTTTGATGGAGACCAGGAAAACTTGCTGGTACAACTCTCTGTACCATCACCTTGGTCTTTCTAAAAGCTTTCAGTACTCCCACCTCCATAGGAGAGATAGATAATGGCACTGAAAATACCTTCTTAGGCATTGAGGAATGATGTGGGACAGAGTATTGTATACACTGCTATAGTACAATACAACTTTTTGTGTATGGGGGCGATACCCAAGAAAAGAGGAATTTCTGCCTAAGATTGCAGATGTCTGAAAAGCTTCTGGATGTGGTGGGCCTTGCTAGATTATCCTCATCATTCTAGAACTAGCCACCCTTATGTTCCTGGAAGGTCCCCTGCTAATTGAATGAAATGGAAGAGGGAGAAATGCCGTGTTGCAGCTGTGGGTGTCATGCATGCATTGTCATCCAAGTACTGGTGCTTTTGCAGTGTGGATTGTTGATCTCACTGTGGACCTCTGCAAGCCTCCATGTTTGTGGAGGCAGCCTCTGAGTGTACCTCAGTGTTAAAAAGGAAAAATAAGCTTCTAAGAAGTAAAGAATAAATACTTGAACATGTTGTTGGAATCCACAGAAGGCTGAGGAACCATTGAGCAGCACAGAGCGACAGCTATGGTGTCTCCATTGCTATACAAAGAGCAGGCTTGGTTAGGAATGGCTTGATATGGTGGATTTTGCCATGGGAGAGGGAGCTGGATTAGATCAGAGTGTCCAAACTCTGGAGACCAGTTGTTCATAAGGCATCAGAGGATCAGCTTATGAAATGGGTAAATGAGTGTTGGATTTGCTTTTTATAGAAATGTGCAAAGAAAAGCCCAGTAAAGGTGAGAAAAGGTTAAAATGATGGCAAATAATAACAATAAATTGAGGTGCCCAACATCTACCCTAACAATGTTTTTAAGTGAACATAATTATGACAACAGTGGGCTTTCTTCCTTTCCCTTGTTCCTCCCACAAAAAAAGTTGTGGATTTTTTTGATTCAGAGGTGAATGAATATTGACCTAAGTGACATCTCAAAGTCCTTCACGTTATTATTTCAAGTTTTTGTTTGTGTTTAGGGAACCAATTGCTTTCACACACCAAAGCAACAGGCTTCAGTAATCACATTCTAATAAGTGTTTTTATTACAGTTTCTATTGTTTGAATATGCTTTCCTTTATATTTTCTTCCAGATTTCTTACCAATAGCAGATTTCTTCAGATCCTATTAATCAGAATAAATTCCATTCTGTTAGGAAAGAGTTGGCTGGATTTGTGCTTTGCTTTTTTTTTTTTTTTTTTTCCTCTAATACTTAAAACAGGGGCCTTTTCCTAACAACAAAAATTGCATAATTTTGGATCCTACCATCAGTAATAAAAGTAAACTTTTTGAATGTATAGCATTTTGTGCACACTTGGAATGCAGAAGTAGAATAGCCAAACAAAAATGGTGGTTTTTCTGCAGTTGTGTTGAACAAGCACATTGAAAATTCAGATAAGAAAAAAAAAATCTCTGTTGGAGATTGTAATCTTTCTATAGAAGAGCTGAGGCTATTCATGGTGGAAGTATTTTTAATACCAAGCTCTTCAAGGTTTAAACCACATAATAAATTTCAGTGAAAGGTAAAACACATTTTTAGGATGAGACACTCTTAAAGGGAAGATGAATATTTCGATTTTCTGTGTAGAGAACTGTCAGCATTCTAATAAATGTGCTTGCAGTCATTGTATCTTATATTTAATCCTGTTTCTTACTCTTGGGTTTCTGTATGTATTTTTCAGGCAGCAGCATCTGTCCAAAGTCCTTAATATTGTCTAGAACCTGTACAGTGAGTTCCACAACCAGACTAGTTGAGCAGAATGTACGCAATGAAGCGGCTCAGGGAATAAATGGAAGTGTGCCAGTCAAACAATCCCCACGTTCAGCTTCAAATCCAAAGCCACAAGGTAAGTAGTCTCAAATATTTTTGTTAGGGAAGTTGTTCTTCATCTCAGACTTCTGAGAGAAATAGAGCATCTTAAAAGAACTGTATTTGTCAGAAAGAAAACCGTAGGGTAAAAGCTTGTTACTGAAATACAAAAGTTCTGTAAATGCCTTATGATTCTGTAATTTCTGACTCATTTTTCAAAAGTAATTCTGTATTTGAGCTGGGAGGTTTTGACACTATTTTTGAATTGGAGCATTTGACAGGCTGGCTTCAAGGCAGGAGTGGTGAGGAGGATATTCAGAGCCTTTGGAGTTCTAGCTCTGCAGGAGTTTGTGGAAAGATGGGAACTTCATGCTTGTGGAGTAAAAGCTGACCAATAATGTATGCAGAGTAGAAGTAAATGTCCCTTCTTTCTGTCTCTGTCCATAGATAGTATCTTCACTTTTAAAAGCTGCGTAGGTCAACCTCTATATTTATAAATACTTTATATGTGATACTTCATATATATATGTATAAATATCTATACGTGCGTCATGTATATATAGAGATATAAAGACAAAATATATATATTTACTCAAACCACAAACCATCTCTTTTTGTGGTCTTCTCAGTAATATTGATGATTCTCTGGAAGCTGATTGCAGCAAAGAGTCACTTTCATTCCAGAAATCTTGAATTCAAAGCAACTCTGGACTGATGTCTTTTAGAAGTGACATGCAATAGGAACTTTGTTCATCCTAAAATTAAAAGAGTGAGGTTAGAGGACTAATATCATGATGCTGTTCAGGGAATTGGATTCTGAGACACAGTGCTGATACAACAGAAACAAGAACTACTTGTAGAAAACTTGAAGTGTTAGTTTGACCCTGGCTGGATGCCAGGTACCCACCAAAGGTGCTCTGTCACTCTCCTCTGTAACTGGACAGAGGAGAGAAAATACAACAAAAGGCTCATAAGTTGAGATAAGGGTGGGGAGAGATCATGAACTGATTACTATCATGGGCAAAGCAGACTTGACTTGGGGATATTAACTGAATTTATTACAATAAAAGAAGACTTAAAAACACCTTCCCCCCACCCCTCCCTCATTCCCAGGCTCTGCCTCCTTCCCTCAGCAGCTCAGGGAGGCAAGAATGGAGGTTATGGTCAGTTCATCACATGTTGTTTCTGCTGCTGCTCAGGAAGAGGAGTCCTTCCCCTGCTCCAGTGTGGAGTCCCTCCCATGGGAGACAGTTCTCCTTGAACTTCTCCCTTGTGAGTCCTTCCCATGGGCTACAGTTCTTCACAAACTGCTCCAACGTGGGTCACTTTTCCAGGGGGTGCAGTCCTTCAAGAACAGGCTGCTCCAGCGTGGGTGCCCCACAGGGCCACAAGTCCTTCCAGCAAAGCTGCTCTAGCAAGGGCTCCTTTCCCCGTGGGGCCACAGGTCCTGCTCCAGCACAGGCTTCCCATGGGGTCAATAAATGGGTTTTGACCATTGGGATCAAAGCCTTCTTATGGGCATCCACCTGCCCCAGTGTGGGTCTCCATGGGCTGCAGGTGGATTTCTGCGCCCCCACTGATGTCCATGGGCTGCAGGGGCACAGCGGCTTCACCATGGTCTGCACCACGAGCTGTGGGGGAATCTCAGTTCCGATGACTGGAGCACCTCCTCCCCCTCCTTCTTCACTAGCCTTGATGTCTGCAGGGTTGTTCCTCTCACATGTTCTCACTGCTTTCTCCTCTGAGTGCAATTACATCTGTGCAATAACTTTTCTTTCTTTCTTGAGTGTGTTATCACTGACGTGGCACCACCTTCTCGGACTGACTTGGGCTTGGCCAGCAGGTCCGCCAAAACCTGGCCATGCACACCCAATACACTAGAGCCCATCTAAATCACATATGGAAACGAGAATCACACAGGGTCATTTTGTAGTGGATACAACAGCCTGTGTATCACTTAATGGGAAAATGCATCTTGAAGGACTTTGCATCAGTCCTGACTTCATCTTAGAGTTAAGGGGGGAGGTAATTTTTTGGGGTGTCAAGAAAGTTTTGTTCATTTCAGGAGAATGAGAGAAAAATAAAAGCTGTTATTTTTTTGTATAATTTGTTTTTATAGAACTTCTCCCAGTATTGTTGAGTAAACTAAGATGTTTTTGTCAGTTATATGTAAACATTACTTATCTGAGTAGCCTTTCTGCACCATTTCCTATGCCTCTGAAACAAATTCTCTGCAGCAAAGTTAACAAGAGAACATGTGTTCTTCCTAAGAAAAATATTTTAGAAATCTGCTAATGGAGAAATAGAAATGGGCAATCAATAAAAAGATTTTAAGCCTTTCAAAAACAAAGCCAGCACACTTATTATAAATTCTAGCCATCTATTTATAAATTAGGAGTTGTATATTATTGGACCCCATTCATGCAAGTAGTTATGCAGCTGTTATTGCTCTTCCATAGCCATGACTTGTGTGTTTGTCAATATTGTTTACTCCAAATTGTGCCACAGCCAAGAATAGTGTTGTAGTCTAAGAAATGCAGCTGCATAGATTGTATTTAATAATACTGTTTTAAATAGTATTTTGTGTCTGCTTTGTTCATAGGCCTATGTCTTTCTCCATTTATTTCTATTAAATATGTGCACCAGATTGAAGTTTTATAGTTTTTTTTTTTTTTTTTTTGCTTTTAATTGAATTCAAGCAAACCAGAATACAATTAATGAGATAAGTATTCGGGAGTCCAAATGATGTAAGCAGACTAGATTGCTCTAGTTTATTGGTTTAAAAGCAGTCACTGTATTTTTTTTTTTTTTTTTAAGAGCTTTTCATGCACAGGTACAGAAACATTTTTGGTTTATAGCAGTAGGAAATGTTCTTCCAAGTTGTTGTTCCAGTCATGCAAATACTAAATGTCCTTTCATAGTGAGAGGAAACAAGATGACAGACCTGAATTGCAATGCCAGTATATTTGATTGTGGATGAACTAACTGCAAAATGACCTTCATTTAACCTACCAGAATGCATATAATTAAAATGAGAGATATAAAAATTACTTTCAGATTGTGTTGCAAGTAGGGTATAGCTACTTTCAGTAAACTTAGTTTTAACAGAGGAAATAGAGCTTTAATATAGAGGAAAAAGGTCCAAAATCTTGCACTTGAAGTGAACCCTGTTTTGTCCGCACTTGGTCTCTGAGAAGTAGTTTAAATATTTGGAAACAGTTCACTTAGGGTAGCTAGGTCAAGTGAATAAATTTCTGCACGGAATCCAATATAAAATTCTTTCTTTTCATTTTCTTTTTTTCCCCTGGCATTTCAATGAGAAAAAAAAATAAATCTGTCTGATGCACTAGTAAAGAACAATTTTTGTTCTCCAGTAATTCCTTCCATCAATTTTTGTTCCTTCCATCAACAATTTAGCAATTCATATGCCATATTTCTGTCTTGAGTACAGTTTGATTTGCAAAAATCCTTGCAAATTTGGAACAAAGCCTGAAACTGGCTGAAGGCCGATGAGGGAGTTAAGCAAAGAAATCAGGACTGTGGAGCAAAGCACTCACAGTCTGTACTGTCTGTGGAACCTGATGCTTTGCCTTTGCACCAATGCAGTGTGTTCTCTGACAGACTGGACTAATCCAGACTGGGGATAGTCAGTGGAAATAGCAAAATATGCTACCAGGTTCCAAGACGAAGGTGATGCATGAGAGAGGAAGCAAATTGTTAAATAATTTGAAATTTGCCTTTACCTGCAAATAGTCGGACAGTCATCTGAAGCTAGCAGTAGCAGAATGCATGTAGAATGACATGTAAAAAAAGACCTCTTTTTAAAGAAAAAAAAAATTCCTTCTATTCCTTGCCTTTTGAACCTCTTGCATTAGTTTTTTTATGATGCCCAGTTACCAAATACTGGGCACCGAAGCTGTTGTCTGTACCAGGCAGCTTTATTGTAGGATGCAAAATATATCGAAATGTCAACACTTCTTCAGAGCAGTGAAGTGTCTTGTCAGTTCAAGACTGTGCATCAGTTGCTCATTAAAATTTTTCTAATGAGAGCTTAGCAGTTTTTATGAATCTCCTGCTGGGGCTGAAGAGGCATTTTTGTTTGGGTTGGAGATGAATTTCCACTCCAAAAGGCAACCTGGTTTGTGCTACTGTGAAATGATAAGGACACAACACATTCAGCACACAGACTTCAGCAGTCAGTTTTAGCTGACTGACTGCTATGTAGCATCAGTCCTGTCTTCCTTTCTCAGTTAATTATAACATATTCTGTGGTTTTGAAAATATTCAGTGGCTTGGGCCTAAAAACGCTGAGAAAACTCTTAAAGCTCTGAAATGTAGACTATACTTCTCTAGCAAATTTGTACAGTTAATGGTGGATTGAACTAAAACTGAGAGCTGTTGCTGGGTAGGCTTCTTCACTCTCAGTGGTGCTTTAAGAAACCCGTTACAAAGTCCCTTTTAACAGCAAAACTGACAAACCCCAAATATTATCTCTGGGAAGAAGACAAGTGAGAGAACAAAATACATCTGATTAATATTGGTCGTCTTTCTTAATACTGTATTGGAAGATATTTCTTCCAATGTGTGATCTAAAAACGTGGAAATGCACATCTCAAAGAGAAGATGGCTCTTTCTCTCTTTCTGCTGAGTCTGAGTTACTAGTTATCTCATACTGTTCTTAAGAGAGTAAGTCTTTGGCATCCAGCTGTGCTCATTTGAACTTCCTTAAGGTGATGGAGCTTGCAAGGAGGTGATGATGGATGACTCAGCCAGGAGAGCTGTAGTGTTTTGCCCCAGGAACTTTTAACTGTATGTTCATCGAGTCAAGGCACAGCAGCATTTTTAACCATGGGGAGTTAAACACATGGATGGAGGTTGAACACATGATGCTTTCCAAGGGAAGAGATAAGTGATCTTCGATAATATGCTTTGGAGTCTGCAAAGGTGGTTGCACCTCCTGAGCCATTTGCAGCATTAACTCCCATTTCCTTATGCATATATGCAAAGTTGAATGCACAACTAGGCACTGCAGCATAAATGTTGATTATGGCCAGCATACAGTGCCATCTACCTGAGTATATGGAGGGGTTTTCTTTGAGCAGAAGGGGCAGTTCATGTTTCCTAATGAGCTCAAAATTCTACAGTGTGGAGACAAGAGTATTTATAGACTCAAACAGAGCTCTGTATTATGCAGGTTACTACAATGGGCCACTCTTTTCTTTTTTTTTTTTTTTTTCCCCCCCTCTTAAGATCCTTGCTTCTTTGCTGTAGGCACATTGAAAAATAATCTGATTAAAACAAAACACTGCAGAAGTACATCGAGGGAAGAATTAATGGAATTTATTTTCCATAATCCCTGTTAACAAGGCTGACCTTACAGGAAGGTTTGAGGATTGGAGGTTTTTTACACTACTGATTCTTTTCTTTCCATTGATCTTGTGACTACCCTTTCTCCACTGCTCTATTTCTAAACCATACAGTAGCTACAGCAGCAGCTGATTAGGGGAAATACACTCTCTGAGATGCTAATAGGAAGTAAAGCATAAAATATCTTGCAGTAGTGAGTTGGTATGGCTCTTTGGTTTGTGGTTCTCTTCTGAAGACATTACAGGGATTTTCAGCATATGGGGTTTGTCCAGTTTGACCAGTGGTTCCTCATGCTTGCCCTACGTAAATGCTGCTAAGCTGTGTTTTTTTCAGTAATAGCTGTAAAAGTGTGTGACACCTCCACAGAATGTCCTAGAATTTGATTTTTGTCCCAATGGATCCAGTATAAAAATAACCTCCAACTAATTCCTTCTGCTTTATCAGTAGACATTAATTCCCTATAGTTTAGTAGTTTTAATATATCCTTGTGAGGATATTAACGTTTTATGAGATGTACAAAAGAATTGAAGAGATGTACGAGTCCATTACATAAGAGTTTTCACAGGAATGGGGGTTATTCAAAGTCCACTGCAAGAGCAAAAAGTGTTCCTACAAACTCGTGTGGTGCTGGTCAGCAAATCCACTCGGTGACCCCTTTCCTGCCCATCTCCTCCCTGAGGGAATGGCCTGCTCAATTATGTGTCCTGCTTTTTCCCAGCCCGCTTGTGTCACCTTTTTCCACTGTCCCCTTGCCTTTGTCAGTGCAGCAGGCTATTCAGTGCTTGGACAATTATCTGATGCTCATTGGCCTAATTCTGCCAGACCTTCTCCGAACTCCATGAGAAGAGGGAATGTAGGGAAAGCTGTTCCACTGCACTGCAGCTGCAGCTGAGCAACTGCATGCGGCTTCTCAGGAGGGACTTCAGTTACTACAGATACTGAAGCAGTTACACAATTTAAGAGCCTGTTTGTTTCAGGGTTGCATTGTAACTATTTCAAAAGTGATTGAGTCATCTTTCTGTACTGCATCCTTTCCATGCTTTTCTTGCTTGTGTTAATATATATAAAGCTTCCAAGAACCAAGTGTGCACATAGGCACAGCAAAAGCATCCGATCTACAGTAATTGTCTTCCTTCTCCCTGTGATCATTTATTAGCATTTGTAGTTGATATGATTGAAGTCTAAAGCTTTTTGTGATAAATTAATTTCTTTATAGAGTCTTTCATGATATTTTTCAGACTGCAGCAATCACTGCAATCCCACTTAAGTGCAATTAGGTTATTGGAAACACAAATATTACCTCCTATAAATTTAACATAAGGTAGAGATGGAAAATTGCCCCCAAACTGCTAGAAACACTTGATTATCATAGTCTATGATTAGTATATTTACAGAATTTTTACAACACCTCTTTCAATTGTCAGTTGATGGGATGTAAGCTCATTCCTGTGGTGCATGGATTTTCCAGGATGAGTTAGTAAGCTATTCTAGACTCAGCGATGCAAAGAACATGGCTTTTTCACATCCATCTATTGTGTACCCTGTACTAATGCCTTTTTTTTTTTTTTCCTACCATGAGAATGGCATGTGATTCCTAATGACAATTCCTGCCCTCTTTCCCTTCATGGTTGCTCCCTGGCAGGTCTTTGTAGTTGCTGGAGGGCCAGTGCTTGTGGCACGCTGGATGGGGTGTCTGTGGAGTAGCAGCCAAGCCCCTGGGGCCACTGGCTCCTCTGGCAGGGCATTACCTACTCTTGCCAACTTATGCCTACCTTTTAATAAATCTTTTTTCAATGCCATATCAAATGGTTTCGCTTTCCCCATTTTGGAAATACGTGTGGGATTGAACAGAGTTGTGTTCTTGGGAATTAAGGACCTTTCTGTTAAGTCTCTCTTTTTGATGCAGCTGGACATGCATTATGCCGAGAGTGGAACACATTTGGGCCCCTGTCTGTGATGTGCTTTTGCTGCCCACAAATGCTGCACAGTTGCTTAAAGGGATAAAAGTTAATTTAAAGATCTTTAGGACATGTGACTTTAGTTTCTTTATGTGTCACCTTGTCTTTTGTGCTCTAGTCACTGCTGTATTAAACAGTAGCTGATCATTAACAATCTAATTAGAAGAACTTATGGAAGGGATGAGGGGAAAGCAAGAAAAATAAAAAGTATTTTCAGGGGGGAAGGTTTTCAGCAGTATAATTAGACAAAGGTTCAGTGAGTAAAGGAAGTTTAAAGCTGAAGGCAAATACCTTTTCCATTGACAATTATTACTGAGGTCACAAGGGATAAGGTAAAGAATGAGAACACCAGAATTTTGGGGCAGCAATTTAAATCTCTGTCTTGAGCTTCACAGTACAGTTAGATCCTTTGTGTTCACTTCTTTTTTATTATAAAGCCTGCATTTATGGAGACCACTTCTGTATTTACTACAGTACACTATAGAACCAAACAAACTAGAAAACTCCCTAGTTTTCTAGCTTGTCAAAGTAGCATATGGTTCAGCTTTTAGTCAGGAAATGTAATAAGATCCCCGATACCAAACAGTGCATAAAGGACTAGATGAAGTCCCTGAGTCGCAGCTCTAAGGTTAATTAAAGCCTGAGCATCTCTTTTTCGTTACTGCAGTAGGTTTTTATGCAAAAGTCTCATATGTGAGAGTAACCTGGTATCATAGAAGGTGTCCCTGCCCATGGCAGGGGGTTTGGAACTAGATGATCTTTAAGGTCCCTTCCAGCCCAAACCATTCTATGATTCTGCATTCTGGCAGCTTAGAGAAACATGAGTGACTGACTGATTGTTGTTGTTGTTGTTTGCAGTGCCTCCAAAGCCAATTCATCTGCAGAAGGCAACATACCAAACCCCCAGGCATAAAGCTTTAGCAAATCACAAACCAAGAATGGAGGAAGAGACGCCCGCTGCTGTTTCTGGTGTTGCGAAGGAGAAGTCCAGTAAAGTGTCGGATCTCATCCATCGTTTTGAGGGAGGCAGGTATGTAAGAGAATTTCAGTTGGCTTGTAACTCTGCTTGTTGTATGTGGATTGTTGGAAGTTGAACCTGTGAGGAAGAACATTGGTACCACAATAGTGCTCATCCCCATCCCTGCCAGAGGACTTGGTGGCAAAACTGCACGTGTTTTAAAACAGTGAGAGCCAATTGTATATTTGGCCTATACAACATGTGCTCATTCATGAGGTGCTACCCTTAATTTTTCTTAACAGAAAAAAAAAAAAGGAAACACACAAACTTGTACCATTTTTAAAGCATCCTGAAAAATGGTAGAGATTTGAAGTAAGTGCTGAAACTTTGCAGTTAATATTAAATTCTTCTGGTTTTGCAGGAAAAAAAAATACTTTTATAAGCAAATTGAAAAACCTGAAATCTTGATTTTCATTTTACACTGTTTTAACCATTCATGTGAAGAGGGTGAAGTCTACAAGTTATTTGTATTGATATGACATACATTCTCTAAATGGTTTCCTTTGTAGTACTTGGTGATTTTGGCATAGCTCAGAGTTGTGGAGTTTTGATACTGCATTTTACGGGAAACATTTGGAACTGTGGGAAAGATGAACCCCAGTGAACAATGCTTTCACAAAATAGTGTTACTTAAAGTGTGTGTCTTTAATTAGATCTACATGATGCATCTTTAATAGGATGTATTGTAAGCTCTGAAAAAAGAAGGCTTGAAAGGAATCTGCTCTGTGTAAAGAGAGCAACTTTCCAGAAAGCCCATGACAGAGGAACAGCTCAAGGAACGGTCCAGTGCCAGTTCAGCACTGCAAGTTTTGGATGTGGTTTTCTCATTTTTCCTTGGGATGCTGGTGTTCTGAAAGGATGCCCCCTGCAAGAATGAATGCATGATGTGCAACAAGAGCATGAGCTTCTGAGGAGCCAGACTATTAAGTCTTTCATTGAAAGAATTTCCCCTCAAGATGGGTGAAATTTAATCCTTTATATGGAAGCATCTGAGCATTGTAGAAGTATCTTTGTCCATTGGAATAGAAATAATTTCAGAGCTTCATCTGCAAGAAACTTCTATCACTAGGCAGAGATTTATTTGTACTTGGTCGTGGCAGGAGCTTAGAGATGGGAAAAAGAGATTACTGCAGCACTGAAAGTCCTGTGAATTCTTATAGCACAAGTCTCTAACTCTGTTACCAACTTTGTTTCCTAGTCTTCCTCCAAATTTTTTAAACAGTTTGGTATTCTTAGAAAAACAATTTTATCCTTTCTGAAAGGAAGCTCCTCAGGTACATTGTGTCCTACACCACTGAGCCCTACATTGCTTCCTGCTAGAAATGCCTGGTGTATTGTAAAGGAACTTTTTCAATATTATGCAATCAAAGGAAACTATAAAGAAGTCAAGGAAACCTTTCTTGTCCACAGACATTTAAAAGTAGGGACATTTTGTGGACTATGGGAAGTTGAGTTGCTTACATCCAGTAATATCTGTCCAGTGACTAAATTCTCCTCAAGTCTATGATCTCTGCTTATGAGAAACTTCCATAATTAGAATGCTAAGTTCTGAAATATCCTGCTTTGACAGTGGAGGCAATCCCTGTTTTTTGAATGAATTCAATTCGCAAAATGTATTTTCTGTGAAGTTGGAACTTTGGTTTTAATTAGTGGTCTTGAAATGGCTAGGTAGCATATTCATGAACTACAAACTGTGATTGTCAATTATGATAATGTATTTTCATTAGTCTGTACAGCCCACAAACATGTAGGCATGGCAGAAAGTTAATTAAACCTCTTTGCTCTGTGAAGGCAATTGAAAAATGTACATTAATTTCATCCTGCAGTTAAGCTTACTGTTTAAAAAAAAGGTGTAATCTTTACACAACTAAGGAAAAACTGATTTAATTTTTTTTTATATGATGGACGAAGGTAGAGCTAATGTGTTTCTTTGAGCTCTGTGTGTCAGACTGCAGAATGTGTTTGCAATATTTGTGTAAACTCCCCTATAAATAAGGAGTAAACATACAGTTTTTAAGCACTTATCATCTTTCCAGATGTTAAAGGACAGTTATGATACTTTTATAGCAAGTTGAATGTGGCTTGTTAAATGTACTTCAGGTTCCAATAATTTTTTTTTTCCTGAATAATGAATCCAAATGCTTTTACAGAGCAGAGTAGAATTTATATTGGCCTAGAAGTGAAAATCTCAAAAAGTAAAACAGAAAGGGAGAATGAAAGGTATGAACAAAGGATAATATGTTTAAAGCAGAGATAAAGTATGGAGGGAAAAGACCTTCAGAAAAGATGCAGCATGATGGAAGGACACTGCTAAATAAGGAAACGGGAAGAGATGGAATAAAAATTTAAAGCTCCTTCTGTAATCTGCTGAACTAAGGAAAGGGATGCTAAATGCTCTTGGACATGTTTAAATCATTTTTTTAATTAAAGGGTAGTTAGGGAATAGGCTACTTGTTACTTTAAGTCACTTGGGACTTAGGAGACCACGAGTCTTGCTCCATTTCCGCCAGTAATTTCTGGGACACTTTGAGCAAGTTGCTTCATCTATCAGTTTCTTGATTTCCTTGTCTGTTACGTGGAGCTAATAATAGAGACAGGTTGCAAAAGATCATAGAATCCAACTGTTAACCCAGCAGTGCCAAGCCCACCACTAAACCACATCCTCAGGTGCCACATTTACAAGTCCTTTAAATACCTCCAGGGATGGTGACTCAAAAGTCTTCCCTGAGCAGCCTGTTCCAGTGCCTGACAACATTTTCAATGGAGAAATTTTTCCTAATTTCCCATCTAAATCTCGCCTACAGATGAGATTCAAGACAGATGAGGATGCAGTGGAGCAGTATGGATGGCACTCTGGGTTTCCAGTAAGAGATGCATGTTTGTGTGTGGTTCAGTGCATTTCAGGTCTCAGTGGCCTGAACTTCCTAATATTAATACAGGGAAAAAAGTGGTTTGGGAGGAATTGGTTATATGGTGCAACTCTGCTACTCACCATACCAGGATGTTTTATAAGTCCATGTTTAACTCTTCTCTCATTGATGTTTTGTTTCTTTGGTGTTTTTAGCTCGTTGAATCCTAGTGAGTTGAAGAAAGATTCCTCTGTTCTCCACCTTACTAAATCTCAAGGAAGATATGGGTCAACACCATCACCTCAGCCCAAACTCCCCTCCCAGCACTCACTACAAAAACAGGGAAACAATAATACTGACAAAACTCAGGTTGCACAGCTACACACAGCCAACGGAGTAGTAGCACAAGACCAACCGGAAGATGAGGACAAGAGATTATCAGATCGTGGCTCTGATGTGTCCACTCCAGTTCCAGATGAAGTCATTGACAGCAGCTTGGTAAATGGGGAAGGAGAAAGTACTTGCAGGGAGTCTTTGCAAAGTATGACTACCTGTGAAGAGCAGACGCTTAACAGCTGCAGCAGGACTCCAAGCAGCGATACGCTGCCCCCACTCGAAAACGAAACTCCAGAAATTAGTACTGATGTGAAGGAAGAACCAACCGAGGAAATCAGTAAACAGGATCAACCTGTAGAAACAAAGGTAAAAAAGAGAAGTTGTTTCATTCCTGGTATGTTACTGCTTTGTGTGTTTTCTCTTGGTTTTTATTCACAAAAACAGGCTTTCAAGAGCAGGTCAGAAAGTTGAAACTCTTTTGGTTATTTTTCCTCTGAAAATAAAGCTGGGAAAAAAACTTTTCCTTGCATCTTCCCACCTCCTGCCCTCCTTTGCTCTTTTCCCCATGCCCTTTGCTCTTTCCCCATTAGCTATCTGAGGTTTAAGAAAACAGGTGAAAGTGAAATATGTGGATGTGTTTGGCACTATGCTTCAGCTGTGCCAGACTATGAGGACACATGTTAGTGGTGTATATAAAATAAAATTTCACATGTAGTAAACTGCAATGACAGAGCTTCAGGCAGGACTGTTGTGTGAATCCATAATTTGGATGTAGTTGTCAAGTCAAAGCTGGAAAGGCAGTGGCAGTCTGCTAGCTATCAGCTAGATGGAATGTTCAGAGTATACTAAATATATAGCAAGGAGAACTTATATCTGGTGAATTTGAACCTCCTTGTAAGGAAGGTTTTAAATACTTAAGAGAAATAAGTAGGTGGAAGAAAATCTGTCTTGGGAAATTAACTGCTGAAAAATGGTGCAGATTTCCACTTGTAAAAGTTTGCTTATGCGGTTTTCCTTCTTGTATCGAAGCAGTGAATGTGATTTAATATCTCTGGTCCAGCTGTGCCCTGTGTGACTCGTGGCAGGGGCAGCTTGGCAGACCCTCCTGGTCTTCCTCTTCACCGCAGAGCCAAACACCTGAGTGCTGATAAAGCTCCTCACTGCTGTCAGGAGTTCACCTGCATCACTTAGCTACAGACCTTTTCCAGGTCCTTGAGTCTGCTTAGCCAGGGGTCACATACATGCATGCTTGAAGGCAAATTCTGTGGGTGGGAAAGGTGGGTCTCAAATTCTCATGCATTATAGGATGAAATATCCTTGGCAATGACAAGAAGGTGCTGGGTTGTGCGGGTTTTCTTGTTTGTTTTAGAGGCTGTTTTTTTCCTGTAATGAATGAATGCTGTGATTCCCATCTAAGCATAAGCCTGGTTGTGGTCCAAGGCACCTTTAGTCTGCCACACCTCTCATTATGTTTCTGTCTCCTGTTCGGTAATGCCTGTTTCCTTCTCTGGGCCTAGAAAGTGCTGAATTCTCAGTAGGCAGCACTGTAAAGCTGAATCCAAGTCATGCAGTAAGGTGCTGGCAGCATTTTCAGGAAAAAGCTGAAATGAGAAGCAGTTCTGTTGTAAAGTTAAGGAAGGAACAGGGCAAATGCTAATGGCAGCAATCACATTAAAATCTGTCTTTGAGCTGCTGGAACCAACACGTGATCTGTCTTATATTGACAGAGTCAACTTGTAGGTGTAATGTGACTGTTACTAGATGTATTGTTCACTGGTGCTTGAAGGGTAAAAAACCAGAACAAGCCAAACCCATGCAGGATGACTTTTGAGTCTGTGTTGGTGTAGAACTGAATCCGTATAACTGAGCCGGGTCACAACAGCACTTCCTGAAATGCCAGCTCGCTTGTGGAACAAGGACATCCCCTTTAGTCTAGTGAGGTTAGGAAGCCTGTCTGCCACAGAACGATCCAGGGGCCACCCTCTACAGAATCAAACACTGATTTGGTTTGGATTAATGCAGCCGATAGATGGAAATCAGCCCCGTGGTGGTCTAAGTAGCTGCGTCCATGCTGTCTGGAATAGGGAAATGTCCACCATAAGCAATGGACTTCTGGTGGAGCATTAAGTTCTTTCTGCATCCAAGCAGGCATTGGTAAGAAGTAAGAGCATTAGACAATCTGTGGTTTTGCTAAGCACCCACTTAGTCATTATGGAATATTAAAACTGGGATGCAGTCCAGTTGAAGTTGCACTGCACAGGCTAACAGACGTCTTCTGCCTCTTTTAATTAAGAAAGTGTAGGTCCAGTTGGGTAAAAGCAAAAGGAGCAGATGCACGTGAGTCATAGTCAAACTTTAGATTATGCATCTGATATATGTATTTTGGTACTGATGCAAAGTATCTTGTCTCTTGCACGCCATATTTCTTAATTCAGGGAAGAGAAGAGAGTGGTGCTCTCTCTCCAAAAATATGTATGTGTAGAGCAGAAGTAATCTGAAGTCCACTGCTGGAAGGGGTGAATTAAATTGGGAAATGGTTCAAAAGCAGAGCAGAGATTGCTTTTTGGACTTGGAAAAGAAGACTTATTTTGAAATAGTGTTGTTCTTACAATTGTTTTCCTCCCTTTTATCGCTGTAGATCTGACTAAAGACAGATTATTGCAGGTTCTGGAAAAGTTGAGCAAGACTCAGTAAAGTTGACAGTGACCTGAAATGCCTTCCCCAAACAAACAGAGTAGAGTATGCTTCATTTCTCTTATTTGCTGAATTAGCTTGCAAGTAATGAAACAGAAGTATAACAAGCAAAAAGACAATTAAAAGCGAAAAGTTTCCTGCCTTGCAGCAGAAACACCTCCTGTCATACAATTTGATTTGTCTAAACTGCGGAGGCTGAATAGTACAAGAACATCCCAGTCAATTAACTTCCTGAATAACAACTTGTGGGAATCTGCTGCCAGTGCTAAGTGAAGACAAGAGGACAAATGTTTCAGTGTTTGTTGTGAGACTGGTAGGAAATAGGCATATAGACTGCCTGCACGCCACAGATGGAAAAGAAACCACTGTGCATCCTTAACAAAGTCCTTGTGTGATGTCTTCTTTTAATGACAGTGTTGGGGGCTCTGATGTTTTGGATGCAAAACCTGGTTGAGATCCTGTATTCTATATGTCAGGTGAAGTTTTGATTTAAATAGGGTGAAATTTTTCTTGCAAAGTTAACTTTCTGCCAAGAAATGTTTTACTATTAAAACAGTTGAGAGGTTCTGCCAACTTCTTGATTCTACAATTTTTTTGGTCTCCTTTAGCAACAGTGATGTGGACAAAGTTCCATATCTTTAATGCCCGATATAAAGGCATAAATCTTTTTGTGAATAGATGCTTCTTTAGGGACACCGGGATCTTTACTGCTTTCTTGGTTGCTATGCAAGAAGCAAGCAAGAAACAAGCACAGTGTAAATTAAATTATATTTGTACATACTCTACATCTCTCCCCCGTCTGTGTTGCTTAACATAGTCCATCAAAGCCCTTGGGGCAAGGTCTATGCCTGAATAAGAGTGAATCATATACAGCATCACTGTCATGATGACAGGTATAGTTTTCTTGGCAGAAGATGGCTCCTCTTTGGTTTGGATGTTAAGTTATGGCTACATTGGAATTTAGGCTTACTTAAAAGCTGTTTTAAATCAGCAAAATTTTTTTTTTCAAGTTCAGAACAATTGAAAAACAATATTAGGAAATGAGAACAAAAAGTTCATACTTTCAGCAGCACTTTTCCTACCTCTTCTTTATTTCAGAGTTAAAAATTACTTGTTTTCATTTCTTAAGCATCCACAGTAATGTAATGATTCTGATGTGCAGTTTTGTACTAAAGAATATCTAACTAGACCCAGCTGAAATACTTACTGTAAGCATCTGTATAGAGGTGCAAGTTTGCAGTTCCTCCTGATGCACCTGTTGCTATTTTATGCTTCTGACATCAGCAGTTGAAATCATGTACCTCTGTACAGCACACTAACCATTTCTGCTTGGTTTTGTATCTTGAGTTGCCTTGTGTTACAGATTGTCACAGAAGTTTGAAATGTTCCCTGAAATAATTGAGAAGTTGCCTTCCCACCCCCCACCCTGAGAACTTCCTAAAAGAAAAGCAGTACAGTTTTGTGATATTTTTGCACTGATCTAACCCTGTAGGTGGGTGGTTTTGTTCTGTGATTAAAAGATAACTCATCCATGGTGTGCATTTTTCCCCACATAGAAGATCCCTGTGCCAGGTAGTGCAACTGTAGAAAGGAGGCTGAGGTTCAAGAATTAGGAAGATGTGTAAGGTGGATACTGAGAGGATTGGAAAGCTGGGGTCAACTGATTTTATGTGGTATTTTTGTGTCTGTTATGTATGATTTTCCCTCTTTTAGTTAGAAGTAATCTTCTGAAAACTCTGGGTTGGTTCTGTAGCAGTGCTTAGGGAGACAATGGGGTTCTGGGGTGAGAAAAAGAAAATTAAATTGCAGAGGAAGCAGTAGCCTCAACTCCACATGTGAGATCCTTTGTAAAGGGCTGCACTAAACAGCAAGCTGCAGCTGTAATAGCTAATCCTCCAGCTCCCTGCAATGTCTCTTGACAGCACTTAAAACACAGTTCTGTAGGTTACTGTGGTTGCTATGCTGATTTAAACAGATTTAATGAACAGCTTTGAAGTCACTATTGAAAGCCTGTATTTAGGGAGGAGGTTTGCCGTGTAGCAATGTGACCATTGCCACTGCAAATTAGAACTGAAATGTGTTGAAATTTGGAATACTTAAAGAATACTGAAAAGAGAAAAATAGCCACTGGAGTCTCTGATATGTAAGATTGTGCTTTAATATTCAGTATTCCGCAGACTGTCTTTTATCAATGTACTTGCAAATGTTTATCACACTCTTGTGGAAAGCAGTGTGCAATTTGAAATCAGAAATCATTCTTTCAAGCTCTCCTCTAATTTTCTTATGGAGACTTTTTATGGTTTGCCTAGAAATCACCACTTTCCCAAAAGCACTGTGATAAGACTGCCATTTACTAAGGAAAAATGGGGGCATCATTAGATGTGATCAGACTAGCACTAGGTCTGGAGAAAGAATCTTGTAGTGGAAATGTCATTTTGTTGAATCTGACACTTGCAAGCTTGAGGCATTTCCCTAATGTTTTAATATTGTAGAAGGCTGTGCTTTCACTGTTTGTTTTGAAGTAATTTTGCCTAGCAACTTATAATTATACAATCTAACATATTTAGTTTAATGTTAAAATTTGAATGAATGTTTTAAGTTTCTGTTTGGTGAAAGAATCGGAAATATATTTTGTGGAATAAAAGGCTTTAAAATGAAGACTTCCACTAAGATGTTAAAATGGCTTCTGTAAAGGCTTAATGAAGGAGCCCTCTAATTGCAGTCAACACTTATTCAGCCATGAGTGTATTGATGAATATAAAACATTCTGTACGGTATTTTTCAGTAATTTTGTTGTGCAAAGAACATGCAGTTCAAACAACTTTTGAAATGGGGGTGGGGGTGAACACTGAGTACTCCCATCTGTTCCCTCTTACTCTGCAAATCAGTTCTTCCAGCTCTAAAAGGTCAGTGGTACTCGATTACCAGGATATGAGCTGATCTGTTAAGTAGGGAGTTGGTGCTTTGGCAAAGATCCCTGTACAAAGTGGGAAATACTAAATCTTTTAGGCTTTGAATTTTGCTCCACGATGTGATTGATTTTTATCATTCTCTGACTTTTGTATTTGTTGATTAAACTGCTGGAAAGTTTGTGTTTTTCAAAAATAGTGTCTACTTCACAACTAAATGTGAAACTTGGATTTCAATTGCTTTTTGAGCTGTAAGGTAATCGTAAGTCTTTTCAATTTTTATAATTTTTTTTAGTATTAAATTATGTTTTCCTTACGCATCCCTAAGAGCTGCTCTGATTTTCTTCCAGGAGACAGATGAACAGAAACGTCACAAAATTGCCAATGAACTTCTGCAAACAGAAAAAGCCTACGTGAGCCGACTTGACCTCCTAGATGGGGTACATTTCTCTTGAATTTGCTTTTATTTTGTTGCCTTAAATTCACCCAGATGGCTATGCCTAAGTGTGGATATAAATTATGTAAGATGTGGTATGTCTTTCACATTTTGCTGATTTTCCAGTCAGTTATTTGCTCTTGCCACGTGACTTTGCCCATGCTTCTATTTTAAGAACGCTACATTTTTAAAAAGTATTAGAATTTTCTGGATATTAATACAAAATGTTCTCTGTGTGTAGATGTCACTATAAGCAATAGTATTACATGCTGGTAGCCCTTCCAAAAAGAGGGTTGATAACCATGTCTTGGCTTATGATGAATTGGAAAAGAGTATAATTTTATAATGCTGAAATCACCCACTCACTGGAAAATTACTAAATCCTTCTAAATTGAACCACCCTATCAGAATTTTTCCTTAGCGCTAAGGAACCTAAGAAGTTGATCATTCCAAATGGTATATCCTCTCTTTTTCTACTATATATTTAGAGTAAGTTATACTGAATAAACAGAAATTACTCTTCCTGCAAGGGAAGGGTTGAACTCTTACGCTTTGTAGAATCTAAATGATATTTCTTAAATGCCAAAGTCTGTAGTTCTTGAGTATTTTTCTTCCCAAGTCTTGTTTCCTTGTTCACATAAGACATACACTTTTTACCTGGGTACCTCTAGCTTTGCATTTCCTTACTCCATGATATTTTTTGCAGAAACCACTGCTTAATTTTCTCAGGTCTAGTGCATAAGACCTGTACAAGCAGCTGATGAAAATCAAAAAAGACTCAACTGGTACAATAATTGTTCAGGCTGCTTAGGGATCTAAGTAATTGTCCTCATGAAAGTGAATTTACATAGCAGATCCACATTTTGATGGATATATGGTGACTTTTAAAAGCCAAAGTATTGCAGAAAAAAAATTCTTTGATTTAGAGAAGTCTAAAAATAAAAAGAAATAAAGTTTACTTTGTTCACAGATTTTTCTGATGGGTAGTGTTCAGTTATTTTCCTTGAGGCCTTCATAAGTGCATTGCTCCTATGCCTGTTTTCCAAATACTATCTGTATGGAGTTCTGAAAAATGAGTTTCAAACACAGCTGCTCAGCTGTTGCTAATGAGAGAAAAGCAGAAGAGTGGGAAGGGACTGTTACAGTTCTAAATTTGGTAAAAAAGTTGTGTAATCTTTATGGTCTTCAAAGCAGCTTGTCAAAATTTCCTTTTCTTTCCTCTCCAAAAACCTTTCCTCTCAGAGATGCAGCAAATTGAGCATATTTAAAGGTATATGTGGAAGTGTATGGCTTTTTCCTTTTAAGACACTTCTACTGTCTCAGTTGGGATGATCAAAGTTCCTGCCTTCAGACTCTTTTGCAAGTCCTTACCCAAACTTCTGAAGCCCTTTCTAGGGAGATGCAGTCTGTTCAAGCGTGGGAGAGGGAGGCAGAGGGACGATAGCTCTCACAGACTTTTTTTTTGATGTGCATATTAACAGATGCACAAGTCTCCAGCCATTTTGTAGCTTCACCTAGTCAAGCAGAGCCCACTGATGGGGAAACAATATATGGGGTTTTTTAAAGAAACTATAGCAGAGTATACAGAACTGGGCTCCTTCTGCTCTCTAAATAGTGTGTGGGGACCACTCATAGTCAGCCAACTACTTTGATTTCAAAAGGATAAGAGGACACAGCATACAAGAAAAGTGATCAAACATCATGATCAGACATCACAATGACTGAAAAGAAAGGCAGAATGGGAAATGTGACTGGAAGACTGGGAAAGCTGAGATGATGTAGCTGCTAAAACAGACAGGATGTCTGGAGTTGATCCAAAGTGGTACTACTTCAGTTTGGCTTCCCTTATGTCTGCTCTGCCTGCAGTGCTCTCCTGGCTTACAAGAAAGAAAGTGGTGTGTAAGGGGAGGAGAAGCTTTTCCCTTCTGGTGAAGGAAAGACAATAAATCAGTTCATCATTACCTGTCTATTACTGAAATATTAATGTTGCCTCGGTTGTAGCAGGAGGGGTGGATAGGTGGTCTTCCATTGATTAAATGTAATAGGCTGATAGGTTTGGGGCTCTTTTTCTGTGTTGCAGGTATTCTATTCCAGACTCCTTGAGGAAGCCAACAGAGGTTCTTTTCCACCTGAAGTGATTAATAAAATATTTTCTAATATTTCGTCAATAAATGCCTTCCACAGTAAATTCTTACTTCCAGAACTTGAAAAAAGAATGCAAGAATGGTAAGAGGCAATTCACTGGTTAATATGCTACTAAAACCTTGTCTGTAGAAACTCTCTTGCAGGGTTGAGGTAGGGAAGGTACCTTCATAATTAAGTGCTCCAGGCCCAGGAAATCCTGTGGGTAGGAGAACATCTGCTCTTCCACTTTTTATCAGGATCTGACTCAGCAGAGGACTTGAATCATTTGCTCAAAATAAAGGACACGTATCTCACTGAAGCCAGTCAGATTACTCATGATCAAATGCCTTGCTAAATTAGGGGTTCAGAGTAAAATTATGTGCTACCTGGTGAATTCATTGTACAGAATACAAAGTTGAAATAAATAATACATATGTGGTTTATGTTAACATCGAAGCACAGTAACCTTTGTCATTACTGCTTTCTGTAATAAGATGGGATGCATTTAAAAAGAAATTACAAATACTGTTTCATCCAGTTGTTTCAACTCAGCACCTGTTTGGCTCCTTTATTCCATCTTAACTAGAATTTTTTATGAGGACTTCAAGTGTTCGTTCATATATCATTTCTAGTTACACTTTCACATAACTCTTTTTTTGTCAAAAAACACACACTAAAAATGAGAAATAATACATTTTTGTGGCATATATGAAAATCTCAGACCATACAGTGGTGCTTTAGATAGCAACTGTAAATCTTCTGACTCTCTAAGATGATTCCCCTTTAAAATGATGATTCTTTAAAGTAGAATAGTTACCATGCACAAACACATGCTAGCTCTGTATAGTCTATAATTCAAGAAAGTAAATAAAATACAGTCGTTGTGAAAAATAGGAAAACTTACAGCTTATGTTCCTTTCAGAGTGACTGTGTGAGGTAAGCCAAACCTTTTCTTTTAATCAATTGAAAAAATCTGATAGGAAATATAAATGCCTGGATTATAATAGAGTGCATGTTCATGAGCACTGGAGCTTAGTTGTTTGAGAAACAGCTTACACTACGTTATGCCAGTGCTGTATATATATTTGAAATTAAATTCATGATGTAATCTTCTAATTCTGCTCCAGACACTTTATGGAGCACAGAGGATGGGTTGCACTACTTTACATACTGGTAAAATGCTAAATTGCTCACTAATATTATGTGTATAATTATATCTCTTCAAAGGGTGAAAAGTGCTTTTGCAGATAAGCTTCAACTATTGGTGCAAAGCTAATAAATCTCATCACAAGGATATTATCTTTTCCACATTGCTTGAAAACAACCTTTGTGCTGTAACTGAGACAGCTTAAATGACGCTGAAACATTATGCTGTTAGGAGGGGTTAAAAAAAAGGGTGCAGTTGAAGAGAACCTTTTCTGATCATTGCTGAAAGAAAAATCTGGGATAACTTTCTCTCCCCTTCACCACTCTCTGAAATTGTCTGACACAAAAGCTTCTGCCAAATGCAGTCTTTTCTTGGGAGTTCCTCTCACTAGACACAGAAAATTAAGTATATTCTCTGGGTAGGTTTATGTGCTTCTATTATTCTTTAGCTTCCAACAAAAATAACTGGATGAAAATTTCTGACACTTCCCTTGAGTTGTGGTTTGTTTGGAAAACTTGCAGTAAAAATATGTAGTTTTGCAACTGGGAAAGCAGATCAGAAGCAGATTCTTTTTTGGAAGAAAAGGCAGTGTGAATCTAAGCTTATCGGGTAAAAATGGAATTCTCTGGTAGTTGCATTTTGAGCGAGTTGAGCAACAGCTGGAGCTGAATCTCTCTTTTACAACATATGCCTTGAAAACATTGGAAACAGCCTTGTAGCAATATATTTCTCATGAAAAGAGTATAACAGAGGATCACAGTGATCCCATATCATAGAATCATAGAATGGTTTGGCTTGGAACCGACCTTAAATATCATCTGGTTCCAACCCTACCGCTGTGGGCAGGGGTACCTTTCACTAGACTATCAAACAAAATAGCTAAATAAAATATCTTACATCTTTTGTACCCAAGGATGACCAAAAACAGATACTTGGGAAGAATACAAGGACACAGCATGATAGCCTCTTGGGGTAATGGTGATGAAGAAATTATTTCATTCTCTCAACACAAAGTTTCGGAATCTATATCAATTAGACACCATCTACTCATATGGTTTATTTTGCTTTTGAAACTGCAACTTTCAGTTTTGTTAGATATCTGTTAATTTCTATGTTGGAAAAGAAACAGTTGTTCTGTAGTCATCTTTGTTTTGGTGTGATTTTACAGAGCTTTGCTTTGTTTTCTTGCAGCCAGTTTGAAATGAGATGCTACAAACCTTGATTTGTGGTTTTTTAGTGGTTTTTCTTTTTCTGTTGACCTTTGGAAATATATTCACATTTCCTTCAGTTCTGCTGGAAGAAGCATGATTTGTATTTTATTTTCAGTTAAAAGTTACATTGCTATATTGCCATAAATTGACAACCCAGGGAAATGGTTCAGTGAATCAGAGGAGAATCAAAGGGGGCTTGTTTTAAATTGCTACCTTGCCTTTGAAAGTGTATCTGTGTGCTTGCATGTAGAGTGGTTGAACAAATGTGTGAACTAATTGAGGGTGGAGAGCCTTGGTGATTTCAGAGATCAACTTCCCTGCCTGTCTCGTCCCCTGATTGCCAGGCCCAGCACAAGGACAGACCTCTGCCAGGTGTTCCATAGGTACTTCCTGCCCTCTCAGAGGCAGCTGGAGCTGGACCAGTTTTTTGACAGTCCTGCAATATCCACTATTCAAGTAACTTTTCTCTTCTGCACACTTTTTTTTTGGAGAACTGGTGCGTTGGACTAGACTGTGAAAATAATGTAGATTGCTTCACTTTAGACCACAATAACAACATTGGTTTCAGACTTTGAGAAATCCAGAGATACTGAGTTTCTGAGTCTGTCCTTGAAAACAAGACATGAAATGTGCTTCTTGTTGTAGTCCTTGGAGATGCACGTGTGCTGCTCCACATTCTTTGTGTGCACTGAGAGGGCAGCTTCTCTCAGCTTCTCCATCAGTGGCTTTACTGTTCAGTTTTATTTGAAGATGCCATCATGAATTGAGAAAAATGTGGGAAAGTTCTCACAGAAGACTGGAATCCAAGAGATTCTCGCTACTTCACGTGTTGTCTTAGAGAAATAATACTTTTTAGAAGTTGTAAATATATATGTTTAGATAAGGCAAAGAAGGGAAGCTGTACAGCATGGATTTAGTCCTCAAACAAGACCACAGGTTAGATATTTTAGAGGTTAAAGTAAAGTCAGTAAAAGAGTACATAATTTTAAGGAACTGCAAATAAAATAAATTAGACTATGTTTTATAAACCAAATCTTCCGAGTTTTTCATTATATCTAGCTTTTCTTTCTTTAGTGCTCTACATGACCTATAATGCTTATACATCATCAAAGATGACACAAACACTTTTTCTATGTTAATTCAGGTCAGTTTTAATGGTTCCTTTGGAACTCCATGTGAGGTGATCCCAAACAGAAGGATGGATTCTCTATCAAACGCTTGAAACTTTTTATAACCTTGTGTGACTTTTTTTTCTTTCCTGTTTGCTCTGAGATTCCACCCTCTTACTTTGCAGGACTACCACCCCTAGAATTGGAGATATTCTGCAAAAGTTAGCTCCTTTCCTCAAGATGTATGGAGAGTATGTGAAGAATTTTGATAATGCAATGGAATTGGTGAAAACATGGACTGAACGGTCACCTCAATTCAAATTCATTATTCAAGACATTCAGGTAATGGGGAAAAAATGTAAATCTCCAAGCAATACAAATATTTATAAAAATATACAGGTTTGTGGATGAAAAAAGGGATTAAAGAGAAAATTAAATATCAAATCCCCTAGAATTAAGGGTTGTTGTTTTTGTCAGCTTCATACTGCTTTCTGTTTCTTCTCCTTCTTCCTTCATATATGCACAATCCACCCACAAAAATCCAGACTTTTGTCCTGCAAAATAGAGGAGCAAAGTATAAAGGTTGAAATGTGTGAAGACTGAAAAATGCTGCATTTTGTTGTAGATCCCACAAGTAAACAATGTTTCAGGATAAAGTGACCTGTCAGTGCAACTGTAGATCCTTGCTCTGAATCCATAATTTTTTGTTGGCTCACACTAATGCTGAGCCACAAAAGGTTAAGAAAGCTTGGGAGTCCAGCAAGGCATCGACCTTGTGAGAGTTCGTTTCGTGCCCTCTAGTGCTCCCTGGGGGTGTCTGTGGGAATTGGCAGGGGTGTGTTCTGCTGCAGACTGAGCAGTCAGAAATAGGACAAAGCACTTCTACTGAACTTTTACTGCTCTGTGGGGTCTTGTGATTGTAAGCCAGGGAAGGAAACTGTGTGTATTTTAAATGTAATCTTTTTTCCCCCTAATCTAATTATATCTAAGATTATGGAAATGAATATACATCTTAAAGCACTGCTGAGGGAGTTTGCATTATAAATGAAAGCATTCCCTCCTCAGATAGGTAAAATATATCTTTGTAGCCCATTTAAGTTGTTGTTTCTAATATTTGATCATGAACTGTTCTTATTAATTCAGATGTAATTCTTGTCTGTATTATTACAAACCTCATTTAAAATAGCTGAGGAAATTTTTTTAGTAAGACTTGTATTTATGGGTTGTATACTTACTGCTGGATGCTTAGAGAAGTTTTTACAGTTATTTTTAAGAAAGATTTTCTAATTATTTGGTTTGGTAAAGTAGTTCTATTTTCTTTCAGTAGGTCTGTCACGCATATTTCAAAATACATTATGTTTCATCAATCATAACTCTTTTATTTTATTATATCGTAATAACATTTTTGCCTGCTACATTTGAAATATGTTTACAATTTTTTAGAAGGAAAAAGTGTGTGGAAATTTGACATTGCAACATCACATGCTAGAACCAGTACAACGCATTCCACGCTACGAGATGCTTCTAAAGGACTACCTAAGGAAATTGCCTCAGGATTCTCTAGACTGGAAAGATGCTGAAAGTAAATATCTTCAGGCCATTAAAAGAGCTGTAATAAGATATTAGTAAGAGGATACTGTAAATTAAAGATGTCTTTAGGAAAGATAAAGTGAAGAAGTACCTGTGGAAAAAAAAAATACAATTTCTTCAAGCGAGTTATAGGATTATTTGAAAAAAGTCTGTCTGAATTGAGGTTAATGTGAAAACCATAAAGCCTTTAGTATTCTCCTCCTGGGGCACTGAATTTTTGCCTTAGTTTTGGAATAGCGCACAGGTTTTGATTTGTTTGCTTGCAGATGATCAGGGCTTGTGGTGGCTTTTCTTTTTATTTTTTTGGTTTTGTTTTGTTGGCATTTTGCTTTGCTTTATGCACATTTGGAACGTATAACTGTTATTTGTAAAAAAGTGAAGTTAGCCTCACTGTATTTCTGAGCTTCTTCAGGGAAAAAGAACAGTCCACTTTTAATTTTCTTGCTCTCTGTATTTACAAAAGAACAGTTCAAGATATTTCCATGGATTGTTCAAAATCACTTGCCAGATATATTTTTGCAATATTTCATTGTTAGTACCCTTACAGTAAACACTTGTAAGATGAGCTGTTTCAATGAAAAATACAGTTTGACATTCTGAACTCCTCTGAGGAAAAAAAGGGAGAGACCATGAGTGTTCTTGTCACAAAAAATGTGACTGAGTGCTGAAGCACTAGAGTAATCTGCAATAATTCTCTTCTGATCTTTACAGATTTTAATTTCTATTTGGTAGTTTCCTTTATTATGCCTTCCACTTTACCTTGTTTTCTTTTTATGGAAAACTAAAGAAATTTATTGTACTTTGTAATTTACATAAAAATGACAAACATTTACATAAAAAAGGACTAGCATCCTTTTCTTTTTTCCTGTGTAAAATATAAATATTTTAAAATGTAGATTTTTTGTTATACTTATTTCTTTTTCTTCTGTCTAGAATCCCTGGAAATTATATCCACTGCAGCAAGTCACTCAAATAGTGCAATTAGAAAGATGGTAAATGATCCTTCTTTTCCTGTTCACTTTTCAATATATTATATTTGAGTATTTGGTGAAGCTAGGAGTGTGAATTACAAACCTTCCCTAAAATGGCAAAAATTGGTTTCCTGAATCAAAGTGATTGCTCCTACTTAACGTATTTATACAGCTTCTGGGAATGATAGGCAAAATCTGGCATTGCACTTAATTCCCTCAGGTGGAAAATGGGACACGTAGTTCCTCTGCTGGCTCAAATAACTGATATTGTGCTGAACTCCTAACCTTGTTTTGTCTGTTCCTATTGGTGCAAGGAAAAATGTTTGTAAAGAGTAGCTATTGTTCCTCTACCCTGTAGGTACTTCATTAATATGTGAGCAGTTTTGGGCAAGAAATAATGCAGAGTGTATGTATAACTGCATTTTTTAACTTGCCAAGGATATAACATATCTAAAAGTGCGTCTGAATTTATCAGCTAAGTTAATCGGTCAGACCATGCATACTAGGTATATTTGCCTTTCAAAGGTAACGTTCTCCAGACTTATGCAAGTGCCCATCGTTTAATTTGAACATGCCTAAAGATCTGTGCTTTCAATTAAGTAAGTTTTATAACTGTATTTTCACTGTATAGGAGAATCTGAAGAAGTTGCTAGAGATATATGAGATGCTGGGAGAAGAGGAAGACATTGTGAACCCTTCAAATGAACTGATAAAAGAAGGACAGATCCTTAAACTCGCTGCCCGCAACACGTCTGCTCAAGAACGGTATCTTTTCCTAGTAAGTACAGTGGCCTGTGTTTGCAGAAGTGGCTCTATACCTTTCTAAACTTGAAAGAACTGCTAAAGAGAAAGGGAAATCCTCTCTAGCTGATGTCCAGGGTGGGTGTGCTGCTCTGCAGAACACACGGCCTGTGGTGCCCAGGGTCGTGGGGTGACTGTTGGGCTGTGCCCGTCAAGCTGGGAGGCAGACTCAGCTGATGGTGGTCACTGTCACTGACCACCTACCACACAAGCTCTTCTGAGTACACTCCATGGCTGCAGAGGTACCCTGTCTTGCCCCAGTGCTGGGAGATTGGTGCTGCACTGGATCCAGCCTATGAATGTTCACGGAGGGTAAAATGAATCACTTGCCAGACTCCTTTTCCTGTGTCCGCTGCAGTCCCCTCAGTTTCAGAGCTCTCATTTGCCAGTTCACAGCCAGGTTTAGAATATTATCTCAGGGTGACCTCCTGCTGAACAGGCTCATGCTCAGTGAGCTTCATTTACTGCTGACTCCTTGGCACATGCTGACCTTGCAGCTCCATGATGTTCTCCTGATATCTCCCAGGTCGCTCCAGAAAAACATTGAAGTGGCTGTTGATTATAAATGTGGCTCCTAGAGCACTAGAACTTTGGCATTCTCTTTAAACTGCAATGTAAAAGCTTAGGATTTCAGTCCTGATAGATTGTGTGTTGAGGTTCCAGTAAGCCTCGTGGTCCTGTGGGAGGTTGTTACAGTGGCAGGTCATCCTCTTGACAGGTGCCTGTGTCCTGTCTTGGAACTCACACGCTACAGCCATACTCCCTTGCAATTCCTTTGGAAAAGGTTTGGTGTAGTTAATTGCTTTCCAGGCATTAAAGGTTGCTAATACATTTTTGCTTGTTGGCCTCTGGCATTGCCTGTCCTCTGGTTAATAAAGCCTAGTAATGAGTTGCCGAGGCACAACTCCTGCTTAACTGTGCTTCACACAAAAGGAGATACCACTGAATAATAAGACCTCAAGTGGAGCTAGACAGCTGATTAAAATAATGTTCTCTTCATATGAGAGCTGACAAGTTCAAATGTGCTGTGCCAGTGATACAGACTAGGCAATAGGCTAGACAGGACTTCTATGAAATAGGATTTAACTGAAGTGAGTTTTTCTTTTTAATAATTAATTTTGAGAAAAATGTGAGAAAATTAAACACTGTAGATCTGATTTAATAACTGTACTTCCAGGCTGGGACTTTAGACATTTAAACATTATTCAAGTTCTAATTTTTAATAAAGAAATATATCTTTGTCCTACTCATATACTTTTTTTTTTTTCTCCTTGTGATATGGAGGATTTCAGGGAATAAAAACTCTAAGAAATATACTTCTGTCTTGGATAAAAGGCAAAAAATGTCCTCAAATAATAGTAGTTACAACTTCTACAAAACCAACTGGTTTTGGTACAGGATAAATATAAATGTATATATGGAAGAAAAGAGTTCTTATTCTGCAGTTTAGAGTAGATTTTGCAGCATTGGTGCATAAGAATGGGAGTTTTGTTTAGAAAAGCTTTATGTTGGTATATAATATCTAGTCTGAGTGTAGCTTGATAATAAATGCTATGAAGACTGCTGCATATACAGAGCAACTATTCTTATATTCACTGAAACTGTCCTTTAATCTTACTTCTAAACAAATAAGAAAAAAGAAGTTGTCTTACATGAGAAGACAAAGCCTTAATGCATCAACTGATCAGGAAGGAGCCTGGTTCCTCACCCACTAAGTCTAGCTTTGCAATACCGTCCAGCTCTCAGTGTCCAAACTGTGGCTTTATCTGTCTTTTTTTTTTTTTTTAATGTAAAACTGTGTGTTTATTTTTTCCCCAGTTTAACAATATGTTGCTCTACTGCGTTCCCAAATTCAGCCTGGTAGGATCAAAGTTCTCAGTTCGAACCAGAGTTGGCATAGATGGTATGAAGATTATAGAAACTCATAATGAAGAATATCCACACACTTTTCAAGTGTCTGGAAAAGAGCGAACACTGGAGTTGCAGGCCAGGTAAGCAGTCTTTTTAGCTAGTTTATTGAGGATTAAATATTTACACACAGAAGAGTGGACAAATAGATTTGAAGAAAGGTGCCATGGATGTCATTAAAATGTCACTGTTTTGAAAATAGCCTGCCAGAAATCATAAATTGTCAGTTTAAGAATCTCTCTGAGTAGAAGATGCATCTACAAAGATGCACATTGCCTCACTTTACAGAAATACCTAAGATAGCTGTGAATGGGCTGGCTGGATAATTGAAAGCAGCTTACCTACCCAGTGCCAGGGCAGTCTGTCCCATTGAAATGTTTTGGGACAGTGAATATGTTAAGCACTGGTGCCTCTGCAACCTGAGCCACCTCGGTACAAATGGGTCTGTTCACCTCAGGGCAGGTAAACTCCCCACCCCAGTGAGTTTATCTCCACAGAACACAGTTTTCTGCACCAGTAGATGGGCATCTACTTTCCTCTGGTCCTCAGGCCCATTTCCAGTCTACTTGTTTTCCTCCAGTCCCGGGTATCAACCTCCTTCTGGAAGGCAAGTTCTCCTTTGAGTTCTTGTGTCCTTTTTCTCCAGTTACACTCTTCTGATGGGCACTTTTTCTGCTTTCCATATTAGTGCTTGTATCTTCCTCTTGATGAGTTACCTTCCCATTACCTTTTTCCATTGCTTAGACCAAGTCTTTTCTGTCTAGACTGTCCCACTTCAAATAAAGTTGGGTGCTCCTCCTCTCCTTTTGGACCTGCTTAAAGATCCTATTCCTAGCAGTCAGGATTTCATTGCAGAGGGGTAAAGATGAAATAAGCAGGAAGATGTCCGTGGTGGATACAGTTCTGTGTTGGGACTCTGTATTTGGGGACAAACCATAGCTTGCTAGCCAATGAGCTTGCAAACCACTGTCCTTTATGGGGAAAAACAAACAAACAAACAAACAAAACCACAAAAAAACCTTGTAAAAATTAATGAGAGTTACAGCAGTGAATATGCAAAGATGACAGCATATAAATATTTACCTACACTGTCACTGAATTTGAAATTAAATAGAAACTTTGAAAAATGACAGGGAAAAAACTTTCCACTAAGACCTGCAAGACTTCTGGGACATGTTTTTGGCTATCAGTCACATCCTCCTTAAATTGCTGTATGATATCTTGCTGAGTATTCTGCAAGTATTTATGCCATATACCCATTTCAGTGGTGAAAGATGGCATCTTGCTGTGCTGTTTGTAAAGCATGTTTTAATTGGAAAAAAAATTATACAGTGAAGTAAGTTAATTTTGTTAACTTTTCTTTATTACCAGTAATTGCGAGTTTATTGCACTAGTTTGTTTTAGGTCTGAGAAGCCCACATTTTCAACTTTACTTTATGATCATTATTGCAAGGCATTAAGTCTGTACAATATTGTGAAGGAATAAGTACCAAACAAGGTCTTAATTATATTAGAATAATATATGAGTATTGTAGGTATGCTGTGTCTTAATGTCCTTAATTTGTGAGCTTGTATTAACAGTACTGTAATGTTTAGTTTACTCTCGGGGTATTCTTTATTAGTACCCTTCTATTTATTTTTCAGACTACTATTGGATTATATTTTAAATTACTGTTTTTAAACAGTATCTAAGGAGGAGGCCACTTTTGAAGAGCCAGATACACTGAAGTGTTAATTCTCATGTTTTTAACAAAGTTTGAAGATGAAAATTTTTTTACTATCACTAGCCACTAGTTTCTAATAGTATTATTACTTCTGATATAAGATGCCTTTCCAAAGATTTGAATGTCAAAGTTCTGCTGATATATTTAAAGGCAAAGCTGTCATACAAGATTAGAGTTGGATGTGCTTCCTCTCTTATCTCTAACTTGTCCGTATATCTCATCTGAACTACTGTTAAATCATCTGTATCTGGTCTGATGCATAAAAGGGACATTGCTGCTGTTTGGTTTACAATATTAAAATATTTGTTTCCTTTAATTTAATTGGATGCAATTCCTGTCACTGTTGCAACAGCAACAACAAAAAAGCATTAAGGAAATCACTTTGGGGAGGGAGTGAGATTTAAGAGGTACACAGGAAAAATGCGTACTAGTGTGTGACCTTATCACTCATGAAACATGAGGAGAAAAACACCTAAGATGTGCATTGTCTTCTTTTCCTCTCTATCCCGTTTTAAAAAAATAATAATAATAAAAAAGTTTAGCAATGAAAACACTATTACTACTTTTACATGCATTTGCATTTAACTTTTTACTTGAAGTCACTTTTTAGTGGTTGCAAATTTGTGAAGCCTAAGATCATGATTTTGCCTTCTGGTTTGGTTTGGTTTTTTTAAGTCGGACAGTTAACAATTAGTATTCTTTAAATTTAAATTCTTGAGAATTACTTTAGAATTACTTGACTTTTGCAAGAAGTTGTTGATAGTGAGTTAATGTTTCCTGAACTAGTCTTGGACTAATGTGTCAAATATTTCTTTTAGTTCTGAACAAGATAAAGAAGAATGGATAAAGGTAAATTCATCTACATTCTTTATTTTCTAAACACTTTTTCACTTAAGCAATCAAAAAAGTAATATTTGTATTTTCTGTCTGTACCTCCCCTATGCTGATCGATAGCTGGTCAGAATGCTGAGTCTGTTTTAAATTTAACATGTTCGAGGAATTTCTCCCCTGTTTTCTTAGGCACTTCAGAGTACTATTGAAGCTTTTCAGCAGAGGAATGAAACTTTCAGAAACGCTATTGCTAAAGAATATGAAGACATGCCTGTTGAGGTTTCTGTAAGTTGCTGTTATTCCTTTGTAACCTTCTTAGTACTTATTTTGTTCTTCAATAAGTGGAAAAAGTTTGGCAGAAACTTTGTTTTCAAGCTCATTGTTCTTATAGCAGAGTAATTACAGAGTAGTCATCTTGTTGGTAATTGTTTTCCTTCATATTGCCAAATCCTATAAACAAGCCTCTTTCTTTCCTGAAACTCGTAACAGAGCACCCTTTCAGTGATGCATTGTGATTTTAGATTGGGTCCTTTGTTATTTCTTTTATGATTTCAAAATGCCTCTTGAACTATGTTTTGCCATTTCCTTTCCAGAGGAAGAGAATAATTATTTTCTCTGTTTCAAGTACTGTGCAACATTTTGCTAGCTTTTTTTTTTTTTATTCTCTAACCTCCTCCTGCCTCTACTTCAGAATGCTGAGCTTGGGAAGAGAGCACCGAGGTGGATACGGGACAATGAAGTGACCATGTGCATGAAGTGCAAGGAGCCATTCAATGCCCTGACAAGGAGAAGGCACCACTGCCGAGCATGTGGACATGTGAGTGCAAAGCCCTAGTGCCTGTAAGCTGGTCAGCAGGCTTGGAAATGTCTCCAAACATCTGCTTGGCTTCCCGTGGCTCCTTATCATCATAGAATGGCGTGGGTTGGGAGGGATCTTAAAGAGATCATCTAGTTCCAACCCCCTTGCTATGGGCAGGGACACTTGCTACTAGACCAGGTTGTTCAGAGTCCCATCCAACCTGGCCTTCAAACACTTCCAGAGATGGGGCATCCACAGCTTCTCTGGGCAGCCTGTTCCATTGCTGTGGAGTTTGTTGCTGCACTTATAGCTGAAAGAAGCAGCTGTGCATACCACAAAGGACCCTCTGTCTGCTTTAGCTGGCATGGTAAATTTGGAAGTCATTTGGAGCAGTGGAAGATGCATGTTTGTGTAAAATGTCCCAAGTCCTTGGGCATACTGTATTGTTAGTTTGGAGTGGCCTCCACTAACATGAACAGTTTCCAGACCATATTAAGCTGGCATAATCCAGCATTATTTCTGGCAGCAGTGGCTGCCTTCGCTTTTCATTCTGCTACATCTTCTCTCCTCTTTGCAAGAAGACCATGAAACCCTGCAGTTATTCACTGGGTTAACTTGGAGCTGTTCCCAGCTGGATTCAGTGTTTAACTGTGTGAACGTGTGCATCAGGGAAGGCGAGAATATTAGGATGGGGAAAGAATATTGCTGCTATTTTCCGTGTAGGATGCTACAGAAACATATCCAAATAGTGGTATGACTTGAGAGTTTTCAGAAGTTAAAAAAGAAGAGGTAACAAACCGTGTTTCCTTCTCTTGCCATGCAGCAGCTATGCCTTTCTCCACTAGATGGAGGTACAAGCCCAGATTTAATATCTGTGTTACAGGGTATATTGAGTGATTTCTTTCTAATGCTTTTATGTGAAATGAAGTCTTATTGCATTCATAACGCTGCGTTTATGCTTTGCAGGACACTTGAGACTTTTTTCAGAAGCTCTGAATTATTGATTCCAGGGTTTTTTCCCCCCCAGTCATTCTGTTTTAAAACTCCATTAATCTTAAAACTGCACCCTTCCTTTTTATTTTCCCGCTTTGTTTAGACTCCTAACTACTTCCCTCTATTGCCGTTCTATCCCCTCTCCTTGCATTTTAATTTTAAAACATTTTTTCATGGGAGTTAATTTGGGTCAGCAATGGCTTTCCAGCAGTGAGTATTTGGGAATACTTCACTGGTATTCCCTAGAGCTACTAGCTGAAGGTAGTGATCTAGATTAGTACTGCAAAGCCCAGGCCCACAGTAAAATTCTGTTCATGTGTCTGAGTGATTCAAGACCATTTGTCTACCTTTCTTTCTTGAAATAACCACAGTCATATTTTTTATTCAGAGCTTCATTTTTAACCTGAAAGAAGAATTCTGTGGGAAAATACTTCTCGTGAAAAAACTTCTCTCAAATCTGTCTTGCATTTCCTTTATATCTGTAATGAAAAGAAAAATTGGGAAAAATCAGTGTGATATTGGCTTATCAGTTCTAAAAGTATAAATTATGTATGAATTTTAACCCACTAATGTTTAGTAGCAGGTTAAACAGCTAGTCATTTCTGATTTTATCGTATTTTTTTAATCATTAAAAGAGCATCTCAATTGTAGTTTTCATTCATTCACAGAATCTCATTTCTGATAGAAAACCATATGGTAAATTTACCGTTTCACATTGGCATCTAAAGAAACTGGAGGATTTTCTTCCTGCAGCATGACTTGTGCTATATTCTGATTCTATATCTAACTTTATCTACAGATGTAATTGAAAGCCTAATGTGATTTTAAGCAAAGTACAAAATTTGTACCATGTAAATAGTAAAAGGCACTTCTAGTTAGAGGTAATGGCAAACATTTGGAAAAATTATTTTCAATTAAGTTATTTTTGACATGTTATAAAGGCATTATCTTTCTTGTTCTATATAATTAAAATTTACAAAGTAGAATAATACTAATTTTTAATTCAATTATATTTTCATAAAGCTTCATAAATACTTAAATTTTGTATGTATGTTGTCTTTTTTGTTTCTAAGGTGGTTTGCTGGAAATGTTCTGATTACAAGGCACATCTTGAATATGATGGCAATAAATTGAACAAAGTCTGTAAGGACTGCTATCATGTTATAATTGGTTGTACAGACAGTGAAGAAAAGAAGAAGAAAGGCATCTTGGAGGTATGTAAATCAAAAATACTATATATGTATGGATGCTATGATTTTGGCTCATTGGTAGGTTAAAAATGGTAACATTCCTGCAGGGCTTATTTTTGGTTTGAGAAATCAAACCCACATGGATCAAATTCATCCCATTCAATAGATTTTGGCTTTCAGCATCCACCTTTGCCATACTGCTTTGTTTCTTACAACTTTTTTTAAGGGGGAATTACAGACCCTAGAGGTTGTTTGCTTGTTTCAGTTACATCAGCTCCTGTGATAAGACCTTACTTTTCCTTATAAATCTTCAGTTTTCCTCTGCATTTAAGCTTTCATGGCAACAAACCCGACAGCTACTGTAGTGACTCTTGAAAACATGTACCCAGACTGAAAGAACTGGGGATGGAAAGAGGAGAATGGGGGAGAATTTTGCTCTTCAGAGTCTGAGTAGTAAGATAGTTTTGATCAGTATACACAATATACCTTTAAGGTGTAAAGCTGCTCTCAGCTTCTGACATCTAAAAATTCAAGGTCTCAATCAGACAATAAAGAACCATGTTTCTCTTATGATTGGGGGAGAACGAAGCATTTTAGAATTGTAATTAAACTTCACATTTTTTAAATGCCCCTTTGATAGGCACTTTTAAAATTCCTGTCATACACTAGAGAAAGAGCATCCTAACTTTGTCAAGACACATCTTTATCTTGGGAATTAGTAAAGAATAATTGACCCTAGAGCTAAATGCCAATAAGAAAAGAGGGCAAAATTAAAATACAGATTATAATTCCATATACACTTCTTAAGTGTAGGCAAGCCAACATGGATTGACTATACTCTCTTCAGCGAGACAGAGTAAGGAGCACAGAACTCCACTAGCTTCCCTTAAAGTCGAGATATTGCTGTTTCTTGGCATGATGGCTTTTTTAAGATAGTTGAAGGAGTTATAGAGTGTCTCAGAAGTGTTTGTCTGCAAGCTGGATCTCTTGGCAATGGAGTGGTTGGTACCATGTTGCAGCATTCAGACAGTATCGCTGCTGGGAGAGGCAAAAAGTCAGTGCAAGGAAATTTTAACACATAATCATTGTGTTCTTTCTAATTGTCTCTAATCTGTCTTCAGATTTTAAGTAATGAACCTAATCTTTTCTCTAGGATTAGTGCTTCCATGCTTATGTTATTCTTAGAGATGTATTTGGATCTGATCCTGTCGTAATATTTTGACTATCAAAAGAGACTAGTTGTCATGTTGGATAATTAGTGGCACTTCAATGCCTAACATGATGTTATTTTGGAAATCAGAAATTGTTGTAGATACTCAGATACTGAGAAAGGCTAGTTGTGGTGGCAAAATGAATTTTAGAGAGATCTAGAAGTCTATAATCCAAAATTACTGATGAATAAAGGGTTAGATTACACATGTTAAAGCAATACATGTTGTGTATTTAATATGTGTTTAGTATTTATATTCTTCATAAATTCAGTCCTTCATGATCTTTCTTGGGTATTTCTTGAAGCTCTTTTGCAGATACTATCCAAGATTTTATATGAATGATGATAAATTTCTGCTTTTGTGTTCTGTATCTTTTTAATCTTTATTTAAGGAAAGTTTATTTTCCTTTTTATGCTTTATACTATCTCCCAGATTGAATCCGCAGAAGTTTCTGGAAACAGTGTCATATGTAGCTTCCTTCAGTACATGGAAAAGTCGAAGCCCTGGCAGAAAGCTTGGTGTGTTATACCTAAACAGGAAGCTCTTGTGCTCTACATGTACGGTGCTCCACAGGTATGTGCAGAGAAAACAGAAAAGATTTTAGTGATTATTGTCACTGCCATCTGAGGAAGAAAAGTCAAATAGCTTGGGAATGCAGGAAAGATCCAAGTGTTTTCACCAGCCTGTATAGTAAACAAGAGGTAGTGGGCAGTTTAGTTGTCTGTTCTTAACCAAGAACTTCTTCTTCTTAGGATGTTAAAGCTCTGGCTACAATTCCCCTTCTGGGCTATACAGTGGATGACACTCCAAGAAGTGCTGACCTCCCACACAGCTTCAAACTGACCCAGTCTAAGTCTGTGCACAGCTTTGCTGCTGACAATGAGGAACTGAAACAGAAATGGCTAAAAGTTATCCATTTAGCTGTCAAAGGTGAGACACCAGAATGTCAGAATGAACTGCAAGTGAATTTAGAAGAGCAGCCTGAATCCTCTAAAAGATCTGAATGCTAAAGCTCAAGAACACATGGCATTTTTAAAAGATTTCAATTGAAATTGTGGTTAACCTTTGCGTTAACCCTTCTTTGCTCAATCAAAAAAAAAAAAAAAAAGAAAAGAAAAAAAAAAGAAAAATAAACTTCTTACTACCATACACATCTTGGCACTTTATGTTCGGGAAAAATTCTGGTCTTTTTAGGGATCTTTTTCTTATATTTATGTTCTGTCAATAAAAGAGATGTACAGGTCCATTTAAGAGACTTTTTAAAAATGTGAATGCTATTAAAAATACTTACTAACTTTACTGTACTACTTGTTTGTCGTAATGCAATTTTTTTTTTTTTTGAAAATCCAGTTGCTCTTCAGTTAACATTTGCTACTTTCATTAAGAATGCAAATATTTTAAGCTTCCTACTTACATGTTAGGACTTGCAACAGGATAAAAGATATACCTCCACATTGCCAAAATAGATCTGTACTTAAATATGCAGGGACAGTTTGGTTTGATGTATGTAGTTTATGGATTGATTTCCACAGATCTGTACATATGTTGTATTCACTTGTCTCTTTTTAATTAAAGTAATGCAAATTGCTTTCACCAGTATATTGGCTTTTAAGGTTTCAATTTATCAAGGAACAAAAAAATCTAATGATTTTCAATCTAGAAATAAATGCCTAAAATATGAGAAAACTATATATAATATATGTACAGTATTAAAAATGTACAATACTTGATTTGTGCTTTGATTTCATGATACTGGGTTCCTATTAGTGAATAATTTATTTTAAAAAAGCATGTTTTCTATTTGAAATTAAACACAGTCCTAAATTGAAAAATACTGTTCAGTGACTTGTTTTAATAGCTGACACTTAATGATATTTTTATGCATCAAAAGAATAGCAGTAATGTAAGTGGCATGCAATGGACAAATGAGTTCCAGTTGTGTTTTAAACGAGTAGTCGCTTTTCTTCCGTGTCCTATCACTGGTAGCTTTTAAGAGTGCAGTAGTTTGTTACTCAAATGCAATATGTGGTTTGAGAAAAGCAACAGATTCTAATAACCTGCTGGGAACATGTACTTTTGCTATTATGGTTATTGAAACAAAAGAACATTTTGAATTTAAGTTTTTTTAATTTTTGCAGAAGATTAGATCCTGTAATATTTATGACAACAGTCTTCAAGGATTATTGTTGTAAGGTGGAGCCTGTTTATAAAAATTCAGTACCAAGTCTGAGCTTGCAAATCTCAAGTTGTGTTAACTAACATTAACTAACATTTGTTTTCTGCTTCTGTGAACAAGGACTTGCTAGCTTTACAATATTAAGTTCCTTATGAACTTTCATTCCTATTAGAGTTTTTTCATACGTCGAGGCAAATGACCTCTCCAAAATTTTTGCTATCATTATCCTTGGATGAAATACAACAAACTCAGAAGTAGTGATTGACTATCAAGTAGACAAGTAAAATCATTGCTGTCTTTCCTTTTCTGAACCCTTAAAGTAGGAAAAATATGTAACTTCTACAATCAACTTGTCATAAGAACATGCAGGAGTCTTCTCAATGTATCTGCAATCTGTGTTTTAAATCCTATCAAGCTGAAGAGCTCAGGTTAAAGTCCAGTTTTATTGGTAATATGAGGGCAGATTTAAATTGTTACTTTTTTATAATGAGTTTGTCAAAAGTACTCACTGAACTCCCATTCCCACTTTACTCTTTTTGCGGCATTATAGGGAAAAAAAACAACAAAACTTGTTCTGCATTTAACAAGGGATTGCTAAATTTTTAGCGTCAAGCGTACATGAGCATGCAGTGTCCATTGTTCCTTCACAAGAAGAGTGTCATGCAACTTAATGTTAGTAGGATGGATTTTGCTCTCACCTGCCCAAATCCAAAATCTACCATAGCCTTTAATTGTCAAAGCTTTACATCAGTGTTAGTAATGATCAGGACACAGTATTGTAGAATACTAACTCTGCAGCTGACTTGGTGCCTGCCAGTTCTGAATTCTTCCTTGGGTGCTCCATGTGTCCAGATTATTCTGCATGTTACCCTAGTATTACTTTTATCTGATGTGCAAGCTCTTCTGTAATTCTCTCAGAGATTTTAAGTTACTTCTGCTGTCAGCTGTGTTTACCTTTATTAATAGGCAGCTCAGGCCTGTTTTGATTCACGTTGGTGAGTACCATCAGATCTTTGCCAAGGTATCCCTAGCTAATAACATGTCATCTTGTGTATTCCTTGGCGAGGGATGGGGGAACATTCAGGTAAGCAAGAAGAACTCTCAGTGGCTTTCTTTCTTTAATGGCCATCTCCCCAAAGTGGGTATCTTCTACAAGAGCCTCAAGTGCAATTGTGGGATATGGAGAGCTGTCTTACCATATGCCAATGTATAAAAACTGTTTCCCATAGTCAAGTTGTAGAGTATAAGGGAAAACGTTGCCTTAGAAGATAAGGTGGACTGAGCTATACTGAAAATAATATGATGGGATGGCTGTAATCATAGAATTGATTTGGTTGGAAAAGACCTCTAAGATCATTGAATCCAGCAATTACCCAGCACTGCCAAGTCCACCAATAAATCATGTCCCTAAGTGCCACATCTACATGTCTTTTAAATAGCTACTGGGATGGTGACTTAACTCCTTCACTGGGCAGCCTGTTCTAATGCTTGACCACCCTCGTGGTGAAGAAATATTTCCAGATAAAAAATTTAACCTCCCCTGGTACAACTTGCTATTTCTTCTTGTCTTGTTGTTTGTTATGTGGGAGAAGAGACCAACCCCCACCTCACTGTAATCTCCTTTTAGGTATTGTAGAGAGTGATAAGGGCCCCTGTGAGTCTCCTTTTCTCCAGACTAAACAACCCCCCTTCCCTCAGTCACTCGTTATCAGACTTGTGCTCCAGACCCTTCCCCAGCTCTGTTGCCCTTCTCTGGACACACTCCAGCACCTTAATGTCTTTCTTGTTGTGAGGGACCCAAAACTGATCACAGGATTCGAGGTGTGGCCTCACCAGTGCCAAGTACAGGGGGGCAGTCACTGCCCTGATCCTGCTGGACACACTATTGCTGATACAGGCCAGGATGCCATTGGCCTTCTTGGCCATGTGGGCACGCTGCTGGCTTATGTTCAGTGGCTGTTGACCAGCATCTCAGGTCCTTTTCCACTGGGCAGCTTTCCAGGCACTCTTCCCCAGGCCTGTAGTACTGCCTGGGCAGTACTGTCACGTTGTGACACACGTGCAGGTCCTGGCACTTTGCCTTGTTGAATCTCATACAGGTGGCTTGACCCATCGATCCAGCCTTTCCAGGTCCTGGAAGAGCCTTCCCATCCTCCAGCTGACCAACATCCCACACAGACTGGTGCTGCATGCATTCTGCTTTCTAAGCTCCTGCAAACTGAATTCTAAGTCAAGTAGGAAGCCCTATTCCAGCTAAATTATTAGGAAAATTATTGGAAGCAGCCATTTCAGTGCTGCCTTATTGTTACAGTGGTACTGGGTAGCTGAAGCTGCTTGAATGGTTGCAGCATCTCCCAGATGAAGCCCCGTGTTTGGGCATAAACAATTTGAAATCATTTGGAGTTATTTATTTTGATGTTAGCCTCATGTGTGCTCTTAGCCATTAAAATTTATATAGCGCAGGGTATTTTATTTACCCCAGTGAAACCTATTTCATGTTCTCATAATCAGTTGCTTGGTCAGAATTGTTCTCTTCTGAGTCAGAATGCCTTGGCACTCAAATATACAGTTCTGTGTGCATTTTGTAGGACAAGTATGTACTAGCCATAATAAAGGGCATCAGAAGATGAAGAAATTGCTTTAAATTTAACCACCCTGTTTTCTTCATTCTCCACAGACAAGCCCTCCTACAGCATCCAAAACTTTAAATTGTAAATTATGACTGCCGAGGAACAAATTCAAGGTTGTAACTGCTGTGGCTCAAGTGGTTATGACCAAAGCAGTCAAATTAAAACCATCATTCTAACAAGGTAGAAACTGTTCCCCCTTCTACTGTTAAATTCTTATAGGAAAAGAAAAAAGGCATTAAATTTATTAGCATAAAGCTGTGTGTGTAAGGAATAAACTGTAACTGAGCATTCATTCATAATACATGAATGTATGTGAATGGCTCTGCTGAATTATTTAAGCTTTGCAATTCTTGAGTTCAAGAAATGCTTGTTTCTCACTTTAAAAGTGATCAGTCTTCTGTGCGATTTAAAGCAGATCAAAAGTTATTTTGTGCTGTTTTATCTGTGTTCAACCAGAAAAATGGCTTAATTTTATCATTAATATTTTTTGGAGCATAGTAATATATTTTTTGAAATTACTTATTCCCCCCTCTCCCCCATGGGAAAATAGTGTATCGTGGCATCTGCATGTCTGCATCGCTCGTCCAAACCATCTAAAAATTCTTTTCGGGTATCAGGTACTCCTCCTTGGTTGAAGAGCTGCTATAAAACCTAGATCATTGAGTGCTTTCAAATCCCTTTACTCTGAGTAGTTTTGTTTATTCCAAAATGTATTTAACTTTTTGTGCAAAATAGGTATTGAGAATGCGAAACATTCTCTTCTATTTGGCTTAGAATATAAACCACTTTAATTGCACGCAAATATATAGTGGCACCTTTTCATGCAAAACTATCTCAAAGTGCTTTATATATCTCCTCAAAGATTCTAAATCCCTGTCCTAGAAAAGAGGGGGTTTGTTCTTCATGTTTTCAAATTATGGATGAAGACAAGGCACTGATTAAATGTAGAATAAATACACTACCACCTCAATAAAATTTAGATGAGATTATAGAAGTGTGCTCTAAAGATTTCCAAGTGGAGTCAGAAGGAAAAAAATATATACATATATAATAATTAAAAAAAATCAAGTGTGAAAGATGTGGAACATTGACAGGTTCTTTTGGTTCATCACCACATAGCTAGTATAAAAAATGGTCAGCTTTTCATTTAAAGACAAAATTAAATAAAAAGTAACAGAGGATAGTGGTTCCTTACACTGAAGGAAAGGCTTTCAGGAAAGAAGTAAACATTCCAGGTCGAAATAAATCTAGGCAATAACAAAGGGGCTTTCTCCACGAGTCTGTTTAGAGATCTTTAGCTGGTATGAAATAGCATAGACCTGCTGGAGCTATTCCACCTTCAGTGATTTAAATTCTCTTAGAATCTGACTTACATATATAAAGACACTTGTGGAAGATGAAACTTTCACCAATTTGGTTGCTGCTGATTTACAGTGTCTCATCTGGAGTCAGAGTGATCAGGTGGACTTCAGATGAGTTTTAGTTGGAGGTAATTGATGTAAGGGTCTATGTAATCAGCTGGAAATTTATATCCAAAAGTAAATTACTGAAGAAAAATAATTTTGTGGCAGAATTGACTATCCCTAAGATAAATTCACTGGTGAAATGGGTATCATTTTTAATCTGTGGTGTGCTGTTATTTGAAATCTGAAATGAAATATATGGAGTTAATATTTTGTTTTCTTGTCTGTAGCCCTGTCGGTGTGAGGAATTTACCTAGCTGGTTCTGACCTGTGGGACTGTAGTGAAGTATGTTCCTTGGATAGGAGTTTTAATCTGCTAGTCAGATTGTTTCCTAAATCCTTTTCCTTTAACAGAATATAACATTAACTTAATGATTACATGTGTGTGTACATACACATATGTATATGTATGTGTGTATATGTATATATGTGTATTTATATATTTGAGACAATTATTCAGATGACTTGTTTTCAAGCAGTATTTTACAATGAAAAAATACACTGTGCTGCATTCAAAAGAGACTGTGTATTGACTGTGTTGAGTGTGCTTTTCAGAAGACAAAATCGACAGAAGTAGATCTGCTGTTGTGACATGTTTACTATTTCAGCCTAAAAAAATCAAACAAAAAAAACCCCCAAAACATGTAAATTCCAGTAAGGCATTCAATCAGCTTCCTTTGAAACCACCTAACTAAATTTCTTCCCAGACTCAACTATGGCATTTTGTTTCCCTCCTTCCTCTTCCTAGCACGAATGTAAAACATGTTTTTTTCTCTACTGAAATCCCCAAGCAGATTCCTTTGAATAAAACATGTCTGCAACCACTGCATAACACCAGCCTATTTCTGTTTATAGTTCACCATCGTAGATTCATTAACTATTTATGGGGGGAACATTCAGAAAAGGGGGAACTGTGTCAAAGCATTTTTGCATGTAGGTGCCCTAGTATCTTCAAGAAGCCAAATTTTATTGCATTTAGGGAACAGTTTGCAATAGAAATATTGTGTATTCTATTAGTTAATTTTCTATTCTTCAGCCCTCACAGCAGATTAATACATTAATTTTAGTAGGAGCTGGATCAGCGGTAATGTTTGACATCAGAATTACAGGCTCTACATGTTAATTCCCCTTCATTATGGAAACATTTCTGGTTTAAATTGCAAAAGCCCTTTTTTAAAAAAATTACTAATATTTGGAAGATGTTTAAATTTGTTTTGGTTTTGCCAGAAAGTGAATAATATTAAAAAGGTGAAATATAAATGCCATTGTAAGTTGTGCAAATTTGTCATCATTTTTATGGTCAATAAGTATATGAATGTAAAGAAAATGAAGATATTGTACATATTTTCTGTAATATATGTATATTTGGTCCTAATGGGGGGTGGAGATTGTAAAAATTAAGCACTTTAATTCATGTTGAGTACTTAAAAAGAAAAGAAATTTGTATCCTGTAAAATAAAAGCATCATTAAATAAGTATTGCTGGCTGAAGTTTTTTGTACTTTTTTGTTTGTTTGTTTTGTTTTGTTTTGTTTTTTTGTCCACCTACTGTTCTCTTTGCTGATTAAATCTTTAAGCTGCATTTCCAGTTGTGTGTGTGCTTGTAAGGTACACTGGTATCTAATTTTCTGAAGTGCTGGTTACTCACGAGTACTGCTAAGTTGCTGAAAGATGTATTCTGAGTTTATTATATTTATTATTCTGAGTTTATATAATGCTGTGACATCTTAGGTAGGAAAGATATAAGGTGTGGTCCCCGCAATCCTGGGTTTAGGTCCAGATTTCTTTAGTAAGAATGTGACCAGTAAATTTTGTGAGCCGCCCAGCATGATCTCTTGTGCACTGAATTAAAGTGGTGCTGCAAAACAAAAAAATGGATCAGGTAATTAACTGGATGATCATCCTAAGCATAGACAACTTTGATTCTTTAAATCAAAGTTCCTTCACTGGCTAAGCATAGATTCAGTTTAAGGAAGTGCCACTTAAGCTGCAGCTACTCCTTTTCCTAGTGTGGTTTAACAAACCATTTGCAATTGTCTCCAATTTCAATTGTCTGTACACATTAAACCCGTTTTGATTGTATCTGATTTATTCTTGGTATTCTTCTGCAGGTGGGCACAGTATTGCAGAAAAGACTTCTCTCAAAACAAGAGTTAGTTCCTGTTAGTTCCTGTCTGGAAGGAGTTGCATTCAAGAATTTGGTTTAGTTTCTACTTCTTCTCTTTGCAAACACAGTAAACAAATTAGTATTTGAAATAAGCACTGATGGACCACGGCAATTGATGCTTCCTTCTCCATTTATACAACTTTTCCCACTAATTTTTCTGATTTTTTTTCCCCCCACTGTGATTAACGCTGCTTCAAACCCATTATTTTCCTCATTAAACACAATGCCATGCCTTCTGCATGGAACAAAAGAACAGAATTTACCCTACAATGTGCTTTAACAAGAAAACACAATTAAAAACATTCAAGCTACAGGAAATCCTCAATCACAGCCTACTTAATTCCTTTAAATCAGCAGGTTTAATAAGCACTGATATTTCTTGGTGGTAGCAAATTGTCCAGGAGCCCATCAAGTACAGGGTTGGTAAGGAAGTGGTAGGTGTTGCCTCCTCTGGCTCTCCCAGAGAGCCTGACTAATACTGCCTCATTACCATGGAATTGTTCTTGGCATTGTATGAGCTTCCTGATGTGAGAGAAATGGCACACCAGCCCTTGGCAAACACAGTACTTGGAGCTCCTTTGCTTTAAAGAAATTTTTTGCTCTGGAGGGTCCTGTGGCGTGTCTAATAGAAAAGTGGAGCGATCTTTATGATTGTGATGGTTTTTGTCTGGGAGCTGGTTACTCTCTGCCTCCTTGGCCCTGTGCACCAGGCAGCCCTGACAATATTTAGCCTCACCAGACTCAGTTCATGTAAAAAGTCAGGATACACACAGTGGAGTTTGGTTGCTTGAGGTCTACACCATGGCTGTGTTGCTGCTTCTGTTTCAAAAGCATAACACTGGTGTCATGAGCAGGATGTGCTGCCTTCCCATCATCTCAAACTGTTATGTTTCTTTCTGTCATGGCATATCTTTTACTTTACTTTCCCTGATTGAAAGACTTAAATTATGAAGAACCCATCACACAGCCAGGTAAGTTTTCCAGTTGTTAGCTATAATCTTTACAGTTGGAGTTTGGTTCTTTTTTAATGATTTTTTTTTCAATGACTGCTATTCCCAGTCAGAACTTACATAGCCTCCAACCATCAGGATCTTATCAAGAAAATTCATTAAAAATTTCAACTCCAAACTTGAATATGGTTTTGTTTGCTAATTGAAGTAAATTTCTGCTGTCTGAGGCATCTCTTTGTGAAATAGGGCTTTAACTAGGAATCTAGGATAAGACTTAGCCGGTTGAAGTTGAGTTTCTAGATCCCAAAATTTCTTTGTATTAGTTTACTGAATCCACCCTATTTAAATTGAAGATTCCAGAGGTTTCTGGATTTGGTTTATGCATTTGCAGTATTAAAATAGCACATGGTTGAAGAAGCAGAGATTGATTTGGGAGCAGAATCTGAGATTCCCCTATCTTTGGCCTCCAGTGGCCTTCTGTTCTCTACAGTCCCTTCCTATTGCTGTCTCAGAGCTGGGCATTCCCAGCACTCTGGTGTGGAGAACATGTGGAAATGAACTCTCTCTTGGGTCCACTGGAGATTGAACTTATATCTCTGTGAGCTTGTGTTTTGAAGCAAGGCTGGACGTTTGTGCTCTCTTTTGAACATGTTTTGAGTCATATGCCTAACTCATTTTTCCAAACTCTGGGTAAAGGTCCCTCCTTCAGGAAAATGGGGGTTAGGCTCTGATTGCTGCTGAATAGGGGAGCCTTCTCACTGTGTGAAATTAAATTAATGAAAGAAGATACGATTTCAACTGTAGTTCTGTTTAGATGTACTGCCTAGGATGTAGAACCACCTGCCTTGCCTGTTGCACCTTACTTGAATGTTGCTTGACTTGCAAAGGGAATCCAAATCTTTTAGCTCAAGGCTCAGGGACACAACATTTACAAAAGACCTACCTTACCTATTTTGTATTTTGGAATTCAGTTTTGGACTAGCACTAAGGTGCCTGTTAACTCAATGCCCTTTTGTTGCTGAAGTGCATCTTACAAATTCTGTTTCACATGAAAAGACTTGCATTCATGTACTCCAACAAAACTCTGTGATGCAAAGCAAAGCAGGGCAGGTGAGATTTCAAGTGTTCATTCCAGAACTGCAATACTGACCTGAACTAAAAAGCTTTAGATAAATAAACTTGAAGTATCCATTAGTCTTATAAGCAGAGCATGATGATGCAAATCACATATGCTCAGTTGTTACGTTTCAAATTTAAACTTAAAATGGTGCCAATCACAAGCAGGTGCCCTAGAAAATGTGTATTATAAAATTTAAAAATTATCATCTTGCACACTATTTTATCTTAAAAAGTCCACAGGAGATAGCCTTATTTAAACTACTAGATCCAGAAGTAGAAGATACAAGCTAATTTCTTCATGAATACCAGCAAGTGTTGGTTGATGTAAGGTTTGGTTGGGGGAAGTTTTTTTCTTCTCTAGTTATATTGCCTCATCTGAATGCTAAGTGTGCATTTTGTTCAGCAAGAAAGGTTACTTCCTTGATAGCAGACAGAAGGCTATTATTACTTTTATTCCCCACATCTTGGTCCTTTAATATAAAAAGTCTTTGTGTGAAAATTGGACAGCAAACCACTGAAGTGGGGAAAACAATTTACTGAAGCAATTATTAACTATTGTGTTTATTATTTCAAGAAGTCTGACCACACCCATTGCAGGGGGGAGAGGGCACTGTTATACAGCAGTTAAGAACGATACAGAGATTACTTTAATCTCCAACCGAAGCTTTTACCTCTATTGGCCTCGCCAGAAATGCAAATGTCTTACAAACACCAGAGTGCTCGGGCTTTGTTACTGATTTATGAGGTTTGACTGCTGCGTTTGCCCTATGCCTCTTAAACTCCTGTGCCCTCCCCTTCCTTAACATGAAACTGCTTTTTGTTCCGCAAGTGTGTTTTACCAGTTGTGTGACACACCAAATATCCAATGAATTTATCTAAATAACTTTTCAGTGGAGAGAGTAAAAGAATATAAAGGACTCTCAGTTGCTTAGTTCACCATATTGTCCAGCAAAGTTGCATCTCTGCCCCAGGATAATTTTGTTTTTTCAAAGACTGGGTGTCAGCACAGATAACAAGTTCCTCGTACCTCAGGAATTCCTTTCAGCACCATGACCTTCTTACAGCCAGCACGCAGGAGAGCACACTGCCAATTCAGCAGAATCCCTGGACTGTGGATTTCAAGCCTCTGATTTCTGTTTCTTCTGAAAAAAAGAAAAAAAAAAAAAAAAAAAAAAAAAAAGGAGCAAGGTTTAGAATATATCAGCTTGGGATATCTGTGCAGAACATCCAAACAGAGAGTCATTCTGTCAAGGGATTTCAGGAATTTATTTATGTCAGCTTTGAATGGTGTTCATTGTGCAGATATCTGGTATAAGAAACTGTTACAGTTACTTCTGTGATGAGGTTGCTCTGGAGAATACAGAAACACCATGCAATTTGGCTTCACATAAAAATCAGGCTCTGCCAGAGCCATGTAATTGCTGTATTGCACGGTTGCAAAAGGTGACATTACTTAAAGAATAATTTACAGAAGTATTTTGCTAATAGTGTTTGTGCATTATAAAGCAGTATGACTGTATGTAGCACAAATGCCATGTTACATACTCGGTATGTTTCAGCATGGTAATAATTCTCTAGACAAATAGGATGGCAGGAAAAAATGCTTTGCTGAGGTGCCAGTTTGCGGTTTCTTCGTCTGGCATAAATGAATTAAATGGCAAATGACTTGTCCATTACTGTCAGTATGCCCACAGAAAGAGACTTAGCTGTCTAAGCAAAAATGGAAGCAGATGATGTTGCAAAACTGAAAAGAAATTCATATCATGGAGAAGTAAGGCTGGAAATGTTGTTCTCCTGATTTCAAACATAAAACCAAGGAGGCTTATAATGAAATTAGAAGATGACAAATATAAAAGTCATAACAAATTGATTTTTTGCACAATGTATAATTAAATAATGAAATTTACTGTCAGATCTTGTCATTAGAGCCAAGAATTTAGTGTGACAGGACAAAACCCCTATTATATGGTAAATAAAGCAATCTCATCTCCAGGAACAGAAAACAGAAGAAATATTGAAATGTCTATTTCAGATCTTACAGCAATATCAAATTTATTTAATTTAGAGTTTTGGAATCAGAAAATCTTATTACTGCATTTTTATGTTTTCCCCAGACGGCTGATGCCAGATGGTTTTAGAGAGAATGTCCTGAGGCAAATTGATACCAGGTTAGATTCAGTGTGGCAGTTCCTGTGTCCTCATATCAATTAACTTTTAGTAAATAACCTGTCTGACTACTACTGCCTTTTATCAGATCTTTGAGTTTCTTATTCTGTGCAGTGTAAGTCACCCATGGAAAGTTAAAGCTACAGCTAACCATTGCTTGTAAAATATCTATTGCTTTGGCACAGTCCTCAACTGGGCTGAGGTAACTGTTGGATTTTGTAAGTTGGTGCAGGACGTGACATTTCATATCAGAGGTATTTCCGGCTCTCCCTTTTTAGCCAGAAATGTAAAATGTGTTAAACTTCACATTCTGATGTTTCTTAGCTTTGTATCTGCTTCAATACTTTCTTCTTGCATTTCTTTATCAATTCACTTCTTTCATCTGCTTTGTACTTCTCCATTTGTGTGTCCAGCCCCTGATAGACCTTTTGACATCTAGTCTGGGCAGGCTAGGTTATCTCAGCTTGGTTCTGCAAGTGATATTTCCTCTTTATGCTTCTTGAAATATTACACTGATAAAATTCTAAGAATAGCCATAGTGGGACAGACTGAAGGGCGAGCACACACAGTGGTTCTGCAGGCTACTCTCCCAGCTTCCACCCATTGTCAGCTCAGAAACATCCATAGCTAGATTTGATTCCTGCATAGCTTTTTATATGAATGCACTACATTTTTCTCTCTTAAACTTGTCCATACACCACCTGAACCAATTAAAACCTTTACTGTCTACAACATCCTTTGGCAAGGTGCTCAAGAGGTCACCAACCCACTTTGTTTTGTTCTGAGCTGGCTCCTACTTTCATTAGATGTTCCCAAAATGCCTGTATTGGAAGGGAGAGTAAAGAAATTTGATGCTCTTCCACCCACTCCAGGTTGCTAATGATTACACCGACCTCTGATCCTTGCTACCCCGTTCCATTTCTTCTGTAGAGTGAAGCTTCTAGCTTACTTAGTTGGCCTTTATATAGAAGCTGTTCCACACCTTTCATCATCCTTGTTGTCCCTCTCTCACCCTTTTCCAGTTCTACATTCTTTCTGAGATGTCCCACTTCTGATCTAAATTAAAATATAAACCAGGATGCACTTGCTCCATTTCACAGTGGTGTCCATGAGATCATATATCAAAATAAAAGCAGTGGGAGAAGAGATTCATATAAAGAAATAAGCTGGTTGTTCTCTATCTGCTTTGGGTGCCAGCAGCTTCTGGTCCTGTGCAACTGGGATGCTTTTCTTTTCTTTCTTTCTTTCTTCTTTTCTTTTCCTTCCAGGGACTCAAGGAGAGAGAGGAAATGAGGCTAGATAGGTAACAGCAAACCTCTTAGAAAGATTATTTGCTGTGTCAGATGTACAATGCAGGAAACATTTGCTATTTTCCTGGAAGCTGAAGAGGGAGATGCCAAATGGCCTTCTGGTGTTAATGAACTCTGAGAGCAACTGGATGTGACACGCTGAAAGCTGATAGGCAAAACTACTGGATAATCATGTTTTTATGGCTATGACAAAAACCCCTCACCAACAGGGCATTCAGGACCTTCTTCACAAAATTTTACACACGTTAACTGTTTTTGTCTGTGCTGAATACATTAATTTTTGAGTGTTTCAATTTGCTCAGCCATCTTTATGGTTTTAGCACAAAATATTAGCCCTCTGACAAGCACTGTGAATTTGTTCTTTCCTTCGACATTAGAGTGTTTCAAGACATGAAGACTGGAAAAGATTAATTTATATAAAGTAAGAATACAAATTCTATTGCCATCCAAAACTCCAAACTTTTAGAAGTACTTTTACTCTGTTGGCTTACAAGAAAGGACAAATTCAGAATTAAACTCAGTGCCACTGTATTCATAATTTATCTTTGAGAAAAAGCGCTCAAGGGAAAGACATTTGAAGATGTGACAGCTTATTTGTTGTGATCTCACATCACAAGTCACCCTCTGCTTTCATTCTATCTTTTTTTACAACGCAGCAGAGTATTAGCTCTCACACAGTTTCCCACTTCCCAAGATGTGCCAGACACCTCAACCAAGCCTACTATTATACATCTTAGTTACAAAATTTCAGATGATTATCTGAGTCTTGCAAAACCAAAAATATCCACGAGAAAGTGAACAGAATAAATATAGCTGTTTTAAACGTGTCCGTTGTCAATATGTGAATTCTCAATATGTGAAAAAAAAAAAAAATGGAAGAATATTCTTTTCACAGAACAGTTTGTAAGAGCATGTCTTCTCCAGTCCTGTTCTCCCCACTAAGAGACCTCCATAATGCTTCTTCCCCACCCCCAGCCGCTTCATTTTTGTGCTCCATTGGCTTTTTGACACCAGATGCTGCCAAGCTCTGGCAATTTGCCATTCAGCTCCTGTCCTTGCTGTATTCAGGCAGGAGCACTGCCAGACCTGGTGAAACAGTGAGGAGGGCAGCAGGGGCACACCTTTGGTTGCTTTCTGTTTTTCGAGGGATTTACAAAACATAGTGCTTCAAATAAATGTGGCTACTCGCTGCTGTTTGCTGAAAATTCTGTGTGGTGATGAGGCCAGCCTGCCCTACATGGGCTGCCTGTGGCACCTGCTGGAGCGCGTCAAGAGAAGGGCGATGGAGCTGGTGAAGGGTCTGGAGCACGTCCTATGAAGAGTGGCTGAGGGAACTGAGGGTGTTTAACCTGGAGGAGGCTCAGGGGTGACTTTATCACTTTCTACACCTTCCTGAGAGGAGGTCGTAGCCAGCTAGGGGTTGGTCTCTTCTTCTGGGTAACCAGGGACAGGAAAAGAGGACATAGTCTCAAGCTGCACCATGGGAGATTTAGGGTGGACATAAGGAAGAATTTCTACACCAGGGTAGAAACTGGAAAACGTGAAAGGGTGATTTGACGTTGGAATGGGCTGCCCAGGGAGGTGGTGAGAGGAAAGAGGTGTTTGAGGAAAGACTGGCTGTGGGATTGAGTGCCCTGGTCTAGTTGACAGGGTGGTGCTGGGTCATAGGTTGGACTCGATGATCTCAGAGGTATTTTCCAACTCATTTGATTCTGTGAATCTGTGAACTTGTGAGTTGCTCTGCCACTGCTGATCCCCGTAGACGATCGGCACTGTCGTACCAAAACACGGACTCAAACCCGGGAAGGGCCCGCGGTACGCGCCCGCAGCCACCCAGGCAGGGCGGTGACAGGCCCCGCCCTCCCTCACGGACTACACCTCCCATGATGCCGGGCGGCGGCGGCGCTGCGCGCGGGGGCTGCCGGGGGCCGTGCCGTGCGCGGGGGCCGGCGCCGATGGCGGCAGGCGCAGGGGGCGGCTGAGGGAGCCGCGGGGCCCGTCGTGTCCGTCCGCCGCCGCCACCGCCGCCTCTGCCGGGCCCGTCCTGCCCCCCGCCGCCATGGAGGCGCTCATCCCCGTCATTAACAAGCTGCAGGACGTCTTCAACACGGTGGGGGCCGACATCATCCAGCTGCCGCAGATCGTGGTGGTGGGCACGCAGGTGAGCCGGGCCGGGCCGGGCCGGGCCGGGCCGGGGCGGGCGCGTTCACCGCGCCGAGGGCGAAGTCGGGGCGTCCATCGCGCCCCCGCCGCTGCAGCCCCGCGGCTGCCCCCTGCCAAGGGCACGGGGGGACGCGACAGGACAGGGCGGGCGGGACGCCCTCGGTGGCCGCGTTCCCCCTCCCCCCCTGCGCTCCCTCTCTGGGCTCCGCTGCCTCCCCGCCGCTCGCACGGTGCGGTGAAGCAGCGCCTCTTGCACCACTCGCCCGCCCCTGGGCGCTTCTCGACCGAGGAGCTCCGGAGGGGCTGCGGGGAGGGCCGGGCACCCTTCTCCCGTGGCTCCAGCCCCCCGCAGCGGGGGTGTGGGTGGTGCCGGGGGGCCTGGGGAGCAGCGGCCGCCCCGGCGCGTCGGCGGGACCGCCACCGGGCCGCCCGGGCCGGGGCTTCCCTTCCCCGGCAGCCACCGGGAAGCCAGGGCTGAATAAAAGGGATGTGGTAGCGGAACGGCATCTTGCAGGCGTGGATCGCTTCCCTTTGCTCCCGGTTCTCCTGCCGTTGGGACCTCTTTGTCTTAGCCCGTGATGGGGACGGAAGGTGGGAGGCGAGGCCGGCTGCTGTCGGGTGCAACAGTTGCAACGTGTGTGTCTCAGCCCGGTGGTGCTGCTGCTGGGCTCGGAGATAGCTCAGACCCTTTGGTATCTCTTCAAATGGCATGCTGTTCTCCAGCAGAACTTTTGGCAGCTGAATATGCCTGACCAGAACTGCAGCAGGCATAAGGGAATAGGAAACGAAACGTTAAACAGAACTAAAACTTGAAGCTAATGGATCTGTCGTTCCTGTGGCATTAACAGTATCTATTGAGTGTGCTGTGCTACTAGACAATAGCTTGCCTAGCAGAGACATTAATGCCAACTGCTCTGCAGTCAGGAGTTTCATTATATGGTCTAAAACGTGAGTTGTATGTTTTAAAGCTTGCACGTTGCTGAAGCATGGAATAGCTTTGCTCAAAGCCAGCCACAGTGTCAAACTGGTTGTGAGGCAACCAGCAGTCATTCTATTTTCCCAGTATACATCGGGTAGGTTCACTGACTTTATATCAGCCGCTTAATAGACTAGATCTAAAATACTTGGATTGGGTGGGAGGGACTCTGAACTGGTAAGCTGTGTTAGATACTGGCTGATGTTGGAGCTAATAGGAGTCAATTGCTTTATGAAGACATTTAATCTTCATTACATTAAAATTTATACAAGCAAGCTGTATTTTTTTTTTTTAATTTGTTTCTGTGTTTCAGTTTAGATCTGCAACAGAAAGTGCAGTGCAGAGGTGTGGCATTTTCTGCGTAAGATTAAGAAAATATTTTTTTAAGTTTCACTTTATGAAATGCACTGAAGTGGCATTTTTTAAAAATACTTTGAAGCAGCTTGTTCCTAGTTACTTTTTCCTAAGTGTAAATACTTTTATAAATAAATACTCAGTGCTAAGACAGTATTGACATGCATTTGACTTCAGTGGTCTTTAGTGCTGTTTTCAGTATATTCATAACCCCCCTTGAGTTAGTATGAAATTTCCTATCGTGCCAAAATCAACTCTTTTATAGACTCCAGAAAAATTCATACCAAAATCTCTAGCAAGCTGTATCTTGGGGTTTTTTTTTGTGTTTAGTCAGGGTTGTTGGGAGAAATAAGTCTTTACCCACATGGTAATTCCACAGATGGTTATTTTATGGAATTAGTTTTAATTTAAATAAAGATTTATTCATTTATTCATTTGAAGTTAGTTTATTGCAGACCAGACTTCTGGAGATATCTCAAATGTGGCCCTAGAGCTGATAGTTTTGTTGCTGGAAGCTTGCTGCCTTGGTTTTTTTAAAATGTGCCTTGAGACAATCTTGTTTCTTGGGAAATTTTTGGTTAAGTGTTACACGGCCTTGGCCTTTAGTTTTGTTCACAGAGCTGATTTGTTTGTAGCCTACTGGCATATGCTGTCTTTACTTTTTCTTCTTTGAATAATATTCACAATAAGCAGTTCTAAATTTTGCACCTCCATTTTTCTTTGTAGGAAAGTAATGCTGCCAGTTCCTGTAACTCTGTTAATTGGGCTGTGCTTTTTTCCTTCCAATTTGCCAGTTGCTTTTCTTAAATGACCTTTTTATATATTCAGCAAGGAGAAGAAAAATTCTTTTTTGAGTAGTGCTTGCTGTTTATTTTTCTCACCGATCTCCTCTCTCTCTTCTTTACTCCTGTATTATTTTGTGTTTGTGTCTTTCTCCAGTTCTCATTTATTTTTACTTCTGTGCATCAAGTTCATTCTTTCTTTTCTAGAATATGTAGAACTAGAAACAGTTTATAAGCCTTAATTTAGCTTTGAATGTTTTCTGTTTCCCATGTTCTCTTTGCCCCTCTTCTGTTTTGGGATTGATTTTCTACTGCTCTTGTGTTCTAAGCAATTGTAATGTTTTAATTTTTCCTCTTTCTAGATACTTTTTGGTACTCACTACAAAATATTTCTCAGTAAATTTTAGGCATTCAAATGACCTCTTGCACTTCTAGTTGTTTTCCCATGACTCGGCCATATGAGAATTCCTCTCATTCTCCACATAAATATTGTGTAAGTTATTTAAGTCTCCTAATGCAGGATCTCTTAGGAAAATTCAGGACTCTGCTGGTGATGGAACTCAGAGGACACCTTCCGACTGCCAATTTTTCCTCACTGTTTCAGGGTTTTCCTGCCATTCCCAGAGAGGTGTTCTATTTTTTCCCCAATTCAGTATTTCAGTTCTATTTTTAGAGCTGTATTACTGAGGTGCAAAAAACCCCCATCCATACTGGGAATATTATACAAACAATATTTGCTCAACAGTGCTGTAACACTCAGTGTTCTGACATGTTTTATACAAGTGCTTTGTGATCTGTATTTGTAAGGGATAACAAGGTGGTATCGAAGTGCCTCAACCAAACACATTAAAACTATAATAAAAGGAGGCAAGAGGAAGAAAAGCAATTTGGGTAGTTATCACCTTTTGTATTTTAAGGGTACATATCACAAAAATTAAATGTCTACGCTACAAAAGTGGCCATGAGATTTAGAAAAAAATTTAAAAAACCCCAACCAGACAACAAAATATCTGCCTAGAGGTATGTAAAAATGAATTGTCTGGCTTTTTTCGGGGGAGGTAATTAATTCTTGGAATATCTTCTGGGTTTTTAGGAGTCATCAACCTAGTTATATCCTAGTTATATGAAGCAAAATTCTTCCAATACTGACATTATAAAAACACTCTCTGGGCTTTATTTGCATGTGGTAGTTAATTGAGTTACTTGAGACGTTGTGGGGAAATGGATCTAACAACTAATGAAATTCCCAGTGAGATATTTAAGTGAACCTTCAGGTGTGTGTTTATAGGGTACTTTTTCTTAATATTCAGTTAATACAGTTGCAGGACCTTAAATAGGGAGGTGTAGTTGACAATATTTGACATAGTCTGTTCTGTTGGATGATTCCCTGGGATTGACTCACAGATGAATGTTACATTTATTTCTTTTTTTTTTTCCTGTTTGGAATAAGTATCATGTTCGATATTTCAAGACCAAAGTGCTTTTTTTTGCCAAGGGGGAAGGTTTCTCGATCTGAGATAGCAAATACACTTGAATAAGTGTATATTCTATTAAGTGAGGATGATAACTTGTCTGTTAAGAAGTTCACAGCAATGGGAAGCTACTGTAACAGTCCTGGCTGGGATAAGGAGAAGAATCCAGTGGATGCAAAGCATCTGATTTGAGACTGGCCTCTTGATCTTTAGTTCCAGGCACTGTACGGAGCTTCCTTGACCTTTCCCTGTCAGGCAAACAGAAATTTAAGCTACTTCAGCTGATTCGATGTAGCCTACATTATGTTGGCAAAAAAACAGTTTTAGGTGAAAGAGACTTCAGGAGACCAGGAAAACCCCAGGCTATGTTCAGCTTGGGAATTTCTTTCCTTTTTTTTTTTTTTTTTCCCCACTGGGATTTCAAGCAGATGCAAAAAGACATCTCCACCTACATTTGTAAAAGGGCATGTAACTAGAGCATAACGTCAGCACTGGCTGGGGAGAGCTTGTTTTTCTCCCAAATGTTTTGCAAACTTCTGGGTTTGGTTTTGGTGTTTTTTCTATTTGCTTTAATATCTGACATTTACTGGATCTGGTTTTGGGCGTAACTGTTTTCTTTGTTGCCATCCTTTGCTCGTGTCAAATCATGCCCTGACTGTTCTGGTGTTTGTTTCAGGCAAGCAGCAAAGTGAGGCTGACATTAATTAGCTGTTTACATTTACCAGACATAATATAAGTTTTGCTGGTAATGTTATACAGTGCAAATAACATTTAGTGTTTTGCTGTTTCTTTTCTGTGAAGGGCTCTTTGTGGTTCTGAGTAGCTGCACCTTCTAGGTCCCGAAGGCTTCTATGATTGGAAGGATGGCGTTTTCACTGGGTCTATGTGCAGACTTACTATGGATTAAAATAAAGTAATAAGTCTACTAACTCTGATCCTGCATTTTAGCTCTACAGATTTTTCATATGAAAGCAATAACAAATGTAGTTTAAATGAAGATAATAATTTTGTTTGCAAATGCACGGTTATTTTGGAAGGATAGGAAGAGTGCACAGAACACACAGTTGTTGAGAGATGTGAATGAAGTTGTTTGTGATTCTATTTTTTTTGTTCATTTCCCCCTCTCCTCAGGTTTTTTTTTTTGTTGTTTGTTTGTTTGTTTTTAGTTTGTTTTTCCCTACTTATTGCCAGGCCAGGGTCACGTTCATCTTCTGATTGGCAATTATCTTTCATAGAAAACCTGTAGTTAATTAAACCAGATGGATCTTGTATGCTGTCCAGCAGGGACAGTGCAAAAGAAACAAAGTTTTCAGGAAAATGAATGGCAAGAGTATTAAAGCAGACAGCCCAGGGAAATGTTTCTCAGAATCTGGAGAGAAAATGGCTGTGAAGTTCTTGAAAAATCCCCAGATCTCTGTTGTTGAGAACTTTTTAAACTGGAAGATACAAATTGGCTTTATTTTGGCTCACTTTACTGCAAGTCATGAATTTAGTAGAATAAGGTCAGTTTATCTGGCTTTTTTGATATGTGAATCTTCAAATACTCATTTGGCACGAGTTAGATATGGTGTAAATACAGGATTTCTGCAGAATTTTGACTGAACTGGGCCAGTCCTGCCATTCCTTACTATTAATACATAAGCTGTTTTATGTGGAGGTAGTTCCTGTGACTTCAGTTTCTTCCTGAGTGATTCAGGAAGGTTCTCTATTCAACTAAATGGGGAATGGCCTGAAGGAACAACATCTTGTCATTCAGACAAGGTCTTTCATAGTGAAATGTATTTTGCAACAATGAGCAGTGCATTGTGCTGGTTTTGCTGCTTTCTCAATTTGGGATCACCCTGTTAATTCTTCTGCATCTTTTAGAAGTGTAATTTTGTTTCAAATGGTGTGTTAAAATAATACATCGTGCCCTGCTTACAGCTTTAACATTCTCTTCTGATAAGTAAATAAGCTTTTAAATTTGTTAGCTGTATAGAACCAGCCTAGCTTGGGGTGTTCCTAGTTTGAATAGGAAAATTTTGTCATAATAGCTGTTCCAAGCAAAGCAGTTCCCTTGTGGAACTGCTCTGGAAATGCATTGTATGCTGACCTTTTATTTCAGAGTAATTCATGTTTGCAAATAAGAAAAGAAAAAAATATATTGCTGCTCTTTAGTTCTAGCATGCTGAACTCTTCCAGGGTAGCTACTGCAAGTAACTTCTTTTCAAAGCACCTATCTGGGTAATATTCCTGTGGATGAGATCCTAGCAAGAATGCATTAGCTTCTATTTCCCAATAATGGAATGAAAATTTAGTGAATTGTTTATGTATATATTGCTAAGGGCATGATTTAGCCAGGAGGACTTTTATAGTTCCTGTATGACAAAAACTGCAGAATTGCCACCATTCCACCTTGGGTGTCAAAGCAGATGCATTGCCTTTCTTAATAGAATTCTTCAGTAATTATTAGGTCTCTGAGAAATCTTTCCTGCTTCTCAGCTCCTTACTGTCATTTGCAAATACTTGTCATCATTGTGCCACTGAAAAGTCATAGAGAATACTGATATCACTGCCCCTTTATTTTCTTGTCCTGTCCTGTAGCAAATCTGTGTTGTGCTGCAGGAGTTCTTTGCCTTTGTTTACTATTTGATGAGATAATACAAAAATTATCAGTTTATCCTAGCAAAAGTAATGAGCTAAGTTTTAGATCCCTTTCAACTAATTTTCTTTTCGGAAGTTTTCCAGTACTTTAGTGGATGTGTTTCCTTACAAAGGTTTTTTTCCACAGGTGCATTGTGCATTGGTTCCACAAAGAAATGATGAAGTCCAAAGGTAGACAAAGAAAGGCAGGAGATTCTTGTGAGATGACTTAAAAATCTGGTGTAGCTGATACAAGTCCATTATAATTTTAATAATATTTAATAATATTTGAAATAGCCAACAGTCAACTGTTCACACTGTCAACTGCTCAATCTGAGCAAATGACTATAAGAAATCTTGTGGTTCTCGTGCATCAGTGAGACTCCAGGTGAGTTTTGTGTTTACTGCCTTCTTGCTGTATGGACTTTGTAAGAATAAAGAGTAGACTTTGCTTATTTACGGAGCAGATTGGTGAGACCCAGTGAGTTACAGGATACCCTCTAAGGACAACCTCACTGAAGCACAAAACAGCAGTCCATAAACTTGCTTGGGAAAATGAGCAGAGATGTAAGGAGAGCAGTGTGGGGAGAACTCATGACTGAGCTTCAACACAGAAGGCTCATGCAGGAGGTAGAAGTGAGGACAAGCTTGCTCAAGGGTATAAAAATACTGCTGCATATGTGGAGATGTAGTAAGAAAGCCAACATGACTGGAAAGGGACATCAAAGGCAACAGGAACTTCCAGCACTGTATCAGCTATATCTTTTAACTGTATCATTTAAAAAAGAAAAGAGAAACGAGGGAAATAACAGACTTGCTGTTGACTGTGACAGGAGATTTAGTGACAGCAAATAGAGACAAGGCTGAGGTACTTGATCCTTTCTTTGCCCTGGTCTTCACCATCAGAGTCTTCTAGGCCTTTTTACCTGTAGGTGGGGTTCAAAGTGGAGGGTAACCATCAACAGTGCAAGAAGATTGGGCCAAGATTCTCTTCTCAATATGGAGAAAACATCTTTGCATGCTGCGGGGTATAAGGTATGAGTCTCCTAAAATAGGAATGTTAATAGAGTACGGAAGCCAGTGAAGTAAATGTTTGAGATGAATGGGAATGGCTGCTGATAGTGTTACTTGAAAATTTTCAGTAGAGTCTCTTCCTTTTGGCTTACCAGCAACCCTGAAGTGTTTCTGAAAGTGACATCTCTTCCTGTTAATGAAGCTGGATAATTATGAAGTCGTACGCTGCTCTCTGCTGCTTCTGAATTCCTGAAAAATGTGGTCAGTAAAACAGCAGATTGCAACCCACATTTTCTCATAAAAATTAGTGTAATGGATGGGAGCAAATGGCTTTTGATACTTAGATGCACAGAATTGAAATATACAGGGACAAGTAAAGAAGAAATGAAGGATGGGGAGGCAAAAGCAAGTTCATGACAACTGTTAAAAGTAGAGATGCTGGCTTTTTGGAGTGGATCACAGTTCTTACAGTTTGCAGCTTCTAAATTTGTGAGAGTAAGTGCACAGTTGTGTCCCAGTGATTCTGCCCTTCATCTTTAATTGCTCTAGATTAACCTGAAGATGATGTTGATGAAAATTAACATACAGGTGTTAAGGAGGCAGTGAGAAAGCTGATAAGATTTCAACACACTCTGGCAGTATAAATAATGTAAATAAAGTACTTAAGTCCTGTGTGCAATCATCTCATCTTATCTTAGCATTTCTGGGGAAAATGGTTTTATCATCCATCAAACTTAGGTGCTTATCTGTGAGACTGATGCTGTTTAACAGAGCAGAGTGTTAAACACTCAGCAGTGGAGGTTTGACATTAGGGTTAAAGAAGTGACACATGATGTTCCTGTATTTGCCCATTTGTTTTCTAAGCAATCTGTATAAAGTTCCTCTGTATATCACAGTTGATAGATATTTCAAATTAGAATCAGATATTAAGATCCAGAGGAAAAATCTGACTGATCTGCTGTGAAAGGTTAGAGTTTGTTAATGCTTTTCCGGACCCATCATGAAGTGAATCTATGGGTTTCTGCCCACACTTAAAATCGTGATGAGCAATGCAATGAGATGCCAGAACAAACGTGATGCTTCTGCAGACCCATCACCAAAAATTCTGTGGTACCCTTGGTCGTCAGTATTAGTCTCTGTCTTCACCTGTTGTATGAGGGACTGGCTGAACTGATTTTGTATTGTTAAGAGACCCACATCCCTCACTTTCTCCTGCTGGCAGAAAAAGATCAACTTCATGTTTGCTGCTTTCCTGACCGTGCCCCCAGACAATTCTTGGTAATGGATGTCGATGGAACCCAGATTAAGGAGTGTGTCATCAGATAATGTATCGTATTCCAACAACAAATTGCTTTAGTTGGGATTGTAATGCAATTTAAAATAAATTTCCTGATGTGTGGAGTACTGTAATGTCTCATTTAGTGTATGACTTCACATTTGCAAAGGATCCAGATCGTTCCTTCTCCATCCAGAGATAACTGTGGGAGTGGTGTAAGACACAGTATTTTAGTTCTATACATGGTTTGGTGTGTGCCCATTTTAGCTTCCTGCATTCCTGCTCCTTTGGAAAGACCAATGAGCAGTGCAGCAACTTCTCCCATGGATTTTGGTTTCCTGTCTTGATGAGATTCTTGATAAGGAGCTATTTATTATGGGATTTATTATCCCTTATGTGCTTGGATTATATGTTCAGGAGAAGCCACTTCCTCTAAGTCTCACCTCCAGCCCTTTGAGACTGAGTGATAATTTTATCCATGTGTAAGAAATCTTGCTGAAGAGATCACAGAATCACTGAGGTTGGTAGAGATCTTCAAGATCCTGTAGTCCAACCATCAATCCAGCAGCACCATAATCACCCCTAGACCATATCCCCAAGTGCCACATCCATTTTGATGTTCAAAATGTTTTTAATCAATGAAACCCTGGTGGGTTTTGGGTTTGGTGTTTTTTTTCAATGCAGCTGATGAACCTTTATAATCGCTCATCTTTTTGAGCTAGCATTGCACTTCTTTAAAACAAGTTAAGAAGTGGTTTGTTATTTGTCATCACTGTGAAGTTTGGTTTTTTTCCACAATCTGTAATACCTATAATTCTTCAGAAGTGTGCCAGACAGGAGCTCTCTCATGGAGGTTTCCAGAGCTAATTCATGCTTTGGTCAGGTTGTTTTTAAGTTTCTTTTTGGTAAGACTTCAGTGCCCAATGGTCTGTTAAAAGCTCCTTTCAGGGAAAGTATCTGAAGTTGATTTGGAGAAGATCAGTTAAAGAAGAAATTGATTAATTACTTTCTAGGGGAGACTTCTAAAGGAAAAAAAAATCTTAGGTGGCTGTATTTCTGTTTCATCTGACCCTGGTCCTTCTAGACCAGTGAGCTCACTGCTATCAAATTTGTAAAACTGGAAGATAAACATAATCCACACTGATTTATTGTTCATCTGTTGAGACAAATGATATTTTTGATAAAATAGCTTTTTTTTCTGTTCGAAAAAGCATATACAATAAGATGATAGAATGAAAGAAGGCTTTAATTTGTTGTTTAGATTTTCTATGGGTTTGACCTTGTATTTTAGTATTTATTTTGTGCTTTTGCATACAAGTCCTACTTCAATAGATTCTAAGGCTTTCTTAATTATTTTACTCTGTTAGCAGAAATGTCCTGTCTGATAGTGATATATTGCTTGGTCTCTGATCTAATTTTCATTTTTAGAAAATGTCACTAAATGTGCAAGATTTAAAGATATTCATCACTGCTTTTCTCTTATGTTCTGAGGTTGTATACTCATTACTTGAAGTCTCAAGTCTGTTATTTCAGAACTGGTAGGCTGAGTGGAGGTTGTATGGCAGTAATGCACATTCCAGCTGCCAGAACCATCTGTTGGTTTGTGGGGTGGGATATTTTAAGTTTTTGTGTTTTGTTTGGTTGTGGGTTTTGTTTGTTTGTTTTGTTTTGTTGTTTTGGTTTGTTTTTTTTTTTTTTTTTTACAAGAATTGCTTGGTAGTAGCACTAATATAGAAACATTTCATAGCTGGTGGCAGTGACTGTCAGAGCAAGTTGTTTTTTGACTTTCCACCTGCAGAAAACTACAAGAGTTTAATACAGTTCTGTTATAAAAAACAGAATCTCCTCAATCAGACTTTCAGAGTATTATGTTGACATTGCTGGATCTCTTGTTTATTGTTAGTTTTAATATGGTATTGGTCTTGAATCACTTTTAAAACCCATATATTCACATCTGCTTGTGGGACCAATTCTGCATTTTATACAACAGTGCTACAGGAGAACACTTTAAATGTAGACAGTTAAAGCCTATTAGTAATTTCACCACCTTAAAGTATTTCACAACTTTTTACTTTTCGTTGTTATATGGACAGATATTTGCAGTCAATTAAGTTGTAAGTACCTAAATATATACACAGACAGAGTGTGGGAGGGCACAAAACAATGTTTGTTTCTGTGTTTAGAGTATAAAACAATGTCTGCGCTTACAAAGCTGATACAAAACAAAAACCCAAACGCAAAATCAAACCTCAAACTGAAAGGAATATGAGACTGTAACAGCTTAATATACTCAAGTATACATAATTAATATCTCTTTGTGTAATTTTGCTGTTGGTATTAACAGGGTCACCCCATGTTAATTTAACAAATACTAACAGGGAGTTAAATGCTTTAGTTTATAGAGTAAAGTTTTACTGAAAGATGTTAGAAAGTTACATAATACATTTTGCCTTCTTCATAATGCTCAGAAGGAAATTCTGTCTTGTATCTGGAGAGTTCAATATTTGTGGTAGAAAATGCTTAATAGGATACGATTTTTTCTGAAAAAAAATTTTAAGTATTTAGTTTCTCCTTAAGAGATAGAAATATATCTATCTACATGTTTTTTAGGTGTCCCATGGTTTTTAAATATCCCGAGTGGGTTTAGGCAGTTACTGGTTTGTAGCAGACTTGTATCCTTCAGTGCGTGTTTGCAGGTTAGATGAAAGCAAACTAAAATATCACAGCATTTTTATGTTTAAGAACGTAATGTAGCTGTATTCCAATTTTCAGAGCAGTGGAAAGAGTTCTGTGTTGGAAAGTCTTGTGGGAAGGGATCTGCTCCCACGAGGTACTGGAGTTGTCACCCGGAGACCCCTCATCTTGCAGCTGGTGCACGTTTCCCCAGAGGATGGTCGGAAAGGAGCTGGAGATGAAAATGGTAAGTGTGATCCAACAGTCTGTTTTGCCTTGTTAGAAAGAGACTTAAAAATCTTTCTTGTTTCTTTAATTGAAAAATCAGTAGTTGTCTTAAAACTCAAGTGTATTTTTTTAAAAAATTGCTTGGAAGGAAAAACGGCTGTTGTCATAATCTGTTTTGTCCATGTAGCAAATGTCATGAAATCAAAATCTTTAGGACATTCAAAATATCCTTTATGTTTTAAGCTTTCCTGTTCTTAAGAAATGCTTTTGAGAAAAATAGACCAAATAAAGCATTTCAGTTATTAAGCTGTGTAGAGTGTAGAGAACATGATTTTTTTTGCGTGTGTTTTTCTTTCCCTCCTGTTTTGTTGTCTAAATAAGGTGTTTCATTCAGAGGATGAGTGACTTTTTAGAAGGAGGTTGGGAGTTAGGTAATCTCTTGAATGGAGCAGAAGAAGGAGGAATGAAAACAAACTTGTAGTAGGTGCAAACAGGATTTAATGGGCACATTCTGTAGCTTACAGATGCCACCTTACTGGGCTGCACTGGGAGTCCAAGCACATCAAGGACAGCAGTTTAAATGTTCTGAGGCTGTCCAGTTTGAACTTTATCTTCTATAGTGTTTCTATATTATCCTTCATCAGATCAAGAAAGTGATCTCAATTATCCCTTGGGACTTTCAGTTCTCATTCTATACCAGCTGATGCTCTTGATCTTAGGAAAGAGCAGCAGGGGCATATTGACCTTCAGATTGTAAGATAAATCGTAGCTTTTTGATATAGACTGTAAAAAGGGCACAGATTTTGTTGGTGTAATAAACTTGGGGCTATAATCATTAATTCTCATTGTGTTTAAATTCTTCTGAATTTATTTCTAATGACAATAAGTCAAGATAGTTCTTTACAGTATTTGTTTTCCTGCAATATTTTTAGCCTCTGGTTTCTGGAGAACAGTTACTAACACTGTGCCATTTTAGAAGTTTAAGCTCTGTCTTTGTTATTGTCACAAGCAGAGAATAAAATTAGGGTTCATAACGATTAAGAACTTTTAGTGTGCAATCCATGTGAGAGATTGTAGGACAATTCAGGTTGGAAATTATCTCAGGTGGTCTCTAGTTCAGTCTCTTCCACAAAAAAGGGCCAACTCTGAACTCAACACCAGTTTGCTTGTGTCTTCATCCAGTTGGGTCTTGAAAACCTTCAAGGGTGGAGAATTCAGTCTCAGGGCAATCTTTTAGAAATGGCAGATTTGCTCTCTCTAAATGTAGTTTTACACTGCTTGCATTGTGCAGTGTATAGTTTCTAGTACTTTTCAGAATGCTTTGGTTCTGAGTTGTAGGGTAAAATACTGCTTTGTTCTGCTCTGCAACTTTACAGGTATAAAAGGTGGGTTTGTAATTAAAGTAATCTGAGTCAAGGCAGAGCCTTTCTTTTGTAGGTTGCATTTGATCTGAGGCTTCGGCTTTTAAATTTAAAATAGGATGATGATATTACTGCATAAGGATGTTGGACTAAATTATTTAAGAGGCCTATTTAGTTTTGTTTTTTTTTGGAAAAAAATCAATATGCTAGATATACTTGTTATAATCTCATCTTGTTGTTCCTGTGGGAGAGATGTAGGCTTGTTTAGTAAGAACAGAGGAACCTTTATGACTTACCAGTTGAGTTTGAAATGTCTCTTCTCTCCAGAACTCAGGCAAATCATGGTCTAAATGGTTTTGTCACTGATCTAGTTTAGTGTCCAGATTGTCCTGTCAGATCTGAGAAGATGGGATCAAGTAGCTTGGAAAGAAAAAAGGATGACAACCTCTTATCCTGGCTGTGCTGCCTGACATTGTAATAAGTCACTATGCCATTAGAGGTCATAATTTTCTTTGTATGAGGGGGATGCTGAGATAGGGTTGAACATGTGTTTGGGATTTCCCAGAGGGAAATAGTCTTGCAGAAAAGGATTTTGTCAAGATGAGGAGTTTCTTTATATATTGAATATTGGACAAGCGAGTATCAGTCTTGGCATGCTGCTTTCTGATGCTGGTGTTGAACTCTCTGTATGTACAGATACTTCTATACAGCTGTCTCTGTGACTTCTGCTTTGTGGTTGTCACCTTTATCCATCCTAATGCTTGCTCTGCATATCTATTAGTATTGTGTATTAACACAGCCATTTAGAAATCGCTACTAGTCTGTGATTCTTACAAGTTTAAATTTTACCATTGTTGGAGTGTTTGCATCTTCCCTGCTTTTAACACAAAGCACTTCTGACTGCTGTGCTATGTGTTTGAGCATGGACAATTGCCTTGTCTTTATGGCTATGAAGGAAAAAACTGTGTCTCTCCAATGGCTTAATTTTGGCATCTGATGCATGTGAGCTGTCAACGACTATCAGTTCATATCAGTTTAGGGGGTTTTGTTGTGTTGGTTTGGAAGTTTTTTGGTTTTGCTTTTGGATTTTTTAAAATTTATTTATTTGACTCTTGGGAGCACATTGGAAAGATTGTTTAGAAAAATTGCAGCCAGACATTTGGACTACCTTTAATTTTCTAATATGCAGCACTAAAGATCATCCTTGCTTTTCCCTCAAAGTCAGGAATGAGCTATGGGAGACGTTTGTACTGTGGTTGCTACAATAAATCAAGACAGTCAGAAAATAATTGAGATAATTTTTCAATTACATACAAAATTTTGAGTTTTCATGACATGATATTTCAGAAACTGATATATATATTCTAGAGAGATGTGTGTGATCTGGCCTGAAGGAAATGTTCTCATTGTGCTTTTGATGTTTGTTAGGCTCTAGTGATTCAGCACATATGGTGTGTTTGATGTGGTGATACCACACTGGGGTGTTCTCTGATCCAATTGCAAGACAAACAGGACTTAATCAGAGAACTGGGCCTGGTCTTGTGAATTAATAAATTGGTCTTGTAGTAAAGCCTATTCTGGTAGTTTACCCGTTGGCTCAGAAATAGAAAAGAAGAGGGAACATATCAATGGTCAATTAGTAAATGTTTATAGGTTTTGGGGTTTTTTTGGTCCTAAGATAGGAAACTGAACAGTGTTCACATTCTGAACAGATAGAGTTGATATGGAACACAGGAGTAATTAATACAGATCTGTTGCTTGATAAATCAGCACTGTTTCGTCAGCTTTTTTGCTCTGTACTTCAAAGAGGAATCTCTTACCCCCAGCTCCAGAACAGTGTGACCTGCTTCGTTGTACTTGGCTTTGCAGAAGCACAGGAGAAAAAGTTTGCAATCCAGTTGACGTCAGGGATGGAAAAAATGGTCCAACACGCAGAAGGGATTGGAAGATATGTGCATGCTTTTTTCACAAGTTGGCTTTTTATTTTTTATTTAGATGAAGAGAGCTAGGAAAGGATGAGGCGAGGGGAGAAGGAGTTCAGATGGTCACCTTCTGGATCCAGCAGCTGTGAAGATATGGAAAACTAAAAAGCTAGGAATTTAGTAATTGGGAAGTTCTCATTGCCACACTGCAAAAAATCTTCTATAGTGGTGGCTTTTTATGACCCTGAAGAGTTTCTCTGTGCTCCCATTGTGTATGAATAACATTTCTACTGCTTTAGAAAGGGAGAGGAGATAAATGAATAACTAAAGTTGCTAAACTTTGTACTGTATTTGAGCTTCTTAAAGGAGTATTGTAGTGTAGGATGTAACAAGTATAATTTGGTGGATGGCAGTCCTGAGAAAAATACTGTAATATGTCTAGTTTTCCTGTGTATTATTTAAGGCTTTCAGGTCTTACTCGAAGATGTGAAAAATCAGAAAAATAAATATGCTTGCTTTATTTGGGAGACATGGTGGTTTGTTTGTTGTTGGGTTTTTGTTTTCTTTTTTGTTGTTTTGAAGTTGCTTGTTTTGTTTGTTTTTTGTTTTTGAAAGGCAGGATCTGTTTGTTCTTAACAGCCATTGTCTTAATAATTTCTTAAAATCTCTAATACTCATTTTTATAATGACCAAGATGTCACACTTTTATCTAGCATTGACTCTTGAATGTAATCACATAATTAATTCACCTCAAGGTTTTGCCTGAAAAGCTTCTAGAAAGTAACATAACTAGGAGAAAACTGATTTACCAGTTAAAGTAATGATAAAAAAAATGTTTTGCATGTAAACCAGAACACTTGAGTTGTTGAATGTAGGCTAATTAAAATATTTTCTCCTTGCCTTGAGCATCCTTTCATTTAGAGCAATGCAAATTCTTTGTGTAAAATTAGATCAATTGGGAAATTTTTCTGTAGGTGTTAGCAAGTTAAAATGCAATGTCTCTGACTTGAGTGCATCTTGGACCATTTTTTTCCATCCCTGACGCCAACTGGATTGCCAGGTTTTTCTCCTGTGCTTCTGCAAAGCCAAGTACAACAGAGATATTCACTATACTGCACTCTCCTGTTCTGTCCCTTCGAAGATATTTTAAGAAGTTAATAGATTATACTGAAAAAACTCATTTATTTATATGTAGAACCAAGCCTAGTACGTAGCTGCAAATTCATATGCTCCTACAAAGCCAGTAATTTAAGACTAAAACAGTGTGTCCGAGAAGGACATCATCTCCTGAGGAGGGACAGAACAGGAGAGTGCTTGGTCCATACCTCCCTAATGTAGCAGTGGCAGTATATTGCTGTATATTTTTCTTCCTGGCTTTATGCCTCTCTTTGCTCTCTTGGATTTAATTTTGAAGAGGAGATGAGCAATGCAATCCTGAAGACACTGTAGTTTTTTCCTATATGTGCATGTTGCTTTATTTCCTCTGAAGAGGAAATAAGCTAAACCTGTATAATAACCTGTAATGAAGGAATCCTTTCATTTTGCACTTCCTTTGGAGACTGAGATGTAATTTTGCCTCTTTACCAACCAGGACAAACAAAAGCTTCCTCCTAACGATGGTTTCTTACAGCTCATGTGCCTGTGGAACAGTAAGGATAAAAGTTTGGGGTATAAAAGTCTGTCCTTGATGGATGCAGTCCATCCAAATCAGCATATTTCCATTGATGATACACATGCCTTTGACTTACTCATCTGAGCAAGACATTAAAGTAACTCTCCAGATGTTCTGAACTTTCCAGACGGATGAGGTGATTGTTGCTGTGCTGTTTGCATTTTGTACCAACCAGGCACTAACCAAAAATATCTTAATCAGTTTGTTTTGATTCTTGCACTTTCGTGCAGTTGTACAGACATGACATAAAAATAGTTGTAAATTCATCAACAACTCTTCAATGACTTTTTTTTTTTTTTTTTTGGTAATGAGATTTCCATAAATACTTTGAGAAAATTTAAGGTTGAGAAGGGTGATATCTATGTTGTCTCTTCTTAAATCTGTCTCAGAACTGATGTAATTGTTTAATGGAGTCTTAGAAATATTGATGCAAACCTCAGATTTCTTTCTCGTACGGTTATCTTACTTCCAGGACATTACAAATATTGTCTTACTCTTTTTGGTTCTTACCATGAGTAAGTGTTGAGAAGCATTTCACCAAAGAAGTTCAGCTTTGTGGAGCCCTAATGGTGCTGTTTTCTGTGCTGAGATAAATAAAACGTCGTGAGCTCTTGGAATTAGGTGAATGGCAGCAATAGTCGTCATCCAGTAAACTAGTTGTACAGAATATCTGATATGCATCATTTATCTGTGTTTATTTAAAATCTTATTTGTGTGCATAGTGTTAATATGTTACATGCTCTCATCAGTACTAGAATAGCATTTACATCTGTCTGCATGCACTTTTGTGATCTTTGTAATAGAATCTGGTACTGAAAGTTAATAAAATGCTATATTAATTATGATGTTAAAAATGTTAAATACCATTCAATGCTGTTTCTCTTTAACTGCAGACCCTGCTACATGGAAAAATCCAAGACACCTTTCTAAAGGTTGCCTTTATCCACTTGCTTTTTCTCCCTTCACATAAAATGCATGTTTATATACACTAACCACATACATTTCATGCCACGTTATTGTTGATTACACTTTTCTGTTTACACTTCAGCTCCTGTGTTGATTGATTATTTTGCTGAGTCTTGTGATCTGGTTGATTTTTAGTTTTCTGATCTTGTTGCATTAGAATGAGATGATTTTTGCTTCTCTTCTGTGCCATTGTTGCTTCATAGAGCTTCCTGCCCTTTGAATTCCCAAATCCTTTAAAAAAAAAATCTTTGTTGATCAGTATCTTGAATTTCAACTTAAGTGAAAAGAATGTTTTGAAAGATGACTTGATCGTAGGTAAACTGTGTGTTTGCCAAATAGCCAGATTTCTGGTAGACTATTCTTCTAGAGCAGACTGCTGTGTCAGGGAGCAGAGAGGAAACGACCATAAACTAAAAATTGGAAGTAGAATTTACCACTAGTAGTTGGAAACCTAATTGAGAAAGTGTGAATATCTCAAAGTGTGACTCAAATCTGCTGCCTGTGCTACGAAGCAGGAATTTACAAAACCTCCTTTGCTGTTTCTGGGTCTGCTCTTGCACAGCCCCCAAGTAATTCTGGACTTAGGTGGTGACTGACAAGAGTGAAGATGTTTGGTCCTTGACAGATTTGGGAAGAGACATGTTCTCCTACGGCTTCTTTGTTATGCAGAATTCTTATGTATTTTCTGTTTGCTTGGTTTTGGTCCTACAGGTTTTTCTAACGTTTTCTTTCAGCTGAAATTTGATCTCACTTGCATGGTAAAAGAAAAGAAGCTACAAGCCATCTTTTTTTTTTTTTTTTTCCAGGTTTTTTAAGCTATTGCTAATAATTCTTTTGTTTTCTGTTACGAGCCGATATTTAATGAACTAGACTGTTTCTGAAAGATTGCAGGACAGCTGATTGTCTCAGTCACAGTTTGGAAGGTGGACCTTGTGTAAGAGAGACAAATTAAACATAGTAATGAGATGCAATGTCTCAATAAGCAGAATCATAATTGTATTTATACTGAGCTATATAACATCTAACTGTAGAAAGCTAACTAATTTTTCTTTTACTGCTTGAAAAAAATAAAATCACATTGTAGCTTTCAACAATCAGGCTCTTGGAAAAATGTTATTGAACACTGAAACATCTACTTCCTCTTCCTCATGTATCAATTCTTTGTTTTCAGAGGTAGATGCTGCAGAATGGGGTAAATTTCTTCATACCAAAAATAAGGTATGTTTACTCTGATGATGGAGTAGCACTGTCACTGTCATAAATATGCATATGTACATAATTCTATTATCTCTTTCCTTGACTTTCCGGAAAAGGAGATTATTCTGCCTGTTACAGAATATGGTAGAGTACTGAGTCATTTCAGTCCACTGAAGAGTTGGCAACTTCAGAGATCTATTAGAAAGCTATGAAAAAGAAGGTCGAGGAGCAGAAACTGAGATGACCAAGGACTTAAATAAGAGAGTCAAAGCTTAATTCTTTGCTTGAAGAAAGTCATATTTTTGTTGGCAGATGAATTTCATAAGTATTTATTACTTAAAACAGTCCTAGAAATGGAAGGAAACCTAGAGAGAATTGCAGAGGGAACCTGTGCAAGGGTAGCTCTGTGCTAACTTATTTTGGGTTGGTGGAAAAACAGTTTTGACAAGAGCGGAAAAATGTGAAAATGAAACTCTGCCCTTATTCTTCGTTCTCTTCAGGATGAGAATGGGTTCAGGCTACATGTTTTTTTAACTTTAAAGGATTGCAGCTAGATTCTAAATGGAATTAAGTGTCTGCATTCTCTTTAGGTGAACACTAGTTAATAATGTGGCTGACATTGATGCATAGTAAGTGCTAACAATTGCCATCTCACAGTATCAGTCAACAGATTAAATACTAAGATTCCAATTTCTGCATTTTTTAGCTCTGATGATTCCTGTTAGCATCAGCTGAAGGGTTAATTGTAATTCTTATTTTTTCTCATATTCTGTATACTTAGGAGAGTTATTTGCTGTCTCTTGGAGAAGAGAGCATTGTTTTTCATTTAGGTAAGTGGATGCTGTCTTTGATTTTTAAACATTTTGTTTCGTCCTTCAGATTTATACAGATTTTGATGAAATTCGTCAGGAAATAGAAAATGAAACGGAGAGGATTTCGGGAAATAATAAGGTAAATGTGATGTCCATCTTTGTCTTTCTATAAATTCTCTTGCTGCTTAAACCTTTTTTTCAACAGTTTTGGCAGCTAGAAGTGAAAAGCATTTTACCTGTTCTAATGAAGAGCACAGCAATGCTGCTTGCTGTCTTGACATTTTTTCACTGTGTCCATGAGATAAATGACTTCAGATAAAAGACAGACAATTGTTGATTTACTTCAAACTTGTGTAATAATAGTGCAACAAAAGAACTTTTAGTTAAACTTGCTTTCATTTTTCCACATATATGGCTTAATGTGTAATTATAAAATTGAATATTCTATTATTGCATATGTCTATAATCACTCACATACAAAAGCTTTCTTGCATTTTATGATGGAGAAAACAGGGCTACTGCCAAACACAAAGAAATTAGTTGACAGATGTGTCTGGCTGCTTTTCCTTACCATGTAGGTGTACGATGAAAGTTTTTCTAGTATGTAACTAACTACAGCTTTTGGTTTTCTAAATGATGCATTTAAATAACCCAGTACAGTAATTATTTTTTATTATTAATATATTTTTAGGGGATCAGTCCTGAACCTATTCATCTTAAGATTTTTTCAGCTAATGTTGTGAATCTGACTCTTGTGGATTTACCTGGAATGACAAAGGTAAGATGCAGAATCCTTCTTTTCTGGCTCACTGTGAATGGTCTTTTTGAAAGAGGTGTGCATGTTCACTCTTTGGCATTATCCTGTATTGTTAGATAGACAGCTTTCCTCAGGTTTAAATAGTGTTAAGTAAATTTGGCATGTCACTGTCTTCTGGTGTAAGGTTTGAGTTTCTGATGCTCTGTGCTGATGTAAGAGGTAGAGTTGCTTAAGGTCTTCCACTTCCTATATACAACCCATTGGAAGTGTTGTGTGGGCTGCACGTTCCTTTTCACAGAAGAAGTAGCACTCCAAGTCCCAGAGCTGCTCCTGCAGGGAGCTGAGCATTTGGCAAGTTTAAAAATGTTTCCCACATTGCTTCTCCAGAAGTTGCCACGTGTGTTTTGTGTAAGAAGTTGTATAAAGTGAGGATACACTAGAGGAAATGTTGAGGTTCTGTTTGTTCAGGTTTCATATGGAATAATTTTCTGTGGCATGAAGATGACAAGGTGACTTCTTTCCCTGCCTGTGCACACACCCCCCTCCCCCACTCTGCCAGTTGTGCCAGTGGTTCTTGGACACCAAGTGTCACACAGGCATGAATACACAATTTTGAACAGTTCTGTTTTGCTTTTCTCTAGGTGCCTGTTGGTGATCAGCCTAAGGACATTGAACTTCAAATAAGAGAGCTAATCCTTCAGTTCATCAGCAACCCGAACTCGATTATTCTGGCAGTCACAGCTGCTAACACAGACATGGCCACCTCAGAAGCACTTAAAATAGCACGTGAGGTGGATCCAGATGGTAAGCAGCAAAACTGGATGCTGCAACTCAACTTATTCTTTAAATTAGACTCTAAAATAAAACTGAAGTTGTTTGGGCAAAGTGTAGTAAGAAAAGCAAATGTCACCATGTTTCCTAGAAAATACGATTTTTATATTTTCTTAAAAACTGCTTGCTGCAGTCTCTGCAACTCAGGAAATGCTGGGTTGAATTAATATCTGACAGATTTCTGGCTTATGAACATGTGGTCAAAACAGTTACTTCTGTTTTCACAGCAGCAAATGGCTTTACAGAATATTGGGGATTTTAGTAGTCCACAGAGGTCTGTTAAGGCAACTTTGAGTTTTATTGTCCAGTGTTATTTATTTTAGTAGAGAAAATATGCCATCCTGTTCTGCAGGTAGTAATTGACTGTCTAGCTGTTAGTTTAGGGACTTTAGTAAGATTAGGATTAATATATACTGTTAGTATCCATTTTGATACCCTGCATTTATGTGGCAGAACTGACTGATTTAATTTAATCTAAAAAGAGGATTATAACTTTATATTTACCTCATTACTTTGGAACAGATCTAAAGCTACTGGATGCCTGCTTCTTGCTTTTGGAAAGTGCTGTCAACACCACTGACTAACAAATGGCACTGTGTGATTTGAAAGAATATGGAATAGTACACTTGGAAAATAGATATACAGAAATTAGGCTAAAATTTAGTGTTATGCTTTACCCTCAAATTTTTCTCCCTATAAAGTGTAACATTTCTTGTTTGTTTTCAAATTCCAAATCTGCTTTGGCTTGTCTGCTCCATAACCTCTTCTGACAGTCTGCTTAGTCAAATTGTCCTGGTTCAAGGTAGCAGACCCCTTTTAATTTACCCCTGTAAAGATGATTAACTGTGTCTTTTGGATCACTTCCCAGAATTCTGAAACTTAAAGGTCTGGAGTGGCAGATCATGTTGCAGGTTCAGTAGGAGGAGTGGTATGTAAGGAGAACTTGAATTACTAAAGGAGGTAGACTCACGTGAAAGTTTCAAGACCGAAGAACTTAATGATTTTGTTGAGATGCTGGTTTGTTTTGGTTTTTTTTAGACTCAAAAAGTGTATTATGTTTTTAAAGAAAAAGTTCTAGGCAGTTTTTTTTCAGACTCTAGAGCTCAGGAAATATTAGGGTCCCAGAGAAATCCTGTGCGTATTAGCCTATTGGTTTAGATGTGCAGTATTTACCTATTAAACAAAGAGAGGTCACTTTTTTCTTTACTTTGCTGTATTGTGTGTTTTAGTTACTCTATCAAAACAAAGCATCCCTATGAGTGTGTTTTCCTTTTGGTAGGTCGAAGAACCCTTGCTGTTATCACAAAGCTGGATCTCATGGATGCTGGCACTGATGCTATGGATGTGCTCATGGGAAGAGTGATTCCAGTCAAACTTGGCATCATTGGAGTCGTGAATAGGTCTGTCTGGGCACACTGAGGCTATTTTTAAAAGTGTGTTTCTATGAAGTAATGCTTTTAGCTTTTTTTAACCATGTAGTTTTAAGAATAAGGTGAGAATATGAAATAAACTTCTGAATAAGCAAGCGAGGAGCTTGTTGCTCACTTCTCAAAAGCTTTTGTTCTTCCATTCGACCAGCTGGTAATTTGGAAAGAAATAGAGACACTTCTTCCAAAAGAACTGTAGTGTCACCACTTCTTTCCACTGTTGTTCTTCAGCTTGAGGAATGCTTGTGCTCAGCTGTTTACATTAGCGCTGATCCAGTACAGATCCCATGTACTTTAGTGCTAACTGCATATGGCTACATCACTGCTCACTTCAGTTTTTGCTTTAGTTAGGTCGAATCTCATGTGGTTTTGAGAAAAGCTTTGCTTTATCTGTGTACAGCTGCTCCCCATACTGATTTGTTGACTACGTGGCATGGAACAAAAAATAAAACCTTTTCAAGGTGTTTTTTTTTTCATGTCTGTAAAGCAAAAATCAGTTGTTAGATGTCCTCTCCAGACAAGCAGAAGGATGAATTTTTTTTTTCTTTCCATCTCTTAACTGGTGTGCAACTCTGCCTTTTACGTTCAGGAGTCAGTTGGACATTAACAATAAGAAGAGTGTGGCTGATTCCATTCGTGATGAGTATGGTTTTCTTCAGAAGAAGTACCCTTCCCTAGCCAACCGAAATGGAACCAAGTATCTTGCTAGAACACTGAACAGGTATTGATCTAACATATAAACTGATGTGTCAGAAACGTGTGCAGACCTTCCTTTTTACCTTTAGTTTCTCTTTTGGTGCTGTAGAGGGATACATTGAGGAAAACTCGTATTCCAAACTCTAATTCTCTCAGTTTTTGAATTTACTGTAATTTTCCTGAGTAAATGTTTTCCTTTGGTGATTATTTTTGTCTCTTCTCTGTTCTGATAGAGATAATAATACTGAAACCTTTCCTTCCTGCTAATGAGGGGCTGTTTTCTATTTTTAGACTACTGATGCATCATATCAGGGATTGCTTGCCAGAACTGAAAACCAGAATTAATGTTTTAGCTGCTCAGTACCAGTCTCTACTGAACAGCTATGGGGAACCCGTTGAAGACAAAAGTGCTACTTTATTGCAGCTTATTACCAAATTTGCCACAGAATATTGCAACACTATTGAAGGAACAGCAAAATACATAGAGACTTCAGAGCTGTAAGTACCAAATATTTTCCTAGAATATTGAATAAGTAGTTAGATTGATCCAGTGGCTCTTACCGGCTTTTGCTGGCAACAGTACTGCTCTGGAGCATAACACACTGAAAAATGTCTTGAATCCAAGCAGCTGTAAAAAATGCTTGCAATTAGAGCTTTTTTCTTGTTTGCTACTTCAGTTGTTATTTTACTCTTTCAGATGTGGTGGAGCCAGAATCTGCTATATTTTTCATGAGACCTTTGGAAGAACTTTGGAATCTGTTGACCCGCTGGGTGGCCTTAACACAATTGATATTCTGACTGCCATTAGAAATGCTACCGTGAGTGTTCCTCTGTATATCTAAGTGTTGTGGCTCTGTGTTGGATAAGAAGATAAGGTTTCAACAAATTTGTGCTTCTTCAGTCCTGTGGATTAATATGTCAGCTGAATGAGTTGATATGAAGAGGCTGAATCCTGATTTTTAGTATACTTTAGGTGGAAAAACTACAATATCCGAATTTGGAGACGTTACTCTATATGGAGTGAGTTTAAGGTGAATGGTTCCACCTCCTTGCTGTTATTTACAGGCTGAAATAAAGCTCAGGCCAGGCTTTGGAAGCTCTGTGCTGAAGCTGTTATGTATCACAGAATGGTGATGGAAGACTGATTGCACTTCTATTGCATTAAGCACTTCTATTAGTTATGATAACTCAGTCTGAGATATATGGGCTAGGACACAGTGAGATATTTTAATTCTGTGTGAGGGACACAACTCTGCAATGGTGCAGTGTTTGCACAACAGAGTTGGTTTCTTGAGAATATGGGAATTGATATTGCTAAGAGTAAACTCACTTTTAAATTTTGCAGAATCTTATATATAGAATGTTCACTCCTTAGAGCTTGACTCTGTGTGTCAGGCACATCAGTCTGCTTTTGTACTGTGTCCTGTTGGGTGTGGACAGACAGTCAGGTTTCTGCATGGTCTTGGAGCTTGTGAGGTGCTCTGCAGCAATGTGCATGTCCTATCCTTCTATACATGTAAAATTAAAAAATGGTGTTTAGTAACAGGAAAGGTGTCATGTTTTTATGTTGCATATAACATCTTCGTGTTTCTAAAGCTCATTTAATTCCAAAAAAAAAAAAAAGGAAGGAAATTTCAGGTAAAAAATGCTTTATGTTTAGCTAAGCATTAATCTCTATGAAATTATCCCAAATACTGTAAATCAGTGACACTGAAATCCACTTATCTTGTTGGTGTGGTATTGTATGCCCAGGACTGTCAAATAAATAATGGCAGTTTTTGTCTCCAAAATTAGTAAGAAAATGTCTTTGCCTTTATAATAAATTTCAATTAAACTTGGATCCACAAATGTGAAAAGAATTGTTCAGAGTTGTAAGCCTAGGGTGACAGAAGTAGCTAGAAATTTCCCAAGATTCTCTAAGGATGCTTGCTAATCATTGTTTAATGCAGAGTTTAAAGATAACAACTTTACAGCTTTTATTTTTAATAATTCTTGTAACAGGTCTTAAGACCTGTTCTGAATGCTGGGTGTGAGCACTGTGACCTGATTTATTCTGGGCTTCATCAGATGCTACTTAGAAATGCATCTTGTTTTAATTCACCGTTTTTTCCCTCCTTTTGACCAGGGTCCCCGTCCTGCCTTGTTTGTTCCTGAAGTTTCATTTGAGTTGCTGGTAAAAAGGCAAATCAAACGTTTAGAAGAGCCCAGCCTGCGCTGCGTGGAGCTGGTTCACGAAGAAATGCAGAGGATTATCCAGCATTGTAGTAATTACAGTACCCAGGTAAAAATGCACAGTTTAGATTTAGATTTGTAATGGTTTGTCTCCCTCCTTGCTTTAAAACTTGGAGAAGTCTCATCAGTAAATCTTTGGCTTGTTTTCAGGAATTACTGAGGTTTCCTAAATTGCACGATGCCATAGTTGAAGTAGTAACCTGTCTTTTGCGTAGAAGACTTCCTGTCACAAATGAAATGGTAATTTTCCATCTACTGTCATTTTGCTGGTGAAAATGTGTGTTTTCTGGAGCCTTGATGCTTTTGTTTGTAGTGTCAGGAACCCAGGTTGTTAAAGGAATCTTAACTTTTATTTGTTAAGTAGCTAGTTATTTAATTTCTACATGGTTTGGAACTTCTTCTATGTTAGAATATCGATTCAGAAAAAACAAAGGGGTGGGGAGATTCCTCTTCAGCTTATTGTCCCCTTTTTCAATTTCCCCAATAGCAATTTTACTAAAACTTCAATTTTACACCTCCTAGTTCCTCTGATATAGTGTATTTCCCTCCCTTGTAACAGAAGCTGTGCATTTACTGTGGAGTTTGGGATGTGGTGATGAAAATTAAATTATAGTCCTTATTCTGTGTGTTTTATGGACTTATAGTGCCCTTTAGCCAGTAAGAACTAAAAATTCAACTTCTAGCTTTGAGTAAATATGCTTTAATATAAAAGTCTGATTTGGGCTGCTTGTTGGGAAGGAAACAAAGTGTTTCAGTTATTGACTCTGTGTTTGATGTGAAAAGCAAAATTTGCTTTGTATGCTCACTATCCCCCACAGTGAGCCATCTCCCACTGGTTCACATGTTGTATGTGGTTTTTATATAGTTTACACTCCTTAGATTGCTAAATTTTGGTTTTTTATTGCTGGAGAGGATTAGCTTGATGAAGGTTAAACTGATGTAACATCCCAAGTGGCTGAAGGACTGAATGTATTGTGATGAATAAATGAATTCTCTTCTTGCCTTCTGGATCAGAACTTAAGTGTCCTTGGGCAGTGAGAATGGCTTTTGCTATGGACACTAAGACCACACTTCGCAGCACTGTAAGGTCATTGCTCCTCACTGGCATTAGATTTGCCAACTGAATTTCTGAACTGTGAATGTCATTGCATTGCAGGTTCATAATCTCGTGGCCATTGAGTTAGCTTATATCAATACCAAACATCCAGACTTTGCTGATGCCTGTGGTTTAATGAATAACAACATAGAGGTAAGAAAATACATTCTCTTAAGAAGTTTTTTGACTCCTTTAAGTGAAAGTTAAGTTGATAAAATAACAAATGCTTCAATTTCTTTCACTAAAGCACATTTCTACATTTTGAGGTACAAAAATATGATGCATTACAAATATGGTGTATATTCTTGTGATCTTTGGATTTGTTAGATTTCTGTTGCTTATTACATTCAGGAACAGTGGCTGATATTTAATTGAAATAATTCTGCCTGTTTTTCGGTCTGGAAAATAAGGCACCTAATTGAGTATTGGCTATTAAATGAAATTTTTGTAGGAGGAAATTTAAAAATGTGGTTATGAACTACCGCTTAATGTTGAAGTATCTGCATTTTGTCTCTGACACAATGTATCAATAACTGTACTGTTCCTTTAATTCGTGAAAGGATAATACAAGTATTGTTTCCTCTGTTCAGGTTCTAATTTCTGCCTGGTCTTGGCATTATTCTTGAGTCTCTGTGTTAACCAAACATCAGTCTCTCTAAGACATTTTCTCCATCAGTTTCTTATCAGTAGTTTTTCTGTTCTGCTCTTGTAGTGTTCTGTTTTTAAATGTTAGTTAAAATTTAAACTCTTTATTTTTAATCTTTTATCTTCTTCTGTGCATAAATTTTGTTTTGAGTGGGTACGCAGTTGAATTTGCCTTGATAGACTGCTCTTAAATCTAAACAATGTGTATGGAAACTGCTGTGAATACAAATATTAAGACTTTGTGAAGCTCAACTAGAAAATTATTGTATTATCATGTGTTACTTAAACCAGTTCTTTCCTAACATTTTTCTGAACAGGACATTGGAATTTTTGAAGAACCAAACCATGTAAAACACCCGAACCTTATTTACTGGACAATCAATTCTTAATTTCAAGAAAAATTAGATCTTTTTGTCCTGATTGCTTCAAATCCTGTTTTGCTATGAAGCAAATTTTGCCCCCTTCTGTGCTGGCCACAGAATCAAATCCTTTAGATTACTTTGAATTTTTAATGAGAGCTGTAGGGGTATTTATGCTGAGCCAAATTGCGTAGCTTTGATGTTGTTTCCTAAAGGCTCAGGTTTTGATGATGGAGCATGTTGCAAAAATTTTTGCAAAACTTTTTATAATGAGAATTTCGTTTTGACCAGATAATTAAAGTAGTTTTATCCAAATAATCAAGGTTTCATAGGACCCCACAGTATTATTGCATGACACTGGATGACATGAAATAACTAGTGTTTGTCTGTAAAATGTAAAGTCTGTAAAATATGAATCTTGCCTATGTGTTGATACAGAGCAATACATAATTGAGGTCTTGCTGGATTATTTTTAAAGGAACAAAGGCGTAACAGGTTAGCTCGGGAATTGCCTTCTGCTGTGCCACGAGACAAGGTAAGTAAATATTGGGGTTTTTTATTTATTCGTTTAAAGTTTAATTCATTCTCCTTGATCCAGTCTAAGTATTGGAAGCTTTGATATGCTACCCTAGTAACAGTCTTGGGAGCTCCCAAGTATTGACTTTTTTCCTTTCATTTCATAAGATAGAAGCAGAATGTCATTTTCTTACAAAGATGCAATTTTTTGTGAGGTTTCAAATCTGGCATTTCTGGAGATTTGTCTCTAAATTTAATGTTACACTTACTACTTGAATGTCATCTGAGGTAAGGTGTAAAATGCCTGCAGATGTTAAAGATGGAGTCAGAACTTGCATGCTTAAATTTATAGCTGAGACGCACTGATTTCTAAAGATTAAAAAGTGATTTAAAGTATCCAGTGTGCCAACAGAATGACTTTGCGGTTGCTTTTTGATTTTTTAAGTCACTCTTAAAACTGCAATTTATTGCAGTCTTGCTTTCTCTGGGAGAAGATGGTGGAGGTGACATTTTCAGTACTCTGTCTCTGGAGCTTGCTTAATTTTACCAGGTTTTGGGTTAGTTAGCAATGACAGGTACATACATGGGTGGCAGAACCAACCAAGTCTCGTGGAAAATGTTGCCTGGCTGTAGAAAAGAGTGGTCTGACAATAAGCTGGAATTTTAGACAGTTATTTAACGTTATGTGAAGTATTTAGAATTCAAAGATACAGAGTATAGTTTAAACTCCTCACAAGGTCATAACAGGAGTTTCTACAGCTGATAGAAATTGTTACATGGAGTTCGTTAGCTTTAAAAGTGAGACCAAGTTCCAGAATGGATCTAATACTACTGCTTTTAATTAGTATAAGACAGCTGATGGATGAACTGGGAATTTAGGGTAGCTATCTATAGATTGCATTCAGTGCTCTTTGATCCTTCTTTTTATTGACTTCATCTTTATATCATCCGTGTAGGAGCTAAAATGAAATTGAAGGTCAGATAATCCAAAAGTCTTTTAAGTATCTTGAAGATGCCTTTTTTTTTGCCTTTTTTCTGCTAATATTACAGTTATTCTTGCAAATTCAAAATATTTCTTTTCTGGATTTTGAAAGATGCTAGTAGGTAAAAGTGTATGAAATCTGCTAGGTAGATGGTCTTCAGTTGAATTTTTTTTTTTCCCCCCCTTCCCTGCATTTTTTTACCTTCCTTAGTCTACTAAGGCTCCAGGTGCATTGCCACCTGCTTCCCAGGAGACTGTTACTGCTGCTTCTGCTGAGGCTGATGGCAAGGTCTGTCTTGATTTCTCCTCTAAGCACTGCATGCACGTTTCTGTTGTGGTGCCCTGCAGAAAGGAAAGCAGTTTGGATTTAGTGCTTTGCCACTGACACTGTTACCCTCCCCACTATGGACTGCTTGGCACTGCTGATTTCAGCACGTGCAGTGGCAGGTAAAGATGTGCCGTGAGGTGGCAAAGCCACTGCTTTCTGTTTGAACTCTTGGTTGCAATATATTGTGGTGCAAGAATGCAGCATAATTTGCCTCAAACTGTCAGTAGATTGTTTGGTGCAACAGTATTGTAATCAAAAGTGTTCAGCATGGTTGTTAAACTGCATGTTTTTAATGTGTTGACAGTTAAAGAAGGAGGACAGAAGATAAGCTAAAATGTGAGTTTCCTGCTTCCTGCAGGGAATCCTTACAAGGCTTTGTTCAAACTGAACCTCCTTTGTGTTGTTTCTCATAATCGTTGAATCCTTGGTTTACTTATATTTGTGAAATGTGTTCTGCAGTGTTGTTTTTTTTTTTACACTTCATCAGGTGTGATGTCTCTTGTGTTAAAATAACAGCTTATTATTACTGTGAAGGCTTTTTTGCTAATTGCTTTTGCTTGGAGTCAAAAAAGATGGGAAGTCACAAGTTTGTGTATTGGGAGTACCAAGAGGACTCAGGCTTTCTGCTTCACTGCATATGCACATTCAGCTTTTAATGCAAAGCTGCTATTTGTCTTCAGCAAAGTGGTTAAAGTCAAAATCTAGTCAATAGTAGAGTTTTAACTACTATTTTCATCAGTGTTTTAGAGGTTCTGATACGCTGCAAACATTAAAAAGAAATCAAGAGCTACTGTGAGGATACTGTTGTGACTTAAAAAGTTGCAGGAAGCTGCCAGATTTGGTTTGCGTTTCACATCAAACCTGTCCTGTATTAGCTGGTTTCCTACTTTCTCTTGTGTAGCTTTGTTTCTGAAACTCCTTTGGAGATAGACCAGGCTCCACAGTAATACAGAATGAGAGTGGCATCCAGATTTTTGTCAATTTGATTGGCAGTCTTGCAATCAGAAATAATGGAATGGAGCTTTCCTTGCCAGTAGTTTTCTCTTATTAACAGAGTTTGATTTGAATTCTTACAGTTTATTTTTCAAAGCCTCTGAGTAGTTGTGCAATTAAAATAAAATTTCTGATGTGCACAGTTTAGCTGGACTTCCCCCTACGTGCTACTCTTGATATTCTATTTGCTATGCTTTGTTTCTCTCTTTTTTTTTTTTTTTTTTTTTAGATTTAAGATCAGCCTGTGGTGTTTAGTTGTAAACACAATAGATAAATTTAGCTTTTTTTCCCTCCTATATCTGAAGCAAGACGTAAATAGTAGCTCAGAGCCTTGAATGACCTTGAATGTTTTTCAACAACAATAGATGTTAAAGCACAGTAGTAAATAGAACAGATATTAGGCTTAAGGAAAGGTATGAAATAAAAATTGCCCCTGTTCCATATCAAAATAAACTGTTGGGGTTTTTAATACTAATTAACAAATGCTGGATACCATCCACTAATATTTCTTTTGCCCAGTGATTCTTAATGTTTAAGAGCTGGGTGATATGTCCTTTTCTCAGGACATCAGAGAGTCATTCTTTGTCTGGAACTTCCCAGTAACTCTGATCTTCACTTTCAGAGGATGGAGATTTTTGTTTAGTTTTGATTTGGTACAAAAAAAAGCCTTCTTTTATTTGAGGTCTGGCAGCACAAATGTGCTCATAGCTGTGGTACCTGGGAACAAAAACGTGCATGTTTTCTAGCTCTTATTGTAAGAAACTTCAGTTTGTATTTAAATAAAATACCAAAGAATTTAAGTATTGCAAGAGCCGTGGTGATCTTCAAAACACACTTTCAGGATGATCCTGATAGTATAGTTTTTATTGCTCCAAGGATGTATGGTCAAAGTGGTAAAAGCCAAATGATTTAGAAAGGCAACTCCAGAAGTTATTTGTAGACCCTTAAAATGCTGGGGAGCTTCTCTATGTGAGACGTTTTCATACCATTATTTGAAAGTATACAGTTTTTAAAAGCTTTCATTTTATTGGGACCTTGAGTCTGCTGCAAGCAGCAAAGGGCGAACAAAGGTGGGGAATGTGAAGAACAGAATGGTGGGAATATACATAGGAAAATCTTATTTTTAGTGAATCTTATCTGTAGTGATTGATCAGACACTGCTTTACAGTGCCCAAGTTCTAACTCTTTGTTGTTTTTTTCCATGTGCTGTTTGTGCAGGCTGCTCCTGGAGCAGCAGATACGTCTCAGGAGTCTGGGACAGGCAACTGGAGAGGAATGCTGAAACCCTCAAAAGCGGAAGAGGTATCAGCAGAGGAAAAATCCAAACCAGCTGCAGCCCTACCTGCTAGTCCGCAGAAAGGACATGCTGTAAACCTGTTAGATGTGGTGAGTCATGAAAGACAAATACCTGTTCTTTGTAGTTCAGGCTCAGGAAAGAAAACATCTCAATTCCAGATCTTGTAACTTTGCTACTTATATGGGATATCTTTGTAAAATAATTCCCATCATAGTAACAGGGATCTCTAGCCAGTCTCTTCTGCCTGCCTCCTTGCTCAGTCCTCCATCTCTCCCCTGCCCACCCCAGGGCATTTCCCTGCATATCCCAGCCTATGATTGGGATAACTGGCTTCCTTTCACAAATTCTTGTGCAAGTGGACTCCTTGTATAGATAAATTGTTCTTCTACAGAAACAAATCTGCTCCTTCTTTGCTGAAGTTCAATTTTTGTATTAGAGGAAAAGAATCAATTAAAACCCACTTAAATTAAAAATAGATGGAGATACCTGTGTTTGGAGCTTAGTTCCTTTAGTGAGCTCTAAAAAAAATGTAGCAGTGGTGCTCTCTGACCTTTTGTCTCATAGATCTTGATTTTGATATGTCTCCAATTTTATTTAGAGCAGTAGTTTATTTTAGTTTCCACAATTTGAATTTTACTTACACATGCAAATGAGCAGAATTGGTAAACTGAGTGGTTTATTTTTTTTTACATAGCCTGTACCTGTTGCACGCAAACTTTCTGCCCGTGAGCAACGAGATTGTGAAGTGATTGAACGACTTATCAAATCCTACTTCCTTATTGTCAGGAAGAACATTCAGGACAGGTAAGACAACTTTCTAGAAATATTTAAGCTGTACAAATGTTGTGGTATCTCAAGAGTCATATATATTATCTTGCTATTTTTACCATGTTCTTATGTTATTAACATGAGAGAAAATATATTTATTTTTCAGAAGGGACAGCAGCAGTAAGACTTAAGGCTTCATAGAATTAAAAAGTTTGAAGAACACTTGTTTTCTCAAATTGTTCCAGTTCTGTATAATATTAAGTAAAAGGTTTAATTATTTAGGAGATGCTTGCATTTCTGGAGGATGCTTCAATTCAGATGGATGATTTGCAGCAAATTATTGCAATAAACTGGGTGCCCTGACAGAACTTAGCTTTGCCATCTTGTTATTTAAAAAGGGAAGGTTAGATAGGAACCACTGTGGCTAAGCTTTCCAGTACTTTGCTATAAGAATGGAAATAGCATAAAGAGTTGTTTCTGCTGTGTTTTGCTTAAAAATTGCACTTTCTTTTAACAAAAAAATATACGAAATTTGCTTTGCTTATATCTCTGTGGATAGACTTAGCTTTATATTTAGATTTTTATGTATATGGGAAATCTGGGGGGAATACAGGAATCTGGAAACCAGAGTTTAGAGCAGATTAGAGAAGTCATGAAAGTTTTAGTCTACCCAATAAACTAGTATCCTCAATATAACTTTAAGTATTTGGTGACAGGGAAGTGCTATGTTTACCTTAATGTTTCTGCAGTGTTAATACTGTATTAGTACCTTTTTCAATCCAGAGCAGACCTGGTTTTGAATAAAGAAACAATCTTTATGTGCTTGCAGTGTGCCAAAGGCAGTGATGCATTTTCTAGTGAACCACGTGAAGGACACTCTTCAGAGTGAGCTGGTAGGCCAGCTGTACAAATCCTTGTTGTTGGATGACCTTCTGACGGAATCAGAGGACATGGCACAGCGTAGAAAAGAGGCAGCTGACATGCTAAAGGTAGGAAAAAGATCAGGAGTTCATGGCAGTAGTTCACCATATAAATGTGAGATTTTTTGGAAGACTTTTGCCTTCCTTTTTTCTTTGCTGCTTTTTAAAGAATAAGCCAGTGTATTAAAAACAGTATATGACCAGAAAGTATTATGCAGATTGAGTACTTGGGGAGGAATAATTTAAACTATGTTTTGAGCACAAAGCAGAAGATCTAATCTGGTGTTATCTTCCATTATACATTTGGTTTTAATAATGTGCTTTTATTTAATTTTGTAGTGTTCAGCAGTGCTCTTTGGGGGCATTAAGCTTACAGTGTTTGAAATGCCATTCATGTATGTCATGCAGAGCCTAAAGGCCAGTGGCTGGTGTCTCTAGACAGTGCCCCGTAATGTGAACAGTGGGAATGTTTGCACTCACCTGTGGTGACTCTGTACATCTGTATGACAGTTTTGGTGATGTGTCCATGTTAGCAAAGTCTTCATTTCTGCACTGTTCAGTTAAGTTACATGGCCACATCACCTGCATCAGAAATCTGCTGCGTTGCATTCAGCTGCATAGAAAAGGGTCCTTGTGCCAGGTCAGCTCACTGAAGAGGTACCAGGAGGTGCTTCTCTTTCATATGCAATGTGGTCAGACAATGCCTGTTTGAGACTGGATACCCTGCTTGTACAAATTCATAGTTTAGATTACTCCAAATTTGAGTAACACTATAAATAATGTATTAGTTGGTATTAAGAGTTTTTAAATCTGCAGTTTAGCAGGCTACACTACAATGAATGCACTAGAACGTTAAGTCATAACAAGTAGGTGCAGATTCTCTTTTATTTTGAAGAGGGTTTAAAACATCAAAAATTGTGTATGGTGGAAAAGCCTGCCCTTCTTGAAAATTTGATGGGTTGCCACTCATTTCAAAATGAAACTGATAAGCTTAAAATAAGTTTTTAACTTTACACTTCTTAGACTGCTGCTGTAACCTCCCTGAGAGACCTCTACAGAAAAACTAACCAGCTCTGGCTTCTGTGTGTTTGTGCGTGCAGGCCCTGCAGCGAGCCAGCCAGATCATTGCAGAGATTCGGGAGACACATCTTTGGTGAAGAAAGACTGTATCAGCCACACTATTTATATGCATTGGAGGTTACATTGGCTTGAAAATTGCTAGGCATGGTATACGGAGTAGAATTTTTATTTATGAACTCTTCTTATCTGTGTACTGCAACTGTGTAAATCTGCTCATGTAAAGACAGTCGGTTTGATTTGCAAACAGGAAAATATGCTGTATTTTGCAAAAGAAGTCGTATTTACTCCACATAATAAATGGCTCTAAATGTTTCCTTACCAGCTTTCTGGTGCAAATTAAAGCAGACCAAGTCTTCTGTCTCAGTGACAGTCTCATTTGAACTTGGGGAAAAAAACGTTCAAGTTCCAGTGCCTGACTTGCTAAACAGGTTGCCTGTGGTTAAGATGGCCGGTGTAGTCTTGTGGCATAGTTTTAAGCTGCTTTTACAATAGAAGTTTAAATACTGTGAAGAGAAGAAAGCACCGAGTATTTCCTTTCATGAATATATTGCATGCACTGTGACAGATGGAGGTATCAATTTTATAGCACAGTAGACATGTCGACTGTATTACTATGTATGTGTGTCCACATTATTTTTTTTTTCCCCAAAAAATGTTTAAACTGCAGACGAAACGTTGAACTTGATTTAATGGAGTATCATGTAGGAAGAATTAGCCTGGAGCTTGCGAACAATAATAGCAGCCTGCTCAGAAGTGGGTGCAAAGGTTTTCATGTGCACTGGAGCTTGTGTATGAATGTTGGGGATTATAATCAGGTACAAGGACATCTTCCCCTTCCTCCCCTCTGGGACCAAGCCCCTGGACCATCTGATAGTGAATTTGTTCTGGCAGAACTGAAAAATAAAAATGGATTTCAAAACTGTAATGGGATAATAAGTGTTTCTTTTAAAAACAGATTAAGTTGGCCAGGGAGAAGGGGATCCCCACAACTACTTTGAATTTTGGAATGTATGACAGTATGAAAGAAAGCCTGTGGAATTGGAATATTTATACCAGAGATTAGAGTTGCTTTTGAGGAAATTTTATTGTGCTGTAAGTAGCTTTTTTTTTTTTTTTTTGGAGGAGGACAATCGTAAAATTATGAAATTTTAAGTTGGAAATTAAGTTATTTCCTTCTAATTCATACAGATAACTATTGATCACACTAGCCTTTCCAAAGTTAACATTTTAATTTTTATGAATAAAAAAATTATTTAAACTCCAGCCAGCACACTTGCACGTACTTTTCAAGCAGATTCACTCTTTTTGTATAAAGTGAAAATGTTTACTATAGTGTTGCTGATATTTTATCTTTAACACAACTTGCATGAAAAATAGGACACTGCCCTTAACCTCCATGGCTTCCCTTTTTGGTATTGGGCCAGTATAATGAGGTTTTTATTACCGTATGCAGTTCCTTCTGCCTTTAATCAGTTAGAAATGGAATTCCTTTTCTAAGCTGCTAAAGATTGAAAATTTAAAGATTCAGTTTACAAGAAGCTGTTTAAAAATGCATTTTTCTCATGGTAATCTTCAGTTTGGCACCAATATAAGCACAAGGAGTTACGTCTGGCTGGTGCAACTTTTGGATAGTTCATGTATGATCTGAGATAATTCATGCAGAACACAGAAATACAGAATGTATTTTTAAACAGCCTAAAAAGTCATGGTATATGTATTACATGTAATGAATACAAAGGAAGTAATTTTAACTTCTTGCATTGTGTCCAAGGATGGTAGTTCTCAGATTTAAGAAATATGACTGAAGTGCAAACCACTTTTGTAATCAGCTTCGGTGATCAGTGCAAAGTTTGAATAGTTTTGTCAAAAGCATTACATTTCTGTTTGGAATTCACCTGACACCTCTATTACCTTTTACTTTCAACATATAAAAAGTATGTTTTCAACAAGGTAGTGCCGTCCATAAGTGAACTGCTACCTAAGCTTTAATTCCCAAAGTTCAGTCAACAGTCTCTTGTGAAGAAATAATCTGACTTGTAAAGTTTTGAAATGCTGTACAAAGCAAATGAATTTATTGAAGAAATTCCTGCAAGTGATAACCTGGCTCTGTAACGTTGTGTAAAATTTCCACAGTGTAAATTTGGTTTCTGAAATGTTACGATTTTTTTGGTTTAAGTTTCACAAAAAGTTTTGATTTGGTAATGTTTTGAGTGCCAAGAAATGAACTTGATTTGTAATCCTTAATGCAAGTCTTTGAAAGTCCATGCTGTAACTATCCTGTTATTTAATAAACAGATAATACACAAAATGAATTATCCCAGAAATAGTTTTGAACTGAGATATAGTTCAAGTGACAGGACTTAGTTAATAGTGTAACTGCCTGTATTTGCACAGTCGTATTTAAATTTGCACTTGCTCTTGTTCAAGTCAGCATTCCTACTTCTTGTACAGTTGCATAACTAATAGTGTAGACAGGCTGCTGCTGGCTGCTGATAGGTTTGAAATAAGCTGTTTTCTGGAACTGAACTAAAATACTTTAAATGCCACTGTTACTGCCAGCATTAAAAGAAATAATGGGTAAACGAGAGAAAAAAAGACCAATGAGGTCAGCAACGAGAAACTCTCAGACTAGAATGATGGTCTGCAACTGCCTTCTAGCCACCTTATTTAATTTAGGGTTGAAATAATTTTGTCATTCATTTTCACAAATTTTAGCTAACTTAAAATAACTTGCTCTCCAGTGGGGAGAGAATCATGTAGGGGAAAACCACTGTAGCTAACATCAGATTAGAAAATCTCAAATGTACCTAGGCTATGTGTGGTACTCCTGTAACTAAAACACAGTGTACCAATGTGAACAGTTGGTCAGTATTTAGTAGTCAGGTTCAAATTTCACTCAGTGGAATAGATGGGCAAGGAGGGGTGTCTTTGTGCTTCAAACCTCATTCTGAAGTAAACAGAGCATACCTTGTGTAAAACCTGCCTTTACTCGATGCTTTATGGGCTACAGCAGGGCAAACAGTTTGACAGTCTGTGCCCCTGCCCTGTTGGTAACTTGAATGGAATTCTTTTGAGTAATTTTTTTCCTGCAGTTTTCTCCTTCAGCTGTGAGTTCTCAGTAGTTGCTGAAGATCTCCACTGTGGGAGCTTTTTATTGCAAGCTGAACTCTGTGCTTTGAGATGAGAGACAGATTATTTGATTCTTCAAAGCGTAAAACCACTGAATATAGTTTTGTGCTTAGTAGCACTGAAGGTGGTTTCATGCTGTGATAGCTCCCTTTGAGATTACCTCTTGCACTTTCAAATGACACCTTTGTTGCCATGTTAAATGCTTTAATATTAGGTACTACCTAATGTTCACATTTGAACAAGTTGTGTTTCTGATTACCTGAGGGTGCCTGTTTGGGGGTATAGGATAAGACCAGGCTAAGGAAGGATACTTGATTTTTCCAGTCATCCTTAGTCCTTGGCCATCCTTAGTCCTTGGCCCAAGTGTTCAGATGCTCAGCTGTGATAACCTTGTACAGTCATGGCAAGTGGGAGTTGTATCCAGCTGTTTCTTTGGAAAGAATCAGGGAAGGGCTTGGTTTGCTAGGAATTGGTCAAAAGGAAGCACAGGCTAAATTTAAGAATTTATGGGTGTTACCAAAAACCTTGTCTGCAAAGAAGTGACTTCCCTTTTTTTTATTTTGTATTTGTAAAAACAAAGTCCTTTTACTAACTTATTAAAAGTGGGTATATGTGTGCACCTGCACCATTTGGTAATTAGGGAAAAAAGGCAGGAAAGAGATCAGACATGGGATTTTATTTCCTGCAACCAGGAAGAAACTGTCAAATCTGCTCTGTTGTTTTTTTCTGGAGGCAAACATGGCTGGGTACTGGTGTAGTTTGTTCCCAGGTGCATGATTCTGATTTGCACTAATGCTTCTGTTGTTTAAGAAACAAGGCAGGTATATTAGATGGATGCACTTAGCTTTCCCCTCTTCAACTTTCTCCTCGCATGTTTTCTCTTAAGGCAAAGTTAACAAGCAACAGAAAGTGGTCTGGGAGCAAAGACAATGCACCTTTTTTAAAGGTAGAAATGACTCAACTACTTTTTATTTTTCTTTATGGAACAGAGATTAGGACTGAGATGTCTCATTATAATTTCCCCATTCCTCTCATAGGCTGGGTGGTTTTAAACCAGCTGAACTACCATGACTTATTCTGGCAACAGAAGAGATGGTGCTGAGTTACCACAACCAGGAAGCTCAGATTAAGATCTTGTGCTATAATATATTATATTGCAACTGACTGTAGAGCCCACAGAACTAATGCCAGGATTTACCTTTGATAAAGATGGCAGATAGCAGGGAATTCAAGAATCCAGTGAATTCAGGAGACCAAGAAGTGGAACGAGTGTCACTCACCTGGTAAGTCATACTATACACACAGAAGGCTTAAAAGGGATTCATGAGGTTGATTTAAGCTTTGAGAAGCTCTACACTTTCATATTTCAAAAAGTGATTTTGCTGTGTATTCCCACATGAAGGCTGGAAACCTTTGGTGCAATGTGCCCCCCCATACATAAACAAGCAGCTCATTAGTGCTTAATCATTCTTTTCCTTTATTGTGAATTTCCTGCAGCTTCCTTCAAAGCAAACCTGTTCTGAACAAACATGTTGATTGCAGGTTGGTTGTCCTTGCCCACTGGCACAGGTTTCTCTGTTAGGTGAGCACACATTGGCTCTAAGAAATCCTGGCTTTGAGGATGATTTTGCTCATCTTGCTGTGGGTTCTTCTGTGGAGCAACCGGCCACTGTTCTCCTCCAACACCTGGTTGTTATAGGAGGGGCAGCACATCTGCATTTGAAATGAATCTTTTCCTTGTCTTCTTGTGCAGCTCCTCTTAGGACTGGTGCTTTGAATAAGGCAGAGTATCTAAAACCTCTTCCCTGGTATACCTCAGCTGCTTTATTTGAACTCTGTTGGTGCATTTTGGAAAACGATGGTATTGGGCAGTCCGTGAGCTGCATAGCAAAGCACAGGACAGAAACATCTTCAAGTATGTCTTCAAGCAACAGAGTTAAAATGACCTGTTGTTTTAGGGAGGTGTTCGGTTGTCACAACTGCAGCCATTTTATAATGTAGTAATTCTTCTTTCCAACCCTAAGTAATGACACTCCATTCTTGAGAATATGCTGTCCGAGAATAAGAACAGCCTCAGGATTAGTTACACGATTCCCATTTATTGAAACTCCTCCATCTGTAATTTTCTGGTACCTTAAAAAAAAAAAAAAAAAAAAAAAGAAAAAAAGTTACTTGCCAAAGGAAGGTACTTATTGCTATTAAGTACTGAAAGTTCATTTAAGGGGTTTTTTTTTGTTGGATCCATAACTGAGTAAATTTTAATTCTCTTGCACTTCATTCTCAGTCCAGGTTAAGAGTGATTGAACCTAACCTTAGCCTCTACTACTCCAGTTCTGTCTGAGAGGTGTAGGGAAACCTAGGCTGTTGCTTTAGGCTGTCCCTTGATCAGATGTGGATTTTACAGCTGAGGTACATAAGGCTGTGTTAACATATACTTCAAAATGGAATGAGGTTGTGTGCTGCCCTCTTCTTTAATACTCCTACATAGATCGCAGCCTGTTTCTCCTTGATTTGGCTGTCCTGATCATTTAACTTTCTACCCCACACTGCTACAAATGTTTAAGTGAGTAGAGCACCAGGTGAGAACTTACCCACTAGGTCCATCTGGAATGGCATTTGCTTTGCGACACAAGTCAAGAACAGTCATTCCAGGTTCAAGCATCAATTCAGCAGAAGCAGCTTGTCTAAAAAGTTCCTGTAACTCTAGGTCAGACATCTCTTCCAGAGCCTCCACACTGCTGTAATAAAGGGCCTTAGTGCACCTGTGAGAACAAAGATCATTCAAAATACAGAGCCAGTCTTGTTTTCACACAAAGTGCTACTCAAATAAGCAGACTCCTCTCCCCAGTTTCTCCTGAGAGTCTACAGACTAACAGAATTACTTAAAATACACCCTCATTTTTTTTTTTATTGTACCCCACTACCCTGCAGATTTTTTTTCCATTCTTAATGAATTTTTAAGTCTACAGAATTATTACATTTTTCTCTTTTAACATCCAAGCAACAACCATTTAAATAGTCTCTGAAAAGATGTGAATCGTTACCATTTGAAAAATCTCAAACAAAACTGCTAGACAAATGAAACTTCACCTCTTAGCAGATTCTAGCCCTTCTCTGCCATGGACAAGCTTGGTTACTTCTGCAGCCAGTCGTTTCTGAGGGCCCCATTTCTCAGGTTCTTTAGCATGCATTGCCATGATGTGGGCAATCTCCTCAAGAGGGAGGAAGGTAAACAGTTTCAGGTATCTACGAGCAGAGAAAAAATATTTTGTTTGTATAGCCATCATTACAGATTTCCTGCCTTTGTCATTCAAACTTCATTAACTCACTAAAATGATTCTTTATCCATTTAAGAAATCTTTATTACAGATATTTATTTAACGCTTAATTGTCCGAGTTATGGTACATGGATAGAAATAAATGGTATGTTTGTCCAGAGGTGAGCAAAGTTATGGCTACTACTAGCTTTGAAGAGGTTTATGGAACTAGTAATTTAACCAGGTATATGAATTTTGTTCATGCTGTCTTTTTTTTTTTTTCTGCTTTAGTTTTTGCTTTAACTGCTTTCAACAGTGACTTAAAACTGGTACCTGAAAACCTCTACTTTGTGAATTCCTTGTATACTCTCTGCCAAGAGCTTAAAATGGTATCGTTTTATCCCCTTTTTACTTGCACTACTGCCACCATGTCACTGTCTCCTATGCATGTTTTCATCTAGACCAGTGGTCTCCAAAGTGGGATGCCAGCAGCCCAGGAGGTAGGCAAGACCACTGAGATACAGGCAGAAAGTATTAAAAGTTCAGTAGTACTACACTTGTACGAAAAAAAAAAAAAAAATACGTGTTTGGGGTGTGAATGCTTAAAATTTCTTTCACTGATAAGAGTCTGTGATCAAAAACATTTGGAGATCACTGATCTAGAGCTAATACAGTCAGAAATATGAACTTCTTGGCTTTTTCTTAACAAGGCAATATTCAAATCTGTTTAAGGATATGCAGATTTTGATGTCATGCAGTTGCAGTTCTAAAAGCTGAACTCTGTGTGTTTATAACTAATTAAACAGCTTGTTCCAATTAGAATGTGGTCCTTCTGGATACCTCATATGAAGTCAAAACTTGTAGTAATTAATATATATTTCAGTGCAGTTACTTATTAATCAGCAGGAGAGACTTCAGTGATACTGTGACGCTCTGTACTGAAACTAACAAACCTTGTAAGACAGAGTCACCCCACTGGCAAACAAAATGCACTATTGCTTCTCTTGTTTGTTCATCCACCTGCTAGTTTCTTATGCATATGATAGGTTCCACTATCCTATATACTTAGGAACCAGTTATGCTTGTTTATTTAATGAATGCACAGTTATAATTAGCATATACTTCTACATGGAGCTTGTGTTGCACATATCCAAATGAAACCGTTACAGAGAACAGTTAGGATCGGGTTTTATAAACGATGTTAAAAAGCAAAATGAACAACTTACTTTTCAACTACATTATCTTGTTGTCTGACAAAAAACTGATACAGCTCAAAGGGAGAAGTCTTATCTCTGTTTAGCCAAACTGCATTTCCAGCAGTCTTTCCCAGTTTATCTCCGGTAGTACTGGTAATAAGAGGTACAGTAATTCCAAACACATCTGTTCCTGTCATCCTGAGAAAGAAAAGATTCACTGCATGTTAAAAAAAAAAAATAAATCACATCTTGGTAAAATTAACTAAAATATGAACAGTTTGCAAGGTCCTATCCTTAATATAAAGCAGTTAAATAAGACAGGGAGTGAGGAACAAAAGATGGCTGAAGAGATGTTCTGAAAAGAGTGCTTTAGGGGAAAAAACAACTTAAGTTTTTAAGCTCTTTTGTGTGTATCAAAGTTGACATACTCAAAGTAGTTTCATGAGCAACAGCATTAGCAAATTCATTACGCTAGACCTCTTATCTTCTGCCCTCAGTATTAATGGGAGCTGTTTGTGTGGCTGGGACACTTGAAAGGCTTTTCCTCTGTGCCCATTCTCTGTCTTCTAATAACCAAGCACGTACTGAAGTAGAAGCATTACCACATGCTCACTGATGTGAGGATACTCCAGCAAACTTTCTAAAACTCGCACTAAATTTGGTGGATAAGCAGAAAGCACATCATCGTCACGTCTCATTTTATTTCTGAGAAGGAATGGAGGAATCTTGACCAATATACTACAACTGCCTCTACTGCAGTGTGATCACACCATGCTGGCAGAGGGCTTGTCCTGATTTTGTCCCATGCTTCAGGGTATTTGATTTTGGTTCTTGGATCCATTAATAAAAAAATCCATCCTTCTTGCTATGAATTCATTAACAATTCACAGAAGACGCTTAAAGCCTGGCCAAAATGTGCCAGGCTTAGGGTCAGGCCAATTAATTATTCCTCTCAAATCACAGTTTTGTGTAAGGCCAAATCTGGAGGGTTGACCTGTGCTCCTGGTGCTTTAGGGGCTGTCAACACCTAGTCGCACAGCATTTGGTCAGAGAATCAACTGGGTTGGAAGAGACCTCTGAGATCATCAAGTCCAACCTATGACCACATCGTCTATTAGATTATGGCACTCAGTGCCACATCCACTCCTTCCTTAGACACCTTCAGGGATGGTGACTCCACCACCTCCCTGGGCAGCCCATTCCAATGCCTGATCACCCCATCTGTGAAGAACTTCTTCCTCATGTCCAACCTCAACCTGCTCTGGTGCAGTTTGAGTCTACGACCTCTTGTCCTGCCACTTAACCGGGAGAAGCCGTCGATCCCCATCTGGCTACGGCCTCCTTTCAGGTAGTTGTAGAGAGCGACAGGGTCATCCCTGAGCCTCCTTTCTTCAGGCTAAACAGACCCAACTCCCTCAGCCGCTTTTCACAGGACCTGCACTCCAGACCCTTCACCAGCTCAATTGCCCTTTTCTGTACCTGCTCCATCACCTCAACATCCTTCCATACCCGTGTGGCCCAGAACTGGACAAAGCACTAGAGCTGCGGCCTCACCAGTGCCGAGTACAGGGAGAATCTCTTCCCTAGTCCTGCTGGCCACACTGTTCCCGGTACAGGTCTCCCGATGCCCAGACCCCGCGCACCGCCCCCGGCCCCGCCGTACTTGGTGACGAGCTCGTAGCCGGACATGATGTTTCCCATCTGGTCGTGACCCCCCACTTGGATGCGGCAGCCGTGGTGCCGGTGCAGGTGCAGGAAGTCGTACGCCTGGAGCGCGGGGTACAGGAATTCCGCCAGGCTCATCCCGTCGGGGCTGCGGAGGCGCGCCTGGCAGCTCTGCCGGCTCAGCAGCGTGCCCATGCGGAGCCGCCCGCCGGCCCCGCCCAGGAACCGCAGCAGCGGCTCCCGGCCGAGCCAGCGGGCGTTGTCCAGCAGCTCGGCCCGGCCCAGCCGCCCGGCCCCCGGGTCCCAGAACAGCTCCCGGTGGTTCTGGAAGAGCCGCTCCAGCCCCGCGCGCAGGGCCCTGGCGTGCGCGCGCACCGTCCCGGCCGGCAGGGGCTCCCGCGCGCGCTCCCGCCCGCTGGGGTCCCCGAGCCGCGCCGTGGCCCCGCCCACCACGGCGATGACGTCGTGCCCCGCGCGCTGGAGGTGCAGTAGCGCCATGAGGGGCAGCAGGTGCCCCACGTGTAGCGAGTCCGCCGTGGGGTCGAACCCGCAGTAGGCGCACAGGGCCGGCCGGCCCGGCGCCAGCAGCTCCGGCAGCCGCTCCTCCGCGCTCTGCGCCGGGAACACCTCCTGGAACAGCCCGCGCTCCCACTGCGCCGCCAGCAGCCCGCCCGCGCCCCGCGCCCGCCGCGCCTGCTCGTGGGCCCGGCGGCGGGGCGGCAGCGGGGCCCGGCGGAGGCGGCCCCACAGCCCCGCCGCCCGCCCGCACCGCCGGCACAGCGCCGCAGCCGCCATCGCGCGCGGGGCACGCCGGGAACGGCCGGGGAGGGGCTGCCTGAGGCGGCGGCCCCGCCCCGCGCGGGGAGCTGGGTGGGATAACTGGGGCGGGATACGCGGGATGGGACAACCGGGGCGGGATAAGCGGGATGGGGTTACCGGGGCGGGATAAGCGGGATGGGGTTACCGGGGCGGGATAAGCGCGATGGGACAACCAGGGTGGGATAACTGGGAGGCGAGAAGCGGGCTGGTACAGCCGGGATGGGGTAACCGGGGCAGGATAAGCGGGGTGGGATAACGGGGATGGGGTAACCGGGGCGCGATAAGCAGAATGGGGCAACCGGGATGGGATAACCGGGGCAGAATGAGCGGGATGGGACAGTCGGAGTGGGAACCGCGATGACCCGGTGACGCGGAGCCTGGAGGGAGCCTTGGATGGTCAGGAATGGCTTGAGTGCGTGGCTGGTGGTTCTCCTTCACGGTATTAAAAAAAAATTTGCACAGGCATACTGTGTGGTGTTGGCTTCTCCTCTGCCTTTTTTTTTTTTTTTTTCCTTTCCCCAACTCGAAACACCGGGATTTCCAATGCTTTCAGGCTGAAATACGTGCGTGGGAAATGAGGCCCTCAGCTGGTAGTAGGGCGCCGGGCAGGATGGGTAGCAGATGCCTAAATTAGTGACACTGGGGCTTTAGAGCTTACAGGCTCTAGAATTTATAAGCTGCATTACCAAAATTTATTAGCTGTGTTACATAGCTTGAGTACTTGGGAAGAGGACACTTAGAGGTGTGCAGCTGTAGGCACGTGGGTGATAAAAGGAAGATTAGGGGAAACATGGTCCCTCTCAAAAGGGAAACGGGACACCTGGTTACCTGGGATATGGAGAAGGCTGAGGTATTCCACAATTTTTTCGCCTCAGTCTTCACTAGCAAGTGACACTGCCGGAGTTGCAGAAGGAAAGGTAAGGACAAAGAGAATGAAGAACCACCTGCTGTAGGGGAAGATTAGGTTTGAGATTGTCTAAGGAATCTGAAGGTACACAAGTCCATGGGACTTGATGAGATGCATCCATGGAACCTGAGGGGTCTGGCAGATGAAGTGTCTAAGCCATTATATGAGTCCAGTGAAGTTCCCATTGACTGGAAAAGGGGAAATATAGCGCCCCTTTTTAAAAGGGAAAAAGAGGAAGTCCTGGGGAACTACAGATCAATCAGTGTTGCCTCTGTGCCCAGCAAGGTCATGGAGCAGATCCTCCTGGATGCTATGCTAAGGCACATGGAAAGGGAATGGTGACAGCTGGCATGGCTCCACTAAGGGCAAGTTGTGCCTGACAAATTTGGTGGCTTTCTACAACAAGGTTACAAGGAAAGAGCAGCTGATTTCATTTATCTGGACTTGTGCAAAGCATTTGACACTGCCCCACACAACATCCCTGTCTCCAAATTGCAGTCACAGAATTGCAGTCAACACCATCAGGTCCAAGTGGAGATTGTATATACTGATTGTATAAAAGTTGTTCAAAATGAGGACATTAAGCTATTTTTGTTCCAAACTGAAAGTTCAGTCTTCAATTAATTTTTAATTGTTGACTTGCTAGAGGAATGATTTAATGACACCTATGCTAATTTTTTACTACTTTTTGCTTTGCAGTAATTTCCACTTGCATAATCTTTTTCAGGTGGAAGGCTTCAGAGTTGTTAATCAATGCTGTTGATGCACTGTTGGAGATGGAAGTATCAGTTTTAGAGCACAGTAGAGATGTCAACTGTATTACTATGTATGTGTGTCCACATACATTTCCTCGGATCAGTTATAAGGACACTTTCTTCCCCTGGGGCCAAACCCCTGGACCATCTGCTGTAAATTTATTCTAGCAGAACTAAAAAATAAAAATGGTTTTCAAAACTGTAATGGGATAGTAAGTGTTTCTTTTAGAAAGGATGAAGTTGTCCAGGAAGAGGGTGTTCCCCACAACTTCTTCAAATTTTGGAATGTATGAGAGTATGAACAAAAGTCTGTGAAACTGGAACATTTATACCAGAGGTTAGAGTTCCTTTTGAGGAAATTTTATTGTGTGCTGTAAGTAGCTTTCCTTCTTTCCACAGTTTTAATTTTTTTTTTAAATGTTAAGACTTTGTATTTTTACTTTTTCACAAAGAAATTCAATTTGGTAATGTTTGAGTGCCAAGAAAATGAACACGGTTTATAATCATTTATGCAGAACTTTGAAGTCCATGATACCCATATTTGCACACCCTTACTTATGTTTGCAATTGCCCTCATGCAGTTCTACATTCTTACTTCTTGAAGAGTTGCATAACTAGTAGTGTAGACAGGAGGCTCATGGCTGTTGATAGGTTTGAAAGAAGCTGTTTTCTGGAATTGAACTAAAATACTTTAAATTTCAGTTGTTGCCAGCTATGGAAAGAAGCCTAATGAGATCAGCAATTGAAAAATTAGTCTCATGTTTTATAGTTGTCTTCAAGTCCACCCTATTTAATACAAACTACAAATAATTGTGTTATCAATGCACAAATTTTAGCTAACTTATAAATTAAGATTGTTCGGTGGTGAAATACACAATCATGGACAGGAAAAACCACTGCAGCCAAGTTCAGGTTAGTAAATATCTGACATTAGGACCTGAGTTTGTCAGTGTTTAGTTGTCAGGTTCAAATTTCACTCAGTAGAATAGATGGGCAAGGGGCAGGGTCTGTGTGCTTCAAACCTCATTCTGAAGTAAACAGAGTAGACCTTTGTGTAAAACCTGCCTTTACTCGATGCTTTGTGGAGGACTGACTTTGACAGATGCCAGATTGCATATGGTAGGCTCAGGTCTCTGCTTTATGGACTACAGCAGGGCAAACAGCCTGCCAGTCTGTTGTGCCCCTGCCCTGTTGGTAACTTGAATGGAATTCTCTTGAGTAGTTTTTTTTTTCCTGCAGTTTTCTCCTTCAGCTGTGAGGGTGATGGATAGCTGGTGTTTTCAGTAGTTGCTGAAGATTTCCACTGTGGGAGGTTTTCATTGCAAGCCAAACTCTGTGCTTTGAGGTGAGAGCCAGATGATTGATTCTTCAAAGTGTAAAACCATTGAATATGGTTTTGTTCTCAGTGACACTGTGTAAATTAGTGAATGTGCTTTCATGCTGTGATAGCTTCCTTTGAGTTTACCTCCTGCACACTCTCTCACCCTTTGCCTCTTTGCTAGATGCCACAAAAGGTTTAATTCAAGTCCTCCAGGTTTTGCTGACCCCAAATGCTGTACAGATACTTTTGGTTTGTGTTTTTTTGCAATATCTGTCTTAAATAATCACTTTTCATGTTGCACTTTCAAATCACACCTTTGTAGCCATGTTAAATGCTTTAATATTAGGTACTACCTAATGTTCACATTTGAACAAGTTGTGTTTCTGATTACCTGAGGGTACCTGTTTGGGGTATAGGATAAATAAGACCAGGCTAAGGAAGGATACTTGATTCTTCTGGTCGTCCTTGGTCCTTGACCCAAGTGTTTAAATGCTCAGCTGTGATAACCCTGTACAGTCATGGCAAGTGGGAGTTGTATCCAGCTGTTTCTTTGGAAAGAATCAGGGAAGAGCTTGGTTTGCTAGGAACTGGTCAAAAGAAAGCACAGACTAAATTTCTTAAGAATTTATGGGTGCTACTAAAAACTTTATCTGCAAAGAAGTGACTTCCCCTTTTTTTATTTTGTATTTGTAAAAATAAATAAAATCCTTTTACTAACTTATTAAAAGTGGGTATATGTGTGCACCTGCACCATTTGGTAATTAGGGAAAAAAGGCAGGATAGAGATCAGACATGGGATTTTATTTCCTGCAACCAGGAAGAAACTGTCAAATCTGCTCTGTTGTTTTTCTCTGGAGGCAAACGTGGCTGGGTGCTGGTGCAGTTTGTTCCCAAGTGTATGTTTTCAATCTGCTCTAATGCTTCTGTCATTTAAGGAAGGAGGCATATTAGGTGGATGAACTTCACTTTTCCTTCTCTTCACCTTTTTTCTCCATGTGGTTCCTCTTAAGGTAAAGCAACAGAAACTGGTCCTGAGAGCAAAGGCAATGTATAGAGTGCTTTTTTAAAGGTAGAAATGACTCGACTACTTTTTATTTTTCTTTGTGAAACAGAGATTAAGATAGAGATGTCTCATTATCAAGTTGATCAAGGAAAAAGAAACATAAACAAAAAAAACCCACCTAAAAAAAAACCAAAACAAACTCCCCACCCAACTATGGAATTCTGATTCTTGAGACTTGTTACAATTTACTACAATTTCCCCATTCCTCACATAGACGGGGTGGTTTTAAACCAGCTGAACTACTATGACTTATGTTGATGACAAAAGAGATGGTGCTGAGTTACGACATTCAGAAAGCTTAGATTAAGGCCCCTTCCCTTGCGGCTGCTGTGACTGCAAATGTATTGTCTAGGAAATTTATGGACCAGGAAATGATTCTCTGTGGCCTTATGCTTGAAAGCAACACTGCACTCAAAACCCAAAGCATTATATCAGACTGATCAGCCCTTACTAAAGAAGCTCTGAGGCAGCCAACTACATTACTGTGTTCTAAAAGTCACTAACCAGTTGGACATAATCCAAATCTGGCCTTGCACTGCAACTCAGGCACCTGTACTCCCTAAGCAACCCAAACTCAAACCCCACCAGGGGAAGGGAATCCAGCAAGGCATTGTACTCCATGCTTATTTGATTCCAGGTGTGTAAGGAGCTGTAGTGGCTAGGAAGAAAAAGGAGGGAAGGTGTATTGGAGCAGTAAAGCAGTTCTACTTTTAAATGTAGATGTTGCAATTCTATCAGCTCTTAAAGTTCATTCTGTCTTTCGTGCTGTCTTTGCAAGAAAAGAAGGAAGCAATGGTCCCAAATGCTGACTAAGCCATAAGCAGTGGGATCACTTTCTGCTCTCCAGTTAAGAAGTGCAACTTTTGTGTGTTACACTGACTGAAGGGTCTTTTTTATATGCAAAAGCACTACAGCTTTCCTCATGTGTTTCCTGCTCCAGAGACCCCTGTGGTGCTGTTCACCCACAAGTCTTGGGCACCTAAAAAAAAAAAAAAAAAAAAAAAGTTTCTTGTACATGCTCCAAATCTCATGGTATAATATATTGTCTTGCAACTGACTGAAGAACCCAACTAGGGCCAGGATATAGCTTTGACAAAGATGGCAGATAGCAGGGATCCATCCAGGGAATTCACAGGACCAAGAAGTGGAACGAGTGTCACTCACCTGGTAAGTCATACTGTACACACAGAAGGCTTAAAAGGGATTAATGAGGTTGATTTAAGCTTTGAGAAGCTCTATACTTCCATATTGCAAAAAGTTATCTTGCAGTGTATTCCCATTAAGGCTGGAAAGCTTTGGTGTAATGTGCCCTCTTACATAAATAGGAAGCTCTTTAATGCTTAATCATTCTTTTCCTTTATTGTGAATTTCCTGCAGCTTCCTTCAAAGCAAACCTGTTCTGAACAAACATGTTGATTGCAGGTTGGTTGTCCTTGCCCACTGGCACAGGTTTCTCTGTTAGGTGAGCACACATTGGCTGTTAGAAATCCTGGGTTTGAGGATGATTTTGCTCATCTTGCTGTGGGTTCTTCTGTGGAGCAACCGGCCACTGTTCTCCTCCAACACCTGGTTGTTAAAGGAGGGGCAGCACATCTGCATTTGAAATGAATCTTTTCCTTGTCTTCTTGTGCAGCTCCTCTTAGGACTGGTGCTTTGAATAAGGCAGAGTATCTAAAACCTCTTCCCTGGTATACCTCAGCTGCTGTTGGTGCATTTTGGAAAACGATGGTATTGGGCAGTTTGTGAGCTGCATAGCAAAGCACAGGACAGAAACATCTTCAGGTAGTAGAATTGAAATAACCTGTCATTTTATGGAGATTCTCTGTTGTCACAACTGCAGCCATTTTATAATGTAGTAATTTTTCTTTCCAACCCTAAGAAATGGCACTCCTTTCTTGAGAATATGCTGTCTGAGAATAAGAGCAGCCCAGGATTAGTTACACGATGTCTATTTATTGAAACTCTTTCAATTGTAATTTTCTGGTATCTTAAAAAAAAAAAAATCAAAGAAGTGGTAATTGCAAAAGGAAGCTATTTATTAATTCTTCAAAGTCTAAGACCACTTGAATATCATTTTGCACTAAGTGTCACTGTTTAAACTAGTGAAGGTGCTTTCATGCTGTGATAGCTCCCTTTGAGTTCACCTCCTGCACGCCTCTCACCCTTTACCTCTTCATTGTTAGCTGCCACAATAAGGTTTAATTCAAGTCCTCCAGGTTTTGCTGACCCCAAATGCTGTACTGAAGCTTTTGGTTTGTGATTTTTTTACAAGTATCTGCTCCAAATTGTTTTTCTTCTTCATTTTCAAATCACACCTTTGTAGCCACGTGAAATGCTTTAACATTAGTTACTACTTGTTCACATTTGAACAAGTTGTGGTTTTGATTACCTGTTTTGGGGTATATGAGAAACAAGACCAGGCTAAGAAGGAATACACAATTTTTCCAGTCTTTACCTTAGTTCCCCTTTTTGTTTTCTATTTGTAAAAGGAAAATAAAACCCTTTTACTAAAGTACTAAAAGTGGATACTAATGCTTAAAAAAACCTCAGAAGTTGAAATTTGTGGATATTTGTGTATCTGCACCATTTGGAGATTACTGAAAAAAAGGCAGGAAACAGATCAGACATGCAACATTACTTACTGTATTCCTGGGAGTTCATTTCCTGCAGCCAGAAAGGAACTGTCAAATCTTCTCTGTTGTTTTTCTCTGGAGGCAAACATGACTCTGTACAGGTGTTCCCAAGTGTATGTTTTCAATTTGCTCTAATGCTTCTGTCATTTAAGGAAGAGGGCAGGTATATTAGGTGGATGAACTTCCCTTCCCTTCTCTTCATCTTTTTCCTCTATATGGTTTCTCTTAAGGCAAAGTTAACAAGCAACAGAAACTGGTCCTGAGAGCTAAGACGATAGGTACAGCTTTTTTTTTTTTTTTTTTTTTTAAGGTAGAAATGATTCCACTGTTTTTTATTTTTCTTTATGAAACAGAGATTAGGATAGAGGTGTCTCCTTATCAGGCATCCTGATATAGGATCTGGAAGCTGAAATTAATACGAATAACTTGATGTGCTGGGCTACTGAAAGTACTACCCTATTTCAGTTTGATAGTCTGAAGACATCACGACGTAGAAGCAGCAAGCCCCTATAATTAATTAGTGTTGTAATCTTGAGTGACAGTGCAAATAAAGCCCGTATCAAGTTGACAAAGAAGAAGAAACAAAAGCAACAAAAAAACCCCACCTAAAAACAACAGAAATTCCCCACCCAGCTACAGAATGGAGGGATTATTGAGACTTGTTAGCATTTCTTAGAATTTCCCCATTGTTCTCATAGGCAGGGTGGTTTTAAACCAGCTGAACTACCATGATGTATTCTGTCAACTGTGGTTCTTGAAGTGCTGGCTCAGAGCAGTGCAGAGCCACCCTACTTCCAGGTTTAAATACACACACAGGAAATCCAGCCCTCAATTTTGAGTAGGGCGCCTGGCAGAAAGGATATACCTGATGCTTAAATTAGTAACGTTGCCTCTTTAGAACTTAACAGACTCCAGAATTCGTTGATTTTAAAAGCTGAGCCTTTTTTAAAAAATGCTGTCTTGGTCTGATTTAATAGGAAATTGAGTTCAGTGTCTTCATATGCACTTTCTTTTCCCACGAGCTTCCTCATTCTTCCCAGTTGCAGTGTTAGTAGGAGTACATCCCCTCTGCTGGCGTGGCTGCAGAGAGAGAAGGCTTGCACCTGTTCACATGTTGCCTGGAGGAACTGCCACTCCAAAAAAACAAACACTTAAAGTGTTATTTTTCTATCATTTTTCAGAACTGTCTGCTCTTTCTCTTGACTGACTTTCTGCCTCAGTTTAACAAAGCGACGGGTCTGCTTCCATTTAGTAACAGCAGTAAAAGATAATGAAAAAACTTTGGAAATTCCATATGCTTTGTATGTTTTGTTGCTTCTATAAAGCATTGTAGTAAGAGGAAGTCTGTATTAATAAAAAAGGAAAAAGGTGTGAACAGCATGATCGAATATGGAAAATAGCATTAAGTAATTTAGAGAAATTATGATGGTTTTGTAACAAACCCTTCCAATATTGGATAGTGCTGCTTTGCATGTTGATGACCTAGGTAAGTATTGGCAGGCTGTATTTCAGAGGGGAATATACATCATAAAATAGGTGTTTAGATGGTCCAGTTGTTCACATGGCCTGATGATGTTTTATTAGAGATTTGAGGAGTGTTAAATAGCGATACCAATACAAATCTATCTTTTAATTAATTCCTTTAGGTTGAGGGGAAAGCATTTACCTGTGTGTATCAATCACAGATCACTGTCTAGTTGTCCTGGTCAACTTCTCTAATTCATCACACTGATCTTCCCATAGCATACAAATATTGACAGAGTGGGTTCAAGGCAGTATTGAAAGCAAAACAAAATATACATGACTATGACTCACAGAAGAGAAGGATGATATAAAAGCATTCATTTCATCCCTTGAAAGCTGTTATCACTGAAGACAGAGAACAGACCTGTCACTGAAGACTGGTAACAGTCCTGCAGGTAAGGGAAGTACAGAATTGTTCTGTTGTATCACACTGAGGATGAACATAATGGAAGAACCACCAGGATTTGGTGGAAAGTGATGAAAGAAGTGCATCCTAAAGTGATGAGTTATCTGTCAATGGTAAATACCTAATGCCTGTGCTAATGGTATTTTGTAAGAACAGGTGCTGTGAAGTACTTTATCGTTGGACTGGTGAGATGCATAATAATGGAGAAGGTACAAATTAGTTTTGTTTCTTCTGAAGATTTGTTGCTCTGGCAAAAAGAAAGGGGAATGGCAATGCAAGATACCAGATTTTCCTTTATATTTTGCATGCAGTTACCTGAGGTGAAGAGTGTTTATTATTTTTAAAACATGAATAAACACGTTACATGTTTATATATAAATTTATGTATACACACATATATTCTCTTTATTACAGCTCTTTACTTCAAATATAAGTTAAAAGGAGGGCTTTTGTTTTTTTACTGGAAGAGGACACCTAGAGTTGAGGACATGGCAGCTGGTTTGTATTTCTTTGCTCTGTTTAATCATCTCAGTATAATCAACTGAAACAGGCACATCTCTCCAGCTTTGGGAAATAATACAAAACTGGGATGTAACAACTTTGTCTCAAGCTGAGATACTTCTTGTAGATGGAATGAGCAGCAGGAGTTTAATCACAAGCTAGAGCTTTTCTTTCAGTATTGATTTCTGTGGGGCTTCCTATATTTGTTATTTGGATGATGGTATTACTTTTTGCCTGTTAACCAGCTCAGTGTTCCTTGGCAATATGTGGTGCACTCATTAGATAACACCACAATCTTTTTGCTGTCTGACTTGCATTTTCTGACAGTTAATTTGTATGTGCAGTACATTAAAAAATAAATTACATATTTCTATGTTTTCCATTAACCAAATATTCTGCCTTCGTTCCCCATATTGCCAAAAGCACAGTAATCTGCAGCATCTTTTCTGTTGTGTGAATCTGTTTCAAGTTGCCTACTAATTATGATATCCTTATTTGTATCTATTCAGTCAGTCCTTCAGTCAATCGTTCAGGCACACGCTTAGAAAAGAAAGATTTGTATATGTTTCTAGCTCGTCTTATGGAGGAGTCTCCAGAGTGTCATGCCCCATCTGATGAGGTAAGTAACAGGCTATCATTGCTAGGAAATATTTATGCTGGTTATTTTATTGAGAATTACCTTTTAAAATATCTAATGATATCCATCAAGCAAAACTTCTGTAACATAAACATCTTGCCACTTTTGTGCCGCAGTGAGTCTTATGTGTTAGGTGGTCCTTTCCAGTGCTGTGTTTTAAAAGTTACTGTTAATAACCAATGTTATTAAGTTTTTCGCTGTAATCTGATGAAGTGATGTAAAGATATTAGATTCCTAAGTATCAATTAATACCAAGTTTTTTCATTTCCCATCACTATGTGATATCACTGGGGCATACCAACATGCCCTGATTGTTAATGAACCCTCTAATGAAATGGGAGGAGTTTGCCATGGAAAAGTGGCACAGGGTTGTATTTACTTTGCCTGCTTGAAAGATGGGGATACAATGATGTTCATTTGTGTACATGTAGGGTTAACAGTGAAGATTATTTTGCGTTTATTTGTGATTTAAAATAGTAAATGATTTTGTGAGCCAGTTGTCCTCCCTCTGTCCTTTGTGTGAGTGCTGAACCAGATTTAGTTTCTGTTCCTGATGATCCTGGAGATGCACCTCAGTTTCAGTTTCAGTTATTTAGACAGCATGGAGAGTGTGAATGTGCACTTTAGGGCACATAAACAGTTCCTTGGAGCTGTTATTATCTTAGGAAGTACAATTCGTCATATGAATGTCTCTGAAGACATTTTTATATTTGTCCATTTATATTATGATGAAATCCAGGTATTATATATTATGAGAGAATATCACAGGTATATTAGTAATATATCACAGGTAGCAGCAAGTTTTTCAGTGTTTCAAGCCTTCCTCGGATGCATCTCGGCAGAGAGATCACTTCATGTGTGGAGTTCCATAGTAATGTGAACCGTGGTGCACAGCAGTCTCTTGACTCTTGTGGCTAGCAGATATTTCTATATTGGATTTGCTTGTTTAGTGTCTGTTTCCAAAGCAGGATCTGGCTCTGCTTGGTTTTGGTTTCATCTCTTTGCTGTGCAGCCTTTTCTGTATTTTGTTTGTATTGTATTTCCTGTTGTGTAATGTAACTATGCTTCCTTTGATTTTCTTTCTGGAATTTTGTATCTATCCTTTTTTTTTTTTTTTTCCTTCTATATGCCTTGCTAGTAAAATTGCTTGTATTTTTTCAGTAACTTAGTCTTTCTAATTTTATCTGTACATGCTATACTGTTCCTTTATGCTCATTCTTCATATTGCCTTTACTTCCTTTCTTTTTATCTCATTCTGGTTTTGGTAAAGACCTATTGCTTCAACCAAAGGGATCTCACTGACTTTTCCTTTAAATCAGGATATTTCACTCTTGCTTATCTTCTACTTGGTCAGACTCTTTTAGTCCTAGGATTGTTTTACCAGGAAACTTCCTAACAGTTCCTTAAATTTGCTGATGCATGTGTTTTAGAAATAATTAGCACAATTCTGGTTATACAAAATCCTCTTCTGTGTATCGAATCAACATAATTTTTATTGGAATGACTTTCAATTTTCAGATTTATGGTAATTTCTTCTGTGTTAGAATTAAATGTAAAATATCTGTTTTCTCATTCATTACTGTGACTAAAATAGGCTCTGGAATGTTTCCAGAGCTGTAGGTGTATCCTCAACATATTGCTTTTCTAGCTGCTGTCTCCAATAGTTAGTCTACCATTATCAAAAGATCCTTGAATGCATGGAATGATTTCTTTAAGCATTTAAAAAAAACCCCTTTACCTTTTGGTCAGATGGTCAGTAGCAGATCTCTGCTGAGATCACTGATACTGCTTTATTCACTCTTGCTTTGCCTGATGCTATGATTTCTTTGGGAAATTTATGGAAACACATTTGCCGTCTTCTTGAGAGACATCCATGAATCCCAAAGCTGCTGTTCTTTTCTGAAAAAAGGTGTATTAACCTCCAGATTTTCATTTAAAATCTGTTACTCAGAGATTGTTACCACGTAGTCCTCTGCCAGCTTTGTAGGGAGGCTGCATCCAGCGATAGTATAATTTGCTTTTTCCACTATGGTAGCACCAGTGGGCATTAGTGTGCAAAAGATTTAAATTACCTGGACAATCATTTATCAACTTCAGTAGCCCTGTCTTTTTTTTTTCTTTTTCTGTGGTATTTATAAAGAATGCTGCTATATGTGTGTGTGTGTGGTGTGAATATAAATGGTTTTGGAGAAATTTGGCTAAAGCCCCCAATTACTCTGAGAGGGGTTTTTAGAAATCTATAGTTTTATCTTTCTGATTGATTGCAGTTCTAGTTCTATGTGTCTCTTGATTGGAACAGCACTGGATTTCTTGCGAACTAAGGCACAGAAAAAAATCAATTCTACCACATTTGCAATAACTTTTCATAAAGAGGAGTTGTGATCCAAAGATTGTGGAACTAAAGTGCTGTTATATATAATACAATGTAGCAAAACCTATAGTGTATTTTTGAATCTATATAAAGTATGGATACTTGTAAAATCCAATTTGCTGAGGAAAAATAAGTTGTTGTGTTTTTTCCTCTCTTCAGTTCAATAAGACTGGGATTGTAATATGTGAGTCAGACAAAGTACACAAACTACTAGCCCTGAGTTTCTCCAAATCTGGATTGCATGCTGTACAACAAATCATTCGATGTCTTCCCTTTGTTTTGCGTGGCTGCACTGTGTACATGTCCAGGAAACCATGCACAGCTTGCACCACATTCCTCATTCAAGGTATATAATACATTTTTAATAAATCTGTTTTAACTGCAGTTCTAACTGAATAACAAGTTCATAAATGACCCCTCTAAACATCACGTCTAGAAGAATGTTGTAGGTGGCTCAGTCCAATAAATCCCTTCTTAGTCATGTAATCATTTTTTTTTTTTTAAGTAAATAGTCTCTCTCAAGTGGGAATTCTTGCTTGAGAAAGGATTGGAAAACTGTGGGAGATGATTTATGAAAGTGAAATACCAGTTGTTGCAATAGTTCTGTGTTCAGTTGAGATCCCTTTGGAATGGGAGTGGTTTAAGCTGTGACTACATAGCCATTGGACACTGGTGTATACCTGAAGTGAAATGCAAGAGAAAATTGTCCCACTGTTTCAAACAAAAAACACATGAATTGATTGTCTGACCCAACTCTAAGGCATTTAAGTGACTTTCAGTGTTTCTTTCTAGGTTCAGTTTCTTCAGTCTATTACTGGCCAGTAGCTCCTGAAAAAAAGGGAGATGATTCAGTGATTAAGGAAGACACTGAACAAGCTGACAGCCTCTTCCTCAGAAGTCACATAAGTAGCACTGTGCTCTTACCCATGACAAGTTTTGAAACTGTGAAAAATATTACCGCAAAAATACGATGCACAGAACAGCTAAACATCGATTTCAAGTTGGTCAATGATCATGCTAAAGAATTTGAAGAATACTGTTCATTGTTTAATATATGCATCAGTGAAGATAATAAAGATGTGCTTGTCAAACGGGTGAAAAATGCTTTTCATTGCTTTTTCTTTTTAATGGAATGTTCCCAACTCCAGCAAGGAACACGGGAGGAAAATGTTCATCGACATGCATTGCAGCTTTGTTATTTTTTAGCAGCAAGATCTGGTAAGTTATGATAGGAGACTATATAAAGAAGAGTAGCCAAATATAAAGCATAGATTAATGTATATTTATTTTTTACTATTGCCAGTGATTCATTCAGCTACTGTAAACAAATGCTTTCCTAACATAACTGATAAAGTATTTGTCATTATTTTATTTGTTACACTGATGTTTAATGTTATTGTTTATGATGTTTGCTGCAATACCAAGCTTAAACATAAAGCAGAAGATGGCACTACATATTACAGAAATCTAGAAAAAGATATTTTGTCCCTTAATCCATTTTGGAGGGAGGAAACAATTCTGTTATCAGGATTTAATCTAGTTAATAGCCTGCAATTACCAATCAAAGAGGAAGTGTACCTTGAGTAAGATTTTAAGTTTTTGTGTTCTGGAATCTGACAGTTTTTGTACTTGATGCTGGTTATGCTTCATTATGTTACTTTATGTGGATATCTGTCTGGGATTGCCTAATTTGTCTGCATGGAGGGATTCTTTCAACATACAGGCAGTCATTTATGCCTTCCATTTTTATATCATTAAAGTGCTATATGTTAATCTGTAAAATGTGGTTTTAAGTATGAGAAAAGTATGTTTTTAATGACATGAAAATCTCTCTTTTCCAAAAGATGATCCAGACCGAGGTGTGGGGTGTACACTCTACAGTCAGGACGGATGTTTTGTAAGTACTTTGAATTCTCTTTACACTTGTATTTCAGTGCCCCAAGGAGTGTGGTTTCTTTGGCACAGTGTAGATATCTACAGTGTAGGTGCTTTCTTCTGAGCTATTTGCCCTGAGTCCCCTTTGTACTCAGTAGAGATCTAGACTGTCATTCATCCCAATCCGGAGTCTGAATAGCCTAGATAGACCTGATTTTCTCTCTTGAATATAAAGGGATGTAGGGTGACTAGTCAGGTGTAAAGATGTAAAGAACTTGAGAGAGATGAACTTCCCTCATGAACATACTCTCCCATAATAAATACAAGTAGTAATAACAATATTTTAAATTTAACTTTCAAAAATAATCCATGGGGGTCACTAAAAAAGAGGATACTACGTTTCTTGCAAAGGGAGAGACAAAAAGGTGGTGGTGAAATTGATGGGGAACAATGACTTCACTGCATGCAAAAGCAAAATTAGCTCTTGACTGTGTTAAAAGAGGTAACATGATAGAGTGGTAGGATGCTCGTGACCAGGCCTTAAAGCTGATTAAAAATCTGATGTAAATTGCTATAAATGTTAGAAGTTATGTGTACCTATAAATACTTAGACAACAGATATTTAAGTTTCGAAGCTGTATTCGTAGAGGGTTAAAATGTTTGGAAGGGTTTGTTAAATTCTGATTATTTAATCTCATTTGTTTTTTTGGCAGTTTGGAGCAGGTTATAATGGATACCCCATTGGCATATTATATGCAAACTTGCCCTCTGCAGGAAGAAAAAGCCAGAGGACTCCATATGTAAAACAAAGTGTTGTTCTCCATGCTGAAGCAAATGCTCTTCTATACAGGTTGTAGTTACAAATCTCATAATAGAGTGACTTCACAGGCATTCTTTATTACACTGAACGTGAATAGTGTGTGGAGTGAATAGGTCAGTAATTAATTATGGGTTTTCACTTACAATCTAAAATGCTTACAATCAGCGTTTTAATGTGTGTGTTTCCCCTCTTTCCAAATAGGTGTGTTATCCCCTTGTATTCCTGCACTGCCAAAATAATCACCCAGTCTCACTGTGACAAAGTTCTGAACAGTTTTTGAAAGACACAGTTTGCAGCATTCTGCCTGGCAGTCTTTTTGGTGGTCCTTAGGCTAACAGGAGTAGTTTCAAGTCAACCAGATCACCCAAGACTCTATCAGTAGTTGGAGAATCATTAGTCTGTAAAACTAAATGGCTCACAACAATAGCACTTTAATATACACAGAGGTAGCAACAAGGATCAAATATTAGAAGGTAAAATCAAGATGAAATAGAAAACCTGAAGGAGGAGATAGAGAATAATCTAATTGGAAATAATAGTCTTCAGTGAAAATAGTAACTTTATTTTTAAAAATGTAAGCATTATGTTTGGTTTTAGCTTTGCAGAAACGGAATTGTTTGTATATATGTATTTTTCAGATCAAAGACAAAAATAGAAGAGACTGATGTTCTTTACAGCACCAAACTTCCCTGTCTTCAGTGTCAGAAACTTCTGAAAGATGTGAAAATCAAGACAATTCACAGTGTTGAAGAATCATCCAAAAAAACTAACGAAGTATGCTTCTATAATATTATTATTTATTGTCATAATGTAATTATGTGTTTGGGGGCAAGGGATTCAGTTTATTTATAGCTGAATTACAGACAAACACATCAGTTCTTACCCTTCTATACAGGAGAGAAGCTCTAGCAGAATATACATGTACATACATACATACATACATATATATATATATATATATGCTTAATTCTTCATATTCATGTACAGCTGAATTTTATGGCTTGCTTTCTGCCTTGAAAACCTTTATTCTCACATGATTCCAAAGGCAGGAAAGAAAACAAGTTGCACCTTTTAGAGTTTGGCTTCATGTATTTACAAGTGTGTTCCAACCAAGGTATTACACTGAATGATTCACCATAAGATACCACGCTCCCTTTAGTGGAAAGAACAAGTATCTTCTGAGTTTGCAAAGGAGTATTATTCCTTTCAGGGAAATCCCACAGTTCCTTAATGGGATTACAGATGTAATTTAGATCAAATAATGTCTGTGTGGCTTTGGAATAGACTTTCTGATGGAAAATGTCTTAGTCATGTCTTAGGTGCAAGTATTGAGTTAATTCCCATGTCCTAGATTACATTCTGCCCCTATAAAGGCAACCAAGGCCAAGGTACTCAAAGTCTTTGCCTTGGTTTTTACTGCCAGTATTTGCTCTGAAGAATCCCATGTCCCTGACACCAGTGGGAAAACGTGGAGCAATGAAGACTAACCTTCAGTAGAGTAGAATCTGGTTATAGAATATATAAAGGAGCTGGATGCACACAAGACCATGGGACCGGTCAAGTAGTTGTCTGGAAGTAGTTAGCATGGATTTATGAAGGGGAAAACTTGACTCGCTAAGCTGACATCTGATGAGATGATCAACTTGGTGGATGAGTAGAGACCAGTAAATGTTTTTCATCTTGACTTTTACAAGACTTGCAATACTACCTCCCACAGCATCTTCACTGACAAACTAACAAAGTACTGACTAGATAAGCAGACAGTGAGGAGCACTGACAACTACTTGAACTGGCAGACTCAGAGTGTTGTGATCAACAGCACAAAGTCAAGCAGGAGTCCAATCCCTAGTTGGGTACCCCTGAGGTGGATAGTAGGGCAAAATGTTCAATGTTGTCATTAATGATCTGAATGATGCATCAGAGTGCCCTCTTGGGAAATATATAGATGGTCCAAACAGAAGGGAGTGGTTAGTACACCAGATGGTTGTTTCAGAGGGATCTCAACAGGTTGGAGAAATGGCAAAACAGGAATCTCATGAAGTCCAACAAAGGGAGGTGCAAAGCCTGTACACCTGGGGTACATTACAGGCTGGGGCTGCCCAAATGGGAAGGAGCTTTGCAGAAAAGGACCTGGTGACCCTGGTGGTTGTGTTGACTGGGATGAAGCAATGCACCCTGGTGGCAAAGGGCAACTCCCTCCTGGAGTGCATTAGGCAAGGCATTGCCCACAGGTTGAAAAAAGGGACCTTCCCGTCTGGTCAGCACTGGTGAGGCTGTGGTTGGAGTGTTGTGTCCAGTTCTGGCTGCCCCAGCAGGAGAAAGATATGGACACAGGCGAGCAAGTCCTGCTAAAGGCCATGAAGGTGATTAAGTGGTGGGAGGATTTCTCATATGAGAAGAGGCTGAGAGAGCTGAGACTGGTCAGCCTGGAGAAGAGAAATCTCAGGTGGGCTCTTATCCATGTGTATAAATACCTGATGGGTAGGAGTAAAAAAAAGACAGAATCAGACCCTTCTCAGTAGTGCCCAGTGATGGGACAAGAAGCATTGGCTCAATCTGAAAGACAGAAAATTGCACCAAAATGGAAGAAAAAGCCTTTCTGCTGGGAGGAAATGAGCACTACAACATGATGCCCAGAGAGGTTGTAGAATCCCTGTCCTTGGAGATATTCAAAACCTGAGTGGACAGAGCCCCAAAATATCTGCTCTAGTTCATCCTGCCTTGAGCTGGGAGTGTGGACTGGAGACCTTCACAGGTGGTTCCCAACCTCAGTGATTCTGTGATTGCCTGGTTTATTTATTTGCTTTTAACTTTCTCTCTTCTTTTTTTTTTTTTTTTTTTTTTTTTTTTCCAAAAAGAAAATTGTTGAAGAATTAAAGAAAAACTTTGAGTATTATGAGGTAGGTTTGCATCTTGAAGATTAAACTACGGGTTGTTGAAATACTTTTCAACATTCATTTAATAAAAACATGGACTATTTTGCTTTGATATGAGTCAACCTTCTTGGGGGAGAGTTTCATTTGTTTGGTTTTTTTTCCTGTTGTTTTTACAAAGCATGTTTTCATTAGATGGAAAGCTCATTAAAATACATTGAGTGTTCATGAAATATATGTGTAATATTAAATACATTGAGTATTCATGAGTGTTTGATGATATATAAGTATATATTAACCTGTTTATTCATATCAGAGCTTTTCATTCATAGTTCTGAAATTGATTGGAGTTTTGGGAGACAGTCATTCCTGTATGTAATAAGAAAACAATTCAGCAGGTAGAAGGTATGTTAGATGTGGAAGCAGGTGACGTAGAAATATATTGCTTCACTTTTCAGGATCCATCAGATACATCTGATGGAAGTAAAGCAGTCTGACTTGGCAAAATAGGGAACTGACACTCAAGACTACTGATGAACTGAATAAATGGTTAGAGGAGAGCAGACTTTGTAATTGACTTTTGTCTTCCTCTGTAGAAAAAAAAGCTTTAGAACTGGAATAAAGAAGAATGACTTCAAAGACCCATCCTTGTCCTGTGGTCCAAGAAATCTTCATGGTAGATTGATTGATAGATATAGTGGCAGATTTGAGCAGACAAATTGTGGAAAGTACTAACTAAATGTTCACTTACACTTTAAAAAAATTATTAAAAGTTTGTTCATTTGTTTTTTTCAGTGGAAACAAAAAAAGTGTGTAATTCAACCTAAGTCAGGTATGGTTAAGATTATAGCCTTCCTTTGAAACTATTATAAATATCTATACCCTGCAGATTCCACTTCTGCCAAAATATTTCTCAATATGCAGAAGACAGAATTAAACAGAAATGCTGTCCTTGAGGTCTGTGCATGGTCAGATCCCATAACTGGTTACAGTTGTACAGACAGAGGAATGACATAGCAAGTTTCTGGGATTTCTGCTCTCTTTCTTCGCCAGTAACTTTTAGATTTTCCTCAAATGGCTAATCAGCATCCTTCATGACAGGATCCTTTTCTTATTTCATCAGCATCCTTTTCTTATTTCAAGCCTTTTCTGTGAATTTCTTCTGCCTTAAATGGATGAACTTAGGAGATACTGGGTTTGAATCTTCTCCTCATGCCACTGGTTTTATGCTGTTCTGTGGTTATGCCAGTCAGGGAGTCAGCTCACCTACCACAGATAATGTCATTAATCCTAAAAATTTCTCAATAATTTATAACTTTATTTAGATTAGACAAGGTAACAGAAGTTTCTAAGAGTACTGCCCAACATTTTGAGAATACACAAAATCTTTTACACTCCTTGCTTGGTTTAAGCCAAATCAGTACTGAACTAAAATTTTGAAATCTTAATGATTTATAAGCTGAAACACCATTCCTCTTGTTGAGGGGGAATATGGATTTGAAATCAAATCAAGAATTGGAACAAAACTGAAATTAGAAACTCCAAAAATGTTGCTGACCAGATCTTCATGGAGTGTGAGGATAAAATGGACAAGTGACTTGGAGAAGACTACGTAATTGAAGAGGAGTAAGGGGAGGAGAAAATCAAGGAGAAAAGTGTATATTTGCAGTACATATTTGCAGTAGAACGAAATCAAGCTCATGAGAAGAGTGAGAACCAGGATGATGAAGTTCACATAAAATGGATGACAGGGTTATGGAAGAAATGAACAAACAGAGAGTCGGTATCACTGACAGGAAGTGTCAGTCCTGAGTGTGAAAGCAAAGGGAGAGAGGAGACAGTGTAGGTTGTCACCACCACCATATTTATTTCTACATGAAATTCAGTTATCTGTTTTATATCTGTGAAATTTCCATTCATTTCAATATAGTTTATTTCTGAATAAAGTATCAGAGCCTAGACTATGTTGTCCTGATTATCAAATATTTTCCTAAACTAATTGTGGGTTCTGAGATGCCCAACTCACAGTGGATAGTCTGTGAGTGTTGATAATGACAGGAGGAGGGCTGATACACTGCTGCACTTCATGTCACCTGTTTCTATGTGTTATTTCTAACCTGACCTTTTTCTTTTCTGTATTCCAGTGCCCAGTGACTCAGAAGAGAATGGAGGGACAGAAGGAATGAATGATGAAGGTAAAGTGCAATGAATTTAGTTGATGTTTCACTAATAATCATAGTTTCATTTCATTAAACAGGGTTGAATAAATATAATTGTCCTAAAGCAATGAGCTGGATTTTACACAGCACAGACATCTGATGCATGAACTTCTGCCTTATCTCTCTGGCAGCACATTTATCTTAATTTTAAATTTACTTTAAGTGAAAGTAATTATATCCTTTTTTTTTTTACCTTCAGTCTTACCTGATGTTATTGAAATCTTAGCAAAAAAATATGACCTAAATAGGGAAGATTTTATACTATTATAACTGACATATAACAATTTTGAAGAAGAATATGACATAGAGGAATAGGATTGACTGGTCCAGATATTGGATGATCAGATGCTGTTTCTTCCCTCTTGAAATCAATAGAAATCAATCTGTATGCCAGCAGAAAAGAGGAGATAGCAAAAAGAAACCCCAAACAAACAAAACCAGAAAAAAAAAAAAAAAAAAAAAAAAAAAATCCAGTATAGCTCTGCATTCTGTCAAGCTCCTGGGACGATCATTAGGGCTGGCAGGCCTAAGTGCATGTGCTGCTGAGTAAAGTGCAAAGGCAAGGCTCTTTACAGGGTAGCATTGAGCACACTGAGCTTTGATACATTATTAAGAAACATTCAGCATGTGTAGAAGTTGTAGCTGCTTTCCCAAACCGTTCACTTTGGACTGGAGAGCTAGAAAATCATGCTTTCTACCTTTTACAAGTAATTATTTACTAATTTTTTGACATTACCTACTTCTTCTCCAAGACTGTTTTGATTAGATCTTCTGTCCATTATTTCTTTCTAGGTCCTCTGGCTCCATACCTGAAGAAAGAAGACTTGTGCATGTTTTTAGCACTACATATGGAAAATTCACCAAGTGAATCACAGAAACCTGTGAGTTATGTCATCTCAAGCATATTTATTGGTACTAATGCTAAAAAAAGTCATACTGTCAAATAGGATCTTGAGTTTAAAATTACTGACTTGGTGTTGCAGGCAAAATCATCTTAACTTGAGGAATTTTTACTCAATTCAGTTTATTTCCAATAAATAAAAACTTCTGTTTACTGAATTTGGTATTAAGGGGAAAAAAAGTGCAAGGAGTTAAACACCAAGGTAAACACCCTTCCTCCTTTTATTTCTGAGGTTTACCTTAAGCCAAACACGTACCTTCCCACTTTCCTACTCTCAATTTCCATTGTTTTCACTGCAACTCCTCTGTACTTTTTTCCACTTTTCCTCTATGTTTCTTACTGGCCCAGCCCTGTCGTGGGTTATCTGCTGGCTGTGGTCCCTCAGGGGTGTCTCTGACCCAGAGTGGGTTGTTTGTGGACCACAGTCCTGTGGTTAGGATTGTATGCTTAGACTCTAATAATTTTTGGTATACAAAGCTGTTCAAGGTTGTGAAGCTACACAGATGTAGGAACCACGTGGTGGTTCCTACTATGAGTTCCTTTGAATAGTGTTGGCATTTTTTGTAAACTGCATCTTGTCACTCCTCTCTCCTGTTTTAGCAGTCTGCTGTTGAGCAGGTGTTGGGATATTCATCTCATTAATTTTTTTCCATGATTTTATGGACTTACAGATTTTCCAAAGATCTGCCTCTTATGCCTTTCTGTCTTCTGTCAAAGCATTTATGCTGTTGATATTGGACGCTACAGCTAAGTTATGTGCTGTAACCACACTAGAACTGACTAAAAATCCACGTGAATCAGCACACTGCTTGATCCCTACCCTTTGGCAACAAATGCCATTCTTTTTCTCTGAGATCCTTTGGTTGCTCTTACTTTATATACACATAAGTGAGTGGACTCTCATTTACACATTCATCTCTGTATGTGTATGCAGCCTTACACAACTGGAATTGTCATCTGTGAAGCAATCAAGCCAAAAAGGATTATTGCCCTGGACTGCTCGACAAAAGAACTCCATGCTGTGCCAAAAGTGCTGTTAAGGTTTCCCAATGCGCTGAAAGGCTGCGAAGTTTACATGTCTAGGATGCCCTGTAATAATTGTGCTACACTGCTGGTTCAAGGTCGGTATCAGAACTGAAATATCTCCTCGACTAAGGTTGCACATGTGGCACATTCACAGGCTGGGAAGCTGCCAGTCATTCCTCCTCCTCTGTGTTTTCTTCCATTTTGATCTCTGCATTTTTCTGCAGTTGATTCTATGTGAATCATTCAGATCACTGTGAGAAGCTGAGGTAGCTACATGGCTTAACAACAGATACCTGTGGTGGTTAGAGAATATTAAGATGCGATTCATAATGTCATTGTACAAGTTGTTGGTGTTTACTAACACATGGAGCACAAAGAGTGCAAGTTGTTGAATTTGAAAAGGAGCCACCAGTGCTTGTAGAGATGCCTGTGAAGTGAGAAAAAAAAAATGAAGGAGTGGTCTTAGGGAATGTGGAAATCCTGAAATACTAATTAAAAAAAAAAAAAAAAAAAAAGATAACCATTCTCTTCTGAGAATTTATAAGATGAGAAATATACCTCAGGTACTAGTATTCAGGATAACAAGGGAAATAGGTAGATTTTTTTGCAGACAAATTAAGCTGAAGTACTTCACAAATGACAACACACTACCTATATGTTGAATTTTCTGGAGGTTTCAGATGCCTAATTGATACACATATTTTTCCTCTACAATAACTTCAGTAACTTTCTATTATCTTTTTAAAACACTCTCCTTGTTCTGGAAATTTTTACTATTTGTTAAATATAAGTAGAGACAAAAGTTTAATCACCTGGGAAAAAAAAAAGTCATGAATTCTATATAAAGTTTCCCTTTTGACTATGAAAAAAAAATGGTAATAAAAAAATTTAAATGTTATTTTACTAATGTGATGAAAAGCTGCACCTTGATTAAATATATTCTCTATCATTTTATTAATGAAAAAAAGACTAACAGTATATTTTATATTTAATATTAATCTTGCATATATATTTCCTTTATTCAGCACAAGTCTCACAAGTGAATTACTGGCCAAATTTTGAAAGTGAAATGACAGAAAGGAAGTCATTTCATGATTCAGTAATACATGCTCAAACCATCTTTACAGAAAGCTATGTTGTTGCAGCACCAAATGTGCCAAAAATAGACAATCAAAGAAAGATACAAATACTTAACTCCAAAAAAGGAGTGTCTTCTGATGATCATCTAACCCCAGTCACATCTGTATTTGATGTTAAAACAATGAATATTGATGTAAATATTTTAAAGCACTTGAACTTGGAACACTTGAAAAAAGTCCAACTGGGAGAAGACCAACTGGAAGAATATAAAAAAAATCTTACTACAGCAAAGGAATGTTTTCAAACTCTGGCAAGCTGCAAAGATGAAGAGATAATAATCTTAGAAGAGAATAAAGAAACTGTAGAGAAGAAAAAACCTGAAGGGAATTATGCTAAATACACCCATGCGATACAGCTTTGTGATCTGTTAGCATCCAGAAGTGGTAAGTAAATCAATATTGCTAAACTTAGCTGAGTAATTCACTCAGTGCACAAAAATCCTACATAATTGTTAGTCATAGTCCTGGAAATGTAATATATGGAAAAAAACCTTTGATTGATTATATTGCATTCTGTTAGGTAATTCCTGACACTGCATATCTAGCCAAGTTTAGTATCCCTCTTTCTCTAATGCAAGCAAAACTGGAGGAAGACAAGGAGTGTACTTCTCCTGTCTTCTTCACTAGGTGGGGATTTTTAACTCCTTAGACTGATTGCAAGAAAGTCTGGTTGGATCCAGTTTCTCCATGGTATCAAATGGCAGGCCATCAGTCACAGTGTTGGTTTTTGGCAGACTTTCCTATTTTTACACCATAGGTTTGCAAAAGTAAAGAAACTGCTATGACAGGTAAAAAGAAAACAAAACTGGACATAACTATCTGTTTCCTTTTCACATTTTAGAAAATTAGAAACATATCTGTTTCTAATTTTCACATTAGACTGGCTGGTTGTGGTTGGTTTCATCAAAACTGAGGTGTTTTTTTGTTCTGTCCCACCTGTGCATGTTGAGAGTATGGTCCACTCAGCAGCATGGCAGACAGTTTCCAGTTTATCCCAAATCCCTACTGCTGTTTCCCGATTCTTCTCCTCCTGTTAGCCTAATGCACTTTGCTGATTTATGGAAGAGAAAGTATTGCAGATTTTGACTGAGTTTAATCATCGTAGCAGTTGCTCTTTGCTCATAGATAAAAAAGTGGAGTTTTATGGCACCTGACAGCTCAGGCAGTCCCTGTCAACATCATGACTGCAGCAGCTCCCCTGGCTCAGAACAAAGTTTCAAGCTTTCCCTTCCCATTCCCACAGAAGACAATTTGGGGGGTTGTTTCCTCTTGCAGAGGGGGAAGAAGCAGGAAGGTGTCCTGGGCAGTAGATGCCAGTGCCTATGCCTTGAGGAAAGTCTCATAGAGCTTGCTTTTCAGACAGAGAAAATAGTTTTTAAAATCTTTCTGAGCTGCAATTATAGAAAATATGCTGGTCCCAGCAGTGGGAAAGGTCTGGGATTTTGGCACTTCTACACAAGAGGACTAGATAATGCAAGTGAGATGGATTACAGGAGACAGAGACCAACAAGGACTGGAGGCAAGTGCATTGATTAGCCTAACCTTTGATCAGCCTTTTTGTCAGCAGTTTACTTAGTTCAATATTTTCTGGAGGCAGCGAAGCAAGGAGCAGCAGCTTCTGTCCCAACAAGACCAACAGGCATGAGTGAGAATGTCATACCTTTTGACCAGCAGGTTTGTTGTAATATCATAGTGTTGTGTGAATTTATAACTCTGATTGTCTGACTTTTTATCCTCAGACAATAATAATGGAGTGGGGACAGTGATTTACAAAGAAGACAACATTGTAAGTAGAAAATTATGTGGTATTGGAAATTGCACTCAAAAGTTTCTAATCATGATCTGTTGTCATATGAAAGTAATGCATGTAAGACTGCTGTGTAATAAATTATCAGCCACAGAAATGTTTAAAAAAGCACACTTCTGCTATAAGAAATGCACTTTAAGTTTACTAGGTTTGTGTTTATGCAGGTAAATGAGGAAGTTAACTTTCAGCGTATGGGCTTTCTTAAAAAATGCTAGTGAAGTTGCAGTAATATAAACCAAACCTTTTGTGGGGAAGAAAAAAAGTAGTTTATGTTCCCTAACTCTGTTCCACAACATTAAGATGATGGATTATTTAATATACTCTCAGCAGTTAGAAAAGGTGAAGTCCCATGTTTGCTGAACTTTTATAAGCTGGTGTCCTGATGACATTGTTACTATTATCATATTGAAATTCCATGCTTATATTTTATATGTTTCCAAATGGGCACAGCTAAAAAAATGTAGCTAACATTTTCCAAATCGTTTTGGTGGCCTTGGGTTTAGCAGCCTCTTTTGTGTTGATTTTTTTTTCTTCCTAATCATCTTCTGTGATGTTTGTTTACCAGCATTGTTCACTGGAGAACGTATTTCTGGAAACATAGAGAAATTATCATTTTGGGGAAAAAATGTTCATGATTTTCTGAAACTTCACATATTATACAAATATATGGTTAGGAGCCCCAATCAGTCATCTTGAAATGCAAATCTGCATAAACACTACCAAACAGTATCACATGAGGATTCGTGTAGAAGTTATTAACAAGTTTCAGGAGTTGGATTAGGCTGTAAATAACTAAAGGTCCCAGAACAACATTAACTTTTATTGCTTTGTATGTTGATTCTTTCTAGGTTGCCTTGGGCTACAGTGGATATCCAAAAGGGGCAATGAATAGTTTGTTTTACAAGAAGGCAGATGTTGATTTTGACAAGCATGCAGTTGTATGTGCAGAAGCGAATTCAATTATTATGAGGTAGGAACTAATTACATATTCTTGAGAAGTTAGACAAAAAAAAAGTCTTGGTATTGAGTGCTTCAATAATGAAGAAACATCTCTCTGACTAATCCACCATGGGAATTTCCAAGACATAGAAAGGAGAAGTAATGTTACACAGCGTGGAAAAGAATTTAGTCTCACAAGGCACTGAGTACAGCTGTTTTCTACAGAGGTCTAGGTCTTTGTGAACTTATATTCTAACGTACATTGCCTAAGCTGGCAAACTCATGGTACATGCTGCAAATATCTACTTGCTGGGGACTGGTGATCCCTTGCTTCCTTTGGCCAGGGACAGAAGAGAAAAAGAGGAACCCACTCTAGGTGCCAAGAAAACTAATTCCTCCTGCAAACACACTTTGTTTGCAATTGTGACAATATTTTTTTTTTCAGTTCTGAGCGAGATCTGTCTAATGCTGAACTCATCACCACACGTGAACCCTGCGTTGAGTGTCTGAAACTGATTCGAGCAAAGAAAATATCAAGAGTCATTTGGCCTCTGCGAGACAGAACTGTAAGTGGTGTTAGAGAAGGTTAAAAGTTGTGTGTCATGGTCCAAGGCTCGCTGTTCCTTTGTCCCCTCCCCGAGGATATCTTCTAAAAACCCTTGTACTTTCCTTTTTCTGGGGAGGAATTACATACTCTTCACCCTTTCAGGCTGGACCCTCTTCTGCATTGCCAGCTTCCAGCTAATTAGTACTACGGGAGGTAGGCTGAGTGCCAAGGGAAGGCTTCTTCTCACAGGGGTAGAGATGGTAGACATGGTTGCTTCTACTTGGAAGGGAAGGGGGACAGGAGTGAAAAGTCATCCTCACAAACTGTCCTGTGTCTCCTTCAGCAAGCAGGGAAGGTCCTACCTACCCCGCTACAACAGCTGCATAGCCTTTGGGTGGAGTTTCCTGGGGCCCACCCTACCCTCCTGCCTCCCAGAGCAGGTTCTGCTCTCCTGTCCACCATGAAGATACAACGCTGGCTCTGGCAGTTCCTCCCTCCTTCTGAAGCCACGAGTCTTTCTGAACAGCTCACACTTTGCTAAAGGAATGTGTAGAGCTTCCTAGAATTCCAGAGTCTACAGACTAGCCTGTGTTAGAGTAAATGTCCTAACAGGGGTGACAGCTCTTACCTTTGAGACAGTGGCAAGGACTTTATAAACATTGTTAAATAGTTGTCATTCTGCCTTAGAAGTAATGTGTTGAGGCCATGACACAATGGGGAGATCAATGAATGGAAATACGGTGCAGAATGAGAAAAGTTTAGGTTAATAACTATTCAAATAATACCTACAAGAAGAGGTCATCTAATTGTTGCACATTACAAACCAAAAAGATAGCCATTATCTTGTAAAGGGCCTGGTAATGTTCTCCCATGCACCACTTTCCCATTCTGCTGGAATTACTGTTCTGTACCACTTTTAACTATTAGTAAAAGCAATAACTATATAAAGTTCTTACTTGCTGTAGATTCAGGTAAATGCCTAGTTGGATCAGATGCTTAGACCCCTTTGTACTGGCAGGGGTCACAGACTGTGAATAATCTTTGCTATTTCTTCTCTTGTTGGGTCAAAACAACTCCTTGCAATGCTACAGGCTGGGGGAAGAGAGGCTGGAAACTTGCCTGGTAGAAATCAACCTGGGGGTGCTGGTTGACAGCCAGCTGAACATGAGCCAGCAGCCTATCCAGTGGCCAAGAAGGCCAATGGTATCCTGGCCTCTATCAGAATTAGTGTGTCCAGCAGGACTAGAGAAGTGATCTTCCCCTGTACTCAGCACTGGTGAGGCCACACCTCAAATCCCGTGTTCTGTTTTGGGACCCTCACTACAAGAAAGACATTGAGGTGCTGGAGCATGTCCAGAGAAGGGCAATAAAGCTGGTGAAGGATCAGTTTAATTCTCTGAAGTCTCTGAGGTGCTCTGTCATGCTGGTATCCCTCCCTTTGCATGAACTAGTTCATTTGGTTAGAGATCTCACTTTTGCCATTTTGTTTCTTATTCATATCTCCTGTGCTTCTGCTTTCCTTTCACAGGGAGGGCCTGTGCCTGCTGTGCGTGGTGAACCAGCTCCACAAGATCAACATGAGCTTTAGAATCTGATGCCCCCAGCTGGCACGCAATATCTTCGGTGGTTTTGGGATAGTCACCTTGTGATGACAGATGCTCTTACTGTGCCCACCTCCTTCCAGAAGCACACCTCATACCGACCCCTGACACCTTTTTTCTTGCCATTGCTTCTGCTGTACTCAAAGGCATTCGTTTCTGTCTGTGGCTGAAGGGTGGGAAAAGCGTTTGCTTTCAATGTACTTCTAAGGGGTAGTCATGCCTAACTCTGCAGTGTCTGTAGGCATGAAGGCAGTGGTTATTTTCTGCAGTCCTTATTCTTTCTGCAGCTTTTCTCTCTTGGATTAGTCTGATAATTTGAATGAGTATTTTTCCTTTTCCTTTGTTGTGGTTTCCCTCACATTTATTTAATTTGATCTTCTTATTTTTCAATATATCTAATTTTTTTATCTTGTCATCCTTTTCAGCTGAAAAATAAGGAGTTCCCTGTTTCCTCATCTCTCTCCACCTCAGGGGTATTTGGTGCTTGTGTGTCCTTGTGTCCTTTCCCCTTCCATCTCCCTTTTTTCTCTGCTGTAATATGTTGTTTAATTTATTCATGGGCCTACTTTATGTCCTCTGATAGGTGCATACCTGCTTTGAATTGGTCTTTGTGCTGTTGATCATGTTTAGACTTAGATTTAATGTCCATCCTTGAGACACCAGACCAATTAATGTGGAATATGCTTTCATATTTTTCCAGGTTAAATATTTTTGCTGATTTTGCACTGAGGGGTTTGCAGACTATGGTGCCAGTGGCTGCTTTTGTCCCTGCCTTTAGACTCCCTCAAATTCAGTTTTAATACTGGGATTTCCTAAGACAGTCCCAAACCCAGAATCAACTGTGAAAACCCTCTTGATTTTTAAAGTATTATTGTGAAAATGATATTATTTGTGTCTTGTTAGCTTCCAGCAATTATTCTTTTTACACAATTTAGGGTGAGATCATCAAAGCGATTTGCGTGGGATTAAATTGAAGGTTATGTCAGTTAAAAAAAATAAATTTGTTTGCAGTTTTCAACATGTGTCCCATGACTGTGTTCCCTTTGGAGATGCTAAGAGCACACCATCATAAACTAAATGGCAGGGCTCATGCTGCCACAGTACTTGGTGCTCATGTTGGAGTGGATGTTGCTATGACTGGGCACCTATTTGCTTTCTTTACACAAGGTACATGCAAGTCTTGGGCAGACCTCTGTTCTTCATTCCACCCTTTTACTCTGTTATTTGGTATGAAAAAACACGTGTTAGCTCTGTCCTTAGTGTGGAAACTGAGAAAGCAGCAGCAGCAGACAGAGGATTTTGGTTCGGGTTAGCATGGCAGTCGGGGTGTGTGCACGTGTGCAGCAGGGGTATGAAGAGTGATGGTAATTTCCAATGAGATGCCACTTGTTACATGATGTAGCAATGCCAAAGCCATGCTGCAGGCATCACGTAAGAGGACCTTTCCCAAGCTAAGTGCTGTATGCAAAAATAACATGACCATATCCAAAGTCCAAAATCTCTCCATTCTCCACAGCCAGTCATGCACAGGCCTAATTTTCAAATAAGATAAAATTCTTGGAAAGAAAGTTGTTCATCTTGCCACTTTCCCTGGGTCATGCAGAAACCCATGAAACCATCAGAAATGTAATACCCATTGTGATTACATCCCAGTCTGATGCTTAAGCGTATGCCAGCCACTCCTGGCGAAGATGGAGGATGAACTTGTGTAGCAGAAGTTCACAAAGGAAGCTCAGCTGCTGAAAGGAATAATTTTTTTTCCAGCTGGAGTTGTTGTTGTTGCATCACTGCATAATACCAGAATTTACTCATCAGGGACTGCGTTTGTACATGTCAGATGCTGGCCTTTATAATCACTGAATTATGTGTATTTTTATGGGTCTGGAAATGATGTACAATTCTAAAAAAGTGTCATGCTATGTTAATGACACTAAAATTTAAGCAATCACACAGTGTGTATAGACACATAGTATCTTCTTCCCACTGAAGCCTACACATTGGTATCACTCACTAACAAAATATTTGCTTGTGGCATTACTGAGAAAATTTTTGTGACTATTTCCCCACCCTGTCTCATGTAACTGTCATATTATTTGTTCTAAGAACCATGCACTTAAAAGATTAAGACAAAGCCAAGGGTGATCTCTCCTGGCTGTATAATGGGATATCAGTAATGTAACCAGGGAAAGTAGGAAGTGTTGGGGACGAAATCCTATTAGAAGACAGGCTAAGCCCTAAGTAGAAGAAATGTGGACGCAGTTAGATAGAGACGATTAAGGTGCTTAGCCTTTTCATTATGAATCATCAAGCCTTATATATGATTGTATGCCTATAAATCATAAAGCAATTTATCTTAGCCTTGCAAGCAAATTATTTTTGAAGGCATTTTGAAAGTATTTGCCCACAAAATCCCCACGACTGATAGCAAAGGCTTAGCCTTCATTGTGGTAAATAGAATAGTCATGAAAGGATAATTATTTTCATGGCAATGTTCTTGGATAAATAACATAGATTAGAACAAGAACTAACAAGAGCTAAGAATAAGAATGGGTGGGTTTTTTTCTAATTCAGTTTTTGAAGATGAGTCCTTTATCCTGGCTGATTTAGGATTCCAGGTGCTGCTGATGCTGACAGGAAGAAGAAAACCATTCTCCTTTCAGACTATGAAAGTAAATGTGAAAGCTGAAACTCCCTCTGCTTTCCATTGCAGGTATATAAGTGCACCTCCTTCTTGGAGGCTTGAAGGAAATTGCTTGGAGAGTTCAGGGAACTGCTGTGCAAAATTAAATATAAAACTCTAGTATGAAAAGCCTCTGTGGAGCCTGGTGAGCACCCCCACAGTTCTCTAGGCGGTAGCTGATGTTGCTTCCAGTGGTAGGAACACCTCTAACAACATTTTCTGGGCCCATGGCTTCTCTGTCCTTCCTTTTTCTCAAGTATATGTGGACATAATCAAATTCAACCCCTACAGTATTATAGGATCTAATTCCTGATAAAGGTAACATTTCCTATAAACCACAATTGTCCCTATGTCAATTGAATATCAAATCACCCAGGGGCCTTGGAAATTATTACAAGAATTTCCTGAAAGGATTACTTAATTGAGATAATTTTGAAGTCACTTATTAGTGACACTGTTGTCTTTTGTGTCCCACCAGCAAGAATGCCAGGGCTGAGCGACAAATGCACAACTGACACACCACAGCTGGGGTTGGATGCTAATATTTTCATTTCATGATTGAATTTTCACTTAATATTTGGTTCATATGCTTCCTTCAGAGAAGACGCTCATTCTGTTGCAAAGTATCATTATTAAATGTAACTAAATTTAAAACTATGCTTCGAGTTATGCTAGCATTTTTTCACTTGTTATGCAATACAAGGAATTCCTAATCCCTCCTCCCAAAAAAGCGAAGTTATACCTGCCTTAGCCACGAGGTGGCAATACAAGAGCTTGGTATGCTAAATTTTGTTGGCATTCGTAGCATTCACGCCGGGTAAGCTTTGAGGTATTAGCTAAATAAATATATTTGCAGTGTTGGTGCAGAGTTTGACTTTCTGTGCCAGTGTGTAATATGCGCTCCACATCTGCATAATTGACTTCATGCAAAGGCTGAGGAAGACTAAGCTGATTTTCTGGATCAATGATTTATGCCTTTTATGTTGCTAATAATTGATATCTATATTTAAGTGGCTCGGTAGTGGATGAGAGATGTTATGCCAGGAACTCAGCTGTTGTTAAAAGCAAAATCTCCTAGGAAAGGGGCTGCATTGGCGATGTACAGCTGTCCCACTGTAAGTCTTCTCCTGGCTTTAACTCCTGGTCTTCTTGAGGTCCAAAGAAACCTGAACACCCCATTTGTGTGAAATTCTCAGGGAGGTGATTGCTTCACAACCTTAAAGTCTGCCTCTTTCATCCATGTTTTTAATTCACTTTTCAGCATGGCTGATGGTTGTTTCTCTGCGTTATAAGAGCATTCAACAGTGAACCATAAGTGGTGTCAGGTGGAAATAGTTCATTTCCAGTCTTTTTCATCCTGCCTTGTAATTAAAATTGTGTCATTTTCAGGCACTGGGGAAAGTAGCAATATCTCTCTTTTCTACACATACTTCCAAGGACTAGTTTTCCACCCACTGTAATGGAGAAAGTATTTGAAGACATTTTCGATTTTGACATCAGCTCTTTCAGTAGAAGTCAATGCTACAGCTTTTCAGAAGGTAGAGTTTTCTATTTGTTTTCTCATTCAAATAAGATGGTCTAAAAATCCTTTAGCATAGGAAATGGATTGTGGACTTGGCATATGTCTCAGGGACTATGTTCACCACAGTATTTATTTGAACATGGAGAAGTTACAGATGTGCATTTTATTATTTCACATGAAAATGCTAACAGCCTGCTACTGTCTTCTTTTGACATAGAAACAGTTTTCCACTGAGTACCTTATAGGAAATGTTATTTTAATCATTGTGAAGTCAGTCTGTTGCAAATATCTTTCATTTACGTGCAAGTTTGTGGTTTAGTAAATAAATAGCAGTGTAGAGAGACACATGAGGGAGCCTTGAAAAAGGAAATAACTTTTGAGACGTGAACTTCTCTAAGAAAGATTCAAGGTAAAATTCTGCCTTGTGAGATGGGTGTTCAGGCTGTCACATGTGCTGTGGGCACGTGTGCTGGGACTGCCTTGTGTTTCAAATGACATAGAAATCTTCTAAAAGGGCATTGGTGGCTCGTCTCTGTTCAAACACCTCACTGGACCACAGGCACTGGCACATGTCTGCCTTTGTCCTCTCAGAATTCAAGATTCACAACTTCTAAGGGGAAGGGAAACCGTTTAGGGAAACAGTTGGCTGATTTGCCCTCTGCACAATGTTGACCATAGAATTGAACAGTTGGCAGAAATGGGGACCTGCATTTGGCAGGAGCAGATACTTTTGGAAGGCACCTGGGTTGTGGTGTATTTCTAACTTTATCTGTTAACATCAGGCAGCCTGCTTAGACAGCTGATAAATTCTACCTTCAAAGCTGATAACAGCAGATTGCTCCTGAGAAAACATGCATCATCCCTCAAGCCTCTTCTGTTTCTGGAGATTGTTTGCATGCATGTCTCAGCCTTCTTGCTTCCACACTGCACAGCCTTCAGACACACAAACCTCAAGCAATGCTCCCGATGGGTTACAGAAAAAAAGCTTTAAAAAGCTGGCTCGTGTCTGAAGAAATGAAAATGAGCTTGGTCCATGATGTTTGAAGAACTAAGTGGCTACTGCTTTTCCCTTAGAGCTTTCTCCAGTTATATTCACCAGCTTGTGGGTGAGATACTGGATATAGATCCCAGTGCAAGCAGTTTCTCAGAGATTACATGTAACTGGCTGTACCAGAAGAAGGATAACTCAGCTCAGTGTTGAGTTCATAAGATAGTATTTCTGTCCACCAAAATTGTTCTGTAGTGTCAAATGAACACAGATAAGTTCACACTTTTATTAATCCATAGTTTTGTGGACATTAACCGGAAAACTTTACTGTACAGAATAGCATGTACCTCTGGGAAGGGAGAATTTGAAAAGGGAAGAGAGGAGCAGAATGTGATCTCTAGCCTGAAAGTACAGTGCTAATGAAAGAGGCTGCACACCATATACTTTTCTTCCAGAAAAATAAAAGCTGTTCTTAGAAATGCCCAGTGTTCTATACTGTTAATTCTCCTCTCTGAGTTATTTTTAGTGTGCTGCTTCCTGTGACAGCCACTTTTTTCTTCCCAAATTTTGGTGCAAAATGGGGAGGATATGAAAACGGTAAGTAAGATGAAAGGACCTAAGCATTCAGAGGCAACCACAGAAAGCTTTGCTGAAATATTTCTGATTATCTTGCCAGAAACAAACCAAAAATCTTCTTGGAATCTCTAAAATCTTCCTGGACTGTCCCAAGGTGTTTCAGTGACGCTTGGGGTGGGGCTTGGTGCAATGTGAGTGAAGTGCTTTCCAGATTCTATTCAGGGCAACAAATTAAATTCTGTGTTCCCCCAGTCTCCTGCCTATCTGCTATACATTTGTTGAGTTGGGAATCAGCCTTCAACGACTTGTGCCTATGTTTTAATTGACCTTAAATAGCAACACCCAAACAAACCCTGCTGAAAAATATCTTGTGTTTATCTGGTGTCAGAAGATGCTTTGTTGCTTTGGCTTGACACCTTAGAACATTCAGTAGGATGGGTTGAGAATATCTTCTTCAATATATAGTATAGATGATAATATATTATTTACTTCCCCAACTCACTCTTATCTTCCTCTCTTTTACAAGTCCAAATGTGGTTTTCAAACTAAAAGCAAACTAGAGTTTTCAAACTGAGTAAACTCTATCAATAACGTCTCCATATTCCTATGAGACACCAGGAAATTCTTGCAACACTTGGCATGTGTATATAAGATGTGCTGTGTCTTCTCTTCCTATGTAATTTATTTTTCTCATGTGTATCTTGTCATGGATACTGAACATTTGTTGTGTTGCTCATTTCTGTTTCTGATTCAAGGAGTTCATATCTCAACCAAAAAGAAGGAACCACTGAAGCAAGCCATGAAATGATGCTGCTTGACATAGACAACAGTGTCACTGTTCATTTCAGGTTGGTGGATATTTTCTTTAGATATACAAATGGGTGTCATTGATGTTCACAGATGATTAATTTGATGGGTTTGTGGTCTGAAAGCTAATAATTTATATTCCTGCTCTGTTGTTGAAAGGGAGATGCTTGCTCTTTCTTGCCAGAAATGACTGGTAAATGCACTTGGTTCAGGCTATTCATACCTTGTGTATTGTTATGTGATAAGGGGAAATTACAAAGTGCGATTCTGCCTGAAATCTTTTTGGCTTATGGGGAGTTTCCCCAACATGTTACAGACTCCTTCAAATACATGATAAGGCAAGCTGCAAATACTGATAAAAGATAGAGAAAAATGTTCGTTTTTCACAATAGAGGGGAATTACCAACTGGAATTCCTTACAGATCAACATTAAGCTCAGGGCTGTTTGAAATATCTATAAACAATGTGGGAAAGCAGCTGGTTAGTGAATGATTGTTGATGAGGAGATGATATCAGCTCCCAAAAACATTTCAGGGGACTCTGCCTTAATTATCTTTAGAGATTTGCTGTGTATCGAGGTGATCTGTATCTAGTCTGGCTTCTCAAACATCATGGAATTATCAGAGTAAGGGCTGCATGGAATTCAGGAGGAGGAGAAAACTTAAAAGCAATGTTTCTACTAGGTTTGTAAGAAAATACCTTTGTTTCTAAAGCAGGATTCAGTAGAGAAAAGCCATTTGTTCCTTCTGATACCAGAAAAGCTTTGTTACAAGGCCCAGTTGCAAACAGGGGAAATAAGACTGGTCTGTGCCCAAGTGCATTTATAACTTAAATACAAAGTGAAGCATTAGTTGGTACAAACAGACACAGAACACAATGAAACAATGGGAAGTGCTGGACAGCCATAGTCTAAATTGCAGTGTGAGGGGAAATATATTTAAACTAGTGAATAAAAGTGTATCTTTGCAGTTTCATTTTAATTTGAAGATACATGTCAGTGTTTTTGCAATAGTAGTTCAAGAAGTAGATAAGGGTTTTGCACAATGGAGAAGCTGTTTTTGGGTACAGATGCAATGTTTAACTGCTTTTATCAGGTGAAGCTTAGGAAATGCTTCGAATTCCTGCTGCACATCTGTGTGTTTATGCCAGACAGCTCAAGCATGGGAAAACTGATACCAGTGAAAGTTTTTTGTCTATCCTCTCAGTAAAACAAAGTCCTATGAAATGAATAGGCTTGCAGCAGTGCATAAGCCTCCAATAGAAAAAAAAGTCATGGTAAAAGTCATGAACCAGGGGCATCTTAAACCCCACCCTTAGGGACTGAGGTAACGTGGGAGGAAGGTGTGTCTGTCAGCAGATGGAATAGATAGGTCTGCTCTCCTTGGAGATCAGCCTCTGCACTGGGTTTTTCTCTCTAAACATAAGCATTAGAGTCATCAGCTAAATCATCATCCTTTTGCCTAGAATTCTTTAACTGCAGTTCTCACCCAGGATGTGGACAGAAAACTCAAGTTGCTCAGAGAAGGGATCAAATAGATATTTGGAGCATCTGGTAACACTGGCTGTGTGGATGATCCTGGCTGTGTGGATGATCCTGGCTGTGTGGATGATCCTGGCTGTGTGGACACTGTATTGTGCTATGCTTGTCTAATTGCAAGGTCTGGATTCATCTTGTATCAATAGGTGAAGAGACTCTGGGCCTTTCTCTCAGGAGTTAAGTTCAGTGATTTTCAGTGTTGTCACGGTTTTTGATGTTTCTAGATCTGTCAGGCAAGATCTTCATGTGCTGGGAAGTCTCACTGGTTAAAGACCATTCATTGTGCAGCCAGAGGACTTTGGTATGTCCGGGGATGGCAGCAACTAATCAGTGAATTTGCAGAAATAAAACTGAGACCCATGTAGGTAGGAAACACTGAGGAATTAAGGGCTCACACAGGTAATTCTGTGCATGCCTCCTACTTTTAGAAGCCTTTCTGGCCCCTGAGGGCAGTACAAACCCTCACTGCCCTGCCCAGCCTCCCTCTCAGAATGTCCCTATCCTAATCGAGGTCCAGGACCCTGTTTCAGCTCAGCCCTGGGCACCTGTCCTGGCTACTTTATAGGAGTACCCCTGCCTGGCTCTATCTCTTGGTCCTGTCTTACCTGTTGATGTGCCCAGTTGGGCTGAGCCCCTTGCAGAGGTCTTTTGGGTGGGTGGTTGCCCTCAGCCCCCTGCTTGTCCACTCTCCTGGGACAGCCTGAATACAGCACAGCAGGGTTAGGTCTATCAGGGAAACACAGGATATCTAGGGATGCTGGGTGTCTCAGAAGGGTGTGCTTTGTTTTCTGGCTTGCCTGAAAAATGCCTATCTTTACCTGCAGCTCTTGGCATGAGCCTGCTCCTGAATCTTACCCCTAGCCTTTAAAATGCAGCACTTTCTCACCTGCCTGAAGCTGACCACAAAGCCAGCTCCATTGCAGCTCGGGTCATTGACACTGCAAGGACATGTCATCACTTCTATATCATTCTGGTAAAGATTGATAGCCCAGAACCCTGGAGTTTTCAAGAAGCAGTGGGTTTTGCTGACTGTGAGCTGCAGGGTGAAGTGTCTGTCAGCCTACAAGTTGTAGCTGTGAAGTTATGATGTTGGCCAGACCAAACCTACAGAGACTGAAGAGCATCCAGAAATACCAGCTTCTCCATGGTGATTCCATCCAAGCCATAATGCCTCCCAACAATGTGAGGAGTGATCTCCTGGATGCAGTGGCTGCTAAAGAGTGTTAGATCAGCCAAATGCTAATTCTCATTATCAGCTGAAAGTCTCTCTCTGGTCCAACATATCCCCAGAGATGTTAAGTGGTAGATTTTGCTGCGTTATTTGCCTTCTCTTTGCTCATCCAGCACTTTGCAGCTGCTGTGTAGGCAGGGAGATGTCCCTGGAAACTGAAGCTGTTCATTCATGATTTGGGTAACAGAGATTTCCTCAACCTGTTGAAATGGATCTGGCAATGGACTGTCATCCTTATTTCTGTGGGACTCCAGTGACCTGAAAACAATGGCCCTGTGTATCTCTGTCTGCAATTGCTGAATTACCCTTGCAAATAAGGAGAGCGAGGGTTCCTCAGTACGATGTGTATCTTAGCATTATGGCTTGCTATAGGATATTGTTAGCTGTTTACATTGCTTAACTTTAATGTTAAACAAGGCAAGCTGTTTCAGAGCCCAGGATAACTCCTGGCTGCCAAATAGAAGGGAAGAAGTCCAGGTGCAGCTGTGTAAGCAGTTCAGATTTTTTTGTGTGTGTGAACCTCAAATAACCCTGAGGAGTTCATTACTCAATCTTTATCATGAGCACACAAACAAACATGTTTTCTATAAATAGAGATTTCATTAACAGTGGTAGGTAAAGGAGCCTCTTGCATGTGTGGCCTTGATATTGTGTTTATGTACAACCAGTTGACCATTTTTAACATTTATTAGTGATAACCACAATTACTATATAACCTATTATTATATAACAGGTTATACCTGTACACACATATATAGGATTTTTTTTAAAGTGCATTTAAAAATTAAATATACACATACATATACATAAATACAACAATGCAGTCCTTTTAAAATACACAGAAGCTCTTGTGAGGAAGGGAGAGCAAAGCATGGGGAAGTCAACCTCACTCTTGGAGACTTTCCCAGCTGACTAAAACCAGTGCAGCTGGCTCCTGCTATCTGTCTTCCAAAGAAATAGATTATGGCCTGCTGACATTTGTTTGGTCAAATGCATTTGAGTAAAGAGGAAGAGCAGAGGTAACTTCAGAAGCCAACTTTTTAAAATAAACCAAACCAAAATACCTGGAAGCGTGGTGCCTGCACTCAGCACGGGCAGCTTCAAGTGCTACCAAAAGCTGGTTAATTCAGAGTAACTGCTATTTGCCTCCAAAATACATCAAGATATTTACTAGGGACTGACAAATGTTTTAAGTACTCCTTTTTTTTTTTTTTTCTGTAGCTAATTGCATTTGGTTCTTTGGAGCTTTCCACCCCATATCTCCTCTCACAAAACTCTCAGAAGAGCTCTCTTTTCTCTACAAGAAATGGAGGTGTTCAGAGCCTCCCTTGTGCCCTCCACAAGGTACTGCTTCAGTTTAAATTGCTGACAAGTCCTAAAAACAAACAAGTTCAGAGCTAGAGAATGGGAAGAGTACAGAAGAGTCGAGTCAAACAGGGAGAAACAGCTGAAGAAAAAATGCTTTTGTTACCTGAAAAACTTAAGAAAAGTGGTCTTTGACTGACCAAGATCTCTTCAGCCTTTTGTCACAATTGCCTTTCCTTGATGTGGCTACTGTCACTACAACCAAACCAACAACATTTAAACCCAAAGGGAAATCTTTCTGTTCACTAGAGTCCCTTGACTAAATGCCTCAGTAAAACTGCATTTGTGTATCAGGTTAAATAAAGGTACCCTCTGCTTTCTTCTTGAAGGCAAATATCACTGTTGATTTGAATGACAGATAGCAAAGCAGATTCCCAGAATACATTGAGAAATGATCAGGATGAAAAGGATTCAAATGCAGCCATTCAAAGGTAAGTGGTAAATCCATTAAATGCAGTCAGAATTGTTAGACTATAAATCAGCTGCAAAAGCCTCAGTCACACACCAGCTCGAGATAACGCTCAGAAGCTGCTGGGACAAAGTACATCCTTAGAAAGGTAGGCAGTCATTAGCAGAGTTGTGCCTGTTCCCCTTGTGCTACATGATATAGACGTTTTATCATAGTGACATTTCTACTTCAGGTATTTTCTTTGAAGCAGATAAGTCACCATATTTCCCAGGCAGCAGGTTTTTTTCATAAGACTGCTATTTAACAGTTGAAAGCCTTTTGGCTTTTTGCTCATTTGTACTGCACTCACTCTTTCCAGCTTACATAGAGGTTTCCATGTGAGCATCTTCCCTTCAGGTTATTTGTTATTTTTGTTTGCTGCCTGGTGCACCTTAGCATGGTCCTTGTACCTCTTAGTGCTTACCTAAAGGATCATGACAACTGTGTGCAAATACTGGGAGGGGGGAAAGAATTAGAGTGTGGAGGATTTTGCTGGAGAAATAAAGGTGTTGTGTCATTTGGCCTGCCCTAATGTGTGAAGAGCAGCAGCAGAACAGGTCCAGGACCCCTGGAGAGCTTCCACTCATCATCCAGGGGATGACTGTAGACCAAGCAGTTGCCACTGGTTCAGCTGACACCCCTCAGGACTTGCTGGAGGCTCCTGCAGCTGGGCAGCTCCTTGGTGCTGCTGGGATGTGGCCACCCTACTCCTTCCCACCCTGGTTCTCAGTGGGGTCCTGCTGAGGGTGTGGGTGGTGACTTCCAGCCTGCACTAGCTATCCATCTGACCTGTTGCTCCTGCCATCCCAGATGGACAGCTGGGTGTTAAGAGGGCTGCTACTCCAGGGCTGCAGTCCTGGGAGGCTGGATGGCCATCTCTGACTGAGGCAGAGCTTCAGCCTGTCTTCAGGACTACCAAATGCTGCAGAAACAGAGGCCCAAGTGCCTTTTTAATGTTTTTGGGTTTGTTTTTTTTTTTTTTCTCTCCTTTTTTTTTATTCCCCCGATACTGGAGCTATACCAGGAATTAATTTAGCTTTGGCATGTATAATTTCCACTGTGTTTATAATGGGTTTCCTTCGTGCTCAGCAGCTTGACTTTTGTTTGGTTGTTTAATATTACCTGATCTTTTGCACTGTGATGGATGATTAATCTTTACCAGTCATGTTATTAAGCAATTCCTACACAGTATGAATTCAAAAGTCTGCATTTCCCATTCTCCTTTGATAGCCTGGGCACATACTGCATTTCATTTCTCATTACATATGTAAGAGTGAATTATGGGCTATTACTCAAAATAAATTGTTCTTTGATGTATGAATGGCCAGCTGCAATTATACCAAGTTGAAACAGAACCTAGTACTATTATGCCTAGTCCAAAATAACTCTGTGCCTTTTTTAAATAGTATCAAATCAGCAATTTTCCATTGTTTCTCAGTTCAATGTAGCCATTATGAAAGAATTTTTTCCTTTGTAGATTTGAGCTAAAAATGCAAATGGCATGTGAACAGCATTGACAGAAAAGGTGATTCTTTCTGGTTTGCAGTCTCCAATTTCCATATCCCTTCAAAGGCAGCAGCCACTTGGTGACTCACTGCACTTTTGCTTCAGTTCATTTCATTTTTATGAATGTGCTGAGTTCCCAGTGTATGTGCCTATTTATCATAGGAAGACACCACTCCGGTGTCTCAGCTGCCCTGTGGAGTAACGTAACAGAGCTGTGTACAATTTGGGGTAGGGGGAGAAAGGGAGGACACACTCTCTGTTTTCAGGCATTTAAAGACCCCGTGGATGCTCCTGGGGTTGTTTTGATGATAAATACTGATCCTTTGCTGTGCTGGAATTCAGATATGTTCCGCTGGAGCAAATCAAACAATTGCGTTTAATGCAAACATAACACTTTTAAATGAGAGGACTAAACACAGTCCTGGTGTCAGACCTGAATTTCAAGGAGTTTGGTTATTTTATATGTAGCTACGACGCATATTGTGCTGGGTGGAATTTGTTATCAGCTATGTTTACAGGCTTTATGGAACTGTAAGGCTCTTCAGCATTTATGGTTCTGCTGTTGGGATGCCTATTTTACAGGAGTATGTGTGTGTTTGGTTTTAATTGTTGGCAGTAAATACACTTCAGGAGTGAAATATGTTTTGTCAGGAGAAATCTGGAAGTGCTTTCTCAGGAGAAAAATAATTAGAAAGGTTAACGCAATCCACTCTGTAAAAGACTTCAGACTCATTTGCTTGGAGATGTGAAGCAGATGCTTTGTTCACAAAGCTATATTAAATTAGCCCTCGGGGTGTCCCATTACTGTTTCTCAAGTACAGCAAGAATGGCAAATTAAATATATATCAGTTTTAAATATTGACGATAAAGTTGGCTTTCAAGTGTGTACAGTGCCCCATGCAAACCACTGTTGTTTTACTGCAGCTTTGTTTCCCACAGATCTTAAGAGAGTAAAAATAGGAATGTCAGGGTTTTTTATACTAAAACAATAGATCTCCTTGGGTAGGCTGTTTAAGACTGTGATTTTAACAGGATGGCAGAATCAATCCTGAAAGCCCTGACCAGCAAGCCAGTTCCTTGCAATCAGTGGAGACGAGCTTTGGAGCAATTTGCTGTTTGGGTAAACTGTCAGAGCCAGCAATGGGCTGCCCCTGGATGAGAAGGGCTTGCCCATTTTTTGTGGAGTGGTTTTCAGGACAGGTTGTATCTGCATACAGAATTGTAAAAGGCCTCATCCTGCTCTTTTTGGGCTTTCTCCTACAGCTTGTGCTGAGCCATGAGAAGCTAAAGTGTGCTGGGAGTCTGACCCAGCAGCAGTTTCTTGGTTGGTTGATGTTGCCAGGGCAGTACACCAGCTTCTCCCAGGTTAGCTCTGGCACGGTGACAGAAACACTCACCTGACACAAATCACATCCGTGGCTCTCACTCATCATCTGTTTGTGCCTGCCTGGCTAAAACGTTGTCTGTGGTTCCAACATGCAAACTTCCTTGCAGGATGTTATAACCCAGACATTTCAACCAAAAGAGGCTGAGGCTAGTCCTTAGTGGAAAAGCCTTTTTGATTAAGTGTTTCAAAGCTAGATAAATCTGTTATTGGGCTGCATATAAAAACAGTCTTTATCTCCCATCAGTTTTAGAAGCACTGGTTATGCTGATTGTGTTTCCTACTGGTAATCCACATGGGAAATAGATTTTACCCTGGTTCAGGTAATGGTGTGAGTGTGCCTCGAACCTGTTGTGACCCCACTGTCACTGCTAATGTGACCCGAATTGATGGAGAGATGCATAAAAATGATTCAAAAGGGAAATTTAAGTTCTGTGAATTCCCTCCCTTTGAGGTTAGCAGTTCCATCAGTTATTTCACTTACAATAGGTTTGTTATCTCTGCAAATAATTTTTCACTGCTGAAAGCATGGCCATCCCTCTGCTGGGATTAAGGCAGAAATTTGCAAGGAACGGAGGTGATTTTGGGGGTAAGCTAAGAGAAGTTGTTTCTCCAGAAAGCATTGCAGAGGAATTTATGCAGTTTAATGTGTTTCTTGATCATTGCTCGAGCCAAGATCTCATATATTTTCTCAGGCTGATGGGACAACAATATAAAACTTCTGCATTTTACTATCTTGTTCTATATGCTCAAATTTATTACTTCCCCTTTGTCTGGCTAAACTCAAAGATATATGATATAGGTGAAGTTACTTGGCATAACTACAGAAATGCAGAGGCAGATTTCTTTAGGTTTCTTTATGGAATGTGAGGTTTTCATTTTAGCACTTCTTCACAGGTCTTCTGTCTGGGTGACTTTTTTTAAATTTTTTTAAATTTTATTTTATTTTTATTTAGCTGAATTCCTGGCATCTGAAATGTGATTTATTTATCTTCTGTCTCTGAAGACATTACAACACCTGTGCTGGTAGTGATGCCCTTCCCAGTAACTCTTGTTTGGCCACTCTTTTCAACAATTTGAGCCCAGGCAAACTTGTCTCAGCCTGGGAAAGAGGAAAATCTGCCTTTTCAGCCTGTGTCTTCTTCTCTCCCTTCTCCCCCAAGCTTTCCCCCATGGAAAATGGGAATTTTCCTCTATAAAATCTGTGTGGGATTACCAGGCATGGTTTGCCTTGCTGAGGGGCTTTCTGCAGAAGTCATGCTCCTGTGACTGGCATCTTAGTCTTCTCAGAATCAAAGTTCACATACCCCATATGAATCAAAATATCCCCTGAATTATGTGTAACTGAAAGGAAGGGTGGCCTGTGCTATTCATTTGTTATCTCCTCACTTAACAAGAAGTCCTGTGGAAGGGAGTCTTGCCTAAAGAGTTGCTATCTTTCTGGAGTTCATGGGAAAGTTTCAGAAGCCAGTTTCTTATCTTCAAGGATTTTTGGTATCTGGCTTGGTACCAGCAGCCTTGGTCTACATTGGAAAATGCAGTGAAGTCCAGGCCAGTCCATTCACAAAAATACATGAAAAAGGAGGCAACAACAGGCTTGAACTGTTTTGTTGAATGTGAAATTACAAGGTAAAGGTATTTTCCAGGTACCTGGAATAACAGAAAATTAAAAAAAAACCAGTATCAGACTAAACCAAAGCCACACTCTTCCCTTCCACCTCTCTCAAAAATAAACCCCTCTCAAACCCAGAAACAAAAAACCCAAAAGAAAGAGATGTTGATAGGGTTCACACCACTGAAGTTCCCTTGCTGGGGCACCGCCATAGGTTGTGTGTAGCCATAAGTTACCATTCATTTGAGGAGACACAAAGAAATTTAGAACTGCCACACCAGTGCCTTTTGGGTCTTCAGCCTCGCACAACACAGCTAGGTTACTTTCACTTGAGCTAAAAGCCACCCTCCAGCAATGAGGCCCATTGGCTTCAGCTAACTCACCTATGCTATATGAACCTGGTTATCATCGTCTTCCTGATCCCATATTGCTCCTCATCATCCTATTTTTATTTTCTGAACTCTGCTATCCTACTCTCTTTTTTAATGTGCATTGGTTTCCCCATATAATGTGACTGCAAAGTGGCTCCTACAAAACTAAACAAGGCACTAAAATCATGCCTTTAAAAGCCTAGTTGCTGGCATGCATGAGGGAGTTTGTAGCTAAACTGCTTTTACTTCCTCAGCAGTAATATTGCATGTTGAATTGAGTGGCAGGGTCAAAAGTGTCTTTTTCTGGCTTAATTCATTCCTCTCATCATTTGCACATGCTTGTTTTGTAGGAAATAAGAGCTTGTTCCAACTGCAGCATCTCTGACCCCAAAAACTTCTTCTCATTGCCCACAGGGTCTCAAGTGCTGAACACCATCTGATAGGACTGTCATAGAGGAGTTTCACCTATCAAAGGTATTGTATAATGAAAAGGAATAAGATGATTGTTTTCACAGCTGGAATAGAAGTACTTGCACATGAAACTGCAGACAATAGTTCCTAACTTTTGATGGGTAAACATTGATTTTATTCTCATAATTCCTCTTGTTTTACTTGGATGCCTTCTTATCTAATTCAGAGGCCCTATGAGATCCCCAAACAATACTGTTACTTTGTTATGTGGTAGCCTGTCAGGTTTGATTTCCTAAATATGTTTTAAGTTACATCCACACCCTAAATGCTTTTAATAGTTTAATTCTATTATGTCAAAGCTGCTAACCTTGATGTCAAAATGCTCTCTGGTCCAGCTTACATTAACTAAATCTGCTTTATGTTGCTACGTGTCTTGTTGCAAAATTCCTGGAAAAGTGATTAATATGTTGGCGATTAGGAAAGCACAGGAGTCCACCCTTCTGAAGAAATTAGGATTTACAAGAAAGAGTGGGGTTAAGAGAACTTTGTCAAAGAAAGGATTTAATGAAAATCATAGAATGATTTCGGTTGGAAGGGACCTTTTAAAGGCCATTTAGTTCAGCCCCCCTACAATAAGCAGGGGCATGAACTAGATCAGATTGCTCAGAGCCCCGTCCAATCCAGCCTTGAATGTTTCCTGGGATGAGGCATGAGAAGGAAGCTGTTACCTCTGGAAACCTGCTGTTCAGCAGGGCAGGAATTCTGAATAATTTCTCCTAGCAAATACTCCTGGAAATGTTATGCTACACCTTCGTGAAAACTCTAATAGGACCTGCACTGCCTGGTCCCTCCTACCAATGCTCTGGAAGCGTATATTCCTGCTGTGTTTTGTTCCCTTGGGCCTAAATATTTGTAGCGCCATCTGTGAAAGAGAGGTTGGCTGGTCCTATCTCGGTGCATCACGAAGGAACAACCTGTGTGTGCCCTGTGAGCTCCTGGGGTAGGTGAGGGACACAGGTTTAATTGCAGATCTCCCACCTCCTAGGTATGCTATCTCTGAGGTCACTGGGGACTTTTGGGCGTCTCCAATGCATTTTATTTATTTGTGTCCTCCACTTCCTTTTGCTTTTAGTAATTAAAAAAAAAAAAAAAAAAAAAAAAGAAGGCTAGAAGTAGGAAATATTGTATTCAATCCAAAATACATTTTTGTTTGTTTGTTTGTTTCAAAATGAGATGGTTTCTCTTTTCTGGTAAATCTTAATTGAGACATTTTTCAGGGTTTCTGAAATGGTGGTTTCTTACCTGATGCTATTGAGATTTGGTTCGTAAGAGAAATCACCATGCTTTTGCTTCCAGGGAATATTGGTTAATATTACTGGGTTTCTGCTCTGCAGTGGCAGAGTGGGAGTGCATGCCCAGCAAGCAGGGAAAAAGAGTGGAGTCAAGGTTACAGAAATAGAGCAGGGTTGAGTGGAGTCAAGGATACAGAACTGCTTGTCTTCACCAGATAGGAGCAGAGAGGGGCTGTTCTTCCCACTCTGTCTGTGTGCTGCAGCCTGGGCTTGCTCCACCCTCAGCCCCTGCACACCAGGAGGGGTGAGGTGGCACCACCGTGTGCCAGGTCACAGCAGTGAGGCTGAATCCTCTGCATCAGTGACCCTACTGAAAATAATTCCCGGTGTGGCAGCCCCTTGCTGCTCCCCTGGGCTGCCTCCAGCAAACACGGTGGGTCAGTCCCAGCACAGTGAAGGGCTGTGCCAGGGATGGGCTGGCAGGAGTGGGGCAGTGCTGCGCTCTGGCTGCAGGGGGGTTTCCCCTACAGCTGTGAGTTCACAGGGATGTGTTGATTTCTCCTATGTAACCTGTGGCTGTGGCAGTGCACTGGAAAGACCTTCAGTGGAAATTACTGGTGGAAAAAACAGAGTAATCCCATTTAAACCAAAGTTGAGGATAGGTGTGCCTTTCCAGCTGGCCAGCTCTGGTTCACAGTGCTAAATCACAGCTATAGGCAGAGGACCCAGGGAATGAAACTGCATCAGTGAATTCCTGGTTGGGTGCATAGCACAGACCAAAAATGTCGATGTGACTCCGCCCATAGTTTTTAACTCCTCTGCACTCAAGAGAGCCATGAAACAAGGAGAGCACCTTCCTGAGCAGTGCCACTTGCAGACCTGCAGCCCTGCTGCCATCCCACATCTGGGGTGAGGCTTGCACAGCTGGGGCAGACTCCCACTTGGGTACTTTATCTGTGTCCTTCCTTCTAAGGCTTGTTCAGGAAGACTGGCACCAGGGAAGTGTGGTAGCACTACTTAGTAGTATTTTTGGAACCTGAATTGTAGATTTGCTCCTGACTGGCAGGTATAGGTGAGGGGAAAACAGCCTCATACAGAACCCTTTCTTTTATTAAAGACCTGAATGTAGCTCCCTGTTTCTCCACAGAAATTAGCCTAGTGAGTGATGTCAGTTGCTAATGAGGTCCCTCTTGACAAGGTCAGCTTTTTACTTGGACTTCTCCACTTTTCTCAAGCCTCATTATAGTCAGTTATCTCCTTCCTTAAATCTTCTTGGCTCTTGTGGGCTGACTACTCTGACTTGGGACTACCCGTGCATAGCCCACCTGTGGCTGATCTGCTGTATTCCCTTGGAGGTCTGAGGCTCCAGCTTCCCACCATGCAAGCCCTCAGCTAATTCAGAGGAGGGGCTTGCTTTGGCCAGCATTTCAGAAACAAGGTTTGAAGTTACCCGGTAATATCCAAACATCTTGGGTTTGTGAGTCACAGGTAAGACAAGCTACTACAGGTCTTCCAAGATTAATGAAATAATGGCCTATGATATGTATCTTTATGACTTGTTTAGTGGTTGTGTTCCTGACTCAGTGGGCAGTCTAAGAGAATGCTTCCTGAAATTAATTGGTTTGGGGGCAATTAACATCATCCACGATCGTGAAACGATGCGAGCAACAAAGCTCCTGTTTTTTCTCATCTCCCTAGGGAGGAGGTCCAGGTCTTGGGCCTGAGTCAAATAGCTTCAAGCAAGAGAAGACTTGAAAATAATGACTCCTCTTGTCCTCTGAAGGAAAGAGGGAGGGAGAAGCTCTTCCACAACTCTAACATATGACCCACTTTCCTGGCTCACTGCATGAAGGGAGCACGATGGCCTGGTATGACAGGTATGCATGCAACACATACTTTTTCCTGGAGTGCTTCTCTTCTGATTAGCTAACACCAGGTTTCATGGGATCTGGTTCAATCTACTGTTCCTTGAAAGTCCTGGCCTGCAGGTGTGGCACCACAATCTGGCCAGTGATGAGACTGGCTGGAGACCTGTGATGGGACTCAGGGACCTCACTGAAAGGCACATATAAATAAATTGCATGAAATAGTAGCAAGAAACAGGATAGCTAAGAGATCCAGTTACTGTCCTTGTGGTCTTCATTTCTCCTGAGGATGGCAGCAGGAGTCTCTCCCCTCTGTCAAGTAAGGTGCCTGTCTGGTCATGCACGTGGAAGTCACAGCCAAGGCTGGTGACATGCCAGATCAGAAAGTGCAGGGCTGTCTGCAGGCAGGGCCCCTGCCTGCCCTGGCTGTTCGTACCTGCCCTGGCCTAATGCCACATATCCCTGACACCCAGGCAAGCTGTCTGGAGAGCTACCCGGGCTCAAAGGAGCCTCGGCAACAAAGCTGAAAAACAGAAAAAGAGGAGTCAAATAAATGCCAGAATTGATGTAAGAGAAGGCAGAGAGAAAGCAGAATCATGAGGAAGGTAAAGCAATGATTTAAGTTACTTGGAACTATTATAAAACCACACTCTTAGCCAGTGATGACATCTAGACTGAAACACAAGATTTCCCTGTCCTGTATACGACTTTGATGGCTTCCTGCCTTTACTTTCCACAGTAACTGTCCTTCAAAGCAAGATTTGGGCTTCTAAGTGCTCCACAAACCTGCTGAATGATCATATGTTGACTAACCTCACTAAGGAAACATTCCAAGTACTTGCCATTAGCAAGTAGTTGAAAACTAGTCATCAAGGGAATCAGACTGGAAAGGGGTTCTTTACAAAGACATTGAAGTACAATTAACTGATGGTTCATAATACCTTGAGGTTATCACTCTTGGGTTTCATCCATTTTTTTTTTCTCTTTCAGTTCAATTCAAAGTCAATTAAATCTCACCTTAAATCACAGGACATTTTTTACTTCTTTTGCTGAGTTTGTGTGAGATGCAGTGCAGATTGCAAACCAGGAAATCTACTCACCTACTGTTGCTCCTTCTGAATTTCAGTGGGAGAAGCATTTTTCAAACCTGGGTGACATAAGCCCTTGTGAGTTCACCAAGTAAATCCTTAGCAGCGCTTTCAGACTCTGTCCTTATTTATTGTCGAAATGGAGCTTCATATATCGTATCAAGTTGGTTTGACTCATCTCTAAATTACTGACCTGCCCTCTCTAACAATTGTGTTATGCTTACCATCCTGTGGCCCTTTTGAACCTTGTCACTCCTGCTGGAGACAACTGGTTATCTCCAGAGGTTATGGCAGTCTACATATTCTAGTATATGTTTTACTAAACCCTAACAACTGCAGTAAATATTTTATCAGATTAGTGATTAACTTATTCTCCATCTGATCTGTCTTGTTTCATCTGTCTCCTTAATCTCGGCAAGATTCCTCGTGTAGCTTAAAGATCCTCTTGAAGCTCTCTCTGACCTATAGAAAAAGTTGAAAATGGGTAAAATGGGCATTTGACTTGGCCAGTTCTGATGCTCTACTGAGACTAACAAGAAAGCAGTCAGGCCACTCAAATTAACACAGTTCAAGATTCTTAGATGGCTTCTTACCTGGATATGCTACAGAACTTTCTGGAATAATTTTTTTTGGTTGGTCTTTTTAGTGTAGATCTGGGAGAGGATATAGAGCACAGGTGAAATAAAAGCAGTGAGGACTAATTTTATTAGCATAAACATGGAGGTGAGCATTCCTTTCGAAAGGAAACGTTATCTTAAGAAGAAATCTGAGCAGATTTCAGCTTCTGCAAAGTAATTTCTGCAGAGCTATGAAACTACAGAGCTGAAATACCAAATACTATGCTCTGTCTGAAAATCTGGTTCTTTTAATTAAGCTGTCTCCTTCCACTCTGACCCCGCTAGAAATGTAGTTTTTCTGCGTGCTTAGAAAATGTTTTTAGTACTGTTGTTAAAGGAACTACATTTGTACAAAACCTTGATAAATCTGGAGCATGCACCGGGAGCAGTTTGCAGTCAGGATCTCCAGACACTTCTTAAAAAAAGACTATTGGATTCTGTCCTCCCTGGCAGGTAGATCTGTCAGGCCTTGTGTTCCCAGGGGAGAGGAGCATGGTGGTGCCACTGGTGGGTTCTCAGCCATGTGGGTAGTGAAATGCCACACCGATATGCCAGTGGCAGCTCTGGGCACAGATTTCTGTGCTGAGGTTGCCTGTAAAGATGGTGTTGCTTTTAGGCAACCTCCCCACCAAAAACTCACACACACACACACACACACACACACACACACACACACACACACATGTGCTCACACACATACACACTCACACAGGCCTTGTGGGAAAGCTGTTCTTGGCTCTCTGGAGAGACAGGAGGTTTCTCTGACAAAAGAATTTTATTTTCCCCTCTCAAAATGATCAAAACTGGCCTAGGTGAGCAGTAGCTTCTTCAAAATTTCACAGGTTAAAAGAATCCGTGTTGGTTTTTTTTTTTTTGTTTTTTTTTTTTTTTTTTTTTTTTTTTTTTTTCCCTCTGATTCTGGCAGAAATATGTTTTGGAAAACTATGTTTTCATGTATGGTTATTGTTATCATTATGAGCAGAGCATTCTGAAATACAAAGGGATTGTTTCTAACAAGGGGTTCCTTGTCTAAACTGGGCTAGAAAAACCAGCTGTTCTAGTTCACCTAAGCTGTTTGCCCTTCTAATTCTCCTTTGCAATGCGAGGGAGAATCAGAGTCTTTTTTGGTTTTCTGTATTTGTATTCTTTTAGGTGCAGGGTGAATTTGCAGAGCTAGCTGATAGCTAAATCACTGCTGTTCTTGTCCGTGCAGAGTGCACTTAAAACTAGTATTGCAGATATGCCACATTCTCACTTTTCTTCAATTAACTTCTGGCGTGGAGCTTCACTTTGTAGTCCTAAATGCACTGCAAACACACTTTAATGGCAACATTCAAAAGGTAGCAAAAACTACTACCTGAACTTGGCACCTAAACTCCTCCTTCCAGGATTGTGAGGGTGAGTTGCCAAAGTAAGTTCTGTTCAGTGTTATCCGTGCATCTGGCCCTCTCTTGGCATGGGATGGGCCTGTGCAGTGTGAAATGAAGTTACAGCTTCAGCATAATGCTGAAATGTAATAAATTAAAGCCGCCAGCCAAGTGAAACTTGTAATTGGAGTGTCACTTTCGAGTGAGAGAATGGCTCAGGCAGGTTGAGCGTTCTGCCTGGGCTGCAAAACTGTTGTAATTACCATGTGTGGTTTTTAATACTTTTGAGAGAAAAAAAAAAAAAGAAAAGAAGATGCACTGATTTTTAGAAGCACAGTCCGTTGCCAACATGCAGCTGGCATCTAAGGGCATCTCAATGTTTCAACCAGATGAAGAATGCAAGGCAGGGTCAAAAATTGCTGTTGCCAACACATGCTGAGTTACTTGTAAAGTATTGTGAGTTCCTGTGGACTGTTAGACTGTCACTGAGATTGTAATTTATTTTCAAAATTAATCTCTTTCTCTCTGTTCCAAAGCAAAGCATGTCCTGAAAACATGAGAGGACAGACAAAAAAAATGTAAATTTACTGCTGGTCCTCCCTAATGGCTTTTCCCCCCCATCATTCCTGAGGACATTCTTTAACCCTGTACATAAATTTTTATAGATATACTCAAGTACACATATGTGTGTTGAGAGAGACATTGGAATTTGATGTGCCTGAATAGATTTCACACCTTTCTAGAAAGAACCTAGATGATATGAAAGCCCTCTTGGCAAAAGGATGCCCTTGAGCTAGCATATTTGCATGAGGAAGCTCCTAAAATAAATATGTGTGGGAGTTGCTGAACAGGTTTAATCTACATTTGCCTGTCAGAAGGAATAAATCAAAAAAGAAAAATAAGTTGATAAGTATTTAACCTTGAAAGTGGAGTAACACCCAACCAACTCCTGAACCTGCTGTGCATATAGCAGTTCAAATGATTGTGGATGCTGGTAGTTCTCCACAGAGCATTGATGCTCTTTGATATCAAGTTTGTTTAGTAGCTATAGAAAGTGATGTATTGTGAAAGAACAAAATTAAGCACTTTATCTGAAGTAAGTACTTTCAATTCATGTCAATATATCAATGTTTCCAAAAACCAAACTGGGCTAGTGCATTTCTGTCTGCTGGTTGCCACTTTTGAAAGGTAGCACAGCACCTTTGAGCTTCATCCTCTTACAAGTGTCTCAAACTATTGAGTGGCAAAAGTCAGATCAGGGAGATATAAATCACTGAAATTGCTGTCCATCCAAACTGTAAAAAGTGGTGTTAAAAGACAAATTTATGCATATCCTTGTGGGCTTTCTGATCTCTTGGAATATTTCTTCAGGTCTTTGGCCTCATGGCTGGGATGCAATTGTGTAATTTTCCTAATCTTAGTCTGAGGCTGAGTCTGGGCTGCAGAACTGTCTGCATCCAACTTGTTTATACTGCCGAGTTCAAGCATGTTGTACTGTAGATGGATTACTTATACATTTGGAAACTCTATCATTTATACGTTTAATAGTAAGAACAAACTATATATTATGGAAAAAACCCTAAACCAATACATTTCTGTCCTAATTAACACTTGCTCATTCTATAGCTGTAAGTTATTTAACATTCACTTTCTCTTTTTTTTCAGGAAGGGTGGGAAGGTGATGTTTGGCCTCACATCCACATGTGCCTTATGCTCAGTAGGGCTTTGTGGTGTCCATTGCTGCTACAGGACATCAGCAAAGAGCAGCTCCCTTCTAAACTGACCTATCTACTGGAACCAGAGAGGGGTATTAAAAAACCCAAACCAAAACAAAAAACCCCAACCAAAATACAAGGCAGGAGGTTTTCAAGTTAGTATTTGGTCATATAACTGTGCACTTCTCAATGAAAAGATTTGATTGATACCACTGTTACTGCCTTTAGCTCCACAGGGATAAGTGAGTATTGCTCTGAAACACTGAGTTACTATGGAAATTCCCATTACCCTAAAGAACAGCTTTGGAAATATCCTTGACTTTGTTTGTTTGTTTTGGTGGGGTTTTTTTGTTTGTTTTTAACTTGTGGCATGCATCCCAGTATATTCATTTCACATACATGTGGGCTCCTAGCAGACATTGAGAAAATTCCCCTTGGTGCAACAACAGTCCTTTCAAGAAGCTGTTTTCAAAGCTTTAAAAAGCAACATCAACACCCACAGACTAAGACATCAATCCTTTGCTGAGGAAGTGGCATGGATTGTCCCTGGAAAATAACAGGAGGTGGAGATTTTAAGGAGCTTTGTCCCCATGTGATTGAAATGGCAAAGGTTAATTCACCCACTGCTCTTCTAGATGATGCCAGAGAAGACTGGTTGTCTGGAAGGGCACCGAGTTCACAACAGATTTTGCTGATGCCTGGAGGCTTTCATTGATCTGACAGGGGAGCAACAATAAACCTTTGGGTGCAGGAATCCAGTAAACTCTTCAAGAACAGGTAAAACTTGTTGGTCTTTTCCTGCAGTACATTCTGAACCATAACGTTTATACAGAGGATGAAATTTGAGCACAGGTGGTCAGGTTGTTATTTCCTCTGTGCTTTGTAAGCAGAAGCTTGGATATGCAATATTAAAGGAGAGTTCTGTTCATAAGTGGCATTATATGATTGTTTCTTAAAGTGCTTACACGGTATAGTAATGAAAAATCCAGTTTTTTTATGTAACTCGTGATGGCAACTTGGTCTCAAACATCCTGAAATGAAGAATCCAGGGCTAAAGTTTTCCTGTATGATGAGGTCTTTGATGGTTCCTAAGGCACTTACTTCCACTTAGTTGCCTTGTATCTGAACTCAGTGCTTGGGCTTGACATGGCAGCACCCATCTCAATTTTCTAAGGACAGGACTAACTCCCCTATTACAAATCACTGCTGAATAATTTATATATTTTCATAGAACCACAACTGAGGCTGGCCAAAACAGCACCATCACTGAGGCACGGGGGCTTTTAGCAGATACTCCTTAAATTTTACATCAACTAAGAAGGAAACATGGGATTTATCTTGTGAACAAACTATCTCCAACTTTATTACTGCTGTTAGAATAGCAGATTACTGCAGCATTCTGACTTGGAGGCATAACAAGTAAGTTATCTCAGCATGAAGTTCTTTCATGCAATTTTGGACTCTCCCCTCCTGAGCTATGTGGTCTGTTCCTTCCTTTCACTTTGTTCAGCATTTACTAAGTGACAGACGTAGTACAAACTTTTCCCATCTATTAACTGCTATCCACAGGGCTAAGTCTTTTGCTATTTCCCTTACCTAAGGAGGAACAAGGTTTCTAAATATGTTTAAAAATATAGTCTCAGTCTCCATGGCCACTTCTTTAACACACTGCTTGTTTATACCTAGGTTGCAGGTGAACTGGCATTTTTAATGCAGGCTGTTGAAAAAAAAAAAAAAGCAGTGGAATAAAACTGATCTCTAAATTATCATATTAATTACAAAAGAAGCTCAAAAATTTAAAACTAAGAAGCCTTCTACAGTACATTATTACCCTTATCCTCTTTGGCCCTGGTTTTAGTCCATCTTTAAGAAAAGAAAAAAAAAAAAAGAATGACGACCCATAAACCAAAATGAACCTGTAATCAAAGACCTAGCACTTTAACTGGTGATAACTTCTAATATTTTTACCTACTGAACATGCTCATTAACACAAACATGGTAACTTTAACGAGGAAAACAAATATTTGCACTGAGGGCCCAAGATTTGAATTCTTCTGGATTATAGTTGGTGGAAACAGCTAACAAAAAAGGTCAAGTTTCCTCTTTATCTGAGATGTTTTTCACAGTTGACTGGGTTGCTCATTCATCAGCTAGGCAAGACTCAAAGTCTTTTAAGAGATTGGACTGCTTCTTGATGTGGGGTTCACATATAAGCTCCTGATCAGTGAGCTGACTAAAGGAATTTCCAGAGCTGGCCCAGTCTGACTGATGATGACTATTACAGCTGTAATGTGAGAGCTCTACTGAAAGGACAGCACAAAAGGATAAAAGTAAGATAAAGGAAGCTGTCAGCATTATGAAATATCAAAGCTCAAGCAAAAGTACAGTAGATTCTGACAATAGATATGGGGAAGCCCTTTTCTACTGGTGATTTTAAGATCCACTTCAGGAAAGTCTGGGGTTGTTTTTTTTGTTTGTTTTGTAGTTGTTTCTTTTTTGGTTTGTTTGGGGTTTTTTTGTCTTTATGTTTTTGTTTGTTTTTGTTCGTTCGTTTGTTTGTTTGTTTCTAATATGCATTTTTCTTTTCATGTAAGGGTTGCGTGACATTTTTTGGAGGCAGAACTCTTGGCTTGATTGGCACAACAACAGTATAGAAGTACCAAAGCATTCAAAACTTGTGAAAATCTATCTGCTTTGCTATGAAGCCAAGCTTTGTAGTGGGGAATCAGAAAGGGATCAAATAAACATCTTGTTCTAGTGTCATTGGCCAAACCCAGTTAATGCTAATGTTAGCTGGAACAAATGTTTCTCTGTCTGCTTCTTGTAGCCAGGCAGGGCCACACAGAGTTTGAATTCTCAACTAGTGGATAAGTTTGCCTTTAAGTAGAAAATATTTCCCAATCTCCAGTTACCTTGAAGGTTTTTTTCTTTGTATCCCCACGAGCCTAAACTAGTTTGCTACGCTTTCACTTTATGACAAGAAGCTTTTAAAATCTGGTAGGAGTCATATTGTACTAAAGGGGAGCAAAGACAGCAGCACCCCTGAAGTGTCACGTGCTGTCAGCAACTGTCCTGGTTGCACTGGGGATGTCACCATTTGCACTGTGCACAGAACAGGACATACTGAGTTACCAGGCTGTTCTTACTAGCCAAGTCTTCAAAAGGGGTAAGGAGGAAGCATCTCTGACATCTCTGGGTAGCTATTTCTAGCAGGACACCCCTGACCTGGTATGATTTTTTTTCCTAATGCCCAACCTGAATCTCCCACACCTCAGCATGATGCTGTTGCCCTGTTGCCTCTTGCTTTATCACCTGTCATTACTGTAACAAGTTTGGTTCTGTGATCTCTGGGGCTTAGTTTCAAGCATTTGTAATTTTACATCCCTGACAAGCATTTAAAAGCTACAGGTGGATGCAGTTACCAGACAAATGCAAAGAACTACGTGCTACACAGCACAGGTATGAGAAAGCTGATGTATCTCCTTACCTGCAGGTTACAAAGGTCAGAGATAGAGAGGGAAGGATTCACAGGTTTGAAAAAGTCACAGCAGGAAGAAGGAGATGGCAAATGATGCAGTTATGGGGATGATCTGCTAAATTCAGCCATGGGTGAAAGCCAGTGACAGGTAAGTGATTTGTTGTCACGATGAAAAACAAGTATGCAGGGCTTTTAAGTACCACTTTACTGAGAAATGTTGGAGCTGGGGTGTTTCCACAAACCATTCTGGTATGGTTTCTGAGAAGTATGTTTGGACAATTAGAGGACTCCAACAACTAGAACAATATTACTGAAGATGCTTCCCATCAAAGCTCTTCAGGGAATAAGTGTTAGACATTTGCCATTAATCTCCTGTCCCATCAGAAATTATCTTGCATGTGAATGAAGTTTCGGTGAGCAAGGCTGCATCTCCTGATGTATCCCTTTCCAGTGAAATGGCAAGGTGGAGAGCAATCCTGAGAGCTTCTGAAACCCCTGACAACTGAGAACAAGCTACATCTTATTTTGGGGGTGGCCATTCATTGCAAGGTCCATGTTCTTAAATTCGCTCTCACCCCACTTTGAGGATTCAGTTCTTTGTGTATAATGGAAAAACACACACGTGTGTTTGTGTGTGTGCACATGGAGCTTTCCTGCACTGCTACAGCCTTAACCCTCCCCACCTGTGCAGGGCTTGTAGACCTGTGAGCAACCATTGTACCAACACAGCTACTGCTGTAATGAAGAAGGACCCAAACAGATGTATCTCACTTTGTTTTGGCAAGAAAATACCCCAGCCACACTTGAAACATCCTTTGTTTAGAGACCTTCCCTTCCCTCAACCCTGTGCTGACTTTTCTGTGTCTGGAGAAGGGTTTGGGGTTTTATGGAGCTAAGCGGTTTGTTACCCTGACTTCACTGCTAAATTTACAGGAGATGGAACTGACTTTGATGTGGGAGCAGAGAGGGGACTGCTGGATTATTTCTGGTCTCAGCTTTGTCAGAGAGATGTCACCTTCAGAGATTGTCTCCTAAGCCAGAGCAGAAATGGTTTGTGTTTTATGGCATGTGTGCAGTTTTCAGCCTGTCTGCTGTACACAGGCCTTCCCCCCAGAAAAAACATTAAGGGATTTATCTTGGAAGCGGGTGGGGGAAGAATTATATTTTGCTTCATTTAGGAGGAGTTCTTGTTACGGCCCTGAAAGAGAAAAAATGTTGGCAAGATCTTCATAGAAACCCTCCTTTTCTTTTCCTCCTTGCCTTCCTCTTCTAACCCTGAAAAAGCTACTGTTAAATGACATGCATGTAAAAATTAAACTGTATCCCTCCAATAATATAATAATATAATAATAATATATAACACAAGTCAGTGTAAACTATGGGCTATTTCCTGTCCTTTTTGTGGACAGCAGGTCCTGCTGGGCTTTGCTTGCAGTCAGAGCTAAATATCCTGGGGACTGCCGGGGATGAAGGAAAGAAGCCTTGCCAGTGACGCTGCCAGCAGTCAGGAGGGTGTCTTCTTGCCCAAACTGTGGGGTCACGAGCATTTAACAAGAATTTAATGTTTAACAGGAATTGTGGTAAAGCATTTCTCTGACTTGGGCTGTTACACTGATGTTTATTTTTGCTTTGTGCCTACCAAGAAAAAAATTCTAGCCAGGGTCCTCCTACCAGACTGGAGGTGTGGAGACAGTGATAGAGCAAAAGGTAAAACTACTGCAGGTGGTTGGTATAAACTCGTGGTACCTCAGGTACCACTGTCCAGGGCTACACCTTATTTACCTTTGTTTTCTTTCCTGGCTGGTAATCAGCTAACTGCTGTTTGCTGACTGTAATGGAGAACCTGAGGGCAGACATGCACCTTCCAAGGCTTTTGCCAGTCACAGTGGACATGGTGTTTGTTTGATGCTGCTAAGTGCATTTTTTTCCACAGAGTGAGTGTTCACAGGATGAGTATAAAGCAGCAGTTTGCCCCTGTGCTGTTCAGAGCTCCTGTGCTGTTTAGGTTGCTGTGTTGTGACCACCCCAAATTTACTCAAATGATCCTTGCCAAGGCATCTGTCCCACTGCTCCACACGCAGACAGGTAAAGACTCACATGGCTCAGGGAAGGGCAGAGGTGACTGCCATGAGTCAGGAAGCTCCCTGGCCTTGTGGGCTCACAAATTTGGCTGTACAAGTGCCAGACTGGTGCTGGCTTCCCTCCTGCTCAGTGTGCAGGACCGCAGAAACCTGCAAAACAAATGCCCTCAGCAATGCCCAGTCCTTACACCTTGGCAATTTCCACTCCAGCTTCTCATTTGCTCCATGTACTAATTGGAAGAGAGTTGTGTGCAACCCTGTCAGGCTTTGAAGTGAAGGTCTCCTGAGATGAGTCCTCCTTGCTGGAGGTATTGGAAGTGCCTCTGACCTGGCATCCAGATGGTCTTGCTTTCTGCCAAGTGAATTTCTCTTCTCCTTTCTTTTCCACACCACTTGCTTGGTCTTTCTCACTTAACAGTTAACACACTCATCCTTTTTTTGCCGAGGTAGCATTTGGTGCCTGATCCTGTCCGGTAACAGCTCTTACCAGTGAGAAGCCAGCTATTTTCCCTCCTCCTCGTGCTCCAGCTTTCCTGACGACTCCTCAGTGAATCACTTTGGCATTTAAACTTCTTTCAAATGCTTCTGTTCCAAGTCTTTCACACCAGAAGACCATTTTTCCTCCATTGCTTTGTGTCATTTGAACTGTGCCAAAACTTTTGCAATAATGCTCACAAGAGCATTCCTGCTGTCCAGAACACTAGTTTTTGACTTCCAGGTTTTAAGTAATTTCGGATCGAGTAGTAGTACCAGTAAAAAACCCCCAAAACAAACAAACAAAAAAAAACAAACAAAAAACCCCTAGAACAGTGCTGCTTGAAAATACTGCTTTGTACGCTACCCTTGTCAGCAGCATGTATGTCATTAGACCCCAGTTTCTTATCCTAGCCTCCCTTTATTTTAAAAACTCTAATCTTGTCCACATGCTTTTAAAATAACAATTATTATCCTATTATTGGTATTTCAAGGCTATACGTATCATACGTTTAGAGCAGGGGGTTTTTTTGCCTAGCATCAGGGAAAAAGAAACTTCTTAAGAATCCCCATTTTAATTCTCAGAAAGACATGAGAAAATTCTTATAATCCCAGCTTTCATTTCCAGCATGAAGCAGGAGCCGGATGACACACCTAATCCAAGGTGCAGGCAGAGGGCAGACAGCCCAGGTGGCCAGCCAGTCCCTCCTCAAGGACAAGGGTTGCCTTTGAAAGCCTCCACTGTTCTCACCGCAGCATCCCACTGGTGGTGACTGCAACGCAAAGCACCGCAAAGGTAACCACGGCACAGCAACTGCGCTGCCAAGCAACAGTTTTATTACAACGGGGAAGTCTGAGGAAGAAAAAGCCCGTTTCCTCTTTGTACTATTTCTTCAGTTTTAGTTAACGGGGTTTTTTTTAGGTGCCGGAGGGTTGATGTGTCAGCAACACCGGAACTTGTGAGTAAAACCAAATTATTCACAGGAGCACCCCGACGCCAGCAGGAGCATTGCACAGCCTGCCTTCAGTAACACCGGCCTGCTCTAGAAAAGTCCGAGTCTCCACACACAGATTCAATTTAAAATTTGCCCTTTTAAAGGGCGGGCTAAGGCTTGAAAATGCCTTTGCTGCAGCCCAGCGAGTAGGTTCACCGATAACAAAAAAACCCAAGACAGATTTGTTGCATTAGAGAGAGCACTTTATTATTCCTCTGACTAACATGCTTTGTTTTCTTTGGAGACCTGCTGAAATGGTTTTGATTGCATACAAGTCGGAGATCAGTTGTAATAAGGCGTGTCTCTGTTTCTCATGTTGTTGCCAGGTCTGAGATGATACTTTGTGACTTTGGAACTTACTTTGATTTTAAAGGGACACTATCATAGAAGCAGAGAATTGTTTAGGTTGAAAAAGACTTTAAAATCACTGAGTCAACAGAAACAATGCAAAAAGTTTGCATCCCCTTCCTAAGGACATCTTATTGGGAGACAGTCATACTAAAGAGAGTATTTTAAAGTACCTGGCATTGTTTGGTTTGGTTTTTTTGTTTTAAATACCTTGTGAGTTTCACAGAACTAAACCTAAAAGCAGCTTTCTGATTTTTAGACTGCAATTCGTCATTCCCATGCTACTCTGTATTTGGGTTGACTCTTTGTATATTAATTTTTTTGCCTACCACTTCTTTTTGGGCAGCAAAAGTAGACTTGTCCAGGTTTCCTGGTGTTTATTCAGTTGTGGCACATGCAGCGTTACTTGGGTTAACAAGTTAGAAGAAGAAGTCAGATTTTGTCTGTTTTCTATCATATTTTAAAAAGTTATAAAAACAATTCCCTCGACATGAGGTGCTGTAAGTTCCCTTCCCCTGTGTTGTTTTTGGACCTGCAGTGTTTTGAATGTGACCTCTTAAAAAAAAAACCCAATAGCATTTTTAAAACCTCCTTTTGGAATGCATTTGATTTGAGTTATTCTGGTAGGAGCTAGACCTTTAGCCAGGAGTGTTGAAATGTGCATCGAAGGAATGCACATCTCCTTCAGGATGGGAACAGCTGCAATAGCTCCTGTGCCAGCAGGTCAGAATGAGGGCACAGGATGGGCTCTGTTCGAGCAGCAAGGCTTAAAAATACGCATGACAAAAAATACATATGGCAAAATCTTCATTGCCATAAAGGTAGTTCACCTCCCCTGATTTCAGAAGAGGAATGCCAGATCATGTCAGCTGATAACCCAATCCCCATCCTTTATATATTTATATATTAATTTCCTATTAGTTTAATAGACAATTTATCTACTGGTTGGTTGTTTTTTGTTTTTTTGTTTTTTTTTTTTAATTTGACTTACTGAAAGTGCAGATGAGGGTTTTTTAGTGCTTCTTTACCCTCTCTGAGCATCATATCATGGTAACAGCCTTTAGGTGCTTAGGGGTTTTTTTTTCCTACTGTTGCCTATTCCCACATGTGCAGACATGGTCCTAAAGTTATCACATTGAACGTGATTGCTGTAGGGAGGATGATTATTTCATGTAAGAGAATATGAAGCTGGATAAGCATTCCTTAAGCAGCACAGAGCCTGACCTCTTGTGTGTGTCTATTACTTCAAAAACAAAGGCAAGATTCCACTCCCTTTACTATATATAATCAAAAGAATTATTTTGAAATTGCAATTTTCTTAAAATAATCACCGAATCACCCGCAAATAACTCTCCCACCAACTAGTAAAGAATGACGGGTCTAAATTCAGCTTAAAGTTTCTGAAACGTAGTGACTTAAATCCAGTGGTTCCAGTTAAAACCCCATCTGGACACAAATTGCAACAGCCAGGTGAGGGAGGATGAGAGGAGTGAGAGATGATAAAATGGATGTAAAAACAGTTTTGTTGCTGATAAAATCTCAAGGGAAAGGGGCTTAAGAGCCAGTGAGCCCATGAATACAAGCAGTACAAAAATAATAATTTTAACTTCATTGGTGCTTTTATAAAGCAGGTAGTGAAACAGCTTCCTGTGCATACTCATGGAGTCTGGAGATTCTTAGTTAGCTTGTGGGGAAAAAAAAAAGAGGGTGAAATACTAAGTCATGAGCAGTGCACTTGATGCTTATCCACTGTAGAAAACTATTTGTATAAAACAGTCTGAAAAGAAATTTGCTGCCAATCAGCATTTCAAACTTCTCTGCATAGATCAAAGGCAGTCACCCACCTGGAGCTCTGACTAGTGGTAAACCTGGATGAAACTTCACCTCAGACATCCTGAAGAATCCATCTTTGGTTATTCTTATATTGATATATACAGTGACAACAAGGAGATTAGGACTAAAAACTCCAAAAAAATCACTCAAGTCTTTATATAAAATCGTAATTTCTTTTTTTCCGAGATACTTCCTGGTTCACAGTGGCAACACCAACCATGCGAAGATAGTTCCGTTAACTGATGTATGATCTCGTTTGTCTTCAGTGGTGTTATGTTCTGATTCAATCTCTTAGTGAGTTATAGGCTTTTGTGGTCCGGGTGTTGATGAAATCTGCCTTCTTAAAGTCAGCCTTTGGAATGAAAGAAACAGAATTATCCATTATCTTCTGTGCTGATTCTGCAAGGTAGGGGTGGGTTCAGCTGTCTAAAAGCTAGATAGGGAGCCATGGTAGAGTCCATGCAGAGCCCTCTACAGTCACAGAGACAGTCACATCTCCATTTAGTCTAAGCCAGGTGAGATGAGTAAGTGGAGTTGCTTAACTCTCTCCACTGACTGTACCAGGAGTCTGTTCTTCTAGCTCAGCTCTACAGACTCCCGGCTCTTAGGTGACTAATGCCAGCTGAGATTAATCTTATCAGAACAAACAGTACAGGCCGATGCCAAAATGACTCAGGGCTTTATCCACCTCATTTGATCAAGTAATTTCTGTTGCTCATCAGCCTGACTTTTCAAAAATGTCTAGGCATTAGGTGGTCTGCAGTTTTCAGTGCCATACTCAGTGTCTCCAAGGGAGCTGATTTGCACAGGAACAAGTAATCAGATTTTTTTTTGAAACTCACATCTGACATATGTGTCTCATAGGCATACCAGTGACTTCAGAAAATTCATACCATATTGCTGTACAATAAAGTCAGGAATGTAGTTGTAAAAAACCAGGGACGACAAAATCTAGTTAAGAATTTATAAGGGTACAGTACCCTCATTCTTGAGCACCGATTTCTGGCTTGTGGGGAAGTATACTGCTGAGTGTGATGCAACAGCATGAAAGCATACTATGCTAAGTAACTTTCTTAGGGCAAATTTCAACAAAAAGATCTACAAAAAGAAACAGCCAACTAATAAATGCTGAAGGCTACCTTGAGAACATGGGATAGTTTTAGGTGACAATTATGAACAGCAAACAAACCAGGATTGAAAACAGTTTGAAATGCAGGGTGAAGGTAGGTAGGTTGAATTCAACTCAGCTGTGCACTGAAAAAGCAGTCACAGAGCTTCAGGAAAAAAAAAAAAATAAAGAAGAAACAAACCGGTTTGTAGTCTGACTCATGCTGGTCATTTCTTGTTTGATTTTGATTATGGCAGTAAATATTTGCCAACACCTTTCCCAGGCCCTAGCTTTTTGCCTACACGTGGGCTACCAGATCGTGCAAATAAGGAGAATAAAACTGCTCAGGTTTCAAAGCAGGAAGCTGCCTCGCCCTGCCTTTGTTTTTGCTGGCACTTTACACCCTCTGTGCCAGGCTGGTTCAGTCAGTGGTGGATGGTCATCTACTATGCATCACTTCTCACCATCTGACACTTCTGACAGGCAGCAGAAACGGTTTTCACAAACTTGGGCAGTGGATTTAAAACCACAGGGGGAGGGAACATGAACACAGATGAACAGAAATTACTAAGGCAGTATAAGCAATAGGAAAACCAAATTCAGAGACCACTTGAAATCCTACTGATTCGTAAATGTGCAGAATTGCTAAGGGCCCCAGAGGACAAATTAAAGACTTCTAGGTCCGAAAGGACAGATTCTGTGTGTTTGTTCTAACCCAGATCTTACCTTTTTGTAAGCGTTGTGGAGATCAGTATGTGACCACAGGGAGTAGAGGAGGACTGAAGCAGCCCTGCTAGCTTTGCTGAACATGTTACTGCAATTTTGCAAAAAGAATGATAAAACATATTTAAATTTCCAAGTCATAATCACGGTGCATGTACAGACTTCAGCAAATGTAACCTCGCAGCATTTGTCCTCTCTCTCTTTGTTCCTAAATGCTGCTTTGCTACTCTTTACGTATAGTAGCATGTTTCATGCTGTCCTGATTATTGAAAAATATGAAACATGCCTCCATGCATCACTGATTCTTCAGAATTAGGGCGAAACCAAGTACTTTGTAGGCTACATCTTAGAGCAGCTCTCACAATATTAATTTTCAGTTGAGAAAAATACACTCAGCATTTGAAAGAATCTTTCCAGTAGGTAAAATCTCTGGATAGTTAGACAGGATTTAAACTACTTGGAGCCTCATGAGCCCTCCTTTCCTGAGATGCATTTCCTCTCATTTTGGAAGAAGAGAGGAGAGGAAGGCAAGCAGCATCATTATTCGTATTCTTAAAGCATTAATTATATTTTGAGTAAATATTGATTGCATTTGATTACATATTAAAGAATGATTAAATTTTGAATCTATTCTCTAAAATGCTACTTTATAAATTATTTTTAAGTACAGGTCTATCAGTTTTATAAAAGTATCCCAGCACTTCACTGCTAAAGATTATCAGGACTGTGTTACAAATAACAGGAAAGACAGAAACTTTTGGGGTACAGACAAGATCTGATGGTCAGTCACTACATGAATCAGAATACAGATAATGTTGTGCACTTATCTTCTGAGGAGTTACTTAAAATTCTGGAACACAGTGAATTTAGCTGAGGATGGAAGAGTTGTAAGAGATTTGCCAGTATTTCCCAATATGTGCAATTCTATTCACACTGCTTGTTTAAGCTGCCCTGTACCTTGAGACAAAGTGGTTTTTTCTCCCCAGGTGGCAGAGAGGTTGCAGCTTTTTTTTTTTTTTTTTTTTTCCCAGGAAAAAAAAGGAAGAGGGTAAGACTTCTTGTCCACCTTACCTGTCATTCATGCTGATGGCAATAATCTTTGGCAGGCCGTCAGTACTCAGGAGAAGCCGTGCATTGTGCGAGCTGCTCTGTGTCAGGTTGTACAAGGTGTAGCAGATGGACGCTGTGGTTTCACAGGCAATGTCAGACCCTGGGACAGACTCGGGAAGTACTGCGACCAAATCAGGCAAAACTTCTCTGGCTGCAAGTTGGAAGAGAGACAAGCAATTCCATTACCAACAGGAGCAGGTTTATGCAGGGGTCCTACCTTGTTCCTCCCATTCTCACCTAGCAGGGTGCTGTGTGCTCCCACATCATTTTGTACCTGCATTGCATCCCTGCAATTTAGGTTAAGCTGCATCCACACTGAATCAGACAGTGTTCAGTTTGCCTCACACACAATACATTATTGCCTCGTGTGCTGTAGTGAGGTCACCAGGCACATGAGGGAAACCTCTGTGTCCTAGAGGTAATTATGGGTATAGTGATGCACACCAAACTGAGAAAGGGTGACTGCAGCACAGCTTTCTGAGCCAGTGCGTGAACTGTTTATTTAAGAATAACATCATATTCTGAACTCCATCCCTACCCAAGAAACACCTCATCGCTTTGACCAGCCTGTTCATTTCTCTAGATGGGTGACAAGGTTCAAGCAATTATATCAGACATGATAGTCTATTTTTTTCTCCATCAGCAAATCAAGAAAAGCAATTTTCAGAAGGCTTCATGAATTTAGACACATATCTAGAAAACAGCATGCCTTTCCCAATGTTCTTTGAACAAAGTTTTTTTTTAGGAATTTGACCTGAATTCACACATGCTTTCAAGTCAATCACAAAGAATACCTTTTCATGGAGAAAAGGTTTGCCTGAAATTCCCCCAGTTCTTTCTACTGTGGGTGAAGTAAGAAAATTACTGTGAATGTGAAAGATGAAGCACCTGTCTCCACATCTTTGTGCTATTCTATACCTTTCCCACACTCTTTCATGAATTATTTTTTATCATGAAATCCCAGCTTCTTGTCACTTTAATTTCTATTCTGTCCGGGGGATTCACCACTTGTAATTTTTAACACCATATGGATTACCCCTTTGAAATCACCTCAAAAACATGTTATAATATTTTCATTAATAGGGAATGTTCTCTAAGGATTAAACAGTGCCCAGGGGACTGTTCTGCAGAATTCTGGAGGTTAATCTGCCCTGTCAACCATTTGTATGCCTGTAATTTCCCCTTTTCCCTTCGGTGGGAACACAGAAAAGGACAACAAGTTATGTGAATTCATTTTATCCTATCAGTAGGAAAAAAATTCAAATTCACATTAAATTGAAATGAGAATATTCAGAATAGAAACGGCTTCTATTTAGATATAAGATCCTTTAAAATTATTTTTTCTATAGCATCTTCTAGCTTCCATTCTCGAAAACATTTTGCAGGAAAACTGCGTGAGCTGCAAGCTTCCAAAGTTTTGTGTCTAACAGAAGGAAATGTGACCTTTGCTAGAAGAATTAGAGATGGTTTGTCATTTCCCAGCAAAGCATTACATAGCTGTGGCAGCACAGAAGCTGGCACTCACCTTCCTTTACCCTATTTTAAGCAGAAGAAAAATTCCCTCTCCAAATCTGCATAGATTTCACTTCCATTATGAATTTTTGAAGATAGCACCTATGGAAGTATTTGACGAGGAATACACAATATAGAGAAAACTTGAGGTGAAACTCCTCCTTAGGCAAAACTCTTTATTTTAAACCCTGTAAAATGGCTTCAAGTATCTGGTGTAAAGATCTACTCAACTCACATGGATCAGATTTTTTGGAGCATTTCTTTTTAATCCTAAAGAAGGAAACTTGAAGGTAAAGAGAGCAGAGAGCGCCCGAGAGACAAAGCCAGTCTTTGCTCACCTATATCATTTTGCAGAGAGGTGTTGCGAGACAAGTTCCTGAGCAGTGACACCGCTGTCTTCTTTACTGCAGGGTGACTTACATGCAGCATAGTTCGGATGCTTGGAAGGCCATTTGCCTTTTGAACAACAGTCCGGGCTACCGCAAACGGCATCTGTGAAAGGGCACGTGGCAACACTGTGTCATCACATTGAATGTAGGGCCTCAGGAAAACCCCCCACAGCAGGTTCTCTGTTTCAATTCAGAGCTGCCTATGAGCTGCGATGGAAAAGGAAGGTGCTATAAAAGAAGTTTTGAGCCCTCTTTCTCCCATGTGCTCTTTGGCTGGTTCCTCAGAGAGAGTTATTAGCTTCCTCACCACAAAAGTGATCTGCTGTTGCTGCAGAGCCTTCCTCTCCACACGGGACTACGTTCCACAAAACGACTTTTTTGGTGCTTTTACCATCTGCTCATCCCTCCCACTGTGTAACAAATTAGCAAATTCCACCCATGGAGATGTGCACAGAGTGAGAAGAAGCAGGGCCCGTGTTTGCCAAGCAAGAAAACACTACAAAGTTGGTTGTGATTTTCCCTTCAATGTTCTTCAATTTCCTTGATGATGTCAGTGAGCCAGTGACTTGACAGTGCTTATTTGAGCTCAGTGCAGTGGGTGTGTCACACTGCAGCCCTGGACTCTATGCATTCACATTAATAACTAAATGATCAGAAAAAAGAAAAAAAATGCTGACTTACTGGTCCGGTGCCAGCTGTGAGGTTCTGAAGAGCTCCCAGGGATGCTTCCTGGGTGTAGTTTCTGGTGCTCTTTGCTATCAAGGAGAGATATATCCTAATCAGTGTAGAATGCCAGAGTGATTCAACACCTTTGGGATTGCTCTTTTCCTCAGGTAGGGGGTTGTCCTGGTGCTTCTAAACATGTAAACAGATTTAGAAAAAGCCTTTAGAAACAGCGACCTTATATGATTTAATGCATCACAAGCTAAACTAGCCATTTTGTAACTCTCTATGACCAGATTATTTGCAGATTGTCAAGCTGTGAGCTCAAATAACAATGTGTAAAATTTCAATATTTAATGATACTGGACACTCAATCCAAAAAAAAAAGGAGATAGGTATGGGGGAAGTTGTTTCTCATCTCTCAGCAACTGATGTTAGGGGCTGAGATCAAGGAGAAACAGAAATGGACAGCTAGCTGTATTGTAGATGGAAGGCACAATACACTCCAGCAAAACCAATAGATGGAGGAGGGTTATCAATCTTTTTTATTTTGCTTTGCTATCCCCTAGCACTGTTTTCCCTCCAACTATTCCCAGTTGTCAGAGGATTAGTGATCTGTACCACATGGCACTGAAAGAAAGAGGTCCCGAGATAGCCCAAAACCCAGCACGTCGTGGCAGTGGCAAATCATTCTGAGCTGCTTTCACTGGTGAAAGAACCATCACAGCATGCACTCATTGGTAGGGCACTTGCACAGTTGCTGTATATGGCACAGATACCACTTGGATCCATCAGAGGGGATAAAACCCAGTGGCAGTATTCCTCAGCTAAGGAAACAGTGCTTTTTATATGTCAGAGTCACCAGCAGCAGCTGAAAGAGATAACTGGTGTCAAGTAGGACTATCAATAAATCTGCATTTTTGGGGCAAGTAAGTGTCATGGTATTGGACACATCAATAACAGACTGTCAGGTAGATTACAGTCTTATTCTCCAGAGGTAACTTCAACTGATTAACCAAACGAGATGTAACTAAACATGCACGTTACCTCTTTTACTTTTCTGCTCCGTGTTCCAAAACAGCCTGGTGTTTTATCGTTGCTCGAAATATTTCTTCTTTGCACATATATGCTCTGGGCATAGCTCTCAGGGAGCTCTATCTCTAGCTGGTAGGAAAGATTGTGAAGAATGCACACACAGTTTTCTGTGGCCTAAAATAACAAAAGAATAGAAATGGAAAGATTTGGCATGCACTGAAGGGACATGTACAGACATGGGAAAAGCTTTCACTTTTGGATCTTCAGCAACTAACTGCAGAGCTTCTAATGCCTTATGGAAGAGCTGGGCTTCATGCCAGTGATCCACAAGACTGCATTTACACTGATAAATTAAACATGCCCTGGGATGTTGCTGAGCACTGAGGCCAGCTGGCACACAGGGCTTGCATTCGGAGTGGAGTGCATGCCTGCTGGAAATGGTCCTGGGACATTATAATTCCTGAATTGTGCCTGGGAAGTGTTTGGGCGAGTGCTATTTGACACAGACCAGAAGTGTGCCAAGAAATGTTTAAGAGCTTAAGAGTAAAGATGATCATGTACAAACCTTGCTGTAGCATCAGCAAAGCTTTGTATCTTCCCTAAGGACAAAGTTTTTTTCCTGTGGTAGAATGCTTTTTTAAATAAGATGTTCCTTTCTGAACATGGCTAAGGACAGATCTACAATTTCTGCGTGACGAGTCTACGGCAAATGGCTTTATTACCAGCTCCTTCTTTTTAGAAAATAAAAAAGGAATGAGAGGTTTTAAGACAGAATGCAACAAGGAGCTATTGGCACAAGTGTAATGCGCTGGATTCTCCCTGAAGCTAATGGCACTGAATACGAGGAGATGCTCAAGCAACTAATCCTAGAATAGAGCTGTAAAAGTGCAGTAATTACCACTCCATGGCACAAGTTACAGCAGGCAGGCTAGAAGTGCCTCGCAGGCTGCATAAGTGGAGGCTGGTCATAAGTGGAGGCTGGTCTTCTCACCCAGCTAAAAGACAATCATCTAGTCTAATCTGTGTTCAGGGTTCATCTGTAGTCAAGGGTGGGAGGAAGAGAACGAGAGAAACTGGCGTCTGGAGGTGTCCGTGTCCTTGTAGTTACTGGCTTAGGCGTCAAGTATAACTTCTAAAAAACACTTAGGAAAATTAACTCCACTCTAAGTGATGCAAGCTCCTTAATTACACTGCCACCACACTGCCAAAGGGATTTAGGTTCTTCATTTCCTAAGGGGTATATAGCATTAAATATACAGGTGAGTAACCAGATTAAATTTTTAAGCTTCTAGCGAGCTAGCTCCCTGAGGCAACTGAAAAGGTAACATCTGACTCTTTTGTCTTAGTATCTCTGACAGATGTGATTTTATCTCACTTTTTTGAAGAAGACAGAAGTTTCTACCTTTCTCTCTGGTGATTCTGAAAATGCTTTCCCAGTGCTAAGGTACTATTCTTTCAGACAGCAGGATAAAAATACATCAAAAAGCTTCTTATTGGACTTTCACATTTGGCGGCAATTTTAAAAGCCTTGGAAACAGTTACATCACAACACTTTCTGAACACTGGTTTCTAAACAACAACAAACACTCACTTAGCAATTTCCCCCAGGAAAACACTTTTCATCTCAAAGAGTACCTTGTCATTAGGCTCGTGGTCTGCAATAGCTCCTTGGATATAATACACAAGAGAATCAATCAAGCCATCACATTCTCTCATCTTTTTCCTTCCTTCTGGGCCGGCAGAGCTCATGTTTCTGTGCAGGAAGGAACAGGTTGGTGAGAAGAGATTTAGTCAAAGATATTTTTCTGTGCTACTCTGACAAGCTTTTCCAGCTAAATCTTAAAAACACTGAAGTTAAGGTTGACTGCTTCCTTTCTTCAGGGCTGTAAGACAATCTGAGCCTCTTCTAAGTAAAACTTTCACTTCAGCACGCTCCCAGAAAAAAGCAAATACACCAAGAAAACAAACCATTGTGTTTGGATGCATAAGGTACGATCTGTCTCCAATTTTCATCTCAAAGTTGAGTTAAATATATTTAAACAAACCTGAACAGAAAAACCTGGGCTTTTTTTTCATTATTCTATTTTCAGTTATATTTTTAATATTTAGGAGGGTGCCTATGTCAAAATAACAGAGGAAAGATAGCTGTAAAAATTTCCATGCACACAAATGTCCTTTAGTAATTTACCTACACCAAACCAGTTCTTGATCCAAGATAACCCATAAACAGCAGTTGTTCTGAGAGTTTTAGCAACATCTCTACATTAACACGTGAAGAAAACCGATGTCACTTACAGGGCCACGTTCACATGGCAGTTCAGGTGCTTGTGGAAACGCTCCAGGGGAAAATGCTATGGAGTAGGAGGGGGTTTGAATGCAGTCAGACTGGTAGGTTGGAGCAGCAGCCTGGCCCCACTCCTGGGCAAGAGGCTGCGGGGATGAATGGTAAGGCAGCTAACAGAGCAGCAGTGGGAGACAGGGAAGAGGAGAAAACTGTCCTGCACTCAGCTGATTCCCAGCTTCCCAGAGAAGCTGCTGGCATCTAAGCAGGTAAAAGCTGAAGCCATAGAAGCTCCTCAGTCCGAGAGAGAAATGCCAGATGCCTTCTGCAGATCCCTCGTGCTGTTCAACCGCAGTGCCTCAGACACTTCTCTGCAGGCTTTCTGCTTCCTCCACACCCAAAAGAAGGCACTGTTTGCCAGGCTTTCAAGTAACATTTTCTGTGCTTTGGAACAACCCAACTGCAACTTGAAAATGCATTACAAAAGTGATTTAAAAAGTCGTGAAAAACCAAACACACCCTTGCTGCCTGAAGGTAGGCTCTAAATAAGATACTGATTTCCAGGGAAGTAACAACACTTAAAATTTTGTTGTGTAATTACTTTTACAACTCAACAAGGTCTGAGTTATGGAATGCTGGAGTTATAAACCCAGACCTCATTATTTTGGACTCCTGCAGCTCCGCTGGCCAAAAGACTGCACATTCCAGCTTCTTTGTTTGAAATAACATTAAATATAACCCAACCTTAGTATCAAAACCAGAGAGGGACATATTTCTTTAGATACTTTCAGGTTGCTTATTTTGCATGCTTACTTTACCCACTAGAAATCACAGTGTTTATTATTTTATTAATGACAAAGCTAGTAAGGTACAGCTTTAAACTTTCCCATGGCTTATGACTGTAAAATGATCATAGCATTTTATATATTGTAATTTCACTTCTACTGTTTTTTTCACCCCTGGAAAGCACATGCTCAGACTAAATACTAGTGCACTGTAATTACAATTTTGCTTTAGGTCATAATGTTAATAATGTCTCTATCTATGAGTTCTCTATTCTCTCATGAAATTATGTATCACAGAATCAATATTCAGATTCCTCAATATGGCCTACTATAGGCATCACTTTGGAATTTAATTTTACCTATATATGTCACATTCAAGGCATGTCACGCTTTCATATGTTTATGGCTATGCTGACAGAAATGTACTTCTATAAGGGCTAGAATAGTCCTTCTAGCACATAGCAAAAATAGTTCCTGAGGCACATAGACTAAAAATACTGTTAGAGATAAGTGTGGAATTTCCCTTGCCAAAGACACTTCAGCTGATGTGGTATTTAGTTTTGTCCCAGTACATCATTCTGAAACCCCCTGAACTTTTTACAGCTGGTCCTGCTGAATGCTCGTGCAAGGAGAAGCTTTGCCCTGGACTTGCTGTCTTAGCATGAATATAGTGAGGCAAACAGCTTTTATAGCTCAGGAGGCAGAGAAGAGCCTGAATTGAGGGCACTGTTCTATTCTGCAAAGGAAATTAATTACCAGACTCTGTTTCATTAAGAAGTTGATGCTCAGCTGTTCATCCAGCAATAGATATCAGTGCATGTCTGTGTGCATGTCTATACACACATGGCCACCCCATTCTCCACCTTTCCCCGTTTCCTTATCACCACAACATGGGCTGGGAAGGGAAGAGTTCCTGCTCTCCCACTCACCCAAACACAGCTGTAACCACCTTACTCTAAACAGGGTCAGAGAAGAGCATTTCAGGCAAAACCTCAGTTGACAGCTTCGGTCTGTTTGCTAATTGAAGCTGGAGAAATTCCAATGTTATTAGATTGGGAGGAAAAAAGAAGTTTCTGAGAAGTGTCACAGAAATGTAAAAGAAAAAAAATTTTTTTTAAAACAATGGAGACATTTTGCTTAGAAAATTTCAAAATTGACTTCACCTTGGCTTCCCAGGATTTGAGGTTCCTGACAACTGGAATGGCTCCTTCTGAGCTCAGGAGCTGGACTTTATCGCAGTGGAGTTCCTGGAGGCCCTGAAATACTCAGTGCTTGGGCAATTGCTGTGGCTGGGCTGGCCCAGCATTGTGACTCATGGCAACTGCTGCAGGGAGACTTCAGGGCTGCCTGGAAATCTTCAAGTCTGCTGTGCAAGTTTGTTTTATCTGCATTTTATCAAAAGTGCTCTGATATAAACAGATCCATGAAACGAGGATCAGCCGGAGTAAAAATCAAGAGCCTTCTCATAGAGAAGCTCTTCTGCTGCCCAGTTTCTGATATTTCAACCCTCCATTGGCCTTGAAGGGTTGGAAGAGTGCAGCCTTAGGGAGACTGGTGCTTGCAGGGCTGGTCTCTTAAAATGACTCAGAACTCACATTTTGGCATCACCTAAATATTAAAAATCTCTGACTTCTGGCATGCTCAAATGTGGTAATCCTGGTGACGTGCTCAAACTATACCACATGCTAATGTGGATGCATTTCATCTATCTATGTGCCTCATTTATCTCATCTTACATTTGTTGCTTCTGTTCTCTCTTGCACTCACACATGGTGCAGCTGTATCTGTAATCAAAATGGCTGTTTGCCCATGTTCTCATGGCATTTGGGGAGGATCAGCCAATTCCCTACTGGGAAATCTTATTTTGATCCACAGATGCGAGGTAAACGCAAAGAAATGTGACACAGTAAAATCAAGCATGACTTTGAAAGAAACAGCATGATGGTAATATAATGTTCAATTAGCTTGCAAATGGCACCGAATGAAAGGGATACTCCCTTTAAGCCAACACTGAGTCATACACCGACTGTTGGAAAAGGTTTTTGAACTGCTGTGAATGATCCGCATAACTGATAAGAGGAGGGATTTTGCTCCTGGGACTCATTCAATTACCAGACAACAATTTCCTGAAGTAGTTTGGGAAATTCTATTCCCTGCATGCCTTACACAGTTCAAAACTTCATCAAGGAGGGAAAGGTATCTAGGATCTACTTAGTAACCAGAGGCGCCAAGCTGCAAGATGCTTGCTGGAAATAAAATTCCTTTCAGGAACTGGGGGAGCAGATAAACTGAAGAGGAGGCAAGAGAAGATAAGAATGGATGGAAATAAACTTCAAGGAGTAGCAATGCTATGCAAGAGGCCTTGGTTCAAAGACTTGTTTTCATCAGTCATTTGTTTCAGGTTCTCTCTTAGAAGCTTCCATTACAAGTTTGAGCTGCCATCACGCTTTTCAACACACTGTGAGAGCTTTGGCTTCACTTCTCTCTGGGGCAAAGGGAAGAAGATTTTTATGCAGCCTCCTGGTCTGAAGTATAATGATACTACTTCCTCCAAATACAGCTTTACACTGTCCTGTGGGTCATTGTGTAATTTAAAAAAAAGAAAGCTAAAACAAGAGCTAGGATAGACAAAGTGTCAAAAATAATGATGAGAAAGGAAGCATTACTTTTATTTAACTGGTTGGAGAACCAGTAACAGAGAGCATAGCTGACTTTTCTGGAGATAGTTGTCTATAAAGTTTTGAAAAACTAGAATACAAAGGGGCATTGAATGCTTCAGTTCCAGAGCAATTAAACAGGAAGGCTCTGCAATGAAGTACAGCAGTTGTGACCCTGAGCTCCAACACTTTAAATGAAATGTTTTGCAGGAGGAACTGTGATGACTAAACATAAATTTGGGGAAGTTCAGCATTGCAGAACTTTCGGGAACAGGTATTTCAAGATAAAAATGGAATAAGATCATTTATCAGCTTTCAAGATGTAATACAAACAGCCTTCTACTAAGCCTTCCTTTTAATCAGAGGAAGAGTCATGCCAGAGATTCACTTATGCATATAAATAATATTTAAAACCATACATTCTGCATGCTGTTGGTATCTTATCCTTTCAGACACAGAGAAGGAATATGTGGAAGTATCTTGAAGATTTTTACCCACTTGTATCAGAACTGGAGACAGAACTTTTACGTGTAAAACTTTCAGACCAAGAAAAAGTGACTTTGCCTTTACAATCCAACAGAACTTATCTACAAATGTCTGTAACACTCCTGGAGACAGCGTAATACACCAATTTTACTTGTTCAGCTTACTGTCAGGCAACCAGTGATGCCTGTTGATTTGGCTGACTCTGCCTGTTCAGGGCACAGTGCTTTTTATCACATTTCACTACTGAACAATACTATTTCTTATTCTAGCTGTTAGTGTGGAATTCTGTGGCGTATGCAGCTTCTTTTTCCTGTGTTAAGTTTTGTGACCTGTGATTTCTGTAAAGCTTTGCTTCTGACATGGTTTTAAGACAAAACACAGACCTAGAGAACGGGATTAACAAATCCTTCTAACGTCAGACTTCCTTATCAGTGACTGCAAACACTGACACAGGCAGCCAAGATTCAGGACTCCACAATATGTCTGGCAATAACTGGTTAGCAGGACAGGGATTGGTCTGCTCATTCACTCATTCCAGTGTTTGAAAGTACCTGCAATGTTATCTGCTAGAGTGGATTCACTTCTCCTCCTGAACTTTTGTCAAGGAGGAAGAAGAGAGCTTTGATTTATGAGTTGGTAACTGTGTGGCACAGTGCACACGCCCATACCAGATGCCAGTGTTAGATTTGGACTGTGGGTGTCCCTTTCAGTCAATAGGCGTATGTAAATTTTTGAAAATAAGTTCTGGCATTCTCCTATAGCTAAGTACTGCACTATGCATAATGTATTGCACTTCAAAGTACTATTTTTACCCTGTAATAGAAGCTGCAGGCTATAGACTTTATCAGCATGCACAATAAATATGTTAGTATTACAAAAGGGAAGACTAATTACAGATTTATATTCTGGCAAATAAATATACTCTTAAAACATCTTCATTAGCAACATCATTCCCTCAGTGCACAGTTTTATTACTTTGTGGTATGCTCTTTTTTTAGTTTTCAGCATTTATTCATGCAGAGATTAATTTTTAATTAATACATAAGGAAGGAATATTTCTAGTGACCTAATCTGGGAGGGGCGTCCATTTCCAATAAAGAGATGCAAAGTGATTAATCTTAAAAATCTCAGCTATTTGGCCTGTACAAATAGGATAAGCCTCATTAAAAACTCTTCTGTGCCAGAAACTAATTCTGTGCTGCAGTCCTGCAGATCACCTTCACCTGGGAATTTTTGAGCCCTTCTTGTTTTAATTATAATTTTCAGTGTTGAAGCTCTTAAAAATGAGGTCTAGAATATGAACATCATATTTATAAGATAGGTAATGCATTCTTGAGCAGTTTAAGAGGCTTTTCATTAAGGATGCAGAGCTCACTGCAGCTCTGGAGCAGCCCCAAGCACTGACTTTTCTGTACAAAGTAAGGTAAGCTCAAAATTTAAAAGAATCACGTAACTTGTATCAAGCTGCTGAAACAATCTCAGATAAAGTAATACCAAGCTAAACCTGAGAATGATCCTTTTTCTGCATCATTGGCTTATAGGGAAGAGACAGTTCCAGAGTCCAAATGCAGGAGCAGCCAGACTGTTTCTGTGTAAATGCATCCTGGGCTAAGCAATATGAAAAAAGGCAACCTCTTCATTTCCTAAACACCACCACCGTTAGCTAGAGAGATTTTATTATTGGTGGTTAACGTTTCTTTTTATTTGCTTTTGAGCCATCATAGTAAATAAAAGTTAATTACTACTTAGAGATGAACTTAATTAGTAGTTAGTGGGCTGACAGGAGTTCCTACAGGAAAAGGTGCCTTATTGTTGAGTATTTTGTATAGCTAACGATTCATTTGTCTTCTGAAACCACATGAGTCAGGCACACAGCTGTTTACACAGTAAAAATTAATGCCATATATACAGCTACTATGCTATAGGACATGTTAGCATAGCAGGAAGGTGTGAGGCAAAACTGGGCAGCTTCCCAAGCCTCTAAATTTCGAACTTAATTCCTCGTATAGTACTAGAAGGTGTGTAAAACTCAGGCCATTACTTTGCACTTGTACTTTACTCCTCTAAGGAGCTCACTGTCCTTTCATGCATTTTGGAATGTGCAAACAATAGACATGCATCTCTGATACGCATGAGTGTACTTATTTAACGAACAATGACTTTGAGCTCACAAACACAAAAGGCCCCAGTTCTGCAGACTGCTATTTTTAAAGGAGTTTTTCTTGAAGATGCGATTTTTATCCTTCAGCCATTTAGGGGTGTGTTCACTGAGGCCTCTGGTGCTTCTCTGTACTACCTAGCTACTGTGTTCAAGAGCCTAGTAGCTGACTGCAGCAGCAAATACACAGCTATAAATCTACTCATCCACTCCATGGCTGCAACTTGCTTGAACTTGTGCAAAAGGTTGGACAGGGCTTACTGTGGTTTAACAAATGGCTTTTCCTTAATTTAAGTTAAATAACTTTCTAGTCAGTTTAAGTACAGATTATGGTATGTCAAAGTAAGCATCTTTGGCAGCAGCTGAAAACTGAAGACTTTTATGTGCTTCTAGGTACCATGTCTCTTTTCCAAGTCATCTGTTTAGATGAGAAGGAATTAGGTCTTGAGAGGAACTTTGTGCATTTATCCAAAGGGTCCTTGGAGATGCTACTGAATGTAACTACTAGTCATGGTTTATATGCAGAGTAGAAAAAAAGACCGACTTGGCCACTGCTGAGCATGTTCTGCTCACTACTCAAAGGACTGCTCCTGAGCCTGGTAGCATTTAGCAGGTATTGCAGCAGGTGAGCAGAAGATATTCAGCAGAAAGGTCAAAAAGCAGTGGTCCCATTAATGCCCAATCTTGCTGTACATGAGGATAACTTTCTCAGTCTCTCTAAAGGATATTTCAGATACACAGGCACTTCAGTTGTCCCACCAAATATCTATGGCACCAGAACTAATAATTCAAATATGTTACTCTTTTGGTAGTCCAAATGGCACTTACAGGGGTATACAACAGTAAAGTGCATCAAAACTGAAAAAAAGAAAGAAAGTAACTGTGCAGGCCTGTTTTAACATCACTATTGCTTTGGGTAGCTGTAAATTGAGTGCTCACCTCAAGCATCCCGTGGCATTGTAGAAGATATCAGGGTCAGGTAAAACACTTGACTTTGGGTAATCTCGGTCTGGCCAGCCTGAGTAAGGGATGAGAACAGCTTCGGTCAGCGTCTGCAGGGCTTCTCTAACCAACAGGTGCTTCAGCTGGTCATTAGAGGACAAATTCCATAACAAACCTGTAATATCCAAAATACAATCAGAGTGGCAAAAACACTCCCCTGCAGTTTGAAAGACTTAATCTCAAAGTCCTTGAAGTTAAAGAGTGAGGAAGCCTGCCTGACACTTGATATCCTGAGGAGGAGCAGAAGGGGTTGGTAAGTGTTCACTAGCCCTGATCTGAGGACAGGAAATGGGACAAAAAGAGGGCACAGTTATGCATGTGATTAAAGTAAAATCTCTGCATAGTCAGTCTGATGCCCAGCCATGAAGTGCAGTTTCCCATGGCTCCACATTGCTTATCTGCAGTAATCATCTTCTCCATTACCCAAGTAGCACAAGCTAAACAGAGATAACAACACCAGCATCAGTGATCATCCCCCACAGTTCCAGGGAGGAATCTGTCCATTCTGGATGCCTGGCAGAACTAGTTGCACTAACAAGTACCAAAACCAGTAAGTGGGAGAATAAACTCATATACAAAAGGGATTGTGATGGGAAGTACAGAGGTTGAGTTCACAGGTTGCTGGAAGTCAGGAAACGCCCGTTACCAAGTTTCTCTAACACCTGATAGCAAAATTTCTCGTAAGAGGGCAAGCTGTTAAACACTGTTTGGCCGTTACTGTCCAGACATTAGTCACTAAGCAAATCATTAAGTAACGCTACAAAGCTTGTCTATTCACAATCTCCAAAACAAATTTTAAATATAATCTTGCATAACTTACTAGGTTCACTTATGTTCTATTCCAACAGATGACAGTTCTTTCTGAAGTACTCTTCCCCCGGAAAACAACATGTATTTCTGCTTTTCACTACAAAGATATTCATTGTTTCTCCAGCCTGCTGCTCTAAGTTTCACAGACCTCCTCCTCCACACACTGGCAGAGCATTAGTGAATGTTCATCAATTCACAACAAAAAAATGCTTCTTTTATATTTCCTTACACTTTGAATTTAATTTCAGGTATTGTGAGAAATAATAAAATCAAAACAAAAGCCAGCCAAAAGCAGCCCATTCCTTCTTTTGGGATCAGCTCTTCAATCTCTGAATTAGAGGATAAAAGGAAGAATGTATTTTCCTGAAGGAAAATAAGGCTTATGGGAAATCAGACAAGCAGTCCAAACAGCATTGGTAAGGAAAGCAGGTTAAGGCAGAATGGCACAAATGCAAGGAAGGGCACAAGGACAGAATATAATTTAAAGAAGAACAAATTAACTTTTAATAACAGACTGATACTTAGAATAGAGTTGTCAGAACAGAATTTGAGATGTTGCTTACACTGTAAATTTTCCAACAAAAATCCTACCTTTACCCACAGGCACTGTATCACTGGGCTGAGAAGGATTCTCTCAGTGACATTCTGGGTGTGGATGAATTTGTTCACATTAGAAAATGTCTTTAGGAGTGGATTCTTTCCTTGCACCTATGCTATAATGTACTCATAGGAGCACAGTTTTCCCTTAGATGGTTATTTGGAAAAATGGGTGGGGTCTGCTTTTAAATTTATATTTTTTTAATGACAGTCCTGCTTGTGCTGTAATCTTCCCTGCAGGAGAAATTTCCTTTCATTTCTTGTATTTATGCTTCATGATAACAAGATCAAGAGGTTAGCTACTCCCTGGAGGCTCATCTGGCTTACCTTCAAAAGCTAATATTTTTTGGTTATGGTTTTGTTTTTTTTTTTTTTTTTTTTCAAGCCACAGCCATTTGACTTTCTGTTCCTCAGTATGCTCTCCAAATACTATAAAATTCAATTCCTGTCTTGGCTCTTGTGTTGTCACCAAATGACATCCTCTCCTACTACTTAGGAATAACCTCATTCCTTTCCTAAGAGATTTCTAAGCAGCTTGTATGTCAAAGAAAGGACAAAGCCTATGTTTCCTTTCCTTGACTTGTATCAATGATTTCATGAAGCTGGACAGTTCACTCAGATCTTGAGGAGGACTTGTTCTCCCTATGAAGGGGTCATATAAGCACAGAAATTGCAGAGGAACCAGGCAGCTATTTTCTGCACAGGGGCCTTAGGTAAACTGGTCCACAGCAGCTTTCAAACCGCTTTCATGAGCACAAAGCCACTTTGGTGGGGGTTGGGGCTTGGTGCTCTTGGTGTGTTCTCCTAGGACACACAGAGTGTGAGGCAGCACACAGCACTTGCTGTAACCAGCATTTATCTCCATGCACTTTGATTGCTTTTAGTCTTTTCACAGGACAACTCAAGGCACACTGCATGACTGTGCTCAGTCTGTATTCCTCAGGTCTAGAAGGAAATACAGCCCATCTTTATTCTTGACTCTTTAGAATATTCTTTAGAACATTTGATGTAATATGGCTTAAAGTTAGGCATGTGCTTGTCTGTATTAACACTGCTGGTACTAATAAGCCAGTGATCTTAAAAATAAGCTTTTAAGGCTGATATTTACTTGTCTCATGTAATTTTCTGAGAGGTAATGAAGTACAGTATGAGAAAACTTCTGTGTCTCAGAGTTTTAACTTCCTTCTCTCCAACAACTTCCTTATCTTCACACACTTCTGCCAAGTGGAGTGCTTTGGTACCATGCTTCCTACACAGCGGCAGAAGCAAAAAGCTTCCCTCTACTGAGCTTAGACATCTTTAATGGGTATTGCATGCTGTCCATCCTTGGCCAGGATCTTTCACCACAGAATGAGGGATCATCAGGTACCAAGCTCATTTTACTCATCTTTTATAGGGAAAGACATTCAGTTAAATATTATATCACACATTTGGAAGTCCCTAATTTACAGTCAAAGTAGGCAAGTAATATGTATGACGTGGAAAGACAAATGGACTTCTCATGCTGACTGGGTGGAAGGCCAAATTTTCCACATTAATCTTTTCCCGGAAGTGTTACAACACTGCAGAAAGATTGCATGCATAGCTATGATATTCCACTGTCCTGCAGGAAGCCAAAGGCAGTGCAAGAGGAGAAACAAAACTTGTAGGTGAGCCATCAGTCAGACAGGGAAACTGTTGTTCAGCAGAATTTAACCATTTGGTTAGAAAAGACACTCAAAGGTTTGCATTATCCTTGGAAAAGCCTTGTGTTGCAGCCCATTTCAGGCTGTGCAGTCAATCTGACAGGACAGTAATTCCAGTGATCCCCAGGTATCACTGTACATGCCAAGATCACCCGGAAGAAGTGATCTAAGTTAGCATACGTATAACACTGACTGTCTATCTCCTGTCTGCAGCTCACTCCTTGCCTGTCTGGGAAAGAAAATTTGCCAGAAGCAAAGCTAATATTCTCACAGAAATTCATTCATCCAGACTGCCCTTTGCCCTGTAGGCTCCTTGTAGCTTATTAAGGAGACGAAGAATTGTTCAAGTGTTGGCAAAAAGTATGCCCTAGTGCCATTTTCACAGAGGCACTCAGTGTATTTCCTCCTGACTGCACATTTGGTCTTGAACAAAGCAAGAAATGCTTCTCTTGGTGTAGTTTTTAAGCCATCCTTGTCAACAGATAGGCATGAAAGCATATCACAATATTTTGCTTTACACAAGCTACATCATCTTGCTTGATATTGCTTAAATATTTTGTTGGTGTCTTCTTTGTTTTGTAAGTAAATACTCATGTTCAATGACAGGACTAATTGCAGAACGAACTGCCTTCATCCAATTCCACACTGAAGGGGAAGACAGTAACATTCACAATATCCATGTGAACTATCCTGCACAGTCAACAGTTTTGTCAGAAATGATGAAATTGCCAGCAAGGAAAGAGCATTGGCTTTCTGGCCACTGTACCACCATCTTCACTGCTTACCTCACTGATCTGTAACAGCACAGAGAGATAACACACTATACAGTAAGTTACTAAGTGACCCTGATTCTGCAACTGATGACTGTGAAAACCTTTAAAACATTTTAATGTTGCAGAGCTGTAGAACTGAGCCAAAAGAACCAACAATACAGAGCTTTGTTCTCCAGCTTAGGGAGCAGAGTATTTAAAATACTTAAAAGAATGCAGAATTACAGAAGGTCTTGACATGTCCTTGCTTCAAGGCAGGGCTGCTTGACACCTTCTGTATCTTTTCAAGCTCTTAATAGCTTTTGTTCCCGGTATCTTTAAAGTTCACTTGAAATAAAACCCCATTCATTTATTCATAATGTTTTCCATTTATAAAAGATAGCCTGCTCTTCCTCTGTATGCTAACAAGAATGAATGTGGGTCATGAGCAGTTGAATTCCAACACACACACTCTGGTCACACCGGGATGAGATGGTGGGCACTTCTTAAAGGGCTGCTGCAAAGCCAACAAGGCAGCAACCATAGGTTTCTTTTTGAGTAATGCATGAGAACACTAGCCCTGCAAAAACAGAACCCAGAATGTCAGTCACTCCACTGATGGTGCTGTGTGATCTCTGCAGTCAAATGGCTGCCCAGGAGGGGTTCTCTCCCTTGTACACAAAAAAGAAACATGCTGTTGCTGTGGCAGAGCTTTCTGCTTGTCACGGATTCAAGAAGACAGACTCGTGTGTAGTGGGAGAACTCAGAGCAGAAATCTGGGGCAGTAGAGTTTGTGGGGAATGCAACAACCACTTTCTATCCAAGGCACCTGACAGTTCTGGGTGACTGTCTTCTGCAAGGAACTCCCGGTAGGTGCTGTCAACATAGAGTCAAATAACAAAGGCTGAACTGCTGTGTAAATAGCAGCAGCATTAATTACAGTCCCAGGCTCCTTAAGGGAGCCTCACTTTTCTTTTCTGGAATACCTAGGATTTTAAGCTTCCCACAAAAAGACTCACATAATTTCTGAAGGAGCTTTATGAAGGGAAGTTGCAGTTCCTAATCTCTTCTTATTGACTGAAAGACTGGTCTTGAGTAAGGACCTTGGAATTTTACCCTAAGCAAATTGCCTAGAATAGGTGACAATGTTCTTGTATTTAGTCACTAAACATGGGCCTAAGTAAACAATCCTGTACCTCTCCCGGAAAGCTTGTGCATTACTTAAAGCACTTCATGTTTGACTGCACAGAAAACACTACCTGTGATTTGCTTCTTAGTCTCTACATCCCTGGTGTGTCGGAGTAGGTGGAGCAAGAGTGGGATCCCTTTCTGCTCTGACACTTCCAGTTTGTTGTCATTGTCCTCAAACACCAAGTTTCTTAGAGCACCACAGGCTGCCCGCTGAATGTCCTCATTCTGAACCTCAAGGAGCTGTAAAAGTCTGGGGATACCACCAAGTGAGAAAACCTGAGAGGGAAACAAAACACAGCAGAGAATAGTCAGATGCAGTACAAACCAAACTTCACTCTCCCCCCGCCCCAGCAAATATTTAAATAGTCATAGGGAATTCTTTCATTTGCTCCTATTTGAAAGACTTTAGGCACAAATCTTTAATCATTTGCACGTGACTGCTAACTTCTGGGCTTTCATATGACTAATAGTTAAAATTAACTAAGGGAGGCATCACATTTTGATAATGTAAGAGAATGAAACTAAATTTCTTCCAGCTTTGCTGCAAATTTGTACTCTCTGACAAGACATTTAATCACTCTGTATTTTAGCTTTCATGTTGCTGAAATGGGTATTTGAGATTTAATTCTGAACATTTATACAATTTATAAACCATTTTGAGATTTCTATATGTAAAACGTTCCTGAGTGCCAAATCTGGGGTTTTTCTTTTCAGCAGCAAGCCTGATGGAAAGACAGTATTTTTTTCTTTATTATCTACTGTGCATTTATCAAGTAAGTGACAGTGTATCAAATAAGAACACATTACACTTAGTACTTCTTATCTGTGGCACACTGAGAAACAACAGTAAACTTAAACATTGTGAGCTAGCTATCTACTGAACCACCCTCATTTAACAAAGACTACTTTTCGATGTCTAATTCTCTAGAAAATGAGGTTTTGATCACAAATGAAGACTTCAGAAGATCTTACTGTACAGCAGCTGTATGGAAAAATTAGTTTCCAAGTTCTACATATTGTGGGAAATGAGGAATCCCGTATGAGCTGTGATGTGACATAAGCAAGCCTTGGCTCATTTAAGGATGTGTTTACTATGAAAAGTACCTTACGTTCAAGTACAATTGAGAAAGGTTTCCTCGGGCATCTCAAAATGACATATGGTTTTGTGGACAAACTCATCCTTGTGTATAATCAACAGCACGTGAAAGACTAAGAAATCTGATACAGCTGTTTTGAGCAGTCCAGAGTTTAATGATAAAAAGAATTCAACCCAACTGGCAGGTGTTGGCAACACAAAGAAATGGAATGTAACAAAGCCTTTTGCCCTTCATGTAGCAAACTACACAGCCTGCCAGCCTTTGCTCTGATTCAGCTGTACAAAAGGCACAGTTTCTTGCTACTGTACTGCTGACCTGATTCCCTCTGTAATCATCTCAATGCTAGCAGAATGAAACACAGAAATATATACCTTGAGGGAAATATAGCATAGAGGCACATCAACTTATTTTATTATAGAAGATCAACCCTTTCAAGACTGACACTGTAGTTGGTTGGGTTTTTTTAAATATTTATGCAGATTTTCTGTTAGTAATTTTAATGCATTTATAGCTCTTGTAAAAGAAGTGGTGCTATTTCGACCTAATCTGCAAAGGATAATTTACTAAAGTTATTGATTAGTCCTTCTTAATTTTCACTGGTAGACAGAATTCATCACAATACTGTAAGAACACCACAAGAAAAAGAAAAGCCACTAGACTCACAAACTATCAACTATGAGGGAACAAAGCATTGTAAGACAAAGGCTGAAAGGCTAAAAAGGGGACACAAAACAATGCCAATGTGAACAAGTCTGACAGGCACCAAACAAAAAAGCTCAGCTAGGATATGTGGAATGGACAGGAAAACAGGAGAAGGCTTTAGGCTCCAATTAGAACACTTTTACTCATGCACTTGTTTTCCTGGGAAGCTGCCTGAGAGAGGTCATTATAAAAAACCACCTTCAAACATTAAATTCTGGAGCTCTGTCCTCAGCCTGAAGTTAAGGATGCTACTTGCAGTGGTGTTTTCTTCCAAAACAGAATTTGACATACCATGAAAGCAAGTTAAAAGGACTGAGTGATGTTTGGCTGTCGCTGAACTGGACTGAATGTACATGAATATGGAGTTAAGGCTGAGTTACCTGTGAATGATGCTGAGCATATTACAAACCAAAGCAGGTGTAACACTGTTTTTCAGTGGTTGAAATAAACTATCACCTTACACATTTACATACAGAACTGAGAGACGTTTGTGTCCAATAGTGAAACTTAAAGAAAAGGAAGAGAACATTTTTAATATGCACTTTCAAAAAACTTGCAAGAGATTTAACAAGTGTCTTGTAAGGGACTTAAAAAATTTGGTTAATCAAAACAATCTAAACAATGTACTAATGTATTTGTGCAGTCCCAGAGGGCCCTTAACATTTTGGCAAATCCATGCACTGTTTTAACACATTTGTGCACTCCCTAGCAAACCTTAAAGATTGGATAAGTGTGTACTTTACTCCCAGAGTTTTCTCTTCGGGGATATTTCTGTACCAATGATCTAAGCATGCCAGTCAAAAATGAGAGACAGAAAAAATTATAACGAGAAAAATTTCAGACTCTATTTATAAAGGCTGAAAGAACTATTTTTTTTTCCACTCTGCAGCCTCAAATTTATGAAAAACCACCTAGACAGGACAGAAACTAATCAAATAAGTTTGAAAAAGGGAGATTTAAGTTCTGCTTTTAAAGTTATACCAGGAATAGCTGGTAAACGTAGTAAAGCTCTTTGACTGCCCACAGCAGCTCGTGGAATCCTAATCAATGGGATGATCTGGATGTTGGTCCTAAACATCTGTAATTACAGATGGTTTGAGTGAATTTTTACCCTACATTTCTATGTCTCCTATCACAAAATGCTAAAGCCCAAATTTTTGCAAGCATAGATCCAGTCCTATTCCATGGATTTAAAAGAACCTTCAGCATAAACCATCAGTGTATTTTAGTGAAAATAGTTAACATTAGTATCCTATAAGGTTTCTTGAGTGCCTTTTTTTTGGTGTGTCATGCTGACACAGCGCCATACAGTACAGAAAGCTATTTTCTCTACCTGACTGTAACTGGCACAAAAATAATTACTTACTTTTCTTCTGGCATCTGCTTTCTGGAAGCACTCATGCTGTATGAAAGTCACAGCAGCAAGAATCCTAGGCGTGGACTGTGTGTTTTCACTTTTCAGTATGTTCACTGCACGCTCCAGTGTCATCTCCACTTCTGGGCTCCTTAAAAGTATAGACAGAGGAAACAGGGTGAAGCAAGACTGCAGAAAAATTATCTTTGTTGTAATACCAAGATTTTTGTATTTTTCAAGTAACTTTAGATTGTCTTAGAACTTTTTTTTGCTTTCCAGTAGCAGAAAGCAGTAAAAAAGCTTTAACAGATACTGATATGCTGGGGAAGAGAAAATCATAAATAAAAGCGTGGTAACAATGGGAAGTTCTGGAGAAAACAAGTCATGCTTCAAATTATAAAAAGAAAATGGAAACATTAGTGGATGTTTTTATCAGTGTTTCTATCAGTTTCCATCTTTTCATCACAGGATGAAGGACAGGATGTGGAAGGAAAGATGAAGGAAGTGGATGAAGATCCAAAGATGGCAATAACCAAAGTAGAGTGACTAGTACTGATCATGAAGACATCCTGATGTTTTCCTCAGTAATGTGATGATTGCTTTTTTACATTTGTTTTCATGCCTCCCATCCATTTCTTAGTTTCCAGACTACATATATGCAGGACTGCATTGAAATAGAAGGGAAAAGCCTTTTTTTCAGAATAAAAATAACACTCATTAAACTGAGTATGTATATTCACTGTGGTAGGATTAAAAATAAGTGTGGCTATTTTCCTTTCAAATTCCAGCATGTTTGCTTAAATGATGATTGTTTTAGAAAACCATATGAAAAAATGGAAAAAGAGGTCACCAAACACATTTTTTTCCTCACTAAATGGAACATAAAACAATTCACGGCACATTCAGGAGCATTAGCCATGGGACAGGTGGTTATGCTCCCCAGACTTTTATTTACTTTTTGTTTCAAGTATGTTCCACCTAGAGAAAAAAAAAGGGGGGGGAGGGAGGGGAAGTGGACAAGAACCTGAGCATTTTATTTTTTTTAAACCAAACAGTTTTGTAGTACCAGATCCTCTGCTGGGATCAGACTGGGATGAGGGCAGTCTGTGAACCCCAGTGAAACAAGTAGTCATTGACAATAACTCCCTACTTCAGAGCTACCAGAATGAGAATGATTTACTTAATAATCATCCCAGTAAATGAAGCCAAAGCTAAAAATATTAACAAAATTACCACTGATGTTAAAATACGTCCCTGGGAAATAAATTGACTTAAATTGAATTTTTTTTTTTATTAACTAAGTAGAAATATTAAATAATAAACAATGTTCGAGAAAGTGAAATACCAAATGTTTTGATACTGAAAAGAGACATATTCCTAAAGAGTGTGTTTGTGGACTGCACCAGGTGTCACCCAATTCTTCAGTTCTGAGACTGGCTCCATAGGATTCCTGCAGGAGTGAAAGAGCCTGGAGGCTTGCCCAGAACGGGCTGCAGGGGAGCAAGGTAGACAAACCAGGCAGAAGTCAGGCAGATTTCCCACAGGGAATCTTGCTACAAATGCACTGAAATTCAGCTCTTTCTCCCAAAATATTTATGATGTAGAGCTCTGAGACAAAAATCAGATTTTGCTGGAATTTTTCTTGCAGCTAAACTGCAAATCAACATCTGCTGCTTGGTTTTGCCAAAGCAAAAACCAATTAGTATGGCTGTAAGGACAGTAAAGAAATGCAGAATTTTGATTCACTCCACCTGTTGCAAATGAAATGATACACCTGAGGTTTCCACCTGCCTTTATATTTCTTTTTGGTATAAATCATTATTGTTTGGTATAAATACGTTATTTCTTGTCTTCTCCTCTCCTCTGAGTTATTGTTTTGAGCAAATACACAGTATCTATAGGTGCTGAGGATGCTTATGGAAGAGAAAGATGAAATGAAGGGGACAGTGTGTTGAGGATGTCAGTGGAGAGGTTAAATCAAAGAGAAATTTGATAGAACTTTGGTTAGTATCTCTAGTGCCTGGCAATGCTTACAGCTTCCATATTTTCAGAGTTTAAAATTCTGGCCAAATTTAAAACAAAGTAGTCACTAAATTACTCTAAGTTGTAAGTCAGATGAACCGATCAGAAAACTACCTAAAGTTCTCAGACAATGAGTGATGAAAAAAAGCCAGATCATATTTCTCCTTCTTACTCTCTACAGTGGGACAGAAAAGCAGGATTTGCAACCTCGGCTTTTAGTCACATTTCTTAAATCAACAAAGATTTTGTCACCCTGTGCACGTGTGAGCATGTCAACCTGACTGCTAGTCACTGCAGTCATTCTGGAGCCCTTTGCCCAAAATCAGTCACCTTCTGTGGGCAGCAGACATCAACAATGTATTAAATTGTGAGTCACTTCACCGACTAACAGCTGAGAAGGACTAGAACCATGTGCCTTTCAAGGTCAAAACTGCTGCATGAGCTGATCCCTCATGAGATACCAAAGAATCCATGTGGAAACTCAACCTCAGGATGCCAAGGGTGTCCCAGAGTAGCTATGGTCCATCAGCAGTGTCTGCCAGGCTGAGATGAACACAGGGCCAGTCAGACTGCGTTTCTAAGTGCTGAGGGTGTAGATCTGCATTGAGAGTGACAGCAGCTCACTGTTCACCAGAGTTATCCCTTCATGGCTGATACTCCTTCGTGCAGCAGGCAAAAATATTTCTCTCCTGTTGCGCACTGCCGTACTAGGCTTGTTCTTCACTGGATAAAAATAACATTCCCTGATGTTTTATCTGGCAGCAATAAAGGATGCAATACAATCTTTGACCCTCAATGGTATTCATAAAGTTGCAGCACCCTAATTCTTGTCAAAATAGAATTTGATGCAACGATTCTATCCCACCCTCAAAACATTTACAGGAAAACTTAATAGCAGTTGGCTGACTGGCATGTGTCATGACACCGAACAAACAGTCAGTCAGGAAATGGTTGTTAAATAGAACAATGATTTGACAAGTTCTGACTTCACCTTAAGTGCCAGAGTATAATATTTTTGAGATAGATACATACATAATAATTTTGTGACAGCTCTCTGCACATTTACAGGTCAGATTCTGTAAGCAGCTGTTTCTCAGACAGCTTCAGGTTGAATCTATCTCTTTCCTAAGCTCTTCATCATAACAATGCTTTTAACTGATTCACTTTACCAGAAGATACAGAGATAACATCTCTATACTCTGATTTTTTTCTACTTTGCTTTCATAGCATGAGCTAATTCTTTCACAGAAAGTTTGAAAATGCTTTTATATAAATTTCAAATGCTGTATATAGCTAGTCCACTACTTCTCTTTAACCTTGCACAACTATTTTAAACTCTCTAAATTCACCTCGGAAAGACCAAAATTGTGATTTGCATAAAAAAGTATAAATTTCAAGAAAAATCAATTTACTCCAAAACCGAGCTTATCTTTTTTTTTCCCCTTTATCTTACTAAGGTGGGATGATAGACTCGAGTGAAATACCTCTGACTTGACAGTGATGTACACTCCACAGCAAAATGTTGTGGTTTAAACAGTTAATTCTACAGTAACCTGTGTGGTAGCTATTGAGGTTGAACCAGAATGCACTACAAATAGGACTTCTGCATCCAGTCCTTCCAGTGGTGAGACTCACAAGAGGACTTATTAAATGTGCAGTATAGGTGTTGACAACAGTAATAATGTATGTGGATATCACACACATGATTATATAAACATGTGTAACAAATGCTGACCTCAGTCAGCTAAAACAGCTACAGTTTCCTCCTTATAATTTAAGAATAGCATAAAGATGGTGAAAGTGGTGCAAATCTCTTGCACAATTTTAACTTACACGATGCTTTCCACCAGCCTCTTTACTAATATAAGCTATTACATTTTACAGAGACTTTTTAAGACTTTGGGTAAAGAGCCCCTCACTCCCCAAAAACTTAGCTATGAAACTAAAGTAGATTCTAGGATATTTGAAAGTCTAAGCAAGATATGTAAAAGTAAATGAAATGGAAGTACTGAGATAAACAAGATCTGTAAACAGCTGCAAAGGGACCCTTAGAAGCTTTCACAGCGCTTCCAGTTGTTTTCCTCTCTAATTTCCAGCAAAAGGTGAACCTAAAAACTGGCACTTTAGGAATTATGCTGTCAAAGGATTTCCAGTAGGCCACAAATCTCCCAGCTGGGTTCAAAATGGTCTCAATCAAGCCACTTGCACAATGACTGAAGAAAGATTTTTACATCTGCAGGTATGAAAAATACTTTGGTTGATGTTTGTACAGGCAGACAACCAGACTCCAGTGTCTGCACCTGCAAAAGAAAAACCAAAATTGCTCCTACATGTAATTAAAGACAAAAATTGCTGGTTGTTGCTCAGAAATGCATCCAAGAACGTGCCAAAAGTTAAGAAAATTATTATCAATGGGATACATGCCTGCTTGTAAACTGTCTTACTGAGAAATAAAGTCCTCCCAGGTACCTATTTTCAACATTACTACTCTCAAATCTTTAGCTGTTGTGAGCTCTGAGCTGTTTTTTTTCTGGATTTACTTGTTGTAAAGACTGAATACCTAGGAGTCACATCATTAATATCAGATCTCTTAATTCCTGCATTTCCCAGCAGTGAGAATTGCAATCCAGGCCAGAAGTGGGCACAATACTATACACATTTGTAAATCTTATCATAACACACAACACGTAGTTGACAACAGAAAATACCTCATCAGTGATACCAGACGATGCCTCAAAACACACAGGAACAAATTCAGAAAAAGAAGAAACGTAGTCTTCAGAAAAATGAGCCTAACCACTACACAGTTATGGGAAAAGAATTTCTTAATAACACTGCTGTAAATTACACTATGATTAACTTAAATAAGAAATTTTAGGATCCTATTTGAATTATGAAACAACAAGAGAAATCAGAACAAAACAGTGAAAGTAACCATCCCCTGTATACCAAGTGGCTTGTTCTGTCTGTTGAACCTTAACAGGTCTGGAAACATTCAGAATTATTCCAAAATTAAAAAATATTCACCTCTGAGTGGAATTTCAGAACCGATAAACTTTCTTTTTTGAAAATGAAACTGATTTTAGACATTCTGAAATCCTCTCTGGAAGGGAATTTCAGTGGGGGTAGGGGAAGTAACGTTGGGGGAAAAAAAAAATTTCAGTACTTCAAGCAGTTTTCCTGAAGTCTGGGGGCAGATTTTTGACTTTCTGCCATGGATCTAACAGGGCTTTAAGTCAGGATAGTGCCCTCAGAGCATGTAGGATCTCATGGTAGTGAGAAGCTCTGGGGTATTGTTCTAGGGTGCTACAGAGCTAAGAGAAATTTCTGCTTGTGTTTTAACTGAAGTTAATACTAAAAAGTATCCTTGAAACCATGAAGGATTTTTAAGCAGAAACTGTAAATCTGCCAAAAGCTGCTTCACTGGTAGATTTCTGACCTATTCTTGTGAGAATCAGTGCTGATATCATCTGGTCTTTTATGAGCACAAAATTTGCCAATACTACGTTGTGTATTGTGACTCAGGTTGTAAATTACTCAGTGAGTACTTACAGTGTTATAAAATTGGTCGACTTTTGACAAAACGGGATCCCAACCCTAAGTGGGAGTTGTGGATCCTGCAGTATATACATACATATACATTTTTTTCTCCTTTTCCTCTGTTGCACTGGAAGAGGATTTTAAAACGTAAATCTTCCTGCATCCCCTACACTGTGTTGGCTGCTGAACCATAAGCTGCCAGTTTACTTTCTCTTTTTAAACAAACATGTTCCTTTCAGCTGTGACACCCCAGAACCAAAGCAGGTCCTGCATCATGCTTACCCTAGCTGAGATCCATTGATGGTGACTTGCTCACTCTGCAAGAAACCATTTCTCCCAGCTGCAGCCACAGCAGCTGTCAATGGCATCCTCTTCCCATCTGTTTCTGCAGTGACACTGGCTATTGAAGCTGGATGGGAAACTTCCCTCCTGGTCTGTGCGTTTCTGAAAGTGGTTTGGTAGAAGCTGGACCTTACAGATTGCCTGTTCTGAGACGCCAGCTGGGAAGCAGTCGGTGATCTCACTTGTCCCATCGCGCTGCCCGAGGTCAGGTAGTTTTCTTTCTCCAAAAGGTTGGTCATACTGCGACTGTTGCCCACTTGGTGGTACAGAGGTACAGTGGGGCTGGGGTAGACACCATCCAGGGCAGCATCATTAACAGCCCCCATGCGGGAGTGTCTCTTAAAAGAGCGTCCCCTGTTCACCGAGTCACGAAGAGTGTAACCAACAATCTCAGACCGAGCGTATCTGGGCGGGACAGTCCCACTCGATCTCCCGATATCTCCATGCCTCATAGAGAATCCAGGTGAAATCCCTCCATCATAGTGAAAATCATTGGACACATATGCCAGTCTTTCTGGAATTCGTTGGGGGGAAACCTCCAGTCTCTTCAGAGGTTGCCTTTGAGCTCTCTCTTCCATTGTCCTGTAAGCAATCCTTGTCCCCCAGCCATTTGTATAAGAGGATGGTGAGGCAACCTGCTCAAGAGTGCACAAAACAACAGGAGTCACAGGAAGATCACAGCACTTATGATTAACAGCAAAGAAGCCAAACAAATAAGTCAAGATAAAAATTTTACACTCTGCTTTCAGAGCAAGAAAACAAAATGCGAACATCAACATACACTCTGTGTATTAAATGGGATTCTGCAACACTTCTTTTACCTGCCTCAAGAAGGTAGGAAGAAGTACAGTCTATGGCATCTAATCTTTAGTCAAGAACTCAAAATAGTTCCACAAGTCAATTATTCCTGGCAGTGAACAGTTTGATTATTAAGGGACATTTTTCAGCTTGAAACTCCTTGGGGATTAACACCAACATCTGCATCTAAAACTAAATTCAAGGTTGTCCAACATGCAGAAGAAAATTAATCAGTCAGATATTGAAAATATTATACTAAAGTGTCTGCATATTAATATTAACCTTATTAATATAAAGTTATTTAGCACTTCCGTTCACTCTGCGGTAGAATCTAGTAAAAAGAGAGAGCCCTTTCCATGTTTGTTTAACCTCTTAAAAATGGAGGAGACTGTATAACATTCCAAGAAAATCAAAATAACCATTTCACCATTTCAATGATATCCCCAAGTCTACAGTTGCAATTTTAGATGATTTTTCTTTTCTTGTCCCTAATGGGCATAGACTGTAATGGAACATCATCTTGCTTTATAATTTTCTCTTTTCTAAAATCAACAAATCCACGTCCTCCAACCTTTCTTTGTAGGATGTATCTTCAAGATTTTTACTGTTTAGGTGTTAAGTTTGAGTCCTCTCTAAATTTTCTACCTTCTCCTTGTGCTCTATATTGGACACCATACTCAATTCAAAACCTTTCAGAAGTAAATCAACTTTGAACACTATCTGGCCTTGAAATACAGGAACCATGTTTTTTTAAAAATCAGTAAGCATAGGGGCATACAGCCATAAATCAAAGCCCCATATTTTCCATTTCCATTTTGTAATAAAGTTTTGCAATATTAAAGGCATTTTTTTAAGGTAAACTGAGGAGTTTATGTAAAATATTAACTGAAGGAACAGTGCTCAGCAGATAGCTGCCAGACTGAAATCCCCGAATTTCACTGTTGAACAGATCCTGAGGATAATAACTGACTCACAAAAGGAGTAAAGGTTACAGAAACTGGTGGGTTGAGGCAAGGATCATTGGCTATATCTGTTTATTCTACAGAAGTTTTGCAAGGATATCTTTATCTTTTGTTTGGGGATAAGGAGATTAATGCTTTTGTGAAATACTAGATCTTGTGCCTTTTTCCAGCTTTCACACAGGACAAATAGTCTCTCTCTTCCCCTCAAACCCCTGTTTCCCCCCTGCCAAGAAAACTATATTATTTTCTTGTGATTCCTATGTCACCTCCAGTTTTCCTCTTGTTGCTCTCTTTCAGAAGGAATGATTTCACATAAAATATTATGGACTGGACAATAGGTGAGAATAGCAGAGAAAGAAATGTGTTTAAGTAAACAGTTCTAACTCTCCCCATACAGAGCCAGGGCAGCTTCACTGACTGTTCAGAACCTGGGCTATTTCTTTTGATATTAAATAAATATTTCTGTTCTCAAGCTGAATTGCTTTCAGTTGACTAATGTTGATCACGCAGCAGCGTTGCTATTGAGCTGTGTTGATTTCCCTGTCACATGGTTGCTCCCTCAATGGGTTCATACCAGTTATGAGCTGTGTCACAAACCCTGCAGAAAACCAATTATTTGTTCATTCAGGCCATGAACCCAAGAAAAGCTGATCAAAACAACAAGAGAACTTATGATCAGATGGTTTAAAAACACCATTGTATTGCAAGGACTGTACTGCTGAAATTCTTGTAATGCTAAAAGGAGTTACAACAGCAATATTTTAAGTTATAAGGAACACTCTACCTGTCTTTGTGAAACTAAAGCAATCTGTTTTCCTTCGAGTTTGGATGCTTAATTATGTTCTACTGGGCAGCAGGGCCTCTAGCTGCTCTGAGTTACGGATGTGCTGATTGACCTCCTGCCTGGAGGGAGGGATAAACTTGTTACAGCCTTTGCCTTAGTGGAGTGTTAATATGATTTTTCATTTTTTACCATGATGCCAATTCTCACAAAACCAACAGTGCTACAAACAGCCTGTCTGCACAACTGAGTTTAATCCAGCCACTAGGCTCTGAAGTCACTGGAAGTAGGGTAAAACATTAAGAGATTTCAGTTGTAAAATCCTCATTTTCTAGAAATCAGGTTTTAAAAAAAAAAACAAATAATCAAGCAAACCTTATAACATCATCTAAATGCTATTATTTCTGGTAACAAAGTGAATGAACTAGGCACATGATATTATATTCATTTCCATTCATCATCTTCCTCACCTGGTTTGACTGGTAATATGAGAAACTATAGGGAGTTCTTGGTGAAAAATCATTTTCAGTAATCCCCATGTTATAGACACGCTCTGGTACACTGGATGCACGGTGCAAGCTGCCTGTAACCAAAGATTAATATTAGTAAGATTTTAACAAAACATGGTATTGTTCCAGAGGAGGAGATACAGTACTAGGGAAATGCAGCAGTGAGCACTACCATTAATGTATATAAACTGGATGTTGAACAGGGAAATAATGGAAAGATGTTTGCATTTGGTGTATCACATTCAAAACATGGCTAAGCAAAGCTTCCTGAGGATACAAGCCTTTTATTCAGTTCCCTATATATTTTATATAATCTTCTCAGTGCTTCAACCAAAGAGCACAAAGAGCCCATGAACAAATTCTATGGCTTATGGAGGCACGTGGCATATGATGCCATAAAGCTGGGTTGCTCAATGATGCCTCAAATCTGCACCTGAAAGGTTCACTAAGCCTACAAATAATGTAGAAGATCCATAGTGAATCTGCTCTGATGCTTTTCTTCCATGACCCAGCTTTCAAAATAGAGCAGCACACTGTGATTATTTCTTTCATTAAAACTGCAAACAAACCAACCAAAAACTTCAGGCTGTTTCTTTTTTCACTAATACAATGTATTTTCAAAGAACAAGTGCTCCTATTAGTGAAAACTCTTAAAGCAACAGATACTGCTGATACAATTATCCATGAGATTTCTGTGCTACTATGAGAATCTGCATGTAGGAATATAATAGACACAAGTTTAAAGAGGTGAAACCGAAGTCTAAAGCAAGATATACCTCAAATCAGTCATAAATGGGGCCAGTGTGTGCTGCTGAAGTGACAGCAGTGGTCACTAAAGCAGTTAATTTGCCATCAATTTTCAAAACAGCAGATATTACAGAAAAGAAATCTAAGGAATGAATCATTAACTTGGCCAAACAGCTGAAGTCTCTGCTTCTAAAAATAGCAGGAGACCAATGCCTATGGGAACTCAGGTGCCAAAGACAAACCAGCAAGTGGTTGTTGGAGTGTTTGAAAGCACCTGGTGTTCCAGAGCTGATTCCTCCAATGTGTGCAGTTCGATTCTGGGCTTCTTTAGGTGCACAACCCTAGGAAGCTCAGCACATCTGTATATTTTATCCTTAGTGTCTGCAGTCAGTCAAGGACTCAAAAAGGATGAAAATAAACTCAGGTAACCAGAATAATTTATGAATAATTCTCCCTAGCATGTAGCTACCTGGGCAAGTCCAAATTTGTGTATCCTATAATATAATACGATACAATATAATGGCAGACTGCAATAATTTGAGGCCTAATTCAACCATACTTTGCAGTTACTTTTGCCTATTTAATCATACTTTCCAATTTTTTCATTTTGGCCACACGAGGCAGATTTAAACACGTATTAGGTGATTTGTTAAGACACATTCACAGTAACTTTGCGTCATGAGAGTGGAATGATGAAGCTTGGTCAAACTCATGATTTGGATTGTAATAATTCCTTCGTGACATTACAAGGTTACCATAGCCCAAGGGTTACCCAAGTACACGAGAAACCAGTAAGAGGGAACTGTTCTCTTTTACTGCGAAAAATTCTGGCTGAACAACATCCAAAATCTCTATATTTCTATAAATCTCTCATTTGTGTCACATGAGACACGATGTACTATTTCAGGTGTCCAGTAAGGTGTCTATCTTAGCCTATCCCCTGTGCCTGCTTTTTTAAAGATTCACTTTCTTCTTCATTGCTGCATAATAAAGTACTTCCACACAACAAATACAGTTTAAAATAAATTTCTGTTTCTTTACAGTTAGTATTTTTTGTCCCATTTACTACACTTAGTGAAAAAGTACTCTCAGTTATTTATCCAGTTAGGGCATAATGACCCTTTGAACAAGTAATTTTTGTACATTTTAGGTAACTCGAAGCTTGTCTTTACAAAAACATACAAAAAAGAGAAGATAAAAATAACAAGGCCTTTCATGAAGTAGTTGAGGATAAACTACATATCTAAGTTTCCTCTTTGCAAAAGCAAAATGCAGTCAAACAGAAATTGTAACATGCAGTTATCTTCAACTAGTCCTTTTTTCTAACCTTCAGTCTCCCTGTGAAACTATCCATCAGTAAAAATTTTTCTCCTTCAGAGACAAACACAGTATATATCAATTTATGGAATTTCACTTTGCATTTGCAGTTATCTCTTGCTTGCTCTTATGACACTGGGAAATTATTTTGCCAGACTTTTACCTGCAGATTTATTAGGCAGACATAAAATGCATGTGTTTTTACTGTGTGCTCTTTATCTGTGCCACAAGTCAGTGTGTTAAAGGAAAAAGTGGTAATAGAAATGCTGTGTCTTTTCATGAGGTGCAGAATAATGACCTGATCAAAACTTGCCTCTGTCAGCAGGGCTTCCTTCAGATTATTTTCACCATACTACAAAAACCTGCTTGCCTCTCCCACTTTACAGAGTTGCTCAATATTACATATATTCAGAAATCATTATGCTGTCCTTACATACTCAGTGCACTGGGGTTTTTTGTTTGTTTGTTTGGTTTTTTTCCCCTAAAAAAGCCATGACAGATTTTTTTTAAAAAACATTTATATTATAGTCTCATACACTATTAGGACTCATATTTTCTAGCTGTGATACTCAGTGTTTTAAAGTCTAACAAAAACTCTCTCCAGAAAATATGCACACCATACTCATCCATAGGGGACAAACACTACTTGAGAGGCCACAGGACATCACACTTGATTTCCAGCAGCCAGTCAAGAAAAAAATGGGTTTCCTGCAGGCCCTGCATCATGTCTGTCAACCCATAAGGATAGTTTAGAAAACTCAGGCATCTCACACAACACCAGACACCCATGTGTGGGCAACTGATTGGAACCATTTATCACAGTCTCCCCTCTCCCCTGTCAATATGAACTGAAACAGTCCAGGAACATTTTGGATGGGGTCAGTGGAGCAGGAAGCCTAAACCCCTTTGCTCTTGTCCACGGCCAAAATCAAAGCTGTACAAAAATCACCTCATAACCCAATAGTTATGACAAAATTTTAAGACTGGAAAAAATAATGACACTATCAGGAGGGAGACTGTACAGATGACTGAGCAAAAATCCCACCTGTCTTCACAGAGGCTCTTCTCGAGGCCCCTCTGTCCCCCTGGATGTGACAAGCCCAACAGCTCCAAAAGCCTTGGAAATTTCTCCCCAGCCATCACTGCCTATGGCTGCTGACAGATCAACCTGCTGTTTGCTCTGCTTTCAAAAACAACTGTGACAAGAGGCATCTCTAAGATACATGGACAAGACAATTATCCTCCATTAAGAAGCTGGGCGTATCAAATTCCCCTTAAATCACCTACAGTGGTAACTCTCAGTTGTGGGTCTTTTTCAGCGCTTTTGTGTTTGAATTGTTATCATCAAAGTCAAATTTTGGCCTCAAACCTCCCAGTGCAGTCATCAGTGTGGCTGTACCCTGTACACACAAGCCTATTAAGGACTGTGATACTTTCATGCACCCTGAGGGCCCACCTGTTGAGTTTTCATTGTCCACTCCTGCTCAGGGCAGGTGGGTGATGATATCCCCAACAGAGACTCCTCAGTGCTCCTGGACTGTCATCCTTTAATCCTTTCTTACACTTCAGCCCTCATGATGGACTAAGATGGTGACATTTAAGAATGGCACATGAAAAAAGTCACTGAATCACTCCATCTTCAGAGATCAAAGAGCCCTCTTTTTTGATCGTGCTCCTTCATCACTGTGCCAGCACATGACTGGTCCCAGAGGAGTTTTTCTAACATTTTGTGCTCAAATTTAAGAAAAAGATTTCTTCTGGCTCAGGAAGCAGAGGCGAGGGATTTAATAAAATCAACAACAATTGAAAGTCATCAACGAGGAATTTTTTTTCTACTTCCTTATCCCTAAAATATATAAACAGAAATTTACTACAAAGCTGTTATCACTGTCAGAATTCTGCAAAACAGAAGCCTAAGGACAAAAAAGTGTACCAGTCCCCTGAAAGGAGGTTCAAGAAGAAAATACTACTCAGAATTTTAAAAATTGAGAAATGTGAGGAATAAGACTGATTTTAACAGTCTTGCTAAAAGATGTTTTTTATTGGGAAATCTCCTAAGTTTGAATTCTGTTTTTTTTTTGTTTTTTTTTTTTTTTTTTTTTTTTTTTTTTTAGTAAACACACTATGTTTATAAAACTGTGTTAGGGAAAGAATCACAACACAGCCAGCAGTTCGTTAGGACATTTGATTTTGTATGATACATATCAGAGGTAAGTGGACTCATAAACAGAACAAAGCTTAACAGATTCCTAAAATGTACATAATCAATTGCTGCATGATAGGCAAGCTGAAAACTACCAGTCATTAAAGTATATGATTCCGAATGCCATTTTTCTTTGATAAGGCAGAACTACCTTAAATATTTCCATCTTTAAATAGCATCCAGAAATTTGATATGACTGCTTTAGTTATTCAAAATTTCTAAGGGCAGTATAATCTTTAATTTATAAAGGTTTTGCAATGGATGAATTAGAAAAATTGCAGCTATTGTTAAACTGCTTGAAAAGCTGTTTGACAACACCTTGAAAAGAGCTGAGATCATAGGTAACTTCAATCTTTTTGCAGCAGGTAGAACCCTCAGATTCAAGGATGACTGAATTTCTATTATAAAAAAGAAATACACCCTCCAAAATGGGGGAAAGGGCATGAAACAGCAAACAATATCAGGGTAGGAGGCAAAAAGATGTTTTTCCATTTTACAGGTGAAGCTGAAGGCTAATCAGACACCTGTAATTTGAAATTCTAAGGAGAAATTACACTGCCTGACAAACTACTTCTTGTGGCTTCAAAGTTTCCAGTACACTCAGTAGAAAATGGGTGTGCACAGATGATACTGGGCAAGACCTTTTCTGTCACTGATTTTTCATACCCAGTGGTTATGTGCTTGGCTAATTTTAGGCATGTATGTGAATACTGTGGTTAGGTATGCACTAAGTACCTTGCTGAACTGAGTCTGAAATACTCCTGCAGATAGGACAGTCATATCACAAGGGCCTGCTCCTGCTCCCTCTAACCCTTTGTAAGTCTTCCCTGAAAGTGCAAACAATTCAGGGCCCTTGGTGAACGTAGCCAGCGAAAGGTTATAATTCAGAGAAAGTGACGCTTTTGCACGTAAAAGAGGGCATATTTTTTTTAAATTTTTTTAAAAGTACCCTACATGTAAAAATTGAAATGTTTCTCAAAGCATAGCCGATTTTTGAGCAAATCTATACAGAAAGCACATTGGGACACATATGCACATATATGTATATTTTTCAGGAAAGTAAACATGTTAAATTCAAGAGAGGCATTTGATTCACATATATTTAAAATATACATAGATGTCCATATGTTAGATATATATGTATACCTTAATTGAATGCATTCCAGTTTCATTTACTTTTTCTGAGTTTTGCAGTAGGACTAAAAAGTATACAGTGAGTTGGGCACAAGAATACATTTGAAAGATGAAGAGTTCATTTTATGCATGAACAAAACACGTTACAGACATGGTGTTGCCACTCCTGATCCTGAAGTTTGAAAGTTTTGGTGTCTCAGAAATGCAAGGGGTCCAAATACTTGACCTTTAGAAAAACAAAGCAGGATAACTATCCCCAAATACATCAGGTCTGTTAATGTATTCCAGAGAAATCAAGATGACTTAGGAGGATGGGAACTCTGTCTTCATAGTTTTATGCATGGTTTAGAGACATGAGCTCAGGTTCACGACATCGTATCATTCATAAACTAGTGCTTAAAAAGCTTTTTGCAGGCTCTCTGTTCATAGAAAAAGAAATTAAGTTACTTTAAAAGTGTTTAGAAAACATATTTAAATGGCAGCAGCCAAGTTAAGGACTTGCATGTGTATCTGCACATGTGTACCTGTTTGTGTGATTTGTATATCTGATTTTTATGAGCAGAATATGTCCATGTCTGCACTGTGTGCGTTTTTTGCCATGAGGTGTATTTTAGATAGAGGTCAGAAACAGAACAAGAAAACATTCCTCTGCCTGACAGGAATGGATGAGAGAAGTATAAAGACCTTCATCTCACAGCTTTTAGTAAATGAAAGTTGCAGACAACTGAGAAACAGGGTATGTAGCCTGTAAGTCAGTCATATCTTCATATTTTAAAAACATGATTAAAGTTTCATGCTATATAAAGTTTTCATTAATAGTTAAGACTAAGCCCCTCAGGCAGCTTGCCTTTAACCCTCAGCACCTGAGAGTCACCCTGTGGCTGCCTGATGCTGTGATCGAGCCCTGGCTGGGGCACAAGGTGTGACTGCAGACTTTATTGATTGGGTCTGGCCTTCTGCCTACAAGATCTTAGAAGCACGGAGTGACTGACGTCAATTTGTATCATGCATGTTAAAGAACTGGGTAAATAATGCCTGACAGCATTAGCGTTCTGTTTCCCATTCATGCCTTTCTCAGAGCTACTGTTCCAAACTTTCTTTTAGTTTTGTTTGTTTGTTTTTATTTCACGGTTAAACAAGGCAAAACATTTCCTATATTTCTTCCCGTTTTATTTAGCAAACAGGACCGGTGGGTAAGGATAAAAGCGTTAAAATAAGCACATTAAGCGGTCGCTGGATCGCCTCAATTCCTCCCCCTCCTGGGCAGCGGAGAGCCGAGAGCGGCCCCACCATGCACCGAGTTACGGCGAGAGTTTGGGAGGGAGAAACTTCTCACTCACTGGGGCGTGCAAAGAGAACGGGAAGAAGCGACAGATTCGCTTTTTTTTTTTTTTTTTTTTTTTTTCCTGCTAAATCCGGTCATGGCGTGTGACCGGCACCGGCTGTCCCGAGCGGCCCGCACCTCCCGGGGCCGGGAAGCAGCTGCGGCCGCCCGCGGGTCCCACCCCGGCCTCCCGGGACCCCTTCCCGTACTCCCGCCGCCGCTCCCACCGGAGAGCCCCGAGGGGCCGGGCGGGCACTCACCATTGTACAGCGAGCCCCGGTTCTTCCTGGCCAGCGTCTGCTGGACCTGTCGGTGGATCCGCAGCGCCTTCTCCTCCCCGGCGCGGTCGCCCGAGAGCTTGAGCCGGTCCTCGGAGGGCAGCGCCAGGCTGGAGCTGTCCAGCTCCCCCAGGATCTGCTGGCCCAGCACGGTGCGGATGTAGCCCTGCTCGGCGGCGGGGCCGCGGCCGGCCATGGGCACCGCCGGGCTCGGATCCCGCTCCGCTCCGATAATCTGTTGCACTGCTGCCGCCGCTCCCGCCGCGCCCAGCGCCGCCCTGGGGCTGCCCCGCCCGCCGCACAGGTGCCAGGCACGGCCCGGGAGCCGCTCCGCCCCTTCCCTCCCTTTCCCCGTCCTCTCGCCGCTCTTCCCCTCCCTTCCCCGGCCCGCCGGGGTGAAAGGGTCCGGCGTGGCCGCCCAGCCCAGCCCAGCTCAGCTCAACCCAGCCCAGCTCAGCCCAGCCTAGCCCAGCCCAGTCCAGCGGGGCGCGGCCGCCGCCTCCAGCAAAGCCGCCTGTCCCTGTCCTCGCCCCGGGGGAGTCCCGGAGCGGCCGGGCCTGTGAGTGTGCGAGTTTGTGATGGCTCTGGAGCGACGTCCTGCGCTTGCCGGGGGACCGGCTACCGTTCTCCCCCCGCTCCCCTTCCGCCGGGAACAAACACACGCACGCGTTTTAAGCACGCTAAATATACGCTGTCTTCATGTATCGCCCCTCACAGATGCTTTGCGTTATGTTACATATTTAAGATGCTTCTATGTTTTTACACATTTACGCGTTTTGTGCGTGTGTACGTAAGTTTCGACTTGGAAACTGAAGATGCTCCAAGTACAGCGGCCCGTGCTGTGCAGATCAAACTTTCCGGTGGGACTGTGATGCAGGAGTGTGATAGGGATGCTGATTTGGAAGGTTTTCTTGCTCAGTGTTTTTTTTTTTTTTCAGACTGCCTGGGGGATTGCAGAGAGATGAGTTGAAGCTGCCTTCTCTCTGTTGTAAAGAGGTGATGAGGGAATTGCTCAATTAAAGTTTGGAAAACCCCAAATGGCGCTGCCCTTGCCGTCACGGGCGCGTTCTTACCCACTGAAGTACAGCGGGGCGAGTGCGAGCCGAGAGAAGGCTTACCCTTAGTTCTTACCTTGTCTCAGGACACAGCTTGGAGTCACTGTTTAAACAAACACTCTACTCGCAATGGGCTGAAAGGAAGAGAAACAAGGGAACGTGCAGTGTCTTGGGCAAAGGCAAATGCAGGCTTTAGAAGAAGAAGCAGGCGATCCAGGGTTGCAGAATTTAAAAAAAAAAAAATCTCCCCCAAACTAAATTTAGGTATTTTGATGGAAACCCTGATATTTCTTAAAAGCAAATGAAAACTAATGCGGCTTTTAACTTCACGTGTTGAGATTTCAGAGAGGTGCTGGGACACAAAATGAGCTGTTGAAGCTTGTTTTTTACCAGACTTCAGACAGCAGTGAGGGTACAGGGTGGCTGGGGAGAAACTGGGTTGATCCTTGTCTTAGTATGTCATTCTAACATAAGAAACTGGGCACCTTCTCAGAAAACACAGGATGGGGATGTGGAACCAGCTCTACGTTTAGGAGTTCAGAATTCTTTTGCTTCTGATTTTTAATCGTTGTCTCTCTTCCAATTTTTTGTCTAAGAGAGGGAAGCAGCTCTGGCTCTTCTCATCACTTGGACTGACTAATGTCACCCCTTTTATTCTAATGTGGTGTTCCACAGGAGAGGTCATGATAGTGATAAATGAGAATAGTTTCACCAGTTAAAAGAAATTGAGTGACACGCTCCTTCTCCCTTATAAATGGGGAAAGGTTATATATCGGAGCAGAAAGGTTGGAGATTAGCTGTGAGGGTACCAGCTGGAAAAGAGGAGCAGGAATTTGTGGAGAGGAAATTGGAGATATGTGGCAGAACTGCAGATAGCAGTGGTTCCTCAAGCATATGGCTTTTTTGTTGTTTATTAGGACGGGACTAACTTGCATCCTGACCTGGTTATAAAGCTGTGTTCATTTCATCAGTCATTCATACAGTCTTGATGTATGCTGGCAGAACTATGATGGGCAGGAAAGAATTATAACTGAAAAGAGCAAGGATAAAAAAATGAAAGCATGGACAGGATAAGGCAGGAAAAACAATGGGGAAGACACATCACAGCTAGAAAGGAATGTTAACTATGTCAGAAGCTCTGTTAGACCCTTTTGCTGACATACAGATGGTCACAAAAGCATTTCCAGTAAACAATAGATACTACATTCTCAGGCATTATGAGTGAGGAGATTAGAAAATAGTCTAAAAAATGTGAAACATTTCCTCCCCTCCTACTTTTCCCTACCCTCTTCTCTGTTCCCGAACTCCAGCACAAACATGAATTCTGGATAGTTTTTATAGTCAAGACCAATTTGGTTTCACACAAAAAATAGACCTGAAATGGACAAGATTTAGAAAATACTCTTGTAGAGGGTATCCTCAAATGCTGCTGACATCCCATAGAGGTTTACAAGCTCTTGGCACATCAGCATTGCCTCTGTTGGAAGAGCTCTTGAATTGTTATTAATTTTGCAAGTATGTACATTTATTTATGCTTGTGATATCTGTGGCAAAAGAAATGGCAATTTTCTCTGGACTTTACAATCTTTAATTAGATTTTTTGCATTGGGTTTCTCTTTTTGTAACTAGGAATGCTGACTGGAAAGCTGGGGGTGGGGAGAGAGAGGAGAAAGAAAGAATTTTGCTTGCACAGCAGTTCAGAAAATGCTTAGCCAACATCTGAAATAGAAATGAATTTTTTTCTTCAGTTTTTCTTAACTGAAGAAAATAAATAAATACAACATAACTGATTGCCCTGTCAATAGCAATTCCTTGAAGTTGATTTATGTTGGATTAACATCCCCTCTTGATTCAATTACAAAAAACCAAAAAAACCCGCTGCAAGTCTTTTGAGAGGGAAATACTTTAGCAGTGCCATTTGCAGATATAAAGCAACATATTTGGGATTATCCCTGAAAAGATTGCAACTTGTGATGGATGTTTACTCATTAGATTTTTAAAAAAGAGAATTACTTATGATGCATGTGGTGATTAAGGGATGAGGAACCACATACAAAAGTATTTGCTTTCAGCTCAGTGTCTGATGGAGTCAAACAGATCAGAAAACCAGATATTTCTTTATAAGACTTATTTCTTATTCTTACCAGATGTGCTTGGCCTCAACCACACAACCTTTCTCCATCAGAAGCTTCCCACAAATAATATTTATATTAAATTTGTAGTAGTTGTTCCTTTAGCTCGTTTTTTCCTCCTCCCCTTGCCCTGTTAACCTTGTTAGGATTTAAGGAACCAACTGAGTTTGTACCTTGGAAACAGATTATTTCCAGTTGCAGGAACTTTAGAGGAAACGAAGTGTTCAGTTTAAAAGTGCAACAGCATCTTAAATACACACATAAATAATGTGTGTGAATCTGTAGGAACACATAGAAAATGAAGTGCCATTTACTCAGGGTTTGTTCCCCCCCCCCGCCCCCCCCCTTTTCATTTTGAATCCTAGGGCTGAGGGTGTTATATATAAGGACAGATTATTCAAGAATAGCAGGATTGTTTCTACACGTGCCCTCTTCCCTACGGTTCGATTTGACCCCGCCGAGGGAAGGGGAATCGGCTCCTCCCCGCCGGGAAAACCCCAGCGAGGAGCGAGAGGCCACAGTGCCACCGCGTGTTCCCTCGCTGGAACGGCACGGCCGAGCCCGCTCCCCCTCCCTGCCTCTGGGAAGGGAAAACTTGCAAAGCGGACTTGGAGAGTACACAGGAAAGAGTTAACTCTGTGCTTTGAAACCTGAGATCGGTATCTATTGCAATTTTGTTTGTCGTAGGAGACCGAACTGAAGCTCAGTCCTTCTGTCCTTTGCACCAGGCATTGCTATCCTGTATTTTTTTCCAGTAACATAAATTTCTTTCATCCTAGCATCATTTTTGGAAACAGAGAAACAGAAGATCATCTATTTGGTCCTGTAGGATAATTTAAAATAAAGATTTTTTTCAGAGACACCTGGAGGAAAAGTGCTATTTTTTCCACTGGTGAAATGAGTGTGATAGCAGTTCTCTGCCTGAAAGAGATGTGGCAATAAAAGCAGCAGGATCTGTGATTGAGACTCTCTCCTGACCTAGACAGAGTTCAAGGGAGCAGCAAATTGCCTGAGGAAAGAAAAAAACACAATCCCAGTCACACACAGACACACACACACATACACACACAATGACAATGATCCTCATTGAAACACGACAAACCTTCACTCACTTTGATGAGTTGAGTGTGGAACTGTTGGCTTTGAAAATCCGGGCCATAAACTGGAGCTGACTAAACCTTTTGATTGGAGCAATGCCATATCAAAACTCTCCTATGGCCATGGGCATTGCTTTATATCTCAAGAGACCAAGGACTGCAGATAACAGTGACTCCTCAGGCATATGGCTTTTTTTGTTGTATAGTAGGACAGGACTAACATGTATCCTGACTTTGTTAATAAAGCCTTGTTCATTCCATCAGTCTTGCTTCAATTTGTTTCTTCCCATAGCTGGAGGTGTTGTTTATCCAGCCCACCTAGTGCAGGGTGGCAGCTGATGGTGGCCAATATTGTAGCCCTCAGATAAAATCTCTGCTCGAGTCACAGTCTGTTGAGCAGTTTTGCTTGGTGTCACTGCCACACAGTGCTTGATCTGATGGGAAGGGGATGACACTGCTAGAGATCTGTACTGGGATACATTCAACCACGGGATCTTTTTGAATACTATGCCCAGCACAAGTTGTGGGGTTAGGTTGTCTCTGATGCAATAGAGCAGTCTCCAGGAGAAAGCCAGAGGTGTTGACGTGGCTGCCCTTGTGTACAAAGACATCTGTGATGCTGTAAAAAGGTTTTGGCGCAGTGGATGAGATGGCAGGAACAGAGGGAACTGAGATAAAGTTTTTACCACACCTGACTATGAATCATCTCTGTGGAGATTCCCCAGCTGGATCATGGGGAATGTTTTACTTCTGAGTGGGCTCCTCTTAACACTGCGGGTAGGGGACAGTCTGGTTGCACAGCCCCACCAGGAAGTTATTTTTCAGTGAGTAAGAATGGAGGAGACAGAATTAATCTAAATTTTTCATGTCCCTACAGATCCTTTGTGTGTGGCAGGACCAGCTGCACTCTGTGAACTGGGGGTGAGGTGGTCAGCAAGTTCTGGGGGAAGATAATAAAGCCCATTCTGTCCTAGCCAGCCAATATCTCATGGATAACATTGCCTTGACTGCTGTCTTCTTACCCAGTTTATCACAGCAGGCTCAAGGCTTGCTAACAAAGCAGACAAAACTGAGCAGCAGGGAAACATGGCCAAAGCTGGTAATGCTGCATTTAAGCATCGATAAAGTAACAGCATGGCCCTGTCTGTGTGTTGGACTGTTTGCTGCCTGACTATCTGCTGACCCAGGAAATTCCCTGTGCCTAAGGCTTGTTCTCTTGTCCTAATTTCTTTTCTTTCCACGTCCCTGTGCTCTGTTTTATCATACCATTCCTAGTCAATACTTTTAAAAGTGTGATTTTTTTCTTTCTTTCTTCTTTTTTTAGTTTCAGAAATGCACACAACCAGTTATTGGAACAAAGGTTATGCTCTGCATCTGTCAATTCTTGAGTCATCTGGGCACTGTGAAGACAGCCAAGAACGATCTAGGAAGGCACATTCAAATGGTCTTATCAGATGCTATGCTATGAAGAGCAACAATTCAACGTGGTTTGTTTGCAAGGTTTGGAATGAAAGGAATGAAGTGGAGCTAATTTCAGTAATCTGCAATCACTGCTTTGAGTAACACACTTATTCAGTTGTCTCGGGTGTGGATGTTTTTCCATGTTTTAGAGTTTTGGTCACTGTAGTAAAAGAACAGGATGTATATGTAGGTGGAAGTATAAATACTTTTAAAGTGAAGACAGAGGATTGAAACATCAGTGTTTTTTTGAGCTAGTGTTGCAAGCAGTAACATCTAGAAGCTCTGAATTTTATCAGGGCCCTCTTTCATTAGGGACTGCATGTGTGAGGGAGTTTTGATTTCACCTTATGGCACAAGTAAACGAGGTATCCAAATGACTGATGTCTCATCTTTATGTACAATCAGGGGTGGAGAAACTTAAGGTTATTCCTGAAGGAACCCTAATTTTTGGCTCTTAATTTTGAAATGTATGAGAGGTGGCTATTGAGAACAGTATTAGAGCAACATTTTAAAACATTCCTTTTTTTTTTTTTTTTCCCAGTGTTAGTAGAAGGGGTTTTATTGGTCATATTTCCCCCATCAAAGTAGTATTTGAGACAAAACTAAATTTTTTTTTTTTTTTTTTAAATACGAGCTGTCAACTGCCCTCCTCCAGGAAAAATTAAAATTATTTGTTTCATTAAAATATCCTAATTTCTTTTCCTCAGTGAAGTTGTAGAAAACACTGCTAAAGGGACTTGAGGAGGATATCTACTAATTTTGTGCTGTAAAGCAGGATTAACTGTATTTAAAATAACACAGATATCTTCCTAATCTTCTTGTAATATATAATTTAATACATGATGGGAGGCTATTTCTGTATCATACTGTTTTTCCACAACCTGAGAATGCACACATGAATGGTCTGTTATAAAAGACACTCATCTGCATAATGCCAGATTAATGCATCCAAATCAGTCACTGTAAGAAAATGACAGAATGCACAAAAACATACAGGAGATTAAGCTGGAAGAAAACTGAAGAGTACATGCATATTCATTTTGGATAGAATTCCTAACTGCACAAAGCAGTCACAAAGCTGGCTGGCCTGTTTCCTTGGGAAAGGAAAATCTCAGATAGACTCCAGTTGCCAGAATAGTTTATAAGCAATCTGTGTGTAAGACCAGCGGGTCCAGCTGGCCAGCAAGAGCTGCTGTCGAGAGATGCTCTATGAACACAATGATTTCCCAACAGGGTGGGGTTTTTTTTGGGTTTTCTTTAGGGAAGTCAGACTGATTAACTTTTTCTGGGCACATTTTTTGTGAGTATGGTCCAGTCTGATCCTGGCTCAAAATACATGCAACCAGGTTTGCAGTATAAAAAGCTGCCTTGTTTCCTATACTTTTTAATTTTCATAGCTCTTTTTCAGGGTTTGCTGTTAGCAGAGACAGTGGTGGGTATAACACAATGAAAAAGTTAATATTCCAGGCATTTCCAGCACAGTTTAGGGAGTGCATAAGAACAGAAACATGTTTGCCCTGGATCAGATCAAAGATCTACCATGCTGACGTGGTGGCCAGCAGTGGATGCCAAGTTTAAATCTGCACAGAGGTGGCATAGTATCTTAGTATCCTTCTGCAGCCTACAGCAATTTGCAGCTCAGGGATCTCTTCAGCCAGAGGTAGTACCCTTGTGTTTGTCTTTAATGATTTTCCCCCAATAACTTGAATGATGTATTTTTGCATCACTATTGCCCTTCTGTAATAGGTTATACAGCTTAATTATAGGGTGTGAGAAGATATATTCCCTTTTGTGTTAGAAAATGCTAGATGACAATTTCACTTGATGTAATCTATTTTTGGCATTATGAAAAAAAAAAAATAAGAGTTTCTTATTCATCTTCTCTGTGTTGCTGGTTATACCGTTCACTATTATGTTCCTCTGAAATTGGTTTCCCAGGCTGAAAAGGCCTAACCTTTTTATCTCTCTTTGCATGCAAATTGTTTCAGACTGTAGGTCATCTTTATCAGCCTTCATTTTTCTAGCTCAGCTCTACAATTTAAGATGAGATGCCAGAACTGCACACAGTTTTTAAGGTGCTAAGACACCTTGGACTTCTTGATATATTCATTATTTCCTTTTTTTTTTTTTTTCCTTTCTTATTCTGTACCTAATAATTCCTTTATGTTCAGGAATTCCTTTTGTTAACATTTTTGACTGCTTCTAAGCTGACATTTTGAAGTCAAACACTGGTGCAGAGCATTCTTTGTTTGGCCTTCATGCTTCCTGCAAGGATGTTGAATATAAACACATTTTAGTGGCTATTACAGAGTTAGTCCTTCATAGTGACACTGTGACAGAAGCCAAAAATACCTCTGGGAAGAGAGTCAAACCCAGACTCTCCCCCTTGAGCTGCCTGGCTAGCTTATCCATGAAACATTCCTGTACAGTGTCTAAAAATACCTCAGTGTGACATTTAAATCTACATAGGAATAATTAAATTCTCCTATCATTATGGTATTTCCAGTCCTGGCAGACTCTCTGAATCTGAATTCCCTAGTTTGTTGCTATGGTTAACTGTCCTGATGTTGGCCTGATTGGTGGCAATGTCCATACTTTGACTTGGGAGTTGTTTTAAAATACTTTTCCTGACACATCTGTATGAGATTCGAGATTTGCAAGTGGACATCGAACTACTGCTGCAGTTTTAGTGGTGTTTCAAGGTGTCCAACAGGGCTGTGGAATACACATCAGCTTTAATGACGAAGGTCTAGTGTGTAAACACACTCACAAATACATAGATTACATTTGTGAAAGAGAGCCGTAGGACTAAAGGGAAGTAAAACAAAATATTCATTAGAAACACATTTCATTCCTGTAGGGAGTAAGCAATGGAACAAATCAAAATTTAAATGGCATGTTTTGTTCCAAAGACTGCAAAATGTTTTACATGTATTCATGAACCAAACTCGACAACATCACCAGAACAGAATATTTGGCAACTAGTTCCCTACAGCCATCTGCAAAATGAAATGAAACCCTTGGGGTTTTCCTACAAACATTCTATGGCTGTGGCTCGATCAGACACTTTTATATCCTCCCTACCCTTTGCTCCTTTGTTGCATAGTAAATTCGTGTATACTTATCCATACCACAGCATCTGCTGTCTGTTAACCCAGATGCTGGATCTAAAGTGGAAGTTCTCTGTGCCAGTCAACTGTTCCTTGCTATGTGCTATGTCTCTGAAGTTAACTATCATTTTAGCATTAACAGGAAATTTGGACATTGTTGCTTCTTTTACCAGTTTGTGGAATCTTTTAAATAAATTATAGAAAAATATGCAGTCCCACTCTGGTCTCTGTAGTATCCCTTTTCATTTTTAGTTTAATGGAAGTTGTAGCTAGGAATTTCTTTCTCTTGCATACTTTAGATTACTGTGATATACTCTGCCAGCAGACACTGGATTTCACTCCTCTTCTTCAACTCCAGACAGTAATTCCGAATGGGATAATGGGATAAAGCACTTCCTGAAAACCTGAAGTAATCCTTCCAAATATTTCCCTGATGTGAAGCCACTGGCAGTAATGCAGATACAGAAAGAATGAATATTGCCTTGGCATCCACTGAATTTGTTTCATTTGGGTTTGGCAACACACGACTTTTTTTTTTTTTAAAAGAATCAGTCAGTCTCTCCATACTCCGAATCCAGTCTGGCTGTTCTTATTCAAGTTGCACTTTTTTTTTGACATTAATGAAAATTAATTGATCCCTAGACATGCTCTGGATAATAATTTATTTCCTGCAGCTGCAAAAAGCCCATATCTCAATAGGAAATTTAAACTGGAATATTCAACCGAAAAGCAGTCTAAGCAGACAAGGACACTTTTTTTGTGTGTGTCTAGATCTTATCTGGACAAAGTGCAGTGGCCTACTGGCCAGATTTAACTGGAAAGATCAGTGTGGACATCTGTTACTGGCAGGTTTCCTTCCAACCACTCTGATAGCCCTGCTGAAAGTTTTCTTCACTAGACCTGGAATCATGTGCTAAAAAGGATTGGAATTTCTCTCCCAAACTCTGTTTTTTTTTTTTTTGTTTTTTTTTTTTTTTTTTTTGTTTTGTTTTGTTTTGTTTTGGTTTTTTTGTTTGTTTTGTTTTGTTTTGTTTTGTTTTGTTTTTATATGGGAAGGACACTAAAGGCTTCCAGTTGTTAAGTCAATGCTTCATTTAGAATATAAAGCAATGAATTAAGGCATCACGGTTATTTAAAACATTTTTATAGTTAAAATGGATGAAATATAATAAATCTCCTTCCTGACCACTTTGATCCTTGCAGGTCTGTTTGTTTCCCCTTGCCCATCAACTGTCATTGAACAAACTCCTCTGGCCTCTTCTGGATTGCTAAGGAAGTGCCTGTCAGGTGTAGCATTTCATGCCACCTTTTCACATAGGTTGCTGATGAAATGACAGTTCCCACGTCTTCCTTTGCACTTGCAATTAAATCCTTCTGCTCTTTCCTTTGTGCCAGGTGTAAGCAGTAGTTTGGCCACAGGGTAAGAAGGCTTGCCTTGCTGCTGCTGCAAAACTAGAAATTTGGTTTTTTTGTTGGGTTGCTTTTCTGTGAGATTGGAGAATGAAGGAGCAGCACCAAATCTTTTGGCAGTAGCAGGCAGGTAACTTGAACAGCTATGGATCTGTTCTCTCTTGTAGTCTGACCCTCATTTTCTTGGGGGTCTCTCGGTCCCTGTTACTGCTTCACGCCTTTTGTTCCTCTCTTTCTCTCTCTCTCTCTCTCCAAAGAGTTCAGTACAACTCAGAGTCCAGTAGCCCAGATGAGACAGACCTTTCTCTCTTCTTGCAAGATACCAAATATAAGAAAATGCACAGTATGGGAAGGAAATTAGGTAGCTTTGTAAAAAATATATAACATACATGTAAAATGCATACATCCAATTTTATGCATTTTAGATGAAAAAGATGATGAAAATTTGTGTGTGTAGAAACTGCAGTCAGTTGGAAAACATGCATGAGTTACTTTCCATTAGCTTTCCTCTCACTACTGGGATCTATCAGTAACAGCTTGTTTATTCCCTCATGGACTGAGTAATTTAACTCCTTTTTTCTCCATTATAGGCACATACTTGAAAAGAAACTCTCTTTTATGCTTTATTCCACAGCTCTGAAACAAGATCTTGGCAATATTTCAGATCAAGAAAGTTGAGTGCTGTTAATATAGATCTCTTGTATTTTATCAGCTTTCTAGGATTGCTTTTCTTTTTCCCTCAGCTTCCTCTCCTCCCTCACTGTGAAAGCTGCTCTGGGTTTTTGAATTTCTATTCAGTGCTGGGCTGTGTTCTGCCATGAGGTATGGCAGTGTATTAGTAATGGGTGATGTGGCTTTCCATTTTTTGTGTATGAGCACACAGAGGAATGCACAGACAAGCACAGACTAATGCTCTTATATCCAGGGGAGTTCACTGGAGAGGAAGAAACTGTGGCTTTCTTGTCTACTCATAGCTATGGAATAGGACTGCAAATAGTTTTCTAGGGACGTTGAGGTTTTAATCAGTTGCAATTCCACATGGACAAAAAACCCAAAGTACAAATTATTTATGAGGTGAAGAGCATGGATTTGTACATTCATTGGTTGTATGTGGCACCAGGGAATGCATGTTTTATCCAAACCAGAATAGAAGTTTGACTCCTTTTTGTTAACATATTCCCTAAACTGTAGCAGCACAGAGCTCATTGTTGTATCTTTTCATGGATTGCTCTTTGCAGTGGGAATGGGGGACAAAAATGTCTTGGGCTTCTACTTGGTGTCCTGATTATTTGATATGGAATTTGGCCACAAAATAACATTATTGCACTCTATAATATTTAGCTTTGTGTAGCCACACTTCTTTCCTCTGAAAGCCAAGGTGTGAGAAAGGGGAGTGAAAAAGTGGGGCTACTGTGCCTTCCATCCTTGTACAAGCTGGGATTTGGGCAGGTCACAGTCTGTGTCCACCTCAGAAACACTCTGAAGTCCATGAGTTTAAAATTACCACAGTAATTCAGGTTAACAGATAGGACAGAAGAAAGCTGTATGACAAATCTGAGCTTGCCAGTTAGAAAATGAAGAGAATAGAAATCTCCTACTTTACTTTGCCTAAAGACATACAGATCTTGAACCCTGAGCTCCAGTTCAGGACTTTAACCCTTCTACTGGCAATTTGTTTGTTCTAATTATGAATTTCTTTGATTCTTTGTGCAATTTTTTTTGTATTAATCATCAAATGGCAATAATGCTCTTCAGGAAGTTGAGCCTTCTATCCCTACTTTTGTCTCTTCCAGAACAAGAAGTACTCAAGAAGACAAATAGTATTTTCTCTTTTATATAATATAACTATATATATTAATATGTGCTCCAGTGTGGAAATAAATGTGATTAAGGAAAAGAAAGAATCTATGCATCAAACACTGGCTATTTTGATCAAACATAACAACAATTGTCAAACAGAAGGTCTTGTCTTTGTTCTTTTTCAAAAGCTGGTTTTTAATTGCTACCATTATTTCTTGGTGGTTATTGTACATGAAGAAAAGTGTGACTGCTCTTGTCAGCCTCTTCTCTTACACAGTGTTATTCCTTTTCAGGAATTATATAATCTTGCAGCCTACTGAGAAGTAAATTAGAAAGTACTGAGATTTAGTCCTTGACTTGAATCTCCAATTAAAGTTACAATTGCTCCAAGTTTTGTTTATTTTCCTTTTTCAAACTGAAGTAAAAGGTTATTTGGAATATGGTTCATGACAATTTTGGTGGAGTTCTATGAAGATGTGCTTATATAATACTTGACTTCGAAATCACATGAAAACATTGCAATTAAGTGCTCTGAGACTCACTGTACTCTTTGGTTCATTGTGTTTCTTTCTATGCAGATTAAAGAGCTTACTCTCTTTCCCCACTTGCATTTAATTCCACTCAGGCATTTGGAGCTGCACTGCTGCAATACTGCATTCAAACTAAACAGCAACAAAATGCAAGTGCAGAGTGATTATTTGGTGAAATTTTTGCTGCTGATGAAGGGACAGACACCAGCATAAGCAATCATCAGACACAGCAGTCATGGTAGAAGGAAGGACTGACGCATAGACAGCACTGGATATTCTTTATACCAAAAGCAGCTGTCATGCTCTTGATGAGTTGGAAGTGAACCAGACTGAGAAGAGCAGAGCTGAGGGTTAAAAGTCATCACCAAAGGATTAGTCAATATGAATTTATTGCTTTGTTATTTTATGACATCTGAAGCTTCAGCTGAAGAAAGTGCAGGAGGTGATACAGGGCTATCAGAGTGCAAGATAAGTGCAAGGGATAACTTTCAAATGACTGTGTGGAATCCACATGGAAAAAGCTGATTGGAACAAAAAACTGTTCTGTATATTTAAGGATATCCTAGTAGATGCCTACTGAGAACAAAAGACGAGCTGTTGAGGTAGTCCTCAGACAGGAAAAATATAAACATCATTGGCACTATCAGGGTTCAAGGGATTTTGGGGTTTCATGTGTTCTGCAAGGGCAGAGTTTTACTTTGATGTCTTCTTTTTAGCCGAGACTCCTGTCAACTTCTTAATTTCAAACAGGCAGCCTTTGTTAGACAAGAGCAAAGATGAGGAGATAAGGAGAGGAGGAGCTATGAATTACCTTAAGCAAGGTGAAATCTGCTTCCAGCATAGAGATGGGGAGACAGGGACATTTTCTGTTCTCATCAAGAGGAAAGAATCTAGGAAAGCATGAAGAAAGAATAATAAATGGAGATGGGAAACGGTGTTAACATTTATTCACACTGAAAATGGAGCCTGTATGAATGGATTAATAACAGCAAGAAAATATTTGAACTTGGTGTTGAGTCAATCTGATCCAAACTTTAATGAACTTTGAATTGCTCCTCTGTATTTTTACTGTCTTTTTAATGGAAAATAATAAAAGATTGGAAACATGGGCAAGTTACATGTTACAATATGCATAGTAATGAGATAATAATTATAATAAACTGTTGTAATAAACATAAATCTGAAAGTGTAAAATGAGTTTTTGAAAGCAGCATGGGTTGGGATATCATAAAATGTCTCATTAAAAATTTGGATACTTTATTTTCAAATTTCTACTTCTAAACTTTTTAATGAGACAAATAATAAAGTAAAATGACAATCTCTGTTTGGTTGCACAGGGCAGTAAAAGTTTTAAGAAAGTTAATTTATGTAAGGAGGAATGAAGGGTGGGTTAAAGTTATCACACCATAAACCAAAATGGAGATTTATAAAGTGCAAATGAATCTGCATGTTTCATATCCATCGTATTATAGTCTCCAGAAACTGAAGGTTACATTGTGGGATCTTCTCTGCTGATGAGACCAAACTGACACAGCATAATTTCCATAAGGAATTACAAGCTTACCTGTTGATATATACTATGGGCTAGACCTGAAGAACATATAGAATGTGGTGTCCTTTTGATATGCCATAGAATTAAAAAAAATACAATTATACTCAAAGATATTACAGGCCATCCAGAACTTTAGAGCTCTAGAAAGAATTTTTGCATAAGCACAATTCTTTAGTAGAATCAAGGATAAAATATGATGGCTATTAAGTAATGACTGGGTAGTGTGATCTAGAGGCCACTGAAGGTGGAAAGACTGCTGCATGATTTATTTTGAGCAGCAATGACATCTTTTTTTATTCTTTTTCTTTTTTTTTTTTAATTTCCACTGATGTAGCAGTGTTAAGTCACGGCTGAAATTAAGACATTTCATGCATGTCAAACAAAATGATGGATTGAAAGGTGTGAGCTTTAACTGTGACCATCAGGAGGGCTTTTAGCTTTAAATTTAGACTCCATGAGATGCATACAAGATATCATCATCATTAATGGTTTAAAAATCTCTCACAAAAGTACAGGGCTTCTACAGAGAAAAACAAAAGGGCTACTTTGGGCATTCATCTGTTAGAGATGGTTCAGTTCACAGAACTAACCTGTATTATGCCAGAGGGAAGCTAAATTGAGCTAAGTCAGTAGTACTTTTCAAGACTGAAAGGTATTGTCTTTTATGAAATATTGATGGGAAATATAGAAATCCCCAATTCAAATAATTGAATAAATCTCTAAAAATAATAATAGAATAAGACAATAATTTGTGTTGCAAATGACCTTTAAAGGCCATCTAGTCCAACCCCATGCAATGATCCGGGTACATCTTCAACTAGATCAGGTTGCTCAGAATCCCACCCAACCTGACCTTGAATGTTTCCAGGAATCCACCACTGTTCTCTCTGGGCAACCTGTGCCAGTGTTTTACCACACTCACTGTAAAAAACTTCTCCCTTATATCTCATCTAAATTGACCCTGTTTTAATTTAAAGCCATTACCCCTTGTCCTGTTGCCACAGACCCTGCTAAAACATCTGTCCCCATCTTTTATATAAGCCCCCTTTAAGTACTGAAAAAGACCACAATGAAGTCTTCATGGAGTCCTTTCTTCTCCAGGCTGAAGAATCCCAACTGTTTCAACCTGTCTTCAGGGGAGAGGTGCTCCATCCCTCTGACCATCTTTGTGGCCTTCCATTGGACTTGCTCCAACAGGATTATGTCCTTCTTATGCTGGGGGCCCCAGAGCTGGGTGTGGTGCTCCAGGTGGGGTCTTACAAGAGTGGAGCAGAGGGGGAGAATCATCTTCCTTGACCTGTTGGCCACACTGTTTTGGGTGCAGTGAAACAACTGGCTTGCTGGATCATGTCCAGACTCTCATCCATCAGCACCTCCAGGTTCTTCCTGGTAGGGCTGCTCCTCAAGTAGGCACCTATTTGATGCAAACATTAGATCATAAAGATATATAAGAATTTATAAAGATTAGCAACATTATTCTTACCAAGTACCTGCTTGTGTTACAGTGCTGGCAGCAAGTTAAAATGATATCAAGGTATGGGATAGTTCTTTCTTCAAATCAGTTCAAGTTAGGAGTCATTGAAGTCCTGGAAACCAGAGGAAATATTATATTATTATCAAGCACATTTAAGAAGAATCAGGCTAAGCCATTGCAGAGAGATTTCAAATCTGTGATGGTGTTACATACATAGATCTTCCCCATGACTGTCTGTTCTGTTGCTCTTTGTCCTTCCTGTGCTGCTGCTCAGTGCCTGAGTGATTTTCCCCACTCTCTTGGATCGAGATTTCTTCCCTGGGAGTTGTTGACCAGCTAGCTTTTATCAGATTTTACCCTCTCTAGTCTGTACAAATTTTACAACAGGATGACATCCCACTGAACTTCCCAGAAAAGCAATGTAGCAAAGCAAGTTCTTGCAGGTTGTTGAGTATTTAATTATTTTATCCTTTCTGTGTACAATGTAGTTCACAAGAATGTTGTGTAGTTTTTATGTGACTCTTCCATCTTTGGAGGTTTGCTTAATCCACAAGGCAGTGATTTTAGTGGCTTTGTTGTGTAAGAGGAAGACCAGCAAGGATGGGAAGCATCAAAGGGAGCAGCAGAGCAACAGGAACTGTGAGGAATGGCTGGTTAGGCACATGTGTTAGTGTTTATTAGCCATGCATATGCCATCTGCTGAAGGAAAGGAGCAACAGGAGACTAATCATGCTGGGTAGAAAAGATGTGAGAGCAGTGCTATGACTGGCCTAGATGGGCCAGCCAAAAAAGAAAAGAGACAATCAGTGAGAAAATGCAGAGGGAGAGGAGAAGGAGGAGGAGGAGGAGGCAACCCGACTCTGTGAATATAAAAATACTTGTCAGTTTCTGCTGTCTGTTTTTTCATTTGCTGATTGCTGAATAAGGCAAGAGCGCACACAGTATTAGGGCTGGAGACTGTACTCACTGGATTTTGCTCTCCCCTCTTTAGAGACTTTGCTGTGAATCTGTCAGGGGAGAGGGGACCTGAAATTGCTATATTTGATCACATGAGCCAGTTAACATCACTGAAAGGTTCCTTCCTTGGGAATTAGTACCTGACATAAAAGTTCTCAAATCCTTGACAGACAGTATAGATTAAAGCTTGCAGCTTTAATTAAGAGGACTACAGGAAAAGAACACCAAGGGTATAAATTCAAGGATTTTGAGTTAAGAAAATGTCGGAACTAAGACACGCGTAGAACATAAGACACACAGTTCTAGACTGGCCACACAAACCTGGTAAATAACTTACAGGAAACTTTGCAGTGGAAGGAGGCAGAGTAAACAAATAAGGGCAGAGGTATTCTTCAGCTGTAAGAGGCAAGAGAGCAAACAATGGAAAGAGAAACATCATAGAGCAGTGAAGGACTATTCCAAAATATTGTTGCTTAAATGCCTATTGATATGATAAGAACTTCAGATTATGATCAGCAAATACACTGAAGGAACTTTATGTGAACCTGACTGCATTAAACTGAATTTTCAAACTGACTCAAGTGAAGGATTGGCCAACCTCAGCAATAAACTCCAGCTTCTTCTGGAAATAAGACTTTAATGCTGTGACATTAATCTTACAAGTACATTTTTATTCCCCAAATAAAACTGGAAAGAAGGAAAAGAAACTGCAATATGAAGAAATTGGAACTGAAGAATTAAATGGCTTTGCCAAAAAATGCTGAGTATGAACATTTTCTGTGTATTTTCCATGACAGCTGAAGGTAATTGAGTGCCCAAGGGGCTTTTCTCAGTATCTCCCTTGGCCATCAACTAGAAAGTATAAATCACAAAAATATTCCTATGGGTAAAAACTGAGCTGTAGTATTTCTTTGTAATCTTGCAACATTGTTTTGAGAATGAAATATAAAGTGGAGATACAATTCTGTATTTTCACAAGTGTGAAATCTTAAAGAAGCCATTTCAAACCAGTGTGCACAAAAATCTCAATATTGTATGTAACATTTACTAGGAGTGCTTAAAGGAAGTGATTTTTTGCCTACATTCTTTCTGTCTTAACTGTGTGCTAGCATCGTTTTTAGAACAGCTCTTTCATTTTGCTATTCTACATAGTTCTGCTTTGGATGGATAGTAATATTAGCTGAAATGACACCTCTTATCTCCAGCCACTCTTCTGTTGTCAGCTATGCTTTCATATTCTGATTTATAGTGCTCTAGACTGACTTCTGTCTGATGCCTGCTTTAGTTGATTTTTCAGTGGTGTAACCCTCAGTAACATCAGAAGTGTCTGAAGAAATATTTTTTGCAAATAAAGAGGGAGAGCGGGGTACTTTAACTACTTGGCAATAGAAAAACATGCAGCATATTTAATTTCAGTAGATTCACAGAGCTGAAAATATTATTACTTAGGACTTTTTTTTTGTTATCAAATTATTGCTTGCTTGTCTTTCCAACAAGATGCCCTATAGTTTTGAATGACAGTTGAATCCTTTAGTCTTTGAAAGACAGCAAGAGAAATACATCATGTCTCTTTCAGATTAATTTTGCTGGTAAAAGCATGGAAAGATGTCTCTTTGCGGGGAATGGACTAAAAAAATTAAGGGACTGCTATAACTACTTTTTTTTTTTTTTTTCTCTTTCTCTCTCTTTCTTTTCTCTCCTTCTATTCTTTTTCTTTAACAGCTGCCTTGAATATGAGCAGTGGTGTATACTCTGCCAAAGCTTTTATGTTCATAAAACAGGGAATGTGTTTTGTCCCAGGGCTGAATTACATACCTAAGTGATGAGCATAAAGAAACTCGAGAAGGCAGAAAACCAGGTATTTTATAACATTAGGCTTTTCCCTACCATATACTTTTTTGTGTGTGTGGAATTAACTCTAAATCTCATTTCCTAGGTTAAATTAGGTCTTTCTGAAGCCATCTTTGTATTACTTTTTTGTTTTTATTTGGTTTAAGTATTTCAAACCTACACAGGAATTTTTTTGTTGAGAAAGCTAAATTGTGCTATATTAAAAAACAAACCATAACATAAAATTGATTTAAACACCAATTTAATCTTATACACAAAGATTATTAAGCTATCATCTGACAATGAAAATACACTAACTACACTAGAGTTGACAAATAAAAAGGCATTTTACAATTATTATGTGGGATGTAGAAGCTAATATCAATGTTGCCTAGTTATATTTTTTAATTTTGTTCAGAATTATTTAATTAACTTCATAATTGTCAAGTAAAAAAGAACTGAAGCATACAACCCAAAATCATGCAAATCGAAAATCTCAATTAGTTGTTACAGAGTTTGGCTCACATACGTAGTGCTGTGGTTGTCAACTAAACTGTAGTCAAAAAATAAAGGATTAAAATTAGGAGGAGTTCAAAGGAGGACTTGTTTGGGTCCTGAGAGTTGATCAGAGAGCTAGAGCACCTCTCCTGTGAGGACAGGCTGAGAAAGCTGGGATTGTTCTACCTGGAGAAGAGAAGGCTCTGGGGAGACCTTTGAGCACATTCCTGTACCTAAAGGTGTTACAAGAGAGCTGGAGAGATACTTTTACAAGGTCATGGAGTGGTAGGACAAGGGGTGATGGCTTTACACTGAATGAGCATGGGTTTAGATTATATATTAAAAAGAAATTCTTTACTGGTAGTGAGGCACTGTAAGAGGTTGTCCAGAGAAGTTGTGGATATCCCTCCCACCCCTGGATGTGTTCAAGGCCAGGTTGGATGGGGCTTTGAGCAACCTGGTCTAGGGGAAGGTGTCCCTGTCCCTGACAGGGAGCTTGGACCTAGATAAGCCTTTAAGATCCCTTCCAACCTGAGCCATTCTATGATTCTGTGTTAAGATTGCCAGCTGGATAACTGATGTCACCAAAGTTGCAAATGCATTTGTCAAAAGTATAATTCAACACGTGTCATATAGAAGAAAACCCAGTTAACTCCAAAGCAAAGGAAAACAGCTTTTCAAGTGATTGCTGGTCTGTGTAGTGAACATGACACAAAAAGTACTCTGGGAGAAGTGGTATATGATCGTGGGTCATCATCCCTCTGTACAATTCTTTTTAATCTTCTCTTGTTCCGTGAAAGGTTAAATATTGTCACTTGCTATCCAAGGGTATGGTAAAAAGATAGAACACAGCTAAGAAAGGTGATATAGATATTACTGAGGTTCAAAAGTCAGTCACAACTTTTCTACCATAGACATTCCAAAATGGATCCAGTGGAATTTCTATCTTATATCTGAGGTAAAGCCAGGAGATGGCCAAGGCAGAGGAAAGGACTTTCATTTTTGTTGTTATAGATGCTGAGCCAAGAGTTGGAGATTTTTGTGTCCTCCAAGCTGTGGTGACTTTCATGAGGCAAGAGAAGGGAGAAATCAAAACTATCTAGGGCCAACAATTTGAGGAATTTATAACATCAGTTAAAGTCCAAGTGGACTCTCAGGCACTGGAATTTATTACTCTGTTGTATTAGGCTGTTTGTGTGAGATAAAATGAGGCCACAAGGCCAGATTTTAATTGACCAGGGTAATTCTCACAAATCATTAGAAATGACCTTTATTTTCAGCCTCAGCAGATACTAAAAATGCAATGAACCATCACAGTTTTATTTACACTCTTCTCTTTGGAACCAAAATCCTCTAAACCTCAGTTAAGACAGATGATAAAATTGTAATGTTGGACCATCTTACACTTCAGTTCCATCTGCCACACCATTTCTGTGATAAAGCAGGGCTCCTGATCTTAAAAGCACCTAATTATGTCACTATAAAGAGTAATTGGAAAAATTAAAAATATAAAATATCAATGATAAAATGAATCCAGCTTCACATTGCCTCCGAGTGTTAGCTAATACCAGGATTGATAAATTTCCTCAAATGCACTTATCCTCACCTGAGTAAGAAGTGCAGAGCTGAACAAATCCCCCTGGGGTTCAAAAGTGCAACTTCAAATTGGCCTGGCACTCATTTCTAAGCAAATGAGTACAGTGTGAATGAGGACAGATATTTTCCTTTCATTTTATCAAGCCTTCCTTAGGTTTGTGCCAAACCAGTCTGAATACGGTGTTTTGTCATATTCCTGAACTACTCCTGTCCTTTGTTTCACTATGAGTTTTATTTTCCAACAGTGATCTACTATTGGAGCACAAGTAACCCTCTGCTCCACCAGCAAGATGCAGGGTAATATAAAGTAAAGAGAAAAAGAATCCCTGGATTGGTCATCCTCATGCCACACTCTTCCAGCTGGGAGTGTTGAGAACCGGACATCCTTAGACTGCACACTTGGAAGTTCTGGTTTGGGATGTCCATGAGGCAGCAGAAATACCTGCTTCAGTCCTCAACAGAAGGAAAATCCCCCAGGTGAGCACGTTTTAGTTTTGGAAGGTGCACACAGAGCAATATGGCTCTCATGGATGTGTGCACGTGCAGGGAATGCTTCAGTGTACGTCCAGTGCTGAGGAGACTTGACAGGGGTGCCAGAGCTCAGGTGAGGCAGCAATGTGGCAAAGCCCCGTAGATGTTGCCTACTGCAAAAACATTCTTTCTAGTAAAATAACAGACTGAGATTGCCCCCAGGCCATAACATTTTGTACCAGGAAAGAGGCAAGGGGGCCATAATAGCTTTGCACATTGAAGTTTGCCATATACAGCCAGGAGGGACTTCATTTTGCTGTCCTTTCTCAAGGACAACCTTGATCTGAAAATGTCCACTTGGGACCCACTGTGTCCTGGGGACTGCTGAGGATCTGGAAACCATAACACACTGGCAAAGAACCACCCCACTGCTCCAGCCCAAAACGCAGTGAAATCCTCCCAACTCCTCTGAATGAGTAAAGAAATGGTGGCATCACAAATCCATTTGTTTTTCACAGGGCCTGTGCCAAGAATCACTGATACAAACCCGATGCTGCCACTTCTATCACTCAGTGGAATCTCAGTGGTATGTGGTGAAAGAATACTGTGAGGGTGATCACCTACTGGAACAGGCTGCCCAGAGATCTTGGGGTGCTTCCATCTTTGGCCATCTGCAAAACCTGGCTTGACACAGCCCCGAGCAACCTGCGCTGGCTGACCTCGCCCTGAGCAGCGGATTGGACTAGATGGTCTCCCAAGATCCCTTCCAATCCCAGCTATTCTGTGAGACTGTCCAGGTCAAGTTCCAAAATGTAATTAAAAATAATATTGTCTAATTTCAGGATATAATTTGCGTGTAATTTAATTTCTGATCCACCTGTTTAAGGCATGGGCAAATTCATGTAGCAATTGTAATTGAAAAAAGTTATGCCTCTAACACAAATCACATATTAAAAAATTCATATTCTTGCAGAAACTCAACTAAATATATATTTTAAGAAAATTACGTGAATGTAAGTACCTAGTAGCAGAAAAGTGTTATCAGGAGATTTTCATGCAGTGCCATTCTTGATTATATTTATTAAGATTTATTTACTAAACTAATCTACCTATTTTCATCTAATTAAGATTAATTTCAAGGGGAGTAATTATGCTTGCAGTCAGACTTGCTACACTGAGCAGATTATTTACTTGAGTGCTAATTTTACAGCTGCATCTGATTTTGCAGTATTGGATTTTAATATGTGGATGCTCATCTTTCTTCTTGCATAGTTTCTAAAATGAAATTACTTGTGTGTAATTACTGAGACTTTCAAGATACCCATCGGGAGTGAGATAACTTGCCACTTTACCATGGAAAGATGGAATTTAAGCTGAGTTGTAAACATATGCTGAGCTTATGTTACTGTCCGTTCTCTGAATAGTATTGAAGACTCATTTTATAAACATATATATGTACTGCTGGCTTATGCTGAACACATAGGGAAATATCTATTCGTTTAAGGAACAGGACATTTAGCAATTGCCAGCGTATTGAAATCAGTGGGCACGTGTTTGATATTCTTTGTACTAATCCTACAGTTTGTTTATGTCTATTTGTAAGTTTATATTATATATTTCATTGAAATATTAATGGTTTAAAAGTATGGTGTGGTTTGTCTAAATGAAACAGGTTCAGCATTGTCTCTGGAAGATAAACATATCTCTATAAAATATAAATTTTCTTAATACAATCAGAGGTGATACACAGAAATTAAAAGCTCCAAAAATTGTGAAAAAGTGTTAATTTACACATCAACCTCAACCTGCAATGAGAGACTGGTATCAAAGTGGATGAAGTTATGTTTTGATGAAATTGTAGTGGTGAAAAAGAAAAAGGCAGCGTAAGTGTTGGATCAGCTGCTCAGGGCTGGCAGCACAGCAATGAGCAGGGGAGGCTACATTCTCTCCCCCCACATTTCTCACTCATTCTGGTTAAAAGATAAAATGTGCCCTATGATTACTTTATTAAGAAGTAATGCACTATTTTGAAGAATAAATTGGCCAGTGCCTACTGTGCTCCAGTGATGAAATTAATGTAACATAACCACTGAGAACAGAAGCTGAACTTTCTGTCCAGGGGGTATTTGCTCTAGAAACCAATAACACCTGAACATGGCTAACTTAGTCAGAAACAGCAACTGGCCTGAGAATGAAAGCAATGTATCAACTTTCAAAAGCAAGATCCAGTTCAGCATATTTATCAAATTGCTTAGCCAGTTCTTTAAAAGAGTTCTGTATCTGAAATATCTGTTGTCTATAATTATTGATAAATTAGATTCCTGCAAAGCTGATGGAGATGTATGCTAGAATGAAGTGCTTTGATTATCTATCTTCATTGTGGTAGCTCCTATTTTGCTAAGATTAAATGCACAGAAATTTGCTTATGTAAGCTCAAATAAGTTGTTAAGAATTGAAACAAGATATCTTGTTTATTTATTGTTTTGGTTATTTGTGGTTTTTTTTCTGTTTTAATGTCTATATAATGTTGCAATGCAACATAAAAAAAAAGCTAATGAGACTTATCAAAATCTCAGAGAAATATTTCTCCTTGATTGAGTTTTCTGATTATTTATATAACCAGAACACACTAGGCTCTTTAAAGATGTGATGCACAGTAAGAAATGGACCGCTGGAAATGTAACAATGACATTGCATATATACCATTCATTAAAAGGACCAAAAAAGGACCCTAAAGCAAGAGTATTTAAAAATGCATTTTTTTAATGTCATTCAACCAACACCATTTTCTTTTCCTCAGTGAATGTCCGACTACCCTGAGAATTCTCCAAGCATTTTTAAAGCATGTAAGGGTAGAAGGAGAAAATTAAGAGAGACTATATTGAATAAAAATTTTAATCTATAAAATTTTGATAAAAAGTTTTAAAACCCCTTTAATATAATGCTTGAGCTATGTTCCTGAGAACTGCTATTTATTCAGTATTTAAGCAGGAGTCCTTTTCCCTGAGAAAAAAATGGGACAAAATTATTTAAAATAAGCAACATCCATCTGCAAATCATTTTTGCAGATCCCCAAATACACAAAGTCTATTGCTTTTCTTTAAACAGAAGAGGAGAACAAAGAGATGATGCTATCAGGGGAGCTTTCTGGTTATTCTTGAGTTATTTTGCCTCATAACTATTGAATGGTGCTCTTCTTAAATGGAAATTCCTGCGTCACTCTGTTTTTTCATGAGTTGTTTTCAAATCTGCCTGATCGTTCCTTAGAAAATTTGAAAACAACAACCTTTAGCAAGATTTCTAGACCATTCCTTTCAAATAAAGTGAGAAATGTCAGCTCCATGGAAATAAATTCAGCAAGACATTCTGCTGAGATTTCACTGAGAGTTTAGTGCCCAGATCTTTTAATCTCAAAAAAATTTGATAATAGCTTTTTGTCTAACTATTCTGTTCTCTCTCCTGATTGACTCAGAAATTTAACTAATTTATAACTAAATAAAGGATGTCTTACTTCCTTAAGGGATTTTTAAAGTGCAAGTGAAATGTTATGGAGACCTCACATTCCACAGGAGGGAGCCTCTCTCCCGCTGAGCTTGAAGCAGGACTTTGGTATAGGCTATTTTTCTCTTTTGAAACCTGTACAAAAAGAGAGTGACAAGTACAGAGAGTCAGAGCATGTTGGAGTAACTTCTACAAACAAAAAGAAAGGGGACACCTCTCCCCTGTTTTATTTATAAATGAAACTTTGGGATAAATAAAGCATATACTATTGAAATATTTACAATATTTATAGCAAACCACAGACATAATTTTCAAAGATACCATCCAAGTTTAAATCCTCCTATAAATTTTGCACTGAAAATCTTTTTTTTTAATTTATTTTTTTAATAAAATAATAGTTCTATAAGAACTTGGAATAGGTTTAAAATAAACAGTTTACACAAAGGAAGCTGTTTTGGAACACTGCAAAACGAGAGGGTCTACAAAATTCTTCGTGAGTGGCTTTTAAAGAGTAATTTTCAAATTCATTAACCAGCCTTGCTGAAAAGGCCAGATTTTCAGTTGTACACATAAAGTAGTATTGTCTGAGGTAAGCATTCTAAAAGCACACAGGATGTGTTTATTATACTGGCAGAGATTGTGGCAGCCCTGGAAAGCTCATGTGCATTTGGAAGGACGAACCTAAATGGACTTCTTGTCCTGCAGGCTGTTCAGGAAATTAAACTTACAAAGGATGGAGGCTAACTAGTTAGGGCATTCAGGAAACAGGGAGAAGATTAAATGAAATTTTAATGAAGACAAGTGGCAGCAGTCTCCACACCAAACTAGAAGCTGTGCTCAGTTCTTCCCACAGGACAGAACTCCAGACTTTGGGTGGCTGGTTCTGGCACCCCCAACTCAGGCTGCAGTGCAGGAGCTTTTATTTGAACTTTTTCTAATGCTTTGCACTTCCTTCACCAACAAACTTCTAGGGAAGTTCAAATGCAGCAAACATATTTTGGATTGCCCCTTGGGGATGCTTCAGGGCTCTGACAGATTTGTGGGTTTTTAAGTGCAGATTGAACTGCTGTTGTCTCCAGTCATTCTCCCTTTTTTTTACTTGTGGCAGCTCTTGGGTCCTGGTATCAGCTTGCAGGTGATCTCAGCACAGCCACCACTGCAGAATGGTAAATAGGATTCATGTTCATACCTGGCACCCACCTGAATGAGGCCTTGGCTGTGTTAGAGGGTATTTGGGAATGAATTATCAATCTCTGACTGTGTGAGTTTTTGCTGATCACAAATGCAAGTTAATGAACACCATCACTGACCACAGTGGCCAAATGCATGACACCTGCATCTTCTACTATGCTAGACAGTTTAAGCACACATAGCAAACAATATCCTGCTGTCTCAAATCACACATTTTACCAGAATAATTATGGATTACTGGGTCATCCAGCTGGATACTGTGTTTTTGACAGGTCGCAGTGACATAGTGTGATGCTGAGCTAACTGCAAGAGTCCTCACTTAAAGGATTGACTTCTTATCAGTATTTCAACGTAGTCTGAATAATCACAGCTTGCTGAGTGTTCCTGAAACCCCAAGGACCCATCAGGGAGCTAATCCACCCGGACGAGGTGTAGCAGTATGGAGATCAACCACACCACATTTTTGTAACCTGAAACAGACACAGATCATGGGCTCAGCTTGAGTGAAGAAAGACTGGTCTGGAAGTCATCTTTCCCTTTAAAACAGGATGGCTGTGTTTGTCTTACCAATATGTCCAAACATTTGTGCCAGCATGGCCACAAATGTCTTCCTCAGCTGCATGAAGTTCCTCCTTGTCCCATCACTACTCTTTGTCAGGAACTGTAGTGATAGGACAAGGAGTGATGGGTACAAATTGAAAGACGGGAAATTTAGGTTAGATATGAGGGAGAAAATTTCTACTGTGAGGGTGGAACAGGTTTCCCAGGGAGGTTGTGGATGCCCCAACCCTGGCAGTGTTCAAAGCCAGGATGGATAGGACCTGTTCTAGTGGGAGGTGTCCGTGCCCATGGAACCAGGGCTTGAGACTAGATTATCTTTAAGGTCTGTTCCAACCTCTCAACCTAGTATGATTCTATGATTCTAAGTACTGCACTGCCTGCCTCATTTCTTTGTAATCTGTTCTGCTCTTCTGCCTGCTGGGACTTTAACTGATAGCACCACCAAGACAGTCTGAGATTGATGTCAAAACCATTACCAAAGCCGTTTTTTTTTTCCTCCAGGCTGCTTTTCACACGGCTATGGCCAGTGTCTCTGTGGCACGGCTTGTCTTAACCTGAGATTCTGTTCTTTCCAGAACTATGTTCCTCGAGAAATTCTTCACAGTCCCCAGTGCAATGCTGTAGAACTCATTTCTCACTAGGAGCACGGGAAGACTCTGGGTGTCCTCACACAGAAGCAAGTCAGCTTTCTCAGGGCTTCTTAGCACATGCAGACACTATGCAAGGTGAAAGGAGTCTACATAACTAAAGATCTCAAGGTCTCAAGCTCTTTTAAGTTAAATAACTTGTTCATCTAGTATATTGATAGATATATTGCATGTCAAATCTTACGGAGGGATAATGAAATCTGATCACTTATTGCATTATCTGGATATTCTCAGTGCTAAGTAAATCCTACTTCAATGGCCAAGTGTTGGCCAAAACACAAAGGGTTGCTTTCATCACATGATGGGGCAGTAAAAAAATTTGGCAAAGTCCTTATTATTGATACCATTAATCGATATTAATAATATTATAGTTACAACAGCAATTATTATTGTAATAACAACCATAACAAAACCATTAGTAAGACTTTGGAAAAGATTATTTTATGTTTCCTTTAAAAAGATATTTCCCAGAAAAAAAATTAATCAGAGAGGAAAGGTCTCTTGGGCTGAAAAAGGTTTCTTGTGAGGATAATCCCATCATTACTTTAACTTTTGCAGACTCAAAATACTTACTCTTTTATATTATGCACACAAATGCCATGTTTAAAAGTATGATACTTTGGGAACTTTGTACTCCTACAAGTATCTCTGGGCTTTCATGAGCTCACATTTCCTTTCCTGTTGCAATGCACTAACACAAAATAATCCTTATGGAGATTACTTAGAATGTCTCACTGGAGCAGGAAGCCCTAAGTGAGAAACCCTGACACCTGAAAAGTGAGAAGTAAAATGTCACATTATTTTGTGGGCGTTATTAATTTTTTTTTTTTTTTTTTTAACGAATTCCAGTAAACTTTGGGATACACAAACCATTTAAGACAAACCAGTAAACAAATGCACTTCTGTACTAGGGAACGCAACGTGATTGTTCCCACAGGTAGGTTGGTCACCCACAACTCTGTGCATGGATGAAACAGGAGCACCGTAAACATCTGGTAAAAACCCCCGAGAACGTTTCTTCTCTGGATTTTTAGCATCTGTTCTCTCTTCATCAGGAATAGCGAGAAACTACTTCAAAGGAGTTTAAGTGCCCTGGCAGAGGTTGTAAAGCAGATCACTACTGGAATGGGGAGGACCATGCACATTCCAGTAAGCCGTTTCAGACAAAGTCACTATCTCACAAGTATTTTAAAGATTTAATAAGGTCTTTCAGAAACCATCTAAATATTGAAAGTGAAAGAGATGCTGCTGCATATTTTATGAGGTTTTTTTTCTCAACTGCAGTGATAAAATTTCAAATGGTATTTCATCTTTTTTTTTTTTTCCATAGAACCACTGACACAGTAATTGTTTTACAGCATTCTTAGACTTGAGATCCATTTAATAATGTGGGGCAAAGAATATAAAATACAAGGGAGACAGGAACTGAATACTGTTTGTTTCTCATTGAAAATTTCCCAAGAAGGACAAGTGTAGAAGAAGGGGTTTAACACTTTATATTTTTGCATGTTAGCTCCAGTCAGAAGTGTAATAGTATATGCTTAAAACATTTATATTAGAGAATATTATCTCAACACATACTAAGACCTGTTATTTTTACCATTCCACTGTTTTGTTTTCATTCTTTAAATATTTCCTCCAAGTGCTTTAACCTTCCTTGGTTGAAATTAATGGTGGGAAATATATCACAATAGCTGTTCTATTTTTTTTCCCTTCAGGGGAAAAACTAATGGACAGAATTGTGCAGAATACAATCACCTCTAATTAATTCATCCCTTTCCTAATTCCATCAACTATTCCTGCTCTCTTCTCCTTACCCTTTCTGTTTCATTCTGAAAAATGACCTTCCACACTTACTTTTTGATATCTGTCTATTCTTACCTAAGTGCAAATTTGTTATATTTATAGCAAAATAAGAATTTGAATGAGACAGTTTTATAGTGTTACATTTGCTGTTAGTAGGCCTGTGCCATATATTACCCCTTAATTTGTTTTCTAACATTTTCCATAACATTAGGAGAGACCCTAAAATGAGTTTATAAGTCATGAGGCCAATCAGCAGTGCTCCTGAAAAGGACAGATTTATTGCAAATAGAAACGAGGTCTTGAAATAGAAATACTTAAGGGCCCAATTTATACCTCAAAACCAAATAATCTTCATTGTATTTTAATAGATCATTAGGAAAACTGAGATGTTATGCTTTTAAAAATGAAAGAGAATGACTGCTGTTGAAACAGAAGTAATCATGTTCTGGTTGTGACTGAAATAAGTTATGTTATTAACAGATTCATGGGCTGTCTGCATTCATCACTCAGATGAATTCACAATGTGATCTTCTTAGTATATAGATGTTAGTGAAAATATGAATGGCTGATATGAGAAAACCCCACATGGCTATTTAGAGATCTGAAACAAGTTTTATTTAGAGATCTGAAATAAATTTTATTAGTAACTGTGTAAATAAAAATGCAGTGAAGCCAGCTAATGTAGGAAACCCTTCTTTCTGTTTCCACCTTGATTTGATTTTTGGAACACAGAAATATGTTAATAACTGTATAGATCATCTAAATTAGTTGAATTGCAACATAATTAATTCCAAAATGATAACAAAACAATGGAATGATATCTTGCATACTGATTAGCCTGATGAAATTTTTAGTCTGACTTTTGAACTAAATATGCTTACTTGTAGAGGTATTTGTGAAGCAGAGGCTTAAGCACCCAGGTTGTGATTATATATCATATTTTATAATAATAACCATAACCGAAATTTCAGCTTTTCTGCATGGACTATGTAGCTAAACATAAGTAAAATTCAGTCCCTGTATTGTCACCAAATCTCTCTCTCAAAAGTTAAATACACACAGACTGATTAAAACAAACCCAAAATCTAACACAAATATGAAGCTGTCAAAGGAATATAAACTTGCTCCTCTGAAGTACAATCTACCCCTCATAAGCAATGTTCTAGTTATTGCTGAGCAGCACTTACACAGTGTCAAGGACTTTTCTGCTCCTCACAGAGCCCTGCAAACGAGTAGGCACAAAAACTGAGTGGTACTTGGCTGCCTACTGGGGTTAAACCATGAAGGAGAGCACTGATTTAACTACACTGAAATACAGGGGGTGTTCTAGAGGTTTTGAAGCTGATGTCAAAATGTAAGAGTATTAAAGGGATAAGTGGCTCATTATAGTCAATTTGATACAGTGTCAGTTAAAAGTAATGGAACAGTTTCATAACAAATTTAGGTCAAAATAGTGTAATTAAAGTTGATCAATATGAATTTATGAACAACTGATCTCATGGGACTCAATTATCTTTGTAGCTTTTATTATGACTTATTTAATAGAAATAATTGTCTGTGTCCTATATTCAAGCTTCTGCAGGGTTGTTTGATCTGGTTAGATCAAGTAACATGAATAATATAAAATCAGTATAGCACATACCATATGATTGTCCAAGTCAGATATACTAAACTCTAACTGTATATGGACAATTTTCTCTCCTAGGCAGCTTCAGTGACTCCTGGAATTCATTGTTTCTTTGCTCTTTGGCAATTAAAAAATCCAGAAAATCTTAAAAAAAAAAATAAAGCAGACAAGTCTTCAATACAAAATAATTTCAACCACATCATAATCTGAGCCCATTCAAAAAAAAGAGCCATGCATAAATCCACATGATGACATTTACAGGAGTATTAAAGCCTAAAATGCTGTCTAGTAGCCAAATTTCCTTTAGGGCAGCACCCTTATAAAGGAGCAACATGGATGATCTGCTCAGTTCAAAACATGTTGGGTTTCTTCCCAGTTTGACTATTATGAGTACTGACAGCGATGAGATACTTTGTGTGCTACCTGTGGACCTGGACCTTTCTTGTGTGGTAGTATAAGTACTATGCAAACAGAATGGAGATTTGTGCTCTAATAACGGTTTCTAAAACCAGACTTCTTGGCTCTGTGTCATTATTTATCTGGCAGTAGGAGAAAGCATTTTGGCATCTTGGATTCTTATTTCAGCCTAAATAGAAATAAAATGCACATGGGTGGGTGGGAAGAATCCATGATGTGTAAGCTGCTTGCTGGGAATACACTGATTTATGAGGAAGGGAATACTTTAGTGGCTGTGATTTATTTCCCATTTTAGATATTTATATGTATGGTGTAGAAGGTAACTGGAGGTACTCATTAAATATTTTTATTTCATAAGGGCAGCAGTCTAGGCTGTGTACCTGGTATTTATGGATCCAGTAACTGCACACACACACATCATGTATCTCTACTGGATCTAGATTTGATTTATTTAACATTTTTCTAACTTGTTTGCTCACTCAGATTCAATCCATGCAAGGGACTCTATGCAGAATATACTGAATCCCTCATCAGAATTAAAAAGTAGGGATGTTGACTGTGGGGCAGCATCCATGATAAAGCACTGTGAATTCTGGACATTTCAAGGTGCCTAATACTCCTACAATGATTAGGTGTCTGCCCAGCTCTGATGTTTGTGGGTGCTTGAATTTCTGTTTATGTCCCTTCTGATACGACAGCTACCTTAGCCAGAGTGATTGTGATGGGACTCAGTATTTACTGTACAAACTGATCCCCAAGGCTGACTTTATGGTCACTGGAAAGAAACAGATACTTCCTCTCATTCTTAAGCACACGTCTATAATAAGGCACGTGCATCATTGCTTGGACATTCCTGTTTCTCTCTGCTGACTGTGAGGGACCCCAATGAAAATGAAGACACGAGCCTCGCAGACTGCTGAAGTTGGCAAGATGAAACCTTCACCGGCTGATGATTTCCTAGCAGAGCACAGTCAGCATCCAGATACGCTGAAAAGCCACACTCAAAAACCCTGAAGGCCCAGACTCCCTGGTACGTCAAAATATCTACAGAGTAAGGTTGTAGCTGCTTAGAAAACAGAATAACTACGGCATCTCTGGCAGGTAAGAGGAGGACCTGCTACCGCAAGAGCTACTGATGTGCTTAATTTTAAAGAGATGAGTAATTGCATTCCTCTTCAGCAGTGTACTGAAGCACACATTTAGCTGTAACAGCAGAGTTTGCCAATGCACTTTAAGACAATTTGCATGACATTAGGTAAGTGGCTTAAGTACTTTGCTAAATCACGGCCACAGGGCAAGAGACAATTCCCGCTTTACATACCGTGCTGCTAATAGCTTTTCTGGTCTCTGTAATGGAGTTCTAAGGACACAAAAGACAATTAAATTAGGAAAAAAAAAATAATAACAAAGCACTTAGGGCTGCAGTATTACATCTTTCCACGATGGAATTCCTGTAAAAGGGCAGCTAATCAGTTTATTTACTTCCAGGAAAAAAAGATTTTTTTCATAACAAAAACAGAACCCTGCCCCACAAAAAACAAGGGTGCCAGTTTTATCTGCTCACTATGTAGAAATACACAAGCAACTTATATCTAGACCAAATAAGGCCTTGCTGCACTCACTTTTAAAATGGTGATCTGGTTATAGAAAAGGTGTTATTAAAAGGCAAGAAAAGCATGAGGAGCTAGTTAAATAGATGAGACTCTTAAGTCTCTTGGCCCTTTACCACTAGGTTAACCATTCATCCTGAGGTGAAGAAGACACATTGACCTTGCTGAAGCCCATGGGCAGATTGCCATTGATTGCAACTGTACCACAGCAAAAAGTTCATAAAGTTGTATCTCATAACTACTTCTGAGAAAACATTGACAAGGTTATTGACAGACTCTATCAGAGACTAAGTAGATATTCCACTAAAATACTGGTCTCTGTAACATAAATGTTATTTGTTAGAAAATAACTGAAAAGCTACACTACTAAGTAAATTTTGCTATCGCAGATAACTTTTTAACTAATTGCAAAGGTATATTACTGTGTTGATTTTGTTATAAAAATGTTGTTTTTCACCCTCTTAATGTTGCCATTGGTATTAACATTGAAAATACCGTAAATAACTTTGTAAGTAAGGTCATAAAAGGTGTACCTGAGCTAAACTAAAATGTCCTCTTAGTCAAAACAGTGAACATTATTAAAACCAGGCGAAGACAGTGCAAATTAAACAAAACCCCTGCTCTATACAAGATACACCTCAACAAGCACATGTAAAATTATTTAAAACAAGCCTGATTATGTTCACTGAAGTGTAAAGGTGCGTTTGTCCTTCCTGGTCCTTGCTTTAAATGCCCAGTTTTAAATTATTTTCGGTACTGGATCAATTTTTTCCCAGTGACACTGTAAAGCTGGGCAGTAGTCTCAGTACCTTCAGCAGCTCATTCTCCCAGGCAGCTGGGTCAACTGATGGTCAGAGGAGCTTTTCTTATCTTTCCTTTCCCTGCAGTCCCTCTGTGCCTGCTGCAGATACTGAGTAAAACATTGGTGTGATGCCACTACTGGGGAAAGGAAAATACACATGGTAAACTAGCGAGAGCTTAAATAACCACAGAAGCAAAATCCAGATTCAGGCATTTGTTTTCCACAGCTTCTCATCAGGGTTTGTTTTTGTGTTTGCCATCCAGAAAATAAATCTTTGGAATAAATCAATCAATCGTTTTCCTGCTGTACTCAGCCCGGATGGGAGAGGACATGTGCTTGCTCTTCATTTCTCTTTGATCCAACTTGCGTTTTTCTTTAAAAGCCCACCTTAAACAGTCAAGTGACACAAATGACCGGTTAGACCCTTTATGGCTATGCCTCTCATCTGTCACTGCTGCTCATATCATATGACAGGATCTTGTTAAAGTTTGACTGGCTTCTGTATGAATAGTTTCATTATCAGTGAGGAATTTAAATCAGGTTCTCAGAAGGTGGTAATATTATTGCATCATGTGTTTTTTACCTAAATTTTGTTTTTCAGTAAATGTGGGGTTTTTTGACAGTATTATCAATCATCTTCATGGTAAAGACATCTTGATTGTTGGTCTCCCCATTATATTTGTGCAGGCACTACACTGCCTGCAGTGTAAATTATAGAGTAAAACAGGTTTTTGAGGCATTTGGGAACTCCCTGGAGGGCCTGTTCTTTCTGTAGTCACTTAATGTCACATCTGAGAACTGTTCAAACTAGAAGCTGCAGTGCTCTGTGTCTCAGTGTTAAGCTGGCTCACACCCTTTTACAGCACCTAAAGATTTTTCCGGCCTTAAAGAATCTTGTTTGGGTACAGAAGACCTAAATGACATTCAGTCCCATGTCTTGTATCAATATTTGTTTTGGAAAGTTTATCTAGAGGTTAGATTTTGTTTTGAGGTGGTTTTTAAAAGCTGGTCAGGGGCTTCAGTGTGAGGAATAGTCCAGATGGACCTGGATTAATAGGCTGAGCACAGAAGAGACATTCAAAGTCACAATGTACCAAAAATCAATCATCATCTGAACTTTGGTTGTGCATGTAATATGTCCACACAGGTAATCTGGCCTTCAAGTCCTGTAGGTTTAATCTTCAATTCTACTTTATATTTAAAATGTCAGCTGAATTTTACTGGTATGCTGGAAACATTTAATCTTACTCTTTCATCACTGAGAACACATTGCTGGTGATTTAGGGCTTCTTAGAATTGCTCTATGTTGCTGAAGATTGTCAGTTATATTCAATCAGCCTAAATTCCACCTTAGCCTCTAAATCTGGTGTTTCTGGCAGGCTGGATCTTGAAAGCTCCTAATTCAATGCCTTTCACCCTATGAATGACTTTGTCCGCAGAAGTAGGTAAAATTTAGGCCCTCAAAATATTCCCTTTTCTTCTTTAAAATCAGAAAGAGAGAAAGAAGCAGTCTCTAAGAATGTGTTTCTTGTAATCTTGTGCATCCACCATGAAGTAGTACAAAGGATATATTTGTGGATCTTCAAAAGAAGTTTCTCCCAGGGGACTGAGAGGGCTAAGACGGATGAAAGAAAAAAAAAAAAAAAGAGTCTTTTTGTTCCAGACCTGCAGAGATTACCAAGAAAAGGTGATAGTCATTAGTTTCTTAGAGTATAGGGCAAAATGAGTTTCTACTAAGACACTTGTCTTAAAGGAAAGTTTCTGGGAAATTGTGGTCCATCAGAGCTGATCAGTAATGCAGGGTTTGTTTGAAAGTTGCTGCTCAAGGGAGTTTGAATGCATGAAGGGGACAGAGACAGCAGAGACAGCATGATCTATACTGGCTGGCTTTTACTGTGATGTGGCTCTCAGAGACATTGCCCATTCCTGGAAATAAAAGTAGAATTTCACAGTGGTACCAAGATACCTGAAAATGAAAAAAAAAATTATTTCTGTTAAAATAGGATTTCAGTTTCTTAGATCTTTTGCATAGCACCATATAAAGTCAGTGGCAACGAATTTCTTAGCAGTATTGAAAATCACAAGGGAAGCCCCTTACTCCTAATTTTCTAAGACGTTCCAGATGAGTTTGTGTTAGTAGTGAAGTTTTTTGTTTGACGAAGGTTTTTAAAGAAAATCTTGTTTTGCATAGATAAGTGTGGAAAAAACACAAGAAGACAGGCTGCTAGAAGTCAGATGAGGAGAAGCAGAAGGTGTCTGAGTCATCTACCAGAGTTTGTCCTTGCATAACCTCCACAATGCTTCTAGTTTTCTAAGAAAAGGACTGTGAGGATGTCGTTGCTCAGGAAGAGGGAGGCATTTTAAATCCCAAACAAAATATTTTGTAACTTCTATGCAAAAATCTGAAAAATGCAAAAAATAATATTTTCATTAAAAATGGCATATGATCTAGTTTTGAAATCAGATATACACCAGAAAAAACTTCTCTGAAAGGAAAAAAAGTCACCAGCTTCATTACAGGAGCTTTTCCACTGCTCTTTTCTCTCCTTAATTTCTTAGTAAAAAATAGAAACCCTACAAATACATGAGCTGGCACACCAAATTGCAGTGCGGGGTAGGGGCAGTAAATTGGGCTACTGTGTAGGAGACCTGTGTTGGGAAATGGCACAGAGAGCTTCATAACCTTGCTTAGAGGACATACCATCTTTGTCTAGATCATGGCACAGACAGTGGATCACAGATTTGGGCCTTCTCTGAGTGCCTACTTGACCATCCTTCCACCTTCCTCCCATGGCTTGATTTAATTGCCAAGGGAAAGGAGGTGGCATTGGAGCTGCGTAACTTCTTTGGGCTCCCTTCTCTCCCGGACAGCTGGGCTACGTTGTAGGAAGAATGGCAGCAAATCATTTCCCTCTTACTTCATGGGAAAAAGTCTGGCTGAACTTGTGCTAGAAGGGGACCTTTTGGCTAATCTCTTGTGGACTATGGAGGATGATAGAACAGACAGGACTTTCTTTCAAGAAGGTACCAGACCACAGAAAAAATAGACATTAGCAGGTACTTGAATAGAAATAAGGATTTTATGGTGAATGTTTCTTGCTTCTGCTTTTTTTTTTTTTTTTTTTTTTTTTCCAGTGGCCAGCTTAGAGAACTCAGTTTTCTGTCGGGTACAATCAGTGTTAGTGCCTAATTAAAACCATGGCACTGTGGCAAATCTGAGGAATTGAGAAGACTGCACGGTTCTTTCACCAAAAAGGCGGAGACAAAAATGTAAGAAATGTGAGGGAACAGCAGTTTTAAATAAAAGTAGATTCTGATTTCCAAATCTATGAAAGAGGAAGAATTTGATTCAACAGGTATCTTGGTGTGTGGAGTTTTAATTATACCAGCATGGTTTAAGCCAAAATGAATTGATCCAGAACTGAAGGCTTCCAGAGTTAAATACCACTTTTACAGGGATTTTAATCTGCCCAATAAGCAGTAGGAATGACTAGTTTAGAGCCTGGGAGCCATGTCCACTGCCAAACCACTGTGAATTGCACTTGCATGTAAAAGATATTTTTCATAGTCACTCTTTACACTGGAAGTGAACTCCTTCCACTTTGGTCAGATAAATAATTCAGAACTCAATAGTGCAAAGGGATCTATTTAATGAGGAGATAGCAAAAGGAACTATCAGGTCTGTACCTGCTTAAATAAATAACTTTTAGTGTACATTTAATGCTGAGATGTATACCAAAGGATTTTTAATATCTGTGTCTCACCAAGTATGAGTAATTTCAACCACAGTATATCAAGGGCCCACTCTCTTCACTGTGAATTACAGAGTGCAATGTGACATGCTATTCCCTCCTGCTGCCTGCCTGCAATTACATTTAATTATTTGGGATCACAGAAGTAATACATTTCATGTGATTCACAATTGTTCATTTGTGAACTGCAGGAGGATAAACCTGCAGGAGGATAAACCAGCCCAAATGGAGAACTTTTTTTTTTTTTTTTTTTTCTGCACAGACAAGGAAAGCACAGACATAAAATCCACTGAGAAAAGTGTCCATTGACTCCACCACCTGCTGAAGGGAAAAAAACCTGTGGAAGTTATGCACCCAATCTGGGGCCTTTGCAAATCTCACGAGGCATCTGCCTGCATCTTCAAATGTCAAATACTGTTATAAATGTTGTTGTCAGTGAACTGCCCAAGATAACATGGGAAAGACATGGGGTACCAAATCCCAGTTCCTTTGTATCACAAGCTAGTGCTTTAATAACACCTTCTCCTTTAATATATGCAGATTTGCAGTACGTGTGTACTGATACAGCAAGGAATTTAGATATTTAGAAAAAAAATCTTGATTTAAGCAGTCCTTTCTGTAGTTGAACACAAGGTATGTAAGAGGTTTTTGGTGATTAAAGCATCACAATATCGTGTAATTTTTTGGGCACAGAAGGCTTGCATTGCCTTGGTAACAGGTAGCTCTCAATTGCTTTCAGCCAATTAAATGATTTCTTAATTTTCAATTGATTTTTGTTGTTGGGTTGCTGATGATAGTATGATTTGAAATCTGCTTTGTGACTACAGGGCTGAATGTGAAAGTAGCTGATATCACTCAAAATAAAAGAAGAAAAGAACACTTTATGGATGTGTCTGATTAAAGAATTTGAGATGATTTTGCCTTTGGTTGTAATCAGAACAGTATGAAATCTGTTGCTGGACGGTAAGAAGGAAGGAGCTGCTGCTGAATATTCTGCAGAAATGCTTTATGTGCTGTGCCTGAAATGCAAGTTTGCTTTGGAACATATTAGGAGGGAACCTACTCATGTTTTCTTCTTGAATTTTAATAGTTAAACAAAATGCTATACCTTCCAGATCTGTACAACACTGTGAGAAAGAAAAAACAGCCGGGACCTAACATGCAATAAAGAGTGAACATGAGACAAGCTAGTCTGTCCCCAGTAGGATTTGCACTGTCCAAATGATCCTGAGCATCCAGGCAACAAATGTACCCAGAAGCCTTGGGTAACACACAGGGGAACAAGCGAGCTGTGTGCTCAGTGCTGGAGGTTAATGAACAGATAGAGAGGCTGCTCTGCTGTGGACAGGAGATATGTGCTCCATGTACAGGTGTGGGGCTCTGGAAGCACAGGTGATAAAGCACCTGCTGTAAATTGGTCTTGTGTGGCTGATCTAGTTCAATTAGTTTCTCCGCTGTCATGCTCTCGTCAGTGGAGTGCTGTAAGTGAATCCCAGCCTGCCCTTTTCCACCCAAAACGATCCACTGTGAGGAAATGTGAGCAGTCCCTCACGGTAAGATGCCGTGGGTAACCAGACAGGCTGTGCAAACCCTGCACGGGAATGCAAGACTCCACCCTGTCTGTTCTGGGAGGGCAGTCACCCCATAAATATTAAATGGTCCCAGATGCATACAACTTGCATTCTGGGGAAAACACCACTAACACCATTCAACTGACAAAATTCCATAAAATAAGGGAAAAAACCCCCAAGGATGAAACCATGGCATTTTGTACAGCAGTGATGGAAAATCACAAACTAATTTATATTTACAACAAACTTAAATGTCTAATACATTAGAGTCCTGTCCTACACTTGGAACATAAATCTCTCTCCCCTGCCTGTAAAAGTATCTGAATGATTAATTAATGATAAAAAACACAACAGAGTCCTAGCTCTAAACAAGTAATTTCTCTTTGACTTAGATTATGGACTTCATATTATAACTGTTGTACAATATGTTTTGCACACCTTTAGAAGTTACACATATTCAATATATTTTCTTGGAACTCAAAGATTTTTCATATTTGTTTTAAAACTAATTCCAGTTCTTCTCTGATAAAGTAATTAGGGAAAACTTAAATTTTATTAGATCTCTCTCAGATTAAATTATCACAGCTCCTTGCTAAGTTAATTACTTATGTACTGTACCTTGTAAATGAATTAAATTAGTAAGCAGTGCATGAGAGAATTTATGATACTTTTTTTTTTCCTGAAGTGTGGTTTTGGATATATTGTAACTATTTTAATATGTTAAGAAAAATTAAATATGCATTGTTTTCTTTTTTAAAAAAAGCTCTGTGAGCTCAATTACTTGAAATGTTCATAAAATATGAAGGATTTATTGTAGTTAGACTCCTACCTCTGTTCACATGAGATCATACCTCCGAGCACAGATTTACCTTATATCACCTCTATGCCTCAAACATTGTCCTGAGAGAGCTCTTCAGCTCTTTCTGATATAAAACTAATTGATTTACATTCAGGGGTCAGACTTTGAGAGACACTTAGGTATTAGTGTTGCATTAACATACAGGGGGTTTTAGAGTAGTGCTTAATTATTTTACTTTACTAACTTTTCTGTGCATTCTTTAAAAATCCTAATGGATACTTGTCTGCAGCTTCAAAAATATAGACATTAATAAGTATATAATACAGTTTAAATACTTTTCCTTCTGTGTATATTTCACTTTAGCTTTTCAATTTTGTATGCTGAGGACTTTTACAAAGCAATAAATAAAAGAAGGAATACTTTGGATACAAGGTGTCCTAGAACAGGAAGAAATAATTTGTTACCTAAATTATCTTAAAATTATCCATAAAATGACATTCACATTTTCATATTTTTAATTTATACACTTTTGCTCAGAAATACGTACATGCTGCTGTGCCAGTTTGGCAAAGCACTTAAGCACATGTTTAACCTTCAGGGATGCTCTTTAATATCCAAGTGCATGTATTAAAAATTGATTTAGAGGATAATGCCATCAGAAGTAAACTTATAGCTTAATCAGGAATCAAAGACAGACCAACTTTCAGTGATTAGATAGCAGCTTTACTCTCCTCTCTCCTATATCTTTCCTCTCTCCTCTGTTTTTCCCAAAGACTGTCCCTTGCAAAGGTGCTCAGGACAAAAACATATTATCAGCATCTCTATGTTGGGCCTCTGCAATGATTCCACAGAGCTTCGAGCACATCTGCATCAAACTCAGGGTAACACATCCTTGACCATGTCATTTATCCCTTATGACATACCTGGCAAAGTGCTCCTAGACTGTGCCTTCCCTACAACTTGTCTGTGGTCCTTGGACAAATAACCCAGGTAGGACACTGCCTGAAATATGCTGGATATTTAGACTGATAAGGAAGCTCAAGGAAAACAAGCATAGGGCATAAGAAAAGCATAGGGCATAAGGAAAACTAACATCAGGGATTGGCATTCCCTAGAGGCTATTTAGGTATCCCTAAATCTGGCAAGCCACAGGCACTATCTGCTTCTTTGGAGTGTACAAAAGAGGAAGAGTCTCATTACTCCTCATGGAGACTGCCAGACCAGGGCTTCCTGGCAGTGCCTGCCACCATCTCCATGCTGAACCTCTTTCTTAAAGGATCGGTACCTAGGTCAGGCCAGGAATAAAATACTGCTCAAAGGCACAAAATTTATCCCTATGAGATAAACCCTTCATGGGTCTCTGTTTTGGGGTTTGGCTGTTATTGTGTCAGCTAATTGCAGCAGGCTCAGCCTTGTGTGAAAAATTTTATAATAGAAACAAAGTGGATCTTAACACAAGGAAAGCGAGCTGGAGAACTTAGGAGGAGCAAGGGTGTGGTCTGTCACCCACCAACGTCCTCCTCTAATGCTTCTTTGAACGGCTTTTCAAGTTCCAGTAGAGAAAATTGTTTTTTCCTTTTTTTCTTTTTTTCTTTTTTTTCTTCTTAATAGTCAAAGGTAAGACTGGCTGTTACACTTACCACTTGTGGTGCTGTTTGTCCCAAGCTCTAAAGCTACTTCATATTCTATAAGGACATTTCTTCATCATTGTTTTTTCTTTTCCTCTTGTCTCTGTTAATCAACTGCTCCTTATGTAACAGAGACTGGAGTGGAAGCACACGACATAAGCTGCTGCAAGCCACAGGTCATGAACCCTTTGGACCACTCATCTTGCACTTGCCAGTCAAGAAGCATTTTGCTTAAATAATGTGCATTGTGTTCATTCTCCGATCAATTAGAGTAACCAGGTAAGGTAATTGGGCACCCAGCAAATGTGGCAGCTTCAGGCAAGTAATCATAGCTCCAGCACCTGCTCCCATGGCAACTGATGTGTTTATACTCACAAAAGTACACATTTTCTTTCTTCTACACAGTGGAGGAAAAAAGGTTTTAGAGCTACAAGGAAAGAATTCACAAGGATAAATATTTAAGCAAGTGGCTGTGAGAAACAGTGTTTGTTCTTTAGAGTGAAAATGTAGGGAGTGAACAGAACAATAATGAGCTGTTATCAGACAACAATTAAGCACCTTCACCTCCTGAACTCAGCATGCAGTAGGGAACTCTCAGAAGCGGATCTCATTCCCTTTAAACTAAATTTCTCAAGAGGAGGCAGGAAGGATTCCAGCAGTTAGTGCTACAGCACTGTATCTGCAGATGTGACACCAGTGCCACTTCAGAGGCATCGTGTTTATAGAATACTTTGCAATGACTACTTTTTTTAGAAGTAAAAAATATTCCCTCAAAGATACCATGGAAAAAATCTCATTGCTACCAGCTTTGCCTGAGAGATTGTACATCTGCTGCGTCTACTTGTGTGCTGTCAAGTTGTAGAGGGAGAGTTGGGTGGAAGTTTAGGGCCTGAGCTATGTGCATACAGGGAAATTAAAAGACTTTTTACCCTTTCTTGCCTTCTCAATAAAGCATCCTTTGCTTCTCCTGCAATAAATCCAAGGCAGCCCATACATAAGCACTACTTTAACTTTCCTGCCCATATGTACTCAAAAGTTAAACAGAAGAGAGACCTGAATAGGCTATGAATTTAAAGCAAAGGTGTGTCTGATCATGTGAGTAGATTAGGAAAAACACCTACAAAATAAGCACAGATGAAATTGCAGGAAAACTAGTCAAGTGAAGCACCTTGCTAAAATTGTCAGGTGGAAAATGTGGGCATAAGAGAGCCTCAAGCTCTAGAAATATATGTCATAATCTCTAAAAAGATGATGCTTTGAATACAAAACATAAATAAACATTAAGAAATACTGATCTTGTATTTATTAGACTTCTCTTTTCATTCTGTGAGCTGCTCATCCTAATGAATGCTGATTCCTCTGGACTCTGGCTTTTGGTTGACTCTCACAAGAGTAACATACCTTGAACAAATAATTTGCAAACACATCCACAAATGTCTGGACTGATGAAATAAGCAGTTAAGATACTTCCAAAATTCTGTAATGAGCTGTGAATCCTGAAAGCAGAAATTGTAACAGTGTAGCTAAGGTTGAATACATCTGCTCCTCATTACCATGAATTGTTCTAGCCTGAGAATCATGTATTTGATGGTTGGACTGAATTTGACAGTTCTGAACCAGGATAGGTGACTCATTGTGTATTTATGGTTGCAGGTGACCCCAAAGTTATAGAAGTTGCAGACCTGTTAGGATTTCAAAGTTCTGCATCCTCACCTGGTAAAGGGGGAAGAAATTATATGTCCTCTCCGTTTAGCTACCTGGTAGAAGGATTATGAGGAAAAATGTCAAAATGTCTCAGTGTAAGACTTTGATTTATGACTTAAGCCCTGGTATTGCAATGAGATCTCCCCCTCCTCCCCCCCCGCATATGCAAATTCACTCACGCCAGTGGATCTGTGCTGGGGCATTTGTCTCTCTCTGCAGAGATTTCGTTGCCAGAATGTATTTTAAATGTTCTGATTTGTTTCTTCAGATAAAAAGTTCTGTTATGGCCAAACAGATGGAATACTTCAACAGGATTGAGCACACCAGGATTTTTGTAGAAATTATCCCTGCCACTGGTGGTCTAGCTGACCCAGTGCATGTTTTTTTTTTGCTTCTCTCCCTCTTTCTTAGTTTCTCCATGTACGAAATGCTACTAGTCTAGTTAGTCTTGCTTAGGAATACTACATATACTGCAAAAGTTTTTGACTTTTTTTGTCCAGATCATCCGTAATTTTGAGATTAAAATGATATTACTCAAGCTGACTTTTAGATTCAATTTCTGCTATCTAAGGTGTTTGGCTGCAACCCTTTAGAAAAGCTGTGACAGACTGGCCCCAGAGATTGCTCATAAAATGCCAGTTACATAGAAATAACATTAAATGAAAATGTTAGATGTGCTACCCTGTGTAAAGGTAATAGAAGATATTACTATATCTATCAAAAGACTTCCTTTATGTTTTAATCACTTTCTAAAAAGATTCTTCTGGTGCAGTTTTAAAGAAAAAAACATGTGCTTTGAGCATATGCAGTTATTTCTGCTCACTCGAAATACACTTTTTCAGTGCAGTCTCAGTGGGAATAGCACAAAGAGGTACTAAGGAGTTTTATATTATTTAGGGAGACTGAATCCATTACATTATTCGGGCAAAGACTTATGATGGACCAGTAAAAATCTCTTATTATTCCTTAATATGTGAAGGACACAAGAGTAATATGAAAAAAGGCCCTAGAAATTACACAGTAACAGAATAATTTTCTCCTTCAAAATGTAAACATTTTGCAAATGGTGTGACTTTGGCTGTTTGATTTTGTAACAGAAAAATTAAAAAGTCTTCTTCCAAAGTTTTCTAGATAAAATTTGTATGTAATTTCCATATAAATTCCATTTTTTAAAAAAAGGATTTTAAAGCAAATTTAAAAAAAAATCAATAGTGGCAATGTATTTCCTTGTTTTAAATTTCAGGTTTCAGTCTATTGAACGTCATCTTTTAAAGTGTTTCCCTTCTGCCCAAATGATATATGGCTTATTCTTCAATTTGTTGGCCACATAAGATAGTGTAATGGAGGCTACAAAAATAAAGAATGACAATAATAATAATATTAATAACAACAATAATAATGCTTTTTGGTATCCTTTTGGAGACGATGCTTATATAAGCTACCAAAATCTGAAGTATGTTTTTTTGAAGCCATCAGTCCTGTAAATGGTATGAGCAGATGATCCTTGTGTGCCCGTATTTGAGGAGTACAGTCCCTGCCAGAACAGGGGTGCAAACTACTGCTGGAGCTGAACAACATACACTGAAGCTTTCACAAGACCAAATGAAACATGAAGCAGATCAGTGAAAAATATGTTTCTGGTGTGGCTCTTTGATCAGAACATAGTTAATTTACTGAACTTCACTCTGGATTTTTGTGACTTTTCAGGATCTCCTTTTTCCTTATATGTATCATTTGTGAATCTGTGTCAACATAGTGACCCTCTGCTGGGAGAGGAACCCCAGAAAAAAACCAATACTTTTCAATTTTTGGAACCAGCCTTCTCTCTTCCAGCCCATTGCAGTTACTCTTGAATGAAACATTTGTGTCATTCCAGAGTCATATTAGCAATACAGACAGCTCAACAACTGATGCATAACTAATTATGTTGTAATTGAATCATACATCAATATCTTGTGGTATCAGTGCTCATTATAATCCCAGTCAACATAATTCTAAACATTTAAATGGCAGCAGTACAGATGCTATGAAAGCAATACAGTTTCACTATAGTGACTCTGCTTAATGTTTTCACAAACAAGTTTTCACTGTAAACAGATCAAGGAAGGGACAGCGCTTGGGTAAGGGTACAGAAATCCTCTCCAGTGTCCCCAGAAAGGTGAAATGGTGGGTTTACTTAAGGTAAAGTTAAAGAAAAAAACAACTAATTCCACCAGTATTCTTTCCCATCCTCCAAAAGCTGCAGCCTGAGCACTTAATTCTGCATCTGTGAGATTCAAAGGTCCTATCAAGAGTTTAGCAATATTACTGTAGGCAGGCTAATGGGATCCAGGTTTAATTAAGGACTGTATTTAACTTGTTTTGTTTATTACAACTTAAAAAAAAAAAAAAACAACAAAGAAACCCAAAGCAGCCATTCATCAAACATGTTCCTATTAAAAGTGGCATTTGCCCTATGTCTGGAAAAGGCAAAGGACTTTGCAATCCAGAGCTGTGGACTCAGAGCTTTCTGAGCCGCTGCTGGAAATGACCTTTCCAAAGCCTTGTATCGCTGCTGCATCCTGAAGTTTTCTTCCTTTTCTTACCTTTGAAAGGTGGTTCTGCCTCAGGATAAGTCAGTGTGCATCTCCTCTATGGTGATAAACCTTGGCCCTATTTCTTAGCTCCCCTTTTGACCTTTTCCTCTGTAGTTGGTCTGGAGATGAGTACTGTAAGACCATCACGAGGCTCAGGAGACCAAAATTTGGTGGAAACACTGTTTAGAGAAATGGGAGAGATGACCACAGAATAGCAGCTGCCTTTGACTGGCTTCATCCCTGATGAAGGGCCTCAGCAGACCCTGGGATGCAGCTGGGTTGCTCTGCCAGAGCTCTCACGTGCACTGTCCAGGGACCTCCAGCAGCAGCAACACCTCATGGCACTGCTAGGGAAGCCTTTTTGTCACTTACCCAGTTATTGGGAATTTGTTACTGGCAATTTTCTCTTTGTCATAGCCTGAACATGAGGTAAGACAATAGTGTCACAGCCCATAGGTTTCCCAGTAAGTGCCCCAAACTGGTTGGTGGAGGAGAGGAAGGGGCAAAGCTTCTCTGGCCACTGAGGGGTAATTGTGTCTGGAAGCAGCTGAGCAACAGGGCACAAAAATTCACTCTGAGCGTCCGGCTTTGAGGAGCCCCATCCCTCAGCAAATTTGGACCCTAGCCATGGTGTCAGGCTGCTGGCTCCTGAGGGCTAGAACACAAAGCTGCATATTTTTATGCCTGGGGGGGTCCTTTTGCTGTGCAGCTTCTTGCTCTTGTGTTTGGTGGTAATGATTGGCATCAACGTTGGCTGCTGGTTATGATTATGCCTGGGGTGCAGCATGAATGCCCTTTCTGATGGGGCAGTTAGTCCCTGACAAGGTCACGAGAAGGCTGGGCATGCTCTGCTGATGAGTTCCCAAAGGGGCTCATCATATACTGGGCTGCAGAAGGTTGGAATAAGGAGCTGAAGTGCACCTTCCATTATATTGCTTTATGGAGTGTCTTCCAGTGAAGCTGCATCACTGGTACTCATCCCAATGAGGACATGATCCCCTCTGCAGTCAGTACAAGCATGCTGGATAATAATGGTTCCAGAAGGCAACAATGTGGGGGTGCTGCAGGTGAAGCCAGTAGTATTACCTTACTTTCAGCTGGTTTAGGGGAATATTGTGAATAGATATAGACCCTTACTTGGTATCTGCAGCAGATTCAGTGCACCTTTCTGTGAGGGGAATTCAAATTGATGTCTCCATAAACAATTAATAAATGTTTTCTGCAGAGAAGTCCTGTTGACAATTCCATATAGAGTATTTCTAAGCACACTAATATCCTGTGAAGCTCAGTTAATATTTGGAAGCTGCTTTCTGAGGGAAAGTCTACAGAGCAGAGGCAATGTCACTGTCATTTGCTGATGCACAGGAACCAGCAAGTGCAGTTGAGGTTCACTGAGCACTGTGGTCTCTGCTTCATGCCACATGCTAGAAAGATTAAAAAGAGACTGAAATAGTGTCCAGAACACAGAAAGGGAAAAACTCAATTCTACAAAAGAGCTAAAAATCTCCAGAAATGTGGCAAGGAATCTGTTGGACATAGGTAGTAGGAGCACATTTGATTTCTAACAACAATCTAGTGAATGACTTTCAGTCAATCACTGAAGGATCAGTGGAGGACAGATTTTTTAATACAGGTGTTTGAGGAATTTTGAACTATCTACTAAAAAAGAATGTATGTAAGGTACAGGAAAGAGAATGGAACTGGATAAGAATTTGAATAAGGAAGGCTAGTGGAGTTAGCTGAGCTAACATTAAAACCAGAAATCACTCAGGCTTTCAGAAAACAATATAAGAAACAGAGGAAACTGAGAGTCCAGCAAAACAAACAGACCAACAGAGAGTAAAGCACAAATGTAACAAGAAAGCCTACAGAAACCCTCTGTGTGTGGAAAAGCAGAAAGAATTTAATCACTTTTCAAGAATATGCAAATGTCATCATGCAGTGTTCAGTGTTAGGATGATCTTTCTTGAAATCACAACCCCTATGTTTTTACAGGATCTTTCTAGGAAGCACTATTTTCTTTAATATTTCTTATATATTTATCTTAAATGCATCCTTTTAGTATCCTCAATGTACAATTCCATTATAAAGAATCAATTTACACTATATATTACTTTAAAGATCTGCTCACAAAATCTTTATTGTGTAATTGTAATAAATTTTTATTTTAAATTCTGCCTAAGCAGAATCAGTATTTACCAAGTGTCTGCAACCTACTCAAGCCTATTACATGACAAAAAATATTCTTTCAACTGCTGTGGTTGAGATGGGATGAGACATAACCAGTGTCACATATTTTAAGAAACTCAGAGAATCAGGTACCATGACAGCATTTCCTAATACACAGTTCATCTGACACTGTATATTCTTACCCATATAAACATTCCACATCCAGCCTTATCTGATTTCAACCTTTTAAAGAGGCTTGCATTCCTGAATAATTAACATATCTTTTGAGACCCTGAAAGCTGAGTTTAGTGAAATTTCAGGTAAAAATGGATTCATGTGTCCAAATCAAAATGTTAAGTCGTATAAGAGGTAATGTGTACTAGACTACCAAGCTATTTTTTTCTCCTTACATGGCTATGTATCTTCTGTAAAAATGTATTTGTTTTAATTTTTTTTTTCTAAATACAGCTTCATAGATTCCAATGTTATTCAGTTGCTGAGAGTATTTTTGACTTTGTCACTGTCTTTAAAGAACCTAAAAATTACAGCTGGGAAACCCTCACTGTAAAAAAACTTCAGCAGAAGAACTTTAACAAAAGAGCTAGAGAGAGTTAAACAAATTGAGAACTTTAAAATATTTACAATATCTAGGAAAATAGATGACCCACTTGTAACGATGGGTCTCCATGTTACATATATTTGTGCTGACAGCAAGCAGTATTTCTGGTAATTCTGAACTTCTGACAGGTGAGGAAAATTGACTGTGCATTTCTAAAGACAATCTTTAACATACACTGGAAATTCAGGTGTGATTCTCTTTGCCTTATGCAAATGATGATAGATTGTTGATTTTCAAACTATTTGCCCTTTTTTCCTTTTCAGAGAACCCTGATGCAGATTAACTCCCATGTTACAGGTAATCAAGTAGATAATGGGTTTTTCTACTTTCAACTGCATAATTTAAAAAAAAAAAATAATCTCAGGAACATTATAAAATTTTTATGCTTTGAAGCATCAGAAGGCACAAGATAGGCTGTTTCTATCCAAACTTTCTTTCTTTTTTTCTTTTTTTTCTTCATTTTATTGTAACAGGAGCTAGGGTATTATTGGTAAAACATGAAGGTTTTGTCTTACTGGAATGTATCATCCCAGCTGAGGATAAATTTCAGAGAATGGAGGAATTTAATTTCCTGTCGGAGTATTCTATATGAAAGATTCTATACTTTTTTCCCCCTTCTGTAGAAGCCAATGTATTTTCCATATTTGGACATTTTAAGTTAAAAAAAAAAAAAAAAAAAAAGCCCTTAGATTTTTGTTCCAAGAAGTGATGTTAACATTATTTTGTGAGATGTTCTGTTTGAAACCTAACTTTTGGCAATCCCCCAGAATTGCAAAACTTCCTCTGCATACAGCATAGTCCTATGATAAAACTTTTGGTGACTTTGATGCTCTGGCCAAAATCACTTCCTCATTTGCTCCAGAAGGTAATGATGCTTTGTTTTTTAGGGAAAGTGTCTTGACTGTCTTGCATGGTCATCATCCATACAAGCATAAAATTGAATTGGCGTAGTGGGACTGGCCTAGGGAAATAACAAGAACTGTCCAAAATTTTTTCTGGAGGTCTCTGGGTTATAAAGGTGAGTTCTTTGAGGTCTCTCTAGTTACGAGGGTGGTTCAGAGTTCAGCCAATCACCAAGTTTTAAGCTGGTCGACAGTTCTTTTTCCCAGCTATGTGTGTGACTCTTTGGGGATTCTTAGCCAGCTCAGGGAATGAATAAATTCAGATGTACACACAGGCACACCCCTGATACCCTGAGACACCACAATCAAATATCATGCTGTAACTCACTTCTAACTTGAGTCCCATAGCCCTTGCCACAGAGTCACTGATGGACTCCTGCCTACTGGGGGAAAAGTTTCCAAAGCATGTAATTTTTTTGCAGGGTATAGTATTAGTGGGAGGTAGTAGAAAACACAGCCACCTGAGGTGACTTTACTTAAGTCATAGCAATAATTTACACTGTCAAGAAAAAGACTGTACCCTGCCTGAAGTCAGGCTGACTGGGCAAGAAAAGTTCTGCAACAGGTAAGTTGCTCTTTCAGTCAAGTGCTGCCCACTTGCTTGGTGCCAGCATTTCAGAGACTGTTCCAGACAAATGTAAATGACCAAGAGAATGTCCTGAAGGCAGGGGTTTATTTGTTCTTTCATCTCTTAATCCATGTACCATGCTTTGAATCTCTCTACTGGCTATAAGTAGACATGGGGATGTCACTTAATCTAACATAAACTGAAAGAATGTGGCTTAAGGAAATGATTGTTTTTGCAGGGAAAGCAAGGACTGATAGGCTTTTGACACTGATCACCTTCCTTGTGCCTAAATATAATCCCTAAAAGGAATACCACATGGATGTGGGAAATGTAAAAGCCTATGTTTTCTTTGCTCCTACTGTAACTATTGAAAGAATGAGGAAAATTATTGACCTGCCATCCTGAATTTACTTACTGTTAGAGAGGTAAAAATGAGGAGGAAAAGCCTTTTTTCCTCAAGCACAAGCAGAATATTTGTACTCTGTGAGCAAAACAAGAGTTGGTGGGAGACTGAACACTGTAAACTTTGTGTTCCCTAATCACTGTACTGTCCCTTTTTCTCCAGCTCTTCTTTGTGGACTTTGGATTTTCAGGGACAGGAATTGGCCACAAAATACAAAGCTTTTAGTCCCCTGAGGCCTGAGCAGTGCCACACAGTCAGCAAAAGCACTGCTTTCTTCCAAATTGTCATAAGGAGTGCCCCACCTCTCATCTGTACGAATAGTTCACCACTTATCCAAGTGAATAAACAGGAAACACAAAGTCAAGACCTTAAAAAACAAGATCAGGAGTTTCCAGATGCCTACAAGGTGTTAGTGAGAAGACAGAGCCAGGCTCCTTGTAGAGCAGCACAGTGGGAAAACAGAGGAAGCAAGGGAACTTCCAGCTAGGTTTAAGGTATTGTTTTTCTGTACAGGGTTAGTTAACCACAGGAACAGGTTGCTCAGAGATCTTCTGGGATCTGTGTCCTTGAAGGTTTTCAGGATACCCATGTCAACTGTAGTTGATGGCTATGCTCTGAGAATGTACTTTAGCTTCACTTATTTTTGCATTGCCTCTCTGCCTTTGTATTCCTGTTCCAGCTTTGGGTTGGAAGTCCCAGCCTGGTTGCATTGCTATTACAGAGATGGATTTTTTGCCTAGTGTTTATAAGAAAACTCTACGATATATGCACAATCACAGACAGATTGTCAGAAAAACAAACAAATCTGTCACTGAATTTACACCTTCCTGGTTTCTTTTATAATGCCTTGAGAAATACCTTCTGCTGTAACAAGGCCAAAGCACTGTGTGAGGGACTGTGTCTTAGTGTGCCATGCCAGTGAAAAGGCTACAAGAGTTCTCGTAATTGTCAGAGTGGAAATGCTGAGTCTGTTCAGGGCTCCTACAACACTTAAAAATACTATTGTTGTCCTATTTTATATCAAAACAGATGTCCCCATGACAAGATGGGGCACAAAAGGGACTGGTGGGCACCGGTGGAGTACGAAGGCTTTCTCAGACTTGCTTTTCCAGCTCAGAAAGACACTTGTGACTTTAAGTTGCTTGTATTAAGTGCAGCTACTTTTCAGCTGGTCCCTTGGCTTTCATTATCCATTACTTCAGCTCTAAAAGTTCTTGCCTGCCTTTTATTTTGACAGACTGCATTGCTTGGATACTAATACTGTATTTCTTTTGAATTTAATCTGCCAAAGTGGAACAAAGCTGTTTTCTTGAGTACAATGTCTTTCTCAAGCCAAGGACATTTAGCCTTTACAACAAACTGTATAGGTTACAAACATTTTAGAGATTGTAACTTTGTTATGGGGAAGGGCCATAAAACAGTCAAGTCTGAAATATTTACAGCTGAAGGGAGTGCAGAATGGGTAATCAGCTTTCTGCCAGTATTGGATATAAGATCAAATTATAGAGATGTTAATGGGACCCTTTATGGTGCTAGAAAATTTCCTGCACTTCCTGAGGCAGGACTTTGCTTTCCTTCATGGCAGACTTCTTCCATCTTTGTGTTCTTTCACGTTTCCAAAGTGTAAATGACTTATGGATGGCCCAACAAATTCCGAGTTAAATTACATCCAGCCCTGCACTGAGGCATATTACTCAGTGTTTTCTATCTGTCACCTGTGAATTTATAGCAGTTTTATCCATCCATTTGGGGGAATGAAACTTTCTGTTCTTTGAATGTTTCTTAGAGGTTTTCTGGAGAGTTTGATCAAAAAGAAGATTTGTTGACTTTTAAGAATGAAATATAAAAGTAGGGGTTTTTTTCCAATTATTTTGAACAGCAGTGGTTCTTCAAGTATTAAGATAAGAAATGTGAAGGTTAACAGGGTCAAGCTAGAGCAGTTTCTTTCATTCTCACTGTGCAAATCCATTCAAAGTTGTTGATAATCACCTGCTGATAGTCACCTGTTGATAATCCTTGCAAATGCAGAGATAACACAACTGTATTATATATATTCATGTTGCTTAGTCTTTTAATTTTGGCACCTAAATAATGGCAAAATGAATTTTCCTTTTACAGTTGCTGTTTTTGTTATCCTAGTAATTTTTACCATAAGAAAGGAGCATTGTGCATAAAGCAAGGAGAAAATGTACTATTATCAAAGAGTGAATGTTACATTTCTAAATGTGATATTCAAATTAAGCCAAAATTCTGCAGAATTTTACACTTATAAGTGGGGTTCAGGTTGAAATGTATTACTTGCTCAAATGCTTCTGGAAACAACACACAGATGAGCCAGACTACCTGAACTAGACCTTTAAAACCATATAGATATCAGTTCTCTATGATAAGCAAATTTTATAGTTATTTAAATAATCTATGATTATTATGACTCATAATGAAACACCCAGATTTCATTGTCTTCAAAATAGTCATTTAATGTAGTATTTTATATCATTTCATTGTTACAAAACTGTTCAGACCTTCTGAGGAAGATGGCAAACGTTTTCTGTTGTTTTGGGTTTTTTTAATTAATTAATGAGTCAAGTTGAATTCTGCATGGACAAAAAGTGTCCTTGACCAATAAAACCCATTTAATATCTCTGTCCCTTCTATGTGTTCCACCTATCTGGCACTTATTTATCAGGAGAGCTTGCAGAGAGCTGTTGCTAGGGGACAGAGCTTTTGTAGGTCCCCATTAAAGCAATATTCTTGAAGAAGAAAAGTAATTTGCATATTTCAAGTGCTGCCTACAAAAAAAATTTAATCAAGCCTCAATAAGTTTTAAAAGGGAACAAGTATAATTTTTATAAGCAATAACCCTTATGCAAGAGACAAATACAGGAGCACAGGTCACACTCTCTGGTCTAGATGCTACTCCTTTGTGCCTTGCCAGACAACCTCAGAGATATTTTTTATTTCATTAAGTTTCTCTTAATTTATACCTCTTAATCAAGATCAGAACACTTGGAATAAATTTGACCTAACCTATACATTCATCTACTTACATTTAATAGAATAACTTTGATGTTAACCAAACTGCCAGTCTCCAGGGTAAAAGCCATAGGAGGGAAGAAAAGTCTGTCAAAACCTCATCTTCTAGTTCCCCAAGTTGTCAAATGCTTTCTGAATTGTTGCCCTGGAGGGGAGTCTGCCCTACTAAGAAGCACTCCCGTGTTTTTATAGCTTTTGAAGTCCACTAGTTCTTTAATTCCTCTCCTTTTTTTTTTTTTTTCTTTTAAACTGTTCCATGTATATAAATGCATCTGAAACCTTCCTTTTTTATAGCTTACTGGTATACCAGTTTCAACAAAAAATGTGGACAGCTGACTGTGAAAACCCCTCACATTCTCTCTTTCCTTCCTTTCTTCCTTCCTTCCTTCCTATCTTCATACATTTCATTAGTGAGACTGTTTTCCCACAAATATTGGTCAGAATTTATGGCTTTTGCCAGAATTAGAACTGCATTGAGAACAACCTGTTCTCCTTGGCAAGATGACCTTCAAATTGAAGTGAATATGCTCACCCTTGATGGGATGAATGCATATGACCATATGAATCATTCCCTGTTTTCTTAAGTGGCTTGAATGAGTATGTGACCAACATTTGTTATGATTCTTCCCTTCTTATTTTGGTACATGATCAGGAAAGATTAGATTAAGCCAGCTCTGGAAACTGTATTTTCAGCTAATGGTTGAACATAGCAATGCTAGGGACTCGAGGCAGTTCAATGTGGCATTCAAATCCCAGAAGAATAAAAAACTGTTGGCAGAGGCTGCAATGAAGCCTGCATTGCATTTATAATAGATAACAAATTCTGTCTCGGCAATGGTTTTGTAGAAAGAAAGTGAAATTTATCATGGATTATTTGTTGTGTGATACTGCAAGAACAAGCAAAGGTCTCAGATGGTTTCAGGATCCTGTTTTCTTAGGCTGCCTTGCTATGCACACATAGAGGCAGTTCCCTCCCCACAAAGCCTTAACTATAAAGCAAAACCAAAAGATAAAGTGGGAAAGGGATTTCTAATGAAACTCACAAAGCAGACCTTCAGCAGAGCTAAAAATTGGACCTAAACTTCCTATACCTTAGTTAAACTGAAGAATGATGTGCACAATTGATTATTGCTAATTTGCTAATTTACTTTTGACATACTGTCTGGCTGGACTATACAGACTTGCCCTGCTGACATCTATTCTTAAAGCATAAAATGTGGCTGATGTTCTGCTAATGGGGAAAGGATAAAAAAGGTAATGCTGAAAATGAATCTGAATTTTTAAATTTCATCTTTATCTTCTCATGGGTTTTCTTTTTTTTTGTCAGAAACTTTTCCCCCCTCAAAATAATTCTGAATTATTCCCCTCAAAATAATTCTGTGGGGTGTTTTTGTTTGTTTGTTTTTGTTGTTGTTGGTTTTTTGGTTAGTTGGTTGGTTGATTTTTTTACCAGTGTCGTCTTTGTAACAGCTTTGTGCACTAAAGTAACCTACAGAAACTAAAATGAAAGCAAAAATGAAGAAATATCTTTGGGGAAAAGGTATACAGATATCAGTTAAAGACTTAATGTTACTTTTCAGAATGAGCTGAGCATGACCCTGCATTTCTCTGTTAGGACATGGTGAGCCTGATATTGTACATTGTGCCATCTGCCATCAGTAACTTCCAGTGTCTAAGGGAAATTTTTTCATATCACTTTCAGAAATGGTGTCAGTGCTGATTTCTGTGATCATGTCCTTTCAGCAATAGCCAGCATGCCACTACCATGAGAAAACCCTTGTGGAAGTAAAGGAATGGGAGCTGGAGAGGTGAGGGGATAAGAACAACAACTCAAAAATCACCGTTGAAGTTGTCAGAGGCCATAGAGCGGGTGCACAATAGATTTAAATACGTAACAAGTAAAACCTATGTATTGGGCCCCCAATTTCTATTTCCATCACTTCCCCCATGCTTGCCAAGCCTGCCTTGCTTCCTGGGGCTCTCAGGACATGGAAAGGCACGGGCTTTGCAATAGCTGTTCAGAGTAAAGATGTTACTCACAGAGTTTTTACCAGTTTCTGCCTGGTCATCAGAAGTGACACACCCCATAGCCATGTTCATGGAGCTGCACAAATAAGCATTCCCAGCCAGCTGGCTGGGGAAATGTCTGCTATTTAAACTAATAAATGCAAGTTGGTTCATATATAAGGATGAATACAGTGGAATTACACAAGCATATAAGGATAAAGTAAGAAAATTTAAACACTATCTGAGTTCCAAGCAGCAAGGGACGTGGCAAGAAATAAAATTTCCGGTGAATACATTAGAAAGAAGAAGAAAAACGAGAAAAGAGGTGGAACAAAATGTTCTACAGAGAAAAAGAATAATTTTCTTTCATCACAGAAAACAAGAATTAATTGTTTAATTTTTGCAGAAAAGCTAGATTGCACAGGATACTTTAACAAATTCATTTTAATAAGTTGTTTGGAATTCAGTCTGGAGTAGAGAAGGAAACAGTTCAGGGAATATTTATGTAAGTTTGGTACATTAAAGTTCTCAGTGTCTGATGAAATTCATTCCAATAAATGAGACAAAGTAATCTCTGAATGATTAGTGATTATCTCCTGGAAGCTGTAGATGGGAGAGATCCTAGAAGACTAAGAAAAACAAACCTTTCATAATTTTTTTTTTTAAGAAGTGCAAAGGAACTCTAGATCAAGCAGTCTGGTTTCCTGGAAATAATATGGAACAAATTATTGGAGTAATTTCAAGCACCATAAAAATATAAAGGTTGTAACATGAGCCAACAAGGAACTGTCATGACCAGATCATATCGATTTTTATGATTACCTTCTTTGAGAAAGGTGCCAACCTAGTGTAGAAAGGAAAAAACCAGTAGATATAGAGGTAAATTAACTCTTAAAAAATTCTTAGACATTTTCTCAAAGTTAGAATCTCAAAAATTGAGAAAATATGATGTGCATGTATTTGCCTTTGGGTAGCTATAAGAGTAGTTGAAAACTTCTTTAAAAGCAAATGCACATCTAACATGGAGGACATGCTGAGTAAATTCCCTTAAGAACTCTTGTTTGGTAAAATTCTACTTGGTTTCTTGATAAAAAATGTGCACAATAGAACGGAGACTATATCTTTTAATTTGTGGCTTGTACAAAACTGAATAGAGTTTAAGTATTTTGGGAAAAACGCTAAAAATACTAGTGGCAGTTTGGAAAGTCGCTCAGAAACCCGAAAGTTTGTGTCTAAGTATTTATGAACCAAAGCTACCTATGTATCGAAATAAAAAGAAAGCAAATTCAAATTTATAACTGGATGTATTTCCTTAAAGAAAGAAAGCACTACAGTGGTAGAAGATATAGTGGGAAAGCAGTTTTAATTTTAGATTAATGAAGCAGAAGTTTGTACAGAAAACATCTAGTTACATTCCTCACTTAACTCCAGAGAAGCCTTGGAATGTATGTTGTCTCTGTTTGGAAACTGCGTTTTTAAGGCAAAATAAAGAGAATCCAGCAGTGTGAATGATGGATTTAGAAAGCATGACCTGTAAGGGCATTGGCTTACTGAGAGGTGGTAGAGGGTGACTTGATTATATGGCGTTACAATGTCAAGGATCACCAAATGTTTTCCCAGGCCTGAAGAAATCAATATTTTTTTTCGTCATAGATGATTTTGGAGGCAAAAACTTAGAAAACTTGGGAGGATGGTGGAGCATAAGAAGGCATAACTTGAAGATACAGAGACATTGCTTTTAACAGAAATGTTTAAGATCAGGGTAGGGTACAATCTGTGAGGGATAGCCAAGGCCTGTATGATCTTACTTTTGGTTGGGACATTACTTAAGATGATCCCTGGGGTACTCTTTGAGTCTAACAACAACATAACAATGTCTGAAAAGAAGTTAGAGAGGATTCATTGCAGCTCATCTGATAGAACCAAAGCTGGAAGTGAGAAGAAAAGGTCACTCTGAGGACAAGAATATGAGCTTTTGAGATGTGGACTCACAATGCTTTATGAAGGAGCACAATAATCTGCTTTTAATGTTAAACTTTCAGAACTTATTGGTTCTTGCCACTTCCTGTCATGGAATTATTTTGTAATCTTTAAAAACTCCTACACAACTAGAGGATATTATGCTTCTGTCTTGATTTTATGAAAGCAAGAATAATTAAAGGTACTCCATTAAAGAGCTCTGAATACAATCCATCTTTGCCTTTTCTACATTTTATTTTGATGTGGTAATTTTCTGGCATTTGGAATAACTGAATTAATTTGTAGGATTGAGAATTCAGGTTCAGAGTGACTAGGAGATGGAGAAGAAGGTGTAAGACAATTTACCCCATATTTGAACCCCAAATCATAAGCTACTGTTTTGTCTGGTCACAAAGAAAAAACGCTAATGAGCTGAATGTATTAATTCAATTTATATGATTGAATAATCTTTGGCTGTCAAGTTATATGCTTTGTGAAAGCCTGAATGTGGATTGTCAAATTTTCCAGCCGGGAAGAAAAAAGCCATTTACTTACAATGGGCTAATGATTGTTTGACAATTTAATTATACAGCAGGGAAGTTGTAAAGAGGAAATGGGGTACAGAGGGAAATCTGCTTATCCATACTGAAGTTTATTGCTTTAAATCTGAAGACATAATATATTGCACACAGAACAGGTTTCTCACTACACATGTTCCAAATAGCTTGTTGGATGGATTCAGAGAGGGGGACACTGCTAAATTTGGTCTTAAAAGAAGCTGATTAAAGTTTTGCTTCTATACCTGACACTTGACACAATAAATCTTTGCATCTATATTGTTGATTATGGTTCCTTTTAAAAACCAATGGATTTTATTTGCTGTAACCTTATTTATGCTTTCTCTATGTTAATTTTAAGTTAGCTGATTAACATCCCGCATCTCATCTGTACCGCATCTCATTTTAAAACCAGCATCCTGGTCCAGACTTTCAGTGTCCAGAACCTTGCATAGGGCATTCAAAGAGTAAGATGCATCTTCCAGGTCCTTGGGATAGTTCAGGAGATGACAATACAAGAGATAAGGAAGAACTATGGTGGTCAGCATTGACTAGGAAAGCTCGGACTTAAACAGTAGGGTAGAGGAAATGAAAATATCCGGAAAATTGTTCATCAAATTAATCACTTCAAAGCTCCTCTAGATTTTTTGCTTCACTGACACACTTGTGAAACGGCAGTTTTAATGGAAGCTTTTTTACAATAGGGAATATCACATATTCTGTGGCTCTAAGCTCAGATCAACTCAGTTCATGAAGGTTGCTAAACAATTATCAGATGCAAAATTCCCCTTTACACTGCCTTGAACTGGATTTAATCCAGTGACCTAGAGAGGAAAGCCTTGCTAAGCTGCTGTTTGTTTTTCTTTCAATGATTTTCCTTCTTCAGAAATAGCAAGCAGCTGAAAATGTTTGAAATCAAACATTTAACTCAAATATCCTTAAACACAAACACATTCCATTGCCTTTAAAATGTACCTACTCTTCTTTTGCTCTACAGTTTGGACACAGAACATAGGAACACAGGGAACATTAAGCCTTTTTCCAAAACACAGTATTTTTTTTATCTTGAAGGACAATGCAGAGACTGAAGTCCATTTCTGTTAAAAACAGGCACATCTCTTGTTAGCACTGATAACTTCCAGATGGCACTACTGGCTCTCATAGTCTGGGTAGCTGTGTCTGGGAATCCATAGCACAAGCTGTAGAAAATGTCTATTAGCACCTTTGATACAGCTGAGAAAGGTGCTGGGAACATCAGGGAAAAGGATCAGTTCTGCACTCTATTCCTTTTCTTGAGATTTGTGTTTTAGCATAGAGCTTCAGATTATATCCAGACACTTTAATGTGGTGTCAAAACATGAAAGCCTTCTTTAAATCAATTTTGATAACATGGATAATAACACTGTAATAAAAATTAAAAAATGCTAAGTGCTACTTTTTAATTAGAATGCTTCTTCAAATTAAATAACCCTCAAGAAGAGGGTTGTTTTTACTAAGTCGAATTTTCTAGACAATGTCGTCAGAGGATTCTCTCTAGGCTTCTTCATGAGATTTATGAAATGAATATTTGTATTGCCTTTCTCATCATACAGTCCTTACTGACTATGCCCATATTGTAGATATTATTAGCATTAGAAAGAGGATACTTTTTTATTTTTTCTTTAGAGACAGAAAGGGAATTGTGCTTTATAGAATTTATGGAAGTTATTTATATTTTCCTGCTGGGTATCAGCATTCTCCTGCCTTTGCCAGATGTTCTGTCTAAAGTGTCTAACAGGACTGCACTCCTTTCCATGACTCTTTATTGGTACTGTTCTTAGAAACAGTTCCCCAGATTTCATAGGATCACAGAAGAGTTGAGGTTGGAAGGGACTTCTGGAGGTCATCTTCTCAAAGCCATGGTCAGTCAGGGCTGCCTAGAGCAGGTTGCCCAGGGCCATATTCAGGCAGCTTTTGAATGTCTCCAAGTATGGAGACCCCACAGCCTCTCTGAGAGCTCTGTGCCAGTGCTTGGCCACCCTTAGAGTAAAAAAAGTTTCCTGATATTCAGTGAGAATCTGTGTGTTTCAGTTTGTGCCTGTTGTATCTGGTCCTCACACGGGGCAGCACTAAAAAGAGCCTGGCTCTGCCTTCTTTGCACCCTCCCTTCAGGTATTTATATACATTGATAAGATCTCCCTGAGCCTTCTCTTCTCAAGCTGAAAAGTCCCATCTCTCTCAGCCTTTCCTTGTAAGAGACACGTTGCAGTGCCTTAATTATCTGTATGGCCCTTCTTTGAACTCTCACCAGCATGCCCATATTTCTCTTGTACTGGGAACCCAGGACTGGACACAGCACTCAGGCTCTCCAATGTTGGGATGAGAGGGAGGAAAGACTCCCATGATCTGCTAGCAATACTCCTTCTAATGCAGCCTGGGATACCGCTTAGCTTCTTTGCCACAGGGGTACGTTGTGGTCCCCTGTTCAACTTGGTGATCCTTTTCTGCCAAGTTGCTTTTCAGCAGGGCAGCCTCCTGCATGTCAGGTACACAAAGTTGTTCCTCGTGCAGTGCTTTGCTCTTCCCTTTGTTGAACTTTATGAGGCTTCTGTCAATCCGTTTCCCCAGCCTGCTGGAGTCCCTGTGGATGGCAGCACAATCCTCTGGCGTATCATCCACTCCTCTCTGTTTTATGTCATTGACAGATTTGCTGAGGGTCCGCTCTGTCCCATCATCCAGACCATAAATGAAGATGTTAAAAATGGGATGTGTTTATTAATAAAGCAAATAAAAATGTGTTGTTCCTAATCAAGCTGTACCTAGGCAAGCAAAAGGGGTAGTTAATCACGTTAGAAAGGTACTACTGTAAGTCTGTTGGGGAAAACAGTGTTAATTTTATGTATTTCTTTTTAGGATTTGTGAGACGTAATGACGGAGTGATAAGACAATTTGCTTTTAATTGTACCCTCCTCTCTCCCAAACCAATTTTGAGTCTTGTTTGGAATCACAGAGAAATACACAGCCAGAGCTTGGGAATCAAAAGTGCTCTGAAATAAACTAGTTATGTAACTCTTTTTAATGAGTTTTTTTGATGAAGAACTGGTGTCTCTTGGGCTAGATTTTGTCTTGAAATAGACCTTGTTCAGGAGTTTTATGAATAGTATTATCTTGCTGGACACAAGATGGCTAAAACTCTGTTCTGTTATGAAGCATTTTTTTTTTTTTCCTTCTGGAAATTCCTAGATACAGCCTTTGTATAAGAAGGAAAGAACCAAGTTGCAGTAACAATTGGTAGTTAAACACCTCTTCCTCTCACTTCTGTGGAACTGTCCTACAAACTGTAGTCTAGATTACAGTCTAGGACTCATACATACTGGAACAGCCATGGCTAAGTGTCACAGTATTTATAGTCAGGGTTTTTTTTGCTATTAAATGATATAATTGAGGATATCATTGATCATGTTAGGTTTTTCTTACTTTTTTCTGATGAAAAAAATCCTTTATCATGTTTCAATGATTTTAGAATGGATCTATTTTCTTCCAGTAAAAAAAGCTTCAGTACATTGTATTGAAACAATAGACATGAAGTAGACACAAAGTTTAAGGAAAAAATCTTTTTTTTTTTTTTTACTTCCCCACCCCCAATGCCAGTTCCAAGCTGAGAATCAAGTGTTGCTTCCTATAGAAATACTTAAAAGTTAGTTTACTTAATTTTCTTTCAACAGGAAAAAAGAGACTAAGTCTAAAGATGCCCATTAGTCTTCAGATAGCTACCTAAATATGTTCGTGGGTTAGACACAATGTTATTGAAGAGGTCTTTCTGTCATTCAATGTTTCAGTTTAAGACATGAAAAAAAATCAAATTAGGAAAACCCAGAAAATAAGATCTGTTGTGAAGGCAAAGTGTACTTTTTTTTTTATTTTTGTTAGTTTAGTTCCCCAAGATCAAACCTTCTACATAGTATCAGAATTCTTTTTTAAAATATTTTTAAAGATACTTTTTTGGCAGTTTCTAGTTAAAAACCAGTTTTAAGTAGTCTAGTCAAAAAAAGAGTTTGGCAAACTGATAGCATTTCTGGTACAGCATTTCCTTGACATTACCTAGGCCAACATTTTTGAACTTAGAATGCTTAATCAAATGGTCTGAATTTGTAACATAAACTGCTGAACTTGTAACTGCACTTTAACAGCAAAACTGCAGAATAAGGAAGTCATGATATATTGTCAAAACAGTGGACAAGTTGTTCAAATAAATTGGTAAAAATTAATATTTCATAGCCTTGATTAAGCATTTTCCCTTCATTTAATTGATTAATCCACTCATCAGTTTTATTCCAGTGTTATTCTGACCTGAAATGAAATATGAAAAATGAAAATATTTATGCCCTAACTGTAAACAATCTAAACTCATATTAGAATGGGAAAACTTGTTTTCACCAAAGAGATTTAGATATTAATAATATTTAAGTTGATTAGAGATTTTTTTAAGTGAACTTCAGCAATTAACTTTCTGCATTATGAGGCAATTTAACACATGAATCTGGCTTGGGGTGACAGATTTGGCAGCAAGCAATATTAAGTCTGTTATTAAGGAAGGTAGTGGGCAAGATAATCAGCAAGGTATAAAGTGATACAGTAAAACTTTTGCACTAAAATATAAGCATAATTTCAAGGCAGAAACTAATTGGGACAGTTATTGTTTGTAAACACAAGTGTCCTCTTTCTTACCAGAGTGCAATCAAAATAAGTAAATGATCAAAAGAACCTCAGTCATAAAGACAAATGTGGAGGCAGTGAAAAGAGTATGTGATTTTACAGGGCAAGGGCTACAAATACATAGCTGACCAGGAAATATAGTTTGATAGTTAATTAATTGCTTTTATAAAACAAATGGATAACAAGAATACATATACAACTCAGAAATGAAACTTATGAACTGTAGTTGGATTAGACCAACTGGGTGATTTAACGAGGTCATATAAAGGTCTTCTTGGAATTATTGGTTCTTCCTTCTGTGATATGGGGAAAAAAGAAAAATATTCCTGATAAAAATCTTCCTCGAAAAGTTCCTACTGAACCATTCCTATTCCCAGACATGCCCTTAGGATCTCATTTCTCTTGCTGCCCTACCCGTTGTACTTGAGCATGAGCTATTCTAGTGTAGCTGTGTTCTTTCAATGGTAAGAGAAATCAAATAAGTTAAAATCATTGTGCTTCACAGTTTGGTCAATATCATATGATTTGTGATTGTAAATTTAATGATAATTCAAATTTAAATGCAGCATTTTGCATTGCATTATGTAAAATGTCAGCACTATGTAAAATATTCACAAGTATTTGCTGAAACATGTCTACCTGTTAAAGAGTTCGATGCTTCACTGAAAAGTACACTTTTTATTTTTTGGGACATGATATTGTCCAGCATGAACTTGTAAATATCCACCAGAAGATTTAATTACCAAAGGAAATACAGGAACAATCTGGAATTGCAGACTTAGGAAACAAAAAGGAGCTCTGAAGTGTGTCGTAATGGCCATGGAAACAAGCTATCTTTTCCTATTCAATAAGGGACTTGTGAAACTCACCAGATCTGCTCCATAATAAGTAGCCCCCTCTTGGATTATGAACTGCTTGAGAACTAGGAGGCTTGGTAGAAGCAACAATGGATAAGGCTGTACTATCCACAGTTGTTTTATTAATGCTGGAAAACTGATGGATGTGAAGCCATATCAACCAGCCTCATACTCAACACCAACAATAACTTACTAGTTATAGCCTTCACAGCATCCCCAGACTGCTGGCATCACAGTTGGGTACCATATACCAACAGCAACTCACTGTGATAAAGTCTTGCTTGTAACTCATTTTTGGTTAACAAAAATGGAGTTATAAGGAAATTAAATAAGTTAATAATTAAAATAGCCTATGAATAGTACGCTGCTACTGAAGCTAAGAAGAACTGTGTGCAGGCATCCGTACAGAATAGTTTTTTCTGTCCAAAACTTGTTGTGCCGTAGTTAGTCATCCTATGTCTGGGGTGTGTTACATCTGCTTGCACCTCTTCTGTGAGACAGGGATTCGTGCTACATTAAGTGTAGCAGGCATGGACCTGATTATAGAGCAACTGGCTGGGGTCACCACACTCTGATGCTTTGCTCACCTCTTCTTCCCTCTCCATCTGGCACTACAAAAGATGCCAACATTGTGGAAACAGCTGCTCTGCAGCTTCACAGCTGACTGACAGTCTACACGCCCTCTAGACCAAGGAGCTTCTTCCTGAGCCTCCGCTAACAACAACTGGCACACGGAACCTACGAAGTGGTGTGGTGGCTGGGAGTGATATGTACATGTCAAAAGGAGCTGGAAGAGAGAATCAAAGGGAATTTGTGAATTCAGTTTGTTTCTCAGAATCTGAGGTGTGTCTGATGGGTTGATAACACCCAACCCATCACACCCCACAGGAAAGTGCACAGTCCAGCAGGCTCCACTGGAATATCAAGCCGAATGGTTATAACCTTCCAAAATGCCAAATGTTTAATGTGGGGAGAAAGATGTTGCTTTGTTGAAATAATAATTTGGATTGCAGTAGGATACAGCCACTCCATAGAGACAAATAATCATGAATTGTTAAATCTGCAATGAATAGTTCATCCAAACAGTAAAAAGTAGATATCTATAAGCAAAACCTCTTGATCTCTATTTTCCTCTGACAGAATAAAAGCTGTGTATGTTGAAGGTCTTCTGAAATTTACCATAATAATTTATCTGCTAGCAAACATTTGGAAAGCCCTGAGTATGTTGTTTGATGAATTTTATCTGTGCATTTTGTTTTGTAAGTTTGTTTTGTCACAAAGGTTTTGAAGCACATAGCTGATCTGTCAACTCTAAAAGGCTGCTTGCCAGGAGGGATGTAAAATTCTGCCTGTGTACTAAAATTTTTATATGTTTCTCAAAAGTTTACTCCACCATTTGTTCTACTGGAATGGATATTTAGCATCTGGCTGTTGTGTGAGTTAACGATACAAAAAATAGCTGTTGACATTTAAGTAGCCATAATATGCACTTATTACCAAGCAGAGAGACAGAAATGTTTATGTTTGTTAATTATACGAGGCTTACTTGTCAATTTTTAAAAGACTAATCTCACTCTAGAAAGGTCCTATAATATTTCTTAGTTTATATCCCATTTGTGAGCGGTTTGGCTAAGCTGTGATACTGAATGTTTTGGAGTGTCAAGAGCACTATCACATTAATGAAACTTTTTATTAAAAATTTTTCATTGTTTTGTAAATTATCTTGATCTAGCATAATGGTGCAAACCAGACTTCAATGATCCATCTCTCCAGGCCTGGGTCTTTTACAGATTTACTAAATAAGCCCTATAAGGTCCATGCCTATAGCTGTAAAACTGGTAGATTAACCTTTATGTTGTCTATTGTATTGTCACCACAATAATATGAGATGAGATGTCCATCAGCAAGATTTCAAGCCACCCAGTGTGCCACAGCACTGTCAGACCACAGGACAGATAAATCTCTATGAATTCCTGTGAACTACTTGGTTTGGCTTCTTGGGAGCTTCAGTTCTCCAGGGCAAAGCTTTATATTTTTCCCATTTTGGAATGTTGTGAGAAGATGCCTCCATGCTTGCACTTTGCACACATTCCCAAGAAACAGAAAATTCAAGCAAGAACACTGAAATGGATGTATTTGTTTGACTGTAGAGTAAAAAAAAATTAATAATTTCCCCTGGAAATGATTGTTACTCAGCTAGCCAAAAGTTGACAGGCCCTAGGAGTGTGAGCCTCTGGTTATTATGAAGGTGATATCAAGACTTAGAATTCAAGTCAAGCTTGAAGGAGAGCAGTGCTGTGATATTTCAGGTGCAGACTGCCCCCATCTTGAATGCAAGCTAAACATTTGCATACCCTAATGTTAATTTTAGAGATGCATTCTTTGTAGCAGTGATAAAGCAGGAAGTGATGAGACACACTTTAAAATAATAATGCACTTAAGCAGACAACTTGACATTGGACTGAGTGTAGAAGCATTTGCTTTTCTTGGAGCCTCAAATCTTCATTTATTTATTATCTAATCAGATAAACTCTGAAAAGGAGATTGACTTGCAGTATTATCATGCCTTGAATATACATTTCATTACAAAAGAGATCACTGTCAGGGTATGTGGAAATTTTTCTCCTCTACTAATCCTACCATTTCTTCTTCTTCCTTCTTATCTTTCTTGTCCATTTTGAAAGTGACAAGTAGCAAAATTATTGCATACTCTTGGGCTAAATTCCTCTGCATCACTCCATAAACTTCTGGAGTCTATGCATCAATCTCCCTCTAGTTGCTCTCATCTCCTCCTCTGATGGCAGTTTTGTGTGTTTATTATCCACATTCTCTCATTGAGCTGTTCCTCTCGTTCACTTCTGGGACACTCATTTTCCCCATGGCAGACTGGTCTCTAAATTCAATATAGCTCTTAAAAAAATGGCTCACTCTGGTGTTTTCCTCTTACTCTCTGCTGAGATGCTCTCACTCTTTGTAGCCAGACCTGCCTGTGTTTCCTCATTCTCTCAACCCTATCATAAAGTATTCCTTTTCCATTCTCTGTTAGTTAGTGAAAGTTACTTGGGGTGTTATAATTTTAAATTTTAATAGGAAGTGAAGACTAAGAAGGCACAGTAGTTTTGTTTTACTCCAAAAGTTCATGAACCACAGTCCACTATTTCTTTGGTCAGAAATTAGAGAGTAGGGTGAAACTAGCTATTTTTTCATTGCTTTGCTTCCCCTATTTATTTCTTTAATGTTTGCAACTGTCACAAAAAATGACAGAGTTCTACTCTGGGATGCCATGAAAACACTGTGAAATTTCAGAATGGATCAGGTGCAGCATTCAGCATTTATCATGGTACAAAGAAATGCCAGACAGTCAAATGTGAAACATTACCCCAGTCAGACAAAAGGATGGACATTTCTTTGTCCTCTGGAAGTCTTCCATTAAGGTAATTTATCTTTGGGTAGTCTGATTCCAGAGGAATATTAAAAACATACTTCATGCCTGCAAAGACTGATTGTTATGTATGTAGATGACATATATATTTGTGAAAAATCTAGAGTCACCTTTCCCGTAACATTTATGGTTCTGCTAAATTAATGTAAGTTAATTTCAAGAGATATGATGGCTGATAACAAACTGCAAGTCATGTATTGATAAAGGTCACATCCTCTTTGACCTATGTTTGCTAAAAATGTAATTCAAATGAACATTTCAAATTTGCTTTATCTATTTATAAAATAAATTAGAGGCTAGGTGATGAATACAAGGTAAATAAGGCTTAAAGATTTAGCAGATTTATCATTTCTAAATCTTAGCTAGGGGAATTTCTGTAGGTTTTTAAAATGACATCTTCTTATTAAATTAAATACCTGTCATTAATGACTCCTTCATAGTTAGCCTCTAATGTGTATTGTATTCATAAAGAAGGCTTTTTTTTTAAGTTGGGAAATCTACAAATTACAGGGAAAAAAAATTAAAAATGTTCAAACCTGCTATTTCCCCTAATAGCTGTAACATAACAATTTAATGTAACTGTTTGAATATTCATTTTTTTTCTGTTTCTCTATTAATGATTCATTATTGATCATAAAAATATGTGGTCAAGGGATGTTAGAAACAATTTTATTGTAGTAGCTGTGAAATATAAATGCAATACTAATAAGATGAAGACAACTTCATTCACTACTGCAAGTGTTAGATTTTTTTTGCAACAGCTGAAAAATTGCCTTCACGTTTCAAAGAACAGCAAGCCACCTGCCAGGATAGCTAATCTATTAAGAATTAGGGAGGTTCAACATTTTCCTTTTTTTTTTTTTATTTTTGTCCTGAATGTAGGCATTTTAGTTATGTGCATTTTTCTTAACCTTGCCTAGATCTTCCATAAAAAAAACATGTAATAAAAGCAATTCCAGTATACACTTTCACAAGAACTATAGCATCTACTTTCCCATGCTTCATCACACTTCAGTCAAAGGATTTTTAAAGTTTATCTAGGTTTTCTATAACTTGAATACATTTGTTGCATTTATTAAATAGTGCAGAAAAAAGTACCAACAGCTGGACCATATTAAGCAGCAAAGTGTTGTTAACATTCTATTAACAGTAAACATTGGGTTTTATTAATTTTTAGTGACATGTTTGGCTAGAATATTCACTTCATGGTAGGATTTTTAGTCTTTCTCAGAGTGCTTCTCAAATTTACCACTTGTTTTAGAAAAAAAAAAATCTGTGGTTTAATTATATCTAGGAACTTTGTGATGATTAATCCTTTCTAGGAATTTCTGTCCAGTATTAGACAATATCTGTTGCCTTTGATGTATTTTGAATAACCCAAACACCTTTACTTATTGGAATTACATTAGATCAGGAGGCTTCTTAACATGGCAGATGTGTTCTTGAGTATCTGCATATTTCCACAATTTTTCAAGAAGTTTTACAAAATGCTTTAAATAAAAATTCTCAGCCAATAATCTGCTGAGACACGCCAAACTAGCAAGCAATTTTTGGGAACTTATTTAACATAGAAAAGAAAGCTGGAGTGGCAGCGATCTCATTTCCAGTTGCTTCCAAAGTAGGAATATCTCAGGACTCTATTTTAAGCAGAACTTCATTTACTGAAAACACACATGGTTGGTTGGTTACGTTTTTTCAAGGTCATCAGCGGGTTTAACCATATCTCACCTATTGAAGGTGAGAAATCCATAACATCATCGTGAGTTACCAGAAACTGATGGCGTAGCAAATGTTTTCCAAACTTTTTGTGTGGGGTACACAAGATGGGCTTCAGGTGGGTTGTGGAGCTGCACTGAGGCTTCTTTGAGGCACAGTCTGTTAGAAGGGATCAGTTGCTTGAGAGAGCTGCGTATCACCCAGTATTTGAAACTTGTCTGATACGTAAGATTGTTCTTGATCAATTTTACAACCTCGACTACTAAGACAACAGCAAAATTTCACTTGAATCAATGCAGCATTACATTCAGATAATATAATCCATATATTTGATTTGTTTAACTTCAAAATATGTATCTTTATAGCAGCTGAACATCTATTGGCATGCAGCCTTGTTACAATGTCCCTCATGACTTAGAAGCTATTAGCAAGATGCAAAGCCTTTTCTATTGCTTTTCCTCATTTCAGAACATCAGGCTGACAGTACCAAGAGGTGATAGATTGATTTACCTGCTCCATTTCTAAAGCATTTATCACTAAGTCTAGCCATTGAAATATAGCTTGTGTCTCAGTATTTTGAAGAACTAAGCATTATAAAAGAAGCAATTTCTACCAAGAATCTCTTCTGGTTATGTACAAAGCAAGTTCTGGTGAGGAGCTGCAAATTTTATATCCTTTTGCTAACAGCTTTCAAATAATTACAAAGCCTCCCTTTCAGAATTTTTACTACTAGAGCACCCATTTGCATCTGGATTTTGAAGCCCATTTATTTTGTTTTATTCATCATTCAGGCTGATCCAGTGGCTCAGCAACATGCTACAGTTCTCCTAGATGATGGTTTTTTATACCAGTGCTTGGAAAAGGAAAGAACAAAAATAACTAACTTAGTTTGCTAGTACTGTTTCTATTCATCCCAGTTTCTTCATTAGTTTGTTTACGTATCTTTGCCCTTGGTAATTTAAGACCTAATATGCTTTGAGCAACCTGGTCTAGTGAAAGTTGTTGCTGCCCATAGCATGAGGGGTTAGATTAGATGACCTTTAAAGGTCCCTTCCCACACAAAGCATTCTACGATTCTACGATAATAGAACCAGAGTTTGGCAGCTTCTAATACTTTGCTTAGCTAGAAAGAAATTAGGTTTCTGGAGTTTCAAAAGGATTACCCATAGTTAAACTGGGAAGTTGAAGGGGAAAATAACCAGCTTGGAAGCATTAAATTTTAAAGGCAATGTATTGCAAGCTAATATAAAAATCACTCAGAGGATATTTGATCAAGAATGCACAATGGAGATAACAATATAATCTGGGAGAGACAGTAAGACAGTACTTCTAGTCTGTGATCTGTTATTTATAAGGAGAAAACATGGTCAGTGTGCAGTCCTTAGGTTCCTGGCAGAAACTACAGTTTCCTTGTTACATACGAAGGACTAAATTGTGTGTTTTCTGAAAGCTGTGAACATGTTAATTGTCTATTCCAAGAATAAACCCAGAAACTAGACTATGTTTTGAGGTTCCTAGTTTTTCGCTGTTGTCTCTTCATTTCTAAATGCTCTAAAATGAACCCTATCCTGCCCTGAAGATGTATTCAGCTTCTCCAGGTAGGGCAGGAGTTCAAAGGATAAAAAGCTCCTTTCTCACAAGACTTTCAGAAGGAGACAAAGCACTATGACTGGGGGAAACATTTTTGCTATACACAAGGCGTTTTTTCTCCATAAAATAATATATATTGTATTAGTTACAGGCATCATGACATCTCAAAGGCCATTTAGAGGAGTATTTTAGTCTTATATTAGTGGTAGTCTATCTCTTCCTATGAGAGACTGCAAGCTAACCAATTCAGGTATCTTTGCCAGTGATACTTCCTGTCCAGATTTCCTTACTTCCTTGTTCTAAAGGGACACAAAACAAACTTAAGACTTTAACAAAGACTTTAATGTCTACTTTCAGATAGACTGTCACTGAGAATTGAGGCAACAATACTGGAATATTTTTATAGGGAATTAGGTAAGGTGGATGCTTCTGGGGTGCAAAAATTAGATGCCATATAACAGAAGCTGATGTTGAAAGGAAAATCAGATAGAATATGATTAGTGCAAGTTAAAAAGCAGAAAATTTGAAATTTAAATGGAAACACCTGTCTTCAACAAATAAAAAGAAAAAATCTTTACAAAGAAATTTTAGATATCTTAACAGAGAAAGCCTCACTTTCCAAAATTTTATGCTTTCAGTTTGTTCCAATGTGTTGTGACCTATAAGAAGAAAAACATAAGAAAGAATAATTTTGTCACTTTAGACATTCAGTTATTACAAGAAAAAGCAGGGGAGGTCCAGCTCTCCCACAGTGTAACTACAGAAAAACAACTGTTCAAAAAAGTTTTCTTTAACCTAGGGTTTTAAAACATAAAAGAAACTGATATGAGGTAAATATCAGTTAAATAGTTATGATGTATCTAAATTACGAAATTTTAAAGCTTTCACTTTAATTCTTGTTACATTGGATCTATTTACATCCAGTCCAGTTTCCATCCCCCTCTTTTTCTAGAGAAATAAGATTTTAAAAACTGTGCACATACTCTAAGCTTAGATTGAAGCTGAAGAAGGAAAGGGAAAAAAATGTGATGTTGAAATCCTTTTTACCAAAATGATTGTGATGCATCCATTAGATCTTGTAACAAGTAACCCTCTACCTAGCATTAACAGAATTTTTCCTATGTACATAATTTCTTTGCTTACAACTACACCAAATTCTTGGGTTTATTTATTCCTCTGCCCTTCCCTAATCTTCCTAAAATCAGCATATACATTTCAAGTTTCTCTCATCCTTTATAATTCTTTCATTTGATTGAACTGAATTTTCCTTCTCTTATTTATTAGATTACTTCTACCTTTCTTCTCCAGTGATTCCCTTCTTATGCTTCAGTTCAATATATAAAGACAGATTTTTCCTAGGCAAAGTAAAACAACATTAATGAAGGAGTGATGGTACATTATATGGACAATAGCTCTGCTCACTAACTTTTTGCTTTTGGAGAACTGAAGTTGGAAGAAATGGTGGAAAATTTTGGTATAAAGCATACATAAAAAGTTGAGAAGTAGAAAAGTACAAATAGCATAGCAAAGGCAATTCTGAAGGCATGTCATAATTACAAGCTTATTAAAGTGACTTTGCTTTGAGTCCGAGGTCATTGTTTCAAACATTGCCATTGGTAGGAAGGCATGTTTTTGCTGTTATAACTTCTCTTGAAAACACTTCCTTTATTTTTGCTTAACTAACTGCAGGGACAAAGTCACAAGAGAGACTTGGATACACTAAGACAGTCTTGAGATTAAAAAATAATACCAAAATTGCTTGTAAATTGTAATAACAAATCATATTATCTCCCTGCCTAGTAAGTGGTAGGTAGTGCTGGGAAGATGCAGAAAGGCTGGCAGCTGGTACCTGGACCTGAATTTGGTTGCAACAGCCAGAGAGGGAGGCAGTACTCAAGGGAAATTTATTATAGCAAAAATCAGCCATGGAGAAAAGGAAAGACCACAGTTTTTGTTTGTTGTCCAGATGTATATTTGGAATAATTCAAAGAGGTGGAAATAAGAGGAGGAAGAAAGAAAATGAGTCCATCTTGTATTTTAACAGAGTAAAAAGCAATGTCTACTAAAAAGCAGAAATAAGATACTACGGAAAAGGTACAGCAGATAATCAACACAAGCAGTAAGGGCTGAGGTGCTTTTGGGTGCAGCTAAGTGCAAAAGTGATAAGTGCAAATATATCTATTGGGATGGAAAGAACTTAAATGCAGAGGCCCTAATTTCACAGGTTTTGACTTTCCAGTGGCAACAGGGAAAGAAGAAATAAATAAAAAAAATAATGAAATCTGGAGCAGATATCAACTAGTTAGGAACTGTACTCAGAAGGGAAGATAGAACAACATGAGAGAGACTTGGATTTTAGAATATGAGGAAATAAAAATGTGGAAGATCTATCCTAAATGAGATGCCAAGAGAAGAGTAAGTGAGAGAAGAAAAGGAAGAAATATAGAAAACCGTCTTCAGAAAAGGTCATGAAGGTGACTTTGGTGCCCACTTTGAGACTTTTTGTAAATGTGGTATGACAAGAAGACAGGGTCTGTATATGCAGGAGTACATAATGTAAGAGAAAACATATTGCCTGTCTCTGCAGGTTTGCTGAGAATTCGACCTGAAATAGTATTATTCTGAGTACCTCAAATAACAGAGGTGTGTACAAAAACCCCAAAAGCTATTAACATGATTGCAGTATGAACTGCAGTATGTAATTGAAACCTTGGTTGTTTAAGTGACTGCCTTACTAAGATGCTTACAACACTATAATTGTTCAAAGATGTTGAGAGGGACAAAACCCTAAACAAAGAGGAGGAATTGCATGGAATGGTACCAGTGATGTAAAGGAAAGTAAAGAGAAAATTACAGTGTGTGTTTAGACTGAGTTTCCAAGTGGAAGATGTCAGGCCAAGCAAAGAGTACAGGAAAATAAAAAATAAAAGTTGTGAATAGACTTAATGAATTCTGGTATTACAGAGGGGAATTCAGTTTTTGTATCTTCTCTGGCTTCATTTGAATTATGTTCAAAGTTTCAGGAAAGGTAAATCCTAAAAAATACCAGCCTACACTATATCTTAATATATTCTTCTTCTTTCCTTCACACAAAGTAAAGGCTGATCTGTATTTCCAGAAAGAATCTTGGTATTTCAAAGCTTTCTTAAGAATGCACACATCTGTTTTTTGCATACATTAGCATATATATGTATTTCATGCCTAAAATCCTGTTTCTGCATATTATTTCTTGTCCCACAACATGTTCAAAACCAATTCAAGTGTTTCTAGTTTGTTTGAAGCACTTCTGTATCTAGAAGTCGATGTTTGGCAACAGCTGTTTTTTGGCAAGACAGCTTCCTGCAATTTCAATCAGTCAGCTATGGTTTTGTGCATCTTCAGTTGGTGGTCAGTTTTCTGTCTTAGTGGTGATTATTTTTCTAATACCTGATTGTACAATCCCAGAAAACTCTCTTCAGTATTCTAAGACACCTGATGATGCAGTTAGGCTTCACTCAAGAAAGATGAAGATTTTTAAATCTTTTGTAGAGTATTCTCAAACAGAAGTAGCCAATTGTCTGAATGTAGATATGTTTAATTGCAATCTTTTTGGGTCTGCCCTACTTTCAGAATTCATGAGCTCCTACAGTTTATTATTGCAGACACAAGATCTACACTTTAGTCTCTCCATGCTGGTCCTGTTTCTGCTTTATTGTCTGGATTCTGAGAGTGAATTGACTGAATACCAAACTAGATCAACTCTCCTTTAAGACTGCTTCTGAGGAGGAAAGAAGCACTCTCTATTTTTATCAGTTTAACTATTTTTGATACAATAATTTAATTTTTGACCCAAAAAGTCAAACATAAGCTGTCCAGTCAGATAAGCTCATCATGGAGGGTAGACTGGCCAGTTATTTAGGAAAGCCATTAACAGCATGGCTGCAAGTTCAGTAAGCCCTTTTGTTGGCCTTGCAATTACTGCGGATTGTTCCATAGCCAGGTGCAAAATGCTGAGATTTATGACAGAGATTTTGTTATCCCTAATATTTGCTGGTATTTTACTACACAGTACAGTTTAAGCAAGGATGCCATGGTAGTTTAAGATGTCATGTACTCCTGACAGACCTACAAACTTAGAATCATAGCAGATGTGTTTATGCAGTAGTTCCTATTAGAGTCCGTACATTCTGCTAAACATCTGCCATAACAAAATCTGTCAACAGATAAAATTAAGCTGTTGCTTCCTCAGGGTATGGAAATGCATGGAGTTGATCTTACTATAAGTATACAGAGCATATTTTAAATGACTGAGACTATGAAGTGTGAAATTTTACAAATGAAGACAATTTCTTGTGTACTTTGTAAGCTATAACCTTATATTGCCCTTTTGTAGAATGAGGAAACATTGCCTTGTGATGCACTAAGTATTTAATCATTGCTTTCAATTGATCTTCATAACATTTCTCTAAGGACTTGAATCTCAGATCTTCCTTTTGCATGCTCTGCATGCCAGAACACTGGTGATTTCAAAAAAAATACAGCTCATTTGGATGTGAAGTCAATAGAAGATTGCTCCCTAACTGCCCTTCTATGGCAGTACAAAATGCTAGATTTAATTCCTAATTATAAACTGCTGCTTGAAAAATCCAGTGCTGTTTGTAATGCCAGACACAGCCATAACACAGTTTGGGCTTGTTTTAACTTTATGGGTACTCTGCTATGCTAGACTGAGAAATTCAGTGCCAGCTAAGATATTTCTTTGCTGTTGTCACAGTGATACAGGACTTTCAGGGAAAGTTTGGAATGCCTGCTCTGAAATAAGCGGCTGTTCTGGGTCAGTTGGCCACAGGATCAATTGGCAGGGCAAGAAAACGAGAAAACAAGAAGCTGTCCTCTTCATGCCCATGCTTCTCTTATTTAGAGCATTGAAGGATGAGAGCAGTAAAGGGAGACAGCACAGGTCCCTGCATGGGAGAAAGGGTTCCAAAAGCAGTCTGACTCACTCATACATATAAATATGCTCTATGCAACATGAAGGCATCAGCCACAGCGTCTGCATTGCAGTTCTCTTGTGTACCTATCAGATTTTCTCTGATTATATTAATGAAATATTGTAGGCCAGGCTGTAAGATTTCTAGAGTGAATTGCTACCATCCCAAAGACAAAGAATGCAGTTCTGTGGTGACTATAAGCATATGACTTCCACAGGTGAAACATATGCATCTAGATAGTAGAGATGACTTGATTTAGACCAGAAGAACTCCATAACATGGAGTAATGTAAATAAGCTTCCTTTTTTTTTTCCCCCAATAATACATTCTAAGTTATATTCAAACCACACAAGGAATTGATTTTTATATATGCTCTTGCAAAACCCAGTAGCAAGATGGTTTTGAATTGGAAACATTTCCTGATATCATTTTAACACTAGTAAGAAAGCAGCAAGACCCCATTAATATACATCCTTAAAGAGAAATTACAAATAGATGGTGTGTGAGGGTGAATTTCAATCAACAGTTTCATCAGTGTGATGGATATTCTATTAACAGTCTCATTTTCATCTCACTAGTTTTCCAAGTGAAAGAATTTACTGACCCTGCATATACTTGGTTGTAATGAGTCTTCATTTATATTTTCACCACCAAAATATCAGCATGATTAAATTTTAAAATGGCAGGGCAACCAGGTAATTTCTATCAGTAAAGAAAACTTCTAAAACTTTGGTCTACAAAAGTGACTGTAAATGTACCTTTTCCCTTCCCTTCCCTTCCCTTCCCTTCCCTTCCCTTCCCTTCCCTTCCCTTCCCTTCCCTTCCCTTCCCTTCCCTTCCCTTCCCTTCCCTTCCCTTCCCTTCCCTTCCCTTCCCTTCCCTTCCCTTCCCTTCCCTTCCCTTCCCTTCCCCTCCCCTAACCCTTCCCCTAACCCTTCCCCTAACCCTTCCCTTCCCTTCCCCTAACCCTTCCCCTAACCCTTCCCTTCTGTTTTTCAGTATTCCCATGAAATGAGGTTAATGCAAATTAGTCCATATAACTGAAATTAATCTATGCAACTAAATACCTGCAGTGCAATGCTGTTCAAAGCAAGGAATTAAATAGTGACACAATGTGATAACATTTTAGGGGACAAGAGTCATCTATTTATCTGTGTAAAACCCAATCTGGCCAGTTCTGGTGTTTCTGTCCCACTTTTCCTGGGCAGCTGAACAAATTTGCATTAGTGAAGTATAAACTGCAAACCTGTGATGAGAAGAGGTTTGTTTTGTTTTCTGGTAAGAGGCTCACTAACAGCAAAGATGTCTAAAGCACAGAACTGGGCTGGACACGTGATTTCATTTTATATGTGTGTGGGTTTGAGAATACCAATTGATCACATTTAATTTGCACTATCTTCCTTTGCAGCCTTCGACACTAAAAATGCCTATGCATGTGCATACTTATGTTATAGGAGGGCAACCCATGCACATGAGTGACAGTATTAGTCTCCGTAGGAGAGGTGGCAGTCTGGCACAAAGGGGTTAAAATTTCTACAAACTAGATCTATTACCAAATTATATGAACTCACAGAAAGACACAAAGAATGATCTGCTGACTGCTGACGATGCCAGTGTGTACTGTGCCCACTAAGATGTCTTTTTGATTAACCATAGTCCTTTGAAGTGAGATTCTCATTAGGTTTATAACCTATTTACAAAACCATGGCATTGTTTTTGCAATTCTTGGAGAGCAAAAGAACATGACCCAGAAAATACATAGATGAAGTAGAAGCAGAAATAAACTTAGGGAGAAGGACAAGTGAGAGAAAGTTTATTCCTGGAGGTTTCCCAAAGTAAAATACATCTTTTTAGGTTTACTTCAAAAAACCTGGCAGAACTTTGTAGTGAGATGGCGTTTTCAGCACATTTATTTGATTATTTTTTTTCTCCTCTGCATGGAACATAGAAGAACTCTATGGATGATTCAAAGTATGGAAACAAGAAACTACGTTTTCAAAGTGTTGCCTCAGTAGGATATTGAGACAATCATACACTTAAGGATAAAGCAACTTTGAAAAATAGTGTTCAAGACATTAAATATAATGTTGAGACTCCACAGAAGCTGTATTAAAGTTGCCTTTGTTAACTCCAGTTGTATTATATTTATTTTCACACAGAAGTTCTTCTTTTCATGATTATTTGCTATTGTAACTATGTGTATATGTTTATAGAAATACGTAATTAACAAATGTATATATTGTCCATAAACATATAAACCCCTCTCTCTCTGTATATAGTATGATAAAATAAAAAAATACAAATATACACATATTTGCAAACAGTAACATGATATTTAAACACGGTAATATGAGTTTAATTTGTACCATCTGGACAATCAGATGATAAAACATAATGCTCAGTTATCATCCCCTTAAGCACCTTGTATTCATGATCCAGTCACATTAATCACATTTTGATATGATACATTTACCAAGCAATCTAAGCCAAATCTTTGTTTTACTGTGTAATTATGGACAATGCATCTATTAATGAGGTTTGTTCCATTCACTTGTTTCTTTTGAGAATGCTGTTAATGCTTAAAAGGTGGTGGTGGGCAGTGATATGGGAATTACCATGACTTAAGCAGACTCGTGAAATATTAGCAACAATGGCAAAGCTTAAAATTCTAGACCTTTTCCTTAATTTTACTCTTTCTTAATGGATCAAAACCGTTACCGGTTTGTACAACAGTTTTCTGCCCATTTTTCTATGTCAGAGAATAATTTGACTTTAAAATGTTCCCTTTTCAAATAATATGACTATTTAAAGCATTAGTAACAATTTCTTGTGTCCCTTTGGGGAAAAAAATAAAATTAAAAAAGGTTATATTTTTCCTATAGCAAAATTGTTGGTATGTAACTACTGTCTAAGCAAAACATGTTGTGAAGTTGTGCATCTTGTCATAATAAATCATCCCCTGAGTAGCTGTAGCTTTGTGTTTGGCTGGACTGAGGTCAAAGCACAGGGCTAAGTGGAAAGGGGCAATATGAGCAGCAAAAATAGCTGCAAAACACATCAACTGGCTTGCAGTCTGCAGCAGGGTTGCTCTGATCTGCTAACAAACACCTCTGAATATTCACTAGTGTTCATAGGATCTCATATTCCATCCCTAGGAAGACCTTCTTGGTGTCTGACCACTGAGCTTTGGTCAGCTATAGAGTAGTCAGGCAGTCAGACTACATGCCTGTTTTAAGTCTCTGGCAACTAGAACTATTCCATCCAATCCTATGCTGTGCTATGCTAAATAAATGTGTGTGCAAGCTGCTGAACCACATGAAAACAGGAAGTCAAAACCTTCTGGACATGTTAGAGTCCTGGGAAGACGCATCTGAGGCCCCAGTGAGTGGTGTGAAACAGTAATCCGGAGCACAAGACAAGAGGGGATACAGTGGGCAGGCCCAGATGCATCTGCTGGGGCCGAGCGCTGTGGGTGCGGAAGGACCATTGTGATGTCACATAGTGGTGGATTTTGATGTCACCGGTGGCAGATCCAATCCACCTAGTGAAGGACTATGATGTCACAAATGGCCAGGCATCACTTGCAGCTTAACTTTGGACATCTAGCATGGCATGCTGGTAGCTCTCAGTGTGTAAGTACAGAGCTCTCAGACAATTTTCCCTCTTTCAGGCAGCTGGGGCACCCAGGAGGTGTGCTCATAGCAGTAGAGGTGGTCTGGGAGGGGAAAACTCACCTGACAGAGCTGGGAAGGTTTCCTTCAGGGTGACCTTGGCATTGTTTCCACCCTTCCTCGGGCCAGCTGATGACTGTGGCCTCTCTCCCTCTTCTTGTGTGACACCCACAGTTGCAGCGCTGGTTGAGAGAGAGCAGCTCAACACTCCAAGCAAGCCTGAGTGACCCTCCTGCCAGACAAATTCGAGCACTTCACACCTCCCTCTGTACAGGACATGGCAGGAGCGCTGCAGAAAGCATGGGGGAGAGCACCTCTGCTGCAGGGGGCAGTGGTCTGGGCCAGCCACCCCAGGCCAGGCCGCTGAAGGCAGCAGCAGGCTCCAAGTGCCCCATCTGCCTGGGAGACGTCAAAAAGCCAGCCTTTGTGGCCTACTGCATGCACCAGTTCTGCTTTAGGTGCATCCAGCAGTGGGCCAGGGGGCGAGACGACTGCCCCGTGTGCAGGCAGTCTGTGGAGCAGGTGCTGCACTCCGTGCGAGGGGACGATGACTACGAGGTGTACGTGGTGGGCCTGCCCGCCTGCCTGCGCAGGAGGACGGCCACGGACAGGCCTCGCCGCCGGGCCCTGCAGTGGCGCTACAACCTGCGCAGGCGGCCCGCCACCAACCCGCCCGCGGCTGCAGGGAGCGAGCCCACGGGGACTGAAAGGTCCCAGAGGGAGGAGGCAGCTGCAGGGCCCTCCAACACCCCATCCCAGCCGGCTCCCACTCCCAGTGCTTCTCGGGAGCCAACCCTGCTGAGGGCAGGCGAGCGCACGGCTGGCCCTAATGGTCCTCCGGACCCGCACGACAGCAGAGAGTAGCTGCTGCCCCTCTGCCATTGGCAATAAACAATGTGGTGAATGGAAAGGAATGCATGACTGTAGCCTCTCCCTCTCCCCCAGTCTGAAAATCTTGACTTTTTGACGCACTGAGCAAAGTGGTTCAGATAGGTATCCTACAAAGTGAAAGGGGAAGCAACATACTCCTCAACAAACTTCTTGATAAAAATACAAACTTGATTAAGATCAGAGAAAATATGTCTATTCATACCTTGAATCATACATATCTTAAATAAAAAACTAACCGTGGTGCCCTTTTCCAGTATTTCGGTCATAGTGTACTTTTGTAAAACCAAGCCAGAATATCAAGGAAAACCACATTACTCTAAAAACAGGGTGGAAAACTAATGTCAGGAAATACACTTTATGTTTGGCTGAATCTGAAAACTAGGAGATGTACATATGACAGCTGATCCGCATTGGACAATTTGAATTACAGGATGATTCAGATACTACACGATATTTCCTTACTAATAGAATACAGTCACCCAAGAAATTAGAAAATGGCTTTTGTTTTGCATGTCTCCCAGTAATAATAACATTAAGCACTCTGTTTGTTAAGTGTAATTAGTACAGAGTGGAGTTTTATACAATAGTAAATGGTAATATAATTACAGATGCAAGCTGTCTCCTAACACATAATTAAGTCAAATTTCATATGCAGGAGAGTTAGTATTATGGTTGATACGTATTCATAAGCAGACACACTTGATGTCATCTCTCAGCTAAAAACTAAAGGAAAACTAACTGTGCACATCCCTCACAATTACTTATATTTGTCATTAATCCAAATTGGATATTTGTAATCTTTTATTCCCAGCTAATATAACTTTGGTCCTTTTAATTCTACATTTGAAAATAGACATAACTCCATTTTTAAGTGATTTAAGGTCATTATACATGTCCAAGTTTCAAAGAACTTGTTTTATGAATAACATTATAATCAGAGATACATTAAAAGAGAGATCAGTCTATTGCAGGCCAGACTAAATAGACAAACTGCATTAGGGTCAAGAAGTCCTTGGAGCTGTTACTTAGTAGCTGGGACAGTATTAGGGCCAGTATCAAATATGCTTTGCCCTGATCTGGTTAATGTATGCTGTTCCCACCAGTTCTGTCCCTTCTGTCTATTGCTAACAAAAAAAATGCTCTCATTCTGTCTCATTTTCTTCTCCAAAAATGAAATAATATAGACCAAGAAAAAAACAGGTCTGTTAAGAGATAACTGATGAAAAAAAAAAGGAGAAGTGTAAGAGGCTAATTAATAATAATAACAACAACAGCAAGAATAATGAAGTATAGACCGAGAACTGGAGGCTGGTTCAAGGAGTGGTGGTGAAAAGAAGCATAAGTAATTCCATATTGTGCAATTGAGACCCTGGCTCTGTTGGAAAATTGGTCCTTGGGATTTTTGGAGTACATACACAATGAATCTGTAGGACCACTGTGTGACAGACACATCTACAGTACAGTAGGAACAGATGGAAAATTTTGTTTTATAGTTGGCTATAAATATTTCTTCTTGTGAGGACAAATCTGATGTATTGATCTCTTTTGCAGTTTGGGAAAGTTAAGCCTGAGAAGGGCAGCTTGGAGGCAGCCAATTTTAATTCAAGCAATGCTTAAAAAATAATGATAACGTTTGGATTTGTAGGACTCCTTTCTTCGTGATCCCAGCACATCTGGAGCAGAGTAGTTTTGTTCTGCGAGCATTTGAGTGTCTGAATTCCACAACAGCAAAGATGTGAAGATTCGTTATTTCAAAGCAGAACAGGCAAAGCAATAAAAGGCATTGATTTTACATCTGCTTGGCTATTCAGACTGAAAATGCTTCTGCAATCATCCAGTTAAAGAAAGCATTAGCAGATGTACCTGCCAACCACAGTTATTCAACTGAATCAGGTCTGTCAAACTCTGCATCAGATCTCAGCATTTTTTTCTTTGAATTCTTTTACTTTAGTTTTTAAGACTACAGATAATCTCATTACACCACTTAACTTGATTGTGTGTGATCCATATTACAGACTGATTTATAGGCTGTTTCAAGGACAGATGAATAATGCATTGGTCAGTAAATCTGAGCCTGAGAGCAGGTTCTTAGGCTAGGACACAAATTGAGATTCTTTTCAAAAACTGTTTAGTTTTTTTTAGTGAAATCATGGTAGGTAAAATTTAGAAACAAAATGAAACTTTGGAGAAGACACCCTAAAACCAGAAAAAGACTTAAAAAAAAGTAAAAGTATTAAAAGAAATCTTCACAGATCTCACAGAGAAGGATGTGGAAATGTAGATGTGCAAAGAAATAAGGTCAAACACAAATAATTGAGTTTACTAAAATTATCACCAATAACATTGTGACAGCCTTCAAGATCTCATTTCTATTCTTATTTCAGTATGTCTGTTACATCAAATGTAGCTGTTTCAGCACAGGCTCATTTCCTTATCTGTTCATCAGCAGCTCTGCTTTTGGGACAGATACTTCACGATTACACCAGCATTACAGCTCAGCACTGCGTGGCTTGATGCACAACCTGCTTGTGACCCACACCCTGGAGTCTTTTAGCTGGCATGTGACACACACATAACACATAAGGTTATAAAAGCCCCAAGAGCTCCTGAGACCTCTTCAGATCTTGCTCTTGAGAGCTAAGTGTTACTTCTCATCAGCTCTCTCAGTCCAAAATTGTGGGACAGCTATAATTAAAAGTACGAGAGAAATTTGTTCTTTCAAACGAGATAAAATTTAAGCCGAAATTAATCCTGTATTCTATTAATAGGTATCATGAGCTAAGGTAAAATTGTTTCAGGCCAAAGCTCAGCTACAATTACTGCAGCAGAATACACCTGTCTGCTAGGATAGGTGCACCACTGTCTGCCTTATGCTTAGAAAGCTGTAAATGTCTGAAGACCTTACTTTCCTTTATTGTTTGTATCATCCCAAGTGTGGTGACTGTGACCAAAACTTGAATTGCTACAAAAATAAATGGTAAACATAGTAGTTGACAAAAGAGTAAACAAAAATAATGTGATATATTGATCATGTGTTAGGAGGAGAGTTGAGGAGGAAAGTTGTGTCTTCTAAGTCATCTAGTCAGGGAAAAAAGATGAAGGAAGACCTAGTCAAGTGCTGCCTTTGATGCATAGTGGGAGGAAGAACGTTGGCTGGCAGGAGCAAGCCCCCAGGGACTGAAAGACCCCAGAGGCAGGGCAGAGCTGTGGGGCCCTCCAATGCCCAATCCCAGCTGGCTCCCACACCCAGCACATCTCAGGAGCCAACCCCACTGAAAGCTTCCCCCTGACGGTCCTCTTGACCCACACAGTGGCAGAGTCAATGCTGTGGCCCCTCAGCATCTCTGTCTACTGCTTCCAACAAGCAGCTTGGTGCTTTCCAGGGCTTTTGTGTGTCAGGACCAAAGAGCTACTCACCACAAGGAATGCTTTCTCGTAAGTCTTAAGAGTTCTTTGAAGAAGCCTAAAAGCACATGGTATAATGGTAGTCCAGGGTATTAAAGGCCACCAAAACTCTGAAAGAGTTTGGAGGACAACCATGAAAGTATTTTAAACAACCTAAACTACAGAGAAATAAGAGGAAGTTTTTTTCTCACAGGCAGTATGAATTACCAACAGTTGGGTAGGAAGCAAAGGGTAGAAATAATGGTTCAGTTCTCATAATAGAGAGGAATCACCATGGGGAGAATTGCTTTTGCTTTGCAGCATCCTCTTGAAAAATCCAGCAAGTTGAGAGATGCATCAGACATCAAGGTTTGATAAGGATATAAAATTATTCAAACTTGTCAAAACTAAATCAACTGCAAAGAGTCGCAGAAGGCTTTTGTGATATTGAATGATTGAGATATAAAGCAGCTGATGAAATTTCAATTCAATAAATGCAAAGTCATGCATATGGGGAAAACACAGTCCTAACTTTATACACAAACAGATGATGATAAGCTTGAAATGAGATATTGTCAGTTAGGAGTCACTGTAGATAATTCTCTGAAAACACATTAAACTAATACAGAAAAACTAGAAGAGTCCTTCTGCTGGATCTTGGGAACAAAAAACATCCTTCAAGAATTAAGAAATTCATCCACTAATCCAGAGCTAAATAGGACTTACAAAATCCACTTGTGTATTCATTTTAATTGATGCTGAACCCAGTGAAAAATCATCTGGAATCACAGCTCGTGTTCTGCATTCTGGGTAAATGCTTGATTAGTTTAAATTTCTGTCTGTGATGCTTGGGAAATTTAGGGTAAATATCAAGCAAAAATTTTATTTCAGTCTAACTGCATAACGTAAGGCAAGCTGAATCCTGAGGACTCATGAAAAGTCTTCATTCCAAAATACCAATGGGATTGAGAGGGCTCCGTACTGGCACATATGGTAGGACAAAAACTGGTGGCAGCCTATTTGACTCTGTGCCTCTGACAAGGGATAGCAGCCAAAGATGCATCTTAAATTCTGTCCTATCAATTCTTTCACACAGAGCAGCACAAATCTAAGTATACGTCCACAATAATTCACTTTAGAAAAAGAAGGGCTGCTTTCTCAAGAATCCTCCCCTTCAGAGGTCTGTGTTTCTCCCCATGTTACAAGCACAACACACACACAGAGCTGCTTGCATTTTGATCGTTCTAGTGTTCCCAAATGCAGTGTAGGGGTACTCCTGTGCATACACTTTGCCCTTGCTTTCTCCCAAACACTGAGCAGAAGCTTGAAGTGTATTCTGGTATTCTTCCCATATTGTTCCTTAGGGAAATTGAAATGAGCATCAAGACTATACTGAGATTTCTTGAACGTCAGCTTTTGTTTGTAGAACTGTTTTACCTACTTTCTCTTGCCATATGAATTGCTTGTATTCAGGGTAGAACCTTGGAGTTAAATTGGAATTGCAATAAAATCTTATTATTTCTTTAATTTAAGGACCAGTCTGTTCCTTTAAACAGCTTTTCTTAATTCCAGAAGTGATTTTAAATTTTTAAATTTTTAATTTTTAAAATTACATTCTGGATCAGGATATTCAATTTTTTTTCAGAGTAAGAACTTAATCTTTGTCTCTTTTAAAAAAAGTGATATAGCAAAATGTAAACAAATGGGAGCATTCTGAAAGTAGACTCAACTGCAAGAATAAAAGAGATCAAAATGAAAATGATGCAAGTCTGATGCTACATAACACAGAATTAACAGTTCTTTAAGGAAAGGTCACAGACATTCAACAGTATGATGTTGCATAGGTATACATTTTATACTGGGAGAAATTATTACGTAAAAGGGTTGCAGAGTCTCTTCTGTTGCACTATATTAAAACACTGTAGAAGAGGAAACAAATGTATACAGTTTTTGTCTGAGACAAGTGTGTGGCACCCTGTGACAGTCTGTGGCTCCTCAGACGTCTCTACAAAATATCTCCATATAGAAGGTTTCCTTGGACAATAAGTTGTAGTAGAAGGACATGGATGAGATGACAGGAAGAACTGATAGGAAGAGCAAGTTCTGTCTGCTTGGCACAAGTTTTTGCATATAGAGGTAAAAATAATAAAAAAAAAATGACTTAACAAAAATGCGTAGATTTTGCCACTATGAAAGGCTATCAGAATTGAATGTTTTTTTTTTATTCATACAAATGTCATTTTGGCCAAAAAGAATCTAACAAAATAGATAATTTAAACTGATCTTAAAATCTCATATTCATGGTACAACAAGCTACCATGGAAGAGCAACAAATTCAGCATAGACCTATTGAGCCAACTCTCAGTTGTTGTGTACAACTTTGGCTAACACAGCTTTGAGCACTTCATCTGAGGAGTGATCCCAGATGCATTTCTTTTAGATAATATGATAATAGAAATATGGATCCCAGTCACATGTGGATATACTGGGCATTACATGGAAAAAACGCTAGGTGTAGTGTGATTTTGAGAAAAGCAAGTACTCCTAAAAGCAAGTGCTACAGCATTTTCTGGGGAGACACTGACCTATGCTCAGCAGTCAGAGAATCAGCTGGAGATAGACACCAAAATCTATTAATCCAGCCAAGTGAGTTTTCTGGGCAGCTTATCCATTGACTTCCTTGGAACTAGACACAAACCCCCACAGACAGCGCTGTCTTGCTGCCTTCTTCCCTTGCCTCCTCCTAGTAGATCCAGTGCTGCAGCCTTCACCTGAACCAGGTCTTGAAGTTTTCCAATAGCTAGATGGGCAAGCAGGGAGGATGAGGTTGATATTTGATTAAGGAATGTTGAAAACCTTTATTTTTGCTGAAAAAGGCAAAGGCAGCTGAATGTTGGGCTCAGGTACTTATAGGCACAAGTAGCTACAGGCACAGATAGGTACCTACAAGATTAAATGAAAAAAAAATAAAAAGGAAAGATTTACTTACCGTTAATCAGAGTCAACAGGCAAACCAAGCAACATCAGTCCAAATACCACTCAGAATAAGCTAGAAGCTAAAACCGACTATCCACTTCAAATATTAATAGAAATGTTATGTCTTGCCTTTACCTTCAGGCAGAAGAGAAAGAATAAATACAACTTCTTGATAACCTGTGACAGCCTGACCCTATCAAAGCCAAGTAACACGTACAGCAATTGTACTGCAGGCTGAGCATTTAGGTCTATTGAAACCTGTGTTCAAACCACAGGCCATTGCACACCAAAGGTTTCTTCTGATTGTGGATCACAAAGCTTTTTATGTTAGGCTATAACTCTTACATCCTAAGAGCAGTATTTTACAACAGCTTTTGCCACACTTTAAATTTTATTATCAGAATTTGCAGAGGAATCAGAAAAGAAAGATTAGTACTTTTAGTGCTGTAATACCCATTCTGCTGTTTAAATTGCTGTTTTATTTTGAAACTGCTATTTGAATAACATGGTCTGTGGAAGGTTATGAAATATGGATGGGGAAAAAAATATGGCTACTGTATTCAGCTCTGGGGCCTCCAGCACAAAAAAGACATGGACCTTTTAAAGGTGCTCCAGAGGAAAGCCATGTAAATGATGAGAGGATTGAACAGCTCTTCCGTGAAGGAAGGCTGAGAGAGATGGTGTGCTTTAACATGGAGAAGGTTTTGGGGAGAACTTATTGTGACCTTTCAATGCTTAGTAAGGAACATGGACAGGAACCTCTTAATATTACCTGTAGTCATTGCACAAGACCTGAGTTTTAAACTGAAAGAGGGTGGATTTAGATCAGATAAAAGGGAGAAATTCTTTACACTGAGGATGATTAGATGCTGGAACAGGTTGTTCAGAAGAGTTGTAGATACCTCATAGCTGGAAGTGGTCAAGGCCAGGTTGGTGTGGCTTCGAGCAACATGGTGTAGTGGAAGATATGTCTGCCCATGGCCAGGAGTTGGACTAGATAACCTTTAAAATTCCCTTCCCAACCCCACTATGATCTGTCTATGAATGTGTGAGTCTGAAACATTCCCTTGCAGGGAAGGCATGTGTGGGTTTGGGGGAGATCCAGCAGATGGTCTGTAAACCAGAAAGCTTTTCTAGTTCTTTTCTTCACTTTTTGGCAAAGAAAGTATAGATATCTCACATATGTCAGGTCTTTTTCATAAGTTTACATGCAATATAATTTCCAAATATTTTAATAATAGAAATATATTAGTTTTGTGACATATTTGAGCCCAGTCCTCATGTTTCTGTCCTTAGTTACTGCTGTGCTCCAGGAGGCAAAGATTTTGTTGCTAGCAAATCACCATGCAATCAAAATTTTCCAAATAAAACCTTTCCTTTGAAAATAAAACATGTCTATTAGAGGAGACATTTACTTTTTAAAATTTTCTTATTCAGTACCTGGCCTTTCAGCAAATGCCTGTTTACTGGAGACTGCTTCCCACGAACTGGTTCTGGTATATAAGACATCACCACCACTGAGTTGGTCATCAGAGCTAACAAATATAGGAACTCTGCAAGCCTTATTTGACACTGCAATAAAAATTTATCAGAATGCAAGAAATTTATCAGGATGGAAACACACTGAAAAATAAGATAGAATGTGGGTTTAAAGTGTTATACCTGTCATCAACGTTTATTCCAAACTGAACATTAATGGTGACTTCGTGTTCAATAGCTGCAAGATCCATTTACAACACCTAAGTCCACCTCTCTCTAATATTTTAAAATACATTTTTATTGAAAAATTAAGGTAATTCACTGCATCATAAGGTTTTTGTCTAATGATTTTCAGTGTAAAAGACCTTCAGTTAAGAGAGTTCTCTAATAGTCCAAGAGTTCTTTAAAGAAATAAAACCCTAACCATTTCCTTTTAATCAATGTCATTAGAGCATTTAAAATCACTACTCAGTTTAAATTAGGTAATTTTCCATTTTCAATACATAAAAATTATCACATTATGGATTGTTTTTAGTGCAGAAACACTTTCCATTTTTGCTAAGAAATAGCAGGAGAACTTTATAGTCTAAAGAGCAGTTCAAATAGTGCTCTTTAAATGCATCTATAAACTTCTTTCTTTAAGGACCTGATCCTAAATACACTGTCAAATTCATGTGGGAATAAATGAGAATTTAAGAACACTATATAGAAGCAATAGTGTATAATGACTTCAGATGAAGCAAGAATATTGTATATGCAGTTTTCTCTTTCTGTTGGACCAGAGGGAAACTCAGTTCAATTTTGTCTTGGTGTTCACAGCCCTATTTCATCTGATTGCAATAACTGCTCAAGGGTCATAAAATCATTTGATAGGGAAAAAAGCCTCATTCACCTCACACAGATTTCTGTGCATGATATCAATAACAGGAACATTTCCAGCAGATGGGAAATGATCCTTTCCCTCTGCTGATATAACCAGGTCTGGAGAGCTGTGTCCTGTGCTGGACTCCTCAAGAGGGTCATGGGCACACTGGGGCAAGTCTTGCCAAGGGCCATGAAGGTGGTTTAGGGATTGGAGCATCTGTCCTACAAGGAGAGGGTGAGAGAGCTGGGTTGTTCATCCTGGATAAAGTATCAGGGGTATCTTATCCACGTGTATAAATAGTTGTCTGTTGGGGAATAAAGAAGACAGACTCAGACTCTTCTCTGTGTTGCCCAGGGAAGTGGGCAAAATTTTAAATACAGAAAACTCCATTTAAACATTAAAAAAAAAAATTAAAAAACTTTGATGAGGCTGGTCAAATACTGGAGCAGATTTTCCAGAGACATTGTGGAGTCCTTGTTCCTGGAGTTATTCAAAACCTGACTTGGCATGGCCTTGAACAATGTGGTCTATCTGACCTTGCTTTGAGCAGTGGGATTGGACTAGAGGATCTCCAGAGATGCCTGGCAACCCCTGCAATTCTGCAGCAATACATACAAATCAGAGATGACTTGAACCTTAGTCCGTTAAAAGTAGGATTCATCCCTTACAAAGGATAAACAGTCACTGTTATGTTGAATTCAGAAAATTCAACAGATGGGGAGTGGGAACTGCATTACCCATCAAAACTGTAGATCAGAACATATTCACATTTTGAATTAAATTTATACAGTTTACTGGGCAGCCTGTATTCCCCCCCCCCCCCCCCCCCCCCCGTAGAAACAGGAAGTAGATGCAGAATTAGGGAATTTCAAAAGGGAATTAAATACAAATAAATTTATTTATCTCAAATGCAAGATTCTAGGAGGTTTGTCTCTTTAAAATATAGTAAATATCTGAATCACAGTGAGAAGGAAGGAGAACAGAAGGTTTTGGAAAAAAAACCTAAATCCCCAAACAATAGCCAAAACACCCCAAATTCTGAAATTACTCTGGATGTGTTCAGCTGCTCCAACGGAAAAGATTGTTTCAATTGAATTTTTCTTTTATTTGTGAAACTCCTAGACGTTACAAAAAATACTTTTAAAACTAAGATTATTGCCTTCCCCTCCTCAAGGGAAAATAGGAAGCAATGTGCTGCCCAGGGACATGCCTCCTCCAGCTGGTTTGGCACAAATCTACTGTGCAGTAGTGTGGTAGAGCTGACTATAACCTACAGCTGCTAAAGCTTGCTAATATTTCCTGGAAGCATTTCTCTCAGCAATTGGTGTTTGCAGCTATAAAGAGCTCTCCATTCTGACCCCTCAGAGACTGTTCTCATGCTTCCCTGCCATACCCAAAGTCACCAGTGTGCAAATCACATCCTATCATCTTGTGGCCCACCATGGCCAGATGTCTTAATGTGGCAGGAGAGTGCTGAGGGCAATTGGTAATCTCTAAATTTTTTTTCTGTAATTAGTTAAAGAGAATATATTTTATACAATTGGTACAATTAGCCTGCACTCCAGTATCACATTGATGTGGAGATAGATAACACAAGACGAGCAAGGGGAGAGTGCTTTCACTGTCTTGCAAACATTTCCATGGTTCACATCCCTTTCCAAGAATAGGGCTGTCTGTCAGGTGCTCAGAGACTTGAGGATAACCACTGCCATGCTGTAGAAGAAGCAAATATAAAGGTAAGGCCATAATTATATATATAAACTGTAGTGCACTGCTCCATGGAAACTGCCAGTAGGTTTCCAAGGCAGCCAAATCAAGAACAAGGCTATAAAAGAGTGAAGTACAAAGAACACCAACTTACAGCTTGATGTGCTAAGAGGTAAATTTTGGAAAGTGCTTAAGCCCCACTGGAAGTCAATGACAGTTGTGCTCTTAACTCACTGAGGACTTTCCAAAAAGCCCAGCCAGAAGCACTATTGCTTGATGTGCATGACTGATTATTCTTTGTCTGCCACAGCTACTTTACAGCTGCACTTTCATTCTGCGCTGTGCTGTGCTCTGGGGCTGCTTCTGTCTCTTCCCTCTCCCACAGGCCCTGTTCTTCAGGGGACTATTATTCCTCCTCCTCCTCCTCCTCTTCCTCTCCCCAGCCTCCACGTAGCTTTACATCAACCCAACAGCCTGGTAGTTGTGTGACCTTTCCAATAGCCAGGAGTGTGATGCCAAAGAAGCACCTGCTCTTGGCACCAATGACCAAATACGGTTTGGGCCAGGTATGATCCATTCCCATCCCTCGTGAAAGGCAGGTATTTCTTCATATCAGCCTGAGCTGGCAAGAAAGAGAAGGAAGAACCACGCACTGTGAAAACTAAGGTGACCCCTAAGAAGGGCTCTGAGGAAATGAAGAAGAAAAGCTTTTTTCTAAAAGCAACGGTTCCAGAGTAGCTGGTTGTTATTTTGGAAGCTGGTCTACCAAAATGAACTGACTTTGAGCACAGTATTGCTTTCCAAGCTTTCATCCTTTCCATTTACATTATAAGAAAACAAAACAGTCCAGCAGAATTTGTCTCAGTGTGCCAGGGTACCTGACATCTCAGTAGAAGCTGCAAGCAGCCTACAAGCGCTGGTATTTCTTATCAAAACAACTGGAAAATGTCAAAACAATAACAAGTCTTCTAGAAAAAAGTACAAATAAGGATGTAGATTTAATATGAAGTTAAATCATCTTTGTAATGAAAACATGCACTAAGTGATCAATAAGATTATTAACCTCTAAAAGCAGCAAACAACCCCCCAAATACAATAGATTTTTCATTAATTTCATCTGGATGGCCGTAACCTATTCAATAGGAATAGTCTTCCACTCACTTTTTAAGACTTTGGCAATGAATTACAAACAATAAAGCTAAGGCATGATATAATCAGTTATATGAGCCTTTTTTACCCCCTTTTTATGTTTGAAAATATCCAGGTAGTGAAAGCTTCTCAGAGGTCCAAGTGTAATAAATATTTTATGGCAGTTGCCAAAGAAAAGTGTAGATCCAATATATTAACTGAAAATATTTTGGACATGGATAGAAAAATTTCCCTTTCCACTTCAACCAGAACTAGTTTGGTTTTCAGTACATTTGCCACTTCAGATGTAGTCTGAAAATAATGAATTCTAAAACTATATGCTCTCAGTATCTATTACAGAAATAAACATGTCAACTGTTCCTTTGATTTAGAGCATAACTAAGACTTAAAACTAGTGATTTATGTAGTTGATTTATAGTGAAGTCTTCTAGCTATGAAGAGACATTTTTTTCTTTACTGAGGAAGATAAATATCTATTTGTGTTCTGTGCTTCAAGTGCAGATTGATCTCTCTTTTCACAAAGTTTATGTGAATCCTCCTTCAGGACACTGACCCAGTGAAATCCCCAAGAGACAGTCTTTAACTACAGAGACATCATGCAGATTATCTTTTTGTTCTCAGATATGAAGATCTAATCATTTAATCATGAGTAATGCAGAAAGTAGCTAAAATCAGTAGGCTTGACTGGAGTCCTGGGAATCAGTGAGGGATGGTGGCTTCTCTTGTTGCTTTCAGTAGTGAGATTTGTTGTCCCAAGCTTTCATTTCAAAATGATTCAACTTATTTTCACAGTAATATTTTCTGAAACCTTTCTGGGGGAAGCTATGCTATGCTACACACATTTATTTCACTGTTTTTGAGAGATTTCAGAGGTAAGCTTTTAGTAAAAAATAAAAGTCAACAGGTACTATTCAGATTTTTTTTTTTTTTAATATTGTAAATAATAAAGAAACAACAAGCAACTTAAGAACTTGTAGTTAAGCCTCTGATCTTGTACCAAGGATGTTTATGGCAATGCCTTGCACATTTTTGTAACCTACTGCACTTGCAGGTTAAGATTATGCCCGCAATCTGTGGACTCAGTTTGGTCTGAAAAACAGATCCATTGGACAACTGTGTGAAATTCAGCCTGCCTGAAGACTCCTTAGACTGCACAGAATCAATGAAATAAACACCACTTGTGTCATAAACTGAATTCATTCTTATCTTTCACAAGGCAGAAACTCTCAGGAGCTATTTGAACACGGCAACTTTTGTTACGTGGGTGACAGATTTTCTGGGGAGAGGAGGAGGAGGCAAGGACAGAGACATGGAGCAAGACATGTTCCCTGTGAAGCAATGCTGAAGCTCCTTGGGACATGAAAAGTGCTACTGATCCCAGAAAGTGGGCAGCAAAATGTTAGTGGAAACCAACATGTTAGTGGAAATGAACAGACTCTTCTTGCCCCAAATTATAGATCTGCAACGCTGCACTCCTGTACCTGTTTGAATAAAAAATATTACCAGACTGAGGGCAGGAAAACATCCAGCCAGCAATGAACAGGAAAAATGGCCCTGGGACCGCAAGGATGACTTTTCTTCAAAGATGTTGAATGAGATCAGTCAGTTCACATGATGATTGACCACTGCACCCAAATGGGGAAAGCCTGCAGCACCAGAAAGGCCAGGCTATGGTTCACCATCCTGGGGGGACAGTCAAATGAGGTGAAGGAGATGGAGTCATGAGGAAGCAGGCCAAAGGAGCCTGATAAAATATGGGCTCCTCTATCACTGCTAAGCTACTTCAGAACAGGTTGCACTTTTCATACCTATATGTTTCTTTTGGGATTTGACTAATCACATCCTAAAGGTCTTATCAAATGAATAATCCCCAGTCTGGCTTTCTATGAAGGTTATATTCCCTGTTTCCACACTTTACCCTTGAAGTCTGATAAACTGCACTGATCCGGTAGAACTTACTTATAAATCTACTTCTTATTTAAAGTTATAACTTTCAGCAGGCTTTTAGTTCACTTTTTATTTTCAATTCTTTGCCCATCTTTAGATAATATCTTAGAGTTGTGATGAATTTGGCTGGCAAAGGAAACAGTCTTGTCTAAATTTTTAATACATTTACTTTGACCTTTTTCTTCAAGCACAGATAAGGCACTTACAGTTATCTCTTCTGTCATACATTATCATATTTTCAGAGAAGTAGTTTTGAGAAGCCAAGTCAATCATGATATTTGATTTCACTCCAGCACTTCTGTCCTGCATTTCTCTCTTTGTAGTGAAGCAGAATGAGATGAAGTTGTGGCAAATGTTTTAGCTTGTATTTTCTTTTAAATTATTCAATATGAGCTGGGGAATTAAGCACACTGTAAATGCAAACTGAACAAAGTATGTAGAAGCATCATACAGAAAATAAAAAATTTGGAAATAAAAGCCTCTCAGCCATTATAAAAGTTAGAGTCACAAAAGTCTGAAAAAACTCTTGATTTCCAATGTCTCATTTATTTCAGCTCCCTGGTACCACAGGATTTCTATTTTCTATAGAAATTATGTTTTTTAATGTGCTTTTTTTCCCATTAAATTTAAAAAGACATAAGCAAGGAGGTTTTTATAGTTTCTTTGAGTGCATTATTCGGCATTTTATTCTTCTCAAACTACTTCAACTATTTCTCATCTGATTTTTCTCCATATGTATTGAATTAATCATTTTTTCACTGCTTCTAGTACATCTTAAACCCCTGCATCATGTTTGTTCTCCATCATTAAATTCTTCCAAGTGTTGTTGGTTCCTCACTTCTTTCACCCTCATTTGTGATCAGAGAAATCTCTACATTTGAAACAAAATATCCACCACAATACAAACTCTGATTTTTTCCCCAACGCATAACGTTTTCCTGTGCTTCTCTCCCACTCTTTGGAAGCATCCAAAGCAGACTGAGTGCATTCAGGAGAGAAGAAATAGGAATAATGCATCCCTAAGAAAGCAAAGGGAATCTGGGGAGTCAATCATTTAAGTGGTGGCAAAGAACAATCCACATTTGAAATATATGGTGAATAAAGAGGCCAAACCTGTTTACTTGGTATAAAACAAACCCACCTTGTGTCACTATGTTAGGAGTAACTTGGAGCAGGGCCCTACTCCTGGTAGCATTTGGGGGTCTCCCAGAATGTCTCTGCTCCTTCCTGCCAACCTGATCTGACCCTGCTTATCCTGCGGACCTTCCTCAGTGGCAGAGTATCTGCAAACAGGATGCTGTGAAAAATCAATTAACTGCTGAAAGACTTTCAGCTTTGGGAACATGACAGGTATAATTCACTTGAAAAAGAGGTGGCCTGCTACTACAGGGTTCAGATCCTTGCTCAGGTCTATAGTAGATATGTATGTTGGGCAATTCAATACAAAAATAGATGCTTAAACATAGTCATGGATTTTTCTAGATTGCATACATTATAAATAAAAATCAAATATTTCAGTTTCTTGATTTAAAGTAGGATGAGTTACATCCTCAGAGGAATAATGAATTTGAAAAATACTTAAATATTATACCTGCAAATGAAGGATAGATTTTTTTCCATTATTGTCACAATGACAGCTGACTTGAAGTGTTTTATTGATTTCCCTATAGATAACTTTGAGCTGTGGAAGAAATTCACTGAATGTATTGTATCTTGGCTTATAAAATAACTACACGATATTGCAATGAGGGCCGAAACTGCTGCAACAGCTTGCAAAGTCTTATTTGGTCTGCAGAGCCTTCTTTGGGTCATAAAACCCCACCACACCCTTTGGATAGATCCCCATGGCCTCCAAAGTACTACCTAACTCAAGTGTTATCTTGCATCATGACTAAAGCATCATTCTCAGCTGGGCAGAATTTGGTTGATCCATTTCAGCACCAGACTTCTCCCAACACAGCTCATGACCTTTTTCTCAGAAGTTGCCATCTTAAGTGTGCTGGACATATGGAGGGACAGAGGCAGAATGAAAGTTACTGCTACAGAGTCAGCAAGCTGAAATATCCATGTGCTGCATCAGAAGCTGACAGCTCATATCTTACGGAGTACAGCATCCTGGTGATCCTCCTCACAACAGGGCACAGCTAACCTGACCTCTGAAGGATCCCATTTTTATGACCTCTCATCTCACCTGATGAACTACAAGAATTGAAGACTCAGCATGGATCCAACTCAGAATATTCTCTCTGTGCATGTGTTTATGTGTGTTCGAGTGTGTGTGACACATTAATGAAACCTTCATGGGTTTCCTGAGAGGAACACAGCTTCCCCTGTGAAACTATAGCACTGACTGCATGGCTGGCAAGTACTGTGACCCAGGATGCCCTCAGCACACTTAAATGGAGCTACTCATCTCAGTAATTTCCACTATTATTGAATATTTTGTTTATATTTGTCACCTATGTCACCAAGTCAGAGCCTGAGATGACTGACTGAAACACTGCAGGACAGGCAGTCAGTAGTAACTGTGGGACACTAAAGGGAAGGTTCAGACTCTTCAGAGAATTTGATGTAAATTGTTTTAATGTTTTAAAAGTGCACTCAAGCTTCTTCAGGAACCAGCTTGTCAAAAATTCCCATTTGCTACTGGTTATTGCAGCCTGCTGACTGGACAAAACTCAATTACCACACTGTTAAAGGAAAAGGAAGCAACCCTGGAACACACATCACCCTATCTTGTACAGCTCTATCCTTATCTTCCCATCCCTCTTTTTCATTCCTGCTTGTGTTTAGGAAGGAAACTAATATTTTTTCTGAGTGTAAGAAATGCTGACAAAAGCAGGTAAGGTGACTGGCAAACCATAAAATAAGTTTATTGTGCTTAGTAAAATGACCATCCTCCACTTACATTCGTTTTTCTATTCCTGTGGTATATTACCCTGAATACAGACAAATTGAATTTTAGAATATTTTTTTTTCAGAAGCTCATGGCACAATTTGTTCTGAATTTCTAGGGACTGACTCAGCACACAGCTCAGCAAAGTAAGGATGAAAACCTGTGGTGTTGAATTCATGCAACAAGATAATTAGATTAAAAAGACAGTGCAGACTGTTATTCCAGTGGCCTAGAGATAACTATTGGTTTTTAAAAAAACTACCTTCTGTGGTCAATGTTACTGCATTTACCAGTAGAAATTCTGTCTACCTAAGTAATATTCAAGCATATTTTCGTTCACTCACCTGTTTCAAATCTGCATTTGTGCCACTTACTGAACACTAAATCAGTTGCTGCTGCTCCCATCACAGTCAGAAGAGGCAAAATACAGACCACAAATTAAACAGGAAAGGGCATAAACTCCATTGGCCAAAGGACAGCTTCGCAGAGCAACAGCCATGAAAATGGTGAAAGTGATCTGCTGTTTATGTGCAAAGCATATAAAAAAAAAATAATATCTACTCTCCACGGACACTTGAGGTAGTTTCATACGGATGTTTGTTGTCCAAATAGAAAAGTTTGTTAGTTTTTTTTTTTTAATTACTTTTTATTTTCTGGTTTTTTTTCCCTCAGGTTTCAGCTGCATCATTGCTATGACTGCTATCTACTGTGTTCAGGAGAATTTCTATTAGCCTTGAAAAGCTGAGCTCAGTGGTGCTGTCTGTCTGCCACTTGCACTGTGCTTGCTCAAGCACCCACTGCCTGGAACTTACACCTGTCTGATCTCACTAGTTCAACACAGCAGCCACCCAATTTGTGTTATACACGTTTTAATGCAATCAGCTTAGAGCAGCTTTGGTGCTGGGTTTGCCTCGTTACTTGTTAATGGAACTTTATTTGCTGAAACATATGACCTAACAGTGATAGAAAATCTTAAACCTCAGCAAACACAGGCTTGAGTAATGAATACAGAGTCAAATAAATTGCTTTTTTTGGTGTTTAATCACCATCAGGAAGTTTTTGGTCCTGTGATCTGAAAGCTTCTTCCCTGTTGACTTTAACTCCCAATTACTTATGAGGTACCTCATCCTTTCACTTAAACTTGCTAATTAGAAAGCTCTTGCACGCCTCTTTCCCCCCCCTGCAGAGTGTCTAGAAGTTCCTTTGAACTTGAACATACTGTTGTAGGTAGCAAGGCAAAGAGCAGCCATATTTCTCTTCTCAGGCACTTTTATGGTACCTCTCCTCTTTCCTCTGACACCTCATGCTGGAATCACACCTGGAGGTCAGGATGAAGAAAATCTTAGAGGACACTCAGTTATCTAGTGGCAAATGGTGTCTCATGATGCCAAAGCCTCTACTGTCTGTAATATTTTCAAGAATCTGCTGTCCACTCTGCCTAATGTTATAACTGGGTTTAGTTGTATTCTTGCAGCTTAGTTAACAAATGGTAGAATTTCCATTTACTTTCATGTTGGCAGTTTTGAAAACAGGAAAATCTTTTGTATAAAATAGTCAAATAGAAGTATAATCTATGTTTTTCTACTGTGATTTCAAACATTCAGAATGACAGACCACTCTGTGGCCCAGCTTTAAACATGTTGTGTTGTACTTGGCACTACTCCTCCTGCTCTCTGTTTTTCTCATTGGATGAGGAAGAATTGACGGAATTAACATTTCATAGGCTGGGGTAAACTATGGCTCTGTGTTTTAGGACAGATCTGTAAGGAGGATAGATTTTAAAAGCCTCTCAGTGTAAACAGAGAATATTTTTAGTTTCAGAGCATACACCAAGGGGATGAATTTCATTTTGTGCTACTATATTTTCAGCAGAATCTTAGTACTGTGGTGCACCAGATGCTGATATTAAATCTACAAAATATATACTCAACCAGTGAAAGCCGTTCCAAGCTGATAAATATTTACAACCACTTACTTAAAAATTAAGTAAGAGAAGTTATATTGTCTTTAACTTTAATTTCAAAGATCTGATTGGGTTAAGAACACTCTCTCTGTGTACTCTTCCTTTCAAAAGTGAGTGAAGTGCTAAATATAAAAAAACCCAAATGAATTGTAGGATAAAATCACTGGGAAAAATGAGTATCTGTTGCAGAATTATATTTAAAAAAGCCCCAGCTAGACTAGTCTGGCAGCTATTTGTGGTGATAAGAAGAGTGAAAAGGGCTTCTTCCATCACTGGGAACCTCACCCAGGATGTAGCTTCTTGTCAGTGAAGATTCTCACGGGGAATCCTGCAGGACCCCATGACCAAGTGGCTACTCTTAGGCAGCACATCTACTTGGTTTTAGCAGAACTGGGACAAGCAGAATAATTCAGTAGCCTCAGCACATATGTGTGAAGTTGAAGCAAAACAACACACAGATAGTTTCCATCTTAACCAGAGAAAAGGGTAGGTGCAGGTAAATGATGTCATTCCATTTCTTGTTTTGGTCACTTACTTCCTTTAAGTGGTGACACGTTGGCCATTTATAAAACAAAAAATAAGAACACGTTTCCCTGGTATGACCACATTCCCCTCCTATAGGAATTCAAGTATCATCTGTTAGTTTCTATTGCCACGAATTTGGACAAGTCCAAGCTACAGGAGGAAGTGGAAGAAATCAGAAACTAGAACACCACCTCCTACCTCCATGACTGCACAGCCTGAACTGCCAGCAATGGTTGATGTATTTTACAAAGGGAACAGGTAACTCAATAGAGATTAAAGGGTCAAATGATCCGCTCTAACAAGAGAAGGAAACAATCCTTTTTTAATTGAAAAATGTGAGTGTCAAGCTTCAAATGTTGCACCCCATGTACAAAAAGCCTAGTACTTTAAAGGAAAGAAGTGACAATTTTGCAAGTACACTTGTCCTTGGCTGTTTTCCAAGACATCTCAGCTGTTCCAGTGAATTTAAAATGCGAAATGAATCAAGTATATGAGAATGGATATTTCATAAGTTTTGATTTCTTCTTTAAACAATGAACAAAACTCTAAATTATCCTGGAAAAATATATCATTTTTCATACAACTTTTAGGAGCTGTTTCCCAGCTGTGTTTCCCAGCACAATAGGCTCCAGGTTCCCAGATGCAGGTACTCAGCTTTAATTTAGAGATATCTGGACCATGCATGTTCTAGGTGTAAAAGGAACAAAGTAGAAAGGCCTTGAGGAAAGTGAGGCACTTGAACAAGCTACCCTCATTTGGGGACTTGTCTGGGATGTCATTTGCTTTAGGGATTGGCTCTTTTCTGTGAGCAGCAGATAGAAGAAATAGGGGCCTACTGATAATTAGGCTAAAAATAATGTTCTGAGATTACCTAGTCTTGAAAAGAGAAATTGTCAGGAGAGTCTTAGTGGTGAATTGCCAGACCAGACCAGACTGACTGGGCAGAGAAGTAAATAAGCTGACAAGTTTACTATTACACTGTTGGAGGGTGGAATATGTTTTAAGTGTTTCTTTAGAATTGCTAGAACAGTAAACGTCTACCTCATTAGCTCTTGAGGAATATGGAAAGAACTGTTACAACAATAATCCTATTTTTGCTCTTTTCTGCAGTGGTTCCAGTGATCACATTTCAAAAAAGGAGCAACATGTGATGTTTGCAACTAAGGCACCACAATGATAAAGGTATATAGTTGTGAAAAAGACATTTCTATGTTTTATATACTCCTGTCAGTGTGGTTAAAAGGAACACTGTATTCACATCTTTTTCCAAATTTCTGGCAGCCACATCCACCGATCGACATGTAAAATATCTGTTGGGAAAAGTAGACTATATAAATGTGTATACAAAACTGAAAGTGAAAAGAAAAAGAGTACATATATATACTGCCAGGGAAATGCTCTCCAAATAAATTAACATAGCATAAAAACCCCATGCTGAATGATGACTCCTTCTTACAGGGCCATATACTTAGCTTTTAATATGCCCAGGGTTCGTATTATTTACACTGTCCAGCATGAAAGTTTATCAAAAACAAATCTTGTTTAAGCCAAAGAAATACTCTGAAAATTCTGTATGAAAGCATGATAAGAAGTGTATATATCTTGTACCCTAGGGCCAGTTTCAAACTTCATCCCCAGCTTTTGTTGTAGAAGATATCCCTTCTACTTTACTAAACCAATTTTAACAAGCTCAAAAGGTATTTAAACATGAGGTCACGAGCACTGGAAGCCTCAGCAGAGGAAATGATAGATTATGTAATTAAGTTTACATCAATTAAACCAAAACCAACCAACCAATACAAAGACCAAAAAAAGAAAGATGTATTCTTTAGAGCTTCTTCAGGAACTAAATTTTAAGTGTAAAAAATATGTAATTTTTGTTGAATCAAGAAAAGCTTAATTCCAAGATAACTGGTGATCCACAATCCCATTTAATATACTTGTTTTATATTTATTAGAACAGAGGCCATCCCATTTATATATATATATATATATATATCTGCACAAAATACTGAACAACTAATACAAATTTAACTGATTGCAGTAATATTCCTACTCTCCTGTATCTTGGCCAAACTATTTTTCTCTTTCATTGCTTCAGCATCCCTACATGGTTGCTGCAGTAACAAAGTAATTTGCTGATAAATTCATCAGGAAAAGTGCACTACAGAGAACATGCATAACTCTAAACCTGTCAGACCATCACAATTGTAAGACAATTATTCTCCTAGGGAAAAAAGGAAAATTACATAATATAATTGCACAGAGTGAAAGAAAAGCTATAGAAATTTTATGCTACCAAACCTAACTTTCTTAGATGTGCTCAGCATAGGAAGATGGTCCCTTATGGGCAATATAGATCATCTCAAGCTGTATCAACCACAGTGTCAGTTAGGCTGGCAAATAAAGCAAATCAAGATTTTTGGCACATTTGGACTATTAAAGATTACGATTGAAGGAAAAGTTTTACAATAGTACTCATCTTCCAAGCTGTGGTGAACATTTTCCTGAGCAAAATTAAATACTACAGTCTCCTTAGTTCAATTATTTCAAGGGTATACTCAAGATCTATAGCATAATTGAAAGTGTAGTCACTGTAGTTAAGCTTAAGATTTATTCTGTAAAGCATAAAACTTGCAATACCTGAAACCAACAGCAAATACTGGATAATGGGAATGAGAAACTGCATTTTAAACATTTTACATGAACCCTCTTTCACCTGTTAAAGGAAATTCAGAATATCACCAAGAATGCTGAAAATACTGATTTCTTAACAGCCTACTGTTGCCTCTGCTTCTTCCCCAGATCCCATGAGAGATTCCTAAAATGTGTTTTGGAGTAAATAAAGAAGTAGTAGTTTTGGATGATTTGCTAAAGAGATACCTACAGGATCTCATATTTTCATGAGTTCATATGAGTCCTTAACTGACTCTGAAAAAAAGCAGCATTTTCTCTTATTATGACATTCAACACAACTTAGCTGTGTATAAAACCGGTGTCACATCTTTGTAAATTTTCAATATGTGACTGTTTGAGTTATAATCCAGTTATGACCCTAAACATTTTTTAAAAAATATATTTCTTTTAGGATATCCTATTCCCAAATAGAAAATCTTGATGGTATTGGTATAAGGGGATAATGTTAGCCCAAATCAACAACTTCACTGTTTTCTAAGAAAGGAACTCTCTACTGTTTGAATGATGTTAAGATTGGAAGGTACCAGCTCCTCACATCCACAATCTGACACTATATCGTCAAAGATTTTTCAAAAAAGAATTCCAGAATTCTAAAATTGCAGCATTCTCAGCTCAAATCTATTTCATTTGAACACACATATTTAAAAAGTGGAGTAGAATCAGAGAAGTCTTTGAAAAAAGTCCAGCCCCTCCCTGCAACAAATAAACCCCAAGTATTTTTAATTGAAGTGTACAGCACCTAAGCTGTATGTTTAGTAGCAGTGAAAGCAAGCATAGTTTGGCATAAGGAGAATTAGATATTTGGAATCAAATACTTGCTAGCATTCAGGCTGTAGGCAACATTTCACAACACAGTACAGCTGAGACAGTCTTACTAAATTCCTAAGTATATAGTTCCCAGAAGAAGTCCACAGTAATTGAAAACTGAGAAATGCCAGTTCCTGATTTCAGGGCAGCCTGAAAGTCTCTCAGAGATATATCTGATCTGGACCCTTGACATCACCTAGATTTTATGGCCCAGCAGAAGATACCTTTGGGATGTTCCTTATGGTTGCAATTCCACACTGTGTGATTCTGTGCCACGTGCTACTGTGATGTCAAAAGCTTTCACCAAGAAAATCCCATCAAACCGAAAAAACTCTTTTTCATGAGCTAATGATGACAACAAGGATGACTCTGATATACTTTAAATGTCAGAATGCTTGTGTTATTCTTCAGACCTACCTTGAACCTTGATGTTTATGAAACATCCTCAGATTCCCTCTCTTCCCAAGTACAGGATAAAGGTTGCTTTTTTCGTAGTGGAGATGAGCTTTCTCTTAGCTTGGACAATGCACATATTTTCTCTGAAGTCTGCAGCAAATTATTCTTCTAAGAATGACACTTTCAGATGAGTCAAAAGCACATTGCAATGAATGTCAGAGTTAATAACACTTGACATTATCAACTAGTGAGAAGACAGCAAAAAAAATTGGACTGAAGTATACAGTGGATGTATACAGGATGTATGCAGTGAATTACAGACGTTCAGGCAACAAAAGTGTTCCACTTTGTAGTCACGACATCAGTGAGATGGATCATACATGAGGCTACACAAACCACACTTGCTATGAATTCTGCTTGAGACCAGTATTCAGTAGTCACTCCCAGGGCATACACCACCACAGATACTGATTTAAAAAAAAAAAAAAAAAAAAGAGAAAAAACCCTCCTTCAGTGTGGTTCAAGATGGCATTCATTTCTCTCCCAAGAGGTAATATGAGTGCAAAGGGTGAAAAGGTTGAGAATCAACTGATGTACTCAAAGTGGATACTTAACATAGTGCAATTTTAGTCTGCCCAAAGGAGAAGGTGTGACATATGACATGAGTGTACAACAGTACTAAAAGGATACTGATTTCACAGCAAGAAAGAAACAGAAACGGAGAGATTGAGATGACTATGGTCAGTTCAGAAGGACTCCCCTCTCAAGTGTAAAAGGACTTTTCTGGCAGTCCTACTTAAGAGACTGAAAGTTTGTAATGAACCTTCATGCATGAAAGATTGACACCATATCTGAGCTGATGAACCAGTTTTTGACATGGTCTTTAACAAAGGATAACGGAAATTGCCTTAAATTAGGAAAAGCTGATAGATGCCTTATATATTTCTTCAACAGGAATGGAATTTTCTAGTCAGAGGAAAAAAATGGTTGTCCCAAATGTTTATTCTGATTTGATAACTTCACAAGGTTCAGCCCAGCTTGATGTGATTTAGCTGACAGTTCAGAATTTAATAGAATGGTGGTTTAGCTTTTCTTTCTGTTCTTCTATTCATATTTCATACTGGTTTTGTGTTTATCCCCAAAGGCATATTTTTCCACAGAAAGTCAGACAGAAAGCTTGTCAACACAGCATGTCCAAGTGGAAAAGCAAATATTAAAATTTCTGACATGACTTTCTTTATGCCAGTGTCACAGGGGTTCTAGACTTCTTCTGCTCTCTGTGAATTGGTTTGTTTAAACTGGACAAATTATTAGTTGGAGGAACACAGACGTTTTGGTATTAAATTGGGAGATTGATGCTTGCCTCAGAAGGATTGCTACTGCATTTTTACTTCCTCATTAAATAAAGGTGTCAAATAGTCACAACTAAGATTTGGATGTATTTCTGAATATTCCTGAATTCCCAAATGTACGGTTAATTTATATCATTAATTTCAGTTTGTTTTAGAAAATATTGTGCTACACTGTTAGCTATTGGGTGGAAACTGAATCAAAGTGCTGTTTAGCTAGTGAAGATCTGGAATTTCCTGTAGGTTAAGAACTGGTGGGACTTCTGTCTTACATTAATTGTATCCTCAGAATTTGACTCCTGGCAAAGATTTTGCTTTGTCTTTGGGAGATGTTCAATGCAGTTGCATATTGAAGTGTGGATGCATCATATCCATATATATGGACACGCCTTCATGGACAAATGAAGTGAAACACCATTGTAGCAAATTGGTCTTTGTTCTAAGGATATGTTGTCACTAGGCAGATAATTATCCTAATCTTTCTAATAATTATCCTCAAATATTAGGTGCAGGCATTCATATTAGGAATATGTCTGGCAGTATGTATACAGTATCTTGTGGTTGACATGTGTTAGCTTTAATATCACCTGATCACTTCACATTGGATGTTCTCTATTAGAAGTAACATTCCTGAAAGAAGACAAAGGAGAATGAGTCACAGAACAGTAATTTCAAGAAATAGACACCTGTCAGTATTTGAGGAAGATTTTGGATGCAAGTATGAATATTTGACTTGCAATTTGGATTTTCAAGACTGATGCATTAACAACTCCTGCATATTCTGATGTACTATTTTGACACTTGTACTGAGCTCTTCAAAGGCACTCACCTCTTCCATCAGTGTCTATGAAACACAATGTTCCAAATGTATCTCATAAATAAAGAATCATCTAAGTGCTGTTCACATTTGCAAGTCATTAAATGCTTTTGGAGCTCTTCAAGATGTCTCTTAGAGATATCAGCTTCTTACCTACAAGAGAGTTTAGCAGATGGGGTACCAGCTGTGTTCTGTTCCTCTAATCTGAGAAAGGGAAGAGGAGGAATGCAATCCAGAAATGCTCTTGCAACTCCTGCTGAAATGTTAGACAGACAAGGATGGCCTTGAACTCCAGGAGCAGAAAAAGGGCTAAGGTGCTTCTCAGCCAGGAAACAGGGGCAGATAGTGCTAATATTACCCTTTTTCTGTGCTGACCAAAGGAACTCAGAGAGGTTTTAGGAGCACAAAATATCTACAAGTCAGTATTGACACTGCAGTCCATATAGGACAGCTGATTGCAGAAATAGTTTATTTCCCTTCTATGCCTTTTTGGGCCCTACTATGTGCTGCTAGAAGAGCATTTATTCAGAACTGTGTTGCAGATAGGTCTGTATTCAAGCCTTCTTAAAAAACTCACAGTGAACTCTGTTGGTTTCTTCTTACTAGTTCTAAAAGCACTAATTTGATCAAGCTAAAACCTCAAAACTTGAAATCTGGCAAAATACTTCAGCATAGGTCTACATCAGGAACCAAAATGACCTGTGACCAGCACAGAACAAGAGAGAATTCAGAGGATTTGCACAGGCACACATGGAATTTTATTGCTAAGACACCTATGACTGAATAATATATGAATGTATAGGAAGTCAGCCTAAGAAGTCTCTAGTTACTAGAGCTTAATTAAGAAATATTAGGTGCCACTTAGGCACCTAATAGTCTAGATTTAGTCCTGTCTTGGAGGGGATTAGCCCTTTTGCAAGCCACATCTTGCCAACCTGTAAAATTAGGAGACCAAGTGGGAGTCTTGAGTTGCAGCAGGAAGTCTCTCAACATATTTGTAAAGGAAAAAACAAAATTGTGAAGCAAAAACCTCCGAAAGACTCACAAAGCAAATGCAACTTAGGTCAAAAAATAGCTTTTTAACTGCCTGAGATTAGCAATACATGTTCAGGAACCAGTGATGAAAGATACTGGCTCTGTGATTAGGGAGTACTTCTCTATGAGAAACCACATTTCTGTATCAGTCATCCTGCCTCTTGTCATATTTCCCAGTTTGTGCTAATGTCATTTTGAGAAACACCATTTTCTTCAGAGAGACTATTTTTGTGACTGACTATTGTGTGTGTAAGATATCAGATAGCTGAACAGTCTAGGTCACTTTTGGAAATATAACTGGTCTGTAAGTTCACTTCACTGGTGAATGAAATTACTCATGTTTTATTAAAGGAATAATTATCAAAATAGGCGAAGGAAGAGGTTGAATGATAATAACCTCCGGAGATCTCTTCAAGCTACAAGACTATGATTCTGAGATATGTTTTAACCTTTTCTTATTAAAGGTAGGATTCATTTGAGTTATACTTTTGGGATGGCAGTGATATGTACACTGAAAACCTACATTTAAAATAGAAAGAATGTAAGAGAAATGCAAGCATCCATTTCCAATACCCATAAGTTCTGTTAATACTTGTGCCAGCTGATTTCATAAACACAGCTTCAAAACGCATTCACAGACACTTTCTCTATTATTTACTCAGTAGGAACAACAGCAAATGGTCCAGGAAAATAACTTTGAGTAGTGTATGAGTTTTCATATATACTTGAATAGAACCTTGTGATTTATTGTTTTATACACTGTCACAAACTGCACTCAGTTTACCTAAACTGAAAGCACCAGTTTACCATCCAAATTTAGAAAAATGAAGATTAAGGTTAAGAAGGTTGATGACGTTTGAGAGTTGGCAAAATAGAAATGTGTGTACAATATAATTAATGTTGTAGAGCACTCATGTTTTGACCTAGTTCACATCCCCCATTAAGTCTGACTATAGACAAATGTTACTGTATCTGTATAGATGGATTTAGAGTGATAACACTAAAAGTTAGTCATGCTTAGGTATATTGCCAGCACTGTTTTGATCCTTCAGCAATGCTTTAGCTTGAGTCCTTCTACCACATAAGCAATTCCGTATTTAATTCAGATTTGGTTCTGATCTTTCATGATAACTTTATTTAAGATGTAATCATCTATATACCTAAAACAATGTCCTGGAAACCCTAACAAGTAGGAGAAAAAATGTCACACCACGCCTTTCCATGATCTCAAGCAGAAGTATTAGGGATGAACACCTGAAGGAATGGAGAAAGGAAAATACGAAAAGTGACATGATTATGTCAGCACTGCTAATAGGATAGAACAGATTGAGAAGAAACAATTAAAAATGTAATTACTGTAGCCCATCTTGAAACCTATTTTGCTGTCTGTGCATGCTAATACAGAGCATTGGCTCATTGTGGTAGAGATCTAGCTAATGCTTCTTCAGAATGCCAAGCTGTTCCACCAATATTGTGTAAAAAGTGACCTTTCTCTTCCCTCCTCTTGGATGGTTATAAAAAGTAAAAGTGCTTCTAAAACAGAGCCTGGAAAATTAAAGTTTCTGCAGGAAGTGTGTTTTAAAACTATAACAATATGTTTTCTGGACCTGAATATTCACAAGCTCAGATTTCTAACAAATGGTTATTTCTGCACAATTTGTGATGGGGAAGTCCCATATACTTGAAAAATAAACCTGCAAACGAACAGGTATAACACAGCACAACATGATTTGCAATAACTGCAAACAAAGAGTGGGGAATACACATTGCAGATACAGAGTAGGAGTAAGGAGGAGGGAAAAGAAAAAGCATTTTATTTGTAGCCTCTTATTTTTCTTATGTTTATTGCTATCACCATTGAAGGTTTTGCATTGATTTAATGCAAATTCGTGGTCCCTCTGCAAACGAATAATTTCTATTTAACAGACCATATCAATGAAATAGACAGTTTCAGTAATTCTTTAGTAACTTTTATCAAATCTCTTAATTTGGACAATCAGAATGAATAATCCTGGGACCAGTACTTGTTTTTTAAAGTCTCATCTTCTACTCTCTATTCTAGGTGATTCTAGGAGATTGGAGAGAGGAGATGTGTGCAGGGAATTAATTTTATTTACCTTCTCCTGTAAGTTAAAGGAAAATGTCTTGATTCTTTTTAATCCTTGAAACTGACATTTCCATAAAAGCCAATCCATACAAATCCCAGTAACCAAATTCACTAATTACAGCAATAGGATATTCACATTTTAAAGAACATAGCTGAAAGCCAGGAGAATAAGGCAGTTTGTTTTTTGTTTAAACAAACTAAACAACTCCCTCTCATTCTCAATTGTCTCTAAGGTTTCAGAGAATTAGAGCAGAAAACTAGTAGCATGCTAAGCTTGTTTCCTAGGTGGCTAATTTTCATTCAGCTTGAGAAGCAGCCTGGATAGGGAAGAGAGCTATTCTTTAGGAATTAAGACAACAAAATACTGAGAGGAATCTCAAGAGATAGCTGAGAAAAATTACTCCCTGTTGCAAGCAATAAAATCAAATGTGTGTTGTGCTCTTTTTTGGAGTTGCAAGTGGAATCTCAAAGGATAACAACCTCTCTCTCAAAGATAGGCTTCCTTCATGTTTTCGAATTTTTGAATTCTTCTCACTTCAAAATAAATTACTGTCTTTGCATGTCCAACGCAAGAAATTGAATCTTGTACAACTAGAAGACTATGCCTTTAAGAGGCTAAACAGTCTTTCTCCTAAAGCTACCCTAAAATGTCAACACACTTACAAAAAATATGTACAACACATTTTATTTTGATTGTAGTTAACATTTGGCCTTCTGATGCTTAAAAGAAATCTAGCAGAAAACACAGAAACCACTATAAATTGCAATAAAACTGCCAATGAGCCTAGTTTCCCTTTCCAGACTGTCTCTTTCACTCAGGAAAACAAGTAGAAATCTATCCTTAAGTACGTATCTCCCTGAGCATGGTCTGTTGCTTGTTTGATTTACCTGCTTCAGGCTTCTCAGACTGGGGAGATCAGCCCACAGTTTGAGGTCTGGAACGAGCCATTTTGGTTTTGAGAGCCATAGCACACACTTACTATGAAAACCATAATGTAGGCCCAAAAAAATGACTGGATGCATTTAACACGACATTTTTGTTCAGATGTTTAAAGTACATGTCCCACACATCTTTAGTTGCTGTGCCTCTCATAGCATCATGGAGCAGTTATGAGTTTTTGGATGACACTTGACCAGGGAACCTGCTTCAAGTTTGCAAATTTTTGCAATTCTTGGCAAGCATTCATTGCCTGGGAGACCACACTAGAGCTAATCTGAAGTAATGACCCTCAGCACACACAGCATGGACAAGGGGTTGTCAGCTTTACATTCTCTCCTAATGCAACATGCTTGTTGTTAACATACACTTGATCATCAGGGGACTCTTGCTCAGTTGCACCTTGCTTCTACAGAAATCTGTAATTGCACCATGATTGCTCCTTGGACATCCAACAGCTCTATGTCTGCTCAGCAGTGCTGGTAAGAGCTCCAGGAGGAGACTGTTTATGGCACTAATTTTTCTTGACAAACTGAAGTAATTGGAGGCAGTCCAGGGAGGGCAGTGACAGTGAGGAAAGTTCAGGATGGCCTGTGAAGAAAGACGTAAAGAAGTGTGCTGCTGAGCCTAGAGCAAAGAAAAGTAAAACAGGGAGACTATGGCAGTTTTAAATACCTGCAAAGAAGACTGCTGGGAATATATGAGATGGAGAATAACTTTTTCTCTGTGCCCATTTTGAATTAGACAAAAAAAATCTGCCAATTTCTGGAAAGGGAGATTTAGATTAAACATTAGAATGACTTTATAACTGCAAGAATGGTGAAGCTTTAGAGAAAATTGTGTGAGGATTTAATGAAACACTACCATGAAGTCTTAAAAATAGGCTAGACCAATATCTCACAGGTGGGGTTAGTCACACTGTGGAAAAAGGTGATGGACAAGACAACCTTTGAAGTGGCTGTCATCCTGTCTGACATAAGTTCAGAAGGGCTTAATTTTTATATGGGCAAGTGACTTGGTACCCACTGAGATTTCTGAGGTCATAGAGAATTAGGAAATGGATACTGAATGTTGCCATTACTGTGATAAATCTTTAGGAACTGCCTTTACTTGTGATGAAGTCAGTGGGAGGCTTCCCTGTTAATGAGAGCAAGAAGGGCCCTTTGATTCAGAAAGAGTTTATATGTGTGAATGATCAAAAACTGATGAAACTGGCAAGTCCTAAAAGCAAGGATTGAAAAAGGAGAGGTACAAATGTTACTGTCCATCCACATGTTATTCTGGGGAACTGAGAAGCTAAAGGCAACGTTCCTGACAACCCAAAGGAGTACATGGCAGGGAAAGAATACAAGCTTGGGTTTGGTGTGTTTATTCTGCCACATTATGCTACATTTCCACTTTCCAGTTTTAATTTTTTCTGATGCCTTCCCGTTATATAACTGCACTTTATGCATCCAAGACCTGAAGTTAATAATTCTTAAACAATCTCCACATGAACATTGCTGGGTATTTATTTATTTATAGTGTTGCTAGTCCCCTGTAGAGGCACAAACTCCTCTAGCGCATACAGGAGAGAATATGTCAAGTAGGAGGTGGTGGAAGCAGAAGAAGAGGATGCATTTATGAGTGAATTAAGCACTCTAAATTATTTACTTCAATATATGACCTGAATTCCTTCGTCATGCTATTCATGACTATCTGTAATTGTTGCCGTGGTGGTTGTGACTGGTGGTCTGAATCTTTGCAGCTGAAAACGTGAACTTAGTAACTTAAGCAGAAGACAAAGCCTGAAACCAAGGTGTAAGGACAAGCAATTTCCATGGATAAGCACAGAATGCATAACTGCATAATTGATATGTATCTGGAACTGAGAAAATGATGGATTCCTCAGGGACTCAAACAAAAAGCCAGAAGGATGTTACACTAATATTAGAAGAATGAAACCTTGCCTAAAATTTCATTTCGCAGGAATGTGAACAGCTTCCTTTTTTTTTTTTTTTTTTTTTTTATTCTGAAACAGAATGTTTTGGTTTGTTTTAGATGTTCAATTACTTATTCTTTTATTTAATACATTTGTTAATTGTAGCATGCTGTTTTAAAATGAAGGAATAATTTTAATTGTGAAAATATCAGAATGACAAAAAACAAACTGAAATTGTACACTATTTCCATAGTACTTCACTGATATTATTCAGAAGAAAATAATTTATGGTCTAATTTTAAAATAGAAACAGATGATGTGCCTGAACAATAATTCTTCTTTCCCCCCCTGAAATTAAGTATTTTAAAAAGAATTGCTACAATTCTGTGAGTTAAACATACTGATTTATCTTATCATGCTATACAGTGATTCAAACCATAATATCTAACATATAATTGCACATCATTTATCACTGCCTAAAATGCCTCATCATCTACTTATTTCATTCTTCAGTCTACTGAGTCTTTAATGTTACATATTTTATTATTTATTGATGGTTATTTATTTTATATCTCAGAGAAGCAGGGTTAAATTGCCAAAGTCAGATTGTCCCTATTCCTTACAGAAGAACATTATATCATTCTGTGTAGGTGACATCACATGCAGTCCTAGCATACCTAAATCACTCAAAGATGGTCAGATCAGTAGAAAATAAGCTCAACACACTGTGGACTTTTCTCACAGTGAGCATGGAGCAAGAACTAAAAACAAGCTAGAGGAAAGTAAAACAGTCTGGAGAAGCTTTGAAAGTATTCCAAATAGCCAGACATCAGAGGAGCACAGAGCGTGATAGCAGGAGAGTTGTACATTGTGTTTTCAGCAACTCTACTTTCTCTGCTTGTGTCCTGTGAACTGTATTCAGTGATACTGTTCTGGTGGGGCAGTGGTGTGTTTCTCCTGTTTCTGTGACTGAGACTCATTACTGCAACTACTTCCATGAAGACTTTTTTTCCCCCTGTTTCTTTCCCAATAGTAACTGGCAGTTTGAGTATCCAAACTGAGTAACTGTAAGAACAGAAGAGCAGCAACAAAGAGCCACATTTTCTAACAATAGAACCACTCAATAGGGAAGTTATAAGGAGCAGAAAACTGAAAATTAGTCTGATATGCCTGGAAAAGCTTGTTTAGCTATTAGATACTGTGATCACTGGCTCCTGGGTCAGGGTTTGAGCTTCGTGATGAAGCTCCACTCATGGTCCTTTGGCAGGAAGCAAATATACAATCCTAATCCTATCTCAAAAGCTCTGTAAGTATTAATACAGAATAACAGTTCTTAATAGCACTTTTCCCTGGTTTCCTATATATTTCAGAGCACTTTGGAGTGCTGGCTACTCTAAAGAGAGAAGAGAATTCAGTCTAGTACATATGTGCATAAGAAAGTGCTCACTTGCAGATCAAGCAAAACAAAAATTATACATATTTATGCCAGAAATAATTGGATAATAGACTTCAAAAATATGTGCCATTCAGGAAACATAGGGAAATTGCAAGTATTATAGAAATTGTAGCTATTACAGAGTTATACTAATGCTGATAAAATTGTTACCACTTATCAAGAGATAATGGAAGAATACATAGTCACATTATAAGAAAAGTTAGTGTCTGCATTAAAATTGCTCATCTCTATGTGTATATGGATTGCAAATACAAAGAGAATAAAAACCTTTAAAATTTTTTATTGTTAAGCAAGAAGGCAGGCAAAAATAAATCATTTTTTTCAGAAGATATTAGAATAATCTTCAAAATAAACCAGCCAAATAGGCTGGTTCTGCCTGTGCAATGTTAACTGATGACTTGCAAATATATATTTAGAATTACTCAGGGGTTTGTCCTGAGGGTACAGTGCAGACCACAGATGCACTGGGAGGTGATGTGTCATTTCAGAGCTTTGAATTCTGTAAGAAAATGAACAGAAGCATCAAGTGCACATGTGTAGGAGCTACTGCCAAGGCCACGCTGTCCACCAGACACTGTGTGGGCCACCTGGCACCTTTCACATCTAGGTGTGAATATCTACCTTCCTAGATGACTCAAAGAATGAATTGTTGTCATCTCTGCGGGGCCAGCCATGCCAGGCTCCTACTGATCACTTCAGTGGTCTTGGGAAGGTGACTTATGGTGCTAAATTCACAACACAGCATTGATCTCCAGGTAAATGTGAGCTCAATTTTCTCAGAAGAGCCAGTAGAGTTATCAGATGGGCTCAGGCAGGTGGGAGAAAAATGCTTCTTCCAGAGCTCTGGTCTGCAACTAACTGGCTTTCTTACAATCATCAAGACCTTCTTGGCATGACAAATCAATAACCATCAGAAAACTATCCACCTTTTTGGCTGCACATACATACATTTGTATGTACAAATACATAAGTATTTGCATATCTACAGAGAGATCTATACTTATGTATAATGAATATAGCTTTTGAGAGGTTTCATCCATCACAGGCAGGGCCCAGCTTAACAAAGCACAGGATGCAGTGTCAGAGGTGTGCAGAAAGTTATCATATAAGAGCAAATATATTTTCCTACAGTGCCAAGGCAGCCAATACCCCTGGGTAGGACTCTCACATGTTCTTTCTCAACGAGTGCATCTTACAGACCTCATTTATAGATTTGGGACTTCTCTTACCTGGTTTACTGAAGTGAAGTATCAATCCATATCAACAGGTTTTTGTTTTTTTTTTTTTTTTTTTCTCAGGGCACATGAATATAACATGTCCTACTGAGAGAAAGAAAGTTGTATTTCAAAGTCTGGTCTGAAACTCCTGATTAGTGCTAAAGAAATCAATTTACCACAAGGAAACTTCATAAAAGTCTATTCACTCTGCAGAAAATAAGTCTGTTATTCCATGGGGAGGTAAATGAAAGAAGAAAGCATCTATCCAGACAGCTTCTACAAGATTTTTCTTCCCTGAAGGGTCCTTCTGTGTGTAAATTAAACCACTGTACTTGAAAATGGTTGGCTTGAAGAGAGAGTTCTTTGTTTTAAAAGGTGAATCTCTATTGTTCGTATACCTCTGGGTCCTATCCTTTATAAGTTTATTATATATAAGATGTATATAATATTTATTTAATTTATTACTTGAAAAGACAGGGAACCTACTGTAACATTGCTTTTTGATTTTTTAAAAAAGTTATGGATCTCTTGGAGAAAGTTTGAAACTCTAAGTGGAAAAAAACAAAGAAATGACAAGTCTTGAAAGAACATAAAAACCTCATCTCTAATAAACAAACAAACAATTTATATATATATTATTTTTAAGGAAATACTTTGTTAATGTCTAAACACCTGAACACAGGGGTTTTTTTTGTTTTGTTTTCAGCTTTTTTCCTTGGGGGATTTCATTTTTATATTTCATCATTTTTTGCTTCTGTCTTGGAAAAGCTGCTGATTTGCCCCAGGGAAAATATAGATGCCTCATGCCATCATAAGATGCCTCATGCCATCATATATCCACTTTTGCTTGATTTTCAGGTGTTTTGTAAAATATAAGCAATCAAGAACAGCTTCGTTGTTGTCAGCAAGTTTTTCTTGGTGTCACCCTACATGGTGTCACTGACTCAGCTATGTTTGCATATTTGCTCTGCAAGGAGTCTGGTCAAATATTTGACAAAGGCTGGGCCAAGGAAACAATATTAGAATCCACATTTGCACAGTCCAGATCTGAAAATCACGATATAATGAAATTTAGACTTCGGTGTTAAGGTCTCTATTTTTCAAAATGTCTATCCCTGTGTGCAGAATTAAGGCTGTGACTTTGTCTTGAGCACCCACTTTCTTAAGCTGGACTGACCCTAAATCTCATCCTCACACCCTTAAGTCAACAATTAGAAGGATTTCTAGATGGATATGACCCTGAGAATCAGAATTCAGCTTCAAATTTAAGTCTTCCTTTGAAGCTGGCCCTCCTGCTTAAGGAGTTCTGGACCAGAAGGCCTCCAGGATTTCCTTCTGGACCAATCATTCTAGAATTTCCCAGGGCATGTGGAGTGTAAAAAGGAGACAAGAAAGGTGACCCTGCTGGCTTAAACCTACTATGTAAAGATGTCCACCCCCAAGGGAAGTCTTTTAGGGTCTGCATCCTGGAACTGATAGGATACTTACTTAGAGGTGACTAATTGTAAAAAGACAAAAAAGTTAATGGAGTTTGTGTCTAGTAGTTCCCGACCGGCAAAGTGAAAGTTTGTGTGACTGTAATGATTAGCACTCCCAAGCTGTTGATGGATAAATAACTTCTTCCTTAGACTTTTCTGCCCATCCTTCTCAGTCACTTACCAGTCTCTTGTCCTGTCAGTTCTGGGTTTTGCTACAGAGGATTATGGAAATTCATGTCAATTAAAGCTACTTTTGTTTGAAATTTAACATTATTTATAATGCACACAAACTGCTAATTATGCAGTTAATTTTCAGAGCAGTTGTTTACTAAACGAATTGTTTGACCTCTAGTAAAGAAATTTTCTGCAGGAGCTGTCAAATAAAAACATTTTAGCTAAGATATATAGTATGTGGTTTTCAACCTTGTGAGTTAAATTCTTCCATGACTTCTGGCCAAATGTTCACTGTAGTCAGTGGATTTGAGTTGGCTATGGAATAGAGTTCAGTTTTGTGACATAGTCTGTAAATAAAAATTAAAATGAAAAGCCCAACCCCAAACTCCAGGATTATTTGTAGCCTCACAACAATCAAACTGTAAAACTGACAACACAGAAACCAGTAGCATCTGATATCATAAAATCAGTGCTAAGTTTTTATTTTTGCATTATCATTCCCATTTGGTTTGAAAGCAAAACAGAAATAAACATCACAAAAGGGATGTACAGCAAATCAGTAGGGAAAGACATTAAAATGCTCCTCATCAATCTGCTAGAGGGGCAAGACTGGACTGGAAGAGTTACAATTCAAAATTTTATTAAAAAATTAATTGCTGGAATTTTTCTCTAGAGAAGAGGAAAAATAGAAGCAACTTACACATGCTACATGTACAATGACAGTGACTTAAAATTATAATTTTGGGAAAGGTAATCTTGAGGGTGTTGGCTTAGTCCACCACTGACTCACCAATGCAGTGACTGCCTTTTTCTGAGACATGGACCTTCACATGAATGAAAATTCAGTTCCACATAGATCAGTTCTCTGCAATACTTTAAAAAAATCATATTAATGCAAGCTCATTTTTTCTTACCTCTTCCAGTGGATTATAATCAAGCCTATTTTTTGGCTGTGTGAACAGTCATTAGCTGAAGCTTATTCTTTCTTCTACATCTGACAATCATCTTTTTGAAAGTACACAATGGGAAAGTTCCCAGGATGGCACTGTAATAAACAAAAGTCCTAGATGTGAAGTTCCTGTAATGAGTTACACCTCCTATGCTGACTGCACGGGGCTTACATTTTGTGTTTTCTTAGCAAAACTTAACAATGACAGAAGTAGAAATAACAATCTTTTCTTCTGATTGACACATGTTCATTTACAGCACAAAATGCATCAGGGTATCCACGCAACAATACCTTTTATCTCTTTATTCCTTGACTTTGTGCCTATTAACTCAGCATTTCAGTTTTGGAATTCAGCAGCGTGAGAAGAGACTGGTAGAAAACCAAAGTCAAATTAACTGCAAGTGAACAAGAAACACATCCTATAACGTCCTTTTTAGAGGCTTTTTTTTTTTTCTTGTTTCCTTTTTAGATCATATGCTATTTAAATCATAATAAAGATTCCATGAGAATCAGGAAGGCCTTAAAATGTGGATTCCTGGGCTGGGCACAGGTTTCATTTACCAAGTTTTTGCTGTGCAGCTGTGTGGTAACAACTATTCTGTGCTACGTGGCCTCACTGGCCACTGCTCGTGTACTTCGCAGGGCATGTCTGCTGAAAGGGTAAGAAGTGAAAAAAGCCATTTTCCACCATTCTTCCCCTCACTCCCTTGAAACACTGCATTATGTAGTCCTTTTGCTTTTGTGGATTTTTGTCAGGCTGTGCTAGACTACTTGAGTACTGCTAAACTACTGCCAGCTCCTGTTGGCTGGCTGAAGGCAACTCAAGATGTGCCTGAGGCAAGATGTGTATTGTCAGCCCTTCAGCATGCAGTGTATGTGAAAGACACACACTCTTCAAAGACAGAAACACTTCAGGAGATACCTACAAGCCCTTCAGTAAAATTAAAAATGGAATTTGCACACCAGTTTACACATATAGATATATTTTTAATAGGAAGCACTAGACTTTCCTTTTTGTGTGTGCTTTCAGCTGTGCTAGTTGTCCTGCTATTTCCTCTCTCAGTGAACTGTATAAAGGATAGTGATATTGTAATTTTCTGTCACAATTTCAAAATCACTGGTTTGGTTATGGTGGGTCTGGCTGATGGGAAAGGATTGTTTTTCAGAGATTATTGAGAAAAATAAAAGTGTAAATGCAAATTCAGCATAAGTGTAAATTGAATGTAAAGCTTACTTTGAGATTTACACTGAATATTTAAATACATACAAGGCCATATTGTGCCTTACAGAGGATGTGAGGAACAACTGAAAGGATTCAGTCTGACTGCAGAAATGTTAATGCTCTCAAGAAACAAGGTCCAAAGATCCTTGCTATCTCAACATAGAATCAGAATGAAATGAAGATAATAATGCAATTTAAAATAGTACTTATGGATTAATGGGCTCTATATGCATGAACAAGACAGAAAAGGTGTCAAGTCTATGTTGATATTACATCTGAAGAGGAAAGCTGTCCTCCAAAGCAATTTGAATACCTAGCATATGCTGGGTACCTGCCATCTCATGTCCATATTGACTGTATTAGCAATCACTGCTCAGTTGGAATTTCAAAAGAATACAGATCCCAGCTATCTTTTCAGCCCTCACCACTATTTTTTTCTAGCAGGAAGGCACGAAAGACTGTCTTGTCCACCTGGAGTTGGTTACAGTACATCAGTACACTGACAGAGATTGTAGATAGAGGTTATTGGGCCAGACATAAAGTAAAAACCTTTCTGGATATTTTCTACATGAAGAATGTTTTCATGTGGACCAAAGAATGTCACTGAGTTAGATAGAGTGAATGAAGAACTGGCCTTGATCTTGATAGTTTCCTAATCCAGAGATGTAGAAGTAGGTAGTGAGTCTTATCCTAAGCTGAGGTCAGACTCTGAGACCTTCATATTTTTACCTGGAGGAGTAAGGGAGATAGTGAAGAGAGGAAAAACTGTTTTTCAAAGCAATTTTTAAAGAGTGGAAGTGCGCTATTTGGAGATAAAACTATTATCTCGAGCATCTAAAATTAGATAAGCCAGATATTTCTAGCTAGTCTAGACTTGTGAGTCTATATTGTATAATATTTATAAAAAGTAGAAACTTTCTGGATGACTATACCCTGCCACTATATAATATTTGTCCTTGCTCTTCCATGATCCACCTTGTTGGTCTAGCCTTTATGATATTTCTTGATGACACCTGAGCAGTCAGCCATTCAGTTGACCTCCATCCCTACTCACTTGCAAAGTGGTTCTTAAATGCTGTGGGAAGTCTTCACAACGGTGGATACAAATTGGTGTGGGCAGAACAAATACTATATCTGTCAGTGTAAATATTCCCTTCTACATCCATGGCCTTTGTACAGTTGTATAGAATGGACATACCAACAATGTTTATGGAAGTTGGGCTTATTATTAATGATTTCTCATTTCTTTCCTTTTCCCGAAGACTATGTTGCTCAACTGTATTTATATACATATTTAGAAGACCACATATGTAGCTTCATAAGCTGTAAATGTTCTTTCATTTTTTCTGGGGTTTTGTTTGTTTGTTTTTTTTACCTACTTGGAAATTGCAAGCACACTGCAAGCAGACAGACCAGGGCATGAAAGATGAGGAAGGAAAAGATGTTTGCTCTGATACAACTGACAGTCGTGCAATTAAACTGCCAGGCTAAAAAACACAACATGCTTTACTTGTCTAAAGAATGATTTCAAGCCAAGCACATTTTGTACTGCACATTCAAGGAAGTAATTAGCATATCTGGCATTGTAATAGCCTAGGTGATGGGCAACAAGATATTAGTCACTGCAAATAGCTGCAGTTTGTGACTAAAGTAAATTACACGGATGGTCGTTTGACACCATTTATTTGATGAGAAAGGGCACATAAATGCATCTAAATAAATTAGAATGCAAAATTCTGTTTCTCCCTTCCTTTTGAGAACAGGATTAAATTTATTGAAATAATTTTTACGTGCTTGCCTCACACTGGCTTGTATATTTTTTTTAGCCTAAATGGGCCAGGGACAGTGGGCAATCACAGATCTCTTAGCCCATGCATTAGCCCATTGGCTCTAGGAGCAGCAGGGATGGGGATTGCTCTTTCTAAGTCCATGCTTTGTAGTGATGATATAGACAAGTCCACTAACATTGCATATAATTTTCCTCTTGTAGGACTCTATGTTCCTCAGGTGAATTAAGAAACAATTCATCTGAATCAGTTAATCATGAAAATATAGGTATAATACAAAATCCAGTGCACAGAAACAGCAGGGTAAGGAAACTGTTGCAAGGAATTGCATTTCGGTCTAAAATCTCAGTATCAGACAGGAGGCAAGTCAGCCATGGCACTCACACTGGGTAGCCTGAGATCAAGGATAACCACACAATATTTTTTTTTTATAGAAATTAAACAAAAGTCAAACTGTAGAAAGGAAATTCTTGCTTGGAGTTCAGTCTTCTTTCTAAGTATTGCCTTCCATAAAATTTCCACTGAGTGTAATTGTTTGAGTCTTCAAGTGTGTCCTGGCATACTCCAGCGTAGCACATGCTCATCCGACACAGTGTGACTGGCAGATCTGACACATAGCAATAAGTATGTGTCAGCTCAGATGTGACAGCAAGTTCAGAATTATCCAACAACACTCGCTAGATGAGTCTTTATAAAAGTAAGGTCACAGCTGTATAGCATATCTGAGCATTGGGGATACTAACAAAAGCTTATTGCTAAATTACACTGTTGATACAGACGCCTTGACATTGGTCCGTGGCTGTTAAACATGCATATCATCTTTAACAAGAGGCTTGTCTTAGATAAAACTTGCTGTAGACTAAGTGACAGAAGAGATATAGCTAACAATTTAACGTCTGGGAATGCAGAGGTTATTTGTTTCACCTTAAAAAAAAAAAAAAGAAAAGCCATTTGATTTTAGGTTCGTAGTGAATGTCAGCTGTGATTATCAAGATTGCTACTTTAAGCAGGTACCTGTAGGCAGGCATCCATAGGCAATTGTAGAAAACAGATAAAACAGCATATTACCTGCATCTACTATTGATTGCATGAGAAACTCTGGGTATATAAGAGCCTCTGAAGAAGGGATCCAAGAGGAATATGTTTACTTTTCTTAAATATTTCAAAAGGCATCAAATCAGCTTAGCTGTTTGTCAGAGGGCTCATTTTCCTTTTATTGACCAAATCAAATTGAACTTCAGTAGTCTTAGATATAGTGTTCTTGGAGTAGTCATCTATTGGGAATCTGTCTGTAAAGTACTTGCTGGCACAAGTGTTAATATCTTTTGTGGAGAAACACAGACATAGAACTGAAGACTCACAGGTGGAATTACAGTTTACACATAAGGAGGAAGCACAGGGGAAATTTAATTCTCTTCAGGGGAAATATTCTCTTCAGAAGGGATTGCATTCTCTTTTATTTCTCAAGAACTTCTTTCCTCCTGCTGCTTTTATTTTGATTCTTTCCTGGCTCTCTGCTGCAGTTTATGCTTTATAAATTGGCAGCGGGAGTACTGCATGCTTCCAAATTCTCACTGCTGCAAATGTTCTCCTTGTTCATTCAAGAATTAATCCTGCACCTGGAATACAGTTATACTCCTATTCCTAGCCCAGGTAGCCACTGTGAACTGAACTATTCAGCTTTTTATTATTGACATGGACAAAAGTAAGATTATTACCTGATCTGAATATTAGGACATGTACAGCTATATATAGTCCTTGTGTTCAAGGTCTCTCCTGGAAGAGCATGAGATTCACCAGATTGGGGTTGTTCACCAGAAATAATTAATTTGGGTGCTGTTAATGGAGTCTGTTCATATTCAAGCTGATTGCCCCACTGCTTTGTTCCAGTCCAGGGACATCATCCCTGGGTTGGCAGAAAATCTTTCCTACTGCAGTCTGAGATGTGTGGGCATTTGGTACATTTAAACGTCTGTACGAACTGCAATACCAGAGTGAGGCAAGATGGAGGGGTTTTTTTGCTTTCTCAATTTTTTTTTTTTTTAGCCTGTAGAATTGCTTTAAAACTTTTTCAAGTAATAAATGTGTAAATCAGAAAAAAAAAATATTTGTCCTTTTGATGCCACATTGGCAAAATATATGTTATCTATGGCTAGCATTAAATTGTGCTGGTTTAATGTGTTTTTTTGTTTCTTCTGGGCTTTTTTTCTGGTTGAGCTGCCTAAGAAGATGATCTCATAATCTGTAATCTGCACTACTTCTGCAAGTGAAATCGGACACCGCTGTTTGAGTTGGTGGAGGCATCAGCAGGTATATTAGTCAGCAACTAGTTCCATAGGATGTATTGTTCACAGAATATCATATTTAAGCTAAACTTGAATTAAATATTTTTATTCTTTTTTTCAGAATACTTAGGCAGTGAAAAACCTAGTGAAAAACAAAAAACTGTAAGAAGAAAAGTAGCAAGAGAAAGTATTCAGAATGTTCTGAATGACTGGAGAATGCACATGAATACAGGAGTTAGCTTAAAATAAGCCTAGTTGACAGCAATGTCAGTGTAAGTAGATGAGGTTTAATTAGAATCAGGGAGTAATTAGATGTAAGAATAGAGTAACTTAACCATAAAGAATCTTCTTCACTCAGAATTCAAAGGTGACAAGCAGATCATGAGCATCAATGGTGGCAGCCAGTTGTGGGGTGACAAGTCTGAGTCATCTAAGAATGAGGTGTCCTGCATCCCATCCTGCAGCACTCAATGCTTGGAGTCACTGTGGAAGAGACTGGTAGAAAGGCAGAAGAAAGGCCATGTCTGTAATATCCAGGTCTGCAATTTTCATGTCCAGTCTCTCTATAGGAAGCTCCAGAATCATTTTAATGGAAACAGATTGTTCTAAGCACGGATGTGTGAAATGAAGAAAAAGAAAAAGATTGTTTATTAGCAATAAGCAGTTTGACAGTATGTTCAATGAGACAGTAAAAAAAGGAGGTTGAAAGAGTTTTTTCAGCTGTGGCATTTGTTCAAATTCAAAACAGCAAACAATCTTTTAAACAGCAAGAGGGCACAAGGAACATGAAATATAAATATCACAGGTTTAAAAATCAACATGTTATCAGAGTATGAGGATATGCAGAGGAAAACCCAATTGCTAGTTATGGTAATGATTTAATTTTACACAAATAGTCTCACAAAGAGCAGGAATGATTTCTTCATAATTACAGCATGACACAAGTTACCTTAATCTTCATATGCCTGTTCAGGGGACTGCAGTGTATGAAGAGAGGTACCAACCAGCCAGCCTTGTCATTGCAGTGTTTGGATACAAGGTAAGATGGAGCAAAGGGAAAGGGATATTTTTCCGTTTTTTGTGACAAAAGAGAAAAATTATACCTTTATATTTATTAAATGAGTGCTCAGCGACTTGAGGAATATGAAGTTGATGCAGCCGAGGGAGGCAGAGGGAGACTGAGGGTGTTTGGAGGCTACCACTATAAGAAACAGTTTCACATTCTCAGGGATGAGCAGAACAGGAACTATTTGTCCATGCAGATGGGTAGGACAGGGAATTAGTAAGTTAGCTTTGGCTCTGCTCACACTCTCTACAGCTCAGGGATGTTAATTGTGCCTTTCATAAAGAATAAGCTATCCTGCAAGTTCTTGCACATAATCTCTTCAGTAATCCATCCAAAAAATCCTTAGCTTTAGTTGCTGTATTACTTCAGAAGTGATGGAAACTACAGACTTTTCATGAGTGTAAATGTAATGCTCCCAAACCCAAGAGTCACAAATTCATAGGACTATTTAAAAATGTATGTGGTAGTGAATGTCAACATTTACATACCACCTGAATTTGTAGTCTTCCAGGTATGCTTCAGCTGCACTTTCAAATTTATGGCACAATGATAATGGTAACATTAACTTTAATAAAGGCTTAAAACCCAGTACCTTCTTGTGGGGTCAAACGCTGAAGTTTTGGGAAACAAAAAAATCCAAAACACCATAGGATTCCTAAGAAAGCTGAGACACCTGGCAAATCTCTGTTCAAAAAGATGGGGTCTGTATTTTCATTTTCTTGTATTTTCATGTTCCTTGTACAGACAAACACCCTATACCAAGGTTAAAACAAAGGCTGTAGTAATCTTGAAAGATGATAGTTAAATCTGTCTCTTTGAAAACCCTTTACAGATTGTATACAGCAGTCAGTACACCAGTGCTCCTTAGAAACAAGAACTGAACCATGTTACCTTGGCCTTAATCATCATGGAGAGCAATGGGATTGTTCCGGAAACAGGACTGTCAACTGCAATGAATCCACCTGTATATTCAGAAACTCTCCTTTGGATGCAGGGAGCAAGAACACTCTTTCTCCTGGGAAAAATATACCTTTGTATGCAGAGAGATGATATATCTCTCTGTATATCTAATTTGTTTCTCTAGAATGCATAGTTATATTTGAAACAAAATGCTTGCAATTTGAGTGTATGTTGCAAAGTAAGATGTTTTATTGGTGTATTAAATCTAAATAATACAAAGTGACACTGAGCACTCAAAGTAATTTGTCTGACTGCTGTCACCAAGCATTGCTTCTGAAGATAGATGATAAAATTCCCTGTGTTTTCCTGTTTCCTAGGTAAACAGCTACAGGAAATGTATCTGTTCCTCTATTCTTGCCCTAGGGCATTTTGATTAATATTGACATCATCAAGGCCTGTGCCAGCAGACCAAAAGAAAAATAACACATTCTGGTGACTAATCCAATAGTGACAGCAGCAAGCAGCCTGAATTCAACATAGAGAAATATTTTTAGTGGATTTCTCATGAGTCTAGGACTGAAGCCAGCAGTTGGCAAGTGTCATCACTCACCAGACAATCAGCTGGAACTTTGAAAGCTTTTGAAGATATGAAACAATATATTCTTACTCTTTAGCACCTCACCTTGCACAATCAGTTTAAAGATAGTTCTATTTTTAAATTCAACTTCTTTGGACAAAGCACTTATATAGACATATCTGCCAGTCTGCACTGTTGAGCACAGGAAGTTATATAAACAAAACCAAGCAACACCAGCTGTGGTAACAGTTATAGAATCAAAATCACATGACTTTCACTAGAATTTAGTATATTCCATTTCCTTCACTTTTCCTTCCTTTCCCCGCTTTTTTTTTTCAACTCCTCATCAATCTAGTTGGGTTGGAAGTGTTTAACGAGAGCAGATACTGAAGTGCTAGGCAGATAGTAACCCTTGCAACTGAAAATTATGTTGATAGGAAATGACATGTGCTGATGGGACTCCACTTTTGCTGGGCATAGAGGAGTTGAGTGCAGCTGGTTGCTTTGAGAACAGGACGTATTCAGAGGAGACTGGAGTCAAGTTCTTCCTCTCCATACAGGTAGGGAGGTAGAGAAGATAGAAAAAGGGATAAGCTTGGCTTTTTCAAAGTATCATCTCAAATGGAAATGACCTTGACAGAGCAGATAATACCTTGTGCTTTCCTTCCCAAAGCAAAAAGAGAAGCCAAAAAGACAGTGAAATACACTTCCCCAGGCTGAGCCTGGATTTAGGAAGTTCGTCCTCTGGGGAGGAAAGCGAGGCTCAATCCAGTCACCTAAGTATCAGCTGTGAAGCATGAAGGAAAGGAAACTATTGAGGGGTGCAGAAGGCTTTTGGGTGACATACCTGAAAGGTGACAAGATAATAGTTCCCTCCAATACAATCCCACAGCTTGCCGTGGTAGGGTCTCTAGATGGAACAAAATAGGAGTTTATATTCACTGGTAAATGGGAAAGAATGCAGATGTGAGTGCCTTAGCCACATATACCGCTCTTGAGGTAGGAGGGAAAAAAAAAAGACGCTTTAGAAGATTTTAATTTCTTAATATGCTTACACAGTCATTCATACAGCATGGACATTTAAAACATTACTTGCAGATGTTCAGTTAGTTTTCTGAAAGCTATGCTTGGTATCATTTTACTTGAGTATGCAGCCTGTATTTGTCTGCCTAATAGACCTTAAATATCCAAATTCAATAAGAATTCAATGTAAATATTTAAATCTAATTATTACTAGCAGGCAAGCTCACAGATAAATATTGCCAGACAACAATGTCAGTCAAAATTACACATAATTCAGTGCACTTGGAAGATAATCAGTGTTCATATTAGCTTGTGAGTTCTTTATGCAATAAAATGAATACCAAAATTAGCTTGTATTACCATGCTGTAGGCAGGTTATCACAATCCCCTAGCTAAGACCCCATGTGTCACCATGAATGGGTAGCGTCAGACAGCTTTACTTCTCTCATTTGAAAGAATTACAAAACAAGCTCTACTGCTACTCAGATAAATGGTTCTATATGCCTGACTGACATTTGCTTTTCTGCTAAAGATATTTATGTAAAGTCACTTTAAAATCAGGGCAAGGGAACTAATGAGAGTCAGCTGAGAGCAACCAAACATTGTGCAGTTTGACAATCCGTTTTTGTTTTCTTTTTCTTATCTCTCCTGGATTTCTTCCTTCTGTTTCACCCCAAAGGCTCCTTCTCTGAAACGTCATGAATAGTGGTTGAATTTATGGTTATGCTGATCTCATTAAGAGCCTTTGTGCCACAGCTAAAGCATGTGAGCCAGTTTCTGCTGCCAATGAAAATATTTGTGAGACAATAAGAATGATCCCCTCTGTTATTGCAGTGGATGGTTATTTTGAATATATAAGTAATTTCATGGAACTTGTGAAGAAGATAAGGAAATATTTTTTTCTAATGCTTGCCACTATTTTGTGGTTGTGTGACGGGTTCAGTTCCCAACCTTTGACTTCAGTGGATTGATTTCATCAAGCTTCAGCAATTAAGAACTGATCAACAGTTTAAGAATAAAATTTTATAAAAAAAAACAGGTATACATTTCCAGAAACACCTACGTTCAGTTTTTAGCCAACGGCCACAACTCCAAAGGAAAGCTTTGCTCCAACTCCCTCCTGTAAAACACTACTCCTTCTGATTGTACGCCCAGGAAAAAGTGACAGTCAGTTCCCTGTCCAGTGAGCTGCCTGGAGGTGATGCTCTCCAACCAGGAGAGCATGCCCACCTGAGCTGTTAGAAGACTTGACATTGTCTAAATCACAGCACATTTAAGTGAGAAGCACAAGCTGCAAAGGAAACTCAGCAAGGAATTGCTTGATGTTGTCTCTCTGGATACCTTCCAGGTCTGTGAGGTTGGCTGCTGTGCTGGTCAGGGCTCTGGCCTTAAGGACCCAGGTACAGGTACTTTTTTGTTTGGCTGTAATCTGTTAATGATGAGGAAGGTGGTGGGTGACTAAGATGCTTAGCTACCTCGTTTCAGATTGACTTGGTATCACAGGGATTTTAGCAGGACGTTTCCTTAAAAAAAGCAATTTAATGATCTTATATTGCAGGGATGTCCAAAATTAATAGTTGTGGCTCGGTTTTAACCAGTTGGATTTAACAAATATATCCTAAAGAACAAGGCTAAAGGACAGACAAACTTATTAGGCAGGTTTCTTTGTGGACTTAACAGACACAGAGCTCAGAAATGAAGAGCTGAAATGTCAAAAATTCCCAAATGTAAATTCTAAGTCTGGTTAAATCTAAGTATAAATGGGTCATACTTCCATATTTTGTTTCATCCATATTTAAATAAAAATCCATATTTTATATTTCAATACTTTATTTCTCAATATTTTTAGGGATTTTTTTTCTGTGCTACTGAAAAAAATAATATTCAGTGAGTGAAACACTATCAACTTTGCATAAAAGATGTCTACCCAATCACACTATTGCAAAGACTTTACAAATAATTTTGGTTTATATAACATCACATATGGTATTTAATACATAAAGTCTCAGATATTGACTTGATTCCTGAATCTCGGTGAGTACTTCATAGCAGTCAACCTTACAGAAAGTCTTCAGTCAATCCAAAGAAAATTTTTAACCTGAAATGCTTCTCTGTGTTTGAAATTAGAGCTGGGACAGACAACAATCTCTTGTCAGTCTCACTCACTCTTTGAAACAAAGCGATTGTCTTCAATATTTTCCTTGAGAAACAGCATTAGACAAAAGAGAATTTATGTTGAAAAGCTATGAAAAAAATTAAAATGGGAAACTATGACTTGTCACCTTAACTGGAAATACACTATTCCATGGGGCATATGACACAGACACAAAGAGAATTGTTATTTTATGAAGATGTGTAGTGTGAAGGCTGAGGGCATAAATATATATGCTGGAGAAGGCAAAAAAGCACCTTAGTGTGAGTGAGTATGCTCATCACTTCAGAAGAAGATCTTAGGCTGTGATTGCTCGATTTTAAAATTCCAAAGGGGAGACAAATAGAGCAATTTAAGCACAACGGGCATATTAAGCAAAATCAATGCATTTGCAAATCAGACCACTTGCACTGCTCCTAAAATGCCACCTTCAGAATGTGACACGATAAAGATTTTTGTCTTTTTAATGCCATAGACTTCAACTTTTAAAATTATGTTTTGTATTACTGTAACCAGCATTGTGATCAACTGAGCTGCATACAAGCAGCACAGAGAAGGGAGTTCATGTAGGACTTTTTTGTTCTGAAAATACATATGTCTGTCATTTGACTTAAAAAACAGGTTCTGTTACCTACAGCAGTAGCAGCAGGAGGGCTTTTATTCAAATTTCAGAACGACAGAATAGACAATATTGTGAGAAAATCATATTTCTGTCTCCTTATCTGAACTAATGTATTTTAGCATGATAAGGGGTTACTATTTATATTTTTTCTTAAAATCATTTTCTATCTCCTTCTATATCACATCTTTTCCTTTGGGAGACTCGTGTACTCCATGCAGAGTACAAATCCATGTAGAGGAACGATAGTTTTGAGGTCTAGAAGATGGGAGATCTGGTTTCTGTTCTGATTCATGATTTTCTCTGCCTTACTTTTAATTTTGTGTTAATAGTGTACACTGACTGAACAACAGTGCTCTTCTGTGTGTGCAAGAATACTTAATAATTTGCAAAATTATATCATGTATGTTTTTCATCGGGCTGAAGTGTAGAACACTAGGCTTTTCACAGGAGCCATTATCCTCTCCTAAAGTCAATAGGATTTACCTCTTAGCGTATTTCTGAGCCCAGCTTGAAAAGGAGGCAAGAGCTGCCAAAAGTTTCCCTAGACTGTAAGGTTGCCCGAAAACATGTGGAGGTCTGGGAAGAACATATCACAGTGCACCATGAGCCCTTGCACTTGCAGGTGCTGGTGCAGGAGAGGGTTAGGGGCAAACCCTCCCACCACACAGCACGACTTGCACCCAGTGCTGGGCTGGTGGCACTGCAGATGGTGGGCAGACACCCGCACCACCAGCCTGACACCCTCCCCGTGCAGCCTGCAGCAGGGAGCTGAGGAGAAGCCACCTCAGTGCCCTGGACAGCACACATTTCCTGCTTCTTCGTTGGTGCAGAACTAACAGGAAGGCTGAAACCCTCCTGTTTGCCTTCCTTTCTTATCCTCTTTTTTTTTTTTTTTTCTGGACAAATCGGCTCCTGATTTCCCTTCTGGTTCTTGCACCATTTTAAGCCGCATGTTCTCTGGCTTCTTTGTGGGCTAGTAAATTTGATTATTGTAAGGAATGCAGATATATTCAGGAATGCCTGAAATAGAAGGATTAGGACTTCAAGTGGAAATCATATTTCACAGACTGCAGTGAAATCTTAGTGGTGTTGTTTCTGTCCAAATTAAAGATAAATTTCCAAAATAAATTAATTATTATCAGAATCCATCCCTCAAATGAAAATTCGTTTTTTATATATGAAAGAGGGAATATTAAGGACAATGGCAAACTGAAATGACATTACCCTTGCTAGAGAAATACAAGCAGGTTTTCAAAGAAAACTGAAATCTTTCAATCACAGATGTGAGCCAAGTCCCTGGATTGAAGCAGAGGACTGAATTGCATTTAATACCTTTGCAAAAATTTGACTTGGGAAAGATTAATGTTCAACCAGCAGAGATCAGAAACAGGATTGGAATCTCAATAATATACATCTAATTTCACTTCAGGAGAATTACAAAAGCCTGCCAAAGGGCAATTGCTTGTGTGTTGAACTTGCCTACTATTTTTACCCAGACAATAATCCCCAGTGCTGCAGATAGACTAGAGTGGTGTTTTTTCCCCCAGTGTTTATGATAGGAATTAAGCATCTGGTAGAAGGGAAAAAGATCCCATCCAGCTGAAACAACACTTGCAGCTTAGTTTTCATCTTCAAATAGTACTGTCCTTGTAAGTGTCAACAAAGATCTGACACGCTTGAGCCTGTCCACCCTGGATCATCATTGCTTCATTTAGTGTTGCCTATAACACCAATTCAGTTTGAACATAAATTACTTTCTATCCAAATCTGGCTATTTTTTAATATTTATTGGTGGTAAAGTTCTTGTCTGTTTGATCTGTATGATTATGCAACTAGGAACAAGGAAGATGAAAATTAGGCTTGTGTCTCTAAAGTGAAATACTTCAATATTCTTCAATACTTTAATAATATTAAATTATAATTAATCAATTATTTAAAATATGGTCTAATTACTTTGAAGATCACAGTCAACATTATCATAGCAGGAAACGGAAGATAATGTGAAAAACATTACACAAAGTACTAGTTAAAAAGTGAAGCTGCTTGATTTAACTGTTTTCATTCAAAGGCATTCTGTCTTGAACCTTGCAAAGCTGGTGGCAAAAATGTCCTATACCTCCTCATGGTGTGGAATTTTAAAGTAACAGTGTCATGAGAAGAAAATGTCTTGTCGTGACACCTGGATATAGGCAGGGCTGCTCAGCTTGGGGCCAAAAGATTAAGCAGGTGCCTGTTCCTACCCATGGAGAATGAAAATTCATTGATTTTTGGTTTAGAGTTGATCTAAGGCCACAAGTCAGTGAAAATATGCTGTTGGTGCACAAGGAATTCCATCATGGAGAAGGGGGAGAATAAATAGGAAAAGATAATCTCAGTAATTATAATTCACTGATCCTGATTTACTTTTGAACAGTTTAATGCTGTAAGAAGGACAAAAAGAAAAAGAATAATTTTAATCACTTTATTTCTTGTTCAAAATACATATGAAACAATTAGAATAAAATTATTTCAAATGAGTTCTTTTATTTTTCTTGTAATATTTTAATATAAAATTATCACAAACTGTACACTTCATAACATCTTCTGAGGTTTCATTGTTACATATTTTTTTTCAGAACTGACAAATAGATTCACACTTTCCAGAGAATACATTGTAAAAATACTGAAATGTGTTACAGCTCTCAAAGGCTAGTGCAAAAAAACCAATTTACTATCAGTAGTACAATTTATGTTGTCAAGTTTCACAAATGGCCATTTAGCGCATACAAAAAGCCAGTAACACAAGTTCAAAAAGTTTTGTTTTCTCGTCTCTATAACGCAGAAGCCAAGGATATTGACTTGAACAATGTCTAGGTATCAAATCACAGACTTCATTTAAAAAGTCACATCATGAACACTGAATAAAGGGTACTAAAACAGTCAGGTATTTAATATTAGATCTTGGTCAGCCAACACCACATAGCAAGAAGAGACAAAATCTTAGAAGAACTCTGCAGTTCTTTGTAAGCTACATAGACTTGGCAACATTTCTGATCTAATCATAAAGATAATTTTAAAGGTAGGGAGTTAGATTAGAGTTTGGGCCAGTTAGGGCCTAATCCAGAACCTCACATTGTCACAGCAAATATGCTTATTCTGACAGACATTGTGTTGGATGCTTTCTTTTAATATTTCAAAATATAAAGTGTTTAAATATTGAGTGGGAGTTTTTTTAGCTGTCAATATTTCCTATGGCCAGGAACTCCATTTTAACTTCCTACCTTTTAAAGCATACACTCTGGAGAATGCCTTCCCCACAAACAAGCATATAACTAGAGAAACATAATGTTCTGTGCTGAAGAGAAGATGTGGCTAATTTCTATTCTACTTTCCCTGCTTCAATTTTCATGAGGAGCACACTGAAGTCAGTCAGCTTGAACGTAGCATGGACTACAAGCTCATGAAAAGAAAGGAGAAGCATTTTTGGACTCCCCTTTCAGTGGCTAGAGGAGCATCTGGAGGGCTCAGAGGAAGCAGTGTTGCAGTCCTGCTGCCTAAGGTGGTGAGGAATGGCCAGAGCAGGACAATGAAGAGATGCAATCTGGCTTTGCCCACTCTCATCCTGGCTAGCAGGGCTAGTCTAGTGTGGAGGGTGCTGAGATGTGCTTTTAGCATACACTGCCTGTGAGACTTCCTACATCATTCCAATCCCAGCCAGCAAAGCACCTGAGTGGCTGCTCTGCTCAGTGTGCACACCCAAGACACCGTGAATTCACAGGGACTTGATTAGCAGGTAATAGTTGAAAATATTTCACACGGTTTGCTGGAAAAAGGCCCTTGTGATTTCCACAAGAAAGTGGAGAAAGTACAAGTCAGAAGTGCATCTCCAACTCAGGATGCCAACAATGACTATTCTAGGGGAGAGAACTAGCCAAATCCCATCCTTAGACATGTGCATTCAAGTCCAGCATATCTCACTGAAACTACTCACCTAAATACAGAAGAACAGAAAGAATGTAGACCCACACTTGGAAGAAAGAGAAACAAGGAACAATATTAAATATATATCTATATTTTTTCCTTCTCTGGAGAAATAGTTTTCTATTTATTTAGCAAAAGTAAATTTCGTTCAATATTTTTCCATAGAAATATAGACTGAAAAGAAGTGCTTTATATCTAATGTGCAACAGGACTATCTAAAAGTTACATATGAAAGGTTTAGTCTATACAGACACCCTCTGAGCTTCAAAAGCAAGATGGCATTATGTGGAAAACTGTAGGCCACCATTAAAAAGGAAAAATCCTGTAAAAATATGTTACCTCCATGCCTGACTACATAGACTGGACATTTTTATTTTCCAAATCAGGCAGCTGAGGCTCATATTTCTTACCAGTATTAGTAAAATCAGCATTTGCAATAATAGTTCATACCTTAGAGATGCACTGAAGACTTCTAATGTAGTCTGAATCGTTAGTGACAAAAGTGACAAAAATCCATGGTGGGTGTAAGAGAAATAATTCTATTTGCCTTGAGACTCCTTACAGGGTTCATTTCATGAGATGCTATGATATATCATCGCATGCAACCTGATGCAAAGTGAACTGAAATCAACAGCAGTGGTCCTGATGGATTTCAATGATGGGGTGGACAAGTACATAATGCCGTGCTTTGAAATGAAATGACATATTAAAAAGACCTACAGAGTGATTTTGGTGGATGTATTTAATGGTCTATTGCCATGATATTAAAAAAAAATATTTCCATTTTAATTTTAACTAACACAAGAACAATTTCCCTATAAAGTAGCAAGTGAAAGACCTAAAAGAAAGATCCTTTTGAAAGCAAGCCATAATTTTTGTATATTGGAAATAAGGTCATGAATAGATTTTGGTAAGCTTTTGTAGTAATGCAAAATATATAAATGTGTATTGTTAATACTACACCTTACGAGGCTGAATTGGATCCCTTTTATGTGCTATATTAGTTTAATAAATATTAAAACTAAATTAAATACATTTACCATTTGGTGTTTTTCTTGAGATAGTCCAAAATTGGAGGTGAAGTATTCTAATTCTAATAAGAAAAAGTCACATAAAAAGCAAAATGTCTTTGTGTCAGCATCTCTATGTTTTGCTGCCATGGATATTTTTGCTAAAAGGCTTTTTAATTTTTTTTGCATCAATATTATATTCAGTGCATGAGTAGATTGGTACTTTAGTACCACTTTTTGCCCTGCCAGAGATTAAATTATAAAGTTCTGTCTTAAGAAAAAATCCATTTTTAACAAAAGTGCATAAAACAAGGCAAAAAAAAAATCTAAAAGATGTGTTGGTATAATTTGAATGAAATCTCTTTTCTCAGCACAGATTGCTCATCATTAAGCCCTCTTTGGGTAGGACTGCTCTTTGACTTCATAGGCAGCCCTGTGTCTGAAGAGCATGCAGAACCAGACCCAAGGTTTTAGGGGTTAATCCTCAGAGCTTCTCTGAAACCTGGCTATGACTTACAATTGTTTGTCTGCTACTGGCAAAGTAGCTAAAGTGCAGTAGTGCCAGGCTCCCTTCCAGAGTAATACAGGAAAAGCCCAGCTGTGCAGATTCAGTTGCTGGCTAAGATAAAGCTATACTTTTTTCTTAGAGGTTTTGATTTTCTAGCCCAAAGTTACCTTTGTGGGCTAAGAACTGAAAAGGTCGTAGGTTGAAATAAATGAATCAGGTTCTTGTGCTATAAGGATAATTAAGATCATTAAACAATTATAGTACATAAAGGCTGAAAGGAATAAATGTAACTGTGAAGTGCTCTTCGGAGAGTCCACAAAATTTCCTATTTCCTTCTCTGAGTAGCCAAATCTCCATTTACATAAAGGAGAAAGATACACACATACCCATTTGACAAAAATAATTATGGCTGGCAATTCTCTGTCTTGTTCAGCTATGCAGACATTTCCCTCACAACTATTATTACACAGTTAAGCCTCATAAATCTGTGGTGAGGGAAGTAATGGTCCTCTATTGGTCACTGTGATTTTCAATAAGAGGCCGCCACTCCCAGGGCAAAACATTCACAGTACACGCAGTACTATGTGACAATTTAGGACAAAAGAATAAGAATTCATTATTCAGCTGAACCTCCATGAATAGGAAGAACAGGAGGAGATGTGATTTGTCTGAGACATCAGTTCCAGGACTCTATTCATACACAACGTCCTGTGGGGTATTAGGTGAGAAATATACCTATTTATGACTTCAGTTTTTTGAGTCATCAGAGAATTAGCACCTGCAAGAGCCCAACGACTCTTCTACCATTGTGTGGTATTGGTTTAGGCTTGACTTGAAAACAAAGCCAGTACCTTTTGTACAACAGCTGCATTTCCAGAGGTGTTTTTTATTGGTAATTCAAGTATGGATTGTCAGAAGCTTTGATAATGTGAAGAGGTGACTTTATATATAAAAATGATTTTTCACCTTTTGGAGATTTTCCAACCTATGCCAGGTGCAAAAGAAAAGGAGGCCATTACAGAGTGTAGAGAGGAATGTGTTTTAGTGCATGCTAACAATGTCCCTTTTTTAACTCAATTATGCTGAAAGACCAGGGGGGAAGGACGTGCCATGAGCAGCTACCAGTGCTCTTTGCACTGTGAATCCTCTGTGATCATGATCTGTGGTGGTGGGGGGGCTGTTTTCATTTTAATGACTGACTCATGTTCTACAATAAAATAGGAGAATTACATAAAAAATCCCCTTTTTTTGAAATGTTTGCTACACATATATGTTTGTCTTTGAAAAGACTCCCTATTCAACCCCTTTTAATATTTTCCATTTTTCTCTTTAACAGGGTTTTGGGTTTTTTTTCTAAAGGGCTCTTTACATACTCAGTAGTCTTTTCCCTTTCTCTCCTGTTTATGACTCAGTTGTCACAAAAGGTTTTAAATATCTTCAGTCCTCTTCACTTCTGAAGCTATTATCAGTCTCAACTCATAGCATATCAAGAAAAGCAACCCCACTCTTTATCTCTCTCCTCTTGCAGACAGTATTTATGGAAATGTATCTGCTTCACAAGAACAGCTAACAACCTACAATCTCTCGTCCCCTGAAATTAACCTAGAAACTGTCCCAAAAAAACAGATTCCTTTCAGGTGATGCTATTCTTAAGTGCCTCAAATGCCTATATGTTATGCTGACAAGCACTTGTGAGAACATTTCTGATATTCAAAATCACACAGGGGAAAGCAACTAGGAATTCTATACCCGGCAGAAAATATTGCTTTATCACTGGAAATACAACCTTTCCTTTTTTAGCCTAAGAGGTCTCAAGATACCAGATCTTAAATCTATACCATTATTCTACACTGGAAAGCAACTTTCAGCATGTTCTAGAGCTTTGTTAATTTTATAGAAAGTTTTGATTTCCTGATCTTTTTTTTTTTTTTTTCATGGGGAGGTGCACGGATAGATTTGCTCTACTTCAAGGGTTTGAATTTCTGAGGTGTGAAAAGATCCTGAGCTATTTAAGAGGAATTTCTCAAAAACACTTATATGCTCGTATTTTGAGGGAGAGAAAAGCTGTATAAAGGGTATGTTGCTGCCATGAAAACATGCTTCTGGCACTCTTGCTATGCTCTGTCTAATAAATGACCATGTGAACCCTGAAGTTGTCATGAAATAGCTATGCCCTCATCCTTTCCTTGGTCTCCTTTTCTGCCAGTCTTCCTGACTTCACCTCTCCAGGGGAAAGTCAGGATTTCTCAATTCTCTTTTCATTTTGCTGTGTCTCTCGTAACTGTGCCAGCCCAGGAGTCTGAATGGATTTGCAACTTTTCTTTCAGGGAGTCTTCATTAAAAATAGAATGGTATTTAAATATTTAAGCTTAAATATGCAAACTTAAATATTTCAAATAAATGGATTTGAAAATGACGATCTATATGCATATCTGTCCTGCCTCAAGCTTTTCTACCCACTAAAGGGGGAGCAACCAAGCTTATTTTCTCTGTAAACTATAGCAACAGCTTGCATTCCCAGCCTGCTCAGTCGTAAATCTTGTCCTTTGTCAATCAGATCTCTTGATCTTTCCTATGCTTTTTTTTCTGTGCCTGCTTGGGATTTCAACATTTTAGTTGAGATGCACTTTTCAGACTAGTTATATCATTAGTAGATTCTCCCAGCACCTACTAAGATGAGCACTAAGATGGACATTAACATTTTGTAAAGTTCACTTTCTTTTGAGAAGCTGTCCCCTTATCAAAGATTTGCTGCCTGTTCTGTTTTTCTCTAAAGTCTACTTTTTGAACTCACTTAATTCAAGACCAATAGCCAAGGCAACACATTGTATTCATAAATTATTACAGAGCAGCTCCACTTTCATCACAGCAGTTATGTGACTTCCCACAGATCCAGCTTCCAGAACACACTGTGTTATGTTTCAAGGAGTCATCATGCCTTTCCCACAGGAGAGAGCTCCGGTGTTCTGGTAACCTATATAACCTGTATTTATATGTATTAGTTACATTTTGACAATGTTGATACAGCAACACAGGCTTAGCCATACAGAGTGCTGTGAGAAATGTCCTTCCTTGGAACAGTAAGGCACCAACACTTGTCCTTCATATCAGCAAAGTGAATAGTCCTCATGATGACACAGTGCCAAACTTTAATTGACTTTTCCTGTTCTGCAAATTTAACATGCTTTTTGCCCTTCCAGAGGACTGAGTTACATGTAACATAGGAGTTGCAGTCTGTAGTTGTGAGGAAAAAATTTACATAATACCAGAGGCATTCTCCTCTCTGCACCAGTAAAGAGGTTTCCCGGCAACAGCAACATTGTAGAGGTACTATGAGATAAAACATAAAATCACAGCCCTGAGCACCTGTTATCATCCAGCATCCCCTAGCACTCAGCACAAGATTGAAGGTGTTAGTTCCATTTCCCTGACCAGATTCCCCTGTGATATTTTAAAACCCACCTGCAGCTTCACTTTCTCTTAGATTTCTAGCTCTTGCTTTCCTGCATGCTGTTAAAATTTGCCAGTTTCCAGCTGTGGTTAAGGAAAAGGGGAATTGTGCGGGAGATGTTTATTCATCTGGACGAGTAAACAAAAGATACTTTTTGAACTGAAGTTATTCTTTGCCTTGGAAATGGCTGTGATCAGCACCTCAATTAGCTCCCATGCCTGATGCCGATGCTTTTTCAGCGACACGCTTGTTTTGTCCTGTTTTACAGTACAGAAAGAAAGGACAAATTATATGACCATTGTAATTATTATGTTTCCAAAGGAAGGTCTCCATTTCAGAGCACTGGCAGTTGCATCGAAGAGCTCTGTGCCTACTGCCACATTTTCCTTTGTCTTTGTTAGCTCTGGGGTCTGTTCTGTGCCACGATTTAGCTCTTCTCTGACACCAGACAGCTCACTTTAGACTGGTAAGCCTTGGAAACTAAATGAAAGTGAACCTCAAGCAAAGGGTTAAACTAAATCTCTGTTGGTGTGAATAAAGGAGAAAATTTCCCATCAAAACATGCATTAATATTCCTGTCATATACACTACATTTTATCCATATTTTGGATGGTCTAACACATACTACATGAGCTTAGTCCAAAAGTCACCTCACTGTCTGATTAACACTTAAGTCATGTTATAACACAGAATTTTCAAGCATATTCTACATATTTGTAGAAATAATGTCATGAACTTTTCAGGTCAAGGAACTATCACAGTACAGATTTGTCAAGTATTTATCATTAATTGAAATATATTTCTGATTAGGTGTGGGTGTTCTGTTGTAAGATAAGTGCTAAATAATAGTGATTGTACATTTAGCAAGTGCAAATACTTGTATGTGCAAACCTAGGTTTTTGCATGCTCAAATAAGGTGGTTTTCAAATTTTGCAGGCACATTTATGGATCTCTGAAAAATTCTACATTTTCAGTAGGGGAAGAACTCTATTACTGAGTTCTAAAATACCCTCCTTTTGAATGTTTACTTACTTAAAAATACAGTCAAATGATTTCAGATGTATAAAGCTTGTTAAATTAATGGAGTATAATAAAAAGTTAGTACATATAAAAGTTTATAAAAAGACATAGCAAAATAATCTTAGAAGTAGACTGTCATGTATATGTTGTGCATCATCATGTTAAAAATTTTTAAAAGGATTACACTGAAGCCAAATTAAAAAAACAAAGAAACAGGAAAAAAGGATGGATCAAATGTCTCTTTTTGAAACCTAAAGTTTTCTTAATATTGCTCCAAAAATGCACCCATAAAAAGAAATTAGGTAAGTAATTGCTTATCCCCTTGGAAAAAATCAACCCAATGAAAACATTTCCTGTTTGCTCAACATTTTCTTCAAAAATATTGAATGTGGTTGTGATTCTTTAAGAAAAATGTATAGTTTTGTCACTTAAACACAAGAAGTCCAAAGAATTCCCTATACTGAAGAAGAAATTTTGCAGGAGAACTTTCTGACCACTTTATCTGTCTCTGACCAAAATACATATCCCTAATGAGGCAAAGCTGCTGATTTATGAATGTCTGATGCTCATAAAGGACTGTGGAGAGAGGAGGTTATTTCCCTGACAGCTCTTTGTAGAATGAAAATGAGTGATGCAGCTATCCTTCACCTTTAGGTTTCATATTACAACTTTTTTAAGGCCAGGAGTCAGTTTTGAGCACTGCAGACAAAAATAAGGGTCAGTTTTCTACTGCTTGAACAAGACAAAAGATGGTGGGGAAAGATGCTGGGAGGGTGAGGAAAAGGACCATATCAGCAGAAGTGTGACAATGCTGTCATCTAAAGTTGAGGTCATGGAGTGCAATAAGTGACTGACACCTTACTGAGCATCACCTGTGCAGAGTGAAAGTATAAAAAAGCTATGCCGTGCAAAATACAATTCTTGTTAAGTACTCTTGCTGTTATCAGTAAACTGCTTCAATAAAAATAATTCCGGCTTTTAGGAAAGTAAGCTTTTCAAACTGTTGTAAAATTACTACAACATATTTTACACCAAACATTTGCCACATTTGATTTTTCTCAAATTAGGCTGATGTATGAGATATGGCAGAAATGTGGATAAGCAACAACAACTACAACAAAAAAGAATTCAGGGTGGGAGCAAGGAATTTACAACTTCTTCAAATTAAAATATTTTAAATTTCCTAATAAAGATATACATAAGGCATAAAACATATTTCTTAACTTAAACTGTGCTAAGCTTTTCCTCAAGGCTTCTGTGATTAATCTCAGAATAACTTATGAACCAGGCTCTAAAGACAATAGACTGGTTACGCTGAGCATATACTCCATATTTTGAGATAGCTAAGAAAACAGTGGGGAAAAAATATCTTTTGCATTATTTCTATTAATCACTGTTAAGGGACTAAATATAATTAATTAGGGCATCATTTTTGAAGTTAGGTGTCCCAATAATTTTGCTGCCTGATTTTTCCTAGATGCAGGGCACCCATCAATCAAGTTTAGACAGAGAAGTCATTCATTATCGTTATTAACAATATCAGAAATAACACAACAAGAGGGGACAAACTGAGCCTTTGGTATTTGACAACGATTAAAATTTAAGAAAAAGAATTTTGAAATACCTTACTACCTATGATGAAACATACAGAATACTCATAGAGAACAATGAAATAATTAAAAATATGTTGCTCATTGCTGAACACTTATGCTACATTTGGTTGTGAAATCGTTAGCTTTTTGGATATTAGGTGCAAAAAAGTGCAAAGAATATTTAGTTAACTGTTACAGTACCACATTACAAAAAGTATTTTCTAGGCCACAAAGGCCACTGCTAATATAATTTATATTAAGATAAATGTATACACAAAATAATTTTTCAATCTCCACATATATATCTATATATATATATCTGTTTCTATATCCACCTTGCAGAATCATGTTGAAAATTACCTAGGCCACAGAATTTCATCATGATAACAATGATGAGAGGAAAGAACCTCACAGAGGAGAGCTTGTTCTCCTATTAAAAAAATTACTCATGCAGAGCAAATGAAGGAATGAAATTCTGCAAGGCCACTCTCTATTCATGGTGATGAAAATACAATCTTAAACAGGGAGGATCAGTGTTCAGAATTTCCAACCCTCTCTGGGAAAAACCATTTCTGCCTAAAGGCCATGAATAGCAACCTGAAACAGACATTCACAAACTTGGGCTGGAGCTTTTTCTTTTTTTCCGCTTTTTTCTTTTTTCCTTTTTTTTTTTCAATGTTTTAAATTTATTTGTAAAGACTGTCTGAAAGACTGATTTTTATATTCATTTGCTTGTCTGCTGTGTTTGTAGTCACAGAAGGCAAGGTGTAAAACCTGCCTCCTTTTTTGACTTAGAATCATCTGCAATATTAAGACCAGCCTTCCTAACTTTCCTGGAGCAGTTAAGACACTTTGAGGCATGATTGACTGCCTTAGAGATTAGTTAGTGGAATGGAGGGACTGGATTGTCATAAACATTTTCTGTGTCAAAAAGACTAAACCAACCCAAAATGGCTCTTCAGAAGTTTGTCAAAACTACCTTTTCCCTTCATATCTGGATTATTTCTCAATATTTCTTTCATTATCTTAAACCAATCTTCCATTGGCTTTTTTTTTTTTTTTCATTTATGACACCTTTTTCCTGTAAAAATGCTGTTTTGGAAAACACTGTCTTCTGTTTTCTTTATATATTGCAAAGATACAAAAAGTGCCACAACCTCAACTTTTTTCTAGTTACAGTTCGGCTTTCAAAATCTCAGACCAAATTGTGCAGTCTTTGCCATGCTCTTAACAGAAAGAAAAAAAAAAAGAAAAAAAAAAAAGGAAATAGCTATCTGATTTATCCACTTGAGGTAAACTGCAGTGTTTGAAAGAGAGAAATTCACAAAATAATATGTAGTTCTCCTCTAGTTTTTAAATCATCCGACTACAGCCAATGTTTTTTTGCATTTGCTGTCACTGTGTACTCTGATAAATAGCTACATTTCAATTTTTCTCTCCATATACTGGCAGAAAACATATCTAAATATCTCAAATTCATATTTAGTATATAATTCCAGAAGCATCCAGCCGGCAACCAGAAACTATTCCACGTGCACTATGCATGCAGTCAAAATAACTTCAAAGTAATCTCAATCTGTCACATTAAACCAAGAATCTGAAAAACATTCTGGGTTACTGCAGTATTTGTTCAATTTTCTGAACAGATAAAACACATTAAATCAATTCCTTTACTTCAGAGCATTCTCTCCTAGTTTACACTAGTTTGACTTGTGTAAACATCAGGCAAGGACTGCGTGATGCAAGCAACAAACTGTTTTGAGGGGCTGGATGCACCTCCTCAGGAGACACCTGCATCCCTGGGGAGCTGCATCCACTTCCACACCCCTCACTTCAAAGACATTTGCTTTCCACAGCGATACCTGTACATGCACTGTCAGTGCCACGCAGAGACAGCCCAGACAGCTCTTCATCAGCCACTGGGCAGCTGAAGCAAACCATCTTCTGGTGCCTGGGGGCACGTGCCTGGTTGCTTTGCTGGACAGGAGAACAGGGGCAGCTGGCATTGTGATTGCTGGAAGATTATAACTGCATAGATCCAGTTCTGATGCCTGTTCCATAAGGGTTGAGCTAAAACCCAGCAAAGCCAGTAGATCCTTGTCATTGGCTTTGGTGGACTTTTGATCAGCCCTTCCTCCCTGCCCAAGGAATGAGCCGATTTTACACTCAAAACATGACAACAGTTTTTTGGTTTGCTTTTTTTTTTTTTCATGCAACATTCAGTTTGGAATGCTATCTTGCAAAGTTTCTCAGGATTTAGTGCAATTTAGAAGAAATTTATGACATGAGATACATATATTTATACTATTTGCTCTCTCTCAAAAGAATTAGGCCTTAAAAGCTGCAGTAGTTTTGAATTGCTTAAGGGATTTTTTTTTTCCTCTGTTCTCTTTGTCTATGCAAAGATACAGGTCATATCAAAACACTGCTTGGATATGACACTGGATACATGCCATGATAAAATAGGTGAATGAATTTGCACGAGGAAGGGTTATATTAGGCTGGAGTCAACTTCATTCATACATTAAGAAATTATTATAAACTGTATAATAAGACTTAGAATAGGAAAAATGTATTTTAATAAAAAAATATGGATACAGTTCATCTGTGGAAGCTGAACCTTCTGTTTATGTAGATGGGAGCTTTGGACACTGAACACGATGAATCCACTCTCGTTCCTTAGGGTGTAAGCGGAGGTTTTGGTGATGAACAAGATCCCTGGCTATCAAAACTGGTTGCTCGGCCAGGTAGCTGCAAGAAAAGTGTTATGTTTACAAATGTCATCAGATCTGGCTGTGCACCACACTCATTTCAGAGGATGAGAGATTCTCTCAAAAAAGAATTCAAATCCCATCCAGACCCTTTCCAGCCTCTGCATCAAAGTTTCTGGCATCAAAGTCTCCAGCAGAGCTAATAATGGAAAGAAAATTTTTTAAGTGACCTGAAAATGCCTCTGACTTTTTCGCATAAGTGGGTTTATTTCACTAGTCAGAGGTGCTCCCTCTGTCTCCAAACCTAGATAAGTTCTGAAGGCTTCCACATGCACCTTTCTGAATCCAAACCTGTGATCATTTTGTATACAGAACACCAGCAATATGTGGCCACAGCAGGCTGAAGCAGGAGTTCAAGTCCAGGGACTTATAGATATAATGACCCATGTATTCGAACAAGCTTCCAGTAAGTGTCTGTTGAACTGCTCTCGGGGGAGCTGCTGGTATGTTCCTTGAATTTAGCACAATTTGCTGGCCAATTTCAGATCAGTGTTTTAGTAACAACTGTTCCTGCTAAAGGTTTTTGAATAGAACATGATATCTTTTGAAATTCTTGCAAATGATCTGTAAAGTAGATGTAAGTTCCTTATCATAAACTCTAGAAATTTTTAATGTCTTAATGTAATTTTGCAGTGCCAGTAGAGCATCACAGAAACTTTTGAAGTGGTCCCTTTAAATAATCAGTAGATTATGCAACTAGATTTAGGTTGTGCTAAGGATCTTGCAGCTGACATTTAGATGCTGCATTGATTTTGTTGTTCTCAGAAGCACATAAGTGTGAGAGGCAAAAACATCCAATATCCTGAGAACGAAAAAATGCTGCTAGTTCTTACCTCCAATAGTGGATGCCAGTGAGTTATTGGTTTACGTGGGTAAGCCAACATTTCATTCCAATGATCTCTTCCAAGCCCTTCAGCATCAATGCCTGTCCGACATACCCCAATGACCTCATTGTGCCCTACTCTGAGAATTGCAGAGAGACAGAATTTGTTTTTAATAAAAATAGTTTTAATAACATCTGATGTACAATTCTGTTTACTGGTTTAGTGTGGCACAGAGTACATGACCAAAGTTTTCACATCGTTTATTACAGATATTAGTTTTAATGGTAGTATAGTAATATTAAGTTCTGTATTGGTAACATCAAAAATCTCCAACCACTATCAGAGTGCTTCTAGCAGCTATAAAAATAGCAATGAAGACATAACCTTTACCATTAAAAGGTTACAACCCAAAAGACAAAAGGACAGAAGAGGATCATAATACACAAAATAATCTAGAAAGAAAACATGCTTGAATTTTGTAGGAGAGGAAGTTAAAAATGATGGGGTATGCATTTCATGCTACAAATCCTTCAGACATCATTTCATAAACTTATTCCCAGCTCTAGCTGTTGTGATCTTTGGAAGTTCAGTCAAAAAAGTGAAAGGTAAGCATCACAGCTGTAATAGGTTATACCTTAATACTTCATACTCCTAGCAGTGCCATAGACTTGCTGAGGGACTCCAGAAAGTAATTTTCTGTACCTTGACTTTATGTACCTTACAATAATGCTTTCTAATTTCCTCTTAGCAAATGCTGGGAAAGGAGCAGCTGAGGAGGACTGCAAGTGTGCAAGTTGCTGTGCAACTAACAGCACCACAGTGCCTCTTTCACATCTGACAGAGAAAGTCTTACTGACAGAAATTGGAGGACAACCAGAAATCTGATGGCAAGGAAAAACAGTCTGAAGGGTGATGTTACTAAATTGGACTTTCAGCATTTATTTGCCCTGCAATCTCAAGAGCTCATTACTAATAGCACTTGAATGAAGCAGACTTGGCTCAGGCAGGATTCTGTCAGTCACTGTCTAGTTCAACCTGCAGTCCTTGAGTCACTCTAAGCAGGAGTCTCTTCCTGTCAGTTCTGGGGGAAGGACACAGATAATTGAGGCTTAACTATGTTGTCAGTGAGGGCTGAACCCAAAGGTTACGTATTCAAAGGTTACTTTATTGAATAAATCAAAGAATTAATTATTACTTAATTCAATGTGGCAATTAGCATCTAGTTCTTTTTCAATCATTCAAATTTTCTTTGGTTTCAAATACCTGCCGTTTAAATAGAAATAAGAGGAGTGAGGGATTTTTTCAAACTGGAAGATATATCTGATTTATAAAGCTTTTACACAGTCCAGCCACCAGATGCGTACAGGAATGTTTGCCAAGGCTAGTGGTCCACAGGAAGACTGAGTCATATTTCTCCCTCATCACAGTTATTTATGACATAGATAAAAGGCTAAAAAGTGTGGAGGCTTTAAACCTCTTCAGGAAAAAAACCTAAGGCTTTATCTTTTGTGCCACTGAAGCTGCTTATTAGTTCAAGGAGGTAGAAAGGAGTGACTTGTGATGATCAGGTATTGTCTCACTGAGGATTAATGGTCAGAAACCAAACTGTGCTTACCGGTCATAATCCATCACTGCAATGGAGAGGCTGACCTGGTCCACATTCTCTGGAGGGATATCAAAGATGATGGCCTCGTTATAAATGGGATTGAGGGTGTTCTTCTTCGTGGTGGTTTTCCGTTTTTTCAGTCTTCGTCCCTCACACATCAGGGACACTTTGACATATGGATCTGAGGGACAGAAAATCAGTTGCACACATTTGGACACAAAGTCATTCAAATGTGTAGCATAAGGACAATGTTAGCTGTAGAAATGTAATACTGATAAGATAGAAAATTGCAAAGATTTTAGTGACCCTGGGAAGCATTGCTTTCACCATGCTGTAAATGCAAAGGAAAGGTATGGGGTCTATTTCCATTCTCCAGCTATTTCCATCCCACAACCACGTTAAACACAGAAAACCCAAGGAGTTCCTATTCATCCCCTTCTTGAAGAAACTCTCTCTTGTTATTAAAAAAAAAAAAAGCAGATTCACCTGATGCTCCAGTTATATCCATTGCTTTGAGATTCCTACATTTGATGACTGTCAATGTCATTCTCCCAGCAGTAGGCAAATAACAAAGGGAAAACATGATCTCACCCAAATCTATGCTCTCCTGAAAAAGAAAAGCAGTGATTAGAAATCTGATCATACTGCCAACAATTCGGTACAGATCATACAAAACTTTGGAATTTCTCTTCTAACATGGAGAGAGGCTTCTTTTGCAGCCTCATATGCATTTTGAAGGGGTCATAAGCAATTTAAAAAAATTATTTCTATAAAGTACAGAAAGAGTAACAACAGGGTAATAATTTAGGGACAGGATGTACAATTAATAAACTGAGAAATTAAAACAAACGCAGAACCAAAACTTTCAGGATTCCTGACAAGTTTGTGTTGAATTCACACAAATGAAAAGGTGCTGAATGTAGAATGTCAAGTTCTACTCTTGAAAAAGCTCATACTCCATCAACAACACTGGAATTTATGTAGGAGATTTATTTCTAGACACCTGTATGTGAATGAAAAGCTAATCCTGTCAAAGAAGAACATACTTGTAAAAGTTGCTGTATTTACTGCTTTTAATGTGCTTTGAGGGGTTGTTCTGTTCTAGAAGAAAAGCAAAGGAGTAGCATCTACAGCTTTCCTGGCTCAACAACAACTTTTTGGAGGATTATATACTCAGAAAAATTGATAAGGCCCATATAGATCTTAATAATCCCCAAAAAGAGATAGCTGCTATACTGAGACAATGTGCTGTAAATTTATGTAACATGATATTGCTATACAGTACTACAATACTTGAGAAATATAACATAAGGAAGAGAGTTTCCACCAGTTCTTATTTTTTTTTCTTTTCTCACAGTCATATAATTGTCCTAATACTGTAAAAGTTTAGTTCTTGAAATGTTAGTTATGTTCTAAATTGTTCTTGTTCTAAACTTTAACATCCCCTCCCAAACTCCCCCCCCCAAAAAAAAAAAAGACCAAAAGAAAATTGCATATTAAGAACTCATAATATGAGTTTGTAAGGAGCATGAAAGGAAGCCACTTCTGTAAGGCAGCCACTCTCAAGCATGCTCATGTGGTCTCAAAGGACCTTTTTTTTGACTACTACTAAAAAGCTTATTTTTAACAGCTCAGTTTCAATATTTTATCTGTCAAAGCCACAGTTACCCTGAGAGTACAGATTCTCTTGAGAGCTGCTGGATTTATCCTACAGCTGTTCTGGCTTCAGGAGGCAACCATGATATATTTTTCAATGGAACATATTAAAATAATGATTGCTGTGTAGATGACAAATACATTGTTTATAGTTATGAGGCAAGACTGTGGCTTCTTGTTAACGTTCTTCAGCTGCTTGTGTGAAGAGTTTTATTGACTACCTTTGGGTTAATACTCTGTCTAAATTGAAATAGGTGCTTCACATCTTTCTTGAGTTAAGACAGACTTAATCACATGCTTCAGGGTTTGGGTTTTGTTTGGTTGGTTTTTTTTTCCCCTGCATTGCAGACTTGAGATTGAAGAATGCAGTTTTGGAATAGCTTTAAATTCTCTGCTGCGCTGGTAATAAAATATTGACTTTTGTGTAGGTTGGTCAATTCACATGTTCAGTCGTTTTGCTGAGATTCTGTTCTGAGAATTAACAGATTGATAAGCATGTGAACATGCACTATGGGAAAACTTGATGCTTGTCAGTATTTCAGATTTCTCAGGATTTCATAATGATTTAACTAGTTCAGTCCACATAGAACAAATACAGCTATCTGACATCTCCTTAGGCCAAGCCCTTTCTTTGACAGCAAGAGCAAAGAATTTTGTGGCACAGGGTAAATTACCAAACTCACTTTTCTATTTCAGAAGACAAAAATAAAACTTGAACAAATTAAGTGTAATTATTTTCACTCATTTGTTAAAGTGGCAAGTGCTCTCTTTTATTTTACAGTGTTTGTTATATATGAAACTGCTTAAAGCACAGATTCTCTTACAGGCATTACTTTCTGAATTCAGAGTCTGATTGTTGTTCTTCATATCCATATGTCAAACAGATCTCACTATTTTGTTTGAAAAGAATAGTTCCCTCACTTTCAGTGCTTTGAAGTTTAAGGTCTGTGTTGAGAGAGATGATGAAGACAGGTTGGATATGAAACAACATTGGCAGCTCATAAAAAGCCCAATTTTTCCTTCTTCAGAGAGATGACTTGTAGGTGAACAGAAAAAAATTCACTTTTGAAGACAGGAACATGAACTTGAGTATTCTATTATTTATATGAGAGAAATTGGATAGACACTTGAAAGTTTGGGTGAGCTCAACTGATAGAGAAGAACACTGACAGGGCAATGTACTATGACTTAAATACTTTAAAAAAGACATTGCTCAAAATACTTGCAAAACTCCATGTGGTGGTTAGTGGTTACACTACAGTACTTTCTGAAGAGCAGAGAAAAGCATCAGTGCTTAATAAAATGGCAACCATAAGAGTCTCATGCCCAGTTCTTTTTCTTTCCTTTCTGAACAGCATGTACTGAAGGTATATTGAAAAAGAGCTTGGAAAATGCCCTGCAATCACACACAGTGCTTTTGACCATTCAATGCATAAGGAAGCTGCCTTAATGCAAAAAGAAATGCTCGTAAAACCAATGAGGGGGATCTTTTCACTCTATACAGCAGATTGTCCAAAAGGCAGATACTGAAGTTACTGGAGCTCTTTAACTTGTGTGCTAACTGCTCAGTCTGAAGTGGTAAGGGATGGTTTTAAGATTGGGAAAAGGCTCCCTATCACTCCACTGTTTATGCAGGAATTTTCTGACACCTATGCTCTATACCTGGAAAAAAATGTGGCTTGTGCTGCCCTGAAAGGTCTGACTCTTACTATAGAACAACACTCATGTTTCAATAGATAAATTCTGCAGCAAACTAGAATAGATAATATTTCACATAAATGCTTGTCAATATCAAAGACATTTATGAGTCAGACATTGTAAGATCAAAGGGCTGGAAACAAAATCAGTGGTTACCCAGCACTAGTCCATAAACTACACCTAACTCTCCTCCTGGTGGAGAGAACTGGCTGTCACAGATTGCCACTACAGACTAGGAGTTCCCATGGTCCCCAGATTGAGTTAAAATACAACTTCTTTCAGAATCTTTTAAACAACTGGGATGATTTTATCTTCTTAATTTCATTTGGTACTATTTGTGGCATCTGTTGTTTGCTGACAGTTTTGTAGACTGTGTCTTTTTGATTAGTAAGGAATAGAAAGTCCTAGGACTTTTACTCAGTTTCTACTCTGAGTATCTGCCAAGAATGGTGATCTTTCTTCATACATGAGTGTGAAGCTGACTATATTTTCTTATGACCTCTACAAGTCCCCTGAAGATTAAGAAATTAAAAAGAATCATTAAAATAAATATGCTTTGGAAATCAATCAGAGTGCGAAGCACAAGACTCTGAACTTTTAAATGTTCTTTTGAAGATTTAAGATTAAAATTATGCACATATATATATGATAGCATCAGAGACTCAGTATTTGATGAAATGTCTGGGATATCACCTTTCCCCCCCCCACACACTTTTATTGTTCATGTGAACTCTAAAGGTTTATGAATCTGGAGCTGCAAACACAGGTTCAGATCTAGAAAACAAACAAAATAAGGCTTTGTGCTTCTTTAAACTTCTTATGACAGTCTTTGTCTATCACATTGATTATCATGAGTAACATTTTTAAATTCCCTGGATCCTTAAGCATTATTGATTTTAGTTGAGACTTAAAAATAGGATGCAAATTGCTTTGGAATCTCAGTGCTCTAGAAAATCCATATTTTTCTCACTTTATAATAAACTAGATAATTAAGTTCACTCAAGTAATCTGACAGGAACCCTTCAGTACAAGCAAATCTGAGGAAGCTAAGGCACAGACTGCCTGCAACAATCATGTCTGCATTAAAGTTCACCTCAAACAAAACACAACTCAGGAGGCACAATCCTGAACTCAGTAGTTGTCAGTCATGCAAATTTTTAGCTATGCCTCAGATTGTCTTACATGTATCCTATATTTACCGAGAATTGCACATAACTCCCATGAAATTTTATCTCTTCCTAGACCTATTTTGAGGGGTTTTTTTGTTGTTGTTGTTCCCCCCCCCCCCCCCCCCCCCCCGGAACTAAACTTAGATTTCAATTAACAGCTAGCTTTACAGACACTTGTAATGAGTGCTCCCCATCGACTTCCAGTAACAGGTACAGACAAACCAGCATCAAGCACAGTTGCACTAATGCAAATGGAAGCATTTCTTGGTACTTCATATCTCTTATTTCCCTTTTGTGTTCACAGGTCATCACACAGTATTAAGGAACTGGAGCAGTGGCAAACACTACACCACCTTCAGTTGTTTTTATAGCTACCATTTTACTTCAACCCATTTTCTGGTATGGTGATGGTAGAACAAAAATAAAAATCCAGAAAACAATGATCTCATGTGTGCATGTCAGTTATTTGGATGAACTTCATTTTATTATTTTAATCTGCAGAATACAGATTTTTTTAAATAGCGTAATTTTCACCCCACACAACCAACCATGTGCTAATAATTTTTTCCATTAGTTCCATTAGGAGAGATCCATTAAGATCTGTCTGCATTCCCTGCTTTACGGGCTCTTGGGAAATCAGTCCAGAAGTTGGCAAAGTCAGATGAAAAAGGTTTCTTATTGCATTATATTTGTTACCATACCCAATGGGCACCAGTGCCCTCATTTGCACCCTTATGCCTGTAGAATTAGCAGGATTTCTACTGAGGCTGTGCTCCCCACTCATAACACGGATAAACAGTGGAAGGGTCTGAGGAGGAGTTTGGAGAACTTGTAGGGGAGCATCAATTAAACTGATTGAGTTTTTGGAACTGCTGTTGCTTGAAAAAGCTTTGCTGTCACTCCAATTAATTTTCCCAGTTGTTTCCACTAAATTCAATAGGAGAGACAACTTTAATTAGCAACCTCCACAAATTCAGTGGGGAAGTTAGGTACAGGTCCTTCCATGTTCAGGGTAGTTTTTACTCACATATCAACACCCATAATCCTGAGCGAAACAGAAAAAAGTATTTTTTTTGACTATCCTGTCAGAATAACAACTTTTGTAGTTTCCCTTCTATTTCCCAACATCTTAACTGGTTTTCTCTGCTAGCAGGTGCGAAAAGCTTCTAGGGAGCTGATATGTAAAATAGGATGTCATTTTTAAATCACAAATGAAGTCCAGGCCACTTTTTCACTGATGTTTGTTTCTTCTTCTTTTCCCCTAACTTTTCAAGTTTTGAAATTCAAACTAAGTCTTAAAAGAGCAATTTGCTGTGGATTCTTACAATGAACTATGTAAATGTTACTGGAACTACAAAATTTATATGCTTTTATTTTTTGCTAGTCTGTCATTAACTTCCATGGTTAAAATAACAAGCATTTGCATAATTAATAGTGCATTAGAAATTTAATTCCCTCAGAAACTTGGTTATTATTACTTTCATTATCATTCATATTATCGTAACCCACAGTAATAATTTCAATTCTTAAACTCAATTTTAATATCCAGAACAACTTTCTTATTAATTGTAATTTAAATTATGTTTTAAAGATTGCATGTAAGAGTAGCACAGCAAAAATACAAAGGGTAGCATGAATTCTCTTTGGACTTAATTCCTAAACAAGCAATTTGCAAATTTTTTTCTCTTCTTTTTCTCTTGTATTTTGAGGAAGCATCTGTAATAAATAATAATAATAGCAATTTTCTATCTACCTAAGAAGTTATTCAGGCATTTCTGTTACTAGACTTTTGGCTGCTTCCTTTAGTCACACTGAAAATTGTTTTTCATTACGTTATGCAAAATTAAAGAAAAAATGCACTGTCAGAACTAAACCTTTGGATTACTTGAATACTGCAGGAAGATAATTCCCCCAAAGGAATTCTTCCTTTCTTGTTCTATTTAGAAGCATGTTATATATATATTGGCTTTCCAGTAAAAACTACTGACATCAAGCTTCAAGAATCAGGGATAAAGTAAAACAAAATGACAAATGTTGGGGGTTGAATGGAAAGAAAAGAGGAAGGATGCCTTACCCCTCAGATTAGCTAAGAACATATTAAGATATTTCTGGTTTTGAGATATAGATCAACAGTTAAAAGAGTGATAGCAAAGAGCAGAACAAAAATCTACCAGTCTGTTTTCTCATTTATGTATTCAGAATCTGATGGTATCCATGCTACCACAGAAATTGTTACAAGTTACATGAAACTCAAACTGGAGACCTAATTCTACCACCCCTCCAGGGGATTTTACTTTGGAAACCTTGTCCCCACCCCTAATATTTATTTTTGTCTCCAGTTATTCTTTGCATATCGAATTCAGCTTTTTCCCCTCTCAGCACTGGTTGAGCTGTTGTCCTGGGAAATGAATCAATTACGTTTGTGTTTATTCTTGCCTCTGTGGAAGACCGTATGGAAGCAGCAGGGCCTGCTGCTCTGTGATGACTGTGCCTTCTGCTTGTGGAGGCCTAATGCTTGTTGTAGCCTGACACCCCGATTGCTCTGGGTAAGCACTGCTGCTGATTGCAGTCCTGACTGCAGAGGGAGGACTCCCTGAGATTGCACGCAGGGTCCAGCATGCTGAATGCTCTCAACAGCACCCTGCCAGGACTCCTGGGTGCTTCTTGTGTCACCCCCTCTGTACGTAACCATCTGTCTTGTGCACCGGGGGGATAATCACATCTTGCCACGCAGCCAAGAAACCCATTCCTGCTTCAGAGCAGAGGTACTTCTGTGAACTAACCGTGGCATCTACTGACACTCGAAGGAACCAAATTGTATATGGTTTCCCATATAAGGATGCTCTTCTGAAGCCACAATGCATCCTCTGCAAAGAGATTTTTTGCACTGAGAAACTCAGAGAGCAATTAGGGCACAGCAGGTCAGACAAGCCATGTACCTTAGCATAGCTGCCACAGTACTGTCTGGATGCAGAGACATTAAAATCCTTTGAGGAAACCACATTCATTGTTCATCTAATATTTATTACTTTGAAGGTAGACTGAAAGTAGTAGTTTGCCTCTAGCAAATCAGAATATTCAAATAATACGTCATTTCCAATGAAAAGAAACATTGAATAATTACAGAAACATCCCCTGCCTTCATGTAACTGGATGGAAACATCCCCTTTCTCCATTGCTTTTTCTAGTTATCACCCACACATGAAGCAGTCCCAAACATAAATGAAAAACCTCAAAATGTTTCCTCTTAAGACTGATCCAGAGTATTTTCTCAACTGCTCAGCAGCAGCACTGGTCATGTGTATCCTTTTTATCATAGGCCCCGAGCAGAACAATTCTTGGCTTAGAAGGGGCTGTTCCCATTGTAGAGATGATAAATGTTTCTACACTGACACGCCTTTACTCTTTCACGCCTGTTTAACATTCCAGTAGTTTTTAGGTGCATTTCCAGAAACACTAATAGTATATCTTTGTCAGCTTTCTACCACTAGTGCCACCTTTTTCTCCATTTACAAAGCAGCAGACGATGAAGAAAACTAAGAAAATATAGTGCCTGCAATTGCTTTGGGTGAACTTCAGAGATGGGCTTCATTCTTGTTTGAACAGGAAGGCAGAAGAATCTCTTTCCATAACAGAAGCCAACAGCCAGTAGGATTGCCTGTGTGATATCCTACTCTGGCCAGTGTTCAACATAAATGAACTGAGACAAATGTAAAAAAAAATATATTTAAGCACTTCTGTCTTTCCCAGTGACACCACTTACATTTCAATTGCTTTAGCAACAGCAATCATACACCGTGGACATCACATGAAGGCTATGTCCTTACAAAACCTTCTTTTATATTCCACTTCACAAATGAGAAAACTGCAGCACTGAAATGCCTGGTGTGGAGAACTAAATAATAATCAAGTTCCATCTGTCTACATGAGATAATTCAAGAGGCTACAAGTATATGACATTTTGATGGCTAGGATCCCCAGGAGACCACCAGTGTGCTGGAAATGGTTTTTATCTAAATTCTGAGCTCTATTTTTTTTTCCCAATTGCATAGTTTCCTATAATTGGTTACTCTAACAGACTCCACAGAATACCTTCCAAAAAAAGTGTTTCTGACAGTCACTTGCCAATTTTTTTAGACAATGACATTAGAGGCAGAGAGTTCCAAAGCAATCAATCATTTTTAAAAGTTTGATAGGAAGTTAATAAACCTTTACATTCAGAAATTTTTGTATCACAAGAGGTGGACTTTTTGCCTAGACAATTTTAAGACACTGAGTATTAGGAGTTAAGTGTTTGTTAGTAATTCCAGTAAATGAGTCATCTTTATTTTCAGAGTATGCAGTATATTTTTGATAGTAACAAAACCTCATAAATGTATGGAGAATTTACAAGCACTTCAAAAAAATATGTTGATTAAACAATCCATTTGATATTATTTGTTTGCCTCTGATGTTATGAATTAATTTCCTAAAGCGTATTAAGAATTATGATATTCCAATATACTGAACAACCTTCACAGGTGGTCCCAAGTTGCCTCTTGTTTTTTTTTCTTTTTTTTTTTTTTAATTAATTGAGTGAACAGAAGGAAATGATGGAGTACTTATTAAAAATTCAATCATCCATGTATCAGCAAAACTTGCAGATATTAATATCAGATACCTAAGATACATCTCTTCCACAACTGATTTTACACCAAATTACCCTTGATAATCTATCATGAAGAAATGAAAATACCTTAACCCTTACAACAGGTACGTTCTATATATTATGCAATGTTACAGGTTTTCAACACAACATATTTATTTGAATACGTATCAGCAGTTGAAAACCATAAGAATAAAAATGAGTGTGTATGTCTCATTCTGCACTTCTATAGAATAGTTTCAAATTATTATTATGAGCAAAAAAAATGTATTAAAATTGTGGATTCCCACAGAGTCACTGGTTTTACCACAAAAAGGACTCAGTGCAACCATCTAGTCTGATCTTTCCCAGACTGTATTTCCTGCACCAAATAAAAACTTTTTATGGGTGTGCAAGCAAATTTTTAAAAAATTTTGTTAGCTACTGAAAAGGAGTCTTTGCATAACCAAGAATCTCCTCATTTCCTGCAATAATTTCCTTCACTGGTAAAATGTTGCAACTAATTTTCTTTGTAAATCTCTTTAGCAGTGTTCAAGACTGAAGTCTTGTGTCATAAAAATAGGTTCCTTTCAAGCAGGTAATAGAATTTTCTGAATAGAAAATTCTTGACTATGGAAGAGGTGTAAAAGACTCATAGCTCAGCCCAGCTACTTCTGCTGTGTCCTTTAAGTTTTGGATTACTACTTTGATCCATCCCTTCTATCTATTTTCCACCATCTATCATTTAGCAACAGCATGAGCAGACCACTGGGTGTAGGTAACATGTCTAAGCAAAGGGACAAAAAACTTCACAGAACACTCAACAAAACAGAGCAAAGGTGAAGAACAAAAATGCGTGAGAGAAATATATTTGCAGAATGGCATCTCAGTTCCTGGGCTCTACTGTGTAAGTATGGCCTTTTCCACTGAGACAGCCTGTTTGATTTTCGAAGGTTCTTTATGAACATCAAAGCATGTTTGTTTACAGTAGAGGTTTTTTTCACCAATTGTAAAACTAGCTGCATATTGCTTTTTCAGTGCTTAATCAAAGTTCAGTTGACTCTGTCAAGCATTAATTAGTTATTTAATTGCTAGTTAATGACTTTGATAAACTTTAGATCTGGTGCCTAAGACTGTAAGTCCCTACTGATTAACATCTCATGCAGTGTTTTTTCCTGTGCAGGTTTGGATCTCTCAGCTTACACTTTCTGAAATGCCAGAACTAAAAACCTGTATTATTAGCCAATTTTAATCTACATGAAACAGCTCAAGTGAAACACAGGGCAGCACACTGCACATATAGGAACAGGACATCTTATAGGAGGGTTTAATTTTTCAGGAAAAAATCAATTCAATCAGTTTCTTACAAAATTTTCTGAGAATAGAGTAGGGCTTATGAAAGCTAATGAGGTCACCCGATACTAGAAGATATCTCAATTTTATGTGCTTTTTGTTAATGGTTTAAAAAGAGACAACATTTTCATTCATGTGCAGTAGTGTAAACTATACTGGCTGAAAGGCTGAAATCCAAGAACTTCATGCTTTCTTTTTAAGTTTCATACAGATCAAAACACCAGCAGAATGAATTAGGCACTATAACTTCATGCACTAACACTCAGCAAGGAAGAAATTTGAATTAGTATTCAGTGCCAAGTTTAGCAACCCTTTTCATCCACATGTATATTAGTATCTATCCCAACTGCATAATTTGGTATGGCATTTCAATCTGCTCAAAACCAGTGATGAACAGTCCAGAGATTCTAATTTTCTGAAACCATTCCAGTTATGACCTAAAAAATCTCACACAGATGCCTGCTGCAAAGGACCAGTGGGCATTTAAGTCATTACTAAAGTATTAAAGATAATATCAAAACTAGAAAAAATTTTAAAAAATAGTTACTGGACTATTATTCCAAGACCTTAAACACAGGTTCAATTTTAAGCTTGAGAACACAATTCTTAAATTTACTTGAAATCTGAGCTAGATCAAAGTAAGCATACACAGATTCGGTTTTCTGGAGGTGTGCTGAAGGCTGTTCAGACCAGTTTGGCAGACCCAGCAATTAAAATAAATAGCTGCTGCTGTGAATTCACATTCAGAAACTGTCTCCACTATGCTACACTCCCCAGTGTTTCTCCTTTCTGAAGAAACACAGAGCTAAGGCTCAGTCTGGTGAGTACATGCCAGTCCTCTTTGTCTTTCTAACTATGCAGACCTAAACTTCACTATCTAGCAGGTACTAACATCAGAAAAACATTTGGTAAAAAAGCTATGTGGAGTGTCCAGCTCTAATGAAGGGATGGTGTGAAGCTCCTGTCTCTGGAGCAATGTCTAGTACTGGTCTGCCCTCTGTTCATCCCCATATGGAAGTCTAGCATGTGCTCAAACAGTCATGAGTAAGACTGTTTAGAATATACCTACAGAGCAAGGGATGGGAACACTTCTATATAAATAGCATAGTTAAAAAGAAACCAAGATCAAAACAAACATACTACATCTCAACATTTTAAATGCCTTTTTTCGTCCTTCAAATTCCAGCTAGGGAGGATGAATTTGGATTTCAAGGTTAATAAAGACAACATTTGGAGATTGTTGTTTTTCTCTCTGGTACCGTGCCATCCATCCTTTCATCCATACACAGGCCTCCTTTTCTTGCTTGCAACAGTAAACAAATTAATTTCTATTTCCTAATTCTACTTGCTTGTGTCTCTTGAGTTTTGCAAGTAACCAGCAGCAACGCATTTGCGTCTACTGAGGACCCTAAGCACAGGGCAGTCCTCACAGAACATTTTAGACTTCAAGCACTTTTAGCCTCTTTTTCTTCCCAAGACTCCTAACCTATGAAAATCTGCTAACAAAAGCAGGATAGGATGGGCCCTTTTCCTTAATAGGTGGTCATTTTGCAGGACCGGGTATTTTGCTAACAGGAGAATGTTAATAGTTCTCGCTAGGTAGTGACTTTCATGATGCAGTATTTGATTAATAAACGTAATTTATATATACACAGCGAGACATAAAGATGACAGTATGTTCCCAGAAGATTTTTTAGTAATTAAATTTTATAGCTTCCCAAGCATCTTAATTTTCTGTGCTCAAAAGAAAATATTGGCAATTTTTTTAAATTTTTTTTTTCTTTATTCTACACTCTGCTGATAAACAGGATACACTGCCACAAACTACAAAAGAGAAATGAAAATATCATATCAATGCTTTTGGAACACACTACTTACTGTGGTAGCACAGTGGATGTCTTTCCATACATTGGCTTCCCTGGAGAGATCTGAGACTTCAAAAAGGTTATCAAGAATAACTTCCCCAATCATGTCATGTCTAGAAAATCTGTCAAAATCATAAACACTGAAATGCAATTTCCTGTTGCTGAGTTGATCATAGGCTACAGGAAACTGAAAGGTTTCATCAAAGACAGGATTTAATGTCTTTCTGTGAACTCGTGTCTGAAACTTCTTTTTCCTATCTGGAAGCAGATAAATCTTAACGTAGGGGTCGGATGTTCCTGTGAAGTCTTTAGCTGGCAGATCTAAGGCTTTGACAATTGTGACAGCCAGAAGTTCATTTTCATAATCATACCGGAGAGTGAAGTTAAGTTTTCCACATGTTTTCACATCTTCTTGTTGCCCGTCAGAATCCACAGACTTCTGTTTGTAGAGTTCTGGTTTTATTCTCCCAATGCTGGTTGTCGTCTCTCCCCTTTGCAAAATCGGATCTGTCCCCATGTTAAAATCAACACTGGACACTTGCATCTGCCTTGGCAAGTGCCTCCTGAAAGAATTGTGCCTGCACACACATACACACATACACACACACACAAAACAAGCCACAGTTATCTCTGAGAAAAGACCATTGCTAAACAGAAAATACAAGAAGACCATATTAATACGGGTTCCTATCTTAAATATTATTTTAAAATAATCCCCCCTCAATTATTTGCAAGTGTTAAAACATCTTTGAGAGAAATAAGCATCCAGAATTAATTTCCTGACCTGAGAGACACTCAGTGTCTTGGAAATACATATATTTATAATCTTGCTTTCAGACTATGCAGCTGAAACTGAATTCATGTTCTTTCACAGAACAAGTTGACAGTTCCAGCATTGCTTGATCCCACTGTGCTAGGGCCCAAATAAAGTACAGTCAGGCAGGAAAAAAAAAAAGCACTTGCAGAATTGTCATCAGTACTCCCTGGTTTTTGGAGGCATTCCATGGTGGTTTTCCAATTAAATATTTACCAAGCTTCAAAGGAATGACTGTGAAAGGCGCCTGAGAGGGACAGCTATGTCTAGAGCTTTTCACCACAGTGTCTTGCCATCCTACAACATTTTATATACACCTGCTTGGTATTTGCTACACTGAGGTACAATCTGCCTTCTCCAATCCTTCTGGATTTTGTTCTGGCTGCAGTACATTTCAAAATTTTGGTCAACATTTTTCTGTGACAGCTTTTTTTTGCCTTCTGTTCTCCTTGTCTGCTGTGCAGTGTATTGAAAGCTGATCCCTGTACTAACATACAATATGGTAAAATCCTTGTAATTCTGAATACAGTGTTGCATAAGCATATGTATTTGTGGGCTTAACTTGGCTCATGAACATAAATGGAAATCTGTGCCATTCCTACTATGACTGAAATCAAACCCCTGGCATACCATACAGCCTTACAGTAATATAAAAACACTGGTCAAAAAGTTTCACAGCATTTATCAGCAGCAGATTCTATTACATCTACACTATCCAGTTTATGTTCTGGACATTTTCACATTTTCTTGCTACTTCACTACCCCAGCAATCAGTGCTGCAAAAGCTCACTACATCCTCCTGTGAGCACACTTAGTTGCCATTACAGAGCAATCCAATTGTCAGAATTTCCTCTGCTTTTTGCAATCAATTGCTTATTAATGCCAAATGTAGCCCTGCCTTATTGCTTGGTTTCCCTGTGGTGTTGTGTTCTGACAACAAGAGGTGTCACAGCTGTGTGTTTCTTTCTTTAAATCAGAAATGCAAATTGTCCATTTGAAAGCAACCAGGAGTCATTTCATAGATATTATTTGTATTTTTGCTGTAAGTGAAGGGGTTGCAGAAGGCATGAGGCACAAAACTACCGCAGTTCTGCTGAGCAGATACAAGAGGGTAATCTGCAGCTCTTAAATAATAGACAAGAACATTTCCCCTTTCAGCTGTTTCAGTACTACTAGGTGCTGCGAGCAGTTCTAGCACAACACAAGAACAGGGGAGGGAGAACTTCATAGTCTAGATTTGAAGTAGCTCCAAAAAATCCAGGTGTGATCTCAAATTTAGATGAACTATACAACCCTCTTGTATCACATTCTGCCTTTCTTTCTTCACAGACAGACAAGCTGAAAGATTTCCTCTTTTCCTAAATCTCAGAAGTGCCTGAATTCATAGTAGATGATATCTACATTGGAATGGAATGAGGAATGAAAAGGCCCCGATTAGTCAGAAAAGTACAATATTGTCCCCAGGGAGTTTCACAGTCTGTCCTCTGAGAGTCCAAACTCATAGGTCTGTGACACACAGGGAAGGAACTGAGCTCCAAAATGTAGTGCAATAAATGTTTGGGCAGGCAGCAATTCTGGCACCATATCTCTTGTATCTTTGACTCATAATGAGGTCCAGGAAGACCTGTGTTACTGCTGCTTCTATCGCTGCCAAGGAAACTTGTGCAGGTAGGCCTTCCTGAGTGCTCCTCATACCTGCAGCTGGGGTACTGAGATATCCAATAATCATAGAATGGTTCGAGTGGGAAGGGACCTTAAAGATCCCAATCCCTCTGCCATAGGGGTATCATGTTTAAAACTGATGTACATAAGAAGTGGATGTACATATGCAGGGGAAATAGTGAAGCTGATTGTATGACATTTCCATCTTGAGTGAAAACAGGTAGATGACAAATCCCCTTCAACTTCTCTTGCATTTATGAAGATCTGGCTTACAGCGTGTAAAAGTAATACATAAGACACCAAATCTGTGATATCGAAGGTACCAATCTTTCAAATTTTTAAGCTTTAGGCACACCAGATCCTCTAGTGAATGTAGTTGTTGCAAGATGTCACTAAGTAAAACAGTGCAGCTGTATGGCTGCACCCTGTGGGAACCAGCACCACTTTTGCTCTAGTAAAAGCCATAGCCCTAATTACATAGTGCCAAGTATCTGTTCTGAGTCACAGCTTTTCACCAAGACAGCTAATTGGTCTGTTAATTATTAAGATGTTTCATTGTTGCCATGGCAACATATTTATCTTCCTTTGTTCTGCAATAACAAAGGGATTAATGACTGTGATAATGAAGTACAAGGATGTCAGACAACCAGGTTGAGAAAATGTGACAAAGCTTCTAATGTGCAAATCCAAGTACCTCAACCTTTACTGACTCCTATAATAGACTTGCCTTCCATCCCATAGAACAGATGTATTTTGAGTGACAGTAAATCTGTATGTAAATCTCTAATATAAAACTGTCCTTGTATAGGAATAGTGATAGTGTGAAGCTGATTTCTAACTCAGTAAGATGCCATATGTATGAAAAAAGAGAGGGATAGGATGCTAATTTATGACATGACTTGAGATTTATGAGGGGTGACTCTGGTCTAGCTTTCCTAGATGGCATTAGAGCAATCCTCTGGACCAAATCCAGGAAAGAGCATGTTCACTTGTGGTATTTAGATAGAACGGTGACTACTATCTCCTCCTTGCTAACACTAAAGTCAATAAATATGCTCGGTTTTCTTTAACCTTCACATTACCAGGCATCTCCCTTTTGTCCTTGTGCCTCTTGGGAACTGACTGACTCATCATGCTATGCCAATGCTAGAGAGCCAAAAGTATGGTCTTTGAAAATACAGGTGAACCCTTGAAGAAGCAATGAACTGTATTAGAGAATAGTTTCAGAAAGTACTGGAAATAGTGGTGCACGGTAACACAGAGCAGAAATATTTGTAAATGAACATCACTGCTGCAGTTCTATCATAGTGTACTGGTCAACTGGGATCAAGGACTAAAGACCTTTTTACTAGAGGGTCTTTTCATATTATTGAGAAGTATAAAAAGGATAGAATTCTATCCAAGCAGAAATGTACCATTTTGCTACATTTGTCTCTATGTTAAATGTACAGTCTAAAAATTGTTGTCAGGTGCATTTTATTGTTGATCTCAGCGGCTTATTAAAATCTTAGTGCTCGATTACAATGATTTAATATGATTTCATTTTTTTATTAATAAGTTGATGGCTGTTTGAACCTATCATAAAACTGGTTACAATCCTTTTATTTGCCCCAGCTCAGGTGAGATCAGTGCAGAGAAGACAATCCAGACAGCAAACATTTCTCTTTGATCCTTTGTCAAGGGAATGCATTTGAATCACAGGACTCCTGAGGACAAGGAAGCAGTGATGCACTGAAGACGGTGCAAGAGAAGTTGTGTTACCTCTGCCTCTGCTAACAGCTCCCCTATATTTAGAGGCCCCCAATGAAGAATACCAAAGCCAGGTTTTAGACATTTTGCTGGTACACAGTTGCCAGCTGGGGCTAAATCACAATCAGGAATAATGTAGAAAGCTGGTCTAAATGTCCAGCTTTCTTCTCATACGTGATATTCTTGGCAGCAATAATTAATATGAGCTGTCAGAAAGTTAAGATTCCCTTAAGGCAGGCGGTGGTATAGATAAAATGCATTTACAAACACAGAGATTACTATTTCTGGGTAATTTTTACGACAAATCTAATTCTAAACATTTTTTGTGATGAGGATGTAGAGTTTTTCAGCAAACTGTAAAAGAAGGTGATATATTCTGCTATTAACTGGCTATGGTGTAACAATCAGAGTTTACTCAAAACAAAGGACCTGTCCCTTTCAGGAAAGATTTAACCCTCATAATCCAGATAGGATAAAAAGAAAACTCCCTTACAAGGTTACCAACATATGCAGAAAGAATAGGATTGATAGCAGGTTTTAATTTTGTAAAACTGTCCTTTGTGTCACAGATATTTCATAGGCATTTAGATCCCAGTCCAAATCACTCTAGAGGTCTGTGAGAATATTTTCACAGCCTGAAGCAGCTCTAGATTATGTTCCTGGAACTTCTTTTTTCTCCTATAGTACCACAGGGACTACTCAAATCCTTTGCCAGCCAGCAATTTCTTCTATCTATTCAGGAAGTCAGACAGTCTGATTACCTGGATTTGCCTGTTCGTAAATGATGGATAAAACTCCTCCAATTAATATCCAGTTAGGTAATAGTGAGTTGAGTAACAGCCTTGTCACATTAAACTGTACCAATTTTGGTCCCTCTGTGTTTAGTATAACAGTTGCAATTTCAAAATTATCAACCCAGTATTGTGGGAAATGTTCCTCAGAACGACTTGGATGCTGTGCTCCCTCTCTGAGCAGACAGATACAGTAGCTGGAGCCAGGCATAGCCAGGGCAATGTGGCTTAAAGCCATCTGTACAGTCTCATAATTCAGAAGATGATTCAGCTGCTGAAGTCAGTCAGACCTCCCCTGGCTGGAGTGCTCTCATGTTTGGGAGCCTCCTGTGGCTGCCTGTTGGCTGTTTCATGGTGTTGGGATAGCTGGGAAAAAGCACTTGATCACTCACCACCAAAATGAGCACACTCAACTGGCAAAACACCATCTTAGGGGCTCACAGAAGGCCAGCACAGTATGTGCCACTAAAAGTAAAGCATGTGTCTTCTCCAGTCTCGTGCCTCTAATGATTCCTGTGAACATAGGCCTTTTTTTGTTTGAGTTTTTTGTTTTGTTTTGGTAACAATTTGTTTCCTTAGCAAATGGTTTATTGAGAGAAAGCTACTTCCTACACAGTATTCTAACTTACGGCATTACACAGTACTTCAGGTGCCTTCTCTGGCCTTAATTTCTCCACTCGTTTATAAAATGTTTCCTTTTTCAATTTAGAAAATGATCTTTGCAGTTCACTGTTTGTTTTCCATGCATTAAATTTGCTGACAGTATTTGAAGAAAATCCCATTTGAAACTATAGGTCCCTGCACATCTTCGCTACTTTACTACTACCTAATACAAACTAAAAGTTTGTTTCCTCCACTTTAATACCAAAGAAACCATTTCAGGAATGCTGCATGCATGTAATTTATTTAAAGACCTATATAGAATCTGTATTGCTTTAAGATCTGTCAATAAGGACCTATATACTTAGACTGGGGTTTTAATTCCATTATAACAGACACCAAAATTGGCAAACCATGTCTTAAAGAAATGTGCCATCAGCAGTTAATCTATAATTTATTTATAGGAGAGGGAAAGTTTCTTCTGCAAAAGCAGCAGATATATCTATATAAGCACCTCTGTCAAAAGATGTTGCAGTACTTTAAAAAATAACCCTGAAGTCAGTCTTCCTACAATCAAAACCCAGAAGGGAAATGATTAAAGTAGCAACAGATGTATTTACATAGTAGTAGATTTTGTTTCCATATCTTAAAATAACCGTGTAAGTGAAGGTACACTATATGCTTCAGAATATTCTGTTCAAAGAACAGTGAGACTTCGAACAGTGACTACTGTTTCACCCATAACTGTGAAGAAACCTGTGAATCGGGATTTCAAGGATCCTGGAAATTTACAGCAGAGCATTCCTGGTCTACCTGTTCATGGGAAAGGTGCCACAAACTCGAGTGCCTCTGGACTTACCTTGATGACGACGTGGGCTCAGTGATCTGCCTCTGCATGCGAGCATGTCTGATCAGATGCTCTTTCAGTGCGTTCTGGACCTCTGCTGGTATATCTGGTGAAGTGTGGCTAATTTTCAGTGCAGCTTCAAGTACCTTTGTTGTAGGTTTCCCATTTTCTTTAACTTCCTTTTTCTCGCTGGTCTCCAAAACCTCTGTAGGAGCACTGGAGTTGCTCTGTGGGACATTACTGGCATTGGAATTGAGAGGTTTGCTCCTCCAGCAGGGCCAACACAACTTCCAAAAAACAAAAAGTGAGACTACCAGCAGGGCAAGCCCACAGAAGCTGACAACTACCGCTAACAGACTGACTGAGACATCTGCAAAGAATTAGAAACAAAAATCATCATGACAGACAAACACAAAGAGAAAAATATAGTTAAAAATTACACAAGCAAGGACATAAAAGAATTTTCACTGTTATTTTTGCATAGAGCTTTGAAGTCCATTTAAGGTTGTTTTGTTTGGTTGGTTGGTTGGTTTGGTTTGTTTTTCCTTTTGGCTATCTAAGCCTGTACTTAAATATGTTATTATTTTCTAATTTCTCCTTCACAAACCCTCAATTAATTGTTGTTCAGACCAAGGGCCAGTATCTAGCCACGCACTCAGACATACTTCTCAGGAAGTAAGAGACACTGAAACAATCCCCAAAACTCCTGGCTGTTGCTGCCCAAGGATTTAGAAATCAGTAGGTAAAAGAAATATAGCCCAGGGCTAAAGCAAAATAATTAAACAACAAATGTCCTCACTAAGATTTAAAGCAAACATATGAGATTCTGTTCCCAGATTTAGATTTCTAAATTTAATAATAAGCACCTATATGGATAGCCTTCTCTTTATAAGCAGTGTATACATCTCTTTGCTTACTGACTTTGGGTGGAGGACAGATAGTTCCCGAAAACATCAACAACTTTGATTTCAGTGAGGAGTTATGGATGCTTAATCCTTTGGAACACGTATTTAGAACAGCAAGAACACATCTTGATGAAAAAGTTAAATCACCTTCAACATTTTATATCTGTTCACATGAAGACAGACCAGATCTAGACTGCCAGGCTGATAAACAGATTTCTTCAGAACTCACCAAACTTTTGACTCTCTATGCCAAATGCTTCAGCAACATTTGAAAACCCAACATTTAAGAGGTGTAAGTAGGGACAGGATAAAGTCTGTCACAAATAAGAAATATCTAGGGTTAAATCTTCAACTCTAGATCAAGGCTGCTTTAAACCAAGACAGCATATATACATCAGAATGTAAAATTCTGCTATGAAAATGCAGCTGGCTTCAGAGAACACTATCTAGATGCCCTGAGTTCTAAAGAGATCATACTGTACATTGAGCTACCCCTTCTGCCCTGTATTTGACTTTTGTTTGACACAATTGCTTATGATATCCAATAGCCTGGCCAAAAATAGAACAGATTTTGTAACAACAAAATTCTGTGAACACACTTGCATTTTAGGGGATGGTGGATCACCAGCACTGCCAGTTGAGCCCTAATTAGGAGTTTTATTCTATGTGACATGTTTCAGTTTGATTTTTCCAGTTTCATGCAATACTATAACTAAAAAAATCCCTTTCCTTTTCAAAAGAGCCATTTGTAAGCTTTAAAAGTATTCACTAAATCGTGCTTAAATATCCCTCAAGTAATGACTGCTTCTGCTTGTTACAACAAGTTTTGACAGTTTAACAGCTAATATTTTGTATCCATAACTCCAGGCTACAGGCCACTAAACCGAATCAGTAGGAAAAGTGCAAAGAGGGTTTGAGCATATTTTTTCTAGATTTTCACAGGAAGAAAAGCAGTATGCCTTGGGTCTACAAGACAGTATAAACCTCACCAGCCCCTTTGAGTGCAAAGATACAGAGATGAAGTAGAAAGATGCAAGTAGAAAGATGAAGATGAAGGCTAGAAAGATGAAGCAGAAAATTTGGGAATGTTTTCTTTATTAATGCATAATATACAGGTACATCTCAGGAACAAATACTGAACTTAAGGCCCATTCATCATGAAAATGCATGAGAAAAGCAAAAGCAAATGTTGAAGTCTGGAGATTTGAAAGATACAGTTCTGTTCAGACTTACTTCACCTTTTGTCCTGGCCAGTGTCATTGAGTAATTGCAGATGTGCTCCTGGATTTAAGGAGTTTACCCTGCCCTGAACAGAGGTATGTCTCCTTGACCATTTCCTGCCAGCCCCGAGAAAGATGCCCCCCTTTTCTACCTGCAGGTAAATGTCAAAACATAGCCCTTGGAATAAGCAGGTCAGCTTAGTGAGAAATTCATAAAGCAAATTTTGGAAGATGCTTCCATCCGTAAAATGCATGGATACATAATTATATCAAATAATAATGTAACACAGGAAGCAAATGATACTTTTACATATGATTTTTCTAGATAATTTATACCCAGTGGAGATGAATAGTCTATTTGGTTAATCCAATATTTACCCTGACATTTTTTCCAGAGCCCACTAACTTTTACTTGCCTTGTGCATGTTCTGCAGGAGACTGTCCTGTCTTGACATGTCAGATTAACAGATACTGAGTTTACAGCTTCTTTCAAAGGTTAATCTCTTTGCTGTAATTTGTATCTGATTTGTATTTTTGTAGTTCTAATTTACAGCCATTGCATCTTTCATGTTTTTGCATGAGAGATTAAAAGATACGCTATGCTTCATGAGACACGCCTATACAAAATGAAAATAAAAGAAACTGTGCCAGGAAACAAACCCAGGAATCAAAACTCGCTTGCCTATATCGCTCCCTGGAACGGCTTTAAAGTGGGCTGGTTTATACCCTCCTGGCCAATTCCTAGCCATGGATCAGGTGTTAGAATAGGACAATGATCATTCTTAGTAGGTGATTTGGATGTGGTCCTTCTGTTTCAGCAGATGACAGACAGTAATAGCTTGGAGAGAGGCTCTGGCATGTGAGTTGACCTCAGTGCCAGGAACAGTCTGTGGTGGGTTGACTGATGGGTGCCAGGCGCCTGCCAGAGTTGCTTTATCACCCTCCTCAGGTGGACAGGGGAAAGAAAATATTACAAAAAGCTTGTGAGTTAAGGACAGGGAGAGATCACTTAGCAATTACTGTTATGGGCAAAAAAGACTCAGCTTGGGGAAATTAATTTATTAACAATCAAATCAGTGTAAAATGATGACAAATAAAACCAAATCATAGAACACCTTTCCCCTGATCCTCACTTCTTCCTGGGCTCAATGTCACTCCTGATTTCTCTACCTCCTCCTGCCAGCAGCACAGGGGGACAGGGAATGGGGCTACAGCCAGTTCATCACACGTTGTCTCTGCTGCTCCTTCCCCTTCAAGGGCAGGACTCATCATATTCTGCCCCTGCTCCTCTTCTCTGTCCCTCCCACATGAGACATTCCTCCACAAACTCCAGCATGAGCCTCTCCCACAATGCTCCAGTGTGGGTCCCTTCCACTGGGTGTAGAACTTTGGGGGCAGACTGACCATGGGTTCACAACTCCGACCAGCAAAGCTGCTCCAGCATGGGCTCCTCCCTCTCTCTGTGGGTTCATAGGCCCTCCCAGGAGTCTGCTCCAGCATGGACTTCCCACAGGGTCACAGCCTCATTCATGAAGTCACCTGCTTTGGAATGGGTTCTGCAGGAGCTGCAGGTCAGTTATCTGCTCCATGAGCTGCCTTACCATGGTCTTCATCACAGGCTGCAGGGGGATCTCTGCTCCGGTGTCTGGAGCACCTCCTCCTCTCCTTCTTCACTGACCTCTGCGTCTGCAGAGTTGTTCTGCTCACACACTTTCCCTCTTCCAGTTGCTGTTGCACAGATTTCTGTCCCCTTTAAAACGTTATCCCAGAGGTGCTACTATTGTTGCTGGTGGGCTCAGCCTTGAGCAGCAGTGGGTTTGTCTTGGAGCTGGCTGGTCTTGGCTCTATCAGACGTGGAGCAAACTTCTAGCAGCTTCTCAGAGAAGCTGCCCTGTAGCCCCTCCACCACGAAAACTGGGCCACACGAACCCCTTACATAGTCAAAAGTGAATTTAATCTACTGATACAGAGGTATGCCCCACTGAAGGAACTTTCTTGATAAATTAAACCAGCTGAATTTTCAGGCAGCCTGGCCAATTTTTTTTCCCATTCTCAAAGTGACAAAAAGTAGAACTCTTGAAAATGTTGATGAGCTACCAGAAATGAAAATAAAAAATAAAATAAAAAAACCCACCACTACCCCCTCTAAACTCCCTGCCCCCCAAATGAAAAACAAACAAAAAACCAAACCAAACCAACCAACCAAGCAGGCAAAACACAAAAAAACAAAGAAGCAATTCAATTTTGGGTAATTTGCAATATTGCCAGCTCAGTTTAGAAATGGTTGGCATAATTAGGTTACATTTTGTGAGGAAGGCTCCTAGAAATGAAAATTGTAGGGTTTTTTTTTTCATTTAGAAAATGTTGAAACAGGATGTTTTAACAACTTTGAAACTGCTGGAAACATTTCAAAACCAGATATATGAAAATTGATCCCTTCCAGCAGAGTTTCAATTTGATGAATAGATACTATCAGCTGGAAAACATTCCATCAAAGCATTTCTACCCAATTCTAATTTAAGTTTTTCACTGCAAGACATTTTTCAAGCCTTCAAATAACTTGGTGTCTCCTTTCAACACCTACTGCTGTACTTCAGCTTTCTCTAAGCTGTTTTTCTGTATTTCTACTAAACTGTTCAAAATTTGAAGTTGCTCCCAAAATCTTTACACGAAATATATGTTTTACAGCCCTAAGATAATCACATGAAATATCTGAAGTCTGAAGAGCAGAGATAAGGAGCTAGTTCTACCAACAGTTGTAGTCTCCATTTTTGCTATTTTACTAATAAATTAAAATCCCTCATATTGTATTTCATAATGCAACAGATACTTAAAGCGAAGCAAAATATTTTAATTGCAAAAAAACTGAGCAAAACCAGTTCACTACGAGGAGTGTTTATTACATTTACATCCACAATTGCTAAAAAGCAATCAGTGTGCCATACAAATTGACATAAAAAGCATACTGCCTAATTTCCTTACTTCTGTCAGTCGCTCTATTGAGCAATTGCAAGAGATTTGTTGTTACATGAAGACTGAAATCATCTGAAGAACAGTCGAATGGAGCTTCCCAAAGCCTTTGTGTGTTAGACTGGATATTTCTCTTATATTACCTTTTTCTAGGAGGTTTGGTTAAAGAATATAAAACAATAAGAGAGTTCTGCAGACTAGAAGCTTCTTCTTGTCCCTGCCACAGATACCTGGTTAGGAATGAAAATGGGTACTGAAGGATGGATATGTCATCAGACTAGGGTTGTACTTCACGTACAAAATACTATTTAGAGGAGTAGAACAAGTGACAAATTCAAAGACTGCCTAAGTTTTTATGGGCAGAAGGAGACATACTAATTCTGCTGGTGACAACATTAATTGTCAGCATTGTGAACAATGTTCTCACTGGTCACTGGTAAGAAAGAAAAGAAAAACTGGCTCAAACTACAACCAATTTTTTGACAACTATTTTTCTGAGCTGGTAATTGCAGCTTGTCTTCAATGGTAAAGATTTACAAAGAACAGGACATTTTTCTGAGTATTCGTCTCCAGATAAAAAGCTTTCCCCATTATTGTTCTCATGCTGGGTATACTCAATAACGTGAAGAAAATCTTTTTTTCTCACAACACCCCTTTCTGATAGGTGGGAGATCTTCCAATGATTTCAGTGGAGTTATCATTTCACTCCTGGTGAACTTGCTTTACTGACCTCTGTCCTTAACATCATCTTCATAGGCTCGATAAAATTTCATAATTGAAAGTTCCCCATTTCCTCATGGTTTTATATTTAAAACTACTCTGTCAAGATATAGAATTTTGGACAATTTTATATTTCTCATTTGAAACAGGCATGTCTATCTGAGAAGCTTCGAAACCCCTCTGCATTTTTAGAAATATTCTCAGAGACATTTCTCCCATAAAAGACTCCTTGATAGCCAATCTTTTGGCTTTTACACAAGTACTTCAGAAACATGTACCATGGCTTCTAAAAATTTCTTGTTTGGGACTTGACTCAGAAAAGTTCTGCCCATGAATCCATTTGCAAACATGCACATTGGCAGGCTTCCATTTCCAAACCAATTAAGGTCACTTATGTTTTAGACAGTGCCCAGACAACATATGCCTCTTGAGGCTTGACTTTGGAAAAACATACTCCACAAACCCATGAGTTTGAAGAGAGAGAGACCACATAGTGCTGTGATGCAGCTGCCCATGTGTATGAGGGTCAGGCACATGTCTGATGCAAACCATACTAAAAAGAATGTATTCTTGCCAGCAAAGGAGCAGGTGGAAAAGAAACACATGGAAAAAAAGTGTGTGTGGGGTATGTTCTCTTTTGACCTGCTTCTTTGTCTATATCAGATCCTGGCTAATTTACATATTTAAAGAACAATGTCTGTAACCTTTTTTCAAATATATTTTTCTTTACTCTTGTTCTGTTGTTCATCAGCCATAAGGAACTTCACCCTTTCCAAAATAAGGGAACTCTTCTGTCTGTAATACCACAAGTCAGCTCAATCAGATAAATTAACATCTCTAATTTTCCAGGATTTGAAGGGAAGCAGAAGCCTTATAAATTAGAAAAGGTCTGGGGTCAATAAATCTCCCTTATTCCCATGTATATGAACTAGTTGGTCCAACCCGTCATTTCTGTTGTTCAGTTTTCCTTGGGGAAATTTTAAGCACGTAGAAGTTTGCTGGTGTTAATTCTTACTCTGCATTAGCAGATCTTCCACAATTACTTGTCTCATCCAAATCCCTTCATATGGGGATACAATGCTTTAGCATGCCTCAGAAAGTGGCAGGGTGCACAGTCTCTTATTTTTTCTCATAACCTGAACCTGTCAAAACACCCAGCTTATATTTCAAATGGCAAAAATAGCCTTTCACTTAAAAGTGTAGGTATGACCATCTCTCCTGTTCTCATGGAGAAGTGTGCTTCGAAGATCTTCCCCAAACCTTTTTCCCTTTGTGAATGTGTTCGCTCCTAGGCTATTAATTCATTCAACACAGCCATCACCATCTACCTGCTGGTATGTCACTTCTTAATGCTAACAGAGCTCTATGGTGGCATATTTCCTGACAGTAAGGGAACCAAATGAAGTCAGGTATCACTGTGATTAACTACACTGAGATTACAGCACATAGAATTATTAATCTCTTGTCAACATCAATTTATCTAAGTTATATTAGAGAATATGGCTCTCACTTTTGCCTGACTGGGTCGGGTTTTTTTTTGCCTGCAGTGTAGGAAGAAAAAGATATTGCACATTGCCCTCTCATCTGTAACACACTAAATGTAAACTGTTGGTCTTCACTCACAAGGCTTTTTGTGGCCTGCCTGCTTTTCTACTTGTTGACTCTCACTTAACCTCAACAGGAAGGAACTCTCTGCTTGACCCAGATCTGCCCATCTAGCTTTCCATTAAACAAAAAAAAAAACAGCTTTGGACTTGGTCCCATGATGCTCTCATACTTGTGAGGATGTCTCTGTGTCTGCAAGAAACCCTCATTATCCTCTTTCAGATGAGAAAAGGAAATAAAAACACATCATAAGCTCACTGGACTGCCACTCATCATAAGCATACCACAGCTGTAACGAGGTTCATGCAGTTCAAGTGTCATTTTTGAATTGTCACCGTTATGGTTATTCTCACCGAGCATTATATAACAAACTTCTCAGACATTTGACAGGACACAGGAAAACACTATGTCTCTTCATTATTATGGATTTGTCTTCCAGATGCTATAAATTTTTCTGCATTTTTCATCTGTATTTCCTCACTAAATTAGTATAGAGGAAGATTCTGTTGTAAAGCTCTTGTTTTTACTGTGTATCACTGCTGTCTGCATATTAAGCACTTTTGCCTTGTTGTGACTGCCTTCATGTTTGCTGTAAATAAATCTGGCCTCAGTGGTGTTTTTACCTCTCTGTTTTGCCTTTACACTGCTGAATTAGATGCATTTCTGATTTTCACAGCTTGTTAACACTGATTTCATAATTATATTTTTCAGTAACCCTGCACTTTTTTCCCACCAGGCCATATATCTCTAGTAGTAACATTGCTCTAACCAGATGCTGAACTACATGGTAAATAATTTGGTCTGCTAACTGTTAAAATGTTTATTACTTAATTTTACCCCACTTCCCTGTAGCAGAGATGCTCAGTTTCCTTTCTCTGTAACAGAATGCTTAATTGTGTCACACAACTGCTACTATCTCATGAAGAAAAATGTTTCTTTCCTGTATGACGTTGTCCTACATTCCTTTCCTGTCCTACATTGGTAGCAGTAGTCTTCACATTTGTTCAGTCTATTTCTTGTCCCCTTCATGCTAACGTAGGCACAGCTGAGAAGAACTTAGAAGCACTCTACAGGGCAAATCTGTTCTTCCTCCTCCCCTAAATATATCCAGACAGTGTAAGCATACCTACAGCCTAAAGTCTTTGTGCACCGTGTGGATGAGCACATGCATGGACCAGAAGGAACAAGAACTAAATGTAAACCATCAGATGCCATCTGGGAGGTTGAGGGTTGTCAGGGAAGCATCTGACAGCCAACAGGAAACTCATGCCAGCTACAGCAGGAGGACACAAGACGTTGATCTTCATGGAGGAATGAGACTGTGTTACAGAATGGCCATATGCAGGTGGCTCCAGTGTTTTCTTACTCCCTCTATACTTCTATAGTAAACTGTCAATCAGGGGTAGGGTTAAAAACTTGGTAGGTTAAACTTTTATGTTAATAAAATAACTGTGAGTAGAATATTAAGAAGAATAACAAATGATCCTGTAGAAGCTGATGCTCTTTGTATCATCAACTTTAAAAAATCAATTGTCTGACAAGCAAAAGAGCAAGAGTGAACATCACTCTCTAGATGCTCTCTACCCACTCCAGTGGGCTAAAATATGCCATTCCTGGCAGGGAAGCAGCTGGGTTCCCAGCTTTGTAATAAACATTGGTCACCCATGAGAACGGATAATGAGATAGTAAAGTTTTGCATGACCAGCAGGCCTAAAAAAAGGCAAAGACAGCAGAAAGTAACCACTATTTGCAGAGGACATAAAATGAATTTTAAACATGTGTCCCTAGAGCAGAATGCCCAAACTCCTCTCATTATGCTGTATGCAATTTGCTTAATCTTCAGAAATGCTCACAACTGGAACCTTTGATATGCTGGGTTCCACTGAAAATGAGAAGGTATGCCTAACTGGAAAAAATGAATTAGAGTCCTATATTAGTCAGATATCCTGAGCTAAAATACAGGTATAACCACACTGCATATATGTATTTTGGAGACTTATAGAACTAAATAATTTACCAGGCTCAGATATAAATTGTGTTGGGTGCAATCCTGCACATGCACCTCCCATTTATTTTCCACCTAAACTCTTACAACTGACATCTTAACCATTTTACCCAAATGTTCTGGAGGTGTAAAATAAAAACAAAACAGCTGCACATGTAATTGAGCATTTTGCCAAAAATGTTATTACTTTGAGAAGAAAGCTCATAAAGTAATCTAATCATATAAAGGTACCATAAACATAAACAGCTTCCTAATCTTTTCACTTGAGCATGCCCCTGAGATGAGAATGAATAGCTATTGTAATTACCAGGGCAGACAATATAACAACAAATGTCTATCTTCACTAATTGTCTAAAGTTCCTGGAAATTTACAAAATTATTTATCTCACTAAGATTCTTTGCTATGAGTTTTATAGATTAATTATCCATCACACTAAATATGATTATCCCTTCCTGACTCAGGCATTAAACAGTAATTGAGGGTCCTAAGGTGGTGGTGCCATCACTGAAAGCAAAAAACCTACTGAATAATCAGTCATTTCTTTCATGTAATCCTGTTTGCTCACAAAGACTGTACAAACTCTTATTTCTCTGGTTGGCAGCAAACCCAAATATCCCTCCTTTCTGCTTTGTTACTTCATTTTGTTATACTCTGCCTTCTCAGAGCCATATACTCACCATTTTTTATTCTGTGTCGCTGGCTTCCTCTTCTTTGTGTTTGATTCTGTTATCTTTGTCATGCCTTTTTCTCCTATCTAGACACTTATACTATCAAAAAAATCAGTGTCCAGCCTCTCTGCTTCCCTGTGAAACTTCTTGGGTCACGAGGTCGACACTGTCTCATATTTTGCTTTGATTTGCTGTGATTGGATGGTGCATCCTCTGCCTCAAGCAGCTGCTTCCTTTGAGAAACCTGGCTGCTTTTCATGGTCTAGGTGAACAGAAAGCAATCACTACACTCACTAACACAGCTATATCAATGTAGTTCTTGCTGCATTTTAAAATATTTTCAACTTTCAGAACATGTTTTTATTCTCATATTAAATAGAAATAGTCTGCTTTCCTTTTCACCATCTACTCTTTTACTTTCTGAAGGGTTCCTCACACTATTCTTTCCTTTCCAAATATTAGTCTCCTCATCATTTACAGAATCACAGAATATTTTGATTTGGAAGGGACGCACAAGCATCATCAAGTCCAACTTCTGGCCCTGCACAGAACATCGCAAATAATCCCATCATGTTCCTGAGAGCACTGTCCAAACACTTCTTGAATTTTGTCAGGCTTGGTGAAGGTTAGAGTTCTTTCTTTCAGTGAAAGCTTAGCAGTGACTTTTACCTATGCTATCTTTGTGACACTCCTAGGTATCTTTCTGAGATGAGGGAAACTGAATGAACCCATCATTTAAAGAGAGAATATGCCATCCCTATATAGCTATCGATTATTTCTTTCCTTCTCTGGGGCTATTTGCTTTTTGGATTTCCATTGAAAGTTGAAAGTTTAGCTGTGATTGTATAACATAACAACATATAATAATAAGCCATTATGCTGCAATAAACATCTCAGAGTCTTTTATCTTCCCCACATATTCCAGAAGTCACAGAATCACAGAATATGCTGAGTTGGAAGGGACCCACAAGGATCATCGAGTCCAACTCTTAGCCCTGCACAAGTCCTCCTTACAACTCAATTATCTTCTTACTACAGTGTTTGGATTTTTTTTTTCTCCACACACTTCAGTGCTTGTTGCAGGAGTTAATTCCCAACACACTGCTATAGCTGGAGCCCCAGAGAGCAGATAGCTGAACTGATTCCGTGATGCGCGTGTCCCAGTGTGGGCATACACTGGGAAAGTGCTTCCCACAGCATCATTTGGGACATACAGCAAAACTGATAGGGCTAAATTAGCCATTCCTCGAGGCTTTCTACCATACAGTTACAGCTGCATGAGAACAGAACTGTGCAGAATTTACTCAAGCAAGAAGGACATGTGGACTCTCACACCAAGTGCTTCCACCCTATGTATGAGGCACAGATTCAGACAAACACAAATATTTATGACTTACATTCTCAGAACAATTATGAAGAACACTTGACGTTTCTACCTTTAATGAACAGGAACTATGGATGCTCAGCACTCTGGACAACATTAGCTTTATCCATAGAGATGACAAGGAACTCTATGTGCATTTGAAGAGCAGAAGAGATATGGCATGGCTCACCTTTCAGTAACAACATTTCTCTCAGCTTGAACTGTATTTAGAATATTTCTGTTCATAAAATTGATGCAAATGATATTTCTATCTTGTCTATCCAAGTGTTTACATATTAAAATATTGTCAATTATCAACAATGACAGTGTGTCTGTTCCTCCTCTGGAGATAGAAAGTATTAATATACATTCATTAGCAGTGTTATTAATGAGATAATGCTCAATATAATGTGCATGTCAATAAACCTGACACTCATCATCTAATGATGATTTCTTTTTAGGGAGAAAAAAGTGAGATTTTCCCCCTGAGATGTGGGACCCAGTTGATCAAGCCAGCCCCTTGTCTGTTAATTATAATTCCTTTTCCTAATCCAACAACGGCAAGGTATAGGGTTTACAAATGAAAGACCAACAAGATCATTGACTTTCAAGTAATGTTTAAAAATAAGCTCCTGTTACTGTACACAATGCAATATCAAACCTAATGTTGAAGACTCGTATTTTCTAAACAGCAGATATTGGTCTACCTTGTGGGATGTTTTGTATTCTTCATATCCCACCCATTCGTACAACAACTTTGTTTTTATATGACACATAATACTGACTCCCTGTGCAGTACCCTCTAAAAAACAGATCAACTGTTTTCAGAGACCAAGTTTCCAGGCTCCACAGGGTACTGTTATTTTCATTCACCCTTTTAACATGTGGACCGTGACGACTAACACAGTGCATGATCGACCAGAACATATTCAGTACTTGGCATTTGTAAATTTATCACAATAAATTTATGATCTGTGCTGGGGGAAGCAGGCTGAGACCCCTGTGCCTGCCTGCCCTGCCCTGGCCGTGGGGTCGGTGGGGGAAGGGGCACCCGGGGGAAACCTAAACCCGCTGGGTCGGGCCGGGCTGGGTCAGGCAGGATCAAACAACAGGTTTTTTTGATCTGAGATATTACAAATAACCCTGGGTTTTGCAGTAAAAACGGTGGGTATTAGAAGAAAATAAAAAATGAAAATATCAGCTCTGGCGGCAGCGAGAGCGCAGCTGGGGCACACGCTGAGAGCCTGCTGCTTTACATGACCTGGTGTTAATTTATTTAATTTGCACTGTACACTTGGCATTTGCTGGCCATAATGAAACCCGTACATTTGCATTTATGGGCAGATAGAAGAGATTATCAACCCCTCCCGGCAGAAATCAAGCACAGAACTTCGACTCATTTTCAAGCCCCGTCCTAAAAAAAAGTGCCAAGGAAAGCAAGGTGTCCAGAGAGTACTGCACAGGATAATGCAAGAGCCAGTTCCAAAAGATACAGAAAATCTAGAAATTGGGGACCAAAGATACCACTTTTAGGATTCAAAATCTTGGTTTTGATACCGAAAATTTTCCTGGCTTCGGAATGCTTGAATTAATCCGAATTCCCTCCTTCCACCCTCCCCAAATTTTTCTGGATGAGTCCCGGACCAGAGTGCTGCCCTGACTTCACATGTTCCCACCGACCGTCAGACAGCTCTCCTGCCGCCCTCAGCGATTAGCGGAGAGGGTGTGAAATGCCTCACACCCGCTCAGAAAGGGGATACTGCGAGCAGCGAACTGGCGAGCTGCGCCCCGAGCCAAAGATGCCCCCCGAGCCCAGGCTGAGCCCCGAGCCGTGCCTGCTGCCCGTCCTCCCGCCGCCGCCCCGCCGCGCAACCTGTTGCCGGGGCCGCCAGCGCGACCCGCCAAACGCAGAAGGAGGGCCGGGGAGAAGAGAGAGGGCGAGCGGGCTCAGCCCACGCGTGGCGCGCCCGTCGCACGGAACCAGTGCCCACCCGTGGCAAGAACACCAGACGCAGCCCCTCTGCCCCGCTCCCCGCACGCACGGCCCCGCAAATACACGCAGCAGCTCGGGTCTGAGCTTTGCCTAAGGAGAAACTCCCGCCGCGGGGAAAACCTTGCCGGAGCGGAGCTGCGGGGCGCAAACGAGGATGCTGCGGGGGTACGGGGCCGTCTCCGGCGGCGGGGCTCCAGCCGGCGGCGAGGCTCGCACGCCGGCGGCAATTTCTCTCCCCTCGGCATCTCTCAGTGCTCCCCGTGCCACGCCCGCACCCTCGCCCGCTGCCCCGCATTTTCCCCCGGAGCGCTGTCCCCCACCCCGGCGGTCCCGGCGCTTCCCTCGCTGCTTCTCGGGAGCCTCCGCAGGCTGCGAGAGGGAGAGGATTTTAAAGCGGGCTGCGTGCCTGCCCCCCTTCCGCCCCCTCCGCACGCAGGGAAAGCAAAGGAAAAAGTTGCGCTCTCCGGCCGCCCACGCCGTCGCTGTCCGCCCCGCGGCGGCGGCAGGACGAGCCCGGCGGCGGGTCCGCTGTATCGGTACCTGTGCCACCGATGCCCTGCCGGGCTGTCTCCAGGGGGAAGATGCCAGCGCACTTCTCCCGCTCCACCTGCCCGCCCAGGCACAGCTCCGAGATGATCTGCAGAGCCTTGTGGCAGAGGCTGCCCACGCCGTCCTCCGCCTGTAAACTCATCTTCTGCGCCGGCCGCCCGCTCGCTTAGGCCATGGCCGGAGCGGGACGGCTCCACGCCCGACCCGCGCTGCCTCCCGCGGGGAGCGGAGCGGGGCGGAGCGGCGGCGGCGGCGGGAGCGGCGCGAGTGAACCGAAGAAGTAGTGAAGGGATGGGGGGGAGACACACACAAAAAAAAGAAGGGGGGGGGGGGGAGGGAAAAAAATAAAAAGAGGGGGAAAAAAAATAAACATCCACTTAGCAACGCCTTTTGTGGCTCCGGGCTCTGGCAGGCGGCTCGGCCAATGGCAGCCCGGCGAGGGGGGCGGGGGGCCCTCACATCCCCCGGGAAACTTTTCCTTCCCCCGCCCCACGGCTCCGGTCGGGGCGCGGCGCGGTGCGGTGGGCGGCGACCTCGGTCAGGGGCTGTGCGGGGACGGGCGGTGCGGGAGCTGCGATGGGGCCCCGTCCCCTTCCCCGCGACAGGACCCCCTGTTCTTCCCCTAACGCTGTTTCTGAGGTGACCTGGGCAGTGCGATCTTCAGCACGGTCTGTCGAGCCACGTCAGATAACTTCATTAACCAAATCACCACCTCCATTCCTCTTCCCCGGCAGCAGAATTACCGAACAGCTGACTTTGGCTATTTCTTTAACTTATAAAGGAGTTAGAAGAACCCTGCGGTTGTCTTGTCTATTTCCTCAACAAGTTCTGTAAAGTTGGATTATTTTATAGATAAAAAGTTCCGGCGTGTGTCTGAACATACTTCTGAAAATCAGCACCGAATATGCCGCTAGTGGCTGTTTCAGTTATTGTCTGTGGAGCTGGCCAAGACTTTAGCTGTCAATTTGTTGATATACTTACTGAAATTTTAATACATTTTTATATTTGCGAAGGAAAATTCTTCTAGTTCGATGGCATACATATGCCTTGCAATACTTAAGTCTAATTAGGCATAGTTGAAGGACGTCTGCTAGCAGTTTACTTAGCAGCTAAGTAAACTACTACTGCCTGCAGTCTGCTGCTTGAGTGTCTGGGTTTCATAAAAATGAGAAGTTGTGTGCTGTTGTGCTTTGTTTTTTCCCTCTGGATTTTGATTTTTTTTTCCCGTTACCCGTAAATTACCAAATTTAACAAACTGTAAAGTTTAACAGTCAAAAGCTTTGTAACCATCATTAAATAACTGTAAATTATTAAATGATACAATAAATGATCATTCCAGTTTTTATTCTGGAATTCTGCAGTTAATGTAGTATAGACACTTGTTAAAAACACAAGATGATACTTCTCAAAAACAGGCTTTTGGCATTTTGAAGGTTCATGCATTTATGCATATGAATTCATACACATGCATTTTTCAAACTCTTAGGAAAGTAATAGACTGTGTTGTATACAAACTGTAACATCTGTTCCATAGAGCTTTTTCACAGATACAGAATGTATTTCAGAAATATCAGATGCTACTAAAGAAATCATTCCCTGAGACTGGCATTGTCAAAACCCTGTGTTAAAGCTGCAGAATGTTCTGACAAATTTTAGAATGTTTAGACTGTAACTAGTCAGGGCATGGAACTGTGTAGGTTTATTTGAAGACTCCTTTAACCCTCATAGGGACTTAGATCTGTATAATTATCTCATTAAAGTAAGTTTGCTAGCAATAAAAAGGTACGTGCATATTTTCATTACAGTAAAGGCAAGTGATGCCTACTTCCAAACTTCAAAATATGAACATATTTACTGTCTGTGTGACATTTACAGTCCTGTCCTCAAAATTCTGTCATGCATCACCAACTAATAATTAAGCAGTCTGTTTATCATTGAGACGTACCCAGAACTCTAGCAAAAGCTAACAGGAGATGCATGTACAGACTGATGAAGAAAGGGTCTTAAAGAGAGATTGGTTTTAATGAGAGTAAGGGCTGCATCTAAAGGCTGGGAGCTAAGCTCTTCCACTTCTGAACTTTCCTACTGACTAACTGTGTCCATGGATGTATCACACAGTCCATGAATGAAATTTTCTGTCTCTGAAATTACTGGCAGTTTTGCCGCTGATTATAGTAGTCAAAGTTTTGCACATGGATCACTTTGCTACCCTACTTGTTTATTTAAGCAGCAAGGCTTTGGTGCATTCTTATATTGTTCATCTTTGCACACAAGAAACTTAATTTCAGTGAGGATCATACCACCTTACTACTATTGGTAGTACTGATAAGTAGATATATACAGAAAAACACAAGCAGGAATAGCCTACATAGGTAAAAAAAAAAAATGAAACAAACAAACAAACAAACAAAAACCCAACCAAAATCAAACCAAAAACTCAAAAATCCAAAACAGCATTTCAAGACTGAGATTTTCAGATATATAGCTGGAGACAGGTACCCCACTCTTATCTCTCTTAGATGTCCTAAGTATTTTAAAAAATGATTTTAGATATATAGAAAATACCAGCTACACTAAGGAGGATCACTGTATCTTTATCAAAGGCATCACTGTCTAAACCCCATTCTTCAGTAAGGAGCATGGATATAAGCTTAAATTCATTAGCAAAATAGTTTTTCTCAGTCTAAGTGTTATGACATTATTTTCTCTAGGAGATTAATGATTCTGCTGGTGAGATATGCTCACAAACTTGTCCTAAACCAGTTCCAGACAAAATTTTTGATTTTGGAGTCAAGTTATTGATGAAGGAAATGCTTCATTTTTCTATTGAGGAGGGTAGTCTGAAATGTGACTTCAGATTAGGAATCATGGAATTTTTCTCCAATGTGTTCTTTCAGTGGAAAACTACTTTTTCTGCATATGAAAGGATATAACAGCTTGTTTTCTAGCTTCAACTCCCACTGCTTTGATTTTCAATGGCATTTCAGTTTTTAAATGAATATGCAGTTGCACTGTGTGTACTTGTATGCACAAAGACCATTATTTTCCCCCTTGGAAGTGCTCTCAAGTCTGTGTCGCCACACATGATGTTTTAGGACACAGTGAACTCATGCCTCATAGGTTCTGGTCAGTGGGATCAGACCAGACTGTATCAACTCTTGCTCTATTGGTTGATGGTCATTACCATTCAAACTGGCTTGACTGCTTTTTGTTGATTGATGTTCATTAAGGAAGAAGATTTCCCTTCTTTCAAATTAGTTGCATTAGAGTACTGTGCTTTGGACATGGCACAAATACCCAGTTTTGTAAGATGTATCCTTGAAAAAACACTGTGTTAGGAGTTTTGGAAGTTTAGTCAATATAGGTGGCCTAAAGGCAGATAAGGTTCAGAAGTCTTTCAGAGTTAAGCTGCACTACTAAACATAAGGCTACAAATTACCTGGTGTAAATGAGTGGAGGGCTAGTATCTAGTGAATATTGAATCAAAAGTACTTTTTCTTCTGCAGATGATGATAAGCAGGTGTAAGAGTAGCCACAGCAGTGGTACACTCTGCAGCTCATAGCTCTTGGCCACTTTCTGAAGTGAATTTCTGTCTGACATTCAGCTAGAATGCCAGTGTACCATGCCAAAAATGTCAGCAACACACAGTAGTCTCTGACTGCATTCGTAGCCATGCCTGCAAGCAGAGACTGGCTCTGAGGGCACTGCTGGGCATGGCCAAACGGAAGCTTTGTAGAATTACCAAGGGAGAACCATGATTTGCTCTTCAGTCTTCAACAGCTCCCTGCTGTGCTTCTCGTGCATCATGCTTGTTCATTTTTGTATAAGAACTTACTCTGTAATTCTAATAAGATAACAGTCTGGTCTTACTTGGAACCTTCAAGTGTTTCTTTTTACCTCAGATTAGATTTTGGCCTTGGTCTCTTAATTTGGAATTCAATAAGGATACCAAAAAAAGCATCAGGGCGTGGGGAAAAGAAACATTTCAACAATCAGTTTTAAGAAGCTATGAGTAAAAGAAAAAAAATTGAAAACATTGATTACAAACACAGTTTGTCTTGTCCTGTCTTGTCTTTACAAATACATTTTTTTAAACTGTGATAGTATCTCCATAATTTTAAATCCCTTGTAAACAGTAAAATAAACCCTGAAACCTTAAAGATTGCTTTACTCTATATACATATTTTTAACCTTTTAATTTTGAGTAAGAAGTGAAAAAGGAGAAAAAAAAAAAAAAAAGAGAGCTGTCTGATAGGCATTGTTACAGTTATACAGCAATCCAGGAGACAGTCAAAGTGGAATGTTCCTAACCCACAAATTAGAGAGGAAGGACCCCTCCAGTAAAGGTGTTAGTAAAAACAGACTGAAACATCATGTCAGCTGAATATGGGAATGCTGCTGTTCTTTCCATCCCAGCTGAACAAAGATCATTTTGATCAATGATCAGTCTGCTGATGAGGTGAAAGGCCAGCACGGGAATTCAACATGTAAAATGAAAATGCTAACTGCTTGGCATCATTTTGTCACCAGAGCAAAGACTGAATAGGTCGAGAGAGAACTTCCAGCTTTTTGAATATTTAGAACTGCCTCCTTGGAAGAGGACTGAGGCTTGGGGCTACAGCAGTGAAGGGCCAATGTGAGTTCTCATTTTCCAACAGTCTTCAGGCTGTTCCTGTGACTTTGAGGGAGGTACTTAATATCCTGGAGTTAGAAGCTATAGCATGATGGTAGTAATTCTTTCTGGCATCCTTTATTTTTCTTTTCTATGTAAGATTTGAACATGGATGAACGAGGAATTTACCTTAGTTTTAGAAGTAATATCAAAAAAAGTTTAATTTTTTTCCCTACCATTCAATTTGCTCTTCTTTGTTGCACATTTTATAATAACTGGTACAACAGAGTCCTCATCTGGGTTGCTTTTTCCAGCTTTCAATTCACTGTGAATAAAAACCATAATCATAAAGAGAGCTCCCAATATTTTGCCCTAACAGATGCTTCCTTGATTTTCAGAAATGTGGAACAACTAATAATTTTTTTCCATTTTAATTTTTTTGAGCAGCCATTATTTTTTTCCACTTGATTTGGTGCAATTGATACTTAAGACTACAAATCTGAGCAAAGAGAATCCTTCAGGACCTACAGAGACAGCTGAAGCTGATAGCCAGCAGCAAACAATGCTTTCAGGTTTGTGGATACATTTTGTAAAAGATGCATGGCATGGAATAATTTATGGAGATTTAAGATGTTTTAATTTCCGAAGCATAATTTGTTAGGGACAGAGGACAAAACAATTACTATTCTATTTTATTTCAAATCGTGCTTTGTAAATGATACATGGGATAGACAAGTGTTTGGTCTCTTGGAGCTCCGCATCCACTGTGAATTGTTGCTTGTTTTTTAGCTACCAGTGGGTAACTACATAAAATTCCTTTTTTTCACTGCAAATTGATGAGGATGTGGTGTGGTGTTTTCTGCGGCAGTTTGAGCAGGAGGAACAGCAGAATAACGGGAAGCCAACAGAGCTTATCCCGACCACCAGGGAGAACAGCCACAGGTGATCCCAGCTTGGTGCACCCAGGGGCCAAGGAGGGCAGGGCTATGAGGACCTGGAGCTGGGCCCTGCTGAGGTGTTGGGTAGGGGCTGATGGCCACGGGGGCTGACATTGAGTCCTGGGCCATGGGCAGGGTGAGAGGAGCTCCAGAGGATCGGCAGGGATGGTCTGGGCTGGCAGCACCTTTGGGGCCCTGACAGTTGTTACATAAAAGGTCCCAATTGTTATTAGATGGAAGCAAAGAGTGCTTAGAAAACCTAATTTGGTGAACGTTCAGTCCTAAGTGGGTGAAGGATTGAAGTGATTCAATCTAAGCGATTGAAGTTGTGGTCCTCTGTGAGGAGGTGGTTCCAGGCTGGTGTCAGACAGTGAAGGGTCTGGTGTCAGACTCCTGATATGTGATGGCTAATTACATGTTGGAAGAGGTGAGAAGGGTGGGCTGGAGACAATTTTCTGATAGTTTTTTTGGTTGGTTTTGTTTGTTTGTTTGTTTTCTGGGGTTTGTTTAATTGTTTGTTTGTTTGCTTGTTTTAACAGATAAAATATTTTGGGGGCTAATAAGACTATTATATCTGCCATTTCTCAGTTGAAGAAGTGCTTCCTTGCCTGTGGCACTTGGTTGTATCACCTGCATCACTCAGCCTCTCATTTTTGTCACTTTTCACCTTCTTTTTGAATCAGAATACAAGGTCACAGAGAATCAACGTTTGAAGCACGTGTGTGTGACATGGTGTCTTAAAAGGACATATTCTATAGAACCATAGCATATTAACAATCTCTGTTGCCTTTTTCCTCCTATTCCCTTCCTTGATTTCTTTTGGAAGGAGGAATGAGGTTGTAATTGGCATTAGTGAGGTTTCTTCAGCTGTGCACAAGAAGTCATGATGAAATAATCTCACAATTTGCAAAGTAGGTGAGTTTGAAGAACTCACAGAATAATAGAAAAACTAATTTTTTCCCTCTTTCTCAGCATACTTTTCAAAGTTTTTCCTCAAAGCCAACTTTCTTAAAATAACCTCTCTCTGGTGATACTAGCCAACCACAAGTTTTGGTGAAATGAGGTATTTTTTGCTATTAGAAGTGTTCAATGCAGCCAGGTTTTACTGATTAATTTGGGCTATTCCTCTGCATCTAATGAATTTGTGTCTCTTTGTGCCTTCTAGTTAGAGGGCTATGAGCACGCTCCTTTATTGATTTCCAAGACCCATTATCAACCTGAGCCCAGACGCAAGTAGTTTGTTTGGTGATTATAATTTTTGTTCTGGTTTTGTTCCTCTGTACTTGATATTTCATGGTAGAGTGCCTTCAAATTTATTTTGCTTCAGAAATATTTAATTAAAAAGCCTGATAAATTAAGGATATTGTGGCCCATTTTGTTGTATCCTGCTCTCACAGCAACAGCAGCACTATTTGGTGAATGTATGATTAGGTCCTAATGGAGCAGTACAAAATTCACTGAAATAACTTGTGATAGTGCGAATACCGCAAAAACATTTGTTTTGAAGGACAACACTCTTTTGCTACAATATATTACGACATATCCTAAATGAATTAGAATAAAATAGATCAACTATTATGAAATAAATACCTGTTCATCTGCACTATCAATTGTCACTGCATAGATGTACATGTAGATAATAAAAATATTACATCTATACCAATAATTTAGTTCCACATAATAGAAACAAATAATTACTATTCAGCATTGTCAAAAGCTTCATGCTTTTAAAAGACAGCAACTCTGCCTCAGCACTCATTCATGATAAATGAATCTCATTTCAGCATTTGTTGAGAGCAGGAGACCTTTATCCTGTGACATTGTTCCATTCCACTGTCATTATTTCTTAATTATCTCTGTCATCACTAGTTTGGAGCTTGGTATATGTTGCTGGCGAAATTCAGCTTTGACTTAAGTGGGTACAATGTCATTTACTCACCACAGAAATTACGTTCATTTGTGTCAGAACTTCATTTAATTCTCAGCTCTTAAACCAGTGGTTCGTGATTCACTTTCCTTGCTCACAACAGATGCTGGAAAATAAACTCAGAAAACTAATTTCTAGAATGAGAAGATGCCATTCATACATCACACATCTGTGGATGAATCTCATCCTGCCATTTTCTCCCTGTCCTTGCCACCTGTCCTACATCCTGCTGAGGGAAAAGCAGAGCTACTGAACTGGGTGTCTGACTTGTCCTACAAGCCAGGTTTGCTATTTGCACAGTGAGATAAGTTTTTTGAAGGTCTGATGGTGGCAGTACTCCTTGACCATCCTCAACCAAAGCAATCTTCTCAGGTAATTGAGAGATAATCAGATTCTCCCTCCCATGCTTAAGTCTTTTGTACTTTAACAGCTGCTGCATAATTCTCTAGTGGGACCATGGGACCACAATAATGTCCCCAGTCATAAAGTGATACCTCATGTGCTGGTTCTGAAAAAGCCTGTTTCCTACCTAGGTCATTGTAAATAAATTCTGTTAGGTTTAGAATTATGTTTTCTATTCTCTAATAATTTGTAATTTAATTTTTTTTCCAGTGAGAGAAAGGAACTAATCTCTGGTAATTCTAATTGACACAACTTCAATTCTTCATAATCAGTCATTTCAAGGATTTATTTCTAGCCACAAATCACTGCTTTTCCTTTTGTTTACAGTCAGGGGAATAAGTCAGAAACAACATTCAAAGATAATGAGTTAGCACCATGCAGAGAACTGGGGGTCTTTCATCAACGAAGTGTGGTTGTTACTGACTGAAGTTTTTGGAAGGGGTGGGGGCTGGCAGTGCACATAGTTTCCCAGAAGGGACTGGAAGGGTGCACATAGGGCCATGGCATCAGTTTTTCTTTCAGCCCTGACTGACAAAATGGGCAAGTCTTGTGCACTGGAAGAAGTGTGCTGTGAATTTTTGCATTCAGCCTGAGGGGGCTGAGATTTCCTGTTGGAAAACCACAATAACTGTGGTTTTGCAAATAGCATAAATAAATGCTAGGAATGTTGGTTCCTTCCACCCCACCCAAAAGTCTAGTTACCCATCTTGAATTTATTATATTATCACAAAATACGATATTTCCAAATTTCTTGATCTAGTGTGTGACCATTGAGGAAATTCACAGCATCAGAACCTGCCTAAAGGTCACAGCTATTGATAATTGTGAAGGCTATATGAAGGCTATTTTACTTTAAGTACATTTTTTTTTGTTTATGGAAAGAAAATATTTTTTTCAGCTGGTTTGAATATGCTGTCATATTGGGCCAGCACATCAATAGGAGTCCTGTGATGTATATGCAGATGTCAGATTGGATAAGGATATAGGACAGTATAACTGTAGGAACAACTCGAGCATGCAAAGAAATCATATTTCAAGTGTGGCTGAATCATGAATAGTCTTCTCAAGATTTCATATCAGGGTTTCTAACTTGTCATTCAATCATTGTGTGTATATATATATATATGAACAGTATTTAATAAATAAATTCTGGTGAGACAAAAGGTAAAGGGCTGGAAGCACTGTCAGACATTCTTATTAGTACATCTGAATCTCTAAAACATATGGTTCACTAACTTTCAGAGAAAACTTCTATTGAGATCTGGTCTCTGTGATCTTACAGGGAGGTGCCATTGTATTTACTTCATTCAAAAAATACTTATTTGAAAAGGAACTTGATAGATTTGTAGAGGATTCTTTACCATTTCATAGTCCCTTAAGAAAATCTATACCTGCAAAATGGCACTCCTATATTTATCTTGGTTTTTTTCCAATTTAGTTGTCACAAGTACTTTTTTTCTTAAAAACATGAGTTTTTCCCAAATGGTTTACAATACACATAGTCAAAGGCAACAAACATAATGATAAAATAGTATACTGATACCTTTAATCGACTGAGATAACTTCTGGAGTGCTGTAATACAGTATCTCTCGTTCACTGTAAAAATTCAAAAATCAAACCACAGTTTTAGGGAAGAATCCCTGCCAAATAACCACGAACATGGAGCGTTTCATATTCCTTTCATAATAATCAATGATGCACTTAGGGAGGAAACTCTGAGAAGATGAACTTTAAAAATGCAGGTTTTAAAGCAAAAGAAAAAAATTAAAAGCAAGCTTTTTTTGTAAACTCAAAAGCTTTTGCATAAATTCTCAGTCAGGCAATAGACAGTAATTTCCTCTGCCCCAAAGAGATAAATATATCACCACACTCTTCTCCATATCTAGTTGTCATTTGATTTAATGGAAAGAAGCTCAAAGAAGGTCTAGGTCTAGTTGTGAGACTGGAACTATATTCAGGTTTTGATGAAGTTTTGATGTTTTGCTCCATTTTGGAGCAGCCTAAAAGCTTTTTTAAGACACATTGATAGATTGTGACTCCACTGTGCCTGTCCATCAGCTAGAAATCACAACTCTTGAGTGCTGTAGACCTTAGCCTATAAAAAAAAGATGGCAGAAGAATTTAGGGATAGGATTTGTCTTACTGACATTTAACTATTTACAGTGTAGAGGCATGTATCTCATCTGCCATCTGTTTGTAGCTTGTGGACAGAAGTGGGTACTGTGCTGTGAATTATTGGAGCCCTCTTACTTGTCTACCTTAAAATGAGATAAATTTGTCATTTAGCATAACTATTCTCCACTGACTGTGAAGGGATGACCAGCTCAAAGAGGCACATGAACCCCAGTGCAGGACAAGTCCAATTCTGAGATTTAGAATTTCACTCCTCTAAGGTAATGGTGCTCATAGAAAGCATCAGCATGTTGCAATATGTCATGAAACTATAGAAATGAGATTCTAGGGAAAGTAATTCCCCTTTCAATAGCTTTCCAGCTTCTCACACAGTCTGATCTCATGGGAGTCCTTGGATTTGTTTCCTTGATGAACGTGGTGAAGGCCACGGGCCAAGATAGTCCTGGAGTCCCCTTGTGCAACCTTTTCCTTCAGCTACGCATCTGCCAGGAAGCCAGAACCCTTCCACTGACCTCCTGCATACAGTGGCTCTTTGGCAGCCAGCTGCAGAGAGACAGAAGGACAGCTGCTTGGTGGTAGGGCAGGAAAGGGGGTGGGGACTGATTTGGGAGGGAGAACTGAAAAAATTTGTATTTTCCCTGCCTAACTTCCCTTCCCCTGGAGCAACCATGCATCAGTTCTGGGGAGTGTGACTAGCACTTGAAAGAACATGAAGTGGCTCCACTGTGGGTCATGAGATTCTTACAGCAACCAGATTACTGAGTACTGATGTGGTATTTGCATACTGCCCGTCCTCATCAGGCAATGGACACTTTCCTTTCATAATTGCTTGAGTGATCTAATGTAAGAGAAAGCACACTCTGATGGATCTGTCTTACAGGAGTGGGGTTTGGTCTCTTACAGAACATGACTGAGATGACATACTTTCTGATGCTCCCCAGCAAAGACTGTCCATGTGACGAACAGCTGATTCATGCTGGTCTTGTGAGCCTAATGCTAAAAAAGTAATATTGCATATGTACAGACCCACGTGGGCAGCACGTTAAAATTGGTAGTTCTGTCATCTGTAGAGAGCCCACTGTTGATGTAATGGCTTTGCAATCACTAAGGGGAATTACCTTCTTTGGGATTCTGCTCTTTTCCCTGAACCCACATATTTTAGGTGTGTCAGAGCAATTAGGGCAAATCAGAAATTCCTTAGTTTGCTAAGCTGCCTGAAAGACGGCAGAGTTTAGACTGAAGATGAGAATCTAACTGACGAAGCATATGGATGCATGGATACAGCTGATATTGCTATGTGGCTATGTGGAATTACTTATAATGAATATAAGTGTGCCTTCTATGAAATGGTAAATCTGTTCAAAGAATGAACTGGAATAGGCTGGGCTGGAACAGCCTTAATAGAAGAAGAGGGTAAATGAGTGTGTCTGCACACTTGCAAATGTGCTTGTATGTGTGTTATACACATTGTGTATGAGGAACAAACCTAAATAGGAATTATATTTAGGCATAGAATTATATACATATATATATATAAATTATATATAAAAAGATATATAAATATATAAAATATATATTTAGCAATTTTAGCACCTCATAAACAATATTTCATTCTGTAATTTCTAAATATGAAGTTAATCTGAACTCATTAGAGAGGACAGTGAGACTGGGAGCTATCGAACTAATCCTTTTCTATCAGTATTTTTTATGGAAGTGATGGTGAAACTCATGAACTGAAAATGATTTTCATGGAAAACTCAGAATGCAGACATAATGGAGAATGACACTTAAGAGATCTATTATAACACATTTAGAAAATCTTGCAATACACAACATTTATGTGATATTTGGTGGACAAATCTAATAAAAGTGCAGTGTAAATTAGAAGACTGATGTAATATAAGTTGCAGTCAGCTACCTGAGTGGTGAGAATTAGCAATAAGAAGTTCTTCAGAGGAACTGGGGAAAAACGCTGGAAAAGGTAGAATCAAAGAAAAATGTAAAAAAACCTGGGGAAATAAAAAATAAATGAATGTATAGGTTATGCCTGCTCTGAGTAGCAAAAAACTCCCAAAGAAGCAACAAACTCTGCTTAAAAGGTAAGAGAGGAAATAAAGTAGAAAAGTGGGCTAGAACAGGGGTCTGAGATTGACACCAAGATATTAGTGAACAGTGTATTGTGTAGAGAGAACTAGTGAAGATGACCAATAAAGTTCTGAGGCACTTAGTTTTGATTCAAGAGCATCATATTTATTACAGTGTATCGGAGAGAGTTTGGGGTCACATTCTGTTAGCAGGGGATCTCTATCTGATACATTTTGCTTGGTGGTACCAGGCAGCAATTACTCTTACCCACACTTAGTAAACAGTTGGCTGAGGAATCATCATAATTTGCTGTTTTTATTAGCCATCAAATTATGCAAATATTTTTTTTTCCCTATCTCTACCAAAAATTTGTATATCCTTTGGCTGGGAGTAAAGTTAGACCTCTTTGTTCCTTTGAAACACAGACTGGGAATGCACACCAATAGTATTGCAGTAAAACAGTGCGTGCCTACAGTTCATGAGCAATTTTTTTAAACACCGATTAAAATACTATTCTCAAACATGCTTTAAAAATATACTCTTTTTAATATGTGTTTTTAAAAATATATGCAGTTGTGCTTTAAAAAATCTTTTAAAAATATTACATTACAGCATTTTAAATTATACATTTTGTTTGATCTCTGTTGAGTAAGACCATGATGGTTCCTAATTGATGGGAAGCTTGTTGAACAGTAAGATTTCAATTAGTATTGAGGATGAACATTTAATTTTGACTGTTGTAGAGAGATGTGTGCATATTTTTATGTATATATGCATAACATACAAATATGCATCTATAAGTGATTGCTAAATTTCCAAATTTCAACCACCTGCTGCTTTTGCTTTCTCTGATTTATTATTGTCCTACAATAGCAGAACAGTCCTGAAGCTGTCTGTGCAACTGAGTAATATTACACAATACCTACTTAGGACCAACTCAAAGGCACTTGAACTAATGAGCAGATTCTTAGTGAGTTCCAGGGGTTTTGGAGCAAGCTCTCTAGAGATGTCTGTTACTCAACAATTGCACTGGATTTCTGCTGTTATATAATCTTTGATAAAAATGAAAAAAATATTTTCAGAGAATTGGAAGCAGAAGGAGCAGACACATCATATTTTTATATAAACACATACACATAACACATTAATCTTTGAAGTAGTAAATTTGCTCTAAAGCCTTTCACGTATCAACACATATGTCTTTTAAGAATCTACAACTTCCTAATGTTTTTTGAAAGCATTATGTCTTTGGGTGCTAAATAATTAATCACTTCATCTTACTTTTCAGTAGAGGGCACTCAGAACAAATCATAGATCAAAATAATGTATAAAAGATACAAAACATAATGCAAGATATTCATAAAAAAAGCTCCCATGTCTTAAATAAGACTACTATATATTTACATCTGTTTCATATGATAAGCAACGGTATAAAAAGATAAAACTTTTCAAAACCTGGGCTGTCTCTTGAGCACATTCTTATGTGTTTCACAGCTTGATGTAAGCAAGCTATTAAACTTCGAGAAAAAGCGGTTTGTTCCTTTTAATGGATTAACTAGCCAGGGTCTAATAAAAAATTTAACAACTTTTTAATGAACTAAGCCTGTCCTCTCCTTCCAGACATAATGAATAGTGTGTATAGGTCTTGGCAACAGACATCATTCCCTTTTTTGGTACAGATAATTTAAAATATGCATAGTTGAAAACATTCAGGTTTTGTTTCCAGCAAAAACTGATCTACATATAAGAAGAAAAAGGTCCTGATTCTTCACTAGTTTTATCTAACTTTTATACCAGTATAACTCTAATGAATGCAGCTAACAAACCATTATAAAAAGAGTAATGCAGTGTAAATCTGTATGAGCAATTTGATAATATTGCATTTAATGAAGAAGTACTGCAGATTTAAAGGAGCTTTCATGAAAATGTTGATACTCTAAATAAAATTCAAGAAGAGTAAACCTATGTCACTTAGAAGGCTTTTACAAGAGGATATGAAACATACAAGTTTAAAGGATGAAAACTTTTGATACTTTTCATATGGTTGTTATATTAGACCTCCATTTTATTATTGAAATAGAAAGAGAAGTGTATTTCTTTGTGGTTTGGTTTTGGTTTTTGGTTGTTTTATTTTTTTTTCCTTACAAGTACCTAAACTCAAAATATGTATCTGTACTTTATAAAATGGATGCTTTGTGAGTTTTTACTTACTAAGATGAACCCACAAGCTTCGTACACACAAAAATGTTCCATGAACACTCAGTTGGTTTTTGTTCAGGAAGGTTTTCTATGCTTACATGGAAAGGAGTGTCTGTCATCTATTATGTGTGGATTAAACCCAGAAAATAGAGGGGTGTGTTCATCTGAACCTTCATTGAAAGAAACATCACTTATAGATTTTTACTTATTTCTTCAAATGATGATACCTTTTTATAAACTTTTAATAGGGCTTTTTAATCCTTGCAAATAGAAAAACTGCCACTGTTTATCTACAGAGAAGGTATATTAAGACAGCAAATTTTCTTACACTTTTCCCAAAGTGAGATTCAAATTTGATCTGCTGGAGAAGAAGGAAATTCCACCTGCATGCTGATTCTTTCCTGGGCATAACTCATTGAAAGATGGCCATGCTGAGGTTGTCTGCTAGCACTCTGTTTTTGAGACCCAGTGACTAGAAGCACTGACAGTAGTAGCTGTGTCACTAATATGGCACTCCCCCTGCTGTGCCAGTGATAAGTTTCTAATAAACTAGCACTGGTAATCATCTGGAACCAGGCACCAGTTCTTTGAGACTAACCACTGGGTATTAGCAGGAAAATCACAAACTCATTTTATTTTTGAGCTCAATCGGCACCAGCATGTGAAGCTACTTCTGTGGAGGTGAAAAGCTAGAAAACTAATCTATCATACTGCTAACTCTAAGGGTTTAGCCAGTCCTGTATCGCTGTGTGACATAATTCAAGGTTTTTATTTTTTGAAATATATAACCCTGGTGATTTAGATATTGACTTAAAAGATCATCCTATAAGAAAGTTTATTGTAATATCTCTCCTCCATGTCAAAAAAGTACATACTGTGAAATTAAAGTAACACACCATTTCTCATAAGAGTAATCTAGTCTGTGCTCTAGATTTATTGGGTAGAAAAATTTTTATTACAAAGTCATTTGAATGTGTTTTATAAAAATTATTTGTTATATTTGAAGACTGTGACCTGAAAAGAAACATATATAAGTGGCTATGCTCTTTGAAATATCTGTATGTGTATAGTATATTAGGTTTATGTGCAACTATTTTAGATTCCAACAGTAATACTTAGGACTAATTCAAAAATATAAATAAAGAGAAAATCAACTAATTTTTTTCCGTGTTGCATAGAAGTACCTTACAGTATAAATACTGACAACAAGCAATGCACACATAAGGTACACCTACAGCACTGGGTTTTTTTCAGGTCAGGTGTGCAATTCCAGTTTTTCCCTTTTTCTGTGCTTTGGTTTGCATCTTGGGGTGGTCTCAGAGTTATGAATGGCATTCCTTTCTAAAGTAAAGAACCTGGAAAAAGAGATCTAGGAGTGTGCTTAACATCCTCCATCCACTATTTACTCATTAGTCATTCATTCACTCATCAGGGGGACAACTTAATCCTCCTTAAAATGTGACATGGGTACTGAGCCCTCAGCACCAGTGGTTTAACCTGGTGTGACTTTTCTTTTGTGCTGTACTGCTTGTAATACAGACTATGCCAAAACCCCCCAAAATCTATACACTTCAGCTATCTTAAAAATTCTCTGTAGTATTTCTTGGTCCTTAAATCATGCAGAGGCAGTTCATCACAAGCAGTCAAAATCTGAAATTTGTGCTGTCTTGGTTGATTTTAAGTGTGTATTCAGATCAGATAGTAAGCTTCATATCCTGATTAATTGAGGATGGGAATGGAATATTTATGTTTATAAATTCAGTTTGCTTTCCACAGATATTCTCCAATGGTCACCTAAAGTTCAGTGTTTTATATATTTCTGCTAAAGGGAAGTTTGCTGTAAAAGTCAAACGCAAAAAGGTTCGTGATTATAAGCACTGTGAGAGCAAATTAATCTTCTTAGAAATGGTTTTACACTCTTTGCCTGGGACTACTTTGATCTGCATGCTTTTTCAACAACAGACAGCATAGTTTTTGATTGTTTAAAAAATATTTATAAGGTTAAAATATCAATAACCACAGGGAACTTAATTATTTTTACTTGAAAAATAAAATGCTAATTATGGCTGGAGGAATCATTGTCCTTTTGCATAATAGCATGTACTGCAGCTGCACAATAAAACACAAAAGGAGGATTTTTATATGTTCTTTCTAACACAACACATTTTACATTATTAAAAACATGATTTCTCAAAATATCTGCTCCTACTTAAATATATATGTGATTGTCCTCATCCAAACACATCTGTAAAATGTCTTATGTGGATTTTTCTATTAAGATACCACAACTGCTTATATAAATGGATAAAAGTGGGAATGCAGAAGAAACTGTAACTGCCTAAAACATTAAAAAAGTTTTCAAATGTGCACAAGCTTTGATGGATTTCATAACAACATGGCTTCACAAGGAGTTCTAGAAATCACAAACACTCATTATAGGAATATATATATATAGGAATAATAACTTTTTAGTTAATCTTTTTTCTTCAACAAAATGCATTGGTAAAAGAGCAAAGATTTTACCCTACAAATTTTTCTACATGGTCTCTATTACTGAGTCTCTGTGGAGGTACAGGAGATCACCAGCACAAAGCCATTTTCAGAACTGTGGCTTTTGCAATCCATATTAAAGAGATTTAGAGATTTAATGGCTCTGCTTACCTATGGTAAGCATAAGGCAGAACAATTACCAAGCTATAGCAAATTAGTCATGTGTTAGTTTTGGCACCTTTTATTTCCCAGTGTTGAGATGGAATTTTTGTAACACCAACTTTGTGCTGATATTTATCTCAAGAAAATACATGCCTTAAAGTTCTTGTGTAATAAATAAATATGTTCCTTACTCAGAGAGTTTTGTTCATCTCATCTTTTATAATTTTATTTAGAACTTGCATTGAAATAATACTTTCTGGAATAAAGCTTTTTAGGACATTTCCACACATCAGAAACATTAGATTTCAAATCAGATATATCCCAATAAACACTTTTAGTTTCAATTCTACCTCACATTTATATGGGAAACTGGTTGTCCTACTTCCTAATTTCTACAATAGAATTAAATTAAATTGGTCCTAGAATGGGTTATGCTTTTTCCTGGCTCTGGAGAAGAGAGAATGAATTCTTTACTATGAGAGTGGTGAGACACTGGCACAGGTTGCCCAGGGAACTGTGGATGCTCCATCCCTGAAAATGTTCAAGGCCAGATTTGATGGGCTGTGAGCAACCTGTCTAGTGGAATATGTCCCTGCCATGGCAGGGGGTTTGGAACTACATGATCTTTAAGGTCTCTTCTAACCCAAAGCATTCTGTGATTCAATGGTTTTGAGCTAATTTTTACACCTCCAGAGTAGATATTAGGCATTTGTAACCTTCCTTATGTTTGAATTATATTTGACTATGCTGTAACATTTTACACATTTACTGCCACAGATCACTGCAAATATTTCAACAGAAAAAGAAAAAACCCAAACCCACATTCTTTTGTGCATATTCATATTAGCTTAATGATGCCAGCACAGGTATGACAAGGAGAACAAAAGAATGAAGTTACAGTGCTGTCAAACTGTTTAATACCAGTGTCCATCTCATTCCCTATCTACTTTCTGACAGTGTTTGATGCTTTGAGAAAGACTGCAAGAAATACAGAGAGTTCTTTGCACTTCCTTTGGGAAAACAGTGAAAGATCATTCTCCATCCACCAGCTTCTAATGACCTTTCTGATTTACAGCCAATTAACTGAGTTAATAGGCACCAAAGGATCTCTCTCTCTTGAATTTTTCTCTCCAGATCCAGAGCCAGGATTCTTCAGACTGGTAGGTCCATGCATTTGATTAAAAAAGAAAAAAAAATTAATAATTTGATCCCCAGAGGATCATATTTTAGACTCATAATCAGAATCCATAGTATGTACGTGTTTTTAAGTATTTCCTAAATAGAAATTTAAATCACAGCACCAAAGCATTCTGGTCCAACCTTTTACTGGTGCAGATCACGATGCTGAGCAAGGTCACACTGGTCTTGTGTGATTGTAGCTCAGCTGCTTTGTATTGCAGTCTGGTGGCACAGTGCAAACTCGCCCTCAGTGCTGATGCTAATCAATGACTGGAACAATGTGAATCATGGCGAGCCCCCTGCCATCTTTGCTGGAGGGCTAGAGGGAAGAAAGCAGTAACTTTAAGAGAAGAGACTGGATGGAATGGCTTGGCGCTGTCATGTCTTAAACTACTGCAGCAAGATTTTCCAAAGCTCACCTATTATTTCTACTGCTGAGAAATGTAGTCAAATGGCTACTACTAACTCTGGCTTGATAAGACAGCAAGATTATTATGCACACAGATGAGATAGCATGAGATTTTCCTTTTATGGAAAATAGGAAGATTTCCTGCATGAATTCCAGAATTTGTTATTCTATTTGATACAGGACCTCTCCTCTCCTCTTTGATACTCTACTTAAAAGAATGAAAAATGGAGTGTGTGTTTCTATGTGAGGTACTTGTTATTCATAAGGTCAGGAGGATGCCATCTTGATCAGTCTGCAGAAAAGAAGAGAGAAGAATGGTGTGCAGGTGCATGGTTAAAACTATGTTATAGATGCAAGAGAACATTCTGAACTATGCAATTCTAGTAAGGAAGTTAATTTTTCTCAAAGTCAGGACAAGAAATTTTTCAGATCTTCTGCTTTTGCGACTTGTTTTTATTTTATATAGAGACTTTCATCTGTATTAATATTGCATTTTTCTAATGCTTTCTGAAATGTGGACATATACAGGAGTCTAGTGTTTCTGGTTTCTTCAGAAATGTAAAGGAAGTAAAGGTCTCCTAGAAATGTAGCACTTTGAGGTTAAAATTTCTTTTAGCTCCTGCTTTTTCACAGAAAATTTTGTTCCTATGAAACAGACCCATAATATATATGCATTAAAAAAGGGAAAATTGAGGTTTTCCTTTTAATAATTGTAAATGTGTCATTTATATCATTAAAATTAGAAATATTACAGTTGATTTCCTTTTTCTGTCGAAATGGAACTCAAGGACCTAAGTCAAGACTGTTGATCCTTCACTGTAGGCCAAGTCCCAAGAAAGAGATAGTATTGACATACTGAGCCTTGCAATGATCAGGGCTCTTTGTAGATCTGTCTGCATTTGCAAAGTGTTATTAACAAGGAGAGGACGAGTGAAAGCAAGTGAGCAGCTTTCAAGGGCATCTTCCCCTCCAATTAAACCAATTTCTTCACTTCGGTGTTGTAGCAAAGTATTTACTTGATCATTTTTTGGAACAAAGAAGAAATCGTGTAAGGGACTTTGCAGCTGAAATAAGCACTGAAGGACTATGGCAACATGATTTCATGAGCTCGTGAGGGTCATTTCATGAGCTCTCTGGCTACCTACCTCAACAGGAGTTTAGCAACACAAAGTGCTAATCATCAGTGACTAAAAGTAATAATGCTTTAGCTACAGAACAGTGAGTATACTGCAGTGAATAATTCAGTTATAAATATATAACTCCAATCAATTAAGGTAATAACAATGTAACCCTGTCATCTAAATTTTGAAAGGTAGTAGAGTGCTCTGATGCCAGAAACAGTGACTGCAATAAGCTTTGAGTCCAGCTCCAAGGAGCCCAGGAGAAACCTTGATGCCCTGTTACTTACAGCTCTGATTTGGAACTAGGACTGCCTACCCCAAGGCATATAAATCCTACAGTTGTACAATTTTTTCCCCACACTTAGGTCCATCCAGATGCAATGTCAGTTAAATAACAAAACCAATCTTTCACAAATCTATTAAAAAGCCACACCTTTCCACTGATGATCTTTCTCACCAATGTTTTGCCTCAGAATGGAGGAACAATATTGTTCCATTCTGCAGGATTTCTACAAAAGCTGTTTCTGGTTACTCATATGAAGCACCACATTCTCTAGCTACTGAAGTATGTACAGATTGGGCAGTGTGGAAATTGATGTGGCCATTTTAAGAGTCATAACATGTTTTGGTGAGAATGAGGTTGCCAGAATCTGGCCAACACTTGCAGCATTTGGCAGTAAATTACAGGTAAACATATGCTGAACAAATGGGATAAAATGCAGGGTAAATTTGAATATTTGTCTCTCCCATCCAGCTGAGGAATGGGAGTGATAGACTGGTATCCAGTCAGACTCAACCCCTCACACCATGTTTTGAGTTACTTCGCCTGTGACCAGCTTTTCTGAGACCAGCAGTGGGAAAATGAACTATCTCAGATAGGATGTGGTGACAGCAGGAAGTATTTGGAAACAAAAGTAGAAAAAACAAAGATGAGTTTAATTAAATTTGATTTTATTATTTCTGTATGAAGGCTCAATGTGTATGCATTCTTCTTCAGATATTTTAGCAACTGCAGGGTCCAATTGCATATCTGGGTTAAATTCTTTTAACCAGGAATAACAAATAGTTTTGCTTTGTCTATGAATTATGGCAGGAAAAAGATGAGCTTTTCTTAATCTAGGACTTTCTGCAAGTGAAGAATGGTCAGTACAGATTTGCCCAAAATCCCAGGTGCACGTATTAGATAATATGCTATATGTTATCAGTTGATTTGAAGTCGCTGAATTATTGCCAATGAAAAGGTTATGCATAAATGGCAATTCATAATGTCTGTCACTATCAACTGAAACAAAAAAACCCCTTTTCTCTCTTTTGCTATAGACTCCACAAAATAATTAACAAAGTGACAGCTTTAAAAAATGTCCCTGTTGGATATGGAATGAAAGAACTGCAGTGTAATCTGTATTTTGCTATGTAGGAAAGAATATAATAATACAATATAATGTAATACAATATATAATATAAATATCAGAGTTGAGAAAAGCCAGACCTAAAAGCTTGTTTAGGGCATTAAACACAAGAACTGAATGAACTCTGAATAGCATTGTGCCCTCTTAACAGTCCAAAACATGCATCATATGTTAGACTGACTTTTAATAAAGAAGTGATACTTCTACTATTTCATTTCTTCAAAGCTGGAAAAATGTAAATATTAAAATATAAATAGATGTGATAGAGAAGCAAATATTTTTCATTGAATTAAAGAAAGTACTTTTGAAAGACTTCAGAAAAAGTAGCAAAGAAGGAAAGTTTGAATGCAAAAACCACAGAGGGCAATATTAGGTGGTCAGGGACTTGATCTTTGACTTTACTTTGAATGGTTGTGGTGAAACAAAGAGCCTGGAAAGTCAAGATAACTAATCATCTGAAGATTTCCCAGAAGATGTCTAAATGTTGGAGACTTAAAAATTCATCACAGCAAGGTGATCTTTGTGGCAGAAAAATTGCTCACATCGAGACAATCTGCAGTATTCAATGGAGAGTCCTTGCCTTCTGCACTGTCTGCAAGCAAGAGCAGTCAACTATTTCTAGACCATTAGGAAGACATGTTAACCATATTAACCCCTAAAATGAAGCCCACTAGCAAGCAAGGGCACTACTTCAGGGTCTTCATTGGCTTTGAGAGCCTCTACCTGCACAGCTCCAGCTACAAGAGTCCAAAGAAATTCACTTTGTTGCTGTCTTTTTAATGTATGCTGAGTGACACAGAAGGTCAGGGTCATCATCTAGGAAAGCTGGTTGCCAATCTAACTGGTACAGGAAGAGCAGCATTTCGTACACTTCGTTCTATGTGTCTATACATAAAACTCCTCACTTGACAAATGAAGAAATGAAGGCATCTTTAGACTGTCGTTTGCTTTTGTGTGTTTTTGTTTTTTTTTTTTTTTTTTTTTTTTTCCTGAGGACCACAGGCAGCTGAGTAGTATTTTATCTGCTAAGTGCCATAGTTATCAGATGAGTTCACATCGATCTGCTACTCCTTTTTATTTACAGTGGTATATAGATGATGTACCAAAGTTCAGATAATACACAGTGGATTAAATTTGGGTGGAAGTAGAGGTTACAAAAGATTACAAAAACAACCATTATCCGAATAATTTCAAACAAAACAAAATGGCTGCATTTAGTTTATTTTGAGGGTGAAGAAAATGGGGAGACAAACTGCTCCTCTTTTCAGAAGCAGTACCTTTTTTATTGTTCACTGCTTTTGCAGTGTAAAAAACTCAATTGGCAGTTCAGAAACAGCAGCCTCTTTACACTTGAAGAAGTGTGCACTGAAATAGTTTAAAAGTTTGTAAATTAATCTTTTCAAAAATATGTTTAATTTTACCACTGTTTTCCCTGACCTCCAGAGTCAACCTGGTTCCCTAGATCTGTTCAGTACTTTTTTTCAGTATTTTGCTCTATTTTGGCTGGACTGGGATTTGTTTACTTTTAGCTTCTTTGTTCACAGAGTGCTTTGATTTCACTTGAAGTGAAGATGTTGTGCCTGTATAATGTTTTTTATTTTCTGGAGAGTTCAGCTCTTTTAAAATATTTGTTGATAAAGATTGTTTTCATTTGGCTTTTTTTCTGGATCAGTTACCCACTCACTTATCTTTTCTTCAGGAAGGTCCATGAATTCTTTGTAGTTTGCTGTTTTCATGAGGATGTAGCACTGAATTTTCCATTTGGTTGTCTTTGATGTACTTGGTCAGTTTTCTTTTTTGTGCCTTTATAACTCTGAATTCATTCCTTTGACTCAATGTAGGTAAATATTTCAGTTTATGACACTTCTGATGAGATCAGAATTTGAGCAACTGTGTCTTCTGTGATTAGGATTTAAAGCCATTTGAACAAGGGAGAAGACTAAAGAAACAACTGTATCATTATTAATAATGATTTAGGCTTTATCACAATAAGGACTATTCCATAAAGTAACTCCATAGAAATGAGGACCACATAGTAGCCAAGGAAATAATAAAAACTTAGAGAATGTTCTGATTAGATATATATGGAGGTCCCAGCATCTCTTTCCAATATTACTGGTTATTAGCAAGTGTGGTGGTTTTTTTCCAGCGTAGCTTCCCTGTTGAATATTTAAGTCTGTGAATGAGTTAAGGCTCAGGCAATGGGATTCAACACATATCTTTGTACTAAGATCTTGTATGTCTACAGGTTTAACTCTTGTCTCTTAGGAAATCACTATTTTCTCCTCTTCTATTACCAATATGGAAGAGTTCATACACACCTGCACTAACATGCTGAACAGCAGAACTTCACAGAAGACTAACAGTTATAAATGAAAGAGCTGTCAGCATTCTCCTTTTCACTCCTAATTTCTCCATGACAAGCACAGAAACATCAAATTGAATTTCTAAACAAAAGGAACAAGACATTCAGGACTTTGGTGGAAGGTATGGTTGATACAACCAGAGTGACATCATAGAGGGGAAATGCTCTGAAAACCACTGAGCTGGACTTTTGATTTGTGTTCTTCATTAAGTCCTGGCACATTATTTGGGGATTTGCTTGTGTGCAGGTTTTCTAGGATCAGTTTTAAATCCCATCAATGATAGAATTTAAATTAAACCTGTTTTGGCTAAATTACTTTATGTAGTCTGCTAGAAACCAAGTCTTTGCAATTGTATGGCGAGCATTGGAGTATTCAAGGTTATGACTCACCAGGCTTGGCAAATCGTGTGCAATCTGAGGAGTAACTGGCATTTTAGAGGGAAAGACAGGAAAACTGCACTGCTCCAATCTTCTTTCCTTTTATGCACTGAATGCCACTTTATAGATGTAAGTGCTTTTCAGAATTTAGGCAGCCTGAAGTTTAAAGTAAGGTCAGCTTGTTCAGCTTTCTCCCTCTAACTTCTAGCAACACTTTATACTGCTAGAAGCACAAAGAAGGGCCTTATTATTTCCTTGACAGGTAATTTTCTTGCAGAGATATGGAAATTATGAGTTTGAGCCAACGATGTTTTACTCCATTGGAGAATTTTCCTCCTGTAAAACAGGCTAAGAATTCATCATTCTATACACACGAATTGTTGTGACCTGGAGAGGTCAAGGTCATGAGCATAGAATAAGGTCCCATTTAGCACAGCTGTTACCCACTTCCCCTTCTTCATTTGTTTGATATATTTTGTAGTGTCTGCCATAATACTATTCCTAAAAGCCGCTACAAAAATGGAGAGGGAAAAGTGGGAGTGATGCTCCATTCTACTACACAGAAAAGATGAGGGAAGCTCTAGAGCACTTAACTCCCAAACACACTTTGAAAAATACTTTACATATGTTCAAGCAAGTAGACCTGCAGGTCCTTCCTGAGGATGTGGGTGCTTCAGGAGTTTATATCAGGCTAAGCTGTCTGTTCTTTCCTTAGCTGCATCAGTGAGCTGGGACATTGCATCAACCTACATATTCTCACAGTGACCCTGTGTGTTTTTGTTGCCTTAAATGAAACAAAATATTCAGCTACTATTTATTTGGTTGATATGCAGACTGTTCTTTGAGAGGAGGACACTTAGATCGGTATGTGGGCTGCAGATAAATTAGTGATAATTTTCAAATGTGTTTCAAATTTACACTTATTTTTCACGAGCTTCATCAATTGTGAATGCCAGAGTGCCATGTACAAATGAAACTATAGACATTTATGTTTGGATTTTATCAAATATAAAGATAATGTGAATTCTTTAACACTATTATTTAAACTGTGCTTTTTCAATTCATTGTCCTTGCAGTGGAAGCAATATGTTACACTTAGCTTCATTATCCAATATTTAAATTCCTTAAAACATGTACTTTTATAGAATTATTCAGAATAAGTATGCAATTTCACCATGGGCATATTAAATAAAAGCACTCACTTAAGGAGTGTTCTAAAACTCTTCTTGAGACCTTTTCTACAAATGCTGTTGAGGAGGACCTGTTCTGCAAAATTATCTCAGCTTTTAGTTACACTTCAGAGATTCCTGGAAAGAAAAATTCCAGTTACAAAATTGTGAAAGGACAAGGTTTAGAAAGATTTTTAGAGGCAGATATATCAGCAACTGAGGTAAAGGAGCATCCCTTTAGAGCTGTTGAAGGTCTGGCCTTGGCATTGAGTACATTCACTGTAAATGCTGACTTATCTGGAAAACTGAATCTGAGAGAGAGCAGAATATAGACAGCTGTTCCTAGTCTCACATGTTCTCTATTACCTTCCCTAATGTCTGTGAGAGACTGGAATGTTGCCATATTAAGTGTGTGCTGTGTATGTGTAGGGAAAGCAGCTACGCTTAATTTCTAGAATAGTTTAAATACTCCAGTGCTTTTAAAAATTGAATTAATCTAAAAACGAAATGTTCTTAAAATTGCCATAATTTTATGGTTAGATGTTCTGCTCCTTCCATGAGTGTGTGCATGCACAGGTTCCAGAGCATCCCAAGCAGGCTGGGCTACAAAGTGCCAGAAGCTGTGCCCCTCTAAGCAGACATTTTTCCTACTGTCCTGCCATCAGTTTTCTGGAGGTGGTGCAGGCTCATTAAACCACTGAGATTGAAACAAGTAAATAAATAAGTAAAAGCGCAATCCAGCAACACTCCTTTGACAGCAACCCTACAAGTACAGTGCCAGAAAACAAATGGAATCAATCATTAATGACAAGTTTTGCTGGTCTTAATGGAATCTGGAAACAATCTTAAGGTGCACAGGGCATGGCAAGTGGTGATGAATGTCAGGATAATGGGACAAATTTATCTTTCAGACATATCTACTGCACATTATTTGTCTTTCGATCATACAAAGAGGACAATTTCAGAGACTACAGGACATGCCCTAATCTCATAAATCAATAGACTGCCCATTGAGCTATCGGAGCATTGAGATAAAGAGCAGATCTACTCCTGTATTATCTGTGCATCCTTGAGAGCAAAGTTTTGCCAAGAAAGAGCTGAAGCTACAGCTTCCTCCATACCCACAAAGTGCATATAAATCAGTTGAGCAGGACAATAAGAGTTCATTCAAAGCGTTCACAGACCAGAAAGCCGTTCTGAAGGAAGATCTTGTGGGCTGTATTGATGTGCATTTCATTTCTTGGTGGAGATTATTATCGCTGTATTTATCTCACAAAGCCATAAATGATTTTTAGTCCTGGCTGTATTAAAAAAAATTCAACTGTCACTTTTCTTTTGCACAGTCATTTGAAATGGTAATGGAAAGAATCGCTCCAATTAATGGTCTCTTAGATCAAAAGGTGAGGCAAGATAAAGTTAAGTACAAATTACTAATTACTGGTGTGCAAAATGGTGTTGTAAATACCGTTTTGAAAGACAGAACCAAAGCATCCTGGATTCATTTGTAGACTGACATGTTCATCAGGATTTGTAATAGCTTCAAATACACTTCCTTTTAACTCATAATTGATTTTTTTCCTCCAGAGATTGCTATGTCACTCCTGCCTAAAGTAATTAAAGAATGGAAACAGTATTATAGAATCATGAAATCATCATAGAATGATTTGAGCTGGAGGAAACCTTTAAAGGCCATCTAATCCAAGCTCCCTGCAATGAGCAGGGACATCATCAGCTAGATCAGGTTGCTCAGAGCCCCATCCAACCTGACCTTGAATATTAAGGACTCATTTATTCAGATCCTCACTCTCTTACATATGCTGGTGGAAGAATGCTGACCCATTTGTGGGATTTTTACATTTCTGTGAGAAATAATGCCTTTTCAGCATTATATGTTCTCAAGAGAAAAAAAATGAGAGTGGGAAAGAAAGAGTAGCAGTTTAATCCTTTACAATGATGTCCTTAGTATAATCACTTGGAAAAAGAGAAGTTTAAGCCAGGAGTGTTAAGGGAGTATGTTGTGCAGGAGTCCCCATGTGTTATTCTCCCATTACTTAAATTCTTGAATGAAAAACTTTCTTAAAATCTTAGTTACTTCAGTCTTTGCAAATGGCACAGAGATGCTATCAGACATAAGTTCTATCTTCATGTAGATGGAGCAATTAGAGATAATCCCTGATATGATTTACTAATAATTCATTCAGGCTTTTGGCAGTTAAAATTCATTGAATTTCCACCTGAGCTGGGTTACAGGCGAAGAAGGAATGCTGTATGGTTGCCTGTGGAATGGTAAACTTAGATGTCTGAAGCACACACATATGCATGAATATGTATGAATCCATTCAGTAATAGCATGTCTTGTATACTAGTTTCTGTTTATTTCCTCTAGACAGTGCCATGGTTTTATGTAGAAACCAGTTTTTGAAATTATTTTGAATCTTCGGTTGTTAGCCAGGTTCTATGGCACTGTGGAATCCACATCTATTAATTTTGGTGATGTCTATGAACGGACTTTTTTGTTTTAGGGAAAAAAAAACAACCTTCAAAAGTCACTTTAAATGAACACAATTGCTTAAAAAGGAACTATTTTTCACTTGCACCTTAATGGAGGACAATATTGCTTAAAGACTCCATAACTAAATAAAGGCTGTAGTGCCTGTGCTATTTGTTTAAGAAGGAATAACAATGTCAATTTCTTCTTGTAGAACTTCTTTAAAATTGCTCTTTAGCAATTTACTGTTTAGAAAGCTAAAGACCAATTTTATGTATTTAGAATATTCTCCCAGAGAACTGCTGCTCCTAACTTTATTTTTCTCTGCTTAAAAATGTTTTATCATTAGTTTCATCTCCCTTTATCAGGGAAAGAAAACACATTTTCTAACTTTATAGATGTTTAAGCTGACTATTTTCAGCTTTGTTCTGTGGTTTTCAGCTACAACTATAGGGTTTCAGCTTTTGGTTGCTGAGAGGGAAAGTAATAATTAATTTATTGTTATTCTTACTTTCCTCATAATCTAAGTTAACTTTAAAACTGTTAAGGGGTGACTCTGGTTAAGGGCAACTAACAAGGAACCTGTTGATACAAGACTGCCTATTAACCTCCTTCTGGCTTGGCAGTGACAGCTGCTTCCAGAAGTTGGACAGGGGGACTGATACCCTAAATCATGCATACACATTGCATGATTTTCCCAGCTGCAGTGTGGAATGATGCTACTTTTTTTTTCCCTTTTTCTTTTTTTTATAAATATGGTTCCACCTAGTATTTAAAATGTAAATGTCCATTTTAGGACATTTAAAGTAATGCTTAGGACTCATTTCTTTGCATTCTTCAAAACGTAGTATTTTCTTCAGTTTCACTTAATGGGATATGAAGGCTGGAAATCTTGATATGCTGAACATCAGAGAGAACTAATTGCTCGTGGTGTGTCCTTGTTGCTATCTTATGGGTGGTTCCTACTTGCTTTGAACTCTGGCAATGTGATAACGAATTAATTTCTCCACAGATGAAAGAAAATTTGCAGTGTAACTGTAAAAAACTTGTTTAAAAAACTTGTGTTCAGGTGGCACGTAAATTTCTGACCAGGAAAAATAGGTCTAGACTGGTTTATATATAAACAACAAGCTATAAATATGAAAAATAAGAACAGCAAAAGAGAAGGAAAACTGGTAGAAATTTCCTTCTTCAGATGCTGATTTTTTGTAACAGGAATGAAAAGTTAAAGGGAGATTCAAAGCATTTTCAAGCTACAGGGAAAAGAAAGTTTTAACAGGACTGTGAACTTTTTGTTACAGATTTGACCAAATTATAGTATAACTTAGGAAGAATAATTTAATGGCTTTTTCGTCCATTCTGGTGAGGCGTCTGCTGTTGAAAAGTCAGGGTATTGGGTTCGACAGAACTCAAAACTACCCTGAGGACAAGTCTTACGTTGTTAAAAATACGCTTGAAATAAACAGATTAGGATGGGAAAAAAAAAAAAAGAAAAGAACAAGAAAAAACCCAAATGCCAAACTGTGCAAAGAAATCAGATGTGGGAAAAATTATCTAGCTTTGCATTGAAATCTTTTTATGTCAGTCTGAGAGACTGGTAACTTTAGCTTCATATACAAGTTTCAAAAACCCAAAGGAATCTGAACTTGATGGACAATTTCATCCTTAAAGTCACTCTCTAAATAAACCACTGATAAATGCAGACAAAGACCAATAAGAAAACAGAGCAATCTTCTGGCTTTAGTAGCTTGCTTTCCAGAATTTGTTCTTTGCTGCTGTCTCACAGGTATCCATGGTATCTCAGTCCTGGGGATTGGCCTGAGGCTGTTTTTGAGGGAGAAGTCTAACCCAGTCTCTTGTCATAGTAGTCTTTGAGCAAAGACAAAATTAAAATTCATATGCCTATATTTTAAAAACATTTATCTGTCATGAGGAAGAGCAATGTGCCTGGTTGGCTGTGCCTGTCTTCTGATCACTGAACATCTTTTTAAAAGGAAAGGCACCAAGAAGGGAAGGATTGATTTATGGATCAGTGGTTCTAGAATCAGTCCATGGATCTGTAATACATTTTCTCCATAAACTTAGGAAAATTGTTATGGTTTCTGAACTGTCTATATGTCAAAAGCCATACACAAACACAGACTAAAGGCTTGGGGGACGAAATGATTTCTTTTCTACCTATTCTTTTATGCATCATTCATGAATAGCCTGAGTTAGGATCTGTCCCTTTCAGGTATCTGCCCAGTACCAGCAAAGCAGCCCCTGGGATGGCTTGGTTCTTCTGTTTCATACCTGGAAGCATTTTAAACCCCAAATATTTAAAAAAAAAAAAAAAAAAAAAAAAAAAATCAACAAAATAAGTAGGGGAGCAGGTCGGGGGAGAAAAAGAAGGGAATAAGGTTAAGAACTCATTTGCTTGTCAGCCTGACCTTAAAAAGAGATAACACAAACCGGAGGATGAAAGGAGTAAAAGGGAATCTCAGCTTTATCGTCCTGTAAAGAATGTGTGAAAATGCCAGCCAGTTTTCACAGTATTTCGTGGAGCTCTCAGCTGCCTAGGGCAAGGCCTCTTTCTGGAGAACTTTGCTGGATTTTTCTCTACTATTTTGCTGGATGAAAAATTCTGTCTCTTGACAGTATAGTTTACTGTCTTTGCTTGTTTATCCAACTAAAACTGAAATAGGATAAAAACCAGTCTTGGTTAATACTTTTTTTTTCTACTGTTTCTGCTGGAAAGAGAAAGTAATTATATGAGCCAAGTGTGGGTTTGTGGGCAACTTGATTTCATACAGGACACAGCAAGAAGACTTGAAGCCAGAAACTCCTCCCACCAGCCAGCTGGTGCAGATACACCTACAAAACTCTCTTGGTGCTGGTATGATTCTGTAGCAACCTTGACCTATGGTAGTCCTGGGCCACTGCCTCAGTGATCAGCATGGATTCGTTTGCTTTTGGTCGTCAGAACCTCTGTTACTGTCAGTTTAGCTCTGCTAAAACAAGGCCTCTATTCTTGAAGCAAGGTCAGATTATTTTATAAACATTGCAAGACAAAAGGAAACACATATAGAAGTGAGTGATAGGTTATATATATATATATATATATAATATAAAAACATATAAAAACATTAAAATGTTTATATATGCAGATTAAAACATGCATATTTTATATATGCATACAGACACTTAGTTAAACTTTATATATGAATATATCTACTTATTTATTTGTCTGAGTAAAAGTAAACATCTAAATAGAAAATGTCTTTTTAATTTCTGGAGGTTTTTAAACTAGGATTCAGAAATTACAAATCTTAACTTATATAAGATATGATAAAAAAAGTCATAACTCTCAGCATCAACATCAGTCCCTTAAAGTTTCTCGTTTTGTATTAATGATACAACAACACCGAAGATCTAAATTGATAGTGCTGACAACTAACTATATTTAATATAAAGTTTATGACATTGTAGTTCTGCTAGAGCTTGGTAATCCTAAAAAAACTCTCCTGAGCTCTCCATGAACAAAGACAGAGTTAAGGAGTGCAGACTGGCTTTAGATCTTATGCAAGGATATTTGCTGAAATATTCTGAAGTAAGAAAAAGTGCATATTTATTTTAATACAGCGCACAGTACTGTTGCTTACACAGTTCAAATTTGAGGATGATTGTGGATGGGCCATGACACAGGTTCTGTTCTTTATAGTCTGCAGAAATAAAGCAAAGGCAGGGTTTTTTATATTACTGTAAAGCAAGCAAATAATAATAAATTGATGAATTTTCCACCTGAATTTCCCACGAGAATTAGGAAATTGGAGCATCTGCTTTATATTTTGTTTTTTTATTCACATGTAGACATTGAACACTTCTGGATCTTTCTCCTTATTACTAGTAAATTACTTTTTTTATCAGTTTGCTGCTTCGTTTCTCCCAGCTACTCCAGGGAAACCCTCTGTTTTTCTTTCTGAAGAAAATCTAAACAGGGTCATTTACTGATGCTTATTCCCACACTTTGCTGCTACTAGTCAGCAATACAGAGTATAACTGTATGTATGAAGCAGATACATCTTCTGAGTGACAGTTCTCCGGTGTCAGGGAAGTATGTGCCCAGAAGTTGGCTGTGGATAGTCAGGAGACTGAAAGGAAAAGTAGAGGGATGGTGGCAAGGAGAACCACAGCCGTAATTTTTCCTTTAAACAGACAAATCTGTCTTTTCTACTGGGTCTCCTGGTGGAGAAATCAAGTCTCTCTTCTCTCAGTATAGCACCATCAGGTTACTAAGAATCATAGTCAATGAAGAAGGAAAAAGTTCATTAGGGATGGCACCAAATACCGATACTTTGAAATGGGTTTGAGGCCAGGCAAAAGTTTGGTCCATGTGTGTGGGAAAAAGCAGGAGAGAGTAAACAGTGCATGCAAACATCCATCTCTGGGTTGAACAAACAAGCTGTTCTTTTAGGATGCCATCTTTCATAGGCATTTTCCTGCTGTGTGCCTCTATTCTGACTCAAAGAAGGCAGTAGCTATGTTAGTTGGCGTTTATGTCTGCTTTTGCAGCCCAGGCACTGCCAAGTGCCTCGGATCTTCCAGCCAACTGTGCATTATTCCAGACTGGTTACAGTGTTCCTCTCCCGTGGTTTTTGTTTAAACCACCTCCACCACATACCACAGAGAAGACAGCTGTGCAGGGAACGTGTGACTGGCTGGGAAGGGTAACTGGTAATCTTCTAAGCTCAGTACAGGGACTGGAGAGAGAAGCTCTTAAAAACAGTGCTGATATTTTAATTATAATCCAAGGATTTGCACAGAGGAGTAGAGAAATTTACACCTATTCACCTGTAATTGAAAATATAAATAGTAATTAGCCAGTGTTGATTTCCCAAAGGTAAATGTTTGTGCACCTGTGACACTGCATGTGGCTTCTGCAGCTCTGGAGAGGCAGGCTGTGGCTGCAGGCAGCCTACAGTGCAGCTCATCTCGGGGTGCTCCCTGGCCCTCAGAAAGCTTGATTTATTTTCTGAATAATTATAAACACCAAGCTAAACAGGTGGAATTTTAGAGTCTTCAGCAGGTTATGGAACATTACTAGACTTATTTATTCAGAAAGCTGTTTTTAACTGTCCTTCATGACAAAGTGGATGCTAGCCTGGTGTCTCAGGTTCATCACAGTTATCTGTCTCCAGCAACAAGCAGCTGGAGAGTTTTCTCTCACAGGAACTGGCTGCAGCAACATGTGGCACAACTTGGTATTCAGGCATGAAGACAGGATGACCACTGTCAGACATGCTTACTGTCTGATACTGAGTTTCCCAGTTTTGGATTACTGTGAGTTCCAAATTTGCTGGCGGATGCTTAGGGAGAAACTCTGTGAAGACTTTTGGTATTGGCTCTTAGCTAGAAGGGTGTAGGCCTTGTATTCAAATAAGAAAAGAATTTGAGAGACTATCAAAATTTCAGCATTATTAGGAAGATAGTAATTTATGAAGAATTCAGCGAGCCAGTGTTCTACACATGATGTTGTTTCCAGCAGGAAAAAAATTACTACTGTTGATCAATAAAGCCTCCAGCTCTCTAAAAGCAGGCTTCATGCTGGTGCCATAAATCTGCAGTCTGCAGTTGGGACTGATAGAATCATGGTTAGCTAATTCAGAAGGAAACAGCAGACCTTGTCAGGCTGTCTGCTGTCATAACTTTAAAATATTTCCAGGCTCTATTTTTTCCAGGATTCTATTGATGTGATTGAAGAATTTTGGCATGGGGAGGGAGTTAGGAAAAAAGGGAGTGGCAGGTGCTAGGGTATGATGGATTCTGGGCTCTGCCTGCATGAGTCCTTTCCCTGGACAGAATATAGCTATCCCCAGACATATTTTACCCTTCAGGTAATGCAATTATAAAATACAAGTTATGCTGAATTAAACTGGGTTAGCAATGAAAAAAATAAAACAGCTGCTAGAGTTGAACACACAAGCACTGCACAACCTCCTGTCTCTCTAGTGTTCAGCAACTGTTTATTTGAAATCATTTTGTGCCCAAGGTTAAGTTTCCATTTAATGACAACAAAATGTAGAAAATGTGATTCTGGCCACAGGAGATTTGATGACAAACTTTGCTGCAAGATTTAGACTTTTTTTTTTTCCCCCCACTTCAGAGCGGCTAACCAGCACTGCTTACTTTTCTTTCAATTCTTTATAGAATGATGGATCACATCAAATCTATTTAAGTAGGACCAGAGCAAAAAGTGATGCAATAATTATTAAAATTGCATGGACTACTATGCTATGACTGCTACTGGATATATCTTAGCCAAGAGCATATAAAAGTATGAATATCATGGTTAATAAATATTTATCTGGGGGAAAAATCCTGACAATAGAAGTCTTTTTAATCTAGCAGACATGCATATCGTATTCCTGAGAAAAATTCAAATACTGTGCTTTTTTTTTATTATTAGAAGAGGTAATTAATCATCAGAATAATTTGTCCAGGGGTTGTTTTGGCTTCTCTGTCACTTGGAGTTTTAAAGTCAAGATTAAAATGTCAGCTTGAAAGATTTGCTCTAATCCAGAGGTTATTGGACTTGATGCCACAATTAACAGACAAACATCTCTGACTGTAATGAGCAGGGACTTGGACTAGAAGACCCTGTCTCTTTTGACCTGGCCACACATCTGGCTTTATGGTATAAATTATGGTGACCTTCAGAGTACCCAAGAGATGCTTTAAAAAAGTAAAAGCTATGGACTACAGTTCCTCCGAAATAAGCACTGGACACAATGCTGGACAACATTCTCTAGCTGAGACTCCTCTGAGTGGTGGGATTGAACTAGACAATTTCTGGAGATCCCTTCCGACCTTGGCTGGTAAGTGGTTCTGTAGTACGTCACATTTTTTAACAAGCTCAAGTAATCTTTATCCTTTGGGACCAGCAGACTTCTGTCCATCCTCAAAACAAGTGGAATTGGGGATGCTGTAAAGGTCTTTCTTTAGGAAGGATCCTCAGACCTTTCACAGATGCTGTTTCCAAACTGCTGTTTGACAGCCATGGTAATAGCCTGTGATGTCATTAGATCAGCAAGTAAGATACACCTTCATTCCATCTATGCATTGCTGTCACTTATTTAGCCTGTACTGGTTACTAAAGAATGTAATTTCACTCCCTCAACAAGTGGATAGACATAGGAATAAACGTACTAATAAAATGGTGGAACAGCTGAGATGATGAAGTAGTAGTAATACATCTCTGGTCCTTACAGAGATATAATAAAGGTCTTATCTGTTCAAATACTACTGCTTCTGTCAGTCTGTGGGTTTGGGTACTGGTCATCTTGGCAGAGAGAGCTGTGTGGGTCATGGGACCAATGGGAGTTGTGGACAAACTGTCCCCAAACACTCAGGCTTCTGTGGGGTGCTGTGTTTCCCCTTGAGAGACGAGACTGGTGCAGTGCCTGGTGAGTGTTACAGCTACAGATTGCAATATATGGCCTACCTGGTTAATGTTTAAAGGTATTGGAAGTCCCCCTGAGGCCAAAATGTGGAGGACCTTACCCCTAAACTGCTCTCCAAAGCAGGTGGCTGCCTTGCTGGGATTGAATTCTCAGCAAGTAGCTAAAAGCAGGTTATTTTCCCATGGCAGCTATCTAGAGAGTTACAATGGAAGTTAATTTAATTCTGCAGTGGTTTACTGAAGGCAGACTCCAGTGATATATTGGTTTCAAAGCATTCCCTTTTCAGCTTCATCTCTCAGGTAACAATTCTTCAAGATCTTCTAGGCTCCTTAAATGAAATATATCTTCTCTGTAATTCTTCCCTGTCCCCTAAAACAAGATAGGAACAGGCATATGCCTGATGCAATACTTTTCATGCCACAAGTATCGTTACCAAGCAACCATCTCATGTGGCTTTGGCAGAACACAAACTTCTTCAGTCACTAAGCCTCCAAACACCTGAACCAAGATGTGCCAGCAGAAAACATCAGAGATCTCGGTGAAGCAATGCTTTATCCAAATCAGCAAATGATTTTTCCAAATCAACAAATGATTAGGGATGATTACCATACATTAGTGCTGTGGCTATCGTGCACATTTTCCAAAATGTTGCCACAAAGGAATCATGTTTACTTGCATGTGAAGGTTAATTATATCCATTGGTGAGAGGAGGCAAAGTCTCAGGTTTTCAGTAATGGAAATATTTTTATTATAGCAGGTCTGAATGAAATCAGAAAAACATTCACAGCTTCCACCCCCAACTAGAATAAAGGGAGAGATGAGGGACTTGCCAGTTCCAACCAAATGCTCTCTCATCAAGTACTACAGGTAGTAATTTGTGTCATCACAAACCTAGTATAAAATTATCTTACCTTACCTTTCAGTGACGTTACTGAAAGGTCTTCCATTTCACAGTCATTAGAATAAAACTTGTGTACTTTGCTCAGCTTCCAGATTTGTGGCTGTGAGGCTCTTTTGAGTCTGTGCAAATGCATAATCAAAGGTGAAGGATCAACAGATTTAACTCACTGCAACTCAGCTGGCTACAGTCAGTGGACATCTGCTGGGGACTAATTGCAGAGTCTTTTTTTTATATGCCCAGTGGATTAAAGTAACAGAAAACAAAGTAGGTGAAGACACATTTCACAGTCCATGGGTACAGTGACATTCCAGTTGGAGGACATGAGCATCAGCCAAAATAGACCAGTCAGGTAAAAAGTTTCAAAATGTGTTACCACTACCTGAAAAGAGGCATTTTCCAATTAATCAGCCTTCCATTTTCTTCTCTGCTCATTGAAGGAGTTGACATTCTGCAGGAGCACAGCTTGGTTCCTCACACGGAAAGGTCTTACAGTCCATTAAATCCTCTTAGTCCATAAATAGAACCAGGAGTTAGAGACCTTTGGAAATGAGAACATAACTATATACAGTTACATTCATCTGCCTTAAAAAAAAAAAAAAAAGGAAGTGGTGGAAAGCAGCAGGAAGATGATGAAATTACTGGTACTTAAGGTCATATATTTGCTCAATACTGGTATCTGGTTTAAAAATGTAAAAGTTATGATGTATCTCTATAAATTATAGCATGCAGAATCTTGCACATACAGAGGCCAAGTTTGTCTTTTCACATGCAAATAAATATCCAAGAGCTAAGAACAACAGGGCCCAAGGTCCATTCAACAGCTGTGTGATTGAACAGGTTTGACAGTTCCAGTCCCTCACATGCTACAGATGCAGCATTCAAAAGTTTGAAGACTTCATAGCACACTGAAAAAGCCAGAAGATTGACGCTGACCAAATGACTGGCTCAAAGGCACAAATTTCTCTTTCTCTTTGATTTCTTGAAGCTGATTCCAGGTAAAAAGTTCCTAAGACACAATCCTAGCTTCCAAAATGTACCACTTCTCGAACAGAAAGACTTTTGAGATAAAGTTATAAATGTTGCCCTTTGTGTTTTGTGAAGAAAAGGAATCATTGAGTATCTCATCCTATTTTGATCTTTCAAGTAAAATTTCTTTGAATGGCCTTTCAGTGAATGCAAAAGGGCAGGAAGAAAACTGTATGTTATTTCCTTCAGCATTTTATGGTTCTAGGGCTGTTTCCTGTCATCATATATCATGTCTTAACATGTGATTTGCACTTGGCTTGTGAACCCTGGCTTTTTGAGACTTCAGTGTACCACTTTTTATTTTTTATTAATAAAAAAATCTACAATTAAATCAATGGAACTGTACAAATAACCATGACTCAAATAAGTGTTCTGCTTTTTCATGATCCTACAATAGCAGTATCACATAATGATAAAGGTACTGATACAGAGGTTTCCTGAAACTTTCTGCTGTGTTTTCAATCTATACAAGACATATGTATCCACATTTTTTACTTAAAATCTTGAAAATTTATGAATCTCTTTTTCTGGTTCTGTGCTAGGGCTCCCTGTTGCCTAGACAAACAAAACAAATGACAAATTGTCTAATCCTTTTTTATTTCCTTCTAGCATGAAAGAGATCATTACAGTCTGACTTCTTCACATAATATGGCATGGATTTTTTCAGGAAATCTATTTTAAATATTATTTTAAATATGATTTTTCATGCAGAAATACTTGTGCTCTTCCTGTGGCATTAAGATTAATACTAAATGTTATTTAAAGGTGGACCACTGACAAGTTTAGTGGTTCTCTGAAGAATTGTCTTGTTTTTAAACGACTTATGGTAGCACTAATGCCTGCTAATCTGGACACTGTGCTGTTCCTTCTCATTATTGCAAAAAGGGCCATAAAACTCAGCTAATAAAATGTTCTACTACACAGATGAAATATTGCCGAAGTCCAGTCTTCATTTTCTTTTTCCATTGTGTCTGACAATCCCAGAACTAGACAACATGCTTGTCATTGCTGTTAATTTTTTAGTTTTAGGATTCATTTGTTTTCAGTGCAAATAGCTCATTTTTACTAATTTCTACTGATTTGATGTTAAAATATTGCAATATGCATTTATTAGTTGCATTTTGTTGGTGTATGTAGAAATAAAATTTTGAGGCTCAATAAAAATCCTTCCGAAATTAAAGGGAACTGATTAGAATATCCTGCCCCAGTGTCCTGAACAAAATACCCAGTGGTAATTTTTAATTTTTAAGCTTACTTGGTACCTCCATGAGTTTATCTTTGCATGCTGTAGGGTGAATATGCACGGAGCTTATATTTACTCTGCAATTTCTGAATCACACTCTTTCCTGCCAATTAACATCAAAGCCAAAAAAAAAAAGAAAAAAAAGGGTTCAGTAGGTGAAGAAATTTCACAAGTAGTTAAAAGTAATTTTTCCTGAGTTTAGTATACAGCATGTGTTAATGTATTTGTAGTATTCAGAGATCTTGATCAAATCAGTTCTTTTTTATGCTGTGCATAAACACATACACATTGCTAATTAGAAGTTCTTTTAAAATTAAAATCATATTTCCATTTCCATAGTTTGGGAAAGGGATTTCAATTTTTTTTTCACTCAAAATTGTGTGCAGCCACATTGTATATAAGTAGATAAAGGCTTTTTTCAGAGTAACAAGGATTCCCTTATTTTTATTGAGCTCCTCTCCAGTTCAAATTGGGTAAGCAAGTCCAACAACACTATGACAGCTTTTCCCACTGATGAGCACATCACTTACATCAGTCTCCAAGTTTTCCTGTGGAACTGTGTATTTAATGTTCTTTCTCCTGGGAAGTAAAGGCAAAACCCAAAATGAATCACCATGGAATGTCAGTGTCCACTCAGCACTGTTTTGTCATACAGTATCTCAGCTCTTATCTGTTGAGGACAATGGAAAGATAATTTGATATATCACTTTCTGTTTCATTTTAGGATACATGTTTTACAGTTTTTCAAGCATAATAAAGATATAACATGCGCAAGAACCTTTTCTTTCATTGTGAATAAAAATGTGTTATAATAAAATAGGCTGGCAGAGTTCCATTAACCAGAACACTTTGACAAGTAACTTGCTTCAATTAAAAAGTAAGTGGAGGAGGAAAAGAATGTCAGTTTGTCTTTGAAACCACAAAGATGCAAGGTCTCATGACACAATTTTTTAAAAATGTTTTGAAGCAACAATACAACAGCTAATAAATTCATTATTTATCTAATTTGCATTTTAGATGGTCTCTTAATTAATTTTTGAGTTTTCTTTGACATGTTTGACTCTATAAATTGCATTAGAATGTGGTTAATTCTGCCAGTATCAATCAATTGTCAAGAAAAGCAAAGCAAACTTCCTAGAGAGCTCCACCTCCAGAGAGTCCATGTTCTACAGAACTTTCATCTTCCAGCAAAGCTCAGATTTACATAAAATACATGCCTGTCACTTTCAACAATGTTATTAATATATTTTTCAAGCATGCATTTCCATTTTATCAACATCTGATGTATTATCTGCTTTTGCCCAATTCTGGTTAAATTATAATGGCAATATTACTAATGTTAATAATACCAATGTTTTAGGGGCTTCTTAACCTCTATATATTTTGGGGAAAAAAACCTACTCTGCCTTCCCTTGAGTTGACCTGTAGATGGGACCTCTTCTCTTCTTGAGAAGAACTAACCTGTAGGAATACTCTGAGATTTGACTTTCTACACTATATCAAATCACTAATCATGGAAATTCAGCAGCTTGGGTCTTCTTATGAATCAGCTACTTCTTTCTCCTTCTGTCTCTTCCATTACTCCTCTAGATCTCTTTCTTTTCTTTGTATTACTACTCTTAGTCTTTAGGTACTTGCACAAGGAAATTACCAAAGAGTAATAATAAGCAGGGACAGAAGTACACTGCTTGTCTGCAAGTTATCTTTATCTTTGTAAAAGTTTTCATTTTCCATTCTTGCAAACATAATTCGTGACTCTTTTTAGGCTTGAGACTGGCAATTGTAAGTGCTTGTTAGCTTCTTAAAATGTACCTTTAAAAATAATTGTCCTTGGTGAGAAAGGAAAGTTACTTCGATACATAAGTATTAAAATGTGAAAAAAAAATCAATCTTTGCTGTGCTGTATTCTCTAAAAGAAAAACAAGTAACTTCATGGTTGCTTAAAATACCCATAATATTGCATGAAGTTTCAGTGACACAAAATTGCAAGAAACATCCAAATGGATTTCACAATAGACTCATCATCCTTTGTATAATTATCAAACAAAACATTTCATATGAAAACATGTGACTGTATAATTACAGGACCACCTTGAGCACTCTGATTCACCAGGTGTCTCAAAGAAGCGGTATGGTTCAATGGGTATGACATTAAATTAGTTATTATGAGAACCAGATAATTTTCTCAGCTTTTATTGCAGTGAATTTTAGATACTTCGTATTTGAGATTATTAATTTGTAAAATTGGTTTGGTAATGCCTGTCCCCACTTACATTTTCTATGACAGAACACTTTTAACTATGGTACCCTGAAATATGCAGGAGGAAAAAGAAAAACTTTTAAGAAGGAGGACAATACTATCTTTCTAGTCTTCTGGCTCCACAACTGTGCAATACTTAACACAGAATTATTCTTCCAATTGAAAGAGCTCCTAACTGTCGTGGCTTCAGTTTTTCAGCATTTGCTACTCCTTAAGATAAGGCGAATGTGGCAATTCTCCTGTGTCTGCCCCATATTCTCCTTTACAGGGACATGACTCGACTCTGACAGTATCTGCAAGAAGGGCCAGTCATACACAACATACTAAAATGTACAGTGGCAAAGTGGTTTTAGGAAGGATATAAACAAGCAAAACAAATGAAAGATGAGAAAGTGGAGAGTACTACCAGGAAGAGTCATCAAGAGATTGCAGACACGGATGGTTTAAAGTACATGGAGGTCACGATACCTTAGGGTTTTATTACCTGGCTTGAAGGAGGAGGATGATTTGATTGATGAAACTATGATTTTTTCTTGCCTGTTAAAGAATTATTTATTGTTTTGCTGGAATTCATTTATATAACATATTATAAATCAGAGGGCCATCAGTTACAATCAGCTACTCAAACAAATAGTAGTTGATTGTCAGCTGTACTACTAATTACATATTTACTTCTACAGAAGTGTGTATCTATAGGTCTATGTACCACACTTTAAGCCATTAAAATGCTTAGATCAATCCTCTGCTTTCTGTCCTGTTTAGAAATGAATTGCATCATTTGGTTTTGTTCTGATTCAGTGGACACAAACTTGCCTTTAGGGACTTCAGCATGGGAGAGAACTGTCCGAAACCACACAGAAAATTGTAAGCATTGACTAGGCAGGAAATTTTCCCCTAAAAGTAATCTCTGAAGCTCACCAGAGCAGGGGAAGTTACTTGGTTAGCAAAATTCTGTGCATTATTCCTTGGGATTCAAGATAATTTTATTTGGAAATCATAGTCAAAAATAAAAACTGATCTACCAACCCTCCTTTTTAGAAACCAAAAATTCAAGATAGAAACAACACAGAGTCTTCTGTAGCCTTGATGCAAGTATTGTGTTTGACCTAAAAAGGGATTCCAGGACAGCAGGAGGGTTTTTCCTAGCTATCCTGGTGAAGATCTAAGGTGAAGGGAACAAGGATATAGCAGCAGATACCCACATGACTACCACGGTCCTGACATCTCTGCAAAGGTGACCGATCAATATCAGTTACACGACAAGCATCTCACACCCAAAGAATGAAAACCATCAGCTCATTTTCAGCAAGTCATCAAACATTCAAGAGCAAAAATATTAAACCTCACTCATCTCTGAGGCAGAACGGATCCAGAACTAGAAAATCTGCTGGCAGAGGGTGCCTTTACCACCTTGTGAAAGGAAACACAGCAGGACTTTTGGGTGCTGGGGGCTGGGGGCACGACTGCCACCAGCCCTGAGCACGGTGGCACAGCCTGGAGCAGCCACAGGGGAGCACAGCCTGCTCCCTGCTACAGAGCCCTTCCTTTGTCCTCCACGCGTGGGGGATGGATACACTTACATTATGCTTCATAGCTCCCCAAAAATAAATCCTCCCTGGGGTTCTGGGAGGGAAAAGAGGCAGCTAAAGCAAACAGAATGATCGCATGATAATGAAATATGCAGCCCGAGAGGTACCTTGGAAAGATATGAAATGCTTTGATTTTCTTTTCCCCCCCCAAAGATGAAAGAAACAAAAATTCAATATAACCAATAATTAATTTAGTGTAAATTGCTTTGCAATTGTTTTAGTTTTGCTCAGCTCAACATGTTAGTTATTTTCCTCCCCTTCTTGTTGGATGTTTCAGCTATTTTCAGGAGATAAAAGATGTTTGACTCCAAAGAAATAGAAGAAGCCTTTTTACTATTATTATTTGGAACTGCAGATAAGAGAAGTCTGTGAAAATAATTCCAGAGACAGACTACCTTGAAATCTGTGTGACAGAATTCATGAAAGGACTTTATCAAAGTCTTAATAAATCACTGTCTCTGTCCACTCCTAGACTCAGAAAAAACAAAGATAGCAATTAATATTTTAAGAAGTTGCCTGTCTCCTCCTTATGATTTTAGGAGTTCTGGGGAACCATACTGTGAGGCACAGGATTTTAGCTTTGCTTATAATCTGGATTTTTGCAGTGCTTTATTTCAGTTAGAGATGGTGGAATTTGTTGCTTAGGACTCTGTACAAATACAAGATTCTTCTGTCAGTCCTTCTTTAAGGATTGTTGCTATTTTTTTTTGCTGTGTCTGGTAAAACTTCAAAAAGATAAAACTTATCACAAGAAAAGCATTTTTAAAAGAAAAAAGTTAGAAGTTAAACAGGCATAATTTTGGAAAGTGACAATTCAATGAAAATCAGGATGCTTTTCAGTTTATATTTAGACTGTAACAATACTTGTGCACATATTTTATGTGAGATATGGACACATAAAGAATGAATTTATGGCTTTGTAATCTGAAATATGCCATTTTCAATGACTTAAAGACTTACCCCATGAAGTAAAGCAGAAAAATGCAATTAGTCACTAAGAAAAAAATTTTCTTTTAAACAAATAAACTTCTACTAATACATCATGCAAATAAAATGAAACTTATCAGAATGTAACCAGGAAATACTTCTATCTGATGTTTTCGTAGCCTTCAAAATATTCTGTTACTTGTTTTTCTGAAAACTCTTTTGATGTTCAAGTTCACTGTTTGAGGGTGTGATACAGCTGGGAAAAAGCTGCTAGACATTTTCTATGAGGAGGAATTATTACTTTTCTAAGTCAAAATGACAGCCATGTCTTTTGATTTTGCAAAGAAAATGTGCCAAGACTTGGGAAGAAACTGGCCAGGTGCGGGAATAAGGTCCCAGGTGAACAGGACGGTAACTGAGGTCCGAGCAACACTCGGATTCCAGTCAAGTGGTCTGAGATGTCTCCAGAAGGAGTTCAGCTAGGTGAAGGAGGAGGGCTCCCTGTTGGCTGCTGTGCTGCAGTGGCAAGGGGGGCAGCACCTGGAGAGGTGTCTGTGAGGGTCCAGAGGGGAGTGAGGGGGAAGGATTTGCAAGGCTAAGCAGGACTGCGTGCTGTGGAAAATGAAGGTGTGGCGTTGGCATTCTGCTGTTTGTAGGGTAATGTGAAGGTATAGGGAAGTGTAGCCTGAAGAAACAGCCTGTAGAAAGGAAGGACTATGCAGATCCACTAAAGTTCAGATACTGGCCACAGCATTGACTGAAATGGCTCTCCGGAGATTAACAAATCCATGTCTTACTCAGAGGAAGACTTCTTAGGCAACATTTAATGGTGTAGATAGTTGGCTGTGTTTTATATTAGGGCAATATATAGACTGTTATGCTAAAATTTTCTATGCATACAAAGAGAAGACAAGGAATATTTATACTTTTAAGGGCTAATAAAATGAGAAGCACAATGAAGAAGCTGAGGGGAGTTAATGTTAGTTCATGGACTCTACTCACATTTTTTTTAGTAGCTGTTATAAACCCTTAAATGGTAAATTCTGGTTGTGGACATCTTCTGTAAAGATACCAAACATGAAATAATGAAAATGGAAATAAGCATGAGACCACCTACATCTAGTTTTGAGGATGCAAGCAAAAAATAATATTTTATATTAAGATTAAAAAAAAGTTGTGCCTTTTTTTTTTTTTTTTCCCAAACAGCAAACATGATAGCATGCAGAGTGGTTTCCTTAACAACTACGACATGCAAACATCTCCTAGTTTATAATGGAAAACCAATGATATCACCCCTCCACACTGTGGTGGGCACGAGTCTACCACTTTAAACTGAAGACTGAACATGCCAGTATTTCGGGGAGAAAACAAAGAACTGGACTTGGTCCAGAAGTGGTGCACATAAAGCTAAGTCCTTGTTAAGTGTGCAGCAGAGCAACAAGCAGCCAAGCCTCTGAATTTCACCTGAATGAACTGCAAAATCAGGGAATGATTCAATGAAGTTCAATCCATTTGTGTGTATTCCCTAGAGCAATTATAGGTGTTATGACTTAAGAATAGCATTGAATTACTATAAAGTTCTAGCTAGAAATGTACCCATATCTAGTTCCCAAATGAAAAATTACATCAGAAAAGAGGCCAGGACATGAAGTTTCCTGAACTGATCTTGTCCTACACCTGTCAGCAGGAAGCATGAAAGCTCCTGTTGGCAGCAGCCAGAAAGGCTTCTGAAAAGACCATGCCCAACCTGCCTATCCAGCTCTGAAAGGCAGAGAAACCAGAGAACCTTTCTGAGTTTCAGAGAAAAATGGAGGAAGAAAAAGGAGATAAATGATGGCTACTATTTGCAAAGATAGCAGTGGAACCTTCCCAGCATTTGTTTTTGTAAGCCTGTGAAAAGCTAAGGGAAACAAAAGTCATACAGAAACAAACTCTGCTCAGCAGTAACCAAAACATCCCTGTGTTTACAACACTGTTTTCAGCACTAATCGAAAATGGAGCATGTGCTAACTACTGTGAAGAAAATTAATTATCTCAGCCCAAAACAGCACACCAGACTTAAGACTGTGGTCTTGGTTTTAGCATTGGCAGTGGCACCTTTGCTGTCAGTCATCAGAAAAAAACCCCAACAGTTCAGTAAACTTGTACTATTCTGCTTGCAACTGTGTAAAGAACTGTAAGGACAATGCAGTTCTGGACATGCAGGGTCTTTTTCTGATGATCCTCACGTGAAAGCTAAGGAAGACTTATGAAATAAGGAAAAGCTTTATTATAGGTAAGATACTTTACGCACTTTCTTGGCAAAAAAACCCCAAAACAAACCCAAAGACTAAATTGTTCTTTAGTAGCACAGAAAACTCAAGTTAACTCTGACTGTTTTCTGCAGGAATTCAAGTAATAATAATAAAACATTTGTTAGGAAGGCAACTAAGAGGATTTTATGTGTAGCATCAAGGTGCAGTAATAAAAGCATGGAAGACTAAAAGTTATTTCCTTGGACCAGCTGGCCACAAAATGGAAGTGTTGGACAGGAGTTATGAAGGAATTATGCCAAAAGCAGCACCTGGCATCCATGCCAATGTGCTACAGAGCTCTAGAAGTGGCAGCAATTTGGCTATGCAGGGAAAAAGGTAAAAATAATAAAGAAAAGCATCAAATATACTTAGTTGTAGCTGAGATCTATCCCCCATAGTCAGAAGTGGTGCGTGTAGTAACAACCTCTGCTATGAAAACATCTAAGGCCTGGTGAGCCTTTCTTGTTATTTACTTGCTGCACAGCTAAGTGAACAACTGGAGATCTACTGTCTATCACCCAGTTTTATGAGCTGGGAGAATGTTTTGGGAAAACATTGACAGGAGCTCTGCTCAAAACTGAATCAAGACACTGTAATGAAAATATCCCATTTCTGTATAAATTTGCTCTGAAAACAGTGCCAGTGGTACTGCTGTTAGAATGCCAGATGCAGAGTAGATTTAATTAGTAAGGCCTGGGTTACCAAGAGTTCCAGAACACAAAGAAGCAAGAAATAAAATCTGTAAATATTGAAAAAATCCTGATATAAATTTAATACAAGTCCTGCATAAGGCAGGCAGTGCTGGTATACCTTACAGAGGAAGAACAGAGTAGAGAAAACAGCAGTTAAACCACAGAGTGTTACTCGTAATCTATTTAGCAGAGATCAAAGGCAAAGATGCTGCAGAGCTGTGTTGGACAATTGCAATTGGAGATTTGCAGAGATTACAAGATGAGGCTTCTCTGATAAGAGGGGTTACAGCTTTTGTTCAGTTAAAGAGGAGGAAGAAAAGGTTGTATCAGGAAATGATAGACAAGAGCAAAAAAGCCAAAACACTTCTTCTGAAAATTGTTTTCATAGTCACATGTAAGAATCAGAAAAACCCCCAAATCCTAGAAACTTGAAATGAATAGCAACAAGCAAAGAGAAATTTCCAGCTTATATTAAAGCTGCACTTTTATTTCAGTGTTTTATTTGTTCTTTTCAGTCTTGTTTCCTATTCTTGGTGTCTGCAGCCACACGTATCTGTTGTTTACAATAAATTTGGAATTCTTTTGCCAGTTTAAATCAGGTTTGCCAAGGGAATACAAGTTTCATATGTGCTGCATTCCTACGACAGAGTGAAAACAAACAACCACCTATGAATTCATTAATATGTCCTGTGGAAAGGACTTCAGCCTGTGTTCACTGCTTTTTAGTTAGCCCTGAATCTACATTAGTGTTTGTGCAAGAGTCACAAAGTTGATTAAACTGGACTGCCTTCGTTGCTGCCCCCTGAACTACCTGAGGGAGGATATTACTTGAACCAGGGAATGTGAATCAAGGGAACAAGCCTTGCTGCTATTTTTAGGGTGTATATATTTGATTACTCTTGATTGCAAGCTTCAGGGCTCTAAGGAAGCATGAGACGGAGGGTGAGATTTTCCTGTGATAAGCTTTAGATTTAAGCTTCTTGTACCAAAGTAGGTTACATTCTGTTAGTTTATAAAGTTCCTATTACATATTTTCTGCAGAGTTTAAAAGGAGCATTTACTGTTTAATATTCTAGCCATATTCCATATTGTGTGGGGTATTTCCTTTTTGTTACCAGTTTTCCATTTTGTAGAGTGACATATGCCACTGAAAGTAAATAATATAAACCTTGTCTATGGAGTCTCCTTGAAATATGCCATGCAGCAGTATTCAGGCACATAAAACACACTTTTCATTCCTTTTTCTTCACTTATTGGTTCAAATGCAAATATTTAACCTTTTAAAATGTTATTGTAAGCTTGCACTACATAAACACTGCACTAAAAAACATCCTTTCTTTTCAAGTACTAAGACCTCATATCAGAAGTGTTTTATTTCTGGAATCTATGCAAAAGAGCAAAAGTTGACATCATGTTCATCTTCTGTATTTAATGGCAGGATCTGGGTATTGTTATTCCCTTGACTGAGGTATCTTAGTGCTCAGCTAGACCATATCATTTCTCCTTCCCCAGGGAATCAGAAGTGCTAAAATTCTCTCCACTTAGATCTTTCAAGGATTTCTTTATTGCCAGGTTTGATGTAAAGCCCTTTACAAGTTTCTCCAGATTTCAGACAAATCTATTGTTTTCTGGCTCAAGGCATCATAACTTTTCTCAAATTACACTTTTTTTTGCTTTCTTGTTCTTTCCCTAACCTTTTGGACTTTTCCAGATATTTTGTTGAAAAGAAACCAATTTTAAGCCTTCTACTTACCAATTAGAAATGGCAAATATCTTAGCTTTTTTTAAATAGGTCAGATATGTGAACATTATAGTGAAGAAATTATCCTACTTCTAATAATTTAGCCAAGGGATAACTGAATTCTTTTACTGAGAAAGAAAATGCTTTTCATGGAGACGTTCTCAAAAATGTTTTAATTTTCCACTTGCATTTACTTCCAGTAGCTTGCATCTCTCCAGGGCTCTCGCTGTCCCTTTTCCTGTCATGCATTGCTGGTCCAAATATAATTTCCAAGTTCTGGGTATAAGACCAGTGAAGGAAACTAGCTTCCTCTGAAAGGGTCAATTTTTCACCTAATAAAGGCCCATCTGTTACAAATGACACCATACATTTTCTGTGATAAAATTGTGGCCATACAAGAAAAACTATAAATTCTTGACAGCATGAATTTATTGATATCCCTCAAAACATGTTGTTTTGACTTTTTATTTTTAAATCCATATGATGTAAACTGCTTTGAGGAAACCATAAAATATTTGGAGCTTTTTTTCAGATTAAATTATCCAAAACAGTCTGTTCAACACTTAGGTTTTCAGCATTATCATGAGACTACAGTGTATGAGAGTTTTCGTGTGATGTGCAGTTCACGTTGGCTGCACCCAAATTAGAAACACCACAGCAAGAGATTCCTTTTCATTTACTACTTTTTTCCCCCATTGTATTTCAAAGAGCATTCAGAGATACAAAGACATTTAAAAATTAAAAAATAAAAAAACCTTACTTAGCTAATGCTTCTACATCCCTCCAAGAGTCCAGTCTTGTTTATGCAAGGGAGAAGGTTTCTATTTTTGACTGAAAAGACACCTTCTTTCTTACCTATAAATCAATCAAGACAGAGTTGGAAGACAGACTTTCTATAGCCAGTCAGTCTAGACCTAACTGAAGTATATTCTGATGGGTGTAAGCACCAAGGATAATGAATTTAAAAGTAAGAATAAAATATTTTGATGAGATCATGTTTTGATTAAATCCATCAAACTTATAACTTCAAATATTTTTGTCCTGCCTGAAAAATGGCTTTCCAAAGACATTTGTACCTGACTGCTCGTTTGTGATTTTCAAAATTTTACTTTTGCATCATCTGTCTTTTTAAAAGGATGTCATTTAATATTTTCCCATTGTGATTTTAAAGGTAAAATAAACTAGTAAATCATATTCCAGTTATTTTACTAAGCATCCATTTTACCAGTAAAAATGGCAATACATAATGTGAACACTTCATGAGAAGCAATGTAAAATTATTGAAACACCACGAAGTTTTGAATTTAACACATTTCAATATTTTACAAAGGAATCTGTTAGAGGAGCCCTTTCCATTTAAAAATTTTTCAAGGAAATATGCTTTGAGATATATTTGAGAGTCTGAAAAAAATTGTTACATAGAAAACTGTTTCATGATGAAAAATGCCATCTTCTGATGAGAACACAGAGTGCTGACACAATGTCAGCTAAGAGGGAGGTAAAAGCTGACCCCTGTTCATGGCTGGCAATACTGACAGGGGAAAAAGAAGGTAATTCACCAGCTGTTTTAAAAAATTAACTGATTACCCCTGTATTCCCCCAAAACATCCCACTCTGTGGCTCTGCTGCTGGTCATGGCCAGCAGGCAAGAGGCTGCTCTGCCTGAGCAGGCCCAGTAATCCCTAAGTAAATCTGGTAAATTCAGCTAGTGAGGTATCTTACTGAACTGTTTCAACTCAACAATGAGTGTTGCAGAATAGATCATGCCTTAACAATCTCTGGTTTATGGACCATTTCTCATCTATCAACATGAGAATGTTCTTTCCCTGAAGTCCAAAGTCAGCAGACAGCAGACTGCTAGGCAAATGCTCTGCCTTAAAATATTCTCCCACATTCCTTCATCCTCTTCTATCATCAGATCAAAGGGACAAATTATGATATTTCAGAGGTGTGTACTTTGCAGAAAATCTGCAGATGAGTCTCTGAGATGAGAGGCTGTTGCTGTGGTGAGTTTCAAATCCAAGATCAGTGTGGTATTGAGATTGTGTTAATGTAACACAGTGGGCAGAACATACTTTACACTATCAGCATTGCAGCTCCCTGTTGTGTTGGTGTTTTTTTTTAAACTAGTATTAAACAGACAAACAAAACCCAAGTAGAACAAAAAAACAAATGTTCTCAGAGGAGTAACAGAAACAGAACTCTTTGAGCCATGTTTGAGCAACTTATCTACATTCTCAAATGGCATCTGATAGGAGAAAACGGACATGAAGGCTCAAATATGACACTAAAAGTACCTGCTGAATTATGAACTCATAAGAAACTTTAAGATACTTTAGTACTATTCACTGTTATTCCAATTTGAAAGAAAGGTTGAGAAGACATTATGAGTGTTTAAACATGCATGGGAGTATGGCAGTAACATTTTTCTTTAGAAGACTTAATATATAGATTTGGTCCTGTTTAATTTATTTATTTATTTATTTATTTATTTATTTATTTATTTATTTTGGTTATGTGTGTGGGTTTTGGTGTTTTTTTTTTCTTTTTCTTTTTTTTTTAGAGGGGTAGGAAGCATTGTTTGTTGGGTTAATTTTGTACTTGAGAGTATTGCCTTTAATACACTACTCACAGAAAACTCCTAATCTTTTGAATAATGTGTCTACTTTTCCCTTATATTTGAGCAAATTTTATCTGCTCAGTGGAAAGTCTTGGAATAGATCACTTATGTCTGCTTTTTCAGGTTTATATTCCTAGATGAACTTCAAATTTTAGGGAGCAGACTGGCAATGACAGCATAGATAAATAGTGATTGATGAAGGGTTATTACAACAAAATGTTATTATTTTAACATTATGCTAAATCCTTGATGAAAATTGGACTGTAGAAATTATTTTCTTTAGAAGAATGTAAAACAAATTTAGTCAGACATCATAAGGGTAACAAAAATAACTTAAGGAGCCTGGTATTCACAAAAAGCAGTTGCTCAAGCATATATTAACTTCCATAATTACTTTAAAAAACCTTTATAAATGCAAATATTCACAAACTTTAGATAGTTGCTGCAAATAATAATGCTTTGGCAATGTGACAAAAACAATAAAACTCTTAACATTTCCTTTTTCTATCTGCAGTTTTCAGGGCATTTTTCCCCATGATTACAAAGTGCAAAATTTGCATAATTCTGTTTTGGTAACAGGCTCTGATCTTTCATCACCTATACACACACAGCTTTAGGCTTAGTGATTCTTATAGATAGCAGCTAACTGTGGCAGCAGAGAGCTTGGTATGGATTATGCAGAAGCTCCACTTCTTGCTTAGTTTTTCTTGACTACACCGAACTCCACAGTGCTATGAAAACACTACAGAAAATACCCACATCAGTGCAGGGCTTGCTCATCTAAATCTATGCAGACATCAGTCGGAGCAGTGGCTGTTGTGTGGTCTTATTCTGAAAGGGTGGCTCTGTCAACACTTATTTCCTTCTGAAGGATAATTGTTTTGCTTGTTTGTTTTGAACTATTAGGAGAAAACTTTCTCCAGTATTTGAAGCCTTGCAATGCATTTTGAGGACAGAACATTATTTTGTTTGAAGATAATTTTGTCACAAAAGTCTTATATTAGTCCTCTGCAATTTAGGGGTTGCAGATGTATACCAGTGTTGTCATTTTTCAGTGATTATATGGTAGCCATAGGGAATAAACAATTTTTCTGCTGTAGTAAGGCAGTGTGAGATTTTTTTTGTGCCCTGCTCCCTACCTCTATCCTACCTCTCTACTTTTTATATGAAATCTGTTCATATTACAACTGACATTAAACAAAATACTGTATTCATCTTTCACAATATTAAAACATCTATAAGAATTCAGACTAATAGGAACAGTACTTTGAACCTGCATCTACTCTTTATCATTTATTTCCCTCTCCTTTACTGTTACTAGGTAGCTCAGTAGGAAAGGAGGCAGCCTGAGAGTCTGAGATTTTTGGTTTGGAGTTCACTGATCATTTTAGAATAAATGACCCAGAGTACTGCACTTTTCAGTCTCGTGCCTTGGCTGCAGGCAGTGCTGGTGTTTTCCTGCTGTTCTCACTCTGTTCTAGTGAGAGCTGTTTCCTTTGAATAAAGTTCTTGCTTTAGAAGAGCAAAACAAACTTGTCACAGGTCTATACCAACACCAACCTTACATGACAAGTTATCATTAATCCTGTGTATAATATGCATTATCAATCTCAAAGATTCATTGTTACTGAAATATACTGAAAATAGGACAATTGAAATACACTGATTTATGTTCCAAGAGAAAAAAAATTGAAACCCGAAGCAGTTCAAAGTGTAATTTTTCCCAAATGACTGTTATTCTTAGATGAGAATGAGTTATATCAAAGAAAGAATTCTTATCTTAGTCTCTTAGACTCAATTTGAGTCTTGCAGATCTCAAAATACCTTGTAAATTTTAATTCCAGACACAGAAAATCAACTAGCAAACCCATGAATGATGACACTGGTACCAAAAAAACCCCAGAAAATAAAAGAAATGCATTGTGCACTCTACTTCCAGCAGATGAAAAAAAGAAACTGATTTTTTAGAGAGAGAAATAAAGAAAAATATTTTTCAAGATTCTGAGAAGACAACCAATGATAAGTATATTTATAAAATAAATCAAATCTGTAACATCCCTCCGAGTGACTGGAGATGGAAATGGAAACATTTAAGACTAAACAAACTTCTATAACAAAATCTATTACAAATGGTTATCACAGTGTCCTCCTTTGTACAATAAGCCAGCCTGTAACTGGTCAGCACATGAACTACAATAACTTCAATATAAAGGTTACATTCACAGAAGAGGTTACATCCACATTACAAATTAACATGACTCCAAAGGAGCAGACCTTAGAGATGAGGGTCAGTGAACATACCACACATGATTCTAGGGGGGAAGTGCCAGAAGGAGGGCTCCAGTCTGGTCCAGAGACCTTGACTTATGGCACTCTCAGCCTGGGGCCCACTAACATTTGGTGACTGTCTTCCAGTTCAGTTTCATCTGAAAAGAGTGAGATCCTCTCATGAGATTGTGGGTTCATCTGAAAAGAAACCAAGTCATATACTCCAAAACTGTGATGGGAACTAAAGTGCAGAAAATGGGGATGACCAGGAGAAGAAATTCAAAAGCAATCACAGTTGATCTGAACTAAAATTCTAGTGTAGACTCCTCCTGGCTTGACCTTACACCTGCCACATTCCAAAGAAAGACAAAACAGAATCCAAGCTTATAATGTTTAGGCCTACTCAGTAAATGTGCTTCATTTATGCCATAATCTATGAAAAAAGTCTGTGGGAGAACACTGAAGAGATTGAATGTGGAATAAAATATCATATCATATAATTTATAAAGAACAATTTATAGTGATATGGAGTTTAAAATGCAGGTCTTTTTTAAAAAGAAACACTTTGGCATCATGAAATTTTGTATATTTTGGGATCAAATCTCCAGGTTTGGAGATTTGAAGAACAGAAGAACAGAAGAACTCTGCCTGGCTAGAGATGTATCTGGATACCAAATCTAAAAATGCAACTGGGGCTAGTCTTCTTCAGATATCGTAATGACTAATAAAAGCATTATAGTCTAAACTAGTCTGCAGATAGCATTCTACATTTAAGTTTCCTTGGAACTGTATCCCCAGTGACAACCAGTGCAACCCATCAGGAGCAGAGAAGTTACAGATGAGAATTTAACAAGCAATTATTTGATGATGTGCATGAAGGATTCAAGGCTGCTCTTATTCTGTGAGGCTGTCCTTCATTTTTTTGCTGGAGCCAGTAAATCCAGACCAAAAACCAAGTTTGAAATTACTTTCTGTCCAGAACTATTTTATCTCCCATTTCTTGTCTTCTACTTTGCATTTATATTCTGTCCTTACTAGCCATGTGTTTTCCCTATTAGTATATTATTTTAGACTCAACACTTTCATGAAAACAGAACAATTATATGTACTTTTGGAGTCTGAATCGCTGGTCTTAGTTAGTCCACAAGGTTTATTACCAAAGTATTACCAAATACATATATACACTTTTAATCTGCCAAGACGAACATAAATTTCAAAAATAATTTTTTTCCACAATGTACAAATTATTTTCTACATTATCTTAGGCCTTTTGAAAAAATTTTGTTTATTGTTTTTTCCTCAAGGATAAGTTTCAACTGTCTATTATTTGGTGTACAGTTAATGTGTCAAAGTGTTACTGTTTTAAAAATTACCTGCTTAGTTTATCTATAAATATCTTAACCATACTAAAATATGATAGGAAAGAACATATTAATAAACTCTCATTATTGAAAAGAAAATAAAATTAGTTAGAAAGTTAAATTTTCAGAACTCCTATTTTTTCCTCAAATAAGAAAGTTTATAAAAAGAAGTGATGTACTTCTTTGATATTTTTCAGTATGAAAGTGTTGCATAACATACAAAGTTATCTATAGTAGTTTTAAGGATGTTGAATGGGGATGAATTAAATTATGAAATGAAAATTAAATTATGAGACATCTTCCATTAGTACAAAAATATTCCCAGCAGTGCTATTTATATAAAATATGTCCTTCCTGATAATTACATCATAAACAAGACAGCTACTTATTGCCTTTTTTATTAAGTTAATTTATTATTGCAGACTCACAGACAACAGGCTCTGAAAATGTGCAAGTAAGACTGTGGAGGTACAGATATTTACTATCTAAAACAAATTATTGAAGAATTTCAGAATATGATTGTCCATTACTGCTAATTGGTACATCTTGCAATGGCATAATGAAAGGACAGTAGATATTTTTTAGCTTTAAATTAAGCCAGACCTTTTTATATTGAGTCCTTAAAAGCCCAGAATCAGTGCACCAAGAGTTTTAAAGAAAATGTCAACCATCTCTTCTGAGGCTGACCACAGCACCCTGCAGTCTGGATGTTTAATGCACAGAGGCTGATTGTGCCCTCAGGAAAGGGTAATAGTGGAGTCACATACTCTCTCCGTGGAGCAGTGAGCCCCAAGGATATGTGGTACAGCTCTTGCCACTGATCTGTCAAAAAGAGTTCGTAACTGCACTGATCTTGTCAAAGATGGGATTTCCAAAGCAGGTGGGTTGGACTCGCTAACTAAATCTCACTGTGGAGAGACTGTCCACTGTCATTGGACCTTGCTTCTTTGATTGCTTTGAAAGATTCCATACCACAGTAAAATCGTAGACCTTAAACCAGCTTTGGATTTTACACAGCTTTTATTAAATATTCTCATATGATTCATGATGAAGAATGAGAAACATTTAAAGAAAACACATAAAAACTCAAGTTCTGCAATGTATAATGACCTAGAATTCATGAGTCAGGAATTTTTATGACTGTGTCATGCAAGTGGACATCAGGAAAAAAAAAAAGTATCTGTTTTTTGAGCATCCATAGATGTGTTATCGCTTAAATAATGAGTTCTGGCTCATTGCAGTATATAGTAACATTTCAGGAAATCTACAGCTACAAGTGTATTTAGTGTGGAATTCAGCTATGAATGTATGTTCAAATCTGAGGGTTGGAAACTTTCTAATGTTTAGTATTATGGAGTTAATTTCCATAAAAACCCTCTGTAAAAGGTATTAAAAATTATTATTAAAATTGTTATTATTAAAAATTAAAATTATTATTTGGAGATGCCTTATCAAGAGAAGTTTTTTATGTCTCTTGTCCCAAGAGGATGCTTACATTCCCTGTAACTGCAAAACAGCTTTCATTAACCCAGGGACTGCCTCTTTTTTGACACATTCTTTGCTAAGGCTTTGAAACCAGGGGTCAGCAATCAGCAGACTGCAAAGAAAAAACAAGAAAAGGTATGAAAGCAAATGAGATGAAAAGCAGCAGTGCCACATAATTCCTGGCTAGTGTGATACTTCCCTGTTTGTACAGTGTATATTTTCTAGTCAAGAGAAATACAGCAGATCTAACCTTTCAGCACACACCTAGTAGAAGGTCACAGGTAAAATTGTTAGTGAAACTCCAGGTAAAATTGTTAGTGAAACTCGAGATCATGAGGATTATTACATGAGTAGCAAAGCAAGCAAGAAACAGGCTGAAGGGAAGATGTTTATGTTGCATTGAAATAGGAACTACTGGGCTAGAAGGAAGGTTTCCCACAATCCTGGAGACTTTTTTCCTTAATACTTTCATTAGGGTTACTGTTAAAGAAAAGAGGTTTACTAATGGCATTTGTTAAAGATACCAAGCAGTCAGGGTGAATCGCAGAATCACAAAATCACAGAATGGGTCAGGTTGAGAGGGACCACAGTGAGCTCATCTGGGCCAACCTCCCTGCTCGAGCAGGGCCATCCCAGAGCACATCGCACAGCAAAGGCTGACAGATCAGGCAGACCTCTCCTAGATCTTAATTTGCACACACCCACTGAAGCTTTCATGGACTTTAAAAGTCAGTATTTTTGTGGAGTCCATTCATTTTGTTGATTAGATGCCTTAAAGACAGTAATTAGAGAAATAGGATGAAATTTTGTATTGTAAAATGAAAAAACCTCCACCGAGAAATTAATAACTAAAACAGAGGAGTTACCAGTTATAAAATACAAAGGTGTTAAAAAATTTGGGGGCATCAGTGGATCACATGGTGATTCTGAATTTGCTGTCTCTCTATAACTCCTGCTGTGATGGGGGATGGAAAAAAGGTATTTCTGAGTCAATCTGACAGTAGATTTCCTGTCATGGTGTTGTCTTGACATTCATATAAGGCACTAGCAAATTGTATTTTGGAATTCAGATTCTCCAAACAAAATGAAGAACGAGCCAAAGCAAATTAATTCATTGCATGGAGCTCAAAGAAAGACTGCTCAACAATTTGAAGGAACAGAAAATCTTTAAGTTTTAATTGGATTTAATTTAATTAACCTTTGATTTTATCAGCTGAGTAAATTTCTAAAACTGCATGGGCTAAACAGGAGAGAGGGAGAAGATTAATTTATGTTAATTAATATTGGTCTGGAGAAAATAGAAGCTAAGTAAGTACAAATCCAGTTTCATTAGCAGTTAATTTACAGATTCTAATACTCAGAGGATAGACATTTTGAAATATCCTTCCTACAGTGGAATCTAACTGATTTTAAGTGAGAATTTGGCATGTATGTGAAATATTATTGATATGTTTACCTGTATCAGCAAGGGGCATCACTAGAGGACCCAATAGGACTGCTTAAATCTATGGCTCACTGAAAAATCAGTCATTTCACTGATTGCTCTGAGGCAATATCGAAGCAGCAACATGATACATTATGTACACTCAGCAAAATGATTTTATTTCCCTGGTGCCCCAATGTTTGTACAGCACATTCTCTCAGTTTTGGTAGTATTTTCAATAATTAAATTCCCCTAATAGCTGCAAGAATTTATAAAATATCTTCATTTCATTAATTTAGCACCCAGTGTAGAATTTTAAGCAGCAAGCGTTCCCAAACTTCAGTGGCTTTGCAGTTGTTGTAATGAGAAGAACTACAGTGAATTGAAACACATAAGTTAAAGTAACATGTAATTAGTCACACTCAATTACACTTGTTTGTTTTGATAAAACTGGGAAAAAAGCAATTTCAACAGCATGAAAAGTACTTTAGATGATCTTTATGCTGCCTTTTAGAGGATCTTGACTTCCATCCTCTTGGCTCTTACCTGTCCTTAAGAATTTGAATTCTCTTCCGACTTCTTTTTACCCTCCACTCTGGCTTCCTGTCTTCTGACATCACAAATAAATTTTTGTCAACCTCTTTCTGACCAAAACTGTATCTGTTTTTTTCCAGCAACAGTGTTTTTTTGAACATACTGGTCACTCCTGAGGTCTTGCCTTGTTTAACTTCTGTACCTGACTGTGAGCCTTTGCCCACTGAAACTGCTGGTGGGACTGAGATGGAAAACACAGAGACTTAACATTAGGTAAAGGTAAACAAGGAGAGCTTTCAGTACACTTCCTCTGAGCCAAGGTTTCCTAAATGTAGCACAATCAGAAAAGGGACTTTAATGTGCAGTAAGTTGTCTTTTTTTTTTTTTTTTTCACATAGTACAATTGTTACTTTATTCAAGAGGAGAGATACTCCCTTTTACTGCAATTCCCAGCCACTACTTTATGATACAGTAAAAGTCACTTATTGCAGAATCACAGAATTATAAAGGTTGGAAGAGTTCAAGATCATCTAGACCAACTGTCAACCCAGCACTACCATAGTCACCCTTAACCCATTCACAAGTGCCACATTCAGTTCTGCCTCTTAAACTCTTCCATGTGTTACTATTTTTTTTTTTAGTGCAGACTTCTGCACAAAGCATCCCGCAATTATTAATTTGATCTCAAACTTAGCTGGTTTCAGGGACAGGAGGCAATGGGTTATGACTGGAAGGTCTCAAATAGTTGGACACAGAAATCTTACATGCACAACACCCTAAAGAAAAAAAGACTACAAAAATGCTTACCCAGTGAAAGTGCGCATTCGTGTGCTGTGTGCCTGTGTTTGTGTTGAAACATATGAATGCATTTAGGGGCAGCTGTAATTAAAACTCGCATTAGTTTGTAAATAAAAGTATGTCCTCTTATTCATTAGCCTTGTATGTTGTTTTCAGAATTTTCCATACTTCTCAATTAATTGAACACTTCTAATTTGATGTAGCAGGCCAAACAACGGAGCCATGAAATAACTGAAACCAACATTGCTTTTTAACAAATAACAATACTCATTAACTGGAAGAAGGTCATTATACTGTGCAATTCCCTGCTGCTTTGTTATTTGAATAATCAGTTATTCAATAATGAGATTTGAGAAATTCTACAAATTGTATGCTGTTTACTAAAGCAAGCATGAAGTGTTTAGTTCAATTGAAATACAAAACTATAATATTTCATCACAGTAATTAGAGTTATTTTGTAACATCTGCATATCAGGATCTTGATGCTTCATGTAGGATTAGCACATCCTTAAAAACATGCAGAATATAAACTGGGGATACAAATATAATCCTGGAGAACTTCTCATTTTAAATATCAGTCAAATGCAAACAGAGGTCAAAGGGACATAAATCCATTTTTGAACTGACAACAGGCTGCTAGGTTTAAGCTGCATAAGATCACATTTATGCTTAATGCAATGAAATGGAACTGTTCTTTGAGAAACTGCTTATCCCCAGGCCCTGCCCATGGTTCAAAAATGGCCATTACCTTCTGCATTATTAAGTCCTTCTCAAGCTGTTCCATGTGGAAAAAGTCATATCCAAGTGTAGTGGGTCATTTGTTGGAGACACATTTTCATCTAATAGGTCTTCTGACTCTGCCTCTGATAACACAGTTTACAGGAGACACTTTTCCATCATCATTCTTGAGAATCACCGTTGACAATTCCTCTGCGTTATCCTTCCCTGATGCTTGGCACGTTCCTCCTGGCCCCAAGGAGGAAGGAATGATTGCGGATCAAGGATTCACCCTGGTTAAGTTCCCCTCTCCTCCCCTCAGTTCAGAGTGGATGTGTCCATACTGTACACTATTTGGAGTGATATTTGGCTTTATGCCCATCCTACTGATCTTTATGCTTACTCACCAGGGGCCCTCACTGTCACATCCTGCATGACATCTTCCTTTTTATTTCCTGCATGCCAGGTGTGTGACTGCACACACAGTCCCTACAAAAGTGACAAAGTGCTCTATGCATGCATGCAGGGTTTTAGTGGTAGGCATGACACTCTTCTGTCTACAGCTCTATGTAACTGATGGTCTTGGATGTCACATTCTGTTCATACACTTCACGGCAGATAACCCTAATATCTTCTCTAGCCCATGAATCTGTCAAGGATGGGCCCAGCAAGATACTGCCTGCCAGAATCACCACAACTGAGAAAGAAAAACTGCTTCCTTAACTCTTGGGATATGCACAAAGATTTAAAACATGACAGCTGCCCTAGATTTTTGATTTATTCCAACTTTGAATTATTATTTGCCCCAGACTGTATAGAAACTTCTTTGCAATCCGTGAAAACAATTTTAATAGCATAATGTATTAAGAATGTATAGGATACTCTCAGGCATATATTGAGGACAACAAGGTGAGCATGAGAGCTCTAGAGTGGCTAGAATTAATCAAACTTCATACAACTGTTTACTGGCAGGGCCCAGAAGAGGTAACTTCCCAAATGATTTACAAGTTTCATTTTAGAGAAAGCTAATTTAATGACAACAAAAGAGAATCTGAGAATGCTTTCAAAATGACACAGTGTTGCCGACCATACATTCAGTATTTGAGCTGGTTGCCTAGTACCAATTTATTAAGATGAATAGACATACTGGAAACCACCAAATATTTAAATTCTCTCTAGAGCCCTGTAAGATTGCTCAAACTCCAGGCAGAGAGCATTACCTACTCTCTATGTCCTTGTTTATCCATTAAAAAGTGCAATGAAAGAAGTAGAAACCTGGAATTAGAAAGGTTTGTCAGGAAGAATAGTTGAAATCAGATTATGGGGTCCCAACCCAATCCACCTCCCAGTACAAGTCTCGATTCCAAGCTATGATTCTGCCTGCCAATGCTGTATTCATTAATGATGCCTTTACAAGAAATAATGAGATTAGTCTATCTCCAAAAACGCAAAACAAAACAGAACCAAAAATGAAAGGAAAATATACTTCATTTAGCACTGGCTCTGCCTTTCCTTGCCTTTCATCTTGTTGATTAATTGCTTCTATCTCTTCCTCTTTTGCTGACATTTTGATCTCCTGCAAATGTGTCCACTGCAAATCTGAACTAGTCAGAGGTGCCCCTGGCTGTTTATAGTCAGGTTGCCAAATGGCTGCCTGCTCTCATGGCCATGAGCTCTGTGGAGCCCAGGACTTCCTGAGTACTTCTGAGTCAGGGGACACTTGGATGACTATTTACATCTGGATAACTACTAAAAGTGCTCTTCAGATTGGTTGCTTCCATTTTCTCACCATCCTGCAGAAATCACAGGAGTGCTAGGCAGGAAATGGAGTATACTGTGACTGACCAAAATCTTGTGTAAGGATGATACTAATTATAAAAGATATAACACACAGAATAGAGCTTGGTTTGATTCAAATGAAGTATTGTTTTATGATACAACCTAAAACTTAAATCTGAGTTGAACTCACAGGAGTTCAAATCTCTTTACCAAGATATTTCAGAGGCTTCTTTAATTTTTTCATTCAACAAAGACACCAAGCAGAATAAACTTTTTCTCTCAAGGTGAAATTCAGAGGTCTAGATAAAAGACAAGCTCATTAAATACTGTTTTGAAGGTTAATGAACATAGATTAGCAGGATGTTGGATAGATGTGTGTAAATTTGTTCTTGATGTTTTCTTGCAATGAACTACAGAGGAATATTTTCTTTTGACAACTCTTTAATGCCTTAGTTCAATTGAATGCAAATCAAGTGCAGAGAGAATCTATTGGTTTTTTTAAAATTGCTGATTTTCTTCAGCATCCCATTTCTTTACCCATCAGCCTAGTTATTTTGTCTTATGGCCACAGAAGATTTTCTTTGATTACAGAATCACAGAACCACAGAATTGCTGAGGTGTGAGTGGGAATTTTCTAGTCCTGCTTCCCTGCTACACAGTTGAGTTTTGAAACTCTCCGACAATGTAGACTTCACAAAATTTCCTGGCAACCTGCCCCAGTGTGCGACCATGTTCACAGTAAAAAAAGAGCAGCTGTAATGTTGAAAACAATTTTCTCTGTTTTAGTTTGTGCCCATTCTACCCTGTCCTTTCCCTAGGCACCAGTGAGAAAAGTCCAGCTTTGCCTTCTTTAGTCCCCTCAGTCAGGTATTTATATCCCCTGAGGTTTCTCTTCTCCAGGCTGAATGTTCCCATCTATCTCAAGTTCTCCTTGTACAAGAGACACTTCAGCCCCTTAATCACCTTTGTGGCCCTTGACAGGACTCAGATCAGCATAATTATGTCCCTCTTGTACTGATGAGCCCAGCAGTGCACTCAGCATTCTAGATGTGATTGCACCAACCCTGAATAGAGGAGAAAGATCATCCCTCTTGAACTGCAGGCAATGTTGTTGCCCACCCTTTCTGCAAGGGCACATTATCTCCTTGTGATCAATGAGCTGACACAATGAAAAGTCCTCTTTTGAAAAGCTGTTGTCCATCTGATCCTACATGAATATATATATCCTGTTATATATAAGCATTATAGGTATGAATTTACTTAGAGTATATTTTAGGTTATTGGAAAATTTTAATGTTTCTTTACCTCAGAGAAGTACCTCTCTTTCAAGTAGCTCTCTGCATCTTATCACGCTTCCCTCAGTCACCCTTTTGCTTGTGGAGTTCTTCAGGACCCTCCACATTTGTCTCAACTCTCTTAAGGAGTACAAGGCTGTCTCCTTTTTGTGGAAGCCTTATTGTAGTATGAGGCTGGGCAGCTGTGTATTACTCTCCAAGCCCCAGTCAAGTACTTCTGGACTCAAAAATAAGTGTCTTGGAATCCCATCTGAGAGGGAGATAACATTTTCCCTACCCTTCCTACATTCATATCAGAGAGTTGACATTGTTCCCAATTAAATACACAAATCACTAGTCAAAAAATATAGATTATAATTAATAAACAAACATTTACTCTGTCAAGCTCAGGTTTGTGTACAGATCTTAACAAATTGAGCCTCACAATCCTAAAGAAGACAATCTGGCTGTGGCACCAAAAAATTCATCACAGAACTAGTCAGTGACAGAGGCAGATGGAAAGTTGGCCCTTTCAGAGGGAAAAAAAAAGCTTTCTTAACAAAGCTACTAGTTTCAGCCTTTTTACATTGTCTAAGACAGTTTTGAGATTCCAGGGTCTGGCAAAATCTTGACCTCCTTCCTTTTGTGCAAGCTGTAAAGTACACTTCTCTTGCCTGGCATCTGTGGACTGTGGATTGAAGATTTTGAGAGGCTTTTTGTGACCTTTTAGTGACAAGAGTTTTTCAGTGACACGTATGTTTTGGAAAAATATATCCACTTACTTCAAGGTGTTTATAAGAGGTACTACTTCGCTGCGTGGAACTCAGTCTGTCTTTGCTGAATTTAAGTATTTTTAAGGCACTGGGATTTGTCTTAATATTTAAGGTGGAAGACAAAGGAAATGTTATTTCTTACTGTGGCACCCATCACAGACAGCTTATGTCACATGGACCATTTGTTATCGGTCAGAGGACATTCAGGCATATCCATTGCAATTACTACATTCCCTTTTCCAAGTACAAATAAATCACTCTTTATTTATTATGAGACATACCTAAACAGTCTGAATTTGCAGCATTCTGACCTATGTGAATAGTCTTCTGATTTCCTTTAGGAAAAAGAAAATGTCTGTTAAAATAGCTGCAGGTCAGTCAGCAGTAATCACTCCGCAGGGACACATTCTGCAGCAGAAGCACAGTGAATGCTTTCAAAACCACCTGAGACCTGTTAAGCTTTCATTCCTGTTTATGCAGAGAAGTTAGAATTTTTCCTCTTAATTCTTCCATAATAACTTAGGAACAGTGAGAGCCCGTACAGAGTGTCAGTTTTCAATCAAATAAAGTTGAACTAAAGCACACAGAGCTTGCATTTTCATTATGAATATTCAGGCTCTTCTAAAGCCCAGAAATCTTAATGTTTGATGGAACAAAACAACTGTAATAACTATTATTAAGATTGTTGAGTCCTATTATGATGATGGCACCCAAGAGCCCCAGTCGGGATTGAAACATCTTCTTCCCCTCTGCATCCTACTTGAGGAGACATAAAATAATGCAGAAATAATGCCTGTCAGGAAGGACTTGCTGCCTATGTAATGCCTGTCTCTTCTCCAACCCAATTCTTACCTTGCTATTCAGCATGCTGTGCAAAACACTCTGACATACTCTTGTAACCTCTCACATGGTGATTATTCCTCAATGTGCTTGTTTTCTTCACCAGTTTACTTTCTCTCATACACTTTTTGCATCCCTATTTTGGGGAGCTACCTCCATTTCGTACTCACTTGTAGCACTGATTTTCCATTCTCTCTTAGCCCCTTTCTTTCCTCATCCTGCACTTGTAGGGTCTTCTGTGTTTCATATTTCTTTCTTTTATACTTTCTATGCCATGTCCCTTGTGTCAGATTGCCAAGACAATCTTCAGACCAAACAGAAATTGGAAATGCCTACCTGATCTTTCTCACACTGCGCCAATAAAAAAAGATTGGATTAAACATAGATGATACCGGGAAATCAAGAAGAGCAATGATCCAGTCTGATCCTTATGTCAATTCACTGCTCCATGTTCACTTAATTTTCCTTATCTGCAGCATCCTATCGTCCCCTGTGATAATTTACAACACAGTATTTAACTTTTCATCTGGGATCAGAGTGAGTGAAAGCAGGGAGATTCATATCATATAAAATCTGCACCATAGTCATAATTAGTATGGCTAATATTTTACTACCTAATAGTCAAACGAAGGACTATACTCCTGTAGACACCTCTGATACAACAACAGAAGAGGCAGATGCTCCAAACCCAGCTCCTGGAAAAGCCTTGCTTCTTCCTGTCATCTGCTGCCCCACTGTCCTACTAGCCCTGGAAGTCCTGCCCCTTCTACGGACATGTTGTCTGTTGACTTCACCTCAGCAGTTTTGTAAAACATCCTCCCCCCCATGTTTGCATGTTGTTCTGTGACTTATCTGTTGCCCTACCCAACTTACCCAAAAGCACATAAAACAGAAAGTCCCTTCCCATTTCAGACAGAGAGTCACCTTTTTGTTCCAGCTCCCATGTTTCAATTATATTACTGAATTACAGCATGCTCGAGGTTGGAAGAGACTTCTACAGGTCATCTTGTCAAAATCCCCTGCTCAACCACTGTCTGCTCATCCCATCAGGGCCAAAAGGGTGTGCCAGTTGCTAAGTATTCCCTGACCTGATCTTCTTCCAGTACTCTAATGGCTACGATTTGTGGGAACTCTTTGGGAACTCTTTGAGAACTCTGGGTCAGGAGGTGATAAACCCAGGCCTAGGAATGCTGATTTTCATCTTTTATAGACTCCTGAAATTAAGCCTGTCAAATTGTCCTGTAGAAAACAATGCTGCAAGACAAAACTAGCAATGCAGCTCAGTGCAATACCTCTAAGAAAGGAAGGATGGATTTGGTTGGAGCAAAAGATATTTCAGTCTCTCACACTGAGGCACCAGTACCTCCAGTGGTAGGATGTGTGTGAGCAGCCCGGCAAGCCCTCAGGCCCTTAAGGAACTGTAGGTAGATGGGTGCTAGGATATTGATCTGCTGCTGTAGGTGTCAGCAGAACAAGCCATTTTTATGCCCTGCTAGTATTTTAAGCCTGATGTCCACATTCGCGGTCCATTCTTTTTTTTCCCCAGTTTTCCACAGCCCAGAAACCTTTTCTGGGTTTCTCTTGTCTAATACATCACAGACACTTTGGTATATGATAGGAAAAAAAAAAAAAAAAAAGAAAAGGAAAAGACAGCTAACATTTATGATTCACCATTTTTCTTCCTGTTAAGTCCCCCAAGATTCTGGTGTTATCCCTCAGTACTTTGGCAACATAGTGGGAGTATAAACTTCCTACTCTACTGGCTCAGAATTACATCTGAACTACAAATGAATGGTATAGTTCCCTTTCTTCTATGCAATCATTTCACCAGTAAATTCTAAGCAGATCCAAACCTCATGCTCTCTATCTCTATTTTATTGGATTCTGCTGAGTTTGTGCTGCACCTTTTTACTTTCTTATTCTTCATTATCCCCATTAAATAATCCTTTTGTATCCAAGGTAAAGTGGAAAAAAGTTTGCAAGAAAGGAGAACAGAGACTTGCCATTAATAGGACAGACAGAAAGAAATCTGTTGAGTAATGAAGAATAAGGTTTTCCTTTGCATTTAAATAATATTCTAAGCACTCTTTCTGTGAGTTGTCATAATGTTCTTTCATTGACTGTCCTGCTACATATTCATCAAGTGCTACCTCCTGGCTAATCAGACCTTTATTGCATATAATAGAGATATCAGCTGGCATCAGATGAAGACCTTGATCCAGGTTTTCTATGCAGCATTTATAGCTGGGAACAGCAGTTGACTCTCTCCTGAGATTAGCAGCCCACTGATCAATGCCAGACAGTTAGTAAGTTCAGTTCCACAAATCACTGTTATGAGAAAGTCAGGACATTCAATGCAAAACAGCTGTGCAAGAATCAGACAGGCAGGATACTTAAGGACACAAATTTCTAAGAGGAGAAAAAACAGTTAAACTGCTTAGCAACCAAACTATCATGTAGGAAGTTCAAACTGTTTAATAGTCTAGAAGCTTATTCATATATGATGTTCTCAAGACAATAACATGATAGTAGAGATTATTTTGTACTCATTTGAGTACAGCGTTTTGACAAGGAAAAAGGATTCAGAGATAATTTTCAAACTGGTAAAAGAAATAAAATTTAAATATAACTATTAGAATGTTAAAAAAATTAAAGAAACAAAACAATCATAGTATTTAAATAAATCATTCAAATGGCTCTGACTGCAGAAAAATATCAATATTTACTGAGGAGAATAATTCAATCTTTTATTCAACTGTTGTTCTTGTTTCTTTCAATGCTCTTTCTTACTGCCTTCTGTAACTTGTAAGCATCTTGGTTTACAAGTCAGGTTACAACTTGACTTCTATTCAGATCAGCATTTCACCTTTTATTGGCTTCAGAAAAGGGATTTCTACTGCCAAAGCTTCCCACCAGGGGCACAGGAAGTGGATTTTAACTGAAGTGGTGGCATAGACCTGCTTACTCGCAAGACTTCTGCCACACATGTAAGAAAGAAACTCTGGACTAACAATATAAGTTATGCACTAACAAGTTTATTAACAGAGCATGGGGGATGTTGGTTGCTGATCAGCCTTTTCTCTTGTTTCTCCAAACAGTGCTGTCCCTTGTACACCCGTTCCTTCTTTCACTGATGCAGGATAGGACAGAAAAGAGAACAGATTAGAGCATACTTCTTCCTTCTCCCTCCTCAGCCAGTTAGATGAATTTGGAAACTTTCTGCAGCATCATCAGCTTAAGGATAAGGAAGTACAAATGGCACAAGTGTGCACCCTGTAAGGGTCTTACTGCTAGGGATAAAACAGCTGTGCATTCCTGTCCTCCACTACTTTGATGCAGCACCTCACCCTCTTGAATTTCCCCCACCCCAAGCATATTTGGGCTTGCCCAGCAGCCTTGTGAAGTGAGGGGCTCCAAAACTGGTCCTTTTACTTTTGTTCAATTATTTCCTATTAAAATTTTAAATTTAATTGTTCATTATTATTAAAGAACGCTGTATACACAGCATTCTTACACTTTATTGGATACACTTATTTTGTATCTCTTTATATATGTATATATTTCCATAATACAACATACACAAATATATATATAATGGTTATCTTTGTATCAATAAATAGTACATACACACATATATATATAGTGTATATATTTGAGCACTAAAGGAAATGAGTAACTAATCAGAGGTTGTTCTGAAATTATGAGAGTAAGAAAATTTCAAAAAGTGGCAGGCAACCAATCTCAGAGTAATATAGAACAAAAATATAGACTCGTATCTGTGAAAATTTTCAGAAAACAGAGATGGGAGAAGAATCCTGTCCATTGTCTGTTTAATTCCTAATTTTGTGAACCTGCTGTGCCACTTGGTAAATGAGACATGGAAGCACAAACAAAGAATGTATAAGCAATATGCCCTTCAAAGTGAGGAAGAATAAGCATAAAAGGAGCAAATTATGGAAGCAGTTATTGACTATAATAGTTCCCAAGCTTAAAACTAGATGCGTGTTCAATGCTTTACAATTCTCATATAAAAGCGTTTACAGTCTTTCAGAAACATAAGGAAAAGAGAAAAAATAGGGAAAAAAAGAAAGAAAGAAGAAACATTTGGTCATAGCTGTAAAACATCAGAAATGCAGAGAATGGTTGGTTGGAGAAAGAATAATAGAAAATGTGGGTCTTAATCAATGGTTGTTTTTTCTAGGGTAACTTACTTGTAACTAATGCTTGCTCTGGAGTTACACTGAAAACTAGAAATAATGTCCTATCTCTAAAAGCAACATCAGCAGCACAGAGCAGCTAGAAGTTGGAGGGAGCCCTCAGCATGAGGTCTGCAGGGATCTGGGGTACGGAGAGCCTCTCCCTCAGTGTTGATGGGTTTAAGTCAAACTCTGGCCAGCACAGAAAGCTGTGAGCATCTGAGGATTGCCCTGGGGAAGAGAGGGGCAAGGAGGTGGTCCTCATGTGAACATTGACGCCTGGATATCTGAATGCAACTAGGTGTGTATAAATGACATAGTGTAAATTTATTCTCTGGTTGATCAGATGATATCCCCAGCACATAAAATCCTGGGTCTATTTTACCTGTTATTCATGGCTCACGGCATTAGGTGACTCTCATGAGAGCAGCCATGGTGAGGGTTTTCTTCCCTGCATCGTTATCAAGAAGGCCAAAATCTGTTTTTCAAGGACAGCCTTCAGCACCAAGTACAGAAGCTGCTTTAGTAACTCTGTAACTGGCCTTTGAAAATATGTTCCCCACTCAAGGACCGAAGCAGCTGCATTCCCAGAAAGTGTTAGATTTCTGTATCACAACGACTTCTTATTTCTGCTTTCCCCATGCGGGCAAAGCAACAGGTGAACTTTGGTTAAGGGCTTGTAGATAAGAGGAACCCAGAGCACCATCCTCTCAGGGTTTTCATGGCAACATGGGTTTTTTTCCCTCAGACTTACCACCAATGTGAAGCGTTACAACTTTTACATGAATCAGTCTTTGAGCCCCCTCTAGCCCTAACACATACTCCTTAGAGATTAATACAAAGAAAATTCAACTGTCAGAGATAGTTCTGCAACTCAGGTGAAAACCATGGGAAAACTCAGGTATGTTTTACCTCTTTTAAATGGTTTCCTATATCTGTGGATTTTTGTTCCTTTTTATTGAAGCAGATCACATCCTTGTGAGGGGTGTCCAAAGTGCTTTGTTTATTAATGTAAGAGGTTAAAAACAATTACACTTTAAGCATTAGAAATGACAGAGACAGAAGTTAATTTTCCCCAAAAACAATATAATCACTATAAATGATGAATTTTTATTGTTATTTCAAATAAATTCTATTCAGTAGAGGTAATCAAGCATTCTGCTGAGATATTGCTGTTACAGTTTCTATCTTTCTAAACCATCGCTAGACAAGAATATAATAAAACCACCATAAATCATAAAGTATTTAATTTGCAAAGATTTTAAAAGACAGAGGTATCAAAATGGAGATCGAGCTGAAGTCTGGAAAGCTATTCAGTTTAAACTCAAGCAAGTGAATACATCTGAGTGGCCTAATTTTCTAGGTGAACATTTTATTCTTTCTCCGTCTGATTTTCTCTCTAGCAAAGGAGGAAGAACTGCAGTACAGGGAAAAGCAACTTGGAGCCAACAAAACCTCCCTCAAACATGTGAGACATTATGGCTTGAGGCTTTATTTCAGTTACTAGTGCTGGAGGTCTCGTGCATTCCCTAATTTCCTTCTGAACAATGAATGCTTCCAGAACACTTCTGGAGGTCTTGTTTTCCAGCAAGGCTAGGTAAGAGGGTTGTCTCTTTCTCTCAGATAGACATGTTTTTCACTATGACATCTCTTGTAAATGTGCAGTACATGGGCTGTTATTCAGTATTTGTCTTGAATTTGAAGCTGAGACATTTCTTGAAAGAAGCGTTCTGCTATAAACACTTCCTATACAAGCCCTGACTATACATGATTTTGAAATGCACCTGAAGCACTGAGATGATTCCACTTCAGAAGGCGTAACTGTGTCGTGATGGATAGCCATGTACAGAGAACCTGTGGAAACTCCTTCATGTAGAAGACTCAGAGACTCTAACTTCAGAGTTCATCACCTCTTACGTGCTCAACAGGAAAATGTGGTATCCAACTTCATAGAGAAAGGAATGACAGACATGCCTTCATAAATCTTGTGTAGAAAGATTTTTATTTTCTGGCCACTGTGAGTTAACTGATTCATCACTGGAGTGGAAAACATTTTTCTCCTGTAACAAATGTGCAATTGGTTTTAAATGTAATGCTTGGGAGCTGTTCGAATACACATTAAGATTAAAAGCTCAGTGCCTCTGATTCCAGATACCATCCACGACCAGATCATCATCTGGACTAAATAATTGAAGTTATTGGCATAACAATTTGTAAAATTCCATGTAACATTATTCTATCAATTATGAATATATTACATTAATATATGTGCTTTTATTTGACATTTTTATAAAAAAATAACTCTGAAAATAAGTACGTACTTATTATAGATTATATAACTTTTTGTATGTGAGAGATTTCAGTAGTTTCTAATTAGAGGAGAGCTCACCTAGTCCCTTCTGGCACCCAGACAAGTTAACTTTTCTGTTCTCCAAAATTTTGAGCTGATATCTACCAAGAACATACCAGTTACAGTCAATTCAATTAAAAGCAGAAGATGTATCTGAATAACTTCCTCTGATTCCTTTTACCCTAGCTTGAAATTATTTTATTTTTAAGAACACTACTATAAACAAAAAGGGAGCTGAAGTGTATCCTTTTGTAGTATAAAGTACAGGAGGCTTTAAAGATATCCAGGTGAGATATATTCATGGCTTTATCTTTGAACAACATTTCCATGAGTACTTCAAGTATGTGTCAGGTACAATTTGTTTTTAATCAATCCTTAATGAGTCTAATTACATTCTGCAATTCAAGATCTGTCTAATTTTCTCCCTATTCAAACCTGACCATTTTTTTTTCTTACCCATTGTAATCAGGACAGTATTTACTGCCCTAATTCCTGGAATCATTAGCCTCTTGTTTGAATCAAGTAGTCAGTGATTTCTTTCTTGAAAAGCAGCAGGGCACAGATGTTCCAACTCTTGAACAAATGGATCAGCTAGAACATTACCTTTAAGAACTGATAATCAGCCTCTTTTATGTCTTTTGATAATAGTGAAAAACACTTGATTACAGAAATATATATCGTCTTATTTGATTATGGTAGCTCTTTTCTCTTACTGGCTGGAATTGCCCTTTTGTAGGGTAGCAACATAAACATATTTTCAAGCAATGGTGAAAAGGAGCAGCCAAACCAAATGGAAACTCCTCATAATAGTGCCCTCTCTGTGTGAAGCTGAAGGGTCTTCTGAGTGGGCTGTGAAGTAGCACTTTGCAGCCTCCTCAACAAATAGAATAGACATATTGTCAGCAGGATTAGGGGAGAATAATCTCAAACCTAGCTAAAACACAGTTACAAATAAATTATTTCTTCCAGTTTTTGGCTTGCAAAGAAATTAAGAAAAGAAAAAAAAATCAATGTAATATACAAATGAAGAACCAAAGCATAATAAATTGTATACAGAAAAAGATTTTTATATAGAATAAAAAATGTAAATTAAATAGGAAGAAGAAAGATAAAAGAGGATTGTGTGCGGTTTTGGTCACCACAATAAAAGAAAGATCTTAAGCTGTTCCATAATGTCCAAAGGAGGGCAACAAACATGGTGAAGGGCCTTGAGGGGAAGCCATATGAGGAGCAGCTAAGGTCACTTGGTCTGTTCAGCCTGGAGAAGAGGAGATTGAGGGGAGACCCCATTGCAGTTACAACTTCCTTGTGAGGGGAAGAGGATGGTCAGGCACTGATCTCTCCTCTGTGATGACCAGTGACAGAACCCAAGGAAATGACCTGAAGTTGTGCCAGGGGAGGTTTAGGTTAAATATTAGGAAAAGGTTCTTTCCCCGGAGGGTGGTTGGGCACTGGAACAGGCTCCCCAGAGCAGTGGTCACAGCACCAAGCCTGACAGAGTTCAAGAAGCATTTGGATGATACTCTCAGGTACATGGTGTGATTCTCGGGGATGGTCCTGTGCAGGGTTAAGGGTCAGACTCGGTGATCCTTGTGGGTCCCTTACAACAGCCTATTCTGTGATTCTGTGAAAATAATAAAGAAAAAAGATGGAGAAGCATCTATTTTACTGCAGAGAGGATACACATCTTCTGACATATATGTGACACTAGATTTCTACCTGTAAAATTTTGGAATATATCAATAATGTTAACACTGCTGTTATTCTGGTGTAAATTATGATGAAGGTTAGCCCTTAAAGTCCTAACTCCATGTATATTAAAGTTATTCTGAAACTTTACAGTGAATTTAAGACAGATCTGGATTAAAGCTTAATTTTTACAAGAAAAGATAACAACTTACTCTCTTTTGGAGAGTATCTCAGTTCTTCAATTGCAAACTGTATGCAGGCAAAAGAAAAAGTCAAATAATATGATTTGCTTAAGAAGTTAGGGAATCTCTCTGGGCAAAAAGAGGTAAAGAAATAAAAAGAAAATGATGTAATTTGTCTTTGGCAGGAAAGGAACAAGTGAAATGACACCAATTTATCTTGAAAGAAACAAAAATAGAAGTAGGATAAGGCATAAAAAGGTAAGAACAAGAATTCTGAGTAAAATTCTTTTTAGTTTTTCCTGAGGCTAAAAATAAATTGCTAAATAAACACATGAAAAACATCCTTTTACAAAAGAAGAAAATAATCTTCATTTCACAGATAAGTGAACTGAGGGGATGTGGGCTCAAGCAAGGGAGGTAGTTAGGCTTTAGGATGTCCACCGTCAAAAATTAGATTCTCCAAATCCTGTTTATCTTCTACCTTAGCCTGGAGTATCAAAGCTGCTGATGCTGAAGTTCTGCTTACAGTCTGACCAGAATCATCACAGGACTGAGCACAGCTAAGCCTCGTTGGAATTAAAATGGGGGTGCTCTTTTGATTGCCTCATCGCAAGGGCTTCATCCCTTAGGAGTTCTCAAACATCCCTCTTATGTTAGAGAGCCAAGCTCTGCCCAAGATGCCAAAGGAGCATATGCTGTTGGCTCCTCAATTTTTTGCCCTGTAGTTCAAAAACTAGCGGGCTGAGGGAAAAAATAAGCCTGGATCTCATCCAAATCTACACCTGTCTCAGACTGTCAATGACCCAGCTGTGCAGTGGCCTGAGAGAGGGCCTTCTTAGTGGTCCACATCAAAACTGTTCTCCCTTGCTTGACATTATAAAATATTCATTGTCCTGAAGAGGGGGAAGAGGGATTAGAGTGATTTGCTCTCTCTCTCTCTCTCTGGCCCAATAGTTTAAGCTCCAAACTTCAGTATGGGAAATTTGGATGCCTGTTTCTGCTCCAAACAACTATTTCAGGTTTTGTTTCCCATATTTTCTGTTCACGTTATAGAAATCATGTTTTTGCCTAGGTTTCTTTGCCCATCTCAACTGCTGAATATTGGCCTCCAAAATTAATGGGACAAAAATTCCTCCATGGATTCTGTCCTTGTGTATCTGATCTAAACCTACTAAAATAAGACTTGATGTGTCTATCTGCTTGTTAAACAAGTTTACCCAGCCTATGATGATGCAGTCAACCAGAGGAAGCCAGTAAATCTGAGTTAACACAGTGTGTTTAACATATTTTTCCTGACTGCTGGCTTGCTGCCTACAAATCAGGAAAAAACATTCTTTAGAGTCTTAATACACTGTTTCTTTTGTTTTTATCCATGTGAGTTCATACCAAAGTAAGAACTGAACACGATATATAAATTACTGATGTGCACCTAAATCTATTTTTGATTGGGTTGCTTGCCTATATAATTTAGCTTTGTTTCAGTTCCCTACTAGTAAATATGGAAAATATGGAAAATATGGAAAATCTTTGCAAATGGTCTGAGTTTAAGCCTATTGTTATTAAAAAAAAAAAAAAAAAGAAAAAAAGAAAAAAAAAAGAAACAATTGTCAAAGCTTCCCTTTACTTCACAGGGTTAGGCTGTCAGCCCTAGAAGCATGGCTGTAGTATTCTCAGTGTACAGACCATACCCATCTAAAAGCTATGTAGTCACCTACAAAGACCCTACAAAGACAAACCTCAGTGGCTGCTGTGTCTTATTTGGTAGGGATCAATCTTGATGTGAGGAGTCAGACATCCTATTCTGCAGCTCTCATAGTTAATTTTAAGAGCAACTTTTAAAGGAATATCAGTAGTTAATAATGTGCCTGAGGGAAAGTGCCTAATTCACCAGATAACTCATCAGATGTTTGGACTTTAGGATAAGTGACTCTAGCTAATTAGTCTTCCTTAAAACCTTTAGTTATAAGATATATTTAGAAGGCCACAGTGTCATGTTTATTGACAGGAGAACCTTACTTATTGAGAGGTACTGCCTCAGGAATTCTCAGTGGCAACTACAAAATATTTGTTTTGCACATCCTGGTGTAGTATGGAGGCTGTGAGATAAAGTGTAGGCAGTGATATTTCAAAGACAGCAAGCTATCTCCCACTGTTTGTTTTTTATCATCCTTACACCCATAGGCTTCAAACAGCTTTAAGATTCAGTACTGGAGAACTGCTTGTTGGAACCAGACCTGTAACAGTTTCGTTCATTCTGTCAAAGCCCCACATATCAGAAATTTGCTTATTAGTATTCAACAAGCTTGAAAGATAAATGCAAAGAGTCATAAATACATGGCTGGAAGGGGCCTGGTAAAGATGTCTAATCCAATTGCTTGCCCCAAGGCAAGATCAAGTGCAGCTAAAGTATTTCTGACAGATGTTTATCCAGTCTATTCATAGGAATGTCAGTGATGGATGTTGTACAGCATCTCAAAACAAAATGTTCAAGACAAAGAACAAAATTTCAGAATTCAGCCTGATGTTCTAGGATTAGGAGCAAAATGATGGCTGTTTGTTATACTGGTACTTATCCTCATTTACATTAATTTACATAAGATGTTGAAATTACATCTCCTGCATGATGTACTGGCAGTTGGGACTGTGTGAGGTGACTGGAGATGTATGTGGTGAACCTATTTTCAGTTAACTGCTCTTATGAAATATAAAGTCTTACTATCTGGTGATGTGGTTTAAGGATAACTATCTTGAGGATGCTATATTTAGCAATATTAAGAATACATGTTGGCATCTTCAAAAAAGACCAAGTGTTTTAAGACCTCAGACATCATTAAAAGCTAGGAGACTTTGCATTCAGAAAGTTACAGACACACTTGAGGAAGTTATGCACATCTCTCTACCATTTCATAAAAATAACATTATTGAAGGTATAAACCACAATGCTGTTAGCTTAGGATTTATGAGTACTTTCTGAAAACCTTCAAGTGAGTATGCTCATGGAATTTAGTTTAAAAAAATATTGATGTATGTGTGGACTTTACTGAACTTTTTCCTTTATCTGCTTTCAAAGATCTTCCTGTGTATTTGAAAGCAGACAAAGAAGATAAAGATTCAACTTATCTTTCGTGGCACCTAAAGGAAGTGAGTTTGAGAAACAATTTTTAAATACAATTAATAGCTTCTTCAGGACTTTTACCAAAATATTTTAGATATTCTGACCTTCTGTTTTAATTATATATGAAGTTAAGCTCTCCATTTTTTTAAACTCTTGTGGGGCTCTGCAATATTATGGACCTTTGTAGAAAAAAGCTAAACTTTAAAAAAATAATTAATTAAAAGATTTATGTGCTTACAAATATGGAAACCACACTAAATATCCACATAGATATTTCTCAACTTTTCATGTTGAAAGTGCCCCCTACTCAAAGAAAATAAAATATGAGATATTTATATTTTCTGTCCCAGCATGAATGGAGAGGAATCAATGAGAAGCAATGTTGTGCAACTTGCTTGTCCATACACTTCAAGGAGCTGACAGAGTAACTTGAAACTGAGAAGTATTGAAAACATGAGTTAGTAAGAATAGAATTTTTAAGGCTTTGCAACCTCTTCTGACCAATTTTGAGCTTTCTTCAGAGTATGTAACAGCCTATACTTTCAGAACTAGCTCTTATCTGTCCTCTTGCACAATTTCCTAAAGAAATTTGTCCAACTGAAGAGCAGCATAACACAGGACTGTTTCAGGGAGATTCTGATACATATTATGTGCTTTTGTATAAGACCAGGGGATTTGTGTCCATTCCTTGGTTTCACCTGTCTGTGACATGTACCTCCATAGCATATAAACACACTAATAAGTGCAAAAACCATAAAATAGGCATGAAGGAGTGAAAAAAAATATCTTTCCTTACTCATTGAGAATTAATTTATGCTTCTCTCCTTCACCACTCTCTTTTCTGAAAGGATAGGTACTGGTAGGGTGAATAGAAAAATGGTAGGGTGTGTGTGGGGGAGAATTCCTCTGGTAAAATTTGCAAAAAAAAGTAGAAATTTAGGTTGGGACAGTTGAGAAAATATATGCTCTTGATTTCAGAGTATGTGTTTAATGATACAATCTGAACTTGGCAACAAAACAAACTTGGGAAAAACATGAGGTTTCCCAATTAAAAATAAATGAAACTTAAACAGACAGTCCTACTCAGCTCTGTCAATGATGTTTTCAGTCCAGTATGACGTAAAGTAAAAAAGGATCTCCCAAAACAGAACTTAAAAGGTGAAAACCACAACCACACTACTACATCATTATTGTGCCTTTATCTTATTTCTATTGATTGCAATAAATTTTGTCAGCAAACATATACAAAACCATGCATAGCACCACTTTATGAAATTGCTTTTAATGCTCAAGACACACCCTATTTCATTCACAGTTGTTTTGGAAAATTAGTGGTATTCCCAAGTTTTAGTGGAACTATTTCCAAACCATAAAGCATTTATAAAAGAAATGCATGAATTTAAGTATTAGCTTGACTCTTTAGGTTAGTAGGATTTGACATAACAATACTGCACCTACTTTTTTTTTCTGTTTGGTGAATTACCAAACTTTTCTATTTTTTTATTTACTACAGGAGACTATGCCCCTAAAACCTTCACTCTGTATTTTGCTGTGCACATTCTTCACTCCTGATGAAGTCACAGGATCTGTAGGAATCACAAGGGAATTCAGTGCACCATGTACAGTCAGAGGGATGAAACATTAGCTTGTCCTCTGCTGAGAAATGAGAGAGATGAAAGACAGACACATTGAAAAGGTACTATTGATACCCTCATTTCTGGAAAGTATTCAACAATTATCATTTACTGAAAAGAGACACTAAATCATTTTTTCTCACAGCTTTGATTTGCTTGTAAGATACTTTCTAAGGCTTAAGGTATGCACACTAACAAGGTAGAGTGAATTGGAAGGTCTCTCCTACAATCCCTTAATAATTTAGGAAGTACAGCAATCCAGAAAGTGGTGATTCATTTCACTGTCACTCTAACTTTCCACAGTCTCATAGGCATTGTATGTTCCTTAACAAATCATGTCCTTCCCTGAGAGAACAATTTTTCATTCAAGTGGAAACATGATTTCATGACATACTTTGTTTTCATGCAGTAGACCTAGGTCACAAAATCACTAATCCTTAAGTTTTAGATCTTTTTAGGATTAAAGAGTTAGACTTTTGAAACTAAATTGTTTAGGCACCTTAAAATAAGTTCTACTTTCCCTAGTAGAAGTTTGTATAACTGCAAATTCGATCCAAAATTTTTTTAACCTTGGTGATAACCATTTTTGGAAGCACTCCTGTAATCATAAAACAAAATCAACAGCTGTCACTGAAAGTTTTATCTGAACAGGCACAGCAGAATTTAAGCCTAATTTTTGAAGTTTAGCCTATTTATTGTTTGTTTTGTTTGTTTTTTGTTTTTTTGTTTTTTTTTTTTTATCAGAAGCGCAGTATTTAAATCTGCTGAGTAAATATCTTTGCAGGAGCTGTAGCTGAAGAGATGTCACGTTTTCTTCAGAACAAAATAAGCCTCTATCATGCTTTAGGTCTGCAGCATGTTCTTAGTTTGACACCAGTCACGCGATTTTTTTAATGCAACCTGCATTAATACTACCCAAAAGAAAAAAAAAATAAAAATTTGTAGCTATAAAATCTCTGTTTGTTGAACAATCACAAGAATGAAAACTGAGTTCCACTCCATGGGCAGTAGGACTAAGATGTAGTTTGCAAGCAGGTGTCAGCTCTCTGCCTCCCAATTTTGCCTCTTCCTCGTTATGAATTAGAAGCACAAGCTGATTTAGATGAGACCAAAGCACTGAATTATGGAAAGGTAACTGTCATGCTGAAGGAGAAACCACGCATTAGAGATATGGTGTTACTCAGATTCTCATCCTGTACCATTTCACTGAATACTTTTGAACACATTTAAACTTTGATTTTTCAAAGGCCCTTTCAACATCAGTTCTTTTTTATCTTTTTGGTCCTGGGAACTTTTGCACTTACTCTATGTTTTTGTGCCTTCTTCTGTGTGAAAGTATTTTAGGGGCATATCACTCATAGCCACATATACTAAAAAAGGATACATTATCTTTCCTTTACATCTGTCTTCCTGAAGCAGCTTCAGTGTCATAACTGATCAGGGACCTTTTTTAGAACAGTATGGTAAACAATTAGGAAATATTGAACTTTTATTTGCAGTGTTTGTGTTCTTCTGTGTTATACTTGCTAAAGGGACTTAACAATGTTGATAGTACTGATTTAGGAGGGCCGAGATTAATTTAAATATAATCTTATTCTAAACAGGGATCCCAAGAGTGGTTTAAAGCTGAGGGAAATTCAGGGTAACTGAGACATTTGGAGAGAAGACAGTTAAGAGTAATTTAAGATTTTAATTTTCCTCTTGGGTAAAATAGCAATATCAAGGAAACAGAAAAGAAAGAGCTAGTAACTGGACTTGTTTTAGTAGGCACTGCATTACACCTGCTGTAATTCAGATATAAACTCCACCCTGAGGAAGACTCATCTTACCTTTTAGTATCTTTTTCAGATTACCTAAAGTATCTCACATTGCATAATGACTTCTAAAAGGAGTCATCAAAGTAGTTTGAAAAATGCATTATAGATTACATAGCCATACACTACAAGCTGGTCCACTGAAAGATTAGCAAATATCCTTCAGGCATCTGTTTTAAAAACACTTTACAGTGAACTGAACCTCTTAGAAAATATATTTTATTTATGGATTATCATGTTTACATGTTTTAAATATTTATGGAACTCATACACCCCTGTGCTCCTTACTGTAGTGCATGATACAAGTGTTTAATGAGAAAGTGTGGACATATTTATATAAAAATAATATCTGGTCTTTCCTTGCAATAAATCTGGATTTCTCTTTTGAGCCAACTGCAGCGATTACACTGATTTTTATCTCTTTCATTCTGCTTTATTTCCTTCACTTAGTCTTTGAATAATTTTGAGATTTTCAGCACCACACAATTATCAAACCAGCATATTGGTTGAAAACAAGCTTTAATATCCTTATAAAATGCCATTCTTAATGTCTATTACTATTTCTCAGGGTACAGAATGGAAGCACGTTGATCTTATTTTCTGAGTACAGGATTCCTTCAGGAACATCTCATATTTTCATATAGTCTGAAAAGCAATCCAAACTAGGCATCCTGGCTTTTCAGTTTGCAGACATACCCAAGCCAATAAACCTAGCTAATTCCTCATTAACCTTTGTGTTGGAGAGGCAGATGTCCAATGAACAGGGAAGAGAAAGAAAGAGTTACACATATACAGAAACTTAATTTTCTAACTATGTTTTGCAACAGCTAGACTACTGAGATGGGCTTAGGAGTGCACGTACATATGAATATTGCAATACAAGCAGAGGATAGTGAGACTGACCCTTTCAGTCTGAGGGGAAAAAGATATGTTTGGAATTAAGCATCATTTCTTCATCAAGAAAGAGAAAGAGAAAATTTTTACTTTTCCTTCATGTATATATTTTGCTCTTTCTAGAAGATGTAATCTAAATATCAGTTAAACTGGCGGCTGAATATTTTTTTGAAAAATTTCTCCAGCTGTGAAGCTTTGCAGTCGCATCATTAGGATTAACTTGTGATCTAAATGCTATCTTGCAGCTCAGCTATCTGCTACTAAATATTGGATGCTTCTCTGTGGAAGCCTTTTTATTACTTGCCTAAATATTTCATTCAGAACACTCATGTGAACAACTGGCTATGAGAGAACACAGAAGTAGCCTGGAAATGTCCAGTGGAAAAAACCCAAACAAAACTGAAATAAAACTGCTGCTGTAGGTCATCATGCAGCCAAAACTTTATAACCCTTTTGATCTTCCAGTGTTTAGAACAAAGTAGATCAAATGAGGAAAAATTGAGGATGGAAGATATCTGAAAAGATCATCTGACAAGACAAGATTGCGCCATGTTGTCTGTTGAATTTAACCTTGTGAGAGGGATGGACCTTATGGATAGCAACTTTGGCAATGTGGACACTTCCCATTGTGGTTTCTCATGAGCAGTATATGGGGAAGAATAGTCTGGAATCAATGTAATTGGTGCAGAATATTATTTGAACCAGTTGGCAAACTTCTTGGAAAGCTCAGTGGAGGATTCCACAAGTCACTATGCTGTCTCCAGCTGCAGAGTTGGAGCAATAGCATGGCATTACCCTGTGCAGTGAAGACAAACACCATGCCTTAACCTCTTCTAGGACAAAGTAAACGTGCACTATCTGATTATTTTTAATCTGTTCAAGCTATTTATGTTGGTAGGTAGCAGATCACTGTCCATCCATTCAGTTCTAGCCAACTTAAGCATCAGATAGAACTATTGATAGTCTAAGACATTGTTTTTACAGACAAAATGAATTATCCCTCCACAGAAGGATACTTCCACAGAAGTAAATAAGACTTCATTGACCAGGAAGGAAAGGAAGTCCTCATTCACAGGTATTTTCAGAGTCGAACCTTTTTTCTCATTTACCTTTATTAATGAAGTTTACCTTACTAATATAATTTTGTTGTCTGGCCTGTAACCCTACCTTTATTTATTAGCTATTCTCTTCCATAATCATTTTGAGTTATTGCTCTTTTTAGGGCTACTTGCACACACAGAAGATAACAAAATAACCATTTGTACTTCTACCACTTGAAAAAAAATGGTGACTGATACAATGCTGTGTAAATTCAGATCCATACAGTTGAAATTCTGCTATGCCTTGGCCTGAAAACTTGACCTATGAAATAGACACAGCAAAATTAATTTGCTTCAAAGATAACTGCAGTAAACAAGCACAGTGGCCTTTCAAATTTTGTTACATGCACCTATTATCTGTTTAATTTGGTTTCAGAAGTGTTGGATATGTGCAAGTGTAAACGAGACCGTTAAAATACTCAAAGGTTTTAAGTATTGTACTTACACAGGCTACTTATTATCCACATTTTGATTCTTTCTCTGAATCATCACCACCAACAATAATAATAGCAGCAGTTTTAATAATCTGGCTGGGAATAATTCTTTGGTGTTGTTTGTGTGGTTAATTGTGAGAACATAAAATAAATCCTACTTCTGGCATATCTGCCAGCAGTGTCTGTTTACTTCTGAAGCTGTGAATACACTTTGGATCTGTCAAGCAGTTGCCTTGGAGAATATGTTTTACATAAACAGTGAGGGAAAATTGGTCTGAATGGCATGAAAAGAGACTTAACCTTTGTTTATTGAAAAACAGATGGGTCAATAACAGGTTATGGTCGGGATTGTGTTTTACTCATTATTTTTATTCAATCCAAAAAGCTGAAAAAGTCTGAGATGCTGTACCGTTCAGTGTGCCTTAAGTTAGAGCTTATTCCATGCAGAATCAGGGAAAGAAGGTACTCTGAGGTAGAAATAACCTTCTGAATCTCTGCCTCGTTCTCCTGGGGGAGGGAGCAAGCACTGTGTGTGGCTGAGCTGCTGGCTGGGGTTAACCTGCAGCAGTTGGCCAACATTTTCAGCACATAGCCAGAAAACTGCTTGATAGTCCCTCCACTACCTGTCTGTTAGCTCCACTTAGGAAGCTGACTTGATTTTTCCTGTTGTGAATTTGACAGTAGGTATGCAGGAGAGAAATGGTTTGAGTCAGAGCCACCAGATGGGAAGGGAGATCTTCAGGACATTCAAAATAAGACAGAAGTGAGGATCTGAAGCACAGTGTTGAGATAACACTGGATGTTATCCATCTAAATTACATTTCATCACATTGATTCAATTGCAAGCCACCTCCAGTTTCCAGCTGGATACAAATATTTTCAGTGTTGGTATTGTTTCACCATCTAAATTAAATTCCGTTTGAAACTTTTTTCGTCTATTGATTTTTTTTCTGTTATGACAAATCAATGACAGGCTACATTACATTTTCATCTCCTAGAAAAACAGGTTTCTCTCCAGGAGGCTCTTTATCCTTTGGCTTAGGTCTCTTTCTGTTACAAATAACCCCTTCTAGCAAGTTGCAGTGCGTGGTCTGTATTCATCGGACAAAGCACCTTCTCCTTTTAGCAGAATCCAATTTAGGTTTTACCTGGCTCACAAGATGAATAACACTCCCAGGGGTAAAACCTCCTTGGTCTAAATAGTTAGGTACAGCCAGTCATATGTTAGCTCGGTCTCTGCTCTCAATTGGTGGGATGCAAGCCAGATTGCATGTGAAGGTCCTTCAGTCACGTTAGTGCTTGGCTGTCCTCACACTACCAACTCTTATCTCTTGGCTCGGCATCCACACTGACCTCTCCATAGGGCTCCATACCAACACAGACCTACATCTGTTACCCTGCAGTGGTCAATGTGGTGGTGCCCTCTGGACCAACTCAGGGACACATTCTTTCCATTCCTTATTATGCCATTTATACAGAATTCCTTATGTCCTCTTTGAGACTGGTGCATATCACTGTCTGCAAGGGAATGTATGCGAGTTGAAAAACTCAGAGACTGCTGATAACTACCCATCTGTTCACAGTTAAATCTTACTGGCACTTAAAGGGGAAAAAAAAGCAGCACACAGAAATATTACTTCTGTTTCCACTTTGTCTTCCACACAGAAGGCTTTACAGGGGTCTCTCTCTCTCTAGTTTATAATGTGCAAATGGACTGTACAAGGCTGAGTGTACCTGAACTACCTGTTACTCACAATAGGATGTGTCAGCATGAACAGGAAGGTCTTTCTGTGTTTGCTTGACGTATTACCTCTCTTATAGCAAAATATCTGTTTACAAAAAAAAAAAAAAAAAAAAAAAAAAAAAAAATCTGGTAAAAGAGGGAGACCAAATTGGCACACATATTTTACAGAGGCCTAATACTATGTTTGGAATTGTCGACTGTAATCAAGATTCTGTTTAGCAGTGACCTCCTGAGGATGATAAAGAGGTGCCCTGATTTAAACTGATTACTGCTAATTCTTTGTGACCATATGTGGGGTGATTTTGAAATAAAATGCATAATACACAAACTCCTTGACTCCTAGTATAGAAAGAAAAGGAGAAAATGTTACATAAGGGGAAATTCTTGTAATTGAGCTCTTGTGGCTTTCTCATGTTTTGTCAAAAATTAGTCAAGGAAAATAGGGAGAAAAAATGCTCATCCTACAGCAATAGCTGTTTTATCTGGAGAAAATCACATTCTTTCTCCTTGAATGAATTCCTGTATCTTGTGCTCTAATCCAAACACTGATTAACAATGTTCTAGCTCTTTGTTTATTTGTTGCTTTTTGGCAGACATTGTGGCTTTCATACTTTGTTCCTTAATTACTTGTCATTTCACCTCCTTGATTGTTTTCAAGACTCTCTCAGCACAGCTTCCACAAAAGATTCACTTTCACAGTGTCTTGTAAAGCATTATTTATATATTTGTTGCCAGGCAATGTGGCCCCTTTACAAAGCCTTTCTCTTGTACCAGAAATAAAGCTGGCTGCAGAAACATAGAAAATATTTCTTTTATTCCATGAATGTACTTTGAAAAGAGCTCTTCTACTGCTAGGCACTAGGTTCCCTAATTTTGGCCTCTTTTGAGACTCAGAATTCCAGTAATGTGAAAGGTATCCTTCCTTCTGAAGATGAAAGGGGCCCTTGAGAAATAACCCAGCAGAACAATAGTTCTGTATCACACTATCACACTCAAGTGTAAACTATACAAAAGACGGGTTCAGTCCTTGTAAAGCTGGTTAAGGATCACAGAAGATGGGCTTTTATGGCACAAGCATTATCCTCACCATGTCTCTGTGCAGTTTGTTGAGATATGTTGTTATGAAAGGAGATGCTCAGGTGTAGCAGGAGGTGTATGCTAGTCTTGGAAGAGTGGAACCTTGCCAAAACCAAAAGCTGTTGTCCTCTTTCTCATCCCATTTACAATAGCAGGAGGAGAAAGAGCACCATCCCTTTGGTGATGTCCTGCAGCACTTAGGCCATGCCTGCATCTCTTCTTGTCCTACAATAGCAGCATGATCTTGCCCAGTTCCCTTTCTCATCTTTCACAGAAAGAGAGTAGAGAAAAGAGAGGGGTGGCTTGCAAAGTTCATTCTTCTGGTGATCAAATGTGTCAGCAGGATGTGAGAACAGCATGTTAAAGGCAGGGGTCCTTTACTGCAACAGAACAGAGAAGAGAAATCCAGTGGTGGGGATTTCTTCCCTATACGTTACCCAAAGGAACTCTGTTGTGTCCTCCCATTTCTCTCTCTTTTCCCAAGACACCAGCATTTGCTTTGTTGTTGGGAAAAGCTGCAGACATAACCAACAGTGTTGCAATGGCCAAAAAACTCATCGGGATCACTGGAAAAATGAAGAGAGAAAAATTAATTTTCTGTGGTATAACCCAATCTGCAAGAAAATTTTCCCAATCAGTGAGGTATAGCTGGAGGATGATGCCCACTCATCAAGCCTTTAAAATGAATGGAAGTATCTGATTCAGTTGGAGCTGGAGCATAGGTAAGTGCATTAGGGATCATATCTCTTAAGTGAAGTGTCTGGCCCCACTTGCCTAAAGAAGCCATTCTCTTCAAACGTCCCTGCTCTTTCCTTCCTGAATGCTCTGTGCAAGCATAATGCTCAGATCTGTATTAGGTTGTGAGTGCTATTGAAATGAGAAAATTTATTTTCACAGTAAAGGATTATTATTAAAAATAACAAAGCAGCCTTAGCATTATAAATTAGAGAAGTGTTGAACCTGTTGACATAATTTCGAATCAATCTGTTAGTGTTAAACTTCACATATCCTTCCTGTGATTTTCTCAGAACAGTTTTCACTGAAAAAGAAGAGATGGCTCCAGGTTAGGTTGTGTTCAAATGACTGACCTAAAGAGTGTGAAGATTTTGCTAATGTCTGAATAAATAATTCAAACAGTGGGCATGAAAGTAACAGTGGTCTCTTCACTCCTTTGCTTCTCTTTGTGAAGAAAAAGAAAAACAATGTGGAAAAAGTGTTCTCTGATGATCTCTCTAGGTGAGAGAGCAAATCATGATACTAGAATCAATTTCATGCTTTATCATTTCTAAAGCTCTGCATTCAAATAAACATGTCCTTCAATTTAGGAATTGATTGATGCTTTCCACTGACTACAAGACTGGAGATGTTGATAAAAGAAGTACATATTTTTCTCCTTATTCAAAATATTGTCACGTGATACAGTGAAATCTAATTATACTTATTACTTAACTAAGACAGATTTCATGCATTGTATCAAGCTTCTGACTTCAGGGGAGAGTGGCCTTTCTTGCATGGATATGTGTTGCAATGGCATCTCTGAACACAAGCAGGAAGCAGAAATAAATAAAGACAGAGCTTTTGGCTCAGTTCTTGGGTAAACCACGTAACATTAACACCCCTGAGCTAAGCCTGAGAGACCAGCGGGCTAAAACTGATCTCCATTTATCACAGAGATTCTCACAGAACTTTTTCAACAATGCATCGAGGCTCATTAGTCACCTCAGAAATAATATTACTCCTCCTTTGCCTACTAATATTGAATTCTATCACAGCTAGAGCTGTCATGAGGTTATACCTACCAGTTTTACTGTATTGTTTCATTTTGTGTATTTCTTTTGCTGCCGAGTAAAAATATGCTCGTTTTTTATCAATTACACAGATGCATTTCCTTGGGGCAAATGAAAAATAAAATTTCATCCAGAAACAAAAGGAGATAGCAGAGATACAAATGTTGTGCAAACTTGGAGATGAGCAGAACATGAGGTTTATTGCAGGAAAAGTTAATACTTTTTGCTACCTTCAAACAGTGCTTGAGTCCCTCTCATCAATAAAATGTCTAATACCTGGCACTAAGAGCTAGGAGCAGTCACATCACTAGGCTAAAGGTGAGCCACCCTAATCTCTTGCTGATTTACCAAACAGCCAAATTCATCATTTTCTTGTCATTCTGCTGTTTAACAGCACGCCAAGGTATGTGAAGAAGCAGAATTGGCTGCACTTTAGGAGTCCATCAGGATGTATTGAGGGGAAATGTCACCTATTTTTCTTGTGTCCTTCTCTTGTCAAAACTGTAGTAATGCTGTCTTTTAAGGGACTGAAGAATTATAGCAGACTCAGTGTCTAAGCTTAGCTTTCCATACTGACTGTCAAAGATATTTCCCAAATGAGCTCTATTTGCATCCACAGAGCTATCAGGTTATGTATGTTTACCAAAGTATGTATTTAGTAGATCTAGCATTGCTGATTCTCAGTAGAGGTAAGACAGGCAGAAAGAACCACAAGGTTCAGTTTTGGTCCTGGAATTCATTTTCTCTGTAAACCATCTCTATATGTCCTATACATTCCCTGGCTTTTCTCTCAGTTCAGTTATGGTTTTCATCAGGGCAAATGGATGAACACCCAAGTGAACTGATGCTGGGAAGTGGTTCTGCTGTCAGACTGAAATGAAACAGGACCCCCAGCAACCCATTATAAAGGTCAGGAGCAGTAGCTATAGTAGGCAACAGGCATGTAGGGCCTATTTGGGAAGCACTGGAAGTAGGTTGCTTTGGCTACTGGTAAACTGATACGTGTATTCAAGCAGAGGTCATGGTAATATGTAATAACTATATTTTATTTATATAACCATATTTTTTATATGGCCTGTAGCACACCATTTCAAATATAGACACAGGTCTCATTATTTTCTCTGCCCTGCATCCCTGAAGGATATTGGCAGGGATCATACTGGACAGGGGAAGGAAGTTTTACATACTTGAATTCCCACAACTGCATGTCCAAAGTAGCATAAGTGGAATCCTGCTGCTACTGAATTTATCCCTTTGATTTCTTTTAAGCAGAGATTTTATAGCTGATGAAACAAAGTTGCTACAAAACATACATAGTAAAGCTCTTTCCTGATTTATGTTTTTGTATTAAAAAAAAAAAAAAGGAAAAAAAGAGATGACTAACATTACAGCAGACAAGTAGAATGGTAAACTGATAAGCAAGAATACTTATAAGAAATTCTTATTCGAACTTGCTTAGCCACAGCCTTTTTGTCAAACATTTATGCATCTGATATTAAGAGATACTCCTTTCTTGTATAAAAAGGGGAATAGAAAAAGAAATGTCCTTAAAAATTAAAGTTATAAGCAGAACAAATAGTGATAAGAAAACATATTAATAATTTGTAAATTGTAAAATTGTAAAATTGTAAATTGTAAAAAAATTACTGAAAGTGAAATGTCTTTAAATTTTGGGTTGATAGCTAAGTAAATAGAATTCCCTCAGGATGAATTATTTGCCATTATCAATGTATTTGATTAGTTTGGATAAAAATCACTGATGACACATGCATCAAGCCATCCACATTTTCAGAATGAATCATTTCCTGTTGGCATTATTGTCTATTATGTCAAAGTAATTCAAATACATATCTGAAAAACTGAGAGTGACATGTACACAAACCCCCAAACTCTGACTTTTGCCATTTCTGGTTAATCAAACCTCTATGATTTTCCTCATCCTGACTTGGTTGATAAGAAATCCCTTACCATTTCTTATGGCAAAGTGCATTATTGCCAAAGATTTTTTGCCATCACTATGTCTAATAAAACTATTTTTCTATGATCCCCTTCTGTTAACCAGGCTTCAACCTATGTGCACTCCTTTATCTCTCAGCTACAGCTGCCAAAAACTTCCTTTTTGCATTCCTAATATATTCTGCCCATTTCTACAAAGAGCTGCATTTGTAGCTTTCTCTACCTTTTTCTATTTCTCCTTTGTTTTTTTTTTTTTTTCCTCTAATGCACCACAAATCTTCAGTCAGACAGGGTGTGAATTCTTATTTACAAAACGGTTCCATCATAGCACCTCAGAGGAAATGAAAATCTGGCTCTGAATGCACTCCAACGAGAGACATAGCTATGCTGCATATCTTATGGTGTTTATAGAATAGGGAATTATACCAAGAAAGAGACTCTTCTCTGTAGGTGCATATACTTGTCTAAGTCCTTCGGTACACACCACCAGCAAGATGATTGCTGCAAAATAGCATCATCCCCTTGAGTTTTGAAAGGTCAATTCTCTCAAGATGCTCAATCCCCATGGGCAGCGTTCCTGATGGGGAAATCTGACTGTTTCATCCTGCTAAAGGTTTTGATTGCACTCATTTCAGTGGAGAGTGAATAGATGTCAGCATTTCTTGGAAAGAAATTTTACCTGCTGCCATGTGTGGAAGCAAAAGAGTCACTCCATGGAAATCAGATATAAAATTCTCCCTTGTTTCAAGAGGAAGTCACACATCCTCTGTGGGCTTGCTGACCACTCATTATGAAATATTGGATTTTATGTTAACAGATAAAAAGTTCTTATATTACGTAATTGTGTTTGAGATCACTGGATATCTACATAAGATTTTTGGAACAAAGAAAGTCTCCTAAAACCTCAGCAAAGAGAAGTGTGATGATGTTTGAAGAACTACGAAGCACATTCCTGAGAGAAAGATGTATTTTTCAGCTAAGCTTCATAGAGAATGTCAAAGAAACATACGGTACCCTCTTCTACTGCTTTCAGGCAACATTGAAAAAACATCATTACATTATTATAAGCTAGAAAGAAACTTGAAAATTTCCTTGGAAAGGAATGTTTTGATGTGACTTCCTTAATGAAAGGCAAAGTAGGATATTAATTCACCCTTGAGAAGGGGTTTTCACAAGGGAAACATGTTTCTGTGCACTGGGGCAAGAGTGCTCAAGGCACAGCATGTGAGGAAAGACAACCCATCTGATCTCAGTGAGGAACAGCTAGGAAAGATGCTTGTAGGAACTTCCTACATCATTAATACCTCCTTGTGGATGTCTTCGGTGTGCTGGCACATCAAGTCTTTTAGAGGGAATGGAGTATTCTTGTTTCCTGTGACTACATCACAGGACTTGCTAGCCCTGTTCTTTAGAGGCTGATGACTAATTTTTAAAGAAGCACCTAGAAATGCAATGTAAGCCTTTAGGAAAGTATGTGATTTAATGGTTAGCGAGTGAGATGGTGATTTCCCTCCCTGGGACACTTTGCCTGTTGTTGTGCTAGTCAGTCAGAGAGAAGGAGGTACAGGGGGACTTATTTTGGAAGAAGGACACTAGAGGCTGCTTAAGATAAGTCTTCATATGTGAAATGTCAAACTGTCACAGAGAAGAAGACAAATAAATCATTATTTTTAGAGGCTAAGAAAGTAAATCCCATCATGAATCAGGACAGAGTTGGATGCTCTCTAAACACTAAGAAAAAGCATCGTTTGTTTATTGCAATCACCATATTAAAACTGGATGAATTCTGTCAGTATCTAGAGCCGTGGAAAGATTCCATCTCCCTGGTTTTGTATGATGGCTTCCACAGGTGTATTCATGAACTCCAGCCGTGATGCCACAGTATCTCAAACAGTCTGTGCATTAATGTCTGCTAGTACAGCAATTGCCTGAGCAGGATGGAATACAGGAAGATAAGAGACTCTGAACTGATAATTTGTTGCAGATAGAGGCTATGAAATGTTAATTACAGGACGAGCAAAACATTCTCTTTTATGTTATCACTTTTGTCTGGGTGGCCCAGTGAGATAAAATAGTCTTCTAAATTCAAATTAGTCAAACTAAAGCTGGACTTACATAGCATATCAGTGACTTAATGAGAGAGAAATGAGCTGATTCAGATAAAAAGCATGACACTCCTAATCTGTTTATGCACTGGAACAGATGGCAAGGACACATTTGATTTTACCTACAAAATCTCCAACCACATTCTTCCCCTGCTCCCTGGGTACTCTTTGCTGGTCTCTGTCTGCTTTAACACTGCAGCAAACACACAATAGGACTGTGTTTAACTTGTCAGTCAGGGCATTCAGGGGAACTATTGAAATTCAGCCAGGTACTAATTCCCATGTTTTAGCAGAAGTCATTATAACCTGTTACATTTGAAGGGCATTTCTGCTTTTGGCTGTGATAGGTGGACTAATGTCAGCTTATTTCATGTCAAGAGAAATGTCAGTGCATCAAGCAAAGCATTAGATTGTGCCATTCAGTTAAAATAACCATGAGGTTCTTCTGCTACACACCTTGCAGCAAGATATTTCTGGAGAGTACATATATGAGAAATAGGACATACAAGGAGTTAAAACTTTACTTTTCTAGCACTTCTATTATCAAAGCAAGTTTCAGCCTCTTTTCTGACTGATGACACATAAATCAACCTCTGACTGTTAGTGTGACCTGACCGAAAGCTCAGTTTGTGTTTATCACAGGACAATTTGGATGGGGCTTTGAGCAACCTGGTCTAGTGGGAGGTGACCCTGCTCATAGAAGGGGTGTGGAATGAGAAGATCTCTAAGGTCCCTTCCAACTCAAAGCATTCTATGATTTTATGAATCAAAACACTTAGTGCCCTCATTAATATCAGCTATGTGATGGCATTTCTTATGAATTATGCTTCATAAGTCATTAATATTCCAACATACTAGTATTTTATTTTGTTTTATTAAAAAGAAGGGCCAAATGGGGTGACTGCTGATGAAAGTGGTTCCTTATGTGGCTGCAAAAGTAAATCTGAGCTCATATTTTTGCCATTTAATGTAACTTTAGCTAGCTGTGCCATCCAGTATCAACATCATGTGTGCCATCATCAAACTGAATGAATAAGACCTTATATTATATATTTGAAGGGCTGGAGAAATAATACAGCAAGTGCTTGGCATATGTGAGGACTCCTTAAGCCATGAGAAGACAAAGTATCCATAGATATGGGGTTATCTGAGGAGCTCTGAGACAGAGCACAGTTAGAGTCTCTAGAAACAAATGCCTCCCAAGTTAGTCTTTTGATTTCAAGCCCTCTGTTCATGGGTTCTGTCAAATTGTGATAAACTATTTATGTTCCTTGAAAATTTAAGCTCGATTTGTTTGGTTTTGGATCAGTGGATTCCCTGCCTGTTCTGGCTAAAATGGTATCTTTTCATTTCTGCATGCCCTTCACATGCCCTTTCACACTGAGCTGGTTTCTCCTGTTCCTATTACCTGTAAAGATGTCTTCCAAATGCTGCATATTCCTTTTAGCATTCCAGTCAGTCTGTGAACCTGCATCTGTAGCCCATTTCATTCAAATTACCCTAGAATTACCTTATGATATGTTCATTTTAAGTGTCATAGCTTTGTGTGTATCTTCCTCTAATTAGGTTGCCTCACTCTCAATTAGAAACAACAGAACATGTGTTCAGAATGTTCTAGGGCATTAAAGTGATTAATGGCTGAAAACAAAGTGTACCGGCCCTAAACAAAAATCTTCCTTTCAATAATCCGTTTTGAAAGTGGATGAAAAATGTTTTTCTTCCTACTGTAGTGTTTGATCTATTCAAGCAATAGATATTAAAATTTCAATGATAAAGCATTTTTAGGGGTTTTCTCCTTCTGATCAGTTATCTGAGGAGATTTATTAAAAGCTCTCCACAATATCTTAAATTCATTAATTAGAAAATAATGGTGAAAATAATGAATGATTAAGGTTGGTTTTTTTTACAAAAAGGTTAATTAGGCCCTGATTCATTCCCAGTTGAGTCAACAGACTGTTAGAATAACAAATCCTCAACTCCCATTTCCTGAGGACAGAGATAATAACCTGCAGTAGAGGTGGGATTTAGAAAGCTAAAGTGATGTCTCTGCTACCTTAGTGTTTGCAGGTAACCTACAGAGGCACCTAATTCTGAAGGTGTTTTTCTAGCAGTTTCCACCTCATAGATTCCTCATGTGGAGATATAATTCTCTAGTAGTTTGTGCAAAACCTCTCCAGACCTCCACAGATCCTGCTCTGTTATCCTGTCACCTCGCTGTAAGACAGGACAGTGCTGTGTCACAACATCCAAGTGTTTGTGTGTTTTGCAGCTGACTGAGAAGTCATCTGTCATGGATCCTCAGTCAGGAGTATAAATAATAAAGGCAGAAAAAGACAACACTACCGCTGTGATTGACAGTGAGTATGAAATCTTCTTCTTCCAAACAGTGAGAGAGTTGTCTGGAATTTGAAGACTTGACTTTGCTCACTGTACTGCAGAAGGCAGGTGTTTTAGCTTTGGAAGTGTGCATGGATGGTATTACCTTGGAAAATGAAATCTCTCAGAATGCCTCATCTTGAGAGGTAAAGAACAGGCAATAATGCAGTGAAAGAGAGAATAGTGGGAACAGCAATTCAAAGAAAAAAAGACACCCAAGATATATTCTACTGTGGTTTAAGTATCAAAATATTAAGATATACTCAAGAAATCAAGTGCAGAAAATTTTATCTCTCAAGATCAGAGCAAAAGGGTATTGAGGAACATGGAATGGCAAAAAGAAGAAAACCTTAATAGAGCTATTTTCATTCCCTGGCTGAAAACGCTTGTTAGAGAAAATGGAAGACTTGGCAGAAACGTGAAGTAATTTGAAAGTCTTCCATGTGTGTTGACACACACTGAGACCCATGGCAGCCTTTGGACCAACACACATAGTCAGAACTTCAAGGATTTTGTAAGGGAGCTAAGGGGAACATGAGTCTAAAATGAAAGAAGCAGAAAACAGTAGAGATGACCTACAGAAATTATGTGAAGTGGGAGACATCAGTTTTAAGGAAAATCTGGGAGGGGATCTGGCAGAAAGTGGGGAAAGAAAAATAATTTTGTTAGCTAAAAGCTAACAATGAGCTGGAGCAGACAGGAGTTTTACTGTAGGGATAAGGAGTCAAATTTGAATTCAGAATTGGAGCAATGCAAGTATGAAGGAAAAAATAAGGAAAATCCATAAGAGGAGCCCAAGACATGTTTTCAGGTTCATAAGTTCTCTTTGGGAAGCAGTAAAATTGGCATTACTGAAGTTTAATATGAAGATTTATTTGAGTTGAGTTTCATTTAAAGTCTGATTTTGTTATTATTATTGTAAGCATCACTATCATCATAATATTTGTCACTATCATGTTTATTTCTTGAAAACCCACCAGAGCAAGCAAATTTCAGAATAATTTCATATTCTGGTGAAATGAGAAAAATAGGATGTGTCTCAGATACGTAGCAATCTATCACTGTACTGTTGCATTTTGGCAACATAAAATGGTAGTTATTTCTTTCTCCTAAGAGTTTACCTCTTAAACAGACAGCAAGTACATGGAAAAATCAAACAGACAAACAGGATGAAAAATGTGCTACCATGGCACATTAGTTTCACTCATTTTCCCTAAGAAAGGTGAAGGCAAAATGGAAGGAAAGGGTATAGGATACAATAGTTGGAGTGAATCGGCTGAGAGAGACCTTATTTCATCACTTTCACAGGGGAAGAGTACAACACAGTTTCTTTCCAGAACAGGCACTTCCTTCAAATTAATTAATTTTGCAGAGTCACGAGAAGTAAACATTAAAAGTGATAAGGAGGAAATCAGAGACAGTAAAAAGCTGAGCTAAAGTGTCTGATAATTCAGGTACATACTCCCAGCATGGCATCATTTATGTTTCAACAAATTAGCATGTCCAAAGTAATTATTTCTTAGTTAAAAATTTCTATCCAGCTCTACTTTTATCACATAAACAAGTAGAAATGTTTTTTCTCTCTTTAGTACCTTAGATGTATACTATCAACCAGAAAAAAAAAAAAAAAAAGAAAAAACAACCAACCAAAAATAATAAAAAAACCCCCCACTTCAGAGGGCTGGATGAACATCATGGCATTGGCTAAAGATGGCATGGTTCTTAACCTTATTTGATAAATAAGCTGTAAGCTTGAAATCTGTTACAGGTTGAATGAGGACTAATCTGACATGAGGTTGAACTTTCAAGGAATGAAATCATAACAGTGCAGTTAAGGTCAGGCACCATAATGCTGCATTAGAACTGGTGTGGTTTATATTGATGACTAGGAAACCAATACGACATCCAAGCTGCTGCAGTGTGTGGACCACACAGAGTGTCCCTGGGAGGAGTGAGGACTGAGAGGGAGCAGCCCATTGTCCTCCTGCTCGGGAATGTAGCTGAAATTCTCGGTTGACAGATGCAGTGGGTAGGGCCAAAGAGTGACTGAAGCAAGCTTTCTGCAAAAAGAAGAGAAATGTATGCTGGAGCCTTCTTTGCAGTGCTCCCTGTTTCCAAGATGACCTTGAGCTGTACCTACTCCCTTTGTGACGCTGAGCAGAGGCACAGCCTCCACTCTGACAGAAATAGTAGCATAGCTGTGAAAACAGATCACTCCATGTATTTCCTGTTACATAAGATGGATACAGAAACAATCTTTACTCTCTCTTTTCCTCGTCTACTCTCAAACAAAAAAATTCTCCAGGAGCTTCCCATGCCATCTCCATTCCCCTGTCCATACTGTTAATAGTGCAGACTAGAGAAATGAACCATAAAGGCAATACTTTACCCAGAAAATTGCAATGTAGATGAAAAACAATTCAATCTATTGAATTTATCAAATAAGCACTGCGAGGTTACTTGCCTACAGTGTGTCTGTATCTTCATGTGGGGAAAACACTCTCAACATTGAAGGGTTTTCTGCAGAAAAACACAGTCAGAACGTGTTGCCAGAACCTGAAGTCAGACACATAAGTGTTATAAACTAAGGACATATTTTAATGAAAAAGTTATTAATTGTTGAAATAGACTATCCAGAAAAGTTATAGATGATTCATATTTGCACTTCTTGAGGCCAGGATATGATTCCTCTGTGAAAGGCACAATTTCACTGTATGCAGTCTCAACATAGGGATGGCTAATGAAGTTTAACAACCTGAAATATGCTGAGGATTAGAGTAAATTGTTCCTTAAGACATTTATGAGTCTGAGAATCAGCACACAAGTTACTCTGGTATATATAACAGCAGGATAGCTACACAAAAATTTTATGTTCAACGTTGTATTTTGCATTAATAGGCTATTATTTTTATTTTTTAAATTTGTTTTTAAATTGGACCTGAAAAAAAACCAAACCAAAACTAAACACCCTTGTGAATGTTCAGTGAACAGTGTAATTTTTCAGTTTTCCCTTGAATTAGCATTTCCCATGTAAGACCTGACTCATATCACCTGAGAGTCACAGACCCTGCGAACACACACACATTCTTGTAGTCCCAGTTCTCCAGATAGAGGGACTGGGAATATTGAGAACTGTGGCTCCAACTCACTTTCCTAAAGCCCCCTTGGCTCCCAAGACTTTCAGGATGTGTCTCTACAAGGTCTATAGCATCCAGTGAGCAATCCTCATAAGATCTCTTGTAGCATACCTTGTGTACAGCAAAGGTTACCTTGAATGAAGACATCTTGGAGTCAAAGACTTGACATTTCCTTGATAAACTGTTTCCACAGAAATTTTATGGGCATCTTTAGAGCTAAGAGATTTAAAATAAAAATCTAGTGTTCAAGTTCCTATGATTTTATTTTTCTTGAGAACAACCATATCTCAAATTATAAAGAAAGCAGCTAATGCAGCATGTTTGTTCCCAGCTCAGAATGTGTTCTGTAGCTCAAAAATACCATGTAATGAAAGGAACACTTGATGTAGCTGTTGCCATAGTAACAAGACATGTTTACACAGAAGCAGAGATAGAGAGTAGTATGCATGAGTGGGGCTGCAGGAGCTGGATGAAGTACTGGAACTGCTCAATTTCTGCACATCTCTTTGTTCTGGATTTCCTTCTGGATTTATTTTGTGCAGGGGAGATTTGTGTACAAACGTTGGCTGTGTGGAGCTATAGAAGAGCATAAAATAGTCCACAACAAATTCTAGAGAAAAGTTATAATTACTACACCTCAAGATTTCTGCTTTTTGCCGTGTTAAAAAGCATCAGCAATCACTCACTCTCCTATTTCCCACCATCAGCACCATCTCCAAGAGCACTCAGACTCACTGCCAGAAGTGCTGATGTCTCTTTGGGTGCCACAGTCAGAGATCAGATTCTCAAAAGCTCTTCGTGTCAAACCATGACATACTTTGAAAAGGTGTCCATAATTGACTGACTGAAATCTATAGAACAGGGCTTATGTAAAAGTTAGCCAACTTTCCCTTTTTTAGCAAGTTACTTTTGCAAAACTATTTCTATATGTGTGGAAAAATCAGCGTATCCTTACCCTGACTTTTTCTGGTGGCAAGATTAAGTGGTCCACTTCTAACAGATTTTTCCCCCACTGAAATATCCTTAAAAATCTCCACTGCTGTGTCCTCTATTGCTGCCTAAGACAACTCAGTGTTTCATTATTAGAAAATGTTCCTCAAAAACAGAGCCTAATCTTCCTGACTTCTCCCTAATTGTCCTGTATTTAGAAGATACTCAGTATCTTTATCAACATATAACACATATAATGTGTTTATCAACATATAACACAGAACCATACTATGTTTAAAATAAGGAATCATACTATTTTCAGATATCTTCAAGTGGTTCTTGATTCTCCTATTTTCTTTCCTCTGATCTTTTCCTGCTCAGCTCAATCAACATTTATCTGCATGGGCAGTATCCAAGGTCAGGCATTTTGCTGTAGCTGAGCATGAGTAGAAAGAATAATGTGATTGCTTCTGCATGTCTACATTCATGTTTCCACTTCTCCATACAGACAACAATTCTTTATCAGTAGCATGAATAAGTCACTCTCAGCTTGTGATTTACTAGAGACAATAAGCCACCTCCTTCTATCAGCCAGTGATTTCCAATCCTCAGATGAGATGGCTGACTATTCCCACCAAACTGAAGGTCTTTGCCCTCGTCTCCATCAAAGAACATCATGTTTACTTCTTTTTGTTGTCAGTTGAACCTCACCAGCTCTGATTTCTCAGAATATTTCATACCTTGATCCATACACCTTCCACTTAAAAATTTTGTACTTTTCTTGTCAAGAACAAACATGTCAGGACACCCTTTGAATGAATAATCCACTAAATACCTCTAAATACTACAACCTCCCCAGCATGACCAGCTATTGTTTCTCTACCTGGCTGAATAATAGAGCAGGACTTTCCTTCATTTTGCTCTTATTAGTCCTACTAGGGAATTTATTGGTACTCTGCATTTCCTCTGTTGATATTGGCTCCTTTGTCAACTATTAAGATACTATTATCGCAATAGTCAAAAAACACTACTCTTTTTAAAGCAAAACATTTTAGCATTCAATTGCTTCTGTTATTAATCATCTAACTGCACCTTTAGTACTTGTTGATCTCCTTTATAAGGTCTTGGTGCAGGGTATGTTGTTTTTTCTCAAGGGGAACACTCTGTCTCTGCCACTGATACACAGCTCTGGGCTGCAATGACCCAGCTCTAATTGAGATTGTCTCAGCAGGCCTAAGTGCTGTTTTGCACTTCTGTCCTTTCCAGAAGCAGAAAAATATTGTTAATAAACTGACCAGACAGCCTTCTTAGAGCCAATTATTATTTATTTTGATCCAATGCTTTTCAGAGAAAATCTCTCTATGCAATAAGCTGTCTACTAATATGTTTAGCTCAGTGATTGTCTAAACTTGGTGATATTGATAGGTCTAGGCTTCCAACAGACCCACTCAAAGATCTGGGCACAGTAATGGGTTCCTTTAGCTCAAGGATAACTCCTTCAACTTGGGGATAGAGACAAGTATGTTTTACAGAAAAACATATCTTGATGTCATCCTCTTCTCCAGGGGTAAGAATACTTTACAAATATTTTTTATAACTTTTGATTCACCTTTTCCCACCACTAGCAAAATGGTTTTCTAATTTTGGGAGATGCAGTGCAGAAAGAAGCTGTTGCCATGGATCCCCTCCCTCTCCTTCCCTTCCTACTGTGTTCATTTGGAAGCAGTTTATCCACATCCAGCTGTTGCTTTCTTGCTTGATTTTTTCAAGTGGTCTTCTATTAAGCAAAATCAACACATTATTTGTAGGATATGTATCTCATGGTCAAAATTGCATACTAGGATCTCTCATCACTGCATCATACTTATTCAGCTTGCAGTCTTACATCAGTATGAGATTAATTGCAATGACAGTAGGTTTCTTTCTCCAGGGAATTCACTGCAGCTCTTCCAGAAAAATTCTTCCCTATCTTGCCTAAAATGTGTTTATGCAGGCTATTGAGAAACTGAATTTTTCTTCCTTCTCATTCTGCATATACACTTTCCAAACTGCCTTTTCAGGTAGCCCTGGCATCTCAACAGAAAGGGAAAAGGTCACATAGGAATATTATCAGTCAGCGGTTTGAAGGAGGAGGAAGCTTCTTCAAAGATTTAATATCACTTATGTGACTCTTAGAAGAAAATTATTATAATTTATTGTTCAAAGAAGAACTGTAGCATGCGTGGTGAAAAGGTAATTCAAATGTTTATGGTTGTTATAATCACATATAAAGAAAAAAAAATCAACGCATCTAAGCAGATACATGATATCAAATACTCTACTGGAATTGTAGTTACCGTCTGTACCCAAATGCCGGCTGTACACTGAGACACAAAGTGTGAGGCCCTGTGTGATTGCACTTTCTGAGGAACCCAGAGCTGTTGGTATAGCTGTGCAAGAATCATTACAGGTGTGGCTCTAAGTGCAAGGCCAGAATAGGGAGTAGACGATTACTGGATTATTACATAAAGCACACTTTTTGGTTTGGGGATAAATCATCTTGTTCACACAACAGGTGAATGAGAGGATTTATGGCCGGACTACAATATTCTTTTTCAACAAAAAACGATCCTGGAAGCATCTCTGTGTCCTGATCAAGCCAATTGGAAGCCCTCCTTCTGATTTGTATCTGAGCTGATTTTTTCCAAAGCACAGTTGAGGCCGATGCTGGAAAAGGGATGTTTGGAAATTTCAAAATGTGATGAGATCAGTTGTTCAAGTTGTAAGCTCATGGTTTTGTTTGCCATTAGGGGAAAATCCCAGCTGCCAGCAAAATTATTAAGGTGTGTTTCGTTCTACTGTCTAGAAAAGCCAATGAAGCCTACCCTGGGAATGATACAGTGCTGACTGGATTCAGTGCAGCATTTATTATATCCTTGTGGTACAAGCCGTGGGACAGGAAGGAACATCTATTCATCTCATAGCTCATACATAGACCAAACAGCTGTAAAAGCAGAACTGCTTGCTGGGTGTCATCAAAAAGCTCACATACCTCAGGCACTGGTGGCAGCTATTTGTATACAACCTGCACTTTATGTCCTTGGGTAGAATAAAGAGCATACAGCAGATAAGATGGTGCTAAATTTAAAAAAAAAAAAAAAAAAAAAAAAAAGGAGATGTTTGGCTTTATTTTATTTTTCTTGAAGTTATTACTATGATCATTACAGAGCCAGCTTTAAAAGATCAGTGTGGCGAAACCATATTCACCCATGTAAAATGTTTATCCATACCTCTGGATGACTTTTCTCACTAATAACCCTGTCATTACAAAGTCACATTGAACACTGTCCCTATTGTGACTGCTGGGGAAATACCTATATTTGCTGCTGTTGAACAGAGAGAAAACGACAAACAAAACACTTTAGGCAGGACCAAATTTTGAAAAACTCATAAGCTGAAGTCGGTATTCAAATAATACAGAAAAGACAGACAATACACAGCATATTAAGAGAAGTGCAGACATCTAAGAAAGGATGTTTGGGAATTGAGATTTAGATGTTGAAAAGCATCGATGCAGTAAATTTTAAGTTCACCCAATTCAAGCCAGTTGTAACAGATCAGCTCATGTTCTGACCTGTTTGCTCCACTCTTAAGGAAGAATCTTGCAGTGGTGCAGTCACTGCCAATAGCAAGGGGAATCAATGTACAAGAAATATGGTGCCTTTAAGCCTAATTTCATTTTCTCCACTTATGACTATGTATGTAAGACGATGCTTTGCTTTTTTTGGCTTCCTATTGTTATGTCAGTGTTGTCATACAAATAATAATGTGATTCCACCAACAAAGAGGCTCTCCCATGTTGTTTATGCACAGGGGCAGTTACATTGGGCCCCACAGCCTGGCACACCCTCGAAATTGCATTAAGTGGATTGCTGGAATAATGCTTCTTTCAACAGGTTGCTGCAAGAAGTATGTTTTTATTTTACAGCATGATTTGTGGGGGATTATATAAAGAAAAGCAAACAAACAGATAAACTTACATTCACTTTGCTTCACTATCGGAGGATTTATGAGCTCATGTTCCTGATGGAAATTTGTGCCTAAGAGAGCTAAAGCAGAATTAAAGCTTCAAAATAAAACTTGAAATAGCACTTCCATATTTAAAATTCAGTCACAGGGAGTGACTGACAGTTTCTTTTAAACCCTGTCCAGAAGTAGAATGAGTTCTGAATCAGAAGTGATAATTTGAGCTGGTTATGTAATTCTTCTTAATTTCATTTCTTTTAATCCACTGTTGTGCTTTGTGCTTAACAACCACTTATCCAATCCTGAAACAAGAATAAGTGAACTAAGCTTGTGTATAGCTCTGAAGCAAGCATGGGATCCTTGTGGAATGATAGGTAAGTGTAAACAGAAAAGGTGCTTACACACTGCCAGCATTCAAATTGCTCAATTTTAATTCAGAAATGTTGGGCCAACTGTTGCAATGAACAGGTCTCCCACAGTGTGAAGGAACACTTCACGGCAGTGACCTTATCAACACACTACAAAGGTTTATAGAACACTCTTTTGTCAGTTCCCTGACGAAACTTTCTATCATACAATGCTCTTTTGGAGATGCACATCCATAAAGCTGATAGGAAAAAAAAAAAAAACTCTATTCCCCCCGTATGTGTATATAGATCTCTATGTTTCTAACAGTTCTCCAATGCCACCTCCTCCTCTTATTGGTAGGTCTATCTTAGAGAAAAATACTGCCTGGTACTGAGTTGGGTGTTGTTATTTCTTATTAAAATTATAAAAAATATTTTATGAAAGTAAACTCTGATTTTTTTTCCCTCCCTTGATCTGAACACCTTGGAAAACAGAGGCAGAACCAGGGCTGGACTTCTCTCGACAAGCTTTGATGAGATAATATATCAGGTATGTTTCCAAATGGATCTAGTGTCAGCCTTAGAGGACTCCTACAGTATAAATCATAACTCAGGATATGTTCCCCCTAGTCTACCTGCTGGAGTGTGCAAAGTCTTTGCAGCCCTCTTTCTCATGTGCCCTATGAAAGAAATGAATTGTATAAAAATAATTAAGCCTCCCTTTCTCTCAAAGGCACAAGAATCACTAGGAAAATCTCAAGTCCCTTTTTTTTTTTTTTTTCCTGAAAGCTGATTCTTAAGCTTTTTAATCCTCAGTGGACAAAGGCTATAAGCTCTGTGAAAAACAGAACCTGCCTTTCAGCTACCTAGCATTGGCATCCCTAATTCTTCTGTTCTTTGATCTAACTAGACTATCAAGAAGATAAAAAAATAACTTTCCAGGGCATGTGGGGTTTTTTATCCCAAATGAAAAAAATTTTCTTTTTAAGTCACAGAAAAGACAGTGGGTCAGACAGATTTTGGAAGCCTTGGAGACTGAGATAACGATAATCCCATGAGAACGATGGGTACTCTGAAGTGCTGCACTGCAGAATGTATCAAGCTGAGTTACTCAGAATATTTTAATAATTACACAGCATTATGTTGGACAAAGTGTTAGGAACTTGTGGAGATTCATCAGTTCTGATGAAGTTTAAGGGCAGTGTCTGAGGCTCTGGGATCTCTGGTCATTTCTGCTGAGAGAAAGAAAGAACAGGAAAGCTTAAAACTAGCCTTTTAAATCTGAAAATTTCATTTTGTCTGAGAACATTGGTTTTGCCTGACCAACAAACTATTTTTCCTGAAACCTCAAAAGCTGTCAAAATTGGAGTTAGCATCCTTGAATCATCTTAGTTTTTTAAATCATTGAAAAAGCTTCCACTGGAGCTAATGGGCTCTGAAACAAGACATCAGTGGAACAGGGCTAAAGTGCTATATAAAATCTACTTCTCTCCTGTATTAACAAGCAGTTTTCTGAATTACACCACAAAATGAGTCAGTAAGATCATATTATCCAATATCAGTGAACTGTGTTTCTGTGAAACCATTGATGAGTTGAAATTCAGGCTTTAGTGAATCAATATAGATCCTGAAGTTGATTTAATGGGCAAAGACTGTGGGTTATAGAAGAGCATCCCAGTTTGTCTTCTGAATGTTTTCTTGTTGTGTTTCTTTCCTTTTCTTTTTTTTTTTTTCTTTTTTTTTTTCCAACTGTAACTGTTTTAGCCAGGCCTGACAGAAAAAATGTCTTCAAGACTTCTACTCACGTATTTCTTTTTTTTTTTTTTAACAAACATTCATAAGTCATTCTGTCAGAAGATCATAGAAAGAGTTAACTCCCCAATCACTCAAATTAATGATGAAAATATAAGCGTGGGTGACACATCAGTGCGTCAAAATAAAGTCTGAAGGACAAAATGAAAAGTACCCCCTGAGAAAGTAATGGCCCACATGGGTACAAGCCTGCAACTAAATAAAGGCAGAACAGGTCCAAGCACTGCATGGCAGGAGCAGGAGCAGGAGCAGTGACTCCAGCAGAGCATTTTGCTGGCCCTTTTCACACAGCCAGAATAGAAGCGGCGTTTGCAGTGTGGCTGCAGGAGATTGACTGGCTGAAGTTACTCGTTGATGTGAGCACTCAGGCCTGGGTTTGAATGAGTGCCATGATGGGTCCAAGCATCAAATCCTGCCCTACAGGACAGCAGCAGCCTGGTGAAAAGAAGGCTCCTGACTTCAATTACCTTCCTTCACTCTTAACTCAAGGGAGAGCCATGGCACTACTGGTCCAGGATTATCTTTACAAGACCATTTCCATTAAAGCTAAGTGAGAGCTTTTACCCTTCCTAATCCCTAAATTCTTCAGTTCCAGAAAATAGAGCTAATAATGAGTTTTTCTGGTATTATTAAATAAGCGAGTATGTGGCTGTATGATACACTGCCTGTCATTTTATCTCAGTTTAAGACACAATATGTTTTCTAGCCCTATGACATCCCTTTGTGTTTTTCATAATTAGAAACAATGTTGACATTTAGATTCAGCACAGCTTTGGATATCAAAAAATGGCCCATTTAATGTAAAATCTCTAGCTCACTAATTAGTTTCTAAAGTTGGAATCAGGTGTTTATAAGCCATTTAAGCAAAACAAATTAGTATTCTACAGAGACTGTTGGCCAGGCTGTTAACTGAGTTAAAGTACTCTTTAAAAACTTTGCAAAACTGAAAAGCAGTAGCTTTATAAATATCAAGTTTTCTGAAAAATAATGGGTTTATTTCTACTTATTACGATCCCTAAGTTTGTTTAATAACATCTTTGAATAAATGTCTTGTAATTATTTTTTATCCAATCTCAAAAATAATGCTTGCAATGAAAATTTGAAAGCAATGCAGGAAGATGACCAAATAAATTCCTGAAAGGTATTTGAAATAAGCCCATTTATAGTAGATTTCTCATCTAATTATAAGGAGGATCAGCACTGGTGAAAGTTGTAGGTGATAGGCAATTTTCATTGCTATTAGCTATCTAAGGCACCAAGCCAGCAGTCAGTGACATAGATATCTGACTTTAGATAACCACATTACAGTCTGTTAAAGCTGCAGAAAAGCCCGTATGTTTGCAGAGCTAGGACATTAGGGACATGTCCTGTCTCATTTGCACAATGAGCCCCACATTTACACAAATGAGATTTAAAAAAGCATAAGAATTAATTGATTTGAAAATAAGTGGTTTACCCCCACCTGCCCCAGGTTTGTTTAGTCCCAGTGTAAGTAGCTGTACAGGACAAAAGAGCAGCTGGACGTTTATGTCTGTTTAATAAAATAGGGTGATTTTGACCTGTAAAAAAAAACCCATAGGTTTTGTAAAAGGAAAAAGATCCTCCCAAGCCCAATCCTGATCAGTTCTTGCTTATACCTAATAGGCCAAATTCTTACTTACTTTCCCTCAGTCCAAACTCAAGGGGGAACAATCGTGTTGGTCCAGAATTATCTTTCCAAGACCATTTCCATTAAAGCCAAAGGAGAATTTTTCCCTTTCTAATCTCTAAATCCTTCAGCTCTGAGAAATAGAACTAATCACAGCTACTACCTGTGATCTCAGGGAACACAATTGGGTTGCTATATATGTGTGGAGAAAAACCATGAAATTGAATCTGAGGCAAAATCTTGTAATGAACTTGTTACAAAAGCATTTGGAGCCATACCTTTACCACCAATGCCAGAGAACAAGTAGATTTATTAATCATTTTGAGGTAAAACAGTATTATCTAGTCTTGTCAAAAGTTACCAGTCCTTTAAAATATATTCCAAAAAAATTATCACAATTTATACCTATATGAGCAAATCGTCTTTGACTGGGCAGCTAATACCTGAATAAATTAAAATATAACTGATTGTTGGTATTTCTTTGCTGAGATGTGGTGAAATGACATGGCCAGAAACAATCTACTTCCTTCAGGCTTCATCATCCTTGAAACTGTCAGCCCACATAGATGGTCAGATGCAATTGAGGCTGTACCTTGAGAAAAAAGTATGTGAAACTTTGGCAAGGTCATTGCATTTCTGTTTGTTCCAGGGTTTCTCGTTTTTTCTCCTTCTACTGAACAGAAACACAGTAGAATGAGTCCATGTTTCATTCCTTATATTGGGGGCTTTTCAGTCTTTCCTAGCTATTCTTGCCAATAGGACTATAGAGCTCTTTCTCTTGTTTTCGGATTGTCAGTGGTCCAGGAGAAGAGGATTTCAACCCTGTAAACTTGAAAAAATGACTTTTAACTTTTTGACTCAAACTTACATGGTAGTAAAAAAAGAGAATTTCCAATTCAATGGCTAGACAAAAACTCCACATCCACAAAAATACCTCAAGTCAAACCAAAATGAAAATGCTCTGATTAATTTTTTAACAAAAAGAAAAATGAAAAAAGAAGGGGAAAAAAATCCTTATACTTAAACTAAAATTCAATGTCTCCTTTCCTTTTCAGAGAATGCAAAATTTCATCTATTTAAAAATTATGATCCTTTTACAGTGTAAATTCTTCTTAGGAAAAAAAGAGCCTTAAAATATGTCATTTCTTCTTCGAAAGAAATCCAAAGTTGTTGTGAGGAACCACTTATTTTGCTGTTAAATATAAAAATAATGCTATTCTTTGTTAAGCTGTTTTGGATAGCAAAATTACTTTTCTCAAAGTTAAAAAGAACATCCCTAACTCTCTTCTGAAAAGTAGTTTAGTGACAAAGAACAGCACTGGAGGGGGTTATCCTTGCTGCACTTGTAGAAAATTATCACCAGGGATTGCTCCTCAATCAGTGCCAGTTAAGGAAATTGTGTGCAACAAAGGAAAAGTAAATATACCTGGCCAATCTACTTCTTATTTAGATATCCCTGAGCATGCTCTATTTTCACTTCCATTCACTTCAAATAGCAAAAGTAGGTCATCTAATTTTTTATTTCCGGCTAGTTCTCTGATGGATAGGCTTGCTGCTTCTGGGAACTGCTGGCTACAACAGGATTAGCTCCCATGTCTTTCACTACACTTGCACTGCCTGCTCAGATAAGAGCTGGTTTTTTCCCTTTCTCCAGGTGCATTTACTTCTGGGAGCAATCAACTTATTTCTTGATCCACAAAACTGCATTATTCTGACCAGTATTTTCTTCTGTGAACATCAGTAAAGAAATATTATATGCCAGGAACTTAATTATTCATTAGTTTATGTCCAGTTTCTTCATATGACTTCCTCTGTCATAATTTCAGCAGATACAATAATAACAGGCCAACAATACTGTGCCTAAAAAAACTCCCCTACTGAGAAAGAGGTGGATGTCTGGCAGATTCTGAAGCTTTTCTCCTACTGCATGGAAAACCCTGGGTAGACTTGCATTCAATTTAAGTCAACTAACTTACCTTACTTTAAATTGCACCTCCTCTGCCATTTGAAGCCAGGAAATCCATTCAGAAGAGTTCATCGTTTGTCTGCGAGAGGAAATTATTTTTCTCTGGTGAATTTCTGAAGCCTAGAAATACATTCCCAGAACGCATTCAGTAGCATAAATGCAGAATGAATTTTTTAATGTACTCATTGTAAAACAGCAAATGAGATGCTGATGGCTATGCTGAGCACTCTAGTTTTCTTTAAATCACATGAGAATAGGAGCTTTCTCAGCAGTTTTTTGTTTGTTTATTTTCTTAACACAATCACACTTGTCTGAAATTCCCAATATGTTCAGTTTTTAGATCTCACAAAGTATTCACTGGTGATAGTTTATCTGACAGATTGTGTCACTTGCATTGAGCATTCCCTTTACATGTTTTTCCAAGTTCCACGTTAACAGTGGATACATATGTATAAAATAAAAATAAAAAATACATATAAATGTTCTAGCAGTTCTTATAAGCATTCCTTCTTTCCTATGAAGAAGGTTATGAAGAAGGTTATGAAGGCAATGAAGAAGGACCATGTCATCAAGTAGTGTTCATATCTAGATTATTTTTCTTTCCAGCTTCAAGGCTATGAGTCATTTTCAGTAAGTTTAGAGTAAATATGTCTTCTAATGCATAAAATATTTTACTATCTAGTAGTCTTTCAATATTTAGAAATCTATTAGAAAGAGGACAGACATCTGTTGTTTGGTGGACATGGAAGAAGAAAAAATTGAGCTGAATTTGTATCAAATAATAATCAGACTAAATATTGGGAAAATACTCAAAATCAATAGAGTAAAGGGCTGGAGGAGGTAACATGGAGATGTTAAGTCTCTTAAAGAGCTTATAGAACAGGTTAAGAATAATTTTTCAGCTGTGGCTCAGATATACTTGATTCTTTTTTCGGACAAAAGAAGGGATTCTGTGGTATAACTAAGTTCTTTCCAGAAGCATAGTGTTTGCATGAATGGTTATCTACAATAATTTATGCTAACCACTATCACATCCACTGCTTCTTCTTGTTACATACAAAATTTCTGGTTTTACTGCAATATTAATCAACCATAATTGATAATTCAAACTGAAAAAGTGCCTTTCCTAGTAATTTAGTTATTTGAGGCCCGTCACTACTTGGGGTCTCAATTCAAGCCAGTGATCCTGTGCTTCTCAGAGAGATCTGAACTGCCAAAGTTGCTGGGGTTTCTCTGATAGCCCAACATATCCAAGACTTCTGAAAATCAAGGTTTAAGTGTTCTATAAAGGGAATGCATTACTTTAGAGACCTATTTGGTACTGACCACCTAGCTCTGTGTCTCCTGCTCTCTGGCTTTTACCTGAACCCCAGTGAAAGGGAATCTTTTTGCCTTTTTGCTCGATATTATGAGGAAGGTGAAATTATGTGAAACTATGTGAAATCTGGCACGTGTTTTTCATAGGTAAATCAAGCATATCTGCATGCTCCAAAATATATTACAATGAACGTAGCTGTAAAGGAAAGGGAAGAGAAAATCTGGACAGACTGGTCAGGTGCATATTAAATATATAAATTTTATTGTCATCTGTTCATAGGAGTTAAATGGCATGGACTGATTATCACAGCACATTATATTCCAGGGACTATAAAATATCATCACAGAGTTAAATGAAAGAGGTAAGTCACTGGTCTTTTTGAAGTAGCTGTTTTAAAATTAAAAGTACAGTTCACTTAGGAGAACTAAGTTCCTTAATAATTTCATCTCCTTTAATGACCCTCCTTTCTCATACTGTTAATAATTCCATTTTCTTTCAAGTAAAGAACAATTGAAGAGATGCATAAAATGAAAACCATAACTAAGTCCTCAGGCAAGAAGATCTCAAAGCACCAAAGAAATCAAAGTGCTTGTTGCCAGCTGTGGTAGTTTTGCCTTTTACAGCCCATATGATCATTCAAAATCTTATCTGTCAGCAGTATAATGATACAGTGATTAAGCAATAGGGATAATAAAGTTCAACAGATTTATTTGAATATGATCTGCATGAGGGAGTTTATAATCCCTCTGATTCCTAAAAACTGGCTTATCAGGTGGTAAGATTAGTGACAAACTGATTGTTCTTCATCGTTGTATAAAAGTGGTAATACAGCAGTCTGCTTCTTCTCATTCACAGTAATTCCAGTGATGTGATGTGATGTAAGCTGTCTCTGCCTAATATTTTTCCAAAGAGGCATTATTCTATGAGGGACACCATACCAAAGGAAAAAAAAACCTCTCCACTGGAAATCAGTCATGAACCTATTTTCCACTCATGTTATAAATGACTATGATTTTGAAGAGACTTATTAATTGCTTTCCCAGATAAACAACTTTACTTAGAGCAGAAGCCAGTGAAAATAAGATAAGAAAGTGCAGGAATAGATCTTGCCTGGCACCAAAATTATGAAGAATAGCTATAAAATGCTCATCCAAAGTCACTAATAAAAACTTCATGTCTTTTAAAAAATCATTCTAATCCTAGGTATGCAGCTTAGATCACCAAAGAATGTTTTTATATTCAGCTGACATGAATAGTCCAAGTACTAGTCATGCTGGGGAAATGCATATTTATAACAGCATATAGAAGTGGTCTAGAGTGTGACAAGATATTTTGTGAGAAAATCTCAATTTCCTCTCTTTCATAAAAAAGACAATTTTCACTAAACGAACCCTTTATTTTTCTTTTATGCATAACTTTGGTATGTCAAATAGTAGTAGCAAAATAATATAAAATGTCTGAGCACCTGGTCATTTCCTATAAAACTTTGTGTTTTAATAGAGTTTTCTAAGTTTTTCATTATTATTATTATGAAATGGACTATATTACTTGCTGACCTCTTGGCCATGTAATGTCTTTGCTTTGGCTGTAGTTTTTTTTTCTTAAATGAGTCATGGGTTTTTAAAACTTAGTATTTCAACATCAGTCAAATGCTGTTTTTTTATTTTTATTTTTAATATTCTCTTCAATTCTCTTTACAGACTTCTAATTTTAATTTTCTTCTAATTTCTCCAAGTCCATACATAGTATTGATCAACCTCTAATAGGAGCACACTGGCTATAAAATTGAAATATATCTAACAGCAGCAAATACCGGATGGGATAGGTAGATATATGACTTGGCTTATGCCTCTGCATAAGCAAGACATTTTTCTTTTCTTGCTGTCTAGGACAGGAGACAGAAGTGTTGCTGCCAGCAGAAGGAATGTTCCCAGAAATGAGTCGTGAGTGTTAGTGGGTCTGCATTACTTACAGCTCTGGTTGCTGTATGTGAAACTTGTCCTGCTTGTGAATAATAGATGAGATGAAAGACTGGAAAGAAAAGGATGTTTCAGGCATTGATTTTGTCACTCTATGCCTGAAAATACATTTAATGGAAGCAAAGCTTATAATTTCCTTGTTGACTGCCAAATCAGGACCTATGAGAACTCCTTCTCCATTGCAGTTCAGTGCCTGGATTGGTATTGCATCCATATGATTACAAATATTGAAGCTCCTGCAACATCTTTTCCCTTATTTATAATCCTTGACAATATAAACGGGTTTTATTTTGCTATTACTGTTTTTTTTTGTGGATTTACAGATAAGAAGCCACATTTTATTTGGTTTTGTAGAAACCTCAGTTACTTGAGTGAAAAAGATTTTGAAGGTAGAGGTGGCAGATGTATCCAGTATCAGCATTATCATGTTTTCCTACAGATTCCTAAGCAGATAAATTATCTGATCAGAATTAGAAGTGAGAACAGTCCTGATCTTCAGAAATTTCAGAGATACATTAGTGATTTTGTTTTTAATTCAGCCAGCTGAAAATGGCTGACTGAGCTGAGGAAGTACTGTGGTAAGGAAGGGATAAATGTTTGGCCCTGATTCCGATGATGTAATTTAACACAGATATGTATGACTAGAACTCAACCAAATTACAGAAATATTTTTTGATATTTTATTCAAAGTTTCATCTTATAAATTTAGTTTAAGAAAAGACCAGCAAATTTTTGTCCCTGAAAATGAGTTGAGAAATGAAAGAAAATATTTGTCAGTTGTGTTTTCTTTTTGATCAAGTCTGTGACTAAGTTAAAATAAATACCAGAAACAAACCCCTTTTAAACACTCATTTCTTCTCCCTGATATAAAAAATCATGTAATATTTTTAATTGTTTCCTTTTTACACACCATACACTTATTTTTCTTTGAAACAGAATTTTCCAGTTTAAAAACTAAAAGAGCCAAGTGGAGAAGAAAGTTTGTGAAAGTCATGTTTTATGCCATCAGAAAAAAAAAAAAGCAGCATATGTCCTTTTTGCCAGACTCAATTTTGATGTGGGGTTTTTTAACCCAGAAGGCCTAGCTCAGATGTCTGGCAATGGTATTCTCTGGTCAATGTAAAAAATACTCATGGTGCACAGACAAGTAGGGAGGAACTTCAACAGAAACTGAAGAATACTTATATTATCAATAATACATTTTCCACCTTTTTTTTTTTTTTTTTTTCCCAAGGACTGGCAGAGCCACTGCTGTCTGCATATCTGAGCAAGCTGTGTGGGTGCCAAAAGTATGGCAAGCTCACAAAGTTTGAGAGAAGATGTAGTTCATATTTAACACTGCTTTGTGGATATATATTTCCCCCTGAAGAGCTTTCAAGCTGTCAATATCCTTCTAAAAATAAACAGGCCTATGAGCAACACAGCAATGCCTTTACAGCTGGGGATGAGATGAGTGCCCAAAGGCAAATGAACCCCCTGAGGTTCTGACACATAGCACTTCTGAACTGGAGAGAGGAGACACCTCCTTCTCCCCAGATTTTGACCCATGGGCAAAAAAAAAATGTATTGTTTCGTAAACAGAAATGACATTTCAAAGAATTGTGGACAAAGCCCTAGCTCCTGAAAGAAATAGCAAAGATGATCAGATTAATTAAAACAGTGGAAAAAAATAAAGTCAAATATGGGCTGAAATTAACCTAGCATGTGGCAGATGATATAAATCAGGATGACACCGAAATACCTGAAAGGCAATGCCTTCTTCAACTTCAGAATTGTTCAACTCCATTTTAAAAGATAAAATATGAGATCTAGCAGGACCATGTCCTGCAAAAATTGACATATATGATGTATTATAGCTGAAGCAGTGATGCTATCTTTCTAATCTGCATGTATGTTGTATAAAGCTGTCTAAAACTTTTTGGGAAAGTCATATTGCAATTGATGTGCAAATGAAGTGGGATCTATTTGACTTCTTAGGATGCAGAGAACAAAATGGCTTTTTCTGTCTATTCCTTCCCTCTTGTTATTCCCAGTGGTCAGAATCAATCCTTTGCACTTCCAAGATCTTCTTAAAAGTGCCTCTGTTTAGATCTCTAATCTTAGCCTTTCAGGACTCTCTGCTGATAATGCTTTCACTTTTAAAATATTTAGATGTTATAAAATAAAACAATTATTCACTACGGGATGCTCTAACTTTTTTTTTTTATTTATTTTTCATTTACTTTTGGCTTTAAAGGGTGTAAACTGGGGCACTGTGTTACTAGCCTACTAAAAAAATCTATGCCTCTTTGAATTTGTTTCAAGCTCTGGCCTTAGATGACATTTTATTATTCAGAACACAAGAATGCATAATTAATACCAAACAAAACAAGATTCCTCTTCCAGGCAGCTCAGTATAGTGTCTCCATGTAAGTGGCTAATGCTTGATTAAACTTGTAGCAGTAGCCTTCCTGTCTCAGCAGAAGTTGTTTGCTTTCTCCCCAGGTGAACTCACGCTGCTGTTTTTTTAGCTACAGATAGCAGTTCTAGCTACAGCTATACATTTTAGCATAATTATTCTTGTCCTTGTTCAACCATCAAGGTTGTTCACCATCAATAGTGACCAGAGTATTTGCAGAAAACAGATAAACTCTTAAGTTCATGCTTTCATGAGAAAAAGCCTGGTGAAAATAACAATTTCTAGTATAAGTAGATTTATTTTTGTGTTTAAAGGCCAAATCTTGTCCACAGAACAGAAACAGGGTAAAACTGGCACGTTATTTGAAATTTTATTAAAAATACATTTTCTTATCTACGTGCTTAAACTTTCTCTTGTTCATTAGTGATTTGACCTCATCTGGGCCCTGCTTCTAGACAGGATTAGAGTGGCAGCAGGGTTTTCCAATCTCTTTTGCACATGGAGAAATCACAATTGCAATCATAAGAAATCAGAGGACAGCTAAATTTAAGATTCATTCCAATCCATTTCCCCTAACTGAAACCTCTATATTTCATTTATATAAGATAAAGGTGAATGAACTGTCAGGCAAAGCTGGGAAGGAAAGCAAATCAAAATAGCAAGTAGAAATTCAAGGGAAGACAAGAGTGTGGTTATGCACAATATAAGGCATTATGAAGGTAAAACAGGTATTGGTACCACTTACCAGTTGAAGAAATCTTTGGAAAATTAATTGTCATCCTTGTGGCAAATGCAGTTTTGTGAAGTCACGGGTGATAGTTCTGAGGGAAGTTTGATTGCTCAGATCCAAGTGGACAGGTATGATTGTAGAATGGGTAGTTTGAATTTTTCCAAAATTTTTCTAGATTTTTCTGATTTTGTGTCCTGGACAGGCTTACTTAAAACACATTCAAGACTACCAATTTAGTCTTTTCATAGCTTTGAAATATATTGTATGGGAACATACTGATATTATATTATATTATATTATTTCCATCCCTTTATAAGTCAAGCAGTAAACTGTGGCATTCCTGGTCTTGGGGAAAAGTGGATGTAAAAGTGCATTACCAACATTGCAAATTCGTAGTTGCCTTTGTTTTAGTTTTTAAATACAATTCCTTTTGCCACTTTAAGAATCTCTAATTGCTGCTCTTCAATCCTACCACACGATGGGCTCTCAGAAAACTTAATCATGAAAACAAGTAAAATTATTCCTCTTCACTTCTTCTTTCAATATTTGGATAGAAAATGTTACTCAGAATTTCATGTCTATACATGATTATTCCTTTGTGACAGACTGGCTGTTAAATTATTTAACAACATGCCTCTAAAACTGATTTAATGATAATATATTTCCCTTATTTCTGGGAGGACAGTTGTCTTAGCAATGGAAGATGAAATAACAAACAGTATGTGCTGTAAGTGGGCCATAGCCCTTGAATCTTTCATGTAGTTGCTATGATGTATATCACATCTTAAAAGAAGATTGACAGACTCAGTAGGCATATTGTACCAATGCAAAGGGTTTAATTATGTGCTTGGCTTTTAGAGATAGTTCAATAGTATATTGTAAAGGGTATTTTAGCAAGCAAAGCATAGCTTCAGTTGGTTTAGAACTGTAAATATTTGATAGAACATCTGTTGGTGACAGCACAGAAGAACAAGAGCTGCTCCGTTTCAACTCCTCGTGGATTCGTGAACAGTAGGGACCCTCATTTCACATCCTGACAGACAGGCAAGGATGGAACTTGAATCTGAATCTCTCATACTGCAAGTTATAACCACCTATACAAAGCAGGAGTTTTCTCAACAAATATGGCTAAATTACACAAAATGGGCACTGTGCTTCACAGACCATTTTTTCTTTTGACTCAAGCCTAGTATGAAATTCATTGGATCACTTAATTGGGAGCTACAACTGTGAATAGCTTGCTTGGACAAGCCACACTGTTAAAAGAAGAATATTTGATAAAAAACAAGGTTAAAAAAAAATAATAATATCAGGTGACCTGAAAAAATCTGAACTGACAATGAGACTGTCAGCATATTTGTTTCTATTTTGGACTGACTAGAACATCATCTCCATGGGAATGTTCTTCTAGAAGCCCAGTCTTTGAAACCCACGGCAGAAAGGAAGTTACTACTTTTCTCTGCATTGCAAAAAGTCTGCTTTAAAGCAGACTCCTTATGGAATCTGGTGACAGTGCATTACATTTGAGCTCTCCATTCTTGCTTTCCAAGCTCAGCAAAATTCCACAGTATCACCTACAGCTCTGCTTTGTTTAATTTTGCACCCACTTCTTTGCTGCCTTCATTTACTCCTAAATTTCACTACTCAAGTATCTTCTTTACCTAAGCACTCATTTTAGCTTAGTTTATTTATTAATCATTCCTCAGAGGCTATGTGTACTCTGTTTTTGCTTGTGTGTGCAGCTGAATTTACATGAATCCTCTGGGTAGGGATCTTCCAGAAAACTGGATAACTCAACAAACCCATACAACTGTACCAGCAGTGATGACTAATACTAAAGAAGTAAAGTAAGGTAATTTTAAAATAGCATTGTGTTGGAAATGAAAGATTAAAATCCATACTGTATGGCTGATTGAAACAAGTTAATGGTATTCAGCAATCAGTCCTTCTTAGTCTTCCTCCTCCCCTCCAGGGTTTTAAATGTTTTTTAAATGTTTATTTGAGGTTGTACCCAAATATTTTGACTTGCAGAAGCTTGTGTTTGAGAAGGAGGGAGATGAATGCAGAGAGTGTTGAGGAAGGCAAGTATATGTCTTGGTAAGAAACCAAGTGGGCTTGCTTCTCACCTTAAATCTCCTCCAGGGAGAAGGGAAAATGTACTGGGCTGGCAGGTATAAAATCTCAACCAGCTGTTGTCAGCAATATGATTTCTATTTCTACAATCCATTTCTTTAAAGGCTTCCATGTGCTTTAATCTCCGTAGTCAAATAGCATCTTCACTTCTCCTTAGTGTAAACACTGCGAACTTCCCCAGGCATTTCCTGTCTAGAGACCATTTAAACCTGCTTACTTTGTCCTTGGAAAGAGAAAGATCAGCATAAAATGTCTAGAGCTTTCCAATTATTTATTTATCATATCCTGAATTCATTGAATGAGCATAACTCAGATCTTCCCTCTGGAATTAAAAGTAAAGAGAGAATATTCTCTTCATGAGAAGCAGATTATGAAAACTCACTTTTTCTTTCTTTCTTTTCTTTCTTTCTTTCTTTCTTTCTTTCTCTTTCTTTCTTTCTTTCTTTCTTTCTTTCTTTCTTTCTTTCTTTCTTTCTTTCTTTCTTTCTTTCTCTTTCTCTTTCTTTCTTTCTTTCTTTCTTTCTTTCTTTCTTTCTTTCCTTCTTTCCTTCTTTCCTTCCTTCTTTCCTTCTTTCCTTCTTTCCTTCTTTCCTTCTTTCTTTCTTTCTTTCTTTCTTTCTTTCTTTTCTTTCTTTCTTTCTTTCTTTCTTTCTTTCTTTCTTTCTTTCTTTCTTTCTTTCTTTCTTTCTTTCTTTCTTTCTTTCTTTCTTTCTTTCTTTCTTTCTTTCTTTTCTTCCGTTCTTTTCTTCCTTTCTTCCTTTCTTCCTTTCTTCCTTTTCCTTTTCCTTTTCCTTTTTTTTTCTTTCCTTAATTGGAAAAACAAAACCAGGCAAGCATTAGGAACAATTGTTCTCAGCTGCTCTCCATTGAGAAAATTTTCAAATATACTGAGTGTCTGTCCATTCACCACCTGACAACTTGTATATTAAGAAGACTAATATTTTAGCAGAGGTGCACAGATACAAAATGAGGGTGTATTTATCCTTTGTACATTAGCTAAAAGAAGAGTCCGTTTAACTGTTTAGAAACTGAAAAGGATGCAAACTACAGTTTGTGAACTGGATTGAAATGATTCCTTGTTTTAACTTTCATGAATAATGTAGCAGCTGTCATGATTATGTCTGAATTAGAATTTTGAAGAGATTATTCACTTTCTCTTCCTACAGTGTGGATATTTTCCCAGCTGCACCATAAACTCATACACCCTATTTTTGGCAGTTCATGTTTAGGGTTTGTTTATTAAAAGAATCCAGAGTTGAGAGAAGCGATGTCTTTCACTGCAAGTTTAGCTGTGTGCTCATGATTTCTGGTCCTAACATGACAGTTGTGTCAATTGCAAACTAACCTATATGAGATAAGAAGCTGATGCTTACAGGTGGGCGTTTCATTTTCTCTTTTTTTTTTTTTTTTTTTCACCAAGCCTGAGTCAAATTTGAAGGAGAAAAAAATAAAAAGCAAGCCCCCAAAGTATATATACTTCAATTTTTTAAGGAATGGTGTTTAGCTAAAACTCACAGCTAGTCTCTGAGCTCTGCTGCATACATCACTGGGGTGCTGAGATATCTCCCAGAGCGGATGCAGGCCAGGGGCTGTGAGATGAAGCAGAATCCTCCTCTGCCCATGAGTGAGGAAGGGTAGGGCTTCAGTGACCACATTCACAGCTGCTACTGAGCAGCCCCCATAGCCAGGTACACAACATGGTGACAATTAGTACAAACTACTAGCAATAAATCAAAGACCTACAAACAGGTAATTTCCAAGTTTCTCATCCATTGGAGCACATTGCTCTCTTCTTTTTTTTACACAGTCATGTATGTATTAGACACATATCACCAAACACTATTAAAATGCCAAACTAATTCCTCATTGCGTACTTAGATGCTGTCACAACTTGCATTATTGTGACAAGTGCCAAAGATATTTGCTATGCTTCCAAAGAGCATGAAAGCAACAGATTTTTTCTGTTCATCTGGAGAAGCAGGAGGATTTCTCCTCCTAATGTCTCTTTGACATGAGCTTTGTTTGAGGAGGCTCAGCAGCACAGGGAGAGTACACCTTCATACAGCATTCTTGCACATTTTGAAACTGCTGAAGCACATAACCCATCTTCTCCATGTGTTAAGGCATTAGAGCTAACAAATCAGTTTTGAATGAAAGGACAAGTGGGCAATATGGGAGTAGAGGGAACAGGAATTTTTTTTCAGTAATTTCTTAAGATTGAAGGTAGTTACAAAATTATTTGTGCCTTGAAAAACATGCCAGACCAGACAAACACCAGTTATAGCCTTATGGATGTGTACTTTTTGCAAGCTTGCTGCATGAAGATGGAAAAGATCAGGTTTCCTCAGTCTGTTGTCCAAATCTAAATGAATATTGCCTCTCAATTCTAGATATTTATTGCAAATGAATCTCAGAATGTTCTGATTTGGAAGGGACACACAAAGGCCATCAAGTCACTAGGGATTGGACTTCTGGTTCTCAGTTACACTTAAAAGTAGGCTTTTGCTTCATAAGCAACATAAGCACTTGAGGTGTTTTCATGTCCCTGTTTCTGTGAACCTCACATGACTTTTTTTTAAATTTTCCCTTAGAGAATACCCGTGTCTATAGTTCAGAGTCACTCTTCCAGCATCACAGGCTGAAAACCTAGAGACAATGCAGGGCTTCCTCACAGCTTTTCAGGCATGAGGAGCTGTCCGATGGGATGAAGTCAGACCGTCATAAATAGCTGTTGAATGCTGTAATGTGACAGATCAGGTCAAACATTTTTATTCTGTCAGTTTGAATGATATTGCCGACCCGAGAGCTTCCGACTGGCTGAGTTTTAATCACTGAGGTAATTTTCCGTGCGTGGGGTTTTTTTTCAGTGCTGCGTTTGACATTCCACAGCACTGAGCACAGGTTGTTACTGACTCCATTTATGAGAAAAAGCTCTGCCTAATTTAAGAGTGAAGTGGTTTATCAGAGACATAAGGGGTAATTTTGTTTTCACACTCATGCCCCATATTGAAATCTCTGACCCTTAGGAATTAGACAAATACAGAGGAGTTTAAGGACACCATTTATGGCTGACACATGAATGGAATACACAAACAGAGCTATACTCTGTGCTGAGTTCCAGTTACAGCAAGGAGGATTGTGGAGGTTTCCTTGCTATAAAGATGTGAGGTGGTCTCTGACTGCACTACTGTACACATCATCTCACATTAGGGAGTGTGGAGGAGGAGTAATTGTAACACAGCAACCTGAAAATACAAAGGTGAAGCACCTAAGTACACTCCTTAATCCAAAGTGTGTGGTACTTTCTGTACTATGGCAGGTCAACTGTGTAATGCTCACAGAAAATTAGCTGTAAATATGTAGGATTTATTCTTCAGAAAAAAGTCTTCTTTTCAGATTGCTAAAATATATTTTTCTGAGTGGTCTTAGTAGCTGATTAGAAGCAGTTTGGTTGTTATATTAACTTTATGACTCAGTACATTACCTCAAATATTGACATGAGACAAGTGGAGGGGGAAGTACCTTGACACATTGTATGGAATCGCATTGAGAAGTACAAGAGATCAGTGGATTCCAAAAAACTTGTGAGATCTGAAGATACTTTGGTTATTGTTCTTTACTGACGCTCTTATCTATTTTATTTTAAAAAATATTCTCACCAGAAGAGCCATTTAACTTCTTCATGTTTTGCAACCTCTGATTCTTTTGCCAGACAGAGCAGGAAGTGTTGCAGAACAACTAATGGTCAAGCAGGCTGAGGATCAGAATCAATCTCAGGTTCCCTGAAGTGTCTACACTGTCTGGTCAGCAAAGATTTTGGAAAATTGTGTCTGTGGCTCTGTGTACAAGTGTAGGCCAAGTGACCACAGAAACACAAATCTGTGGCTAAAAGCTGGATTTCATGGCTTGTTACCCAATTCTGCTCAGCATCTTTCCACAAACTCCAGTGGATTAGACTGCTATTGACTTTTCCTTTCAAGCCTTCAGAAATCATGGTAAAATTAAAGCTTATGCAATTCTGATGGTTCATAAGTGGTCCCTAAAATGCCAGTGAGTTGCAGATCGCCATAAACTGCTTTTAACACTTAATTTCATTCTAATTTGCAGCAATTGCTTATAGCAGTGAGACTGCTTTTATCAGACTAATACAAGATCGGTGTTCCCTAACTTAGACAAGTTGATCTGTACTTTGAAAACCTTCAGCATTTTTTTTGTTTGTACTTTTCTGCCAAAAAGGGATTTGAATTCCCCATGGTGGACACTGGAATTTCTCAGAGCTTTTGATTCCAGTCTTCTAACTTCAATGCAAAAATAAGCTAAAATAACAGAAAAACATCTTATCCATAGTTAACAGCCCCAAAAATCTCTGTGAGGCGTCAAGTAAACTGCTTGCTCCTATTTCCAGTGACTCTTCTGGGTATGTAGATTCACTTAGAATATTAGGGGAATGTTTTCCCTTTTCTAATTGCAAGGGGTATAAATAATGTTTACCAATTGTTGTCATTCAAAAGTGGGTAAACAGTTTAAAACTTGTAGCCAGCTCAGTAAGTTTACAGAACAACTTCTTCAGCAATGGGAACTGAGCATATAGGGCTGTCAGCTGGCTGCATGACAGTAGGACTGAGAGATACTAACAAGAAGCTTGTGGGAGCTGTGTTACACTTCCAGTGAAGCTGTGCCTTGGCATTAGAACAGGAAAAAATATCATAACCCAAGGAAATGCATTGTGTGAGACACGATTCAACACTGGAAAGATAAATACAAATCAAAGTGGGGGAAAGACATGCTATGTGGAGGGAATTGAATATCTGGGACAAGGCACCTCAGTCAAAGGATGGGATTTGCAAATGGTTACCTGGAGAGTTAGAAGCTGAAATTTTCAAAAGAGATGTTCAACAAGGAACTGGCTATGCAACTCGGTGTTTTTTCACCTAAGCAGGGTCTGGGCTTCTTTGGTAAGGGAAGTGTTGTGCTCATTGATAGTGTAGGGAATATTTTGCCCCATAGCTGGAAATACCAGGTGAAATCCCTGTGTGGCACTATGAACTGTCGGCAGAAAGGCCCCTTTTTTTCTGCAGGTCTGTGCTTACACTATTACATCAAAGAAACATTTAGGTCATAGAATCATCAAAGATCACTGAGTTCATCTGTAAACCTAACACCCCCAAATCCACCAAGAAACCCTGTCCCTATGTGCCACGCCTACACATCTTTTAAATACCTCCAGGGTTAGTGACTCAAACACTGCCCTGGGCAGCCAGCTCCAAAGTTTGACCCCCCCTGGCGCAACCTGAGGCCATTTATTTCTGTCTCACCACATGTCATTTGGGAGAAAAAACTGATGATGAACAGAAGGTCTTTTTCCTTTATTCTGTCTCAGTCTATCTAAAGTTCTTTAAGGTCCTACTCAGGAATGTTCCTTCAAAGGAGCATTTCCATAGCAGCTACAGAAAGAACGGATATAATTTCTGAAACTCTCTCTGCTTACTCCCCTAGGATATGTAGGGGAGTTTGTATGTATGGTGAGATTTTTTAAATGTATGGTGAGATTTTCTCAGTGATTTTCATTAGTTGTTTATTTTATGTTATTTTATTTTTGTCACACTTTAAATAATTCTCTTTTTTTCTCTTTTAAATAAACATTTTAACAGTTCATTGGAAGAATACACTTATGCCCTTATACCTCTTAAGAATTTGCCTTCTTCTCAGAAAAAAAACCCTTTAGACTTCAGAGACCTGTGTTTAAAAGTAAAATAAGGGAAGGTGTTGTTTTTTTTTTTGTTAAGTTTGGTTTTAGACTTATACATTCAAGTGCAGGGTGAAGTATCTTTACTAAGTTTCCTCAATATTTGTAAGGGTTACAAGGATAAAAATATGGAGGAAAAAAACCCCAGAATCCCACAGCCAAAAGTTGAAGTATATTCTCCAGATGACAGCCTTCTAATCTTTTTGATTTGGATGGAAAGATGATAAAAGAAAAATAGAATAACATTGAAAATCAGGGCCAAATGTTTGAACACACTTTAAAAAGCCCATCACAGTTATTTTATGGTGCTTTCATCCCTGTATTTTTTTGGCCATTTCATGTATCTGCAGGCATCACATAAGTCCTAGAACCTCTTCATTTCTTGTTCCAGTGTTACTCTATTCTGTCACCAGTATTAATATTGGTGCCATCAAACTGGCAGTGAGCACAGTCGCCTTTGATGCTTTAGAAATAATGAAATGTCACTCCCATTACAGAACAATGTGGCATTTAATGATTTAATAGGACTATGCTAAGTTTATTTGCATTATTATTCCACTGCTATGATTTTTCCTGGCAGTCAAAGCTGCCAAAAATATCACTGAATGTTAATTTAGATGAACTTTAAAGGCAGCCACGTAGGGAGTGACCTGAAATCAAAGCTCTTGGCCCTAGCCTTCAAAGGAGGCTACCCTGGAGGATGTCATTAGAATCTTCCTTTAACCTCATAGGCTTCAAATCTGAGAAAAAGACCCCTCCAGACTGAGCAGGAGCTGTATCGCTCTCAGAAGCAAATATTAGAGTATCATAATTAGCTGGCAGAGGCAGAAATACCCCTGGACTCAGATATAGTTAACATAGCTAATTAAATATCAGAAAACATTACATGAAAATATTCTGGGGGAAAAAAATGAAGATTTCATTTCCCAGGGATGTTAATTTTATGAATTTTGCTCATCTTTCGGCGTTAGCTCTATTGAACATTACCAATTCTAACTGTGTTGGTCCTTTAGTTTTTTGAGTGGAGGTTGTCAAAGTGCATTATTGCTGAGCTTCACAGCTGGAATGGTTCCTCATGTAAGAAACACAAATAAGCTTGTTGGCATGTATATGATGATTATGTCTGAAAGGAAGAAACCAGTGACTTCTGAAGTCCCTGGTTTTACCTGGCTCTCCAAGTACACTCCAGAGGAAGGGTTTAGACCAAGGGCTTTTATTTAGTTTTCATAGTGCCTGCTTAAGAGATGAATGAGTTGGTTTTGTTTAGTTATTTTGTTTTCTTTTTCTTTTTCCCCTCAGGTTTACTGAATGAAAAGCGAGGTTTCAAATAAACAAACAAACAAAAAAAGAATGGGTTAATTTGTGAGAAAAAGTGATCACTTTTTGGACATTAAATTTTTTTTCCTGTCATTTATAAAAGATTTTATAGTTTTGCTACCTACAAATATTTTACAATTTAGCTAAAAATATTGAAATCCTGATCAAGCTAAGAAAAACCAAAACAAACCCAACAAAAGTGCCTCGTTGAAAGAAAGACAGTTAAGTATTATAAGAAGAGGAAAATGGGAGAAAAGAGAAGGAAAGAAGAAAGTTTTCTTTTGAGAACTGATTTTCCTCGAAGAGAATAAACACAGTTCTACTCTGCCATTAAACGTAAACTAATATGCTGCTATAGTTCTGCTTCAGTCCCATTGTGATAACACTGTTTTGTTGTGTAGTCAACCACAATAGAACAAACCGTCAAGTCTATGGTGTTGCCTTCTCTTTCTAATGCAACACATGAATAGAAAACACAAAAGCAGATTTGCTAACAGTTTCTTTTATTCCTTTGACCTAGAAACCAGTTAGTACCAGCCCCACCTAACAACAAATTAATAAACGAACAAAAACCCAAATCCACCCAAACAAACCAATCAAGCAAAACAAGACAGGATTTTATATCTCCCTAGCACATAGAAATTAAACAAGTATTAAAAATATGAAAATGACATGTCAACATTATTATAGAAACAGAACAAAAAAGAGTAGAAAAGGGTGAAAGTGTGCATAAAAATAAAAACAAAAAAATGTACCCAGTGCAGACAGATGTAAATTTTTTTTAAAGAAACCTCTCAATACCTTGGTTGGAAGGCTAATTAACCTAACAGCAGGATTCAGGCTGAAATCAGCTCTTTACCCACTGTAATCATGAGGATCACAGTTTTCTCAGGGCCTATGGAAAGCATTCCATGCAATTTAATTCATCTCCCCTGTGTTTATGCATAATGACAGCATTCTCTAATTATATGCTTGAATGGTATTTTTCTGACTGGAACCCTGGTGGACAAGCGGCTTTTGGGCAAAAAATGGAAGAAATTGTTGGCACCAAGGTCTCCACTTTGGTGGCTGCAGTTGGGAAGACACAGTAAATGCAGAAGGGGCCTTCAGGAAAAGCTAATTTTGTCCATGGTGAGCAGGATTTTCTCCTTCTCCCAGTGCATGTGGTAGCAGCAACTGCCTTCAGCCAGTCTGTCCCTTGGAGGCGACTGTGATTTTCCTCTGCATCTTCATAGGCATCCACCTAAAACTGCTGCTTCTATAAGGGCATTTTTTTGGCTTCAACCCTAAAAACTTGTGTGCATTTGGTCTAGCTGTTGAATTAAGAAATATACTATGAGAAGAGCTAGGAGTTACGTCTGGTCATCAACTAAGTACTCACATCTTGATGTGTTCCTGAGATATCTACAGTCATATTCTATATGAGAAATTAGTAGATTTGCACACAGAGCTGAAATCAGAATTTGCAACTAAAATAGGATTGTGAAGATTTTTTTTAAAATATGCTTTACTGTGTTAAGGATTTGAAATAGATTACCACTTTTTTGTGATAATTAGCATTACAATAGATATGAAAGACTGGTTCTTAACTTTTGTGATACTGAGACTGATGCAGTCAAGAGGGATGAACAATTTGCCGTGGCATCAACAGAGATCAGACTCAATCCCAGTGTGTGCATGTTAGAATTTATAAGACATGCTTTGTATTAGTTATCTATCATGCTACCACAGCTTGTCCTCAGATGTAACAATTATTATGGCAGAGCTGCATAATTTAGAGAAACATTTTTTTTTGCCTAGAGGGATCTGATCTTTTTATGGAGACTAAGGTTACTGGGTACCTAAATTTAGCCATTTAAAAAATTAGGTCTTTGCAGTAGGATTGGACAAGTAGGCAAAAGTGGGAGATCTGTACTTCCAAAGAGTGCTTAATTTTAACTATTTTAGACACTTCTCTTGAGAGGGGATGTATTATGCTCTCTAAATGCACTTCTGCATGCCCTGACTATAGCTGGGCCTGGATGACTAGATTGCATTAATCACCTACATTGTCATAGCTGAATTTAGATTAAGTGATGCATAAGTGTATTCTCAGTGCACTGTAGTGCTCAGGCACTGCAGAGCCTCCAAGAGACTGTCATCTTCAAAGGGACCAGACCCATTTATTATGCCAAATAGTCAGAACCCAGTACCTGAGAAATTATTACGTTGAATTGAAAAGGGGAGGGCATGAGAAACTGAGCAATCATGCAGAAACCTCAAGTATTTTAGAAAACAAAAATTTGCCATGTGGAAAAAGTATTTCAACATGTCATGTAAAATTCACTGTTACTTCTATTTCTAGAATATCTCAAGCTTACAGCAAGAGCCTATTGAGATAACTTTTTTCCCCATTAACTGGGAAGAAACAAAGCAAAACCAAAATTTCAAGTTGCTTTACTTGTGTGCTGAAACTTCTACCATGAGAAAAGCTTTCTTATTCACAGAAACAAGAAAAACTAGCCCAGAAAGCATAGAAATGAAACTCTGCTATGACAATACTTTACCTCTGGGAAACAAATTTTTTTAACTAACAAACAAAGCCCCCAGCTACTACTGCATTTGTACCTTGGTTAAAAAACTATGTATCACAAGGACCCACAGCTGCTCTGTTTCTGAACGTACCAACAGACAAATGAAAAGGGAGTTGAGCAGCAAATGGGACCAAAGAAAATCTCCGCTGAGGTCAGTGGTATTTCTTAAATTTACCAGCTGAAAAATTGTCTGACAGGTAACATCTTTTCTAACCTGCAAGCTAAAGCTTTCATGAAATATGATGAATCCTTTTGATAACCCTCTGACATATGCCTATTATGCTCTGCAGTGGTATTAACCTCAGTGAGCTGCTATAATGTGATCCATAATTATGATTTGATATATAAGTGAACTGTAATCAGACCACTGAAGCACAGTTCCCTGACATATGGCTTCTAAGAATTTCAAGAGAACAATCAAGTGCCAAGTAGTCTTGCTTCTTGTCAACTAATTGAAACCCACAGAGGGTGGTGTTTGCTGACAGTAAAACTTCCTTTTGTGCAGCCAAGTACAAGGGCTGCATATCACACAAGTACTTTGCCAAACTTTGAAGTCAGGAGAGAGTTTAATGTGGCATGGGGCCTCGTGCTTGCCTCTCCCACCAAATCTTGTCCCTATTCTCCTGCTGCCAGCTCCTTGTATGAGTGCACATCTGGATGCAGGTCACAAGCTCCCAGTCAGCTCCCATCCTCACCCACTGCCCACAGCTGTGTGCAGGTAACCATATCCTGTGGCATGTCCCTGTTATTTTTCTGACTCTTAAGATCTCACACAGTGCCACACAGTGCCCTGGGGCTCACAACATGTCCTAGTCCAGGCCAGCAGCCACATTAACTCCTTCACTTTCCCCTTGCACTCCTTGCTAGTGTGGGTAGTCAGGAGGCTGAGTGCAAGCCCCCTCTAACCTCCTCTAGAAGATTATCCACCTGGCAGGCAACTGCTTGTGCTCTTTTCCATTTCTCAGACGTGATGAGCACACCAGAGGTGCACCTACCCAGTCTGTCATGTGTACCTTCTTCCTGTGCCGTGCCCCAGGCGTGGGTGATTGAGCTCTGCCAACACACAGGAAGGCAAAGACAGCTGTTCTGCAGTTCACCCTGCTGACTCATAAAGGATAAGGATGTGTGTTGTGGCCAAGGAGAGTGCATGATGGCTGGGCCACACTTCATTATTTTCTTGGCACTGGAAAGGTGAGAAACAGTCAGTAACTTAGTTTTCATATGTGATATTCTAACTTGGTAGCCATGGCACCTCAAGGCGTCATTATGTGCTTCTCTGTATTGTGCAAAGAAACAAATAAATTATTATTGCTGCTGTTTCTGCTGAGTACTCCATGGAGCTGACAGGGACATGGATACACTGGCTGACAGGAAGACTTTTTGCCCTGTTTGGTCTTGGTGTTTTCTTTGTTGTTACTTTATTCCCTGAATAGCATCCAGTGAACCTCAGAAGTGAAAGACAGGCACATTTATGCCATTTCAGTTACAGAAGAAGAAATAACTAGTTGGGACTACTGCCTGTTTGTGCCACATTAACATGTAAATCATCCTACACCTGAGCTCAGAATTGTCCTGGGGCCTTCACTATGGGAGCGGGAAGAGATAAAATGCACATTCATTCAAAGGAAAGAAAAAAACCCATGCTGTCATTCTCCATCACTCTTTCTCATGTCACTCAGTGCTGTTCTACTTCAGTATACCTATCTCTGAAGAGGAAGAATAATCTTTGGGAAATGTTATACAATGACAGCTTAATATTTTAGGAACTTCATTGCAAGGGTGCAAAAAATTAGAGAGACCTTGTGCATGCCTCCTTTCCAGTCTGTGCTGGGAGATGACCACTTCATTACTTCAGCAGAACCATTGAATCAAAAGAGCCTGATTGCTACAATCAAGACATCAACAGGATGCAAGGGAGGTAAAGTTTGCAGGGAAAGGAAATACCCACTCCCTGAGATGCTCAGCCAATACCTAGTAATTAATAACTCATATGAGTTATTTTTGTACTTTTTCTTCTTTACGAATCATCCTGAAATAGATTGAAATATTCTATACTGTATTAGTTAACTATGAATACTAATCTTAGCATTGTATCTTCATAATTCCTCTGCTGTACCTGATTTATAATCAGTTGGTTATGGCTATCTTTTAATCTGCATTTTAATTACTCAGGTAATTCTGCATTCCTAAAATATTGAAGGTCCGTTTATGCTCGTTACAATTTTAATCTTTACTGTCTACAAATATTCTTAAAAATTTGTGCAGAACTCCATTATTGAGTCATTTGACAAGGAAATTTTGTAAAATATTAATAGAAAAATATCCAGAAGACATACCTTCATTAAAAATTCTGTCTGTAGTCTTAGCTGTATGCAGAACAGTATTGTAAACAGGGATTCAAGTTAAAAGATTCAGGCTGTAAAAGTTTGGATATACCAGATTAGTGTCAGTCTGAGAATTATACATCTAGTCTTCTACTGTATCTTTTCTTCAGCCCTTTTTTGTTCATTTTCAAGGTCTAGTGTGGTTTGGAAATTATTACTGACATTATTGTTACTGTTGTTATTGTTATTTTCTTCTGCATTTTGGTTTCTTTTCCTAGTCTAAGCAATATTTATTACATTTGAAAGCAATTAGCCAATTCACCAGGTCATAATCTTTAATTTTGCCCATTTTTTTACTTACAGCTACCAAAACCTCTCAACCATCAGGAAAAAAAAAATATTGAGCAATTACTGGTCCTAGAAATATTGTGGTGCCAATATAATTAAGAATAGAACTTTTAGCTGAAATTAAAAATTTAATCCATGAAGGAAAAATCTACAATTTTTTGTAGGATACATCTATACCAATGTACAGATTCATTTACTATAGAAATATTAGTAAAACATTACTATGAAGAAGAAGGAAAAGAAAGGATTGTGTAGAAAAATAAAATTGAAACTAAAAAGAAAGTTTTAAAATGAATAGAACTATTGGCAACTCAGCTACAACATTCCTGTACAGAAGGTTTCCAAGAATATTACATAGGGAATATTTTTCACCAAATTGTCCAACTATATGTGCAAAATGTGCAAAATACGCCAAATGGGCATTTCCGTGTGCAAACTGGATTTGCAGAACAAGTATTAGCCCATAGCAAATTATAACTTCATTGCAACATGTATCTATCTGTGCATTCATTGTACGAGAAATTTCCTCTGTTTTTGGGTGTACCATTCAAAAATATTCATTTTAGATATCAGTGGAAAAACTTCTTGCTGGATGTATTTTGTAAGGGATAAAATTATAGCTTAGTTAACTACATAATTTTTCCAATCATCAGCATGTAAAAAATACAAGAGAATAACTTTATATGTCCATGCTTCTAAAAAAAGGCTGTCACCTGCTGCCATCAAGAAAGACAGCAAAAATCATAGGAATACAAGAGCAGAAAATGTGTTATGTTGTCATGACAACTGCCATTGCTAGTCTGGAGAGCTGAGAGAGAAAACATGCATGCACAGGGGAAGAGGAGAGAAAACTTTATAAGATGTGCAGGGCAAAATTAGAATTAAATCAAACTGTCTCCAATATTTCCAAGGAAAGATGAAAAGAATTTGTTGTAATCACTGTAGATACTGAAAAATGCCAAGAAACGCAGAAATACAAAGGAAAAATCACTATCCTGAAGTACTTATGGGATGTTTGAAAAGAAACCAACAGTGGTGTTTAGAAGAAGGAAACCTCAATGCAGGTTTCCATCATCCTAGGTTACTTGAAAGCAACAGAATTTCCATGTTATTTAAGCTTAATTAAGTCATGGATGCAGTGATGACATCTTTATGTAACCAGCTGTTTGTTAGAATAAATACCCTTCTCCTGCCTCCACAACTTGATTCTATTATAAGCACTGCTGGTGGCATGAAAAGGGATTGACTCAACATCCAGGAAATGAAACAGCTTCTGTGTCTGGGGTTTATAATTTGACTAATTTAGCTTATGCATAATAATGAGGAGTTAAAACATTTGGCCCTGTAGTTCTCCAAGTCAAAACACAGAGACAGATTAAACAATATCTCATTGATCACTTCCCATCCATGAAATAAACTTAAAAGTGAGGATAAAGTCTGAGATATAAGGATGTTTTTCCCCTCAGTCATTGAATGTATTAAAATTATTCACCCTTGGTAAGCTTAGATTGTAAAGCTCAAGAAAAAGAAGCAGTTACAAAGCTCAAAAATTTGAAATATGTCAGAAAGCCATTAGAGGACAATATATGCCATAATCAGTATTGTAGTTTCTTGGTTTGGTGACAGTTACTCCTGTAAATAGAGAAAAATAACAATAAATTACCAATCAAAATTATCCAGAATGAAACAGTATACTATAAAATACTCAAAAATTGACTTGTTTCATGTGTTGCCTTATTGTTGAGCCAGACCATCTTGCAAAGAATATTAAATTGAGTGCATATTCTATATCCCTAAATTTCTCTCATTCCCAAAAAACTAGGGTTGGAAAAATCTTTATTTTGCTGGTACAATTCATAAAATTTACATGAAATTCCACATGCTACTTCAAATTGTGCTTCAAACAAAAAATTTCTGTGTGCTGAAGCTGGTCTTATTTGGTGAGGAAAGGATAAAGCTAAAGGTATTAATAATTAAGCAGAGGACCTCTGGAAGCAGGAGTGAGCCAGGAAATCTCTGAAAATTGTTTTAGGATCCAGAAGACAATTAGAGCTTTGATAATAATAAAAAATTCACAAGCAACAAGGTCTATAAAAGGCTTTGCAGATACTTCCAAAGTGAAAAGAAGAAAAAATAAAAACAGATTCATTACTTAATAGAACAGGAAACTAAGTAAGGAGTGATGCAAGCTTATGTTCTCAGTGAACTCCCTGATTCAATTTTTACACAAAGACTTTCAGATGCAACCAGATGCTTAATGCAATTATATTAACAGTGCACAGGTGTGCAGATCCAAGTAAGAGAAAAGAAACCATTTTAGTGTATTACAGAATTTATGGTAGGGGGTATTCTAGTGTTCGGGGCCTGATGAAAAATCCTTGTGAGATCTAGTTAAAACAAATTCTTAACATTTTATTGTTGTTATTGAGTGAGAAAGAGGTCCCAGGAGACCGGAAAAATGTGGGTGGTTTAATTTAAAAAAAAAAATAAATTTGAGTGAGATAAAGTCTGAGAATGAAGATAATACAGGTTACCTTCAATAAGAGGAAATAGACTTAAATGTTTAGAAAATAATGATATGTAAGCATGTGGGACAAAGTAAGGAGTAACTAAAAGCACCAACATTTTTTTTTTTTTGAGAAGCAACTTCTCCAAGCAACTCATGATTACTACTACAAACATGGACATAGATGCAGTATTGTCTTAACTTTTGTAACTCAGAGGGATAGGAAATATATTTTTGGTAAGGACAGATATTTTGGGGAAAATTTCCATAAAATGGGCATATACTTTGATGAAAAAAAATCTGCTTAGGTCTGAATGTAAGGGTTTCTGTCAGAAAAGGAAAGCAAGTAAAAGAAATAATAGTCCCTTCTATGCCTGAGTTTGTGCTACTGTTTCCATTAATGATTCAGATGATGAAAAGGATAATAGACTTAAGATGTCTCCAGATGACTCCAAAGAAGAACAGATGAAAACCTTTACAGAAGATAGAATCAGATTGCAAAAGTATCTTAGTAAGTTGGGAAAACAGTCTAAAATCAAGGAAAATTAGAAAATTAGATAAAGTCGAGGGTAAAGTTTGTAAGAAGAACAAACAAAATGCATAATTAAAAAAGAGGGAACTCAGGGCTCATTGGTAGTATTTCAGGAAAAGTATGGTGAATTGAAAAACCAGCGTGAAACTGTTACAAAACCTCCCAAGTCTCATTCTGGGTTTCTTACAGCGGGCATCGTCTACAAGGCACAGAAAATAACTTTTTTGTTAAAACTCAGGTGAGGTTTTGCCTAGAAAAATATCCAGTTGAGAAACATGGTTCTAGGGATTACTTGGAAAAAGTCAAAAAGAAGAATCAGTGGATTAAAAATTAAATTCAAAGGAGTGATAATTTACAGATTTAATTTAAGTTCAGAAAAAGGAAGATAAAGTGCCATGTCTGTGTGTAACGCATTTTCCCATATGGCCACTCAGCAAAGGGAAGAACAAACTGGCTTGATTTTCAGAAAAATTTTTAATCAAAAGGTAAAAAAAAATATATCTGTCTTTAGGCACAATTTAGGAAAAGTGTCATTTAGAGGAGGGCTCTGAACTCCTCTTCTTTACAAAACTAATAACAATAATAACAACAATAACAATAATAACAAACTATCAATCAAGACAAGCATGTTCCTGCAAGCCTGCCATACTCATAGGAGCTGAGACAAAATGGCATGGATGTTTCTCCCCAGACAGTGAATCTCTGACTCCAGGTTAGCCAAGGCCCTGCTCTGTTTCACAGTAGTTATCAGAAATACCCAGTTCTCAGAAGTGTGACCAGGGGCTTCACCCCAAAGGGCAGGAAGTAATTCTCCATGTCATTGTGGTGGCACTGGGCACACAATGACACTTGCTTGTTAATGTAGGTATTTCCATAATTGAGGCTGCCAAAAAAACCCACAGTAAAAATTAGTTGGGGTTCAGACTTACTGATTTATTGGAACAGAGTAAAACTCTGATTCATGAAGGTACTTAAGCAGCGTGTGACTTGTGCATTTGAGTCATCTCTCAAATTGAGTGTGTTTTATTATAACTACACGCTTAGATGGCAATTACTTCCATTAGGGTCTGTACCTCCCAAAATTCATGGTAGACTTCTCTTGCCTTTTGTACAAAAAATTATAAGAGGCATAGCATCAGAAGACACATTTCAAGAAATAATTGTTGGCAGGGAGCTGGACTAGATTACCAGAAGTATCTCTATTCACCTCTCAGGCTTTCTCTATTCCTGTGTGCTGTGTACTTTAATCTGATAGCCCATGCCAATCACTGCAATAAAACCATTATCATGCTGCATCTTTCACTATTCTTGTTTGTATGGGTATGTATGTGTTTGTATCTATCAATTCTCCTTTCCTGAACCCTAGTTCCATACATGTATCTTTTCTTTCCTACTAAAATTAAAAAAAAAAAAAATCCCCTTATGACTCTATAGTAACAACCCTCCCCCCCGTGATTGCTTTGTACAACATAATGACAAATATTTAAAAACTCAGGGAAAAAACCCAACTTATTCTCACACATTTCAAGTGAAACAAACACTTTCACTTTTCCCAGCTACTGGGTTTCATTTCTCACTGCTTTACTTCTCTTTAAGTCATTTTCCCTTTTTGATTTGTTAGGGTTTGACATCTACTTTGAATCAGGGTAAAGACAAGACCCATTGAGAATATATTTTATTGGACAGGAGGCCATGTGAAGTGCCTCAAAAATAGCATGGGTTTATGACACTCAGTGTGGTGCAAGGAACCAAAGCCCAAATCTGCTTAAAGAATGAGAAAGTTTTATTTATATTTTTGAACACGAAACGAAATTCTAACTTCAAGTTATATCCTGTGAGATCAATGATAATCATATTTGCTTTGCAAGGATGAACACCTCATCTCATTTAACATGCCTTTCCATTCATCTTTACTGCATGGAATAGATTGAATATCCTTGTGTACTACTTTTGGAAGTACCTGCCAGCAAATAAGAGCCAATGAGAACACATAAGGCTCACTGATGATTATATGTCATAAAACTCAACCCACTTCCGAAATGCAAAAAATTACTAGGTCTTTATTAAATGAGAATTTAAAAAAAAATAAAAAATAAAAGAAAACCATGATTTATTGGTCATGAAGTGGAAGAACAAGAAAGGATAACAGTTCTCTGATTCACTCTGAATGCACATACCTATTAAATAATCCTGACAAATGTAAAAAGCAGCCACGTAATTTTCACTCAGTTACAAAAATATAATAAATTGAGGATTTCTAAAGAGTGAAACGAAAGAATAAATATTCAAATTTATGGCTCATACAGGACATTAACACAAACAATCCTTAAAACCAGCTCTTTTTAGAAAGAAAGATACATCAGCATTCAGAAATGTCTGACACAGAGACATCTTATGAATGGAGGGATTGACTGTAATTTCCTTGGTGTGATAAATTTTTGATAATTTGAGAGATCTGCAGAATTAGACAGTGGCTTGACAGGTCTGTCATCAGGTTTTAGGACGTAAATGGTATGATGCTATTTGAGTTGTGTCATTGCCAAAATATGAATAAAGAAATGTGAAAACTTTAATTTTATTTAGGTCAAAATCAGAAGGCCTGGAAATGTAAAATTATGAGCTATTATAATTCATTTCCAGAAATTCATCATCCACAAATCACATAAATTTATTGGGTTCAACAACAGCAAGCAGTTTTATCAAAATAATTTTGGCTTTAACACTGTTTATTAAATATATTGAGAAGGCCCAAAAGAAAATTAACAGTCCCAGAGTAAAAGCAATTACATCAGAGTTCTTTAAATTTCCAGGATGAATGTTCTGTAGGCAGAAAGTGTATTTATGACTAGAAATGGAATAACATCTATTTGGTGTTGTGAAACATATTTTTATTTGTTGCAGTAATCTTGTACATGAAGTAGATGCCTCAGAAATGTATGGTTTTAACTATATTATGTAGTGATACATGTAAACTGGGGGAAGGGGGGTTTCTTCTAGGATTATTTTTGATGGTAAATAATTGTATAATATGTTCTAGTGATTTCATGTAATGAAAACGAGCCCTTGAAGAGCACTTTTTTTTGCAATGAATTATTTGCTATATAGCTTCTTATTTAAGATTAGAACCATTAGGTACAACTTAATATTTAGATATTAGTGTTATAGGAACTCTTTAAGAAATATGTCTCCAAACTAGAATTTAGTTTGATCATTGCAAATTAAAATTGGTTTTACATGCAGAGTTTTAGTAGATAAAAGGTTGCATTTTTTTTAGGTATCAGAAGGTTCTGGAAACAAAATACAAAGCTGTTCTCATTGTTTTTATAATTATCTTCATAACTTTGTATAATTTTTAAAGCCCAATTTAAAAATCAATTCACTTAAGGAACTTGGATCAGTGTTCATCAACACCATAATGACTGGTAGTTTCGTCAAAGAAGAACTAAAAACACATTTTAATGCATGACAATCAAAGACAAGATGATGAGTGAAAGCACTTCACTATCTGAATTCTGTAATTGATTAAAAAAAAAGTGTCTCCATAAATTTTTCTTGCTTCTCAGAGCTTAATGTATCTGCATTTCAATATCAGAATTCTTTATTCCCTAGCATTAATATACACACACACACACATTTTTGAGAGGGAATTTTGCACTGTATCCTCCACTGAATGAGTGGGATAAGAAGAATTCTTCCCATACATATTGCATGACAGTGAATTCTCATTACATTCTTCCCCAGAGTCAGAAATCTATTGAAGTCTTTGGATTCATGTCAGTTTATATTGGTTTAGGTTGAGGGTTTTAATGTAGAGACTTCTGAATGTAAGATTGCATAGTGATCCTGAATATATTAGCATATGCTGGGATCTTAAGTGTAAGTGCTTTTAAGGTACCAGGGGTTAGACATCCAAAATTTGAAGAAGGAAGAGGTACTTTAAACATGAGCTAAACTCTAATCTGTCCAACAAAAGTTGGGGCTTTTTTTAAGGGTCATTCAGTCTGTTTTGTGAAAAGAAAGGAGAAGGTGATACAAGAGAAATCTAAAAGAATTTAAGTAAACTGCCTTACCATTAAATTCTTCAGTGCCAGCTTCTTGTCCAAAAGAATAGAGCAGTGTGAAATGGAAAGCTCTGCTTTTTGATGTAAGAAAATATTGTATAGTTTTTTCTGTTACTGTTCCAATTCAACCAGTCTTCATTAGAAAGCAGCCCCATTCATATCCGAGGAAAATTATATAATAACTCCTTTGTATGCCTTCTCTTAAATGTTAAAAGGAATTATCCTCTCCCTTCACGAAGCCTTCTACTATTTTTTAGCAGAGATCTCAAGAAGTCACGGCCTTATCATAGAATGAACTACGTTTTGTGAACAGCATACCTATTATCTATGAGAAAAAAGGTATAATTTGTCCTTTTGCCTTGGCTTGCTGACACACATTGCACAGCACAAATTCTGAGGGAGTTACTTCATCGGCACCACTCCATTTTGTTTTCAAAAAAAGAGGAAGATAAAGAAAGGGTTGGTGTAAACTCCATCTAACTTATAGCTACTCTCTGATTCAGGCACAGAAAACATTCAAACCACTCCTAAATATAAAAACAACATCTTCAGGCAAGACAAAAGGTTTTCTTATGATTAATATTTATATTCTGCTTCAATAAAATTTTCTCGAGTTGATCTCAGTAAAACATTCTGCTTGGTCCTAAGGAATTCTTATTCTTATTCTTATTTCTTTTACACCTCTGTAATTCTGAATCCTGGGGTCCAGCCTAAATCCCAGTTTTCTAAAGGAAAAAGAAGCTGAGGATCATTATTACTATTATTATTATTATTATTATTATTATTATTACTGCTATAAGAAATATTTCAAAATTCTTGAAGTAATTATAAGTATATTAAATAGTTGTTCAGACTTCATGTATATGTGCATGTGTTAAATCATCTGTGTTTTCACCCAGAAGTCCCAGGGCACCAATGGAACAATGCTCTACGATTCAGCTCCATAAGGCAATGGGAAAAAGAAAAGACCATTTAGAGTAGGCTTAATTTTGCTAAATAATGGAAAAGTCTGGCTTCTTTTAGGCACCTACACTCCAGTACTACAATAGACATTTGTAAGCACCAAAATCTAGATTTCACAGCCTTTCCTAGAATTATGACCTTCTTTCTCCACTGTTTTGAATGCTTACAATATATTGGTTTTTTAGACCTTAGGTCTGACGTTACTTTAAAAGAACTTATAGAAAATGATCCTGATCATCCTAAAGCAATGACAAACAGTCTACTTTATAAAAGGAGTTGTAGTTACATCTGCCTGGGCTTTCTTCTGCTCCCACGAGACAGGATGACACAGGTGTAGGAATTTGGTGGAATTGGTGCTCTAACCGAGGCCACACACCTGATAGAGCTTTTCATTACTAGGACTGACAGCACAGTTCCCAGAGGAAATGGGCAGCCTACATATCCATGTGCAGTTTGACAGAAGGAATCTTCCACTGCAGGCATTGTAATTTGAAATGGTCACACATGTGCATAAAGGGAAGATCTACGGAGAATGCAGCTCAGATAAATGGTTCTTCAGCCTAAACTGTCATTCGGAAAATACAGAATCCAGTAGATTGCTCAAAACCACCACAGAACATTCCTCAACTTTTCTCAACTGAAAAACAATCTAAACTTCACAGAAAAATACCCCAGAAGTAATTTTAGAAAATATTTTCCACCAAAATGGAAAGAAGAAGGAGAAAGTAGCTGGGAATCATGCAATAATGGCTTTACCACCATCTGTGTAGTCAGTGAACACCTTGCATGGATATGGAGTGTAGAAACGGGACCGTGAATGAATCCTCAATGAAATCCCTCAATATCACATGTCCATCAGTATGAGTGTCTAAAACTTTCTGCCTGAGTTCTCCTTTCCCTCCCTGTTCCTGACAGACCTAAGTGCTGCTCAAAAACTGCTGCAGGCAGCTGACTACTCCTTGTCCAGCACTGTGAAGGAATGAAGCATCCCAGTGTCCAGATATCAAAGACAAAACCAGTTGAAACTATTTCATGAACTCAGCAACAATAAGAAACACACTGAAGATGAACCTTCACATTCAGACTCTTTCAAAATAGAAAGGGAAATTGGAATTTAGACATCAGGAATAAGTTAAGACAGTGATGCATTGGATCAGACTGGCCTTTATTGCCAGAGAACTGTCAGACTAGGTAAGCATAAAAGAGCACAGGTGGATGTTGTACACTTCATGGAAGGAGGATGGTTTTAAACATCTTGTCATTCAGTATTATTCCTTTTGATTTTTCTTCTGTAAGATTTTAACCCATGCAATGTCTGCATTTTCTTGACAGCTGATCAGTAAAGTGCTCTGAAAGAAGTGTTCTGAAAGAAATGATTCCCCCCAAAATTTATTTTGAACAGACTATCATGTAATAGGTGTATATTATTAAAAATTTGTAACAGTGTTTCCTAAAAATGCTGATGGATGTTGTGTGTGATACCTTCTGTGCTCATTGGTGAAATGCTCTTTTGATAAAAAACCCAGAGCAGTAAAAATTGCATCTAGCAAACAAAGTTTTTGCATGTTAGTTTTCCAGCAGAGTGGCTCGATATAACAGATTTTGCTTTATAATCAGCTGAAAAAATGTTCAGGGACAAAGAATATACTCACTCTACAGACCATTTTGTTTTCAGTCTCCAGGAAATGTACAAACTGGGAAAGAGCTCAGGTTAGCATGACCAGCATAAAATAAGGTGTGAAAAGAACATTAGTCTTTCTCTTACTCAGTGAAAAAGCAAAAGCCTGTGTTGGCAATGGAAAAATCACATTTGAGTGTGTTTTGAGGTTACCTGCTTATAGGAAAACTTGACTGTGTAATTTTTGTGAAAGGGTTCTGTAAAATCCTATGCCAAATTTTTTTTTCCATATTCATATATGGAAAAGATGGTTCCCATCTGAGAGTCTTCAAGAGTGGGACAGAGAAGAGGTAGTCCGGGATTTAAGGTATGTCAGAGCTACAGGAGAATCGTAGAGTGAAAAAGCAAGCTTCAACTAGGGTCCTTCTACCATCCACTGCCATTTGGATGTCTCTTTGCCTGGTCATAGGGAATATTTCTTTGGGACAAAGCCTATCCTTATGCATGGAGTCATTGCAATGAGAAGTCTGAGAAGTCTAATGACCATCCAGTGTTAATAATGACAATTAACATTCACACTTTTTTCACCCTGTTAATCCAGATTATATTATTTCAACTATTGCATTTTTTTAAATTTTTTTATTTTGCTTAATTTTTTTGGTGAAAAATCTTTTCCTATGCAGCTGGTATGAGATCTGAAGTTTACTTAGAGCTTGATTGTTTCTCTTTTCTCTATTCTTTTTTTATCAGTGATCAGTATATTTGTTTTTTGAGCATAATTACAGCATCAAAGGTCATCTTTTATCATTTTTTTCTGTTCCAAGCTTTCTTTCTCCATGTGTCAATGAAAATTCTACATTTTAAAATTGGAGTCTGATTTTTAGACTTCTGAAGCTGATCATCATGAGAGCAGTTATCAGATGTTATTTCTCATTTCTGGTTATCTTGCAGCTGGTATTTGGACAGTGTTAACATCTCCCTCAACAGTGCTTTTGTATCTATTGCCTCCACACCTTGATATTTGTTCTTTTAAAAATTGAGTGAGAGGCACATTTTCAAAACTTTTTGAGGCATTTTAAATGAGCTGATGTTTCCCAAATTCAGTGGCTTTATTCCCAGTACAGTGACTACAGATAGGCCAGTTAGTATATGCATGACGTTGAGGTGGGACTGTTGCTCATTTACCTTAGGTTTTTTATGCCAATATGGTGTTGTTTTCTTCTCCTTGAAGTTTCCCCAAAACATCCCTGACTTTGAACAAACTGATTTATTGTATTACAGAGAGCATTACATGCCAGTTCAAGACTGCTGGGAAATAAATAATAAATTACAAATAAAAAAAAGCTCTATTTTCCGACAATTTAAATTTGAAAAGAACTTCTAAAGTGCTTTGTTATTAAAATACTTAACCAGCATACAAAAAAAATAAAATTAGTGTGCCCAGCAAAACAGAAATTATAACATTGTTAATTATATTTGCCTACTAGGGAATGGCCTTTAGTGCATCCTAAACTGCTTCAAAGGGATGGTCTCCGTTTCAAAAAACTTATAGCTGAAGGAAGAGTGGACAGACAGGCAGACAGATGGCAAAGGAAGAAAGATTTCAGAGTAGACAGAAGCCTTAGCAATGGGTCTGTTTAAGATATAACAGGCCAGAATAGCCTGTACGGAACAGAACGGGGTAAAATTTGGTATATAGGGGCTACACTGAGGCATCATAATGATGCACAAAAAGTAATCTGAATCTCTCTAGTGCATTATCTCTCAGGATACAGCCTCCATGTGGAAGCAGCATGGCTTACTCTGTTTTCATGCAAACGAGTTTCACAACAGCGAAAATCCTTCCCCTGTAATAGAATTATTGAAGTTTGGTTATTAAAGGCAGAGTGCTGAGAGAAGCAAGGAGCCCATTAACAAAAGTAGCAGTAGTCTGTGGCAGGATGAGTAAGAGCACAGAGTACAAAATATAAACACTCTGGGTTGACCACAGGTGTATTAGTTAGGCATTAACAATACTGAATGTGTTTCATTAGCTTACTGTCACCGAAACAGGATACCTCTGGAATATAACCATGCAGTAAAGGTGGGGTTTTCTCCAAAGTCTTATGTAGAATAAAATCATAATTTTACTACCCTCTGTAGCCATACTTTTTGTCCTATGAATAATTCCAAGGATACAGATGCTGAATACTAGCAGGGAAGGCAATATGCTCTAGTTTGGAAAGTAGCCAATGAATAGGAAGGAAACATGGTCAGACTCTTTCACAGTCAATGAGAGATCAAAGGTAAACTGAAAAGCCAATCAGCCTGGAATCCTCATCTGAAAGAAATTAATAAAGAATTGGGCTGCAAAAAATAGAGCTCTCCATTTGCCCATATTTAAGAAATTTTGGATTATTTTCATCAATTAACCAGATTCTGAATAGTATTTTTCTGTCAGTACCACTATTGCTCCTTACTTGGAGAACAGAGTGCTATTTCTTGTTCCATGATTTTAGACACATATCTGATAAATGTCTTGTGAAAATGACAGCTGAATAAATGCTTTCACAAACTTTTTGATCCCCAAGGATTTGAGCCAGGAGCTGTCCCTGTGTTTTTCAACTCCCATCCAGCTAAAGACAGACCATAAAAGCTGAAAGATCTATTGACACACAGGGGAAAACATTCACCCACACGATGACATGAGGAGTGCTTTCCTTTAATGTAAGTGTAGTGAAATCAATATGCTCAATGCTGGGAGAGGCTAAAAAAAGGGGGTTTTAAAAATTCAATATAATTTTAAAAATATCCAGAGCCTATTTTGATTGGTTGATATTTTTCCTGTGGTAACAGAGTGTTCCAGAGCTGAAGGACCTTCTCTTCACCACTGGAGCACTCAATAGTTTAGCTCCACAGTCTTCCCCTGGTTGCACTTTCATAATCTTAGCTTTCCTGTGATGACATTGTCATTCAGAGCACTTTATTTAAAGGCATACAGGGTGGTGCCTTTCCTTGTTGAGGGAATTATCTTACTTTAATGTGTTACATGACATACAGCCTCCATTTAGAGGTACAAAAAGTTAAGTTTATCTAAGTTTGTAAACTCCTGTGGCAGGATTAACAGCAGATTTAGAGTTGTAGTACTACTGAACCAGTGCAGAAAATGGGTTTCCAACCAAGACATAGCAAATATTTCTATCTTACTGAAAATCTGATGGCTGAATAATAATGTTCTAGATTATTTTTTGGTGAAATATATTAATACTCAGGCTGTGACCAACGTATTGCACGTTTGTCTGGTTTACAGGAATCGCTGTTTCTGAAATTCAGTTTTCTTCTGTCTCTGCTGTATCTCGCCACTTTGAAGTGAAAACTGACTCTGTTGCTTGATTCAGAGGTATGTAATTCCTGGGAAAAGTTTGTCTTTCCTTGTTCTAATAAGTGGTGTGCAATGGGAAGATGGTGTTAGCAATGAATGATCTGTTTTTTGTTTTCCAAAGAATATAATCTAATGAAGATTTTCAGTAACCTTTTAACTGTTTATAAATTTGTTGATTTCCTTTCTTTTGTTTTTGCAGAATTCTTAATAATGGAGATTTCTTTTTTTCTGTATGAAACCATAGTGCAGTGGTCTTGATCTATTTTGTTTGAATGACTGAACTTCCTGGGCAGATAAAAGTTTGATGTCTTAATTGTTTTAAACTTGGGATGTACCATAAGCTTACAGAGAAATTAACTGCAGGAATTATAGCATCTTCTAGTGGACAAACCATTTTTTGAGAAACCACTTTAATTGTGATTAACAGCTTGCTGGTGCCAGTTAAAGGTTACAAGGCTAATTCTTTTAGTCATTATAAGGCAGCATTCACATTGCTTGACTTTAGCCATCTAAGTTAAGTACCTGAATAACGAGTCTAATCTCCACGAAATGCCCTTGAGAAAGGTGCATGAATGCAGTTTAAAAGCCCCTGAGGGGTAATTCAGAGAGTCTGAAGTTGAGGCATCCCACAGTTAGGTGTTTAAATTAAGCAGAGGGACTGTGCCATCCTAGTGACTTGTTGGTAAGTAGACAGCGAGCAGTCTGTAGTACTGTAACTCTTGATTTCCTCAGAGTGAGTGTAGTGAGGTTTGTGGAGCCCTTTGCCCTCTCGCACTCAAAGGGAAGCTGCTGCTGCTGCTGCCTAATGCAGTGCAGGCATTTGGAGCCTATTTTGGTGACAGGGCACTGTAAGTACTGCTCCCAGCTACTCCAGGATTGAAACAGCTGCGGATTATTTGTGCTAGACCTAATCAAATGCCCGATGGAAGATAAAGAATTGAGACAGCAAAATGCTGTCAATAAAGAATCTTAAAATTTACTTTAATTAGAAAAAATATAGGGGAAAAAAAAACAACTAAAAAAGTTCTTCAGGGTGATCCAGTCATAAATCAGTATTATCCTGAAAGTCTAAACTTTTAATATTACATGATTTATAAATTATGAAATGTAGCAGTCAAAAGATTTCCAGACACTTCTCTGCTGGTGTATAATCTTCTATCACTCACTGGCACCTTGTGCTTGTATCATGTTCTGCACAACAGAATTGGCTTCAGCCCATAACAGTTAATGTGTTAAGTACTTTTTTTACCTCAAGATTTAGCACTGGTGTAATCAAAATGTAACAGAAAAAATGTGGTTTTAGCTGTAGTTGATATTAACACAGCTTTAGCGTTTCCCCCATCTTATAACAAAATAATATGTTAAACATTAGCAAGAAAGTATAAAGTTTTATGGTGACCAGGAAGTCTACACCACTTGCAAAATAACTTGACTTACTAGAAGATTAGCAGTTACTTACTTCTGAATTTTTTGTTTTAGATCACAGCTGGCATTAACTGAAATCAGTTCTTTAGCATTGTGACAGTTTACATAATTGAGGAATCTCCTTATGCTTCATTTGGGTTTTCTCCTTCTATTTCTTCTACTCCAACATATTTTTCACTAACATCTTTTTTTTATCCTTGCAAGAACAATCTAACAGAGCCTTGTTTGCTCACCTAACGTAAATTCAATTGCTCCTTTGATCTGCCCTTCATTGTATAAATTCCAGAAATGTACAGTGGTCACTTTAGGTCTGAACTTCACTATCTGCCTTGGACAATAAATATGCCAAAATATTGTAGCCATTTAGATCAAACAATCTAAAATATCTTTTAATAACCACCTATTCACTTAGAGACAATTGAGTTCCATTTTCTTCTCTTCTTCCACCCTCCAGCTACTTCAAAGTAAAATAAAGTGGTAGTGCAGGCTGTCTGGGTTTGCTTTTCTTTAATGCATCCTATGTTTATTGATCCTTCTGAAAGCTGGGTACCATCTAGCCAGGGCAGTAGCTTGTTTCATGTACAAGCATACGTTCTGATGACTAATGGAAATTCATTAGAGCGACACAGGCAATTTAAAAATTACAGATTTATGACTCCAAACTTCGGTCCAATTGTTTTATGACTATTCCTGTGCTGGTTTAACAACTGTGATGCTGAAAGCAGGGAGAAAATATGTGATTTTTGCTTCTGTTCACCCTCAGTGTCTCCAATTCCTCAGTCAGTTCTTTGCCCTCCTGTCTGGGGAACAACCTTTGGCATGTGCAGTATGGTTTGACCTTCAGTTGGAGCCTCCCTTGTGTTTTACATCTGCTCTCACTACAGCTTTCTTCTTGTTAACAATTGCTTCATAGAACAGCTCACAGACAAAAGGAATTTGAGAGAAAATCTTCTAAATACGTAAGTTCTTTCAGCTGGGTTACCACGAGTGTTTTGGGCATCAGATCTTTCATCATATGCACTGAGGAGAGAGGTTCAGGATGGTCCCTCAGTGCTGTAACTGCACATAAAATGATGATTTCAAGAGAGAAACATCACTGTACTACAACAGCAACTAAACATTACATGTGTACCTGTGCTTCAAAACAGGTGCTATCTAGTTCAGCTTATTAAATCTGTTTGCAATCTTTCACAGATTCCCAAAGAGAAAATGTCTGAGGAGAGACAAGTCTTTTGAACATTACAAACATGTAATAAAACAAAATTGACTCACTGAGTGACAGAGTAATATTCTGGAGGTTTTGTTTGATCAATGATGTTCTACTTGTAACACAACTTAGGTAATGAGAAAAGGACATTTTTTGTTCTTGTAGGCTTTTAATCTTTATCTGTTGCTGGAGAAGATGATGAAGTATATATTTTTTTTTCTCTCTCCTAAGATAAGGTTAACTTCTCATCCATTTGATCACCTATAGGATTTCACACTATTGCATCACTAAGATGAAGAACAGAAGTGACAAGTCTGGTATACTGGCATTGTCTGGTCTTAAACACTCCTGTTTGCTGAAATGGGATAGTAGTATATTGCGAATTACCATGACAAGATAAGAGAATAGCACCAGACTGCTAGAGTGCGTGTTTTGAAAAAAAAAAGAGCTGGCTTCCAGCTTGTTTCATTCACACATTCATAAGTGCCAAAGGTATTCCACAGCTTGTACAGGTAAAGTCAGAAGTTCATTGTCAGTTCTCTGCTTTTGGCATCCACACACTGCACAGCTAATTATTTAGCTCATTGGTTTGTAGTGAGTGAAACTTGCCATCAACTTGGCTTAATGTAACCTGTCTCAGGGTGAGTTGCTTGAGAGTGTCTCTACAGTTATTTGTGCCACATAAAATTGATGTTTTTTCCTCTAGTTTAGCATTCTGACTTCAGTGTGTTTTACAATTGTTTAGGTGTCCACAACTTCCTGTTGGTGCCCATAAGGATCAGCATCCCATGGTGCAGAGCTGTTCTGATTTGACACAACATCTTTTTCACAGACATTGCCCATAGCTGCCATCCAGCATCTGCTATGCTGCAATTTCTTCAGACAGAGCAGAAATCACAGTGCTTGTTTTCTGGAGCTACAGTCGAGAATCTGCATGATAAGGTTTAATATATTAACACTAAAGAGTGTTTCCTTATGCTTTGCAAGATCCCAGCCTCTTTATATAGCTCTATCTTTTAGTATAGACTCTGTATTGGTACTTCTTTCTTCCTGATTTGGATGAAAATTTTAAAAATCGCTCACTCATTGCAATAATTAAGAAATTTTTAGGGTCTCTCAAACTCCATTTGAATTTTGTTCAGCTATCGGAGGGTCATTTTCTTACCTGCTTTTATATCTGGTCTGGTGAGACCACACAGAAACATTCAGAGGAAAACAGAAGAATTTTGTTGGATTAGTCATACAATTACTTCTAAAAAAGAAAGCTAAGGGTCATTCCTCAGCTGTACAGCTCCCTTACATGTCAAACAAACAGGGTTTGTTAAAGAGCAGGTCAAAACAAGAGGCATTTCTAATTTCATATTCTACTTTTGGGAAAGTTCCATTTGTGGGTGGAAAGATGGAGCATAAAGGTTCTCTAGGTCAGAAAGTACTATTGTTTGACCCAGTCTAATGAGTTTTGAGCTTTGAATTGCCAGATTCTTTTTCTTACTGAACTGTAGTGAAATTACAGTTGTAATGACTGAGTGAAATCTTTTGGAAGAGTGAGATAAAATTTAAAATTGAGAGCAATTACTAATATGAATAACTAAATACAAAATGTGTGTAAAGAGTAATAAGGTAGAGAATAAATATTGCTGCTTCTTTCTCTTCTTTCCTTTTTTTTTTTTGAGGGGGGAAGGATATTCTTTTTTTTGACCTGTCCTTTCTCCAGGAAAAAGAGAAAGAATTAAAGAACCAACAGCATATGATAAACGGGACTGTCTGATCTATACTGTCATCTCTGTAGAGCATCTTACATGGAGTAAAGATGTCAAATCATCTGAATTTTTTCATGCTATCAGTGATTTCTAGATAAGGACTTAATGTTATGCAAAGTGCCTCTTCTGATATCATAAAGATTTTAAGTAGTAAGACTGCAGATAGAAATGCCTTTGAAATTACCATCAAAACTATCATTAAAATCTGGGGTGAACATCTGAAACCTGAAATGAGGACAGCACGTGCAATAAAAAACCATCATTTACGTGTACTCTTCAGATGTGCCTATGGCTGACTCTTCTTTCTGGAGTAACATTCAGGTATTATCTTTAAACCACCTTTTGTGTTGTCTGTCAGAATACTTTTCTATCATTTTTGCCTAACTAATTTCAGCTGTCACCAACGTCAAGAGAGTACAATTGGTAAACAGCAGAGAGATAATAACAGGCTTTCTGGGCAGTCCTCAGGGGGCCTGGTTTGACTGTTTTCAAACATCTGGGTGAGCAATTAAACAGGAAGCTTGCTAAAACTGAGCAAGGTTATGTCCTTGTCTGGTCTTTCGTTTAACACCGAGAAAATCAAGCAATTGGAGGTGCCAGGGAGCAGTGTGTGGGGAGGGGGTGAATCAAAGGTGACCTCCCGCTGGCTGGGCTCTCACCAAGGGTTCTATCAACAGCCCCACACACAGCAAGGTGGGGATCCAGGACCAGGGAGCACCCAGGAGGTGGGAATGAGACCACCACTTCATGGCAGAGCTCAGGGAGGGATGAGATAGCCCCTGAGTCCAAGGGTTGGAGGGGGTACAGCTCTATGTGAGCCTGCAGTTAAGGCATTTTGGTACCTTCAGAGCCCTGATGGGGGGCTATGAAAACCTCTGCACAGGACATGTGGCCCACACTAAACTGCGATGTAGAGAATAAAGTGAGTACTGATGTGTATTACAGGACCTTGCCTCACATCCTTGCAAAGAATCCCTATTTAAACGTGGAACAGAACTGTAGGGAGTTTTGCTGTCAAACCCAGCCTCCGGGGAAACAGACTTATTTAATTTGAGAATAGCACTTAGTCACGCTGACCTCACTTCCCTGAAAGCGACACTGCTGCTTCCAGGCCATATGAACTTTGCCACCCCATGTGGTAGCAGGCTGGATGCACCTCTCCAAGGGCATTGGCTGCTCTGGGGGACTGACAGAAAGGATGATGAAGGCAGTGACTGTTTTCCTTGTGTGAGTGCTGTGCACAGGGCTAAGAGGACACCACTTGTCCTCCGGCTGTGGTGTTTTGCATCACTGCTGGTCTGGAATAGTACATTTGGCTATGTCCAACAAAACAGATGTGACCTATATCCTGACAGATGGAGGAATCCAGTGTGGGTTATGGATTTCAGGGGCAGGGATAACAATGCTGCTTTTCAGAGTTGTTGAGAACGCATCCTTTAAAAAATGCATACCTTTAAAAAAAACAAAACAAAGAATGCATACCTTTAAAAAACCAAACCAAAACCAAAAGCCAAAACCCAAAACAGAATGAGTCCAGTGGGAAGGCTCAAAGGTGAACAGGACACCTGAAGCAATGACAGACACACACCCTAATTATGACTTCACTTAATCCTCAGGGTAGCTAATCCCAGGCACTGGTCCATATGCCTGATAGCTGGGAATGAACATCCCGGCAGGACAACCTGGCATTTTCTTTTGAACAAAAGGAAACAGGTTCAGGAGGGAGGCGGAGCTCTGTTCGTCATCCTCTGAAAGACCCAAGACAAAAGCTGTGATTAAAAAATGCCTTCCTAGACCAGGTGTAGAGAAACAAGAGATAGTAGTCAAATCACCATGGAAAATGAGGGGTTTATGGATTTTTACAGTTTGGTTTATGTCATGCATTTAACAGAATCTTTTTAGATTCTTTTGGGAAAGAAAGCTTCATTCTTAATAGAACCAGCTGACATTTTCACATTAAATGTATATGTATGTGTTTATTGATACACATATTTTCATACATATTCTGAAATGGCAAAGGATGCCTAGGGACATTAAAAAGGACAGTCATTATTTTACTTGAGTGAAGTCAGGTTTGTGAACCAATGGGCCATTTTAATTTCAGAAAATTCTTTCATTTGGAGAAAACCAAATTAACCCCAAATTGCTTTGTTTTTCTAAAATTATTCCCAACATAGAAATTACTATGACTGTTTTAGCAGTTTTAAAAATGACAGTTTGGCATTTAAAAATGGCAGTTTTATTTTCTTCAACGTTATTCTAAAATATTTAGTAGTTTTTAAGGACACCAAGATCCAGAATAGCACACTTTCCCTGTCCTCAAATTATTTTTTCATCCTGCCTATCAACAAAAAAATTAAACTGTTTTTTTAATTTCCTTGCCTCAAGGAAATCCTGCAGGATTGACAGAAAGCAAATAAATTAACCATTGTTAGAATTTCAATCTAAATGGAATTGAATGACATTTTCATTCTACTTCTGTAGCAGTTGTTTCAAGGTTTACGTTGTTGGATTTTACATGAATTTTTAAGGCAGAAAATTCAATACAAATTATATCAATCACTCCAACTTGATGATAAACATAGGGAAAAAAAGAATGTCACAAATACTTCTAAGAAACAAATGATTAAAGCCAAAAAGATTATTTAAAGTGTTCATCAGTTTTAAGGAATCTTGATTTGGGCAAATGATTGTCCTCTTTCAAGAATTTACAAAGATCATTCATTCACAGTTACTAATCTCTGCTGTATTTAAAGACCATTAATTCCTTAGCTACTTAAGATGTGATTGTTAAGGTCCTTAGAAGAATGAGCTATGTGAAAGAATTTGGGTTTTTTTAATCAATGAATCAGATGAGTTGCAGCGGTTTTTAATGAATATTCTCGTTCAGATTTTTATTTCAATTACATCATGGAGAATAGCAGTTTTGAATAACTGAGTGTATAATTGAAATCACAGCCTGGTTTTCAACAGCAGCAACTTATTATTTGAAGTAATACCTTCTAACACTGTTTATGTTTTACTGCAAGAACACCAGCTGTGGCAGCTTCAACATTTCCACCGACTCCAAAACTACTTCTTTGAGGACCAGAAAGAAATCCTCATAATTTATGCTTTAATTTTTAAATATTATCCTGAACTAGTGCTACCAGAAATGATATAATTTTGCATTTCCAAATAAAACAGAGCAGGAAACATTGGAGGAATGTCTGCAATAACCTTTCTTATGGAAGAAATCAGTATTGCCTACAGTGTAGGTTAACCATAGGAAGAACTGACAAACAGTGAAAATTCAGTTGAGTGGTTAAGATATAATAATATCTTGGGTAGAAATGAAGTTTATGATTTTAAAAGTGTACAGAAATTGCAGGGAAAAAAAGGGTCAATAGAGAACAGCTTGTTCTAACTGAAGTGTTTTTGTTATTAAATAACTGTTTAAAGGTAATTTTTCAAGAAGAGCCAGTCTTTCATACATTAGCTAAACATTTCCAAAGCAAAAAAGCAAAAAAACCACACAAATTGAAAATTAATATTTGAATTAATATGTCAAGGAAATACTTTGATAGTTACTGAACAAATGAACCCTTCCTTTTTTTTCTACCATCTTCTATTGAAATTCAGAGGAGTTTTGTATTTATTTCTAATTCCTTTGAATGTTTTGTTGTTAAATTCAACTAGGGGAAAGCCCTTTAATTTTAATATATACTAACAGAGTAAATTTTTTTTCCTGAAGTTTACCTGCTTTCGGTTTAAAAATGAACCTGAGGTATTGCACCAAAAAAAACAGCTTTTCTTATTTTAAAACTGTTTTTATCTTCCCTGGCTACAGAAAAAAGATTGAACATTTGATTTATAAAATGTCCACAAGCAGAATAGAAAGTGAAAAAACAATGATTGCATTGTCTTTTCAATCTTAGATCTAGAAATCACTGCTGGTTAACCTGGAAATTTGACTCATGGTTCAAACATTTGCAGTTGACCCTAAGTGGCAGCAAAATGGAGAGCAGTAATCAGTGGCAGTAGATGTACCCTGGCAATCTGCAAGGACAATTCTCATTTTCCTCCAAAAACGAAGTGAAAAGATTTCTGCTGAGAAGAACTCAATTTTTATTTAAAATACCCTGCCTAACCATCTCTCTGACAGCACTTTTACTTCTCATCTGAGTTTCTAGGTCAGACTTACTGACAGAAAAGAGACTTTGGACAATTTACTTTTGTTTCAGATGCACATCAGCATGTCTGAGTGCCTGCTGTTCGCGTATGTGAACAGTTTCAAGTGTGTGCTACACTAGTTAGAAGCCATGTCAATCTTCCAGGTTGATTTATTGAGCGAGGCTCTCAGCCACATCCTGGCCCTATCTGCATGCATAAAAAAGCTAAAGCAGCACACAGAGACTTCCAAATACCATGATTTATTCAGGACTGTCACCTTGGCAGCACTGGCAGCGTGGGTGATAAGCTCACAGAAGTGCCTCTTCCAGATGCCAGAGTAGGAGGTGCTGTGTGGCAAAGCCTGAGCTCAGGACACTGACACCATTTCAAAAGCATTGTGGTGAGCTCATGGATATGGCAGTAAAGTCAGGCAGTGCTGAGCGTCTGGATAAAGAGGAAAAATAGACACGGAAGGAAACTCTAGCTACCAGATTAACCCAGAAGTTGCAGTGCACAGAAGCGGCTGAAAAACATCTTCACCTCTCCACTCTCTCAGTGCTCTCTTCTTGAAAAGATATGTGTCAGAATCACACTCATCCTGATGAGGTATGGAGAAGAATATTTTATTTTTCCCTAGAGGACATGAGCTTTGTTATATATGCAGCTGCTGAAGAGAATACAAGTCTAGAAGAACAGCAGAGCAGCCCAGGGTTTTTGTCTTCAGTGGGAGTTTTTCTGACTGATGAAGTCTTCATAAAACACAAGCAACTATTAAAAGGAATTATCAATTGTATTTAAAAAACCCAAACATAAACAAACTGAGAAAGATAGCAGCCATATGTAATCTTCTGTCTCCATCATACATCTGAATTACAATTCCATAGGTCCCTCAAGGAATTTTACATCATGTATAGTAAATTGAGTTCTCTTTGAAATATGTCAGTGGCATAAATGCTTAATGTTTAACTTCTGTCCTAATTCACAGTAATTCCTTGTAATGAAACCTCAATTCGTTAATGGACTAGCATTTCTTGTGCAAAAATCCTCTAAACAACTGATGAACAACTGATCTTCCAAGAAATTATTACATGCATATATGTAAGTGTTTCTTAGAAAATACGGGGTTTGAAGGAAGCTTCTGCTCTTTTCAGGAAACAAAAGGTACATGAGTTGTAATTGTTTCATCCTGAATTGTTCAGTCAACTTAAAATGCAATATAAAATATTAAGGGCAAACCTTTCTGCTAATTAATTATAGTTCGGTACTTTTTCTTAGTTTCTTATTTCAGCAGATTTAAATAGACAATACCTTCTGCATAAATATTATCTTTTTAGTGTCATTTTAGCTTCATTAGCTTAATAGATAAAGAAGAAATCATTCTCTTCTTAACTATCCCAACAGAAACCATTTTTTCGTGGGAGTTATCATCAGAAGCCTCCAGTTTTGACCAAGCCAAGCATCACCCGGAAAAAAAGAGTTACACATGCTCTTGCAGGTATGAATACTTTTTGACTTTGCTCCTGGGAACTGACAGGGTCACTCATGTCACAGCAGCAGCACAGGTCCCCTGAGGACATCAAATACTTGGGTGAGACACTGAGGGAGCACAAACCCCCACCTGGGCAGAAGCCAGGGCAGCCTGAGGAGCTGGAGCCAGAGTTTCTGAGGGAGGAAACTCCCTTCCCGTCTGAGCTGTGGAGACTTCACCAGCTTCCACAGCAGCTGCCCAGCAGTTGTGTAGGGCAGTTACAGAGAGACCGTGGAGGCATGAGGGCAGGCTCTGAGAAACATCGTTTGAAGTGAAACCTTGGTGATAGGAGTCGTAAAGTTTGGTACTCCATGGCCAGTTTTATTATTTTGCTAGTGAGACTCATAAAAAAAAACACCATTCAGAAATAACTTCTATGTGAAATATTATGCAAAAATGGAGATCCATTTTAAACTTAATATTATGATTCAAACTTTATGATATAGGAGTGAAAATAAGAATTCCAGCTTTTCTATATGGACTCTTAAAAATGATGCAGTATGACACTGTGTTTTGAAAGACACGGAGTTGTGTGAGGCTTATTGGTGTTCCTTCAAATGCATTTGGGATTCATTTAATATTCTTGAGGGGACATCGGGTGAGAGAAGAAAGGGTGAGCATGTAGCACTCACTAGGATTCAAAAGGGTTTTTTCAGGCTTTTCACCACAACCTAGTGGATTAAAAATCCATTTCAACCTTTCAAACAAACACTTACTCTTGTATAGGCCTTTGAGTTGGGTACTGTGGCTTTTGGGGAAAACATTAAATGTTTAGGAATTGTTTCAAAATCTGATTCAACAACAGTGGCACCATCATGAGATTAGGAAATTGTTTAGCTGTGCTTTCTAAGTCTGTAGAACATGACCCACGGTACAAATATTTCTCCACTCTTACTGACTCCATCTGAAGGAAAACAGAGAAAGAGACATGAATAAAATACAGTGACAGAAACAGCAATACTCAGATCCATCAGGAATTTGTGACCTACTGGGCACACGATTTTTTCCTACTGCTTCAGTCATCTCTTGCTACTGGCAAAATTACTGACTGATCTCACACTGATACTGTGAAAAATGTTCTATGTTTTCTTGATTCAGAGAGGTTTCTGGAGCTCCATATGAATATTATCAAGCTATATCTAAATAACTTAGTGATGATAAAGTCTTATCAGAAGGCAAACAAATAGAGGATGTTCCCTTTTCTGGCCCAGTGTGATGGATAATCTGGGGACAGAGTCATATGATTTCCACAATACCCCATGGAAAAAGAATTAGCTTGGGAATCTTTCTTAATTCCCAGATGCCTGATTCCCTCCATATCCGCACAAAGCAGGTGTGACAATATTGTGAACTACATGGGTACCATGTAGTTTAATCTTTATTAATTTCCTTCCTCAAACTTTCAGTGGCAGAGTAAAGCAAACAAGACCTCTTGCAGCAGGAATAAGACAACACCAAAACCCTCAGGGTCTGACCTACCTTAGACTTCTTGTGATGGCAGTGACTCATTAGGTGAAGGAAGAAGTTTATGTTTTCTTATTTGGCTTTAAAATCCCCAGCCCTACGAAGCTTTAGACTGGCTATATTTCAATTTGTTTAGAAGAGGCTACTATGGTAACCCTCTTTGTGTTGCTAGGGCAACCATTTGATAATAATTAGTTCCTTTAAAACTAATTCACCTTTAATAGAGCCGCAAAGATTATACACAACTCTTCAAAAAGGTGTGAACTTTCGGTAGGAAGGAGTCACACTGCCATTTATAAAATTTACAAAACAACCTTTTTTTCCCTTTTGTTTGCTTTTTTTTTTTTTTTAAAAAAAAAAAAAAAAAAAAAGGAAGCACTATTGCTCCTCTTGCCTTACCCACATATATTTATGTGAATTCCATCCCATGTACAGCCTCCACAATATTTTTGTGCTTGGCAAAAATACACTCAATATCTCAACATCATAAAATTTCAACAGGATTGCACTAGTTCAGATTTCTCAAATTAATGTGTCTGCATGTGCTTACAGCATTCTGTTCTAGCAGAAAACTGCAGGAGCTGTTTTTCCACCACTCTCAGTGAGAAGCAATGAGGTTTATCACTGTGGGTGGGCATGGGTTACACTGCAGCATGTTCTGGAGGCAGCCTTGGTCAGACAGGGCCATGAGATGGCTGGATAGCAGTGTAGAAAGAGGGATGTCTAAGTTGACCCATGGCAAAGCAGGGTCGTGGGAAGCTGGACAAGCCCGGTTATGGCATTACTGGGACAGGGGCTGATAGCCCTGGGAGCTGAAATAGGGTTCTGGGCCATGGGCAGGATGAATCATAGATTATGCTGAGCTGGAAGAGACTCACAAGGATCATTGAAGTCCAACTCCTGGCTCTGCACAGGACACCCCAAGAATCAGAGCATGTGCCTGAGAGTGTTGCCCAAATGCTTCTTGAACTCCGCCAGGCTTGGTGCTGTGACCACTTCCCTGGGGAGCCTGTTCCAGTGCCCAACCACCCTCTGGGGGAAGACACTTTTTCTTATATCCAACATAAACCTCCCCTGACACAGCTTCATGCTGTTCCCTTGGGTCCTGTCACTGCTCACCAAAGAGAAGAAACCAGTGACTGCCCCTCCTCTTCCCCTCACGAGGAAGTTTTAACTGCAATGAGTTCTCCCCTCAATGTCCTCTTCCCCAGGAAGAACAGGCCAAGTGACCTCAGCTGCTTGTCCTACTGTTTCCCATCTAGTGCTAGGGGCTAGTGGGGCTTCTTCAGAACACAGAGTAGGGGAAACCCTCAGGTCTATGGCTGAACCCAGTACTTGAAGAAACTTTCAAAGTCAGGAGAATTTTAATTCAGGTCTAAGCTGCAGACCTCAGATGTGAACTTCACAATATGGGAAATTTCACTCTACTTATATTCAATTAAATGGCAACTCAACAGTTGTGAAATTTGAGCTTGAATCTATACTTGCTCCCTAATTTACCCACCAGGAATACAGCTTTTTCCTACACACCTTACTGCTCAGCAGGGGTTGGAAGTTAGGGGTGAGAAAACCCTCCCACCCACTGATGACCTTTTACTGCTGCTCAGTTTAGTGGCTAATATTCAGTAATACACTTATAACCCTGAGCTTTCCCCTTTCTGTTCTGGAGCATCAGTATCTTCTTAAAAAAAACTTACCTGAGCTGCCGTGGACAGCCTCTCATGATAAGCAGAGCAACTCGCCACAAAACTGAAAAGCCGTTTTGCATTGCCCTTCCCTTAACTTCCAGATTTTCTCTGCAAGGTGGTTAATATTACATGTTTTCAGGAGAGAAATTCAATCCCCACTAGGGTTTTGGTACCTGCAGAGAATCATAGATTTCACACTGGCCTGACATTTAGTTTCAGATAAACCTGAGTCCTATGGAGAATATCAGATTAAAATTTCATCTACTTTGTGATTTGAGGTTTGGTTTGTCTGGTGTGACCTCAAATGATACTCTGGGCTGCATGAGAGTGCTTAGGAGCAACATTTCTCCCTCCTCTTCCCTACTCATCCTCACTCGGGCCCTGCTCAAGGAGAGTCTGCTTATCTGCCTCTCCTTCATGCAGCCACCTGAGGAGGGAGATGATGAGAAATGGGAAACCCTCTAAAACCACGGTCCCTGTGGCTTGGATTAGCTGGGAGAGTGCAGAGAAAAGAAATTAAAACAGTGTAAAGGAAATGGGACTGAAAGAAGTACAGCTGAGTTACAGCTATTTCTCTGCTGTGTTTGAAGACTCTGCTGAGCTCTTCCCACCACAAAAGTAGATTCGCAATCCCCACAAGCTGAAATGGATTAAGAATACATAACTCCGTCCTTGCTATAACATAAGGCTGACACAATTAGCCTGACAGCCTGCTTTTTGATGCCTGTAGCTATTATTGAAGACATTCTTTTGAAATGTAACCAAAAGAAGAGTGAAAATGCAACAGTTTTCTAATCACCGTCAATTTATCTGGCCTATCATAAAATATTGGGTAACATCTGGCAAAGAATCCTTTTTCTTCTCCCCTCTGGCACTTCTTTAAAATGGCACTGATGAATCTCTCTGACTAGGGGCTGTAAAAGGAAAGCAGATGGCACACTTATCACCCAAAAACCAATCCAACAACTTTGTCCTTTAGAAGCATCTCTGGTGAGGAGGCAAGTTGCTAATGGTAGCAATTAGCATCATGGAAATATCAGGAAGGCCAGAAACTTGCACACAGCATTTCTGATAAGCTCAGGGACTGATGCTTTTGATACCAACCAGACAGGTAAAAACCATTAGTGTCTGATGTTAATTCATCACAACTAATCAGGTCCTATGGGGCTTTACTTAGGTGCAACTTGCTAGTAAATGCTAAATCAAGAGAAAAAAAGAGAGATCCTTGTCCTTTATCACAGTGCAGGAGTTTCATATTTTTGTTTATTACTCTTATAAGGGACATTCAACATCAAGCTGTCTGGTGTATATTGTGGTTTGGTGAAAGTCACTCTTTTGTCTTTAAAGTTAATTTTCCAGCAAAGGTGAAGAGAAACCATTCATAACAATTTAGCTCAGTGAACCTTATGAAACCAATTTCAATATTACTTCAGCCTGTAATTTTATTTTGTAATTGCAGGACTCCTTGAGAAGGATGCAATGTGAGGAACAGAGTTGCCTGGTAAGAGCAGAACGGGGCTTTCAAGGAAGAGCAGTTCGTAGAAGACTAATTTTTTAGTGTCTTTGCTGCAAACTACGTAATCTGAGCCATTTTCCTCAACTTGATCTAGAAAGGTTACTGTTAGGGAAAATAAATTTGGACCATGTAATGTGTGCAAATGAAATCAATTATAAACCCCAGTTTTGGCCTTGTAAAACTCACAAAGATGTCACAACACTGGGAAAATGAGGGGGTTTATTGTTTGGGGATTTTTTTTGGTGGGTTTTTTGTTTTGGTCTGGATTTTGTTTGTTTTGTTTAATTGTTTTGTTTTGATTTTTTTTATTGAGGAACTCTACCAATTCCCTTGGAAACCATCTCTCTCTTCCAGTGCATTTCTCAGCCTCAGTGACTTTCACCCTTATAAGTAGTGAGAAAAGAAGTGAGATTAAGTCTTGCTTTGACAAAAGACCCTGGGTTTTGCTCTCGGAGCTCTCAGTAGCATAAATTCAGAAAATCATAATACTTAAGACTGTCTCAAATTCTTAACAGTTTGAATAATGAAGAGCCTTAACAAGCTTCAAGGAGAATACCAGCTTATTGCTGAGAACTCCTCTTCCATTTAAAACTGAATAGAAATTTGTATCTGTGCAGCTTTATTACAAAGGCAAACCACAAATTCTGCAATACTCACTAGAAAAAATATTTGTTTAAAAGAATTGAAACAAATCAGGGAAATATGTTGTAAATTCAACTACATTTACTCTTCAAATATTCCTGTTAGAATTTTCATCTGCAGGTTACTTTTGTGGTAATTTAAAGGCTTCACAGGTTCATTTTAATCTGAAAATGTGGTTTTTATTTTGTCAGGGCAGATATGTCTCATCGTGCCTCACTTTTAAAAGCAGGGCTAAGAGAAAATGAATGCCTAGAAACAAAATAATTAACAGATAAATGTACGTGTACAAATGTAACCATATACACATATTTTCCATTTCTGCTGAGTGGTTCAGTTCCTGGGGCAGATCAGTGGTGCAATTAAAGCAGGGTCTCATTCATGCTCCTGACAGACATTCATCAGCACCCGCAGTGGTTTTGGGATCACCGGGTGCCCATGCAGGCAAATCGGGAACTGCAACAGAACTTCTCTTGGATCCCTCAAGGTGCTCCCTCTGGCCAGAAAGGCAGCACATTAGCGAGACAAAGTCTGGCTCCTCACACTGTCAGATCTGTTCAGAGGATCAATAGAAGACCTCTGCTCACTAGACAGTCAATCTGTTACCTTTTATAAGCACTAAATTCACTTAGCAAAGCATGAAGAACAGGGATACAATAGAAATTCATTTACTTTGATCGCAGACAGATCTTGACATTTAGTTTCTATTGTAAGGACAATAGTTCTGAATGGTTTGATATTTTTCCCCTCCTGAGCTATAATACTGAAAAGTCAGTGTGAGTATATGAACAGAAATCATTCTAACTTGAAAAATATTAAATTCTGGGCATGTTTCCAGGTTTTTTAAACCATGCTTGATGCAGCTTTGGTCTTGTTCATTGTTTGGTTGGATGATCTCTTAAAAATCATGTTTTCTACCAACAATCTAGTTAATAAATTATGCACCATAGCCTACAATTTGTTAGGAAAACTTAAAGTCCTTCTCTTGTTGTTTACACTGGGTCAGTAAATACGAATAGTTTGCAAATCAAGACTATTGCTGTTATGAGCCGTAGGACCTATTTCATTGTGGTAAAACAGAAACTTAGTGACATCAAGATGCATGTGGCTAGAAAGAAAAAAATCTGAATGCTTGCCTTTACCTTCTCCTCTTGAGAGATCATCTCAGTTTAAACACCATTCTACTGCTTCCTGAGGTAGCATTACCATTTAACTGTGCCATGGCTGAAACCAGCCAGCTATATCTGCCTATCCAGATTCACTGTCTACCTTCTTGCAAAGCAGGTGGCCCTTACTGTATATATACAGTTCTGAGACAATATACAAGAGATATTGATTATTTTCCTCTATTATCCTGAGTATAATTCCAGTGTCTTAAATACAAAACATTCAGAATAATAATATTCTTTTCAGAAACCTTATTTTTCAACAGAAATACTCCAGAACATGATGCAACAGTTTCCTTATTCTCTGTAGAGTGTATTTTTTTAAACTCTTTCCTGTAAGAAGGACCTAATGAACAACAAACAGCGTTAATGTGCTTCTAAAACCTTTCATTTGTCTTGGGCTTTTATTTTACTAGAATCTGCCATTTTGCAACCTCACGTTTCAGCTATTAGTTTGAATGATAACAATAGAACTAATAAGTGAACATCACTCAAGGTCTTTTGTGCTCACAATTTGAGATTGATTGCTGTTCTCAATGAAAACGCATCTCCCAGAACTATACCCCAGATTTAAGGGCAACCTAGATAGTCCAGGCAATTTTCCTTGTGCAGTTGCTTAGTCCCACAGTAACTCTGTACTTCCCCTTAATGCTGAATTAGATTATGTCATGACATTTCATCTGCTTTAATTTACTGCACAGCTAGGCTCTTGCAGTCCCTTCATGTCCCTCTCCCTCCCTTTACAGAATGCCCTCTCAGCCTTCCCTCGGTAAAGCTCCCTTTTACTTTTCCTGCTTTGTATTCCCAAAATCTTACATGGCAAGGACCATACATATTTCCTTTTCTTCTTCCTCAGTTTTTTATATACTGTTTACTATACTGTGATTTTATTTCCTTTCTCTCAAGTACCTGGGCTTATTTCTCTCCAACATGCACAGGCTGCATGCTCTTTATTTCTTCTTTCCAAGGTTTCCAGCACTGGACTTAAAGCAGCTTCCTAATAGGTTCCTCACTGGGAGCTTTTCACCTAAAAAAACCTCCAGGCTCCAAACTGATCCTATGTATACTGAAGGCTTTAGCTCAGTTGTAGCTGTTTAACTAAATCTCTTGCAACTGAGAAACTGAGTATTCCTATGTTAACCCCTTTTTGGCTAGCAAATACTAATGAACACCACTGTTTTGAATAGTAATGAATAGAACTGGTTCGTAGATTAGTTGTCTTTCTTCAGTTTAAATGTTTGTGTGTTTTCTATTTCTTCATATTTATGGCAGGCTGAGAAAGTTGAGGTTGTTCAGCTTGGATAGAAGTGTCCAGGGGGACCTTCCAGTACTTAAAGGGAGCCTACAGGAAAGATGAGAGAGAATGTAAAGACAGGACAAGGGGGAATGGCTTTAAAATGAAAGAGGGCAGGTTTACGTTAGACATTAGGAAGAAATTCTTTACTGTGAGGGTGGTGAATCCCTGGAACAGACTGCTTAGAGAAGCTGTGAATGCCCCATCCCTGGAAGTGCTCAAGCCTGGGTTGGATGGGGCTTTCAGCAACCTAGTCTAGTGAAAGGTGTTCCTGCCCTTGGCAGGGGGGTTAGAACTAGAGGATCTTTAAGGTCCCTTCCAACTTAAACCATTCTATGACTCTGTGATTGTTAACTTTCTGATTCCTTCTACCCAGATCAATAGCCTCATTAGCAATCTAAAATCACCTGAGATTTAAAAATGGATAATTGGTATAGAACATAAGATTTGCCATGTCCAGACCATGCAGTGGTTTGATGAAGTGGCAAATGCCTAAGAATTATGACTGTGGTCTCATTTGTCTGGGTGACAGGAATCTGGCCTTGGAGAATTAGTAGTGCAGACTGTGGGAATCTCATTAGCATAAGCATGAACAGTAAAGCCCAGAAAACCTTACAACAGCTTGGTTCGAGGCATGTGTTGGTGATGAGTTCTAAAATCACATAGTAAATAGTTTGTCTTTCATGTATTGCGTGGTTGATTGGCTCACTGTTTTCCACCACATGGTGTCAAACTATGGTTTTGAATATGTACATATATTCATATATATATATATATAATAAAAAATAGATGCAATAAAGCCCAGACGGTGTTTTTCCCAACTGTCTGTTGCAGTTTCAGCTCATCTTCCTGCTTTCATTCCAAGAACATCTGGCAGAAAGTGATTGTCATCTGTAAGTGAAGTAAATAACACCAAAACCATTGGAAATCATCAGAAGATAATACAGATGAGAGTGACAGACTGAACGATTACAGTAAAAATGGATGGGAAAAAGAACTGCGAAGTCACTGACCTATAAAAAGAAAGGAAAAAAATATTAGGTTTGCAGGTGTTCAAATCCAAGATGAATAAGTGGCGCTAACAGTTTCCTTTTCCATCTCTGTGTACTATGCTGGTACACTAGAGACAGCAGATATTAAAACAACCTAGTTTCCAGATTTGTTGAGCTACCTTATTTCAAGATCGAGTCCTGAAGTCAGGACTGAATGAGACCAGGTAAGAAAAAGATTGGATATTGACAGAAAACATTTTGTCTTGTCCCCTGTAGTTCCAGTTAGAGATATATGGAATTATTACCCCAAGACTACCTCACCTCTGTTTCCTGGTAAATCTTATTGCTCTGTTTAACTGGAAAAAAAGGAACAATGTGTGAAAGAGGTAGCAGAAAGAGATCAATGGGAAAAGGAAATTTTCCAGGCATAAGAAAATAAAAAGCTGGTAACAGAGCAATAGAATAAATTAAAAGAACACTTCATGAACATGGAAATAAATGGGTTTTGTCTTGTGAAGGAGTAACACTGCACATAATGAATTCCAAGCAGAATGCAAAACATTTTAGAATGGGTGAGAACTAATTTTCTAAGTGACTTACTTGTCTCCAATGTTCTTTTTTATTCTGTTTATTGTTAGAGCAGAGGTTCTGCTGCCACATTCAGGTACAGAACAGTTATAGTGAAACAGTAGTGTTTTGTATGGGAGCAGATTCACTTCCTTTTCTTTTTGCCTGCTTTTTGTTCTTCTGTTATGAAAACGAGTTTTCCTGCTTCATGTATTTTCCAGTTCACTTACTGCATTGCTAAAATATTGTTGCTAGCTTGTTTGGTTCCTTTTCTTCTCCCCGAACTTCTGCTTCTTGGTTATTTCATGTAAAAATGAAGGGCCAAATTCCGTTATTCCCATTATTCTGAACCTTCAATTTCCTCTTTGCAGTACCATTTCCATGAAAAAAAATTCTTGTTATTGCTAAATGAAAACACCCAGACATCTTTATCACATTGAACTGTCTAATAACAGTAGCTAATTGGTTCTCATATTACAAGTGCATAGTTTATTGTTAGAACTGAGATCAAGTCTAGGATGAGGGATTTCATAAGTACTTAACTATTACAGATATGTTTGCAACATGTATGTAACATAGCCTTAGGGGAATCAGGGGATTTAAAGCTGTACACACTACCTATGGACTAGGTGTTATTCATTTAACTGATTTTAATCTAAATGAAAGGCTGATGCAGCAAAGTAGTCTGGGAGCCACTCTCAAACTGTATTTCAAAAGTGTCTTCTGGTTCTTCTCTTGTTCTCCTTCACAACTCACATCACCTTTCCAAGCAGAAAAAATATTCTTTCTTGACTTTCCAAGAAAAAGTAGTGAAAGAATCCATAAGATAATGTCAGAAAAGCCTTTCTAAGTCTGAAAGCATTGTATTAATATTATTTTGACTCCAAGGCTGAGGACCTTCTAAAAATTCATATTAGAGTAATAACAGCCACATAAATGGTTTTCTTTACCCAAATCTTTGCTGAGGACAACCTCTTGATAAGAAGATTTTATCAAGAGAAATTAGACTTCCACACTTTATTTATTCACAGTGTTTGAAAGTGGGTATCTGTGGCCCTTTTTTCAAAGGAGCTCATAGGATGTCTGAGAGAATAAGTAGACTGGTTATCTTTTTTGACTACTAGAAACATACATAATGATTATTCTTGTATATTTTGAATTGCTAACTTTGATAATATAACTGCAATATGATATCTGCTGTCTTTCATAATGCTGCCTGAAAAACTCTGTGTTTTCGGGTCTTTCTCACCATGTAAATGCATTATGGTGTGCCAGTAATTTCAGTCATAAAGATCTCAAAGTTGACCAGAAAAAATGAAATGTAGCTGGACTCTGTTTTTCCCCCCTTTCACTTTATCTTTCAGTATCTCTCAAAGGTTTCTGTAAAAAGAAAGGTCTTGATCTGAACTCAAAGTATATCTGGGGTTTTGATTCATTCTGACACCTCTGTCAAGGACAGTACCACAGCCAGGGACCTTCAAAAAAATCTCAGAAAGAAGAAAGTATACCTTGCTGATGTTGCTGCATCTCAGGTGAAAAAAAAAAAAAAGTCAGCAATTATTTAATAAACTTTTTACTCTTTTGGTGACAGAGGTGAGGAACCATCAGTAGAGGATGAGGACATAGCTTAGCACCACTGCTTTAGTGCTGACTTAATTTCCTCTGCCTGCTTACTTGACATGGCTAGGAGAAAAAAAACCAAACACAACAAAACAAAACAAATAAACCAACTGCAGAATCACATTTAAAGCACTGAAACCTCCTGGCACTGCTCAGTGTTTCCCACACTCACCCAGACTTGTTGCATCTGCTCTTTTTAAGCCAGGTTTAGTATTGATGGGCCTGCAATTTTGAGGGTTTAAAGCTGCTGTCCAACATATTGCTTCTGGAATTGTTTCATTAGTAAATAATTTTATGGTCACTGCACATTGATGCTACTGTATCATCAGCCGCACCTACAGTCCACTTTTCATAGTTGACTAAAAATATATCCAATATGTCTTGATGATATTAGTTGTATTAGAGCCATCTAGCTGGAGAACCACAGCAAAATATGTCAAGGCTATGGAAAAAGGGTTCAGGGTTCATGCTAGATAAAGGGTGAATGCAAGTAATGAAAATTATTCTAGCAAAAATCATTGCCAAACAAGCAACTAGTTCCAATGCTGAAAAGGTCACTGGCAAATGAAATGTTCTTTAGAGGATTATGCAATTCTTCATATGGGTTTTAATACCAATTTACTGAGCACTACCTCCAGGTTCACAGAGCTTTAGATCCGATTTTCAAGTTGGTAATAGATAGAGATCTATGTCACTTCTGCAGCCAGGTACTGCTTGAAGTGGAAAGCAGGAAAGCAACATGAAATGAATACAGAGGGCATTTATTTTCACAGAACCAATGCTTTCAGCACAGGACATCAGAAAGCATTACATTCAGGTTGTCCTCATCGTACAGCATAATCAATATGGACCTGACCTTTTGCATTCCTTGGATAGTTGCAGTGTTCTAAGGCATGGAGATGAATAAACAGATGCTCTTAAAATATGGTAAATGTCTGCCCTCTGTCTCTTCTGAAGGTAAAAAAGAACTTTCCCATTAACATTTCATCTCCTATCACTTTGTTAAGGGTAGAAAAGCAAAGATAGCACATCTTGCTTAATTAAGAGTCTAGTCTACCAGCCAAATATCTTGCTCAATCCAAAAGTGTAAAATTCAACCTTTGTTTTACATTGAATGTAATACATAGAAGACTATACTATACCTCAAATTAGAAGAGCTGGTTGCATTTTAAAACAATTTCTATGTTAAAAATGAAAAAAAAATTTGTTGAGTTTTAATTAAAAGTATTTAAAGGTCAATTACAAAACTTCTTGCAGAGAATATAAATGAAACTTAAGAATTTAAATAGGAAGCTTTTCCTTCCTTACAGTTGATAGAAATATCCTTACTGGCTATAAATTTGGTGTTTCAAGGTATGGCTTGAACTTCAAATTCTTTATCTATGCAGTTCAATCAAATGTTAGATTCTTGAGAAGATCTTCATTTAATTACAAATTAAATCAATGCTGAGCCTCGAAAACCCCTCCTGTTTACAATCTTTCTTTTAAAACACTTTATTATTGCTCAAACTGGTTCTCCTGTGTACTAAAGATCAGTTTTGCATATACAATCCATAGTTTTCGTTCCCTACTGTGTTTTCTCCATTCTCACCCAGCTGGCTTTTCCCTCATTAATGTAATGGATTTGTGTTCTCTAGTCTCAAATTTCATAGGAGTTTTACGTTATGTGCAATATATTCCTGTCTTCTCTGCTACTTTCTAATAGTTCTGTGTTCCAAGATGTTTGGATTCACTTGATTTTCATTTTTTCTTAAAAGAATTAAAAATCTATCTCTTATTCTTTCCTTGGAAATGCAAGCCTAGACATTTAACATTTTGGCAATGCCTCCTTAAGTCAATAAATTCCCTCTGACTCTTGGCAGAGGCTTCGCACTCTTTCTCCTTGACCTATTGTTACTTATGTGCTTGAAAAATATCTAATTAGGTATTTAAGATGTATTAATATCTTTTTTTTGTCCTTCCTCCTAACCTTTTTTCTGTAGTTATTCCCTAGTCACACCTCCACTTTCCTTCCTCCCCAGGATTTATGGCTCCATTGATTGGCACAGCAGCTCTACAGCTGGAGTCAGCACAGGCTGAAATATGAATATTTCTTCAGCGCTGGGCATTTTCCCTCTCTGTGTTGTTGCACAACATGCATTTGAGCATGCAGCTTTAGTTTTGACTCTGAAGACTATATTTAAACATCGATATGATTTATGGAATTTCTGAATGCCCACTGCTACTGTTGACTTCAAAGTCACTCCCAGTGTAGCTGACAGCTTGGCACTGGGACAGGGGGTGGGCATGTCCAGATAACAAATATGCAAATGTTGCTTTTGTAGGGATGCATCCCACCAGCACCTGCTGGATTTTGAGTGCTTGGGAAAATCCAGGAGCCGTGTGCCTACAGACCAAAAATCTAACTTTGCATTTCCAGCTTTTAAGTCTGGGCCTGCAGGTAAAACTGGCAGAATGCCAGATGACTTGGGATCCTCACTGCAGTTCATATTCTCTGCTATCCATCTTGTGATTGCCAGATCAGTACACATTGTTATTTCTTTCTCCATTTATTGATTGTAGTGCTTCTTGTTTGTTTGATTAAGAGGGGGAAAGTTACTGAAGAAAGCAGAACTGAATATTCATGCGGTGCTTCTAAAGCCGCTTTAAAGGTCCCTTCAGACACAAAACTGAGCCTTGATTCACTTCTTAACAGCCTCTACTAGACGGTAAATTGAGATGGGTTTTCATACTATTTATTTGTAAAGCAAAGCTTGAATTAATGTTCATGAGCTTGGGGGACATATTTTTTATAATAAACTAATTTTCACATCTTTTGCACCACTGGTTGCACTGAAAATGTTCTATGACCTACAAATAAATGTTTTCTTTTGTGTAGTCTTTATGTTTTTAGAATACAAGTGACTATTAACTACTCATTAATTTCTTAGTATGCTGATTCTGAGGGGTGAGAACTATTACTTTATGTACTTTCATGATAAGAAATTAGAGAAGAAATTAATTCCCACAGAACTGACAGAAAGGCTGAACCAAAGTTAATTTGTAAGAGTTTTCTTGAGTGTTTTTACAGTCATTTGCAGATCAATCTCTCTATTTTTTTAATTTTAAGTAGACTGTAACACTAAAATTCTTTCTTTTGTTGTTTTAAAAATTGTTTTGTTTAATTAGGATAACTCTTAGTTTATAGTAATTTCATGCTTTCATAAAACACTTCTAATTATTACAGAATCAGACATTATGTCAAGTTAGAAGGGACCCACAAGGATCACTGAGTCCAGCTCCTAGATGTGCACAGGACTATTCACAAGACAATGAAAAATAAACTCAAGATCTATCTCTGCTCTTTCTGTGACATTTTTCTCTCACTGTACCACTCTGACATTGTCTACAGATTACAGAAGTCCTAGATCAAAACTTCTGGTATTGATTTACCAAACTAAGCATGCAAGATTATCTTAATACTCTGGAAGTCCCTGGATTCAATTTCTGTGCCATAGCAGGGGGTAGAATTTATCTTTCTATTTCTAGAAACTGCAGAATGAGTCTAGAAAACCATCCTAAAAACTGAACATTTAACTGTACATGGCTAAAATCAGGGAAGACAGAATTTTCCTAGGTGACAGACTGTGAAGTGTGGCTGCAGAATTGATATTGGTATTGAGGATGAGATTTTTCCAGTGCTATTCAGAGATACAGATGCCACTGGAATTTTAGCCAAATGTCTGAAAACTAAAATCTCAGAAATAAACATTAGCCTCTCCTGTGATCTTTGTCTTTGGATATGCCCAGAAATTAGTTCTTAACTGCTGTCTAAAGAATCTTGTAATAAAATGTCTATGTAGGAAGTATTTTCAGTTAGACTGAGACCTTTTTACCCTGTTTTCATGTCTGTTTTCCCTTTACTTCTAGTATTTATGAGCTATGCACAAGTTCCATTTGATACTTCAAGAAAATGATATGAAATATGTTACACAGGACTAGAAAAGAGGAAGGGATAGTGGGAAGTAATGGCAAGTGACCCTGAAAGCAGGCAAGTACCAACGGAGAATATGAGAATAACCTGAAATAACCACAGAAATTTATTTTTCTGAGAATATGCAGGCAGTGAAACGTGGTGGCCAAAATTGTGGAGGCCAGAGAAGATGTACAGCTCACTTCTGAAAGTACTGATTGCCAGCTCATTTTACACTCAACAGGTGAGAGCCTGTCATTATACACAGGAAAACACATTCTCACCTCAAGGATTCTGAGAACTATTGCTTTCCTTCCTTGTCTTCTCCCTTTTGAGTCACTTTTGTACCTACCCTAGATGCCATTAATTTATTCTGAGTCACATTCCAAATATAGACTCTTGAGCAATAAATGTGAGATCCAGAAATACTGAGATGACAAACACTTGCTAGTGCAGCCTAGATTAGATATTTAATCTTAAAATATTCCTTTCCTCTGTTATATGTGAACTGCAATAGAACAGGACAGTCATGTGTTTTTCTAACATATCATTTTATTCCTTTCCCCAGAGCTGTTTTTTTCTTAATGCTGGCTTCCTGATGGATTTTTCAATATTTTGCTAAACTTAACTTTTGACCTTTAGAGAAGTTCTGAGCTCATGGCTTTCATATCATACTGAGTCCCTCTCTTGTCCTGTAGGCAAAAATGTACAATGTGATAATCGCCTACTGTCCTGTCAGAAAGAGTTTTGGTCATAAGGACTTTGGTTTCAAAGGTGTCTGTCTTCTGTTCAGTGACCTCTTGACATTTGCTATTGGTAATCACTACGTAAATTTCTTTTTAAGTACTTTTTACTAAAAATGTTCTTCAGCAAGTAGCTCACCTAAGGTCCAGTAGGTACCTTCTAATCTGCCATCATCCATCTTCCTCCCACTCTTTATGGTTTAGCTTTTGTATAGGTTCACTCTTCTTCCTGATTTCCCTTTTATTCTCCTTCCTCTGTTAATATAGTTAGTTGTCAGGATTCTGCTTTCTCTCATACATAAATATTTTCTTTCCTGCACAACTGTGGTCTGTGATGGAATCAAGCCCTGGTTCGTTCCCATTGCCTTTTCCTCTGCGTCTTCTTTCTGGATGTGGGGCATTTGTGGAATAAGTGCCAGAAAACATTTACTACATCTTTTCTATCTTTGTTCTCCAGTTAATAACTCTTCTCTCATTTAGAGGATTTTCTCACCCCAGCCATCAATCACCTTGTCACTGTCTTCAAGATTGTCCCCACTACAGCCAGCATTCTACTTATTCCACAAATAGCCCTCTCAGCCTCCCAAGATGAACCTGATCAAAAAGAGTGCCTTTACATAGCTTTTGTCTGCTTATTCTAAAACTATTACATTTATCTGTTAAAAACAGATGTTTCTTGACTGCCCATTGCCTAAGTCCTTTAATTGTTCCACTGAGTAGCATGTCTTCCTTGCACTCTTTTTGTCTTCCCTTTTTACTGCTTTCACTACAGAGCAGTGCTTCCTGGCATGTTTCTCCTCACAAATGCATCTTTGTCTTTTACCTCTGAGACATCCCTTTTCTTCATCATTACAAATGTGAGTGATCTATCTCTTGAGTTTGTAATCTAGGTTTAATCTTTAGAGTGCTTTTTAACACTGACATGCAAGACCTATTTTTAAATGTGACAGATTCTTTTTCAGGGTGGTGGTGGGAGCTTGAAGAGCACTACAAAGATACAATTTCATTGTCCATTTAAATTCTTGAAGCTTTGCCACCTTACAATTCAGGTTCTGTGCCATCAGGCTGTCCCTGTCAGAGTCAGTTTTACACTGCCAGTGTTCACGGAAAAGTTTGCAGCTAAGGTCATTCTCCTAGTCCATCACTTTGACTTTCACACTCTGTAACTGCTCTCACCTTCTGTGTTTTATCAAAGTAACCACTTTTTTAAAGTTTCTAAGCTCTTCAAGTCTTATTGCAGTATCAAGTTGTTGTTTCCCTCCTGCAGCTGCCCCGTGAGGCCACCTTTAATCACATCCACGTTAAATTCTGAGCTGCATACATTCAGCCATCAAGTGACATCTCCACCTATCTTTTATTTCTTATAATCTTCCCCTAGAACTCTGTGTTATTCCCTTCAAAACCGCTGCTTAAACCACCATTCTTCTTTGATGAGGTGCTCACAAAAGTGGGGATTGCTGAGTTTTTGGTGTGTTCTGAGATCAGAAGCCAAGCACACCCACAAATATTGCCTCATTATTTTCCTTTACTCCTCCCATCTGTTTCTGTCCATCTGTTTTGTCATAAAGTTTAATTCTAGTCTCTCTGAACAGAGAACAGATTTGTATTTTCACAGCACCAAACCTACAGCATTTGACACTCTGGGATCCTGCACCGTGGCTAAAATTCAAATATGAAGGACATAAGATGATGCTAACTAATAAAAGAAAAGTAGATGTAATTATTAGAATAATTTTAACAATATTTTACTGATGATGCTAGTGTTCATAATTTTTATTTTTATTGTCATTTTTATAGGAGTTTAGAAATGTCAGTGTTGGGGCTTTTGTCACAACAAAGTAATCAACATTAATTTCTGTGAGTGAATTCTGGCAGAATTTGCCATCAACTGTTCATGAACAGTCTGTAATATGGTGACACAACAAGTGTTAATAGGACACATTAACATTTCTGCCAATAATGACAAGAGGGAGTTAATCCATATGTTGATATTCTGTCAATCAAAAACAAACTGATAAATAAATCTCTATTTAGGCAAAAAATAAAAGGAACCTTCCTTGATTTTTTATTTTGTTTGTTTGTTTTGCTGTTGTCCTCCCCCATGACTTTCTGTGGCTAGGTTGCATAAAAATAAATACCATGGCTCATGGTAGACATGTTGTTGTCTTCGTGTTAAACAGGTAAATTAAATTTCTTTCTCTTTTTCTAAAAGCGGTTTTTATTATTGTATAATCTAATATTAGGAGGCAGAAACAAAACCAGTGAACTTGGTGTCCTTCTGCCACTTCCCCAAAGCCTTAAGTGGAGATTCACACACCTACTATACCATTTCTATACACAGTTACTTTCCCAGCTCAAAGGTCAGGAGCAGAAATGTCTTAGGGGCCCTGACTAAAATGTAAAACACGTACAGCACTTTTAAGAACAAAACATTCATACTGGCTGTATAAAACCTACTGTTTTGGTGGGGTTTTTTTAAATTTTTATTTTATTTTATTTTTATTTGTAAAGTCAAGATTTGAATTTCTAGTTTTTCTGAAATTTCTGTCTCTCTAGGTGGCTACTGTGTTCTCTTAAAATACCTTTCCAAATTTCAAGGGACATAATCATGTCTTTAAAAGATTTGCTGAATTGAGAGCATAGCTTTATTCATGACGACTTATCATCATTGCCCCTGTGTGTGCCCTGGTTAACAAGGCATTTTGACAGAATTTTCTCCTGATGTATAACGTCAGAACCCCTAATGTCCCTAACCTCTGAAACAATTTCCAGTCTGGATAATGAAAGTCAATGTCTGCATGCCATTTGAGTCTTTGAAAATGTCCCCTGAAGCCCAGCAATACAATGGAATGCTGTTTGGATACTCAGTGCTCAGAAGAGCAGTCAGTTAATGGTTTGACATTTTCTAATCTGTATGCATGAGATAAGTCATTAAAGAAAGCCCAGTGAGCTCACTATAATGGCAAATATCAAACAATTTTGTCTTTTGATACAACCACGTGTTGCACAGGGTTGGATTTGGCACTGCATTACTCAGGTAACTTTGGAAACTGCTCTCTGTTTCACCTTAATGTGTATCTAAGTAGGTTCTAACTAATGAGCTCTCTGTTAACTCCACTGTGTAAAAAAGTTTCACTCTAAGTGCTAACTCAATCACAGTGTTTAAACATTTGTGCTTCCTCATGGTCACAAAATAGAGCACAGCCACTGCCATAAAAAAAAAAAAAACAAACACGAAAACCCCACCAAAAAAAAAAAAAGGCCACTCTAACAAAATCTAAATTAAATTAGTCAGACCACTTATTGGTTTGCATGAAAAAAATTTACATTTTAATGTAAAAAAAATTCTATCTTTCTCTATGAATTCTTTGCTATTTTCCTTGGACCTAGGTATGATTTGCTCTTGATAGAAACCACGAACTATTGCAATACCTCTTCCCTATTCAAACTGTGATTATATCTGACACTGATGGCCAGCACTTCAAATGTATCAGAGGAAGCTGTAATAAATTCTGAACTGGAAAGTTACCAACAGATGTGATTATGTGCAAAGTTTCATCTTAACCTCCTCTGTCAGTGGTACCAGTTCTCCTTGTTGACTTTTAAAGCATTAGGATAGAAGTAAGAGAGACCCTGAACCCAGTTCAGTGGCAAATTTCCTCTTGAATTCACTGAGGACAGTGAATTCAAGGGGAATTTCAGTGACTTTCTCCCTGGGACCTTCCTCTGAGACATCACCATAAAAGTCTGCTCTACCTGTTTCCCTTTGAGAAAGCAGACCAGTAATCTGTTTAGTGATCAGCAATAGCAGAAATGACCTCTAAGGTTACCCAAGGAATTTTACAGAACACTTCCTGCTCTAACTCCTTCTATTAGACTCCTGATATTCATGGTGAAAAAGAGACATGCCACTTATTGGGTGAAAGGCACGGAGCTTGATCATCTCCTGGCTGTTATTAGAGATGGCTTTTGACAGATATGAACAAGTAAGCAATTGATAACAGATAAAAAAGTAACAAACAATACAGCCCTCTAATGGTAAAAGTGAATGCTAACATTTCAAAGAAGTAATAGTTGCATGAGAGAAATATGTTCATAAATCATATGAAATGTAGTGCCCCATAATGCTTTCTCTGATACTATGGAGATCAGATGGACTAAAGTAAAGTAGATGTTAAATCCAAAGACTGGATGATGACAAATCCCAAAGATCAGCAAAAACACACATCCCTGACTTTGAAAGGCAGCAGAACTAAAAGAGGCAGGAGAAAAAGGAAGGATGCAATTCCTGCCCTGTGATTGCTATCAGAGCTCACAAACTTTCACTGTGCTCTGGGAGTTCCTCTAACTGGTTTAAAAAAAATAGTCATTCCACTGGGGACATTCACCCTTCCTAGCTAAACTGGGATCTGACTTCCATCTGAATTCTACTTTTGTGTGCTGATAACTGAGCCTAAAGCTGCTTTTGTCACTGACTGTGCTTATTTTAATGTCCTACAGTCTCCAAGGCAGTGCTCCTGTGGAGCAATTAAAGCAGCAACTGAAACTGAGGGATTTTATTCTCTTCATGAATGTTAGAAACCACATTGTGTTCGATTAATTAAAATAGGAGATAGCTGGTTGCAGGAAGTACACTGGGAGACGTTCTTGGCTCTGTTCTTCCTCCTGACCTCTGATCTGCTTGCTTCTCATGTGTGCTCAGTTTTTCGCTTGTGAAACAGTCTAAGGGTGAACAGAAGCTGTGTGAGGAACTGATTGAAGATATTTCCTAATAAAGTTGCTTATGTTGAACTATTTCTGTTCTTACCTGGAGGTAAAACCTCATGTTTATGGATATACTTGTCCTTGCAGAATTTTCTTCTTGTTTTATATTTCAGTCCCCTTGCATGGGACTATTCCTAAATGAAGGACCACAATCAGTAATGAAGTCCTGGCTTTCTAACAATCAAAGCTTAGAGCCTCATCACTATCCCAATAAGTACACTCTATTCTCATGCTCCCATGGCAGTCTCAACAAGTGTACCAGGATGACACAGAAACACAGACTACTTCCCCTTATACCTCATATTATTGAATGAGGAGTTTAATGCTATTTCTGTTTAAATCCAGAATTACAAATTACAACTGTGTTGCAGGTGGCCAGCAGAAACAGCCAGTGTATGACACAAAGATAATATTTGAACTACATAAAAATCCCCTTTTCTTTCTTCCTAACTGCAATGGCATCCACATATTATTATATCATATAAATAAGGCCTTCCTTTCCCGTCTTTGTAGAACAGAGCACTGACTCTTCACTGATATAATGGGATAGTACTTCTGTCTACCTAAATAAATGAATGAAAAGTTAAACTCTGCTCTCACAGCTATCACTAAATGGAGATGTTTCAAACTTGGACAATGGTCTAATACATCCATATTTTTAGCTGTAGTTATAATTTCCTTTAAATATGATATAAACTGTTTCAGGGTTGATGCAGCTTCCAGAATGTTTATTTAGGCTACTCTTTGAATCCAGACATTTGTATGAACCCTGATTCTTTTGGGGGCTGTCACAGTTAGAACTGCACATAGACTCTCATTAGCATTACAGAAACTCTATTTTTAAACAATGACTCAATAAGACATACAAGTTTCCATAGGATACAATAGTTTTTGACTGGTTTGCACTTATTCTGGAATGAGAAGAGACAGGAAATAAGATTATCAGTCTAATTAGAAGTAAGTCCAGAAATAACTCCATTAGAATTGCATCAGTGGCAATTCAGTGCAAATTGTTAATAAAACATCAATATATTTTCAACAACCTGCACTGACATTAGACAGAAAACACCTGTAATTTCCTTCTCAGAGAAATATTTAATTTCTTTATAATAACAATGCAGGGCTTCTTCACATGCTTTGCCATTTCTCTTAGGAAGTGATTATTACAAACTGTGGTGCCATTTTGATGTCTTTTACAGTTGTTTTCTTTTGTTTGCTTTCTTTTGGCTTCACCTCTGCTCTGATGTTAGCATTTCATTTTTTATATTTTAAAGAATTCCACTAATCAGCTGGAAGTTATATAAACATTGACTACAATGAAAGACATCCTATCTTTAATGGCATCTGAGAGACTATTTCTAGGAACCCCTCTGCACAGGTGATCTGGAATGCAAACACAGGAGACCTTCTTCCCCATCACACTGCTGGTACCTGCAGAGGATGAAACTCTTCACAGAGACAAAAAAAGGGAACATTATATTAGGATACCTTCTTGATAAAGCTCATTAGTCTCTGAACCATTTAACTCCTTACCCACAGAGAGGACAGGAATTTGTTCATTTGCTAAATACTGGGGACAAGGAGAAGTTCTGCCCAATTGAGGCTTTGGAAGATCTCAGGCTAGCTAGGGATGGCACATTTAGAGACCAACCTGACCAGAGTGGAAAGGGATGACAAAGTGGTCACCATCTGATTGAATATCCTCTGCATACAGAGGAGAAAGGAACAATAGCTGCTATTCTGACAGGTTCAACAAGTATTGGGTCAGGGCAACTGGCTGTGGCTAGGTCAGCAGCAAATTCCTCGGTAACAGCCTCAGAACCAAAAACTGCTAAAACTCTGTTTGAACATCAAATATCCTTCAGACTAACTACAGGACAGATTGTTTCTCAAAGATCAGTCTGAACTGGGTGGGTGAAGATTGTCAGATAGGACTTGGAAGGGCAGCTAACAAAATCCTGGGTTTGAAAGTTCTGACAGAGGATTTAAGCATTAGTTTTAGACACACATGAAGGGAGTCTACAAGAAAGATAGAGAGAGGCTTTTTACGAGGGCAAGTAGTGATAGGACAAGTGGAAATGGCTTCAAACTGAAAAAGAGTAGGTTTAGATTAGATATTAGCAAGAAATTCTTTACTGTGAGGGTGGTGAGACACAGGAATAGGTTGTGCAGAGGAGCTGTGGATGCTGCATCCCTGGAAATGTTCAAGACCAGGTTGGATGGGGCTCTGAACAACCTGGTCTAGTGGAAAGTGTCACTGCCCATGACACAGGGATTGGAACTAAATGATCTTTAAGGTCTCTTCCAACCGAAACCATTCTATGATTCTATAATTCCATGATTTCGTATCTTACACTGTTGCTGTTTCCTTTGCTGCAGAGCTGGATGCTGGAAAGTAGGAAGGTTTACATTAAATAAAAATAACTTTTGATTCCCTAACTAAATGACTGTTTACCCTGTGAACTGTCAGATGGGATGTGACAAAACAAAATATTTAAGGTACACCTAAGGAAATAAGAAGATAAAACCTCTTCTTATTAAGGTAAGAGGTTTAAATTACATGTCCAAATGCTCCCACTGACAGTATAAGTAAACTCCTTTCTGAGATTAGTAGGATAAAACTGATTAGTTCTAATTGAGTTTCCAGCAGACACAGTCTCCTTAATTGATCTCCTGTGTAACAAGATATTTCACTGAATGAAATTATCTCCTGTGTGTGTAAATATGCTTACATGACCAACAGTGCTTACTGAAATGCTTAATGCTTTGAAATTCAGATAGTACCATGGAATTAATTTTGTATATAGAGACCAATAGAACTTTAAGGCAGTCCATTTAGAAGTGTGTGAGAAAGGGTGGATACTACTGTATCTGAACCAAAGATTTTTCATATCTTGCAAAATAATGGATCTGATAAGAGAAAAAAATCCCCCATCTAAGGAAGCCAGCTGAGCCCCTAAAATAGTACCTGCAAAAGAGTTCACTAGAATTAATACACACAAGCAGAGACCAAATCCCAAACCAGCCTTCTCTATTTATCACTTTAGGCTTCTCTGTCATCAGGATGTCACAGATTCACTGCTATGAACATAGGTCCATGTGAATGACCATTTTTCTCACCATAAATTCAGGTCTGTTGAATGAAGAAAGAATCTGATGCAAATCTGAAGAGGTGCAAAAGAAAAGGGAAGTGCAAACACAGGCATTCACTTAGTATGGGGAAAACAAGAGGATTATGGCCTAAAGAGTGATCTTAGTTGAACTTATTGGTTGATATTTTAAAGGATCAACTGTTGTTGTCCTTCAGTTCCTAAATGAAATTGAGCTATGCTTAGAATACCAATAGTGGTGTTATGGTAGGTTTCCAACTTCAGGAAATACTAACCATCAAGAATTTTTAAATGTCTTTGAGAAAGCTACGACTTTTCCTTAGCACAAAGTAATATTCAACTTTATATATTTTTCCTTTTCTTAAAAAAAAAAAAAAGAAGAAAGTTAAAAAAAAAAAAAAAGAAAAAGAAGAGAGAGAAGAAAGATGAATAGCTTAAAAAAAAAATCAGGCAGAATAGATAGGCTACACAGAAATTATATTTATTAAGAAAGTAGCCTCCAAACAGTTTCATGTATTATTCCTGCTCCCAATGTGTTATTAAGATAATTTTTCTGAAATGAAAACCATTGGAATTGATATTAGAAAAACCAGCAGCTCGGAATAATAACCAGCAGCTAAGCTACTGGGTTCTAAATAAGGATTTCTAATTCTCCATAAGCTCTTCTCAAATTCCTCTTATTATGGCCAAAGACATCCACAAATTGGAAAAGCTTCAGCCAATAGAATATGGCTTATGGGCTCAGCATGAGAAAGAATCAGCAAAGCTTCAAAAAGGCCCCTCAAGGCGCTCTCAGAACAGTCTGAAATGACCAAAGACAGTGGCTTCTCAGATGCTCTTGTCTTTAACAGGTTAATCCAGTTCATCATCCCCCTAAGAGTGTTTGTGAATCCTCTGGCAGCTGTATTGCTCACAAAGCCAAGAGTTTTTGTTATAAAGTGTATCTCTACTGGAACCCCATATAAGAATAGTTGTAGGATTTTGAAGGATAAAAATTATTTTCTTACATACAAAGAATAAAGAGCAGTATCTACAGAATGCTGGGTTTATGAGTGTCATGGTTTAATAGAGGAATACAGGATATGTTAAATTTTGGAGGGCTCTAAATGAACTTGCAAAAATTTTTTTAAGTTCAGCAGCTGTGCAGCTCTATTGTCAAGGGAACTATTGCACTGCTATTGTTATACAATTTCATTTTTCAGTCTAGATAAGGTATTATCTAATAATGAACCTTTTACACAGATAGGGTCATTTATATTATAAACGGTGACAATAATTTCTATCTGTTAGGCACTTGTACATCCTCCACATATTGCACTCTCACAGGATTAAGCATGTTCTCTGTTCCAAATCCAACATAATTTATGACATGTGCCTCCTTTTTGCTCTATTGGGCATCTTCAAACTCCTTCAACTGTTCAGAAGACACTGGCATATTTTCTTTTGTATAGGTTCTTCCTCCTAGTTTTTCTAATTTTGTCTTTTAATTTGCATCAGTTATTTCAATACAATGAAAAAGAGATGAAGAAAGCCAACTGTTGTGAAGCAAAGACATCTAATGATTTCCAAGAACAGAATAATTGTAGTTCAGTTTCTTTTTCTGTGGAAATGTTCTGGCAGCAGATACCATCCTGAGCTGCCACCTACTGCCTGGTGCATTTGTGTTTTGTTTTAAAGCATTGTAGCAAATGTAGTTTTTCATATAAGACCTTGATCCCACTGAGAGTTGTCTTGGCAATGAGTTATCCAAAGTGCCCTGTAGGGCAGGAATCTAAACCCCTGTGCCAACAAAAGGGAAATGAGGATGTGCACACAATTATCATTTCTACTCCCACTGTTTCAACAGAAAACTCAGGTCATCCAAAGGTAAAGACAAACTGAACCAGAGGAGGAAGAAGGACTCAAGCAGGCTGGTAATTTTAACCACATATGTAAGATCTTTTAGCACCTACAGATGCCTTGAAAAAATATCTCAGAGTGGGATCAACCACTGCACTCATCAATATTTAAAAATATATAAACATAGACAATACAAGCACATTTTTGGCTCTAACCCTCTCCCTGTATTCCTCTGACAAGGGATGCAGCTCTCTGTGGCCCAAGGCTTAGCTCCAATGCAGTCTAGCTACAAAATCTGGGGATAAATGTCAGTACAATGTTTTCTTGTGAGAAAGGGATCTGAGGAAGTGCATAGAGTCATGAAAGGTAAAGAAGTTCAAACTGTGAACTCATAGCAGCTTGAGAGTCTAAGAGGAAAAATGCTAACATGGAGACTTAGTGCATAAAACCACAAAAGAAAAAATGCGTAGCCATAAAACAACAAAATGGCAATATCAAGGGTTGTTGCCCCTGCCTTCACAACTGCCTGGCCTGCAAACACTCGTGGGCTTCTCATTAGGGGCTGTGAGCATGCGAATGCTCAGACTAAATGTTTGGTAAGTGTAGTTGTTTGTTGCATTTATTAGCTAACAAATTAGTTCTTTGGTCTCTTAAGTTATGTGTGAAGCACTTGAACACATGGTAAAAGCTGCCTGAAAAAAATGATCCAGGAAGAGTTAAAACAAGTGTATTAAAAAGAATTTTGTCACTTTTAGTTTGTTTTTCCATTTGGAAAATCACTATCATCTTCTGTTTTCTATAGTAATCTCCAACTGTTTAGATTGGAATAGAAACCAACAGAGAAAAAAAAAATTACCCTGTCAGCTAACAGACTTCACTATAGTAATTTGGTTTGGTTTATTTTATAGTAATTTGGTTTGGTGTCCAAAAAAAGAATTGACAACTCCTCTTCCACCGTATTTGTAGCCTTCTATATTTCTGACATATTCTTCACTGTCTTTATCTGGATCTAAAACTCTTAAAGTTGATGTAGAGTTCATGGATGAGAACAAAGATTCTAATGTGGAAGTGTATACTCTATAGAGAAACAGGAAAAATATAATGAAATGATACCTACAAAGGTATTCTTCCAGACAGTGGAGGGAAATACGTGAATTGATCAGTCTTTGAAATTATCCTTGAAAATTATATGAAATTTAAAAGAAAATAAAATTATTTTGTGCATAATTTTTATCTTTATTTACTTTAAAGAATTGTGAATTGAACAAAGCCAAATCTTATTTAACCATCAGAAGCCTGTCAGAAAGAAGGCAGCTGAGCTCTGAGAAACTTACTTAACATTCAGAGTATCTTCATTATAAAAGCATTTGGTTTATTTATCTTTTTGCTTAGAAAGGAGAAATATGGCAGAGTTAGATAGTGGTGAGAGACCAATAAAAACCGTCTCGTTTGGGTGAACCTTTTGAAAGTTCTTAGGCTGGATTGGGGAAGACAATAGAAAATGCTACCTCATAAAACATATAGTGTAGAAAATGTAAAGCAGACTTTGCATCCTTCAGTTTACTGTAGTAGAATGTACGGTGGAGCAGATGTGCTTGAGGATAAAATTGTACACTGTCTGCTCTGAGTGCAGGCAATGCAAATGGAAATATTAAAATCTAATAATGCCTCTGTTGAAAAGTCAGATGAGAGAAGACCTGTCTGCAGCTATTTTGTTCTCGGGTCTTTATGTGGTCTGACATTTCTAGCCAGACTAGCAGGAAGCAGCTGCACCACTTTGGGAGCTACACTAACAAAGATTGCTCTCCTATAGAACTGAGCCGTCGGGAAAAGCTTCTTAACATTTCTGGCATGAAACAGAGACCTTTGCTATGATCCCTCTACAGCCTAGACAGAAAAGAAAGAAGAAGCTGACACCATGTTGGCTTCCTTTAAACAGATGTGAAATACTCTGTGCACTTCTATGTTTCAGCTGTCGCACTGTAAACAATGCACTCACATCTTTGATTTTAACACCTCCAATATGCTGGGCACAGTTGAAACTTCCTCACCTCTGATAACAGGTTCCACATCTCACCTCAGCACCTCTTGTTTCCTCTTTCATGAATCCTCCATGCCCAGGAGTCTTTTCAGTTCTAGAACTATGATGAAAAGTCTGCATGTGTTAGAGCTGGTCAGAAGAGCAAATGCACCTATGTGAACTATGAAATAAAAAGGTACCTAGCAGTTTAACTCCACCATGATTTCTTTCAACTCACAGCTAGAGGCATGCTATAGGGTCGATGTGGGGTCTGACATGATCACTTTGAACAACGCAATGGATAAAATATAGATACAGAAACAGTCACCTCTCTCAGAAGCCCATGACAGCGTGGAGAGAGCATAGTAGCCCTTAGATTTCACTCTCTCACCTGTCTGGATGAGAGGGTATGACAAGATTTAAAGGAGTTTCTTTATATTTGGCTGATGGCCAAAAGTAATTTCAGCGCATTCATTCTGTTTGTAGTTAGGGTAACCCAACCTCACAGATAACATCTCAGTAACAGAGGAACTTTATATGATTTTTTTCAATACCCTCTCACTGGTACAATGTGTTTTTCAATGCCAAAAAACCCAATTTGGTCCTAAAAAGACTTCTTTTTGCATGACTTCGGTGCTGTAGGTTTTATGTACTTTAACACAAACATTTCTGAAGTAGAAGTCTTTTAAAAATGGAGAACTCAATTTTAGCTCCATTCCTGGGTTTGGGTCTTTCTATTCCTCCTCAAAAATAACTCTGGTGAATCACACAAGCAAGCTGTCCCTTGCATGCAAAGAAATCCAATTCAGACTGTTTCATGAAGCTGAGGGTATCAACACAACAGCATTCTCATGTCACTTGCAAATAAGGCAGAGTTATGTAATTTTGAGAATTAAAGTAGGCCTGTAATAAGTTTGCTTCCCTTACAAACGATTCTAGGGATTTTGTAGCAAGAATTGAATATGAAGTTGTAGGGGTTTTTCCAGTAGTATAATATTTGGTATCACTCCTCATTGTCATATGAGTATTTTGTAGAAATTTCCTTCTCCAGACAGTGCAATATCCTGAGACTGTTTTAAGATGGTTTCTTGTCAGATTTTTAAATAGAGATGTACAGAGAAAACACTTTTTGAAAGCAATACACTACAAATCTAAAATCAATGTTTTCCTTGATTGCATACTTACCCAGGAGAAAAGTTCTAGTTCATTTACAGGCTATTAGGTTCAAAACAGAAATGACTGGATGAAATTCAGTGAGTCAGATGAAGTGGTAAATCAGGATAGATAATGCTTATGGCTTAAAATCTATTCAGTTGTTTAGAAAGGGAAAAAACCACACCCTGGTAATCTAGATAGATATGTAACACACAGTTTGTTTTGTTTTTCTGTAGGGAAAGAGTGAAAGCACAGGTCTAGAAATACACCCTTTCCTGAGAGATCTGTTTGGTTTACCAAACTAATAGTACAATTTTACATATTTTTGAAGGCCCAGAATTGCAGCTGAAAACTTGGGCACTGATTTACCAAGGTACTTAAGAATGAACTCAGCTTTAAAATTGCTCTAATCAAAGACAGCTTTTCTGGTGCCTGATTTTTAAAAAGCAAATTTAGCAGTAATGAAAAGATGCCAGAATGAAACAAGTGAGGGCTGTCATATCTTTCTGTGCAGAAAAAAAAATGGCATGGGAAGAAACAACACAAGCTTTATTAGGCCTTTGTTGCCCACTCCATCCTCATTACCCCTTTCCCCTTATGTTTAAGCTTAATTTTATTCCTGATGCAGTGCTTGAGGTTCTTAGTAGCAATTTTAGTTACCACAACCAATGGTAATGCTATATTGACACCAGTTCCGACTAATAATGCAAAAGGCAGTTTGTTGCTCTAGCCAGTTCTCTTAACAGTTCGGCATCTTTTATTTTCCTCTTCTTGTCAAAATTTCACTGCTTGAATTTCCCAGGTTCCCACATTAGCAACACCTCAGCACGATGTCTGTTACCTTTTTTCTCACTCAGGATGTGTCAGGATATTTGCTTGACTGACAGTTTTAATTATGAGTAGCTGGAGCATGATAGGATCAAGTACACAAAGGTGACAAAGAGAAATGAGATCTGGGGTGGATTATTGGAGGCCTTCAGCACCATTATAAGCTCCCTAAGGTGTCAGGCTGTGAAATAAAAGGTTTTTCCCGGTAGAAAATTTTCAGAAGTGTCATGGTTTTTTAACCAGGGAACTGTTTTAATAAATAATAATTAGCAGTTTAACTGAGACATTAAATTTTATTCCCCCACAATTGGCATCGATAAACTTCTCATCAGTATCAAGTATCCCTGTGTCCCTAATGCAATACTGAAAAAACAAATTCTTCTTTGTATTATGATATAGGAAAGAACTTGGGTGGGGGTGATTTGGTGTCCTTTTTTCAGGGCTTATTTTCTACAGTGTGCTGCTGTGGTGAACAAGAATTATGCAGCATCCAGCAAGATCTTCTGAGTTCCACCCACAGGACAGGACTGTGAATCACCCCATCTTTCTCACATGGGTCACAGGGACGCTCCAATTTACAGTCCCTAACCCTGTAGAATTTCTTTAGTCTCCTCAGAACCCAGTTCCCACAAGAAGGATTCAGAGGCAGGTGGAGATAGAAATGAGATCCAGACACAACTCTTCTTCCCCATTGTCTCTAACTGTGGCTGGAAGTTGCATAGGGAAGAATGTAGCACAAAAGTAAGGAGAGAGTAGTTACTCCTGAATATTGGCTTTGTTTGGGAAAATGAGTAGTTACAGGATTTACATGAATTTCTCTTACTTTTGAATGTGCTAACACTTTCTACACCCATGATGTTCTACAAAAAACATTCTAAAATTGCCAGTTTACCATTGAAAAAGAAGTTCCTTGTTCATAAGTTTTGAGAGAGATCAGAGAACCTCTAGTTCTTCTGCTTTGAGTTTCACATCTCCCTTCAGCTCTTTCTTTCCAAGCTGAAAATTCCTAATCTATTTAGCCTCTCTTCATATCTCACCATACATGTTGTCCTTCTATTCACCTTTTTTAGACCTACTTTATCCTTCTTGAATAACTAAATTAAATGTTCAGTTTATGGAATGCATGGCATTACATGGCTCTACAATATTTTCCAAGTATTCTCTTTGATGACATTTTTTCCCCTAAACTTACACTTTTGTTGGTATTTATGTATTTGCTTTTTCTGTGCAAATTACCTTTTGTTTGTCAACACTGAATTTCATTTCTTATTTCATGTCTCTATATCTGTGTCATAGATCATCCAGAAAAACTTTAGTCAGATTTAATTTTTACTATTATGACTAATTTTGTGTCAGCAGCAAATGTTATCATCTCACTAATTTCCCCTTCTTTCAGATAATTTATGAATACAAGGAATAGCACAAGCTCTAGAACAGACTCTTGAGTGAAAATCTCAATGGCAAGCCATTTATTTACATTTGCAGTAGCTTTTCAAAAATGCAATAATTGAATTGAAATTCAATAACGCTGTATTAACCAAGGTCCTTTTATCACTTGCTCTTTAGCTGTTCCAAAGGATCTAACAGATCTGTGATGCATGACAAAAATGTCAATTTTCCCCCAATGTTTTGTACTTAACAGGAAACTATTCCTGTTCTATAACAATGTCTGACAATTTTCCTACTGCAGAAATCAGATTTACTGAAATATACTTTTGTGAAATCACTTTTAAAAATTGTCTTACTATTCTCTGTCTTCTGATCAAAGTCTTACTTTAAATGTTAGATATATGCTTTAATAAACAATTTTAATTGCTATTATCAGTTGTATAAGATTGGTATAAACATCTCTTCTGCTGGTCTTTTATTCTGTAAAAGGTTCTCTGACTTTTGTACTTGAATGCAGGACCCTTTTTTAAACCTCTCCACAGTGAAAACTGGGGCATAACATCAAAATTTAATCTTTTCCTTTTTTTTTTTTTTTTCTTTTTCCCTCCTTTTACACCAGGATAATGTCCTATCTTGATTGACTCTTTGGTTGACTCTTGGCTTTGAGGCACTTTGAAAGATTACTTTTAAGGTTTTTTTTCTGCTTTTAGCAGGTTTGTTACCAAAGACATCGCTGACCTGCCTCACTGCCATTCTATATGTTGTGTGATGCTTTCTGTTCTTTTTGTACATTTCTTATTTGGACAACAGAGGGAACATAAATACTTATTTTTCCTCTGAATCAACCATTGTCTGGCCATATGATGAAGGTACTACACTACACTGGACTCTTGGAAGAAATCTCTTCATAAAAAAAGTAGGGAAGTTTGGGAGACAGAGTCCTCTGAAGAAAAAGTACTTTCCCTTGGGGGCAACTGCCACCCCCGAAATAGTACAGCTCCACACCATTCCCAGGGCTTCAACACATTGGGAAATATAATTTGTTTTAAACAGTATGTGTAACCTTTGAGTAGAGATATTAAATACTGCATGAAATATGAGCTGCTGAGTGACATTTGCCTAAAATGTCACCTTCTAAACTCATGGATTAGAATGCAATCCTTAAAGAAAGCATATAAAAGTCTCCATTAAACTGACAGTCACATTTATTACTAAATTTTCTGCCTTTTTCATGAGGAGTGGCTTTTGTGGGTGATATTTTTTGGGAGATGAATGGTATGAAATGGGTATGAATTAGTCAAGCAGTGGTAGTCACTGAAACAACTTCATCTGAGCACTGTAACAGTTGAAGGAATAGACCTAAAAGCAGGATGGGGAAAGGTTCCTCTTGACTCTTCAGACTTATCACAGCAGACACTACGTGGATCCTGTCCAACCTGGTCATGGTCTTTTCAGTTTACTGTTCGCTGCTGAATCTTCCCCTTTTCAGTTTAATTTCTTTTACCGTTTGTATTTGTACTCATGCACGAATACAAAGACCAGAGACCAAAGTCAAGTAAAAAACAAATCCTGTCATCCACCTCCAGGGCTTCCTGAAATTTCACTCTTTTTTCAGTTTTCAACATCATGTATTTGGTATCTAATAAAATGCCAGCATAGTGCTTCATGTTTCTAAGACATTTGTGTTTTACTCAATTTGTAAAATATATTTAAACCTAGGTGTATGTGGAATTGATAGAAATCGAATCAGTTGACATTTTAGCTCACTTCGGGGCAATTCAATTATTGCACTGCCTTTTTCCCAATTTCATGGATTTTTTTTTCTCCTAGTTACACAAAACTCTTCAAATGTGTGTTCTCAGCAATTCACAGGTCATATCCTCTTTTTTCAATGGGATTTGCAGAGCATGCAAACAGCCTGTGCAACAAAGACCTTCGCTTCCCTCCCCGTTTACTGATTCTCTCAGGTTGATGCAAATCACAGCATATGAGGTCATAGCCACCTTTCCAAGGCTGATGGAACACCTCCTAATTGGAACACTCAATACAAAGCTGCCTGCTTCGGTGATACCAGCTATCTATGATGAAGACTGGAAATGCCATCTGCAAAGACTGATGGCTGTTCTGTAATCATTGCAAAACACAGGTCATGCTGTTAACATGGCCAAATATCCTACTAGCTGATGAACTGTTGTCTAGGATATCTAAGATATCCTGGGAAATGGCCAGGGGAAGGTGTCATGTAGAAAACTGCTCCTTTGGCTTAGAAATCAGTTAAAATAGTAAAAGGTGTCCTGCAGTGATTTAACCCTGTAAGGCAGCTCAGCACCACACTGCACTCACTCGTGCCCTCCACCCAGTGGGATCGGGGAGAGAAGAAGAAGAGCAAAAGTGAGAAAACTCATGGGTCAAGATAAAGACAGTTTAATAAGTGAAGCAAAGGGGCACACACAAACAAAACCCTTTGGCCACTTGGGGTCAGCTGCCCTGGCTGTGTCCCCTCCTAAGCTCTTGCCCACCCCAGCCCTCTCGCTGGAAGGGCAGTTCGAGAAACAGAAGTTCTTGGTGCTGTGTAAGAACTGCTCAGCAACAGCTGAAGCATACATGTGTTACTGACACTGTTTTGGCCACAAATCCGAAACACAGCACCACATGAGCTGCCATAAAGAAAATTAATCCTATCCCAGGAAAAAAAAAAACAAACAAACCAAACAAACAAACAAAAAAACAAAAAAAACCCCAAAAACAAAAACAAACAAACAAAAAAAAAAAAAAAAAAAAAAACCAAAAAGCAATCTCCACCCTTTATTCCATGGCATTGGGTAGTGTGGGACCTAAGCATGTAAGCATGATGCAAAGTGATTAAGAAAGTTAATTAAGATTATAGAGAGTTCAGAAAGATTACCACCTGTTCTTCTGATAACACTGCTGTGCTCTGACACTTTCTATAATATCTGACAAATCCATTTTTAAATAACGACTCTCAAATTTAAGGAAGTATCTAAAAAAGTTTTGCAAACTGAGCTGCAGGTGACTAGACCTACTGAGAGATTCAGACCCTTTGAAAGGCACCCATTGAAATCAGATTCCTCTCTGGTGCATTTTCCTTTTGCAGTCAAAGTTCCTTCCTGTAGTCGGGCTTGTATGAGATACAATAAAACTGTCTTCATTTTTTACTCAGGTCAATTAATTCCATTTCATCAAAGAGATTGTACCCAGCAGTACTTTATCTGCTGAAACTGCAAGGTTTGTTACTAGCTTAAACTATTCTGCTTTCATGTTTTTCTATGTTTACTCATTTTTTCTAATATTGTCTCTTTTGTTAATATATGCACATAAACTTAGTTATTGAATCTTCATCCAGATTCACAGTTGTTGAACAATCCAGGATAAGTAGTGGGGTTCTGAACATTTAAAACTACTACTTTAGTACTGGCAGTATAATGACATCACATATAGATTATTCACTGTTGGTCATGAAGGAGAGAAAAGAGGAAAAAAAGGGCAAAAAATACATCTTTAATAAAGAAAGGTACTTCCAGCAGCCTTATGCATAAGAAGAAGTATCAAAGATGATCCATGTGATACAGGAACTGTAGAACTTTTAACAGAATGCAGGAGAAATTAGATTTGCCTCTTTCTGGAGGAGAACAGGTAGATAGACATCTGAAGGGAATAAATACAAGTGATGCTGCAAGTCTAGGTGACTGTTAAATAACATGGGAACATAAATCCTTGTTCTGATAGAACAGAATCAAACATGCATTAAAACAGGTTTATTTTGCAGAACATAAACCTCAGCATAAAATGCAATGACATTCCTAAGAAAAAATATATATACATAAGAAGAGGAAGGAAAGAGGCTACAGGAATACAAAGTAAGCCTAAGACACACAGTAAAAGAGGCTGATTTTTTTCATTCATCTTCTAGCATTTTTGAGCATTTTCAAGCATTTTCTTTTTTTTTTTTTCTATTACACATATCCAGTGTATTATTTTTATTTGAAAACTAGTTTTAGATGCTTTGTAATGGGAAAATTTGAAGACATGGCCTGAGTTGTCAGGACAATTTGATTTTGAAGTATGTACAAATTTTTTACTTTTGAAAAGCAAAAATTCTCATGATGAACCTACAATTCTTCTTTGAATGCTTCAGTTTATCTAGAAGACTCAATTCCTAAACTGCAAACAAAAAAAAATTATAAATATTCAGCTTCTCTATTACTCATATAAACGATAGTTGAATCTCTTTCCAATGAAATTTAAAAAAAAATAAATCTTCTCAGAATGGGCAAGAAACTCTTGTTGCAAGATATAAGTGCAGAACTTTAAAACTGTGAGAAGCAAGTACTGACAGAAGGAGAAACTGGTTAAAGCTGACTTTATTACTTGCATCCTATGACACACTTTAAGTCAAACTTTCCAGAAAGCAAGCAGGAAAAAAATGTCTTTGCTGAGAAAGAAGACTCTGTTTTTACAAAATGAAAAAAGAGCTCTTGGCTTTTTCTCGAAGTGTTGTTAGCACTTGCTGCTCTCACTTTTGCCACATACAAATATGCTCACAACCTTCCATAATCTGCTTGTACCTCGGTGGCTGTCCTGGCAGCCAGCCCCTCAGGAACCCACTCATCCATATTGTTCATCTTCTGCTCAGCCTTATGCTTTCCAGCTCTTCTATCAGCAGCCAGCTATCACCAGCTGAAGCACTAAATGCATATTCACATGGGACTGGGTGAATTTGGGCTCCCTGGACCTGCTCGTGACATCTGCTCTGGCATTTTCTCTCGTATGGGAGAATGCTCAGTGCCTCCCAGTGGCAGTGAGCTGCATCTATCCCTTGGCTATCCAAATGTTTAACTGCTCCTTCTATTTACTCCAGAAGGAGACCATCCAGTTTATCCATTGGCTTTACTCGGGTCAGCAATTACCAGCAGTGATGAATATATTCCAGTATAATACAATTTCAGTTAAGTATCATAAAAAAACAACTAATTCAGATACACTGTCAAAATGCCTGCCTTACATCCAAGACTCCTGATATCAACATCATGAAACAAATTAAGGAATATCTCAGTATACAGTTGAGAGGAGAAACAGATTCATCACTGCTAATTTGATTGATATGGCATTTACTTGCTGCTCACTGCATAGCTTGAAGAACCAACCAAGGGAGCTTTCACATTTTCTCTTTATCTTATCTTTATCCTTATATTAATTTATTTATCTTTATCCTTTCTTTATCCAGTTTTTGTGCTACTGTAAATCAGGACTCTCAGTGTTTCATAGACTGAATTTGGAGATATAGGCACTTTAAAACAGCCTACCTTAATTGCACATCACCTAAGCACGAAACACTCTATAATCCTAGGATACTAATTTTACTTTGAAATGTCTCTAGTGACTGGTCCTTTCCTGGTATGTCATAAACAACAAGACTTGAAAAACCCTTGTGGGGTAGATTTCATTGCATCTTTTAAATAGTTATATAAACTGGACTGCAAAGAGATCAAGTTCCTTGCTCAGGAATGTAGACTCTGCAATGTACCCAAAATGACCTACGGCAGGTTCCTTTCCTTTAATTGACAGACTGTATTTTCTCAGATAATGAATTATGAAATGCATACACCTTTGCTTTTCCCCACAGAATACAAATGATCTGTACTTGGAGTTAGACAGACATTCTATTTATTTCTTTTTTTTTTTAATGAAGCTGTATATTGTTTCACAATTAGACAGTTTTCTGATGGAAAACTTCTGTTTCTTGTGGTTTTGCAAAGATTTGGAGCATCATGGAGCATAGGCCTATACTGCTCTTTTGGCTCTTATTTTTGTAAAAACAAATAAGCAAATAAACAAATTATAAAAATAAACAAACAAACTCCAAACAAAACAAAAAAACACAACCAAAAAACCCAACAACACAAGAATCTCCCCAAAAAAACAGGAGAAATTTTGAGCTTGGGCTTATTTGTTTTGCCTCCTTACTTTAAAGACCTGGACTGGAAGCTGAAAATTGAAACCTTCAAACATGTTCTTTTTCAAAGATAGCAATTATGAACAAATTGGTTTGAGAGACGAAGAGAGAATGACGATTCATTATAAGGATTTCAGAAGGAGAAACTGCTGCCTCAGAAAAAGATGTAGGCAATTGCTTATTTCTTTCAGTCATTGTTAATAAAATGGAAGTACTGTTTTACAGAACTGCAGGAGAAGTACTGTCAGAAATCTCTCTTTAGTTGAAACATCAATATAATGTATTCAATTTTTCATTCAGATCTTATTCTTTTCTTCCATTAGCATCAGCACTATTTTTAGATCCAGACTGCCTTGGTGTGGTGTTTTTGTTTGGGACAGAGTTAATTTTCTTCACAGTAGTTAGCACTGGCGATATTTTGGATTTGTGCTGGAAACACTGTTGATGCTACAACAACAGTATTGATAGCTGGTGCTGAGCAGGGCTTACCCAGAGTCAAGGCCTTTTCTGCCTCTCACATCACCCCACCAGAGAGTGGGCTGGGGGTGCACAAGAAGCTGGGGGCAGACACAGCCAGGACAGCTGATCCCAACTGACCAAAGGGATATTCCATACCATGTCAAGTTCACCACACAAAGTTGGGGAAGAAGGAGGAAGTGGGGAGACATTTGGAGGGATGGGGTTTGTCTTCCCAAGTCACCGTTATGCATGATGAACTCCTGCTTTCCCGGGGATGGCTGAACTCTTGCCTGCCCACGGGAACTGGTGAATTAATTCCTTGTTTTTCTTGGCTTTTGTGCATGGCTTTTGCTTTACCACCTAAACTGTCGAGTTGTCTCTGTTACTCTTCCGATTCTCTCTCCCATCCTACCAGGAGAAGTGAGTGAGCAGCTGTGTGGGGCTTATGTGCCAGCTGGGGTTAAACCACAACACTCAGCAAGCACTTATTGTCAGGGAAATAGCTGCTACAAAGCGAGATACAAAGTTTAGAGTGGTCTTAGCAAAGAACTGCACAATCTGGTGCTATACTGGTGATGAATCCCTTTCCCTCATACAGAATAGTGGAAAACAGCACTGAAGCTACTCAGCTTCTTAAGCACTAAGTGTTTGTTTCATATCCTTTGATGATATTTGTCAACCAACTTCCGTTACACAGTGTAAAAAATAGTAGGAACCTGGCTTTGCACAGCAGTCTTGCAGCTTTCATGACTGTGAGTTGGAGTTCATTGGCTCTTCAAGTGCCTGCCATCTGATATCTCCTGACATTTCCTAGCTGACTGCTGGCTTTATCACACCACCAACACACTGGTGACTTCCAAGCACTGAGAGAAGCATGCTCAACATATCTGGAAACAGCATTAGGATGGTTCCCAGAGACATTCTAATTGTGTGATGTCCTTCTTTGACTACAAGTGCTTCTATTGGTGCTTGCTAGCCCCTCCACTGGGCAAGAAGTGTGTTGAATCAATTAATGCATGATCAGCATCATTTTTTGGTATCTTGTTACTCCATAATTCACAGACAGTGAACCTCAGTGGGCAAGTTCAGTCTCACCCATGTCATGCATGAGGACCCTGTGTAGCAGCCAAAGCGGCATGGTGCCCCATGTTTTAGAAAACTTACCATTTTGTAAGCCATTAAAATTATTGTTAAAAGTAAGCATTAACCTTCAGAGTACTGCTTGGCCTTGGCCTGTAACATATGCTTTAATGTACTCCAGTGATTAGTTGGGATGCTGGCAACACAAACACCTCTGGTGGGTACCTGAAATGGTGGGTATTTTATAAGGACAAGAAATAAGGTCAATTCCCACTACCATAGCTATTACTTAAATTGTTTCTCAAAAGTGGTGACTCTTTTAAGTGGTAATCAGACATCTTGTTGGACTACAACAAAGTTTTGTTTGGGAAAAGATCATTCCTCATGAAACACTTTGTTTGTTCTTTGAAAATGTAACCAATTCCTTAGCCAAGTATCCTGCTTCTGTAACCAGACTTATCCTTTTTTTTCTGCTCCAGAAACAATATTGGATGAAAGAAGTAGAGGGGATTAATTGCCTGACTCACTCTTTTGGGCTATTTTGAAACATTTATGTGGATTCTTAATGGTGCTCACAAACCTATGGAATAACTCTGTCCTGTTCATAGATTTGACTAAATCCCCTCTGATTTCTCTAAGTCTCAGCTGCACAGCACCACAGTGTGGCACGCAAGGCACAGCTTCTCACATGTATCAGCACACCTGAAGATAGACATAGTCTTGTGCAGTAGTGATCTAACACATCTACCAGATGTCCACTACTCTAAACAGATCTCCAAACAAAGAGGTTTGTTTAGCTGCATGTGACAGACCCTTCTTAATAGCAAATAGCAATTCCATTGCCTTGCTTTTAAAGGTAATCAAAGTTCCAATAAATTGAAAGCATTTTGGTCTAACATGGAATCCTACTCCTTTCACACATATACTCGCTCAGTGTGAAAGACTCTTGGAGGAAAACTTGTATTGGTATTAAGGCAGTTTAAAGCATTAAAGAAATCCCTAAATTTCAACTGAGAGTTTTAGAGGGAAAAATAGGCTTCTGCGAATTTAATAATCGTTTTCCAAAAGGCTTTAGAGACTTAGGAGTCCAAGTCGCCTTAACTTGCAATGAAAATTATGCTTTCCCAGGTCATGAATGTTTTGAAAAACTATGATAAATATTCTTAAATTACTGGAGCATTTTTGGAAAGTTTCTGCTAAATCACTGAGCTAAATATTCATCACAAATCAAATCAGGATTATGATTTACATGCTTGTTTCTCTTTGATAAGAAAAAGATTTTACCTTTCTTTTCACAGCAGTAAACATCATGTGTTAGTATCATTTAAAGCCTACAGGCTTTTATTTCCATAATCAGCCTGTGATTTAAGAGAATTGGAAAGCAGAAAAGTGCTGTCAACAATGCAGTTCACAGAACCCCTATAGTTACTCTATGTGACATTTTAAACCTAATATTAAATCAAATAGTCTAGTCTTGATAAAAGAAAGATTATGGATGTTGTAGCACCTGAATTATTGAGAAAAACTATTCCAGTTTTTTATTCCAAGATAAAACTGAGAGTACTGAAAATCATCCTCTTATTTTACTTCCATCTGTTAAGTCAGCTTAGATCAAACAAGGTGATTTTAGGCTTTGATAAAAGATTTGTTTCTTTTAAGATATAATCTTTGCTGAAATATTAACAAAAGCCTGTCTAGTCTTTCAAGCTGGATAACACAGAGAGCAACACAAACAATGAGGATTTCACACATTACTCCTGTGTAGCTGCTTCTGGGGTAAACACAGCAGCCCTTCTCTCGATCAGCATCTACCACAGCATCTAAACTTCTCAGTCATAATGGTACCCCAGACCAAAATCTCAACTGACTGTAACAGGAAACATCTGGTTTGTCAGTGGCATTAAGGTGGCAAAACAAAAATCCAACAAAACCAGACCTTTTTGATCTCAAAATTAGGTTACTTATTTGGAGCCAAATACTATCATTTCTATGCATGCGAAATGACATCTAGTCCATTTAATATATAAATTTCACAAGCTTCCTGGGAGACACTCTGCTACCCAGTAGAGGTAGAAAGACCTGCTTGTGCCTCAGTTTTCCCATTTGGAAAATTATTATTAGTAGTATTTACATTCCAGGTCTGATTTTATTAAAGATTTTACACTACAGTTCTCAAGATGCAGAGATTCAAATAAACAATAGGTATTATTACACATTTCCACTTCTGCCATTTATTTATGTTTTCTGATAGCTGGTTCCCAATAAGAACAAGCAGGCAGAGCAAAACAGAATGGTCAAAATGAGCCACACAAAGTCAGGCAAAGAAGACAGGTCTAAAATAATAAATCTCTAATATAACTAAGGAAAAGACTTAGGTGTGGGGTTGCTTCTTTTAAATCAGAACTTTCCAAGCTCAAATTTTTCCCTGCCGTACAATACCAAAAATACATTCCTGCCTGTGCCTCCTGCCTGGTTGGCACAGTTGCAACCCTGTGTCCCTCTGTGGCTTTTGATGTCAGCACATTCCCCACAAACTCATGGCACAGGCAACACAAGCACCTGCCCCAGTGGGTACCTCAGCTCTGCCACCAAAGTTCAAGCGACCTCTGGGTTTTCTCCTCTCAAATAAGACACTTGTGGAAGCTCTTGGTGGAAACTGCGTAACAGGGAGGTGTTTTTGCCAGGCCACAGAGGATGGCTCGGTCCTTGTTTGATATTTTCTGTTAACATTTATATGTTTTTTCCTTTCACCTGAATGCCACGCTTTGACATATCTAGATAAAGACTGGCAGTGTGTGTCCTGCCTGGTCCCTACACTCAGCAAGGCAATGTTCTCGAGTGCAAGGCATAAAGTTCCTGCCAGCTTAAGGACACAGATCTCTGTCTGACTGAAATGTCAGATACTATATTAAAAAGGTAGCAGATTGTGATGATAATGAAGTGCTGCAGCCTGTCGCTATGTTACCAACTGCTCTGAACTGACATGTCAGAAGGAACAGCAAGGAAAATGTCCAGAATCTATGTTTGGATCCCCTTCCTCTGCCTCCCGCCAACTGAAGTATTTAAAATATTTACAGATAAAGCCAGCATGTTTCTTTATAAACAAAGCCTAAAACGATAAATAGATAAATATATTACCCAGCGAGCCTGCTGTCTAAAGTCATCCTCCTGCCTCTCCAGTTTGGCTCAGATAGCATCCTTCACCCTCTGACAGTGAAACATTGATTTTGGAATGGGCACTTCTCTGCCAATTCTTTGTCCCTTAAGGAGGCCAAGCTCCCTCTGACTGATAAAGTGTGTTTAAAAGCATATTGAAACAGGAGGGGAGATGTTTTCCTGCTGGCTGAGAACAAGGTGAGAGCTGTGGATGCTCTTTAAAGGAAGGGGAACATCCTCCCTCCCTCAACCTGCTGATTTTGCCTGTTATTGCCTTGTTTATATGGCGTTAGCATCACCATCCTGGGCAATGAGCCTCACTGGATAATAAAACTTGGCTGCAACTGGCCTGTAAAGGGTGGGGGCAGAGGGGAGGAGGGTGATGTACAAGGGCACAGCCAAACTCTTTGCCTTCGTCCTGTACAGAGCAGCACAGAGCTCGCAGCAGGCTTAATCCCTTCTCCCTCAGCAAACCTGCCTACTGTGCAAAGCAGAAAACACAACCAAAACACTTCTGCTCCCATGGAAATTTTGTGTAAACAAAGAGAACAAAACAGAGTCCTTATCACGATGCTAGGGATGCACTGTGACTTGCCTGGCGATTTTGATATGAGATGGGTCCATCATGGGGCATGTTTGCTGAGAAGAGATTGTGTGAGCTCTGTGCTAATAGGCGCCAGTGTCATTTTTAAAACTGTCTACTCAGTCAAGCAAACAAACTGGTTGGAGTAGCTTGTTTCCTGCTGCACATTATGCAAAAATGGAATTCTTAATTATTTTACCAGTTGTGGCTGAATTTTTTGTTCCATAAAAGGGTAGGTTTTCCCAGTATAATGTAAAGAGATCAGTTCTTTTAAAAGTCTACAACATTTAAATTAGAAATAGGTTCACTTTCTGCTAAAAAATACAACATATCGTTATCCTAATTCAGCAGTAAAATATTTTAGACTGGTTTTGGGAGAAAGTAAATTTCTGCTAAAAATACGCAGCAGATACATTTTCAAGAGCTGAGAATGCAATTACGGAAGTAACTTCATTTTTTTGTAAAAAATCACACTCAAATAGCAGATGCTGCTAGACATTAAACTTCAATACAACTTTTTTTCTAGATGATATGAAGGTAAACATCACAAGGAGAGTGTCTGGATTTGTGAAGCACACAGCTACAAAGCTCCATGTAAAAAGCTTTCAGGAAATGAAGGAAACAAGGGGTTCTGAAGCATTTGCTGCTACTTGACAGGGTACTCAACAGGTAATGGAAAACAGAATTTAAAAAAAAAAAAAATAGAAACCAAAACAACCTAAACACCACAATTCCAGATATTTCTGATTGTGTTTCAAAACACATTGCTCAGAGCACAACTGAAGCTGTCTTCGCCTAGGGGGTGTCCCTGTCCTTCTGGTGGCAAGGGCACATGATGGCAACTGCTATACTAAAAAGGAGGGGGAGACAGGAATTTAACCAAATTTCTGATTAACAGTGCTTGAAAGCTTCATGGCCTATCACTCTTGATCTGCTGTATTTACCCTCATGTCACTTGCCATCACTTCTGATGATTAAATGAGGTCCCTTCCAGCTGTATTTTCCATGACTATATAATTCTGATGTATATTTTAATACATTCCTACCTCCTATTGTAATAGAAGGGTTAACTTTGTTCATAAAATCTTATGTGTATGAGAGAGTCAGAAACTTTTTGTTGTAATTAAACAAGATAAGTTTCACAGACAGCTTGCTAATCAAGCATCAATAAACAACCGATAAGAACTGCACCTTTACAAGTGCCAGACGACCACTTAACAGCCACGAACTCAAACCACAAGCAAATTTACATCCGAAAAGCCAGGACTTGAGATTATAAAAGGAACATTTACTACACTTTCGGTGCTGCCTTGGCGGGGCACCTGCCCTCCAGGCCACCCAGTGCTGTTTTGCTTTATTACCGCTTGCTTAATCGATGCTTAATTGGAACTGAGTTGTCTAAATTCTTATACTAACTTATAACACTATGAAAGAGGAAATGCTGCTGTACAGTTTCTTTAACAATATTTGGTGGTATATTTTTATTGAAAGCAAAGCCCCTGGAGTGCAAGATGTCAGGTGCATTGACTTAAATGCGAATAATTATTTTTTTTTTTTCTACTCCATTAATTCTACTCATCCCTTTACTCCCTTCCTGCAGACAGATTCCTGATTAACATAACAGGAATGGAGAGTTTTATTTTTCCCTTTTCAGTAGAAGGTTTTGTTGGCTTTTTTTTCCCCCCATGGGAATTCAGTGGATGAGCTTGACAACATCAGCCTGCTTGATTGAAATGTGCCTTTTAAATTTGTCTTAAGAGAAAACCTGGAGGAAAAAACATGAAAGAAAAACAACTCTAAATGAAAAGTGCAAGATAACTACTACTCCACAGATCCTGTTCTGAGTGGATTGTTGATAGAATAAAGTCTATCTGCAAGGGCAAGGCTTGTAATGAAAGAAATTGTCAGGGCCTTCATCCAGTTTGTTGTAATGAGGAGAAGTCTTCTGTGGTCAAGGCTCTTGATTCTGTTTTTTTTTTATCTATTTACTGGCAGTGTGTGTTCAGATGAACCATTATTGGCATGTAGTAGGCAAGTACATGTGCAATCAGCTGGACCCTCAGGAACCTCACTAAATACTGAGATTATCCATAAGAACAAATGAAGCACTGTCTACGTAAATTTTGACCACAATGAAATCTGGTAAAACAGCAGTCTCTCACATTCAAAGGCTTGATAAATACTGTGTACACAGAAGGTGATATTTTCATGTCCTCTGGTTTTCTGAGATCAAGCTGTCCTCTGTATTTATTACAGTTCCTGGGGGCATTATGAGTTACAGGCAAATGAGAAGAAGCTTCACAGATGTATCCACGTGTCCACATTTCTCTGTATGCTGAGAGTTACAAAATTAATTTTCTAGCTCATAATCAGTAACTGCAACACTACAGTGGGAGAGAAAGCATTTAAATTATTTTAAAAATATATTTTCAAAAGTGCAATAAATATATCTTAGGTATCAGCTTATACTGTGTGCTTTAATTTCACAAAGCCAGTGCTGCAGAATAGAGGCACCTGTGAACCTTTCCCACCGTGCCCAGGCTCTGCATAGAGGCTTTGTACTTCTCCAGTTCTCAGAAGTGCAGCTCTTACTCTATGCATGAAACAGGAGAACATTTGTGTCCCTTGGTGTTTTTAGCTTCTCAAGTTTTTCCTTGACTGACTTGCTGCTTCCATAGTAAGAGAAGAATTTCTTATGTGGGTAACAAATTTTCCATCTCTTCCCTCTGCTTTTGAAGCATCCAAAATATATGCCAGGGAGGAACATCACAGGGTGTTACAGAGCGATAAAATGTAGAAGCAATCAAACAGACCCAAGGATGGCATGGAGGAGCGAGAAAAATCTGGTCCATTTAAGTTGCTGGTAATACACTCTCTCTGGAGTTAGACCTTTTCTCCTGGGTTTTCTGAGTTGAAAACATGACAGATGCAAAATCTTTTGTGTTGGCCACTAGATGGTAATAAGCCCAATGAGATGGATTGCAGACAGACAGCGAGTGTGCAAAACTTACTGGTTCAGAATGAAAATGAAAAGGTTGTTCTTGTCTTGAGAGTACAGATAGGCAAAGTGCAATGAACTGAGCTGGAATTAAGTAGATCCCTAAGGAAAACAGCCTGCCAAGGAGAGCAAACTGTGTGGCTTCTGGTGGGCTCAACCTCTTACTGCCTGGCTTGCACCCATATCCTACCCCATGCTCACTTAGGCTGTCTGCTGTAAGAGTGCCACCTCCACCACAAGGAACCTACAGACTTTACTTGGCTGAAAGTCCTCAATCTTCCCCTGATAGCCCAATAGTGGCTTTAGAAATGAGAGTTTCTGGTGATCTAATTTAGTAATATCCCCAGCAGATGTTAGGATCAAATTTAGTCTCCAAGCATTTAATTTCAGTGCAATGGAACAGGTTGCCCAGAGATGCTGTGGATGTTCCTTCCCTGGAAATGTTTAAGGCCAGGCTGGACAGAGATCTGAGCAACTTTGTCCCATGAAAGATGCCCCTATCCATGGCAGGGTGTTAGAACCAGGTGATCTTTAAGGTACCTTCCAACCCAAGCCATTCTCTCATTTTATGATCTTTTTGTAACATGTCATCTAGAAAAGTCTCTTGAAGATTAACAGTGATCTCATCAAGAAGAAAGTTTCTGAGATGTCACACTGAGATTGACTCCTACAGCAATATGGAACCATTACACTGTCATTTCTAATGAAAACCTAAAAAAAATCCGAAGAAAGTGGATAAAAAAGGGATTTCAACTAGAAGTACTGCTAGTAAATTTCTAATCAGTTCTGACTCTTAAAATAACAGAGGATCAGAACAGCATCACAACAAATTAGGTACATAACTAATATAATAAGAAAAAATTTAAAAAATCTGATTTTTTTTCTCTTAGTGGTCTGCATTCTGTACTAATATTATGTCTTTATAATAGCCAATATGACTTTAATTTTCAGAGTCCGTGATAATGGAAAGGTACCTTTCAAAAAAATAAAAAAAAAAGATTAGATCCCATTGTTCCCTTGGGACAATTTTAGGCAGGCTAACTTCAGCTTACTTAAATGGGTTCACTGAAATGATAAGTTACAGCATTTACAAAAGTACCCATTGTACCCAAAGGCTAGTGTTGTCTTTTACTATATTGAAGTATTTCGTAAAAACATGATGAACAGTAACCAAATATTATTTTAAAAACTACACAAGTTGATAGTTTGTTTATTAAAGAAAGTCTATTTCATATTATACCAGAATCCAGCAGAAAAACAGGGTTAGAGCCACTTAAGAGCATATAAACAAATTAGCAATTCGGAAGACAAGCTCAGATTAATAAATGTCAGATCAGTAGGATCTCTTTGAAAAAAAATTAGATGGAAGGCACAACAGAGATGTGCCTTTTAAGGCATTGCAAAGGTGAAAGTGATTAGAGGTAAGATTACTCTGAACTCTTTTTGATAAGATGTGCTCAATGCCTTCCTGACAAGGTGATTACTAGTATGGAAGGGTACAGAATTAGACTTTCAGATATTTCTGGAATATCTTCTAGTTTAAGTGTTTGTGTACAGACGCGTGTGCATGTATATGTCAAGTACCACCCCCCCACACACATTCATACTTTAAATAAGATAACATGGCAGAAAATGTTTGATTCAGTCTACAGATTTCTTGTTTGTACTGACTGTGGTACTGTCAGAGAGATGAGTGACCTCGAATCAAACTCTTACTTCTCTGTGCCTCAATCTACCCATTTGCAAAATAATGCCAATCATACTGACTTTGTCATGAACTGTATTGACATCTGCCAATGAAAAATATTTCATGTTAATGGACTGAAAATTGCTTGCAGCTCTGTCTCACTATCACGAGTTAGTTAAAATAATAGCCATAAGCTTGATTTCAAAAGAAAACCCTGTGTCAGTGTCAGTGTTTTTACCTCCTAGCCAGCATGCTGCTTCTCACTGCATTTATCTTTCCATTGGCATTGTGTTACAATTTAGAAGTCTTATCAGGTCATAGCACTTGCACAGAGAACGTGGAAAGGTTTCATTACTCCAGAGAGCTCAGGGATCCATAATGGGACTTTTCAGTGCCTTTGTCTCAGCTGCATTTGTACCCTTCAGCATTGCTTTCTCCACAATTTCCAATATTGCTAACTTTCGTGCTGTTAATGTTTTTCCCTGTGAGCCTCAGAGATACAAGGGGAAAGAAGGGAAAGAGAAACTCTCCCTCTAGATCTTAGTGCCTATTCCCTAATTCCTTTTCTCGCTCTCGCCCTAGCGGTCCCCAAACAGCTACCTCACGGTCTGACCTCATGATCTTCGTGCTCATCCAAAACTGTATTGCAGGATGGTTCTTTAGTACTTTTCTCAATATTGCCATACATTTCTCTCAAAGCAAAAAAGAATCTGAGTAACACCTGAGAGCCAACACATGCGTAGTCTGTAGACACAAAAACATTTTCAAATTCTGCTACTAACAACATAACAACAACCAATAACTTTTCTTGGTTGAAAGACAGGAAATGCAAAAGGAGTGAGAGAAAAACATGTGCATGACATGGACCTTTTTTCCAGTACTCAAATTTTCTAAGAAATTAGGATTTTGTACCTTTTGCACTCCCTCCATCCCATTATTTTACCAGAGAATCAAAGAAACAGAACATAAATTGGTTTTCTGTTCAGGATGAGAGCAACTATATGTAACAGTGCAATACTTTATTCTAATGTGACACTGTCTCCCTCTACCTGCTGCATTCTGCATTCTCCCACCTTTCTGATCCTATGACCTGGCTCAGGAAATGAAAACAAATTGCTCAGGGAATGAAACCAAGTGAAAACTAGGCCTAGAAGGAAAGTCTGATTTGGTTTTGCCTGGTTTAATTTTTGAACCAGTTCACTGCAGGAAGAAGCGGATGGTGACACTACTGCAAAGCAGAGTGTGCAAATACAAGCCTACAACAAGATGTAGTGCCCCTTCAGCGCCCTAAGCTGTTCCTGACTATACAAGGAGTTGAGGATCCTTCATCACCCTAAGCTGTTCCTGACTATACAAGGAGTTGAGCATCCTTCATCACCCTGATCCGTGGCAATTCCACAGCATGAGACCCCCTGCTACTAAAGCCAAACGTTCAAACTTTGCTGTCCTGTTCTCTCTGTATACTCCTAGGCTACGGGGAAGTGGCCCCTGACCACAGCAAGCCCTTGAGCTCATGTCTTAGACTTAGAGATGTGTTGATGAGCTTTGCTAGACTGCCAAGTTCATGACTGCAGCTGTGTGGGTTCCTCAGAATGGGTTTTTCTGCTTCCACTTTATGTGCAATATTACATGAATTTGCTGGAAGAAAGAAATTAAGTACTTCAAAAAAAAAGAACAAAGAGCATCACAGAGATTACTGCTGTTGCAGTTTGGTCAAGGTTTGCCTGGAGCATAAGCCTGAAAAGGCCCTGCCAGAGACAAGTCAGGGCTTGCCCGAAGCTAAGTTGGGACTGGTTAGACATTAAAGCTGTGCTGACCAAAAAGAAACAATAAGTCAGGCAGAACCAAACAAAAGAAATTTGCAACTAGAGATAGGATGTAATCTGGTGGTGGGATTTAATTACACGGTGTTTACAGTTAGGTAAATGGATTAATATTTGAATGATATGTAAGTTTATGTTTAACTGCTATGTCTCCTGTGAAATGTAAAACCAATCATGTAACCTTGCTTGGAAAATAGTATAAAAGATGCGTTCAAAATGTGGGTCTTTGGGTACCTGTCTTGGGACAGGAGTCCACAGGGACCCCGGGCCCTGAATAAAGCACCGCATAAACTGACACTCTGTTAGTTTGTGTTCTCATTACGGGCAACAGTTTTCTGGCGACCACGAAAAGGGACTCCGAGGGTCGCTGGGGCGAATCACGAGCCGATCTACTCCACGCCGGCAGCCAGGTGATTTCTGGGGAGAATATCCACCCGTGACCGACCCTGCGCCCGTCGGACAACCATACGCGGTAAGCCCAGAGGTGCTTTATTCTAATATCGGTTGTAAAAGCCTACCTGTTAGACGGGGCTGTGTATACCCGCTGGGCTAGGCGAAAAAGAGGAATTTGGGAAGCCTAGGCGCTAGCCAAAAGTCGCAAGCGAAAGCTGCACTGAGCTAGCACTTGTCAAAAGAGGGAAATCGGCAAGATTGGTTGTGAAAGGGTTGCTAGCCGTAAAACGCAGCGAAGCTGCACTGAGCTAGCACTTGTCGAAAGAGGGAAATCGGCAAGATTGGTTGTGGTAGTTAGTTCGCTGGACGTGGCGAAAAGCGGTGCCGGGTGGAATTCGGCAGGAATTGGTTGTGGTAGTTAGTTCGAATTCGGCAGGAATTGGTTGTGGTAGTTAGTTCGTTGGACGTGGCGAAAGCGGTGCCGGCTGGAATTCGGCAGGAATTGGTTGTGGTAGTTAGTTCGTTGGACGTGGCGAAAAGCGGCGCCGAGCCAGCATTTTTCCGTGAGCAGCGGGGTTCGGCGAAAATTGGTTGTGGTCGCGTATAGCGCTGGCCGTAAGCGCAGCAGAAACTCCGCGGAGCCGACATTCGCTGTAAAACAGCAGAGCTCGGCAAGTTAGCCGTAAAAACGCCGCAAAAGGCTGTGGTAAGTCGGCGTTTTCCGGCCGGCGGGTTGTAAAATCCGGTCTCGTAACTACTTGTGGTATTTGTAGTTCACGTACGTGTCTCGTGTTGCTGTGGGTATGATGCTGTGTAAAGCTTCTAAAACGTTATTGTGTTCTGAGATTTCTGACAATTCTCCGCTCGGTTGTATAATAAAGCACTGGAAAGAAGGAACTTTTGGGCAAGAACTGAGTAAGAAACGGTTAATCAATTATTGTAATATTGTGTGGCCGCAGTATGATACTGTGGGGGTGCGATGGCCGAGAAACGGCACGATAACATCAAAAATAATGGCTTCTTTAATGCAATATCTGAGAGACAATAATAGGTTGGAGGAAATATCATATTTAGACTTGTTTTACTATTTAAAACGTAAGCCTGAGTGGCTGGAGGAATCTGGGATGCTGGCATTAAAGGTATCACAAAATGAATGTGTGAAATGTAAAGAGCGAATGATGCGATCTGTAGAACCCGAGGAGGATGTAACTTTGCTGATATCCCCAAACCTTGCCCCTACTGCGCCGCCAATGCGTACAGACCCCCCACCCCCACCCCTGGTGCTTGCAGCTTCTCCACCCCCACCGCCTGTGCTTGCACCACCTCCACCCATACCCCCTGTGCGTGCAGCCTCTCTACCTGTACCCCCGACACGCGCACTTTCCCCACCCATGCCTCCATTAGAATCATCTACGGATGAAGAAGAAAAAGAGCGCCTTGATAAAACACTGTTAGCGAGAAGAACTCAGAGGGGGGGAAGGGAGCCGGGGAAACACCGGGAACAAAGGAGGGCTGTGTCACCCTCCCCTCCTAGGTTAATGGCTCCTTTACGCGAAGCAGTTGGGGCGGGGGGTGCGCGAGTAATGGTAAAAGTTCCGTTTTCGCCTAATGATCTGCTAATTTGGAAGCAGTCCGCGGGAGCATACAGGGAAAACCCTGAATGTGTAGCACGTGTTGTTAAAATGGTTATAAAAACTCAGAATCCAGATTGGAATGATTTGCAGGTTTTGTTGGATACAATTCTGGATTCTACCGAAAAAGAAATGGTATTACGAGTGATGGTTGAAAAAGCCAGGGAACGGATACGTGCTCAGCCAGGACAGGGGACAGTGAATGATTTGGTACCCCGAGAGGACCCAGAATGGAATCCGAACGCGGCAGGCGATTATCATAGGTTGAGATCTTATCAGGAACTGTTAGTAGAAGGAATACGGAGTGGAATTCCTAGGACTTTGAACTGGTCTAAGTTATATTCAGTGCGGCAGGAAAAGGGGGAATCCCCATCTGCTTTTTTGGAGAGGTTAAAGGAAACAGCTCGAAAATTCACGGACTTAGATGTGGAAGCTGAATCAGGGAGGTTACAGTTGGCTCTAATTTTCATGGGGCAGTCGCAAGAGGATATTAGGAAAAAGCTGCAAAAACTGGAAGGTGAAGAAACAAGGAACTTAGAAAAGTTGTTAGAGGTAGCTTGGAAAGTATATAATAATAGAGAACTAGAAACTGCAAAGAGGCAGTAAGCAAGCATGTTGGCAATTTTACAAGCTGCAGGGGGCGGAGTACATAGGGGGAGGGGACGGGGGATTAGGGGAAGGGGAGTTGGTCGCGGTCTTGGTAACCAAACAGGGTTTGGATTTCAAGGAGGACGTGGAAAATTAGGGTTGAACCAGTGTGCGCTGTGCAAAAGACAGGGACATTGGAAGAGTGAATGTCCTATGGGTGCGGGTTCAGAGGTAAACCCATTTGTTGGAAACCTGCAGGGTGCAAATACTGGGACACCGCAAGGTGTCGCCCAAGCATTTATGTTGCAGGATTATCAGAGTCAAAGCTGACTAGATCGGGATCTTAAGGTTGTCCTGGAGGTAGAAGGAGAACCTATGGAATTCCGGGTGGATACCGGAGCTAGCTTTTCCGCAATGAATACATTAATGGGTCCCTTGAGTAATTCAACTGTCCGTGTTGTGGGTGTAACCGGCCGTACAGAGGAGAAGGCATTCTTGCGTCCACTGGATATTAAATTTAGAGGGAAGCAATTAGATCACCAATTTCTTTACATGCCTAATAGCCCGGAATGTTTATTAGGAAGGGATTTGTTATCAACTCTACAGGCTACAATTGTGTTTGAAAAGGGTAGGGTTAAATTAGAGATTCCAGAAGAAAATGTGGCACAGATATTTGTGGTAAATGAAATAGAAACAGAAGCAATTCCTCATGAAATAGAACAAGCGGTGGTCCCATGGGTATGGGAAACTGGGGCCCCAGGATTGTCCAAAGCAGCAACCCCAGTAGTCATAGAGCTCAAAGAAGGAGCACAGCCAGTACAGGTAAAACAGTACCCAATCAGTTTAGAAGCAAGAAGAGGGGTAGCACCTTTAATCAAACAGTTTCTAGTTCTTGGAATATTACAAGAATGTGAATCAGAATTTAATACACCTATTTTTCCAGTCAGAAAACCTAACGGAAAATACAGATTGGTACAAGATCTACGGGCAGTCAATTTGTTAACTAAAGACATTTACCCTCTCGTAGCAAATCCCTATACCCTGTTAACATCTGTTTCTGAGAAATTCCAGTGGTTTTCAGTAATAGATCTGAAAGATGCCTTCTTCTGCATCCGATTGGCACCGGAAAGCTGGCACCTTTTCGCCTTTGAGTGGCAAGACCCCGACACTGGAAGGAAAAGACAACTCACCTGGACGCGGCTACCCCAAGGGTTCAAATCCTCACCTACAATATTTGGTAATCAATTGGCAAAGGAGCTCGAATATTGGAAGACAACTCAGGTAAAGGACTCTCCTTTCTCTTACGTAATACTGCAGTATGTTGATGACATTCTTCTGGGCACTGAACAACGAGAATTATGTTGCAAACTGACTGTTGACCTGTTGAACATGTTAGGTCAGGCGGGTTATCGGGTCTCCAAAGAAAAAGCCCAACTAGTTAAACAGAAAGTCATCTACTTAGGCTGTGAAATCTCTCAAGGTGTCAGGAGACTGGGAACAAACAGAATACAAGCCATCTGTGCTATCCCAGTCCCACGGAATAATCAAGAATTGAGATCTTTTCTAGGGATGATTGGCTGGTGTCGCCTATGGATTCCTGACTTCGGACTCCTTACTAGACCACTGTACGAAGCCGTAAAGGAGCCACAGTTAATCTGGAAACCAGCGCAGGAAAAGGCGTTCCAAACTCTGAAGAAAGCCTTGCGAGAAGCACCTGCCCTGGGACTGCCCGATTTAACTAAAGATTTCCAGCTGTATGTCTGTGAAAGACAACGATTGGCTCTGGGAGTACTTACCCAACAATTGGGACCGTGGAAGAGACCCGTTGGGTACTTCTCAAAACGATTGGATGCTGTAAGTGGGGGATGGCCTGGTTGCCTGAGGGCGGTGGCAGCCACAGTGACACTAATTCAGGAAGCACGTAAACTAACACTGGGAAGGCACATCACAGTGTATGTACCACATATGGTTATTGCTGTTCTGGAACAGAAAGGAGGGCATTGGCTCTCCTCTAGCAGGATGTTGCAATACCAGGCCCTGCTCAGAGAACAGGATGACATTGAATTAAAGGTCACTAACCATCTCAATCCAGCTGAGTTTCTCAGGTCCACACAGGAAGAGGGAGTCCTGGAACATGACTGCATAGAGACCATGGAGCATGTCTATGCAAGCCGGAAGGACTTGAAAGATGAACCGCTGGAAAATCCAGATTGGGAACTGTTCACAGATGGATCAAGTTTCGTGGAAAACGGAACCAGGTATGCTGGGTATGCGGTGGTTACTTTACAGGGGATTGTAGAAGCAAAACCACTGTCCCCAGGAACATCCGCACAGAAAGCTGAAATTTGGGCACTAGTGAGAGCCCTGAATCTAAGTCAAGGAAAAAGGGTGAACATATGGACTGACTCTAAATATGCTTTTGGAGTAGTCCATGTACCCATATGGGGCACTGTGGAAGGAAAGAGGGCTACTTACTTCCCAAGGCTCAGCCATAAAGCACCGAGACGAAATACTACAACTCCTGGAAGTCATACATCAACCAGCAGCAGTAGCAATAATGCATGTGAAAGGACACCGGCTTGATTCAGGACCCGAGTCTCAAGGGAACAGACTGGCAGATCAGGCAGCTCGGCAGGTAGCTACAGGAACTTGGACTCAAATGGCTTTGTTACCAACTCGTGATAATCCAGCAGCAGTGCACATGGAAGAAAAACCCCATTATACACCAGAGGATGAGAAATTGGCTCAGATGTTGGAAGCAAAGAAAAATGTGAAAGGATGGTATATTACCCCTACTGGACAGGTAATACTGCCAATCAGAATAATGAAAACAGTACTTGAAATTGAACATGGTAAGTGCCATTGGGGTGCAGAGGCTTTGGTAAAGTTTCTAAAACATAAGGTTTTCTCAAATCAGATGTTAACACTAGCAAAGAGGGTGAATGCAACCTGCCCGACCTGTATTAAGAATAACCCTATAGTTAGGAAACAGGTACAAATGGGGAAACTTCAAATTGGACAACTTCCAGGAGATTATTGGCAAGTAGATTTCTCAGAATTACCAAAAGCTCAAACATACAAGTACTTACTAGTGTATGTGTATACTTTCTCAGGATGGCCAGAAGCTTTCCCATGTAGAACTAATCAAGCAAAAGAAGTAGTGAAAACCCTCCTAAAAGAAATCATTCCGAGGTTTGGAGTACCGTTAGGATTGTCCTCAGATAGAGGGCCACATTTCATTGCAGGAGTCGTACAGGGTTTAGCCATAATGTTAGGAATAACATGGAATCTCCACACTCCATGGAGACCACAATCTAGTGGACAGGTAGAGAAAATGAATCAGACTTTGAAAAATCAATTAAAGAAAATTTGTCAAGAAGCAAAAATCCAGTGGCCCCAAGCATTGCCGCTTGCTCTGTTAAGAATTAGAATTAAACCCAGAGAAAGAATCGGAGTGAGCCCATATGAGATCCTATATGGAAAACCGTACCATGCAGCAACCTACCAGGGTGATCCTCATGTACTGGGAGACCAAGTTGTATTTAACTATATTTTGTCTCTAAATAAGACCCTTACAGCACTCCGAGGAGCCTTACAGTGGAATCGGCCCCTGCCTCTGGAAAATCCAGTGCATGACATCTCTCCAGGAGACCAGGTCTACCTGAAAAATTGGTCAGCAGAACCACTGAGAGAATCATGGGACGGGCCTCGCCAGGTGTTGATGACAACCTACACAGCAGTCAAGGTCGAGGGCATCGACAACTGGATTCACTACACGAGGGTCAAGAAAGTTCCCAAGCTGTGGTCTGTAGAGCCCACTGCACCGACCAAAATGGTGTTCCGGCCGGTCAAATAAGGACTGTAACACGGGCGATAATATTGTTGTTATTGATAAATACTACTAATGCATTTGTTAAAGTCAGTGTTTCTAATTCCTCTTTCTTAGTACCCGAAGGTACAGCTGTCAATCTGACCTGTTTCTTCTCTGACGACCAGGGAGCTGGATTAGAAGAAGTGAATGCTAGATGGCGGAGGATGGATCAGGACCACATTATGATGAATAGTGTGACTACAGTATGAAATGTGACACAGCAAAAAGGCTATACCGTCCTGCAGGTACCCAAGGTAACCTCTGATGCAAATGGTGTATACTCCTGCATAGTATGGATTCGAATGAGTTTTGATTATGGATATGTCAAAATACAGACACTCAATTTTACACACAATGAAAACACAACAGTGCAAGTACCACCCCCTCACATGCAGTCTGCCAGATGGAAGGGTCCTACCCCTACTTATGTAAAAACTAAGCGAGTGACTCGACAAACTCATGCAGCACAAATCCCGCAGTTCCCACATAGAAAAATCACACAAGAAAATTTAGTAGTTGGATTAATTAGAGATTTTGGGAGAGTTCAAAATGTCTCTAAAATTACTGCATGCCTCCCGATGCCTCAATCAGCCGGAGATCCAATTCCATGGGGAGTAATACCAGTACCAGAAGTCCCTAAAATGTTTGAAAATACTACATGGAACTGTAAATTTGTGACAACTACTTCGACTGATCTAACACTTGCCTGTCTACTAACAAAGGTGAAAACTAAGAAACAATGTAAAGAAATGCCAGGTTTTTGGCAATGGCTAAACAACCCAATTAGTGACCAAATCAAAGGCAATTGTATAGTGTCACCCTCGGCTATTGTCCTCAATACGCCGTGTAGAGCGGTTAAAATTCCTATCCTGCGAGAAAAACGTGAACAAGTGTGTCAAAATATTACTAGTCCCACTACAATGAAAGAATGGCAAACAATTTGGGGGCCGAGCCTCTTAGAAGTTTATAGTTACATTGGACAGGTACAATGGTGCATCCACTGGGTAGGTACCACAAATCAGGATTACTCCTTTTTACATCCGAAACACAAACAGTGGCGAGAAATAGTCTCACCCACAGGACTGTGGAATTGCACTCGAATTTACACATGTGACACTCCCAATAATGACATCAGCTTAGTCCCTGTAAGAATGCTTTTACAATTAGGCTGTGAGTGTCGTGGGTATAATCACACTATGACAGGTCACAACAATTTACATAGTCTCGACTGCCTAACTACCACGGTGGCAAGTCCAGGAAATCTAGTCTGGGTAATGGGACATGGACAATGGACCACTCACATGCCCGTAGATGGTCCGGCGACACAAATTACCTTGGGTGTCCCTACGCTTTGCCCATACTGGAAATCAGGAAAATTGACCACACTTGACATGCAACCTAGGCAAAAGAGAGATACAGAACAAGACTCTGAAAATTGGCATGACCCGTCAGACGGAGTAAAATTTGGGTGGGCAATGGAATCTTTGTTCGCACCGATAGCATCATATCGCAATAGAGAAATGCTGTTTAAGCTAATGCGACAAACTGAAAGATTAGCTGCAGTTACCAAGAAAGGTTTCCGTGATATGAATGTTCAATTACAAGCAACCACACGCATGACCATACAAAATCGAATGGCATTAGATTTAATTTTATTGAAACAACATGGGGTTTGCGGTTACCTGCACGCACGGGATGAACACTGCTGTGTCCACATCCCAAATGTCACACAGGAAATTGAAAATGATATTTCTCAATTAGAAAAAATTGAAGGAAACATGCATAAATTACAACAAGAAGCAGAACATAATTGGATCGGCGAGTTATTCAGCTCCCTCGGTCTTCATGTGTCAGGATGGCTGTCTTCCATCATTCAATATGTTTTAATGTTTAGCATAATAATTCTTGTTGCTTTAATAGTATTTAAGTGTCTCTTAAGGATAATCGCAAAAGAAGGACAACACACTCGGCGAGTTATGATGGCGCTGACTCGAAAAGAAGTCCTTCTTCCGGACGGTGATTCTCCTCCCGAAGAATCATAAACGACAACAGAAAGATTTGAGCATCCTTGCAATTGAAGATTGAAGAATGCTCAAAAGGGGGGAGTTGTTGCAGTTTGGTCAAGGTTTGCCTGGAGCATAAGCCTGAAAAGGCCCTGCCAGAGACAAGTCAGGGCTTGCCTGAAGCTAAGTTGGGACTGGTTAGACATTAAAGCTGTGCTGACCAAAAAGAAACAATAAGTCAGGCAGAACCAAACAAAAGAAATTTGCAACTAGAGATAGGATGTAATCTGGTGGTGGGATTTAATTACACGGTGTTTACAGTTAGGTAAATGGATTAATATTTGAATGATATGTAAGTTTATGTTTAACTGCTATGTCTCCTGTGAAATGTAAAACCAATCATGTAACCTTGCTTGGAAAATAGTATAAAAGATGCGTTCAAAATGTGGGTCTTTGGGTACCTGTCTTGGGACAGGAGTCCACAGGGACCCCGGGCCCTGAATAAAGCACCGCATAAACTGACACTCTGTTAGTTTGTGTTCTCATTACGGGCAACACTGCCATCTCTGGAAAGAAAGCATTGCAATGGCACCTTGCCTGTTGTATTTAGTTTACTGTCTTTCTTTGAAGAAACATATTCAAATACGAGGGAAGAATGCTCTTATTTTACCTTCTCTGCAGCCTGTTTTTTGCAGCAAAGACTCTTCTCAGGTTTTCTGAGCTTTAGGCTTTAACCCATGCCAAGGAGTAAAGGAGGCAGAAACACTGAGGTTGAAAGATCAGGGCAAACTTTCTGGGATCTTTGGGCAGAGGGCATGGAGATAATGATGGGCGGGGAAGTGCTTAACTGGAATAAAAGTCAAAGATAATTGAAGAACAGCAACAAAATCGTTTCTCCAAGTAAGATTTCTCTCATAATTCACTTCTTTTTCTGCTGTTTCTATGGGTCTTTTGATTTGAGGTGGAATGGGACTTTGAAAATCATTTAGCTCACCCCGAGGCATTCACATCAGAAAGAACATACTGCATGCAAAATAATTATATATTACACACACAGAGAAATATAAAATATGGGACTACTAGGTTTAAAGAAACCATTTCAATTGTGCTTCTTCCCTTTGTGCAATTCTGCTTTTGCATAATCCTGCAAGTTTTCATTTCATGCTTACATACGGTTTGTCTCAGCAGGCACCCTTCCCCCTATAAATAAGTCTCAAGGCTCTCTGGAGACTGTGTTTAAGCATTCCTGCCTGAGGTCCAGGCCATCAACTCAACAGACCTTTCAAAATGAACTTGTTTTATTTGTTGCTGCACATCAAGAGCCTTAACAGGGCCACGTGGCACGACACAGCTGTGCTCTTCCGAGTGTTTTAGACAGAAGGAAAATGAAACTTTTGAAACACCAAAGATTCTGAAAAGAAAAGATCTAAATAAGAGGACAAGTGAAGCTTCACTGACCCCAGGGTAGAGTAAATGCAAAGGGCTATGATTGCTAACACAGCTCCAGCAGGTGCACTTCAAGCAGTGCACCCTGCGACACATTGAAGTGTGTTTTTCCTTTCTATAACTGCTTCTTGCCAAGGTTTCTCTGCTAGCACAGGTTTGTCACTTCGGGATCACACCTCCTCATGTCCCTGAGCAATGCTAGAACAAACTTTTAGTGTAGGTTTGACTTCTATGGAGCTCATCTGATATCATGTCTTTTAGGGGCTAATCCATGAAGACATGAAGGGAGAACAGTTAAATTCCCTTTCTCCTTTTGTATTCGTAAGATATGACTTACAGTGTATTGTGCAAAATTCCCTGAGCATAGAAGCAGCTCCAACTGCAGCTTAACACTTTGGTTCTCTCTTTGTTTTGTTTTGTTTTGTTTTATTTTTTTACTTTAAGCTTTGTCTTAATTCTTTTCATGCCTCAGCAGATGTAACCATAATAATTAGAGCCAGCTTCTGGAATGAGCTGCAAGGATAATTGCCCGGGCACCCTGTGTACAGAGACAGGACAGAGGGGCCATTAAGTTATCTTAGGCTGTGCCTGCTAGAGAGACTGGTGTGCCCTATGGTGCAGATCCTGGTCTGCCACAACTGGCCTGACCTCTTTTGATCTGCAAGATGTGATTTTGCTTTCTCTTGAAATCCCTCTGAGAACAATAAGAGAAGAAAGGGTTGTCACATAAACTGAAAAGTGGTTCCTGGTTCCAGAGTCATCACATGGAAATATCAAAAAGAAGAAGGAGATCCATAAGTTACTTTTTCACTGTTACACTGAAACTGTCTTTGGTTTTTGCCACTAGTTACCTGCAGTTTTCTGCACTTCTGCAGATAGCTGGTATGTTGAATGTTACACCAAAGAAAAATGCTAAAAAGTGAAAGAGGGATATATCTAGCCATCTTTCTTCTTGGCGACTAAGTGGATTCTATGTCCAAGTAGATATCTTGTGGAATGAGGGACAAGAAGGGGAAAATAATATTATCTTCCTGTGTTTGCTAACCACTCTGCTAAAGAGGCATCAATAACCTTATTTATTTACATGTGCGTTTCCAGAGAAACACATCCTCAGATATAAAGTGGATTTTTACAAGGTTTTTGACTCTTATGTACATGTTTCTTAAACAAAAAGGATATGGGAAAGTGTCCTGTACTTAGATTATGTAACAGGTGATCAAGGAATTGAGCCAAAAATTTGCTATAATGTTACAAATTAGCTACTATTTCTTTCAGCAATTTTATTCAGGCTTTAGGAAATATTTCTCATTACTATAATAGGGAAAGATATGAATAATTGAGGGTTAAATTTACACTGAAGAGTGGGTTAAATTCTCAGTGGGGAATGAATGGTTACTACGGCAACAAGACAATGCATTCAATACCTGTTATTCAAGTCTGTATCCTCATACTCATTAGCTATCACATTGTTTATTAATATTCACTCTAAAATGGATGTTGCCAGAACCTCTTTACTTCAACCTAAGTAGCAAGACATAAACTAATACAAAAAGAACTTGCAATCACTATGAGTATATTAGGATGCTTCTCGGGAAGCACAGATCTTTGTACCTGAAGAGCAACTTTTGCTCCAGTGTAATAAAAAATAAAAAATAAATAATAATAATAAAATAATTTTCAAAAAGCATTTGTAAACACGGTTCTGAAGGAGTTCTGACTGAAAAACAGCTGGAGCTATCAGGATCTCCTGAAAAAAGCAGTAAAAAATCAGCAAAACAAAAAAAGGGCTAAAATACCCACATTGTTACTAAGCACTGACAAACAAGAACTGCCATGCAGGAGCAGATTAAGAACGTCTGCATTTGTTGTTGAAGACCATGACCAGTATGGAGTGTTTTAGGTAAAAACTGAAGCACTTGTGTCTCCCTACTCTTTTCTCCTGTGATAAACAAGAATAATATGTTCATTATGAGGAAATGTTATGAGAATGAGAAAATATATGCTATTTTGAGCCTACGACAGTTCGCAGAGGTCAGGGACATTATGGTAAGGACTTGCAAGAACTAGTACACATTGCACAACACAATAGCACTTCACAGAGCTCTTAAGACACCTTTGTGTAGCCTCCCACAAGATCACAGAATCAAATGCACATAGCACTTCATCCCTAAACTTATTCAATCCTCTCCCATTCAGAAATTGAATTTCAACAGCAACAGCTGTTTCAATCTGAACCGAAAAAGAAAATATTAAAATGCTTCCTTGAGAGTAAAAATTCTTCTCATTCAGAATCATCAGGGCACGTTATTTAATTTAATTTAGATTTTCATACCATGCTAATATGAATGCAATATTATACAAAGCTTGCACAGCACTTACACATAACACAGTGTGTTATTTTAACAGCATACAAATATGACAGTCTGATTAACACTGTCTTTTCATGAAAAGCATGAACTTGCCCTGCTGTTTCTTGAAACACTACCAAAGAGAAGTTAGGGTCAACTGGATTATGTCAGTTTGTTACTTCAATAACCTTTCAGAAGGCAAGGTGTTACATTAGTCCTTTTGTAAATTTGGCCCTAAATGCCCAATGCTTTTCATAATTTGGAGTTAGGCCATAAATCAATGACATTTCATCATCCATGGAGTTTAAAACCTATGCTGCAATGCTCCCAAACATAGCAAGGACATATCTCTCAGTTAATTTTAAAAAAATATGCTATTGAAGTGAAGGATCTCATTCTTCACATCTAAATGAGTCTATTAAAGAGGGAGCACTCAGTTACTGAAACAGAACTAAATTGCCTGTTCTAAATGACATATTGCAGACATGTACAGAGCACAGATTTTATCTTACATTCATCAATCTAGAAAAAAAAATTTGCCTAAGCTAGAGTCTCATATCCTATAATATCCTCTATTCAGCTGTATGAAATCACAGTGATTTGTATACTCCCTGAACTACTACACTGGCCTAACCAGAAGAATTATTCAAAGGATTAAAAAAATTATTGTAGGAAAAACAATGTGCATAGTATGGGTTCCAGACTTTTTGTTTCACTTTTATTAAATTCTTGTAAATTTTCCATTCTGTAGGGGCAGCTGTCACATGAAATCTGGTACACACTGGACACCTACAGAAAGGAGGTCAAGATGTTCTCACAGTTAGGATACTTTTGAAGATCCCATGGGATAAAAATAATGATTATCAATCAAATATTAAAATCTATGAGGAAAAAAGAATTTCTTATAGACATTTCTGAAGTGCCTGAGTTTTTCACATGGAGTATTTTTCACTTTTCTTCCTTTTGCTGGGCTCAGATATGGCTCTCTCAGATACTGTGGTGATGAGAATGAGATTAGCCCTTACACTAAAAACCCAAGCCTTTTTATAGTTAAGACCAGCACCTCAGAAAGACACCTGAAGTCTTTTGGATTTTCTTAACATTTGAAACTCTAAGTCCTCAATGGGCCCTTTAAATTACTTAGCCCAAACCCTGAAGCCAGGAGAAGGCTTGAGATGCTCTGGGGCTGTAATTCCTCAGCAGGATTCTGAGGTTTCCAGGCACAGCAGACAGGGGTAGGGCTGCCAAAGAGAAGTTGTGCTTCCCAGATTTAGTTTAATGGGTTGTCTTGTGCAGTGATGGACACTTGAGGAGCTCCAGCACAAAATTACTTGGTAACTGGGAGCATTGTTTTCTCTGATTGCCTGCCAGTGAGTATGACAGTCATCAGAGAAAAACAGAAAGTAAGTGAAAAGCAAATAACTGTAATCAAGTAAATGGGGTCTCTCAATTCTTTGTGATGTGTGAAGGTTTATCATTTGCACTGAGGACTGAAAAAAAGTATGACTGGGGACCAGCAGAAAGCATCAGTGTGGATTTCCTTGTATCAGAGATTAATTGAATATTTAGAGCCACAGTCCTGCAAAGGCATGACTTCTGGGACTTGTTCCATGAAGTCACCTGAACTTCTCCCAGTGCAAACCTGGAAGTATCTCCAAGAAAAGAGCTGTGGGGCTCTTTTAAAAAAAAAAAAATTTTCTTTTTGATATTACTACTCTAAGAAGAACAGGTGGCAAAATATTCTAACCCTTCAGTTGATCTCTATGTTCATTCAGATTATTTTAATTAACTGAAGAAATGATGTCTAAGAAAATAACACCAGATGTATAAGATTTTTTGGTTTGGGTGTTGGTTTTGTCTAGTTTTGTTTCCATAAAAAGCAGAACAATCTCATGACAGAAAGAGGAGAGATAATTAAATCTGGACAGATAAGTTTATTCTTTTTGAAGGGCCGCTTGTTAAAGTGCAACACCACAATTAGATTTTTCCACCAAATTTAATGAAGTCGATCAGTTAAACCAGTGTCTTTCTGTCTCATATGAAGTGGATCAGTTAAACCAGTGTCTTTCTGTCTCATATGAAATATACTGAAAATCTGGCATGACTTTTGAAAGCAAAAAGGTGTTTGAAACATTTTTTAATAACTACCATCTAATTCTGGAATAAAAAGATTGAAAGATATTAATAATACTTTTGATAATTCAAAAATATTTCTTACATTCTTACTTGGGAAAAGAGCACCACCTACTGATCATCAGTCTGAAATTTCAGAGTGTTCTTTCACTTACATATGTTTTACTTGTACACAACATTATTAACTTAACTACAGAAGCTTTGGATGACTCCATGTGAAAGAAAGCTTAAGTATCTTCAGCTATCAGCTAATACCACTGGGATGCTTTATTGTTTTAGTACCCAGCAGCACCTTGGCAGCAGAAAGCATGCTCAAGAACTTCAGGACCTACGGTGACATGAAATAAACCCACATTATCACTAAAAGGATGGTACATGCTGTCCTAATACAGTCACTTTTTACAGATGCCTGCTTCTTGATAGCACTTTTCAGTCATGTGAAGAACTAACCTAAGCAGGGAAAAGGTTGCTGTTTTTTTCCTAAGTAGGACCTGTTTTTCAGCCCCCCTAAGGGAGAAGGGACAAGGACTGCCCTTTCCAATCCCAGCATAGATTTATGCCTAATTACAGCATTGTTGACCATTGCCTTAAAAAATATGCAGCTCTAAAGCCTTAAAAAACATGCAGCACTAAAGCAAGTTCTTGAGTTCACCTCTAAAGCTTTTTTTGAGCTTGCTTTTCTGCCAGAGACCCAGCTGTGACACACAAGATCACACCAAGAAGTATTTACCAGAGAGAGCAATATTCATCCAATGCCATAAACAGCCTCCCCACTCACACTCAGAAGACATAGCTATACTACAGTCTCAGGTCATTACTCAGATGTTCTGCCAGTCACATTCTAATTATACTCTTTTAATTATATCACATAGGTCTTTTTATAGCTGTTCTGAAGGCACTGGTTTTTCTTCCATAAAGGTTGCTCAGTCAAGTTCCTTTACTTTCGAACTCTCTTAGGAACAGCTGACTGCACTGTGGCTGGTGAGAACAAAGTGCTCCAGGAGCAGTGGGGTGAGCTGCCCGGCACGTGTGAGGAGGATGCTGGGCACTGAGGGTGGCCGATCCAGCAGGCCCTAGAGGGTCAGGGATCTGGTTCACAAGGCAGCCAGACTGTGAGAGGGACCAGGGACAGACGCAGCCTTGCTTTGGACAAAAACGAAGACAGAAGCACCCAAGCAGTTTCACGTCCAAAGCATGGAGGCCCCTAGTGAGGTTTCTCCCAGCTCTGTCTCACAACCCAGATGTGACAGCTGAGACCATGGAGCTTGCTGGTGCACTCAGGGCCCTAACAACAGCAAGAAAGCTTAGCTATAAAGAGGTTTTTCTCTTTACTCATTTCCCTGCACATTTGATAGGACTTGAATTCTTAAAAGGTTTTAGTGCTGCTCTGAAAAACAATTTCAGAAAATTGGTGTGCTGGTGATTGCTGTCATCCTATGAGTGATGAGACTATTTTTCCAGTGTCTCACATCTGATGTGACTCTGATTATTGCCTCTAAACCAGAATGTGAGGAGCTGAACCAGGAGCTCCCCCAGCTGCATGCACAGCCACAGCTCGAAACTGTCAGCTAAATCTCCATGACTGGCACTCACGCCCTCTGCAGGTCTGGCTCAGCAGAATTCATTACATACCTCTTATCTTCTCATGCAATTATGCCTCTCTGTGAACCTCAGGAGAATTAAGGACCTTCTCATGTACTGCCCTTGTCAAGCTACAGCCCAGCAGCTAGAGCTGAAATTAATCAGTGATTTCTTGCTCGACTCAGCCTTCAATTCTTGAATTCCTTGTCCCAGGGGCATCTGATCATAGGAACATCTCAGTTGGCTGGGAGAGTTGTTGTTCAGAGAACATTTCTAGATCTTGTAACTTCAAGAGTAAACATTTAAAATCATGACTCATTTGCATTCAAGATCCTCCATTACCCTGTCTACATATAAAATTATCATTCTTCTGGGTTTGAGGTTTTTCTTTCTTTTTACAATGGAACTTTTACTGGAGAGGTTTCTACTTCTCCTGGCAGGGTAGTCAGTTATGTCCTTATTTTTGTATGCAACGATTGGTAAGACTAAAAAATTTCTTTCCTCCATCAAAAGAAAGAAGAAATGAATGACTGGATATAAAGAAAAATAATAGTAAAACCATAAATAAGAATAATTCAAGTTGGAAGTGACTTCAGAAGGTCACTAGTCCAACCTCCACTTCCGAGCAGCAGCTCTGAGCTTAGACCAGGTTGATCAGGGCTTTATGAAGCTGAGTCCTGAAAACATCTAGAGATGGAGATGGCACAGCCTCTCTGGCCAACCTGCACCACTGCCTGACTGACCTCATGGTGAAACAGTTGAGAGCTGAGTCCAAGTTAAATATAACTTGCCTTTACATATAAATATACTGAAGGAATGCAGAGGAAAGGGTAAAGTAGAGCCATTTACATGGAGGCAACCAGAGACACCGAGGTGTGTAGTCAGATATTAAGCAGATAAGTTAGAGCCATCTGTAGGCTATGTATATGATAAATTATTAGATAGAGATGGCAGATGTCTTTTTGTGGAAATGTAGAATTAAGTTTCAATTCAAGGGTGGAAAGAATGGCTCACCAGGTCAGGAAATGCAGTTTCATGCACCTATAGAAAAAAAAGTGTGGTTGAATTACCTTTTTTTTTTCATTCACAGTATTTAAAATTCACATGGCTGGTTTCTTGTAGAAGCATCCCATTATTATTACTTTGCACATAAAGAGAATTCTGCTGGTATTTCGTGGTTTTTTTGGCTGTTTCTCAAGTTCCTTTGAGTCCCTCCTTTTGTGCTAAACAACTTTTGGTGCTATTCTAAAAAGGAACAAGCCTTAGATATTTAGAGGTATAGATTGAATTAAGACATCCACCATCAGACCCTGTCATGAGAATAAGGACCAATTTCTCAGTTTATTGGAAAATGAACAAACAATATTCACTGAAGGTAGGCCATGCTCCTGTATTTTTGTGTCACCCCAGGAGCGTGACACATTCTTGTGATTCATGCTGCCCCTCAGCCCTGCTGCTCAGAGAGCTTCTGTAGGTTCTCTCTTCTGTTCCTCCAGGGGCTCATGTTCCTCATGCTCTAAAGTTTCTGTCTTTCTGGTAAAGAGTACTTCTAGGACAAGGAAATGCTCTGGATTTCACTCTGGAGATCCATTGCTTCCAGGGCAGCAGAGAGAAGCACATACTTGCAGGTTGTCTGATGGCTGGCAGGAAGAACTAAGCTGCTCTCTCTGCCCCTGCCAAATCATTCACAGAGAGCTGGGCAGACTCAAGTGTACAGCTAACACAAGGGAGACTTTAATACTTTTACACACTTTATGAGGAAAATTAATTTCTTTTTTCTAAAAACCAAACCAAACCAACCAACCAACCAACCAAAAAACCCCCAACCAAACAACCCCTTTTTTATAAAGTAAATAGCACTAGTTTTTTACATTTTTTCCCTGCATTAAACTAGGCAAACTGCCTGTGTGTTTGGTGTCAAGAATTATCTTCGCTCTCAGTTCTCTGTGCAAAAAAATTTACTTTAAAAGAATTAATATAAACACCATAAACTACTACCTCTTCTATTCACAACTGCATTTGAAATCCTGGCCTTAAACAGCTTCAGAGAGTCAGTGATGCCATGTGTTCTGCTGTGAAAAATGTACTAGACTATTGATCTGAGAACTCCAGGGGGTCTTTGGGATAAAGCATCTAAGAGGAGAGAGAAGGGAGTGGAAGTTATTTTGGAGAAGATGTTTTCAACTGTTTTAAATAACAATAAACTGCACCTCCATCAGAAAAGATTTGAGGTTAGGATTTTTTCAGGTGGGCAGTTAGAGCTGTTATATTTAAAGGTAGTAAGTTCTGCTAATTTTCTGATAAGCTCACTGCCCTGCAATTCTGATTCCATAGTACATTTTGTTCGATATGTATTATGTGTATAATACATTCTGTATTCATTGTGTATTATAATAGTGCATGTCTCCATGGCAAGACAAAGAAGGCCTGGATAATTACAGCTCCTCAGAAACCTTGAAACCGCATCACAGATTATATAAAAGACATTTTACTAAAGCAAAGCAAAGTAAAGCAAATTGGTAGAACTAAAATCAAAACATATGGATTAAACATAATAAAACTTAACAGAAATTCTAATATGTGGTTTTCTGGCTCCATCTGGTGTTTATTTTACAGAATTTCTAGCTTAGGGAAATTAATTTCCGCTCCCCTTTCCAAACATTGGAAATGAGGAGTGGTATTAAAAGGGCGTTTAAATTTATGTATCCTGAGGACTTATATTCGAAGTTGTGTATTAGTCATTGTGAAACTAAAAGAAGAACATTTTTTAAATCAGTTTTTATATCTTGTGACTTAAATCATACTCAGATCTGAGAAAGGACTTCTATGGCAAAAAATCAGTTATCAATTGTGCTTAGAATATAAGTTAGAATGCTAAAATACTATCCCTCTCTACTAACCTTGCCTTGCTTACATTTTCATGATGGCTAAATCATCACTACTACTGCTTTGCTCAAATACTACTGCTTTATTCAAATTAACCCTCAAACCTTTTCAACACAAATATTGAAAGTTTCCACATCAAACCTTTTATTGTTGCTGCTTTCAAGTCAGAGAATAACATATTTACCGACTGCACAGAAAAAGCAAGTTGGAAGAAAGAGTAAGAAGATCATCGCTTGAGTGCTTACTGGTTCAAATATTTGTGGACACACAGTCTGGGACATATTCCACTTTTAAGATCACAAAACTACAGGATAAGGTTGGAAGGGACTTCAAATGATCGTGTGGTTCTATATTTCGTGGCAAAGGGAGCTTATGAGATTATCTATTACCCTGTCAAAATCAATTTTTAAAACCTCTGGTGACAGGTCCTCTGTCTTGTCCCTTAGAAGGGGGACTGATTATTCTCACTGTATAAAATATAGCGAGATGAAAACTCTCTCAGTGCAACTTGTACCTATTGTCCCTTGTCTTTTCCATGTGAAGAGAGAATCCCTGTTCCTCTTTGTGGCTGCTCATTAAGTGCCAGAATACAGAGATGAGGTACCCCCTAAGCCTTGTTTTCTCCAGGGAGGAAAGAACTAACTCGTCCAGTCTTTCCTGCAAAAACCATTGATTATCACCCTCTGGGTGAGGCCTGTGAGCCAATTTCCTACCCATATCACAGCCCACCCGTCCAATCTGTGTCTTGCCAGTTTGTCCAGGAGAAGGATGTGGAAAAATATATCAAATGCTTTGCCAAAGTCCAGGTAAACAGCATCCATTGCTCTCCTTGTGTTGACAGAAAACATTATTTTGTTGTAGAAGGTGATCAGGTTTGTCAGGCATGAATTTGCCTTTGGTAAATCCTTGCTGGCTTTTCCCAATCATCCACTTCACTTGGTTTTTAATAGCTTCTATGAGGACTTGTTCCATCACTGTCCCAGGGATTGAAGTAAGACTTATGGGTCTTTGGTTTTCTGGGCCCTCCTTTGAGCCCTTGTGTATGGTATCTGCTCTTTTCCAGTCATTAAGGATATGCCTTGATCTCCATAACTTTTCAAATATTATAGACAGTGCCCCTGCAGCCATGTCAGCCACTTCTCTCACACTGGGGTGGATTTCATCCAGGCCCAAAAACTTATGCTGGTATAAGAATATAAGTTCTTCTTTGTTAGTATTTCTCAAAATATCATGGCATAACACCCTTCTTTTTCTTCTGGGCTCAACATACAAAACTGTCTTGTCTTGGTACATTTCTAAACCAGCTACCTTATTGTAAAAAAACAGAAAAATTAAATACTATTCTTTAAAAAAGGGATTCGCATTTTCCTTAGAGTGGACTACACATATACTGCACATGCAAAATAAATTAAAAAAAAAATCAAGTAAACATGAAAGCATTTTCAAATATGATTTAGAAAATGAAAATAATGTAGAAGAGCCAGTACGTCCTGACAAACAAGCTTTCTGCATACCTCATGGGCTTGACTATACTTGCAGAGCACCAGAGTACAGTAGACAATATGGAGAAATTCTTTACCAGCAAAAGTCTCTACCAACTTTCTCTTTACCAGAGAAAGTCTTTACCAGCAAAAGTATTAAAAATGATACCTTTTTTTTTGTCCCTATCTCAGGTAGAAAAATGAGTTTTCCAACCCTTCTCATTTTAAGTAGCTTAATCTTCCAGGTTCTTGGTTACAAGGGACAAATTTATTTTCAAAGATGTTGTTCATCATATGTATGGGTATTACTGTGGCCTGTACAACTTGCCCATACATATTTATTGTTCAAAATTATCAGAACATCTCCATGTCTCATCTTTAGGTGACTGGAGAACTCACTGGACTTATTATTTCAGCTTTGGTTTTGACTAAATGCATGCAGTAGTTCCTGGGATCTCACTGGCACTCCGTGACCTTTACACTCTTCTTTACACCGAAGATATTCACACTTCTGGATTCAGACCTGCTGATTTCTCACAAACAAAAAGCCTCTACTTCCGAAAACATGTCTGTGTGATGGCAAGGTGAAAGGAGCTAATGCAAAGATGCTGTAAATGAAGGCATTGAAGTAAAGGCATATTTGAGAGAGCTCAAAAAAATGTTTGGGGGTTTTTTGGTTTGGCTTTTTCCGTCCACCCCCAACTATAAAAGCACAATAGTTTCATTTATAACTAACAGACTGAGCTCTTCCTTCCAATAACACATGCCATCCACAATACCCACCCTCTAAAGTCTCTAATCCAAAGTGACTCAGCATTGGCTGATGTAAATGGAATGGTTTTACTTTAAAGGAAAAATTTTTTTTGGCTGTCCATTAAATGTCACAGGAAATCCATGGCATGTAGGAAAATAACTGTGTACAGTACTGTTGAGCCAAGACTGTCTAACACATGTTGTATTTATTATAGTCTAAGCATAATAACAACATTTTAAATGAGCAGAAAACAGGAAAAGCCTTATCTACCTGTGAATGTGGAGGCATTATTATTACTAAAAGACTTGTTTCCTCCATCTGATTTCTGACATATGCTCAGATTGGAGTCTGTAATATTATCTCAGTGCTCTGATCCTGCACACATGTAGAAGGCCTCAGGATCAGGAAAATTGTTCTTAGCAGCTGATTTGGTGCTGTTTCCAGAACCAAGCTCATGTCTGAAACTCCTGGGAGAGTCAGTCATTCCAGAGGGCAAGGCACCATTCTTGTGACACATCCATCCAAACCTCTGTGCCATTTTCAGATGCCACCTCTGGCCCAGGGAGGGAAGCACAATGTAGAAGCTTTAGGATTGCCTTAAATTCACGAGAAAGTTGTCTCAAGTTGGGATTTTACTACAGTATCACCAGAATAAAAAAAGGTGTTACTTAATATCTTTCTGTGCTTCCTTTCCTAAAATGGGTAGGAGATACTTCTTTACTTCACAAGGTGCCTGTCCCAGAAAGGCAGGAAGCTACATGTTTTCTATTAGGTGGAGCATTTTGGCTTCCTGGGAACTGAGACTTAATTTGAGTTAACTTGCTTTCAAGGGAGAGTTGCCTAATAGACAACACAAAGGACACATCTTGTATTTTCTTAATTTATTTCTTTTTTAATCTGAAATGCCATGTGGAAAAAAAGGTCTGCAATACGTTGCAATAAAGTCCCCAGTATCTTAGTGACTTTCAGCAGGAGAAATCTTCATAAATGACATTTACTGCCCAAAGCTCAATTAACGGTAGCCTTTAAAAGAAGCTAAACCCAGGGTGTTTCACAAAGAACAAATACTCATTTTCTAAACTTACAAATTAAAAAAAAAAAAACAACAACAACAAAAACAAACAACAAAAACCACAAACAACAAAAACCAACCAACCAAACAAAAAACCCAAAACCAAACAAAAACCAACAAACAAAACCCCCAAACCAAAACAAACAAACAAACCACAAAAAAAAACCCAAACCAAAACAAACCCCCAAACCAAACAAAACAAGCAGGGGGCACAGGTTTTTTTTAAAAGCTGTTGTGTAATCAATCACAGGATGATTCAGGCAAGAGGGGACCTCAGGAAATCCCTTGTCCAACCTCGTCCTCAGGGCTGGGTCAGCTCTGAGCTTAGAGAGGGTTGCTCAGGATTTAACCCAGATGAGTTTGGAAAGCATCTGAAAGGGAAGATGGCACAATCTCTCTAGGCAATCTGTGCCTGCCTCTCTAGGTGACAAAACAGTCTGTAAACCCAGTCTAGTCCTCTCGTTCCATCCTGTCCCTGCCATCTCACCCTCCTGCGGAGATCAATATCCATTGCAGCCCGAGGGTGTTCTTTTATCCCTGCCATGGCTGCACTTGTCCTGCTCCTTGTGCCTCTTTCAGGGATGTCTCCAGCCTGATCCGTCCCGGAGCCCTCTGCTGAGTTTGTTCCAGCTTCTCCAAGTCTTTCCTACCCTGGGGACCCAAACCTGGGTACTAGATGTGGTCTAGCGAGCGCTAAGTAGGGAAGGAACAACAACAACAACAATAAGTAGAAGCAAAACCTTTCTCTCAGCCTTCTCCGACATGGGAGGCTGAGATCTTCCAAGCACTGAGGCAGGGGCACTCAAACTACACAGGATTATACGGGATTTCGCCCTGTCCTTGAGGGCCCCATCTTGAAATCGCACGTGGAGTGACAGCTCGGGCCCCCACGACGCTCGGCACCCTGCGGGCACCGCCACCCCTCCACCTTGCTCGGTCCCTTATCCCTTTAGGGCCAGGCAGCGGCGGCCGCGCCCTGCCCGGGCGGGTCCCGGCCCCAGCCCCGGCCCTGCTGTGGCGGAGGCGGCGGGGCCGCCCCGGGGGCGCGGGCGGGCGGTGCTCAGCGCGGCCCTTCCCCCGGCCATGGCGGCGAGGGCGGGACGGTGCCCGGAAGGGGAGCCGCCACCACCGCCGCCACCGCCCGCCTGAGTTCCCCGGCTGTCGGGCGGGGAGGGAGCACGGGCAGGAGGGCGCCATGCTGCAGTTCTTGGTAAGGCTCCGCGGGGCGGCGGCGCCGCCGCCATTTCGCGGCGGGGCGGGGCGGGGCGAAGGCGGCGGTGGCGGCGGGGCCGCTGCCCGGCGCGGGGGGGGGGGGGAAAGCGCTGCGTTCGGTCACCGTGCTGTGACCCGGCTCCGTGTCAGCGGGGCGGCCGCGCCCAGGTTTGGCTTCCTGGCAGCGCAGCATCCTTGGGTGTTTTCCCTGCTCCGGATCCTTCCCGCCCGCCGCGGCGTTCGGTGCCCCCCGTTCGCAGCCGGGCTGGACCCCCTTGTTCTCGCAGATCTGCTCTGAAAATGGAGCCCTAGCCTTGTTTTTCCTCCAAGCCGTGCCCTTAATTTGCCTTGGAGATTCAGCAGATTCTGCTTGCTCACGGTGATGCTCCCCTTGCAGCTCATATTTCTTTGTGTAAGCATAGTAATTCCCTCCTTTGGTGAGAGTGCAGGGGTGTCGGCCCTTTGCCATTTTGTGCACCCTTAAAAATTTATCCCTGGAGATGTGGATTTTTATATATAGAAGTTAGGGCAAGGGATCGTGTTTCATTGCTGCCTTTCATTACACCCCCTTAAGAACAGCAGAACTAATAGACTGAACGTTTTTTTTATCTTTCTCATTTCAACACCCCTGATCCCCCAAACTCCTCTGGGTGCCTGAAGTTAGACGCCTGACTGCTCTTTAGTCAGTACTTGGTCGGTGCTGGTATTTACTGCCAGATGTGGAAATAAATTACCTGACCAATAACGTCCTTGTCTGTGCTGTTGCAAAGTATGGAAGCAGCTTCCCATTTTTTATTCTGGGGATGTGAGGGGTGCCCTGGGGTTTTAGTTGTGTTCTGATATGTCCCAGTAAGTACAAACAATAAGCAATATTCTTTTATCTTTTGGTGGGGAAAGATAATTCAGCTGGCTAATAAGTTTCATACCAGGTGTTCATACAGAGAAAGAAGAGATGGCCTACTCTAAGTTGGGAGAGCCTTGCCTGTTTTTTATAATGAATAAATAAGGCCTGTTTCTTATACCAGATTCATAATAACAAATACAAAAGCCTCAGTCATTTCTGTAGCTGTTTATAATCCCTCTCCACTCCAGTGAAAGTAGTAAGGCTAAATATGGTTAGCCACTCTCAAAGTTTTTATGTTTGCAACTCTACTGCTTGCTGCTAATGGGTTTTTTTGTTGCTAGATAAAAATATCTTATGACTTTTTGATTAGTGTGTAAGAGTTAGAAAAAAGATATTCTGTTTTTCTTTCCCTGCTTGGGTGTAAATTGGGTGTTTGACTCTTGCTCTCCCTTGTAAGGGCTGTAGCAGGGAGATAAAGGGATAATCTCACAAACCTTGTGTTTTTGCTGTCCAGAGTTAATCGTTAGAGAAGCATTTGCCAGTGGTGCAATTTGAAATGCTGGGTAGAAATTGGAAGACCCTGAACTCTCATCAGCCCTGTTATTTGTTGTCAACATGCACATTTTAATTGGCTATATGTTTTGCTTTCCATATAATTGAAGTCCATCCGAGCAGTGTATTTTTTTCCCATTGCTTGAACTGTCAACTCTAAAAATAAATGTTACAGTGAATGCAGTGCTAGACTTTTCAAATAAGGAGATACTTTTAAAGGGAGTACTGACCTCAGTACTATCTGTACTGAATAAGGTTTATCTCACATAAGAATGAGACGTATTGAAAATGTTCAAGGGTATAAGTGTAGAAAGCTGCTAATAAACAAGGACCTGGTTTGTGTTTTCAAGTGGCTTCCCAAACACTGCTAAAGATACAAGAAATTCTCCTCTGCTAGAGTGATGTCCTGCATTAAGAGGAATCAGAAGTTTGGTTTGCATCAGTGCAGTATTTGTTAGTATCTCTCAGAGTACCTCTTTAGCTGATAATTTGAGCTATAAGAGCATTTGATAACCCGTTCAGTTCACACACCCCCCAAACACTCTACTTGTTCTTAAATTGTTGAAGTCAAGCTCCTTTAAAAGTAATAATAAACAAAGAATAAGACCAAAAGTCAGTTTAAGAAAATACTGAGGTAACTTGCAGTCATAATTCATTTGGCACCTCTTAGCCAATTTTAGTTTTCTATAGATAGATTTTCACCAGTGATGGTTACGAAGTCAGAATCACTGAAAACATGAGCTGTGCTCTATCCTACTTTTGGCATGGAAAAAATGTCTGGTCAGTAGGAGATGGCAAAGTTGTTTTATGGACAGTGGTTTTATTTTTCTTAAAATAGTCTTAATTTGACAGCAGTGACCATGAGGAACTGGCCTCAGCTGTCATAGGGAGTGATTTGTCTGCTGACAGTGAACAAAAGCACAGTGTTAGTAGTGTCCCCTTTCAAAACAGTTAAATGAGCTTTCATAGCATAGGACATACTTATTTTGAAGTGTAACAATAAAACATGTAGGATATTGAGGAGTTGCTGAATGAAAATCTTATCACCTGTCTTTGAAGTGAGGAATTTTTTTCACTGCAGAAGTGTTCTTATGCTTGAGGATTTTCCTTAGCTGGCAAACAGGTTTTGGGCCAGAAACTGCTTCTGTTTTGCTTTTGCCCCTCTTCCCAGGTGCGTTTTTATGGACGCCCTTCAATCAACTACAAGTTTGCATAATTGTCAAAAGAGGTTGTGCTGTGCTTCCAACCAACAGTACTTTCCTACCTCAGAGGAGCCCCTCAATCAGAGTGGATTTGGCTGTGAATTAATCACTTAGGATCAGAAGGGTCTGTCTGGAAGATGGGCAGCTGTTATTGCAGAAGAGAAGCAGCAGGTTTACATCAATTTAAGTTGATGTACCCTTAAACCTCTTGAGACTGTGATCATTGTGCAATCAGAGCCTATGTTTTGACCTTCAAGCTTTTGAACCTTTTTTTTTACTTTACACAAAGACATAACACAGTAATATATGCCATTTTCCAGCACTTAGCATTATTTTAGTGGGATTTTGCTTTAGGCTTTCCCAGCATGGACCAAAAGTTTTGTGGTATATAGGTCCCTGCTGCTATCTCCCGCATTTTTGTAGGAGACAGTGCCTTTGTGGGTATGCAGAGAACCTTAAAAGGGGATCATAGCTTCACTCAAATAGTTTTAGAGATATGTATTAAAAAACACAACTGTCCACAGTGTTTGGGAAGTGATGGTAGGGTTTTCCTGGTGAGGGAGATGGGTAAAACTGGGCCTCTCGGGATGAAAGATGAGAAATTAAGTAGGAGTAGAGTTGAAACCCTTTAGTCTTCATGTGACTTGCAATATTCCTTTCTCTTTATTTTAATAAAATATACTTTTAATGAAAGAATGTTAACTCTTCTCCCTTTCTTCCTTTTTAGCTTGGTTTTACTCTTGGCAATGTGGTTGGGATGTATCTGGCTCAGAACTATGATGTGAGTATCCTCAGAGTTAAACCTATTCTGAACTGGAAATATAAGGCTGTTTTCCCTCATTTGTAACTGAATCAGTTGCAGAGGAACTCAAACGTTTTCAGGAAGAGTTTCTTCACTGAAGGGGTAGTCAGGCATGAGAACGGGCTGTCTGGGGAAGTGGTGGAACCACCATCCCTGGGAGTGTTCAAGAAATGACTGGGTGTGGCACTTAGTACTTTGGTCTAGTTGACAAGGTGGTGTTCGATCAAAGGTTGGACTTGGTGATCTTGGAGGTCTTTTTCAACCTTAATAGCAAAAAAACAAAACAAAAAAGTGGAACCAAAACTTTTACTTCTCTGGCATCTTCTCTGTGACAGTGTAGTTCTTAAAGCCTTTACTGCTGTTCAGTCCCAGAGCCCAGGCATCTACATAGCTAGAGACAGGAGAAATGGAAAAGATTTAGCAATTGCTCATGGATTTTAGCTGCACTAAAATACTGGTCTCCTGACTCCAATAGCCTGTCTATTTACTAATTAAAAATCCTCAGAGCATGTGAAATGTCTGTCTTCTGTACAAATAATGAAATAAATTCTGTCAGCTTTTTTTGAAAATTCAGCACCTGCTCCTACTTCAAAAAGTACATTGGCCTGAAATCTATCTTTCCTTCTTTTCTCATGGTGAGAAAAGAAAGGGAACTTCCTTTCTTCAGTTCTCAGACTTAACAGAGTTTTCAGGGTGAGAGGGCAGAAGATTTCAAGTTGAGTCTCCAATATATGCTTTTAAAATTCTGTAGAGTCAGCCGAATTCTTTAGAAGAGCAGTGCCACTTAGCTGACGGGCTAGAGGAGTTAATAACATTTAACGTACTTTTTTTCTTTTTTTAATTCTTCTGCAATCTATATTAGCCTAATTAAAGAAAAATACAAAACAAAAAGAAGTTGTTGAGGCTCTGATGGCATTTATGTTTTGCTTTCTTCTCATCTTCGGTATTGACGTCATCTTGCTTAAAAATATTGATAAATTTTGCTCCTTGTTTATGCACAAACTTTTGTGATGTCTCCTGTCAGTCACTCCAGTGAGAATACTAATGAAAGACTAATGTTTCTTTCTAATATGTTTTACAGTGTTACAAAAATGTAGTCATAAGAATATGGATGTATCAATATGTATCATAAACATGGTATAGTGCTTTTCAGGCAGCACTAATAAAGTATTGCCACAAGAGGGGGACTCAGGCTTTTAGTTTGCAGGAAATGGTTCCCTGAGAATGTAACACTGACTTGCAGGATGAATGTGGTAATTTTATTGCTGGTATTGAAGATGATTTGTTTTAGATGGCATCTGAGATAAACTTGGCATAATGAGGTCCAGATTCTGCAGCTGTACACACGTGTGCTCAGTTGTAAGTGCATGGAGGGTTCTGGTGATAGCAGTGGAGTTCTCTTGGTTGAGTTTAAATGGCAGGTGTGTTATAGGCTGGGCTCTTAATTTTGCTTGCTCCAACAGAGCTTAATTTTGGAAAGGAAGATAAGAGAAACTTACGTTACTGGTACTATCAGCCTCTGACCATCCAATAGGAGAACCACAGTCTGTTTGGATTAACTTCTGCTCTGTGGTCAGGTTGCATATGAAGTAAAAGACCATGTTTTTTTTCACAACTACTTAGGGAAACTTGGCTTAATTTAATTTTAATCAACTAGCTTGTAAAATCCTGCATTGTCACTTCCCAGTTTTAGCTAGAGTCATGAGATAATGTATTCCTTGCCCTTGAAAGTTGCAGCATTTTTTTTAAATTACCAAAATTTACTGTTGGATTATTTTATCAAAATTGTCTTATTTTCAAGAGAAAGCTGAAGTTTTGAAGCTTACAAGCAGTAAATTGAATTTTCATTCAAGTGTGAAACTGCAAAAGTTGCCAATTTGCAATGCAGTAGAATTTTGTTCTACTGTGGGATTTTGTTCCCCACAGTGTGGGATTTTGTTTCCCACAAGACAAACCAGGAGTATTTCTTAATAAATTTCTTGAGAACATATTTGATGCTCTTGAATATCTCTTTTCTCTTGGGTTGTGACCACTATAGTACAATCTAATTTCCCCTTCAAAAGTCTCTACATCAGTGTTTAAATCTACTTGTTCTTGGCAGTTCCTCCTCTCTCAGTGAGGAAAGCAGACTTGTCTTACTAAATTTCCTGTAAAGTGGTCTTTTTTTCTTTCTCCTGTTCCCATCACCACTGGCTGACTTCTAGCATTAACAACTAAAATATTTCCTGAAGACTCATGTGAGGTGCTTTCATCTGCTCTCTGCTTGATACTGCTTTGATTTTAACCTCTGTGCAAAGTAACAGATACTGGAAGTATATTTTAGAAACCAGTTTAAACTTCATAGAATTTTTTGCTGTGTCTGTGGTATTGTCTTTCCTGATGAGACTTGTGTAGCTCAGGATTTTTTGGTAATTTATGTAGGTTTTGATGGATGTTTTTTCTTTTGTCTTTAAAGATTCCTAACATTGCGAAGAAGCTTGAAGAATTTAAGAAGGATGTGGAGGCTAAGAAGAAACCTCCCAGTGACAAGTCCTGAAAGAGCAGTGTTCCCCAGATCACCTCTGTGTGTGCAAAAAGGAGGCAATTTACCTTTCAGGCAACAAGGGTCAAGTAGAGGGTTGGCATGGGAGGTTCCTCCATTCTTAGTCTCCTAGAACTGGAATGTCCTTCTTTGAGAGAGCAGCCGTGAACTTTTCCTGGGACTGATTTTCAAGGGTTTCAGAATTTCGATTTGCAGCTGATGTGTGACTGGATAAGATTGTTTGTATTTTTCATTATTTCTTTTCCTAATATTTTGTAACCCATTTTTACTTGATCCAACTGGAGTCGTTATCCCTGTTACTATGTGTACCTCATGCTTTGTAATGCCCTAGTCCTTAGAACTTCACAAAAGAAATTAAATGCATCAAGGAGGAACTTTCATGTTTCTTGTCATTTGTTGTGAGCAGCAGTACTTCACTGTCTTTAAGATCCACATTCCATTGTTGGAGATGGCAAACTTCATTTGTCAAGGTATGAATCTGTGTGTGTAGGGGGGAGCTCCTGCTTTTCCCATTATGTTGAATGACCACTTCCAGCGGCACAGACTTTGCACAAACATGGCTGGTTTCAAAAAGCATAAAAGGCCTTTGTCTCTGCTGCCCCATCCTTCTCAGGGGGAGGGCTTCTCATACTCTTTCCCTGCTTCAGTGTGGATCTGCATAAAAGGTCACAGGTGTGGGTCGCAGGCCATGGATCTGGAACAAAAGTTATGGGCCGCGTCAAAGGGAACAGTTCTGGTCATACTTGCAAGGAGCATTCTGTTATCCAGGTAAAGGAAAAAAAAAAAATGCACCTTGCGGACTGGTGCCAGGCTCCAGCACTTTCCAGGTGTAAGTGGTGCCAGTCTCATTCCCATGTGCTGTTGAGCTCTGCTCTGCATTAGACCCCGTGGTGAGGGAAGAAGACTGCAGATCCCACGTTCTCTGCATGTCCCAGAACTGTTGTGGCTTAACCCCAGCTGGCAATTCAGCGCCACGGAGCCACTGACTCGCTGCTGCCAGTGGGGCAGGGAGAGAATTGGAAGAGTAAAAGTGAGAAAAATCAGGCTGAGACAAAGACAGCTCAATAGGTAAAGCAAAAGCCACATGCTAGTAAAGCAAAACAAGGAATTAATTCACCACTTCCCATTGGCAGGCAGATGTTCAGCCATGCCTGGAAAAGCAGGGCTCCAACATGTGTAGTGGTGACTTGGGAAGACAAACGCCATCACTGTGAACATCTCCCCCTTCCTTCTTTAGATGCTGAGCATGTCACCATGGTCAGCATGGGGTCATTTGGGAGCAGCTGTCCTAGCTGTGTCCCTTCCCACCTTCTTGTGCCCCTCCAGCCTCCTCAGGCCTGGATGGTGGAGTGGGGTGAGAGGCAGAAAAGGCCTTGACTCTATGTAAACCCTGCTTAGCAAGAAACAAAACATCCCTGAATTATCCACGCTGTTCCCAGCACAAACCCAAAACGCAGCCCCATACCAGCTATTTTGAAGAAGATTAACTCTGCCCCAGCCAACAGCAGCAACAGCACACTCCCCATCCCTACAGGTCATAGGTTGACCCTGGCTGGATGCCAGGTGCCCACCAAAGCTGCTGTGTCACTCCTGTCTTCAGCTGGACAGGGAAAAGAAGAGAAGGAGAGGCTCATGGGTCAAGATGAGGGCAGGGAAAAATCACTCATCAATTACTGTCATGGGCAAAACTGGCTTGACATGGAGAAATTAATTGAATTTATTACCAATCAGATCAGAGTAGAATAATGAAAAATAAAACCATCTCTTAAAATACCTTCAACCTACTCTTTCCTTCTTTCCTGGCTGTTCAGCGGGATCTCAAATGGCAGCTTCAGTCAGTTCATCACACATTTGACTTTAACTTACCTTTCAAATGCACTGTTTCTTCCATTGTTCCATTCTTCCCCTTCTTTTCTTTCTGCTTGGTTGCTTGAGGATGTCTCTGGATTGCTGGGGAGGATGGGAGAGCAAAGACCTATCTTCCATAAATGGTGGGCAGGTGGAGATCAGCAGTTACGCTGTGAATCCAAACCATTCATTTTATGTACTTAATGATGCAGTTTGTGTGTAGTTGCTCTAACTATGCTTTTTTTACTGCTTCTTGGTGTGGAACGAGGGCCAGAGCTCGGTATTTCTCTCAGGTATGTCTGGTATTCTCATTAATTCCTCATTCATGTGTATGGTCTTTAGACCATTTCCTTTGGTTCAGTTGCCTACAATGTATTTTCTTAGGATTAGAACTGGTTATCTGCTGTCCCCATAATTGTTTGTCTGGTATGCTACTCTTCACCCACTGCAGCCACTAAAAGCCCTGGTGTGTGAGAAAATACACATCTTATTGTAGCACTTGTTTGAAACCATAACTTTGCACAAATTCTGTTGTAAATTCTGAATAAAAAATGGTAGTCATTTGAATATATGTAAATCTTATTAATGTAACAATCTGCCAAATAAAATTTATTTATTTTTTCCTTGTAAAAGAGAAGAGTTCTATCAGCTCTGTAAGATGGCTTAAATCACTGAGTCCACTTGACAGTCTTTTGCAGGATATGAAGGACAAAGAAAAGAGCCAGAAAGACATTCTCCTTGCTTTTATTAGGAATACCTAGTGATAGGCTGGTATGGACAAGTAGGAGGAACAAGCCCAGTGAATGACCTCTGTTACTTCAGGCTCTTGATGAAAGCATACCTGGAGTGTTTCTCCATTAGTGTTTTAGGTAGGATAAAGATTGTGCCTTCAGAGTGAATTGTCCTTTTACCATGCTTTGATTTCTCATCACAGGAAATCTGTAGAGTGCACAGACTGGATTCCTCTTAGAAGAGACTAAATCAGAAGGTGTGCTTTGATCTCTAAGTGGGTGTTTAGTCCATTAGATAGACCTGGAGAAATTCAGAAGGAAAATATCCCAAGCTTTGGGCAGTAACTGTTTTGCTCTATTAGTGGACCCAGTGGAGTGCACTGTGTGATATAAACATAGCATGATCGCTTTTAAGTACAGGAATCTCTATGTACCAATTGTGATTTTCAGCCTCAACCCCAAAGCCTTTAATTTGGATATATCTGAGTGGATTACAAGTTCAGGAGTTCTCATGGAATCATTAAAGACAAATTTGCAAAATACCATACACCAAACTTTTGCACCTTTGCCAAAGTTTGGTGATGACAGAGTCCTTCCATGATGCAGTCATGCAACAAAGTAAAGTATTCCTCATGTAAGGATTCTCCTTCAGGAGTATAAATATATACAAAGAATATTTCATCTGCAATTTTTCATCCTTTTTTTCACCTCTACCATGAAATGTGTAGCTCACATAAAAACTTTCAGTCTTTGCAAAGGGTTATTTGACAAGTTTAAAAGCCACCTCAAGTCAGACAGTCATAGTATGATGATACCAACTCTCTTGGGTAAACACTCAAAAAAACTCAAACAAGGAGAAGTGGTTTTACTGACTAACATTAACTATCAGAAACCTTGTGGTAGCAATATGTGTTGAAGATACCCAGAATGTGCTTGGTGAAGGCAGTTCACAAATAAAGTGGAATAAGGTTTAGCTTTTACTGACTGAATTTTCTTCCATGCATAAAAGCTTTTCCACAGAGTGAGTTAGCACTGCACAGCTGTTTTGATGCTTTCATGGATATGATGAACTTAGTTTCCCTAAACTTCCTCCCCACCCTCCCACATTTTTCTTTCCTATTCTTGAGCAGAGCATTGAAAAATACTGGCTCTAACTCATTCGCATTTCTTTGCTTGCCATATAAAATCATGTTACTGTTTAAAATTGGATTATTTCTTTCCTCAAACATGCTTTATGTTCTTCCCTTTCTTTACATGAGAATGAGAAGGGAAATAATATTCAAAATATCTGTATTTGTTGCCAAACAGTCCAGTGTTACTCTTAAAAGTGTAATTTGGAGCTCTTTTCAGCTGGGCATTTCAAGCAGGTGTTAGGGTTTGGGGTTTTTTTTCCATCATTAGGAAGGGAATGAGCTACAGCTGTAATGGTGTAGAAACAATAAATGCTCATTAATATTAAAGACAGGACTTCTGAAGTGTTTCACACTGTTTGCAACACTTTGCATTTTAGCTTAAGCTGGGTTTTTGTCTCCCACATAGTAAGCTGCAAATCTGGATAACATTATAACACAGTTCCTGTTGGCTTTGCAACTACCCTATAACATTTTACCTCACCTCAGGTTATCCTAGGTGATACCAAAGTTTATCTTTCAGAGGGCAGAGGGTATGCACAAATAATGACTGCTTGATGCAGATCTTGCATCTGGGGGCTCAGAATGCTTTGGATGCCGTGGTGTCATAGCAGGGTGCAAAGGATGGATGTGCTGTGAACATACATAAGACCAAGTTTCACATTTAACAAGGATCCTCTGAATTTCTGCCCATTTCAAATGCCTGTGTGGATAGCTGGGATTGCCAGCTAAAATATGTAGTCTTCCCTCCTTTGTTAAAAACAGTTGTATTCGTTTTCATTTATTGATTCTTTTGAGACGTGTCCTAGGAGCTGAATGTTCAAGGCAAAATGGGAGGAAAGGAATATATGAGCTACTAACAGACTTATAAAATATTTAATGTGGATTGAGACTATTATCCTGTGATGGAAAATGCTGCCCTAAGGCTCTTCTAAAACCATCTTCCGTTGAACACATAAAAGATTAGTACTGAAAATATACAAAATTCCAGATAGCAAAGCCAATTATTAGTTTACTGTGTACCAGAATTCAAATGAAGATTGTGGATATACTTCACAGAACTTCAGTAATGTGAATGTTCAGTGGTTCTGTTTTATGTCACAGAACCACAGCCCCTTGTCTCATGATGCCTGTTCCATCCCTGGTGAAACTGAAACATTGAGAAGAAAGAAACTGGAATTTTCAGAAGTAATAAGGTGTTGATTTCATAAGCCTAGGTAATACCTGTGTTTGCAGAAACAAGATATTGTGCATTGATATTTGTATGTAAAAATCAATATCAATATTCTGTGTAGGATGCAGAATTACTTTGAATATTAAGAAGTGATGGTGGATATGGGAGGGTGTATAAATATGGTAAAATCTAAGGAAAGTTTCCTGTGCAATTCTTTTTATTTTTTCCTCAGAGGGACAAAAGAAGAGATATGTAGTTTTATTTGTTAAACTTCTTGGTGGTATAAGTTAACATTTATTTTAAAAAGTCCCAAGCCAAGGAAATTTTTATTGAATTTGCACTGACGTAAAATAATTGTGGAGTTTGTCTGCTTTTTTAACCTGAAATCTGCATTAATCACAGTTGATCAATTTTACTTTCTTGGAAAATAAAAACAAATTTCCTAAATTGCCTTCCAAAGTCAATTCTGGCTTGCCTTTAATGCATCTGGAACACCTAAATACCTCAGTCCTGTAAATCACTGGCACAAACCATAACTACGCTAGTAACTTTCCTACCCTGTGAGCCCAAATGCTGGAGTGGAACATTCTGCTGGTTTTCTGTGCAAAAACAGGGATGCTGCAACATTTAGTTATACAGATTAGAGCCTTTCTCTGTCATATGCACCTTTTGGGCCCAAAGACACAATTTAAGGAATAAGATGTTAATCAACTTTTATATATATATATATAAAACCAGTATAAGGGCCTGTTTAAAATTTTATTATTCACATTTTCTTCAAACCAGAGAGAACTGAACAGCCCACGTATAGGTATTAAGTACAGATATCATGCTCTGCTTTTTTCCCTGAGAAATAAAATATTATCGACTACAGAATGACTAATTCCTCAGTATAAATCAACTCAATTTACTTCAGTTAAATTGTTCAGGTTTTCTATCACCATGAAAAAAAATATATATAGCCTTATTAGGATTCTAGTAAAAGGGAATATAAAAATATAAAAATAGTGTACTGCTACTAGTTAAGGTGGTTCTACTCTTTGGATAGGAATCTTAAATTCTGGGCTGAAAGCACAACTTTTGTTTTTAAGACTCAGTGCATCTGCTGAATCTTGAAAAATGAATCTTGAAAGCATTTAGAAATCGCTGAATTTGAAATCAGGCTTACGTCCCTTCTTCAGAAAATACTTCTGCTTTGGTTATTGGTAGAGGCAAATTTGAAGTCGAGTGACAGTGCACTATAAGTTACCTCTGAAAATTTCCCACTTTTTTTGTGCATTTGCCATTTACTGTAATTAAAAACAACAACAACAACAACAACAACAACAACAACCAAAACAAATAAACCAACCAACCAAACAAAACAACAACAACAACAACAAAAAAAGCAATCAGCAGCCATTGCTGTCACACTATGAGCCATGCAGCTTTCCCAATCCTAAGCTTCTTCACCTGCTGCTATGTATACTCGTATGTCTGAGGGTGGAATCTGGCCATGGGGCATGCACTGACTGATCTGATATGGAAAAAGGGCCAACATAGCGCACTGCCTTCCTGCAGCTGCCTGGTGGGACACGGCAGTGACGAGTGCCAGCAGCTGTGAACATGGAAATGTGCCGAGGTCACCACAGGAGGAGAAACAGTCTGTTGGGGAAATTAATTGCCTGAATCCACTCCAAATTCTCTGCACTAGTCTCGTGAGACACAAACTATGCCAGCGCCTCCTGGAAATGATTCTGAAGAAATATTGCTTGCGATGTGCAACACAGCACCAAGCAGTTTCCATTTACCTACTTTTATTGCTGTTACTACTGAAGAGTGTTGCAGGACACCCTGTTTGATTTGCGAGTAATTCCAGATCTCCCTAAAGCTGACTGGCATGCCAGCTGCTCATCTCTCACGGATGAGAATATCCTGTCTTCATAACCCCTGGGAAAGGTCTGGGATAGCAAGGTGTGATGGGAGCTGAGCAGAGCTGAAAAATTAGTATTAGGAGGATAGAAAGTGATTTGTTGCTGAGCAGTGAGGCAATTTGAAGGTGCTGGTGGATGAAGCGTGAAGTGAAAAGGATTGGAAGATGAGTGCACAGTAAAAGGTGCAGAGCAGCTAAAGCCTAAGGAAGAAAGCAAGACAGAAAGAGTTTCTTGGCAGGGGGAGAATGATGAAAGTAACCATTAGGCACTGTGAACAGAGAAATGTTCTGCTTGTTGTGTGTGGGGACAGGACTGTTGGTATTGCCCCAACTACTGAAGTGCTTGTTCATGGAGAAACATGCCCATGTTGGTGAGCAGGCATTGCACCCTCTACCTCCTGTTCCAGTGGCTTCAGGGTGGAGCTTGTGCCAGGGGAGGCCTGGGTGCCTCTGCTTAGAGCTCCGTGTTGGGGTCTGCATTGAGCAGCCTTTTGCTGGGGATCAGGAAAACACCAAGGGAGTGGAGCTGAACTGGTGAGGAGGATCTGGATCCCAGAGGCATGTATGGGCTTTGTATGCTGGAGCACAGCAGAGCAGCAGGCTCAGGAGAGAGGGAACACAGCAACTGGTGAGTTAAGAAGATTTGAAAAAATGAGGCTGAGGTTTTGTTTCAGAGATTAGGAAGGCGTGGGGATGCACTGAGCCACTGATGCACAAAGACCTTGCTTTTCAAAATGAAATATACAGGAGCCATGAGGAATAGCAGTTGTTTTGCTAACGGATGCTGCCTCCTGCTTTTGGTAGAGGGGCTAAGACATGCTTTTGTGATTTCCCCACTTTGCTCTCCTTCTGTCATCCTATGACCTCTTAGTGTATCTGTTTATTTCCAAGACAAGTCTGTGGGATCCCTCTGTTTTGACAAAAGCAGTAAACCAACACCTCTTGCTGTCTCAACACTACTTCCCTAAGGGCTTGGTGGGTTATGAGGTGAAATATATTCTATTTATATTCTCACAGAGCACCAGAATGTGCAGTAGTGAATAATTTATTTTATTGACATTTTATTTTGCAGAATAGACATTCACACTAGCAACTAGAGAGCCTAGATTATAAGTGGAAAGCATAAACATCCATTAAAGTGTATGTCTGAAGAGTGTGATTATATGAGATCCAATCATCCTAATATACAGCATAAATGTATTGACATTAAAGCAATTATTAAAAACAGGACACAATACATGACATTTTCTGAATATCACAGGGATCCAGTCAGAAAAGCAGGGCTTTTGGTCTGGTAGTTCTCTGTTCTGTGTCAGATTTTCTTCCATTTGAAGTTCCTGTTCTCTGGGCTGGTAGAGAGCAGGTGGGCGTGATGTTTAAGTGAATGCACTGTATGAGGAGATACGCCAGCACAACTCCACTTCAGCCCTCTCCCTTCTTACTCATGGAGCAGCACTAAGTGCCATCTTGGATGAGACTGTACTTTCCCTGTCAGGGGAATTGTAACTTCATGACAAAGAGAGAGGAGAGCTGTGGGTGTCTTGGCCTGGTAAGGTTTTGCTGGTTATAGCTCCCCCTGCTGAAAGAAGTCATACTTCAACAATGATAAAAAAGGTATTGAACAAAGCTTTCTCCTGAAACTCTTCCTTCAAAAGCAGAGATTGCAAGTACTGCAATATTCGAAATTTATACTAGTGCTGTGGGGAAAAAAAAAAAAAAAATCTCCTTCCAAGGAGACTTCTTCCTCTCTGGAGGTTTCTGTTATCCCTTTGAAGAGCTGTAGCTGGTAGCTATATTTTGGTCCAGGTCATATGGGTTAGGTGGGAAAGTGGATTTTTACACCACAGTGATAGGTCACCTCAAAAGAAGAAGAATAATTTGCCTTTAAAGAAGTAAGCTTATAAAACCCAGGATTGGGAATAAGACTCCCCCTGCCTTCACTGTAGAAGTCAATGGTAGGACTGAATATCCCACTGCTGAGTACACCAGTGTATGTGTACTTGTCTTCCACTATTTGAGTCCTGTACCCAAGTCCTGTGTAATTGTTCAACGGTATGAAAAAGCTGTAGGCAGATAATTCGAAGGAGAGGATTTTTTTTCTGTATGGTATCCCAGGGAAAGCAACGACAGAGCAAAGCTAATCTCTCCTTTTAACTCACACTGATTTTCAAAGTGAAAAGCTTTTGTGGAAGATGTCCTTGTGGATTTTCTTCATGGTTTTGCTATGGATCCAGGTTCTATGTTTACACAAGTTTTCTTCTTTCTTTCACATGTGCAATGGATGTTTAATATTCTGTCCCAACTCACTTTGGTCTTGCACTTTTTTTATTATTTTTTTCTTTTCTTCTTTTTTTTTTTTTTTTTTTTTTTTTTTTTTTTTTTAAATTGAAGATTATATTTGGCTAGTGCTGTTACTGACTGCTGCCCATTCTGGAAAGGAATTCAGCTGGAAGAGTCTAATTCCCCAGGTGTTAATTGCCACCATGACAACAGCCAGGCCAATCAGATTTACACCCAGGCCAGCTTTCACCTGCAAAAGCAAAATGCATCAGAGCACAATAACTAAATCAAAACCAGTTACCATAGAAAAAAAAAAAAATCAGTAGGGTCCATACTGACATATCCCATCTGGTAAGTTCTCTATAGTGATATCTAGAGCCAAAAACAGCACAGTGAGTACTATGTATCAAAGTATAGATTGTGGAAGTATTCAGGAGTGATCATCAGAGATGGACTTTGGAAAGTTCGTTGGAAAACTGCTCAGTTTGTCTCTTGAACTTCTCAATCAGATAATCAGATTGGGGAGTTACACACAGCAGGGTGATACATGACTTACTGTGGAGCTATGTGATAATCTAATTTCTCATACTTTCTTTGCTTATCTTAACAGGTCAGTGCAAAGGATTGGGTACTCTTAAAGCTCTTTAGACCATTACATACATTAAAAAAATAAAGATGATAAATGCATGTATTCTACAGCAGATTTGTGGATGTACTTAACCTGACAGCTCAGTTGCATGGCAGATCAATATTATTTTATATTAGCACTAGTATAATCATTACTGGTCTTGGCTGGTGTTGAAGTTTCATGAAGCATGGGAGGATATACCCAGTCTCAAGACTCACCATGTCTTTAATCTGGCAGTGCCCATAACTGAAGACAATGGCATTTGGAGGATTACCCACTGGCAGCATCACCGCAAAGGAGATACACATGGTGACAGGAATCAGGGTGTATAAAGGGTTGATAAGCAGGGTTTCTGACTGAAAGAAGAGAGAGAGACAGATGTTTCACCTAATCAATAAAAGCCCTTGCTGTCAACTCAGATGAAAGGACCCTCTCTGTCAAGATTCTGGGAATCTCATCTCCCTAGTTTCTAAATTTAAGTGTGAAACTATTTTTGCTTGGTTGCTTTTCTTTTTTTTTTTTTTTTTTTTTTTTTTATGAAATGCTGCAATTTGGAGCTGGTCATGGTCCAGGGATCTCTCTTGGGATATTTCACACTGAGGCAGGATGGGGTTTGCTACTATTAGGCAACCTTTGTTCTTCCTCTTGCTCTCTGTGTCATTCTGTATTGTATCTTAAAGATCTAACACTTCAGTCTTCATTTAACATGAAGAACTTCTTTCAGTTTCTGAATATACTGGGACAACTCTGTAAAGTCCTCCTGAATGGTGGTTAGAAAAACTAGTTGTTCATGGCCCAAACTTGCATGATGAGAAGGCAGTGATGATGAAAGGTTCTCTACAGTGGGCTAAAAGAATTGTTCTGCTGCTCCAGTCTTCAGCAGTGGTGCAATTTTGCATTTTCATTTACACTGATTTGGCCTAGTTTTATGTTAGAGGAAAAGGGAAGGGTATTTCCAAAGCCAGCATCATTTCAGGAAGTGCTTCTAGGTTACTTCTGCAATCAAAAAAGAGAGACTGCCTTAAGATGGCAGTTCAGACTACTATAAGTAGGTTACTGGTATAAACTTTTCTTTAGGAGAGTATCTTTCTGCATGGAGCAGAAGTAAATCCGAACTCCTAAGCTACACGAACATAATTAATTATCTTCATCTGACCATATCTTCATATTATCTCAAAGCCATTCACATGCTGTGGAACAGTCCCCTAACCTTGTTATGATATGGAAAGATGATTAATAACCTGCCTTCTTTGTAAGAAAAGCTTCACATTACATAAATTAAAAGATATAGGATGCTTTCTGTAATTGTTATTCCAGTATAAAATGAAATTATTGTCTCTTTCCTCTGCTTTTGTCAACAGTATCCTGAATTTTTGCTGTTCCTTACAAACATTTCTGTTTTTCATGTTGGAAGATAGTATGCTTACCAGTTCACTCCCTTGAACAATTTTAAATCTGAAATAAGATTCAGTACTTTAGTGTTTTAAAAGTAGGGAATGGGTGACTTCTAACAAATGAACAAGACATTTAAAATAATCTTGATAAAAGTATCTCAAGTTTTATGTGAAATTCTTGATTGCATCATAACCTTTTCTTGTACTTAGAGTGAACCTTTCCTTGTACTTAGTGCAGGAGCTGTTTTCACTTTGTCTGAGAGGTATTAAATAAATTCCTTGGTGCTAAAATATGCTTTTGGCTGCCCAAGTTTATTATTTTTCCTAATCCAAAGACTACAGAACAGTAGCTTGGGAACTGGGGCTGAGATTCATGTGAACACAGTGCCAATACCCTGACATCCTGAAACATTCCCACAAGCCTCTCAGGAACAACAGACTAAAAACTGTCATTGTTTTAACTCACCATGCTGCATAAAATAGGCAGAAAGATGGTTATAGTTGCTGGGTTACTAACAAACTCTGTTACCAGGGATACCAAAATGCAAGCCAGCAGGGTTACTGCCCAGTAGGGAAGGCTGCTCAGGGAGAGCATTTGACGTCCAATCCACGTAGAGAGGCCAGAGGTCTGGGGAAAGGACAGAGGCACAAGAATTGCTAAATACTTGGTATGTTTGTAAAACAGATTCTTCTCTTTGTGGCAGTTTACAACAGAGTCCCTCCAACAAATAAACAAAGTTAAGGTCAATGTTTTTTGTATTTACTTTTGTTCAGTAAACTGGATTTCACTGCAGTGCCTAAAAAATATTAAGGAAGAGGTACATTTGGCAGTTAATAACATTAAAAATGTACCAAGGCTGATCTTCCCTCTTTCTTCAGTATGTGAACTGGAGTATAGGAAATTGGTGATGAAGGATTGCACCTTCTGGGTAGAATTAATTTTGAGATTAAGATGCACAGTTGTAGTTGTCTACATGTAGGAGTCTGTAGGAGAGCTGAATGTGTATTTATGAACTATACTCAGTGTAGATATAGTCAGTAGGGCCTCGAGTATGATTTATCCATTCAGCACGAGGAGTCCCCCTCAGTTGCCTAAAGAGGAGCATCCAGTGAGAGCTGAGATGTTTCCCCTCTGTCTGGTTAGCTGCTAGTTGAGAAAGTGTGAGATGTCCCTCAGATTCTGTCGTGCCTGCTGGCCCTGCAGACATGCCATGAATATCTGGATGTTCTGAAGCACCTAAAATGACAGATGCTTACACAAATGTCTTGAGCTCGAGCCATCTTTATGTTAGCTAGATATAAGCTGTCCATTAAGTGCAGGGAGAAGGCACTAGGTTAAATACAAACTTGGAAGTATCCACATCATAAATCCAAACTAGGGAGCATGCAAAGGTATAAAAGTCCAGGCTAATGACTCTTTTAGGAAGGAGGATAAAAATCTAAATCAATACCTTGCATCCAGCTGCTAAGGCATAACCTCCTCCAACCAGCACTACAATCTCCCAGGGCATGGTCTTCTGGAAGTCCTTCCAGGTAATGATGGGATCCATTCTGTTAATGTCTGTTGACTTTTCACCACCTCCTATATCAAATAAAGCAAATGTGTGACCAGTATTATACTGTCCCTTTTCTAAGATCTTCACATTTTTCACACTCCTAGGAATAATTGAATGTGCATTGGAATTATCTTGAGAACTATCTGAGAGAAAGGCAAAGAAGCAGAGCATAGCCTATTTCTCTGGTTAGCCTGGCCTCAGAAAACAGTATATTAACTCCACAGCATATTAACTCTAAATGTCCTGACTTCCCCTTGGCTGCTCTTTTGATGTGAATAGTTGTAAACCCTTGAGTTTCATTTAATAGATTTTTGAGGGACTGTGGGCTCTGTTGTACATATATATGTACAAATATCTGTAGACTACAAAGGTGGTGTTACAATGGGATTATATTACCAAAGAAGGGCTATGAAGTAGGTCCTGAAGCCCAATAAAATGCATTTATGCCCTAGGACATTTTTTTTTTAGATGCCTGACTATTTTCTTGAAGGAGGAGTTAAAAGTGTCATTTTTCTCGCCTAAAACCTGTATTATATATGACTATATATATATATATACATTTGTAATGTCTATATAAGACTCTAACAGAAAATTCTATTTTCATAGAAAAATAGTGCTTCAGCACTGCTGAAAACCTGGCACATCAAGCTGATCACTACCAGTGAGTGCTACCCAAATGTGAATGTGAAATCACAATCATTATTATTATCAAGAAGACTATGAGAGAAGTGTTGGACAAAGTTGGAACATTGTATGGCACTTTCTGACCTCTTTTATGTTTATCTTATGACTTTATCAGTGATTTCTTATGTATAAGTGATGATCAATTTCTTTACTGGTGCTTTATCTTCAGCTGATTTTGCGTTACAGTTCTTTAATATAAAATTCCATCTGAACCAATCCTAAAGCTCAGTCCTAAATTTTAATAATTCCACTAGCAACGAATAGGTGGCAGTCTCAGATATAAGACCTCCTTGTAATCCTCTGAATGAGACAATATGAATTATAGCAAAGGAAAAGGAGGTCTGATGTAGGAAGGGCTGGTATCAGAGGAGAAACTGAACCCTGACTTGCCAACATAAAAGTCTTTTCTTAGAAATCTTTACAGAAAACATAAAGTGTCATTAAAGACACTGGAAAATGTACCAGCTTTCTTTCTTGCTGGATCCTCCTCACCTTTTTCCCTTTTTCCAAAACACGGCTTTTTTGCTGGAATCAAGAAAAGGAGGAAACCAAGAAATAGAGAGACAGTGGCATCAGTTCGGTAACCTTTCCTAGGAAGGAAACAGTGGAGTTGTCATGAAAACACATTAACAGAAACATTTCTAAACAAGATAAAATCTCCAAGCAAATTTTTGCAGGTTCAGTTTCATTTCCACTTCTGAAGTCATACTAACAGCCCACCAGAAAAATATGTCTGCATATTAAGGATACAAATTGGATTTTTTTCTCTGTTTATTAAACTGACTTCTGTAGCCAACTTCAATCATAAACAATTTTAAAAATTCAGGTGGGGAAAAAAAAAGAAATTCCTTTTGGTTTACAAATCTATTAACTTGGAGGGGCAGAAAAATAGTGTGCTTACTAGGAGCAAGAAACAGTAAACGCATTCTGGGGAAAAGCCAAATACAAGTGATCTTTTAGAAATGGAGTGTAGATGGATTTGAAATTAAATGTCTAAAATTATTTCTGAAAAAGAGGAGCGCCAAACTCTAGTGATCTACAAAAAACCCCAGTATTAGAAATTATTTTTTTTTCAAAATTAGAATGAATTTTATACAGTAAAAACATAAAGAAAATTTAAGTTCAAATCACTTGTTCTTTCATATACAATGTGTGTTATAGTAACTTTTAATGTAAATTGTTTCAATATTATTTAAAATAAAAGAAAAATTATTTGCTTAGTCACCATTCTCTGTACTATTTAATTTCATCGACATTTTCTTGATAAACACTTTTTTCAAATATTTTAATTTTAATTATAGTTGAATCTATTGCAGTGAAACTTCTCTATGAATGCACTAAAATGCTTTAAGCTCAAAATCCAACCCTCTTATTCTTTTACCCTTGAAATGTGTTTAATTTACTTCCTCTATTTAATTCACTCTCTATAGCAAGAAAGAATAAAATTTGCCTCTATATGAACAGATATAGTTTAAAAAGTAAAAATCCTAATTGGCTGATGATGTCTTGAGGCCAAAAATTATTGTAGAAAGTCAGAAGCAAAGCCATATTCCTGTGCAGTTGTTTAGGGAATTTTACTTACTTCTCAAAAAAGGATGACCATCCTGGTACAAAGCCAGGCTCACGAGTAAACCAAAGCAAGGTCATTAGAATGAAGAAGAATCCAGTCACCATCTCAGGATAGCTAGAAATAAAAGGAAAAAAACCTCAACAAACAAACTAAGAATGAAATCCAAGGTCTGTCTGAAAACCCAAGGACAAGTTCCAGAAGAAGTAGGAAAGTAGAAACTGGCTTCAAAAAAAGGATAAAAAACATATGGAAAATAATAAGGGAGATTAGTTTGCATTAAAGAATTCTAGATTTGGCTCCCAACTGAGAACCATTTAAACCCAGTAAGAAACAGGATGAAAATATCCATCTATATTTGCAATTCAATTATTCACGGGCAAGACCTGGAGGAAAATATTCCTAAATGCTTGTTTTGTGTTTGCATTATTATCTGATTAAATGTGTTCACAAGGTAAAGCTCATATTAGCATTCCACTGTAAACACATTCTCAACATTTTTTACACGTGTAGAAAGCCTAGGAGCAAAAGACAATGTAAATTAGCACAGATGGTGCACACAAGGTGACTTGAGGATACTTGAGGTGACTTGAGGATTTTTAATTTAGCATAGATTTAAATTAAGTATTATTTCATATTTGGAAACAGTCTGAACAACAGTCTAGTTTCAGAATCCATGTATTCAGCCAGTTTACCTGCCAATATTTCAATTGAACAGCCCAGAAATGTTTTGAGAAGTAGGGATTTTATTATGGATTATCCCTTTTGAAAAATGAAACTCTTGTGAAATAATCTTTTCAAGAGACATTTCTTGCCATCATGCATAAAGATTACGGGCAGATGTGAGGGCTGGAAAAGTCATGGCATGGGGAAAAGCCTTTGCTGAACTTCAAGGCTCAACATAAGTATGTGCCTGAATTGAGAAAGGGAGTCCTTTAATGACTTAGTTCAAAAGTAGAGACAAACCTTGACTGAGATGACCTCTGAACCCTGGTATAAACTTGGATCTTTTATGTCCTTTTTCATCAGACATAAATAAATTATTAAATGCACCCATGCTTGTAACAAAGTATTTGATTTCATTCATTTTTGCATTTAGTTCCTTTCCTGGAAGTAAAGAAAACTGGTTGATAGTTTTAGACTAAGCTACATGATCCAAATGCAACATGGAGGGAAGTAGGTAAGGATGGTTTTGCCTAGAGAGGCAAATTCCTGAGGAAGGCAGGTCTGGTTTACCTAACATTTCCCAGTTTCTTGTATTCTTCTTGAATTCTTCTTTCTGACATTTCTTCCCATTTGGTCTTCTTCTTTTTGCTCACAGAACAGGTCTCCTTAAAACTGAAGCACATTGCACAATAAAATTAGGCAAGGGCATAAAGTGGCACAAAAAAAAGTAATTAAAAAAACCCAAAACACCAAAAAAACCCCCAACAACAACAACAACAACCACCAAAACAAAACAAAACAGCAATGAGGTAAATTGAAAATTCTGGTTGGGACTCAAGAGTGGGTCAAGTCCTGATGCCAAGGTGAAGGGAATTTACTGTATGTGGTCTTTGATTATTCTGGTTTCAAGTTATTCTAAGATTCAATTCTACACATAGTTGGAAGGTCCCCAGGGTGCTCTGACTCATACTGACTGGTGTCACTGAGCCTTCTTGAGCCATGGCTGAGCTCCCTTTGTGGAGGCTTCCTCAAAGAGCTGGTGGTGGCCAGATATTTCTAGTGCCAGAAACCTCCAAGCCATGGCTGATTTCTATCATCACATGGAAAGATTGTGACAGAGGCCAGCTATCAATCAACAGAAATTTTTCACCGGGTAACTGTGCTTTCCAGTTGGATCATGGGTATCCGACATATTTGGGGTCTGGTCTGGCTTTTGAGACCATATTTGCCTTGAATGTTCAAGATTCACAGAAAATAATGAGGGAAAGCTGTGCTTTAGGATCCCATTACCTTCCATGACTGTCTGCTTCTGCTAATACGAACTGTTTCTAAACCAGGCACAGCCAGATCAGGATCATATTGCCTCTGCCACAAGGCTAAGGCAGTCAGGCTGGCATTTTGTCCTGGAAAAAACACTTGTAGTTCTGACAGAGACATGAAAACACAAGCACATTTCATAGCTGGATATGTTCATCCTCCTATACGTTTGTATGAATGTTAGTTTATTCAGTTTGCCTTCCTCCTATAACAAAGCATGGACATTCCTAATTGAAATTAAGACACTTGCAAGCTCACTTTAACACTTTCCTGTTATTCATTCCAATAGCATGACTTTGCTGTGCTTTGAGCCACAAATCTTTGGTCACATGGTGTGTGTGTGGGGTTGGTCTAAGTCTAAAAGAAGCGACAGCAGTAGGAACTTTTATAATTCTTTTAGATCTTAATGGGTGCTTTTATAGTTCCTGCTATTTTAATATCTTGTTTGGTCTCTATTGCACTGGAGACCCAAGTGGTAGCAGTGGACAAATCGTGGAGTGCAATCTCTCTCCATGTATCTGGTTAGGGCCAGTTCTCAAAGGAATTTGCATAGCTCAAGCTCCAGACAGGCCCTGTCTGTTTAACAAAAAGACTTAACCAAGCTTTTTGTTTCACATGGGCACTTTTTTTTAAGCTCATTTAGCACTGCCCTGCATGTATAAGTACTTTAAATTTCCTTACAAGCCTTGCTGTTAGACTCCAGTAAAATTCGTCAGCAGCAAGGCAGTGGCTGAAAGAGAAGGGCTATATGGTTTATAGTGGCCAGTTCCATAGTAATGATTCTACCCTTAGCTCTGCTTTGTTGGTAAACATCACTTGATGGGTCCATCCTCTTTCACTTTTGACCTAGCCTGGTCTGACACGTTAAAACCAAGTGTGACATGTTATTCCAGCTGGATCAAGTAAGAATAGACTGATGACACTTAACTTCCTAGGAAAATGATATAAAAATTGCAGGAATTGATTAAACATTTATGCACAAGCATTAGGCAGCTGTTTCAACATGTTTCAAATGTTTCCAAGCTTAGGAGGATGTGAAGGTAGAGTATTGTAGCCCAGCTCTGAACATAATATGTTCTTTAATGAACTGCAGTGAATAGCAGTCAGAGATTAAGGAGGCTTGGAATCAACTACTACTTCTCAAAAAGTCGATAATGCTTCAGTCTCTGGTATTATTTAGAACAACATTAATCAGCATGAGGTCTTGGATGCAATGTGGAATTTCAATTCGACTTTAAAATAAAAAAAGTAATTGAGGGTCATGTTAGGACCTGTTTCTTCTCAAGATTAAAAAAAAGGGGGGAGACTATTATTAGGCTTTTAATTTGGAACTACAGGACTCAGGAGACTGACTGAAAGGGGCATGGAGCCATTCACCTCTAAATTACTTCTTCAAATCTAGTCAAGGTCAGCAACAAACAGAAGTCATTATCAATTTATTCATTGTCTTAGGTGAAATAGCGATGTCAGTTCAGTTTACTTTTAAGAGTAAACTAAATCAAATTAGGCCACTTTAATTCTGAGTAAGTGTGTCTGCAAAACAATTTAATGCTGATTAACTAATCAACTTTAAATGCACACATTTAGGTAATTTTCATTAACTTTGCTGAGTACCTCTGTAAAGACAATAGGTGGTACAAATAAACTAGAAGACTGAGCCTTTTTCTTGTTCTGGGGCTTTGGGACTTCCTAGTTTTAAATGTTTTTGTCTCTTAGGCTGTGAGTCTTTTCTGCTTTAAAGATAAATATATATGGAGTATATTTACATTTAATTTAAACTGGTCTTACAATAATTTCATTGATATGGGGACAGATCTGAAAAGTAGCTTGCTCAATTGCAGTTGTTTTTCTATTCATCTTTTAAGCTGTGCTTTTTCAAAAGGACTCTTAAGAACATTTTTGGTCCACAAGAGAATACTTGTTGTCATAAGAGTAAAAAAAAACAAACACCAAAACAGTTGAATGCTTAATAAGGATTTCTATCAGCAATACCTAGGCACTTGGTATTATCTAGCAGCAATACTGTATAGTGCTGTCTATGCAGCACAGCTAAGCAGTAAGATTTCCTCTGGTAAGTGTTCTGGCAAGAAGAAGAAAATTGTGCCTGAAATTTTGTCATTTGCCAGTCAAAGAAACTTTATGAGATTTGTTCTAGAGGACTGCAGATATTTTGCTTTCACAGTCCTTGCATCTTGAACGAACTTCACTCACTTGCAACCCAAGAACAGCCAATGCATCCAGAACCAAGTCAGCACCAGCATGATGAGGGAGATGGGGAAACTGAATAAAAACCAGGTTCCAAAATTCACCACTTCAGCATTGGGGTATTGACTGTAGAGAAAAAAAAGAAGTTAGAACACTAAAAGTATCTCTAATATGTATAGTTACACACACATATATATGTGTCTATATTTGTCATGTCATGATACAAAGATTCCATCAGTATGCATTTGCAACAGCTGCATTACATATGCATAGTGAAAATAATTGCAAAAAAATATCAATCATTGACCTCCCCTGACCAACAGATGAGCCACAGAGCACTTCAAACCTTTAATGCCAGATGGCCTGGATTGTCTAGTACTACTAACAGCAGTGAAATTCTGTCCCTACTTACAGTTTATATCAAAGCTCATTTTAGTGTTGGCATACTTTGAATGATTACACCCAGAATCTCTGTGTATGTCTCCTCATGGACCACACAAATGATGACTGCATTCTTCTGGGCTCTGGCAAAGGTGTTTGATGTGTGCATTTGATGCAACTGTCATAAAAACAAGATCTTTGGAAATTCTGTAAAATCCAAATCCTTGCACCAAGCACAACTTCTGAACTTTGCTACCACCACTTCAGAGAGAGACACGAAGGACATCATGGCAGTAGAGGTAGCAGTAGATAACCAGAATCGATCTGAGCTTGGATGCAGATTGGTCCATGGGTAGAAGTACCATCAGTCTTCTGACAGAAAAAACATTAATGTCTTTGCCAATGAAACATTCATGTCTTTGAGAGTCCTGGGCATATGATAGAGGAAATATTTCGATCTCAAAGAGCTGCTTCTCTTCTTCTCTGAAGTAAATGTATAAGGCCAAATTTCAAAGTTTATTTATTTTCGCACTATATGTTGAGCAGCCCAAATACCACTAGTGATGCCTTTAGATTCACCGTTAAGAATTCACTTTCTGAGAACCCAGAGAACAACTCAAAGCGGATTGTATGACATTTCTTCTTATGTGAGTATTTCTTTGTCTTCCTTGCTACGTCTTCATGGCTTTAGTATTTGCTTTTCCAGAGGGCCTGCTGCCCTCATGATGATCAGCTTTTCAAATCAAAAGAAGTTGCAGGAAAAAACCTAAATGTTACCACTTAGTAAGGGATTTTTATTTTGCATGAGAGAAAGATACAGATATATGTTAACTTAAACTTTCCCTTTCAAACATTAACCATTAGTAATAACATTGGAGGAGGCAGCAAATTTTTCTTCAGAGAGACTGTCTTAGGAGGGTTCCTTGAGGTAGTAAAAACCCATGGAACACCACCCACCATTCTCACGAAATCACAGTATCACTTACTTATTGAAGTGCTCCAAGAATATGAGGCTGGTGGAGGTCCCTATGATGGTTGTCAGTCCCCCAATGGTTGCTGCATAGGAGATGCTCAGCGAGAGGCATTTACAGACCATATGGTCATGTCTGGTTTGATATCGGTACTTAGTAGTCAGGCCTAGATCTGAGGGTTCAGGAGGAAGGACCAGTATCTGAGCCTGTGAGGGGATAGGAGATACAGACAGTAGATGATCAGAACAGCAGCTCAACTTGCTCTAATGCCATAGTGATACAGATCCCAGAAAAACAACAGGTTTGTATAGAAGAAGGCAGGTTTTTTTCTTCACAAGGCTTAACTGGGATCAGACCTGGAAACATGTCCAGGGGCCTGAAATTGCCTCGTCAGTGGCAGAAATGTAGGACAAACAGTAATCGGACTTGTGGCTAAAGTTTGAGCCAACTCTGGCTCTGACTGGAATACCAGTGGGATACAAAAAGCCTTTAAAGGCTGCAGGGATGGGATGCCAGCACTGCAGGAGTAGGAATACATAATCCTTGAGGCTTATAAGGAGCCACCAGACAAAGGCTTGGTGAACTTTTTGCACTTACAAGCTCAGGGCTCCTAATTTGTAATGGAGTGCTAGGGGTCACAACCCTAGGCATGAAAAAGGCTGGGCAATGAGAAGTGGAAGAAAAAGATGCCAAAAAATTTTGCTCCAGAAGCAACTTTCTCATCAGTAACAGGAAACTATCTATTTTGGTAAATCAAGTTGTTGTAGTGGGAAGAAAAGTACAATACTACCAGGCATTTAATATGCAAGCCAGGGTTGTAATTTAGGGATGAGGAAAAAGGCAGAAAGTGGTTCAGATAAATTTTTATTTTGGCTTATGTAGTAAAACCAGTCATGCTATAGGTTCATCATCATTGTGAGGATAAAAAATACTAAAATCCCGTAGGTTAAAAGTGAAATGAGTATATTAGTTAAAAATAAGAATTGGACATTTATTAATATGGGTGTAAGAGAAAATTAAGTATTGGGACCAGTGCATTTTGGAAACATACACTTAGATTTTTTTTGAAATGTGAATATAAATCCATGTGTTGATTTTAGAAATTTATTCTTGGCCATCAATTTATGCCATTAAGATTCTAATAAGATTAAGATACAAATTAGCATCCAAACAGCAATCTCTTCTTGGATCCACTCAAGAGAAGTAGAAATACTATAATGGACTGATTTGATGAAGGATTTTGAGGGTGGATATTTTGGAAGACAAAAAGGAGGTGGATACTAAGACTACATAACAAACTGACTGAACAGATTAATGGTCCATGCCTGCTGCTGTTTTTGTTCTGAGTAGAATTTTATGTGTCAGGGATTATTATTTTTGAGTTGGGCTATTTTACAAGGAGGATTTGCAGAAACAAAGTGGCTAGTACAGTCAAATAATAAGGGAAACTCGGGATCACATTACTGAATGTAAAGCCAAATTAATTGTCCCAGCTATTGGAGGAGGGTCTTCTGAACATATCTGTGCTCAGCATATCTAAATGGGAGCAAGAACTAGCAAAGGACCAAGCCAGAGCTGAGGAAAGATGATGGAGAATGATTCCAGGTAATACAGCTTACAAGGAATAAATATGAAACAGTGGAGAGCAGGTGATATTCACATCTGGGTTTTGCCTCACACCCCAAGTCCAACACTTCCTTACCTGGGGTAGGTGCTGCCCATTGCTCTGAGAATTCATTGTGCCAATAGGGTTGGCTATCATGTGCACACCATTCATACTCTGTAAGGAGACAAATACCTTTGGATTAGCCTTTCTTATGTTCCATGGGGCACTTAGAAAAGAATTTCTGATGCTTCCTAAAGGTCATTGGTAGTAGGCTTTGGAGAAAAAAAAAAAAAAAAAGAAATTTGAAACTACAACAACAAAAACCAACCCACTAAAAGATCAGCTGTAAGTTTTACACTGGAAAAGAAAAAAAAAAATTAAAAAAAAACCCACAACCCTTTTTATTTTAAAGTGATCCTAAAGTCAGATTAGAGTGAGATTGGGTCTTCTTCCTCTGTCATGTAGGAGAATCTAAGAGGTCCCTTGCTAGAGGCTATGACTTTGTCATATGTGTAGACTGTTCTAGTAATGGAGATGTCTCAGCTGATGAAGCTGGAAACACCAGGACAATAAAAGATCATATCTGAATTTGCTAGAAAACATATGGAATTGCTAGTTTACTGACTGGATTTCAGGATCTCCAGCAATAAGTACAATAAAGTTATATTGTTATGTGCTTATGTTGTTATTGTCATGGAGCTAATGTTCCCCAACTTGATTAGGGCAAGCAGGCTGATAGGTTAAATACAAAGCAGGATGTTCTGCAATATATACTCTCTGCCAAAAACCAACTCTTATTTGAAATAAAGGAAACAACAGGGTTTTTTCAGAGCTGTGTGGATTCTGCTCTGATGGTTCCTGGATTAGAAGACAATGTAGCTCAGAGGATACTACCTATCACAATACCTTTGAGTGCATCAAGGAGCTGAAGTCAGTAGTAGTAGCACTAAAAACAAAGAAAGGAAAATATACTTTATAAATGCCTGTTCACCCAGCTCCTTCGAAAGGCACACATCATGGGTAGGAGGGGCAACCTCTGCAGGAGAACTAATGCCTATTTAATGGTGAATACCATTTATTAGAACCTCTTATGTGGTCTCTTGGTCACACATGTCAGAGTCATCGTGTTTCACAGCTCTACCTCTAGCCGTGTAGCAATGGTGTTCCACCTCCATGCAAAAAAACATTTGTGTCCTTCGTATTATATATACCCCTTTCTAGGAGAGGACTCAATTCACAGTGGAGTTAATCACCAGGCAATCCAGCACTACTGCTGTCTATTCTAGTCAAGTTTTTCCTCTGCCAACTTTTCGGCACTTGGACCATGAAAACAAACCAATGAACTTAATCCCAGAAGATGTGCTGCTTTTCCTGCCAAATTTCAAGCTCTTTTTCAAGTAATACTATTTTAACAATAGTACTGTATGAAATATCCAACATGTACTCTTCAACAGGGCTTAAAGGGATTAATGGCACAATGCCAAACTGAAAATTTAGTTCTATGTTGTGCACAAAATGTGGCTGGGATATAAAAGAGATAACAGAGGGATTACTGGAGAACCCAATAATCTCTAGACTAATGAGATAACTGTTCGGATCTTGCAAGTTAACGTCATCAACCTATGCTGTTTGAATGATAATGTTTATTTTAAAATAAATTAAAATTTAAAGTAAGAGAAACAAGAACTTGTTTCTCTTTTATTAGGAACAGTTGTGAACAATATAAAAGGAGCTCCAGGAGGGACTGAGCAATTTTTTTCTCATACTTCATAAGAAGATGCTCCTCAGAATTTACCCTATAATACAGTTCTAAGATATCAGCTTTGTGTATTCCCTTGTGTATCTTGAACTGATGATTAATTTGATAATGGGCAAAGAAATTAGTCCATTGCTTGGTTTACCCTTTTCATCTTACTAGATTCTACCTGAAATAGTGACCTGGTTGAAACTGTCAGTGTTTCAAACCTCCAAAAAAATTTGTCTATATTTAAAGAAATCTTTTACAAATTTTTTTGGGGGAGAAGATTGTTTTTCTGTTGATTCTCCCTCCCACCATTGCCCCACCTCCCTCCCCTCCCACTCTCATCTCTCTCTTAAATGCAGACAGTTCAGACTTCCTTCAGGAATGCTCTGTAAGTGTTTTCCCTCTGGATATGTCCTGTGGTCACTCCATATGTATTTGGATCCTCTCCATCACTGTTCCTTAAGGGGAACAGAAATAAAAGTCTGTGGACAGCACTCTCTTACACGGCAAAAAACCACAGACTTCAAAAGAGCTTTCAAATCCCAAGAAACATTTTCCTTCTCCCTAAAATGTTCACGATGTTAAAAAAAATAGTGAATACTGCGAAGCTTTAATGAGATCCAAACCATTACATTAATCCCATTTATCATGTAAGCCTTCCTTGTCAGTCACATGCGAAACATTCCCTTGTAAGCTTCTGCTTGCCCTTCCTGGCTCTAGTCCTGGGCTCCTCTCATTGCAACCTGTGTAGGGCTCAAATCTCCAGTCCTGATGTACAGGGTTCATTCTTACTCCTCATTGATGAAGATAAGCTCCAGTGAAGGTTGGCCATGATTTTCGCTGACACCTGCAACAAAGGAAGAGAAAGCAGCCCTTGGGGTAAGAACCGAGCTGAGCCCCTGGGTCACACCACTGGACCTGGAGAGGCTGCTGCAAACAAAAAGCTTGTCCAAACCATCTCAAGCGCTCTCTTTAAGCAGCATTTTATTATTTTGTATTGTACTGATCATGTACCCCTGGCAATTACAAGTGTATCATGCCCTACATATAATAGACAAGGTTGGATGAAATAATTTTCAGCCTGGAAACTGTAAACTGAAAGAAAGGAGATATTTTTTTTCTTCATAAATTCCTTCTTTCTGGGAAGGAATGAAAAAAATGAACTTTAGAGCCCTTATCAATTTTTTATTTTGGGATTGTCAGAGAGAACACTTTTGGGCCTCTTCTAAATTTCCTGAATTTTGTCCTCAGGGGTTTCCTTCCAACTCTGTAAAATCACATGACCTAAGAGTTTATGACACACAAACTCCAGTAGATGCCTTAATGCATTATAAATAGTTTTCCAACTCCAATTCTTCCACCACATCTTAAAACTTTCTTTCATTTTTTGAAAGGAATGTCAGAGTACAAAAGGAAAGAGTACAGATCAGTGTCTTTGACAGAATAAGTCAGACAGATCTGACCTTGATAGAGTTTGAATAACATGTATCAACAAGTTTGGTCACTACTACACAAATGAGCAAAGAATGACCAACACTGACAAATACCTTTTGGCTTCTTTTCTTCAGTGATGGTGCTGCCTGCAGTACTGATGACCTCACACTCCTCCTCAGCATTCACCAGCTCCTGAAGCACTGCCTCCACAATTGGCATCACCATGGCTGTGGTGGATGTGTTGGAAAGCCACATGGAGAGCACCGTGGTGCAACACATAAAGCAAAGAAGCAACCTGGAGTGCAACACAGGGAAATCCAAGGAGTTAGAGGTGGCAGAAAGAGGATGAGAAAATCTGTAAGCTTTCAAACTCTGAAAGGAAAGATGGATATGGAAAAAGAACCCCAAACCAAGCTAGCTTGCGCCCATGGATGGGAAAATCAGAGTAGTTTAGAGCTGCTGCTGTCAGGCTTAGACTACCCCAAAGTCAGAGGTTCACTCACATGCCTGGCTTGGCTCCAGCCATCATGACCATGCGCAGGGCAATTCGCTTGTGGAGATTCCACTTTTCTACAGAAGCTGCCACACAAATCACACCCATGAGGAGCAAAGTTGTGTTCTTGAAATATTCAGCAGCCACCTGCATTAAGGGCCAAGGGGAAGCAGTCAGATAAAAAAGCAGTAACTGCGCTACACAGAAAGCACGCTGAATGAGAAGTAATGTGGTATCACACACTTTTGCTCCCCAGAGAGTAAGAATGACAGGGAGCTGGAGAACATGAAGAATTCATAAGTCAAAATATCCTCTTTAATCTATTTTGTGTTGTGTTTATGAATAACAAGGATCTATACCCAATTGTTTTTAGGCTTCTCAGTTTTGAAGAGGTCAAGAGAAATGTTACTTTTTTGGGCAGGATGTTCAGTGCCTGCAGTTAATCTGTCATACTCAGCTAGGCTCACATGGAAACAGCCACAGACAAAACTCTGCACTGAAGGCAGCTTATTCATGTGCTTCAACTGCTTTTTCATTCTGGAGATACAGTTGTCTATCTTGTTTATATTTACTCTGTCTTGTTCAACTTCTGGGTGAAATGCGGCACCCCTAGAACCTACAGCGTAAGAAAGAGTCCTGTGGGACATGCTCTTTGAATGCAATTAAGAAAGGTTTTTATACTGCTGCAGTGATCCACAAATCCTGTGCCAAAACTTTTCACACTGGAAATCTACCTCCATTTTATCAGGAAAATAGGGAAAAGTTTCAAGAAATAGAACTTCAGTTTAAAGAGAGTGAGCAAAAACCATCAAAATTGGAGTAAAGTTACAAACAGGTGCTTGAAGCCTCACTAAACTTTTAATTTCATTCTGATGCAATCCTTCTTAATCTGTTGCTGGAATACTTTTCCAAAACTATAATTTCTTCAGTTTAAAACTATTCCTCTAACCAAATGTAGGTGCCAGCATTTTAAAACAATTAAGGTCAGAGGAAACATTGTCCTCAGCAAGAATGACACTCCTCCAAAAAAGTGCAAGAATGACACCAATGTTATTCTGTGAAATCTGCAACAAGTTATGTATTGAATTACTTTTATTTAATAAATACCCATAGTGATCTAAATAGACTTGGCCAAGATATCTGTGTGCCAGAACTTTTAAATATTGCTTTTTTGGCTTTCTTCCACTGCGTTTTTTTTCATTAACTTTTTTTTTTTTTTTTTCCCCCTGCTACCCTGTTATAAAAAGATCTTGAGGTGAATGAAAGAAATCCATCAAGCCAGCAGAACAAAGAATCTCTTGTTCTCCCTTATTCCTTTCACAGTCATTTTGGAGAAACCAATGAATGTTAACAGTGTTTTTAATACCCACATACATATATACGCACTTATGTTCTTAAGCCCCTGTGAGTTATTTGTAGCTTAAAGTGCTAGGCAAGAGAGCCCTGGGTCACTCTAGAACAGCAGATTGGAAATACTGCAGCATCAGCAGAGTTGTTTATTTTTTAAATACGAGGGGGGTTATTTCTGTTCCTAAAGCAAATAATACAATCTCTGCAGTAGTCCCACTGTCATTTTATTTGATGTTATATTGAATTTCTGTCAGGCTGCCATTAAATTTAATGTAAATGCCTAACTACTTTACCTTTATTACAGGAAAAAATATTTTGAAAATACTGAATTGTGTTGGCATGGAAATTATTATATTACATCACTGGGAGAAATAAGGCAGCTCATAAAATTTTTGGTTTGTGCCTTTCTCTATCCATTTATTGGGATCCCCAGTGCTATATTGTGATAGAAATTCAGCAAATTTATGGTTGCTATATATTATTCTGTGTTCTTATCTGTATTTCTAGTCCTTTAATCAAGTGTGAGGCTCCCTTACCCTCCCCCCGCCAAAAAAAAAAAAAAAAAAGAGAGAGAAAAAAGCAGGGGGAAAAAAGTTGTAGATGAAATAAAATAAAATCTTGGCATATCATGAAAAAAGTAACATTCAAGAAAACCCTCAGGTAACCACTTTCAGAACTGATCATATAGACTTTTTTGTACAGCTCCTTTTTTGCCTGAGAATTCATGGCTACAATGCAGCATTAGGTCACAGCTTCGAAAAAGGATTAAACATTCACCCAGACAACACACAGACAACAAAATTATCTAGTCTTTTACACTAAATGGTAACTATTTTATGTAGCCTCCTTTTGCCTTAAATGACTTCTATAACAAACATAACTGGAAAAAAAACTTCAGAGTGTGTCCCATACTGCTCTTTACAGGCTTTTGGAGAAGGGGAAAGGTGAGGTCCTTTGATGCAATGTGTTTTGGAAATTGTTGGTGCTGCAGTAGCTGAAAGAATGGACATCCTTCCTGGCTAATATAATCTATATTGTATCTTATATAGAAGAAAGAGCTGTTCAGACCAAGTTTCACATTACAAGATGTACACTTCTTCCTCCGATACCTCTAAGTCTTGCCATTGCACTAAGATTAGTCTTATTCAAATAATTAACTGAGAGTAAGAACACCAGATAACAAAAAGTTCACAATGGTCTGACCTCACTGGACTTCATGACTCCAAAAAGTGGGTACAGGAAAGCAGGAACTAAGGCTGCTGCGCCAAGAGGTACAGCTTCGGAGACCCAGTACACGGCCGTCACGATCAGCACGTAGGCACATGAGGCTTCCTGCAGGGACAAGGCACAGAGGTTACGTGTTACTGCCCCACCAGCAGCTGTGGAGGCTTTGTGAACAAAGCTGTGAACTTGTTCGTAGGATTCATCAGACTGTAGGTGCCTGTATTTTAAAAAAGAAATCAAAAAGGACCGTATTAGGACCTCCTGAAGTGCAGCTGTTTGGGTGTGAAATCTGGGTTACCATCTGAAAGATCAGTTTCAGAAGATGATGCTAATGAAAGTTTTCACACATAAGCCAGGACAAAACATTGTAATAAGTCTATTTATCGGCAAAATAATGGTCTCAAGTGAATTTACAAATCTGTTTGATTTCCATAATCCAATATTTGCCAAACATTCAACCATGACTACTCAGATTGGACCCGTGGACCTGTTATTTCTGCATGTTTTTCTCTTCAAGGACAAGGACAGGAACTGGTAGTGTTCAGGACCAGATGAGAGCATTCACATTTGCCATAGCATGGATAAAACTGCCTAGTAGTTATTTTGGGAAATGTTCAGGAATGTTTGTTTGTGTTTTGGTTTGGTTTGGTTTGGTTTGGGTTTTTTTTGTTTGTTTTGTTGTTGTTGTTGTTGGTTTTGTGTGGCTTTTTTTTTTTTTGTTTTGTTTTGTTTTTTTTGTTGTTGTTTTTTTTTTTTTTTTTTTTTAAACAAGGTGCAAAGATTTTTGCTAGCTGGTTTTATTTGCTCACATAATTTACACAGGCCCTTAGAAGAAGATCATAGACCTGCAGGCTTAGAGGCATTGGCTTAATGGAGTTATTCAAATAAATTTGCTGCTGTCCAAGGTTCTGGTAGAAAAAGTAATGACAATATCATGCTGAGCACTCATGGAGAGCTGGGATGTGATGGAGATATCTGCTGCATGTTTCCATAGGAAAACATAGCTAGTTCATGAAATTCTTCTGGTCCATTTCTTAACTAGATATATCTTTATTTATGGCACTCATTGGAGTTCTCCTTAGGTTCATTTTGTTATACTTAGAAACCCAGGGATATCTCCTGGTAATAATTACAGAAACTATTCTCAGGAAAAGGTTTTTCCTTTTGTTTTCTAAAATTTGAAGCCAGCTTCTCCACTGGGGCTAACCTGCTGTTTTATAGAAGTTGGTAGGTCTGCACTGATTTACAGCATCTACGAATCTATCTGTTCCTCATTACGCACTGGATGTTCCATATGAACTTATTGAGTCATATGGATTCACAGCTCACAAATGGTTATTGTTTAGAAAATTCACTGTTCACAGATGCTATTTGAGTTTCTTGAAAAATAATTCCATTACTTTTGTTTCCTTACTGGATGACTTCTAAATAAAGCAGCTTTCAAGTCATACAAGCAAGTCTCACAGATCCTTGAGTAAATCAATGAGCATTCATTTTTTTTCAATTAGTGAGCACATACTTCAGTTTTTTTCAATCTCTTTTGCGAACGAAGTGGGAAAGTCTAGTGAAATTATACAGGGATGTGTGTTCAGTGGAATGAATCAATAGCTTGTATCTAAATTCATGTTTATACATGTCATTTGTACATTAACAGAGAGCCACAGTATAGCTTACATTAATAAAAGGCAGAATACATCCCAGTGGAGAAGATATATTGATATGTAATATTTCCTTTATTTGCATAAGGATTTCAGCCAAGGTTACTCAGAAGATTGTGTTTAAATTATATGTCAGATCTTGCTCTGATTCTTATTTCAGAGAAGTGTGACATATGTAATTCATCTAAGTCAGGGTAAGTTTTTATTGGATATCAGGGAAGATTTCTTTACTGATTGGGTGGCAGGGCATTGGAACAGGCTGCTTAGAGAGGTGGTGGATCCACCATCCCTGGAACCTTTCAAAGAGTGTGTGGATATGACCATTGGGAATATGGTTTAGTGGTGAACATGGCAGTGCTGAGTTAATGGTTTGACTCAATGGCCTTAGAGGAATTTCCAACCGTAATTCCATGATTCTATTAAGCAGGGCCACCAAAATAACTGAAATAAGTTTATAAGAAAACTTAACCTCCTTGAAGCAGAGAAATTACAATTACTTTAGAGAGTATAAAGGGTATCTGAGAGGCTGTTTGAGAAATTTAGCTCTGAATTCTTCCTTTGTGGGTGGATTGGTACTCTGAACTACACAGAAGGGTGCATATTTGTTTCTCTTTCTTGACTATCATAGGAGAGTGGTTTAGGCTTTAAGCTCTGCAGTAGAGGTTTCACTAGTCCTCTATGGTAAGATCCTTCAGCAATATATTACAAGAAAAGAGTATCTTGCAGTTGCATCTTCATTGCTTCCAAGAAAAAATTCTGAGAGAGGTGAGAGAAGGTTGGACTGGAATGGATAAGGTCAGAGGACTTTTGTTAATATTCATGGATTATGATTATTTTATAAAATGTAATTGCTATGCTTTTTGAAACTCCAAAGTCTGGTGTTCAGTTTGGAGCAATTTCAAGTGACCACTTGGTAAAAAAACCAAACAAATAATTTTGACTTAAAAATGAACGTTTAACAAGTGAGATGATAGGCATTAGAGATTTTTGGTAATCTCTACTAGGAAGACAAAACTGGTTTAGATGCATCATGGAACTGATGAAATGGCTCATAAACATTAGCCAACTTGCTGCTTAGTCACCTTTAACTACGTTATACATCATGATTAATATTCCACAGAGAGCAGAGCATAGGACCATTTTTGTGACCTACTGACTATTTGACACATTTTTAATTTTTAAAATTTCTGCTAACAAACTACAACGTTTGTGTGGGCTCTGTATGACATCCAGCAGTCATCTAAGACGAAAAATAACTTCTAATGAAAAAGCATTGATTTTTGTTTTAAGGAAGTGCAGATGTAAGTTACAAGGAATATGTTTTGCCAAAATTAATAAAATCAATTTCACCCTAAGCTGAATTCAAACCATTTTCTCACTCCAAAAATTTACTTCTGTTTAATTACTCTGAGCATTCATTGTTGTTATTTTCTATTGCCCTTCTGTATGTGGCAAAAAAGTAGTCTGATAGTGAAGATGGAATAGGACAAAGGGAAATTGCATCTGTATCAAAATCTAACTGGGAAGGGCACTGAGTCTCTGTGTTTCTCATACATGAGGCTGTAATCATTTAAAAAAAATAAAACAGCCTAAAATAAAGGTCATTTTTAAATGGTGTAAAACTGTTTTACAAGTACTAGGAAAGCCAAGCTTGATAATCTCCACTAAAAACTTAATCAGCTTGTCTAGCAACTTTCTTTCTTTATTTTCTGAGTGCTTTAAACTAGCTTGTTTCCAAGAGAAACCATATAATTCCCTTCTATTTAATTGAACTGAATTTATATATTTAATTAATGGTTACCAGAGCTACTAAGTACTCGACTGAAGTAATGGCAGTGTAATTTTAACTGTTTCACCCCTCTCACTTGTTGTTTTACAGCTGAAAATTACTTTAATGCCCACCTCAGGGCTTGAAACAGGTAATAGGAAAGAATGTGATGGTTGAAGGGACTATCATCTAATTATCTGGCTTCAGTCAGTCCCTTAGGTGAAGAGAAAAGAGGAGCTGTAAGGAAGCCATGGCTAAAACTTCTGTACTAAGGGTCATACGTGAAGCTTTTGTAACTAAAATAAACAAGGATCTCAGAGTGACTAAAAGGAAGAATAAACTCTGTGCTGGAAATTTGTCCACTTGAAAGTGTATATTGCATATTTTGCGTGCAGGCATGTTTTTTTTTCCTAAATGTGCCTGAAAGGCACTTTTGTGCATCCAAACTTGTGGAACAAGTTCAGCTATAACTCTGAAAAAGAATTCAAGTAAATTTTCTCAAATTTATTTTTTACCAAATAACTTTTGTCACAAAATAATAGAAAACAAGCTGTGGACTTTATTTCCACTAGCCATACCTACAAACATCCTTGTGCTCCCTTTGATCAGTGTTGTCACTACATATGTAATGCTCCTTTGACGTTTCCAGAGATGTGCTGATATCATCAAAGAAACTGATTCCCCAATTCCATGCAGAAACGCAAATATAAGTGACCTGGTAATTCTGATCTCTATAAGAAAGACAGAAAACTAGAATACTTGTCTGATAAATAAAAATATGAATAAGTGAGCAGGCATAAAATTTAATCTTCAGGTTTAAGAAGAAATCATAATCAATGGGTTGTAGCAAAGTAAATCCTACACGAAAGCACTTGAATAGAGTACTGTCAGCTGAGTTTATCTGGTGAAGATGTTTTCCTAATAGTGTCATAAACATCTGTCCAACTTGGTCAGATTCTCAGCAGTACTTTACCATCTATGGTCGTTCACATATATACAAAATGGATGTACAACATCCCCTGATGGATTTTCACATCACTTCACAGTAAAGCAACATCACAAGGACTTGTACTGTGTAATAGTAATTCTTGCAGTAATACTTTCTACGAACTTCTGCTTCAGCACCAATATGGTTCTGTTACGATTCCCTTGTTTATTAAAGTCTCCTTATTGCATCCTATGCTTCTGAACCCAGTAAGGAGCAAACAAGAGGGACAAATTTTAATGCAATGAGTCTCACGTTTCCTAGGGAAGGGTCTCAAGGGACACAGAGCACGCTGCAGTTACAGTGCCATATGGGCATGTCAGGGACTGTATCTTTTTATGTCGCCCTTCCAGTGACATGGGGGGAGATTAAACCATTTTGTAAAACAAGCCTCTGTGAAAGGGCGAGCCCTTCTGTTCTCTGAAGAAGACCACAATTGTCTGTCATTCACTGCCTCTCTCGAGATAGAAGAGACGAAAAACTACTGCAAGAGAAAGCTGAGATATGCATTGAAGTTCAGAGCAGGAATACTTGAAGTGCAACATACAGTTCAGTGGTGTGGAAACACCTCCTTTTTATGAATCCTGGCTTTCTTTCAAAAAAAATATTGCTGTTTTATTTTTGAAAACAGCTATACAATTTCTAATCCTGTGCATTTTGATTTCATAAAGTAGTTGTATTCAAAAATCCTCGGATACTGTAAGGAAGAATTAATCTTTAGCAGCGTAGAAGATGGAATGGAAATTGCTGCACCATTTGGCCAGATTTATGTCTAGGACTATGTGGAAGGACAAGCTGCAGAATTTTAAATACATTGCAAATTTTGAAAAGTTACATATCACCATCTCCACGAGGTAGGAAATCATTGCTATTTTATGGGTTACAACGGCAGAGATGTGCACAGAGAGGAGTTCACCGTGTGGCCAAAAGTATTCAGTAGGTCCAAAGCAGTGTCAGGAACACAGCTGAATTCATTCCCATTCTCTGGTCTGTGTGTTAGGCACAGACTATTCCCTCCTTTGAATTGATGTTTTTGTCTCTGAGCCAGCATTTATTAACCACTCTCAGAGCTGCAGAGATACCTACACCTGCCCTGGAGTAGTCATTGCCACGTAGGGTACTACATGTCTGTCTCTGTGTCCTAGCCCTTGCCTCACCTGAATTGCCATCTTACAAAGCCACATTAAATTGAAAGTCTCTCTACGCATATGCATTATTTAAAAACTAAAGAGTTTTTAAATAAAGGAATACTAGAAGTATTCCTTTTAAAGACCTCTCATTAAAGAAAATTTCATGTATGGGTTTCTTCTGTTCCCTCTTCTATGTAGACATTATTTTAGAAAATGAGGAGATACAACATTTTGCTTTAAAGTATTGCTTTACTAGCTTCACCTGACTCTTCAGCTTTGCTTGTGACATGACTCAAGGTAGCTCCAGTTCTTACTGTGATGACTTCTAAGTGACCCTCACAGTCCTTCAGATTTGAGTCTCTGATTTTTCTAAGATCTATGCTTTTTTAGGTCTTTGACTTCGTTTTTGCACACTGCAAACTTATCCAGCAGTACTACCTACTGCACTCAGAGGCTTTGTTAAAAAGAAAATTAAAATGTACTTACGCTGCTGGGGTACACAAGTGGCAGAGGAAGCAGCAGAAGTGGAATGAGAACAACAAGCAGGAGGTTTCTTGATTGCAGAATCTCCTTCATCACTGCCATACTCTTCTACTTTCTGGTGGCTTTCTTCTCCTTCAGATACTTTTCTGGTTCCTCAGATTCTCCAACTTCCACGCCTTCAGTTTTTCCAACTTTGACACCTCAGATACTCCAGCTTCCAATCGACTTCAACTTTCCTTCACCTGTGCCTGGATTTCCCCAAAAGGTCTCTCACCACCTCATTTCCTATCCCCTTACAGTCACTTAAAATATCTTTCTTAATTTTTTTGCTCTTCAGTCTTTTGTTTTGATTTTTTGGTTAAAAAGACATTCAGTTTATGTAGGGCTCACCAGCACATCCAAATTATTATCACACCATAACATGCAGAGGTTTGCAAGTTGGAACATAGTGATCTTTTTCCAATTTTTATTTTTAATTCAGACTCACATTTGTAGCTGTGTTGTATTCTTATTCCCATGTTTTATAAATTTTTTTCTTCCATCATTTAGAGATGTGACTCCTATTTTCATAAACCAGGTGGGATATGTTTTGAGCTGCTGTTTTTCCTTCTGTTTGATAGTCTGAATGCCTCAAATACAGTTTCTTTTCTTCTGTAAAATTATTAAACCAAACAATTTATGGTTCAGTGCATAGAAGTAAATGTTCAGGTACTTCTTCTTTTAAAAAAACCAAAACACAAAAAAAACCCATCTGCAGCTCCTTCAGACTTTATTTCTTTGCTTCTACTTTGTATCTACCTTTACCCTACTTTTTGCCCTGAGCCTGTAATTCAAAGGGCAGCAATTCCAGTGCAGATTATACTTGATCTCAAGACAAAAATGTGTTAAAAAGCTACATGCAGCTCTAATTCACCAATGAGGACTCCAGAAGGTAAAAGTTGCTCCACCCATTGTCCAAAACCCAGTGAGAACATTTGAGAACATTTGAGAACATCAACATTCTGACATTTACACAAAGATACAAAAAGACCTTTTCTAAGTTGCTGAACAGTTTGTTATTGTTTCAAGGTCCCAGTACTGATGATAAATAAATAATCATTGTTTTCTAAACAGTATCTTTTGTCTTCATGTTTCTTCCATTGAGATCCTTGAATGTCACAATCTCTTCACTGATTAATGTGCCCTAAGTAACCTTAGTATTCAAAATCAAATTGGAAATTTTTAGACTTTCCACTCTACTCTTCCAGTGGAAAAACATTTCTCCAACACTCCTGTAATTAATGGTTTTTGTGGGGCCAAAAGTACCATAGATTTAGGGCTGAATCCATTGGCTGGTTCCAGGCACAATCTGTGGACATCTATTCATAGGAAGCCACACATTTAGGAATTTCCATGGCCCCAAAAGCTGCTTGCCCTATCTTCTCCCCACCCTCTGCTAGTCAACAACAACCTGAGCTCCCCAGGCTGGATTGTAATGCCTGTGACCATGACTCCTGGGGAACCAGCAAAGGCTGACCTGCAGAGGGGTTTCATGTGCAGGTTGAATTCTTCCTGAAATTACTAATTGTGTCTCAGACTGTAAAATGCTTCTATATGCCTTGAAACTTCTATCAAGCTACAGAACTTTGAGACCCTTCTAGCAAATTTAGCAACTAGTTCTGGAAGTAAAAATATACTTAATGTTAAGATTTTGGGTTGGCCAATGCAGCCAGGGAATTAATATCCATTTTATCGGTTGTTTCAGAGAGACCAAAAAAAAACCAACCAGAAAAGTCTAAAATACCTACAAAAATTAAAAATAATTTTATTTTAAATGGAAAAAAAATTTAACCTTTATTTCACATTTTTATGATCTGTAGGGTCAAAGGGTAGATAAAAGGTGCCATTTAGGGGCAATGATTTTTCAGCCTCTGAGGGAAGAATGGCCTATAAAGAAGGCTCAGTCTGAATGATAAGATGTAAACTCAGGCTGGGAGCAGGCAACCTACTCCTACACCTTAAGGAGTATTGAGGGAGGGAACTGCCCTGAACCCAAAGAACTGCCCTGAAGGCACAGTGCTCCTTCCTGCCAGAACTCTGGAAAAGGAGGCACTCTTTTTCCTATTTATTACCAACTCCTGCTCCACAGAGGGACGGGTTGTTCCCTTTTCTCTACTGTACTGTTGTTCCCATAGAGAGTTTTGCATTTCAAGGTGAGCAATTACTCAAGCTGAAGTTGCTAAATAGTAAATCTGCTGGTAAATCAATACAATGCAAAGACAAGTATTTTATGTAGAATGTTTTTATTATTACATTGAGATTCTCTGTTAAATTAACCTGGGCAGTCCAAGCACATTCCCAAGGAATAAATCTTTTTCTTACGTTACACACAGGAAAGGGAGGAGGGAAATAAACTCATAAAACCTTTATTTTCTATTGAGGAGATAAAGGTCTCAGTTACCAATGTGTAAGGTACAGTAACCTTACTATATATATGGGAATTATAAAATAGTAAAAATTACCTGTAATTTTTTTGTATTGATATTGTATGGTGGGTAAACTGATTGCTGAACAGTCCTGTTGTGGGCTAAGGAGCATGGCTGGGTATGGTCACCATTCATTTCTCTGAATGGTGACTGCTAGCAATTAATATTTCCTTTAGTTATTTTTCTTATTATTTTTAAAGACTTGGAGTAACTGGCTGTAAGGGATTTATGAATTGCCCTGGTTCCAGGCAGGTGGAACTGCTCCTGGCAAGTGGTGCTTCAGGGAGCCAAGAAGCAGAGCTGGAAAAGCAGTAGCACACTCTGTGCCATTTCCCCTCCATGCGTTTATAAAGGATGGTGGGGGAAGAAAACACAAACAGATCATCAGTGTTACAGCTCAGGGCTTAAGGGGCATGAGGGCTGTAGTGCAAGGCTGCTTTGTGAGAGCCTTGTGCAAGCAGAGGAGATCGAGATATTTGTGGCCCATATCTCTGTGGTTGAGGTTTTTGGTTTCCCTTGCCACGTGCCAGGCAGACGTTGAAGATGGCCAACAAAATTCTTCAGGTATAAAAGTGCACCCACAGCTATGTGAGGCTAAATGAGGACGTGCACAGACATACACACAAATACAGAAACTCCTGGGAGAAACAAGACTGACCCTGTCTTTCATAAGCCCTTTGTCCAGCTGCTAATGCCATGGTCAGACTGCCCCTAAGGTTCTGTGGTTCCACATTCCCACATGTGACTGTCAAACCCAGTGTGCTCTGACTGCTTGTGCTATTTGCTCTTTGCTGCAACAAGGTGGTGCTGGATAGACATTTTTCAGCTCCAGTCCTGGAAGCATCCCTTTAAAGGGACACGTTGGAATTAGTTCTGTTTGCTCAAGTGATGCAAAAGCAGTTAAACGTGATTCAGAACTTGGGCTGGAATCCATAGGTCTCCTCTACAGTCTCAGGGATTTGTGGTTTGGGCCTGTATCCTTAAAATATTATGCCAGCAGAGAGATAGAGAAGGATGGTATGAAAGGATGAAATAAACGTTTAGCTCTTTTCCTATGGTTCTGGAAGTAGAAGCCCCACTAATTTCAATAGAAAAACAGAGTTGGTATCACTTCTGGACAAAAATTAGGGGATTTTATTTAGAAGAGTTTGGATTTTTGATAGCTAGCCATCTGTTTGACAACATATATCTTCTTTTTCTGTCTATTTTCTGTCCATGATTCATTTGGGAGTTTATTTAAATCGGTTGCACTATTTCTACAATTTTTGCTTTTGCTGCTCCCAAATTCATAATTCGCACCACTGGATTGATAAATAGCATTTCTGCTAAGTGGTCAGATGCAATTTTTCCCTGACTGAACAATTTAGGATTCTTCTCTGTACTCAGCACTTATGTGCACACACATGCATGAACATACACAGATATACACACACATGTATACCCAAATGAATATACAATTTGCTATTTAAGAAAAAAAAACAAACAAACCAAAACAAACAAACAAACAAACAAAAAAACCCCACGAGCTACAGTACTAGATTCAGCACCAGGTATGTTTTAATGCACCTTCCTCCCTTGCCTCAGGGGGATTCTGAAGCATGAGTTTAGATGACCTACGTTCAAGTGACAGAACCAGGAAAACTGTGTCATTATTAAATTAAATAGGGCCTTTGTCTTGCCTTTGATTCCACCGTGAACAAATATATGTTCCTTTTTAAAAAAAAAAAAATTAAAAACAGCAGAAGCAAAGCCGTGTGCAAATAATGAAAGAATCATTGCAGACTGTTTGGGAGGGCAGCTCTAGGAAGCAGGGAATACGTACGTTCACAGGCATTGTTTGCTGCTGGTGTTCACAATGCCCTTTGTTTTCTGCAAATGTTATTGCAATTAAAAACTGGCTCAGCCAAATGAAGTGAATCAGAGAGTGCTTATTTACAAGAACATTTGGAATGAATAATATATGGCATAATTTCTGAAGGCTGACAGTTATGAAACTTCTTCCTTTTACAGAGGGCCTTTGCATCTATTTATAATATTCTTTTACTGGCCAGTCAAAACATGAACTTGTTTCCCTAGCTATGAAAGTAACACTCTCCAGCAGTTACGTATAAGGATGTAAGCATAAGCATAGTATACTTATTTATTGTTTATAGGAAACCCAAAGGATGAAGGTTTGTCTGGGTGTGCCCTAGACTCACTACTTTGCTTGTGTGCCTCCAAGCCAGCACAAAAATTTAATTCTCAGGACTGAACATTTTGCACCATTTAAAATGGAACTATAAAGGGGATTCCACAAGAGGGAGCTAGAAAACAAATAATCCTTCACAAAGCGGGCTATTAAACTCTTTACAGAATAAAGTGGTGGACGTGCTACATGTGTCCATTATCAACCAAAACAGGTGACTGAGTTGCTGTTGCATCTAGTCTCCCACTATGATGGCTGTTTGTTGTATGGGAACATCAAGTCGTGCTTCAGGGCTTTGTAAAGATTGACAAAGGATTGAGCCCAAATGTCCTTCTGGTGCCCCTGGGACTGAGCAGCTCTGTAGGCTGTGTAGACCATGGTCAGCACTGTCCTTTCAAAGTCTTCTTTCTTGAGGACCCTTGGGTAGGAAGAGAGCCTGCTACTCAGCCTGCGGATCTCTGTGATGCTCTTGGGGATAATCTCATTGCAGATGGTGTCAAACTCAGCAGCCTTCCTCAGTGAAGCGAGCTCCTCATCTTTGATGGAGATCCTCTGACCTTTGTCAATGTCAAGCTCAGCTAAAAGAAACTGGTACAAAATCAGAACACAGAAAGCTATTTATTTTCTCCAAGTGACTCTAGGCACAGTAAATGTGCATTAACAACATGTCCTCAGGTCTTTAGTTTATGTCAAATGGAGACAATTGCACTGGCTGGAGGTGGGGCAGACTGGAAAGTTTCTATGTGAAAATTGGACTCCTGTGTTACCTGCCTGGGAAAATTAGAGATAGGCTATGGGGAAAAGAAAAAAGGAAAAGGAAAAAGCAGATTCTCTTCTGTAGACCAAAACAGGCATGGGCTGCTGCTGGCACTCTGCTGGAGATAGCCTAGTTCTGTGTCAGAAAGCACATCAGTAGCTTCCCAGCCCATCTCCCCTCTTTGGACATCCAACCCCAGTTTCTCAGGGTGTGGAATAGACAGATTTGACCCATGCACCCTCTTCAGGTGGGCCACTTTCCTTTAGGTAACTGTATGACCAGACTGTGATTTACAGATTGCAGTCTCCACTGCTGTCAGTGGGGGGGACCTGAATTGTTTCGAAGTGAATACAGTCATGCCCTTGGGATTACATTGCAGTGACTGATACTTGTAGCCTTAATAATTTGGGACTGAGACCTAGACCAAAGAATTTAAATGTGTTGTTAATATGCAACTTTTCTGGAAATAAGTACATTTCAGTGAAAAGCCTTTTGCTCTGGTTTTCACTTTGCCTGTTGGTGAGCTAGAACCCACATTTGAGGTACAGCAGACAACTGCTGCCTGCTTAAGTGCTCAAAGAACTGAGATCGTCACATATATATATTTATATATATATGTCTGTTCTCTCCCTTCTGGTGATCTATCACACAGTCAGCAATGGGTTTACTTTTGGGGTGAGTAAAAGTGACATGAAAAGAAGATAATGGATAACCTCAGTATGGAAAGTAACCCCAGTGTGGAAAGTAACCCCAGTCTTGGTTAAGGCTTAAGGTACCATCTGCTCCCATATACTGAACCTCGTAAAGCAGGACCACATCTTTCAGTGAGTTTTGTAACACTGGGTTAAGGAAGGCAGCTGAGGACCTCTTGAATCGCTGAGCAGCTGGAAAAAGCATAGCTGGAAAACAATAATAGAAAAGAGATGTTTTATCAGGTGCCAAACACTAAAAAGAGGAAGCACTTTTCAATAGAGGAGTCAACCAAAGAACTGCCTGTTGCAAAGACTTACTGTATAGTATGATTTCTCACTGTAAATAAAATGTATGGCATGGACTGCTTTGAATCTAATCTACTAGGGATGGAGGTTAGCTGTTTGTCCTATATCTATACGGTGTCTAACACAGGATGGTTTACTGTCCAAGCCTGGGACTCTGAGTTGCAGCCTCAGAGGTGAAAGGAATAATGATAAATACAACATAAACATTATCTGAAATACATGTCCTTTTCCTGGATGTGCAAGGGGAAATCAATACTGACACTCAAAAAAGCCTATTTTCTTCAGCCCATTCTCCTTCTGAGACTCTACATTTCTCTGGGTTTCAGTTGTCTAAAAATTGTCCTTCCTTATTTAATACTGAAAGCTCCACCAGAGAATAATCAGAGAATAATCACCTCATCTGTCCTGGACATTTAAATTTGGAAGGAGTGATTCACCCAGATGTCTGTGTCTATTCACTGAACCTCTTACCAGCTTAGACAAGACAGCTACATTCAATAAGGTGAATCCCAGCTTATTATGACTTTAATACTTCACAGAGTTCTGTTGCTAGAAACAACAGTCTGCTATGATCAGGTATTTATTTATTCACCATTATGAAGTGTACTACAGATATTGTCTCAGGGAAATGAGACAGAAAACATATGCATAGTCCCTGAAATCAGCACCCCAGTGAAGTACAGCTTTTGTGGAATCAATGACCTGTACAGCCTGGAGTACAGAAAACATCTGATGCTACATTAGGGATGACCTAAATGCTTTGAGTTACTAACCAGGTTGCTAACCATGTAACCAAGTGCTATTAAATGGTCTAAGCTCTTTCCTTTCAGAGCAGAGGGGGAAAACTCTGTTTTGTTTAATGCTGTGTGTATTTTATTTAGATGTTGATGTTTAGGCAATCATAATTTGAATTTGTTCGATTTTTTTCTAATACTTAATAATAGGAAAGGCTTTTTCAAATTTTTGCCTATGTGACTATTAGTATGTTTTCCCATAAACTTCATGTCTCCACTTTAGCTCTTGTTCACCAATAGATAAATTTGGAAGCTAGTCCAAGACAAAAGGAAACACCCCCCCCCACTTTTGAAATGCATTATCATTCCCTCCTCAAAAATTTTATTTCTACAATTATGAGTAACATCTAATAGAACATGCAGTTTCCCTTGAATTTCTGAAAAGTTTCATCCGGCCCTTCCTCTACCAGATTTTTTTTCTATGAAATATTTTTTCTAGATCAATTTAGTCCCATTTTGCCAAAGTTCTTGTGATGGATTTTGCATGCTGCTTGTAGAAAACCTGAACATCATTTAAAACTCTCTGCTGGGCATGAAAAGGAAAGCTGGAGCAGCTATAATTATTTTATGGAAAAGTTATCCCTGCTCCGTGACTACATGGCTTGTCAGACACTTTGCCTCTTTGGTTACCCAAGCAGATCACAAATATGCAGTTCCTTCTAGATTATGCATTTTGATAGGACACCTACAGAGCTGGTTGCTTCCTATTCGATCCAAATGAGTTTAGTTTAAAACTTATTTACGGTGACTGAATAGTATGTGCAGGGTATGTGACTAAAAGCCTGAAGGAATGAATGCACCAAGAGAATGAACGGAGACAGAAAGGACTTGGTCTCTGCAGTAGCCTTTCCCCAGCCAGCAGGATGCCTTTACCATCCTGTCGTCTGGCCCAGCCGAGGAAGGGTTGGGTTTGGGAAAGGTCACAAGCTGCCTGCAGGCTTTGCTCTGTGAGAGCGTTTGCCTGACTGGTCACTGGGGCTATGCCCGCCTGCTGCTGCTGCTGCTCCATCTCTCATGTTTACCCCTCTTGCTCAGAGCTTTGCTGAGACACGCTGGAGCTGCTCCATCTTGACAACTCATGAAAGCAATTGAGTGCATGTGAAGCACTTGAAACTTCAAGCACTAATTGCTGAGTAATTAAAACTTGTATTACCGGGCAATTAAAACTCTAATTACTAAGCAGCTGGAAGATATCCAGTCCATAATGATGACTATTCATTTTTATCTCTTTTAGATGCCCTTTCAGTGAAAACAGATTCAGAGTACAGAGTACCTCTACATATGCAGATGGTTTACATCTCAAATATCCTCTGAGCCATGAAAAAAGTGCCTGTGGCATCTTCCTTCAGTGCTGTTGTGATTATTGTCATCACACTGATTGCTTTTAAATTTCAGTCCAAGCACAGATTCCCACCATGGAGCTGAGCTGGGATTTACCAGATTCAGTCCATCATTGCTCACCCAGAAAAGCCTCAGTGAAGGACTCCCACAAAAATGAATGCCATATTATTGATTTAGTACCGACTCACTTGCTGAATCACAGGTAGTGCCTTAGAAAGCACCAAGGTTTTTCTACCCCACTGTTCCCAGGATAACATGGATTAGGTTAAGAGATCCAAAGGGATAAGAGCTTGAGCTTCTCTATTGTGAGAAAGGGCTCAGAATCATGCCATCCTCTGTAGGGACCAGGCTAGCACTGGCTCCCTCATCTCATTATCTTGTTCCCAAAACATATTAAACTTTGTTACAGTTCTTATAGACACCACTCAGAAAGTCTTTCAGAGCTCATTTATATTTGTCATGGTAATCTGATTTTCCTGATCTGCATTTTATTTCTCTCTCTTCCTGCACAGTAGTCAAATCCTTCCACCGTCACCCCCTCCATAATAATCTCCATGAATTCATAAGTACTTCAAAAACTGTATGAACATTTAGAGCAAGCACTCACTGACTTAACACACATGTAAGTTAAGCATAAAAGCTGAGAAACAGAAAAATTTGCAGTCAGTTTCTCCTTTTAGTGATTACAAATTCCATTTGAGACATCTCTGCTGACTTTTACATTTTCTTGCATTTATTTCGATCTCTGACATGAGTTGTCTGGGCAGCAGCAAAGAACAGCAGGGGAGTATTATTGTATTTACCAAATCTTTACTATTTTCTTCCCCAAGGGAGTTCTCTATGACGCTATCAAACAATTATTTCATGGGAAGATGCAGAGTAATGTGTATCATTTTATGTTGATGTTGCAGACAATTTCTTTCAATGGCAGTAGCCATGAACATCTAAGAAGCTGAGATTCCTAATTAACATTGATAGAGAAAGCCCAACCCAGTGATCTTTGAAGTCAGTGGAGGGTCTCCTATTGATTTATTGTTTATACTTCTTTTACAAATGTGTCAAGTCATCTCCAATGTAGATGCTTCCATCAGGGCTGATCAGTCACGTAACAAAAAGCTTACGATTCACAGACATGAGGTAGAAAAAGTAAGATTTTTACTATCCTTACTGAAAATATTTTTTATTCTATATCTGCGTACTGTCGGGCTCATCCTCTTCCAAATCGCTCCTTCAGTGGGGCCTTGAGAGTTGTCTCTGATCTGACCTTCCCTTGCTGTCCACTGAGGCCTCAGGGCTGGAGGTAGATGAGAGAGAGCAGTGTGCCTGAGGGCAACCACCCACTCCAAGCCTACCTGCCTGACCTGTAATGGCCTCATCCTGTGCCTTGGAGTGCAGCACTGTCTCTGCCTGAGGATGTTGGGCAGCTCACAAGTCTAGTCCTAAGGGTAGTTAAAAGTACCTGTCAAACTATGGCTCAGAAGCTCCTGTTTTCTGAACCGCTTATTGCAGGAGCCTGTCCAGTCTCCTACAGCTCTGTTGACTCAATTCCACTCTCCTTCAAGACTATCCATGTTTTTTAAACAAAAGCTCCAGCCACATTTCCCAACTTGTTGACTTGCTTCTAACTATTAAGATAGAGCATCTATATGGTTTAAATATAACATCACCTTTGAGGCTGACAGTAGCTTTATTTTAGAGATGTTTTCATCTTTCTTAAGAACTCTGCCAGACTTTTCTGGATGTCATTAGCCATGTGGTAAACATTTGTGATCCTCTCCCAGGTTTCCCACGCAGTTTCATTGGTGAGAGTACAGATGTTTAGTTTTGCTTTCCAGTTCATGCACCTGCTCATGATTTCCCAGTTACTGCCTGTGATGTGTTTGCTCAATAAGTACAAAGCATAACTGCAGGACTGCTCAGTTATTTGTGCATCATCAGTGCCCTTTTCTTCCCCTGTGAAAAGGTACGAAGGCTTTGAAAAAGTATGAAGAGTGAATTGGGCCCTCTGCAGACCATTTCTCCAAAGCTCATACAGCTCCCTGGGGCTCTCGGACATGAACACAGTTTAATTTGGGTTATGACTCAGCAAGAACTTTTTTGATTGCCATGAGGGGCATGGAAAAGGGCTATCTCATTGCTTCAGAGGGACCCCTTTCATGAAGGACAAAAAGAGCAGAGGAACAAGAAGGACTTGTAGACCAAAACTTCTGATTCCAAGCAAAAAAAATGAGAGTCCTTTGTTGGCATAGGGAAGGGCAGTGGTTGACGTGGAGTTGTCCTATAAGCCACATTCTGTCAGCAGGCTGCAGTTGCAGCTCATATCTTAGATTACTTAGGCTTGACTCTAAAGAAACTTATGAAAAAAATTTCTTTTGTCATCACTGGCTTTTCTGGAACTGCCCCCTTTTTCTGGGAGTGCAAGAAGGGAGTGGCCCCACAAGCAGCAGCAGTTCCTGTTCAGTGATGGACCTAAAAAGGATCAGTGATCTCTGAAACTCCTTTATGTGTTCTCCATCAGTTGTTACAGGAATTAAGAGGGGCCTGCAAAACCATGTCCTCATAGACCACCACAACTGACTTTTTACTACAAGCTCCCAACCACCTCTTAGAAGTGAGAAATTGCTACAAGCTTAGCAGTACATCCAGCTTGGTCCACCACAGCAAAAGGCTTCCTTTCCCGCTCAAAGCTTCTGAAGACAGGAGTCCTTGACCTCAATAGAAAGAAGCTAGTGCATCCCAAATTATAATAGCAGCAATTTCTCCCTATTTGGCTTTATCTCTTTGGTAAAGCAGGGAATAAAAGTGTTTACTTTCAGTGCTGTGAGTGTATTTATGCATGGAAACAAATATGCATGCTTGCCCTAAATGAAAGGAAAACATAAACATTACAGGTTATTGTTCATGAAGGCATGGTAAGATATGCAAAATATTTTAGTATAAATTCATTGTCTATTGTTGTTTTGTTCTGCCCCATAACAAGCCCAGAAAAACAGAGCATTTGAATTATACTCCAGTGGTGTGATTTTTTTTTTCCTTATCCTAAACATCACATGTCTAGAAAAGCAAATACAAAAGAGTCAAAAAATCCATCTCCTGGGCCATATGCACAACCATTTTAAGCTTGATGCTGGTCGGCCTAAAGCATATCCTGGTTCTACTAATGAGCTGAAAATTTTCCTTGTGTCACGACATTTTTCTCTAATCTGCCTGGAATTTGCACTAAACTGATCTCAGGACACACAGAGGCTCTTGTCAAGAGAAAACATTTGTTGATGACTTGGTGACAGATTTTCTCACTAGCACTGACTTCTTTGAAAGATGAAGATGATTCAAGGTGAATTCAAGTTTTTACCAAAGAAAACAAACTCAACACTGTCCACAAAGTGATTGTATAAGCAGACACAGCAGCCGCTATAATTAATGCCATGCAAAAATTATGAGTGATCCAGGCTGGCTGAAGCTATTTTGCTGCAGAAACTGCTGGGCAGTTCCTAGGAGTCATTGTTGGTCTGGATCTTACGGCAAATGCCTGAAATGCTCAAAGGGATTCTTTACTGTGTGGGTGGCTGTGCACTGGAACAGATTGCTTAGAGAGGTTGTGGAATCTCCCTCACTGGAGATATTTAAGAACCTTCTGGATGCAAGTCTGTGCAATGTGTTCTCAGATGACCCTTCTTAAGCAAGGAGGTTGGTGGTCCCTTCCAACCTGGCCCACTGTGGGATTCTGTGATTCTGTAACACTGTACAGAAAATGTTGTTTGGAACTCTCCTTGACCTCACACCACAGAAGAGAAGAGGACATGAGTGTTAAATTTTTCATACGCCCGAAAAAAATCTTTTGTTTCATGTTCTTCTTTGATAACCTTGCTTCTGAGGGCTTACATACAGACCAGAAGTGTATTTTATACATAAGGGGTTTTATTTCTGTCAGATGACTCTTTGGTGGGTCTGTGCTGAGTTGCTTCATTGCTAGATCAACTCACTATTCCCTATCTACTGCCTCAGGCTAACTGGGAAATACCTGTTTTTACCATTCTGCAGTGGTACCAGAGCATCACTTTCTCCAGGGTGAAGGGATGTTGACCTACGAAAGGTGTGTGGTGGGCAGTGAAAGTAGTAATGCAGATCACAAAAAGGACCCTATTATGAAATGATAATGTGTTTTATGCATTTTCCTTGCCCTGCACTTGTCTCCTCCCCAGGAGGGTGCATCTTCACCATCTGCAATGTGTTTGTACTGTCCTGGGCCTGCAACTCTCACCAGGGCAGAACAAGTTTTTGCTTTTCTGTATCAAAACCACTATATTTAGAAATGATTGAACAAACTTTGCCCTATCATGGGGGAAATTGGAACAGTGAGAAGCTGAAGGAAGAATAAGAGGAATAAATAGGAGAAACACACACAAAAGCCTAGAAAGGCAAGGAAAAATACTGCAGTGTGATAGCCTGGCATCTGAAACTTGTATCTGGAATTGCAGTTACTCACATAAATCACTCCCATGACAACAAGTGCAGTGCAAAGACTTGTGCCTTCCAACTTTAATACATTTAAATCTCCATTATTGGGAGATTAAATCCCAATGCCCCTTAGGAGAACACAGCAGCGAGATGGAGAAAACGTTTTAATTACAAACCAGCATGAACTAGCACATGTTTAAAAGTAGCTACCAAGAGAATTTGCCCCCTTTTACTTTCAGCTTCATATCCTCGCTATCTTAGCTCCTAAGACTAAACTTATAGTGACAATGGCCTCTTTTTATTCCTCACTGCTGGCTAAAAGGGCAAATAGACATTAGTGTCTTCTTTAGTTATTAAAAAAAATGTTTAAAAGAAAAATAAAGCTCTGTCTTGAAAATTTAAGTTTTGTCAATAAGGATGTAGGAAGTAGATCTCCCTATAAAACTTGGCAGCAAGTAATACTGTTCTTGGAAAAAAAATCAGTTTTAAACATTTAGAACTAATAGCATATTGTATTCAATTCCACAGTGCAATATATAATCAATTTCTTCAAAGTAAGTTAGTTTTTACTATTTATCTCCTTTTTAAGAAATACACATATTCTGAAAGTGTCTCAGTTGCATAAGACAGAATCCACTCCAACATACACTTCTGACTTCATAAATGTCCTGACATGTGTGAGATTAGATTAATGTGCAACAGACTTTCCATATAAAAAACTAGAGTGGTAATAACTTTTCTAGTTACTTGGTACAAGTAGAAATGTAAAGGTGTATTAGAAAGACCAAAAACCCCATATGTTTACAGAAATGGATATTATTAGAGATGAAAATGGTGTACTTGAGCCTGTGTTTATGAGAGACAGAGGGTATTTTCATTTATGATTTAAGTAAAATGGTTTCAAAGATATTACTAGCATCAACTAACTAAAATGGTCTTAGAATTTATTCCCTCAAACAGAATTTCCATTATGCAGCATTTTCACCTGTTCCCAGCCTAGAGCAATGTATACTGTGTTATTTATTCTTCCCTTGGTCATAAGGAGAAGTCTCTACCTGGAATTATTTATGCATATAAAAAAATGTTCCAGTTAGCCGGGAGAGGCCTTTAACATGCTGAAGTAAAGTTGCTGCAGAAGGTGTGGAAAGAAAAAATGCATACAGAGAAACTGAAGGAAAGAAAGAGTAAGTGAAATATATAGTTGCCCTTCAGTTTGCTGCCACATTACCATAAACTGGGGATAGACTATGACGAAAATTGTAAGAGTGAAAAGCAGCAATAAAGAAAGGAAATATCAACTCTGTTCCACAGGTTTAACACATAGGCTATAAATAATTTCAGTAACCCAGTACATTTCAGGCGGAGTTGGGAAACGGACCAGTGCTTTATATCCCTGTCTTCATTGCAGAGCCACCTCTCCTTCCCTACCTGTGTTGCTCACAACAGCCCTCACTAAAGGGGAAGGCACAAAGCAGTCTTAATTAGACACATTTGAAATCTTTTTGTACAAATGTACAAGTGAAGGGATATAACAATGATTCAATCTACTTCCATTTCTCCCAGGAAGCAGCAGAGAAGGGAGAGAGTGAGTGAAGGAAGGAATTACAGTGGTGTGCTTGTGTTTTGGTTCTGAGCTGTGGGAAAGGGCCCTAGGAGCAGAGTGAAGTGGATGACTCTACTGTTGAACAGTGGAGCAAGTGCAATGACAAACATAGCTCTGCTTCATGGGAAAAGACAGAGCTACAGCAGCTCCAAGAGGTTTCTGCATTGTGCTATTGCTGCTCTGACAGGAAAGCCCTTCAAAACCAAATCACTCTCCAGTTATCTGCCCTTTTTATATTAGCAACACAGATCCCAAAGTACCAGGTTTGTGCCTTGAATTACCTTCAAGGTCCATATTTCCTCAGAGCAGAGTCACTGAGCACAGAGAAGAGGTGTCCAGTAGTTAGGAGGGGTTGTGTTTCCTGGCAGAGAGAGGTGATTGCATAGCTAGGGTTTTGCTGACTCTGACCTAATCACAGCTGTAGCTGCAAGGGGCAGTCCAGCACGCCTGCCTGCAGGGAGGCTTTCCCCCCTTCCCTTAGTGCTGACTTGCTTTGTGTGGCCATACAGCGAGCTAAGCCAGGAATCTGTCTGGTCATTAATGCGGGGAAAAAGCAAACCAAAAAAAGAGTGGTAGATTTTAGCAGCCTCACTTCATATCACATCTGTGATGCCAGCAGCACTTTTACATGTGAGAAACTCACAGTGCAAGTGTGGTCTGACTGTTCTTAGCATACCTGGTGATGATTCCAGTTCTCGGATGACATAGGGATAAAAACCAGCCATGGTTAGGAAAAGCAGAAGACCTTTCTCCTACCTACAAGTCCTTTATCTAACCACCAGGCTCAAAAGCTCCTTTCTGTGAATGGCCACCTCAACTAGAGTAGTCATTGCTTCTGCCAGCAGTGAGGGTCAGCTGCAGGACACCAGCAGCCAAACACTTCTTTCCCTTCTGCCATTACATCCCACCGAACTTTTACCAGAATACATTCAACTGGCACAAGGAATATGTAAGATTTATTCCCAGACTGGGTGGTGAGAAAGGAATCAAAGATCTAGTTTGAACACACTTATCTGAGAGCAGTAGGAAATTTATTTCATTACCACATGACAGCTCAGAAATGATGGGGACCCATTAAGACATCTATGAATGGTTTCAATTAGCAAGTGTCTGACGGTGCATCTAGGAGCAGCCATTGAACTGAGAGCTGACTATTATTATTTTACTCATGTATAAAGTGCTCACCCACATATAGTAGCACATACACAAAACAGCAAGATATCCCTCATACTCACTAAATATGAATATCACAGCTCAAAACTGAGGAGGAATAAACATTATATTGACCATTTAATTTTCCTTCCCATCTAGAAACAACCAGAAATGTCTTCTCTTTTTCTTCAAATCCCTATCCAAGGTGAAATAAATCCCAGTTTTATGCTTCCTCTCCTCTGGGATTTCACTTGTTCTTCAAAAGCAGGGAAACCCCAGCTGTGTTTCCAGCTGTTCATTGAGTTCCAAATGTCAGTGCACCTGCAGCCGGTTTTCTTAATAACATGAATATGTGTTAAATGAGGAAGTATATAAATCAGCCTTACCCAGTAAACAAAAAGTATAGGGATACTTGGTCCTTTTTGCGAGGAAGTGTGTTACTTTTGGAAGCAATACCTTTTCAAAACCTTGTATGATTTCTAGTAGTCATGATAAAGAAGCCTGAGAAAGTGACTGAGAGCTGAAGGTGGATTCAGATATGTCTCTGAACTGGGCTGGTACAGCTGCTTTACCACCTAAGCAGAACATAAAGGGTGGAAACATTTCCATCCCTGGGTGAGAATCAGGGGAACCACATGGTTCTCCTGGAGAGGTGAGTGAAGATCAGCATGAGAAGGCATGTGTTCTGTCAAGAAAATACTTGCATGAATGGCTGGGCCCTATTATGGTAATTTCTCTACATCTCTAAGAAAATAATACTAAAATATTAATGGAACTCAAATATAACCATCCACAGAATCCAATCAGTGGATTTCAATGTGTGCAGATGCAATGGTGGGCCAAGACAGCCTTTGTGATATTGCCATAAACATAGCAAAGAAATATGAAGGGTGAATGGTAAAATGGATTATATTTATAGCTCATTCCCTGCTCCACACAAACACATATGGGATTTCCATTTTACAAAGCTGACATTTTTCCACTGTTCATTATTTCATACTCTTCTAAAACCTGACTATTCCTAGATCTTCCGGGTTTCACAATCTGCTGAAATAAAGCTGAAACTGACGTACAACTGGATTCACCATTAAATGCAGAGAGCCTTGCCAAAACTTTGAATGTCGTGAATTGCTAAAGGCTGCTGGACACTGTAGATGAGGTCCTCAGATGACCTGAGCTGGCACCAGCAGCCCTGTGATGCTGCTCTGCAGGCAGCCAGGTCACAGAGAGCCCTGTGCTGTGAAAGCAGCACGCCTGGGATAACAGGAAGAAAAGAAAGTTAGATTCAGGGTGACAGAAATCTTACAGCTAACAAAATAACTGAAATATCCTGTTTTCTGAGATCCGAAGGGCACAAAATGCTGACAACTTTTCCTGAAACTGATGGAAATTTAAAACTCAACCTCTTTTACTGCTGCAGTTCCTGCCTCTACAGGTGCCATCTCTCAGTGGCTCCCAGCCCAAGAGGACCCTGCCAATTTGTCCCATGTACTTGATTCTGTGCTTTTCTTCCTTAGCATACTTTCTCTTCTTCTAGAGCCATTTGAGCTGAACTTGTGAAACCGAGTTTAGCTTACAGGAAAATAGTCTGAGTAAATGTTTAAGGAAAAATGTTAGCGACCTCATGCTCTAAACTTAGGAAGAATAAATTTGGAGAAGGGGAGGAAGGCTTGATTTCCAGTGAAATCCTTTAGCATGTTATTGACTGAAACCAGCTGAGGAGTTCATTCTTTGATTTAACTCCTCTTTGCGTGACGATTGGTAAAGAACATGTTATTACTGTGGAAAAGCACTTTAGATAAGATGCTGTAATAGTCATTGTAAATTTTATCCTGTTTTTTTATAGATTTTGGCTTTTTTCTTACTAATCCAAACACTCTGAAGTTTGCATACTAAAATGGGCATATTTAGAAAGTTTTTGCCAGCACGTGTACACTCCATGGGTTGTCAGTATAGGCTGCTAGAGAAAATTTTTTTGGTCAGTCTGATGTCTGTTGTGTTGTGCCTACAGAAGCACTCCTTGCAAAAACTGGACTTCATCATGGGAAAATTCTGCACGACAGATCTTCCTTAGCTTGTTGGTGATGATGGCATCCTGGGTAAGCTTATAGAAATCACCTGGTTATGAATGTTGTTGATATTCATCTTACATCATCCTCATATGACTTCCTTTTGTCATATTAGGGTAATCATTGTCTGAGATACTGGAACACAATAATATAACAAACCTAATCATTTTTAGGGGTAGATTGATGTTTAGCACCGCCACAAAATAAGGCAAGGGACTAATTATCTCCTAATTTATACTTCTAAATGCTAAGTAATCTTTAAGTTCTGTTTTGACCTCTGAGTGCTGAGGATTAAGGATGAAGCAGAATGCAAACTAGCTTGTCATGGCTGAGTTCCTTGGATTACTAGCTGCTAACCATGGCATTGGCTTACAGAGACAGGCTGGTGTGAGTGCTCTAATTTGTTGCGAGAGGGACACTCAGAAGGTGATTTATAACTTTGTCTAAATAATGCATGCACTACTTTGTCAGCAAAAGCACCCAAGGGGAAATGCACTGGGCTTTGAAAACAAGCAAACTCACAGTAGGTTCAAGTAGTTGCTTCCAGCTGAATTGCAATGAGAAGGACTCAGTGAGAAGGGGGTGCTCTGGTCCATTCTGGGGTTCAGCAGCATTCAGAGGCATCGGGGTGATACATTTGCTTCTCTGACAGCTTGCATCTTTGTTGGCAGCATGAATTCAACCAGGAGGGAAAAGCTCCTGGGAGATATCATAGATAGGTGTGAAAATCCAACTGGACACGATACACATTTCTATCCTTGAACATGTAAATAGAAAGGGAGGGGTATGGAGTATTTAAGACATGTGACAAGTTGGTTCCATTTCCCTCGCTGCCAAACTTGTGCAAGGAGAAACTGAGCGCTTTGCCTCGATGGTGATATTTTACTTAAGAGTCCCCATATGTTCCTTTGGAGAATATAAGTGCACTTTGTTCAGCTTTGGTGTTCACTTTGGCTGGACCACACTGGCTGTGAGCAGCATGCACAGAGATTAGGGCTGACATAACTGGGTGTGTGCTGGATGGATGATCTCTGGCACATGCAGTTAGTCATTCAGGGTTTGAAGGGCATCCAGAAATTCACAGCAGCCTGCTCTCTAAATGCAATTTATGGTTAGTAAAGGAGTGTCTTTCTAGGGAAATACAATTTCTTACGGTTTCCCTTATGCTTAACTATGTAACAGGCAGACCGTTTGAAGACAAACTTCATCAGCTGGAGCCCACAGCATTTCCCTGCTGTGAGCGTGGGAACTAGAGCACCATGGCAAGAGTAGTCCCCAGTCTGTGTGGCTGCCAGCTTGTGACTGCCCCGTCTTTCTCAGCCCCATTGCTAAACATGTGAATCCCGCTCTCTGCATTCCTGAAGGATTTCCTCCATTCTCAGCATGCAGCATCGCCCAGGCCTCAGCCAAGCGTCTGCTGCCTTCCCTCTGTGCTGTAGGACTGGTTTTAGGGAGAGAAGGGGCACAGTGAGGAACAGTGACCTGGTGTAATAAGGCAGGAAGGTTAGATAACAGCTAAAAACTCCAAACTTAAGTCTGAAAGCAGGTATTGGCAGGTTTTGATGGCTGACAGGGGACACCTGATATCTGTAGTCTGTTCATCAAAACTGGGATCCTCTGAGCTGAGCTCAGACACCTTCCTGCCCATGCACTCCACTCTGGCTTCTCCCAGGCATCCCCTGTGTAAACAGGGCCACTTCATCCTCCTCCTTCTGCTGGAAGTCACATAGCAGTCACACAGTGCCCTTTGCCGCTTGGGACTAACTGGGTCTGACTGTATCTGATTTTTGTTGATTTTATCTGATTCCTGTTATGGGAAAGCCCAGCGTGGAAAAGTCTTTGGATACGTTTCTATCCTCATATCTTTGTTAGGACACAACGGAGTTTTACATTAGCTAAGTATGTGGAAAGGTAGGTCAGCCCCTTTGAACTCTATTTATTGAAAACCCTGGTGGTAGAAAGCAACAGAACAAGCAGTGTATACATTTATATCAATAGACTGATTACCTTCCAAAACTTTCTGCCAAATTGGCACAGCAATCCAGAAAACCAGAAGTTGCTGCAACTATGACAAATGAATGGTTTCACTCAACACATGCTGTACTATATTAAACACAAGCAGTGTTTGACTGGAAATGGAGTTTGTTCAGTGCCAAGCCATGAATAATTGCAGCAAATAAAAAATGAAGCATATCTTAAGTGTCATTTATTTTAAAAGGGGGCTTCAGACACGAACAGTTCCCTCAGACATAAAATCTGTGTTTAATAAATAAACTAAATAAACACTTACTTTGTGTTTCTTCAAAACCAGGCAAAAACAAAAATGTAATATGGCTGTGAGCATTATGAAAACCAGGGAGGAAACTGAGCGCTTTCAGAACTTGTTCCATTCCTCCACGGACTGATAAGGAGAAACATGGACTTGTGCAGCTGTGGCACTGTTTACTATGACTGATGTAAATGGGAAATGCTGCAGCCCCATAGTCCTGTAAAACAGCAAGATTCTTGCAGCTCCTGTGAAATAAAACAGGCTATTTCTTGGGCAGTGGCAAGAGTTGTTTTGCATACCCATAGAGTTTAGAAGATCAAAGGGAGGGGAGGAAAAGAAGAGGTCTTGACATCCTGATGATTCAGTAGCAGTAGCTTTAACTTTATAACGTGACTGGAGGTGAATTGCCTAGATTGCTGTGCCTCAGTATCCTGGTGGGCTGAGAGGCTGGTGGGGACCAGAAGCAAACTTAAGTTCTGCTTACATGAGAAAAAGGCAGCGGCAGCTCTAAAAAAAAGCAACCACTCCATGAGCCTGAGAGGCAGATGAAGACCAGCTGTGACAGATGGGCATCTACTGAAGGGTGGGTTCAAATGGGGATGCATACTGTGCTGACAAGGGAGCAAATGCTACCCTAATTTAGAAGGTATGTGTGGTTTAATATTTCCCATCCACGTTTATCGCATTTTCTCTCTCTCCACACTTTCTTTCTCTTCCTTCTTTCTGTCATTCATGCTACTTTCTTCCATTTGCCATTTTTACCTCCAGCTTTTTCTCTACCCTTTCTTGGCATCTCTGTCTTTTGCCTTTCCCTCTGTCTCTCTCTTTGCTGCTTAAATTATCCTTGCCAGATAAGAAAGTCTGTATTCTTTCCAAGACAGAGAAGAGATTAGAAGCATCCACTCCTTTTGTGGCATGCCATTGCCTGCCAAACAGACAGAGATCAAATCCTGATGTTCTGGCTTGGAGCAGATATCCACATCCAATCCAGTGCAGTTTACTCTCTTTGCAATTAGGCAAAACCTAACTAACTGAAATGTTCTGCTTCCCCAGTGCCATGCCAGGTGTTGGATGGGTCTGCAGACATCACAGGAGGCTTTTGGGTCTCCAACATGAGACTGCAGAGCAACATCACCCTTCCGTTGTCCCATTTCTTCCTAAATAACCTCTGACCTTTGAACAACTTGTTTTTCCCTTTCTCAGCAACTTTTTTTCAGCTACCCACCTGGCTCCTCCCAAGCAGAGAGAGACTCAGTGGTTTGGAGCCTGGCTCCTGGCTGGTGACCTGTTTCCCTGTGGCTTGGGAGGAATTTCCAGAGGACGAGCGGTATGCGTGCCGCTCTCAGGGGAACTGGGAGACTGCCAAACCTAACCAGCAAACTGGGCCAGGAAAGGCCCCACATACGCTTTCACCAGAGGAAAGGAATGTTTGTGGAAACTGGGAGTAGTGGAGCTTATTTAACTCTGCTTCTCTCCTCACATTCTTCTTAGTCTCGAGCCCAGCACCGAGCTCATGCTGCCATAAGCACTGTGATAGCAAGACAAGGGTAGACTGGTTATTGCTGCAGCCTGGAGCACCTCTGGAAGGATAAAAAGAATTACTGGCTGAGGGTTGGTCACTAAGTAGGCAAGGTAGCCCCACAACTTGTGGTGCGGAGTCGGGCTAGTTTAGTGTCTCTGAATGAGCAAATATGCTGTGGGGGATATATCATAGAGCTGTCATAGCAACAGCCAAATTGAACAGGATTTTGGTATCATGAGAGACACAAGGACAATAGAGACATACAGGATCCCTTCCTTAGCTTTCTTTCCTTCTGTGGGAGAAAAGAATCCCACAGATGATGGTCCCCTTGGGGATTTTTGTGTTAAATAACAAGTGTTATTTGCAGCATATCCTCAAGCTACTTTTTCTTTTCATGATGTTTTGATATATTTTCCCCTCTGCTTCGCTGCATCAGCTATCTGTATAGACAACCAGCATCAGCTTCACCCATGCCAGTGCCATTTTGCTGAAAAGCCCTTTAGCCAACAAATAACTTGTTTGGGCTGAAAGTTTTTAACAATTGGGGTTACCACAGGAAACCAAAATCCAGATAATGAATGAGATTGTGGCCTCACTCCTGAGGGCAGAAAAGCTCCTATGGACTTTTGCCATGCTGGTTTGAACACTTAAGTGCTTCTAAAGTTAAAGGAAGGAAAAGGTTGGTTTGCCCATTTCAAACCAAGACACTCTCACAGCTCCCTGTTTTGCTGCAGGCAGGTCCACAAACCCAGTTGCCTTCTCTTCAGTTTGGATGGAGTCAGTTCCCCTCAGCAGAGCCACCAAGGCGCAGAGGGAGAGTTTCACAGTTCAAACTGGGTGCAGGCTGTGCCTGAGGACAAGCACCAGTGTTTGCCTCCAGCACCCCAGGCTGGCCTTATGGGTCCTGCCCTGCCTTGAACCTGAGCACAGGCACTGCGTGCAAAGTTAATTGCTGCAACACTCAGTGCTTTACCTCAGCAATTTACATCTTGCCTGTCACTATTTGGGTAATCAGAGCCTCTGCAGCCTGATGATGTTCATTAAGACCTGTTGACTTTCCTTTCAATTAGATTGCACCATTCACTGCTTCTCACAGGATTTCTTTCTGCGTGAGAAGTCATTACACTCCTGCTGAATTTGGCACAATCTACTCCGAGAAAAGCACTTTATGCTTCAGAAACAGAATTAAAAAAAAAAAAAAAAAATCACAAGTATTAACAATACACAGGACTACATGCACACAGTCATCCTGAAGAGATCTGGGGCAAGTGATTTAATTACTCCATGCTTCACAATTGAAAAGGGATGCTAACATTTTCTCTCCTTAATTACTCTGAAATTACACTAAAAGTTCTTTGGAAAAGGAAAGATTATTTTCTGTTCTGTTTGTTTGCATAATTCCAGGTACTAGTGAGGTCTCTGGGCCCAACAGTTGAGTATAAGATAATCAGGAAGGGACTCACAGTCTGTGAATGAGTACATGAGTTATTTCATTCATCACAGAGCTGATTTGCCTTTGGAAGAAAACACTGGCTGCTCGGTATGCATTAACAGCAGTGAGGCAGTTGTTAAAGGAAAGGCGAAGGAAGCTGTTTCCATGTGGAAGTGTAAGGAGGGATTTGAATGGCAGGAGGTTCTTCTGAGCTGGACTTTAGATGGGACGTGAGGACCTTTGTGCGAACTAATCCAGATTCCATGACAGTTCAATACCTGGAACCAAGGTAAATAGATGTGACCTTACAGCATACAAGAATCCTAAAAAAAAGTTACCAAAGTGGCAGCAAATGTTTTACTGACTTTACTCTCAGTACGGGGATGGAACTGGGATCACTGAGAAGTTTCTACTGGCATCACTTTCAGCAAATAATTCTCATTTAGCCTAGTACATATCAAAGAGAAAACAGCTTTACCTCATGTGTTTTCCTCTTGTTGCTTATCCAGATTTCCTCAAAATTGTCTAGTTCCTCTCTCTTTTTAAATTTTGATTCTGCCAACCAGTTTATGACTGTATGAGCTGAAAGCTTTAGCCATTTTTTCACTGCTTCCTGTGGTGAATAAAGCCTCAGAATCACTTAGATCCTTCCTTCCTAACAGCATGACTGCTTTTATAGAGTACAATATCCATCTATGATCTAAACTAAAGTGTGGAAACTTTCATAATCTATCCTCCCTCTGATCTCATCACAGTTTAGCATCATTGCCCTCTAAGAGATTAGAAGCTTTGATTTATGTTTTTTAGGTATCCTTTGTATGTCTTTCAGGTATCCACTGTGAATTCTGATTCAGGGATCATCCTCCATGCAGGTTAAATTAACTAATCCTGCCCCTAAAGAAGTATTTGAGGAATCAGGACATGCTATAAAGGGCTTTGGTTACAGTCACAACCCTACCCTTTTGGACATTTATCCTACAGAGATTAAATCCGTTCAGAGACTTTTATTCCAGCTACCTTTTGCACCACCAAGCAGCTTTACTAGGCACTAATAACTAATCCATTTTCAGGCCTTTCTTCAGTCTCTTCCCTGCTCCTCCTCCAATATTGCTTTGTTTGATATTTCCAGATTGTCCCAACAGCTGATGCCCAAGAGATCTGCCACAGGGAGTGGAAAGTCTCTGTCTGTGCTGCACAACAAAGCACAGGGCAGAGATGTCAGAGCCAGAAGAAGTATGATCATATCAGTGTGGCACTGGGTCCAACCAGGTGATCCCCACTGAAAGGAAGAGCTCATTCCCTTGGGCATATGCCATGCATATGGCTATCATCCTGCTGGGACACCAGCTAGAGTCCCTGCACTGTCCTGTGATGTGCATGGCAGGCAGCTCACCTCACTTCTGGGGCTGCGCTCTCTGCTCCACACACCACTGTGCCACGCAGATAGCTTAGCTGCTTCCTTAGCTCATTGATTTTAAAACATTTTTCAGAACTTCTTGAAAACATATTTTTGTCTTTCCTTTCTTCTAATTTTTTAAAAGGCAGAAAAAATTCTTCTAATTCCTCCTTCCTACTACTTACAGCGTAGGAAGGTTTGGTTTTTATGGATCTAATTTTAGGTCCATGACTTAAAATTATGCTCATCTCTCACAACTCTTTGCAAAAGAATTTAGGAAGTAAAAGCATAGGTATATAATTTTTCTTCTTCAGGTCATCCAGATGCAAAGCTGATTCCTCTGAATTTCAATCCCAGGCAGCCCTTCAGGAGGTACCTTTCTTTCTTTTCAGGTAGAGTTCAGATACTTGGTGCAGTAATAATTTGCATCAAGGGACTCCAGGCTACAAACACTTATTCCCAGGAACTGGATGAGCTTAATAGAACAGACTCGGGGTAGGTGGGAAAAAAATCTCTGTGGCAGATAGATCAATCATTTTGCAGCTTCAGTGAGGTCATTGGAATGGACCCAACAAGCAGGGAAGCTGGGGCAGTTGAGGCAATTTTCCAACTGATCACGTGAGAGCCAGAGAAAGGGGAAATACTGCATTTTCTCTATAAGAAGTAACATTCTTTACACAGCCAGGCTTAGACAGAATTGGCTCTGTTTCATAGCATGTCACATCTTTCATTTGTACTGAATATTTTAAGAATTGGATAACAATGACTTTATAGAAATGAACGGAAGTTGAATAGATGTTGCATTTTAAAAAGTTCTGGTAGCTGGTCCAGCTGGTGTAATTTTGTTTTACACTTGGATCAGAATTCTGGAAACCTTGTCATGTCCTAAATAAGCCCAGACCATAACCTGGTATACTTAGGGACTGCTGGGCACACATGTGTATGTGTTTGATCATTTGTGTTGCAATTACATGCTGAGTTCAGCCCACATTCCCTTTGCTCGTGCTGTCCAAGCCAAGCCAAAAATGTGTTACTGTCAGTGGTGGAATCCCAGAAGTTGCTTGAGCAGGGAGCGCCTGGCTGTGAGGATGCAGTATGGGATGTAGTGGGAAGAGAGGTAAATAAGATGAAAAGCTGTGGGGATGCAGGGCATGCCCTAAACTCCAAGGCACTCAATCTTTGCACACACAGCAAAGATCAGCAACCTGGTACACAGCAAATGATCACAGAGATTAGAATATACTAAACACTGCTTCCTTATAAAAATACTGTCTGACTTTTTAGCAACAGCCAGTCTCTTTCTGTTCTAAACACCCTTCCCTCTCCTGGCAGCAGAGAGCTGCCAGCCTGTGGTAGCAAAGCCCACAGGCAGAATCAACGGGCAAAAGTTGCTCATGTAGTAGTAGCTGCTCCATCAATCTCTCAAACTAAGTTACCACAAACCTAGACCAAATACTACAAGTTTGCACTGTTGTGGGAAAATTAAGGAGGATGGACCATCTGTTCTTCCAAGTAAGTCCTGCAGAAATCCTTTAAGGAGAACAAACTATTCCCCCTAGTGCTGTGGAACAGCCATTTGATGTTCGCCAGCCACTAGAGACTGGCTAAAAAATAATGCATGTGGACCATAAAGATCTTGATAGGACTGTAATGACACTTTTGAGGTCTGGAAGGAACAACACACACTCCCCAAAAGCATGAAACTTCAGTGGTGCTAATACATCCTTTTCTCACTGAGGGGTGAAAAGTGTTTTACCTGCTTTTTTTGAGTTTTTCAACATCTGTTTTTCCACCCTCCACTGAAGGGTTCACCCTTGCAGCTGTTTCTCAACTGTCTAAAAGCCACAACCATAATAAATCTGCATCTTCACTCCCTGAGTAACCACATAGCAAGCATGCTACTGTTTGTGTGCCATTTATTACAATCAGGCAGCCCTTAAAGCAAATAAACTACAGCCAGCTGAGATGAAATGTGTTAATAAGGATTGCCTTAGGGTTTCTCCTCAGGGAACAGACAATTCTTAAAATGCTCATAAAGCTAAGTTCTGCTCTCCAGTGGACTGGTACTTGTCAAATAAGTTTAATGAAAGCTACTTGGTGGAAAGCAGTGACACTGTCTCAGGTTACCACAGCTGCACGTGTGGAATTTTTTTTAAATTTGTTTATTTTTGTAGTCAAAAAACCAAGATTTCTTTCTTTGTTTCTCCATCAAAAACATCTCTTAAGATCTGGAATTCTTATTTGGAACCTTAAGAAACTAATATGACCATTCGGGACCTTTTCTTTCTTATTCTGAACATGTCCATCCTAAAGGCCAGGCTTTGCCTGTGACTTCCGGACCAGTGTCCATAGTTCAATCTAGGCAGGCTGAGGAGTGTGTGAGATTTTTAATGCAAATGGCTGAAGGAATAAAAGGGGGGGGGGGCAGGGGAAGAAAAGAAAAAGAAAAGAATAAAGCATTCTCTGTTTTCCTGCCAAAAATGTTGGTGGGTTTTTTTTTCCATTCATTGATGCTTCTAAGCAAAGGGAAAAAGGGAGGTGGCAGTCTGGAGTTCCCAGTCACTAGTCAGCATAAGTATGTCCATCTTTTCTCATGTCTGACATTTTCTTGAGCCAAAGCTTAAATGATTGAGCAGGGGATCCAAGGCTCTCCCAGTACCTCTGAATGAAAAAATGGTAAAAGCTGGACCTTGTTATATCCAGTATTGACGGTTCATTTCTATTGCAAACAACAACTGTTGGCAATTACAGAAAGACTCTTTGCCTATTGTTTTGTAAACAATTTGGACTACTAGTCAATATGAAGATGATACACAGATCTGTCTTTCATTTTCATCAGTCCAGATGTTGATCTGTCTTTGCTTTTTCATTGCAAAACTCAGATTGGGAGTTGGATAAGAATTAAAGGACTGAGGTTTAACCTAAACAAGACTCAGTTGCCATTTGTGGAGGGAGGGAAGAGCTCTGAGTGTGTGGAAGGGTGTGTTATATCTCAGTACTCAGATTTTATCTTAGGTTTCTAAACAGTTCAAAAATTAGGACAGTGCTTTGGCCCTCTCTAGATACTGCAGATTAGGCTGGGATTAGTTGGGCTGAAATGTAGATAGTTCAGGGGAGTGGAGGTTCTCTGAATTAGTTATTGCTGAAGGAGTCATGCTTCTAAAACATTCTTAGAGCTGAACAGTCCCAGTAGCTGGGGAAAAGAAATTTGGTTTCCTCCCCAGCAAATATCTGCATACAATATTTGTGACAACTGAACTCCTTATCACAATGGAGAATGAATTTTCTTTGCCCTCTGAAGTCTCCAAAAACAAGCTCCAGAGCGTCCAGCTTGAAAACAATCTTCTTTCTCAAAAGGCGCAATAGAGTTTGGATGTTTTTCTTTAAATATTCATGGTGATTAAAACTGGGCTTTAATAGTTGCATGGATTTCTTTTAGGGTTGTGATGTTGTTGTTTTAATTAAAATAAATGTGTTAGCAAAAGTGAAGGACATCCTTAAATTGCACAGGGATTATTTCATGAAAATTAACACTGTATTTTTTTTTCTTTTTTTTTCTCCATTTCTTAAGTAAGGTGACATCATTCTTCCAAAAGGTAGGGTTGTGGCAATCTAGTTCTGATTTCCTCACCTTTTAATATGTCATCCCTGGAACATCAAATTCTTACCTACAGAATTAAGGGATCTTCTGATGACAATTTGGGTTATTTCCTCTATTACATAGGAAGAGAAAAGTTAGGTGCATGAAGGTATAATGACTCATGCAAGTATCATCCAAGAAACCGGTGGAAAAGTTGGGGAAAGAACCTGCCATTGTGAGTCCCAGGTCAATGCCCTGTCAGTGAGCTCCCCCTAACTACAAGGAACAATTAATAATTGATACAGCCTGAGCAGAATTGTGCAGCTCTTCATGAATTCACTCAGCCATTCTCTCTCTTACAAAACCAAAATCAAACCCAAATAGCAGATTAGAAAGGTACCAGCTGCAATGAGGAAGACAGGGGAGATCAGAGTGGGGAGGGAAGCATCTGAATGCTCTATTTTTTTTAGCAGACTCTGGTTCCTTTAAATATCTGTGAATCTCAATATCAGAACCAAAAAAATCTTCTGGGAGGTGTTTCCTTTCTCCAGTTCCAGCAGCTACTGAACCCATGCCAAATACCAGAGGAGAGAAGAAAACCAAAAAAGGGAAAGGACATCATCACTAGCTTTTAAGCGAGCATCTTCTACGCAATCCAATAGTCCCAAAACATTCCATATGTTACTGTCACACAGTTGAATACAAATATGTCACAACTATATATTGTCAGCTGAAGCCTGATAACACATGAGATGGCTTTCCTTGTGTTGTGTGTGCTAGTCTGTCAGGGTAGGGTAGCAGGCATTCCAGGCACCTTACACAATCTAGACATTCATGTCTTTACTGTTACCAGGTATCTGCCTGCTAGAGCAGAAGATTATGCCACCTGCGCCTGCAAAAGCTTTTATTTTAAGGTTTCTTAATTTATTTTTGTAAATGCAGGAGAAAAATGAGAAGGAAGAGAGAAAGGAAAAAGTGCAAGAATGTAATTTTGGTTCTTGGGCTATTTTATCATAATAGAATACATATATCTTTTTACCTTTTTGCTCTTAATCATATGTATTTTTCTATTTATCTATATAATTTTTAGCTGACCTGTTTAATTGAGAAAAAGAATTCCAGAGCTGGGAGGGACAAATTGTATATATATGTATGTGCACATATATATATCTATACGTATGTGTATATATATATATATATATATACACATGTCTAATGCAGCATAATTTCAGACCAAATCTACAAAGCCAAATTTTTGTCTTAAATAGTTTTACATGTTTAAATCTTACCTCTGCTCCATCTGTGGGTCACAGTGGCATGAGCACTGTAATAAAACAGCAGCAGCAGCAAAGTCTTCCAAAGCATCCTTCTCTTTAAAATACGTATGTCTAGCTGTATAGTAGCTTTTTAATTTCCCACCTCCTTTCTTTTCAGGAATAAATAATGGCTTTTCCTTTCCCCCTCCCCCTTTGAAGAAGAACCTGTCTGTTCTTCTGAGTACAGCTGAAGTCAGTGTGCAGCTCCTGTCCCAAACCAAGTCTCCTCGGGATCAGGAAACTTACTTTCACAGACAGACTTTGTTTTTATCCACATCTGGAATGACTCATAGTGCATGTGAGTTTGCTGGCAGCTGGGTGAATAAATATCATTACATTTTTGTAGTTGAGTTTCATTTGTTATATGGGCCAGTTGGAATTTATTTTTGTCCAATAAACAGCCACAAGCACCTTCATTAAAAGACACGCCTGAAGTCTAGCTCTGTAGCTACTCCTCTGGAACACAGGGGGCTATATGCTAACCCCTGTCTGAGGCAAATCCCTCCTCTGGAATGATGTACAGCTGCCTTTGGATGCATCAGTCAGGGAGTGGGGCATGTGCTCTGCAAGAACATTTTGCTACTGTGATTCATATAATCACTCCTTTATTAAGAACATATCATGCCGCTCTTGGACTTCAGTTCTGCAAGAGAAGCTCTGGCCTTTTCCTCCATTTGGCCACTGCAGAGAACAGGAAGGTCCAAATCCTTAACTGGCTCTCTTCAATGTTCAAAGGAACACTTAACTATCCTAAGGACAATCTCCAACAGCCAGGCTGAATGTGGAGGGGTGATACTGAAAAAAAAAAAAAAAGGCTACTGGTAGACATCTCCTTGCTAATGCTGGTGCCAAGGAAGACAGCATTGGAAGAGTTTATCCCAGAATGACTCAGTATGGAGGAAGCTGCTCTACCTGGCACAGCTTCAGCAGCAGCATCGGAGAGTGCTGTGTGGGAATATAGAACCAGGATAACAACAGGTTGCTGTGTGTTGGAACAAACATGATGAAAAGTAGGAATATAGGGACTATTTACAGAACAAAAGGATAGGGGATACTGCATTTGGTACCTAAAAGTGATAAATCTAGTTCTTTTCTTTTGTAGGGGAGAGTAAGCCAGGAAGAAATCCACAGACAGACATGAAGCTGTACTGGTGTAAAACTGGCACATAAGAAAGGAGGCTCCAGCTCAGAAGGTATAAATAGAAGGATTAAGGGAAAGGATCAGGAGCTGGAAAGACAGAGGGCACTGTGGCTCAGGATTAATGTGCACTGGCAGGACAGCATGGAGAAAATCTGTTCAGCTCCTGTATGCCTCATGCCAACATCTGGCCTTAGCCTCAGTTCCCTCATTCTTCCCTGTCCCAGCTGAAACACCAGCTGTAAAGGAAGAAGGAGGGTCAAATAAGGTTGTCTTGCTGAAGGCAACTCACTACTTTTCTTACATGTACAGATTTTCCTATGCTCAGACTGCCTCAGGTTACTCCCACATGAACAGCACATGAATGTAAGACAGTATTTTATGTGCCAAGGAGATGACAAAAGGTGCAATTCAAGTAGAGGGTGGCTAACCAGCTCTGTCTATATATATTCTTGTTACCATAACATATTAGGGATGGGTCTGTGGGGTTAAAGCCAGGCGTGGGCTCACTAATGTGTATCTGCCCAGAAATGATGAAGCTGTAGTAAACTGAATTCTTTGTTCCCTAGAGAGGGGGAGAGAGAAAGATGCCACAAGACGATGATTATTCCTACTTTGCTCAGATCACTTAGGACAGGGTGAATTGCTCTTGAAGGAGGTAGATCCAGTCATCAGCAGGGCTAATTCTGGGATGTTGTTCATCAAGATGATTTGCATCATGAAGATGCAAGCTTCACCGTAGCAGGGGGATAGTCAACTACTGAGAAAAAAACATTGTGGTATAATTCCTACCTACTGGAAAGGTTTCAGCCAGTAGGGAGGGCTTGAGGAAATACACTTTAATTTATTAAACCACCCTAGTGAGACCCTCTAGCAAGCAAACAGCATGGGTAAAGATGGCTTTTTTATCTTAACTGCATCAGACTAACTACCCTGACATGATGATCTTAGTGTAAACAGGGTCTGTGAACTAGATTTTTCAAAGTCAGGTAAACATGGGAGAAGTAGCACTTGGGATGCACATTGCAGGCCTGAGAAACAAAAGAAAATGATGAGAAAACTTCAAATTCTGTGCAGTAACAAAGGAACATCTTTACAGTGGTATTTGGAGAGGATGAGTGGAAACTTCTGAGGTGCCGTATCATGTCTGCTCACATCTAAGGAAATAACAGCTGATGAGAGAGGATTAAGGAGGCCAGGTGGGCTCTATGCCCCTCTTAAACCAGAATCAGAACCATCTTGCAGAAAGAGCCCTGCAGAATGACTCTGTCTCCTGGCTGGCAACAATGGGATGCTTCCTTTGCTTGTTAATTGTCACTACTTTATACATCCAGTCCAGACAGGTTGAGGAGCAAAATCCTAGGAATTTTCCTGCCTAATCTCCCCTCTAGGCTCTGGAGAAAGCACCCTAGGAGCAAGGGAAGAGTTGCAGCTCAGGCAGAAGTGATGTGTCATAGGACAGGCATACAAATCAAAAGGAATGAGAGTATGAAATGATTACTGAGCTCTATTTTTTCAGATCCTGGAAGTGTTGCCCTGGAGTTACATAATGTATGACATTTTTTTGAATTATTATTTATTTCTACCTAATCTGAGTATGGCTACAGAATCCTCTCTAGCAGCCTTTTCCTCATCTGAGCTCAAAGACAAACTCTCCCCATCTATGCTTCAATGTCCCAGTTCACAGTGCAGTCTTCAAGCATTCCAGCTTTGACTGTCTCTGTGCATGTACCACAACTGTGTGGCAGATTTGCCTTTAAGACTGTGAATGATGTACTCACATCTGTTTTCTTACAGGAAATGCAGCTGTAAATATAACAGGCCCATGTAAAACAGAGAATGCTTTTGCTGTAGCACCTCCTCAGAAAGCGTAAATATCCCTTTCCCGCCTTAAACCTGTGAAATCTTTTTCTCTCTCACATGGATGTATATACATACATATGAGAGTCAAATCCTCCCTATTAAGAAGCCCTCCAGAGGAAGCCAGGAAATAAACCTTTCAAGCATGCTCAAGCCACTTCAAGTGTAGAGCTTCTATTCATCTCATGACTATATTTTACTCGATAGTTTCTCAGTTTCAGCTCAAGGCACTTTCTGTCTGTGCTGGAGGTTTGAATCACTGCAACTATAATGAGTGCTGAAGCAGGGTAGAAATCCTTACTATTTATAAATATTAAATATTCCCTACATTGCTTTGGAAGCATCAAGCAAAGGAGTTTTACAGTGACCTCATCCTGAAGATGCACCCAGAGGGAGAGGGCATCATGCTGCTGAAGCGAGGAGGCTGAGGGCTGCTCTGCCAGCTGGTTGATATTCAGGACTTAAAATCAGTGTAGTGCTAGACTTAACTGTCACAGCTATGTTAAGGTGAGTGTTTATGTTTTACCAGGTCTCATAAATTTAGGTGTTGGAGCTGCAAGTCCTCCAGTGCTACCGGTACCTGTGAGACCTCTCAGGCACAGGAAAGGTGTGACTGCTGCCTCTGGCAGGCTGCTTGAAGTGAAAGTGGACATTTATGCAACTCTCAGTGACTAGATACCAATGGAGCAGCTTTTCCATTTGATTCTCATCCTGATGCTGTCAGTGACTCCATATACTGCTACTCCCACACAGTCTTTTTAAGGAACCTGGAAATAGGGCGGAGTGGAAAGAAGTGCATGAAGACCAAACAGGGAAGCTGCCAGTTGTTTTTTTTTTGCAGCCCAGACAGAGTGAGAGCAGGACCAAAACTGTCTTCCTTCTCATCACAGATGTTGTCATGGTGAAAAGACAACTTCAGCAAGTTGGATATGTAGAAATTCTGTATTTCCCAGGGGATGCTCTGCAGTGACCAGTGCACCAGGTGAGGTGCCCCTTGTGTTCTTTTTTAGTATCTCATTGTGTGAAATAACATAATCTAAAAAGAGAATGGTAGGGGAAACAAGGCAAAGCGTGATCCAAGATCAGAAGCCTGTGGAACTTTCAAGGAAAATAATCTGTTTCACTGCAGAATACCAGCTCATGATGTCAGTTCAGCTCTGGCTTTGAGAATCTTCTGCCAAACCCAAGACAAAGTCTCAGTCTGCCCTGACACCTCAGTCACTGTGAGAGTCCCTTGCAAATCTTCTATCAAACAGTCTTTTTTTTTTTTTTTTTTTTTTTTTTAAGACTTACCCTGTTTCAGTTGGAAAATAGAGTGTGTGTGGGAAGTTCCTCTGAACAAGAAACTCTGCTCTGCAGCCAGAGCCCTGTCGTGCACCATAGGCATTGCAGTATGTGCCCGCTAGTGCCAGCACGGTGGAACAATCTGCCTGACACAGACATTGATCTCCTTCCCACCACAGAGAAGGATAAATGGAGACATACACGCAAAGTGACTCACTCACTGAATGAACTGATGGCAGGGCTGAGGGTATACACCAAGAGCTGATCCATTCCTCTGCCCGGAACCTGCTGTGACTCTGCAAGAGCTCATACAGCATCAGTGCCTTCCAGCAAAAAGAGAAAGTAGCTTCCACAAGAGGCCAAGAAATACCCTCATACCAAGGAGCACAGAATGGAAAAGGAACAACTGTGCACAAGCTCCTAGAAGAAAAGAAGTTTTTTTGAAACTACACTCCTGGCATTTCTGCTGCATAGTCCATAATGACTATTGCCAGCCCCTCAGATGAGGTTGCAATTTCCTGCAGCAACTATTTGAATGCCAGAATCTCAGCAAGCCTCAGAGCAGCCACAGCCATGAAGAACCTTACATAGCGGTATGTGCAATGGATTTGGAAGCTGGAAGAGACTTGAGGCAACTTTTAGTTGTCCTTGTGCCCCAGGGTTCCCTTGATGCCTTCACCGAGCTGCCTGAGCTCCCATTCACAAGAGCACTTAGATGCTGAGCTGATACTTAACAGATTTACATTTAAATAACTGAAATTTAAATTCTGCACATGCAGCTTTGCAGATATCTGAATTCCTTGTGTGCCTAAGCTTCCCCTGTGAGGCTTCTTAAATGCTTGTATCACAGTATCTAAGTTGAAAATATTGAGCTGCTCACGTCCTATTTCATATTTCAAACAAAATATCGAGACTTGCCTTAATACTTACAAAAACATGTGACTGGAAAGGCCCCTGCTCAAGTCCCCATGTTGCACACTTCAGGTTTTTTCCACATATTCAGGAAGCAGATGGGACATATATTTTACTATGTGACTTATTTGCTTGAGAAGTTGTCTGCTTTCTAATGTATCCTGGCTCAGACCCTTTCTCTGCCCAAGGAGATGAGAACACATACCATAAGAGATAGTCTAAGACCTGAATTACAGGATCTTCTGGGATGGAGCTTTTCAACTCTGTTTCTGAATCTGTTACTATCTATGAGAGGTAATTAAATATTCATTGTGGCAGAGAGAAGGAATATGAGGATGACTCTTGCCATGATCACAGCACTCACACATAAGATGCAGGTCCTACTACCTACCCATATTTTTTTTATTTGGAAGTATACATTTCATTCATATTTCATTAATCACCAAGATCATATAAAAGATGAAAGCTCAAGTTGCCCCAAGTAGAAGACATATTTGAATCCAAATTCTTGGTTCCTAGTCGAGTATGCTAACTATCTAAGAAGACTCACTCTCCTGCTTTAGATATAAAAAGTCAGGAGAGGATTCATGTTTACAATGAAAACCTGAGCACAGGCAAATTAACTCCCACTAGCTTTAAGCTTTAAAGAGACACAAAATATAATATGCCCCTTTCTCCTTGATATTTCCTCTTGACTAGCTTAGATAGTCTCTGTGTTTCAGCTCAGATTATGTGATTTATTCTCAGAAATCAGGCTTTCTCCCCAGGCACTGTACAGAGAGCCCAGATACTGAAACAGAGGCTGTGAATAGAGCTCAGAATAAAGTTAAGAATGCTCACAGTTTAAGCCCAGCAGTGCTAAACCAGGGTCTTTCCTACACCAAGACTTCATAAAAATGATGTGTTAGTAAGGCTGCTTTGGTCAAATGTGTGTTGGACTACACAGAAATTAAGGATGCCACTTTTTTCCCAAAAAAAAATTTCAAGACAACGTGCAAGGGCTTTTTTTTTTTTTTTTTTTTTTTTGTTCAGTCAAGATGCTGCTGCTTACAACAATCCACAGAGGAAGGAACATGGAGATAAAGTCAGTAGGCAGCAGGAGCTACCACAGGAAAGTCAGTGATGGGAGGCTGATTTCTTTCTCTCACTGCACCTTATAAAATACAGACTGTTAATTTTCCTTGTGGCTGCTAGGGCACTTGCTGATGTAAATCACTACAGCTTCACCTCCCTTAGAGAATCTCTGCTGATTTATACCAGCTTATAAGCATGTAGACCCTGCTGGGTAATGCAGCACAACCCTTTTGGATAATTTAACTTTCCAAAGATTCCCTTGGTTCTGCTTTGTTACAACCTGTTGGCCGCCAGTGTAAGCTCCAGTGGCACAAAGCCAATGTAAACACCAAGGCCATGACTTGCAGTTAAGCAACAGAAATTGCTGTTAGCAGTGCTACTGTAAAATGAAGTCTGAAATGCAGCAGACAAGAAATATCTGTCACAAATCACTGCTAATATCATAAAGGAAGGTCAGCTATGCAGAGCATTTCCTGCTTTTCAGTCTGCAAAGCCAGTAATGACAGCATTGAACATTCACAGAGGGAGTTTTATGATTAAATCCTCAGAACTGCAGAAAAAAAAAGGCTCTTCAATAAATATTATGAAATGTTAAATCCAAACCAAAACAAAAGCAGAGCTTAACAATACGAAATCAAGAAAAACTGATTCCATCTCTGAAGCAGAGAGAAACACCAAATGCTAAACATAAGCTCATTACCAGAAGTCATTATCAAGAATAGCCAGACCAGATCTTTCTTCAGATTTTAAGTTTTGGTTAGAGTATAACCAGAGATTCATCAGCTTGTTGAAACTGTGGATGAAATTTTTCTGGGGTAAAGAGAAAGACAAAATATTTGGCTAATAATCATAAAACTAAGATAGTAGAAACATGGTAAAGATGGATTTTTTTTGATGATATTATTAGAGGTGTGGGGTGATGCAGTGGCACTATGTGAATACTCAAATGGGAGTGAGATGAGATTGAATCATGCAAAGAGGATGACAGAGGAGGGGTGGGGTTAAGAATGAGCACCAGATGCAGGTGAGGTTGTGACATCAGCATACAGACACAGCAGCTGAACAAAGCTGGGCTCTTTTGTGAAAGACCTGAGATAAAACCTGAGTCAATGGGAAGTGCAATGTTGAAAGTCAGATTCCTGATTTGAAAACTTCCATCTGCTGCTTCTGCCAGTTAACACACTGACATTCCCACTTGTTTCCTCCAGTGTAGCACTGGTGACTCTTCAGGGGAGTGTGAGTGACTTAACATAGGAGTGTTATGAGAGGACAACTCAACCCATTCCCTCCAGTCAGAAGAAGAAGGGTGGTTCAGCTCTTCTTTTCTTCTTGGGCAGCCATGTGAGCAAAGCAACCAGATGTGCAACAGCTGGCTTGCAAAACAAAGCCTGAACCTTCAGATACTAAGCATTGCCCTTGGCAGAAATGAGCATTCCCTGCCCCTTCAAGCTTTTTTACGCTGAGGATTCACAAACCAATTGCATTTCTCCTGCAAAATTAAATCTTGGTAGTTCCTGGTTGCCTAAATAAGCCACTTAAACCACTTTGCAGGTACAAAGAGTGCAGGGAGTCAAAACATCCTTAAAAAAAATGGAGGTCTGATGTGTGCCTGACACCTCAGGTACACTGAGAATGTGCAGATCTTCAGAAATGTAAGAGTTACTTTTCCATGCTACCAGTATGTCAGACCTCCAGAGAACCAATACATCATTTTCTGAAGCAGCAAAGTTTTGAAATATGAGAAAAACTTCGTGGCAAAAGTCTTGAAGAGTAATTCAGGGAGCCTTCCATTTCTTTCTTTGTGTGATGCAGGCAAACATTTGCTTCAGGAAAAAGGCAAACTTTGAGTAAAACACTGACTTTTTTCCTGCCTTGTTTTGCTGTGTGCAGAAAAGGAAGGACAATGTTTCCCTTGTTCTTCATCTGTTTATCTCTTTAGACTCTAAAATCTTTTGGCCAGAGACTGTCTCTGCCATACTAAGCACACGTGAGCCTTCACCTCTGCTGAAGCCCTGGATTGCTTTAGGTATCCAATCAACCCACCATACTGTGCCGGTCATTGTAGTGAGCCACGGAGATGAAGGAAGAGAGGAAAGAATTTCATTCAAACAGGTCACATCCTGAATCATTCCTGACTGGCATAGCCAGCCGGGATATTTAGCACACTAAAGGCTTTGTTTAGCAGCCTTAGGAGATGAAAAAAGTGAACAGCTCCTCTAAATTAAAAATCAAGACACCTGCTTCAGTCGTAGGGAGGTGTGAGGACACACAAGAGAGGCAGCAGATATTAGCTACTCACTTCTCCAGGACTTCGTTTGGCTCCATTTAGTGAAACAGCAACTTGATCATAATGATAAGAGCTGAGACACAGAGTTTTAACTCACAGCACAGAAAATAACACAGAGGTTGGAAAGGAAAAGGAGGTCAGAGCCAATTAAATCTCCTAGGCTGCACAGACTAAAGTAACAATCAATAATCTGAACACATTAAATGTTGGATGGCCATTCAAAACACATTTTTTCAGACCTGTGAACCAGGATTTTTCTTGATAAAAAGCTGTAAAGTGAATAGCATGTTAAAACCCTAGACTGTATCTTAGGCTTCAGGAGAAGGGACAGTTCATTTATTTAACAACTCAGGCTCATAGCTAAAATCTGTCCTAGATGGGAGATTTGATCAAGGATAAAGGAGCAAAGGTGAGTGTAAAGCACAGGTAATACCTTGGGTTTAAAAGAGCTCTCACAACTGCTTTAAATCACTGTAGCTTTCAAAAGACTTTCTTCCCAGTTCTCTCTTTCTTCCCTGTCTCTCTGCTCAGGCTCATGGGACATCCTATTGCCTTTTGTGTACATAAGTGGTGGGGCAGAGGTAGTTTCAATGCTCCCAGCCATCCTGCTGGGCTCCAGGAGCTGCCTGTTGCTGGGGCACATCCTCAACCCCAGCAGGCTGCAGCTGCCCACTGCCACGTAGCTTGACAACATAAAATGCTACAGTGTGGTGACAAAACTGTCATGGGGCCTTTATAAAACTGTTTTCAACAGTGCCAGCTTCCTAAAAATACCCCAAATAAACCAAAACAAACAGATTGTGTGAGTGAATAATGGACTCAAAACAGAGTTCCTTCTCTTCCAGATAAATAATGGATGCATACAGCAGGCAATTCCCTTGCTGGAGAGGGCCACAAGGTCTGAAGTTAATGTATATTCCAGCTAATGGGAATTGTAATCGTTGGCATCAGGCCCACGTTTAGCTCAGTACCAGCCCTAGCACAAGGGAGGCATTCAGAAGCAGCTCACATCCAAGGGCAGGAGAAATGAGCTGCCAATTGTGTCAGACATGTTGCCTTGGGGGAAACTAGGCTTTTACTGCTGCTGCCTGATACATTTCCCTGATTCCTTCCAGAACAGGCTGCTTCTGCTGAGCCTAGCACCCACAAACCACCCAAATTAATAGGATAGTGTTCTTATTATCTGCCAAGATTTCTTTGTTGTGTATGGCGTGGTACAGGGATGACAACAGAACCAAATACCTTTCTTGGTGCTGAGAAGGGTGTGTGCTGGTTCCTCTCTGAAGTGCTCTCACTTTCTTCCTTCCTCAGCTTGGCACAAAAGCCTGAAAGCAAATGTAATGGAAAAACCAGCAAATTCTCACCCCCTTTTTTTTCCTTGAAGAACTACACATAAAGTCATACATGCCTGTCTGTGTGTAATCATATGGAGGGAGACAATGCACTGCTTAGAGCAGTTCTCTCAGGGAGAGAAGTTGTCTTTCATACCTGTGAAGCCCAGTGGTACAGAATCTATGGCGCTGCAGCAACCTTCCCTTTTTGATGGCTGGACTTGTCATTCATCAGGGGTTGTATCAGCTGCTCCTTGCATCCTGGGCTGTGATATCAAGTGCCAAGAGACCAAGAGAACAGTCTAATTAGCTCGACTTGCATCAAACCTCCAGTGAACTAATGGTACTGGCTCCACTGAGATCTAGATCCTATCTGTGAGCTGAACAATTCCCTACTGATAAGTTACTTTAATTCAGTGGGGCTTGAACCATTACTGTTCCCAGCTCTTTCTATTGTACTCGTTAGCAAAAACTGCCATGGAGGCCAGACTGACTCCATTTCACCTGTGGCTAAAACAAGAAAAGTGCTTACAGGTAACAGAAGACATACTGCAGGCAGGAGAGAGAAAGTACTGTATCCCTTTCATAACCAGTAAAATCAGTGAGATTCATGTAAATCTAGAGGCGACAGGGCACTGTATGGTTAGTATATTTCTTCTTGGAAAACACCAATTAAATGAAACAAATTTGCTAAGGTAGAGGAAAATGTGTGTACCATTTCTGGCAGGAAATATTTCTAAACCCCAGAGGGGACTGTTGGTCAAATTTAAGAGAGCATTCAGTCCTCATTGAATGAATGAAATCTTACAGTGCATTGCTGCAAGGTATGGAAAGCTTGGATTCAAGTCCTTGTAATTCCCACATTTGAGACAAGAACCTTACCTGTCTATTGCCTACATGCGGAGAGAGTCCTTTGGGCTCCTTCACTGAAAACACTCCATTTCCTTCAAACAAATCATATTAATGGAGACAGGAATATGTTCCTCCATATCCCATGAGAATATTATAAACTTAGTGAACACCTTCCTCACTCTTATTCTTAATGAGTAACTTCTTAGACAAAATGATACCAATATAACAAAAGGAGTGAAGTTGAAACTCTCTGAAAGATATTGGATTTGTCTTAACATTTTTGACAGTGGGAAATCTTTTGCAGGGCAAGAAACCAGGTTTTCCCTCAGCATTAATTATGCCTCTGTAACAGGAGATATGATAAGTAGAACTAGGCTTAATATACCTCATTAAGTGAGGTTTGAGTTCTAAAATCCAAACCAATAATGGCTTAGATTTAGTACTTTTAGTTGAGCTCACAAAGCTCAAAAGGATTATGCAAAGAGTTGAAGAAATGGCTTCAGTTTGTCTTCCTTTGGAGTTAATCATGTGCAGGCTCCACAGAGAGCAGTGTAGTTTTATCTACAGATACAGGTTTTATGACTATCTTCTTTGGAGACACATGCCTAGTGCAAAACAAGATGCCTTTCTATCTGTCTCTCTTTCATACATCTGTGGTCACACAGATGTGACATCCTGTCTTTTAACCAGGCTTCAGATATTAGGTTTCCTTGAGCAGAATTTATATCTCTAATAACCTGGATCTGAAAGGGGTTGATTCGGTGTCGCTGCCCAGAGCGTAGAAAAGACAAATGGACCTGGCCTCAGGCTGCAGAGGCTGGGTACCATCACCAGAGTCAGAGGAAGGGATGATGGGAGGTGGGCAGAACCACACCAGACCCACCCTGCTGTTTGCACTAGGTCCCCACTTGTGGGAGCCAACAGTATGACAGCTGTGCAACACCACTGGCGTGGTGGGATTGACTGATGCAGCAGACACTGAAAAGCTCTTACAGTACCCTCATGCAGAAATTAGGTGGTTAGGAGAGCATGCAGAGGTGTAGTGGGAGATAAGAAATATCTCCACTGGTGCAGTGCTGTACGGAAGGGTGGGGAAAAAAAAAAGAAAAGAAAAAAAAGAAACACGGGAAAAAATGTGAGAGACCTTTAACATCCTGACAAATGCATATGCAGTTGTGGCATGGAAGAAAAGGTTTAAGCCAAACTGCATAGCATGCCTGGAGATGAGGAAAAAAAAGTACAGAAAATCCATTTTAGCAGAATATTTTGAGGATTTAGTCACAATATGACTCAGGAGCTTTATAGCCTCAGGATATTGGGCATTTCCACCGATTTTTATAGAAAGCTCATTTACTGAGGTGCTTGTTGTACCATCAACATCCCTATCCCTCCTTGATACCAGGAGAAAGCTGTGCTTCATATTGGGGGATGAGGACAGGTTCCCAAGCCAGTATGGCTTCATTCACTCCTGTAGCCTTATTACAACTCTGGGCCCCTAACTGGTCTCTCCTCCTGGCCATTTTGCTGGTCAGGCTGGTGCAACTAGGAACTGCTTGGCTTCACTGGCCTGGAGCTGGTTCCCCTCATGCCTGGTGTTAACAAAAGGGTGCAAGGCTGGTTGGGTATGGAAAACGTGTGGCAAATTTTACCTAAAAACAGTTTGGCACAGCTACAATGACAACAACAGTCTTGTGCACAGTGTGTGCTAGCAGGCTGTTAAGGAACCGAAGAAGATTTGAAAAAAAGAGTAGGAAAAAATGCCCAGACACAACCCTCTTGTGGCTACCTTTATGCCCCAGTGATCTCTAAATGTAGATCTATGTCACTATTAAGGTCAGTATTAGATAACCTCCTTTTGTGACCTGTATAATTTCTTGATCATTAAACTGAAACAACAGGACCAGATGAGTGGAGTGTTTAAAAATTATGTACATTTCACTTCCAAAAGGTCCCTTCTGCCTCCTTACACAATGCTGGCTGTTGACAGCACAACTGAGGGAAAGCAAAATTGACTCTGTGCTTTTAAGAGCTGGATCTAATGATTACGCCACATTTTAGTTAAAATGGGAGAATAAGTGAAGGAGACAGATTAAGCTGAAACAGATTCTGGCAACTATCAAAAAGAGATTAAATGTAAATGTTAACAAACTGGAGAAGAAGAAGGAAAAAAAGGAAATTTAACATAATCCGTTATGAAATTCTAAACTAAAGATGGTTGATCCCTTCTCTTCCTCTCTCTCTCTCTCTTTCAGCCCCTATCTTCCTTTTTTATTTTTATTTTGACAGTAAGCCTAATGGAAAACACCAACAGCTGAGCTAAGTTGTTGAAACATTGGACAGCAAAGGGAAAAGATGAAGACAGCCTTGCAGATTTTGCAGGTTACTGCCTCTGTGACAATAACCTCTTTTATTCCCTCCACCCCCTCCCTCTGGGGATGTGCATGACCTGCTGTCTTTAGTTGGAAAGCAGAAAGAAACTGAGCAGATAAATGGGTTCAAGCATGTGTCCCAGGGAGATAATAGCTCTGACGTTATTCTAATTTTCGCCTAATAAACTAGGGCTTGGTCCTGAAACCCTCTCAAGCAAGGGGCCCATACATATTTCAGGAGTCCCATTTTAATCACAGAATAATATTTTGCAACAGAGCTGCTAGGTCTTTTTGGATAGCTGAATGGGGGAGAACTTTATGTTTGCTGTTTGACAGGCAGAAAGGAGGTAGGACATTCAGATGTTAAAGCAGCAGCTGCTTCCCCCAGCGTAACCCAGTGACGCCCTAGCAGCTACAAATTAGGGAGGATTTACATTCTCTCCAGCAGCTGCCTATTCTTACCTCTCTCTACATCCCTGTCCCACAGTTTCCCCCTGGTATCAACTTCTGAGGTTGGGAGAATGGTAGGAGCAGAAGTAAACTGGGAGCCAAGCACTGCATGCCAACTCTGTGGCTTTGCAGTTTACCTGTGGTGGTTTACTCTGCCTCCTTCTTTGCTCTAATGCTCTCATTAGTTTACTTCTGATTATAATAAGTTCCATCTCTCTGTGGTTGCCTATGGCTTGCTAAATAGTCTGCTGAGGCATTACTGAATTCCAGGAGTAGAGAAGACATGCATGCCAAAACCTTACCAAAGTTGTCTCTTTCTCCCATGTCTACACGCACCACCAGAGAAGAAGCAGCTGACCCCATTGGCACAGAAAGGTTACCAGAATGTCCAAGACCCCACCCAGGACTACTGAAGTAATTAGGAAGATGCCCAAAGGGCTATTTGTCAGGCTCATAATGAGCACATACTTTTAAAATTAGTTTCCACCACTGTGACATGGAAAGGAGAAATGTGTTTTATATGGCTTGTGGCTATGTCTTAGCCTGAATCTTCTCTTCACAATTAAAGCAAGATCCTATGTGGAACAGCCTCTGACTTGGATTAGCAGATTTCCATGCCTGGATGTCACACTATGGAGTCTGCCTGGGATTGGGCTGGCATCCTCTCTCCTTGCTCTGAGGGGACAGACTAACCTATTTGAGAGCAGGACATCTCCAGGTCATCAGGCCCTTTCCCAGCAGTTCATGTTCCACTCCATCCCTACAAAGGGCAGAACAATTTTCCTGAAATCAGGTGGAAAACACTCTAGACCACCCCCTGTAAGAGACATGGAGTTGGGACTGCAGGCAGTGGTGAGGGGTGCTGACACCTGCAGCATGGAACTGCACACCCAGGAGTCAAACCCAATCAACCAGTGTTTGCTCGCTGTGTCCTGGTACACCACAGCCCACCTCAGTGGGTTCCATTGGGTTATATAACAGTGGAAGGAGAGATGGAATTTTTCATCAGCAGAAACAGCCTGTACTGCAGAAACAGAAGTTCTCTGTAGAAGCTCTCTGTGCACAGGTGCTCCGTAGCCTCAGTAACACCTGGAAAGGGAACACATGCCATTTGCTCCCACTGCTACCACAGTAGGTTGTCTGGGAGACCACAGGAAGAAGTTCCATGGTGATTTGGAGGCTCCTTTTTTAAAAATGAGGAAAGTTGTGTTTAATCAAGGAAAAAAAGTCACACTTTTTCCTCCCACACAGAAATTAATTTTCCAGGTTCTCAAACTTGGCATGAAAGCTATGGATCCTATTTAAATGTACTGTTTGTTCTTAACAAGGAAGCATTACATAGATTTTTATTTTTTTTCAAGAAGCTGTTTGTGGTGAGAAAATTACACCATGAATGTTTGGTGTCTATGCTAGCTAGGAAGGTATTTTGTTGTTTGTTGCATGTTTGTTGCATTTGGTTTAAATTGTCTGGGAAAATTGTTGTCGTATTCTTAAGAGCTTTTTGACCACTAGCCTGGGCCTGGAGTTATTTTTGTATTTAAGATGCCTTGTCCCATAGCTCCACAAATGCAAAGAATTTGTGTTTTCTGAAAGGCAAATTTCAGTGTATGACTGATTGCAAGACTAAAATTCTGCCTATAGGGTAAAACCCCTACTAACAGTAAATACGTGAGGGCTACATATAATCAAAGGAAAGAAAATATTTGCTGAGTACAGAGCAGTATTTGAAGAAGCACTGGAAGAGGTTAAGAAATAAGAAATTAAAGTATAACTGTGAAAAATTTGGAAAAACACATCTCAAACTGTGTGGTAGAAAGAAAATACTGAAACTAAGGTGAGCAAGCACTGTGCTAGGATTGTATTTGTTGTGTGCCTCACTACGATGGACGGCTGCAACCAAGAGAGGGTGAAGTGCTGGTGTTGCTACCCGAGTGCCACCTTCAGTAGCTGCTTCTGTGATTTTGGGGCTTACCTTGGTCAGTGGAGTCCTGAACCTGGTGACACTGGAGGAGGAAGAAACCTCACACAGGAACCTACAGTCTCCGCAATCTCTTCCTCTTTCTCCTAGGGCTTGTGCTGCCTGTATCCAAGGAATCATATGGGGTGTGGGACTGGACCTTGCCCGCAGGTGGGCAGAGCTCCCAGCTGGCCCTGGGGGACTGCCTGGTGGCTGTGGGGCTGTGACCTCTCCTGTCTCCACCAAGCCAAAGTAGGGCTGAGAGCCACAAAGCACAGCACAGGTTAGTTTGGTCAGTGAAACCTCTGCTCTGACAGAACAAGGTGTGCTTTCCAGTTATCCTGATGAAATTGAAGAAATAATTTAGAGTACAGATAGAGCCAAGGTTCATATTCCATTTGAAAGCTGCATTTCCCACCTTCTGATAGTGCCACACTTTAGGACTTCCCTAAAGTTCGTTTCAGTTTTTGTACCAAGATTTTTCTAGCTTCTCCTTGAAACAGGAGGAACAAGTTTTGTTTCTCATTTTTCAAAGCATAAGTAAACTTAGAGGCATCAGTTTGAATCCATGAGGAAAAAAAGGGAAAATTAGAAAAGAGATTTGAATTAATTGTTTTGAAGACCAACCACCATAAGCATGCTTTCTCAAAACAAGAAAAAACTTTTTAAAAAGTATTTCTAAAAAAACAACATAATTAAAATGGGAAATTGGTTAGTATTAAGTACTTTCTCTGTCATGAAACATGATCTATAATCTGGACACTTGAAAAAAAAAATCTGTTCTGCTAAATTTGTAGATTCATATGGTTAATTTTATAAACATTTAAAGGAAACAAGAATTTACATTCCATGTGGTTGGATGAAAACTGAAAAAAAAAAAAGCAGATTTGGGTACAGAAGAGATTTTTTTTTAAGGCTTTTGAAACCTACATCTGTTATGAAATAAAGGGAAATAATAGTCATAATTCAAAAAATAGCTAAAAAGCAAGTAATTACAAAGTAAAATGGACTTTAAATAATACTGAAGGGCTTCCATTCATAATTGTCTGATATAGCATTTCCAGCTGGCTCATGGTGCTTTGCAGTTGGATCAAACATACTTATTGCTGCAATGCTACATATTTTAGGATGCCCTCCACACTGCCATGCAAGCAGGTATTACATGTACAAAATATCAGTGTGTGAGCACTGCTGGCAAACCACACATAACTGTTGTATGTGTATTCCCCACTGCTCCCTGTTCCCCTCCACAGATGCTGAACAATCTGCTGAGTGGCAGGAGAAGACATCTTTGGGTCTGAAGCAGAAGTGAAAGTGCTACAAGGGCCATCTTCAGGCTTGGAATTCAACCATTCTATCAAACATCAAGAGGAACTAACTGTGCAAGTCATACAATCTGAGCCTATAACAAAGCACCAGTCAGAAATTTGTGTGCAATCATTTCCGTGTTTGCCCAAATGAGCGAATATGTGGTTGAATTCCACCTTTGGGAAACTGTCCCATCTTGGGAAATCATGCAAAGTTACTGTGAATTTACCAAGTCTTTTCTAAATTTGTTCCAAAATTTACTGTCCTCATTGTTACACCTGCCCTATATGCCCTCCAGGTAAACAGAAGTTCCTGGCAAAATGAAGTGGCATTAAAGCATCTCTTCACTATGAGACTGGTGGGACACAGGTTTCTCAGAGATGCTGTAGATGCCTCATCCCTGGAAGTGTTCAAGGCCAGGTTGGATGGGTCTTTGAGAAACCTGGTCTACTGGGAGGTGCCCCTGCCCGTGGCAAGGGCTAGATGACATCTAAAGTCCCTTCCAAACCAAGGCATTCCATGACTCTATGATTCTAAAGATAATAGGAATATGTCACCTACCACAATATCGTTGGCCATACCTAAGCTCATACACGGCAAACAGGTGTGACCATGAAAAAACTTTCAACATTTCTGAAAATTAGGAAAATCACATTTTAAGTGGAACTTACATAGCCCTATGGGTGTCAGTCTGAAATAAAGGATTAAAGAGATCACCAACACACAGAGCACCGTCATATGAGCAAATGGGCTCAGGTGAGGTACCCTTCAGAGTAGTACAGGGAAAGAATGTACTCAATACCACAAAACCTGCTGAGTCCACAGGAATTCATACTCTGTGCCTTTGACCCTGCCACTGCATTTGGATAGTACCTTACACCAGCTTTGTTCTGTTTTTATGGCTGTGCAAAGCAAACCACGCTTTAACCACAATGACTGTGCTTTCAGACAGTGCAGCTGAGATTAATTTATCTCATAAAACTGTGTCTCATTATCGAGAGGGCAGTCTTTTAATCTGAAGCCACACAGGAAAGAATAAAATGATAAACAATTGCACACTTCTTTAAAAAGAGCATTCTCATTTTTGCCCATTATCTTTAATTCGAGATTGCTAAGGGTTCCCAGAAAATGCCTAAATGAAGACTCCTAGGACTGTTCCAGGAAGAAACTGTTATGGGGTTTGTCTTAATGACAAGCTCCTGTAGGCAAGCAAAAGGCTGAATTTGTGTAGGTTTATTAGATAATGTAGCTGTCAAGTGTTTTAATGTTTCCTTTGACTGCTGACTCAAATACTGTCAAGTTAAGCCCAGAAATGGTTCAGTAGAGAAACGGCAGCAAGCATTGCACTTGGTGCTTTTCTGCTTTCCATGTACGCTCCTGTAATTTGTAAATGTCTTATGTTTAGTCCCTCAGGTTCATTAACTGATTTATAATTGGGTAGTATACACCCCAAAAGCCTGCATTTTCTATTTACTTATTGCATTTAAATTATTAGCACCATTTAGGCAGATAATTGACCATGTATTTCTGGCATACGGGGACTTCCATAGCAACTTAACCTGTGTTTTGACTCAAGTAATAAGTTTATCTGGAAGATGAAAAATTTGCTAAGGAAACATGGCAGCCATTTATCCTTGGTGAAGAAGGTGTACATTTAACCCAGATGAACTGTACTGGTGTTACCTATCAAGTTGGGGGAATAGTTATTTCATGGTTGTCGAGGCTCTGGAGTGGGGCTGTAGACACAACTTCAGACAAATTACCTTGCCTTTAATACACATTTTCCTTGGACTTTTTGTCAAGAAAGGATGTATACAGCCACATGATAGAAAACCACCTTAGCATGAATATTTGCAGGTATGCAAGAGCGTGGAAAAGGTCGATAGGTAAAGAGAGGACCAGGATTAATCCTTTTGTGCCCCAGTTGAACAGATGATTCAGTGCTGATCTACATCATAAGAGTCATGGTGATGCTACTATTATTAGTGTCTTTGAGGCTGAAAAAGACTTTGCAAGAAGCAATAAACTCACCTGTGTATGGTTCACTTCCGAGCAAGGAAAAAGGGACATTGTATTGATGAGAGAAGAGCTTTTGTTATGCTGGGCTGAAAACTGAGCCTCATATAACTCTTTCCACTGTTATTTCATTCTTCTGGGTGAGTACTGGAATTTTGATGCAGTTCCCAGCATGAGAAACATCACTTGTGGGCCAAGAATGGGTGAAGAGAAATTTTAACATTTAGGGGTTTGTTACGTTCTTTGGTCTAACACGAAAGGGGTTTGTGTCAGGATTCAGAGGCTCATCCCAGCATGGAACAGCTTGACTGGCCGGCATCCTAGGGGAGAATATTGGTTTGAATCAAATGGCATCCCTAATGGATGAGCAACACCATATATAACTTCACTGTCCTTTCAAGGTGTTTTTTGTTCTTGCATTTTATAAGGCATACGGCAGCAGGTGGTTCTTGGTTCCAGCTCCAAAAGTTCCATCTGAGATGTGTAAGGCTTTCCCCCAGTCTGCAAGCTGCCAGTGCCTCATGTTTTCCTGAGAATACAGCTTCCCTTAACGTGAAAATAAAAGCAATGCACACCACCTGTGCAATCTTCATGGCAGTATAAAGCAGTTAGAAACACCAGCCTTCCATCAACACAAACCAGAAATCTCCAGTTCAGATGGTTTGAAAGAAACTCAGGAAATACACAGTGAACTATCTACTGTTTTGCCTTGGCAGAAGTAGCTAGCAAGTAGAGGGAAGTGGTTATTTTGTCTTCAGTACCAGTGAGGTCACATCTAACCTGTGACCAATTTCAAGGCATGCTGGTATAAGAGAAAGCAGTGAACTGGAAATAATTCAGAGGAGGGTCAAAGGGCTGAAGGACATAAGATATGAGTAAAGGTTGAGGAAACTGGCCTTGTTCACCCTGCAAAAGAAAAATCTAAAGGGGGATCTACATAAACCAAAATTAGTCTTCCCTCCATCTGAGGGGAGTCTATGGGGAAGATGGACTCAACCTCTTAAAAATGCTCAGGGGAGTCCTCAAAGCAGCCATGGACATAATATGAAGCAAGGGAAACTCTGGTAGGAAACAAGGAAAAAAAGATTTTCCCCTCGAGATTTGTACAGTACTGGAAGAGGTGCCCAGAAAAGCTGGGAAGTCTCCATCTGTGGGGAAATTTAAAACTTAACTAGACTGTCAGATTAGACATCATGCATTTTTATGACGTTTTAGCTGTTGATATAGTTGGTAAAGCTTTTGATTGTACATACTTTTGTAATTATAGAGAAATTGCATGAGCTAAAAGAAGAACAAATACATTTCCTAGATAAATACTTCCTGCATGGAAAGATACAATCATCAAGATACCCCTAGAATAGCTAATTATTCACATTATGTTTCTGAGAAGGACGCTACTGAAACATGGGAAACATGGCATCTGAGAATAGCCCAAACTCAGGAAATCTCATGAGCTATTTAAAGGCACTCTTTTCTCGAGAGTACATGACAGCATTCATAAGTCCAATAGCAAGCATGGAAGTTTTTAATAATTTTTAACAGGGTAAATCAGTTGCCTTTAATTACAGTCATTCCTAGGCTAACTGCACTGTGTGGAAATACTCTATGATAGCAAACCTTCACTATCCTTTCCAACCACTTAACAGATGTGATGTTTCATAGCACAAAATGGCCTTGGTGTCTCATGTCAAGGATGGCTGCTTTTTAGCAATAGAAGTAATTGCTGAACACAGGGGTGAAGAGCATTTTCAGAGCTCTCAGGCTGTAATAGAACTAGGTTATGACAATGCTTCAAGTGTGGACCCTCTTAAGGGGTATCTCAGATGCTGAAGAATTGGATGGAAATATGAGATGTAATAGGCAAGTTCATGTGAGGCCATTTTTCCGCATAATCCTTCTGTGCTTCAAGATTATTTTTGCTGCCTTTCACACACTGTCATGTTGATAGCCAACCATCTCTTTTATGGTGATGTAAAATAAACAAAGAAAGAATGTTCCTGTCACTGCCACAGTTCATAACCTGGCACTGAGGTGATTTATTTCTTTTTAAATCAGAGGACTTGCTTGTTTTCATATGAACCTTGAATCACAGCAGGGTTAAGTATTTCCTGTGCTGTAACCCCAGACATAAATTACACAGTATGAAAAGCTGTGTCAGTCTAAGAGTTCACTTGAGGATGAAATGGGGGGAGCAGTGACTCACATTTCCACTGCTTCTGAGTCAGTGACCTTGTTCCCTTTCTTCTGCCCCTTCTGATGCTTACTGAACCCCTTGTTGACTCAAATGATGTCTCTGGTTCTCTGTGATCAGAGGCACCTCTGGCACCCAGTGTGGCATGGGGATGTGAGTCTACAGCTGAGATTAGGGTTGCAGTTTAGGAGGCAGGGGGAGGAAAAGCAGAGTTTCCCATCTCAGTGGTAAGATCCTCTTAAGCCTTAAGTGTAGTTTTATCCTCAAACCCACTCTCATTTTAGCCTGCAAGCCATTTGCTGAAAAACATCTTATTGCTTTTTTAAGTGATTCAAGTCCCCAGGCAATCCCATCTTAAAGAAGTATCTTAGTGGGCAAATTTTGCTGACACAAACTCCACAACAAATTTAGGAAAAAAAAACCCAGATGCAGTGTGGCAAATAATCTGAAAATTCCTTTCCTGTCACAGAGAGGTGGCTATTTGTCTTTCTCTAGTGTAGTGCCTTCTCTAGTTCTCCCTCCTCTCTGTCATTTCATGGAAAGTAGCTACTCCAGGACTGCTGTTTTCATATTTGATGTGGTAGAAGGAAAAAAATGAAAAAACATCTCTTTTTGTTTGACTGCTTTGTTTTGTAAAATACTTCCTTTCTTTCCCCCTCTTTTAAGGTTCATCTGTATTCCAGGTCTGTTTCTGCTCCCAGATGGTACATTTCACAGGCATGGTTTACTGATCATTTTAAAAAGCCTTTTATTAAAATCAAAATATAAAAGGGAAAAAAAGAGAATAATATAGAAAGAGCATAAATAAAAGATTTATTTTGCCTTAAACACAGATGCCATTGAAAGGAATAATGATGATGAACATGGTAGTAAATGTTCTCAGGACGAAAGGTCAATGACAGCAATATCAAATTCTCATAAAACTGTTGTTTCACTAAATGAAGCAATGAAATGAAAGAAGATAATAATTTCTGCTATGTGCTGTTAAGCATTTGTAAGACCTGTTGCAATAGTAATATTGGGTACTTCTTCTTGTGATCTTCAGGTGGCTATCAAAATGTTTACTTGTTCTACTTGTCCTCCTCAAATGGAACTGAAAATGAGGGTGGTATAAAGTTGGAAATAAATGTGTTTTACACAGGTCCTTGTTTACAAGTAATTATTCAAACACACACGATGCTACTCTGCAATTACCTTTTGACTTTTATACTGGGAAGTCCAACATGAAACTTGTGCATAAAACTCAATATCACATCTGTATTTTGTGCATGGAAGACCCAAAGTAAGTAATTTATTTTAGACATACAGAAGTAATTCACTGAATTAATTGTTACATAAATTGCTATATTGCTATATCACAGAATCATTAATGGTTGGGGTTGAAGAGACCTCTGGAGATCATCTGGTCAAACCCTCCTGTTAAAGCAGGTTCACTAGATCAGGTTGCACGGGATTGTGTCTAGATGGGTTTTGAATATGTCCAGAGAAGGCAATTCCATAGCCTCTCAGGGCACCCTGTTCCACCTGCACAGTAAAGAAGCTTTTCCTCATATTCAGATGGAGCTTCCTATGTTTCAGTTGTCCCTTGCCCTGTCATGGACACCACTGAACAAGGGTCTGCCCCAGCCTCCCGACACCCACCTTTAGGATATTTGTATGCATGCATTACTGTATATGTAAGTACTTATTTATTAAGTTATTTATTAGATCATAATCAGTGTCTTATGTCCTGACAGAGATAAATACCCTGAAACTAATGGTCTGGACAAGCTTCATTGCACCACTGTCTCTTGGAGAGCTCGTCTTTGCTGCAATATTCATTTGCACTGAACCTCAGGTGGGGATCTGACCTCAGAGGGGCTTTTTCCCAGGACTTGCTCACCTGCTTGAGGATAAGAGCTGTCATTCAAGTGCTGCTGATACCCACGCTGGTAATTAAGTTAGGTCATAACACCTCATAAAGCGGTGAACCTAGTCCCTCTTCTAATTGAAGCACTGTTATTTTGCTTGCTGCATTTTCCTGGGTGATCACTCCAACTCAAACTAAGTAATTTCATGGGAAGCTAATTACAGAGCACTGACTCCACCTGTTACAGAGTAAACAAACCCTGAAAGTCCAGCATCTGGATAAAATATGCTGGAAAGACACTTGAAACAGAATTTAACAAATTCTGGTTTTTGTGAACAAATCAATCATAGAAAGCTAGAATGGTTTGGGTTAGAAGGGACCTTAAAGAATATCTAGTTCAAACCACCCTGCCACGGGCAGGGACACCTATCACTAGACCAGGTTGCTTAAAGCCTCATCAAGCCTGGCCTTGAACTACAATACACAGTGACACAATTTAATAGTATGTACATGTACACTGAGGGGAGAGATGGAGAGCAGAGCAAGTCTTGCAAGATTTGATTTATTCCATAGAGTTGTAAATGTAATTGAACACGAAAATGTTCTCATTTTCACGTCCTGAATAGAATACTTCTGTGCTTCACAATGAAACGGTACGTGATGTTTTGCATAAGAATAGTTTCTGGGATGGCATGAGTGACAGAAGCTCTTACCTAAGCACAGCCACCCTCTAAACAGGAAAATAATTGCAGTCAATAGACTGATGTGTTTTATTTATGGAAGCAAATATATCTACTTTTATCATGATAAACATGGAACATGAGTGTGACAATTTTTAATACTGTGCAACAGTTTGGGTTGATAAAGTTATAAAAGACTGAAAGACTTTTGTGAGAATATGCCATTCTGCCTTAATAGAGGATGAGAAAGGCATAAGCTGGGAAAATGTGGTGCTGTGGAAAAGTTCCCTTAAAGCAACTTGGCTGTGGCAGCGTGTGTGGATAATTGCAGGATGAGTCTATTTTCAGGTACCAAACTACAGTGAGACATCTGCTCTGCCATTATTGAAAGCAGTCAGCAAAAAGGCCGTGAAGCTGGAAAATCTTTTTGAGACGGTGAGGAGGGCACAGGATATGCAGTGGTCTGTTGTGACCCAAAGGTAGCCTGAAGGAGCTGTGCTCTCCAAAAAGCAGGAAATTGCAAGTCCTGGAGTATCAGCTAAGCATGTAGTTTGTGGAAGTAACTGCACCAGTGCACAGACCCTGAGAGCAAAAGACAATTGTGGTGCCTCCCCTCCACACCAGGTCATTTAAAGGAGGTGATGGCTAAGAGGGGTGAGCTGGGCAGGCCAGAGATAGCCCGCCCAATGTCCAGGTTACATTGCACTAATCTCTTTCAATCCTGAAACAACGGCCTTGTATTTAAATTGCAAGCTCCTTAGCAGAGGATTATTCTTTGTCACATTTTCCCTTCCTATTGTTGGGACTTCACATGACCACAAAAGAACCCCTCCCACCTGCAGCGTAAAATTACTGGTCTCAACTGAAGCAGGGCAGGAGAGCTTAGCTCTCTCTGCTCAAGAAGCACTGTTAACAGGATTTAATGTGCCACCTCCAAGGACCCCTCTCCCAAGAGTTCCTCATTCTGAAGGTGTCACACTCTGTGCCAGGTGCATCTTTGTGGCAGGACAGCAGCTCCACCTTGCCAGGGAAGCACTTCTCCCAGGCAGCAACAGTGAGGTTTTATGTAGCAGGGCAATAAATGGGGCCAGGAGCCTGAAACCTCTCTGCCAGGAATGGATTAGTCTGGAAATTAATATTTGAACTTTACATCTGCTTCCTCTTATAAACAAAGAACCAAAAAATCCCCAACCCACACACATTTCTAAGCAGCCTGCCTTGTGAATGCTCACTGATAATAAGCCTTACTCCTTTCTTTATAGCACCCACCAGCAATTACCAAACCCCCCTCAGCTTCCCCTCACTGCTACAACTGCTCATTACCAAGTCTATGTAAGTCTGTAAATAAAGTGAAAGATCTGAGTTCTCTGAGGCAGGTGTTTCTCATTCTTTCTACCTGCTGAGATCAGGACACTAGAGACTTGATATTAAATGTGGATTACTAACCTGGTTGTAGCTCAAAAAGCAGTAATAAAAAGAGCCCTTACCATTATATAGGCATTGGCTTATTAACTGCCTCGGTTAGAATTCTTTTAAATAAAGACAGAAAGATATGAAAATGCTTTTAATAAGGTTTTCAAAAATAGCAGTTGCTCAGTGACACTGAGCCATGGTAAAATAAACTTCACCTTGTCAGGAACTAAATAGACAACCAATAAATAATCAATTATAAACCAAATAAAAATATGCTTGCTAACATGTAATAAATAAACCCTCAGAGCAAGGACTGCTGATTTACTGAATGCATGTCAAAGAGCAACACTTCTGAGAAGAGTCAGGTCTATTGTGTATGAGCTGGGCACTTACTGCAGGATTGGGTGCAAACCCCATTGTGTCACAGGCACAACAGCAGTGCAGTGACACAGGCAGGTCGATGGCATGTGGTCCTCATCTCACAGGGGCAGGTCCTGCCTCACCCATACTGAAGGGTGGGAATCATGATTTTAATCTGTTAAAAGTAAAATCCTAGGGTTAGGAACAGAGACTCATCTCTTCTTGCTGCAGGCTTATATTTTCTCACTGTTCCTAAGGTAAATTTGATGAGATAGTTATCCCTTTATAAAGTAACCAAAAGGATTCAGCATTCCCTCTTTTAGGCAGGAAATCCATTTTTTCCGCAGCTGATTTGCTTTCCCCTTTAACTCAGTGGAGGAATGGTGTTTACTATCTTTTTCTAGTCCTGGGATAGTTCAGTTAGTCCAAGCAAAATCATACCTCCATCAGAAAGAACTGACTAAATCTCCTGTGCAGCATGTACCTTAACACCTACTGTTGGAGATTCTCCAAACAAGTAGTAGATTATCAGGCCATAAATTCTGGACTTACCTAATTTTAACTTCACACATCTACATTCCTTTTTCAGACTTTGACCTTTAAAATCTTCTGTTCTTGTTTCCAACCAATAGAAGGCAAAAATTTATTTTTGGTTTTCCTCTGTATGTTTACGCATCTAAATAACTTCAGAAGTTCAGCCTGGAGTAATGTAAACAGTTTTGATACTCCTTCTCATTCATCACACAACTCGTGACTGTCTCAGTTTTTGATCCTGCAGAGTAAGCAAACAGTGCATTGGCATTCCAACTGAAATTTGGGGATTACACAAGTAAAAACATTAAGGAACACTTAATGTCCTAAAGCAGGACACTTGCTTTAGGTTGAGAAGATATAATGTCATCTCTGTATGAACAAAATAATCTTTATCATTGCTTGTGATGGAAACAAAGGCTATGGAAACAGAATAGTGAAATTTGGGAGCATCCAATTTCACTGGGTGATGAGACAAAGATGCTCTACCATCTTTAATTATCTTAGAGCCTTATAGGGGAACAATAGCAATGCTGCTATGCAGCCTTTTTTTAGTTTCCTCTACTCATCTATAGATGGATTTGGCTTGAAGAATGAGCATGTGGAAGAACCATGGATCCTGATTAGGGAAAGTGTAATCAGCAAACAAGAAAATTGGTAGGGAATGTATCTCTTGAAAGGAGAATATAAAGGAAATACTATCATCTGTGGTGTCTGAGGATGTCTGAGGAACGGCACAGAACAGCACTAAAGAGCACAAAAGGTTAAATGTGGATAAGTGGAGCCATAGAAGTGACCACTGACATATAAACCCAGCATAGATTTTTTAGCACAAATTCTACATAACATTCAGCCTTTGGAAATACACGGGCCCTGAGCTTGCTTGCTTTGCAGAGGGAAATAAATGCAGTGAAAAGTTTCACTGATCATGATAGCTGTATTTGGCAAGACTAAATTCTCAAGGCTGTCTGGGAAACTCCAGCCAAAAAAAATACTGTGGGCTATTTCTTAAAAATGATGTGGTTTGAAGGACAGAGACAGAAAACTGCCTGTGCAATTCATCCATAACACAGCCTAGCACCAACTAGATCCAGGTTCAGAAAACAGATGCCGTCACCAGTGCAGAACAGGGAAAAGCTTTCTTTCACAGTGTGCTGGGGCTCGTGAAGACTTCTAGGAGCTGAAGTAAGGTCACCTATTCTTTCTTCCTGAAAGATAATAAAAGCTATGAAAAATTGCCAGCCAGGGTTTTGGAGTTTGGATTAAAACCCTCCAGGAACTGGTTTTAAACCATATGATAACTTCTTCATCTGCTCGGAGTTGCTTTAGGCTCATGCTGGCCTAGGGCAATTAGTAAAACACCTTTACCCACTCTCTGGGACCTTCATGGCTTCCCTGCATTGTGAGCATGGGCTATGAGGATGGTCTCCTATCCTCCCTCCTCCACCTCACTGCATGGCTGTGCAAGGAGGAAAACACAGTCAATCCCATGTAAAACAGCTGCAGTTGTTTTGTTTTGTTTTGTTTTAATCTGCCTGATATTCAAGCAGTCTTGCTTGTCACTAGAAAGAGTATAGGGGAGTTCTCCTAGAGAGATGGGGTGGGGAGAAGAGATGGTCTGCCTTAGCCTGTTAAAAATCATATGACTGGAAGTTTCCAAGACTCTGGAGGAAATGAAGCAATAAATCCAGCTGAAAGTCAGAAAAGACAAGTATAAGTGGAGTTAAATGTCAATTCTTTTTTGGAGTCTGAGCTAGACTGAAAAACTAAAGAAAAACCATCGAAATAATGTAATATGTGGATTTTTCAGCAACATTTTGTGTATTCTAGATATTTGAAAGAAGTGATTTTGTTATGAGAAGCAACCTTATAAAAAGGTATGAGACTAAAACCCTGTCCCAAGCTTTGGGAAATTGAAATTGGATCAAATTTGGTGGTTTGGCGCTGTCTCAAGTTGAATAGCTTGGTCTGGGAAAGGGGCCAGTAGAACATCATAGCCAGGAGAAACAAAGAACAAGAGGTATGTGGTATAGCCAGTGCACATCAGCTAGTGGCCTATAACAGCTCTTGCTAAGGGAAGGAAGTATGGGTTCTCAACCTGTAAATATCTTATTTTCCTCCAAAGACCTTTCTGTCTGCTCCCCAGCACTTGTCAAGGTTCTCTAAATTCAGTGAATGATCACAATGTCCTGTTCTAGTCAGAGACTACAGGAATTAAAAATATTCCTTAGTCAAAATTCACATGTAAGTTATATTTTTAGAAAGGTCAAAACCAACAGGGAGGAATTGAAAGCAAATATAGAAGAATGTTATTACAATATTTTTTATCACACAAGTTAGGCCACATGTAAAAAAGAAACCAAGAAACCACCATACAATCAAATATCTCTGCTGAATTGACAAAGAGGTCTTTCAGCAGTGGAAATATGTAGTTGCTGCTGGCCTGATTAGGTGCTTATTCAAACACATTCCTATTTCCTTCACTAGAGTTGACGATGTCATCCAAGGAAGCTCCAATTAACAAAGCTAAAAGCCTGAGCCTTCCCAAGTGAAGCTCACCAGTCCATGATGTGATCAGGATAGGTTTGCATAATCCATCTTTACATGCAAAAAAGCCTACTGCAGCATGGTGCTGAAGTTGACTCCTTGCTAATTCTCTCTCTCTTCTGAGTATCAGGGCCAGATCCCAACTTTGAGGCTCATTTTCCCTTCTGTCTGCTTTAACAAATTGCTGCTGCACTTTGCTGCAAAGGACTTGTTGCAGCTAGAGACTGACATTTTCCTGCACCAGCAAAAACAACAGCCTTCATAGTTACCCTGAGTATTAAGGCTGCAGATGGTGATCAACACTCATCCTGCTCTTTCTGCATGTGGGTGAACCTGCATGCCACAAGGCAGGGTGCTGGACCACGGCTTTGGTTAAATTGAGAGGGCAGTGTGATTGATGTTTGTCACTCTCTGTTCTTCCTAGCAATTCCAGGCAAAGGAAAAAAAAATAAAAAATTTAGAGCTATCACTACCTGAGCCAGCCTGGGGACAGTATTACTGTGGCTATTCAGCACTCTGTCCAGGCTGACTTTGCTGAGGGCTGCATCAGCAAACACACACTGATGTTTACACAAGCAACAGTTTGGCACAATCAGGACAGATCAACAGGGTGAAGGATACACTGATGGGGGCATAACCATACTATGTGCAGTTTTACTTTGGACTAGACATAATGTCATGATTTAACCCCAGCCAGCAACTGAGTACCACAAAACTGCTCGCTCAGTCCCCCTTGGTGGGCTGGGGCTGAAAGTTGGAAGAGTAAAAGTGAGAAAACTCATGGGTTGAGGTAAAGGCAGTCTAATAGGTAAAACAAAAGCTGTGTGTGCGAGCAAACCAAAACAAGTAATTCATTCACCACTTCCATCCATAGGACAACAGTGCTCCATCCCATGTAACAATCATGTGGGAAGGCATACGCTATCATTCTGAATGTCTCTCCCCTTCCTTCTTCTTCCCCCTAGTTTATATGCTGAACATCCTTTTGGTCAGATGGAATCAGCTGTCCCAGCTGTGTCTCCCCTCCAAAATTCTTGTGCACCTCCAGCCCACTTCCTGATGCACTGGTGTAAGAGACAGAAAAAGCCTTGACTCTGTATAAAATCTGCTCAGCAGTATCCAAACCATCTCTGAGTTATCAACACTATTTCCATCAAAGATCTAAAACACAGCCCCACACCAGCTACTGTGAAGAACAAACCAGCCCAAACCAGCACATGTAAGACTGGTGTTCCGAACCAAACATCCCCAATGTGAATGTGGCTACAGCAAAGTCCTGATTCAATCTGCCAAACTTCAAATGCTGAACAGAAATCCTTCATTTCTCTCTGGACCCCCTCTCTGTTTATTGACTTCCAGGAAACAGAATGCAATCAAGCTCCATACTTAAGAATCTTAGCTTTAAGTTCAGTGATGTGAGTGTTGACCCCACTCCACAGGCCCACTCTCACTTAAAATAGGTTCTGTCAACATTCTGGACCTATCACATGAACTTGCTGTTTTGTTTGTTTTGATGCTTGACCTTCTCCTTGTTTTGTATTGTCCTTATTCCTAATGTAAAATTAATGAACCAAAATAACAAAATAAAAATAACAGACCAAAAGTTATCTCCCTGAAAATATTGAACTTTTATATCTGAAGGGACTGTTATAATAACAAGGAACACTTTACAAGCAGCAAAACCCAAAAGATTTCAGACGTCCTTTTTTGTTGCTTATTAAGACTTCCGACAGTCTTTTATTTTTATTTCTTTTAATATCCTTTTTCCTTCCACTGTCTAGCATCTATCAGTCATTTTTAAATTTAAAGCATATGTGTTCCAAATATGATTTTATGGCAATGCATCTTGTCCTAACCTGTGTTCTTGTTTGTTTGTTTTCATCTTTTGTATTCAAGTCATTGGAATTTTTGTCCACATTTTACATTATTTAAATGGCTATGGGAAAGCAGTGCAGCTAATAAGACACATCGGACACTTTTTCCTGTCAAAGGGTAAGCCCAGATGTAAAGCTTGAGCAGCTTGAGCAGCTTGGGCTGTACAGAGCTCATTAACCTCATACATTAGAAGCAGTGTGCCACAATTACGGAAGCAGCTGTGAGTAGCGGAGCTAAAAGGTAGCCTTGAGCTCTCTCCACAACACCACGACCATGGGCAAGCTCCAACAGTGTAGAAAACACTCACTCCAGGAGCTGGGGAGGGAAAGGATATAACACAGCCCTCTTTTCCCACAGATTTGTACTACCTGCTCTTTTCTGTGGTAGTGGACAACTTCCCCCACCTTTCTCCTCTGCCTCTGTGCCCTGACCCCACAGCTGCATGTTGCTTTTCTCTCATCTTCTCTGCCTCATGACTCCTCTCACAGCAGGATTCCTGAGCAATAGCAGCCCAGTAATACTCACATCCAAATGTCCGTTTGAAAAGCTTCACTCTTCCAAACTATATAAACAATCCAACGATGTGCTGTAGACCATTTGATCTCTGACCAAGACATTTGTTGCTATTATCTAGAATTCATTTTGCAGTGCTAATATAACTGAATTCTCTTGGATATGAAGTCTTGCGGGCTTGCTCTTTGCCAGGAACCACAGAGTCTGATGCCCTGGTGATACAAGTTTTCTCCTGCGAGTTCTGATATTCTATTTTGCCCCCCTTAATTTTCATTTATGTCTCTTCTGATCAACCTGCATAATCTCTTCTTAAAAGGCTCCCATATTACTATGGTATGACTTAGCTGGGCTGTGCTGATTTAGGTAAGAGTTAGCCTGCTGTGGCTGGCAAAAATCTGCCAGACTGGCAGTTTTCAGTAATAAATCTCCTGGTTGAGTGTATCTTCTCAACCACAGAACTACAAAACCCATATAAGTCTTTAGATCAGGAAGTTGAACTTGTCTGTTGAAGGTTTTGGTCCTTCAGTGTTCAGGCTGGGGACTTCCCTTTGGATGGTGACCTCCTGAATATTCCCTCAAACGTCTGATCATGCGGGCACCTGCCCTTCATTTTGCATAATGTATGTGAAGGTATGGTTTGATATTTTCCACATTTTCCCACAAGATGGCACAATATTCTTATGAACAGTACATGCTAAAACATGGAAAGCTTTCTGGGTATGACAGTAATACAGGAAATTAAATGAACGGACTCTGTAAAAGTCTGAAGTTGCTTCATTTCGCTCATAATCAGTTGATTTACCCTGACCAGTTACCTTGAAGAATTTTGCCTTCTCTCTTAACTTCTTGTTCTCCTCCCATTGCTTCCTCTTCCAGTCCCTGGAGTACCTGCGTCCATGCCATGACAAGGTAGGCTTCCCACAGGCTGGAACTTCACTGTGTGATTCTTGAAGGACAAATTTTGGGAACTGTGCCCTTTTTAGCTTGATGTCCACTTCATCTTGTAGTGGATAAACCATTACTGGTGTTCAATGAGGTGAATACTTCAAGGTCCATGCTAAGCATAAGGAGAAGAGCAGAGACAAGTGTGTTTCTCATAAACAAGATGTTTATAAAACTTGGAGTTATTTTCTGTTTGGGTTGATTTTTATGTGTGGGTTTTGGTGGGGGCTTTCTGGTTGTTGTTTTTTTGGTGGTTTGTGTTTGGTTTTTTTCCCCCTTTGGAATGGAAGAAAAATAGTCCAAATATTTCATAGGATAGTGAGCCTTTGACACAGTTGTGGCCAAGTTATTAACCATAGTCATTCACATTGAGTACCCCTGTCACAGAAAATACAGAACCCTGCAATAGCATTAATATTCAAGAGAGCGAGATGTTACGTCTCCCAACGCCTCTACTCACATAAACAATTTATTCCATTTTTCCTCTCCTTTAGTCTCAAGAAATATCTAATTTTCCCTGGGGGAAAAAAAAAACAAACAACAAAAAACCCCAAACAAACAACAGCAACAACAAACACCAAAAACAAACCAAAAAAAAGATAATCAATTACATCAAGTGAGAAGGAATTTTCTTAGGTCTTAAATGATATCTTAATATTTAAAAAAAAAATCTTAAGATGTTTAGGTGGAGAGTTGGTTTGGTCACCTTCTTTAAAGTTTAGACTTTTTTTAGGTAGGGGATGTGGCCAAGCATTTTTTTCCTATATAGCTCTGTCTCTATATTGTGAAATTAAACATCATGCAAAGTGTGCTTCTACTGTATACGCTCCTCATATGCTGTACATGTGTCTCTGTTTCTAATATGTGGCTAACAACACCACAATTTCATTCTGTTGTTCAGAGAAAATAAAGACAGACCTCACTGATATCAATTTCATAGAAATAATAAGAAAATAAGCTGCTAGCCTACCTTACTAACTTAGCCAAAATATTTTTCATCATATGCTTGCATAAGCACAAACACACCAATAAACCTATTTGATTGTGACATAGGATTATAGTTACCAAATCAAGTGGAAAGAGAGAAAGAAAGAGGGAGTTTATGTTTCAGCACCCTACCCAAAGCCTATTTGGGTCAGTAAGATCAGTAGCTGGAGGAGAAGGACGTGGGAGAAGCAGGCAGCTAATCAACTACTCTCCTGTTATCTGCAAGTCTTTTTTTTTTCCCTCAGACCTAATAACAGACACTGAAAAGCAGGCTCACTATTGGTGCTTTTCTTTTTTTCTTGCACACTGTGAACTTTTTTTCTCTTCCTTAAAGTTTGCTATGGATTTTTTTTTTTGAAAACACATGCTGACCTGCTGCAACAAGTTTCACTGTTAAGAGACTCAGCCCTGCTCCTCTTCCGGAGGGAATGTCCCATTCCTGTGCCTCTGTCATGCCAGTGCATCCCTTCTCCCAGACGGAATGACTGTAGGACATAATCATCTATTCAGAAATACGTTCTATTTGAACCCTTCAAATCCTATTATGTCAGAATTCACATGACTTATTTCTCATGCTCTATTACAGGCCAAGCTCCTTTATCCTACCCTGTATTTCCCCTAGGTCAGTGCAGCTTCATCTCAAAGCAAGTGGCAAGCCAGGGACCTGAGGCACTACTGGCAGAGGTATGTTCATTTTGAATTGACTTCAAAAAAAAATTTCAACTGAGTTCAGTAAAACAAACATTCTAATTTGGGAAAATCAGCACTGTTTATTTCAGTCAAAAATGTTAAAACAAAATATGTCAGCTTTCCAAGACATTATTTAAAAAAAAAAAAAAAGATAACATATCAGCAATTCCTCTGGAATGAAAATTGTGATTCACAGTCTTAGTCTGTCCAAAGGCATCACCAAACTGGGCCCTGTCACCCCCACCTCATTGGCAGGGACAACCACAGACCCTGAAGCAACTCTGGACTGGCTTGTGCCCAAGCTGTTGAAGACAAGCAGTTCACAGCCTCCTGGCACAGCACACCAGCTATGTGCGTGCTGCCTGAGCCCTGGTGTACATGGCCCCTCTGTTTGGGGCCCCTGTTGGCCTGGTCTGCGTGTAAGCTTTCAGTCCTGGGTCCAAAGTGATGAAAATGTGGTGATTTAGTCAGCAGTGGGTTCTCTTCACAGCTAAAGGTGTGTTGTGTATCCTCTTGTATGACAGGGCATATGTGAGGCATATCTACAGAGGGAAACTAAACTTATTCTGAAGCAAATAATCCTGCCAGTTGTACCCTGCCTTTCTGCTGAAGGAAACAATTTGTCCCTGACCACCAGGGAGTGAACAAGCTTGTATGCAATATGGAAAAGCAGAGGACAAGGATTCTGTGATAAAACTGTGTGGATGTATCCCAAGAGACTCTTATTCAGAGCTAGGTACTTGAAACCAGTCTTTTGATGTCATAGACCTGAAATTCCTTCCTTTTTCTAGTTATGGCAAGATAGAGAGATCTAGGGATGAGAGAAAGTCCATCTAAAACTTCTTTTGGCTATGACTTCTTTTTTTAAAAAAAAAAAACCAGGACACTCAGAAGTCACATGTTATGAAAAGCAAAGAAAAGGGCATATGAAGCTATGGCCATACATTTTTCTCTCTGAATAATGAAATTAAAATAAAGAATGGTATAAAAAATTTAATACAGGCATCAGTGAAACAGTTTATGACTTCCTGCTGTGCATCTGTGACAAGGTCATGTGGATTAGTAGTGTATTGGGTTTCCATGGTGGGGTTTTGGTAGCAAGGGGGTGAGCTTCTGTGAGAAGCTGCTAGAACTTTCCTCTGTTTGACAGAGCCAAAGCCAGTCAGCGCCAAGACAGACCCACTGCTGGCCAAGGCTGAGCCCTTCAGCAACACTGGTGGCATTTCTAGAATAAAACACAAAGAAAGGACGGGAAAAAAATCCTGCACAAATGCAGCTGAAGAAAGGAGTGAGATAAGTGAGAGGAACAACTCTGCAAACACTGGGGTCAGTGAAGAAGGAGGGGAAGAAGGTGCTCCAGGTGTAGAAGCAGATTTCTCTACAGGCCATGGTCTTTATATCAATCCATGAGCCTTTCATTATATTCCCCCTCCCATGTTCAGTTGAGGAGGGGATAGAGTGGCTTTGGTGGGCACCTGGCATTCAGACAGGGTCAACCCAGCACAAACAGTTGCCTTTCTACTACTACATGATTTTTCCCAGCAAGCTCTTGAGAGGAACAGTGGCTGTGGAAAAGATAAAATGCCATTTTTAGGACAGAATTTAAGAGAGGTTTTTGGGTTTGGGGCTTTTTTAGGTCACCTTAAGCAATTTTTCCTTCCTGTTCTTCTTCATTCTAATCGCTTGGGATTTAAATGTATTCAAGTCATGGAGAGATAAAAGAATGAATGTGATTGCAATATCGTGTCTCCTGTGTCTCAGGCACAAGCAGTGAACTTCCTCCTGAGCAAGGTTATTCTTTTCAGGGTGGGGAAGGATAAGGAAAAATTTCATTTTCTTGCATAAGGGACCTGTGAGGCACATTGAAAGCTCCTGTGTTCCATAATCCCTGTACTCCAGTGTTGCACACAATGTCATTTCCTCATGCTGCTGCACTGCAGTCTCCTTTCACGTTTCCCTCTTCGCCTACCCAGGCCCAAGGAAAGAAAGACCATGTAGGGCACAGATGACACGACAGGAGGGCCAGCAGCAAGACTAACCTTGGCAGTAGGCAACACTCGTTGCTGTGAAGAATCATGCTTTTCCATAGCACCTTTTCCCTCATTACTTGTGAACCCTGGGCCATCCAGGGTGACTTTGAGAGCCAGCCCCTCAGCTCCACCCAAAAGGCTGTGTCAGCTTATTGGGCTGGTTCCCACCAGGTCTAGGAGCAAATCACTGATGCCAGCTCCCCTGGGAGGAGGAAGCAACGGGATAAATGAGCCAGAGAGTTCCAGAGGAGGGGTCACTGCTAGCATCTGTCCTCAGGGATGCTAAACAAAAGAACTGTAGGCTTTCATCCTACACAATGTGGTTGGGTGCAGGGGCTTCAATTCTTGCAGCCATAAAATGTATCTATGACATTGGATCTGATCATTTCCCTGCAGCTGGGGGAAGCCAACCTCCAGATCACCTTGCTGCTTTTAATAACACAATAAGGGAATCCCCTTGTGATAGGATTTTAGAGACAAAATGCTTAAACACAAAGAAGAGTGATCAGCTTCTTGATCTCAGGCCAGTTTGCAGGGTGGAGAATTAGGTCTGAGATCTGAAAGGCACTTAATGAAGTAACTAGACTTTGCCAAGCTGGGGAAATAAGGCAGTCCCAAGTGAAGATCCTGGAGCATGAATGATGCATTGGCACTGTCAACTTGTTAGAGTATCCAGAGTACTAAATTAAATGCATTTGAGGCAGAAAAGAGTATGAAACCCTATTTCAGGGAATGCAAAACATCATCTAATGTGGTGACTGAATTAATGACTTCATTTTACAACTGGGAAGACCTCACTGGATAACCTCATTTTATCTGAGTTTTCCAGAGCAGGCACCATTCACTCAGACAAATTATTTGTAGGCACACTCGGGCAATGCTGTAGCAAAAGATGAATGGGTGTAGAGGATGGGTGATAGCACAGGAACTCTGGTCCCAAGGGAAGAGCTCTGGTTCTGGGATATCACCTTAAAGGCAAATCAAAAGTCACTGTAGCACTGAAATGCTGATCCACGTTTAGAGTAGTAAATTACATGACTGATGGTTGCTTAATATTATTAATGCTATGTTTATCTGGAAGGAAAGTGTGTTGGTACCTTCAGGAAACTTTTGCAAAAGCCAATTGTGCTGAGTTGCCTAAAGTTTATATTATATGGAGTTTATTATTTGGCATTTGGATACTGAGTGAAACAAACCACACCCAAGTGACATCCTAATTTTTCCAGTGTGACTCCAACTTTGAGAAGAAGACGACTAAAATTGTGATAAATAATAACCGTGTCATCCCTTTTTGACATTGTTGTGAGTAATAATGGCTAAACAACTTTGTATTGGGCATACAAAACAGCACTTTCACATTTGCAGAGAGAATAGATTGCCTAAAGATGGTAGTTTAGGAAGGTAAATTTGAATATCAACTAAAGGGCACCCAAGTAATGTAAATGGTAATACTTGTCTCTGTGGATTTTACCTTTAAAGTGTACACATCTCTGATTTCTCTATCCCTCTATAGGCTGAAGAATATGCATTACCATATAGCTTCTTATTGTTCCCATCAGATGCTCACTCTAAGAACTGCTCTAACTAGGATTAAAGTGAAACTAAATTAAATTTACATTCCAGAATACATTCCATCTGTTGGGTTTTGATTTTTTTTTTTTTAAGTTAGCTTTCTAGAACCAAGCCAGCCAAAAAGAAAAAAGAAAAAAAAAAAAAAGAGGAAGGTTATTGTAGCAGCGAATACTTTGCATTGAAACATCCCTTATGTAGTAATCTAGACCTCAGCCCAAATGCTAATCCAGTCTTGTACTGTCCCAGTGGGGAAACTTTAGCAATATTACAGAAACCATGGTGAATTCTCATGAAAGGGGGAAATATCTCATGTGCTGAAAAACGTAAAGTTGCTCTGGGCTTTGAAATTTTGAAATTATTGCTCTTTATGCTTTTTTTAATGTTAACAATATACAGATAATGCAGCAACTTCTCTCTCTCTGCTACTGTAAGGTGGGATTTGAAAATCTTTCAATGTCCCGCCTGCAAACTCCTCATTCCTGAAACTCGGGTCAGTTCTGTGTCTGTCAATGAACACCTTTAATTTTCGTGACTAACAATGGTAAAAATATGTACTTCTCTTTCACGGTAGTTTTGAAATTTTGAGAGTACAAAATTGCATATAAAAAGAAATACACTGTGATATTTCCTATGGAAAAGGAAACGTCTTTTAAATTCCAAAGCAATAATAATGGTTTTTGTTTGTTTTGAAATGGAATTGAAGTCAGCACAGAAGGAACTGTGCTCTTTCGCACAGCAGACACTAGAGCAAAGAGACCAGCTACTGCGGTTTGCCTTTGACATCCTTTGTGAAAAGTCAAGGTTTAACCTCCAGAACTGTATTTTTCCTGTTCTGTTCCCTTGATGAGGCTTTGAACCACTTACTTTCCTCTGCCAATATGGTCAAAGATTACCGGTGGTAATGTTAGCAAGAGAAAATTAGCACTGTCTGAGTTTGGGTGGAGTCTTTTGTTTTTGCCTTGGTAAGGATTTTTTTCTTCCGATGATTGTTTTAAATTTGATAATTGTGCATTTCCTGATTCACTTTAAAAAAAAGAGTAAATGAAGCTGAAGTGGTGTTTTTTTGTTGTTGTTGTTTTGGAGATTTTTTTTCCTTGTTTTTGTTTGTGTTTTAATTTACATAAACACGTAGCCCTAGACACTCCCTTAAAATCAGTATGCTGAAAGAAGGACAAGTAAGGTAGAAAAGGAAATAATTAAATAATCCAGAGAGATGGATAGCAAGGCATAGTGAAGGCCTTATGTTATAAAGTTACATTTATTTTGGGCAGTTATGACTAACGCTGTGCTGAGTAACAGGATAGGAGAGAAAACAGGATTTCTCCTGGCTCTGTGGTGTTGACAGGCAGCACTTACACGCCTTGGAGATGTATAATCTGGAACTGAAAGTCAGAATTTTCAAGGATATACTTAGAACTGAGCAATTAGTCCCAAAGGAAATTCCTGACTCCTCATTGCTTATTATATACTTGCTCAGCTCCCACCTTTCCTTGTACAAAATCAGTGATTTTATTCTCTGTTATAATTGCAATATATCCTTGATTTAATCAGCAATCATATGGATTATACAAGGACAATGACAATATCAAAGGTGTTGAGTATTTGGGTCTTGATCTGGCAAAATCATTAAGTGGAGTCATCACCTCTAGCATGGACACAGTTTCCATGAAATAAGCATTTTGCTTCTGCACATAAAACATTTGCTCTTTTGGAATCAGAAGCAGCCTTCAGGAAAGAGTGCCAGGGAAGCAAATACAAGGGGAAGAGAGTGGGAAGCAAGCACAGTGACTGGGAGCACTGTATGAAACCGCAGTCGCTGCTGTTTCAGGAATTAGGCAGGCCATCTACAACCAAGTGATGACTTGATCACTCTCTAGCATACACAACTTGCTGCATGGTTTTGGAAAGCATGGATTATTTGCACAGTTTCTGGTCTGCTTCCCAGAAAGCTTATTGCAAATCCGGACATTAAGAATAGATGTGCTCCTGATGTTCTTGGGTACTGGAGACATCCTCCTGAGGGTGGCAGATATGGCATGGGATCACAAACCTGTGCCCTTATGGAGGTGTCACTGGAAGCCAAGTGTGGCATCCTGTGGAGCCTCAAATGGCAACATGTGTAGGCAACTGAATTGCACCTGTTGTCACAGCAGATAATGGAAGCACTGCGTCCTGCTCGGGGCTCCTGGATGCTCAGTCAGTATAAATATTTACTCATAACATCTAGGTAAGAAAACCTGCTTTTGAAGAATTCAAGATTCACATCTTCACAGTGTGTAGGCTGACAGGACACTTTGCTGACTGCCAGCAGGTTATACCAAGATCTCTTTAAAGGAGAAGCTCCCTGTTTCTGCATGCTTTAAGCAATTCTAGTGGATAATCCAGAGGAAATAGGAAGAATAACTTCTAACTTTGCTTTTGACCTACTGAATGGCTTCAGATAAGTCTAGAAGGAGAATGGAAGGTTGTCCTTATTTGTTCTTATTTGTCCTTATTTGTCAGGAGGAAGGAGAAGAAAACAAAGCCCAGACAACCTTCTAATCTAGTCTGTAGGAAGCAGCATGAGATAAAAGTTAAGGTGAAGACAAGTCAGTGTAAAATGACTGCAGAAATTAGTAAGTTGGCTTAAACTACATCTTTCCCCACCAACTACCAACATTCGTCTGCTAATGGAAATGGTATCTGCAGACAGAACTGATTTTACATAATTTATTGCATTAAATATCTCATAGGAACAATATTTGTATTTGTCCCTGATGAAAATGATGTAAAAGTGCATAAAATCTGTTGAGACTAGAAATATTTCTACAGGAAAATTTACTAGGTGGACTACTTGCAGAAAGAAAGCACTGGAAGAAGTCTGGCATGACCTGAAACTATTTTTCACCATTTGACATGATTTGAAATTATTTAAGAGTGCTGTGAAATGATTACTCAAAGCTCTCCATCTTGGCTTGAATGAAAAGTACAAGCTCTACACTGGTGGAGACAAACGAGTGAACTGCAAGGAAGTACAAGCAGAGGCAGAGGCTGGGATGAGGACCTGCAGGAGAGTGACAGTGGGAAAATCAAATGCAAGTAATTTGACATATTGTTATTCACAAAGATAAGGATTTCTGACTGAGAGTGATGTCTCCCTACAGAGCCACACGAGAATGAATAGCTGCAGTGAGATCTCAGTGTAGCAGAGGAGGTTCCTATGTTATGGAGCTGGGATTTTGTGGGTGTCTCCTTAGGTTATTAATCTACTGGAAAGAGAGGAGAAATCACACAACTAGGGCTACAAAAGTAAAGGAAAAGTTTTTCTGTACATTTCTGGAGAATTTCATTGTATAAACCTTTGTGTTTCCACTACCAAAAGGAGATAAGATCCAATGTGGCTCTTGTCAGTATGCATTAAAAATAATTTGATTCTAACCTCTGCTACTGCCCTGACTAAAAAAAAAAAGAGTGACAGACTGACTGACAGAAGAGAAAAAGTGCACAGGACTTCGAGCTGCAGCAATCATTACTGAATCAGTATTAACTGAAGATGAAACCGGCGGCTCTGAGAAACAGAGAGAAGATTGTGAACAGGCTGATGTAGGTATGAATTGTGCCACAGATCTAGAAAAACTCCTAATAAAGGTACAGGCAGGTGAGGCACAGACCAGTGCACAGTTACTTAAAGGCAGTAGAACTGAGGACAATTGGCAGACACAGCTCAGCATATCCAAGTCATTACGGCAATTTCACAAACTGGGCTTAAATTAGAAGGGAAAGATATACAATAACAACCCTATCTTTCTCTCTTTCTTACTTTTGGGGAGTGAAAGAGTACTGCCTTATTGCACTTACCATTCCTAAGGCTGCTTAAGGAAACTCCCTCTTTTACAAAGAGCAAAGACCATGAGTGTATTTTAACACTAAAGGGATATCTCACTGTTAGGTACAATACCTGCTCCTTGAAGAAGAGTAGTCAGGAGATGCTAATTCATTTCTTGTTCACACATTTCAGTCCAACGATCTGTCCAGTCATCCTACTCTGCAGTGAACAAAACCAGAGACTGCTGGAGTGAGTAACTGCAGAGAAATACAGACAGCCTTGTGCATGCAGTGATACTCTGTCATAGACTGTGCTGCACTGAGTTGGTCTGCTGGGATGCAGCCTCAGTGGATTTCTGCAGAATTTATCTTATGAGTCAGTTGTACAATGGGTGGCCTCTGCATGTCAAACAGTTTTAAGGAGTTCAAAACTCAGTTATTTTAATGCTTCTTTCATTGTTTTGTTTTTTTTTTCCTTATCACCTCAAGTTTGTAGCAGGGCCCAGGGTCCAACAAAATGCATGTCAGAGGAGTGGAACAGCAGCTGGAGGGAAATCTGGAGGGTCAGTCAGACTCCTCATTACCTATAAAGAGATTGGAAGTGTTTACTTAGGGGGCTGGATGACTGGAACAGTATGGTAAAGTCAGCAAGTAGGCACATGAGATCTAAAGGAAGATTCATCCTGGGCATTGGAGAGCAGGAAGATAAGAAGCTCTGGGAGACTTCCAACATCCCTTTGCCTTTACTTATTCTTTTGTCCACTCTGAAAGTTCCCAACTTCCCAGAAGCAAAATGCTTGCATGGGGCCAATAGGAAGTGGGAACAGGTGGAAAGACCCACTTGTACTCATATCTCTCCTCTGTCTTCTGTGTGGAACAGAATCAGGGAGGCCCTAAGAAAGTAGGGGGAGAGGACCATTAAATTCTTTGATGCATGTATCTCCTAGACTAGGATAGAGAGAACTCATAAGCACCTTTAATTACTCCAAGAGAGAAGCACACAGGAGGCTTGTTCTTTCCAAAGTTGTCCATGCTGAGTCGCTGGTTTTTTCCCTAACAGAAAAAAAGTGTTGCTTATTGTCAGTGTTGTTCATTGTTGCTGGTACAAAAGCTCTTCTCAGAGCTCTGGCAGCTTTTGCAACATTATCACAATTTTTCACATAACTGGTGTTTGGTTGCATAAAGTAGAACTGTCAGAGCTATAGTAGGAACAGGGAATTTTTAAAGCACAGCTTTGTGGCATATGGGCTTTTTTGACCTCCTTTACAAAGTGTAGTCTTAATGGAGTTTTTCTGGTTCTAGATAGAATGGTCTGAGGCATTACAAGGCTGGAGATTATAAGATGCTGTGAAGAATCACACAAGGTCTCCTATTCCATTTCAGAGTAATAACAGGGAGATTATTAGGAACTACAAGCCATAACCCAAATGACTCTGCAGTGAATTAGATTAGAGACAGACCTTCTTTGTGAAGGAGGAGGAAGTTTCCTTGAGATTATACAGGTGGAGTCACTTTTTACACCTCCAAAGTTCTTCCTGAAATGACCGTGTTATCTCACCCAACCACATACCCAACCCAGACAATAAAGGAACTGCAAATTACACATCAGTTCCACTGCCTTGTGCTCCTCACATGATGGAATGCTGCTCAGAATTTGCCTTCACTGGCCACCATATACTACTGACTTTGCCCAAATAAGGGGCTTCCTCTCTTAGAAGAGAGATTTCTAAATTAACCTAAGTATCACAAAATCCTTAGAAATACCAACAGGTCTCTTTCATATTTAAGAAATAAAACGTAACTTGCCAGGCTCTTGGAAGTGCTCAAATATGGACATTTTATATTTAAAAAACTAAAGGAAGAACATTTCATTTAGAACTGAAAGTGTGGGCTTGTACCCAGGAGCTGAGAAATAAATCATGGTATTATTGTTGTCAGTCTCTTTAGACGCAAAAAATTCCGTATGTGAGCTGTATCTTAAAAGTTAATAAATTTTCATATAAAAATATAAGGTAGGACATTTAAACAGCTTCAACACAAAGAACTGTATAAAAAGAAGCATTATTCAAAGCATTATTGAGGGAAAATTTATCCCTACCCCAGAAATAGCTTCTTGGAAAATATATTCACCTCCTCTGGAAGCACAAATATTGAACCTCTTTTATCATAGTCAGTGGTGTTTATCACCACTTTGGTGATGAACAATCACCTGAAATTCTGAATAATCCATTTCTAGTGCCTGTTTCTCATATCAGTCTGACATAATTACACTTGCAGAGTGATGAAAACATGAGTTTGTGGAGTTATTGTCTTTGAAGCAGTCCCTATTTACCCTGGGATATAAAATTTAAATCACATCCTTTCTGACGTACACAACCTCACCCGTAATAAGAGACTCTGCAGTCACAAGGGAGTAAACAAATCTGGTCATGATGGTTAAGCAGAGAAACCAAGCCTCCAACTTCAGCTTTGTGGCTCATCTTCATTTTCCAAAAACATTCTAAATAGAGAAAAAGTTGTCAAGTTAACAACATGCTGAAAATAGAAACTGTCGAACTTTCAAGTCAAAAGAAGCTACAAACTAATTTAAGTTGCCTTGTAACTTCCCTTCCAGCCTCGCCTACCTTAACCTAGCCTATCCCAAGACAGCAAGAGCTGGGTTTCCTAATACTGCAGGTTTTGTGACTACACCAGGACAGTAGCATAAGAAAGACAAAAGTTATAAAAACAAAGCTGTGTGCAGTAATGGGAGACAATTTTTTTAAATGAAGTACTTAATAGGGCCAGTTGAGTGATGGAATTATAGCCAGCACAGTTTCTTGCAAGTGTTTACTTTTAACAAGTGTTTTTGTGAAGACAAATTGTGTCAAGCAGCACATTCAGCCCACATACTTGTCTATTCCCTGAGGATATGAGGGCTGGCCTTGATATCCAAATGAGGTCAGGGGAAAATTTCCATCTCTTTGCACTATCTTCCTGCTTTTAAGAAATGAAGAGAAAAGGAGATACCATAGGGTTCCCAAAAACTGGTGCCTGTGTGGCTTTGACTCTGACCAGCAAAGGTCTGATGTGCAGATTTGAAGAGCCTGGAGTTTCTGGCTGGTGCTGCTGGAGATGGTTTGCCAGCAACCTCCCTGCAAGTCGAGGAACACACAGAGTGAAATCAAAGACGGCCAGAATGGACTCCAAGCTTTCAGCAGTAATATGAGATTGCCAAGGACATAGCTCTGGATGACACACCTAGGGTTATTTTAGCAAATGAGTGTTTCCAATGCAATGTGGATGCACACAAAGATGCAGCAGCCTCAAGAAAAAACAACGTGCCTCATGTATAACATTATGGATAAGACACAATGCAAACTATTGTATATTGCTCATAAAACAGTTTAAACTTCAAAATCAATGAGAAACACTTCCCCTATTTCCATTCTAACATAATTTGCATTGTAATAGAGCACTGAGGCCCCAAGCAGAAAAGTGACCAGACTGCACCAGGCATGGAACAATCCAGGGATTTTTACAATGCAATGTTTCAAATAGCTCTTTCTTGAGTTCAATTTTATGTGCAGTGAAATGTTTTAATTAGGACATAGCACCTAGCAAATAAACCTGCATTTAGAGAAAACAGCCTAAATGTATTTTCATCAAATACACAAGAAGCAATAGACTGCTCCTGAAACTTGCCTCACAAAACATAGACACCAGCTAAATGACTCTATTGTCTGTGTAATGAAGCTGTCCAATACATTCTTTGAGATAATAAACAAGCACCCGAGAGGGTGAATCATAACACATTCTTATGAGCAATAATACAGGAACAGCTGAACTAAAAAATGGCTCAGACACTGAAGTATTGGACCTTCACAGCCTCTTCACTTGTTCTGGAAATCAGTTTAGAGATTGCTTGATTTTCCTGGCTACAGGCAGGTTGCATGCTGTCCCACTGTTGTCTGTTTGGCTGTTTTTAATGACCTCTTTTTGCCTTTCTTTCCTCTTTCTTCAGCATCTCCAGGGCTGCTGGGGCAGAGGGAGGGAAACAGCATCCTGAGACATTTCCTAGCAAGGAAGGGCCATGTGCTGGAATTTGGGTTGGATGGGTATATGCAGAAGTTGCTCCTCTGTGTGTGGGTTGCTATTTTTCTTTCTTTATGATAACCAAACTATTTTAATCTTTTTCAATAGTAATGATGTGCGCAAGGAATGATTTTGTTTATTGAAGCAGTTAGACCATAATTACAAGGAGAGGGTAAAGCAAATGGCTTTTCATATAGCTCTTGCTATAATTTCTATGGTAATAATATTCAGATTGCTGTGTTTGACAAGGGGGAAAAAACCACAAGCAGGACAGGAAAAGTAGCTAAGGAGAGTGATGAAAAAAAAAATGCCTGGCTTAGTCTGAAAGGGTGGGACTAGGTAAGACAGAAATTGCAGGCCTGACTGATTTCTTCCCTGGATACCTGACATGAGAAGCAGTGCTGGCTACAGCCCAGTTTATAGGACCATTTCATAGTTTGACTTGAAGCCAAAAAATCTTGTTGGGTTTCTGTGCTCCATTTGGTTTGCTGCCACAAAGAAAGAACACAGCAGCCAGCAAACATCCAGCAACTGTTGACCTCCTCCTCTGCAGCAGCAGTGAGATGTTTTATGGATGCGTCAGCAGGTGGGGGCTTTTTGGCATAAATGTAGAGAGCTACTGGAACTATGGAATAATATTTTCACTGTTTTGTCACACAAGCATATTTGAAGGCATATGGGAGACATGATCTGGATACTCCCATGTCTGTAATCTATTAATTTATGTAACACCTGCTGGAGTGAAGGGTGGAATTAATTTTGCTCAGGTCCAAATGCCTGTCATGTAGTCACTCTGGACTCTTTATGCTTGCTGGACAGAAATTGACATTTTTAGCAGGCAGATAGTCTTGATCTCTTTAAGTGTCCCCTTGAGTTTAAGTGAATTAGTCAGTGTCTTTTTCTCTCTCTCAGCCTCCCAGGGTGGTTAGATAAAGAGCCCAGACATAAGTGTCTATGCTGTAAATAACTTAAATGAAATCCCACAAAAGATGTCTGGATCTGATAGAAACATGATGCATCAATAAGGATTACTCCTGCAGTTATTGGCAGCACTGTCTCCCCTGCTTTTAGGTGGAATGGTTACAAGACTTTTCTTGGATCCTGGCAACAACAGCTACCAAAAAAAAAAAAAAAAAAAAAGCTAGAGTTTATAGAGCAATGCCTTCTAATTGCTAAAATAATAATAAAAAGAAAAAAAAATCTTGGCTTGCTAAGCTTCTCTAATCTTTTTTTTTTCCCTACAACAGGCCTTTATTTAGATCTACTGTCACTATGAAGTCAAAATATCAATGTTCTTCTTTGCAGAGCTTAAGACACATTGAAAGGAGGAAAACAAACCTAAAACTCATATTCAGAATGTAGCTACATCTATAGATTCAGCTTTTTTATATACCTTTTGTGGAGGGGGAGCGTGGAGAGAGCAGCTGTGCTGAACTCACATACAACTTCCACGCAAGTGACCAGGTTACCACCTCAAAGAGATATTATCCCAGTGTCAAAGTTCCATCTTTGAGGGGCACTTCACTTCCTTTTCATTGCAAATGTACTTCAAAGATATTTCAGCACTCTTTCTCTTCTTATTATTTCCCTAATCATAAGGTCTTGCGGTCTTTTAGGAAGCTGCCAGTATCCAAGAGAAGAGAAACGAGATATCTTCATGTTTATTTGACAGTGAATCTCTTGCAAATAAAGGAGGATATCTGAATGTCAAGTTTCATATGTTGTTCGAATTTATTTTCAGAAAGTAAGACTAATTTCAGTTATAAGCTTATGTTATAACATTTTCAAACTATGCTTCAGAAGAGTTTTCTTCCATCACCAGCAGCTCCTGGTTGCAGATTGAAAGGGCTTTATATGGCCAACATGTGACATGTTAGTGTACACTGCTCTTCTGGATTGATTACCTCACACATAACAGGGCCACATTCTGCATTAGTTAATTTGTAAAAATGCTCACATTTTTATCAGGCTTGAAAAAGTGCCTGAGAAAATGAAGTCCCATAATGTCCAGAATGTAATTTCATCCTCCATCCATCTGCAAAGTTTTTTCCCCTTTCCCTAAGGTGCAGCAAAGGATCTACACGAGTATCAAAATCATTGTTTCTACTTCAGCCTTTCAATTCCTTGTTTTTGTCCACCTCACAAATGGTGTCAGTGTGGTCACGTGAGTTTGATCTTTAGAGGGAATTCATGTTTTATCTGCATCCTACACTTGTCTAGAAGTGTAGACCTTCTCATCAGGCTGGAAATTATTAATGCAGTAGGAGCATCCTCTTCTTGATGTCAAGGAAAAAAAGGTCAGTGCCAGCAATTGCTGATTAAGTTTAGCAAAGTGAGGAAAGAAGATTAGCAAGATTGAGCTTTGTCACCTTTTGCTTTTTGGTTCAAGTCTTCAGTGAATGAAAAATCATGTGTGCCTGATTAGAATTCCTGTCTGTCAGAAGGTATTTCAAAGAGAAAGAACTTCTCCCTGGTTCAGACTGAGGTAAGTATGGAAAATTCACCTCTCCTTACAGCCAGTTCAGCAAAGACAAATGAACATTGATGAGATTGGAAGATTATTGGTCCAGAGAAAGTCAGTGAGAAACTTTCCCTGGAGTTTAACTGCAGTCAAGGATTCTTAAGGATGCTGTGGGTTTTGACTGCCACTTCTCTACTACATTCCATGAATAATACATGAAAATGGCACAGATAAAGCTTTCATTGAGAATGGCTAGAAGTCCAGGCTTTGTTTTATTTAATTTGATTTTGTCATTACTAGGCACAGAAGCCCTGGTTATTTCATTCAGAAAATAGCCACACATTTTTTGAGGAGTGTGAAAAGTCAAGTAGACCCCTTAAAGAAATAAATTTTATGAAGAGAGGGAAAAAATATCAGCAATATTAAGTCTGCAAAAGTCAAGCTCATTTCTCATCATCAGTGCTATAGCAGTAAATCTCAGAACAACATTTCTAGGGCAAATATGATATATGGGAAGAGTGGGAATGGAAGCCAGCCTATCTAAGATATTCTTCATGGTACTCGAGGGATTTAATAGTAAATTGCACAGCACAAGAGACTGTTGCTGTTATGTTACTCTACCTTAATTTTGTTAGGTATTGACTGATTGCAGAGTCAGTTCATTGCCTCAGAAGAGCAGAGGAACTGGAAAAAAAGAGGCAGCACTCTGCTTTTCTTGAAAGAGATCCCATTTTCTGTCTGTATGTTCTAAAAATTTGAAGAACCAAAGAAAAAGAGAAACTTGAAAAGAGCAAGACATCTCAGTTCAAGTTCCTTGTTTAACTTGTTAGTTATTTGTACAGTTTTACTAACAGCAATTACAAAGTAGTCAGACTAAACTTCAGAGAATAAACTCTAAAGTATTCCTTGTGTACTTCTTAACCTGACTTAAGAGTGCTGCAGTGTCTGACAAGCCATACATGTGTATGTGAATACTATGTATAAAAAATTAGGTGGTAAATAAATATTTCAGCGACCTGAGCTAAACGCTTCTTCCAAGCAAGCCTCTAGCTCTGGTGAAACCATGGTGGTTACTTCAATGTATCCACTATTATCTCTCATCTCAGAAGAGGTGCTGGTGTGATTCCCTTTCATTAGACAGGAAGAAGTAGCTGTGTGTCCTGGGGCAGAAGAAGCAGTGGTGAAGGAAGGAAAGATATGGAGTGCTACTTACATTCATGAACTACTGGTTCCCATAAAATTCACCTGGAAAGTATGTGCTGGGATTATTATTATTGTTGCCATGTTTCTGATTTTAGCCTGGAGCAATTCCCTGTGCTCCCTGTAACCTGCAAACAGAGCAGAGGTGGGAGCATCCAGCTACTTCTGCTGCCAGTCAAAGCCTGTTTGACCAGCTCTAGGGACAAGTGATGTGAGGCAAGAAGGAATAACAGAACAACCTCTGAGTAGTTTTGAAACTAGACTTGGACAAAAGATCCTGGGGACTAAAACTCGGGATAAATAACTCCTTTTGTTTTATCGATTTCTTTTTCCTATTCCCCTGCTTGTTGCACTTTACATCAGTTTCTCTTCTCTGTGTGTATTATATTTCCATTGTTCACAGATACATAACTCAGGTAACCAGCTAGAATGAGTCATACTTCATCATTTGCCATGTCCAAATGGCTGAATCCATCCATCATTAAACAATAGTTATGAAACAGGAGAGTTGCACGAATATTACCGTAAGTAAACACATCTCCGCAGGCCTTAAAAAGAAATTTTCTTTCTTGGCAACACAAAAAAGGAAGAACTTCATACTGTGTTGTAGGAATCTCTGCCTTTGGAAGCTTATGAGGTCAAAGGTACATGCAGATTACAGAAACAATGAGACAAATTCACAAAAAAATATTCCATCAGCCTTTCCCCATTCCTTCTCTCTGCTCTCTACCTTGGCAGGAATGTTAGACTTCACTCTGAGAAGTCAAAAAGACTTCCCTTCAGAGAACAACAACAAAAAAGACCAGCAATTCTTTTCCTGAATGTCTCTCTACACTCAGCTGTCTGTGAAAGGATCTGCAAGCCTTCACCAGATTGCAATTATATTACCTGCTGCTTTGAGAGAGACATAGTATATTAAAATCTAGGCCCAAACTTCTGAACAGTATCTTTGAAAGTAATGACAAAAATTAATAGTGTGGCAGTGCATGTTCTTTACTCAAGTTTTGTAGTTCTTTGGAGTCCATTTTTCCCAAATGACCTGTTTATCTGCTTTGAGTTAAGAATGTGTGCAAGATGTGGCAGGGTGGTGGCCTGATGGGAATGCTGATCTCCCAGAGCAGAACCTTTTTTTTCCTTTGAGCTAACAAGAGTATTTGTGTCTGCCTGTCTCCATGACTCATGCAGTGATTGTAAGTTATTCCCCTCTGAGGGCCAGAGGCTACCAGCTCGTGTGTTTTATTGCAGGTGGTATCTCACTTGCACTGCCTGGAAAGCTTTCTTACATAAATAGCTGTGTTGACAAAAGTCCCATTTTGGGATTCAAATTGGTTTAAATTAGATATTTCATACTTTAAGTTTCATACTTTATGTTTGCTACAGCACCTAGTAAAATAAAATTTGAAGAGAGAAAGCCTGTCCTCTCCATCATCGTTCTGTGTTGATTCCACTCCTCCACTGGTCCTCATGGCCCTAGAGATGCTATCTCACCAGGGCTATCAATATACTTCCTAGATTTCTTTTATGGGTGGTATGAACTCTCCAACATGTGCAGGTAGCAGAACGGCAAAGTGAAAGGGAAGCAGAACAGACTTCAAAGCTCAATCATTTCCTTGTTTTTCTGTTCTAGCAAATGACTGGTTTCAGAGGCTGTTTCTGTAAGGCAGAAGAGGAGCCAGCATAGCTGGTTGTGGTTGTGCTTGGTTCACCCACATCAGCAGGAAATACACACATATGTACCTTAATACTATTTTTCTGACAGAGTCTGATAGCAAACTTTTAGAGTTAAACTAAGACCGGAACTGAGGAAAATTTTGTCACTAAAGCCTTCCTGTTCTTCAAAATTGGCCCATGGGGACTGGAAGCTATACCTGTTGTTTTAGTAAACCTCTAGTGCTTTCTCCTAGAATGATCTTCTGGGAGATACTTCCATGAACTCCACACACTGTGATTTACTCCACTTTGATAAAGCCTGTCCGGTTGCAAGCTGAGAACAAGACTGTAGAAATGGACAAATCTCATTACCTGTGACAGCCTGGATAGAGGTTATTTTGACTAAATTTTAGCTCTCCAAAACCTGGGTTGCCTGGTCTCAGTTGGTCATAAATGACCTTCGGTGGGGAGGAAAAAGTGGCTCTCCTGGAATATGCCTCATCCTGTGACAGCAACCCAAAGAGCTGAGGGGCATCACTTCCCAAATACACGTCTGGTCTCCTGAACACTGTGGAGAGTCCCAGACTGACTGGAGTAGCTGTCCAAGAGTTAAACAGTAGGGGTAAGGGGAGGTTAACCTCCTCAAGCAGTGGGCACAACGAGACCATAAGTGCCTAGATAATTTCCTGTTCTTATAATTATTTTCCTGGCAGTTCTTTGCCTTTCTAATCCTTTTCTGCAGTGGTGAAAAGCATTTGATCTGCTACTTAGATTAGGAGTTTGGTACGTATGCAAAGTGCATATGATCTAAATCAGTGTAGGATATTTTTCCAGATGAATAGCCATATGAAAATATAAGGAATTAATATATTTTTTGCTAAATCAGATTATTCATGTTGTAAATCATCTTGGACTCGAAATTTTTATTTTAAAGACTAAAAAACTCCATTACTTTTAAGATTTTTTTTTGTTTGATTCCACTTCTTTCAGCAATAAGTTCCATTTGAAAGAATCATATGAGGAAATTTCTAGTTTGAGCTCATCCAGCTGTACATTCCTTGTCATGCAAAGTTTAATGCGACAGTAAAACAATTTTCCATTACTGCTACACTTGTACTTAGCTTTACTTCTGGTACAAATTCTAAAGTAAATGCCAAGCAATTTGTTGGGATGACACAAACAATATGAATGAACCTTAAGTGAGATATTCTTTATAAGCTACTAACAGCATCTATCCATTCTTCATCTCAGAAATTATGTAAGTGAAGCATTTTATATGCTTGGGAAGCTTTTGGTATGCCTATCCAACATGTAAAGGGAATTAAAAAATCAGTAAATTTGGAATAGAGAAAAAATAACATCCTATGAAAACCTAACTTAGTTAACACTTTAAATATTTAAAGGATTTTTTTTGTTTCCAATGGTTTTATATTCCACAGATTATGAATTTTTTTAAAAAGAAAAGGAACAGATTTTCTTGGACCTTTTGGCAAGTCCCTCATGACTTAAAACATAAATTGAATCTCTGAACACTTCTGTGTTGCCAGCCAAATAAATAAGTAGTGCAGCAGGATGCAACACCTGCAGATGTATTCTCCCAAGTTTGTGGCTTTTTTCCCCAGAACAAACATTGTGAAATTGCTTGTACAGGTGTCCCACAAAACTCCTGCCTTCCCAGCTCCCTTGCCTGTTGAGGAGTTGTCAAGGGTTTTCACACCACAGCCCAGGCTCAGACTACTACTGGGGGAAGGTTTGCATTGATTTTGCCAGGTTAAAAGTAGTGTGAGCCATTAAAACTGGCAAGGCAGAAAGAGTCTTCAGCTCCTCGCTGTCCCACTTATTATATGGGCACAGAAAAAAGCAAGATTTATTTTACTACCACACAAATGACAGACATTTATCGAAGTCTGATGTGTAATCTAAGCTGTTGGTAACAGGCATACCACAACAACCAGACAAATTATCCCCATGTTTTGTTGTAGTTTTAGCATCACTTCTTAGCAATGCATTTTGCCAGAAGCTTTATCACCATCTTTCTCAGTGTAATTAAAGTTAAATTTAAATAGTCTTTTTAAGAAATCCCACTCATTCTCAAGGAACATAATTTCATTTCCCTTTTATCACTTCTGGAAAATTTTAACTTTACTTTGGCAAGGCAGCATGGAGATAAAGGAGTATCTGATGGGTTCCTCTATGGTCCTTTTTTCCTTGTTTGGAAAAGGTTTACCTTACAAAGTGCCAGAAGAGGTTGGCTGCAACTCCAAGTTAGTTTCATTTATTTACTGATAAATGTAAGGTGGGAGTTTTATTATTATTTTTAATATTTTCTTCACGAAATTCCTCAGCTATTGTTAAATTAAAAAATTAGGTTATATTCTCCTAGAGGACAGAAGCTTTAGAAAGGGGCTAGTGTTTCCAGCATAAATCTACAACCAGCATTAGCACAGATACCCAGAAACCTCAGAAATGGAACAATGGCAGTAAACACACTCACTGCAAACCCTGACCTGACTAGCTGGTCTTTGTGCCTCTGAAAGCAGTTCCTACAAGCCCAGACACACATACAGTGCTTATTAATTGGGTGGAAAATTCCCTGTCTTTCTGGGGGACTTGTAGGCAGGGCATTGGAGGATTAAGTCCTTATTGCTTCCTAACTGGTTTCTGGGTGTCTTCCACCTGGAACCCAGAGGGCAGCCACCCCCTGCCCCACTGCCTTGCTGGGGAGGATGTGTTGGTTCACTGGTACAATTTTCTGTCTAAGCAGTAGAACTGGGAGAACATTAAGGTGGTGCTTGTGCTAACCACACAATGAAGGTGTGTTTAGTGCAAGCTCTGACATCACTGTACTTTATGAGATCCGTTCAAATGAATGAATGCCTTAAAGTAGTAATCTTGTTTTATATCTGCTTTTATATCATATATCTTCTATAACTCATGAACGTATCCCTGCAACAAGCCTATATTTGACTTTATAATTGTATAACCCTATAAAATTCGACTTTTTAAAAGGAGATGGAAGACAATAATCAACATAAAACAGATGATTCCAAGGACAGCATGATCCCGCCCTCTGACTATGATGTTTTGTAGAGGTAATAGATGAAGCAATGCCTTCTTTCAGGCTATAATTCAAAAAGAATTACCAAAGCATGTCTGAGAGCAGTGCACTTTGTTTCCCTTTAGATTTTCCTTTGTAATGAAATGCATTATTATTTTAAGTATCCGCCTCTTGCATTGGGAAAGTTGTTGATTCCCACTGCAGGGACAAGGAGGAAGGTAAAGAAGAGATGGGAAATCAAGGAAAAACATTACCTGCTGGGATCTGTTATGGCCAATAAAGTAATTACCAGCACAGCTGTTTGCAACCAGTTGGAACTGGTTTGCAGTGACCCCTGCAATCAGAAGTATAAAAAAGGAAGGCAGGAAAGGGAGAGAAACTAGATGTTTTCAGCTGTTAGAGGAAAATAAATTGGTTGCCTCTACCCCTTTACACTAACTTGTTGAATAGGCACATCTTGTGCTCCCCAGTCAGCCATGCAGACTGCAGGAAAACATAATATAGGGACTTTCCATTTTCCCTCATCAAAATCTTAATCTTCCGAATAACACATTTGTTGCAAAAGCCACGAGAAGGGAACAGAGAAAACAGCTGGTTAGAGACCCAGGATGTTGGAAACCACCTGCTTGACAATGTGCGTACACACACGCACTTCCTCATTTTTATTCAGTATGTGAAAAAACATTCATTTATACTGGAACTATAGTCTGACATATCTTATGATTAGTCTCCTGTGTTAAAAGGGTAAGGAAGGTAACTCATTCTTTAACACTGAACCTATTGATTAAAGTTTGCATTCTGACCAGGAAAACTTGGTTGAAACAGCAAAGTTTTAGGGATTTAGCCTTAATTGGAACAATCCAAATTTCACTGGCAGTAACCAGTGAAAACGACAATTCTTTAAGGAATCCTGGTAGGAACTTTGAATCATAGAATTAACTGGGTTGGAAGAGACCTCTGAGATCATCAAGTCCAACCCTTGATCCAACCCCACTGTGATTACCAGATCATGGCACTCAGTGCCACGTCCAGCCTCGTCTTAAAAACCTCCAGGGACGGTGAATCCACCACCTCTCTGGGCAGGCCATTCCAATGCCTGATCACTCTCTCTGTAAAGAACTTCTTTCTAATATCCAACCTTAACCTCCCCTGACAGAGCTTAAGCCCGTGCCCTCTTGTCCTACTGCTGATTGCATGGGATAAGAGATCGACCCCCACCTGGCTACAACCTCCTTTCAGGTAGCTGCAGAGAATGATGAGGTCTCCCCTGAGCCTTCTCTTCTCCAGACTAAACAACCCCAGCTCCCTCAGCCTCTCCTCATATGACTGATGCTCAAGTCCCTTCCCCAGCCTCGTTGCTCTTCTCTGGACCCGCTACAGAACCAAAATGTCTTTCCTGAGCTGAGGGGCCCAGAACTGAGCTAGGATCAAGCTAATACACCAGGGTGGTGTTTGCCGTGCTGATTGCTGCCTTCCAGAAGCTGCCTTACTCCTGGGAGGCAAAGAGCTGACCTCTGTAGACATAGAATTAGTGGAAAAGGAAAAATGTTGTGGCATAAGAAACACAGAACAAGAACAAAAGCAGTATCCTGCTCGTTTAAGTAAACCCTTATAAAGATCACTTTTCAGTATGAGAGCAAAGCTTTCCATGGCATGGCAAGAACTGAGTGGGTTTAGAGAGTTTAAAGGTGAGGGGTTGGTAACCAGTTGTGATAGCTGGCAGTGTGAGGTGGGTATGCACTTTTTACTGGGAACTGAACTAAAACTAATATTTCCTTGAGTGCATCAAGGAATGAACCATAGATTCAAGGGGATGAAACTTTGTGTCATTATTTGTAAAGTTGGTAAAAGTCCTAGTGGTAAAAAAGCGTGGTAAAAGTCCTAGTGCTGTTTCTTGAATTTGAACATCTCTGCCCTCAACTGAAAGAGATTTGAAGAGGAAGAGAACTCTTATAGCAAGATGTTTGGTCTGCTGAATTAATTATTTCCACTTTGAGGTTCACACTAATTTTGTTCTCTTTACTACTCTTTCTACCAATCCTTCTAAACAGAAAAAATACCCAATACAGTAAAAAATCCAGTACTTTACACCATGTACTCTAGGTATATGACAATCATCTCTAGGGACAGCTATGAGACCTGGAATATCTGAGCTCAGAGCATGCTTAGAGGGAGAGAGAGGAATATATCTGTCCTCACTGGTGACCAAAAGGAGGTAAAAAAAGAGGAGATGCTGACTGTGACTTGAAAAGTGTGGATTTTTTCTGCCCTCCAGAAATCAAAGCCTGAAACTTTTGTTTCCTGTTCTAGTGAAGATGTGACGAAAGATAATAAAAATATAAACTGGTAAAAAATTCAGAAAGAAAACACTTCTAGTCCAAGCAGTATAATTGATAGAGTTTTAAAATTAAAAAAAAAAAAAAAAGAGAGAGAGAGAGAGAATTGTGATTATATAATCTGATCCCTACTGTCACTTTCTCCTGTAACAGTTTATGCTGAGGCTGAAGCAAACACATAATTACAAAAATGTCTGCAACCTTGATTTAAATATTTCTGGTTTACAGGGTATCCACTACAATCAACAAATAACTTATTTCAATGACCAATCATCCTCACTGTTAAAATTACTACGTTATCACTATCCTGAACTTGCCTAGATTTAACTCCCAGACATTGATTCTTATTACATCTCAATCCATAAACTGAAGAGTGCTATTCTCATCCAACTCTGGTTTCCACAGTGAAATCTTAATATATGAACTTGGCATCATGTTTGGTGATATTTGGAGATTTCTGCAATACTGTTACAATGATGTTGGCTGATATTCATTATGTTCCTGACTGGAAGAAATCTAAGAGATAAATGAGTGAGTAAGCAGTTTCTGTAAGTCAGTATGAACCAAACCTCAAGAACGTTCCAAGGAAAAAAGAAGCGAAATGATGATAATTAACTAACAAATCAAAGTGACATTCCAGTTTAGCTTTATCAGAACGAAATAACTGATGCTCTGAGGCTGACTATGACTCTGTGTACCCACCATCAATCTAAGAAGAAAGGTGCCTAACAGCCTCAGGAACAGCACCTCAAAGCCAGCTCTGCGGGACAAGACTCCTTGCCCTGAAGGGGGCTGCCCAGGGAATGTGTCCTGCCTTCACTGACATGCTGAATATTGGGATAGCTGACCACTCACAGCACCTGGCTTAGGTTAGAGGTAGTAATGAAATAGCTCCTGTTCTGCTTTCAGAATTGGGTAGAACAAAGGACTGTCTGGTAAAGTGCAAGAAGAGGGCTTTGAGTTACATTAAAAAGGCTGAAAGGTAATGGAATGTGGTAAACGTTCAGCCCTTTTCATGTCATGTAGCCTTGTTTTATATCTAAATAAACATTTAGGGTCCAGATTTCAGATGAACTTAAAAAATATAAATTATTAAGTAGGTAATCTAATGGGCAGATCATTAATTATCTTTTATAACTGTTCCACAAAGGGAAATCTTAATAAAAAACTGTATAAATATTAACCATATAAAAACTAAAAAATACTAAAACCATATAAATATTAAACTTCTGTCTATATTATGTTAGATATTGCAGGTCAGGAAAAAAAACTCATGGCAGAGGCAGAGTTTGGAACTAGATGATCTTTATGGTCCCTTCCAACACAAACCATTCTATGATTCTTTGATGAAACGAAACTGTTGAAAATGTGATCAAAGTGTAGGTCAACATTTATTGTTACAGAATAAATGGAAAAAAAAAAAACAGCAGAAAAAATGCTGTGGCCTGACTCATCCCTGTCAGGGGTGAGACAGAGCAAACAACAACCCACAGTGGATTTGGATACTGACTTCTATTTAAGACCCAACTGATTACTTCATGAGCTCGTACTCTACCACCAGCACTATCTTCCCTAGGTCTTGACTTCCCTCCCCAGATAGGAGATCCCCCTTGGCTTGGGAAGATCAGGCTACAAGTCAGAATGGTTCCTGCTGCTCAGCTGCTTGCAGATATCAATCTGCAGTCTTATCAGCTAAGGTTCATGGGCATTCCTAGCACATACCTTGTTTATCTCCACCATTTCCAAGTTCTTCCTTCAGCTGAGCTGCCTGCACACACACACACACACACACACACACACACACGCACAATTATCTGCTGCCAATAAAAAAACACTCAGAGTGATTTTTTTTTCACTTGCCACAACGAGTATGTATATAATTTTTGTAATTGGACATTTTCCTAAGCTACAAAAAAACCTCTGAGATTTTCAGAAGCATCTAATAGCCCTGAAAGTGTCCATGAATTTCCTACAATGGACACATTCTTTACCAGAAAGAACTGCCTCAGCTTAACAAATCAATACTGGATGACTTGGAACAAATTGAGAAACTGAACTAGAGAAAAACTACCCAGATCAAATGATATTTATTCAAGATTTTAAAGCATTTCAGCTATGGAACTGCCAGCACATGTGATCTATATCTGAGCACCGACAAAGTGCTAGTGGAATGAAAGATGGCAGTATGGCACCAATTTTAAACAAGAGCTCCCTGCCACTGGTAAAAACCACAGAAAAAATTCCCAACCCATCCCAAAATTTTCCAAAGAAAAGAATGAATAGTAAATATGATCTATGTATGAACATTCATTTTGTTCAGGGAAGACATCCATGTCATCCATCATACAGACACAATCAATGCTCAAGTAATAAGTTTGCCATCTTCCAAAAAAGGCGGCAACAGTGCTCCTTATTGAAAGCTCTTCAGCTCTCTCAGTTTGGAAGGAAAGATTCCCTCAAGGACTGGTAATATCTTAAAAAGTAAGAAAGGGAGTACTGAACTAAATACAATCAGTTTTCACTGGAAGGCAGTGGAAAGGCAGTTATCCTGATCCTCCCAGGTTCAGTGCTGGATATGTATTCTTTAACAAATAAATGACACGAAAAAGGCTAAAAAGTGTCATGACAAAGCTTTCAGATGATAGAGCAATTTCTGTATACTGAGATCTAGTGTGGCATACAGCTCTGACTACTGTGAACTGCTGCAGAAGGACTGCATGGTGTTGATTGACTGAATAATAAGATGGACAATAAAACTGAAGAACAATGACTGTAAAGTAATGCACATGTAGAGAAACTAAATCAAAACCACACAACCCCTATACAGAATGTTTCATAAATTGTAAATGAGCTATTTTCATTCAAGAAGGAGCTCTCCCACCCACTGTACATGCTTCTCTGGGAAGACCAGCTGGATTTTCCAGTAGGTGTCAAACAGGCAAAAATAGATGGTTTAGCCAAATAAGCGTCTCACTGCTGACACAACTTGGAAGCCTTACTCCCCCCTAGTCCCCCTTCTTAGTTCTTTCCTTCAGTCCTATCCAGCCTTCCCTGCTCTTTCCTCCCACATCTACTGATCCCAAGTGCATGACCCTCTGTCTAGCTCTGTGACCTACTGATCATGAGGCAAGCCAGCTCGGCTCACCAAAGACAAAAGCACTTCTTTTTGTTATTATTTAAGTGACCTTTCTGCCATTTCAGTGAATTGGCTTACTGTGTGTCTGGACAAGCACCAGCAGTGCACAGGCAATCTGAGGTTTATGAAGCCAGGAGCTGGGGACGCAGAAGCTGAAAAAAAAGGGCAGGACCTTTCTCTCTTGGCAGCAACAAGCTCTTATCCTGGCTCAAGCTGTATTACGAAATCATAAGCTGGTGCTCATTTCTAAACGTCTGCTACTGGCCCTGGAAAGCAAATTACCTAAATTAATCTTTATTCTGATCCTACACTGAAATGCATATATTCAATGATTCAGTCTTGGAAAGCAATATGGATAGTTAACTGCAAGCATTGTAGATAATTCTGTGAACACTGTCCCAGAACTTCAATACACATCTCCCATTAAGTCATCATTAAGGTAATAGATCTCCCAGATTTTCTCCCTGTTTAACAAATCATGAGGAAATTTAACTACAGAAGTCTATTATAAACTTTATATATTTTGAGCCTCACAATTCTTTTCTTGGTTTAAAGTGGAATATATCTATCTTTGTTGGTTTTTTTTGTTGTTTTTTTTTTTTCTTCTGAGCACAGAAATAAACATATTGTTATATACCCAGCAGAAATATTATAGCTGAATTCATACTGATATTTTGGAAAATATTTCACCACTATCGTGAAGTCCCATGTGTTGCAAAACTTTCAAAGAATGAAATGCTTTAGGGATTAATTACAGGCTTTGAGTCATACTTTCATAAAGCTACCACAAAATGGCATCTAAGGATTACTCAGAGATTAAACCATTTTAACTTTTGAAATCTTCCAGCCTGAAAACAGACAACTCTACCTGGAGACAGTCTTGATGTTTGCTGTGTCTCTGCCCCAAGTTGAGACATCAAATCCAAACATGGAAATACAGTGGCAAATCAGTCAAAAGGATCCTCAACTTGGGATGAACACAAGGTCAGCAAAAGAATGTGTCATTCACAGATGTTACCTTCTTTTTCTTCAGGACATACAAATGCAGAAAAAAACTGCATAAATTTGAATGAAAAAAGCCCAAGAAATAGAGTTTCTGCTTATTTTTCTAAGAATAAGGCATTTTGCACTAGTGTTACTGTCATAGATGGTAAAACTCAAGGGGTCCACACACAAGGTAGCTAATGAAGCACAAGAAAGGTGAACATTTGAGACTTTGATTGGTTTCTGTCTAACTAAAAATGAAACATTTAGCAGATGTGCTAGCTTGTCTGTTGTTAATCAATACATTTTAAAGAAAATAAAATTTGGCCCACAATACAATTACTGGCTTTGGTAACTTTGCACTTGTGTGTGATTTTTGTACTATTTCTTTGCTCTGGAATAGCTATAACCATACTGAACAAAACAACAAGAAACTTTACGTATTGCTTGCTGGTATAGCTTGGAATAGCATAGGCCAAAACCATTTTAAGTTGTGTCACACTTCTCCTCCAGCAGCATGGCTGTATCCAGGTTAAGTGCAAATATAGCAAGGCCTATATACACCTATTGATTTTTTTTTGTATGAACGGAAGGCCAGTGAAATCAGGATGCCAGCCTGTCTTAGATGGGAAGCTGCTGGTATTTAAATGAGCATTACAATCCACTGCAGTAACCCTTAGGGAAAATAACAGCCATAGGCAGCTAACAGATTGGTTAAACATTCTTCACCTTCTGCTCTAAGCGGAATTATGAAAGTGCATTAGTATAAACAGTAGCATTTAGAATATTACATCATCTTGGAAAAATGATCATGAATAAATACAAATCCAAGCACAATTTTTTTTTTCTTAGTTTATAGTGAGAGAAACATATGATCCTGTGTTCTGCTTTTCAAACATTCTCAGTCCACAGAAGCCCAGGCAGCCAACTTGTGAAGCAATGACAAATTGCTGCTAGAAATTATGAGGGAGGGAGGGAGGGAGGAAACTCATCAGGAGCACCCGGTGCAGATGGCTGGAGCTGAGCTGGTGCAACTCTGCCCTGGCTCCCACCTTCTGTTTGACCTTGGGCAGAGGGCTGCCTTTCTCTGGCCTCTGTTTTCTCTGCTGTCTTCTTTGTCCCTTCAATATGTAAGGCATATGATCAAAAGTGAAGAAGTTAAGCAGAAAGATTCCTCTGCAAGTCCATTTGGGAATTTAGTTCCATGTAACCAAAAAGTGAATTTTAGGTCAAGGATTCACAACCAGGCACTACCTACGGTAAACCTAGCCTAAAAATGACTTTTCAAAGAAAACAGTTTGCAAGGCCATGTAGCACTGCCTTAAAAGATGTAACTGACTTAAACCTCAGTTTGCAGTTAACTCTCAATTTAATGAGATTTCACAAATTAGGACTTTAAAAAGGGCATCTTTGTAGTCTGGTAGTTCAGCATATGGATGCTGGGGGAAGGAAAGCTATTTTGCATGACTATAAAAGCTCATACCAGAAGCTGACAATTATGAAATGTGTGTCTAAAGAGAGCAGAAGCTGTTTGTCTGATGGTGGCTTGTGTGGGGAGCAGGGGGAATATCCAGAAGTGAGTAGGAGGATTCAGTGCTTGGCTTCAGCACTGAGATATTGCAACTGATGCCAAGCAGGAGTGATCAAAGGCCAGTGCCAGAAAACACCTGGAGAGAAAGTGTTGCCCACTGATATAGAAAACATTTCTTCTTCCCTCCCAACATCTTAAAGGACATAAAATGAACATTTTTTTCCTTTTCTGTGGAAGGCTGGAGGGAAAGAATGATCCTCTGTGTGTTTTTTGATAGCAGGCTTGTTGCAGCTTTGATGGCCAGAGAAAGTGAACCTTGGAGCAGAGCTAACATCCCTCATCAGAGCAGATATAAAATATTTTCAAAGCACAGAGTCAACTGCAGGGTCTCAGAACCTGAAAGCGCATCTGATTTTTCCAACTATATCAACAAATCTGGTAAAAGATGTTGTCTCTCCCTATTGATCTTGCTTTCCTAAAAATACGTGCTATAGTTTTCTACTATAAAAGTAGTTACAACACAGTTAAACTGTAGAAAATGTGAGGCCTGGGGAAGTTCCTGTACTTCTACTGAATAGAACAAGAGAAAGAGATCAACTGCTGAAAGACAATAACTTTTCCCTTCCTAACACGGTTTAAGTAACACATCTTTAAGAGTTTTGGTCCCTCATCTACCACCAGATTCAGTGAATGTGATCCCAGTTTGACAGAAAGCATAGCTTTGCTTAGAATAAAGCAGACATGAATGTAAGAAGCAAATGTAATTTGAAATGAAATGAGAAACCCCAATCACTGCTACACTAAGTGCTCCTTCTGGGTGTCAGTGGGGCTGTGGCAGTTTGCCATGTAAGTATGATTCTTCTCATTTCTCCAGACAATACTTCACAAAACTAGTTCACGTATACAGTGATTAATACTAACAGCAGTCCTTACAATTATTCTGTGAAAGCAGCCACACAACATTTACCGCTCTGGCTCGATGAAGTGACTTCCCACTGAAGCAGGGAGAATAATGGCTGAGATCAGGAAGTCGACTGAGGACACTAGCAAGCAAAGAAGAGGAATAAAAAATTAGAAGAGAAAAAAAAAAGAAGTTAAAAAGTGACTAATTAGTAAAAACACAATCAAAACCAATTTGCCAGTTTTACTGTCTGCTAATCCCTTTTCTTTCCAATCAGTGCAAGAGGCCACATGCTACTTCAGTGTAGGTCTCAGGAGTATGTTTATTCCCGTGATCACAGCCCTTTCTCATTGTTGAAATGCGTGCTATAAAGTTGGCTCTGACAAACCTTTGATAAAAGCCTCCCTAAACAAGCACAATGTGATAAAAAACCGAATCCAATTCTCCTCTATGACTTATTTTCCTTTAACCTCTGTCATCCTTGAAGGAGATATCAAAGTGGCACAAGTTACTTGCTAATCTCAAGCACCTTCTGAAAGTAGATTCTAAAACTTGGCTTTCCAAAATAGTCCTAATCTCTGAAAACTGCTATCAAAAACTGCAGTAAACCAGCCATCCATTCTCAGTTCTTGTCACAGTAACTCATAAAGATACACAGCCATGCTGACGTGTTGAAAGCAAGTCAGATTTCAGAGGCGGCCATCTGCATGCAAAACTTGCTCTGTTTTCACTGTCTGAAATTGAGCCTACTTCTATTTTCTTAGCTGTTTTGTGTGTGTGCCCATGTGTGGCTTGTAATAGCACTTGCTTGAAATGGGCACAGAAGAAAAGAGATCTCAAGCACAAGGCTGGAGTAATGCCCAAGCATACCCACCCCATTTGCTCCAAAAGGCAAATTTCTTAACCATCTGGTCATTGCCAGGACAAGGTCATATTTTAGGACTTGGTATTTTTTGTGCATTAAAATAAAGAGATTTATAAGCTTTTATATCCTGATTTCATCCAGTTTCTGTTCCATCTCTACTGCTTCTCTCTTGTCTGCTGTTCTTATGCCTACACCTTTTCATTCTATACAAGACTTGTTTCCCCTTAACTGTTTTCTCTGGATCTCCTGAGCCCAATTTGCTTCTAAAATATTCTGAAAATAATTTATTTTGAGAATAATTTATCTAAAATTTTGTGGTTTACCCTCTAAATCTAGTTCTTCATGATCTTCGTGAAGATCTCCAAATCCCTGTTCTAAAGACATAGGGACAGGTGGAAGAGTTATCAAAAATAATGGCAAAACAATGCTAGTGTTTTTTGCCAGGAAGGGGCTGCTGCTACCATCATTTTAAGGGACAAGTCATGTTGTATTTTTGGTAAGAGAAGGAACCACAACTGTTGCAGCATGACTGCACTAATTTCAAAGCAAGCCAAAAGTTGAATCATTATAATTTAGTCTCATGAAAAAAATGCTTTGCAGAATCACCCTCAGTATGCACAACCCAGATGTCCTATGTTTCTTCCTGAAAAAAATACAAGTGGTCTGTTATTAGTAAAGGGCAGCAGCAGCCACTGACAGAGTGGGAGAGGAGCACTGGCAGGACTAGAGAGGCAGCGTCTGTAGCTGAACACTTTTGCTAGCTCATCAATGAGCCTAGCCAGGACTTGCACAGCTTTTGGGACTAGCAGCCTGAAGGGACAAGGTCCATAAAGTTACAACAACAAAGCTGTTCTGTGCTTATTTGAGCAAAACTCTTCCTCTGAGGCAGAGTCTGAAAGCTCCCCAAGGAAAACTTATTTACATATTTGAGTGATACATCACTCAGCTATGTGAACATTTCTCAGGACTGTAAATCCCATAGCTAGTCTAAATCTGTGATCTTGCTAGGGTTTTTTATCTTCTTCCCAGTTACAGGCGGAGAAAAATTCAGATAAACCCTTTTAAAAGTGACTCCTTTTTTTACAGCTGAAGAAGAAACAGTAGCAAAATGAGCTATAAGTTTTCAACCAGCTGGTGGTGAAGTTTGTGACTGTTTTTAGCTCTTGGACCGCAGACCATAGGCTTTGAAAACTTGCAGTCCCACACAACTCCCTCTTTGAATATTGAAGAAAAAAAGTTGTCCTTTCTTCTAGCTAACTAGAATGTTTTGGGTCATTGAAGCAGTGCAAGTCTATGAAACAGCTCAAATCTAATTGAGTAGAGATTTGGGGAATCAACCGAGATACTTTTAACATCAAGTGGTATGAAATGGAAAGCCAATGTATCCATTAAAGTGTAGGACTCAGATGTTATAGGAAAGGTCTCAGGACATCTGTGTGATACATACCATATGTTGCATTGGAGTAGGGGAGCGCTACATATATATGGGATTTATAGGAGAGGAATTGATTGGAATAAGAGAACAGTCGTGGGAGTTTATCAGCAGCAATATCCTGCAGAAATGCACTTCTGGAAAAAGGATAGGACCAAGCTCTTCCCCCGCTCCCAACCTTTGCAGGAGCAAAGTTTAACAAAATTCTCTTTTTCTTGTGTGACTAAAATGGAAACCTGGACATCTGTGATTCAGATGCTGGCTCAGACGTGGTTCACAAATATGTGTGCTGTGGTCCTCAGTGCTGCAACAGCACAGAGCATCTGGCCACAGCAAGGGCAAGCAATAATACTTCACAACATAACAAGACTGCACCGGCTGCTGCCCTGTGCACGGGAAAGTTAGCCTGGACTCCTTTTGGTGGAAACCTTCAGTAGCTCCAAAATGCTGAAGGAGTTACACAGACACTTCGTGGGCCTGTGCAAATACTGCTATGGACCTTGCTGGAAGTGCTTTCCTATGGAAGTAGATTGCTTCTTGTACTTCAGAGCAAACACAGAGGACAAGGAGCCCTACATGAAGCCATTAGCATTCAGTGCTTGGGCCCTACTGCTGCTCTGGAGTTCAGAGGGGAAGATCATGCACCCTTCGTATTGCTGATGACTTGCTTTCCACAGGGATACTGCTGCTGATAAATTACTCAGTACCAAACCCCTGTACTGTATCTCTCTGCTCTAGGGCTCCTGGGACACAGGACCAGAGAGATGAGGGAACGATCAGATTACTGCAAGGAGGAGGAGGAGAGCAGGTGGAATTGTAAACAGCAGCAGGCACAGAGAGGAGGCAGAAAGATGTGAGCAAGTAGCTTTTGTTTCCAGCTAGTAGCCTGGTCAAATTATTCTGGCAAGATCAAAATTACAACTAAGGTGGAGTGTGTCACAGGGAATCCATTATTACTGGAGAAAAGGGGAATTGGCACCAGCTGCCTGCAAGGACTTCTGTGAGGGAATCAAGGGTTGGCTGATGACAGACTTCACCTGGCCACCTGACTGGAGAGAGGGACAGAGAATGCCAAAGGCAGTGCAGAACCAGCAGAGCAAAGCTATGAGGCCAAGAGGAGTGTGCTTTGTCCAGGACCCTCCTCGGGCATGCAGCTGGAGTCCTCCAGGACCTGGCTCCCCTCTCTGGCCTGACTGGCTGTATTTCTGTCCTCCACTTTGCACAGAAAGAAGAGCAGATGTTAAGCAAGGAGGAAGTACTTATCCCTGGAGAAGGTAATCAAATAGAGAGATATGAAGAGCAGAACTGAAAAAAAAGAAAGAGAAAAGAATGAAGGTGATAAAGAGACCAAGAGGAAAGGGTGCGGGAAGGAATAAAACCACTTCAAAATCCAAAGTATGTGATCAGCCAGAAAGAGGGTACATTGCCTTCTGCCTGTATATACCCAGCTCTCCCCCAAGAGGTATGGTGAGATAAGTCCCAGCTCTGACCTTGGAACTTTATTGTGCTGTGTGTCATCTTCTATCCAGAGATGGCCACTGGCTGTTCTCTCATCATGTGGCTTTGTTTGCCTAGTTAGGCTGTAAACTTTGAGGTGCAAGGACACTCAGGCTCTCATTCTGCTCCTGCACCATGTCTGGCAAGAGTCGTGGTCCCTCTGGATCCGTGTGAGCCCCCAGGAGCTGCTGTAACTGTGTCAGCTTGTGTCTTGCATTGAATGTTCTGGTTCCCTTCAGCTGCAGCAGCAAATCCAGCAGCTGCAGCAGTGGGATGTTGCTGAGGATCCTCTAACGCTGTTGATATCAAAGCAGAGAAGAAAACATATTTAGGGATAAGTAAATTTTTATCTTCACAAGTTCTTAGCAGAGAATGAAGGAAGAATAAACAAGCAGATCAGCAGCAACTGAAGTGGATAAGGTACCAAGATCTTCTGAGGACATGCAGATCCAGGCCCAGAAAACTGTTTGGAGTCCAAAACAGTAACTTTGTGATGCTGCTAGAGCAGATCTCTGAAGTAGGTGCCAACACAGTAGCTCCCTGTAATTCTTTTCTTTAAGGCACTGTGAGGAGGTCACCATCATCACCATCATTATTCCCAGCTTATGGATGAGGAAACTGAGGCAGAAGGAGGAGAGATGAATGGGCCAAATATGCAGTCTGATCCAGCTCACTCAAGCTGCTTCTATTCTCTCACGCAAACAAAACACAGCCTCATGTTGTCCGGGGGTAGGCATTTACAACCCACACTCCTTGTACTGGTTCATCAGCAACAAAGACTGCAATGTCATTAGTACTGCCAATCTGTTTTAAAAGTTATGGTTTGGCGGGATGGGTAAAACGTTTTCTAAAATCATCTAAATCTAAATCATCTAAATCATCAGATCTAAATCCTGTGTGCTTTGGAAAGATAAAAAAAGGATCTCCTACACAGAAATTTCCACCCAGCTCATGCACCAGAAACAATCAGAGCTAATGCTTCTATATAAGCTGAGAAGGGGTGGAGTTCCAATCCTGCTAACAGATAGTTTTCTTATGATATTTACTTTAACAAAGATAAATGGAAGGTAAGATGTTTTCATTTATCCCATGGTTTTATCCTGCAGCAATGCTATGACTCTAGCAATTTTCAAGCATGTCCTGTTCTTCCTTCTCCCTGAAGAGTAGTGGCTTAGTGATAGAGACTTAAGAGACAGAGGGCTGCTTGGTAAAAATCGCTCTTTCAGCAGATTCTGGTTGTTGCTGCAGTCTGATGTACTGATTGTTTGGTTTCACCTACCTCTTATCAGAAAAACCCCATCTACTCTGGCTGTATATGTAGATTTTCTAAACAGGATCAGAGCTTTCAAAAACAGTATTCCTAATTTTTGTTTTTTTCTCTTCTGGTATGCAAGCTGAAAAATACAGACACATTTCTGACTTCTAGTACAAGTCAAATGATTCAGAACTGGAGACAGACTTTAATTAGAACATTTAACCTTCAAAACAACATTAATGCCATATCATTGCCCTAGGATATTTTCCAGAATGTCATGTGGTTTCGAAGTTACGTGTATATATATATATATATATATATATCTGTATATATCTGTATATATGTACTTTTTTTTCTTAGAAGGGGCTCATGATCTGCATACTATATATACACCAGAAAAAGCACTCATTACTGAAGATGCAAATGCTGAAAATGAGTTGAAAATAAGGATGTCACTGCTAGGGCTCCACTGCTTAAAGTCAAGCTGGAAGAGGAATATCAGTTTCCACGCAGCAGAGGATGTCTTATGTGAAAGGGCTCTGGGAAGCAGCAGCAGTGCTGGGTGTTGGAGAATCAAAGAGGTTGCCTCTCCTAAAACCTCTCATCCTAAATCTCAGTTGTTTTAATGCCTGTAACAACAGATCCTGCAGTCAGTCCAGGAATGAACAACCTACTCACTGTTTACATCCCCCAAAGGTGCAAGTGCAAATAACTCATTTCAAAGTGGTTTGCACCTAAGAACACATAACCTTGCATCCCCAACACTTCTCTACAGAGAGACGTTGTGATATTGGCATGCTAATTCTGGTGTCCCTCTAGGGAGGTGCTGAATCAATTTTTTAGGAAAACAAAGGGAGAGGTAATAGCATAATATGCAAAGGCTTTTGTAATTTTCTTTAAAGGCTGAAGAATCCCCAGGGGGTTATTTAAGCAGAGAGGCAATGGGCAAAGCCATTTGAAATACACAGAGGTACCAGTGAAGAATTGGAAATGAACTAACAGTACCTAAAGGTCAGTGAAGGTTGCAACAGAAAAAAAAAAAAAAAAAAGGAAAACTAGATAATTATCCTTTCTTTCTTTCCTAATTAACCCTTGTTTTAGTTTCTGCCTAGCTTTCAAGTCCTGAGGGAGAATATGTTTGCAAGACAGATGCCAGATGATCCAGTTCAAGGTGTCTCATCACTTCTGAAGTAGAAGCAAATTAGCTGAACTTGAGAATAAGCTGGCAACTACAACAAAATCTGCTGTCACTTGGTATTTTTAGATCACGAAAATGAGATATGTGGCCACAAAGGAAACCCCACCTGCACGCTTCGATTCTAGGGCTGAGGACTTTTTTTTTTTTTTGTCTTAAAGGGCGTCACTCCCCTGTGTAAGGCAATTTTGACAGGCTTTAGAAAGTCAAGCTGCCCTCTGCAAGCCTGTGCAAACTCTCTACTGAGTAATACTGAAACCTAAGTTTAGAAGCTAGCTTTCACTGGTCTTTATAAAAAACAACCTGTAGAAGTGTGGTTTTCTATGCTTTTTAACTTATATCTTCCCTCTTTCCTTTAAATGGTCATATAGTTTTTAATTTACATAGAAAAGAAATTATTGTCTGGCATTTTCTAAAAAACATAAAATTTTTCTCTAGAAAAAGTAAAAAGAGGGTGTGATTCATAATTTAACACATCTATGTTAGGGAGAAACCAGCTGCCCTGTAGGAAAAGGAGTAGTCATGGGTTGATCTAATCCCCACTAATTCCAGACAGTGCCTAAAACCTTCCAGCACCACCAGAGGTAGATTCTGAATCAGGAGTAAAAGAGATTTTCATGTTGCCCCAGCCCCTGACTTCATACCATGGAAATAATTTTTGCATGTTAGAGAACATAATAAAGAATAGCACGAAGCAAATGATGCTAGAAGCATTTTGTAGCTGTCTATTTCTCAATCAGTCCTCCCAGCCAGAGCCTCCTGGAAAAATTTACATTTTTTTCCCATAGCTCAGACACATGTTCTACAGAGCAGGAAGAATGATAGGAAAATTAAATCCACACATTAGACTAAAGTGCTTCCCTGCTCGAGGAAGATGTGTTACATCCACAGAAGAAGAAGAACAAGCAATTGATCACTGTGTGTCACAGGATAGGATAGAGCTGCTGAATTAGTATTGAGCTGGAGTGTTCCTTCTGTTGGGAAGCAGAGCTGCATTTCACAGACATCATTTATAATGAAAGACAAGATTTGTATTCATCTGCAGGTTAGAACTTTAATGAGATTCCCTTTGCTGGCCTATAAGTCACAATGAAGTGACTAGAGCTCTCCAGCAGCCACAGACCTCCCAAACAAAGTGCCCAGCAAAGCAACATCTTGCTTTCCCTTATCATCACATATCCACTTGGGATACAGCACCTACTGTCAGCCACAGAGCCATGAAAAGTGTGAAACTGCTGTGAGTGGCCAAAAAGAGCTACTGCGGAGCCGGGATGCTGCCAGAGGGTCTGTGTCTCTGGAAAGTGCTTCTTTCCCCTGAAACTTTCATTAGAGAAATAAATGGTCCTACTCAAAATATTGTCCAAGGGAAGGCCTTTCCTGAGACAAAAGCCCTCTTTGCAAATAAGAATTTGTTGCAAAATAAAATGAGTTAAAAAAAATAAAAGGCAAAAAATTCCCAACCCTGAGCTAGGTCATTTGTTAGTGGTTGCTTGACCTAATACAGGACTTTGTGTTTGAGAACTGTTAGTTTTTCTACTGCTCCAGAAAGAGCAACTTAATGTAGTGTTAGGCAACACTACAAATTAATGCAACAGGAAGCTGAATTCAAGTTGTACCTTATCTTTCCTAATTTTTAAGCAATTAAACAGTGTTCCTTAATCCTGTGTTTAGGGCCTCTGATTGAGTATCCAAATGTCATGCCTGTTTGATGAATTCAGGTTCTGTTTCTCACCCATATTTAGCCTGCAATCACTTTAATAATAGCACTTAAGTAATTCATTGTACACCTGCACAGATGCTTCACATGATCTGTTTTGGAGATGTCACCCAGAGTCACATAGTTCAGCCTTTGCGACAGCCCTGGTGTTGGCCATCAGGAGCCAACAACGTTGCCTGGCATTCTCCTCAAAAAGCCAGGAGTTTTCACCGGCTCAAATGCTCAGCAGATTTATATTCTCCTCAATCAGTCACACAAGCACCAATGTCTGACCAAAGAAGGGAGAAGGACCAGACAACTTGGGGTAGGAAGAGAAGCAGAATTATTTGAGCCCTAAAGAAGAGCATTTTAAGGTTTTACGATCCAAAGTTCTGCCTCTTTACATTTCAGTCTTTCATAGTGTACCCTGAAGCTCCTTGGTGTGACTCACAGATAAGGCTGGCCAGTTACCTAGAATGATTTGAAACTGGCTTTTAAGTCATTCTCAGCATTGATCCACTAATCCAAATACAAAGCAAGGAGACAGCAAAATAAAACTGGTTGGTTTTTTTGTTTGTTTGTTTGTTTTGGTTTGGGTTTTTTTTGCCATAGCTGTTTTCTCACTCCAGTGCTGCTTATTGCTAGCTTTGGCTGGAATGAGGGCTGAAATAAGGAGGACTGAAATACATACAAAATAAGCCACACTATTTCTAGCCACATCAAAAGTACTTGGAAACCAAAGCTTAGCATGCAACACTGTTCTCAGTAAATTTGGATGAAGATTAAAATCAGATTCAACTTTCGGAAACCCTACTCAAATGAAATTTCTAAACTTATAAAGGTTTACTTGTTGTCAGACATTCTACTCAAACCATGGCAGTGGTGAAAATTAATAAAAACATAATCCAGAATTCACCTTGTATAGAATAATACACAGCACTGCAAATATACAAATTCCTCCCCAGATCAAAATATGAATTGCTTTAAAAGTAAGTGACTTCACATGGTGTGATTTCTTGGGGCTGTCCTGTGCAGGGACAGGAACTGGACTTTGATGATCCTAGCACATCTCTTCCATCTCAGAATATTCTGTGATTCTGTAAGTCATTAATAGAGTCCACATGATTTTTTTCACTCATAGAAATAAACTAAAATCTTGAAGTCAAGTTTTGTTTTGCTTACTTTGCTACTGTTGGGTATGAGATCACTCAGACACTTTGGGAAGTAATCCAGACTTCTTTCACCTACAGAAATAAAAAATATTTAATAATTAATTCCCTAATAATTAGGAAAATAAATAACAACAACAACAACAACATCTTTTTCAATACTGCATCTTTCTAAAAGCAAGAAATCCTAAAGCTGTGAGATATTCAAAAGTTTTCTCTAGCTTTCCCCCCCTCCCCACTTGTTTCTTTTAATCTTAGCTATATCAAAAAATATCCTTTTCATTAGGCAGGAAACCTTTCCTTTCCCTAAAGCCTGTTAACCTTTTATTCTTGAGTTATAGGAAGTCCCTTCTCCAGTTTCAGTATTATTTTGATGTCTTTTAATTCCCCCCACAGAGGCCTTCTGCAAAGGCAAACTACATGTGTCCAAGTCAATGGGAAGTAAAAAACATGGAATAAACAAGGTGCCTGTTGTAGCTTTGAACTTTTCTGTGTGTGTTTTCAAAAGAGCTCTCTAAAACTGAAAAGGGCAAATCTCATAGTAGCTGAAACAGAAAACTTTCACTTCAGAGCCATAAGATATTTAACATCTCAGCATTAACTATTCATTAGGAGGATATATGGATCAGTTCAATAAATGATGAAATAAATTCTCAAGATACCAAACCACGAATACTAGAAAGAAACATTCTCTTACACAGATGAACTACAGACTTACAAATTTTCTGCCGAAGGCCAAATTGCTCTTAGGTCACTGAAAGCTGTATGTGTATATCTAGAGTCTCATAACCATTTTTCCCAGGTTATAGGAAATGGGTTTCCCATTTATCACTTTTCCTTCCCCCCATTCCCTGTCTCTCCAGTGATCCTTATCTTCTGTGTCGGTCTCAGTATGAAAAAATCTGTATTAAAGATGACACCAAGTGCTAGATGATTGAGATTATTCACTGATTATTCAGATCATACTATGGGTGGCATGGAACTTGTACACTAAACCCCTGCATTTTATCACATCAAGAGATTACAGCTGTCATAGGTAAGTACAGCACAGAAGATCATTTTTCTAGGAAGGAATCTGATAGCAGTGATGCTGTTAGGTGTTGAAACAAGTGTTTTATGTGTTATCAGTTGACAAGCAAGGTGAGAAGATGCTTAAATTAAGTACAGTTAAAAGTCCTGCAGAGTCAAAGCTTTATTCTGTTTGTAGGCATTCTTAAAACTGTAATTATTTGTATTTATCTTTTTTAACTTAATAAAAACCTAGCAAGTATAGAAGAAAAGATGTGGATTTGCTTGCAGCACAATAAAGTTTAGAAATAACTGATATTTCGCTGCAAGTACAGGAGAAATGACCTTTCTGATTATTCACAGCTCATCTTTTTCTCCCTAATAATGTAGGAATAGCACAAGGAAGCCACTGTTATGGTTGATGTGTTTACGCATATTGGAGTCCCTTGAGGTTATGATATTTATTTATAGTCAGGGTTGCTCTTCTTTTTAAATTGTCTCATTCTTTAAGAAAAATAATATCCAGAAAGCTCCTGGACTGCTTGTACCCCATTGTCTTGTGTCAGAGGGGTGGTTGAAGTCTGCCATGAGATACAAGGTCTCAATCATGAGGCTTCTTCCAATAAGCTGAAGAAGCCCTCACCTACTTCCCCCTGATCAAATGGGCTGCAGCAAACACACACCACAGCACTGCTTGTGCTGAGCTCTGATGCTGATCCATAAGCTCTTGACTGGCTCATCACTCCCTGTGACAGAGCTGTGTCCATTCCTGTTGCTCTCTCACCTAAGAGGCCACTCCCCAGCTCACCATGCTGGTCTGCCGTTCCTAAAAAGCCAGCACCCATCCATTGCAGCACATCCCTGTGACCCCAGTGAGATCATAGCTCTGCATCCACTCACAGACACCTAGTTCCTCATGTGCTTCCCATGCTGCCTAGAGTTCCTAGAGTTAGACACCTGATCTAACTAAAGAAGTAGGCAGGTGACTGCTGCCAGTCAGCACACTGTGGTTTGCCAAAGCCCCGTTCAATGGCTGAGATATAAAACCAGACTACAGTACACTTGCAGTTGCAAAATGCCATTTAAAGTAATTGTTATGATTGTTTCACCTGTAAAATGGACGAGCCAGATTAAAACTGGAAGTATATATTTGACTGACTCACTGAGCACAACTTGCAACATGGCAGCCCTTTTACAAGTTGTTGCTTTTCAGCTGTAGCAGTAGGATTGTTCTCCAGCTGTCTGATTATAGCCTGCATTTAACTTGAAAACATGAGAGCACACCATCCTAACACATATGAAGAAAAACAATAACAGGGAATAATATTTTGAATTATTTCTTTTCCGTGTGTATTAATTCAAACTGGATGAAATGCTAGCGCTTACACAAAACACAACATATAATCTGAATTATTGCATGGTTCTAAGGAACCTCTGGAGATCTAATCCAACCTCCATGAGAAACTTCCAACTACAGGCTCATGTAGATGCAGCTTTGCAACCAGGAGGGATGTGGTGTCTGTGGACATATTTGGCCGTCAAAGATGATGAAGGAAATCTTGCCATACCAGATCTTTTGGGTTTGTGTGTTGTTTGTTTTTTTTGGTCAGGGTGTTGGCTATACTGATGCAAAGGACAGTTTTCCTGCTGTAGCTCTGTTCACTCATGCAAAATCTTTCTAGCATAGCACACTATTAGTCCTGGTAATACAGACATGTTCTTCAGCTGAAATCATCTGGTTTCACACTTGAAAAGTGCAAAGTTTACAGGATGCTTTCACTTTTTTTTTTTTTTAGCTAATGATTAGCAAAAAGACAATAATAATAATGATTAGTACCTTAAGCACAAATGAATAATGAAAGATAAAATATCCTGAAATATTTTTGAAAGTCATGGAGTAATAGCCTCATAGCAGAGAAGACAATGACTATTACAAACCCAAATGTGTTTATTAAGAGGTAAAACAATACCTCAGGCCAAGTTATTTCAAATTAATGGGGCCTGTAAACACATTTTTCTTGATATATCTCATTTTTATCTGCTGAAGTAATAAACAGCTGTGAAGCATGGCCAGAATTGGTAAATTTCTACTGAAGAAGCTGCAGAATTTTCATTATTTCAATTAAGTAAAATGAATGGGGGAAATCTCTAAAGCAAGTTGGCAAGCTGGTTTTGTATGAATCCCATTTTCCTGGGAGTAAAGATCCATTAATCAACAATGGTACATCATGAAGGAAACTAAAGTCTACAAAAGAAAAATCTTATGTAGACCTTTAGACCTCTACAATTACAGAAGCACTACCTTAGCACTGTGGATGCAGCTAAATATGACACTAGTGGAGAGGTGCTAGTGATGGCAGGCATCATATCTAAGTGGGAATGGAAATAAACTGTACTGCTAGAAGCTGTTTTCTCACTAGATTACTAATACAGCTCATGTGAACAGGCAAAAAATGAATAATAAAGTATTACACTTTTGACTGAATTAATTACAGCAGATGTAGCCTGAGTCTATGTAAGGCAGAACTGGACTTAGATCAACTGAACAGCTTTGTGATTTTAACACCGTTCCACATCTAACACGGCTCTCAGAGCCATTTTTCAAATCTTTTTCAGGTGGTTTGCAGTCTCTTTTTCATAGAGTGAGCTGCCACAGTGACTCAGAATTCTGCAGAGTAGTCAGTGTCATGATCAATACAAACAGCTGCAGGTGATGTATCCTTGGGAAAAAAAAAAAAAAAGGAAGATGACCCTCAATACTGATAATTTTCTTTTTAGAATTTCAAACCTTTGTTGCTTTTCTTACCAAAATCCATTCTTTTTCCATAAGGTGTACAGAGAGGTAGTCTTCAACAAGAACAATATCTGATGAAAACACCTATGAAATACACTGAGTGACCCAGTTTCAGAGGACACCTAATCCAAAGTCATCCTTTAAAATACCCAGAGGCAGACTAACTAATCATTCTCAACATGACTTTAAAATGTTAAATCGATATAAATTGCATAAATATGTATCCCTTGCATGCATTTTTTGTCAGACATGTATTTTAATGCTTTTTTAAAAATACAGTTGTCTGTATTAAACATATATACCCCCAAGAAGATGAAACTTCACAAAATTGCAGGCCTAGGAGGACTTAAAAAAAAGTAATCTAGACTGCACATTGTCCCAAAGGTTTACACGAGTAATTTCTTGCAAAATAAAATAAAAATAAATAATAACAATAATAATAATAATAATAAAATCCATCATATCTGTTTTTAAAAGCATTTAGTGATGGAAACTTCATAGACTTTATCAAAAATCAATTTCAGAACTTCACTATATCTCAAAAGCAGATTCCTCCCTACAGTTTATAGCCATTTTACCTCATCTGCCACAGTCAGGGAGACAAAGAGTTTCTCTTCCTCTTTGCAAGAGTGTTTTACATATCAGAAAGTTCTGTTACTGTGTGTTTTCTGGACCTTTGATCATTCTCGCTGCTTTCCTCTGCATGAAGAATGCTCAGAGTTTATCCTGCTGAAATTGAGGACTTCTGATCTCTCAGAACTATTTGGAGTGGCAGTAGATGTAAAACATAAGCTTGCTATAAGCTTTTTACCTGCTTGCATTGCATCACAGAAGAGAGATGCCAGTAACTTGGCCAGGACTTCGGGACTCCACTATAAGGCACTAAATAGATTTGGTACCAACAAGCCCCAGTGGAACTTCAGACTGAGAATCTGGAGATGTGAATTTTCCTTCTATTTCGGTCCTTGACCACAGTGCTTTTATCTCCAAGTGTCTGCTTCCTCTGTAAACCTCCCACATGCAAATGGTGTATAAGAACCAGGCATTACTAATTATATTTTTCAGCTGTTTGCCCATGCTATCCTTGTAGAGGGGAACTCTAGCAAATCTTATACATTTACATTCAAAGTGTTAGTTCAAAATCTAAAGGACTGTCTACTGTATTCACAGGGCGATGATAAGTAATTGAAATATAAGACAGTCTGATGGCTTGTCACAGGCTGAACTGTCAGGCTGCTGGAAACCTTGGATTTTCAGTTGCAACCGGTTTCTGGAACATATGGCAGAGATACAAGTTCACTCCATTCCAGAGCCTGCATTATTAATGATCTGTCCAAACTTAGTTTAGATGGAGATGAAGTCATGCATTGAAGTTACCTTAACAGCCACTGGTAATTTGTTGTTTGCTACAAGAGGCAGGGGCAAGGAATCAATTAATTCATTCAGAAAAGGAATCGATTACTCCCCTAAGCGTATGTTTACCCTTGTAAAGAGCAGTTTATAGAGTAGGATGTTTCACAAAGACTTCGGGGAAAACCAAAACTTTTAATTGCCTGACCATTTACATGTTTGTGATGCTTACATTCTCTTGTTTCCTTTGAAGGTAGAGTCCAGAGCCCCAAAGGATGGTAAAGTTGCAGGATAATTACTGATTGTTAAGGAACCATGCTTTGTAAAATAATTGTCCATATTGGGTTTTTCCTATTGCTTCCCCACCCAATAGTCAATTGATTTTAAACAGAGAAACTTCTAGATAGAAAATGTTTAAACTTCCCAAAGACTTTTTACAACCTCCTTCACAAGAAGCTATTGAAGAAACCTGGCAATCAGCACGGGGAAAAGTAGTGGCACAGTTTAAAACTGGAGACAGAGGGAATTAGACATCAGTAGCTATTTCTCACTCTTGACAGAGGTTAATACTGGAGTGACATAGGGACCAGCCTTAGGATTGGACTGAGGGCATTCAACCAACATATTAATGAATTGAAAGGGAAGGTGAACAGCAAGGTGACTATGTCCCCTTGATTATTCTAGATGCTTGTGGCCAGTAAGGATTACAAGAAATTTTGGAAAGACCTAGCAAAGACCTGGGGAACGTGCCAGATGTGATGAGTTCACCAATAGCTATGTACAGTTTTTGTTACTGCTGTAAATTAAGAAAGAAAAATTTGCTTCTTCTCCCTAACATCAGTTAAAATATTGTCTCAGGGTTATCATAGTTTTGTTATTTCTGTTAGGCCATTTTCTGCTTTTTCAGCTTTCTTTAGGATCAAGTGAGCATCAGTGCTAATACAGGAAAAGAGGTTAGTGCTCAGCTCAAGACAGGAGGGGAAAAACCTGCCTTTTTAAGTATTTGTTACTTTAACTGTTTCATGAAACTGCAGCATAAACGATTTGTCTAAAGATCAAACAAAATCTGTCACACAAGGAAATCAGCTCTCCTGGCTCTGGAGACAGCCAGTTAATCATTTGGCACATCATTCTTCTCAGCAGGGGAAAGCACTGAACAGCAATATTCTACTGGCTGTCCACTCTATCTTTCTGTACTGGGGGGTATCTGTAATTCTCCCTCTACTGCTGCAGCGACAGCAACACATCTGTAGAAGCCATGAGAGCTCACATCACTGTATCTCACACCAGTTGCATAAGGATCCTTTACACCAGACCCCAGTATGTTACCCTATAAATAGATTTTTCTTCTTCCTCCTCTCTGGCTCATGGAAGCTCATCAACCAAGGCCTGCAACATTATAAACTAAAAAGGTGTTTAACGGTGCTTAAAGCAAGCCTAGAGGTGACAGCTGTGAAAAATGAAGTCATTAACAGCCCAACCTACCCAGGCACTCCTGCCACTGCCAGCTAGGAGACAGGGAGCCTCCTCAAGGACAGGACTTTAGCAGGAAAACCTGAAGCTTTGTCACAGTGGATTAGCTAATCTTCAGCCAATAGATTTATGCTTCCCAACCTCTACTGGGATTGCTTATAACAAAATGAAAAGAGTTTAGTGCTTGTTTATTTCAATGAAATATACATTTATCTTTGTTATCTATCTATTCAGGATTACTGGGTTGGGTAGTGATTCCCAAACTTTTCTGTATAAGGAGGCTCCATCAAACATGAAGAAAGTTTCTCAACTACAAGCCAGCTATAAATAAATAAACAGAACTTGATCATTCCCAATGGAAAGACAGAGTATGAAAATGTAGAAAGCCTGTGGAAAGCAGACCTTGGTACTTATTATTCGCTTATACGCTGCCAATTTTAAATACATTTTTGCATTTTAGAAGGGCTGCTGTGCTTGCCTATTTCAGGAAAATATATTACAACTGCTTTCCTGTGCATATTGCAACACTGTGTTTCACAATGCTATTTCAACCCAGCAGAATTTAGTGGTTTTACAGTTCAAGATTAAATAATAGTACCAGTTAGAAAGCAAATATACCTTCAAAGCTGCAACCTTCACTTATTCAAGTATTTAAAATTGTAATTAGAATAAAAGAAAAAGGAAACTAAATGAAAAAGTGCAATTAATTAATTTGAAAATATAATTACTATTTCAAGTTTGGACTTACTTCTTTTGCACTCTCCTAAATTACAGCATTAAAAAAAACACAAACTCTTTTCAACTCTTATATTACTATACTGAGTCAAAGCCTTTTGAAGAAGAAACTATTGGAGTAAACCTGAAGTTAATTAGTGAATGTATTACAACACTCATTTATTTCCTTTCCCACAGAGTAAAAACTCTTTCTGTTGCCCTAGTTACAAGACACCTTCGTTCCAAGAATCACGGATATGAAATGCTGGCCATATTTTGCCATTCTGTATTTTTTTCCCAAATTGTTGTTGTAATGCATACTTTGCATTACTTCCCTCTTTCTTTATAATGTTGCCTGATAATTTTCTGTGTTACCTAATAACACTAAGAATGTCCTTCTTTGCCCTTCTTATGCATTACCTTTAAAGATATTCTCTGCAGCATCACCTTCCAATATGACTTCCTCCAAAATTCATCAGTTCATCATCGAAGAGAAAGCAACAGTTTAGACCCTTTCCCCACCTGGGATAACCACGTTTATGGTCATCAGTTCCCACTGGTCTGAGGAGACTGAGTTTCATTCAATCCCTCATGTTTCTTCCTTGATTAGCAGGTACAATGAATTCAGCTGAATGGCTGCAGTCCCGGTATATTCCTTAGTTTTGGAAGGACATCACTCTCAGTGACAAGAGCTATGAAAAAGCTATGTTGGGGTTCTTCCCCAAGAGGGTTGTTGGGCACTGGAACAGGCTCCCCAGAGAAGTGAACACAGCACCAAGCCTGACAGAGCTCAAGAAGCATTTGGACAATACCCTGGGGCACATGGTGTGACTCTTGGGGATGGTCCCATGCAGGGCTAAGAGTTGGACTTCATGATCCTTCCAACCTGACATATTCTGTGATTCTCTTATCACCTACAAAGTGCAGCTGCTTTGACAGTAGAGCCACATGCACCGCATGAAACCCTGCACATTTTAGCTTCTTGTCTTCTCTGAAGACAAGAAAAGTCTGAAAAGTCTTCCCTGCCATTGGCTCCACTGCTTGACCATATTTTCTTTTCCAGCCAAAAGTAATTTCTTGGCATGCAAGCAGGACAAATTCAGAGTTCTTTAACTTGGCAGTAACATCTTGGGCACCTCCACTGTACTGGTTAACAGTGCTTAAACTCATGACTATTTCCTCCTTTTGATCATGTCTTTGCAGAGGGAAATCATAACTGGCAAGGTCAAACCCAACCTTTTCAAGGAGGGATTTGCTAAATAATCATGAAACTGAGGGGTGCAAGAATTTCCTGGGGACTTAGCTTATTTATATGTTGGAAAATCAAAAATCAAAAACATTCTTTTTTCCTCCCCCCTCTACATACTTCTTGTATGAGTCCAAATTCCTTCATTGCAAAAATAACTTGTTGCAGGAACACTCAAAGTTCAAATTAGCTTTACAAAAGCTAAACCCTGCAGATGACAACTGTGAAACTATTTAACACTGTCCCTAATGTTTTCCTCTAGTATTTCTCAAGAAAGGGAAGCACATAAATAGAAAAGATCATTTGGCCTGGATATCAATTAAAACAATACCAAGTGGAAACATTTGCCTGAAGACATGGTGGAAAAAAGAGAACAGATGGCTAATACACAAACCTTTGAGGCCTAGTATCTCATGTTTCTCTGATCAGTCACATAACTTCGGGGAAATCAGTTTTAAGATGCTACCAGTACTGGCACAGGTATAGAGACAAGTCCCTCTATAAACTTTAGTATCAAACATGGATAAAAAGTTGACTGAGTTGCAATTCTCAGTTCGGTGGACAAGACAATAATCTCCCAACTGTCTCAGGCAGGACCACAAGAGTTATTTTTGCTGTTGGTTTTGTCTTTTTTTTTAAAAAAAAAACCACTTTTTTTTTTGCTTGGTTTGTTTGTTTGTTTTTGTTTTGCTTAGGGTTTGCTTGTTTTTTTGTGAGGGAAGTTGTTTGTTTTGCATTTGAAAAGGAAGTGGAAAGATTACCATGGTTATCTCCATACCTGCTTACCAACTGCTTCAAACTAAGTACAGTCATTAAAATCTTCATTACAATGAAAGAGTTTGGATTAAACAGTTTTCAAGAGGAAATTCTTATATATTAGGTATCAATTGTGATAACAACGATGTTTGATGTGATCCATTTATGTAGCATTCAACTGGTAGAAAAATTTAATCAATTCTTATTCTTATACTAACCCTGCCAAAGATATACTGATGAAGGCATCAATTTTTAATGACAAAATTTTATCCAAGTCCAGGGATCAGGGAAATTCCTACCACTTATTACCTGGTGATCAATGGTCTCTGAGTAAGATAAATTACCCTCTCACTTCCTCTCTAAAATGAAAGAACAGTAACTAAAAAAAAAAAGTCAACTTCTATGCTAGATATTAGTTTGCCTGTTTAGATTTACAGAAGTTTCCTCCAGGCTACAAGGGATTATTCTATTTTAATCAAAGAGCATACAAAGCATACATCTCAGCTTTAAAGCAGAGAACTGAGACACAGAATAATGAATTCATCTACTGTTATAGGCACATGAATTCATGAACACAAGAGAAAAGGCTGACAAATTTCTCATTATGACAAAAGAACCCTGAAAAAATCCCAACTGCAGATAACGTGCTAAAAAGTGACATTCCATACCATTAACCTGTCAAAAAATAAATTTAATGTAATTTCAGTGCCTCGTAAGGCAAGTTTTGTATTTCCTATTAGTCAAATACCTTATGAAGTCGAATCTCTTACTAGGTATTAGCCTTTATCACTGCTGCACTTACACAAAGAAACCTGCTACTACCTCTATGCATCCCCAGCAAGTAACACTCCATTTCTTAATGCAACTGCTGTCAGCAATGACAAAAGCAGTGCTAGACTGCTCGTTTCACCCATCAGCCTTTTAACAGTGGAACACAGAACATCTGAACAAATATTCTAAATCCTCAGTAAGCGCGGTGCATCCTAACACATAAACCTACTACCTGGCAGTGGTTTGAACATTTCCTTGGGAGAGGATCCAGTAGAATGTGTTTTCCTGAAGGAAGGTTATACTAGACAAGTTCAAATCATCATTTCCTCACTTTGGTACGTTGCCACTACACAAAAAGAACAACTCGGCTGAAACCTTTCTTTTAAAACTTGACAGCTTTCTGCCTAGATGGCCGTGAAATTATTGATGGGTTTTCACAGTCACCAGTGGGGAAAGTGCATTTGGAAGTCCACTTTGTGTTGCAGCTGCTCTTCACAGCGAAAATGCTTTTGTGTGCAACAGGCAGCTCTGCACTGACACGGGCCTCTGCTTCACAGCAAAACTCCAGTGCAATAAAGCAGCAATTTTCAGTCCAAATGGCTGAAGAGCAAATGACACCTAAGCTCTTCTGAAAAAAAAAAAAAAACCAAACCAAAAAACAAAACACAAAACAAAACAAACAAACAAACAAACAAACAAAAAACACAAAAAAACAAACAAACATAATAAAACCAAATTCTGAGAATATGTTTCACCAATCATTTCGGAGCAGGAAGGCAATAAACGACACGTTCAGCATGAATGCACAAAAGCATTACCAAACACTCTAAGTATTAATAAGAAAAGCCAACAAGTTTCATTCATTGGATTATACACAGTATAATCCAATGCACACAGAAATCTTAGCCTTTAAATTATCAAGGGCTAAGGGAAACAGGCTGATTTGTAGAACACAAAACCTGAATGTAATATTCCTTTTTGTGCCTTACCTCAACAAGTATTGCCCTCCACCCCCTAGTATGAAGCTCAGGTGTATATGAACTTGGCTTATAATTGTTATTGAAAAGTATTTTTTCTCCAATGGGAATTGTAAAGAAATCAGCCTGAAATAGAAAATAGCCTGTGAAAAACTACTCAGTCAGTATGGGATCCTATTTTTTTATCCTTCACTTGCCTGCCTTGTTCTTTGGTGCAATATTCTAACTCTAGTTCCTCTTAGGCTTCTACGTCTGTCTTTTCACCCTTCTGCATTACGGCTGGTATTTTAACTCCTGATCTTTTATGAAAAATGTCTGTTTCTGACTCATCCCTCTATCAAAATGTCTAATCTTGGACGAGTGCATTTGCACAGGTATATTTTGAATTACATTGCATCACAGCTAGCGTGAAAATCAGGAATCGCAGGGCCAGCTACACCGTAAAAAGCAGTAGGACCACAACATGTGATGTCTTCTATTTCTGCCAGCAGTATGATGGATTAACCATCAGCAGTTCAGTAGGCTAAATTCAGTACCTTGCAGGTTTCAGATAATTATCTTGCTGCAGAGGTGGGAACAAAATGAAAGTCACTTACATTCTTGCTACCAACCTGTAGCACTATCACAGAATAACAGAATGGACTAGGTTGGAAGGGGCCTTAAAGACCACCCAGTGCCAACTCCTCTGCCATGGGCAGGGACACCTTTCACTAGAAATTATGAGAGAAGCAGTCAAAAGGACATCAACAACTCAAACAATATGCAGTATTTCTTGTTACACCCATGGTACTTCACAAGTTAGCACCTAGGATCTCTGTGGCACCACTGATATTACTGGATTTTGCAACCATTTTGTCTCCTAATAGCTTTTAGGGGGAAAAAAAAAGAAAAAAAAAAGTAAATTATATTATTCCAACCCTACAGCTACTCACTGTGCACCCCCTGTGAAGAAAAGCAGTAAGGACATGAAGGATCCAAATTTTTTATAAATGCTACAAACTACTGTAATATCTAAAATGAAGAATATGCCTGTATTAGCAAGGAGATAAGGAAAAAACCCTTTTCATTTACCTAATTTCTCCCTTGTCTTTCCTCTTGTGATTTTAATTCTTCCTTTCTTGTTATAGATGACAGCCTTAGATAGAGTTTTTTCCAGTAACATCTACTAACAAGTTCTCTGCCTACTTTCTAGGCAGCTATTAAAAAGGGAAACTGTGACAGGGTAAAGCAGAGCTTTTGAAAGCTGTGCATTCAGGAGGGGCAGGTAAAGATGATAGAATGGGAGCACACGTGTCACAGGTCAGCTCTGGCATGCAGGGAACAAATTCTTTTGACAGAATGTGATTTTTAGAAACCACTCAGTTAGGCTTTGACATTAATTTATAGCACATTTCATTCTCTGTGCATCTCTGTAAGTCTCCCCTCTGAAAATTAAAAAAACAAAACAAAACAGAGAATTTCAATCTCAACCTCTAAGCTTTGCAAATTGGGAACAAGGGAATTCTTTTTTTTCCCCCAAAGCACTGCTAAGTAAGTGCAGGTTACTTTTTTTTTTTTTTTTTTTAAAGCCACAAGAAAGAACGGCCAATATATATTTGGCTGCTTATAGTGAGAACGCAGCCTTAGGAGCACCTCCTTATTAAGTACACAGGTTATGCAATGTCATTGCTGTAGGCTGCATCTCGTAAAAGCTACTGTTTAATATGGCTTTGTAAATATTTAAAATTATAGCTATTTCCAGAAATGTCACTAATTTATAAGCTTGGGTCTTGTTCTTATGTTTTAAGCCCCTGACAGTAGAAATTGGTATGTGCTCCCCCTCTCTGTTTCATCTCTCTCTTTAAACAAGCTCTTCTGTGCTTTTGAGAATACTGACATTGATTACAAAGCACACTTTAAGGTGTGTCAAGACCTGAGAGTCTCACAGGTTAAGTGAACCAAAGAGAAGGAAAGAAGTTTTCCTATGGATAAGAGAAGTTTGTGCATAGACACACAAATCTGCTATTGCATTGGACCCCGGTTCTAATGGTATCTCACCCAATGTCTCAAAAGCTGTTCCAGATTTATCTACATGTAGATATTGGTACTGGGAACAGGACTAGCTTTTCATAACAATTTGTCAAAAGTAGAGATGTGAAGTATCTTTCAGCACAAATGTTGTATAATAGATAAGAACACACAAACATAGCCTGTATCTTTATATTTCAAAATAATGTAAAAGATAAACTTCTGTTGCAAAAGGTAAAATTGCTGCTTTATGCAAAAGAGCAATGAAAAAAACCCCTCAAAAATAATGTTGCTTGAGGAAGCCTCCTTAAAGCACATGCAAGACAAAGCCCATGAAAATACATTCAAGTAACGAGAATAAACTTAGGCAAAGACTTCTGGAACTTTACATCAGGATTTATTGGCTCTTTCTAGAGCCCTATTTTGTTATGAAGGCCATAGCTCTCCTGTGTGATGACAAATTATTGTTTACAAGCTTTAACAACAGTCTTCTCCATGACAGAAACTGAGTTAGGTAATAACAACCCCATTCATCATCTGTCTTTAGATTAGTCCTAATTAAACCACTACATCTGCCCTGTTCTACTGTGGACTGTAGCACAAAGCTCAAATAAAAGATGCTACAGTGGTCTAAGGCATCATGCAGCTTTCTCAGGGATGTCATCACTCACAGATGTGATTCAAGCCAAGTTGAATCATTCCATAGGGACATGCAAATACTGATCTAGTTTGGTGGCAGAGAGAAGCTGGCAAAAAACAAAGAAAAAGATGTTTTGCGTCAATCTGGAACAGATCTTCTGGTTTTCCACTGAAGCAAATAATAAGAGATAACACAAAGTGGTTGGACTTCTTTGTCACAATGTGCTGTCGCTCTTTAGATACCAGGCTATAATTCTTAATTAACAGTGTATTCAAAAAATAAAGTATAACTTCACTTTCATGAAGTTAGGTAGTTTTCAACACTTCCCATCTCCAGATACTCTCGAGGCAATATAGTTAAAATACTGATCCAAACTAATCTTCTTTATTTTAATTTGAAACAAAAAGCTTTAGTTGAACAAACTGAATGTTCTTCCAAATGTAATGAGGAATTACTTTCATTTAGAAGAAAATAATAAGAAACAGATATAAAGAAACGTTGCAAAGGTAAGTTATTTAATATATGCACCAAACCTGAGTTTATTTTAGGTCAAGAAACTACTTCCGAGACTGAGTTTTGGATCCTTCAAATTTATGCTCAGCTTGAGACAACTGAAAGCAATGTTCCTTTAATGAACTGCAAGTCTGATAGATGGATTGAGACATGCGGTCTGTTGTGGTTTTGGCACACTGTCCTGCCTCTTAACTTCAATGGCCACAAGATGAACCTCAGTGCATGAAAGCCTCTATTCTTAATTTTGAAATGTTGCAAAATGATGTAGTAAACAAGAAGTGACTGACAAGCACTAAAGAATCCTGTATTCTGTAGCAGCCTGCAGTGTACCAAAACCAGAGACATTTGGGAAATGGGAGAATGGAGATGTGCACTCAGGTGCTTTCCAAATGCCATTTGAGGGACAAAAAGACTCAAGAGATTCCCGTATTTCTATTAGAAAAAAGGCTCTCCAAATTAACATTAGATCAAAATAGCAAGCAATGGTATGTAAAGGCAACATTTCCTAGTTTAAAATGAATAAAGTTATTTTATTTTTATTATTATTTTATTATTATTTAAAATTATTCAAATTATTTTGACTGCTAAGGTGGGGAGAGAGGAGAGCTGCTCCAAGGAAAGAAATGATTATTCACTTCCCAAGGAGGCAAAAACTACACGTTTGAAGACTCTGAAGACACCACACAAAAGCAACTACTTCCCAAAAAACTCATCTGGTAAGTTTGTGTCATAACTCAGTTGAAAACTCTTCCAAGATGTGAGATTATGAGTAAAGCAAAAATATTTTGAGTAGAGCTCTGAGAATACAGTTTTCTCCAAACAGAGAAACAATCAAGTGATGCAACTGAAAAAAAATCTTTTCTTGGGCCAACATCCTTTTAGATAGGACCTGAGAAACCAATTTCTTTCAACAGATCAGCCACAGACAAATATTAAAAACTCTTTACAGGCATAGATGAATTTGGTCGCCAGTTACTGAAAAATGTGAGTGACGGAAACCTGCATTCTGAACCTTCTATTTCCTCCTAAAGAAAAATTGTCCCTTTAAAACAAAACAAAACCCCCAAACAAACATAACTCTCAGAAGCAAAACCCACAAAACAAGTAAACCAGTAATATGAACAGAGGAATGAAGCACACACAACAGCTGCCACTGTTATACTATTTCAACTGCTCTGGTATTTATAGTGAACGCATATTTGTTTTATCCAATGCATACAGCATTAGAAGTTCTTGTTTTCAAAGTTTAGCACAGAAAACCAGAAAAATTACATTTATTTTGAAATATTTTTTATATATATATGGTGTTTTTTTTTTTTACTTTGACACATCTTCCGGTACTTCTTCTTTACAAGAAGAATATTTCTAAAATAAATCATATCAGACGCTTCAAGCAATTGGATCCAAATCTCTGAGAAGCAAAGTTATGAAAGGAAGTTCTGACAAAATCACCGTAGAGATGTCACAAGAATAATGAATAAACATTTCTACACAATTTTATTTATACTTTTATAATAGCTTTGTTTACTGTAAATAACTTTCCATTTCTTTGATGGAGACAACAAATTGCTTTAGTCTTCACAGGTAATAGGAGAAACATTCTGCTATCTACAGACTGCCTCTTAGAATTTAACATGAATAGAAGATCCACACAATTATGCGTTACCCTTCAGCAGGAAATGCAGACAAGACCACAGCAAATAATCAAAACTTCTTTTAAATGGATGCAATTAAAAAAAAAACACAAACAAACCACACTCAAACCCACAAAACAAAAACCACAGACAACATTATATATTTAGTATTCAAAGCAGCTTCCATTCCACATTTAAGTCTTATAAGCACCTGAACAGTTGGATCACTTATATGTGAGCTGGAACTTGGATGCCTTCCAAGCAAATAAAAAGTTGTAGCCCAAGGCTAATAACACACAGGAGCAGGAAGAGAAATAAAACTCTACATTCTCATATCGCACAATTCAAGTTTATTCCATTCATTCTTGCAACACAAACTTAAAAATACAGTATCATTTAGCATTCTGATGTCTATGAACCATGATAATGATGAACCCAACTGTGTCAAAACAGTTAACAATGGTGAAAAGAGAAAGTCAAATATCAAAATGCACAGAGCACTAATTTTTCTTCTGTCACTGCGTAGAAAGATGATTGTTTATCCATTTACAAAATATAGTTAAGACAAGTTCATTTTGAAATTTTGCATGCAACACTGCAATTGCTTGACCTAGGACACTCAATTCTTACCAGCCTCTTCTACGAATAATCAATGTTATGTTCAATTCCATTGAACTATTGTACTCCTTTTCTCATTTGCTCCCCATTAAGAAAAAGGAGCAGAGGGTACAAAACCCAAAATATACTTAAAGTTATAACTTATTCAGCACAAATTTCAAAGGAAAAGATTTAAGAACAGACTGCATTTCCAAGTATATGCAATCCCAGTCTGACCAAGTATTTAAGTTCTGTTTACAGAATGAAAAATAATTACAGTTTGGTATTTTCATCTAGTTGGGACCTACTCAAAGATAGAGGAAGCCACCCATTATTTTTTCCACAAAAGAGCTGACAAGAAAGAAACAAACAAGCCCAGTTTCCAGACAATTACAAAAGCATAAGCTTTTATTTTTTATTTACTTTTTTTAAATCCTGGGCAAAATGATTAATCACCTGTTATGTAGTGCAAAAAGCAAAAAAGTATTTCTTCTTTATAAGCCAAGCATTAAATGCCATCTTTCCACTATCTTGAAAGGCAGCTTGGGTATATATTACAGCCAAATTAACACTTGTCTCACTGAAGTCTGTTTGCTTTTTTCCCCCCACTAGGGTGAAGTAAGAAAAAATAAGGTGTTTCCATAATTGTAGAAAAAGGGAGGCAAAATTGCCTCAGTGAATCACCAGAAGAGTTAGTACAAAGATGATGTTTCTTTGCTTACTTAAACAAGAGTTGAAGGGAAGGGCAGGAAAGAATACAGAGAAAAAAAACAACAAAAAACCTAAAACCACTATGGCCAGACAACTTGACACTAATCAACATAAACTCGAATAATCAAGTTCTCCACATAAAAACAGATTGCAGTTTTCTAGACTAGTATTTAATAGCATAATATGTAGGCAAATTGATGCCAAAGATTGTTACTTTCATAGCTGAATAAAGAGTTAGATCTATAGTCTGTGTTCACACTATTACAATGACATGACAATCCAGCACTGAACAGAAATAAGATTAAAGAGTTCTCTTATAAATAGTTATTAAAAGCACTGTTCACCAAATATTCTTGTTCTTTCATCAGCAGCTCACCAATTGATTTATCACTGATTTCCAACCCTTCTTCTCTTCCTTGCCACCCATCTCCAAGAAGTAAAGAGTAATTGCACTGTACAGTTTATGGTCAGAGTTGATTGTTTTCTCCATTGCTTTTCTTATGGTATATGTAGATGTAAATCAGTTTCTGCTCTCATTTTACAGTCTAAATGCAATGCTTTTCATAGCTGACACATTCAATCATAATATGCAACATGATTCAAGTAAAACTAAGTCTCCATTAAATATGAGTGGTAGTCACCAGTTTACTTCTAAATATCCTCTTAATTTCAACAGTAATATCAAAATAATATCGGCTACATTTGTTTAAGAATTCAGCATGAGACAATATATACATTTGTTTTCTGTATTGTGTTTGTTACCACAAAGTTCAAAATCTGTATTCCAAAAAAGAGGAAGATGTATAGTTTGTGGTATACAATTTTTTGTTATAGAACCTGTTACTCAGCTCTGGGTGAAACTGAAGTCTAGTGAAAATTTTCAGGATGAAAGCCAGAAGCTCAGCCATTGCTGAGGACCATAAGATGTTGATGGCAATCCCTACAACATCATTAAATACCTTCCCCGGAATTATCAAGCCTGTCATAGTACTGGCACACTTACTGGCAGAGTAAATCTTATCTAAAAGTCAATGGTTAATGTGGTCTGTTTGCACTGGGATCTTTCAGAACAAGCCTCATGCTTGAAGAGGTTCATTAACTCAACACTGAAACACTGATTTGAAGATATGAACAATTAAAAGATTTTTTTCTGCAGTAGTTAGAGCAAGTTAAGACTTCTACTTATACATCTTCCTGTTTCTACATCTGAACTTGGAAAGCTTACGTGTTTTCTAGAAAATTTTAGCAACAATATTCATCTGATATGAATGTCTAAATAATTACTGTTTATTTTCCACATTTGACTTGATTATCCTTGCGTACCTAACAGCCTATAAGCTTTCACATGTGTCTAGAAATTTTATGTTGACATGGTGAGTAAAGAAATTCTATCTTACAATCCTTTTGGAAATAATTACAGTGAAATTTTGAAGTGTCTCAAAAGCAGTTACTTAAGATGTCTGTCCTGGACTAGAACAAATATTGGATAGAAAAACTTCAAATTCAAGCATCCAAAAGTACCTTGGCATATTTTATGGAGTGTAACACCACCATGCCTCAACTGGTCTTTTCCTGGTTTACTCAAGAGTCAGAAAAACATTAGTGTGACATCCAATTAGTCAATATAAAGAACAGCTCAAATAACTGGTATCAAAAGTCCTCAAAACTGCAACGTAAGCTTTAGGCAGAAGAATAAAGCTACCCACTGAGAGAGAAGGGAGAAAAGCAACCCAGCCACCTACATTACTACACTTCAGATTATGGCAGACACTAAGAGCATGGGACTATTGTCTCCTTCACAATTAGTTTCAGGTACATAGCACAGTACTTCCATCTAAAGGAAGTGCTTCCATCTGTCTAAAAAAATCTTAGTTCTAACCTAGGAGGCTACAAGAGCATGGTCTGTCTTCCTTCTTCCATTTTCACTAGAAATGGGAAGGGATTATACACTGAAAAGAAGCCCTAGAGGGACACTGTTCATAATAGTTTTCAACCCTTTCCGACCAGATTATCTTTGATACAAGCCCCTAACTAGTCTGATTCATAAAGAATTTCCCTCCCCCCAAAGTATTTAGCTGAAGAAGCTGGAAGATGCAAAGAGTGACAGACAGGCAGCAGTGTGAGGCCACAGGAGAGACATTTAAGATATCAGTCCATCCGTCACTGAAGAAGAGTCTTGATTGCCTGGTTGTCAGTGGCTTCAAAGGCAGTTAGTCCATCTGGGCCTTTCACAGTCTTATCAGCACCCTGTAAAGACATTGAGAAGAGCTGTCAATTCAAAAGCCAGGCTTTATCAGTATGAAGTGTGCCAAAACAGTTACCTACCTTGCATAGTTATATTGATTAAATACAGCTGTTTAGTGCAGTGCATTTGCTTTCATTCAGAGACCAAACAGACAAGATTTATGTACAAAAGAATTCATCAAACAGCTAGTCTAAGTTTCCAACTTTATTATTTAGAATCAGGAAAAAAGTCACGTAACTTCTGTTAACAGCAAATTGCAAGTCCAAAATATTATCAGTTAATCTTGGGTTGAAACAGAACAATTTTTTTTCCAGCAAGTACTCTTACAAATGCAGCAAACCAGTGTTACACACTTGTATGAAATCTATGGTGCAACAAGCTCTCACAAGCTAAATTAAACAAGTAACATCTGGAAGAGCTTACTTACTAACAAATCATACTATATTCTTTCTATATGATAAAAGACTACACTCAGATCTAAGATTGTGCTTCTCTTCCATTTTGAAAAAAGCCCCTATTGCTACATTGGAAAAACAACACCACAAAATCATTCCAAGTCCTAAACTACTCAAGTTTGTTCTGAATGAGTTATGTACACACCTAAAAGGTAACAAAACAGAGCAGGGAGGCGTTGGGAGTATGGAGGAAAATGCAGCAGCTAGATAAATTGCAGAATAGTAAGCACAAACACAGTGCCAGAATTATGGGAGGAGAACAAAAGAAGAGAAACAGCGTGATTAACTAGTCATGTCTTCTTTGAGCACTGTGCAGTCATATTCACAGAAGGGAAAACAGACTAAACTGTAAACAGGGAAATTAAATAAAGGGACAAAAGTTATTAGAGACTACAGGACTGATTTTGGAACACCTCTTTAAGACAATATGTACATCTTGCTTTAAAATGTGTGCACTTGCTCAATGACAGGAAAAACATTGTGGGTACAAACACACTTTGTCAGAAGTGTGTACAGCACAGGGCTCTCTTCAGCTTACGCATAACCTCTCCGTAGAGTAAGTACAAATCCCTTCTCAATTAGATTACAAGGAAGAAAGAGCACAGATTGTTAGTTACTTTTAAGGACACTCAATAGTTTAAGAACATAACAGACCTAGAATTTCTAGAGCTTCTTTACTGTTTATACTCACAAAACCCCACTAAACCTCCATACATAATATAATGTCTGTTCCCAAGACAACTTTCCCTTCACTAAACTTTCCAGTGTAACTGTTCCTAACAGTCTAACAAGCTGGATCTGATACTACTATGATTTGATGCCAGTACAACTCTTCACAATATATTTTCCTCTCTGAAACTTCTACCGTCTTTACCTGCAAATATTGAACCTGTCATTCTAAAATTATGTTTTTGCAGTGGCTTTTAAGGCAGCATTGCCCATCTTGTGGTCCGCTGGCCAAACTGATCCTGTTGAACCTCTTTATCTTCCTTGTATCCCCTAGAGACACTCAGTGCAAGATATGAGCTTGAGCAGACTGTTTTATTTGGTGGTAGTTACCTGTGGAGTAACTGCTATCAGGGAAAAACAAAAATGTCTCAAGAACTCCAGTAAAAAAAAACAAAAAACAAACAAAAAAAAAAATCAGAGAGGGATATTCATAAATGTAGCAACACTTTCATGCAGCTTATGTCTCTAGTACCTTTATTGTAGTGGAATACAGACACAGATTTTGTGTGTATGCAATGGATTCACTGCAGTGCCAGGAGCAATTGAACATTTACCTCTCTCCTACCACTGCGTAACATCCTTGACCCAGACAGTTCCCAACATGCTGCAACATCATTGTCGAGTATGAACAGGAGCTGACTTGGCCAGCCTATTCCCAGGAAGTGACAAGTCAGCCATTGCACACACACACTTAGGCTGAAACCACTGAAAGCTATTGCTTTCGAAACATTTATTTTTCCCTAAAAAAAAAAACAAAACCAAAAAACCCTGAGATATTTAACAGGTATTCAACACTTATCTTAGTTGTCCAGGGAGAAAAAAGACAACCATTAGAGTAGTAATGCCTTCTTTGGCAGGTGTTGATTAATCCTGCTGCTTAGATAGCAGTCAGATTAGAATCCATGTGGAAATCAAGAGGGCTTCAAAGCTCTTCTTTGATGTTAAGCTCAGAAAACCTGAAGGAACTTAGACTTGAAAAGTGGAACTTTGCAGTAACTGACCTGCCAGAGTTTAAAGAAATTTAATTTATAAAACTCTTCAGTAATGTATCAGCATTTAGGGTACAAAAGATAAAACTGTTAACTGAAGTAACTTTAAAGAGAGCTTAAATTTCAACACAGGACTGCTCTCTTCTGCATTTCAGGAAACTTTGTACTTCAGGAAAGTTACAGACATGCAACACCCGAGTTTCTAAAACAGCTTTACTGAATGTAGGATAAGAGGGTCATGACTACCTAAGGAGGACACTGTTTATTACACTCAGTGTTAATAAATGAAGAGAATGGCCCATTAGCTAGACAGAAAGACTCCTGGATAAATTCAACAGAAAGAGAAGGAAATAATAAAGTTCAGGTCAAGAGGAATTTAATTTTTAGAAGTACGACACTGCCTGGAAGCAAGTTTAATAAATAATAAAACCTCAGAAAAGTACAATGATTCTACGGTATTATCTACTTCCCCAAAGTAAAAAGTTATTAACATTTTATATTTGTGTTATGTTCTATTCTTAAAATACACATACACAAATAAATATAAACCCTCTTTCTTTGGCAGGGTAATAGGAAACAACGTTTGCTCTCTTAAGCCTCCAGGCAAAGTACAAATGCTAACCATGCTCTGAAGGCAGCACAAGAGCTACTGGGCTGCAATTGTCGTTCTGGAAAAAAACCCAAACCAACAAACACAAAACCACTACAGCAGCTGATAAAGGCAACACAGAGCTATCACCAAATCGTGTGAAACCAGAACTGGGGGCACTTAATGAAGGTGGCAGAAGACTGGTTTATACAGCTAGCAGCAAACTTCTAGGAGTTGCCAGATGACACAGTGGAGGCTGATGTCTTCTTGTTCAAAAAGCATACAGATGAATTCATGGACAATAAATCTATAAACACTTCTTGATAGGTGATAGATGTGTGCACCTCCAAGATCCTTAATACAACAACTAGGAATGAGGGGAATGAGCGAGCAGAAGTGGTCACACTCATAACTCTTACCAAATGGCATTCTTTCTGCCACTGTCAGAGGAGAAAAAAGGTGCTAAATGGTTCAACTTAACAGGATATTTTTTATAGCACATTTTTAGTAGCAAGCAGAGATGAAATTGCATTATCTGTCTTACAAAAAGCTAGCTAAAAAACTACTTTGAAAGTTGAAAAAACTACAAGCTTCCACTAGAAGCTTTCAAAGCTGTTGTCTATTTTAATGTACTGGTTTTTTCTACTCTAAAAAAACCCGTAACTTCTTGCATTACAAATCAAACATCAGATTCTTAAAGAAAAACATTGAGTAACTTGAATTTTTATTTATCTATCTATCTATCTATTTATCTATTTATCTCCTTTTCAAATAGGTATCCCTTAAATCCAACATCCCTGAAAAAGCTAAAAGCAAACTGAAATACAGTGACTGATACTACTTCAATTTAGTTCTTTGTACTCACTACTTTGTTACTTTGCTTTGTAGAAGGCTGGCACTTAGCATGAGTAAAATAAAAACAATTCAGTTCCAACTTTGACAAAAGCTACTAAAAATTCTTTTCCTCGCTAAAAGTAAAATACCTTCCAGTATTAATTTAATAATTTAACATTATGAATAGTACTGCAAAAGCTGAATTGAAAAAAATGAACATAAGATACGACACTTCTGTTTCACTTTGAAGTCACATCATGCTTAAAACAACTCTACTCTTTAAAATTACAAAGAATATTTTAATATGCTTAAAATTCCTAAAAAAATATTCAAAGATTAATAAAAAGGTTTACCTACTGTAATGTAGTAGTAAGACAAGTAGCCCTACCTTTGAACTAAAAGCTATTTTACTTTCATGTATTACAGTAGATCAGAGCAAAGGAACATTTTTTTAACTGAGGCTCAGATGCTGATAGAGCAATTTTAGGTATCATTCCCAAACCTCCACTCTGTGGAATGTCTACAGTATAATATTTCACACATTTTCATTATCTTGAAAGATATACTAAAAATTCCCAAAACTCTATCTAGGCCACATTTGTATTTTAGACAAGAGTGTCATCATAGCATTCATTCCATGTGTTATAAGGATTAGCTAAAAACCTCAAAATAGTCCTTCTTGAGGAGCAAAGTAACAAATTGTGCTTTAGCCTAGGAAAGCCTCGTTGAAAGTTAGTTGAAATCCATTTAAAAAATTGCTGCTTTTTAAGGGACAGCAGTTGGTATAATGGCTTCAGCTATTAGTACCATCTACAGCAAATTCTGTTACTCATGTGACACGTACATTAAAAACTTCTGCAGAGACTGAACTGCTAAAAATCATTGTGGGTCCCCCAGTACTTTTCAGGTCTTACTCTTATGAGTGTAAACGTTCTAATATGAAAAGAATAATAATAAAAAAAACTCTGACGTGTGTTTTGTGCAACTACATGACCACCAGTATCTTTAACAGATTTAAGAGAGTGCAACACAAAGTGAAACTAAATGGGACCTCAGGAGCAGGCCAGTGGCATCCTGGCCTGTTATCAGAACTAGTGTGGCCAGCAGGACCAGGGCAGTGATTATCCCCTTGTCCTTGGTACTGGGTAAGGCTGCACCTCAAATCCTGTGCCCAGTTTTGGGTCCCTACCACAAGAAAGACATTGAGGTGCTGGACACTGAGGTCCAGAGAAGGGACACGCGGGTGAAGGGTCTGGAGCACAAGGCTGATGAGAAGCATCGGAGGGAGCTGGAGGTGTTTCATCTGAATGAAAGGAGGCTCAGGGAGACCTTATTGCTCTCTAAAACTACCTGAAAGAAGGTTGTTGTGAGGTGGGTATCAGTATCTTCTACCAGGAAACACCTGACAGGATGAGAGGAAAAGGCCTCAAGTTGCACCAGAGGAGGTTTAGATTAGAGATTAGGAAAAATTTCTTCATGGAAAGAGCTGTCAAGCATTGGAATAGGATGCACAGGGAAGCGGTGGAATCACTAACCCCTAAAGTATTCAAAAAACATGTGGATATGGCACCTGAGGACACTGTTTAGTGGTGAACATGGTGGTGGTGCTGGGTTAATGGTTGGACTCAATAACCTTAGAGGTCTTTTCTTTTCCAGCCTTAATGATTCTATGATTGTTTAAAGACTGCTCTGTGGTCATACTATATGAAAGAGCAAACAGCTTACTTTCATCAGCTGAGTCAATTTTCTACATTAAGAGAATACTTATAAAAATCCTAGATGTCCCCTTGACTATTCTTTTTCATATTTGATACTTTTAATAGAGAATATTTTTTGAATTTTAGGTCTGATCAGTGTTTGAAACATTTCTTGAAACACCCCTCCTCCCTTCAATAGCTTAGGAGTCTCACATGAAAGGTCTACAAACATCCCCATGATTCATACACTACAGAAGGCAATGGAGAATATTAGCTTAAAACAATTCAATTTCCAAATTAACAACTGTTTCCAACATGGAATTATTTATATTAAATCTAATCTTAGAAGAACAGTCTCTTATTTCTTACATCATTTTAACTTGATCAAGCTGCTAACTTTTTGATATTTGTGGTATGCAAGGAATATAGAGATAAGAATCATTGTTCACCAGTTCTCAAAACTTGTGGAAGTACAAATATTCATTATTTGTGCTTCCTTTTAAAAAATAAGTTAATGAGGTAACTGAATTCTAGTCCAACAGCTTAAGAGATACTGTATGACATAGGACACATATGCAAGAGATCAACTAACAGGGTAACTGAAGACAGCTGGAAGTAGGTGTGTGTAACAGTGCAGCTTCTTAGCAGTAATAAAAATTTAGTGTTTACAAAAGCAACAAAGAACAGCTTTGAAGAAAAAAAAAATCTTAAAAATACTGGTGCATCATTTTCAATTGTAGTTCCACTATGCACACTAACAGAAGACATTCAATATTTGCCCTGCATTTGGAGCAGTAATAAAATACAGCCCACTCTAAAAGTATCCAGGAAGAACATTAAGCAGTCAATAGTTTTTAGGTGTTTCAATAAGGGTTGAACTACCTGATTTCCCAAGTATCTGCTGTTAAAGAACATATGACTAGCTTACAAACAAACTGTGACATGTTTAAACAAATGTTTACACAAGAGTCATAACTGTGTTAAGAGACAGAACAGCCTCTACATATAAGCCCTGCCTCAAACAGACTCAGCTGATGACCAAAGTTTCAGTTTATAATACTTCATTAGCTAGCCCATGTGAATGGAAGCAATAACTTGTGGTACAACATTTAACTCTATTATCTGAAAATAATACCAGCTTTGTCAGACTATCCAATTGCAGTAACATTTTTAAAATCTCAACTAGTCCAAGTTCACCTTCTTTTAACATTCTGCACGTCTTTGTAAGATTGCCTCATCTTTACGACTATTGGACTTAACCAATGCCCTTCAAACTGTACCAGGTAAAGAGATCTTTACTCTCTCACACTGTGTGAAAAAACAAGTGGTTCAGGATGGACCTCAGTGCCCTCACTGATAGAGACTACAATGAATGCACAACACTTTGTAGCTGCCAGACAATTTGTGTGGGAACTCAAGTTTTGAGGTATCTTATTTATTATTTGAACAACTTTTCTAGAATGGAAACCCCTTCAAAACAGAAATGTAAATAAATCAATATGGGAAAAAAGGATACCTTTTTTTTTTGGATGATCCTAAATGAAGGATCAGTCCTCACGATAAATTTAAATAAGTTGGATGCACTATTTGAATCTTAAATTAACAGTCATAGCTTTTCTTCACAGAAAGGCATAAATAACATCAGACAAGGTCAAGGAAGTTAAGAAAAGTGAAATTCATGCAGCATTAAGGTAGTTAAGGAAAACTTTACCCTGGAAGTGGCATATGAAAATATTATACAGCATGAAATCCTTCGGCCAGATTATTTAAGTGGGTTCATATAATGAAATTACACTGTTAACTTTCTCTTTTCAAACAGAGGTGTAACAAGGAGCACGTACGAATGGGGACAAAACATTGCTTGAATTAACTACTGCTTTTTAAAATGATCACCTTTGTAATACAAATAAATATTATGAAATAATATGAACACTGAGACAGATTAAGCTTATTCTCCCCAGAACAAAATTTAGAAGCTCCATGAGAAATCTTGGCTTCCTACTTTTACTTCCCCTCCCTCTGCCAACACAGATGGGTTTTCAGTCATCTGGCAAAAGCAGAGGGAAACCACACCTCCGAGCAACTTCACAGTAGAGATTCCATCACATGAAACACTTAAACAGCTGCCAAAGCTAAATCCCACTCCTCCCTGTCTGCTGGAGGAATGCATTTTCTTTTCTTGACTGATTTGCTGTTATACTCTCTAGTTGGAGCTCAGAATACTCTTAGTGGTCACTCTTGCTACACCACAAAACTCCTGGAACTTTATTTTTCAACTCTACCTCACCATTATCAGAGTACCCTCTTTGGTTTAGGAACACAAACAGCATTGGTTTGATGCTCTGAACGTATAAGCCAGAACATCACAATCTTATTGAAAAGAATCAGAGTAATGCGCTTTGCTAATGGATAACTTATTCTAAACATTTGTATCTCACCTTTGACAGAAGTAATTTCACGCAGGAAACGTGACCCTCATAGACTGCTGATAGGAGAGGTGTGATATTATGTTTGTCTGGAGCCTGTAAATTGAGACAGAGTTATTTGAAGGACAATTTCATACAGCATTATAAGGTTTCAGTTAACTTTTTAATTTTCCTTTATCAACAGTAGAAAGAAGTAAACATTTTAGAATCTTATCCAGAAATGCATTCCCCTAGAATTTTTTCTCTCCTTTTTTGAGAGAAGTCATCATTTAAAAAAACAGGTAATAGCAAGATATTTCTTCCATAAGACTTCTAAGCATCTCACAGCTTGCCTATTACTTTAGGCCAATGATGGAATTGTGAGGTTTCAGCTGACAAATTTTGCCCAATTTAAAAACACTACTCCTAATTCTCTGCTTTCACAGCCAGTCTCACTTCAGAAAACAGTTTTGGCTCAAACATTGTTTTGGCTGTCTTCTCTCTAAACTACAGTCCTGGAAAGAATAAGAAATGGAAGAACAGAAATGTTATTTTTAATTCTTCACTAGTGAAGAACTCCCAAAGTGAAGATTATCTTTCAAGACACCCAGGGGGGGGGGGGGGGGGAAATCAAGCCGTTCAGTTATGAACTAAAGCTAAAATGTTAAGATTAATATGTTAACTTGTAGACAAGCATTCTAAGGCAAAGCATTTGAAATGTAAGGTTAAAGTACTTTGGAACTTAACTTCAGGGAGAAATACACTATTTTGAAGTGCTGATATAGTTTAGTCAAGTCTTTTCACAACAAAAACCCATGCACATCAAGCTACAGCAAAATGACTAAGTTTGTACAAGAAAGGTCTCCAAAGCAGAAAAAAAGCACACTAATTTAAACAGTTGATGCTGTCTGGGCCAAGGATGTCTTCTGAAACCCCTTTCAACAAATGTAATATACATTTCATTTAAATGTTATACTGATGTGATCACTGGATTTATTTTTCTAATTGTGGTCAAATTACATTTAAACTTTTTATAGATACACACAATTTTTTCTAGCATGTCCCAAAAGAATTAAAACATTTAATAAACAAAATTTTAAGCTTCTAAGCTCTAGAAGACCACCTCTCAATTTTTAATGCATTAAACTGTTTAGTATGATTATGTCCTTCAGTAACCATTTAGGCACTTATACCAATCCCTTATATGAGTGTGTGTGGGAAGATCTTAACACCTGTTAGCAAACTGATGTACATACATTAATGTCAGCTCCTTTCAATAGCAGAAATTCCAGAATCTCAAGCTGTCCACAGTCTGCTGCATAGTGAAGAGGCTTCCTCCCACCTTCAAGTGTCCGGTTGACATCTTCACCCTTCAATGTAAAAATAATCTAATGAGCAAAATTTTAGAACTAACATACCATGAAGAGCTTGAAAGAAACCCAACACCTTCAAATATGCTGAAGAATGTTCCATCGAAGTATTTCTGTCATTGCCCAAGAAAAATGAAAATTAAGTGGCTGAACTTCTTTTCCCTCACCCATGCATTTAAGGTAAGACCACCTTGATCCCTCCTTCTATACTGCATCTCAAGTGTAGTGAGTACCCAAGTGCGTTAGGAAACTCATGATTAAAAAAAAAAAAAATATATAAATCATTAGAGATTGTAAAGAATGCTCACATTGTTCAGTTCATTCCTCCTTCCCCACAACAGAGATCCTAGTTACCAGGTTAAGTTACTTTATCTGTCTCTGGGAATACTGAAGTTTTGCATACTGAGAAAGCTGCATAGAAGTAAGTCAGCATCACAGCTACTAGCAAGTGAGTACAGGTCATCCATGATTTAAAACTCAATTTTGAAACTGTCCAACCTGTTTCATAAGTAGTACTTGTCAATTCCATGTGATGCAAACAACTCTGAAGACAGTAAACCAAATCAGGACACAGGAAGTTGTATTCTAATGCCACTCGAACTATTGGATTGAGACATCTCTTAAGGCGTAAACAAAATTCAATTTACTGAGTGCCTAATCAGCTTTGTTTCTTCACCTTGGGTTGTGCAACTAAGGATAAACTGATTTGCTGGCCTTCAGTAATTACAAGAAGTTACTGGAAACCAACTACCAGCTAGGTATGCAGTAAGTGGCTTCTTGCTCGTAGGTGTAAGCAATCTTAGTACTTTAGGAAATGGCTAAATTTAGGATCATGCCTCAAGCCCTGCATCTCCATAGAAAAGCAGTCAAAGAATTTCAGCTGCAGCACCAATTCATACTTCTCTACAGAGCTCCTGCAGTTCCCTCAGTCCTGTCCCAAATTTCTAGGAAGTGCACAGTATAGAGGGATTGACATAAATCTTCCAAACACCGCTTCCCTTTTAAGAATGGAAGATATAATTGTCAGAAGGAAATCTTATTCTGCTTTTGATGTTCTATATTATAAGAGTTTTACACTACTAGTTAAATAAGACGATCTCAGAATTCTCCTCCCTTCTCAACAGGATATTCTCATATTATATCCTGCTGCAAGTCAAAGCAACAAAACAGTTGTTTAATAGGCATTTATGTAACAAAAACACTGCACACATTCTGTGGTCTCAAAGGTCAGGCCCTGGTTCTCACACTATTGGAAGTTCTGGCTTCAAAGTAGTACAATGAAAAAAAATCTCTGCGACTACTGTTACTGACCCTGAAACATATTCAGCTCTGTCTTCTGAAGCATGTTGTACATCAGGAAAAAGGAAGCTTTATCTATGATTTTCAGAACAGCAACAAATTGTACTTCTAAACAAAGCCTACTACAACTTAAGCTATGTGTACTATCAACACTGTACAATAGCTTGTAACATAATATTCTGATGAGACTTCAAGGTCTAATTCTTTTTTTACCAGTGAAGTTGTTGCAGATAACATGGTGATGTAAGTTCTCTTTTACTGAATTTCAGTACAGAACATTAGTGTTTCAATTAAAAAAGTCATCCAGATCAAAGTACACTAAAAGCACAAAAATAGCCAAATTATTCTGAAAAGCATATAAGGAGGCATTGTAGACTCACATAGAAAGTTAGGCTCTACTCATATTCTTCTTTGCACCTTGACACTTCCCATGAATTTTAAAACTGCTGGCATTTAAATAAACCATCATGTTTGCAGATACATTAGGGATTAGGTGCAAAAGTTTAGGAAGCCAATCACATGAAAGCTACACAATCACTAAAGCAAAACAGGCTCTAAAAACTCCGGTAAAGTCAAACACATGCCAAGATATGGTAAGGAAAGGGGCCTGGAAGAAGGACAAGCAAACTAACTCCTGGGACTGCACATTCGAAAGGAAAGTTAGAAGCATCACTTGTTAAGATTAAGGACAGTCCAGCAAAGCTCCCACTTCCTTAAGCTTATAAATATTATTTGGCTCGCTGGCTTTCTTTCTTTTTAAAGAATGAAACACAGATCTCTCTGTTCTCGCCTAAGCTGGCTTGGAATGAATTCCTGCTGGACAATGAACTTTAAGAAGGAAAAAACAGCACCCAAACACCTAGTTCTCTAAAAGATGATGAAAGCTTGTTTATAGGGGAGTACTTAGCAAAAAGTCTGCAAACAAACATGTCCCAAACACAGATTACATGGATTTGGATACTAGGACTGAGAACACTTATTAGAAGCATTCAAAGTTAAACTTCAGAATGTTTTAGCCTGAATTAATGGAACTAAGATGCCCTATAAGTTACAAAAATTAAAAAAAAAAAAAAAAAAGAAAAAAAAAAAAAAAAAGGCAAGTAGTCCTAGATTCTGCAATAAACCAAGTGAAATATCCAGTTGTTTTATGGGTATGAGAATCCACTGTAAAACAGACAACTAAACATTCTAAAGGTTTATTTGGCCTTTCCTACTGCCAGTCCAAGACATATAAAAGTTGGAAGGGAAGATAAACCAATCTATTTAATACACAGGGATCAAACCCTGGCAAAAACACCTATTTCAAACACAGTCTCTAACACATATACATCAGAAAATTTGCAGCACTCTTCATAGGTAATTCCTCTCTGTCCTTTAGATCTCCTATTTATATTCCCCAGGTCATTTATCCATAGGAAAAGCAGTGGTCTCCAAAGTAGGGTGTGAAAACCCAGGGAGAGGTGCAAGACAACCCACTAGGGTGTGAAAATATTTTTGTACTATTTAAAAAGTATAAAAATAGTATTTATTTAACCTTTATCTCATCTCTAACTTTAATTTTTTGTGGGTATGTTTTATAACTGCATATTACATAGCACAATAGAACCCATTAAAGCTACCGTAAAAATCATTAAGTTCCAACCACCCTGCCCAGGGCCAGGTTGGATGGGGCTTTGAGCAACTTGGTCTAGTGGAAGGTGTCCCTGCCCGTGGCAGGGGAGTTTTAACTCAATCTTTAAGGTCCCTTCCAACCCAAACCATTCTATGACTCCATATTTATAAATATATAGATACTGATGGTGCATGCTCAATTAATTTTTTTACTGATGGGGTGCATGATCAAAATGTTTGGTCAAGAGCTCTATAAGTATCCATGGAAACAATGAATTAATTATTTTTCAGAGGGTGTTTCACGCTGGAAGACTAAGCAGTTTCAGTGGTAATTCTATAGGTCAACTAAAAAAAACTCTAAACCTTACCCCTACCCACAAATTATTCAGATTCAAGACCAACTGTTATAAAGTGCACCAGAACATCCTTACAGTTCCACTTTTGCAAAGTGCCTTTACATGTGAAAATACTGTCCTTATATATTTAATTAAACTGCATTTTAAGTTTCAACATTTATCTATACATAAGCACATAAATGGCACCTGGTAAAGTCTCCAAGATAAAAGTTTCGCATAAAATCACTTGTGAAATGGCAAAGTCAGAGAACTGCTTGAGCCCTTGTGATCCCAAGTGGTGGTACACTGGTGCCACAGGCAGTAGTTACCACAGTTACCAATAACCCTTTTACTTGGCTAGACAGAGATGTGAAACACAGCTAACATCCTAGACAAGGTTGTCAGAGGTTATCTTAATAAGCTGCTGCTTTCCTTTAAGCTTTGAGTGTACAGTCCTGTGGGTGATGATTTTTGCCTTCACTAGATGAGAACTCCAAGTTGGATTTGCTCACTATTCCACGAGAAGTTTTCTGTTCAGCTAAGCCAGGGGAAGATGCTGACTTACGTCAGCAGTTGGGTTTGCAATTTTGACAGACCAGCCAGCTATAACAGACATTTTGTACAGGGAACAGATCTTTTCTATATGGTAACAGCTATATATGATTGACTACACACTTGAAAATGTAAGGATTCACCTTAGTGAAGGAATTATATGTTTGAATTATAGCACCAAGCTCCGAACGCTGATTCACATCTACACACGCTAAAAGAAAGTCTACGCATAAGATAAAGATTTAAGCCCCTCTCATAAATAGGGCAGCTCTGATGAAGGTGTGGTTAATGATGTCAACAGAACGAGGCAAAGTGGTCTCACAAGCCCTGTAGTACGTTGCAGCAGGAAACAGCACAGGAAGTAAAGATTTTAAGATAAGAGTTATCTCTATGCAAAGTTTTCCAAAATTACTGTGATTTTTAATATTTATTGGCCAAACACATCATAGGGAATGTTTTTAAATTGGGTATCAGCAATCTTGTCACATGCGATGATTCTCAATACTGAACTCTGAGACAGCTAAGTAACCAATATACTGCTAGACTAAAACTAAGACTGTATTAAACAGCTGCTAAAGGTTTATTTAAAAAAAAAAGACCATACTCTGCACAGGCATATGGTCAGAATCCACATGAACTGCCAAAAAGTAGCACAACTTTTCTTTTACGCCTCCAGGAACAACATCTTACATGCACTAGACAAAAAATGACAGAATGATTCTCCAGGAAAGTTTTATGGGATTTCTGTCAGCTCCTACAGTCTAACAGAGCAGCAACAAGGTTAATAGTTACAAGAGTCTCTGAAGGAGATACAATTAAGCCAGGAGCAAGGAATCATATCAACCTCAAAATAAAACATACCTTCAGTCAAAGCTCACGCTTCTCCTGAAAGAAGGGTATTTATTTTCACTTTCTAGAGTAGAGCTACAAGTTCAGTAACAATTGCGCACAGAAAGTTTTCCCCATGCAAAAGGAAAGCCATGATAACATCTTTAATGACCTTCCAGAATACATTGAGTTTACTTAGTCAGATATTTAAGGATAAGTCTGGCATAAACCACATCAGTGATGTTTTTCATTGCAGATCAAAGACCTCGGGCACCAGCTATGCAGTAACATTAAAAACCGGTTCAACACACGAAACATCAGAAACAGCAGATCACAGGTATCTGCTTTAATCCCCTCAATTAAAATCTGATTACGGGTAAAGAAAAGCCTCTGTGAATCTCCAATTACTGAACGAGAGATCATGAAAGAAGATTTTTATGCTCTATTTCAAAACGTCACATACATGGATAACAGAAGAATATTCAATTAGAAGGACTTTAAGTGTCACTGTCAGTTGAAAGCTGGCTATCAACTTTTCTCTGAAGGACAGGCAAATAAAAACATGAAGCTCACTTCCAAATACTTTTAGGAACTTTATCTGCTTTTTGAATAACTAACAGTAGGATTCATTATAGCATCCTCTGAATGCAACCATCACCCATTTTCTGTAATGGAGCAATTTAATCCATAAAAAGATCTGTTCTAACTAATTTCTTAAGTGAGTACTGTCAAAATTAGTTACTTTTTAACTTAATTCTTCCATTACCGTCTATCTCACACAATTTCTTTGCTTTACCCTTTCTTGACAATATACCTACACAAAATCCCTGGTTATATCTCATGTCCTTTTCCAATTTAGCTCTACTCAAGGCTTTGGATTTTTTAGTTCCATCCCTGCACACACTAGGAGTGCACCTACATTCTTCTTGGTCATCCACCCCCAACTCCATATTTCATGCTTCTCCTCTTTCTATCTGAGCTCAAAGAGGATTTTCCTGAAAGCCAAGCTGCTCTCCTGTCACACCTGCTGGATATCCCAGAGTAATCTGGAAGGGCCTGCACCTTAACAGCTGCCCTGAATAAGTTCTGCCAAATTTAATTCCTTATTCTTTTGCAGCCCTAGTTAAAGAAATGAATCAGAGTTCACTGACTTTGTCCCTAATGCACATTATGACATCAGCTCATTGAAAGTGTTGAACGAACAAGTTTAGTCATAAAGTACAAGTTCTAAAGCTCATTATTTTCCAGGCAGATTATTTAGCCACACCAAAATGACACTGCCCTTGAACAGCCCCCAGCTTTCTGTAGCCTTTATTACACAAGACTATTCCATGCCTTCCTTGGTCTAGCTTTATCTGCTAACTCCCTCTTTTCCCAGTTCCTGCCAGTTTCAAAAGCATCAACGCTTGAAGCCAAATGAGCTCAACTCAACACTCCCCGTGCTTCAATCACAGGCCTGTTTTGCAGTGGCACACCCACTGAAGGCAAACCTGAGACAGCTCTTCACGTGGGCACTGTGGTTTGTCAGTCAGGAGTATTGCTCTAGAACATTACTGCCATGCTACTCATGTCACAGCTCACCTCACATCAGTCTAGCACCGATTTCCTCCTGTGTGGCAGCTACAGCTTCACTACTCCCAGCCACAGTTTCATCCTTCCCACCGCAGCACCAGAATTAGGGGCTGAATGATGATGAATCCAGTGAGGGAATTGATCAGTCTGACAATTCATTTGATCAGTTTCTTCTTCCCAGATGAATCTGTTCCTTCATCTGTTCTACAACTTGGCATCTGAACACAGCAAAAATTAGTAGCTGGGATTTACACTGCAGTTCTACCATAGGAAGAGAAACTGAAAATTGTGGTCTCATTAAATACTATTGCATAGGTTAACTGTATTAGTAGAGCAGTGTTGTAATACTGGTGGCATTAAAATGCTCTTTCAGATTTAGAAACAACCCCACAGCCCCATCTGTACTTACCCTGCCATGCAAAACTAACTCCATCTCCCCATTTCATGCATTCCTTTCATTTCAGGTTTAATGAAGGAAATCAGATTCCAAGCAGTCAGATGTCCCTAGAGCGCAGGGAAGCATCTTACAGGAGCTACACTACTGTGTAATTTCTGTCTTCATTATTCTGGGAAAAAAATAACTCACTGTGCACTGTTGCATTGCTTCCATCTCTTCACATACACAGGATGGCCATTCTTGCACAGTTTTAGGTAACACTGACATTTTGAATACATCAACAACTTTATTGTTATTGTCTGAGTAGGAAAGAGGAAGAATGAAAAATTCTCTTTCTATAAACAAAAACTTAAGTCCTATGTATGAGGTATTTTGAATATCTTGCTGCATATTTGGAACACTACTTCCAAGTATTTAATATTTTGCTATCTTCCCTGCAGGCCTTTGTTCATGCTGGTTATATTATTTGTCTTTAAAAATTCAAAGAGATTCAGTGAAATAGTTTATCAGAAATATTTCCAACCGATCTCATTGTACGGATCTATAGCAAAAGGCGTTAAGAATTCAACTTGTAGAAAGCAGGAGTGTCTCTGGTTTGGAGTGCATCAGGATTTGAGTATTTATATATATATGTGTTGGAACAATAAGCAAATATGTCCAGATGAAAGAGAAAAGTAAAATTTAGGCGTTGTACTTTTTCGTTTCTTTATCACATCACAGTGCATGGCCTTTACATCAGAAGGACCACATGTGTACTGTTCCTTCATGCAATATTAGCAACATATTTTTCACTTTAAAGTGCATGGTGTAACACCAAAAAAGAATCCTCGTGGGATTTTACACCAGAAGAAACACTTGGAAACAAACAGGTGAAATTCAGTGTAGCATTTGCTTTCTATGTTAATCTTCACAAGATATCTTTAAGAAAAAAAAGCTAGGTAAGTTTTGATACACACAATAGCAATGATGAAAGTATAACTGAATGTAAAATCTTCTTTTACGTTGTGATATTCGGAATTGAGATCCCCCTCTGACTGAAAATGCCATGGTCAGGTGTCCCTTTCTAATTCTAACTTTGTAAAATGAAACTGGCAGAAGTAAACTGTAATTTATGCTTTTGGATACAATCTCAAGACATATTTGGACATAATAGAAACTATATAGGTAACCACTGAATGAAATCTTTCCCTCCAATTAATTTTTAGTTTTTAGATCAAACTAACTGCTTGTATTTTAAGCCAAACTTTACTGCTTAACCTGTGTTTGTTCCAGTTGCCTGTTCACAGACTTTCCGAGTGTTTCCTGCTGCCACGTCAGCCCTGTCATGTCATCTAACCAAAAAGTTACCTCTCTAGCACTGAAGATGTAAACACCTTGACTGAGAATCCTTAAAAACAATTCAGCAGAAACAACTGAAAAAAACACCTATTTTCTACTCACAAGGTCAATCATTCAACAATCTCTAAAATAACTGAGCTAAAAAATATCGTAACCTAAACAAAAAATTCAGCCCTTATTCTAAGAGTAAAAACAAGATGATGTTTTTTATATATCTAATCCATGGGTCATAAACACTGGTAGTAATGAGGGAAAACTCAAATACCACGCTTCCTGAAATCTGACTAATAATCTAAAAATACAAGGACAGTTTAACGCTACAAGCTTGACAGTCTAGTGACTCAGAATCACAGACTATTTAAGGCTGAAAGGGAACTCTGGAGGTTATGTAGTCCAACACTTGCTCAAAGTAGGCCCAATCAGATCAGGCTGCTCGGGGCATTGCCCAGCTGAGTTCCACACACCTCTGAGCACAGAGGATTACACAAGCTCTCAGGGCATAAGCCCTTCCCAGGGTTTGATCATCCTCACATTCAGGTATTTTTTGTCTTACACCTGATTAGAATTTCTGACATTTCAACTGGAACTGTTGTCTCTTACACTTTCACTGAGCACAACTAAGCAAACTTCTCTATATCCTGCCCCTCTTTAGACAGAAAGGTAACTATAAAAGCTCCCCTTTATCTTCTTTGGGGGGAAAAAAAAAATAAAAAAATCAAAACTACCAAAATGAATCCCCCACCAACAAAACCCAAGAAAACAAACCACCCCAATTCCCACAGCATCTCCTTGTACATCCTTCACCTGCCAATAAAAACTGAGGCAAAAAAAGCTTGTACATATTTTATCAATAGGTCCTTTGCTCCATTAAGCAGTAGATACATATTTTCCTTTGCCTTCCAAATCCCTTGCTAATTTAACTGAACTTCAGCTGTCATACCTTCACCTCTGCACATCTGAGCAACATTTCTGCTTTCCTTCCAGTGGACCATTTTGCTTTTACCTTCTGAAAAACTCTGTGTATTTGTTACAGATTCCTTAAAATACGTGATCTGGGACATAAGTTGCAGCACTGAAAAACACTCAACATCTCTCATGCCGCCGCAAGTGAGTTCCAGAATCTTAAAAAAAGCCCCTAAAGGATATTAAGCTTCCTTACTTCACCAAGGCTGCAGTATCATCTCATCTGTATTCAAACAGCACAAGTACAAATAAGCACAAGTAAAATCTGGGCAGAGAATGGATGGAGAGCTGCCCTGGAGAGAAGGACTTGGGGGTGTTGGTGGATAAGAAGCTTGACACGTCCCAGCAGTGTGTGCTAGCAGTCCAGAAAGCCAACTGTATCCTGGGCTGTATCAAAAGCAGGATGGCCAGCAGGTCAAGAGAAGCAATTGTCCCCCTCTACTCCACTCTCCTGAGACCCCACCTGAGTACTGTGTCCAGCTCTGGGGCCCGCAGCATAAGCAGGACATAGACCCACTGGAGGAAGTCCAGAGAGGAGCCACAAAGATGATCAAGTAGAGGAGCTCCTCTACTAAAATGACAGGCTGAGAAACTTAGGATTGTTCTGCCTGGAGGAGTCTCTCCAATATATTGGATATATTAGATTAGATATTAGGAAGAAATTCTTCACTGTGAGGGTGGTGAGACATGGAACAGGTTGCCCAGAGAGGATGTGGATGACCCAACCCTGGAAGTGTGTTCAAGGCCAGTTTGGACAACCTGATCTAGAAGAAGGTGTCCCTGCCCATGGCAAGGGGCTTGGAACTATTAAGGTTCCTTCCAATCCAAACCATTGTATGATTCTGTGAAATAAAACAAAAAAAGGGAATCTGACCTTCCATCACAGAAACAGATTTTTATAGCTTTCTTCCCCTGAATTCTTCTTCCACTAATCAGCTGCTTAAGCACAGAATTGGAGCTTCAAATCCTCTGTCAACTAACTTGGAAGACTTAAGAACTAAAATTGAATATTATGAGTTCAAACACAAAAATATAAGCTGAGTCTTACAAATGAAAAACTCAAGTCCTACTCCCTCAGTTTTCTTATTATTTGAATTTTATCACTATTGAAACATTCCTTGAGCTTATGTACAGAGAGCCCAGACTTCTCATGAGACCTGAAGGAGAGTGGTTTCATGCTCCTCAGTCTGCCTCTGGAGTGGTTCCATGTGTATTCCATTCTGTAACCCCAATTCTCACCTTATGACTTCCAACGTGCTGATTCACATCCTGCTAAACTTGACTCGAAGGTGGAAGAAAGACAGCTACAAATATATGTATTTATGTAAAATATGCTGAAGAAATCTGACAACATTATAGAATATCGGTTCTTAACAACACAGCTCGCTACACAGAAGTGTCCACCTGATCTGCCCTTTTAGGCCTTCAGCTCAATGATCCCACAACATTCCATCCAGTCTTTTGAAGCAGTGTTGCAGTTCAGTTGACTTTTGCCCCCACTCAAAGAATAGTTTCAGGGTATAAAAAAGCAGCATTGACTCTGATGAAGCAGTTTTCATTCTTGTCAAGACAAACTGATTTAGCCAGCCAAAATCCACACCAGCCCTTTCAAAGATCCTTGGAGATAACCAATAGGAAAAGACATTAGGCCTGAATTACTGAATTAATTTTAAGGGTGTTTCTAAAAAAACTTATTCATTGTTTTCAGGTGTTAAAATTAACACTATTGAAACATCTTTAAATAGCAGGAAGAATAAATTAATTTCTTCTTCCAAGCTCCTACACCATTTTCTCTAAATATTTTCTCATGGTAACTGAAATGGAGCACTAGCCTGAAGCAGTTTTTGCTGGGTAAAGCAGAGAAGTTAAATATCTACATCTATTACTGAAGCTGTCACAGTTTGAAATTGATACAGTAGACATACCCTCACATCATCTGCCTTAATAAAAATCCAAGTTATGGTAACTGAACCACTAGTCCAATGCTTCAGACAAGAAAACCATTTTTGTAAGCTTTAAGGTATTTCATCATAACCCTAGCCTAACGAGCTGTTATCACACTCCTATCTGGTTTTATTAACCAGAGGCAAGAATAATTCAAATGACCAGCTCCTAACACAAGTCAGGGAAGCACATTATTTAAATCTCTGTACTTTTTTTCTTTTTTTTTTTTTTCTGTAAGAGGAAAGAACCTCTTACATACGGTGCTTCAGGAACTGCAGACCTAAGAATTGGGCAGAGCAGCTGAAAATAATAAACTTCACATTTCCACTCAACCTGGTGCTCTGAAAAAACTACTGAAACAGTACAGAAGGCCAAAGAAAAAGGAACAATTTCCTATGGCTTCTGTTCAGCAAGTTTGAATCTCAAGTTTTCTTATGTCTAGCTTCTGATTCACAAGAAAAATTACCTTGTTTCACGTGGTCAAGAACATTCAACCCAAGAGCAAGAGTGGAACCTGGTGCAATACTAATAACTCAAAGGCTGGGTGAAGTCCAAAGAGCAGAAAGAGAAGTAAAACGATTAATGTTGTAACTTGTGAATTGTTTATGATTTCGAAGCAGATTTCTTTAGTTAAAAACTTACAGGAAGATCCTGCCAAAGCCGAGAAATCAACTCATTCTAACTGTAAGTAGGCAGTTTTCCATGGCAACTGCAAAAATTTTGTGCAGGATCCAAGTTTTCATTTGAATCCCCTATACTTTGAAAAAATTACTTACTTGCAGTCCACTAAAAAAAAATTAACATAACCTGACCTCTTTCAGCCTGCCACAGAGAGACTACTGCTGCTGTTGCTCTGTGGTTCAGCAAATTCTGACCATTCCAGTACTTTTCCAACTGCAGCCTGAGTGGACTACAGTTGTCTGTGGACAACTGAACTGAAGCAAATGACCTAGATTTATTGTATGGGATAACTACTTTCCCCTTGGAGAATTTCAGAAAACCTAGAAGCTTTTTGATTTTCATTTAACAGCTGAGACCAACTCCGTTGGCTAAGTCTTTCTAATTATTTTTATGTTCACTCAAAGAGATACTTAATAACACCTTTTCAACACTGCTGGGTGTTTTATTCCCTGTCCTCTAAATTTTATTACCTAAAGCTGTATTCTTTCTGCCCTGTATGCTTCGGGAAATATATGGGACAAGCTGTTTTTACACCTCCCCCTTATCACATCTTACTGAAACAAACAGGAATAGCAAAAACATCCTCAAGAAATCCTGCAGATAGTGATCAAAAAAATAAATTCAGGTTAACAGATGTTGAGAAGGGAACTTAAACACAGAAAGTTAAATCTCTGTGGAAGAAGCTGCAGACATCAGTATTAAATTTTCATCATTTTTCTGGATCTGGATACTGCCAGATCCATCTGAGCTTCAGTATTTAAAAAGCTGGAAAAAGGCTACTCAAAGAATTTCAGCATGACGTTCCCCCTAAATGATCCTCATTAGTTTATCAAAAAGGAGTATCTGTTCTGATAATGGTGTTTCTCTAGTTGGCACTTTATAGCAAATTCTACGACCAGAGAGCAGAGAGGAAGAGATCCCAGAATATGCTGTTGGGAGGGACCCACAAGGATCATGGAGTCCAACCCGTAGCCCAGCACAGGACCATCCCCAAGAGTCACACCATGTGCCTGAGAGTATCACCCCAACACTACTTGAACTCTGTCAGGCTTGGTGCTGTGACCACTTCCCTGGGGAGCCTGTTCCAGCGCCCAACCACCCTCTGAGGAAAGCACATTTTCCTAACGTTCAACCTAAACCTCCCCTGACACAGCTTCAGGCCATTCCCTTGGTCACCACAGACAAGGTATCAGTGTCTGCCCCTCCTTTTCCCCTCATGAGGAAGTTGTAACTACAATGAGGTCTCCACTCAGTCTTCTCTTCTCCAGGCTGAACAGACCAAGTGATCTCAGCCTCTTTCCCTATGGCTTCCCCTCAAGGCCCTTCACCATCTACATTGCCCTCCTTTGGATGCTTAAAATGGATACCTACTTTGCAATTCTCTATTTAGTAGAAGCCTTAACTGACAATAACAACATCAACACTTGGTCTACACAAGTTAAGAAAATGATTTATGAACCTGTTGATGAATTTTGTCTGTTTTGATATGATATTTAAAGTACTCTGAAAAGCTTTTAGAAGCACTGATACACTTATTCTGGCTTAGGCCAACAAAAAGGTGCTTAACTAGCATACTTTTCAGGTTTTGTTAGTGGTAAACAAGTATCTAGCTTATCCACCATAATCAAATGCAATCTGAAGTCCTTTGTCTCAATCAAAAGAATACAGTTCCAGAAACAACTGCTAAATAAATTGAACCACTGAGCCATCTGTGCTTCAGTTGTATCAGCATTTTGAGAGACAAACAAACCTGATACATGAGTTGTTCTGTAGAAGAGTAATGAACCAACTACTTCCTAGCTACAGCTTCTAGAAACTTGTGCTACAATCCCAGCTTCAAAGATGTGCCAAATCCATGAGTTATTGAATATAGTTGTTCTCCCCTCCCCAAATACTTAATCTGTGTAAGACTGGAGTGACAAATAGTGTCACTATTTGCATTAGCAAGTGATGAAACAGGAATGGACTAGTTGTGCGTGGTCAGCTCCTATGAATTCTCATTTAAAAATCTGGTCCAAAAGCACTTGTCTCTCAGTTCGACAGCAGCTCAGAGCAATTTAAGCATCTATTTCTGACAGAATAAGCTGATGCAGACAAAGGTATTATTACTTCTAACAAGAGATTCTCTGTCCTGATTACCACTTTAATTGATGAATGTTACTGCACTAAATATTCTAGATCGTGAACTGAAACACTCAATGGTTAGACACTTTCCAAGCAATCTTTGCTTAGAAAGATGATTAGAGTATGGAATTGAAGTTAAAATGCTTTCGTTATAGCTCCAGACATGATCCAGGGGCACAAACATAAATAAAAGCCTTTAACCACTAATTCTGAAGGAACTGCAGATCAATCTAATGTAATGTTCACTCTGAAAAGATGTGGTAAGTACTGTATCTATTGAACACAGGGCAGGGTCCATTCTCACAGGCAACACTGATCTGGCCTAAAACTTTTTTTTTTTTTCTCCAGAAGTAATTGGCCAGACACCATGTTTTACCACTGCTGCATTTTGGGTGACCTGATCTGGATGATATCTGCTATAAGGGTATACTGAGCAGAAATTATTCCATCTCACATGGGTACCAGGAGGTTAAGCAGGAGACATCAACCATAAACCAGAAATCAGAGGAGGTCTCAGTAACCCATCAGCAGACTGACAACAGATGACACTATCAGAAAATCTGCAAAACACCTGTTAATAGTTTCACATAAATTCAAGTTTAACATGTGAGACATCGCTCCAAAATTTAACCAGCTGAGCAAAGACCAACAGCCATTATCATGTCTGCACCGAGCTGCTAAATTAAAACACTTTCTGTAAGAGCCCCACATGAACATCAGTATAATACTCCCCAGCATAGGTTTGTCCAAAGAATGCACAGGAAGTGGGTGTTTTCCTTCAAGGCAAACAGTCGGCGCCAGCTACTGGGTTTCAGTTTCAATAGATGCCAGGTTGATATTCTGAATTCTCAGCATGATCTAAAGACACAGTAATTAAAAAAAAACCACCTCACAACAATAACAAATAGGAGTTCTCAAAGCTCTAAAAGATTGTACTCTCTCAGGAAGATATGACAGAATAAACAGGAAGATGAGTGTATCTCCCAAAGATTACTGCTTTAGTTACAAAAATACTGAATTTAAATGCTATGATTGACGCTTAGAATCATAAGCAGGAATTACTTCTCTAGAACCTGAACAAAGGATATGTCCAAGGCAAAATCAAATGTTCTGTCAAATCCAAAGCAATGAAGCTTAGCTTCTAAATAGGTTCTCCTCTAACAAAACAGGCATTATTTTTCTGTTCACTTTGAATTTACATTTTCTTCATGCAGCAATGCATGAAAAGATATGAAATATCAAAAGTAGCATTAATGAGTTCTAGAAGTTTTGTGCCTTAAGTTTTGTCGACATGCTGAAGCAGTTGATGACTGGAATCATGCAAAAACACAACACAGAAGCAAAAAACTAGATCAGAAAAGCTATTTTTTACATCCATAATATAAACGCTGCTTTCTAAGCAGTACATACTTAAAAAAATGTGCATTAGCATCGACAGAATGGCTCCCTAAACCAATTATATAAACTTGAAATATTCAGCTTCATTGTAATACTTTCCTTAAAACTTACAAATATTCCCATTGCACTTATAAATTTTAAATAATCCACCTACAAAAGTTAAGGTATGGTCTCCAGATTTCACCAGGAATTGCTGCTGAAAATGCTTTGGTAAATACAGTCTACCAACTTGTCACAGGAATTGAACTACAGACTTTCATGTTATAATCTAATAGGAGGAACATACTGCAAAATTAAATATATTTACTGTCACTATGTCCAAGATAAATTTAAGTAACAAACAATTACAGCTTTATCACAAGCCAAATTCAGGTTTTTTAAACCATACTAAATATTCACCATTTTGGCCAAGGAAGAGTTCATAATATTGTTGAAGTTACTAAGATGTCAGCAATCGAAAAAATAAAACTTATCCAAAATGCCTCACTAGAATACAAAGGATTCTGTGATTTTTTTTTTTTTTTGTTATTATTGGGTTTTTTATACAGAGTATACACAGAAATGCAGATCTCACCTCACAGGAACTTTCTTTTTTATTTAAGAACTCCAAACCTTCTCCTTTCAGTTGCGTTACATGAATCAAGTACTGGAAGTATTTTTAAAAAAACATAAAATACTTTTTAAACATTTATTGCCTATGGCATTTGCATGCATAGCATAATTAACAAATCAGTTTAAAAGAGAGATGCTGATGGTAATTGCTCTATGGACAGCTCTCTCTATTGTCTCAAATGGCCTTCCAGCTCATCTTTCCTGCTTGAAGCTTATCACTAATTTATAGGCCACAAGTGTGCTCAAAAACAAGTTCATAAATTACTGGAGTTTGGGAAATGAAAGTGTCAGTCTTTCAACAATAATGATCTTGGCTCATAAGAAACTTGGAGCACACAATTTTTGTTTTAAAAACTGACTCCATAATTAGATATGCTTTAGAACATTCTCTGAACTTTGGCTGGAAGTATGACAGGGAAATCTCCAGAATACCTTTCCAGTGTTATTTTGATCTGTTCAGCTTATTAGCCACTGAATGCAATTACTCCATTTGATTTTCAAAGTGCAGCTGAAGGCTAACTAAAATGATTTCACCATTACCCTTCTGGGCTGAAACCAGGGAGGAAGGCAGTAATATATATAAGAAAAGACAAAACTGCAGACCATCCTTTAACTCTTGGTGCAGCAAGAAAGACACAAAAATTCTTTCCTTGGAGAAAGGTAATAACCCTTGGCATATTATGAATCTGTACTGAGCTACAGAATTGCACTGCATACAAAATGGTATTAAAGACTGTAAAAATGGGCAAAGTGCTAAAAGCACCAAAACCCAAGTCCCCCAAGCTACTTCAAAGCCGTATTTGTGTGCATTATGAGTTTTCAAGACCATATTTTTCTTTCCCTTCCTGCTCTCCCTCATCAGGATTTCAATTGCTTTCAGGATAACATCAAGTTATTTGCTATTCTTGTCTTTATTAAAAAGAGGGAAAAAAACCCTACCACAAAACACACACAAGTACTCTCCAGTTAAAGAGGGAATTAAGACAAGAAATGTAGCTTGTTCAACAGGACTATTAAATACTGACTGCCTTCCAAGCCAAGAGAGCAATACTACAGATACTAGTCCCCTAAACATTTAAAGGAAACTATTATTTCCCTCCCCATCTCTGGCCTGAGATTGTTGAATTTACCATCACTGGTCACAATCAACAGAGGATTTAACATCAGTCTGCTGTAAAAAGAATCCAATATGACATCCAGCATCAAATAAAGGTTTCAAATTCATTTTCATATCAGCTGTGCTAATTTGTACCTACCCCTCCTCATAACGAGCTAAAGCAGAAAAACATCTAATTGTTCAAAACTGCTGAAAGTGCAACTTGTAAGAAAAACAACTGTTGTATAACCAACTGGTCAGTTATTGGCACTCACTAATTCCAGCTAATGCTTTTGTCCTACTAAGATCTGTCTACACATATGACAGCTGCCTCTTTCCACAGAACTGTGTTGGCTGGTAAATTCAACATTCATGTTACTATGGGGGATAAAAAATTAAAAGTAACACAAACCTTCAACTTGGGAAGTGTGCAAGCTAGGTACAAAGAAGTAAGTTTGCTCACTTTTGTCTGGATGCATATTTGGAAGTTGAAACAAGCATAAACACAAAACCATAAAAATCTGCTCAACTCAGCTGATGATGCACATAAAAATGTGTATGTGACTTAAGCAATACAACTGTAAACATCCTGTGCTTTTCTGCATCTTTCCTAAATTTTCTCTTCTGACCTTTGACTGGCATTAGAAATTCTTGAACATGAGAACCCTCATTTCTGAGTCCACTATGTTCTCGTTGAACTTGAGTAGAATATTTGACTTTCAAGTCCTGATACCTTAACAACTAACCGTACGGTCGTTCAGAATAAGCATATGGAAGTTGTTTGGTCTGTTTTAACTATTCAAAGAAATCCTTATTTATGCATTTTGACTTTGCTTCAAAATTCATTCATTCATTATTTTTACTTGTGTCCTGCATAAGCCACCAATCCCACGGTACCCAAGTCAACACTCGATGCACAAGCTTCACAACTAACAAAACTTTTCATACTCCAAATGAATACAGATACAAACCACTGCAGAACTGTTCTCTTGGACTTTTAGAAAGCCTAACTCATCTTTTGGAGGCCTTCCTGTTGAAACCAAAATTAACTAACTGAATTGGAAGAAAAGAGTTAGGCTTGAAAAGCAAGGATTTATTAAAAATAACACTGATGCAAGAAGGAAAACTGTGGTTAGAATAAGGGAGGGCAGAAAGAAAAGCAGTATTAGAAGTAAATATTTTCCTCACACTCTTGCATTCTTTGCTTGTTACTTATAACCTATTCCTGACTTTGACTGTCATACTTAGAAATGCACATGCTATATACCACAAACTCAGACAAAACAGATTATATTCACTGTAGATAAAATTTGCTTTCAATTTAGGGAATGAACTACATTAGCACATCAGCAAAAAAAACCCTGAAACTTCATGTTTTATTAAAATCTGATTTTAATAACTCTCTAGTTTTTGCAGCAAACACCAATTAGACACAGGACAAGTCAGCATAATAACAGCCCAAACAGAAACAAATAAGGAAGTACTTGACTTGGTATTTTTAAACATAAAGTCAAACATGAGTCACTTAGACAATATGTTAAAGCCACCAAGAGTTTTAGAGCACAGAAACCAACTCAGTGAACAAAACCATCATAGCTCTGACAGCAACATCTCAGAGAGAAAATACTACAATAGCAGTTACAGATCCATGATCAATCAAATGATCACAGCTGGGGTGAGCTCCATGGACATTTCAGACTAAAACAGCTTAAGAATCAGTTACATCTCTACCTTCACGAAATCGACAAATTTGAGAATCCTGAGATGTTCATTCAGCCAGTGAGTCACACATTCCACCACAATGCCAGGTTTGCAGGCAAGTTTGTTATTCCATGCTGTTCCTAAAAACTACTTGAAGAACTGATCCACAAACTATTAATATTTGTGAGAAATTCTCTGCCATGTCCTCAGACTCTTTCAGATCAGACTGGGGAAATCAATAAGCCATCCTGAAAAGGTGTTTTTTAACAACCTCATTAATTTTATTGTACACACTACTAAAAGGCAGTGGCTGTGCTGTGTTTTTCTAGTACATTTGTGGGGTTTTAGTTACGAGTAACTCTACCATGAATATAGAACCTGGTAACAGCAGGTTACAATAGCAAACAAGTGTTTCGTCCCATAAAAGAAAAGATTTAGGTCATCACGTTCAAATTTACAAAATGTAAACTGAACACCAAGTTTAATTAGAACTAAGCAGTAAAAAAACCTGTATCTTTAGCAATCACACTCCAGCAGACTCAACAGCAAGAGTCTGGAAAGTGGAAAATAACAGAAGGCCCAGAATCTCCAGATAAAGACAAACCCACACAGTACAAGTTTTGGCATAACACTGAGGAGTTACAATACAGAGACATCCAAGAGGCTCCACAGGGAATGAACTCAGTCAGCAGTTCCCAGGTCAGGGCTAGCCCTGATATGCTCCTGGACAAACTACTGAGGCATAGATACCCTGCACGGTAATCCAGACAGGCTTTCAGGCTGTCACTTAAGAGCAAGAAATCTGTTGCCCAACCAGAAGCAACTCAGGTATCAATGTAGCACTAATAATAAAGTGCACTTCAGCATTCAACATAATGAGACAAGGTAAATTTCAATGTATCCATGGTATGCTTATTCTGTAATTCAAGTAACCCAACCCATAGATACCAACCATGTAAGTCTTTGTTTTCATTTAGTTTGTAACTGAAGGCGGAAAAGTCGTTTGAATTGACACTCAAAAGAACACAGGTTGCCCCACAGAAGTTGAAAGATATTTATTTCTCCATGTTAATCTTTCTTCTCTCAGACATATTTAAGTCTTTTCTCTTTTTCACAACACTTACAGCTTAAGTATACCCCTGACTGCTACTTCTATTTCAAAAAGGTATTTCCAAACAATGTTTTTACTTAAGTCTCTGTAGTTAGTTTTGCAGTAAAGTCTTCCACATTTCTCAAGAGGTATTCAAATGTCATTACATCTCAAAGAACTGCAAGACTATTTGTAATATCACAGTTTTGTCAAGAATACATAGGTGGTTGCTGTTTTCAAGCTCACTTGTTGGAGGTCCTCTAGGCATCTGGCTTGGTTTATTCTGTTAAAAAACCCAAGATTCTACAACAGAAATGCCTACTAGGCCAGTACAGCATATACATACTTACAAAAAACATCCCTTTCACAGCTCTACCGCCACTTCAACATCCCAGTCCCCACTGCAGTAAAAACCTGGTGCTTCCAGTTTGGTTGGCTATCCTATCTTCTTATGGTATTACGTTAGTTGATTTACCAAACATAACTGTAAGCAGTGGTAGGTTTAAGAAACGATGTAGGGGATTAAAGCAGCTCATGAAGTGAAGGAGTTCTCAGTTAAGCTACAGGATATGAAATTACTTTAGAACAAACATTTATTGAAGCCGCTTCGCTACAAATCTAAGTTTACACTTTGTGCCTGGTGAATGAATAGAAATTGTACGTAGCCTGAACAATCTGCTGCTGACTGAAAATCTTATGTTCATGTGCTGATAGAGAAGTCTTTTTGAGCAACTGTACAGTTTATCTAATTCCACTGGGGAAGAAGGCTAAAGAAAAAAGAGCAAACACAGTTCACGTTAGAAATTCCATAGGCTTAACATAACCTGCTCTAATTCTAATATTTTTTAACCTCTTCCCTACCTCGAGAGAAGGAAATCTCTCTAATCTGCCTGGGTCCTCCTCGCCTATTAAACTGCACATTTGATTCATCTCTTCCCATGAAAGCTGCTGCTTTCTTGAGGAATTTAAAAACTTTGAGTGGATGTACGTGGGAAGGGTGCAGAATTCCTTCAATCCTTTAGATTCCTGCAAATACACATCTGAAGCCAACATATGCTGGCTATATTCAGAAGGAGGACATCAAAGAAAGCAAACAGTAAAAACTACTTTTTAATCTAGTCATCACAAAATAGCTGATACCAAACTTAACTGCTGGCAGAACACATTAGCTACAATACTTCAGGATAAATTAACATTTACCATAAAGAAAAAGTTGACACTCTTTGAAGTTTAAAAAAAATGTAGATGCTAATAAGATGTTTCTTACAAAAAAGAAAGAAGTCTTAGAAGACTATTCAAACTATAAAAATAATCTTTCATATTTTTATCAAGTAGAAGCCAAAAATGTCTTCCAAATGCACAGACTGGCAGCACTAATATCTCTTTTGCTAAGCAACAGAGCAGTATCATTTGGCACTTGTCTGTTCACTGCCACCCCTCAGAACTACTGTTTCTATGAAAGATTTTTTCTGAAGTATCTTCAACAGAATGCAAGACCTCTTTACATAGAAATATATGAAAAGCAAACAGAGACTCTTGCTTCTGTTACTGTATCCTTTCTTTGACCAGCAACTGTTGAACTGGCAGAAACATTCTTTACTTAAAGAGGATAAGCCATGTCATTGGAAAGTGAGGTTTTCATATTATACTGCATATTTCACCTGCTGTTTGAATCAAAGTCTGAGAACCAGTAAGATACTTTCCCCTTGGTACCTGCTAACCAAGCCACATATGAAAAAAAAAAAAAAAGAAAAAGAGATACTAATGACTCCAAAGACAGAACCTCCACAGCTTATTATGCACAAGAAAACACATGATTGATTAACAGAGTTCAACTCTTACAGTCCCACTGATAACACCCATTTATACTCTTATTTTCAAAGTGCTCAGCATTTCAAGGCCTGCCATTCAGATATGAAACAAATTCAGAGGACAAACCCTTCATGTGGTAACGGGCAGCAAAATTATAGTTAGAAGTTGTACTGTTTCCAATCACATGAGGAAATAAGACTACAACAAGAAACAAAACAAACGAGAAGTTGGGAAACAAAAGTTTCAGGAAGATAGACAAGAAATTTTTTACGGAGATGAAGACTGTAAGATATATGACTGCCTCCCCCATTACAGGGAGAGGAAATTTCTGCTACTGCAAAGTTTATATAAGTAAAATTCCTAAACACTAAATCATACTTAGAACAGGAAAACAGCAGGGAGCAGAAGCCGTGTAACTGATAAGGAATAAAGTCAAAAAAGAACAGAACAGATACTTTTCTGAGAACTGTAACTACCAAAGCATGATTTGCCCTCACATACTTCATTAATTTCAGAACCAAGAATGTGCAGTTCCAACTCAGGCTTCTCCTACATTCAGAGGATTTATAGAGTGTTCTTGCCCCTCCTCAACGTACATTTCCTGTTGTGCATTAAAACATAAGCTCATTCTTGGTGTTCTTTTCTTCCCTGATGGTATCTCCCTCTATTTCATTTAGTTTCACAAAACCCACCCACCTGCACCCCTTTTACAAAAAATTAGCCAAAAAAAATTAACAAACCATTAGGACGGAAGAGTCAAAACTTGCTCAAATAAGCTTCGTTTCCACAGGAAACCAGCCTAAGAGTTTACTAGCCCACAATCTGTCAAGAATACAGAACGGACTGAGAACATTTTACTTCTTGTGTTATTGTCAAGTAGGATGGTTAAAAACTCATGACAGAAAACATATTTGCATGTGGGAGAAAAGTGTGAATAAGATTAGATCACAAACAAACAGAAAGTTCCCATAGTTTATTCACCTTCTATATTAGAAGCAGACCCAATATTTAAGATTGTTCAAGAATTGCAGGTTTCTTTTACTCTAAAAATCTAACCATCATCAGTACCTCTCTTCTAATGATTTCTGCCTCCTTAGTGCACTTACATGATGCCCTTCAGCCTCTTTACTACAGTACCATCCAGGCTGGCTCAAGCCTCTCAGTAGCACATGGAACCAAGTATTTGACTTTGCACTGATGTAGATGAAGAGTGATTCACATAAATCCATTTGCTAAGAGTTGCAGTGCCACTCAGGAAGAGTGGGAATATAAAAAAAAACCCCTTTCTAATTAGTACTGCAGTGATCCCATATATATAAACTAAATCAAGAATCAAGATGGTTACTGCCAAACCTTTTGCTAAAGGATCCCATAATTACTAGTGTGCAGTGAATTTTCTAGATACACATGGAATTGCTGTAGGAAGAATTCAAATCTGCTGCTGACAGACTCTGCAAGTCCCCAAATCTGAGAAGAAATTAGACACATCAACGTGTTATCCAACTTTATTACACAAGACATTGTACACAACTTTTAACAAGCGGCTGAAGTGGGATAATTTCATTACTCCCAGTTATTACCTCCAGCCCTTTATAGACAGCATGTGAGTGCACAGCCACTTTGATGCAAAGTCCAGCAGCTTAGCTGAAACTGTCAGAGAAGACTATTCAAGCTAAGCTGCTGGACTTTGTACCAAAGCAGCTGGAAGTACTTGCACACATTACTCTTTGCCAGGAGCCCTTCAAGTTTTAAAGTTGACAATTGGAGTAGAAAGAACTTAAATCATCCCAGCAAGTTGTGTCAGCATGTGTCAAGCTCCCAAAGACAATCATTAACTTGTTCAGAGATCTAAGTAATTACAACTAAATTACATGTGAACCTCTGCTCTGATGTAACAGTTTCCAGACAATATTCCTGAACAGTAAGGATCCGAAGCAGAATCTTGCCCTTACGTACATGTACTTTTCCCACAAACCTCATGGACAACCATGAGGCAAACGAGGACAGAATGCAGCCACCAAACACTGCTGTGTACCTGAAGGCTTTTCACCCACTGCACAGGTGTCCACTGCTCCCGCAGCACTCGCTCTAACTAGATATCAAAACAATTCGCAGAAGGTTAATGAATTAAGCCCCAACACACCCGGTAGCTTAACATCACCCTATTAAGGATGAGCCCTGAGGCACAAGGAGGAAGGATAACCAAACCGAGGCCACAAATACACACGAGATCAGCGGGACAGGACCAGGATATTGCCCGGCAATCCATTTAAGTTCCACGTAGGGACACAGAGCAACTCCACCAGGACGCGGGAGGGCCGGCCGGGGGCAGCAGGAGAAACCCAGGAAGGAGGAAGCCTAGGAAGCGAGAGGCCCCAGGGAGGGGGAGGGGACCCCCGGCCCCGCACAGAGCTCACCGAGGCCGGGTGGGCCAAGGTTCCCGCCGCCCCGGCTCCCTTCGCGGGGGCTCCACGCACATCCCTCCCCCCTCCTCCCGCAGCGCCGCCTCGCCCACCCCGGACCTGCCGCCACCGCCTCCGCCTACCTTGGCCACGTAGTCCTTGACCTCGTCCAGGTCGCCGTTCTTGAGGGCCCACATGAACTCCTTGTCGGACATCGCGGGCTCTGGGCCGGGCGGGGCGCGCGCTGGACCGGGGCAGCTCGCGGGGACGGCGCGCGGGCGGTGGCGCGAGCCCCTCCCCGGCGGCGGGGCGGGGCGGGGCGGGGCCGGGGCGCGCGGGCGGCGCGGGAGAGGCGCGCGGGAAAAAGGGCGCGCGGGGCGGGGCGGGGCCGGACCGGGCGCGCGCTGGGGCAGCGCGGGAAAAGGTCCCGCCGGGGCGAAGAGCGGCTTCGCTTGCTCGCGCGGCGCTTCCGCTTCCGGTTCCTGCCCCAGCCCCCGCTTCGCCGCGGCCGCGACGCCCACGCGGGAGCGTGGCGCGCGCGGGGCAGAGCGCATGCGCAGCCGGAGCGTCCCCGCGTTCCCCGAGATACCGCGGGGGAGGGGAGGGGGAGCGGGGTGTGTGAGTGGGCTGCGCATGCGCCCTCGGCCCCCGCGGCCTCGCCCCGACGGCCCCGCCTCGGTGCGCGGTTGCCATGGAAACGCGGCCTGGCCGGGCCCCGCTTGGACCTTGGCCCCGCGGGGCTCCGCCGGGCCCTCAGGGGCGCTTGCTACTGCGGCCAAACCGGCTGAGAAGCCCCAAGTTTAAGTGTCTGTGCCCGCTGAGCGAACAGCTAAATAGCTGTTCTGCAAGCCCCGAGGCGCTGAGCGCGCTGTGGATAATTATGGTAATACTGCCAAAACATGAACGGGGGAGACGTGAAAGGAGAGATGCGGTCGTTAATTAATATGTTGGAGCTCGGCGGTTGCATCTGAAACCGCATGTTTTGCATATGGAACACGCAGCCTGTTGTGTGAGTCAGGGTTGTCTGCTGCTCTTCCTGATGCCCCCCAGGAAGGAGCATCCCCCTATGTCCCTGGGAGCTGGAGCTGCTCTGGGGCGAATGCACCCCATCTGAACCACACAACAGTTTGATTGGAAAACATCTCTGAGATCAGCAAGACCAACCTTTGACCGAACACCACCATGTTAACTAGACCATGGCACCAAGCGCCACGTCCAGTCTTTCCTTAAAGACCTGCAGGGACGGTGACTGGAGACAACATGAAAATGTACGCTGTATGTTTTCACACATCTCATCTCTTCTTAATGAGATGGAGATGGCACACCATCATACAGCTAGAAAAAAAAATTGGTTAGGTGGGATGTGGTGCCACACAGCTTGTCATTTCATTCTTGTTCCATTTCTTAATGTCACTACTGAAAAAGAAGACAAAAAACAGCGAGAAAGACAAACTCAAATGCCCTTCCATGGTTTTGTAAATGCTCCCAGTACATATTTAAAATTCTGAATACTAACTCAGATACTTGTATGTACATCAAGGAGTTGAGTTGTGACCATATATTTTAAAATGTTGCTGGATGCCTCTGTGGGCATATTTGCACTCACCAGCCTGTGAATCCAGTCCTTCAATTTTACCAGCAACCTGCCTATGTTATCCTTACTCCCATCTCGTCACTGATGCAGAAAACCTTTCATGTTTTCTACTTTCCTTACAAGTTCTGTAGCCCAAAGTACATGGTTTAGCCGGACATTTCTCCCTTTCTACTTGATACCTGCCTTTTCTAGAGGTATCCATCAATCTAACCATCAGTTAGATTCAAATCCAAATTCTAAATGGCTTTTGTCAGCTTGGTGACCAACACTGGATCTCTCAGGCAGGCATCCAGAAATAAACCCCTCTGCCTGATACCATTTTCAAACTGTGGGACACCGTCAGACACGCCTTAAAAGCTTCATGCACCATCCTCTTGTACTCTTTTTTGAGCTTAATTCCAACTCCTGTCTGTTTGCATGTAAGAACTATCATTCTTTGGCATATTAATCAGAAAAAAAAACATGGAAGAGATTCAGTGAATAAACATTTAGCAAAGTAATTTCTTGAATAGACTTTTTTTTCTCAAAGCACTATCAAGTTAGAGATTTTTGAAAAGAAATGCAGTACTAAATATACAAAGTCTGTGTGACCTGGGTTTGGTTATAATGTTTAAACTGGGAACTTCTTTCACCCATCCCTTTCCTTGCCTTGTGCCTTGTAAGCAGCAGTAGAACCACTTTCCATTTGTGCAGAGGGTCTCCTTTTTGTGCTGTCTTTAACCACACTAACCAAAGTGCTGGGCCAGCTGTGGTTTCACTGACTGGAGAGTTAATTCACTGTTGAGAGGGAATCCTAATTGTTAGCCATGGAGTACCATCAGCAAAAGTCTCAATGCAATATGCAAGTCATGCTCCACAAGAGTTATGGTGTGAAGGAGACCCCTGAACAAAGTGCTGTTTGTATTGGGATAGAGGCTGGCAAGAGCAAACATTTTCCTGGTCAGCAGAGCATAACTTCTTATGTTCTCTATGAACCTGTGCTTCATTTTCTGATTAAAAAGTGGTTCTTACTATTCTGTATCCTCTAGAAAATTTGAGAAGGTACGGGAGGTGCATTGCCCCATCATTCGAATGGCTGAAGGAGGCAGGGAGAAATAACGAGTATCCCTGCTCAGGAAGGACATGACCTGTTGGAGCAAGTGCAGAGGAGGGCCACCAAGATTATCAGAGACATGGAACATCTCTCCTATGAGGAAAGGCTCAGAGAGCTGGAATTGTTCAGCCTGGAAAAGAGAAGGCTTCGGAGTGATCTAATTGTGGCATTCCAGTACTGAAGGGAGCCTACAAGAAAAATGGAGAGAGACTATTTATAAGAGCATGTAGTGACAGAACAAGGGGCAATGGTTTTAAACTAAAAGAGGGTAGGTTTAGATTAGATATTAGGAAAAAATTCTTTACTGTGAGCATAGTGAGGCACTGGAACAGATTATAAAGAGAACTTATTGATGCCCCATCACTGAAAGTGTCAAGACCACGTTGGATGGGGCTCTGATCAACATGGTCTAGTGAAAGGTGTCCCATGTCCGTGGCACAGGGCTTGGAACTAGTCCCTTCCAACACAAACCATTCTATGTTTCTATGAATCTATGATAATGAGTTAATGTGTAGGAAGACTGCTAGACCAATGCACTGTGCCTATTCTACCCCAGTTATTCCCTTTGAGATGAAATTGAACTATCTGCTTCCTGGTTAAAACCTGCTTTGAAGTTCTATGTAGTTGCTAAAGTGTCCCAGTCTGTTTCAATAAATAAATTTTAATTCATTGTTGCATTCAGTTAGAGAGTGTTATTATTCTATAATGCATATGCTTGTATAAATCATAAATGCAGTACACAAACAGTCTAGAATACACGACAACCTAATTAATTTTGCTATCCAAATAAAAAATAAAAAACAAACCCAAAAAACAAAGTGCAAACAAAACACAAAAAAAAAAACAAGAAAGAGCCTTGAATACATACTCGTACCGTTGCTGTTTTTATTTAAAAACACATGCTTGATCTCATTATATTCCCTTTGTGTGATTCTGAACAATTCATACACCACAGCTGTTAGTTCAGCAACAACAGCCAAGCAGCAATATAAAATATCATCATATAGAACTCAGTCTATTGAGGAGAAAATAATAAAGGTGACAGATAGCAGCCTAGATAAAGTTATGGAACTCACACAAGAGATCTAGGAATGACAGGTGAAAATTGAACAATTGATTTTCTTTCTTTTTATTAGTTGGTTGTATTTATACTGAAGGAAGAAGGAGTGTAAAGGAAAAGGAAATAAGAGTTATTTTTTCTCTCCCAGGGTCGAGCAAAGCTTGCAGGCAGGGAAACCCAATAATCATTGACTGCTTTTGATGTTGGATATACAGCTCCAGTTTGGGGATTTGGTCCTTGTTCATGAATCCCAGTGAGCCTGGACCTTGGAAAGTAATGCAGCAACTTGGGGGCCAGCCTTTGGTATCGAGGAAGGGCGTCATTCTGTGGAAATGCGTCTTCCCATGGAATGGAAATGCCTTTCCTTGGACACTGTTCAGTAAACACAATTAGCAATTGCTAAACAAGGGGCTGGCTCTGAAAACTGAAGCAAGGAGTGATTCAGTGTTGACAAATACTTGCAGCCAAATTAGAAGGTGAATGATGGTTTGGAAATTTGACCCATAATAAATAATCAGGCTGGGTTTATTTATTAACACAGAGTACAGATCTCCTTTTGGCTGCAGGCTGTCTTTCTTTCACTATTATTTGTAGATGCCAGTAGGTTCTTATAATTTTCTTTGTTTATTTCACATTTAAGTACTTTACCTTCTTTTATTTACAAGAGTGTGGGTATAAGTCATTAATACATTCTCCGTGACTAAACTAATTTAAAATCTTTGTGCATTCACACAAGAGAAGGTATCTTTTATTTTTATAACCTTAATTCTCTTTTCAGGAGCAGTTCATAGGAAATGTAGGTTCAATAAATTGTCTTTTTATAATCTCAGGTATTTCTCTTAATCCAAATCATAAAAGTCCAGAAACACAGAATAATTTAGGTTAGAAGGAACCTCTGCAGATCAACTGATCTAATTCCCTGCTCAAATCAGGGCTAATTTAAATCAGGGTAACCAGTCAAGTTCTGAATATCTCAAAGTGTGATGAAACCAAAACTTTTTCTGGCAACTTGTTCTGATAGTTGAACAAAACAAAACAAAAAAAAATCCTTTTGTCTAATCAAAATTTCACTGCTGTAGCTTTATATTTGTTACCAATCATCCTATACCTACCTCTTCAAGAAGGGTCTGGCTTTATCTTCTCTCTGTATTCTCGTGAGATAGTTGAAGACAGCAGCAAGATCCTAGAATCTCCCTGGCTTAACCTTGTCATCTCAGGGCTGAATAAGCCAATTTCTTTGAGAGTTTTGTAATCTGTCATGTATTTAAGGCATCTTATAATTTTGGTCATCTTCCAGTGGACTAAATCCGGTATGCTGGTGTCTTTTTTACCCTGCAAAGTGCAAAACTGGAAGCAATATTTCATCTGCAGCCTCAAAAGGGATGACTAAAGTAGATCAATCCCTCGGTACTGATTTTCCTTTGAAGGCTGAAATTGTGTTGAAGAATGATGGGTTAAACACCAGAGCATTTAACCACGTTGTGCTGCCAGTGAGTGTCAACTGTCTCATTTCCAAAGCAAGAGGCTGTTCTGTATAGCTGAGCATCACAACCAGGACAACTTAGCCCAGAGTTTTGCTGATGGTGCAGAGGCTGAATAGGTTACAGTTTGGTTTGTGTTGTTTTTTTTTTCACAACTGTATGGGCTTTGCACTGCTGACAAAGGTGAAATCTTTTACTAGTAAGCAAACGAGAGTTGGGTGCATTAGGGACTGATACTAACAAAGAGGAAGCATAAGCAACATCATTTCCCTTACAGTACTCATTGTTAAAGCAATAAGCAAGTGACTACTAAAAGTGATACCAATGTGATTTTTTAGCTAAATAAAAATAAATTGTTATTGCACTTTCTCAGCTGCATGGAGATAATTCTGAATTATAATACCAAAGGTGAATTTCTAGGATTGCACAGAGAGTTAGAAACCTGAAATTGCCTGGCTCTTTAGGGAAGAATTGCAGATAGCAAAATTCTGCCTTTTGTACAAATGACAGTCATTGAGGGAAAAAACCCCAAAACATCTATAGATGCATTTTTACCCTGATTCAGAAAATGTTTCTGTGTGAAAGCTGCATTTGGAAAATGAGTGTAAATTGGTGTAATTTATGTGTTGGATTAAAGAAGGATTGGAGAGGTTGCATAATTTAAAAGTAGAAAAAAAAAATCTTAAAGGTTCAAGAAAGCTGGCTCTGGATCTTTTGCTTCTTAGATCTGTGATTTTTCAGTCATGAACTTTATACTTCAGGATGTGTTAGGGTTTCCTTATCCTTCAAAGCTAAAAATTTCCTGACACCTCCTTTCTCATGGTGGCAAGATTTTGCAAGCAGGAGAGGCCTTCACTGCTGGCTTCAAAATCTCAATATTTTTGAATCAGTCTCATAATTTTTTTAGTGCTTTAAGCACTGTCTGAAACCCTAAATTTTCAACCCAAATCACAAAATGAACAATCTTAGTTCAGCATCCCGAGCTACAACATGAGAGACAAGCGTTTATATAACCCACATAAAAAACCCTGAAATATGCTGTATTTCTGGTCCTTGAATGTTTTATGGATCAGTATTTATGGGTCTAGCTGTAAGCAGTAGATGAAAATGCAGCTGCCTGAGTGTTGGACAGATATTTTACAGTGTATATAGTCTGTCTTTACTGTAAACTGTCATTGTTCTGGGAATTAAAGAGGTTTTGATTAAGAGGTATGCAGTAAATTTTCTTTAATCAAACCCACAGTTTTCAAGTTCAGAATGTCCAAGTTAATAATATATATTATATAGAGGGAATGTAATATTTGAGCATGTGAAAACAATGATGAAAAATCTATGCTCATATTCCATTCAGTACTGTAATAAAATTGGGACCACTAGTTCCACCCTGAGATGTACCATTTCAGTCCAATATGGTTCTGGCTTTGTGTAGGCTGGTCACAGGTATAAGGATTGTCCTGTGAGCATCAGAGGATAAAAAAAGTAAATAATATAGCAAAACTCATTCGGTTATGCCTGCTTGTGCTGATGTAAATAGTCTAATACTTTGAGAAATATTTTGAATATACTAATGTGTCTGATAAGCCAAGTGCCTGCTTATATATATAAGGGCAAGGACAATAACTTCCTTATTTCTTGGGGTTTGCATTATTCACTAGTTTAATTTAACAAACAACAAAGAATAACAGTATCAGTCATGGTGCCACAGGGAGACACTGTTGTCCAAACCATCATTTCCTGTTCCTTCATTTTCCCATCCGTAATCCAATACATTTCTGCAATTGTTAAGAGCCTTGAGAATCTCAGACAAAGGATTCTGTATCAGTGAAAAATATTCCAAACGTATGGTTAATGGGGTTCCTGGCAATCCTATGCTGTGATGCAGGATGGATAGGCATAAGGAATCAATAACAATTGTTATTATTTGTGTTTGGAGAAGAATTCAAAAAACAAATAAACAAAACAATTTAGGATACTTTGTTGAAAAGTAGATTTCTTCACAAAAATGGAACATATACTTTTTTTCAGACTCTTTGTGTCAAAAAATTAATATGTTTGGAAAGAGTTGCAAGAAGGGCAATAGTCCCTCTACAAATTCTTGTTTTTGGTACAGCACTGAAAAAGTGTGGTTTTTTACATTAATGAAAATGTTCTTCTTTCACAATAATTATCCATGTTCCTACATCATTTGTATTTCAATCATGTCTCCAACTGTGTCTTTCTTGTAAAAATACAGACAGGTTATATCAACTAAAAATGCTGTCCTTGCGATCTCTTCAGTGTTTTTCAGATACTCTGCTGACTTGGTGTCTAGTTTTAATCAGCAACCTTTTTCTTACGTTGAAGCAACAACTGCATTTTTTTTTTTTTAGCTTTGTCCTTTTCATTCTTGATCTTTCTTTCTTTCTTTCTTTTTCTTTCTTTTTCTTTCTTCCTTCCTTCCTTCCTTCTCTCTTTCTCTCTTTCTTTCTTTTTCTTTCTCTCTTTCTCTCTCTTTGTCTTTCTCTATCTCTTTCTCTCTTTCTCTTTTTCTCCCTCTTTCTTTCTTTCTCTTTCTCTCTCTCTTTATTTCTTTATCTTTCTTTCTCTTTCTCTCTCTTTCTCTCTTTATTTCTTCCTCTTTTTCTTTCTCTTTCTCTCTTTCTCTCTTTCTCTCTTTCTCTCTTTCTCTCTTTCTTTCTTTCTTTCTTCTTTTCCATATTTTTCTCTTTCTCTTGCCCATTGCCTGTTTCATACATGGACTATCCCTTCATATTAAGAGAGCCAGAACTGTGGTAATGCTCTTACCGTAATCTATTTATATAACAATTTGGGCTACGTTCTCCTTTTTTGCAAAGGGGAATAGCTTCCTTCAGTGAGTATATATTTCTTCTTGCTACACTGATTGTATGGATTATGAAATATTTTGCTCTCAATTTGGTGAGGCTCTCCAGTATAGTACAGTCTGGTGCAGTGTTTTTTGTCAGATTGCTCATGTTCTGTGTATGTCACACCAGGAACACGGCCGCTAATGTTTGTGATGAAAGGTGCAGTGATATAGTACCCAACCCTCAGTATTGTTACCAGGCTGTAACTCTCTGTCACCCGTGTGCCCTTTACACATAAACATCTGCATTGCTCTTTCTCATCCCTGGAGATGCTTTGCTAAAGCAGTGGGACCAGCTCAGGTGCCTCTGTGCTGTGTTGTCCAGTGCCTCTCAGAGAGTCTGCACTACTCTTGATAATGGAAAAGACTGTGCACCTTAGCTCCTCCTGATTCTGCCACTTAGAGTTTATTGGTACTCTTACTCAACCAAGCATGGACCTCTCTTGTGTTTGTGGTTTGTTGGTGTTTTTTTTTTTTTTTTTTTTTTTTTAATTTTCATTGTTTGTTTGTTTGTTTTGTGGGGGATTGTTTTTCTTTAATCTAAGGAAACTAAAGGATACATGGGTATTTGTCTGTGCACATGGTTTAGACTTAGTAATGTCACATATATAAAATGTACAGGGACACAGGAAACACAGAAGACTTTTTTAACACTTTTCAGTTTGCCTCTGTAGTCCCTGTTCATGGTGATCACTCCTATGAAAAACAAGCAAGTTAATATGAGCCACAATTGCAGAAATCAGTTTACACCATTACAGGCAGCAATTAAACATTCATTTTTGTGTATCTATTCAGATAGATGCCACTCAATTTAGAGCAGAAGAGTTCGCAGTTTTTCCTGCTTTGTGTGATGCCAGTTCTCACATTGAAGCAGCTGCACAGAAGATGTTCTTAGGTATTTCTTAATATCTGTTAAAGATGATGTGAGCTATTGTAGGAGGAAAAGGTTTATCAGAAATCAACAATTATTAAAAGATTAGCAGATGCTCTTTTATTGGGTAATATATGTTTTGCATGTTTTCATTTTTTTAAATTTCCTATCATATTGTGGCAAGTAGGTGTAAATTTTTTTGTGTTTTTTTTTGGCCTAATACCACTAAGGACTTACATACTTAATACAGCTGTCTCACAGTCCAGTAGATGGCAAGTATCTGTACAGATTTTGGCTAACTTGAATAACGTCATGTTTCTGCTGGATGTGCTGGTTTTGAAAGAGCTATCAGAGATAGATATCTCTAAATATAGATTTAGAGATCTATACTGAATTAGGAATGTAGGAGATACAGTTAGATATGAAGTTTAGTACATGTTACTGAATTTTCAATTATTTCTTCTGTTTACTCTGGGTATGGTATCTGATAAAATATAGCTATTTGCAAGTGAGTAAGCAAACCAAAGCCACTGCAGCCTTCTTTTGGATAACTGATGCTTCTTCAGTGTTGGTGGAATTATTTTAAATGCTTCTAAGGAAATAAGCTTTCAAGAAATATAGAAGTGCTGTCAGAGCACTCAGCTGCACGTCAGGCAGGATGATGAGTGCACCAGGTGGTGAAGTGGCACAGGGGAAAAAGAAACATGATCATTTGAGGAAGTTCTCTGAGACATATTCTGAAGTACAAAATGCTACCTACCTAGCACTTACAACCATGCAGGATGCAGGAGAATATAAGCATATGTGTTGGAGGATTATTTGATCAGAAGTACCACTTTTGTGGTCAGGAAAACCTGTGAGGCAAAGGAGGCCCTGGCAGTGCGGGTTGGCTCTCCCACTGAGTGATGCTACTGGTTTGGTGACAAGAAGTGGTCAACAGTGCACCTACTGAGCTTAACTTGGCAGGTTCCACTAAAGGAATAGGTGTCCCTGAGGAGCTCACCAGAACAATGACAACTGAGTGGGAGATTCAAGGAAGTGGCTGCTGAGCGATTTTGCACATTGCAGTATGATATTCTGCATGTATTCAAACGCTGGGACTGTATTTCTCATTCAGAGAAGAAAAAAGGAGTATTACAATGTTTTTCTATATCTTATCTTCCCCAGGCACACCTTTGTGTAAAGAAAGCAATGTGGAAAACCTCTTTCATGTGGCAATTTTAAGATCCAGTAAACAAGTAATCTTCGGGTAGATTTGAAGACTTGCTGGGTGTTCAATGGCCAACTGTGTTTATTGTGACCAACTTCTATTTGTATAGAATGCCTGTATTTAGCTGCACACCTGTTCTCTATAAAACTATAAAACGATTTCCTCACTGATACCTTCATACCAGTACATATGATCTGTCTTGAATATATCAGTTTTCAAGAGCACAGTTTTGCTTTCTGAAAGGAAAAGTAGCCAATATTTAAATCTTTTTATTCAAGTGTCACTCTGGTTACTCATTTCTCTTGCTAATGGCACGCTCAGAAAAATCTCCCTTCTCTTTGTGGCCATGATTATATCCCGCCTGACCTCTAGTGGTTTCTTCCTGAACTGAGTCTGCTGCGTACAGAGTTCACTTGTTAGGTTTGCCAGTCGGGGAAGGGATGAGCACAGATTTACGACTACCTCAGGTTTAAGAGAGTGCAACACAAAGAGAAACTAAATAGGATCCCAGGACCATGCCAAAGGCATCCTGGCCTGTATTAGGAATAGTGTGTCCAGCAGGACCAGGGCAGTGCTTATTCCCCTATACACAGCACTGGTGAGGCTACACCTCGAATTCTGTGTCCACTTTTGGGGCCTCACTACAAGAAAGACATTGAGGTGCTGGAGTGTGTCCAGAGAAGGGCAACAAAGATGATGAAGGGTCTGGAGCACAAGTCTGATGAGGAGCAGCTGAGGGACCTGAGGTTGTTTAGCTTGGAGAAAAGCAGGCTTGGGGGAGACTCCCTATAACTACCCAAAAGGGAGTTGCAGCCAGATGGATGTCAGTCTCTTCTCCCAAGTAAGCAAGCAATAGGAGAAGAGGAAATGGGCTCAAGTTGTGCCAGGAGGGGATTAGACTGGATTTTAGGAAAAATTTCTTCACTGCAACGATTGACAAGCACTGAAACAGGCTGCTCAGGGAAGTGGTGGAATCACTATCCCTGGAGGCATGTAAGAGAGTTGTAGATACGGCACTTAAAAACATGGGTAAGTAGTAGGACTTTGTGTTGTTAGGTTAGTGGTTGGACTCGATGATCTTAGATGTCTTTTCCAACCTAAATAATTTTATGAATCTATGATTTTTTTTCTCAGTTAGGGTTGTTGCATGAAGCATTGCATGTGGTTAAAGACTTGAAAGTCCCTGCATGAGTTTAGGCATATTTTCTACACATCTTTGAGTTGAAATAAAATACCTACCAATCTTTACACTGTGCTTTGAGATCTATGGATAAGTTTTTCATGAGTTTAGGTCAACTTGATGTGTTGGACACAGAACAGAAGCTGACCTAATATTATAAAGGAGGAATGATATCCTAGATCTACGTAAGCATGTGTGTACTCTCATTGTTATGTATGTATTCATTATACACCAGTGCCTGCATACTCAAAGGTTATCTTTATTGCTTGTAAGATCAAATTAAGACATCGCAGTAATTATATGTCTTATCCCTTTGCAGGTAATTATGAAGGATGCCTGTCTTATCTCTTTGCAGGTAATTATGAAGCTTGCCTGCATGCATGTGCATGTAGATTATGCAGATATGTGTTTGTACATATTCCTGCATGTTGAACCTGCATGCAGATTTCTGTATGGTGTAATCCTGTTTCAGTGGGTGCGAAATCAACCTGATGTCCTCCAACCTGTTTTTCCTTTGAACATTAGTCATGTTCCTATTCTGTGTATTTAAACATTTCATAACTGTCTGCTTACTTAACAATTGCTATAACAAAATATGGATGAAGCATAAATAATTCATAATCACCAGAACAGACATGTAAATAACCAAGTTACCTGAGAAATGAATGGGCATGACTTGTATCTCAGCAGATCAGCTCCACCAAATTCCCAGATGCTGCTATACCTTTCCATCTAGAATCTTCTTGGCTACATTTACTATGCTAATAGAAAAGCAGTCTTGCTGTGAAGTGTGCACCTACTTCTGAAAAATGATCTCTATATGTAGCTTTTTCTCCTAGAAGAACGGATGTGGCATTAGAATGTTTGATGTCAGTGCATACACCGTTTTCTCTTTGTAATGATTTTAACGTAAGCAGTTCTGCTTCAACACGTTGACATTAGAGATTTTTTTTTTTAGCCTGATATTAATGTTTCCTGTCTGTATTGCAGATGCTAAAATTGGTAGGAGAAGCCTTCCTGTATTTGGAAGGGATTTCTGGTAAATAGATCCACCAGACTGGGTAATGATATAAAATCTCAGTGCATCATAGTCTGAACATCTGAGAAGGAAATAAGATTTTCTATGCAAGTAGCAAGAGAAAATAGGAGAAAGTGTGGGAATGTACTCTGAGTAACAGTAAACAATTTTTTTTTTTCCTCTGGAGCCTGTCACTGCTAGACCTGACTACTGCTTTAAAATATTAAATCTTTAATTTAATTTTCTCTTATTGCACCTTGTGTGGTTGATGATCCAGCTCTGATATTTAAAGTATTACCTTAGTAAACTACAGCTTTGGAGCTGAACTTAAAGTTGTGTGTAATATTCTACACTACCATCAGTGAGTAACTGTTCCATGTTAGGGGAATTTTACTCTGTAATCATCTGACATCAAAACAGTAACTAGTGTTTCAATTCAGTATTATAGGATATCAGAAGAATAGAATCTGAATTAAAATGCTAATAAAAATATTAATGGATGAATCATGAGATTGGAGGCAAGAAACTTCTGTAATCCATTGGCAATTTTGATATTATCTACTTTTGCAGCCTTGAGCTAGTAATATTAAACATATTCTGTCAAGGCTTTATGAATCAGGCAATTATGTAATTGAAGTATGTAGTGTCTGTGCAGAGTTTTGACCATCATAAGTAGGCTTTACCTGCTCAAGATCATTGTTAATGAAAGTAAATTAAAAATGCAAGGTCAAGCACTTCTAAATCAGGATGTACCAGAATAATTATTGCCCTCTTTACAATTATTAACCAGGGGCTAAAATTTAGCAAAATTAAGAAGAATTGGGATAATGAACAGGCAGCCTTAATTAAAATCACCATTCACAGATGCTCTGAGAAAAAGAATTAGATACAGGTTAAGGGTAAACCCAGATTTAGCCTTGCTAGCTCTGATAGGTATCCCAGCAGTTGGGTTAGGTGTTACTGAGATTCACTTTCTAAGCTAAGAACTGGATTTAATCTGCACTGATGTTTTGAAGTGTCTGCTTATTTTACTAGTGAACACCATATAAAATATTTATTCCCTGTCCATGATTCATTATGTATCTAAAATAATTTAGGGCACTTTATTTAGGAGTTGTATATTTTTACTGCTGTCCTTAGTGGAGCAATTCCAGTTGAAGGAAACAGAAAGAGTTAATTTATAGATATCAGCACAGCACCTGTAATAGGATGCAAATGGAAGCTTTGTTCTCTTATCCTGTCAGTAAACTGCCTATGCCTTCTTCAAATAGATGGATTCAGCATTGCCTTCCTGTCAGAGTTGATGGAGGCGGCAGTTAGCTCATGCTCCTGTCCTTAATGCAATGTTAGAGTGTTAATTTTGGAGGAGAAATGCTTGGAGATATTTTTGGGGAGTGGTGTAGTGATTTTGTACCTTTTTAAATGAGATGGTATTAGGCTGAGTTCATCTGGAAGTTATTCTTCATGGGGGTGGGGAGGTGAGAGAAGAGAGGAATGTTGCAGGATCCTGTCTCAACCTCAATAAGAGAAGCAAATGGCTTGATAAGAGAACTGCTTTAATAAGATAAAATAATAATAAGAATATAGATGGCCAGTAAATCTTATGTCCCTTCAGATTCTGGACAGAGGAAGTTAGTGGACCATCTGATGGAGCCTGGATAGATTTTCCCACAGCTCTGCACAGAACAGAACAGAAGAGAGAGAAGCTCCCCCTTTTGGTCCTTCAAGCTAAGATATCATTTCCTTATAAGAACAAAACCCTCTGTTCCTGTAGGATGATCTCATGAGACCTTCTTGCTGCACTTTTAGATAAAGGCAAGGCCAGGAAGGCAGGTGGTGCCAGTGCTGGCACCATGTGGGATGTGTGCAGCCTCCTCAGTTGCAATGAAAGGAGGGCCACAGAGATGGTCAGGGGGCTGAAGCTCCTCTCCCATGAAGACAGGCTGGGAGAGTTGGGGTTGTTCAACCTGGAGAAGAGAAGGCTCCAGGGAGACCTTAGAGCACCTTCCAGTACCTAAAGAGGGCTTCAAGAGGGCTGGAGAGGGATTTTTATAAAGGCACGTACTGGCTTTAACTGAAAGAGGGCAGGTTTAGATTAGATATTAACTAGAAATTCTTCACTAGGACAGTGGTGAGGCACTGGCACAGGTTGCTCAGAGAATTTATGGATGCCCTATTCCTGGAAGTGTTCAAGGCCAGGCTAGATGGGGCTCTGAGCAGCCTGATCTAGTGGAAAGTGTCCCTGCCCATGGCAGGAGGGCAATTAAATGATCTGTAAGGTCCCTTCCAAACCAAAACATTCTTTGACTCTATGATCTGGTGGTTATCCTGTGGCCAAGGATGCTGTGCAGTACCACACAGGCCAGAAGGTCATTCTGGATATGAAGGACAGCACAGCACAGCACCTGTGCAGGTGAGCTGTCATGTGGATCATTGGCTCCCAAACATGCAGTGGTTTCTTGTTCAGGAATGATAAAAAAGAGGAGAATAAAAGAAAGTTTAATCTCTCAGTGCCATACCTGCTCTTCAAACTTACAAACCTCTGCAGAGACCACAGACAAATCAGCATGACTTTATGCAGCATTTTGCTAGCACAAGAACTGAGTCACTAACCCCAAAGGACTGTGATTTATTTACCTGTTTTTCTCATGGCATTCCAGGAAGCAAACTGTCATTTACTTCACAAATACATGCATATTTTCTCCTGTTTCCTTGCTTTGTTTTATTATTATTTTCTATGTGAACTGCGTCTAAAACATATTTTCCTTACTGAAATTTCAAATGCAGGAGAAAGTACCAGGATCTGTAGAAATGATGCATTTGCATTTAGATCTGACAAGCTATAGAATTTCCATGCAGTTTTCACTCCATGCATTACAAATAAACTCTAATAAAACTTCAGGCATAAGCTTTTGAATGGATGGAACATTTAAATTTTTCTCTGTAATATACTCATGTTCAAGAAGTGAATTATCCTGAAAAATTAAGTGAACAGGTGACATTTGACATTTTAAAGTCTCTCAAAATAATGATAGGTTATCAAATAAACTGTGTGCAAATTTGACAGTCTGACATCCCCAAGATATTAGGGGATGCAGAATCCCTCCTTCAGTTTCCACATTTTCAAGGCAATATTTCAATTTGGACTGTAGGAATGGAAGGGATCAAATAGCCAGTGGTGACAAGGTACATTATGAAATCTGCAATAATGAGCAAATTTTTGTTAAAAGGCAGACTTCAGCTCTCTAGAAAATCCATATTTTCTGTCAGGTTCAAAGAGAAAACTGTAGTGCATTAAGGGAGCAGATTGGCTAAAACTAGCTGGGGAGGATGAAAAGAACACCTTGTGTTGTCACTGTCATTCTTGTGGATTGCAAAGGATTGATGTGCAGGCTGGATGTGAAGGGTTATCACCAGCACCATTTATTTTGTCCCAAGAGCAGCAGTGTTGGCTACATCTACACATCTGTCGACTCTTGGCCACTCAGCATGAGCTTTGTCCATCTGACTTCTCCTTCACTGCTCCCCAAAGCAAGGGCTTGGCTCCCATATTGACAGGACTTGCCTTTGATATTTTCTCCTGATATCCTTATCAGGGGCAGCTGCGAAGGACACCACCTGTGAGGTCATGGGCTGAGATCATAAAATGGAGAAGAAATAGAGACACTGTGTTGCTGCAAAGGAGATGATTGCCAGTCAGACCTGACATGTAATATTGTCTTGCTGAGTGGCACAATCTGCAGCCAAAACCCAGAGTGGTGGTTTTTCCTGACTGCGTGACCTGAAGATCTGGGAATGCCTCTTGCCTGATGGGAAGATGCAGTGTTCTCTCTCTTTAACTTCATCTGAAATGTCTGTCTGTGCTCAGCTGAATGGCTGGAAGCATTAACTAAATCTGGTTTCTAGCATGAATTTGCTTAACTAAAACTTTTGTTTGTACTTCCAAACTGAAATATCTTTTTAGATCCCCTCAGAACTTGAAATAATTCTTGTCTCGCTTCTGGAATGTGGTTGGAACCATCTCTAGTCACTACAGATCTTTATTCTGTGGAGATTTTTTTTTCCTCAAGGGTTACTGTGATATGATAGCTGTTAAAGTTCAACATAAAAAACAAAACTCAGTTTATAAATAAGAGGAGCCATGAAGAGGCTATAAAATATATAATGCTATTTTGTGAATCAATTTTTCACTTAATACAATATTTTATATACTGACAGGCTTCCTTTTATCTATATTTATTATCTGCTACTTGCCTTGGAATGAGAAATGTAGCTGCTTTGATAAATGGATTTGAAAGGTTATCTAGTTTCATGGAAGCTTCTCTAAGTTACCATTATATGCTTTGCTGAAGTGCTATTTAGTAAGTTTCTGAAAGGATATTTTGGTGCTCTGGGGGAGTGATAGCTCTCTCTTTATTCATTGTATGGAAACACGTGAGAGGACATGTGAGGGGCAGGAACTGTTTCCCTTCCCTCTGTGCAGACATCATTAAAATAGTCCAGAACTCTTTTCATTGCGTGTGGAGGTCACTCATTCCAACCCCTTCTTCAGACCTTTAAAAACCACCTGAAGTCACTTTTTAAAAAAATCTTAAAGTGATACATGACATTTAGTTTTATCTTTGGCTGAATTTATCAAACAGAAGATAAATTTACATGCTTGTTGATTTGCTTATTACATGATATACCTCAGGGTTTTTAAAAATAGTAATCCTTTTTACTTAGATAAGAAAAGTTCCTTTATACTGGATCATTAGTTCAGCAGCAAAATTTGTTGCATCTGATATTTTGGAGTGATTCAGTGAAGGTTTTCAGTCTCCATATTTCTGTGTTAGAGAACCAGCCATCCCAGAGGTCACCACCCACACCTGAGATGATGAGGTCTTGCAAGGCCAGCCCTGAGCTGAGGAAAGGCAAGTCAGCTAAAGGCCAGTCTCTCCACAGGATTCTTCATCACTGTCCCTAGTGAGAACTTTCCCACTGACTCCAGCAGCTGCAGACTCAGGCTATATGACCAGAACCAAAGGCCCATGTACCAGTGGTAGTCGTTCGCGCAACTTGGGATGAAAGAACCTGGGAAGACTCCATAAGCAGGATATGACCATAGTAACTTCTTGATGCATCCAGAGACTTTATTTTGAAGAGAGCACTCTTGTTGCCTAAGAGCTGTTACTCCTTCTGCCTTTCTGTCAGCAAATAGAGGGCTGGGAAAAGTAAGGTACTTATCTGGGGAAACAGTCCAAGAAAGAAATGCTTTCAGGAACTTTCTGTGCTTTTATTTCAGCCAAAGACACTGTGCTCTTGATCCCCAGTAAGAAAGGACTTTCCTGTTTTTCACTATTGCAAATGACATTCTCTACTGTTGACCCACCATTTATCTTATGCAGATAGTTAACATTTATATATATATTTTTGCCCCTTTTGTCAGGACAATTTATTCTTCGTTCTGGTTTTTTGGATCTCTTTTTCTTCCTCTTCACCAGCGTCCCTTGTACAATCACTGGCTGAAACACCTATCTCTATTAATCACAGTTGGGTGTGCAGATTTATAGTGCATCAGCTGTACTTTTATGATACCTGCTTTATGTTTGAATCATCTACCTCAAGACAACTGACTGAAGCAGGACAAAACAAAAGTATAAGTACTACTCTAAGCATTCTGCAACTCAAATAACCCTTTTTCGAAAATGCTGAAGGAGATTGTCAAGGATATGGCAATGAAATATAAGTTCATTATTCATCATAATAGAGAGAGCTGGGAGGGAAAAAAATACTTCCTTGTGTGGCTATGTTCATATATAAGAGGCAGGAGAGGAAGCCAGACTCCTTAAACTGAAAACATTAGGCCATTTGTTTCTGGATGGGTCAAGCAGGGAAGAAGATTCAAATTTTGTACCTAAGTTTCTTGAGTTAATATATTGTAGTCATTTCATAGAATTATTTTTTAACTAATTCTATACAATTTTTTTCCAGTAGCAAGGACATTTTCTCTTTTTTGCTTGCCTATGATATTTTTTTTTCCTAGGGCTACTTACTAAAGCATTTCTTTATGCAGTGCCCAATATTTTTATGTGAGGAGAAACGACTGCGCTCTAGTGGGCTCACAAGCTGATGCAGCTTAAAGGGCAGCAATAATAGGGCCTTTGTCAGACCTCGGCTGTGCTTAGGTTAACTGACAAAAATATTTGCCTTTGGAATGTAAAGTTCAGACCAGCTAGAAAACACATTAATGTGCCAGTTCAGCAGGGGAAAGAAGCATGCTCTTCACCATACATTTTTTCTCTTGTTATTTTAAGACCTTTCCTCAGCCTTGCTTAAACTACAAGCAAGGAAGTTGGAATCTTCTGCTGAATCAGAGTCTGCATGTGAAAGGTAGAGTTAGAATAGGAATATAGAGGAAGCTAATTTAAAATCAGGAGGAAAAGGTGACAAAACCCTTTTGTTACTGTTATATTGTTAACTGTCACACAGGGCCTGTTTTGCCAAGAACAGTGAATGTGATGCAGCTCCCAAAGAGCAAATCTGATGACAAGGAGTCATAGGTTTTCATTGTCTTTGCTTGAAAGGGTAGCAATTTAGACCCAAGTGAATAATTCACAGCAAACAATTTATCTGATGAGTTTGGCATTTTTCTTAGATCATGAAATATCCATGAGCAAATTGTAGCTTCCTCATACTAATTTTTTTATGAGTGCATTTTTGAATTTTTATCTTTCAAGACTGTGATTAACAGAAGTGCTTTAAACACAGACTGTGTTGGAACTGGTCATTTAAGTCGACATTTTGTGTTTTCTGACTCTTCAAGATGCTCTTTTGCCTCCATCATCTCATTCTAAATGTGATGGTGATGCTTAGCGGGCCTAGAGCTTTGGAATTTTCCCCCAAAATTCTCCTCCATCACCTGTCTTTTTAAACTATATAGACTAAACTGTTGTATGTATATGAAGAAAACATGAAAAAATTTCAAGGGAAACTATATGGGTAGGAAAATGACCACAGGGATGACTGACACAATTGTGGAGAGAAGGCTGATTTGACTTTCTGGGTGTCCTATCCATCTACCTGGTAGGTTATATTTAATTACCCTGCTTTGAAGATATATTTTCTGTCAGTCAGTTTCACTCTTTTTCCCCCACTTTCCAAACACATCCACAGGCACAAACATCACTGAAGTGAATGTCATTAAAACTATGAATGAACATTGGTGGATATTTTTCTTTTACTTCTTTGTTTAGTTCTTCTGGTAACAAATGTGTCACAGCTGAGCAAGGCATGGAAAGATGGTAGTTTATTGAAAGCTTTTTCTCTAAAAAGATATTCTATTACAGTGCTAGCAAGCTCTTGGTATAGTTTTGTCTGTCAGCTAATCATTGGAGATAGAATGATGAAACTTTTCCACAAAAGGAAGAAGTCATCAGGTAGGGAAACAAGAAAAGGAGCAGAAGGAGAGGAAAGCAATAAGATTATTATGCCAGATGCTGACTTGCATGTGATTTAATATATGGAGTCATTCTTATGCAACATATTACCTCGTCCACCTGGGTATGTGCCTGCCTAATATGGCAGTATTACTGTAAATGGGAAAGAGGTCCTGGGACTGAGGGTCCAAATAAGGATTCAGAAATCAAAGGATCAGTCCCTGGTTCTGGCTGAGACATCTGTGCTGTTTTAGACAAATCTTTTATCCTCCCATGTTTGTGTTCTCCATGTATAAAATGAGTGCCTATCCCTTTTTCTTTCCTGCTACCATACCTGTATTGTTTGCAGTCCTCATGGGTGGAAACTCTTTCTAGCACAGAGAGGTCATTTTAACAGTCAGAGTTGAGGATAAAGTTAATTAATTAGCAGCACACAACAGACCTTATATTCAAAGCCTCCCTGTCAGCTGTGCCAGCTGAAAAGCACTCTTAGTCACCTTCAATTCAGGAAGAGTGCAACCTTCCCCACCCTACTATGTCTGGCTTCTCAGCATCATCTGCTTCTGCATGGGATCAGGTTCATTTCCTACCCTCAAATCTGATCTTCAGTGCCCAGTACGTGCTGTGAGTTTCTCAGCAAGGAGAGATACCTTACATTGTCCATGTGGGGCACTAACAGGAACTCATACAGTAATCAAGCTCCCTTCTAAGAACCATATAACACTTTCTTAGAATAAAAGGTTTTCAAGAAAAGTGTATCACAAAATTGGTAAACACAAAATGTGTGTACTCCTTTTCCTAAGTCTTAATGTTTCCTGGATCCAAAAAGGCTGAATATCCTTAGGCTCCCTTCACAGACTCTGCCTGTCAGTTTGGCATCAATTCTGATAATTGACCTTCTGTCCCTTCTTCAGAAGTGCTTTAAAACACATTACAGTTCTTTTGATCTGCAGCCTGCTGACTTTGTTAGGAGAGTGATTGCTATCTACTGGAGCTAGCATGCTTGAAGCTAACAGCTTGTCTGCCACATTCTCACTGGAGACTTTACTGTGTGTCTCCTCTCTCCTCCAGATATGTTGTGTAGTATTTCTGCATGCATTTCAAAACCCTCAAATCAATTTTTAATCATTAAGTTCCTGTAAGGCACAGTGATATCTCACTATAAGTCTACAGTAACTAACCACCTCAAAAATATTCCTTCTCTCATCTGAAATCTTTATGCTGTGAATGCACATAAGTAGTCCTTTTCAATTTCTTCACTGTAGAGATTATCAAGCATTGGAATAGGCTGCTTGGGAAGGTGGTTGAGTTACCAACCTTGAAGGTATTTAAAATACATAGATGTGGCACATAAGAACATGGATTAGTGGCAGACTTGACAGAGCTAAATTAATGGTTGAACTCAATGATCTTAGAGGTCTTTACCAACATAAACAATTCTACCATTTTATATTATTACTCAGAAGTTCCATATATGAACCTCTAAGGATGTGAGAAATGTCCTACTGGCTCAGACTGAGGTTCCAGCAAGCTTAGCGTTGTGTTTCAGTGGCACCAGGAAATGTTGTTTAGAGAGGGTATGGCAGTCTTGGTGCTTTCTTCAGCATGTTCTCCTTACACTCCAGCTGTCCAAGATTATGGTGCTAGAGTTGTTAGAAGTATCTGCTTAGAGACATGTTGTCAATGATTCTGTCTAACCATTTTGTAACCTACTCATACACTTCCTAAATCCACAAATTTCTTTGATGATAAATTCCAGAGGTTGACTTCCCTATGTGTTAAGAATCACTTTCTTTTATCCATTTTAAATTGATTTCTGAATAGTTTTGATGTGTATCCTCTACTTCCTGTATTGTGATACGGTGAATAACAGTTCTTCACACTACTTTAATTATCTTGGAACTCTTTATCTCATCTCTTCTTATCCTGTTCTTCTCCACATTGAAGAATGACATCCTTTATAGTGTCTTCTCTAAAGTTGCTTCTTCATCTCCATGATCATCTTAGCTTCTCTCCTCTATACCTTCTCTAACTCTACTACATCCTTCTTGAGTTACAGGGATCAGAACTGGTCACAGGACTCAAGATATGGGCAAAAAAAGCTTCTAACAGCAACAAAATAATGCCCTTTGTCTTTTTCTCACTACCTTTCCAAATGATGTCAATTTTTTTTTTTTTTTTTTAATGTGTTGACAGATGCTCCATAATAAACTGATGGTCTCATCTGTTTCTGGAATTTTGGTAAACTATGTGACAGTTCTGATTTTTGTAACCATGGTTCAGGTTATTCTTTCCCTAGGGCCAGTGCCTTATATTTGTGGCATAGCGTGTATCTACAGTCCTACAAAACATTTTTCTATAGTGTCACTCTAATTTGTGAAGTTCTTTACGAGTTCTGCACTACTGACCATTTGATCACTTGTAAATCTCTCAAAGCAGCATACAGCACTCCACCAGACAGAAGCATGTCCCCAGGTTGTGTGCAAAACCTGCATTTTCTTGCTGCCAGCAGAAATGCAAGAGTAGATCGGAAGGCACACATGCCATATCTTTCAAGGCCATGCTTTTGTGCAGGGCTTAAAAAACACGACCTCAGCAGTTTGGTTTAACACAACAGCTAGAAAATTCAGCACAAAAGTAGCTACACTGGAGCCAAAAAAAATCAAATCATGTCTGTGTAATGTCATGCTAATTCTTCTGACATGTAATATCCTGAAAACTAAGCTCAACACCTTTAAGAGTTGTGTTTCAGACTTTACTCTCACCTCTATTATTCTCTTGAGCTTAATTTTTGCCTTCAATATTACTGTGTATAGAACTTCAACTTTTACAACAGTTTTTAAAATGAGCAAAGTACAGGTTTGTAAGCGTCAAGATGAACAGGATCCCAGCTGCCATTTTAGCTTCCACCAAGGTTTCCATCAAGGTTTCCATGAGTACATATGTTCCAGTTCTTACAGTAGGTGGGCCCAATTAATCATGGTGTCCTGAAATTCTTGCAGAACACATCAGATTATGCAGAGAGAGCACATTTTGATGTAATATGCCAACCCTCACGGATAGCTGTACAGTGGTTAGTGTAAGTCACCCCTGCTTTATGGGGAAAAAGAGAGAAGGTAAGGAAGCCTGTGATCATGGGCAAAATCTTTGCTTTGTCCTAGAATACAATAGACTTTCATAGAAACTCTTTTAAAATGCCCAGATATCTTACCTAGCAGCTGAAATTGTGCCCCATTATGCCTTTATGCACATGAAGTGTCCTGTCTAATGTATTTCTTATATATTTCTTCATTTTTAATAATCAGCAGAAGCCGCAGCTTTTACATCACAAAGGAATTAAATACATGCAGTAACTTAATGAATGCATTTCCAATGACATTTCTCTTTGATGAGCCTGCAGCAGATTCATAGTCCAAAGATGTCTTTTGTTCAGAATGACATGCTTTCTAATTTATTACAACATGCTACCATCTTGCGCTTTAAAATTAGCAGGTGGAGATTTTCAGAGCCTCAGATGTCATTTACATGCCTCACTTCTACAGAAAATAAATGGGAATGAGATATACAGTTGTCATTCATGCATTTGACTAACTTTTCTGCTCTTATTGGTCCTCATAAATTGCTTGGTTAAATCTACTCTATTTTTAAAAAGAGGTCTCAGGAACCTCCAGTAACTTCCCACACAAACGGGTACCTCATTTATGGCCCAACCGGGAATGCTTGGCAGGATTTTATGTCTCCACAAGCTGCACTAAAGCCAACAATCATGGCTTTAAATATGGGTCCTGAGTGCTCTGGAAGATGCCTTTCAGCTGCATGTTTACTGTCAGCAAAGACAGTGGAGCAGATCTTAAGAGTGCCTTTGGGTGTTCTGAGAAGACAGCAGCAAGCACACCCCTTGGAATCATTCCCTGCCCCATTTGTTATTGCTTTGTCAGGAGCATTTGCCAATGAAGACTGATTTTCAAAAGAACCACGTTTGGGAGTCTGGAAGTAAAGAGCTATAATATGAAACATCTTTAAAGGTAAATCAATTTTGTGGCCTAATCAACTGAACAACATCCCTTTAGCTTCAGCATCAGAAATGCTGCTGTGTATTCATCTGCAGAATTTTTATTTTCTTTTTCTTCTTTCTCAGGGACAATATGTTCTTGAGTAGTATTTCTACTGCAGAAAAGACAGACATGTATAAATAACTGTACATGTGGTGGGTCTGCTTTGTTAAGTATACTTTTCCATTGTGCTTAGAAGCAAACAGTAAAAAAATGTAAAAATGGATGAGTTAAACATTCAGCCTTATCAGCTTGTACTTTTACCTGCATGTAATCTTAAAATGCATATCAAATATCCCCTAGATATTGATTTAACAGTGATTTTAGATACTCATTTTGGGTGAATTTTATTTTGGGGAAAATCCTGACCTAGACCATAAAGGCCTAGACCCACGAAAAGTTAAAGGTGCTCAGCTATTCTATTCTATTCTATTCTATTCTATTCTATTCTATTCTATTCTATTCTATTCTATTCTACTCTATTCTATTCCATTCTATTCCATTCCATTCCATTCCATTCCATTCCTTATTTTTTGTGCCTAAATGCCTCTCTGGATCGGGTCTTCAATGTCTCACTCTAATTTCTGTTGAATGAATAAAAGTAATCATTTTCCTATGAAATTAAAATCTTTTTAGACAATACATTTGGACAAAACAAACATCTGGTTACTGTAAATACAAGCCTGAATCCCATTATGTATTTAGTTATTTGAAAAGATGAGTTTATCTACAACTAAAGATGTCTATATGGAATTAAGGCTGTAAAAAACTGTACTGAAGAAGTTTGTTGACCTTTCTCTCTTAGAAATACAAATAGAAAGAGGAATGACAGAGATTTTGAGACACCTGCTAATCCTCCTGGTTGGGATCTGATCTGTTTTACAGGTTTGTTTTTGTTCCCAGAATCCACAGTGCAGCCAGAATTAAATTGTGCTGGAGGAAATGTCTCATAAAACTTATTAGTCTTGTCACTTCAACTACATAACCTTATTTTATATTCATTTGAATGTACCCCATAAAAAATAGAACAATATATCTAACACAAATTAAGAAAAAAATTAATACTTTAATACTCACTGATCCACTGTAAGATTGTAAAAGCTGTCATTTACAACAGTAACCATGGTTCTGACTTTTTCCATGGTGTCCTAGGATTAAAATAAAATCTAAAGTTTGGAATTGCATTCAGTAGGTAGCCTACAGAAATTTGGCCCATTATATGGATTTTATTAGTCTTTCTCCCCTTTCCTACCTCTGACCCCTGAAAGGACCACAAATATTTCACAGAGATAGAAGAGGATTGCTGAGTGAATAAGTGAATAATGAATAAGTTCACTCATATCACTACAGAGAAAATTTACGTGGAGGAAATTGAAGCTTATGTGTGTCGATTACACTGAAGCCCTCAAAAAGTAACTTGAACAGGACTTGAGTGGTGCATGGGATTCTACTTGCTCTGCTAGGCACAGCAGCAAAAACTGTCTAAATTTAGATGTCTACAAGTAAGCTTCCGTGGCAGTTTTGTGCTTTTATCCATTTTTTTTTTTTTTGCTTGGCTTTTGTTTCAAATATGTGGAAACAGCATTTCCTTCAACCATTTCAATATGGGTAATATAAATCAGCAGACAGCTAAGTGGAAAAAAAGACAGTTGAGGTTAGTAAGCAGTTAATAATCCTTCTTTTTACCTGTTTCTCTTTTACAATTTTAAATAGCTGCTATGTGTTCTGATAGCTGCATGGAACTTCAAGCCCAGATCTGCCCTTTCCTGCTTGTGCATCCTGGCCCAATATCCATCAGAGCCTTTTCATCCATTTCATTTAAGACTGATAATTGTGTATTCTCTGGAGCAGAGATGGTTTTATCTTTGCGAATGTCTGAGCAGTGCAGCTCACACCTAAACCACTCAAATAATGAATGTTGATCATTATAGTCACCTTCTTGTGTTTTCTTCACAGGCAAAAAAAAAAAAAAAAAAGGCTTTCTGCAGAAGGCTTTTTGACTGCAGTAACGCACTACTTTCTGTCATGCAGATATCTTTTCTATATATAAAGATGAAAAATTGTCACTTAAGCTGCTTTTATAAAGAAGATTTATTATTTACTTCCTGAGTGATACGACAATTATTGAAATCTTAATAGTGGAATCCCCAGTTTGCAATTAGCAGTACTTCTGTTATAGCAGGCAACAGCAGCAAAGCTTAAGCCTCTTTTTTTGCACTGCAGTTTTTCCTGGAGAAATATTATAGATCATAGCTGGGAATTAATAGGCTTGAAGAGCAATTATTCCAGCTGCATAAATAATAAAATCAAATATTATAATCCCGTGGGGTATAATTGAATACGTGTAAATATATAAACTGTGCTGTCTTGCATATATATATATATGTATATAAGAAGTATATACACTTAAAAATATAATTATATTTTGCTAAACAATATATGATTATACATTCTAAACATATTTAGAGAGAAAGAGGTATTCAACATTACATTAACTAAATATTATGGCTGCAGAAACTTCTAAAATTCAAAAGCCAAAGAAAACCTGATTTAGTTTTTTTCTTTTCTTTTCTTTGTGTACTTGCATTATTACAGCATGCCTTCTTATGTAATCACTCACTATTTTTATGCTAATTTTGGTGGAAACAAAGCTTAGGAAATCACACTTCCAGGGTGTGATATCACCTCCTAAAAACATCCATATCCAGTGGAGAATTTCAATTGGTTTCCAGATATAGAAGTTTCAAGAGCAATTCTGTTCTGCTAGATTTGCTGAAGAATGGGCTGTAGAGGATAAGAAACATTTACTTTTAAACACTTGTAACGTTGTCCTGGATAAGTTTCTATTCTCTTGGCTGTCACTGCTCATATAAATGCAGGTAGTGGGAGATAATGTAGGGGAAATAGTTTACTTTAGCCTAATTCTTCAGATACTTGAGCAGACAAAGAGATGGAATTTTTTGTTCCTACTTTGCTGGAGGACAGTTTGAGGGGGAAGAGATGAGAAAACAAGTTACCTCAGCTTCATAATCCAATTACATATGGAGATAAAAGAAAATGTTGCTATAATTCAGTTAAAAAGTCAATCAAAAAAGAGACATAAATCCAGAAGAAACAAGGCTTTATCAATTTTGGTACTTGCAGTAAGATTTGTTTCCATGGGAAACCCTAAAGAAGAAAAAAAATGCTTATTCAGTGACTGGACCCAATACTAATTCAGTTTTCTCTTTTTCTAGTTTGTTGCCTGGTGAGGTACTTTAAGTTCTTCCTTCCTTCAATATAAACAGAATTATTCATTTCCTTAGGGCATTTTTATGATGCTTTCACTCCATTAACTTAGGACTTTACATTCCTTCATGAATTTAGTCGTGCAACATCTCGATGGATTGAGGAGCATTTCTTATTCACATCTGACACGTTTGGAACTGAGGTAGAGGAATCAAGCCCCTCAGTCTTTAATTCATTTAAGTCAGGGCTGAAGTGACCATCTCTAGCACTTTCAGGAAATGTTTCTCTCCTTGATGCTTTTTTTCACCTCTCTTTACAACCTCCTCAGGCCGGCCAGGTCCCCCACCTCAGTCCTTTCTGGGGAAATATTTAAAGGCTGAGGCGAGGGATGAATTCCTCAAGGGACTAATGTAGGTTCCTTGGGATACAGTAGGGAGTGTGGGAAGGAATGGGGAGCAGGCAACAATATCTTTTAAGCCCTATTTACTCCCCTTTTACTTCACAACTTTCTCAGGTTTTGGCTGCTGCTGTAGAGCATTTCTCAAGCAATTGCCCATGGAGGAGCAGTGGAGGGCAATGAACTGAGGATGGTTCTCCCAAAAAGTGGGAGTTCTAGACCACCATTCATTAATAGTCTTACTATTCATTGCCTCCTGTTTCCATACCCTAGTGCTCTGACAGGGGTTTAGAAGGTCTCCTAATGTTGAGAATATTTGAAAAAATTAGGAATCCCAGAATTCTAGAATGGTTTGGAATAGAAGAGACCTTTAAAGGCCATATGGTGCAAGCCCAATGCAATGAGCAAGGACGTTTTCAACTAGATTAAGTTGCTCAGAGCCTCATTCAACCTGACCTTCAGTGTTTCCAGGGATGGAAGAAGGGATGTATTTAGTTTTGGAGCCCAATGCTTATTGTCTGCCAATACATTTCTTATTCTCTCTTTCTACATGTTGCCAAAATTTTTTCTTGTAACATCAGATTAATAGAAATGTCTGATTCTCTGAGGAAATTATATACGGTTTAGTAGGTGAAACAGTTTTTACCAGTACTACAGCATTTATCACTTTTTCATTTCTCACAGGAAAAGGAAGTGTCACAAATGATTTTGTAGCAGAATTGATTTCCTCTTTGTTTAATGCTGACTGTCTTCCTTTCTTCTTGCAAAGAAATAGATTATGCCTCTTTCCTGTCCTCCACTCTAATATACTCCCTTTTCCCTCCAAACCTGACCCCTATTAATTACACACAGAGATCAAATTATGAATAAGTCTGGAAAAATTTTGGAGCATCTGACCTAGGATCTGTATATTGTTGTACAGTCTTAATGTGACAAGCTTTGGTTGTTTTTGTCCCGCTGCTGCAGAAGAGATAAACTCTGCAGCCTGAAATCTGCTGTTTACTTTGATTAGCTGCACTTAATTAAAGAGGATCTTATCTCTATGAAGTGTTTCTACCAAAGCACATATTTAATACATCTACCATCATCTCTCAGTCCCAAATTCTATGAAAGCCCTTAAACACACAGTCGACTTGAGCAATGCTTTAATTACAGTCATAAGTATGGATGTGCCTCATCTTTTCCTAATGCTGGACTTTCTCACAATACCATCCATTGCCACACACCTGGGCCTTGTTGAGAACAAGGACTGAAATAATGAATGTTTTTCCATAGTTAATGAAAACAGATTGTTCTGGGCTAGAAATTGCTCTTCCTATTTGACTTGTATATGTGTATATATATATATATATATTCACACTTTGACAGCTCTTCTGATGAGTAGCAGTAGGTGAGGCACTCCTGTATTAGCCAGTCAGCAGACACAGTTTCTTGGATGAGTTGGAGAAGAGGCAAGTGTGATCAGAGGACAGCAACAGAGTGGTTAGGAAGTGGAAGCTAGGGATAGAGATAGGAGGCAGAGAAATAGAATGGAAAAAATATGAAGAAAAAGGGGAGCAGGGGAGTGAGAGCATAAAGAATCATCCAAAAGGATATAATTGCAGGGAAGAAATACATGGCGTGTATAGCCCGGCCTGTGGAAGCAATTAGGCTGCAACTGTCCTATTAACTATGTCATCAAAATGGGTTCCTCCTTCACTTCTGATGAAGAGGATAACCAGAACTTTGTGACACCTGGGATGAAACCCAATGCCCCTTAGTTTTACTTCAAAACACTGGAACTTGTCTACAGAAAAAGGCCAACAACGCTTTCTCCTTCTCCAGCAGCTTTGCACATGTGCTAACCTACTCATTGTTACATGTTTTAACCTCCAGCTCACAGCAAGGTCTCGGTGAGTGTGATTAAACATCTTGGCAAGGGATGAAAAAAGCTGCTGCTCCATCTTCGGCTACAGCACTGGCAGCTGGGGCCCCACACTGCTTCAGTTCACCCCAAGGGACACACCACACCACATTTTGTTTCTCTGCAACCTAACTCTTTTTTTGTTTGTTATATGAACATCTTTTTTGATGGTGATGTTCTCTGCTACTATTGAGCTATGAACTTATTGAAGAAACCCTTTGTTTTGAAGTGGTTTTCAGGCATTGTGCTGAGAGCTGCCAGGGAGTGAAGGCTGTGAAGGAGGCACTGAGAAGGGGCAAACCAGTGCTTTTCCATTTTGCCTATTTAGTATTATAATTTTAATGCTATTTCAGGACAGATTTTAAGTTATTCCTATGAAGTTTTTTTGATTTGTTAGCATTTATGAAGATCAAGGTTGCTCAGCCATGTGCAGGAGACTGAGCCTTCGCAGCTCTTCCCACTGGCCCCACACTCGCACAACCCTCAGCCTCTGCCTGTGTCCTGGAGAGAAAACCAAAAAGCTGACAGCATATTTGAAGGACAGGGAACTTTTCTCTTGCTTTCAGTAGGAAAGCCACCCTTCTCCCCCTTCTGTGCACACTGGATTTCTGAGAGGCAAAGGCAATACAGTTGGAAATCCAACACCTTAAATTCCAGTCTACAAATCCCTGGAGAAAGCTGTGCAAACACAGCTGTCTTGTTGCTGTGACACACAAAGGGCTCCTTTTTGCCCTACCTTTTCTAGATCAGTATGAGGTGTTTCTAACATATAATAAGTACAAGTTCAAAGCATGCATTTTTGAGTAGTGCCATAGGATTATTTTGATAAAAGTGAGGCTTTTTCATAGGCAAAATTTGAATGTAATCTAACCATAATGAAGCACTTGGTTAGGATGCAAGTCTGGGCTATGTATGTGTAAAAGCACACGGGACAGATTTCAAAGGCTTTTCGGTGCCTCATTCTAATTCTGTGACTGGTAGATGTGGGAAACTGTTTAAAAGCCTGGACCATAGTTAAACAAATCTACAAGCTCTTATGAGCTAGAGCTACCAAGCAGGGCACATAATAGGAAGATACAACTGAGCATCAAATCATATTACTGCCTCCTGCAGAACACACATAAGGGCACTTTCAGCTCAGTTGTAAGAATTTAAGTAAAAAACTCTGGGGCACTTCTATATTCTCTTTTTCCACCTTACTCAAATGTAGAAAAACTTCAGATATTTTGAGTTTCTTTATTCTTGTTCTAAACACCTTGGTGTTAGTAATTATCATTTACAGATGAAGACTTAGACTACTGTTGATTGACAGTATTTTTTTGTGTGTGTGTTTATCTTCTGTAGCTAGTGGGTATACTGGAACTGATCTTCTTTTATGCTTGTTGTTGAAACATGTTTAAAAGCTGTCAGTTTTGCTGACATTTCAGTTGTAACTTCTTTTCCGAAATTATACATTACTGTAATGTTGCAATTTTTTTCTTTTGATGCTGTTAGAATATTTGGGGCTTTTCAATAAAAAAAAAAAGTTTGAAAATTAATACATAGATATTCTACTTAAGAGATTTGACACGAGGATAAAACAAAAAGAGCTTCTCTTTTATGAAAACAAAATATTTTGATCCATAGCCATTTTTTTACTTCTCTGGTGCTCACCAGCTTGTGTTTGTCTCACATCACAGCTGTTTCATTGGTAGTTTTTCCTGCTGGTTAAAAAAAAAAAAAAATATAGTGCCACTCAATTATACCCTTTATTTCTGCTACCTGCCCTTCTATTTACTCTGTTCTTAGTCATTTAACCTTTCCAATATCACTTTCCAGAGACTACACCCTCAAAGACAATGAAGGTATCTCCTGAGTTACACCCACGCTGATGCTGAGGTTATAATTGTGATGGAACTCTGTTGCAGTTTTGTTGAGGAATAAATATAGCCCTGCCTTTAACTAGGTGTTCATTTACCTGAAGAGTGAAAACATTAAACTATATGTTGTTTTACAGACTCAGTGGGCAATAGTAGAGCCCTCACCACATCTCTAACAGAGAGAACAATTGCAGTCCATCTGTAAACAAAATTGGTGAGATTCCAGTATCAGGCACATGGGTAACAGAAGCAGGGCTCCAGTCCAATTACCTTGAAATTATATTCTATAGCTGAGAGTTTTACTATAGTTGAAGAACAATTTACTATAGCTGAAGAACTTTTTTTTTCCAGCTTTCAGGTAGCAAATGGGCCCAGTATGGACAGAGCTATTGCAATCCTTCTCATGTTCTTTCTTTTACCAGTTGCAGATGATAGCTCATAATTATTTCGCTTCTGGACTTCTCAACAAAATTAATCAATCCCAGAGCTAAAGGAAGTCAGTGAGAGCATTTTGGTGGTTCTAGACCTAGTGACAGGCAATCCCCTGGGCCATGATACTGTATGTGGGGGCGGCACCAATTCCTCTTTAAACTGTGGCATCAAATTCTGTGCTCATTGTGATTGATTTTTGCAATGAATTTAGCAAACTCTACAGTACATTTCTTTGCTTTAGTTCCAGCTATCTGCCATCTGTTGTATAACACTCCAGCATATATTGATGCTTCAAATTAAACAGAATACCCTTCCTTCAGCAGTTCTTACTATTTCTGATATCTCAACCATATAGAAACACATAAAATGTTTATAGAAAATATCTTTTGTATTTTGTTTATTTCATGGAATACTTTGAAAATGTAATTACATTTTTTTTCTCCTGAAATTATGAGCCTTTTACAGTAAGGATGACCATAAGTATATAAATAAGGATGCACATACTCACAGATTTATTAGACTCCATATGCCATTTTAGTTGCAGGTTTGTCTCAAAGAAGAGCTGACCAAAAACAGGATTCAAAGTGCCAGAAAAACGCTTGGAGAGTTTCCTAGACTAACAAATACCACAGAGGTTGGTCGTTTTCTTTAAGCCTACTTATCAAATATTTAAGAAGCTTTTCTGGGATTCAGAGAGGAGTGCCCAAACTCCTCAGAAAATGAAGCACAGCCAGAAAAAGGTTTTTTCCTGGTATCTCAGCAGAACAAGCATTAACCTACTAGTAACCCAGAGATGAGGAGATTCAGAGGAGTTTCTTTTCAGTGATTATAAATATCTGATGTTAGATGAGGCAGCCAGACTCCCCTCTGGAGTGCCTGTTGACAGGACAACAGGCAACAAGCAGAAATTGAAATTTGGGAAATTCAATCTGAACACAATCAAATGTATTTTTACCCTGAGGGTGGTCAAACACTGGAACAAGCTTCCCAGAGAGGATTTGGATTCTCATCAGTGGAGATATTAAAAATCGTATTGGACATGACCCCAGACAGCAGCTGTAGGGTGACCCTGCTGGAGCAGCAGGGTTTGACTGGATGATCTCAGCAGGTCACTTCCTACCTCAACTGTTCTGAGCACAGTAGCCACTCTTTGAGTACACACTCAAAGTTATTGAAGTTATAGCATGTGTTGCAACTCAGAAAAAATTTTGCTGTCTATGGAAGTCCTAAATTTTCTTCGGATTTTGGAAAACAGAACAAAAAAAGGGTGTGGAAGAAAATCAAAACGGTCCATCATTTCTGAAGTGGTCTCAGTTCTTGATGTAACAATATTTAATTTAATTAGGGACATACTGGATAATAGACTGAAACCAAGGTTTCTGAATTCCTGCCAAAAATCCAGGCAATTTCAGTGTTTTTTCCTTTTTTATCCCAAATTAAATCCAAGTCAATTTAAATTCATGATGCTTTCCTTTTTGACCATTAGAACATATACATGCTACTGAGTAATGCCTTAATGCTTTCACAGGATGGCTTTGCACTGCTCTCTTGTTGCTACACTTGGGGATCTTTTAACAGGCTACAGGGTCATTAGCTTGCTTTCAAAAGCCAGCAAATGCTTAAATATTCTCTCTGGAATATTTTCAAAAGTGATAAGGACCAACCTCAGGTCACCTGATGGTTGATAGCCTGGAACTTGTGGACTAGTCACAGATCTGACCCTTCTCTAGGAGCAGCAGAATAATCCCTCACATTCCAAGGAAGGTAGAAGGGAGGTTGTTTTGCATGTGTTGAGGGCCAAATCAGCACATAGGCCCTGAACACAGCCGTGATTTGAGGCACTGGGTAGCTTAAAAAAACTAAGAGAAGAACAATAAGCATGTAGGATATAAAAAGCTGTTCAGACACCTCAGGCGAAAAGCATAAATGTTTAGGTAATTCCTGAGTTAAATGGCTGATGAAGGGGCTTTTAAAAATTATTATGTTGGAAAGGAGTACTAACAGAAGGAGTGATGCCAAATTCAGATGCTTACATACTACTGTATGTAAAACTAAATTACTTGCTTAGAGCCCAATGATGTATCAGGAGAAAAAGTAATACTGGGTCTCCTGAATTCCAGCTGGGTCACTTGATAATTCCAACTCTACCAGGAATTGAAATCTTATGTTTACAACCTGGATGATCAGAAATTATACAAGATTAAAGTAGCCAAGGTATTCATACTTTTGGAGTTTTTCTAAAAAGGAACTACTTCTTGAGTACATTTGTGGTCCCCTTTTTAGCAGCATTAGGACTCACATTTTCAGATTTTCTGACAAACGATGGGCTAATGACTTACTGAAAATGAAAATGGATTTTGTGATTTTATGAAGGTCTTGGCTTTTCTTTTAAAAAGTACTGGAAAGTAGCATTTCAGAGAAGTATTACAATCCCACTTTCCAGGGAGTTAGGAAATTGAAGACTTTATTGCAGTTAGAATCCAGTACAAAGCCAGTTTACACAAGCTGCTGTGTTTGGCACATTGTCTGGAAAATCCAGACGGCTGCTGGGGAATGCAGTGTTTATGATACATTTCATCTTTGCCCTTGGCAGCAAGTTCCAGTAGCTCACATGGCAGGTCAGAGTAAAGTAAGTTTGGAATTCCAGAAACCACACTGAAGATAGATACAAATCTCCTAGCTTGTCTTAAGAGCTTGAGTGCAGCAGAAACTGAAAATATTAGGAAAGTCACAGTAAAGAAAAGGAGAAAGGACTTCCTTTCCAGCTGCTCCTTTAAGCCACGTAGAGCTCATTTCAGTCAGCAGGACTTCAGTGGACCATGGGCAGGTAGAAGAGCTTGGATGCTTGTAGTTGAAAAGACCAGCTTTGGCAAAGAGAGGATGTTGCATGTAAAAGCTGCCTCAATAAAGTAATTCCTCAGTTTCATGAGAAACTAGTTTCATGAGATGAAATTGTTTAAAAATTACTCAGCTGTCTTGAGTGATTCAGGATCTGGATGTAAAAAGGAGTTGAGGTGTTGCAAATTATTTTGCTTCTTTTTCTGTAACTAAGGATGGTTGTTTGCCTGGTCTTGCTGATGACTGAAAAGGTTTAATAAGAAGAGTAGCACTCAGCTGAAACTCCTGTAAGCAGTATTGCTGTTCCCCCCCCCCCCCCCCCCCCGCCCCCAGCATCTGGAGAATTCATTCTGCTATCCAGTCTTCGACCCTGCAGACAGTACAAAAAAATCAAACGGAACTTGGAGTAGGATCTGGTCAGATTTATTCTCTCTGGTTGTCTATGTCTGCACAGACATATGCCACATGGCAGCGATGTCAGCTGGTTACTCTGGAGTTACTGGGCTAAGAATAAGGTGGAGACTCTTGTATATTCCAGAATAATAACCACCTTACCGATCTACAATCATTGATAAAGAAAATCTAACAGAATTGACACATCTGGGGGGAAAAAAAATGGTCCTTACTTTTATACATTTGTATTATTACAGTTTAAACATGGCGTGCAGCACTGTAAAATAATTCTCTGTGGTGTGATTGAAAAACTATTCCCTCTGTTGTTTTTCAAAATTTGCAGAGATCCCCCATTCCTGCTTTCAAAGAAGATTAAGGCACTGCATCATGAAGACTTTCTAATCATCCAAATCCACTGTACCTGGTGATTTCAATTAAAATCATTAGGTGTTTCAGATGATGCTGAAAAATAGAGAAAGAAAAGACTAATGGTTGCAGGACCAAAAAAAAAAAATCACAAACATCTGAGCAGGCATTAAATCTTGAGGCAGGAACTGGAATCACCCTTTCTCGAATCTCAAGGAAAGCATTTGCTAATGCTACAGCAGAGTTAGTTTCTAGAAGTCTGAGTAACTTCAGGGCTCCTGTATTTGTGGGCAACTGGAGTGGAATCCAGGTGTGCTTGGTGCCTCCTGGGGATTAGCTTACACTAGAGCAAACAAGATTAAATGAGGTTGATTTTGCTTCCCACACAAGCCATCCTTGTAACAGCATGTTGATCTCACGTAGTGTGACACTGAGGCTGAACTGCGAGATATTTAAGAGTGGAGTTTAGGTAAGGTTAGAAGTGAAGAAAAACAATCATTTTATAGTGTAGGTCTTAGTTTTGTGCCAGGATTTGATGTGAATGCTAGAGGTTGTTTGTTTCTAGGCAAACAGCTACAACAAAATTGTGTTAAATCTGGAAACTGAAAGCAATTTTGAAAAACAGACTAGAGCTTACAAGGAAAATACGCTGCTAACAAACACAGCAATTAAATAACGTGGACATGAAAGAATAAACCTGGCTGTTTTGCAGGGAAATAAATCACCATATGAGAAGGAGAAAACCAAATTCCAGAACACTTCTGATAAAAGTGCATGCTACATCAAGAAATATTTAAGGAGTAGAGAAATATGAACTAGGATGGCTGCATGTGGCCCTGACTGTTGTGACATTTCTGACATTACTGCTCATCAACAGCATCAGTAACTGATGGAGCTCAGTGGAGCTTAAAAAATAAAACAATAAAATATTCTCTACCACAGCTTTATGAGGTTAAACATATTAGATAGATGCCTCAGAAGGGCAGAAATAGAGTTAGTGACAGTGAGAGACAGAGAAAGAACAGTCTGGGTGCCCTACAATTAATGTCAATGAGGACTTCTATTGTTGATGAGTCACTCAAGATTGAGTCATGTATCCATCCCGGACTCCATCTCAAAAGGACTAAGAGGAGGCTGCATGTCATATTCATTGCTATGGTTTGGAGGTTCACGAAACTTTGTTTGAAATAACGTTAATTATGTTGGAGGGTTTGTATTATTTTTAGACCAAAAGCATTTAGACAACATCTACAACACAAAAATAAAGAATAAGGGAACTGCACAGAGCAAACACAATGTGTTAGAGGACTAGGTGAGACAAAATTCAAGAGGAGCTTTCTGTAAGCATCTCAGAGTGTCTCATTATCTTCTTCAGCCTCCTCACTGAAATGACCCAAGCCTCAGGAAGACTAGAGGAAGAGCTGCTGGCATGCCTTCCCTTTTGATCATCATGTTAAGTGATATTTCCTTGTACATTGTTATGCATCCGTATCTGTCAAGACTCATTTCTCCTATCTTGCCTTGAATTCATTTCTCTGGAGCCAGGAGCAAATTCAAGTTGTCTGAATAATTAGCTTTGCACGGTGATCTGGGTCCATCTCTGCTGCTCCTTGTTCCTGTAGCATACAAGGGCAGCAGCCCTTCAGTGGGCTGGGCTGAGACTGAGCACAGCCAACTGGAAAGGGAAGGAAGCCTTCCTATTCTGAAACCCACCTGCACATGCTCAGGTCATCATTCAAAACCCCTCTGCTTCTTATCAGCCAGCTTAAGGCAACTGCAGAGAAACATGCTAAAAGACTGATTTTTGTTCTTTTCATTGTGTCTCTTCATTAGGCTTGAAGATACAAAATGTAACCCACATTAGGTTGGCTTATTTCCATAATATGCAGATCTGCTCAGGCAATCCACTGTATGAAAGGCATTTGATTTCAAGGATGTTTTAGAGAGTAATAAAATTGCTAAAACAAGAGTCAACAGTGACAAATTTTCAGTCTTGCTATAGAGTTTTTCCTTGGGATCTCATAATTGCTATGCAACTTCCTGAAATGAAACTGTATTTAACTCAAGTTCTTTTCTTTGGGGTAATCTTTTATAATTCAAACCCACAGATCTGCAAATAGTTAAGCACTTATTTGCCTTGTAGTAGTTATTTGATATAATTTGGAATGTATGCATGCATTTAATGCAGCAAAGGCATGCCTGGAATATGCTGTCTTAAGTTTCAGAGGAACCCATCTTATCCAGTTGAGTTACCTGGCTGGCCTGCCTAAGTTTTGTATAATTGATTCCTGCTCTGAAAGAGGCCACCATTCCCAGCTGATTGTAGAGTAAAGCTTTAAAGACTAGCATTTGTTCTTACACAGCCAAATAATAATCCACTCAATCAATGAAAATACCTCCTTTAGCTACAAGGCTGTGTGAAACATAGTCAGGGTGCAATATGGTAAATTGCAGTTTTGGAGTTTTCACCTTCAGTCTTGCTGTTCAGGAGTTACCTTACAAGTAAATATTAATTTGTATGACAAAAGGAAACATTACTTAAGCATTGACTGTAATGTATTAGCTCCTTTGTAAGTACACTGTGATTATGTTATATTGAAGTAAGCCTACTTGGAGAATTACTGCATCACCTGAAAAAAAATCATCCAGTAAACTTTATCCTCTCTGGGACTCCCTATTAACTATGTTCACTGTGCAGAAGAATATGTTAAATCCAAAATATTTTCACTACTGGTGTTTTAATCAAATGAGAGGCAGCCCTCATGGATGCATAACTGGAGACTTAAAAATCTGCATTTAAATTGAGATTTTAAAATATGCAACCCAAGAGATTGTGAGTACCTTTTTCAGTCATATTGTACATGAAGAGCATGATCCTTTAACTTATTTGTCATAACTTACCAATTATCAGGAAGTCAAATTGGAGACTTAGATAAAAAGAGAAATATGAGGTTTGGGAAAAATAACGGAAGCATTTTTAGGGATTGATTTCCTGCCATCTTGAATAAATGAACAATTCAGCAGTTAACATTTAAGGCCGTGATTTAGATTTACCATGACTATCTGGTGTCGTCTTTTCACCGAATGGGAGCAGATATAAATAATTCGGAAAACACGTTGCACTCATCTTTCCTGGCATAAATATCTGCACAAAGGGCAGCAAAATGGTGAACTACTGGTTGCACAGAAATTTATCTGTCTGATATTTTCCACAAACTGGTGCCGTACTCCACTGGTATAAGCTCGCATCATAGAGCATTGAGCCCAAGAAAAGTCTCTGTCTCACTGGAAATATTTCCTTTAACATTTTCCTGTGTTGTCAAAATTACTTATTTTGAGGCAGTAAATTTTATTCCTTCAAATGAGAGAACAACTTGGATCTGCAAAGCAAATCCCATTTTCCAAGTGTTTCCTAGCATCACATAGCCTTAATAAGAGTAGAAATTTATCTGGGGATGAAAGCCAGTTCTACTTTTCTGCCACAGATTTCATGAGTTAGGTGAAAATGAGTAAAAAACCAAACCAAACCAAACCAAAACTGAAAAATCCCCACCATATCACCACAGCCTTAATCTGGGAAAGGTTTTATATCTTCTCCAGCTAGTGGCTTGATCTGCCTCTGTAAAGCCCTGGAATGACTCCACAGCAACGTCAGGACTTCAGTAGTTTGGTTATTTGCTGTATATTGGTGTTTTCACCCCACAATACAAAAAGCGTTTGCCTGCCTGAGAATTGGGATGTTAGAGAACCTTCCATCATCAAACATCTGTACCTAGGAAAAGGGTAGTATGTCCCAGGAGCAAGTTGTGTTATATCTTGATAAACATACTTTTTAGAGCTGTTTTAGGAAACAAGTGAGCAATTCACAGTCCTTTTAAGTTTATTCACCTGTTCCGCTTAAAACTTTTAGGACAATGAATTTGTAATTGGCTCTAGGATCCCTAGAAGCTTCTACAATTTTTTAACTAGGCATTAGAATTTAGTAGAAACAAACAAACAAACAAACAACATCAAAAAACCCTAAAGTAAAAAAGACATTTGCCTCTATTGTAAAGAACTGTTTGCTTGAGCTCTGTATTTATTTATCACATTAACTAATGTACCTGTGAATGAGTGGTCACAAAAAGGACCCCAAAATATTTTCTTCTCCTGTACTCCGTCATCTTCATCTGCAGCCAACACTTAATTGCCTTTGCATTTCCTAGGGGAGACTGGTTGAAGTGTTACATTTTTACTCATGACAGGTAAAAATGGCAGGCACACTGTAAATCACTTTAATCTGTGCTGGTTTTAATTTCAGACCACTTTGGCAATCTGTTATTACTAATCCTCAGCAATTAGAACATACTTTCAAAGTTATTACTAATCCTCAGCAATTAGAACATACTTTCAAAGTTGTCTGTGAAGATTTACAGATGAGCCAAAGTACAAGGTTTACATTGAAGCATATAGAAGTGATACTGTATGTTTATATTACACAGGTGGCATCATGTGCTTGCAAATTATATAAATCATATAAACTATAAAAGTAAGAAAATTAGATGTTAGATGTTCTAGTAATCATTAAAACCCCCCAAACAAACTCACAGCCATGACAAACCCCTTTCTATTGCCTAAAGTAGTTTAATTACAACCAAGTCAATGACATATAGGCTCAGCAATCAGAGAAAATTTCATGGTTGTTTTCATGAGGACATAGTGAAAAGATTCAAAGGACCTCAGTAACATGTATTTGTCTACTTTGTCCTATTGCCATACAATAACTGATATCATATGCTACTTTGTTCTTCACCAAAACCCCAACCAGAGTTTTATTCCACATAGTGCAGGTTAATGCTCCTAGATTAATGCCTCTTTAACTCAAATATATTTCATTATTCAGCAACCTGTTATAGGAGTCCAGCTATGATTTGACTGCCTCAGTTAATGCCTTTCAACTCTACAGGAAAAGCACCTGCTCATATTCTATTGGTTTCAGAAAACTTTATCAGGCTTGCACCATAGTCCTTTTTCGATAGAGTAAAGAATTGCTCTATTGTAGCTCAAATTATGAGGTTAAAACCCCACTTCTACATTAAAAAACAGTAATTTCCTCTCTGAAAACATTACTAGGTTAAAAAAAAAAAAAAAAAAAGACCACAAAAATAAGAATTAAAATTATTAAGTAAATGATTAAAAATTCCATTTGCAACATCCAGCTTCATTTTCCAGACTCTGACTGTATCTAGGGGTAGAATCCCTATCTGGATCTACTGAGTTATCCCACAGAAAGCATTGTCTCTGTGCATTTATAACAGAAACCTAGTACTCTGATGGAACCTACTGCCCAAATTTAAGTAGGTTAACTTAGCTCCCTAAAGAAAAAGAGAGCCTTCCTTTAAAATATGTCATGTCTATCACACAAGTAGTTTGTTGTTTATTATTGAGAAGGTGAGGAATGGAACAATGAAAAAAAATCAAACCCAAAACAGTGTAGAAGTTTAAAATTTAGGATAAAAAATTTGTATTAATGGTGATTTAGAAGAAGAAAGACTATTCAAAGCCCAAGCAGAAGAAAACATCTGGGCAAGGCTTTTGTACCGAGGATTGTTGTAGAGTATTTTATTGCTCTCAAACCACTGTTTCAAGTAAAAGTTCTCATTATTTTTTTTAAGTTCTGTTCCTCTGCTGCAGCTTGGAGTAGTGAGAGCCACAAAAGCTCTGCAGTGGTGTGGTGCTCAGTGTGGACTGTATAACTCATCTTCCCTTTCCAACAGCTTTTGCAGTCCCACATGAGATCCCTGCTGCTGCAGTTCTGTTCTGCCTGGTATAGCAATTAAACCTGGGTATGCTTGTAAGAATTGTTTTGCCATTGACTCCAGCATTGACAGACTAATGATGTGCAATTAATGACTGCCCTCACTTCTGCCTGGAAAATCTTGAAAATATTTCTGAAATACTTTCTCTTCAATTAAGTTATAAAAATGCATCACTTTGGTTAACCAAAGTATTTTATTTCTAAGCCTTTTTCCCCCCCTACTTATTTGCCTGGCATTTTGTTTGAGGTTCTGTTTGTTTGCTTGTTTTGCAATTTTAAAACAACAAAGGGTTCTTCAAAATGAGAATTTTCTTTAGGAAATAAAATGTTCTTTTTTCTCATTTTTTCATCAAAAATATTTGCTGAATACTACATTGACTGTCATGTGATTTTGTTTCTCCTCATTCTTTTTTCCAACTAAATGTTCTGGATCAAGCTATTGTTATACAACTCTTGTATATGTGATGTCTGTTTTCAAAAGGTTGGGCTGAGTGCCCAAGCCAGATTAGATGTAGTACTGAATAAGTCACTGTGCAGTGGTCTGAAAAGAATGTTAACATCAGTTGTACTTGCAATATGTGAACTTCAGTGTCTCATAATGATTAAAAAATCCTTGGATTGAAGACTATACTAAACTGCAATGGCAATGACTTGTCTGGGCCATGTTATAAAAATATCAGAAATTCATCTCCTCTTTTTGTTCTCTCCAAAAGTGAAAAAAAAAGAAGAAAAAATTATTTTTCCAATATGTACAGCAAAAATAACAAATCCAGAGCATGAACATAGTTTTAACACACTATGGCAATTTAATATTTTTAGCTAAGCAGAGGTACAAATCCTTCCAATGGTTAAATATATGTTACGTGCAGAGGAACAATTTCACACATTTTGCAAGTATTATTGTCTCTTTATAGATTATATTGTAGCAGAAGAGAAAAAAAAGGAAGTCAATGATAGGGAGGATTTAAAATGGGTCATTTAGTATAGGAATCAAACGCACTGATGGTTAATATGTGAAGACACGTCTATATATTAGAAAGATATAGAGGCTATAGACAGAGATCAAGGCTGTCATGTGTTTCTCTTAGTTTAAAGGCAATGGGAAAGGGGTAACTCAGTTTAATAATATCTAAAAGTAAGCAACTGAGATATGGAAGACTTCAGAAAAGAAAGTCTGTGTAGATCTGACATGATATTTTGTAAGGAAAATAAATGAAGCAGCTTAACAGAGAGAAAGGTTGTAACATTCTTTATAGTGTGCCAAAAACAATTCTCTCCAGATGAAACTACAAAGGTAGAATCTTTTGTTACACTGATAAATGAGGAAGTTCAATTGGCTAAAGTGCATCTCATCAGCAAGATTTCCCAAAGTACTGACATTGAACTTCCAGTCCCACTGATTCCTGTAATGATTTCAAAAGAGAAATGTAAAAGTCACCAGTGAAAGTTTTGTAACAATATAATCCTCTTTGATTTGTTATATGGTGAGATCTCTGGGAAAGGGAGTGTGGCATACTGATGACTTTGGTTTGACTGGGGTCCGGAAAAACTTTAAGCAATCTCCATCTTCAAGTGTACTATTGAAATTTTAGTTTAAATTCTTTGGTTGCATTTAAAGGATAAATTTTGTATAATTTCTCAAAAGATAAATTTTTTCAGTACTTATGGTTTGTTCTCATGCTCTTCCATGACATACATATGCATGTGTGTGTGTTTGTGTGTATTGCAGCTCCATATTTCAGATACAGGAGAAAGAAATGTGATAAACTACTGAACTATGTTTCCTCTGAATATTAAAAGTCCGAGAAAATAGATTTCAGGCCACCAGGCTACTCCTGACAGGGGATGGAAAGGTCTTTGCTCCTGAGATCATCTGCCTGTAGGCATTAGGACAGCAAGGCAGGATTTTGAAACTCTCTAAATCTCTTTTTGTCCCTTTAAAAAACCACAAACAAACATAACAAATTGAAGGTAGATTACTGTCTTCGTGGCTCATAGTTCTGGGGCTGTGGTTTACTCACTCCACTGACCTCGGTGACCGATTCTAGCAGTCTCGACTAATGACTTGGAAGTGAAGTCCAGCCACCTCCTCTGATTAATTCCCCGCAGCAACCACACTCCATTCAAATTACTGCATATTTGAGAAGAAGAAGCATGTAACGATTTTATACCAAAAATCAGAGGCTGGAAAATTGCTTTGGAAGGCTGAGAATGATTTCTCTGAAGTAGACATCATTCGCATTCAGTAACGCAGTGACTTTGGGATCTAACAAGTTTGGGAATGTAACTCATAAACTGGACCCACGATATTTTTTTGTGGTTTTGAATGGCTCGACTTTGCCCTGGTCACTGATTACCACTTTCAAGCCTGAGTGACCACACCTCCAGGCTCCCTGAGCTTGTGCACCTTGGAAAACTTTGCCAGTTTGAAACCAGGACTTCTTAAATAAATTTTATCTGACTCTATTTCAATAGCAGAGGTTTTTTTAACAACACATTAAAAAAATACAGAAATTAGTAAGATGTCTCGCAAGTTGTCTCACCCTGTGTCACAAATCCGTCATGTCTCACTGGGTAAGCAGCCATGGCATCAGTGCTTGGATAGGCACCTCCAAGAAGTGCCTATTACCAATTCAGTAGCCTTTCCAGATCAATGAATCAATAATACATTCCACTGTGTGTGACCTGGGAGTGTAGGTAACGCTGCTTTTTGGCTACACATGTAGGTAACTGTTTTTTGGTTCCACTGCAGCAAGAGGATTTGTAGTGTTTTCATAAGAGCTACTTTGTAAAAATTCTCAAAGACATAACATAATGAATAAATTTTTCACTTTCATCCTCAAAATATACTACTTCTCCTAGCTTTCAAAGCCAGAGACTGTTTAATTTTAGCTTTTTTTTCTTTGAATGTCTCTTCTTTCCCTCACCCTTTATTTCACATCACATAATCTACAATCAAATAGTCCTTGTAGTATCTCACATTCTTTCAGATCTGTGCATTCCCCCACGTCCTGGGCTACTTCCCCCACCCCATGTCTATTTATTTAAATAAAACAAAGGAAAACTGTCTTCCTCAAAGCAAAATTGCAAACTTGGACAGAAAACTTGGACAAAGAAGGAAAATGTGTGAGTATGAAAAGGCCCTGCAATGTCATGGAGAAGGTCAGGCAGGGGAGAAATAAGTAGTTATATGTCCAAGGATTGGCCTCAGCAGAATAGATTATCCATTTTCAGTTTAGATACTTCTGTACTGTAAGTGCAGATGATTGGTCATGTGGATATTCCCAACATCTTCATCTGGATTGTCTGTAAAAGATACAGTCACTTATGTAAGGAATGATGCCATAAGAGAGGCTCTGAGACTGTGCATCTATCCAGCTCCAGTGTTAGCTATCTTTGTACTATCTTTGCATTGCATTGCATTAAAAAACAAACCAACCCCAAACAAAACAAAAAACCAACAAAACAAAAACCCCAAACACATTTCTGTTTAGTATAGAATTTTAATTTGTGTCTTTCTGGTAATTGTGCTGCCTGCAGAATCCCTTTTCTTTCCCTGTCCTAAGAGTATTTAGTGACATTGATGTGCTTTATTAAATTACAGCTTTGTTCCAAAGGCTACACTTTGGAAGAGTATGAAATGGTCTATCCTATTCATTTGTAAAACATTTTGTGATGAGACTTTTTGTACATGTTCAGTCTCATTGTTGGTATTTAAATCTGAAAACTGACCGTCTACAAAGGTATATTTTGTATATTTTGTTGGTTTCCCAGCCTGTTTGCCCATAAATCAGATAGCTTAAAGATGTTAAATTCCCAGTAGCCTTGAGAGTGGATAGCAGGCCAAGGGAACAGATACTGACAGTACTAATGCTACTGGTAGAAAAGCAAGGACTCTTCCCGTTACCCATTCAGAGAGGCAGTAACCATCTGGGCAGCCAGTGGGCACTCTTTGGCTTGCCAAGCCTTAAAAACAGAGTTCCCAGGCAGGAGTGGATCAGTATAAGCTGAAAAAGGAGATGTGCTTGGGAACATGGGAGTATTATAAAATATGTGTGGGAGATACGACTCCCACATATACAAAGACATATATTCATGTCTTTATCTGTCCCACTGCTTATGAAATGCTGCCCATCCACATTTAGTATTTGAAAGCATTTCAGTTGGTGTTTAGTAAGGCTTATCACTTTTTATTTATAGATGTGTAGAAAAGGTGGCATTTTGAGCTCTAGTTAAATGAAATAAACCAGGGATATAGCCAGGTCAAGAATCCACAAGAATATGGGTTCTTACTGTTATGATTTATCTGTAAGCCCAGTCTGGATTGAAACTTTGAGGACCTCTTGCTCTTTAAGGCACCATTCTGGTAAAAGAAAAGCAAACAATGCAAAGTGCAGAGTTGTGAAGCAGTGTGGATAGAAGTGGCCATACTCTTTAGCTTACCAGAGCTGCAGAGCAGCATTATAAATCTAACAGGAAAAGGCCTTTCTCTTTATGTATGGCCCTTCTGATATTAATGAACAATATAGATTTTATTACACAAATGTATTATGTGTAAATTGTGCCTCAATGATTATACTTCAGAAGGTTTGGCACATTATTTTACTATTTGTTGATCTTTGCTTCTATATTCCTCAGCTCCATCTTGAAAGGCATGCCCCATATTGGCAGGCAAATGAAATACTTGCTCTAGTCAAGTGTAAACAAATTATTCCTTCCTGTCTGTGAAAGCTGTGAAGAAACTTGGAATGTAGTGTATAATTAAAAATACATGTTTTAGATAAACACAGTGGCTCAGTTTTTACTATGTTCGTCATCTCAAACGTGCCATCTGTGGATGATGAGTGAGGGAACTATATATAGAAGTGGGCTCACTGTGTACAGACTTCCTTAATTCTATGGGGCTAAAAACACATTTCCTGGTGACCTAAAAGAAGCAACATATTGCAGTCCCACTTTGCTGGTATGTATGTGTCATGTTAACCAACACCTTAGGAAAAGTGAGGGTTTTTTAACCTATTGCAGGTTAAGGGGATGAATAAAGGAATAAAATCCCCAGACTTCTCAGAGCCTGTGCCCAAAGCCTGAGCAGGAGATGCAGCTTTGTGAAGAACTGTATACATTTGTCATTCTTTTTTATTTTTGCTTTCCATAAATATTCCTTCATTAAAAAAAGTGAATTTTAAGCACACAAGGTCTTGGTTGTACAGAATGAGAATTCAAGTAGAATTGAACAAGCATTAGGCCATAAGCCTGAAGAAAAAAAAATTACACTCAAGTCTTTGGGACACAGAAAGGAAAAAAATATACTTCTGATATTTATACTAGTCAATGCATTTAACACTGTGAATGGTAAGGACTCTCAACAAAGCACAAAGAGAAAAACTGACATAAAGACTCCTCTGCAGAAATTTCTCAGTCTAGCATTGAAATATGAATTGCATTCAACCAAGTTAAATGCAGCTTGAGGACTAATCACAAACAAAAACAAAAGTCTGAATTCAGACTGAATGGTGGTTCCCTTTTCAACAGGGAGTGTTTATTAATTTGAACACATTGAATGCATAATGGACTGGAACTATTTGTGGGAGGTTATGAGGGGAGTGTGTTAAATGGCCTGAAATTACTGCCTTTTATGCCCATAATGCACATGCGTAGTTGCCTATTTGGCTTTCTTGCTCCTGATCATATATCTTGTGTAGTGGAATCAGCAGCTGAATGGTCAGGAATGAAAAAATAATCCCCTGACACACAAACCAAAGCTTGTCATGAGCCAAGTGCTGCTTGCATTTTTTGTTTTTGTTTATCAGTCAATGGCAAGTGAAGGGCAACTGTGCAGCTACGGGTGTAACACTCTGGCTTAACACATCTCTGGGAGTAGCCATTTGGTGTCCTGGCATTGCAACACACAGGAAATTATCACAGAAATTGATAAAGAAGACCAGGCATAAACCAACAAGATGACTCAGTGTATTAAGGATGAAGTGCCAAGTATGATTGACTTTTGAGGATATTAATTCAGTTCTGAACACTGATAATCAGAAAGACATCTCTATTATTAGTGGGAAAAAAACTTGACTAGGGAGGACCGACAAAATTTCTTTAAAAATTTCCTAGAGCTGTCTATTATTTTCTGTAGTCTTGGGTCTTAGCAAGTGTTCTTGCTATCTCCTGTGGCAATGAATTTCTTCCTTTCTATTTGTTTTCTACGTCTCTGATGCAAGCAATATTACTGCTAGTTTCAGTGAAGAGCAAAGATACCAGCTGGCTGACTGAAAGACCCACAATAAAAAAACCTATAGAGATTAATCATGGAAGAAATTGGACCATTTATCTGATTTTTTTATACCTGTGCTGAAGACAACAGTTAATTTCCAAAATTTGGACCTATGACTGAGAAATTAATGTTCGGATACAGTTTTAAGTCATGAATGTTCTTGATAAAAAACACAAAGTCCTGTGTGCTTCTATAACTAACCTTCTGCTCCTTGTGGCTATTCTATTAGTTCCTTAGTTCACAGAGATATCCCCTTTGAAGGAGGCCTATAAAAAAAAAGGGACCAAAGTTAAGGTCCAGTCTAAGGTTTCATTTTTTTCTTACACATTTATAGTCAAATTTCTGTAAATACATGTGAATATTGATATTTCTTTTTTCCTGTTTTTTTTATTGATATTATTTTGATTCTAAATTTAAGTCAATGACTTAAAGTCATCTAGAAACTTCAGATGATGAACTAAGCGAGTTCTGCCTAAAGTTAAATATCGATGCCAATTCTTCATGCTGGACAGAGAAAATATCTGTCCTGCCACTAAAAGAAGTTGTATTTGGGCAGTAGATCTTCAGAATGTGCTGGAGATTTAATTCTGTATGTTTAGGTCACAAGTCTGAAACAGGTGGTACTGATGAAGGCCCATAAGAGGTTTAAATCCATCTGATCCCAACAGAAGAGTGATCAGCCCTCCTCAAGAGCATCTCAGGTTAAGTGTGGTCCCTACTAAAGGAAGAAGGTTAGAGTAAACAGGTGGGACCACATCCAGCTTTATGCTGTGTCTAAAGCCTCAGATTGCCTTAATCGACCGGTAGAGGGAGTTTCAGGACTGGGGCCTTTGCATGAAAATAAAAGTAAGGTAATATATAATAACTGATTTATTAGTTTGTAGTCAGTTACAGCTTTATGCTGTTAAAGATTTATGTCATTTGCTGTATTTAAAGCCCTATACTTCATAGCTGGTTGTAAAACTTAAAAAAAGTTGACTAAAAAGATCTATAAAAATAATATTGACATGCTAAAGAATTTACAGTTGTCATTTAAGGGCCAGTATGACTGAATGTAAAATATTGAATTACAGCCAAGAAATACTGTATTTGTGAACACCTCTGTGCCACGTGTCTGACTTCAGTCCTGATCTTCCAATTTCCTCCTGTTTCACATAGCATTGTAGGTTCAGATGTTTTAGGAACAGGCTGTGCTGGATTTTCAAAGAAACAGAGCTGTAATTTCCTGCACGGAGTTTTTAACTCTTAGTACCATTTTTTAAGGTTTCATAGTGGAAAAGAGTTAAAACACCTTCTTTTGTCTCTCCTGTCCCGAGCCAAAACATCAGGTTGTTGTCTGCATTGGTAAGTTCTCTCTGCTGGGGATGACTGATACCCTAAGTTGCTGGGGGTCCTCTCCTCATCTCTCATTGCACAGTCTGTCCCAAGGGTTTAGAAATGCAAACTATGGAAGTTGACCAGGGATTCAGTTTTCTAGCTTTTATGTGAGCTCCTTTATCCCCCATCTATTTTGAGAAAGTAACCAGTTTTTTCAGAACTTCTAGGGAATAAATGGTACAACTGCAACAGTTATTTAGTTGACCTGCTTACCAGAACTATGTAGAAGCTGGTCTGCAGAAACAAACCCAATGTGTGACCTTTTCTGTTACAGAACAGAAGGATCCATGCATGGACAAAATCTACTTCTGGGCATTCAGTTTTCTGCTGTGGCTCATGTGACAGCTTTCTAGTTGACTGCTTTTATAAGGAGATTCTTCTTATGGGTAAAATAGCACAATTAGACTAATATGGGCTCTTGCAGAGATTACGTCCTTTTAACTGTCCCTTGTGCAATACAACTTTGTCCCCATTTTATGGATGGAGGGGACAGAAAGATTTCTACACTTTGCCTTGTCCAGAAAACTTTAGCAAGTGCAGTTCCTACAGCACTGGCAGCGGCAGCTGCTTTGTAGTTCTAAAATGTGAATCAGTGATGCATATACACAAAGGGAACAGCCTTTTGATAATCAGTATTTCAATAACCGGGCTGCAAAGCACTGATTTAAATCTCGGGAAGAATGGGCTGAGATGCTCGGTGATAACAGTTCAATTAGCTCCTGCGCTCTCATCAGAGACTGTTAATCTTCTGCCAATGACCTCAGTGGTGTGCGCAATAGCAAGAAAATTTCCCTCAGGTGTGAAAGAACAAGAAACTTGGACTGCATGAAGAGAAGGCAGAAAGGATGTTGGATGAGAATTGCTTGCTGTGCAGCTGTAAGGGCAAGCGTGCACCTTTCTGTTCTTAATTCCTAAACTCCATCCTGAAGCATTCCTCCATCAGCCTTGGGCTGGTTTAGAGCCCTTTTTATCCTGGCTTTCCTATGATCCTTTGCACTGGAGACTGCACCCTTCTTAGCTGCTTAGTTTGAATTTCTACATTGGATGGGTGGGTTTCTGGTGGGAGGCTGTGCTGTGGGGTCACAAACTCCAACTGCAGTTGGTTCAGAACTCGGAGATCACAGTGGCAAAGGAAACAGACTTTCAAATAATTGTGCAAGATATACACCTAGGGTTAAATGTTGCAACAAATGAGAGTGAGCTACAGAGACCTGTTTTCCCTCCTCAGTATGAACAAATTGTTTTGCTGTGCATTTGGAAAAAAGGATTTAATCATAGAAAGTGAGCTATAAGCCTGACTCAGCCCAGCAGCAATACATCTGAACAATCTATTCAGTACTTCTAAAATATTCATCTCATGGCATATATAAACTAAAATTTTATTTTTTTTATTTTTAATTTTTTCCCCTGCATCATCATCATCCTCTGCAGTCAGTGCACGGACAGCAGCAGGTATCAACCAATGCATTATGGTTCAGGCCCTATTCTAATGTTTCTAAAATTAAAGGTCTGTGTTTCGCTCATGGCTACATGGCAGCTCTGAGTCACAGGTATGCAGAAGTCTCCCAGGACACCTCACAGATGTTCTCATCAGGTCACCTGTTCCAGCAGTGTTTCAGCCATATGGAAAGTCAGGAAGTTTGGCCTTGAGCCTGTTCTTAATATACAGAGTAGTTGTTCTGCTCACCAAAATTAAAGAGTTACAAGGAGAGGTAAAAATAAAGTGCCAAAAGCAATAGTCTGGGTTTTAATTTTAGTAACTGAAGTTGACCATAAAACACAGGGTGGGAATTTATGAAGTTTCCTTTTTTTTTTTTTTCTTAATATTCGCTGTCCTGATCTCATACAGAGACCTTTCTCATAATGTCTCTCTCACCAATAGCTAAAAATGCTGAAAAAGTTCAGTAAAAAATGTTTGCTCTGTTTTTTTCTAATGTAAAAAATAAACCAAAACTCTTTGTCATAATGTTACACTGCTAGACATACAAATGCCTAGGGGGCTAGATTGATACTGGGATCAAGGTAGGAGAGCAGGATCAAATGCAAAACTCAGATGATCAACAATCTTTTGGCTTCATTGATTCTTGGTTGAATGTCCTTTTATTTAAAAGCCCCAGAAGACAAAAAAAAAATAAAATTTGCATACAATAAAGCTGATACCTAGTTTTAATATTTATTTTCAGATAAGCAAAAGTTTATTTTTCATTTTATTCTTATTTGTTTAGTGAAAAGAGATATATATGTACATTTTTATAGGGAGGAAATAGGCAATGTAAAACGCACTGGAGACAGCCACTTTTATGTCATGTAATTATCATCTTTCTGTTCCACTGTTTGTGTTATTTTAATTGGTTGTGAAACTGCAGCTCTGAGTTTTTGTCATCTGAAAAATCAAGTAGTTGTTTTACGATTTTAATGAAGAGGTTCAAGAATTTTCTTACGTAGTTTTGACCAGGGGCACAGATTCAAGTCTAAACCTTTCTATTCCTTGAGGGTGTCTTACCACGAAGTAAAGGGTCATATCTTCTTATTGATCCTTAATCCAAGGTCCTAGCTCCTGTATTTTTTATTACTGAGCAAAGCACAGCCACAGTTCACAGACTAAAAACAGCAGCACACATGTAAATTATATTATTTCTCAGCCCAGAATCTTTGGGTCTTTAAACAAAAGAAAGAAGGTCACTCTGGTATAGAGAGGTCACTTTTTATAGGAGGCTTCCAGGAGATTTCCAGACATGTTGAAAGGATGATTCCATCCTGCTTATTTTAAAGCCAAATGCTCTGCATCAGAAATCATCTTACTGTATAAATATGGGTGAAGTGAGAATTGGGCATACTCTCCCACAGCAGGATTAGGCAGTGATCTTGTACTTCAGAGACAAAATTATGGTTGAGGAGCCCTTGCTGAAATTAATTCACTTTACTCTCCTGGAATTAGCAGTCTGGGGCTGAATGAATTGCATTCTTTAACCCTCCAGGCAACCAGCTTGAGTCCTCCAAGACTGAGATTTTATTTGCATATTAATATTCTTTTTACTCTCATTACTATTGTTTTTGTACAGTTATGTATCTGTATGACAAATAAACTCATTAATGAAGATCCTTGCTGCTGTTACTACACCAAGGCATTTTACCAGGTATCTGGACCCACTAGAGGTCATACAGAGACAGATGAGACCAAACACACCCGTGCTTTCAGAAAGTTTGAGAAAGGCTATTGTAGCACCTTCCTTCACTGTTATCTTCTTTCCTTTCATCTCCCAATTTTATTCTGTCTTCTTATCTTCACAGCATTTCTATTCCATTAACTCTATTGTTTTTTATCTTCTTTTTATTCCTTCTTTTCTTTACTTATGCCTCTCTTTCTCTTATCAGCTCTGGTTTTATAATAGTCACAGTTGAGAAATGTCACATAACCAATAACTTCACTCCATTCATCTGTGTAACTCCTTTTCTATAAGGACCATTCTTGGATAACCAAAGCATCATACTTGTTTAGTTATAAAATAAAGCACAGAAAAAATTATGTGTGAACTTTTATTTTTTATCACAGCTCTTGGAATTCAGCTCCAGGTTGTGCAGGATGGGATTCATCAGTGGCTGCAAATTCTCCAGTCCCTGTGTCTACACCCTGCCTCCCTGCTCTCTCCTACTTTTGCTGGTTCTTAGCCCTTCTCTTTCACCTCCTTTATATGATTTTCCCCTGCAGATCAACATCTCCATTATTCAGATCTTTCTCTCTTCTGCTGCCTTCTACTTCCTGTTTAAAATTCCAACCTCCTCCCGGTTTCTCTGCATCCTTGTCCTGTTCTAGCCCTGCAAGCTTCCTTGCTACTTCCGTCTCATGCATGGCCTGGGCACCACTGAAGGGGGATTTGTGCTCTGCAGTCTGTGTTCACCTCAGCATAAAGTCACACTCAAGAACAGACAGGTGCACTCAGGAGGGCTGGAAGCTGAGCAAAGGGCTCAACTTCCATCGTCTTTCTTTCCCCTTGGCAGAGCTTCCCCTCTTGAATGAGGGAAGTGAGGGAAAAATCACAGTTCAAAACAGCCCTGGGTCTTGCAGAGTCTCTCCAAGGCTCTGCTGCAGAGCTCGCTTTTCCCTTGTGAAAGGCATAGATGATGCTGAAGAGAAAGTCCTGCTCTGTCCCTGCAGACCCAGGTAGGAACATTTCACTGCAGACAGGCTCTCTGAGCTCTTAGCAAGTTTTGATTGTATCTGTGTACAGAGAGATTTTTCAAAGCCTATAACCAAAAGTGGAAGAAATTTCCTGGGAGCTGTAAGATGCATATCACTGCCATATGCATAAGAGAGCAAGGGAAGAAAAACGGAAGCAGCTCTGCTGAATTTCAAGTGTCATCTTAAAAGGACCTCCCTACGAAATGGTTGTTAGGGCAGATTTCAAATGGGCAAACCAAGTATATTTTCTCCTTGTTCTCTGAAGGAGCCAGGCTATCTTTTTCCCTGTTTTCCAAAAATATTCACCTTTTCTCCCCACTTGTCTGGGGTTAGCTGAGATTTAGAAAAAGGTGCATGTGGGGATGGTGGTATATCTGACTACCACTGCACCTCCATGTGCTTTATAAGATAAAGTTTGGCCAGTGAGCAGCATTCTTCAAAGACTGCAGATGAAACACTATAAGACTAAAGATAACTTCCTACCAACAACACCTGAAGGTAAAATGATCAATTTTGTCGAAAGTGACACCAGGAAATTTCCTGACTGCCCTTCAGTCATCAAAAAGACCTCAGGAATTGTCGATGGTAGGAACTTTGAGATTGCTGCAAAAAAGGATTGTTTGAGCCATAATCAGAGAAGTAGGGAAACTCATCCTACTCTCATCTCAGTGGCTAATTTTTATGTGATGTGATGTGATGCATTTCCTTACTGCTGAATGATGAGGTTACCTTCATGCAACCATGCTTAGAAAAAAAGAGGCTAATCAGTTGCACAATGCATTGAACAGGAGCATGGAGAATTAAAATTCCGTGCAATCTCTGTGCAATCTCTCTTCAAAGTACCAGGAAAGGTTTAAAAAAAGAGCTATCCCTCTGGAATGGGAATAGGGAACAGCACTCCACAATTCCTCTACCTCTGTACACAGGCATTATTCCCTCAGAAGCATGATTTCTCCATGTGATAGGAGTAGGAATATTTTCAGTCATGAAGGAATACAGAAAGTTAAATGTTCTTAAAACAGAATCCAAGATACACTGACTTGTATGTAGCTTCCATCTCTAAACTGACTGTGTCCTCCCATTTGGTAATGCAGGATCTTCAGTGCCAATCACATTTCTCTGATGCTGATGGGAGAATATGGAGAAGATTGGGAATGGTAATGATGGTGGTGTTCGCATTCACTTTCCTCCCAGAAAAACTGTCTTTGAAATGGAGCTATTAATGCTCATTGAGACATTTGAGATGCAGCAAACACAAAAAAAAAAAAAAAAAAAAAAAAAAAAGATTTTAGCTCAGTAAATGATTTTAGTCCATGGTTAGATCTGTCTGTGTTAGTAAATAAAGCACTGTAGCTTCATGAGAGCACTTACGTGATCTGAATTTAGCTTTCACTTGAGCAAATGCAGTTAGAATCAGTTACAAAAATATTGTCGGCACAAAACCACTATCAATTTTCCACAGAAAATATGATGATTGTATCAACGTGGAAAGCCAGTGTTCCAAAGCTATTTTAGTAAAATGCTCACAAATGTGTTTGGGGTATGAAAAATATGTTAATTAGGTAAATTCAGGAGATTTTACTTTGATTTTGAAATTTCATTTTTTTTATCAAAGTAATTTTTAAATGCAGTTTTTAAATGTTTTATTTCAGATAAGTAAATATTTCATAAGCAATGAAATATTTTTAGTTTTTTTAGTTTTAGGTTTTGTAGTAGCACTTCTAATTAGTTTTGTCAGAAGAGCATTTTGGTAAATATTTAATCAGCTCCTAATAAAATTAGCAAGAAACTTTTATTCTCTCCCACTAATAGTACATTAGCTTCAGGAAATAATTTAATTATAAGGCATCTTAAGTAAAATGTGAAATAAATGTAGATTGTACTTATAACCTATTTGTGCTACAGGCTCAGGGACATACATCTAGTGTGGAGAGCTATGGAAAACAATCTTTATCCTCAGCAGAAAGGTATGTAGGAATACCTGTGTGATCTCAGAAATTGTTGTATTTACACCAAACAGGAAAAAAAAATCACAGCCCAAAAACTTTTCTGTAAATTTGATGAAATTACCTGATTTTCAGCCACAGGCAATCAAACCTATTCTGATCATTATCACTATTTCCAGAGCTCCATCTTATTTTGAAGTATGATATTAGGAGACAGGAACATGCTCAGAAATGGTTCTTGTCGGAGAAACTGATGTTGAGTGATCTATCCCAAGCCTTCAGCCCTCAGCTGGTCCCTCCCAAGGTGAAACCCCTTTTGCTCTGTGTCCCTATGGGTACCAGGCACATCTGCTTCATCAGCAGTGTGGTCAGGGAGGAGCCTCACATCTCATCATCTTGTTACTTTGCTCACAGGGCTCCTGACCATTCCTTTGAAGCCAAACAACTGCACATTTCGGACATATCCCTCCTGCCAAGACTGATATCAGCACTCTCCTTTTGCCCTTTAAAAAATAGGGGGACTACTTACCAAGACCATTGCCTGAGACGGCCACAGATTTAAGCATTATAAAAGCACAGCTGCTTTGCTTCATAGCAGGAGCAACAGGCCTCCACGATCTCGTAGCATTGTCCTCTCTGATCAGAGTGAGTTGATAAACACAGAGAAAATTTCAAAAGCGATTACCTCAGGGTGGTGAAGGAGACACGAACAAGAGTAGGAGAGTTTGTTTTTCTGGCTGTGATAGTTATTATAAATAGATGGAATCTGTGTTAGAGAGGGGATGATCTCTGCAAAATGTTGAAAAAACAGAAAGTGACATGATTTTGATTTCTTCAATTTTAACAGCATTTTTCTCTTCATTTGTTTTATATTCTCATGATTACCAGACCCACTTGGAGCTGAGTCATTTTAATGAGGTTGTGAATTACTGTTTTCTACACTTCTGTCTCCACCTAAGTCACTAAATTAGAGCAGCACATTCTCACAGATGTGAATGGAAGAAGAAAAAAGGGAGATATGGATAAGTAAGGAAAATTGCTGTTATACCAAAACCCCAAAAAATATGATAGCATTGCTTAATGCCAAGTGTGAAACAGTTCACACATATTTTCAACATCTAATAAGAAAACTCAGTATTCACAGGATCATGGCATTTCTTCACTGTATTTCTTACCAGGATTGGGTAGGATGGATTTCTTGGTTCAGAAAGAAATTAATATATTTGGCAAATGAATGGTTGAGAGCTGTGATGATCCCAGCAGTAAGCAGGGATCTTCTGCTATGTCTGTTCTGGCACAGTTTTTTGGGCAGGGAGTTATTGCTGTAGTGAAGCAACTGTGTCTTTTTCTGCAGCCAACAAGTTCTGCTGTCTAGTGGGTCAGGGAGAGTAAAGCTGCCTCTTTGTGTTACCTGTTCAGTGTTTCCCTGGGGTGTATTCTCAGTAGAGCATCTTGTTTTATTCCCTAAATCACAGCAGGCATTTGAACATTATCCACCTCTGCATTGCACCAAGAGAGAACTTCCTACACATGCACATCCCCAAATGTATCTACACGAGACGTATAAACCAGGTCATAACCAGGGCACAAACTCCAACTCGTGCTACAGCGAGCAGTATCTTGTTCCTCAAAAGAGGGCAATGCCCCTCGCTTTCTATGGTGAGACTTTTATAATAGGGAAAGAAAAATTACTTTACAACCCATCCTTCAACCAGCTTATGCCTCATGCTGAAACTGGACTGATTGTACTACTCTCAGAAGTAGAATTTTTGTGGGTTTTTTAATAATGCAGTCTTCTAAAAAATTTCCCTCCACTTTAATCTTTTGGCCTATGCAGGGAAATCTCCTAAAATCCAAGTGTGATATGTTGTGTGGTCATAACAGTGTAATAAATGACATCTTAGAAAATGGACATGATGGTTAGATAGCTCTTTACCATGAAGAGTAATTTTACTTCCACTCAGATGGTTCTCTTAATTTTATGCAAAGCCAGATTTGTCTAATACAAATTAGCCATTTAAATGAACTGACTCTTGAAACCTTGTAATTATTCTGAAAACAAAATTTCCACTTGTTTTCTAGTTTTGAACTAAATATTTTCTGATTCAGTCCCATATAAATAATCATAGACATGTCCTTGTCTCAAAACTAATGCTTGCTGGAAGTACCTCTTGAAACCCAGAGTGATGGCAGTATAAAGAATAGATGAAATGGTTCAGATTCCATTTAAATTGCAGGCTGGAAATGTGCTTCTAAGCCACAAATACATATGGATCTGTCTGCCTTGGTGTTTTAGACAAATACACTTTGTTTTGATTCAGAACAACAATACCATTTAGTTGGCATTTAGATTTATGATCAAGAAGTATTATAGTGCAGTACATTTATTTTACCCCACGTCTACTTTCTTATTAAGTGTCTCTCTACACCACTAGAATTAGAATCAATTCACTGATTTTGTTTTATTTGTTTTGTTTTATTTGGTGCTTTGCTTGCTCATATCTAGTGTCTGGAAAACAGAGCAAGAGTGAGTAATTGCTGGACTCTCCCATCCAGGGCCGAGACCTACTGCTGTACACATTTCTCAGTCTGAAGCACTAATCCTCTTGGGTTTTCGTGAGGCAGGAGCTCCACCACATAAATCCCACCATGTGCATTCCCTGTCAACTGGCAAGAGCTGTGCTCAGCTTTTAACAAAAGGACCTCTATTTTTGTTGAGTACGGTGAAGGGTAAATTGAAATACAGATGTAAAACACCATCCTGGCAGGCCCTCTGCCTCGGGTGCTTTTAGTAGTTAAGCAGCAGTGTGCTGTGTTTTGGATTTAACAGTCCTCCATATAAGTTTACTCACCCCTAAGATAACTGTATTTTCTTTCTATTCTGAGGGATATTGGTTTGGTTATGTGCAGATTTCTAATGCGTCTCACATGACTTCAGTACAAGACTATTCCCAAGCACTGAGATTTTCCAGGGCAAAGAAGTGAGGCTTGTCAAGTGTCATCACGTTACATGTGGTACACACTCTGGTGAGAGACCCATAATTCCTATGCTCAGCTGCAGAAAAGTGTTTTTAAGCAATAAATGTTTGCTTTCAAAATTTAGTATGAAAAATATTGGATGAGGAATTTTTGGTAAAATATAAATGAGGGTTCTTGCATGCAGTTGCTACCAGCTGCAAAAATATTTGTCTAATATGACACTTCCCTCTGTGGGAGACTGTGTTAGAAGTTATCTACAATAAAATGATGTTATGCTGCAATATTCATGTCTACAAAGCTTGAATATGTCCCCTGCTGAGGCTACAAGTTTTACTTTATCCTTGTTAGAGTATGACAAGTTGGAGCATGGCTGGTCAGCTGCCAGGGGTGTTTTACAAACCAGGTTAAACATGCCTGTGGTCCCACGGCAGCCTCAGACCTCAGCAGGTTTGCAGAGAAACTCAATCCTTTATTCTGCTCCTGTGAAAAAAAAAATAATCACTCCTAAGCTGACTAATTTTCCAGTTTGAAAGAGAACAAAAGTTTCCTAATTTCTGAGTCAACTGCCCTTGTCCTTATGGGGGACTTCAGCTTGCCAGAAATTAACTGGGAGCATCACAAAGCAGTTACAACCCAGGCCAGAATATTCCTAAAAATCTGGATGACAACTTTATGGAACAGGTTCTAAGGGAGTTGACTGAGAAAGATGCCCTCCTTGATCTGCTGCTTGTCAGCAGAGTGGATCTTGTGAACAAAATGGTCTTGGCCACAGAGACCATGAGGTGCTCGAGTTTAAAATCTCTGTTGACAGGATGAAAAGTACCAGCAAAACCTCAGCTCTGGACATGAGGAGATCAGGATTCAGACTTGCTTAGGGAATTAGTAAGGAAGAAGGTCCCTTGGGAAACTGTTTCTGTAGGTGTTGGGGTCCATCAGTGCTGAAGTTGTGTCATGGGAGGTTTAGGTTGGATATTAGAAAAGGGTTCTTCATCCAGAGGGCGGTTGGGCACTGGAACAGGCTCCCCAGGGAAGTGGTCACAGCACCAAGCCTGATACAGTTGAAGAAACATTTGGACAATATCCTCAGGCCCATGGTGTGACTCTTGGGGATGGTCCTGTGCTGTGATTCTGTGATTCTGTGGTTAGTTTGTATTGCAGTGGGAGGAATCTGTCCTTTGTGTCCTGTTTCAAACCATTTATCTCATCACTTTGTGGAAGGGTTTGCCCTCCTTTCCCACAGATACGTGTAACTAAGATCTAAGGCACTGTAAGATTAAGTGGCAGTATGTATATTTTTTGATTACTATTTTTTATGCCCACACATAAAGAAGTACCGAAACAACAGTAATTATACTAGGTTCTGTTCCTGTAGCAGCCAAATTACAACACTACCTATCTATATCTGTATTTCCAACCTAGTTGATTCTGTGATCTATCTATATCATCTATATCTATCTATAGAAATCTAATATTTATATATATATATATTTCAGTGTGTTTATACATATACATACAGCGAGCGATGGTCTATGCCCTGATGATATAGAACACATAGTGAGATTCTGGGAGGCATGTGTCAGTAAGAGGATAAAAATCACTATCTCTACTTTTCAGCCTTCATGACCCCAGCTCAGGAGAAGAGGTATATGGGTCCTTAAGCCTATCTTAGTGCATGAAGACACATAAATTCATCCTTAGATTTTAAGGAGCTGATTAAGCCTCACTGAGAATGTTACTCATGCTTGCTTAAATGATTAAATAGTTTTATAAATTAAGTTCTGAATTGCTAGCCACAGCCATCTGTGAATTTGGGTTCAGACAAGGTACAGGTTAACTACAGGCATATGCATGTAGCCCTCCAGCCATTCGTCCTCTCTATCCTGGTCTTTCCCATGACATTAAATATGGGAATAGTCAATAACTGCCCAGTGCTTGTTTACTTTTCTGTGTGCATGACTGCACCCCTTGATGTGAGTATTGAATTTACATTTTTCACACAGTTAGGGGCTGTCTGTTGAGCCAGCTCTTAGGTTTGCTACAATACATTTGTGTTAGCATTTCATTACCAGCTGACAATTAGCACCTTTTCATTTACATAGTAACAAGATATAGCTGGATGCTATTACAGAATTTCTTCAAGGGTGAAAAAAATAGTTAATAGTTAATAGTCTTTTCCTTCATCAGTTGCCTGTTTGGACTGCTGGATCTCTGAGGGCACAATAAGCTTTAATGGTCCTAATCAGTCTCACATGGGATCTCTCCCCATACCCTCTTCACGGGCTCTATGTAAGCTCAGCCCTAGACCTTTAGCCCCTGCCCAAATCATACTGGGGACAATCCTGGTCTCTGGCACAGCCATGTCTGTTTCTGACCATTGACTCCCTTGAGCCAAGCCCCAGCTTGCAAACTGACTTCCTGGGTTAGCCTTGGATCTACCTCATCCCCAAGCACTTCCCTAGCAGTCTGTGCTCTTGATTGGACCCAGCAACCACCTGGGCCTGCCCAGAGCACATAGCATTGAAAATTGATTGCCATATATCACCTACCACAAGCAAAAATGTGACTCATTTACCCAGAATGGACAAGACGTGGGGGAAAGAGGATTTCAGGGAACACAACCAGGGGACTAGGCAGAAGAAATCGCCAGTGCCAGTTCTCCCAGCATGATCTCATGCTCCCACCTTCTGTCATGCTGGAAGGGAAGATCTGTCTGCTATAATTCCTTTGGAAAAACGGTAATACCAGTTTGTTTTTTCACTTTCTATGTCTATTCTGAGTATCAAGGTTAGCTTTAGCACAAAAGTACTCTGCCTATACTGGAGACTATTTTAAGGATTTTTTTTTTCTTTTATGACTACTTAAATTTCAAAGTTTCCCCTCATCTTCAGATAGGAACACAAACACATGCTCTACTCGCTGCAGTATGGTGCTACACCTTTCATTTTGCTCACTGTATTGTTAATAAGGAAAGACATTAGCAGTCAACATTGACTCTTACTGTCCTTCAGCTAAGAGCTCATCCTGTGAAATGCTGAGATTCATGGATGTCAGCAGCTCCAGAGAGAATCCATCACCAGTGATAACTGCTCATAGTGCTTGATAAGTATTAGTCTCTGCTAGATCAGGCTCCTAGAGAATATCCAGTTCTTCAGCAGATAGAAAAAAACAAGGAGGCTGTTGCAGATGGTGGAAAGAGAATCTGTGAAAAGCATCTGCAAATGATCTTTGAAAAAAAGCTTTTCTAGTTAATTACATATATGCACTGTTTCAGCTGTATATTTCTATTCTTCCCTTGGCTATACAAAAATTCTAAGAATAACCGCTGACTGTCCTGCAGCTATCTGGGGGAAATTAGGCTTATAAATCCTGAACAGATGCACATTATTTTGATAGGTAGCACCTTCATCTGCCAAATAGGTCTGTTTTCCTAATTAATTTTATCCTTTCTGGATTTTTAAAAAAAAATTATGAAAGGAAAGTTTCATAGAAGTAGCTCAGTCTGACCTGGGCATGGGCAGACACCAAGCAAGATTTCTACCTATCACCTTTGATGTCATTACAAACTTTTTTCACTCTCACCTGTGTTATTGCTGCACTGGCTTCTAGAACTACTCATATAATGAAAGTTCCCCAAGAGATGCATATTAAGCCAGGCGCATTTAAATTAATAAGCAGGGAGAACTAGCAAGGCTGAATAGTCCCTACATGGATTTAAAAGTGTTTCTGTCTTCAGCTTGCATTGTACAAAGGCTGGAGACAGTGTCTTTTTCCTATTCTGTAGGCAGCACTGGGGTCATCCCCTTTGTTGGAGAGTTTATGCTGGAAAGGTCTCACTTTTCACAAAAGGAAAGCTCCTCAACTTCTTGTGTACAGAATTGGACCCTGCAAACACCATAGAGCTCACTTAGCATAGCTTTTTAGTGACAATGAGTAGAATAAATATCTTCTGTCAGATTGAAGTTAAAGAAATTCTGGCCGTACTTACTCTGGAAATAAATTTAGACTGGGTGTTTCAAGCAGGACTTTGGTGATTCTCCAAGAGTTCAAGACAATGCAAAAGATCTAGGTTATTAAGGGAAAAAAAAAAAAAAAAGCAAAAGCAAAGCAATGAAATGCTTCTGCTATCCCAGAAACATACTAAATAACACTGCAAACAGCCACATCCTTTCACTCTGCTAAGTGCTTTATGTACTGTGTATTCCCCAAGCAATATTATAAGGGTATAAAAATGTTTTCTAAAGTTATGTCAACAAGCAATATAGTTTTAGAGGGCACTACACAGCCCAAGAGGGGGAAAGAAATTACAGTACCTTATTTTAAAATTAAAGGTAATCAGATCAACAGATATGAAACCTATCTGTTTGCAGTTTTCATTATATTGTTAGCACTTAACAGGAGGAAAAAGGAAGGAAGAGAGAAGATAAATGCAGAGTGTATTAGTGTTAGGGAAAATGGCGTGTGTGCTGAAGGAATGAAATCACTCTGTAGAAAAATATAAAACACTATTTGATATTCACATGAAAATATAAATATAATGAATTTCAAAGCAGTGCACAAGCGGGACATTTGTTAGAAAAACTGAGGTCTCGGGAAATTAGGATATTTCATTTCAAATCCAATACAGAGAATAAGTCAGTACATGAATTGCAGTACAGCAAAAGTGTCAATCACATCACACTGTAGAACAAAATTAAGTTAATGGGAGATGTTCTGAGTTTGGTGGAACCAAACTTTGGTCCTCTGTACTTATCTACTTACATCAAAACAAGTCTTAACACTTAAGTCTTATTTCTGTTATCTGAAAGTTAGAATGTATAAACAAAGTAAAGCAGTATCCTGTCTCACTTTAATGATCACCAGAAGGGCAGCACTGTATCTTATTCACAAATTTCTATTAACCATATCCTGTCCTATCAAGTATATTTTGCCTTTCTTGATGATGTTATACATAGGCTGAATATTCAAAGCAGAACATCTGAGGTCTACTTCTGAATTCTTACTCAAATGTATATATGAAGGCTTATATTTAGCTCCTTAAATATCAGGATGGGAAGTTACTATTAAAGACTAACATTTACAAACTTTTTCCCACCCTAACAAGCTGATGTTTGAACTTGTCTAATAAGCAGTGAATACTGTTTATTAGAAAATACTCACTGATGAAAATACTCACTATTTTCATCAGGTTTAGGGTAGTGTAATTTTCTACCAATCAAGGTGCTCTTAATCCCTCCTTTATTATACCACGGATTACCACTGAAGCAGTTCATGAGTGATGCCATAGGATTAATGCTAAAAGCAGACTCTAGTACTGTTGTGTTTGGCATTATGAGGACAAGCTGTACTCAGAGAGGACAAATCTGTACTGCTGGGAATGCAGTAGCTCCATAGGATGGAGCAACTGATAAATTGCCTGTCTGGATTTTTTGTCCTTTGGCCTCAGTACCATGGGTGAACACAAACCAAATTGGATGAGAGGACAGGATGTGTAGAACAAACAAACAAACCACCTACCCAGCAAAGTTAGCACATGCTCAAGTCATCAAGCTTGGTATTTGGAGATTAATCAAAAAAAAATACACAGCCCTTAAAACCACAGGACAGAGAGAAATGAAGCTTTTCAAAGTCTGTCCAGTATTTAGCATTCAACGAGTTGTTTGCTTGAAAACTCTGCCAAAGATATGGGAGCATTAAAGGGAGCAGTATGTTGTTCTTTCAAGAACAAATTCAGTATCTGATCTTGTGGCAAAAGTAGAAAGGCACAAAGAATCCACTAATGGACTGTTTAGCCTGGCATTTTTCAACTGTTCAGGGGTGATAGCATCACTGAAAACTGAATGTATAAGTACAAAAATGGGGAGAGTACAGTACAGAAGTACAATAACAAGTGTTTCACAGAAAGGCAGTGAAAGTATGATACACAGGAAGAGCTATTCTGGCTATGGAGGGAGATGAACACTCATTAAAGAGCTGTGTATTAACACATGTGAGCACTCCTCAAACACCCCAGTGAAAAAGCAGAAGTATACGAATATTTAAAAGTTTGGTCGAAAGCTGAATATCTAATTCATCTTGCCATCAGTGAAGCTTCACAATTCTTTTGAGAAAAAATGTAAAAGGTGACTGTGAGACACTGGATTATTGTATTAATTATTGTCTTGGACCAATTCAAGTGTGTGTGTGTGTGGGAGGTGGGGAAAGGGTGCCAAACTCTCCATTTTCTATACTTCTATAGCTGGCCCTACACTGAATCTAGGAATGGTATCTATATTTCTTCTTTTTCTCTCTCTTTCTTTACTTCTTCTTCTCATTTTAATCCCCCTTCTTAATATTTTGAGTAAGAGGACTAAATGGGTTGGATTTTGCTAGGTTGTATGTGTTAGCATACACTAAGTCAGCACTTTGTGGAGTGCTTTATATTAGTTGTATGTTACCCTTTAAACTTTTGTCAAGTTCTATTATTTCCTAAAGTTTACCAGTAAAGGTATCCTCTGAGAAAATGTGTGCAGTTTTCTCCTATGCACTCTCTCTTTGGGTGTTAAAAGAACCAAGGGCTCTTCTAAAAATTACGGGGGGGAGGGGGGTTTGGAGCCTTGTGTATTCTTAAAGTAAAACTCCTTTGTTGAGCTCATAGCTTTGAGACTTGGGGTCCTACAGTAAATCTGTGACACAGCAACATAAGTAAGGCAGGTGGCATGGCACTGACAGTGGGGACAACTTTTAGATGAGCTTTACAGCATAGATTTCTCCCATGGTGAATTAGACATGGAAGCTACAGGACCAAGAAATACTACTCTGAAAGAGGTGGTGGACTTTTCTTCAAGGCAAGTAATTAGAATAATTGAATTATAGAATGACTTGGGTTAGAAGAGGACCTTAATGAACATCTTCTACCAACCCACCTGCCATGGGCAGGGACACCTTTCACTAGATCAGGCTGTGCAGAGCCCTGTTCAACCAGATCTTGAAGACTGCCAGGGATAGGACATCTACAGCTTCTCTGGGCAACCTGTTCCATTGCCTCACTACCATCAAATTAAAGGATTTTTTTTCCTTCAATTTAATCTCAGCCTATTCTGTTTCAGTTTGAAGCCATTTCTCCTTGTCCTGTCACTACATGCCCTTGTAAAAAGTCTCTGTCCATCTTTCTTTTATGTTCCCTTCAGGTACTGCTTGAAGTGCAGAAGATCAGAAAAAAACCCGCATACATAGGCAGTGCCAAGTTCATGAGGTTATCAGGAACTTCATCAGCTAGCAGTAGGGGGGGGAAGACAAGAGACAGGGAAACTTAAAGTCCCATCCCTGAAGAGTGGCTGAAGCAAAAAGGAGTATTTGAAAAAAGACTCCCCAATAATATAGAATAAGCACAGAGAAAAGAGAAGAGCACAGATGCAGGGCATGTCTTCTCTCAGAACTAAGTTACAGGGACATGGTCAGAAAAAAAAAACAAACAAAAACAAAGACTTTATTATACTGCCCTCTATGACTTTTAAATGGATAGGGATGACTCAATGTCTGCTCTGGTAAAATACGTGTAACACCTTGCATGTACTTCCAATAAGAAATGTCAAATAATTCCAGTTGTCTCCCACCTCAGGTCCACCCTTCCTCATCACTTTTGTAGCCTCTCTGTTCTTTCAGGATTGCTAGCTTTTTCATCATGCTGCATTTAGCTCTTTTTCCACCTCCACGTGCTAACTTCTGAACTTGTTTTGAATAGCAAAACTTTCTCAAGTGAACAGGCTCCTGTTGCCAGTATATACTAGCTCTACTCCACACCAGTAGGTTGTTCTTTTTTCACTGGAGCCATTCCAGATCTTTATTCCTTCAGAGGAGTTGCAGGAAGGTTGCTTGATGGAGCTGGAAAAAGATTGTGTATTTGCATTTTTCCCTCCGAACTGTTCTTTCTTTCAAGTTGCTTCTTTTCCACTAGGTGCCACTGAAGGCTAGGGGAGCAAATAAACCTCATGAAGAGCATCTGCCTTGCCTGAAATCCAGAGCTCCTGGGTTTGCCGGTAACTTGGAAGTGGAGTTTTTAAGGTGACTTAAAGCTTATGGAACTTGAATTCCTATTTATAACCTGTAGTGTTGAGGGTTGTACCTTTCTGTGCTAATCCCTGGAAGACACAGTTTTGGGAAGCACATAATAAATACATCAAAATTCCGTATGGGAATTTGACAGTGGCATCATGGTGACTATCCCTTTGTGTGGTTGTGGAGACTGCTGCTCAGGCTCTGACCAGCTGGGCACGACTCATAATTGCCTGTAGATGGCTTACAGGAGATGGCTTAGGGTCATGGAGCACTAGAAGGGATAAAAGTACCTCTGGCTCTTCCTTATCCCTGATCCATCACTTGCTGTAAGAGCCATGCCTGAAACATTTTAAGTTGTCAGCAGTTTTGTCTTGCACTGCAGAACAGAGAGTGACTGTGATGTGAACATTTACTAGAAATTTTTATATCAATGCATAATCTTTTAAGGCATCACTGATGATGATGTAGTTTTACATGATGAGTGAAACTCAAGTGTTATAAGAAATCTATTTTTAAATGATAGCAGTATAAAAACACTGACATTGATTCAGATTTCGTTCAAAAGAGTATGTTTTTCAAGTCTGACAGCTCCAGAAAGGCCCAACAAACTGTTGTTTCAAATTCCCTCACTCTTAAAGAAAATTCTATCACATTCAGAGTACTCAAAACCAAGCTTTCTAGCAATCTGAAGTTATGCAGTAAGAGGGGTATAGAGGTCTGTAAAACCAGAACATAATCTAAAGTTTGCAGTAGCATAATTATTAAGAAATTCCCTTCAAAAATCACTTTTCTTGCAAATGTGATGAGAATAAAGGAAGTTACCTGTATTTTCTCACTTGCCTCATTTACACTGTTTATGGCTCACTGTGGGTCAGTAGATGCACTCAGAGGTAACAGGCAGAATGAACCAAAGAAATAAAAGAATTTAGCAACATCCTTCCCCACCTTCCCATCATCCTCTAGTTACAAATTGACCAGCCAAGCTCAATCACCTGTTTCAAATCCTCTGTGGAAGTGGAGTCTGAGTAAAAAGGCATTCGTAACAGTCTGTCCAAAACAGCTCTGTCCACTTTGATTGAGATCAAACTGCCTGAGGAAAGCCTGGAAATGGAAGTGCAATTACTCTTCTGAGAACCTAAGGTCTCCCATGTGTTTGACTTCTATAGAGGTGTTATTGTTCTCTGAGGAGGAGTCATGCAACATTCATAGAAGTAATGCCACAAATATGACTTTACTGGCAATTCTGAAATTTTAAGGAAAGGTTAAAACGGAGAAGAAAGCCACACAGTCCCAAGATGGTTCAGGGGATACAGTGCTGGAGAAAGGATTATGGTACTTAGTTTTCATTCTTGCCCAGTTGAATTACCTTTGAGAAATCACTGTGCCTCTCTATTCCTCAGATTCTCTCTGTATGATGTGGCTGCTCATAATTTTTTTCTACCTTTATTCAGCATTTTGTGGCACACAGGTGAAAAGTGCTCTCTGACAACTATGACATTCAATGTTGTCACAGTCATTCTAATCTAATCTAGTCTAACATTTGCCAAAGAAGTTTGTGTATCTAAGAACTTGATCATTTTATTCCTTATTTAATCAGACAGTTACCTGAAAATGTTGACTTTCTCATGATAATTAAAACCCCCAACCAACAAAATATAAAGGAAGTGCAATACTTTCAACACTAGATTCTTTTGTATTTTCACTGCGCAGCACCAAAAAATTTTTTTCCCTTTCCTCTCACCAGATTCCTCAGTAATTCCTATGCAGGGGCTCTTCCTTACAGCTGCCTTCATTTCCCCATGTCCTTTAACGTATTACCACCATTTTCAGGGAAGTTAATGTGTTCATTGAACAGAGTGCCAAGTGCTATATTCTATCTGCTTGCTGAATACCTACTCTGTTGATAGGTGAGTTCTCAGTTGTGTAAAAGTCGTAGTGGGACAAACAGGAATCAAAGTTTCTCACGTATGGTACCTCAGCTCCCGCAATGCTTCCTGCGGGAATCAGTTCTTCCTATGTACCGTTTTAAATGTGCTGTTACTTCACATTTGAAGATGAAAAAATTGGCATAAGGCAACAGTGATGGACTGTATCATTTGTGATAGAGCTGTGTTTGGATGAAACAAGGATGTATAGATTTATTTTGTCTGACACTGTACTCGACAGCTTGCCCTCTCGGTCTCTGTGAGCTGTCAGCTCTTCCCATCCATCAACCTGAACAGCATTCTGTTCCAGCAGTGTTATTATCTGTCTTATCTTCCTTTCTGTTGCACCTGGCAGAGGAATGATGCCTTTAGATGGATTTTCATTTACCTCTATTGTTTTTCTTCCTATCCCTTTTAAATAAATATCCTATTGAGTGCAAACTTGGAAGGATTTCAGAGCAAATTTCACTAAGAGAGATAAACAAAATTCTTTAATATTTATTCTCTTCAAACATTAGTGGGTTTGTGCTTTGTATCAGTGTCATTGTGTTGAAGCAGTGACAAATGTATAGTGTGGAGCAAATTTAGAGTAACTTGGTTAGTCCATACTGTCTTGCAGACAATATTCTGCTACAATTAAAAGGAGCTGTGCAGAATGAAGTTCAGAAACTCTGTGTAGCCATAAAGAGTTTATAGAGACTTGCAAGTGTGTGGAGGAAAAGTTCTCAGCTATGCTGTCAGTAACAAAATGGATTTGTTTTCTATTCTGGAAGCAGTGGGATCCTTTCCCTGTGTTTCCCCTCTGAAAAGGTTAGCGAGACCAGAGCAGTGGTCCCTGAATATATGGTAAGAGACTTTCCATACACAGGAACTGAAGATAACAAAATTAGGCTCCTTTCAAACACCTCCTTGTAACCAGGGAACAGGCCACTGTCAGAGGCACTCATCAGCAGAGATGATGTTGTGAAGAATTTACACAGCTCAGGAGTCTGTGAGTGAATGCCCTATTACAGACGTGACCCATAGGGAAAATGTTCTGGGCACCGCAGGGAGGCCAGGAAGTTCCTGTTGCTCAGCACACTGATAGCTTTGTACTGTATTTGTTCTAATCCTACCCCAGGACCCACAGCCCAAACAGCAAGTTTGTAGACCTTGGGTGCTACAGCACCTTTGGCATGGCTGGGAATGGCTGCAGCCCAGAGCAGTCTCTTTTATGAATAAAAGTCCCTTTTATTCATTGTTGGCTGGGTTTGGTGTCAGGACTCAAAAGGGTTTTTACTTTCTGTGGCATAGATTGTAAGAAGTAAGATTTCCCCAAGAGATCTCTACTTTTCTAACTTCAGCTTCCCCCCTGGCAAGAAGGAAGTGTGTATCATTTGTTTTCTCTATAAACACAAAATGAAGCACTTCTATAGCAGCTCAGGTTTCTGGGGATTTCTGCATCATTTTTCTGCCTTTTCATTGCTTTCCAGACAAACTACAAGGACAGAGACAGAATGCAGCAGATATCATCAGTATTTTGTAAGGCCATTTGACACTGCTTCGGATCTTGCTTCCAGAGGGCTCCTTGCAGCAACTCAGTGGCTTACAAGTAAAAAGGGGACATGGGCTCTTTTATCTATTCAGATCACTCGGAGCTACCACACATCCCTTTAATGTTTAATCAATGAACTCTATTGCTTTGTTATATATAAGGCAAAAAGCAAATATTGGAATTGATTAGGTGAAGCACTTAGCTGAAACTGAAAGCTGTCTACTGTGGAGACTTGCCAAGGAATAGAGCTGATTTTCAGAAGACCAAACAAACATTTTTTTTTTTTTTTTTTTTTTTTTTTTCCCCCAGCCCTGGTAATTTCAAATTAATGTTTTTATCAGTATGTGCAATTTCTAATCTTACTGTCGTGGGTTTATTCAGGGCCAATTTTCTCTCACCCCCCCATACAATTGCTATAAGTTGAGAGAAGGTTTATGCAGACAAAAGAGATCTGATGTGGGGAGAATAATATTAAGATTTATTACTAGCAAGATAAAAACTAAAGAACTATATATACAACAATTCTAACTGGGCAAAAGTGCTATGTATTTACAGAAATACCCCTCCCCCTTTGTATCAGTTCAGGAGGAGAAGCAGTCTCTTTTCCATTTCCAGAGCTACAGGTCTTTTAAGTAATTTTGCAACACTTGAAAGTTCTTCTTCCATTATCTCTAGGACGACAGCTCCGATTCGTCGCAGCTGGAACTGTCTCTCTCTCTATCTCTCTCCCTCCGGTGTCGACCTCAGGGCTGGACCTACCCCCCTCCTGGGCTAAGACCAGAGGCTGGGGGGTTACCCAGGCCCTGTGGGGTCTTCCATGGACTGCAAGGGGATACTCGCCTCACCATGGTCTTCAACCACAGTTACAGGGGATAATGGCTTTTGAGTCCACCTCTATTTCTTGTGGAGTCTCTCCTCATGAGAGACAGTCCTTGATGAACCTCTCTAGCGTGAATCCACCTTTAGGCAACAGTTCTTCTATTCTCTGATGTCCCTTAGGGTCACAAATTCAGCTGCACCAGCCTGGATCCCTCACTGGGATCATAAGTCCTACCCGGGCCGGCTTGCTCCAGCGTAGGTCTCTCTCTCCGTGGACCACAGGTCTCCAGCAGGACTCTGTTTCATCTTAGGCCTCCCAAGGAGTTACATCTTCTTCATGCACTCCTCTGCCTTGGCATGGGCTCCTTCATGAACTGCAGAGGGTCTCTGCTCTCCAACAGTCTTCTAAAGGTGTCAGGGGTTTTTAGTTTTCCCTGTCTTTTTAGTTTTCCCAGTCTTTTCCCTGCTGAAGAGAGAGAGAGAGGGGGGGGAGAAAGACACCCCCCCCCTCACCCTTTGAGCTTCTCTTCTCTCTCTTCCAGCTGCCAGCTTTGACCTTGGAGGCTGCACTATCTCTGTCTGAAATTCCTTCTGCAGCAGTTTTTTTCTCTAAAGTTTTTTCTCCACTCTGTTACAGGAGAGATGGGGGCCTGGCCCCCCTTTGCCTGTGCCAGACTTGGCCCAGGGTGGGGGTGCATGGCCAGGCCCAACAGGGCTGGTTGCTAAGCTGGCACTCCCATTTTATTCTGTGCCACAGGCTTCTCTTTCATTTTCTTAAATACGTAATTGGCAGAGGCATTGCTGAAACTTTTGATTGGTTTTGCTCTGGAAATCCACCTGGAAAAACTATTTTCAAACCCACGACACTTACGAGTGTGTGAGAAGATGAGTAGAATAAATAAATGCAGATATAAAATTAAATATTGATTGCTGACATGACTGTGGAAGTTGCCTAAACCAGGTTCTTCATAATCCACTCCTGATTGCCTACTGGTCCTCCCAACCAAATGTGCTTTAATAAGAACGCAAGTTACTAATAGATGAGTGGCATATTCATACTCGCAAAGATCAGTCTTGACGTCTGTGTGAGAAAGTGAATAGGGAAAAGTTTCTTTTGCTCCCTTTGTGTGAGCTTTATGCTGATCACAGACAATGGGGCAGATTCATCTTTCTTGCAAAGCCCCATCACTCTTCATCACCAGTCCTATGAATGCTGCATCTCAGAAGCAGCTCAAACAGCTGACTCAGTACCTGAATGAATAGAAGGAGCACCTGGCTGTAGGAATATGTGCCTCATCATGTTCAAAGCCCATAGGAAGGCAAAAACTGGATTATGACATCAAAATTTCTTGTAGTTCTCCATCTGACATACAGCAGCACAGTCATGTTCTCTTTATTTCTCAAATCCTCTGTCAATTATGACCCTGCACATTCAGGCTCAAAAGTGGTCATTTTAGGACCAATTTTTATTTTTTCCCAGGTGGAAAGATAATAGAATCTGGAGAATTGGATCAGTGTATACATGTAAGCAAGAGTTAATAGCATTAATCAGAAAGACAACAAACTCAGTAATAATTCCTGCAAAAGCCTGTTGTTAAATCCCTTCAGCTAATTGCATGTTGTTAGTATAAAATGCTTGCCAACTTCTAGTTATGACTAATTCCAAGAGGCTCATTTTTGTTGCAACTGTGTTCAAATGAATTTATTTATTCAATAGTTTAAATGCTTCAGTTAAAGAACCTTAATTTCAACTGAAGATATTTTAACCTACTGCCTTCTCTTCCCTGTCCCAATTAAAAGAAGAGCCAGCATATAAAAACTATAAGGAAGCCAGTTATATTGAAAGTTGCCTTAGGTACAGTAATGAATTTGAAGTGGGTAGTGAAAAAAAGCATGATGGACTCAGAAAGGTTTATGGTGACAATTATACATTTCTTGGAGTATTTGATCCACTCAGGATTGCTGTAGAGCCAGCACTGCCTATATATGTACCCTAGAAAGGACAGCTAATGAAAACCACTGGCATGTAAGAAGTTAATAATGGAATATATTTGCAAAATTGGAGCTGTTTCAACCTGCTGGCTTCACATCAAACGCTGTCAACAAAAAGATATTTGTTAAATAAAAAAGGAAATGAACAGTCAGTCAGAAATGACAGTTGATTTGTGGGACCTTTTAATTATCTGAGGCAAGGGAAAGTAGGTCATCTGCAGGCAAGTAGTGGGCTATAAAGAAATAAGCTTGTTATTGATAGCCCAACATTAAAAGGAAGGTGGGCAGGTTTTCAGAGAATAATTACCTTCCTTTCCTGGATGAAGTAACACCTAAACATGGCATTAAATTTTTTTTCATTATGCTTCTGAGGACAAAATTTAAAAAAAAATATCACTAGTAATCTGGGGCTCTTATTTTCCTAGTTGTTGAACAAAAAGACATCAGAGCTTTGAAGGATGGAATTAAAATGGGGTACATCTAAAGCACTTCCATTTGGGCTCCTCAGAATTCAAGAACCCCAGACCACTATCCTGTGTGATGGAAAGTGCCAGCGCTCTCAAAGAGTCTTGTTTCAGGTTGCCTACTGATTCAGAAGGACACTGTCCTGCCAGCTGCCTGCAATACATACTGTAAAGTTTATGTTCTACACTGCCAGTAGTAAAGTTTGGTTATCCTCGAGTTTCGTTTTGTTCCAAAGGAATGTGAAATCTACCTCTTAAAAAAGCAAGAAAAGAAATAAACACACAAATAAATAAATAAATAACTAAAAGAGATATTTTCAGCTTGTTTTGGTGCCAAGAGGCAGTACTTTTCCTCATAGTGGCCATAAATATGTAAATTATTATTATTAGCTAAATTCATGCTTGTTTGTTTTCTTACAGACTTAAAACAAGATTTTCAAACCCAAAATTATCTCTGCGTTTTTTTTTACTTTGTAGACATTCTCTGACAAATTGGCTAATTTATGCCATTAATATTTTCTCCATTTTAGGCTCATATGTATGTCACAAATCAGCTGCAGTATAAAGGATGTGAAAGCCTCCTTGAAGATGAGGACACATAGCTGCTGTATTTTCTCTGACAGAGAGAAAAAAACGTTAGAGCAAAGCAACTATCCTTCTTTTGGTGCATGTCATAGCCAAGATAATTGTTAAGAAATGTTGGGATTTGATGTTACTGGGATGTGACATTTTGTCTTTACATAGGTTCTTTCAGTCAGCATGAAAAGATTGATTCATGGCTTATTATAAGGAATTGTGTCCTGACAACACCAAGAATCGTGTCCAATCTGGAGCCTGAGGAATGCAAAACACAAGAAATGTACTCATTATCACTTGTTAGTACATGACCTGTACCCACAGATGCCTCCAGAGATTGCTGTGCTGTGGGAATGGCCTGTGAGAACCTGCTTGTTACTCACATCACCAAAGGAAAGATACAGGTTTAATATGCCCCCAGTCTTAGAAAACAGTGCACTAGCTGTAAGTCCTGTGAAGGTCACAAAAAGCCCCCAAGCCCCCGAGAGTTCTGCCTTAGGGTAATATGTCCACTGAACCCACTCACATCACTTATAACACCAATTTGAAGGTACAAAGGTTTAGGAAAGATAAGGCTGCAGGAGTGAAAATCGGTGACATGGCATTTCACAGAATCATAGGATCATAAAAGGGTTTGGGTTGGAAGGCTACTTTCCAAACCATCTGATTCCAAGCCTCTGGCCACAGGCAGGAACACCTTTCACTAGAGCGAGTTGCCCAATGCTCCATCCAACCTGGCTTTGAACACCTCTAGGGATGTGGCATCTGCAGTTTCTCTGGGCAACCTGTTCCAGTGCCTCACCACCCTCACAGTAAAGAATTTTTTTTCCTACTGCCCACTTTCAGTTTCAATCCATTTCTCCTTTTCCTATCACTACATACCCTGGTGGAAAATCTTCCTCCAGCTTTCTTTTCACCCCCACTTCAGGTGTTGCAAGGTCTCCCTGGAGCCTTCTCTTCCCCAGGCTGAACAATCCCACCTCTCAGCCTGTCTTAACAGGAGAAGAGCTCCAGCTCTCTGATCATGTTCATCCTTTTCTTTTTCTTTCAATAGTTAGTTTCTCAATTAATTTTTCTTCATGTTGATTATTTATCGAGTATGAAAAAGCAGTAAAAAGACTGATTTTCCCTCTTTAGTCAACCTTTGTTTGATAACTCCCCACTGATAAGTGGTGAAATTGGCACGAACTTGAGGATAACTTTTGTGGATAATTCAAGATCAAGGGGAAGAAAGGTATGGAGCAATAGTCTGTTTTTATTTGCCTGTTTTGCTTTTATGATTCTTATTTTTATCTGAGTCTTCTTATTTCAGTGCACATTTTTTATAAACTTGGTGACATGGATTTACAAGTGAAGATTATTTTTCAGCTTGTATCTAACATCAAAAGATGTTCTGAGAAACCATATTAGAATTTTCAGCTTATGATTTGTTTATCACATACTTATATATAAACACAGTTCTGAGCCCAAATCAGGGGCAGCCTAACATCTATTTGTGATTAATCTTGCTAATAATCCCCTACTCTCCAGTGAAAATTGCTTTTGGATTTCGCAGCATGATTTGACTTGTCACTACTGTTGCCGTCTCTTCCTTGATCACCAGAATGCAGAATATTGCAACTCCAGTTCTAGGAAAGAGTTCTTTCTGCCCTAAACTCTTACCAACCTGTCTGTCAGAGGGGCAGCTTCTGGATTTTCCTTACAGATGCAGGACATAAATGACTGTAGAGAAGAAAGAGAAAAACCCTTTGTGTCTTCCCAGATCAGGAACCTAATTCAGTTCCAGGCTATGGGCTGCCTGGCTATATTCCTAAGCAACAAGGGAAAGTTTCTGATGCGACAGTGTCCTGATCTTTCCTCCCAGTGCTGGCTCCAGTATGCTGAAGAGGCAGTGGAAAGCAAGAAAGTTAACTTCAAGGCTTTTTTTTTCTTTTTTTTCCTCTGAAATCCAGTTGAACTCTGTTAAATAATGACCATACTCTTTACAACAACGATTTCATAACCTGGATTGGCTCTTTGGGGAATTCTGACTGGTCAGAGCCTTGTGCCACATGGAAATACATTACTTGTCCCTTTTGATTAATTAGTTGTACCTTTTACATCTTCTGTGGAATGTGTTCTTTGGAGCCAGTGGTGGAGGCTGCTTTGCTTTTCAGACACTGCATTTAAATCAAAAGGAGGAATGTGCCCAGGAAAACATTATTGACAGCAGTGGTCTTCCCTTGGCTAGTTAGCTTATTGGGAGTCCTTGGAGAAGCAGATGACATTATACAGAGTTTGTAACAAAAAAAGGAAGGGGTAAGATTATTAATCAGATGTTAAAATTGACATTATAGTACCAGAGCGTGTATACATTTAGCAATATCTATATATTCATTATTGTTTTGAGAATGGTTAGACTATTCCCTCCAGTCATGGAAACTGTGACAGATTGCTACTTATTTCTCTGGATTAAGATGATGCCTTTATGAAAAATGTGTATCATGATCTTAAACTACCACCTACTGCAACACACAGAAACATAATATATAAATGAAAATTTGGTTTCATATCGTGCCTTAAAAGTGCTTTTGAAAATCATATAACTAGAGTATCTGTATTTCCAGGATCCAGATTTTCAGAACATATATAAGTGGGAATGGGTTTCTATGAAGCTAAATTGGTTTATGAAGTTTATAAAATATATGATATATAATATATACTTGCAATGCACTCTTTATTTTTTTATTTGGACTTGTTTTCAGCCATATGAAGTAGAAAGATATCTCTAGATCCTATTATTTTTATTGCTTTATTATTCACAGATAATTTAAAGGTTGATACCTAACTAACAGGAGCATATCTGTCACACATTATTTTAAAGAACACCAATAATATTTCTAACAGTCAAGATTTTGCCATAAATGAGGTTTTTATTGGTAGATGTTTTTTCTTTTTTTATATATTTGTATTTCAACAAAGTGAAACCTGCATTCTGATGGAACTTTGTTTATGTTATAGATTATTCGCTGAGGCAATTTAAATGAATGACAAGAAAATTATATTGCCAGTCCAAAATTTGAAAAGTATCAACTCAAAATGGCACAAACTCCAGTTTTCCAGTAAATCATCAGTAACAAGAAGATAATGGGGAAAAAGAAAAGAAAGGAGGTATATCTTGAGTTGACTGTTTGGACTATAAAATAGTACTCCTATTAGCAGTAATAATCTTCACTACTCCTAAAGAGCCTAAATAAATAATAAAGAAAGAATTATACACAGACTGCTCTTCATCCTGAGACTGTCAGTAGCAGCCAAATTTGTGACATCATAATTGAAAATATCATTTACATGTCTGAACTGGTTAAAGCAACGGAACTGAAAAGTACAGAAATCACCAGCTTAAAAATGGTGTGAGAGGAATGAAATATGTGACCTGCCTGTGAACCTCACATGCCTCAATATGCTTGGAAATCCACTGGAGGCTGATAAGATTGGATTGATTGTGTTTTAAGAACTCTTGGGACCAGAAGGTTGAAGTTCACAAACTTGGAATGTACTTTTTTTGTTCAGTTGAAGCTTTTCGTTTAAATTGGAAAAGGAATTAGGAGCTAGGAGGTCAGTAAGCCTCACCTTAGTCCTTGGAGAAAACATTCTCTTGGAGTTCATTTCCAGGTATGTGAATGGCAGGAAAGTAATGAGGAGCACTCAACACAGCTTTGCTGAGGGCGAATCGCACTTGACTGAGCTGGTGAAAGCTCTGAAGGTGAAGAGTGTGGTGGGTGCTATGATTCTCTGATGAGCACCTGCTCAGTATTATGGATCCAGATAGTAAACCACCCTTTCCCAAAGTTGTGACATTTCTAAGAAATCTGAACCCTAATTCTGAGAAATGAGTAGGTAAGTGTTCAACTTGTTCTCTTCCAAAATCTCCAGAGCCTTCCTTTATGTCCATCTAAGGTCACCAGAAACTAACAGTATCTGTGGCACTTACATCATAAATGCAATCACTGAAAAGCACAAGTGGTGTTGTTTCCTGAAGTGCCTAAATACAACCATAGAAAGTTCAAGTGCACATACAGCTTCTCTGGAAAATCCAGATCCTTGCAGTTTTCAGAGCAAATCATCTGAGTCTGCAGACTCAGATGGTATTGCTGGTTAAGCCTTGCTGGAAAATTTTTTTCTGGCTACTTTCCACAGCAGCTCTCTTGTTTTTTGAACATACCTTTTCTACTTCCTCCCTGGCCACTTTAAGTGGACTTTACCTAAAGCTGAGTAAACCAGATTTGGCTGGTAAATCTGTTCTAAGCAGCTTGCACTGACTGCTAATGCACAATTCACAGTATTCATTACTCCTGGAATTAAGTTACTATATTTGGCATTACTCTGAATTTCTACCAGGAATCCTGGAGCCTCCCTCAGTTTTGACAAGATTAGAGAAACATGGGCCCTAGTTTCTGACCATGCATATGCATGCAGACTAGCCCTACTTTTTGCCTTTCTTTCTGGACAGTTTGGGCAGCTTGCATCTACGTAGAGATTAGAAAGCAAACTGGCTCTTCTGTGAGATCTGACCATGAGGATTTGAAGAGGGGATCAGTTCAGTTTTCCAGTTGGTTGGCTGGCAATGCCTTGCAGGGAAACTGCTGTGCCCTTTGTACTCAAGACCTTCCCTACCTTGCTGCAGTCTGGGAAGGATCTGGAAACGGGTGCTGCAGTTTATACATAACAATATGTTTCCTCAGTGTGAGGTCAGGATGAGGTCAGGGTATGCACCCAAATCTGAGAAGGAAGGATTATTTCAAGGACCTCCAGTATAGTGTCTTCTAGGGCTACAAGAGTGTGATACGATTTCTAGGACTCTAAGAGAGTCAGGGCCTTTTTTCAGTTATAAGAAATAGTTACTATTCCCACTGCTGTCAGTTTGGACCATTGGTGTGCAAAGGCTTTTAATGAACCAGGTGGGAAAGGGTAGGTCTGTGCCTGCTTGCACAGCTCTCCATCTGGAGTAGATCGGTTACTACAGGTTCATACCTCAATCATTGAAGCCTGGGCCAGATGTCATTTACTAAATAATCACTCCACAGGTTACAGGAGTGAGGGGGAAGCATTCCTACCTCTAGATATTTTTTTAAGAGGTCATACATAGAAAGGTTTTAGAAAGAACAGAGACGGATAGGCAACTCTAGTTTTTATTTAAAAAGGCAATGTAGCTTAAGACTAAAAAGGTTAGGGCAAAGTATTGAGCACTTGCTAGGCAGATTTATTAATCAGTCACGTTCTCTCATTTGGAGAGAGAGATTTCTACTTTATTTCAGTCTGGTTAGTCAAAAACTTTAAAACTCAGTGCTGGCATCTAGCTCTGGATCAGTCCACCCCTTCTAAAGCCAAGCTAATTGTGCTTCAGGGGCAATTTTAGAAATCTCAGAAGTTTTTCATTTGAAAGATATCAATAGTAACTTGAGCTAGTGTTAGGAAAAGAGAAGAATTGTTGTGTGTGTTTGTTTTTGTTACGCTGGGGGCAACGGCTGGAGAAATGTCTTAAAGAAGACATGTAAATATTTCATTAGAAGAACAGAACATCTTCCTGCCCGAAGGATAACTGTGTCATGTGAAGGGTGCTCTGCTGTGATCTTGGAATTCTTCTATATATAAGTGTGGTCAGAGCTTGTATCTCTATATTTCTGGTACTCCCATAGGCATTTTTTACTTTGCCTTCATAATGCTTTGCTAAATTACTTCATTTCAAATGTGTTTTGGGGAAAAGCCCTGGTAGGAGAATTCTGCCTTTTGTAAGAAATTTGGTTTCTAGCTATGTGCAAAACCTGATGGATTTCATTGCCTACCTTTCTCGTGAAGAGATCCCTTGAGAAAAGAAAATGCTTGTATCTGACACAGCGTTGCAATGTTTGCAACTGTGTGTTTTCAAAAAGCTGTTTCTCTCAAGCCTCTGGCTTCTGTGAGATTGCTATTGCCTTTATCTAATGCTCTCAGATTGCTGATTGATAATTCATTTCCACATTTTCTTTTGAACTTGTGGTCCTTCAATTTCAGTTCTTTCAGTTTTACAAGAGGAGAATTCAGAACATGGAATTTTCTCTCTTTCCCCAGGGTGCACCAGTGAGGCATCAGATGTTTCTACTGAGTTTCAAGTCTGATTGCTCTATCATGCATGTTAAAGGCTCTAGTAAAAGCAAGCATGCAAAGAAATCTGAAGTTGTTTGAGTAGAGCTTTCTTGCATTAAGGCATTGAGATGGGTATAAAAACCTTTCACTTAGAGGAAAAAATTTCTTAGTATTTTCAATCTTTATCATATTTCAGGAAATAAATTTCCATAAGCTTTTTTTTTTTTTTTTTTTTTTTTTTGTTTTTGTTTTTGTTTTGTTTTGGTTTTTTTTGTTTTGTTATTCAGAGATATGTATGGGAATATGTCTTGTTAAGTCCAAAACAGTATAGCCTAATGTCAGGGTCACCTGGTGGCTATCTATCCTACTGTCCTATCTATCAATCCTTCTGTTACAGCAAACTCTCAGTAGCCCACCAAGAGTCAACACCTCTTTAAAAAAAAGGCCAACAGTTTTAAAAGAGGTAAAAGCAATTAAATGCTTCTGGCATATGAATAAGTTTTATTATCTTTACAGTTAAGAACTTATTTGTTTTCATACCATATGTTTCGGGGTCAGAAGGGGAATATGAAGTGACTGAGAGGCTGAAAAGACGCTGTCAATTTTATGAAGCGAACAGAGGCTTAGACGAAAGCATTCTCTTGCGCATTGCAGCCTGTTCTCTTTGATTAAAATGATAAAGTGAACTGTCTTGAGCTGCTAAAAATAAAAAGACATAACTAGAAGGATGTTTCAAGCTGCTCTACCCCTGGCCACATCTGCCCCGAGGATGAGCAGCTGTCAAACAGTGTAATGTGCTGTTATGTTTGCTCATCTATACTTCAAATGAGCCTCTGGGTTGCAACTGGTTGTGCTGTCCATAGCAGCAACAAATCTTGTGCTATGGGTTCGTATTGTATGAAAAGGCTTTATTGTTCCTCATTGGGGTAATGACTCTCTGCTTCTTCCTTTAATTATTTTTTAATGTTGTTCTCTTACATATTTCTTTTTTTTTTTTTTCCCCTCATAATGGGAGTCAGCATAAATGAAAACCTGTGTCCTTTCTACACCTTCCACCTCAACAGTCTCAGTTTTGAGTAGTGTGTCCCTGAATAGTTGTTTTTTGATAACCATCTTTGTCCTGATTGCTACCTGTAGCTATAAATTTCCCTTTGCTGTACCCTGGAGGGGTGTGCTGTTGCTCAGTATGAGTCTTAAGTTCTGTATCTTTTGTATGTTATCTATCTACCAGTGCTTCCTCTTTAAATGGCAGTGTCTGCCTGTGGGTTTTACCTCTGTGCATCAATATTTGATCTCTCCTAAGAACACGTATTTTCTGTACAGCTGTGTCTACATGATTTGCCTATCAATTCAGACATTTTCCTTCCAAAAGTCTCCCTAGCAGTTTTCCAATATGAACAAGCCCCTCCTCTGCCACTGTTGTGTGCCATTTGCCCGAGTCTTTTCACTTTCAGAGAACCGATTCTTTAAATGTTAGTAGGTCAAATTTTGTGTACACTTTGTGTAGTTCTTAGAGGCAACTTTCAATTACGAAATGAAATCCGGTGAGAATCAGCACAGAAAGATGTGCTACCTATGAAACCAAGGGGAAGAACTAATGAACAATAATTGTTAAGTTCAGTGAGGTCATATTCTACTTAGCAGAAAAGTATAAATTCTGTACATGCAAGGGATTAGACAGATATTATTTCATTTTTAGTTAGAATCCACAGTCTTTGAGCACTAGGAAGAATTTCTTCTGTATGAACATGTGAGTTCATGTTCTAACAGAAGAATGTGCACTGTGTCTATGAAATCTGTGCCTGCATTATCTTTAATGACAAAACCAAGGAAAACCCTCCATCCCTCTTGTCCTCCACTGTACAAGTGTTTAGTCCACTTTTAACAGAGGCAGCACAGCCTTCACATTCCATAGTGGAATCAGATCTTAGTTAAGCATGGATAATAACAGAAAAGCTCCGGACTTATGTGCCTAATCTGATTGTACCTGAAACTACTGTTGCTGTGCAAAAGTATTTGAGATGTGTAGCTGGAGACAAGGCTGCAATGACAGCCAAGAGATCCCTGAATCAAAAACTGCTACCAAAATGCTTATCACCTTCAAATTTCATGCTAAGCAGAAAATGTTAATGCAAGTGTCAGGAAAGATTTTCAAGGAAGACTTATCAAAATAAAAAAGGAGTGTCTTAACTGTGCTACTGTAGCTCAGGTAGGGTTTGGTAAAAATGGCTCAATGCTAATAAAAAAAAGATTAGAGGTGAGGGATTTCTCCAATTCAAAACATAGGCAGATGTAACATTAACTTTAAACACAGCTTGCTGTGACACTGCAGCATTTCAAGTCAATATTTCCGGCAAAACACAATCATATAAAAGATAGAAAGCCCAACAAATTTTGACAGTTTCATAGTAAATCAAGATGGAAAAAACTGGGCAGAAAGTTTACTTAAAATTTGACCAAAGGATAGGACAATATAGTCAGAGAACCAATTACGTTTGAAAGCACCATTAAAATCTGCCGGTCCTGGATTTCAAAATGGAGAGCTTAATAAATCACATCGCCTAGAAAATGACGTTACAAAAGGAATACTGAAACGCTGCATTAATTGTGGTCAGAGAAAATTATCTTTTCTCATGCCTCCATCATTCCAAGATATTTAACCTTCCATTTGTACATCGCTTGGGCTGATTGATCATTGCTTCAAATGGGAAATGGTGGAGGTAGAGGCGTACTATGCCATAGCACTCATGAGCAAATGCACATTTCCCAACCCCTGGAAAATAACTGTAAACACAGGGCTTTGTGAGTATCATGCTCAGGTGTGAAAGCTGCCTGATTTTCTCTCTCAGAAATGAACTCTGTTGACCACCCTTCAAACTGCTACAAAGAAGAATGCTGGAAACAGCATGACCTTGCCAAATCTTTGTTGTCAAAGCAAGAATTAAAAAAGACATAATGCAAACATATGACTTAGAAAAAGAAAGGGGATGAAAACAGTTTGTGCCTCCATCCTGACTCTCATTAGCGTTTCTGTGAGTGGACTTTTAGTCAGAAAAAAATAAAAGAATAATGGATGTCTAGTAAGAGAAATGTTTGCTGTGAATTGATGACCTTATCCTTCCACAATCTGAACTAGAGTGTTCTCAAAGAAATTTGAAGTCACTCAAAACAAGCTACTCTAATAAGCAAATATTATTTTGCAGTCCTAAAGCAGATAATCGAGACCAAAATCTTAATACTCTCTAGAGTTGAGCACATATCTATTCCATAAGCTTTAGCCTCGCAGTATGTGTGTCTAACCTGGAAGTAACTATCAAAATATTGCAAGAAGAAAAATACATCAACCTCCAGAGAAGCTCCAGCCCCAAAGAAATAACTCTCTAATATACAATTCTCCAGCAGAACTGCTTCTGTGACCTTTCTCAAGTTTTTTAAAAACTCTTCTGACAAGATAAGGAATCTGGGCATATAATTTAAGGAATCATAGAACCATTTAGTCTGGAAAGGATCTTGTGAGGTGTCGAGTGAAACTCCCTGCTCAAAGCAAAGCCAATGCTAAATTCAGACTAGGTTGCTTAAGGGTTCATGCAGAGGTTTTGTAAACCTCCAAGGAGAGAGATCCCACAATCACACAGCCTTATTCCAGTGCTTAATTATTCCCATAGTAATTTTCTTTTCTTCATTCTATCTAGACATAATTAACACTGTGTCAATTTATAATCATTATCTCTCAGTCTTCTCCAGTGCACCGCAGTAAAGAGCCTGGTTCTCTCTCTTGAATGTACCAGCAGATGTTATTACCTCTCCCCAAAAACTTCCTTTCTACATCCTAATTATCTCAGTTCCCTCAGCCTTTCCCACAGGACATTGCTTCGGCGACCCTAGATATTCACCCGAAACATATGATAAATATACATACACTGCAATAGCACTTTCTAATCGAATAGCAATGCTGCTCTCTATGGAATGGACTCCTCAGGCAAAGTAGCAAACATTTCCATTTCCCCACTCCCCAAAACTGTGTAATTCTAAAATAGACTCAACATACCCTTAAGACAGGTGCCATATGTCATATGATATCTCTCCTGGTAGTAAATAGTCCTAAACAATGTAGAGAGGGGTTCAGGAAGTGTGATTGTCTGCAAGAACATAGTAATCTTTTTCCTTAAGTTGGTCAGTCCAGCAAGCCTGGGCCAAATGTCATTGCTGGTTTTGCAACATGTATGGATAGCTCCAGTAGATCCAGAACTGAGGACAGCAGTTTAGTGGTGCCTCATGAACAGCAGATCTAATTGTCACCACCCTGCTGGCTTCCTGGAGAATATCAAGTATCAGGTTGATTTTGCTTTGCTTTGCAGAAGTTTTGCAGTTCATAAAATAAATTTGCATTTGCATAAATTCTCAATTCTAGACAAGAGACCCAACATATACTGAAAGACATTCTCTGCCTTTCAACCAATGGATGTTGTGGACCTCTCCTAATAATAAGTGCCCAAACCATTTCTGGGGAACTTGATTTCAGACTGCACAATTCCCTGCAGCAGGAGTGTAACTCCCTTGCATTAGTTGCACTATTTACACAGTTAGCTTTAGACTCCAGGATTTCTGTTTATGACAGATGAGGGAGAATAAAAGATAATTTAGCAATGATTTATAACTGTTTTTTAAAACCTTGGTGACAAAAATATACCACTTTTTGTCAAGATGCTCAATCCCCTTGTTAAAACACTTCTTGTTCCCTTTTTTTTTTCCTATCTTTTTTTTTCCTTAAGAAAGATGAATTGGGAAGGATTCCTCTAGACCTTTTCTCACAGGAGCTGTATTATCACATTTGTCAGTTTGGTTAAATACAAGATGTTTTCTCAAGGCTGATTTACCTTTACTGATCTTTTCATATGAATTTGGCCTCTCAGACTGGCCCAGCTCAATCAGATCTGATGACAGTGCCAAGTATTACTCCCATTTCTCAAGTGAACACACTTCCTCAGGGGTGCCAGAGAACCATGATAGAAGTGGCAATACAGGTACTGTAAATTGCCTGATAAATCTATCCTGGGAATGAGTGTTTGGGAAACGATATCTGAAGCAGAAGCAGAGACCAAGTACAAACAAGAGGACACAACCCAAGGGGAAATATGGGAGATCCTGGAGAACCAGACATGTTTCAATGGTTTCATGCCTCTATCCTAATTCCAGACTGAGACTGTTAACAGCATTCTCTATCATTAACCTCTATTTCTCTCAGACAACCTGGATCAAAAAATAAGAAAAGGAAGCCTATTGTTGTTCTTAAGCAAGAGGCTTTTTTTTATTGTATGAATTAGAAGTAGCATTTGAATAGCAATGGAAGGAATTCTCTATTTCCTAACCGTGATGTGCAATGGGTTGTGCACAGAGGTTGCATTGTATAGAAAAGTCACCTATGGATAAGGCTAATTTTTTTTTATCATGTCTACACTTGTGTCATCTTTGTATTATCTTTGAGAAGTTCTTTTTATTATATTTTCATGCTGCATGCCAATTTTGCTATTTTATTGTTTCACTATGAGCAGGAAAATGTAAGGGCTTAATTTGTACTAGTAATTCCAAGATACCTGGAAGGTTTCCTTAGTCAAAAGGGTGGAAATGAAATTCTGCTTGTATTGATTTTGGTCTTATGTTTATTCAGTGCTAATCCATCAAAACTTACTTTTTTATTTTCAGATCACTGAGTACTACGAAGAAGAATTCACAAAGCATCTAGGGTTATGGTAAGAGTCAAGGTAAACAGAACTGGACTCTACAGCAAATCATTTGGCCCTAAGGAAGCTCAGCCATCACCCTTCTAATACCTGGGATGGGGTTTTCTGCCCTCTTGTTGCTTGGAGACAGACTCTCTGATTAGAAGACGTGAGCCCAGTCCTGTAACTTTAGCAAATCAAGGTTTCTTTTAACAGATTAAAGCACTGGCCTGTTTATTCCCCAGAGATGATGAGTGATGTTATTTTAATAAGAAGAAGTGAGAGCTAATGGTCTGAAATCGTTGTGCATCAAAATGCAGTAAGTAATCTAAAACATGGCTAAGCTGGAGCACACAGTGACTACAGCTCTAGGTGATTGCAGGAGCCTTACTGTTGAAAGGCACACTAACTTCAAATACAGCAAAGAATGTTTAGCTGAAAAAAAAAAATCTTTTTTCTTTTCTTCCTTCGTTTTTTAATACTATTTCTCTACCCTCCATACTCTCCTGCAACCCTTCTGTGTTTTGCATGACCCTGCTGATTACAGCACATATCAAAGAACACAAAATGCCTTATGTAGGATTACCTTCTCCTTTGGTGATGCCTGTACTGCAAATATACCAGTGTACTCATTTGGAGGTATTCTCCTCTCCTTTCAAATTCCCTATAAGAATTTACCTACGGAGCTACCCTTTTTCACTGAATTATAGGATTGTTAAGAGTTATTTATGACAGAAATCAATGTATTCAAACAATCCCTTGATGTCAATCTCTGCTAATGAAATCTGGATTTGTTCAAGATGTGATAAGCATAGTCTGCCAAAGTTAACACTGAGATGCCAATTTCCTATTAACTTTCCATGGTCTTCATTTCTTCATTTAGGACAACAGATTTTATTGGTGAGAGAAAGAGTGCAACACACTGTTTATTTTATTTTTACAGCAGTATGTATAGCTCAGTCTGGATGTCTATGATTATCTCACCATATTATTTGAGAATATAATCCCTGTTCAACAAAAGAGCACATTCTCTTCTGATCTGTGTGCTTCATAGCGTTGTCTGATTTTGTGCTTATTACCTAGTCATTAATAAACCCAAATTAGATGTGAAAAGTGAATGAAGCTTGGCTAATGAAGTTTTGGCAGAGTAAAAAAAAAAAAAAAAAAGAGAGAGGGGGATGTGGGTAGGAAGATAGGAAGAACATTACATCTTTCTGCTAAGGGAAAGCAGTTTTCCTGAAAGCATGATTTAAAGAAAACAAGATTTCCTGAAACAGAAGCATTTGCTGGAATGGGGCTTTTGTTTGGTTTGATTGTAAACCCAATAAGTCAGGTTTACTGGCAGCTTGTTTGATTCAATCACAGCTTCAGCCTGAGCCTGGATGGCCTTTCAGAAAATATGCTTCAAACAAACACATTTTGTTGGGTGTAGTCCATCCACAAGCAGCTTTTTGTTAATGATCTGAAGTTTGAATGCCAGCTGGGCTAGAATGTTGGTATTTTCCATGGAACACTAAATCTGACACTAAATCTGAGCTTCAATTTTTTTATTGGATGGCCTATTCCCCTCTAGAGAATTATTTCCACTCACTGAAAATTATGTTCATGTTCTTCTAGACTGAAATATTATATTTTTTTTTGCATTGTACATTTGTGCTGATTTTGTCTGGGATAGTTTATTCAACAGTAGCTAGTATGGGGCTTTGTCTTGGATTTGTGGTGGGAATGGTGCTGATAATTCATAGGTATTTTCCTTACTGCTCAGTGGAGCTTACAAAGAGTCAAAGCCTTTTCTGCCTCTCACCCCACACCTGCAGTGAGTGGGCTGGGGGAGCACAAGAATTTGGGAGGGGGCACAGTGGGGACGGCTAATCCCAACTGCCTCAGTGGATATTCCGTACTGTATGATGTCATGCTCAATGTATAAAGCTCGGGAAGAAGGAGGAAAGGGGAGGACGTTTGGTGTGATGGTGTTTGTCTTCCCCATTCCCTGTTATGTTTGAAGGAGCTCTGCTTTCCTGGGGATGGCTGAACACCTTCCTGTCCATAGGAACTGGTGAATGCCTTGTTTTGCTTTATTTTTTGTGCTCAGCTTTTGCTTTACCTATTAACCTGTATTTATCTCAGCCCGTGAGTTATCTCACTTTCACTCTCCCCTCCAGAAATGAGTGAGTGGCTGTGTGGGGCTTCACTACCAGCTGGGGTTAAACCTCAATAGTCCTTTTCACAATTATGCCACATGTACAAGAAAAAAAGATTATTTGCAACATAAGCAGACTCTCAAGCTACATATGTATTACTAATATTGAAAATATTAATCATCTGACAGTTTATAGACTAAGTGTTATGAAATTAAAACAGCATGAAGCTAGTATGCTCCCGTCATCACTAGTGAGAGAGAGAGACAACAATATCAGGATATTTTTTGCTTTGTAGAACTAGTTTCAGGGATGTTTCTCTTCACAAAAGTTGTGATCTCCAGTTCTCTTCTCCTTTCACAGGTCAGTGATGAATGTCTTTCCTGAGCTAAGCCTCTGTCACAAGTCTCTCTTCTCTATTCTATTCCTTTACAATTATGCTCCATATCTGTGTTTACAGTATCTTAAACATTCATCCTTCACACTGCAACGTGGAGTTTCAGTATTGAGAAGAGAGGTTACTGTAGCACAGCCTGTCCCTAAAACTTCTCATCAGAATTCATTCCTGACACAAAAGCAGTTTGTTTCACAGCAAAAGACTAATGGATGAGCCAAGAGGGCATTGAGCTTCTTCCCCTCCAAAATCTTGTTTTAAAAGGGAGAGGAATAATTGTTTTGGAAGACTGGTGCATCAGCATTGCTTTTCAAAGCATGTTAAGGTACCAAATCACAACTTGCAAGGTTCCCCCCATGAAGGGGAAAATGCTGATCAGGATCCAACTGAAGTCACTACTTATATGTGGAGTTTTCTCATTTTTCCAGCAGCTGGTGCAACACATTGACTTGCTTTTGGGTAATTACATTCTTAAAAAGCACACTTACCACATAACTATCTAACAAGGATATCAGAGTTTAGAAAACACCAGATGGATTCTGAGGTTTTTGAATCCCTTTGGAAAAAACAAGAAAGCAAGCTAATATTGTCTAGGCCATATCCATACTATGATTACACATTGTGAAGTTACTCTAGACCAAATTCACAATGAAATTTATTTTCATGATGAAACAGTCAGATCAGATTTAGCTTCGTAAAGTTTTAATGTCTTCAGCAACAAACCAAACTGTACTAACAAGTCAATGATAAAGATCTGATAATCAGTGTCCCTGCTTAAATAAACCCTGTGAGGACAAGCAGACTGTGACATTCCACTGGTCTGAAGCCCAGTTTTCCTTCTGTCTGCTTTTGGTCTCACAAACATAAGAATTCAAATTAAAAAAAAACAAACCATACTTTTAATGCTGGAAAGCTGCTGAGAAATCCCTTTGGATTTGGCAGATACCATTTGTCCGCATGTGTGAGTGGTTATCTCATTTAATGAGTGACACTCATTTAACGAGTGGCACTCAGTCAGGGCCCAAGTCATTGCCAGCCCCAGCTTCTGGCAGGTAGTGACAGATTGCAGAGGGAAATTTTGAAACTAAGGAACAAACTATTGCCCAGGCAGGTCTGGCTGTAGGTAGCTGTGGTTCATGAAACATAAGAATGTGGTTCATAAGAATCTTGCACCACAGGAGCTGCAGCAGGTAGACATTGAAACATCAGCTAAAGTTTTTGAAGCCCACTCTTTTTCAAAGGGAATTTAAAACCTCACATCTATATTGATAAGTTCATCCATCATTCACAGAATATTTCTGGCACTTTTGAGAAAGTATTTCATTTAGATTTTTAAAGCCCACTTAAGAAAAATTAAAAACATCTCACCCACAAACTTTGTGACTATGGTGTCTTCACAAAAGGCATGACACAACAAATGAAAAACATGAGCTATGAGTGAATAATATTTTTAATATAAGCTCTAGTCTGCTAATTAAAACTTCATGGAAATAAGTGTTTCCTACCCTGTGTTAATATTCTGCTAAAGTTAAACTATTGTGGACCAAATGTATCACCCCTTAAAATTAATCATCCCTATTCAATGCTGCATTATATAAATAAATAGATTTTTTTCCACACTCTTCATTGATAGTACCTGATATATAATGGAACATCTTTTAGCTAACACACAGATCTGATATGCACCGATTCAGTTAGAGGGAGATATTTCTCTTTTTAAAGGCCGTGGTTGGTTATTAGCTTTGGCTGCGGGCTGGTATCATAACTTTTTTTGCAGAGTATCATTTATCTTTGGGATGTCCCTTTTTCAGAGAGAGAATATGACACAAATCCTCCAAATGTAAAGCTCCTTCCAATCTGCCCTTCCTTTCCTGAACTCTGATGAAATATTCTTCAGGACCTTTTAAGATATATCTACTTCTTTTTGTTTTTCCTTTTCTTTTTTTAATCTTCTGTAAAAGCAAATAGGGATTAACCTGATTTCAGCAAGAGTGATTCACATGGAAACAGCTGAGAACCAGTAGACATAAGTCATACTTGTATTTGATGTACTTGATCAACACTGACAGGACTCAAGATTTTCACATCCTTTCAAGGGTATTAGAGGTAGAGCCTCCCTCCATCCCAGGCATTGCTGTGGATGCAAGTAGCAGGGACACAGTCAAAAGTCTATGGGAGAAGTTAGGCTACAGTAATTATCTAAGGGAATACCTAGAGTTTCCATTGCCTCTCTTGTTGGTCTGGCTGTGGTCCTTTCTTCTCTGCAGTTTTCTAGGAATGACTGTGAACGCCCATCCTTTTAGCAAGAAGATGGCTAGTGGAGGAGGAGGGTCTATGATGTATGAAGGGCTGATTGACAACAACACAGATTTCCAGTCTTTTGGGATCTTTTTCTTAATGCCGTATTATTGACTTTTTATGATAGAGACTGTCTGCACGTGTTTCTTGTATGTTTCTTTTTTTCCAAAGACATGAAGTTTTTGATTTTGTCTTTTTTTTTCAAGGCCTTTATGACAATGTGAAAAGTATTAAACAGTAATAAATATAGTATTTCAGACAAGAAAATGAATGCATATGCCACAGAAGTAGTTCAAAGGGTTTAGTTGAAAATGAGTGCATATACATAAGAACTAGTTTGTGGGGGATTTTTTTGTTTGTATGTTTTGGTTTAGTTTTTTTCATGTGCTGTCATAGTTTCAACCATACATAATTTTTGTCAATCAAAAGTTATGTTTTATGTTTCTTAAAAAATAAAAGCTAGGGGAACTTGGAAAGTACCTTAATAAAGTCTGAAAGGATCTCCTGCACCACTGACAGCTTTCTCTAAGGCACCTCAGTATCATTTATGACTCCCTGTTCAAGGGTAGTGAGCAAGGGGGTGTCTCTGTGAGCCTCTAGTGGCTACAGTGTCACGCAGTCAATAGTCTGGGTAAGGAGATATTTGGAAAAGAGGTGGTGCACCCTTCCAGATCATGTTTTTTCTGCAGCCATGTGGTTATTAACGAGTTGGAAGGAAACCACAGAGATGCCAGGCACAGGGCAAGTACTTCATAGTTTAGTACCACAACGTGTGTCAGGAGAGCCACCAAGCATTTTAGATTCTCTAGTTTTGCCAGCTGGTTGAAATTGTGACAACTTGTCTTTTGACTCCTCAGGAAAATTTCAGACCAATTTACTTTCTATCTCTTTTAATTACTCATCAGGAAAAAAAGTGATCCCCATTCAAGCTATCACCACCACCACCGCCAACAACAACATTAATATGGTAGGTCTCAGTTTGTCAGAATTGGTCTCAGGAAATTATTGACATGTAGTAGTACTAACTCCAAGAGATTCCCAGTACACCAGAAAGGCTGAATAAGTTCATGAAGTTGAGAAGAGTATCCAAAATTATTATAATAAATATTGTTAAAACGCAATATTTTTAGAGACATGTAAAACATCAAGCTTCTGGATATAAACCATCCACTTAGAATTAAAAACTGGGAAGATACCCAGGGGATAATAAGTTTTATTGTACTTTTTATGGCAGTAATCAAAACATAGAGATATCAAAACATGGAGACTCCAGAGGCTCATGGAAGCAGGATGATCATTGAAATGGGCAACTAGCTTGTTTCTAAGTGTTCTTATCCCTAAAATGAGCTAAATACATGCCCGTGGAATTTTGTAATTTGCATTATCACTCCCCAACCTGAAGGAAATTAAAAAAAAAACAACAACAACAAAAAAAAAAAAAAAAAAAAAAAACAAAAAAAACCCAAAAAAACCAAAACCAAACAAAAAAACCAACAAAACAAAAAAAACTATGATGTTTTTCTCCAGTAAGACACTTGATACTCTAACAGCACTCTCTGTTTTCATTCCTTCTCCTTTGTTTTATTTTCTAGTCTTAACTAAGAGACAGTCTTTTTCTTGGGTTTATAATTTATATAAAGGGTCTGAGATCTGATATCAAGTAACTAACAAAAATGTCATATTTGAAATTCATAAAGTTATATTGCCACTGTGCTATTAACTATATAAAGGCCTGATGTAACAGAAGATAGCTGAAGAAGGGTTTTCTTGTTATACATTCTTATATATAAGTTATTGATAATAGAATTCAAGGTAAAATCAAAGTTCAGTTTGATATTAAGATCCAAGTATCCCCAAATATGTATTGTGAATTGATTCTGTAACTTAAGTCCTGATTTACGAACATTCTTTGAATTCTCTGTTTTTCTCTCCATGCTACTACTTTTTGGCATCACTCATTTACCTAATTGTATGTTTGCTGAGCCTAAATTAATAAAACATTCATGACAGTGTTAGAGTGTTTTCTGCAGTACTGTGTGATCTTAGAGTGCTGTCTTTTTTTCAGAAGGAAGATCAAAAAGCATTTAAAGAAAATAAGCATTTGCAAGCAAATAGTTTAACATTACTTCCAGTAGCATGTTTCTGAGAAAATTAAAAAAGTATTAGGGACATAACATATTAGGTATTGCATAAAATCACATTAAGAGCTGTTTCTCGCCTCCGTCTTCCCAGTTCACCAGTACAGAGACTAGACATAACTCCCATTTACAGATGAAGAAATGCAGCATGGAGTCTAATACTTCTATTTATTTTTAGAGTTTATGCAATATTCTTTGAGGGAAAGAAAACAAAATAACTCTCTGTGGGCTGTACATACTTTGAATTACGGAAAAGCATTTTCTAAATTCCTATGATTTACATTTTGACTAGTGTACTTATTTTGAGAAATAAATACTCCATCATCATACAAATCAACCAGAGCAAGGAATTCATAAGCAAAGACAGAAAAAAAAAAAAAAAAAAAAAAAGGCACCCAGCATCTCTGCAGCATTTTTGCATTACAAGTCACAGAGATGCTTTTCTTGAGCAGAATTAAAACAACACAACAGATACAAGTGGCCACCAGGAGTGACAACATTTGGAATTGCCTAGGAGCCAGAGAAAACAAAAACATTGCTCTAGGCCTGCATATAAGACCTAACAGGATCTCAGATTTACTGGCAACCAAAAGTGTTCTTGGTTCAGTTTCAGGTCATAGGGGAAAGACAGGAAGGAAGTTATTTTTGTTCTCTGTTCTGGAGAAAATTACACTCTATTTGTTTAAAAATGGGCATCTGAATTTCCACACCTCCTTTCAAATTTTTTCTAGGATTTAGAAGGAGTTCAGGATACTTTGTACAGGCTCTTTCTCCAATGCTGTAGAATTGGTTTTGACCTAGCTTAGCGTTTTAGTTGAGTGCTTTAGACTATAAAATTATTGCTCCTCTCTAGTCAGTTTGAGTCCCAGCAGGGTTTAAGTGGAAGAAAAAGCTTCAAGGAGGAAATAGAAAAATCAAGTGGATAAGCCTTAGCAGTAAGATGCTATTAAATAAGGGATACCAGGGACAGCGTTAAGATTTATTTTCTGCATAGGTGTGGAAGACACTGGATTACAAAGCAAATGCAGGAAGGATAGATAAGCATGCAATTTCAGTTCTGGTAAATCTGTTCTGTGACAAAACCAAATTGTTTCAAGTTTGCAGCATCTCAGTCTTCAGTTCGTAGCAGCTAGCCACTGCCCACTCTCTTCCAAGAAATCTCAGCTCTCCTGAAGCAGTTTCCATGGTTTCATAAAAACATGCATCTAATTTCTTCTACCAGGTAAACCACCTTTGAAGGCACCTGATGAAGCAGTTGATTAAATGTTTTTCTCTAGAGAACATATTTGTATGGCCATGCACAATTTCTACTCACTTCAGTCTTTAATTGAAGGTATCAGCACAAAAACCTCAAGCTGCCTGATTGAGAGAGCTGGTTGGAGGGCAGGCTAGAAAATTCTGAGCAGAGAAAACAGCCACAGTTAGAAGGTGCACTCCCTTTGTTATCAGAAAACTTGAATGCATGCATGATGAACGTGACCACTGGTGATACTTTTTGCATTTGAACCAGTGTCTATTAGAACAGTAAAGAAGGATTTTAGGGAATATCTGAGAAGGTGGTCTCTGCCAGATCATGTGCCGTGGCCACTCACTAGTCATCCCAGGGTATTTGAGAAAGCTCTCAAGAGGGACCTTTGTCTGGCAGCAAAAGGGAACAAATAAGGCTTCAGATCTTGGAATGATCAGGCAGCAGGGGCTTAGTCTGGTTGGACTAGCTTTAACAAGTCTTGTCTCTCATAGAAATGCATTAAAATTCTTGTGTTTTTATTTATGCTGCTTGATTAGAGGGAAGAAAGCCCAGTATGTAAATGTTAGACATCTACCTTTTCTTCTTCCTCTTCTTCTTCTTGAAAGGGTGTCAGTCCTTTTTTTCTGTGAGAATGCTACAAGTTTTCAGAAGAAAAGGGAGTTGTCTTGAATAATGCAAAGTAAAAAGTGGGTTCCAAAAATTAATGTAGAAAATGGCTTTAAAAATCTGACTTCTGAAAGGGGTTTTTTTTATATGCCTCCGGTAGCCTTTCTTTTACACAAATTCTCATCAGACATGGGTGTCAAGGAATAGAATAAAAATAGAATAAAATTGAGATTCAGAAAAATGAATTTATTTGCCTAAGTATCTGCATAGTGATGCAGGAAGTAACAGAATCCCAATCTTTGCAGCTATCTGCTGTTTAAAAGAGATTGTATGATCACCTGATATTTCCCATTGTGTCATTCTTTTGCCTGGATTTAAGAGAACTGTCTTCTACTCTATAATAATTGCCATTTTCCTGAAACATTCTCTGAAAATCTCTAGCAGAAATCCTCACTTGACTTTTTTTTCACTTGTCTAGTGAGTGATTCAGCGCAGTAGGATCTGGTTGTATGGCAATCTTCAAAAGATGCTACTAATTGCATTCACAGACTAAATAGATGCACTATGTCAAATGCTTAAACTAAGATTACACACACAGCCGTGTGTTCAGAGTCTAGCTGTGCTCTGGCACCTAATTAAAACCAAAATATCCTGAAGTTCTCCGTTTAGACCGGTAAAATCTCTGGGGATCCTGGACTGCCTGTCAGGTAAACACTAATTGACAAGACCAGTATGTGAGACTGGACACCCCATGGAACCTACCCGTTCTGGTAAAAATAAGGTTGTGAGATAGAAGTTATGACGTTTGCCTTGATGACAGAGCCTTTGGATCAGAGATTTAAGAGAAGCCTGCAAAGTTAGGTCCTTTCAAAATGAGAGTTTCAAAGCAAATCTGTCACCAGATGTCACAAATGCATTGAAGACTGTGACAAAGTACCTTTTTCTAGATGGAGTTTTTTTGATGCTTAGGGGAACAACTAGTTTCTAAACCGGTCATCTGCCTGTTACCATTCTCTAATAGGGGGCTTTACCAGTAGGAGGAAGCAGACCTTTTGCTGAAGACTCCCTTCACGTCTCTGTTGACTCTCTATAATCCTCTGTAAGGATGCTACCCTGATGGGTTTTGGGTTGCACAGAAGGAAGGCAAAGGACTGTGATAACTAAATGTGTTTGTCCACATGTGTTTTGAAGTGGGTTCATAACATCTTTGGTTTTCAGATTGAATTCTCATACTAGTGTCCTGCTGGCAGTTTTTCTCATGAGTAGGAATTGTCCTTTAGAGATGCAATGTTTGAGATGTATCCCATGGGGAATGCAAAAATGCTTCATCAGAAGGGGCTTCTCAAGCAAAGATGTACCAGCTCAGAACAAGCTAGATAATACAGTCACCAGCCAATTGCTTAGAAGTATATTCTGTTGTCTCTTTGCTGTTTATCTATTCTCAGAAAACAACAGTCCACAGTTCTAAACATCCTTTTATGGGGACCAGTTTTGTAATTTCTATTGGTAGTACAATTCTCCTAACTAAGAGAAAAAAGACTTATGATTAAGGACTTTTAATTTCTATGCAGTGGAATCTGGTCTCCTAATTCAACAAATGCTGCTTAAAATATTCTCCTCCAGAGAAAAACAAAGCAAACACCCCCAACTAAATCCCTCATGAGGGATTGTTGCTCTATGAAGACATAATTTTAAAGTGACTTCATTGCAGAATCCATGCTCTCTTTTTGCCTGGTTCCACTCATTGACTCAAGCTGGCAGCTGAATAGCAGATATATCTGTTAAAATAGAGAGCAAATGTTTTGTTTTTTCTTTGGGGAGGCAATGAAATATGACACACACATTTGTTCGTGCTGCGCTCCTCAGGTTGGCTTGTTCAGCTCTCTAATCAGGTAGCTCTGAGTGATTCCTGTCACTGACTATTTGTCCAACAAACTGTATTAAAACAAAAAAAAACCTGTTTTACAAACATATAACCTGAATACAAAGTTTATTTTCTTTCAGGTCAGGTTACCTTCAATTTAGTCCTGTGGGTTGGAACAAGGTCAAGAGAATATTTCCAAGAATTAATTTCCTAAATCCTAGAAATCGCTATCCTTCCACTAAAAATTCATGTTGAAAGGTGTTTATTTTGTTATTTTCTAGGTATTAATAATGTTCAGCTTCAAAGAATCAAGTCAGGAACACAAACATCATGAGGTAACTCATGTGGCCAAACTTGTAACAGAGGTACAGAAAAAATGAAAATAAACAGTGAATTTCTCATAAACCAGAGATTAAGTGCCTATTTGTTCATGCTAATATAATATGTTAAAATAAACTGAGAAAGGAAACCAAGATTAAAAGCTTGTAAAACAATATTACACTAACTCTAGGAAGAATATTATTCATAAAGTTTTGGAATAGGTTTGCTTGATGATCCAGTCTAACCATTAGTGTGGCTAGGGTACTGCTAATTGACTCACGATAATTAATTTGTTCTTAAAGCATGAATAGTGCTCTAGGTGCTTAAAAAACAATCCAGGGGGCTATAAAGCCAGGGTACCTGTTGTGAGGAGGCTTATGGTCTAATTATCTAGCAGTAATAGGTTCCAGAATCACAGTGCCAAAAAAGAGCAATCTTTATCATACTCCATTTTAGTTTTTCTGTTTATTGGCTCAGAAATGGTGAAGAGCTAACCACTCCTCGTCAGATAGGCACAGAAGAAATTATAAAATTCTTTCTTCATTCTTCATGGAGCCAGTTTGAGAGTACATTACTAGTCACCCTCCATAGCAATATTTGTTGTATTAGAATGGAGGAGGAACAGCAAATTTCCCTGTTGCTAGTGGAACTCGGCATTCTTGATGGCATTTGCACGGGGTATGAGAAATGGCTCTGTGCCTAGTGGGGTGATGTGAGTGAGCTCAAAATGATGTCTTGTCATCTTCTCAAAATAAATTGCAGATCTGGAGGGTTTTCTGTAAACTAAACAACTACAAAGACTACATTTGAGAAACCAAACCAACAAAAACATAAACAAAAACAAACCCCCAAAAAACCCCCAAACACACAAACAAAACAAAAAAAAAAAACCAACACAACCTACCCCCCTGCCAAAAAAACCAAAAAACGCCCCTGAAGTTTGGTCCACTGCAATTTTGAATTCCAGGTGGATGCTGTTGCACTGACTTCAGAGAACACAACTCTCAGTGGCTTGAGCACACATCTCAGTCTTTTTCTGATTTTTGTAGAAGCAGCCTATCAAATATATCAAATATTTAATTCTACCTTTAGTGTCTGTGTCTCTAGAGGGCAGCTCAGACTGATCAGCTACACACCTACTTCTACATCCTTGTCCCTGGCATTTTGCATCACGAACCACTCTCTCCCTGTTCACCCAGTTTCCATATATTCAGGTCACATGGACACAGGCCATTACCAGGAGTAGGTTTGGAGACATTTGTACCCTTTATGTTACTGATCTACGATAGCTGCTTTTTGAGTCCATGAATGACCCCACTGTGGTATTCTGGATTCCATGCTCCCCCAGCTGATGACAGCTGGAATTGCACTGCTCCTCTTCCCCCCCTCACTGCTGCCCACTGAGTGACAAAGAAGGGAGGTGAACACTGGTGTCATTGCACTGCCCTCAAAACGTGCAGTGAATAAAAGTGGCTGCAGAGCTTACAGATTCAATAGGCCACTTCCTACAAGGGTGGGTCTGTCCTGCAGAAAGACCGCATGTTCTTCAGGATCCCAAATCCCCCTTTCCACCCATATCCTTTCAGTCAATGCAGATTTCCCAAACATGTGGCCCCTGTATGGCCATATATTAAAAATGCTAGGGAAAAAACGTGCCATATGTGTAGATTAAACAAGAAGAATATTGTTTGTTCATCTGAAAAGGACTGGTGAAACACAGGGAAGGGTTTATCCCTGACAGTCTGAGTTATAGAGACATGTATATTTAGAAGTTAATCCTTCCGAATTTCAGGCCAAGCCAAAAGAACCTTGTCTTAGTAACAAGACTATGACTTGCAGCCCTAGGTCATTTTACATAGCAATTTTTTTCAGATGCTGAACTATAACAAAAATATGTGTGGTTTGCCACAGGTTTTAAAAAGTATTACTCTGAGAAACAGACTCAGTGCAAGTGTCAGTATTGCAGCACACTGTTTTGTCACCCACAGTCTGTGGGAACAAAACCAGAGGGCTCTCTACGTCCTCTTCATGGATGCCAGTGGAGTAGAAAGGATCTCCTGAAGGAAGTGAGACGCCTTCCAACATTATGATTTCTGCGTCTGTACACTTTTGGGTTTCACACCCTTCCTTAATTTCATCACCTCTTCCCCCTAGCAAATCAATCTTCTCTTCCTTGTTTTCCCCATTTTCCTTCATTCCTTCAGGCTATTTCTGTCTCTAAGCAGATTAAACATGTCTTAAATTATATCAAAACCCAAATTTGAGCACCAGCAAACCTGCTAACATAAACCCTGAACTTTGCTATTCCCTCCTGAATCAATACAGTGAAATAGTTCAATGCTATGTCTATGTGCAGTGTAAATGTATTTCAGCTAGCTGACATAAAGCTGGCTTGTTTTCAGGTATTCTCATTTTGGGTCATTAACTCAGCTTCTACTTTGCAACTTGTTAAACAACTGCTCAAGCAGGAAAAGATCTACAATATGTCTGCAGAGTGGGACATTATTTATTGTTAGTGGGAAGCTGAAAATCAATTCACTTCATTCCCAACAAACAAACAAAGCCTAATGGCAGGGTGTACATGCTCATCTTGAAGTGCTCAGTTTGAACAGGGATCCTTCTCTCTGATGATTGTCTGTCCACATTGCTGATCTGCAGGTACCTACATAGGCACTGGCTGCTGCTTTGCTGTTGTCCCTCATGAGTGAAGAAGCTCAGCTGTGGGAGAAAAACTTGAAAACTCTTGGTTCCTATTCCTACAGACAGTATGGGTGCAATTGCATCTGGCTTGTTCACAGACCTCTGATGTACCACAGTAAGCACTGTACGATCCTCATGATCCACATCCTGGTTCCAGTGTCCTGGCCTGAGATACTCAACACCCAGATGCTGGAAAAACCATCCAAAAGAAGTATCCTTGCTTCCATTTACTATTCAGACAAAGGAAATATCCACCCCTAGGTCTGACTGCTTCTTGGCAAGTTCCTCAATCACAGAACAGTCTACTTACGAACCAAGCTAAGGAATGGAATTTAGTGCCATTAGGAAATAACTTTCACCCTATCAAGAGAGGAGAGACACTTCACCATATTCCAGGGTAGGCCACAAGATAGAGCTTATTCTTTTCTTCTGTAGGATACAGTGGCAAGGCAGAAATGGGACAGTTTCCTAGATTTGGTAGAATGGGAATTTACACCCATTGCTATTGGATTTAAAAATATGGAAAAGATAAGAAAAAACATTTAAAAAAAATTAAAAAAAGAAAAAAAGAAAAAAAGAAGAAGAAATACTTAAGAAATACATGACACTTCATCTTTACTTTCTCTACAAAGACAACATGGGCAGAATTATTTTTATTTATATTTCTGCATATGGAGATATATATATATCTGTTAATATGTAACTGTGTAGCTAAAGAACTGCTACCATCACCGGGACTTTATGATGTTCCTTTTTGATTATAGACATTGCTGAAAATATAGTGAGGTCTGACAGACACGTCGTTTCCTTAGTTCTCAAACACTTCTACCTTGATAAGGATTTTCCAATCAGTGCCTTCCATTATCTCCCAGCAATGTTAATTGAAGATGTATTCACATCAAGCGCTTCTATCTTATCTGAAGAAGGTATGTGGAACCGAGTTCCAGAACAATAGAAATAGTAATATTCTGAGAATGTAATTATATTCACACTTCATGCACTGCTAGAATTACTTGCAAGTTACAGTTATCATATGCTGCAGTTGTTGTGTCTCTGGTTAAGTTATGAAGAAACATTTAATATCAGCTAGTGGATGGGAATGCCCAAACTCTCTGAGGTTGGTTTGATATTATTTATCACTGTTTATGAAACAGTAAAGTCTTATGCTTTTCTTAGGAAATTATTATTCAGCTGATATAGAGGAAAAAAATGGTTTCTTCAGAAGTAAGATTGTTTTTAATAAGGATCAAGAGAAAAACACTTTCTGGACATCCTTTCTACTTCAGAGGGAGAAGAAAGACATGAATGCATTTTTACTGTAATATTGCAGTTTATCTTATTAAAGTTCTTCAGACAATCTTCTTGGTTGGTGTTGTAGGGTTCTTGCTTTGGTGGCCACATTTTCTGAGCCCGTACAGCCTCTATACAGCCTCTCTCAATGTTCTGATCCTCCAGCAGGGCAGCAGGCAAATAACCCAACCCAACTGCCAGTGCCACACTGCTGGGAGATCTCCTGACGTTTAGCTGTAGGATGTTAGCCAGTATGTAACACTCTTATGCAGCAGCTTGAGTGTCACCATCTTCTGCAATAATAAGTGATAGGCTGAGTTTTGGTGTTTTTTTGGTGGTGGCGGGTTTTTTGGTGTGGTTTTTTTGTTTGTTTTGGGTGTTTTTTTTGGTGGTGGTGGGGGGTGATTGGACTACCTTGAAATTACTTCATTTTCCCTATAGTGGTCATTTTTTGCTGTCTCACTAGGCTGATGACAATGACCTGAACTTCCCAGGTCAGAAAGAGAAGCAGAAAAAATGTTGAGGATGCTCATCTCTGTTCAGCTGCACTCGTTTTCAGATACAGCCTAGATCTGACTGTTTTGAGGAGACAAGCACAGATACAGTGCAAAATTATTCGGAAGACATTGCTATTGCTGTTGCAGCTATGATGAAGGTTTTAATTTAGGAATTGCCAATTCCAATTTCCTCTTTGTACAGAGATCTAAGATGCTTCCAGGGTGCATTTCTTTGGGAAGCAGGACAATGGTAAAGGGACTACAGGAGACTCCATATGAGACAGAGCCTGTAGTTTCCAGGAGAGATTTGCAACAACACTGAAATATGAAAAATAAACCATCAGTAGACTATTTTAAGAGTTGCTGCAACAAAAGTCACGAGACACATGAGCAGAATGTGACTATGGAATGTACTGAACGTGTAGGGAAGAGTCACATTACTCACACGTTTCCTTCTCCCAGAAGCCTTTGTTGTCTTTTATTATAGACTGGAGGTCAGCATTCCATGAATTTCCCATGAAATATGAGTAGTTATCCTACCCAGAAGGGTAGGAATTCCTTTACGGCTTTAGCTTTTTGAGTGCTACCTTGATATTTTACTAAGAGAAAAATTAAAGTAGATACAGATCTCTAATATTTTTCCACATAATTAAATAAGTAAGAGCTGGGAGAAAATCAGGACTTTCAAGGCTCACTTAAAATAAGTTACTGTTTTGGGTGCCAGGCAGGAGGAGAAAGGCTGACAGAAACTACTGAAATCGGGCAATTGAGGGAGCTGTAGTTATTAGCACTAATAATGTGTAAGATTATACTTAAAGGTAGCACTGAACTCACAAAGGTCAGCAATAGACCTCAGATTAACCTAAATGGAACAGAATCAAACACATTAGTGATTCCTGCAGTTCTGTGGAACATTTCAAGCAGCAGCAGTATCTCTTGATTACTAATTACAAGTTATGGACATTCAAAACTGTAATTTAAATTGAAGTTGCTAATAGTGCAGTAGGGCTGCATTGATTAATTCAGAACTGATGGCCTTCTCCTGCTGGGCAGGTGGAACACAACTAAAAGCAATGCAAACTCCAATGAAATAAGATATAAATTAAGATTTTCCTTCTTCACTTACCTTTCTGTAAAAAGCTTCCTCTGCAGCTAAAGGTTACTGTTTTTCAGGATGATAGTCTTACACTTCCAGCAAATAGATGCACCAGGTTTGTTTGCTGTTGAAGTCCATACTTTTTGATATATCTGTGTTTTTTATGCACTGTTACTTGTGTTTGAAGGGATGAGCTCAGTAATGTGTGGGTAACAGCCTCGAGACTCTTCAGTTCCCATCCTCTTTGCTAAGGATGCCAAAAAGCTGAAGGATTATGTGATTTGTCTGTGTTTTGTTGAGGATAAAGATAAACCAGCAACAAGCTTGTCCTAACAGTCAAGAGGAACTCAGACACTTCTTGCTTCTGGCAATTGTTGACTTGAATTAGATTCAAATCAGTGAAATGCCCTAAACACTCTTTGTCTCTTAGACAGTTATTTCATAATTATTTTTAATCTCTTCAAAGCAAACTTTATTGGGCAGGAAAATACACGTGCTTGTGGGTTGTATAACCCTCAACTGAAATTTTTTAGGATTTTGAAATTACTTAGGATTTTGAAATTAAAGAATCATGAACACGGAGTTTTGAAGTTGATAAACACTTAAGGAAGAGAGAGACATTTTTAAAAGAAATTGGCTCCCAGTCTCTAACTAGAAAGTCAAGACTCCATCTGAACAATTTCTAAGGTCTAAGGTCCAAAGTAGTAAGTATAACTGCTGCTTTGATAGCCAGGATTGCTTTCAAGTCCATACTCCCTGCTAGAAGAGTAGTAGGAATATGTATTACTGAGCCAAGAGGTCACTTCTTAGAGAACTTGCCCTAAAGCCATATGAGGAACAGAGAAGGGGATGAAGAAGTAACCCTGCACAGCTGATGTGTAGCTTACTTTGACATGGCTTTGCTGTAAGGGTGCTTATAGCAATGTCACACAGTTACTTGCAAAGATAGTGAAGTACTGAAACATGCCTTTGCCTTGATCCACAGCACTTATTCTTCAACACAGAGCAGAACTTATGTTCCTCTTCTGGAAAGGTGATATGAAGTAAAACAGGACTCTTCACCTAAGATAATAACACCTATATATTTTTACAATATTCTTATAAAGAAATTGAGTGTCACTGCCATTTTATGAGTGTCATAAGTAATTCCTAGCTTTTTGATGAACTTGCTCCCATTTTTTCTGAAATAGTAAGAAGGAGGACTCAGGAAATCACAGGCCACTCAGCTTCATCTTGTTCTTTTGGAAGGTGATTGAGCAGCTAAACTTGTAAACCACTTCCAGGCATTTGAAGGATAAGAAGGAAGATTCAGGACAAAGTCCTCAAGAGGACATTATGTTTGACCAAGATGATAAGCTTTTTATGATGGAAAGACTGTCTTGGAAGATGAGGGGAAAACAGTGGATATTGCCTGTCTGATTTTCAACACCACCTCTTCTGATATCCTCATTGAGAAGCTGATGAAAAATGGGCTGGATGAGGAGACAGGAAAATGGACTGAAAGCTGACTCATTTTCTGGTCCTGTAGAGTGCTAACCAGCAGTATGAAGCTTAGTTGGACACCTGTAGCTAGCACTGTACCCCAGGGTTTCATTCTGGATCTGATCCTATTTAACATCTTCATTAGCGGTCTGGATGTTGGGGCAGAGTGTACCCTCAGTAAATCTGACAATTACACAAACAGGGACGAGTGGATGATACACCAGAGTGCTGTGCTGCCATCCAGAGGGACCTTAAGAAGCTGGGAAAATGAAATGAGGATACTCATGAATTTCAACAAAAGAAAATACTGCACTGCTAAACGCTGAGAGCCGACACACTGGAGAGCAGCTTTGCAGAAAAGCAGCCAGAGGTGCTGGTGGACACCAAGTTAACCATGAGATAGAGAAGTGCCAGTGTAGCAAAGAAGGCTGATGGTACTCTGGGCTGCATTAAGAGAAGTTTTATCAGCACTGGGTTGGAGAAGAACCTCAAGAGTTCCTTTCCAACCTCAAACATTCTGACTATAAAAATGCCCCAGGGGAAGAGACTATTCTGATGTCCAATTTAAATAAGTGAATGATATCCTCTTCCTTTGAAATCAATATGGTGCCCTCAAAACTTCTTTCTACACCCACTCTTTCTTCAAAATTAATGGCAACATGAAGCAGCAGTATTTCTAATCTTCACAAGGATGAAATAGGCAGCTCTTCTCTACCAACATCATTCTCAAATCCTAGCAGTGGATTCCCTTTACAAATTTTAAATGCAATTTTAAAAATAATTTTGTACCTGAAGATGTTCCCATCAGTCCTTTGCTCTTTGTGCAGAATGCATCTGTACAAGGGGGATCAAATTCCTTTGCTTCTCTCTACTAGCGGAAGTTGCTGTGCTTCATCTTGATGTTACTGCTGCAACAAGATATGTTGAATTACAGAAGCAAAATTGTAAAAGATATTTTATGGGTGGTTTAAACCAGAGTGAAGCTCTGTGAAGCTCTTTTGCAGCTATTTGTTTAATCCTATAATTTAAAGACCTCTTGTAAAAAGAGATTTCCACAGATTTTACAGTTGGCCAGCTCTGATGTTTTAGCAGTCAGAAACCTCTTAATAATGTTCATTCTGTTACAACTGGAGATAAATTCTTCTTCTGAGTTTGTCCTCCAGAAGCCTAGTTGGCTCCTTTGATCACCATTTATTATAATAAGCTATAAAATCAATTGTCATATTGATGCCAACATCCCACCTTCTTTTTCCAATATAGACTCATTTCTTCTTTTTTTTTTTTTTTTCACTGAAGTGAACTTAACTTTTCTTGAAGTTATATTTAAAGACCATTTATTCTTGCAACTCTTCACTAAAATCTTAATTTTTCCCCCAGGTATTGACATTTCAAGTTTTCTTTTTTAAATCACAGGGCCTTAAATTTAGACTTTCTTTTTCTAAAAAGAAGAAAAACTGAGACTGTCAGAAAACCAAACAACTCTGAGGGATTTGACTTCAAGAAAAATGCCAAATATCATGAAGCTGGTGATTAAAATTGCAAAAACTGGCAGCTCGACAATTGCAGATGATGAATATGTATGCCAAGGCTTTCCAGACATAGCAATTAACAGATTGAGGTGCCTGAATGCTGCATGCAACCAATTTAGAAATGAGGGTAACTCTTCAGCTTCATGCTTTGTTCTGTACCAAACATCCTGCTGTACCTCAGCAAACACGCAGGAGTCACAGCTGAAAGCCACTGAAGATAAATGATAGAGCAGACTCCTTTGAGCAGCTCACCACCTTCAGCAGGTGTGCGGAATATCTGCCCATGTATAAAGGATGGGATTATTCTAACTGAAAAGAAGGCATTTTAAGATGTCATTATGCGTGGATATGGTTCATCTCAGCGCTGTCTCCTCACACCAGAGCAGATTCACAGTGCCCACACACAGTTGGCACCTGTATTTGGGTCTCTGCACTTCAGAAACTTCAGATAACTGTGTTGCATCCACATACCATATGTGCAAAAGCCACAGCCTGGACTTCTGAGTAGAAGCAGTTCACCTCCCATCATTGGATATCTGTCCTGTGTTTTCAATCCCCAGATGGCCAGTGCTTTTAGTTAAGGTTAAAGGTATGGTTATACCACAGGTATTTTCCATAATGAGAACACAAGAAGCAGCCTGAATGGCCAGGGCAGTGGCCCAGGCAGACCAGTATGCTGCCATGGGTAGGAATAAAAAGGAATGTAATTTTACTCAATTCCTTTCCCTTCAGACTGTAGCAGCAGCATGAGCTGCTGTGCTGGGGATGGTAGAGATGCTTTCTGCCTCCTCACATTGCCTCTCTCTATGTGGAACAATGGTCCATTAATTTTTCTAGACCTTTTTTCACACCTACTGTTGATATCTGCCTTGACAACCCCCACTGACAGAAAATTCCCTACCCAGTCTTCAAACAAGTTCATATTTGATAGTCTGATTAAACCATCCTCCTGCTAGTTTCAGTTTTTCCCCTGTGTTATAGTGGATGGAGAATAACAGATCCGCAGGCACTACTGTTTCTCTGAAGAAACGAAAATCTGATATATTGGTATAAAATACACATTTAGCTTGACACTGTGTCAAGGAGCAGCAGAAAAGACAGAAATAGGAGACAAGGGATTTGGGAAAAGCTCTAGATTGATTAGTGTAAAAGAGGCATAGTTTAAGTTCAGTCAGATAGGGAGTTATGAGAGCAGGAAACTCTTCATGGACTTGTCAAGAGCAAACAAATTTAATCATTAAACCAAATCTAATTTCACAACATGGTTACAAGACTTGTAGGAGGGAGAAAAACAGTAGATGATATGTGTCGTAAAGCTTTAATCAAATCTCACATGACATAAGTAACACAAGTGTGGTTTAGATGAAACTTTTACTGACTGGATGAAAACCCAAAACTGTAACCAGAACAATCATCAGTGCCAAGCAATAGGATGAGAGTCAATGGGCAGACACTGATTCATGGGAAGTTCCACCTGAACATGGGGGAGAGCTTCTTTACTGTGCAGGAGACTGAGCACTGAAACAGATTGCCCAGAGAGGTTGTGGAGTCTCCTTCAGTGGAAATACTCAAGAACCATCTGGATGCAATCCTGTGCCATATGCTCTGGGATGACCCTGCTTGAGCAGGGAGATTGGACCAGACAGCACACTGTGGTCCCTTCCAACCTGACCCATTCTGTGATTCTGTGAAACATTTGGTGATTTATTGCATCTGCAGTGGGAACTGGATAGAGATTGTGTTGATGGCCAGGCAGGGGACCTGAGGACATTAGTTTCAACTAAAGGCAATTTTCCATGAATACCTCGCCACCTGCTTCCCACTGACTGCTTCCAGGATCCAGTGTCAGTGGGCATACTGAAATATGTAGCAAAGAGCTTTTGCTATCTGAGGGACATGTTGTACCCCGAATAAAGTAGCCCTTGGACACAAACTGAGAAAGGAACAAACAAGTTAATGGTCCTTTCTGTTTGGGTTGGCCTTACAGCACTTTAACTGGTCCATGCTTCAGGTGACATTGTGCATCCTCAACCACATTCTGATCATGATTATTTTTTATTGGGGGAGGGTGGAGTATTTTCCTAATTTCAAAATATGAATAGTTTAGAGTCTGATTATTTTTGGCAAAGAAGATTGATTGTGGAGTAGTGTCTGTCAACTGTCAAATTAGCAGTCTCACAGATCTTGCTCTTTTGAAGACATTTTAATATAAAGGCAAGAAGAAGACAGGAAAAAAAACCCCAAAACCCTACAGAGTCATATTTTAGTCAAGCAAAGTCACAGACAAGATTCAAACAACTTGATCTGTTTGATTCAAGAAGTGAAATATGCAGATGAAAGAAGATTCAGAAGCTTTTGATCCCTTTTATATGTTTTTGCTTGAGGGGCTGAGAATTTGGACATAAGAGCATTTCAATGTACCTTTGTCTCTGTTTTAAGCAGAAATGAGTTTCTATAGTATGAACAACCAGGGGAAGATGTCATCTGATTTTTAGCATAAATATGGAGGTGTCTGGGATGAGTAAATATGCCAGAAAAATACATGTTAGATTTTAATCAGGTCTTCCATTTAAAACTGAACATCGGAAGTGGCCTGCAATTTGTCGTGGTTTTATCCACCAGCCCATCCCTGGGGCTGAGGATGGTTTTGTCCAGGTAATTTCCGGACAAAAAGGCCAATCAAAAGTTCAGTGATGCCTTTGCTAATTACATCTTTAAGAAAACGGAAGAGAAGACTTGTGGCGCAGTTGAAATTAGGGGCAGCAGCCATGTAGAGAAGCAGCAGGCCCGAAGAGGGCCAAGGCCCTCTCCTCCCCCGGCTTAGGCCGGGGGGGGCAGGTGTAGCACTGAAGTCCTCTCTTTCTCTCTAGTAAGAGAGTGAAGAAAAAAAAGTTTAAAAGACAAACTGTTTGAACAGAAACCACTGTGGAAGAATTCCAGCCGAGAGATAACGGAGTTTCCAAGGTCGAAGCTGGCAGCCAGAGGAGAGAGAAGAAATTCGAAGGGGGGAGAGCTGCTTCTTCCCTTTTCACTCTCTCTCCTCAGCAGGGAAAAGACTGAAAAGTAATCCCTGCTACTTGTAAAAATTTGTTGGAGTAAGGAGACTCCCTATGCGGCTGACGGAGGAGCCTGAGGATGTACCAAAGAAAACTGAGACTTCATGAGAAAGACTGAGGTGAGGCAGAGTCCTGTTGAAAACTTTGTGACCCTTGAAAGGGATGATGCTTATGCCGGAGCGAAGACGGCTCGGATAAGCTTGGGATCCGTGTGTGTGTGGATCCATACTGCTGTTGAAGATCCATAACTCTGAGAGAGAGAGAGAATCTCATGCTGGAGCGAGGCGGCCCATGTGAGATGTTGGGATCCGTGTGTGTGTGGATCCGTGCTAGACCCATGACGAGAAGTCTATCAAGGACTGTTTCTCCCATGGGGAGGGACCTCCATAAGGAAACAGGGGTGAACTCTTAAACCATTATCCCCTGTAACCTTGTGGTGAAGATCCATAGTAAGCAAGTGTCCCCTTGCAAGCCTATGGAAGGAAGACCCTTCAGGACCTGGGTAACCCCCAGCCTTCAGTCTTAGCCCAGGAGGGGGGTAAGCCCAGCCCTGGAAGCTGACACAGAGAGAGAGAGAAAAAGAAAAAATTCCAGCTGCAACAAGAATGCTACTGTTACTAAAGATTTGTTACTGGAGAAAGAGAGAACTGGAACTCCGAAAATGAAGATTAAAATCACTTCTCCTCCTTGGACTGGTATAAAGGGGGGGGGGGGGGGGGGGGAGTATTTCTGTAAATATATAACACTTTAACTTGAATAGAAATTGTTGTAGATATAATTCTTTGGTTTTTAATTTATTAGTAGTTCTTGTTTTACTAGTAATAAATGTTTATACTATTTTCCCCAAATCCTGTCTCTCTTTTGTCTGCAAAAACCTTCTCTCAACTAGTAGTAATTGTGTAGGGAGTGGAAAGCAAATTAAGCCAAAGCAAAACCACGACACAATTTTAGTCTGATCTTCTGGAGAAATGAAGGAACCCATAGGGTTGTGTGTGATCATTAGACAGTAAACTGATGTGTGAGTGAAAGGTCCTTTTTAAGACATGAATGAAAAAAGTCCATGTGTCCAAGGTAGAAAAAGAGAAATCAAGTTAAGCAGAAAGGTCATATGAAAGTCCTGAGAGCCTTAGATTTGTTTTCTGGGACACATGTGTTTCCCTGTACTGGCTGGTAATTTGATAATATTTCCACAATACATGCATCACACTATATTAAAGGTTTTCAGGAAATAAAGTAAATTATATGTCTGTGTACGTTATGTTTTAAAATGTTCAAAGTTTAATAACTTATTTTTTGTCTAAAAACTTGCAGATGTTGTAGAAGGAATAGGGCTGCATGAGAAAACAATTACTGGGCTTATGAAGATTATCAGTTCAAGCACTCTTGAAAGAGGGAAATAACACATTTGCCCTTTCTCATGTACTTTCATAAGGAAACATATCTCAGTAGTTCTGAGAATGGAAGAGGTACTCCTGAGTACTGACTTCATCTGAACTGTGTGAGGAATGCTGTCTGGGAAGACGACTTGAGCATATGCTATTTTATATGTATAAGAACAACCTGTTTCAGTTTAGAGAAGGGTCTAGTTCTATGACTGTGATCCCCTTTCAAGCAGATCTGTAATGTGCAAACCCAGCCCTGTCCCTAGAAGTTTTTATTTTCCAGGCTGTATAATCCTAAACAAACATTCATTGAATATTTCTGTATTTTTAGTGGAAAGCAACTGCCTTGTTTCTTGCTTCTCTTCTGTGAAGCAGAGGCATACATCTGAACATTTTTGGATTAACTAACAACAGCTTGGCAAAAACTGTTAAGTCATTAACTTGCTTTGATATTATCTTTTAGTCTGCCCAAAGAAAGTGGTGGGCACAATCTTAAAGATTTATATATTAGGTTCCCTAGGTTGTTGCAATGTAAATTATCATAAATCACAGCCCTCGAGTATTTTCTTAACAATTGTTTAGCCAGTACGCACTAATGAATCCTCTTCATTTATTTACTCAAAATGCCTTACCAAGGGAAAAAAAAAGTGGCAGAGACAAAGCATCGTGTTTTCAGGCTATCCTTGGAGATTTCACAATGCGGCAGCAGCTTCAGATGCTCTTTGCATTAAATTGCATGCAGTTTATCTAAGAGACATCATTCTTTATCAAAAAGCAAACAAGCCCTGGCCTGGGAATCTCACCTCTGAGCCAACAATAACTCTCTCTCTGAAGCCCCCTAGAATTTCAGGGATTTTCCATGATTTGTGCACCTCTTTTGAAAACCTGCACTTTCAAGTGAAAAGATTTTTAAAAGCTGCATCCATGGTGATAATGGCATCCACCCCAGGAAACCCTCCCTGGCCCCCAGCCAATGTGGCAGGTGGGCACACTGGATACCCACTCTGCTAAACATTCAGAAGGATCTTTCTGAGTAGTTTTTGCACTCCTTTGCAACATTACTGCTGGCAAAGTGCATACATCATGCTGCTCTTCCCTTGGGGTCTGTACCCCACCAACTATTTGACGAGGATGGTGCAGTTTCCTTCTGCCGATGCCACTCCTGCAGTGACTCTGCCACTGGCTTGGCTACTTCTGTCCAAGACATGCCAGACTTTGTAGTGTGTTGGAATTGGTTTGGATAAAAATTCAGGGTAATGCCATCAGAAATGTAAGCAACACAATGAGTAGGAACAAAACAAGAGTGAAATGTAATGGATATTAAACAGAAGGAGTAATAACAAACACACGTTACTTTGCTACACCCCTCAACAGTGTCCATTCTTGAAGGGTCTGTATTTTCCTGAAATGACTGGATTGTGTTTTTTCTCCAGTAGTCTGTTTACTGTAGCATTTTGGTTTGCTGATCATCCATCAAAAACCCCACATCAAATCCCATATGAAGGCCCATATGAGAAGTTACATCTTCCAAAAGGCATGCAAATATTCCACTATTGCTAAATAGCAGACTATACTTGCCTGCTGACACTGACAATGAAGCAATAAATAGAAACAGGCCAGTAAGAATTATAGGTAGGATAATAGGCTTTTCACAGTGCATTACTAAAAGAGAAGACTGGATTTGCTGCTACACAGGACATTAATTCTGTAGCTATAGCCTAAACAGTGTGCAAAGTTTAAATTGATTTATCCTAGGAGTACCTGAGAACAGTCACTTTACAAGAATTTTTTTTTTATTTTTTTTGCTTATTAAATGATGCACCTCATAGTACTCATTTGTTGATCTGTTATTCTACTTCCTTCCACTGCATGGGGCATTGTGTTATCCAGACACCTGCTCTGATCCTCATACTTTCATTCCACAAGAGGCTCTTTGCCTCATAAGAATTTTAATAGATTAACACCTGTGTTCCCTCCCTGGCTTCCACTGGGTCCTGGTAGTGGGAAATCCTTTGGAAATGTTCTAAAACATGACTAAAATTTGGGCTGAACATAGGAAACGGATCAAGTCAGTCTCATTTACGGAATACAGAATACTCTATGTTCAGAATGTCTTTGAAGAAAGATACACTTGAGTGGGGTATCTCCAAAGTATGTCTGTCTGGCTAACAAGGAGTATCCTTGCTTTTTAATTCTCCTGCTTTCCTGCTTCAGCTCTCAGCTGCAGCTGCCCACCAGGACAGTTGCTTGCCACAACAACGATATGCAATGTCATGTGACATTCTGTCTGCCACAAAAATTCCAGATCAGCAGGATTTATGTTGGGGTCCTTGCATCACGCTTTAGCTCTTGGAGTCTCTTCCCTCTTTTCCCCTGTTGCCTCTCCCTAATCTCTCTGTAAAACGTCTCCCTCGTGCCTCCTCAAATACCAGATGTGGCACATTCTCACAACACAGGATGGCTGATCTCAAGTGTTTCTGAGCTCTGCTTCTTGCATGGGGTCTCATCAGACCATCTTCCATTTATGCAATACAATTGAGCCAGTATCTCTAATCTACTTCTTCATATATCCTCTTTCCTAATCTCCTTATTATTAGGATGTCCCGATGCTGGCCTGGGTGGAGTTCAGAGATGGCAGTATAATTTTACCGCTGAAGGACATTCACTTTTGAAACTCCTAACACCTCTGGTTTTTGTATAAATCTGAAGTTTATATTTCTCATATGGCTCAGACCAGGAGGTGAAGGTTTTGCTTAGAACATGGTGTAACTTTCCATTTCTTCCTGTGCTTCTGAAGCAAGGCTTCAACTCTGACAGTTCAGGCAATATTCATGATGTGATCCAACACTCAGTAGTTGGCATAAGCTGACTGTATCTTCCCTGTTGTCTAAAGCAAGCTGTTCAGCTCAGCAGCCTAGGTTGCACTTTATTTATGTCTGCTCTGTGTGTAACCATAAAGAAGGTTACTTGTTCTTTGTAGTTAATGCTGCAGCACACAGAGGCAGCCAAGATACTTTGACTTGAAACTTGTATTTAAATTTTTAAAGAAAATTGATCACCAGGATTCCAGAGATACCAGTGGGTGAAGCAATGATCTAAGTGCTGGATGGTTCTGCTCAAACAGGGAGAGCTGAGGTGAGGGGGACTCAGCATGAGAGCTCTGCCCGTGCTAGGGGAAGAAACACCTATTGCAGTACTGAGCATGATTTCCTGCGAGAAAAGGGACTCAACTCCACACTGCCTGAGGTTTAATTAAAAAATGGAATCTGCTTTTGTGGGTGTTTGTGTATTTATATACATTTTATAATATATAACATAAATATCATTATATGTATTTATACGCTGTTGATAGTTACATATCTGTGTGTACCCTTCCACAGTGATAGTGGACTCAGTGGAATGAAACGTTTCGCTCTTTCTCTTTAGAAGTAAGATTTTTTGGAATTACACAGGGGATAGCTACTGCGCTCTGAGAGCAACTGCCTCTATACTTCCTGTAGCACACTGTTTTCATCCAAAATCCTTTCCTCGGATTCTGTCTCCTTCCACTCACCTCTGGTCAAGATCACATGGGATGGGGCAGCATGAAGGAAACTCAAGTCACTGCAGCTGAAGAAACTGGGATGGATGTACCTGGAGGATGTGCTGGCCAGGGAGTCAGGGAGAAGGAGGATTTTTTTTGTGTTGGGGAAAGCCTAGCAAAATTTGGCATAGAATGGAAGTCACAGTTAATGGGAAAGAGAACATGAGAACTCAGCACTCATTATTACTTTTTAAAATTATCTATTGTGGTTGTGAATCAAAATGAAGTCTGTAAGAAGTATGAATCTCTTCTCTCTCCACCTTCAACATCTATACATGAGTGACAGGGCACACACCAAGATCAGGCAGTTCTACAAAGATTTCTTAGAAGCTACTTATACAGCAGCCATGCTCTGAGCATGCTCCCTCATCCAAGCTCACAGAGTTCATTACACTCTGTCCTGTACAAATATCCTGTTGCATAGATTCTGCTTTGAAGGACTGAAGTGTAGGGGTCATGCAAGTAGCCAACTCAAAATTAAATGTAGTCTAGGCACATGGTGCAAGCTTTGAAGAACTAAACCAAAACAAAATCTTTGTTCTCTTTTGTTAAGTCAGGCCAGTTTGTCTTGGTTCCTGATGTCCTGATGTGAGGTGGGGAAATGAGCAGCAGGAACAGGTGAACTCTTTAGAAAATAAGAGATAAATTTTATGTAGGTATTCAGTTTTTGGCATTGTGCATGGAAGAAAATAGACAATTCCACCTGTAATTTCTGTTTCCAGCTTCAGTGCTCTTCAAACTTTTCTGCGACACCAGTAAATTATTGAAAAACACTGTCTCACCCTCACAACTGGGCTTACATTGCACAGAACAATTCCTTGCTGGAAGAAACTGAGAAGAGGTAAAGGTGAGGCCGAGGTAGACTGGGGCTTTGGCCCACAGACATGGCAGCTTTCCAGAAACCCCATGACTACAGGAGAACATGGAAGATCTAGCATACAAAGGAAGCCTTCTGAACTAACTTTGACAAAGACATTCTTTAAGCAGAGACGGGCTCCATTCGACTTTGGGTGAGGATAGAGTGATCTGAAGATACCTATGATCACAAATAATTTCTTCTGACTGTTAGGGAAATGGCTGTCCCCTGTCAGTCTAATGGGAATATCCAGAGAGTGATGCCAAAGGGAGAATCTTAGCTTGTGTGTGCCCTCTGTCCTGTAGGCAAGAAAAAGAGCTGCTTTCAAAAAAATGTTGTAGTAACAAATTAAAAAGAAAGTTTATAAAGACATTCAATAACTTACTGAAGTTGGGAGGTCAGAGATAGGCAAAAGCATCAGTAATAAAAATGTGTAAGTCTCTTGACTGTTTATTTGGTGATTTTCAGTATTTAATAAAAATGAATATTGATTAAATAATGAATAGAATTTATTAAGCACACATAGTCGAGTTAATTAGATTTTATTATTTGAGAAAGTAATTAGATATTAAAAATTCAGGTCTTCTGCCAGTAGCTGGCCACACAGAGTAGCACAGAGAAGGAGTCAGTGTCCCTATCTAAGCAACTCTAATGTTTTTAACACATCTTCAGTCCTAACATGTACAGAATGGAGAATGGAGGAGAGTATAAATGTTTCATCTCCTCTGAAGATTATGTATGAATTACAATAGATGCTGTCATGGAGTGGAATTAGGTGATAAATAAGACTATAGAAACTGAATAATAAAAAAAATCCTGATTTTCCCTACCCACACAAAAATGCTGATTACTTCCTAGAAAAGCCAAAAGGGTAATAATTTGACATTTTTGCTGTTAATGAAAAAATCTTACAAAGGAATGTTATAATGAAACATAACCATATAAATAAATTAGACTATGTAATAGTCATTTAGGGCATTTTCTAGCAGTCCTCTGGCATGACTTCCTAAAATGGCCCTCTCCCTTGCTCAGCTCTTGGCTATGTACATACTCAGATGTCCTGTAGCATGATGGAACAAGTGCCAGTTGCTCTGCCTGCAGTATCTGGTGAGCATCTGTCACCACAGGAAGAGAAACCAGCACTGTTTTATGCAGTAGTACAAAAAAGCCATCAGGAATTTCCTCTATACCCCAGGGTTTTTCTTGATGGATGCTGTGTTGACACGGGCATTATGCAACACCAGTGCAATTCTTAAAAGGCAGCAAATGAGGCTACTATTACAGTGGCAACAGCCAGAATTCCCACTTTGAGCCTCCCACCACCCATCCTCCCTGGGAAGCTGGCATAGCGTGTGTGACCTGTGTGACCCTTGCTTTGCCTCAGCAGTGAGGAAGGCAAAGGGCTGAAGGCAGGCTGTGCTCAGGGTAGGGCAGTGGGACATGCATGCAGATGCTTGTGAGGGAGTTGCTTGGAGCAAGTCTGCTACTTCAAGGAAGGGGCAGCAAAGCAAGAGGTGCCCCAGGTGCAGATATCAGCAGAGTCCCCCGTGTGCAGCAATACAAGCTCTGTATCCAGTGCCCACAGATTGAGAAGCAGATACGGCTCTGTAAAGGTGGGGAATGTGGCAGAGCTTCTGGCTTTAGGTGCACACCACTGCCACAGGGCAAGCTGGGAAAGGCAACTGGACTTCCACCTCTCACAGAGACCCATCCCTTGGGCCAGCCAAGAGGTGGGGTGTGCCTGAAGCAGTGTTCCAGCCACAGGGTGTGGGGCCAGGGCATACACTGTGATCAGTTCATATCTAGCCTATGACTTCAAGTGATGAAAAGTATTTTCTATAGGGTCCTGAATCACCTTTGTGTGTCATGAATAAAAGTGTAACTAAACCTCCATGCACAGCATGGCCCCACATTGAAATCCCGGTGTCTGGGAAACAGCTGGTTCCACAAGAACTGCGAACTGCAGACATGTAGAAAAAGCCTTACAGAAAACAGGAGGGAAAGAATTAGATTGCGGTATGGTAAGGAAAAGTAGAACATATTTCAACCACAAGAAGCTTCCCCCAGAGCCCTTTCCACTCTGGCTTTCTGCAGATGGATAGATGATTAAATAAATAAATAAATAATCTCTCTTTCCTCCTGCAAGTTGTGCTTGACAGCTTTGGGGGCTGGGGATTGGGTTTGAACTGATGCAGATGTGTGCATCTGGCACATTGCTTCTTCTATTTTCTTTATTTTAATATCTCTGACACCTTCAAACACATACCCTTAAGGCAGATCAAATTGTTCATGCTCTGTTTTGGCATTTATATGCTGCCTATTATTATTCAATACTGGCATCACAAAGTATATGGAAAAGTCTTTTCCCAAAATTTGTTTAAAGGCACATATGTAGGGAAAACACATGTAATAGCACATGCGAGTCCTGAAAGTCATGCAGATGGTCTAATCCTGGCTTTCAAGGCCATCCATATGAATGTTTTTAAGTTAAATTAGAGCCATGGCATACAACTCATAAGGTCAACAATTAAACATATGCATGCTAAATTTAGGTGAATACTTACACTCCAGAATTTTAAGTGTCCCTCTCTTAGCCCAGACAATCTCTGGGTATTCATACAAACCAAATGACAGATTTGGATGCGCTATTTCTGCAAGCAGTTCACGCTGTTAATTCTGTAGTCCTGCTCAATCAAAATCCTACTCCTATCAAAATGATTATAATAATCTCTCCCTACCTTCCTTCTCATTCTCATGAAAAGCCTGAATCTCATGACATGGAATAGGTTTGGAACATATGGCCTGCAAAGACCACACCCAAATGAACTACTCCACTCTGTTGTCTTTGTGGAGCTGGCACTATCTAGCCAGCACCAGCATACTCTCTTTGGGGATCCCATGCTGGTAGAAACAGACTTCAGTAGAAAACAAGAACAGTGCTTTTAGATCTACAGCAGTCACTGCTGTGGCAGAGGCACACAGACGTGCAGAACATTCTGAACAGATCCACACTGACAACCCATCAGAGTCATGCAGACCTTTGTCCAGCACAGACCCTCCCCAGCCAGGGCTATGGTGGAATTTTTGCTTTCCCACCATGCTCCCTGTGAAGTTTTCACCTTTCCATCCCTGCCACATTATCTTTTTGATATTATTAACAACCAGCTTTCTTAGTGTTGGGTTAATAAGGGCTGGTTTTCGCACCAAGATTTATATTTATTCTTATTCTTTCTTACTTTTATTCTGACTTTTACTTTTATTCTTACTTTTGCTCTTACTCAGCTAGAGAGCAGTTTGTGATTTGTTGGAGGTACTGTATGGAAGTGCAAGAGCTGCTTGGAATAACATCAATGGACCATGACAAAATGCAGCCCACTCTTGCTCTAGCCAGTCAGAGAGCTAGGTGCCTAGAGGAGATTGCTCATAAAGGTATGTTTGTTTTTTTGGGAGAATGAAATGGACCCAGGGAATAAACAAATGGTTTGTCTATGTTGGGGAACAGTTCACTGTTCAAGTGCGTGAATCAGTTGCGTTTTACTTGTCAGAGTAGAGAGCCTGTGGAGATTTGTTTGAAAGCTGACTGAGCATAAATATAATCTTCCTTTAGGTTGATTTTTATTCCTTTTCACTTACTTTCTTTTCCCCCACTATTTATATGCCTTTTGAGAGGCTAAACATCTTGTAGAAATGTTGAGACCCTATGCCTTCCACGGAAAGTCCAAATTTATGTTGTGATATGATTCAGTCAAAGAAGGGATGATTGTCCCCATCTAACACCTGATGAACAGCTGTATGGTACGTACTTGTGCCAGTTCAGTAAGAATTAGTCCATATAATGCAAACATTTTTAGCACATTTAGCAATGGTGGGAGTTATCACCAGAGGAATTGAGGACTTTGGGGTAGGTGGCACTTAGGGACATTGTTTAGCACTGAAGTTGGCAGTGTTGGGTTGTGGTTGGACTAGATGATCTTAGAGTTCTTTTCTAACCTAAGTGATTCTATGAAAACTGAAAACTGAACTATCTTATTAGCTTTAGTTACAATTATCTATTAATTTCTGTTAGTAAATACAAGAAAATTATATAGCTAAAGAAAAATTGCTGTCTTAAGTTTTGATTGATTTTTATTATTTCATACATACTTGAGAAAAACAGACCTTGACTAGTCAGAATTGTTCTGCAAGTTTAGTTTCTCTTAAGTACTCTGGAATGAGTTCCCCTAAAGAAACTATGGTTGTTTCTTTCTTAACATTTTAGAAGAGGCTGGTGCTTAAACAACTACAAACCACCCTAAATGACTCGGAATTTACTCAATGTTACTTTTCTTCTTTCATGTTTTGTTAAAAAATGGGGTGTTTTTATTCCTTTGTTTCTTTTGTGGTGTTTTTTCGTGGCGTTGTTGTTCTTTTAGTTATTTGTTGTAAACCTCTTCCACTTTTTCAAAACAGATTTCTGAAAGTCATTTACACATATTTCATTGTAATGATTCCACAATCCTAATCTTGCACTTGATTTATTTCACTTGAGTTTGAAAGAAAAGATACATAATATGGTGTTTATTTTTGTATCCTAACTGAATCAGTATGTCTTGGACAAAAGCCTTCTCTGTGATTGTGAAATAACATTTTACCAGACATATCAGTGTTGTTGCTTCTGCAGTTGTCAAATTAGAATCATCCTGAAACTAAATCTAAAAGAGATGGGATGCAGCTAAACAAAGCTGTATAGGAATCTTGAGTATTTGTAAGAGAGATAGATGGAGACTGTTAGTTATCTGTTTCAGCAGAACTCATAAATCAGCTCTAAAATGGTTTATTGCCAGAGGTAGGTTTGCCTTGGAGCAGTTTAAAGATAAGTTTTCTGTTGGTTTCCACCCTGTCCTAGCCTTGAATATACAGAATATTTTTGCATTCAGACACATTCTCCTATGCAACAAATCAGCTTCTTGTCATTTGTTCCAACTCTGGCTGCTTCATCCCGTATTTTATATATATATGTGTGTGTGTGTATGTATGTATGCATACATATAACATATATCTAGATATAACATATATATACTTATAACAAAAGAATTTCAGCTTGAAATATTTCTAAGATGCTTCATATTTTCTCACTTTAGTTCTATGTGCTTCATATGCTGATGAAAACACTGACATATTAAATAGACTTTTGATATCAGATACAACCCAGGAACAGTAATTCTGAACCTGATCTCTCCTAGGTGGGGTTAATCCCAGGGTCAAGAGAAACTCTATTAATCCCTCACCACTCATCTGTTCTCTCATCTATGGTTTTGGGTTTGTTGGGGATTTTGTTGGGGATTTTTTTTTTTTTTTTGATGGGAGGGCAAAGAGAAGGACGGTGGAAAAGAATTCTCTGACTTCTGCCAATCCATTAAATTCTAGTAGGTTATTCTGTTCCTTGAGCCTCATGAAAGGTTTAGATCTGTATGTTAATCCTATTTTCAGGCTGTTTTTACTGTGCATTTCTTTAACAATAGTGTGAATAATTGAAGTCATAATTTATGATTAACTTCATCATAAATTACGGCAAGAAGTTTGTAAAGAAAACCACTCATTTATACAAATAATGGGAGCTAGAGTTTCAGTTATACTGATGATAATACATATTCTTATGCTTGGGAATTATCAAATCTCTGTTAGTTGTTAAGACTTAGGCAGCATTAATTAGCAGATCCTACGAATCTCAGCTGGAAGCAGGATGCAGTAGAATCTAAAAGGTGGCTGCTGGAGTGCAGTGAGAGAGGGGGAGACAGGGAGGGAAAAGAGAAGGACACTTTGTTCCTAACCATTTATTTTCTGTCTGTTGTCTTCACTCTGCTGGAAATTACTGCCTTTGGTTAAACTGTAATCGTTTATCAGAGGAAGTAAAGTGAAGGGAAAAGAAAGAAAAACAGAGGGTGGCCACTGACCACCAAGTAATACTGCCCACTGTAGTAAATATGGTGTGGGGAAAGGGAAGGTGCTGCTGGCTTGCATGTTCTGCTCCACAAAAATCTTCCAGCTGGAGCAGGGAGGAGTTTTCAGAGATTGTGACCGTTCAGATTTGAGGCTTTTCCTTCTGATTTTACCTCTCTGCAAATGGATTGAAGTTACTGCCAGCCACTACACCAGTGTTATTCACATTTAAATATCAGGTTGCTCAACTGAATCAGAAGTCCTGTTGGTTTAGCAAAGTGCAAATACAACTTGTGGTATAGTCCATGACAAAAAGAAGGCACATTGAACTGAAAAAAAAAATGGTCAAAAAGCAGAGGGAAGGAAAGAGAAAGGACAAGGTGCACAAGCAAAGCCTTCAGTGTGATGGCTAACAAAGGCTGCATTGAGGAATGAAAGGGAGACAGGAGTGAATTGAAAAGAAGGAAGAAAACACAGCAGAGGAGGAAAGAAAACAGTGTATATTGAGAAGGGATTGGACATGGGGAATTAAGAATACAGGAAAAAAAATTTAGACCTTCAAATTTAATATCACTGCTCAGTAGTCTGGGAGGGAAAACTGAACGTAATCTTTGATTTCCATGATACAGAAGTTGAAAGGGGCACTTGACCCAAGCATGGTTATTTCCCATCTGTAAACACTACACATTTAGTTTGAAAAATCTTTCTGCATTTAGCACATTAAAGATGAATTCTGGTCTTATGGTCACTTTCAGAAACCATGCCCATTTTTAGGTTTTTTTTTTTGTGCCATTGTTATTCAGAGCTTGAATACTCTTTTTCTTTGATTCTTGTCTGACTATATCTTGCATCCAGTAAATACAGTATTTTTTTCCTACTCCTTTCTGGAGGCCATTCTCCCCTTCTGAAAACCTTCCACATCTTCCACAATTTCCTTTCACTGCAGTTATAGCAATCACTGTTTTGTGTTTGTTGCTGTATCCCCACAGAATTCTAAAAAACATTTCAGATGTTTCTTCTATTTGTCATCTCATTAAGGTTCCTCTATGTGTTATTCATATACATATTTATACATAAACTTCCATGAATTTACACCACTGTGGTGTCAGTGTAAGGGAATGACTAGTTTTCTTCTAAATTAGATTCTACTGAATGATAGGAGAAATTTTATTTTATTTCATTACTAAAACCTCTTGTGAAAAACACTATAAATGTTTGCAGATTCTCTAGATCCTTGCTAAGCTACCTTTTGATTTATAATTTCAAATAGAATTCAGAAATGAAAGAGTGGCCCTTCCACCAACAGACCCTACTGAAGCTCATTGCTTTTTATATCCTCAAGTTACTTGTCTCTTCCTTGGTCTGTCTCTGCTGTTTTATTCCCTTTTAAGTTGGTGGCCAGTATGGAAAATACTGAGATTCATTACTAGTTTCTGAGGAGGAAGGATATAAAAAGAAAAGAAGTTTACTAGTTGGCTGACAGTGGAAACCTGGCTAAACTAAAGGAAGTTCTAAGACACTTTTAAAACAGACTTTATTTGGTTACTTAATTTTTTTTTCATTTTTCTTATTTTCATTAGATGTAGCCAAATTTTTCAGTAGTTTTAGACAATTGAAAAGTATGTTTGCAAAGCAAAAAAATACAATACAAATAATTCAATATTTCCATATCATAATGTACATGCTTCATTTTGTGTAACAAATCTGGAGTAGATAATTTATACTAATAACCATTCACAAAGTCACAGGCCTCTGCAGACTTAAGACTGATTTCCAGTCATCACAACAAACCTGCCTCATCACTTTCCTGTAAGTGATTTTAAGATTAAAATTTTCCATGACTATTCTAAAGAGAAGAAATATTTTAATCTTCAGAAATTTTGAATAGAATAGTTTAAATGTATTAGGCAGAAAAAAAAATTAATCCTCCTTTTATATATTGTATGTTGCAAAGAGGATATACTCCCTTGGTAGCATTAAAAAGACTTTTTGACTACTTAAACCACTTTAGCTTTCTTTTGCTGTCAGAAAAGGTACAGCCTGGTTAATTTGAGTTTAGGAAGTATTTTTTGAGGCAACAGTTTCTATCATCTGAAAAGAACATCTATTTTTCAGTGAAAAATCTAAATTAAAAAAAGCCCTCAAACCCTCTTTCATTCTGCTCCCACAACATAATTTAGGTTCATGATCGAAGGAAGTGCAAATTCTTCCTTCTCTTTGATGTTTTTCCTAGACATTTTTAATATTTTATTCCACATTTCTTTTCCTCCTCTTCTCCCTATCCCACAAAAAACAATGCTATAGAATAAAACTTCAGAGATGTGATGAGGAAAATAGACTGTTGTCAGCTGCTGATCAGCCACAGATCCAATCTGAACACTTGCACAGCACCCTTAAATATTTTTTAACATTGTTATTGAAGAGAAGAACCTCTTTATATCCCTTTTCCTGCCTTTCTCTTTCAGTGGTTGTTACATATGTGAATGATAAAAACCTGCAGAGGGATAATCTCTCCTTCTCTCTAAAGTAGTTCCACAGAGCAAATGTGTCTTGCTACATAAATGGAAAAAAAGGCAGATAGCAATAGTTCCCATGATGAGAAAATCCCTTTTTTACTCGCTGCCTTCCGTGGAAAGGCAAAGTAGCCACAGTCCTCGGTGCCACAAAGAATTTTGGATAAAGTACTTCCATAAAAGGACATAGTTTTCCAACTTACAGATGTGACAACCAAAGTGTAAGGAATCAGCAGGCTGAAGACAGCAGCAAATTACCTTTCCAGTTCTACTGTCTTTAGTTTTTTTCTGAAAAGATTAACTGGAGTCATAAAAATAAATCTTTTCCAATTGTTTTCAATTTTGTGTATGTGAGGTAGCTCACATCAATTGAGAGCAATATTATTTTTGTAATAATATTCACCCTAGAATGGATTGGATACAGAAATCAAGAAGGAAAGTTTTCTGGGCTGGCTGTTAACTAAGCCATACCTAAGGTAGCAATGCAGAATTGAAAGATTTTGAGTACTGCCCTTTTATATCCTAAGCTTTCTACAGTTTTTTTTTGTTTCATTCATTCACTGTCCCTGGAAAAACAAAACCAAACAAATAAACGATCAAAACAGAAAAACATACAAAAAACAACAAGCAAACTCCCTCCCCCCACAAACCAAGAAAAGAATGCCCAGGCTTCCTGTAAGTTTAATATTTTGGTCAGCTGTTCACAATGCTATTAGGATTTGCAGAATTTATTCATGTGTTTGAAAAAAGTCTTGTAATTTCTACTTCTCACAGTACCAGTGTAACTAGACCACTGTTGCTTTGTTTTATTGTTGCTTTTGTTTTGGTTTGGTTTTTTAAGAAAACTGGGATATTGTTTGTTTTGTTTTGTTGGGTTTTTTTCAAGTAAACTCAAGATGAAGGTAAATAGCTGTTATCAGTACTGGATTTTTTTTTTAAAGAGAAAGGTATTTACTATGAATAGAAAATGCAATTACACTAATCAAGAAAAACATACAGGGTCTTCTAGTCCGAGCACAAACTGATCAGAAGCTGTATCAGCTGTGCCCTCTGTTCAGCAAGGAGTAATTAGTCACTTCCTGAATATTTGAGCTTCCTTTGAAACTCTGGTCATTAGGTATCACTGGAGACAGTAAGCTACCCCAGGTGGCAGTCAGCCTGCTCCACTAGGGAAATGCGTAGGTTTTTTTGTGCTTTGGTCAGTTCACATTATTCAAGGCTAATTGGCTATTTTGTCACTTAAAGCTATTTTAAACCTTGCTGTTTCAGTGGACACTGCACAGATTTTTGATTTTCTGATTTAAATGTCAGAGGCAAATAAAATGTGCTGGTTTTTTAATATGAGTTTCAGACTGTGTTTCAGCTACTGCATGCAGTAGTCCCAATTAATGGACCCCCTCTGAGAGATTCTCCCTTTCTCACAAGTTATTACCTCTTTGATTCGTTTGTTCAGTCATCCAGTTAGACAAATACATTTGATAGTGCCAAAGAGGGCCAGGTGGAAGGGCTGCACTGTACCTGCTTAGCCTTAACAAGGAGCTGCCTGGGGAGCTCAGTTTGAGGCATCTGTTATAGCAGGGTGCAGAGGAAAAAAGTGAAGTTGAAACTATGAGCCAGTTTTCATCCAATCGGACATCTCAGTGACTTCTACCCACCTCTATGGCTGCAAAGCCAGGCACAGTGAATCTTACATGAATCTTTTAGCAATCGTATAGCAAAATGCTCAACAAGTCTTTTCATTTTACAAGCATTTCTTCTGGAGATTTCTGATTTCTGCAAGGACCTTCCAGGACTCGAAAGGCAGTTCAGTCTCACTTCTTCCATCTCTGTTGCCCTCTTGTTCTCCCAGTTCTGCTGCTGTGAGACAAGAGGCAGCAAAGCGTCTGTTTTCCTTGCCAGAACTCGTTCTGTTTAACTGGAATAGTAGCTAGTAGTTTGTGTCTACAAAGCACCGTGCCTACTGTTTGTTTGTGTGCAGGGAACAGAATCTTGTGGTACAAAGTGAGTTTGCTCTCCTGTAGAAGAATGTGTTGGATGACCACCTTGCCATGAGTCTTTTCTCACTTACTCATAGTGCACAGTGCTCCCTGTGTTTATTACTTGTGTATAAACTCCAAGTGGGAGGTCTGTGCACATAATCAGGATATATTCTGGAGGGTGACAGTAAGATGAAGCAAGAACTTAGACTTGTTTTATTTATCCAGAGTTCAGTAAATCTGCTACCCAGACCATTAGGTTATGAATGACAGACTAAGAAAACATCTTTACTCACAAAAACTAATGTAATTTGGCTAGGAGTCTGACCAACAAAGAAATCATGTCCAGCTGAAGAAGTTCCTGCAGGGAGGACTGTCCCTTTGCAGTGAGTTCAACAGAAGGAACACACACTATAATCCTTGAACACAGATCTAGTGGACAGTCTTTCCTCATCTGTTCTTCCTTACAAAACAGAGTATCATTGAGGAGTAGCACCACTAAAGAAAACATCAATTTCTATTTGGTGCCCTTTTTTTAGTACGTAAGGATGTTAAAAAAAAAAAAAATTATCTTTATGACTGGTGGTTACAAGGGTTGCCCCAACTTAGGTGACCAGAAATACATCATTACATGTCTTTATATCTAGGTCTGGCATTCTTGGTCTGTGATCATACATACAGAATCAATTATATATACTTAATTAAGCTCATTGTTAAAGCTGTACATTAGACTGTATTTTACCCCAGAGATGTTTTGGGGAGGGAGACTGTGACCAAAGTAAGTTCTGGAGATGGAATCTGCAGACAACTGGAAAGGCCTGAAGAGCTGTTGAACACTGACATCTCTGACAGAGTGTGCTCAGGCAGGGAACTTGTCAACCAGAAGTAAAATTTAGAGATGGAAATAGTGAATGAGCTGCCTGAATAAAATGAGTTTGAGAGCACGCTGAGATCTGAACATTGTTCCCTAAAAGGAAAAATTATAGTCATTTAAGGAAATCCAGCAATGAAGGTAACTACAATCTCAAAATCAAATTCAATCAGAGGACATTAGAAGATGGACAACAAAAAAAGACCGAGGATGGAGGTAATCTTTTTTCATTTTTAATGACATAATCCTTAGGAAGCATACTAGAGGAAGACAAAGTGGTGTGAACCTTGGCAAGATTGATCTGAGGAGTCTTGCAGCTTAGGAGGAGTTATGGCATCAGAAATCAAGAGTTAAAGTAAGTAAAATATGAGAAGCCAGATAATATTTTCATTCTACTGGAGGACTGCCATCTCTCTCTGTTTAAAAATGTCCAGTATTCTGTGCTTTTCAGGAGCCAAAACCTGGATGAGTAATGAGTTTCTAGAGATGACTGGGGATATATTATGTTTAGATTTGCATCAGGACAGAACAAAGGGCAAGATGCTGTTTCTATCTCTCAGCATTTTGAATACAGCAGCAGAGGTTACATTATTAAGACCAGTTTTCTCAGTTCAATACCAGATCTGAGCATTGTATTAACTTATGTGATACAGTAATTCCTGTAGAACAGTATCTGATCCTCAGTTTAGGAGTTTACGAAATGTCTTCCAGTACAGCTCTTTTTTCAGCCTAGAAGACTTGGAAAGAATAAAATTAAGACTCTAATTAAAATTATGTAAAGGTTGCACAATTTTCTGTTAACAAGATCATTTGTTGAGTGTTTTTCCTAGCTAGTGCTAAGTTCTTCAACTTTTTTGCCCTGCTTTTCCTCAGGGAAAGTACAGCAATCTATCAGGAGCAAACAGCTTGTGTTTAAAGAATACTGAAATGTTCATCGGTCATTTTACAAAGGGCATAATCAATATTTATTCCAGTCACAATTAATATTCTGCAAACACAGGGCACATCATGTCCTTCTGAACCCAAGCAGATTTTCTTTGTGCTGACACAGTTTTGTAAACTGTTATTTTAGATGGCTAATTATAAAAGTAACAAATCAAGCTACCAGTATGAACTAGTATCCTGCTAAAATAAACCTTGACTTTAGCTAGGAGACAGCAACAACAGTGAATATTTTCTGCAATAATTAACTAAATAAATAAAAAACTCTGTTTCTAGAGTCAAAAACACCCCAAACAAACCAAACCCAGCAACTTCAGTGAAAGAAGCTTTGAAAGTCCATGTTTGGATTTCAGGAAGAATAGAAAGTTTACATAAAAGGCAACATTTCACAAAAAAAACCAGACCTGTGGCACCTTTGGTAATAGAATGTTTTTCATTTGTAGTTCACTGACCTCAGAGAATTAAATTCTATTCATAAAGCAGTTTACAGAACACATTTGGACCCCATCACTAATATTAAATTAATCACAAAATGAAATTATTTAGCCACAAAACAGTTTTGTCTTGGGTGAGGCAGATTGTGATTCTGATCTCATTTACAATGGTTTTACATCAGTGTAATTTGATTTCACTGAAGCTTATGCTGTATAGAAGAGGAGAGAACATGGCTCATATTTTCTGAGTGGTCATAAATTGCACACAATTGCAAAAAGAGGAATTTCTACTCAGGGAAAAAATCCATGCAAATGTATTTTACTAAAATTTGGCAGCCTTTTAGGAGTGTGCTATTTATATGTGTTTTTTTATAAGCTTAGCACCAATCAGAAAAGATGGTAGATTTCCAGTGCAAATGACTACAAATCAGTCAGGAGATTCAGTTTTGCTAAGTATGCTTAGGAGAAAATGGAAAAAATTAATGTAGAGAATTTCAAAAAGAGGAATATTTTAATTAGATAATGTTACATTGAGACATTTGTATTTGTTCAGTCCATAACTACTGAGGTATTTATCAGTAGTCAGAAAAGAAAAACAAGGTGGAATAGGGTTCCCAGGCTGTTGGAGGCCATCTTGTTGGTTAGACTAAGTTAAAATCATGTTGTTTGCATGAGACAGAAAAGAATAGCTGTGCTATATGTGTTTTAGCTAGTTCTAACCATGTTTTAGCCAGTTTTTGGTTCTAGGGTTTGGGTTTTGGGGTGGGTTCTTTTAGGTTTTTGGTTTTTTTTTTATTTCCTTTCTAACCAGAAGACATATAAAGTACGTCTGAGAAATCTCTATTGCTACTCAGATAGAAAAACCTCCTAGCTAGCAGAATGTAAGTGCCTTCCTGGGTCCCTTGCAGTGAGAGCTCTAAGCTGCAGAATGCTACAAAGACATCCAAAAGAGCAAAGCCTTGTCCACTCCTTCCTTCTCTCCGGAGAACAGGAATTTCCTCTTGGATGCTTGTCAGGTAAGAAATATGTTTCTGCACGTAGCTCTCTGCATGATGTTACAGGGGCTTAGTGGTACCCTCTAATCTGTCATGCATTTACGTACTGCATTCAATGGGATCTGGGTTAAGTTTTGGGGAGAAAAAAAAAAAGAAAAGAAAAGAAAAAAAAAGAGAAAAATACTTTGGACAGAAGGAAAGAAATTCAATATTTTCTGGGAATTGTTTTCTTGTGTAAGGGAACAAGAGCTGCATGTAGCTTGACTGTGATTCTTCCTTTGGGAACACTGCATAGGTAATTACAATCTCCCCTCTGGCCCCATGTCCCTTGTCAACTCCATAGGTCACCTGTCCATCCATCCACCACAGATGACTCAGAGATGAGAAAGCTTTCAGATTTCTTCAGTTACATGAATGTAACCATGATCACCTCCTTCCATATGTCTCCCACTGACTGCATTAGGAAATTCTGCCCTTTACTCCCTTCCCTTTCCAAACACATGTGCACTGACTCATGCACCTGAAGCATCAGCTGCTGTAGTGCTCATGGACAGGCACATGGATGTCCCCTTTCCCTGGCAGCACCTTATTCCCACAGTGAGCTTCTCTCTAGGAGACAGCCTCAAATTCTCTCCTAGTTCTGACCTGCAAGCTTCCATGATTATATTTATCTCTCTAACAGGGAACAGAGGCCCCAGGTGGATAAATCCACCAGCATCCCCAGTGTGGTCAGACTGCAGCTGTAAGGAGTATGGAGCACCAGGAGCTGGTTCTTAGTCTGAGTGTACTTCTGTAGAATTGTGAAAAGGTGTAGTTCCTGCCATTGTCTTGCACACACAAGTACTTCCATGGTCGATGGCATGCTTATCCACTTGGCAAGTATTTTCTGAATTGGTGATTGCCTTACAAAATGTAACGTCAGACAGCAACAGAAAGTGTGAAGTTTGATGTAAGGTTTTTCTGTTCAAATGTGAATTGATCTAGACTCAGAACACAGTTCAATTAAAACATTCATAAGTGACTCACATCAAAAATGTGCAGAGCAGAAGAGAGTTTCCTTTTCTACCAAAGGAAGCAGAAAGTAAAAACAAGCATAAAGATGACTGTTCTGATGAAAAGTAAAAGGAATGTTTCAGTTTATAGGTCACCTCCTTTTTTGATAGTCTAGAACAACATTTTGGGAGGAAAAAGGGACTCTATCCAGGGATTTAGGGTTCCAGCCTGGCAGCATATTAAAGTCTTCATTAACATAATTTAAAAAGAATCAAGTATAGTTTCTAGGGTTTTATGCTTACCAGCAACTTTTGTTGTATTATCTGCTTTTTTTTTTTTTAGGAATTGGATAGAATATATAAGAACTCTAATATTATTTTTAAAAGATAGGTGAAATAAACAAAAAAAGAGTATTCTTAATGAAATTGGACAAGTATTACTATAAGATTCTGCTCTACAGAAAGAAGGATAATAAAATGCTAGATTTAAATTTTAAAAAAAGGAAAATTAAAGAATATTTTTCTGAAGAGGAAAATAATTTCCAACAGCTATTCAGTTGGAGGAATAACCTACAAATCCATAGTGCAAAAAGATGACAGGAAGATATCAGATATCAAACTGTACCCAAGCCTTTTATGTGCTACAAAATAGCCCTGGCTTGTGGGTCTGTGCTTTGCAAATGCAGAGATGAGTGGTCAAAATCTGATGGGGTAAGGCTACAGGGTGACCTAATTATAGCCTTCCAGTACCTGAAGGGAGCCTGCAAAAAATATGGAGAGACTTTTTGCAAGGGCACATAGTGACATGACAAAGGACATAGCCTTTAAACTTAAAGAGAGTAGCTTTTGATTAGATATTAGGAAGAAATTCTTTACTGTGAGGATGATGAGGAACTGGAACAGGTTGCCCAGAGAAGTTATGGATGCCCCATCCCTACCACTGTTCAAGACCTGGTTGGATGGGGCTCTGAGAAACCTGGTCTAGTGGAAGGTGTCTCTGCCCATGGCATGGGATGGAACTGGATGATCTTTAAGATCCCTTCCAACCTGAGCCATTCTATGGTTCTATGATTCTATAATCCTCTGTTGTTGCTTTGCCACAGGTGTACAGAAACCTGGCCCTGTTCCTTGGTGCTGTGTTCCCAGAAACAAGGTGATGAATGGGAAGGACAGAGTTCAGGAAAAAACACAGAAAATCTTTAAGGAAATAACTTAGCATAAAAAATGAAAAGAAACTGAGAAATAAAATAATTAGCCAGGGGGATGCCTCGAGAGCAGGTGGTGGGCATAAAAGACGGTGGCCTACAAATATTTGCTGGTTAAATTGAAGAGTAAATACTCTCATTGTATTGTATAAATATTTCTGTGAAAGGACAAACAACTCCATGGAGTGACAAATATTCCAATTTAGAAAGTAACATTTACCTTACAGATATCATAAGGTAAATATTTTTTGAGTGTAGATATTCAGTGGAAAAATATTCTTCTGTGCTCTGCATAGAACATTAGCTAAGACAAAATTCGCTAAATAAAAGCCAATTATTTGTCAAGTAGAACAGCAGTATGACATTGCAGAAATCTCATTATAAACACTAACATATTATGGAGAATTTCCTACACAGTGCACCCAAGAATATATCTGTTCACATAAATTCTGTTTTGATTAAAAAAAATCAAACTAAGTAAGAAGTCCCAGCCACACATAATAATTAGATATGACAATAATACAATCACATAAAAAGTTATTCATTTTTATTACATGTGTAAATGTAATTTACAAATATACATTATGTACAAATATAATTTATTTTTATTAAATGTGATAATGATAAATTACTAATAATAACAATTAAACAAATAGTAACCCATGATAATATTAAAAATAAATATAATTGCACTGTTAACTAATGAACAGCACCTCTACTTTTTTGAATCAAATTTGTAGGCTGACAAAACACCACCAGCAACTTAGTCTGTGAGATTTTGATTTTTCTCCAAGGGACTACCCTCCCTCTCACCTCCTGCCAGTTAAACAAACTATTCTACCTCTAGAGCCTATCATTATTGTAAATCCCCATCATTAATGCATCAAGATATCCCCCCAAACCACAACATCAAGTAAAAATAGATTCTATTCTTCTTCACTTAATTGCTAAGGATACCACCCTGGAGGTCTCTTTCCCAAGACTCTTGCACAGACCATCCTTAGCCAGAGTGGTGGCTCTGGCAAAACAAAGGTTGTAGACATATTCAAGAGAGGAGACAGCATTATAGACTTTGCTTAACTGAAGTAAAGCAACATTAAATTCTCTTTCATATGTTAACGATGGAAATGGATCCCTGTGCCCAAACCAGTATATCATTGCTAGTGATTCCATAGTTGTGTCTCTCTTGGACACCAAGGTTAAGCACCAATCTAATCTTCAACAACGAGACTTCAGAATTAAGCCACAGCATCAGAAACTACCATCTACAATGTAGCAGTCTGACATTCTGAAAACTAATCTTCTGGGACTCTTGGATCAGATAGTGAAGCCCTCTTTTGGGCGTAGTTTGTATTGTCAAGACATGTTTGCTTCACACACAGTGCTTTCAGTACTGAAAACCCAGTTGAGTACAGAAGATTCACTGAAGTGAGTGAAGAAAGAGATTACTGAAGAATGCAACACATCATAACATATCTTTACCACTAGTTTCTTCCAGTTTCCATCCCTCTTTCTACTAGTCTTTCTTTTAAGAGTACTTCAGCATATGGCCTTGTGTTCTTTAAAATTTTTCCATATAAAAATGGAAATTTTTCCATATAAAAATGTCTTCTTGGACCCTTTGAAAGGAAAATATTTTACAGCTTATAATAATAATGATCAGTTACTATCTCCTTTTCTTCTTCTCTATATGGAGGACAAGGCTTACCATATTCTAATGCACTTCTTCCCTAAGTTTTCTCCTGTAGGTATAATAGAGGCAAGGAGTTAAATGCTGTGTTATTCATACTGCTTATTTTGCTTTCTAGGCTACCTCCACATTTCCAGCTACTTCCTTCAGTTTACCCAGAGGCAAAACTTCCAGAGTCTTTCCTGAGTTTTTACTGTTTCAGCATGTCTCATATTCTCAAAAGCATTCCTACCTTATTAAGTATGCCTAATACTAATTGAGTCCCTGAAAATATAGCCACTCTTACTTCCACTGGCATGTCACTACTAGTAAATGCTGCATCTTGTTGAAGACCTACAGCAACTTGTACAGCTCTTCCTGCTGACTCCACAACCTGCTGTTTACAGGCTGTAATGCAGTGGTTTCACAGTCATTGCAAATGCCTTTGCCAGGGCAATCAAATCAATGTCATTACATGTGGTTTTTTTTCACACCCACCATCTCACTGTTCAGCATTCCTTTTTCAGGAGCCTCACATTTTGACTGTGGCGTGCAATGTGACTTTTTTCTGTTCAAGAAAGAGCAGCTGTTTGACCCCATGCTTAGTTCATCAGCAGCAGCAAGAAGAGAATGTCTCCCTAGAAGTAAAGAGTGATTGAAAAGTAGAAGAGGAATGCCTACCAGCACTGCTGAAGTTAGACTCAACGAAGATTTTAAGACTGTGTTTTAGTGCGAAGCAGCCTAGGCTTGGGAAGGTAGAGGGGCTTGGGGAATTATATAGGTGTTCTCCATCTCTATCGTCTGTGATTCTATTATACTATGACTAATCTCACCTTGGTTTAATATTCTCTCCTGTAACCTGTTCCTTGTACTTACTGCCCTTTCAGTAATGCAATTATCTAAGAATTGATGTCCATCTCATCCATACTAAATACTGCAGTAGGATAAACTGCATTATTTCTGAATCATCTACAATAATGGATTGTGAAGTCTAGAGCTGAATATCTTCAGTCTACATAAGTTTTGCCTCTTATTCCATTTGCCTCATTTTCAATTAAATCACCACTGTGTGAGCAGGGGAGCCAGAGGATAGAAAGGGATGAAAATGGAGTGAAAGAGAGATTAAATAATATAGCAATGTTTTATGAACCAGGTCAACATAGAATTAAAAGTGAAACAGGTAAGGGAAAGAAAATAAAACAAGAGTGAAAAAAAAAATCCTTAGCACTGAAGTAGAGTATATTTAATGGATATTAGCAGTGGGATACAAAACTTTCATTTCGATAGCTTTAAATCAAATCCACTATATGGATGCACTGACTAAAACCCATTTAGATTTTCATTGCTATAGTCTGCAAGAAATTTGGTAGTGACTTTCCAGTTTTTGCTGGACGGTTGTTACATACACATCACAAACCCCACCATCGTCATAATTGATGGCCCTGCTGACAAGCTGCAAAGAGATGCCAAATCACGAAAAGTTGGGGAGACTCAGCTGTCCAAAAGGAAAATCCTTAATGCATTTTGTCATGTATAATTATGCTAGAGAGGTGCCAAGGAAGTGTTATCAGTATCAAGTTAGATGCCAGCAAAAGCTAAAGACTTGGAAAAGAGGGTCAGATCAAGCAGCCTCATAAATGCTTCACAGAAGGCAGATAGAGCCAAAAATACAGTGTGCTGAAGCAAGAGAGAATCCTTTGAAGGAAAATTCTCAACCAGGAAGATATACCCACACTATTTGAGCTTTCTCTGTTGATAAAAGGTCCCACTGTACTCCTCTGATGTATCACAGGATGAAAAAAACACCCATGGAGTGTGATTTAGATAAGTTTGAGTAGGCAAAAGAGAAAAATTTCAGGATTAAAGTCCTAGAAGGAGAAAGGAAGAAAATCCTCCAAACACAAATGATGGCAAATAAATGTACAATAGACATGAGCAATGTCAAAAATGCTGATTAGTGTAGTACTATTAAACACATCAAAAATATTACAAGAAGTCAAGGACAGAAGAAATGATGGCAGAAAGATGGTGAGGCCAGAGACAGGGAAAATACAGGTTAGTATCACAGAAAAAAAAAAAAAAAAGTGGCAAAGAGGGAAAATCTTATTGAAAGAAACTCAGAAATTATTTAGATTCAGTGTTTCAGTTTTTTCACACTGTTGCCATGTACCTTTCCTGGCCAGACTGTGCAAAAGTAGTGTTTGCTGCTGCAGCTCTTGTTGCTATGCTCTTTCTACTTCAGTGTGAAAATATTATGGAAATCTCTCTCCCACCACTTCACAGGGATTGCACATGCTATCACCTGTGTTGCTTAATTGCTAAATGCTCTCAGAATGTTAATGGAAAAGTAATGTGTGTAGGAGAGCCCATTTTGTAGATTAGATTTCTTAATGGACTTTCTGGAAGCATGAGAAGTAATTAATCTCCACAGAAACGTACTGTCACCTACTGCTGTGGTTTTCCAAACGTCTTTTACCAAGACAGCACTTTTTGTTTTTACAGTGTTGTGTACATTTGCTCTCTGAACAGTGTGGGGGTGATGGGGTTGTGGGATGTGTAACTTCTCTCAATGTTGCTTTTGCAGGAAGAGAGATCAGCAATTCCACACAAAATACACATACTTTCCTGCATTAAGTGTTCAGTACCTCTCATCCTATTCTTTGCAATTTTTCCTAGTGACTTCAGAGATGAAAGAAGACATTCTTCCTGTGACAGCTCAGTCTCTACTGCCGCATAATGCCTGAAGCTCTCACCAAAGAGAATACAGAGATTCCAAATAAACAAAAACTTGACTTTGTAATCACCTGATGAATTCAGTGAGAGCTGTGTCACGTGTTAGTGTATTAGAGAAGTTCTGTTGTTCCTTTTAAACAGGAATACTTTGGCAAAGCTTTGTTTTCAGAGGGGAGAGAAGAAATGTGGAGCCCGACAGAGTTATGAATACTGACCCCATGTTGTTCTGGGCTTGTTTAAATAGCAAGGTGAACTTCTAAATTGCATTTTTACATTAATATCCAGCTGAAGAAGACTTTGGGGTTTTTTTACTGTTTAAAATAGAAAGAAGCTGTGACAATTACAGTTAGAAAAACAGAGAATTGAACTTCCAAAATAAGACACTGAATATTGCAAACTTTTTAGTGTGTAGTGCAATGATAGAGCTGAGAAATAAGCTGACTCAAGAGTTCAAAATGAGAGTGTTGATTTACAATAAAACCTAAAGGGAAAAAAAAATTTCTTGAGTAGTTAATGTGTTCTCCTACAGAGACCAAGGACCTTGCAATGATGCTGTCTCTGTGCATCTGCCACCACACACTTTTGGAGGGTTCAAACCCAAATAGCTTTTGAAACATTGGCAAATTGTGACATTAGTTGTTAAAAGGGTACAGGCCTTAGGGATGGATCATGAGGCCCTTGAGAACATCACAGCATTTAGGAAATAGAGCAGAGGAGAGAGACCCACCCACCTCACACGTGGGAGCAGGTGCAGCAGAAGTTCATGCCTAGGTGGACAGACAGAAATTTGAGTATTAGTGAGGGCTGTGTCTTCTTGTGGGGAATCCCATAAATGTCTCCCTGGGACAACACAAAAGTCATTGAAACAAGAGGCTCATCTCCATGTGAAAAAGACATCCTGTATCCCATGGAAATTCTTGCTAAGGATCCAAGCTGGCTTTAGAATGGATTATGGGGGGAAAGCATCCTTTTATCTCTTCTCTTGTTTAGATTTGAGAGCAAAGTGTTGACTAATGCTGTTTCAACATTACTTAGTACAGAATGATTTAATTATGAAGTCTCTGAACTCTGAAGTCTCATTGTTGGAGATCAGATTGGTGCTTAGCCTTGATGTCCAAGTAAGACATATTTGTAAAATGAGATTTCTCTTTTTAACATTGCTTAGGGGAAAAGTATTTTAAAATGGATTTATTTTTAGTTTTCAACTTAATTTTGTCTATTTGGAAAATATGTGCTTGCAGCTATTGATAAGGGTAGACCTGCTGGCCTGCTAGCCTTTATTGACATGAGGTCACCAAATGGTGTTCTGATTTTCTTGAAGGAGAGGACAGGAAAGTTACTTGCCATCCTTGTAAAAAAGTGTTGTCTTGTGCAGTTCAAGGTAAAAAAAGAGCAGCTTTCAGCAGAGATTCAGAGACCTTTTTCTTGGTCAAGCAAAGGGAGAGAGCATGAGTGTGTATGTTTTTGGTGGAAAAAAAACAAGTTCACATCTGTTCTATGGTAAATTATAGAGAGGGAACCTACTGCCTGGGGGCTGAGTGTATTTCAGTCTTGTTTTCTCAGTTTGTCTCAGTGTTATTTTCTCAGTGATCTTGGCAACTGATCAGTCATTGACAGTGTGAGAGATACTGCACAACTGATTCATGCTTAGGCAGTGCTCCCTCCCTTGCAGACGAAGAGCTTGTGTGATGGGTAGAATAACATCTCTGACAGTACTCCTGGCATTCAAATATGAGTTATGTGAAAGAAGACAGCTCTTTTGTTCTTTAGAACAAAATGAATCTCAGGAAATGATCTCATGAAAACACCAAAACTCCTCTTCCAAGATCAAATGTTTTGCCAAAATTCCTCATGTTCTGCTTTTGTTTTCAATACACCTTTGCTCTCTGCAGCTTTAGAAATAATGAGAAGCCCTTCACTGCCTCTTTGGAAGAAAGAACAACACAAAAACAAACCTGACACCTATATCATTCCAAAAATGTCATTATTGTGTTGCATTTGAAATTTGTTTGTGTTCTACAACGATACCATTAATGCACACAGATATTCCATTTTGGGAGCATGACATTATGTATTGCTGAATTTATTTGGGATCTATTGCCACACTTAGTTTTTTCTGGTATTGAGTACAACTCTGTAGTGTTTTTCTTTATGTGTGTTGTGGTTGAGCCCAGTAGCCTGGTTGGCCTCGATGATCTTGAAGGTCTTTTCCAACTTAAATGATTCTATGACAATGTTTCTTCCAGAGAAAGCGGCTGCTTGCACACTCTCACAGTGCTGGATGCTGTTAACCTAGTTCAAATCTTTCTTAAAGTGGAAATATTTTTCTTTGGCAGAGGAGTGAAACAAAACAAGCAAGTAGGAAACCCATTTTCTAGTTTATTTCATCATACAGACCCCGAATTGGCATAACTGAGCAGTCCAAAGTTTGGGATGAACATCTAGGCATTATTTCGCCTAGCAAAACCAAATACATTTAACACTGTGGATGTGGATTAATTTTACTGCTCTGAGAGTAAAAAACAACTTGAGTATCTTGTGATATTTAATGCTAGAGACAAAGTAGTTTCTCCTGTCTTCTGTCAGCTTGTACCTGGCTCAGTGTGATCCCAGACAGAGTACATCTCATCTCTGTGTTTTTATTTCCCTACCTACAATAGAGATGATGTACACACATCTCCAGTCACATTTTGTAAATGATTTTTCAGACCAAATGCACTGTATAATTTTTACTATACATTTTCCCTGAGATTCTGAAATGACCAATCAGATGTGCAGCAAAACATTAACTCATCCTCTATGTGGACAATTACACTGCTCAAGGGAAATGGTAGGAGGCTTTTTAAACAACTGGTTTACAACACAAGCTGGTGCTGATGAATTAGCCCTCAGACAATGAATGTGGGATGACTTGGCTGTGAGTGATGGGGAACAAGATGTTGAATGAAGTTGTTGATACTCTCACCAGAACTGGAATGCTCTTGGAGCGTGGAAGAGAAATGGGAAACGTTAAACCACAGTTTCACTCTCAGACTGTAAGTATTAACAGTCAAGAAAAAAGAAAAATAAGTGAGACAGAAAAGGCACTTTTCTTTTTGATGATAGTTTGCTCTTAAGCATCTTTCTGTTAGCTTCAGCAGAGGTTGTTAAAAACGGAATTGTAGAATTGGCATTTGAGTACTCTACTCTTTGTAGATATGAAATAGAAGAGTGATGTGAGAGCATGAAAAAGCTGAAAGCAGCAGATCTCCAATAAGGTTTTCATACTTGAGTTTTAACTTACTTCCTGCTAAAAGACTGGATTTTGAGAGGGGAGAATAAGTCTTGGAAGACATCTAGCCTTCTAAGAGTTAATTCTTCATAAGAAACCTGCATTTTCTTAACCAAAAGTTGTCATTAGGACAAACCAATTTCTATCGGGGGTAAGATAATGAAATCACTTTATGGCTTTCTGTTCTGTATGTCCCCTTGTGTACCTTAGTGGAGATAAAGGTATCAAAGATGATACATAGTTAATTAGTATAGAAGTTAATTATTATGGAAGGGAGCATCAAAACTTATAGTTTGAGTGAATAAAAGCCATGTAAATTCCAAAAGCTTTTGCCCTAGAACAAGAGGTAATGCAGTAGACATGCAGTTAAAATGTGGTTTCATGAAAATATATTGTCTTGGAATTGAAACAGTGGAACTGTTGAAGGAAAGAGACCTAAAGATCCCAACTCAGTCTGAGCTCAGTTTTTAGGAGAGTTCTTGGTCTTGTAAAGTTGAGACAAAAGCAAAAGCTGTGTAGAAAATAATTGTTTTGGGAATGCTAAAGAAGATCTAGCAGAGTTAGTAAGCTCTGTGTTCACCAGAGGAAAAAAAAAATTGCATTTCTTTTCCTTAACAAGGAAGCAAAGCAATGAAATACATGCATAAAAAGAAATCAATTTCTATTTCCTGTGAGACAGAGTCATTCTCCAAAAGATACCTAGCATATTCAAAGTAATAAAGCAGGTCGTGTCAGCAAAGCTACTTCCTTGTTTTGCCATAGGAATGCTGTTTAACATTTCAAATGCACCATGGGAAAATAGCAAACCTTTAAGGTTTACCTGTGGAAAAGCATACCCAAGAGAAGAGTGGATATAGAGAAGTATACAATATTTGATTAAAAAAAACCAGTCCATATCCCTTTGAAATGTAGACTGTGATCACCAAAGCTACAAAATAAAATCCTGTAAAAAAGCAATTAAGAGATGGAACAGGGTGACAGGCATAGCCTATTCTTCACCCCTATAACCAAGGTACTGCTAGATGGACTGTTATTTAAAGACCATAGGATTATGACTACTGAGATGTTGCAGAAAGCTTTATTAAAAGGATATCTGAAGGTCAGAGAAGTACTGAAAGGTCTCAGAACAGTGAGTATTTGATACCGTCACCTTAGGAAGCATCATTAAGAAATCTCTAAGGGTCCATCATATATGCCAGGGGTCAAGTAAAATTCAAATAAAAGGATCAAGATTAGTGTCTATGAGAGAGAGAAAGCTGACTGAAGTGGAATAGGCCTAGAGTTGTGGATAAATATAGAAATTTCACAGGCTAGAGCTAGCATACTCCTGTATATTGACAATTAGTGAAAAATATTGTAATTTCATAAATTCTATGCACTGTTACAAGTACTTAAACCTGACTTCCCATTTTAAGCTGAAAAATCTGAAATCATATGTCTCCTAGGCTTTCTTTCCCTCTTGTAAGACAGTAATTAGAAACATCCTTTTGAGATGTTTTCAGATGCCAGGTAATCGAAGATAAGTTGTGCATATATCTATCTTTTTTTTCTTCTATTTTTTTTTCCAGGACCCAATGAAAATTACTATTTTAAAGTATCTACTCACAAGAACAACTCAGCTCATCAATCTAATTGCAAGCAGACACTGTCTTTCCATCACAATAAATTCACAATGGTTCATTAGCTTCTATAAGAGGATGAAATGGATCATCTTATTAATGCTGCCATTGTTTTAAATGGTTGATTTCTCAACGTATGTGTTGAAATTTGCTGCATACCTGTACAACAAAAGTAATTAATCAATCAAAGAAGTGTTTGGAAAACAAAAGAGAGGGAAAACTTATATTTCCTGCAGATCCCAGATCTACATCTTAATTGAAAGCTAAGATGGTGTTTAAACAAAGGTGGATGTGAGTACGGTGTTAAATTATCAGCACTCACCTGAAGGGCAATACCTTGCTAAGTTGCAGTAAATCTGATGTTTTCAGTCACAGAAAGGGATGATTTGATTTTTCTCAATACCTGAAGAAAATGTGTGGGAACAAAAACAGGGAAACTGTGCTTTTAGTGTTTTCAGTATAATCACAAAAATAGCCTTGACGATTTAGCAAAATCCTGGCATTTGTATTCTAGAGAGAAGAGTTTCAGCCCTAAGGGTAACTGTTGTTACCTAACAGGAAGGATGTGGTCATTATTTTGTTTTATCAGCTTTCCTTTCTCTCTCTTTTGCAGGGATTTAAACACACTGTGGTCTTGCTGAATCCTTCAATCCATTTCCCTGGCTGAGGCTGGCTGTATACTCTGTGGATGAGATGCAGGGATTTTATCATGGAGCTGGCTCTGCATGCAAAATAGGAATGCTAACTAGGGAAGGACAAGTAGAGACGAAAAGCTAGTATAATATTTGAAAAAGAAATAGGAACATCTCAGCTCTAATTCAATTCTTTCTTACTTCATCCTTCCTAAGAGAACTTTACTGACTTAAACAATGTCTTTATTTTTTTTATTTTTTTTTTTTATCTGAACCTCTGAGAAAGAAGAGTCAAGGTCATTGTTTCCAATTTATATCTTAAGACTCTAACTTTTTGCCAAAGATATGGGATGTTACTTTATTATTTATTTTGGAGGATAATCCCTGATCATTTCAAACTCAAAATACAATATAGCTCACTTATGATGAAGTCGAGGTTAGTTTGGGGATTAAGTTTTCCCTGTTACACTGCTAAAGCTCACACACTCGATTCTGCTCCTTAGTTCTATCACCTAGAATGATTGATATTTTCAAATCAAGCAGGCAAAACTGCCACTCAGGTTTAAAATAAAAAAAATAAAGGTATTTCTCTTTCTGGTCTTATCTCCTTGCAGCTCCTTCCTGGCTTCTGGTCTGTTTAGATCTTATCTACTCCAAGGCAGCTCAACTAAAACTCACTTAGAAAATTTACCTCCAGAATGCAATCCTAGCCCCTCTAGGGGAGACTGAGTGCTCTGCCATTGACACCAAGCTTGCCTCTATTTCAGTGCTTGTGTCCTGGGCTACTGCAGCCCAAGTGGAAACTGGAGAAGCCTCCTTGGCTCTCGTGAGACTCCATGTGCCGTTCACACCTTCTACCCTTTGGTGCAACATCAACAACTCACACACTGCAATAGTGATGCACTGGCTTCTCTCTCACTGCCATGCCAAATGCAAGATGTAGCCAACTGCTTCTGAAGCCCTGGACAGTGATTATCCAAAGTTACCCCACTCCAAACCCAAAGGCTCTGTCTTGTCACATGCATGTTCTGTGGTCAGTTTGTTACTTTGCCAGAATGCACAGATGCTCTCGCACTGACTCAGAGAAAGGTAGAAAGGTCTTTCTGAGAAATTATTTTTTCTTGGAACACTAGGAGACAAGTTCTGCCATTTTGCCTCTGGGTAGCAGCTCTTCACTCAAGTGATGAAATGAATGATGTTCTCTGTCACTCTGTATGACACCAGTGAAGACACAGGACTTCTGCTTTATGTGGACAGCCCTCTGCAATATTTTCTATGACAGAGAACCCGATTGAAATAATCCTAATAACCTTGCTTCCTTGCACCCCTCCCCAGAGCCAGTGCTGTTCCATCACATGGATTGTGTGGCTCCCTCCCAAAACTGAAGTTGGCTGTGCTATTACTACATAAATGCTTGGTCCTTCTGGATAATCCATTTCTCCTATCTCACCTGTCATGCCAGAATACAAAAAGCCTCTGAGGTATTCATTGTGTGAAAATAATGATGAAGGGAAACAGACAAATATACCATATATCTTAGATAGCTGGTGATTCTGACAACTATTCCCAAGTCTTTTTTGCAATGGAGGGTTGAAGAATCATACAAGCCAAAAGGGCTCACAGACCTTTTCCTGACAAAACCAGTCCATGCTGTTGGAAGCATACCTACTTGTAGTGCAGGCAGGTTGTGCCAGCCCTCATCAAACACCCAGGCCTGAGGGCATTTGCTCTTAGGAAAGATCCCACATCTACCAGATGTGCCTCTAGCACAGGAACACCCATGGGCAGCCTCTGTTTAGTCTGTGATTTTTTTATACCATGTATACGTAACATTAAGCTTAAACTGGTGACAGGTAGGGCATTAGTCTACAAAACACACAAGACTTCAGCCTCTTTTCTGACCTTATCTCCTGGGGTACAGCCCAGTTGCAACACAAAACCTCTGCCTGATATGCTTTATGATATGTTCATTTTATTTCTCTCCACATGATGCATTGTTCTCATTCAAAAAAAAAAAAAAAAAAAAAAGGTACCAAAATGCCTGAAAAAAAGCTTTTGTGGCCCTCTAAAGCCTCATTCTTTGTATTTCAAACCACAGGTTCCATAATGACACCACCACTTAATTCTGTGGAATTAATTAGTATTGGTGCTCCCAACTTCTGTTACCTCAAGCTTTTTCTTCCTTTAGAAAAACTAATTGCAGTTCCCATCCCAGCTTCCAATATCACAAGCTATTAACTGCAGCCATTACCTGCAGCTTAAAGAAACCATGCTGATTTGTTCCCTTCGCCCGAAACCCATGAAGTATGGACCTGGATGAATCACAAGACTCTGAAGAGTTTTATAAAAACTTGGCAAGTGATTTGTCAAAATATCTGTTGATTTCAATGTAATTGCCTCCCCTGCCTCCTTCCAGCCTCAAAGCTACTTTGCAGCAACTCCCTTCAGCTACCAGTGCATTTTTGTGTATCTCTGGATTTTCCCTCTTGAGTTTAGGATTGTAAAGGGGATCATTTTTGTTACTGTTGTTCTGGCTGATACACACATGAATTTTGGTCAAGGATCTTTTACGATGTGAGCTCAATGGGAAATGATAAACAGTACAAGGTCTTATAGTGAGAAAAACTCACAGTCAGGACAGTCCACAGAGTATTAATTTGGATGCCAACCGGGGTTTGGGGTTGTGGAGGGCCCTAGAATGATTCTGAGTTACTACTCTCATGTCAGGCTCACTCCAAAGTCAATGTCCTCGGTCTCAGCTACTTCCAGATAGGGAAGCAAAAATGATGCCAGAGGCACAAGAAGTGACTGTCAATAGAGAATGAGAGCACTGGAAGATTAAGGGTTGTTCACCTTGAACCTCCAGAGGGAGTGGGCACCCAAGGTCTCCTTCACAACTGGGATTATTTCATCAATGACCCTGTACAGAAGAAAGGCAAAGAGCAATGATCAGGAGTTCTTGAAGCTCCTTATGGATATCAGAGCTACTCTCAGGGGAAAAATATTTATGATGGATGATACTGAAGAAAAATCAGAATTATTAGTTTGACCAGGGCATTCAGTTCTTAATCCCTAGCTCAGCTGTTGCAACATCCTTTGGAAGACTTAATACGAAATCCAACTATGGTGATGTACAAAACTGTCACTGAACAATGTCAAATACCAAATCTTTAATGAGGTTATTCTTGTGTTTTATGGGATGCAGAACAGTAACCTACTTTCTGCTCTGATTAAGTATAGGAAGTGACTAATTTTCAGTGTTGCAACATTTATCAAAAATAAAAAAAATATGAAAAATCCCTTAGAAGCTAAATGAGGAAAATTAAAGAAGTCTGGATGAATAAACTTATCTCCAATTAACTTAAGCTGTGCAAATCCTTTAGATGAGACATTGAAATGTTTTTGAGACACTATTTGATGAAGTCTGGTAACAGCATCAGATTTTTCTGAACAACCTGATTTTCATGTTCCAGAGGTGTCAGCATAAGTATGGATGCACTAATCATTCTGGTGTAATTAACTGCCTGGTGAAATGTCTCATTAGCGTGGGGAGATACTGATGAATAATTTGTCATATCCCAATTATTCCCTTCTCACCCCCCCCTTTTTTAAAAAAATGCATAATTATAAGCATTTAGGAAATAACTTGCATAGTGCTGAAAGTCTACCTCATCATTTAGATCCTTCCAACTTCTGAAGAGCAGTTTATGCTAAGTGCTAAGAATTAAGGTAACTAAGGAAATAGCTGTTCTATATTGTTGCAGCAGTGCACAGGGTGCACATTGGCCTGCATACGATCTGGAAAGTTCCCATTTGAGAAAGTTCCACGTTGTACTTTACTGCCCCAAGGATGAAAGCAGTGAGATATAGCATTAGGCTGTGCAAAGACTCTGCTGTGTTTGAAGATTCAAGAGTGTTTTAAATTCCTTGCTGAAAGATTTAAAGAAAGCATGCAATATCAGCTCCCCATTCCTGACAAAGCTCTCCTAACTTAATGGAAACATATTTTAGAGTGATAAATGCTTCAAGCAGGTTTTCTCTAACTAGAAAAATGAAGAGTTGACACATTACTGGAATATGGAAAAAGCTGAGAGTGAGGTAGTTAATGCTGAATATGTACATCCATTTGAGTTATATGGTAGATGGAATTAACAGTAAACCTTGATATGCAGTGACCAGAGCATGCACTGAACACTTACTGTGTTGTTTTGGAGCTCCAGCAAGTCTCTAGCTTCAACTAGTATGTGTATACGAGTAACGTGCAGCTCTGGAATCAAAATGTAATGAACTTCACTTGCTTTGTTACTGTAGCGTCTGAGCAGACAGGGAACCAGGTACACCATGGTTCTGCTCCAGGAAGACAGTATAAAGTTGTCCCAGGAAATTGCTCCTGTGCTTTTGTTTCATCTTCTACTTTTATTCTCATGTGGTCTGAAAGATGTGTTGAAGGGGGTCAGGGAGTAAGCAAAAATGGCAATGTGTTCTTGTGCTTGCTTATACACAACACTTCCCACAGTGAGGCATTTGGACAATTGTACAAATATAACCTTGTAACAGCTTCCCTAGAATAGCACTACTAACTGATTTCCCATCTTTCAGGGCTCTTATACACTATGTGAAATGCTAGACAAAAGGAATTTACAACACTCCTTTAGCAAAACTTTAGCCAAAAGGAGAGAATTCCAGCTGTCAAACTGACTAGTTGGGCAAGGGTAGGGAGGCAAGTAGGATCAGTTGAATGTTCATGGAAGGCCAGCTGTTTGCAGATTGTCTGACTCTTGAGAAAGCTAGTACTGGTCAGCTCTGTGGGTGAAACTGTGAATCTCAGCATCTTGGAGCAGGGAATTTACAAAATTTTCTTTAGTTAATTTCCCAAATGAGTGGATGAGCTGAGGATTTGCTCCTTGTAGTCACATAGCAAATGAAGCTCATCTTTCTTTCTCTTTATTTTCCTTTTGAAAACAGGAAAGAAATAGCTACCTACAACGATAAAAAACAAAACTAATAGCCCTTTATATTTACTGTCTAAGAGCCAAATAAACCTTTTACTTAAAGAAAAAAAAAAAAAGGTGTTGCATTTGGGTATTTTTCATAATCTTGCCTTAGAAACAGTGAGAGTGACTTCAGAGTATTCAGCAGATCCATTTCTTTTTTTCATTAGCTGACATTCATTTCCATCAGAGTTTTCAGTCTCAAAGCTGTTCACTGTGTTCTCCCAATGTAAAATGCTTCTCCTAACATCTCACAAGTCCAGTTCTCATTATAATCACCATGACCCTGCCTTTTAATTAGCCCAAAGAGGAAAGTTTTATTTCTGAACATCCCTTTTGTAAATCTGATGAGTGTGAAATCCTAAGAAACATATGGACTATTGCTTTCTAGCTACGTTTTTATTAACCATAGTCCAAATTTTGTATTCTGGCATTGACTGAGGGTTCTGGAGTGATAATAATTAAAATCAAACTTATGAAGCAGAGACAGTCTCTCGTTTCCTATTTTTTCATCCTTCCATACTTTTTGTGTGTGTCTGTGGTTTTTTTATACATTCCACATTTTCATAGTCAATCTGAAAATGTAGTGAGTGAAAATTCAGTGGAACAAAAGAAGAGCTGGTGAAGAGTCAAAAAGTTAAAAGCCTCACTCAGCTGTGTTTCTGCACATATTTGATCTTTGTGAAGGAACAGCACATATTCATCAAGCATTCCTATCTCTCTGAATATGCTTATGGAACCAGTTCCCTGGAATCATCCCTGTTTGCATTCAGCATGTTGTGGCAGCCCACGCAATGACAGAAGAAAAGCAATTTCTGTAATATATTCATGACCCTTTAGAAAGCAAGCACGGCCATGTTATTAAAAGAAAGAAGCAGGACCTAGGTGGGCTTCACTCTGAAGCTGAGACACAGTGATTTAGTGTCACTTCAGTCTCTATATTTAACCCACTGTGTCTCATTTTCCCACAATAAACTTGGAATAAAAGTGCTGCCCTACTTCGTAGGGAGGGAGTTTTGGGGGCTGATTTTGTTAGTGAAGTTTATTGAACTGGGAAATGGGCAGAGTAATTCAATGTCACAGTGATGCACCATTATTCTCCACATTCCTCTTCAAAGCTTCTATATCTCACAAATCATGTTAATGGCTGGAATGTCAAATGGTGTTCCTGGTTGTTTTGGGTTTTTTTTAAATTTTTCAGTGTTTTTTAATGAAGGTGTACAGAATTCCATAAGTGAAATACCCAAAATAAATAAATAGGAGTTGATGCTATGACCTTTATCCACCTTTCTCTCATGTACTATTGTTTCTTTATATCAAAGTACTCCTGTTTCTGGCAGGGACTGTGGCTGCACAGCATCTAACTACATAGTGAGTTTATAATGTAAACCATGAACTTCTAGAAAAGTTTGCATTGAATATTTTTCATCACATGAAACACTTAAGGTTCCCAGTCAAGAAAATATCCCCCTCTAAGACAGAATTTAAGTGAATGCTGTTCCCAGAAAGGATAAATTTAACTGTAGACTTAAGAATTTTCCTAAAGGGAAGGTTAGATGCTCTTTTGACCTTTTCTTTTTTCCTTCTCCAAGAAGGAAAAAGTTTGAAGTTCAGGAGTGCACAGCCTTGTTTGTGTCAGGTATCATCACTAGCAGAGGGGGTGCTGTTCCTGGCTGTGGCACCCTTCAGCTGTATTTGGGGCAGTGTACCACTGTCAAACAGCAGCTATGTCCTTAGCACTGAAACTTGTCTTTAAATGCAAGCTGTCATACTTCAGTGAATGATTGGCTGATATAATAGGAATTGTGTTATGTGGAAGGCAGTTAAGATGATTATTACATGCAGCTGCTGGCCTTAAATAATCAAGTAACTGATTCCTCTAATATTTGGGAATGCCTAGGATGTTACTGTCATAAATAAATAGGCAAAAAGTACTTTCTTGAAGTATCCTCATGACTGAAGTACGAGGCTTTGCTAATATACTTGAGAATAAATGCCATCCTGACTATCATTACTGCAATAATCTGTTTGCTCTGATAATTCAGTGATGGCTTTATTTATAGTTTCAACATAAAAGTACCTCCTTACAAGATAGAATAACCTTTAATAGTATAATATCTCAGAAATAAGCAGCTGAAGCCAGTTGGAGTCTTTGAAATCTGCCATGTGTTTGACCATTTGGTGTCTATACAGATGGAATTAAATTTATTTTTCATTTTCTCTTGTGTTTTGATTTGCAGGTTGGAATTGTTTGTCATAGCAATCCTGACTATGTAGTTTATATCACCTATAGTTATTTCCCAGTGGGTTGCTGTGGAAACAAATGTCATATCAAAACCAAAGGACTGCATTCCAGGTACAACAGATGCAACACATGTGATCCCTTGAGGAAGGCAATGTGCTGCTAGCAGGATTGGTCTGGCGGATGACTGATGTCTAATCTCTGTAGTTTGGCCCATTTGTGCCCAACACAGCACTAATGACTGAGAATAAAGATTATTTTAAACCTCTTTTATGTGCTTTTTGTTTCTTTTTTGCTTTCTTTCTTTCTTTTTTTTTTTTTTTTTTTTTTTTTTTTTTACTTTCCTGTGGACAGGTATTGTTAGCTTAGTGTCCTTCAACTCTTTCCTGTCAACTCACAACCCTTGGGAGCTGATCTGACAAAGAAGAGAGAACTGTCTTTGGCATTACCTCAGCCCTGCTCCCCAGGGAGATTCATCTGCATAGAAGGAATGATCAAGGAGTCAGTTTGACTAGTTTCATCCTGCTGCAGGAGAGGTTTAAAGAAAACACAGGCAGAACTGGCTTTTGTTTTTCTGAGCTGAAACCTGTTCTTTGGTTCTGCTGGGTACTACTCAGCTAGTAAGATTGTGATGTAGCAATTGCTTAGCCCACAGAAATGGGTCAACAGAAATTACTATTAATTCAAATAGGAGAACCAATTTATCAAGTAGCTTTAGGTAGAAAGAAAGATACATTTGAAGAAAGGCTATCCTTTCCTTTTGTTAAATACTTAGAAAGAAATATACTGAGTTTTCATGTCAAACTAATGATTCTTTCAAAGTAAAGGTAAAAATGATAAAAGGACATTTAAAAAGAAAAAAAACCAAAACACAACTCCCCCCCCCCAAAAAAAAAAAAAAAACAAACACCCACCCTCAATCCAAAAAAGCACAATAAATGTGTTGCTTGGGATTGGCAAATGCATTTCACATTGACTTGAAATAATGTAATTTGACAGGTTTGTTTCTGCCCATAAACTGTGAGGAAAAAAAAAGTCTTAAAAGAGAGCTTTAGCTCTGCTTCTTTCTTGGATTTGCTAGATCCTGTGGCAGGGTGTTATCTTAAACATCTTTGACAATGTTGTATGATTAAATCCCTCAAGCTGCAAAATTTTTTTTATTCCCTCCATACATCGCAGTGAACTCCCTTCCCTGCCTTTTCTGTCCTCTGTTCCTGTACTATTAATAATATATCCTGTATTATAAATTATTAATAATATATCCTATTCCTTCTTGACTTCACAAATTTATTTTTTTTTTTTTTGTGATGGGGTTTCCCTGGAGCCTAAAATGCACCCTGATAACTGCCAGCCAGTCCTGGAGCACCTAAGCAGTGTCCAGCATGTTGGTCTTTTTGTTCCTCTTACAGCCTGAGCAATAAAGCTTGATTAATTTTTTTTCAAAGAAGCCAGAAATTATATGTTTATAAAGAATTATGTAAATTTTACAACCACATTTTACTTAAAGTTCATTGAAATGAAAACATCTTTGTACAATGAAGTTTCACACCATGAGGTGTTAATCAGTCACCAGGGCTTTGGTTAATGTAACATTTAAAGGCATGATGACATAAAAGAAATATTTCTATTTTCCATAGAACAAATGAACATTAATTCCAAACTGCACACATATAATGGTCTTTCAGAATTCTCCATGTTATTTTTTTTTTTTAAACAAAAAGCAGAAGGCAAAAGATGACTTTTTATGACTAGAGAGATTTACACTACCACTGCTGACCTCAGCAAAGAGCTCTGAGTACTGGAGGTGGATCTCAGGAGTGAAAATGGATCTCATAAAAACCTCTTATCCACCAGCCCTCACAGACTGTGTTTACTGCCGAAGGATTTAACATGTAATGCAGAGTGGATGCAATTTTTAAAGTCTGGAAAAGGACACCTAAAGGAGTTTGGCTACCTTTTCTATGTGCAGTACTTTACATGAAAGACATTACACTCTCAAATTCTGTCCCTATGGATAAGTTAGGAAAGAGAATGAACCACATCTCTTTATTTACCACACATCAAATTTCTTTAACATGAACTTCAGCTTTAAATTTGTCTTTGTGTGTGAGTTTTTTTATAACATGTTTCTGAACCCCTTGAGAGGATTAATAAATGAAGGAAATCATGCTAGCTCTCTCAGAGAATGACATATCTCTGGTGTTTGCTTGGTTTCCCCTTGTCCCCAGTCACCTGTGTTAGCTAATGCAAATGTGCTATTCCTAACAGCTTTGTTTGGTGTTCCAGACTGATGTTGCATCAAATTATGTGCTTCTTTGTTTGTTTGTTTTCCACAGGAGTTCTCTTGTAAATTAGCAGCAGTTAATGGGGAGTTAAACCCTTCTCAAACTCGACTGTCAGATTCACCAGTAGGAAAAAAGACCTTTAGAGCCAATTGACTGTTACATAAACGTACCCCAGGGATCGGGGAGAATGACAAATGAGGAGTGGTGGCCATCGAGAAAGAACTTATTAAAAGTATTTCATAACTAGCAAAGCCCAAAACAGAGCCTTCTCTCACCCTCTCAAAAGTAATTGCCTCCCTTCACTGCACTGGGTCATGCTGTCTGATTAGTTACTGGCATTTAGAAGTAAATATAACATCATATTTTTGGTCAATAATCCTCTGTGGTGCTCCCCGTGGAATCACTGATGTTGGAAACAAGGAGGAATGGTGAAGTTACACACAACTGTCTGGCAATTTGTGTCCAACATTTGCTCACTTGAATTACTGTGAACTGAATCAGGTACAGAAACAGGTGGAAATGAACGAGCTATAGACTTGTCTGAACCATTGTCCAAAGCTGTAACAGATGATCTAATGGACACAGAAATTCACCTGTCTTTTAATACCTGATTTTCTCTTGCATTTTTTGCCAGAGAGCCCCAAATGTGTTCAGTCAGTGCTGCTAGACCTATACAGAACAGAAAAGCACTAGAAACCTCACTTCAAATATTCTCTAATCAAGAAATCTAGGTATGCCTTCAGTTCAACATATAAAATATACATTGGCTGTAATGGAAGATGAGCGCTGATTATGTCATGTAATATCGAAGCCTCATTTTGCAAATGTCAGAATTTGAGGGAGAGTTGTATAATCATATGAACTCTTCAGCCTTGAAGCAAACTGAAAATCTAGATTCATTTGAAGTTTTGTCAATTGCTGAATTAAAATCCTATCTCAGATTAAGGGGAAAAAAAGAAGTTCTTTCATTATGAACTAATATTTTTTAACATGTGTGCCAGCTTCACTCAAATATGTTTCTCAACAACATCAGATTGTGAACAGACAACTGTCCTTTGACTTTCTAAGCTGTGACACACAGATTTTGTGCAACACCTTCTGCATCATTTTTTCAGCTTGTTTATACATGTAGTTTGTGACAGTTTAAGATATTTACTATATAAAGTGAACATCTAACACGTCTGTAAGGTTTAGTGTTTGAAAACAGTGTCTTGAGTCCTGGTTTTAAATTTCTTCAGGAAAGTTTGGTAGCAACCTCTTCCTTATTTTGAGTATAAAAAAAATAAAAAAGTGAGACAGAATCACACAAAATGTAGGATAGGTTATATCTTCATATTTGCCAACCTATGCATCACTGAGAGCCTTCTTTTTAAAGTAATAAATCAAAGACATCATAAACTTAACATCTCTTCTACTCTGGTCTCTTCTATTGTTCAGTTGAAAAAGGTTAAGTATCAGGGATGTTTTATACAAGCTCAAGTCATTGACTTGGACATTATAGTTGAACTTTTATTAATGGAGCAGTTTACAAAGAATGGCATAGCAACATGAACAACTTCAAGAGCATTAACTAAGCAGTCCAGGAATTTTGTCTGGGGAAAAAACACTGTCATTAATCAAAATTACCAGGTTTAGAATTCTGATAGAACCTCAAAATATTACAAAAACATATTGTGAACCAAATATAAAGGCAAACCCAAAGTTAAACAGTTCAACGTAATATATTTTGTATTTTTATTTTAGTGGGAAATAAATTTTTGTGTTTCAGATTGCTGGAACAGGTTAACTTGTTCTCATGCTTTCCCTCTCTCTCTCTCTCTCTCTCTCTCTCTCTCTCTCTCTCTCCCTTTCCCTTTCCCTCTCGTATTCATTCACAGCAGCACAGAATCATGGAGGGGTTGAGTTTAGAGGAGATATCTGGAGGTCATCTTTTCCAGTCTGTCTGTGCAAACAGGGCCACTTAGAGCAGGTTGCCCAGGAACATATCTAGATGATTTTTGAATATGTCCAAGAAAGGAAAATTCACAACATCTCTGGAAAAACCTGTGCCAGTGTTCAGTCATCCTCATAGTTAAAAGCGTGTTCTGTGTTTCTGTCACCGGGCACCACTGAGTAAAAACAAAACCCAAGCAAAAACCCCTAACCCTAGCTTTTACAGAGCTTTCAATTCCTTTTCTAAAAATGAATTGACCTGATAATTATTACCTGAGTAGATTGTTTTAGCTAAAAGGGTACTCATAAATTTCAAATACTGTATTAGCATGCTTCTAACAGGCAAGTGCTTCTGCTGTGTCTCTTACTAGCTCATAATATTCTTTGAATAAAATGTGTGTTCTACACTGTAACTGGCGGCTGGGATAAATCAAGTGGTCTTCACTCGAGTACCTGATGGATCTCATGAATCTTTTCCTAGGTCACCTGTTTCAGCCTCAGATGGTAGACTTAATTACATGAATGCAAGTTACTATCAGTGGAGTGTTTAATGGCCTCTGGAAAATAATTGAGCTTACTTTAGTGTAGTTTTGAGGGCTTCTATCTCATAAATATGTACACTGGGTAAAGTCGCAGTTGTATTCTCTTCACTCTTGATGACTGGAGAACAATTAAATCTATCTTCAATTAATTAAAAAAAATCAGCTACAATTCTGACAGCATTGCAAATTTTTAGTAAAGTCTTTGTCCGCATTCTTGTTGAGGGTCCTTTTTGCTCTTGTTTCTATGACTAGTTGGAGGATGAATGATTTAACTTCTGTGTATATCTAAGGTGACATGTTATAATTTATAGAAATGTCAGTGCAGTGAAATAACCCAAATACAAATGAATGTACTGACAATTCCTTATGTAATTACTTCAGAGCTGTCACTTTTCTATGTGTGCTTAGTGCACTAGTGCATAACAAATGTTAAACACCCCAGTAATCAATATTCCTTGTCAAGTACAACTATACTGCCATGGACTTATTATCATGTTATACCTTCTCATTTTTCTTTTCTATATACTTAATTAATTTAAGTGCATTTCATTACCATTCTTAACATATAACACTGCACCTTAGGTTGGATCCTTAGCCAGTTCTGGGCAGAGTGACTCCATTCTTTTGCAACCAGTTTTCAAAAAGCTCAGTAGCAAGCCATATAATTTACAGCACACTGTAGGAACAAAATTCTTGTTGAGATTCTTCTTGTTAATGCAACATGGACTCAGGCCATGATGGATTGCTTAATTTCTTGTGTGGTCAATGTATGTAAGAGGAAAGGAGCAACTTTTGTGTTTACTGAGGTGCTGCACTGAGTCCTTGAAAATACCATTTCTTTAAAGTAAAGCAGTGTCTTATCAGCTTGTCTAAATTTATCTCTATGATAGCTGGCTGTTCTGTACATTGCATTTTCTCTGCCTATGAATCTGGAGAATGGGATCTTGTTTCATCAAGCTTTCAAATCCATTCCATTCAGAAATAGATATAGATTAGAGATCTAACACAGAACCATAATATATGTTATCCCCTCAAAATTGTCTCCCTTTTAGCTGCTGCTCAGTCTTTATTTTTATCAGGGCACTGCCTACAGTGTTTGAGATCTTAGACCCCCAGTTCACCCCACATTCTGTTTCCCTCATCATTGATGCTTACTACCTGTGTATTAGTCTGTTCCCAGGACCTTTTTTCAGTGAACTGAGTTCTCTATAATGAAATTCAAGAGATTATTTTTCTAGGACTTGTTCCAAAGTTCAAAGGGGACAAATTCACATAAATTCTAAGTCTGTTTGTCCTTCCCAGTCCTCTGACACTGTCCCAACAGTTATTGCCCACCCTTGTGCACCACATGATCTGGATGTTGCACTGTGAAGCACCGGGTGGACAGGCTGCAGCATGACCCAGAGGTTACTTCAGGCCCTTTACTCTTCAAATGTCCCAAAAATTGTGATATCTCAGGGTTGCAGAACTTCTGCACAGGATGAAGGTGAGCCTGAGGCCAGGTACCATGTTGAATAAATACAGTCAGCTCCAGGGAGAGCTATCAGTGAAAGTGTGGATGCGGACACTCTGCGCAACAGAGGCTTTGGGTGAGAGCTCATTACCTGCAGAGCCAAACCTTTGCTTTGAGAAGCCAAAGAGTGGTGGTCCTTTCACAGATTAGGTCCAGGCTTCCTATGACAGTCATGCCAGTGTAGGGTTCCAAGTTCTGGTCTAAATCTCAGCCCTGGATTTATACTAAGAAATCAAGAAAGAAGTTGAAGTTGTTCCAGTAGGCTTAGGAGGTACTTCACGTAGCAGTCAGATGAATCCCAAGTCATTCACTGCCCCAAGTCTCTGGCACCCAATATATTATTATTATTATTATAATTATTATTATTATCATCATTATCATTATTATTATTATTATCATTATCATTATTATCATTCAAAAAGAACATATTTTTAAATTTAAGCTTGAATTAATTTTATATCATGGTGTGGAAGAGGAATGAAGTAAAACTGCACAAACATAAGAAACCTGAATGAACACCTGTGCTTCAATCATCTGAAACAGCAGCTATATTCACCTAAAAGTTTTCTCCAACGGACAGGCCATCTCATAGAACTATCTAACTGAGAAACAAAGCATGAATGCCTATGAAGGCTAGAATTTAATATTACTGAGAGATCCAGAATCATATCACAGCTATCATTTGATTTCACATCCTAATTTGTGAAATGAGCTATTTTTTTGGTGCTTGCAGGTGAGTTAGCCCTGTTACCATCAAGTTCTGTGTTACTGTCACAGAGCAGTTAAGAAAAGTGTGTAGACAACAAATAAAGTCTGTGTATTGTTGAGTGGAATGGCTGAAATCCACTAAATATATGGTCTGCTTTACTGTATGAAGTAAACAAAACAAGCACTGCACTCAAAGCTTTCAAAAATCCACAATCCCAAAAGGTATTTTGCCTGGAAACAAAAGGTAAAAAAAAAAATACAAAAAGCAACAATTCAACTAGAAAATTCTGGCTGTCAACTCCCTTTGAAACTCATCCTTTTGGCCTCTGCATCTAAGTCCTATTGCTCTTGTTTTCTTTAATTTTCTTTTTTTGTTTGTTTGTTTTCTTCCTTGCTACCTACAGGTCATCTCACTGTGAGAAGGGACATACCAGGCAGAAAGGTCTAGGGGATGCATTCCTCATTCTAGTGAAAATGTACTAGAAGGACGATACCAAATATTTTCAGCATCTTGAGGACCTGAGTTGGGAAAAGTGGAAAGGATCAGGTTAGGTACAGCAGGAACACCACAGATTCATTAAGTGTCACCAGAGAAATAACAAGTGAACACCGATCTCTGAAGAAATGACTTCCCACAGATGGTGGTGACCTCTGGCACCAGCACAAGCAATTATCACATAGAGGGAACTCAGCAGTGGAAAGAGGACCATGACGCAGTTGCAGACACTGATTTTGTACAGGCTGGATAACACTGCTCAAAAGTCAGTGTTCAGTGCAGGCTGCTACTGCAGAGGGCTGTGTTTTATTCCTGCTTTCAGCTCTGAGTTGGTTTTCTGTTGCTAATCTAGGTAGAATAATGCTGATGTTATTCTTCTATATACGATTTGCTGTTCACTTTAAAGGCTGTAATCCTAAAATGGAGCTTTTCTGAAGAGCTTAAGACATTTTCTGTTTCATATTAAAATCTTGCTCCTGCTTTCCCTCTACAGAAATTGCTGAATCTTTAAAAATTCATTATTGTCAGTGGACTAAAGAGGTACATTATTCTATAAAGAAAACATTTGTAAAATATTTATGTATAGAAATGGCTAGAATCAGGAAAACAACTTAGTTTGTGTATGTGAACTTTCCACAGAAAATACTGAAATAAGTTGTAAATTTCTCAATCTTTGCATTACCCTTGGAGTCTATTTCTTCTGATTTTCTGTTCTGTGTTTCTTGAAAAGTTTATGAGCATCACATATTAGCCTTGTAACTGCTTTTTCAACCTTCTGAAATTTTCTAAACATGAAATCATGAATTACAATTTTTTTATACAGGTAATTGAAAATTCCCATTTTTGTTACATGCTTATATAAGGCTGTTCTTTGTATATGTAAAGTCCTATTTCACTTTACCTTATTCAGTTAAAAAATTAGAAACTCAGTTAAACAGACTTGAAAAAAAATACATTTGTCCTGTAAAATGTTGTCTGCCTCTACAGACAAGTCATTTTGTTTCTCAAGTACCAGGGATGGTGAAAAATTATAACAAAGTGGGAAAGAGTAGATTATGACAACAGAAACAAGGTATTTAATCTGAAAAAGGAAAATCTCCCCATTTCCAAGCATTTCTGTTGTGAGTTGCACAAAACCTTCACAGAAGATGAAAAAAAGGTGATATATTATTTCATTATATGGGAAACTGATGATCACTGCATACATGTCAAGATATATCTTCAAATTCCATTTTGAACATATTGCTGGGTTTTGCTTTACCACTAGTTTTTTGCTGTATTTTAAATAAAAATTTATAAAATGGTCAGCACTAACAGTACAGGATAATTTATTTGTGTGCTATATATACTTAAATAGAAGCACTTTAGCTGTGAGTTTTGTAAAAGAGCAAGTTGAATTCAATGAGGACTGAACCGAAATGAAAAGCTGTGTGTGCCAAGGGTGCATATGTCTCCCCCCATGGGATCCTAGGTAAATACTCAGGTGAGTAAGAACACAGCTCTTGGACCTAAGGTGAATTCACAACCATGACTAGCACAAGGAAATGGAGGATTCATCTGGGAAGATGGGAAAGACATAAAAATTATCACACTGGCTCTTTGCCCTATTGAGTAACTTCATCAGCATGAGCTTGTGCTAAGAGGCTGATAAGGCAGGGAAACAATCTTTTCCAGACTCCAAAAACATCACTGGCGTAGTACCCAAAGAGCAACTATGTAGAAATAAAACTTGGTGATTGCACCTAGGAAACAAGTGGGTTTACAGTAAGCCTGAGTCCTCCTTTCAAGGAAATAACTTTCTCAGAAAATCTCTGCAAAAAATACTCATAGTTCTAAGATGCTTGCAGTGATCAGTCATGTCCTTCAGCTTGGGAGGGCTGAAACTGCAGTTCAGGGAGCTCACACTGTGCTGCTCCAGACAGCCAGGGCTGGCATGTGCTGTCTGCAAGAACTGAGAAGACAAACAGTACTGTCACAGGGGTGTTGGGATGGTCTGTAAGATATAAAATTTTACTGGATATCTCAAGACAAAGACAGCACCAAGGCTCCCTTAGTTCTAAGGGGTTTCAAGGGTCAAGGTCGTCCAAAGTGGTTTGTGGCCAGCACAGAATTCTTAGTCAGACCCTGCCACAGGCCAGTACTCTTCACTGAGTAGTGTGGGGAGACACCTCTTGTCCCATGAAAACCCATGTTTGGCATCTGAAAATATTATATCCCTACTTTTCCATGAGTTTATGTTGACATTCAAGCCTTAGGTCATGCAAATTGTGTAGCACTTAATTTTGCGGCTCCGCTGTGCCATCATACAAAACACCAGGTAGCTTACTGCCTTGGTAAAACTTGAAGACAAGTTTCTTATTCTCCTTTCCAGTGATTATGCAAATGTTTGTTGTCATTATGTTAAATATGGATTTTTCCAACTCCCTTCTGAATAGTTTTCTTAATCCCTAACAACATTACTGCCAAACAAAACGTGCCTTTGATATATTCAGGGAGCTAATGTTGAAGGAGTCTGGAGTAATTTCAGTTGCCTCCTTTTCTGAGGTAGATAGCCTGAAATCATTTTTAAAATAGTTTTCAATTTTTCAGAAAGGGATGATGGTCATCCTTCTTTGAAGTTTCTCATGCTAAGCATTCAAAATTACGTTTACTTTTTCATTAAGACACTTGTGACACTAATGTATTTTGCTTCATACACAGGCACCTCTTTGCACAGGTCTCCATTAATCTGAGCCTGTGGGCTGTATCCTCATGTCTGAAGCATTCTTTTTGAACATTTATTTGTGCAAAAAAATAAATCTGCACAAATATTTCAAGGAAAGTGAAAATCATTCTTTAATTCTCTGTGTCCTAATAATAATTTTGTTGTGCAGTCTGCTGTAAAAATGAACATGCTTTTTTCAGCCTTGTCAAAAATCACAACCATCTTCCTTAGTGTCTTCTGGTTTAGGATGATTATTATTTTTCACATTTCAGCTGCTGAAAACCTCATATGCAATAAGCAACTGTTCTTTTGGATAGTCACAGATGATTAGGTTTTTGCAGGAGTTCCTGTACAAATGGAATCTTGTTTTTACAATATCCCTACATTTCAGCAAACCAGATGTGCAGAAACGTCTTTTAAGAAAATACAATGACATTTCCAAAACATTGCCCTTCTTGTGTGGAGAAGAAAATCATACTTCCTTTCCTATGAGTTCCTGGTTAAGTAACCAGTGGTTCAGCAAGATCAGGGTAGAATATAGCTGAGAGACTGGATTTTTTTGCGACATGTATGTGAGCACACATCCTGTAGCCCCTGAAAGAGGCAGGAAAATATCATTGCAGAGGTAAGTCAATAATCTGAATGGTTTTCACCTCCTGCAGCTGCTTTAGCTTCTGTGCTGTGGGAAGCAACACAGCTTTCTGCTGAGCTGTCAGCCATGGCAGTGGTGTAACCCATTCTTATAATGGTAGTAAGTGTTCAGATTTGATTGGATTCCTTATTTTTATCTGCAGTCTCCATCTCCACCTAACTGCAAGCTACTTGAGGCAGCGAATCACTGTGATTTCAGAGTGGTTAAAGTAATTTATATTTCAGCCCTGAGACCTGTAACTTGCTCAGGGTGTCCATAACTAGCTGGCAGTGCCTTGCCTGTCATACCCTATTAGTTAAAAAGAATTGGGAGCACTATACCTCAAGTGGGTAGCAGAGGCAGTGATGAGGGGTAAGTGGTTGTGATCATGCCATGGACTTCAGTAACAGAGCTTGGGGTGTTGCCACTCAGCGCACAACACTGCTGTGCTAAGGGAACCATAGGCCGTGGATGACACTGTCTTGTTAAAGTGACTGATGCATTTGGACAGAAGGATGCAGAGAAACAGTGATCAATGCTGCTCTGAATGCCTTGTGCATTTCTTATTCTGTCAAGTCTTTTAGCAGGAATGGATAAATCTGTGTTAAGCTGCAAGATTTTGCAGTTATGTAGTACCTTGCCCTCACAAGAAGTCCAAGATGATCATAATCCCATATCCTCCAACTTGTCCCCGAGTGCCCTCCATGGAATGAACTACAAGACCTGCAAAGTATCAAAGAAAGAGGAATTGAGCAGCTTGACTTTGATTTGTGCTTCTCAGGAATGTGCAATGGGCTTTGTAGATGAGTTGATTTTCCATCCAGCAACATCAGCTCCTCTGCTGGTAATGCCCACATTGTACCTGTGCAGTGGCCCATAACTCTTTTAGAAGATGATTTTACTTTTCCTCCTATCATCTGGGTCAGCAAGTCTGGACACCTCTACAGGTAAAAGAATTTCATCTGCCAGGTTAGCATTAAACTGCAGGGCACTGCAAGGGGATGGGACCTAGAAATGCAGACCTTACAAAGATTTGTAATACATTCTGCCATCCTAAGTCCAAACAGCAGCTCCAGTGGAATGCAAGCACGGATAAAGACATAGAAGATAATAAAGTAAAGACAGTTGTATACATGGAACAAACAACACAGTTAGAACTGGGGTAGCATTAATAACCATTTCTGAACGGCTCTTGAACACTGCTGAGAGACAAGGAGTCAATATAATGTGCTGTTAACTTTCCTGTAAAGTCAATGAGAGATGGCAGTCAGACACAAATGATGACATTAGTTTGTAGATAGGAAAAAACTGTGGCTGCAGCAAAGACAACACTACAGGAATTTTGGGATAGCAGTTGCTGTACAAAAAAACTTCTCCAGTTCATAGACTTCTCCATAAGTCTACTTATCCATCAGTGAAGGGGCAATATTGATACTCCTTGTGTCCTCCCACAATCTTAATTTGTCACAGCCATAGCAGCAGCCTGGTTTTCAATGGGAAAAGGCGTCTTAGAAATATCAGTCTGGACAGCAAAGACATTATCATCAATAACTATAGATGCTATGAATGGCATAGCATTCAGCTCTGGGAATGATTTATTCCTTTTCTAGTGGATAGCCAGTTACACTACATGGAGAAGACTTAGAATGCTAGGTAGCAAATTTCTAAGGCAGAGAACGATTGGGACATCGTTGGGATATGAACAAAATGAGTTTGTAGGAGCAATAACTCCTTGTATTGTCTTGTATGTTGCTGTATCCCTTTCTTGCTGTCTTGGAGATGCTTTTTACCATGCCAGTAGAAGGATACTTGTGCTAACACGTGTCTTGGTGCATGGTACATGACAGCCTCCTCTGAAACAAAGTCAGTGCTGAGCTCTATCTTTGCTCCGCATCAAAGCGCGGTATTTTGGACCGCGATATATAAAGCAAGTAAATAAAGAGTTTAAACTAAAATTTGAGAGACTTATCTTTTCCTAAGTTACATAATAAAGTATAATTGCAACAGAATCTTGTTTTATTAACAGTATCAGAAGGAAACAGCTGGATATTCTGATCCCCCTCTTCCTATGTCCTTTTTCTCCACTGTGTTCCAGAGCATATGGAAAACATTCAGGCGGGCAAGGAAAGAGGCACAACTGAAAGTGCCTTCATCCATATAAGCAATCTTGATGAACTGAGCACTGAACCTAGTAATGCATAGATGATCAATCAGAGCAACAGCAAATTGTGCACAAGTTTTGCTGTGTTTTTCTCTGATGAAAAGGATTTTGACAAGAGAAGTCTCAAGACATCTGAAACATCCCTCTGTTAAAGGGGTAAATGATGACTGCTTCCAGTTCTGCCACAAATATTTTGCATGGTTTTGCAATGTATGGGAACATGCCCAGGACTCAGCAATAGAATTGTTGGAGGGTTTTTTTAATATTTTTCCCCTAAATCATATCCTATCTTCTGTAAAAGATGGCTCCTGTGCTGGCTTGTCTCAACACCTGGTTTACACAGATAAAATTCTCACCACCTATGTGATCAGTAAAACTTTCCACTGTACTTGGATGAATGACAATGACCCTCTGAGAAGCCCTCTTAGAGTATTTCTCACACCTGACCTAGCTTATGAGACCACAAAGAACCATAAACCTTACTTGTTTATAACACCAGGAGGCTGTCTGGAGGACAGTTCACAATCTAGTTAATAATGTAAGTTCATGAAAGCTATATCAGTGTTATGGGAAAACTAGCCTGTAGCCTTATAGCATATCTGTCAAAATCATTGAGTGAGCTTAGCAAAGGCCTAAAAGCAGAGGCTGAGATAAAATATATATAATACTATGTGTTTTGTATAGGACTCAAGGAAGCTTTGTTTAGTAAAAGAAAAAAGAACAAAAGGACATTGTTGGGCACATTTAATGTGTTCAAAGAAGAATTAATGTCCAAAAGAGCAGTAGGGAGTATGTTTTAATCAAACAAAATTCTTCAGATTTAGTTCATCCATCTGAACATTTTTTTTTTTTTTTTTTTTTTTTTTTGGAATGCTTGGTTTCATTATGATGTTCTCCCTCTCACAAAACTTTAGAGCTGTAGTGTGAAAATCTTCCCATAAAAAAGAAGTCCTATCCAAAGAAGCAGCTTTAATTTTTGGCCCTGCTTTTGCAGGTCATCAAACAGCCACATGACATCACAAATGAGCAGAGTTTCAAGATTTTAATCTGTAGTATATTACAAGGATGATACATTCCCATGGCATATACTACAGAGACATATTTAGTACCTGCTTGTATTTCTTTACATCTTTTTGGTACTAGTCCATGGGAGTAAGCAAAAAATACCACGGTTACAGATGTGAAAATGCCAAACTGAAAAACTGTCACTCGAAGTACGCCAGTTTCCAGACTCCTTGGGTAACCTGGTTCTGGGAGTGATTTCTTTCACCAGACCAAATTGACAGCCACAATTTTAGGGAATGGATTGTAATGGAGAAAGGGCTGTTTTATTTTGAAAGGAGTCAGACTCTCACACTTTCAGAGTGGGTCTGGGACTTTGACAAGTTCTCTGCTGATGGAAGGGCATCAAACTTTGACAATGCCCTTGAGCTCTTTGCTCTCTTCCCATATCAGTTTTGAGGTGCCATTACAACACTCAGTTTGTTACCCCTTGCTAATAAACAACCAGTTGCTAATGGTGCATGGAGGCAAGTGGAACTGATGCTCTGCAGAATCTGCTCAGTTCAACTTATGATTGTGAGGGAAATGGTTTTATGATGCAGTGTTCCCTCCCCCCCGCTTCCCCCTTTCAGTGCCATGTCCCTCTGAAAGCTGTTTAGGGAATTTTAGCTTTCTTCTTTAGCATTCTTCAAAAGTAAGGGGCAGAATATGTCCAAGTGGCTGTATCCTTAATATTTGTCCTGTCCTCCCAAGAAAGTCCTTAGCAAAATGGGCACACTTGGAGCTCTGCCATGCAGGAGCAGGAATTCTGGTGAGGAAAGGCACAAAGCTGAACAAATTCTGTTTATGACCCTCCCTCCAGCTGCCTTCTCAACAACTACAGGGGCCAAACTCTTCTTCCCTCTCTTTCATCCTTTTATTAGATTTCAGGGGAGATTTCAATGAAAAATGCATAGAATTTCCAGTCACCTACTTTGGAACACCTTATACTGATAATAATAGAAAACTATTGATAATAACAGAAATATATTGATAATAATAGAAATGTCAAAGTATTAATTATTGAGAATCACTCAGTGTCAGAGGAAAATTAATGACCAGAACAGTATTTGTAATTTTAAAATTTTCTGAACTACAAAGGAGAATAAATAGAAGGAATTAGGTGCATTGGATATTGTAGCAATGTAATTTTTTGCTATTTTTGTAAGATATAAATTAACAACTATATTCAAAATTAGCAGATTTTGCTGCAGTCAAAACTTCTGATCACAGTATCGATTGTTGAAGAAATTATTGTAAATGAGAAGGAAGAAATCATAAGACTTTTGATCACTCTGATTCATTTATTTTCTGCCTTCAAATTTACTTAGCTGTTGAAAAATTTGCTCCAGGCATATATGCAGCAGGGCTACTTAATATAATTGTTGGTTATGCTATAAATGAGCAAATGATTTCTTTCCTTAAGGAAGATAAAGCAAAGAATAAACTATGTACCTCCAAAAGAAAATGAGAATTTAGACAAAAGCTAATGGAACTTGAGAAAGGAGTGATGAATCACAGAACTCCAGGTCAGGGAGTAGAGCTGTCTAAATCATTGATTTTTTTTCAGTTTACTGTCAATTCTGAAAAATGAGAAGAAAAGAAGAATTTTTTCAAATTAACCTCAAGTGTGTTGCTTTTCTGGAGAAAAAAAAAAAAAAAAGAAGGAAAAATTGCTTTTGCACTTAAAATTATGAACACAAAAGCCTTGTATTTATTCCAAGCCTAAAGGCTTCATTTTTAATTTGAATATTGTGCTGTGTATCCTTCCATTTGTTAAAAAAGGGGAAAAACTCTTAGAAATAAATGCTTATTTATAACTGAATTTATATTTTTTGTGTCAGTATATATGTATCTGTTTTCTCTGGTCTGTCAGATGTAGTATAAAAAAATGATTAAGGCTTAGTTCTACCATTTTTTATTTATTTAAAAAACCACAACAGGTCGATCAAGTTCAGAAGGGGTACCATGTGTATGCATTCAAAGAAATGCTACCTGAGCTCTGCAAAATGAGAAACAGAAGTTGTCCTTGCCACTTTCTTCAGAGAATAATATTTTCCTAAATATTAGATATGCATGAAATCCAATCCAAATATATGCATATTAGTTTCATAATAATCTATCTGTTAGATGTCTATAAATCACAGCTAAACCATCACCTTGAGATTATAAAACTGCTGTTAGATATTTACATGTTAGAAGAAACTCTGGAACAAACACAAGTAGGAGAAAATACATAGGAGTAAAAAGGAAGAAAAGAAAGTGATTATCTTGCAAAATCAAATAGAAATTTTCTTCCTTTCAAAGAAATAGATATAGTAGAAAGGTTTTTGTAGTTCTAATATAAAAAGAACAAGTTAATTTGAAAAAATATGTGAAAAATATGTAACTTGGAAAAACTGACTGTCAGCATTAGGCATCCCATCCATGCCTTTTTAAGGAGAATGTATGAAATCTGAGGTTATGTTTTAAAGACAACACTTAACTGGACTCTCTGGAAAAAATATACTTAAAAATGTGGTCTTCCCTATTGCAATTGTACCCCTCAAATAACTTGTGACTGCGTGGTAAACTGTACTTACTTATTAGCATAGAGCTAGCTAACTGCTATTTGAGCTCATCCTCTGTGAGATCAAATACTTCACACATCCAGAAACAGCTTCCAGAAACTGGACCAAGATCCTGGGAGCCTCATAAAGGATCTTTCTGCTTAAGAGTGTGAAAAATTAACACCATGGCAGTCTCTGTAATACAGTAGAAATCTGTATCCCAGAAGAGATTTGGAAAGACTCCTATCAGATATTGGATAAGGAATTCACTTCCTGAATAGCAACTAATTACCTGACAAGAGGCTGTGACCTAACATTTAAGATTGAAATATTTACTATTTATGATAAAATTTAGATTAAAAGCTGCGTTGCCAAAGGCAAATTAGTCTTGTCCTGACCTTTTGTTCTGCAATTGTGCACAACAGAGATGACTGAATCCATTTGCTAGATTTAATATATAACATGAAGTTTTGTCATAGGCATAATTTTATTTTCTTTTTGATAAAAGAAATTTGTTTTTCCCAGGTCCTGTATATCCACATGTACAGCTTGCCATCAAACTGGAGGACATTAATTGAAATGAACCTCTTCCTGAGCCCATGCTTACCTTCTTGCATGCACTTATCCACGTGTTTTGGTTCAGGATTGTTTTCCTAGAGCTAGGTCGACAGAGCAAGAGTGGTAGTTGAAATCTTTTTCTTTCTAGGAGAGCACAGAAAAGATATAGTCACCAAAGGATGAATTACTTTTCCATTTGAGTAATGCCTTACCATTTCTTCTCAACTGGGACTTGTTGTATATGCCGAAGGATAAGGATTATATGCCTCCTATATTTATCTAGCACATACATCAATATAAAGGTCAATTTCCTTTTATAAACACCTCTAAGTTTATTCTGACAAATATTTTGTGTCAGTGGGCTCTGTACCTCTGCTGTAACTATGTAAAAAGTATTTCTATTGATCAGCTTCAGCTTGCATATTGTTTTATTGAAGTGCTTCCCTTTCTTCTTGAGATATGAGGACAGTAGGTGCTAGATATCTGATTTACATTCTCTGTATGTTCACTCAGAGCTTTTGTTAGTTTCCTGAAATGCCCACTTTCAGTCATGTCTTCACTAAACTGAACAGACTCAATCTTTTAAATCTCTCCTTCTGTGGAAATCACTGTGTTTTCATTATGGTTTTATGCATAATATTTTGTCAATCCTCTTTCCACCCTTCACCTTCAGCAATATCTTGTATGAGATAAGATGATGAAACTGAATGAAAAATGTTAAGTGATATCTCACAAACAATTTACACAGTAATGTTGTGAACTGCCCAGTATTCATTTCCTATTCACTATTCATGCATCCTAACAATTTCTTTTACATTTGATTCATCCTAACAACTTTATATACTACTTACGCTGTACACTGAATAACACTTTCACTAAGACATCAGAAGTGGTACTACATTCATTTTCTGATTTTAGGTTTTTTTTCAAAGAATCCAAAAATGTGTAATTCAGATAATTTCCATGTGCATTATAAAGCATTAATCAACAATAAATTTCATAGCTGAACTATTTCCTATGAATAATTTATCTGATGCAGTTAGTTTTTTCTATGAATTACTATTTTCTATTTTGATAAAGAATTTGTCATTTGTAATTGTTCAGCCAACAGTTTATGTAAACACATTTCAACCTTCAATTGTTCCCCTATTGTTTGCTTTGACCAGCCATTATTCATTGTTTATTATTTTTGCTTACTGATTGGCTATTCGTGTTAAAATTGTTGCTGTTTATGGACATATTAATAACATTTTCAGTCAGGAACTTTCTCTAAAGAAAATCTACAATTGAATTAACATGAATAGAAGAGTCAGGGTGGTTTTCTGTTAGTGTTTTGTTTTGTTTGTGACTGGAAACATTTATATAACAAGAGAAGACACACAAGTTGTTGAAAAGTGCTGTCAGGTGTGTCAGAAGCTGTTTGTCAGATGCAATGCTGGAGAAATCTTATTCTGGAGAAGGACAAGGTGGCTTCAGTAAATTAACAGTGAAACTCAGAATGTATATGAGACTATTTTTGATTGACCAAGCTGGAGAGCTGACAGCAGATAAAGAAACGTATAACCCATACTAGCAGTTAGTGAAAAATATTGCTCTGAAAAACTGAGTTCAATGGAAGATTTCCTGAAGAAAATGTCTTTTTTTTTCACTAGGATTTAAACAGAGGGCACAATCTGACAGAAGGATTGCTATTCAGTCAGAACTAGACAGTGAGAAAGAAATGAAATTATCTGGAAAGGTGATTGAATCAGTAGGGAGAGGACTGCTTTGATAAGTTTAAGCTTTAGTATCTGTTTAAATCCAATTTTAAACTTAGTTTCCATGTAGTCAAGCAACTTGTAAATGGAATAATTTATTATAGAGAAGAGGGTAATAGTTATAAAACGAACAAGTAGGTAAAGAAACTGATACCAGCAAACAGAGCCAAATGAATTCCCTAGCAACTTAGGGCATAATGACTAATAGAGATTCAGGGCAAATCTCACTTGTGATGGATATCAGGGACAAACAGTTCTAACAGCCCTTGCCTAACCCCAGAGGTACACACAGTCTGTTTGCACCTCACCTTTCGACGCTGCCGTGTCCTGGCTGCTCCAAGCTTTGCTTGAGTACATCCGTGCAGGTCCCGAGGTCACCAAATACTCCCAAGCACTGAAATGTAAAAATGTCAGGGAATTGTGGTTCTGTTGTGTGTTCTTCATTTACACTGCTGCTTCAGGAGCTAAAATGAGTCTGCATAGGTAGTCATCACTTAAACATCTGAAGTCAGCTCTCCTGTCTTGATCCATGATCCCAGGAAAGAGTCTCCAGCATCTCTGGCACTCTTCAGAGTGTTGTCTTGTGGTGGGCTGTGTCTCTTTAGCAGTTTTTCCTTTCTGGGTCCCTACCAGTTGCTAACCTGGTGTTCCTGAAGCAGCAGCTGCCCTGACACAAACATACAGTGAACACAAAATATCTGGATATGAGCTTAAAAATTTTAACTGTAGACTGAAGAAAATGTGGTGGAAAAAAATTGACATAAATAACTTCTTGACAATTTCTTGCAGGAAACGGGTCTCATTTCTAAAGATCCATACAATACAGAGCTTCCCTATTGTAAAACTTAAATTAATTTTCTAGGATGCTTCTTTCTATAGCTATTAGTGGCCGAGTTTCCCAACAGGATGAGGTCATATTGTGTTACTTGTCTGACTTCCACTCGGCAGATAGTTAAACTAAACTGCCTGATATAGGACATTTAAGTTATGAAAAATTTCAGATCTTGAGAAGAGGGGTGCATCCTACTCACGTTTAGGTACATACGGCCACAGATATTTTCAGTTTGGAGAATTTCAAAGAACTCCTATTAAATTTCAGAAGAATAGTCATAATCACAAATCCCTCTGACAAGGAAGCCCAGCTCTAGAGTAAGTAAAAATGCTCTGAATTATATTGGGTTCCTTCCCATCATCAGCAACAGCAATACTAAAAGATCTTCTGGGAACACCTGAATTACCTGAACAAAATATTTTCTTTCGTCCTCTAACACTGAAAAATCTTCCAATCCACATTTATGGAGTGCCCATTAGCAAATGATAAGTGGGGATTCAAGGGCTTCAAAAGTGATTTTTTTTCATTATCAAGGAAGCCCAGCAACAGTAGGAAGAGTGATATGAATTGCTACTTGTTTAGCACAGTACTCAGATTTGCAAAACAGCAAGAATTCCAGCAGAATTGTTAAACCAGAGAATGAGAATACAGATCCTTAATTACCTGATCAAAAACAGGGGGCAAAGGAGGGAAAACAACCATGATAAATCAGAAAGAGCAAATCAGTGTTACAACTTCAAAGAAGTAGTAGGGAAAAAAAAAAAAAAAAAAAAAAAAAGAAGCGACTTAAAGCCAGGAGACAAAAATGATTTTTGTGATCAAGTTAAGGTGAAGCTTGAGATAACTATGTGAAATATCCCTGTGATTTCATAAAAACACCTGGAGTTGGACTGGGGAAGGAAATGCCTGTTTAACCTTTAGTCAGTGCCCCATTCTCTCTTAATGTCCCCAGAAACTCATCTGATAGACTTACACTTTCATAGAGTATTAGGAGTGAAAAAAATGTTGGTGAATCTCTATTGGAGACAGAGGTGATATAGGGATGAGGAGGCAGTAAATAAATGCAAGACAAAGAAATTATTTAAGCATTTATTCTAAAAGGATTGATTTTTTTTTTTTTAAATAGGGACTGTAGGTGACTATTTTTAGTGCTAAGCATATATTCTTGGAATATTAATTTTGTGATAATGTAAAGATATACATTTATTTGTACTGCAGATATCAAACTGTATTGCAGTTTGGGGTGGATCCAAAGAGCAAAAATGTGTAGAAGTCCTTAAAAAATCACAAGAAAGTCTGTGAAAATAGTAATGACAATAACCAGACATAAAAGAAATCTTTACAATTTGATTGCAGAAACACTGGAACTAATACCTTCACAGGCTTTTAAAACTATTTTCTCCCTGTTAGTACATTGGCTCTTGGAGGATGCCTAAATTTTGAAAAGCAGCACTGCAGTTGCCCTTTCAGGGAAATGTGTTTTTTTCCAAGCAATATGAGCATTATGAAACTTCCTATAATCTACTTCAATGACTCAGTCTGAAAATACAAGTGAAATTAAAATTACATGGTAACCAAATAACTCCAGCTTTTAGGGATGCTCTTTTTTTAAGAACCATACAATTCTGTGAATCTTAGAGTGTTTTAATCTTTTCCCATAACATTGCTTTCTAAATAATATTTTACATGCTATTACCCACAATTCTTTGCAATAATTCCTTGCTTGCAGTAACTTTGAAAAACTTTTGATTCTGATTATATCTGAGGTAATGCTCAAGCCTGTTATTCCCACATATCTTGGAAAATACTCAACAAGAAAACTAAATCATCAAATATCCATCTTAGCTTTGAGTGATAGTTCCTACAGTTACTAACTATAATTTAGAATTTGCCAAAATTAGAATGAGTAATGTTGGATCAATTTTCTTCTCATCTTTCAAACTGACAGAACCCCCACAGAAAATATACATATTAAGATTATAGAAATATGCCATTTTTTTCCTCCCATCTTTGCTGACTTTTGAGGCAAGTCTACTGAAAATGAAGATTCCATATTTCTCTGGTAATATATCTTTAAAACTAAGCTTGAAGAAGTAACTGTGCCATTGTGAAATCAGACATCTGAGCAAATACAAAGCAGAAACAAGATCGTGCCAAACATTTTGTTTAGATTTATTTGCTCTTTTGAATTTACAGTCTGTTTAAATAAATATGCTAATTCAAAACTATTCAATGGTGCCATGCAGGTAAATTTCTCCCTATCAGCATCTCATAAGGTGTGTTCACTAGAGTGTCACAGATCACAAATATCTGAGATCAGAGTGAATCTGCATTGGGTGTTTAGCTACAGGAGGTTGGTACTGGGGAGTGAGATAAAGCAGGTATCTTGATATGATATTGAACACTGAAACCAGATTTCTCCTCCCTGGAGTTAAGATACCCAAGAAACACCCAAATTCAGAGATGCAACATAGGAATAGTGTGAGATTGTGTGAGGGGCTGCTCATTTCCATTTTTAAAAAGGAGGAATCCACTTTGCAAACGAGAACAAGGGGGTAACTGGTACCTTCAGTCCTATACTCCCTCTTCAGAATATAGCCTTGAAACATAATCGGTACAGGAGTCAATAATGTTTATTGACATAGCAGCAAACTGCTAAGAAAGTAAAATATCAAAAAGCCAATAGCATATTTAAATAATGGGCACGCTGCTGTTAACAATTTCGAATTGCATTGTTTTTCACATTATTTATACATAATTATGAAGGTTTTATTTATCACTCTTGAATCTTTTTAATAGCACATAGCTGCTATTAAAATAGAATTCTACTACTCATTCTGGAGTTCTCCAGTTCACTTAGTATTAGAATGCAATTCAGTCCATCTTTGCTTCTCACTCCCACACCAAACCTTCCAGGCACAGAAGTGATGGAAGTTGAGAGGCTTGTGCACTGGGGTTCCATCTGTCACCCTGCTGGGCTTGGGTCAGCACTGCTGGCTGTTGGTGTTTGCACCTTTACCATCAGAAAGTCCATTCTCCTTTGTTGGCTGTTTGATTGTACATCTTATTCTCCACTTTCTGCCATATCCACACACACTTTTTTTGTTTTGATTCACTGCTCTTCTTCCCTTTCTCTGCCTGGTCTCCTCAGAAATACCCAATATGCTTCTAATCTCCTTTTTCTGACTGATTTAATTTTGTTGTATATGTAACTGAGTTTGCCTTATTCGCTACTTGGACAACCTACACCTGATATGGATAATTGACTCTCCAGCTTTCCTTCAGCTACCCATTTTGTACTGGTTGGATATGGCATACCTTAAGTATTTGACTGTAGCCTTAATTCCTTTACCTAATTCGTATTAAGTTTGAAAACTTTCTCATCTTTTATGCACACAGTACATACATCAGAGCAATATATTTCTCTCACTCTGTGTTTATACACAATCTCATGCTTTTGTGTAGCTGTTTAATTACAAATCATTAGCCTGGATATATTTACCAGACAATCTTCTAATTTTTTCAGAAAACTGTGTAGTTTATGGAGTTCAATACTTCAGTGGGATTTTTTGATCACAGCAATAGAATAAATAAAAAAAAAATGCTCTCATCTTAGTGATTCATGTCCCTCATACATGTTTTGTTTAGTTTCTAAATACATTAAAGACCTACTACATTTCTATAGAGCTCCTTTTCTTTTCTTTAATTGCATTTTTTTAATTATTTATTTGATTTTTTAAATATAGAATTCAGGATCTTCTTTACCCTCAGTCAGTGACATGAATCAGACCTTAATAACTGATACATCTTCCTGATATCTCTGACATTCCCACCGAGACTTCTCCACTGTTGACAGCTGCCTAGGAATCAAGCACATGAGAGTGTGTGAGCTTCTTTCATCAATGCAAATATAACTTTGGCACCTGTCATTAAATTTAAATGAAAACAATTCTTAGAAGTGGCAGCAATCCAGAGGAGGGATCTTGGCAGAGAACAGCCATTTTGAGACAGAGAAAGATAGAGCTTCTCTAAAGAGAGAGGATCAGTCCTTCTCAGCACAACTGAAATAATGTGGTACAAAGAGGATGAAAGTATCATGATGAAAGGATCTGGGCAATGTGAATAGATGGAGTTGAATGTTTGGCTCTTGCAGATCCCAGAGATGAAGACCTTGAACTACTAATCTGAATTCTTCCAGCTTTATCAGCTTTTTAATAAGTTCTACTACAGGCGTGCTGCTATCAATGCCAGTGAGAGCCATGAAGTAGTGTGGAATTCCTACTGGCTCTAGCAAGCCCTGTACAGAACTGAAGAAAAGCTTTGTCATTTACTGATGTCCCTTGTTACTGACTCTACATCTTTAGGAGGCTGTAAACATTTCATTTACAGAAAAGGGAAACACCTCATTAAAAGAAACCTCACTGAAGATTATTGAGCACACAGTTCCTTTGGTGTGGTTAATAGGGTTATATATTGCTATATCTTATCGTATTAAGGACGTGGACAAGAATGAAGAGCAGAAGCCATGAAACAGTCTTTCTGGATAATTTGGTGTTTAGGATTGATTTTCTTTAGCATCTTCCAGACTATCAGCAATACCATGTAGCTAACCCAATGTGAAAACTGTCTTTCTTGGATCTGTTTTTTTCTTTTTTCTTTTCCATTATTCATCAATATGTTTCAGTCTGGAGTATAACTGTGTTCTTTTTAAATCAAGTACTGTGTTACTGTAAAAAGCTGATTCCTTCCCCTTTGTACTGATAAACACAGACATGCTTCATGTAAAATCTGAATCAAAGCTGTTGAATTCTTTGCCTCTTGAGAGCTCCTGAATGTTACTGAACATATATAGTCTTCATAAAAAACATCAGGAATGTTCAAAAAAGGGAAAGATTGTTCAATGCTTCCTCAATCTCTCTTTCTCTTTTCTCTTTCTCTCTTTCTGTTTTCTTTCTCTCTTTTTTCTTTCTTTTTTTCTTTCTTCCTTCATTTCTTTCTTTCTTTTTCTTTCCTCCTTTCCTTCCTCCCTCCCTCCCTCCCTCCCTCCCTTCCTTCCTTCCTTCCTTCTACCAGAAAAGGTAAGCTAAGGCATAGTTTGAGAGTTTTGCTACCACTCTGTGATATCAGAAGCCTGAACTTCATTCTCTTGCCTCTTGCTCATATCTGACTTTCAAATATATTTGAGCAACTTTTGTGATTCTAGAAAGCTAATCAGGGGAATGGTTGTCTGAATCGAAAGAGCTAAACATCATAAATACTTTCAGAAACATGTGAACATAATGGAGGGATGTTCCTGAGCCACCATATTGCTGCCTTCTACGTTATCAGTCTTTCACACAGAGTCTCCAAGTATATTGTGTAGGGATAACAGCCTGTTCCTTATTTGGGGAGACAGAGGTGGGTGAGTGGCTGGATATTAACTCCTGTCCTCTGTTTCTGACATCTCCTCAACACCCTGGTCAGTATAACATTTTCATTATGTTGCATGACTCTTTCTGGAGCCCAGATCAGGCTCTTAAATGGACAAGTTCTGTGGCTGCTCCAGCCAATGACAGATACAACTTATTGCAAAAAACGCCAGCCATTTCTGAAGGCTTTGTGTTTGCTTTGAGAAATATGTACCTTTTCCTTTTCCTGGTAAAACTCCAAAGAAAAAATAAATTTTAATGGAATTTAACTTCTAACTGAAAATCTGCTCTGTATGCATTAGTCATACACTAGTTTCTGAAAGATGTAATGATTCCTAAGTAACAAAAGTGCAACTCGGCAATAATAATAATAGTGCAGATGATTAAATCAAATGCAGATATCATAATTATGGTATCTTAAATTAGCTTACAGTGCTGAGCAGTGACTTCTTGTGCCACAGCTTTTGTGACAATGCAATGCATGTGTACATTTTGATTTAGGTGTGTTTTGGGACTCAGTGCACAGTATCAATGTCAGTAAGCCAGTTGATATATTTTATCTTCCTTACTTAAAGGTTGTTTAATGCATACCACACAGAACCTCAACTCACAAAAACAGGCCTAAGGCTCAAAATTGATAAAGCATGCATGACAGAATCATTATGTAAGGCATGGAAAACATGACTGATTAAAAATATTCCAGTAAAGCAACATTACCAGTATTCCACAGATGTGGACACTATTCAGGAGTCCTCAGTTCTGGTACATATTTTCTAACAAAAGATCTATAACATATAAGCAGATTATAAAAACATTACCAAGTAATACTATGACTTTAAAAGTGAGTAAATTTTAATACATTAAAAAAGGCTCTATTATTTCTTCATGTATATGCAGAAGAAGCGATAAAAGAAAAATGGGCCTGGAATACTGGGAGGAATAATTTTTTTCATCTGCTTGCACCTGCATTATTTTTTGAAAAGCCTTTCTTTTCTTGAAGCACTGTTTACTAGTCAGCTAGCTGGGTGATAGTCAGAGCTAGTCACACTGCTCTGTGGCTCTCATTTGCCCTATAAAAAGTTTCCTTTCCATTTACCACAGGAGAAGAATTTTGTTCTTTGTGCTCTTGCAGTATATGGTAGATGATTAAGTCACCATGGCAGAGAAAGCATAAACATAATTAGCAAAGAGCTGGTAACATGCTTAAACTGTAATCTAGATCAAACCAACAAACTAATCCATCTATGACAGAGTGATAAAAAAGATAGCCCAGGATTTTTTTTTTGCCCCAGGAAGAATTAAATTTTGAATTAGGCAGTATAAAATAATAAAGAAAATCTGAAGTAGAATTTGCAGCGTCTATTTACTTTCTATGCCCAGAATCAACTTCTGCTTATGTTAAGCTTTGCAAAAGAAAATCTTTCTTTCATGTACATGTGGTATATGTATATACATATATATATACATGTGGTATATATATATATATATCTTTTTCAGAAGACCTAAGTTTGATTTCATTTAGTAGAAATAAAATGTAAAAAATTATATGATAGAATAAATTACTTTTCTGTCCATGCCATCCAGTTTTGAACCAGTTTTGAAGCAGAACAAAAACCTAATTAAAGGCATTTCATGATACAAGTATATATTGTGACAGGTTAAATTTAGGTAGCAAATTATAGTAATGACTTTAAAAAAATCAAAATCATGTGAGATGCAGAGGGTTTTTTAATTCATATTCTAATAAAGGCCAGTTGAAAGTTATTAAAGAGCCTCATTATGCCTTTAGTAGGCTTTGACTCAGTCTGTGAGGTAGCCCATCAACACTAAACTTCTCTCAGGACATAGAATGGAATGGAATAAAATAGGATAGAATAGAATATTATATTTCAGTTATAAGGGACCTACAATGATCATCCAATTGCCCAACCACTTCAGGGCTAACCAAAATTTAAAGGATATTGTTAGGGGCATTGTCCAAATGCCTCTTAAACACTGAGAAGCATGATGTGGTCTGACACCCCAGGACGAGCTTTGCCCTCTTGGCTGCCGGGGTTCACTGTTAACTCATATTAAATTTTCCATCAACTGGCATCCCCCCAGATCCTTTTCTGCAGGTCTGCTCTCCAGGCACTCCTTTCCCAGTTTATACTTCTGTCTGATGTTACTCTCTCCCAGGTGCAGAATCTGGCATTTGCTCATGTTAAATTACTGTTGGATTTCATCTGTGGAAATTGGTGGGAGATGCAGAGCTGAGAAACATATGAATTTAAAACTGTTATCAAAACAATGTCCGTTTGATTTTTCACCTGTGTCAGGGAAAAGACAAGCACAGTAACAAAACATATGTTTTCAGCTACAAAACAGATTTACATCTCCCAGTCAGTGGGAAATCTTCTTAAATATTAGAGGATGGCTTCTCCTTTCTTTCTCCTGTTAATCAGATCAGAAGTGAAAATGAGAGCTAGTAGACCTGTTCAATACACTCAGTTTCTTCAGTTTTGGCTACATGGCTTAAGTTCATCATGATGCTGGGTCATTCCTAAGAGAAGCAGAGGACAGCACCAGATCTGCTGCCTTGGGCAGACAAGCCCGAGTAACTCATCCTAATTGAATAGTTTATATGTTCACCCCATGCTAAGCTCTGAAATGGACACTCCAAAAAAGATCAAAAGGATGCAAGTCTTCTGTTTTAATGGCTCATTTCCCTTATTTGATGTTTAAAATTTAAAATATAACAGAATAATTTAAATTAAAATAACATTAATCAGAAAATAGCACCAAAATTATTAACAATAACTACAATAAAGCTACCCTGGGAGAATTCTAATATCCTCCACTGGAGCATATTTTTCAAGTTCATTGACTTCTAGATAAGATTCCAAAACGAAATATGACCAAAGCATAAAAAGATACATTAAAGTGTTTGGGTTCACATCTCCCATAGAAAATCACAATTTTTGGGAGAAAATAATAGTAATTTCTATTTATATGAGAAGAAGAATCTAAACTGTAAGTCAAGTGCAAATGGATGTCCTTTTTCATCCATTGCAATAACAAAGAAATTGAGTCTAAATAGGGAAGCTTTCAAAATATAATGTGCTGCAACTGCTATTACCAGCAAATATCAGATGGGTAACCAGATCTTTTTGCTATTTAATCCCCCTCTTACAGCCAGCCTCTGGGCAGGAGGTGGAAGGAACCAAAAGCTGGTCTGTCACTGTGCAAGGATGCCCATCCCACTTGTGAACCCAAGCTGCATGTCTGCACTCAGTCCAGAAACAGGCATTATGAGACACTTCTATCACAGAGGTGATAAGAACTCCTGTTGCTGGTGTCCTGGATGTGTCCTGTCCTGCATGGGGTGAGAGAGTGCTGTGAGCTGGTGGGGATCAAAAGCAAAGGTGAGGAGAAATGAAGAAAGCTTTCTGACTGGGGGAGGGGGGGGGGAGTTTCATTCTCCATCTGCCTCTGAGCAGGTATTTCTGATGTGACTTTGTGTGAGCAAATCTCAGTGATTTGAGATGCTGTGGCAGGAAACCACAAAATCAGTCATCCCAACAAACCAGACTACAACACAGTATGCATATGATAAAACCAAAACCTCCTCAAAATAAGAATAGCATATTTAAAAGATCATTTGCCCTTTTCTAGGTTTCTCAGGTCTACATGAACAGTGAGTAGGTAACAGCCTACAGATCATTCAGACTTTCCTTCCTTGTATTTAATCCTAAACTGACTGCTGAATAAGGTCAATGCCAACCTTGTAAAACAGTATGTAAGTTATTCAGTTCCAAAGAAATCTTACAACTGTTTTGAACAGAAAAAAAAAAAAAATGACAAAAAAGAATGGTGCCATACCTCTCTGAGTCTCACAACACAGGCAATGCTTCCTAGTGTTAATCGCTGCAAAGCAGAAAATAAAATAGACCAAACCAATATTCCAGCTGCTTTCTAATAATTATGTTGCCTATTTCTTCTCAGTTATTTAACAAAAAAACTACATGCTCATGCATTTCTTTTGCCACACTTCTCAGTCCTAATTGTACTCTCTGGAGCTGGTTATTAATTTGAAGAAAATTACAATCACCTGGCAATGCAGGGATCCTGCAGTTTCTTTGTGACTCAATTTTATTAGAAAAAAATAAAATCAAATAGACAGTCTTGAGAGGAGAAAAAAAAGAACAAAAAAAATCCAAACCAAAACCAAACCAAGCAGAGAAAATTATTGCCAGCAGTGTTATGTCTTTACCGTTTCAATAGCTTGGATCAGTTGAGAGAGAAGAGGTGAAGCTGTCCAAAAACAGTGACAGGATAGACCTGGAGTCAGAGACTATTTGAGCAGTGACAGCTACTGGCAAAGTGACTGAACTATCTCCTCGTGGTAACACAGCAATGAAGCAGCAACGTGGCCTTTCTGCCCAGCTGATGGTAGGTTTGTACCCAGCATAAGCAGATCACCTCAGCCATCATCTCAAACACATGGATTGCACCTTTGCTGTGCTCACAGAGATATGTGACTGCTTGGAGCTATTTCTGTGTTGAACAACGGTCCTCTCCTCCCCTCCAAGGCAGGTCATCTGCAGGATTTTCCTGGCTGTTTACAGAGGGTGCTATAAGCTGTGTCATCTGTATATTTGCTTTTAATCCATGAGAAGTCAGTGTTTAATTCTGACTCTCAGCTGCTGTGCTATTGTGGAAGCTGAGACCCTGCCTGCAGCACAGAACAAAACCAAAGCTTAGCAATGAGCAGCTGAGGAGGCTGGTGGCACACCTGCTGGTGTAGTGGTCTCCATTCAGTCAGAAGGAAAGTCAGCAATTCTGAAATGCAATTTCTTCTTTGACTAACAATTTTTCATCTGTGACTCATTCATACCAGCATCTTATCTATGTATCCTGGTGGCTTTGGGGTTTTGGGTAATAGTGACAACAAGAATACTCAGCCTAGTGCTGGCCTCCTCCTTCAAGAAACAGTTATCACTTGGAACATGTCCAGACTCAGTCCTTAGGAGTCTCAGATATGCAACTGTCTTTAAACTAATACAAACTGTGAATGTAAGTCAGAATTTATCCTTTACTCCAGTATATTCCTTTGAAAATGTTCTCCTGATCTAAATGTACATAAATGTTACATAAAATTTCATACACTTTCTGAAACCTCCTTTTTGATGTCCATCTGTAAGGCTTCTCCTCTGATATTTTTCAGACTAGTCTGCATATGTGGACACCAGCCTGATCCTCCCTCAGGGGTGCCTTCACAGGCATCAACAAAGATAGCATCCATAATTTCCTTTCATTCCTCAGGTTTGTAATTAGCACTGTTCTGATAGGAGGAAAAGAAAACAGTACTCCTCTGGGTTGCCATGATACTTTTGTTGAGATAAAGTAAATTTGTTTACTCCCTCAGTCTGTCTGGTCACTGAGGTCAAGGAAGGGACAAAAACATGAGCAGCAACCATCCCTTCAAATTACAGTGTCCAGATAACTCACACAAGGCTGGATGGCTTTTATTTTTTTCTGTGGATAAATAGTCCAAGCCACCAGCTGTTTATTATTGGTTTTGACTTATATTACTATAAAAAGTAATAAAAGAGTACCAGTGGTATGATTTTAAAATATATTTATTGACACAGCATAGAAATATATCAGGAGCTACATCTCTTCTCATGACCACAGCTATGGTTACAGATAAATAAGAGCAACAGTCACTGTCTCTCTCTACCTCAAACACCCAAGAGAATGAAAGAGATTTCCTACTTGCCCTGAAAATTAACACTTTTGGCTATTTTCACATCAAATTTGGCAAGAATTAAAAAAAATAGGCCCTACAGAGAATAGGTTCTGCAAAATAAAGTTCAGCAAGGTGCAAGGTGAAATTTAACTTCAGCTTTTTAGTTGTCATAATCAAATAATAGTTATGCTCTTGGGCTTTCTCCTTGTAACTGTATGCGCATATAGTACCAGCTAATTTCTTGCAGCTCCTGAATTGTCAAATATCTACTAATTGTTTGATTTTTACAGGGATATGTGTACAGTGTTCAGGCTTTTGGGTATTCATCACCTTTGCAAATCCAGCCAGATGCTTCAAAGGGTCAGACCGTCCATGTCTAATGGAGAGCACTCTCAAATAAATACCTCCTGTCAAGTTGTTATACAGCTTACATTATACACCTCAGCCATTCAGCTGAAACCCTCTGAAATCAAAGGAATATCTATGACTAAAAGTGAACATTATGTATTGTACAAGAGAGAATAAATATGGCTGACATGATGAAAAACTGAGAGCATGCATTAATTTTTTGTAACTCTAGCTTGGGGGATATGTCCAGGAAAATAGTGCCATTCAGTCTGAAGTCAAACAGATGTTGTATTTCTTTATCATTAATGCAAAATTTAGTTTAAATAATGTTCAAATATTGATTCAAATAATTCTGGTGCCAAATTACCTGAAGGTAGGGATCATGGTTTTAACTTACACACAAGTCCATCTTCATCACTCTGACAATGTCAGGTGGTTGTGAATTATGTACTCTTTAGAGCTGACATTACGTGCTAGAGCTCTGCACAGAGAACGTAGAAGTAGAAGAGGCCTCAGAGGGACAAGGAAGCTAATACTTTGTAGAGAAAGTCCCTTTGAATATTCAAGAGAAAGTAGTGTTGGATTTGGATGATTTATGAGAGCCTGATTCTAACAGCTTAGTTCATCTGCTATGTTGTGAGCCATTTTGACCTTCCCAGTGAAGGGTAATGAGAGTCTATTTACACATATTTAAAGTGACACAGAGAGAGGCCTCCAATAAGGCCTCTAACTGGGACAAAGAGGGGCAACATGCTATGAAGGAGAACCCGTACCTTGTTATGCAGCTCTTTGAAGTCATCAAGAGGTTTCAAATGCTAGAGGGTAAAGGTGGGGCATGAGGCAGGCTTTAGAGAACGGGCTCAGAGAGGGAAATTAAAGTACTTCATCATGCAATTCTATAATTTATTATATTAATAATGTCAGCACACTGGAGCACCCAGCTGCAACCCAACTGAAGCTGGCAAAAAGCAACAGTGGATTTCATGTGTCATCCTACAGTGGAGTGGAGAAGAAGGAATTTTGGCAAGGAAAATAGGCAAGTCTTATTGCAGAAATGTTTGGAGATATTCATCAGAGAGAGAAAATGGCCCTTGATTACTGCAGGCCTGTCTGAGAATAGTTTATCTCATCAGGAGGAAAAGTGCCTGAAACAAGCCTAACATATTTCAAACTGTGGTGAAGGAACCTGGTTTGGGAAACTTGCACGCATACTTTTAGTCTGTGTGCTCTTGTTTATCAACTTCGGTTTTAGTTTTATGAGAGATGTCTTACATGAAGTATTACTTAGTAACTCCTGCCAAGCTACAACTGAGCGACTTTGATACTTTTGTCTTCATCTGATGAATTTTGGGAATGCTTGAGAATGAATTTGCAAAGCAGGTTAGGCTGGTGGCCAGAACCTGGGCTGATACCACATGCAAGCAGTGGAAGTGGAGTGAGTCTTGGAGTCTCAAATGCCTGACAAATGTTTTCTGTTAACCTAGTGAGCCACTGGATTGTTTTTCACTGTGCTATTCCACTTGTATATATATTTGTTTTAATCTGCCATGTGAGATTGATTTTGCACGTGCTATTATGCAACATCCAGATGTTTTAAGTTCTTGAAAAGAACATTACCTTACTTGCAATGTGTAGACCATACTGGCAATACCATAATTTGTGCTATTAAGCTGGGGTTTTTCTTTTGTTTTTTTTTGTGTTGTGTAGTTGTGGAAGTACATGAGATGATAAGGCAACCCAAAAGATTTTCTTTCTTTTCCTCTTGGCAAGAAATCATATGATCAGGACAGTTGGTGTTTTTGTTTTTGTTTTTTTTTTTTTTTTTAACTCATTAGTGCTACTAGACTTTAGTAGCACTAAAAGTGGTACTGAAACACTGTAGGTTTATTTATATGGAAATTATATCTTCCACACTGAAGTGAGCCTCTGGTCAATAGTGTGATAGTTAAGGAGTGGATCAGAGTCAGTGATGAGAGTTTAAGATTTCCAGAGGGCTGGATTAATTGAGGCAGCAGAGAAGTAAGCAAAGAACCAAGTCACTTCCAATTCCAGTGCAGAATGCACAGGGAGAGAAGAAAAAAAATTCTTCACTGTCAATCCAAGAAGGCTAAGAATTCATGCCAGTCAGAAAGGGAGCTCCTCCTAGTGAGAGAGTCATCATGAGAGGGCCAGTTAGGAAAATATATTTATAGAACAGTGTGAAGAGTCAAAGATGATATCTAATTCTCTTCTTACTACCCATGGGATCATGAGAACAGATAGTTTTGCTACACTGGAAATTCATATTTATTAGTTATCTATTAATATCTACTAATATGGAAACTAGCAGTGATTTTTCTAATGCATTCAAAATACAAACCAACAATATATTTTAACTATCCAAAGTGTTTGATTGCTTTCAGAATTCAACATCAGTAACGTTTACGTGAGGCAATAAATTCTCTTTTTTTTAACTCTGTGGGGCAATAACTCTAGCAAAAGAAGGCAATCTAGATTTAAATCAAAAATCAAGCATGTATTATTTGAAGATTAAAATAAAATTCAAATAGAAGATCCTAATCTATTCTATTCTATTATATAGAAGTTCCTAAGAATGTTTTGGAGTCTTAACCTGGTATATATTGACAGTAAGAAACATGAAAAATTAATGTCATGAAAATAAGAAGTAAACATTTCAGCCAACAGGACTAGAAAGCCTTAAAAATTGAAAACAGCAATTACATTTATCTGTTCTCTGTGTGACTCTCACCTTAGGGAATTTATTAATACATTTAGTGTAGGTGGTGTGTTGAAAATTACTTGCAGAGTTACAGAGTAATATATTACATCCTTTGCCATAGCTTCTCTTAAAATAAAGGGAAAATATTTTTAATACATTCATTTCCATGACACTTTGAAACAGATACAAGCTTTCTCTTTTTTAAAAAAAAGTATTATTTGCAAGAAGCCACATTAATCAATGTTTGTGTTATCATTTCCCAAGAAAGAAATAAAATATAACAAAAGTTCAGCTTGTACTGCACAAAGTGATCACATGAAGTAGTTTATCTTTTTATCACTTGTGTCTTTTAGATGTAAAAAGAAATGGAGACCATAAAGAAACCCTTTCAGTGGTGATTAGCTTTGATGAGGTCTTTTCATGGTCACCTCTTGCTAAGTTGTTTTTTTGTTGTCACTGTGTATAGACTTGGATTAGAAACCTGTCTTTTTCTACATGACTCCTGTACCTGTGCACTAAAATGGCAGAAGTCAGAGCCAAAGCAAAGTTCTGTGGTCAAAAAACTTCTCATTGCTAACAACAGTAAAGTGTTCTCCATCTGTGTCCCTTCACACTAGGCTGGATAGATATACTGGAAGAGTAAAGGCCACAGGCAATGTCTGTTAAGAAAATGAAGTAGGTTTTGCTGGTTGTAGAGGGCTTCATATGGAAGAAAATAAATGCTGCAGGTTGTGAGCCCAATCCTTCCTTGATTCTCTTCAGAAGTCACTTGGTCATGTGGCTCCCAACCCTAGTGACATGGACACATCCGTCTGCTTTTGATCTCTCTCCATGGTCTCTTTTTTAACAGGAGGAATTTTAATAGGAAACATAGGCACCAAAGTTGCAGTAGAACAGCAGTGTTCTGCTCTTGGCTAACATCCTCCACAACCCCTAGGTCTTCTATATCCTGCAGTCATGGACCTGCTGAGCACCAGCTAGAACCTGTGTAAATCACCCAGATCTGAACTGCAGGAGCCCTTCTAAGATTTGAAGATTGGAGTTCTAAGGAGTGATGTCAGGTGATTAACACTGAACAGTATGTGAATCTGCTTCAGCCTTCTTTTTTTTTCTTTTCTCAGCCTCAGGCTTCTTTTCTCAAAAAAAAAAAAAAAAAAAAAAAGAGGCATAAAAACACATTTCTATTTTTCTCCCATAGGATAAATATACATATGGTCTGTGAAAACTGAAATATTTTAACGAAATATTTCAAGACCAACCATTTCACAACAAGATTTTTGCATCTGCTGAAAGTGGAGCTTACTCAGGGAGACAACTAGAATTTCCAAGATATATCTTATTAATTAACAGGAGACCATCATTGTCAGCATCTCTGAATAATTTATTCACTCTATTAACTATTTTGATCCTAAAATTTTTGCAGATATTCATCCTCTGTGAGTGACTGCAGGAAGATTACTTATGCTTTAATGGTGATATCGATCACCTTTATAGCATTTGGCAGTGATTTTTAGCACCAACTCATAAAACCAATGGAACTGAGTGATGAATAAGGATTTGCAAATTCAAAGAGCTGAACAGATATTAACTAATCACTGCAACATCATGATGGATCACTGAGCCAATATGTTATTATGCAGATGGGAATATTAACACAGAGTGACATTCCATATTTTGAAAATCAGAGTTCATTATTTCCTACATTTTTTCTCTTTATTTTCACTATTTAATGATACCAAGCCAGAACTGCTGAGTATATGCAGTAATTTTAGGGATTTCCACCATCTCTGAATGACCCCTGGACCTTGCAGAGTGTTTAAGTTCTCAGATGATACTCAGACGATTGTGCTGATGCTTCCAGCACACTCCCATACGTGTACATCATTTTGCTGCTCTCTCCTATGCCCATCTCACCTCCCTTTTGACACAGAAATGAGCACTGCAGTACAGCAGAAAATGCTGGAAGGATGGGCATTGAGAGAGGAGGCAGCAGCATGTCTGCCCATGGAGGCATAGAAAAATCCCTCCTTCTTGTGCCACTGGCCTCAGCATGTGTGAAGGAGTGCTAGGGTGCTGAGGGCTTCAATAAAGAACTGCTGAGGCCCCTGAGCACTTCAGGCACAGATTCTCAGACCTGTCACAGACTGCTTTTCTTTAAATGAATGTTCTGCCGATTTGTCCCTATAAAGCCAATGCCCAGAAATCAGACTAAAAATACCATTAAGATAAATATACTCAGTCATGAAGGTGCCTTCTTCATTGCTGCTTTTATTTTTATATTTTGCCTCCATTTTGTGTGTTCTTCTCTTTTTTTCCTCTAATTTTCAGTGATGAAAGAGATTCTCCTTTGCTGATCTTTCTAATCTGGGACTGGATATATCAAAATTGAATGTATCATGAATACCACTGCAAACTGAGGCAAACAGAGCTGCCCTGGAAGGAGCTGGCCCGTCTAGCAAGGTTGGTAGAAACCTTTATTTTCAAACAGAAAGTAATTTTGTTTTGTCTGGAACAGTAACTGAAACAGTCCACAGGATTAGAGCATTAGAGATGAAAAGTCCTAACATTTGCTGCAACATGGAAGGTGCTTCGATGTCCCATGTCTGGATTCCCTGCACAGCAATGCCCAGGACACTGCTTGTTTTTTCATTGAATCTCAAGAGGCATTGCAGGTTTCCTCAGACAGAGAGAAATCGAAGCAGTAACTGTGTGCAATGGTTTGTCTTTGGAATGCACTTAGTCGTGGAAAAGACTGATACACAAATTAAAGACTGAACCGTTGCCTCCTTCGGCTATACGGATAAATTTGCATTGATCTGGGCTGAAATAGCTCTTGATTCTACAATCTTTCTTTGAAGGAGATTCAAGAACTCAAGGTGTTGCAACCCTAATTTTAAAAGACTATGTGAGTGGACGATCCAATTGGGCATTAACAACATCATTGCTCATGTGAGACAATGGGCATGAAGCTGGAAAAGGAAGTGACATTTGTGAAGCTTCTATTTAAACTCATCTTCCAATGGCAAATACGTCTGTCCCATGAAAGTTTTCAGCTTGAAGGAGGAAATGGTTTATGAAACTATGAATTATTAGTTATGATGTTGGTGCTTTGCTTTCCTAAAACATATTCAGGGCTAGTTTAAGCCAGAGGAGCTCCCATTTTACCATAGGGAAACAATGCCCAAAGCTAGAATTGAAATGAAATACAGTGAGAGATTTCTCAGTGTTCTACTGTGTTATACCTCATACTTGTTAAGGACCTCTTCTCAGCTGAAGTTTTTTTTAAGAGCCCAGGTCTGATAAAGATGGGAGAAGAGCTGTAGCTTGACAATGTTCCATAGAAACCCTTCAGGCAAATTATTTGCATATAAATCAAATGATTTGTAGTGCAAAATACAGATTTTGATTGTGTGAGGGTTTAAAACAATAAAAAAATTGGTTAGGGAGGTCATCTAATTCATCCCTTGCCTCACATTCAAGCTTGCTTATTACTGATAAATGGAACCACTATGCATGAATATCTCATCACAGAATCTTTATGTCACTCATGCATTTTCTTTGTGCTTCTCATATTTTTGCAGCCACAGTTGCACTTGGGGAACTACAAAGCCAAAGTCAAGTGCACTACGTTCTTTTAAAAGATAAGAAGCATTTATCTCCAATGATTTAGTATTTTATTTATTGTAGCTATAAAATAAGATAAAAGCTTAAATATGCCTATCCTGCACATTATATCATCCTCCACATAAAAATGCAGTATGTAAAAGCACACTAAAAGAGTTTCACTGAAGTGGTAAATTTACTACTCAAAACATAATGCAGGTTGGCTTAATCTGACCCATTTGTCCCTATGTTTTATGGCATAACCACTGCCTGATAACATCCACTTTCTTTCTACATTTCTTTCTCATTGTTATGCAGAAGAGCATTTTGTTTTAGCATTTCAGGAGAAGAAGTTTCTCTTTAGTTAAAAAAGGGTTATAATAGGAAGTGCAAAGCAACTTGTACAGTAATGATCACTGTCAGCCCACTCAATAGGAAGGAGTGTCAGTTGGTACAAACTTGGAGGTTGGCACTGTGAAAGTAAGTGCTGGGAAGAAAAATCAGTAAGCAGACTGCAAGGGATGTAGATTAAGCGATGTGGAAGGTGCACAGTTACAGCAGGCTTCCCAATTGGCCTGTATCACTTTCATCATTCCACACAGCTATCATTCCCTTAATTGCCAGGGGAGTTGTAGTACATGTTGGATACATTAAAAAAGACTGATTAGAGCATAAAGGATACACTCATACTGCTTTTCTCAACATTTTCCCACATCTTTAAAAATTTATGGTTTGTTTGAAAGGTTTGATGCATCTATTTCCTTGTTTTATCAGCAAATGGAAATGGAGGCTTAGTACCTGTCATACCTCCCAGTGTTCTTACACATAATAAAATAACTCTTTCCTGTTATTTTTATTAATTTCCTTTTGTCTTCCAGGTTATTCTGTACTTTGTAGTAGATATAAAATGAACCTGATGGGCGAACCAGCTGGATGACATTTCTGAGCACCCCTCTACATCTCATAGTGATACTCATGACCAAGATATTACTTTGTCAGCTGTCAGCTTGCTAACTGGGAGGATCCGGAAACAAAACAAAGCAAAAAAACAAATAAAATCCCCAACCAAAACAAAACCCAACCAAACAAGCAGAAAAGGAAAGAAAAAAGAAAAGGAGATGCATAGAAAAGAGAAAAAATTACTAATAAAGCCAAGCATCAATAGATAGTGATGTCCTTTACTGTGAAATTGTATGTCAGTTCCCATTCTCATGGTCCATCAAATACTACTATTCTAATCATCTGTCAGATTTAATCAGAAGGAGCCAGTCAGACTACCAAAATGTTTTGTGCAGCTGAGAGCTTCATGTCATGACCAATCAGGGACTTCTGTTTCTGTCACTTTATCATATATATTTTAAATAAAGCATAATAAACTCTCTGCCTAAGGGGTGTTTTAAACATTTATTTTTTTATTATTTTTGTAATAATTTGGATGCCAAAGCCAAAAGTTCTGCTTTACTTCAATAACTTGAGCAGCTTTAGCAAGGAAAAAAAGCAAATCAGAATGAAATTAATTATGAAGCTGTTTCTTAAGGAGTTTTTTGTTTTGTTTTGCTTTGTTTTTTTCCCCAAGGTAAAACACATTTGCATGGCTAGGATGATACAACTGTTTTCCACGGATTTCTTTCTTTACATTGTTTTAAAAAGCATTACAAAGTGAGAATAAATCAAATGCAATTTTTTTAAAAGGTATGGTCCAAAGTTTGCACTTCATATAAGGCTATGAAAAATACCCTGATTTATGCTGGAGATAAACCTGATATAGTCTTTTTTTTCATTAAAAAAGAGAGCAAATATAATAGTGAAATCCAAAGTTCTGGCCAGGATGATAATATTTCTCCCTCAGTGAATAAACATCTTAGGGCCAGGATGCACATAGACTTTCTAAGAGGGCATATTGAAGGGCATTGGCTGATGCAATCACTGCATTACCACTACCTCATACAGTTTTGAAAGCTCTTGGCTCTGAAAGAAGCTAACCAAAGTTCAAGCTCAATTCATCCTTCTCTGAACGTCCTAGCTATCCAAAGGACTGGAAATGTTAATAACTACACTAGCAAACTGTCAAAAAAACAGAACTTAAAATAATGACTGGATAAAATAGGGCACAAAACAGGGGCAGGGAAAAGCATAAGCCACAGAAAAATTAATTTCTCTTTGTTTTTGTTTTCAGACTTATCTACCTCTCCTGAAGAACATTTTCCAAAGTATTGCAAGCCGCATCATATCTTTTCTTTCTTATTCTTCTTTCCATTTTAGAGGGTTGCCTCCTGAAGTTTCTCCATCTCTTTGTTCTGGTCTTGACTCATAGTATGAACATTTGGCCTAAAAATTGCTAATGGAGAAGCAATCCACGGGAGGGTAAGAAAGAATAATTTATAATAATTAATGAAATTAGTTTTTTCCAACTTTATTTCCACCTATAGATCACAAAATACTAAAAAACCGTAATTGGTTTTATTTTTTCATAGGCTTTGGGAAAAAATTTCTGGTGAAAACTTCATTTAGGAACAACTGAGTTTAAGTATCTGAGGAGAAAAATGAAAACATACCCCCTCCAGATCAGTTATTTAGCCACAGAAATGTCATGGCATTATTCACCTTCCTGAGCTTCAACATTTTCCTTTTTAAAAACACTCCAGCACAGTAGCTGTCCTCCTCTAAGTACTCCATGACAATTTTAAGCATATTAAACTGATAACAGACTGATTAATATTTATAGTCAGATGTTTTTTCTTTCCTCCAACAACTGTCTGTGAAAGGCTCAGGAGAAATTTCCAGGGTAAAATTCAATCTGGAAAAAACACATGAAATAGTACTGTCTCCTGTTGATGAAATACCACTTCTTTCTGAAACTTCTTCTGAAGTCACTAGCAGATTTCAAGAGCAGATCTTGACTAATATTTAGTCCCCAGGCCTTCTTTCATAGTCTGAACGCTGTACCAGCATCCTTTCTCATCCTTTTACAGGCTATGCTCTAGACCGGAATGTTTTTTATCTTGTTTAGGCACATCAGGAGGTGCTTATTTCCTGGAGGCCCAAGGTATTTCTCCATGCTGTTCTCTTCAAATGACCCCCTGCTAATCCTGCTTTGGGTGTCAGAGAGCAGGTAGTGAGCAGGTATTGGGATTATAGCCAAGAAGTGTGCTGAAGGAAGTCTTGTCTGCAAAATGTTCTGCACCCGCCACATGAGTGACCTGAGATGAACACAGATTTAGGAAAAGAGCTCAGCTGGAACAGTTGGGTCACCAAGTGTTTCTCTGGTCTATCCCACTTCAGAGAACCTTTGTTTAGCTACATCATGAAAATGGAAGTATTCTATCCTCAATAAATACAGAATTTTTGTAGAAAGCTAACCTTCTAATCTTGCATAAGATGAGCACACATCCTACTTGAAAATTGTACCTTCTATTTGAGTCTGAATGTACAAGAAATATCTCTTAGTATTTTATCTGAGGGACCTTTAGGCTCTTTCTTTAAATACATATTAAAGATGTTTCTGTTTATCAGCTTTCTGTCTTCATGCAGGGCAAAGATCCTTTGATTGCTTTCTCTGATCACTTGGGAGAGACCAGATTTTATCTTTCTAGTCTTACACAGAACCTTTTATTTTATATTTCTCATATACCTCCAGCATCTTTCTTAAAAACAGTACAAAAAACTTTGCTAACCTGAAGCCTACAAAGGCTACAATTCCTCGTGTCTCCCCAAGGGTCATCTGAATTCTGGGTTGTAGGATTCCCTCTACTAGGACAACATATATTGACAGTTAGGTGTCCTCAGAATCACAGATGCTCTGTTCCCATGACAGTTTAGTAAACAGAAAACATCAATCACATAGGGAAAAAGAGTAAATTACCATTTAGCACTGCATGGCTTTTCCATTCAGAAAATACTGTTATGCTTGAAAAACATCTGCTTGATGCTATCTGATAATTTTTTAGAATTCATTTATAGCCTAAGAACTTAACCCTCAATGGCCTTATTTTCCTTGCAGCTTAGATGCCTTTGGAAATTTTTCTGATTTATGAGAGAGTATAAGAAGTATCTCTCTTTTTTGCCTATGAATAAACTCAGACAAAGAAATGTGAATGTTTCTTTCCTTAAATACAGGCAGAAAATGTAGGATTTGAAAGTAAAAATTATTTCCAAAGATGACTCTGAGTTCCATCTTATTTCAAAAGATACTGACCTTTTGGAGGTTTGTGATCTGTCTTGAAACAGTTGATATTAGTATCCTGAGGTGTGAGAAGTCTGACAGTGGAGAAAATACAGATTTCCTTTCCTTCCTGAGTCTTTTCCTCACAAGCATGTACTAATTGCATTGGAGAAGCTCAGAAAATGTTATTACAAAGACTTATTAAGGATTGTGGTTCATGAGAGCGAACACTTGAGCTCCCCATGGCTTGAGCCTTGCTACCACATCTAGAGTGCTGGCACAGGGAAAGTGTTTAAAAGCTTTCCTCTCCATGTCATCCCATGCAAGTGCTTGAAAATGAGTTGCTCCAGGGCAGAGTAACAGAGAGAGCCAGTGGGAGTGCTTCCATCCCATCCTGGTACTGAGTGCTCAGTAGCTGGGCTTCCTTAAGACAGAGTTACATATGTTGCTGGAGGACTGCAGCTTCTGGTGATCCTGCCTGTCAGGCTCACATAGTTAACTTGTCATCTTTAATAATCCCAGTGTGGGGATTCCTGAAATAATTACACCAAGTTAATTATTTGAAGTCTGAATCACTGTAGATGACGCTTGACTGGTTGGAGCGCAGCACAGACTCTTCTCTCCAGCAGCCCATTTATCTGAGATGACTCAGGAAAACAGTGATTTCATTACTCTTACAAACACTATTCTGGGGTATGGTTTAGTCACAGAGATTATTTTTCTTTTCTTTTTTTTTTTTTTTTAGAAAGGTTAATATGAACAACAAAGTCATCATAACAATAAATGTGCTTTAAATCAGGTCCGTGACGTCCAAAGAAAAATTTTGGAATGACCTCCAAGTTTTACAAAAAGTATTCATGTCCTTAAAGCATCACTACCAAGCAAGGAAACCTCACTGCTGATACTGTCAGATTTGCTAAAGCTCAAAGAAACAGTGGAGGGATTACTTTCTCCTTTCGGTGTACTTATCCATATTCTGCAGTACTCCAATATTTGTGCATACCTTTGGAGTGATCCAGATTTGCCTCCCTTTGGATCCCACTTTACATTACCAAACATTGGGGAAAAAGCAATAGAGCAATAAAAATGTGAGAGAAGGAATGAGATAAGAAATTGCACTTGGTGACTGGGTGATTTCCTGTCTACTGAATGAATGAGTTTCTGATTAATACTCAGTTGCATCGGTAGGTGCTGTGAAACTGGAAGTTGTGCAGTATTTTAAAAACACTCCGTATCAAACGCTGCCAGGAAGAACACTCTATGTAGACTTGGAGTAATATAATGGACAAAATTGATGATTTAGATAGGCTGTTTAATACAGAGGTACATCATTTTCATTCCCTAACTCCCTTCTCTCCCTCTTTAAATTTTTGGTTCAGTACTGCTCACTTTTGAAAGGTCTCAATCTAATTTAGGAGTAATTCCTACAACTACCTGGTCTTCAGCAATGGTAAGAATCCCCTCTACGTAATTTCTCCAAGAGAAACCAAGGTGGATATCTGCCATTCCTAGTCTTATGCAGCACAGCTGCCCAAAAACCCAAAAGGGCTGTTTCCATAAAACCATTAGCTCCAGATTCAAATTTAGAGAGAAGAAAACCACCACTTTAAACATCTGGCGGTGTTTTGCTTTCATCTACTTCTGTATACTTATCTTCTGGTATATACTTAATGTCATGGCAGGCTCGAAACAAGTGACAAAGATATAAGATTGAAAGGTTTCGTGGGCAATACCTGGAAGATATTAAGCTCTGATAGTCAGTTTTGTTAGCTCTTCTGATAACATACACAGGGCAGCTGTATACATAGTTATTACAAAACATCATCACCTTTGAATGGATAGCTATGTAATCCTGGCACTTAGTGTAGAGGCAGCAGAATAAAACAAAGTGTTGAGTTCTCAAATTTAAGTTTCAAACCAGCTGCCATTTCTGGCTTTAATTTTCAGGTGTTCATTCTTGAAGATACTAAAATTATCTTCTGTGCTTGTATCTCTATCTTTTTCTTTTATTTTCTTGCAAGGTACTTCTGCATTCAGAGATTCATTAATTCCACTTCTTATCAGTCATGTAACTGGAGTCTTGCATGGCATCAGGACTAAATACAGACTCTACTTCTACTTGTCCCTGGAGTCCTAATCCCTACAGTTTTTTCATAAAGCAGTCATTTTGCTTTGAAAACTGCCAGCTTCTACAAAATTTTCTCCCAGAAAGTTTCCCTTTCCCAATGACTTCATAGTGGACTGAGAAACAGAGTTGATAAAAGGCAGATATATCAGACATTCAGACTGGATACAGTGATCTGTAGTTCCACTTCTTCATTGTACTTCTACCGCATGCCAGGGGCCTTTCATGCCCTTGTCTGATCTCAGTCTGTCTCCACAAAGTGGGATTGGTGTGTTTCAGAGTGTTACCTTCATGTGCAACATTCTGTTGGCAATGAGGAGACTATCTCTTTTTGCCATTCAAATGTGATGCAGAAGCATGAAAGATGCATGCATCTTCACCAGGGAAAGCTACTGGGCAAGGACAGTAGTTGGAATAGAGACACGGGAGTAAGTCCAGGGACCTCTGGATGGGAATGGTGTTAAGTAACTCAGTGACATTTTTCCGTTTGAGTCAAAGGGAGCCAACAGCATGCAAAAGGTCTTTCAGTCCACAGCAGGAAAGGAAATGCCTTTGTCAGATCTCCTCAAATGAAGGATGAACCTACAGCTAAAACATGATCAGGGGACCAGGCCAAAACAAGCATTTCACTAGCTGGTTTTATCCATTTGGCACCCCCTAACCATGCTACCAGAGTATGTGATCCCAAATGCCTGTTGTGATTCTTGTCAGATCATTTCCCCTGGCAGGAATTTAAGCACAAGCAGTTGTTCAATGACCCGAAAGCTCTTCATCACCCACCAGCCTTATCTTACATTTCCATATCTGCGTGGTGCACAGAGACTCATTTGTGTTAACCCACCTTGCTTTTAAGCAGCTCAGAGATGCAACTAAAATTTTTCATGTTTTACTCCATTTGCACATTTTATTCTATGTTGGCTTTGAAACTGGAGGCTGCAGGTCCTGTGATAGTTTCTCTGTTTGGCCATAAATTAATTCTCTTTGATGGAGTATGTTTTGCTGTATGATCTTTCAGTGTTTTCTGAATTTCTGGTAGGGCCCCCCCTTTCTTAGGAAAGGAATTTAGAGACTAATATTAATCTATAGCATCACATTATGTGTTTCAAGAGCTTGTTAAATATTTAAAGAGAGTTGTGGTTGTTTTAAGAATGTCCCAGCCTACAAACATAAGGATGATATGTATGTTTTATCTTGCTAGAAAGGTGTCAATTTAAATTATGTTTGTCTTATTCAGAATGAAAGGGTCTTAATACTGTACAGGAGAGTGTGGAAATTCACTGTGTGTTGAGGAGCTCATATTCTTTATTTGCTATATGAACACCACCACTGAGAATGTTTTGAAATTCACTAAATTAAATAAAAACAGCACTCAGGAACCTCATGGATTTTTAATCATAGCTTTTTTTTTTTTTAATTTTTGGCAGTGGCAACAGAGAGTACTTCCTAAGAACAAGATCTTATTGTTCTGGCTGCTGCAGTTTTGTCCTTTCACTTGCCCATTTCCATGTCTCAGGTATCTATTGCAGAATAGAGTAGCACCCATAGAGGTGCATTTGTCTGCATTGCAATTCTAGCCAAATGGACTGTGGGAGATACAAAACTGTTGAATATTTGCTGCATTTAAATTCTGTTACATCAAAATTAAATCTTGTTCAGCATCATGTTGTCTAAATCTTGGTTACCATCAGTGGATAGATGCAACTTCAGGATCATTTATCCTATTTATCTAAACAGCTACCAAACACAAGCTGGGAATCTCCTTCTTATTAAATTCCCTTCTTTCCATGTGCACCAAACTTTTTTTTAAATGAAGTATTCAGCTGAAATCTCATTCTTAAGAATCTTAAAGCAAACTGGCATTTTACTTCATTTCCACCTGAATATCTAACCTTACCTACAGCACAGAGGAATGACACTGATGTTCAACACAGAGCTGGTAGTCCTGAGGGCTACAGTAACTCACTTCCTTGTTCTATAAATAAGACCAGAGGCAAGGCAGGGTAATTTATCTTTGCATTTGACAAGCCCTGGTATTTTATAACTGGCAGAAGCTAAGGAAAACACCATTTGATTTGCACGATGAGCGACAGTGTTACTGGGGCTAGCAAATTCGTTTCAATAGAGGCACTCTGAGCTGAACAATACCTTCATTAAAAGAGCAGTTTCCTGATTAGACAGTGGAGCAAATAGCTCTTTTTTCCCATTTTGCCATCAGAGCTGCTTTACATAGGCAATAACAGAGAACAGGGCATATGTTTATCTGGCTGCCACTTGTTCTGTGGGTGCATGTACAATGACAGTACGGCTTTCCGATGCCGTGGTGGAGCGAAAGGGTGATGACACCAGATCTCTGCACCCATAAGTGTGCAGAAAACAAATAGGACTGATTTTAAAGACGGGAGTGATGATTCAGGTCAGCTGGATTTTTCACTCTTCTAAATTATTTGACAGGGTAATTTTAACTGCAAGAACATTACTAAAATTGAAGTGAATATGAGCAGGGTCTGAAGAAAGGACATTTCACTGGGCTGTTGCCCTTGCAGCCATGGCCTCAGCATTAGGTGACTTGCTCACAGTATCTTTTGTGGGGATTAATCTGCAAAGAGACCTATGTGACTCACAGATTCCTTATCCAAGACTATAAGAACCCTCACTTGAGCTGGAGATTACTTGCTGAAGATTACCTGTGCTCACAGAGCACATGAATCTTGCTTCATTTTGATGGGATGAAGACAGTCTGTTCATCTTTTAATGTATTTTATTATAAGGAGTAAGCAAGCAAATATAGACATAATTCACCATATTAATGAAATAATTTCTGCATTTAATTAAGCCATTTAGAGGTGAGCAACATCCTCATAAGAGCAAGTGGAGGGGCAGGCACTGACCACTTTCATGACCAGTGACAGGGATTGAGCAAAAGACATGAAGTTGAGTCAGGGGAAGTTTAGGTTGGAAAACAAGAAAAAGTTTTTCACCCAGAGATGATGCCCAGCTGGGCACTGGAACACTGTAACAGGCTCCCCAGGGAAATGGTCACAGAACCAAGCCTATTGGAGTTCAAGAAATGTTTGGACAATGCTCTCAGGTACATGGTGTGACTTTTGGGATGTCCTGAGCAGGGCCAAGAGTTGGAGTCGATGATCCTGATGGGTTCCTTTCAGCTCAGCATATTCTATGATTATGTGATAAATAATGAATCTGAATGATGATGCCTAAAAAAAAGAAAAGAAAAGAAAAAGACTGTTTTGTGTTCAACTTCTTCTGCAAAAAAAAAAATAAATCAGAGAGTGGGTTTCTTGTTATCTAAAACACTGAGAAGTACTTGGACTAGTGCAGAGCATTTTACACTGTCCCACACAACATACTAGTCCCTAAAATGGAGAGAAATAGATTTCACAGATGGGCCATTCAATGGATAAGGACTTGACTGAATGGTTGCACTCAAAGGGTTGTGGTCAGCATCTTGGTGTCAAAGAGGAAGACAGTGATGAGTGGCAATCCTCAGGGATTGGTATTAGGACCGTCACTGTTACATGTATTTATTAGCAACCTGGACAGTGAGATTGAGTGCACACTTAGCAAGTCTGATGATGATACAAAGCTGTGTGGTGCAGTCAACCTGCTGGAATGAAGGGATGCCATCCAGAGGAACCTTGACAAGCTTGAGAGGCGAGCCCGTCTAAACCTTGTGAAGTTCAATAAGGCCAAATGCAAGGTGTTGGAAGCATAAACACAGTCTGGATGGAGAATGGATTGACAGCAGACCTGAGGAGAAGGAAGAGGTCAGCAAGATCTGGCAATGCATGCTTGATGCTTAGAATGCCAACTGTATCCTGGGCTGCATCAAAAGTAATGTGGGCAGCAAATCGAGGGAGAGAATTCTGTCCCTCTACTCTGCTCTTGTGAGATCCCACCTGAGACCTCCAACTTCAGGAGGTCAAAGATGAACTCAGTTGCCAGAAACTGTTGGTTTTTTAACCACATTAATATATGCTTATTTCAAACCACTCTCTCGATGAAGCATAATGTTAAAAAAATTACTGAAAATGAGTGAAAAAAACACATGAAAATGTTCTACTCGGAATTGGCCTAATCAGGAAGGGAAAGAAACAGATAATGAGTGAATTACTTCCCTTGCATAGAAACCTCAGAACGAGCTGTTTATTTAGAAGGATAAAGAACGACTGAAAGTAGCAACAAAGTATGGAATGTGGAAGAAGAAAATAAAGGGATTAGAGAGACAGAGACTTTCTGTACGAAACTGCCAAAAAAGAGAACAGAATAGAAGGAAGAGAAATTGTAGTAGTGAATAAAAAGATTCAAAGGGAATTAAGGCCTCAGAATTGAGGCCTCACAAAAGATTATTTTTTTCTTAATTAAAAAAAAAAGAAAAGTAAAAAAGGATAAAAAGCTGTGGGAAATGGAAAACTGTACCGTTGCCTCAACAAAAGAAGTAAAAAAGAAACAAAAGGGCAGTGAGGAGAAAACATTAGGGAGAGAGAGAAAAATTGTAAAAAAGTAGTAAAGTGTTGTCTGCACTTTGTTGTACCTCCCATTTCCTCGTGGATGCCCATCATTTCTGTTGTTCCCAGTGTTGACCTAGGAACTGTCATCACCATTGTGATGACAGTTGGTTGTTTTAGCAACTCTAACAGCACAGAGGTATTTTCAGTAGTTTGGAAGTGGGATAGCATTGGGCAATTGTTTAAAAGAAACAGCATTACATGAGCAATTATAGATCTCCTTAGTTTGATAGGAATCATTGACAAAATAATGGAATGACTAGTAAGGGACCCTAATTGATAAAGAAAGTAGAGTTTACAGAAGAAAAGATTCATCAAATTGACTGGGTATGTTTTGACAGTACCATGAAGTTAGCAAAAGCAAAAGTGTTGATGTAACACAGCTAGGTAGGAGGAAAACATCTAACTTGGTGTCTTCTTGGTTAATCAATTGAAATACTGTAAAATCAACCGGGTAGATTGTAAATATTTCCAAAAATACTTAAATAATAGTTCTAAAATGTTCTTAGAAACAGGGAAGTTTGCTGAGTTGCTGTTCCTACTGTGATCCCATAGGGCTGATCTGACAGCTGAGCACATTTAACATTTTTTCTCATATTTAAATAAATTAATCTTCTGTCATAACTTTGAAATATGCCTGTAAATCATGTTAGTAAAGTTTTCAGGTGATGTAAGATGAAAGAAAAGTAAAATAATGACCAAGAGAAGTCAGTGATGGAACATAAAGTGATACAGAGTTCAACATGACTAGGCAAAAAACTGTAAAGGAACAAAATTTCTTAGATTATGTCCAAGCATAAAATTACACATCTCATAAAGTAAGGATATAAGACATAATTGAAGAATAATTGATCCTATTATAGGAAATTGATGAAAACTTAAGGTTTATGGTAGAGAATTATAGTTCTCAATGTAAAAAGAGTGGTCAAAATGGTTACCATCTTTAAATGTACAACTGGGAATGTGCTGAATATGAGAATTTACATTCTCTCTTGCAATTAACACTGAAGTGGCTATTATTGGAGTACCACATCTTGTTATAGCCTGTCCTTTAAGATGAGAATTTAAGTGCCTGGAGAGGTTCAGAGAGTACTGAGAAAAATAATGAGTTAGATGCACATCTTAAGAGTTTAATCTACTTAGATCACCAAAAAAACACAACTATGACTGAGTTGTTTACAATCTATATGCTTGAGGAACAGATCAAGATTAGTAGCAACTTGGGATTTCTAGTATTTTAATTTTTTTTATGCTTCATCCAAAAGCAAGGAATATCCTCTTTCTCTTCAGTGTAACAAGGAAGATTCAGGCAAGAGCAAAAATGCTATTTTTAACAACAGAAGCATTCAGTCACTGTAGCAATGTATCCAGGCAGGTAATACATTCTGCATCACTGAAAATGTATATAGCAATATTTGATTTTCCCCTCAAAGAGATATTCAAGCTCAAGGACAGCTACTGGGTGTGAAGTGGGAATTAATAAAAAGCAATCCAATGGTCTGTGTTACGAGGAGGTCAGACTTGCAGATTGTAATATGCTTTCCTGGCCCTGACATCTATTAAGCCCACATAAGCATATACTCTGGAAAAACTTGACACAGCCACTAATGCTTCTCTGCTAAAAAAAGTCAGATGGCATGGGTTTTTAAGTGTACAATACATGTATCATGCTATAGACTAAAGAAATGCAGTAAAAATCTTATAGAAAAGTAAATAATAATTAAAAAAAAAAAAAAAAGTAGGAGCAATCTCCTTGTCCCTGTATCTCTCAAGTAATTTTAAAACATTAAAAAAAGAAAAAAAAAAGTTTTAATGCAAGGATATTTCTCAGACCTGGATTAGTAAAGTTCTGACAGTCAGGACCAGTTCTGGAGGTGTAGCATGGACCTCATGCCCAGACAGGCTCTGATGGCCCATATATTGTCAGAGTTTCTTGAAGATTGGATCCCACTTTATCAGAACCACATATACTCAAAACCCAGGGTAACACCAGCACAGTTGTATAATTTGAAACAATAAATACTTCTTAAAACAAAGATTCGGCATCAACACTTGTGCTGCAGGTAGAAAAATATTTATACGGTATAAATAATGATAGTCTACATCACTGGTTCCAAAACTTTGCTTTGAGACTTGGGGAAGCCTTCCAAACTTGTGATGACTTTGCAACTAGGGCAAGAGGGAAGTTTGAATGTTCCTAACACTGAGAGGTAGTGCTGTTCTGCAGGCTTTCCTACTGTCTGTCAGTGAAGAATGAGGATAAAGTACTCCTTGGGTTTGTATCCCTGTGCAGTGGTGGTTCCAAGTTCCCTCTGTGGGCTCAAATGATGAGCCCTCCTCCCCTGCCCTCCTCCTCTCTCCAGGGTAGGAGGAAACAACCATCTATTTGCCACGCACATCTTAGGCACAAACTGACTAAATTTAATGATTGTAGGGGTTGTCCCACAGTCATACCCTTCCAGGGAAGAAGGGTTTGGCTTCAGAGGGGATTGGCTTCAGCTGTTAAATGGTATCCCATGCCTGTGGCTTCTTCTTTTCCCTCCCTTCACACTAAAGATATGACCAACCTGCTTCACATCCAGCAAACTGGCAAGGCAGTCAGAGAGTAAGCAGATATTGTGCTAATGCATCCTGCAGACACACAGTTTTCTGTTTGTGTTTGCTATTATATCATTTACTGAGGGTATTAAAACGAACCACCACAGCTCTCTGTCTTTTACAATAAGGCTTTATTCTGCTTTCTGATAGTATGTGTAGCAAGATGTCTTTTAAAAAGCTGCAGGAGGAAGCAAGGATGCTATGCAAGCTTTTCCCAGGGAATTGAAATCCATTTGTATCATTATTTAGGCACTGCCAGTAGAGGTTGTTCACCTACAAAATCATTAAATTCAAAGAAGCCTTAACATGGCATAAAAGTTCCTGTAGTCAGCAAAAGGTATATCCATATGTACTCCATCTTTTAATCTCATAACTGACAGCTACTGCTACGATTTTGTGACATGTGATATTAGAAGCGGGGAAAATTGCCGAACTGAGGAAGATATATGCACTGATGTGCTTTATCTCCAAGAATTCCAGAGATGATCTAGCAACCAACCCTGTTCAGAAGCCAAATTCCACTATGCATCCGAGGAAGAGCCAGCTCTCTGGCCTACTAATGCTATGCAAGAGACACTTGACTAATGTCTCACAAAATAAATTATATGATTGCTAGTGCTTCATTAATAGTTCCCACTCTCAGTAGGTGCCATTCCTCATTCATGTCCACTCACTGGTGTCTTCACAGCCACACAGCTAGCAAGGCATTTCAGCACAAAAAGATAAAAAGGAGATGGAATTCAGAAACAAGCCACCTTTGCTCTGGGCTGGTGCATTGAAGAAGATGCACCCCAGTTCAACCTGCAGCTCCCTTCGCAGTGCTGGTATGCAAACACATAAGATGGAGGAAGGGACCATCTGACCTTTGGCAGAATATTTCTTCTTTATTTTTTTTGTACATTGAATAAAATTTGAAAAAAAAAAAATAAAAGGAAAACTTTCAGTTCACTGCTGAGAATCCGAGCAGGAAACCAGATGCACAGTAGGCCTACCGAGGGCCCCATTGACTGAGACATAAAAACAGTCTCTCTACAAATCAATGAATGTTAAAGCCTTTATTAAAATATAACTGCTTCAGCAAAAATGACTGAAAGGGGGACTATCTGATCTTGTTTTGTCAGTCGCTTGGAGGTGGGAGAATTACAGGTCTTGAAAATGAATCACCAAAATTTCGGAACAGTCTAAATAGTAGACTGTTGGCAGTTATAAATCAAGTCTCTCACTCTTTGATTTGTTACTAGAAACATTATCTTCAACCATGACAATTCTTTCCGGAGGACACTTTCAATTAAATAGTCACATTCCTACACAGGATTTTACTTGAATTAAATCAGCATTTTCTGATAAAAAGCGCTCTGTCAGGAAATGCTAACCCATTTTTACTATTTATTTTAGAATTGATACTAAAGCTTTTTCTGCTTAGAGGAACCTGCTAGAAAATAAAACTCTAGTGGAAATCAGGTGAATACAGAGTACTGCTAGCTTTAAAGAAATCTATAAAAGGTATTTTCAAAAAGGACCCTGTACTTCCATTATACTGCGCTGAAACTATTTTATACCAAAAGAAAAGATTATTAAGCAAACTAAATAATTACAAAGTAACTCTAAAACTTTACTAGATTTGCCTGGAAGATTTCTACTGCCATCTATTATTTGTAAGTGCACTCATTTTTATATCTTTCTTTAGGACTCTGCTAGTTCATCCCCTTACACTCGGGGATCCTGGAGCAACAGAGCTCCTATGTTTATGCCCTTCAGAAATCTTTCCTGGGAGCTTCGATGAAGTCACTGGCTTTTCAGAGCTGAGCTGGGTCCTGACAGGGTAAATAGCTAGACTCCTCATTTCAGCATGATATTTCTGTCCTATGTAAAAGTCACATTCTAGAATTTACTTCAGAATAGAAGTGACAGTTTTCATAACACTGTTGGAAATACATCGCAGTCTTGACAATATTAGTGAGCTTGTGCATATCATGAGTAAAGATGCTGTTTAATGTATCTTTGCTCATGAGCATAGAGCAGTATTACTTTAAGTGAACATTAGAAAAGGAAAAACTCCTCATCATTTCTGTCCCTCTGTGTAGATATTTGTGCAACCCAGAGGCTTAAGGTAGATATTGTACAATGGGTGTGTCTTGCCAATCGACCAATCACTGCCTGCACTGTGGTTCAAGGGCTGTCAGAGAAAATTCCTCTTAACCATCACGGCAGAACTGGAATTCAGCCAGGATGCTGAAGAAAGCTTTGGGTTTATCATATAGTCTATAAACGATTTGTTCAAACACTGTCACATCATCCATGCACAACAGGACTTGGGAGAACTTCTCTTTGTTCCCTGTGTAGGAATGATTTCTCACACAATACACCCATTGCACAGCGTATGGGGAGTGCTCTCGGGAAATGTCACTTGCTGAGCTTAAATACGAAAGATGACATGCTGGAATTGCCCAAGCTTTTTCTACAGCAACCTCTCCACTCTTGTGTCCCACTTTTCCAGGCAAAACAGCCTTACGCTTCTCAGTAATCCCAGATGTAAAGTAGTGTAAAGACTTTCTATTGCAGAACACTGTACTGAATACTGAATGCTATCACTGGGGTTAAATATACTGTTTCATATTGAAGCTCTGCTGCCTAGTGAATGACTTAAAGGAAAAAGGACTAAGAAATCTTCATATATAAACTCAGTTCTTCCACTGTTTCACTCTGTAGGTTTCAGCAAGCAACTTATTTAATTTTTTCACTGTGCTGTCTGTTAGATATAGCTGACAGTCTTAAAGACATGTGGTGAGGTTAATTAGCAGTGTTTTGACAAAATGAAAGTGCTTTTTCCAGACTTATTACTACAGTGTGTTGAAACTTCTGCATAAAAGCCATTTTCATTGAAAAATACAATTTAGTTGAAAGAAACATTATTCCTGTAAAATGCTTGTCTTTCTTCTAGAGAATGTAACAAAGGAAAAGAAAGAGGTCCCTTTCCCATGCAAGGAAAAAAAAAAAAAGGAAGAAATGTAGTGTTGTAAACTACAAAACAGCTTTTATCCCTACAGATCCTACCTATCAGCTCCCTGGATGATTTGGGGTTCTGATCCTGCATCACACCTATAACCACCCGCACTGGAAGCAGTTACACAGACAAGCATCAGAGCCATCCACTGCAGGGAATGTGCCAGAGCAGAGCCTCAATTACTTGCATAAATGGGATGGAGGATTAAAGCTTGCCTTGCCCAACTCTGCATATGACTTAAGATGTTTAAAGAAAGGGCTGGAGAATTTGTTTTCTATTTATTACATAAGTGCATTTGAAAGTCTGAGAAACCTAAGTGAGAAAAACAGTGTACCTCCAAATATGTGGCAATTTGTTACAGGAATTCCCTGTAACATAACTTTTCTGATTTTATGATGTAGCTATAGCTTATAATTTTCTTGTCCTAGTGTGGAAATGGGAAAAAAAAAATCAAAGAAAGTTATAAATGGATTTTCCACTGATACAAAGTCTGCTAAAAGTTTGCCTTTGGCAGCCTTGAGTGGCTAATAATAGAAATGAGCTACTTCTCTAATTTATTTTTCAAACCTAGAGGCAAAAGTTGGATTCCCTTATGCTCCTCCTACCCTCACACTTTCTATTTTTACCTGCTTCAATGAGACTGGAGGGGAATTATAATTTTTAATGTGACAGGGAAACATTGTAAAGTCTTTTGACCAATGAATACTTTGATTTCTGGATAATCTTTTTAATTTTATTCTGATTTCTCATTGCTCTAATAGAGATAAAGGGGGTTGGCGGTTAATTTTTTATTTCATATTTTGATTTTTAGTGAAAATTCTCACTGGAATATAAGTAGGAGAAGAAGAAAGTAAATTAAGAAGTTTAAGAATGTTTCTCTGCTTCCCAAACAGCTCTAACTCAGCTTTTTCAGGCATATAAACTTCTAAATGAAAGAAGAACCTGTTTTCAGCAAGTGTTTGCTTCCAGGTTCTCTTCTTCATAACAAATACATTTTCCAGTGGATAAAGGCAACAAATCAATCATAGACATCTTTATAAAGACCTCTATGGATTTTAAAAAAAACTTTTCTTTCCCTCCAGCCTCAGAATTATGCTGCTCCCAGAGTCAAACATATGCAATCCTTTCTGTTTTTTCTCACAGGCTATGGCTGCTGAGCTGCTTATAAGATTTTTCAGTCACCTCAAAAATCTCTCCAGTTTGTCTAGAGCTTTTATAATAACAATGCCCCAAAGAGAGCATCAAATTCTTGCTGAAGCCTCCACACTCCTGTCAGGAGTCCATTAATAATTTTTTATTCAGGCATCCCAGAATGATGATTCCTTTCTCTACCACAGCATCATTTTATTGACTCCTGTTCAGTTCAGGATTCATTATAAACCCTGTATTATTTTTTTCTATCTAAATAGGATTTCTCCATTTCTGCTCATGCATTAATACTTCTTGAATATTGAACACTTGTTTTTGTTGAATTTTTATGCTAATTTTAAACTAATATCTCCAGCTAATTTTGAATTTGAATTCCACCTTCCCAGGTGTTGACAACCTTTTGCAGCTTTTCATTCACCTCCAATTTTGTAATCATGATGTCTGTTTAGTTATGCAGCTTAATAAAAACATAGAATTCAGATTTAAACACAACCTTTCAACTGGCAGGTAACAAGCCTTCCCAGCTGGGTTATAAAGCACTTAACTCTGATACTGATAACTGTTTTCAAACTTTTCTGTGCCCATCAGATAAATCACATAATTTGGAATATATTCTCTAGAATATTGCCTTAAAGATAGCATTTTGAGCTTTTTTTTTTTTCTTTTAAAAAACATGACTTCTACACTTTCTTATGTAAAAAAATTCTTCTATTATTTTTTATTATCCAATACAACTGTTTGGGATTTTCTTGGGACCTAATTTCTAGGAAGATTCTATAATTCAACCTTAGGATAAAAGTAACAATTTTTTGCTACTTCTATTATCACTAATACTCCTATACTCTGAGATCAAGGGTATAAAAAATTGGGTTTTGGAAGAAATTTTGGACAAATCCTGATATTTGCCAGTCACAGAGGCTTTGTTTCTTCTGAGTTTAGAAATTATCTTACAGCTGTATTTAAGAACCCTAAAAATGGCTATAGGTAAATTATTTTGCATTGGACAGAGAGAAGCCCTATTAAAGTATTATTTTCAAACAACCCTTAGATGAAAGGTTTATTCTTCACTGTTCCTCACCTTTTGCAGTCCTCTACATCTTTGCAAACTCCATGTGCCTCTTCTAATCCAGCAACTTTCAGCTTGCACCTGCTAAGACAAATCCTTTGCTGGGGAAGTTTGATAATGCTTTATTGCCTTCAGCAAAAGAAAACCTCTGTTTTAAACTGGCTGTGGATGCCCAACCCATTTCCTTTAAGTTTTGAAAAATAGCACCTACATCCCTCCTTGCTGGGGCCAGAACCCACCCGCTCCATTGTACAATCTGTTCAGTAGAGAAAGCAAAATACTGAGTAATTCTGATCACTGCTTTGCATAAAAGGAGCAAAGGAGAACATTACCTTTTTCATTTCTAATTGCAGTGTAGATCACCTGGTTTACTGCCTCTAGCTGAATCTCCTAATTACTAAAATGTTTTAATCATTATGTACTATTGAAGTGAACAAAATATTATGACAGCTGTTTCCAATACAATGAACAGCAGCTGAACTGAATAACCGCTGCATGGAGCAAATCCCTTCAAGGACCTTGCATCTTTCATCATTCAGCTCCGTCCTTTATATCAAGACTAGCTCAGAAGATTTTTTTTCTCTTACCTGCCAACTGCTGTTCTTCAGTTCCAGAGAGAAAATTCTGGTGGAATTTGCAGACAGATATGGTCACCTTCATAAAATTGACTGGTTCATTAATGCTGCCTTGCCAGGGCTGCTGGTGGGGGAATGCAGGGAGGTGAAGAAGGCTGAGATTTGACATGCTGGAGGGAAAAGTGCTGCTGCTGCTGTTACCTAGCATGGATCTTGGTTATCTTGGAGAGTTGTGTTAAAACTCACAGGCAAATAAAGGAAAGGAGTCTCTTTAAAGAGAGACGGGGCTCAAGGTTGCACCTGTGAGCACTGCTTTAAATATTGATAGGGTTCAGAGCAACAGCTGTGGGGATCTTAGGTGGTTTATAGCTTAAAAAATTTATGAAGGAGTGATCCATGTCCCCTTGTGCCAAAATCTTCTACGTGATATATCTGTTTTTACAACTCCACTCCTGCACTTGCTGATGGTATTAATACCTAGGTGGTTTCTTATAAGTGCTACTAAATGTAACTGGCACATCTCTCATGACCTGAAAGGTAGGAAAGTGTGGGAGCTGCTGTTGCAAAGCTGTTTATGGTGTGCAAGCTGTGTGGATGAGGTAAAGACCTTTTGATTCTTGCCTTAAACAGAAACTAAAGAATTTGTTTAATTGGCAAAACTGTGTTTCTGGCAGAAATCTAGTCACTTAATTGGGAGGTAAGGTACAGCTTGCTGCAGCAGAGGGACTGCACAGCCTGTTTACTGGGTGTGCTTCACCTTACACGTGTAAATAGAACTACTGAAGTCAATCCTGACACTGACCTATCTAGCACATAGATATTCAGGAATTCATTTCATTTTTTCAGAAATGGCTGTAGGAAGGATTGGTGGAAATTGCTTAGTCACTTGCTTTATAGCTATGAGTTAAGTCTGCATGTGCAGCTCCTTTTCAAGCCTCCTTATTCTGATTGCCTCATGTGGAATTGCTCCTTTTGTTTCTCTATAACCTGAGAACAGTAATTACAGTGCACAGAATAACAGTCTAACTACCACTGACGTGTCTGAAATACGTTTTATGTTTGTATTTGCATTATAAGCCCATAGTCAAAGAAGCTAATTTGGAAGATTGTTCCTCAATAGATTTTTACCACGCAGTATTTTACAAAGATGTCACTGAAAGGTCAAATAACACGTAATTCTTCTCTAAACTCATCATTGTATCTTTTTTACTTTTACCAAGTGCTTGCTCTGATCTAAGGGCTGAAACGTCATAATGGTTTGGCTATCAGTAAAGTACAAAAACATGTTAAACATCATCTTTGTATTTCTTTACTGGGGGTAGTACACTATCTCCAAGCAGATGAAGGCAAAGAGGCACAATGACTCTCTGGTTTCACCCTTTCACTAGCACCTGGAACAGGAAAATACTTGGCCTTTCCACGGCAAAGGGAAGATGACTTTCCCAAACTCCTGTGCAGCAAAGAGCTCTTCTTGTGCCTGTGTCTTTTGCATGATGAAAACAAAATCATGATTGGAGCTTAATCTTTCCAGTAAACTGGAGTAAGCAATGAAGAAAAGTAGCAAATTTTGGAAAAGGAAATGCTTCACTTTTAGAGAGTAAGTTGAATTACTTCTTATTTTCGACAGGCTAAGACTACGTGGGCAATCAGGACCTGTGCTTTGGTTGACACATGGGAACTTATTAACCCACTCTAATTCAGCAGTATATGGTGATGAAAGGAAAGGGAGCAGGTGCCCTAAGAGCACTTGGAGGTCACAGGAACTTGGGCCGAGCTGAAATTTTGTGCTCTTAAAATCAATAATAAAAATCCCAGTGACCTATCCGGAGCCAGGATTTCCTTCTGGATTTTCAAAATCAAAAACCTGTGAACCAAGATAGACTTAATGGTAATGTTCACACTTTTACAAGGTTTACCTTGTGAAAAGTTTGCACTGACTGGAAGTGTATGCATGCTCTATTCCTCCTGACACTGGCCAGTGCCCAGGCCCCACTTTGGAGTGCATCACCTACAAACTGCAAGACTTGTCTTTACACTATCCTACCATCTCTAAATTTTACTGACATTTGCTAAGCTCCACAAAGTATCTCTGAGAGCATTAGGGCTTTGGATTTTCCCTTTAGAAGCTGGATAAGGTGAGAAACATAAACGTCCTGATCCAGACAAAAAATGAGTTGTCTGCAGAGCCTGGGGTAGAAATCAGGTCTGGGAAGTCTTGCTGCCCCTTTCTCAATCTCACTATGTGGAATTTTTTCATTTGCTCTGTATTTGTCATCTGGCAATTTAAACAAGAAAGCTCTTGCAGAGAAGGTTGTTAGACTATTAAGGAATAGGTCAGGGAGGAAATTTTGTCAGGGAATATGTTTGGAGACTTTTATTATTATTTCTGCAGCAGATTCTTGAAAGTCCCAAACACTCAATTTTCTTCCCTCTGCCAGATACCCAGCAGCTTCTGACCCAGATGCAGCACTGCAGACCCCCAAGGGTAGACACAGAAAACTGTTTCTGAACCAGTTCATTTTGTAGCTACTTGAAAAATGTGTAACAGCTATCCAAGCAAATCAGTGCTTGCTATCTACTGCTTACTAAATGAAGCACAACTATAGACTTAAGCCCCTTGAAATGTCAGTGAAGAATCTCACTGACAAGGTGTAGTGGTTTTCCAACTGATCCATCTATGTATTTTCTCAGAACTACTTTGGTGGAACCTTTTGGGGGGAAAATTTCTTTCCCAAAACCAATCCTAAGCAAGATGCTGCTGACTGGCATTTCCAAAATAGCATTTAGTGCTGAAGGTCTGGGAAAAAAAAAATCTATGAGCCTTTGTTAAATTCTCACTGCTCCTTACAAAAGCACAACACATATTCTGTTAAGGCATCCCTTACTACAATAAAATCTAACTGTTTAATTCGTTCATCCTAGAGCACATTGCACTGGATTGTGTTCGGACAGTTCCTGAGTCTCAGTGAAAAAGATATCATGACCTCCCGGGGCAATCTGTTCCATTTTTTTTTTTTTTCTGTTGTTGTTTTAGAATAAGCCATTAAATTTGAATGAATGACATGTGGAATGGCTAAACAGACAACCTGTGAACCCCAGAAGGCAGATGATGGTGGAGATAGAATTTACAAGCAGCAACAAAATTTAGGGAACTGAAGACCTGATTTTCCCACAGGTGCTCACACTCTGACTCTTCTTGACTTCAGTTAGGGCTTGTGGGTGTTCAGATTTTCTGAAATCCATCCTCACACATTCATAGGCCGGGGATTGCAGTACTAGCTCAGCTCAGAATAGATCTCGGGAGGTCTGACTCATGGTCTCTTGCTCTAATTGCCAGACATTGCAGAGTTTGCAGGGAAATTACTACTGTTATTCAGGAGGGGTGCATTTAACTGTATATATAGATCCATATGCTTGACTGGTGTAAATTGCAGTAATTCCGTTGAATTGTATCATCTGAGAATCTTATCTTTATATTTTAATAACAATTCACATAAAATCCTGACTTTTTTAAAAGAAATTAAGCTTGCAGCTTATTGGTTTATGATTCCCTCTCCCATTGCTGCTAAATGTCCAACCACAGTAATTATGTATAAATAGACTTACCATCATGCTTTCTAATTAATACTTGTCTTTTGAAATAAATTCACAGGTATGATCACAATCCTTTCTTGATGCTGCAGCTAATAATTATCACCAGGAAGTAATGAGTGTGTGAGCAAGGGTGATTAGAAAGGGTATGGAATTTTGGGGTTTTTTCTATGCCTTCTACGTGGATTCACTGTTTAAAACTTAAACAGTGCTTATGAGGAGAGCACATGTTCCTAGCAGCAGCTCCTTAATTGTATGAATAGATGTTTGCTGTAATTGATGTCCCAGTTTCAGAAATAAGGACTGATGCACTGAGGGGCACTCTGTAGATCATAACCACTTGTTTGCATTTCCCATTGCACAAAAAAAATGCACATAGCTATTAATTGCTTATAATAAAATATGGATGTTTCTCCTTTTTCTTGGGTGCTTTTTGGTGTGGTTGTTATTTCAAAATAACAATCCAACTGCATATTTTCCTCTAAGACAAAAACTAGGTTATTTTGTGCAACTGGAAAGCAAAGGTTTGCTAATGACATAATGCAGATTACTGTTGCATTCAGTACTTCTTTTTTTTTTGCTAAAGTTAGTCCTGGAAACTTGGAGTAATAAACTGAATTTTTAACAAGTCTCAGTAGCAAACGCAAGCAGAAGAAATTGCTCTGCAAGCAAATTCTAATTAACAAATTACTGCCACTTCTTCCCTCTTCCTCACATGGACATCTTCAGCACAGATTGCACAGAGGGCAGATGAAACAGCTGCGGAAGAAAAATCACACTCATTCCAAAGAGGCCAAATGTTGAAGGGAGGCCACTTTAATCCTGGGTGAAAATATGGATCAAATAGCAAGTTGACCAGCATTGTTTCCACAGGGTATGCTTTGCTGCTGCTGACTTTCCCTTTTTCATGTCAGCTTCAGTGTGTGTGTATATCCACACTTTTTTTCCTGCCTCTCTTTTGTACAACAAAAAAGCAAGATGTACTCTCTACTGGCAGTTGCTCTGAGAACTGCACTTACATATTGTTGTAGTTATAGCAAAGTCAAAGCTGGGGTGCAATATCTGCTTCTTTATTGCAGATGGAAGATCTGACTTGGACCAAAGTAAAGAACAAGCTGATTTCTTAGTTATAACAAACCAAAACTGAATATAATGTTGAGGAAAGCTAAAATACATAAATTTTAAATCTTGCTAACCCTGACCAAAAGTAAATTCCTGACAATTATTTTTTGGCTAAAAAGAAACATTCGTGTGTGTCTGTGTGTTAAAAATAATTCTTCTTTTAACTTTTGTTACCAGTTGTTTTTCTTCATGTTACTTATTCCTGGTGAAGGAATGCAAGGACTTTTAAATCTCTCTGGCAATAAAATAAATGAAAGATAGTTTAAGCAAAATTTCATAACAATCTCGTCTTCTGCAAACCTTTTAGCAAGTTTTGCTTATTCACAAGGTTTGGGCAAACAGCCTCATGTTTTTCAGCAGTAATCAGAATGAAACATCCTTGCCTTCTTGCAGTTCAGGCTACAATCACTTCAGAAGCAGAGAAGAGGATCTAGGTGCCTGAGTAGGACCTCTGGGCTCCAGCTACCACACTAGAAAGGACAGTCTCACATAGGTTTTGTGTCATGACTGTCAGCCTTGTGCACATGCCTCCAATAGCATGGCATGAAAAGCCTGTGTCTGGGCACCAGATTGTTCTCAAAGTGTCTAGACATCAACTGTCCCTAATATCCCCTCCAGGGATGGGGTTGTGATCTTCCATTTTTTCATCCCCACCTTTAGTGTTCTCCACAGTTGCTCTATCTATTGATCAAAATTGTGGTGCTTTTATGACACTTGTTCTTGACTTGTAGAATTTTCACTTCACTTCTAGCCTCAAATAGTTTTCTGTGAAAGGTCTCTGTAGATTTGCTGTTTGACTTGTACAAGCCTTTGCTGGTCACTTCTACAGCTTAATCCTGCATGACAAAACCCTGCTTCCAGTTGTAGTTAGTTTTTGATTTGATTTATCTGGAGATATAAAATTTGGAGTTCAATCCTTCAACATTGGGCTGAATGTTCAAGCTCCGTAAATTTATTCTTTTCTCTTTGTTAATTATGTATTCAGGGTTCAGCCTATCACCACCTAACAAGCAGTCTTCAATCCCTTATATAACTCCTGAAAACTTTAGTTTTAATCAGGGTATTGAAAAAGTGTGGTCTCAGAGCAGATGAATATCTGGGCTTTCCTAAATTCCTCCCCAGTGCTGACATTGGCTCCCTCCATGACCTTGGAGAAGTCATTTGGATCAGAGTGCCCTTGGATTCACAAGCATTTAGGCTGTAGGAAACAAGGCTAATGGCCCACCTGTGTCTGTCAAGAACAAGTGGCGTGGAGAAAATGAGCCATAACTTACTGTGACAAGGCACAGGGTTTTGTTTAAAGGAGAAGTGAAAGGTACCTTTGAGTCTGGTAGGAGTTTCAGGCAGACAGTCTAGACTGCAGACAAGTTTGAAAGTTCATGTACAGCTGTTCTTTCAGAGTAATTACCAGGTAGGTTTCTGCAGAAATGTCTCCTGAACCTAATACTAATGCCTATCTTTATTCACATACAGAGTGGTGGCATAGAGCATATGCATTGGAGAACAGCAAATTAGGGAGACCTGTGAGCACAGAGACGATGGGTAAAATTCAGAATGTTTTTGGCTAATTGGAGAAAAGTTACGTGGTTCATCAGGGCCAAATACAATCACCCGCACTTAGGAGTAATTGCCTGCCAAAATGCAGAGTGGGGCTTGAGTAGCTGAAAAATCATGTTTTATTAACCTGGGATCTGGAGAGGAACTCAACCTTAATGCCAATTAACAATGTTGCAAAAAGGGCAAGTACTGTAAGAAAATATGTAAAAAAGAATATAGACTACAAGCCACCTAAGATATTCCTTCTTTTGGTGCTCAGTTGGTTCACTGTATTTGTTTTCAGGCACAGGACATGAAAAAATAGATTTGAGATGCTCAGAGTCTGAATAGCACTGATATTCTAACTGTTTGAAGTGACAGTGTGTAATGAATAGATTCTTAAAGAATTTCATCTTCATCTCCTGGTGATAATTTGGATAATCAGCAGATTTTGGAAGAAGTATTGTGAATACTCTGAATCTGCCTGCTCTCTATAACAGGCTCTTTGGATTTTTCCAAATTATGTAATTGATAAAGTTGGGGAAAAGGAAAAATTCTACTCAGGGAACATTCACAATCCTTTCTCAGCAGAGGTACAACTGCTTTCAAAGAGGGAAAAAGGAGTAATAATTTCATTTATCAACTTTTTTTTTTTTATATGTCTATTATTTTTCACAGCTAGAGCTGATTGGTTTAAAGTGTGACTGGTCTCTGGCACCACAGGGGCTCTATGTTCATTGTCTTTCTTTAGGTCTAAGTGCAAATTTGAAAGGGAATGAAAAAATAAACAAACAAATAAAGAAATTACCTGTCAGTCATACAAATTCATCTTTAGTCAAGATTGTCTCTTTTATTTCTTTCTCGTACATTATGACTGTTATCACTATAACTGTCATTCTTCATCATGCTTCATATTTTACTTCTTAATTGCCCTGAGAAGTATTCAGTGTTTTGCAAGAAATCCTTTTCTTTTGCCATTTCTCATCATATACAGCTATCTTGACCTCTGGCTGATGCATAGCAAATGAAGTTAAGATGTAACCTCAGGAAAAACTTATGGTAATGTCATAAGAACCATGCAGTCCTATCAGATATCCAGCAGAAATAGAAGAGTCGCCTTCCATGACCAAAAAAATAGGCAAGATGACTTTAGAAAGAAGGTGTAGGGAAATCTTGGGGAGAGGGTAGCATTAGTACTTGTATTACCTTTGCTGTTATCATGAGGCTTATACTTGAATTAAAGACCAAACTTCCTAATAGTCACGAGGTCTTTGTGTGTTTTGTGTACAAAGGGTAACAACTGAATGAGACGCAGAAAAGCTGACCTCATAATGAGCCTTTCTTGTCATTCCCCATGGTATTTCACTGATAAGACCCCTGATGTGGAACTATAGGAAAACACTGGGTCTTGCCAAGTGCCAGAGATTTTCTGTGTCACTGTCCAACTCCATTTAGTGAGGCTGCAGAAGTAAACAATACTGCAAAAGGGCAGAAATTTTTGCTGCAAAAGAAAGCTGAAAAAGAAAAAGGCTAAAAAACTAAGGATATTCAGATGCATGCTTTCCATGTGGCGCTTAATTACCTCTGAGAAAGTGCTTGAAATCCCTATTGTGCTTCTTTAGATAGAAATCCCCTGAAACTGAGAAACTTTGCAATTTCTCATGGATCCTCTGAACCTTGCATTTAAGAAGCTTATTCTAGACCTTATTCAAAGAAGGATATTACAAAGTATCTTGATTCTCTGAGAGGGTAGGCAGAGATATAGTACAAATGCATTTTCAGCTCTCCTGGTAAAACCAGAACCCCTTCCCTTCCCATTATCGCAATTATAATTTGCTTCTTTTATACAATAAATTCAAATAAAGCTGAATACATATAATTAAAAGTATTAGTAGGTCTCTGATAAAGTTGATAGAGGAATTATTAGATGAAAGATGAATCAAAAGTTTGTACTGAGGAAGAGCTTAAGACCATTAGCTCCCAGACAGGGGTTATGCAGCCTTTCTGAGCTATCACTACCAACAATTTGAGAACAAAGGTTTTAATCTACAGTTCTTTTTGAAATGAAAATTTACAAAGAATAAGAACTTCTGTTAGTGCTAACAGGCATGAAACCGGAATAGCACTATGTCAGCGCACCTTGTGATTTCTAGTGTTATCATTTTTAGTCTTGGCTGATGCCGTCCTGGGTTCTGATGGAAATGCCTGTGCCTGGTGCTGATAGTGCAGTGCAGTGCTGGGGGTGGTAGGGGTAGCTGCTGCATTGTAAGAAGACAAGTTGTTCAGAGGACATATTAAATTAAAGATTTGTGTGGTTGCCCATGTGGAAATTAAAGATCCCATGGCAAGTTTTAAAAAGAGTAGAAGATAAACCAAGCAATGATTTGCCTTCAGAGCCACTGACCTATTCAAGCATCAAACTCATTACTTTATAAAGCTTGTGGGAATATTTGTACGGAGTATGAAATGCACTAATCCATCCGTTTCTTCTTTTTTTATTACCTGGAACTGTGTAGGTTACACAGCCTCTCAACTCAGTCTCTTTGCTCGGCTTAATTTCTTTCTAAGCAGACTGGAGCCCTGGCTGGCATTGCCAATTCAAAGTGTCTCTGGAGCACAGAGGGGCTTTTCAGGCTGAACCAACAATTTTGCAGACATACTTGTCTCAAATGTCTCCCTCTGTTTGTGATCCCAGAGCAGTGATATCCTCCATAATCACCACTACACTCTCAGGACTGTCCTGTCCCACACAGTCCTCCAGAGCTGAAGTGCTGGCAGGTGTTCTAGGGCCACTTACAACTGGTTTCAACTGCAGGTGCTGAATACAAACCAGGTGGCTTAATTTTCTGTTGATTTAAGTTCAGGGCACCTAGTCAAGAGAGGTTAAAATCTCAAAACTGAAGTAAGATTATCTTGACCCTCTATGAAAATATTTTCTTTATTTTGTTAATCAATTCCTATTTTCTGGGTCAGGAAAGCTGGTCAGTCTTCATGATTTTATCACTACTTTAACATTATTTTTTTCCTTTTCTGATAATCTGATATTGTTATCAGAGTACTATTTCCAGGCTATCAACATATTTCTCTTTCACAATAAAAGATTTCATATTGGATGGATATGGTGTGTATATAAAAGTACATGAATGAGCAACTTACAAACTGATACACCCGTGGTCATAGTAGAAATCAGGTAGCAATGGATAACTGCTTGGAAATGAAGACAGGTTGCATCCTGTGGACACTTGAAGGCTCCAGGCAGATGAAATAACCCTTGAGGGTGAGAGAAATTGTGACAGCACACTTGCCTTCTTTGGCGCCTGGATTAACACATAAAGGTGAATGTGAACTATCTCAGGGCACAGGCTGAAAACCAGGCTTGCTTGGGAAAGCAAATGGTAGAGCAGACTGTGAAGGATCCTGAACTCTGATCTTCATTAAGTCCACTTTGATTTTGTGGGTTACTTTTAAGTTCGAATCTACTGTGTATTTTGAAAGTCAGTGATTTTTTTCTTTGTCTCTTAAATTATGGAGATAGCTTTTGAACAACTTTGGGACAAGTTTTAATTTTATAATGCACCCCTTGAATTTTGACCTACAGAGGAATATGTAGCCATTTAAAGTTAGACAACATTAAAGAACTTGGCAATTTTCATAAAAAGCATAGGAGACAAATGAAAATATTCAAATAAGTTAATTAAATCAAGAAAAGTATAAAAATGAGGAAACAGTGAATAAAACCATCAGTATCAGGGAAGCAGGTTACTCACTATGTGAAAATAAAACTCTTTAGAAGACAAAAAATTAATACATAAGATATGGGTAGAGTTTTCTTAGAATGGAGAGATAACAGTTGTACTCTTCTCTAGGTCATATCTTTAAGAACATAAATCAGAAAACCTTCTTTGGCTGTAACTGAACTATAGTTATTTACTGCAACTGACAATCTGTTCCTAATACTTTTTGAAGCAAGATAAATATAACTTATGAAACAAAATGCAATGATAGGTTGTACCTATGTACAGTTTTATGAGTTTGACATTTTGTGAAAGTTTCTCGTCTGAAAGATGCAGCCAAAGGGTTCTTAGCAATAACTGTGTCCTCAGGATTGCCTGATCTGTTCCCATCACATAGGTTATGACACGCAACTGTTTAATGTATTGAAGTGACAAAGGAAGGCACTATTTGGATTCCTTAGGAGTGAAAGCAGTAATCCTAACAACTGACTTCCCTGGAATCAGACATGATTTACACTGCTGAATGGGAAGCTGGAGTCACTGGCAGCATTCAAGGAAATAAAGAGCAGGAGAAAGCAATGCCCTTTACACAAGACCCAGGATGTATTGCAGCAAAACAAAAACATTGTTAATATTTTTGTTCCATGTATACCCTTACTGGAAAGACTGAAGAGCTGTGGCAGAAGTGACCTGTATTTTTGTAAGCTAAGAGAAGAAATTTCAGGGGACTCTCGCCCTTAAATATCTTCTTTGCCCAGGGAAGTTTGACAAAGCTGGAATCCCACTACATTCTGTATGAGAAGAATGCCTGTAGAGTAACTGTGGGGAGGCAGTTGTCTCTATACTTATTAGAATTGCTCATGTTGTAGCGTACTTGTAGAAATAATAACATTTCTTGATGTGTGTTTATTTCCCACTGGTTCAGTATGTTGTGTTATGATAGCTTTGCAGGCACAGTGTGCTTGTTCTGGCTGAAGAAGCACATTCATTATAAGCTCTTCTTTTCAGATGCTTATAAATTTTTGGAAAAGACTAATTCTTTGGCCTGGCATTTCCTTTGTTCCTGGCAAACAAAAGGTGCTGATTGTTTTCACTCTTTTTATTCCATATTTGTTAAAACAGATTTGTTGCTTTCAGGTTAACGATGCAATAAAACCCCTCCAGTAGGCTATCACATATTTATATAATATTTTTAGGTAATTCAATATATACAGTATTTATATACTTATATTTAAGTAGTTCAAAATATACAGTATTTTAATTTTTTGTGTTTTAAGTGGTCATAATCACTCTCTTGTCGTAATCTGAAGAAAATCAAAACAAAGCTTGTAGTGATCTGAAAACTCTTATGCCAAATGTCATATAAACTTCACAGAATTCTGCATTCAGCCAGTTTCAGTCTTCTTTCAAGTCATAAGCGTGACATTTCCATTTTTACAGATACCAAATTTTGTTGACTTAAATGAATCGAGAATTTAGTTTATAATCCCTACTAGATTTTTTTTTTTCCTGAAAACCTGAAACAGATTTTTGGGGCTGAGTATGGCTTTCAACGTCTGGCTGGCTTGGCTATTATTCATCTGTCTTCACTTGCTACAGTGTTAAAATCCTGATTTCCAATATATGCTTTGTGTGCCTGCCACCACTGACAGGTCTGGAGCATCACTCTCTGAAGCACAGCAGCAGTTGTTTTAGAGGTGTCATTTAGTCTGTCCTAATATTAACCGCTCTTGACCTTCTGCACACAGCCATCCTTCCTCTGAAGCCCTGCTAGGATGTTTAGATGAAAGCGTGATTATCATAGCTTTTGCTCCAATCAACTTTTTCATGCTCCATGGCTCTGCATCCTGCAGCACACCGCAGTCTACACTCTATGTGTGTGCCTGCCTCGGGCATGAGCTGCACATTCAGCAGCAGAAGGGAAGAAGAAAGAAGTCTGGCAGAGTCATTCGGTTTACCATATCAATTCAGGGCTAATCTGCCGGTTTCTCCATGCTGCTGCCATGAACTGAGCAACGTTTATTAAAGCTGGTGGAATTAAATAGATTGAAGACCAGCAGAGAATGCCAGACCAAACAAAATCTGCACCACAGTTTTAAAAGCTTCTGTGTTTTCACCCCAGAAAAGCAGGGATATATACACTTCATATTACCCCATCCCTGAAATTTTAAACAGAAAATTTCAATGCCTTGTCCATTGTACTTGCACATGAAATCTTAGGGGAAAGATTTATATTCAAATATATACAGTCATGCCTTTTGAAAGACATTAGACATTTATTTTTTAACATGGGTTTCTGAATTGCACTTCTATTCAAATAGGCTAACTCTTGTTTCACTAAATGTGCTGAAGTATTAATTTTCTACATAAGTTTAGGGGTACTTCTACAGCTGGCATGAATTGTCATAGCTTTTCTGAAGTGAAAGAGACTATGATAATTTACAGCAGCTATTCTATAAATATCAGTAGTATCTTTCAAAATTATGTTCCCTGGCCCAGATTTATAGTTACCTTGGGAACAATTACTCTGTATTGTATATTTAGATTCTCATTGTCACATCTTTTCTGGTACTGAATCCCAGCAGTCACTCCCAGTGCAAGATCCCCAGCATGTAACATGATGGCAGACACGTCCTGCAGCAAAATTCATGAGCAACAAAACAGGGGGAAATTACACAACCATTTGGAAAATGCAGTGAGGGTCTGGTTTATAAGCAGAGAATCTGCACAATTATAGTAAGCAGATGTTCTGCTATTGACTTTAGTAGAATGTATTCCTTGCTGTGGAAGATCTGGGGTTTAATGACATGATCAATATAACAGTACAGAAGGAGTCAAAGACAAGTCAGAATAAAAACAAAATGATATATTGTAGGAAAATAATATCATGGATGCAATAAACTCCTCAAGAAAGGAATAACGGGATCCTATCTCTTATTTCTTTCTGCCTTCTGACATCAGAGCAATAATTAAATACCCACTGTCCCAGAGTGTGTAGGACTTCAGAGCCTGCAGTGCTCTTTAACTGACTAAACCTCTCTTCGCACCTTACAACCACGTGACAGAATCCTGAATTTCATTGAGCTACCTGCTGTGTATCATAAAGTTGCACCATGAGATAGATATGTATTAAGTAGTTGGGAGCTACTGATATTGAACTTCTTGGAACTGGAAAGTTCTCCCACAAAATTGGACTCGTGTTTACTGTATGCAGCTTTGTTGTTTCTGGATGGCAGCTGTATCCTCAGGGTCTTCATATATGAGTTATCTGGATCAAGGGTATCTCAAATATCCAAAATATACTTCAGATGTGTTTCATTATTCTAGTACAGACAAAGTCCAAAAGCTCAAAGGAAGAAATCACTTTGCTAAGGATAAAACAAGTTTTTAACATTGCCTTGTTTGGGAGTGGTTGCACCTTTGCCCGGGGAGGTAGGGGACAAAGATAGTGAAGCTGGGATAATCAAATCCTATCTCAAAAATCAGTCTTATGTATACCCAGAGTATAATCTGTGAGTTTCACAGTTTGTTTGTTTGTTTGTTTGTTTGTTCATTTTTCCAGTACTATTAAATTTGATCTGTTAATTGTTCATTTCTATCAAATACACTGGAGTAGTTTCTCTTCTTTGACATGCCTGGTGTATAGCTATTCAGCTATCAGAGTACGTTAGCTTGATAATAGGATCTTCTAGAGAAGGGAAAATGTGTTTGGAACCTGAATTTTCAGGTTTTCTATCTGTTTTAAATGCAGTGGAAATTAAAGTTAACTGATCGGTGCAACTTTAGATGGCATGTCAGGTGTCCGGTCCTTGTCTCAGTTTTAACACAGATTTTCAGAGGAACTTGCAGCTTCAGGGTTTCTTGTAGGTAGTGGAGAGGTGATTATAGTTCATTGCCAACTTCTGATTAAGGTGAGTTATGCTTGTAAAGCTCTATAATCAAATGAGCTATATGTGCTTCACAAGGGCTAAGGTAATGTTCCTTGACTGTGGATCCCCTCAGGAAGCAGAGGAGTATAAAAAAAAATTCCTATTGCCACAGCAGTAACTTTTGGTGCTGAAGCACACAGATAAGAAATGGACTTTGTCCTCTCTCCAGATCCCATTTGACTCTGGAGATCTGGAATTAAAAATCCAATCCAGAACTGGTTTAAAAAAAAAAAAAAAAAAAAAAAGTGTCTATGATGTGTCTATGATTCTGTTTTTGGTATGTCATTGTCAAACCACTCCCACCCCCTCACCTCCCCATAAGAACGGTGACAGGTGTGTGTGTCTGAGCTTGAAAGGAAATCACTGTGGGTTTTGCTATTAAAGAAAACAACCCATAACTTTTCCAATGATCCTATTTTTGAAGAAATGCTGAATAGATCATCCACATCTGTGATGATCATGGCAAGCAAAGGAGGGGCTGGCAGCACCAGGCAGTGATTTTCTGTAATGGAAGTAAGTTGGATGCTTACAGTTCCAAACTGATTATATTATACATCCTTTCTACAAAAAACTCATTTACATAACTGAATCATGAAGCATCTTTGTGCTAAAGAGAGCTAATGTAAAATGCCAACAGAGCTTAGCTTTTGCCTAGTTAGCTTGCTTTTTCTTTCTCTCTCCTTTTTTGAACATCTGGAATTAGCTGTGAATAAGAGTGACATTTCTCAGAACACTCTTGGGAGGTGCAGTACTGGGAATACCACTCCTCCTTCCCCTACTTTCCCTTTTTTGCTTGTCAATGATTTTTTCCTCTTCATAAGCTCCTTTTCCACCCTTGCTGTCTCAAAACACCCCTCAAACAAAAAAAGGCTTTGTATTCTTCCCCTTGCTAGGCAAGCGAATATCTTGCTTGGTTAATCATTTATCTGCAGACTTCCTCTCACAACACCTTTTTGGTTATTTATCCCCTCATAGAACTTCTACGAGATTTTATGTATCTTTCCAAGCATGAAATAAGTACATGCATTTCTAGGAAATATATTTAACAGACCAGTGGGATAGATGTTCTCACTGGGGTGAGCATTTCTATTCCATTTTTTACTCACTATTTGAATGGTACCAGTGACATATGGCTTTCCTTGCCACTTTGATCTTCTTCTGTTGCTGTTCTTTTTTAATGGCAGTAATATATGAATTTTTAAACTTACTGAAAATAGTCTCATAATAGTAATTTCACTCAAAATCCTAATCCCCTTGAATATATGGTTCCATTCCCTAGTGCTAATAGAACAGTACTTGAAGAATTTAGGGAGACTCAGCACTTCTGCAAAATGCTTTTGTGATAAATGGGTCAAATACTCCCCTCTCTCCTGCGTAAGAAGATACATCTGGGAATTTTTTTCTCAAAACACATTCAAAACTTTTAAAGATGTTTTGAAATGGACTATGTTAGGATTTTTCAAACCACTTACATAAAAAACCCAAAAACAAATAGGATAGAATACATTAAGGATGTCTCCTCCAGTACAAGAAAAGTAATGATGAAGCTTTCAACTTAATATAATAATTTGAATTTTGTCAGCTGCAAATTTCAAATTTTCTTTCTGGAAAATAAGGATCTAGTCTTCAAACAGCAAAACCAGTAGAAAATGGGTTTCTCATCAGAGAAGAATTTAAAACTTAGTCTGAAACAAGTATTTACTTCCCATAAAGACATCTCTATTTGTGCTCCTGAGTGCCAAAAGAAACTAAGTTACTGAAGAACAGTTGTCTTGACACCTCCGTATGTGGTGCATGTGCTCAAACATAACGGTAATCTGTGTTAATTTAGCCTGTGTTGTTTATAACTTATAAGAGACTGACAGTCAAATGCTGTTTGAAGAAGTAGTAACTTACTTATGTCCCTCACAAGTAAAAAGCTGTGGCTTGACAACCTTTTTTTGAGGTGTGGGAGGGATGGGTTTCAACTCATCACCTGCATGAATTCAGTGTTTTTTTTACTACGGGCAGTTAAATTTCTGTGGCATACAGGGACAAATGTGAAACATAACTGGGTCAAGAAAGCTGCCTGTTGTCCTTATACTGCTCAAACAAGTTTCCACTCAGTAATCAAAGTCCAGAATCCTGGAATGTATTTTTTTTTCCCAAAATTTAAGCATACATTTTAATATTAGCTTAAGCCCTGCTGCTGTCACTGGGTCAAGAGCATGTCACCAGATGCTTTCCTGAATGACAGTTTTATCTCAGGTGACTTTGTCATCATAAACGCTTTTTCTAACATGGGGTAAATCTACTGTTGAAAGTTTTCTTGGTCCTTACTGGGCCCAAAGTACTAAGCAACACAAAGGAAATAACTGGTATATATCATTAAATGGATCTGGAAACTGTAATAAAATTTTCAGTACCTGACAGTTCATCAAGTCCAGCTATTAACCCAGCACTGCCAAGGCCATCACTAAACCATGTCTTCAGGTGTCAAATCTACATGTCTTTTAAATGCCCCCAGGGTGATGACTACAACACTTTCCTGCACAGCCTGTTCCAATCCTGGACAGCCCTTTCAGAGACGAAATTTTTCCCAATATGCAATCTAACCTCCACTGGTGTAATTTGAGGCCATTTCCTCTTGTCCTGTCTCTTATTACTTGTGAGAAAGGATCCACTCCCACCTCACTACAACCATCTTTCAGGTAGTTGTAGAGAGCAATAAGATCTCCCCGAGCCTCCTTTTCTCCAGGCTAAACACTCCCAGCTCTCTCAGTCACTCCTCATCAGTCTTGTTCTCCAGACCCTTCCCCAGCTCCATTATCCTTCTCTGGACACTCTCCAGCACCTCAATATCTTTTTTGTAGTGAGGGACTCAAAACTGAACGCAGGAGGTGTGGCCTCACCAATGCCAGGTTCAGGGGAATGATCCCTTCCGTAGAACTGCTGGGAACCAGGGATTATATCCCACCAGGGGCTCAGTTAATGGTTTTTTGACTTTCAATGAGCCTTACAGATGTTTAGCCAGACCTTAAGTTGTGTAGGCAGAAATTAACATAGTTGTGCCATTTCACACCTCTCGATTATCCAGCCCACGGCATCAGTGCTGCTTTTAAAATGCATGTTTTTAAGTAAAGGCCTTTTTTTTCTCATTCACAAGACTTCCTCTGGCCACTGCCAGGCACCTTAGTCTGCCCTCCTTTAATTTTCTACAGCAGCACACCGATTTTGCTTGGGGCACTACAAAATTCAGAAAGCAAAAGATGCAGCTCTGCACAAAGCCAACTCACACGTGTCACACACTTTGTTCTCTCTATTGACTTCATTTCTCCCAGGGCTTGCTGTGATGGCCAGGGCACATGCTGAACCAGGGCTGGCTGGGCTGTGCTAGCAAGGCTATTGTTAATTATTGTGCAAGTGTTTCTAGATTCCCTGTGCTCCTGGCTCCTGTCGATACTGTGAGGCATATCCAAATATAGATAAATTGATTTCAGCCTTAAACCACAAGACAGAGATTACTGTGAGCTTTGCATAAAAAGCACAAAATTGTTATTTCTTTTACTTATCTTCTCTTCATTCTTCTATTCTGCTCAGTCTTCCCTTAATTTCACTGTTCCTAACACATTCCTCCTTTTAATTCACTTCTGGGGCATTCTGGCTATTAATTTTGAGTTAATTCAATGCAACAGTTTGAATTTGATTACCTGAGAGGCTATTACCTATGCATGTCTCCATGGCAAAGAGCAGAAAAGTAGTACAGAATTGCTTTGGGTAAACTTGGACTCTTTCTTGAAACTTTTACTCACTATTAGTACAACATGTAGATGACCTTTTTAAAAAAAAAAAAAAAAAAACAATTTTATATATGCATGCATATGTATGTGTATTCATTTGTATAAGTGCACTCACAAACTTGTAGGCTTTCCACAATGACAAAATCAATTCTCTTGGTGTTTCCAGTGGGGATCAAACCAGAACTGCCAGGCAACTTCAAGCTGATTGGTGAGATTTCAGACCAGATTTATACATTTTTGATATTTATTTAATTATATTAAAAGCACTACCTGTCATTGAAGCTATAGGGTGTCACAAAGGTTTCCAATCTACTGCAGTTCCAGACTTCTCAACCAGCTGGGAAGGTACATGTGAAGTGCAATATTTGTTCTAAAGACATCAAGCTTTATTTTCTGCAGAGATTAAGTCCTGATATATCTAATGCCTGACTGGATTTCAGAAGAAGCATACTTCTGAAGCAGAAAAGAGTGTTAAAGTAAATGTATTTTCAGAAAGACAGAAAAACTGAGTGAGAGTTGCATTCTGCATATTTCCTCAAGGGAGAAGGGACAAGTTAAAAATAAACCTGCTTAAAGGTCAGAAATACAAACATCTATGTAAAGTCTAACTTTAAGAGCTTTTAAGAGTGTTAAGTCCTCACTTGCACAGCATTGACTTCAAGTATTGCATTAATCAATTTTTCAAGTTCACCACCAGATCTCAAGGTAACTCAGTCCTGCCAGGCAACGTGCTCCAACTTTCTGTTTCGGATCTTTCTCAGTGAGCAACATTGATTGTGCTTTACTTGGAAAGTAGCTCAATGAAAAGGAGATGTCTTGGGCCTCAGTGGCCCAGGCTGTGGGATGAACCCAGCCTGCAGTGATTTCTGATATAGCCCTGTGATGCTCTCAGGGATGAGGGTGAGCATGAAATGTGCACAAACCCAGCAACTGGCACCTCTTCCAATGCATGTACTCAGGCAGCTGCCAGAACTGCCCCTCTCCCCAGGCTGTGCACACAGCCCATACCAGCAGCTGGTGATAGTTTGGACCAGCCAGGGCAGACAGTCAAGCAGACTTGCACTCACACTGCAAGCCAGGATTCACAATCACATTGTCAGATTTATGGCCTCTTTGATGCGATGCTCTCCTCTTCCTTATTGCCCTGCTGTCATCCAGCACACAGAAATCACAGTTAATGCAGTGGGAAACTGCTCCTTCACAGATCCTGATGTCTGAATAAGCTCTTTGCAACTCTTTGGCTTGGCTGAGCTCTGTCTCTTCTTGTACCACAACTACTGTTTCAGCTTTCTTTCTGACAGACTTAAATTTCAAAGCATTTTCTTCCTGCTTCCTTGCTTACCTAATTGTTTCATGTTACAAATGAAAATTATTCTGATAAATGTCAGTATACAGCAACTTTCTTAATACCTCTGCCCAATATTTATGTGCTTGTCATCTCTCCATGAGATGTCTTTCACTTTTACCAACATTTGATTGTGTTTTTTATACATATATTCATCTCATGAGTGCTCAGACCTTCGACTTCAATGAGACTTTACTTGGAATTAGTGGGGATAATGCCACTTATCTCTTTTGAAAATTACTTTAATCTGGGACAGGAGAAGTCTTTTTCAAAGCTCAATATTTCTCTCTTTTTTTCTTTTTTTTTTTTTTTTTTTTTCCAACTACTATGAATGAAGCTTTGCAGGATGGGCTCTCCTATGTGACAATGTCAAGGATAAAATGATCCTGTTAAATAAAACCGCATGAAAAGTTATTTCAAAATGAGGGGTTATGTGACACATCACAAAGATGTTACAAAGCACAAACAAAACTTGCCTAAAAACATACACAATTCCAGAAGATTAAAATAACTTTGTCTGACTTTGATTTTCTCCTATATAATACCCAGGACAGTAAAAACAACAAAGATGGTTAACAAAGCTACTGGAGACCCTATCTTCCACCAGAGATAATGAATCACAGCAGGGAATCAGAAGTAAGACCTTTAAAAACTATGGCATTTGCTTTCCTAATAAAAGAGGATACTTTCAAGTCAAATTTTGTGTGTATATGTGTCTTTTGATTTGGTTTGCTTTTTAACTCTGATGCTACCCAACAATGTACAACTCAATGCTTGATTTGCTTTTCTTATTTATATTTTTCTTGTTTATATATTTGGCTGCAATTTTTACTCTCTTGAACTATTTTTATTTCCTATTTACACAATGGATATAAATGGCAAATCCTGTGCATGACAAGAGGCACTAAAACTGAACTTTCAAAGTCAGTGTAATTCCACTAATAACTTCTCTAGCAAACAGTATAAAACACTCACACAGCATACACACAATGGTAGACTTGTAGTCATCATCTTCCAAATGTGTTTGTTAACAGCTAGATTCCGGGCAAGCAACCCAATACATACACCTGAGTATACTCTGGCTCAAGAACTACCAATGTCCCTCAAAAATATTATCCTATTTCACCTGAGAGGTTGTTCTTTATTTGTTTGTGGTTTTTTGTTTGGTTTGGTTTAGTTTAGTTTGGTTTGGTTTGGGTTTTTTAATTTAATTTCCCATAATAGCTTAAAACCACCATATTCACATAGGTGCTTATTTGGAAGCTTGCCAAATTTGGAGGCAGAATGCAGAGTATGGGTAAGATCAATATGTAGTTTTTCTAGGAGAGCAGAGTTTCATTGCTGTAACTGATGGCATCACTGTGTTTGAGCCTCTCGTGGATAAAAATCACACTGTAGCCTGGTAAACAATTTTAGATTATATTCTACTGTAAAGTCTGCCAGGGAATTCATTCCACAAGCAATCCACTGATGCTCAAAGAAAGCAGGTATGATCATATAAATACATATACAAAAGGCTTACTGAAACTAGATAGGATTATTTCTATGCAGGCCATGAGATTAATTCCAAAGATAACAGCTTTTTTTTTTGAGAGAGGAGGGTGGCTGCTTAGTGGGTTTTGCAATAACTACATAAAAGCTGAAGGTATTATCCCAGATTTAAGCACATGAGAACAGGTACAGAATCTCTGAAATTCACTTCAGCTTTATCTGAGACCTAGATAACAAGATATATTTAAGGAACTTCAGATTAATTTTGTCCTAACATAAAAGAATTTCATGCCTATAAATAAGAATGGTGTGCTTATATGACTTTCATAGCAATTAATGGGGCTTAAAGAAGTAACTCAGTTTTAAGAATTGTCAGGACTGAGAATTATCAGCCATCTTTCATTTCAAATCACATGGGATTTTTTTTATAACACTGCCTGATATCACAAGACCGTTTTGCATTTAGTATTTAGAGACAGGTCTCCCGCCATGAAGAGATGTGAAAAAGCACATGGATAGGAACAGCGTGCATATATATATTTATATATATAATCACATATATAAATATATCCACCTATGTTTACACACACACTCACTAACTCATACACTTATTAGAAATAATGTATGCAAGTGCTTATGACAAATAAAAACTTTAGTAATGGGCAAATTTCTACCAGAAAAATAGAAATTACTTCCATTTCTTTTGGTAATATGCATCTCAAGAAAGACAGAGAGAATTATTAACAGTAATGGCATGAATTGTGGGGCAGGTACCAAAAGATATTTTATTATTATTTCCTGGTAAAACAGCACAGAGAATTCCAGTTTGGCAGCAAAACTGAGAACAAAATATTAAGTCACTGTTTAATAACTGACAGCCTTCCTGTCTAAGGAAGACTACAGAATAATAATAATAACCTGAAGACAGACTCTATTTCTTAGAAATTATTGTTGTGCTGGTTTAATTTATAATAAATCATAGAACTGAAACTCCTTGGAATTCATCCCTCTGCAGCTGAAAATGCCAGCTTTTTTACAAAACAAACTAGCAGGTAGATTTGGAATTAAAAAAAAAAAAAAAAAAAAAAGTGCTGAATTTGAAGTACTAGATCGTAAAAAAGCATTTTTTAATATTCTGTAAAATTGTTTTGATTTATTTGTCCTATTTTGCAGCAATTTTCTTCAACTGAACTTAATAAAACATCTAATACAAGGTTTGTGGGGGGCTGTCCTCTGCCTGTCAGGCACTGTGCCAGTTCATGATGTAAAAGAATACCTTCACTAAGATGCTTTCAGTTCCAGCTGGAATCTCTGAAAAGAGCTGGCTTCCATAGCTCACAGCTATTCTGTGGCTTCTGTAATTGCCTTATTTAAACCCCTTGGGAAAGTTTAACCCAAACTTTTAGCAAAGAGGGATAAAGAAGGTACAACAGGTTAGGAATTAAGGCATATAAGCACCTGATTAGGAGATTCTCTTAAATGGAGGAAGGACACTTAACTGTATGGCACTGTGATATTCTTCTACCTTATGGAGATTGAAGATGCTGTATCCAAAAGCAATTCTCTTTCTCTCTCTAAAACTCTTATTTTTAGATGATCCATCACAGCTTTATCTACTATTCTTCTTCTTTGGAGTAATAGAGCAATTTTGAAGCAAATTGCCTGGTTTGAATGAACCACATCCAGAAGTTCCACTTTAAGAGTCCACAAAAAGCAGTCTACTCCCAGGGAGACAGGAGGGTCCAAAACAGAACCTGGTCCTTTGGACAATATCAAACAGCTTCTTCAGTGGGTGCCTTCAGTCCCAGAGGATAAAACTAAATCTAGTCTGAAGCAAAAGCCTCAAACTGCAAGCAGTGAACATGAAGGTAGCTTGGCAGGGGCTACACCAACCTACTGATTTGCTCCTGTTGCACCAAAGGACTTCATAACAGAGACACAAACACTGAAGAGGGATATTGTCCCTTGAGTGAAGTCTCACTGGTGTCCTGACTAAATTCTGACCTCATCAACCAAGTTCATCTGAAACCAGCACCTACAAAGGTAATGATTCTATATGCCATTTGACATATGTACAGTATTAAGTAAGCAGAATCTTTGAACAAATGACTTAAAACTACCTATGTGTTTCGTCAACCTGAAGCCAAGTAAAACTGGTAAGCCCTTTTGAAAATCTAGCTGTTTCCTTTGGTTGAGGAGCTGAATTTTTGAAAAAACCTGGCTTCCATTAACTTGACTGTTCTCATCAGGCTAGTGTCCTTCAAGTCCAGAGTTTGGTGCATAACTGCAAAACCATTTCTTTTGTCACTGAACAGGTTCCTTTTCATTACAAGTAACTTCCCTACTACAAGTTACTGTGGCAGAGGCATTCCCTAAGCAGAATATTTCCTTGTGGGGACTGTGCTGGTTGAATCTCATGTTAGTTGTTTAAAATTACCTAGAAAATGAAACAAGTCAGATTTCTGCTTTCCAGGATAAAATGTGAGGGAGTAAAAAGGGCAAAATGCAAGGCAATATATCTTACCTAATACCTTTTGGTGGTTATATTTCCTTAAACAATACATTGTATTATGCTAATACCTTATCAGATATAATTAATTGTTTATGAAACAATTTCTTCTTAATATTTTTTTAATACTAACCAGAGTGTTTTTGTGGCATTTGTGATATCATTAATTGAGGACAGAATTTACTGAAACGAAATAACCATTCATAGATAATTTTGTGCTATTTTATTATGTTTTGTTATGTCTTAGCTGTTGTCTCTTAAAAAGAATAGAAGTGACTTCGAGTAGTCAAAGGACAATTAAATAAATTATATCAGTGGTTATTTCATCTTCTGGATTCCAAGTGCTTTATATTCAGGAGCTGCTTTACCACTGAAGTGGAGGGAGCGAGTTGCACAACACTGAGGAGCCAGAGACAGGGGTAAGGGATGCTGAGTAGTTGTCACACGCCTGTCAAAGAGGTCTCAGTTAGGAGACTCCAAGATACTTAATCCAAAACCCCTTAGGCCCATCCTGTATTTAAAAGATCTGTAAAAGCACATGCATGTATAGTATTTTTCACTATACCCAGGAAATCAGAAAATTCTGCATGTTTTTAATGTAAGGCATTTTCTGTGAATAGGCTTTCAGCTGTGTAACTTTGTAGCTAAATTCTCTGCTTTTTATTGCAGAGGTGGAGAGTTCAAAGCCCAAGGGGTTTTAGTTTATTAGCAATACCTCATATTATTCATGCAATTTCAAATGGATATCTATATTTTCAACACGCAATTAGTTTTGGCATCCAAGGGTACTCACCACATTTAACAAAAATATTTAATCTTTCTTTTATTTAAGCATGTATTTATTGTAGTTATAAGTTCATGAAGTTTGAAGAAAAAATACATTGCTGCTTCATATCAGGCACATATGTGAACAACAATCACAGAGATCAGCCAAAGCTGGCTGGGCACACAAAAACAAGTACCTAACAGATCTTTTGTATTGCCAAGAAGGAAACAGAAACTTTCTCAATTTGTGGGAAAAAACCTAACCCTCTTCCTGTAAAACCCTGTGCGTGTCTCACTTGTTAGAGAACTAATACAACCCCCCCCAGTGACATTGATAAAAAACTTCAAATGGCATTCAGAGGGCTTTAAATGAGGCCTTAAATCTCTTCAGTGTGAGCCACTGAAAGTCTCCCATCAATCAGTTTGTGACTGTGAGCTTGTTTATCCCTTCCTGTTGTGTTGCGAACTACCAGCTCTAATGCTATTGAGGAAACTAATTAGACAATCATTCTTTCTCCATCCAGCAGGACTGGAAACTGGGAGTGAACAGATCTGTGGCCAGAAGAGATGGACAGAGTTTGCCTGAAGGTGGTGTCTCCTGCTTGGTTTCTCCTGCAAAAGAGTAAGGTATTTTACTTTTTTTTAAGTCATTCTTTGCTACAACCCATTTGTTGCAAGAGAGGGGGCAAAGGAGAAAATAGTTTCGTGGTTGAGAAACTTGAGCAACTGAGCTCTAAAAATCAGTCCAGATGATGAAGAAATTGAATGTGTTCCTGATCTGAGGTCAACTCAAGCCCAAAATCCAGGTTGGATACAGTGACCAAGGCAGTACTGCTCTGTTTTTGCCCTGTTTAACTTGCCATTCTCCTGCAGGAGTGGGAGAAGATTGTTCTTCATCACTCTCAGTAGATTTTAGGTCACTTTGTGCTGTGGAGCAGGTGTCCAGCATCCTTAAGAACCCATCAGGAATTATAGAGTACTCACATCTGTTCTCACCTACGCCGGGCCTTCAAATCCCCAGAGTGACAAGAAGTAACCACAATCAAAGAGATGCAGAGATGCAGAGTGTCAGTTTATCTACATCCAAAGAGATGCAGAGTGTCAGTTTATCTACATCCAATACTGCCATGTATGCCATAGACACTTAGCAAGCTACTATTGCTTAAAAAACATGTTGATTCCATCCCTCCTTCAAAAGCACTGCAGAGAGATCATAAACCCCGCGGGTTCTGTGGGTTTTCAGATCTCCACCAGGTGAAATCCATAGAGGAACTCTCCCAGAAGAGAGAGCCTTACATCACAGAGCATGGTATCCTCAAAGTGGCGTCTGAAGGTGTTTGTTCTTGAATTGAGGCATGGCAGAGAGAATAGATAAATAAGATAGGATATGGGTCTTATCATTTTCATGTCATTTTCATTCTTCAGTTCTGCTACAATTAAGAGCTCCTCCAAATCTGTCTCTTGCAAGGCATATTCAAAGTTCTAGCAACTTCACAAGCACAGTGAAGGACTCGTTTTACCAGGAAAATACCCAATTTCCTTCTGCACAGCTTGGTGTATGGGGACTCCACCCCTGAGTAGTGAAAGGCAGCACACCTCACTGCTCTGTGTCTTGGCTTTCCCACTCTCTGCACATGGTAAGATGAGGAGAGCAAAACTTACTCCCTTTACATGTCACTTTGAGTAATAAATGCTTTAAAATAATCAGGATTTGCCAAGGGTGTTCATAGTCACCCCCTCCATCTCAGTGTTACAGCCAAAGCTGTAAAATACCAAAGTAAGCTGAGGAAGATAATTAATAAAAAGTTACTATTAATCTATTTTTAAGCCTAAATGGGAGCTGATATCTTTAGTCTCAGTGGTGTCCTCTGTTATTCCTTATGCCAGTGATGTCTCTTGTAACCTGTGTCTATAGAAGCAAATACCTTTAACCTGTAAGTAATGCCTGTAATGACATGGGCTGTCTTGAAAGCAGAGAGAGATTTAGGAAATTCATGATTTGTCAACCAACAATCAGTTTGCTGGATAACCATAGTGCTTGAAAGTCCACTTAAAAAAAAGAACGTATGTTTTACCTAAAATGTAAGCTTTCTATGGTCCAGTACTCTTCAGATGTTATGCGCAATAGTAAAAGAGACATAGGAAACCAAATCTGGGGTTGTATTATGATTGTTTGCTCCTTCCTATGTTGTTTGAGTACAAAGTAAAAGTAAAAAAGTAAATTTACAGTCAAAGTAAATTTAACAAGGGGGTAAAGACCTCACAGATATTCAGTTTCAAAGTTGATTTACAAAGAGGGTAAAGACCTGAGAGATATTTAGTTTCTGTAGGTTTCATGAAGAAAATAATTAATTAAATAGTTATCTCGGCACAAATTAGGCAATAATGAATCTACATCATGATTTGGATGCACCAGTCTTAGGATAAACTTCAAATCATAGAATCACAGGACAAACATGAGACAAGCAATATCACTTTATCCTCCCCAGATAACCCCATCCTTCCTTTAAGCTTGGAGAGTGCATTTCAGATAACTGTCAGCTGAGAGCCCTCTTAAAAATGATAGATGTGACCTTGAGTGAATCCCTTAACTTCTTCTTTTCCATTTTAAAAACTGATATTATAATAAAAATAACAATAAGAATAATAATAGTAGCTGTCTAACATGTACTTCACAGAGGCAGGTAGCTTAGTTAATGTCTATGAAGTCTTTCAAGATGAGCTTTCTGATGATAAAAGCACTATGCAAGTGCAAAGTATTGTTATTTTTTAGTATAGCTTACAGTTATATAATTGATGAAATGTTCCAAACCTAATCCCCACGTATACTCACTTCTGCACTACAAACCCTGATTATCTTCATGCACAAACAGCTGATACTTGACTTGTCCTGATGACATTAACTGCATCAGTGGTCTCTTTTTGTTAGTTCTGTGTTCCAGTTGATCACCTATTCCTTCATTATCTTTTTTGCTTCAAATTCAAATTATTTGTTCCAGTCACCAATGAATGCCAGCAAAAGCTGGTTTGATATTAAACCACATTTTTAGGTGGTAGCTAATGAAGTGTCCTTCTTTAATGATTAGAGTTACTTGAGCTCTAAAAATCATTTAAGCTTTCCTGAAATCTAGGGGATTATGCCAGCACAAAGCAGAGGAGAGTCTAGGTAACTTCTCTTTTACCACAGTGTCTGCATGGGAAAGAGAGACAATGGCCCTACTTTAGCTGGGGAAGAGAGGATAGATGCAAGTAAGTCCCTGCAAATTCCTGAAACCTGAGCAATGGAGAAGAACGAGTTAAGGAGCAGGTCACAGTGGAGTCCTGGTCCTTTAGGTGATTTCTTCCCATATATTTGCCAGACCCCAGAATCTGACAACAAACACCTTAGGACTGGTGGACCATTGCCCTTTATATTCCTTTCTGCCCTATGGGCAAAGAACATTTTTAAATTGTTATTACATGCCTGGGAATTTAATTTGTCAAACCACCTACAGATTTATTTCATATTTAGCACACTCCACAGAAATTTTTTGGAGGATAGTAGCAGGCATCTCTCAGGCCCTGACCCACAAACACCTGGTGTCCTGTATCTTTATTCCCTCCATGAACCAGAATTACCAGATTTCACCTCTGTTGGGAAGATACCAGGAATTGTAGGGCAGGTGATGTCAAAGGCTTGACATTCCTTCATGGGTTTAGGAAAGGTCTCTGTTAGGAAGAAAAGCTGTGGATTGATGAAGTGCACCAAAACCTGGACTTACACCAGTTAAGCTAAGTCCAGAGCCGATCCTTGTCCTCTGCAGGAATGCACCAGTCTGCTTGGAAATAGTGTGTAAATCTCTAATACAGAGCTCATAGATCAGCCATGCAAACACCTTGGCTGTGGATACTTAAGCAGGGATTTTTGAAGGGAAACAAAGATATGGAGAAAGATAGAAAATTACAGACTAATCAAGATTGTGAGGGAAAGCAAACTTGAATGCAGAGGGTGGTAGAATAAAAGCTCTTCTTGACCTTTTATCCAGTTTGCTTTGACACTGAAGAGCTTTCAAAGAGATTTATCTTAAGACAGTAGCAAACACAAATCTGTGAGGAAACTCCCGAGTGGCAAACTGAGTTCCTGACCTATGTCTCGTATGTTTGCTGGTTTATGGATTTCAATTGCTCTGTGTGAGCCTAGTGCCATACAAGAATGTCACAGAAATTACAGAGCAGAGCATTTTAATAGGAGACACTGCCAGGCATGCTGATGCTGGCTGAATAATTCCTTCCAGCAGAAGGGAAGAGGGGAAACTGCTATCACAATGCCAAATCCCTTCAATGCCAGCACATCTGTAAGAGAAGTCAGATTTTACTTTAAAATGAGACATACTCTGTTCTTCCTAAGTGCCTGTGGCCACCAGCAGCAGATAAAGCCATACACAACACTGCAATCCTCTGTCTTCTTAGCACTTATGGAGCAGCAAATTAAAGAGAGTGTGGCAAAAGCCTCTGGGTGTCCTGTTCATTTAGAGATTCTGAGAGTCCAAGTGTTGACAGCACCCCTCCTGTGAGTGAGGGTAAGTTTCTTTAGGGGAACAAGAATTTATGAGTAATCTTTCCCCTACCACTTCTCTGTGTGTGAGGAAAAAATTAACTTCTCACCAAAAATACTCAAAACAAAGAAGTTTTGAAGACTTAGGAATGACAATGTTACAGATTTTTACAGTCAAATATAGGCAATCACAGGGTTTTAATTTGTTTCTTTTTTCTTCCCCCCCTTCAAAAACCTTTATGTCTGTTTAATTTGTCTTGCATTTTACTTCGGATTTTGTCTCACCAATTTACAATTTTCCTGGTGCTCTGTGTTCTTAATATTTTGGAGGCTCCTGGGAACTTTATTTGTGCTGTCCAAATGTTGAATGAAAGGGAGTGAGCAAGGAAAAGATGGTTCTTTGTGATCTCCAATGGTAAACTGACCTCACACCCTCAAACCTGACTGAAGAAAACCAAAAGTCAGTATTTACAGACTGTCATCCTCAGCATTAACAGTATGAAAAGGGGACAGGGGCTTGCTAGTGTGGGATTAATGAACTTGTTTTCATGGCAGCCATTTTTCAAATCTATCTAAATACAACCCTTGTTAAGAAGAACTTTATTAACAAAGGTCAATCTTAAGATCAGGGAAAGTACCAAAAGCTAATGGCTTACAAAGCAATTTTAACTGCAAAGATACTTTTCCCACTTTCTTTATGCTCTTGCCCTTTTCATAACACTGATCCCCTGACACTCTCACAGATATTCAATTATTTCAATGTAAAAGAGATGCAGAAAAGGCTACATAAAAATGGGTGGTACATATCTGCTAGGCAGAAAACTGAGAGCTTGAAGAATGCATGATAAATCTTTCTCTATTCTATATGCCCTTTCAGATAAGATGATTTAAACTGAGTGGCATTTCATGTCCCTTTCTTCCACAAATGCTAGGAAATTAAATATAATCTTAATTTTACAATCATGTCTATGTATGTCCCTTCCCTCTTTTTTATTTTCTTATATTGCTCTTCCTCAGCAGAGTTGGTAAATATTTGCATTCTCTACATCCTCTGCTGCTTTTCAAAGTCAATTCCACTTCATTGTTCCCAAATTACACTGCGTAGAGGAATGCCATATAAATCATGGGCTTCCAGTACTTAAGCACAAAATTGAAAGTTAAAATTCAGAACAAGGATGCAGCAAAGAATAGAGATTTGGACTATATATCTCTTACTCTGGGTGAGCTATCCCTCCCTTGGCTTTCCCTGCAGAAGAGGACATGTTCCCTTCTGGAAGGATGGGGGCAGAGCCAACGTTGTATGCTGGAGTAGCTGAGGCCTTGAAAGCTGGGCAGCTGCAGGGAAGTATTGAGGTTAATGGCCAAAAGCAAACTTCTGTGCTGCTCCTGGAGAAAGGAAAAGCTTTTGAAAGTCTGACCTGGTGGCTCAGATCTAGGGTGGCTCCTCTAGGACAGGGCAGATAGCCTCCCAGTGGCACATGTTCTTGCACAGGTTCATTTGGTACCTTCTGCCAGTGCTGGGTAGTCAGCTGCAGACAGAGAAAAAAAATAGATTTTTACATGCCGTAGCTGATAGAGAGAGAATCCTCTCTTAGGTTTTCATGTTCCACTCTCATTAGGAATTTTCCCTTTCTACATTATTTATATAGGGAACTCCCCTTGGCATCAAAAGTGCTGCTGTGATAGTAGCTCCAGTGAGAGCAATTCTATAGCAGTTGTGGAAGAAGCAGCTGGGCCTTGGATGTGTACTAGTCATTAATTGTAATTGTATAATGAATATGGGAGCTCTTGTGCTGCTGCAGGATACTGTGCCAGGCTTTTTTCTCTCTGACAATCCAGCTGTGGAGCTCTTCCCTTCATAACCAAGTCTGTGGGATGATTTTTGCCCCTTAGGAAAATAATTATCAGTCCTGATTCAGATTTTGGTTATTTTTCTTTTCCTTTTCTTTCTATTTGTAGTAAAGTACGTGGATAGTTCCTGTTATTTTTGCAGAGAAGTATCTTGCAGTCTTAATTGTTGTGGTCATCACAGTATTCTTGTGAGTTCTGAGGCAAAGCTGTAGAATCCTAGAAGACAGGTGATGGTTATGTCATGTGAGGGGGGAAGACTGTCTGAGTTAAGTAACATGACATGTCAATGGACCTCTTTGTTCCCCTTCTTCCATCCTGTATCCCTTTTCTCTTGATTTCTGCCGTGGTCAAGTCACCTGAGATCATAGGAACGTGTCCCTAATCCATAATCAGAGAAACACCTGCTTTGTCTTACTTCAAAAGTCTGCCTGCAGAGGTCAGCAGGTCTCCTTCTGAATGTGACACGTAGGAGGAAGGAGCCAGTGAGACAGATAGTCTGCAATATCCAGGACTTGCACAACAGCACGGGGAGATAGGACCAGTGCAGGGCCTTCCCCATAGCAGTGTGTCTGCTTGCTAATGTCACAGAGGAAATCCATTGCAAAGAAGAGATTTGAACTTACTTCTCCCAAGCCTCAGAGTTATTGCCAACTGCAAGAGGATAAGAACTGAAAATGCCCAGGGACCTCAGCACGATTTGTTTCCAGGTTGGCCCCCTCCATGTCCCAGCCTGTTAAGAAATATTGTAAGCTATTCACAGTGTTTTTGTTTGGTGCAGGCAGGAGAAAACACTGCAAGGAAACCCCTGCAGCCATTTTATCCTGTTCTCTGCAAGTTTCCTGCACGGGTTAACAGGTCTGTCAGAATTAGGAAATTTAGGTTCTTTGTCATTTTTCTCTCTGTGCCCCAAACAGAGCACACAGTTTTGCACACCATGCGGTGTCACTGCAGTGAGACCTCCATGGATGAACCAGAACTGAATGGAACTTAGTATCATGTGACCTGGTGGATTCTGACTCATTGACAGGTTTAGCTATGACTTGGAGGCACGTGAACACTTTCTGTGGGCCACTGAAATGTCTAAAGCAGGTCTTGATACGTGTTTTCTAGAGATGAGCAGACTGATGTCCAGATGAAGATAAAACCAGTAGTGCCAAGCAGAATTAACAGTGGCTGGGAAAAGAAAACCAGTCACACATTTCCAGCATCTAAAATGCAATTATAGGACAGTATGATTAGAAAAAAATAGTTGGAGCAACCTAGTGAATCAGAGAATTGACAATGCACCATCTTCATTTCATTTTTGCTTAATAGATAGAGACCTATTTTATTAGGCAAAAAAGCGTCCCTGTTTATAATGTTGGTTGCTTTTGTTCCCAACCTCAGAAAAAGAAAACATTTGGAAAAAATAAATAACCTGATGATGTCCTGATTCAATATTTGCACTGAGCAGGCTGGGCTGATGATCCTTTTAGCAGACAAAGAGGCAGACAAAATACGATGAATACCCAGAATGGCTGAAGCCCAAGGTATTTTGGACTCAGAGGCAGGAATAAGCTTTTAATTGGTGTTAAAAAATAAACTGGGCAAAGAAATAGAATAAATAATAAATACTTCTGGTGGCAGCACAGCAAGAGGCTGCTTTTTTGCTTGCAGAGAGCCAGTACATCGTGTTCTTCCCCCATGAGTTCCAAACAACCTTGTTTGGACTGAGAAATTTAAATCCATGTTTCTAAAACAAATCTATCTAAATATTTTGATATTAACAGCAACACCAGACAACCCAACCTGCCTGTACTTTCTACACAGTAGTGATGTGTTATTGTTACTACTGCTGTTAATTACAGCTGCTATCATTGCCAGTGACAGCAGAAGACAGTTCATGACTGTGAGGGACATGATCACTGCACCTCACCCTCTGCTGTAGCAGACCATCCCTGCTCCAAGCAGAAAATATTATCCCCCCGTTAAAGAGGATATATTAAGGGTACAAATAGTACCATAGAAATTTACAATTCTGCAGACTTTTTATAAAATAATGACAGTACATTCTCACTGGAAACTGGAGAAACACATTTCAGGATAACAACTAGTAGGCAATGTAGTTTGTATGCAAGTCTAAATGACAGTTTCAAAACTACTGTCTTTAGATTAAAAAAATAGAAAACACTTTTTTAAACTTGAACCAAAGCACTTGAACTGCTTTAACAACTGAGGGGAAAAAAAAAAAAAAAAAGGTCATTTAGTCCTTCCACCCAAGAAGCCAAGAGGTAAAACTAATCTAATCCTAACAGTCTTAAGGTCCCTTTAGAGTCTCAACTGTGTTCAGATGAAATGTCATTTGCTGACCAACTACAGTTTTAACACACAAAATGGTTGGAGGAGCAACAATGAGGTAATTCAGTTGGTATGGTGAGGGGGGGAGTAATGGAGAAAAAGTATCATTGCATACCCAGAAGTGTATTTATTTCTTAGTTTTCCTGAAAGCCCATTTTCTCTCCAGTTATAGAAGTTCATCTGCTCCTTAATAAAATCAGTAAATTAACAAGAATAATTCCATCTCCTTTATTAAAAAAGCTGTAAGGTATCTCATTTATTATAACTGTTGCAGGTATAAAACTTAAGAAAAATAATTTAATAGAGATGGTTGGAATCTTTAGAACAAAAAGCCTTTATCTTGAAAGACGTGCTGATTTTTCCAATTAAATATTTAGCAAAAAAGTTTTTTCAACTGATATTATTTTTCAAGCCTTATGCAAAGTTTTATACCATTAAAATTAAGATTCTTAAAATGATTACTGAAAGTGATTAGCAGGAGGAAAAATATCCATAATAATTAGACTCGATTTCTTAATAATATTCAGAGAGAAAATCTGAAGGTAAAGGTTATGAAAAAATCTTGATGGAATGAAAAATGGCCCTAAACTTTTCAAAAGAGAATAATTTTTCTTCCTGAAGAATTTTATGTGTGTATGTGTGAGAAGGCAAATGAACCTGGTTTTAATGGTTTCTTCAAGCTTTCTCTGGAAAATTCGTCTTGTGTTTTGAGCTAATGGTAATTCCAGTTTTCCCTTACATATAGACTGGCTATTCTGTAAGGAAAATCATTTTTCAGGATAACAGGATGAGGAGGAAGAAAAAAAGGAGCACTCGTGTGCATACTGGGAAGCATCTGGTTATCGGAAATGAACTAATGGATCCAAGGCATATCTGGGATGAAGATTCATCTCGCTTTCAGACATTTGAAAGTGAGCTGAGGTGGCCTAATTCTGTCTGTAGCCAATGGAGGGAGACGAGTTGTGGGCCAACAATTCACCCTGTCCTCAATTAGTGCCTGTGACAGATGGGATGTGCTTTCTTCAGGATATACCTGCACCCTTAGCTTGGCTGTAGGTGGAGCCTGGGTAAATATAATTTCAGATGAATCCTACTCTGTCTGCTTCTCTCTAGTCATTCCTATGAGCACACAGGAAGCTCTGCCTATTTCTAACAAGGAAAAGAGATTATCAGAACTGATTGAGCAATGAAACAAAAGGACATTGCTTTGATATATACAGCAAAAAAAAAATGTGGGTAAGGTTTTCTGGCCACAGTCACAAGCAAATGCATATGTTTTATTTAGATAGTAGCAGTATTTACTGACTCATTCAGGGAGTTACAAACTCATTCAGGGCACTTCTCAGCTGCTTTTGTAGCTGTTACCCTAAATTTATGACAACTAGATACACAATTTAGGGTTTTTTGTAACTTTTTCCAGCATATGCAGCCATTTAATTCTAAGGACTTTACCTCTTTGGTGTGATAATTGTTGAGAGGAACAAATAAATAAAGAAAATGCCTTTCTGCCATAAATGGAAAATTGCATTTAATCCTAAAATGCACTCTTTCATTAGTAAAAAGTTCTTACATTTGGAAAGAGAAGCTGTTCTTCACAGGATCACTTCAAATTGTTTAGATCCTTCCACCTGGCAGTATTATCCACACATGCCTTGTCTGCCCATTCAGTTCATCTCTTCCAGAGAAGATGAAGTTTGTTTGCAAAAGAGAAGCTATAATAAAGTTATGCTTCCCTTTAAACTGACAGTTTGCAACTCTGAAAGAGAACTGACATCAGCAGAAAAAGAATCGATCTCACTGCTTTTTATTTTAATTTTATGCAAATCTTCTTCCCTTCTCAAGTTTTTTGTGCCAGCATATCTGGACAGATCTGGCCTTTTGTTTTTACTAGCAGCTTGCCATACAACAGGGACAAAATCTCAGCTTAAAAAAGAACACCAGAACCATAGTCTGACTTTTTTGAGCCCCTCTTCACTGACCTATGTATAACTTTCCCTGTGTTATCTGGCTGAGTCTGCAGTGGCTGCTGCAGCGTAGCTGCTCGGGAGATACCAAGATGTGGTGGTGGAGTTATTGCAGCAAGAGTCCTGTCTGATGGGGTGTGAAGTCAGCGGATTTCCATCCTGCACGCATCTAGAAGTACTTTCCTCTACAAATGTGCTGAAAGAGCAGCAGTTCTTCTGCCATAAACCTCGGCCAGTTCTTTTTGATTCGCAAAGAGAAAGAAAATTCTAAGTGCCACTCAATATCATGGGCAAAAATACTCAGGGAAAGCCAGCAGTTTATAATCTGCAGTAGGTAAGTGCTCCCAGAACAATAATTATATTCATAAGGAAAATTGGTCACGGAATTAAGGAAGAACAGGCTGAAACTTCATATAAACATTTATACACACCTGCAAAGAGGAAAGTCTTCGCTTGTTGTGAGTGGTCCTGGGATTTGTAGCCACAGCTTTTAGGCAAAGCTAAACACTTTTAAAACATTAGCTGCTGAGTCTCTTCTACCCTCATCTGAAAAACATGTCAAAGAGCTTGATCAGAGACACCCAACTGCTTTTGGATTTTTGGATCATTTGTTTTTAACTGTGTCCAGCCTGTGTAGAAGAAAAGTACTACCTTAATTTTTGTCCACAGAGTCATTAATTTACATTTCACCTTCCTTGATAGCTTTCAAAAGATAACTCATCCAAGTTTCTCAAAAAACAGCATCGAATCTCTTTCCTGTGTAAGAAGTTGATCATATGACAATGTGTGTGTCACCTGTCTACAGTAACATCACAACCATGGGTACTGTAAATCTCTGACTGATCTCCTTGAGCATGAGAAAAGCTTCATACCCCTCTGCACTTTAGCATTTCTTCTCTATAAATTTTAACTCATTTTTTCAGTATATTCTTTATTTTCCTCTAATTTTCCTGCTGCTTGTGTGTTAACCAGGTTAACATTTTTGGTCTTAAATGCTTGTGGAATCATGAGTTGTACCAGAAAAACATATAGAGACACTGGGTCATGGGAAGATGTGGTGTGGGCATTTGCTCACTTCTGCTGAGAAGTGACTGCACAGCTGACAAGTCAGAGGACTGTTATGGGTTCAAGTCTATTTGTAAAAACAGGAGTTACAGAAATTAGAGGAAAAGAAAAAAAATATGGGTTTCTGAGCACATCTGAAAGTCAAATGTCTGGGATTACCTCCAGAGAAACTTTTTTCAATGAATGCTTCTGAAAAATCGAACAGATTTTCTAGGAATTTCAGATCCTCAAGGCCTGGCCATCTTGCTCTCTTGCTTAGACAATGGTCAAGCTGACTTTTATTTATGACTGACTGACTCCATTCATCACATCTGTGTGCCAGGATCATCTTATAGCTATGCAGAGATCATCAACCCAGAGGAGAGAGGGGTTGGTTGTTCCTCTCTTTTCACCTGCAGCTTCTGCCCTCTATCCCCAAAGTTTTCAGGGTTATATGCATGTGCATGTGCAATACACCCAATTTTCTGCCAGTGGATAACCTTACTGTTACTTTGGTAGCCCTGATGAAATTTACTGTGCCTTCAGAATAGCAGCTTTTTTTATTCTTTACTGGTCACTGAGATTTCAAAATAATAGATGTTTGGGCTTATTTTTGGCTAATTTTCCTAATTAAAAGATTATTACTAGATCAACACACCTCCACTTCTCCCACCCGCCAAAAAAGTAAGAAAAACACTTTAAACTTATGTATCTGGCAACTAAGTATCTCAGCCAAAACTGGCACAATTTAATAACCAGAGGTAGAGAAAGAGACAATAAACAACAGCCATGACTATTTCTAAATAATTTCTTTATTATTCTTTATTATTTCTCTGTTGCTCTAAAAACAATACCAATAAGCAGTTTGATGTTGATTGTATTGAAGTAGGCTAGAAACAGCTGTTTGCAGGGGCTGAACAAGGTTTGCAACTGGTATAAATCAGGGTAAAACTAGTGACTTTGGCAGGGTAAGGTGGGTCCTCTGAAGATTTGGGTTGCTGCTTTTCATGTCTGGGGGGTTTTCCATGCAATTTCCTTTTTTAAATGGCTTAAAAATGATTCAGGTTTTAGAGAGAGAAGGCAGCAACACTCAGCTGGTTTTATTAGACAGAATTTGGGCCAAGGCTATAACCTAGAATGGTTTGCTTCACTAAATTTGGGAGGAGTTAATTTTAAGGAGTTGCTACTGATGACAAGTTTTTTTTTAACAGCTGCCCAAGAAGTAAGGCTACTTCCCCTGTAAGCTATTTACCAAAATTTTAAGCTATTATTTTAATTAAATGAGAATAAATTTAGGGAATGATAATGTGTGTGAGAAAGATCTAATGTAAGAGAAGAAGGCCAAGTATGGATGTTCCTTGTCTTTCAGAACGCAGAAAGGCTTGCCAGATCACATGTTTTTTAACAGTAGAATAGTGGGGTTTATTTTCACAGAAGACATCTGCTTAAAACAAACAGCCACCCCTGCTCTCTTCATCAGTTTAAGATCATTTTTATTTTGGTATAAAAACCAGGAAACATTTCCAAAGCAGTAACTGATATCTGCTTATTTCTGTATACTTATCTGTTTTAGTCTCTGTAATACAATTAAAAAACACTTTAATGTGCAGCTACCACCATTTGTAATTACAGTAGGCTAAATATTTGCAGATTATAAAGAGGACCCTAAATGTCTAGGCCAGTTATGAGAATAGGAGTTCAAAATTTGACTTGTTTGTTTGCACTTTGTGAGGATTTCTTAGTTGGTTTGGTTTTGAGGGTCTTAAGGATGGGACTCTTAACCATACAGAACAGAAGAGCCTCTAAATGTTTTTACAAATCTTGATCACAAGAACCTACGTCAGATGGCAAATGTGTGCAACTTCAATTTAGAAGCCCTGTTTTTCTCTCCCTTCTACACACACTAGGCAGGGTAGGATAGGATCAAGCTCCCTCTTATTGGTAACCTCCTCCTAGGCAGAATATTCCTCCTATGTGTTCCCTAAACCTTCTCCTCTTCAGGATAATCCTGATTCCCATGTAACCAGTCATAATGCTGGTTGGTTTGGTTTTAAGTTGTTTGTTTGTTTGTGGTGGTTTGTTTTTTGTTTGGGTTTGTTCTTTGGGGTGGGTGGTGGAGAGGTGTCAGAGGGGTCAGTAGGAGTAGTTTCAAACTGAACAACCAACCTAAAATGTTCAGGAAACATAATCCCAATCTGTCCTTCAAATAATCTACTGCTTATATCTGTCTGAATATAAATATGTCAGTATATAATAAGAAGCAACAGAAAGCACGTGTTGTTAATTTTTTCCATCTCCATCTCCATCTCACCTTTTTACCTGATGATACCCTGTTCTTCTTTTTTTTTTTTTTTTTTTTAATTGTAAATTCTTCAGAAAATGAGTTTTCTCCTTTGACTCTACAGAAGCTAAGGATCTCATTTGTGGTGTTTAGGTGTGAGCATAACAGAGGTAACTATTGGAAACATCAACATTGTTTTATGTCATCTAAATCCTGCCAAGAACAAATAATGAGATTATTTCATTCTCTGCAACCATTTCTGGCCTCTGACATTGGATACAGCAAAAAGATGAGAGATTATTTAGGCTGAAAAAGAATATTTAATCCAATTGTAGTTGAAGAGAGGTTTTGAGGTAGATGGAATAACTGCATCATACAGTTATGTATTATAGTCCTCAAAGTAGTGCGAAGAGGAGGGCAGAGTTTGTTTGTGTACTTGGTTTTGCATTATAAAGTCGATGTTTGATAGGATACAAAAGTAGCAAAGATTCCTCAAAGACATCATAAGAGATAGGACTTAAAAGCAGTCAAGCAATATGGACAGGTCCTTGACGGCCACTGCCTTGCAGCCACGCACAGGGCTATTTCATGTGAACGTGACAAACAAAATGTAATACATAATCAGAATTTCTTCTAGAAATGTTGCACCTGGCAAAATCTTTTGACCCAAAGAACAAAAATATTCAAAATATTCGAAATCACCTAAAAGTTGTTTGTCTGGCATTTCCTGCTAATTAGCTACATGCCTTTGATAGGATAGGTGGAAAAGACAGGAAATTTCACCTGTTGGGTGCAAATTTATTCCTTCCTTCTATCAAAACCAAATAGATAAAAACTGAGATTTTTTTTTTTTTTTTTTGCGAGCTGTTGCTTCTAAAAAAGAATCAACTTTTAATTTTAGAAACATCGACAGATGGTGATTTCTAAATTGAAACCAGATACCAGCTGTGGTCCTGCTGTCTTCAACCTACACTTGACTCTGCCGTGGTCTGCAGCAGGTCCTTTGGTTAAAATGGAGCAGCTGACTGACTGGAGCTCTCTTCGAATGCTCCTCTGAGCAGAGCCTGCAGGGTGAAGGTTCACAGTGAAAACAAAAATAGTGGAGAGGTGATGACCACTTGGAAGACCAGCCTCAGTTAGTACAGCTACTCTGTCAAATAAATATACATAATACAAATATATTAAAATATAAATATTATAAAATGTACATAAATGTAAATAAACGTAAATAATATTTATGCCAAATAATGAGTTAAATGGCATGATTCAGTTCAGTGTTGCAGTACTGAATGCATGCAAGGAATGGTTATGGGGCATAAAAGTATTGTTAGAGGCCAAATTCTCTACAGAAATTACTGGAAGTATCTAATCAGTCCCCTCTGATCATAACTACATTTAGCACTGGCAGCACAATGGCAAAACTTTCAAATAAGAAGGAAACAAAAGCACTGAGCCTCACATCATCAACATCATCCGGTGGAAATCTTACAGACTCATTAGGCAGCAAATTAGCACTGTTTAGAAAAATTATGATGCAAATATGCAACATGATAATCAGCTACAGCTCATGAATTTGAATCCTCCATTTAGCTAATTGAGGAGATCTTTAGATTAGGCATATGTACGCCATCCTTCACTTTCTGCAGGGAAATACTTCACCTGCACTTCAGACTCACTGGAAAAGTCCCTCTGACAGTTTAATTGTTTCCTAGCTGAGGTCTGTGATCCCAGTGAGAGCAAAGCTACCTCAGTGATGCGTGCTCCTGTGGGCTGGTCAGCCTTTTGCGGGGGACTGTCACAAGGGCAGGATGGCTCTACCCTTGAAGCAAATCTAAGCCTCCAGCCCTTGGCAGGAGACAGGCTCCAGCTCAGTGAAGCACTTCAGCATTTCTACAATGAGGACAGTTCCCCTGGTTATCCCAGCAAGGAGTCAGGTCTCACAAAGTGCTGTAAACAAATGTGAGCTGCTTGATAGTGTGCAGTGGGATTTTTCTGACAGCTACTTACCAGAAAGCTAATGAGAAAACTAAAATTTGGGAAAGAACAGGAGGAGTGAGCTGCTTTCTGAGTTTTTATAGAAGGTGAGTATTGCCAGTGGAGCCCCAGAGGAACCTATGCTGAAGCCCATGTGGTATCCCATTTAGAGTTATCTGGCAAAGCAAGTATAGAAGAGGTGGTAAATTCCGATAACCTAAAACTAAGCGAGGTAATAAAAGTACTTTGTAGAGCAGCAGAACACCTCAGAGTGCTAAATGATATTGGGCAAAGAAATGGCAGAAAAAAATTTTGTACTTACAGATGTAGAGTAATACAGACAGAGAAAGCCTGCCCTAAATACTAAATACAAACTGATTGGCACCAAACTGTCTATAAGAAACCTCTGCTTGGGGTTGTAGCAGATAATTTTATGAAAATATCAGCACATCACTTAGCAATGGGAAAATAAAAGTAATTACTAGAAGAAAAATGGAAAACAAAACAGAAAACTCTGTTGCAAAAATTAATCCACAATACGCCCAAATCATGAAAAGTTAAAGCATTTCTAGTTGTAGCATCTTGATGAACCAATGCAGCAGAAGTAGAAAAGGTGGTGCATAGAGTAGTGATTAGAATGACCAAAGGCCATTCAACAATGAATGTTTTATGTCTGAAGGAGATTAAATAAACTAGGGTTTATCTACATGATGGAAAGAGGTAATTAAACTGGGCAGAATATGGGACTGTGAAATTATAGTGGCAAGGAGATGATAAATGTTGAACCATTATTCACTGTTTTCGATAACACAAATGAGAGGTCATCAGCTGAAATTGTCAGAAGGCAAGTTGAACCTAAATTGTAGGATTTTTCTTTCCCCACTTTTCAGTTAACAAAGTGTTATTAAACCCAGAGATACCACCTCTGGCGTAGAAGGGTTTTGAAGCACATATCATTGGGTTTGGGTCAGTAGGTAAAGAGGAAACATTATATGCTTGCCCTGCTATTAGGATTTTCCTCTAGTATCCATGCCTAGACATAGCTGGAGACGTTTTGTGGAACTAAATATTCTTAAAAATTAAGTACCAAAAACACTGCAATTATACACGTTTGCAGATGAACTAGAATCAGAACTCTTGTCCTTACTACAAAGGATCAAACTGAACTTTTCCATCCTGACATAACTGGCTCATGTGGTGGAGAATTCCTGGTGTTTTGCTTCAAGCACTTAAGACTTTATAGATAACTGCTATAGAAGTCCTAAAATCCTCATATGCTATAGAAACTTATTTCCTGATTTTTTTTCTTTTCTGAAAAGTAGTTAATCTGGAGTAAAGGTAAACATGACATACTGAAGGAGAAACTCTAACAAGGATACACTGAGTTTCAATTTGAATATTCTGGGATTTTGTGTTTCTGTGGTTTTTTGGTTGGTTGGTTGGTTTTTGGGGTTTTTTTGTTGTTGTTTTTGGTGGATTTTTAGTTTGGTTTGGTTTTGTTTTTTTTTAATTAATTCCTTAATTGACATCTGTGTGCAGCCTTAGTATTGCTCCTGTATGCCTCTTAGTCCACTTTTCTGGGACAAGCTTTACCAAATGGGGCTATGGAGAGACAAAGTCCCCTTGTGACACCTATCTTGTTGGGTGTTCTATGCTTTGTGCAGCAAAGCAGTAGTTCTCAGCCATTTCCTTTCCTTTTGAATTAGGAGATATCTTACATCTCTGAATCCTGAAAACTGGGGTCATTGCTGAGACATATAATTTAGCATCAAAAGCACAATAGGAATTCTTGAGAGCCCTGACAGCAACCCATGTGCAGGTGCACGACCAGAAAGAAAATACATATAATTAATGAACCAGGCTTCTATTTCTGGCATCTGTCATTAGTTATAAATAGAATAATAAAGGATTTGTGTTGGAAAACAACTTGAAAGGACATGTTATTTCATGTTCTAAGCTACTGTTTGTTTATATGGATATTGCTAAAACTGCTACTAGACATGAAGAACTACTAACAAATTCCACAAAAGCAGTATAACACTATTACGAAAGAGAAGATCATCTCACTACAATATAGCTTTACACTTAGCTTAAGGCCATGGTTCAGCTCTGCAAAAATACACTTATGGTTTCTTGATTTACAAATCTATTCCTTGTGTGCACTCAAAACTGTCTTTATTTTAGTGCCAAAAGTAATCACTCCTTTTAACACTGTGAATGCATCCCAGACTTGAGGAAAGGAGCTGAATTTTTCTCCTAACAAACCTGTCTTCAAGAAAATTTTTGACTAGTTTTGAGTGCAGAGTGTAGAGTCTGCCTTCAATCACAAACAGGCAGGATGTGATTATACAACTTTTTATGGCACACAGATTATTCCTGGTGATGGTGAACAAGTTAGACAAAAACCAGCTGGGCTTTTAAACCCCTGGTTGTTTGTAGAGCTGACAGTTAGAAAAATCTTTTTATTTTTCCCTCCAACTGTACAAGTTACTATGAGAGTTATTACGAGATAAAAAGAGTGAAACTTAGTTTGAGGTTTCTTTTCTTCTTCTAAAGAAGTACATTTGAAGACCAAAAAAAAAACAAAACAAAAAGTAAGAAAAATTTTCTAGTTAAATTCAATTCTCCAAGTCATTCTGATATCAAAAATCTGATTTTTTTTTTTTTTTTTTACCTGAGATGGTTATGTTTTGTCACCATATGGTCAGTGCCTAGAGATTGCTTTACTCACCAGCTAAACATGGGCACCTGTAGGATTTCTGTGACCTCAGAGGACCCAAGTGTCCTGAAAGTGCAGTGTCTGAAGTGAAGGGAAATATGACAGCAATCATAAACTTTCCTATTTGAGGTGAATGAATGGAGGCAAAATTTAAAATTCAGTGACTTTTTTTGCTATTCTTTTTTTTTTTTTTTCATTCCCCTTCCTCATCTGAAGTATAGCCTACAAAATACTTCCCCCTCCCATTTATATTCTTGGTATTAAGACACTGACCACTCTCGTTGTTGAGTGATCCCTAATAGGCACCTTTCCTATTCTGTTGCTAGGAGAATATTTTCCCCTCACCATATGGTTCTTGTTATGCTGTAATTTATTGTCACACAACTATCTGGTTGTTTAAAAAAGTTATTTTTATTGCCCTTAAGAAAGGTCACGTATGATTGTTCTTGGCACTCTCCTTAATGAACACAGCTGGCTGGAAACTTAGACTAAATCTAAAAAGTAGTAGTGAAATCTTAACTTATTCAATCTTAGAAGAAAGGAATAAATAGAATATTTGTCAAGACACAGCCCAACTCTGAGGCAGTTACTCTGCTGTCAGCCCACAGTCCAACTCCTCTGCTGCTGAACAGCTCTCAGATATCATGATGTGTGGCATGACATCAATAGTCAAAAGTTTCTAGTGTCATGCCATGGTTTAATTTTACTTCTTGACTCAGTAGTGATAATTCTAAGATTTATTTCTCGCTGTACTTTATCTTTTTTTGCATGAAGATAAGTTTGCTTTTATACAGAGAGCGTGTACAGTAATAAGTTCCTTTTAAGCTCTTTGTGCAATGGTTTATATTCAAATGGCTATTTGAATCGAAAAATCTATTTAGATTCCTAAATTCAAATAAAAATCAAGCCCCCCTGGATAGCAGTTGCTCAACAAATACAGATGTTTCCAGTGAAAACTCAATAACTCTTCAGCTTATTTCAGAAATTTTGTTCTTAACAAAATGCCCATTCAAGAAGCCTATCATAAGAAAGGTGAAGGTTAAAAAGCCAATTATCTCACTGCACAGTTCATGGTCTGAAAAGGGAAATATTCATTTCAGGTGTTCTACGTGTTTGATTTTGCATGGAGCAAATTTTATTCTTCACTTAAAATATGACATGTTTAGTGAGAGGCATCTTGAAAGCCCATCTTAAATAATATAAAACAATAAGTAAATGCCTGTGAAACGTCTTCAAAAGTGTGGAAGAACCATTTCTACACTGCATTTTTAGCAAGAGTCCTTCCTGTACCAACATGGGCACACAAGACACTCTGAGTGCACTCCTTATGGCAATGGCTGCCTGATGATATTCCCTAACCAAGGTATTTGTAATGAAACCACTCAGGTACCTTTGCACTCTGTCTTTCCCTGCAGACATTAAACCAAATATAGCATCAGGGTGCAGAGCATGTGAAGATCTTCTTTGAGCTTATGAGCTCTTTAGTGAAGCCTGGAAAGCAGATAGCATGGCATTCATTTAGCATGTGTAACTGAAAATTAACATATTTACCTCTTGAACGTGGTTAGTTGGACCCTACATCTAAACCTTTTTCATTCCTTCATTACTCTTATATGTCATGGAAGCTTCTGCAAGAAGTCTATGCACCTGTAGAGAAAGGCATGCTGTGTGTGGCTGCATTTAAGATTTTGAGAACAATAGCCATTGTGAGGAAAGTAATAACTTCTTCAGTGTAAAAAAAAAAAATAAATAAACATGTGATCACCCTTGCCTGTGAATTTAGCATACATCACTGAAAGCTTTAGCAGTCCACATCTATTCTTATCCTGCTTGCAGGGCCAAGAGCAACTGGAAAGAAGAGAGAGTGACACAGGAAGGCAACATCTGCACTCTGCATGACTGTACGGAACTGCTGCGTTCAGCTTCTCTGTTCACTGAAGAAAGCTGGCATGGAACAAAGAAAAAATGTGAATCTTCCATCTGATATTTCCCAGGCCAAGCATTTCTGGACTTTCAATCCGAAGTGCTTCCTTTTGACATTTATGAGGCAAAAAAAATCTCAATCTTTCATTTTACAACGACTTACGTTTCAAATTTTACTTTATTTATTGTATGGAAGTAGCCCATATTTCTACATAAAACCCTTTCTTCATCTGAAGTTAGTACTTTCTGGCTTTTCATTTGACCAAAGTAATCTGCACACAGTAAATATCAGGCAAGTAGAAGCCTACCTACCTCCTACATTTATCCCTCCCTTTTTCTTCTCTTTTTCTTTTTTTTGGTACTGACATTTAATGGATAAATAAGTTACTTGTGCTGGATTGTACTGAGATTGACAGTATTACTCAGTGATGTTTTGACTGGTTACTACATAAAGAAACATTCAGAACTGGGGTCCATATACTGTGTTTTGTCAGGCTATTTTTTTTTTTTTGAGATTTGTGGGCTCTTTTTTTAGTCTCATCCTTTTAAAATTAGGAATCCATGGTGAAATAAGGTCTAAAGGGTCAAAATTCTTTAAAATTCAGTCTATTGCAAGATAATTTGGCAATAGACAGATCCAAACTAAAGACCACTATATTCTGTTTTATGTAATGAACATGTGGTGATAACATCAGATAAAAATGTAATTTGCATTCTCTGTGCATAATTCACTTTATTAGAGGCAGTGGTGCATAACTTCAGACATTTAGCCATACTCCTGCAACCTGATCCTATGATGATGTTTATGCTCACAGCAAAATGGAAATACTGTTTCAGAGATCAGAGTACAGATGACTGGCATAATAAGTCAACCTAAGGGAAACCATGGAGAAATGTTCTTGGAGTTTTCATATAATGATTTAACTTTAATCACAGAGATCAGAGTGCTCTACTGGAAAAGCAAACAGGGAATAGTTTAAAATATTTATTTTAAATGAAACAGAGGGGGAAAAGGCCCTCCCATAACATGTACTTGCAAGCCTGTTAGGGGGATAAACATTAGAAATACTAGTTGATAACAAACCCTTTAATTAACATACACCAACTGGTTTAGGTATACAGCAGTCAAAAATTAGGTATCTTTTTCATATTTAAGAGGTTAGAATATTAATCAGGGAAAAGCTTATCACTATTATCAGACCAGAAATGATGCAGACAGAATAGTTAAACAGAGATTAGCCAGAACAGATTCCCCAGTGTAAATCAGGCTGCAAATTCATTTGCTTCACCACTAACCAGTACTTCTGGTACCAGATCCTCCTCCTGTTCAGCAAGGGAAATGAGAGAGGCAAGTAGATCTTTTTAATGCTAAGGCAAGATTTGTGCCTGTTCCATTCCTGACTGGCCCCAGAGTTTTTATCTATCATGAACTTCTGCTTGAACGTATCTCCTCAGCCCACCTCAAGGACCAGAAGCACATTAAACTCATTCTGGGCCATCTTTCATACAATAACAGAATCACAGAATGGTTTGGGTTGGAAGGAACTTTAAAGACCACTAGTTAAAACAGACCTACCCTGGGCAGAGACACTTTCCACTAGATCAGGTTGCTCAAAATCCCATCCACCCTGGCCTTGAACATATCCAGGGATAGGGCATCCACAGTTTGTCTGAGAAACCTATTAATCCTCATAGTTACAAATTTCCTTCTAATATCTAATTATACCTAAAAATACCCCCTTTCAGTTTAAAGCCATTTCCCCTTTCCCTGCTCATAAATGAAGTCCCTCTCTGGCTTTCTTGTAGCTCCTCTTTAGATATTAAGGTTCTGTAAGCTTTCCCTGGAGTCTTGTCTTCTTCAGGCTGAAAAACCCTACCTTTTAGCCTGTCTTCATAGAGGGTGTTCCCTAGCTCTTTAAACAGTGGCCCTCCTGTGGACTTGCTCCAACAGATCCACGTCCTCCTTAAGTTGGGGGCCCCAGAGTGGTGCACTCGATCCCACTGTCCATGTTGCCCACAAAGATGTGAAGCAGCATCAGGCCCATCACTGCCCCCTGAGGAATGCCACTTGCCACTGCTCTTCTCTTGGACATGGAAGTGTTAACCACAAGTCTTTGAGTGTGACCATCCATCCAATTCCTTATCCACTGAGTGCTACATCCATCAAATCCTTGTCTCTCTAATTTAGAGACACAGATGTGTCAAATGCTTTGCACAAGTCCAGATAGTCTGTCAGATGCTCTTTCTTTATCCACCAGTGTTATAACCCCATCATAGAAAGCCACCAAATTTGTCAGGCGTGATTTGCCCTTAGTGAAGACATGCTGGCTGTCACAAATCACCTCATTATGTTCCATGTACTTTAGGATAGTTTCCAGGAGGATCTTCTCCATGATCTTGCCAGGCACAGTGGTGGGACTGACTGGCCTGTAGTTCCCCAGTTTTTTCTTTTTTCTTTTTTTCAAAACTGGGGGTTATGTTTCCCCTTTTCCAGTCAGTGGGAACTTCACTGGAGTACCAAAACTTTACAAATGTGATGGAGAGTGGCTTAGACATTTTATCCACCAGTTTTCCCAAGACTCATAAATGAATCTCATCAGGTCCCATGGACCTGTGCACCTTCAGGTTCCTCAAATGGTCTCATGTCTTATCTTCTCCTACAGCAGGTGGTTCTTCATGCTCCTAGTCCCTCCCTTTGCCTTCTGTGACCTGGGCACTGTGGCTGTAGCACTTCCAGATGAAGACTAAGGTAAAAAAGTCGAGTATCTCAGCCTTTTTTCTCTAGCTTGCCTCTCCAGGAAATTTTGGACATGAATATAGTGTTAAGTCAGTTAAGTCTTTAGGTGCCTTTCTGGCCCTAAAAGTTTGTTGAAAGTCCAGGACAGGAGCCACGGTAAGACATACAGCTTCAGCCTTCTTTCCTTATTCCAGAAGAAAAGGGACATAACTATGTCTTGTTCTGAGGCTGCTGGAAAACTGGCCCAAGTCAAATTTTACTTCTTTTTGTCAAATGAACAAGAACTCGTCAATCTCTTGGCTATCAAGCACACAGGAAAGAAATGACTAAAAAGGCAGATGTCTACTCTCTTTTAGCAGAGGCTGAGAGAAAGCATACCCTGTGTGGCACCTGCACTCCTAAGCCTAGTACTGGATAGATGCAGAATTCAGCAATAATGAACAGGTCAAGGACAGTTGTTTCAGGCACCACAAACTCAGCTGGCTGGTGATTGCTCCAGCAACATATCTACTGCTGGGAGCAGCTGGAACAAACCAGTGTCGGTCATGAGCTGCCCTTGGCCTTCTCGGGATGGACACTTCTATTACATAGCAGCACATGAGAGACAGTGTGATCACCATTCCTTCAGGCCACCAGCTAATGCCTTCTGTTTGTTGGAGAGCATCAGGTGTGGTGAATCAGCATAAACGGAATGAGATGGGCCATGAACATAGAGTCTCATCCTCCCCTCCTGGGAATAATCAGCACTGGGGAAAATGTGACCATGCATTTTGTCATAAAAGGTTACTTGCTCTGGCCGTCTGAAGGGAGAACTATATATAATTTAAACTATTTCTTTTGCTTTCAACAAGTTTCTCATCCCTTGCTTTGGAGAGACATAGCCCTCTTCAGATTGGTGAGGATTTTTTTGAAGTAGTTAATGTTTCTGCTAAGCAGTTAGGAAGCATCCAGCTGTTAAAAGCCTTTAATTGGTGAGTCTGCACTACTTCAGTCTCTAAGGGCTGGAGAGAAATAATTTTGTCTTTCAGAAATACCAACAATAACTGCAGATTTTATTGAAGTCAAGATGAAAACAGATACTTTTGTCTTACTAAAACAACCAATTCCAGAACTAAGCACATCTTTTTCTGCGAAATGGCAGTGGGATACCCAGAATTTTCCATGCTACAACCTAATGATTTGTATTTGAATTGTTTTGTACTTCTTCATTAAGGCCTAGACTACTGGGAACTACACCATCAGCTCCCAAAAACTGACCTGGAATGTTGTCAGTGAACCTCTATTCTTTACACTAGAGCTTGAAATTCAGCTGTATCCTCCAGTATATTTCTAACTTTTCTTGAAATGATAATTTGAGACTTCTTTGAATTTCAGTGTACTGAAACAGATATATAAGCATCAGTGACTGAATTCTGTCTTACCTTCAGTTTATTCAAATATTTTATTTCCTTTAGTTCTTTCAGAAATCCAGTCTTTCTGTGAAAAACACGACAACAGTTCCCCACCTGAAATCTGTATTCTTTGTCTTTGTACCACCACGAGTTGCAATCCTGAAGTAGCTTCTGTTAAACTTTTTATTTGAAGTTTGTACTGCTGTCTGTTGTACAAGTTTACAGAAGTACAAAAATAGTCCTGCTTCCTGGCTCAGAATTCAGCTCCATGTACTTTGTATTGTTCTCAGGTTTTCTCTGTGCTGTGGTTGCTTTAATTTGTTACCAATTAATGGCATTGCCACAACTGCTTTGGGAAAGTGACTGGCAGAAAGAAATGGAGTCTGAGAGTATAAAGAGAAGGGATTAAAACATTTGGAATTATGGGAGTAATTAATTAGTGAGGTTGCTCTGGAAGATGGGTGGTTAATTCCCCAGGAAAATGCCTCCTGTAATCTCTCTTTGCCTTGCTCCTCCTATAACGTGTTTGTCCCACACCATCAGCTGTTTTCAGCTCTGCATACTGCCTGTCAAAGAGGGACTGACTGTTGCTTTACAGTGCAGGTGGTGTGCAGAATGTTCTGTAACATTGTCTGTCAGCCATGTCTTCCCTGACTTCTGTAAGGTAAAGGACAGAAATCTCCTATTTCTTCTCTCATTCCCTAAGCCACCTGATGCCCAAGTCCACAGGACATCAGTCTGGCCTGGGCAGGGACACCTCGTACGTAGAATCAGATCTGTCTAAGTCAGATTCTCATCCAATTACATATTACGATCAGATGGAGGTATAAACAAGACACACACATCAGATGAGAGTTAAGAACCTATTTACAGCATTTACCTGATTATGAAGAGATAAAACCATAAAGTGATGTTTATGACTTCATTGTGCTTTTAGTTGAAAGGTAAAGATTTCTCCCTCAGGCAATTGCTCAGTCTTTAGGCTAGTGGCATATCCCAGCAAAAACTCAACTCTGCCAGGACAGAACATCCTTGCTCTGTCCTTTCCCTTTAAGCCTGGGACACTTTGGTCACTTGTTTCATCAGAGCCATCAGGGAATGTGAATGGTGTCTCAGTGCAGGTATCTCTGAAGAGTATATGCTGCCTGAGATTCAAAGCATGTCTGAAAAGCTTCATTTCCTTGAAATATTCAGGACCTTTGTATGTAATGATCTCTATGTCATGTGATGCTGTTTGGTGTCAGGAGACTGCTATGAGAATGCTATTGCATTTATATAAGAATTCATGTTAAATAAGAGGGTAACTGATGTGCTGATTCCTCATCCATTTGTATCCTCCACTATGATCACAAATTTACATTTTTGTAAACTCTTTCACACTCTGCAGTGATTTACCCTTCGTTTTTCCCTGCCATGCTCCTTCTGTCCCTTAGCCAAAGCAAGACACAACATGAGCCTTCTTACTTGCTTTACAGTAACCTTTAATGTACCTAATAATAAAAGAACACCAGTAATGTATCTGACAGACCTAACAGTGGTTTGGAATACCAAAATTGTGTGCTTCCCATTGGTTCCACACAACATGCCAGAAATTACAAAAATAACTTGTCAGCTGGCGTCTCCCTATCTTCCTGCTTTGACATATCTAATCAGTTCTGTCACAATTCCTACCTAAAAAATAGTTATCCAGCCTACGAAGAGGCATTATTCAAAAATTTTTTAACTTGATTAAGAAGGACACAAGGAATTGAAAAGTGTTGTTCTTCAGAAGGGCTGCCTTTCTCAAAGGCTTCTATGACATTGCTGATTTTATATATCAAAAACTAATGTCTCTAAATGCTAGTGTGGAAAATCCAAACCACAGTGGAAAATTGAACTGCATTCTTTCACCATCATCAGAAATAGAAGTCCTGCCATCAGAGCTGAGCTGACAGGTTTATTAATGATGTGTGAAGCAAAACTGAATCCAACTCAGCCTTCCGTGGCTGTGTTTGGCTCTGCAACGATAACAGTAGTAAAATCATCATTACAGTTACCACGAAAAAAAAAATCCCCAAATGCAATTCAAAGAACCACAGAGGGAGCCAATACATTGAGTATGATGACACTGTCTTTACAATCCCTCTGCTTGCTATAATCACATTTTAAGTAAAAATTTGAGTGTGTGTTTAATTGTTGTTTTATTTATATAGAAATAAAATGTAATTTGATGACACAGGCTTCCTTGGAAACTGAAGTTTTGTTTATAATAAGCTTGGAAGAAAGCTAAATGCCTCTCTGATATAACTGATCAACAACAAGTAGTCAGAATCAGAGACTGGACCAAGAATTTAACATGTTGAGAAACTCGAGAAAGCATCCAAATGAATGCTCTTAATCTTCCAGAAGCAGTATACCACACAGAAGTTGTGAAGTTAAATGTAAAAAGACAAAATTCTCTTAATAGATATGAGAAGGTCTGTATAATACTGGTAAAATGGCTATGGTTTGTAGGTTTGAGATTTTGCAAAAGATCATGTAAGAGAAGGAACAGAGCTGCATTCCTTGAAGACTATCTTCCACAAAATATTATACAATGCAGTATGTTTTTCCATCTCTTCTTATGATGATGTGTTCAGGGATGACTTTGGAAGTAAAACCTTATGGGATTATTCTTTTATTATTTTCTCTCCTTGAATTTATCTGTAAAACAGGGCTGTGTGAAAGTCAATGGCTGCTTGTCATTGAAGACATAGTAGCACACTATCTGAATTCAGTTTTACATTACAAAGCACAGTATTTAAAGGATTAGAATATCATTTCCAGAGAATTTTTAAAAAGAGGATCTGGCAGTCCAAGAGGAATACACTAGGTAGTGCTAATTTTTGTCCAATTCTATCCCCAAATAAATGTCATACTGTGAATAAACAACTTGGGTGTCATCCAAGTATAAAAGATCACAAACAATAATTGTGCAACGTAAGCAAAACAGAAATCCTGATACTGACTTAAATAGGACAAAGATGTTATTCATGATCAGAAGGGAAGGTTTATGAAGGAGCCTTTTTAGATGCACATTATCTTGTGATTTTGCTTCAAATGGAAATGTTTCATAGGTGATTATATCTCCTTGCTAAAGAAAAGTGTATTACTTTGGGGTCAAGCTACCATAAAAACCTAGTCCTCAAACTAAGTCAATTTTCAATTATTTACTACTGAACAACTTCCTTTCATTCTGCTATGACAAATACTTCTAGTTCATTGAATTACCCCTCCCCCCCCAAAAAAAAAGATTGTGAATAGAAACATGCTTAGGGAACATAAGATCCTATGTGTCTTTATTAAGAGCTTTCCAGACAAAAGTTTCTACGGTTGTTTTCCTGAGTTAGAACGAAACGCATCAGAAACTATGAAAGAAATCATAGCTGAATATTCACCTGCTTATTACTTGTTTAAGTCACAGCAATGACCAGGCTGTTTCCAGATGGAAAGAGTCACAGACCAGAGTTCAGCAAAGCAATAAATACTTGTTCAGGGCTCCCTGTGGTGTCGAATGAAAGATGATGCTGGCACATGGTATCCTACAGCTGTAAATTAGCATCAGTAGTTGAAATTTGTTCATTAACTTCTGTACCTGTGATTATGACATTTGACTGGGCACACTCCACAGCATTCTAATATGTAGACATGCTATACCAAGTACTGCAGCTTCTTCCACAGCTGACATTCAAGTAAAAAGTCAGTATAATCTTTGTACTGTGTGTACAAAGGAGAAATAGGGGAGAAATAAGAGAGAAATTCAGTCATATGCACAAATTTATTTGGATTAAGTTTATATTGGAAAAAACAGTCCTGCAGTGGTTGATCAGGTATTTAGGACTGTGAATCCAGACTTATCATCGCTACCACAGACTGTGTTTAGTCCTTCCTGTGAAAGATCATGGAGCCAAAGTGAAACTTCAGTCATCCACTTTGGATTGGGTCTAGAACTCTAGTTCCTCCTGTCCCAGGTAGGTTTTGTGCTAGCATCATTCTTTAGCTCAAATTACTCTCGCCTTTTCCTTTGTTTTTAGCACACACTACAGATAAAATGAGCAGTCATATCTTCTCTCAACTTCCAGTCTGGTAAGCTTTAAGTCCCAGCTCACCAAGTTTACTCTGACAGAATAAGCTCTCCTTTCTTCTTCTCATCCCACAAACTTTATCCATTCAAACTGATACTGAGCCCGTCAGGGCAGGTGACCAAACTTTTGTTTGTCACAGTGCCACCAGCACTTTCCCAGTGACACACTTTACTAAACACTCCCCATCTCCAGTATTTACAGACTACATTTGCTCTTTCAGTGCTACATCATGTTGGTGTAGAGTCAGGCCTTCATTGACCAAAGTGTCGAGGTTCATCTTTTCTCTTGGGTCCAACAGGCAAGACCCAGCTTGTAGCAGAAGTTCTAGGCCCTTCTCCATATGGCCTTGCCATGTTGTAGTGTTAGCATTTAATTTCATTTCTATCAACAAGGTCAAGCATTAATTAACTATTGGTAGCTTCCAGTATGACACTGTCGGGTCAAATTTCATGAAAGTACTGTGCCACTCTCTACTCAAATCACTAATGAAAAATAATAAGTAAAAGAAGTGTAGTTAAGCTCTGACTAATCATGTCTACCAGATCTATAAGGTCTGTAAGATCTGGTAATGTTTTACATTATTTACCAAGAACAGCAATGATTGTTTCTTAGTTTATTCACAACACAACCTCTAAAAATATACATAAAAAAAAATTTTGTACTTCTACATGATTGCAAGACAGTGAAGAGGGGGATCACTTACCTAGAGGCTAATAGATGTTGACTAAGTACTGAAGTTTTTCAGAACATGATATAAAAGTATTTTTTTTAAAAAAAGGTTCTTCTTTCTACACAGAGTCAACTCTTAGCTAGTTACCAAAAGCATTAACTCCCAGTTCTGCTCTGCTTTTGTAAAAATAACCAGTAGACAGATGTTCATATAATCTGGTTATCAGAATAATTAGTCTTTATTGTACAGAGGCTGGCAATATAACGTGTAAGACTAAGGAAAGAGGACTAGAGGTTGCCAGTGTGGCCAGAGATCCACTGCTCTGCATCTGGTTCACGACTTAGCCTGGGAGAGAACTCTGCAACATAAACTCTGCTCCTCCTCTGGCACATTGGAAAAACAGGGAAAGTCAATGGTGCTGTTTGTCCAGAGCTGAGCCCTGTCTTTTCTATTCAGGATGGACAGGGTAAGATTGACTGACCCGTTCACCCCTCATTACCTTTACAAGTAAAGCAAACAGGCCTCTGAAATGAGTCGGTGCTCAGGAGGATCTCAGAGGTGGATGCCACAGAGACATTGCTGTATTAACCTTTAAGGTCACTGAGTGACTCTGACACTCCTTGCAAATCCAGTAGAAATAACTGAAACTCACAAAAAAAGCCTTCTGGAGAAAGGAAGAAAATCCAGTGACATTTCTGATGGGCAAGAGAATGATTTGACACAGCAGGACCAAGACGTGATGCTTGGCAAGAGAGACAAATCTTATGTGCGTTCTCCACTAGGACATGAAGAAAGTAAAGGTGTGCTTCCTTCAGGATGTCAGTTCTTTGTTCTCTGAACATCTTTTAGATGTGCCTGCTAAGGAAAATGAGATATGGGGGGGAAGTACATTTTGAGGCAGCCTAGGGCAAAACAACATAATATTACTCATTTTGTCCCTGGGAACCTGTACACTTATTAATACTGCAGAAAAATTCCAGCATGTTTGAATTGATTTTTTCTTTCTCCAAATCACAGCAAAAGAAAAAAAAAAAAAAGGCAATTGAACATTCAAACATTGAAGGACTTGCATTTACTCACAGATTGATGTTAGTCCAGCTAAAAAGCTGCAACCCTTCAGCTCAGTTTGTTTCAAGACTCTTGTGCTCATTTTCTTGCTCCTTCATGCTCTGCAATTCATTCATGATGCAACCCTACCAGGAGCTGGAAACAAAATTATTCCCTTATCTTTCTGTGGTGAAAAAAATCAACTAAAATTGTCTTATTTTTCAAATAGAAATTTATTTAAACTGACAAAGCTATTTCTGCCATTTACAATATTTTCAGCATAGTGTTTCATGCAGTCCTAATTTCAGCCCATTAAAACAGATGCATTTTGATGGTGAAGAGTCAGATCACAACTTTGGTGCTGTATATGTAAAACATATTCCTTCCTTGGCAAGCACAGTGCCCTTTCCACATTTAAATTAGAGGGGTTTAGTTTGGTGCCAGAGACAAGCAGAGCCATGTTCATCCAGCGTAAGAGAATGAATATTGGTTTTGTTCCCAAAAACTGTCACAGACGAGATGTGTGCACAGTGAGTGGCTGGCACTCTGGAAAGCCTGGCTCTCTGTCCCACGGCTGAGACCCACAAACCCCATTACTGGTTCCTTCAAGTAGCAATTTAGCAATTCGTGTTTGTACTTGGTCTGCTTATCAGCATAAATTGCTGTATTTCAATCTCATAAATACTCAAAGGGCAAATTTTGCTGGTGATCTGTTCTTGTTCTGAGGCCCCTGTCTGTTCTTCAGTGGTGGTTGGGGTCTGAAGCTTGTTGCTTTGGGTGGTGCCTTTAACTGGAGGTCAGTAGCAAACATGACCAAGCTGGAATCATAACTGAGTCCTGCTGTCAGACAACACTTGATGTTGCCTAATCAAATACTAAGGAATAAAGAACCGTACGGGAAGTCATTGTGAAGACAAAGGACCTTGTCTCGCTTGTCCTTGTCAGAGCAATCCAAAAGCCTTGCAGAATTCCTGCACTCAGAAGACTCTCTTAGGTCTGACTATTATCAAACTCTAGGTTTTAAAATATAATTTCTTCACACAAAATAAAAACTCTTTGTTTTTTGGTTTTGGTTTTTTTGTTGGTTTTGGATTTTTTTCTTTTTTTCTTTTTTTTAAATTCTGATTCTTAGTAAATGGATATTCTGGAAGGATTCATGGAGCATTTTGTTGTTACATTTTACTGGATAGTTTTATTCTCATTTTATTAATATTTCTTCTGCTTCATCCATGAGGAAAAGCAAAGGCACACACTTCTGGCACAAATTTACATTCTAAATACAGTAAATTTGTAAAAAAAACATATACTGCCTTGTGCTCTTCCCACTTCAATACACCCAAAGGAAATATATAACAGCAGAGATAAATTATATTATTCTTTCCCGGGTATTAAAGTTATAGAACAAATTGCCAACCTGTCACAATAATTAACCACTGGCTCTCTTTTAAACCTTGAAGTGAGGCAATATTTATTGGTCTCCTATCTTTGGTTTTCTAAAACTGAAACCCCCAGAACTGAAGGTTGTCCTGAAAGTCTCTACCAGTGGAGAAAGGGCTCTCTAAATAAAATGTTTCCTGAACATCAGGTGTGACTACATTTTATGAAAGAGAAAAATTACATCAGTGGTACCAAAATTTCAGTCTGTTTTAAGGTAGTCTATATCACTAACACCTTCTATTCCAATAAGCTCAGTCTTTGTCAACACAATCTTAGTACATTTTTACTGCTTCCTGTTAAATTGTCTGCCAGTTCAACAGTAGTGATCAAATCATCATGAGCCCACTAAGAGCTCAACCTTGACACTTATCTAAGAAATAATTCTTCTCCTATCTTCTCATGAATATGGTATTCATGAGAGCAAGAATTACTATAAGATTACTAATAATATCATCCTGATGACCAGAAGAATGTAAATGAAAATGAGTCTTCAGTGGCAGGAGCTTTTCAGCTACATTGACTACCATTAGAAGAAACTCAGTCCAGGCCTGGAATATGTATAATTAATTTGTACCTGCAACTGCTTTTTTTTTTTTTTTTTTTTTTTTTGATTCAATCTGAAAAAGCATTATACATCCAAGTAGTCTCCTGTACTGTGTTGGGCTGACTGGAGAAACAAATCAGGCCTCAGCAGGAAATTAAACCAGTGAAGGATCTTTTTGGTCTTTTATAGCCTCCTGCTGTGTTTAAGATGGGACAATTTAGATTAAAAAAAAAAAAAATCCATTTATCTTTGCTTATCTGGAGGGTAATAAGTAATATCTCATTTGAAAAAAAACCCTAAATCTCTTTAAAATGAAAAAAAAAAAAAAAAAGGAAAAAAAAGTCCTCCTTCAGAAATTACATTGTAATTAACTATAAGTAAATAGGAGAGATTGTCAGGACTTGTAACAGATGATGTTCCTTACTTTTATGTCACCTCAGCTTGTAGCGCTGCTGATGTGCGTCATGCTGGAGAGATTAGTGAGAATCTGTTCTGAAACTCCACCTGAGGAGAAGGAGAAGAATAGTTTGGATGCACACATTCGCTAGGTATTTGATCAATATCTTCTGTTTACCAACTGTTCTTCACAAAAACAAAGAAATTATTGATCTCCAATAGGTATGGTCACTGCTTGGAGGGTATGAGTAAAGTATTTCATATGCTGTGATACTCCTTTGACACATCCCGTCCTTTGGGTGATGAATTTTTTTCTGAAGTTGTAAAAATAACCCTGTAAGTTTAAAAACTTCTTTGCCTGGAGTGAAATTTTTCCAACTTTTGCAAAAATAGAGCAGCTATATTTTTATCTGTTCTCCATTGTTTCCCTCCTTCCCATTGTATTCCACTGACAGTAGCATAGGGGGAGAGCTAACAGCATGCACACGAAGTCTCATTATTTGTAAACTGATTGTGTGGAAAACATCTGTTTTCTGCCCAGCTTCACTTGTTTGTACACATTCACTGCTTCCAGTGATGCAGTGCTGAGAGGAAAAATGAAAATAAGACACAGCAAATCTGCTGGGCCTGTTGGTTGTCCCAGTGCCTCTCAGCCCCACTAGTGCAGTACCTCCCAGCAAAACAAGAAATTATAAGTTCCTGAACTAAGTGTATTTCCATGTCATCCCTCAGACAAGGTTCTCTTGTAATCCTCAGCTTTTGTAGAGGATTCCCCATAAAGACCATGGCTTCTTCCTTAGAACATATATTAAAGGGACAAAAAATCTTCCAAACTGGAAGTAGAGGACTTCCTTTTCTTCTCCACATCCAAAAATAAAATCTGAGCATCTTTTCCTTCAGTTCTATCATGAATGTCTTTTCCTTCATTTATCATCTGGAAATATGTCTGTGTTCCATGTCAATTCATTCGACTTGTTTAAAAATAAAAATTGTCTTTTAAAGCATCAATTATTCTTACTATGGTCAAAGACAGCAGTCCAGCATCCACAAGTAATTTTAAAAGAGAAAAAAAATGCACAAAATACACCACTACTGGACAATCTGCTCTTAGCATACTACATTTTGTTAATGTTGAGTAAAAAATTAAAGGCACAGAGGACACATTTCACTCACCTGCGAACCCACAGATCCACCTTATGGGAGATGCCACAGACCCTGTAAACAGTATGATCACATTATTTTAGAGGAGAAATATCAGTAAACATCCTGACAAAAGTGATTTTACAACTCAAGATGTTCTCAGCAGCTTTTCTAATGCTATTGACAGTTGATAGGCTGAGCAGTTTCCCTTGCTAACAATTCTCCTCTCAGTTCACTTTTCTCCACTCTTCAGTTACCAGTCTGCAAAGAGCTGACATTACTTCATGGTTCTGGCAAGACAGTACAGCTTGGTAGCTTTTGCCTCAATGCACTTCTTCTGTTGTTTGTCTTATACAATGTGTGCAAACCACAGTGTCAAAAAACTAATAATAAGGTTCTAGGATAGGAGAGGGCGATGATTTGGGTTGTTTGGGTTTTTTTTCCCCTTGGACACAATATGTTTGGCTTTGTCAACTTTTCTATTTAGAAGTTGGATTAGTACCCATAAAGGAGTGCCCTTGATCCGCTCTCACCTAATTACAGCTCACAGCCTCCGAAAGTAATTCTACTTGGAGTACTGCTATCATGACAACCAGCTCTTGCACTGTTTTTCTTGCATAGATCTCAAAGCACTTGATGCAGGAAGTTTTAGGTCATTCTGCAGATGTAAAACCCAAGAACTGAGAAGACGGAGGCAGTTGCTGAAGTTCATCCAGAGTTTGAGCAGAAGGAAACAACAAAAGCAACACAGAAGAACGGTAATTCTTAGGACTCTAGACATTACAACATAGCTATCTTGAAGGAAAAATACAGTTTTAAGTACAGGAGGCAAGCAGAAAGATACTAAAAACAAAAGAAATAAAAGTATTCATCAGACTGTTTTTCAAACTTTAAAATGCAGCTCTTCTTTCTTTTACCTATTCCCACAGGAAAAGAAGATCACAGAATAACAGAATTTGCTGAGTTGGAAGGGATCCACAAGGCTGATCGACTCTAACACTTAGGCCTGCATGGTACCAGCCCCAAGTCACACCGTGTGCCTGAGAGCATCATGTTCTGGTACAGAACCAAATCTCTCTGTCCTTGCAATTTTTTATAGTAATGCTGTGGATCCAGACATTGCATCTAAACAAGATTTTTAGCCAAAATTTCTCTTTCAGTATGAGTCCATGGTTCTGGAACATGCCTCTATTTCAGTCAATGTCTAGATGGACTACTCAGGGAATCACAAAAAAATGTTATAAATTCCGTGGAGAAAGGGAAGCAGCTTTGGCCACTAGAAGAAAGATATGAAGATCTGAATGATTACCCCTCAAAAATCTGAAATCTGACCTCTAGAAATATGGTCTCCAAAGCCCATTGTGCAACACAAGTCATATACCCGTTTTCAAAACAGTTTGAGTTAGCTTGGTTGAAATGGAAATTATTCCTGTGTATTAAAAAAATGTAACACCAGCAGCTTTCCATTTTTAAAGGCTTTATAAAGTGATGACACAGACCCTAGCATTTTCAAATTGCCAAACATTTTTTAATTTGGATAGGATTCTCACAACTAGCTAAATATCTCTCCACTGTTATTTATACTAGCCTTAGCAAAACTAGCATTTTCTAGATGAGTAGCCAGATTTGTTATACAAAGTCAGTTTAGATCCAAAGATTTGTCACAACATTACAAGTAGTATAAATGACAAACAGTTACAGTAAAAATTTTCCATCTTTGCTGTCCAGGTCAGTTTGTGAACATCATGGAATACTTTAATAGACATTAGTAGTTTAACATTCACATCAAAATCACGATATCCCCTGACACATTAGGAAATCTTACTAAAAAAGTTAAAAAAAAAAATCATTAGCTGACAAATGGATGTGTCCTCTCATAAAGATCAGAAGACACAGGTTTATGTCACTCCCCAGGACTTAGGATTTCACAGGAAAAATACTAAAACAAACCAGCCCACATTAGATCTCCTAATGTCCATCTCCCAAACAGTCCACTTGGAAAGAAGGAAGCTATGGACTCTATCTTGATATTTATATTCTTCCCTTTATGCACTTGCTAGTAGTAACCCAAGTGTTTTATCATTGATTTCTGTGGATGTTGAAATCAAAGTTTAATCCAGGTAGATGACTGTCAGCATGCTCATGCTTTTGCAGCACAGTTTGATCACTGGGGGCAGCAGGAGAGTCATGGCAGCCTCCAATTGCAGGCCTGAATTCAGCTGTGGGAGGGACAGGTTCTGCATTCAAGTCACCAGAAATTATATGGGAGTGGGGAATCCAAATCCTATTGGCTCCCTTTAAAAACTGTAGCTTGAAGCCCTCCTTGACTTTGTACCTGCTCTTTTAAAAGGTATATTAGTTTTCTTAGGTGATACATGCATGTGGGGTCAAAGATCGCCTTTTGCTATTGAGGCCTTGATGCAATGGCTTTATATTCTTGAATAAGAATCTGGTTTTGCAAATCTCTCTGATAATAGCAGAAAACTTTTCCTCTGGAGTCTTGAACACAATGTTGTTTGTGACCCTTTAGCCTCAATACTTAAAGAAAATCACAGCAAAGGGCCTCTAGATTATTTCTATATTTTAAATTACATTCCCCTTTTTTCCTGAGCAGTACAGATTTTGAAGCAATAGTTGTTTTGAGTATGAATAATATCATCTTAGCTAAGAAACTTTCAATGTGCTTTTAATTTGCAGATGAGAAGTACTGATTTGTCTCTAACAGAATGTTTACATGCTCCACAGAGATGTCAAGCACAGGGATGTTCATGTGGCCTCTCCATTTAATGGAATGACAGCAAGAGGGAAAGAAAGCACTTGAGGGATTAATCCAATCATTTTACTTTCAAGATGCTTCTGTTTGAAGGAACCTTGAAGAGGTTTCTGTCATTCTTTACAGATTAATTTACTGAGAACAACCTAAAACAAAAACTGTTAAGGGCTCACGAATCATCTGACAAGGGTAGGGTACAGGTCCAGAAAATGCAAAAAGGGCATTAATTGAGCATATTTTCAATAAAGTTTTTCATACTTAGTTGTCAGTACCAATACTTATATCCTTGCCACCTTGACTGAAAAATCTTTTTTTTCTCTCTGACTCTCGCTTTAGCTATAGCTCATAAATCAAGCCACTAAATTCAGCTACTGCTTTCACTGCAACATACCTGAAGGCACATCCCTCTTTAGCTCCCACTAAAATAATCTCTCATACATCTTTCATCACATTTACTTCTACCTAGTCCTCCTAATCCCCACAGTGGACAAGAGTCACATCAAATCCCATAAACCACTAGCTGTTTGTATCAGTTCTTACCTAGATCAACTGCAAAAGCAATGCAGAATCCTGACAGAGAAAAGCCTGGAACGAAGCATGTGAGCTTCATAACCCAGCAAAATCCAGATGAGACATAAAAAAAGGGAAAGGAAAGCCTTTCAGGAACTTTTGAGGATAGGGCTGGGTCTATGGAGGTGATGCCCTGTTATTAATGTCAAAAGAGGTTTTACACTGGAACTTTAGGGAGGTACAGCAAAATTATGGAAATCATAACCAGTGGCCTGGGAAAGACAGAAGTGGAATGGTGTTCAGTGGAATGCTGTTTTGAGAGACTGAAGTATATGGAGAGCTCTCTCCTTGTAAATACTTTTCAGTCTATCATCAAAGTTGTTAATCTTTTGGAAATCCTTCCTATACTATATCACAGTCTCTCTACACTCCCATACTGCCTCCTTCTGAATTTAGGTTCGAATTTATTTGTTTCACATTCATTTTCAGTTCTCGGAGCACAGCTCCTGAATGAATTTCCATTCTACTTTCTCATCAAACTGATTGTCCTTGCCATATTACTTTTCTTTCTCATTGTCTCCTTTCTTTCTCTTTATTTTCTCTGTATTTCCATCTGTATCTTGAATGATCACTCAGTTCACTCCATCAGTAAAATCTCACCTTTATCCTTATAACATCTCAGAGGCAGGCAAATGTTAGTTCACACTACTTGGTTAGGCAAGGAAAAATGAGCAAAAGTCTTGCAGTGTGTCATATATTGGTAAATTAGCCCCCAATATTAATATATCACCCCTAAAGACAAGTTACTTAAGAGCTTCACTATCTCTGAACTTGCACCTTTTCCTATGCTGGGTTATTAAGGGAAGAAGATAGGCATCTAAACACTAACAGTGTAATATTATGTAAGAATTTGAGCATCAACATGAACCTATATGTGCAGAGATAGTATCTAATTGTTGTCTTCAAGTCCTTAACATATTCACTGTAATACTTCTTCTGTATAAAAGGAGAGGTGTTTAGGTAAAGTACATATAGGAAACTGAAGACAGGACTTGAGACTTTACACTCTGATTATGATTTTGTCAATATTGTATTTAGCTAATAGATCCTCAGAGAAAATACTCAAATCCAAAAGCTTTGCTTGCTTTGATATACTCAGTATTGAATATGAGGATGAAATCAAGTTGACTTCAAAGAATGATATAATAGCATATATTCTCCAGATTACTAACATAATGCTCTCTCTTAACCTCCTTAGTGGGATTTCACAGATGAAAACTGACTATATTATATGTGACAGCTACCAGACTTGATGGACAGTTACCAAGACATCAGTTTTGTTATGATTGCTCAAGTGCAAAATGTAAGGATCCTTGCCAAATTTTGGAAGCCAGATTATTTCTCTTTAATACAGATATGCGAAAGTTGTGGTTCTGCAGAGTGACCTTGGTGATTCACATTTATCTGTACTTCTCAAAAGTTGATGCATTGAAAGGGATTTGTTTGTTTGTTTGTTTTACAGAAGATATCTGCAAAAATATATAAACGTGACTGATATTTCTTAGGTATTCCATGTAATTTTATCCACAAAGTGAAGCTAACATTCCCTCAAAGAAGGAACACTCTCTAATTTGAAGCTTCCTTGTTGTCTAACAGGCGCAGAAACTTTCCTCAGAACAGTAATAAAGATGGAAATACCACTTATTGATCCATGTCGCCTCTTTCTCACTTTTTTCCAGTATGGGCTGTGTACTTAATATATACTTTCTGTGGTGCATGTGAGACCAGGCTTTTCACTACAGAAGTTTTCTGAGAATGAGCATTGAGTCTGTCAGTATGGAGACCAAGGCAGCCTGACTAAAACACCAACACACAGGCAATTCTGAGTTCAGAATCTCCTCTTTCCAGGTCCCTGAGTTTTTCATGAGAGAATTTCTTTGTGTTCTTCTTTCCCCATCTCCACCCTGTGAAGTCATGTCATCACTATAGTTTCAGTGTCCCTGAAATTTATGACTTCTGGTATCACTAAATGAAATATTTGCTCTTATTCTTGTCACACTGTGCAAGGAAGCACTAAGGCTGGAATTTAGCAGCCCTGTAATGGGAATGTAATTCCCAGACAATGTTCTACAAATTGACAAATTCCTTGTGCCTTTATATTGTGTAACCATCAGTAGATGCTGTCTTTCTCCCACTTTATTTTTTTTTTCTTATCTGGGTTTCCACTGTAGATTGCCTGAGGCAGGTGAATTTTCAAGATGCAAGTGCCATCAAATACTTGAAGTTTCCCCCAGTTTTGCTCAGCATGCCATGCTGATTGATCCCTTGTTTTCTACTGATGCTACAGTATACTGTTTACATTTAGAGATAAATTTTTCAAACAACAAAAGGTTATGGATTATGAATAATGCTTACTTAGAAGAGTAGGAAATAAACGAGGATGTTGATGATTTGCATGAAATCTGTATAAATTGCAGTTATTTTTAAGACAGAAAAATCCTGCCTATGTCCATGGAGTCCATGGTCCACTCTGTCCAAGGAAGGAGTTACATTTTAGATCCTAAAAATAAAATCATGGAAAGAAAAAATCCATCTGTAATTAGCAAAATAAAATGAAATGATCAGGTCCTTTCAGCTGATCTGAAGTGCTGTAAAACAATTTACTGTCTGAAGACTTAACTATAGTATCTTCCTTTCCCCTGTGCAAAGACTGCAGTTTGGTGTTACAGACATGAAGAGCTCTCCCAATGCCTTTGTTTCTATCAACAATAGACAGACACAGGTTATGAAATGCTTAACATTATTTTTTTATTCTAAGGCACTCATGAGTCCTGTAAACATTGTGAAGTATTAAAATAAAGCATCCATCTTCATTAAGGTATTAACAATAATATGCTCTCTGTTTTGTAAACATTTTATTGCCTACAAAAGAGAGTAATATCCATATGTTGAAGTTAGAGGAGTACAGAGCTGTGGAAAGAAATCAGTATAATTGAATGAGATTCTACATTAAATGAAGCTGATTAGTTTACAATTACCTGCTTGCCAGCCCGTCCCACAAGTCTCCTCATAGAGGACTGAACATTTTTCCCCGGCTTTCATTATCAAAGCTAATATCTTCTTGTGAGTCAGCCAGTGTAAAGGTTTATTTTCTATTTCTTACTATGCTGAAATAACAATTTGTTGAGTGTTTCCAGTTCTGCCTATGTAATTCTGCTGGTCAAAAATTATTAAGCACTGTCACTGAATGAAGTACAACAGTGGCTGCTTCAAAAGCTTATCACATATGTAAATTGTAATCATGCAAAAAAACATGTGGTGAGTTCATACTGAACCAGCAGCACCTGTCTCTCTGAAAAGCTCCAACGTGCTTTCCAAGAATACCCTTAGGGATTTCCTCTGGTGGTGTACAGCCTTGAGAACAGCCAACAGACAGGATGTTAGCCTGTCTGTAGAGATGAGCTCAGCAGTAACGACAGTGCTGTCTATCCCCAGTGCTGGAAAGTGATGTCAGGTTTCAAAATAAAGTGGGTCCCCATACTTTAAACTAAGAATGTTTCTAAACATGCTTTTGAACATCATTTGGGAGACAGAAAAGTGGGTGCCTGAACATGTCATAAAAATTTAGGGTCTGAACTAGTAAAAAAAGATTTCTCCATCTACTTGCTCTATCTATTCTTGATCGCCAGGGATAAGTTATTGATGTGCTTCCCTCACTTCTCAGTAGTCTGCCTTTCTCCTTTTTTCCGCTGCTTATTTCCCACCTCTTGCTCATTTCTCACATCTCATACCCTTTCTTTCTCATTTTGTCTTCTGCATAAATTATACATTTCACCCCCTTTCCCTGAGACTAATTTTTTTTCAAAGATTCCAAGGATCTCTGTGGAATCCTAGACCATCACCACCATCAAACTGATGTCTTTGTTATTTATAAATTAAGGATCTATGAAGCTCATTAAAGGAATTTTCTTTTTTCCATATAGTTATCCCCTGTCTATATTTTACCTAGTCTAGCAGGTGACTACACTGGAAGTGTCCAGTTGAATAGCTGTATGAGAACAAAGTAGAAAGAATTGCCTTTTTATGTCATAAAACACCTGAAACAAAAATAAAAAGTAAGAAAAAAAAAAGAGATAAAGCACACACAGAACAGTTACACTAAAAGAGAAATGTCCTGAAGAAGATGTATCCTTCTTGCTTAGGGAAAGGGGTTATTTAAGCACATAAAGCTTTGTGTTTCTCTAACAAACTACAAAGGATTTGGATTGTGGATGGTATTTCAAACAGCAGGCACTTACATAGTTTTAGACAAAAATTACAACATTCAAGTATGAAGTATGGCTTATGTCACAAAGGAAGTAAAAGCTAAACTAAACTACAGATTTAAACAAAATAAATGAATTCATTTCTTTAAAATCATATCCTTAGTGTCTTTTTCACAAAATGACTGTTGATCAACATATGTTCATGGCAAGTTTTTTGAAAACCACATTATTATGCAACTCTTAAATATTACAGAATATTTGTGAACTGAGGAGTAGTAATGTTCACTAAATGAGATCACTATAAATGTTATTAATTTAAATTTATTCAATTAATGCTATTCCATACCCTTAAGGGAGTGTCTGAAACAGCTTTATGGTTTCTTGCCTGTATTTCTTGATATTTATTTTGCAATGGAAGTGAAAAAGTAAATCCTTTGAGATACAGGACCAAAGTTTTGGTTTATTTTCATCTTTTTCATTTTTTTTCCCCAGTAATCTAAACTAGATTATTCTCTAGCCTCTCACTTCACCCTCCTGTCTTTAAATGGTAGTAAGGAGACTTCTTTTATTCATTTTTTTTCCTGTCTTGTTATTTTAGTTGCACGTAATTGAAGGTCAGAATTCTCTTTTTTTTCCCCCCCTGATATGACTGGACCCAAAGATGCCTGATACTAATTGGTGTCACAAAACGGCGTTACAAGACAACCCACCATCTCACCCCTTTTGCTCATAATCTGATATAATTTATAATGTACCTTTTAATGGATTTTTTTTTTCTTTTCCCTAATGGAATTCAGAGTTGTTCACTATACAGAGAGTAATTTCTCTGGAGAAAACTGTGGAAGGCTCTGCAGGAAAAGGCAGTGTTCATTTCTTTTTTGTTAGCTCAGTTTTCTGCATTTAGGGCTCAGCATATGCAAAAGCTCCTATTGAATCCTCTGTAGTGGATACCTACTAATCAATTGGCAATTGTGCTCTTGCTGAGTCCAAATGGAAAATGATGCAGCAGAAAACAAAATGTGCTAGGCTAAAACTTGAAGACCTTAGTTGTTCTCACATTTATTTATTCACATCTCTGAATAAGCCAGAGGAACTGCTCCTCACATTTCTCTTATTAGTGAGTTTGTCCAGGAGGTTGTTTTACCCTCTTACCCAGAAAACAAGAAAGAGGCCAGTATCAAACTAACCTAACCCATCCTAACCAGCTGCTGTAAATTTTGAAAATGTTGACAACCACATTACTCTAGCAATCTGGATATTTGGCCTTTGGTAAGAGATTTCAATAGACATTTAAAAAATAAAAAGTTTGTCCTGAGTGCAGCCTCAATATTTCTGAAGCAGATAATTTTCATTCAATTACGTTAAAAAAGTCAAAAAGAAGTTGCAGAGGGACGAGGCAGGTCAAAGTAGTTCTCGTCTGATCAGCCAAGGATTTAGAGGAAAGGTTTAATAATTGCTGCCCATCTTTCCACCCTCTTCATAAAATATCAGTATAAAAGGTTGCAAGCCCTTACTTTTCATGAACTTCCTTTAGTTCCTCTGAGGCTTAGAAAGGCTTTTTCAAAGACAGGAAGATTTTGAAAACCATTTAGTTGGGGATAGAGTTGACAATAAAAAATTTCCTTCAGGTTCCTTTGCAAAAAAAGGAAGCTCTATAAAGAAAACAATTCTTCAGAGCTTTGAAGTTTTATCACACTGTTTCTTCAGGTGTTTCAGGAAACTTGTGTTCTTATTCTACAGTTAAGGCAGTCCTGAGCTTCCTCCAAAGAGGAATAAAAAGGATTTAAAATATTTCTTTTCTTTTCTTTTTTTTTTTTTTTTTTGTCCCATCACAGTCCTTCCAAGTGCAAGACATACAGGCTTACTGAAGCTTTATTGTAGCAGACAAAATGTGAGAGGGTAAGAGGAAAGAAAGTTCAAGAAGATGATGAACCTGAGTTTCAGCAAAGACTGAGGCACCTCTGACTCCGGTGGCAGACAATGAGCTGGAAGATTCAAGGCCACCAAAATGAGTGGGATAAAGGTACTATTTATAGTGACTTGATTCCCTACAGATATGAACTGTTCCTGAGCAAGTCCTGAGATCTGTGTATCAGGCAGAGAACATGTGGATTCTCTCCTTTCTGTTTGCTACTTATTTATCAGGAGCACTTTGAATAGAACAGGAGGAGGTATTTTGAGTTGGTCCGTGCCAGTCCTGAGAAGAATGCAAGAGCAGCAGCTCTCCAGTGCAGATTTCCAGTGGATATGGATGCTCTGTCATATGTCCAGGGAATCTTTACAAAATAATATGTCTTTTGGGCATCTTCTCAGACCCTGCCTCAGGTTTCTATTCATGGTCCATTTGGAGAATATCTGACATTATGAAAAGCCTTCTTTTCAAACATGGAGACATAATTAAAACCTTGAATTTTGCATTTGTTCATTCAAACCTGGCACCAGAGGCAGCTGCACATGCAAATAAAAAGAACAGTTGTGCATTTTAGCACAACACCTGTCTTTGGCAAAAGTATTTTTGCCATGCCAAGGAGAGTTATTACAGGTAAGCAGAGTGTGTTTGTAATTTGGAACTTGTCTGCCTCTTTCCATCTGTCTCTGATACAAACATAAACATCACCACCAGAATTTCTGTGTGTGGAAGTTTGTTAACGTTGTTTATTGGTTAAAAGTCATGTTGATCCTGGCAAATGCACCCAGAACCTCAGCTCTTTGGGCTGAATTTAAGATGCTTTTCTCAGTTTGCGATTCATCAGTGTGAAATGCTGGATTAAAGGAAAGTTTGTTAACATTGAAAGGTTCTATCCCATCAGCAGTTAACTTTTTCATGTGATGAATCATTACAGCCCACATAGTCCAAAACACCCAGTGCAACCAGCTCTCATGGGCAATCTAGAGTGGGCTTAACAAATCTAAACGATCTCCCAAACTCGATTTGCTTGTCACTGACAAGTGCAGTGATCAAAGGGGTGTTTAGAAGTGAAACCTCTCTTCCTTCTATGACAATTTTTCCCTCTCAAGTTTTCTTCCATTCCAAGCTTGAGCCGTGTTTCCAGTCATAACACCAGATCAGATTGTGGCACAAGTTTGGTCTGGGCATGTAGTCATATTTGTATCCAATTACCCAAGCACTGACAGAGAGTGGAACCTGGTTTTCTGCTATTATGTCAGCTGTGGGAAGAAAGACTTAATTGGGAATGAGGTAGATCTAGCAACATGATTTTTACCAATCAGTAGTCTTTAGGGGATATAAAAACATATACATGGTTGGTTGGTTGGTTGGGGTTTTGTCATTTTTTTATTTTTTTTGGGGTGTTATTTTAAATTAAAAAATCATTCCATGCCTTGGTTTGCTTACAAACAAGTGTGTTGGTACAACTGTGACATGGAGGCAGGGACAGCTGAGAATGCCCAGAGCAGTCAGGGTGGAAACTGATGTATAGCAATTTATTACTTTGTTCCTACAATTTCTGTGAAGATTGGTAGGTAAGGGAGAGAAATCTGATATTGTTACAGATGATGTTAGTAACTAAAGTATGTCCTAAATAATTGTCTCATTAACTTTCTTCAAATTCATAGGCTAGACAGGGATATGACTATCACTGACAGAAAACATCTGGTAAGAGGAAAAATAGAAAATAATTTCCATGATTACCCAAAAATTATTATAGCTGTTTTGACATACCAAAAAAAATGTGTGTCAAAGGTGGAGTAGTTTTATGAAGATTTGGCTGTTACTGATATCTTTATGCCTTAATTTAGGGTCGAAGTGGCCTTTTTTTATGAGAAGCAGAAAAAAAAAAAAAAAGGAAAAAAATCACAAAGAGATGAGACAAAGAAAGTGATTTAGTGGCCTTTAAACAGAATCCAAGTATTTCAAATCATCCATGTGTCACTGTGAAACATTATATCAATTGTCATTTTTTTCTCTTTTGCTCACTACTTTCTGAATTCCCATGCATCCCTGCAGTTCCAAGAAAAGGCAAAACTTGATGTCACCTGCACACTGCCATCTCCAAAGGTCTTGAGCAAAAGATGCCGCTGGCAAGGTGATGTACTGGGAATTTGCTGACCTCTGTCCAGGTCTATCTGAAACTCAATTAATCTTTGAGCCATTAAGTAAATGGCTGTTTCCCCATTTCTCTGAAGTATCAATACATTAGTGCAGTCTGCTTAGGATCCAAGCCATTGAAATAATAGAGTTAGGAGTGGCCACACACTCATCATTTTTAGGCAATTTGTCCTCATGCCTTGCTCTTCTCATTAGAAGGAAGATAAATCATATTTGCCTATTTTTTTATTCCTTTTTTTTTTTCCTCCTCCTATTTATATTTCCCTATTTTCCTTCTGGAAATCTTCCCAGAGTAGCCTCCCCTCTCCTTACCTGCCCTGCTCTGGGAAGCACCTCGCTGCTAGCTGGCTTCCCAGGGGAGTTGAGGCAGCCAGATTTATTGCAGCAAGGCGGTCTGAGCCACTCTCTTTGTCTAGTCTGTAAGTGAACAGGATCAGCAAACCCTTTCTCATCAGCTCTCTCTATGTCACAAATGCATTTGAGACTTTCTGATCACCTAATGTACCGTTTAGCCACTGCAGGCCTTTTGCTTGTCCAAAGTCCTGAAAATTAGAATTGGCAATTAAGACACCAATTAATAGAACTGTGTCTAAGGTAGGTACTTGTTTGTGCTATGTGGCTGGTATGTATCAGCAACTCACAGTTTTTCATTTACCTATTCTCAAACACTGCCTAACAGTGCAATAAAAGTATATTCCAAAATTAGTTATTGTTTATTTATTGTTAAATGATTATTTCTCTTTTTTTGCCTATTGGAATGCAAAATGAACCTGTAAGGAAAACTGGTGTATTTTGATAATTTTACCAACTCATCTTAAAGAAGTATGCAAGTTTTGGCCTAACCCTCTTCCATCCTGTCTCTTGTATGCTTCCAGTCTTTGCACCACATTGCTCCTGGGGTAATGACTAGATATTTTGCTTATTCAGGCTCTGCCTATAGCTTGCCTCATGCTCAGATAGCAAGTCTATTCTGTAGTTCTTACTCTGGATAGGAAAAGGTGCATAAACAGGCATGAATGTCTATCTGTGGGCTTGCAAATGGAGACTATCCAATTGGACGTGGCTTCTATTCCCTTGCTAAATTAAGTAAGGTACATGGCTTCTCTGTATCTCATTTCTTCCATCTATAAAATGAGAGGTGCTTGCCTTCTTTGTCTGGAACAAACAAATTCCTTCTTTACCTAGTCTTGCAAATTTTGATGTTTTCCTGGATCTTTTCCATGCTGCTTACAAAAACAAGTGTCTGTATTCTGTAGTCATGTCACAAATACCTTTCTTTCACCTCTGCAAATTGATATTATCACTGGAAGAAATGGTGGCTGATAGCACTGTATAGTAAGTGTGTTGATTATTTATAAAGTCATATGAAACATTCTCGGCAGCCACTCTATAAGTTTTTCATCTATGTCTAACATTACATTCATCCAGGTAGGAAGGTCAGACCACATCTTGGAGCACATGGGGAATTCTGCTTCTCTAAAGATATTGCTTCCATTAATTACTTTATCAGAACTCACCTTCTGTAGCTATTTCAGGTGTCCTTTTCACACTACCTATCTGGCTGTTCAAGTGATTAGCTCTCTCAAGAGCATGCATTGTTTGACTGTGGGGGGACTCTCTCTCTAAGGATGGACACAGCAAACCACACAGAAGAAAATCGAAAGCCCCCACTGATTTCAGTGGCATTTGGGTTAGATCAGGTTGAAACAATACTTTTATGGCTTGAGGCAGGTTGACTTTGTTTATATTTGCCTTAATCTCCCTGTGACTAAAACAACAAACATTCCTTAAGGAATAAGATGTTTTCTGCTAGCAGGTTATAATCCCACAAGCGAAGCACGATGTGATGCCAAGACACTGTAGTGATGTTTTATTTGAAGTGGACATCTGCACTCTAGGACCGGGCTTGCAACCAACGATTCATTTCTCATTTCAGATCAATTAAAAAAGATTGAATTGACACAATAAGCGATACTAATGTAGCCAAAGGATTAAAGAGGAAGATCTTTCAAATATACTTTAGAGGATGGGTCTAATCTACCCATCTAGGAATTCTATATTTGGAAGAGTTTGGTCTCTGACACACATTTAACCACTATTAGATTAGTCCACCCTTAATCTGATATGAAGTTAATGTATGTTTTCTACAGACTACTCAGATTTTTCCTTGGTTTGTACATATACATATGTATAATTAGGTGGTCACGAGTGTGAAATTTGTTCCTAACTCCCTCAGTAGGAAAATTCCTTGCAGCTCATTGTGTTTTGGACATTACAATGGAAGCCACATCTTTCTCTGCCCACTAAAAATTTTTTTGCAAAGGCTGGGTTCATTCTGAATGTGTATTGTAGATTTAATTTGTGAAATTTTACAGGCAGGATTTTGGTTGCTAAATCTTGCAATCAGACTATTGAAAACCATCGTCTTTATCTTCACACTTGCATTTAAGGAATATCTACACCAAGATAATTCCTCTGTGGCTGAACAGTTAAGCATTCTTTTGTGTCTGTTGTGGTAGTGCCTGTAGGCTTCAGTCATGAATTACAGTTCCAGTCTACTATGCTCTGTGTACATAAATAATAGAAAAACGAAATCCTACCCCTACAGATTTAAACCTTATGGGTTTGCGGCCCTTGAAACAGCTTCTGCTTTATAAACATAGATGATAAACTGAAGGAGAAGGAAACTGTCCTTCAATTTGAGGTCATCTGTGATCACAGATACCATGCAGAAGCAAGTAGGAAATGATTTTCCCCAATGAATATTTTAAATTTCCTCTTTCCTAGGCAAAAAACTAAGACTATGAAGGTTACTTGGGTCTTTGTATTTTTCTTAAGAGGCAGAGAAAACAAATAAACAGACTGAGAGACAGACACCCCACAAGAACCCTACTTCAAAATAGAAAGAAGACTGGAAGTCACAACTCCGCAACGTTTTGGTGAGCACATTAAACATCATTCCCTCCAAAACCATTGCTCTCAGGGTCTGTCCCACAGTGCAATACTTTTTACCCAGGACTCTGCATCTCAACAGCCAAAATGTACTCCTGAGATAAGGAAGACTGGGAAATACTGTGCTCCACATTTGCTCAATCAGCACTTGGACCTGAGCTTGGACTGATCTGCAACATGTCCTAAATCTACAAAATATTTATGAGGAAATTTCTACCAGAAGAAGTAATTCCTTCCCCAAGAAAAATTCTATTTCAATGCACAAGGGTTTTTTTCCAGTCAGAAAAAGAAAGATTCATAAAAAATACTGAGTTAGTCTTACTCATGAGTTCTGTTGCAGAACTAACACTACCTCATGTGTTTTTCAGGTTTTCCACATAGTAAAGTGTCTTACCTACGGAGTCAGACCTCTCCATTTTCTAAGCAAGAGATAATTTGTTTAGCCAAACTGAAAAAAAAATAGAAGTGTTAGACAGAGAGTGACTGGTTGAAATGAATGCAAGAATATAAATGTTGCCTTGGACAAAGCAAAATGCACAAGTACAGTAGGGTACAATGATGTTAATTTGGGAACATTAAGATTGAAAGAGACAGCATAAGCTTAAAAGTTACCTTTTAGTCTGCTGGATGGGGAAACTCTCTGCTCTATTAGCATTCTGATAACTCCTGCATCTGCCTTGGTAAATACTGCAGAGAGAGGGCAGCTACAGGATCCTACTGTACGCTACTAAAGTGAATGCTAATTAGACACCTGAAGCAACCTTCCTAGTACCAACTGAGGATATTAAAAAAATGGAAATCTGTCCTGCAACTAAGGAAAAAAAAAAAAGGGGGGGGGGGGGGGGAAGAGGGAAAAAAAAAGAGAGGGAAAAAAAAAGAGGAAAAAAAGCAGAAAAATCAAACACAGGACTAATTTAATAACCTTCTCTGATGAATTGTCAAAATACAGTTTCCCAAAGGGTTTACTCCATCTGATGTGTCTAGTTCAACTTCCTAAGTACAGGTTCTATTGGAAGAATAGAATCAATAGTGGTTGGTGGAAGAAAATAAACAAGACAGTTATCACCAACTCATGATAACCCATTTTTGAAAATTTCCTTCTTGCAGCAAGCTCTATTTAGCATTATTCAGAAACAAGCTAAGATTTAGACTTCACAGAGCCTCACTTAGGGCCCCATGTGCTGGCCACTTTATTTTTCCAGACACAGGTATAATTTTCTGACTCTTTCTTTGAAAAAGCTCCTCCCCCCTCCCACCTCCATATACATTTCAGCAACATCTATCTACCTGCTAGATAGAATCTACTTGAAGAGATCCTTAAAAATAGCTTCAAGGGGAGTTGCTTGATCCTGTCACCTCAGAGGCTGTTCAGCCCTGATGTTATTCCTCGTCTGTCACCACTAGCAGAGAGCTTGATGTGGGGCAGGACTGAGGAAGGACAACAGCTTCCCAGTCTGAACTTCTGGAATTTCCCTTCCTGCCAATGTACTTCCATAAGAAGAAAAAAGATAGAAATATCACCGGCTACCACTTATGGATTCATAGACACATTTAGGTTAGAAAAGGCCTTTAAGATCATCAAGTCCAAATATTAACCCAGCACTGCCGAGTCCACCGCCAAACCATATCCCCAAGCACCACATCACCATTTCTTTTAAATACCTCTAGGGATGGTGACTATCACTTCCCTGGCAATGAGACCTGGTTGACAGGCCTGTAGTTTCCCAGATTCTCCTTCTGGCCCTTCTTGTCAATGGGCATCACACTAGCAACCTTAATGGGTGGTGCTCAGAAAAAATAATTTTGTAAAGATCAGAAAGGCACTTCATGGAACTGTGAACGCAGAGTCCATGACTGGCATGGGTACTGAAGTGGTTAAACTCCAAAAGTATCCTTGTTCTTTTGCTAATGGGTACCTTTCTCCACTTTTGCTTGTAGTTGTTGTAGCAAGGGGTCATTAAAAATGCCATCATTAAAACCTTTTACTCCTCTCCATTGATTTCGCTTGCAGTATCCTCAGAAGCCTGTGGGTCAATGTATTGCTTGCTCTGATTCAAAAACCTAGTTGAAAAATTGAACTCATTTGCTCATTTTTATCTGGCTGTTACTGCCAGGTCTGCGTTGCCAGAACACCAACAAGGCCCTATTTAATAATATCAAGTGTGTTTTCACCTACTCTTGAAAAACATCTTTTAACTAGATGAGTCTTGTCCTTTGATGGCAGCTTAGATATCTGTCACTCCCACACTGGAAAGCCCAGATCACATTTTCCTTCATTTATATTACTGTAATTCCATTAGGCTGATGTTTTACACTACTGCAGCTAAGTGAGGGAGCATAAAATTTCCAGAGATATGTTCATAATCCCTATTTATCTATAAATCACTCTGTGAATTGATAGATTCATCAGTATAGTAATGATTTCCGATGGCCCAAAAATTTTTTCACAGAGAAACTCTTTGCATCCCTAGTGCTTTAATAATACCTCAAGAATCCTGTTTGCCTTCCTAGGGCTTATTGCAGTTTAAGGGTGTAAAAATTAACAGCAAACAAATCTGAAAGAAGGTCTAAATGACCACTCCCATTTTGCAGGCAGGAAGCCATTGCTGACCAGTATACAGGGCACTTAAGGAGATCATCAAGAGGACTGTGCTTGTGCAGCACTAGGAGCCTCATCACAGGCAGAAGGTTATTTTTGGAGAGGAGGAAAGTGAGACATCTCCTACACCTGTGTGGATGTTTACCTCTTCTGATCATAGGCATAGCAACAGTTAGATACACTATCAGCAGAGCTGAGATCAGCCTATAACTCCACAAGATAATTCTTTGGAGTTGACTTTCCTCTAACAAGTGCTCCTTCCCCCCTCCTCTGACCAGCTGATGATCAGGAAGGGGTTCAGCATCCTGGAAAACAAATAGGAAGACGTCAATGATCTCCCAATTTCACCTCAGAGTTGGAAGCTCACACTGATGGTTGCAAAGATTATAGTCTTCCAACTAGACAATAATGACTGATTTCGTACCACTGACATCCAAACTACCCTTAGGATATACCCTCTCAAATCTTTCCCTATTTGATCCTAATACAGCCAGGTTCCACTCACTTTCAACACAGTAGAACTGCATAATCTTATGAAAAGACATCACACTTTCAGGGCTAAACAGCCTTCTGAGAATACAGCTGCTGAACTAGGACTGGAGAAGCCAAAGGGAAGGAAAATAATAGCCTGCAGGTGCATTCATCATCCTGTTTTCCCCTCTCAAGATCTCCTTCTGAACACACGTGTTCATGGACTCAGGCAGACTAATTTTGCATTGGTCATAGAACTAGTGCTTTAATAAAAGATTATATTCATTATGTGAGTGTTATTAACTTAGAGGATGCTTCATTTTATGTTCTCCTTCAAAACTACTGGCAATCAGCCTGTCTCGGGTGGCTCTGTGCCAGGCCCAGCAGGTTGTTGGATTTATTGCCCACAACCACCACTTTTGTCCAGATTTATCACACCTCATTGTGACCATTAGCACCCTTGATTACCTCTTCATTTTCACTGGTTTGAATCATGACTTTGATGTATAATGTCTCCTCAAGCAAGGGCATTTCCCCTCCAACAGCAATTCTGGATGTTACACAAACAACTGGAAATATCCCATCAGCTTTTTCATATGCACAGAGTTTGTGACAAGGCTTTCATTTTAAGAACATCAATGAGTTTTTTTCTGATGACTATTCCATTCCACCAAGTAGCCAACATGGTATGCCTGTATTGTGCCCTTAAGTTAGACTTTGCCTCAACCAATAGAGTTAGTGAAACCTAGCTTCCAAAATGAGAAAAGAAAAGAAAGAGAAAAAAAAAAAAAAAAAAAAAAAAGGTAAATAGGTTTAAATAGGTTTGGAAAGTGTGGACTTTTTTAGTCACAATAACACAGATCCAGGACAACAATCTTAAATGAACACTAAAGGGACCAGAAACTTAGCTAGAAACCACAGGATCTCGTTGTTAATTCTTTAGACAAAAATCACCTTCTTCATTAAAATCTTCTATGCTGCAATAGACCTACCAGAAACATCTGCAAAGCTCCCCTACAATTGTCTCTTAGCTTTCAAGTGAGCTATAGGAAAGACAGACTGACTCTTGTGTATTGAGGTTACTGTTTTTCCCGCTGACACAGGGCTGTTGTAATTTTTCCTTCTATTTCCTCAGCTTCCAGAATTCACTTCTTGTCTCCTGCTGCAGGCTGCAAAACTTCTTGGAGCAGAGATCAGATGGTTTTGCCCTGCATTTAGATAACATCCAGTAAAAATTCATGCTGGACCATAGCTCTGTATCTAAGGATAACAATAACAAGGGAAATTTCTCTAAACTGTGCTTCAAGAAAAAAACTGAATTCTTTTACTTAGCTTGTTGTCTCCTCCAGTGAAGTATATTCTTATTACAGTAGTTAGCAAACTTCATGGGAAAGACTGAGGGTCTGAGTGCTCCTGCTTCTCTGGCTCGCACTGGTGACAAGTAAACTGTTTTATAAGACTCCTATAGGATTTGTGTTTGAATATTTCAGTTCTTGAGATATGGGATTCATGGCAATGTAGTCCAGGAAAAAACAGGTGGAGAACAACAAATGTTCTTGTGTCTTGGGCCTGGCAGTACAGGAACAACAGATCAGCTCACCCACATCACCTCACGCAGCCTGTCCTCTTGTCTGGCACACTAAAAAGACCCCGAACTTGGGGTTGCTGTACTAGCTGTGAGCAGAGCTCCATGAAGGCACAGTGCACACAGAAATCTCCGGAGACATCACATTTCCCACCGCTTTGCCTGAAATCGTAGCCACCATAGGAAGAAGTGCTAACACAGCAGATAGCACCCCTGTAAATTCACCTCTGGTAAGAAGCAAAACTGTAGGAAATATCACAGCATGGCATCTAATGAACTTTGCTTTCTTCACTCTGACAACTTCAGCTGCCTACCCTTCTCTTTGAGCTGTAGAACTTTCTGCCTCTTTCCTGCATCAGTGAAGCCCACAGGATAAAAAAATCTTGTTTCACAGCAGTATTTTAACCCCACCTGATGGAGAAAAAGAATACACAAAGTCATCTTATCAGGATAATATAAAATCTGGAGGTATTACAGAAGGGATACCCCCACAAACAGAAACATGGCAGAATAGGCTCCACCCTCACTGGGCATCAGAAAATACAATTACAAAACACAGTGCAATAGAAATTCAGTTGTAATGACCCTTGGAATGCTTGTTTCACCATCTGCTTACAGGGAAATCTTTGTACACCTTTCCATACTTTACCTCCAGCATCCCAAATCTTTTTATTTTCATTCTAAACACATCTTCTGCTGTTGTTCCTTTCCTTCTTTCCTAGTCTGGCAAATTCTGTAGTATGTGCCTTCTCCTTAACTACAGTCACACAGAGGAAGTTTGTAATGACAATTACTCTGTCAGATGGAATAAAGGTTACAACTGATGGGTAAGGAAGAGTTTCAAACAGTAAGATTGCTGTGATGAGTCTACCCAGTAACCTGTCTTAGTTTGATTGCTCCTTGGAACCTAACAGCCACCAACCACCTGCTTTCTGTCACTGCAGCTCAGCCATTGTTCAAGAATTTCAGATGTTTGTGCCAGTAATTAAGTTGTGCCAGCAAAGCACTATTAAATTTAGTTATTGCAGAAAGGAGCTAAAATAGTTTATCAGTTCTGAGTGGTTCATCAGTGTGTTTTTGAATATAATGAAAATAAGAATTGGGTCAGCAGGAGGAAGAGGAGACATCAATTAAAAAATATATCTACACTGGAGTCTCAAAAGCCATTAACATTGATTTCAATCCAGGACACAGGCCCCGGCTGGCAAAAAGCATTGAAGAATAATTAAAGAGTCTTTTTTTTTTTTTTCTTTTGCCTGTGGCAGATACAATAACAGAGATTCAAGAACTGGAAGTAAACACAATGTGATCACTCCAGAGAGATATAAAGGGTTATGGGAAGATGTTGATGTTACTGCTTTTGTTTCGTCTCCTTTCGTATCTTTATTCACCTTTTTAAAGTTGAATATTTGCTTTTAATGAACATAAATGCTGGAATGGAGCTGGAATTCATTCTGCCCCTTTCAAGCTGCTCTTTTCACAGGCTCATCACTGACCTGAAGCATTGTGAGATCTGTTACTGAAGATGATACAGTCAGACAGGTTCCTCACAGCTGAATCCTATTCAGGTGGGGGTGGTAACAAGGACTGGCTTGGATGAACTGTCATTTGATGTTTCTAATATCTCTGCCATAAACACAGTAACTATTCTATTCTTGGGTCAAAAATGTGTTATTTCTGGGTCAGCCCAGTCTTGTGGAGACTATAAATGACACAGATGAACTTCTTTAATCTTCCTGTAAGTAAGCCTAATTCCTGCTCTCTGTTTTCAGGTCAATGCGATCTGCTTTGAGTGACCAAGGTAGGGTCAACTCTTCACTAAAAAATTAGTCACAGAGCTGATATACAGTCATAAGAACTTCACTGCAGGTTGGATCCAAGAAGATTTTACGTCTGCTAGCAGCAATCCTTCTGCCTCTGCCTTTGGAGAATTTTCAAAATTGCAGCTACATGACTGCTAAGGTTAGTATTTTTTTGTCAGTGTGGTGTGTGAATAAGAGAAGTTACATGATAAAGAACTGAACTAAAATTCAACCTCCATAAAAAGGGAAAACAGTAATTTATTGCTCATACACATTGTTATAGCTCTGCTTTCACATCTTTGGTAGACCCTTCCTGTCCTATTTCAACCCACTAATCGTGTAAAAATCTCTCCAGCCTTAAGAGTTTCTCTTCTTTGTTAGTTTGCAAGGGGTTTTTTTCTTCAGTCAATGATTTGACCACTCACAGAGCAGTCCAACAAGTCCCAAGCTTCCATAAAGTGAGAAATGGGGAAGAGAGGCAATACAATCCAGGAGCTGGATTAGAACCTCTTTTTGGCAGCATCATACAGCTTCTTTGTGCCAGAGATATTGAGCAAAATCTCCATGAGCATTTTGACAATATCATTTCTGACAACATTCTTTCAAATAAAACAACTCCTTGCATAGTTATGCTTACTGAAAATATAGAAATAACTGTCAAGAAACTTATGTTTTTATATTCAAAGTTTGCAAATTTTTACCCCAGCTGCATCTCTCTCCATTCACTCCTTTATAATCGAGATTTTGGACAGTGCTTTTCAAGGAGCTTCAGACAACAGGGCAGTTTCATTATCCCTATGGGATATAGAATTCAATGAAAACACTGAAAGCAATATTGGGATTTGCTCAACATTCTGTATGTCCTCCAAATCCTTCTCCAGTATAATGACTTGTTTTGCTTAACAGCTCTTCCATGTATTTTCACTACTGCCATGTGCTCTGTCTCCTTTTCTGGGAGTAGTTCTAAGACTGAACTCAGAATGTTTCATTCATGCTTCTATAAATTTAGTAATCCATAAAAAAATAGCATATATACCACAAAAGTCTTGTTTGTGCTGTACTTTAAGAGTCTAAGTGAACTTTAAGAAATTAATTGGTATTTTCTGGGCTGTCCTTCACAGGGAAGGAATGTTTTTACTCTTCCTGAACTTACTGTGATCAGGCTAGAAAAATTAGAACAAAGCAATTCTATGTGTCCACTGAGTATGGACTTAATTGTCATGTAATTAACCCTATTCCACTACTTATGGAAGCCAGATGTTCAAAGGGTCAGAGTATTCTGTTCTCTTCACAAGACAATACTAGATACACAGGTTAGCTAGTTTATGTTGTCCAAATCGAGTCACCATATCGAGAAACCATAATAGCTTTCTTTTCTGAAAATGGTGACATACTTAATTTAGAGAAAAACCTATTTTAGGACATTGTTACCACTTACGTTGGATGTAGTTTTCAGAAGACTGACAAGTCTTGATAAGAGATATTGCTGGCCTCAGACTGCAGAGCTGTCGGCCAGACATCTTCCGGGGATCACTTTACTTTCTTCCATTTAATTTTCCCATTGGCTGTGAGAGACCAAGCCAAACAGTATTTAAGGAAGACTGAAAAACTCTTAGGTCTTGCTAGATTGCTGTCTGTAGGTATGAAAAATTGAGCTAATTGTTATATGTGTGTCTAGTTATTTTATATTCATAGTTTAAAAAGATGTGTATTCTGAGACGCACATTCAGATCACCAAAAAAAAAGCAATTGAGATACAGTTGTAGATTTGCAATGCAAACATTCACTGACATCTGCTTGGTGGATACATTTGCACCTGTATATTACCTACAACATTTCCCCATACATGTGGGAATCCTGCATCAGATGCCCATTTTATCAAGATGGCATAAAAAACATATTTAAAAAATTGCCTAAGGTATTACACTGATATCCTATCTTCTCTTTCTTAGATAAAAATCAGCTGTGATGTCAGTACTGTCTTCATTACATTGCAAGTCAATCAGTAACACATTGCATGCAACTGTTATATACTGTTGGGAATCAAAATTAATTGTCCATAAAATGGACAATCACAGCATGAACGCAGGAGGACAGAAAATAAGGAGATAGATCTTGAAGAAAGTATCACACTTTGCTTGTCACTTTGAAAATTAATTTTACTGGACTATGACTACAATTTTTAGCAAAATCGCTTGACAAATAGATGGTCTAGCAACTGCTGATTTACCATTTTAGCTGAAGTCTCATTAATTTAAGTTCTCTGACAAAACAAAGAAACGTTTTGGTGCAGATTATATCTACCTAAAATTGTGGAGGATTTCTGCAGATCGATTGGAATTCTACTCCTTTTGTTCACTTACATCTGCTTGCAGCACATTTTGGCATGATTCCTTAACTTATTTTACATTGGTCTGAGAAGAACAGAGAGATCTCTGAAATCTCTGGATAAAAACCAATATGTTGATTACTCAGCCTTGTTTTGTTTTGCTGTCTGAAAGTTTGGGAAGATCAAGGGAGTACTTTATTAACAATTTAAGTCTTACAATTTTTCTCTCTTGATCAAAAGCAACTGGCTTAATTTAAAGCCAGTTGGCTTCATAGTTATTACTTTTATAGGTTTAGTGAGCCAAAATGGCCCATAAACCAGCCATCGAAGAAGTCATTCTATTTCTCTAAGTGTTTCTTAGATAATGAAATTCACTTTAAAACTCTTTTCAAGTTGTTCTTTTGCACAGAAATGACCTCATGTAAGTCTGGAATGGAGGAAGTGGTCATAGGAATATTTGCCCTTCGCTACTTCTGGAAAAATAAGATCTCATAAGGCCTCAGGCTCAAAGGTACACCATAGGATAACCCTTTGGTTACAGGACTAAAATATTCTTCAGAGTTCAGTTACAACCCCAACAGGACAGAACCAAGGTCAAATCAAATGCACAACAGTTAGTGTTAAAAGAAAAAAAAGTACATTTAGGGATCACGAGTACTCAGGGATGGAAAATGTGCACAACTTGTAATTCCCTCATTTTACACAGGCAGAACCAAGCCTTGAACAAATCAGCAGGAGGATATCAGTCACATTTGTGAGCACAAGTCTCATGTACATTTGTACATTCAACATCTGTTACCCTTTAAAGTGCAGTTGCTAAAAGGGAGATATTTGTAAACCACAAAATGTTCTGAATATCAGTTTTGTCTGCTAGAAAGGATACCATCACAGGGAAACCACTAGGAGGAGTAGGTCAGAGGCAGAGCAGGTGTAGCAAGGGAATTTGAAGAGTCTTACCAGATGGCTGGACTTAAAGACCTAAGGGGAATTTATTATCATTTGAACCTATCCCTATGCAAACTGCACCTGGACTAAATAAATAATTTATATCTGAAGATAGACTATTGCTCTTTTTTTCCTCTCCTGTAAAATTCCAAGTTTCTTTGACTTAATGATACAGCCTCCCCCAGGCTTTTCTGCATCTTGGCAGGAAGCCAAATACTGTCCACTCTCTTGTACTTGTCATACTGAAACCACCAGTTCATAACCCCTCTGTTCCCAGAGAAATCCCTGAGCATCCCATTTGTCTCAGGCAGTGGCTGCAAAATGCTTGCCTTGTTAATGCACTTCCAGACCTTGCATTTGCCTGCCCCACCTCCTTCCTCCACTTGTTTAGCACCAGCTTCCTCTGTTCTCTGCATAATCTCTTGCCATCTGCAACAGCCTTCCAGTATCTCTCTGCCTCATCAACTCTCCATCCCTTTTAAGATCTCATCTGCAAACCTCTCTTCATTCCCCTTCCTACACCTCTGAAATTCTTCCACTCTCTTCTCTGTTATGGGCCTTTATTTCTCTTTAATATATTCTACAGACAACATCTTTCTGCCACTGTTGGTCTGTAATTTATAAAATATAATATCGATGCTCTTGTATTATTTAAACTTGTAAAGCATTTTAGGATAAGAGTTTACATGAAAGGAGCTATGAAAAATAAACTTGCACTGAATTATTAATAAACTGTTCAGCTGAGCTTGTTCTCTAGACATCTTCCCTTCCCTTCCCTTCCCTTCCCTTCCCTTCCCTTCCCTTCCCTTCCCTTCCCTTCCCTTCCCTTCCCTTCCCTTCCCTTCCCTTCCCTTCCTTATTTTTTACTTTGAGGGTTTTGAAACACTGCAATGGGTTGCCCAGAGGTAGTAGAGGCCTCCTCCCTGGAAATCTTCAGGTGAATGCTCAGGGTCTCTGAGGAACGTGATCTAGCTGAAGATATCCCTGCTTATTGCAGGGGAATTGGACCAGATGTTATCTCGGGGTCCCTTCCCTGAAAGGGAAACTCAGGCTATTCTATAATTCTACAGTTTCAGTCAAGAAAACTTCATTGTTTCTTCCTGCCCCTTTGCTCTTCTGCTCTTTGGACTGCTAGAGTCCACCGCCTGCCCCAGGAATTTTAGCTGATTCTAGAGTATACACCTCCTTTTATCTAACAGTGATATCTTCACAGAGTTAAATATGTGTGACTGGGAGGGTATGAAACCAATCCTGTCCAGGTAACCTAAAAGAATAAAATTTTGAAACAGAGGCCACCAAAAGAAAATGGGGAAAATAATTTAATGTAATTCTCAAGGGCTTATGGCCTTGGAGAATCAACATGCACAGTCACACTACTGGGCAGAGAGAAAGAAGAAAGCAGTAGAAGGCTCTGATGGTTAGATCTGTTAACTTGCATATATACCAGCATCACAGACCTAATAAACACTAAGGAAACATGAAGAGCACAAATCTCTTCCTTCTTCCTGAAGGTCATATCTGAGGAGCGTGGTGGAGGTGTCAATGTCTCCATAGTACAACAGCAACCTGGCAGATTTCATGTCCCAAGTATCAACTAAAAACTTTGGAGTCATACAATTGCCCACAGCAGTGTCAGGCCTTTAAAAAGTTGGCAAAGTGTCTTACAGAGAGGAAGAGGGTGCCAAGGGAGAATGAAACTTGTGAATGAATCTTGTCATTCCAGTCAACTGAACAACCCAGCTGGATAATTACAAAACAACAGCAAAGGCAGTCAGGCAGAATAATTTTAAAATACATTTTAAATTTATTCTTTTAATTTCCCTTCCAATTCTTTCTTCATGAATTGCATTGATACGAATATAAGTCATCAAATAAATTAGAAGAATTTCGAAGTCTTTCATCAGATTCTCATTTTAAGTCTCCATTTTCATTTTGCCTTTGTTTCTCTCTCAAGTTCTGTCTTTTTTTTTTTTTTTCTTTCATTTTGCTTGCAATTACCTGCATGAAACCTATTTATATGTTTAATTTACTTCATGATTACAGGTACATTCTTATACTCTCTGGTAATTATCACTGGAGTAGGATGTGATTGGCATGGGTAATGATGGCTAGCCCCAAAAGAAGGGTCTGCAATTGTCTCTCTTTGAGAAATAACATAAAGTTTTCCTCAAAGCTTCACAGTAAAAGGCAGTAAGGTCATCTTAGTCTAGAGGCCACTTGTTTTTGTAGGTTACAAGTCAGGTCCTCAGTTGAGGCAAGTCATTGCAACTTTGGGTACTACAAGTGAATTGCAATGTCAAAGGCTCTGTTCCCTTATTCTTATGTACAGCCTTTCCTGTACTGTTAATATTGCAGAATACTTTATGGGCACTTTTATGTTCTGCAGGTAAATGAGATGTTCTGAGATGCTCAGGAAACTAAAACTAAAAAAAAAAAAAAAAAAAAAAAAAATTCCCTCATCAAGGTAACATTTCTAGAAATTAAAATATAGGAGTAAGGTGTGTGAAGATTACCTTGCAGCCAAAGAGAACATCTGAGCAAAAAAGGCTCTGATATTTATTGTCTTCATGTAGATAAGGTTAAGAGTTCTTACTATGAAATCTATCTCCAAGCCAAGGGTTGGAGATAACAGCGCCACTAGCTGTACCTGCAGAGCATGAAAGGAGGCAGCAGGTAGGGAAATAGAAGGGAAAGGAGGACTGTTATTAAGGAATTTAAGACTTGTAGGTCAAATTCAAATTCTGCCAAAGTGAGAGACATGCCAGTGTCTTGGCCAGTCCTGGGTTCTGATCTGGTTGAGCTGCCCCTTTTGCTGTAGGCAACAGGTCTCCTCACTCTGCTCAGTGCTGGACCGCTGCTAAGGAGGAGCTACACTGAATTTCAGTTTAGGAAACTGCCTTCAATAAAATTAGGTGAGTTTTCTTTCCCAGTTAGCTAATGCATTCAAGGAATGAAAGAACAGTAAGGGCAATGATCTGGTATTTCCTTTCAGTGTTGCATAGAATACATCAAGAAATTTCCTTGTTTATATCTCCAGACAAAGCACAGTCTAATCAGCACTACATCTTTAGATTTGCATTTGAGGACAAAGATGAAGGGTTTTTTTAATAGTCATGTAGCAGAGGTTGTGATGCAACATCTTAGCAATAGCGCTACACAACGTCTTTTTATGGATGAACTGCTGCGAGGACAAATTATCAGTTGACATTTAACCTATGCTGGCATTTTTGTTTGCCCTTAGAACATCACTTAATTAAATGTGGATTTATTCTGACAAGCCAGATGGTTCTGTGGTTTCTGCAAGGCATCATGACATACCAGATCTATTCCTGGCTCTGCCACTTATCTGTCCTATGACCTTTGCAAATCACTTAACCTCTTTACACCTCCAAATTCCATTTATGATACCAGAAGAATGATGTGGTTTTTTTCCTTGTGCACAATCCAGTGCATTAAGATCAGTAGCTGTTTCACTGTTAACAAGAGGACAACAGACTGAAGTTTATGGAACCTCATGATCAGCTGGCACTGACTGGTCCACCTCTTCTGACTTGAATGGACTCTGACTAATTCATGCTCTCTGAGGAATTGCCTGATTTTGTGTTCTCATTTAATTTTTAATCGCATTTTACCATTAAGGTCCCATTCTCTTACAGTGTTATTAATGAGCTATTAGCAAATTTATTAAAGGCTAATAAATCATTATGAAGTCATACAAGTCAATGACGAAGTCATACAAGTCAATGACTTGCTTGTTGTTGTTGCTACTGGATCCCTCACATTTTGTCCGTTTGTGCTTCCATGTTGTTTTATTAAGAATAGTTATCACCATGTCAGTCTTTATCAGTAGCATTTAAACTGTTGTAGAAAGCAACATATGAGTTTCTATCCACGTATCAGTATCAACATTATTCTTCAATTAAAAAGATCAGATCAGATTAAGAAGAGAATATTTGACACTTAACTGGTTTTAGTTAATACTCTGAATTAAATTTTGGATTAAGTGTTTTGGTAGATATAACTAGGAAAGATTTGGGGTTGATCACAAAAAAAACATATCCCACCTTTATAAATAGATGTGACATATATAGTTGAATATTTTATTTCAAATTGTTTTCTGTCGTAACCTTGAAAAAAACAGTGGTAATCTGAAACCTATAAAGAGCTATAAAAAAAGCATTAACTCTAGCAATGTTTTTAACCTAAGTGCTTTTTTTAAAATAGTAATTAACTTTACATTTTGAAATTAGAAGTAATTTCAGTCTCTACCCAGCATTTAGTTTTTTATGAGGTACTTATACGGCTTTGAAACTTAGAGGATTTTTTCCCCTCCAAATTGGGACATTCATAAGAACTAAGTATCAAAACCTCTCCTTACCCTTTTCTCATGTCTTCCAAGAAATTCCAAACTTATTAAGGTTTTTTAGGAAGGAAATTTGGACTAAAAGGTGTAGCCATTACATGATGCCAGTAGAGTATTTGATTGAAAATTCTCTCTACTCCTTTATACTTTGCTTTCCTTGACAACTTGGGCTCAGGGATACTCCTTAGGCTTACATAAATGATCTTCTCAATGAGACTGAATATGCAAACAAGTCAGAAAGAACTGATAGACTTCTGTCCTTCCCTACTCTTCTCATCTTCACCTCCTACGTTTCTACAATTTTTACATTCTTTAACATTTTGATGCACATTTGCAGATGATTCCTTTGATCTACAAACTTCATCAAATGATCCAGCATCACTCCAGCAATAAATAGGTCCCTCAGAATATTTTGTGTTGATTTCTTTTCAGTCCTTCTAGTAAAGATGCAAAGCAGAGACAACTACTGTTTTTCTCATCTTTTGCTGATGTTGGAACTTTCATTTTTCAATTTTAAAAGTAAGAATTTGCATACTTAATTTTTTGCTTCTATAAATTCAGCTTTCAATGTCATTGTGCCTACATTTGGAACCTGAGGTCTCTGAGATGTGATTGATTGCTAACACTTTTCTCTTAAACACTTTTTCTGTTGACTTATTTAGTTGTTTGAAAATGAAGGTGATATGGCTGTGTCTTTTGCATCCCAAATAGCAATGGAAAAGTTAGCTTTATTTCTGCAGATGCTCCCTGCCTTCCTTATGCTGTGGATATTTGCTTCAACCTCTTTAATAAACAGAGGCAGTTTTTAAATAAATGTAAAGTGTGAGCAAAATATATTACAGCACCACTGATGTGCATGAGATACCTGCAAGAATGTGGCTCAGTTTATAAAATATTGGATTGTAATGGGCTACTGGAACTTAAACTAGATAGAAATTGGCACGATCAGTACCAGATTAGATATTCCTACCACAAATCACAGAGATTCATCAAGTAGACAGATGGCTACATTTCTTCAGGAGCCCAAGAAGTATAACGGAGTTTTAATAATATCCCCAGGAATCCAGTTTTAACAGCTTGATTTAAAGCTCTCGGTAGGGAGTCATTCCATTGGCACTACCAGGCTTTCAATCAATATGTTCATACCTCTAGAAAGCCTTCATTTACCCTGGACATGCTACTAATGAGTCACCACTGGATCACTGGCACTGAGCCCAGGCAGCAGCATTTGGCTCTAGAACCAAATGTACCTCAAGCTGACGGATGTGTAGATCTGGGGTTTTGACTCACACTCCTACCTGAAATGTAAGAGTTCCTTATCTCTCAACTGAGATTTAAAATTATTAAAAGATAGAAATCCCATGGTCTCAGTGCCCTTCCTTAGCTATGCAATAGCACACAATTTTAGCAACACAGATACTCCTTCTTGCATGTGGCTTCTCCAACCTGGCACCCACAAAGACTCCGCAATCAATTCAGCAGTATTGGTATTATTCAACCTTATGCTTTTCCACAGCACTCTCTTGGCCTCTCAAATGCCTTTCTCAGTCTTGCCTTCTATGCTCTACTTCATTAAAATGTCCATGTGTTTCTGTACCCCAAGAACAACCGTAACAATCCCACTTTCCCATGGAAAGCTCTGACACTTGTGAAAAAGGTGTGCTTCAGTGATCCCAGCTGTGTTTCAGCAGGTGCAAGAAGGGAAGGTCTTTCTAGGGCTCTTAACTCTGTTTTCTTAGTCTGTGCACTTTGTATTGGAACTGGTTGCAGGCTGTATGAACAGCATCCAAATCATTCAATCTGTTTATTAGATGCTTCTTAGCTGGGTCATGTTTGCTTGTCTTGTTTTTCATGCATTTCACATGGATGCTTGTGACCTAGCTGTTCATCACTTAAATACGCATCCAAACAGGAAAACTAGGATCTTTCTTTGCAAGTAAAAGTGTTCACTCTCTCATTTCCATTTTATTGCACATTGTTTGACAATTATAAAATGTTAACTAATTCAACTGGGTAGCAGAAACCTAGTCATGTGACTTAACTATTCACCTCCTATGAGCAACAAACAACATGCAAATAAAAACAACTATATGTGGAGGTGCCATATGCTGAAATTTACTGTCAGAAACTACTTGAAGAGAGTTATGACTAGCAGACACTTGGTGTTTACTTCCCAGATAGATCCAGGGGTGACCTCTGTACAATGAATATTTGTGACTAGATTTTCTCACAGTATGCATGAGTGTACAATAATATTTTCTAAGGAAAGTTTCTTCAGAAATAAAAAAAAAAAAACAACTAAAATCCTACAAAGTTGTCATGATGCTATCTTTTTTTTCGAAACAACAGTTTTCTGGGAAGGTTTATTGACCTGAAAATGTGAGTCAAATTTTAAGAAAAAGTTCACAATGTTATTTTGAACAAAGACTAAACATGGCGAAACTTACTTAAAAGGTTGCATAAATCTTAAGTCCTCCTGGTGTGAGCAACACTGGGTGGGATTATAAATAAAAAGGTCAGGTTTATAATGTTCCAAATTATATCTACAGAAAACGAACAAATAAAAATACAAGCGGACTCATCATGGTTTGAAAAAACCAACTATTTATTTCCTGTGCCTAGAAACAAAATTGAAAGTAATCCTTTGCTGCAAAACTTAAAAAAATCAAGTGTCTTTTCTGTGAGTCTAATTGAGAACATAACGCTATAGAAATCAATTAAGCTTTTGCAATTCACATTGGCAGAGCCAGGATTTGGCCCTCTGACCACAGAATCATTACAGGATGTTACAAATCTGTCATAATATTGCTGTATGTAAATTTCCTCCAAAACACACACAAAAAAAAAAAAAAAAGGGAAAAAAAAAGGGGAAAAAAAAAAGGGAAAAAAAAAAAAAAGGAAGAAGGGGGCAGGAAAGAAAAAAAAATCACATTATTTTATTTACCTTTTTAGCAAAACAAGTCTTTTTCTCTCTCTTTCCCTGAATAGAATACACCCGTTCTTCAGATTCATTTTTTTGAGGTGGGCAGGAATTCCCTCTCTTGTAAATGACTTTTTTCACTGTGGACCCTATTCTCCTTTCCATATAGAAAATAATGATAGCAAGTACAAGAAGTAGTTTGTCTCTGTTCCCTGTCACCAATACACAGAACTATCCCTACCTGATAATATTTGAAGATGTTATCAGAATGTGCTAACCTTTAAGCACTATATAGATTTTCTTTTTTTATTATTAAATCTTTGAACATCTGTTCTTCTTTACTTTTGGGTTTTACTCACTTCAAATATATGGTGATGCTTGTCCTATGTACCTGAAGGAGTTAAAAAGTAAAAGAATTCTCAGAAGGGTAGCTGTAAAAACTCACTATGCCAGCCTGCATTTTAGTTATTATTTTCATGAGCCTTTATGAAGGTGTTTGGGTTTGGCAAAAGCCTCCTTGCAAACTGAAGTAGCAGGGATATAGTTATAATGAATCTAAAATGGAACTAAATGTTTCTTACGAATTTGTTTGAACCTACACAAAATACTATCTATGGCAAGCATCCAGGGCTTATTGCAATCTTCTCAGGCCAAAGGTCATGGTTCTCTTTTCACTTACACCAGCACTAACTGAGAACAATTACCTTAAAATATATGCTGATGCCCTTGTGCAAAACCAGTGTAATTGGCAGAGAATTCCAGCTCCACATATTTATGTTCATTCCTTGATAATAAAATTGCTTGATCTTAGTTTAATTCTGTTTTCAAAGCTAGAAGAAAATGATCCATCGTGTTTCCTCAGACACACAGCTACAAGCTTCTTACTCATCTCCGCTTTGGCACAAGCTTCAGAAGCTTTACATTCATTCAGCAGAGAATTCTCCATGAGGATTTGGGAACATTCAGTATCTGCCTTTAACAAATTAATCCCTTGGGAGATAAGTATTCATCTTCGAAGGAATGAAAACCTTTAATAAGTGAATAGTTTTATTGTCCGTTACAGTCCTTGTATAAGTTTGTTCAACAGGGAGATACCAAGAAGCCACTGACATTTTCCATTTTCTGCAGGTGCTTATGTATTTTCTGGAATTCACAGAATCTGCTGTGTATTTATAGAACAGTTTGTTTTGGTGCATGCTAGTCGTAGCTGTGTGTGTTCATGTCATGAGTAATTAGGCAGGCACAAGAGGTGTGTATAACATCTTTACTCATTTTAACAAACAGCCTCTTTTCAAATTCCCTCCTGTTGTTTCCTCAAGAGGTGAAATGGAAATTTCTGCTAGCACATCTAATTAAGTAAAGCAGAGATTAGTTAAGACCCCTCTAGCTCCATGAAATTAAAGCACATTTCTCCTAGGGAGGAGACCACATAACTTTTTCTAGACCTGGTCATGACTGCAATTTCTGAGTCCTAGAAACCTCCTGAAAGCCTCTGGTCTGTGTGTGTAAAGGCAAAGATTGCTGCACTGGTGTGAGATGTACAGTGAGGGTCAGTCGCTCAAATGGTGGCTACTGACACAACTTTCTCAAGCAGTGACAAAAAAAGGCTCTGCAGCACAGGTTTCAGGTGTATCCTAACTTGAGCCATCTGTTTCCAAGGTGGGTATACAGTTCCAGCTCCATTACTAAGAGCTGCTCAGGGAGTCTGGGCAGTAGCATTCTTCCCTTGGTGGATTTGCACCCATTCACCCCTGCCAGTGGCATTTCATTCACCCAGGACATGCTGCTGGGAGCTGCACTCCTCCAGCAGAACTTGCAGCTGATTAAAGTATTGTCTTATATATTATCTCTGGACCTTGTAAATCACTGTTTATAATTCAGCATTTTTGAAACACTGGTAGCACAGAGGGAGAAGGCAGAATATCGTGCAGCTCTGTTTAATGGCATACTTTCAGCTTTACCATGGGAAGTGAAATGAAAGCAAAGATGATACCTCACATGTGGAAACGAATTCCCTCTTCAGAACCCAATCCTCTGATTCTGACCTCAGCACGGAAGTCTATAACCTTTGGTTTTTAGCCAGAAACAAGAAAAGGGATAGTGCTTATTAGGTACAATTAAGCACTCTTTTAGTCTGGACACTCTAGAATGAGTGTTTTATAGACCATAAGTTTTTCCTTTTTATTTTTTCTTCTCTTCTGTGCGGTCAATGAGATAAGCAATAGGTAATCTAAAGCAATCCAAATCCATAGCTATTTCAGTGAGTGAGATCACTCTACACCAGATAAGGATGGGCTTCCTTAGGGTTTTCTGAGGTGACTAATAACATCAGTAGGAGCAGGTGAAGAAGCATTGTTCTTAAGGATAGATTTTAATCTCTCTCTTTCACTCACCCAAGCTCTTACAATATCTGAAGTGTAAAGCAGTAGGTTTTTAGCCCAACTGAATATATCACAAAGAAAACAAATCTGGAAAATCTAGCCCACCTAGTGACATTTACAGGCAGGGAGAGTAACAGGTTTATATGAGTCAGAGTGTGTATGTCCCACTACAGTTGCAACCACAGTCCAGTCCTTACATCTTCACTGCTCCTTTTTTTCTCCTTGAGGACAATTTACATACTATCTGCACTATTTTTCCATGGACTTTTTTTATTTCTTATGAAATTAACAGGGGAACTTCAGACAAGGTCCAGCCTCAGAAATGTCGACTGAAAAGTCAGAAGCAATTCAGAACTAGGAAAATTATAGAAGACCTGAGGCCATAAAATACATTTACTATTATAAGTAAAAAGAACATATCCTTCCTCATACAGACAACTGAAGTTATACATATATATTGTATACATGTTCACAGAGAGAGAAACACCACAGTGATTTTATCCAAGGATCTCTTAATGCATACATTTGCCTCTCTGCAGCGGTTATTAAAAAAGCCTGGATTTATTTCTCTAAATTTGATTAAACATATTAAAAAAAAAAGGAGCCTGTCTGAAAATCTAATTTTTAATTTCTATTGAATTGTAGGAATATTAAATTTTAAAGTGTGAACTCTTTACAAAAAACAAATGCAAGTGATGCTTTTTTTATATTCAGATATATGCTGAAATAGGAAAACAAACACTGTCATTCTCATAAATCTATTTCACCATGGCAAAGAGCCATCTTCTGAGGGTGGTATAATCACTGAATTATTTCTTAGCTGCTATTGTTACTGATATTCTACTAAGATATGTAAATATTAAATAATTCATTGGAAAAATTATTATATGCTACATTGATCAACAAATACTGGTCTTAAAATCAGCCAGGACACCATACATATCTATGACAATTCCTGCTGCATTTTTCTGAACAAATAGTCATGAAGAATGGTATACTTTTGCTTAGAGTTGAGTCCTAATATGTACCCTGTGCTCTCCCAGTGAAGAATTCTGTATATTATGTTATTGTCCATTGTCTACCCCAAGAAATTGAAGTCTGCTCCTGCCAGATTAAAAAATACCTATTGTATTCCTTAGTCTGAAAATACTGTTTCTTTCTCTTTTTGTTGAATGTCAGACTGCATCAACTCTCTTCCACAAAATACGTCTTGCTGCCGCATCCCTCCATACATGCTGCACAGGAGCTTTATCAGACCCCAAAACTCTTCTGCTCCAATAAAACCTGAAATTTTGCTTGACTCTAACCTCAAGGCACAGGAAGCTCATCTTTTATGTCTCTTTCTTCCAGTTGTTGGTCTATAACACCCTGGAGATACTTTGACTATTTCTAGGGAAGGCAGGAAATATTGCTAACAAAAATAAATCTGTACTCACTAGTCTAATATTTGCAGCTCCACCAGGATTTTTTTTTAGGATATATAAAACACAGAAGTTTGAAAACTTCTGCTTTGGGATCTCACAGTCTAGATATTAGGCAACTGGTAGTATATGAAAGAAAGACAACAAAAAAGGATGCAACTGGAAGGAGTAAGATCCAGTAAATTCTCAGATTAGAAACAAACATCTCAGTGATCCTGTCAAAGAGATTGTGTTTCATCTCATGAATATATATATATATTATTCTGTGTCCTCTTTAAAATAATTAATTTGTAATAACATTAGAATGAGCTGTGATGAAGTAGACTATTGATTTTAGGTGGAATTTCACTATTTTTTAAAAGAAACTGTGTGCTTCAATGCCATTTACCCACTGAATGAGTAGTTTTCCCTACCCCCTAAGATATATGAACAGAAATGCCTAGGAGCTTCAGCATGAGTGGATGTTTTTTGCTCATCTACAATAGAGATTTTTAACTGAAATTACAAATGTTGACATGGGTAAAATTATTATTATTATTATTATTATTATTATTCTTATTACTGCTGCTGTTGTTGTTAATATCCTAAAAAGCAAACCATAACACTTAAGCAGAAAAGTATCAGTGCTGGGAAAATGTTCCATATGCCAGTGTATAAATAGATCTGGCAGAGAACATAACAACAGCTCTGCTGCTGCTCTCTCAGAGTTGGGCTCATCATGATAAAAAAACGGGTGATTGTTCCTTGCCGCTTGCACTGTACATGAGAGGGAGACATTGTAATGGTACTATCTATTAAAGAGGATGTAACTTGGTGAGGTAAACAGTAATTATACAATAGGAAGAACAGACTGGTAGGTTTGGACATGCTCACAAACAAGTTGTCTCTGTTGGAAAGCAGTGGTGAGTTCTGCCTCTGCCCCCCAAATAATTACATGGAAGCACAGAGCCCTTTATCACTGTGAGTGCTTATTGCCCTGTACTGTATGGTTAATCCTGGAATTACCACTTTGTCTGAGTAATGTTTGTAGGAATCATACAACCATAGAATCACAGAAAGGTTTGTGTTGGAAGCGATCTGGAAGATCCTCTAAATCCAAATCCCCTGCCATGGGCAGGGACACTTTCTATTACATGCTTCTCCAAGCATTGCTGTGGTACAGCAACAGATGAACTCCTCTGCTCTATGAGAGAAGAACAGTGAATTAAAATCATGAATCCAATAAGCTGGTGACAAATGGACCCTCTTTTATGGCCAGTAAAATACTGAGAACCCCCTAGTTGTGATAAAAAACAAAATTCTTAAATTTAACTTGTTGGCATCTGACTGCTGACATGACATCTGACCCCAAAATGGGGATTCTTTTACCTCTAGAACTCTGCTGTCTTACTTGCAGAGAGGATGGCTTCCTACTGGAAGCCAATGCCAGAATTGCTAATCAGAGAATGCGAGGAGCTCGCAGCCAAAGAGATACATCAAGCCATCTAATCCATCCGTGCATCACACAGATTTGCAAAGTGCTCCTGCCTGTCCAACGCTTTGTCTTGTCAAAAAGCTTCACCTAGCAGAGCTGTCAATTCAGCTTTTCAGAGAAGCATTGAGTCCTCCTGGAAAACTGGGAGGACTACTCTGAAAAGCTCATCCAATTGCCACATCAAGTGGGGTTTTTGCGTTTCTCTGCCCAGTTCCTTGTTACAAAAGCCTTTAATTCTCAGCTCCTTCCACATGAAAAATCTGGTCCTCCCTGGAAGTGATGTCAGCACAGAGTTTTCTGCTTCATCACTGAAGTCAGTACAGAGAGCTGGTGTTAAGGGTTAAGTGCCAGAGCCAAGGCTTATTTACTGAATGAAAATCCTACTTTCATGCAAAGGCCTAAACAGCAATGACACACAGCAGAAATAATCAACATATAGGTCCTGGTACACTGAGTTCCATGAGGGATGAAGACATTTTTGAAACAAGCTGAAGACCAGTTCAGCCCAGGTTTTTGTGGAACGAATCACAGGTAAGCTCTAATACACCCTGGCAGCTGATGGTTCACAGCTAGGAATCCTGGTGCAGGACTATACCTGTCAATTAATTATTTCCTGACCCCTGCCATTTTGGGATGAGGTTCAGAGCTGGCTGTGGCCAAGCTGCTGGCCAGGGAGGATTCACCATACGCAGCGGGTTCTCCCCAGGCTATATCAGTAAGGCCATTTTGAAATTATAGGCCTACAGTTTTCTATTGAGTTTGCATTTCTTCCAAGTTATTTTATGGTTCTGTAATAGGACTGGCAATTATTATTTTTCAAAATGTAGTAATTTGATTACTTTTCAAATAAAATGACAGTTAAGATTCTTGCAGGTAAAACTGAGTGCCAGTATGTTACTTGTGCTGTATCAGTCGTTCTGACAATCAGCAAGGGCAGTGGTTTAGAGTCTAATTGATACACAGCAGAAATTCCACAGCACCTTCACATGTTTTTGTAGAAATAGTTTTGAAAATTATCAGTTGTAGTTCCTCACTTACAGATATCTCCAAGGAGCTGGTTTTCAGCAGGTGCTGAGGAATCCCCATTTGTTATACCTTTATTTTTTATTTTACTTTATTTTTAAAAGTATTTATTTTACTCTATTTTTATTATTTTTATTTTTACTTAATTTATTTTTATTGTTATTTATTATATTTATTTATTTTATCTTTTATTAATTTTTTTTAAAAAAATTCTCTATTTTGTAGAATCTCAAGTTGATGTTTTGATACAACTCTCTCAGAACAAAAAACTATTTTCAGTGTTCTCATCTTTACAGTGAAGAAGAATAACAAATTGTGAAACATTGATGGGTGTCACCAAATGAAGCTTGGTGTTCTCCAGCCAGCTATAATTTCCACAGTAAGCTCACACTCAACTTCCTTAGTCCTGTGTAGATCCATCTACCTGAGACTCTGTAGTCATTATTCCATGAGCTGCCACATACTGTTAGTGTATCCTAAAGTGGCTTCAGTTGGGTTTACATCAAAAAATTTTCTTCAAGGAAATGATAACCTGTAGTTCACATTATTTTTTCAATCAGAAATCCAGGACAAGCATCATGTCTACTAATAACCTTAGTTTTGTCAGATTTTAAATATTAGCAAGGAACACCTATTAAAAAAAAAAATTAAAAAGTAAACAAACAGGAATTTGTGAATGCAGTTCATTATCACTTCTACTGAAAAAACAAACAAACAAACAAACAAACAAGCAAACAAAAGAAATCAGATTCCTTACCCAAAGTCTGGACGACCTGAGCCCAGCAGTCTACAGTACATCAGCAGACATCAAGATCTCAAAAGTTCTGCATTACAGAGTGAAAACTGTGGCTGGTCAGTGTTGAGGTTTAATCCTGGCAGGCAGTTAGGCACCACACAGCTGCTAATCTCACTCCTCCACCAGAGGGATGGGAGAGAGGATCAGAAGATAAAAGTGAGAAAACTCAGGGGCTGAGATAAAGACAGATTAATAGGTAAAAACAAACAAACAAAAAACCACACCAAAACAAAACAAAAACCAAACAAATAACAAAAAACCCACACCAGCCCAACAGCCAAAAACAACAATAAAAAACCAGCCAAACCAAAAAAAAAAACAAGACCTAACAATAAAAGCAAGTGATCCAAAAAAAATTCAATTGCTCACCACCAGCCCGGTCTACCCCCAAGCAGTAGCAACCCTGGCAAGCTTCACCTGCCCTGTATTTATTACTGAGCACAACAATCATACAGAATATCCCTTTGATCAGCTGAGGTCAACTGTCTGGGTTGTTTCTTTCCCAACTTCTTGCCCACCCCCAGCTTCCTCACTGGTGGGACAGAGTGAAAAATAGAAAAGGACTTGATGCTGTGCCAGCACTCCTCGGCAATAGCTAAAACATCCATGTGCTATCAGCATTGTTGCCATCACAAGTCAAAAACATAACACTTTGCAAGCTATTACAAAGACAATTAACTCTATCACAGCCAGATAAATTGGTTAACCATAATGTGGGCAGAAACTGATCAGCAAAAAGCCCCAAATCTCCTTGCCCATAGACAAACACAAAGGCTGAAATTTAATCTAGTGGTTTATAAATAGGCAGAAAGATTGAGCACAAAGGGTCATTCTTAGTCTGGACTCTTACTAGTTAATTCCTTCAGTTGCCTGCTGACTGAATGATGTTTTATGAATCTTAAGTCTTTAAAACCTCTACAGGAAGACTCAAGGAACTGGCTCTGGGCTCTGGAGTCTGGAAGTTAATGTGGTACAAACTAATTCACTTTGCAGGACTAGACGCTTATCCTTCAGAAACCCAGAGAATGGCTTGGGATAATGAAAGAGAGGGTTTTTTTCTGTGTATCTTTCCCTGTATATTATTATAGCCTGGAATTAAAAAGATTTTGGTCTTTGTTCTCCAGCAGGCTTTGTTTAGGCTCAGTTCAGGTAAAAAATCTGGAGTTGATATAAGGAATATCTTTCTAGGTATTGCCATTTTCCTTTTATAAAATCATGCTCAGTGTAGATCAGAGAAGGAAATCTCTGTCAGAGAGGACCATTAGATAACAACAAGAATTCTGTAAAATGTGCTGAAACAAACAAACAAAATCCTAAACCACCCTACCTAACAGATTAAAGTATTTATGTTTTTCTGATGAATTTTTCTTTGATTTTAAAGAACAATATAAACAAACTCTATTATCTATATTTCTGCTTACAGGTACAGTGGATGGGCCCTAATTCAATGAGACACCAGTACAGAGATGCAATATTAATCATGTGTGTAAATCTAATATTATTTCATGAGTATTTAGGCACATAAATTTTAAATTTGTTGAATCAGAGACGTGAGTAGGAGGAAGAAATAACCCACCCATTAAATGAAATAGATTTGTACCTCTCTGCTGCTCTCTTAATAATTTGTGCTACAACATCTTTACCATATGTACCTTTCCACATTTGACTTGAAACATTTCAGTTAATAATGTCTCCAACACTCCTTTGAGGGAGGCAATCACAGTAGTGAATTCACATATTAGAAAAGGAAGCCAGGACAGATTGTACCTTATATTTTTGCTGAATTCTTCAGGTTTTAAACAACTAACTTGGCTTAGAAAAACCTTCGTTCTCAGTGATAGCTTCTCTGCTCAACAGCCACACATGGGAAATTCAGCAGTTCCATCAGAACAGTCTCGTGTTTGGAGCACAACTGCTGTGTGCCTGTACTTGAAAGAACTGTTTTGGAAACTGGCACTTAAGTGATCATTAAAGTAATAATCTGGACTCCAACCCTTATTCTTTAGTCATTGAGGTCCAGGTGAAAACACAACATCCATATTCAGGAAAGCAACCAAAGATCTGTTATCCTTTGAACCAACATTTTTGTGCGCAACACTGAGCACTCAGGCATTTTTGTGAACTATTTTCATGAACAATCACAATAATAACTCTGATTACACCATTTTACGAAAGTTACCAATACACACACGGCCTCTAGGTTTGTTTTCCATATGGAAAGAGGAATGAAAAAGCCTTTCTAATGGCTTAGAGAAGTAGCCTTTTTACTTGGGCCAGCTGCTGTGCATAAATTCAGCTTTAATGTTAGCTATAATATACTACGCTGGCCTTGGCAGTTCAGGTAGTCAGGTATAGCTGTTCCCTGAAGAGAGAAATCAAGCACAGAATACTAATAGTCTCAGTACTTTATTAAGCTTGCACCAGGGACTAACTTCTTTTACAGGTTCTAAAAAACTTAGGCATGTCAGTATTCCAAGTGGCTCATAATTAAATACAACTATATTTACCCACCATGTTTCCTATTAATGTCAAAAAGGGTCTGTATATCTACTCTGAAGGAAAACACAGTTCCTTCTTCCTAGAAATTGTGTACAAAGTTCCATTGCATCATCTGTTGTCTTTACAAGTGACGCAAGAAGGAACTTGTCTTAATAAAGGCAATTCAGTTGTTGAAATGTGTGGTACAGTGAGGAAGAGTACAAATTATAATAATTTGCTATTTGTAGTGGAAAAGATGGTTTTCATGAAAAGACACTGACCTAGCAGAAGTCTACAATGGTAACTTGGAACGTGGAAAAAAAAGATATGAAAGGCAGCGGATTTTAGCTGTTTCTCATTCTAATGATTCACACGGGGATCAGACACCAATGGATACAAATCTCCATTTCTGTGTAAGATTGTCACATGCTGTGATCTACGGTCTTGCTGGATCACCAACCAGTATTAAAAGTCTGCCTGCAAGACACATTCTAAAAGTGCTCCAAAGCTCATTTGGTTTGCTGGCTGGTTTGCTTGACCACATGTGATTCATTGCTCTTAATAATCACTGCAGCAAAGTGGAACTTCATCTGAGAGCTTTCTCTTTCTAATTTAGAGGTTTATTAGAAAGCCTGCTTACACTTGATTTAATACCAGCCTGAGCTACAAAACTGTTGTCATGTCTCCTCAGGAGAGTCTGTTCCTTTCAATGTAAAGCAATTCAACTAATAAGCTAATGCATAGGAATGCAAAAACAGGTAATCTTAAGATGTACAATATGGAAATACCACCAGAGGGTCTATACATTTTATTATTGTTGAGTCCAAATGAATCAGAAAATTTTCTTACTGTTTTTATTAATATTATCATTATTAAATATATCCTATTGACAAGCAATAACCTAAAATCATAGAAAGAAACAAAGAACGACTCTTATTGTCATATTTCATAGGCATATTTCACCATTTCTAGGTCGGAATAGTGAGTAGTTTTCAGCAAAGTACCCAAATAAATTCTCCAGGATCCTTAGGAATACAGTTGCGCTCTTTCTGTTTTGATAATGAAGATAAGGAAGGCAAAAAACATGGCAGGATTTTTGACTTTCATGGAGAGATGTTACCTACAGTTCAAAGCTGCACAGGAAAAGAAATGTATTCAAGAATAAAAAATTTAGTTATGGAATATGTGAGAGTAACTGTTACTAATCTTAACTTGATGTGTAAACTGAAGGTTGAGAAGCTGTAGGTATTTAGATGACATAAGTTAGTACAACATTATTGCAACTGCTACAAATAGAAAGGAGGGGAATTCTAAGCAACTCCATGTGGTGGAGTTTTATTTTCTTTCCAAAAATAAGCAAGTAAGATAGGAATCGTGTAATAAAGGAAGTTAGAGTGGGAATTTAACGCTCAACCATTAGTAATAAACAGGTTTGCAAATGAGTTCTGACAAAGGGACTCCAGTAGCCGTTCAGAATAGTGCAGTGAATTGAGAATGGGGTTTCTGCTGGCCTGGAAGCAATAGAAAAAGTGGAGAAAGTTTAATGCATTTAACAGATTTGGTGCCTGAACAACAACACAGTGAATGAAGTTCAGTGTCTAAAAATGAAAAGCAGTAGATGTTGAAGAAGAATAAAGTATATGCTTTTGTATTTGAGTTTTTCAATTAAACATACCAGTGACATAGGTATAAATCAAAACAGATTTAGCAAAGATATGTTCAGACTTCAGCTAAGTAAATGAGGCATAAGGTTGTTAAGCAACAAGGGTGCTAAGCCACAAGGTTTATGGTGATTTATGAAATATTATTAGGCAGTCATATTAGAACATTATACAGACCATCTATCTAGGTAGTGTGATTACATCCAGAATGGTACCTGCTATAAAATGAACTTGTCTCAAGAAAGATGTTGTAGAGGGGGACCAGAAAAGGAAAAAAAATTGCCATGAGGAAAGAAAAAAAACAGAGACACTTGGCTCAACAGAGGGTGAAGGAAAAAAAAAAAAAAAAAAAGGAATGGAAATCTTACTCTTAGAGAGTAGGGACATAGAAAAAAATATGGAAAAAATAAAGATACAAATTAAAATTCCAATATGGGAAATTACTGTTCCAAGATGGCAAATCACTATTTTTGCCACTTCAGACAATCCCCAAAATATGCTGGTGGAAATAAGTTGTGGTAATAAGTATGAACTTCAAAATACATAAAAGAAAATACTTTTTCCCAAACTTTGAAGTGTAGAACATGTATTTACACTGTAGTTCTCAAAGCCAAGTGTCGTGGTTTTGCCCACCAGCCCATCCCTCACGACACCAAGAATGGCTTTGATTCTGAAAACTTCACAAGGTTCAAAGAACACGGTGTTTCTAAACATACCAGCAATATCCTAAATTATAGTACTTAACACTAAGACAAGCAGGAGAACAGACAACAAAAAACATGCAGGAGAATTTATGCACCTGTAATTCTCTGTGATTAGGAGGAGCCTTCAAGGAGAAGACAGATTATCTTATGTCTAGGAGACATGTCTCTGCCTTGCCCTTTCTACAGAAATACCTGATTCTGCCACTGTGAAGAAAGGCTGCTAAATTTGCCAGTCTACAGACTAGGAATCCTTTCCTTTCCCCATGCTGTGAGCCAGAGACAAAGAAAAAAACTTTACAATAAATTCAAGGTGTGAGGGAAAGGAAGTGAAAAATGTAGGAAAAAAAAAAGAACAAGAAACTCAGGTTAAAGAGTAAGGTAAAGAAATAAAAGATTTGTTTCTAAGGCCATATCTCCAGAGAACAATGGATTTTACTGCAGAAACTACCAAACTGGCCATTAGAGACCTGGCACACCATGCAGTACACTACAATGCCATGAGAGATATTAGTTCAGGCACTAAAAACAGAGCAGACACAACAACATGGAGCTTCATCTAAGCACCTAGGCCCTGATTCATAGAAGACATAATTAGAAAATATTGTGCCTAACTGCAGGAGCACCTCTGACAGCTCAGCACTCTTGGCACGGGTGAGTGTGTTTACTCCTGTCACTACCGGTGGAAAAAGTAAAAGGATAAAACAGTGTCATACTGTTCCTGACTCTGATCAGCTTTGTCTGCCCCAGAACATATGAAAAATGGAACTACTTTGATTCAATTCAGCAATTCACTGGACACTAAGGAGAAGGGGTTATCCAGCATAGTTCGTGGAAGGTTATTGTTAATGCTGTGTTTTAACTGAAATTGCTGTTGTTCTTACTTGATGCTTATTGATGCTTGAATTCTCATCTCATCTGAGTGTTTGTGTGACCAACCCAAAGTTAAGTCATTTAATCAGGCAATGTTCTTCTTCTGCAAGCATCAATGCTCCAGTAAGTGGCAATAGGCACAAAAGTCAGAGTTCTCAGGAGAAGAAAACCAGAGAAAACAAGTATTCCATAGATTCCATCACTGGGGTCCTAGAAGGTGTATTTTCCAATACCCTTCTTCCCAAAGAAACTCTATTCATTTTCCTCTTTGTATTTTTTATTAGGATGGATCTGAGCTGCCTGCAGAAGTAGCTTGCTAAAAAAGTGTTTGGGAACTCCTATTTTAACAATTCTGTTTCTGGATTTATGGGCTTTGGATGAGCTTCAAATAATCATTCACTCCTTATGCGTCGTTGTGTGAGCAGAATCAGTACTGGAGAGACCTTGTGCAAAACCTGTGGTAGAATCAGAAGTTCAAAGGGAAAGTACCTGCAGAGTTGCCTGCAGGAGAGCTTGGTGGGTGGGGCTGAAGTGCTTAAAAAGCAGACAGAGTCCTTGACTTCATGCCCAGTGAAGATGAATTCTTGAGTCTATAAAGTAATATTTGGAGGAAAATATTTCACACAGAGATGTGACCCTCTTTAAATCTCCTCAGTTGCCCCTTTGGAGTCACTGGAGTGCACATAAAGCTGCCAAGTGTCTGGCTGCTCTGAGAAAAAAATGTATTTTAAATACTTCTAGGTCTTTTCCCAGCTAATTAAAAACAAAAAGAAGTGCAAGGCCTGCCTGACACTTGCTTTCCTATGTCCATACACCACCCCTGTGTATAACACGAGTGAAAGTGGGCAGGTTTCCAGTGGCTGAGACTCTCTGCAGAAAAGTTTGATTGACACATTTGCACAGACACACGCGCACAGGGACTCACAGACAGAAGGACACCGAGACAGAAGGACACAGGGACACAGAGGGAACAGGGACAGATACCCGGCGGAGGGCCGGCCGCTCTCCAGGGTGCTGCAGGTGGCAGTCCCGCACTCCTCCGGCGTGGCTCTGCCCGTTTCAGGGGTTTGCCATTTTCTTCCCATTAGAGGCACTTCAAGGTATAAACCCCTGAGATTCAGGTCAAGGAGGGTCTGTGTTTCTGCCCTCAATGTCAAGTAAAACTTTAATGCCGTAGGTAGGTAACCCACTCCACACATCTGGGCACAGTCCAGAGAGAATTTTGCTTAACTCTTTGCCTTTTAACAGCGTTGTGTCACAGCTATAAAACGTATCCTGTTATAAACAAAACCATACCACTACTTGTCCCCTCGTTAGTGTTTTTAACTCCCCTGTCACATAAATTGGGGTTATATGCTTCCTTCTTGTTTTCTGTTTCTTGAAAGTCACCCTTCTGTCTGTACTCAGAAGCATGACTGGCAGCCTTTAACATAACCGTGATTTTCAGTTGCTGTCTTCCCAAATCTGGAGGTCACAAAGGTAACACTGATTCTCAACAGTGTTCCTTCTGCAACTGTTTTCAGATTTGCCAGTCTCCATAATTACTCGTTTATGTAAGACACTTAAACATTTGTAAGGAGCAATTAATCCTACCAAAACAAAACAAAACAAAACAAAAAAAAAACAAAAACAAACAAACACAAAACAAAAAAAAAAAAAAAAGAAAACCAACCAACAAGAAAAAATCCCACAAGCAAGCAAGTAAACAAAAAATAAACACCCACTGTAAAGATCTTTAATTTATATGGCTTTATTGATAGGTTAACAACTTGTCTGTTTATATTAAAAGGTCCCCTATCAGCTTTGCTGTGCCTAGTGGGATGCTCTTCCAGATATTGTGTTTATCCTTAACAAAACAATAGATTTGATTTTCCAGTTCGCCACCTAGCTGCTCCACAAGAGAGAGGATCAGTTTGACTCATAACATTAGACCCTGAGACCCATCTAAACCTGCCGGGAATTTTCATTTTGTCCGTGTGGCATGATTTGAATGATTCCTAGTATGTCGGACTTTGAGACTCAAAGGGGACACAAAAATATGTGTTTATTAGCAATTTATTCACACGGAGTCTGACTTGCCTTTGGCTCAGTTTGGATTTGTTCCTTTCTTTCTTCTTGTTCTCTTCTGTTCTCACTGTCGGGATGATTTGCAGTTCCTTTGTCCCATTCTCACCAGCATTTCCCCATCACCTGCCAGACACCTGAATACCCCACGCCATGAGGTCAGCTACCCATTTCAGGGCTGGAGACAGATATAGACTAAATAAGACTAAATCGCCTCAGAGCCGTGTGATGGGTGGTGGGGAGCACAAACCAAAGCCGTCCTCTGGGAAGGGGCTGGATAGGGACCTGCAGCCACAGCAGCTGCGCTGGTCCCTGCTGGGGGTGAGACACTCAGCTCAGCCACGGGAGCGTGGCTGCCTCCCCCTCTCAATTCGCACCTTGTTTTACGGCCTTGCTCTGCTTGCACTTAGTACCTTTTTATAGGTGTCTTCTTGCACAAAGGAATTAGGGTTTCGTCCTGTTCTTCCCAGTCCTATTGGCATAAAATTGATGGTAAATCCTCAGAGGGAAGAGGTTCTCTGAATAAACAAGGCTCTTGGACCTACTTCTTTCCCCTGGGAGGTGACATGTGCAGCTCCAGCAAGGACCAGGGAGGGGACAAGACCTCCAAAGGGAAATCAAGTATTTTAGTTAGCAGAGCTGGCTGTCCCATGGGTTTCCTCTCTCAGTCCACCAAGAGAACTGTCTGCTGGCTGAGAAGCCAGTCATCTAAACCATGGTAAACGTATTGGGAGGGAGCTGAGCTGGATGCCCATCTACTGGGCATCTGCACTCTCCCTGTTTCCCTCCTTCTAGGAAATTTAGCAAGTGGAAAACAGCAAGCAAGGGGAGCTGGACTACTCTCCTTGTCCTTCCTTATCCATCTAGGGATAGAAAGAGGCTAACAGGAGAGAGCCTGTGGTCTGCCATAGCTACAGGTGGACATGAAAACCTCCGGGAGTGAGAGGGAAATCCCAGTGGCCTTTTCTCATACTCTCTCTAACACCAGTCCTGTGGTAATGGGGTGAAACAGTCATGGAGGGGGAAGTAGGCGCCATAGAACTGCCCAGGGCACTTCGTCCCCGGCTCCTCGGTAGCCTCCTTCACCTTTGAGGGGACTTTGAGTTTCTGCAGATGTCTCTGTGACCCCCAGGTGCGTATGAGAGCTGAATCGGAGAGGGACCGCACCCCTGCAAATATGCTAGAAATGTTTCCCTTGGAAATTATCCCCGTGGACAACCCTCCTCCCTTCTCCACTCAAGCTATAAAACCCTCGGGACAGGGAGCTCGTCCTGTCGGAGCAAACACACACCAAAGAGGCAGCTCCACGCCGGAGGAAGGAGCTATTTGGGAGACGTGTATCTAAAAACAGGGATAGAGCCCCCCAAGCAAAGTCTCACTAGAGATCACTCGGCATCACTGGATATGGATGCTGTTTCTTTTGGAAATCTCTTGGTTGAAAGTTGCTGTCTTTGCTTGCCCTCCCCAGGAGCGACTCCCGGTCCCTCCGCGGGAGGGGAAGATCAGCATGAGCAAATATTCGCTTCCTCACGCGCTTTTTTTTTTTTTCTGCCAGCGAAGTGCTGAGTGCTTTGTTCTGTGCTTTTACGAAGGATTTATCTCTACAGCTGTTTAGTGCACTGTAAATGACTCGGCTCCCCCGCCCTCCCTCCTCTTGCATGAGCCAGGGGCCGGGGGAAAATGCATTTAAAATGTTTTAAGCTGAGAAGCGGCATTTTTTTTCCCCTCAGGAGGCGTGTCTAGCACGCAGTGCTCTAAAGAGAGGAGCCGGTAATAACAGATGTTCTGTCAAACTTAAAAGGTGCCGCTTACCACGGAGTCACCGGGTGCCATCACGATGTATCTGCTGAGATTGATTAAGAGCCGAGCTCCGCGGGCTCAGGGAGGCAGCGCTGCTCACACGCGTGTCGGTGGGGGGAATCTCCGCTCTCCCCGGGCGGGCGCTGCAGGCACGGCACGGTGGAGGTGAGGGTCACACGGCAGGGTTTTCAGCACCGGGCTTTATTTCCTTGGGACATCACAGGGGGGATACTTGCGAGGAAGGGAGGTGCTCCCCTACTAGGGTGAGGTTTGCAGGGCGGAGGATGCCCCTCCAGCGGTCCGAGCTTTGCAGCCGTGAAAACCACACGGCTCTGAGCAGCGTGGCATTGGGGAGCCCCCTGCAGCTGGGTAGAGCCACTCCGATCCCCAGTCCAGCCTGGAGCTACCTCCCGCCTTGGCTCCAGCCGTGCTGCTGGACATGGACCCTGACCCGACACCTCTATCCTTCTTCTGCGGGGGAGGGAAAGAGGGAGGGAGGAAAGGGAGTCCCCAAGTATGCCGTGTACTGCCAGGGTCACCTCGGGACAGGGCCGCCACCCCCTCTCTGCTCCCCACTGAGGGAAAGGCTGACTCGTGCTCGCAGGGACTGAACTCTAATTAAATCTCCAGAAATCAACATGCTCAATCAAACACTCGCGACCTCGCTGGGAGGGGAAAAAAAAAAAACAACAAACCAAAAACAAAACCAACAATAACAATAATAAGGGGAAGAGGAGGCGGGCGTTGTCACTTTTGAGGCTGCTGATCATCCTGATTAATGAATGTTAAAGTATGATAAGTGCCAAGGTCTCAGAGACAGCCCGTGGGAGGCGCAGGGGTTGCCGGGGCTGAGGCTGAGGCTCCGTCTGGCAAAGGAAGGGGCACCCAGACTACGGAGGTGGCTGTCCGCTGCCCTGGCGTGGCTGCACCTGAGGGGGAGCAGTCCTACGGGGCCGCAGACTGCTCATGGCATGCTTCCAACCTCCCGGTACCACACATCATCTGAGTTGCTGGGATAGCTGTCTCCTAACTCTGAGGTGAAGTCCAGGCAAAATTTTCAGTGAGGGCTAAGGAACCGCGAGGCAGAAGTCAGATCCCAGCTGCCTTGATGCTCCCGAAGAGCTTCAAGTGATCCAGACCTTAAAAGTGTTTTCAAGTACAGAAACAGCCTCGTGTAACACTGAAGCAGAAGTACACTCAAAATTCAGAGCTGCCTACCTCCAAATTAGCTGGTAATAAGGGACCTGAAAGATCACCTAGTTCCAACCGCCCTGCCATGAGCAGGAACACCTTCCACTAGACCGGGTTGCTCAAAGCCCCATCCAGCTTGGCCTTGAACACTTCCAGGCAGTAGTCCTACCCTGAAGGCACATCACTCTCTTTGGGGTAAATCCACTCCTCAGATCCTTCCACGAGCAACAGCTAAATGTATGTGAGTAGTATAGACGGCTCTCAGCCTGGGGCAATCTCAGGCCAAGAAATACTTTCTGCAAAGTGAAGGGGGTTTTGGAGTGGAGAGGAAGGAACTGTTGTAGCTCCCTCAGCCCTTCAAGACAAGAGATGAAGCAGGGGAGGTAGTAGGCAAAAGCCAGGGTCAGCTTCATAAAGTGCACCTCTCTCTTATTCACTTACCATTTCTTCCCTACTATTCTTTGGACAATGGATGAGACGGGTTCCACTCTCCTGCTTCCTGCTCCAACAGCTCCTATCCCAAGGGAAAAAAACATCCCTTCAGACCACAAATAAATTCTGGTCTAGGAGCGAGGCAAACAAAACCAAAGGAAATATAAATATTTTTTATATTATGTCCATAGAACTGGTAAGTTGTCTTGGGCAAAATAAATACTTCTTAGCCTAGTGACAATTAAAGAGGAATGCTTTACACCTTATAAGAATTAACTCTTGTTCTCAAAATATGTCTGTTTCCCCTAATTTGTTCGTCATTGTGATAGGGAAGTATCCTTCCATTAATATTTCAGCACAATAATCAGTTGACAAAACTGAACTGGATTTAGTGTAACAACATTTTTCCACAATGTGCGGAGATTCTGATGATTGCAATAATCTAGAAGCAAGATCTTTCTCTCTTTCTCCTCTCTTACATTGCTTTAGACTTACAGCTATCATGGAACCGGGAGAAAAAAAAAAAAAAAAAAGAAAAAAAAAAAAAAAGAAAAAGAAAAAGAAAAGAGAGCATTGCAGGGAAAGATGGGGAAGAGGTAATTGGTAAAAAAAAAAAAAAAAAAAAAAAAAAAGCTTTTCTGATGTGCAAAACGTAGATAAAGACTTCTGATGAGGAAGAGGGGAGTGCCTGATGAGGAAGAGGGGAGAGTGTGTTGAGAGATAAGAACCAGTAATTTCTATTCAGCAAAGCCACCAAATCAGAGAGCAGTGCTGATCTTATTGGAGGAGAGCCTTCAACAGCAACTAATCCTGTCATATTGAAAGAAAATTGTAAATGTTCTCTGCAGAAATTGCCTGCCCATTGCAGCTAATCGAGCCCACTTCGCGCTCACACACACCACACACCCCCGCACAGCCCCACAGGCGGGCAGCAAGCGGACCCACAGCCGCAGCACTCCAGCAAGGACATTCGCCCGAGATGCTCACCTAGGCATCCCACTTCCTCGCTCGCCACCACCCCAAAGAAGGTGGCAGCTTGCCCCCATTTCCTCAGGAGCTCTGGGGGAAGTATGAATTATTACCAGCTCACTTGAGAGTCCCGGCTTCACCTGCTTTTAATTACTTCAGTTTCGTCCAAACCTTTAAGCCAGGTTTGATAGCACTAGTACTCTATTTTTTTTTTTTTTCTTAAAGCTCAGCGTGGCTGAACTGAAGCAGAGACTCCCAAGGGTCGGAGCTGCCGAGGGTGTGCGTGTCTATGTGTGTGCCTGTGGGTGTGGGAGGCAGAGAGGGAGCGAGGGAGAGACAAAAACTCCATCAGCCCGGACAATGCCACCTCTTGTTTAAAGCTTCCAAACTGTTATTCTTTCCCCCCATTATCACGGTACCAAGTAATCTGTCTTTCCCCCACCCCAACCCCCCTCCTTCCTCTTGGAAGATATGGAAGAGGAAGATAAAGCGGCTGGCTGCGGGCGCTGACGGCGCGCAGCCCGCATGCCTCTGCCGCCACAGCCGGGGCTGCGGAGCGAGCCGCTTGCAGCGGGATGGGATGCAACTTCTGCTAATTGGATCACAGGTAGGAAAGCTTTGGTTTTTACTGACGTTTCCTCTTTCTGTGTCTCTCTCTCTTCCCCCCCCCCCTCCTTTCTTCTTTCCATGTATTTTTTTTTTTGTCTTTTGGTTTGGGTTTTTTTTCTTTCCTTTTCTTTCACGTCCTCTATCCTCCGCCCCTTCCTCGCTGCACATAAGATTTCATCCGCTGCTGTCATAGGAAAGCTCCCGCCAAGGAAATAATGTCTAAGAAACGGGCTTTTGCTTCCTGGTAGAAGAAGCAGAACAGACCATAGGGAAACTTTTGCTGAATGGGTCCACAGCTGTGCGGGTCACCGGGGAAAGGCAACGAGAGCAGAGAAAGCAAAGCAATTACCCCCAGCACAGAGCCCTTCTCTGTCGTGTTACAATTGCGATATTAATCACAGAAGCGAGGCTAACATGGTATAGCGGGGAAGGAGAGACGCAGCAGCCTGATTAGAGAAACCTTGACATTTTTCAAGCGCTGTCCACAGGGTGGTTTTTTTATTATAAATGCTACATTCCGATACGGGGACACCTCCTGGACTACCCTTCCCAAATTCCGCTGTGACATGTTTGTTGACGACTCCTGCAAAATGTCACCGGGAGCTGGGAGCGGAGCCGTCCCCGGGGAGCGGAGCCCGCCCGCGGAGCGCGCTGGCTGCTGGGCGAGCAGGCAGGGACGGAGTGGGTGGTATCCCTGCCCCGCCGGGGACCAGGAGGGATGCGGGGTGTAAGGAGAGGAGGCTGCTCCTGTGTCGGTGTAGTCCCTCGCCCCCCAGAATCCCTCCTCTGCCCGGGATCAGCGCCCGTTTCCTTTGCCTCAGGTCTCATGTCCTGCCGCGGGGAAGGAGAGCGCCGGCTGCAGGCGCCGCCTGAGGTGGGAAGGGGATGGGGTTTCCCCGGCTCATTTCCGGCCCCGCTGCCCCGCGTCCTTCCCCCTGGGGTCTGGTCCACGGACCAGTTAGTAGGATGCTGCGGGAGAGGATGCTCCAGGGCCAGGTCCTGCTCGCCCCTCTGCCCCGGTCTGGCTGAGACCCCGGCAGGGCTGTGTCCGTCCCGGCTGTGCCTCTGGGCTCCTTTCCCTTTCGCCCGTGCCGCCGCCACGGGGTGTTAGTGGCCTGAAGGAGGGAGCTGATACTTTGAGAGGGAGCCCAGATCACGTTGTGGGAGGAAAATTGCTTCCCAGAAACAGATCTGGGACACCGAGGTCGTGGTGCAGCCCCAGAGTACGGCCGCATCGGGGGTTCTGAAGGGGCAAAGTGCTTTCTGCTTCTTCTCGGGCAAAAGTCGATCCTGGCCATTCCTCCAGCTAGGGCCACCCTTCATTTCGCGCCTTCCCACCACTCCGTGCCCCGTGCCGTGCTCGGCGGCTGCCCCGCACCTGCCCGAGCGCCAGGCTGATGGGGGAGCAGGCAGGCTGGGAGCTGCGGGGTTGGCTTTGCTCCTCTGATCATCCCCCCGCGAGGCAGCCGGGCCGGAGGGCCTCTGATCAGAGGTGCTCCAGGAGAATAGCTGTGCCCGCTGCCAACTCCGAGGGGAGGTTGTTAGGGCTTGTGACTCACTCCCACTGGTCTGTGGGTGAGTCCTCACCCCTTCTCTGGGTAAAGGACGAGGGATGTTTCCTCCCACCAGTGTAAGATTGTTTTTTTCCCCCTACTATTTAAATTTGCTAAAGTTCCTTTTAGGGCAAGGAGAGAGAGCTTTTTCCCAACTGGCAAAGGACACTGGGAAAGGGGTAATTCTTGTTACAGATCTAGCCAGAATAACATCTGTCCCCATTTTTATGTGTCAACCAGTGTGTTTGCTTGTCCTTATCCCTTAAGGAAGATCTCTTTGCAGAAGAAAAAAAAAAAAAAAAAAAAAAAAAAAAAAGGTCTAACCTCTGCTTGACAGCCTGTTTTTTACAGATTTTAGTGGGAAATACCAAGTCTAAAACAGACAAAAAGACCAACAATAAGGGAGGTTAATACAGGAGATCACAAGTATGCATGCTTTCTACTTTTATGGTATGGCATTACTTGCAATCACAGCCCCTGTCTAAATACACACCGGCTTTGATTGCATGGTTTATGACACCAGCCGCTCTCGGTGACTCATCTATAAACCTCTTTAAGCTACACACAGTACGCTCCCTCTCTCCTTTAGGATCTTTTTGAGTATAAGTTTGGTTGAACTTCTCTGCAGGACCCTGGTCTGCCAAAACAGCCCTGTTTGCTTTTTCATCAGGAGAGTGAGAAGTGCAGTGGGCTCACTGATTTGATGAGCATGTGCCCCACTGAGCTGCCCTCTCTGCCCCTGCCCACAGCACACTGTGATTTCTGCATTGCAGTGTGCTTGGGAATGAGACCCAGGACATGGGGAGGGAAGGTCTAGGACATCCCCAAGTTGCTTTGGATGTAGGGCAAAATTATAAAAAGGAGAGGTCATGCTTTTCTCCCATCCAAGCCCAAGCTTTTAAATAGTATTCTCTACCCAAAAGGTTGTAACTCTGCATTTGGGCAGAGTTCAGGAAGATCTGGACCATGTGTTATCAAGATGTCCTCAGGAGGTGGAAGGAACAGCAGTCTAGCCATGCTTTGCCCAGGATGGAGACCAAGACACAGAAAGGGGGAAACCGAAGCCATCAATTAAAAATAGAGTTTATGAGCAAAATTTTTCTTTTTCTCTGAGTGTTCAGCACAGTGTCCAACTGTCATTTTGGTTGTCACCTCTGGGCTGACTTCCCTGCATGTGTTTCGTGGTTCTCCGCTGCTCAAAATGCTCAGCTCTTTCAGCTGATGTCTCATTCAATAGACTTTTGAAGACATCTACTATGAAGTCCCCCACTGCTGTTAATACAGTCCCAGGAGGTTACTCTGCCCGCTTCACTCCTATAACCCATTCACCCAGACTTTCTCTTCTCCACTAATATTATGACCTACATGCAAAAGACTTATTTTCTGGTCCCGTTTCCATAGCAATGCAGCATGGGGAACGCAGACAAGCCAGTAATAATGAAGCAGATCCTCCTCCTGTGAAATCAAGATCTCTTTGAAAGTTGAGTTCAATGTAAGGGAAAGTAGGGATCCGCGGAGAGCTGGATTTTCAGCCCGAAGTCCAGATCTCCGCGCCCTCTAGTGCCAGAGGCAGGCGCGGAAGAGCATCCCCGGGCACAGGGAAAGTCTTCATTGCAAATTAGAGGGGAAGGAGAAAATCAAGAGGTATGAGATAAGACCATTCCTCTCAATGTCTGTTTCCATCCAGATATTCTGTCTTCTAAATCCAAAACTGGAGAAAAAAAAAATATACATATATAAAAAGGGTGGGCGGGGCTCACCTGATCCTGGTTTGGTCACCCAGAGATCAAAGCTGGGGTGAGTTAAACTATATAGGAATGAGGAGGCAGAAATTAGAGCTTGGAAGCCAAGGCTATATTTGGCCATTTACTGAGAAATTTTGTATCTCTCTGGCTTTGAGCTTCACAGCTTGAAGCAACTTTCAGCTAATTCTGAGAGATTCGAAGGCATAGAAGAGGATTACTCACTTGTGAAACTGCTGCCCTGACCTTATACAGACTCTTTAGGTGGGTGGATGGGTTAGGCAACAGTAATCAGGCTAAGGAAAGCTGATGGAGCTTAGATTCAGCTCATATGAATGACAAGGATAACTTTTTCACAAATGCTTGTAGCCTTAAATCTTAAAAAGCTAAAATTGTATGTTGGTATTTAATATATGGTAGCATGAATTTGTATGGCAGCATTTCAAGCCCTGTTAAACCCATCTTAGAGATTTCCATCTCTAAGATCCAGGCTGCACAAAGAACCAAGCATTGAGAACTTTTGTAGTTAAATGAGACAACTGACACACACCCCACACACTACCCTACCCATCTTTTCCAGTTTCTATCTTTTGGCAAAGATAGCTTTCAGTTTTGCTGGGGCCTCCAAAAGATACCATTACCTATTCTCTTGTCCATATTCCATCAGCTGACTGCATGCCACTTTTGTCTAGCAGATTGCATTCCCTAGGTCTCCGTATGAAATTGAGTGGGGATATCCCACTGCCTTCCTACATTTCCCTGATCGAAGAGGGCAAAATTAAGAGTCAAGACCACCTCTGAAGTTGCATTATAGGGCTGTGTCCTTTTCCTGTGGACCCTGAGCTTGTTCATATGTAAAAAATACTTTAGGCTGTGGAATTGCTTGTTGTTTTGGACTGTTTGTCCTACCTTTAAAACTATATTGTACATCTAACACTACCTATTTCCCATAGAGGGGCATATGTATCAGCAGGTGTTCCAAAGGGAGTTCTCTTGTACAACATCATTTTAAGGCTCAAGAAGATAGGACAGGTTGAAGGGAGTTTCATCTCATTTCCATCAGGCACTTCCTAAAGAATGTTTGCTAGTGAGAATAAGATATGCAATAGGATTTCAGTAGTCCATGTGCTTCATGGATTCATTTTTAAGAATGTGATAAGGATAAAATGAATCAGACCCTCATTTAGGTCCAGCTGCTTTGCTTAGTCTTCTGCATGTTTTCTTTTTGATGGGATGATTCTCTGATTCCGTCATTCCTGTACCTCTTTTGATTCTATGGGCTAGATTCTGATCTTAATTACCTTCTTTCAAATCAGGGGCGCCTCCACTGATTTTAATTGCGTCTGGTTTATTTTAGTGCAATTGAGCTCAGGATTTGACTTTCACAGAAACATAGTAAGTGTTGTAATTAGAATATGCCAGTGTTTTGACAACTGTTCATGGAACAGCTCTGTTTTATCAGACTCTGTTGAAAAGGAAATGCAATGTGATAATGGGCATTGGGAATAGTACGGGCACCTCTCACAGTGATGGCAATAAAGATCTCTGTGAGCGGCCACAAAACAAATAGGCAAGAAATTCTGTAAATCAGCATTTCTCAGGGTTTTTCTCAAGCTCTTAGGAAAGTTCTGAGTAAACTTGGGCAGGTGTGGGTTTTTGTAATTTTTTGGTTGGTTAGTTTTTGGTTGTGCTTTTTCTTTCTTTTTTTTTTTTTCTTTTTGAAAGAGATGTAATGCGACAAAAATATCTCCATAGATTTTTCTTCTGAATCATTGTCGAATTAGTGTTGGAAACCAAGGTGATAAAATAAACCTAGTAATTTAAAAGAATTCTCTTGTTTAGTGATTTCTCTGGCTCAGGATTTTCAGGTTTCTGAATATGTAAAAATTTCTTTATTTGGTGCAGATAGGATGATCTCCAAACACTGGATTAGACCCTTCAGTTTTATAATCCATTCCAGCATGTAAGAAACAAAAATTAGCAAAATCCATGTGTGGGAAAAATTAAGTTTCTGATACAGCCTGTAGCATTTTCATAGATTCTTGAGAAATTTTCTTTCAGCTTTGCAATAAATTAGTGATGTCTATTTTAAACTCATCTATCTCATGTATAGTCAGTTAGAAAGCAGAGTAGTTATATATCGAAAATTATTCACAAATTTGTTCATGAATAATGGCACCAAGCTTATTCCACTGTTATTTCTGAAGTCATTTAGCTCAAGCTGGTGACCAATGATTTATTCATGAAAATATTCATACATCTCAGAAGTTTCATGAACGTTAGCTTGAATAATTAACAGAAATTGTGTTGTTTGTTATCATTACTCATTATTTTCTTATTCCAAAAGGCATCAGTCATCCAGTTAAAGAACATTAGAACATAATGATTACAGCATTGCATCAGACAGGTGGTTTTTCTTGTCCTGTATAGTGTTTATGTCAGTGTCAGCTACCAAAGATGCAGGTGCAGGGAATGCTGCCCTAGCTATCTGCACTGTCCTCAGGTAAAATGTTTTTATACCCACCAGCTTGTGTTTGCTCACTACCAGGAGACCATTTCCTAATGAAAAAGAAAGATACCTCCCTCACCAAAGGGAAACCTCTAGCAGTTCTAGACAAGCTGCAGATATACTCACTGGCCAGATAAGCAGCTAATCCAGTTTTGCCTCCCAGTAAGTTCCCTGTGATAGCACGTAACAGTGAATTCAGTAGGTTAATTAAATATTTTCTTAGGAAAATCACATTCCAAACAACCTTTGATATATTTAAATTAGATGTGTTTTGATATTATTGCTACATGACACGAAAGGACCAACAGGAGCAGCCAGTGCATTGTATAGGTGCCATTTATTTACTCAACTGAGAAAGCTCTTGTTCTTTTTATCTCTCAGATAGTCCTGGGGTTCCCAGTCACTTTGAATGCCTTCAAAACTACTAATTCTTTTATCTTATTTTTTGGTGATTAGGACACTGTTTTCTGGGTGAGAATTGTTGGCTTATACAATAAAATAATTTCCATTTTAACACCTACTACCCCTCCTGTGTCCACAGCAATGCCAATACCTTTTCTTCAGTGGCCACAGATAGTTTAGAACAAGAAAGGCATCTAAATATTTCATTCCACCTGTGATTGTTCTGCATTGAACAACACTTATTTCCATTTACAGTCCATTTGCCTCACCCAACTTAATTAGCATACTATGAAATACTTCAATCCTCATTCCCTTTTTCTAACAGTAATAATTTCAGTAAAGAAGTTCTAAGTTCTTGGACAACACAACTTTTACAGTTAAAAGGATCCTTCATGTGTAGTTTTCTGTTTTCCTTAATCAGCTTCCAACTTTAATATCAATCCACCTATTTTATCATTACTTAAATTTGTCAAACAATTTAAGATTATATATAGATACCTATTGAGAGAGAGTTATCAGGTTGTTTTCAGGCTGTTTTTCTTGGGTTTTATATTGATGTTTCAAAGGATATATAGAATATATAGAAGAGATAACATTTCTCTTTAAATGAAACTGATTTTTTTTTCCCTCTCCTATATGTAGTTCTAATTTTTGTTAGTTTAAACCAATTTAGCTGGAAGTGAATCAAGGCTTTTTAGCATATAATACCTAAGACTAATCCAGTGCCCATCCTAAAGATAGGTATCCTAGCTGCTACCCTCCTGTCCTTCTGTAGTGTATCTGACTTCAGTGACAACTTGCATTTTTTTGCTATCGGCACAGCCACTTCATTTTCAAATGCTTTCCAAACCCTTGCATATATAACCATGAGGTCCTTGTGATATGCTGCTGTTTAGTTTATCAGTTTGTTCCAATGTTTCTTTCAGCATTTCACGTTCTGACAGCTCATGTGCTTTCTTGTCTTTGAAAAAAATAGGTCTAACATGGATTTTGGCACAGCATCATTTGCAGAGAAGATATAACCAGACAAATAAACCTGAACCTCTGCAAAGTCCTTTTGCTCATTATTTATTCCCAATAATCCCTGGATGTGCAGCAGATCCCCTGGCTTCCCTCCTAAACTGGGTGAATTTAAGACCTTTCAGAAATGTCCTGCAGTTCCCCCCTGTGCACACACTTCCACAAGCTCTTGTCAGTTTGTGCATCCTTGGCCCTCTTCTTTTACAACTGACATTTTGTTTATGTTTTATTATAATTTCTCTCCCTTAGCCACGGGCTTCACCAGAGATGAAGTGTCATTTCCTGAAAGCTAGTTGCTTGGCTCAAACAACCTCTTGGACCTTAACATTTCACAATATCTTTTTTTCCTATCTTGCCTTTAGTTTGCTTTCTGCATGACTTCACTGAATCAGAAACTGCCTCTTAATATACCTGTTGTTTTGAATCCAGGGCTTTTACTTTCTTTCATTCTTTGCTTTCTTTTTCAAACATATTTTATTTCTGCCTTCAGTGCTTTTTAAGCAGTTCACTAATTATTATCAGTTTTAACCTCATGCTCTTAGTGCAGTAATAAGTCTATTACTTTTCAGGGGTTTGACTGTATTGTGTCTTCAGCTACTTAGTTAAGAGCACATACTGTTATGTTCTCCAGTTATCCTAGAAATCGCATAGAAATTGTTTTTTTTTTTAATCTGTTTCTATCAGTTGGCTACCAATATCCAGGTGGGTAAACTCAGCCATGGTTACAATTTTATTAGACTAGTATACCTCTTTGATCTCTCTCCATATAGCTCAATGACTATCCCAGACATTTCCTGGACTAAGGGTACTAATGCTTTGTGCAAACATCAGGATTTAAGGATATTTTTTCACTTAGCACACTGGACTGAGACAAAGGACGTCACAGACAAGCTCCTGACCACGCCACCAACCTGCTGCCTGATTTTTGACACATTCCTATGGCCTGACACAAAGCATGCTGAGGTTGGAGACCGGTTTTTGCTACCTCGGGTAGGCTTTGGCTTGACATTCAGAGGCAGGGACAATAATTCTTCCTGATCTCATGACAGTGTTGTAAGAATTGACTTTCTGCATGTTGTCAGGTGTTGAGGTTAAATTGTGGTGCTGTCAAATGAAAAAAGGAAGAGACAAACTCCATTCTAATGGTGTTTCTTTGCACTGGAGTGTTGGAAAATTGAGCCTTTAGGAGATGTTTATTAGGGAAAGTTACTGTTGAGAATGGAGGATAAGCTAAAATTTTCTATTTAAAAAAAAAAAAAAAAAAAGTTCTGAAGCTCCTAGCTACTCCAGATCTTGGTGAGAAGAAAAGTAGAAATGTTTTTCTGCTGTTGCTTTTCCATGCTTAGGCTAAGCTCAAACTGGTCCCCTGATCCATTACTGGCACCTTTCACCCACACTATTTTCACTTTTCTAGCAGTGTATTCTTAGCTGATGAAAGCTGTCAGAACACAAGTGACATGAAAGGAGAGGCCATCACAAAACAAAGTGCTATATTTAACCTGGCAATGTCATGCCTTCTCAGTTATGACCTTGAGCCCTAGCAGTGAGACTTTAAACAGGGCATCTTGATTGTAAAGTTTCTTCCTTTAGCCAAACAGAGAAGGCTCTTAAATATGAGGAAAAGCAGGCAAGAAGGAAGGTAAAATAAGTTACCCTTGTCCTTTTGACATTTGTGATAGCCAGCACACTTAGCTGGCACTAGAAGGAAAGAATACATGAAGTGCTTACTGTTAAATTCTCATTAAAAATGTCTGTTTGATATCTGCTAGTCATTTTCACAATCTGATCCACTGGGAGTAAATGCAGGGATCTTTACTGAAAGGTTTTGACATCAGAAGCAACTTCCTACAAGGAATATCCTACTGTTATTAATTATATTGCCATATGATTCAGTAAAGGGAAAAAAACCCCAAAACTGTACAACTGGAAAAAAGCAAGGAAAGAAAAAAGAAAGAAGATGAAGAAAACCATTTAGTATGTTTTGTCTGAAGAAAGCCTGTAGCTATTTCTCTTCCTTTCTTTAGCAAAGAGTGAGACTTATCTCCTACTTTGAAGCACAGGGGAATGCAAAATATCTGGTTTTAAAAAACCCGAATAACTCAAGCACTGCCATTCTTTCTGAATGACAAATTTGACAGTTAATATTCCACATTATTGTCTTTATTGCCTCTTAAAAATCAAAGTGGGGTGTGGAAATGACACATAGCTAAAAAGATGAGGAGTAATTTTCTTGTTACTGCTTTCAGAATGTAGTGACAAGGGCTGAATTCCTAGTTTCACCACAGGTTGCTCATCTGGCCTCGGACAAACTCAGTAACCTTTTTTACCTCAGTTTCTAACATGGAAATTCTATAAAATAACATTTTTATTCTCATAAGCTGTGTCTGCTCTTCCTGTTTAAATTTAAAACAGTTTGGCAGAACTTCTGTAACAGCCGGCACTAAACTTAATCTTACCTAAATCTGGGCATGCATAGAAATGAATGATACATTATCTTTCAAACATTCAGTTGCTTTTTAATCCATATGAAAATTACCTGAAAACATGGTGCTGATCTTTCTCTTCCTTAGAGAGTAAGAGCCTTTCTATTTAGCCTGGGTGTTGCTGGTACAGGCAGCTGTACATGGGACACCTCTCAGCAGATGCTATTTGAAGCAGGTCCCCGATAGATCTTAAATCCCATGAGCAGTTCTGTATGTGCTAATGCTGCAAGGGCACAGAGGAACTTGGAAAGATACACAGGAAGGTGATAAAGATGGTGAGAATTACCTGTATTCCAGAGAGATATCCAATAGACTAGGACTCACCATACAAGAAATTATATGAGTTATGAGGAATACATGTAGGTCTAAGCAAGCTTGAAGAGAGGGAGAAGGTGAACAGGGAGTTTGTGGGGGGTTTTTTTGTTTGTTTGTTTTTTTTCCAAACCTCCAATCCAGCCCTCCCAGGTAGAAATTAACAGCCATAAACTTAAAAAAAATCTCTGCATGGTAGAGCTGTGGCACTGAGTGCCTTTTGTTTTGTTATTCTAAACATATAAGTGAGTAAATAAATGATCAAACCAGAAAGAACACTGCAAGAAAAACACTACTAAAAGCTTTGTGATGCAGATAAAGTCAGAGGGAACTCCCCATGCAACTAACTACTTCAACCTAAGGAATTTATGCTGGGGTGGTATCACTGTATGCCCGTTCTCTTTGTGTGCTCATTGCTCTCAGACACCTCTGAGAGAGAACTGTGAGCACCTTGGCTTTGGGAGAATTGCTCTTGCACTCAGACTCTCCTTCAGAGTCATCAGAGTAACCCCCTTCTTTGGACAATGCTCAGCCTGTTTTACTTTTTCTGCTCACCAGAAATTTTTGTTCTTCTTGGCTAGGTTATTATGAAAACAACTACAAGAAAATTTTGGAAACTTTAGAAAGCTGTTTAACTAATCCCTGATTCCCCAGAAAGACCTCCCACAAATAAATTCAAAGATTCTTTGTTTTATTTGCTCACTGTAGCGGTTGGAGAATTTTAATATACACCTGGTTCCCAGGCTGATCTTGATGCCAACCACAGAGTGTGCTTTCCTGTCTGTAACTCTAATACAAGATCCTGAGATAACTTCCTTGCAGACACATTTCTCTTTCAGCTTAAGGCCTTTGTGTTCCCATTATAGGTGTTCTCTTTACAGAGGAAGGGTGAGTTGAGAAAGGTAAAATGTGGTCACAGCTCTGTCTTTAGTAGCTCTTCTCATTTTTCTACTTCCAGCAAAAACTGGAACAAACAGCCTGTGAACTACAAAAATGAGGAAGGATGTGGCAGGCATTGAGAGAGATCTTTGCACCCATGTAAAGGGGACAGGAGAAAATATCCCTCAGCATTTGGATGTATACAGTTTCTTACCTTATTAGGGCAGACCTGCAACTCCCAAATGCCGAGATTCCTTCTTCTTGCTTTTCATTCAAAAGCTCAAAAATCACATATGTTTCAAATCTGTATCATTTCATACACTGTATCCAGGTTTAGACAATAGCCTTTAAACTAAGGAGTTTTAGGAAAAAAAGCAAAGCAAACCAAAACCTCACCAACCAGTCAAAAAATAAACCCCAAACCTTAAAGAATAGAAAACAAAAACTGAACTTATGATGAAAGAGATACTTTCTGAAGATGATCTTTGCTTTGCCGATGTCTTTTATGTGTATAATTGGTGGGACACGGGTTCACTGGAAAGCTCTCTGGGTCAGAGCTTCTGTTGTGATCATTGTCCTGTAGGAATCACATCATTCATTCACCTATGCAGGATTGCTCTGTAGTGCACCTGCATGCCAATTTGAAGGCATGGGCTGAAAGGTGAGCTGGGAAACCTTGAAATCTGCAGAAGACAAGCTTTCTGTTTTTTAAGAAACCCACACAACAGCAGTGTTAAAATTACATTTCCAAGGTCATAATAGCTGAGGCCCCCATATTTTCTACTGAATAACTCTAAAAATTATTTCTGGATGCTTTGCTTGCTTAAAAATCAAGCTGCTGGTGTGTGTTCTTGCCTATGGCTTTAGAAATCCAAGTCTAGGTACTAAATTTTTAACTCCAAGCCAAAATATTTAACAAGCAAAGCAAAATAGATCTCAAGGATAACATGGGCTATCTGAAACCTAATTTTTCTCCTCGCTACCCACAAGGCTGTAAAAAGCTGCAGTTCTGCTTGGGTTACACTTCAAAGCTATTTTATGTACATACAGATGACTGGAAAATACTGGAGGCAAAGGAGAGCCAAGCCTATACCACACAAATTAACAATGCATTTTTTTTTCTGGACTCAGTGTTTGTGGGTTTTAGAAACAGAGGATACTTTTGGAGGTAGGTGATATAATGTTATGGCAGGCCCTGGTGAGTTGGAGTTTTACTCTTGACAAATATTTCAGTGTCATTCTCCAAGTTACTCTGAAAAGAGTACAAGGGAAAGATGGTAATTTTAGGGACATATATCCCTGCTTTGTGAGGGTTGACTAGACTGATTAATAATTTAGCACTGCCTTTCACCTAAAAGTTATTAGTTCCCATGAACAATGACCAGATCTGAGTTTTTTCACTTTTCCCAATCCATTTCAGTCATTTGGTGATTTTCTCATCATATTTGGAGATGTGTATGTCAACCAAATAAACAATGGAAACCAATACAAGATATTGTTAAAAATTTTAGTCTCATCATGGCTGGTTTGCACACGCAATGTTGAGACAGGTTCATATACATGAAGATTTATTGGTGGAGTCCATAGCTCATGGCCTACATTGTCTCTAGCTGTGAAAAATTTGGAAAAACATAAAAAAAGAGGAGAGAAACAGAAGAGAAAAAGAAAGTTCTCTTTCTGCCACTCAGCTGGGAAGAGAAACAGTCGGGGTTTCCAGACCTCTCTTTGGTGTCCTCTGCTCTGCAGGAGCTGGTTCTCCCCCCATAATATTCTTCCCACAGTAACTGTGGTTACTGATAGAACACGATAGAACCCTCAGCTGGCTGTCACTGCTTACCACAGTGTTGATTGGAGCCAGCACTGAGCAGGGCAGGGACTGCATGGCCAGTTTCTTAGGCACATACGAGCATCTCTGCGTCCCTTGCATAAAGTGATAGCTACAACCAAAATGTAGTGAAACTAGGGAAAAAAAATCTGTTTCTCTTTCAGGTGGCAATCACTACCCAGGAGAACCCACCACAGAAAGACTATTGGGGTGTGCAGGTGCAAGGTTATAAAGACAGCAGCATGAGAATAACAGCATGGGAAGAGTGAGGGGAAAACTCTGCTCCAGGCACCCTGAAAACGTTATCCCAGTAGCCTGGATGGGAGGGTTCAGAGCTGTGAGGGAAAGGCAGGCTGCAAAGTTGCAGAGAGAAAGCTCTTAGCCACACAGAGCAGTGACAGCAGTATTTACCTAGTATGGGGATATGTGACAAGGTGACATAGTGACACCCTAGAAATAAAATGTACTGCTGTTCAGGGAGAGTCATCGGATCTGGCTGCTTTGGACGAGAGGTGCAGTTTCTGAAGACTCACTCCCGTTGGAGACTGTCTGAATCACCTTTCCCTTGTGTTATCTGGGGCACAGGCTGGCTGGTCACTTCTTCTCTCAAAGGGGATCTTTGTTCTGGTGATCAGCATATTCCATGATTCTGTGATCCTACAACTTGAATGAGAACCAACCCCTTGCCCTCCCTACGCCTTCTTTTTCTCCACCGTTTAAGTAACAGTTGAAACAAGTTTCCCCACTGGAGGCCAGAAAACAAGATCAATTGAGGATCCACTGATTCTGTGCTAAGGATAACAGTGTAACAAATGCCTACAGCAGAACAGCAAAGGAGAAATGCATCCTCTGCATTTTCTGATATGCTTTAGATGCTGTGTTCAGTTTGAATCAGCTGGGAGGATTAGAGACTTCTAATTGCACCTCCCAGCAGGTGAAAAGCTCTCAATTTAACTTTTTTTTCCAGTTTGAATAGATGGAGCAAACAAAAAGGTCTTCAGTCCTTTCCTTCAGGACATGAGCAGGCTGGGGTTGAGCTTATTTCCTAAATCTCTGGCCAATGGTGTTAATGCAACACAACAATAAGAATAAGGAGGAAAGCCCAGGAGACCTTGCTCTTTCTCTTTTTTTTTTTGTTCTCTTTTTTTTTTTAATTTATTTTATTTTATATTTATTCATTTCACAAGAAGATCTCCAGATCAAGATTTTATTTTTTGCACATTATTGCTTCATAAACAAAAGAACAAAACCGAAGGCACAATAGCCAGGAAGAAAGAAGTTTTTTGCAGCTGAGCACATAGACAGAGAAGAGATGATAACCAAATATAGAGGAATTATTTGCTTATTTTGGAGGTCTACTAAGATCTCTTTGACAGAGATCACACCAACTTATTTTGGTTACACTGACAAACACCCTCACCTCTTCAACCTTCTGTGCTCTACCATGGGGCCAGCTCTTGCACTGCAGCATTAAGAAGTAATTATTACCCTTTACTGTGTAATGATTAGTTATTGTACAGGCCACACAGAAGACTTCTGCAGTTGTCATGCCAACTCTGTCCCCTGCCCTGATTTAACCCTCTCTACTCTCTTGCAATGAGCAGCAACAAGTGGTTGTAGGAGGCATTCAGGCTGTGCACAGCCCATTCTGATTTCATTGCACCCTGGACATGGTCTCTCCAAGTGTGTAGAGACACCCAGATTTTAAAGACTGTTGTCTCTTGCTCAGCCCGTGCTTCTCTGCCATGATATGAGAGGATTAGTACATTTCCTGAGCGTCAGACCTCTTGCTGCTCTGCAGTGAACCCCTCTGGGTGCTTTAAGTGCAGCCTCAGAAGGAGGCTAATCCAGTCCTTGTCAGCTGGCAGCAGTTTTCTCTGATACCAGGGCTTGACGAGCTGGGGCTTGATGGGTGTTTATGAGACATGCATGAAAGCAGGAGGAGAGCTGATAAAACAAGAGAGCATCTCACAGAGAACTTAAATGCACTGTTTGCTCTGGCAGGAGTCTAGGTGAGTTTCCAGTTACCTCTCAGTGCTGCTGTGCTAAGATGTCAGTCCTTTTTGGGGGTAGAATTGCTTAGCCAAAAAGTGAGAGCACCACTGTAGCTGCTTAAAGTGGTGGGTATGTCACACTGGGAAGAAAGGAGAAGGCCTGCATGTTGCCTGCTCTCCCACTGTTCCTTAAACTCTGAATTGAATTGCACAGTGAGGAAAATGAGAGCTGGTCTTTGCTTAGATAAGCATTCTCCAAGAAAATTTACAAAACAATGACATAGCTATTTGCATTCCTGTAGCAAATTATCTACGTCATCCCAGCAATGGGTTCAGTCCTGCAGTCCTGCATTTGGAATGGTGCAGGACCAGACCCTTTGTAGCTAGCTCAGCTCATGAATAGTTGGGATTTGATACAATATCTATATTATTTTTTTTATTTTTCTGCTTGCTGAAATGACTACATGCATCTCTCCAAGGGCAAAAGAAAAAAAATGTTCAGCAAAATACTCTGCATTCTCCAGAACAGAGCAGATCGTGTCATGTAGCTGCTCTTATTGCTATTTATACATAGATGATTATCTGCTATCTGCCACACAGTAAGGAATGAAAGGATTAATTGGAGAAATAATCTGAAAATCAAGTACTTCTTTCCTTGATGTTTCTTCAAAGAATAGATTTTGCAAATATTCCTCCACATATACTTTTAAAAAATTTTATTAATTCTAGAATTAACACCTAACTGAAGAGAGCAATATTTTTATGAAAACAAGTAAAAAATTGTTATTATTATTATTATTATTATATGGAAAGCAGCACTCTGATAACTAGAGCTGATGGGAGATAGGAGCGAAGGATGGGGAGAAGAGAGAGGGAAGTTTTTTTCTCCAGTTTACATCCAGTAGACTGAAAACAGAGAACTCTTCTGTTCAGTTTCTTACTATTCTGTCCTCCATACTCCTTTCCACTATGCACTTCTCATCACTCTTTGAAAAGAAACAGCCTAGTCTGCCACCAAATGACTTAATCTGCTGCTTAAGTCTTTGCGTCAAAGAGTTATGACACCTAACCAGCCCCATTCACACAGAAGTACTGGTTTTGGGTTTGCACATTCACTGTAGGAGCATTGCTGTTTTGAGCAGTTTGCAGTCTATCACTTCTGTGGGGGTTGTCTGGCTGTTATCTGTGTCCTCTCAGTCTAAGGAAGAGAGGGCAGGACACAAAAAGTTGTCAAGCTATTGGTAAAGAATAGATGTAAGACAAGAACACACACTTCCCTTATGTTCCCTTTCCCCTCTCAGCCTTGCTCATGTCATCATTACAGACTTGTGCCATCCTCTGGGGTGATAATGATGAAATTTGTTTGCAAGCAAGCCATCCGATCAGGCTGGTGTTCTGGAGTGTAACACCAACACAAATGGTTATTATGGGGACATAATTAGCAGGCTTCTATACAGAAAAATGACTGGAAATGACTGAGTGCCATTAACCTGAAAGACATGAGAAAAATTTTGGCTTCCTAATAGCCTCAAAGAGGGTTGTGTGAAGATGGAATTTCCTGATAACAGACATTCCCTCAGTCCTGAGTCTCATCAGTCACTGGTTTCATCAGACAGCTGATGCCCTCTTTTGCTTTCAGATCACTAAAAAAAAAAATGACCTATGCTGAACAATCTGCTAATTGTCATTAATTTGTCCACTGGATATTTCCCCCCTATGTTTTGAATTGTACATCTGCAAGTGTGCTGGCTAAGCTTCACAGTTTGATTAATAGTTTCGATGATTATGTTAAGGCCAAGAGATTCTTTTAAGCTTTTCACATTCAGCATTGAGAATTTAGTACTTTTTGTATGTGTCTGTTCACTTAACTCATGCGACACAGCTTCCCACCTCTAATTTAATGACCTTTTATGAGCAGAAGCTGCAGATGCTCTCGTCTGCAGTGGGACAGGGTGGACAAAAACTGTTCCCTTTCGCTCTAAGAAAGCCTCAAGAGCAGCAGAGTGGAGGGAACAGATATCAAACTAGAAATATCTTGGAGAAAACAGATCCAAAGGCACACGCTGTTTACCAGGGTCTGTATTTATAGTTTCTTTTCCCACATTATATAATTACTGCAAATCACTGGTGGCTGACTCCATACCTCAGCTTGTCCTTGATCATGTCTTGCAGCAGGATCCTTTGGTTCAATACTTGTGAACATAATGTTGACATGTTACAATTTTGCATTATTTTACATCATCCATTTGTCATTATAAAGGGAAAGACAAGTACCTTTAAAGAGACACCAAGGTCAAGTGGAGGTCCACACTGTAAGTATCCTTGGGGCAGTAATGGGCAGTGTTATAAATTACCTTTGGGAACACTTTCCTTGCATACACCAGGTGTACTGCCACACAAGACAGAAACTGTGCTGCATCTTCCCCATCCTGGAAATGGCATAGAATTCAGTCCCCTTCAAAAGTACAAACAGGTTGCTATGTGTGCTCCAAGGGAAAATGTGTGATCCCAAGACAGAGCTGGCTTCCCTGAGAAGTTAATTTCTGTCTTGGAGTTTCCTTCATTTCAGCATCTGGCTGCTCCATCATCCCCTTTCTTGAATATTTTGGACCTACAAAGCAGACAATGGGATTCCTGTCTCATGACATTTCTGCTGGTTTAGCACTGCCTTTTTTTTATACTACCTACTATCTCTTCAGCTCATTATAGGATGGATAAAACTGTTCTTTTATTGACTTTGAGTAGTACATCACCATTGAACTAACACCCCAGAAATGTTTACTACATCAACTGCTACATACGGTGAATGATGGTCACCAGATCTGGCACAAAATATTAAAGGAAAGAAATGGTACCCAGTCTGAGCAAAAACTGCGATATCTTTCATGGTACTTTCACCCACATTTTTTGGCATCTCTTTTCTCACACATACAACCTGTTCACACATCTTGAAAATACAGGGCAGAACATCTGAAAGTGTTTGCAAGGTATATTTTACTCAGTGATTTTCCTAATGTTAGGCAGCAGATTACAGACAGTTACTGAACTAAGCAATGTAATGAATTTTTGAGAAGCATTGTTCAGTCACATGAGAATAAACATCACCCTCAGGTATACTAATTGTTAATGCTTTCTATGATTAAAATTTCTAGTGGTATCAGTTCTTATGTGCCTGGTTTTACATTGATTACTAAGTTAGAGTTCAAAGAGGTATCCTTACACTTAATAAAAGACTGCTGATTAATGAGCAAAGTGCATGGTTTTTCCTTGGAGAATGAAATATAAATAATTACTATATGTCAGCATGTGACTACTGTACTCTGGGGTAGGGGCGTCAGTGATCTCTGCCTACATGAAGATTCTTACATTTCAAAAATGTCTCAGACCCATAAAACAATGACCAAAACCAGCATGGGAGATGCACAGGGCACCAGGGACCTGTAAATAGACAGAAAAACATCATAACTGGCAGGGTTAGATAAATTTTGTTTGAGACATCACTTCTGAAGAGTCTGTTCCTCATTTGTTGCACTTTGATAGCAAAGCAGAGCTTCTAAAAATCCATTTCTATGCATCAGAGTAAACAAAGACAGCCAGAAGAATAAATGGGTTCTGTCTAGTCTAATGTGGATGCCAAGGGGACCAGAACCCAGATGTCCTGACTCTGAATTAAACACCACACGCTCTTATTACTGGACTATCATTTTACATAGAGTTGTTGGGGGTTTTTTTGGAAGGGGGTTGTTTTTGGATCATGATGGTGCATGGTATTTGTTCACATCAGCCAAGACTGAAGGAAAAATATTATGTATAATTATAGAGCAAGACAGGCTAATACGTCACCCATTAGCATTGTCTAATCGCTTGTATTATTCTCTGTTCTTACTCACCCTCATGTCTGTGCTGCCTCTCCACCTCAAATCCTTAACTCCTCCTTCCTCTGACAGGATGTACAATAGCCAGAGCAATATAAATCAAAGCCTAGAATCAGGAAAATTAGAATAGATTGGAAGTGCCAGTTCCTCAAGAAGGAAAAGAAAGAAACAAGACTGCAGGAGATCAAAAGAGTGATTGCAGCTTCATTACAAGGGCCATTGTACCATCAGAACAGGTTATTGCCTGTCACAAACTGTTTTTATTTTCCAGCTCCTGACTGATGCAGAGCTTGATCTGAAATAAATGCCAGCTACTCACTTACTTTATAAATCTCCTTGCTGTGCTCACATTTAATGTTTATGCGCTTTCACATTTTTCAAATAAAATATAATTTTATACTTTTGGTATCTTTATTGTAAAGCAGCAGCAGAGAGGTTGAGAACTACAGAGGAGCTCTGATGGGTCTGTACTGCAGTGAGACTGGGTGGGAATGAACTCAGACAGGTCAAAAGGCAGGATAAACCATGATGGGGCTTCCATGCAGGGAAACTTCTTCCTTAATCTGTTTTGGGTTCAGACATCAATCATATGAGTGGTCAAAATACTACTGTGCTGAATTTATAAAGCTTTTTTCATTAATGTACTTACCAATTAAAAAAAAAAAAAAAAAACAAAAAAACACAAACAAACAAACAAACAAACAAAAAAAAAAAAAAAAAAAAAAAAACCAAAAAACAACCAGCCAACTAACCAAAAACCAGCAAAAGTCTTCCCAGCAATTCTATAATACCAAGATTAAACCCAAGGGTTTCAACAGCATGTCATTGGGAGTTTCAGTTTCAAGAGAGCAATCAAAAACCACCTGGAACAGAAAGAGAGAGAGATGGTTGCTGCCTGAATGCTGCCTCTTCATCTGCTAAGAACTTTTGTTGAGAGCAGATCTCCATGCCAATTTTTCCTCTGGGAAAAACAAAACAAAACAAAACCAAAAAAAAAACCAAACTGAAAAAAAAATAAAAGAAAGTAAAAAATCCCTTTAAGGAGAGCTAATCTCTAAAGAGGACAAAGAATTTTTTTTTTTTAAGATCTATGTGGAAAACAATAACTGATCTTTCTATTAGCAACATCTATAACTGCTAGACCTTCTACTTACACAGCCATCACAGTATACCAGGACATATTATACAGAAGCTGTGTTTGGAGGTAACTTGAGCAACATTTGTGGTATTGCTCATGAACTGGTGGGAAGGCTTCTCCTCCCTATGCTCAGCAAACACCAAAGTGCTTCGGGTTATACTTTTTGAGCAGCTGCCTTCTTTAAAGCAGCCTCTGTGTCCTTAGCCTGAGGTAGAGTGGGTGTTTTTCTCCTGCCTGACAGTTTTGAAACTGTCACTCTCACCAGCAGTCCCTCGGATGTAGGTAGGAGATTTGGATGAGTAACAGTGGTTTGTGAAAGCGAGGGCTGCAGAACTGGAGTCCTTAACTGGGAATGAGGAGCTCTCGTTGCATGAAGAGTGTCTGTCTCCAAACAGTGAGGGAGTGATCCAGCTCTGATTTCTCCTCTGTGTGTTGCAGCACTGCGGAGGAAGGCTGCTAATGACATGGCACAGGAATTGTTATTTTTAGAAAATGCAGAATGGAAGTGTACATGTACAAGCATGAGAAAATCTGCTATTATGCAGTATCAGGTCATTGTAAAAACTTTCAACGATCAAGCTGGTTAGGTCAGTAGTTATGCAGTGGCAAAGCACTTCACTGCTGAAGTTTTGCCCCCTGGTCCCATCAATCATAATGTTCTTATTTCACAGCCAGTCTTGGAAGACACTCTATATTTTACAATCGATTGTTTGAGACCAAAATGATCTGAGTTTGGTACTTTAATGAAGTGTCACAGCTTTAGTTTACCGTGTCATTGGCTGGATAATAGTCCTGATGAGAGCAGGCTGAGTTGCCATGAAATCTTATGGCAACAATGGGAGCAAAAATATCATCAGGTTCGCTTCATGAACCTGTTTCTTACCTGACATATTTTTTCACTATCTACATGGAACTGAAGAGTAAGATTTCAGCTATGCTTATTTCTATTGAATGTCCAGATTTACGATGAAGTATTACCATTTTAGTGATTTTTTTTGCCCTTTCTCTTTACAGTCCCTAATTAATTTTTAAGACTCTGAGCTGACACCACAGTTGCCAGGAGCTTCCCATTTCAGATTCAGCCTCTTTTTTAAAAGTCTTATTCTTTAATTTTCAGTCATCAGTATGTCTTTATATATCAAACTTACTTATTAACATATATATATATTAAAGAATTACTGCTGTCTCTAATGAAAGAAAGTGTTTTAGAGCAGAGAGGGTTTATTTCTCTTCAGAAACAGTAATTTCCTATGCTTAAGAACAAGAAACCACTTTTTAGGAGAGGAAGCTTGAAAAAAAACCCAACAAATCCAGCTCAAACTGCCAATAACTGCCATTTGTTTGTATTAAAAAAACAATGAATGCCAAAAAATACAGAAACTCAAGAAATTTATTGCTTTAATATATTTATTAAAGACATATATTCAGTAAAATATTTAATTTTTTATTAGCTAAAAATTCTAGTAAAAAATATATGCCTAAATTAAAACCAAACAAAAATATACTAATTGCTTCATTAGCAATTCAAAACAGTACATTTTCTCAGGTTTCAACAGCTCATTGAAATGAAATGCTTTTAATTTCTTTCATTTTTAAACAAAATTTTAAAAGCTTTGCTGGACTTTTTTGCTTAATATTATTTTAAGGACTCAAAGTGCCAGCTCAGCAGTGTACAAAGTCTATGTGAAAAAACCCCAATATAAAATGACAAATCAAATTATTGGAGGCAAAGAGAAGAGAATAAGGGGATATATACCTTAGGAGACAATGATAATTTTATAAAACATGTGATTGTTGTTACCATAATATAGCCCACTAAATAATAAGTTTGTGGCCTAAAAATTTGTTATTTTTCTGAAGTAGAATAGAGAACATATTTAATTTAACTGGATCCATTTACATTTGGAATGCTTTGCAACTTCCTACACAATTTCCTTTATTTTTTTTTTTTTTTTTTTTTCTGTGAATAGGCTCCTAGGAGAATTTCTTAGAACAGACTTCATCCATTTGCTACAAACACACTTTCTGAACTTGAAAATGCTTCTGTATCTCTACCTTTGAACAGAAATACTTTCTTTGTGCCTGTTGTGAGACCGTTCATATGTTTGGGCAAAGTCGGCAAGTATGAATTTGAAAGTAACCCTTATTCCATATTTACCTGTTGAAAGTCCTGCAGGAATGGGGGCAATATATGGACAGGACAGACCATAGAGCTGGAAAGAATAATGCTGAGACAACACTTTTTTTGGATAGACAAAAGCCAAAGCCATCCCCATGGATTGGGGAGCACGACGTTGTTGTTTTATGTTGATGTTAATAACACTGTTGGTTTACATCTTCTGCAATCTCAAAGGCTCTGGAATAGTAGGTAGCAGTCAGACAGAAGGGAGACAACCTGGGACCATAAAGTCTGCTTCTTAGGAAGTAATTCTGTCTTGAAATTTATTTCCTGTTTGCAGCTGAAAGAAAACCATTATAGGAACTGGAGGAGATCACCCATACATACATATAAAAAATGTGTATGTCCATAAAAGTTATCTCACACAATTTTTAAAATGTGATTCCAAAGCAATTATTTATGCCTCTCTCTTCTGAGCTAAAATGAGTACTGACATCTGTCTTTTTTTTTTATTGTATTAAAAAAGTACAGTAAAATAAATAAAACCATCAAAATGTTTCCTAAAATCTGGCCATAGAGAATGTAGTTTAAAGATAAAAAAATGGATTCAGAAGCTAATTTGAACTAACTACTGTATCCTTCCAGCAAAACACAGCCAAACCAGTTGTCTGAGAAATGAATGATGTTAGCAAATGATGCTCATTGTTTTAGACAGAAAGATTAGGGATGGATACATCCCACTGCTTTAAGCCAAGCTCTGATTTGTATCTTAAACTCTGTTTATCTGTCATTTTTTCTCCAGCTATTTCCCTCCTTACCCTTTTTTCTTTAAAATAAACTACATTTTTGGCTGGGGTTCAAAAGGAGTTTGAATATGTTACATAATTTACTAGAGTTTGTCTTTTGTTTCTTTTCTCTCTTTTTCTTTCTTTTTTTTTTTTTTTCTTTTTCCTGTTACATTTCTGGTCTATGTTTCTTTTCATGTTCTGGAACTTGTTTTGATATTCACAAACAGGGTTTTTCCCACCTTTTTCCTGCTGCTGCTTTCTCTTCTCAACCTTCCTACTTGAAAACTTATTCTCTCTATATTCATCTGTAGAGAATTTTGCAGAGTGAATGAGATGGCACAATTCTATCTTCTAATCCTTTTCAGGCTCTGAGTGTCACAGAGAGAATTCTAAAACCAAGTAAAGGACCTAGAATTTGGCTCACAAATGTGGGATTTGATTTTTATTTTACTTTTCGTGTATTCTCTTGAAAATACAAACTTAATTTCCATTTTCTGCCTTTCCTTCTTTCTCTACCAGCATGGAGGGTTTTGGTATTCCAACTTCTGCCAGACAGGGTGACTGAAACAGACCTATCCCAGGATTATTCATACTTTGCTTGCCAGCAAATCTGCACCAGCTCGGTGCATTTTACTTTACCCTTCCATCATATCCACAGGTAGATGCTGGCAAAGGGAGTCCAGGCTCAAACCCATTGATATTTCTAACCTTCACAGTGCTTGAAGCAGTCTCACCCCATCATTTGTACAGCAGAAGTCACACTGCTGTGGCAGTAACTGTCAGAGCACTTCCATTTGCATTTCTTTTAAAAATACCCAGATATGAGAAGAGGGTAAAAGCAGCGTCTCCTTCACACTGTCACGACTAGTAACAGCAATTATTTCAGAGGCATCAGATAAACACCAGAAGAACAACCTTTTCCTGCCTGCTCCCACCACTCTTACACCTGCACAGAATTACCTGTCAGCAGTGGCTCCAATTGCAATAATATAATAGATACTAAATTAAGAGAGACTGGCAATTGCAGGCCAAAGAGAATTCAAAGGCCTCTTACATTAAGCACTTAATAATGAGCCCTGAAGAGCAGCCTGTGCCTGGAGCAGAAGCTGAAAGCATACGTGTACCCGCTTCATTTGTGCCATATTACCTTAGCACAGCTTTTGAGTCCAGGGTATTTCCAGACTCCCTGAACTGCCCAGAGATATTAAACCCACCTGATGCTGCTTCTGTGAGTGTCTCTATGTTAGCCTGCTTAGATCAGTGACCTGACTGCTCAGAATGAGCCACAGCAGAGCTGACAGAGGGTGATTTCATACTGGTCACAGTCCCCTGAGGTGAAAAGCACCATCTTTCAGTTGCAAAGACTGGAGAGAAATAATTCTAAAAGCCCAGGCTATTCTGGAAATAAAAGAGAACGCAGTTCTATTCTTTAGAGTTTTCTCAATTGTAATTTTATCTTTTTTTCTACAGTAGAAGATAATTTTTGCTTTGCATTTATAGGCAGATTTAAAAACAAAACAAACAAAAAATGCACAAAGAAACCCCAGCTGCTTTTTTCTTTTTTCTTTCTCCTTTTCCCTTCTCATTTTTGTTCTACCTATCTGTGTGGATTTTCTTGAAGTGTTACTGAAGAAGCTCATAAAAGGCTTAGAAGAAGTAAAAAACTTAATCTTAAAGCCCCCCTTGCTGTTCACTCAGTAGTGTTCTTCAGAAGGCAACTTTTCCCTGTTAATGCTAATGTTTGAATAAAAAGCTTTTTGTCATTCATGGCTGCTTACAGCTAGCATCCTTTTATCCAGTAAAGTGGGAACAAGTCTTACATTTTACCCTGAAACTATTTAGAAAGTAGTTTGGTCTTTTGATAACAGAAGGAAAATAGTGCACAAGATAACTGAAGTTTGTGGGCGATATGGAAACCTACATAGTTTTACAGAAAGGCTTCTACTGAGGAAAATAGCTTTGTGGTATGTTGGGAAATTACTAGACAGCTGGTAAATAACACTTCAGTGTGACATGTTATTCTGCTTGTATTAAAGCAAAAAGTCTAGAAAATCACTTAAAGCCTGGGATAGCAAAAAGCCTTACAAAAACAAAGATAACCAAAATACCTTTGAAGAGTCTCTGTTCCAGGATATTACCATGAGGATGCTTATTGTCCATTACCTGCTTTCTGATAAGATGCAAAATATTGCATGGTATTGCTTAACTAACTCTGTGCATTGCAGTGCAGTTCTTCTAAGAATTAACATGAAAGTATCAGGAGCAATGAACATCTGCTCTGGTTTCTATGTTGGTACACACTGAGCTGAGTTGCATTCAAAATTTCTCCCTGATCCTGTTTACTTTACCAGGCAGCTCTACCTAGTTACCTCTGATAGGCACAGCAGCCTGTTCCAAATATACCATATTCCTTGGGAGTTTCAGTAGTCAGAGAGTAAATCAGGTTTCCATCCATTTAACTGGGAAAAATCCATTCTTCTAAAACAACCTTTCAACTGGTAGGAAGAACAATCATCATTTTCTGAAAGCAGAAAGTAATAAACCACTCATCTTCTAGGGTTTTGTTCTGTTGTTGGTGTTTTTTCTTTTTGTCCTGCAATACATCACAGCTTTTTAATATAATTTTATTTTCTTCATTTTAATGAATTTATCCTTTAACTACAAGATTTCTCTGCCTGCCTGTCTTTTCCCTTTAGCTTTTAGAGAAACTTATTACGAACTAAGAAAACCAAAAGAAAAAAGACCAAATCAAAGGTGGATTTCCAAGTAAGTCTCCAAATAAAACCATTTCTAAATGAGAACATCTTGCTGGAGATATTTCTATTTTGAAAGACCCTTTAGATAAATGTCTATTTTTTTTGTTTAGTCTTGTCAGCATCATTAAAAAAGAAAAGAAATCATTATACTCTATATATCCACTTTTCATTTAATGCATAGTATAGCAAGCAGCATTTGAGTTTTCCGAAGTAGTGCTGCTGCTCCTTGGACTGTTCTCTCTGCTTTAGCAGGTGTTCCTATTCTTTGCAGTCTGTCATGAATGATGTGTAACAGACTTACAGAATTTAGGAGCTTTCAAACACTGGCAAAGCAGTACATCTCCCTGAAAATTAACCTAATTTCCTGAGCTTGGCATTAGAGCAGAAACACAAGGCTGGGACACAAGAGAGTGAGACGTGCTCTCTTACATTTCTTTCGCTCTCACCAATTTGTTTCTGGCATCATGAGTTTTGCCCAGATACACAAACAAGCAAACAAACAAACACCAAAAATAGCATAAGAAACAAAACTCCAAAGTCTTGTTAAAGCCACTCCCTTTTCAGGCAGGTTTGTATCTTTCTATAAAAGGTTGTGCTCAGTTCTTAATAGATCAGAACACTTGTGAAAATCCTGGTTGTTCTGATACCATAGAACACCACAGAATTTTTTCTATGAAAGATTGTCCTCTACTTGTGAAGATTATGTCCTACCTAAAACACAGTTATGAAACCCATTATTTCTATAACAGCACTATTAAACTTCTGCCAGGCTAAAGTTTTTAATAGTTTAATAGATAGAGTGCAATTTTGTTAAAATACCATGTGAGTATCTTGAATTGAAGTTCAGTCTTTTAGTGCAGAAAATGGCTTGTGATGTGCTTGAGATTTTTCAGTGCTTAGGTGGCTCGTTCTTCAGCATTAAGCAAAGGACTAGCAGACGGAGGAGTGAGCTGCAAAGGAGTTAAAAATCTGAATGTGAAAGATGATCTCTCTCAAAAATTCCAGGGACATCAAGGGGCTCCTTGTTCCATTTGATCAAGATTAAACATCCCATGTTTCTCACAGCAGAGGCTAAACTCATCAAAGAGGTAAGGTTTTATAGCCAATCCTCAGCAGGCTATTTGTTTTCAAGATATAATGGTACAGCTGGTAGGAGTTTGTTTCAAAGAGTTGTCTGATTTAAAATCTGGAAGGGAATGACCACCCATGGACTGGGGTAGGATTGTGTCTTAGGTGAAAAAAGGTGGTCTCCTATTTTACTAGCAAATTCCTCTGAAGCCTCTGATTTTCCTGTGGAGAACTATAAGGATGGTTATCTTTTAGAATACTGTCCTATGTAAAACTCTTCAGAATTCAAATTCTCTTCTCTTTTTGTGGATACATCTGATGAGATTTCCCAGTGATGATGTCTTTAATTACGCATCCCAGAGTGGATGAAGTTATTTCAGACTTGCATTTTCTCTTGGTTGCTGCCACAGTGTTATCATAGAATCATAGAATCACAGAACATCTTGAGTTAGAGGAGACCCACAAGGGTCATTGAAGTCCTATTCCTGGCCCTGCACAGGACAGCCCCAAGAACTACACCACATGCCTGAGAGCATTGTCCAAAGCATTTATTGAACTCTGTCAGACTTAGTGCTGTGACCACTTCCCCAGGGAAGAACCTTTTCCTAATATCCAACATAAATCTCCCTGAACAAAATTTCAGGCCATTCGCTCAGGTCCTCTCACTGATCACCACAGAGAAGAGATCGGTGTCTGCCCCTCCTCTTCCCCTTACAAGGAAGTTGTAACTGCAATGAGGTCTCCCCTCAGCCTCCTCTTCTCCAGGCTGAATAGACCAAGTGCCCTCAGCTGCTCCTCACTTAACTTCCCTCCCAGACTGTTCACCATCTTCACAGCCATCCTTTGGATGCTCTCTAACAGCTCTATATCCTTCTTATATTGTGGCTCCCAAAACTGCACATAGCACTCAAGGTGAGGCTGCAGCAGCGTGGAGCAGAGCAGGACAATCACCTCCTATACTTGTCAGATAGCTGCTTGGTTTTATAAGACAATTAAAGCAATTACAGTAAACCATTCATCATTTCAGCATTGGTTATAACTCCTTGATGGAACAGGGCATGTGGCAGTATTTGGGGACAGGCAGTTTGCATGGTCAGTTGCTAAGATACTGGATAATGTCAAAATCATGTCTGAAATGATGGATTGTGCTGTCCCCTAAAAAGATTATAGCTGTGTGTTGGTCTTTATTTGTCTTCAGAAAAATTCTGGCCCTTAGAAGAATCATTTCATTTTTGACATACTGCAAAAACTATATGACTCAGCAGAGTGAAATGCCCTCCAGACACAATATCCATCAGCAACTATTCATTAGTTCAATAGTACACAATACACATTTCACGTCAAATTAATTGTGCCCATTAAGTAGAAATCTCAGGTCAAAAACAGTTGGTGTGGGAGAAATCTTTTTTCCATGGGGGTCAAAGTAGATTTTTCTTCTCTCCTGATTTTCAGAAAATTTCATCTTACACCTTTGTGGACAGGTAGCATTAGACAATATCCTACTCCATATTAAAATGAACTAACACGGACACACCTCCTACAGAGCTCTTAAGAAATAAGAGATTTTTAAGATCTTGTCACAAGGTTGTATCTTTATAAAATAAGTACCTGTCTTAATCAAGTTCTCCACAGAAATTAGTGCAAATTTTAAGTCAAATTCACTCAGACAAAATTGTATAAATTTTAAATAAAAACTAATCAATTTCTCTGACGTTCCCCTTGGACTAGTAACTTTACATAGGCAGAAAAAGCCTTGATTTGACTTTCATCTTACAGGCATAACTTCCACCCAGAAACTTTTAGTTCTATGATGATTATAAAAATTACTATCCAGAGCTTTCATCTTGTCTCTGTTGCATTCCCACATGTTACTAGCAATAATTACAGGAAAGTCTTCAGTAGAATTTTAGGGAAGCCCATGAGGTTGATTTACTGAGAGTTTGAGAATCTCTTTGCTTTCATAGCCTTCAGCTGGAGTTGTTAGAACTCAGCACTTTCAAAAATCATGCTAGATTCTCCGTAGTCAAATGCTACTGGAAATAGTTGTATTTTCGTGTTACCTATCACCTTAAGGGAGTAATAAAATATATTACCAACTGATTCAACTGAAAATTCTCCACTGCATCATATTCAGTACACTTCTGGGTTGAAACATGCCAGCTGGTCTGGAGTATTTAGCAGAATTACACGTTATCAAAGGGTAAGAAACAGAACATGGTATCTCACTGCAATACCAGATAGAATTTTACATATTGGAATTTAATTACCCAAGTTGTATTAGGGTAGCAATTCTCTATCTGCTTTAATCCAGCTCATTATCATTTGAGAGAAGAGCACAATTGCTGGTAATTTACTGTTGGTGATACAAGTGGTCTCAAGAGGTAGTTTTATCCAGCCTTTGTAATGTTAAAAGAGAAAGGCCCCAAACCAGAACCGTTTAAAAGAAAAAGTGAGGAATAAAAGAAAATCTACTTTGGGGAATGTCTTTCACATAACTTCAAATCAATCACTGAAAGACTTTGCAATAACCTACAGCTGAGATTTAATATTTTACAGAGGATAATGTATTGTAGCATTATAATGATAAGTCTGAACTCTCTACTACCAGTCAAAAACCTCTAACAGAACTCACAGCTTTTGGATGGAATAGACTCCCTTAAAACTCCTCTTTGTCTTCTGAGGGCAGAGGAAGTCACATAGGTTATCTTTTGAGATCTGCAAAAGAGTTTTGTCCCTTTCTCAATAGAATCGAATTCTGCTTGATATTGGGGATGGACAGTGATCAGTCAATGAGCAGGTATTATGAAAAAGCAGTCTTGGACCAGATTGCTAGCGAAGAGGTTTGACCCCAGAAGAAAGAAAACTTAAATATTTTCTGTGCCAAAAAAGAACATTTCAAACTTTTTATTGGCACATTTATCTGTTGTTGACAGTCAGGAAGCTCTAAAGAAACTTTCTCTGGTGGTGCAGTGGAATTTGCTGTTATAGTGATAATATCATAAGGGAGACTAACTGAATGCAACATCAATTATCTTTCCACAGTACATTGGTATCATTGCTGTCAGTCATCACTGCAGCATATTTGAAGTATAGGTTTACAGTGAAGGAGATGGGAAAGGTGAGAATGAAAAGAGCACTGGAAGGTAGGACAGCAAATTTCAGATTTCATTCACCTTCCCAAGTGCTTTTTGGCAGCTCCCTATCCCTATTCTTTAAAGATCTTCTCATGCCAATTGCTTTAGTAAAACTTTACTCAAATTCATGTTTGTTGGAAATGGAACAGGGAATAATAAATCTGTGGTGCCATTACACAGTAAAATGATCAAAGCACTGTTAATATGTTGTAGAAAACTTGCAGAAACACACAGTCTTGTAATTTACTTATCTATCAGATACTGTATCATTTATTTTTTTCTTACAGTTAGATCCTGAGAGATTATTTCATTCTGAAAAAAGCAAGTCTTCCTATCAGTTTTGCACATTTCTGTGGGTTTACTCAGAAGCAGTTCACATATTCCAACTGGGCTATTTGAAGTTATTTGAAGAGTAATGTCTTACTAAGTAGGAATTCCATATATTTCCACACAGAAACTCAGGAAGTAATGTACTGTTCACTATAAACTGAGTATATGTCATCAGCAAAATTTGAATTAGTGTGCATATGTTTTCTTGAAAAGACTATTGGAAAACGTATGAAAGCAAGGATAAGAGTTTATTTGTCCTTTCTGCTTATATTAATTATTTGCCCCTGCCATGACATCATAAGCATCTCTGCTGCAGCTAAATTTAATGGTGTAAACAGCCTTATAATTTCAAATAAAGAGTAAGTAGCAAGAACAGATGCACAACCCTAAAATCCCTCAGCTCTAGCACATGTGTTTTATCTCTGGGCAAATAATTATTCCAATGCAATGCAGAAGAAAACAAACACCAAACATATCCATTGTAGAAACCAGGAATTTCTTTAACTGAAATACTTTAGAGATAACTATGTGGGACATCTTTATAGGGATGAAATGGAAGATGCAGCACTGATTTCTTTGCCTTAAGTAGTACTTTTTGGATACAGTGTAATTTTCAAAACTGAATTGTCACTGGCATCTCTTCTATGTTTTCAGAAACATGTATCATATATATCAATGCTAAATGTTAGATCCTGCTTTCTTGTAATTATAATTTCAGGAAACTAGATGAGTGCAAGATCTTTTCTTAAGCTTTTCCTGAGTTACCCAGCCATTTGCAGGTCAAAATGGTTGTGTGTGCCTGTGACAGGGTAGTGGGGCACACATGAGTCTTGTCTCTGTATCTCCTCTATGCATCAGGAAATGTTGTGTATTGTCACTGTATATCAGTAGTGAATCTCTTCCCCCTAAAAATAATAAAAAAGATTATTTCGGTGACAGAAAAATGAATGGCAAACCTACCTGCCAACTTAAAAGTCTCAAGGTTTTCTACTGCCTGCTTTTCTATGTGTAGCACACTTATTTTTGTATAACTGCACAATTTATCCTAAGTTTACCTCTCAGGCTTTCCCTCTCTATTCATGTATCCATAACCTCAGAAGATATCAGAGAGGTATGAAGTCTCTGGCAATTATCCCTTAGAGAGATTTTTTGCCCTTTTTTTTTTGCATTATCTTTCACTCATTAAAAATATTTAAATAAATAAATAGAAATAATAAAAATATAAACACAGCATAAAAAGATTGTCTTTGCACAGGTACTGAACAATTAAAAAACCTAGACTTCAAATCAGTAGGGGAGATGAGTTCCAAAATAGATGCCTATTTGTTCAAAATGTCCTGCTATCCCTCCCCAGTGAAGCAAGCTAAAGTTTCTTGCTGAAAGTATATCAGCACACAACTTAATCACCACATTGGTCAGCTGTTTGCATAAAATAGTAATGTGGCATTTAGTCTTTCTGCGGACCTCAGCATACCTATCTGTACAATGCATAGAGTGTTGTAAAATTCATATCATACCTTGCAGGGGTTTTGTAAAGCTAGGCTAATTAATGTCAAGGAGCCAGCTGAAATTTGCTCTTTAAGCAAAATTAATTTATCTAAACCTTCCAAGAAAGAAGATTTCCTAATACTTTTTCCTAAAGCTTCTAGAGCCATCATGCTGACCATTTATTATTTATACATCAAAACCAAACTGTAGGAGAATAATGGGCAGACCAGAAGGCTTGAAAATAATAGCCATAGTTTGTAAGAGAGGTCTCATTAGGGACACCAAAGTGAGGTACAGAAGCAGTGGAACTAAAAAAACAGTTTATGACATTGCACTTGCATATTTGGCAGTGGTAGAAAGTTGTATAAGATCACCATGATGCTGCCTTAGTATCTACTCTTCCTTGGACATAAGCACGTGATTTGAGGCTGGAATGACAATCCAGATTCTGACCTTCTTTGAGAAATACTGAGGAACCTCTTTCTTTTATAAATCTTTCTTGGCCAACCAGAATACCTTTCTCACATAATTTCTCACTCTCTTCACCTTTCAAGCAAAACAGAGCAGCTTCCCAACAAACTTATTCAGAGATGGTCAGGACATGAAAAGAACCACAGATTTTGTAATTCCTAATGGGGTCTCCACCTTGATATTTTAATTGATATGGAAGGTACTGAGTATGGAATGCATAGAGTGACTGCCATTTGTTAAACTCTGAATGGAAAGGTATGTGTGACCTCTTGTCCATGTGTATTAAACTGTGTAATGGTGGGAAAGGGGCAGTGAAAGAAGCAAAGGAACTTGCCTGTCATAGAAGAAATGGTAAAGGATTCAGCAATTCACTGCTCGACGCTCTGAGGATGAAGAGGACCACTGGAAGCAGTGCTGTCTTCATAAGTTCATGGTTCGACACCATGGATCTCCAGGTGGGTCAAGACTATAGAGATACACCAACCTGGAGGACTCCATGCTGTTGAGCTGTTCATAAGCAGCGGAAGTCAGTAAACTCTTCTCAGCTACCAGGTTGTTTTCCCTGTCTGCCTCTGGAGCTCTTCTGACTGCATTGTTTGCACTCACTTGGGAGGAAATTATTCATGGAGAAAACCCAAAACCTTCCACAACTGACGAGACGGAGCAAACCATCTCTCTGTTGGGGACTAGAGCACAGTCAATACTGATACACAGCTAAGGAGATTTCCAGGTTGTTGCCACATGGGTGCATGTGCATGCACACATCTGAGGTGGATTTTCTTACATCTTCCTGTGAATGCTGCAAGTTTCTATTCTTTGTCAGAGGGAGAGGTGAATGGGCAGACGATTTTCTCTGTGAAACTATCAAAACAGTAGGTGGATAGCTATCTGGAGCAATCAGGCATGTTCTGAAAGGGTATGCCTACACTGTCAAAAATTTATGGATGTAAGCCCATTCTCAAACATATGTGGAAGAATGCCTTCCATCCACAGTGAATACCTCCAGTGGTATTAACAGTTCTGAATTCAAGTTATTTATGATTTTGCTGAGAGAAGAGAGCCCATTCCCAGCCTCTGCACGAACTCAAACTCTTGTCTAAGTGTACAGACAGAGTGTGCTGTGGTGGGGCAGAGCATATTACTATCCCACTGCAGATATGTGAGGTACAGCTTTTTTCCTTATGCATGCTGCATTGAACTGTGATTTAAATATATCTGGGCTGCCACTGATGAGCAATCTGTAAGTGACAGAATTTTCAGAGAGCTCTTTTGCTTTCCATAAGGCTTTTTTTTTTTTTTTTCTTTTTTGGAAAAAAAAAAAAAAAAAGAAAAGAAAGAGACAAAGATAGTGAAAGAAGTATTTGGGGGATAAAATGAATATTGGAGACAAACAATGCACCTGTATTATGCAGCACTGACTGAGATATGTCTGTGAGTCACATGGAATTACAAGCTCCCTTGCTCTCTGTTTTGCCAGGGCTGTTTTCTGTGTTATGAATTTATACGGGACCCATAGCTGAGTGGTCATTTGTTTCATTCTTTTACCTGAGCCCTTAAATGTAATGATTGGGAGATAGGGAAATGATTGGGAGATAGGGAAAAAGGGGGAACTGATAACCCCTTTACACTGTGGACCCAGAGTATTACTTTCAAATGCTCTATTAGCGTACTGCTGAGCTGAAACAGAGATAATAGCCCTCTCCAAGGCAATCTGCACTAGTGCCACTTGCCAGCAGCAGACAGAGAGCAAGAAAGCACATGGGGTGTCTTTTTATATTTTTTTTTTTTTTTTGCTGGTTATCTAAAATCATAGAAGAAACTTACTGGATTCCAAAGTGGACAGGAGTCATTAAACCTTTGTTACTAAGCAAAAATAGATTTAATGAACAAATTAATGCTTCCTCTTATTCAAATGGGATTTGAGGTGTAGTGTGTTAAATTTTGGCTGTGTGAGTAGACTGTACTCAAGCAGATCACTGCTGTTTTTGAAAACAATGTTCATGCAGTAATCTATCTTTCATTGTCCTCAAACAACTCCCAGAGCAGAGTGGGACCTTGTTGAGGCTGAGGGGCTCCAAACTGTCTATACTCATCTGTCTGGACATGCCTGGAGAGAGTAGGGTGTAATCATTGTCCCTGTTTTTCTCTTGTCTTCTGAAAAAGAAAATATATTCCTACTCCCTCAGGTTCCTTTAAGAAACTCTGCTCTAACTTTTATGGGTTTAGGGCTTTTCTGCCTGTATTTATGGCTTTTATTTTTAGACTGTGATTGGTACTGAATTACAATACACTATGACAGCTGCTTATTCACATGTTATAGCTGTAGCTTTGACTTCAGTTGCTCTCTGTCTCATTGCAAGTCTTCTAAAAATGCAAACAGGCTTAAAAAGTCGATTACATTTTCAACCAGACTGAAAAAAAAATACTGTTTACATTGTTTATGAAATTTCATGGCATATGGATATTTGTTAGCAGTCTTAAGTAGTTCCAGCTGGTGTGTTTAGTTTGCAAAGTGTAAAGCGTAGTGAAAACTGGCTAATCAAGTTGCCCTTTTCAACCTGCTGATTTCATAGGAGTTACAAATGCAGCCTTTCCATTCTGGTGTGGCTGTGTAAACAATGTAGCAACTGTTTGAGTCGGGGTACAACAGGCTGCAAAACTGATCAGACTAATCCAGTTTAATATGGCAAGGAGGGTGCTTCTGCACCTTTTCAGAGTAGTGCACCTTAATATAAGGTAGAATTTGCGTTTTCCCTTCCCACCTTCCATCATTCACACATGGAAAGAAAAAGGAGCAGACACAAGTAAAGGAATTCTCATCTTCTAGCACGTAAGCTAATAGAGTATAGGTTTTAAGTTATGCCACCATCAGCACAGTAAGGGTTGCTGTCCTCCTTCTGTGGTAGCACAAGGCAATTCATATAGACTAGACAGAAACACAGAAACCTTCACACATTGCTAAGGTTTCATCAGGCATTAGATGGCTCCTTTGTGATTCCTTCCTACAAACATCAGATGCGGATTCAGCCTGACCTCAACCCCGTAAATCTCCCCAGATGAGACTTACTGAAGATCGTTCCTCACCAAGCATCTATTAAAATAAAACATTTTGGTCGTTTCAATTCCTTCCAGATTTTGGAATGTTTTGATAGAGCAAAACAAGGACTGAGTACTTACTGTCTTTCAAAACATTAGTTGCTATCATAACCTGATTCACAGACCTGGACTTTTAAGGGGAAAAAAAAAAAAAAAAAAAAAAAAGAAAAGAACGAACGTATGACTCATGTAAAAATTGCAGGATCTGGCAGTACTAGACTTTGGATCTGATTTATAGAGGCTTTTAGATTTTCAGGCTTTTTTGCCTAGTGAGTTATTATTGTCATTTTCAGGAAAACAAAACCAAACCAAACCAAAAAAAAACAAAAAACAAAAAACAAACAAACAAAATGAAAAAAAACCAACAACTAAATAGGTAAAAAAAAAAGCACCAAACAACCAAAACTATAGATCAAATTTTTTTTATTGTTCAATATTTTATTGGATAAGGAAATTATCCTCTTTGAAAGTATTCCAGTAAGACGAAAGCCCATTTTAAATAGGAGTTAAACCTATTTACAAGTTCTATTACTGCTCTCCCTTTCTTTTTATAGGTGCTTGAAGGATGTAGCCATCTCATGACTTTGTTTCCTGCTCAGAGAGACCGTCATGCATGTACCTCCTTATTCCTAATTACATCTGTGACACAGGGCTAGGTGACAGGAGAGATCTTCACTCAACATCCAGCCTAAGCCAATATCAGGTCCCTCATCTTAGCACTGCTTGCTGTCTCCTTGAAGGCAACAGGATGAGTTTTCTTGCTTTCTGCATTTAAGATCTTTGTTATAGGCACTCCTCAGCAGGTGTTTTTGGTGGGCTGTGGTGGAGCAATGCCATTAAAAATGCTGTGAAGGAACAGCAGAGCACAAATCTACACAGTTAATGTAAATTCAGACTAAAGTGTGAAAACCACACTTCTTGATCCACATTATGTATGTGCCCTTGAAGATTTCTGCTTAGTTTACTGACCAAACCAAGATTTTCTATTGTTAGCAATGCAGAGCTATTACAATCTGAAAGAGTGAGCTGAGTTCCTTTCTGATGTGTGCGCTGTCAGCAAAATTGTCAGTTATGTCTTACTCACTGCACCTTTTTTATAGGAGATTTTAGACATGAGGCTGGGTTTGCAGGGCTTGTAGACACCCAGATTGACTTTTTATTTTTTCACCGAGCAAATATGACATGGAAATCTACATAAGCCAGCAAACAGACTAGAACCCTATGTGATACTTTTACAGCATGTCTTTTGTGGTTACTATTGGTCTTTGGAGTGAGGGTAAAAAAATCCCATTATTACTCTGTTTTGTTCTCAGAACTCCTTTCCATCTCATTTCTACCAACTTTTTAGTTCTGTCTCACCCACATAATGGAAAGAAGGAAATAATACCTTTAGCTTGAAAGCTTTCTAATCACAGGCTAGAGGATTGACATTTTTCCTAACAATAGCCAAAGAAATCTATGTGCTGTAAGAGCCCTTGCTAATGTCAAAGAAAATGAATAAGAGCTTTACTACTTAGTAAGCACCAAGACTTTTCTAACACAGTTTTGATGGTGTCTCCTTTTGGTAGTGGGAAGCTTCACAAGTGAAATTTATTCAGTCCAGTGAGGTACTCCAGTTTAGTACTGGAGATGGGATTATTCCCAGTTAGGCTTCAAAATCTCCTTATAAATTGGCCTTCTAATCTACAAGGTCTGGCTAAGGTTTCTCTATAGTAAAGGAACATCTGCTGGTGACACTTCTTTCAATGCTGCAGTGGGGCTAAGGAAGAAGGGATGGATTCCCATCTGGAGGCATTTCTGTGTTGTTCTTTATGGTAGAGGGAACATAGATAGCTTTAGTAAGGTATATACCTTTCAGAACACTAAAATCAGGCAAAGAGTATTAACGGTAGCTCAGCTGCCAACAGATCATCATGGTATTTTGCACAGCAATTTTGAGGGTGAGATAAGAGACTTGAGCTCTGAAAGATAATTCATATTGCACCCATTTGTCTTGTACACCCTCAAAAGGCCTTGAATAGGGTCAGGTGCAGCTGGCAACATGACTGCCTGGAGCTACCTAGAGTGAGAGAATTATAGGGCAGGCTTCCCTGAAACTTGGTTAGGCTGCTGTTTCTAAGGTATTGTCCCTGCTGGTGTCTGAAGCAATGGATTTTCACAGGAGAGGAGATGATGACTGGTCCACCTCCTGAAATCTCTTCTTCCTCTAAGATGTCTGTGCTTGCCTACTCAAGGGACATAGCAAACTGTTTTGTTAGGACTAAAATATGGATTGAAACAGGGGTAGTCTTGGCAAGCAGCTGTTTGGATATTTGATTCTGTTTGGATATTAAAATGCATGAGCACCATTTTAGGTGATGAGTGTTGTTTCTGAGGAAGACTTGTGTGTGACTGCTTAGATGCTGAGCAGGAATTGGCTTCTAGGCAGAAAATGACAATGGTCAGCTGAAGTTACTTTATCTTCATTTAAGTGCTCCCATAGGATATTGTCATGGAGCCAGAGATATTCTGGTGGTGTACAGAATGTGCCTCTTTCCCCTGCTACTTGAAAGAGGAGATTTTGCTTCTCTTTTGCCTCGCTACCTATTTTGTTGAGACTTTAGATTTTTCTGTGGAAGTTGTTGGGAGCAGATTCATTGACTTCAGCAGGATTTTTATCAATAGAGTAAGGTATGTCTGTGAGGAACTTTTTATACATTTGCACAGTGTCAATCACTTCTATAGCCTCAGCTCTTGAAAAAGAAAATGTCTATGATCCAGGACCCTGAGGCTGGAAAATACCCTAACCCCCATCACATTATTTGATAATACTCTTAGTTGTAAGATACTGAGCAAGCAGCTTCAGTAGATTAGTTTTTTTCTAACAAATGAAGGTGTGTCCAAAACTGCCCTACCTAGTTCCTATTTAATTAAGAGTGTGTCTAGAGGATGATTTAAAGTTCCTAAGAAAATTCCCCTTGTACTTGATGCTGAATAAACAGTCAGTTCCAGCTTAGTTTCAGACAGCTTAATTCTTAAAGATTTTTTTTTTTCGGAAATAAGCAGAAAACCAATGCTCCACTAAGATACTACTGTCAATGACCTTAACTTTATATTCTCCATGTCTCTGTGATTTTTGATATGAAAACTGATTGCCTGGAGAGAGGAAAAGGATTTTTGGTTTGGTAGCTTTTTGTTTGTTTTGTTTAGGGTTTTTTGTTTGTTTACTTGTTTTTTGTTTTACTTCTTTTTGTAATTCATTTTACTTTCTAAAACATGCTGCTGCTGAAAATTGCACTGTTTATCAACTAAAATTATATTTACCTATGTATAAAACTCTTTGATGTGTCAAAGGATTTCTATCCCCAGCTGAGAAACTAAATTTCAAATTACTGAATGATATACAAGACTTTTTCTTTTGGTCACACATTAATTTTAAAATTAATCTGTCCAAGACAGATTTCAGGCAATGAAGTTTGGATTTCTAACTGTTTTTCCCCCTAATGTCAGACAAAAAAACCCGTGAGTGAGTAATGTTCTCTCTCTTGCAATGTACAGTTTTCAAAATGGCATTGAATTGGGCCATTAGTATGTGTAGTTCCATTTCTATCTATCCCTTTCCTTGAATCAGCTAAAGCTTGACTCAGCGTTACGATTTCAGAGTGCCTTTTCTCTGTGCGGTTTTAGGTTTCCCCAAAATTAAATTACTGTAATATAAAAATATATATAAAATATTGAAGGATTACTAAAGACTGCAAAATTACTTCTTCTGCATATCCCACAGCAGGTGAGTTCCACATTACAAAGCCAGACATTTAAATTTATAGTGTAGTTAACTTCCATGCACTATCTTAATGTGTTTATACTGACAGTAACTGGGGCTTGGAGTTTTTCTCGTCCTGTGAAGGATTGCTTTGAACTCCTAATTCTCCTGATAGCCTTTCCAAAATGGATATCTATTTAAAAGTAATGCCCAGTTGAATATGTTTTCAGATGTTCTGCCAGCAAAGACATGGATCTTAAAATAATGAAAGTATTAGGGGGCTTTGCTTTGCTCTGAGGTCACTCACCTTTTTTGCCACACCCTGTGGCATTTTACAAGTATTGGAACTGGCATTTGGTTTCAGATTCCTGAGATCTATGGGAGAAGTTTTGCATCATTTCTTTTTATTCTTTGACCCATTTAATTCTTTATTTGATCTTGGCAAAAGTATTAAGGGAGCCCAGTAGGAATATGAAGTGACTTGATTTAGAAAACATACATAGATAAATGCTTGTATTTTAGATTGTGTGTAAAGATAAATGGCTCTAAATAGAAATCACATTAAGTCAAAAGGCATTATATCTTTAGGAAGCTCTAATGTCCAAGTCTCAGCAACTGTTACGTGACACAGCTTCATTACAGTCAATAGAAGGACAATTTGCTGTAGCCATAATATTTCCAGCAGCCCAGAGACTGCAGGGAGCCCTGTGCAGAGAATTCTTCTTCCATTTAAATTGCAAGTCATTTGGCTTATCTTTTAGAAGATGCATTCAAGTGACTTCCTCAAATTATGTCAATAAGGATATCAAACTCCATTGTATGCACACCAGAAATTTATTGGTTTTTTGTTTTTTTTGTTTTAATTCTCCTCACTTTTTCAGCCACCGCACATCCATAGGTCTTCTATCACTGGATGTTGCAATTTTTCCTTTCTGAGCTCATTGCAGGATTTTCAAGGAAAAGAGGTACATGCATTATATAGCTACACTGAAATTGTAAAAGAGATCTCTTTGCTTTTTCCCATGTGTTCATGTGCTGTGTGAGAGAACCCCCTGCTTCCTATGGAAAGATTACTATTTTTTATAATTTAGGCCACTCTGATACAGAATGGTAGTGTTGTTCTGTGCACTCATAGACATTTGCTTCACTAAATTCATGTGTGAATCTACTAGTCATCCTTAAGAATGCTAAACAAGCTCAATAAAACAAATGTAAAAATAACAGTGAGTAAAAATGGAAAAGAGCTGCTACACCACCCACTGGTGTATGCCTCCTCTTCAGGGTTTTCCTGCAAGTATTGTAATGGTGTCATGATTAAACCTTTTAGAAATCATAGCAATAGGTGCTAGAAGAGGACCTGTGATGTTTTTACTCTTCCTTCCTAGGAGCAGTATCGGGGACATCTTGATTATCCTTGATAGGTGTTTAGATTTATATATATATATATATATATATATATATATACATATATATATATATATATTTATATAGATCTTATATTGAAGACCACCATGGATGGAGATGCTACAAAACTCTATTGGTACACTGATCCTTTAACTCCCCTTTTAGTTAGAACCTTTTCCTAATTAGGAACTAAAATCTCTTTTGCTGCAGGTCAAAGTAATTATGCCTTGTGCTCTTGCTTATGAGTGTAGAGAACAGTTTCTCATCCTTTGAAACAGCCTTCTGAAATTCAAACTTCTCTAGAAAAAAAAAAAATCCAATTCTCCCAACTTTCCCTCCATTGCATGATTTCTTGACCTCTGATCAGCTTAATTCTACTGCCCTGGACCCCTGATAATACATTTTTGAATTTCTGAAAGTGGTGTGCTAAATAGAACGTAGTATTCCAGCTGAGTACTCATTATTGTAAGGTACTGGAAGAATTATTTTTCTCAGCTTGCAGATTTACACATTCCATAATCATATTTTTCTTTTCATAGCAACACTGCGTACTGGTCCTCACTGATATTCAGATCTTTCCCACAAGCACTTTATTCTCCATTTTGTGTTCGTCTATCTAATTTTTGCTTCCTTCATATGAGACTTCCTTCTTGCCTTTATTAAATTTTTAATTTTTTTTTTCCAGTGTACTGGATCATTTGAAATTCTTATCCTTATGGTAGTTGCCTATCGTTCTTACCCACATATTAACATTGGCAAAATTTGTGAGTGATGGGGTTTGTTGGGGGGAAGATTATCAGCTTTGTGGAGCCTTCTGTAATTTGTCTCCACCTGGCCGATTGAATAAAATAGGTTCATCCATGTAGTGGTATCATCCCAGTGGTGTGTGAGGGCAACTGCTGTTTTTTTGGTTGGTAAATTATCTTTCTAAGGAAAGTGCTAATTAATACTGTTCTTTGGTATCTGCTGCAGTGTAATATGCTATCTCATTATTTTTCTCTATTGCTCAAAACTCTCTAAATTATATTACTTTTTCTCTTTTTCATTGTAAATTTGTATTCTGACTGTTTTTCTTCAAACTTCACAATTGATGCAGCTTAACTCCTGCTCTGGTTCCAAATCTCCGGAGACCCCAATTCACAAAAATATCTCTTTGAAGAAAATGTTTAAAAATATGTTTGAGGCTAATCATGAGTTTTAAGTCAAAATCACAGCATCATGTTTCACGGCTAAGGGAAAAATAAATCCTCCCCTCCTCTCATTCCTGCACTTGTAAAGGATATATGACCAAAAGAGGTGTCATTGTGAGATGTGTTCCATCAGCATCCTGGCCACCACCAACAATACAGATGTATTCCTAATATTCAATTTTAATTCTGAGCATTTTCCTGAATGAATGACTGCTTAAGTATTTTCCCAAATCAGAGCTCAAGCCAATTTATATTATTTTTCCATCTGCTCCATTATTTCCTATAATATATTCACATTGTTTCATTTCTAAGCTGTTTATGTTCTTGAATTAATGAATATGTTAAATAAAATTAAATCAAACAGCTCTCCCAGTAGCCGCATAAGAGGATATCACTCCCCAGATCAGACGTATTACAGAACTGTTATCTTCATTTGCAGTCTTTTGTTTTTTGCTTAGTTCACAGACAGTAGCATTCCTATTTAAGTCAGATGGGGTTTCTGGGGACAGCAACATTTCATGGAAATCTAGATTAGATATTTCAGTATAATATGCCTTCATTTTAGAAAACTATTTGATATTCTGTCTCCTAGAGCGTTATGTGCAAAATTAATATGCAGATAGAGCAATGATACAAATGCAAATTAAAAAATCTATGTATTACTCATTTATCTTTTAATACCTATAGTTATTGAACTGTGAGTTCTGGTACTCATTAAACACATTGTGATCTTTCAGTGAAACTACATAATGTTGATGCTCATAATTCAGAGCTGGGTTATAGCTTCTCCATTCCAGCTAAAACTTGCATAGGGGCCAGGAGAAGGTGGAAAAAGCAGAAATAAATGGGAGAGAGAGCCAGAAGGTGAGAGTCTGTGGGCAGTCAGCACCTACTGCTTCTCTCAGGCATGTACCTGCTCTGAGGTGCCTGGCAGCAGCAACAGGGGATTTTCAGAGCTGTGATGTTGATAAAAGCAGGCAGCAAGACCTGAGCTGAGTTACTGCTCTGCTTATCTGACACTGCCCTCAGTGGGTGCTTCTGCCCATCACAAGACCTGTCCTTAAGAGCACTGTGACCAAACACTTGTTAGATCTTTACTGAACTGCTTAAAACAAGATCACTCTTTAGTGTAGACAGGATCCATCCCAGATACACACAAGACCCTGGTGGGACTGTGCAGTCAGTCTGGTTCCATTGCAAACACCAGACACTACCCCCTCAGCTCAAGCTGTGGAGATGATAAGGCAGTGTACCAGGTCTATATATAATTGTAACCTTTAGAGAGTTTATTTTCAGGACCAAGCTCAACAACACGATAAAGCTATGAGGCTGCATCGCAGTGTGGTGGTGGTGGTGTAACACGGTGTCGCAGTGGCATGGTTTAATGTGGTGTTTTCGTGTCATATACTGGCTCATATCATTTACAGACAGAGAGCACAATGCTGCTAAGTGCTCTGGGGCCAGGATGCTGTCTCCTCCTAACGAGTTACTATCTGATATTAGCATGGTACTACACTCAATTTTACTTAAAAGCATTAGGATGAGCAGAAGCATCCTGAAGCACAGAGAGAAAGCAAGTTTTTAATGGTATTTCATTCTTCCTTCAATATCTTCTATCCAGGTTGCCTGTATACCTTTATGGTGATCTGATGAAAGTAAATGGGTGAAGGAGCTCTGGTATTTAACGATGTGTCTGCAATTTAATTAATGGTGTCACCAGCATCTGCAGCAATTTTTGTCTTTAATTTTTGTTAGCTTGAAAAAAATGTAAGAAAAAAAAATCATCAATCTTTCTATATCAACAGGCTCAAGCTTTTGCTTTCACACACAAAAACACAAAAAGAAAAAAGAATAAGAATATTCCTTAATCTTAGCCTGTTTCCACCCATTGTGTGGACAGAAACCAACTTAAACTTCTCAAGCTTTAAACACAGGGTAGTTTACCAACTACTACTCCTGTACAAATCCTCCAGAGAAAACCTGCTCTGTGTCGGTTAAAGCTTCAGAACATCTCATTTTCCTTCAGCTGTGGCTTTCATTTTCTCACTTCGTTTTCACACCTTTCATCCTCTCCATTTTTCTCCCTTTTTCCTTGGTATTCCTTCTGCTGTCCCTCTTTTTACTCCTCTACCTTCATACATCTCCCATCGCCTTCACTCTTTTCTATGAAGGTTTCAGTCCTGTGATATGGATGGAGCAGATGCTCTTGCAGAAGGTTCTACAAACAGATTAGGAACATCTAGCATGCTGTAAGAAAGAATCTCCCAGGTGTCAGCATTCAGTCAGGATTGGGGAGCTAGTCACTGCAATTCAGTTCTTGAGACCCCAGAGATTCACAGTGACTGCAGTGTCTGTATTCCTAGTGGGGAACTAACAAGGCACAGTCAGTGACCTCAGGAGGCTGCTGTGAGATTTTGCTTATTGATATATACAGAAACTTCCAGAGGCGTAAATGCAGAGTGAAGTCCTACATTTATTGCAGCAGAGTAAACTTGTGTCAAAATTGCCAGGGTCTGCAGAAGGCTTTAAACAGGAATGTTTTTCCTTTGCAAAGAGATTTTTATTCATTAAGTAGTCTCTAGGACCACTGGTCCACTCTAATAAGTGTTCTGATAAAAGAGGTCAAGTCCCCAAAGGATGCCTGATAAGGACGTGTTATTTCTCCTGTAAAAGATGATTACAATAGTCAGACACTGATCATCTTCTAACATCCATGTGATGACAATCTTTTTAAAAAAGACTAAAGAAATGACACTTCTCCTTCAAGGTTATTCTCTGCTGGTAAAAGTTATTAGACTGATGACTCTGAGAAACAAAGTCCTCTGCTTCATAGCATAGGTATTGTCAGTGCAACAAAATTTTGCACATTTAGCAGCACTGCATGACCAGCAGGATTCAAACCTGAATATAGGGACAATCCAAGAAGTCAGGGATAATATGACTTTCAATTCTTTTATTCCATTTGGAATAGAAACCACTGCTAAATATGCTGCATATGCTTAAGTCCATAAGCTCCACATAGCCCTTTGGGTAGGGCATGACCATTAGAGTAGATAACCCAGCCTGCAATTTAGTCCTAGGACATTTCAGAGAGAGGCATGGAGTGAGTTCAGAGAGAGCTAAATTATTTCTGTGATCCTCCTCTTCGCTGCACTCTCTCCCCATTTTACCAGACTCTAAAGGACCCTCTTGTCTCCTGCTTGCATGTTGTGCATGTCATGTAACCGAGATAATCATAGGATCAGGCATGAGGCTGGTGCGTGAGGAGGGTGCCTGCACTGTGGGTCTCAGGAGGAAAGGCCAGGGCTTCCAGTTCTCACATGTTTTTGCTAGAGGCTGTGGAGCCTCCACACTGTGTTCACAAGATGAAAGGTTTTTCAGCTATGCCCTGAGAAATAACGTAACCAAACGTGAAATCAGAGTGGTATTAAGTGGCAGAGAGTTAGGAAAAAGGTCTGGAAAGCAGAGGAGGCAAATTTTTTACTTATTCTTGCACAGAAGACTGAACTCAGAAGAACACAGCCCAAATGAAAATACCAAGAGTAAATAAAACAAACTTTGCTCTAAAGTTCCTCCTCATCCAACTGCTTGAGGCATACACTGTAATGTCAAAAGCCAAAAAAGACAGTGAATAGTTGACTATACTATCTTTTCTTTTTTTTGTTTGTTTGTGTGTTTTGTTTCATTTTGCTCTAAAGTTTCTCCTCATCCAACTGCTTATTTGAGGCATACACTGTAATGTCAAAAGCCGAAAAAGACAGTGAATAGTTGACTATACTATCTTTTCTGTTTTTTTTTGTTTGTTTTGTTTCATTTTGTTTTTTCATTTTCATTGTCTAGCAAAGTTTTCATTACTCGGTTTTCAGGAGTGTGATAGGATGAATTAATTAATTTTATGGTGAGGTTATGAAGTGTTCATAGAACAGGGACACAGAGATTACACAAAACATAGACACCCATTTGTCTTCTGCTTCTCCCTTCTCATTTGCAAGTTTCTCCCATTCCTACTTAATGACTTTTTCAGCACCAGAATCCTAAATTCAGATTTACCCTCACTGTTCAGTCTCTGTGATTTAGTATTTTAATGCTCCTTTCTAAATCTACATGCTTTTTGTTACACCATACTACTAGTGAAAATAACAGGGACAAAATAGTCTAATGGTCTATAGAATCCTTTTCCTTTTATTCTTTTTCTGTGATGATTTTATTTCTTTCCTAAAACTGCACCTCGTCGAAACATATCTGGACACACACCTGTAAGAACACAGAACATATGGGGGAGTCAGCAGGCTGGAGCAAGATGCTGTGCCACTTAGTGACTCAAGAAAGGACTCATCACAGTCCTGCTGCCAGAGCTTTCAGAGAAGTCCAAACAAGTCCAAATTGCTCTACAACAAAACAGTGGTTCCACATTTTTGAACACAGCTAAAATAAAATTCTTATTCCCATGACTGTCCTTTAAGACATTACAGAATAAAAGGATAGGAGAAGAAGAACCCGGAACACATTTTGCTGTCAGTTGTCTCATCAGACTTACAGATCCCCAACATATAATTTATTGAGCTTTAATTCCGAAAACAGTCATACAACTAAATGAGACATTTTCTACCCGGTGGAGCAGAAATAATTGCTGGCATTTCAGCTTAAGTTAGCACCAAATTCTTGTGTGGAATGTGTAGACCTTCTGGAAGGACCTCTTTCTCAGACATGCCACTTTTCTGTTCTTAAGAGGGGTAACTCTCAGTTCTAACAATAAGCAGCATTTCCATCCTGCCATCTTCCTCTGGAAACATCTCTCCCTTTGGAAAGATCTCCTTGTCTTGTGCAGTTTCATGAAACTAAAAGATTATCCCTTTTTTTGCTCCTGACTTTCAAATACTTATCTATTCCTACTAGGTTTGACCACACAAAAGATATTAAAACTGCTACATAAAATAACAACACTATTTCTAGTGCTTCACTTTGATAACAATCCTCATCTTGAACACACCTCAGCAATTGCAATTATATCTGTTTATGGCTGGGTATCATGAGCCAAGATTTCTGCTCATATAACTGATGGATTTCCCCAGTTGTATAGTGGAATTTTGCCAACAGATTTGGCAGAGTGTCAGGCTGCCACAACTGGTAGGGAAATTATAATGGAATTTAACAGAATTCAATTGTATTCCTTGTTAGAGAGGAGAAGAAAAATGGTCAACTATAATATCACTCACAATCTCTCAGACAGAAACATAAACTTTATGAGATTCAATTTCTCAGAAAACATCATTCAAATTCCACAATCAACTCTTCCTTAGTGACCTTCTTGCTTGAATTTCAAGCAGCCTCGAAACATCGGCTTTGCTGATGCAGAGCTTACAATCAGATTGTCACTCACATCAAATTTACCTGCCTCTGGTAAGAAGAGAGAAGTGATGTTTTCTTTGAAAAATTTCTACTGCAGTGTTGCCAAACATAAATTAGCTGTGACAAACCTCTTTTATTTGCTTAAACAAATTACACTTCTAATGTCAGGTCAGGGCATACTACTAAGTATAGGGAAAACAATGTAATTAGGTCTTTAATCACACAGCTTTCCAGAGGAAGGGGTCTGTGACCAGAAACACTAAGCTCAGTAACAACTCAGCACCACACAACCTCTTAGAGCATGGCTAAGAGCTCCCCCTTCAAGTTAGAGTTGCCTCTTCTTCAGCTGCTCATTGAAAAGGAAATTCTTTGCCCTCCTTAAAGCTGGCATTTGTCACAGCCACATTTTCTTTGGTGACACACAGAGGGACAAAGAAAATTTGCTTACAACAAAAACCTATCCCTGTAAGGTCATTTCCTTAGCTTTATATAAATTTTGACCCTGTTGTGCAAACACTGTTGTCTAACCTGAGCTGTGGAGTGAGGGGCTTTGGACAGAGGTGGCCTTCAGGCTCACGTGTGCAGGCAGCAAGGTTCCACATTCTGGAGGAAGCCCCTCTTATAATTCACATTTAGGATGTAGCTTTTCCCTGATTGACCAGTGCATGTGTGTGCATAACTTACAATAGTTGAGAATTATTTCCATTGGAAAAATGGGTTCCGCAAGGAACATTGTTTTCCATAGGGATTATGTTGTTTTCTCACAGTTCTCCTATATTGTATACAATTATTCAAGTGTTCTCTTATGTTATATATAGTTTCTGCCTTATATTGTCTGGAAGGGGACTTAAAGTACTTAGGCTTAACATGATAAACTAACACCATAACTTGAATTATCAAAATCCTAAATTCTGCATCTTGGTGAAGATTTTAAAAGTAATAGGAACAGAAGGATTTTCAGTCTGATTCAGTGGGGTATTTTCCTCCAAAACTTTGGTTTGTATGATCAATTATTTATTTTTTTTAATACATTTAAAACAAAAATGTATTCTTTTACCCTTTTAAACAAGAAATTTGTATTGCAACCTTTTAAATCCTTATACACATCTAAACCATTAAAATAAACCCTCCAATAACTCTTAACTGAAAATTACTTCAAAATACTTTCTGAATGTATAAGATAATTCTGTCACAGCAGTATCCAAGGTCTTTGTCCCTTCTTACATTCTTGTGTTCCTCATGACCAATGAGTATTTCAAAGGCAGCCATTTATTACAAGATAATAGTTCTTCTAATATGAATATCAATTATGCAGAAATGAGAATAATACAATTAAATTACAAATGCTTAAAGCCTTTATAAAGCAGAACTGAATTTGACAACTGCTGTAAACAGTGGAATTAAAATGGATGCCTTTGTGAAATAAGCTTCATGAATCTTCTGTTTCCCTAACAATGTCAAGAATCCAGCTAATATATTTCACCTTCTTGACCAGAAACTATATCTGGCATTGTACTGGATTTTACAATTCAAGAAACTTTTGCAACTATTGTTTGTATTTTGTTCTGCCTGACAAATATGAAACCAGCCATAAAGAGTGATATCAAATTATCCTCAAGAAATCAAACAATGTGGAAAAGTAGTTTTATCTTTTGCATCTTTAATGATTAATGTAATCATACAGAAACACTTTTGACTTTTAAAACACCTCTTAGTTAGGTTCTATGAAGTCTCTTACACATAAAGATATGCCCCAGGGTGGTTTAAAATGCAAGCTCCATGTAGGAGATGGTGTGCTGCTTTCCTTACACTCTATTAACTTCATGGTTTCATTAGTACCACTTGGCAATGTAAAATATCACATTTTTGTATTGAGTATATGATACAGAGAGTTTGATCTTTCATTCTTTCTCGTTGATTGCACTCTACAGTTTCTCCATTTCTAAAGAACAGATAGATGCCTATGCAGTAAGGGTTTGCAATGCACAAGCAATGCAGATGATTAACCTTGGCATTGTCCCATGTCTCTCAGTGTAAAATTTTCACTGAGCAGAATTTGAAGTAAATCATCCAGCCCACTTCACTTAATAATACCTCTTTAACATGCTCTGCAATTATATCATTTGTGCTGTTGAGCTTGGCCACTTTCCTTCTTAGCTATTCATTTCTCCCCAAGGAATGGCAGTTTAACAGATATTTCCAGTGATATAGGTAGTTAAATGGGGCAGTGAGTTATCTTACTGACCACAGGAATTAATTCTCATGAAAACCACTGCAGTCTAGTGCCATGGGTTTTTTTCCAGGAAGAATTCTTCTTCCAACATAGGCCACCTGGGAAGACTGGTAAAGCTGGTCCCTTCCCTGCAAATATGAAAGAGAAGGCTGGACAGAGAGGTCCATGCTTTATGTCCCGTTCTGTGTTTCCCCTGGTACATCCATTCAACCTTCAGAGACCCCAGCAGCAACAGTGCTCAACAGCTAGAAGAAGGCACCAGAGGGATGCTTCAGCTTATGCTGGAGTATCAGCTATCTATGGTTTCTCCCTGGGCTTTGGTTTTATGGTTTCCAAATCCCTGACAACAGATTGCAGAGACTGTTACAATTCTGAACCTCAACTTTTACTAGGTAGCTGCACATTTTGATGAGCACATTCTTTCCTTTTCTTGTAACAGGAATTGTCAACATAAGGGAGAACATAAAAGTATACTTAAGGCCATTCAGATTCAGACCCACCTCCTGACAACTATGGGTCACTGGTAGGGCGGTAGCATTTTATCCTTGTGCTAAACTGGTCTTATTTTTCTGTGGGAAAGAGGCTTTCATCCCATTCTTTGCTCTTTTAAAGGGTGTGTTTAAATGCTGAAAAGTGTTTAAATGGTGAAACTCATTTAAAAAGTGAATGTCTTACACAGCATGGGCATTCAAGCAGCTGTGATGCTCTCAAACCAGTAACAGCTGACTCTAGGTGTCCCCATAATTGCTGATTCGTTTTTGCAATGAATAGATTCAAAATATTTTGAAATTTACTGATAATTTAAGACTGCCTGCTGTTTATAACAAGAAGAGAAACTCCCTTCTTGGACAAACAAGAGTGCTGACAGGGATCTTGTTACCAACGTTTTCCATGCAAACTTCAGTGAGAGGCTCTAGCAGGATGATTCTCATACCTGTCCACATTTGAAAAGGAGTAAAAAGTGGTTCACTATGCTTTTTATCTGTGACTCCATAGAATCTCATAATAGCCCCATAATGTCAGCAGTTATAATTATAAAGGGAAAATAGTTAATATACTTAGCAGACTTCCTGAATCAAAAGCATCCTGGCCCGTTAATGGCTATTTTGGCACAGTTTCATTTCTGTAGGAACTTTTAAAGAGTCTTAGTTCTGTTTCAGCACAGAATAAAAAAAAAAAAAAGCAGTATGTAGACTATCAAAGCAGCCCTCAAATAGAATGATTTCCTTCTGATAGGTGGGAAGCAACAAGCCAGACATAGACCTTGTGTACAAGAAATGGACACAAGCAAACTGAAATTCAGGAAGTGTTATTCCCTTTAGAGTGGGCTTCCTTACATTTAAGCATGTGATCAGGTGAAGGATCAAGTGCATACAGAAGTAGGATAGTCAAAACATGCCTCTGTTCTAGTGAGGTGTTTCAGATAACCATAAAGAATGCATTTATCAGTGCAGAAGGTAATCCTGAAAACAGGGTCAGTGACTGGAAGTAGAGCGTAAAACAGAAGCCAAGAGGAAATTTAGAAGAGTTTAAGTATAAGCAGATATAAACAAACCAAAATATCAATAGGAAGGGTATGTGGCAGAGATTAAACAGGAGAGTTGCACTGAAGAAATCAGAACACAGATAGAGTAGTGGCTAAGAAATCTCCAAATTGTCATAGGATTATTATTTTAGCACCTTCATATCTGTATTTGACAAAATATGGTCAAGCTTATTTTTTTTTTTAATTGCCTAAAAATGTTGGCAAGGTACTCCCAAACCCAGAAACAAAGCTAGAAGAAATAAAATTTTGAGGAAGGGCAATTTCATGAAATGAAAAGTTAGAAACTTATTCAAAACTGGGTTCCAAACTGTGCAGTGTCATGGACTTCCTAGGCTTTCCTTTGTAAAAAAAGTTTTGAGCACAGGTTTTTTTATTTTTATTTTAATTCACACCACTTGTGAAAAAGATTGGTGTCCTCACTACTTGTACTCCAAGGGAATTTCTAAATGCAAATTAAGTGTAATGGGAGTCTACATCTGTCACCTTTATTCTCCGCCTCAAGGAGGAAGCACAGACAACAAATCTCTTTTATACCAGCCTTCCAGCCATGGAAAGTCCTTCGAGGGGACACCAAGCACAAAATCTATTTTAAAATGCTACTTGCCCGCAATTGACCATGTAAATTAAAGTGCTGCAACCACAATCCTTATGTCTGTCCTTACTCTGCTGCAGAGATTTCTTGGTGAAGAAGAAAATGTAGCACTCCATGATTTTATCCCATAATTACTTGCCTGTAATATGTTAAGTTTTATTACAGATAGTAATATTTCCTTTTTTCCATCCTATCTATCTAGTCTATAAACTGACTGAGAGGGAAGAATTTCCTTCTTCACCTATTCCAGGGCAAGATGCTCAGGGATTGGTATAATTGAATTAAATCCACAATGGAGTTATACTGATTTATCTAAGATGGTGATTTTGCCTTGAAAATTTTAAAGGGACATACCTCATGCTTGCTAGATCTCTGATCCCAAAGAGAGGAAGCAATCTGTTCTGTCCTGAAACAGATTTAGAAAGTACTACCATCAGTTCAGACAAGCAGTGTGTTGAGAACTCTACACTCTTCACGCCTTTGATGTGTTTAATATCATCCTCTGCAGAAACCCTGCACCTTCTCACCTTGTTGCCTTCCATTAAATTCTGAAGTGTTAATAACACTGTCAAGACAATCATGCAGTCATTAGATAGGGTCGGTTCCTATGCCTTTCCCCTACCCTGTTTTACTTTTGGAGCAAGTGTACTGTCTATATACATTGGAGACTTAGATTAATCTCTCTATTAGAATCACTGTTTGGCCATGAACTGTGTTACCTGAGAGTAATTGAAACTTGAAGAAAGTTATGGTTTTGAATACAGGAGAATGGTAATGAACTGCAACTCCTACTCGATCCATAAGCTCCTAGAAAAGTTAGTCTTGTTGAGATAAAGCTCGCATTCAGATTAGGTTTTGGCTGCAGCTAAGGTTGTTGTTTGGTTAGTGGGAATAAACAATTTATCTAAAGTGAGAAATTACCTTAATATTAAACTAAACCTGGAACTAAATCCACATTCAATTACAAAAAGATTAGTTTTGTGTGCATTTGTTCTTTTGTTATTTATCCATACATGAAAATACCAATAATAAAAGCAACAGACCAAAATAAAAACTGTTCTCATCAATTTAGTTCAAAGAACAGAAGAAATAGAAACTCTCAGATATATCAAATAAAGAAGTGATCAATATTTCAGTGATTGAGGCCAGCAGCATTTCAAGTTCTGGTAAATAAAGTGGAGATCTATTCACTAAATTAATTTCTACTGCATTTTGTTTCATTGGGATGAAATAAGTGATCTTTATGAATTTTTCATTCAGATTTGTTTACCAAGTTTCAAAGAAAGTCAGTTTCTCTTCTGACAGAATTCTGAGCTCTTGGATGCTTATCTAAATTAAGTACTTGGAGGGTCACCTACTGCAAATTTAACCAAAAACCTTAAAAAGAAAAAAAGCCGATTGAATGTTAAAACATTTCACCTGTTCTGTGTTACCCTACTTGAGTGGGAAGGTAGAAAAGATGACCTCCAGAGGTCCCTTCCAACCTGAATCATTTTGTGATTCTATGATTATTTTTTAAATTCTAATATCCTGATCTAATGTTGGTCTTTAAATAAGAGTGCAATATTTACTCTTTTCTTATTCAGGTATCAGCCCTTAAACGTAAAGAGACTGTAATCCATTTATCTGGCACCTTCTCTGGGGATGCATTAATCTCATGATTTTAAAGGTTGAGCTGGTATGTGTACTTGCGTGCTTCTGATTGTGAGTAAAAAGTTGTCAAAACACGGTGTGTCAAGGCACCTCCTCGGTGCTGAGGGGGCAGGAAAACAGGACTGTAGAGCAGCTTTTGGGCCTCTGCCACATCTCTTTGAATGAAACACCATGAAGGACATAGTGCCACCCTTCTCCCCATAGCCCCTTCAGATGGTGTAGCTTTGCAAAGGCTGTGTGGACTGGCATCCCAGACTCTGGTGGCGTTTTGCAGTCCCTAATAATTTAGAAGTACTTCAGAGACCAAGGCCTTGGTGACAGGGGCTCATGGGTCTTAACAAAGAGCAAAAACAGACTTCTATCTCCTCTTCTTTTTTTTTAGCAGTTTCCAAATATTTTAGGCTACAGTCCTAGGATTTCTGTATTTAGAAATCTCTCATCCTGTCTATGCATCAAAATTGCCTTCCAAACACAGGCAAAACACAATTAACTCATTTAGGCTTACTGTGTGTTCATAGCAGTTGAGTCCAGCTATATTCACCAGTAGAGCTGAAAAAATGTCCAAGGCACAGCAGCAATGAATGCCTAAATACTGGAATTCATGTTATCCCTCACCACAGCTCTAAGCATGCCATATTTGCATTAGGAGTAGGGAGATACAGCCAGAGATGTAACTCTTCAACTGTGTCTTCTCTGACAGATCTCAAAAGCCAAAACATATCTTAGATGAGTCTAAGCAGGCATGAAAAAAGGTGCAGTGAAAAAAAACTTCAGTGTTGTGATATAAGGAGATAGAACACAGAATTTGGATACTAAGTACTTTTCTGCAGTATCAGTTAGAATGGTGTGTTCTTTTCAACTCCCATGCCTACTCCTAGTGACACAATATAGACCCTGCAAGCACTGATGGATATTCTCATCCATGTCTCATTTCCATGCAAAAGTGTCTGAATTCCCTTGTATTCTTAGAGACATGACAACATTGGCTAATTGAAAAAAAGACAAACAAAGAGAAAGATTTCAGCAGTCAAAACATTAGCGGCAAGTGTGCAAGAACCCATCTTTGCAATGCATTTGCAGAGAAACAGTGACTTCCTAAGATAATTTAGATGACACATACCTGAACTCTGCTGTTAAACACTTTCTGGAGTTTTGTCTGTGGATTTTATTATAACTGACAGTCTCTAGTGGTCCCACTAAGTTCTTGTTTTAAGAGTTCCCTGAAACTGTCATTTATGAACAAAAGGCCTCTCATCCTAAGCTGGAGGGAAAGTGAGGGAAAAGGATTATGGGCCTGGCTCAAAAAAGCAGATGAACAGAAGAAACATAAATATTCATGTTTTGTAATGAGACTGTCCTAAATTTAACTGATTCAAACTATAAAAGTATATAAATATCTGTGTTCTGAGTCAAATGTGCAGACACACAGATCACTGACACTATGATTCCCATGAGAGCACTCGTGGCATGGACAGGTACCCAGGACACCTAGCAGAGCAGCAGTTGTTGCTAGGAGGCAGGAGTCACTGCAGTCATAGGCTGGAGACCATGGGAGCAGCAGACATTTGTTCCCAGTGTGGTCTCTGACAAAAGACAGTTCTGTTGTTTAGGATGGTTGGTTAGGAAAAGGGATCTGAACTGGTCTCTGTATCAGCAAGATGACGAAGGAAGCAGTTCTCCAAGGACTCCAGAGTTTCCCTTTCTCTCAATATCCCCCACTATTTACACAACTGAAAACTCTGGAGCTTAAACAGCAAAGAATTTTAATCAAACTGCTTAATCTGAATAACTGCTGAAGAGAAACTGCAGTAATAGAGAATAGAATTGCTGCCAGAGAAATGAAAACAATTTAAAAAGAGAAGCACTTGGAGTGGAAAAGCAGCTTTGGTGGGAACTATATTGCATCAACCAGCCCTCCCTTGCGTGATTTTAGCAATTCAATTAGAAGTCTTTACAGGTTTAGCAACTGATTGTTGAAAACACACCTCCAACCTGCAGTGCCTGCTGTTGACACATAATATCTGGTTCTGTATAATCGGGATTCCTCTGTGTCTCAGAGAGAAAGTGAGTTGGAGGCTCTCACATCTGCTGAAGAGCACTCAAGGTTTTAAAAGCAAAGCAGGGATAACCCGGGGAGAGACACAATGAACACTCGTGTCTAGTCCCAGTATAGGAGAAGAGAAGGAAAACAAGCATCTGTGGCAATTAAAAGCAGAGGGACTTGCCCCCAAAAGAAAAGGTGTCTCCTCAGGGCATACTGTTTGGCTTCTGGGGTAAAGTGTCAGTGTTGCTTTTTTAGCCTTTGAAATTTAGCCTTTCCTGCATTGAGCTGCAGGAAAATGAGTCAGAAGGACACAATGAAGGTGGTCTGGGAATGGAGCAGTTGTCTAATCCAGCAGATGGCCAGTTTACGATGTTTTCCTCAAGATAATTCCCACAGAGGAGAATTCAGCTTGAGTTTGAACCGTAATAAAAAGAGATTTACGAATGTGATTTGGGGAGAAGAGGACCATTATTGGTCTCTTCAGTATCTATACCTTTTATCTAATTCTGATAAAATTGTCATTTCTCAAGTGGCAAAGCATTCAGAGATATACTTGCCTTTTACATAGAGCAAGTGAGGCACCAGGACTTGAACTGTGAAAGTGTGTGAGTTTTTAATTTGTAAGTTATGGCAGACCTCTTCATTTCTATTTATCATTACTTTCATTTAGAATGTATTAGTCAACTATCTCAGAAAATCAAAATGGAACCTTATATTTCACCCAGTTTTCACTGGGAATTCTAGTTTGTTTGAAAAAGGCTCTGTATTTCTAGAAAAGGAATATGAGAGACAATGAGTAGGAAATAAGCACTGAAAATGTTTTGAAACTAAAGCCAGTGTTAGATTGCTTGGGTAGAGCTTAGCAGAGTACTGCTTACACTGCTGTTGTTAAAATTTCTCTAACCCATTATGGGTTACCACAGCCTGCACCAGTTTCCTTAGCTTGGCTGAAAAATGTGTGAATTTAAACACATCTCCCCCATGCTGTTACAGAAGAGCTTTCAAAACTGATATTTGTGAAATATCAGTTTTGTATACAAGTGATTTTCTAAACTGCAATATATAGCAATATCTTACCCAGCTGTCAGCAGGAGCAAGTAAAACCAAACCACAGAAGTGCAGTTGTACTGACTTTTTCCAATTACACAACCAATGAAGGGAGATAGAAGCAAGGCAGATGAAGACTTCTAATAGGAATTTGGGTAATCCAAGAGGAATGAAAGGTGAATGAAAGGTCAATGTCAATTTATAATATAAAATTGTTTCTTGATGTTATTTTTCTATGCAATTCAGTAACATCTGAAAGCACAGTAGCTGCAATCTGCAGCTGGACTAAAGAAAAACAAAATATTAATTATAGCTTACTCTGTGGCCTAATTCTTCAGTCACTTCTGATCTGGTTTTCCTGATCTGATGTCCTTGTATTTCATCACTAAAAAGGAAAAATCCATTTCTACTGTCTCAGATGGCTCTGCTGGAGAGCACCACTGTGGTACAAGTATCCTTGTACTTATCTGATGCCATTCGTTTCCACTGTTAATAATCAACACAAACTTGCTTCTTCCAGGATGAGTGGAAAGTTGCCTGTGAACATGAAAAAATTCAGGGGTTTGCATGGGCCAAATTTAGGGAGAAAAACAAAATGGAGGGAGAGGTAAAAATGTTTAATTAAAATATCAAATTTTTGTTATATACAGAAGGTCAGCTCAATTACACCAAAATGTGTAAACGCATAAATATGTAGGCTCTGCTGGCATCAGACATCAACTTATGGGGGATAAACCTACCATTTGTTGGCAGATAAAACATATATGGCAACGTCTTCATGTAGTCATAAAACACAAAGGAAGCACTTGTGCCTAAATTTGCTGACTATTCTTCCTAATGACTTCTAGGACCAATGCAGAGAGATGGGCTTGTCCAGTGAGAGATTCTGAGGAAGTGCCCAATTTATGTGATCCAAGCAACCTCACAGAGGCTTTCTTTTCCTTTGGCTCTAGAAAAGACCACGGAGACATGTCAGCTAACTAATGTGACTAAAAGAGGGAGTGATAAGTCACCCTCCTTCCTGTTCATGTTCTTGTGCCCATATGTCATTGTAGTTTCTCGGGGAACACTGTTAGTGCGGGGCTAACTCTGATTATGAAGTATGGAGATGTGCAACTAAAAGCAATAAAATCCCCATGTCCTACTGAGTTACAGCTCATTAGATGCTTAGAGGAGCTCAGTTGCTTCCAGTTATGTGCATGTACCCAGAGAGGCAGCTTGATTCCTCTGGAGCTGGCCTCCCTTGGTCAAACATGGTCATGCTGTGAACAGTGAAGCTGTGAGGAAAGACTGGCTAGTGACACACTCTGTGCAGGAACTGACAGTGAATGGCTGTGATTCCCCTTGCTGGTTTGAAAATAAGCACTACTCAACCTTTAGCCTGGGCCTGTGAAAAACCAGCTAATTCAGCTCCCTTGCAGCATGGCAGACTACATACCAGCTGTTAGCAAGCCTCCACACCCAGATAAACGAGACAACAGGCACTTCATTTCATCCACCAGCATGGACACAAAACCACAACAAAGGTTTCTAAATCATCGCCTACTTCAACTTAGAGACTGCTCTGTAAGTGCAGCAGTTCAGCCAGGAACCATGCTAGAGTTATACCTTATGCTAACACTCCACTGAGAACAAGCCCTCCTCAGAGAAAGATTAAACTGCAGTGACATACAGCCTCTCAACACTTGAAAGAGAACACCTGCAGGACCTTTAATGCACTTTAATTCACACAATTAACTGATTCAGTTTGCCTTTGCTGCATGGCCCCAGGTAGCCAAACCTTCAGTGAGGGTTAGCACACCATGAGCTACTTGCCTGTGGTGGCAGAGATGAGATGGAGCCCCCATGAAATCTGAAAGGTGGCACGTATTTTGCAACAGAACTCTCTCATGCAAATAAACCAAGGTAAGTCAGACATTTAGTTTCATCAGCTTTCTTTTTCTGTGGCTGTTGTAAAAAAAGATATTCCTGTTGCACAGATGTTTAGCTGCAATCAAACCCAAGATTTTTATTCCTATTTTTAGGGTATTAGGATCCATTTCTCCTCTGAAACAAGATTTTATCTCCTATTTCCCCCAGCATTAAATTCACAACAACAGCAAATAAAGAGTCCACTACCATCATTTATCAGAAGTATTTTAATGAAAGTGAAAACTAGAAAGAGTAAAGGAAATGTGTTAACCAGCATGTCAGCAGTAATCCCTGGCCCAAGACTATTAAATGGAAACCAGGGAATTTCTGAGTTCATGCAGAATGAAATGGAATCTTTCCAAAACATGCATATCTTCAAAATGCCACTTCTCTGGCACTCTCCAGGAAGGGCATTTGCATGGATGCGCATACATGAATGTTCTCTGTATCTTCAGTGAACCGAGAGAGTCATATCAAAGATGCTGCCTTTTTTTTTTTTTTTTGCTAGAAAATAGTTGGAGAGAAGATATCTAAAATGTTTTGACTGAATTTTTTCCTTAGAAATCAAGAATATCAAAGAAAAAAAAATAAAGAAATAAAAATAAAACCCACCACAAAACCAAACAGGATGTTTGTCTTGTAACAGTAGTTATAGAATATTTCAAGTAGAACATTTCAAAAAAACTTCTTTTGCAATCTAAACCCCCTGCAACACTGATATTTCCAGTTTTCAGAAGTATTGCAGAAATTTTTGAATAACAAATAAATCAGCTTTTTGAGATTAATAATCTTCTCTTTGATCAAAATGTAAACATTTTGCAGTCCAATATTTCTACATTGAGATTGTTTTCCATTTTCTTTTATGTGCAAATAGTTGAGATGTCAAAATTTCATCAGTGTGGGTTGAAAACAAATTATTAATATTTCCTACAGGGAGACAATTCAATTTTCCACATTTCTGTGACTGAAAAGCTATTCAGACCAATGTGTATTTTTATAGCACGCAGGCTTTGAAGTACCTGAATACCCTCACATCTTATTAAGACTTGGTTTATGTTCTGTGTAAGCAAAGATTCTTCACCTCCATACTTTAGCTCTCCTCAGAGCCCACACTCCCAAGGAAAAAGCTTTCTCAAAGACATAGTAACCAACAGAAATAACATAATGTCAAACCTCAGTGTAAGATCCAACAGACAAATGGACTACTGTCTGGGTTTTGTTCTTAATTAACTGCAGTTATTACCAGCCTAAATAAGTCAATAAGCTAAAGGGAATTGTACAGTTGGCAAAATTAACTGATGGAAGTTATTAGTTAGCCAAGATAGAACAGGTAAGATTCCAAAGTACTCTTAAATAATTGCATTACAGAGCAAGGTGGTAAACATAATGGTCAGTCTCAGGTGTGTCAGTTTATATTCATCAGCTTGAAAATCAGAGTAACCATTCTAGGAAAAAAAAGAAATAGTTAAGGGCCTCTAGTTAATCAGAAACATAAAACTGAAGAGGATGGATGTGAATAAAATGAAGTGTGAAGTATTTAATCCATAGTGGTTTCGGCTCTCCTGTCTTTAGTTTCAATTGTCTTGTCTTCAAGAAAGAAAAGACAGAAAATTTAAGGTCTGGAGACACTGAGGGAACACATCTGTCAGTGTAAGAAGGAATTGAAGAGGCTAAGAAAGTTTTCTTGGGAAAGAAATGAGTTGTATCAATCATGACAGAGTTATAAAAACCAAATTAATTGCATTGAGAAATCTGAATAGAGATGTCTGTTTACCTTGAGTTGAATAACACAGGATGCATTAATAGGCAGCAAGTGTACAGCAGGGGAAAAGAAATAGTTTCATGCAACATTTAATTAAATTGGAGTTTTTCACTGCAGGGAAATTTTACTGACACTAAAAGCCTGGCAAGATCTAAAAAAAAAAAAAAAAAAAAAAAAAGATTGTGTTTGTATGAATTACACAGAGGATACATACCTATGATTTGGAAATTGGCTGATTACAGAAGACTCATTACTGCTGAATGAAGTACACTGCTGGAAACCTGTGGCTTGATCTCATTTCCAGTACAGTGTTTGTAGAGATTTTAGGATGGGAAGAATTTCAATCCCCTGTTCTACTATGACCCCACCACTACGAATGCCAAAAGTACTTTGTTATTGACTTTAAATGGTAACAGAATAAAGCAAATTCTAGGCACTTTTTAGAAATCCCTTCTTTAGTTCTTGCTCTGAGACATTCAGTGCTAGCCAAGGTGAAAGAAAACCTTTTGACCTTTTTCAGCGTGCACCAAAGGCCAAGTAAATACTTTACTCCTCATCTTTAGTCCTTCCATGCAGAATCACAGAATGTGCTGTTGGAAGGGACTCACAAGAATCATCAAGTCTGACCCTTATCCATGCACAGGACCATCCCCAAGAGTCACACCGTGTGCCTAAGGGTATTATCCAAACGCTTCTTGAACTCTGTCAGGCTTGGTGCAGTGGCCATTGCCCTGGGGAGCCTCTTCCAGTGCCCAACCACCCTCAGGGGGAAGAACCTTTTTCTAATATCCAACCTAAACCTCCTCTGACACAGTTTCAGGTCATTCCCTCGAGTCCTATCACTGGTCACCACAGAGTAGAGATAATATAACTTACCTCAGCAATATGAGGACTCTGTAGTCTATGATTCTATGAAAATGCTGATAAAAAACAAAATAGAGTTGTTCAATGGTTTACTCTATTTTGTTATTGTTGATTCTCTCACATCTTTCCTACTACGACATGCTGTTAGAAGATAAGCCACTAGTAATAAAAGAGCAGTCACACATAAAAGCAATACTACATTTTCACTGGAGACAAAATAATTTTAACAACCCTTATCAAATGCTGTTTTATATGACATAAAAATAATAACACCCACCCAAGTAAAAGCTGAGCAGTATAATGATCAACAACCCTATTTTGCAATATTCCATTGTACAGTTTCACAAGGGCTCAATCCCAAAACTATTGAAACATAGAGGAAAACACTCCCTCTGGCTTTAGTAAGCTTGGATTCAGCTCCAAAAATAAAAAAAATTTATGACATAACCTTTTTATTTGATCAGAAAGCCAGTTTTTTATGTTTCTTATCAACCCCAGATGCCATTCATTTGCATTTTTAGATACTTATACTTTATAAATACAGTTTGTGAAACTGGGGAGAAATGCCTGAAGAACACCTATCAAGGGGAAGGTTTTCTACAGTGAGTTAACCCCACTGATATGTGCCCAGTGGTACTGCATAGGATTTTCCCATATTAAATTTGCATAAAGCAAAGAGTTAATGAAATATGAGATTTGTCCTATCCTTTTCTCCCTACCACTTCCTGTTTTCTATGAAGTTGTTTTTTTTTCCCAAGCTTGCCCTCAAGCAAGAAACTGACCACTTAAAGCTCTGTAGTGTTCTGCCACTTTTTGTTCTTATACTTGTTCTTATCTTCTCTCTCTTTCTTCTTACCTTCTGAAAATACAGTCTTTGAACCCAAGTGCAATTTTTAACAGCAAATAAATTTAGACTTGGACAAATTTCCCAAATGAAACTGGTGAAGGAAAAGCACTCTCATCTCCTGTGATATACTTTTGACAAAGTATAATTAAAATATTTTCATGCTGGTTTGCCTGCTCTATCTGCCTTTCATGAATTATGAAGTCTATCAAGCTATTATTTATCTACACATTGTGTGAGGAAGGATTAAACCACCGAAGTGCTCAATATCGTTAAATGATCTGGAACTCCATAAAAACATCAATTATGATGCAGTTAAAGACATCTTAGTACTCACTCAGGGAGCTGGCATTTTGTCTTCATTCCTCTGGTGATGGAGTGTGAGGACGACTGTCTCCAGAGACAGGAGAGCATGTACAACTAAAATGGAACCTACAGGGCAGGACTGTGCAGAATAGAGGGGATTTTCTTAGTTATTTATTCAGATATATGGGAGGAAAAATGGAACCTAAGACAGTGAAGAAAAAGATGCCCTACTTATATCTCAGAAAAGATGGGCTGCTCTGCTAAGCCCCTTCCTTTTTGGGCTGACACAATGTAATGGCATCATGTCCTGAGGACACATAATCTCTGAGATTTTTTGATGAAGCAGTCAAAAAGTATTGTAATTAATTTGAATGTACTGGTGTCTGGCTGAGTGGTAGGTACTCTGGGAACCCATTGACTGGGGAATAGAGCCCTGTTCAAAGCCATACTGTAAATTTTTATTTTAAGCTGGTAGGGCTCGTCTAAATTCAATGTAGCTCTGTCAATTTACAGCCAAAGAGGATCTGAAGCATCAAGCAGGTAGATGTATCACTACCTTCTCTTATATCCTCTGATGTCTCAGCATCATGGCTTGCAGACCTGCAAACACACGAATGGTGCTTCATATGCAGCTAAGGAGATTCCACTGGCTTTGCCTTTAAGACATTCCCCCATTCACAAAGTCTTTCCCCTAAGTATTAAAAGGTTTGAATTAAAGCAAGTCATACATTTTCATTTGTTGGGAATAGCATATAAGCCTCAAGGTAATTATGACACACAAAAAATAATGCTGGTGACCTTAAATTACACAACAAAATAACAGAGGACATCTAAAACTTAATTATAACTCACTAAAAGCATTACTCAATGAATGATTCATGATTCATATCACTCAAGTTGCCAAACATTACCTCAAATTATAGATTGGGCACATCCTTTCACCAGTATTAATAATTGCAATTATGTCAGTGTAAGTACCTTTAAGTACAAAAGCCAATATGTTATCTTCTCCAGGCATTCCTGCCTCATTCTCATAGTAGGACTAAGCTAAGGTCCCTGGAGCACATGGGAGTGCAGAAAGGGAGCACATTTTTTTCAAGAAAGCACCATATTTGGGAGATCTAAAGGTCTAACAAAGGCTGAAAGATGTGCATGGTCAGGGTTGATTTCAGCACACCTTGTGATAGCCAAATAGTGTTGGACCATAAGAACATAGGACTTGCCCAGTGAGTTTCTAATCCTGCCTGTATTATGAACATTTTATACATGGACTATGAGCCCATATATTCAGTCTTGTTTAAATCCTGAAGAGACCACAAGCCTCTCTTGTGGCAGTGAGCTCTGCAGCTATACATGCAGTATATGAAAATCCATCTCCTTTTACCAGACTCATATCTGTGGAGTTTCAAATTTCTCTAAAGTCCCTCTATTGGAGCCAAATGGGGCAAAATAAGCATCCAGTTCAACCTCTATCTGACATCGAGTGCATTTTATGTGATCACTGCATCCACTCCTTTTCCTCTTCAAGCTAGGCGGTGGCAGTCTCTGATGTCTCAGGAGGTCAGCTAAATAAACCTTGGTAGAGACAGAAGAGAGGAAAGACATTTCTATCTGAAATGTTCAGACAGAAGAATCTTAACTCAATGTAGCCATTATGCAGCTTGGAAATGGTTGCTTAGAGTACTTTGTGGTAAATACTGGAATGAAGCTTTCCTTTCACTTGTAGTTAAATTGTTTATTTATTTACTTACTTATTTGTTGGGCAATAGGGAACATTTAAGCTAACTTTCAAGGTAATGAAAACCATAATTGAACTAGGATATGAAAAAAGAGATGTAAAATGTATTTTGATCTTTTCTAGCAGCGAATTTTCAGTGACTCAACAGAAAAACAAGAAGCGGGAAAGCTGCTTCTGTAGTAAAGCACAAAAAGTCTCTGACTGCTGTAGTGCTAGGATTAGAAGACGTGTAAATATTGTTGAGCTGTACAAGCATCTTGAAATCTTTGGGATTTCAGATTAACTAGATGGCTTGATTTGAGTTCCTGAAATATATTAACCAGAAAGGTTTGTTGACCTTTCTAGAGCTGGACATGATTTAGTTTCATTAAGTGCAAAAATATCAAGGCACTCTTTCTTCATGTTGAAAGAGGGCAGAATCACTCTGCTGCTTATTGAAATAGATACTGAACTGCCATCACTGTATTCACTGACCTTTTGCCTCAGTTTGACTCAGGGTGAGAAACTGAGCAACTGCTTTCATAGAAATTACTAATATAATCTTCTGCAGCAACATGCTCGAATTTTTCTCTTTTCTTTGTTCCCCCTCACCTCACAAAATATGAAAATACACCTTTTTCCTTTCCCAGTGAATGTTACCACACCAGTGGAGTATCAGCAAATTTACACTGCTCAGTTTACTAGTAGGTAAACTCTACTCTTTTGTATCTGCCATCAATTACAGTACCACTACACACTGCATAGACTGTACCATATCTTTTATTCCCTATCTCAAATCCCTCTGATATTGCCATGACACCTTAAATAAGCAATTTGTAGCTGACTGACCTGCCAAGGAGTTAATTTGTGGGCTGTCTGGTTGCAATCATCTATTCCTAGCAATAAAACAAAAAGTCAGGAGAAAACATTGTGGGGGAACCCCTGTTTTTTATGACACAGTTTATTTGCTGTGAGCTGGCCACAGCTGGATCTCTCCAGCCCCAAGAGAGCACAAGTGCAGGCAGGTTTGACTTGTAACCCAGCACAAGATGAATGGGCAGCATTAGGGGAATGACACTTGCAGCTGAACACAATAAGAAGCATCTTGCAAGGGGGACTGGCTGGTCAACTTTACTGCCATGCTGTTTACTCCACTCATTTCAAGGTATTCATAACATTCTTATTTGACTGTCATTTACTCCAAATGAGGTTGCACAATAGTTTGAGGAGGGGAGATGAGACAAAGAGGAGATATTGAAAGACTCCCTAAGAATAAACTGGATTATAGAGACAAAATGGCAGTTTACTTTTTGGCATGGTGGGGGTTCACGCTCCACTCAGATCCAAGCTGAGTTGCTTGGGTTGGGAGCCTAACAGAGAGCAGAGAGAAAGATTTCAGGAGCCTAATTCAGAGGTCTGAAAAGCCAAATGACTGTAAAAGGACCTCCCTGTCTTCACTCATTACAGAGCTGAAGCTAAGGCTGTTACCTTGGGTTCCACTCTTAAACATCAGCTGCTATATTTATGAAAACTCTCTCCTCCATACTTTCTTTGTTTTGTAGTAGTTTATCAGTAAATCAGTAACCACCACTAGCAGCCAGGTATTAAACTGCAAGCTGGCACATAACAAAGCCCTTGTCATGATGTCATGATACCCTCATGGCTTTTACTCTTATCCAGTGTTAATAGTAACTGAAATACACTTTGCAGTAAACTGCTCAGGTTTCTATTGGATATTATCAGATATCAGGAAATTTTAAAAAAATAAATAAAAAATTATACTACAGTGGACACCAATACTTTGACTTTTTTCACAGGATTCAAATTAGTTACCATAATGTGCAATTTCTTGCAAGGAATGTGATAACTGTGATTTTCTTTAAAGCTATGAGCTCCTCCATTTCAAGTATACTTTAAAGTGGTATTTCAAGTATTTATCAGGTTGTAAAGGAATGAAATAATCTGAGTGTCACAAAGGAGATTTTTAGACTGTGAGTTTAGGGAATTTTCTGGGCATCAATAAAATGGGTGTTTTTTTAGATTATGTAACAGGAGTTGATGACCATCTGGAGCAACTCCTGAGACCCTGAAAATATATCAAATAAATGAATAAACATAGAGATAATTGGATCTGTGGTATTCATGAACTGTTCCAATTAATGATCACTTCAACAAGGCAATCTCTTGAAATATCAAGTATTAGAAAGTATAAATGCTAGACAGTGAAGCTGTTGAGGAATCTCAACTGGTAGAGTCCTAACAGAGCCTGGCAGACTACTGAGTAACAGCAGAAGAACAAGGCATGATAGAGCCCCTCCTCACACAATACATGAAACACTTGAAGAGGTGGCAGGTAAAAAAAACCAAGCAGCTTCCTACTAGGCATGTGTCAATTGATGTGACAATGATCTAAGGGTCAATGATAAGAGAACACCACTTGCACTGCTGTATATGCTTTCAGATAACTGAGAGGGTTACAGGTGGCAGATTTCTTGAGGTATCTGGTGCCTTTAGTTTACTTATTTCAGTAACAGAAAGAGTGTTCAAACAGGGCTGGCATGATCCGTGAGCACAACAAATTTGGGACATAAGCATCATTTTGTAAAAATCTGCCTTAGCTCACTGGGGCATTAACGTGGAGGACTGGAGCTGGAGACACAGCACTGAGCAGTTACAAGTGACAGACTGTAGCAGTTGCTGATTGTCTTTTTCTGGATTCAGAGAGCCTTCAGAAACTCTGTACAAATGTTTGCAGGAGAAGCAGCCAAATGTAGGGGACTTACTCTGAATCCAAAGAAGAGTAACCATTTGACAAGACTTACCTTTAACACCTTCTAAGCATCACAGCACTTCAGGTCTCAGAACTGGCACTTTTATTTCCTGAATGTATTCAATATTGGAGATAAAGATTAAAAGGAAAAGCAAATATCAGATAGAATGTTTTTCAGAAGTTTGTTCCAGAAGGAAAGATATTTTCTCCAAGTAGAAAAAATGACTGTGAAAAAAATGCCACTTTGAAAGCAGCCCTGTGGAGTCGTCAAAACCTAAATAACTTATCTTTGCTAATCTCCAGGGAGGATGACAAAAGACAGAAGTTAGAGAGAGAGAGATGGTGCACAGCTTAGTGGATACAAATGATGGAAAACACTGTGGTATGCATCAAAAAATCTTTAGGGAAGCAAATGTCTTTGGAATATTTTCAGCAGTTTCATTTCAAATGGCATCAGAGGACCAGTTAGGGAAAAGGATGAATTAATGAGTCAGAATGTAAAGATATTTCTGGGAGTTTTTCTGTAACTGGATTCACTGATAGATGTTTTACAGCAAAAGAGGGGTGGTTATGGTGACACAGTCTAGCTGGTATCTGTGAGCCAGTAATATAGAAGGATTGATGATATTATTTCTTTCCAGAGTAGTTTAATATATAAAGAAGGTGATGGCAGCTGAAAGTGGTTTTTTTGCTCACTATTTTTAGAGAAAATACTGAAAACCTGGCAGGCTCTTGTCAGTTTTTATTATTACAGCTGGAGTTCAACACTTGATTATTTACAGTTTAACTGAATGTAGCAATATGGAATAAGGGTTCACTTACCTTCAGCATATAAAGATGAAAGAGAGGGGGAATTATAAGCATGAGTCACTTATTATTTAGCAGTCTCATTTGGACCCATTATACCAGGCTCCCACCAACTTCATGGTATCATTTCAAAGCTTTGATCCAGGTTTTAGCTCAGCTCTACTGCATTAAATGAATCCTCTTATCTTCCTTTCCTCCTTTGTCAGACCCTGCTTTCTTCTTTCTCTTTGAGCGTTGTTGTAGTTCTCCCTTAGCAAAAGCTCTGTCTGTGTACGAGGAAATGCCTGCCATTAGTGATGTGTCCCAAAATCCCACCACTTCCCAGCAAGAAAAGAGGAAATGTGCTAAAAACGAACTCAGTCTTTGCCCATTTCACTGGATGTCCTGCCTGTAAACAAACAAGTAAATGAAAATGTGAAAAAACCCTCCAGCTCCCTTCCATACCTTGAACTGTGGCATGCCATGCCACAGTTATATATTAGATCTAGTGTCTTGTCATGTCTATTGTGCCTGGCATTGCTCTGAGGTGTGAGATCATTTATGCCCTGTAGATCTTTCAGCTCTGACTTGTAAGATAAACTTGGAGCAGGAAAAAGAGAAAAAATGGACAGAGAGGAGACCGAAATAGGGAAATAGACTGCTATAAGCTATAGCACCTCTGGGTGCCAGGGCTGCCTTTGGGGTCCATGGTGATGTGCTGTGTCCACATTTTTCAGGGACAGACATTGGTTCCAGACAAGTTCAATCTATGTCATTGTTTTTACATCAAAACCCCTATTCCTTCAAATCTATGTGTTATCATATGTAATATCATCATTACTTCTAGTGTAACGGTTCTGCCCTGACATACCCTCTTACTTTTTTTCATTCTCAAGTATTTTGGAAAGTATATTTCTGATACTATAATAACAGTCAAAAAATGAGAATGCTGATCTGGCTGCATTGCAATTAGAGCTGGACTAATTACAGAGGTAACTATTCACTAAGCATCAATATCATTTTTAGAGTATTCTTCAAATGGATTGACTCTGTATACCCTCATCCTCTTCAACGATGAATGAAAACCAGAACATCCATGTTAACAGCTGAAATGATAACCCAATGAGCCTGGCTACATTCCTGCAAGCCTTTGTGTTTGAACTGTATGTGGTTGACATTCTTGATGCTTCTGTGCTGAGCCTTTACACTGAAAAATGAATCTAAGCTGAATCATCACTGCAGACTCCATTCATGTCAGGGCTATTATGCTCAGAGAGGAAACAGCTGCTCCTTCAAGTTCTGCGTGCTTGGGACCAGAGATGGACAGCTGTCATTGTTGCTGGTAAAAGCAATTCAGAGGGGAGGGAAAAGATACATATCATGTAATCAAAATGGAAAGGCTTACTGCTGTGTGATCCTGCTCACTACTATTGCATGGGTCAGCTAGGGCCTGCTAAAACAGTCATTGCTCAAGCCTGTTCACACAAGGTAGCACTTGCATGGAAGGAAGTACAGAGCTTGGGACCTTCTTATTTGATTCATGTCAACAGGCATGTGAACTTGTGGTAGGGCAAGGATACAAATAAGGCCATCTCTTAGCTTCAGCTCCTGGGAAGCAGCAGACATCCCACGCTGCAGACAACAGGCAGATGACTCCCCTTGGGCAAACTTTGGGGCAGTTAATTCTAGTGCAGATCAGATGCTAACTTACTCTGAGTAAGAAGCCAAGGATCTGCATTACGGTGGCTTCTTTTTTTCTTTATTGTTCTTTTGCCAGACTCTCAGACTGCTTTTGGCACAACCAATGTGCTTTCATCATATCTGACTCCATATTAAATAAAGGTATATGTGTTCCTGCTTTCCTGGTTTACAGTACCTGCAAACTTCATGGCCTATACTAGAATCACGTGTCCACAGAAGCACAGAATAACTCATGTGGATGGGGCCTCAGGAGGTCTCCACTCCAATGTCATGCTCAAAGTAGGGTCAGTGTCAAGCTCACACCAGATTGCTAAGGTTTTTATCCATTGTGGCCTGAAAAACTCCTAAGGATGGAGCGTGTATACAGTCTCCGTGTCCAGTGCTTTGATGTCCTTATAGTGATTTTTTTTTTTCCTTAAATATCATCAAACCTCTATGTGTGTTTTCATTCATCCTCCCACCACGTACCACTATAAAAAGAGTGGTTCCATCTTCTCAGTCGATATCCTGTAGGTATTTGGCAGATGCTACTAAAGCCATCTCTCCTTCAGGCTGAACACTCCCATGTCCCTCAACCTTCTCTCACAGGCCACATGCTTCAGGCTGTCAAATACTGTATTCTCTGTCACTGATCTTAGACTTTCCGAGATGCATCAGTTACTGGGGAAAAACATTTTTTAAAATTAGAAATCCCTGCTATGTTACAGAAACTTCTGATCTGCCAGGCACAGTCCTCCTTGGACCTACCTTCGGTATGAAATAAGGAGGTATCCAAAGCCATTGCCCAGTGATAACTGCCACTGCCACTGTAACTTTTAGGAGAATCACGGCAGAAAGCAATGTGAGTGGAAGGAGGAAACACCATACTTATGCCGGTGGTGATTCTTACCTCCAGTCTTGCAGGCAGAGCCCAGTTGCCCCTGAGAATATTGCATCACTTCAGTCACTCTATGTGTGTTTGATGACTGAGTTGAAACAACAATCTTCTATCCAATAGTTCTCTAAGAAATTTCCTGTAGCCTCCATTGATTTTTTATGAGAGGGAGACATATATATCTAGTACTGCTTTTTGCATTTCCTTTTATACAGAGAGAGCTTTAATTAGTGGCCTTTGTGTTAAACTGTTAGATGTGGCCACCTGTGGTATCTTGAAGTTATTCACATTTTTAAGTGGTTTTAAATGTTGGGTCTAAGCCACCCAGGGATTTTCCAGCAGGGGGAAAATATTCAGTTGCCTGGAAGCTTTTCCATTACCTTACACCACAGGAGTGGCATAAAGGAGCTACAGAAAAGTCTGAATCTTGTACTAATGTTTCTACTACGGGGAACATAGTTTTTGGAATTTAGGGCGTGAGAGTGCAAATGTGGGGGAGTTCGATTTGTTTTGCTGTTATTTATTTGTTCCTTTGTGTTATTGACTCAATGACAAGACCTGAGTAAAAATGGTGATGGTTTAGGTCTAATTTATTTTGTTTAGAGAAACGCTTGTCCATTGCAGTCATACAATTTCTTTCCTCTCCTTCTCTCTGTACTACGAGAACCTCATCTTTCTCAGGACCTCCTCCAACCCAAGCCATGCCATGCCATGCCATGCCATGCTATATGCTATGTCATCATATAAGTTCTTTTCCCTGTAGTTCTTTTTATAGTTTTGATTTCCAATTTATAAAGGAATGCCTGTAATGCACATCTCTTCCACAGACTAGGTGAATGACAAAGATGGGATTTTATTCCTCAGTTGTTCTGCTGCTTATTGTGTTCTTCACAGTATTACTACGGTCCTTGTTATGCTGCTTCTGCTAGTCTCTGTCATTTACAAAGTACTTTTATCAGTTAAGGTTCCATGTTACTTTATGAATTTAAAATAGCTGTATATACATGGAGATCGATTTGTACACAAACATAATGAATGAACTGCAGCAGATGCTTAAAAGTAGGGGAGCACTGTCCAGTAAAGACTCATGGAAAAAAAGTCTTCAAAGCAGACTGTATCTGCAGTTCTGGGATACCCAGAAGCCCATTAAACTCCAACCCTGAACCTAGTGTTATATTTTGCAGATTTCTTTCCCCCAAAATATAGTGTGTCAATAACCTGGCAACAGTCACAGCCCCAGGTAGCATTGCATGACCCTCTGCTAAGGGGATAAAAGAGAAATGTTGTCCTTCAGAAGGAGGAAACGCTTGGTTGGGCACTCTAAATGTTACAAACAGGCACTGAAGACAGACTTTTCTACTAAGTGATGAATAGCAAGTGTGATCCCAGCACAGTTTACAGCAGGGAACAGTAGAATAAGATTCTGGATCCAATAAAACAATGAACTGGGACTAGTACCCAGATACCAATCCTGCTTTTTTCCTGTTTTACAGAAAACTCACAAGCCTACCAAAAGCAGTAGAAGTTTTGCCACTGGCATACACAGGGCTTTTGACCTATTGATTTTTTTTCAGAGCAATTTACCATGAGATTTCAGACTCTGAAATTGGTGTGTGGATGAGTAATGTATCTTATACAGTAGACCCCTGCTCCAGGCCTCCAATGCCAATGCTGATGTATGGAATTTCACAACTGACCTCATGAACACACCGTAATATCCTCCTAGTGACTGCTGTTTTCATGAGAAGCCTGATATTTAATTCTTAAGAATATAAACCTGTACAAAAGTGACATGTTTGCAGGGCAGATAAAGGGAATTTAATAGAAGCAAATACTATCTGTGTATTTTTGTCATGAATAGATAGGTCTGTTATTACAGAGGGAGCTCAGATTAATCCTGTGAATCTCAAACCCAAACAATATAGAAGAAGAAACTTGGAAGGCACTGTACATTCAGTGGGTGTGCACATTCTGACAGAAACACCAGTTACTGTTGATTAGCACATATAATTTGGATTATATTGGATTTACTGTCCTTTATCCAAACCCCTTGTGTACACCATGACAGGAAGATAAAGAGGAAAAAATGCAATGCAGATTAACCACACTGAGAAATGTATTAGTAAAGAACAAAAAGGATAGGAAGTAAAACTACAATAGAGCATAAATATGTATTTTGTACATGCACATATGAGGAAGGAGAGATTAGGCTTTGCAGATGTTATTAGATTTTGATTTTCTGCCTGTTTCAGAACAGATTCATTTTAAGAAAACAGGAAAAATGATTGCTTGAATAGCTATTAGGTCTAACAAACTTCTGTGTTTTCTGGAGTAGCTGCTGTCACCATCACTGATACAACAGCTCCTTGAATAAAAAAAAAAAGGAAAAGGAGATAACCAAGACAACACAATAGGAATAAAGCATCCAGGTTGTAAAAGAAAAGAAGAAAGGGAAAACACTCAGCTCTATTCCTTAAAATAGAGGAAACAACTCTGAATTACATGGTGTCAGCTGAGCTGAGTAGGATCACATATGCAATGCAAAAGAGAATTTTCCCACTGTGTGAAAGAGCAGATTCCAGAGATATCTGACACTGGCATGCATTTTCTTTTTGTTCACAATCTACTACATATGTCCTGCAAGAGAAAAAGGCACAAAGTTGTCTTCTGAATATTCTCAAAGTAGCAGGAGATAGGCTGTGGACTGTGCTGCTTTGCTGGCTCTGCTGATTGGGTTATACTGAAAGTTCCTCACAGGTACCTGTTTAAAATTGCCTCTCCAGTGCAGACTATGTGTTTGCCACTGTGAAAATAGAAAGTGAGGGACATCTTGGAGAGTAACTGTTGTCCAACATTAGTAATAACCGAAGTGAAACTGTACAGAAAGCCTAATCTGCTAAAAGTGCTCAATATACAAGTAATGGATGATTTAAGGACTGTAATTAAACTTAAATTAAGATAATTTGCACCTGTTTTGGTGACCAGAAGGTCTCTCCATATACCTTTGTCATGATTTTATAGTTTGTCTGTTTTAAACACCATTATTCCCAAATCAGTAATTTGGTTATGGCACAGCGTTTCAGACAGGGTGATGCCTCTGGTGTGCTGGGCAGTTCTCTGCTGTTTCAGAAACAATCTTAACTGGAACTCATTCATAAACTTCAGAAAGTCATATATGTACATTCAAAATTTTTTTTTTATCTAAAATTAAACAGTTAACTCCATTCTTAATACTACTACCTTTATCAGTTTGCTTATAAGTCTCAACAACTTTATGAACTTTCTTTTCAGAAAAAGAAAAATCTCAAATGTAGTTTTTTCACTTCCTGTATAGAGCTTTGCAAACCCAAAGTTTCTGTCTCATTCATCTAAATTTACTACATAAGCTTTATTTTTATACTGACCGTAACAAGCATGGTAGACTGAACCACGTTCTGGTTCTTCAAAGAAACACAATGTGCATCACAAGATTTAGAAGAAGAAACTATGAAACCTACTTGCTTTTCCTTTTTTTAATACATTGTCTTTATCTTGTCTTTATTTAACAAAATAGTGGAACAGGCTGCACTACTGTTTATTTACCATTTACTTATTCTCAAACATCCCTCTCTCCCAATGTTGAAAGAACAGAAGGTGTCACAAGTCATGTGCAGCAGGTTCATGACAAATTTGCTAGAATGCCTGAAACTTAAATTTCTGTTTGTGTTTCAAGTCCATGTGTATTTACATGGGAGTTTAAGTCATATTGACTCTACTTAGTGCAAGGCAAATTGCATCAGATTCCTTCACTATCTGGAGCATTAAACCAGTCCACTGATGTAGAGCAACAAACCCCCTTCACCTCTGCAGACTACAAGGCAGCAAGAAGAGATTCTCCCAGAAAAAGTGTAAGCGTTTCATTCTCCTAATATCTCTGCTGTACCTGTAGTTGAAAATAGCTATGAAACCGTGTTACTATGTTCAATTATAAACAGATTGTTCAGAAACACGGAATATGAATTTAGTAAATGACAAGATCCAGCAGGAGCAGCTAGAAAAGACATTTTTCTTCTTATCAGATATAATTGTACTATTTGTGAATGTTATCTTTTGGATGTTTGATATTCTTTGCAAAGGGGATGCAATGCAAATGTGCTATCACTGGTCTAAACTGATTTTGTCTTTCCAATACCTACCTTAGAGATAATGAAAGAAAGAATTAATGCACTTCTGTACAGGATGTAGGTAAGGAATCGTCCTGTATTTTTTCACAACCCTTTTATCCCGTGCTGGTTTCTAGCCTGTGTGGATAACTGAGACTTCCCCTGTGTCAGGTATTAGAAGTGTAAGTAAGATTGTTAATGAAAAAGAACAGTGATGTTACCACTTTTCACTGTCCTTTCCGTCTCAGCATAGAGTCCCCCTGACTCTCTTACTCTTGTATGCAGGAGTATGAGAAGTGTGAAGATATCCATGTTTTTTTGACCTAACTGTGCTGTCATTCTCCACTGTCCACCCTGCTGACAATAGTGGTCAGCCTGGATCATGTTAGCTGATATTATGAGGCAGGGTGGTGGGTACTGTTGGGCAGTGTTTTGATAAATGTTTCCTTGCCATCTACTCCTTCAGTTGCCATCCTTACCACACAGTTTTCAACTTTATGTTGCACTGGACAGTCACCATGGTAGGAGTTGTTAAACACAGCAGACACCCCCCCCCCCCCCCCCCCAGAATCCTCCATTACAAGAAAATCAAAAATCATTGCCTGCTCTTCCAAACATTTGAGAAATTGATATGAAAGTATAAGTAACGTAGACCTGCATCTTATGTAGAAACCAGAATTAGTTACCTCCTGAGATTTTTTCCTATTTATCAAAACATTAATAATTTAGATAATTTTCTGGAGTAAGTCTCTAGTCAGGAAAAAGAAACCCACCCTCAACTAGCTATTGAGATTTTTACTACCTGAGTTACTAAAAGGCTCTTAATTTAGATGCAAAACCATAATCTATTAAGATTTGAAATGCTTCTAATATATGGTGGAGTAAAGGAAAAAGCACAAAATCCCTTAAATTATATGGTCTGATATATGCAAACCTTAGACAATTAGGAAGAGAATAAATGCTGCTGTCAGTGGCATGGTGGGTCTGACAGCATTTGCTTAGGGTGACCAGCATCGTTATGAGTGGATACAAAATTATTACAGGTCTCTGTAAAGACAAATGACATTTTTAAATACTCATTTGCAAAGTAGTAAATGTGCAGAAGTGGATAATTAAATTTAAAAGGCATTTTCCAATCACAGCATTAACAAGATTAAAAGGTTAAACATGAACCTGACTATAAATCCCTCCGCTATGTCTTTCTACAAACAAGAGTGTTTCCATTTTATTATCCAGTGTTGTTTCGTGCTTTAGACATTCAAAATGATTGCATTGCATATCATAGACAGTAACAAAAAGAAAACAAAACAAAACCCCACAAAAAATCACCTCAACCCTTTAGAAACTTCGTGAAAGACGTTTAGGACTTCATATATGTGGAGGACATTGATGTTATTGATAACATGTTTAGAATTTTAAAAAGTATTGAATTTAGATCTGAAACTCATTTACACTAAGAAATGTTAAAATGTCACCTTAGTGATTTGTCTACAAACTGAAAGGGCACCACCAACCCTCTGAGATTTTTCTTGTTTACTCTGACTGGATCTGCAGCAGGAAATGCTTTAGCATGTTCTACTGCTTTAAGTTCTAATAAGAAAACCTCTGAAACTCACTCTCTTGGACATCATTCCAGCTCAACCCAAGGAGCTTGCTTAGAGATGGAAAGTCACTTGCCTGCTTTTTGACAAGCCCCCTCTAAGATGAAAGTATCTGGATTGGGATCACACAGCTGTTTTCTTCCTCACTGCCAGTTTCTTTTTGTGGTTTTTGTAAAGTAAGAAGGGAAAAATAACCCACTGTGAAGCAGTTATACCAAAGCATCTTAAGCCTGTTATATCATGAACTGAAAAAAAGAAAAAAGAAAAAAAAAAAAAGACAAGCAGACAATCTTTTTCTTTTTTCTTTTTTTCCTTTTTTCATTCCAAACATTTCCTTTCAGATTTCCCTTTGAAGTCACAGGCTTAAAGTGTGAGTGACTGAGAGCAAGGAGCTGTGAAATGCGCCTTTGAGCCATAGATTTCTCAAAGAATATCACAAGGAGTGTATGACCGGGGTACACGACATCTGCAAATCAGCGTGGTGTTACTGAGGCTTTGTTCAGCCTCAGACTCTGAGAGCTGCAGAGAACCATAAACTTCAGCAGGGGAAAATCACCTCCCATCCTGGGTCTACCTTCCCACTTGGGCTTTCTCACTTCCACTGTATGCAGTGACTGTGTTGGTGTAATTAGCGAACAAAGAAATAATTGAACACATACATAAATTCTGTATATAATATAATTGTTTATTATGTGTACATAATTAGGTAATGTTACTGCCTTCTGTTCCAGCTATTGCTCTGTTACCACTGGACACTTTTTTATTGATAAAAATATGCTGCCACTTCTCTGTTGTCATAAGGTCGTCCCTTCAAACTACTCTCCTAAGACAGCACTCTTCATACTCTCTAAAACAATTCCTGCTCAGATGGATCTGATTCACTTCATAAACAAACATAGAGATTAGCAGAAGACTTCAGTCCTGATTGGTTGTGTCTCCTGATTCTCCAGCTGTGAACCTTCTGCATTTGTCATCCAAAACAATATTCATTACTTCTCCTACATAAGGGCTGTTGTTACTGTGCCCCACTGATAAGTCTCAAATATGGAGTAAAATCGTCTCTCACAATTTTGGAACAGTCAGTAAGGATGTATCAGTTTCTTACAAACTTCAGAGAAAAGCTGTTGAACATAAGAACTATTTTTCTAAGTTGTCTGGTAGAGCCAGTGACCAGCGTAACCCAATACTTATTTCTGGTGGGAGGGGAGCATCATAGTGTGTCATTAGAGCATCACTTCATGCTAGATCCCTTAGGAGATTTATTTGAGACTGTAGGAATCTTTTTGTCTTCCTGCAGTTTGAAGTGCTCACAGAAATGGGAGCTGAGCACTGCCAGCAAAGGGAATAACTGTTAGAACACAAGATGAGAAAAATAACACTGTGTAACCCAAGGAAAAAGATTAACCAGAAGTCTGCTCTGAACAGCACAGAGCTGATGAACATGGTGAGAGAAACCAGAGAGGTTTGAGACTAACAGGTGTTACACTAGGCAGTAAGGTAAAATGACAAGTGAAATCAATAAGTGGGAAGAGTGACATAGTTCTGTCCCAAACCTATAGGTTACAGATCAGGTCCTAAAGCAAAGCTGCTGAAAATATCTGAGGAAAAAGTGTCATTGATAGGGAAAGAAGATGCTAAGGCAGCACTTAGTAGGACAGCCAAGAGCAGGGGAGAGAGATACCAAGACAACTCGAATCTCCCGCAACGTGACTTGGTGGAGAGCTGTGGCTGTTTCACAGCATTGACACCCCAGTTCAGCTGAGACCACCCACCCCAGGTTTAGCCACAGTTTCCTTTTCCTGTTTAGTTTATGTAAATTTTTTCCACTGTGTTTTTGAACATTTTACTCATCCCCAGGGACGACAAGCACAAACATAGAAACTGTGATAAATGCCAGCTTCACCTGGAGATAAAAATCTGAATCCCACTTGTTTATCAGAATCTCATACATTTATAAGGAAGACCCTTCCTGAAATGCATTGTTAATGGTCCCAGACCCAAGGTCATGGCTTTGGTGCAGAACTGAGCAAGAGAAGAATGATAAGAAAAGGGGAAAATAAGTTCATGTCCACAGCACAGATAATAGCACAGAAAACAACAGAACTAATATACCGGGGGGAAAAAATCACCTCTATACAAATATTAAATACTGGAATTCTTGGTTACAAAAAGAAAATGATACATTTTTGAAAAAATTATTTCTATTCTCTTCTTTAAAGAGTTTATGGAGGCCAAGTGTCAACGAATGGCAATAGATTTAAGAAATTAAATGTTTGAATGGCTATCAGAGGTGAAATTTCAAAACTTCAGGTCACTTCAGTGTTTCCACAATACTGTTAAACAGGCAAGGCATAAAGAAATGCTAAGCAATCTCTCTGTGGGCTGTAATGGAGTAAATACAATCAAGTATTGAAACTGGGCTCAGATGGGAATTTCTACTGAAAACTGGCATTAAGGGGTGAAAATTTGAAGATCCAGGTGAATGCTCTTGCAGAACTCTTGCAGTCACTCTTTCTTGCTTTCTTCTTATTAACTTCTTTCTTTTTCATTCACATCTCACTCTTGTCCCCATTTCCTCCCTCTTATTTTCACCCTATTTATTATTTCTCTTTTCTCTTGCCCCACACATCCTTATATGTCTTTCTCTAGGCATGTCAAATAGATTTGTGCTGTATGGAGGCACGTTGCAATGCAGCAATCACTGCTGAGTGATTCTGCTGCTGTTGCATGGCACAGTGGGAGGGATTTAATCTCAGACATGACACTTCAGGGACTCAGAAGATTGATGGAGAGATTGTTCCCGAGGTACATTAGTAGACAGTATTCGTATCTAGATTTAATTTTACTTTCCATATGTTTTCTTTACCATGAAGTCCCAAACTAAGGAGTTGTTATGTAAAGATGGATTTAGATTCAGAGAACTGGACCATGTAGGTGACACTGCCGAAGAACAGGGTAAAGTGAAACCTCAGAAAAAAAAAAATGTTAGTTAGTAATGTTTTTCTCCTTAGACATTAATGCTGTGGAAAGGTGATCTGAGATGTAGAAGCAGAAACAGCACACTTGCAGACAACAGATAAGCCTGCCAAAGGTAGAAAGAGAATATTGTACAGCATAATTGTGGAATTTCAGGACATTAATAAAAAGATTTTAAGGTTGTCAACACCAGAAATGGGAGAAGAACTGACTTCATTCAAATTGAGTCATTCTAAAAACAGTTGTGCTGAAGCCGTCATGGTGTTTCTGCCACGACATGTAAGAGGTTCTGATGAGGTAAAACATAACATCACAGTCTCTGAATTTCAAAATCAATCTGTTTTTCTCTTTTAGTTAAAAACTCACCTTTGACTGAGAATAAAATGTGTGAGACATCAAGTGTATTCATCACCATCATTCTGTGGAAGTTTTCTACCACAAAGACTTCACTGCTAAAATGACAAGATCAGTTTGCAAAGTGCAGATCTGTCCATACAATAATGGCTTGCTCTTCTCTATCCTGTACTAATTAAAGCCCCTCAGGCTTTTGGCAATTTTAGCTTCAAATAATCTAGTTTAGCCCTTCTGAAACCTTGTATTTCAAATGTTCCCAATATTTTATTTTTGCAGTTATTCAAGAGAGGTCAGAGTTTGATTTAAGCAACATTTGCAATGTCTCCTAAAAAACCAAAATTAGCAGAGACCTTTAGAGTATTTGCTTATGAATTTTAGTCTTCCTGGCCCAGTGGTGCTGAGTATTATTTTTACAGAAGTTACGTGGTCAGAGACCAGTCCCCCAGTTTTCCAGTTATTAGGTTAACATTATATTATTTTTTAGTTTGGGTAGGGGCTTCTCTTAATGATTGGTGACTTACTCATATGCAAAGATAAGGTTGTTTTCCTGGTTAAGGCTATTTGCAGGATGTTGAGAACAATATCTGATACCCACACACCAGAGCCAGATTTAGACACGGATTTCTTAACCTGTAATGGAGTTGAAAAGCAGTAATTTGCAGGTATAGTCTGTGTTTAATAAAGTAGGTACCAGTCATTTAGTGAAACACAGCACAGTCAGAGACTTAGAGAACATACGATAATGTAGTACCTAAGAAAAACTGATAAATAAATCCTTTCTTTGGCAAGGAAAATTAAATCTTTGAGGTTCACAAAAGGAAAGATGATCATACAGACCCACAGTAAACATTCATAGCTGTGATCACAATATATTTATCATTAGCTGTAGCAAGCACTTCATTTGATATTTTCAAATGTTTTTATAAATATTTTCTTAGGTATTGCTACCATCTTTCCATCTTTCACAAATTTTTCCCAGATTGCAGAATAAACTTGGAAAAATAGATTCTGATTTGGGGATCAAGGTGTCACTCCTTTCTGGTACAAGTTCTTGCAGTATTTCACTATCACTGCTTCAAATGAAGTCTACAGTAATACAGGCATAAAAAAGATTTAGCTGCCCTCTCAGAAACAAATTTGAACTTCTGTTCAATATATGCTTAGATTCTTGCAAAGAATATGAGTCATTTCCTTTTATATCTGAGTTGGCATTCTTCTCTGTGCTTCTAATCTACATCCCAGGTAAGCTGTTAAGTAAGATGGAAGATGTGTAAAAATCCCCAAAATTAATGGACACAGAAGCAGAACAGACTAGATTTTTAAGCTCTTGAGAACTTCATGTAAGACTGACCATGATGGGTTTAAAAGAATTTTAAAAGCATTTGCTGAGTAAAGAAACTATGTACTGTCTATAACAGGTTAGAGTATCATCTAAACATACCACCGGTGAATCTGATCATAAGCGATCATAAATTAGGGAATAAGAAAATCCTTGGTAAAAGCAATGAACTGACACCATTTACAACTAAGGGAAAAGGAAAGTTTTTCTTTAACTTCAGGAAGAGTCTCTTTGGGCCCTCAGTATGTTAATATTCCTGTCAGAAGCCCTACTGAAGGCTGAAAAATCTCTGAAGAACTGTAAGAGTCTGCATGGGTTTATTCAAGGTCCCAAAAGGACCTCCATGACTTGGAGGGATTTGCAGAGATTCACTGAAATATTACAGCATCTTTTCTGGACTCACTGTCAGGTTGAGGGGGTTAATCAGTGGTTATTTGAGAAACCTTCTCTGTACTGCATTGTAGCTCTCTGTTACTTTTTCATGACCAATATTCCTTCGGGCCCTTGAAGAAAAATAATAATTAAAGCCAGGAAAAAAAAAAAAAAAAAACAACAGAAAGAGTGTGGATTTAGCTGTTGATTGTTTGAGGATTTTTTGTTATTTTGTTTTATTTTGGGAAGATTGTTTGCTTCTGTTTTGGGGATATTTTTTTTTAGTTCTACCTATACATGTTTTAAATGAGAGATGCATTACCCTAATGCACTAGCTTCAGGTAAGAATAAATTCTGGTTGGCTTCAGTCAGTCTTCCCTCTCCTCTTTCTCTAGCTTCACCACTTGTCACTCAGGGACTTTGAGTAGCTCCCATAAGGTTTTTCTCTTTAATAGCACAGGCATGGTGGGTGATATGAGGATAATGAAATACTGTTTCTCCAATTCGTGCTGGGCTGCTGAGGGAGCCCTTAACTCTCACCACACTCTTCATTTAGAGAATTTGTCCTTGAATCTAATGATTTTCAGTTCAACCTTAAGAGAAACTTTAATAACTCTTCTGCAGAGGTAACCTTTCTCATGGCTGAGGGTAGGTATAATTTTAGTCTGAGTTCTGAGCTCTAGTACGAGTGTTTTATCTAAAATGCTTGAAGGAGATAGTTATAGTCAAATAAAAACTGTCTTCTTTGGGTTGACTGGTGTGAGAAGCTTCAGCCAAGCTTCCAGTAACAGAGGTACAGCACAGGGAGGAAAAGAGAAGTGACTTACTGAAATCTGTAGCTTTCATCTCCCTTTTCTAGTTATCCTATAACCTCTGCAAGTGGAAAGCATAGGTCCACTGATGAAATGTGTGCATGGCATGACCTAGTCCCTAGTTTTTTATCTTTTGATGACATCAAGCCACTCTTCTGACCCATTTATAGCCTATTCTGAAACAACAATTTGAGTTGGATCATGTCCAAAGTGATGACTCAATAATTGTGGCTGCAGTGGATAAGCTCAGGCCCAGACATGTGTTTTTGTGCAGTGATTGCCCCAGTCTAACCATGCCTTTTCATTCATTCATTCTTTGCTGTAAGAATACTTAGCTGTAATGGTTTCAGATTTTCATCAAATTATATCTCTGCTTACTACTAATAATAAAATATAAATTACAATAAAATGTGTGGCTACTCCACCTAGGAGACAAGTAAGTATCTAAATTTTTTAGAAATGTCTGTTTTCTGTGGTAACTGCCTATCTGTGCCTCTAGATGGAGATCCTCTCCATTTAACTCAACCTTCTAGAGAAAGCTGTGGGATGCTTCAATAAGAGCTCCATTTTGCTTTTCATACTCTGTAGACTAAAAATTACTTTTTTCTCTGATTTCTGTATTAAAAAAAATTTATTTTCATCTTATTCACTAGACCCATTTCACACCTTACCTGAAAAAAAACCAAACCAAACCAAAAAAATCTTATTCTGTTCTAGCTTTAAACAGTAAAAAAATCCTTAACTATTTGCCTGAAATGTAGTGGTGAAACCCTCTGATTTTCAATTGCCATTCTGCAAATTCCCTCTAGTATGTAAACACCTCTGACAAGCTGAGGTGCACAGTATTGCAGATGGGAATCACAAGGAATGATATAGACCAATGTTTTCAGTCACTTTTATCATTTGGGCAATTATATCATATGGTTCTATCAGAATGGAGAGGAAAACCTTGCCATAATTCACCAAATGACTTGGTTATTTTCTCGCTTCTTTTGGGCCAAGGATGTTTTATATATAATCCTAACAAGAGTAAGGAGTCACGGGAGTCAAAGTAGCTTCTCTAGTCCAGGAGGTAAAGATTCATTTTTGTGGATCAAAGCCAGTTAGATAAAACTATGCCTTTTAAACATAATTTTCAGGTTTTCCCAATGCATTAAGAAGCAGAATTTAGCTTGCAGTGATATCAGCTGCCTAAAGACAGAATGCAAATTTTCTCTTAAATACACAGGTCCTGAAAAAAAAAGACATATCTGCAGCCAAAACTATACTTACAGAAAGATAGTAAATTAAGTGCCCCAGTAGCAATGGGTGACTATCAGCATAACAACAGTAATAGTAATAGCAACAGTACCAATATATTAGAAATAACTATCCAGATCTTTAAAAAAAACCTGCTCTTTTGTTGTTGTTATTATTTCCTGAAATCAGAGGGCTTATTAGACTTTAAGAACAGCAGTAAGCAAGATGTAATAAATAGCTGTACAAATCCTCAGACCCTAACAATAGCACTGAGGCAGCAGTATTGATGCCAGCACTGACACCCACTCATGTACAGTCCCCTGCTGCTTTTGGGAGAGTAATATTATTTCTGATTTATTTCAACTGCTGTTAGTGCCACAATGTTAGTTTGCTTTTTTAATGGTCTATGACTCCGGTCTATTCATTGTTTCAAGATATGTACAGAAATCGTTTATTTTGCACTTATGATATCCTTCATAATGGGGTGGAAAAATTAGATCCAGGGGTAGATACCTCAGGGTATCTTTTTTTGTAGGATATCTGTTGATTGAGATAAACAAAAGTGCATGAAAATAAAAAGAATGGACTATACTGAGACACTAACAATTTGCAAAGATGTTTCTAGTTTCAAAGGATTGCAGAAAGTAATCCATGTGGTGAAGATTTTAGTTTTCGGGTGTTTGGAAATTTTCTGAAATGTATTTTTACCAAAAGCCTAGATTATATCTATATTCTCTCTTAAAGTCCATAACAAATTCTGACTAATGGACTTAGGATATTTTTCACAGGCTTAGGGATTTTGTTTCTCTCTTTTCACTTTCATATTGTGGGTTTAAATGGTGGCAGGAAGAAATTTAGAATCAAAACCAGTGCAGTTCAGGATAAAAATCAGTTCAGGAAAAAAGATCTGCTATTGCTAGAGCAAAAATCAAATCCATTTTACATAGGTTTGGGCTGAAGAGGAACTAGATCAAAGAGGGGAAGTTAAAGTGTTTCCTACTTTTGCTTAAGAGTTGGATGTTGAAAAGTGCTCAAAGTGGAAATACACAGAGATTCCTGGGTAATCCCATTTATAACTTTCAGGTACAGATCATTAGTTGCTTCTTTCATGTCTTGACCTTCATATGATTCCAGAGAATTCAAAGAAGACGTTAAATCCTTACCAAATTCAACTTTTCAATATGGACAATACAGAGGAAGGATTTGTCTAACAAACTATGACAGGCACGGTGTATCAGCCACTTTTTTCAATATACACAACATTTCTATAGTCTCTTTTGTGATAGATGTTGGAGATATATTTTAAATTTAAAATTACAATGATTCCTATAAGAATCACCTGTACCAAATAGATTTGATCCTGTCAGGGTAAGTAGAAAGCACATCCAGTGGGATGCAATCCTTAAGTACCTGCTGTTTGAAGATCATGATCCTAAGGGTGACATGCAGTCCTTGTCCCTTCTCTTTGAACTCCCATTTCCACTGGCCTCCTTCTCAGTACCTGCAACAGAATAGGATGAACACCCTCAGTAGCAACATTTTACTTCCTCACACTCACAGCAGTTCCCTTTTGCAGTGAACCAACTTAAAGACTTCACTCATCAGACCTGTTCCTCTGTTCCACACAACTGCTAGGGAGGTAAATGAAGGAAAACAAGGCATACAGTGGCTGCCAGCATGCTCTGAGAAGACTTACCTCAGCCTGCCTCAGCCTGGACTAGGTTTCTCCTAATGGGTGATATTGGGCATCCAAGTCAACACACACATGCTCTGCTTCTTCCTGTCAAGTGCTCACTGCAGAAAGACCTGGGATCACATCAGGCCAACAGTGTATGTGCCATATACTCTACCAAACCCCCCAGTTCTGCCCCAAACCATCATCTAGTCAAAAGATGGGAATGATTCTCAGTGAATTCTTTAGAGGGAGAAAAAACTGCACTGGAAATATTTCCTAATACATATCAAATATAAAACAATGAGTTACTTTATATGTGGATTTCTTGGCTTCGAACATTTTCCACACGGTGATTACGGTGTTCCCATTCCACAGAGTCATATATATTTTGAAATATATTTCAGAAAATGAACTTGGTTGGTTTTCAGGTCACAAGAAACATTCCTTGCCTTTTCTGGGTATTCTCTGTTTAGCAAGAGTGCACTTAGTAAAGCAGGATAAATTATAGAAGCCCATGGGAGTCAGTGCCATATTGTGCAACTCACACAAACACCCATGGACTTGCAGAGGAGAGCTCTGTTTGTTCAAGAATAAGATCTGGTATTTCTCATGCAGGAGGTCATATTACCTTGAAATGCCTCTGCCCCGTAGCTCTGCCTGATGAATAACATCTGCTCCCATAACAACTGCCTCTCCAGCAGGAGAGATGGGCTCTGTGGCATGACAAAAACAAAAGCAGTCCACAGCCAGTCCTCTACCAAGGCAGCAAGAGACCACAATAAGAAACAGAAACCTCTCTATGTAGCTGATTCAAACTCTCCTGGAGCCAATAGGAAAGAGTCCAGAAGATTTCAGAGTGTCTTGGGTTAGGAAACATTCACACCCCTGTCTCTGCTCATATAAGGGTAATACTATCAGCAGCAACAATAAATATCAGTTGAAACTGAATGTTTCTCCCCAGTTCTTTGCCTTCTCGTCAAGATACACAGCAAAACATGGGTCACTTTACAATCATACTGAAGTAAGGAAAGGAAGTTTTTACTGGAGTTGGCGATAGCAGATATGGGTTTTTTTCCATACCTAAGAAATCTATAATAGTCAAAGTAATTTGAAGTCCAGAACTAGCAGCCTTCTTAAGGCAGGAAAGGTTTGTGCCACAAGAGATCATGGGGAAAGGGACTCCTCTGCTTTTGCTTCCATTCACATTAACACACTGAAATCCTGTTCCCAGCAAGTAAAATTAGCCGTTAGCTTTCATCCCACTCCTCACGTCCTAGATAATAAAATCAGGAGAACTTCTACTGAATTACCGATATTTTCAGTGCAAGTGCGTAAAAATTTCACCTGAAAAAACCTGACAAAAAAAGTTAGCTGGGAAACGGTAATTTAGTTTCACAAGTTTCAACTTTCTAAAAACAATTATTGTTTTTCAGTGGAATGAAATGAACTTCAGAACATTTTGTCAAAAATAAATTGAAGAGAAACATTTGTTTTCTTTTCATAAAGCACAATTTTTTCATCTCTGATCCTCTCTCACTTATTTCCATTTTGCTTCCCCACTCATTCTCTGTCACCAGAGGTAGCTGCAGAGCCCTGGATCACAAAGGCTTTCCAGCTTCTTTTTTTTTTTTTTTTTTAAATCAGTACATTTCTCTATGTGTCATTAAAAATACATTCTGTTAAGAATGTTCATAAACAAATCTGCTTGGGAGAAGTTCTTAGCTTGTCGATATCTAACACATCTAACAGGACAACCAGCTACTCAGCTGTGAAGCTTTGGGAGAAAAATATGCTGTAAAGTGCTGAAACAACAGTCTTATATATTCAAAGTGTCTTGTCTATTTTTTTTGCACAGAGTATAAATTTTGTTATATTCCATTCAGCTTATTCTTACTTCCCTGTTTTGTCCTTTTGACCCTGATCCCAAGGATTTTAGGGATATACCTGTGAAGAGATAGCTGGAAAAAAATGTCTGTGTAGCCTTGTGTTTATCCATGTATATTCACTTCAACACGAATTTGACAAACATATCTTAGCTGTTTTCGAAAGCAAAGGCAAATGAGTCCTACATTCTACCAGTTGTATTTCTTTATGTATAAATTACAAGATTACAGACAGGAAACCTTTAACCTGGTAGAGCATTTTGACTTTTCCATGGAGACGGACTTGCTTATTTTTCTGGGAGGTAGAAGGGTTTCTGCTGCCATGCTGACATTTTGCATCATCTTCTTCCTTTTGCATCTAAAAAAAAAAAAAAAAAACAAACACTAAAACAACCAAATCACAGTTCTGAAATGGCAATAAAAATTCATTGCTCCTTTTGAGTGACATGGACTGCATATGTCTGTGCATCTGCAGGTTAGTCAAAGGGACCAGAGGAGAATTCTTTAACCCTGGGTGTATAAAGGGGCCAACCTAAATTATTTTTTTTTCTTCCTTTGATTACACCACCAAGTCTAGAAGCTCCTTTTTAAAAAAGTGATGCCTTATGGTTGGGGGGAAAAAAGGAGAATATTGTAATTAGAAAAAATCTAACTTCTCTGTCACATCTGGCCTTTATGCCTCAATAATCCCTTGAGTGCAGCTCATAAATAATGAGCACTCAGAGTTGGGCTGTACAATTCCAGTGTGTTCTATCGACTTCCAGGAGATGCATAAAAGAATAGTACATATCCTGAAGGCAAAAGCATGTGCCATTTTCTTAGTCTTCTATCAAATGTATATTGCTAGTAGTTTAATTACAATTTGTTGAGTACTGCTGGTAGGCTATACAGGACACAAAAAGAATGCTGTGTATAAACAGAACTGATTTTTATCTTTTTCTTTATTTATCATTACCCCACTCTTCATTTCCATAGACCTTTTGTTGTAGCTTTATGTGATACAGATTAAAAATATTGTGATTTGAGAAAAATACAAGCAAGCAAGCATCTAGCAAGCATAATCTCATCAGGTTTAAAAAAAAAAATCAAATGAACAACAACAATGCCTTTTCCGGGTACAAATACTGAAAAAACTTTAATCTCACTGGAATTGAAAAAAACAAACAAAACAAAACAAAAACAAAAACAAACAAACAAAAAAACAAACAAAGAAAACCTATGCATCTAACTAGATAGCCAGATGCTCAGCTGAGTTTACTTATTTTGTTGACTTCAACAGGCCTACTTTTTTTTGTTTATTGACAGACTATTTACTTTCATGCAAGGCCAAAATCTTTGTATGTGTTGACAAAAAAAAAGGAACTGCAGGGTAAGAAAATTAGGGGGAAACATGAAACAAACTTACAAACTGGTTTGTTCCATAAATCTCACAGAAGCATGCCCAAGTGGAACATGAAGAAAAGATAGAAACAGAAGTTGCCTTCTTGTGATCTGGCTCCCAGTAAATCACAGCATTACTCTGGCTTATAAGAATGTCATACCCTCAGGTCTGGACTTTTTTATTTGGATTAGGGTTTGAAACAAACAGAGTGCATTATTTTGTCAGTAAGAAAGAAAACAATATGCAGATTTGGTTCCAAAATATTCAAGTCAATATTAGTTTTAAAAAAGGACAAAGAGAAAAAAAAGAAATCGTCTGAGGACTTAAAAATGTAGATTTGGTTTCAAATGTGTGCCTTTCTTACCTATTTAGAGGCAGCTTATTGTTATGTAATTCATAAATGGATATTATATGTTGTAAGGTGTTTTCATTAGCCAAAGCTGACTTTTCTGAATACATTTTCTATCTTTAAACTCTTTCAAAGTGATTTTTCTGGGATCCATTTCTTAAAGGCAAAGAGACTAATTTCCTGATGGTAACTGTTTTCTTTTCTTTCTCTGCAGGTTTAAGTGGTAACTGGGTATCTTGTTAGCAGAACAGAAATGAATAACTCAACGTACATAAACTCTTCCACTGAAAATGTGCTGGCTTTGGAGAGCCCCTATAAAACTGTTGAGGTGGTCTTCATCGTCCTGGTAGCGGGGTCTCTCAGTCTGGTCACCATAATTGGGAACATCCTGGTCATGGTGTCGATCAAAGTCAACAGGCACCTCCAGACTGTGAACAACTATTTCCTGTTCAGCTTGGCTTGCGCTGACTTGATCATCGGCATCTTTTCAATGAACCTGTACACCCTCTACACTGTGATAGGCTACTGGCCCTTAGGGCCTGTGGTGTGTGACCTCTGGCTGGCTCTCGACTACGTGGTCAGCAATGCCTCTGTAATGAACCTCCTCATTATCAGCTTTGACAGATATTTTTGTGTCACCAAGCCTCTGACATATCCTGTGAAGCGGACCACTAAGATGGCGGGAATGATGATTGCAGCTGCCTGGGTCCTGTCCTTCATCCTGTGGGCCCCTGCAATTCTCTTCTGGCAATTCATTGTGGGAGGAAGGACTGTCCCAGATGGGGACTGCTACATCCAGTTTTTTTCCAACCCTGCTGTCACTTTTGGCACTGCCATTGCAGCCTTCTATTTGCCCGTTATCATCATGACTGTCCTTTACTGGCAAATCTCTCGAGCCAGTAAGAGTAGGATAAAGAAGGGGAAAAAGGAAGCTGCTCAAAACCAAGATACAGTTTCCCCCAGCCTTGTCCAAGGTAAAATAGTGAAACCAAACAATAACAACATCCCGACCAGTGGAGATGGGTTGGAGCACAGCAAAATTCAAAATGGAAAAACCAGTGAGGAGACTGTGACTGATAACTGTGTTCAAGCGGAGAAAGAGAGCTCCAACGAGTCCACCTCTGTCAGTGTGGTCGCTTCCAACTTGAAAGAGGATGAAGCTACCAAAGATGCCAGACAGGCTTCTGCCTCCCAAGACCATCTCAAAGTGGAGAACTCCAAACTGACGTGCATCAGGATAGTCACAAAGTCCCAAAAGGGAGACTGCTGCACCCCTACCAACACCACCGTGGAGATCGTAGGCACGAATGGGGAGGAGAAGCAGAACAGTGTAGCCCGGAAAATAGTCAAGATGACAAAGCAGCCAGCCAAAAAGAAACCACCCCCCTCTAGAGAGAAAAAAGTGACCAGGACTATTTTAGCCATCCTTCTGGCCTTCATCATCACCTGGACCCCATACAACGTGATGGTGCTCATCAACAGCTTCTGCACATCCTGCATCCCTAACACTGTATGGACCATAGGCTACTGGCTCTGTTATATCAACAGCACCATCAACCCTGCTTGTTACGCTCTCTGCAATGCTACCTTCAAGAAGACCTTTAAGCACCTCCTTATGTGTCATTACAAAAACATAGGAGCTACAAGGTAAAAAATAAGAATAAAAATAATTATGGAAAGGGTGAAGAAGTTCCAAATTAAGTTAAAAAACCCACGATGCTATAGCACTTTATGCTCTTCTATAGAATGTGCAATCCAGGATGTTTGTGGAAATACTGACAAGGGGCATCAGCTGCACCCCTGAGAACTACACTTAAAAACATTTTTTTAATAATTGAAAACAAATCTTTAGGACATGGAGATGTTTGAGAAATTATTCAAGGATGTGAACTTGGGTCACAGTTCCTTACTTTTGGAGAATATTCTGCAGAAGGGCTTTAGAGTCTACTATTTTTGGTCATTCTGTGTAAAATAGTTGTTCTTCTTTTTTCTTTCTTTTACAATTTTTTTTTTCCCTGTGTCTGTTTAACACATCTTCATCTAGGGAAAAAAAAAAAAAAAAAAAAGAGGAATTTTAACAATAACTGTGTGGAAGAGTTATAGGAGTATAGAAGATCACTGCATAATTCAAAGGCATCATGGCAGAAATTTTCCAAAGTTTGAAGTTGTCTAACTGTTTTTTGCCACTGTCGTGTAAGAAGCTTAATGTTGGGTACATCGTGATGAAAGTTATGTTGTTTATGACGCCACCATTTCCAAAACTGCATCAGTTCTGCAAGTGTACTTATGTTCAACATGTAATCATTGCCTAACTTGTATATCATTCGAAGTCTGCAGCTTGTCCCATTCTACAGACTTTTGTTCTGTGACTACTTCATCATGTCAAGATCAAAATGAAAAGATGTGGTCTCCTCCAGATTGCTGCATCCCAAGACTACTTCAGCATCCATGTAAACCAAAGCTTTTGAGACAATTTTGTTCACTTTGTTTGTCACATAATATCAAACTATGGATTTGTCTTTTACCTCCATCAACCTTTTCTTCCTGTTTGTAGCATACTTGTCCAGGGCACAAAGACTGAATATCAAAAGTTGTAAATTCAAAGGTCTCATCCAGTCAGCCACAATAGTGGTCAGACAAAGGGTCTCAGCTGAAGAACAGAAATGAGGTTGTTACTAGGAAAATGAAAGTTACATCCTTTTAAAGTCAGATGTATCCGTTAAAAGGTATGTTAAGGCTTCACAAAATGAATAGTTAATATTAGATGAACATGTTCTTGACTCATCAAAAGATGATTATGATGAATTTATTGAGGAAAATAAAAAGAGGGATATCTACCCACAAGTACATGTGGGTCCAAGTCCAAGTTCTGCCTAAGAGCTTAGTGTGAGACTAGGATGCTTTCTGAATGTATCCTGGAGAAGATGTTTACCTTCTGGAAAAGATGTTGCCTAAATTGCTTTTGTAGCAGCTGGGAGCAATATTTTGACTGTAAGCTGAGGGATATTATTAATAAAAAGGTGGAGAGAAAAACAGTGATTACATCAAACCAGATACTGAAATAGTCTGAATGGGAATCTGGCAGTGGTCAAGTTCAAGTATTTTCTGCTACTCCACACCAGCTCAAATTTAGATTCTTTCTGCCTGACAAAGACTTTGCTATTTCAATATTTGATATTTATTGTAGCACAATTGGGTACTGTGTGGACAGGTCAAAGGGTATCAGACTACTGAAAACAGCAATTTTCTGTGAGTTATGCATATTACCTCCTTCTTAGTAACAAACTTCCAGGCACTAGTGAAATTATATTTACAGATTTCATTACTCAAAAAAGTATAGACAGTGTCCTGAGAGTTTGTCTTCTTCAGTGAAAGCCACCCACCAAATAGGGCACCAAATCATTCTGTTATTCCATGCTACCACATTAAAGTCTTCCAAAATGCATTTCAAAACAGCAACCTCTGAGATTACAGACAAATTAATCTTGCAGATTTAAGTTTTACATTTAATAAGCTTATTGGAACACAGTGTCAAAGCACTTTGGCAATATGACAATTTTCATGTTTCATAGTACAAGTTCCATGCAGAAAGTGAAAATGAGGAGGATTAAACTGCAGTAAATTAAGGCCACGATAAACTCAGGATTAATGTGTCTTAGTATGCCATCATTGATTTTATACCTCTAGTGATTTCATCCTACTATAACTAAGGGTCTCCATACAGCCAAGGATCTAATTTTGCAACCCTCACTTGCCTTGAGTCATATTTACTATCACTATTTTCGTCGTCCTATTTGTAAGGAAGAATAACTCAGTGACAAAGCTTGCTGCTTGCCTTTCAAAACTACATTCACTAGGTTTATCTTGGCAGGTCAAAGGAAAGACTTAAACTATCATTTCTAGGTTATTCATTCTTTTACAGTGTTAAAAAATCCAAATAAAAAAAAAAAAAAAAAGATAAAATCAAATCTGTTTGATTTCTAAATCTGAATTCTTTAGAAAAGTTTCCTAAAAGAAACACACCTGTTTCTTTCTTTCGGCAAGAGCTGTGCATGTCAACAGTATGGGTACTCAAACTGGGAAATATTAGTCTTATTTATTCTTTTAACTCCATTTTTCCAGCAGGTGTGCAAATCCTTTTTTCTCCCATTTGAAGCTGTCACTTGCTCATAATGAATTAATCTAGCAGCTAAGGACACCTCTACAGGTCAAGAAGTGCAAGATAAACATTACAATTATATTTCATCATGTGATGACACTCAATACCACAGGGAAAAAAAAATATTTTTGGGGCCAGAATTCATGAAACAAACAAGCAAACGAAACCCAGCAGTTTGAAGCTTTCTGGCACTTTTATTTAGCATGATCCCCATTTTTGAACCTAAAAGACAAAATGCTTTTATTTGTATTATAGTATATTTAAAAACTTGCAGGACACACAATCCTCTGTGTTTCCACCTTGTAACAGTTTCATGGCACATCTGCATTTACAGACAATTAAACAGTGTAAAAATAGATGGCAGAATACACCTATGTATGTATCCACAGGCATGCAAGCACACACCCCAACTTAAATAATATACGTGGAAAATACCATCTAATATTCAAACTATTGCATGGGATCTTGTTTGTATGCTCATTGTCAGCTGATGGGAGGTGCAGAGCCAGCACGTATTACACTGCCTACCCTCTCCTGAAGGCAGAGAAGAGGCAGAGTCTGCCCTGAGATACTTGGAACCTCTGGAATCTTCATCTGGTTGTGGCTCACTAAGATAAAAATGTGATAATCATTCAGAGCCACAAAATAATTTGTTCTTTTCAATATCCTTTGAGCTCTCATGTCTTTCCTTTGTGTCCAAACCACATTCACCAGGTTTCGCTTCCCTTCTGAGTGAGAGTTCTGCGAGATCTAGATGTCGATCTTGAAGAGCAGCTCTCCCTGGATAACCCCTCCAGCTTCCCTGGCTGTCACCTGCACACCACTGGCCCCAGGTGCCCTGCTTCAGGAACTGCCACATCTTCACCTTGGTTTTGACCAGAACATTTCAGTGGCACATCCACACCATGTGCTCCGCTGGCTACTTTTGTGTCACATAGAAATTGAGTAAACTGTGCCCTTGTGTCAAGAGAAAAAAAACAACCAACTAAACAAACAAAAAAACTGCAGTTAGTGCTTCTTGCCCCCTTTTTTTTTTCCTCTTTACTATTTCCAGAAAAAGGTCAAGACTGAAAAGTTCCAATCAACCCCTGACATTAGCCTTGCTGCAGCAGGATCTGTCCCATTGGCAACACAAGGATAGTCTCTTGTACTGTCACAGGCCAGCCCTACCTTCACTCTCCAGAAGGAGAACAACAGCCTGAAGATGTCAGTCCAGTGGAAAAGAAGGAAAGAAAAGAAAGGACAGGAAAAAAAAGGAAAGAAAAAAAAGGAAAGAAAAGAAAAGAAAGAGCAAAAAAAAAAAAAGAAAAAAAGGAAAGAAAAGAAAAGAAAGAGCAAAAAAAAAGGAAAGAAAAAAGGAAATAAAAGAAAGGAAAGAAAAAAAAGGAAAGAAAAAAAGGAAAGAAAAAGAAAAAAGGCGAGAAAAGTGAAAAAGAAAGAAAGAAAGAAAGAAAGAGAAAGAAAGAAAGAAAACTGAAGTAATATCAAAAATCTGTTTTCCAGTGAGAACAAATCTAAGAAAAATTTTTTGTCGGTGTTCTTTCTATTTGGGATTTTTCATTTGATTTACTAGGAATCATAGGATCCATTCAAAGGTAACAAAGTATTTCTATGTTGCCTGATGAAAAATAGTCCAAATGCAACATATCTATACAGGTCAGAATGCTTTTTCTTTCTTTATTCTTTCTTTCTTTTTTGTCTTACAAATGCTCGTGGGGATGAGAGTGCTCAAACGGACCCCAGGGATCTGTTGTTTGGCATTCACAAAGCATGAAGGGGACAAAAGCAACTGCTAAATCTATCAGCCCTTTGTTTTATACTCTTATGGTGGAGGGAAACATATTGACAAGAAGAGGTGCCTTTATGAAGCATGTCTGTGGTTAAAACAGCCCACACACAGTGAAGAAACCCTTGGCACGGCCTAGCTACTCCTGGCAATCCCATATGGGATAGGAGAAGGAGGGGAGGGACATTTTTTTGGTTTTATCTCTTTATGGATTTGAATGTGTGCATCTGTCTGCTTTGCAGTGGGCCTTGTTAGTAAACTCATTGCCCTCTTCCCCAGTTTTGACTGATTTTGATCCCTGTTCTTCATTCCCATGGATGAGAACTTCTATGGATGATTGTTGCCTTGTTATACCGTTCCCATTTTCTCCTGTAGTGCTGAGGGGGCACACTTTGAATTTTTCACTTCAGTTGCCAGCACTTCTCCTTGCCACTTCTGTTTCCCAAAACTACTCACAGTACCAGCCTAGCAGGACCAAATAGGTAAAGCATCCTGACAGCCATCCTCCTGCAAATCTGGCATGAATACAGCTGGAGGATGAGGGGGGGGGGGGGGGGGGGGAAAGAGTGATGATGATGTTTTTCTTCCCTCCTCCTAAAATAATTCCTAAAAATCTTAATTTTTTGACAAATTTGTGTGTTTCTTGTGAGAAGATACAGCCTTAAGAAAGAAAATGCAGGAAAACAAATGCTGGCGCTGATGCTGGGGGGCGATTGCTGACAGATAATGAGTTTGGAGTTTAACAGCCTTTGATATTTTTAAAGCTCTCTTAGATGGTTCTGTACTCTCAGCTGACAGCAGTGCAAGTGGTAGAAATTGAGAAGCTAAAAAGAAGCTAACTTTTCTTTCAGCCTGGGTCTAGCTACAGTGCCTAGAGACATATATTATGAGAATGATTTTTATCCAGTATCGCTTTTACCGTTTTACTGATTTTGTACATCATGAAAAGCTCTAGACTTTTGAATCCTTTTTTTTCTAAAAATTTATAGAAAATTTTTCCTTGAAGGAAACTTAGAGATTCTCTTTAATTTGCTGTGGCTTCTTTTCTCTGCCTGTCTTTCGTCTTTTGTCACAGTCTTGACAAAAAGCTTTTCTCTTTCTTCACTTTAACAAGTATGACACCTGTGTTTTAGCTACAGGCATGCAGTTCCCCTTGTCTTTTAGACACTGAATGTTGGTATTCAACCTCTTTAACCCCACCAAAATACTGCTTTTTCTAGCATGCAAATCCCCTTCCTCTGAAGCCCAACCTACTGTGTGAAGTGGGAAGTTCCATAAATCCTTTCTGCATGGGTTTTAAATTGGAAGTAAAACAAACCCTCGTATGAAACAAAGCCAAAACAATTCTTTTGTTTCCCACTGTTGTCATCTCTTTACTAGAAACAACTGTGGATAATGTCAAAGAGTGAATATTCTTGTAGTGGAATATCATGCAGCAACATGCACGGATTAATTTTATGCTCTGTGCAATGGTAAGGCAGTGCTCCTTTCCCTTGAATTCCCTTTCATTCCAGAGCTTACTAGCATTTACTGACAATCCAAGCCTAAAAGTGTAATTATAGCAAGGCTGAGTTGAACATGAATCATTTATCACAACAAGTGCATTTATTTCTGCTACATTTTTACTTCCCTCCTTTTGCTTTGGCCTCTTCTGCTACACTGTGAAACCAATGGGTTTCGAGTGTATCAGTCCTCCTAGGCCTCATATTTCAGGATACTGGGTAGATTTGCTTCACAAGTTTCATTCTAGTATTATTCAAATAAAGGGAAATAAATTCTGGTGCCTTCCCAAGCCCTGCATTACCTGAAAAAGTGCTATTTGATAACTACTCTTTTCATCTTCCCACAGTGAGTTTCTTTTCTTTTTCCTTTCTTTTTTTTTTTTTTTTTTTTTTTTTTTTTTTTTTTTTTTAATCATACTTGCTAAGAAGTACACAGAAACTATTTTCTAAGAGATGTCCCAAAGTGCTCTGACTCTCTGGAAGAAGAATCTCTGTGTGGTACATCAGGCAGTGTGATTGCAGCCCATGTTACAGTGGCCATTGGAAGGAAGGATTTCACTGAGTGTTTAATGTCTGGACTGACTCATCTGACAGCACTGAGGAAAGCACAGGGGGACACGCTTGGTGTGCCCTTACTTGCAAAGGGAGAAGGAAGTCACAGGTGGATTGGTTTTCTGCACCCACCAGCTCATGTGTAGCCTTCAGGGAGGAGGTAGGGATTTCTACCCTCACTAGAGGCTCTGTCTCTACACCTCTAGCCCAAAGACAGCTCTTCCCTGAAGCACCTCATAGTAGTAGTGGTATTAATAATAATAAAAAAACTGGTGAGAGTACCATGGTTGCCAATCAACAGATGTTCTTATATCTTATCCCTTATCTGCCACTTTGCAGAGGTGGTTGGTAAAGGTAAAGACTAGTAATTTGTAAATACCTTTAGATAGTGTGTTTTAACATGACCAGCACCATATCCTGACTGTGTACAAAATAATACATTATGTGTAATACTATCCAGATAAGGTTATACTGTAAATATATCTACAATGAATGTCAAATTACTCTTCAAGCTCTATGTACGAGGAAAAAACCTCATCTCTTCTTGAGACCTTTTTTAACTTAAGGGTATGAAAAATCTGTTAATTGTTTATACATAAACCCCTGCATTCTTTTCTTCAAAAGAAAATACTACTGCAAGAAAGAAGGGAATGCATTACCTGTATGTGATATCCAAAACCATGTGGTAAAACTGGGAACTGAGGATCTTACAAGTAGGGGACTGGTCAAATTCTTAATGCCGTCCATTTGATCTCATATAAATAAGATAAGCACAAGTTTATGGTTAGCTGTGTAAGGCTGACCCACTTGATTATATATACATTATAGATATATATTTATATATGCTGTATAGATATACACGTATTATATACAACATTCATACAGTAAAGGCAAAGTTTGATAAAGTCGTATTAACTGGGAATTTGGATGTAATGTTGTGCTCCATTTGGAAGAAGATGTCTATGTTATTCAGGAGCACAGAAATTTGTTATGCAGGATGAAGAAAGAAGGTGTTTCACCAAAACGAGCTGGAAAGAATGACATGATGAGGGTTTGAAACATTTTGAAGAGACAACTAAAATTACATGCAATATATGTGTATGTACTTCTGCTGAGTTGTATTCCTAGTTAAAGCATTGCATTAAACAGAGAATTATAACAATAATAAAAATGTTTTTGTATGTGGTATCTTTGTGTATTTTATCTTTTTACTGAGTGAAATACACTATGAAATGTGAAATGGGAATAAATGGAGAAAAATAATTGCCCTAAAGTAGCCACTGGCTATGAGACTGTAGTAATGAGAAAAAAATTCTAACCTTCTTTTCCCAGAATTTCTTGGCAAGTGTGAAGTTTGAGGGAAGTCTAGACTACTATTTTACTAGTCCTTATCTTGTCCACATCTCTCTTCCTCCTTCAGAAGATCTCGCCATTAATCTCACTGTCCCTTGAGCAGTCTGGCAAGGGTCTCCAATAAGACATTCCTCCATATATTTCTGTCATTCAAGTATTGAAAGGGAATAGATAAGATTCTTCTGTAGCCATCCTGTTATATCAAAACAAAAGAAACTTTTAGACATGGAGGGAGATGGCACCAGTAACAACCAAATGTATTTTGAGGTCCCTTTGCCTTAAGAATGCAGACTTAGCTGTATGACGCACCCATAAAGCTTCTGGGAGCAGAGGTAAAAAAAAATTTGCATGTCTTCAGCTTCTCAGGGTCTCAGGACACTGTTTCACCTCCACTTTAGAAGCAGCCAGGGCTCAGATGCATCAGAAGAAGCCTGTGGTAGTGACTGGGGACCATCTCTGCTCAGGTAAATCTAGGTTTTGGAGCACAGTCAGTCTAGCAGTTTGACAAGTGATTGAAGAGTAGGTCTCGTGGGGCATAGTGGGTGCATCAGCTCTGTCAGGATCAAGATGCTTTAACCCAGCTGCCCCAGAATGAAAGAAGCAATTTTAATAAGGTGGTCTATACTGGTTTCTTCTTTCTGAATTTTCTCTTTGTTAATATTTGAGGATTTTCACTGTTTACACATTTTCAGGACTTTACACCTGTCTTTTTTCTCTCTGCCTAAGATTTTCCATCTCTGCCATTTGTTCTGTTGTTTCTGCAGTCCAAACTCACCTTCAGCCATTTCTCCACCCTCCTGCTCACCAAATTTCTTTTTCATCTGCCTTTTTCTCAAAGTAACCAGATAAATTGGTGTGTTTGAATAGATATCTTTGCTTGCCCTTGCATTCTGCAGAGCTTAGGCTAAACTGATAGCCTGTAATGTGGGAAAGTACCCTTTTGCAGGTAGACCCTGACGCTTGTCAAGATCATAATAAAGACACAAATAGGTACCTGAACTCTGTTTTCTCAAGGCAAAGACTACTTGTTCTGATTAATCTCTTCCCTTCAAAGAACAGGTTACCTCTCTCAGACCCTGCTCTGCCAACCATCTCATCACAGATCATAAGCATAACTCAGGTTGTCATATAAGACTACAGTCCAAATCATTCTCTCTCTCATACACACTAAACCACCCTATAATCACCAACATGTGGCTTCAAGGGAGCCTTGAGATGCCAATGGTGAGCCTTAACAGATGTAAGATGTTTCTGCAAATACAGGGGTTAACTTCCAAATGGGTGGAGCTGACAATCACTGTTTGAAATACAGCATGGCAGGCCAAGACTCAATTCCCTGTCCTGTGTGTTTTGGAAAGCAGGGTCCAAAAAACCCACTTTTTTCAGCATACACATTTCTTATTTGTACATGTATTTAATTTCATTTAACATTATGGAAATGTCCAACTAAAGCTACCTATAAATTCAGAGCACTGAAGCCAAACTTCCGTTGTCTCCCCAGAGAAGGTTTAGACACATTTCAGTGACCACCCATATTTTGAAAATTTTGTTTGGAGAGTTGATTGTACATAATGGAAAAGAGACATGGACATGCCTAATTACCTGCTTAAGCCACTCACTCAGACACCCAATTTCACCACTGGGCTGGGAGCAAAGCTACCTTTTTCTTTAAAAGAGTCACACTTAAGCATAATAAAAGTTGTTACCCCAATGTCCAACTACAACCAGTAATATTGGCGGTTAATATAACATCTAATAATGTACATCATCTCCCATCTGGAGAGACATCTCTAGACAATGTTCACCAGGCCAGAATTGTCTTTACTAAGTGCTTCTCTCAGAGGTCTTTTATCGGCAGAAAAAATTATGTCAAATGTAACTACCTACTTCACCCTGAGTTCTGGAAACACCTTGGAAAATCAATACAGAAAAATGCTACTATTTAGTAAATCCATTAACACTGTTTTTGGACTTTTGCCAACCATTGTATGCACCGTCTAGACATGGGAACCTACTTGGCAGCACTAGGAAATTAACTTTGACGCCTTCTTCTCAACAGAGCTTGCCAACTTCATTTCTACCAACACACAGAATCAGGGGAAATGATAAAACCAGCAAGAATTATATTGAAGAAATGGAGAGACAAAAATACTCCATTTCTTTCTGTCCTCAGTTCTTGCCTCCCTCTCCTTCCTTATCTTGCTCCTTGCTCCCTCTCGCTGTCCTTTTCTTCCTCATCTGTCTGTCAAGTCTCAGCCAGCTCTCCAGGTTTCACTCTCTCCTTAACAGTTTGCTAAAGGTGCTAAATAAATCACTATGGAATCTAAACCTTCGGCTTAAAAATGTGAAGCAATGTAGCAGAGAAGGAGGGAAGAAGTAATGCCACAAAAAACCTCTGAATTAATTAGTTTGCAGGCCAAAGGCTTCCCCTGACTCCCATCATAATCACTACTATGATTTTGCCTGCAGTTGAAAAACACTTAAAAACAGGGCTGAGCAGAGGTGATTGGATCCATATGGCACAGGAGCAATATTCCTAAATGGAAGCATTACTGACGGCAGCTGCATCAAATCATGTTCTGGAAGTTTAGACACAATGGATCTGTGGCTTTGAAAAATTCATCCTGCTAAAACGCAGCCTAAATAAAAGAATAGCGAGCAAGGTCAAAGCAGTTAAATCCCTCCAGCACAGAAGATATACCTCAGTTCCCCTTACAGATGGGAAGACCAAGAAGTGCCAATAGCTCAAAGGAGCAAGAACGTTCAAAGTTCTTGATCCCAAAGAATCTCAGTCTTTGGGACAAATTAAGACACTCCTAGTTTTTCTGACCAGGCTGTCATTTTGGGTAACAAGAGCTAAGCTACTGAACATGATTGCTTGTCTTTCAACGGGAAAGTTAAGTTTCAACATTCCTGACAGTAGCCAAGAGGTAAAGATGAGAGTAGAATACAGTGTATACAGGCTTAGTTATTAAAATAGTGGATGTTCTACAGAAAATATAGATTATTTATTTCAAATATGGACATAACATTCCTGATTTGTTTATGCTGTCTTCCTAAAATGAAAAGTAAAGAAGCCAAAAGTTTCTAAGTCCTTTAATAATATTTTTTCCATTACATGGAAGGTAATTTCCATGTATAGGAAAAAAACCCATAATTTTATACAAGGGAGGGTGAATGTCTTCTGTTTGGTGGCTTTTACATCAAATTGAGAAGACATGAGTTAGATGATTAGAAAATAATGTATTTGGTTGGGAACTTTCTAGTGAAACTTTTTTCCACTATAAAATATCTGGACTTGAAATGTTCTAGGTAAATAAATCAAATTTATCTTAGGAGATAATTTTAGGAAGTATATTTTTCTAGTTCAGATATCCTTCCTTCAGAAAGCTTAAATTAAAAACATAAATTAAAACAAACAAACAAACAAACAAACACAAACAAACCAAAACCCACCAAATAAACAATTGGAAAAGGCTTTTTAAAAAATATATATTAGCTTATCCAACCTTATTTGGGTGGAAGGAAGTATCAAATTCTTCAGAGATTAACTATACACCAAGATTTTGGAGGGGAACAGGAAAAATTTGCTCTTGCTCAACAGCCCTTTACCAGTTTCACTTGTGCAGTGGACACAAGGGCCCTGATCTTCCATCACTGGGCATATAACTCTGCCTGTACACAACAATCTGGGAACTATCTACCAGTGAAAACACCTCTTAGGCACATCCTTGCAACAGATCTGTCTCCATGCTAATCCAAAGTCCTGTCCAAACCTTGTTTTCCTGCATTGCTGGCTTGTCTGAGGGGATGTTTTAGGTTGCCAAGTACAGCGTTGTGGTGGGCTACACATGCTTGTGTCATACTCCAGAGCAGACAATCATCATGACCATGCTTTTATGTACACTTACAGTGGGGCTGCCCTAATACTTTGGACCCTGCAAGGAGGAATAAAAGTGAAGAATATATACCTCAAAAAATACATGCTAAAATATGTGTTAATCCCTCAGCAGACACAGTTCAGAGTGAAAGGGTTGAAAAGTAGTCAGTGGTGTTTGCAAAGAATTGTGAAGCCACAGCAAGAAATGAAGATGAGGCATGTCATGCTTCAGCTGTCAAAAGCAGGACACCCTCCTAGGGGCATTGTAGAAACATCATTTTTATTAGAAAAGGAACCTTATTTAAATGGATTGAAGGCCTCTTTGGATGCAGTTTTTCCTGCCCATACTGATGATAGAGAGAACTAGTGGTACAGGCTCAGCAGACCCTTTTTATTGAACAGCTACAGTTAGATGAGATGCTTCCTAGCCCATGTATTCACAGCCCCGGGGCTTCAGACTTTGTTAGTTTTTATATGCAACTGTAACAATAATTATAATAACTGGTATTATGCTGGAGAAAAAATTACTTCTTAGTGATTAATTAGTTCCTTGTGCTTGCAATCAGAGTCACAGTCTCAGGTGTACTCCTGATATGGGTTGTGCAAGGGATGAGACAAGAAGTAGAGAGGGGAGGAAGGAAGAGAAATTCATTATGCAAAGCTGCAAACTGTACAGAGGAAGAAAATAAAGCTGATTGTTTCTTGTACCTTTTTTCTGTATCCAGTAGTGGTTTTTTTTGTTCTTGGAGAACATTTGGTTCTCAGCAGCTGCTGCAGATGCCCTGATGTCCAGTTTTGAATGTGCTTGAATACAACAGAGCTACCTTTGATAAGTTTCCTGAGGGCACAGAAGAACAGTCTCCTTTCCTTGGTCTAGTTGCAGTGGTCATGGCTGGCATAAAGCTGCCCTCGTCTTCCTCTACAAAGGATCTTCATGTGAAGGGAACAAAAAAATACTGCAAAGACTCTGGCACTAGCTGAAAAGAGCAGAGCAGTCCTTCTCTGTTAACAATGTCTGACATTCCCATCATGTTAGCTTCTCTCTATCACTCCCTATTAGCATGAATCTTACCGAAGGTTCTGGGAAAGTCACTTCACAACAACATTACTCCACATGAATACTAACCTGAAATGAGAGGAGTCTTACTAAGGAAACTGTGAATCTGATTGCAAGGGCCTAATGTGACAATCACCCAAAGGGCAAGGAAGGGACATGCATTTTTTCCATTTCCATCTTCCCCTCCCTCTCTAATTTTGCATTTTGTGCAGAAGGGACAAAGGATAAAAAAAAATAGAAGATTTGGATTCAATTCCATACAAGTCACTGCTCTTCCTGTTATGCTGGACACTTTCATTGTGACTGTGATGGATAAGCAATAAATATACTGAACAAAAAAATAAATCCACCCTTGGCTGTTAATTTGCCAGCAGAAGCTTTGAGACTCTGGTTTAAAGTAATTTCCGTTGCACAGCCTATCTCCTGCTGTATTGTCTCTTGCCTGTTGTTCAAAGCAACCTCCTCCAAGGGGCTTTTTCTCTATTAGGTTATGGGTCTAATCATGAAATAATTCCTAAGAGGCCCAGACAGTGCTGATTATCTTCTAATGAGATAAAGTACCCCTCATCTCTAGGTCACTGCCTTGAAACCGCCTCTAGTTTCTCAGTGGCTAAAAGTGATCATAATCTGTTGATGACAAATTATGTTAATGGTGGTGGCTACCGCTGCCCCAAAGCAAACCACTTAGGGGAAGAACCTAGATGAAAATGTAGAACTTAGGGAGGGAGGGTTATGAGTTCTGTCTTTAATTTCTGCTGATTTTGATCAGGTCAGTAACTAATGGGAAACAATTTTAAAACTAATCTTCAACTTAGAGCAAATACAAGCCCAGTAACCATTTGTGAATACATCTCACCCATTTTCAGTATTTTTCAGCAAATTATACTAGGGTGAAACTGAGGGGGGAAGGGGACTTGTAGTATCATACCTGTGGTGACATAAGCACCAGAAAAACAATTTAAAAACAGAAGTGAAAAATTCAGTAAAATAAAAATTTCATTTAACACAGTTCCATCATTTATTCATTGAACATTGTATGTATTTCTGAATGATGTTATGACAAATCAGTGGAAGTCGCACCATGTAACATACAATATTGAAAAAGGTTTTCAAGATTTCTCATTTCAAAGGGAGTTGTAGAAACAAGTTTTTGTGCCAATACTTAAAAAACAAAATAATAATTTCTTATTTTACATTAATTGAAAAACTATATTTCAGTGTCTCTAATATCACTTTATGTCTTCTTCATGTACATACACACAGACATACATACAACAGAAAATATTTTTCAGTCTTGTTGGAAAATGCTGAAGACCAGGATGTTGACATACTAGACATTACAAAAACAGGCATAGAAGCTGAAGTATAGATAACTACTGTCTCCTCAGTACAAACATTTATTTCAAGTTTAATTTAAAATTTGTATTCAACATAATTGTACAGTGAATATGGTTTGAGCAGACAAAAAAAAAGAAATCTGCTTTTTTAAACCTCAGAAAGACACTGAAAAGCAGTACTTTTTCCCCCATCTGGAGCATAGATGTTTGTTGTCTTAAGTTTCTCAACATCACCATACAGCCTATCCTTCATGCCTGGTGGAAAGATGTCTCTCCAGACACCTGGGAGTGATGGACCCCCATAAAAGTTTGGGCCAGCTGAGCAAGGGTGAGAAGTCCCCTTGTAGGCAAGCCTGAGTGCCAAATTCCCTGTACCTCTGTTTCAGGAGCACAGCTCTGCCTATTGATCAGCACAATGCAGCTGTCCACCCACAGGGTTATTAATGGGTAATAAACAGCCCAAGCACCCACAAACAGCATTTTTCTTAGCACCAGCCTGGAATCAATTAAATAACCAGAAGGGCTCCAAGAAATGCCATCAATTGTAAAAGTTATTACACTCTCAGGATGTTTCGCTGAAAACTCCCACACAAAGCACTTAGATCTTAGATGTCAGATGCTGCTGTGTCTTAATCAGGAATTTTCAGCAGGTTTGGTGCCCCTCGTGGGTACTGTCTGCTGCAGAGTGGCAATGCTGTACAGAGCCATCAACTCCCCAGGTCCCTCTGTGTTTAGCAACCTGGACTGGCTACTGTGTGGTCTTCAAGAGCAAGAGAGAAAATTAGAACAGCTTGAAAGAAGCATACAGAACAAAGCAAAAAAAAAAAAAAAAAAAATTACCTACAGCTGTTTTCCAGGAAGTAGTAAATTCTGTTTGCTGGTCAAAAATCCAAAACCAGAGCAAATTCACCGATTTTAAAGATAGTGCAAAAAGAAGCTGAACATATAACATTTATATTCAGGAAAAACCAAGACAAGTTTTCTTTTCCCGATTGTGTTTCTTAGCAGTATACAAGTTATTTTAAGTAGTCTCAGCTATGTTTTGTAGTGTAAAGCAGCTTCCATCCTGACTTTATGACATTTCTCATATTGAGATTGTAATGGACAAAGAAGAAACAAAAGGTGATTGACTTCTTGCCACTAGACCACAACAAGGGGAAAAAGTAAATGAAACATCTTCAGCAGAAGTCAGCAGTACCAAATAGGTGTCATTTCCCCTGTGCCCACACTTCTGACATAAGAAACAAATAACCCAGAAGTTTCAGTAAGAGTTATAATACATGAAGACAATGAAACACGCTTGAAACATCCAAGCTTTTTGTCATAAGAACTTAAACGGTAGCTGAGCAAGGACCTTGAGTTTGCTAGTATTTGGCACAGGCCTCCTGTGCAGTAACTCGAGCACAGGTGACAGACTAAGTAGAGAACTGGTAACACATCCCTAGTGCCTAAATACTTGCAGCTGCATTGCTAGAGCTGCCTTTGCCTGCTGACTGCTGACCAGAGAGGCTCTCAGTTTGTCCCCAGGATGTGCCGGGATTCAAGAAACTCATAAGTAAGTATTCCTCTGTCTGTCTGTCTGTCTGTCTGTCTGTCCTGGTTTTGACTGGGACAGAGTTAATTCTGTTCTTAATAGCTGGTACAGTTCTGTGTTTTGGATTTAGTACTAGAATAAGGTTGTTAATACGCTGATGTTTTAGTTGTTGCTGAGTAGTGCTTACTCAAAATCAAGGACTTTTTAGAAAGCAGGTGCACAAGAAGCCAGGGGAGAACATATCCAGGGCAGGTGACCCAAACTAACCAAAGGGATATTCCATACCATAGAAATTGTGCTCAGTATATGGGGGGAATTCAGCTGGGGTGGTCAATCACTGCTCAGGGACAGGCTGGGCATCATGTGGTGAACACTTGCACTGCACATCTTAGGATTTATTTTTCTCTCTCTCCTTTTCATTACTAATATTATTATTGTCATTAGTATTACTGATATTATACTTTACTTTGTTTCAATTATTAAGATGTCCTTATCTCATCTGGTGAGTTTTCATTTTTTCTCTTTTTTCCTGGTTCTTCTCCTCATGACAGGGACATGACAGAGAGGGATGTGAACTAGGATTTCTAGAGGTAGGGAAACATTCCAGGGCCACTAAGGTATTGCTTCAAGTCTGAGAAACAGGCAGCAAGCTGGGACAAATTTGCACCTAGGAATACAAAGTAGAAGAAAGTGTTGAGTTTTAGGAAGCCCTCTTTTATTCCTCACTGCCCCCAGTTAATAAAAAAAGCAGCTTCATACCAGAAAGTCAGCTTTCAGGTCTTCCTCTGCAAGGCACCAGCTCCTTTTAAAGGGAGGTTTTCAGTGCCCTGTCATGGAAGGGAAGAGTACCAAAAGGTCTGGCGTTGAGTCCCCAGCTCCTCAGGTGACTCAGAGTTTATAAATGAAGTAGATGAATGCACTGAAGCTCGGCATCCGGGGACATCCCATAAGGTTCATTCCCATCCATGACATATATTGGGAGTAATTCAAACACAACAGATTAATTATGGCAATAGCCTAGAAAAAAATTTGCACTTTCTTCTGTGCTCTGAGAAGGCAGTATATTCCTCATTCCTTACAGATGTTTCTGCAGCTGAAGATGATTGTTGCCTGCTGTTTAATCAGAGGGAAATGCATTGCAGTGATAAATCATCCCCATGGAGGAGTTTCACAGGCAGTACTTCCAGCTGGGGACCCCAGGCTGTCACCCAGGATGCTCTGCCACCTGTCCAATGATTCAGGCTCTTCGAATCATGATCCAAAGGGGTTTCTTCTCTCCAGCACTGGAAGAGGGGTGCCTCATATGCAGCTCTGTAACCCAATTTGACAGTTGACCAAAAACACAAAGTAGGCTAATTAGAATTACACACAGAAATAGGCCTGGGAGCTGAGATGATGAATCAACTCGGGTTTTATTGCTCAGCACTATTTTTTTTAATTAAAATTGAGCTCTTGATTTCACTCAACTCTCCCTAGCTTTACCATCCTTTTTCTTCCCTCCCCTTCCATCTCTCAGCTTTCACCTTCAGGAAAGACCTAGCCTTAGCCTTGTGCTTAGGGCCACAGGCTACTGAACTTGTGGAGTTGCCAGTGGTGATGGTCTCACTGCACAAGAGGTTGCATTTGAACATGAACTCGTTTCCTTGTAGGCAGGAATCTTGCTTGAAACTAAATTTCAGGGCTGATGAGAATGCTATTCACCTTTAGGACTCTCTCAAATGGGATGCCAAGAAAAATGAAGGAGGATTCTGAAAGCTTTTTCTCTTCTGAAGTAACAACATGCAAATTTTTGAAAATAATGAGATGAGGCTATTACTAGAGTCATCCACCTGAGACACTTTTTAGATGACACTATTTATTTTAGGAATAAATTGATTCAGACAGACACTCAGATAATCCAAAGCATGTACTGAACCTTCTTTGGAACTTAATCCATTTGCAATCTTCTCATTTTACACTAAATGAAAGAAAGTTCAAAGAACTATACTTTTATAATATTCACCACACAGTAAGAAAGCGTGAGGGATGTAATTCCAGAATGTCATCTCTGTGCTTTTAGGTACCTCACTTCTAAATATCCCTGGGAGCTTTCCTCATCTATGGCACACTCAGTAGAAAACAAAGAGGATATTTTGAAAACAAATCATCACATATTTATGATTAAAATTTTTCTCATAACCTTTCTCTTTCATCTGTGTGGAAAGTTCCATGACCTGTCCCATAAAATAAAAATATTAAAATTCTCAATAGAAAAAGAGTGAAATTGGCAGAAGAACCTATTCCCTGTGCTGAAGTCATCACTAACACTGGTGAAATTCAGCTGTAGTCTTCTCTTTTAGCCAGCTATAACCCTATTCAGCAGTAAGGTGGTCTGATACTAATTTACCTTCATCAGCTATTTATCTGCCTTTATCATGGTAATTGGCTACTCTTTATTAAAAATTACTAGTGATCACCCATAGAAACAAAGATCTACAAATTTTTTTTTTCTATCATCTCTGGAAAATTAAGACTGCTACTTAACAAATCTGCAAGGAAAAAAAATGACATTAAGCCACGGGATTGCATGCCCTTCAATACAGGACAAGATACCAGAGAGAAATTTCAGATTCTTTTCCCAGAATCCTAACTTGTGAGCTCAGATAAAGTATAGACTCTTTTAGTGCTGGGATTAAAAAAATACGCATTTGAGTCAAGCAAAGCATATGTCTAATGTTTCTCAAAAATGACACTTGAAAAAAATAGAAAGTCAAAGTTTTAGAATGAGTAATTAAAATATTTTCATGAAAATGTCAAAAACAAAGAAATATTTTTAAAAAATCACTTACATTGTATTTAAGAAAAGGAGTAGAAAAACAATCATTGTTTCATTTAACTAGATTTTAACAGAATACCTGGTGAGAAATCATTTTGTTTAAATAAATATATTTTATTATTATACTTAACTTTCTATTAACTTATGAAACAGAAATTAATTGCAAAACTTTAACTTCAATATGATCGCCCTGTCTGATCTTCTGCATAAGGGAGAGCATGGGTTACCATCAAGTGATTCCTACAGTAAGTTCAGAAATTCCACTTGAATTAAAAATTGTTTTACAGAAAACTTTCTGCTAAATCTAGAGGCAGTTTTAAAATAATCCTGGTTTAATGACAGCAGTTGTTGGCAGGTATAATCCATTTATCTTAAAGATGCTTCAGTGATTGATTATTTTTATCTTAAATATTTACCATTGATTTCTGTCCTGAATTTCAGCTTCAAACCACGAGAACCTTTTGCAGGTTTTTTATTTTCAGGTTAAAACGCTCTCTCCCAGTAAATCCGTTCCTCTCATAGGCACTTATCTACTTTGAACAGGCACCATTTACCTTTAAAGATAAACAAAAAAGCCTTTTTGTCATAAAAAAGATTTTGCAGGACTCTAGTATGTCTTGTAGCTCTTTTCTAGACTTTTCGGTTTGTCAATATGCTTTTAAAAATATGAAATAGAGCTGATTGTGAATACTCTTTTATTTGAAACACATTTTCCCAATATAAAACAAAGCTTACCATGGAAACATATTGTTTTACAGAAGATTGCTGAACTGTCTACAAATTAGTCCAACAATGAAAATATTTTCCAGGGACATGGCTGACACATGTTCAAGTCATCTAATTTCAAAGCAGGGATCTCGAATCTTTAACTCTCATAATCCAAGGGATTGACCTACTCACTAAACCAGCAATGCTCTACATTGATTGTCTCCAGTTGGAGTTATTGCAGTTTTTGTCACTGAATGTCAGTGGACCTAAATGGAGAAAATAGTAGTTCATCGTGTGTTTCACAAGACCTCCTGGGTTCAAAATTCCGATCCAAATCCAGCAAAGTAGACACCCACAAACCTTAAGCCATGACCTGGTAGGAAGAACACCACCCTGGGGGTCCTTCTGAGGACGAACGTGCCCAGGCCCTGCTGCAGCACTCCCACAGGATGGGAGCTCTGCCATGGCAGGGAAAGGAGATGGCTGTGGCTGGGGACCATCAAGGAGGCTCAAATGCATCAGGGGCCAGGATGTACCCAGGCTCCAAGGGACCCAGTGGGACACTCAACCCAACCCCTTGAATTTAAGTCCACAATGCCCCAGGGGAGTGGTACCACTGCTTGCCACAGGCTAACTTGACTTCCTTTGTGTTCTCTAGCTTTCGCACAACAAATATCAAACAATTTTGTTTTGCAGGACTAAAAACAATGACTATGCCTTGAAATATCCTGCAAAACAATATTCCTGCTCTTAGATAATCTTGGTTTAAATATGAAAGCTGTCTATAGTCTCACTTCATATGGTAGCAACTGTCGCTCTGCTTATGATTGATCTTTATTTTCACAGCCAAGGACTGCTTAGACTCTTATGTTGCTACTACACCATTCTTAGAGCTCATGTTGCAATGATTATTCACTCTGATCCTTCAGTCCTTTATCTCAATCATGAAATGCAGCCTTCATCTTGTATAAATAAGGCCTACAATTTCATTCTTAGATGAACAACCTTTTATTTAGCTTTCTTAAAAAAAAACGGTGATAGTTGTTTGGCTGAGACCCCTATGCTGTCATCAACATGTAACTTTGGAAAGTTTCCATCCATTTCATCCTTACAGTTGGAGACAAGATTTCCACAGCTGATGTGGCTGAGGAAACTGAGCAAACGGAAAAGGTTGAGGACAAAATGATGAAAACAGGAAACCCAGTGAGATTTGCCCTTACGTACAGAAAGGTAACTCCAAAAAATGAAGTGAAAAGATTTCTAGTCCTTAATCACCTACCAGCTGCATATCACATTGAGGGAAACCAGGTCTCTGGGAAATGTGGAGAATCTCACATCTTGTAGAATCCTCTCTTGCTCTGCAGACTGACACTAACAACATTCATCCCTCCTGTAGCTTCAGTCACCCATGGAGGCAATCAGTTTTGAAAGCCAGTCATAGCCTTCTTACTCTCTCTGTGACAAGAAATAAAAAGCAGTCCAAGCAGAAGAATTTATATGACTGGGGGAGGGGTCTGTCTGTGTTTTCCCAAAATACAGATATAATTACTGGGCCTCAGGCAAATAAAAAAAAGAGACAGAGAAAGAATATGTGCCTGTAGGCACACAGCTTCACAGCTTAACTAGGTCCCACAAAATTCTTCCAGGTAAAAGTACTTTTCAGCTGTTGCATGACCAAAACCCCATGGGAGCCAAGTTCTTATTTCTCTCAAGCACAGGGTAGCATTTAATTTTTGGTTAGGGTTTTTTTTTCATGACTATTCAACTTGTGCTGGTTCTTAGAGTAATTGTTCTAGTCTCCTAATACAGAGCAACTTTCCCAGAAGATTGCTAAGAACTAGTGAAATAACTATCTCTATTTGAGGTAACATGGAGTGTTTTCTATTTGGCCTGTATTTTATGAAATTATTCACAATTTCCTCTATATAAAGTGCAGCTTTTCAAAGATATGCAGGAGCACTCTTGTAGAACTACACTTTATACATAAAAGTTTGCCTGTGGAGTTTGTCTTTTCAGTGTAGAAATGTATAGTAGAATATTTGTAATTCGTCTACTTGAATGGACTGCTCTCATTAGTGTCTGTTTTTCCTGTTTATCTCTGGATGGACAAGAGATTTATTCACACCATATTTTTTCCCAAGAGAGCTAACTCCATCTTCTCAAGAGAGTGATCCCTGAAGCATTTACTGTGCTGTTGATTCCTGAATTACCCCTCCATTTCAGAAGACAATAACTTTCAGTAGGGTTTTGCTGGTATGTTGTTGTTTTATTTTTTTTTTTTTTTTTAACTTGTAGACGCTCAAAAAGTTTTTCTTGGAAATATTACCTTTTGTCAACTAGAAACAAGCTTGCTTTCCTCCTCTGCTTCTCTTTCATCTCCCCTAAGACTTTAGGGCCAACACAGCACAGCCTAAAGGAACAGGGTGTATCCCTGCATGGAAAAGCGTGTTGTAAATTAACAAGACAATGTTTTCAATATGTACACATATTATGATTACAGGTTAATTCAGGATATCCCAACGTCTACTGGCAAAACAGTTACACCTCTCACTGAAATATGTTCCTGGTTAGTTATACAGTCCAAATTTTAAAGTTTTGATATTTGGGGAAATTATTTTAAGTTCCACGATTAAAATATTTTTATCCAAATCTGCCCAACACTCTCACCCTTTAAGTGAAATGAAAACCCAGTCTCTTGGTTTTTCAAGTTTCTAAATACAAGCCAATAAAATTGCCAGGGAAAACAGACAGCTTTTACGAAAGCAATATTTAAGGGAGAGAGTTAACATAACCGTAAAGTTATATTTCAACAGGAAGATTCTCATTAAATGTAATTGCATGTTTTAAAAGGTGTAATATGTTCTTGGTCTCAAAACCACTGCATGTGCAAAAACAAAACACAAAAACACAGAAAAACACAGAAAATACTGTACCTTCCCTGAGGTGGTGGTCGAAGGGAAGGACTTCAGTAAAATGCCTGTAAAAGACAGTCTGTGTCAAACAGGAGTAGCTCTCCATCACCCATTTCACAAGCCCAGATCTGTACCTCCAGGCTCAGCAGTGAGGGAGCAAGGGTTGCAGCTGCTGCTACGCAGGCACAACACAATTTCACACAAGGAAAACAATCAGCATCACAGCAGATTAGCATAAAACCCTTTTCTTTTCCAGAGTGGGGAATTTCTTCATTACCATAAGCTGTAACCTCATTAAAATATCACAAGGAAAATAATATTTCTGACATTCACAGTGCTTTTGGTTTTTTTAATTCAGTCATCCTCACCAGGAGCAGTTATCAAGAGTGTGGGAGGACAGCTCCTCTTAACCAGAAGCAGCCTTCAAGGGCAAATAGCTCTGATCCAGGCTCCTGAGGAAGGGGGAAGAGACAATCCCCAAATGAAGTAAATCTTCAAAGGCTACCATGTAGACTATTCTGGGCAAAAGGAAAGTGTGTGTACCACTCAAGTTTAATATCCCTTTTTTCTTGATTTTTGGCTCCTAAAACAGATATAAATATAGACAGATAGACAGTTTTTTTGTGGTTTTTTTTTTTTTTTGTTTTGTATTGGGGTTTTGGGGGGGGGGGTTTTGTTTGGTTGGTTGGGTGTTTTGGTTTTGTTTGTTTGTTTAGGGTTTTGTTGTTGTTGTTGTTGTTGTTTTACTGAAGTACTGAGGTACTGATTTTGGACTCCATTGGGCCGCAGTTTACAAACAAACCCCAAAACTGATATTGTTGATGCTGCAGAAAATAAACAATGTATGAGTTAGGCTTAATACAAAATATGGGTAAAATAGTGACAACCTGTGAAAGGTGAGGTGGAACGGTGGAAACAATCACACAGAGCTATTACCTTGCCAGTTTGCAGTTGTTATGATGTCTGTTCAACTGAAGTGAGTTGAACCAATGAACTCCTATTTGCTTCACATAGCTTGATCAAAGCTTTCACAGAAAACAGGTGATGGCTTATGGAGAAATGTGATGGTATTTTAGTAGGAATTCAAGTACAGGTCTCCCTCCATTTAAAGCAATGCTTGACTGCTGTTTCTGAGCATTATTTAAATTACTGGGCAGACTGAGTTAAGTCTGGGGTGGTATCCAGCCTCGAGGTAGTTCATTTTCTCCAGCGATGCTGACTTGATCAGTAGAATATGTGACTAGACTGATATCTAACAGAAATTACATTTTTATAAAATGCCTTGTTTTCATTCTGCATGGGATTAAAGGCCAGAACTCTGTGAGATACTCAGTAAAATCAGACAGATTGTGCTCAAAGATGTTCAGGTCCCCGCTGCTCTGGAATTTGCTTCATCCCAGGCACAAGCACCCCACAGCAAGCTATAATGTTAGTCTCCATGGGGTTATCCATTTGGCAATGCTGCACATTCCTTGAACATGCAACAAATAAGTTTTGAGAAAAAAAGAACATGAACCAAACAGGTTCTGTTTCTCTCGCATGTTGATATTAGCTGAGAATCAAGAGAGTTCAAGTAACCCACCCCAAGCAACTGTAAGAGATAAAAAGAATTTTTGTTTGAAAATGCAATACAATGACTAAATAAGTAAATAGTATCTCATACATATCCTGTCACACAGAGATATAAAGGGTATGCGGCCAACAATTACACTGGAAAGTGCATATGATATGAAGGATTATACAAAGCAAATGTAAAGGTTATTTCTAAAGAAGTTAACTTATTAAGCCAGAAGCCTTATCCAAATTACCTAAATTCATGAGCTAAAGTCACAGAAGTATTTTTAAGGTGTCAAAAGATGAGAATCTGTTCATGAGCACAAGATTAATAGAAGGAGAGCACCTTCTCCATAATGATTTTTCATTTATTTTTATTATTTTTATAAACTTATATGAATAAATAGCTTATTTAAGGTAGTGAAATATTACGTTATTGTTTAATCTGAACCTAAGTAAGTTATAAAATGTTTATCAGCTGCTTTGTGAACAGACCAACAGCTTCTAACCTGTGTCAGTAGTGTCCCAGTTATCTAACTTCCTAACAGAAGAAGTTAAACCGGCACAAGTGGCCTCTATTTTTTATCATTTATGAAAAACTACTATCACCATTTTATCTTGCTCCATCTGTAACGATTTCCACATACAATTTCCTTCACTGTCTTATAGAAGATCTTAACACTTGGATTCACCAAAAGACTTAGTATTAACAGACAGCTTTACTAATGCACAAGTGATGTACCATCTTGGCAAATTTGCAGTGTCCTGAAAGGAAGGAAAAAAAACAAAAAACCAGAAACAAAACCAAAACAACTCTGTTCTTGAAGGATTGTGTGAAAGAACATTTATTCCTACATATTTAAAAATCCTTAAAATAATGTTCTATTCTGCTCTACTGAGGCTTTGAATTTTTAAGTAAAAGAAAAACACAGAAAGAAATACCATAAACTTTTTTAAACTAGTTATTAACTTAATGAATGCTTCTAATCAGCAGCTATGACATTTCACTTGGAATTAGTTAGCACAAAGTATCCAAGGCCTGTCTCCAGTAGGATCCCTCAGGGATTTTATTGTCCTAAGTACACAATGAAAGGACAAAACCATGTGCCTCCAACTCATATAAAAACTGTTTCAGGGACAACCTGTGACTTTGCTCTTCATGCAGAGTGCATCACTGCATTAATTGTGAACAAAAAAATTATTCATATTCAAATTCCAAATAGCCCACAGGCTTTGGCTGCCTTCTCTTTGGTCCTTTGCATTGAGCAATCATGAAAATTTTAGAAGCTCAGTTTTGCATAAAAACTCAACTCCATACTGATTAATGAACTGACAGTGAATCACCCAGGTACATATGTTAAATCTCATAAAAGAACACTCCTTTACAACATCATGGATTAGATCACCAATTAATTCAGTGTAAGGGCAGAAAAGGCTTCAACTTTCAGTTTCTTATAGCATACAGAAAAAGGACTCATTTCCAAAAAAAGGAGTTGCTTACCTCTGTTTTATACTCAACTTGCACTTCAGTCTATATTAGGCAGATGTAATTACTGCCATGTATGAACAGGGTCCATTTTGTGTCCCTTTTGATCTGCTGTAAACAATTACTGCTTCAAGACAATGACATGAAGCCCAGAAAGACACATTTTACTGGCATGGGAGCATGAGACTACTAATCCTAGGCTTGTCGGTCGTGCCCTACACTGGGCACCACAAAAGACTGCCTGCTAACCCTCATTGATAGCTCAGCTCCACACAACTGTGGGGAGAAAATCAGAGGGGTAAAAATAAGAAACCTTGTGAGCTGAGACAAAGACAGTTCACAAGGTAAAGGAAAAGTTGCACACCTAAATAAAGCAAATTAAGGACTTCATTAGCTACTTCCCATCAGCTGGCAGGTGTTTAGCCATGTCCAGAGAAGCAGGGCTCCATCACACCTAAGCAGTTAGGGAAGACAATCATCATCACTCTGAATGTCCCCCCTTCCCACTTCTTCCCTCAAATTTTTATTACTGAACACAATATCATATGGCATGGAATATCCCCCCAGGGTCAGCTGGGGTCAGCTGTCTCTGCTGTGACCCCTCCCAGCTTCTTATGCCCCTCCAACCTCCTTGCTGGTCGGGTGGTTTGAGAAGTAGAAAAGGCCTTTGACGCCACTCCTGTGTTCTCGACACTGTTCTCATCACAAAACCCAAACAGCAACGCACAAGCTACTACGAAGAAATTTAATTATTTCTATATCTTTTCAAGCCTGCTAGCTTAATTGGAATGTAGAGTAATAGAAAATTGGATTCAATGGTTTAATTTTATGTTCTCGATCCCACACATGGTGTCTGATTCTCCCTTGCCTTGCATTTTCTCTCTACACCTGCAGAGGGTAATTCAGAAATTGAGATAATAAACATGAGCTATTTTCCCTTGGAAACACGTCTTAGGAAAGTGTTGTGAGCAGATGGCTTTCTGAAGCCATGCACCACCTTGGTGTGACTGCCCTCCACAAATCCTTTATCTCAGCCCTTTCCATTTTCATCTGCCCCAGTACAAGTCACAGACTGAAGGAAAAGGTAGACTGGGCTGCTTATGCTTCAACTTATTTACTATGTCAACTCTGCGGCTGATGCAGTTGATAATTCCTTTGCAGGTTTTAAACACGAAACGTGGAAATCACTACTACTACCTCTCTACCTTTCTTTTTTCCTTTACTGGTAATATGAGAGAGAAATCAAATGTTGTTCTTACTTGCAGTCAGTCACTGATTAAATGCAGTCACCTCTCTCTCTGCATGTCCACAGGCTTTTATTACATTTACAAGGTGTCACACAAAACAAATATTAGCCTTGGGCAACAGAGGAAAGCAAAATAAAGTTTAGCAAAATAAATGCACTTATACTCATGGGTCTCAAAGAGTTGCTCATAGCTTATTATAAGATTCAACAAAATCTAATGACACTTCAAGAGGATTTTAGAAAACAATCATCATGTTATTACTCTGTGAATAGTCTCAAAAGTATGGGGCTAACTGAGAAGGCACTTGAAAAGAAAATAAAATATCTCTTTTAAATTGAAAGTGCTACGTGTCACCAAGCTAGTAGGAGTTTTTTATTTCCACTAAATGCAGGAAGGATGTGAAACACATTTTTCCTGATAAACAACGCTGGTCCTCAAGCGAGATAATTACAGTTACACTTGTCTTGGGGATGGCATGTGCCACAGGGAAAAAGTAATACACCCAAAAGTCCCAACTCATTCCCACTTTTCTTCTATGCTCCTGGAGATCACCAATTACAGGAGCCTACCAGGAAAGGGCTTTCTAAGCTCTTCCTTCACTTTTCTTCTCTCCTTAGGGTTTTGCCAAGTCCATATAATGCTATCACCCCCTTTTTAATACTCCATCAATGTTAAAAAATTGCCCCTAATACTGACATGATAAATATAGGAATCTAACACTTGCCTAGTTGTTCTTCTCTATGTGGGTATTAAGTTTTAGAGGTGAGAAAGTAATAAGCTTTTGTATGTTTATGGATACAGTGAAACAGGAAAATCTTTGCTTCATCTCACATGCTTTTGGAGGTATGTGTGGGTGTGCCTATATATTTTGTGTAAGCCTACATGTGGACACAGGCTGATACCTGTGTGAGTGTTTGACCGTACATCCCTTTTTGCACCTTACATTTCCAGCAGGTTATCTGGTGGCATCTGATAGTTTATACATGTTTATTTGTTTTGCACTAAAACTTTCAGTCATACACAGTCCTTCAATGGCTCCCATGGCACCGTCTGGGTTGCTGCCTTTAGGAACGCTTCAAGGGAAAGAGAGAGCTTGTTTCCAGTGTCAATTTATCTGCAATAAAACTGCTTTCACTGTCTCACCAGAGAAATAAATCTGATACTTGTAGATAATGTACAGGTTATTCTGAAATAGGTCAGTGACATTTTGACAAATGAACTGTACTCATTCTTGCCTTGCCCTAGAGCTGCAGGGAACTTCAACTTCCTTGAGAAATGCGGGAAATAACAAGATGGAACTACTTAACTATTATCAGGTAAAACCATACAATGTGACCGAAATGAATCTTCACCTTCATGGTCTCCTTTCATCATCCCTGAATTATGACAATTCCTTGTCAATTTAGAAAAGACTTTTTTTTGTCAATGCAGAAAGTAGCGATCAGCAGGTACCACTCCATCAGGATAACAAAAAGGTGACATTTCAGAAGCATCTTTGACCTGTTACAATCTTTCTTCATGGCAGTACAGTTGTTTCAGGAGTAGATTACCAAAAACAGAAATAGATAGACTTTGTTTCAGATGTGACACATCCCTCTAACTCTGTCAAGTGCACATTCAGTGTAATGACATGCCATGATGTCTTGTAAAAGATCACAATTAGGGAGCATGGCAATTACTGCCCTAGTGTCAAAACTCATTAAGGGAATTTATGATATCAGAAATTTGAATTCATTGCAGAGATTAATTCAAACTAGAAGAGCCCTAATAAAAGCTAGACTGATACAGATGATGGATAGCTAGGTTTTACTCTTTCTTAGTTTCTTGGTTTCTCTTCTTCACTACCTTAGTTAAAATCTAGTTTAAATAATTGAAAAAGATGTTTGTTCAACAGAATCTTGAAAATATTCTGTTGAGTTTTTTGGTAATTCAAATTCTTCACCTTTTTGGGGGAAAGAAACAGTTATAGGTGGGTGAGAAAAACATCTATATATGTAGCCAGTAACTCACTGATGCAGCATTTCAGAGATGGAAATACTGACAGTGAATTTTTGCTTTTATTCACAACATTGAAAATTTAAAAAAACAAAAAACTCATAAATACTGCAATCAATTCTTGAAAAAGCAAATTTTCCAGTTCCCTGAGAAAGGCCATCTGGGGAGGCAAAAATAATGTCATGTGAATATGTCATGCTTTCTTCCCACTAAAAGAGACATTATATAAACCAGCATCATCATTGGTTTAGTCATAGCACTTTTCACTTTGAGATTTCAAAACATTGTCAGTATTTATTTTTCCACTGGACTCACCCTCAAGCTCTTTATGAATATGCGTAAATAAAATCCTGCCATATATATTCACCTTTAACAACAACAGTTTAATTGCTCCGGTCATAAGACATTATAAATTAACATTAAAAAAGAAGTTATGCTTTATTTGCAATCATCAATCCTCAAACAGAAACTACTACAAGCATTCATTAGTAGTAGCCCAAGTAAAACCTTGAGGTATAGGAAAGAACAGCCAGAGGTATAGAAAGCCAGAAACTTCTCTTCAATCTACATAAGCATTCATATATCAGCAGAATTATAGGGTTTGGTGTTGCCTGGTGCAGAGCCAAGAGCTGGACTCAATGGTACTTGTGGGTCCCTTCCAACTTGGACAATTCTATTATTCCATAAAAAGGTCTGTGTACTCCTTTGCTCACAGACAGGGTAGAAGAAAGGTGGTTAGAGGGTAATGACCCTTCTCTTCAAACTGTAGCATGAGATAGAGCAGGACCAATACTAAGGAGTTTTCACCATTTCAGCTTGATGCTGGTGTCAAGAAAACAATTGGAAGCTACTAAACACTGTACTTTCTTTCCTAGTCCTTGTGCTGATTGCAGCTCAGCTCTTTATCTGGAGAAGAGAGGAACCAGGTACTTTCCCAAAGCTGAAACAACAGAAAACAGTATTCTCTCATCCTTTAAATAACATGTGTGTGCTGCTGTTGTCTGTGCCTGTGATTTGCTCAGGTGGGAGCTGCCAAGGCTTTCAGCACTGTGAACATTGAGAGGCACATACCTACCAGACTGGTATAACCCTTGCCTACAGCTTTCTGCCTCTCCCACCCACTGTTCTAGATTGCAGCAAAACAGCTACATGAGGAAATGATGACAAGCATTTTCCCATGTTTTCCCCACAAATAGGTAATTAAAATTTAATTTTAGTGCGCAAATACTGAGAAAAAGAAAATTAGTTAAAACAAAGCCAGTAATCAATAAAAATCTTTTAACAAAAGTGACAGATTCTTCAGTAAACAGTGCCACACAGTTATACTCATAAATAATCCTGCAGTACCAGACAGGGTAGTCTGGCCAACAGCACAACACAGGTCATGTGATTTTCAGGAGTGAATTATTTCTGTTTAGACAAGTGTGTTCTCTGTGAAAGAATGATCATTTTTAATGTCACAGTTTTCAAGAACAGAGAATCCATCACAATTCAGTAGAAAATCTTCTGCCTAAATACATTAATGGTTTAAAATGTGCTCCACATTTTAAGAAATTATCTTTCAGGAATGACATTTGAAATGTTCAGGTTAGTAGATGGCTTGAAGTTCAGAAAAAAAAAAATCTTTCTGCAGGACAGAAGACTTTTTTAGAATATTTTTCATTATTTTTTTCGATGTTTGAAAAATGTAACTCTCAAACTCACACATCTGTCTCACCTTCAGTACGTTTGAGGTGTGTTATAGAAGCAAAAGGGATCTTTGCTTTTCCTTTAGTCTTTGCACTACTTAGAACTGATAACAACATATATATGCTGGCTAACACTCCCTTGAAGGAACCCAGAGTCATAGGAATGTTTACCTCACCAGACAGGTTTCCTGTAAAAGCTATTTCTTCTTAGAATAAGGCACCTACCCTTGTTTGATCCTGCATTTGATGTCAAGATAATATCTTGCTAAGGATGACACAAGCTCAGCATAATTTTCCTTCACCAGAAGCCCAAATGCAGTCAAAAGAGGGGATGTTTACAGAGGAGGCAAGATTCTATTTAATTGTAAATATCTATAAAATTAGTGTGAGATAATTTGGTTTATGACCTGTGAATAAAAAAGAGGTAAAGATTTTAATTCCTAGTGTGGCCCTTGATCCTGCTGTCTGACATAGACATACATTTTGCACTCCTGATGTATGTGATAAGTCAATGAAACACAACAGCAACCATATCCATCCATAAGGAACTATACATCTGTACATCTTACATTTACATACTCTGTAGCAAGTACACTAACTGTAGTGACAATACTTCTGTAGACAGAAAAATGTGAATCAACAACTACTACACTTTCTGTGTATTTCAGATAAAAGAAAAAAGAAGATATCTCTTTCTTTCAGATTTTACTTTCCAAACTATGGAATAATTCCACATTTTTTTCCATTGCAAGTTGTTTTTTCTTCCAGTTTATGGCTTATGTCTTCAAAAGTCCCTTATTGGGAAGTTTTGGCATGTCTCTTCACCAACTACAAAAAAAATCATGTTTTCTTCAATATGAAATGTGAAAACCAAAGTTTTTTGAAATATTTAAAAGTAAAAAAATAGCTCCTCTGTGGCAATACTAAGTAATTTTTCCAGGACACTTACACTAAATAGGCTTATCTTTCCCAAAGCCTTCCAATATTAAAAAAATTACCTATATGTTAATTCCAATCCCATGGTATTGACAACACATAATTTCAAATAGATAAAGAACTAACTGATTGTTGTTGAGCTCTAGTTCAGCAAAGGATCTTGTGAGAAAGTGAGAAAGTGTCTCTAACTCAAGTGAGTTTTTTGCCTGGGGAGACCAGGAATTTAATGCCATGTTGCACTAATAAATAATATTTATATTGATTTGGCCAAAGTCTACGTTGGTGCCTAAAAATTGTCGAAAGAATTTTCATAAATTCTCTGTTGAACTGGGTTTGACGAGCTTGCCAATTAGGTCTGATGCATTTGCTCTTTGGAAGAATAAGCATAAAATATTTGTTATCTTACAGATGAAAGTTACAGGTACCTTTGCTGCACTGATGCTCTAATCAGATTAAAGAGCATACAGTTATTATCTGATTAGTGCTGGAGAGTAAAGGAGGACTTAGAATATTCTTGTATGGCAGAGGGCTTTTCAAAATAGCCACACCTCTAGGAGGGAAAAGCCCAGGGACAAACCAAATTGCACAATCTGTTTTATCACTTCACTTGAATGACATCAAGTTATTTGTCTTAAAGCATGGCTGTAATAAAATGGAAACATTACCAAATATGGAACAGCAAAGCAATCTGTTGTAATACTACTTTGCAGTACATGTGCTTCTTCGGCATCTCAGTGAGTTTTTGTCTCAATTTATCCCATTCTTCTGTGCTAGAGCATCTCCATCTGTTAAAACGCAGTCTCTCTTGGTTTTGCCATCTAAACTGCCTCTGTCCCTCTTGCACTCATAAGAAGGGCTCCTTCATTAATACTAAGCTCACAGTATTACTGCTAGATTCATTCCTCCTTTTCTTTCTGTAACTATCATGCAGAGGCTAACATCAACCAGGTAAAACTCCAATGCACTTTTATATGTGTAATTTATGGGTGGTTACTCTCCCAGGCATGACCATTTCCCAACCCAGAGTTCTTAAATTTAACCTAAGCTTCAGTTAGTTAGACTTTCTTATTCTGGCACACATGTAAAGTGGATTCTGACATATTTACTGCATAGTAACTCCATCACTAAGCTGGCTCCTCTCAGAGCACACCTGTAAGAAGGAGTACCACAGCTGTAATTTATTGATGGTAGAAATGACTGAGTACACAGAGTTCCTCTATTTCCCTACTGTTGCCTTTGGAGATGGTAAAGATTGGTCTGGGATATTTTCTTAAACCTTTCAATCTGACCCTGCAAAGTCACATATAAGTGGGGATTATTTTCCTGTTCCGGCTGGATAAGACCCCACAGTCATCAGACCAGCACTTCAGAGATTTTAGGTCATCATGAAGAAGAACCTACAAAAAACTTCATCAAAGACTTAGTGTCTCCTTCTGACATAATGATTCCTCAGAGATCAAAGACCATACCAGGGTATGGTCTAGTGGTTTCAAAATGATGGGATTTCCAGTTTGGAAATTGCATGCATTTATTCTGCCCCTACAGTGGTTCAAGCCCTTCTGTATTTGCCAAGACTCTAATGTCAATGGTGGCTTCCATTAGCTATGGAAAGGTTGCTATCACTAATCCTACTAATAAAAACAACTTGCCAGGCCTCAGTTGCTCAGTGGACTTGCAAAATGCGTGCAGCTAGTGATTTCCTTCATTTGCTGTCAAAGTTAAGGTCAAAAATAATCTCAGGAGACCCCAGACTTGACCTTTTCAAAATTTTATACTTGTCAAATTTTAGTGCAGAAGATGAATTATCAATGCAAGCACTGTGAGAGAAACAGCTTGACGTGTTCAGTGCCTCAGACTGATTCAGATATATGGATGTTTGTATGTCAGCACAAATCAGAATCAGAAACAGGATGATCCATCAGTGGTGCTCACAACAGCTCGTCTACCTCCCATCCAAAATGGACCCATTACCATATTCCTGAATTCATTCTTCACTTTCCATGTGCAAGAGCAATGAGGCAAACAGTAAAGTAATGCCATTCATATTGCCTCCCACTCCTCTACAATTAGCTTTGCTCTTAAAAGACTGCTACAGGCTATGTTCACTGTGGGGAAGAATTGCGAATTGTGCAGGAAACCCGTTTCCCCTCAGGGAAGGAGTGGGCCATAATTTTATTCCCTAACATTATAAATTATGCTTTTTTTTTTTCTTTTTTTTTCCCTACTTTAATGGTTAGAAAATGCAGTAAAGATTTATAACATCACTGTTATTAAATATAACCTACCAAAATACATATTTCCACAATAAGGAGGGAGTATTCTCAGCGGGAGATTATTCTGCTGGTGAAGAGAAATTACTTAGGAAATAGCCATGCCTGGGTCAACTGACAGAAAGCAGTTAGAGCTTCTCTCCAGCATGTAGGAAACAGGCAATAGTATAATTGACTCATTGTACTTTTTGAAATAAACCAGTAAGATAATGAACAGAAAACATAACCACGATACCTTGTATCAAACTGGAGTCACAAATCCTGCAAAAGAAAATGATAGTAAAAAAATATTACAAGACTGAAGGCTGTAAGAAGACCCTGACATCAATAGCAGATTATATAGATCATATAGTTATAGAATATAACTATATAGAATTATATAGTTACCGTAGCATGTAAAAATATTTCACTTTATGATCTTACCCTCAGGTGTCACGTGTTCTTTTTACTCTGTGCATGTACATGCATGAGAGAAGCCACAGAGGCATTTTGTGAACAGGCTACACAAGTGATCCATGTGATACAAGTAACACAACTGCAGTAGAGATAGGATATAATTTCCAAAAAAACTTAGATTTTGGATCTAAAAAGAAGCTTGCCCATACTCATAGGGAATGGCTGTTGGGTGCTGAGAATCTTTTTACAGTTCACAGACAGTCTGTAATCCACAAGGCATATTTTAAGTGTATATTCAGAGAGCTAGAAAAATAGGGAGTGCACATCAAGGAGTTATGCCATCAGTTTTTATTGGCAAGACAGTGGCACCTGTGCTGGAAATTCAGGTGGTGATTACGTGCTTTAATCTGAAAAAGGTGGCTATCAAACCAGAATTCCTTTCCTTACTACAACCACTTTATGCCCGTGCTCAATTGGATATTAAAAGTAAGGTGAAAAAAATGAAGGGAACAAGCACAAGTAAGACTCAGTTTACTGCCACTGCAGTATCAGTGATTTTGTGGTTGGTGGCATTTAATTACATTGCTAGGGCTTTAAAGGTAATTTTTTTTCAACAATAATGAAATTAAATTGAAGTGTATAGTTCTACAGACTGATCTATGTTTCTTCTGTACTTTATATTTCCTGCAAAGTTTTCAGGTCACAATAAAAATGCATTTTCGTCACTAGTTGGAATAAGTGACATTAAATATTGTCTGGAACAGGAGACCAGTGATTTTCAATTAACATTAAATAGGAAACTGTTTAATATCAATTGTTATTAAATGGGAAAATTAGCATTAAATTAAAGCTAATAGCATAGACAAAGTTTTCCATTAAGCAAGCCAATATTAAGTGTATTCAATCTTTTACAGTATGCGCTATTCAGTTTCCTCAGCTGAAAGATGCTTCTTGATAAATGGGCATTTATCCCATTTGTGCTTCTTCAGCTACCAAATCTATCTCATCTCTATTATAAAAATTCACTGGATAAGACATTCTTGTAAGTTTTGCTGTGCATTAATTCTGTGGCTCCTGCCAACTAATCGTCCTGCTCTTTGAACTTTTTCTTTGAGCTTCATCTCACACATACCATTAACTATTTTTTGCTGTTCTACAGGATGAAATCATTGTGTTTGATGCTTTTCCAATCCAAATGAAGGCCAACTGCTGATATCAGTAAAACAGTACTGCATAGGGAAGAAACTTACGCAGAAGAATGCTTGATATTGTTAAAAAGTCTCATAACATACTCCTCACTTATAGGAGCTGGCAGCTTCTAGATGCAGGAATCATTTTTAAAAGTGAGAAGAGTTTGAATCAAAAAATGATCATGTCAGAATATTTGTTTACTGCAAAACCTTGCTATTGGCTGACTAATAAATAGATGTTGAGTTGCATGTTGGGAGGGTATGTGCCATGAGTTTTACTGAAACGGAAAACCTAGGAGGGATGTAAGTGTTGGACCATATCGGAAACCTATGTGTTCAGAAAGTGTTAATGAAAGAGTAGCAGATGACTCTCTACCTCTGTGATTTTGAAGTTCCTCTAAAAACTTGTTTGTTGTGTATATTAGGATACAGCTTGAAATGTAACTTATTAATAACCAAAGAAGACTTTAGTTTTTCTGTCACCGCATGGGCCTTAAGCCATAGAGTAAACATGACCTCTTGGATCTCTGAGTCCCATCTCCTGTTTCCACAGAGATCATGTTCCTGAACTCCCTCCACAACTTTATAAAACTAACTTAAAAGTTGGCATGATAGTCTCACAAAAGAGGCAGCTGTGTCTGGCTTCTTGAGTTCAGAATTGAAGCATCTTCCTAGGAGTGAACCAGAGACACGGGTAGCGTATTAACGAAATCACAGGATAAATATACTTCCATTTAAAAAGGAACTTTTTTCTTTTTCTTATCTAAAGATAGGGAGTTTAATTGCCTAAAATGTACTTTACAGTGAGTTTCTGAAAGCTTCAGCCTGAACGTTCACATGTAGATGAGCTGGTTTCGTTGCAATAAGAAGCAATTTTTGCAGTCTGCAAATATTTAGTTTTGCTGAATTGTCTTCAGAGAGAAAACCGAACAGCATTATACAGGAATTTTGTGCAAAACAGCTTGTCCTGTGTTTGTGAAGTGGCAGCATGTTAGAAAACCCGTGCGACAGTTTGATGGGTTTCCATGGAAACTGCTAGACTTGAATGCATGGGTGCACAAGCAAGCTTGCCAGGTGCCCGTTACTGGTTGGGAGGAAGGAAAAATTTCATTTCTATGACAGCTATAGATTAGCTGAGCAAGTCTCTTTCCAAAGTGATGTACTTGCAAAAATAGATAAGCAGCAACCAGACTAAAATTTGTTTGTGCTTTGTACAGCAAACTGTGTAATTTGATCTCCCCTTGAAAATGCCCAGATTGCAGTTTCTGCCCATTGACTGTTTCATCCAAGATGCTATGGTCTTCTGCTGCAAGGTAATTCTCTGGAAAAGAAACTCATAACACACAGAAGGTAGGATGAAGAAAGCAAAATTGAAATGGAAGAATTATTTCCTCAGAGAGAACCACACAAGCGTTTGGGACACCAGTGAGATATGCAACAGAATGAACCACAAATAGGGCTTATTTGATAACCCTTAGCATTCATTACTCTTTTCTGCTAGGTTATTTCTAAAAATCTGAACATAACTAGGCCTTCAGCTAGTGTAAATCACTATTACTTTGAAGAACTCAGTGTAATACTGGAAGAAGCTTCTTTAAACTGGAGATATAGCACAGTACTCTTCAACAGGAAGATACAGACTATGAACAAGGTACAGGCTGAACTGTACCTTGTGCCTCCTGTACACTTTCTTGCAGTAAGTCTACTGTCTTTCTCATTAATCGTTGAGTAGAACTGGCATTTGAATAAGCAATACCCAAATGTGACTGTCACAGCTAAGGAGAAAGAGAGTGGACAATTCAGGAGGAAATAGTGAGGCTTAGACCTCTGAAAAATTGTTTAGAAATGTAATTAGGGTAAATGTTCCTGATTGCAGACTGATTTTCCTTGTCATCTAACAGACAAGAAACCTTTCAGAAGCCACTTCAAAAAGTCTAGGGGTATGTGAACAAAATATCAGAGAAGCCAATTCACCAGTTTCAACTGATAAGAAATTTGGGTTAATATATTGGTATACTGAGAATACTCAGGGGGGAAGAAAATGGGCTGTACAGAAGACATGTAAGAGGAATTACAGAGACCCTGATTTACCTGGCCTAAGTCCAAAGAACACAGTGCAAGAGTAGAAATTCAGGTCTCTTGCTGTTTTGCCTAGATTCATGAGTTTCTTGCACAGCTGGAAGTGAAAACTTTGCCTGTACATGAGAACATTCTAATACTCAGAGTTTCTGAGAAAACCAACTTTTAAATAGATTGGCTTCATGTATTGTGCTCTGATAAACACCAAACAACTGGTGAATCTTATGTGTCCACATACGTTTAGGATGTAATTGCATCCCTGGAGCTTGCTTCTCTGAAGGAAGTGAACAGGTCATTTACAAGAGACAACAAAGAGAACACTGTAACTTACCCAGATCAAAGAAAGTAATTAGGCTTATTCCTACACAAGCCAGAACCACCTGGTAATTCACTGAGTTGTCCATCAAAGAGCCATTGAACAAAACCTAAGGACTTTCATGAATTTATCCTCTGAGCTCTGTGATTGCCCAGTAGGGCTACTTTTGCACAGCTGTTAGATGGTGAGCTCAGAGTTTGAACAACTTTAGCTATTAATTAAAAACTAACTTATAACTAGTCCAACAATTTGGAATATTTTTTTAATGGATTATCAGGCATATATGTAAAATGACTTTGTACCCTTCTCAACTTCAGTAAAGACTTCAGTCAAATTATTCATTACACTCAAATTCAGATATCTAAAGGACCTGTATGTATTAACCTGTGGTCCTGATGTCTGAACTCCCAGTGTAGTCACTGGAGATCTAGGGCTTGTTTATTTGTCCTCATGCTGCTGTTTAAGTTATCCTATGCTATCTTTCCCAACTTTCATTTGTGTGCTGAAAAGCACAGGATTCCCTTGTGTCTTCTGTCATATTTGCCAGTGCAAAGATGATACTTCAGGTACCTTAAAAGAATTTCTCTTTATTAGATATTTATAAAAAAGACAGCTAAATAAAACACTGATTCTTCTCTGATTAGCCCACACAACTCGCATGGAGATCTCTCTTACGTATTCCTAATGCAGGTGTCTACAATCCGGAGCTGGATATCATCCTCAGTTCCAGCCTCCCTTTCTAAACCATGGATGCTTTCTTACAAGTCTTTATCCTTTCCACACACCAAATGGTATCTCCAGCATCAAATATTCCTGTCAGTAACAAGTAATTGTTTAAAAAAATCTATATTTCACATAGTAGTCTCCTAATTTTATATGCATATACCTTAATTCAATGATACCCATTTAAAAAGACCAAGACATCCACAGATGAGCAGCAATAAAAAGACCAGCAGATCCACCAGATGAACAGCAATACTCAATGGAGGCCTAAACCCAAACTTTTTTTTTTTTTTTTTTTTTAATACTGATTTCTTTTCAAAACACATACTGGGTCTCTCGTAAAGAAGTGGGTTACTGCATCCACTTTAAGTGTTGCTCTAAACTTTTCTGAAGGCTCCAGTTATGAGTCCTTCAGAGGAGTAGCTACTGAGCCATATACTACTCCTGTTGCAGATGGGCCACTTGTGTTACAGCAGTAGGCGAGGCATAAATGAGTGTTATCACCATACAGAGGGCAGCTGGCAGAGGTACAAAGCAACCTCTGAGCCCCAAACATTATCCAAAGGGCTGGAAACAGGACAACGTAACAGCTTCAGAAAAGGCACAAGTGTTTTATACCCAAGCACATTATAACATGTGGTACTTTTCCATTCTTTTGTTTGACTAAATCACAGCTTCAGGATAAAATGATTTGACAAAAAGAACCTTGTACAAATGTATTTAGTATAATGGCTGAATGAGCTGACTCTAGGAGAATCTTGCATGTTCGAGTAATATTTTCTTTCTGGCTTCTCTTGACACTAATTCTGTCTCTGGCTTCCTATAATACATAAATGATGTGGAAATTTAAGCATCAAGCAAAAAGTCACAGTACTTGAACGCTGTTATTCTTACTTTCCTGGATGAAATAATTTGTATTACAGTAACACAAACTCAGTTACACTAAGCAAATGTCAATGTTTCAAGCTAAAGACACAATATTGGACAACAGGATGTTGGCTGAAGGATTTGCAGGAGATTTTGCAGTTAATACAGCATATAAGTTTCTATATTTCTGAAGCCAAAGTTCAAATCAGGAAGCCTTAAAATGTTATACTTTGGAAAGGAGGCAAAAAAAAAAAAATCTGTCAGCAGCACCCTGTAATTTGCCTTCATATTACATGCATGTAATGTTTGTTATAGTTCTCATCTCTCTACTGATAAGAAGCCTTTACCAAGAGGCTTCACTAACAGAAGATTCACTAACTTACCTGTTCTTAGCTGCAAATGATATCTTGCAATCCCTTCAAAACTATTAGAGAGTATTGGGCACATAATGAGGTTCAAATACAGCACAGGCTTTTTCTACATTAGATATAGCCATTATCTCCATAGAATAAGAGTATCAGAAAAGTACACAAAAACAAAAATTATGAAAACAAGTAGAGAAACACAAAGCAATTCTGGAAAAGTACATTGAACAGGGTAGTGCAGGTCTGAGCTTTTAGAGATTTAAACTCTCACAACATACACTCTTACAGATATGCATATTATCCAAATACTGCAGTCAAATGAGAATGTCTCAGTATATAATGCCATTTCCCCAAACTTTGTACACGGTTACTTGAAAAAGAGCCTTAGAAAAGGTTTTCACAGGCTGGAACACACTTGGAATTTAGGCTCTACAGTTTTCACTCACACAAGATACTGTGAAAAAATAATTCTGGCAGTTTGACAGCAAATTAGTGAGTCCTATAAATAATTAATCGACTAGAGTGATAACATTTTTGTCTTTGGTGTAACACGACAAGAATCTGATGAAGCACTGCAGCATGTCATGGACTTCTTGCAAGAGCTATTTTACCTTAAAAAATGCTCCTCAGCTGTTCTGGGTGGATTTTGCAAGGGACAGCAAACACTCTTGATGAAATAGTTATCGCTTCTGCAGATGTTGAGGGATTTTCCTTCTGGGAAGGATTGCACTCATAAGGTGGGAGCAGCTTGTGTTTTCATGGAAGTTTCACTTGGAATACAGATAGGATATTTTGAGAACCAGTAACCTGAATAAGGGACACAGATGTGCACAGTGTAAAATGTACATTCTGTTTGTCTGACCTAATTCTTCATAGTTAGCCACAGCTGAGGTACCTCAGGAATAGAACAACCAACAGGAGCCAGCTAAGGACGTGCAAATCCTTTGATTCATTAAAGAATTATGCTCATACTTTCGGAGTTTAACCAAACAACAAATAAATGCAAAGGCTTAAAACAATGTCCATACTTATATGTTGGCATATAAGTACTATAAGCCTCCTGGAACTGGGGCATAAGCCAGCAAGAAAAGTTGTCCTCATCTGGGACTCATGTACTCTGGTGCAGCTTTATAACACATGCATCACGATTTGGGAAAATAGATTTCCCATCATATGTGAAGACACAGTTCACTTCTCAGTAACACTTCATAACTATAGGCTGTTCAATTAAAGTCTGACTGCAACAGGATTCTTTTAGATTGGCTGACTGCATCCTTCAAATTCATACAGGCATTGGAGTCCTGGCTGGAAGGGTTCTTTAGATGCCTCTGGTCACGTCTCCCACACAAAGCAGGGCTGTTGCCAACACTAGATCAGATCAGCTGTTGCTTTGCCTAGCTGAGTCCTGAGAACTTCCAAGGACAAAGAGTCTCTGACCTCTCTGGGTAACCTGTTTCAGTGCTGCACCACCCTCACAGTGAAGAAGTTTTTCCTGACGTCTAACCTGAACTTACCAAGCTGCAACAGGTGACTTTTGCCCCTTTTTGTACCACCTGCTACTGTTGAGAAGAGTTTGTCTCAGGCACCTCTGCAGCTCCTGGCCAGGTAGCTGTATGCTGTGGTTAGTCAGACTAATAGTTGCTTCACCAGGCTAGATGTGTCCTTCTGTGTCCTTCAAGGTCCTCCAAGTGCCTATGATGATGATCCTATGATCCTATTAGTCTTCTACTCGATCCTCTCCTCTCCCTTTCCTTCTTGGGCTGCAAAGTCCACAAACATGAAACTATTTAACCATTGCCAAATTATCACGTCCCCTTGGTCTGCTGGCAATGCTGTCCCTGACACTGCCCAGTGTGCAGTTCGCTTTGATTGCAACGAGAGTTCACTGCTAACTCACAGCTTGCCACCTGCTCTAACTCAGCACTCATGCCTGCTGTTATTCCTCCCCAAGTGCAGAGCTTTGCCTTACCCTTTCTGCACTTCATGAAGTTCCTTTTGGCCCAGTATTCAATTTTCTTTGGCTTGTAACTTTGCTGTTCAGCATGTTAAGCATTCCCCCAGTTTAGCATCATCTGACGATTTGCGAAGAGTATGTTCTGTCCCCAAAGTTGAGTAATTAATGTTAATACAAGCTATAGGAATTAGTACTGATTAGATGTTATTCTATGGTGCTCCCAAAGCTCATATGAGAAAAATGAAACATCCCAGTCAGGATTTCTAGTTGTCAAGAAACAACCAAGTATGGAATGCCAGAGTCCGCAAAGCAGAAACATCTGCTTAGTAGTTCTTGCTTCTTGCAGCATAGTGTACTCAAGATGAGTGCAAAATGAAGAGAGAAAAAGACATGCTCAGAAAGAATTAATGACAGCAGAACAGATAAATTAGCTTATAAATTGTGGATGAAAACCAGCAGGGTGGACAGTGTTTGCTATTTTTATTTCTGCCATTTTTATTTTGTCCCTAGTCATTGTATTCTAGCTGGGGTCTTCACTGTGAAGATGCACTTCACTCCCCAATGCACAACATACATTTAGGGGCCTCAGAAGTAGATACTGAAAACAAAACTTTACAGTCTCCACTATTTTATCCATTGATTTCTCCATACATGTAAGGAATCAATTTTTCTATACCAGGAAAATATTTCCAAAGGTGAGTTATAGCTGATTAAATCCTCCTGGAGACAGTATAGTTTTCTAGGAGCCAGGCTCAGTTTGCACTCACATGAAAAAGAAAGCAAACCACCTCTTGTGCTGTGCACTGACTAATGTTTTTTTACAGCAACTTTCCTGATTCACTTTTCTTTTTTTCTCCATAAGAGGTATCAAGTGGTCTATTTTCACTTAGCACAAAGGACTGTACTAGGATAGAATATATCTCCATTTGGCTTGGCCCTACCTTTCACATATATTTTCTGAGGACAAGAAAACTTCAGCATGCAGTATCACATCATATCTTTGTTGCAGTTTGGTCATGGAAAGGGAAAGGAATATTTGAAATGCACAAGAGGGTAGTTTCTTCTGATAAAATTGAGAACTTAATATGTCTCCAGAAATAAACTCATATGTTTCTGCCTACTGAAAAAGGGAAGAAAAATTTATAAAAGAGGTCCTTCAAGCCTGAGAACTTGGTGAATGACCAGGGGAAGTCCAAAAGGTACACCTGCACGGCTTTACCAACAAGAGGCTCCCATGCCTCCCTTAACAACTCCTATGAATTGAAAAGCAGTTTTCTTCACACTACATGTTAGCCTGTATATCTACAGGACCTCTGAGGAAGGACTGTCTTCCTCTGGTGACATGACACTGGATGTTTCCCTGCGCCCATCAACATCTGCTCAGCATCTGCATGCTCAAAGCAGTGGCATAGCCAGCCCTCCTTGCACTAATAAACACTTAATCCACAGAAGTGGAATAGCTACAGCCTTCATACTGTTTCTCTATTCAAATAATCTGATGCATGCAGAAAAACGATTCAGTCTTTGCTCTTATTCAAGCTGATTTAGGCTCGCATGTAACACTAGTGTTATAGATCATCCAGCAGTAATTTGCACAGAAAAAATAATTTTTTTTTTTTTCACTTAGAATTGGGTTTAACTGCTTACTGGAGACAAACCTTAAACACAATTTTGTGAAACGTCTCCACTCAAACAATGCTAAAAGGCTCAGTGAACACCTGAAGAGAGAAGCAGCATGAAGTGATCAAAGCTGCTTTTTGTTTGAAGCTTAATGCTGAGAGGGATAACAGTAATTTAGCCTCTTTTGGTAAAATTTGACCTTCAATACAAAGCCTTTATACTTGACCCTTACACATTCTCCATCAGAAACAGAACTGCAAAAAACATTTTACCACAAAGGGTAAACCCAGCACGATGGTGTTTTGCCTTGAAATGCTGAGTCAAGGAGAACCTGAGAAACTTTCCTTTGGCATCAAGAATGCACTACCATTTGCTTTCTCCACATATGGTATCTTCACTCAGTTTTCCTCCTCTCATCCCTTGACATGGTACTAAACTGTTCAGTCCCTCCTTGTAGTGAAGAACTTTGGCTCAGGTGTGAATTGCACACGTGAGGGAGAACTCACTACCAAAAGCAGCTGTAGCAAAGGACTGGCTAAATTTTTTTTACCCTAGGCTCAGCTGGAAGAGCAAGGCACCTTGTGGTCTCTGACTGAAGTGCATGGGGAAGTCACCTACCTCCTTTAGGCTTGTCCCTCTCGAGCTTCTGTCATAGCAGACTTCCTCTGTTTGATTTGGCTTTTATCATCAATTTGTACAAATTATTCTTGAGCTAAGCCTATATAATACATTAACTCACAGGTTCATTTCCTTGCAGTTGTGTGCTCAGCAGAGGTTGGTGTATAAAAGCTGCCATCAGCTATTGTCAAATCAGAAATGAGAAATGTTATTAGTGAGAACTGTGGTTCTTTTTTCCACTAGTAATGAATCAATGCTCTATTGCTTGTTTATTGAGTTAGAGAATATTGACAAAGTGATGTCATTATACCCAAGGAATATTCCTTCAATTTTTTTTTCTTTTTATAATGACACTTCACTCACTGTTATTGTGTAACTGTACTTCCTCTGGATTAAGATAACCTGCACTGTGGGGCTCCTCACAGTTTAAGAACTAAAGTGGTGAGAGGGTCTCAGCTGACTACAATGGCCAGGTTGAAGAGAGCACGGAGACAGGAATTGCCTAGAGCTATTTGCTTTAGTGTGCTCTTCCTTGATATTCCTCTGTTCATGGTACTGGATGCTTCCCAAAGGCCTCCTCAAAGAATCAGTTGCTTTCCCTGCTTCTTCAATTGCTCCCAACAGGCTTCCCTGCTCTCACCAGGCATCAGCTCCCTCCTTGAAGAGCAGCAGTCCTGTCAACCAGGCTCAGCTCCCTCTATATCCACTCAGTGCTTGCCCGGGTGGGCACTGGAAGCAGGGAGACATTTTGCTGCAGCTGAGCATGAGGAAGCACTCACGACAATCATTCCTGGATATGGCTTACATTTCTCCAGACTTGTGAGCTTAACACAGGAAGATATGATCATGGTCTTGAATAAAGATTAATGAGGAGAGTACGAAATGCAGGGCTAACACTGAAGAACGTACTATAAACATAACATATTCAATCCCTTGAAAGACAGTCAGTGTCTAGACTAGAAGAGAGATTGACTTTCTCTCACCTAATTGCAGCTCTCTACAGCATGAATGTCTAGAGATGAGGTAGGCACACCAGGTTCTGTAGCCAACAAAGAAAATAGAGGCACTTCCTGGAGAAGAAGTCCTCTGAACCTTTTCAGTACCTCTTTTTTGGATGAAGTACAATGTACTCAAAGCCTCCCACTGCTCCTCAGAGTCTGCAAAGGGGGCCCAGGGTAATGCTGCTGCAGATCACTATATGACAAGCTGTTCTTTCAGCTCAGAGCTCTGTTATTCAAAGATAAATGGTCCAAAAGGAAAGAGAGGAAAGGTTTTCTGAAGAGCTTGAAACTGTGTCCTTTCTGGCATATTCAGCTAGCAGAAGCTGGATGGCTTCCAGAAGAAATGTCCCTCTGAGGAGCTATTGGAAGTCCAGCTTCTTTCACAATTTCTGCCTGCCACCAGCAGCTCCAGAAGCTCTGAGCTCCTGGCCAAATAACACCATTGCTCAAGACTTGGGAACAAGCATATGAATGTAGAAGAAAGGAAAGGTAGTAGTAGTATTCATCTGGGAAGTGTTCATCTCAGAAGAAATTGTAGCTGATGAAGTGCCGTAACAAATTCCCCTGGCTGCTCATCCAGTGACAGGAAGGCTTGGTACATGTTTGCCAGAAAACTGTAAAGGACCTCTGGAGCAAGATGGCTCCTGAGTTCCTGCTCCTAAGTGATTTCCTGCCCCTGAGTGAATCTGCTATAACTTAGGAGAAAGAAGAGTTCCTACAGCAGCTTTTGTTTAAGAAATAGCTTGACAACTACTTAGAAGAAACTTTGCTCCTATCTGCCATCTAGAAAGGTAATGACTGAGAAAAAAAAAAAAAAAAAAAGAGATATTTTTACAGCTGTAAACTCAATTGCTGATCCAGATGGTGGCAGAAGAAATTCTCAATATAATCACTGTGTATTTGCATCCCTGTGTTCTGATGATTAAATTCTACTTATTACTTGCTTCCTTTGGCAAAATAAAAGTTGTCACACTCAAAGAGGCAAATAAGCTGAAACTTGGCTTTTACAAAAGCAGATTGCTTTCTGCAAGTCTCACTTTTCATCATGTCTCTTGCTCCCTACCCTGCTTCATTTACCCATAAAATACTATCCTTCATCCTAAATATGCCAACAGTTTAATTGCACCTTGCAGGGACCTGGAGACCTGCACAAGAATGTAATGAATAGGAATGTTGCTCCAAATGTCTTCAATTTAGAATTGTCTAAATTATACGAAAAGGTAAAGTAAGAAGAAGGCACCATCCTGATCCAGTGCTGTCATGATGCAGCGAATGTCTGAAGGATACCAGTGGTGTAAAGACGTCCAGTTCTGCTCACGAAAGCTGACCTACAAAACTTTCCAGCTTCCTGGGGTTTGCATCTTGCAAGGCAAAAAAGAGAAGCTCCATTCACTTCACTAATTCTCCAATTTAGTTTTTAGACCCAATACAATATTTTTATCTTAGGAATAGAGCAGTCTCTTTTACCACCTGTTTACCAAGCAGATCCAGGCAGACGATGAAGAGGAGCAGGCCAACTGGAGCCCTGGTATTAATAGCTGTGAAGAAAAGATTATCATATCTAATATAGTTATGGACAGATGGCCTGCTTGTAGCACAACAATCCTTCAATCCAGTTTCAGTCAGTAAAATAAGTTCTCTGCCTCAAAATAAAACACACCAAATAATGACTCAGGACCCTCTGCTTCCTTTCCAGGGGCAAGTCTCATTACAGAAATAAGTTTTCACTTTTTCTGTCTATTTAAATCATCAGCATTTTTTACGTTGAAATATACAACTTATCATCATATTTTTCTACTCCTACAACCATTGCTTTCCTGTTGAATGTGATTCTATCTGCTCCATTTTAGCTGCCTGACCTCCCTCAGTTGCAAGGTGTCCGTGAGAGCCCCTGCAGAATGCAGCAGTTTGCAGCAAATCCCTTACAGGAACAATTCTCCTGCTCCCTCCCACCACCATTCCCTCAGTGTCTGGGAAATCTCAGCAGTTTGGACTTGTCAGGCTGCACTAGAGCTTTGCATAGATCAGTTTGAAAGATGCCAGACAAGGCAAAAAAAAAAGAAATTTTTTCCAGGTCTTCTCTTTTTTTGACAAGTTGATGGCTTTATATGGGAAAAATGAGAACACAATGAATTTTTTTAAAAAATTAGGAAGTAATGATTAGAGAGAATGAATTGGTGAGGGGGTAATCACATAGTAGCTGAGAAGCAGTGAATCACTGCTGGCATGTGTCATGACAGCATCTTTGGACTGTGCTAAAATGTCTTGCATTAAAAAGCCCTCTGTAACCCCCAACTTGCTTGGTGATGGCTGGGCACACTGGCCATTCTGAGACAGGGCTGACAGCAGCTTGAATGTTTTTGAACTGCTTTTAGATCTCATTGGCTTCCTGGCAAGTGCATGCATACACTACAGTTTTAAAGATGACCTTGGAAGGTTAAAGTGTAAGGCACACTGTGGCAGAGTGCCCTCCCAAACTGTCACAGCTCCAAGTTCCTCTATGCATCCAAATCCAACAAACCAGACCTGAATTCCCTATCTTCCCTGCTCCATCTCTACACTGATTAATAATAGCAGAAGCTTCTGTGCTGTCTTCTCTTTTCTCACTCTCACAGACTTGTATTTAGATTGTTGCTAATAGCTGTGGCTGCTATTCTATTCCCTTAAATCTTAGAAATCTTTGCAGCACCCAAAACTCACAGTCCTTTCTATGCTTAGTGCCAAATCCCTTTATTACTGCTTTTGTTGGCTGATACTGCACTGTAATTCAGTGATCTACTATTTAGTGCATGCTTACACCAATATGGACTACAATATATCTCAGGTGACCTCTAAACCACGTAGTCCAGGCACCAGCAGCAGCCCAGCTATTACAGAGACACATAGGATATTAATCTGTGCAATAGTGTAGCTAAAGAACTGCATGATTCTTTGGCCAGTCCATAAGATAGCATGATTAAAACTGTCTTAGATTTCCATATGATATTTGCAAAGTGCAAAATTAATAATTTACTGGGGAACACACACACATGTATTTGCTCCTTCCTACGTACCTTACTTTGAATTAAAACTGAAATTCAGTACAATGGTAGAGCTGAAGAGCTAAAAGCATTAAATCAGAAACAGAAGATACTTGCCCCTCAGCTAGATATGTTCATCTATAAAGAAACACAAAGATTTCATGTCATTAAAAATATATGAGACTAAACTCTGTACTAGAGTAACTCATTTTCCACTTTGCACTATTTCCTGCCGTGTTTTGGATTCATGGCTGACTTCACACCAGTGTTAGGATTATAATTTCAATCCCTTCATTTTGTGACTACCACTTACTTAAATCCTCATGTGTGAAGCAGCATGCAACTTCACCTCAAAAAACTCCTCTACTTTAAAGCACAGCCCTTGCACGCTGCCACTCAAACCAGCCAAACAGCAGAGTGACAGCAGCTTGGATAAAAAGCAGTAGCAAAACAATACAGATCAGCCTGGCCCTGTCAAGCTGCCATGCTCAGCCAGGTTGCTGTTAACAGGGCTCTAAAAGGGCTGGATGGAGCTGTGACTAGAAGACAGTTCTGTGTCCTGATAAAGCAAGTGGATGTGCTACATATCCTTGTAATCTGTGATGCTATATTTCCCACCTTTCATGATTCAATCAATTTTTTGTTGTAGGGAATAGAGGGTGGAGAACAGGAGGGAAGAGGCTGGATGAAAAGCTCCTTCATTCTTCCCTCCTTTGGAAGGTCTGGTTTGGTTTATTTTAGCTTGACTGTAGAAAAGGATAAAATAGCCTGCTTTGAGACTTGTGTAAACATTATCAGCACAAAAGCTTTTGTTTGCTCTTCCCTTCATGATTGAAAGCTACAAGCTATTAAAATCAGCTGTCATTTCAAAAAGGCTTTTGACTGTGCATTTTAGATACATCTATACCTGAATTGTCACTGTTCAAAAAGCCAGGCACCATCATCAGTGTGGTCAAAGAAATGGATTAAGAGTAACACTAAGCAGCAAAATCTTGCCTGTGTAACAGCACTCACACCACCCTTTTTCTTGTCTCCTCTCAAACCATGGAATTCGTAGCATTGCTGGCAAAACACAGACTTGCCAGTTTTGTTATTTGTAAAGTATTTTCTAATTTTGCTTCTTAATGACACAGAACTTTATATTAGAAAATTTCTACAATACTTGCTGACCCAAAAGTACTCAACTCCTCCAAGCCTGCTCAGTCCTCTTGGCTCTCACGAAGTGATGCCAGCACAAATCATCACAAATCACCACAAAATTAGTCCATGCTGCACCTTTCCACAGCTTTGCCTTCCTTCTTACCCTTAACACAGCTCAGCACTCAAGCTCTGACAGTGTTGGAGCTGCTCATCCTGCACACTGATACTCTCTTCAAACCAAGTTTGTTCAAGTACCTGAGTGAGGTACCATGTGGCCTTCAGTATTCTTCTGCTGTGATGGAAGCCACCACCCCTTCTGCTCTCTTTGTTCCAGCTGGACCCAGGCTCATTTCTGTTCCCTCCCTGGTAGCACAGAACATCCTCTCCTCCCTAACAGATTCCTGATTCCCCTCACTGTTGAGAACTTTGAGTTCGATTTTTATTTGCCACTGTGTGCTCTTTTCCAGCAAGTGTGACACAGACCTGTTTGATGCACCCACCACATGTTTGCTTGGCTATGGATGCTGCAAGCTCCATTCCTGCCTCCATGCAAAAATTCCATAAACAGAGCTGTAAGCAGCATTAGATACAGAATTAGAATTCTTCCAGAATAATTCCACTGATAGAAAATTTCTGAAACACCACTTCAATCCCAGAATATTTGCTGTTTAACTAAAGCAGACTTTTCTGGAGTTGTTTTGTGCAGATGTAAGCCTTTCCTCTACCCTGGAATTCTTATTGCACAAATGCTTTTTTGCTTAAGAACTATTCTTTCAATGATGCCATGCTACCATGAGATAGAAGAAAAAGAAGAAAATTTACAGAGTGAGGGAACTATGTTCAGACCATTCCTAAGGGCAGATGGATTAACAGAGAGGCCCTGCTCCAGCTTCTTTTCATCTTGTTGCCCTTCAGAGAAAACTTCCAAATCAGAAATTTTTTGTTGGTTACCTTCCCCTGCCTTGCTGCCAGGCTAGTAACTGATTCTGTCACCTCATTAGCTAATCCATCCCCAAATTAAATATGGACTGGATTCAACGGGCACATATGCAGGAAGGGGTAAAGTAGATGAGTGTAATGGAAGTGTAATTGGTTTTAATGCGATGTAATGTCAGTAAATGCTCTGCATTAATTAGTGTCCCAGGGCAATCTGTCCAGTCTCCAATCTAAGTGGTCCTAGAGGATGTTAGTTTATGGAGATACATATATACAGAGAAAGCTTTTTGGTTCTTTCTCTGGTATAAAAGTCAAAATAAAATGACATTGGGATGGGAAAAGGACATCGAATAAAGCAAAATGCCTAGGATGGTAATGTGGGGTTTTTACTTAATCTATAAGATAAATTTGCTACCACCTTCCTAAGGTTTTATCAGCACAAGACAATTACTTCCTGTCATGTTTTTGCCCCAATACTCTCAGTCCTTACTTGATATTTCCAATAAAGATGGCAAGGGATAAGACAGTTCCAGATGCAAAAATAGGATGCAAGTGACCTCATAACCTAATGGCAGATGCAGTGCAAAATTCCTGAAGGTGGACAAGCAGCAAGAGCTCAGCCACAAGTGCTGACAGATCAAGGAGGACCAGAAGGGATAAAAGCAAGTATGAAGGTGTCCCAGCCAGAGACTGCCTTGAGCAGTGACCCTCCAAAGCACTGCACTGTGTGCCAGGGCCCCTCTGGAAAATCAAGGATCTTGTCCTGCACAAAAGGCACTATCTGGCACCAAAACATCTCCTCTAGTCCACCTAGAAAATTATGGTTTTTTAGTCTTTTCCTTGTGTGGTGGAGATGATGGTTTTGCTGGGAGAGCCGCCAGTCCTTGGGCTTCCTGCTGGATGTCTGGGAAATAACGGCAGCCTGTCTTGATCTCAGTGTGCTGGCAGAAGAAGGCCATCTCGAACAGCAGAGACAGCTAAATGCTGAAAATGCATTTTCACAGCTACAATAATGAGAGGGGATAAATTTATCGAGCACACTTTGTCTTGAAAATTACATGACAATGTAAAGAATGAGAGTTATGAAAAAAAAATCAGAAGTGGCGTATTCAAGGCAGAAATAGGGGACCAAATCATTTCACTATAAGCTAACAATGTGTCTTTTGATTGAATTCACTTGCATGATAGGCCATGTTTTTTAGCTATGACTGAAGAGAAATCTTCAAGTATTACTAGTTTGCTGAATCACCTGTATTTTTTCACTTTCTCAGAAAGTTTATATTCTCTTCAGCAATATATGGACACAGTAGTAAAATCTTATTGTTTGCTCATGGGGTCACAGTACATGCCAGCCCATCAACAATGGCTGGTTTGCATTCAGAGTCCATGCCAACACTTTATAAACAAGCTCAAATTGGAACTACATTACAGGAAAATAAAAATAGATAAGCACATTCCCTTGGCAGAAAGACAAACTTCCAACTCAGAGTATGGAAAATAGTTATCTGTACAAGGGTGCTCACCTGTTACTGAAACTTCCCAGCTTACTAGAACTCAAATAAAGAATTTAATAACTGTTGAAAATGAGGGCATGATGGTTCAATTCTTCTGATTTTCAGGCTTCCATATAGCTCAGTAGAAATTTAGCCAAAAGCAAAAAGTCAGGGAGTCCCAGATAAAACCAAAAACTCTTATTAAATCAAGTGTAAAATGTCTTCCACTAATAGTAATTCAGATTATAAGTGAGTTCACTCCGAATGCACAGATGTCCTTTGTCTATTAGCTCTCTGGAAAGAATCGAGCAGTGTGGTTTGCTGGGGAAAAAAAAAAAAAAAAAAAAAAAAAAAAAAAAAAAAAAAGTCAGAATAAACAGCTCATTTATGTCAGTTTTTGAATCTGAGAATGTTAAAATTCCTGCCAGTGAGGCAATTCTAATAGTTTCATGGACTTAGGGACAGAGACTGAGTTCATGCCATACAGCCTGTGTATGGCTGAAAATGAAGCACAAGATGTCACACAGCAAATCCCTGCAGGAAGATGCTTGCAACTAGATCCCAATTATGAAAGCACCCGTGTAGAAAAACACATAGGAGCTGCTCAGGAACAGCAGATATATAGAAGAGTGGAACCAAAAGAAAACAACTAAGTGAGAATTATTTGCTCATTTAAAAAATATTAGTGAATATAGGATAAATATGGCAGTCTTAAAACACTAAAATACGACTAATACATGACGTTTCAGACTTTATTCAAGTCTGTGACTAGAGGAGGGCAGGAAACATGAAAGGATGGCAGTAGCCCTCACCTTCCTGCAGCAGGATGCACTGCCAGGCTCTCTGGCCATGACTCTGGACACTGGTCCCTCCAGGCTCTCTTTGCTCTCCTTGAGCTCTATTTCACTGTGCACACTGACATCAGATTGCTGTTGCAGGGAAACAGAAGGAAATGTTGTTTAATAAAAGTTGCAAGGAATTCAGTGTCTTACAGTTAAACACTGGTACCATTTCAGAAAACGCGCGGACAGACAACCAGGTAAGAGCTGAAGTACAGAAAGCTTTGTGTGCTGCCTCCACATGGCCAGAATGTTTTGTGGTCTCATCTCTTTCTCTTTTTTAGTTATTGTCCCACAACACTTTTGGTTTATCTTCTAGTTTTTCCTTTTTCCTTTTTTTGCCTGGTGAGACTGGTACTGTGAAGTACTTTTAGAGGTCAAATATTCCAGCTGGAAGAGTTGTCAGTACAGACAGTGACCAGTGGCACCAGGGGAAAGAATAAGGTCAGGGCAAGGAAGGCAACCTCTCAACTTCTGATTCATGTCTACTGCCAACTTAACAGCTGCATCTTGGAGACATCTTAAATTACAGATGGCAACTTTGCATTTAGCAGTTCAGAATGGTTTATTTATTTCCTATGACTTTGCCCAATCACCCTTTGAACCTGTTTAGATTTTTAACTATGATAACAACCCGAATAGAAACACACAACTTCAGCATACACTGCTTTCAATAGAGAACCCACAAGATGCACATATAGGCTATGTAAAAATATATTTAGATACAGGATATGTATTGAAATCTATATAAAAAATATGACCTGCATAAATGTTGTGTAAAACAGTCATCCCCAATGCATTCTCCATCTGTGCCAGATAGAAAATGAACTCTGCAAATGTCATTAGCAGAAACAGTTGATAAAGAAATAAAGCAGGCTGAAAATATCAACTGTACTCCTCTTTGCCATGCCACCTAATTTCTTTACAGCCCACTCCTGGAGAGAAATGGAGATAAAAGCTGTTCCAAACGGTGGTTGTAAATATGATGCCTCTTGGAGAGTGTCCTGCCCCTGGGATGCTGCAGTTGGGTAACAGAATATTCAGGACTAGGTCAAACCCAGGCATTATCCAGAGGGCCAAGAGTTATTATGAGGGAAGATGTCTATTTGAAGCAGGGCTCAGGGCTCTTCCAGGCCAGCTTTTTTAAAAAGAAACTAGTGCTATCTCTTCATTCAGGGACTACACTTTCTTTCAGTTGCATAGAAAAAAAATACAGATTTCCTTTTAAATATTTCCAATATTCAGGCAATTTAAAAGGAGCATGGAAGGCTTTAATTAAAGGAATTCACACACAGAAAGCAAATCACTGGAGAAAAGCCTTTAGTTCCAACCCATGACTATTAAATGTATTGGTTTTTGAGTCAGCTCTTCTGATGAGGTGAAGATTAGAAAGCACGTAGAGCTTGAAGAAGCATAATGTGCTTTTGACAAAGAGCAGAAAATCTGAGCAGAGGTCTCTCACTAGAGAGGTGAGCTGAAGGCCCTGAACTCTTGCCATGATATAAGAATGGTATGCTCACATCTTGCCGGGAATTTACAGAATAAATGATTTTAAGTAAGAGAGTTTGTTTCAGCTTTTTATTCCAAGCCAAAAGGTACCTGTAATCAATTCTCCTGCCCTTTAAAATGTTTTGATGCAGAGCTGTTTTGAGCAGTAGTCTGTCTAATTTTATAAGTGCTGTTTTGCAAGCCTACCTGACAGACTCTGAAAACAAACTTCTCAGGAAAACATGCTTTCCTAGCAGAAGGCTAGACTGTGTGCTGCTGCAAGCACTAGATACACATAGGAGGAAACCTTTTTCTGCCATCTCTACAACTTGCCAGGCAAAACCTTACCCAAACATAAAAATTTAGTTTTCTTTTGGCTCATTTTCTTTGTGCACTTCGCTGTGAATCTTTCATGTTTCTCATCCAGTGTTTATTCATAATTTCTTATTTTTTTCCTTTACTCACATAATTCAAGATGACTTTCTGGTGTAGATAATGGTCATCCCTTTTGTCACTGGGGTGGAATGACTATAAATGACCAACCACATCTACAAATAGCCCAGTTCTGTTCCCACAACACATCTGAGTTCAATGACTTTTTTGGAAATAGAAAGTTGTGTTTCCTAGGAATGCCAGTTTAGGACTTCCTAAATTACCTTCTGGTTGGCAATACAAAAATTCAGATTCTTATACTGACAATTGTTTATTTTTCCATGGAAATGTATAAATTGTCTCTGCATGTCTAAAAGCTGCTTTATCTTCTGGTGCACCCATTTCTGGTGGAATATTTGTATGTTGTCTTTTTGCTCTGCTTTTTTTTTTCATCTTCAGTATCCCTGAAAATCTGGACTGCCTAGTTCTGTCAAGAGATCCACAGGACCTGTTGGTTTCACAAGTCAGAGAACAGGTCGGTTTTGCCCCACCTGAGAAGAAGAGCCAGTTCTGAGAGATACAGTAGGAGTTTGGGCTATCTGCACATAATCCTGGGCGTTTCAGCAAAGCTGGGGGATCGGTCCCTTAGTTCAGCACATATTTTAGCTCCAATGGCTCCAGATTTGATCCCTGGAGGCATTAATTCCCGCAGCCTGACCTAATATATCTGCTACAAAAGATATAAGTACGTAAGATTGTTTCTTTATTTGCCTAGGTTGCTAAAACCATACTCAAAAACTTAAATTTAAAAGCCAGCTCAGCTTTTCTCTGCAAAGATGGCATGATTTGGCTTTAAGGCAAATCATTGCCATGTCAGGAATAATAGAATCAGAGAATGATTTGGATTGGAAGGGACGTTAGAGATCACCAAAAATCGCACGTTCCCCTGCCATGGGCAGAGGCACCTTCCACTAGACCAGGTTGCTCAAAATCCTGTCCTACCTAGTTTTCAACAATTTCAGGGATGGGGCATCCATACCTTCTCTGGGAAACCTGTTCTAGTGTCTCACCATCCTCTGAGTAAAGAGTTTCTTCCTAACATTTAATCTAAATCTCTCCTCTTTTAGTTTAAAAACCTATCACTATCTGCCTGTGTGAAAAGTCATTCTTGCCCTTTTTTATAAGCTTACTTAAAGTACTAAAAGTATGTGGCCAATTCAGCATTTCAACCCCTCTGCTCTAATTCATGGACTTGGCAGTTCCAGGTTAATGGTTGCACTTGATGATCTAAAAGGTCTTTTCTAACTTCAGTGATTCTCTGCTTAATTCTGTTTTTCTGAAGCTCCTTGACAGTGGCCTGACCCTCTGGATCAATAGCACAGCCTGCCAGCTGCAGGCTCAGGCCTCCTCTCCTTGGCGTTCACATCTCCCACCTGGCACTGAGGCAGAGAGCTAAATATGTGGTTTTTGTCCTGGCAGAGGCTCCTGCATGCCAGGCATTTGGCTTAGAGCTCCTGCCATTGCAGCTGCTGACATGGATGTGGGGGGAAGGGCATCGGGCCGGTGACAGCTCACCCGTGGCAAAAAGAGGGCAAGTGAGGAACTGGGATCTGAATAAGACAGGACTGTGGGTACTGTGATGATTTTGTCTGAGTTTATGTAGCCCCCTTCAACTGAAGAATTTTAAAGATATGTTTTTGTCCAGATCAGCTTTTCACAGAGAAAAGTAGTTAAGATACCAGTCTGAGGTCTCTCGGGAGATGCCAATCACCTTCTGGGATGAAGCCCTAAAGCTGTCAATAGGTAATGCGAGATAAGGAGTGGTCCTGCAGAGCTATTCCCAAACCATCCCCATTCTCGCTCCATGGCCCCTTCCTGTGCTCGCTTGTTTCCAGGAATTACTGGCCTGCTGTTGAGAAATGCGGCTTCGTTCTGGTTCCCAGCACAGTCATGAAAGAAGCTGGGGCATCCACATCCACAAATGTATTCACCCGTGGAGAGGAGCTTCCCCTCACACCTGCTGTGTGGCACAAAGGACCCGGAGCTCGGCAGGGGGTACAGGCTCAGCCTCCCTCCCGCCCTCTCTCAGCTGAGGCAAACAAGTGAACAAAAGCAGGGACTTTCTCTCCTCTCTCCTCAATACCAGTGTCAGAGCCAAGTAGGAGCAAGTGAGCTCTCTGCTGTCACCTCTCTCCCACTCTCTGGTCCTCCCTCCCATCTGACAAGGGAGTTTTGCACTGGGACTTCAGATCCAATCACTCCCTGACACAATTCATGGCTGTAGCCCACTTCTTTTTTACATATTTTGGTCCCTGTTTCCAAGCTGTTAAGATACTTTGTTTTTGAAATTCCTAAACACTTTTGAGGTGCTGGCCTCCAGTGTTGCAGCTTGCTACCTTACTAGAAGAGCAAACTACCAGGCAAAACTTAGGTCAGCCTCATACACTTCATTTCCCTAAGCTCCCTCAGCAGGTAGCAAGGAAAGAGGCCCTCCATGACATCTTTCAGATTTGCTGAATTAGCCCTCTAGTCTGAATCACCTTCTGAATGGACTTGTCATGCTGCATTGACTACAGAAGAAGCCGAAGGACAGCCTCTGAGATTAACCTTCAACCCCACACACAGGGGTGCTGGGTACTTAGTACTGACAAACTGTATAAAAGCTTCAGAATCAAAGGTGTTAACTGAGAATATATTACTAAAATACAGAATAAATCACAACAATGGCTGTTACAGTGTTGTCATTGCTACTAATAACAACAATAAATAAAGTCTATTTCCGTATTTAAGATTGGAGCATTTTTTCTCCCTTGATGAAGTCCATCTACTACTCTAAGGACCTGCAGCATAAATGCTGCAAAGTAGGAGGCCTTTTCCATTGCCTCCTTGTTACTCTAAGAGCTTGCTGTTCTGCCTTTACCACTTTGTTGTGACCCTTACTTTAAGGTTGCAGAGCACTTACTCTTTTGGGGGCAGTAGCTTATTTAGGGAGCTTACCTGATAAGACAGCTAGTAGCAGTTGTGATAAGACAGGCCCAGTTCAAATTCAGCTACTTGCAAAATGTTCTTTATCTGAGGGAGCGTATGTTTTCTCTCTGAGACACTCAGTTATGCAGGTGGCATGATGGACCCCTGTCATCAAAGGAGGACAACAACAAAGAGAACAAATGTGGTACTTCACTTCCAGCTAAGGATAAATGGAGACTTGGTCTTGCCACCCCTTTTTGCATGGGAAAGTGTCCTATTGCATCAGTAGGACTGCATGCAGCACGTAAAGCACAGCGCTCATGTAAATTATTACAGGCGAGATATTACATATTTTAGGATCTTTGCACATTATGTCATGAGCCTCATGACATTTTTCCAGCCTGAAAATTGGCTGCTTCACACTCATAATATAATCAAGATCACGTCCTGAATTCAACAGAAATCTTCTTAGTATATCTTACCAGCAGACAAGAGATGAAATCTTTAGCTTTCCTTGCAGTCAGTTCCAGCAACTGCCCACCTAATCCAACCTTTGGGACAGGATTCTTCGCCCCACAGAAGTTTAAAGACTATTTGCAACAGTGGCTCTGTGTAATTGCAGGCATCATGAACTTGTGTCTTCCCAGGTTATTCTAGGTCAGCAGTGTGAGGCCTGAGCCCAAGTAGAGAGTAAAAGAAAGGAAGAAAGGAAGGAAGAAAGCAAGAAAGGAAGAAAGGAAAAAAACGGAAGAGGGAAAGGCCAATAGGGATAATATTGCCCCTTGACCACTACCTCCACCATAAATGCTTTGAGAAAAAAGTGGAAATTTGTCCGTTCTTGCAGCTGGAGATTCCTTTTGCATCAAGCACATCCCCAGGTAGCCACTGTGCACCCTGCAGCAACACAGACTGCACTTGACTGAGGCTGAGTATCTAGGTTCCATGAGCATCTGTACAAAATATAAAAATTAATTTAATAAAAAAGCTAAAGCTTTTCAGACAGAAAAATTCCCACATAATTGGATGGGTGTAGAACTCTTTTACTGTGAACAGTGAATTTTTAAGTTGTACATGAGGGGGAAAAATCAAAACAACATAACATTTTGTTATACTACTCAAAATGTAGTAGTATGCAAGTTAATTATGATTATGGAAAGATCTTTGCCTTTTGTCCACCCCCAACATACAACACTTTTCTTTTACTCTGCCATCAGGGCTTCCAGTAACAAACACTTGGGAACTGCTAAATATCTGTCAATTAATTGAAAATATTTTTTTTTTTTTAATGAGGATTCTTTCTTGTGGTTTTGGTCTTGCAAGGCTTTATCTACTGAACAGGAAAAAAAGACAGTCACTGACCTTTTTAGATCCAAGCTTTCTTCTTTTGGTCCTGTGGTAGAAATGGTGCAAAGCAGCAAATAAAAAGTATAACTAAGAAAACAGATACTGGATAAGTACAAATAAAAAACATTATTTGACAATGGAAACAATAATTTCAATGTTGATTGTGTAGCGATGAAGCCTTCTGTAACTCAGTGTACCCAGAAAGGATGGAGATATTTTTCTGTAAGCTACTCTCTGTGTGTTTGTATGTATATTTATATTTAATGTCACATCTCATTTGATCCCAAATATAATGGTCTTTCTTCAAAAATGCTTCCAGCAAAGGTTTTATAAAGGACTGCTATTTTACTACAAGATTAGAGGTTTTTTCTTCCATTTGTATTTCACTAGAGACAATTAGTTCAGGCTAAGGAAAACCAAGAGAGGATCTCACATAGATGACTTCCCATATCACCATAAAAGATGATAATGGACAAAAAGCTGAATTACTACTCTGTGAGAATACTTCACCTTGAACATGAATATTTCATTTTGCAAATTCTCTGTTCTGTGCAAATCAGGTGTTGTTCCATCATCTGCAAAGCAAGGGAGTGTGTCTTTGTGTCTGTGCAAATGTGACTATCATACATTTAAGTATTAATTACAAGTTCACCCTGTGCAAGACCAGAGGGATGGTGAAGTACAAACAGGCTTTTAACTTCAGCTGCAGTCCTGTACTATATGAGTTCTGGAGTCCTAAAGTTCTCAAAGGGGCTTTGCAGTGCTAGTGGTTACTTTCATGCAGACATCTCTCCCCACTCACCTTTGGAGGTCCTCCTTGCATCCTTAGACACACTTAATGAACCACCATTCCCAAAAGTTTAGAGTACAAAGTGATAGCAGAACTTGAAGTTCTCTCTATTCACATATGCCATATATAACAAAGAGGCCATGTAAAGACAGAGATGGCCTTCCAAGACCCTATTCCATGAAAGCAACCCACCAGAAAAGAGCTGACGTAAAAGCTGTTTTCCAGGCCTGTTTATAGCTCAGTCAGCATTTGGGGACAGAGGTGAGAAAGACAAGAGAAATCAGAGAACTCTGATCCCAGCATGATGGAGCTCAGGGAAGATACTCATGACTCGAGACAATAGTCAAGCAGCTCAGGCCTACTGATGAGATCAGGTATCTCACATGGAAATACAAGAGCATCTTAAAACTCTCTCATTACTCAGTAGCCTAAAAATGCAACTAACTGCCAAGTAGCATATTAAAAAGGAATTAAAGTTTTTCTTCTGTAATTTAGCAATATGAGTGCTTGATCTCCTTTTCAAGGATAGGATTATGATTGCTGAGTCCATTAGTGCTTTGAAGAATGTACTGTCAGTTTTCATGCCTTTTAATGTTCCATTTTCTTCCAAACAATTTCAGAAGCCTGTATAAATCTCCTAGTCTTGTAAACAGTATGAAGCATCTTCCTCTTTTGGCAGTGAGTGATGGATTGGTTTGTATGGAGTAATTAATTATTCTAACATTTAAATTAGTACTTGAACACAGAGACAGAATCTGGAAAAGCGTTTGAAAAAGAAAGTAGCTTTAGGAAAAAGGGGCAATGAAAGAACAAAGAGAAAGGAGAAAAAATTATCATTCAATGACCACTACCTGAATTTCTGCATAATTCTATTTAGTTCATTGATGTAACATAATTTCTTTGTTCTACTCTTGAGTCTTAATCATCTTTCACCAAACAAAACACATACACACTCATTAAAGTCACTGTTAAAGTAAAACAGCTGAGCATGACAGGGCTGGGAATAAGGTTTTCCCACAATGTAGCTGATAATTTTTTTAAAAAATCAAACTCTTTCTCTGCAACCCATCATTGTGTCAGTATTACACAGGTTAAAATAACTGTATACTGAAACAAAACTGAAAAGTGTCAGGAAGTTGAGAGAGACAGACTTTAATGTGCATAAACCAAAGAGATACTTTCTGCTAGAATAATTTTCTGGAAGATTTCTTTCTACAGACTAAAACTTTTTCTGAATTTACAAGGTTGTTTCTCTAACAAACAACACCTAGAGCAGATGAAAATTAGTACAATAAAGAAATATCATTAAGAACTTGCAATTACTTTAAGAAATTCCCAAAAGAGTTTTCACAAACGAGAACACCATGTGTCTGTGTATTAGTTTATTTAATTCTTTATCGCCACTAAGAGCAAGTAAATTATGTTGATACAATTGGTAAACATATACATTCACTAGAGCCCCCCACAATCCCACAGAGCTAAAGGAAACATTAAGGGATGTTAAAGGATTAATGCTTTCATTCTACAATGTGGATATATGGCTTTCATACAAGTTTTAAAAAATTGGAAAGGTAACACACTGCTAGCTTACAAAATCAATATACAAACTGAAAAAAAAAAAAAAAAGAAAAAAAAAGGAAAAAGAAAGTAACCCTTGAGAAGATATCATATAGCACTGGTTTAATAGATATATACAGAATTAGAAATCCATTGAACATGATGTTCAGGCTTTAATTTGTTAATTTTGACTTTCATTCCTTCTTTCAGTTTAACACTCAAACTACAAGTATTAAGATAGTTTCTGTCTTACTTGATTTTTCCATCTTTTTTTTACCCACTTTCCTCACTTTTTATTGGCAGAGAAAAAGGCTTTTTCTGCCTAGGCTTCTGTCACATCTTCCTGAAGCAGTTCATCTGCTTTGAAGCTTTGAACAAAACTCTTCCATGTACTTGGTGTGACAGAAGAGAACATCACTGTAATAGTAAGTCCTTTGGGCCATTTCATTGGCATGTGTTTTGCATTTCCCTTGGACACAGCTATTCTTAAACTGACGTGCTGGCAAGCAGGAAGAAATCCAGCCCTTCCTCCTACTTTTGTATCCTCATTTAAATAATGACACAGGACAAAAAGCTCCTCCATTTCAACCATAGCATGAAAACGTGGCAGCACTAGTTGTGATTCACATTTAGAGTTATGCATGCACTTTTCTACAGAGTTTTGCTTCTCCAAATATGGATATATATAATATATGCATTATGTATGCATGTGCATTTAGAGAGCTGCAGTGACTGATGCTGACATCTTCATTAGGTGGTTTCTAGCTCCAAACTGCAGCAGTACTAGCCTGCCTCTGCTTCAGGTACCCTCAGAGACCACAACACACTCTGGGTTTTCACAGCCATTTCCTTCAGCTGTAAAAGTCTAGATGAACTACATAATTATAACATGGGAAGTGCAATGAATGACCTAATGAGAAAAGTTAAACAAGGTCTTGTAGCCAGGTAGATTAGGGTGAGGGAATTCAAACAGTAGAATTAATTGACTTAAATTGGCTGCGAGTAAGACAGCCCTGCAGAGGCTATCCCCTTTACTAGCTTTTCATCACTGAATTCAGAGTTAAATGCTTTGTACAGTCTTTAACTTTCAATGACCTTCTGAAATGGGAATACTTGTGAGCCTCTGCTTTATCTCATCAGTAAATCCATCAGTAAATCCAACACATGCTTTCAGTTCTGTTGTAGATTTTGTTTGTTACTGTGTTTTTTCTAAGAAAGGAATAAAATCTGCAGGTACAGGGGTTTTTTTCATACACAACTCACTCAAAACCAAGTGATTTTAAGGCTAGGAGACACCTACTGAATTTTTTAGACATCTGGGACTCCAAGACACTCCACATTTAAATGGCAAATGGTAGGAAGGGCTAAAGGATGGTACAGCCCCATCAGTGAGATAACAATAGTTGAATAGAGATGAATTCTCATGTTTTCCTTGAAATACCTTACTTCTGCTCAGGTCAGAGTGGTGAGGCCACAGGACAGATGGCCATTTTTGAAGAGTAGAAGAAAGGGACCATTAGGAAAATGATTAGACTTCAGTATTGTTTAGTTTTGGTTCAAAAGCAAAGTTTGATGCTGCTATTAAGAAGACTAACTTCACCTTCTCCAAATGCAAACACACATGAGTGGATGAAGCTCTCCCCATGTTCTCCTTTGCTCAGGCAAGTCTTTCACTACCCCTGAAACTCTATGCACCATGTCTCTTCCTTTTAAATTAATGATAAAAGAGGACAGAGGTAAAGGATGCAGCTTTTTGCCACTATCTTTGAGGGCAGACACTCCTGAATCAGTGCCTCTAATTTTTGAGGTGATCATTCAATCTTTTCTATCCCCTAGGAAATCTTGCCCAGGTTGGACTATGACAAAGGTTTTATTAGCAATCCACCCTCCTAGAGAATCCAGGGAATCTCTTTGCTCAGTCTCATACTTCCTTATTCACTGTCATCATCTGATTAACAAGTTGCTATTGTGTCTTTTAATCTTAGGACATGTTTGGAGGTACCTGATGGTATGGGCTTCCTGGGACAGTTGTGCAACAATCCAGGAAGAAATGGAGAATATAGCCTCTTAAATGAGGAAAGATCAGCAACATCCACAGAAGCTTAACTGAGAGGTAGAATGCCTTAGTAGAATTGACAGAAAACCTATAAATGCTATCAAAATTATGGATGAGTGGGGGAAAGTTGGCAACAGGTATAATCTATCTCTGCAAAGGAGAGAACTTAATCACAAGTCCACAGGAATGCTGTCCTGGAGAATTAAAATAGATTGAATACAAGATACCTACTATGCACATTTCCCCTTCTTACAAGAATCCAGGAGATAAAGACTATCTGTGTCATGTCAAAATGGTTTACCTCATCAATATTTTGCTTTAGAAAAGTGGTGAATTTACATTGTTAATATTATTGCAGTTCCTAGAACGAGAGAAAATCAGGTTGGCTTTTGTCCCACCCTCAACATTGACAATAGGCTAAGAAAGCTCTGAAGTTTTCATCATACATTAAGGAATTTCATTAAAAAAGTGGGAAAGCTACACAATGTTTGTCTTCAGAAGCTCCCTGCTAGCAGCATCATTAGATTCAGGGGATTTATAGGCCTGTTTTCATAAACAGTCTTCATCACTATTTGCTTCCCCTCAGTTCATCCTAATGCTCCATTGTTTTACTTGAATTGTCCACTGCCACGTGCCAAGTGGTGAAGGATATACAGCAGAGTTAAAGAATCATACCTTGCACTCCTAAATCAGAAAAAATAGACATACTATTGTCTCCTTTGACTTTGCCTCCAGATGAACTCTTTCTCTGAGGTTCCAGTGGGACTTTACTTCTCTGTAACACTATACATTGGATTAGTTTTCATTAAGGCACAAATCAAGGAAAGCATAAAAACAAATGTGCCAACCAGTAATTCTGCCTTTTGTACTTAAGGAGCATGCAAAAGAAGTTTGTATAAAATTCTCCTGACTTTTTATCTGTCTCTTCTTGACAGTCTCTAACACTGTCTGTTGATACACTTTATAATTATTATTCTTTCATTTCTTCTAATTTTTTCTCCTTTAAAAAACAGTTCAACCCAGAATGTCATTATGGAATTAGAAGATGAGAATCAGTAAATTATAATTTAGTATCTACCTGCATGTACAAATGTTTTCCCTTCCTGGAGCCTTGCCCTGCATTTTTGCTGCACTTAATAGACTGTAAAATAAGCCAGGCTGACAAGCAATGATTCTCTTTCACTATGGGCACTTCTGTCAGAAGATATGTCAAAGTCAGAAAATGTCCCAATCCTCAAATACTGGTTTAAGTCAAGATACAGACAGGCCTAACTGCATAGAAGCATTGCCTCAGCCTATGTAGAGAAAGAGAAGGGAGATATATCCAAATGTACCCTAAGTTTAAACTTGGTAGAATCCAGAGTCTGGATGGAGATTCATCCTTAGCTGATGTTCAGCAATTCAACTCTCTCTTTTCCAAGAGATTTGAGTGCTCAGAAAAAGGCTGTCATTTGGGGGATTTCTATCACCTCCCCATACTATATTATAGTTGGAGCATATGAAGATGTAAACCACTCCTCGAGAGGGACATTCATGAAACAAGCTTCTGTCAGTTAAACTAGTAAGCAATACACCTATGCTAAGTCATTTTCCATTGTAACAGGATAGCACCACGAGGGTAAACACATATTTCATCTGAAGTAACCACTCCCACAGCATTATCAGACAAGCTTGCCCTCACAAATGATGGAGGGTAGAAGATTAGAAAGCAAATAAGGAGAAATTTCAGAGTGACTGAAGTAGAAACTGAGCAATATGAGTGGGAAGAGGTTTTGTTCACATACTTGCCTTTTGCTTTGTTGATGATGTCACCAGTGAAACAATGGCCTCAAGTAGGTACCAGGTACCTACTCAGAGCTGAACTGACTGACCTATTCAGTCTCCCTCTGTGTTCTGCCATAAATTACTTTTGCCATCTCCTGCATAGCTAGAGTTCCCACTGAATCTCTTCTACTGGTTTACTGAAAGTTTTCTTAATTTTAAGTTTATAAACTTTGACTCCAATTGCTGTCAACAATAAGATGCCAATAGAGATCCAAACATATATGCTGAATAGTAAATGTTCTCCTATTTCACACCCTTTGCTAACAGGAGTGCTGCATTGTCTTCTGGTCCTAACATGGTATTTTTTGTTTTGTTTCTTTGTTTTCTGTAAACTCTCTCCATGGAGGCCTTATACCACCATAGGAACTTGACTGGCCTCCTTCAAAAACTATTAGGAATGTTTCTTTAACAAGCCAGATGGGCAGTTTTTCAAAAGGGCCATAAAGGTATCAGAGGAAACACAGGGGAGTTTTTCTTCTTACTCGCAAAGTTGGAAATCAGAAGTCACACCTAAGGTTTTGACTAAAGGATAGTCAAAGTGTTGGTCTCAGCGTCATTCTAAATTCCTGCCACCTCCTTATGAAACATGGACTAGATTAACCAGTGTAAGACAATGGTGCAACAGTTGTTTGCACTCAAAGCTGTATCACTTTAAGTGAACTGATGCAGCATTTAGTTAGAGCAAACCTTTGGTGAGTGAAAAAGTTTCTTTCTCCCTTTGCTTTCAATCAGACCTACCATCCCATTAGTTTAAATCTGAGGCACAAGCACAGGTAGACCTGATTAGTCCATGAACAAACCAAATAGCACCCAGAACCACCTAAATATGAGCTTTTGTGATTTTAGATTTGGTCATTGCACATCCACCACGTGTGGGGGACATTTTTTAACTGCACCTGGGGCTCAGGTATGTCTAACAGCAAAGTCAAATCAACTAGGGCATCAACATAGACTGCAAGACACACCCAAGGAGTCTGGGAAATAATTGTGAGGCTAGTCTACCTTAAGCTATGTGCAGCCCTGGCTAGCTGGCTTCAGCAGTGTTTGGGAAGATCTACAGAGGGACTTGCCTCACTGTGAGTCTGGATCGGCCGTACCCTCCATGTGAGAAAAAAGAGGGCAAGCTCTTCGATTCTTATAAAGTTCTTGCATAGAAAAAGGTACTGATGTTAGTCTGGACAAAAACTCTCTGCTTACCTACAAGTTAATCCCAAGAGAGCAATGTGATTTACTCAGATGAACACACTCTGCTGCAGCTTTGCTGAAGTCAGTGGGTACCATGCAGGAGTACAAGGGAGACTATTCCTCTTGACCAACAGGCAAGCCTGCAGCCTACTCAAGTAGCAAAGCTTATTTCTTGCTGTTGAATTTAAAGATTTAGAATTTAGAAGCAGTGATTTTGAACTTAATTTGGGCACTGAAATCCCTTCTGTTTCCTCTAAAAATTTTGGTCTGATAGTTATCAGCATGTTAAACAAGAACCTTGGGACAGACCAGCTCTTTTTCAGAGTTTTTTTTCTACTTTGTGACTTTTCTCAGGACTAAGAATCATTTAAATTAGGTAAAATTGAGCAAACTGAAAACCAGCTGGTTATAATTTTTCTTCTCCCCCCCTCCCCCACAGACTATTTAATAAAAAAATCAAAACTATTGTTATGTTGACTGAGTTTTTCCAAGGTCTTTTTGCTTATGTAAAAATGGAAGAAAGCAAAAGGTACTGGTTTTATATTTCCTTTCTGTTCTACTAACAGAGGAACAAAAATTCATTTCATTCCAATTGGTTTCAAGTACCACAAATTGTCCCTTTTTGATCGAAAATATGAACTACCTCTGGCAGTTTCCAAACAGATTTCCTCTGTTATTTCCCACCAGACATACTATTTTTCAACCAGCTATAATTAAAATCAACAGGAAGATTGTCACTGATACAAAAGGGAGCTGGGTCAGGCAGAATCACAACAATTTCAACTAGATCTTTTATGAAAAGGATATTCTCCCTTCTGGCAAAATAAACAAACAAAATAAAGCATTTTTCATCTTTTATAGATAAAACAGAGGACACTACCTCAACACTGATATGTTAAAAAATGGAAAGTTTTGCTATTATTCCACTTGGAAAAATCGTTTCTAGAAAATAATGAAAAAATTAGGACTCTTCTATGTCCAGCCATTGAAAGATTTCAGATTTACTGCCAAGATCCAAAATATGGCCAAGGAAAGGAATGTTACTGGGTTTTACCAGTAAATGGTGACATTTTGGAATGAACATTCACCACAAATCCAAGAAAATTCCCTACTTGTAAAAACTAAACAAAATGCCCTCATCTTTTCCTTAAACAAACAGATGTTATCCAGATGTAATCAAAAATTAAGAAACAAACCTCAGGTTTTTCTAGATATAAGGTTCCAATTGTAAGTATAAATGCATCCAGCCAGAGTCCTATATTCACACAGGGTACCACTGGCTTCAGCAGAGCTCCACACAGGCTCAGGTTCTGCTTGCATGGACTAATTACCAGATTGAGACCTATGGCAAGACTTGAGAAAAAAAATATTTTAAAAAGGTCTACATTGTTCAATATACAATAGAAATAATTTTCTAAATGAGTTTGGAGTCCTTTATTACAGGCCTCTAAAAGTTGCTGTTAGGGTTATACATTAAAAATACTAAAGTAATAAGAAAAAAGGATTTTTTTTTTCTGTTTGCTTGTTTCCTTCTATGGTAGCATTAAGCTATAAATAATTTTAGGATAAAATGCCTAGGTATAAATGAAACTGTTAACTGATCATTTTTGCAGATGTCCCTTTCTCAAATTGCCCAAGTTGACTCCATTAATCCAGCATCTTCTCTTGTTTCTTGCCTTCCTTTTTCTTCTTCTTGGATTCTGTCAAGATAACAATACAATAAAAAATTAGTGTCTAGCAAGCACTGCAGTAAATTTAATTTAATATTTTTGAAAGTTCCCCTTTTTTTCTTGATGCACATAAAAATTATTTCCTCATTTTGAACAAAGAAAGGTAAAAGAGAAGGAAAAGAAGAAAAAAAGAAGAAAGCACTAGAGAAGGCGGAAAGGGGATTTTGTGTCCCGTTCAGAATCCTTCCTATCTGAGTGGCTGACCCTGCTTGGCATGCAAAGCATTGTCTCAGGAACTTGCTTCCAAAATAAGAAAACAGCAGGCATCTCCTGGAGAAACCAGGTCATGGCTCAGTGGAGAGCTGGAAGAAAGCTTTGCACACACTACCCACACACATACCCTTCCCTTGCTTCCTCTCTGTCTCATTGTTAGTCTTTGGCTTTCTCTGAATATGAGAGCAACTCCAGAGCATAGTGAGAAAGCTCCCTTGTTTCTTCAGCTCCTCCATTGCCAACCCTTCCCCCTTTGTCTGGGACAAACATCTACATGCTCTCAAGAGGCAAATGAAGCTTGGCCTGGAGTCATTCAAACATGGTCTGTCCACACAGCTGGTACTGATAAGATGAGGAAAGGACTAAGGATCACCTGCCTCTGATTAATTTTGGAGAAATAAGGAAACAATGTGAATGTACTAGTGAAAATTTATATATTATATTACCATCTGCAGCAACATTCACTGCACTCTAGGGTAGTGTGGTATTATACAGGTAAAGGAAATTCACAGAGGGACCTAAAAAATTAATATGAATTAAGGGGATGAGATGCTCTTGTATCACATGTCATCTTGTAATGGGGAAAATAACAGCTCTCACTGGGAGCATGAATAAATCCTTATGGATTCCAGCACAAAAACCAACATAACAGGTACCACAGAGAGATGGCAACCAACCTTCTGTGAAGCATCTTTCCTGGCACCAAAACAGTAAGCAACCTGATCCAGGTTTGCCTTAACGCAGATTTTACTATCATAGAATCATAAAATATCCTGAGTTGGAAGGGACTCACAAGGATCATTGAGTCCCAACTCCTGGCCCTGCAGAGGACCACCCTGAAAATCACACCATGTGCCTGAAAGCTTCTTGAACTCTGCCAATCTTGCTGCCATGAACACTATCTCAGGTTAAATAACAAACATCAGGTTATCTCAGGTTAAATAAATATCACCTTGAATGAGAAAACCAGCATTGGGCCCTTAAGGTGGTATTGTTCCTTCTGACTGTGATTCTTTTCTTTCTGAACCGTTTGCATAATATAGACAGTCCAGTAAACATCAGTTCTGGTAAAACCAACTTATTTTTATGAAAGCCCAGGGAACTAAACCAACATCTTTAAGCTATGGATAGGGCCAGGTACCTTCAATAGGAGGTTGTCACATTTCTCTGATGGTTATTTTTCCTGTTTGCTAGTGTTTCAAACCAACATTTTTCTTCACCTTTTTTAACAAGGCAAAAATTGTTTCCAATAATCCTTTAGTCAAAGCAATATAAAACACTTTTTTAGTGTTTAGTCATGTAATCTGCTCTAAAATCTCTTTCCCTTAAAAACTTTGCTTAACATTTAAAGGGATAATAACTTAAAAGAAGAAATTTCTTTTCATTTGAAAATTAAAAATTTTTCCTCTCCTACCTTTGTATGTGTCTCTGTGTGTGCTTACGTGTGTGTGTGACCATCTGCAACTGGAGCCATTCACAGAATCTGATGCTATTTTATGACCTCTTAGACAAAAAAGCCATTTTTCATTAAGTTAATATCTAATTTGCTTTCAGCTAAAGCTTTTTTACCCCTGCAAATTTCCTGCATTACCCCCAAGCCTCTTTTACCCACATCCTCCACTTCCTCTAATTTTACCTCTGTATCACTGATCTTCCTGTATTCTGCATTGATTGTGCTCTCTTTCATGTTCTCTACCCTCCCACACCACCACTTTCTCAGCACGCGAATCTGCAAAATCTATTTAGACCCAGTACAAGTGTAAGGGCACTATGCAGACTTCAACCAAATTTACTAAAAACAAATGAGACATATAAATGCAGGTAGGGCCCTCCTGAAGAGTATGTGTTCATGGTAGGGATGAAGTGACCACTAGGAGAAGACTTTGGTCTGGAGTCATATGTTCTCATCAGGTCCCCACACTCACTTGACCAGACAACCCAGCTCCTGTGGATCTGTATCTGCTCTTGGTAGCGAAACTCGGTTGCTTCCTGTCATCTACCTCGTGATAATTTACACATCATCTAAACTGCCAAACCCATCTACCTGCAAAGACAAGTGACTGCACTTTGTGCCTCAGTAGGGTAAAATTGTCATGTGCCAGACGTAATTCCTCCCTCATTAAAGGTACTCACACCACCACAGAGTCGTCTTTCACGTGAAATGACGTGCACACACAGAATTGCAACAATATTAAGAAAAAAAAAAGAAAAAAAAAAAGGAAGAAATCTGCTCAAATAGTCCCCAGTCCTTAGGCTCTTTTAAAAATCATAACGCAGACACCAATATCCATGCACTGACCTATGCAAATGTTGATGTTCATACGCTTGTGCACAAGTCTGCTCACAGCTACACTAACCTGTTTTGATTATAATCACGCTACAGACTATGGTATGTCCAATACAAACAAAGTTGCATTAAGATGCACTTGGCTCATTTTTCTTCATTGCTTAGACCTGCTGTTTGCAGTTGGGTCATTCAGGCTTTTATTGTCCTCATGCCTGTTTACTCTATGCTACCTATTGCAACTTTTATGACACACTATCAGGTCAGCTCATGCAGCCACACTGGGAACCACGTCACCCTGATGAACCTGCCAGTGTTATCCTTCCTGGAGTAGTCAGGCATGACTGGAAGGGTCACCATGTGCTAGCTCTGACATCACGCTCCAAAGGCTGACCAGTTGAGACCACAGTGCCAGTTATCTGAAAGCTCAACAGTCCCATAGCACCAGCTGTAGCCATCTGCCAGATAAGTGAGGGGAAGATCCCCTTGATACTCTGTGTCCAACAATTCCATACAGTCTCCTATCCCATACATGAAAATTATAGAAATTCAATTCAGGTTAGCACAGATCAGAGGTAATACCTTTGGTTCAGGCATTTCCTACCTGGCATCTTAATGTGCTGCCAGCCTGCCATCAGAAATAGTAACCCATCAAGCAGTGCCCACTGAGCCAGCCTTTATGATGGGAAAGCCACTAAGCTCATCTCCACATCTCACTGGCCCTGCAAAGCAGCTTGATCACAGCAACACTCACCACTGAGCCAGAAGGAAGCAGGAAGAGCTGTACAGTGACAGGAACTACTTTGAGCAGAACACTGTCATTTGGAGGCACTTTGGGCCAACAGCAGCCTTTTTCACCTCACCTGCCCCACTAAGTACAATATTTCCAAAGACAGAACTGTGGATCTGTGCACCAGCTGTCCATTGCCTACAGGGAATGTGTTTGCTGCAGACAAGTGCTACCAATTATATTGAGACCTGCAAAGGCAGAACCACATGACCAGATGAAATTAAGGTTCACGCCAGCCCACAGAGAATTTTAATCTGAACCTACTCACTGCCCTATCTGTTTTTAAGTTAGGTGGCCCAGTTGAGTCAGTTGGAGTTGCCTTTATGAGCTACTATAGTAGAGTTCAGGATCCAGAGAGGAGGAAGCAAAGTTAAAATCAGGATGATAATCCTGTGTTTCAGAAGAGCAGACTTTGGCCAGTTCAGGGACCTGCTCAGCCAGGCTAAGTGCCTAACTGTGAAAGAAGTATCCTACAAGCCACATCTGATTCACGGTCCACAAACTGGAACACCTCAGGATCAAATCTTATGAAAGGTATGCAAACATACTTGATACTTATACTCACGTTAATTTAAATACATTAAATGCCTTATCAAAGGTATTTCTCCTACAGACACCAATACCAGGGTCAGCACTGATGTGTCTCTCAACAGTTGAGATGAGCAGGCTTTGCAGTGGAAGGAATAGACCACGGTAGCTCTTTGCCTGCTATTCCAAGAGCACCAAGAGCCCCAGACAAATTGTCCTTCCACCTCTGGCATGGCTCAGGACAAAGCCACACTGAGAAAACTAGAAGAAATTGTCTTCTCTCTGGCTGCTTTCACATCAAGGAAATACTTATGTTTCCCCTCTTTGCAGCAAAACACAAGTACTGGAAGACCGAGCTACATATGCTTCTGAATATTAATGAGGATGACAAAACAGTCCTCAATTTTTGTGTGTTTTACTGCATACACTTTCCTTCTTCCCTCTTATCCCACAGTGAGGGGCTGCCTAGCCATGCTCTTGCTCAGATGGAGGCCGGGATCCTGGACCAGGGCACATGCAAAGAACAAATTCCAAATGCCTGGCAGTCCTTGCAGTGTGCAACAACTAAGCACTGCACAGCCATTCTGCTCCCTTCTGGAACCAACACACTTCCTGCAAGATAAAAAACAAACAGCACTGCAGGAGCAAACTGTGTCAATGCACAGACACTGGATTATTTAATCATTCATCACCTGAATTACACTACAAATTGTTTTATGCCTTAGAATAAGTCCCAGGATTAAAAATTTTGTGGTCATGGATTAGCACTGTACCCATTTCTGTGGGCCCATGATGACCAGTAAAAAAATTCCAGTCAGGAGCTTACAGAACAAGCAAATGAATTTTATAAGCAGAACTTTCTCTATTCAATTTGGAATGGCAGCAGCTCTCTTTAAATAGTCATCTTTATTCCAGGGCCTCATTCTTACTATGCAAGCAGCAAACGAAAGTAATTTAGTTGAACAGGAGCCACATGCCATTTGAAGCCAGTCTTAATGTATAAGGCACAAAAGAGAGGTAATTACATTTTAATGGAAGTCAAACTTTGTATGCCAAGATTTGCAGGCATTTATTTTCATTTGTTGAAAAGAAGGTAACAATTCACTCATGGCACTGCTGAACTCCTGTATGTAAAAGTCAAGCAGTGTCCCCAAGGTAATGTAAATCATTGAAAATAACAAAATTTGTGCTGATGGAAGGTTAGAGCAAAAAAATTCCACATCAGATGTTCAGGACAGTTTTCCCAGGAACTAGCACTCAATCATACTAAACACAGAACAAGGCATGTTTTCAAAAAGCCTCTCAACCTCTAATTGGAACAAATTTTCAAAAGCACCAGGTTGCTAGTGGTGGTGCAGGCAGCTTCTGAATTTTGGAGATGAAAGGCCAATGCACGTGGAATGGACTTCGGCAAAATCAAGGATTTTATCCTTTGGTGAAGAAATCTCACCCTACAGAGGTTCATCCTGCTCTCTAGGAAGAGAAATGGTACAATCTTGTGATTTCCATGGCTATAGAAACAAATCCCTGGATTTATGAAAAACCATTTAAATATGGTATTTCTTTTTCTTGTAGAGAAAGAGAACATTTAATGGCCATTTAATTCCTGTTCTTCCTATTTTCCTGTTCTATATACAGCATTTACGTATTCTAAATGGTTTAAGAAGGAAAAACTATATTATGATAGCAACTTTGTTCCATAATGAATTCTTCTGAAAGGCCTCTTAGAGAAACTCAGTTCTACTGGATGGGGAAAAAAGCAATACTCCACTAGATAAACAGCAGTAGAAAACAAGTCTCATATGACTCAATGACCTTGATCTGACTTCTACTTCATTAATATATCACAATTTATTTTATCCCCTATACTTTAGCTCTGTGTTCTTTAATGACTTTCTCTAGTTATCCATTTTCCTCAATTTCTTCGCTCTTCTCCGTAAGGTTTTATTCTACTTCTCACTTTGCTAAAATTCCATTTTAGATAGGCTTTGATTTGTTCCCTGGTGAGCACAAGATGGACTCAATTCAAACCTAAAGGATGCTGTTGTATCATATAAGCCATGAATTCATGCTGCAGCATATGTTATGAATGGGGAATAGCTACATTTATGCCTGTAACAAACAGTAACACATCTGACAAAGAAATGCAACCAAGGAACCACTCATGGAAAATGTTTCAATCATTTTCTTTCTCATTGGAATTGCAAGAAGAAATAACTGTGGGGAAAAAATTAATCCAATTTATTCTAAAATGAACCAGAAAACTCTGAAATAATCTTAGACAGTCAGAAACCTTTTCTTGAACCTGGCATACAGATGTAAGATGATTAAAACCTTCCCTTTATCATCCTTACTTAAACTAGTCAGGAATTACAGGGAGCTTTTATTTAAGAGATAATTTGCTGAAACAAGGATTTTCAACAGAAAAGTTTAATTTTGGTGATTTTCTTCACATATTTGGGAGAAAAGATTTCAAAATAGCCTAGGGATACAAAAGACCACAAAGACACACACATTCTCTGGTTTTGCTGGGTGGCCTAATTGCCCAAAGGCAAAGAACTTGAAAGTTTCATCTAATTTTCTTTACATCTAGGTCACATATATCTAAGATGTTAGAATCTTAAGAGTAAGTATGCAGAAGAGTGCAAGGGGGAATGTTTTCAAACCAAGCCTGTTTTGCAACTGGAGACTGCTGAAGGGGTCTGGCTAACTGGAAAATGATTTCCAGAAGCAGCTCACTTTGCTTTTCTGTTGTCTTCTTCTTCTTATCTGCCTTGGGCGAATTTATACTGCTGCTTCTGCAGGATATGGACTTCTTGCTGTTGTTAGTCATGTTCTGTGTTCAGCACAAGAGGGACACAGTCCCAGCTGGCTCTTCAGCCCTCTCTGTGTCTACTCTGTACACAAGATCCCTCTTAATGCCAGCAAGACAGGTGCAGGCACAGACTGATACTCAGGGTTTACTCTCTGCATTAACATGCCTGCAGGAGACTGCTGAAAACAGAAAGCATTAATAATACCTTTGGACTTTAACATATACCTATACAGCAAAAAGATGACATATTAAGGCAGTAAATATGGAAACCTGAGATCTGTATTATATGTATGTATATAAATATATATAGTATATAAGAATTGTTATTTAGCAGAAAGTTATTTGTGGTATACTGTGAACACAGAACCTATTTTATTCTGTTAGTTCTCGAAAACCAGGCACGTGCATTTCTCAGCTGTGCTTTCTGCATCTGCCCCAGATGAGATCTCCCCTCGGGGCACAGGACACAGGTTTGGCTTTGATCACTGCACACTCTGAAGAGTCGCCAGCAAAAGTTCCTCAGTAAGCACAGACGTAAGAAAAGATTGAGAGATGGCAATGTGGAAAATGAGATGGAGGGATAAAGAAGGTGGGGGAAAGAAAGAAAGCTTTAGAGGAAAGGAAGTGAAGAAATAGAAAAGGAAAAGAAAGGACAGAGAGGAAGGGACAGGGCTTTCTCTCTGTTTCACTGCTGGGAACAGTAATGAGTGTAAACATTTGCTGATGGCATATCTTTTATCACAGCAAATCCCACAGCTTAAAGCATTTTCATGGCTCAAGGGCACTAACTAATGCCAAGGAGGCTGAGCTGCTTTTGCAAGCCAGGAAAGTGAGACAATGAGCATGTAACAGAATTGGCACACACAAGGGTATTTAAACTTTCACCCATAAAGGTCTGTACTGAACCCTAAAAGAAACTCCTGCAGGTACTAGACAGTTAAATGAGAATTTGTCAAAATCCAATTTTTCATCTTTTGGGGCAGCATAGTAAAAAACCAAATCTGAAAAACAAAACAGGGTCAGAAAACATGGGGTTTTAGGTTTCCCATGAAACATCACAGTATTTTTCTGTTCACTCATAAAACCTACAGAACAACTGAAAATTGCAAAATACTTAGTTAAAGAAAAATAATTATTTTCTCCCTCTCCTATATGCATTTCCTGTTCCCTGGAATTAGTGTTGTGCCAATCAGTTTGATATTATGCTGTGATCTGACAAGGCATTCAAATTATTTATCCAAACAGTGTAATTTTTCAAAGGTACAAAACCAGTCTCAAGGGAGACTACAGTGCAAAGCCTCCAAGAAACATAAGGAAATGGAAGTAGAAAAAACACCATTAAAAGGCATCCAAACTTTATTAGTTATGGGCTGCACTGACAGCTTACAAGCAGCTTGAGGCTGGTCCACACTGTAAGCACCACTGTGTTTTATTTTTCTTATATGGCTTACTCTCATTCCCACTTAAATTGAGAAAAATCATATTTCCATATGTTATGGTAGCAAGGAGCCAAAACACAGAGATATGTCTCAGAGCCTAAAGTTTACAATGAGTTTTACTTCATCTTGAAATACAAGCCTTGTCCTCAGGCTAGCAAGGGGCATAGGGAAACACAACCAAGCATTTAGTACCCAGTCTCACCACTCTGGACCACTGTTTCTTCTCTTGGTTTTCACATTTCCCAGCGCCATGGGGCATAAATTATTCATGGCAAAACTGCTTCTCACAATGTTTATGCAGTGCTTAGTACAATGGCACCCTTTTTCGGCTGGGGCCTCTGGGCACTCATGCAATACAAATAATCATGGTGATAGCAACAATAATAACAGTCAGCTATGCTGTTCCCACTGGGCATCCACTGCCAGTGTCCTGCCCCACAGAGCTCAGATCATTGTATCTCACTACAGGCTCGTGGTCAGTGCCAGAGGCTGTTCTTCAATAAACCTGTCTCACCCCTTAAGACAGGAGAAAAAACTCCCAATTTTGCCTTTCAGATTTTTCTTTAGCTATCACAGCTGTTTCGTAATATGAGAAAATCCCTCATTTTTATAACTAATTAGTTTGAGCAGATCCTATTATTCTGCCTCCTGTAATACTAATTATTACACTAGCTGCATGCCTGCACGACTAATGAGTTACATTAAAGATGGGGAATTCTAAAACCTACAGAGGGAGATACAGCATGACTGTGAAGCCAAAACAGGAGATACCAGCACCAAACAAAAGGAAATCACAGTCCTAAAAAGTCATTGCTTCTCACTCTGTGTCCCCTCCAGCTGCTCTTTAGAAGTAGACATTTTGCACAAAGGCAAGGTTGAGGGAGGGCACTCCAGAAAAAGCAGCTTTTCCAACATGCAAAATGGGGTGGTTCAATTTCGTCGGTGCAACACCCAGTTTGTCTGAGCAACAAACAGCTCAGGAGAGCAATTCACTCATACAGCACCACTTTCAGCTCCTTGTAACAACCAGAAGCCAAATCCTCCTGCCAAAGCACGGTCAGTTGTCCTGGCAGAGCACTGTAGGTAAGATGTTCTCTCTGCAGGTAGAAATCTGCCACTGGAGCACTCAAAATACACATTTTTCTTCTTCTGTCACCAAAGTAAAGACAGGGATATACCTGTTCATTACCATAAGTACATCTCTAAATTTGGCAACAAGCTATCTAAGATGACCCAAGGTAAGACAGTGTTTGACATTGACTTAAGTTGTCTGACGTTACCACCACCAAAACCAAAGACCCTAATTAAAGACTGCAGTTCAGACACTCACCTTGAAGTCAGTTGTCACATTCTGATAATTTTAATTGCAGACCAGGATAAAAGGGAGCAGCAGCTACTAGACGTGTGCCTGGACCTGCCACTGATACCTGTGTCAACCTGGAAAACCGTTTAGCCTTTCTGACTTTCAATTACTACTTTTCTTTAAATTGAACTTCCTGAGCTCCAAGGAGTGATAGCGAGATTAGTTAATTGCTGCCTGTAAAGACAGATAGATAAAAGTAACAATGAAGGGCATATTATTTATATTCCACTAAACTCTTGAGTAAAACTCTTCAAATTATATCAAATGATTAAAAACACACACAAAGTGCAGTCTTTCCTCCACTGTAGTAGCACGCACACAAGCACACAGGGAACTGTATTGACACCCTGTAGGCTCTCAAATGCTACATCTGATCTGAATTACACAAAAGAGATTACAGCCATTAACATCTCAGTTGAGTTTTGCCTTTGTGTGGGAAATCTTTTCAAACACTGCACGTTGGAGGATGTGGTGTTTGGTCAGCACCCCAATTATTAAAAGACAACAGTGCTGTGAGCAGTGTTAATGTTTGCCAGCCTTAGCTGAAATTGTTCTTCTATGTGGCAAGGACTGAGCTGAGCTAGGATAAAATAACTCACTGTGAATTGATAAAAAGTTGTGAAGGGAGATTTATTAAAAAGAACTAAATATAGGAAGGTGAAAAACTTACCAGAAAAGAGCGTAATTCAAAAAATGAAGGGTACACTGCAGAAAGGGCAGACAGATAGTCTATTCTATTTAATTTTATCTTAATCAGAAGAATAAATATCTAAAAGTACAAGACTTATGGACAGAGAGAGAAAGAACGAGAGACACAGAACGAGTGTAAAAAGAAATAAAGCCTATCAGGCAACCCAGCTCAACGAGAATAAATTCCTCCTCTCTTAGCAGCTAAAGCAAAATGTTTCCTGAATCCCGACAACACTCCATTCTTCTGCCTTATAGGTGGCTGGAACCCGAACAACCATTAATCAAAGTTTGGGTGGCCATGAAGTAGGACAGATGGAGTATGTCAGAGGTGCTTTGTGCTCTTCAGTGCAAGTTAGCCATTAGAGGAGCCACTAGACAGAAGTGCCCAAGACTTTCACATCTGTCAAGACAGTTAAGGGAGACCCTGAACATCTCTGGCCTTGCAGATGCCGATTAGAATATGCAACTGTTGTGTGCTAGAAGAGAGGTGGTTGCCTCCACTGGGATTTTGTGATAAAAATTATCCTTTCATCCCATCCAGACTTTGTAACAGGCTTTCTCATGACCTCATTTGTACACTAAATACACAAACCATGGTGTCTGGGATATCACTGTCACTTTGCTGACAATCTCTCTGTCCAAAGGCTCAATATTCAAGACCAAAAGATGGTTATTCATTCTGTGTTAGCTACACTTTAGCACAGCAGCCCAGGACCAAGCTCTGTCTTCCAACCTGAGCAGAGTTATGGAGAAAAGAGCTCATCAGAAAGCCAGATAAAATTCAAATTCCTGGTTCATCATCTGCTCCCACCCTTAAATTCAACATATAGCATTGGGCTCCAAAATGTCCAAGCATCATAGGCAATAATCTATAGAAATCAGGTGCTCAGAAGAAAAAAAGTACTGTCATGGAGCAATTGTAAGTAAGAAAAAGATATTTTTGTTTCTTATTTTTTTTCCAAAATAATGAGGAGTGCTTCAAAAAGACTTTAATATTTTTCCATGGAAGCTGACTAACAATAAAACAAATCCATAAGAATCCATGGGTCACCAGTTTATGAAGTAGGCATTGATACCCAAACTCCATGAGTGTCTCCTGGTTTAATTTAGCGCAAATTTTGTCACAGCTCATAGAAGTTCCTAGAAAGGCAAACAATACTTTTATCAACAAATCTGCAAAATTATAACCCTTAGGATTTTTCTGCAGGTATAATTTTCCTTTCTGTTAAGAACAGATGAAAATCTTATAAACAGCAGTCATTTTTGAAATCTTTAAGTGAGAGGAAAGAGACATACAATTCATGCTACCAGCAAAGTTGCCATATGTTCATGAGCTGGAAAGATGGATAACTAACAGTAAGGCAGCATCTACAGTAAAGATCTATTTATTTGCAATTTTCTCAAAGAACAGAAAATGTGAGGAGGAGCTTCAGGCACCAAGTCATATCAAGCAAATGTGTCAGGTCAAATTTGATGTGCAACACTTCATTGGTCAGGCCTAAACAAAAATAACCTGCCTTACCACACACCTTCTGGCTTCTTAACTAATCACATTAATTAAGTTTTAAAAAAATATAAGAGTTAGGGAGAATTGTAAAGGTCTTAGATAAGGATGTTTACTTCACATGGGAGCAGTGATCAAAATTTAAATCATAGTTAAAATATTTAGTGGGTATAATGAACAATAAAGGTAGTATTACAAAGATATTTTCTTTTTCAACACATATCTGTAGAGGACATGCTTGAAATACTGTGTACAGTCTAGTCTTTTCATCACAAAAATTATTTTGCAACAATAGAAGAAATTTAGGTAAGTCCAGTAGAGGGTATTCTTATGTGGATAAATTGTTATACAAAGAAATACCTAAGTCAGAGGTTTTAGCTTGAGAAGATAGCAAGTGACAAAAAGTAACAGAAGATATATATAACTACCATTGACTGGATAACCTAAATGTGGGTTTTATTCAACTCATTTTCAGTATGAAAAAAAGGAAAAGTGATATCATGCAGAAGTTACAAACACAAGTTAATAAAAGAAAAAAATCAGTGCACAGGAAAGGAGTCTAGTCAGTAAAATCATAAAAACAACACTTTTTTCTGAATAAGTCAGTATTTTTCAGAGCAATGTTCTCAGTCAGTTCACATCTACTTTTGGTACTCCCAACCTGTTGCTGTCAGAGATGTATTCATTGGTGTAGCTCTCCAAGCATACAAACAGAAAGGTAACCATCCAACGGTAAAACAGATTTCTGGAACTGATAAGCCCAACTTAGTGCTCTGTTGCCAGAGCTCTCAAATGCCAGGAAGCCACTGTCCTGCTACCCTAGGCAACCACAGTAGGAACTGATGGTCCTTGACCTATGTTTACAGATGTAGCTGCTTATCAACACAGACCTTTTGCAACACTGCACCTCAGAAAAAAAACCTGCTGCTTCCAAATAATATATCATAAGCTTTTTCTCTTGTAGTCTTGAGGCACTAATGCAAAGTTATGTGTGAAAAGGGACCCTAATATATACCTGCAGTCCATTCTAAGCACTCGGGCAATAATCCAATTCTTACTTCTCATCTTTAAAGAAGTAAATTCATTAAAATTCTGGCTATAGATTGACTGCAGTTTGATTTTTTTCCTTTATCTAATTTTGGGTAAGGACTTACCTCCAACTTGTAATTTCCTTCATCTCAGGAAGAAAACAAATACACTCATTCCAGCCAACATATCAGCAGTCAGAAATAAAGTCTAGTAGGGCAAAACATTTCACGCAGTACTAATGTGCTTGACCCAATTTCTTACTCTAGTTCCTCCTACTGGTGCCAGCATACTGTCCACTGTAGCTCCTATGTAGTTATACCCACATATCTGCAATATGGACTTAGCCCAGAGCCCAGGCAGGCTCTGTGTGTGTGTGACTTCCATGCCTGCTGCTCCTACTAATGCCAACAGATGAAGGAGCAGGTGGCATGCAGAAAGATGCTGTGAGATTTCTAAAGCAAACGGGGAGAGCAGAACTCCTGCTCACAGTTATTATGACCAAACCCCTACATTTGCACCTATTTCTGCTTTTGCATTCCTTCAAATCAAATTAAGTCAGGTTTCCTAATTAAGTAAAACCCCATACCTCTTTGCTGCAGCCGTCCCATCCTGAGCTTCAGTCTCAGCTATAGCTCAGTGATTTCTAGAATCAAAGTTAACTCCAACCCAGTATAACTTGAAAGCAAGTCTTTACTGCCCAACAGCACTGCTTTCACAAAACAGTGCTGCACCAATGCTCTGCTTTGCCTCCCTCTCCCCTCTTCTGGCAGCCATTGGTAGAATAAACTGACTCAGTGGGAGTAGGACAAGGCAGAGGGCTACTGGTGGTTTAAGTGGCAGAGGCCTTCAGGCAGCACACTAGGAAGCTTCAATAAACTCCCAAATGCTACACAGGCATGCAAGCTTAATAAAGAAAAATAAATAAATAAACCCCTCCCAAACAAACAAGCAAAAACCAAACAAAAAAAACCATACAAAACAAAACCCCACAATCAACAAACAAACAAACAACAAAAAAACCCAACAACAACAAATTAAAAACTACTAAGAAAACAATCCAAACCACAAAAACATGGGAAAAAAAGTACTTCCCCCCAAAAACTGTTACACAAAAAAATCTCAAAGCCCTCGCTACATTCCCACCCAATCACTTTGACCCTCATCTCAACCAAGTCAGCTGATCTCTAAAAAGCTAGCTATAATCCTTCTGCTTCACAGCCTGTCAACTATCTAGGCACGTTCCAGACTCATCTGATAACTCCATGGATGGTGTGCAAGGAAAAGCAGTTACAGCCATGCTGACTGTGAAGCAGATGGAAAAACACACACAGAAAGCACCTGTAGCCTCATCAAACATCTCCCCGGTTGTACAAGCAGAGCAAGTCACCTGCAGGTGCTCCTCATATCAGTGGTGCACCACTATCCACAATTTGAAAGTTGCTTGTCCCAGGTGCACCTGTCACACCTAATCACATTTATTTGTATTACTATCCGAGTAGTCAGAGCCTGGAGTGTGTTAAACCTTGCTAGTTTTAAGCAAACAAATGTCAGGGTTGCATAGCTTGTATAATCCACTTAAAACACATTACTTTTGTATCTCAAACAAGATCTCACAGTTTTAGCTCCCACTATAAATCATCCCACACACATAACACCTGCTACTCCAACAAAAGAGTACATTAAAAGGCTTTAATGATTCGAAAGAATACAAGTTTTTCTAAGGCACACCTGGAAACACAAATGCAGGGCATATGTCTTTATGTGTGCTAGGAATTAGACTGTCAGTCATATTTAAATAAGACATATACTTTCTATACTCTCCTTCCTGCTATATTTGAATAAAGAATAAACAAGCCCAAGGGTGCACAACATGTACTTATTTCAGAGTGCAGGGAGCAGAATATCTTTTCAATGCGTCCTGCCCAGAAGGAAAGAGGTTCTTTTTTCAACTAGTTATTAATTGACACCAAACAAAACCTATATAAAAGATGTCTTTATCAAGGGATATTATTTTCATGCTATTATTGGTCTTTTCCATCAACAGTTATGAAAACAATCTGCAGTCTGGCAGTCTAGTCACATAAGCAAAGTGGTAGAGGTACAGGTGGTCTAAAGTTAAAATTGGAGCTCTAATCTTCAGCTTATGTCTTGTGTGTGTGAGACAGCCTTGACTACACAGCTCAGGAATATTGTCTGCCTAACCACTGAGAGATGGGAGCAGTGCAAAACCGAGCAAGGACCATGAAAGTGTAATCTCCTGTACAACTGAGTTCCCACTGAAGCATGCAGGACATCAAAAATCCAGGGATTTAAATGAACTAGTGTGCAGCTTTCAGAAAATGGAATTTACCTTGAGGTTTGGGTTTGGTAAGCTTCCCACAGGGCTTTGAGATTGTGACAGTCTTCTGGCAGTCAGCATTATGAAGGGCTCTCTTTAGGTTTCCGGTTCGAGTCTTCAGGGCGGTGTTCAAGTCACATTCTCCCCAGGCCTGGAACTGGTATTTGCACTCAGCTGCAATGAGTAAATAAAGGGCAATTTTTAAAACACAATGACAAATTTAAAACACGATTTGGGAAAACAAAAATGTTAGGAGTCTAACAGGATGTCACAGACAGTCAGCATGTATAGAAAAAAGGGTATGCAGCTGAGGAAAAGAATCCCGAGAAAAATTTAAACATTATTTTGCAGAGGCAATTGCAGTCTTCCCTCTTCCCAATGTTCTAAAATTTAATCCTCTTGCTTTTGCATGGATATTGGATTTTTTTCATATAAAAGAAAATGTATTCAGCTGTGAATATGAACAATAAACAAAAAATCCAGAAACCAAGGAAAAAACAATAGCAATGGGAATATCATCTACATTCTATATTCCAACATTTGTATGATGCCAAATGTCACCAAATAAGGCTTCAAGAGTTTCAAAAATGTATATGCAACTACAAACTTCTCAGGTCTGAAACTGCAGCACCAATTGTGTTGGTAAGGTCACAATAATGTCAAAATCACTCAGGCTGCTTACTAGAAAAAAAACCAAGATTGCAAGCATAATCAAATTTGACTCTTGGACAGACATCTTATCCATGACAGATCTGACGTGTCTTTCTAAACTGTTGCATATGAACCTTCTGAACTGAATTGATAAAGATGAAATACACTGGTCTTCATTCGGTCCTTCCACTGCACACTCTGGTAGTGAGGCTCATATCACACATTACAAAGTCACATAAGAGATTCACAGCTGTGAACTTACACTACTGCCTTAAATAGGGTTGGACACCACAGGAGGGCAGATGTCAGCATACTGGAAGGCTGAGTTTATAATAAGTAGGTTATATGGACTCTATACAGGGGAGCTCTGAAGAGGCTGCCTTCTGATGCTTTACATGTTCTAGCTCTGATGAACTTGAAATATAGGACTAGCCTCTTCACCAAGACATTTGCAGAACTAAGCTGAAAATACAGGCTTCCTGCTCCATTCTTAAAATAAAAAACAAAGCAGATCCCTTAAGGGAGCGATGCTTACCTCCAAATTGCTTCTTCCAGTTGCAGGGAATCTTACACTTCTGAGTCTTGGTGGTTTGTTTGCACTCAGCTCCAGTGCGAGTGCCCTCACGTGTGCCCAGACCACAGTCACCACTGGTGGGGACACAGACACTCCACTGCCATTCCCCACAGTCAGACTTCTTCGCCTTTTTCTCTGGATGAAGACAAAGAGCCAAGTAAGAGAAGTGGTCAGTACCCAGAGCCTAGGGAGATGTTCCCTAAACTTAAGCAAAGAGTCACAGCACCTTAAAGGGTGAATAAGGAAGACATTCGTAACACAGTTGCTTTAAAAAAGGTCTGATATCCTCTTCCCAGTTCAGCAGAGGCAGGTCAGCCTCTTTGAGTCCAAAGCAGGGTGATCATTCAAATTCACTCCCACTACCATGTCAGAATAGGGAATCACCTAAAAACTCTCAAGGATCACTGACCAAACAGGCAGAAGGACAGAAACTCAGAAAGGACACTCCTCTGTCTCCATTAGACAATGGCAGGCAAATATTCTCAGTTCCAGCTGAAACACTATACACTAAACAACTAGAAATGTGTAGACATTGTGTATCAGAGGATTTGAGCACCTCTGGGAAACAGCTGTGCAGTTCAAACTTTTGACTTGGTATACTATGTCACATTTAGTGTCAGAATATGACCAAAACTCCAAAGGCAAAAAAAAAACTGTATGAAGAAGCATATTTCAAGTGCTGTTAGTACAGGTTGGTTTATTGCTCAGTGAAAAAAGTAAGGATCATGATTTCATTTCAATCCTTTAAACCCAAGTCTTATGAGTAAAGAGATAACTGTCACTATTTAGGCCCCCTAAACATCACAAGTAACTTTAAATAAACTTATGTTAAATTATTTTCATTCTAAGTTTTGTATGTTTGCATTCACATTTTCTCATATTTCCATACAGCCAGAGTGGTTAGAAAGCCCCTTTTTTTTTTTTATGGCGAACACTAATTCTAATAGACTCACAGTTCATATTATCTTGAGCATAAGTACACTGTAAATAATAAGACCTTAAGAAAAACACCAAAAATATGTTCTTTAAAAAATGTCAGAACTGGGTTTGATAGATATGAAATTTCCACCCCAGGCCTGTCTCTCCTATAACGAGGTCTGAGTTCATCACTGACAGAAAGCAATTACCACTGGATATCTGGCTGGCTGTGCAACAGCGAGTTAGTTCAATTCTTTGTCAGAGGATTTCCACATCACACAGCATTGGTGGAGTATTGTCATATACAACACTGAACAAGCAACATAACTGCTCTTTCATCACTCCTGTTTGGTTCTCCCTAAGTCAAGCATGAAACTATTCCCAGAGCAAATTTTAAGCTGCCTTGCAATACCCACTGTGTGATAAACCAAGGACTCCAGTCTCTGGGGTTGTCAAGCTGCCAGTTTGCATGGAAACCACTTTCTGGTTTCCTGTTTAACACAGAGCAACATGTCACAGCCACAAATCCCTACTCTGGATGTCAAAAGGTTAACTAATTACCTGAATTTCATAACAAAACTAGAAGCATTTGACATTCTCCCACACATGCGATCTTTCTTGGGGATTTACTCTGAATTCCACTGGACCTTACCTGGTTTCTCTTTTTTCCCAGCCTCAGTGGTACTCACAGCTGCCAGAATGAAAACAAGTGCCAGGAGGGCAGCTGTGAACATCCGACGTTGTTGTTGCTGTTGCATTCTGGAAATCAATGACAGAGAGGAAACAAAAAGGTTAGTTAGACTGTAAAAAGTGGGACTCCATCTAAAGCAGGTCAAACATAATTAGCTACTGGCAGAATGGGCAATTATCTTGATTCCAGAGAGAATATGGAGACTTTTAGCTGTTTTACAGCCTGTACATCAAATCCCCAATGTACATCACTGATGTCACTAGATGAATTTTGCCACAGGAAGTTCTGTAACTATTGCTCATCTTCTAGAAACCTGTCAGAGAATCAAGGATCCTGACAGGTCTGAACTTCCCTCTTCTTTACTGACCTCTGGCTTTGTAAACCTAAGAAAAGCATAGACTTCATGTTTCAGCTTACCAATTCATATTAAGTAGATAATTCTATGTTGTCCACCTTGCAAGGATTCAAGTTCTTATTAGGGTTCAGTGACATCAGAAAAGAGCTTCTTTCATGAAAAGTTATAGAGGTAATACGTGATGCTTTATCTAAATTGTCATTGGCGTGTTGCTACCTACTTTTTCTTCCTCCTCCAATTAGTGTCTGTTCCTAATGTAAATTAAGCTAATTGCTTGAATTGCAAAATAGGCACAGAGACAGGACTTGCACACTCTGCTAGAGGCTATCTATACCATGCTAATGAACCCAAAATCTGGATTTGGGAAGCACCTATTCTAATATGGAAAAGAATTAAAAACGTTTGCTTGTTGGTGAAGCAGTGGTCACTAGTGGGTCAGCAAAACTCATTCAGAGCTTTCCCTTTCATTTTGCTATAATTTGCATTGTCTCATTTTGACAATCTTTATAGGAAAGCAGGGCCTTAACAAATACATATGTTAAAAATAAGCAACTTCCCCATTTCCTAGAGACACCTCTCTATGAGGCAGCCAGGTACCAAGATGGTGGACTGGAGATTGTTTGGATGAAAGGAAGGTTTTTCCAGCTTTTCTTCTTTTTTTTTTTTTTTTTCAAACCAGTACCCATGACATTCATGTTACACCAGCCCTCCAAGGAGGTGTCAATAGTGCTAGCCACTAAGATGGCCTTAAAAACTCAACTAGACTGTTATTTACAGAAAGTTTAATGGCAACCTGATCTCATTTGCTGAGCACAGCAACCTCAGGGGAGAAATATTTCTCAGTATGAGCAAAGAACAAACTGTATTTGAAATTTAATTTGGCACTCCTCAGTATTCTCTGCTGGCAACCTCTAGCTCGAATGCAACATAATTGCAATTGACGTGGAAACCAGCAGAGGAATCCCAAACACAGGCTTTCAAGTATCTAGCTTTTATATCGTGCTAGAAGTCACATGAAACAACATAACAGTTTTGCTGAAATAAAGTTCCTGTGAAGACTGCAAGAGACCTGGCATTCAAATGTCTGAAAGAGCTGTCATTAGCACCAGTTTGGTTTACTTCAAACAGAAGTACCATTTCCTATCATGAAGAAAGGGCCCCCAATGTTTCCAGTGAACTCAAACAGCCCCTGGAGCTAGAGCACAAGTTGTGTGTGAGTTTGGGTTTGTTTTTCCCTTACTCTGCTACATGTTACCACTTAGACCTTCTCATGTTTCACAGAAAAATAATTAATTATTAAATAAGTAAATAAATAGAAATAAGCAATTAAAATATAAATATGCAATCTGCCTTTTAGTTTGGCTTACTTCAAACTGGTTTTTCATAATCAAACAAGCACCACTTCCTGTGAGGAAAGGCTAAGACAATTGGTTTTGTTCAGCCTGGAAAAGAGAAGGCTTTGAGGTGACCTAATTGAAGCCTTCCAGTACCTGAAAAAAGCTCACAAGAAAGATGAAGAGACTTTTTACAAGAGCATGTAGTGAAACGACAACAAGGAATGGATTCAAGCTGAGAAAGCGTTGGCTTATATTATGGTGACCAAAACTAATCTAAGAAAGATATTAAGCTGTTAGAGAGCATCCAAAGGAGGGCAACAAAGATGGTAAAGGGCCTTGAGGGGAAGCTTTATGAGGAGCAGCTGAGGTCACTTGGTCTGTTCAGCCTGGAGAAGAGAAGACTCAGGGGAGACCTCACCGCAGTTACAACTTCCTCATGAGAAGAGACGGGGCAGGCACTGATCTCTTCTCTGTGGTGAGCAGTGACAGGACCCAAAGGAATGGACTGAAGTTGTGTAGGGGAGCTTTAGGCTGGATATTAGAAAAAGGTTCTTCATCCAGAGGGTGGTTGGGTCCTGGAACAGGCTCCCCAGGGAAGTGGTCACAGCACCAACCCTGACAGAGTTCAAGAAGTGGGCTCATGGTGTGACTCTTTGGGATGATCCTGTGCAGGGCTAAGGGATGGACTCAGTGATCCTTGTGGGTCCCTTCCAACTCAGCATATTCTGTGATTCTGTAGATATTAGGGAAAATTTCTTTACTGAGAGGGTGCTGAGGCACTAGAACAGGTTGCCCAGAGAAGTTATGGAAGCCACGTTCTTGAAAGGGAGGGCCCATACTTCAAGGCCTGGCTGGATGGAGCTCTGAGCAACCTGGTCTAGCAATAGGTGTCCCTGCCCACAGCAGGGGTTTGGAACTAGAGGATCTTGAAGGTCCCTTCCAACCCAAAGAATTCCGTGATTCTGTGATTCAAACAAAGTTTCCATACTGTTAAAACACCCAGCTCCTCACTCAGCCCCTACAAGAGACGGCCATGGTGGGTTTGGGGTTCCTCCCTACATCTTTTTTGCCCACCCCAGGCACCTCAGATGTGATCACATTGGGAATCATGGATAAAACTCTTACCAGGGAAGCTGCCCTTTATTAAATTGGTAGAGACTCAAATTAAAACCTGACTGACAATGTTTTCAGCAAAACAGGCAGGGAAAACAGTTGGGTTTGGGAGTCTGAAACATTCCAGAAACCCTATAAACAAAACTCAGCAGAGCCTTAATATAGTATATTTCCTAAGACTCAAGCTTTCCTACAGCCAAAATACTTGCCAAGTTGTCTACGGCAAATGCTAAACCTGCAGATACAGTTATAGATCTTTTATCTCTTTGCAGAGAGACCCAGGCTGGTTCCTGAAGTGCCTTTAATACTAATTGTCAACAAGTGAAAAGCCACGTCGTACAAATGGAGACCTTGCCTCACACCCCACCAACACCTCAAATATGATGTAACTCGTATGACTACAGAAGACCATATAACTGCTTTGCACATGGTAGATAACAAGGACGGGTGCTCTCACAAAATTACAAACAGTCAATATGTAGTACTCATGAAATAGTAGATATTTTTTCAGAAGGCCAGAAAATTCCACCTACCAGCAATTATTTGACTTCAATCTTCGGTTTTCCTTCCAAATATTTCAGTTGGCAGTTATAAAGACAAAAAATTGTCAGATTGGTCTTATTTCTGCAAACAGTATATTCTACTGAAAATAGCTTTGCCTTTTTTGGTTTACTTTTTCAAAATTCAAAGGTGACAGTTTTTCTTTTTTATTAGATTCTTTGATAACATTCCCAGTTCAACCTTTGATTTAAAGAGCTGCCAAAACTGCTAGTAACAATGAAATAACAAGTGTTTTGTGATACACAAAATGGACTCCTCCTCAATATTTTCATTTTTGTAATAAGCCTTCTGGCCATACCAATGGTAACAGGTAAACTGTGTCATGAAGGGAAAGTATGTCTAAAATCCTGTATGACAGCCCCGAAAGAGAGCACGACAGCAACATTTAAACAAATGGCAGAGGTATTTACAGCCACAGAAAGACAGTGATAAAAGTGAAAGAAAGGAAAGATATTTGGGGTGGGGGGAGCTCCAGGAAAATTCAGAAGAGAGAAAAGGTAGAGAAGATGGTTTAGAACAGTTTAAATTGGAAGCTGGAACAAGATCAGAAAAAGAGAGTGAGTAATCACATAAAGAGAACCAAATCAGGAAAGAGAGAAGAGACAAGTAGTTAATGATAGGGAAACATTAAAACAGAGAGTGTTAAGAAAATACGAAGAGTGTAACGAAGTGAGAAGTAGAGCCCAGCTGAGATGCACCATAGCAAGTGGCTTCTTGCAGCAAAGATAAGGCACAGGAACTACTTCAGTCTTACAGTTGATTTCACACTCAATCTCTGCTTGGGGGTAAGAAGTGAAAGGAAAATTAAATAATGTCAGGCGATCAGAGAATTAATGAGTTCATCAGCCATCTGCCTATGGGTTCAATTGCATGTTGAGCACCAGACAGTCAGGCAGAAGTCACCCTATGGCTGCAGTTTAAGTGATCTGAGCAGAGCTTGAACCTCCCACTTCAAATCCCATACTGCCTCCAACCTGATTTTATAATCACACTCATCTCTCCTGAACCGGATTCATTAAATCATTCATTTGCTGTGATGAGGATCATCCATATGACTAAGTGGAACACCTTTAGGAACATCTGAGAGATTAGCTCAGTTGGTTACAGCGTAGTGCTAAGGTTGTGTTGTGGGTTCAATTCCTGTATGGGCCATTCATTTAAGAGCTGGACTCAGCCATCCTTGTGGGTCCCTTCCAACTCAGGATATTCTGTGAAATACCTTTCCTATGGACTGCAGCATCCAAATCCCAGCTTTACCAGAGACCCAAACCAGTGTCTGCATAGTGTAGCACAGTGGCATGCAGTCACTTCCATGTGGGTCCAGAAATGCTACTGACACCTTCATATAGAGCCAGCTTTACCTATCAGCCCAAGAATAAGTTTAGTCCACCCAACTCCAGGCCCTGAAAGTGCAAAGTTGGCAGCCCGAGACCTCCCAGGTGTTTTCATGTTGTGCTCCTTAGACCTCTGAATGTCTGTTAGTGCAAATCAAGCTTGCCAGAGTGACCCTATCTGCACTCATGCAATTAACTCATACCCAGGTACTCCATTTCTCACATCTGAACAAGTCTTTCCTGAACATTTCAGAACAAAACAGACATTGTCAGATGAAGCTCTGTCGGTGTTATTTTTCCTAGCCTGACTGGAGCCAACATATTCAGAACATCCTAGGATCACATATACCTTTTGCAGGTGGCTTTTTTTGCTGCTAATAATGTTCTTTCCAAAGCACCTGGCAAGGTTCCAGATAACAGAAAAGAATATTTTATTATTAGTCCATATGAGAGTAATCTACCACTCTGGACAATCAGGTTTTCTCATGTGACTTAACCTGTTCATATCCTCCAGCTCTTCCAGTATAAAATGCCAAATGCCAGTTGCATTTATAATGCTGTTATGCTACATGTAGTTCAATACTGTAGGTATTGCCATTGCTAATGATGAGCCACAGGCTTTGCAGTGAGTTTGCAAGGGCTCTGAACTGAGACTTGTAGAGGTTTGCCCTTCCTGAGTGTTCATTGGCCTGTTCACAGCTTTGTCACATTTGCTTTAGCTGTGATAGCATAATTTTTCCCTAACTGACCAACTAGCTATGGCTAACTTAATTTAGTTTTCTTTGTCACTGTGTGGAGCCACCCAGGTTTTATGACTCCTGTAATAATATACTATAGAGAAATACAGAGCTGGTATCTTAGCAAAGGCCTTTAGAAGTGGATGAGAGAATGCAGTGTAGAGGAGTACAGATATACAAGATATGAGATGAGGCACTGGCTTGACAATAGAGAATACACCTCCTATAAATAACTGACCCAAGGTCAGATAAAGAAACATAGACCTGAAGTAAGGCAAAGAACACAGAAATACCTAAAAGGTGCCATATCTAGTAAGTTTGGGTATAACATGAACTGCAGACCAGCAAAGAAAGAGAAAGGCTTCAAAGCATGCTAGCATACATAAAAAAAGCAACCCCAAGTTGATCCTGGAGCGAAGAAAAAGAAACCAACAACATAAACATCCTTCTGGCCAAGGACCCCAGATGATGAGAGACCTCCATAACAATCCCCGCTGCCAACACCACAATGAAACCACCAACCTTTGGGCCAACAGGAGCTGGGGAAGAGTCAGCATAATATTAGGAAAAGTAGTTAGTTGAATCCAAGTGTATGTATAACAATTGCAACTTCGTTGGTGGTGACATTGTTGTCAACATAATTATAGCATCTAGGACAATCTGCATAGGCAGATCTTTTTTTTGTAATAATTACATCTGCGCTAATAATGATTCTTGGATTAGACCATTAAGATTTCAATTACACTAACAGTAAATCTTTGACTTAATATGAATATATATAAAAGGTGTGGTTCCTCTTTTCCAGTAAACAATTTTTTGAGCATAACTATGACTCCCAGCTTTATCTTTTAGCACACTATTATTTTCATCTCATATCCATAATAACAATGCATCCCAAACACAGACTTAAGTTCCCACTACCCATTATTTCCCTTCACAACACTACTCATTTTAAGTCCTCTTTAAGCTCCTTTTCCATGTTAGAAGTAACTTTTGCATTAATCCTTCTTTTTTTCCTGCATGAATGAATAATTTCTCATCAAGTCCCCCAACAAATAAATTACAGTCTGATTAGTCCCAGATTAGTCACATCTACAAAATCAGTTTTTAAATGAGCTAGGTTGGGGCATCAGTCTCATTCCAGTAAACACATGCTGTGTTTAATGAAACTTAATATTTAACTCCACCTCTTAAATTATTATCTTATTCAAAATATGTTCTACTTCGCAGTCCATCAAGGGCAGATGAATATGTATGCAGTTACCTGGATCTGTTTCCTTCCCCCCCTCTTATATTTGCTATGCTCCAGTTTTACAGCAGCAAGAAATAGAATTTGTTGCATGCTTTAACAGTCCTACAGAATCTGAAATGTCAAATGCCATTTTTACAGTACTGTGAAGTGGAAGCTCATGGTTTTCTCTGTTAAAGAGAAATTAGGAGCATTTGGCTCTTAGGAGTTTCAATTCAGTAACAGCTGCAGAAACTTCTGCTTCTCCAGGTCTCTTTCTCATTCACCATCTGGTGCATGACCCTGTGTCCTGACCCTATGTCCTCCTATTTAGGAAACTTAGGCAAATGCTCACACATTTCTGGAGCCAAACCTTTATGAACCGTAATCTTCCCTCTGCAATGTGTTCCCTCCTCCCTTGCACACGTACACATTTCCTTTATTGTCTTTATTTACACTACTTGGGAAATAAAATTAAAAATCTAGATTTGCTTTTGATTTCCTTTGCAGGATTTAAGTCAACTTACTTTATGGTGAGTCTCGGCAATCTTCCACTTCTGAACTTCCAAGATATTTCTTTATTGGGTGATCAGTACCATTTTTTAAAATTTTTACAAGCTCCTGATAGCACTTTAGTGGTTGATCCCCAGTTAGAATGGAATTCCTCTCTACAGTTTTTTCCCCAGTGTTTTTTTTTGGGAGGAGGGGAGTTTGGTTTTTGTGTTTTTGTTTTGGTGTGGGTTTTTGGTGTTTTTTGGTGTTTTTTGTTTGGTTTTTTTTTTTTTTTTTTTTTTTTTTTTAGGAAACAAAATTTTTCCTACTTTGATAGAAATAAATCTGAGTCAGTCCTTTATTAAAAATCTTGCAGTGGGCCAATATGCATCACCGGTTCACCTAATTTCACAAAAATCAACTTTTAAAATTAAAATCTTAATTAGAGTTACGTTCATGCTCCTATGCAACATAAAGCAAATCAGCTTGATAAAACTTGATACAAGTGGTTACTTTTAAGGATGAGCTTTGAGAATGAGCTGTAAGGTCATAGTGAATTGAATTCTAAAATAGCTCAAATTTTTGCAGTCCTCTGATAGGTAGTGAAGAAATCACATCCACAAATATTTGGCCCCTATTATATTTAGCACCATTTAGTTTCTAATTTGCGTTTTAAAAGATAAGCCTTTCTGTAATGAAAGATCTCCTTTTTTCCCCATGCATAATAACACAAGGACTTCCAAATAAAATCACATTCAACTTTGGGATGACACAGAACTAGTAGGTGTTTTTCCATACTTCTCCAAGATAGTTTTTGAGTCATATTAATCCTATCTTATGCATCATAGAATAAATATGTTGAGCTGGGAAGGACCCTTCATGCTGACTCCCAGCCCTGTGCAGAACACTCCAAGAATCACACCATGTGTCAGGGAGCATTATCCACAGGCTTCTTGAATTTAGACAGCCTCAGTGCTGTGACCACTTGCCTGGGTTCCAGTGCCCAACCTCCCCTTGGGTGAAAAACTTTGATATCAACCCTAAACCTCCCCAGACTCATCTTCATGCTGTTTCCTGGGGTCCTGTCACTGGTCATGAGAGCGAAGAGCTCAGTGCCTTCCCCTCCACTTTCCCTCATGAGGATGTTGAAGACTGCAATAAAGTCTCCTCTCACTCTCCTTTTCTCCAGGCTAAATAAACAAAATATATCAATAGCTCTTATTTATTTATTTATTTATTTGATGGGTATCATACATTACCTTTACAGCTTTATTGTTTAGACTGTAGTTTATATTTTCTGAACCTTTTCGGGACCTTCAAGTTCTGTTAACCAGTCATGATTACCATTATAGAGTACGTAGGGGCTAACCCAATAACATCCATTTGCAAGTACTACACCTCTTTCCAACTTCTCCAATAAATTTCCTGGGCCACTTGTACTCAATATTTCTCTCTGCTCTCACCCAAATGTCTTCCAGGTACCAGCTTTTCACTAATTACAGTCAACTCTGACTACTGTGGTTTTCAGTTTAATTTAGTTCTTTCTCTTGTCTAATCTACCATTGTAATATTGTTTCCTTAGCTGATGCAAAATCTTTATTCACCTTACTTTTCCTTCCTGAGTAATAAAAGTAGACATAGAAATCACAAACATTTCTCTGTATGCTTCCTTATGAGTAAAGATCCCCAACTCTCCTCAGAGCACAAAACCTTGAGCCAACTTACTGGTCTGCCTCATTTTGTTGCACCTTAATGAACCAAAGAAATGCTGTGTTCATTTCAAACCATTACTATAGCCTTAGTGGTCTAAGCCTAAGAGTGAGCCAAGATTTAAGGGAAGAAATAATCTTTAATCATAGTAACTGATTATTCAACCAACAGTACTCTCTCTGGCTCAAAACCCATGTCTTAATCTCATTTCTAACAGTGGTGATCTTTCAGAATGATTTTGTCAAAGAAAACCCACTAGAATAAGGATGAGACACAAAGTTTTCATCTTTGGACTAATTAGGTAATTAAATTATATTTTACACTTAGGAGGGAGGTTGGAGGTGGGAAGGGGTCATTGAGTTGTTCAGTGTATCAATATGCTCACACAGATTAATTCAGAAACCTGCAGCTACTGCAATTCTGCCCAAAGCAAAACCTATGTGCTCATTTCCCATGCTCCTTTGACTTTCCTGTGACAGCTTGATATCCTCTTTTCATATAGTAATGGAATTTCAGGAGCTCCATGAGTAACACCAAAGAGTGGATGTCAATAGTCTCAGCCTATGAGCTAGCAAGACAGTCCAAAGCCATGTAGGAAGCCCTAAACCTTACTGAAAATAAGCTCCCAGCATTTCAGCCAGGCAGCATGTTTTGGTAGTGGAGCCAGCATCCCAGCATCAGCCTGCAGGCCCCCATTTCAAAACACACAACCCAGTGCAGCTGACAGGTTGTCTGGCAAAATGATAAAGAATCAGGGAGTTTCAATTAGCAGGCACTTCTCAGCTTTTCTTTTGTCCTTCCACTACCTTGCTTCCATTTGAGGGTAGAGAGAGGGGTCACCCCACATGGAAGCAGCTCCAGCAATGCTCTCCCTCTGTGCAGGGGGGGAGAAGCCAGCAAACAGCAACTGGTGGGGAGGGGGCAATTGCTTCGAGGTGAGCCAGTGCTGGAAGGAGTTGGGTAAGCAGCAATTTATTCAGCAGTACAGTGCAAATGTAAAAAACATAAAATTGAGTATAACTGTCTGTGTGTTGCTACAGATCACCCCGGGGGAAGTGGGAAAACTCTAGAACATTGAAATTATGTTTGACAAAACTTTCTTTGTTTTGTAAACTAACATTTATACTCAGCTACAACATGGGGTACCCATAATAAAAAGCCAGAATTAAACAGTTAGCTAAAAAGGGGGGAAAATCACGGCATGACCTTTTTGATAAGCCCAAGTCAAACACTTCACTTCAAAAATTGCAGTGTGCAGCTTGGGGATGCCATTTTTAAATATGTAATCAACTCCATATTCTCTTTTCAACATGGACATTATTAAGGACCAGAAAAATGAGCATTGAGGCCAGTGAGCTGTGCCAATTCCATAAAAATAAGCAGGGAACCAAGAGTTTCATGCAAACAAAAAACAAAACAGAAAAAAAACCCAACAAACAAAAACACATAAAAAAACCAAACCCCAAACCAATGATCTGTTTGCATGTCCCATCTAGCTTATTTACCAAAGCTAAAGTAATTAGTTAAGTTGTGGATAACAGTTCCCCCAGCCTTTGATATTTGCTTAGCTGATTGCATATTTGTTTCTCACATCAGGCTAAGGCAAACACCCATGTTGTGAATATTTTATACTTTTAGTTTCCCAGACATAAATTAATAGTTCAAGTTGATAACAGATACCCCTAGGTATATAAATTTTGCCTTTAAATTCTGAGCATAATTTAGACTGACTCAAGACTCAAGAAAATGGACAGTACGAACAAATACAGATAGAACATTTCTTTCATTTTTCCAACATTTTTTTAACAACATAAAAATATTTCATGGGAGAAAATGAATTTCAACAAGATGGTAAGTTTTTGAAAGAATTTTATGAATTAAAATAATTTTGTGTTCTTATAAGCTCATGACTACACAACTTCATTCCCTCCCATTAAAAATATAATTTTACATAAGCTATACAAAGGATCTTAATGCTTCTCATAGGCAGACTCTACAGATATATCTGCAACATAATATCAGAACTAGAAATCTGAACCTCTGTTTGAACTTCTCATTAGCCAGCTCTGTCTCTCAGGGAGCACCAAGAAGTGTGTAATTCCTTCATTGCAAGTTTTAAGCAAAATTTTGCCAAACCAGGTCACTATGAGCCCTTGTCTGATCACAGAAGAATGAACAAGTTATAAAAGGTGTCAATTTTGGGTCAAAATTGAGCATTCATGCAGTAGAGTTGTAAACAAGAATATAACATGGTAACAGTTTCTTCCTCAGAGGAAAAGTGTAGTAAGTGAAAACAGCGCTAAACAAACACAACAGGAGGTATGGATGGTTAAAAGGCCAAAGAATTAAAAATCCTATGGAGATGGCCTAAAACTTCCAAGGGGATTAAATTTTTTTTGCTTCTCTCTTTCCAGACTTCCAACATGAGATTTTTAAAAAGTTATTTTATTTTCAGAAAGCCTAGGAAACACAGATATTTCTAATTCATCACAATTGGAAACAAACCAAAACATCCATACAAAACAAAACAGCAACAAAAAAATCCCATTCAGTATAATAAATTGATGGTAAGAAATTAGCCATGTCAATAAAGTATGAAAAAACGTGCTGTTCTTTCAAAAAAAATAAAAAGTGCTACATTTATATAGTGTAAAAGGGATGGTTGCTAATTTTCTATTTGGTCCCCAGTCAGGGTACAGAGATTACTTTCTTAGCCTCAGCCTTCAAAATTTCTCTTAGAAACAAGATCATTGAAAAGAACATAGCTGTTGAAATGAGTTTTCTGCCTTCCCCATGCTCTTATTTTGTTCTCATCCATATTTTCTTCTTCTCTTTTGCTCATGCTGGGTCTGAGCAAGTCTGGGTTCCTAAGTAATAACTAATGCTGACTTCTGCAATTGCCTATGCCTATTCTATTAACCTTCCCCTCCCACTGCTCCAGCTGAGAGGCTGAAGAAAACAAAGCAAAAAAAACTAAACCAAACTAACTCATATTTCAGTTCATTCTGCTGTATTTCAGGATCCTTACTGAAAAAGACATTTTAAGCAACTTGTTACTGCAATTTTTTTCCCTCCCTGCTCTTCCCACAACAATCACAGCTGCTGTCTCACTATCAATGAAGTCACAGTGGGTTTCTCAGACTCTCATTTTTCCAGGACTAAAGGTGAGATTAAACACTCCTGGATCTGATCACCAGGAAGACCACAGGAGACTTACCTCCATTTTCTCCAAATGTTTTCGTTTCAGTGACAGCGAGGCCAAACTTCTGACTAAACTCTCCCGTGCATCATCTGCATCACTATTTCTCTCCTGGAGCAACCATGTGTTGTGGTCACAGTTTCTCCAGCCACTGGTAAATCTTTCAACTCTGCTCCTCCGATGTGCAAAAGATATAATTACTTGATAATGGGAGTAGGGGTAAACTTATCTAGGGGGAAATGGCTCTTATTGCTTATTGTTTCCGCCTTCTTTCCTACCCTAAACTAGCTAGTATCATTACTTTGCCTAATGATCATCTGGTTGCCTCAGATAGTTAAAAAAAAATTTTTTTTCATGGTTTTTCAGAGTCTCTGACAAGTCACCAGATCCCCACTACATGGCTACTGTGACACTACAGCACCAGGATAGGGCAAATAAATACTGTCACAGAGAGCCTTCTGGCATAAGGAATGTTGCTGACACCTACTTGGCTAGCTAATGTGTTTCCATCTACCAGAGATTAATTTGAGTACCTTCTGAAAAAAGTTACAGTAGGGTGTGGCACATTCCCATCCACTTGTGAAACAGAGGGCAGAAAGGAATCTCTTATTCTCCTTGTCTATCTAAGAGAAAGTTTTCTTCACTAGTATAAATACATTTATTGAAACAGAACAAATTTATGAAGCCCCCTTTTCTTGACCATTGCAGTTGTAACAGTATCCTATGGGTATCACAGCTGGGGCGATGAAAAATTGAGTGATCAAGGAATACAACTCTTTTTGTAACCAGGTCCAGAGCTGAAGATTATTACTACTACTATGAAAACAAAAAATGTATGCAGATATACACTGATGTCCCCACAGGCCCCGTGGTCACACCATCACCGTGAATTAATCATGGTTTGAGAGCTGTTTAAGCTGTGACATGATTTTCATTACGAACAGCTGTACTGTACAAGCCAAACAGATGCCTCCACTGTATTTTAATTTTCTTCCTCTGCCCCAATGAAGACATTTTCAGCTCAATGGCAGTAGGCAAATCACAGCATGTGTCAATATCCCCACTTCTCCATCTATGAAATAGGGATAATAGCACTTGCCTTTTTCAAAAGAACATTGAGAAACCCATAATAAAAGTGATTATGTGAAGAGGGGATAATTTTATTATCCAGCATCAGCTGCAGCTTGCTCTATATTCCTGAAACTCACGCCTCCAGGGTTCCAGGTTTTGAGCAGGGTACCCAAACTCTCCTCAGCAGAGGAGAGCAGCAACACTGTGCAGCTCCCAGGGGCTCAGCGTGTTGTTGAGGGAAAGCTGCAAGACTCAGCAGAACTTTCTTGTCTTTCACAAATACCTTTCATTGAAAGTAAACAAATTTTGTCAAATATTTGAGTTTTGATTTGCCTGAGCTAACTGTGAGTTTGGAGAATTTTTTTAATTTTTTTTTTTTTTTACCTCCAGTAAGACTCTGGGAAATACTCCATAATCAGAAAATAAAATAAAAAAAATATTTATTTTACTTATTATGACTCTTTCCCTTTTGCTGTCTGTCCTTCCAGATGACATTCCAAAATTTGCAATATGGTCAGAAACCTATCTAAGCTGAAAGCACACAGCACATGCCTTCCATTAATCTTTGACAGGGCCTGCATTTATATTTTTTTTTTCAGAGAAACTGTTGTTTTGCTTCAAGTGACAAATGCCAGGGCATTGGGACAACTATACAAAAATGAATGAGAAAAAATTAATTAAACTGAAATAAAGGCTGAGTGAAATTAAATCTGTGTTTTGGCCTTGTTGTAACACAGGGCTAGAATGTGTTTTTAAATCATTCTCCTTGAAAACCGGTTAGCGAGAAGAGGGCAGTAGTTGTGTAGCATGTTATCATCTTTGCCAGTCAGGATGCAAATGGCATCTCCAAGGCACATATGCCCTGCAGTGTGACACCAGTCAGCAAATAAAGACAAAAGCCCAAACTTCATGTTCTGAAACTGAAATTCACAGAAATATAGAATGATTTAGTTTGGAAAATGCCTTTAAAATCATTAAGTTTAACCTTTCACCTAGACTGCCAAAACCACCACTAATCCATGTCTCTCAGTGTGACATCTACATATCTTTTAAATACCTCCAGGGATGGTGACTCAAACTCTTCCTTGGCCAGCCTGTTCCAATGTTTGACAGCCCTTTCAGTGAAGAAATTTTTCCTGATATCCAATCTAAACTTCCCCTGGTGCAACTCGAGGCCATCTCCACTCATTCTATTACTTGGGAAAAAAAAACTGACCCCCACCTCACTATAGTCTCCTTTCAGATACTCCACAGCCCTTCCCACTTAGCTACAACTTCAAGAACTGCCTCTCTTATTTCCAATGCAACTTAACAAGCACTTAGGACAGACCCTGCCTTAAATTAACAAAAGAACATTTATCACAGCATTTAATAGTAACAAAAATTGAGTTGGGATGCACTGCTACTCCCTTTTCAGGCAGTGGCAGGAGACTGGCCAATGTCCACCATAACCATATTAGTGCCAGTAAGGAGCAACACCTTTCAACAGCTTCAGTGAAGCACCTTTAGGCACTGACAGTGAACAGCTGTATTCTGTGTCAGCATCATAAGGTAGTGCCTCCACCCATAGGAGATTCTCCTAGAAATAAGCAAGCCAGTGGGAAAGAAGAAAGTAAAATCATCTTCCCTTGGCAGAACAGAAACTGAGGATAGAAAAGTTGTGTGACGGAGAGAACTTTTTTCAGAGAAAATAGTCTTTCACCTTAACCAGAAAAACATCCTAGAGAGAAAATCCTGCTTTTAAATATGGCCAGGAAGACAGAATTGCCCCTGTCCAGTCCCCTGTTTTATTTGAATAAGTTTCATATTTCTATACAAGGTAAAAAACATCAAAAGATATGGTGACTGTATCACCTGAGGCAGATGGAAGAGGATGAAGTTGTACAGCATGCAGTACATCTGAGGTGAGATTTCAGTGCAGCCTTTCTGGCTTTTAGACCACTGAGTTTTTTTGCTGTATTCCATAAGATCTCTCCATTTTGGAATGCAATACTGCATACTTGCAGCAAAATTTTGGTAGCTACAGAATAAATCTGCATGCTGCTGTAGTACTATTCAAAGCACACTCTGCTGCAGCTACCCTCCAGCCATGCAGCACATCACAATATATTCAATTTTTTTAAAATCTATTTTCACCTACCCAGGCAGGGTGGGAATGTGCTTTCATGGCTGATTAGTCTTCTCTGTCATCATCTTTGTCTGGTGGAAGGTTGTAGAAAAAAATTAGGAAATTTCATTCAAATTAAAAATTCTTCTCATCTGACATCCCTGCTGTAAACTCATGGTCACAAAGTTCTCTCAAAAGTACAAAAACAACCTTTTTTAAATAAAAAAAATATACAAAGTCCTCTCTCCAAACTGACAGGTAGCATTCACCAAATCACTGGAAGGTGAGAGTTCCTAAGGGAAGTTATGTCCTCCCAAAACCAGACACGTACATAATTCTATCTCTGTTTCTGAAACTAAGAATAATTTTTACCATTGGGAGAACAACACCACAAGGGGGAAAAATGGAGGAGTTATTTATATTATTAAATATTTAATAGATTTTTTGGATGGGAATATCATCCACAACAATAATCAGAGAACTGAAATTTCGTTGAGTAACACTAATGCAAAAATTTACAAAGCAGAGCTGAAATTCTTCTTAAAATGTGGACAGGTAAAAACGCATTTCCCACTGTTCTCATAGTCTTCATATTGCATCTGCCAGAGATCTCTGTATTCACCATGCAAGTAGGAGCCAAAAAATCTCAGGGAGACAACAGGATACTTTGGCAGATTAGAGGGAGAACTAGACTCATTGTTATCCTAAGAGTTCAGTCAGGAGAACTGGATACTCAAAGAGGAAAAAAAGTATTAAACATTGAAATTTAAGACCGCTATCTTATGTATAGAGATTTAATAGCAAGCTGAGAAAAACAAATGATTCAAGGACTACTTTTCAGCTTACTCAAGATTCACATAAATAAAAATGCAACAGGTCACACCTTAAAAGCTTTCTACAGAGTTGTCTTTCCAAACCACAATGGCTAAAGAAATATTTTCTTTTTATTTCTTTATTGTTTTATGAAGTCCAGATTCTGCACAGACTTGTGTGACAAGAGTCATACTAATGACATACTGTATCATCACAGTGGTACAGAATCAGCCGGTAGATGCCAAAAAGATTGGATTGCATATAGGAACAAAGAAGTTGACTTTTTTAACCTCCAAAGGGAGGCTACAGCCTGGAAGAGGTTGAAGTACTGCTGGAAGGCAGGTTTTATTCAAACTGAGTTCTTATTAACATATAAATAGGGTAATTTTAAAAAGCTGTATCCATGCCACATATCCAAATGTACTAATAACTGAAAATTAAAAAAAAAATAATAAAATATGGAAGGCCCAAAACAGCACAGATTTATTATTGTTCTACTAGTTGTTTCCAGACAATATCCTCTTCCACTTCTTTCCAAACCAAATTGTTTTTCACCTTTGGACCTTATATCATAGGAACCAGGCTCTTAATGAAGCTCTTTGAGAACCATCTCTTTGGGACTTTGAACAATCAGTTAGTCACATAAACTTAGTGTTAATTTACAAGCGGAAAGTAAAGAAAGAGAAAAATCATTCATGATTTTGCTTGATTACAAAACAAAAATTTAGGCTTGGAAGATCTGTCTTCAGATTCTGTCTGTGATTGATAGCTGAGGTTTTGGTTACTCCTTCTTGTTCCTTAATATTGCCCTAGCTACAGCTCAAAGATTTTTCAGGCAGGCATTTCAATTGCCCATAAAGAGAACTTGTTTCATAGTACAGGTATTTCTAATGGCCTCTAAGAAATTTTCCTGGAACGTGAGATTATTGTGTCCTAGTGAATATTTAAGTATTTTATACCACAAGTTTAGCTTCCACAGGAGATATAGAGAAACTACCACTATAAAGGACAACATTTACAGTGTTCAGATATATGAGTATGGGGCTGAAAAGAAAATCCTTTTCAACACAACAGAGAGGTGATGTGAATCAAGACTGACTAACGAAATATCCTATCCAAAATACTACCAGATAAGGGCAAGGCACTATGATATAGAGTAGCTTCTCTGCTCTCTTCTTCCTTGAATAAGCAGCAGTTATTCCATAAACTTTTAAACTTAAACCTGCAGTTATGTGTAACTGCATCTTGTAACTGCGTTTCACAGTGAATAAAATATTTGCTAAGTGATATTCAACAGAATTTTCTTGAGAATGTGTCTCTCAGCAGAGTTGCAAGACAGTCCTTTTTTTTCACGCATGAAAGAAACTGCTTGTAAACACTTCAACAATCATAAAGGCAGAATTTTCAGGAAAAAAGTTCCAAATTTTTCTGTTCTCTGCATGCTGCACATAGCAATACTTAGAGATTCAAGTGATGGAACTCCAAAGCCAAAACCATGTTTTTCAGACCCTATTCCTAAAGTTGAATCCCAGGTGGTCTCTTTAGAGCCCGCTGGTGAGTGGAGCTCTAGGGATCACATTGTTTACACCATTTGGGATGTACATTTTTTCCCTCCTCATGCAGACTGCCACTTCTCCTCCTCCCAGTCTTCTGCACTGCTATTACGTGCAGAAATTCAGTACTGTATTTCCCCATATGAAGAACTTGGCAAGGAAAGACCGTGTGCTCTTGGCAGAAGTTTATCCTGGGATTATGCCAATAAATAATCATTTTCTGGTTGCCACAAGCATCCTATTATTTCCATTTAGCCATTCAGTCCACTCCAGTTCAGCTCTGTTAGTGCTTCTTTAATAAACCCTTATTATCAGGGGCTTAGGCCTCAGTCATTTGAATTCATGCTTAGCCGGGACTTGGTATTCAGAGATCCAGTCCGAATGTCTTTAAAAAAATATATAATTAAAACACTTACTTCACCACAGAGCAGAGACAATGAAATTTCGTTGGCTGCAAGTTATATTTGCACTTCTAAAGACTTAAGAAAAGCTGGATATTGAGGCTTGTTTTATAAACAACACTTGGAGGCTTTAGTTCTCACTGGAAGAGAAATGTGATGTCAGTCTCTTTGCCTTCATCCTTCTCTGCACATATAGCTTATTGTTTGCAACACAAATAAATTTCATTTTCTCATCCATTTTTAATCATCTAGATTAAAATCACCTAGGGCTAGATTTGGTGAGTGCGGAGGAGACCCAAAACCAAAAAGCACTTTGAAGCTCCCACTGGGGTAGGTTCAGAGCGGAACAGCACCTGAGACAGCTCTCCTTCCCACAGCACAGCTCTTGGCTGATCCACTGGCTTGGTGCCTACCGAGGAGATTGCTCCCAGGCTTTACAGCTTTGATTCAGCAACCTCTGTTCTCCTAGAAAACAACAAGCAGTCTGTATCACTAGGGGCATCTCACACACACATTGAATCAGCAAAGTGACTGGCTCCAGATTTTGAATTTTAAGCAACCAAAGTTAACTACAATGCTGCACAGATCAATTAGGAAAAACGGTTTGCCCAGAGATTAGTCATAAATCTTTGACCGTAGGGTTTGTCACTGAAAAACTCACAACTATCTCCTTCATGTACTCCACTGTCATAAACCCTTTAATATTTAACTTGTGCTTGTTTTTCTATTCTTTACAACAGTGGTGTAAAAAATATTAATTTATTATTCATAGTAATTTATTGGTGCCAGGCTGGATGTCTGTATGCAATGGCTTTCCAGCACAGGAGTACCAGCATGTACACCTCAGACAAAGCAGAGATGGCATCTGTCTGTTATTCTCCAGATTCTCTTTGTACAAGATGGATTCTACCAGAAACCAACATTTAAATGCAAAAAGGTATATCACCCACAATTCAAATCAGTAATTTGTGCTCCTTCTCTTCCAATATATCATCCCTCAATATCATACCATCCTTACTGTCCTAGAGATTAACACCACTAAAACATATTCTCATCTCCTCAACTCTTTCCTTTCCTTTGTTCTCTGCAATTATAATCAAATATGCAAACCCTAGAATAAAATGGTTTGTAAGATGTGGAATTACATACTTGTTTTTGAAGTAGGAACAGGAGAAAACCAACAAAGTGTGATAAAAACACATACACATTTTGGACTTCTAAAGTCAAGTCCTTCTCCATTTGTTGCTTCTAGTCACTCTGCAGATTACTCCAGAGAGTACTCCAACCCGGGAGGACAGGAAAGTTACAAAAGGTTTCTCAAAGAGGTCCTTTACTCCAGACAGAATCCCTTGTGAACACTTCTTGTTTCTGTTCCCATAAACTCAACGGAAACTCTTTGCCGCTATTGCTGACCGAGGAATTTTGAGACTAGCATGGTAAAAGCAGCTCTCCAGGGACTTCACTAGTGCTGTGAGCTGCCACAGTGGTAATAAAGGCAAGTTAGTGTGTGGCTGAAAGATCAATTTCATGGGCTCCTCTCCAGGCCCAGGGACCCTTCTCAGAGCATAGAGCTCCTGAAGGCCCTGGATTCTTCAGTTACAGCAGAATTACACACAGAAGTATCCTGAGACAAGAAGATTGCAATCGACCTCAAATGAAATCAGTGTCATATAAACTGGTGAAATTGCAGTCACCTAGAAATCAAACTAGAGCACCAGACCTTGTAAGCTCTCCACTGCTTTTTGTACTCTTCGTGAGGGACTAGGAAGCTGAATATTGTTGTAACTCTAAATGGCCCTTCCCAGTGATCCTTTGTTTCTAATTTCTTCCCAGAGGTTCAATATACAGGAAAGTGTTGTGGTATGCATGATTGTTACAATTTCTGTAAAAAAGAAATTCATTTTCAGTGAGTCTCCCAAGAACATGGCCTATTTTAACTACTCAGTTTTGTCATTTCTCATTTTTGTGAATTTGCAAGAAACAATGATGGGGGGCAAAAGCCCTTATAGAACTACAATAGCTGGAGAAGTTAATAGACAGGTATTGGGAAGGGGTGGGCAAAGGAAAGAGGAAAAGGTGGAGGATGTTAATTCTTGAAAACTTTCCACCAAAACTATGATAAGTCATTGTTTTATTTCTGCACGGCCCAAACATGCAATGCAATCAGTCCATTCAGATACTGGCAACACACCTACCACCAGTGGGAGTGATTTTTCCAGAAATGCCTCAGGACTTTATTGCAAAACCCCAACCACAAGGCTGGTATAATCTATTATGAATTAAATGCATGATTTCTCATTAGGGAAGATAACTCAAAGGTCCTCAAGGTAGATTCCTTTGCAGTGTGTGTATAGGTGCAATACAGCATTGCCCTCTGCTGGATTTTAAGCTCTCTACTCATGAAAAGGTTGCCTCTGGCTGAGCTAGAGTAGATGATTTTTAAACAAGCACTGTACTAATTACCATAAGGGAATATTTTGCCACCAAATAAGAAATGAAATAGTGAATGAATGCTTATTCCTCGGCCTTTTTTTTTCTTCCACGGGACTAGCTCTGCTTCACACAGGACCAGTATTGACTCATTCAGCCCTTACCCAGTCCAGCAACAGTCACAGATTATAAAGCATCCCCCAGAGTCCAAACACTGAACAGAGTCAGTGCACAATCAGATATACAACATCTAAAAAGGCCAAAGTTGAACTGTAGGTGAACTCTGGCTAAATCCATGCCACAGTTCTGGTATCTATAAGAATGGTCCATCCTACATGACTGTCACATCTAACTGGGTGTTACCCACCACACAGCTTTCCGCTATATAAAAGCCTGTTGATGCCAACTTCTTTCTGGGCATCTCCTGATGAAAATTCAAGAGTTATTTTCAATCTCTTCATAGGTATGAATACAGTGACTGTGGATATATGTAGGATGAGTATGACAAAAATGAGAAAGGATCTCCTGTTTTTGACTCAGATAGGGTTAATTTTGTTCCTAGGAGGTGCTACAGCTCTGTGTTTTTGATTTAGTATGCAAATGATGTTGATAACACACTGATGTTTTAGTTATTGCTAAGTAGTGTTTTGTTTATACTAAGTCAAGGACTTTTCAGCTTCTCATTCTCTGCCAATGAGCAGGCTGGGGGTACACAAGAAGTTGTGAGGGGACATAGATGGGACAGCTGACCCCAACTGACTGAAGAGCTATTCTATACCATAGAACATCAGGGTCAGTAAATAAACTGAGGGAAGTTGGCCAGGAGATACCTACCACTGCTCAGGGATGGACTGGGCATTGGTCAGGGGGTGGTGAGCAATTGTATTGTGCATCACTTGGAGTTTTTTATCTTTAGTTTATTTTATTTCTCTCTTTTTGCTGTCTCCTTTTTCATTACAATTATTATTATATTCTATTTTATTTCAGTATTTAAACTGTTCTTACCTCAACTCATGGGTTTTACCTTCTTTACAATGCTAATCCTCTTCCCACTGGAGAAAAAGGTGAGCTAGTGGCTGCATGGTGCTTAATTGCCAGCTAGGGTTAAACCATGTCAAAGGGAAAACTGGATGCAGCATTACAATATAAAGCAAATCATTTTGCCCATCCTTGCTTTTCATCATCTGTCATTTACTGACTGTTCCCTGGTTTATTGACATTTGGTGAAACTATCCAAATGCACAGGCATACACATGTGCAGGTATATAGCTATATCTATATCTATATGTGTGAATGCATATTTGAACATAGAGGCTCGTGGCTGGTTAATTAAACCCATATGATCTAGATAAAAAGAGCAAATCCCATTTCTATATTTCTTCAGCTATTATTCTTGCTGATCATGTAACAGACACAGCAGGGCATTCTGCATCCTGTAGCTTGATGCTGTGCAAAATGGGACCACATCCAGAGAATCAGGACATCTGCTAATTCAGACTAATATATGGGAAGCTGAGAGTTAGCAAAATACTGTTTCAGATTAAAAAGGAGTGCAAAAAGAAAACTCTTTTCCATTTATACTAATTTCCAACCCATAGTTTAGTTTTCTGCTTCTTAAGTGGTCCTTTATCAGATTTCTTCCAACTTTGCTGTTCCTACCATTCTTTCTCCTTTTCACTCTACCTTAGATTTTCCCTCTTCCACCAAAAATACATGCAGTATATTCTCTTCAGAACATCTAGTCTGCAAAAGCAGCTGCTTGTATCCCTAGCTTTCTTAGGATTCCAACTCTGTTATGTATCTGTTCTGCACCAGTGGCTGTGGGAGAAAGTCACTATTCTTCATGGGTTCTATTGTTAATAATAACAACAACAACAATAACAAACAACTCGGTTACTAATGATACTTTCCTGCTTTGTTGCCTAATGAGAATATCTGTACTCTAAAAAGTTCCCTCTTGTCTGCTTCTCCCTGCAAGGTATTCACAGTTCTCCGTGGGAGGTCTCTTCCTAAAAATAAATGTCATGATTTGCTTTCTCTTATGTTAGAGATAATTAAATTTTGCCACCATAACATTTCACCTTTTCATTATACTGCGTTTCCAAAGTATCAGACTGCACTTTGCCCTTTTCTCACTTCTTTATTACTCCCTGTACTGTCAAGCCAAAAGCAGTGGCTGGTTTTGACTTAAAAATTTTCAACCCCAGCCACATGCAATGAAAACAAAAAATGCACCTCACATTCTTTGATCTCTAGAAAGAAGTTAACATCACAAGTCCAGATTTGGTATTCTAGCAAGTCCAGCTAACAAACTATGCAAAGTAGGAAACTTAATAGTAATACAAGGTCTGCACCATTATATATGAAAGCATTCAGACATGAAATTGTGAGGAGTGTACTAAAAGGGTGACAAATGTAAGATAAGAATTATGTACATAGTAAAATAAGAAAGGTGGAAAGATTCGCATTATTTAGAAGTCAACTCTTAAATACAAAGTTTACCCAGATGCCAAAATAGACTTTTATGGATGAGGCAGACCAATAAAGAATACAATCTACAGCATCATCCGAACTTTTCCCTGCTTCACACTTTTTTAATTATCTGTACTTGTGCAAATGAGTCGGCAAAATGACCCATTACTATTTTATACTCACCTTGAGCCAAAGACTGGACAACGTGCAAAGGCATAAAATTCTAGTTAATTATGGGAAAAACCTAAATATGCAGCAATTCCAAAACAGTACCAGTTGTCAATTGTTTTGGAATTATCAGCAGCCACTCTGGCCAATGATGCAGATGATCTCTCCAATTTAAGACTGAGAGAAGAAATCATAGTGCAAATGGTTCAACAAAGCAATCAAGTGCAAAGCAATATATAAAATTCTCAATGTGTCACACTCAGATTCATTCCTTACTTTGTGTTTCAAACCACAACCATTCAAATGAAAATAAAAAAAAAAAAAAACAAAAAAACCACAACATACAAACAAACATAAAAACCCAAACAAACAACAATTAAAAAAACCAAACTCCCATTTAAAATATAAGTTACAAAGACAAACTTTACTTCGGAATGCTCCTGATCTTTGGACACACTGTACATCATGGCTGATTATATTATAGCACATATTTTCTTCACCATTAGCTATTCATGTTTTAAACTGGAAAATGCTTGGTGATGATGATATGTCACAATATGAAAAATCTCCATGTGACCACAGTCCTGTCTCAAACCTATCTGCATTTAAACAACCACGGGGAACAAAAGGAAAAAAAATACTTTGCAAGACTTTAAATGTCCACAAATACAATAGCAACAATATATCCCTGATACTTTTTAATAACAATGTCAGAAAACCAATGGAAGAACACTTTCAAACTGCTGATCCTTCTTTTCTCTCCCAGAGTGGGGGTGTCCCAAAGGTCTTGGCACATTGCAAAGGGATTTGTAGAGTCTACTGGAGTAGGAGGACTAGCAATATGCAGTCCCCTTTTGAGTTAAATGTTGCCAAAGGGAAAAGGGAAAAAAAACAGTTTGTTCTCTTTATAGTTAAACTATATAATTGCAATTGGAAATTACTGACAACAAGTAGGTAGAAAAAGTCTAGTGTGGATTTTAAAATATCTTGCCTGAAAGAAACAGTTGTATTCAAGATTTCCTGACGCTGACTTTTAGTCCCTATCAGAGAAAATACCTATGAAGATTGAGTTCAAATTACAACTGCAGTAAGGTAAGTGCAGTCCAAGCTCAAACAGAAAGATTTACATTCAGCTCAGATCTCTTGGCACTGTGATTCCTAAGGAAATTTGGAAAATGAAAGAGTAATGCTGACAGAAGGGCAAGGAACAACCTTCCACTGTCAAAACTTCCTGAAAATTATGCTATTTGTTATTGTTCATTACGTGCCAAGAGAAAGCACTGCCAAAAACTGTTTCATTTACAAACAAAGCCTGAAGTACTGGACAATTTCATGCATTTATAACTTGTTCCCACCTCAATTTCTGCAAAAATAAAAATAATAATATTTAAAAATAATCGAGCCAAAACAAAGCAAACCCCAAAACATTCAGTGGACCCAGCACTGGATTTTCTTTCACATATACAACAACAGGATCACATGTTCATGTCTGTAAGGGTGCATGCTTTAGAAAGTAAAAAGCCATATTAGGTGAACTTGATATCTTTAATGAATAAAAGTGTGGATCCCACAAACTTCATGATTTTTTCTGGCAACTTGTTGTGCTGATATGGTTAACCAGGCAAGTGTTTGCATATACTATCCTAAGGGACTTGGGACCTCACTGGCATGTGAGATAGATTCACAAAATGTGTATCTTTTGCACCTCTGCTCGGGGCCCACTAGCGCTGATAATTTCTCAGATGGCAGTGCAGTTTAAATACAGGTAAATATAAATGTATCTCAGCTCTCTCCTGAAGAGCCAGAATATTGGAAATCGCTGGATTCATAGGGTTCATTATAAGCTAACTTATTACCTTTTTTCTGTAGCCACATAATCTTCAGCACCCAAGCTAGCACTCAGTCAGCAGGCCTTCATGATCTCATTCACGCACTCTTAATTCTCTCTGTACATCAATTTTAATGATTCTTGATTCCACTCCTGTACAATTAGCTCAACAAGTCTGAAGGCACCTTTGGTGATGTGTGCTGCCACAGGAGTCATGGGTTCAAGCACCAAAATCCAGCCTCACCCTGTCAGTTTTTTCCTTCTGGATAGTTTGTGGTACACAGGGTATGCTGATGCCAGTTAGCTCTTTTCTGCTTTTACTCTTTGGGGGTTCAGCTTTCGGGGGAGATTGCCTCCCTCTTCAATAAAGGGCAGCTGGCACACATACATGAAGGAAGACAGGGTTATATTCAGAATTTCTTGAAGTTCCAGACCATTTCAATTAATTTCCTTCTCTACCACCTCCTCCTTAGATCACTAAATCACATTGTATAAATACTTAATATCCATTTTCCAGTTCCTTCACTCTTTCTACTCCAACATTAAAAAGTGCTGGCACAGAGCAAGCCTGCATCTGTTTGCATAATGGATGTATGCATACAAGATTGCTTTTGAGAACATTCCTGCCATTCTTTGTTCTAGCAATAGGAGAAACAAAACCACACAAAGCAGAACACAGAAAGAAGAAGAGTTGAGGAAAGAGGATGTTTGATCCTGGAGCATTACCTTGTCACCAAGTCATTAATATTTATGTCTTCATCTATGACAGAAAGAAGGAAGAACAGCTTATACTGCCAAGGATCATAACACCAGCTTTCTCATGTGTGGGTTCAGGGAGGCAAGAGGGAGCATTCCTGCAGGTAATTAGCCTTGACTGCTAATCACATCAGCCAAAAGTGATGACCAAATTAGAGCTAGTCTGATGCTCTTCCTAGATTCCCAGAGCAGCATTGCTGGTTACTGTGATGCTCTGATGCACAGCAACCTGCAATACATCCCCAGTACCATACCAACCAGGACTGGTCTTAACAGCAGTCTGCCCTTGAAATGGGTGGGAATAAAGGCAGCATGTCTTCTATCAGTATCTCACTCCACCCAAAGGACAGTGTTTCTTTATTGGTCATGGCAGATATTCAGCTTCTGATTCACTTCATTGATCTGCCCTCATGCTGCAAGAGCACAAACCAAATAAGAGCAGAAATTATTTGCTTTATCTTTTCAGAGTCAACATTTTCCTGGTTTGCAGTTTTCCAGAAAAAAAAGTCATGGTTCAGTCACAACAAATGTAGTGAGAATTGAACAGGAACTTGGCTTTAGATCTGTCTATATCTCTTGTCTACTAGTTCTTTTATATATATATATATACATATATATATATAAAAGCAAATATACTACATCACTGCATTTTCGCATGACCTGTCACTCAAGATCTTATTCATTCCCGAAGATACAAAGTAAAGTCCTAGCACACTTACCCCATCTGCAAAAAAAAAGGCACTTCTATTCAGAAGTTATAAAAAGGAAAAAAAGCAAGCACGTAGCCTGCACGGCACAGCTGTCACCTACACCGTCTATAGCTGGGACCTCAGAGAACTGAGCGTGTAAGCAGCCCCAGCAGCCTGTCTTTTACGGATCTCTCCAGAGTGTCATACACGTAGCATGTGACTCAAGAGTTGATTCCCTCCAAAAGCCCTTCCAGATCCAGGGCTGGATCTCACACAGGTGGGCTGTGATGCTTTGTAAACTTAGGCCTACTCCCTGAGACCCAGTCCTGGACCCATTTCCCAGTGAATGCCCCTTTGCTGACTGACTGCACCTGGGTACAAAGAAAGGCTCAGTTCAGCTGGGCATTGGACCAATCCTTCTCTCCCAGGGATACAATCCCAAAATGCAGCCTAGTGCCATGTCCCTTTCTTCATCTTATGGCCCACGTTTGCATTTCTGCAGACATTTGTAGCAGACAAAGAGCCAAAGGGCCCCTTGCTTCACCCACATGCAGGGTCTATGATACAGCCAACCCAAGGGAATGAGCTCATCCAAACAGCACACAGAAGACAGAACTGTGACTCTCTACTACTAAGAGGTTCCTAAGGGGGGAAAAAATAAAAGTAGAAAATAAGGCTCTACATTCACAGATATTGCATATATATGTTTTGAGAAAAAGTTTTCAAAAGCTGACAGAGATGGCACAAAAACTGAACACAGAAACAATCAGTCCAAACTCTGTCACTCAAGGAAAAGACTCTGAAACCTTTCAGGGTATAGGACTGTGTCACAGATGGTAAAGGCCTAAAACAGATGGTACAAGAAAGGACTTGGAAGAAGATGATGATCAGGAATGTAATGGGCCAGGAGACACAGGGACAAGCAGGCTGTGAATTGAGGAGAAAGGCTAATACAGAAAAATATCCGAATATGAAACTCAGCCCAGCCAACTGGGCTGAGGACACAGGAACTGAGGCAGTAGCTTACCTGGGAGCACTAGAGACAGGACTGTTTTGTGTCCTGACATTTTTAGAAACTCAGGGAAGAAAATGGAGAAAAATAAATACTTTGGAAGATTCTCTTCTCAAGCCAAGGTGATGATAGCTTAATTATGCTGGAATTTTCTAAGGTCTAGATTTTAAACAAAAGGCATCCTGTAAGATTTCAAAGGATGGAAACATAAAACTTAATAGCTATTACTACTAAACCCTACAGAATTTAACCGAAAACAGTTACAGGAAGATGCTAGATTTCAACCACTAGGAGATCAGAGTAATTTGATGCCCCCTCATATAAACATTTATATAAGCCAAAGGTTGTCAGGGATTTGATGATGGAAGTTCTATGTCACAAGGGTGGGATTTCCAACACCTATTTCTAGATTTATGATCTAGGCCACCGTATTTCCTCTACCCTGCCACAGGATAGGCTTGCTGTAAGCAGCTTTCTGCCAGAAGAAGTTTGGAGGATTAAGGTAACTGCCTCACAAGGCTCAAGGATTGCATCTTCCTCTTTACTGACCCAGAAGTAACCTTAAAAAAAAACAAACAAACAAAAAAAAAACACCTGAGTGAAAAAGCATGGGGACTGGGGACAGGAAGGAGAAAAACTATCCCAGGAGTTCAAGCCATTCCAGTGCCCGTTTAACAGCAGTCCATTCTCAGGACACTCCTATCAGTTTTCCTAGCAGCAGTTCATTCACATGGGTTTCAGGAAAGCTATATTTAAACACTTTATGTGATCAGGACCTCTTCACAGCACCCAGACTGCACAAAACATCCAACTATTCCTATGCATATATGGAGATTTGGACTTTCCTCTGAAGCAAAGACAATTCTGATTTAGATGGTTTCCCAACAAAGTTAACCCCTGGCTACTTTTTCTTCCCTGCCACATGACCAAAGAAAACATATAGGATGCCTAGAAAGCACTGCAGTCGTAAGTGTTACTTTGGTATAAAACACCACATAGGACTAATTTCCCCTCAACTTCAGGCTGTCTTACACAGCAACTGAGTCTCTTTGAAGGAGTAAGAACATCGTTCCTTCAGACACAAAAGTTCATCAGAACATTGGTCTCTGCACATGACTGAGACAATGGCTGAAATGGCAGTGTTTCTGCCCTTAGTTCCTACAAGTAACAAGCTAGTTTAGTACCGCTTGCCCCTTCATTTTTAACGTAACTCATAGTGCATGTCCTTCTCCTCACCTCTATTAACATACACAGCTATTCTGTAACATACAAACTGACCAGCAGAAAGATAGGAATGAAGTACAGGCCTGAACAAGACAATTGCCCAATAACCACAGCACTAGTCTGTATAGAAATCACAGAATGTTTGAGGTTGAAAGGGACCTCTGGGATTCATCTTGTCCAATCCCCCTGCTCATGCAGGACCACCTTGAGCCAGTTGTGCAGGGCCACGTCCAGATGTCTTTTGCTATCTCCAAGGATGTAGACTTTCACACCTCCCTGGGCAACCTGTGCCAGTGCTCAGTCAGAAAGAACCCCTCAGGCCTTATTTAGACTTGACATCACAAGCAAGCCTGGCTTTTTGCAAGGCTAGACACTCAATGATTAGTCAAATTGTAGTGTGGGGCTTTGCTTCTCCCAGTCCTGGAGCACCCACAATGCTGTGTAGCCTCTGTGCTACTGTGTGCAAGTTTTACAGTCAATACCCAACTAGCTAGGGAGGCAAAACTCCTGGGATTTAATGGTTTGTCATGGCTGTTCTTCAGCAAGATAAATCTCTAAATGGAAGGCATAATTATTACAGCTTAGAAAATGCTGTATTTCTGCATTTTAATGCTCAAAATGTCTTGACAGAGGAAAGGAAACTGAGTGTGCTTTACCCAATCAATCCTATTACAGCCTCTGCAAGACAGTGTACTCTCACTCCTCAGGTAACACAGAGATTAACTCTCACTCCTCAGGTAATACACAGATTAACGAGGTCAGCTTCCTGATTACTCTTAGCACTAGCTTTTTAAGGCAAGAGCCAACATTATCAAGTGGGTTTGCTACAGAGAGGGGAAGAATGTAAATATGACAATGAAAAGAAATGTAATAAGAGTAAGCAAAGCAAAAGCCTTGAGGGTGAAACTATGAGAATGTCACATGAAGGGAAGAGTGTGTGGAAAAGTAGGATCTAGAATAGAGGAACAGATAAATCAAGTCTCTGGATCAAATCAAATTTCTATGCTTCCTCTCCACTGCCTAACTTCTTGTTTGTTTCAGGTGAGTGGAAGAGAGGAATAACAGAACTGAAAGTCCTGCTGGAGCAGATTTGTTTCAAACAAACATCTCACCAACAAAAGCAGATTGGAAAAGGAAACAAACCTCTTCAAAGGAAAAAAGAGAATGGTCCTGGTTTGCTGGTCATTATACTTGATACAAGAGCTGCTCTAGGGGCAGTTCCCAGTACCCTTTCTTTGAGATAATGCTGCATCAAACAGCATCCTGCAGATATAGGGAGATCTCCCATCAAATGCCATCATTACAAACATGTCAGCGGCTCCCCTCTTATTTGTGTGCTGCCAAACAGTGCGCTAAAGTAGGCCAATATCTTCCTTATTAACAAAGAAACTCTCCACTCTCAGTCCCTGCACTGCTTCCTTCTACCTCTCATGTAAAAAGACCCACGATGCCTTTATTCTCCATTCACTTTGTCTCTGCCCTATTTCTGAGGTCCCTTCGGCCCGAGTTTGCATACCTCTGAACCAGCAGCTCTGTTACAGTTTTGATCCTTTCCCTGGCTGGTTTAGTTGCCTTTATTAGCTGCAGCATGTCTCCAAAGTTAGAGCTCTTTCTCTCAGCAATCTCTCCCTTAGCAGGGAATAATACATATTACAGCTGATTCCCTGCCTAATTAGAGGACTTTAAACACCTCTAGAATTACATTTGACTGAGAGAAGTCTTGTTCATTCAGTAATATGAGTCTCTGTTCCTCCTTTGCTTGTCAGTTTAGGGCATTTCTGGCAACTCAGATTATTCCTTCCCTATCTTCTCCAGCTGCAAAGCCCCACAGAAACAAACAAACTAACAAAAAAATGCACATGAATGTGCAACTTTGTTAATAACTAATAACTTTTATTAGCATATTATTCCTCATTTTTAACTTCTGTAGTCACCACAATTCTTACTTTTATTCCATCACAAAGGTGCAGAACTTATGCAAATTGGTCTGAAAAATCCATTGTTCCTTTTACTTTGAATTCCTCCTTACTGCTTTTTAAACAAGTGAAGAAATGACAAAGAATAAAAACCAATATATTATGTTACTAGGCGAATTACTGTCTACTACTGTTTCATATACCGCACATCAGTGAAAAAAACACCATGAAAAGACACAATTTGACAATAAAAGATTAATTATTTTACAATATTCTGGATTTTTTTATGTAAGAATGTATAATAATATAAAAATACAACTGCAAAACACAGGCGAGGGTCACACTTTACTTTCAATAAAAAACCCTTATGGTCTCTAGCAATAAAAGCCTCACTTTTCTAGCCATATAAAACCCCAGAATCTTCCTCCACCTTGAGCAGGTTAAGCTATTTGTTACAGGGCCACAGGGAAGCACAGGGATGCTAGTGAATGGCAAAATGACAGAAGAACCATAATTATAAGAAAAATCTTGCTAAGAAATGTCAAGTACCCTGAGTGAGAAGGAACAGAGTCTTTCCAAACATCCCAACCTGATCTGGATGCTGAAGGCTTCATATCATGTATGATTCAGAGTACAGAGAGACTTTTATAAATCTTGGTTGCTGGGCACACAGCATAGTTTTTGATGGTGGCACGCTTGGGACTGGCAAGAACAATATTTTTCAGCTTGGGATCTAGGCAGATTTAGAAACCTTACAAACATAATGCTGTGGCAAGGTTTAAAAACAAGCTCCACAGGGAGTTTAATTTTCATTTAATACAGAAAACACGAGATCAAGGATGATAAATTTTATACACTATAAAATTAGCAGGCTTTCCTGCTAACTCGCATTAGGTTCAGGTCATCCTAAAAGAACTGGATAACCTTGGAGATGGAGGGATAACAAGTCCTGAAACTCAGTAGTATCAGAAGTAAGATCTCACACTTAGAAACTAACAGAAAACCACATGCTCATCAGGTCAAGCAAATGAAAAGGGTGAGTCTCAACACAGACCCGAATTACCACTATGATCAGACCACTAAAGGGGGGATGTGAATTCAGAATATAACATGTAAGGCACGAGGTCGTGGTGTCTTCTTCCAATTCCTCCCCCTCGTAATCAACTTTCAGAGAAAAAACACCTGCAAATGTCAAAAGTCAATAGGTTTTATTTTGGGTTTGGGGTTTTGTTGTTTTTTTATTTGCTTTTTGTCTTTAAAATAGGAATTGGCATGTTTCCAAAATTAATGTTTTTGAAACAACTTAAGTTTGGAAACAGCTTGATACACTTTGCTCTACTTCACATGCTGTCATCTGGGACACAGCCTTTCACTCCGTGATTATTTGTACGATGCCAAGGCAACATCCCTTATCTTTGTTGGCTGAGTCCTACTGGCACCTCTGTGAAAGAAATTGAAAAATAACCTAATGAAATGCCAATGTAGCTGGGATACTTATCTATACTCAATTTCCCCCTCCCATTTCTCAGAGGAGAAGGATTGTTTACTTAATCAGAAGATTACATTTGTTGATCAAAGGATAAAGAGAATCCTCTCTGCCTCACACGCCCCATCCACATGCAGATTTCAGAGCATGGCCTCACTGAAGCACAGTGTATAGCAACACAAATGAACTACCCCTATATTAAGTCACCAGATGTAATCCTGACAGCAGCTCCAAGCTCTTGAGTTCCTCCTCCTCCTCTGATCTCTCTCTTTCTCCTGCCTCCCTCTCCCTTTGCTTTGATGACTTTGACAGCCAAGTTCTTGGAGAGTTACTCCAGGTTACAACGTGTCACCTTTAATGGAATTCAAAGCTTTAATTCAGAAAGTGGCCACTCTTGACCTCTGGCCCCGCTGCCACCCACTCTGCCACCCCCCTCCCTTCTCCATTGCCATGGAAATGAATAGCTGAGTGAAAAAATGGGAGCAGGCAAAGTCTAAAGCTTTTCACAAAGCCCCCAAAAGAAAGATGAATGAAACTCATTCATCACTGAGCAAGGGACCCAGAGAGCAAGCCAGAGGCAGAGCAAGCAAGGGAGAGAGACAGACTGAGATAGAAAAGGTTACCTCATGCAGGAAGTTATGTGATTTGAAAAAGAAAAGCACAGGAGGTGTGAGGGAACATAGTTCACTTGCAAAAGCTGCAGATTCCACCAAGAAAGATGCTTATTTGGGGAGTAGGGGTGGTTTCCTCAGCCACTTCCTGAGATAAAATTTCTTGTCAGACTACCAGGAAAAGATAGAAACTTCAGGAGAGAAGGAAGAAATACCTGAAAAGAAATTTCAGTGAAAGTCGGAAGGATGGATAACTTATTGCAAGAAAAAAACATAATTAGAAACAAAACTGTGTTTGTAGTGTTGAAATTCCCTTCACCAAATTTCCTATTTTGGAGGCATTTTTCTCTCAATGTATACACCTGCCTTTCCTCCCCATCACCTCTGCATCGCATAGCTTGATCTATCTTGATACCTGATATCAATCAAATACCAAGGCAATTTTTAGCACTAGGGATTAAAGCACTTAAGAGACAATAGCTTATTCACGCAGACATAACACCAGTTTTCTGGTGTGTTTCTCTAATTTCCCCATTTCTTGCAACTTAACTACAACTGCAAAGAGCTCTTTTTCAGATAATCTGAAACAGACGCACATAAAATTGTAATAATTAAAAAAAAAAAATAGCTAAATGACACCATGTATCCCAAATTCAGATGAAGGAAAATGTGCTACTGCACACTGTCCCACAGAGATGAGGGAGCCTGCTGATGCTGATGATAGAAAAAAAAGGAGAAGGGCAGAAAAGAAAGTCTGAAATGCAGGAGCTCCAAAGAGCTTATTTGCCTGTGCCACTTGAAAAAGAGATAAGCAGGACAGAAGGAAGGCAAGAAGCAGTGACAAGTGATTCCTTAAACCCAGAATATTTTGCAAAGGTATTAGATGACAATGTCATAGATTATACAAGGATATTTATATAATTGATGACTTTCCAGAATAACCAGTCAAAATTCATCTCAAGCATGCCAAAAATCAGGCAGATGCCGGCAGGGCCCTTGGGGGTTGGTATGGGAGAAAAGCTGTAAAGAGCAAATCTCACTAAGAGGCAAATTCTTGCCTAAGATTGCGTTCTAGCCTTATCCTGACAGAGAATGATAATGCAGTTCTCCTTTTCACTGAAGACCAGTGTAAAGCTTACCCATTAAGTATGACTCAGAAAAGAGCCTACCTAGGGATTAAGTGATGATAACTCCAGGAGATAGTTGCCCCTTGCAGAGTGATTACCATTCTGAACCGTGAGATTCTTTTTCCTCCTTCCAAAAGCTAATCAGGCATGATTCTCTTTCATTCCTCCAATCCCTTTGCCACAATCTCATTCCTCTTTCTAGTATTCTAGTGAAAAGGTATCACTCGAGAGGCAGGAATCATTAAACATTTATTCTTTGTTAATTCAGTGAACTAGATGCCAAGCCAAGCTTCCTGAGAGTGGCATTAGCACCTCTACTGACCAGTGAGCTCAGACCCAGAGCTCATACTTAAGCTTCATCTTTTGTTAATCTGTTTCCCTCCATGGTGGCTCAAACACTAGCTCTTGCCTGAGCTACCCTGAGGATTCCTCTGGAAGGGAAATTCAGGCACACAAGCAGAAACATTCACGTCAGTATATGGACTGTATAGAGCCTGTGAGTCACAGTAAGAGGGACCCAGTATACTCACAAAGGCTTTTGAAAAAAAAAAAAAAAAAAAGAAAAATGGAATTGGCAACTTGTATACAAATTAACTGAAACTAAAGCTGACATTCTCCATTGCTCCCAAATCTCTCTTTCACAGTTATCAAAAATGGAAATAGGCAGAGACACTACTCCTTTTCACCTGCAGAATGCCTACTACTGAAATGGGGCTTTTACCTTGTTGCTCCTTCCCTGTCATTGGGGAGTCAATCCCTCCAAACACCCAAAGGCTTGCTAAGACCACAGGTATCACCTATTAAATCTAGGGAAGCATATCTCACTGCAGAAGGACGCCAGCACTGAAGGCACAGTGCAGAATCGCTGCTGCCTCTCTGTGTGTTGTCCTTCATAAGAAGCAGCTCTGCTAATGTGGAAAAGCCAGAAGTAATGCTACAGGCTCATAGAATGAGAACAGAAAGGAGAGCACTGCAACACAGCAGGGAGGGAAAGGAAAGGCACTAAGAAACCTTACAGTAATGTTCCTCATATCCTCAACACCTTGTCTTATCCTCCCCACGCCTCTGACCTGCAGACCTCTTCTTCTCTCCCACGTCCATGGACCTGGAGCTTTGCCTCTTCAAAGCTGGCTTGCAAAATAGAAAGAGATCTCTAAGGAAAGGTTTTGCTAGTTATAGAAAAATTACTTTTTATCCAGGGAATGACAGACATTAACAGGATGATGCTGTACCACACAGGCAGAGCAACCACACAGCTCTGGTACAATAAAACTTGTGTTAGTGTTAAGAACAGGTAAAAGCAATATTTTAGTGAGGAGTTATCCTCTAAATGGTACTCTCTGGTGGCCTCAGGCTAAGGCCTTGGACTGTCTTGAATGAAGATGTTTTTGATTGATCCATGTTTAATTCCCACTGCAGGTCAGTTCAGGTCAGCTCTGTGCTGCACTTCTGTTTATGTAAAACAGACAGATTTTGGTAGCAGTAAATTGTGCCACAAATGGCTCCACAGAGGTGGGAAGCCTCATTTGGTCTTCAAAGAAACTTCCTACAGTAAATTTAAAAACTTTAGTGCGTCAAACATGAAGGACACCTGCATGTCATTAAGCACTTAATGCTGAGCAGACAGCTTTCTGGGTCACCATCTGTTCAGCAAGAGCACCAGCTCCTGGCTGATGTTCCCCAATTCAGCGTGCTCCAGGGTTGAACTCTCAGCCTTGGCAGCTCACAGTCACCCAAAAGGTAGCATGGATGGATCTTCTGTGTCAGCAACACAAATCAAAAAATAGTGTCCCAAGAAAGAACAATTCAACCAGGCAGAGTTCAGTAAAGTCTGCTTAAGGATTAGGAGCTAATTAGAATAGCTCACAATGTATATGCCTCTGTTTGTGGTATCTACTGCTGCCCTTCTAATCTCATCAAGCTGCCTGCTTATCTGTAGCTATCTGGCTCTGGTAACATCATCTGTGTTGTTTAAACTAAGTTATCTCTTGTGCTGGAAAGTTTGCTGTATAGGTAACTACTCACAGAAAAAAGTTCAAAATTAAGATGCCCTCGCCTAAACAACAGAACTGTTTGAAAACACTTCTTGTAGAAATAGGAGGAGCTACCTGCATAAAGCTAGAGAATAGATATCTCATCGGCTGTAGAAATCTGGAATTACTTTCCCTGTGCTCCACAGAAGCTATGTTGGCCCAATGCTGGCAATTCTATCCAAAGATTCCAGCCTAGAGCTTCAGCCTTTTGAAGCTGAATCACCAGATGGTTCCACAACATCAACACAATTATCAAAATAAGCAACATTAATCACAGAGACAAACCAAAAGGTAATGAGTCCTAATGGTCACTGGGGAAGAATGATCTTTGTGTAAAACAAAGCAGGGGAAAGAGAGAACAGAGGCTGCTATAAGTCTGGGGAACCGACATAGTCTATAACCACTTTCCACATCATAGGCTTACAACTTCTGCTTTTTGCCCCCTGTCCTCTCCACTGAAGTTGTATCACACATGAAAACTCAATTTAAGGAAATGTACTTTGTGGCACAGTTCCATATTGTCAGAGAGAGAAGCAAACAAGTTTGGTACTTGATGTTTCAGAATCTTCTTAAATAAAGCCAGCAATTTATTATAACCATAGCCAGTGCTCGAATTGAACTAGAATTCAAAAGTGCTAAGCTTCATTCTTCTTAATGAGGGGAAAATCAGCATTTTTCTTGATTCTGGAAACTGAACTGGCTTATCCACACAACTAGAAAAGCATAAATAAAGGTGCTCGCATGAGCAAAGGAAGCCTATAAAGCTGTCACCTTCCTCCACAGTTTACCTATCTCAAAAATGCATGCTTTTCTTCATTCAGAGTCACTTTTCTAAGAGGTTTTATACAGGTTAAACATGAAAACTGTGAGATAATGCTTAGATGGAGACCTTTTGTGCTAGAGGATCTGGGTTTCTGGAATAAAGGCTCTGTCCTGCCTGTCTGCTATCAAGAAAAATATTTCCTGATTGGAAAGGAAAGCACATACTTACCTAGCATTCCACAAAGGCAAGGTCAGCAGGAGAAAAAGCAGATAGAGAAAGAAAACAGACAAAAGAACATCAGCAAAAAACTCAATATGCTTAGAAAGAAAAGGTTAAGCTACTCTGTACTTTGATAGTAAAATGACCTCCCAGCAGGTACCTTTTAGTTTCTCTAATACATGTTTCTCCATTCACTCTGTTTTTCACACGATGTTTGACTCTATTCAAGTAGGTTTGCAGGAGCTGAATTACAATTTCATATGATAAAGAGCAACAGAAGAGGTGTGACTTGCAACGTTAGAGCCCTTGTAAGAAGCAAATTGGCACCTAAACTACAGTGCATATTACAGTTAAAAAGGGAACTCAATGACTTGTTAAAGCAGGATACATTTGCTATCTTTTAAAACACAGGCTTCTGCTTCGCTGACCTGCCCATATTTCACCTCTGAGAACCTGAGAAAAACTCTTCTGTCAAGACAAAATGGATGTCCTTATGCAAGGGCCCCAAGTTAGTTCCTTGTACCAATCTTCTGGTATCCACAACTCCACATTTGCCATTTACACTCTGTAAGATGAGGGATCCACTGCCTACTATGAAAGCTTTTGTGAAATTATCATCCAGCCTCCCACCATCAACACTGTAAAACAGTAATTTAGTTTGTAATTGAGTTTTTCTTATCATGGCTTTTCCCAGTAAGTTATAGAGGCCTTCAGTACTTGCTATTTTTCTTCCCTAGAAGATATTTATAATGTGGTTATCTGTTCTTCTTGAGTTTGTCAGGCAGACTAAGCTCTTTAAGCCACAGAGCAAACTTTCTCCAGACATTAGTTTGTTGGAGAGTTTTTCCACTTCTCTTTTTAATTTTTTCACATTTTGAAAATGTTGGTATGAACAGAGGATGCCTTATCCTGTTATCTCTGTCATCACCATCATTGCCCTAGTCTAGACCTCTCATGCATATGCCTATGGTTTTAGGCATTTCTCCACAGCACTACATTCAAAGCTCATCTGCCAATGTGACCCCCTAAAATCCTTTTTAATCACTGCTTTCCAGCTATTTCCCACCATATATTTTGTTCATTTACAGAGAAATAGAAAGGACTAAAACATGCTATGCTAAGCTACCTGCATCATTATTTTCAGCACTGAAACATGACAGGGAAAATGTCACCCAACCCTAAGACACAGACACAGGAAGGAACAGGTGGAAAGAGGCTCCCTGTTTTTTCCTGACATCTTTCCCTGTTTCCAGAAAGGTAGAAAGAGGTCCTCAGCAGCCTCAGGCTGTTAATAACTATGCCCGTGTTCAGTTAGTAATGAATGTTGCAATATTTAACATTTTTCTTAAAGACTAAAGTCCAATTCTTCATAAATTTTTAAAAGAAAACAGGATTAAAATGTGTTTTCAGTCTTCAGCTTTAAAGAAAATACTTGAAAGTACGATCATTGGGTTACATTAAAATAATAAAAACTTAAGTGGAAGGCCAGAACAAAGAATCCCATCGTTGTTTTGGATTTTCCTCATCTAGTGATTTTTAGGCCAATATCCTGACAGGAAAGGGGGAGGAGTGGGGCTGTCACTACCGTATTCACTGAGTATAATTACACTGAATTAGTGCTAAGGGGTTTAGAGAGAGGAAAAAAATACTATTCCACAGAGTTAATATAAAGTGGGCTTTCATGTACATACAAACCCGCAAGGAGCAAGCTACTGCCTGCTGAGACCTATTTGAGAGCCAAGGGATTGATCGGACTCAGCCAGCCCTTGCTTAAGAGAAAAGCTGCAGTTGTGAATTACTGTAAAGCAGTATTCACATGATTGATGGGTTTACCCCCACCACCACATTTGTTTCAAAGATGCATTTTGTCTTCTGTGGTGACGGTGTGAATTAACCCCGCTCACAATGGCTGACTGGATTTTGCAAGACCGATCCAAGGTCTAGGAGTCCGATGGAGCTTTTATCTTATGCAGCCGTGTGACTGGGAAATGGGGAAAGAGATGCTATTTAACACCCAGGCTACTAAGGATCACCATAACACTGACCTCCTCAAAGATTCTGCAAACTCTCTGCCATCAGACCAGCCAGCTCCTGCCTGGGGAAGAGTCTTTGAAGGAGCTCTGCCTCTGATCTCCCTTGCAATCTGATTCTACACCCACTTATCCTTACATCCAAGGGACCATAATGTATATTTATTTCATCTCTTGCCTTTTTTACCCAATATGATGTCAGCAATAGATTTTTTTCCTCCTTTTTACCAAATTGGAGCAAGAGAAAGACTGGACTGTGTATGCAGTAAAAGATCCAGAGGCTCCACATAATTTGTGAGGGGATTTCTCTGCAAGGCTCAGGTGCTGCAAATTAAAAGTAGTTAGAATAGAAAAGAGATCAGAGAGAAAAATCAGAAATGGGCCCATATTATGACCAGCTTTTAAAAATCTATTTAATTGACACTATGACACAAAAAGCCAGAATTCCATGGAAGTCCAATCACACAGCTGCTTAGGAATGGGCCACAGCACCTCAGGAACCACTTTTTCAGCCAGGAATAAATCTGTGTCAGTTGCAAACTGCTCTGTGCTCCTCCCAGTTCCCAGGAACGTACTACATACATGAATAAGATTTTGTTTTCCTTTATGCGGTAAATACATTGCTTAAAAGGGAGGAAAGAAACCCCAAACAAACAAATAACAGAGCATTAAATACTATTAGCTACACCAAGCTGGCTGCAGGCAAGTGAAATGTAACCTTCCCACACACAACTCTGCAAAAGCCTTTCACACTGCATCATTTCATTTCTGTTGCCCTGGTCTTCCATGTATCTTAATCTACAGCACCTCCTCTGTATTCACAGTCCTGTTCTAACCAAAAGGAGGGAAAAAAAAGATGCATTGCCACTGCAGGTGCTGTTGGTGTCATTGAACTCACACCACCACACTGCCAGCATTTCTTAATTGCTACCTGCAACATCTACTGGACCCCACAGTGTGGGAGCCCTTTATCCCAGCCCCACCAGCCATCTCAAGCCTGGCCCTGGGAAAATGGTCTAAGAGCACAACAATGCAGCTGCATTTCCAGTGAATGTTAGGCCAGGGAGCTTCTCAGCATGTCCTGCCTAGGTTTATCATGGCACATCAAAGAAGTTCTCCGTCCTCAGGTGACAATTCTCTTTGATCCTTTCTTGGGCACCATCTTCCTCTGCCTTGATAGCTATGGCAGATGTTGCAAGAATCACAAAGTCAAATGCTACAAGAGGTCTCTGCCTCTTTAGGAGCCTTCCTACCTCCAAACCAACCCAGCCTCCAAAGAGGCAGATGCTGAAGTAGCACCAAATGGGGTCAAGCACATTTCAGCAACTACACTCAATTTTCACTTGGAAATTCTTGGGCCAAAATGTGTCATAACTGAAAGCACACAGTAACTAGGTTAGTCCCTGCGCAAAGTTGTTAGCAACCCATACAGACCACAAGAAGAGCTCAGCTATCCTGGTGTGACTGGGTTAACAGATGAACACTCAGCATTCTCGTTAGCATATAGAAACTGCTGGCAGACCGCCTCCTACTATCATACAACATTTCCAAATTTTATGCATGTGCATCTTATTAACCCCAAAGGACAGCATGTTTCATTTCTCTGTGAAAAATTCTCTCAGTTACAGAGAAACTGTCCAATTTGTCTGGATCATTTTGAGCTTTACTACCTCATGAACTCTGCTGCTGTGATTTGCAAGGTGTACACGCATGCTTTCTGCTCCACCACACAAACAGGGTGGAAGGAGAATGGGATCAATGGTAGGTTACACTGGGACCTCCCAAAGCTGCTGGCAGCCTACAAACCACCCATATGGGAAAGCACACCATAAGACAACATCATGAATCCCGAGTGAGCCAGGGGGAACACCAAGGCAGCAGAGCATACCTGCACTACTGGCATGCTAACACGACATTGCTGTGTTGACAGAGCCATCAAATCCCATAGACCCACCGCACCAAGGTGAAGGCTCACTCCAGTCCCGGGGGCTGGAGGTCTTTGTTTCTACCTGTCATATGACACAAACATTTCCACTGAGCTCTGATCAGCAAATACAGTTAATCTCTTCCCTCCCCCCCCACAAATCCTCTCCCTGTGCCATTCAGTCCAGTGGCAATAGCAGCTGGATGTGAAACACGGGTGTGCTATTAAGAAAGGTCAAGTTATTTCATTTCCAAACCCTATGCACAGTGGAGTGTCATTCAAACTGGGCATGTTTTTCTTCAAGTTCCATCTAAACAATGATTGACTTTAAATGAAGGCTACTTATTATCACCCCTTAATTTGCCACACTCAGAGGCATGTTAGACAAATGTTCTAAAAGCACCATCATTAGAAGCAGGAGGTCACCTGCAAGCCCAGTTGGCTTCTGTTGCTCCTGGTGCCATGTGCGTCATAGCAAAACCTGTAACACACTTATTGACTCACATGATGACAAGGAACACCAAGTCCTTGTGCCCATGCACAGCACCCAACATAAAAGCCAGTTGAGCTCATCAAGATTAGGAACTAGCTCTTTCTTAAGTCCAGCCCAATCCATTTAACAGGCTTATACGGAAATACTGAGAGACAGAGCTGACAAGTGACAATGCATCTAACTTGCACACACTAGTTTGCTAAGGAGGAGGAACGTGTTGGCTCTGCCTAGCTCCGGTTCATAGTTGCCTCTTTCCTCTCCATATACTCCTTTAAAGATGCTTTTCTCTAAATATGTGCTTTTAAAATGGCTTGGGTGACCTTTGTGATTACTAATCACTACTATAAATCTCGTTCAACTAGCACAAAGTAAAAAAACCAGCTGTTAAAGACAAGCCCATTTTATTCTTCCTGACCAAATAGCCTTCCCTTCCTGCTCTTGGCATATGTTTGCATAAATTAATTTGCTTCTTCTAAAAAGATGCTGGCATGCATCAAAACAGAAAAAAAATATAAAAATGCACAGAGATGCTTTGAGACTGCTTGTGACATCAGCTAGTGATAACACGCTACTGTCCCATCTCCCTCGCTCCATCTGTGCACAGAGATGCAACCTGGGGAAGGGATTGCTCCTGACCTTCTGCTGAGGAGCAAGCACAGCAGTACACATCCAGACTTAGCCCTTCCCACACCACCATGCATGCAGGATCCATCCAAAAGTGAAGGACGAAACAAAAGATTCCTCTCATTCAAAAACAAAAAAGTTGCTTTGGGATTCATTACTTAAAAGGTAATAACCTTAAAGTACCTGTAACCTCAACTTACTAAGTCTCGATTTTCAGCAATAAGAATCATGAAGGGGGAGGGGAGAATAAATATCAATTTCTGCAAATAATATAAATAATTCTAGCAGTTAAATCAATGATATTTTAGAAGTTTAATTGCTGCTATGAGAAGTTAATATTAAAATCATTCTCTGTGAGATACATGGAGACTAAGTTAATACAAAGTTAGAAAAATTGAACACAGTCAGACTTAAGGGAAAATGGGTAACTTGCACAGGATATTCCAACACTCACAACACATTTGTTTTCAAATAGCAGTCCATTTACCACAGCTGAAGAGAATCAGGCCAACAGATTAGATGTGTATGGTTGCAATCAGCACACATTTCTAGTATCACAAACAACTTCCTGGAGCACAGTTTGCCCATATGTTAATCAAACAAAAAAAACCCAAACAAACAAACAAAAAAAAAAAAATTCCTCCCCCAACAACAGCACAAAATTTTTTAGATTATACAGTCTATCTAAATCATAATGAGCCTATATACAATTATTTTTACATATATATTTAGTTACTTTGGTAGACTTCAGATACTTCAGATCAGGTCTTTAGCTAATGCTTAGAGGGGATTCTTCTAAAAGGCAAAAACACACAGTCTCGAGCTGTGCTTGCACACATACCAACTAAGGAAGAAGACGTCAGAAGTACAAATCTGATTTTCAGGCTTTCCTCGCAGGGAGGTACAATAGGGGAGAGTTTCCAACTACAAATTCTGAACTCCAATCTTGAGGATGATAATATGCAAGCCTCCGATTCAGAACAGAGGAGATCAATGTGAAACACTTGGTGATCAAATGATGACGGCATTACCATTTTCTAAAAAGGTGAAAATGTGCTAATTTTTATAAACAATTTCTTGCCCATGTAACCAATTCACATGGTGGCAGTTGGCTTGAAGACTGCTTTCCTTTCAAAAAGTGTGCCAGGAATGAGCGCAGATATTCTGACAGAGTGCCAAAGTGCAGTCACTGATGGTACTCCTGGTCACTCAGAAAAAAAAAAAAAATTACTTCTCAAATGTAGTTTAAGAATTTATTCACTCACGGATTATCTGTAAGAGAAAGAAAATGGAAATGCAGCCCAAGTGAAACTAATAGGAGAGAACAACTTTGGCAGGTGAGATGTAAGATGGAAATTAAGAGGTCCAAGAGCAAGGCTGAAGAACAAGGAAGCAAATACATAGTGACAAGTAATAAGGCATTCCTTAAGCACACAGATAACTGGAACTCCAGAAGAGCCAGTGGGTCCTGCAGACTACCCTGAATACAAAGCCAGTGAGGGCAGAAAAAGAGACTGCACAGAAGTTAAGTGGCTCCTCTGCTTCAGTCTTTGCTTCGAAACAGAGATGAGAGATGTGTGCTCCAGGGTTGTAGCAGTAAAGAACTTGAGGCAGAACTGCCAGACAGAGTTAGGGAAAATAAAATAAAGCAAATTAAAAAAAGAAACTACGTGAGAAATTCAATTGTGATAAACTGCATTTCCAGAGCTGAGAGAAGTCAGTTAAAAGCAAGCGTAAACCAGCAGGGCTGAAACAGGAGCCCCACAAACTAGAGTCTAAAAAAAGCAGATTTTTTCAAAATGATAAATCATGCTTCACTAATCTACAAAACGACTTTAAAAACATACCCTGGCTATTTTTCACTAGATGTAAATTGTTCAGATTTTCAAAGACTGAAATAGTTAGGAGAGCTTTCTCTTCTCAGTATAACAGGTAAGATCCTGTCTCTCTTTCAACATTAGCCAAGAAACAGAGAATCCCAGGATAAGAACAATAATCAGTTCTTTGTACAAAAAGGGGATGCTTTAGCACCCAAAGTACAGCCTAGGATCAATGCTGTGGAATGCATTTATGAAGCATCTGAAAGAAAGATTTAAAAGCAAGGCATTAAGACGTGCTGCCAAAATATAATATGGCATGAATCAACAGTATGGAGGTCCTTGTCCTCACAAATAGCCAGGCAACTGGACAACACAAATATCAAATAAAATTGAAGTCTAATGGAACAAATATATATATATATATATATATATGCTTCTATATGTATATTCAGTGTAATTCAATGACCACTGAATGAACTTCTAGACATCAAAAAAGTTCTGGAGACAGAAGTTGTCACATCCCTGTGCTTAATGAAAAGAGTCATTTCAGAGTAGACAAAACTTTAGAACAGCACTTCTAACATTTTAAAATGTAATCTGAAAAAAATGTTTGATTATGGAAATGATAACATAATTATAGAATGCTGAGTTAAAGTTCAACTAAATGTGCTCGCTAAAATAAGGACATGAATTGTGAGCACATTTAGAAATAAAGAACTGAAACATTGTGGTGATTTAAAACAAGGCATGGGGCTGGAAAAGGCCTCTGAAAATGAGAAACATGAGAGAATGTGTAATATTTATGAAAGGTGACCTACTGCACTATTTAAATAGAAGAGAGATTAAAGCAAAGAGAAGCTGAGGTTATGAAAATAAGGACATAGACACATGAATTCAAAATTAAGATTAAGGAAACCTCAGCTATTCGGAGTAGTGAAAACACATCTTCACAACCAAAACAGCTTGGGTGTGGCTCATCTGTTTAGGGGAAAATCCCTTTAAAGGTCTATTCACATTTAAAGCTGAGGAAGATGAACACGATTTGCAAAGAGTTCTAACGAGTCCCCTCAAGCCTGGTTTTACAAAACCTGACCCATGCTCTGCCACGCATTGTCATATTTTGTACAAGTGGATTGCCACTCACAGAGCGTGGTCCATGTCTTGGAAAAATCCAGGCCGAATTCACAGACTGATACAGCTTCTGCTACAGAAGCATTAGCAGCCTTTGATGGTTTAGCTTTGCAAGGCAACAAAACTGGGACCATGCAGGGATCTAAGCAAGGAAATCAGAGTTCACCTGGGATCAGCAGCTGGAGCTTGGAAGTTCTGCTACTCCAAAAAGAATTTAGGCCTAGAATATTTTTTTAAAAAACCTGGAGGAATAGAAGATACATATAAATGAGATTCAAGAAACATCCCTCTCATTTCATACAAATCACTCTTTGCATCAGGCAGTGAAAAGTACATTTATTCTATGCTAAGAACACAGAACAAAGGCTAAATTGTCTTTCCCTACAGAAGTTATGATGTTTGGGATTTTTTTCTTTTTTGTTTCTTTTTTTCTCCTATATAATCAAGACAGAAAAAGAAAAAATTCCAAAACACTGTGTCATGTGAAGCAACTGAAAAGGACAAGCACAAGCCTTTGGGAAAAAAATCAAATCACACTTCCGTTTTTATTCAACTCTATAGTTATAGTAATAATAATTGTAAATAAAAATTGTGAATTATTACAACTGTTTACAAATATATCATATAGAAATAATTTTATAACAACTAATTATTACAATTGTTTAAAATGTTTACAAATATCATGCTTATATTCTAAGGTATATATTTCAAAGGTATGCTTTGAGGAAAATTCTAAACTGATCAGGAAAGGATGAATTTGAGAAATTGCTCCTCATTCTCTACTGCTTCACACTCTAGCACTCTTTTTGTGAGACACCATGGTCATAGCAATGCCATAATGAACAGGACCAGCTGGACATCACAGAGCATCATGAAGACCTTACTGTAGCCAATGTGTCTATCTAATATGTAGGCTCAAGTTCTTGTTTCTATTCTCTCAATGCCCATTAAGTGCTGCAATTGTTCAGACACACTTGAACTGAATTTCACTGACCTGGAACAGAAATCACAAATTCAGTAATTCAAAAATTTCCATTTCAATAAGCCTTAAGTGAAATATTTCAACCTCAATATTTCTTGACTTAAGACAGATAATTTACACTTCACAGACTTTTCTTGCTTTGGGTTTTTTGTTTGTTGCAGTTTAAATAAGACAAGAAATTCCCACCTACAATTACTTGAGAAATCTCAGTTGGTAAAATCCCAACTAGAATTGGAGCCTTGTTGCACATGCTGAACGTGTCAGGGCATAAAGACATGAACTTGTCATTTATAGTACATGTTGCACAACTGGAAAGTGTAAAGTTATCTGACATATTTTTGCTACACGTCCCTACAGTTTTGAAAAGTTTCTCCAAACAGACACTTGCTTTAGGGGGTGTGTGTGTGTGTAAAGGATAATGTCAGGGCAAGGTTTCTACACATCTCTTTTTTTCCTCTATAAAAACACATGCTCGCCATATCCACTCAACCTGCAGTTGTGGTTAGCACAAGAAAGAAGAGTTCTTATTTAAAGGACTTTCAGATATAGTAATAAATAATTCAGACTAAAATATAGTACATAGCAATTAAATGAACACAGTAGATGCCGTAACACACCAACTTCATTTCTTAGTCCTTTTCTGGTGCATCAGTATTCAATCTCCAGCTGTTCTCAAACGTTCCAACCCTTTGGGAAAATTAGCACAGAGATGCTGTATTTGTGCACAGAGAAGCAGCCAAAGAAAGGCCAGGACGGTGTAGCACATTATAATACTAAGTAAGAAGAGATGTTTGTAAACAGATGTAAAAGAGATGTTTGTTAACTCAGTTGCAAAATACTAGAAACATCTATTAATGTTTTGGAAAGCAACTTCAAAATAACTTATAGATCAAAATCATGAGTAACAGCAGGAAGTTCATACGCTCTTCCTCACATTCCCATCCCTTTTTGAACTTCAGATTTTTTCCATCATGAAAACATGACTAATTTTGCAGGTAGTTATGGACATAGATAGAAAATGTTCCCCTCTCTCCTACATTTCTCATTTCAGCCAACTTTACAAAACATTTCAGATGTTAAACCCAGAAGATTTCTTCCTCAGAGATAAAAAAAAAGGGCTGACTCCAGCGGGAAGATGGCAGCCTCTACCTTTCATCAGGATAAACTCACAATATGAAACAATCATTACAGGTCCTGTTTATGGTGAAGGGTTATGCACAGCCCAGACCCTGCCTTGGAAGGGTACACTTATTAACATGGACCAACAGAAGCAGTTTACATCATAAAGTGGTAGAGAAACCCAGCTCACTATTAGTTTGACTTATTTAAAAAAAAAATAAAAAAATAAAAAAAAAAATTAGTACAAGAGCAGCTCAAGCTTAAACAGATTTCCAGAAAAATATCAAGTGAAGCTGTCAAAGACTCCACTGTAAATGTACTGCTACAAGACTTATCACAAGAGATTTCATCCCCACCTTCTCACAAAGGGCATGGACTTGAACACCTACCGTGTTAGAGAGTTTTATTTCCAATAATTTTGTTAAACTCATAAATGAAGGCACTGATCAAGAAAAGATTTCACAGGCACTTTTACATTTACATTGTAAAATGTAAATCCCACTGTTCTCAGTGAGTTAACTCAGAACCCATAAAGATGTTCCATCATCACACAAGACGTGCAAAGACTATGTCTCAAATTATAAGTGACGGAAAGAAGAGAATGGCACCTCTTAAAACACAGGTACCAATAATCCCAATAACCACTCAGTATTATTGACTCTAAAACACAAACTAAAACACATGTCCCATTTAAAGATATGTTCTTGAGCAAACAAGCATGAAGGGAGAGGAGTTTGCCTTTTCCTTATCACCCCATAACCACATTTCTCATGTTATTTTGCAAGCACAGGGAAAACTCGATTCAATGTAGATACCCCTATTTAGGCAGCCCGTAATTCCTGCATTCTTAGTAAATCCTCTGCTGGCGGATGGTCCATTTAGGATTACTAACAGAAAAAAAATGAAAGCAACCTTTAGGCTGCTCTGAACTCTATAGGTCTTTGGTCAAACCAGCCAGAGGATCACCACACCATAACCAGTTGCCCCGTGAGTTTCTGGTTTGGTTTGGGGTTTTTTTTTTGTCCTTCTGCTGCATAAATAAGCCTAGAAGAGGAGGAGGCCCACAGCACGGAATAAGTATGCTAATGCCATATCATACCAACTGCCATGCCAGCAGCAATCACACACACACGCCCGCTCACACGCTTCTGCCAAATAATCACTTAAGCAAACATCAACTACAGAGATTAGCAAAAGCGTCTGACAACGCGCAAATCGGACAAGAAACATGGGCTGAAGGGACAGCTTAGGAAAGTGAGGATTTAATAAGTGAAATGACATGAAGTTTCTGAATCAAAGCTTGCGGCACTTTTGGAAGACTGCTGAAAATCCTATCTGTTGGCCTTAAAGGGAAAGCTAGCAGATTTTTTCCACCCGTCCGTCCTTACTGCATATCAGCTGCAGCCAGACAGGCTTCTAATAAAAGCAAGTGACTCTTGCACAAAGCAAAACATCTTTCTGACCTCTGGGAAGGCAGTAATCCAAGCAAACAACCAGGCAGTCAGGTGGCACAAGCTACTGGGAAGCAACCAGAGCATCTCAGGGGCTTTCTGTCAGCACCAGGAGGAAAGTTAAGCCACTGTCATAAAAAACTGGGTTTCCAGGTGAAACCATCCCAGGTAGAACAAGTTCAAATTATTTTGTATAATGTGATAGAGGTGGGGCTGCTACTTTTAACATGTAAATTTTATTATTCAAACTAAAGGAACAAAGTGTTTTCCTACTGCAGTTAAGGCAGAATATCAGAACAATCTCTTGATTTATCTTTAATTTACTAAAAGATGTTTCACTCCAAAGGCACTTTCAATTAAAGCAATGAGATTTTGCTGCAAGAAGTACAAGAAGACTCACAATAATTTACCAGCACTATAGCTCATCTTATTTTGAAGAATTTGCTACCAGAACAAAGGAGTGGGTACTCTTTCTAAATCTTAGTATGAATTCTATAATCCTTATTCTGATTAAGCTCTTGCTGAAACATCAACTTTGCCTAAATAATTGCTGGAGGATGTGTGCCTGATTTAATATTAATCTCTTCTCAACAGGAAGAATAAAATTTCTAGTGAGCTGAGAAAGGTCTCAATATCAAAATGGAATAAGCTTGGTTGTCTGAGAGCTAGCTGTGACTTCATAGTGCCACTGCAGAGACATCACCACATTAGAGATGCCATCTTTCTACCAAGGCTATTTCGAAGTCCCTTCCTATCTCACTTTCAAAGACAATAGACCTTTCTTAAGAGAGCCATCCTTTACCATCTAACAAAGTGCCTAAAAGGGAATCACAGTAATGTTAAAATGGATATTTTTGAGATAATGTCAGTCTTTCCACTGTTGCTCACATGCTGTAAACCTGTTAAAAAAAAAAAAAAAAAAAAAAAGGCCAAACTACCTGTAAAATATCTTTAAATACAAAGATTTTGAGATGATAAATGCTTACACTCAGTATGAAGCACATTTTAGATCCTCCTATCACAGAGGCAAAGATGCTACAGACTGTGAGCCTTCTGTTGTTGGCTACAGATGGGTACATACATTTGCATTGCACTACTAAGACTCTTTTGCGCTTTGAGATGCATGATGTGTGAGAAGTAGAGCTAACAAAATAAACACATACATAAATGAATCTGTTGTATTAATGATCCAGTCAAAACAAGGAAGCCTTAAATGCAATAGTCATATCATTTTTAGTTGGTTGTAAATTAATGCCACTGTTCACATGGCACTGAGGGGAAAAAAGAAAAAGAAAAAAGAAAACAGGTTTTTGTGCCTGATATACACTGGAACTGAATCGGAGAAGTTAATTCAGTTTTTTCTGTTGCCTTCAATTGGGCAGGGATTCTCTGCTTCCACAAATATCTATATATTTACTGTTTGTGTCAATGCACAAGGAATTCCTCCTTTCCCTTATACTCATAAAGTGAAACTATCTGGTTTCTGACTTTCTAATCTTTTAAGACAGCATAAGGCAACAGATAATGCAGTCAGCAAAGTCAGATGGTGAAGACAACAGCAGAGTGATCTATCTGCCTTCACAGGCTCAGAAGATCAAGACCAATTTTGCACTCAAGCCTAAGAAACAGGTTACCTCCACCTCGTTGCCAGCTTCACTAGTCCTGTGCCTGTCTCCTGTGCCAGCTGGACCAGCCTCCCTTAGACAACTGAGCATCAGCCCAGGTGTGTAGAAGGAAGCTTGCAGAAGAAAAGCAGTCTGCCTAGCCTCCTCTTTCCTCCCAGTTGTTCTGTCTGGTTTTACTCCTAAGAGAAGAGCTTTTGTATAGATAGGGGGTAGCTCAAAAAATATTTTTGAAAGATGGCAAAAGTTCTGTTTCATTTAAGTTGATAGCTAGCTTTTTGACCAGTGCCAAATTATAGAATTTCTCATCTTTCTCTTCCCTTCCCACAGGCATTGACAGTAATATCATCTACAACTAAATAGGGGATGTTTACAAGGTCCAAGCTACACTGCAACTGTGTAGAAACTAATGAGGAAGGAAGATTTTTATAATAGTCTTGTGAAACATTTAATGATCTCTGAAATAGTGCTGGCAGGCCTCAAAGGAGAAAGGCCCAGTCTAAAACTGAACTTTGCAGTTTACTACATGGCAGTGTACTGGAGCCCCAAGCACTATTTATTTTCAGAGACTAATTTTATCAGAAAGCCTCCAACTCCTGTAATGCTTTTCTGCTCTAAGTCTTTACCCTTCTCTTGCAGCTGCCATGCAGTCAGTGGCACTTACTGAACAGTGTGCTCCTAGGGCCCAAAATAACACATTAATACATTTTTCTTAACTTAATGGAACTGGGTTTTGCCTCAGACATAGTTAGCTCCATTCCTCACCTCCAGAGGTTATCCGCATTGAAACCAGAATGTGCCATTCTGAGAAGGCAGGGAAGGGCAGTGGCTTTTTGGAGTAGAGGGATGGTGAGGGTGAAAATGCCCTGGCTATATCAGTAATATAGTTAGCTCTTTATTATATTCACATTCTCCCTTCTCATCTCACTTGAAACTGCCTACAGCTGTGTTCTCTCAATCTTCATTCTGAAAAAGATTAAAAAGCAGTCTGCAAGATGACTACAGTTTTTACAAAGCCACTCACACATATAAGGAAAGGCATTAAAAAAAGTAAAAAAATAACAGAACCATCATGGTGCCACTGCAGAAGGTAGAGCCAGATATTTTAAATGGCCCAGTGATTCTACTCCTTGGAATAAAAGAAGGTGAGACGTACTGGCCAAGAGAGCATCTAGTTTGGTAAAGTCCTACTGACCCTTTCCATGATGATAAAGTAAACATAGGTGAAAACATAAACTGAACTACTTTAATACTACCACCTGCAATGGAGTTTTTTAAGTATTTGAGTGAAAGTATTCACTAGTGAAAAGACTGTAGGAACCTGAAGAGGGTCTGAAAACTATTGCTGAACTTGGCATCACAAAATCAGTTCTTCTGGCAACTCAGAACAAGAAAAATTTTAGCCAGCAAATCCCATACAGACTGCCAGTTCTTATTTCATAAGTTGGATCAATCTCATGTTAAAGGTAGTGAGATTAAAGAGTTTTTTCAGCTATGACGACTGCTGTTCAATGCAAACCCAACAGTTTGCAAAGCATATTTAAATTAAAAAAAAACCCAAATCCATTGATCTTTTTTTAGTGTCTATTACTGTTGGCATGAATAACAAGAATCAGTACCTTGAAATTTAGTGATACACAAAAGATATGCCTTTTCTCACCTAGCTTAGCTGCTGCTGTGTCAGTCCACAGAGATACCACCATATCATTTCTTACACAGCTACTGTGCTCTGTGAGTTATTGCAGTAAAATAAGAACATCCACATTACAGAAGACTTTGTTGGCTCCTTTAATTTAATTTTTCCACAGTGATTCTGCTAAGAAATTGATGTAAGACAACTGACTCAAATTTTCCCCACCTCTCCTCAAATGCACATTGAGCACTTGACAAAGCCTACTTTTTTATTTTCCTCTGCATGACTCCATCGGAGAGGACCCTCTGTGCATTCAGAGCAGCACAATGAAGAATGATTTCCAAAGCATTAACTTGGAGCCATTGAGACTTGGATGTTTTTAAAATGACTCCTTTGTTTTCAAAGGATTCTAGACTACCCCAGCTACTCTAGAAGAAAGTCTTTTTCCCCTTTCTCAAAACATCCATTCCTTGAGCCATCCCTGGAGTGCATTGTTGGGGCTGATTCCTTAGTGCAGCGAGTTCCATCAGTCAAAGCTCAACAGATACAAATAATATCAGGATATGGATATAAATTAGTGCGACAGACCCTAAATAGTTTTGACAGGTTTAGTAAGTATATATAGCGACACAGAATGCTATTCCTGCTGTCAGACATCAATATGTAGACAGAAGATTGGGGGCACCATGGAAACTCAGCGACATAAGAGTGGTATTGATTGGATAGAAAACGAGACTGCAGTTTAAGCTTAAGGCTGCCAGAGATGCCAAGAATGGAGAATGACCTCCAGCAGTGAATTTTCAGCATAAGCTCCCTGTGAACAAGCCAGTCCAAGAAGGATAAATCAGGGACAAGCTCACCAGGGATATGGCTCAACTGAGTTTCAGCTACCCTAAGCAGATGAGAATCACTCTATGTGTGCACGCGTTACAGTGACCTAGTTCGTTCAAAGACTGCATTTTGAATGGTTTATTATAGAGGCTTGAAACAAAGAGATTTCCTCAATTAAAGTCCTGAAATGCATCCTCTAAATGAAAATGCTTTTGATACACTGATCAGCAAGAGGTTGTAAATATCGAAGCAAAGCGGACATTGTTAAAGACCAATTCCCACAGAAAACGCCACGGTTGGGAATGTAGGTAATGAGGGGGTCTGAACAGAGCAGGAGCAATGAGCCATGCCAGCTCCATCCCTAATGCTCTAGTGTTACACTAAAACACTTGTTACACTATAACACTAGATAAATTGTATCTTTCCTGACCAAAAAAAAACACCAAACGGAAACCAACAACAACAAAATAAAAAATCCAACCAAACAAATCCCCCCCCCAAAAAAAAAAAAAAAAAAAAAAAACTACAGGGGAAAAAAAAAAAAAAAAAAAAAAAAAAAAAAAAAAAAAGAGTACATTTTTAGAGCTCCTGTAAAGCATTATTTTTAACTACTATCTGAGCACTCAATGAGAACCATTCACAGAACAATAAAGAAGAAATAGAGGACATGTCAGGGAAGTACCTCGCTGGAGCCATGACTGCTGGAAGTCCACTAAGTAATAATATTCACATTTGTGGCAGAAAATAATCTACACAAAACATCCATCAGTACAGCTGTGTCAGGAATAAGATAAGCCTCCAAAGTGTCCCCAGTGTCAGTATAGACGTAGAAGACAGGCATATGGTACTGGGATAGCAGGGCTATGTTTTGTAATACTATAGCAAGACAAACCTTCTGCTGGCAAGGGTGTATCAACCACAGGCTGCATCTCAAATAACTGGGGATAGACATCTGGATAATTGCAAAAATTCTGTTTTTCTTAGGCCACTTCTACACTATAAACAAAGGTTTACCATTTGTAAAAAAATTTAAAAAAAATAAAAAAATAAAAAAATTGTTACTGGCTTCTCTTTTTCCCACCCAAGAGCTGACTCAGGAGCTTGCTAAAGTCAATAAGTTTCTGTCCTTCAATTTCACACAAAGCTTCATGCGTAATAAGTCACTGAAGAGTTTAGCTTAGCCTGAAGACAGGAGTATATTAAACATCTGCTTTCCTTCTCTTCAGAAAAAGTCACTAAATTATGCAGCAGGGTTTTTTGTTGCTGCTTTTTTGGTTTGGGCTGGTTTTTTTTTTTTTTTTAGTCCAATGAAGTACCCTGTCCACACACTTCCAAATTTTAATTTCTACAGCAAATTATTAAATTCTGTCACAAATACATAGGTTCCTTTTTTCCTTCGAACCATTTCTCATGATCAGGAGTTCAGACTTTTTTTTTTTTTTTATTCCTTTGCAAGGAGGAAAGTGAAATAAACAAAACATAACAAACACACAGAAACATTAAATTTGTTTTGTAATCAGCTCAAGGCCACTGTTCAGACCAGCTAAAAAATAATTATTTCTTCATAACAACTTTCCTTTCCTACTCTCTTTCTCTCCCCTTCTTCTCCCTAGTACAGTTACACACTCAGTCTACTATTGCTTGCTAAAAAAGTTGAGCTTTGCTAAAAGCTCAAAAAATATCAATACCCAAAGGCAAAACAAGGAAAGGGCAGAGAACTCAAGATTTGATGGCCACAGGTAAAGCCTTCCTCTATGGTAATACAAGTAATGTAAAGCACAGGATCTAATTAAAACACCTAACACTATCCATAGATGCAGGGTTATCTCAAAGAGAAGGATTTAACACGTTGCAAACACAGTGTTCTCAAGAACCAACTAGTCTCTAAGATTTACAACCTAGAAGCCAAATTCCACGTGTATATCCAAACAAAAGCACAGCAAACATTCACCAAAAGCCACTTGCAGTGGGGAAAAGAAAGATGTACCAGAGCCAACAGGAAGATGTAAAAGGAGTAGATAAGCTCTCAAAGAATGAAGACTACATTTCCCCTATGAAAAGTTCTACTTTTAAAAAGGAGGGAATGAAGGAGGGTAAGGAGCTAGAAGCACCAGTGCTGGAGACTACTGTAGATTTGCAGAATAACATATATGCTCAACAAAGAGGCAACTGTGTTTTCACCATTGTTAACTCAGACTTTCGCCCAACCCATCCCTCCGGAGGAAGCAGAAGGCACAAACTAACGATGGCAGTTTGAAAAAGATCTATCAGCACTTGCTAGATTCAGTTGTTCCACCAGAAGTAAATAGGGATAAGAAGACAAAGTCCCAAGAAAAATATCAGTTGCAGTGCTCGATCTGAGGGTACAATTTAAACTCATCCCGAGTCTCAGCCGGGACATTCCTGGCACACGGTAACTGGGACCCCCATGAGGTTTGCCGCTCCAGGGTCACTCTGCTGACCTTTTGTCCTCTCTTAACGGACCCGTCCGACGACTCCTGCCTCCCTTTCCCTCTGGGTCACGTCACCCACCGCCACCTCTCTCTGTGCCTTGGCATTTAAGTGCTCCCATGTACTGACCCGCCGCCGCCTCCCCACCATGGCACAGCGCGGTCCCGTGCCCGGGGTGCTCCCGGACAACCCCAGACCTCCCCCCTCGGCTGCCTCTCGGGCAGATGTCTCCGGGGTACCAAGTGCCCCCCACCACCCCGCCAGGTCGGAGCTCCCACCCAGCCCCACGGCCCCTCTGTCCGGTCACCCTCTGCGGATCCCCGCTGGAGCAAATGCCCTGGAGCCAAGACAGGGAAGGGAAAAATGCTTCCCGCGCTGCCCCCGGGGGAGTGAGCGCTGTCAGACCCCAGGAGATCTGCTGGGGGTACCATCCCTCGGGCAGACCCCAGGAGTCCCCGCTGCCGCAGCCGCCTCGGACTTACTTCGAGCGTCAAAAAGCTCCTCTCCCGCAGCTGAAAGGGGCGAGCAGCGACAGTCCCCGGTGACCAGCGGCTGGTGCGTCCCTTCGCTTCCCCACGGACGGACTCGCCGGCCGCCGCTCCTCTCCACCCGCGCCCCGTCTCTCTCTCCCGCCGGAGGTTTCTCGCCGAGATTTTTATACTGGAGGCAGGGAACCTGATCCGCTCTTTGACTCGGCGGAGCCCGAGCTGCGGCGAGGCGGCGAGAGGAGGGAGGCAGGCGGGTGCCGGGGCAGAGCGAGCCGCCGCGCTGCCCCCTCGTGTGATGCGGAGGGGGCGCGCCCGCCGGGCGGGTCACCCGCGGGGCAGCCTCGCCCCCGCCGCCGGGGCTGGGCGGGTGCAGGGGTGGGCAGGGGGAGGGACGGGGGCTCGGCGGGAGCTCCCCCCGCTCCCCACGCCGGGGGAGCGCACCGGGGGACAGCCCGGCGGGGCGGCGCAGCGCGGCAGCGGGGCTGGCCAGAGAGACCCTACCGGGATTGTCAGCTTCCCCTCCTCTTCTTCATGGTACCCAGCGAGAGGGGGAGCCGAGGGCCGGGAGGTGCATCTCATGGTACCCCACCCCCGGCCGGTGCGGAGGCTCGTCGGGGCTTCAGCTGCCTTTGCAGGTACAAACATCCAAAGCAGCTATTGCCCGGATCGTCTTTGCCTGTCAGAGTTTGGGGAGCTTTAACTTTAGCCTCGCTGACTTCGTGCTTACCATTTTGACCGGGACCGTGTTGGATTGGAAATACTGTTGGGGAGCGCAAAACAAGTAAGAAAAAAGCAACCAAAAGAAACAAAACCAAACAAAAAACCCAAACAAAAACCCAAACAAAACAAAATCAAACAAACAACAAAATAAAATAATAATAATAATAATAATAATAATAATAATTAAAAAAAATCACCAAACTGAGCCCCCACCCCTAGGTTTTAATTTCAATGTGGCCTGAAAGCAGTATGAGAACAACCTTTGTCATGGCATTTCAACACTTCTGGTTGTAGCGGTTGCTGGAGTTGTATCAAGGCTTTCATTTAGGAGCAGGCTTTTCCAACTTTTAGGTTCATTACATCCATTGAATAAGAGTGTTCCCCAATCCACAGCTTAATTTAAAACTAAGTGGACTTGTTCCAAACTCCAGGCAATTTCTGTGTAATTCCCTTTCCCCAGAGCAAGTCTCTGCCTTCACTTGAAAGACTGGGTCCATTCACTGCTTAGGTCTCAGCTGGGTTTGCAGCTTGCAGCTCCTGCTCCAGGTTTGCACAGAAATCCAGTTCAGATTCCTCTCCTGTTTCGAGAGGAATGAGCTAAAAAAGTAATTTGTCTGGCACCATACACATTGCATCATCTAACACCTACCATCTGTGACAATGAAAAGCACTGTACAGCTAGTCCCAGTGCGGGCAATTGCACTCACCTGGAGTCCTTCTTAGTAAAGTAAACTACTCCATTCCATCCACACCTTGGCATCTTCTTTTCATCACAGAGTTATGTGTTCAGTCCTGGCATGGCTGTTCAGGATTTGCACCACCAGCAGGTTTAATGAGAGTGATGTAATTTAAAAAAACAATTTTGATTTGCAGTGTAAAGTGATGTCTTGAGATGGAGAGAATATTCTTTCTAGCAGCTGGATAAGTGGAAATGAGCACTCGGTAGTATTCATGTTTCAGACCTTGCGAGGCTGAATGAAAGCCAGTTTGCACCTTTCTGAGGGCTTCTCAATGAAATCCTGACATCATGGTGCTAAGCACGACAAACATCTAGAGAAAGAAACTTTCCATCAAAAAACACCTGGTAGTGGTTGACACTTTTCAGACCCCAGAAATTCTCCATACAACCACAATAGCACATTTCAGGTGATCAATCCTGTCTGAGTAACAAAATAGGAAAAAGGACAAGGGCTGTAAGTTCACCTTGATTGAAACCAAAAAAGATTGCATCAAAGTAGGTCAAGAGATTTCTTACTTTCTTTACAGAAATCTGAGTCTTAGCCAAAACACTGGAAACAACATTTTCATAAAACAGTGGAAGCTTTCTGCAGAAAGCAACTGCTTTTCACAAGGATGTGCATGATGTTAAAATCCTCATATTGGCCACTTAATTTTAGAGGCAATGCCAACAGATAATCTTTGACCAAATTTAGCCACAGGTTTTCTCCATATCCAGTTTTTCATAGCTCAGAAATTATTCTCTTGAAACTGAGTTTACATGCACAGAAACTAGTTTTGTGTGATGCAACTTGGGTTTTGGCTCAGAATCTCCAAAATAAAACTGCAGACAAGGTTAGCAGAGCTTCTCAAAGGACATATTATGGTCTGGACTATGACTGAAAAAGAGAGTACTTTGGTTTTTGATTGACAAAAAGTAAATGTGTTTTAATGTACATATTATTTGTCTCAAAGGCACCTTGAGGCTTAATTGAGGTTTCCTTTCCAATAAGCACTGCAAAATACAGAAAAATATTCTTTTCCCCAAATTGCCCACTGTGTTGGATACCTTTGATATTAATGGAGTATAACACTTAAATTCCTTGACTGAAGTTTTGCTATTGAGATACTCATAAAGACACAGTAGTTGAGACAGTGAGTACAGCAATCTTGACTACCAGTGTAACTTATTTACCAATGTAACTTCTTTTGCCAATAAAAAGTCATCAACCATATGCTAATTACAGCCTTAAAGGTGTCTATGATGCTGGTTCCTCATGGGAAAGAGCAGGACAGTGGAAAAAAAGGATGGATATAAGATAAGCTATGACCATTTACTTCCACAATGGTAAAGCTGCAGACTCTTATCTCCAGACTTTCTCTGCTATTTAATCTCTCTTGACTTCCCCAACCCCCCCCCGCCCCTGATAATTACATGTTTGCTACATATTCTCTGGAACTAGTCAACATATCCAGTGACGTATAGAAAAACCTTACTGAAAAAATACTTTTTGACTACTGCTTTTCTATTCAGAACACAAAGGTAACATAGAAAGGAGAATTTGCGTGCAGATTGTTAGGGATGCTTACCTTTAAAGTCCTTGACATTTATTTACAGCTGCTGGTTCCACCTCGATCAAAGAACAGAGGTGAGGAATGGACTGGAAGCTGTAGAAGTCCAGTTTCTGTCTTCTCGTACGTTCTTTGCTACCCAAAGCAAAAACTGGAAACCTAAATGAGAAAGACAGGGCTGAACTATCTCTTAAAAAGGAGAAGTGAAAGTTAGAGCATAAGAAGATATAAAAGGACTTTTGATTGATGCCACGTGCAAATGCTCTCATAAACAACACAAAAGTATTAGATCCTAATTAGAATCCCCATTCAATCAGTAAAAGTTTAAGACCATTTTGGGGAAAGGAGCTCTCAGCTTTAGATACAATTTTTGCCAAAATGCAGAAAATGCCCATAATAAATTCCCTTTCAATTAGGTGGAGTTTTTTTCCTTTGAAAAAGTGTAAAAACCGAAGTTTCTCTTTGAAGCTGGGACTTTTTGTAACTGTTAGGTAATCACTTCACCAGCCACCTGAAAGAGATAACTTAGAGCTTATAACAGGAGTATTTCCAAAGATGCCTTCAAAAAATTTTGACTCTAAAGCTCAGAAAATCGGAGGACAAGGCATTATGACACTTTTTTGCAAGAAGAGCTAGACACTGTTTTTGGTCCCACTGCTGAGTAGAATGAGGCTGTACTTTTCAAAAAGTAAACACCACTTTCACTCCTTGCACATCGTTTAGGTCAGCTGGAGCTGAGCTGTCCTTATTTGTTTGTTACACTGTAAATATCAATTTCTTTCCCTGCCTTTTCTCTCCATCAGCAACAGCAGCTCTAGGAAAACGTTACATGATTCCAGGAACGCAAAGAAGAGAACTGGACAATAGTTTAAAGGTGTTTTCACCTTTTGTTCCGTTGTTGTTCCCGAGCTATTGAGCCGCCAAACTCTGGCAACTGAGTGCCCTGCATCCCCACGCCTGCGCTAAGATCAGATTTCCATTAGTGATACTGAATTATTTAGTGAATGCTTTGAAGATTGAAATCAACTACTTCTGAGCTGTGTACCTTCTCACTCTGTCTTTCATTATAAGCCCGCACAATATCGTCACAGAGACTATCAATCTTATAATTAGAATAAATAATCTGTGCAGTTTCAAAATAATAATTTGTACCTCACTCTCTACTATTAAAGTAATCCAGCATAAAAAAAAAAAAATCACATTTTCTAGATGTATGTAGAAGGCAGCAAACAGAGACCATGAACCCAGAAGAGTTATTCATTCAAGCACATATGCTAAAAACTTATTTGAAAACAAAGTCAGTGTCCCAGAACTCGATCTTAAGCTTCAGTCACCAAATCACGAATACATATTGTAACTTCACACATTTGACTGACTCTGTTTTCTACAAGGGGATTAAAGCTCTTCTGCTAAAAATTATTCATGTGCATACATCTGCATGTTGCAGTTGGAAATCCACAAATATAATGTGACACAACAGGCTTTTCCAGATCCCCGGTATTGAAAAGACAGTTCGTCATATGTTGGCTTCTCTCACTATTTTCTTCTTTTGTGCTGGCAATCCTGAGAATGGAAGTCCAACATATCCAGGATTTGAAGTCTATTACATTAAAATAAAATAACTATGAGAAAAATTTTGCTGCTTTAAGTACATTATCACTTTTTTTCCTATATAAACACATTCATTTAACTCTAGTTTTACAGTTTAGGGAGAGGTATAACTAAAAACAAAATGGCATTATTATGAAGGGCTGAGCAGTAGCTACCATTTCTGTTCTATTTTCTGGAGTTTTGTCACAATGCGTTTCTGTGGGAAAAAAAAAAAAAAGTTCTTCCATTGAAAAAGAATCAATAAAATTGACTTGTTTGTTTGTTTGTTTGTTTCAAACTTATGGCAGAAAATTACTGAAAAAATAGAATGCAAATTTCCTTTGCAATTTTTCTGAGGAAGAACATGTTTTGCTAATACCAGTTTTTTGAAAGGCACTATACCTGCATGCCTAACTACTCTATAAAAGGACTGGCTTTAGAGGTAGAGAAGATAGTACTTATAATCCCCCTGAATCAGTCCTTGATACTTCATTAAGACAATCAGCCAGTATCAGACATAGCACTAAATAGCTTTCCCCTAGGCACTGAATTGAAATGGTCAATTTTGCTCTCAGTGGCAAGCCAGTGATAACAAATTAGAGGCACTAACTATATAGTGGGCAACTGATTAGAAAATTAAAAGCATTCTGATCCTTTGCCTATGAGCTGAATCATGACACACAACCATTTTCCAAATTAAAGCAAAACTATGGTAACCATATTTTGAAATACATAATCACTACCTTTCAATCCCATGATGCTTATATAATTAAAGAAATATTTCTTAATATAGTCCCCTGAATTGGCAATATTGTGGGGAGAAACCATTACAGCACCCTCTGCATCCACACTATGATACAACTAGCACAACTTTGAGCTGGATGCATGAACAAAGAAGAAATTTCACTTATCAAAATGTTCTCTAACCTTCTAAACTGATTTGTTTGTCAGTTTGTAAAGAGTTCACCTGTCTAACTATAACAATGCTAAACTACACATTTAAACTACACGTACAAGTGATTGTGACAATTTTTCCTTATGTGCAATCAAATGATGAGATGTTCTCTTTCAGAGCAACTGCAGAACAGACAGCTGAATCCTTGATTATGAGTTTTAGTGAAATCACAGCAATAGAAGGAACACTGAGAATATAATATTAACAAGTCCTTATCAAACATGCTCAGAAATAACATTACTGTGAGTTCTTCATAGCTGTTCTATCCAAGAGTTTGGTGGCTTAGCCTTAGTTCACAGCTGAGCTCACCAGCTTTCAGTGGTTACAGTGCAAGCTTGTGTCTACTAAGGGAGGTTTTTTTGCTTGACTTTAGATAGTAGCAGTCACTGTAGTAAAGGCAAACATGCACTGAGACTGACGGTTGTGGCAGCAACAGCAACTCATCCATAAAGTAGGACATAATAAAATTCAGGCCCTTAAATGGTTGCTTCTGATGGTGATGGGGTTGCAAAGCACTGTAGGTGATGGCTAGCTAGCTAGATATTTTCTCAAGAAAATAAAATAAGTGAAATTGTGTTAAGGTTATGTAGTACCCTTTCCCTGCTACCATTTTTTAGAAACAACTGTGGCAAAGGGGAAATTTAGCAGATATATAATATACATATATAGACACACACACATAATGAGAAAACAACATAAAAGGTCTGTTGTTTGAAATGTAGGAACTGGAAGGCGAAGAGTTATAACCTGCGCATGTGCAGTACCTCATTAGTTAATGTAATGGCCGTGATTTTTTTTTCCCCCATAAGAACAAAATTAGGTACATCTGTTCTTAACTTACTGGCAATTGCTTGCTTGAGATTTGAGCCAGTTGCATGGCCCTCATAAAGCACAATACATCTTTGATGGAAACTCCTGTGGGATGCTGTTGGCTTCAACGTCAGCTTGATCTAGGTTTTCATGCTCAGGAGTTTAACAAAACATGGCATCATCATTCACAGACCTAGACCTGGACTGGCTGTTATTAAAAAAAATGAGCACATTAAAACCCTTTAACATCCACATTAAAAATTTCATGCTGATATCGAATTATGGGGATTACTATGGGCAATGCTAACACTTCTTGCTAAATGATGTGAGTTTTTCCCCAAAGACCTTGTTCCCAGTATTATGTGATTGCATTAGACACACAGTTTTCAAAAGAAAAAAAAATGGACTTACAAACAATGGGGAGAAAGTCCTGATTCTTCCAGCCACTCTTTTTGGAAAAAGATAAGAATATAAATGCTAAAAGATTGTAAAAAAAAATGCAGAGTCAATAAAAATGTTCAGATTGTGTTTTAAACTGTGTATCATAATTTTTATATATTATAATATATAATAAATATAAAGGTTTAAACGTCTAGAGCTTCTCTTGAAGGGTTTAATTTTTTTTTCTTCCTTCATGTTTTTAATTCTTGGAACTGCCAGCATATTGAGAAAGATTCAGGAAAATAACCACACTTTACATGTTGCTCTTTGTTTTTTTTCCTCTAGTACATTCTTCACTTCAGGGGTTCCTTTGCACATTAGGAATTTGAAGGCGGTAGAACACAGGCAGAATTCCCAGGCAGAATAAATTCTGACTTCACCTAAACAATCCTAATTTTAGGCTCATTTTGACAAAACTACTACAGCTATTCCTGATAATGATTTTGCCCTCACCATTCATTTTTAAAATGAAATTATGGAGATTTTAAAAGGAGTTGGGTCTGAGCAAAGATACTTAGTTCTACTTTGAGGAGCAGGAGCAAAGAGTGTACCTCTGTAGAATACACAGCTCTTTTGGTCGTTATTGGCTTATTATTTCCACAGAGAAATGGATAGGAATATCCTCTGTCTTCTGAAATCCATCAGGAACTCGTTTGAAGATCCCATGATTTTGTAGTATTATAAATGCAATGCTTAAAAAAAAAGGAACACAACCTTAGCTAAGGTCCCTTTTGTCCTAATTTTAGAATTAATGCTAATTAATATATGCCATTATTGATGATATTATTTTAATGAGCTTGCAGAATCTAAGAGGATATATAGGCTTGTACATCATTAGCAATATTCATGCTCATTCAATTTGCTTTTCAACACTACAAAAGATGCTTCAGAATTGTTTTTGCCTCCCCAGGCTATTCTTTTTCCAATTATTCCGCAGAAACATTAAGATATTGCAAAGTAGACCTTTCCAAACAGTTAGATTAAGTTCTGTCTCCCTCTTCAGCATTTGTCCCTCTTTCTTTAAGTAACCTACATCCTTCCCTTTGTCTAAATGATGCTAATATAAGATCTGATTAGGACAGCATAAATAATATATACCTAGAAATTGCACCATTGTCAAGGAGTTGAAAGCAGAAACACCACCAGATTTGTGTTAGGAACCACTGTTAACTGCCTGAAGACAGTATGATATTTAGTGAAATATTCACAATATTTAACAAAATTCTCATTCTCCTAGTATAATTTGCCTATTTACGTTTCCTTCTTCATATATTTTCAGGAGGTAGAAAACATGAGAGTTTAACAAGGAGTTTGTATGAGTCTGTGAACCTGCATCACTGTTGTCTGAACTCTTTCTTCAGTGATATGTTTTAGATTTTGATCAACTTTTTTCCCTTTTTTTCTTTTTTTTTTTGTGTGTGTGACATCTGTTTTGTTTCAGCTGTCTGGGATAGGAAATGAGGAGCACTTTCATAGCTGCATTGCCTGTCTTTACTCTAGCATCTACAGGTACCATTAATTTTCCAGATGAATTATTGTTTTGGAATGTTGTAAAATGATACTCCCTTTATGTCTTAAATTATTCCTACAGTGTTGGACAAAAAAATGAAAAACACCTAATTTTAAAGCATAGTCAGAGGACCAGGTCACAAATGTAATTCAATGCTCTTTATAAAGTGTTTTTCCCCTGGTTATTCCGATGATGAAAGAAGTGCTGGGAATTTATAAACTTGTTTTGCAAGTGTGGGGGTTTGGGGTTTGTTTACTCATGAAATTGAAAAGTGAAGATGGGTGAAGTTTCTGCAAAAGGATACACTACCTGATCTGGACAGGAAAAAGTCATCCTCCATGGAATCCTGGTTATTAACAGGAATAACTTTTTTACTCAGTCCTAAGTGAATTTCCCCCCCCACCCTTCCCCAGCCTGTCTAGAACTCAGATTCATCCTGTAAAGAATGCCCAGATCAAACTGTAGGCAGACAGTCATTCAAACTCTTCTCACTGTGGAGCCTATTTTCACCTATGATTTTCCCCAGTAACATAATGGGTCAGCTCTGTGACCAAGTTTGAAAAATTACCTAGTACTTTGCTATGAAAACTGTTCTAGGAAGAGGATTTATGGTAATTTTATGGGTTTACTGTTATTAAAGAAAAAAAAAAGAACAGGTAAATCCATTGGAATTTACACATGTGATAACATGTTCATAAAACTTCAGGATGGCAGTGCTCAAATTCACTGAGCATCAAGCTATCACTCAAGATGTCACAAAACCATTACTAGTTCAAACTTTCCTCTGATGACAACTTTTCAAAATTCAAATCTCACCCACTAAGTTTAGTGAAAAGAGTTTGAGAAAGACCAGCAATGTTGGTTTAACATTCAGGGGCTTCGTTGTGTGGGACAGTTGAGAAGAGGAAGAGCATTGCATTTGGAACTTCTTCAGAATACAGATCAATTTTAAGCTCAGACTGTCTAAAAAATAAAGACAAATTAAAGAAAATTGAAAGTGATTTCCTGTTACCCTCATGCAGAATTACTAGACCAATATTGTGAAAACTCTAGCTTTCACAGCTGTAAAAATCACTAACCAATGTCTTCCTGCTTGAAGAGGTCTTGTTTCATACATCTCATCAATACCTGAGACATGGGACAAGAGTGAGCTGCTGGTTTTGACCACCATTCTGGTGCCAAATTTTGCATTATGACCTCTGAAAAACATTTGCATAATTAATATATGAAGGAGACTAAATTAGTCACTTTTGCTGAAGGTTTGTTTCTTTGTGGATGGAGATTAGGTTTTTGTGTTGGGGTTTTTTTTGTTAGTTAACATTTCTTAGCAACAGCTCATGCATTATCCCTCTCCCATCCCATGACAAACCACAGTAGCACTGCTTGCCCTTTTGTCTTACAGCTGCACCAGGTCTCATTAGACTCCTTATTTCATGATTATTGAAGAAAATGGTGACAAGAAAAGGACTGAAAGACAGTGGTGACTGAGACCTGAGTCGAACTGATGAAAAGTATCCACATCGTGACACCTTCATGGGAACCTACATCCCATACCCTTGTGGTGGGAAGATGAGGAATTACTTGCCTGCTTGTCTGGAAGTTCCATTTGTTTCTTCCATTCAAACACACTGCTTGGCCATATCTAGGTAAGCATGAACACAGCTGTACCCTGGAGCAGATAATTTTTTAACTGTTGCGTTTAGTTCGTACTGAGATAAAACCATTTTGTTGTTGTTGTTGGCCAGTATGCTGGTATTTGAACTTGTGGGGAAAGCAACTCTTTTTCTATGCAGTAACAGAGAGCACGAGTCTTAGACCAGGCCCTGTAGTTCTTTTCACCACTATGCTCACTTTAAGAGGGACAGAAGAAAAACTAAATAAAAGAGAAAAAAAAATCCATATCTATTGTTTTGGGGGGTTCAGAATCAGACTTTTGCCTGGTGTCCATATGTATCAATGGAAAGAATGTGACAGGGCTGCAGGCTGTCCCCTCATTCTCCTCCCAGTTTCCATTTAAAGGCCCAACACATTTGAGAAGAACAAATCTGTTTCCTATTTTCTACACAATAGGGATGCAACTTTTAGCTTCAGGGAACAAAAAAATAAACAGCCCTAGCAACTCAAAGCAAAGTGCATAAGTTCATGAAACAACCATCAGCACAAGAGACTGCAGAAACTAGAAAATTCAATAGAAGACACACAGTACAATAGAATTTGCCAGATATGAATTTAACACAGTGAGAGCCAGAGGACTTACTTGCAGGTCGGTGCTTTATCTCTAACAGAGATTTCCTGGGTGCCTTTGAGTAAGTGAAAGAAACCTCTCTTTAGCTATCTGTGGTACATTCAGCTCTTGATTGTAAAAATCACATACATTTAGTGTTGCCTCAAATTACTGAAGAGAGGGCAATAGCATCTCAACTGTCTACTCATGATCCCAGTTCCTTACAGCAAGTACTTTTTCCTTTCTTAAGGTTTTTATAAAAAAACCAAGGCAAGTTTGATAAGACCTAAATAGTGGTACTGTTCCCAAGGATCCAACCCTGAGCACCCCGTCCTAATCTCAAAATTGACTCTAGCTTGAGCACAGGACTGGACTAGATTTCAGCACCAACCTATACTAGCACTCTAAAAATTGTGAGTGTGTGTATATATATATATATATAAATTATATAGTATACAGTAGAAATTCAGTGTGTGTTTTAATAAACAGATAGGTTTCTCATGAAAGTCTGCACATTGACGAACTGAAATTTTGGGATCTAGACAGCTTTCTGCAGTTCTTAAAGGCTTCTTGTGGGATGTTACTCATAATGACTCCCACATCCATCTTGGGTGCAGCAGGCACATAGATCTGAATACAGTTAGTGAGCCATAACCCATCTCTCACATTAAACAGGAGGTGCAGCTAAGCCTATTTCTGATGTGAGATATCTAGGAACAGCAAAGACAATTTGTGAAGGCAATCAGTCACTCACTGAGAGACAGCCTCTTCCTTCCCTTCCCATATGATTTCAGAGACAGTAACTACAGCTTCTCTGATCTGGAAAGGCTTTGAACAAGTCTCACAAAGCTGGCAGACCTGGAAACCTTGAGCAAAAAATTTACCCTCTGTAATTAAGAAGCTCTGCTATGTTTAGCAGAAAAGGATGTTGCATGCGTTGCCTGTGAGCAAACAACCACAAAAGAATATACTGAGTTTGAAGGAGCCACCTCTCCTTTTGTGAAACAAGCTTCAGTTGTTGACTAGATGCTGACTAAGGCCATAGAGGCTAAGTGAGGTTTCTTTCTTCATGAGTAAAAAAGACATCTCTTGCTGTGTGTCTGGAGGAGGTCCACAGTCACCTGCTTTTGTATGCTTGAATTGTTTCTGTAATCTAGTGAGGATACATAGCAAAGAGTTGCAAAAGAAACCCATATTGTTTAGGAAAGATGAGAAGCAGCAAGAGGAAGGTTCAATATGTCTGGGTAGGAGCAAGATGAAAATCTGAGACAAATAAGCATAACAACCTGGAAGCAGAAAATTATTGTCTCACACCAGAAAGCTTCATCTCTGCAAGGCAGAAATAGTAAGAAAGAATCTGAAGCAGAGAAACTAACTTTGGCCCATCAAAATGATGTTTCTGAATAATTCACAGTTCCCAAGTCCTTGGATCCAAGACCTTCATAGAATCACAGAATCATTTAGGTTGGAAAAGACCTTGAACACCGAGTACAACCATTAAGTGAGCCCTGCTAAATCCACTACCAAACCACGTCGCTAAAAGCCACATCTCCATACCTTTTAAATACCTCCAGGAGTAGCAACTCAACCACTTCACTAGACAGCCTGTTTCAGTACTTGACAGCCCTTTCAGTGAAAAAATTTTTCCTAATATCCAATCTAAACCTCCCCTTGAGGCCATTTCGTCTTGTCCTATCACTTACTACTTGGGAGAAGAGACCGATCCCCACCTTGCTACCACTTCCTTTCAGGTAGCTGTAGAGAGACATAAGATCTCCCATGAGTTTCCTTTTCTCCAGGCTGAACAACCTCACCTCCCACAGCTACTTTTCATGACTCATGCTCCAGACCCTTCACCCTACACACACGCATAGTCATTTTTATAGAAGCCTTTTTTATTTGATGACTTAAGACGTTGAAAAAGGCTGTCATTTTGAAGGATCTGTGAATCAATATATTGGAAACATTATTGTCAGTGTTTGTTAATAACAAGAAACAACCAAACAAAAATCCAGATCCTGTACTGGTGGTTTTTCAAAATTAGAATACAGAAAATTATAGAAACTTAAAAAAAAAAAAATCTGAAATAGGAGAAGGCTGGAAAGTATTAATATTCTAAATCAAACCAGTCATAATCTTAATTGGCCCTTATTCTCTTTCCCCCACATATGCACAAAGGTGCTTGACTTCTGGCTACAGATCTCTCCTCCTTCATTATCAAAGTGGGAAAAAAGTCCCAAATTATCTGCAGAGCACTGCAGTACCAAACTATCTCTCCCATTAGGAGGTCACTTTTCAGAGATGGGCACTGTAAGTAAAAATCAGCTTCACTGCAAATCCAGTGTAAGAATTTCAGGGTAACTTGTAGAGTCATGCAGCTACAGACATACTGCTCACTTGGTTCTGCATTAGGGGAAACATCAAATCACAAGCTTCAATCTGTAAGCTGTCCACTGGTTTACCACAACTTTAATTCTGGTCATGTCTGTGAATATATACCGAATTTCAGGCCCTCACAGCAACATTAGGGGGCACATGCCTGAAAATTAAAATGGAAAACTTTAAATGACTGGAAAGAACACAAAGAAATTTTGACAGAGAAACTGCTTGTTATCCAATGACCCCTTATTTTATGATCATCTCATTCAACTGGACACGGCTGTTCATATCTGCCCTTCTATTATACATCTCATAAAAGGCAGAAGGAAGAAACAAGGAAAAAAAGTGAACAGCCAGAATAATAACCCCTCATATTTATGTGGAGCCTTGTGTCCCAGTATTATGTACTTTGGGGATGAGTAAGACCCATTAGCAAAATACAGATACTCCTGGAGCTAAGTATATATTCATAAATGGAGTGAGAAAGACCAGAGCTTTTTACAATATCATCAATTCTGTCAGCAAAGAAATTTATGTGGTACATCCAGGCATTAACAGAAGCAGACAGGTAATCACACCCTATTTCTTAGAAACACAATCCTCAGTCTGCTGGCTGATTATATCAGGAACAAAACCCCCAAAATCTAGAGACCAAACACTAGTCTGAGTCATATATCACCATTTTTGACTCAACGTTGTTCAGGTTGGATGGGGCTCCAGGATCCAAAGTATCATTCAGAACTACCTTTTTAATCTTATTCTTTCATTTTTAAATCTCTTCTTTACCTTATGGTGGCAAATGTAGGACGAAGGAGGACCACAGTCAAAAGTTCTGACAGTCATCCTCCTAATTTCTGTCAGCTTCCCGATTAGATAGCACATTGCTTATGGATATTAACCAGGCAATGCTTCACCTGCCTTCCTATCATCTACAGATTGTCCACCTCAATTTAGCATCTAGCAGGTAACTCCTGCTTCTTATCTTTGGAAAACAAACCCTTTATTTTTCTGGGTCTTGGGATTCTCAGCTCACCTTTAATACCTGCAGGACTGCTTGCCTTACTGAAGGAGAGCAGCCAGAATCCATGGACTTGCCACACTGATACTTAAACTCCATATTCACATAAAAACAGTTCCTGACAAGCACACACACCCTAGAGCCGGTTAAGATTGTGGATAGATGGGACAGAAGAAGAGAAGGTGCATCTCTCAAGGTTTTCTTGTGCCATGGTATGCCTACTGTGAACTAATACAGTTGCAAATATAATACTTTTGGAACAGTATGAAGCCTTGAATGTGAAAATATGAGATTCAACACCTTGAAATTATGGGACTGTTTCCAATATTTACCCATTTTTAAACTTAAAAACCTTGGCAACATCTCTTACAAGCATCACTACCTAGTTTAAAAGGTCCCTTGTTAGAGAGAACCACATTTTAACTGCAGGGAAATACTGAAGTAACTTGGCTGCAGTGAAACTTTAGGGGTTTGGGTTTTTTTTTCAAAGCAAATGATTCCTGTCAAGATTGGGGTTTTTACTCCCAAGAACAGATTTTTATTTTTTTTCATTGTAGTTACATTTCCACAATGAAAACCTTAGCTTTAAAAAAAAAAATAAAAAAATTTACATTTCATGTGTAAAGAGAGGTTCCATAGAAAAGGGAAATCCCCACTTTAGAAAGTACAGTAGCATATGAGATAGATATTTACATGTGTGTGTGTGTATATATATATAGTTATGAATTTCACCAGCTTTATTAAATATTTTGGTAGGGTTAAGCTGGCTAGAAGCCAGCTCTGTGCTAGAAACAGCTAACATAGATGAGATGCTGAGTAACGAGGGTAAATTACAATGGATGAGAAATGAGCAGTTGGACTCTCTTCAGAACTATACACACGTGCAGGGCCACACACATTCAAGATTTGGGGTGCAAAACCAGCAGGATGCAAAGCTGTACTCTCATTTTTTTAAATGCACCACTGAGCAGCTCTGCCTGCAGGTGGTGGAACACCTCCAGATGTTGCTGTGAGGGCAGCTCTGGGCACATCAAAAAGCTCCTCTCCACAGACACTTCCAGAGAGCAGCTGGCAGCCATTTGGTGCAGCTGGTGACTGTGAAGGACCCCAGAGAGGTTAGTGCTTTGTACCACAGTGCTTATGAACGTCAAAGCTGTGCTTGGTAGTGCTTCCTCACTGTGCAGTGTAGCTCATGACTAGGTCACATCCTCATCCAGTTCCAGCCAGTCCTGCACAGGCAGAACAGTTAGTCTTTTTAGCAGTATTCTTATTAATAATAATAATATTCTTAGGCTTTCTGAGATAGCAGGAAAAGGGGGCTTAAGATATCCTTTAAAAGAGACAAGCACACAGCTGGCTGCTGGCAACAGCGCTGAGCATCAAAGAGCTTGGAGTGGAGGAGGGAGCCAGAACCATGTGCGAGGGAGGTGTTTTTAGGGCAGGCGCTGTCCCAGAGAGACGGGACAAAGGAAACATCACAAAATGATTCAGAAATACGATTTCAGGGTGGGATATTGGAGGCAAGGGAACAGCTAGGAAACACTGACTTGCACAGAGGAGAGGTCACAAATCTTTGGTGTCAGAAACAGCACAGAAACTTCTTAATGGGGCAGGAAGGGCAGCTGCTGAAGACAAGAAAACAAGGAATGGCCATGAAAAAATTCTTCAGACACAGCTGGGCAGAAACAAACAGGGTCACTATATGTTCATGTGTTATTCCTAAGATAATACAGAGGTGAACCAGAGAATGCATCAAAGAAACACTCCTGAGATGCATAACGAAGATTCTGAGGTGACCTATATGCCTACATTACAGCCCTGCTGATCTCTGCTGGATCTCTCCTGCACACACTGAGTGCTGTGCTGACAATCTGAGTTTACTATGGGACTGAGAAGATTTCCCTGGAAGTATTAAACGTATCATTAACCTTTTTCTTTACATGAGCTTGAAGTTGATTTATCCTGAGGCTTAACACACCCTTCCCATCCTTTCCCTGCACAGTCACATACACATATATGCAGAATTTGGACTCTTGCATTCCCTTTCCTCCACTTCCCCTAGCTCTTCACAATTTTCAAGTCACACTGGTCTTTTCACTCCGTCAGAAACAGCAACCCAGCTCTGCTGGCAAATAACACAAAGAAACTCAGCCCAGCCAAGGCATGCGCTTCTTCACTTTTATTCTGTACATTTCCACACAAGTCACAATACAGAAAAAGTGTCCAAAAGGAACAGTAAGTAGCTCTTTCACTGTATATATATTTCTTCCTTCCCTCAGTTTAAAATCTACTTGCTTATCAACACAGTGATCAAGATACTTTGTATAAATAGGAAAGTGAAGAAAATCATGGAAGAAAATACTTTCTTACTTTGTTACAAAAAAAACCCCTCCTCCATCCCATATTCACTGATTATTACCTGTACTCTGATTCTCTGGTAAACATATATCCTCAGTTCATGGGTACTGCTGCATGCCTCTGATTCCTTTTGCCAGCTGGCAGCCTCAAGGAACACAGCTCCAGAGAATTATGCATGGGGTCAGGTAGCATAAAGGAGCCCTTTGAGATGTTATTACAACCCCTGGAACAGATGCGAATATAGATAATTGGATATATACAAATACTAGAACTCTGGATGCCCATGAAATGTTGATTTAAAATGCACATTTGTTATTAGACTTTACTGCTCTCTTCAGGGGGCCAAACACAATGTGGAGTGGTCCAGATTCTAACCTCTGTCACATCTTGGTTCACCTGGAGTGAATTCAGTGCAGAGGAGATCAGAATCTGTCTGTTGTCCTTTCTCTGTCATCTCCAGGAAGCAGCAATATATAGCTTAATGGAAACTCAGCCTTTCCATCACAAGTCTGTTCATCACCATCCCACGCAATGATGACTCCTTCTTAGTCTTTTTTTTTTTTTCCCAGAAGACACCTCCAATTCCCTAACTTTTTCCTAACTGTTGGCCTTGTTTTTTATAAATTTTAATCTCCCGTTTGACAGGTAACCAGAAGAGATGCTGTGTGAAGGCCAGAGAATCTGTTCCCTCAGATGTTTCTCTTCATTCCCCAGAAAACTTTTACACCAACAAACTGAAGTGGTGATTTCTGGACTCTTAGGCAATATTCCATGATACCAATATGATGGGAGAGAGGTGGCAGAAAAAGTTGTTTCTGAGATAGACACTTCCAAATGAAACATTATATGCTCAATGAACTCAATACGATGGAATAAAATTGCTCTAAAATTCAGCAAAATGCTCCTCTGAAGCGAAAGTAACCACCTGAATGCTTTCATTGACTTGAAATATCACCTGAGTTAAAATTTTTAATACAAGAAAGCTCAAACATGGAAATCAAGCATGAGAGGTGCAAACTAGTTCATTAGAAAATTATGATCCTCCAGCTCTCTTTACTACCTCAATTTAAGCCAGTTAAACTAAAAAAGCATGGGCCAGGGCTACTCTCACTGTCTCTCAAAAAATGGCTCCCAAATAAGCAGGATACTATGTGGGAGTCACATTACAAGGCGTAACAACAAAAAGAAACCCCTCAAAAATAGTCAATATACAGCAGATTTTGGCTTATAACATGAAACACATTACCTGTCAGTGGAATGGGAGGTGATATTATCCCCATTTTACAGATAAGAAAACTGAGGCACAATGAGGTTAAATGACTTACCCAAAATGACTCGATGAAAGTCACAGGAATAAAATCTCAAATCCTTGATTTGCTACCTCCTGCTCTATCTCTTTGACCACAATACCTCCAGAGAAACATGCTGATAAATTATAATACATAGCAAGTGCTTTCCCTATTCCATGACACAACCACGTGGCCCACAGTTAGACTTGTAAATTATCGTAAGACAGAAACATATCATTAAATCAAGTGACTTTTTTTGCATAACCTTTATGTTTTGCAGTAAAACAACAGGTCAGTTCTTGCTTGAAATAAATCCCCACTGAGCTAGCTGTGACAGTCTCATAAACCAAGCTCAGTCTTTATGTACATTGAATTTTCATTAGCAATCACCTGCAACTTGATGAGTGTTTGTGTCCATAGGAGAATCATGTTTTCCCACAAGACATCTTGATTTTTCCTAGAGCAGGGCTGCAAAGCCATAGCTGTTCTAAAAGCTGTGCAGAAGAAAAGTAGCAATAGCAGTGGCACAAATATTCTGCTCACTGTCAGAAAGGACAGTGAAACCTCCACAGACTGCCAGAAGGTTTGTGTGGGAGCTGCAGAACACAAGTCCTCTGCTACAGCACTGGCCAGACATTCAAAAATCTTTCAAAATCCTCCTTTTTCAAAAAGCTGACTGCATCTGAAATTACTGGCACAGAGTTTACAGCACAAAATAATATGGGCAGAAGAAAAATAACCTTCATTTCCCACTGTGAAAGCACATTTCACCTTGAGGAAATTTCTACAGAGAAATGTTGGCAGTCGTATTCCATATTCCCCCCCACCAACGCTCGGCACCCTGATGGGTCAGTGGCCAAGGCTGGCAGCTCTCGAATCCATTTGGAGAGGGATTTTAACTCTTGATTGTTTTGTTTTCCAACAGAGTTGCAGGAGACAGGGCACATTTAACGCATGGTGTGAGGGCAGCTAGATGGCAGCCATTACAAAGGGCAGTCTCAGGACAGCTGCTCTGGGAGGAAACAGGCAGGAATCCCTGTCCTGGCGCACCAGCAAGAGAATCAAAAAGAGCTTGGAAGAGCCCTTAAGAAAAGAATTCAGCTCCTACAAGCTTACTGATGTCCATATGTATTTTACACTCTGCCTGGCACATGGTGGGGTGTCTGAAATAGGTAGCCTTCTGAGAGTTGTTACTTTTGCCAGTAAGGTGATAGATGGATCTTTCTCCACATGAGACATCCCCTACTTTCCCTCTCCCCAGCTCTGTTAGGTGCAGCAGCAAGCTAGGGAGAAACAAAGCTCCCAAGAGCTGCTTAGTGCTTTGAAGGCTCAGCCACTTCTTTTCTCCCAAAGTTGTTGCGTGATCAAAGGAAGCAGATGGAGGAGAATCACTCCGCAGTGACATGTAAATGGAACAAAAACCCTGATAAGCCTCTGCCATGTCCCTGTGATTTTTCTGAGATACATGCTGAGCAGAAAACTGTACAGTAGCAGGGCCACCCATTTTGCATGAGAGACCAGCACACTCGCTTACCGGTTAGAAGCAGCTGCCACTTCTTGTGAGCACATCACGGAGCAACGCAATAAAATCTGCCTGGGAAAAGATTGTTCGAAAGAAAAATCACAAAAGGAAGAAATATGAGAGTAGCCAAAAAAAAAAAAAATTCCTATTGATAAGTCTGGAAATGCTGAAATTAACCCCTCAGGTATGAAAAACCATGCTTCCCATCTGCTTAATCCTGAGATTACAACTCAGGCATTACAACTGCCCTCAGAGGAGCCTTTAGTACTGCACATCCAACTCATTCCTTGTACAGACAATTTCAACATTCCCTGCCCATGTCTGGGCATGGTCAGAGGAGATCCAACCATCTGTGGCTGGTCAAGCAGAAGTGTCCCAAGACTAAGTACATGAGTAGGATTGTAGCATTTTGACCTTTTCAGTCAAAAAATGAAGGTAGCATGAGCTAAAGAAAGAAAAGATGATGAAAGATTAAAGACTTTAGTGCAGAAACTGTATAAGAGACAGAGAGAGAAAAGAAAAAATAAGAAAAAAAAAAAAAGAAAAAAAAAGAAAGGAAAAATAAAGAAAGGAAAAGTGAAGAGCATTGAAGATTATTTAAAATCAAATTTAAATAATATTATGTTCCATTTCCTTCCTGCCATTAGCTGCCAGCAAGATCACTTCTTTTCTTTGCTTTGACGTAAATGTACTCCTCCCATATGCCATGGGGATAAGGACAGTATTACAATAGTAGCAAGACCACAGGATATAACAACTTCAACTGCACCCATCTCCTATTAAAACAGGCATATCAGTAGTTTTCCCTTTCCAATGAAATAAAAAAACCCTGGTCCTGGAAAAGTGCTGAAGTGAAGGACAGGAGAGGAAAGACAGCAATTCAGTTTGTGGCCTACAGCAATCATTTATTTAGATGTGGCATTGCTTCCATTCATTTGGAAGGAAAACCTCTAGCATGGCTAAGGAGCAGAGAGAGATGTCATTGTACACTTTAGGGGCATGTCTCACTTCATGAAGCCTCAAGATTTGCAAATTTGAGGGTGTTCCCCACCAGACTGTGTGGTGATCTCTCGGGGGGCAAAAACGAGACATCTCCACATCTGGACAACATAAATATTGGATGGAATGAGCTCAGAGAAGAAATGCACCCACCTCACTATTACAAGTAGATACATCTAATTATGGTACATAATTACTCATTACAGTGATATTCAATAGGCAGCACTGCAATTCCCTATCTTGAAAATGGCAACAAATGTGGAAACCATTCTGTACGGTCCCCATTCCCAGGGACCACCTTCACTTTGCTTTTCTAATTTTGCCATCTTTCATTTTTTGTGTGAATGTCACACAGGAAAAACAACCCTAGAAAACTTGGACTACTTATTAAAGGCTAATTAGCCACGCAGAAATCACTCATGCTGGTTGCATCAGGCTCAAGAGCTTCTTGAGTTTCTTCTCCATACCTACAAACCTAACTGGTTTGTACAGTTCCTTGACAGTATTTGGATTCCTGTGTAGGAACAGAGACTACTTTCTCCCTCTGCTTGACCACAGGCTGAGGAAAAAGTGGTAACTGAAGGTCATTAGGTAGCTGGAATCAGAAGGCCATTAAAATAAAGTGTAATATTTAGAAATGAATTGCTACTGTGATTCATACATTAGTAATTAGCCAATTGCTGCAGCACTTGTTGTAACAGAGCATTGGATTGCCACAGTGCTGAGTGGTAGGTAACACATCAAGCAGCCTCCCAGACAGGGACTAATTGAAGAGCCAGGTGTTACACTTCACCAGCAAAAGGAGGCTGGCTCGAGATGAAGCAATCACATATGTATTATTATATTGTCGAAAGAAGTAGTGCTTTATTTCTCACATGTCAAAAGGCTACAGCTTCTACATACTTTGTATATGAGTGCTGGAGCTGTTAACATATTGGTGAACTCTAAAATAGCATTCCCAAGTCAGAGTTCTGATTCTGGTGGATGAAGTCCACAAAATAGAAACCAATTCTTGAACAAAGCAAGACTATTACTTCCTTGAGTGTTCAACTACTTGTATGTGCCTGTCAAGAGAATCATTGCCTTCTTAGATTCCCCAAATCTCTGACATGTAAGGGATCTAAGAGCATAAGCTGACTGTTTTTAAAGGGCTTAGCATCAAATTATTTCCTGAAATATAGATGTGTGAATGTCAAAACACATGATTTTTTTCCAAGTCATCCCCCTCTTTAGACTTTAGAAGTCATCATGTGCTACACCAGAATGAGATGGTTTTAAAATGAGCTGCCTGTCTTCCCCACTCTCTGGGTAACTAGACACATGTGTACTGCACAGGATAGATTGTCTTGGGCTTTTTTAAGAGAAAAAAAAAAAAGTCTGAGAAACAAGAAACTGCAGCTGAGACTGGAATGTGACACCTTATAAATAAGGCAGGAGACAAGATGCACTCTGATGGCTGAATACAGTAAGGTTATTCAGCTCCAAGCCTGCCTAATCACTGAAGTCAAATGTAATGAATTTACTGGTGTGATCAAGGCCCGAGGGAGGGAATTTTCCCATTTTGCACAAATGGCACCATACGGGGGCCAGGAAATTCCTTGGCTGAGTTAGGGGGTGTTTCTCCAGAGCACATGAACAGGGGATGAGAAAATAACAGGTTCTGTGGGCACCATCATGGGCAGTGGAACTGGAAACACATTAGGGGAGGAAAGCCCCTGAGCTTTGGTACCTGCAGAGGATCTCGGGTGGGCAGTCCGGAGACAAGTGGTGCCGTGGCATAGCTTGGAGTACAAGTAGCCGTAGTCACTTTGACTGGTCAGCTTTAACCACTGGGTAATTCATTCCTCTCAAGCCAGCTTTTACTTAGAATTAGAAGTGATAAACTACCCAAATACTTGGGTTTGGTCAGTCCAAGCCAGGTGCTGAGGTGCTGCAGTCTGTCTCTAAGCTCCTTGGCAAATGCTGAGACATCCCAACTCCTCTATATATTCTGTTCACCTCAACATCTGGGTGCAGGGTGGGGTTATAGCTCCCCTTGAGGCATTTCCACAGTGCAGCCAGGACCTGCTTTCTGCCCTTACAAAGGAAGTTAACATACTAAAGCTCAAGACACATCCTCCACATAAAATTCCAGTCTTCATCAGTATGCTAGCAAGTAAACTTTAGCACATTAGTGAGTTGCCATTGCAATCAACAGATCTTGGCAGGCACATCATGGAATTTAATGCTGTAGCAATCCACTACTAAGTAAAATAGTTGTTAAGAAAGTAAAATGAGAAGTTGAGTACCACAGTAAACACTGTAATACTGTGTCCTATAGCTTCACATGCATACAGAAAGGCCCAGGACTGCTGAAATGACTGAAGATACTCACATTTTATGCCTTAGACTAATTAGGAAGCTAATAACCCAATGTCACTTTGGCTCAGATTCAGTGAGGAAAATAGAGGAAACAATGTCTAATGAATGGAAAAGAATAGACAAAATTGAGATCAAATCGTTACTTTTAGCAAACTTAAAAACTAGTATTATAAAATACTTCTCCATGGATGTCAGTCTGGTGCACAAGAAGCAAAAAGTGGGGGAAGGAAAATGACAGTCCTCGAATGGATCAGCAAAAGAATCCGCTTCTTTCTTGGAGTACATGGAGTGCTAGAACAGAATTTCCTCGGAGTATTTTCAAAGCATCCAAGTTTCCAGCATGTCCATACATTCCTTGAGTATCATTAACCTCCCAGAAGAGGAGGTTACTTAAGACTACCAATGTATCTTGTCCAATACATAGCCCAGAGTCAGATTATCTCAACACGTTTTTGTCATCCTGGAAGGGTCAACACATAAGCATACTCCACAGGAGGTATCTGGGATGGCTGAAAGGAAAATAGTCACTTCTAGATAAAGTTTTGTGTTAGAAACTTTCACTACCGTGCACATCACTGTCACAGAAAAGACAGATCAACAAATGAGCCAAAGAGGTCATTAAATACTACTGAAACAAACCTCCCACAGCCACACCACCAGAAAAACCATGGGCCCCATCTATTCTTACACAGCAGCTGGGCAAATACAGCTGGGAAGATCAATGGCAAAAACCACATCAATTTTGTGCTATTTTCTTTGCCTATGATTCTTCTGCACGACAGTCCTCATGTAGCAGGGGACATCTCACGTAGTCTGAATCGAGGCTATAGCACCATGAGCTGAGACTGAGAAATTCTACTGCTGCTGGAGAAAACCAAGAGTGACAGATGTCAGTAAAAACACCTACAGACCTCTTGAAATGCTAAAATACAGGCAAGCAAGCCATCATGTGAAATGGTGAAAGAGCCACTGGAGTCTGAGGCCTGTTTTGTAATAGATAAAATTTGTCTTGAACCCCTGTTTTACATGAGTAATACTTAATCTCACACCTTACATTATTGAGGGATGCACAGAAAAATTGTGGATGCATCACTCCTGGAAGTGTCCAAGGCCAGGTTGGATGGAGCTCTGAGCAACCTGGTTTAGTGGAAGGAGTCTCTGCCCATGTCAGGGCACACATAAAAGATACCTCTAGCATTAAAACATGAAATAATAAGAGTAACTGATGCTATTAAATTACAAAAGTGAGTTTATTTTATCAACATTATAAATATTTTCTTTCCCTTCATTCAACTCCAAAATGAGATAGTAAAACCAGTACAATGGAACAATTCAGGAGCTCCTCAGCTCTACTAAAAAAAGGTTCCCTTTAAGAACAAATTAAAATGGAAAATCACATTTTGTCAGTCCAGCAATCTCAGTAGCTGAGCATCCGTAGGTACTTTGCCATTCAAATGGCACAATTTTAAGTGTGTATATATGTGTGTGCATCTATATATATATGTATACTGATGTTTATAAATATACATATACATAGTAATATACACACACTAATAGACACAGCCACTGAACAGACACTTTTGGTAATCAAAATGCTTTTCATGTAATTTAAGTGGGTTCACAGCTGCACACTGAAATTTGGGCCCTGCACAGTGCAGGCACAACTGGATTAATCTAGACCCCAAGTGCTCCAGAGATTCAACACATAGGTCACCATTGACTGCTACAGAGTCTGCCTGCTTCTGGTGGCTGTCCAAAACTGAGAATCCCATCACACTTGAAAAACAGTAAGGAATAATCCTGAAGCATCTTGGTCCCAAACTGCCCTCGGTGAACCAGTTTCTGATATTCCTTGCCATTGTAGAAAACAATATACATGCTGTGTTACCTACAAATACAACACATCACAAATATCTCGTGCATTATGTGTGCAGCGCTTTGGAACAGCTTGAATACTAAAGGCACTACATAAAGCCAGTTCCTGTCCTAACTCCAGTGCTGGGGAGTGCTTTTATCATTATCCCATAATTTTATCATACAAGTAACTGAGCACACAGCATGGGCAGCTTTCCAGAGGCACAACGGGCTCACTCTGATCATATCATCATACTCCAGCTTCCAGGGAAAAAGGCAAGCCATGGTCTCTTGTGTGCTCTCAGTTCCTCTGAGCAGTCCAAATGGCACAAAATTGCTCAAGAAATCTGCACATCCTGTCAAGCTGCTCCAGAGCCAGCCACAGCTGCAGCCACCTCCCAGGCACTAGGGATCACCTGACAAGGGGGAAACCACTAGGGACAGAGAGGGACCAGACCCAGCTCCCTTGTCATAATTCACCTGTGGCCTCTGGAAGCTACCTGTGATTAAAGCAAGCCTTTACTGCTCCACCTTTTTCATGGGACGAAAGGACCAGGGAGCTGTCACAGGCTCAGTGACCACACTTTGCTCAGGCACCAGACCGGCCCCAGCACAAGACAGAGCTAAGCTCCTGGTGTCATTGAAGCTTCCTCCATTTCTCACATCAGTAAAACAAAGCAAAAAGGTAAAATTGATAGAAACATAATTCTTATTATCATCAAATATATAGAAATATTACAGTAATGTCTTTTCTCACTGCTGGGAGATGATGCAAGGCCTACCATGAAACCACAGCGTGAGGATGTTCCCTGTGGAAATTTCACATACCACACCAAAATTATATTCTGATTTTTTATTTTAACAGTTGCCAAATTCTGTTCTAATATATACAGTCTGACCTTCTCCACAAGCCCACGGATGATTACCAAGAGAAGGAATTTGGCTTTCATATTTTATTTTTTAAACGAGAAAGATAAGGACAGAAAATAAGACAAAATACATTTCATGTCACCATTGACCTATAGATTACAAATATATATATAGTTTCCTTCCAGAGGAAGAAATACTAAGGAAATATTTTGCTCATATCAAATGAACCTTTGAAAACAGAAAAAAAAAATCAAAGTATATTTTTCAGCTCCTCCCTCTCTACCACAACAATCACTCGTTAAAAAAAAAAAAAAAAAAAAAAGGAAAAGAAAATAAATACATTTAATTTCCTCCACTTCTAGCAAGGAAGAAAAACTTATCTGGATAATGACCTGAGTTATTTTCATGGTTTCCAAATGTAATCCTGATGATCACCATCTACCAGAGAGCTACACCTAGCAAGGCATGTGAAAGCAAACACTGGTGGATCCTTCAAAACAAACAACAAAGCAAAATTCAAAAATGTTTTACAAGAATTATGCCAAAACTCATTCATGAGTATCTTCATGGGAACTGGTCAGAGAAAGTAGAAGTGGAAGCTCTGTTATTTCTGGCAGCTGAGATATCTGCAGCAATTGGAAACCCAAAGGTGGAATATTTTGTTTATGCCTGTGTGTATGTGTGTTTGATTTCTCTTCTTTTATGGTTATAAGACAGAGAACAGACAAGTAGTGAAGACAGAGTGGGCCTTTACAGTGGCTAAGCTTTACATTTTCAAGCCTATGGTGGGTAATGAGGCAAGGAGCTGCAGCTTGTCCTTCTCCAGTGCGACAGACTCCCTGAACCTTTGTTCCCTTGAAGAATCAGATAGTTTACAGCTTCAGTCAAAGAAGGTTTTCCTATTCCACATGTGACCAGGCCAGTGCCCATTTGCTTGTTGGCAGCAGCAAGGCTGATCGATGATGATCTAGGTCTCCTTCCTACTGCTGGCTATAACGCAAAGGGCACTAAGTCCATGAATCAGTCCATCAGAACTCCCTCAGTCTTGCACAAATTTCTCTCCAGTGTAAAACCCATCTTTTCAAGAGTAAAGAACCACTATTAGCTTTTAGGCAGGCCTGAAAGCTGAGCAGAACTGGATCAGTCATTACACACACACAAAAGTAATACGAGCAACCTTACTAGTAACTTTCTGCTCTGCCATTTGACAAGGTTTATCCCATGTAACTCCTTTCCATACCAATTACTGCCTCATGAGGCTACCATAACCACATACCCAGCAACAACAAGGTTAGGTTTTGTCACTGCTGTAAATTTAATTGTGCCCCACAGCCTGGGAAACAAGGCAACAGGCAGCATCGTCTCCTAAAACGAGGGAACTCCATGGCGATGGAGCTACTGAGGATGCAGCTTTTGAGAGGATGACAAGGGAGGGAGTGTAGCTGGTAAAAACACTGGACTTTTCCTAAGGGCATCCAGAGCTCCTCAAATATTTTGCTACTGCCTGACCATTTGTGAATAAAACACAGAGATAACAGGTACTATTTAACCGATGAGAAGTAGGGGGAACAGGAGAATAAAAGGAACACAGGAAACTGTAAGGATGGAGGAGGGCTTCATTGGGTGCTTTTATGTCCCACTTAGTTTGGAGTTTTGTTCCCCCACATCCTCCTAAGTCTTGCCTTCTTTTTTTTTTTTAATCTTCCTCTTCTTTTTTTAAATAAATTGTACAGATGAACATGGGAGAAGTTCATGCTACTTGCTGGAAGCAATAAAGGTAAATTTCCATGGCCCATGGATTCCACAGACCTTCGAGTGTCCCACCTCATCCATCATGGGCTAACTTATGGAACCTAACCATTCCGTGGCAAGACTCAGTAGCCCTTAGAAACTGGTGGCATGTCCTCAGGTATTTTCCACTAGAGTGAGAGACACGTTGATTCCATCAGCTTCTTTCTCACACCATGCCTGAGAGCCTCAGGTGAAGCCTCGAGATTTCCAACAATCCTCTTTGACATTTTCAGACATCAGACTGCTGTCTCTAGGTCCTCATGGGAAACCATTTGGTAGTTTTGTCGACTCTCCAGGTAGGAAGCCAGATCTGGATCACCAGCTTGCTGAGCCCTGTCACGAGGGGTCTTACCCTAGAATAAGAAACAGGAAGAGAAAATCTTGTGCTAATATATTTAAAAGCACAGATGATTTCTGGACAGAAGATTAATAAGTCAGAAGCCACTTGTCTGGATTTCAGCTGTTTCAGAAAGCTTTTTGCAATGTACAGTACTGTCATCTGAAAAACAGATCACAGAATCATATATGATCTCTCTTCCCCTTATAGGCTACCCCATGCAGTATAACATACTGGAAATTGTTTTTGAATGCTTTGCTACAGCAAAGATGATTCTGGAACCCAGAGAACTGACCCACTCTCAGCTGCTGACCACTGGATGTTTATGCTCAGAAATTCCAGAGAGGTAGCTTCTGGACCATGTTCCTAAGCAATCAGATTGTTTTAATGACAGAATATTCCTCAAATTTAATTTTGCCTGGACATCTTTCTCAATCAAGCTTACACCGAGAGGGTTGTCGTTAGTGTCCCATTAGTGAGCACAGGGGCAAGCCAGGGCAAAAGAAAATAGTAAACCATCCTCACAAAGCGAGTCAGCCACAATAATCAAGCCTCAAAAAAGCTATGCAATCTGAAATCAAGGCTCCTGCAGGTGGTCCTTGCCCACAGGCCTCTCTTTTGACCACACAGAAGGAGGATACTGCTGTGCCATGGAGATATCTCATTCATACCCAATGCACCGAATAGTTTGAGGCCAGGCTCTCCCTGTGGTGATGATGACCCGTGTTGGGGACTGAACTGAAGTCTCTTGTACTTGTTTAAATCAATACAGTTTTCTATTAAAAAATGGCTTGTTTGAAAAGAGCTGCTCTTGGCACACACAAGGAAGCCTCAATCATGCAAACAGCAGGGACGGATGCTGATTGGTCTCGCTTGGCTGCAGTATTTTATAAGTGGTTGATGGAGCTGGGTTACCTTGGAGTCTGTCTTTCTCAGAGAGGCTCCCGCATCCACCAGGAGCTGGCAGACGGCACGGTGGCGCTGGCAGGCTGCCTTATGTAATGCTGTCTCACCCCTAGACCAAAGTACAGAAACCAGCAGTGAGACACATCACACCAATGTACATTTACGAAGTATGAGGTGCAGAGGATAGACACAGAAGGATGCTGCATTTCTGCGAGGTTCCCTCTTGCTGGCAGAGGTAGACTTGTGCACTCTCTCCCTTAGCATCTACATCCTTTGACTCAGTAGGAAAGCCTGCAATGCACAAATAGCAGACGAAGAACTCTGAGGGGTGGGAAAGAAACATGCACAGATTTTAAGTATTCAAAGGACTGAATGTCACATTCCCGTCCAAACACCAGTTCTGCTAACTGCTGCAAAGGCAAACTAGCTCTCTTCTTATTTCACAGCAGGTAAAACAGCAACAGTGTTTGTTTCTTCCTGCAGTTTGTCACCTAACCTCATTCTCAGACTCACCCTAGAAAAATGTTGCCCATCAAAACTAAGAATGGTGCGCTTGCTGCCCTGGTTCTGATACCTTGATCTCTCTGATGCATGAGAGCTACTGGTGAGCTACTGGGAAAGCTTGAGCACACGTTTTTCAAAAGAGAACACTGTGTAGTGGGAGCACATTTATTGCCAAGGCCCTCACTTGGACTAGAGCTACATGTAAGAGGATTCTGAGACTGAGCATAGTACTGAGAATAAAGAAACCTATCTAGATTTGCCTAGGAAAAGGAGGAAAACATGCTTTGAGTGGATTGAAAAGGTGTCCTTAATACTAGTAACCAACATGTAGGGCCATTACATAACCGGCAAAATAGCAAACTACAATAAATACATGTAGTAGGACAAATCTTACACCTACCTACTCAGAGAACGCATAAAGGGATTTCAGCCCCAGTCCATGACAGGGGAAGTTGAAATGTTAATAGGCAACCCTGCAAGGAATCTGCTCCTGCTGCAGGAGAACTAGAATCAGAATGGGATAATATCTGATTTCCCCTTGAGGGTCAAAAGACAAATTCATACTGCCAGTTACAGCTTGAACCTTCCCTTTTCAAGAGTTAGCAGCAGAGGGACTTTTATAAAGGGAAGACCTTGTAGCCATGTTCACTAACACTTTGTTTCAGTGGTTGTGCTAAGCTACGGGCTGAAAAGAACCAGGCAGTCCATCCAGACACCATCACCTCTGGACTTCACCATGCACCTTGTGCAGAGGGTGTTCTCTGATAGCAGAGGAGGGCACTGTGGGATGAGGAATGGTGGGCTTAATACCTATGAGAAAGATAGCTTTTGCTTCCCATATGTTCCACATATTTTCTGGGATTATTCCTGATTTCCTTACATACTTTTGTGAAACTTCAGTTATACAACAAGTTTTAGATCAGTTGGGAACTGGGGTAAAGTAATTTTTTTTGTTAGTTTTGGATTCAGGGGGTTGTTTTATGTAAGAACAGAGGTGACTGATGTTTTAGCTACTTGATGGAAACCTTCAACTGCACAGGGTGTGGCCACTTGGGAGACCTAAGGCAGAGCACCCTGGATGAATCAAGAAGAGACTGAAGAAAAGGTGTAGAACAAAAAAAGTAATTTCCTGACTTCTGGAATTTGCTCTTCAGGTTTTTCCCCTAGTAGCTGGATGCCAGAAACCTCAAAACACAATGTGGGACTTCAATTCCTCTAGACAGTTTAAGGAAGCATGGGAAGCAATAGTGAGGAAGTCCTTTATGAAGTCCAAGAAACATTTATTTTAGACCAGGAAGCCACTTATGATCTGGTTGATGTTTGGGTTTAGGGGGACTTCTGTCTTCTTGTTTGTTTTTGAAGAGCCATTTTACAAGCCAAGAGGTCTGCTAGTCTAACACACATAATGTGAAGGGCAAAGTAGGTTGTACTTACGTTTCACTGTCTGCCATGTCCAGTAATTCAGATGGACCTGCAAAAAACAGTCAGATATGTCATATAGCATTTGCCTGCATGACTAGAAGAGTATGTCTACCAGGAGAAGATTTCCAGCACAAATACGTAAAAGCAGCCAACTGAAAGCTCAACTTGCACAAGTATGTCAAACTTTGATGTACTATTACTTGCTGGTGAGAGCCCTTGCACTAGCAAAATTCTAAATGCACAGTCACTGCTGGAGTGTCAGCACCAGGGAGTATCAGCCCCTAAATTATACTGGGAATGAATATTCATGGAGTTTATTTTCTCACTCTTCACCTTGCTCAATTAAGTGGTTCACATAAGTACAGTGCATTGAAAATGCTGATTTTTGGAAACCCTGATATACTGCAAGTTAAAATCTATTGTTACTACTAGAGGGAAAATGTCATTAGGAAGTTGAAATTAGCCAAATTCCATCCTGAATGACATCCTTGTGCTACTCCATTTAATAGCGTTATACAAAATGTAGATCAGGGTGGAATATTCCCAGCAGTCTTTATATTGATATGCAAATCCTGTACTCAACTGGTTAGCAATGATCAGGAAAGTAAGATTAAGAAAAACGAAAAGATTTTTTTTTAAGTGGGAAAAAAAATTGCATTTATGTTAATGTTCTTTTGTTCTTGATATTCACTGTAGGCAGATATTTATAGCAGCAAATTCCATCACTGAATTACAGTGATACAGAAAGGCTAGGATCTGGATAGCATTTGAAACAAGAAAAACTTTTGCCTTTGCAGTCTATTGTATCATTATTCTCTCCACTGCTCTGGAGTAGAGTGCCAGATGGTATGGGGCAGTTAGCAATAGGAACAGGGAAACTTTACAGGAATTCTCCTTCCTAAGCATGAATATTTCTCTTCAGCACACTTTGAAATTCAAGAGTCCTCAAGAACTTACAGCAAATCTCACCTGAAACTGAGGAATTTCACACTACTTACTTACAAAGGCCTACACACAACCTCTCTACACTTCTTTCACTCTGAGTGTGTGTCAAAACACATCAGAGCAGCCAGTCTTCACCTCACTGCTTTTACAATGTACACATGCAGTATCACTGGGGGCTCCTAGAGCTGCAGGTAGCTCCTTCACTTCACCTTCTGACATAATGAAAAGGGGTGGTGGCTTAGTCCCCAGTGCAAAGGGCATTGTATACCATTGCATGTATATCATGACAGTTCTCTAAGCTCATTAGCCAATGCTGATTTTTAATGCAAAGCACCCTGACTCTGCCACCACACATCTCATCTCCACACTTAGTGGTTATGTGTTCACTCCTGCCTATCAAAAAGAAGAATCACTCATGACCCCTAAGCTCCCATAAGCATGAAGGGTAGAAGGGGCTAAGCAGTGCCTCTCACTGAGAAGAAAGAAAGGTAATGCCCAAGAAGAGAAATTAAAAAGAATATTTAAAAAGCAGATATGAAGAAAAGGGCCCCTTTTCCATGCAAAAATCATGTCCTCTCAAAAATAGAGGTAATTCCCCATTGCGTTTTGCAGTGACACATCCAGTGATAGGTAAGCGGGAATGGATTGCAGTGTGTTAGAAAAGACACACTGCCAATATTATTTCTGTTTGTGGACGGAGCAAGGAAGGTTGTGTTTCCAAAGTGGAACAGGGTGACTGGGCTGGCTGCATGGGGCACAGAGGTACTTGCCCCCAAAACAGGAAAAAGGTGTTAAAAGGTTAGGAGGAAGGATGGAGAGAAGTTAGAAGAATATGACTTGAGAAGGAGAAGAAGTAGGGGCAGAGCGGGCCAGGAGAGATAGGAAGCCAAGGGTGAAGGAAAACTAATCTGGCACAGGAAGTAACAAGGCTGGGACAGAGGAGCTGAGTGCTGAGGATTGAGAGGGCAGCCTGTGAGTAAAGACCTGAGGAGATGACAGGTACATTCTGCCTGTGTGGAAAGGATGTTCTCCTGCATACTGTCCCAAATTAAGCATTTCATGGGAGAGCCCTGACTCCACCCAAGTCATGCATAAGGGCCAGATACTGAGGTTAATCAATTAGCTGCACAATATGATACCAGGATTCATTAATTTCATTCTCTCTGGCCTGTCTCTGAAGCTGGAATGTCCCAACTCACACACAGCTTGGGCTGTGCCCTTTACTTCTTCATTTTATTTTCACTTGTGCTTCTCTTAAACCATCTCACGCCCTCCTCCTAATTCCCTTTCCCCTCTTTTTTGGACCTCATTTTTATATAAGTCTCCCTGGCGCTGCCAACCGACCATTCCAAATCCCCCTCTGCCCTGGGACAAAAGCTGCACAGATGTGGGAAGGGCTGGCACTGGGAAAGCTAACGGCACTGTCATCCTGACCCAGCAGGGAGGCGGCTGTTTTACTCTGGGACAAGAGGCAGAGAAAGAAAAGGGGACCAAGGCGCAGAGAGAGAGAGGACAAAATAACCCAATAGAAATCCGGAAGGGAAATGCTTGAGTGAGATTTCTATCAAGGAAAACAGCAGGGGGGGAAATAAAAACAAAAGATAGAAATGTGTGGAGAGGTGGAGGGAGGAAAAAAAAAAGAGAGAGAGAAAGAGAAAAAGAGACTGGGGGGCTGAAGAATGGCAGGATGAGGACGGGGGATGGGGGGGGAGAAGTTCGCATGAAAGGAGCTGAAAAGCATGACACACTAAGGGGAAGCTCAGCTGAGATCATTCTCTTTCCTTACCATCGTCCCTAGATGATCTGTGTAGAATTGTTAACCTTTTTACTTCTGTCCTTTTGCCCTCTTTCACTCCATGAAAGCTCTTTACTAGTTTCTCAGGATGCTGGGGATGGGAGGAGGGAAGGGAAGGAAATGCTCAAAAGAAGCTGCCCTTTCGCTGAGCTCTCTACAACAGCAAAAAAGAGAGTCTAAATGGCCATATTTTAGAGGCATTTCCGAAATATTCAGAACCACACACTCTGAAAGGCCTCTGGGCTCCCAGCATACTCCTCTCTGATGGCTGTAGTTACAGCTTCCCAAAGCAAACTCCCAGGTACTAATCCTTACCAGCTCCTTGTCCTGTCAGTCCTTCATAGAACTGGGGAAGAAGGGTATTTACTTTAAGCAGCAATTCCAGATGTTATCAGAATTTCAGGGTGTTTATCTGTCAAAACCCTCTTTGATTAATAACTTGACTGAGGTTGTTATGTGAGGGACAACACTGGATTTGGTTTTTTATCTTTGAAGTAGGAACATTTTTAAAATAACAGTAATCTGGAAATTCAGAACTACTTCAAGCATTTCCTCAACTCCACATTCTTCTCTTTTACCTGATGTAAAAATTAAATGTCTGTTTTTTCCTGCCAGTGTCTTTTAGCTCAGAATTCCCACTGCAACATAGAGGATAGAGATTATAGGAGCATTCCTTCCACTCTAACTGTCTTGTTGCCCTAAAATTTGGTAAACTTGCAAATTAAAATAGACTATTTTATACCTTGTGCCTTCTAGAAAAACTAACCTTTTTTCTGCTTTTGCCCCTCACAAATGACAACTACCCTAAAACACTCTGCAAATCTAGACATACTAACAAATGTCATACAAAATCACTCTCGTTCAGTGTTGCTTTCTCATGACTATTCAAACTTTGCCCCCAACATACATCTCTGTCATGGTAAAATCTGCTTTTCAAAAGCCTTCTTAGAAACTTCTGAATATGGTCAGGATGAAAATCTGAATCCACTGATGGCTCATAACTCTGGACTTTTCAGTGCTAAGATTAACGAAAGCATCATCTTTTTTTACCAGAGGATGCTTTCTAATGAAGCAAGAACATTGAGGTTTGAGGATATAGAAACGTTTAAGACAGGATGGTCCACATACTGACTGTTGCATCAGAAGTTCCCACCACAAACTCCTAAGGCAACTGTAAACATCTGCCCTCTCTTCTGTTTAAAATTAAAATAGCCCAGATGAATTATAGAATTTTTGTTTGTCTTTTGAGTTTCTAGAGAAGAGGAGAAGACAAGGACAAGACAAATGAAATTACTTGCATAATGTTTATAAATTATAAATTTTTCACAACTGTCAGATAAAGGCTGCAAGCCAAGTGCAAGTAGAGATGGTGATTTAGGAGGCCCCTTTTCTAATGGAACTTCTTAAGCCTTCCTCAGTTCTGTTTGTGCTAAGCAAGTAAACAGTTAACTCTTCTCTAATGTGTATGCATTAGGATGTGATGCAGTTGCTGACTGCAGCAATAAGCAGCTGTGGTTCTGACACCTACTGAGTTTGGCCCTCAGTTTCTGGCTAAGTATTTCTTAGCTCAGCTACAGACGAGTCTTTAAGGCTGACCCTCCTACTAAAAGAGAAATACTCCTGATTTAGGAAGGCAATCTTGAACAACTGGTAGGTCTGCATATCTGCCTTTCCTGAACAGAAAATAGAGAGAAATTTTTTTTGCTAGGGCAACAGCCAACACAACTCTTCCTGCAGCAATAAGCAGCTGTTGTCCTGACACCTACTACGTTAGTGCTTCAGCTGCTATTCCAGGCTTGTGCCGGTCCACTGCTAAGTATTTGGCAATACTGCACAGCAGTCTCCTTGTGTGACTCATCTCTGCTATTTCTAATTTAAGATAGGCTATTTTCCTCCCTTAACATCTGAAATAATTCTGATCATGATCACAGAATAACCTTTCATATTAATGCACCCTGTATGTTTTCAGAAAGCCATCTCCACAAAGGACAGCCTCAGCATCACTACACCATTTTATCTCGTCCATAATCCTAGTTCTATGGGTCCCACTCCTGTTTCACATTTGATTCACTCCACAATGTTCAAACTGGGAAGTTAAAATTCCTGATGCAGGGGGTTTTGTCTTGTATTTTGCTGTTGGTTTTTTAGAGATATTCAGAAGATTTTTTTTTTTTCCCCTGTGTGGTTAATAACAGGTTTTCTGTGCTGTGTGCTTGAGGGTATTTTACAGTGCAACTCCTATTAACATTAACTATCTCCAGCCATGTATGGGAAGCAGACAAACTACAGAGGAAGTGCAGGTGGGCAGAGGCAATTGCCAGAACGGGCGTAAGGCTTATTTTTATGAAGGGTGGATATCGGCAGAAATGAGAAGCTAGATACGGGGAAAGCCTCAGATATGAGTAGTGTTGGATCAGGTCGTACACAGTAATTAATGTTGAGAAGATGCCAGATGCCAGAGAATGCAAAGAAAACAAGGACATTATGATGATGATGATTCAGCAAGAGAGCTCATTTGTGACTGAGAAGTGCCCAGGGTAGAAATGAATTTCATTAATTGCTTGGTGGGAGAAGAGAGGAGGCCTCTATTAGAGCATTGTCCCATGCACCCTCTGATCCCCGGAGAATGTTAAACAAACAATGCATTTGGAGAAGCCCAGAGGACATATGTCTGGAAGGCTGCAAAAGCTTCCTGCCATCCTTGGGGATAAAGAGGGGAGAGAAGAACTGAGCTGACATTTACTCAACCTTCTGATTTGTCTTTGTCTAGCAGTCCGTAATCCCTCACATGTCTCTGTTTACTTCAAAAATTCCCATGGATTCCCTGCTTACATCCTTACCAGTTTAAATGATCTCATTTTAAACCTTCACCAAAAGAACAGTGAGTGAGTCAGACTTTGACTAAGTTAAGGTATATGTGTCTAAGAAAAATCCAGGAGGGGTATCTATAACAGTGAACTGGCACAGGTCATGTGCAGAGTTAAGAAGAGACCAGGGGAGTAAGAAAGTAAGGCAAAATTATGCCTGTTTACAGAATTCAGTGGCATTTTTATGCACTGTGACTAATGAGATAATCCAGAGCAGTTAAATAGGAGGTAGAATTAGCACTGTAAGGCCTGTTAGAACTGGTGAGAAAATTAGCCATTATTTAGATACAAGGCCAACTGCACTCAGCTATCCATATGTAGGTATCTATATGTAAAAGAGTAAAAGAGCAATTCAGCCCCCTCAGTCAGATATTTGGGGCACAGTTCAGTTGCTTACACAGATATTTTGTGCCAGTTGATATATCTATGGGCAAGCGTTGTGATGCATCTGGAATGAAAGGGATACCAGCTTGGGCTTTGGCTGCCAGTCCAGGTTGGTCCTCCTCTAGGCCTTGTGTGACATCTTGTAGACCCATGCAAATGCCCTGGATATCCAAGGTCAAATGATATTAGATGTTTATGTTTATCTAAATGAATAAGGTGCACAGGTCACCTGAATCACTTGCTGGACTACAATGACTACCTCGACCAGGATCTCCCTTGAGTTAGTCATGCAAAAAGTCTGCTGCTAATAAGGATGCCCTCCTCACTTCCATCTGCCACTGAAAGAGGACAGGTCTCCTCTAGTGCCTCTGTCATACAAGAGCAAATGAACTAAGTCACAGATTGCTGTTGACAGTACAGGAACTTAGACCTACAGACTACCTGACACCTCTATGTTAACACCTAATTTAGGAGGCAAGCTGGAACAGATGGATTGTTACTTTCTCCTTTCTTATGAGCTATGCTTTTTTCTTCTCTCTCAACAATTTCTGCAATAGCCTTGGAGCATTAGCTAACACTTATTCCATTTGCCAGAGGCAGTCTCTGTGTTCAGTGCTAACACTGCTGCTGGGACAATGTAGCTGATTTTGTCATTCAGAAGCCAAAATAGCCATTGATATTTTGAAGTGGAGTCAGAGAGTAGTTACAAGAATGTTTAAATAACTAGAAAACTTTTCTTACAGTGCAGGAGGCTGATAACTGTGACTTTAGCTTTACATGCAGAGCAGTGTCTGTGCTACTGTAGAACTCTCCAACAATAAGAGAACAAGATTACTGTAGTTCAACAGGCAGAAACTCCTAAATGTGACTGCCTCAGACACAAACAAATTGCTGCATAGCCTGTGTAAGGATGCCTGCAATCCCTGCTACTGGCAAAGATAAGAAGAGCCAAAAGGAAAAAAAGGGCAATGGCATGATCACAGCCTATAAATATGAAATGGAGATCATAAATTTTTGCTATTAGATCATCTTGAATCTAACAGAGACATAATATTGTAAGGTTGCAATGAAAGCTAGGTGAATTCAATCTAGAAATAAGTAAACAGATTCCTGATCAGTGTCTTGCTAAATATTGAAATAATAGCAATAGTTGTAGGGGGTCTCCAGCCCTGTAAATGCTTTAACAGAGATTAGATGCTTTCTACACATATGCTTTAATTGCAAAATAGTTCAGAGGATTGCTGTGACAGAGGTTCTAACTAGAGCATCACACTGCTTCTTCACAGCCCCCCAACTGATGCAACTGTGAAAACACCATCCTCCTCAAAAGCCATTCTAATTTTTGTTTTCACACTTTATCTGGAGCCATTACTGCCATTGCTGCCACATTCCCAGCCTCCTGCTCACACATGCTGGACATTTTGCTGAGGGAGACTACAGATAAGTGAGGGCACTTCCAACTGGACGGTATGGTTTTACCTGAGTGACACTTGGCTTAAATACAAGATCTCCGTGGATTTGACTACTGTGACTCACCATGTTCCAGGATGTATTTCACAATCTCGCCATTCCCAGTCTTGGCAGCATGGTGCAACAAGGAGCAGTGATCAGGTCCTTGGATTAACAAATTGGCTCCTTTTTTACAGCATTCTATGAACTGGGAAGAAAGGGAAAAAAAAATAAAAAAGGAGAGAGAGAAAAAAAACCACACACACAGAAGGATAAGTTGGGAGGAGCAGGAAAACAAATGCAGGTAAATTTCTTTACCACTTTTCCTAGGAGGTCAGTACAAAAAATTGACTAAAATAAAATATTAATTTTAAGCCAGCTTTTAGGTTCCAATGTAAAACAACTGAAACTAGAAACTGACAATTATATGGGTTAAGAAGAATAGTCTGTATTCCTTAAAGCTTGAGACACTTCTACTCTACTGTTGATGAATTATTGCTTGCTATCAGTGCTTGCAAACATATGGTGAAACTGTTGGGATATTTTAAAATGGATGTACTTGATAGAAAATCCTGGCTTCTCTACTGAAAATTCCAATTTTTCCTCAGCATAGGAGCCAAACATTTTCTGACTAAATCAGAAAACTCCAACTCAGTATTCCAGAGGGAGGTGAGGTAACTATCCCAGATCTCCATTCTCACTCTCTACCCAGTGTTTGAAGTTGGCAGAGGGGAAAGCACTATATGGGGTAAGAACGAGAGGGAAATAGAGGGAAAAAGCCAGGTCCCAGGAATGCTGCACACTTTGGGAAGGAGTGGAATGTGGGATTTGTAGTGCAAATCATTGCAGAAAAGGGAGAAAACTGCAGCAGTGAGGCATTAATTATGATGCAGGACATCCAAAGAAGGGCAAGAAGATTCTCTGTCAAAGCCAACTTACGCAAAAACTTTTCAAGAAGTGGAAAGAAGGCAATATTTTTATGACTGCTAGTTGAAGGATTGCTCTCTAGGTGCTGCAGCCACAAGGGCTGAGGCAGTGGTATAGAAGGGGCACATGCAGGCAAAAAGTTGGCCTAACAGCACTGTCATTTTTATAAATGGCTCCAAGCTAGCTTCTCACAGATAAAATTGCAATCATTAATCATAGTCCTCATCCAAATTTGAGGGCATGTTTTCAAATCCTGACTTGGCTACTGAAACACGCAGCCTGATTAGCTGTCTGACATGGGACCACAGTCTTAGCAGAAAAAAAAAAAAAAACATTTTTGAGTACTTTTTCCTCCAAAACTAACTATACCAAGACATTAAGTATTTTGAGACATTCATCAGATGATAAAACAACTAGCTGAGGTTTGTTCTATCTGGTCTGGTGGTTGCCTAGCTAGACATTAAATGATCTATCAACTTGGGGTGCTTGGCCACCAACCTCACTGGTGTAAAATATCCTCTACTATGTAAGGTTGTGTCAGAACTACCCTGCTGTTCAACATAGTAATTTCCCTGTTAGTAACTGGCATAGTGCTTCATGCAGTGGCTATGAATCCTGAGCTGAAAGGTGCTGTCTAACACCAGATCCTATTCACTCTAAGTTCACACCTCACCTGACTGATGTGTTCCCCTAGTATTCAGGGTTTCCTGGAAAGGTTGTAAAATGGCACTTGCCAGCAGTCCCTATAGCAGTCTATTTATATTTTGAGCAGAGGTGTGATAAAATTTACAGTATATCAGACCAGCAAAAACTGTGAATAAGTGGACACTCAGTGCTCTGTACTTACCTTCAGTAGATCACCAGATATTGCAGCCTGTAAAAGTGCTGCAAAGACAAATAGAAAACTAATGTCAGGCAGAAAGCATTATGCATACAGCCTCACAGCTGAGAACACAGCTCATAGTATATGCAAGTTAAGACTGATACCTCAGTCTGCTTGCATTCCCCTGTACTACCAAACCAATGTAAAACCTGCACTAACACTTATCGGAAAGGCAGAAGACTGCCCATGTCACATGAAAGCTGTATGGACATCAAGCCAGCATTTCCAATGCTGTCCTGAAATTGCATGCTTCTATCCAAATTTTCCCCTTGAGACACTTCTGCCCTTTTCAGCAGTGTCCACAGGGCTGTCCAAGTTTCTGGCACCTGAGCCAGCACTGAAGATATCATGACACCCACACAGAAAACCTGAAAGTAGCTTCAGACCTCTCAGACTCTGCCATACTGGTGGTGGAATAGTCAGTCAGCCTCCAATACACTGAGAATCCCAAGTTACAGATGACTAAATGGCAAGAGAAATATCTTAATAATTATTTGTATTGCAAAAACATTTTGAGATGCCAGTGGGGAACGAGTCCTCTGGGTTTGGCAGGCAGGACCAAACACAGAGCGAGAGCCAGTCTTCACCTTTTCAGCCTTTGTATTTTAAACAGACACAGAAGGAGAAAGAGATAAAGTGGACAAAGGCTCAAAACAAGGCAGGACAGAGCTGCACATAGAGCCAGGAGCTTCCTACTACCCAATTCTGTCTGCCCTGAGCCCGTTAAAAAGAAGAAGGAAGGCAAAAAAGCCTGGAACTCTGTATTTCCCTGAGAGGCTGTTACAAGCCAAACACTACATAGTTATCTCCCTTTTTCCTCCTTCTCTCTATCATGATATATATTGCAAAAAACAATTATGAACAATCTTTCCGAGAAAGCACTTACATGGTTTGCATCTTGGAAAGCATTAAACATCTGCCTCAGTTCATGCTTTTTCAAGTATGTTCAAGCCCATTTCTATCTTTGAGTCTAGGCAGTGCAATCAAATTAAGAATTTGTTCAAGTGCCATCTTTGATAAAGATGCCAAAAGTTCACATAGGGAGGAACAAGGGGGAAAAAAACCCTTAGTATAGCTTTGCCTCTGAAAAAATAACACAGAGGAAACTGCACAGTGTGAATTCCATGAGGAGCTTGTTACGCCTTCAGAAATTACAACACATCCAAGCTAAACACTACAGAAGAGGAAGGATGTTCAAAGGCAACTCAACAAAAGTGCTTTTCTTTGAAAACACGTGGGGTTACGTGACTTTCTGGTCTCAGTAATGCCTCATGCCCTGGCCAGGCAGCAGAGGGAAAAGCAAAAACCTAGTCCAGCTAAGTTGTGACTTAGGAAAGCAGTAGCAGCAATTTTTGCAACCTCAGATTTAGGGCAGTTTTTCGGTGATCATGTGTCCTACAAATCCCCCTGCATCTGTGGGAATGAGGACACATAGATTTTAAGAATGGAAAAAAGCAAACAGCAGTGAGTAAGAGCTAGAAAAATGAATGTACATCTTTTCTTCAGTTTTCATTTTCAGTAGTTTACATCCTGCTTCTTTCAGTCTCAGTCCAAATTTATAGCAGAGCAGAATTTAACCCTTGTGTCATTTGTGGGGGGTTTTTTTTCCATCAATCTGGTCTCACTGCCACCTTTATTTTGTAGGCTACTGCTGCCTGGACTTTTATATATATCTTGCTCTCCTCACACATGTAAGAATCAAATTACCTGGTGACACCAGTTATTCATATCCTTCCTCACCCAATTTTTTAAGACATAGCTTCCCTGAAGTCACTTCCTAAGAGGCATACATTTTCCTATGCAAGCCATGCTTAAGATTATAGTTCAAAAAAGTGAGGAGAGAAATCTATGAGTCTGTGAAGAGAAAAACCTGACGAGATGTGAAAAACCTTCTATGTTGAGTATCCGTAACCAGAAGTTGGTCTGATGATAAGGCTATTAGGATAAAGCAGCTCTAAAACACATTGAACATAATTAGACCAATCTTTTCCACTCTTCCCTAAGCCTCAAATCCAGCAAAGTATTTAGGCAGGTGCTTAGCTTTGAGCTAATTACATTCTTTTCACACCAAGTCTACCTGCACTCTTAAAATTAAGTGCTTTCCTAGAGAAGAACCTATTGCATAAATGAATATATTATAGATCAACAAAACCAGCTGGCATAACAAGAGATTAGACTACAGTAAAATAATTCAGTGGTGTAAGCCAAAATGCAGGAAGACTTAAAAGTTATTGAGCTAGAAATGAAGAAAGGTTCTTTAGAATAGGGAACATGCTTAAACAAACATATGAATATTGCTTAGCACACTAACCCTATAAATTGAAATGGGACTGCTGGGCATATGGAGGAGGAGGGTGAAGATGGCAAAAATCACCTGGTTGTTAAAGAGGTGATGAAGCAAGCAAGCAGATGGCATTGACAAGAGAGAGCAGACTGAGAAATTGGAGAAAAATGCTGTTAACATGCAATGCCAAGCTAGCTTAAAATTAAAAACATTAAAGCGGTAATTGTTTTATTCCTTCTAAGCAAACTGCATCACTGGTTTAACAAATAAAATTAATTATGCCATTGTTTTATCATATGTAAAATACCTTCAGATCTTAAAGTTATCTCAAAAATTGCTTGATTTAATAAATAATTTAATCAAGTCATTATTTTCTCAACTTCTCCTGAAACAATCATTGGCCATGACTGATAAAAATGTTTTATTACCTTTTATGTTTATTTAGCGAGCAGATTTATTGTTGATGAAAGGTGACTGAAGTGCTCTGGAAACTCTCAGTCGGCACTGGTGCTGGATTCCCCAGGCTGCCTTCTCAGCAAAGCTCAACCCTCTCTACTGGTACAGCCCCTACTCCATCACTGACCTCTCCGCTGAAATTGCCAGCAAATGTGTCAATCACTGCCAAGGTTGATGGATCTTGACAGAAACAGTTACCTGCTAGGATGTGGACTGCCAGAAATGAAGACGATCTACTTAACAGCAGCTTCTGGTTTCCACTGGGTGAATTTTGAAATTAAGATTCTAACTACCCCTGTGGGCCAACTTACAAAAGAATCCTCATTAAAAAAACCCAACCTACCAACCAAAAAAAAACCAAAACCAAACAATCAAAACAAACAAACAAAAACAAAACAAAACAAACAAACAAAAAACAGTGACCACAAAAGAAAATCAAAACTCCATAAAAACACTGACCTCAAAACAAACCCCCTCACGCACACACTTGACTTATAAATTAAATATTGAACAGACACAAGTGGATAATGCACTAACAGAAAAAAAAGCCTTGTCAAAAAGGCTGCTAATTGAATTCTGGTAATGCTGCAAGCTAGTGCAGCTCGAGTCACAGGATAAACAACTCCCAGTACACTCACACATGCTGAAAACAACACTGTTCCTACGGCATGTGCCACTCATCTAATTTCTATGTTTCCACTGGAAACAGCTATTTTCATTTCATACTCTAAAAATATATGTTAATGTCACTGAGTTACAATAAACATTTTTGTTTCCCATACATAAAATTGACTTATGAAATATCAGTTGCTCTCTGGTTCTGCTTATGAAGCCAGCATCACTAAAACAGAGCTGCAAAATCAGTCATTAAACACTAGGAAACAAATAACAAAGGAGTGAGGTATTTGTACCCAGCAACTCCAGAGGCTGCAAGATGTCTAAGAGGTCTCATAGGGCTGCTTGGATACTCAGAAGAGAAAAATACCACTCCATAGAAAATAACACGGTGTCTGCTGCAATAGTTCATGTTATGCATGTCTCTCCACAGACTACAGAATCTCTAGAGAAAATGACCTCCAACTTGTCTAAATTAAGAGTCAAACTATGACAGAGGGGATCCTTCAGAATGGCATGATTCCAGGGGACATGTCTGATTACTTCAAAGAAGGATAACAGAACAAGAGGAAAATAGGAAGTCCCCCTTTTAAGGGTTTCCTTTCCAAGATATGATACTCCTGCCACCAGGCAATGCTCTTGGTCTCAGAAATTTTGCGAGTTCTTTGTATACAACACAGATGCAGCATGAGAATGACTCATAAATGTAAGGGCTAACAAAGACAAACCCATGACTGCAACACATCCAGACAATACAGCAGGAGGGGGCAGAAGTCACCACCTCTACCTCACTTACTTCAAAAGCTATGGAAATTCTCAGAAGCACCACAAGTAAGGAAAACCTCAATCTATCCCTTCCTATCTGCCCTGCCATAAAACTTTCTCCTCATCCCAAGGCTGATGATCAGCTTAACACCAAGGACAGAAGCCAGGCTCATCACCAGGTTACTATTACACCAGAACTTTGCTGCTAAAACACTTTCAGAAAAAGCATGAAGAAAAAAACTCTTATAAGCCCTTGTAAGTAACATCTCAGGATCTCAAGGTTCTTTGCTTGAAATAGGTTGATATGGAAGATATTTACCAAGTTAGATAAATAATTATTAGTGAGTCAGTAAGAGTTGGTCTGCACTGGAAAGAATCTCAAAGAACAGGACAGTTCAACAGTCTGACACCGTCAGCAGTACAGGGGTAATGTGCCTTTTCACATGACTAAAAGTTATTCATAAACCATAAATATCTTCTAGATTTTATTAGTCAGATTGCACACCTGATCTGACCCTTTCAGAACCGTATTTGAACACACTACTGCTGTACCAAGCCACAGAGAATAACAAAAAAGTGAATAAAGTGAAGTCTAAAAATTGCGACTGGAGGGAACAGAATTACATAAAACTATGTTATAAAGTATAAGTACCACAAAAAGGAGTTGTCACATCCATGGCTGATTAAAATGCAGCCTATTATGGATCTATGAATGAAATGCAGTGTGGGAGCAAAGTATTATTTGCAATAATACATCTTACCATGACTGAAAAAATACCAGGCTAACAGTGCATCTAATCAGAGTATGATAATGTTTAAGCATGTGGAAAATTATGGCAGAATTCAACTACCATAGCTCAACACTGATTGGAGGGGTCTTGGACAACCTGACCCAGTGGGTGGCATCCCTGCCATGGCAGGGGAGTTGGAACTAGGTGATCTTTACAGTCCCTTTCAACCCAACCCAAACCATTCCGTGATTCTCTCATCTCAAAGAGAATTAGGGCTCATAAAATCTTTAGCTCTTTCTAAAGACACAGATAAGAAAGTTGATAATCTGAAGTGATTAGTATCACATAGAAACCTCATTTAACAGGCAGTGCCTGCACCTGTCCAGCCTGAAACACAGCTAATGCACTGATTCAGCATTTGGAATTGATATGCCATCAGCATTTCAGTGCTGGATCTTTCTTACTGGTTAGAGGCAGCTAATAAAAAATACAAGAGCTTCAGAATTTGAGTCTCAGTGTTCACCACTGGTCAGAGGAACTCTTAAGGAATGCATAATAAAATACTGCCTTGCTCAAACCTTGTTGAGCTGATAAAGAAGAATAAAATATAGGAGATGACATCATCAAATTTTTTTAGTTATTAAACTTAACTTGGCCTATCATTAGCTTCCAAAACATTTCCAATTCTTTATTGCTGTTTTAGACCTTGTGAAATTCACAGAGTCAGAAATTTAAAGTAATTACTGTTTTACACATTTAGAAGTTAAAAGCTGGCCCTAGAAGAATGTTTTTACACAGCTGGAGTCTTCTCAGGTTATAAAGATCAGCATTACAGAAATGATAAGAAAAGAAGCCCTCTTTTTTTATTTTTCACTAGTTTTACAGAAATCAGTAATTTCTATTTCAATCATACAAAAAGCTGTGCTCTCAAATGAGTGGAGTCTATATAGAGTATCATTCAGAAATAAATTTTTTTTCTCTGTAAACAACAATTTGCTTGTAATAGCTTTATGACAAACTGACAGTAACATAACTTATGCAGAATTGTACAGAAATGACTTTTTTACTCTAGTCATGATCTTCAACCTCAACCTGCAGTTGAAAAGGGGTGGGGGGGCTATCATGGGAAATTGGTCTGTGGGCTACTTCCCTTCTGAGAGGACTATGACAAGCAAGCACCTAAGATACAGAGCAGCACATTCACTTGATTTTTCTGAAGGGTCTCCCAGTCCCATAGAACAATTTTAGGGATCCACAACGAAGAAAAGTTGCAAATTGCTGCATTTTGCACTTGAGCTTTTAAAAACACTTTACCTCTTTTCAGTACATAATCTGCTTTTAAAGTTACAGAAAGAAAAAAAATGCATGTCAAACTGCCTACATAACTGAGAAATTAAATTATGAAATTAATAACATTTTGTTGGAATGACTGAGCTCACAGGTCTTTGATCTAAAGACAATCTCAAGTCTCACCAAAGCTGATGATGCTTAAATATTTTGCTTTGAAGATAAGCTGAGTGAAAGGAGCAATTAAATGTTTCTTCATGTACTTTATGCACCTGCAAGTAGTGGAAGTAACTACTGAAGTCCATGAAAAAAATTAAACATAAATTACGCCTTGTAGGTTGAGAGGTCTAAATGCTGGCAAAAAACCAAACCAAACCAAAACAAAACCCCACAACACAAAACAAACGCGACCAGAAATAAATAGTTAAATCACTTCTTCTGGGTTCACTGGAAAAGGACTTTACATCAAACAGTTGTCTGACTCTTCAAATCAAATTTTCCTTCTGATAGAATAAGACAAAGGTCCCTGAATATACGCTAACTGCTTGGGCCAAAAAAGATGCACCAAGACCCTGTATGGGACACTCACTCTTTCTGAAGCCTTTTGTTATAGCATTGTACACCTTATGCTAAGAAAACAACACAAATACTTGTTCCTATCATAAACCATCAGGACTAAATTTTTCCTTATGCAAAGAATTGTTTGAGTTGGAAGGGACCTTTAAAGGCCATCTAGTCCAACCCCCCCTGCAATGAGCAGGGACATCATCAACTGGATCAGAAAGTTCAGAGCCCCGTCCAACCTGACCTTAAATGTTATCAGGGATGGGGCCTCTACCACCTCTCTGGGCAACACGTGCCAATGTTTTACCACATTCACTGTAAAAAATGTATTTCTTATATTGACCCTCTTTCAATTTAAAGCTACTTGTCCTTGACCTATTACAGCAGTCCCTGCTAGAATGTCTGTCCCCCCTCTAAGTATTGTAAGGCCACAATAAGGTCTCCCCAGAGCCTTCTCTCTTCTTCAGGTTGAACAGAATATCCATTTTCATGAGAAGATCCTGCAAATACAGTCCATGTACTGCTGAGGAATCTGATAGGAGAATATTTTCACGCAGTTCTTAATCTTTGGCACTGAGTAATCAAAATGAAACATCTTCAGCAAAAAAAGAGGGCAAACAGAGCAGGAGAATCAGTCTCAGGTTTTGGTGCTCAAGAAAGAGGCTGCACTGTAACCACATAAGGGGCATTTTGATGAGGACCTTGATTGTCTGTAAGCCCAGAAAGGCCTCAGCTTATAAATATAATTACAACTTCTAAAGAAATAAAAGTCTCTTGCTAGCCATTTTTGAAACTCTAGTCATATATGTCATACTTATCTAATCTAAAGTTAGCTGTGAGAAAGAATCTGGTGGTCTACATCTGAAACAACTGTCTGACATGGGAATGGGAAAAGGTTCCTTAACTTGTTAGAAGAGTTCTATCTCAGCCCAAAGACTGCATAAGAATCATGATGAAAGTATGACAACAAAAAATAAATGTAGTTTAGAAGATTCGTGCCTAAAACATAGTATCTCTTGTGCTGAGTAAAGCAAAGACTCGTTGATTTTTTAATTTTTTTTTTCCAAAATGTATCTGTTTGCTGCCATTGCCTATTGTCCTAAAGAAACAAGGGGTAAACATGATTCCTCCATGGGTTTTAAGGTGTGCAAAAGGCTTGGCCTTCTAACAGAATCTGAGGGCAATGGCACCAGTCTAGGTAACTCAAATAAACTTTTGCTGTCAGGCCTTATTTCCATGAAAGACAACAAAATAAAGAGCCTGAGAGCTCAGAATGCTTCCCGAGAGACAAAAAAACCACGACAGTGCAGTAACCTGCTGCTACCAAAAGCTCAAAAGCACATCAGCTGAGCACTAGCTGAACACAGATGTCTGATGACTGTTCAGCAAGAGGAAAATTATGAAGGCCTTCACACAGTATCTTGAACTAATTTATCTGTACACAAAAATGTATGCATAAGCACACATTCTCCTGTGGTTTGAGAGACACTTTTGAAGTCTGCTGGTCCTCTGAATAAGTCATGCCCCAATAACTATTTCTAGGATTCCACGAAGTGGTAGAAATCCCCTTTTAAGTATTTGTGGGTTGTCCTTTACTTACAAAAGCACTGCATCCCTTGCAGATTCAAAGAGCACTGACACAGTTTTGATTGCACCTGTTTGCCTAACTTGAGAATAAGGCAAAAATTTTAACATACAAAAAAATCACCCATAACTCAGCTGGTTATAGATACATATTATGAACCTTTACCTTTTAAGAATTTTAAATTCAAAAAACAGCACCAAACCACCGTTTAGAGAGGAGGAGGGAGGAAAAAAAATAATCACACATGCTTGCTGAAGGGAAAGAAAGGCTAAATTCTCACACACAAGTCCCTTCATACAACTCTGGAAGGATAAAAAGGCTTTCAAAGCAGATGTAAATTACACCCAAGCTGCCTTTAAGGCCCCATTTTCACTCAGACTAGTTTAAAGCTACTTTAATGCCAATTAGAGTCCAACCTGAATTGTTTATGTGGCATTGGTGTAGAGCTGAGAATGCAGTTGATAGTTAGGAGTGGAAGTATTCAGACCCTAATGTTGAACTTTTTCTGCAAGAAGATTTAACTCAGATTTACAAAAGGAAACGATGATAGAGAAAAAGAACTTCCTTTGTAAACAGTTCAGAACACCAAAGAACAGTTGCAGATAAACTAAGTACCATCTGGCACACATCGTCACTTTTTTTTCTTTCCTTTTCTCTTCCACCCATTTTATTTTTAAGCCAAGACAAGAACAATTAATGTCATTTTCAGGAGTGATGTGGTAGAAGAAAATGTCTCTGATGAAGTGAGAACACAAGGCAGGGAAGACTTTGGCTGACTAATGCAGCCAGTTTATCAGTGGAGTGGCACTACTTTGGCAGAAAGAGAATTCTAGGTAAAATAATTAAGCAATGGTTTATTTTTGATTTAAATATAAAAAGGACAGTCAAAAAAAAAAAAAAAAAAAAATAAACCACGAACATTGGGGGTCATACTGTTCCTCCTTCTTCCCTGACTTGGTGGAGCATTACCACCACATGCACTCTTAGCACACTCCTTCAGGCTTTTGCCACTGCAACACTGGCTGCAGTTCCTTGGCCTGCCAATATCCAAATAACTCTTCCTAAAGTTAGGGCTGCACAGTAAGACTAAATCATTTGAAAGTCAGATCAAGAATATTTTTTTCTAGCCACAGTCTTCAGTGGGTAAAGTGATTGCCACTCTTATATGACCATGAGCAACCTCTGTCAGAAACAAAAAACAGGAGCAAAGTAGGTTGCAAGGTTACCCACAGCTTGAAAACAGGTGCTTTGATTCAGACAACACATTCCTTACTCCTACTTTCTCCAGAGGGGAAAAATATAATGGCAGTGGGCATCTGGAAAGAAATGTTTCTCTGTTTTCATCTATTACTCATTCAGATACCCACATCTGCCAGGTGTCTCCCTCCCAGCTGCCTACTGACCCCTCAGGCTGCTTCGATATATGAGGAAAGGTGGGATGTAGGCACCTTTTAAAGGTTTTGTCCAGACAGAACATGCCTCAGCCCTAGAGTTGTGCTTTCACAGAATGCTTCCTCTTGCTATGGATACCCTGGGTCTGCATCAATACCAGCCTCTGCTGAGGAGCAAACATCAGATCCCCAAGTGTATCATTGGCTCAGCTGGCCACAGACATACTTTCAAAGCACTATCCAGGAGGGCTTTCTTCCCAAAGTGGCTAATTAATCAAAAGGAATACCTGCAGTGCAGTACACCCCACTGCACTGTTTTTGAATTGTTCAGAGGAAGCATTCCAACACATCTCAGTTTGTTGCTAGGTAAACGGCTGCATCACCCATAGAGCTTCTCAGCTCTCTCTTTTGAAGGTATCTGGTAGTCAAAATAGCAAATAACTTTTATCTTTATTTTTTCAATTCTACTTGTACTGAGATGTTTGAGTTCATTCATAGCACCCTGCTCATCATGTGGCAGAATGTTTCAAAACCCTTGAGAACATCCCTTTGCAGACTATGATTAGCAACACTAGTGAACAGTGGCTCCATAAAGAAGAAAGAAGCTTAAGACACTGAAGCTTGTGTTCCCACAGGCCACTAGAAGCAACAGGAGTGTTATCCATTCTTGTGCTATTTTCTGAGGCTCCTGCAACCATCTTCCTCCTTGCACAGGTTCAGACTTCCTCTCCTTAATGGAACAGACAGCACTGGAGCAAATGCCACAGTGCAGAGGACATTCTGCCTTTGAGGCAGGAGTTGACATTGCACAGAAAAGCATTTTCCTGTATGGGATGGAGCTGCCACTGCCTTCCATTCACACACTTGATCCCTCTCTTCCTTATAATTCATATAGCAGCTCTCTCCATCCAGAGGGACATCTAGAGACAGAATTAAACGTCTCACCTCAAACTTCCAGTCTGAACCTGGGCCAAGCATTGGCTGTGGAAATTTTTTTCTGATAGAGGCTAATTTGGATGTCACCGTTATAAACTCACTTCACTTCTAATGCACTCCTGGCTCTACCCAGATCTCTTTAAAGTGTAGGATATCCAGGCTGGATACTAAGTATCAGCATGGAGCCGCCACCTGTGAGAATCTGAAAGGCCTTTAGTGTCGCTATCTGTCTTTTCAAGCAGAAAACCCATCCCTTACCTTAATCTCTTGAATAATATTATTATTTTGTAATAACTTACTGTCTCCAAAATTTCTCCATTGAATGTGTTTGTCTCTTGTCTTACTTTCTCACTTGTACCCTATCCTCATGAATTTTGAATCTATTGCACCAGAAAAAAAACAAGAAACCCTGAGTTTAATCACAGATATTATGCTGATGCATAAAAAAAAAAAAAAATTAAAAAGCATGTCTGCTGAAAGCAAACAGGGCAAAAAGCCCACTTTCATGGGTTTATAGAGAGATGAGAAAGAGAGCAGTGATATAAATATTTGAAAACTCTTGTCTCCAGATCAGAATGCAACTCAGATGCATAAGGATTAAGCTCTGGTTGACTACTACTTGAGGTGCATTAGTATAGCTACTTAAAACTGAGTAATTCCATCAAAGGCAAGGTTCTTCTGTTTGAAGTTAGACAAACTAGTATTGAGCAGCATCAGCTCCAAGTTGTCATTAGATGAATAGCATGCCAATGTCCCTACACCATTAATAGCAACATTCAAGAGCTTGCTGGTATTTTTTTTCAGAATACTTGAAATGGAAATGGCCCTCATTGTACTCTTTTTAAGACCATTTCCCTCAATCGCTTATATCATGATGAAGAAGAGCCAACTCAATCACATAGGGTAAAGAATAGCAGAGATAAGGCAGATTTGGCCAGATAAAGTCAGGCCAAAGATAATATGAAATATATTATTATTTAATACATTAGCACTGGAAAATTTGTAGGCAGATTTCTACAGGGTGGCTGTGAAGAGGAGCAGGCAGGGCACGGTCTAGTGTACATGCAGTATAAAGTGCAGCACTGAAAGGTGCTGGATGAAGGAAGGATTTGGTAAACCCTCTACAATTCACTTAACAATAATCAGACAACAACTGTGTAACTGCCAGGCAAGGCATTAGAAGTCTGAATTCCCCTCCCAGTACCATACCTGCTCTAGAAACAATGGATGAAATATCCTCCAACAGTTTCAGACCTTCTGAGCACAAGGCCAGGATTTTTATAGAGTGAAAACACAGCAGGTGATACCATTAACTAACAGATTACTTGCCTGGCCCTCCCTCATGGCATCCACAAGGTCTTCTGTGACCCTGACACTTGCCCATTGTTGAGTCTCAGCTAATCCCAACACCCAAAGAAGACCACTGCCTTCCAAGGCTGCAGGGCATGTAACTGCACCAGGGCCTATGAGACTGAACATATAGCTCCTCCATGTCATTCTACAGGGTCATCCCTCCAATCCCCTGTCAAAACTACTCTGGGATTTACTTCGCTTGTATCGTTTTGTCAATCAGTCAAAGAATTTGAAAGTTAAGGGCTTTATCTGCTCCTTTTGTGTTTCATTTGTTTGGTTGGGATTTTCTTTAATTTAAAAAAAAAAAAAAAAAAAAGATGATAGAGTTCACTCTTTACTTATCTATTTCCTAACTACCTGTACCAAGGAACAAAGACACAAAACTTTTAAAATCTTTAAGAGGTTTGGGGCTTTTTTTCTATTGAAGTTTAGCATTTTATGGCAGTACTATTTCCCTTTCTGTGCCAATTAAAATGGCTCTGCTTTGTAACTGATAAGGGTGCCTTTAACACGTGTCCACAACAAGGAGCATTGTGTGCTGTTACAGTTGTTCAATAGATGCCCAGTCTCAGACAGATGGTGCTTTATCCTCACCCACTTTTCAAGACAGCATAATGCATTGTCCCGTCAGGGATTAATGGAAGTGCCACTCACATTAGATGCTAATTCTGGTAGCAAGTCTGTTAGTACACTACAGATGCTACAGCTACTATTTGCAACTAGTGCTTGAAGTAGGCAGTCCACACTGGAGGTGATTCAGGACATTCAGAAACCAAAGTGAGGAGCACAGTGTAAGAATCTGTTCAGAATGCAGCATCAAGGTCACTGGGAAAGAGACATTTAAAAAAGAAAGACAAAGATGATGGAAGAAAGAAATAAAAACACAGAGAAATAGTAGAAGAAGAAAAGAGGACTGAATATTAAAGTAGACAAAATAAAGATCAGGAACCAAATGGAAGGTTAGAACTAAAGATCCAACACAACAGAGAAAGTGCCTTTTCTCAGTAATGATCAACCTCACATCATCAAAAGATCAGCACTAGAATGGTGTCCCATAGCAGGGAGAGGAGGGGTAACACAGGACACAGAGTGATACCAGTGAAGGGACATTATTCTATAGTTGGATCTTGAACGGTTGTGCACCCCAAAACATTACTGCCTTATGAAACTACATAAGTGTTTAACGTATTGAATAGGTACACAGTTGAGTGTTGATTATTAATGAAAATAGGAGTCTCAAAACTGATTCTAGGATACAAACTCCAAGAACAATATACCAGGAGACGTCTGCATAAACACTATAAAAGACAGACAATTCAGAGATAAGTTTTCAGCTCTCTCATGGACCCTCTCTTTTTTGTTTAGGTAAGAGATTTGAGATTTAAGAATAATTTGAGATGCTTCCATATATGCAGTCCCTGTGGACTGAGAAGCATCTAGACTTAAAAAGGTTATGCTACAGCTCTTTTATCACATTTTTCCTTCTGATGCTGTGGTCATTTACCGTGGTCCGTATGTGGCATAGTGGAAGAAAGGAAATCCAAGTATTGGACCTCTCTTTCTGAAAAGTCACCTGGACATGGGAAATCTTTTGAGTTTGAGAGAAGCTCCTACACATCCTACATGGATGACAAGTCCAGATAGATACTCCATGGTCACAAAACATCTATTAACTAGCAGCAGCATGTCACTAATTGGTGAAGGGAACATAGGCCTTTCACTCTGCATTTAAGAGGAGGTTTCTTATGAGGGAAAAGGAAGAAAGGGAAGGAAGAGGCTATTCAGAGATATTGATCAAACCTGAAAAGCCAGATCTTGGCAGCAGATGGTAGATGGCAAACAGGAAGGTTTTGTGAAAAAACTAGAATAGTATAAAAACAGTGGAAAGAGGGAAAGAATTACAACAGCAGAAAATACTAAACTTTAAAGATATGCAAAGAAATACATATACACTGCCTGTTGCTCCATTAATAGATAAAAATGAAGCAATAGAATTAATTCAAGGGAAATGAAAAGCAAGAGCAGCCTATCACAAACAAGCTTATGCACTGAAAAGCAGTTTGAATCCAGATCCTGAAATAATAGTATATTAGACCATAATGATTTCAGCTTTCCTCTGAAGGTTGGAGACGTGAGGCATGTTAACTTCTCACAAGTCTCCTGTACTATGGCCATGGTAAAAAGTAGATGGACTATTAAATAGGAAAATTACATCTGCCTCATGAAATCAATGAGCTGCAAATCATAGGAAGCTAATAGGCTACACCAGGAAATTAAACCTATATACTTCTGCCAGTCTCATATTCTTACTTGTCAGGTGATCCACTGCTATCAGACACTAGAAATGGAATAGATGGGCTACAGGTATCTTTGGTCTTACATGTTTGTCCATTTTTATGGCTTTTTTTATAACTTTCTTTACTAAGAAAGGACTTGTCAAGGAGATGGAAGAGAATTTATTAATGACAATACGTTTGACAGCCACTATACTGGATTGAAAAGCTCTTGGCTAGAGCCAAGGCTAATTTAGGTTGATATCTAACTAGTCACTCCACATTCCAAGTTAACATAGTTCAGTGACACACTTCCAGGCTCAGACCTCCTTACATCTCCACTTGCAACAGTCCTTACTATTCCCGTCTGGACCTTTTTTGAATAACACTTACCACACTGGCCAGAAAACTTGCGGATCGTGTGACTGCATACAAATTGAATGCCAGAAGAAAATAGATATTTATTTCTTTTTAGGTCCCAAATAGTATTCCCAGTTCAGTTACATGATGAATTTTCTCCTTGCAGTCAGTCTCCCTTTTTTTTCTCCTCCCTTCCTTATGCAACTCTGCCAGTGCAATTACCACCCCCCTTATAGTATGTGTCTCGATTTCGGTACCAATCCAACCATACTTTAATGTACTGCACAGGGGTATTTATAGCACCTAGCTCTAAGAACTTATGTTGGTCAAGTTATTAATGAGCTAATTACCCAAAACTCCCTCTTTAGAACACAGGTAAAGATCAGTCTCCTTCTGTGCAAGCACATTACCACAACTTGCAACACTTGCTACTTAACCTGTAAGATTTTAACATGTAGAAGCTCCTAGCTGCACTAAATTCCATACTGTCCTAAAAAACTTACTTTACTGGTAATGCAAGATAATGCGTGTTCAAGACTTTAAAGCACAATAGACTCTCCTGTCAGCTACAGAGATGCAGTCCTGTAAGAGTTATAAAAGACACACTTATCTTTACAGAGAACATATGCCTTCCTTTAAGCCCACACATCATTTTCCACGGGTGAATAAATTGTAAATGCTTGCAATTGTTCCATTTGATTAAGCAAGACTGATTTCACAAATAACACCGGCTTAACTTCTGTCAGTCCCGACTAAATCAACTAAATGATCAAACACTTAATGTCTAGGGGTGAGCAAAGTTTGATCAAGATCAAAGTTTCATTTTTACAAAGTCATTTTTCTCCACCATAAGGGTGTTAAAATACAGCTTACTAGCTATTCTTTGGTCTCATTTTTAAAGCACCATTAGTATCAATAAAACAGATCTTACCTTGATCTTCTGAAGAAACTGGTGACCTGGAATAAAACAACAAAATCCAGTCAATCTTTGGTAAAAAAAGGCCACAAATAAAGTTCAGTCTCAGTGTAGGACATGGGATATGGACTAATTTGAAATTTTTATTCTTTATTTCTTAGAAGAGAGGACTGAAAGGCACCTGGCAAAAAAAAAAAACAAAACAAAACAAAACAAACAAACAAACAAAAAAAACTAGAGCAGAAAAGGCCAGAGACCTAATCTAGCAGCAGGTTTTGCAGGCCAGAGTGACCATATGGAGCCATGTCCATGAGGACTGATGCCAAGAGTGTCGGTAGATACTTGGCAAAAAACTCATCTACAACTGTTACTGCCAGGAGAAAACCTCCCAAGTAGGGGTGGTCAAGGAAATTACATCTCAGCAGGAAGTCACAGTCATTACAGTGGCTTTTTTTTTTTTTTTTTTTTCCATAAGTCAATGTAGTGGCTATCATAAAACACTAGTCATAATAATTAACAATTCATATCATCTTCACACAACAGCTTTTTTTTTAAAAAAAAAAAAAGTCTGGGCAGATCTAAGTACAGCAACATATCAGCAGCAACACAAGTTATAGGATACCCTAACGGGTGGATAAAGCCTCTGATAATACTCCAAGAGAGAGAAGGGATTTAAAACATGAAGGACCTCTCAGTGCCCCTGCTGGTAAACAGAAGAACCTCATTGAATTCCAGGAATTTGTGTCGCAGTTCTCATCAGTAAGGATCACACTCCTCATGGTTTTGGTCACCACCCACAACAAAGGAACATTTCTCCTTTTGCTGCAGTAGCTTGGCTTAGCAAAACTGGGCCTAACTGTACAGATGAATCTGGGATATACCTTCATTATTTAGATCAGATTGACAGCATGAAGGTGACTGGACCATTGCCTCAGCACTTCCCCAGCACAGATTTCAGTTACATACATAGCTTTCCCATCCAGGTAACAATGAGTTTGTTCCCGCAGTGAAGGGGGCAACCCATGTTTCCTTTCCAAGATATTTAATTTCACAACAATGTACAAAAATAACAAATTACAAAAGATTTAAAAATGTTAGTGTTGCCAACAAACAGATCAAAGCTGACATAAGAAAAGCAGCCGTGGAGGGGTGAAGGAAAAAGAAGGAACAAAGGGGAAAAGAGCACATGTATATATAACTGACTCTGCAGGGGCTGAGGGTTGGAGGGGGGAAAAGAAGGGTTAGAAACCCTGAGTTGGAGGAATAAAGAAGCTGAGGAAGGAGTCATGATCTCATTTCATAACAAGGGTCTGAAAATTAAGGTTGAGGGATTATAGAACATCAGAAGCAGATATGCAAATATTAGATAAATGCAAACAGAAAAAATGTAAAGAACAGAAAGAAACTTTCCTGACAAAGTATGCAGGGGTTTTTTGCTTTAAGAAAGATTTGCAAACACAGAGAGGAAAGAGTTACAGCACAGCTGGAGCAATGGTCACTGTGAAAGGAAAAAATTTGATTGCCTAATTGAGATTCTGACTGCATAAGAAGCCAATGTGTCTGTATGGATCAGAATTAATTAGTCCTCTACAGCCATTAAAGTCTCTGATTTCTGCTGAACATCCTAGGTAGGCATCCTGCTCTGCTGCCAACCAGGCCAGCTCTGCCCTTGCATTTCAACCCTGTCTGTGGAAGTACAGCAGGAATGCAGATAACTGGAGGATTTAGCATGCATAACTAGGACTGTCCCACTGCTTTGACCAGTTAGTTACAGACCCTTGTCCACAACCTCTAGCAGCAGCCCTTCTGAAGATCAAAACTCAACACACAGTGTTTTCTACAAGGTTAAACAGTGCACAATGGGTCATAACAAGAGATGGAAATTTTTAGGTACTTTAAAATATTTTTACATGCAGGAGTCATGCCAGGTTCCTCAGCTAATGTATTGTGACTCTCCACTCATTGCTAATGCAGTATCTCACAGCATCAGCAGAATTTATTCCTTTGTTTTGTTTTTTAATTGCACAGTTTCATCACCTTTCAGATCTTTATTTGAAACAATAAAATAAACAACACATATTATCCTATAATTTGGCTCTTCTTTATGCTTGGTAAAACAGATGTCATTAGTTCCTTAAAGCATCAACAACATGAAAGACTGTGTTAAAACACCACTGCCTTTTCAATTAAAACATTGATTGAAAGGAAGTAAAATATATTTATGGATATTTTATGTGCCTAAAATTAATATATATTTTTAAAAATATTACTGCCGTGTTGCTTAGTTGCATGCCTTGAACATAATGTTTGAACAGGAAGATATCTAACACTACTACTGATGCTACTATCAGTGTTTTCAGTTAAAAGGATTCATCAAGCATCATTTGGAACCACATAGCCTGGCATTCTGAGAAAATAAGGTTTATAAAACCACAGCATCTTGATGTGTACATATGCACCTCCCTGTCTCACCCTAATAAACTCTGAGCTTGTTGGCTCATGTTATCCATTGTTAACAAAGAGGTTAGAGAGTCAACTCCTGCTTTCACAAAGAAACAAAATAGCATAAGCTCAAACTTTCTGATGTAGCAGCACAGCCACAAAGAGAAGTTTTGAATGTCTCAGCCACAGGAAAAGCCTCAATGAGAGCTTCCACCACTGGAGATACCAAAAGTTCAACCCCAATAAACTGGGCCTTCTTTTTTCCACTTCAGACATGAAGTATTTTGGCAAAGAGCAGGGAGGACTTTCAACATCCTCCTACAGTTCCAGGCCATATAACTTAGCATGAGGGAGGTTTTCCTAAATGCTCAAATATTGGCTTAACTACACTAAGGGGACTCTTGCTCATAGCTGTAATGGAAGGAAGTGAGACTGCTGAAAAGCCCACGCTGATAGTGTTGGGCATTTTATGCATTGACTACTCTACCCCATGCTCATGACAGGCTCTAAGGGAGGAAAGAAAGAAAGTGTAATGACCTGCTCTAAACTACATACACTCACTCCACAGTCACAGGGGGCTTTCCTGACAGGAAAAAAAATCCAGTGGATGCTCATATTTCCGGTCACACATCTTTCTCTCAGGTCTGTAAGAAGTGTGAGAGATATACTGTGGCAGCACTGGTCACCAGACAGGTGTCTCAAGAAGGGAGGATTCTCAGCTGCTAACATCCACAGAGTAACCATCTATCTAGTGCCTGTCAGCTACCCTCCTGGTATGATTCTAGCTGTGTGTTTTACTGTCATAAAGAAGCAAGTTATCATTCTCACGACTTCCATGCCTTAAAAAAATTAGAGACAAGTCAGAGATACTTCAGAAAAACTAATATACTGTCAAGATCTGTGATCTCACCTGGGTCAAAACACTTTGCCAAATGACATCTTGAAGAGATTTGATTAAACAAAACAGAAAAAAAATTCAGGCAAAAGTTCAGGCCCTGCAATATCCTGTTCTTGGTATCAACTGTTAGTTTTTTCTGGTTTTCTATTGGTGTAAAATTAACTTGTAGAAAGAAAGGCTTACCATCTCCCCAAGAGTAAAGACAGGCCAGATTGCCAGTGACTGGCTACATTTCCAGATTCCAATTAGCTCTTCTACCAACAATTTTCTCATGCAATTTTCTCAACCAGTATTTTCTCATGCACAAATGAGACAGGGAAGCCTGATTTCACATATTTTCATCGAAGGCATTAATCTGACCTTCCTCCTGCTCTGGTTTAACAAACAGCTATTGTTGTAGTGGATAGTTAAATCAAAGAGAAATATTTCTATGATAGGAAAGGGGAGCAGAAGGGAGGAAGAAGAAAAGCATGTTAACACCTCTGTTTGCTTCCCATGATGTCATAGCCTTCCTTTCTTATGGATCTTGCAGTAGTGTTCTCCTATTGCAGAGTGGCAAACTCTACTCAGAGGGATACCAAAACTTGCAAGCCTCAATCTGCAAGGGGAAGCTGTGCACTGTCTGTTCCACCACCCCCTACACAAGCAAAGCAATACCCTTTGAACATAACACTAAATGCACAAGCATCTCCTAGAATATGAGGTATGCTTATTTAGAACTGCATAAAAAACCCATAATAATAGTGTAAAAAGAACAATCATACACACACTAGATGCATCCAGGAAATTGGAAGTCTTACAACACTGAAGGCATGAGACATGCCCATCTAAAAGAGCAGCAGGCTTTAAAATTAATGGTCCAATCCAATGCTCACTGATATTTTTCCACTCACTCTTACAGCGTTTGGATGAATCGCTGGAAAAATCTAATTCTCAGTATAGCCAAGGCAGCCTTCTGTATCATACAAGCCTTCCCCAAACAGCCAAACACAATCAGAGCTGTTTCCAAGTGTACTCTCCAATGTGCAAGCACTAGATTTGTTCAGCACTAGACGGGTAGAAGAGGAAATGTTCATTTCTAAGGAGGTAAGCGTAGGGACTGTCACAATTTTGAGCCTAGTCAACTGAGGCTTAGCAATCTAGAGATATGCAGCCAGTCTTCAGCAGACAAGTTCTACCAAAATTTCAGCAAATGGGTGCATTATTCATGAAGACAAAAGCCTCTGGAGAAACAAACTTAGAGCTGATGTAAAGCAGCTATTTTAATCAATAAACCTGTGGCAAAACCCATCTGCACCAGGCCTATTTAAAACCATCCATTTAATATTTAAGGGCCAAATAACAATCTCTGTGCAGCAATTCTGCAGGGTTTTATGATCATTCCCCTTTTTTCCTGCTTAAGCAATGTATTTCTGCAAACTTTCTAATTCAGTCTGACAACAGCTGTCTATGATGAGGGGAGAAGAAGAGCTGTCAGATTAAACCAATTCCTTCTCATTTTACATGTACATCTCTTCAGAATCAAAAGTGGCATCCCTCTTGGGATTTATTCACATATTCCCTGATTGCAAATGAAAATGTTTAGCATGTTAAGTGTTTTTAAAATAAAGGTGAGGAAACCCTCTCATTCAGCAATCTGTATCAATGCCTCTGGGATTATGAGCCCCCTGCAGACCCAGCTGCAGACAGTGTATCATATTTTACTGATAGAAAGGCAGAACTTCTTGCTTTCCTGGTCCCTGACCAGATGATGCTCAGTCTGGGCATGGCCATTTACTGCCATGGCACCTGAAGAAAAAAAGCCTAAGAATTACTGGAGCTTCCTCACACTTGGACCCGATATGTTCCCAACTCAGAGTGACCATCACAGGCTGGAGAAATACAACAAGCTAGCAAATTCAAAGAAGGCAAATGCAAAGCCCTGCACCTCAGAAGGAATAAACCCATGAAATAAGACAGGCTGGGAGGTCTAACAGCTAAAAACAGCTTTTCGGAAAAGGATGCATGATGTTAGCAGAGTACAAGTTGAGCACACATCAGCAGTTTCCTGTGTCACCAGAGGCTGGTGACACACTGAGCTGTAATTGCAAAAGCACAGCCATAAGGTAGATGGAAGTGATTTTTGACCCTCTATTCAGTGCTTGTGAGACTTCAGAACAAGAAAGACATTGGCAAACTGGACTGAGTTCCACATACGGCTGCTGAGGGCGTGTGAGGAGAGACATATGAGGAGAGGCTGAGGAAGCTGGGTTCATTCAGCAAGGGGAAGTTGAGGGAAAACTTGATTGCTGCTGCTTAATGGGAAGATATAAGGAAGACAGAGAAGAAAGAGGAGAAGCAATATGGAAAATTCGGATTGGATGTTTGGAAAAAAATTTACCATGTGGATGATCAAACAGAGGAAGAGGCTGTGCAGAGAAATTATTGAATCTCCAGTTTTGCAGATATTCAAAACTCATCTGGACAAGATTCTAAACAACTTCATCTAGCTGGATCTGTTTTGAATGAGGATTTGTACAAGATGACCTTCAGGGGTCCTTCCCCACCCAAATTTTTCTGCAATTCTTTGAGTCTCTCTACAAAGCTTTCTATTTTTACTATTCCACTTTTCCTGTCATTCTTTCCTCTCAAATATTTCTCCTAGACAATGGCCATACTGTCTCACACACATGGGAAAATGCTGACCAGCTATGCCTCCTGAATCTAAGAAATTCTGTTCAAGTTATTTATTATTTTGCAGAAATCTGTTTGGACATATCCTGTAATCTGCAACAACACTGGAGAGCATATTTTTTTCTAATTCTGCTACAGGTAAAGATCCATATTCTTTCGAGCCTCTCTGTAACTTCCTTGGGCAGTCTCAGTCTCTACCTGCACTCGGGCTGTTCACAAACAGTCCAACATAAGGAATATAACTTGGTGCTTCTTAGGGGAACCAGGGTGGCTCAGATGCATTCCTTGCTGGGTCTCAGGCATGTATCTGTCCCTTTTGTTGTCACATGTCTTTTCTCATTACTATCTAACTCTTTATCTCTTACCAATTTCTCTGTCCACTGTGGAATGCTTTAATGAAGGTTTGGAACACCACAATGCAGTTATACCTGAAGTTGTACTGACACCCAGAGGAGTTGTATGGGAATTGCTTTTTAACAAGGGAATAAATGTTTTGTTGCAAAATCAGATACAAACCCAAAATGCTTAAGGTTAATTTAAAAGGGAAAAAAAAAAAAAAAAAAAAAAAAAAAAAAAAAAAAAAAAAAGCATGGAGAAATGCTCTAATACATTGACCTTCAATAAGATAATTCTACCTCAAAACATGACCTGAGAAAGCTGGCTTGTTATTTACTTGAAAAAGAAGGTACTTCCAGAAGAGCAGCATGATCACTCTAGGGTGGTCACAGTTTCTTTAGTTTTGGGTTTTGGTTTAGCTTCTAGTTTTATATACTTGGCTTTTCTTTCTCTTATCATCACATGACACCAACGTATCTCAGCAGAATGCAAAACAGAAGAGGGCCTAATCCCAACTTCTTTGAAATGCTATTCTTCCATTTTTAGATTTGAATTAATATTCAAAATCCTCCCTGACCTACTTGACAACGTCCTGATGAGCTTGAGTGTCAAAGGCAAAGGAAAGGCAGTAGTTGATGTGGATCTAACCCTAAAATAAAACAAGATCTAGCCACACCATGCAATGCTTTGGTGAAACAATAAACTGGCTGTCAAGGGACTGGATGTTGTTTGATTATTATTAAGAACACCTGGAACTGAAACTAAAGGGGCTAGATTTATGCACTTCCTTGACATTCTACATGAAAAAAAAAAAAAATATGTATTTGGTGCAGTTAGGTAACAAAACATCTGGCCTCTTTCCTCAGCAAAGAATCAGTGGACTTTTTCCAGGAAAAGATTAACACAGAGGTCATTTTGCCATGAATTTCATTTTTTTTATTTAGCCCAGAGAAAGAAATTATTTTACTAAGCACAACACCATGACATCCACAATGCAAGTATATCACCTATAATCTGGTTCATAAGACACACCTCCACTTGGCCCTCAGGCTTAGATGGAGGTGAAGAACATCAGCTGCTTGGTATCTTGAGGTATTACCCAAATAATCTTAGGCCCCTTTGGGTTTCTAAACAATCTAAAAGCTACTTTAAGTGGTCTGTTTCTTACAATGCAAACCAGTCACTTTTAATAAATGGCACAAGAATCTCTCAGAAAAAAAATCTTGCAATTATGTTCAAAAATAAGTGGCCTGATTTTCACAAAGTTCTAAGCACTAAGAAATCCTCACTTTTTTGCCATCTCAAAAAAAAAAAAAAAAAAAAAAAAAGACCCAAAAATTTAAACATCGCCTTAATTAATATGCATAACACACATGTCCTAGGCAGAGCAGAACTGTTAAGCCACTTACACTCCTTCTATAGACTAATTTATGGAGAATAAAACTTCTAATGGGAGTTTCAGATACGGTTTTGTGCTGCATTTTTAGATGCCTGGCATAGAAACAGGAATCTTGGAGTCAGGGTTACACTGGCTCCAAGCCACCTCTGTCTCTCTGATTTCAGCTCTTGGCATAGTTTAGCCAGGTCCATCTGTCCCTGCTTGCCCACGGGCATTAACACTGCCAGGAACCTCAGCAAGGCTATGTGTTATGGCCCCACTCCTCATGTATTTCCCTCCCTTGCACACACCTCTGTGCCAGCACTGCTAAACACCCTCTGTCTCAGCTATGGAGACAAAGGTGTGGGGTTTAGTGCTCCTTTCCTAGAGCAGAGGAGCAGCAGACAAGCAAGGACAATTTGAATGCTTTTAAACTTGCAGAATTTTCCCATCTCACCCACAAAGTCCTTTGGTGGGCATCTTAAGAAGACACTCTGCCTTCTACACCCTGATATATTAGCCTGCAGCCAGGGGGTTAGGACACTCACCCCAGAAATGGAAGAGAAAGGGCAGCTCTCTGCAGAGCAGTCATGCCAAGACACACAACCTGGAAAACATGCTCCCTCAGCAGTTCCCAAGTGAACCAGAGAATCTCTTCCCCAACCCAAGAACACTAAACCCAACCCATGTTCTTGGGTACTTTCTGTTTCAAGCAATGTTTTCCAGAAGACATAAACCTCTTCCATGCCACCTCCAACAAGCAAAACCAGCTCACCAGTGAATTTTTCAAGTAGTCCCAGTGCAAAAATCTCACTTATTGTTCCATGATTCAGGTGAAGGCTCATGTCAGAGTATTGTTCCCAGTCTCACCCAAACACTCTAAAATTTGCAAGTCTAAAATACTAAATTGCAAACCTCAAAAGATGACCTATTTCCATGTAATTATCCTTTGTCTTTTGCTTTTTGTTTCATGGTATTTTTGACACCTCCTAGTTTTCAGCCACAGATGAAATACAAGTATGAAGATATCTGAAGAATTTGAGAAAATTAGCAAAGGTTTGACTTTTTTGAGTTTAACACTATCAACTCAGGCAAAGTAGTACTTCTGTGTGATAGTTAAGAGTAGTTATTTTACCAAACTACATTTCCTTTCTCTCTGCAAGCCTGTTAAAATAGAACTTAGGAATATGAACAAGGTATTAAAAAATGCAGTCTGAATGCATATTATGAGATGTCCAAGTGTGAAAGCTTGAACACACTGTGTAGTCCAATGTGTGTGTGTAACATATGCACAGGACTGTATTTCATACCAGGGCTCTGAAGCTTACTAGTTTTGGCTTTGATAAGACAGCTTGGTAGTGAGTGAGAACACATTAAGAACCACTCTCCTTTCTGAGCAGATGGCAGCTCCTTATGGCAGGGACAGAGCACATGGACACAGGCTTGATATGCCTGTGCAATGCTCAGAAAACTAGGACTGGGATGTTTGGGTTTTGGTTTTTGTTGTTTAGGTTTTTTTCTTACTTCAACTCTTGCAAATACATAACAAGTACACAGAAATACAGATATTATCTAAAACTAGAAGGTATGCTACTTTTCCAATTTTTGGGGAGACTGTAATTCTGCCATGGTGGAGAATATTCACTCTATATTTATAATAGTGTTTAAGATATGCCCAGAAGAATACATACTTTAATTCTATCAGTCATCCTTTACCACCCCAGTAAATCCATCCAGCCCCTCTTCCGGTGCCTTAATGTCACTGGGGACCATAAGTCTTCTCTTTCCACTCCATAAAGCTGGAGAGAGGGATATTCACGTTCTACAGTGGTGTCATCAGATCCACTCTCTCTACCCTTCTCCTGCCATGTGCAGTTACCACATGTCCAATGCTTGCAGGAAAGCAGTAAGCTCTAAAGATCAAACTATCAAATGTAATTTTCTTTTACCCAGACAAACAGAAAACAAGATTGCAGGAAGTTATCCCCTTGATATAATCCTGTCTTCTTTGCTGTAAAGCTGTTTTAATTCTCAGTGAAGATTCTGCTTTGCAAACCAAAGGCTAAAGTAAGCAAGCAAGGATGGAAGCCAGTGGGGAAAAAAGGATAGAGTTGTAACAAAAGAAGAGAAAAGAGACTCTATTGCTTCAGTCTTGGCTATCAGCCAGAGAGTGAAAAGCTTACGGTAAAGCACTTACAGAAAACATGGCACCCAGCTATCTGTACTCTGTCGGTATAATTTTTTACCCCTTAAATGCATCCCAAATTAAAAAAAAAAAAAAAAAAAACAACTTACATTCCATGTGTAAAACTTGTTGCCACCCCTTTATCTATTGGAACTATTCAGAAAACATTTTCAAGCTAGGTGGCAGTTGAGTTTTTCACATCCAAATAAGATGGTTCCTTTTTCAAGTACATGTGTATTCTGTTGACGGAAGTTGCCCCAAGGAGAAGAGCAGAGCTGGATTGCTTGCATTTCCCTTTTGGAAAGTGGGATGTCAGTCTACAGGTAAGATCTCTCTAAAGAAACAAATTTGTAGTCTCAGAGTGTGTGAGAGTGTTTTTCATGGCACTGTCTGCCAAAATAACTTGCCATCAGGGTGAACTTCCTCAGCTGTGCATCAGGTGTTGAGATGCCACAAAAGTCATTAAGAGCCCTCATGCTGAAGACTCAAGGGCAGGTGGGAAAAGAAGAAGCTAAAATCCCACCCAATCCACTCCGGGGAGCTAAATGCTGAATAATAAAATTAATTGGTTTTAAGTACCAATGAGAATAAAAACATCTTCCAGGATACAGCACAGGATGTACTCTATTTCCATCACATATTGAAGGGGCAGATACATGAACCACCTCATCAGATGCGCCTACTGTTATTAAAACCCCTTAGTAATTAGGCACCTCAACAGCAAAAGCTGAAGACTTCATTCTTGAAGAGAACAACACTGTTTGCACTTTGTTCACATATACAAATAAAGCCACAGACATGCAAATCTGAACCAAATCCTGATTTCTTCCTTTCCCAATTATAGTTAACAAGAGCAGAAGCAAAAGTCAGGATCTTAAAGCTCAGTATTACTGGCATACGGGTTGTCAGGATGATGTACAAGTACCAGATACTAATGACTGTTGAAAAAATTTTAATAAGTAAAACCCACGAATTTTCTACACTCCAGTTCTCTCTAGATAACACTAGACTTTGGCAGTAGGGACATAAAAATTCTACTAATTAAAACAGAGAAAAAGGTGATTAAATAAGGTTTTGCCTTTATTTAATTACTTAAAGGTGGCACCAGAAGTTGGTGAAGTTCATGATGAATAGTTTCCAGAACCATCTGATTCTCACTGTTTGCAAAAGTCCCTCAGGTCTGGTGGCTGCATCACCATAGGGCCATGACTCACCCCCTGACCAAAAAGGGACTGTATGTGGCAACACTTTCCCTAGTCCTGCTTTTGTCCCTTCAGACAGGATCTTTGCCTGCCTGGAACCATGCCCGAGATGGTACCAACATGACTCAAGTAATGCAAAGCCTCTTGAATCCTGAGTTGAAGACATCCGTTCTCATGTTTACCTCACTCAGGATAAAGCACAAGCATATCTCATGGAGGCCAGACTTTGCAAAGTTATTTTGGTATGAACATTCCTCTCCATCATCCTCTGTCATTTTAGCATTGTTTTTCTCTCTCAACTCTGCCTTTCTTCTACAATTGACTTAAGATGTGTTTACTAATTAAGCATGGCCAGGAGTCCTATCTTCTGGTCATGACAGGGAGGGACATGGATTAAGTGAAATGTGGGAGAGGCTCAAAATTACCTTGTGAATTAATGTTTGTCCAAGGAAAAGTTTTAATTCCAGGTACATGGCAGATCTTTCAACACATTTGTATATATTCTGCATCTGCACTTGGTGTTGCTGTATAACAAGCAGCTCGAGAAGGAGAAATAAAGGCTTCTTTTGAAAAATTGTGAAAGCTCAAATTAGCTTCCAAATAGTAACAGATACCAGCAACAGTAGCTGTCCATACACAAACTTTTGAAAGCCCACAGGCTGCAAAGCAGCACACAGCGTTAATCAAGACTTTTGTTTGTTGATATGAAAAGAGTATGAATTTCACTGGGAATTATTTCTGTCTGCAATGCAATAGATTGTTCTTGTATTCACTGATCATACCACAAAATAAAAATAACTATCCTGGTTTAGAGTAGCTCATTACTGAACTGGCTATACAGAAAAAAAATAAGAGATTCAATCTATTTCTGGAACTGTTTGACTTAAAAACACAGAGATTTCTCAGAGAAAATACAGTCCTTTTTGTTAGCCAAGATCCGCCATTTTAAGAGCCTTCCTATTGTTTGTCAGGCTGAAATTTTTTTTGTGGATGGTAAGAAGCTTTAAAAATTATTTAAATATAGCCAAAAGCCTGTGAGATTTTCATTGTTACATTTAAAGGAATGAGAAAGGGCAGAAAGCAGGTTTTTTCAGAACTGCAGGCACATATTTTTAAGATAGAATTTCAAAGAAAACTAATAATTACTGTTTTTTTCCCCACTGAAAATCTCCAAAACCAATGAAGGTGGCTAAAATCTTAAAATATATGAAGAGAATATTCACAACAGGACCAGAAAATATATGGCATTTATTATTTACCACAGTTGTGTACCGGAGTTTAAAAAAATTAAGAGATGCCATCTTTGTCAAGAAATTCTCCATAAGTTGGGGTAGGGGGAGATTTACAGCAGCAACTGAAGAAAGGTTTTCCTAATGGTGGATAAACTGTAGCCTCTATCTGGGATGTGTGTAAAACTGTAAATATTGTGACTGCATCATGCTGACAACAGTAGAGTTTTAAAAATACATGACCAGGCCCCACACTGAAATGCATCACTTTTGCACTCAATTTCACTTAGAGAACTTGTTTTCCCCTCAAACAATTTCTTATCCATTTGCTATAGTCTTATCATTTATTTTTCTTTGCTTTCTTCAAAGTTCTTTCCCTATTTAATCCATGTTTACCTTTTCCTGACCTATTCTCAATCCTCTTTGCATCGCTTTCCCTCTTCTTTGAGCCTACATCTTTCTTTTTACTAACAACCCCTTCTTTGTGACATCCCTTTCCTAGTGAGAGGCAGAGAGTTGCTTTGGGCAAACCATTCTCATGCTCCACTTTCAGGTAGTGAGAACGATGCCTTGCAAGCTATTTGTAAAAGTATCTAAGACAACAAAAGAGAAAGAAAAGGGAGAGTTGAGCAAAAACAGATGCTGTGCTCTGTCATGGCCTAGTTCTACCATAAAGACTACACAGGAGTGTACAGTAAAGGTGAGATGGTGATTTATGCCTTCACTAAAATAAGATTTGTTTGAAAGCAGTCAGTTCTCATCTGGGCAATGGAAAGCAATTTGTACAGGTGTACAAGTTCCTGATTAAAACATACACAATTCACTCTTGTGGCTTAATCTTATAAATGCAGTTTGCACTAAATCTGAACCTGAAAATTAATTCTGATTTTGCTATCAAAAACACCAGGTCAGACTACTCTGCCCACTTAAGAGCTGATGCTGAGTTTTCCAGTGGAAGACTTTTGGGAAAAAGCCTTGGATTCTTCAAGTCTTTGCCAACCTTCAACATTTTAAAGGTTCACTGTCACTAGGCAGCTCCTGCCTAGCATGTTCTGAGTCGTCTCTTTATATTTTCTAAATTTTCACTAAATGAGCATTCCTTCTCCTTTCTACATTCAAAGCTTTATACCTGATGCTCTTCTCATCTTGTACTACACAAAGATTTCTCTTTAAAAAAAACCCCTAAACCACCTTGTAACATCTGCACTGTCACACTGATTTCCTGGGCAATGATCTGATTCTTGTGATTGAGTTAAAACACTTGGCATTAAGCCTTTTTCTTCTTCCCTCTGAGGAACTAGGTTATTATTGCCTCATAAAGCAATGCCTGCATGGTATTAGTAGCTAATTAATGTCTATTTAGTATAGAGGGCTGCAACCATCTTCCAGCACCTACAGGCATTTTTTCTTCCTCTCCCTGACAAGACCAGATGGCATTCTGGCCAACCTTCACCCACCCTTCACGAGCCATGCACTCGATTCAGCCAATGCAGCTAGCAGCTTTGGAAATACATTACCATCACAGCTGGACAGCTGCTAGAAAAGCGCTTGTTACTGCCCCAAACAATGGGAAAATAAATTACTTCAATTAAAAACCATAGAATAAACCTCTACCAAGGTATAGACACCTTTTCATCTTTGTATGCTGTTGTGGTTTTTATTTTATTTAATTTTCCAGTTAACACATTACAGGGAGACAAACATAACTAGCCAGAGAAATATATTGCCAACAAAAATGCTTACAGCAGGCCATGAGGTCATCCACAACTCACTGCACCATTTTATCATAGGATAAAATCAGGATGAACCCACTCATGTATAAAGGAAGGATCCAGTTACATGTTTCAGTGGATTCAGACCAGAATATTTAGTGTTTTTAAGAACAAGTACCTCTGGTCCAAATAAATTGTCTTCCTATTGTGTTTTTTTATGCACCATTCACATTAATTGATGTTCCTGTTAAACTACAATCTGTCCCAGCTCCTGGTTATTGCATCAAGACACTGTTTCATGTCCTGTCCACTCCATACATCAGTTACACATCAAAGAGCTATCAAAAAAAGGAACAAAACAAGAGATATCATTAATCAAAAGCCAGCTGAAAATAACTTGAAGCTCAGTTAATTGAAAACAAAAGCATAATTTCTGTCTCAGAAAGAACCCTTCCTCGAAACCATTATATTCAAATCACAGTTTGACACAAAAGCTTGTGATCAAAAGCAACAGCAAACATTATAATTATTTTCAGATCACACATTCTCTTCTCTGCTTCTATTTATTGAAATAACTTAAAGGATCTTTCTATTTGCACACTTTGACTTTTTAGCTACATTCCTCACTTGTCAGAAATAATTACTTCATCTCAAAGAGGTTTTATATATATAAATATGCATATACACACATATATGTGTGTATATAGTGATGACATGCACTCTAAGCAGCCTGCAGCTATATTATGACCAGCTGTGGTTTAATCTGTTCCTAACACCTGAAGAGTTTCACTCTGAACTGTTTAGGAGAAAAATGACCACTGAGAAAACATTCCTAGTGAGTCAACTATGACACTTTTTCTCAAGTGTCGTAGTTGCCAAGTCCCCTATCACTTGGCCTGGGCTATAGGATAATGCACTTTGACTTGGAAATGCTGTACAGTATTTCAGATTAGATGTAAAATAATGGATGTTGATGATTCTTAAAAGATCCATAAGAGCTCCATGTACAGGAGGAATTGTCCTCTCTGTTCTCTGCCATATTCCTCTTTTAAAATTTTGCTATAATCCTTCTCTCAAATTTTATTTGAAAAATAATTTCTGAAAGGACAAATCTTTGTAAAGAACCTGTGAGCTACTTCAGCTGCCAAAACATAATAGTGCCCTCTAAAGCACTTCTTTCTTTTGCTTTAAAGTGCCAGGTTAGAAAGACTATTTTAGGTCGCAAATTCAAACATTTGACGGTTTGGAAATGTGAGAGCTCATGTCACCTGAGAACCATACTCCACCCCTATTGCACTAAATGTCATGACAACCTGAAATCACATTGCCACCCTTTACTTTCTTCTGCTGGACTCTTGCCTCAGTATTTTAGTAGAGACCTGCATGATATCCTTCTGTATATGCAGTGCACAGCCTCAAGATTTATTTATGCCACAACACCAAGACTGCACAGAATGCAAAATGATTAATTTCCCGCTAAGCATCTCTGACAGCATGTCCCCATAGTACTCAAGTTTCTCATGGCGATGAAATTTACCCTCACTCTGCTCCTCTAAGGTGAGGTTGCAATATTATCTGTATTCTGCAGCTGGGAAAGCAGGCACAAACTTTCCATTAATTTTAGTATTACAACCTGAGGCAACAGAAAGCCTATTTCTCAGTTTCCAGCCCTTTACTCTCTTGCAAATTCTCCTTGTACTCGCCTCCCAGGAACCAAAGCTACTTCACAGTGGACACACATAGAATGAGGAGTCCACTGTTAACAGGCCATTTGCAAAAAGTTTGTTGTAAATCTTTATTGGTCAGAAATCCTGTCAGGGATGTTGAGCAGAGAAGCCAGTCCTCCAGAGCAGCATTCAAGTGCCTTAACAATAATATCTTTATTTCTCCACCATGATCCCCTGACTCATTTACTATATACCTTCCATCTTGGCAGCAAATAAGGCAGTGTCTAAACATATTTCAGAGCTTGCTCACCTGTGTAATGAAAAATCTGCATAAACCCAGAATTTCAGATTCTGGAGAGAAACAGCCACAGACCCTTCCTCTGTGTCCCTAGCCTGTCTCACTATTCCTTTACCTGTATACACTTCATGTCCTCTTTCTTTTCATTATTCCCATCCTGATTTCCAGACACCTGCATGTCCTCTGTGCTCCTAGCAAACAGCTCCCATCCTCTAACCCAGTTCCCCAACTTCCTGCACATACTCCCTTTTGATTCTAATCCTTTGGCTCTTGCAACTTGTACTACAAGTTCCTTCACACACCTTTTCCTGACCCATCTCCATTTGACGATGATTACTGCATCCCTTTTCTCCTTGCTACTGGAGATCAGCTGATCAGCACAGCCCCCCTTCCCTCAGCCCTGTGGGCAGGCCTGCAACCTGAATTAAGCACAGAGGGTCATAAATCCTCAGTGAGCATGTACAGACAGAAACTTTTGAAAGCAAAACTCTCGAATCTGAGGTGTCTCCAAAGTGCATGAACAATCTCATCAGCAGGCCAAACTCAGGGGTAATTTTCAAGACAGCGAAAGGCATCTCCCTGGTATTATGATGACATTTTATAAAATGTCAAGCCTCCAAAACTTCATTCCAATGAAGTTCATTCCACTGCCAGTACTAAAACATCTCAGGAAACAACCGCTGGATTTATTTATTTATTTGAAAGAAGGTAATTTAAAGGAGTACATTTCCCCCAAATCTTGTCTTCAGAAAGAACTGACTTTTTTGTTTAAGTTTTTACTAAAAGAAAAAGAATCAGTCAAAGATGGAGTCTTAGCATGAAAACTTTCAGCCAAAACAATTAAAGTTTAGAAAAGCTGTAAAGAAAACAATTCATTAGAGTAGACTGTGACAGATACACTTTACTCTGGGCAATGCTGCTGAGGTTTTTTGTACTTAATAAATCTACTAAACTTAATTTTTACAGCTAAGCAAACATTTCCAGCCATGCTGATGTAACCAAAATCATTCATCTTACCAACTAGAAATTAGTCCACATGTTCTCACCATCTCTTTACACTGCCTAAAAGTGTCTAAGGATCACTTTTCTCACAGCTTTGTCAGCTCCAAATTTTGGGCCCTGCCACTCCACTCTGTGGAAAAGTGAACCTGAATTCACCATTCTTCACATTGCAAAGAGCACCAAGAACTAACTCAGAATCCCTCAGGGCAATAGGAGAAAACCAGGAATGTGTCTCCTGGCAGTGCTAGGTAGATCACCCTTTCTAAGCACGGTATCTCCTTCTCCTGACAGCAGTTTCCAGTTTGCTGGAAAGTTTCCAGTTTGTAGCCACATGCCAACACATTCTACCATACACACAGCATCTGTCCTGGAAATGTAGGCTCTGCCTGCCCTGTAGAAACCTTGCAGCCCCCTTCTACACACATCCAGACAGAAACAAAATCTGAAACAAGGACCACATGGTCACTATTCCTAATTTTTCTATACTAAGTTATAAAACCCGTTCATAAGGATGTCCATGTGGTCAAACTAGAAACATAAAGCAGAAGTGATGTACATAATTATACAGTAAGTACTTGTGCAGGGGGTGGAGCGGGGGGAGGGGGATGTAAGTGTTAAACAATCCCAAAAGACTGGAATCTCTCAAAGCCACCAACAGAGTTCTGACAGGTGTTTCCCATCTAAACTTTGGTAGTGATTATAGATCTACTGATAGTTCTGAAAATCTAAAGTGAAATAATCAAAAATTGAGAACCACTTCTAAAATAGGCAAGCAGAATAAGAGATGTTTTTATACAAATGTGAACAGGGTAAATAGGATATGGTGGTAGAAGTCTCCACGGGGGAATTATGAGAAAGAAAACCAATGTTTAGCCATCCTACATGGTTCAAGATTATATGAAAACTATTGCCTATATCTTTGTCAACAAGCAGTTCTAGAGGTTTCTGTTTTGTCATATTGTATCAGAGCTACAGTGAGGGTGAATGCTTTGATCTTTCCCCTAAACAGTTGCCAAGAACGTTTCCTTAGGTGGAAATTCAGGCACCCAAAATAACATATTTTCTTTTAGGGTCCTTGGATCTAGATTAATTAAGAGTTCAGGGTGCCACAGAGGAAGAAGCAAAGGCAAGAACATAAAATAGTGGAGAAATAGGAAGAACAGAAGGGAGGAGTAAAAGAGAGGTAGCAAAAGGACTTCTGTAATTTCAGCATATCAGCACAATTCATAACGCTTAAAGGAGACACCAGGAGCTGTCTGTGGTGACAGTGACAGTGCGTCATCAAGCAGAGAAATGCAGAGGGCTCTTACTGCAGCATATGTGTCTGGCTGGCGTCCTTTTGTTTGTCAGGTACCTCGTAGTGGGGGGAAATCTTGCCAAGGCCACTGTCACTCAGCATCCTCTTTCGCACAGCAGGGTTCCACCGATCTGATATTCTGGGGATACAAGAAGGAAGAGAAAGGCATTCACCCCTCAGCTGCATCCTCCACTTTGAAGCCATCTTACGCTTACTGGTTCCCAGTATTTTTCAGCCCATAGCAAGTTTAAATGGATTAATTCAGTATGAATACAAGACCGTTCCCAAAAATGAATTGAAGCATTTCTGGTCTGTCGAGAAGATGATAAGAAACAGACACTTCACCATCTTGCTTAGCCATGAAAGGCTTCAGGTCCTTATACAGTGGTATCAGAGCCCTAAACACGCACAGAAAAAGTTTGTAACTCAGTCATTAGAGATTTATGGCAGGGCAGATAGTCAAATGGTGTCTTGACCTATAGAGGAAGTTAAAAGGTGCCAAAGCCTGTTAGCCCTGCTGTGTGCTCCAGGATGCCTAATGGAGTAGATGTCGGTTATGCTACTGTCCTGTCATTACCATGGCTGGATTTGTTCCTGTCCTTGGCTCCTCATCTAATATCTGCCCTCCCACATCTCCCAGTCCTTCAAAAAAGGGGACCATAAAGAGATGCTCATCTCTGATACAACTGTGAAAAGTCAGATCCCAGCAGTACTCACCCAGAGGCCTGCTCCACTACCAGATCAGGCATTCCTGGTGGCGTCCCCACCTGCTGTGACATTACCATCTCTGGGTCCAGAATAAAAATCTCGTCCTGCGAAATTTCCGTCACAAAGTGCAAATGTTCCTGTTGGAGTGATACAAGCAACGAATAAAGAACCTGCAGCCTCACTATCTCCCAGAGCACCCAGCTACCCTAGAGCCAGCTGGCTGCACTATAAGGTCTCTGAAGAGCATTCAGGGGACTCTGTGTACTTAAGTGCATACTTACACAGCCACATTAAAACCAATGCCACAGAAGTCACTAATAAATATTTCATTGATTTCAAGCCAAACAAGATTTTCAATGAGCAAGCTTCACACAGCAACACTTAAAAGATTGCTACTCAATGACTCCACGTCACTCTGGTGAAAACTACAGGCCTACCCCAAAAGCTGAGGTTTGCATTTCAAAATGAGGATCAACACCCAAGGTCTCTTGTTCAGTGATGGCTGACAGAACTTTGCTTTGTTTGGGGGTACTCTTGCAGACCTCTAGTGCTTGTACATTCTGGTTTCACATCTCCATTAATAAAGCTTTCTTTCTTAGTCCTTCCTTTTAGTTATTGATGCTGAAGGCTCATTGTCCTTCAAAAAAACGCTGAGTGGGAGTAGGCCTGTCTATGTAGGCAAACAGGTAGGACACTTCCCACTGTTTGTGCTGGGACCATCACACGGTATTGACCTTTTCCCCACAGGAACACAGGATGGAGGAGTAAGATGTACCATCTGTGCAGTGTCGAGTATTAAAGAAATACAGAATAAGCCAAACAGGATCAGATTGCCTAGTTTAACATGCATCTTCTTCACCTGTGCCTTCCAAATGTTGAAGTACAACACGAAAACAAAGATGTACAACGTGTGTGTAAAGAAGTCTCATGGTGGCTACATGCAGACACTGAATCTGGAAACTCTGAACTAAAGTCACAGCTCCTGCTGCTTGAACTAAAGCACCAGCTGCTTTTGCTAAGGAATGGTAATATGTTCATGTGATTCAGAAACAGCTTACACAGTTCTCAGGGGAACCAGATACAAATGACCACTGTGTGTGAAATCAACAATTTGCACTTAATGCTCAGCCACTAATTGGCCTATTCTGGCTACAAATCAGAAACACCAAAAGCCCTATAAAATTTTCATTGTTTTCTAGAAAACATATTCAGATTGTCAAATCTCTATCACAGGTTTGAATCCAGCAGAGCTGCACATTGTTTCGGGAATATTTGATGCAGCTCTGTTCCTAATACTCAAACTGTAACATCACCTTAAGTTTTATAGTATTTCATGGCAGACACATGCACAGGATCAAGGCTTCTGGTGCCAAAAAGCATAAGTGAAAAGATAAATGTGAATACAATGGTGCCACACAGATGCCCTTAGTAAGACAATAAGGAGGGCAAGGGCAGAAAATTCTGATCTTTATATCAAACTGGTAGCAAACAGAAGAGCAGATGGTCAGCAGACACAAGTCATCATTGAAACAATGCGAATTACATCAACTAAAATATGACAGAATATTTTGTCTATTTCTCATGAGACATCAGTAACATTATGGAATATACAGGAGGAAAGGCAGATAATTCATTTTAAGCTGCATTAGACATAGCTTTAAAAAAAAAAACAACCACCTCTAGAAATTATAACTGAGTAAAGATTTACCTGAGATCTGTCAATGCGGTAAAAACGATCAGCAGAAGTTGCTGCAAGACAGAAAGACAACAAAGCCATTGTGAAGAAAACAATCTGAGCAGAACTGCATGGCCAAAAGAGGCTGTTTTGCCCACTACCACATAAGACAAGGCCTGTGTCAACTCAAGTGGCCCCACAAGAACATAATCTAATTAATTCATTGTGTCCATATAAGTGGTGTCTCTCAGGGGTCAGTACTGGGACCAAAACTGTTCAACATCTCTGCCAGCAACATGGACAGTGGGAGTGAGTTCACTCACTCAGCAAGTTCACTGATGACACCGAGGTGTGTGGTGCAATCAACATGCTGGAGGGAAGGGATACCATCCAGAGAGTCCTCGTCACACTTGAGAGGTGGGGTCATGTGAACCTCATGAAGTTCAGTGAAGCAAAGTGCAGGGTTCTGCACCCGGGTCTCAGCAAACCCAGGCCCACCTACAGTCTGGGTGGAGAAGTGATTGAGAGCAGCAGCCCTACAGAGAAGAACTTGAGGGTAATGGTTGATGAAAAATTCAGCGTGAGCTGGCAGTTTGCACTCAGCCCAGAAAGCCAACTTTGTGCTGGGCTGCACCAAAAGGAGCATGGCTAGAGGGTCAAAGGAGGTGATTCTCCCCCTCTACTCTGCTCATGTGAGACCCCATCTGGACCACTGCATACAGTTCTGGTGTACCCAACATAAGGACATGGAACTGTTGAAGCAAGTCCAGAGGAAGGCCATGAAGTTGAAAAGAGGACTGGAGCACCTCCCCTGTGAAGATAGGCTGAGAAAGTTGGGGCTGTTAAGCCTGGGGAAGAGGTTGCCTGGAGACCTCATAACAACTTTCCAGTATCTGAAGGGGGCCTGCAGGGAAGCCGGAGGGGGACCCTTTATTAGGAATTGTAGCAATAGAACAAGGGGTAATGGGTATAAACTGAAAGAGGGGAAATTCAGGATTTCATTAGGAAAAAAATCTTTACTGTGGGAGTGCTGAGATACTGGGAACAGGTTGCCCAGGGAGGTTGTGGATGTCCCAATCCTGGTAGCATTCAAAGCCACATTGGATAAGGCCTTGAGCAACCTGGGCTATTGGGAGGTGTCCCTGTACATGACAGGGAGGATTGGGACTAGATAATCTTGAAGGTCACTCCCAACCATAAATATTCTATGATTCTATGATATTCCTAACCCATTAAATGGTGAATTTTAAGGTGAGGTTTAATGAAACAGTAGTCACTGAAAATATTAATTTGAAATAAATATTTTTTAAATGTATTAAATAGATTTCAGGCTTATAATAAGAATTGATTACATTAAAATATGTGACAGAAGAAGCTCTATTGTTCCTAGGAGAGTATGGCAAGCATATAATTAAATTGATGAGTCTAATAGGATTAATTCAAATTTTGAATCTAAAGAAAAATACCATGCTTGGAAGCTCTTTGTAAATCAAATGCATGGCCACAGATATTCATTCTGAACTAACAATATATTCAAGGAAAATTTATGCTACTCACGAAAAACACATGAAAACAGGGGAGATTCACTAAATAAAACACATATTATGAATTTGCCACTGTCAAATAATTTATATTACTAAACCCAAAAGTATTTTATTATCTACAATGTGCTTCATCAGATGCAATTTTTTTTTTTTTGTATCTACTTTGCATTTTGTTTGGTGAGTTAAATCAGGTCCATTCACTCCGGAGCTTTGACACAAGAGCACAATGATATAGCGTTGTAGGCTTTGGCACTGCAGGAGAATATCAAATACTAAAGACACAAACTAAATGCATCAACCCACCCAGCTTTCTCCAAAACCCAAACAGATTCTCAATATGTTTTTTATCAACTTCCTTCACGAGAGACAAGAAAGAGTGATTAGAAATTGCCAAGGAGAAATTGTTTTTGTTTATAATATTAAAAATTTAAGCCTTCCCATGCTGAAGCTTTCGTAAAAGCAGATGCCATCCATTTCAGCTGCTAATTCCTGTGCTCTGGAGCCTGATGTAAAGCCAAGATAAGTCGTCTGCTTTGACAAAGTCTGAGTCTAATACAAGGTCAGCTCTCCAGGGAGTTACATGAAGTGCAGCATTACAAGGATGTACATTTCCATCACCTAAACACTACAGTGCCTAAAGACTATAGAACTTACAGAGAAACCAAAGTGAAGAGCACAGCCTTGCCAGCAGGAGCACATTGCCACAACCAGCACTCTGAGTTCAGGCATTGCCATGCACTAAATCTCCTCATCACAGCAGAAACTCTAATAAATCCAACTAACCTCCCTTAGGGAAGCATGTCTCCTTGGGGTGAAAAAGCTACAGCAGACATTCTGATTGCTAGATGAAGGGCCCACTTCACTTTTTAGAGGGGAAAGGGGATCACTCAGCTCCTTTTTTACCTGTTCAGTGTAACAAGAAGGAAGAAGCTACCCCGCCACAGTTAATACTCTCAGATCAGAACTATCTTTCATATGCACAACAGAGGCAAGCAGCATGCTGGACACAAGACAAGGGAGATGCACTTACCATCTAGGAAGCACCATCTAGGAGAGAGCCTCTGAACAGAAAGGACTCTGGGGAAAGAGCTTTCCTGGTCCTGTGTGGGGCAGGGAAATTATGTTTAAAAAAAAGAAGTGGTTTTTCTCCAGAAAGAGTTATTTCCTAGACTTCTCCCTTTTTTTCATTTTGCTCTACTGACATTGCACAATGTGTAAAAGCTATACAACCTAAACTCACTGGATTTTCTTCTCCATGTCATCAAGGTTTGACTGCAATAACAGAAAAGAGTAAACTGACACGGTTTAGTTTCAGCCACGTCTTCAGTTATCCTCTTCTCTTCAGCAGAATCAAAACCTTTGCAACAACAACAGCTTTCTCAACAGGAACAGAGGGAGGTAAAAGAGATCAAAGACACACATCAGTATCAAACAGCAGCCACGAACTCTAATTAATGTTTGTTCCTTATGTGCTGTCACAGAATCACAGAATATGCTGAGTTGGAAGGGGCCACAAAGATCATTAAGTCCAACTGTTGGCCCTGCACAGGACCATCCCCAAGAGTCACATGATGTGCCTGAGAGTCTCTGTCACCTTCCTCCATTCCAGCTCAGTATTTTTCACACACTTTTGCCTCCTCTACTGATCTGCCACTCAAAGCAATTCCCCAACTTGCTCTGTCCCAAATGTACATTGGAGTAAAAAACATGTTATCCCCTGCACCAAGAATACATAGAGTGCAGGTCTGAGGACCACCACTGGCCAAACAAATAGACATCCTACATCGACATGTTTCTATTCTGGCTAAAAAAATCTATCTCTGGAGATCTGACAGATGTTACTTCAGGAATCAAACTAAATGACTGGGGAAACTTTCTTTCTGACCTGTGCTCACCAAGGACTCAAACAGTCCCCCAGGCATTTTTAGCTCTCACTGAGCTGAAGAGGCAAAAGGGATCTCAAGAGCGCAGAGGGTGGTCATCTCTGTGCTCCATGCTGACAGTGGATGGTCAGCCGAATTTTTAAAGCCACTGGTATATAACATTTAAACACAAATATATTTGCACAGGGGAAAACACAACAGCATGGACCTTGGGCACACACACAAAATTTATATAGAGACAGATTCTATCCTTATTTACATCTAAAGTAGTACAATCACCACATCTGCAAACAGTGCAAATTCAGGCTCATATTGGCTCAAGATTAAACTTTACTTGTCTTTCAGACAACAGACTACAGAATAGTATACCAAGTCACATGGCAAGAAAAGAAAATGTAGAAGCAACAGGGAGGATCTTACTTAATTTCATAAACCTTGCTCTCATGTACAGCTTATTGTCTCCAGCCTCCTTAGAGGAGACAATGACAGTGTAAAATTCCATAAAGTGAACTTTATCTGCACATGGGGACCAGGTAACACATCTCAGTGGTTTCATAGAATCAGATTTAAAATACACCTTTTCTTTCTCTAAGAAGGACTAACCGAGCTGTGGGATGCTTAGGTTTGCTTGTGTTGCAGCTGAGTTGTATGTGGGAGCATCAAGGATCACTGAAATCTATTAGGTTTGCTGTCGTCTGTATCTACATGCACAAAGCTTTATGTATCTTAATATTTAGTCCACTCTGTGGAAAGGAGAGGACTGCTATAAAAAGGAAAAAAGGAAGAAAAGATCCAATAATAGTGTGTACTAAAAAGTAGTTTATACATAGAGGAAAAATGAGTAAAGATTCATAGAGTATATAATGCTGGCAAAGGGAATATGGGGATAACGCTGGTAAATGTAAATTTGAATCCCAAATTGCGTATTGTGATATCCTCCTTCCAAGACTTCATTACAGTTCAACTGCAGAAGTAGCTTGCTAAGTCTCAGGCCCATGAGAATGGTATGTTATCAGCATTAAACTCATTAGAGAAACAAAACAGTATGAGAAACAAATCTAGTGTAATTCTTCTCATTTGCACCTGGGCTTGATAATACTTCTGCTCACTTCCCATGTTTTGAGCTGCAGAGGAATTGCACAAGAGAACTGCATTTATGAGACCTAAAAGTACCCATGACACCTTATTAGTGAGGTATGAAGACAGTTCTATCACTTTAAGCACCTTATTTATGACCTTTATCCGCTGCTTTTTCCCATTTCTGCAATATGTATAGGGATACCAACACGGAACAAACCTCAAATTAACCTAACAAGACAGTTTGCAGAAAGTGACCCACTGAGAAAAAAGAAAACCAACAATGTTCGAAGAAACCAGGACAAACAAGTACTGAAGACAAAACACAGAGAGGGGCGCATTCAAAATGTAGCATCATAAAAAATGGATGGTATGTTAGGGATTTCACACTGCTGTGCACTAGAGAAGATGGCTAGGCAACTAATTTATATACTGCTATAACTGCAGAGGTTAGAGCCAAGTATAGAGCTGATTTTTAACATTACATACTCTTTTTTAGACCTCCCCATATAGGCAGATTTAGTTCTTCATTTTACCTCAGGCAGTTTCCTACACATGGAGCAGTCAGCAGCCACTTAGGTTAATTTATAATGAGTGGAACACAATCGTACATGCTGATTTATTAGTCAATTTGCTAGACACTAACAGTGCTCTAAAACTCAGTTCCAGGGCAATGACTGATGGAAATGTCAAAAAATATGAGGCTAACATTGGACAGGGAAATGAAGAAACAAACCATGAACTGATAAGAAGGAGGCAACTCCAGGAAAACATGCCAAATTGCATTTTCTTATAGTGTCTGCAGTCAGTGCATCTACAGGCATTCTTGTGAAACTGGAATTCTGTATCACCCAAGTAATCAGTAACACCCAAGAAATCATCTGCGATTTCACCACAATTGGTTCCTGTCATCTGGATCTCTGTACGCTTTCTCAGTGAACTTGTTCCTGCTGATCCAACAAGACTTGCATTGGTAAATTAGGATAAACATTATCGACACCATGCAAACTTGTGATCCTAAGCACTATGTCAACTGACCAAGGTTTGTGTCAAGTCTATGTGCTAATATCTGACCATTTCAGGAGCCAGTAGAGTTACTCTGGGTTAGTTTACTTCCAATTTAAGCACTGTGCAATGCATCATTTTACTGAGAGAAATATACAACAATACTTCCAACTGAAAAGGCAAGTTCTGTATTGCATAAATTGCAGAATAAAGTTGTATAAAATGCACAGAGACCAATTTGAAGAACTACACCTAAAAATTGTTTGTTTCATGCAGAAAACATATTTGTGCCCAAGATGGATTAAAAAATTACCTTGAAGATTAAGTTAAAGTAGATGACTGACAGGTACAAAATTATTAAGAGGTTAGACCTGCTATAACACCTTTTTTTCTCACTGATAGACTTTATTACTACAGCTATGAAATATAACATGTTATTGTTCTGTTTCTCAGTCAGAGAAACAGTTTTACTTTTGTCATTTGTCCTACAGGACACAGTCTCTCATTCACTTCAATTTGCAAGGTACCGCTATTGCAGTATCGCTCCCATCATCATGCTGTGCTGGTTTTAAAGGTGATTCCATAAGGCTTTCAAGGCAAAGGATTGTACAAAAGAAATCAGAATGAATCTCCAAGATTTAAGGGTAAACATTAACCAGAAATTCAGCTAAAATTTGGGTATTTAACCCAAGAACATATGGGTTTAAACGCAAAGAGTGCACTTCATATTTTTAGAACTCTTTTTGTTCTGATAATAAAAGGAAAGCTTATCTTACCTGGTAATGAACTCTCTGTGTAGTAGAAGGTACTGACTGTAGGTCCTAGAAAGAGAATAAAAGACACAGCAATGATGAAAATGATTAAAGCAACAAGAGCTGTTTGCAGTTCTACTATCTGAAGTAGGTGGGCAAACAAATCATTTCACAATTATTTCTCACTGGTTTTAAGCATATGAAACAAACATGGCAGAATAGTCATGGAAAGCTCACTTAAAGTTTAGATTTGTATGTATTTGGTCAAAAAAACAGTTTCAAAAATATAGAGATTATGTTAATGAGTCTTTACCATGCTACAAATCTATTTGTTCCATGAGAATTATCTAAATTTAAAATATCAGAAAAAAAGTAAATGAAAATATGCTAAAAATCTCAGCATTTTTTTACAAAGAGTTTTGAGTGATTAATGCACTGAAGAAAACCACTGGCAGTTCTCCCTGTTTTAAGACAATCTCACTCTGAGGAGGTCATACCAGAATGATCCTGGTATTTACCAGGGTTCAGGAATCTAATTTATTTTAATAGAGATTTTGTGAAATAGTTATAGCTCATGACTTAATCTACCATAGAGCCTGGCCTACAGACCATTGCCCCCCAGCAGCTAGCAAGATGGCAGAGATCAATAAAAACTTGGCACCTCTATTCCCAGCAAATGTGTCTGAGCCAAATCAAGCACATTAAAAAAAAAAAAAAAAAAAAAAAAGCACAGAAACTGCACAAGGTTGGAGAAACACAGCTCCTCCACAATGGCTATGGGTAATTCAACCAGAACTTCCAGACTGATTGCAATTTTCCATACATCATGCTGTAAATATGCATTTTACACCTTACCTTAAGGTATGAACCTTATGCAGCATACAATGTGATTTTCTGCCTGATAATAAAAGTCAAACCTTGGGTCTGGATGTTCAGAAATGCAAAGAAGTGAAACCCTGAAGTGAGATACTAAGGCTCATATTCTGACTGTAAGTACAGGGTTCTAAAACCTACAGGAAGTCAATGCCTCCCAAGGAGTTCAATGCAAGGGGTGAGATTCATAGTTCCAACGTAAATTAGACCAACTATTTATGCATCTCTGTGATGTCCAGACATTTGGAGTCTCCATTTCCCAGACTGTATTGTAGAACAAACTCTCACGAGTCAAGGTGTTCAAGGCAATAAGAGAAGTACTGGTATTAGATGCATGAACATACATTTCTGAGATTTGGAAATATCTATTTGATAGTTGTAGTGTTTAGCGGTTTCTCAGATTACTCCATGACAGTATTAGAGAATGACAGTTGCATAATTGGACCCACTCAAATACCACAATGCTTATCCTTACAAAACACACTTTCTAATGCATAGTTTAGGTAATTTCAGCAACGTGTGTGGAAATTTTTGGTATTCTATTCTTAATCAAAGAGAAGTAAACACACCCATCCACATCAATTATGTCATCATTTAAAAGGAATCAGTGTGATTTTTAACTTCTTGATTAAGAAATATTTTCAGTACTTTTATTATCATCTCAATTCTAGAATTTTTATTTCAGCGGCAGGCAAATTGCAGCAGTCTTAATATATGCTTGTTGCAACTACTAGTCCTCTGCACTCAGAACCAAAAGAAACATAAAATAGATTATCAAATGATATCTGAATTCACAAAGGCCTCACCTCCTGTAGGCGGTCAATGTACATACGACAAGTCTCCAAGTCGCAGTCTCCTCGTACAACTATAATTCCTAGAGGAATAGCTGAAAATCAAAAACGAAGACAAACCTCTTTAAATAAGTCTCTTAAACTTGAACAAATTTGCCAAGGGCTTCAACTTTGTTTTTTTTAATGTCCTCACAAAAGCTTTCTATTATCTAAGTCTTAACAATTATTTAAAAGATTATTATTCGTTGTTAGGTTCACACACTTATAATTATCAAATATTAGGTTTTCAAACACCTTTCATGGTTTCATGAAGGAAGCAGAAACATATTCAGTTAATTAGGTACTTCATTTTCTCATGTCAACATCAAACATTAACTGCAAAGAAAGGAACATACCTCAGAACAAGAGTTAGGGGGGGTGCCCTTATACCTTGAAATAAGAGTGATGTTTTATTTTCAGAATAAAATCTACAGATTTAAAGTAATGAAAGTCACAGCCTGATTTCAGAGAAAACAGTCCAACACCATGCTATTTTGATGTAGAGCTGCTTTCAAATCAAAACAGACACTTTGCCATCTACACACAAAACTGACACATCTCCATATTTAGTTAGAAAAAAAAAAAAAGAAAGCAAATTATTCCCTTCAGGTGAGGTCAACATTTTTAATAACAGGACATTTAGGTTTCCACAGTCATTCTGTTCTTACAGCCAAAAAGAGTCCAAAACAAATCCACAAAAGGAATAAATAGAAAAAAGTATACACGATTCCACAAGACAGGTACCAAGAGAGCTACCTACTAAGACCTCATTAAATAAGAAGAAAACAAGTGAAACTCTTGACTACCTGATTTTGTAAAACTGAATCACTGATTTAAGTTCTTTTTTCCTCCCTGGAGAGTCTTTAATCAAATAATACCCCAAAAATTTATGGGAGCAGCAGGAAAGATATTTAAATCCTCACATGAATTATTCCAGAAGGAGAGCAGAATATCAACTCATAAACAATTTTGATAACTGGATAATGAGCAGCAACATAATATTGCCAAGGTTTCTGAGATAAATAGAAAACAGAACTGTGCTGCAGCCTTTCCTGCTGTTGAAAAGAAGTTGATTAAGAGGGAGAAATGCTCAAATACCAAGAAGCTCCTCATTCTGATAAGAAAACAAGACTGCTAAAAGATATTGGGGTACATAGCTCCTCTTTTTCTGGTTCACCAAGGCTAGAAGTACAAAGAGCAGCTCAGTGCTTTCAGGGAGAAGACCTGGGAAGCACTTGCAGCAGTCAAGTTCACAGCAGACCTCAAAGACCAGCACAGGGCTTCGCAATGCTGTCAGCATTGTGCTTGGAAAGCAAATTGAACAGCAGAACAGCTATGGACCCAGGGAAAATGGAAGCAAGGAAAAAAAAAAATGCTGAAGGGAGAAACAAGGACATAAAGGAGGGATCAGCAGGAAGAACAAAAGAACTCACACGCTGCCTGAAACACTAACATGCAATAGCAATGACAATTCCCCTGCACGTTTTCAGAAAGGCCAGGTGGGAACAGTGCTCATCGTGACCTCCCAGATTCTTTCATTACAGAACAGAGACTGAGAGACAAGCGAGTGGAAGGAGGGTCAATCATGAGGTTTGCTTCACGCGCTCCAATGCTCTGGGTTACAGACTGATTCTCTTTGCTTAGTGTTTAGTGTTGCTTAACCTGTGCTGACAGGAGACCCTTAAGCTCTTTGCAGAGAGTTCTTAATGGCCATCTAGCTTCAATTCAGCATATCCCTTTGCAGCCCTTGCTGAAAGAAGCGTTTGTTAAATTCATTTATAGCACTAAAAAGTGAATTGCAGCAGACACAGCTACACCTCCAATAGCTACAGAGCACTAGGGAACTACACCACTGGCTCATAAACTGTCACCACAGATTTTGTCTCTCTCATATACACTTAATGGGGACTAAAGCTTTGACCTGCCAAAACAATGCAGAGGAACACAATTGAAATCCTTAACTATCACCATTCCTGACAGCCTGAAAGAGAAGGACCTTAGGAACACATTTGGAATTCTGAAGAAATTCACCAAAATATCTAAAAAGCAAAAACTAATATTCAATAGGTATCTTAGTGGTGATATTTATGGGTCTCATCTAATGATTGAAGAAAAAAGTAGTGATTCACAACTTCAGTTAAATGATGTCAAACCAGTTGCTAGTGGCCATGGAATTCTGGAACTCTGGTCTGTGTGAATTTGTCCTTGAAAAGAAATGTGCTGCCTTAAGTGTTTGGAAATCGTGAATTAGCCCGATCTATGGCTTTTGGGGTCAATGGCTTAAGGGTTAAGGTGCATGAGGTGGGTCTTAAGGGGTTCCATTCCGTATGGTTCATGCCCTTTGAAAAACCTTTAAAGTCATCACTGGGTAACACTATAGTACGTGCTAAAAGGCTGCTTTCCAAAGTTTTTGGGTTTTGTTCTTGGATTTTTGTGGGGTTTTTTGTTGGTTGGTTGGGGTTTTTTTGCAAGACCCCATTTGGCTTTCAGCAAGGAAAATGTTCCCAGCCCTCATTTTTCATGAACCACAGTAAGCAAATAAAATGCACCACACAGCCAAGACTTCCAAAGTTCTAAACAATAGTTGCTGCTTGAAAACAAAGGCAAATACTTAATGACTGATAACGGGATTGAAACTATGGGGTTGTTTCTCATTCTAAAAATAGGGCAATTTTGTGCAAGAGTGGCAAAAGGACTTAATTTATGATAAATCAGTTAAAGACAAAATCAGCATGCACAGCATTCAATAACATTGTGGGCACTTTCATCCAGGAACACAGGAGCTCCTCTGTTTGCTGAATAGCACTGTGTGGATGAGGATGTGGGCAGTGCTGTGGGACACAGCAATTGCTGGATATGCCAGGTGAGAGGTGGGAGGACAAACAATTACATTAAGAGCACAGGCACTACAGAGCAACTTCCCATACACCCACACACTGTCCACTCCTGTGAATATATGGATAACTCCACACATGGGAATAGGCTGAAAATAAGGAGCCAAGCCACAGCATTCAAGTGCTAGAAATTTTTCTCCTGAGGTGCCTGCTCTTCTGGCCACTTGCATCCAGCTCCGAGTTCTTTTGTGGTCCCTGAATGATGAAAAAGGACTTTGTCCAGGAAGGTGTGGATACAGACTGTAACACTGCAGTGATGAATAGCAGTGCAAGAACCCCAGAAAATGAGATGGGCAGACAGTTATGTCATATTCTGAACCAACACTGCAGAAAGCTTTTTGTTCCTAGCAACACTAACCAAAACTAAGTATCAGCAGGAGGAGGGTTGGGTAGATGCAGCAGTAGGGCTAACATGATGCTCTAATTATTTACAAGATTAACAGTGATTTCCTGAGTCCTCATGAAATTAGCTATGGAATTTATAAACAACAAACAAATCTTCCACCTATTAACTGCCCATTATGCTGAATACCTATAGCTAGTGAACTCCTTAATAGTATTGGGGACATAAATGACGGAAGCCTGAATATACCGCATATGGCATCATGAAGAAAAAATAAAATTCAATTAGCTTCCCCATTTATTATTATGAAAGAATTCAATTTGTGTTCTTAACACCATATTAACCCACTCAAATCCCAAACAAAAGAACCTTGAGACAGAGCATTAAGGTAAATGTGAACGCCAGGAAAACTCATTCTGAGTCTGACATACCTCGGGGGACTGGGGAGGTTAGACACTGGATTGTAAATGTTTAATGTAGCAAATAAAGGATCCTCTCTACTGCTGATGTTATAAGAATGCCATTTTCCTGAGGGTTTTTCACTAATATTAGGAATGTGAAGGACCAAATAAGCTCTTGGTAGAGAATTCTAAAATATTCAGACATTCATATTACGAGTTTTGGCTTTCCCAGTATGGTTTTAATAAAACAGAATTTGTACAAACTGCGGTTTGTCCTCCAACACACAAATCTAAACCATGTGTCTCTTCAGATCCCTTTTGCTTATTATACTGAGAAAAAACTAATTTTCCCTATGGTTGTTGGTTGCTAGTTTTTTTTTAAGCGCTAGTGGTCCACCTCTAAAATCCTTAAGTCAGGAGGTAAAAGACGGTGAAGGTTATCAGATAAAACCAGACCAGGTTTGAGAAGGCAGTCATCCCCTCCAGGCTCTCAGTGACTTCTCCAGTACCCTGCTAAACAAAGGAAGAAGCTGTCCAAGAAAAAGAAAGAGAGAACCTGTCCCAAACAACACACGAAAAGGAACAGGCTATAGAGCTGGGAATTGAAACTGGCAGAGGGAATGGATATTGTGACTAAGAGCTGACAGCACAGAACTGGATGAACAATGAATAAAGGATCTAGGATTAAAAAAAATAACAGGAGCCTGAACTGTGAGGTCTACAGAAACAGCCTAAGACAGGCAGGAAGGATGTGCGTGGGATGAGATACCCAAAGGGGACAACCAGAACTGAAAAGGTAAGAGGAAATCAAATCAGAAAAGCAATAAGAAAACAGGAAAGTGAAATACGGATGCAAAAACCTCACAGAAAAGTCTATACCAGAAAGACAAACTACAGTGTGGTTTCCTGGAAAGTCAGAAATAGAAGTTAATATTCTTACTTCTCCCCACTCCTCTAGGCTAAATACAAAATTACATCTATTTGGAATTGCATCTATTTGGAATACTGCCCATCTCTTCTAGTCTAAAGGAAGGCAGAGGACTGTACTGAACATATACCCTGTGAGGTGTCACGACAAGGCAGATTCAGATTAGATATTAGGTAGAAATTCTTCACAATGAGGGTGGCAAGACATTGGAATGGGTTGCCCAGAGAAGTGGTGGATGGAAAGTGATGGCCTAGAGAAATGGAACCCTGGGAAAGCTCAGGGTCAGGGGCTTTGAGAAACCTGGTCTAATGGAAGGTGCCCCTACCCATGATGGGGTTGGAACTACAGGATCTTTAAAGATCCCTTTCTGCCTCATTCATTGGATGATTCTATAACTCAGTGATATGAGATTTCAATGGTTTGGGTTTACTCCTTCCCCCAGTCCCAGGCAATAACAGAGTTTCCAATATTTAAGGGACTACTGACTGCTAATCCTCTTGGTTTCATCTTGCTGGGTGGCTTTACTCAATCCATCCAACCCCTCTCAGTTTTAGATCTTACTAAATCACTGTGACAAAAAACCGCATTATTTATCTGATGTCTATACAACACATTGACAAAACAAAGCTGTTAGAGCAAGGCAGTGACTCCTAAGCAGAGTGAAGGTAAAGCTCCAAAAAGCTTCTACAGATAAGTCCTCATGTGCCCTAAGAAGTCCTGGCAAATAAATGGCCATTGGTGCTTCCTTTACAGGAGGGAAGAGGTTTGCAGTTGCACAGTCCATCTCACCTAAACCCATCCAGCTCTAAGGTGCTTCTCAATACGAGCACATTTCCTTCATGGCTCATCAGGAAGTCTGCTGCTCCCTGCTGCCCTTTATATTATATATTCAGGATACAAATACCACGTCCTAAGTGTTGACCTTTTGTTACTTAGCTAGTTGCTCAAAATCACACAGAATAGTCTCCAAATTACCTTGACCTGTTATATCCCTGAGCTTTAAAGAGTCAGAATAACTTTGATAGCTCAGGAATTCTAAGTGCATTCCTGGTATGAGGAAGCTACAGTATCACTACACATGTACACATCCCAAATGACTCAAAAGTTGTCATTCCATGTATGCCCACTTATCTAGTAAGTACTCCTAGGATGACCCCAAAACCCTTAGATAACCCACAGAAATTAAAGGCAGAGACATATGCATTACAGACATCTAGTTAAGTATAATCAAAGAGACAAAAATTTGAGGTTAACATCACATCATATTACAGCATCTCACATGCACACAAAACAGAGAGACTGCAGAGAAAAGGACTGTTAAGATTATAGATAGTCCAACTGTTATACAAATTAAACTATTTTTTTTTTAATTCCGTTCAAATCTAGTGTGCTATTTTATTCAAGAGGAGATGAGGAACAACTGCCTCTGTGTATAAGGAAGTATGTGGAAACCCAGAGCTGCTACTGACCTGAGAGTTATTTCTGATGCTGAGATCACCCAAACTGGGTATGATTCCTCCTTAATCTTACTAGTACTGAGGAAACTAAGGTTTTCCACAACTAGGGCATGCATAGCAAGTTAAGGGCAGTAGAGACTGACATATTCTATTAAAAAACCCTACAACTCTTCAGTTACAGCTGATGGTGTGTTATTTCACTGCTGCATTTTCACGGTACCAATCTAAAATGGTGTTGGTGGGAAGGACAAAGAAGTGTCGAAGACCTCTCGGCACTAGCTAGTTTATAATTTGTTTGCTGTTAAATAACTTTTGTTTTAAATCATTATTTTCTTTGTATATCTCCACTGTCAGGAATTTCTTAGTACCATTTGAATGGAGAAAATAGGGTTTCAAATAGAAAGTTTTAGGTGTTTTAAAAATAACTCAATTGTTCATAATCACTGCAGCTTTGGATAACACTTTCCTACTAGAACAGGAAACCAGAGAGAACGCACAGAAAATATGCAGGCAAGAGAGACAGAATTAAAATCTGTCCACCTAGAAGCATCAACTCATCTCCCTTTTTGAATATGGTAATGTTGGTTATGGTCATGTAATGTACAGTTCATATTGGGCAGAGGTGGTGAAGTTTGTGACTGGAGTGACAAGTGCTGGGGACATATACAGGAAAGTGTTAGAGAAGACAACTTCATTTGCAATGAGGAACATTACAGCATAACTAAAATGCCAATGTATATCCCTTTCTTAAAATGGTACATGGAAGCATTCATCCCTCCATGCTGAAGGATCAATAAGCATCCTCTGTACCATCATCAATCATCCCACAGACAATAGTAAGATGCTGACAGGAAAAAGAATGGAGGAGAAAAGAAAGAGCAAGGGGAGGGAAGAAAGGGACAGTTCAGAAACAGCATCTTGGTTAAATGCCAGATGCATTGACAAGTAAAGTACAAAACAAGAGAAGGAGAATGAGCTAAGGACAGTCATGTCCTTCAAGGACAAAATGGCATTCTTTAATTGCTTGGGAGGCTTTCAAAATGAGGTGTCTACCTCCAGCAGAGTGAAGATTAATCTTCAAGGAACAGTTTGTATGCCAAACTGTTATATGTCGGGAAGTGTAATTTTAGGTGAAATAGTTGATAGATTCAAATCAGTATTTCAAGAAAACAAGGGGAATAAAATACACTTATTGTGAGTTAAAATGATCCAGATTAGTAAACTGAAGTCAAAGCTTTTAAAACCTTATTATGGAGACATGTAACAGGCAAAAACCATAATAGCTTCTTTGCTATTTTTCCTTCAGGGATAACTTGTTATTAACTGGTTTCCTTTTCCTATTCAGATTGATAAAAGATTCTGATTTGGTTCTCAAATTATTTAGGGAGGCAAAAGTGCTTTTAATCCTTGCGGACAGAGAATGGATACTAAGTATAGTATTCTGGAATTCAGTTGTAGGTATTCTGCCAAAGCCTGAACAAGTATCTAACTGAGTGTCTTGTAAGCATCTAGTGGGACAGACGTACACACGAGAGCTGATGGAAGGAGGCCAGTGCCTCTTCAGTAACAGGCCTTGTAGAAACAATCCCCCAATACAACTTCCAAGTAACAACTTTTCCAATATCAGTGTTCCTGAATTTTGCTAGTACAAACAATTCCTCCACTCACTCATTCTTTGGTAAAGAGAGTCACCTCTCCTCTCTTGGTACTTCTCCCCTTTAACCAAGTTACATTTAGTTAGCAGTTTATTTCATATAAGTATTTAGCATATGATAGAGTGAGGCAGCACTAATCCATAGACCTGTCACCAGAAAACCATTTGAAATTTATCCAGTTTTCTATTTCAGAAATACAATTAAAATGGCTACTTAATCTCATTAAATAGAAGATCTACATGATTTTCCAGCTTCGTCATAAAAACTCATGTAATCCTCTAGTGTAACCGTGCAACTTCCAAAAAAGATGTAAGCAGCCTGCAGTAAGTCACAGGAAAACTCAGATGTTAAGTCTGTAGTCAGTGAACCACCAGGATTTTCCAGTTTTTACTTCATGGAATCCCAGGAACTGGCTAGAATATTTAAAACCGTTTTCTTTCTGACTGTTTAGAGAGCACTTCTCTTCCCATACATGATTTTCTTAAGTCATAATTAGCATCACCCAGAAGTCCTCAAATCAAGTTCAGCCTCCTGAAAACTAAAGGCTAGACAATTCTCACAGGAGAAACTTAAGTTATATGTTCAGAGAAGTAGGCTAATGACCACCAGTGTATGCTGCAAGTCACACATCCTTACACAGGACATCATTAGTAACTGCAAAGGATTTAAGGTAGGCATCTTTACCCATTTCTTTTAGGATAATGGGGATATTATTTGCTTTCTCATATCCTAACATAAAAACAGTAGTGCACAAGCATTAATAAGACAGCTAAAAGAGGACTGGTAGGAAAAACAACTTTATGAAAAATGTCTGGGGAGAATACTCCAGTCCAGCTATGTTATATCATCATGCTGGCCATGCAGTAACTTGAAAGAGAGACAAAAAGGTTTTATGGCAAAAGACCTACCAATGTCCAAAAGCAATCACTTTAACTCTTGACAGAGAGACATCTGCTTTTTTTAATGATAACCTCTTAAGCACACACCCAATAAGTAACTAAATGTGTATAAAATCTAAAAATAAATCTCAGAGGTGCTAGATCAGTCACTGACATTTTTTTATAATATTTTAATGATGAATTTTGTCAGGTGACAAATAACATAAATACATATTTACCACTGCAGCGGAAAAGTGTAGTAAGTTGTATATTTTGTGTCAGAACATGTAATGGCTCTTAAGGACCTAATATACACTAACTACAGACACAGATAACTTACATCCATAGTAAGGATAGATGAGGATAGTTCCCCTAAAATGGAAAACCACAGGAGGAAGGACCACCAAATGAACCAGATTGCTTCCAACGGTGTTGGAGAAATATGTGCTTAATGTGGCCTGAAGACTATCCAAGGTCAAACTCTCAATTTAAGCTTGAAGCAATTTTCCCTCTAGTGAAACACAATCTTCATCCTGTTAAAATTCTTTTCAGTCCAGTGATGAAGCCTTTGATTGCTTTAACTATGACCAAAATCCACCAGCAGAAACTTCAGTAAAGGCTGTCAAGACCTATATTAAAATTTAAGCCATTTCAATTCTTTTGTTGTAAGGAGAGATGGTAAACTGTGAGAATAAAGAGAGGTGGGACTAGAAGAGTGAAATGGAAACAGTTTAACTATCTTCCAGAAATAAGATAAGTAAACCAATTAAAAGGATTGTCATCCTGTAATTACCAGAGTGCTCTGTATTACAGAGGGAACTGAAGCTTTGTTGCACAACAAACACTCATGCTTGTAATTTCATATGAATAATGAGCCAGATGCATGAAAAAGTCTATTAAATGGTTATCAGAAGAAGCCCTGTCCTTCATTGATTAATGACTCTGTCTGTCACCAAGGAAAGGAACTTCATTTTTAAGTGCAGATTGTCATCATCAATGTTGCCAAAGCAACTGCTGTCTGCTTTTGACTTACCTCTGAACATGGCAATTAAACCATTACATGAGGAAACAAAACAGTGATTATTCTCTCATATGGAAAAGCAAAGGCTGCTAAAGAGTAAGGGTCTGGAGAAGCCATTCACTGGGGAAGATTTGTTCCCTGAGATAAATGCATCATGGTCCCTCAACTCAGTTTGAAATGTGATGCTAATCATAATATTTGGAATATTTTCATCCACTAGAAACCCAGCAGAATCAACAGAAAACATAAATAAAAACTAATGTGTGTGGAAAAGACTTATTTTACAGTAAATAAAAACAACTTTTAAAGGCATAGGAAAGTAAACAAGCAGCTGGAATCTCTATACATGACCTTTTTAGAGACTATTTGTATAGAGAGAATACATATGTACCTATACAGAGATAGATGAACATACACTCCACATGACTCATCCAAAAATGTATACTTGACTCTGTGTTTGGGGGTTTTCTGTTGTTACTTTTGGGGTGGGGTTCCTTTTTGGTCAATGTATGATTTACACAGAATGTTCTACCAAAAGCTACAATCTGGCTTTGTCCAACTTACAAGCTTCCCGGAGTTTTTCCTTGTCGTAATGTAGCCCCTCGTATTCTTGTAAATTAATCCTGTTCACTCTGATCCGCAGGCGATCTGGGATGGAATGAGGACTGCAAGAAAAAAAAGAAAGCTTCTTAGACAAAGTGTTCCCTGGAAAAGCAGATGAAAACAGGATATGAAGTGATTTTAATTTTCTCTGAAAGAAGAAAGAGAGCAAGCCTCTTCAAAACTGGGCCAATTCTTCACAGACCCATTCCTGCATTTTAAATTTTGACTTTCCACTGCACAATAACTGAGACATTAAACCTTCAATAACAAGCAAGATCAAGAAGCCTATTTGCTGGTTGTGTGATGTGGAGTTGTAAAGCATTTTCTGAGTTCTCTCATCTCTTTATAACAGCCCCTTCCATCTCCAGCTCGTCTTTGCGTACATCCCCAGGGCCCTACCACAGCCAGTAGATCTGCCCACCTGAAGTTCAAGACATGGAAAAATACTTTGTCCTGAAAAGCTTTCTTTTTGATTCCATGCTGGTTTCTACCATATCATAACCTGTTATTTGATTTTTTAAGTTTTGCTGAATGTTATGCAAATTAACAGCTACATTTGCATTTTCCATTTCTAAAGGAAGAGAGACAATCTGTGTATTACAATGCACATAGCAAATCTCTGTCCTATAGGAACTGACCCCCAGGTCAGTTAAAAGTAGATTATTCATTCTGTCCTTCCACCAAAGACCATCTGTATTCTCTATTCTAATCTAGTTAGTAACAGAATTCTGCCTATGGAAATACTGACTAATACACACTGCTTTTTGAAAGTCAAAATACTGTATGCTGTCATAAATGTAAACATTTGCTTCTTTGTCTCAATTTTAAAATACTTGTTGTACAGCATTTGCACTGCTACTGCATGACAAGCCACATCTCACAAATGTCCCCTTTTCTTCCCTTTTTAAACTAAAGAGTAATTTTCTTCTTGGCTAGGAAACACTGAAGACTTAACAAAACACATGGTTTGTAGCCAACTCTTGGTAGAGCCACTAGGATTACAATTAGCAATTATTTGAGGGTTAACTGTTACATGTTTTCTGTTGGTATAAATGATTCTGTCAGAGTTTGACAGACAAAAACAAAGACTGAAGATCAAGTCCCAGTTAAAAAGTTCTATTGTCACAAGTACTCTGCCTAAAAAGTGATAAAGGATAATGAATTTAGGTTGCCTCCAAAATGGAGTGTAAGACAACATGCTAGGAGTAGCTGCACCGAAGAAATTCCCATTCTGAACAGGAGTTTCTGTATTAGTGAGGAAAATTAACCCAAGATTCAGGAAGAATAGCCTAGAAGAAATGACAAATGCTTAAGAATGGCAGCAAGACTGACAAACTCAGAAATATATAGGTTACCTGATGTTTTCCCTCTGCTGTCTGACAGGGACTATTGTGTCAAAGTGCCCCAAGATATCAATAAACTGCCCATATTCAAAATTTTGCAGTTTAATGACAGACATCTTGGTTGGGAACTTCCAGCACAGCTTTAGGAGGCAGCTTTCTAACTCAGGTGACATCATGTCATGACTCTCCACTTGCAGCCTCTACAGCTGTCTCAGCAACCAAGACATGAGTGTCTGCAAATCGAGGAGGGAGGTGCATCGATGGAAGAAGAATATAATTACACTTTGACTGACACATTTTTTTCCTTTTCTTCTTAAAACAAGTTTATATGTCACATTGCTAGCTGAGAAGTGAACATAGTCTAAGGAACTATAATCCCTTACAAATTTTATAAAATACAAGATTCAAATATGAAAATGATAGGATAGTTAATTTTAGCCAAGAAAATACAATAACATGTTTAATTCAGAAATCATAGAAATTTAACTGCATAATCTTTTTATGCCAGGAGAAAAGAAATAATTCACCACATGTAATAGGGTTCATGAAAATGACAGACTGACAGCTCTGAAAAGTGAAGTCTTTTGTGCACTGGTACAATACAGGAAAAAGCTTTGAACTCAGCTGGGAGGAAAAAGGATGGGCAAACAGGAGAATTCAGCTGCTTATTTACTTAACCATGTTACAAAGAGAGAGACATCCTTGCTCTGCACTGAATTAAGCTCAGTATAAGCCTAACACCAAAAAGCTCAAACTGCTGCTTCTCCTTAAACCAGAACCAAACCTGTAGTGTTTTGGAGCAAGACAAGTTTGAACTCTAGGCTTTCCAATCCCCCAGCTCAGAATAACTGCTTGACCAAGAGCTGATACTCCTGTGCAAGAATTACCCCATAACACGGACCCTTTGGCATCCAAACCTTCCCATGCTGTGTACATTTGCATAGAGGCATTTAAGTTGGTCCTCAATGAATCCAATATACTTGCTGGAGTGGCTGGAGTTCCTTTACACTGTTCATCAGGTGCTCTCCTGCTGACCTGTGAACCCTCTCTGGGCTTCCATTGCTGGCATAGACATCAAACTTGTAGTGCAGGACTGGTACACACTGAGGTTCCCCTCCCCAGCAACTTTATTTAAAGCCCCCTTCACCACATTGCCAAGCCTATGACCAGAAATGCTCTTCCAGTTCAGTAGACCAGGTTTCTTCAAGAAACTTTCATGGTCTAAGCAGCCAAACTTCTCTGAAAGCTGTGGAAAAATATTACGAAAACTGTGTAAAAGCAGTTATGGTAGAGCTTTTTGCTTTTCAGTTTCTAAGCACTGGTTCAAATGTGAACTTTCTTTGCAAATATTATCAATTAATTAGTCATAGACTTATGTCCTATCACAACTGACCAAATTTCAAACTGGCCTCACATCCCAATGGATAATCTGGATAACTTGGGAAAGCAGAAGAGGAAAGAAAGATAGTGAAACAATGACTTCTCCAAGTCTATGTTTGGAGCCACTACAAAAAGGTGAAGGAAGGATCATGTTTACCCCCAGTCAGTGCTTAAGAAGACCTGTAAAACCAGGAGGGATGTTGCCTCATACCAACATCTGCCAAACCTTGGTTAATTGCCATCTGTGTCCCTTCAACCTACCTGTGAGAACAGAACAGTGTTTAGACACCAAGGGGAGATAAAGACAACATTGACTTCTCTCGATATGCTGACTCACTACCTAATGCCATGTAAGGAAGACAAAAAAATGTTATTTCCTATCTTGAAGATGACAGCAACCTATTACACGTGCAGCATCACCCTCTGAGTCAAATTAATCCTTTCACCTGAAGTGAGCAAGTTTTTTTTCTTTGCTTGCAACTGGAAGAAGAAAAATGTCCAAAATGAAGAACTAAAATCTAAAATATTTTTGTTGTTCCAGGAACACACAGAGTTACATTATAACTAGAAAATATTTAAGAGAACACTGTCCACGCTTCTGTAAAAACTATAATTTTGGGTACATCAGTGCATTTAATAACTCAGAATTAGCTTCTGCAGAAACAATAAGCACAACATCTTAAATGTAATGCATTTCCTGAGGAAAAATAGGACCAGGTCCAGTGTAGGACAGCAATCAACTGGCAAGTGTCAGAGTTTGTTATTCTCCCATTTCTCCCTCTTGTTCACCCCATTTTTATAAAGACAGGATAAAACTACTACATAAGCAAGTTGTATGATAAAACATACAACTGGAGAGAAACAGATGTTGGCCTTTCGTCCATTTGAGAAATTTAGTTATCTTAGTCATAATAATGTAATCTTGGAAATAGCAGCTTTCTGTGGAAAATAAACTATTATCAGAAATAACAGTGCCAAGAGGTCTTTCTACAGGGTAGAGATTTTATACTCTTAGTTATGTTCAATCACAAGTAACATATTCATAATACAAATATATGCATACATACACATCCTTAAAAATACATGTATTGACACAGATACACAAAAGAGACATTCATCCAGTAACTGAAGTTTGATGGTTTTGTTCGTGAGTTATTTGCAAATACTATTTGCTCTGTTGGAATACAAGTTTTGGCTGACATTATATTATGTCTCAATAAATTTTATTAGCTATTCATTATAATTTTGTCTCTAAAATTTACTATGTGAATATTCATTTCTTGTGCTATCAGACTGGCAAATGACACCAGGGGATATTGTCCTCATCATCCAAACTACTTAACTAATTCATTTGCAGAATTTATGAGCTCCATACAAAGCTCTATTTAATGCAGCTGAGCAAAGCATTTCCACTATCAACACTTCTGTAGCCTTCACAGATACTGCAAAATAATCCATACTATTATATGAATTGATCCATTTGTCTTGCTCAGACATATCTGGTGTATTCAGAAACCACAAAGATTAAGTACATAAGTATATCCATGCAAAAGCAAATAATAGGGTGATAAATGTCACCAAAAGCAAACATTAGTATAGTATTAATAGAAATGGATGTTTCTGAATAATGTTGTTAAAACAACTTGCTCAACTGCAAGGAGAGGAAGAAAAGCTTTCCAGATAGAGCAGCAATTTATAAATAAATGTGGGGAGATCATTTCACTCCAATTCAACCTAAAATATTTTAAACTATTTACACCTATTATTTTTCAAAATGGTGTATTATATAGTCAAGGATAAGCAATTTGAATTGCAGATGATCTAATTAAGAACCTCCTTCCACAAACACATCAATCCACAGAATTAAATCCTAAATATCATTAGTCCCATGAGGATGGAAATAAAGATTGGGGTCAACTGGAACATTCTGTTCATTCATGTTGACTAGTTATAACAGTTTCATTTAAACACAAAGGTAAATATGAATCTTCTCAAATCAGGAACCAGATAGGCTTGTTTACCATGCTGAATTTTATCTGATGAACCCATGAGTGGTATGAACCAGAAGTGCACATTCATGGCATTATTAAATAACCATCCAAATGAGGCTTGTAGAAAAGCTATACATGTTAATTAGTTGGAACAGTTTCTGAAAGATTATACTGAGTTGTCAGGAGGTCCTCTCAAAATTGTTCCACTTGCATCCTAAACGTTATGTAATTTCAGTAATGGAAAAGCATTTTCTCTTCTTTCTTTTAGGTACAAAATGACAGTATCGTACAAGGAAACTGCATTACTTTCTATCAGAAAAACTGCATTTGACTTTTCAAAAAAAATACAGAAGATTACCTAGATACTGAATCATTCCCATTGTAAGGAAAAGAGCATGCTTTCTGGAAAATCTTAAAACTTATAAACTTAATTACTATAGACATTTAATTTTAGTGAGTTTTAAGTCTACTGTTTTGTGAGAAAACATCCATTCCATGGTACACTGGGCTGCACACTGCAATCAGAGCCATTGGTTTTCTAGAGATACATCTCAGAAATTCAAAATCATGTTAGATAAACTGTTTGTAAGGTGAAGTAACTTTTAACACCACCTACCCACCTGCTGGAGCCTGCTTATCAAAGAACAGGTATGCCTACTTTCTCTTCTATGCCTGAACTATAGCATTTCGGGGTTTCTAGATATGTTACCATCACCAACATCACCACCACCCCCCCCATCACCGGAAAAAACAACAACAACAACAAACACCCTAAAAAACCCCAGAACTTTGCATGAAAAAATTAGAAGGGCTTATTTTTAAAAAATCCCTTTCATTCTAGCATTTGTGGTTCAAACCCACAGAAGCAAAGCCACATGCACCTATTCTGAGATTACCAGCAGAACCTGATCTACTTCTGTTCACCAAGAAAACACAGACGGCTTTTGATGAAGCTGTGACTTCCTTCTCTCACCCCTATTAATCATCCAGCAACAAGTGAGAGGATGCCAGACAACTCATTTGGAGCACAGTTGGTTTTCCTAAGAAACACGTTTCTGTCTCCAGTCACCCAGGGAACAATACAGGCAGAGCAAGCTCGGGTCCTGCCCAAGCCTGGCACTCCAGCACAACAACCTGGCTACACTTCTGCCATGCCACCAGCTTGATTTAACTGGGAAGACAGACTTGTGAATTATGAATGCCCCAATCTCTGTATCAATTATTTATGAACCCGGTGAACCATTTTTTATGCTTTGTGTCTCCATAGAAAAATGAAATAATAAGAATAAACAGTCCAACATCTCTACAGCATTCAGTGACAAATTTTTGATAGATCTTCAAGAACTCAGCCCACACCAGCCTACACACATACAGGTTTTAACACGATTCAATAAGCAGAAATTGATGTTTTCTATTTCCCTTCCCATAAAAGAAATACTTCTGGAAAAAAAAAAAATCACACTTTTTTGTGGCATCCTTGCAGTGACACATAAATGAACTGCCTCCTAGAGAAGAAATAAACTTGTAAAATTTGTTAAATGTTCCCGTGTTTAGAGCAATTGGAAAACAGAAAGCTGTAGCCAAAAGAGAAGAAGAAAATTACCTTACTTTTGAGATTGTATTGGCGGAGCTTGGAAATGATACATTAAAATTGTGTTTCTGACAGCATTTATCTACTTAAAACATAAGAACTGCCACAACAGAGTAGAATCATCCAGTCTCTTCTATGGACATATCTCAGTGCTTCACAAAAGTTCACTACTATTTAGGGTAAAGCTCTTGCTAAGCTCTTTACCTAAAAAAATACTCCTAAAATTATAAGCTCCACCACTTCATTTGGGAACCTGAGCTAAACGAGCTATCAGGTTGTGGGATGCTGGGCTGAAGGGCAGTGCATTTGATACCCACGCCCAACCTGCTTTTAATAATGATTAATAAATATTAAATTAATACAATAAACACTTATAACAACTTTGTTTCAATGTGCTCTGTTCAGATCTGTCGTCTCAAGCCTTTGAGACCCTTGTTAAGTGCCAAAGCCAGACTGTTCTGGTCTAATCCCAGCCAGCAATTACATACTGCGCAGCCACTCACTCCCTCCCTCTACCTGCTCTTCCCTAAGTTAGGAGCATTAGAAAGAAAAGGTAAACCTTGTGGTTGAGATAAGAATTTAATAACTGACATAAAATAGTATAATAATAATAAATATTATAATAATAATAATTTTAATGGTAATGAGGTGGAGAGAGAGAGAGACAGAGAGAAATGAACCCAAGAGAAAAAGGTGATGCACAATACAATTGCTCACCAGCCAGTCCATCCCTGAGCAGCAGTCAGACCCCTTTGGGGTAACTCCCCCCATTAAATCCTAATTGTCATTTTTCCTATGAGGATGTAAATAAAGATTTGGGTCAACTGAAACATTCATGCTGTTCATTCATGCTGATCAGTTATAACACTTTCATTTAAACACAAACCTAAATATGAATATTTATAGACTGGGAATGACCTTCTATGATGTGGAATATCCCTTTGGCCAGTTTGTGTCAGCTGGCCTGGCCATGCTCCCTCCCAGCTTTCTGTGCAGCTTCTCACTAGCAGAACGTGGGATACTGAAAAGTCTTTTACTTGGGGTAAACACTACTAAGCAACAGACAAAACATTATTCTCATCCTAAATCCAAAAAGCTGCTCTGTACCAGTTACTAGGGAGAAAATTAGCTCTACCCAGCCAAAACCAGGACATAAGTGTTATGCAACATAAGCCAGGTTAACCCAACTGTACTAAATTCTTTTGCACTTTTCTACCTCACACTTACTTCACCAAATGCTTGAGCACTTTGCTCTGTAAGGGCTAGACCCATACAGTCACTTAAACACATGCTGAAGTTCCAGGTGGAATCCCAGAACTCGCTTTTCTTCTCCTGCATGCTACATGTTGTTCTCTCACACTTTACCCTTCCAAGCACAATGGATTCTCCAGCAGTAATAATTCCATTAAACAGAATCATAGAATATTTGGGGTTGGAAGTTGATCATAAAGATCATCTATTGATCATAAAGATCAACTATGTCCAGCCCCCTTGCCATGGGCAGGGACACCTTTCACTAGATGAGGTTGCTCAGAGCTCCATCTAACCTGGCCTTGAACACTTTCAGGTATGGGGCATCCACAATTTCTTGGGGCAACCTGTTCTAGTGCCTCAGAACCTTCACAGTAAAGAATTTTTTCCTAATATCCAATCTAAACCTACTCTCTTTCACTTTGAAACCAATCCACCTTGTTCTCTCATTACATGATTTTATAAATACTCCCTCTCCATCTTTCTTGTGGTCTTCTTTCAAGTACTGGAAGGATGCAATTAGATCTCCCCAAAGCCTTCTCTTCTCCAGGTTGAACAATCCTGTTTCTCCCAGCCTTTCCTCAGGGGACAGGTGCACCATCCCTCTACTCATCTTGGTGGCCCTCCTCTGGACTCAGTCCAACAGGTCAAGGTTATTCCTGTGCTGGGGACTCCGGAGTGCAGAATCCACCCCCTCACCCTTCTGGCCACGCTGCTTTTGATGCAGACCAGGATGAAGTCACCTTTCTGGGCTGCCAGAGCACGTTGCCAGCTCATGTCCACAAACCCACATGCTAAACAGGAAAAACTGATGAAGAAAAGATGAGACTCAATTCCCTAAAAAGTATGTAATGAAGAAGGGAGAAGATATATATAAGCATTTTCATCCTCAATTATGCAATTGGAGAATAGCTCACGCTCTAACACTTCCTCCCTTACACATTGTCTCCTACTGTTCTTTATTAGACTCTCATCCTATAGACAGCACCCATATTCAACCTGAGAAAGAAGATTCTTTTTGGCATTTGGCTCTCTAAAAGCAAAAATATTATTTCCTATTACCCTTTGCTGTTCACACAGATATTATATGTATATTCCGCTGCACGCATTACCCTGTAAACTCTATAATGCAGTGATATGTGTATTTTCATTTATACAGATTTTGTAATTAAAAAAATAATCACAGCCTACCCACGATGCTTATTCCCCTTATAAAAGGACTATAGGAGCTATGCAAGTCAATTATGTTTTATTTTTTAATGGTAATTTTTTTTTCAGTGTTCCTTTACATCAGCCACACAACACAAATGTGCATCTTCTCATTTTTGAATATCCAGCTGGAAAATGCAACTCTTTACCTTCCTTTTAAAATACTCTCAATTAAAAATACAACATTTATATTTCCTTATGCATACTGTATAAACATTTGTAATGGATCACATGGCACTTCTACTGTCTCTGCAACAAAGACCATATGTATCAAATAATTTTGGCTGCTCAAATTCCCATGCATCTCCTGCTGCAGAAATCCTGAAATTTATCTGACAGGCTATATCCATCTCCAGGTCTCAGCAGAATCTGCCCTGCTGTTCAGTACTAACTGGAACTCAGACTCATTCTATGTTGTTCAACACAAAAACAAAGGAATATTTGAAGCTCAAAGCCATCATAATTCAAAGCAAATTTCCTTGATACCTCATGGGTTCTTATTGTAATTGGCAGCCACAGTGCAGCAGTATGTTTAATCTACTTTTACAGATCTTAAGATACGGAATGTCTTTGACTTACAAATTAATTTGGGGCTCACAAGTTTCTCTCTCCCCGCCTTATCCTTACAGCTGATATCAAATGAGACATTCAAATGAACAGTATCAAAATTTGGAGGTCATTTTCCAAGAGATATCCCTCAGGCTGGAGAAAATACCTGTTCTCCCAGAACCCCACCTTAATGTTCTGTGTAAGCAATAAGGGTTATCTCAACTTTTTTTCTGGAGGTTTGTTTATATACTTAATTGGTGAGACATAGTTGGTTTTGTTACTTTATGCTCCTCAGCAGACTACAGCAAATATGATCCAGGGATAAGGCACACCAAATAGGAAACCTTTCCTTGTTTACAAAATAACAATGAGGAACTTCCAGCTTCAATCATTCCACGGTCCTGTAAAATTTCAGAAAGCTGCAAGAGACCTCTGGAGGTCATCTAATGCAATCCATGCTCAAGGAGGGCCACCAAGAGCAGGCTGCCCATGACCATGTCCAGGCAGATTAGGAATACCTCTAAGGATGGAGATTCCACAACCTTTCTTGGCAATCTGTGTCAGTGCTCTGTCAACCTTACAGTAAAAACATTTTTCCTCATGTTCAGAGAAAAGCTCCTGTGTTGGATGGAAAAGCTCTCATCTCAGCTGTTTCCAGGGTTGGTGCCTGGCACTTAACTTCAGACATGCCTGTTGCTGTGGATTTCTGGTGAGTTGAACTCATGGGTGAACCTGGTCACCATCACCAGACACATCCTGCTCACCCTACTTGGGTTCTGTGGAACTGTACCCTTGCTGGCAAGATCCTGTGCCTGTCATGCTGTCACCTGAGCTCCCTCTTCCCATTTGTCACTGGATTTTACTGCCTCATCTCCTGGCTGAATGACACAGGGTAATAACAAACTATGGAACTTTAAAATAGAAAAAAGCCGGATACTCACACAGTGAAGGAATCAGGGGGAGCCGAGACTCTCCTCAGGTCAGCAGACTGCACTTTATGGATACTATAAGGCAGCAGGAAATGAGTGGCCAGGAGAAAAACAGCACACAGTGTGGACAGACAAGAAAAAAGGCAGGGAAGAGACAGGGAGAGAGAGAGAGAAGGAGTCGAAGAGAAGAAAGAAAAAGACATACAACATTTAAACAGAAACAAAAGGAATGTGTCACATAAAAGTTGAATGAAGAGACATGCAGAGCTCTGAGTTCACACTAGAAAGCCAAGAGCAACAGAAGACATGCAAATGGAGAAAATCACTGCTATGTGGCACATGGGAACCTTCCCAAGACACAAGTGAGGAGGACCAATGACAAGCTAGGCACATGACTATACAAGAAAGATGAAGGGCCCGAGAATTTCTTCCACAGCCACTGAAAAATTTCAAGTCAACAGACTTTGGCAGCAGGTCCAGAAATGCAAACAGACATCAAAGCCGAGACCTGAATGAATGGCATTGCCTCCAAAAGTTGACCATCTTTAGTTACTGCTTAAGATAAAGAAATACCCTTACTGACACAATGACAAATTGCTGTTTCCATTCTTCTTTCACGTACCTTAGGGAAACGTGCATTTTACATATAGCGACTCCCAGTATTAACTCTCCTTTAATGTTTACACTCAAATGTACCCTTTCTTGCTCTCAAGTGTATAGAATATGTTTTATCTATAAACTCTTCCCTCCCCTTTCTCTTCCATTATGCAGGACATTCTTCCTCAACCCAAACTAAAAGTCAGTGAACACAAAATACCATGTTTTGAGATTCAGAAAGTATTCATTCAGAAAATTATTTCTGGAAAAATTGAACTACAGTTTCTCTTCCTATTCCCTACAATTTTTGGTATGTCACAAGTACCAGCCACAGCCTTGGCTTGATCAAAGAAAACCAAACAACATCTTGTCTCTTTCACAACCTACCATGATTAACAGTGGAGAACAGGAACGAGAAATTAGGCAGCAAGGTTTTTAAGGAAACTCTTTAAGCTTTTAAGAAAAAAAAACCCAAACCTTCAGAACAAAAGAGAATAGGATTAAAAAAAAAAAAAAAAAAAAAGTGTAAGACTTCTTCAAATTAACTCTTTTTCTACTTATGACACTACACTAGCTAAAACTCCAAAGAGCATTCCCAGTGCTCTTCTTAACTGTTAATAATATCAAAGCTGACAATAATAGTAACTCCTCATTACTGTGATCCAAGATAATTTTCTAATTGCTTTCCTGGCAAGGAGCTCAAGAACAGCTGTCTAATAATTAGGGATAGCTCCAGACCCACTTACTTATCTCACGCATCTAACATTCAGATGATAGTCATAAAAGAACAGTCTATCATATTCAATCAAATGTAAGGCTTTCTGGGAGATTTCAATGGAAGAAAGAGATGTATCCCAGATATCAAGTTAAGAAAAGTAGATAAACATATTTAATTGAAAATTTTCTCTCTTGAACAATACTGGAAATCAGGTTCATATTGTATGATCTTCTCACAACACTAATACGCTTCCTAGAATTTCACCTTTACCATTCTATTCACTTTTTATCATGCCAGGAGATTCAACTCCTCTCTCCTTCCCCTTCAATGCTTGAGAGCAAAATACATGCACAAGCACATACAGATATAGATGTAAATATAAACACACACCATTTCTGATATGTCAATCTGAGACTGGAGTTCCTGACAAACCATGTGTATTTTCCCAAGACATAGGCCTGCAGAGAAATACCTCAGCCAAATCAAAGGACTCTGACAGCCATTTCGTGTACAGTAGTACGTTTAAATCAAGCTAAACCACCAAGGATATCCCTTTGACAACTGGCATATACCACAAATCTGTGTTTCCTTACCACAGTTGAAATTCAGGTCTCAAAATTCAAACCTAACTGTGCTAATTATCAGATCAAAAGACCAGGAATTTTCTGTTTACATTTGCATTAGTCTCCCTCAGTGCAGAAAAAGATGCCCCAGGACTGCCCTCTGCTCGATTCTACCTTTCACAAGTGATCAAAGAGGGGTGGTTGGGTGAAATCAGGCACTGCTGCCCACAGGCAAGATTCTGCTGTTCTTCACTGCTCAGGAAAGATGAATATACCTTACGGATTTTCCAGGCAAATAGAAATTGCCCGTTAGAGAAATGGGCTTCCTGAAACTTGGAGCATTAGTCTCAGTAAGGGAGCAGAGTGCTGAGTTGAACAGGAATGTGTTGAAAGTAACCAGGGAGGCTTTGATTACATGAACAGATTGAAAACCAGGGGATGACCAAAAAACTCTATAGGACAGGAGTCAAAGTTTGAAGTAAAGCAGTATCTTCCACTAGATATACAACTGAAAGAGAGAGGCTACTCTCAAGATGCACGGAGAGAAAAGGTGTGCCTATGGCCTTGTCTTTTTCTTCCAGTTGTATGAGTTAGTCTAGTGAAAGGTATTACACCTCTGCATAAAACTTGCCTCACTAATACAACTGCAACAGCAAAACTCCACACCCACCTCCCCAGAAAAACTAGGGCCTCACTGCATAGCTGTCAGAATTAAATGTGGATCCTTGATAACTTTAGGCCTTTAGCTCAGTTTCTTTGTATACAGGTCTGACTGCTTTGCTTCACTTCTAGTATAACTGATCAAAAACAGCAAAGGCACTTACAATGTCACTCATTTTAGCAGCAATAAAGACCTACACATGAAGCACAATAATAACCTCTTCAAAATAATCTAAATTATTTTATTGGATGGCCATTTTTATAGGTCAAAATTTGAATATTTAGGTTTCTTGTATTAAAGATATGTCTGTGGTGCTTATGAATAAATTTTAATCATTAAAAGAATGTTAGTTCTGTGTTTTCCTCTTCACATGTCCCTCATTTCCAGTTTTCTTAGCTTTTCTCCATTTATCTTTACAATGCTCATTTCTCTATAGTGAAGAAGGGTTTCCTACAAAGTACAAGCAGTCCTTTTTGGACCTTCAGGTCTTTCTCCATAAACAGTGCCAGGCAGCATGGTCCCACAATAGAGACTGCAAAATATCCTGAGTAATTCTTGATTGTGGTAATTTCTTACAGGGTCTGCAATGAAGCTTAAAAAGCAGATCAATAAAGTTGAGAAAATAAATCAAAATAACTTCAAGAGCAATGGCATACATATGCAGAACTGTCAGAAGCAAAGAGTCACAATGCTGAGCCTGCACAAATCTCTCTAAATAAATAATAGGAAGGCACAGCACCAGCCTTAAAGCAAGATAGAGGGTAATCCAGAAGATGAAGAGTAAAAGAAAGCCAGATAAGTATTTACAATATAGTGGAAAGGAATTTCAGAAGAGGTGATTTATTTTTTTTATTTTTTAAATGCGCTGCAAGTCCAGTACATGCAAAATCCATCACCAAATTTGCTGCCCCAAAGAGGCTCCTGCCATTAGGACATGCATGTAGCCAACTCACTCGTTCAGCAAAGGCATAGATGTTCTCCTCTTGCTCTTCTGCACCATGTTGGCTTGGTTCCTTAAGGAGATCCGAATGAGTGAGGGAGCCAATCGACATGGTTCTCCATCCACTTGCATGGGGATAGACTTGTATGTTAAAAGTGTGACCTCACGGCACTGGTGCAACCTCTCTCCATGACCACCCACCTGGAGAGCAGCCTGGAAGAAAACAAACAACAGAAGATCTAAGCACTTGCATTGCATGCGTTTTGGTTGGTTTGTTTTTACACTAACAGTAATGCTAATAATTATTTGGTTTTTAAAACAACAACCCTAATTAGAAACATTTGCAATACAGAAAAATTATTTTCCCTTCCTGAACAGAATAGTCCTTAATATGAATTAGATCAATTTAAAATCCTTATTATGCAAGCTTACACAGCAAGTCAACCTCAAAATTAGACAGACTGAAAAGAGCAAGCAGAAGGACCTTGTTAAAAACAATTAAATACCACATTTAAGAATTCATTTCCAAGAAATTAGGCAAGGAGGACAATGAGCAGATATGTTTGGGCAGAAATATATTTTTTAATGGGTATGACTATTCTCATCTATCAGATGCAGAAAAAAAGTCTTATATTAATGCAGTACTAACAGAGAACAGCCCAAACACAAGTCAAGCCCTTAAGCCTGCTCTGTGCACTTAATATTATGGATCAACTGAAATTATGATCACTAATAGTAGTTCTTATAAAGCATTTCTCTCCCTTGTTTTCACAGAGCTTCTTAGATATGAGCAAGCACATCTGAGAGACACACAGAGCAAGTTAGGATTATATCAATAAAGTCTAGGGTTACAGAGGTTCCTCAGCTTCACAACCAAAGTAAAATTGTAGATCCTAGGCTTCCTCTAAAGAGAAGCAGCAGCTCAAAGGGCCCTACTTCTCAAATTAGGCCCCAACTGAAATTATTAGTAGCTTTTGAGATCACTCTAGCCACTTTCACTTCCAACTGAAAACGGTCAGCTGGTACATGCTAAATAGAATTTTGACAGCATTTTCAAAAACATGCTCTAAATTCTTCAGGTTTACTCCACAAGATCCATTAGGTTAACAAACAAATTTTTTCTTACTTGTAGGTTTTTTCCCTAATCCACATGACCCATCAAAAAAACAAAGGCCAAAAAAAAATCCTTAACCCACACAGACTTTTAGGGAAATGATTGTTGATCAAGATTGCCTTTTACTTTTGCTTACTTTGAAGATTACATTTGCCAGGATTTCTCTCTGGGTAAGCAAACACCTCTGTCTTGGGTATTCACTGAAAGTGATAAGCACTGGGGGCAGGCCACACAAAAAGTGTGTGAGTTTAGTGAAAACCTAGTTTTAACCTCATTCACACAAGACATAGCAGCAACAAAGGGCTAAAGTTATGGATTTAAGTGTGATTTATAAAAACCTGTCAGGAAGCCCAGATATGGGCCTTCTGATGCCCACACCAAGTTCAAGCTACAGTGCCCTAGGTAGATTAGTGCTAGCACAGGGTTAACTCTCTGACTGCATTTAATCAGCCTCTGAAGAGATTATGTCACTGTATCACTAGTTTTGACCACTGTGATAAGCAGGACATCAGTGTATTGGACAGTGAGATTGCTTTTGTAGTAACTCAGTTTTAGTTCACTTTAAGGACAGCATTGACAGAAAGTGCATTGACAAATTTAAATTGTTGGCTCAATTTCCTTTTCCTAGTGAATAAAAAGGAGAGATAACATTCATGCCAAAAATATTTATAAGTTTTCCACAGCTATTAGTGAAGTTTCACAGTATGGGCACGTAGTTTTATATAATAGTTCGTATTTATTTTCAATAGCCAGTTATTTAAAAAAAAAAAAAAAAAAAAAAAAAAAAAAAAGATATTTATGCCATAGATTGACATATACAAAAGTTAAAAAGAAAAGCAGTATTTATTTCATCACAGAACATTTCCACAGTAAAATCATGTCTGCACGCTGCTCTTATTGTAGTGTTCTTACTGTAATAATCTTGCCCCTTAAGCTGGGAGCATTGCACATGCAAATTAGCCCTACTTTGCAAAGAATACATTTTTATTATTAAATAACACCCCTTTAATTAGAAAACTGCAGCTTGACGCTGTCATTTAACAGCAGAACAGGGTTTGGCCTTGGCTGACTACGTGGAAACACGCTTGTTCTCAGTAACGAGGACAACTTTGCTCTCTGCCGTGTTGCCCGCAGAGCTCACCGACTCTGGCAGCCCCTGCAGGGTGGGCAGCACCTGCAATGCACTCACCAGCGAGGCCATGGTGAACCCGATGACCTCGATGTAGCCATCGTCATGGCGCTGAGGCTCAAAGTCTCTGTGATCTCCAGGGTTTCCCCAGGGCATTGTGCCAGCACAATACCTACAGAAAGAGGTTGGGAAAGCAAGTTTGAGAAAGCAGTTGGCCCTGGGGGTCCTGACTAGTAGCCTATTAGCCTGTTCTGCTTGTTTCCAAGCTGATACAAGACCCACAGATGTATCCACCATAACCTGTATCAGGTTCCTCTGTGAGAGGAAAATGGAGAAACACCAGGAAATAGGTAACAGAGCAGCAGCACTTTGTTCTCCCTATTTGTTTTGATTCCTGCAGGTGACCTATTGAGCCATAAAGCTGTTTTGCCCCAATGCTAGGCAGGCATGGGGCTGCAGCAGCAACTCCAGCCTTGGAGCTCCATTTCCCCTCTCCCTGCTAGCTCAGCAGTTCTAACAGCACAAGGAATGCCAAACATTGCATAGCTTGAGGTGGCAGGGAGAATAAGAAGCAGGACAGATACAGCTGTGATATTTGTCTTTTCTACCAATAAAGAATGGATGTACAAATGATCTAAGAGTCATAAAAGGGGGAACTTTGGAGAGGTGACACCAAGTAGAAGCTTGCAGTGAAGGCAGTGCAGGACTCAAAAGATCGAGTGCTTGGGACTGCATGTGGAGCAAAGTGGTAGCTTGTCTAAAGCAGTGGTCTCCAAGTGAGGTGCACACAATTCAGGGTGTATGCTAGAAAAATCCACACCTGACAAGACAATTAAGAGTGTGTGAAGAAAAAAACTGCTTTACTTTTAATAAATAAGAAAATCATTCAAGTAAGTTTGTTTCATTTCTATGATATCCTTCTAAATTTATTGTTTGTGTTTGCTTTATGTTGTATGTAATATTAGTATAGTGGTATGTGTATATAATGTAGAAATATATATATTTACATATTGGGGTGGTGATCAAAAGATTTTTACTGATAGGGTTGCACAATCAAAACAAGTTTGGAGACTACTGTTCTAAAAAGCAAGAAATTGACAACTTTAAAGAATACAGCCATATCTTTGTTAGTTGACACCTTGTAACATGTTAAAAACCAGCCCTTCTTTCAACAATTTGGTGTTCTTCTACCGGAAAAATATTGATCCTTCCCTCCACATCTGCCCCCTCCTCCCTCCTTCCTTTCTTTCACTTTGATTCTAATTAAGAAAAAGACTAGACATTTGTGTCTTCCTTTACTATCTTTGCCGGTTAGGTGCACAACTTTTGAAAGTGAGTTTGTTAAGTATTTCTACTGTATCAGGATATTCAATTTTTGAAGGATGGTTTTGCCGCATTCTGATGCCATTTTGTATTGCTAATTAACAGTATTACAAGCACTTAACTCTCAACAAGGCAGCCCAGTGGCAATATGCTTCCAGAACATTCACCCAGTCTAGGACAACTGGCAGGTTTCTTTTAAAAATTATTATTATTTTTCTTTTATAACTCCAAGCATTTGTCTTAAGCTTACCTGGGTATGTTTAAAAACACTATACACTGGAACTTCAGCTCCTGGATCTTTGGAGTCAGGTCTGTACCATCACACTACAAAGCCAAAGTGACAGAGCACAGAGAAATTGCTGAATGGAGCCACAGACAAGAGAAGTGTTGCTGCTTTGTAACAACTTTCCCAAGACTTTCCTTGGAATGTGTTGCAAATGTCATGCTCAAAACTGAAAAGTAACAGAGCCATTAAACTCTCACCTCACTCTCTCTCCAACCTCCCACACCCACCCCCTTCCCACAGTACTATGACACTATGATTTCTTATACTTACCACAACTTTAACATGCTTGGATAAATCTCTTGAGCTTCTTTGCAGAAAGTCTGTAAAGGCTGCCTGCAACAGAAATAAGTGCAGGAATTGTCAGCGACACTTCCTCTCTTTTCTTTCCTCTTTTCTTATTCCCCCACATTACCAAAATGCCATTCTTTTGTCAAACTTATTGTCATAGAAGATGTGATTCTTTGTTTGTTTGTTGTTTGATTTTTTTTATTATGTTACTTCTCCTTTTGAGACATTAACTGAAAAAAGTCCTTGGGCACCCAAGGATTTAAGTGCAAATTCTTGCTTACATACTTCTTTCCATGTTTAAGGCACATGGGTATAGTGGGAGTCATCATCCAGAAAGACATTCTATGTCATACATTATCAAACTAGTGTTCCTCTCTTAATAGCTTTAGAATAAACGGTTGTCCATGTACCTCCTGAATGCACAACTGGGTAATTCTATTTGCATATTCACACATGAAAATTAATCACTCCAGATACCTGATCTCTGCCCTGTACTCCCCATGGCTCTACATCCCAGACTGTTCCTCAAAGCCACAAAGATACATGCCAAAACTTTGGGAATTCCTCCAGGAAAGTCAATATCTATGTTCTTCCCAAACCCTGAAAGGAGAGGGGCAATTTTTTGAGAAGCTTATGAACCAGAAGCAGGGGGAGCAAGACATGACCAGTACTGTGTCCAAAGGAGTGGCATTTCTCTCACCTGCTCACCTCTGTATAATACCTGTACTTCAGGCACTTTTCAACTGACACCTCTGTGTGTGCACTTGAAATTGCAATGGGCAAAATGACCTGGCAATGAGCTCCTGACGTGAGAAAGTGTGAGGGAACATACCTAAACAAACATTCAAGCATCTAAGTTAGCATCGTTCTGTAAGACAAATTATAACTCACCCCTGCATAAAACATTTTATTTCTAAATCGGCTGTTGAATTTCTCTGGATTTGCTTCTGTGAAAGGATGAAAAAGAAAAATATGAACACCCTAATAAAACAAGCAGACTTCATTATACCTTCACATTCCCTGCCAGCACTATGGTGCTTTTAGCACATATCACTCAGTGAAAATATTAACATAAATACATTTTTCCTGTGTGAGTGTCCCCCATCTGTGCCTTTATCTGCTATCAGATTTCAAACATTGATATTAAATTCTTCCCCTTTCCTGCAGAGAGTGAAAATAGATGGAAACAAAAGCAAAGAGGTAACAAGAATTCAATCACTTAATTTAACACCTCTTAGACTACTCATCTTAGGATCCCTCAGTACAATTTGACACTTCTGTTTCTACCAATGCTGAAAAAATCTCCAAGAATCATTAGAAATTTATGAAACACTAACCCATGTTTTTAAGAGGGAGTAAAGCATTAGTAATTACAAGATGAAACAGATAGTAAAACTCTGAGGAACAGACATTTCTACCCAAATATTGTTGCAACAAGGAAAAAAAAAAAGTAGTTACTCTAAAACCTATTCAGAAAACCATTTCATTTTTATTAGATTCCAAGTGATGGAGAATTTTAAGTCTAGTAGTAATGCACATCTCATGGTTAATTATTCTCCCTGTTAAAGTAAAAGTGGGGGATTCCTATCTTGAAATTTTTAGTCTTCAACTGCCAACTGCTAAATCTTATTATACTTCTCTGTCAGATTACAGAGCCTTCAACTATCAGATATCTTCTCCTTGAGTAAATACTTACAGGCAGTGATTAAATCTCCTCTTAACCTTCTTTTGAATAAGCTAAATGGAGTTCCTTTAATCTCCCAATATAAGGCATGTTTCCAGAATACAGGTCATTCTCGGGCCTCCTTGGGAACTGCATTCCTAGTCTGTGGCATCTAGAGATTTCCAAAACAGACCTTCTGGCACTGTAATCCGAGTTAATACCAGCTGTCCACCCTTGCACAGAGATTCTCTAGTGAAAACATCAAATTACCAAGATTGTTCTTCTGGCTAAAGCATCACACTGGTGTGAACACATCCAAATTACTTCTCAAATGACCACTTAAAACAATACTTCTAGTTCTCTTTGAAGTCACTACACCTCACAATATAAGGCTCCATAAGAATAAGCTGCTTGAAGTTTCTGATTTGATTGCCAGCTCAGTTAGTGTATCATCCTTCTTTTGTGTCATAGGTAAGTCAAAGTCAAACAATTAACTGCCTAAGTAAATCTCATTTCACTTATTGAGCTTGCAGCTCTTTGCAGAAAGTCTCAACACCCCATGCCAAGCAGCAGAAGGTTTCTGAAGGCTTAGAGCCTGTTCTACACATTCTCTGATGTGACCATTCCCGATGGCTCCAGACAGCAGCCACCAGAGCTGTGGATCTTATACATGGATCTTACAACAATGCTCACCATAAGCAAAGCCCCAGTTTAGAGCAGAAAAGGAGTTTTTTCTGAGGTCAGGGACTCAGCAGGCCCTAAGCATACTGCTCCTACTTCTGACATCTCAGATAAGCATGGGTAAGGAGGAAGGATTCTTTCTATGTTATGGAATAGAGCCTAAAGTTGGTTAGAGTGCAACTTTGATTGTAGAAGTAAATTACTGGCTGCAGATCCAGGGCTCACTATATCCTCACCATTCTCAAACTATCAAGGGAGTAGAGAATGGAATGTGTTAGAGTGTGTGTGTGCAGTGCAGGGAGGCTTCCTGCAAATGAACAGTCCTTCAGAGCCAAGGGATCAAACAGCATGTCAGAAGGGATAAAGTAAATTGCATCTTCCGTGCTCTACCAAAGCATAAGGCTGGCAATGGGGTTGCTACCCAGAACACTTCCTGAAGAAGCAGAGCTAAGTACATGAGGCTTGGATCCAATCCTCAAGTCTCAATCTGATTAGTCACAAGAAAAGTATAGAGGTTGCCATGGAAAAGACCACATTCACATACAAGTTCCTCTGAGACACTGCAATCACCACTTATTCTAAATAGTACAGCTGACCAACCTGTATTGCATAAAGTGCCCTGCTAGGCTGAGAGTTCACATCAGTTGATCTTACTTTGGTTTGCAGGCATGGTATGTGTTTGTTTTAATAGTATATGTGATTACAATAGCTCCAGATAAGCAACTACACACAGCCATTTAACTCAATAGCCTAAGTGCTACAGCCCTGAAAGTGTTTCACACTTTGCTACTGTTGCTAAGAATTTCTCTGGGTTGTCATCATTTTTAAAAGAGATTGGAATTTGCTTTGCACTGCTCATTTCACAGAGCTATAGAATACTTTGGGTTGGAAGTGAAATTTGAAGGACATCTAGTCTAACCTCCCTGCAATGAGCAGGGACATCTTCAACTGTTATCGGGTTGCTCAGAGCCTTTTCAATCCAACCTGACATTGAATGTTTCCAGGAATGGGGCATCCATCACCTCTCTGGGCAACCTGTGCCAGTGTTTTACCACTATCATTGTTAAAAACTTCTTCCTTATATCTAGTCTGTTTTTGTTTAAAACCATTAGCCCTTGCCCTGTTGCAACAGGCTCTGGTAAAAATCTGGCCCTGTCTTTCTTGTAAGCCCCCTTCAGGTACTCAAAGGCTGCAATGAAGTTTCCTGGGAACCTTCTCTTCTCCAGGCAGAGTAATCCCAATTCCACATGAAAAACAGTACAACTCACACACCAGCAACACCTCCAAGGCTGTAAGCTTCCCTCTCCTAAAATAAATAGGATTCAATTTGTATATTTCAGCATTTGAGAAGATAAGGAAGCCACTGACAGTAAAGACTTGTGCTACAAAAAGCTCTCCTGGCCACACATACACACAGCTTGCTCTGCCAAGTATTTTTTCACCCATGTAAATTTTTAAAGCAGTGGCATGTCTGGAATAACATTCATTCTTTATAGGGCTCCATAACTTCATTATTAAATAATGCCTCCATTAAACGAGAAAGTAGACATGCATTTAATCTATACTGTATATTCACAGTCACATTAGCAATTCATAGTGATATGCACTCATAAAAAAAGATGCATACAGCTGTCATCTTTTCATTCCTGTGCCCTTTTGTGGCCCCTCATTATTATTCCTAAAGCTTGAAGCGGTCTTAAACATTATAAAATATGCATTAGCTCATTCCATCATGTATCTTGCTCTTTATTTAGCCTGGCATTAGAGTGCTATCTTTTCATCTTGAAATGACACACTGATAGTATGACAGTGAAGATAAGGGAGGCTGTGTTTCAGAAAAAATACCTGCATATGAAGCTGGAATGACCAAAAGCTGAACATAGAGAATGGAACCAGGTTTGTTTCTACAAACACTCCTGCCTAAACTATATAAATAGAGCAGTTCACATCAGTTCAAAACCCATCCAGTTAAGTCACATTTCAACCTCTATGGGGTGGCAAAACTGCCATTGGCATGGGAACAGACAAGAGGCTACAACTGCTCAAATACCTGACAGTCTGTGAACATTAAAACCTTAAACTTGCACAGACACACTCTGGGTCTGTACCAAGTCCAGTGTCAATGTGCTGTTCTCATCCATAGATAACAGCTCCTTAGCTTGAGAACACAATTATCCTCCTGCTACTTACAGTCTTGCAGCTCTTCTCCTCCCTCCACCTCCACACTTGCAACTGACTTATTTGTTTTTCTTTCTCTTATTCTGACACTTCTACACCATCATTATCTTCCTTTATGTCTGTATTTATCACCTTTACAAGATCTAAAACCTCAAAAAGCTTCCCTTTAAGCCCTTTTCCAGTAAATGCTAGTCTTCCTCGCACTTTTTTCAGGTTTTGAATTATGAAGTCACTTGGAAACTCATGATACATACAAGAAGAAAGAAAGTGATTGTATCTTGTGTTTTTATGTTCCAGCTTTCCTTCTGAATTATAAGAACAGGATGTTAAATCCAACTCTATTTCCAATTCATGAAGTAACTGCCCATCCACAAGGCTAAGGAAATAAAAGTCCCTATTACCTCTAGATTCATGGAACTCCAGTGTAACATGTGCATCAAATCCAAGGCTGAAGTAATTATTGAAGACATTGAGGGGAAGCTGTAATTAGATAATAAAAGGAGATGTAAAAATAACATAAATGAAACATTCCTCAACACACCAGGGATTATCTACTTTAAAGTTGGCATGTCAGGAAAACCTAAGAGGAAAGTAGGATGTAGCAGGAAAATGTAAGCAGAAGGTTGCTCTGAAGGTTAGTAATGGCTTGCAGAAGAGATCAGATACAAGAACCCAAAGAACACAAACACATCTACAGTACTTTATGACCATATATGTATGCTTGCAAACACATCAAAGGGTTCCTTATGTTGTCATTGAGATTTCCAATAAGGCTGCACTACTTAACGTCATCAATAAAACAATTTTCATAATTGCTGGCTCTTCAAGCTCAGCATGGCAAATGAAACGCAAGCTGTGTTCTTCTCACTTCACATATAACCAGGACCAATGCAAGTCCCAGAGAAGAAGCCCTGACTTATTGAGGGTGCATGAGGCAGGGAAGCACATATTTGGCCTCTTCATTGTTACATACTCCCAGCAGGGCTGTACAGAGGCAACAGTACCATCCTACAGATAAGCTGGAAATTATAACTGAGAAGAGGAAAATGGTTCACAGAATCAGAGGTTTTTTTATTATTGTAGCAGCTTCAACATCTCCAGTCCAAATGGCATATAACTATATGATTCCCTCACAAAAGATTTTCCCACTCCTCAATTATCAAGATTCACTAATGGAGATTATACAGAGACCCACACACAAAGATGTTAAATACAAAAATACACTACACCTTGCTGTAAAGTAGGAAACAGCTGGTATCCATAAGCAAAATCCTAATGAATAAAATTTTACATCCTGCTTTTAGTTTTGTCTAATTTGGAAATGGATGGTAGTCACAGGGTTGCTTCTCCTGCAACTAGAGAAAAACAAAAATGCTAGGGATTTTTTTCCAGGATTTAGTTCTTGACATAAATGTTCAATGCCTGGGAGTTACAAACAACAAATAAATGCATTACATTTCACACAACTCTAGAATCACTGACACATGAAAAGAACCAAAGGAAGAGATGCAAATAGAAAATTAAAAATGTTTGGGACTCCCCACCCTCACAGCTTATGGTTTAACCCAAAGGCATCCATAAGCATCCCATAGTTTCCGTGGGAAGAAGTAGGCTCTAACCTTACGTGCCCCATCCTCCAGCTCATCCTGGGGCAAATCAGGGTTACGCTCAACCTGCAGATTCCAGCGGTCCAGCTGGACAATGGTCCCATCTTCTACATGGCAGAGGATCTTGGACACTGGCTCATCTGTGTAACCCTGACAGCAGAATGTGACCAGAGTATCAGCCACGGATGGCAAAAACAAATCAAGTCACTCACCAATTATCTGGCAGACCTCCCTCCTTTCACACCAAATCAAAGGTTCCTAAGACCCCTGATAAATTTTGATGCATCAATAACAAGCTATTACTGAGGTGCACAAATCTAGGGCACGCAAAGTCAAGCCATAAGGAGAGGCACTCAAAGTGTATTTAAGGTTGCCTGGAATAACTCCAGTGCTGTAGTCAGGGATAAACAAAGAAAAATAACGTTTAAACTATGCTTCAATTAGAAGCCTGCATATCATCCTCATTACTCGGCCTGAAATATCAGATATATCTAAGTACACTTTTATTACAACTACATCATTAGTAGTTCAAAATCCCAGACTGGATATTGAATCAAACCATTATGCCTAAAGTGAAGCAGACCTTGGACACAGCCCTGCCTGCTATTTTAGCCCAAAGGAAGGGCCACTACACACAACTAAATCTAAGCAGCAAGTTGAGAACCCCCACATAAGGGTGTCCCAGTCAGTCCTTACCCCACCCCAGTTGAGGGTGCGGGCAAGGTCATTCCCAGTGCCAAGCGGAAGGACAGCCACAGGAGGCGGGGGGCTGAGCTGCAGCTCATCCAGGATGGAGAGGATCCAGCCCACCTATAAAAAGGGAAATGCAAAGAACCGTTAGTCAGAAAGATTAAAAGGAAAAGGGCGTATTTTGATCATATCGTATTCCTATTCACAGCAAAGACCGTGTTAAAAAAAAATGCAAAATGAACCAAGAATAATAACGGACAATTCAAGATAATGTCTTCAAAATTACCGTTATGCCAAAAGAAACGAAACCTTAGACAACAGTTATGAAAGAAAATGTGAGAGACACATTAAAACCGCATGGTGTCTGAAAACTTGTCACGTCAAGCATTAACTTGCCCCCAAGTCTACCATTTCCCAGACAACAGATCTTAATGCTGAATTATTTTGCTCAGTACAAAGCATTATATCTATATATATAATGTATAGATATACACACATATCAAGTAAAAGACTAAAAGACTAAAATAAAAGACAGAGTTTAATGCTCAGGGTTAAAGGCCTTGGATCTGGAACAATGAATCAGTCTCTTTTGTATTCTAAGCTATTAGTTATTTTAGACAGCTATTTCTCTCTCCTGTCTTTATTCTGGACTACATAAAACTTTCAAATAGAAATCTATCCAGAAGGAACAAATTACTGTAAACTATTCTGTTTTCATTAAATGGTAATTTCCAAGGGGGAGAAAGAATTGTTATTAAAGATGTTACCAAACATTTTACAACTGATATTCTTGATACAAAACCAAAGAACTCTTTATTAAACTACTTCTCACTTTAAACTACCCCCACGTTAAAAAAAAAAAAAATAATACTTTGTGAAGAATCTGAGTTGCATTTTTAAATAAAGCATTAATAAAAAATAAACAGAAGATTTTTTTCCCCCCCTCACAGTTTCCAAAGATGCAGTTTCTACTGCAAATGTGAGTTTTTAAATAAGACAGAAAACAGAAAACCTGACTGCAGCTGGACAAAATTTTTCTTGCCCCAACTAATATTATTGTGGTTTGAAATAGATTCTTAACCCAAACTGGGGTTACACTGGAGCTTCACAAAAGGCACCCAGCATAACATGGGCATTAGGAACAATAGCTGGAATCTGAAGATCAGTAGAGAGGGTGGTCTGCTAAATATAGCAACCACCATGCTAATTAAGTATTCTGGGGTATTTCTTTCTCCAGGTCTCTTAACAGATAAATTTAATTTTGCACAAATGACATTTATCATAACCAACTGTCCAATTATTAAAGCATTCTTCTGGGATGTGATCCCATATTCAAGTTCATTGTTTGACAACAGTCATCTCAGGCCTTTACAGCTCTCATGGCTTTGGATGTCACCAAAAGTATGTAGGTCTTTTAGAGGGATTTTCAGAGGTAAGTAATCCTCTATTTTTGAAAATATCTATCCTTCAGCATTGTTAATAGGAGACAGAATGAACAGTCCAAATAACTTCAGTGGGGCCAGGAAATCTTAAAAGCTCCTTTCTCATTATCACTGACTTAATCCACACATCTGTGCCTCAGTCAGTCTCCCAGTGCTGCAGATAACATTACAACACCTAGCACTTCTGTGAATGATTTTAACTGGTAAACAGAAATTTCAAATTACTAATTGATAAGTACAACATTGCTATTTAACTTGAGGTCACTTCTAAACCTCGTGCATTGGTTGAACAATCGAGGATGGCACAGACTATCGTTTCCCTGTAAACAGAAAGCTCCTGACTGCTTTGAAGGACAGGCTTTCCACTTCTGCCCTGCAAAGTAACAGCAAGCAGTGCCGATGGAAAAGTTACAATGAGTTCTGATTCAACTCAATAATGCAAGGTAACATCTGGTCTCATTGCATATTCATTAAGTCCATTTGAGCCAGATTTTTCATTTCTAAATGTAATGGCTTTGGGAATAACTAGATATTAATTTGCTTCAAACTGAGCGGCAGCAAAAGTAACAGTGGAGTGCTGCTCATACTAATGAGAAGGTGCTGCCACCTCTTGCTTGCACTGTTCAGCAAAGGGAAAACAAAGGATGGTCCGACTCCATGTAGTTGTATTCTTTTCTATTTTAATACCTCCATGACAAATATTTTTTTCCCCTCAATGAAAACCTTGGCTTCCTCAGATGGAAAAGAGAAAGAATTCCAGATTTAATCACTTTTTTGCAGCTTATGTCTCCTGTTAAAGCAATGCCTTGCACATTTCCTAAGAGATGATCATAATTCATTAATGTCTTAATTTCCCATGAACCAGCAAGATAGTAGTCTTATCACTGATTTTTTTTTTCTTCATAATTGCAGGGGAAGCGTTGGTATTAGTAACCCTACTGCTGGGGTTTTAAAGGAACCCACAGAAGCTGAACAAAAAATTCCCCCGTAAAATTCAAGCAGAGATGAGCTAAGAGTGGGGGTACAGCTCACTACAAAATAAACCAACCACCTCTCCAAGCCCTAAACATCTACATATATCTATTCTGCCCAATCATTGCATCTTGCAAGAGGTAACACGTTTTCCTTACCATACTTACTGTTAAAATTACTATCAAATGCATTTTGGGGAACTGAGCCTACTAGATATTAAAGGTAAGCTTTTCAACTGTATTTAAGCACTCAGTGGCACAGACTGGGATTTACAACATTCCTAGTTACTGGAAAGAGAATGCAGTTGTAATAACTCCATTATCACTGATGGCCTCCAGGCCCTGAAATGCAGAGTCTGTCTCCAACTGAAGGTGCCCAAATCCTTTAAAGATTTGAACCTATTCACTTATCCAAGAACACAGAAATTCTGTTGCAAAGAAAAATAGGAATCTTGATCTGCCAGATCCCAGACTAGATGTATGACCAATACAATATCCTTCCTCACAGAGGCTTCATAAAGAAAATGGGGAAACTAACTTTCTTTAGGCACAGAGAAGACACTATTTTTCTGTACTCAGACATCATGGAGACAACAGCAGGAAGGAGCAGAGTGGCCCTCAGTCACTGGCTCAACCTGCTAGACCCTCAGATCTATGTAAATAGCGAGAGGAGACAGCAAAGTTAGTCTTTATCTTTTTTAAGCTGTACCAAATCTTTATGCATAAAGAAAAAAGGACTTCAGAAATTAGGATCTGGCCCCATATCTACCCAGGCAAGGCCATACATAAAATTGGAAAACCAAAATTAGATTTCACAAGCATTAGATATGTTATCTGGTTCAGCAGGTGTTGTCAGGTGGGAAACCCATCACTGCAAGGAATTTAATCACTTGGCCAAAGACCACAGGGCTGCCAGGTGCTGGCCACCTACCGTCCCATCCCCGCCACAGGCCAGGATCCTCAGATTTGGCACTTTTCTGTACAGCTCCAGCCTGGTCAGGGAGGAAAAGGGAAAAAAGGGAAAAAAAAATCAGAAAAATAATGCAGACACTTTTTACGCATTTTGCTGAGTGACAGTGTAACCATCGCTTACTGCAGTTTGAAATATTCATTACTAAGAATGTGAGTGGAGGTGAGGAAAAAAAAAAAAGTCTGTTTCCGAAAGCCTCAGCAGTGACAAGGCTTTAGCCTTGGCAGTCACAGGCAGCATCGGCCCCAACCCAACCTGAGCCCTGTGGCTCACTTCATGTCTTCACATGAACACATGCAAAACCACCAGGATGTGAAATGGGACGTTAGGCAGCATATCCTGACAAGTGTTTGATCAGTTTAGCATGTTCCCATGCTAAATCTGGAAGGCCAGATTCTCACATTCCCACTAGAGAGGTCAATCTTTCATTTTTCTCTTACCCTGAAGCAAATGAATTTAAACACAGAGGTTCTTACACAAAATTTACTGTTCCTCATCATGATTTGATGAGCTACTGTTTCTCAAGCTTTTAAAATATGACACCTTCTTCAACTGGTAACTACAATTTAACACCACAGAAGGCAAGAACTTCCAATAGAGTTCTTTCCTGGGATATCTGATCTAAGATACCAACAGGAGAGACAAAAAAAGCACTCATCGAAGTCCTGCTTCTTCAGTTGCATCAAAGAAAGACATAATGAAATATCTTGTAACGGAGTGGGTACATTCATGTGTACAGAGCTGAGTGACCAGAGGACCTAATCTTCCTTTAGCCCCATTATACTGCTCTGAAAAATATATGTCTACCTTAAAGCCTCTAAACATCATGAGAGAACAGCAGTGGGGATGGTTCTGTAGGAATAACAAAAAGCTTGGGTGCCTTGAATAGGAAACACTTGGACTGTTCTTATACAGGTAAATATTTTATTTTACATTATTACTATCTTTTTGTGCTGCCTAAATTGTGAAAGCAGGGCTGAACAGACTGTTAAGTACAGCAAGTATCTCCATTTCAATCACCATAGAAGTGGGGTTTCTTAACCCTTGGCAGCAAGAATCAGCCCTTTGAAGACAGGTCCTCTCTCCCTTGGAAGAGGATCACAGTTCAATTGTCCAGATAAACTCAGGTAGTTACTCAGCAAGCAGAGACACTTGCACAGTACTGTCACGTATGGCAGTCTGGAGGCAGCCTCACCCCACTGTGGTTCTCATCCATCAGGGAATGTTCAGGCACTGGGGTCAGCAGTGAGTCAGTTTTGGAGCCATTTGGACCTGGCTCTGTCTGACACAGGGGCAGCTTCTGATTTCCTCTCATAAAAGCCACCACTGCAGTCCTCCCTTTTGCTACCAAAACCTGGATACATAAACCTCATACACAGTCTACTAATCTAGCCAAGTAGACCTTTTCCTGCTTTCCTCATCAGAAAAGAAAAGAAATAGGACGTGCAGAGATGAAGGCTTGAAAACTTACGCATCTCTTGGCCCATCCTGAGAGAGATCAAAGACCTGGCGTGGATTCAAATACCACATAAACATTTGGAGAACCTTGGTGCCCTGGGAAAAATGAAAAAAATCAAAGGAAGGGAAATTAGGAGTAGTTTAATGGTTATTAGAAATAATATTGTGCATTATTCATTATATTTGAACTGCCTTTTCTTTTTTCCCTGTGCTTTATAAAGCAAACAAAACAAGAAAAAGACAAATTAGAAAGTGACATAGCAAATGAATGTAGAATAGCAACTAGAATAGCAATAGACTCTGTAGAATAGCAACCCACCAATCTGAACAAGGTGCACATATAAGCATATAGACTAATTTCAAAATGGTTGATAAGAACATGTGTTTGGGGTCAGACCAAAGGTACATCTCCCACAGCAACCTGTTCCCCTGCCTCTCATCACCTGCAACAAAAAAAACCCTGTTATCCCATAGCACCCTCAATCATCCATGACAGCAAGAAGTTGAACAAGATTGTATGCAAAGTCACCATCACATTTAACACTGTCCTGCCCAACATCCAAGCAATGACAATGCTTTGACCTCCACCATCACCACCATGAACATTCATAATTGTAACCCTCTACCATGTAATGAAGCAGGAGCAAAGGACTCTGAGGGCTAGAGCTGCCCCAGCACCCCCTCACTCAGTGCAGTCTGGTCAACTCATCACCCAAAAGCAGGATTTCTGCTTTCTCAGACTCCTGGATTCATTTTCCAGACCCTCAGTTTTCTTCCTCCGTGTTCTGCCCAGGCACAAAACAGCAGGATCTCTTACTAGCAACACAGAGCTAAGAACTCCATGGGGTGAGCTTGAATTCCAAAGTAATTCAAGAATGGCTTTCAGACATGGCCTGGGGATATCCATCAGGAACATTCCATAGCTTCCCTTTCTGAGGGATGGCTCTTCTGCCTGACACCTTCCCTTTATGTGGAGAATCCAGAACAGTTGTCATACTACTTAGAAAAAGGTATAAGAAGAGAGAAAATAAATGTGATGTTTGCCATAGGTATTCTTCCAGTCTCAGCTGTGTGTGGTTCATAGAATGCTTGAGCCAGAGGGAGGTACAGGATTTCAGTAATCCAGGTTTTTCTCTTCCAAATCTCTCCTTCAGCCTGTGTAAACTTTTAGCATCCACAACATCCTATGGCAGCTGAACTACACAATGTGAGAAGGAGAAGCTTTTTTGTTTTGAATCAGTCTCAGCAGTTTTATTTGATATCCTCTCTAATTCTCCTAACAGAGGAAAAGGTGAACAGTGGCTATGCTGTTCTCCATGCTCTACAGGCCTCTGTTGTATCTTACATCAATCTTTTCTAATAGAAGGACCTATTTGTCAAAAGGCACTCAGATTCTCTGATGTTCAAAAAGTAGCAGAACTGACCTGGAAAACATTCACTTGGGTAAGTATTCATTCCAAGAATACTAAGGAAAAAGTCTGCTGCATGTTTATCACTGAGACTTGGTTCTCCATGGTACAGTATGGGACCACTAATGATTTTTTAAACGCCATATGAATGTCATTTCATATTCACTAGCCTTTCCTAGTAAAATCAAACCACTTTTTGGATAAAGGGAAATCTAAAACTGCATTGGCAAGTGAAATTTTCTATGGAAAGAAGTTTTCTGAAAACCTCCAAACTGTCATTTTAGATTCCTTTCAAGAATCTGAAAATAGGAATGCAACCACTCAAATACTCAAGTACCCGTTTCAGCTACCCGGCTCCACCAAAGTGGCAAGGTCATTCAACAGCAAGGACCTCTTCTGAGGACTGCAGTTAAGGCATAGAGCCCTTTCTATCTGATTGACCAAGAACTAGTGTTATTTAGCTGGCAGAAACTCTACTGTTAAACTAAAACTTTGTGACGTGGATCCAGCTGATGGTCTTACCTGATTCCCTCCACTTTTTGGATTGACAAAAACCAGCAGTGGTTTCATGAGTGGAGAGGAGATGGGCTTTATCACAAATGGCCGGCCTTTGTTCTCCTGAGAAACAGAAGCAAGAAATAGCTTTAGTACAAACTGTGTATGTTTTCCTGGCATAACACACACAGGAGATCCAACCTAGCTCTGATAAAACTACCTCAGGTATTGGAAATAGTACAGCCATGTCAATGGAGGAGGAGGTCCAGAGGAGACAACAGAATATAAATAAGAGGGGAAAATATCACTTCAGGGTAATATATAACTATTTAAAAATTTTACTTAATATTATTTCCAGCCATCCAACTCCTAATTATTCACAGAACATTAATAATGTGGCAGATACAGTGTTATTTGTAATACAAACAGTTTTTCCAAAGGAAAATAGAATGAGATAAACTACTTATTCCATTCATTCCATCTAACAGATAAATTATATCAGCACTTATTTGCAGGTAATCTGCTCTTGAATTCTTGGCCTTGTTGCCTTCCCACCTTTGAACAAATGCCACTGATGAAACCCATCACACCAATGAGAAAACTATTTTCCTGCCTACTCCCTACCTTTGCAGGACACCAGAGAGCCCAGTAATGAGGATACTGTCCTGGGCTCTTACAAACATGGATTCCAGTTTCTGATCTGCAGTTCTCCCACCGCCCAAGTGAGGCCTTGAACCAGAGAGCCCTGGCTATGCAGAGGCCAGTCTCCCTCCACCTCTCCCATGAAGCTCTTTGTCTGTATTAACCAATCCACTAAGAAGAGTCGGGAAGCAAGGTCTTCTATAAGATACATGGGTAATCAAACCATCAGAAAAATAATCTGTTTTCTCTCTGCCTCTGTGGTCGAATTTCAACCTTCACACAAACAGAATATTTCCAATATGAGGTCCCCCGAAGGAAACATCCTCAAACTGGACCAGAGCCTTGCATCAGTGCACTCACCATGGACTTCACAACCCCAGTTTCACATCCTTGCTCTGCCTAGTGCAAAACAAGGGTGTGAGCTGAGTCTCTTACATCCAAAGAGAAGACTCTTTCACTAGGGTGGTGGTCCTTCTGGGGTCTGGTACGTTGATTCTTGAAAAAAACCAACTCAGAAAATAAAACTTCACATACAAGTTTTAGCTTTTCTAACAACAAATTCAATATCATTGAATTTTCCGGGGAAAAAATATATTAAACAATGCAGTAAAAAAAAAAAAAAAAAAAAAAAAAGAAAAGGAAATTAACCAAAACCCTAAAAACTTCAGCCATGGTTTAGACATTTAAACAAAAGGAATCTGATTTTCAAAGTACTTGAATACCTACTTCATTGCCTCTTTTGCTGGCTTTTCTTTTAAAAGACGTTCTCTTCTTTCGCCGTGTTGAAGTCTTTAAGGAGTTCTACATCAAAAGAAAAAAGAATACATGAAAAGCAAAACAAAATTTAGAAGACAGGCCCAGACAGAGCCCCTTTACGAAGCTCTTCCATGCATGTCCACTTGGAGAATGATAAGAGTATCTGGCACATGCTCGAGATTTAAATCACATGCGCTGCATGCTTTACACTTCCACACCACCGTTTATGGAGAAAGCCACACACGGAGACCAGACTGGTGCTTTGGAACTGGAAACTTTCCCACGCTGTGAGGGGGAAAAAAAGATCAGATGCTCCCATAGACTCACATAACACCACATGTTGTACCTGCCAACCCTCCCAATAGGGGTAGGAGACGCCCGTTTCCCCTTCGGGGCTCCAGTCTCCTGCCCAATCAGGCTCGTCTCCTGGTATGGAGACCACCTGCATAAAGATGTAATAAAAAACATGATAAATGAGATATTTCTCATGTTTTTTTTCTTTTTTTTTTTTTTTTTAGGAAAGAAAACAACAAGTTTTAGCTCTGGCAACCATTATGACTCAACATAACGTAGGCCACCATGGCGTATGATGCTGGCACTGTAGAGACAGTTCCAGCCTATCAAGAAACTTGTGTAATCATCTGCTAAGGAACAAACTGAATAAATCTTAATTTTTTAAAGATTTGAGTGAAGGAGGTGTTTTTGGGGTGGGTGGTTGTTTTGTTTTAAGATAACAGTATCACTTAACTACTTCGGAAAGAACATATAATTGCTTGTATTTTTACAGAACCTATTAAAATAGAACTTATGTCAAGGCTGTTCTTCAGGCTGGCAATAGTCTACTCAGTGATACTGAGTGAAAAGGTGTTCTGGTTTGATAAGAACAATCCAAAAAGGATAATTTTATTATAGTTTTCAATTATTTTAATTCAGAAATTGAAGTCATACCTACAGGAAGCCCTAACCATTTCCATATGATTAAAATTTTGTATTATGGGAAATACTCCAAATATTTTTGCATTATTTCAATTTCTAGTCTAGCTGTCACCAAGAAATAAAGTAACACAGGGAATTAGAAGAAAGTTCAGTGACTTTTTTTTCCTGGTTTCAAGAGGGAAAGTAAAATTCACTCAGCCATACGAATGTTCATTTCTGTCCTGACCTCGTTCAAAAGTGTACCACTTATGAAAGCCAATAAGCAGAGATCATCAAATCTCCAAACAGTGATGTCTGTTCTTCATTCTGCTTGCTAACCAATATCAATAAGAATAGCTACTAGATTTTGTTTAATACACATCCACCACTTTCAGAATTTTAAGATTTCAGTATGACAGACCAGATATAGAAGTTAATGCTTCCACATCTCTTAGAAATAAAACTAACAACTGTTTAACTCTGAGACCTAAAGGCACTGTCCTTAATTATGGAGATCAAGAGAAGTTTGCTGAAGCGCCCAAGGTCCCAAACTCCTCTCAACAATACTTATGGACCAGGATATAGTCATTACTGCTCATTGAAAATATTGAAGAAAAGACAGGTCTGCAGAGCAATTTCAGAGCATTTACCCTTTTAGACCATATTTTGAGAAACTACCTAAAGAAATGTTCTTACTTTTCCCTACTCTGATACAAAGCGTTTTTGAAAGCATGATAAACCCCAAAGACTGCACTGACTGTGCAAGTGCATCAGCAATCCCATCTACACAGTCTTTCATTGCCCTACCTCAGTAATCAGATGGACGGTACAACAGTCTTGATGTCAACAGAAAGTTAAGGAAACATTACATTCAAAGTTGCCTCCTATGGAGGCCTTAACCTAGTTCTTCATCCATTCTCTGACAAAGGATTATCCCTGGAGTGGGGCAAAATACAGGACACAGCGAGAAGATCTAGTCTATCCACAGTCTACTGAAAGCTCACACACGTACCAAACCTGCATCAGTCTGTGCAGATGCAAAATTCAAAATGCTTATCATGTTGATTAAGTGCAGTGAATTCTGCTGACAAATATGAGTCCATAACTTAAGTAAAATACTAGGTAAGTACTTAACTGTACCTCTAGAAGAAGGACTGTACTTATTATTCTGCCTCCAAAATGGACAGACCTAAGTCCAATGAAGTTCTTCTGGAAAGGGCAAAGACAGCTCAGTAAAACACTGACTAATTTTAAAAGAACAATTTAAAGAATGTTTAAACGTAGCTGTCATTAAATCCCATAAAAATGTATCTTTTTTCTTGCCTATGGGTGAGGTGGGGAAAGGCACACAGCTATATTAAAGGAATAGTTTCAGTCTAAGCCTCTATGCATGATTATAAACATTTTAATTTCCATACTCAAAAAGGCACTAAATATGCTTCATCACAACAATGTTATTTCACTCTTCTTTTTTTTTTTTTTTTTAAACATGCCTATACCTCAGTGTTAGCAGAACCTAAAGCTTTGCTACGGTAATTGCAACTTCACGTCCATAGCAGATGAGAGGCAAAAAAGCTGCTTAAACATATGCAGGTTCTTTGTGCAAGCATGCAGAAGAGTAACAGCCAGGAGTATCAGCAGTCTTTGCACACTGAAGTGTAGACATGGATACATAGTACCTTGTTCACATAACAAGGTGATGAGTATTTTGTAAACACATAACGTTATTCAGCAAGGGACCTGGTAGCAAAGCATACCTTTAAATGGGCACCATAAGTAAATCCTAACTTGCCTCTAGAGAGGAAACCTCTCCTTTGTGGACGTCAGTTTGTCCATCTTCAAAGAGAGATTTTTCATATTATTGAATGGTCAGTATAGCTCTCAGCAAGATTAGCTAGGTATACAGGAGAACTGGAGTCCTTCTTGTATGGTGTTGCATGGTGCAAAGTCCATGGGCTACCTCAGAGAAACCCAATTAAACCTTTCAACATTTTCCTTTACAACATTTCAGCCTTCATTTTCAAAGGCTTTCAGCACACTGGTCTTCAGATTACTTAAATGATGAACAGCGCCTGGGAAGGTCAATCTTGACCATCTTCTGATTGTTCACAAACACCATCAGTCAAGCTAGATGCACTCAGCAATTGAGGAAATAAAGAAATAAACCCAGAAATATAAGCATTCACTAGAACTTTTTCAAGGTCCTCAAAGGAGCAGAAGAAGAAAAAACCATGGTTACTCACCTTGAACAGAAAAACCTTGGAATTTTAGTTACTGCCTTTATCTTCCCAAACGGAAGACAGACTCAATCAGTAAATACATCAGCCAGATCCTCCTTTGTACCTACTTTTCTCCCACATCACAAGCATATAGCAAGTCCACTGCTAGGACTAACCACACTCTGGCTACAAAACCTCATCTATTACAAAATACCACCAGTCAACAAGGGTGACCTCCTTCACAAACTAGGAGATGGAATTGATTTGAACCCCAGGAAAACAGAGCTGGTTTCAAAGCACTGCTAACAGTACAGAAACACTAGAAATCAGTAAAAAAACTTACAAAGTGGTTCACATTATGAATAACATGGAATAGGTACTGGGAGTTTTCCATTCATGTGAGTGGGTCCTTACATACAGAGCTACCACCAATTCCAGAGCTATTTGAAGCATTCTGAATATTCTTCATCTTGCAATCAATTGCTTGCAAGAAGCTCCCCATTTAGAACATAGGTTGTCAACATTAATTTATCCTTAGCCAATTACACCATGATGTTTTACTACAACACTGGTAACGAGATGGGGAGTGTGGTCTTTACGCAAGCTCAATCTTTGAAAGGTGGCGACCCACATTATACAAAATAAGCATGGAAAACCATTTCTTTGAAAATAAAAATAAATAAAAAAATAAAAAACAGGGCAAGGTTTTGCTACAAAAAGCCAACTTATTTGCTTAAAGGAAATAACAAATAGGATGCAGGCACCACTAAAATCAATTTTATATGAGTAGGAATTTTAGTTGAGGGGTTGTCTGTGACAAATGTAAGAAGTTAATTAGAGCTGAGGAAATATTTTATAACAAAAAAGCTTCTAGCCAAATTTATTCTGAGTGTGGAATATGCGAAAAACAGATTGTTGGTTACACATTCATTTATAATGTAAATTTTAAAAAATTTGTGAATATTGTGTTTATATTCTGTGGATTGAATGCAGTGAATATTTCATCGTGTTTACCAAACATTCCTATAGGGTGAAAAGGTTCGTAATACACAGAAGAAGAGCTGGCCAGAAACAGCAGAAGAAAAATATTTCTTAAGAAAATAATAAATAAGAAGGCAAGAGTTGTGCCAAAAATCTGAAAACACATCCAAAAGATGCATCAGTATTTTCTAAAGCAATAAGGATGCATTCCCCATAACTGCTATGGGAGCTGTTATGATGTTTCATGGAAATACCCCCATTGTCTGTGTTAAATATTATTTTCATCTATCTAATGCTTCAGCTACTCAAGGTTTTTGCATGCTACTGAGCATGAATTTCAAGGACTCAGGATGTGATGTAGAAGGGATAATGGATTGCAGTACCTTCTCTCCCCTCACAACTCAGGCACACAAAGCTAACAGATATTTTCTTACAGTTTAACATTTTAAACCTTTATTTAAAAGATATTTTCCCATAAATAAGAATTAGCCAAATCAGATCTTATTTTTAATTGGAACTTGTCTGAAAAAAAAGTGTGAACGAGAAATTATATTCTCTAAAAATATTATAAAGGATGTACCTTGCTTTGGCCAAAAGCTAAATCAAAAGAAAATAAAAAGGGGCCATTTTTGTGGGTTTTTTTTTGGGGGGGAGGGCTACTAAAAATTAAATAAAATAAGAATTAAAAAGATTGAAGAGAAGTTTCTATTAGTAAGGTCAGACATGGATACATCTGTCAAGTATGTTGCTGAAAATTAGCCAAGGATATTAAGTCCCTGCCAAGGACTCAAACATTCCTCAACAAGAGAGGGAAAAATAGATTTCTCTGGATGAGACCTGAGTAAAATAGCGAAAAAAGAGTGTGGGGAAAAGCTATCAATTACAAGAAAAAAAAAAAAAAAAAAAACCAAAAAAACTTTTTTCTCTGAGCGGAGGTGGCTAGGAATTTTGCCTACACTCTCTCTTGACCTAAAAGAGAAATAGCAACTTCTTTGGTCAATTTTTTGATTACTCTATACATACATTTCCCCTTCTCTCTGCCCATTGTCTTCAATAACCAGCTTGTTAGAAATCCTAATAATGCCCAAATCTGCTGTTCATATTCCTAGACTGAAACAAAAGACTGAGCAGTGTCACCACTCAGGCCATAGGCCTTATTCCAGTTTCATAGGACTAGTTTTGTCTTACTGCCTTGACTACAGTCTGAACTTCTAGGCTTCTTGTTGACAATCAGGAGTCAAGAAGCCTGGGTCACTTCCCAAGGATGGACTGAAATAAAAGTTATTATTCTGAAATAAAAATTCAACCAGTATTTCTGACTTCCTGGTATGTTCAGCATTTGTTTCTCTTGGTTCAAATTAGACTGAAAACTGACTTTCAAAGAAAAAATACTTCTTGCATGATGTGAAAACCCTTTTAATTTTTGGCCAGCTCTCTTGTGGATATCTTTTCTTCCTATGTTCACTAGTGAATTAGCCTCTCCAGGACCTATTACATCCATCACAATTGCTTTGAAGTCTAGTGTTTGTTACCTTCAACTAAAGGAGCATGCGTGCTTAGTGCTGACACTGAGCAAGCACTGATGCAAATAAGACGTGATTCTTTACATGTCCACTAATGGCAAATTCAAAAGGGTGTCAGTCCAGCCACAGCCAATTCTTACTGCTGTTCAAGAAAGTGTTTGTGAATGGTTTTTCCCTTTATTTGCTCAGCTCTATTTAATGAAACATGCTTGACTGCCTACCACAAGGGGGATTTCTTGCAGTATGCTTGCTGAACTCAGTTACAGGAACAAATCTGAACTGGATTAGCTCAGAACAAGTCATGTTTGTTGCTCATCATCCCAAAGAGGGAAATCTGCTGAAGGACTGGATGGAGGGGCAGGAGAATACAGGTTCATAATCACCATGGAGGTATGCTGGGTTTCAGGGATAGAGACAGGGTTGAACAAGCATGCTTTCGTGAAGGAGAACCGAGCAGCGAAGCCAGGTTGGCTCTGCACAGCCACACAGCTTCAGAAACAGACATCAGCATGCAGTTACCTGAGGTTTCTTCACCTTAATGATCCAGGTGGGAGGCACAATGACAGCAGCATGAGCCCCCAGGGAACACGGCTCCTCAATGTGATGTAGCATGAAACAGGTGACTTTGTTATGAAACTGGAAGAAAAGGAAAGAGCAGAGTCAACAAGGAGGCCAAGAAATATAAAGGGAAAGCATGGAGAGGGAGAAGAGAGTGATGGTACAAAAACTGGAGCTATATTTCCAACTCTACCATCTTCAAGTCATTCAAACCACAGAGTTTTAGGAACATGTAACTGAAGACTATCTTCCCAAATCATGCCTTCTTACAAACAACCAACCCACAAACAACCCAAACCAAACAAACAAAACCACCAATACCACCACCACCAACAACAAAAATCACCCACAGTCATTCCTATTTAAACACAGATCACAGTCTCCTGGAATATTATTCACTTACCGCCAGCTTGCACCAGGAACAACTGATGGCCACTATCTCTTTACTATGGAAGGAAAACTTCTGCTGAAATCCCTAGAAAAAACAGGGGAAAAAAAAGAATAAATTCCTCCTGACTACAAGAAAATATGCACCTTTAACTCTTGCCACCTGACTGTGCTAAGCTAAATCTGTTCGTTGAAGTCAGATGCGTTGGTTCAGCCTTAAAGCTCTTAGACATCAAACAAATTTTAGGGGGATAAAACAATGAGAGGAGACACGGAGAATATTGTTCAGCAGGAGCATTTTTGCACACACTTTTAAAAGCATTTCTGCAAAATTTTATGCTTTTCCTTAGATTTTTTGTAGTTAAAAACAACAGAAGAAGACAGAGAAAAATGCTTATTTCAACGTATTTCTACAGACCTGGACAGTGTCAGATTTTCTGTTAAATGTTGCAGTCTTGTTTGCTCTAAACAAAAACAAGAATTTGAATTTTCTTTTTTTTTTTTTTTTTACTACAGAGCAGAATCAGCTACAATGTCTGTCTGGGAATGTTCTGGTGAGAAAATTAAGTTATAGTTTTACTGAGCTGACTCAGATTAAAATCTTTCCTGTAAGTTCCAAAAAACAAGATGGTCTGATTCAAATAAAACAGATAAAAGAAAATGCTTCTTTATAGTTTTAAAGAGAAAAAAACTCACCATTACCAGTAAATACAAGATTTTATTTTCCTATGGAAGAGCTTCATTCCATAGATTAAAATGTCACTTTTGCTCTAAATTCTAAGGCTGGGAAAGACTATTGGGTCATATAAATTCTTCTTACATCTAACACAGGCAACAAATGGTCAGATACAGCTTGAAGCTTTTTGCTGAATTAAAGCTTTTTTTAGTAAGAGAAAAAAACTGATTTGAGTTGATAGCTGGAGAAACAAAGTCCAAAACTTCATTGAGTAGTTTGTCATAGTCATCTTTACTGCTTAGATTTCAGATTTGCAGTTGTCTGGATCCTTTATTCATGAGCTTCCATCAAGCCTCTCTCTTACCACATTAAGTAGCCCATCATCACTCTGAATTTTCTAATTCAATCTCTCTACCAAGTGATGAATTTGTGAGCCAGCTTTCTTTTTGGCAAGCTGAGTTAATACTTAAATCTCCTTCTTGCTGGACAATGCCCAAGGCTCAATGTAAGAAAGTTATAATCTGATTTAGTAACATCTAGGAAGACATTGCCTTACTGCTTCTGTAATTAAGGTCCTTCTTATCCTGCAGGAAAAATGAGCCTGCTAGTGTTCAGTCCAATGACAAGGTCAAACACACCAAGAAGGAGAATTAAACAACCAAAAAACATGGAGAGATGCACTGGTCTTGTTAAGTGAGAAACTGAGCTACAATCTATCTATACAAGGTAGTTGAAGACAACCCTACTAATACCCTAAAGAGAAGGAGGCTCTACCTGCCTGCCCACCATGCAGAAGTACACTTTGCAGCTGCTTCTACAGGTGTCCCCATATCGCAGTCAAGCCAGCTTGCCAGGTAGACCACACCACCACGATCGACCCCCAGAAAGGCTTGTGTCACCTTCTGCCTAGATTTTTGGTGGGTTTTTGTTTTGGGGTTTTTTTTGCTTGTTTTTTTTTAATCCTACCGCTAACGTCTTGGAGTTTACATTCAGAGAAGTTCAAAGACTAGATTCTTCATAATTATGGTGATTTGGCATATTCAGGTTTAGTAGCAGTGTAGTCAAAGTGGCCTAAAAAGGACAAGCTTCCAGTTGCTTCTGGCTGGTCACATCCTGTCTACCATTCAGTGTGGGCACAAGAATGAACAGAGTGACAGTAACTGTGACCCAAGTGTTGGTACAGAGGTCTGACACTGGACAAAACACTCTATTCTCACTCACATTGGTGCTTCATAGTGTTTCTCACAAATCTCACCCTCTGTGGTCCCAAAGTGCATTAGAAGAAAAAAGATTTCAGTCCCTCATGGGCATGAAGTGTTTTGTTTTGTTCTGCTTTGTAACAGCCAGGGGAAAAAACTCTTCTCTCCCAAAACCTCCACTAACAAAAACCTAAATTCAGTACATTAATTCCACAGCCCATCAGTTGTGTATTTTAAACATATGGCCTAAGCAGCTTGTCTGGTTCTGGATGGACCGTTTTTCCATTTATTTACTAAGCCATTTGGCTTTTAGGGAGTAATTAGAGAAAATTATACAGCAAGGAAAACATATTAATGATAATTAGCAATAAAACACCACTATCCTTCCTCAAATAGCTTTACAAATGTGTACCAATACTTCCTAAGGATACATGTTTCAGGTAAGATAGCACTTATTTGAAAGCTAGCTTTACAAATACAGGAACTGATAAACAGTGCATTGGCACAGGGAGATTTGATGAGGACTATCAAACCGAAACCATGGAACACCCCATATTTTTCTAGAAATTATATTTTCTGCCTTCTCTCAATGAGAAGCAAAACCAACTTCCAGTTATCTTGTTCCTGGGTCATGCAAGGAGTTTTTCTGCACCAATTTAGAAGTTTTGAGATAGAAAATGAATTTCTCCTTTGGAGAACATCAGCCTAAGAGTACATGATTAGCCCTGATTCTCTAGCAACCCATTCCTCTACAACACATGAAATCCCCTACTGTGAGCTGCTCCTGTAGAAATAAATGGTTGTGCATATTAGAAAAAACATACTTATAAAAAAAGCACCTGAATCCCCACAAAACCAGCTTATGTTGGTGATTGATTATTTAGACAGATTGAAGGTCCAAAATAGCACAGACATCCATGCTTACAAAAGAGCACATAGTTCTGGTATATTTTGGTTATATTCTCAAAAGTATTTATCATTAAAGACTATTTTCACACTAGTGCTAGGGCTAGTAATAACATTTTTTGCAAGTATTTCCCTACAATATTTATTATCTTTTTAAGGCTCTTACAGATATCCTAATGCAACATTGCTGTAGGAGAGCCAGGTGTTATTACAACTTGAATACAGACTACAACAGAAGCACTTGAATGGCAATCTCTGCTAAAATAACAAAGGACTGAAATTGCCTTTCAGGTACTGGAAATTTCAGTTCTACCTTTAGATGCAGGAAAATATGAAGCTCTACATCAAGCCTATAAAGGGACCAGTAACTGGGAGACACTGCAGACACACACTGCACGTATACAGAGGACACACTACTTTGGACACAACAGAAGGTTAAAGAAATACAGCGCTTGTTTAGCATGATGGTCTAAGATGTGTTCTGAGTCTCAGAAAATACCTAAGACACTGTTAACTGGAAGTATACAGAGAAAAGATTCCTTTGCATTCATCCTTAAGCTTCAATTACTGAACTCAGTTATGAAATGGATGCTGGACCACATGGTCTGAACATTCTTATGTCAAATTATATAAAGATTTCTTTGATAATCCCAGGTAATAAACATCTAACAGCTACAAAAAACTATCTTTTTTCATGTCTTTGAGAGAAAAAATGAATTCTTAAGTGTCATGAATGGTGTGGAGGACACAGTTTGGGAGGATTTATTTATTGTCTCTTCCAACACAACAGCTATGGAGCATGAGGAAAAAAAACTAATACGTGACAGGTTTGAAACAACCAAAATGTAGTTATTCTCATAGCATGTAGTTAAGTTCAGGAAATTATTGTTAAAGGATGTTGTAAATGCTACAACTTCACCAGAACTCAAGGTTCAACTAGGCAAGATTATCATAGGCTACAACATAACCATAAAGGCATGATTTCTGGAAATTTATGAGACAGAAATCTTTAGGCCTCAAGAGACTGTTTTGAGGTTTCATAATTAAACACCTGCTCCATTTTATTCTTTTTCATATTAAGCCATCGTTGGAATACTGGACTCAGTGGTACTTCGTTTTAAGAGATCTGTCCATCCTTTTATTGCAGTCTCCAGTTTCAAAACAAACAAACAAACAAACAAACAAACAAAAAAAACCAAAACAAAACGGAGGGAATCTTCACAGCAAGTAGACAGAAAGAATAAATAGATTGTTTGGTCATGCTGCATTTTCAGGCCCCCTTCCCTGGTGCCTATTTCTCCATATAGTACGTTAGCAGTAAATCAGTGCAATCATGCCTGGGAAGAAGAATAGAGGAAAACCAAAGCCTAGACAAGTCCATATAAGCTGTATTTACACTAGCAAGTAATGGGTAACAGCGATTACACAGGCTCTGTTGGTACTGAGAACATGATACACAAGGATTTTCAAATATTTTTACTCTGGACTTGCTGTAGTCTGGTTCTGTGGACTGAATATCCATTACTAACAGCAGAATAAACTTTCAATTTAGTTTAATCTAAAAGGAGTTCAGTTCATTTGTTGCAAGACTGTCCCATATGTGAACCATAATAAGTGAGGATAATCAGGAAAATTTCTTCCAAACTGCACTTCTGATCTAAGGTGGAACACAGACACCAGGAAGTGTCAGGCACAGCACACAAAATATAAAGCCACAAAGCTAAGAACACTGAGGTGCATTAATTCCTATCCACTTGCTCATGATTTGAACCATGAGATGGGTATGTCCTAAAAACTTCATTTCAACAGTCATTAATGATCATTAAAATAATTAATCATCCCATTCCAGGCATGACATAGGACTATTAAGCAACACTGAGATCAACCAGAATCCTTAGGTATTCCACAAAAAATACTTTCTTTTATTGCTTTAAATCTACTGCCATTCTGTTTCAATGATAGTTTCCCTTTTCTCACGTGAAAAGAGAACAATAAAGGTGATTCTTACTCAGGTGTTTAAGAAATGTCATAGCAGTGCACAAAGACAGACTACTTAGCCAATAAGTATAATGGATTTTTTTTGTTATATTTTTTTCTAATTCCTTCTGTTTCTTGACAAAGAGCAACTCTACTACAATATACCCATGTTAGTTTTAACTGAATATGCCTCATTTAGGGGAAAACAGATTTCTTCTGAACTTCTCCATATTCTCCATTTGATGGTTGGACTTGAAAGGTCTCTTCCAGCCTTAATGATTTTACTATTCTATATCAGTGAAGGTTACCCACGTGAACATACCCAGCACAGGATTTGGTGTGATAGCCTGTAAGTACTCCCATTGCAAAATCAACTCCTAATGCCTGTAGGAGAGATTTAGGCCAAAAAAGCACAGAAAGAAGGCAAAGTCATACCATAAGAATTGTGTATGCAAACTGCCTTGCTGCACTGTTCCCATGCGACAGACATTTTTATTGCATGTCTTATTGCAGCTGGTAGCTGACAGTCTGTGCAAATATCTAGATACAAATTTTCCTCTAACTTAAATGCTGTGCCATGGAGACGAGACACAGACTTCCTTACTAGTTGGTAAGAGGGAGGCAAAAGTATAATATAGTGCTAGAGAAAGGAAATTAAATCCCTGTGTTAATTTAATTTTTAAATATCTCTCAATATATTTCAGGGGCTCATAATATTTCAGAATAATGGTCTTCAGTAGCTAAGATGTTTCTTCCTGCTTTTATAGCCTTTTAGAAATAAACTTTTACGATCTATGCAGCAGAGCAAACATGAAACAGTCTCACAAATCTCAGAATCTGCTGGGGCAGAAATAAAGCAACAGGCTTTCTTTTCCCAGAAGCCTAAAAAACAGGCCATCACAATTTTGGCACAGAGGACAGCACTGGAAGAACACCATATTAGTACCAGGTTAGCTTAACAAAGAAAGAAGCTCAAGGAGCCACAGCCTTCTTCCTCCTCATTTTCAGCAGCCAGTGCAGCACAACCTCCCAGGACACATGATGTGCTCATTCCTGCAGATGCAGCTGCCTTTCTCTTCCCTCACGGGAATCAGGGCTCTTACTGCTCAACATCTCAAGCTTGTCATTAGCCATTAAAATAGGCCAAGTGTTTGTGATAGGAAAAAAAATTCAGTGACTAGAAGGACCTACTGGCTGCCCTGATTTCCACAGTGCTCTGTGTCTCACCTGGGCTGTGCTGCAAGTCTTACCTTTCCACACTGCTTGCATTTCCCCTCCTGCCTCCGCCTGTGCACCCAGTGATGTCGGACAAAGTTCTGCAAAAGAAAGACAAAAAGAAATGGTACAGGAAAGCCTTGGCACCTTGCAATCAACAGTACTATCTGTGTGACATTGGTTTACAGACACCAAAGGAGAAGTCCTTTCAGCCAGTGCAGTAATTCCTGGAGCAAAATGCAGCACTCAGTGCAGGAAACCTCAAAAACCACCAAAACTGTGGGAGGAATAAGGACAAGATGGTGTTTTCTTTATCTGTGTTGAAATGAGGCCAGAACTACTTTCTCAGTATTCTTCCACAACGAGAAGGAAGTTCATTACATGACACAGAGATTATTATCATCTAAACACAGAGTATACAGAAGTGCCCAAACACTGCTGTGTTCAGCCACAAAGCAGGGCCCCACGCTATTCTGCTTGGAAATACAGTCCTATAATGCATAAAATATCATAAGGCAATGACAAAGAAGGAAAAGAGGTGAGGAAATCCTTGAAGCAGTCTTTCCTCTCTGTTTGGGCTATTTACATCCTGGATGGCAACAAGAGGTGAGCAGGAGATGGGTGGGTGGGCAGGACTGTGGCACTGCTTCTGCACAGGCAAGGGCTAGAAGAGGTCTGCCTGCACCACACTGTTCTCCCAGCCAACACTGAACTGCCAATGCAACTGGGAATTGAGCTATCTCTGCTAGAGCAAGCTGGCCACCAAATCAGGTGCAACAATTAAGAAGTGTTTTTGAAACACTGGTATTTAACTATGTAGGGCAGATCTAAAATTATATCAGTAATAATTATAAACACCTTCAACACCTTCAAACGAGATGAATTCATCCAGTAGTGGAATGTAAACCATAAAGTTTTTGAATGTCTGATTTTATGTTTGAGGTACTTCTAGAAGAAGAAGAAAAAAAAGACAATGGGAGAGCAAGAGAAAGGAGAGGGAAATAAAGAAAAAAAACTTAAAATGCCAGGAAGAAGAAAAAATGCTAGCAAAAAAAAAAAAAAAAAAAAAAAAAGCAGACTAGCTGAATGAATGGAAAAATGAGAACAAAAAGATGAAATGGTTTCTGTCAGTGTTAGTAATGCAGTTCTTCAGCTAGAATTCATTTCACATTTATTCTGGAGAGGAGAACATTTTCCACTGGGAACCAACGTGTAAAACTCCTCTGAATCTAAAAGCATTTCAGCAGCTCCACACCAGGTGGATCAGCACACATGAAAAATGAAAAGTGATCATCATTTTTCCATTGCTTACCTCTCTTGGAGATCTGGATCCTCCTTCTCGGAAAGTCGGTTTGCAGCGAAAATTAATCTGGAATTGAAATTAAACTGTTAGAACTTCAAGTGAGCTGAGACATAATTTACTCCAGCATTTTTATCTAGGCCAGGCTTCCAAAATATTTATTATCTATTAAAATATTAGCTTCACTAGGTGAAAAAAAGTAACTAACCTCGATCTCTTCTTATGCCATATTAATTCTCCTTCCTATACCTCTACACAGCCCTCATCTTCACTAATGCTGTTGCTGCCTGTTTAGTTCAACTATTGAAACCACCTCCTCCCTCTAGAAGGAAGCTGCTTCATCTGTTTTGTTTTTCTGGAGACCATTTGCAAACAAATGCAAACTTCAGCTGAGATCTCAAAAGTTAGTAGGTGCTATAAATCCAGTTCTGTGAGACCTTTTTGCACATCCCATCTTTATGTCTTCATAAACAAAATCTGTAGAGAAATCATCATTCAGACAAAGAACCATGCAAATTACCATAGATTTCTACCTTTTCATTAGATCAGGATGTTTTCATCCACCTCCCCAACCACAAACCATTTGGGGAGCATTGTACTGCCTCGTGCAGTGGTATTGCCAGCTTCAGATGGGAAAAACAAAGAGGACAACGGGAGCTTCCATGAATGGAAAACATTTTTAGAAAGGTGGAGACAAAAAAAAGCATTTATTAAACAAGAAAGAAGTCCTATGAAAAAGAAGGAAAAGTTTTGAGAAAAGAATACCAATAGAAGTAAGAATAGAATGGAGGGGACGTAGGAGATGAAAAAATATACTTAAGAAGAGAGAGGCCTTGGAAAAGACCGAAGGATACATGAAGTAAGGATGTACTAGACGAAATAGATTCAAGCTTAAGTTGACTATCCTTCAAAGAATAAAACATTTAGGAATAATGCACAGCTATGCTCCTGTTACGAAGGTAGAAGGATCAAGTTTCTCCAAATTTAAATACAACTCTGCCCAGATAAATAAGTTCTTCCCTCATTTAATAATGGCCCTCAAAATAATAGCTCTCAGGAGAAAAAAAAAAGAAAAACAAACAAAAACAAACCAACAACCAAAACCAAAAGCCTCCAAAAAAAGAAGCAAACAAAATACCTGTTACTTAAAAAGAAATGAAAGACATTGTTATATTATTCTTCGTTCACTGTACTTCATCTGGAATTGTAATTTGGTTTTTCATTGCTCAGTCATGGCAGGCTGGAAAGACACCCAGCTTATATTTATATTTATATTTATTTTGATTAAAACTTGCACCTTTGTAGAAAGCACCAAGAAGAAGATTCATGTACCAGTTTTAAACTCCACAGAGTTTAAGAGGGATGCAGACTTTATAACAACCCTCTGCCAAGAAGTGGATTTCATGGTCTCCAAAATGTCATAAACAAGCTCAACTTCTGTTTGGGTTTTATCTAAGTGCTCATTTGCTCTGGCTGGCAATGCCACCAGCTCACTGGGCTATAGAGACTCAGCACTGCTGCTGATGGAGGAAGTCATGAAAAATTCACTGGTAACATTTTGTGCTGAAAGCATGTGCTAATGCTAATTTGACTGGGGATAAAAGCATTGGGGTGGAAGTGGTACCTCTCCAACTTGGTATTATGGCAATCACTGTGGCATTTGTCAGTGTGAGTCCAAGCACTTGGAAAGGAAAAAACCCTTTCCAAAGAGTTGCTGCTATAAATTTGTTATGCCTCAGTTTCTTTTATGAAGAACAACATAGCTAAACATATAGGAGTGAAAATGAATCTCTAATGAAAGTGATGGAGAAATTCCCACACATATCACACCAGGAATGAAAATGGTGGGGGGAGATTTCTTTAGACCATTTCCAGTTAGTCATGATGAAGACAAATTGCTGATGGGAAGACCAAAGTCAGTGATAGATATTCTATAGATGATTGGGTGTGATGAGGGATCCTTGAAGGAAATGAGAAGCAAGAGAGATGGTAATAGAAATAATGACACTATAAAGGAAAGGGTTGATGTTTTCCATTTAACAGACAAGAACTTAATTTCAGAAGTTTTGAAGAGTGAACACTATAATCTAGTAAATACAGGGGAAAATGTTTACAGTGGCATCTTATGCAGCATTGCTCATAATAAATATAGCTGTCATACAATAAATTATGCTGCCTTTAGTTGGGAAATTCTGAAAGGCCAATTTTGTACATGACAGGATGCTCAATTTTCTAGCTTCAATTTTTAATCTAGAAGTAGGGGGAATTTATTTTTTAAACACTAAAACTGTGAAAACATTCAGCAATTTTTGTTCTTGGTTTGTTTTTGAATTTTGTTGTTTTGGGAGGTTTTATGATTCAGGGGGGTTCAAAACAAAAAAAAAAAAAAAAGAGAAAAGCTGGAATTTTAAGTCAACTTTTTTTAAAAAAAGTGCGTTGTTAAAACAGCTTTGAAAACTTAATTTGGCATATAGTGTTTTCCAGGCTGAAACCTCAGAAAAAGAATTAAGAGTGTTGGCTACGGCAGGCTCCAGAAGATGGCAATGTCTTACCTTCTCTAACTGCTCCATGCAGGCGTTGTGGACCACAATCTTGCAGGCAGCACACTTCCTCCGCAGAGCAGATTTCTGCAAGAGGAAAAGGAAACGTGAGCACGGAGGTGCAGTATTCCCAGGAGGGGAAAAGAAAGTTAGCTGTGTAACAAGAGGTGTCTCTCTCCTTATGCAACATTTTTTTTTTTTTTTTCGCTCTCCCGGTGCTCTCAACTGTGCTGTGTACCGAAAAGGGAGGAAATGAATAAATAAATAGGTCTGAAGCTCTTCCAGTTAAAAACTGAACTTTGTGAAAAAGACAGCCACAGTACTCCAGCTTGTGAACTAGAAGTAAAAGTTTCCCTTTGGGTAGCAGATCAGGTTGTTAAGACTGCAGAGCATCACTATGAAGATGATGAGCAGAGCCAGTGAAAAGAAGTGAAAAATTATACATGCAAATCAGAGAACTCCAATCAGTTCACAAGAGTAGGTCACTTCATGCTTATCATATTATATTTAATTTGATAGCCCTGGCCACTGACTTGAAGAAAAATATGTGGGTACTTGGGTCATTTAGCAGCAAATGATAAAATTCTCAGCGAATGCTGTTAAATGCTTATGATATGTTACAGCAGGGACAAAATTCTCAATTATGCTGGTTAGTTTTATTAATTTCAGTAGGGCTTTTAAAATAATTTCCATTAATTCCCCTGGGCCAAGGCATATCAAAGGCAAAAGAATGCATCCAGAAGAGAGAATATATTGACTTATTTTACTTCCACAAACTCAACTTAATTAACCAGATGGAATTAATTTTCATAGAAATTTAACTTACAGACTTGTGCTTTGGGGACAGAAGATTTATAAATACACAGTAAGTTGCGATTTATTCAGATTTTTGCATTCAATTTATTCATGTCCATTTAGATCTCTAATAAATTATTTCTTTAGAATTTTCAAATTATTTTAAATAAGGTCAAGAAGGAACAAGGAACACAGCTTCAGCTCACATTATGGAATAATTATAACATTTTCACTGATTCTCAAAATTATCCAGATACACCCTAACTGTACATGTTCACATGTATGTGGAGGGGTGTTATAACGTTTCACCTGAAGAACCATTACATTGTATAGCAGGCTAAGCTTTCACATGTTTTGGGAATTAATAACTTCAAGTATGTTTTTTATCTCTGTGTTTACCAAGAAGACACAGCCTTGCAAGTCATATGCAACATATTACTAAATTTCCACTCTACTTTCAATGAACTAAATCATGAGGAACCAGTTACTCGGTTTTAGAAGGGCAAACTTCTATTAAGAACAGCAGAACCATCATGCCAAGGGTCCACTCAACCAAACAAATCCTGTCTCCAGCTTTCACCAAATCCTAGTGCCTCAGCACCAATGAAGGCACAGGGCAAACACACAATAACATTTGCCTTGATTACCAACAATCAGCAGTTTGTTGGGAATTTGCCTCAGTATTCTGAAGGAGGCATAAACTTCTCAGGCTTGGCCTTAATGCTATATGCCATAAAGTAACCATTTCACTTGAGAAGTTTTAGGAGATGGATATTAAATTTGTGCTATGGAAAGCACTGATATTTTGGATCAAAGTGCCCCAAAAAGTAGGGGTGGTTAGTGAATCAAAATGCTTGGATTTGAATTAAATGCTCTGAAGTGTGGATTTTTTAAGGCAAAAGCAAAAAGATGGTGGCTTCCTAAATACCAAAATAGAGGAGGTTGGGTTTTTGTCCTCTCTTTTGGTGAAGCAATTTAACTGAAACACTGAGGGAAGTGCCCCTGAAGGAGACTGGAAGTGTAACAGTGACTCATCAGTCAAAGGAGAAACACACATGGGTTTGAGATCAATCCCATGAAACTTTTTCATGCACAGCAGAAAAGCTTCAACAGGAGACGGCTAATCTTGAATAATCTTGAATAGGAGGAGGCAAACACTCAAATATGAGTTCACTCATTGCTGGTGAATGCACTCAGGAGTTTGGAAAATTCAGTTCAAATCCTCACAGTGATTAAAATCACAAAAATTTGATCAGACCATACTCTCAGAGACTGCAGTAAGTGATATATTTGTGTATATGTTTGTGTAAAATAGACTGGTTGCTTTGAACATTTCTGAACATCTTGATATTCTAACTTTTTTTCCCTTACCATGTTAATAAAGCTGCTCATTACATACACTCCCACTGTGTAAATAATCTGGGTCACTTAAAATTGTTTTGGGTTTTTTTCCCCAAGCAATGAAGTCTTTACCAGTAGCTTTTTGCCCCTTTGGTATTCCTCCTGGAACACAGGAAAACAATTCAAACTCCCAAGCAACTGAGCACTGCATCAATCTGAATTAAGGCTTATTACCTCAGTAAGAGAAAAAGAAATTTGAAAATAACTCACTGAGAATTTGACTTGGCAGCTTTCCTCCCCCAGGTAGCAGAGGTCCCCAGAAACATTTGTCTCTAGCCACAGATGCTCTCCATTCACAGCATTTTCCTGAGAAAAGATGATTGTTAATCTGTTTTGTGAAATTCAGCCATGCGAGTATAGAGGGGGAAGGAAAAAAAAAAAAAAAGAAAAAAGGTCTGATTTGCAACACAAATTTTGAAAACTAAAATAAACAAATGAAAAACAACCACCACACCATTAGGTGTTGTTTTGGTTTTCTACAACACAAAGCCATAGCACATAACAGTATTACCTGGCTGACCACCCCTGCTTAAAGGGCTGACGATACAATGATGTGTCACCAATTGAAACCAAAGTATTTTTGTGCACTGTTCAGTGAAACTTTACTGCTGTTCTTCCCACATGCTGCATAGTTTAACTGGTAATTTAGATTTCATAAGCATGAGATATACACAGAATTTTAAAGAAACAGAAAATCAAGAGAGGTGAAACAAAAACATAGCTACTGAACTTTCAACTGGAGAGGTCCAAAAATTTGAGAACTGGGCCCAGGAGTGAGTGAAAAATAACATACTGACTACAGCTTTAGGAGGATGGGATAATTTAGACAAGGGAAAATGCTTTCTTTAAAATGGCTGCATCAACACTATGTTTGTGACATCAACAAAACATTAAGCCACCAGGAGAGACCAGACTTTATATGTGAAAGAATAATTCATTCAACTGAGAACATTCTCAAAAAAGAATCTACCTAGCATACTAACAGTTAGGAGGGATCAACTGGGAAATATCTGACTTTGCATTGACAGCCTCATTTGATCCAATTTGTACCTTAATTCTATAAAAATTCTTGTTCTAAGGAAATTTGGTTGTAGACAGACCATGGTTTTCACTTGACTGTAATCCTGGCATTACTAAAAAGCCTAAAAGTCTACTGTACACTACTTGAGCAAAGTGAATAAATAGGATTTCAGTTCAGCTAGAATTAGAGCATGATAGAAAACGCTTTGACAGTCTGACATTTAGTTCCCACACTGCAGAAGTCACAAATGATGACGCTTACCAAACAGATGGCGTCCGACAGCAGGATGCTCTGAAATAGCCATCTTGGATAAAATAATTTATTTAAAATACCACTGACAATTTCGAAGTGATAAAATGAGAAAACTTCTCTTGCCATGTGCATTTCTTAGGTAATGGAGAAAAGCAGAATCCTTTGTTCTCTAGAGTATGAGAGCATCCACAATAGCCAGGACCTATGCAAGTCTGGACAGGGTTGTACCACAGCTGTGATGTTCACTTCAAATAAACTAAGAGGACAAGACCAATATTGGTTTTTATTCCTAATGAGAGGTCTATCTGTCTGCAGCTCCTCTAACTTCATCAGAAATAATCCCATTGGTGTCAGACTCAGTATTATCCCTCAGCACAAGGGCCTAGGTGAGAGTGAGACTGGGATTCCAGTCTACTGCCATTGCACCCTGATTAATCTTCATTTGGTGGCACAATGTTCTATACCTCCATTTCTTCTCATCCTTTTAAACTCTACATATCAGAACACAATAGTTTAGGTGGGACTTTTCAACACTTTTATGATGCAAAATAGCTTCTAAGAACTTGTACTAGGTTAGAAAATTCTTCAAGCCTTTCTTAGAGGGCAAATTACTCAGACTGTGAACACTTTCGCTCACATTTATCCTTGTATTACAGCTATTTTCTCTGGCAAGAACTATCTTGGATTTACAGCACACCGTGGAGGCCTAATCACACGCTGATAAAATTACTATGTCCACAGTATTGCCCAACATATTAACATCCTCTCTAGCTCTTGAGGAGTGAGACAAGGCAGCAGGATATGAGCTCATCAAAGAGTGCTTGACCTGAGCATGTTCTCTGCTGACAGAACAGTGCAAAATATTAAAACTCAGAGGTAAATTTTATAGATTATAAAAGATGTTTAGGCAAGATCAACTCCAAAAGCTAAGTGAGAAAGCACACAGTTCCTGGAACATAATTTTAAATGAGGAATTAAAATGGCATCAAAAACATTGAACACCCCTTCATTCGGACAACATCCACATAACTTGCCGTCAGGATTTCTAAAGATGAAGTGGCCTGTTTCCATAACCTAGTTTAGACTGATTGAGGTTGTTTTCTATTGTTCCAGACTGTATCATGGATTTACATGTCTAACTTTACATCACCATGTAAATAAAATTAGGAGGTAGTCTACAAGGATGAACTTTGAAGTTCATGCTATGATAGAGTTCTGACACTGCTAGGTAACAAAAATATAAATCACCTCACCTGGTATAAGGGGCATACCTCCAGATACCTACTGACACAGGACTGTGTGTAAAAACTCACAATTTCAATTCCAGCAAACTGACATTGGACAAATCTTTTAACATGAATCAGAGCAAAAGCTGAGACTTCCCAAGATGAAATGCCCTCCCTCAAACATCTTTTCCTGTCTATCAATTTGTCTCAATAAAATCAAAGGGAATTATTTGAACTTTGCTGTTTTAAATTTTACAGAGCTCTGTCATTTATACGATGAGACATTCTGTTGCCACATATGAAAATCAAGATGATATAGTTAAAGGAAAACACTTTGACCTTTTCTAAACCAAATTTTTCATTCAATTCTGACTATTTTTTTACCAAAATCAATACATTTCTATGAAGAACTTTGACTTCAACAAAACAGTATTTTCTGCTGCAAAATTTACAGGCAGTATTCCATGACATGATAGACAAAAGGGTACTCTTCATCGACCAGCACATAAGCTGACAGGGGTCCCTGGGATTGCCTCTAGTATGATCTCCTGTTTAACACAAAGCTAAACAACAGTAAAGTCATCACTTGTATATTTTGAAATAGACTTTTTTTTTTTCCCCATAAAAAATTTGCCATTTTGGTTTATTTTCTACTTGATGTGTCTATGTTGGCTTTAGGAGTTAATGGCTTCTAAAGAGGCAGTCGTTCTCTTTCTGTCCCTGAACCCACAACCTCAGTCTCACGCTCTTGCCATTTTCCTCATGCCAAATCTGCTGGCTGTAAAGCTACACATAGAATCAGTTCAGTTGATGGAAAGAAACAGATATCTACCAAATCAGCTAGACAAAATTACCCACCCTGTGACCACATAACTGCTGCATCTGACACAAGGAGGGGTGGGTTAAAGATGAGTTTATTGGAACTGATGCTTTTGGTACCAGCTCAGTGTTAGGGCAGCTTAGCTGACCTGTCAAATCATGCTTTCAGGCTGACGTATTTTGCTTTGACTTGCTATGTGGAAATGGATTTTTTCCATCGTTGTGGATAAAACAGAAATGACTGTGGCCTAATATTCTGGTGTTAAAAAGAAAAGTGGGAACTCTCTTTCCTCGCCTGGCTTCCCAGCCTTCACAAGTGTGTGAACTCAGTGCCCTGGGAAGAAAAAGAGCCCCTGCTCACTGAAGCAGAGACAGCAGTGCTTTCCTGGCAGATGCAGCCTGCCTCACAGGGGACACACGAACTCAATATGCTCCCCCAGATGGAGACCTCTCATTTGATTGCTCCTGATCTGTTACCACCTTAATAGCAAACAAAAATAGTTTCAGTACAGCAAAGATTGCTTGCATATGAAACAACACCCACCCACAATCCCCCGTGAAGTGGAAATAGGAATTCAAGGACTAGGAGTTTTGGGAACGATGTAATTACGTGCAAGTGTTCATAACTTGCTGTGCACATTTCACTAATTCAACTGGGTTTCTTCAAGTGCTCCAGCACAGTTAAATGACAGAGCATGAGTTACCATTTTTCTAAAGCCCTCAAGTATCTCCATACCTTACTGCTCTTCAGGCTGCAGTCAGCATGGTTTCAAAACCACTGCAGATAGACCTGACTGTTGTAATTTGCCATGTCAAGCAGCTATAGCTTTTCAGACAAACAAATAAACCAGCCACCCCAAACTTCTAGTTCAAAAGAGTCATAACTCCAATTGTAACAGGAAGAATGGAGCTCTCCTCCGCTCCTGCCGTGACTGATGTTCTGCAAAATACTATATGACAGATTTCTAAAATAAGCCATTAAGGAAATTTTCCCTTTGCTAACACTCCAGCAAGAGAGATGAATCTTCTTGGAAATAAGCATTTGACTGATACTTATGATTAGTATAAAAGTACTGCTCGTCAATCTGAACTTAATTAAACATATTTGTAAGCAAAAATTATTAGCTTTAGCCTTTTTCTTTCTGAGATGACTACTAAGCAGAAACAAGTTTGTTTGGATGTATTTTCCCTAAATGTCTTTCTGTCATGTTTGGCTTGTGTTTCAACCTTAACTCTGAAATTCCAGACTTTGTAATAACTCATAATACAAAGAGCAACAATTTCTCAAATGTTTTTCTGTTGATATACATTCTCAGTTTTAACTCCACCTTAACAAATTTTAATTTGTCTATATTTTTCATGTAGAAGTCACCTATTCTTTAATTGTTACAAATGTAATACATGGACATAGAATAAAATAAAACAGCACAGACTTATGGTATTACAATGTTACTTCAAAAAAAACCAAAAAAATATGTAGGCTGCAACTTTCAGAATTTTGGGGGTTCAGTTTCTAGGTCTTGCTTCACCACATTCTCTTCCTTTTTCTGCCGTTCTCCCTTCCCTCACCAACACCTCTCCATGAATTGCCCTGTATTCTCTTCTGAGCTTTTGAGATCCTCACAACCATCATCCAAGAGATCATCTCTATACAGAAGAAGAATAACAACATTTGTCTTCATGGAGGAGCAGTGTCCAGATGCTATCAACTGAGATGATGATTCCCTATGTTCTCATGAACCATTATTTTGTCTGATAACAGCTTCCCTTCAACAATGGGAAAAACCACTTATTTTCAAGTAGGGCACCTTCTGCAATATTACTGCGTCCTCAAAACCACTGGAAAAATAAAAAGCTACGGCCACCATTTTGAAATATGACAGACCTTTTTTTCTGTTTAGATCTCTCTGGAAAGAATATTCTCAAATCTTTATGAAAAATAAAAGGCAAAGTAGAACTACTTATCCAGAGCACGGTGCGTGTCATCCACACAAAAGAATTCAGCCATTTTTAAGTATGCATGGAGCTTGCATCTTGCATCTCATCACAACTTACTTACATGGAACTAGAATTCTTACCATCTCTACATGTTTTTATGTGACTAATGGAATACCCATATCCCAGGGATCTCCTTTTCTCATGAGTGATCTGATAATGTGGATCTCTTTTCAACTGAATACTCAGTTCCCAATTATAAAACATAGCCTTGCAGACACACTAATATCAGGGAGGTATCCTTCAGTGTTAGTATAGCTTTTAGGAACTTATGATGCAGAAGCCAAACCATTTATGGAGAAAATAAATTTATCTAGATTGAGGGAATAGTTTCATCATATGTAGAACATGTATTACTGCATTAGCACACACATTGATTATCCAAACTGTGATACATCACTAGGCACTTCCAAACACCTACTGCCCATGAAAGTAAGTGGACAGAACTTAATGCCAATTAATGCCAAAAAGACACAGAAGATAATGCAATAGACTCATTGCAAAGTCATATTCACTTATTATAAATACCTCACTGGTATAGGTCACCTCACTGTCTGTTTATCTAGCCCATACCTCATCAGTTTTTCCACGAGGATGGTATGGAAGATAATGTCAAAAACCGTACAAAAGTCAACATAACAGCCATTGCTCTCTCCTCATCTACCAAGTTAGTGATTTAATTATAGAGGTCTGTTAGGCTGGTCAGGCATGGTGTCCCCTCCATAAGTCAATGCTGACTACTCTCAATTACTTCTTATTCTTACTATTTTTGGAAATTACTTCCAGAAGGATTTGCTCCATCACATTCACAGGAATCAGGGGAAGGCTGATCAGTATGGAGTTCCCTGGATGCTCCTTGTCCTTCTCAAGGGCAGGATTAACATTTGCTTTGTTTCAGTCCACAGGAACCTGCTCTGACCATCATGACCTTTCAAAGACAACAGACTGTCCTTGCAGTGAGAACAGCCCTCAGCCCTTTTGTGTGCATCTCATCAGGTCCCATGGACTTCTGTATATTCTAGTATATTATGATATATATATATATAATATATATATATTTTGTATAGTCTAAGTATTCCCTAACCTGATCATCCTCCCCACATTTCCTGCCCCGTTCAGCAGCCATCAAACATTTATGCTATTGTTCTTACCACTGTGGGTATGCCTACAGAAACCATTCTTGTTGCCCTTCCCCTTCCTGTTAGATTCTACCCTAGATGAGGTCTGGCTTTCCTTGCTCCATCTGTGTGGAATCGGGTGCTGCCTTCTACAACCCTCCTAAGCTAAGCCTGATTCCACATCTTGCTAAATGCCACTTTTCAACCTCTACTCCAACACAGAGTTTTCTGGTTTTGTTAGGATCTATAAGATTTTTGGCTTTGCCTTTTATACATATAATGTATGGTACAAGGTTATAATAAACATTCAACTTGTACCCAGAGAAGTCTGACTGTGCATTCACAGAACACAAAGCATAGATCAGTCAAATTGTTTCATTGACTTCCAAGAATGGAAGCTGAATACCTTCAAATGCCTCTTATGGACTATAACTAGGTTCTTAGTCATTGTGTCATGGGAGAAGACAAGAAATGGGCATTAACAGAAAAATGCAGGAACAAACAAATAAAACAAACAAAAAAAGATGTATTTCTGGGTAGTGGGAAGTTCAGCACATTAGTGTCCTAGTGGATGTCAATATTTTTGGAGGCACCAAAGAAAGCAAGAGCTAGAAGGCAGTACTTAAAAGGAAATTAGAGGAGGACTTTGTGTGCTAATCTGTGGTAATTTTTCTTTGTAGCAAATGGCAGTAGAAAAATACACAAAGACCAAGATCCTCAGGGGTACACAGGCACTGTATGAGGTGGCTCAGCCTGTACTTACTTGAGAATCTGGTATAGAATTACTTATTATTTAACACACAGGAGTGATGTCTAAAATGGGCAAGGGTGGGAGAAGGGGATATGCATAAACAGATCACAGGGACAGTCATTTGTGTTGGTTCCTTTTTGCACTCCCCTCTGGCTATAATATCACCTATTCCAGAAAATACACTCTGTATCACCCTGGTGTGAAAAGATAGCATTAAATTATATGGCAAAACTACAAGTTAACTTGAATTAAGTGTAACAAATGTGATGAAACTGGATATTTGCAGTTATGTTAGAGAAAAGAAACCTCAGGGAAGATAGATAGTAGCAACAACAATAATAAAGAATACCGGTTTTTCTGTAAAAAGTCTTAAGGGACATGAGAATCATCACCTCTGTTTTACAGCTAGAGTGGCTGATGTACTGAGGCAAAACAATTCATCTGAGCTCACTCACGAGGTAAGTGACAGAGCAGAGAATGGAAACCCCAATCTCTGAATCAGTGTCCTGTTCACAAGACCATCTGATAATGACAAATCACCTGCCAGGAGTTCTCAAACACGAAGGCAATGGCCAGAGAATTCTTTCCAGTTATTACTGTGAAGACTGCAGGAGAAAATGTTTCCTCCTTGCTGAGTCAAGTGACAATTTATGTTACGTCGTTTAGACTTTGGAAAGATCTCCCATCATGGGTCCTTGGAGAATCATATGCAGAAATACTGAAGAGCAGGATAGAATGGATGGGGATGCAGCACACACTGATCAATGCTGCCTTCCAGTGACTAAATACAAAGACTTCTTGTCTGGCTCCGACACATCTTAATCAAAATATCTTTTCACTCTACCACATACACCTTTGGGCATACAATAATTTAAAACTTAGGGCTTTTTCTTTATTGAAATTCACTACCTGTTATAAAATTTCGGTCCATTTCAACCTCCCCACATCTCCATATCACCTCCCTGTTATCTCTTTTACATTTACTGTGCCACAGGTTCGAGAAATACCTTTCTCTCATTTACCAGTTACTACAGCTGGTCAGTTCAGGCTCCTCACAGCCACAGATGTCTGCCACTCACTATCCTGTCCCTTTTCCCTGTATGCCACAGGGTTGTCTCCCTTCTCCAATAAAGTGAGAAGTCAAGCAGCAACACCACATCTGAGAGGCTGTAAACTGCTAAGAAATTGAACTGATCAAAAATCTAAACCATAAGCCAGGAAGTAAAGGGTAAAAAAACCACACAAACACAATTAAAACCCACAATATTTAATCAATATTTACCAACTCATAGCAAATCCTGCAGTATTTATGTACTGGGATCATAAGTGGAACCACCTGATAAAAGGAGTAGCAGACAATTGACTTTGACAAAGGGCAAGCTATGATTGTTGGACTTAGGGTTCAAGGTTTTTGTTTTGGTATTTTGTAGCTGTTGGGTTTTTCTAAGTACAATTTTGAAAGGTGTTTAATATAGCCTTATGTGCCTAACTCTCCACTTATGTGACTGATCCTTCAGATTTCTACTAAACAGCAGTGATGACTCAAAACAGGCACTTTTGGTACCTTGCTGAATCAGCACCTAGGTTTCCAGGAATGAAAGATCAGGGTATTCTCCAAAGCACTTCCAAGAGGATTCTATACAAGCTTTCAAACCGCAGAACATCATAGTGAATCTAATCCAACTTCCTGCAACACAACCTGTAAAATTTCATCCTCTTAAACTTCCAATGCAACAGCTGGGGTTGAAGGAGACCAAGCAATCTAGAAAGCCATTCAGTTTTGGTATAGAGAACAAAGATAAACATAAGCCATATTCATCAAAACAAACGTTATTTTCTCCTAAAAGCCACTTGGGTGGCTGGTGCCTTGGTACTGCAATGTACCAAGTTCTTTACCAGTAGCTCAGTGTAAAATCTGATGTATGTTTTGTTTTAAATGGGTCATTTGTGTGACCTGCTGGCTTACAGCTCACCTTCTTAGCTAGTACCAGTGCAAAATCACATGGAAGGTGTGTGGGGACGGTTCAAAGCTGTGCCAGGGGAGGCAGGGACTTGACATTAGGAAACAGAGAACATGGTCAGACCCTGGAGAGGAGATAGATGCCCCATGCTTGCAGTGTTTAAGAGACATTTGGACAATTTCCCTAATAACCTGCTTTAGCTTTTGGTCAGCCCTGAAGTGGTCAGCCCAGAAACACAAAAAAAATCAAAGTAGGAGGGATGGAAACATGGCCTCTGTGTCTACACACCAGCTTGGGCCCAGAAGAAATCTAGCCATACCTACAAAGAATTGTGGCCAAAGATTTCAGCTACCTACTCTACAGATACTGCCAACTTCACATGAGTCTTCAGCTTTAAACTTTGGCCCATCGAGCAGAGGAACCTTTGATGGCAGACTTTTTCAAGAGGGAAGTGAGCAAATGTAGTCAGGCAGCTTCCAAGATGGAAAATGTGAACATCTCTGCCCTGTGTTGCTCAAGTTCCCACAAGTTCTTAAGTCTCTGCCTTGTGCTTCAGTTCATAATAGAAACATGTTCCTAATGACTAGCACTAACTCTGATAGCAAGACAATGTCTTATGTTGATGCAAGGATGGAGAGAGCACTGACTAGAGATACTGCTCAAACTAACTGCCAAAACCCCAAATACCTACAGTCCACTCTAAGGCCGCTCTTGGTTCCTTCACTGGTCCATTGGAGACTGCAATGTTGAGGGAATGCACAGGAGCCAAGTGCTGGAGGCCTGACCTGGAGATTGCTTTCCTGCAAGTTGAAAAGAAAAAAAAAAAAAAAACAACAGAAATAAATGGATTGCATATGTAATACACACACACACATATATATATATATATCCAACATAACTACCCAACATTCACCCCACCTTTCTTCAGAAATCAGAAGAGGTAGCACAGCATCTCATTTAAGCCTCAGTGAAATGGTGCTTGAATGCCATCTCCTGCTAAAGCAGTTTAGGAAAAGAATAAAGTAATCTGATCACTGGAAATTACTGTTTAATGAAGATCAGTTACTCATCTGGCACTTAGCTGAAATATCAAGCCCAGTGGACTGTATATGGTTATGTTTGCCTGTTTCAGTGAAGTCCTCATGCATTACATCTATTCCTTACACACCAACTGAATCTGTTGAACCAATTTATGCATAATTCCAAACACCTTTTACAGGAGGAATGAAATATGAGTTTATGCAAAGAATGCAACACCTGTTGCTTTTGCCTAGTTTGTAGGCTGGAAAAAGTCATCCATTCAGCATCCAACTACGTAAAGACATGGGAACACCAGTTTGCCAGAAAGGGGTGTCATACACTACTATCTTCTTTGATCCTATCAGCATCCCCCAAGGTATTACAGCTTCTTTCCACTTATATTTCAGTTTTATCTCACAGCTCTGAAGGCATACATGTGGCCTCCTTCAGAAGTCATAGGTAGTGACCAGAAACCCTTTTGATGCTGGCTGCACAGCACTGAGGGCATATCCACTGCCTGTCTCCCTAGGGAGCATCCAGCCCTGACAGAGCTGCCTCCAACAGTAAGCCATAAAGTGGAAGCACAGTACACTGCCAATACAAAGCTCAGCAGCACGTGAACACTCAGTTTCCTAAAGCTTCTTAACATTATTGCATTGTATATATTAGAACCTGATGGCAGTGGGCAAAATAATCTCTCAGCTTCAGCTGCAGTGATTCAAAAGAGGACAAAAATCATCTCAGGGAGATATCTCCCTTTGTAAGCCAAATCCATCCCCCACAAAGTGAAATGACAGTCTGTTTGTGTAAAGTGCATTTTTGTGATACCGCTCCCACAGTGCAATAGCTATTTATAGCATCTCCTAATCTTACCACTGTCCCAAGGCAATAAAGGTCAATTAAGCCAGTGCAGACAATCCAGGTCAGCCATATGCTAAATAAATCTTTTTGTTGTCCTGAAAATATACAGTGCAATATATATGTGCAGTAAAGGAGTTTGGAAGCCTCCCTGCTCTCAGTGCGAGTCTGGAAAAACCAAGTGAACTGAATCAGAATCTCTTAAATCCCCCTTCCTATGGGGAGCATGAACAACTCAGAACATTAACATCAGCCTCTGATCATTCAATGCCCCCTTTCTTTTTAAAGCAGGCAAGACATTGACATTAAGGGTTTTCTTCCGAGATATTTTGCATTTGACAGAAACCCAGTAGAGAGAAAAAGACCAAGGAAAAGACTTTTACCACCTGACAATGCATCAGGAGAGAACAATTTAACAAGAAAGATTTTATGCCAAATATATCAGTACAACATAAGCCACCCCTCTCAATAACTGGATTAAGGCCTTAGAGAAATAAACCACAAGAAACTCCAAACGTTTTTTTACATATATTTTTCAAGAAAACTTGCAATATTTGGCAGTCTCCTTCCATGCCGTTATCAGTATCACTGTAGTTAACTCAGGCTTCCTAAACAAAAGAGTACATTCTTGTGTCTATTTGTGGGTTTATGACATGGTAATTTATTTGGGTGGAAACAGGGCACTATCTCATTTTCCACTCTGCATCACTGACAGGGGTAAAGCAAACCTACTGCCCTCACAACAGAGGAAGGTAAATATGCGTAACGAATGGCTACAGACATCTCAGCATCAAGCCTTGGATACTATTTCAAGTCAGAATTAGAGATGTGCAAGCCTCCTACAGCTGAACCTGAGACTTGGCCCACATTTCTGTAAGAGCAAGCTGAGGCTGATGAGCCTTTTGGGGGAGACCTGGCACAGTTTTGTGCCAACAGCCTGCCCTTCCTCTGCATGCCAAGCTGGATTTATGGCTTTGTCTGGAAAGCACACAAAACACAGGCATGACAGTAACACCTTTATTTTTTTTTTTCAGGTCTGTTTTAACATAAAAGCCTTAAAATGGTCTCAGGGATTACAAAATTTGCATGAGCCAGCTAGAAGTGACCCTAAGGCCCAGGGGCAAGCTAAAAATCCCTATTTTTACACAGCTTCTTATCAGAACTTCGTCTCATAACAGAGACACAGAGTGTCAAAACACACTGCATGCACCCCAGAAGCCTTTCCCATTAAAAAAGGAGGTCAAGCTAAAGAGCAAGCACATGGCCTTCTGATAACTGTAAGACAGACAAGAGAGGGGAAAATGGGGGGAAAGGGAAGGTAGCACAAATCTGATAAGAGAACAGATGCTGAGTAACCAGGTGATCATATTACTTTAAATAACAGATGACACCACCTGTCACTTTTCCAATAGCAAGGTAACACAATTGGCTTTTAGTTATCTTTCCCAGCAATTTCATCTCCACCGTGCTGAGTGCATGAATGAAAACACAGGCCTGACAGTCAGCCCTTCCCATAGAAGCAAAAGTAATCACAGTTCCCCTGATAAGAGACAGCCATAAAAAGTGCATCTGTGGTTTCATGATATATTCCATTCCTCAGACTATGAAGTCCACAACTTTGCTAAATTGGGCACAGCAGCCAGCTTGCTGATGTAGCAACCAACAGCTAGGAAATGTTGCATCATAAATAATCAGCTCTATTTTGATAATTACTTTTCCGTATCCATTAATCAGTAATTTGTAGTGGATGTTATTATCAACCCAGCTAACACATCACCATTGTGAGCAACCGTGGGTAAACATTAATATCTATGTCATTGAATATACAACAAACAAATATATCTGATACTAATTCCATTCCTGATACCACTAAGGAAATCTTTTAACAGACCAGTTGACTGTCTTGAAAATCAAAAGCAATCAGACATTCAAGCTATTCAACTACACTAACTGATTTTTTTAAAAAGCATTAGATTTGCATTTTGCTGAAAAGTCAGGCGAGACTCAACCTACTTATCAGATCAAAGGATACATATTTTATCAGGGGAGATTTGAGTTTATATCCCAGCCTTTGGCTTTACTCAGCCTTTTCCTCCACTGCAGGAATATAAGTATACTCCAGTGAGTTGTTTAGATTCATTAGTTTTACCTGAACCCTCAAAGACCACAACAATTAGTCAGTAGTATGCAACTTATATAGAGGGTAGGAAAAAAATCTATTTGGAAAAGAAAGAGTAAGTTAGTGCTGAATGTGGTTAACAGCTTTGACTGACATTTTTGTTGTCACTGGTGATGGAGTTGCTGCCTTTCCAAAGCTGGGGTTATTACTTCCCTTGCATAGAAGCATAAATTCCCATTGGGGTAGTCTTCAGCTGCAAGATTGAGAGGACATAAAAATGCAGAGACTGGCTTCCATAGATCCTATGGCTAGGACATCTCCATGGACAGAGGTTTCTGGGAGCCTTTTCTCAAAGTTAATCTACATGTTTACAGAGAAAGGGATAGTCATTTGTGTAATGAATTTTAAGTTACAACAGCTTTGAATTTCTTTGAATATTCTGTGTAGATAAACCCTACACCTGCCAGCTCTCAGCTTTGCCAACAACAACTTGAAAGTCCCTGTACAAGGCCAGACAGCACCTGTACACTCTATGAACAAATTACATGCACCTGAGTTTGTTTCAAGCTGGTTTTCACTCCTGCAATTTGGTGCTTATGAATGTAAAGAAGAAAATGTACTGGCAAATCTCTGGCATTAAGTTTTTCCCCATGCATCTCTACTGACTGCACTGTGCCCCTGCAACTGGCTGTTCCCAGCTTGACTTCTGGGCATGTATGGTTCTCCCTTTGAGCTGACCACAGGGCAACAATTATTTCACTGCAACATCGATTCCCAGACTTTTTGCATTTGATATAAAAGGAGCCAACTTCAGTCAAATTAAATAATCTGTCTGGTGCAGCAACCCATTTCTGACAACAGCCAGTAGCAGGTGTTTAGAGAAGCACTGGCACAAATTGGGTGATCCTTCCCCTGACATACTCCATTCCCAGTTTCCAGTAATCAGTAGTTTAAGGACTTCCTGAGCTGGAGGCTGCTTCCAGACCTTTGCACTTAATAGCCTGTAATGGCTCTTTTCTCTAGGAATGTGTTGGTCCTTCCCTGAACCCATTTATAGTCTTGGTCTCCACAGCAGGCTATGTAATGAGCTATACAATTTAATTAAGGGCAATGTAAAGTACTTCCTTCTGTCTGTTTTTAAAATTCTGACTGATAATTCAATTGCTCTATCATATTGTGAGTAACAGCAACTAATCACTTACCTCTCTACACCTTCTGTGGTTTTATGAATCTATTCATGTACCCCTTCATTCACCCACCCCCCAAAGTGGAAGCAGCCACCTTTTAGACTTTTGCTAGTCCTGAAGCTGTTCTATCTTTGTCAAAGTTTTCAAACTCAGTTACGTCTTTTTTGAGGTAGGATTGCCAGAACTAGAAGAAATATTCAACATCTGGCTGCACCAGAGGCTTATCACACTTTCTGGACTGTTCTCTTTAATTTTCCAAAGGTCTCTTTCCTAGATGTTAAATGATAATATAAAGTCCAAACTTGTTAGCTTTTTCCTCCTGCGTGTGCGTTATTTTGCCTTCATCGATCTCACATTTCAACTGCAATTTGCTGCAGAGTCACTCAGCATCAAGAGATCCTTCTGAAAATTTTCTGCAACCCACCCTGACTAATTGTGCAAAGCAGCAGTAAGCCTTACCCCCTGCACTGCGCTCCCTGTGAGCAGCACTGCTCCCATCACAGATCGCTGGTGCTCCCCATCAGTAAACTCACAAGTAAACTCTGAAAATTACCCCATTGCTTCCTACACTTACACTGTTGTTTAACCATGAGGACACCATCCATTTCACTCATAGCTTCTGTACCAAAAGCTTTTTTTTCTTTAACCTATTGAAGCTTTCTGGAAGCCCACGTGCCCTCCCCTACTCCAGACCACCTCAGTTTATCAGCCCTGTGCATCTCTCAGCAATTTCTGCAATATTCACCAGTCCTAACTTCCTTAGGAAAAGCTGTGCTGGCTCTCCCACAGCACATCACATTCAGCTGTGCATTTACTAATCCTGCATCTTATCAGCAGTTTTACTGATTTCTCTGATTAAAACTTGCTCCAGGGTTACCCCATCACCACTCTGTGAACCCCTGTGTGACCACCTTACTCCTCTAGGACCGGAGTTTGTTTAAGGCAGGTATTAGAAAGCCCTCTCAGCAGTTTCTCATTTGAATTCCATCAGAATACTTGGCCAATAACTAATCACTGCGATTTGATTTTGCTCTTTTGTCAATGTCATCTTTAGTCTCCTACATTAACCTTCCCATCCCCCTCAGGTTCACCCATACAAACAGCAGCTCAGCCTAGGACACTCTCAGGCACCCTCAGCAGTGAACATTGATGCAAGAAATTTAATCAACACTGAAGAAATAGACCTTTCAAAACTCCTCAAGAAGTGCTTTCTTAAGCATCTGTCACTGCCTGCTGCCCAAGGAACCAGTGTATGGAAAAGCCAAGATTTGGGTAGCTTCCCAGCCACTCAACATCCACATCACCAATACCCCATCAAACTTTTCCTCCCTCTCTCTCAACCCTCACCACATAAAGTGGTTTTTATCCACTAGAGACTGACCTGAAGAGAGTGAAACAATTTTCCACTACCTAAGTACCTCAAACAGCAACCCCAGAGCTAAAAAGTGACTACAATACATCAACTCCCTCATAAGTTCTGGTAGGAGCATTTGGCTCTATCACATCAAACAGCTTATTCAGCTTGTATTGATCCAAACAGAGCCAACGAGCCTTTCTGTGACCATCTCCTTGAGTAAAGTAACAAATCCAGCAGGGAAAAATAATAGACAGAAATTCTACAATAGGAAACAGGAGGCAAAACAAAAGGACCAAAAAAGAACCACACAATGTTTGATCCGGTCAACAGTGGAAAAGCCTCTACTACATGATGTTGTCTTTTCTGTGTCAACACTGCAACTCACAGCCATTTCTGTTAGGCACATGAAGGAAGTCTTTTGGTATTCTTTCCCTTCAAATTCTAGGTACAAGAATGGCAGGTTACTTTTCCTATCCCAAAAGAATAAAATAGATTCATGAAACAGGTTGTGTGTTAAAAGAGGCATTCACAAGTAGTGTCATGAATATGTTTGCAGTTTCTCAAATGCAGACACGCAAATCGTCACTGCCCTGCAGTTATACTTGGATCCTGGGTTAGTGTCAAAACAGTGCAAGGTAGAATAGTCCAAATGCCAAAGACCCCTAGTATATAATTTTTTCTGTTCTCTTCTTCATTTCACCAGTAGGCATTTATTAATCACCAAATTTTAACTTTTAGAAATTAAATTATGGTTTCAATTAGATCCTGAACTGTGTTAAATTATTCAATCCCCGAAATCTTATCTTCCATCAAGAGTTCATCTTCTCAGAAGCCAGAGAAAGCCTAGAGTTTTGTGTCAGCTCCTATCAAGGTGACCAATATATCTTGTCCTAGATCTATAAATCACTTCAGAGTCTATATTGCATCCAAATCAGGGTGACTTTGTTCATGCCTTCATTTGCCAGGCCCTGGATCTAGCAAATTCCCCTGGAAACTCTGTAACAATCCTCATCTGCAATGGAAAGTGGAAACTGAAAGTGGCTTAGATCCAAGACTTGGATAATTAAACAGATAATTATAAGAAAAAGTCAAAGTCACGTGGAATTCTCTCTGAGCTCCTATCAGAGCTTGGAATTATACATATCACTGGATATCACTCATTTCTTCCTTCTGCTCATTTAAGGAGTTTTTTACTTTTACTCTTAATTTATTCCCCACATTTTTTAGCAAAACATGAGGGGTACTTACAGCATGGAAACTAAATTTTAGGACCAACAGGGTCCCTCTCAGTCTTTCATTTAAATATTCTAAAAAGATATGTACAAATGTGGTGATGACTCTTACCACAAAAAGCGATAGACCTCGGAGGACTCCTTGAAGTAACAGAAATGTCAGCATTAATTTGTGTGACGAGGGAACGAAAAAAGTGACACCATTTGTGATGCAATAAAGATGAAGAATATCCTTTATCCCTGTAATTCACAGAGAAACAGACCAACAGTGGAGCCTAGGAAAGCTGTAAAAAGAGGTACAAAAGCTTTTTCAAACAGATTTATTTTGCTTTATTTTTGCTGAAGTTAAAACCAGTTTGTTTATATATATATTTTTATATATATAAATTTATATATTTTTTATTTATTTTATATTTTTTTTTAATTTATATATATATTTTTTTTTTTTAGCCTTTAGCTTTGAAACTATGAATGTCAGGTCTGTAAAAGACCTTCTAGGTCATGAAATCCAGTCAACTCTGCTTCAGGCAAACTTATCATATGTTTGAATTCATAAAGTTGTCAAGACTCACCTCAAATCTAGCCTAGTTGTTCTTTTTCTCTTATTCCTACTGAGAAACTATACCAGATCTCCACTCTTCAAGATCACCACATCAATAAAATCCTTTTTCTTTAAATTCCATCCAAAATACTTCACCCTGCACAATCTTCCTAAAATTCTTATTACTAGGATTTTCACATTTCATCCAAAGAGTTAAAGTTGAACCAACAACCAGTGATTTTATATGATCTTTCTACAGAATAGAAGGCACGTGAAAGTGTTGATAGAGAAATCTTTAAATCTTTGGGTCAAAATTCTTTGAGTGAGTTTATGTGGGGCAGAGATGTGCATAGGGAGTTAGAAGCTCACATTTCAAAGACTCCGGAATCAATCAAGTAACCAAGGTGATAAAATTTAATCACTGTCTTTTCAAGTAAACAACGAAAAATGCTCTAGGGGAGTCTGAGAATAAATGATTTCCAGCTGCATCACAGACTGGACATCAGCATTACAGAAGATTGATATGTTTTCACTATTTCAGAAACCAACGGAAATCTGAATGGGAAACGTTTTTATAACAATACATTTAATCCAGACAGATATCATAGGATATGCAGGACCTCTGTTCTGTAGTTCAAGTGCAGACAAAAAAATGATGACAGCAAATTGGATGGACATGACTGTGGCATGATCATGTGGGGTTTTTTCTAATAATACCCTAAAATAATATATACTGATTTTCAAAAGGAGAGAAGAAATTCTACATTATAACTCTGCTAACCAGATGAAAATAAGATTAAGGTCTTTTTTCAGGATGCCTTCTTGGTGGCATCATTTAATCTTCATTTGATCTGGAAGACAAAGAAAAGGAAAACAAGACAAGACAGGGAGGAAGGGAATTTTGAGCAGCATTTTAACATTAGTCTTGGAAATGTTTTCTTGCCATTCAGACGCTAGCACATGCTTTCTAAAATAACCTAATTGAGGGTAATTTCTATATCAGACCAGGATCCTTTGTTGGCATAAGCTATTTACACAAGCTGAAATGTCATTAGGGCTCAAGAACCATACAGCCTCACACAAACTACATAATAAAGTATTCTGATTTCCTTTTTCTACAAATCAAATGTGTGCCTTGCAGTGTTGTACTATAAGCTTCAGAGAGGTGTTTTAAACATGGATTTTTTTTCAGAACCTTTCCATGCCCTCAAGTCATTGTGTCCATTTCTTTCCTCATGTAGTCTTTCTTCCTTGAAAATGGAAAATATCAGAAATCTTCATTGTCCATTTCCACATTTTTCCCCATTATAAGTATTCATTTAGCTTACAAGTGTCTCACAATGGTTAAAAATAAAAATCTTCCATTTCTGAGTATGCAAACAAAAATTGAAAAATTAATGGAGATTCATATGCACTACACAAGTGAAAAATAATTCCACAGTTTTTAGACTGCAGATTAAAGAAAATAAAAGGAATACTATAGGTGATACCAAAATAATTTTGTTACCAAGTATTGATATAAGAAATAAATTTTCTTCCTTACAGATGCATAAATATCTAGGACTTGAGGAATGACCCAGAAGAAAAGCAAGCTTTAAAACAACCCAAAGTAACAAATATTTTTTGACAAAAAACTTTGAAAGAACACAGGACAGAGAAATACTCTCTCTTCGGAAAAGCAAGTTAGACTTTCAAATTCTAAACACAATTTTTATAGAGAGCAGAGCAGGGAAGGGAGTTCCGGTTTTGTCTACATAGTTCTTGGGCCAAAAAAGAAAAAAAAAGAAAAAAAGGGATGAGGGAAGAAAAAAGCCTACATTTTCTTTTCGTTAGACTGACACTTGAGAAGGGCAGATTAAAATATAAAACTACCATTCATTAACCACATAAATTCTATTTTCTCTCTAAGGAAGGAAGTTCAGCAACTGAGATAAGACAAAGGTTTTGTCCCTCACTTCTCCCTCCCCCACCCCCCGGAGCCTATGAGATACAAAAGTTGATGCAAAAAAAAAAATTCAACAAGTGTCCTTTTCTTCTCATTCCTCACCACAAAGACTGCACAGTTCGATGGCATGTACTGCTGTGCTTAGAAAATCTTGTTCTGAGCACCTGGGATGAGAGGTCCCTCGTTCCTCAGGGGGCTGACGGCTGCCTAGCAAGACAAGCACCACCGTGCTCCAAGCACCTGCACCTTCACCCCCCCCATCCCATTGCCAGCTTTCTTCCACTCTGTTTGGCATAGCTTCCATGCACCAGACTAAGTCCAAGAGAGCAGGTGCATGTCCACCACTTTCAATTCCTCTGAAACAAACTGGAAGAGTTCAGCAGAGGGTGGAGAAAAAGGATTTACCCCAGTAAGTGAACAGCAGATGAAGAGAGCAGAAAGCAAGTCTCAATTCCTCGGCAAGTCTGTGTTGCAACCTGTTCCTGCAGGACCCCATTCAAAGCTCAAATTCAATCAAAAGGTTTTGATTACTTTTACCGAGTTTTAGAGTCAAAGAATGGAGGCTTAGGGCTTAAAAAAAAAAAAAAAAAAACAAAAAAAAACCCAAAACAAACAAACAAAAAAAAAAAAAAAACCACAAAAACACAAAAAACCAAAAAAAAACCAAACAAACAAAAAAAAACCCACTAAACTAGAAATGGGGGATCTGAGTAGAAAATATAATACATAACCACCTTCCCCTCTCCCTATCTGGTGATTCAGAAACAGGGGAAAAATGCATCTCATATGACAAGATTCCTCTCTTCCTTTAATGCACATAAAGCAGAAAACTTAAGAAACATCTCAAAATAAACTTCCAAAACTAGAATAGAATCCAACTCAATCCCTGCTCCGAGGTGTTAACCTCAGAATACCTAGTGTGTTTATAAAACATATATTCACATTTATTTGGCTCTGAATAAAATGAATGAATTATCTACCAAAAATACTTATGTTCAAAGCTTATTCTTGATATAATCAACTTTGGAATTACACGTACATCTGTAAAGAAATCAGTCTTTCTGTACCCCACCTTAACATTTCTGCCTGGAGGAGAAATCACATCAGCTTTCACATCAGATTAAGATGAAAACATGCCCCGTGTCACGCAGTGTTACAAATCTCACTGGAATCACACTGAGGGCCTGATGCCTTCACCACACAGCAGACACTGAAATGGTGCTGCAGGGAGAGTCCAAGGTACTCTCAGTCAGGAGAGAGATTATTGCATTCTCTCCTCACCCCAAGGGACAGCTGTCACAGGGTTGAGTTTAGGTCTCAGTCCTGGAACAGGAAAACTTTCAGGGAGACACTGAGGCAGGAAGAGCAGGTAGTACATCAACTGGAGCAGTGATCTTCATGGCTGAGAAGAAAGTGGATATCTTTAGGTCTAGTTAGCAGCTCTGCTGATCTTGTTAAACAAATGGTGTAACTGGAGTTTGGTTTGATTTTTTTCTCTTGGAACCAATTTCAGAAATGCTCATTTTTCTCATAATCTGCCCTTCTCTTTTTTCATCTAAATTCTGTTAAAATATACATATGTGGTTTTTCTTCCTCCCTGTTGACTCACCAGTTGTATACAAACAGGCTAAAAAAAAAACGCAATACAAAGCACTATCAAATGAACATAACAAGAAAACAGCAGGGAGGAAGGAGATTTATTTTTCCTCTAATTTCTTTTTGGCTATAGTATACTGGGTGCTGCTTCTGTTGTGCCTATAAAACTTCAGAAAAGGACACAATAAGTTGCTGATGCTCCTTCAGAGTCAGGTAAATCCTCAGACACCATGACCTGACAGCAGACTTCCCACTTCAGCCCACCTAGAGCTGGAGGACATCTACTGTTAACCTTAATGACAGGGCATGCCATGTTACTTGGACATTATTTTAATCTGAAAGAGATTTTGAGTGTAAAACAGGGACTTGTAATGCCACTCAACTCCTCTGTTGGTGTATTATTTAGTCACTGTGGTCAAAACACTGATTTAAAATTAAGTTTCTGATGAGACAACAATGGAAGGCAAATATGAGCTTATGCACTGTTCTTATGAAAAATTAAGACCAGTTTCTAAGGCTTTTTTCTATCACTGACCATTAAGATGTGAAGAAAACTGACAGCATGGGAGATGAAAACCCTTCACCAGAAAACTACCAGAGCAAAAGGTATCTACTGCACAACCATCCTGCCCCCTTTTACCCTGGAGCACTTCACCCTCAGCCCAGAAGTATCACTTGTAGCAGTGAGGAGGGTCAATCACCACATTCAATCCAACTTTGACCTCATATTTTCTTCAAGAAGGTAGCAATGGAGTCAAGCATCTTCTTCTTCTTGCACATGATAAAACTGCGTGTCCCCTAAGATCTGACCTGTTTGGGAATTCTGCATCATTTTACCAAGACACATGACTAAACAGTCATTAAATCATGCTGTTTTCAGATAGAACTAAATCTTGCTGGATTAAAAAAAAAAAAAATCAACGAAAGTGGACTGCTCATCACACCTTGAATTGGCACTGTCTCCAGGTACAGCATTATTTAAGGAAAGAAAATCCAACTCCTGTGAATTAAAATTAAGTAGCACCCTGTTTGAAAACTTGCTTTATCACATCAGCCTCACCAAAAGCATAGTAAGATACAGAAATAAACTTAATGTATTTTTCTCCCCACATATTTTACTGTGGTAAAATGTTGTAATGATGGTGATGATGATTTTACTGCTGTATCACGTGTTCCAAAAGACACACAAAGAGAAACCATTTCTTTAGATACTAGCCATCTGATGAATGAAATCACACCTTGACCACAAAATGACCACTGCTCTATCAAATAGGAGCAAAAATGCCCTCCTGCTTTTTGCTGCTGACAGATACAGAGGATGCCAGGCCAGGCTACCCTCTGTGAGCTCATATGACTAAAGAGAGATAAAACCTGACCTTTTCTTAGGCATGGAAATTCAAACTACTTTAGATCACCTGATCTAAAGGGGTCGTAATATAGATGTGAAAAACACCCAAGCCCAGGAGGACTAGGTGGGCTTATGGTTACTTCCTATGTCACTTTTCCAGCACTCAATAAAACATGGAATCACTGGGTGTTATGCTGATTTTGGAATGATATCCACCTCAAAGAGAGAAATAAATTCTCCTCAAACTCCATTCTGTATATCCCTTCAACAGACCCTTCAACAAGTAATGGGCAGTGAAGAGAGGTGGGAGAAGAAATATTTTCAATATTGTGCTCATTGCCCTCTTTCTAGTGATATTCCTCATTAGAGGTAATAGCACAGCTTGACCAAACCAACCTTCATTCCTGGGGACCTGGCCACAGCATGTGAGTCACCAAGGAGGAGGACATGAAGGAAGTTACACACCCCACCCCCAGAGTGCTACTGTATTGCACTGTTCCAGCTTAATTCTTCTAACCGCTTTTACCAGAGCAAAAAGACAGAATGAATATAGTTAAGAAGAGGAAAAAACATGGACAAAGGGCACACAGCAAAAGATAGAGAAATCATGACGTTTTAAGGGGGGCAAGCCCAATTTCCACTGCACCAAGGATTAAAATGTAATTCTTAGTATTGATTTTTGCTGCTCTAGAAATGAACATAATCAGCCCACACTGGCAGTAGGGCAAAGTGTTCACACACTGACACATCTGCATGAGCAACAGGGAAGAGAAGGGTAATCCAGAGTTTGCAAAAGTTACCTAACTGGTCAAGTTAGTATGACCACAAAACCCATCCTTGCTGGCTGCCCTCAAAGCAAGTTATCTTGACAACTCCACAGGCAGTGCTGCTTCCCAACAGCCTCAGTGATACTGAAAGGTTGGTAGGAGTTTCTACACAGAAAAATCCATCAGGGAGGCACTTGAAAGTACACAGTAAGATCCTCCCAGTTACAGACAGGTAACTTCTTTAAAACAAATATCACACTAAAGGTCTTGGATAGGTAAAATTCTGGGCAGCAATAACAAAACAAGAATAAAAAAAGGGGAGGGGGGAATCTCTTTTAGCAAAAGAGACAGAAATAAAAAAGTAAGTAAAATACTCTTGCCATCTTTTTACCCCAGATTTTCTTTAGTATGTTCTCTGTTCCTTGAAATGAATGGGGATGCCCACATGGTGACCAGCAGCCGCCTTGCTGGGAACAAGGGACCTGATCTTCAGCTGGACAATGCAGTGTAACTCTGACTCCACTGAAGCAATACCATTTTGGATCACTTGAGACATTATCCACAAATTAGTTGTTCTTAGTTGCTAGCAGTAGCATAGTAAATCAATTATTTATAAGTAATCCCAAGCAAGGACTGAGAAAAAAAATTAAATTAGACACCATCAGGAAAGATTAAAAAGAACAAGGAAAACATTTGAATTCCCATTGCTGTTGGGAAGCACAGAAGCAGATAACTTCTATATATGGTGGTAGTTAATAAAACATTATAACCCTCACCAAAAAACATGAGCAGAGCACAAACACTATTTACCTGAGACAACTGCACCATTTCAACTTAAAAGAACTTTCAGACCACTTAATTCTTACTCATCCAAATCAGAATGTGGACATTACTTCCACTTAATAAAATCTTACTACGAGGGCAAGTCTGTGCCCCTTGGACTACAGTAACATGAAAGAACTGCTGAGAGAGTGTCTACAGAAGAGATTGTAAGTGCTCTGAGGCAATTCATTCACACTGGTATGTAAACCAAGCACAAACTTCCCACTTAGCAGTGCTCTAAGGAAAACTAACAGTAAATTGTGTACAATAATAAAAACTAAACAACCCATGGTTCACTGAATCCTAATTCAGATTCTTACAGGTCCTCCAGAACCTCCACTTATTTTGTTATTCTGACTGCTTTGGTTTTTAAGGCATCTGGTTGCAAAGAGCAATACTGAAACCACGACCCATCCATAATGCAGCAACTGCATTATGATGTCTGAATTTTCAGAGAAACTGATGCAGTAATTTTGGTTATAAAAGGGTCATGATTCAAATGGTGGTGGCGTTACTTCAACATTGTTGACAAAGCACTGCTAAGCAAAGTATAGAAGAGATGAGGACAAATACCCATACAGTCCATTTTGAGTGACTGCTCGTTTTCTGCAGGCTTTTGAAACAACATTGCTGGTAGCAGCAATACTGTAAGCTTAATTTTCTTGACAAGTCAGGATTCAACTTTCCAAAGTTGAGAGATGATGCATTAACTGATGAGGACTGTAATTCCATATGGGGTAACACAATAAATTTGAGCTTTGTTCTCGTCGTCTGTCATGTCACCAGAAACCTTTGCTGGAGTTACAGAAGTACTACATGCAGACAAGAGCGAATTACCTCATCAATAAAATGTTTCAGGAGCTTTTCCAGAAGCAGCAGCAGAAAAACAAAGAGCAATTGAAACTTGAGAGAAGCTATTTGTTCTACATTATGAGTTAATTTATAATGCCAAAATATTCCATTAACTAAAGTAACAGTTTATTTGTAACTTCATTTTAAGCTCATAAGCAACAAAAAAACATCTTTACAGCACTATAAGTTGTGAAATTTCATTTCTATAGAGTTGTTCATGTTGCAGATTTTGAAATACATTATAAAACAGGAAGTAAGGCAGCATTATGTAGATATAAACCAAATGATACATCTTCCTCAGATATAATTTGTTCCCACAGAGCTCTGGATCTCAATCAGCTTTGATCAGAGCAGCTAATATTTTCAACAGATGCTGAGGACTGGATTTTTTTCTTTCAAAACAAATAAAATGCATTTGCCTCATATCTCATCCAAATGACTGCATCCTAAATTTAGAGCAGTATTTTAATCTTCTAATCTGTACAAGACCTTGTTCTGGGATCATGTTCACTTTAGTGTATCCATCATCACTGGACTGAAATTCATATGAGAAGGGAAAGCACTTACAATTGTTTACTAAGGAATACTTTTTTGGAGAAGGAAAGGAACTTATTCAACAACTTATTCAAGTCCATCATCTGTCTCCTAATATCCTCTTCTTCAAAAAGCCACCTGGAAATGGACTTACTATTAAATATATCACCCCTAACTGTACAGCTCATCAACCTCATCTTTCCCCATAGTTTCATCCGACAGAGAGACACTCTAAAGAAAATGAGGCCAGAGTCTATGCAGAAGGAACCAGATTAACGAGAAACTTGCAGAAAAAGTAGGTTGCCAAGAACTAAGAGGTCAGTTACCGGCGCCCTGAGCCTCTCCCTGCAATCCCCACATTTAGGAATTTCCTCTGTTGCATTGAAGACCAAGTGACAAGTTTGGTGCTACTTCCCCCCAGATGGAATATTCCCCCTAGACACCTACACACCTTCATCTTCTTATAATTTTTAAGAGCTGCCTGACGCTGAAGTAAATGCAAATATGCTTGACATCTCTGGTTCAGCTCCATATGTGATGTCCTATATTCAGGGAGCTCAAAGTAAAATGATGTTACCTCCCTTCACCACCAAGGTTCAGAAAGGCAAAACATAACTTTGTCAAGGTTGCAGTGTGAGAGGAAGAATTAGAGGGAAACAAAAATTAAAGCCATTGCTGAATTCAAAACCCCTCTTTGGGGTTTACTAATTCTAGATAATATCCATGTATCTCATCACATTTTAGATTTCTTTACCTACACTGCTCCTTTGACGCTCTGGCAAGAGACACTTATATATGTAGTTCTCATTATTCCAAGTAAGTTTTAATATTTGCAATTGGAGAGTTTTCTGAAGGTTAACAGAAATTTAAGTTCAGATGGAGACTAAAGGGGAACAGCTTCTATTCAACTGGTGAGAGAAAGAGAGGACATTTTTTTAAAAAATCAGAATAGGGAATTGACTCACAAGTGGAAAGAATTTTTATAATGTTAAAAATCTTTGGTTGAACCAGGTTTCATCTTAGACAGTAGGAACACTGACATCAACATTGACTGGACCAGTATTTTATCCCTCAACTTCAGTAATTTGGTTAAAATCTGTAATTCCCCTTGCCACTAGTTAAGCCTTTTAAAATATATTCTTTACTTTGCCTTTTATGAATTCTATTTTTCTGTGCACTGTTCACGGCACCAAGTATTTTATTAGTCTTTAAAGTAATATACTGCAAATTAAAATAAAAAATAGTTATCAAGACTGAGCACTCACAGTATCTGAATTACATTTAAATATTTGTTTCTAACATCATGAGTCTAATACTAAATGGGAAACAATATTGATCCACAGGGAAGAAAAAAAAAAAAATAAAAGGCCTGCACAGTTACTGGCTTCCTTTGACACTAAACAATGAAAAAAAAAAAAAAAATTAAGCCAATTAGATGTAAATAAATCTTGCGTCAGGAAATCCATGAGCATAATAATAAATTAGAAACAAATTTTTAGATTACCTTGTTCACCTAGCAGCTGAGGTAGAAGGAATACTTCCAATACCTGTTCAGGTGTTTATCTTTTCCAGTCCCATAGCTTCCCTTGGAAATCTACCCATAGACTACCAGACCTCTGGGACAAATTCCTGGCTGTTGTAAATTAGTCTAGTTCCATTGGCTTCAGGGTAACTAGGTTGATTTTTCACCAGCTGATGTATTGTTACAGGATTACAGAGCAGGACAAATTTGAATGTCATTTTTATAATTGCCCCCGTCATTTAACACAATATGTCTTAGAAGATTTCAGCACTGTAGGCTCCTTTGTTTTAAATACTTAAACAGGAGAGAAAAACGCTACCCAACAAATAAAGGACCTTTAAGATTCCAAAGTCATTTCCCCATGTTTCCATGGAAATGGGACCTCGCTCCTTAACCAAGATGACATTAATGATCAGATGCCTGAAGTCACACAAAAGAGAGAAAAAGGATAGAAATTGCCAGCTACTCAATGGAGTGTCAGCCTGGAGCACAACCTCCCCACTTAGGGATAGGAATTGATACCCCTTTTGTAGTGTAAAGCTTCAGCAGAAGCAGTTCTAGCAATGCTAGAACGGGGAAGGGTTGCTGCTTTATTTTTAATCTGGCTCACTAAGTTTGCTAACTATAGAAGTAAAACAAATAAAACAATGTCATCATCATCTGAGGGAGGAAGAGGAGGAGGAGGAGAAAGAAAGGGCAGCTTTAATAAAAGCAACACTCTAAATGTGTTGCCACGCTCCAGCCCCCTCGCAATGTGTCTGTATCTCAGTTTTATCTAGCCCTGCCACCCATGGCTACATGCTGGGGACTGGAAAGGATCACTCGAGATGGCTGTGTTGGAGACTGTCACCATTACAGCGCCAGTTGAAACCAAAAATCAAAGTTTCACAGAGCTAGGAAGGTATGCCATAAATGCTGTTAAAAGCTCTTGGTCTCACAGGGAGTGGAAAGGAAGCAGGGGTGTGAAATGACCATCCAGGTTCAATCCTTGTCATGGCCAAGACAAAGAGTTGCCAGGTTTCCTCAAGACACTCTTTGCACCCCTCCACCAATGGCTTGTACTGCCTCTGTGCTGTGCTGAGAAGACTTTGAACCTTGCAGATCTGAACTGCAGACAACTCAAGTCATATCTGTTTCTTCGTTCATTTGAGCCCAAGTGTACTGACTCTCCTAACTGCAATATCATCATTTTTCACTTATCAGAGCCAGAGCTTTTAAAACGATTCAATGAAGAATGTGCCAGGTCAGTTTGCACAGTGCCTGCTCAAAGGAGAGGACCTGGGCAAAGAGGCTTCTCATACTACACGGGTGCTTGAGTGCCAAGGAAACAATTCCCCATACAATTCCTCCCCCTTTGATGTGCCTTGAGATCCGAGAGAGGAAATCAACACGACGTAGGACAAATAAAGCCTACATGTCACACACACAAGTGTACACTTGGCAGAGAAAATATCTGCCAAACTGCTATTTTTCAGGACATCAAAAAACAATGACAAACCCCAGTATTTTTTGATTATTTCTACAAAATTGTTTCTACAATTCTTTAGAAATAATCTCTGATTATTACTATATATTATATATTATCTACTTTGATTCTCCTGTTCAGTGTTGTTCAGAACATGTCTCTCCTGAGGTGTCACTGAGACCAACCTGTTGGGAACTGCTGCTGAACTTTGATTTTTAACACAGAATTAATACCAATAAAGAGAAATTAAGATTGGATCTGTAAGCAGGCTTGCCAAACAGAAGTCACATTGTGGAAATGAAAATCATATCTGATTTATTAGTGTGCACTTCTAGGCACACAAAATCATAGAGACTGTACAAAGAAAAGAATGTCCCTTCCATATTCCAAATTCAGATCTACAAAAGAAAGCCGCTATTAGTTAATCTACAAAGCAGAGAAGCCAGTGGTACTTTGTACCGTGATGACCTACAAAGCCAAACACTGAAGATCTGGAGTAGCAGATCTACAAGTGTGGAATTTTTTTATTGTTTCTGTACAAAAGTGTGTGCCCTATTTCTCACGAGCTCAGCACACCAGAGGGTAAAAGGAATGCCAAATGTGATTCTTTTGCACAGATTAGAATAAAAGATTAGCAAATATTCAAGACTTTTTAGATTTGTTTGAACATCAGACTCTCAGTAGATTTAAATGTGAATCAGAAATAGAGAAAATATATGCAAAAAACCCAAACCCAGAAAGCAGCATTTCCCAAATGCTGCAGTGATCCTACTCATTAATCTGTAAACAATTATTGTTTTTCCAAAATAAAGAGATGGAATTCAAAGAACAAGAATAATTTTCAGGGTAATATACATTATATATGCGTACAGCACTACCTGCAACAAAAAAAGTTGTGGTGAAAAAATAAAATTTGGGTGACTTATTTTACAGATTTGGTGTTTCCCTTCTTTTTATATTAAATATGTTCAAGTCCAAAACCTCCACACCTTGAAGTCCAGTCACAATGACAGTAAATACCTATATGGCATAGAAATAAGACTCTCAAAAAACTCTGATGAAATGGAGTACTTAAAGTAGAGAAAAAGAGCATTCAGATTATCTGTTTTGGTTTAAACCATACTAATAAAAAGCAGCAGTGCTTTGCCAACTCGGACTCCAAAACTCATCTTTGCATAAAGACCAAGACTAGAAATAACTTCGTGTTTTGGGTAATCTCGGTGAACATACAAAATGTAAACACCAAACACAATCTGTGATATTGACTGCAGTAAATGTATGAATCATTGTGATGTAACTACATGTCAATATATTTTATACTGGGATTGCCTTTGAAGCTAATATACTGGTAAATCAATTAAAATGTAACCAGCTGAGTATAACAACAATAAACTTATTTGGCTTTTGCCGCATTCAGTATTTCAGCATCCTCCAACATTTATTGATTTTTTTTTTTTCTAGTGGTGCCACCATGATAGAGAAACAATAATATTTGGGCTATTAGAAATTTTAAAAAGAAACAAGATTACACTGGTGGCTTGTTCAAATCCTACAAAAATTCAAGAGCACTGAAGGAAATCAGAGCTGGGATTTCAAACCATTACCTGAAGCCAGAAGACCCACATTGTTTTCCACATCTGTTACTGCTTATTGGTAACAGAATGCTGAGCTAACCTACCAGCTAAAAGAAAGCTGATAGATGGTGTTTGCACCTTCTCAAAGCACCACTTGGAGGTAATAAATAGAGAAATTTCACTGAAACAGACCAAACTAAGCATGATACAAAAACAGATTGATTGTGGGAGGAGAAATAACTTTGCCTTTCCGATTCTAAGCATTAATTTTAGAAGAGCCTTGGTGCTCTATTCTGATGCAGGATATCTCCAGAAAGGATTTTAAAACCACATATAGGTAACAAAAAAAAATTACTACATCAATTTATTTTTTTAAAGCCAGGTAAGAGAGGAGGAAAAAACTATGACTGGGATTTGAAGTGGGAAACTGGGAATTAGGAAAATAATGGAGATAGAGAAATCAGAAACACTTGGTGAGGCTGTTTGTCCATTCCCAATGTTCTTGCATTGTCAGTTCATGAATGGGGCCATCACAGCATCCAAAATCAGGCAGGGCCCCTGCAAAGTGTTCATGAAACACTGATCCCTTATGCTGTGGTGAAGAAGAGCAAGAAAACAAAACAAAACAATAAGGTCATCAGTAATTCCTCCCTCATTGTGCAGCCCGAATAATGTCATGAGGAATAATGAGGAGAAAACAAAATATTGAATAGTGCTCATTCAAACAGCAGTGGACATCCTGTGCACAGAGGGACACAGGAATTCTGTGGAAAAACAGTGTGTAACTGCGTAATTAGAAACTAAATCATAAGGCATATGTGCAAGCAGGTGGGAAAATTCACGTCCTGGCATTTCCTAACTTTTGCATGTTTGACTTAGCAGTCCCAATAGCACTCTTTTTCCATATGCCATGAAAGCACCACCAGTGTGTAAACAAACACTCTAGGCTGTAATTCAACATTGTGCTCCCCAAACTGAAGGGCTTAACCATTTCCTTGCAGTCACAGCCATCAGCTGGTGCTCTCATCACAGCAAGGATGGTCACCAAGGATGGGGAGAGTGTCCAAACCGAAACCAACTTTATCCTCATTCCACAAAAATACCCTGAACCAGAATTCAGGTCCATTTCTACAAATGAAGGGTTGACTAGATAGGTTGTAAACACCATGTGAACTGTAGATAGAGCAAAAATAGGCTTTGAAAGAAAAATGCAGCTAACACACAAAGACCAGCACTCACAAGCGACTTTTAGAAACTCAGAAGAAGGGAATCCAGAAGAGAAGTCAGTCACCAAGGGAATAGATTTCAACACCAAACCATCAAGGGTTGTTGCAGCATCAGTGAGGGGGTGGAAGAAGGAAAAAGGAAAAATCTGAACAGGAGCTCTTTTTAAAGGATTTAAATTGGCTGCAGTCAACTAACTCAGTTCACAGGCCACACTCTGGTTCAGGCAAATTCTCCACCTTCTTCTCATAACTCCTGCCTGCCAATAAAATATATTATAATGAATAATTGGATTCAAATAGTCTGGGTTTTGCCATTTGAAGCACTACATGAGCAGTCCCAAAGCTACTGATATGCACTGTTTCCTCCTCTTGCAGAGATAAGCTTCTGCTTTAAATTATTCCCCCTCAAAGTCAATGCAGCAACTCAAGGATTCCAGGGGCTGATTGCACTGTATTCACTTCCAGAAGAAAGAAAGGAGGAAGGTCACATTTTACATTTAGATTACCTATAGAAAAGTTTGCAATTCTTCTAGTCATTTGATATTAAGCATTACTTAATGACAAGTGAACAATTAATTTATTATATGGCAAGTTTTATTATTTTCACCTGCTCTGTTTGTGCACCAAATGCATGCAGAGCAGCAGGGGGAAAAGATATCAGGAAATGGAGCACCATTCCTAGGAATAGCTGCATTTCTGCTCCCCCTTCCTAACTTCTCATCTCTCTGACCAATCTTCCTCAGGTAGCATGTCTCATTAACATCTCGCTCAATGACATCCTATCTTCAAACCAAGTCATGGAGTATAGCACATCACTCAGCCTCCCCTATCTTGATGATTTACCTGGGATTAGCTAGCAGTCTCTCCTTTGGGGAAACTGAACTGTGGACCTCATCAAAACAGAGCATCAGTCAGGAGCAAATCCCAGGACCAAGACAGAGCAGAGCAAAAAGTATAGGGGGAGGGGAAGGGAAACAACACACAACACAATGTCTTGCAAGCACAATCTCTATGTTGTCATAGGTCAATGTCCTTTAATAGACAGATAATATGGGCATCTATTTATTCTCCCTACTCCCTGTGCTTATATCCACCCCCAATGCTGCCAAAACCACCCTGTAAAATTCAGCAGCAGGTCAAACAAGATGACCAAAACAGATGCCCCTCTAGGCTTTAGCTGTACCATGGATTAATTTCCTCCTTCCAACTCACACTTTATGTTAATCATCTTATTACCTTAACACATACACACAACAGTAGGTGCAATAGCCTAGCCAAAAAACCATTTTAATAGACCAGTCTGCTCTAAATCAATTAACTACACATAGTTTGCTCAGAGGATTCCCAATACTCAGCATCCTTATAGAATGCAGTTTGAAGGTAAGGGTTTGCAACTTTGTTGCAAATGCTAATCAAGCCTCCATAGTATGATAACAATGAGCAAGAGACTAAGAAATTACAAAATATATTCAGCAAGAATTCCTCTGTGCTTCAAGTCAATTTTGTCTGAGATAATCTTAAGGAAAAAACATTTTTTCCTTTGCCACAGGAGCTATCAATTCACACTGGGACACCAGTTCCAATGCAGCATCTTGGCTTAGTCTCCCCAGAAACCTGCTTCTGTTTCTGGTCCATGTAGAATGCTTCAGAGGAAACCCAAAACAGCAGCAATAGTGGATCTGATTCTTTGGGACAGCTCTGTTACAGGTAGAAAAATTCCAGCTAAACTAGAAAATTCCCATCCTAGTTCCATCCACTACCTAATGTATGTCCTCATTGCTGAGATTTCCTTTCCTTCAGCAGTTACCTCCTTTTGGGCTAATGTTCTCAGTTATATATATTTATACAGCCACTGCCTACCACTGACAGCTTGCTCATGGTTGGACTGAACATACAAGTGAACCTGGCAGTCACAGTTACAAAATACCTTCCAGCAATACTGAATCTATTACCCCTTGGTGAAGGAAATGTGGCTCTGCTAAAGCAGAGCCCTGGTGAACAGTTTGGTTCATTTTAAAACAAAAGGCACTATTCTGAAAGAAGTGTATAGTACAGTTTTCAAAAATTCCTAATGACTTGAAAAGCTAAAAATAGCCCAAGGAATTTGGTGCAATCACAATTTGGCAGTCAAGACTAAGGTTAGACCTTCAGATTGAGGGCAGAAACAAGAATCAAGGAGGGCACAAATCAAAACAAAAGAAACAAACAGGGGCATGTTGGCTGTGGAAAAAAAAAAGGTTTGCCACAAGCCCAAACCCAGCAGCAACCAGACAGCAATCTGGTCTCACAGCCACTATAGGTCCATGCCCTGGAGATTTTGCTCTAGGGACAACCTTGGACAGCTCTTAACAGCTCCCAGCACCTCCATGAACTACTGCAGAGTATGTTAGGGAGATGCCAGCTCATCACCCATGTGAAGACAGTGCATAGGGTTTAACAAAGAATGTGAGACCTCATAAGCCAGCTGGGTTTGGGGTTTTTAAGCTGTTATCTGTGTCCACCTGAAAAAAGCTCCATTCATGCATTCACACTCTCCATTCACGGGAGAACATACCTCCTGACTGAAGCCCTGGCTTCAGATTTAAAGTGTTTAATGTAAACCTGACTCTGATCAGCTAAAGTTACACTAAGAAAAGTGAGGTCAGTAGAAATGGTAAGAGGTATGAAGTGCCTTTCTCTCCTCAGAAATAGGTTTCTCATTTTTAATAGGCACACTTATGGAATATCCAGCCTGTCCAGTTCATTCGAATTAAAATTAAATGCATTATTGACAATAGAGTCTTTACAGTATGTAATGCATTCTTCCATGTCAAAAGGGCATCATAAAGCATGATTTAGTTTCCTTATCGGCCTCTTTACCATTACTCCCTCCAAACCATGAGCAACTTGAATATTCTTATTTTCATTACTTTCCTTTTCTTGTTATTCACCACAGATTAGATTCTGTATCCTCTTAAGTTTACTTTCTACACCAGTTTAAACCATTATCCTCTTCCCTTTTAAATCCCCTCTGAAGGCCTAGTTCTCCTGTGTTACTTTTTAAAAAAATGTAGGTAAGCATAGATTTTGTTCTCTTTACCTAATTTTCAGGAGTCAAAGCAGGGAAAACAGGGAGCTGAAGCAGTTTTGGAAGGGAACCGAGCACTTTAACAGAAATAAATAAAACAATGCAGTAGCTACTGAACCACATACCTATCACTTGCAGCCATTGCTAACAAGCCACACTGCTTATACCACCTATCATTCCCCCTTAGACCCTTCAAACTCAAAACAGTCATTACATTTCTCGCTTTTGATGGTATAGCCTCAGCAATAAATTGCTTTTGTGGGAAAATACTTTTTAAAAGTATCTAACCAAAAAGACTGGAAGCTAGGAGGTATGTTGCTTTTTTAAGTGCAGAACTCTCTGTCAAAGTATCTATTTTCTCTCAGTTTGACGCATTACCTTATGATACATAATGTGCTGGGAGGCAGCTTTATGCACTGGGTACACCTCAGAAGTGTTCTGAAAATGAGCAGGCAGAAGGGCAGGTCCTTGTGTGAACTTATAGACTTCAAACAAAAAAACAGAGCATTCCATGTAATCAATCTTTTGTCTTATTTTTTCTGGATTGTTAATTTCAGGCAAATTAGAATCTCCTTGTTACTTGAATCAGACTAATGACTAACAAATCCCACTCAACTGGCACCCCTACTGAGAAGAGATGAAGTAAACTCCTCCAAAACTTTATTTTCCCTTATCTTAGATGAAAGTGATATTTAACAGGACCTACAGCTTTTCTTTTTCTAGGCTAAAGAAGCTGGCAGGAAAACATCTCTCCAGGCAACTAAAGCAATGAGCCACTCATTCTTCCAAGCCCTTGAAAGGTGAGAGGTGCCAAACAGATGTACAAGACACATGAGAGCAGGCAAAGGACACTCGACGCTCCTTTTGCTGGTCACCCACGAATGTGTCAAAACATGTTACGCTAAGTGGGTGCCACCCACACCATTCCACAGCTGCTCTCAGAACAGGACAGAGACAGCTCGTGCAGCACCAGCCTCCACTGACCCAGTGCTCCTAGTTCCATGCCACATGTTATCACACCTCTTGAGGCCAAAATTGGGCAGGAGTCACCAAGTTAACGGGGGATGTTCCGAGTCTAACAATCCTGATCTGCACAGATGGTGTGAAACCACTTGTTCCAGTTTAGAAAGGGCAGCCTGGGACCTCATGGAGAGTGGAGACAGCACGCTTCCTCCAACATGTCAGTGCCAGAAAAGGTTGCTTTCTGCTGTCAAAGATAATCCTCAAAAGAACAGCACAAGGATGCAGAAGACCTCATTGAAATCAGCAATAAATCAGAGATAATATAACCTGATCCCATGTACCTTAATTTTTGTACTTCATACACAGTTAAGAATTAATTCTGGTTTTCAGATATCTTGTTTCCTTCTCTCTCCCACACTTCTTCTTGTAAGGTCTGTTTTGCCTACGTTTTTGGGTTTGGGAGGTGTTGGGTCTGGGTTTTTTTGGGGGTAGGGGGTTATTTTGTTTATTTGTTTGCATGAGCAAAGCAAACTATTTTTCCTTTCCAGTTTGCAAGACAATGAGATCTTTGAGATCAGAGGGGTAGATAGACTAAGCTACGTGAAAAAAAAAAAAATCATTTGACTGTCAACATTTTTGTTTTCCTCGTGGGAGCCATATAGATCTTGTGCTAGAACTGAGGGCACTAGCTTGACTTCTATTTCAACCCCGTCTACAGATAGCCAGAGAAGATGTTCAAAAAGAAAAATAATTTTAAAAGAAAGGAAAAAAAAAAAGACTTCTGAAATGGAAACTGTAGCAAAGAGGTGAGATTTACAATAAGTCAAATTTTTTTTTTCTTTAAACCACATTACTCTTCCTTAATGTAACAGCCAAACCTCAAAGGACTGATGGAGGGCACTGTGTACACATATAGAAGAACTGGAAAGTATTTTTCATTGTTTTTCGTGGAAACTATGTGCCAGCTTTTGAAGATAATCTCTTTTTGGCACAGATCTCTATGATGCCACATGCTGAAGGACAAGCGGATACAAACTGAGCTCTCTGAAGTCAGTGACACCACCTTGCAAAAAATTTTCACTACAGCTTTCAACAAAAAAAAAAAAAACAAACACAAGTGCTGAATGTCTCCCAACTCAATTTTCAGCTGGTATAAACTGTAGTGGCACAACTGCAGAGCCACATCAGTGGCCAGCATCATTCTGTACAGCTCTGCAATGAAGACTAGAGTATCAAGAAAGGGAAGGGAGAAAAAAAAGCCAACACCACCACCAAACCCAGCTTCCACTCCTGTTCTCTTGCTTTGCAAAAATATTGGAGAGCTGACAAATACAACCATTTTCCTCTCTGGTAACTCAGCAAATTGCTTATCTCAGACTGATCTTTATGAAATTTAAAGGATTTTCTGAGACTTCAACAGCAAACTAGAATCACGTGTGTAAGATGGATTATTTCAAGCTAAGTGAACTTTCTCTGCAGCTCCTCACTGGCTTTAGACCATTAAAACACAACAATTACAGCTACAATTTCAGCTTTCAGCACAAATGAAAACACTGGAATGCAGCAGGAGGCTGCAGAACAACAGCTTGAGGTAGGAGTAGATTCATGTGTTTAGATGCAGAGTCTTGTAACACAGATATAATTTTAGATAACTGGCCCCACATAAATAAATATTGGCTCCCTAAATAATAATTTATTAGGAGAAAGGAATTAGGTTCTTACAAGTAACATATCAACTAAGCTGGCTAGTAGGGAGATGCTAGGAGAGTGAAGCAAGGATGGTCTCCATCTCAGCTTAAAATTCACACACAGTCCTGATGCCTCTGCAACAGCAAGAACCTCCATGTCTGTGCCACCTCATATGGATGGATCTCAAATAGAGCCACTCTAAGCCAGCAGGATCCTGCTAGTAGTGTTCTTTTGGATCAGTCTCAGTATAATATCAACAAGACAAGCTGTTTTTCAGACTCAAGCTCACAGCCTGTACTATGCGAAGGGTAGTATAATCTCACCTCTGTCCACTGTAGACAGATATTAAGACTAAAAGAACAATCTTACTGAGACAGACCGAATGTTTACCTAAGCCAGCAGCTTTTGCCTGCAGCGAATTGGTAATGGATGCTAATAGAGAAAGCATGAGAATGTGACAAGCCCAAAGTTATATCGCCTTCCACCAATCCATCTTGCCTTTAGCAAAGCAAAGCTTTGGTCTCCTTGGCTGCATCAAATCCTCCTAATTCCTGTTAACCAATGGATTTTTACAGTGTTCCATTTTCTGTTCTTTTAATATAGGTATGTGTTTGTCTTTGTGACATTGTGTAGCAATGAAAACCACTCTATAATGTTGAATTGCAAGCAAAAATTATTTCTGTTCTTTTCAAACTGTTTGACAAATTTATCTTATGTTTTCTGGCTCTTACATCATAGGAGAGACTAAATTATTGTTCCCTACCTGATTTCTGCTTGCTCTCCATGCCGTTCAGGCTGGTAAAACTTCTTCTATTCAGTCTTTTCTCATCTGTACACTGTTCCGTTTCACTGATCAAATTACTATTGCTCTGGTTGCCTTCTCTGCCTTCCATTTGTTTCTTTAAGCAGTAAGAAGAAATATTCATAGGCTTATCTACAGTGACTACTAAATCTCTCTCCAAATGGGTAATAACTAATGCACAGTCCATCCTTGCCTGAGTTAACTGCAATGTAGTGCAGATGGAGAAAAGTATCCCTATCAACACAGAATGGCAACCCCCATTTTATAGTCCATTCATTCATTCATTACAATTGATCCTTCTGCAACTCCACAGCTAATTCTCATTTTAAATAGCCTAGAGACAAGTTTCAGCACCCCATAGTTTATATCCTGTTTCCAAACAATTTCCAAGAGTGCACTTAGCAACAACTGTTCTGGCTCCATATAAATCCCTGAAAACACCCCTCTAGACCAAAATGCACTTATGTCTAGTCTTATTTTTTAATCAGTTTCTAGATCAAGAATCTTCATCCCATGCAATGCACTTTTGTTTCTTCTAGACTAAGAAAAATGCTGTTCATAAAAATAAAAACAAAAGCAAATGCAGACACATTATCTCAGCTAGATCATAAAATAAACAAACAGCTTCGGGAGAGGAACCAAAAGTAGTGTGACTTAATACTGCCACTTCAGACCATCTCCAGCCTTGAGCAATCCAAACTCAATGCAAGCAAATCCCAGTCAGGCTTAGGGATTTGTCTGCATATCAATAGTAAATTCAAATCCCTAGAGGATTCACAGTTATCTCAGAGCTCACATGTATGGGAAATAAAGCACTAGCCACTCATCCCTAAAGCTGTAAAATACCACAGCTCTTGCTCACGGGCACTTATTGATGGTCCTAATAATTCCTGGAACATTTCTAGAGGTCGAGGTAGGAGGGAATGACATGCCTTCACTACATGAAAAAGAGGTATCTTCCTTTCTTATGGATACAATTCAAATACTGTATAAAACATGGAAGTATCAGGTATCGCTCAAAGTTTTCTCTGTGTATATTTAGATTAAATAAATTTAAATATTTTTTAGATTCATTGCAATCAAAGTATGCCTTAATAGCTGCTTCCACCAGGCTGCTAAGACACTTATGCTGCCTTTCAGCTGCCAGATAGCTCTACACAATAACTACCCCATACCACTTGCCCAGTGAGGCCAATATGTCCCAGGTGTTCGCAGGAAACTGGGCATGGCATCACAAGTGAGAAAAGAAGGTGCTCAGAGCCTCTACAGTGTGAGACTGGGTTGCTAAGGAGGACACACCTTAAGACAAATGATTTTAGCCCACTAGCGAATCTCCATGAGAAGCACTCGCAATGAAAAAAAGAAATCTGGGAATTCAGCTGCTTATATTTTTTTATTCCTGCAATTCCCCTCAGTTCACTGGGCTGTGCAGACAATCATTTTCTATACAGTCCAATAGTTCCATTTGTTGTCTCAGACTTCTTCCAATTTCAAGCCCTGTAGACTTCAGCTTTGCATTGTTTTAAGAGAAGCATTGTAAATCTATTCAAATTCACATGCATCTCTAAATTAAAGCACGCTTCTGAAGCCTTTCTTAGCTTCTCCCCTTAAAAACATCAGCAGCCCTGACCTAAGAGGAAGAGTACATCTACACTTCTTCTGTGTCAGTGATTTTGGTCACAGAAAGGACAATACAGACTGAAGTTTGCTTTTCATAAAAGACTACTTTAACAGCAAAATAGTTATAAAACAAAGAAAGAGGTCTCTCTCTCCTGTGGATGAAAGACAAAAATTATTGCTGCCACATTTTTATCTAGTGCAAGCAACACAGAAAGAAACAAGTAAAATTGAGAAAGAGGTCCAAATACATGTCAAGTAAATTATAAGAGAACTAATCCTTACATTGTCCAAGTCCAAGAAGTGCTGGGCTGACACTGAAGCCCAGAACACTTGAATTTGTTTTGTGTTTAGAAACACCAACACTGATATCAGGAGAAACATTTTCACAAAACCATTTCCTTCCCACACTGGGAATGGCAGAAGAGGATGCAACCCAGAAAAATGGATCAGTATGGATCGATTCAAGGGTTTATTGTCTTTATAATGACAGCACTTTTGTCTTTCCCCATAGAACACAATCCTAAACTGCTCAAAGTTCCACTTTGTTTGGGTAGTACTCTTTCCACTAAATAGGATATAACCTATATTATATATGTAGGCTATATATATAACCTACTATCTATATATAACCTAGTTCACTAAAATATGAGCTTACCCTAACATCAGTGACCTTCTAAACAGTAAATAGAAAAGAATCAATTTTGTTCTGTAATTAATATTAGACACATCATTCATGGAAATCACATCCCTTAGCACCAGAGTCTGTTGGCACAGGGTGATTTATATGAAGACCCAAAGAGAGGAAAAAAACAACTCTTGAATAACACCACTATGCTAACAATTTTACATGCTAATTTTCTCACCTAAAACCTCCTGCAGAGAACATAGTCCCTACTATTTAAAGCAGCTGCAAAGAAAGGTCATCTGCCTACTTTGCTTTGAAGCAAATGAGATTCAACTACAAACATGCACAGAACATGAAATTTGGTAGGTAGCGCTCAAGTACTGGAATGAGGTGGCCTCCTTATTTGTCAAGAGAACAGAAACCTCAGATGCTGCAGTTACCTGCCTCGATCCAACAGCTTTCATGAGACAGACCATACTGCTAGTGAGATCCCAAACCCATCCATTCGAACAACAAGAGCTTCCACAGCTTCTTATGTTGCTCACCTCCCTGCCTTAGCTCACTGCAGCTCGCTCAGCCCATGGAAGTCAGTTCCCAGCCTCATCTCTGTGTAGGTGAGAGAGATAATACATCTCCATAACCGTTTTCCCTTTTGGCAGAGATTTTTGCCATCAGAAACTGCTGAGTCCTTTCAGTACTAGCTTGTAGTAGCCACAGTCATCCTAACACTTGCTGAATCCAACAGTGTGAGATGCATTCCTGTTGAAAGCAAAATCTCAGACCTTGGTGCAGAAAAAGCAAGTCATGCATTGTCAGCTCTGCCCCTGTATTGCAGTCTCTCCAGAACATCCAGGTGACTGGCTATTTCCCTCCCATGAAGGGGCATTAATCCCAACCTAAAACTCCCTAAAGGGTTAAATATACCAACCCCTATAATTTTTTCCAAGTCCTCACACCTCTGATGCTTTTTTTAAGGGCACAATCATCCTTTTCAAAATAATCCTTTCAAACTTGATTTAAAATAGCAAATTCCTACTCAAATACAGAGCCATGTGAGCTCCTCTCCATTCCTCACAACTGCCTACATAGTCACCAGGAAAGAGAGCAGAGAAGAAACAATATATAGCAATTCAAATGCTTTCTTTAAAACAACATAACAAATAAAGACCTTTGGCAGTAGAGCACTCTTTGTAGGAGCTCCTCTCCAGTCAAAGGACTCCAGTGATTCCTTCACAATTCAGAATGATTAGTCCAACATTTCCTACCCCAAAGCTGAGGGGAAATCTTGAGTTAAGGGAATTTCAACAAATATGGAAACACCTGGTGAGTTTTATTCAAGATCTGTGCAGGCAAGGCAAGAGTAGGAGTTAGGCAAAGGTTTCCCACCTCAGTGCTGTTTTTGATTAATTACAGTGAAAGTGCACTATTTTATTAATTATTATAAGTAGAATAAGATTATTACAGGAGAGACTGATCCTTGGAAATTATAGAAGACGTGGATGAACCCAGTTACCCACTTAAATTTCTCCTTAGCCTCCTCTGTGTTCCACAGAAATCCCCTCCTCTGTCTTTTTTTTTTCCCCTTTTATTTTTTTTCCCCAGCTGCAGTAATGCTCTCTTTAGATATCCTCCCTGAAAAATCCACAGTGACTTTTATTCCTTGGAGAACTCCACAGCTTCAGAGCACATCACTCCATGTGAATTTAGACCATTTTTGCCAGCACGCAATACTTGACATTTAGAGAATGTCACCATGATCCGCAGTCCCCAGTGCACCGAAATCTACTTGGAGATTTCTGTCATCCTTTACAGTCTCCACCAAATACTTTCTACACTTTCTTCTTTGAAATGTGAATATACTGCAAATGTAAATTGCCCTGGTGACAGCCCTGTGAAATACCCTGCTTTTCCAAAGAGCATACAGGTTCACAAACAGATGGACATTTTACATTCAGCTCTATCTCAGTGTGTCGATACCATCATATAAAGGGATCACCTCCCCCCAAAAGGAAGCAGATACTTAGGGTCTGAAGTCCACAGAGTTCTTCATCTCCCTTGTTCAAATGCTAGTTGGATTGCCATTTAACATCAGTGCTGAAAGCAGGAGGCTGCAGTTGTGAACTACAGATGCTTCCAGGCATACATCCTTATACACCTTTACAAGTATTTGCAGCATTTGGCATGGGCACAAATACTCATCTGGAGTTTTGAGAGAACGTGTCTTAACTCTGTTTGTCTTTGAGGATTTGGTTGCAACAGCAGTTTTTTGAAGCTATTGAAGTGTTAGGAATATTTGAGGAAGCAGACTACTGCCTGCAGATTTCCCAGAAATGAAAGAATAAAGATACACTGATGAGCTGTGTTCATTCACCTCCAGGGTGAGATATAAAATGAACTGCTTCAGACCAAAACAAACAGGAACTTTAAAACATACTGACTAAAATAAGCATTTCATTGATAGCACAGAGATGAGAGCTGGCAGAAATTATACTCACTTCCTGATTGTTACTGTCACCATTTCATGATATGTACTTCAAATGCTGACAGATAACTTAACCAAAAAGTCTTCTGAAAAACCAGGTAACTTAGGTCTACTTCACTGGATTGTCCTTATTCTGTGTTCATTTGTAATCCCACATCTACGCAACTTCGTATTTGCAAAGTCTAACAGGTGTAAGATTCCTCCTTTCAAGCGAAATGGTAACTTGACCCTAGACTTACACCCTGCCCTACGCTATCCCAAGATTCTCAGTCAGTTCCCCTGCAACAACCAGGCAGCTTGCCCATGCCCTGATTTCCGGGACCTTGTTACTCCAGTCTGGAAGCAGATCCCACACTGGTGCTTCATCAGTTGTCACCAACAGCTGTTGATTTTTCAGGATATATCGCATGTCCTCATCAGTACTGCTGCTATTTCACACCTCATTCCCTGCAGTAACCCGAGACGAGTATCATCCGGTCGAGGTGATCAGTCACCCTTGTATTCTCTAGTTGCTTTGTGCAAAATAGGAACATGCAGATCAAAAACCCAGAGTCCTGAGAGTAAGCAACAGAGTAATATTTTGTTCCTGATGTAAAAACCTCAAATTTACTTTCAACAAATATTTCTAGATGGCAGTAACTTGTTTTTAAGTTTACTCACACTGTGAAGCAGGCGTTTGCCTCGAGAACACCCCAAATACACAAAATGGGAGCTTGAAATCCTGAATTTAACCACAAGCTACTGCTGTTTGAGTTTACATAGAGTTAAGCTATACTTTTCAAAGATTCACATCAGTCTTCCAGATTCTTCATTGGTATTTCTGACCACTATTTTGCCTTTTTTTTATTAAAAAAAAAAAAAAAAAAATAGGGAAAAAAAAGGCAACAAAATATTAACACAAGAGTCTCCAGTGTAGAGCAATTGCTACTGTCACATTTAAGGAGCTGCGGCAAATTACACTTTCAAATACAGACCAATGCCTTCCAGTTGCCTATATAATTGCAGTTAATAATTTGACCTGTGATTTTACCTGTCATCAGAGGAGACTAAAGTTGTTAAAAATATTTAGCCTAAAAACAATTTATGAAATGTTGATCATAACTAACATATATATGCATATTAAAGATGAGGAAATAAGCAAGCATATGCTATATCCACCATTTCCAAAATAAAGGGAAGGAAAATGTCACTTCCTATTACTTACATTTCCAAAGTTAATTCGAAGTAAAAAGTTGAGCAAACAAACAAATTTGAAAGATGTTTTCAAAAGCAAATCAGTTTATTGGTCTCAACGTGGGTATACAATATTATTCCTTTCTTTTTTTAGTTAAAAAAACCTCCAACAATATAATCTGGTTTAAATTTTATGCACATTCAGAAATTACATTATTTTTTCAATGTAAAGTTAATAAATGCAGTGAAGCATTTCTCTCCACAAAGAATAAGACACCTAGCTATAGTCATTTAAACAGGTGATACAGATAACACAGGCAGAAATATTCTGAACCAATAGATCCAGGAGCGTGTTCAGCATCCCCCGTTGTCCCTTTTTTTTAACAGTTACTCCCAACGTTACAAAAGGAGACAATCTCAGCTCCTTTTGTTTGTTTGTTTGTCTCGGGTTTTCTATTTTTCTTAGGGTTTCAGCTTACTAATAGTGCTGGATAAGCTTGACTGCAAAGAGCTGACTAAAGTCTTCAGTGTTGCTCTGCCTACACACTTCCTGGTAATTTACAAAGTTTCCTGGTAATTGGACCCCAAAATGCCTGAATTTAGTTCAGACATTAATGTTTTTCCAGGGATTTATTTATTTGTAATTTTCCAAGTTTTCAACTGCAAGACCCATGAGGACTAGCTGGGCTCCTTGCAGCTTGGCAAGAGGCACAGAGGGAGTACCCGATGCCCAAGGGAAATCTCCTTCCCTCCCTGAGCAGGTCTGACAAAACCTCAAGGGAAGGTTGGAAAAGGTCTGTGCTTATGTGACACAGTCACATGCTGAGACAGAATGGTAGACACACAGAAGCAGAAAGATAAAGCTGGAGAACAAATCACTAAACTTTTTAGTACAGAAGCGAGTGAGAGCTTTCTAAATCCCCAGAGATGTTTCAGCAATGAAAGGAGCTTTGTTTTTATCTTAGATGACCAATGCATCACTGTTAATTAGTAGTCATTAGAAGATATTTTCTAACGAAAAACAAAACAACTAGGAAAAGGAGGACTTTCTGAATACTTTGAATTCAAAATGAAGCACAATTCTCACACACACAACACTCATTACCATTTTTCCCATTGCCTTGTAGATACATATTTCACTGAAAAATGGCAATGTTTAACTTCAGAAGTCCAGTTCTTCCATCTGTACACAGCTCCAATTTTCACTACACAGACAAGTGCAAAATATGAAGGACAACATCCTCTAAACAAAACCATAGCATCATACCCTTCTGCCAGTTCCACTGTTACTTCGTTCTAGAGAACCCCCTTTCAAAAATAACCTGAAGCTTGCAAGGGTCTTGTGAACAGGAAATGATCCTACACAAAAGCTGAAACTAGGGTTAGAAGATAAGTTCTTTATTGTCTGAAATATTCTGTCTTAATCAGATCAATCTTAAATTGCTAGCTGAAGGTGGAGAATTATTCCCTTACCTTTTTTAGAAGTGACAAATGAAAGCAATTTTCTGCAATGGGAAAGGGAAAGAAGTTTTCAGGCTTTATCCATAGATGTCAATATGATTTCAACAGAAACCTTTTTTTCAGCGCCTCCACAAGTAATCTCAAAGAATCAAAAAAGTCATTTTTTCAGCTATGAGAAAATAAAATGCACTTAGCAAAGGTTGCTGATAAATTAGTTTTGTATAGAAACCTGCCTCCAAATAGTAGGATAAAGTTCCTTTGCTTTCTTCATTAATGAGCATTATTCAGTATGAAACTGTTTTGTTTTTTTTTTTTTTACTTTGTTTTAAGTGTGATTGATGAAATGAAGGACAATTGAACACTAGGATTCCTCTGGGCCATGCTCAGTATGATGCTCACACAGGCAAACATCCTGCCTTTAGTGTGTGCCTGGAAAATGAGGGACAGGGTCTGCAAAGGCAGATGGAAGGGGGGGAAAATCCAACCACAAAGCAAAGTAGATCTTCAGAGGAATCAGTGAGAATTTTGAGCCCGATCCAAAGTCCCCTGCAGATGATGGCTGACTTTCCATATCTATCAGGAAGCCCTGCATCAAACCCTCTGCATTACATGGCAGCATTCTGCTGAGCTTTGCAGGCAAGTTGAATTATTTGTTTGGCAGAGGCTTTCCAAAGGCTATGTTAACTTTAGAAGGAAGCACTAATCCTTCCTCCTCTGCCAGGAAAAAGCCCCATTTTTCACTAACGGAGACTCTTTCAAAGGAGGAGGGGAAAGGGTTATGCATGAGCATTCAGGAGGAAGAAATCACAACACTCAGGTGCAAAAGCCACCCAACAGTAGAGAGATATACTGTTTTCCCGAAGTTAATTCAAACATTCATTACTATAGCCCAGAAAAGTAGCATAACTGCTGATTGCAAGCAAAACAATTGGTTTTTCTGAATGCATACTGTTCCCTCCCCCTCCATCCTTCCCAAAGCCCCTCTTCTCTTCCCATCTCAGTTCTCAAGCTGTTTTCCACAGCCCCGAATGTGCACAGTACTGAATGCCATGAGCAAACATAATCCATTACAATCAGTGAACTGTGTTGAATACAGTTCCTCTAAAAACATCAGCAGATACACCGCAGCATCACGTGTGACGGTAACTGTCATTTGTCATGAACTGTTAGAGAAAGGAGACCTACAAAGCCTGAAACACGTTCAGTGCTTGCAGATAGCAGTCAGACTGGCCATTACGTCACTGAAAAGCTTAAAATTCAACAGTTTCTGCAAGAGCCCACTTACCAGCTATCCAAGGAGCCTGACACAGACATTTTACACCTGTTCTGTTTCCTGCTGCTTTTGCAAAAGAAATCCATGCATATCACACTCATAACTTCCAGGAAAAGTAAAAAAAAAACCCCAAGTCCAACACCTCAGAGAGCCAGGCTAGGTAGGAAACTGAGATGTGCCTCCTATCATAGCGTGCCAAATTGAATCAGGGAAATCTGAATCAGGAGGAAGAAAAGAATTAACATCAAAGGCCAGTTCTTAGAAGAGAAATGCTGTTTGTGAGCTGGTCAGTGAGTCTGCTGAAATGATGTATGTCTAGGTGGGGAGGGTATATGTGCACACACATGCACACAAACGTCAGACCCTTCCTTGGAAGTGGATTAGGTGGCAGATGGTGTCAGAACCTGAGCTGCTGTCAAGAGCAGAGTTCACACTGTCCTGCTCTCCTGCACTTAGAGATGAAAGCAGCAAAGACACTAAGAAAAGAAAGAAAGGAAAAAAAAAAAAAAGGCTGATAAATAGCTGACAATCAGCTTTGTCATTGGTAATGAGTGGAACGACATCCCTTCACTTCCTCCCTTCTCCCCCCAGAGTCCTTACAGGCAAAATCCTCTCTGAAACGGAGACAAAAGAAGAAACAAATGTGTACGTGCAGTCTCCAATTGTGAGAAATACCAGAGGCTCAGTTTTTCACAGAGAAACTGGAACCTGCTATTATCAACCCAAATATCAGAACCCAGGACAGAGAGGTGGGGGTAGGAGAACACACAGCTTAAGATCTATTAAAGGCAAAGGGAGTAGGGTGGGGGGGGAAATAAAAGGGGAAAAAAAAAACATTGCCTTTGATTGCCAACACAATGAAAATAAACGAGGGAAATAACATTTGGGAGGGACAAACCAGCTGAAAGCAGTCACAATGACTTTGTGCAGGCTCCCCTGTTATTAATAATTATTACAGATAATAAGGGTTTTCAGGCTGAGTAAAGGGATTTTTTCAGTTCCTAAAACCTCATTCTCCCTATCCTATCACCTACCTCCCTCCATTTTTCTCTCTCTCCTCTGAGCACCTGCTTTACATAGCTTTCCTTGTATTATCATTAGCTTCATGGATAATTGATAGCTGTGCTCGTCCAGCTGATGCTAAGAAAAGAACGACAAGGTGGTTCGACACACACTTACTATAAATAGACACACAACATGGCCAGCGTTTGCCAACATCTGATGATGCCTTCCCTCCTGGGTCCTAAAGTTAGCTAGTTTCTCAAAGTCAAGGAAGCAAAGGAAAGCAAGGTAAATGCCTTCGATTAATTTTGCAGAGACTGAAGGGATAAAAATAAGAGTGGGTCTTTATATTTTTATGACATGCTAAAAATATCCACTTTATTAAACCTTCGGGATAGTTTGCAAAGCAGAGTTTAAATGCCTTTAATTTTTTTTTTTTTTTTTTTTTTGCAGCAATCTTGAAGTTCAAAATATTTAGCTGGTGGCAAGAGGTCTTTGTCAATAGTGCTGGGAAGGGTCAGGAGGAGATCTCTTTGTTGAGTACAAACCTCCCAGCTGTGCTAAGCTCCAGGTACCTCTGCAAAGCCTGAGTGCTCATGCTCACAGCTCAGAGGGCAAAGACTGTCAGTCGGTGAGTGCAGGGGAATCACAGCTGTCTCTGCATGGCTGGCAGGAGGCACAGGCTGCCTCAGGCACTGACTCAGCAGCAAAAGCCTCAAGCCTCATCTCTGGTTGGTTCTGGAGACTTCTAGGGCAACCTGCTGACCTATCCTTCATCAGATATGCCAGAGGTAGGTTCCAGCTGGAAAAACCTTACTCTTGATTGGCCCATCACCAAAGGCTGGGGGAGGTATGATTCTCCATGCAGTTGCCTTTTGCCAGCACCTGCTTGCTGATGACCCTCCCCACAGTTTCTTCTAGTCCCGCAGTACAGAAATCACCTGCATTATAGAAATTCACTCAGGCTCTTGGCAGGTTCCACCCACTGTCCCCCTTGCCCCATCTCCCAACCCAGTCTGCAGAGCATACAAAGAACCACCTGCCTCTCAGGAACCAGCTGGGACTTTCTGCCTGTGATCAGGGAGAAGTGCTGTATGAAAGCTTCCTTGGGGCATTTCTACCTCTGGCTGTGAAAGTCAGGCACAAGCACACGCTGCTCTCAGTGCATTTTGTCCTCCTGTGACAAAAAGCTACCCCAACGTGGTGGAGGCTCCAAAATTACTTGCTCCTGAATTGGGACAGATGTTTGTCTCTTTTTGTCTTAGTCATTGTATCCAGTTGATCTTTGCAGATCATATCGATTTTTTTTTTCCCCTCCGTACATAAAATTCTTATATCTGGAAATTCCTGGTGCCTTCCCTCTACAAACACTAATATAGGCTCAGTTCTCACTCACTGAGAGCCATCTAAGCTCTATCAGTACAAATAAGGCAAGGAGAGGTTTAAAATTCCTCCTGCTGAGGAAAGCAGCTGCAGGAAAGTATTTGCTCCAGCACATGCCGAGGTATCTGCACCAATTTTGTCCTCACAGTAGCTACCTCCTGTTTCAGAGCTGATGAACTCATAGATGCACTCAGGACTTTCTCATTTTCTTTCTGAAACCCATTTTAGACTGCAGGAGTACAGCAATGTGAAAATAAATGACTGTTTGTCCTAATTCTCAATCAAATGCTGAGATAGAGAAAAGCTGGTGCTTTCAATAGGAGAGGCCATTTGTTCTCACAATTTACTGCAGCAGAGCTGTTATCACATTTAGACAGTGTCCAGTCATGGCACAAGAGCACTATCTCAGACCATAGGAGAGGGGAAAAAGAAGAGAATCGAAGCCAAGACTCCATGCAGCTCTGCAACAGGCACACAGCAAGAACAGTGGTACAAAGCCACACAACTTTGAGGAGTGGGAGGAGGATTTTTCTTAAAAAAGCTTCAAAGATCTGCATAAGGTGGGGGTTTCATCTTGAGAAACTTGTAGCTTGAAGCTGACAAGAAAAGCTGCGTCAGGAGCAAAAGAAAAAAAACCTCCCTTTTATAAAATTGCTTACCTAGTCAGTGCAGGAGGGCAAGCACACTACAGGGGGAACAAAGAAGAAAAGCATTCAAACAGTTTTTCCTTTCACCAGCCAAAAAGCACACACTAAAATGGAAGCTTTAAATATTTAATGTCCAAAAAACCAAGAGAATTTTCCAAAACAAGATTGCTGGTTCAACACAAACCAGCAGCACTCGCAATTAAGATGATAGAGGTTTTACACACATCTGCACTAACACCAGTTGGGATAAAACCCACTTACAGATGATAAGATACAGATTCAATTTACAGTAACAGGGAGGCAGGGATCAGGTGGAAAATGACTGACCTTCCCCATCTTTGTTACACTTGCACAAAGCAGTTAACATCATCAAAAGAGTGGGAGACAGTTTAGCCGGGATCAGTGCTAGGCATCCTAATAGATTATGCTATTATTTTGAGATTATGTAAGAGAACAAATACCTTCTTTATAAATCTTGGCTTACTTGAATAGATTTAGTGGATGCCACAGACTAGAAATAACATCTTACAATCCTTTAATTTCTGTACTGATTTGCCTCCTTACAATGAATATCCACTATCTGAGACTTTGGATGTGAAGCACTGGCACTGTTAACAAGTCAAAGCCTCAGCTACTTGACCAATGTCTTGCTCATACACCTGTGACTGAAGCCATCACCACCTTGAGACCAGCAATGCCTTTCCCACAAGCTCAGACCAGCAGACACCTTTCTTATGTTTCCTGATAGCAGATGGCACTATGTATTTCCCCATGATCATCTGGGTGTTTTCGCTACCAAATTCCCACTCCTGCAGCAACACAGGAGGTTGGCAATGTCTGACATCTCACTTGATGGTTCCTTGTAGCACAAAAGAGTTTTTCAAATGTTGTGCTAGAGGGCTTTATCTTGTTACAGGGATATAAGAGTTCCTTAAAAATTGTGATACAAGGAAATTTAGAAAGTTTTTTCCTTTTGAATTCAGAATTTTCAGTTATTATATGGTTGCCTGCAACTACAGAAACAGGACGCAATGGTCAGCAATAGCCCCATCCAAGTCTTTATTCTTCCTCACTTACTTTTAGTGTTGCAAAACTAATGTTTTGCCCACCATCCTTTCAAAAATTACAAAAGCGTCAGAGTTTTTCTGACAGACACTCGAGCCTGTAACCCTCACACAAGAAGAAAGGCATTTTCCTGTAGATTAGCCAAAGGCGTGATTGATTTCCACCCATGTTCAGCCCACCACTGAAATTCTGCATTTCAGATGCAGCTCTAATATAAAAACCTATTTTAATTCAAGTAGGTCTGAACACCCAGAAGTTACTATTAATGGAGAATTCTAGTGTAGAGTATAGAGAGGAAACCAGAGTGAAAGGTTTCCAGATGAAAGGAAAAAGTCATTTCCCAGTGAAAGAGTAAGCTGAAGGAGTGATGAACTAAAACCTGCTCCTGATGGCAACAGTTGAAGAGGAAATCTGACTGCAGATCAGGAGGGCCAAGGTGAAATATCATGTAGGCTAAAACTAAGCCTGGAAAAATAAAGCCTTGCTTAGAAACACAGTCATGCCAGTATTAAACTCCACACAAAGAGCCTGACAGACTCTGACCGAAGAGCCCTGAGGCCTCACCCCATCCACTGCTTACTCTGTTGACTCAATCTTTGACTATAAATGAAAAATTTATAAAAGGCCTGGTAGGCAGAGCCGTTGAATGGCTGCAACCCCCTCTAGAAGAAATCCTTCACGGTGCTTACAAATTGGAGCATGTATTTGGCACTTCCCTCTCTCTGACAGAGTTCAGCCACAAGTGAGTGCCTGGGGTAGGCATCACAGCTTCCCTTAATATGCTGTTTTGCAGGAGACCAGAACAAGGGAGAAATAGTATGCCGCAGGCCATGCTCATGAATTCATTCAGAGCACAAGATACACTGAGGTCTGGCTTAGAGAAGCGGTAGCATTCCTAGGCACATCTCCTACTGCAAGAACAAACGTTGTGAATTTCCAGAGAATCCCATACATCCTCCTGTTCCTTGCCATTACTGGCTGGGCAGCTCAAGCTAACGGGAATTTCCCGATAGCTGTGCCTCTCAATTTGTCATGGCTGCTCCAGGGCAGAGAAGATACGCAAAAGAATGACAGCAGGCTCCTTCTCGAGATACTTCAGGCATTGATTACAGGACAAATTTGGGGCATTTTACATACAGGCAGTTTTGTCTGTCAGCCACTCGAGATACATAGATCACATCTGCTTCTTGAGGACAGCATTTGTTCCCACCACTAAATTCAATTGTTTATTATACGAATTACTCAAAAACATGTATGCTACCCAGTCCTGTGTACACTAAGGGTATTCTCTGAACAGCAGGAAGGCATTAGAAACTGGTATTAAAGTGTGCTCTGACTCCAAATTTATGTAGCAAATATACAGGCAGAGGCAATGTGGAAGGTATTTTTCTTAGCTCATCAAGATAGTTATACCCTGTAGCTGTGGAAATTTCATTTCCTTTGGCAAAGGCATTTGTGCCCGGGCTGGTCACTTCTATAGAGATGGGGCTTTTTGCAGGTTCAGGGGAAACACAAATATAAGCTTATATGGGAGCTCACAAGTCTGTTGAGGAGCTTCTGACAGTGCAGTGTCTGTCACTCTAGGAGTTTATTTCTTTTTTTTTCATTTCTCTTTTTATTTTCAACCTTTTTTTTCTTTCATAGCTCTTTTTTTTTTTCCTGAGGTTTTTGATGTCCACAGCTCTCTGCATCGCCTGCCCCCACTCCCCTATGTCTCTCTAAAAGTCTTTCCTTTCCCTAGGTAATAAGCCATTTTCTTCTCCTTTCCCTCTCCTCCCACCTTTTGGTATCCAACACCCACACCTCTCTAATTCAGTACCCTCATTACACTTATTTCTTTGCTTACCTTCCTTCTTCCACCTTCTCCATTAAATTTCCCTTCCATTGCCTTACAAATCTCCACCTTCCTTACCCTGTTCATTTTCTCCACTAACCATTCCTCCCCTCCTCTTTTATCCTGTTCAGTTCCTACTCCCCCATTTCATTCCTACCCACACAGCATGCATTGTGCCTTTCTCCTCCCGCCCCAGTTTCAAACCTCATTATATTTCATTTTCCTGAATTCTATTCAGGTTCTTATATCAGCTTATCTCCCTTCATCATGTTACTGCATATTTCCCATCTCCTGAACGTTTTTCTTCCCAATCCACCCTCTCCACTTATAACAGCGGTGGGATAGGTCCTCTTATTAACAGCTATAACTAATCAAAATATTGGACATAAGTTTTTCTGATCAGAACAAAAGCCCATCCATCCCCAAGTGCTATTTATGTGTCTGTAAGCTCCACACATCTCAATCCTGCTACATGCAGTCTTCTGTCATACACTGTCCATGTGCTCTCTTCCTACACGGAATGAATCACGTGGTTTAATCCTGGATAGCCAGTGCTCATGGAGCCAGGCACACAGTCTATCACACAACTGAAATAGCAGCTCTTTCTGGTGGGACAAGTCCACAAGTTGCTTTTACCCCATGAACACCAGAATTAGCCTAATTTCAGATTTCACTAGCAGACTGATTGACAGACTCCCTCTCTGACCTTTCGCCAGCACAAGCTGGTGCATGTCTGTGTGCACATACCCAGGAGAAGCAGGGAACATTGCCCTATGCCCACTGCTCAGCAGTAACATGAGCTCTAATGGAAGTTGTGCCAACCACCAGATGCCAAAGGAAAAGTACGGCTCTCTCTCAGTGTAAGGTGTTTCTAGTAGACAGAAGGGCATGATTGTAATAAGTTATTAAAAAGAAAAAAAAAAATCAAGAAAGTGAGATCAACACACAAAATCCAACTAAGGAAGTCACTCCATCAACCTCTCAGGGTTGGGGTTGATCAGGGAACCATTCAGTAAGACCTTCAATCGAGAGTCTTGAGGTTGTATAAAGATGATTATTTTCCATGGTGTGCTGATCTAAACAAAAGCTATACTTAACCTCCTTCACTCTTCTCTTACTCCCAGAATCAAATGACTACATGCTTTGGCATTTTAACTCCAAATGGAAAAACCACAACAGCTGGTGAGAGATGTTGTTCTCAGCAGGAGGTTTGGCATCAAGCAGAGAACAAACACAAGCACCCAGGCTCACCCAGGAGCTACTACAGTACTGTAGAAAATTATTAAAAAAAAAATAAAAACCAAAACACTAAAATAAAAAACCCTGGCATTTTAGAGTTTTCTGCTGCTTGTAAGTACAGTTATCCTCTCTGATTTTGTTGAGATTGGATTGTCTGAAGGCCAGAGAAGAAAGCTGCTCTACAACGTTTCTCACGTCTGGAAGAAGGAATGTGGCTCCTAGGACTTCCCAGGGTAGGAGAAACAAGGAGATATCCACAAGCCTTAACTCATGTCCCCTCTGCAGTAGCCACTCAGCTTCTAAGGTCCCTCCATCTCCCACTCATCATCTGTCATCTCCCACTCCTCTCCTTCAAACTTCTCAGAGAGGGAACACAGCTCAGGACTGTCAATAACACAGTACCTGCTGACTTGAAGGCCTCTCTCAAGGGAGAATGTGTCATCTGCCTCTGGTGCTGGTCACATAGAAATGTTGTTCTTCAGCAAATGAGCTGAGGCTGCTGCTGCAGCTGGGAAAAGGACTTTTTAAACCAAAATGGTGGTTAAGCATTTCATCATTCCCCTCACTCCTCTCCAAATCCTTGAGGTACTTCTGCTGGTAGCCATTTGCCATAGGAACCCTAATCTTTATCTTTATTTGCTTGTTAAATAAACTATCACGGGTCCTTTATGGGCTGCTTAGTTCCTATCCTCCCTTTATCTCCCACCCCAGAAAAGAGAAAAAAAAAAAAAAAGAAAATATGTTTGATAACCAACCTCTCCTCCTCTCTTACTTTCTCAACAGCTCCTATGAGCTTTTCAAGTCCCAAATCCATAATTTGGCAGAAATAGCCCCCATGACACAAAGGGGTGCATTAGACCTGCATGTTCTCTGGATTTGTCAGGAGAGGAAGCAAAGGCAAGGCAGAGAGCAACAAGTAGGATAAAGAAACAAGGGAAACAAACAGCAACAATGGAGAGACCTAATCCCAATTATTTTAGACGAAGCTTTCCAGCACTTCCCATGGCAACTCCTACAAGCCCCATCATCAACCTTGTCCTACGTCACTACACATCAGCAGTGCAATTTTAATGCCATTAGTGAGGGGACAGCCCTGGAAAGGTGTTCCAGAGCTGAAAGCTGAAAACAGAAAGAAGGCTAAACATACAAAAAACACCAAAAAGACAAGGTGTTTGCAGTGGCCTAGAGCTTTTTAACGTAAAGCAGAATTTTTCCTTTCTATGGACCAGAGATCTAGGCCAGAATTATGTAGGTCACAAGCAAACCGTGTTTCAGCTGGTCTTAAGCCAATACTTAGAAGGTGATAACTCCCACTCAGACACCTTTTTTTTTCTTCTTCATGTATATCCTTGAAAGAGAGACAAAAAACTGAAATGGCAGGAGACGGTGGCTGAAGAAATATAACTGTGTGGCTTTGTGTGCACATGCAATTGTCTAACCATGTTTTCCATCTCAGCAGGCATATATATATATATATATATATATATATATATATGTCAAATGCAGAGATTCTGAAGCTGTTCCTCCCCTCGTAACAACTTAAAATACAACAGATATCATTCAGAGAAAGAGTAAAACTATCTCACTCATTTGCATGGAAAGAAATACCTAGAAAATTAACAGTGTCAAAATGGGAAGGAACAGGCAGAAGGGGATTTTCAAGAGACCGAATTCCCACTGCATGCAACACCAGCAAATGAGGACCCTATTTACCTGAAACTAAATAACTAGATAATCCTTGTTTCACACCACAACAAAATAACCTCACACCATAGCATAAGCATCACTTTCAGGATCATTTGGGCATACCCAGCGATCTGCAGCAGCTGTTCACTGGCATATGAATCATGGCCCTCATGGAAGACTTTGCATTGCTCAGCCTGCCTCCAGAGGATAAAAGCACTACTCTGAAAGCAGCTGGACTGCTGATTTCTAGCTAATTCGAGGCTTGGACTGATCTGAGTTTATCTGAAAGATCCAGCAGTTTAGGCATAACTCAGGTGAACCTTCAAATATCCCTCTCTGCTAGCTTCATGCACACTAGTCTGTACTCTGCCAAATTATAATCTCTTAGGATCTGGATCCTTTTGACATTCTGCTACTTCTTCATACCAGGAGGACTGGAAACAGCACTCAAGCAGCTCTCTCCAGGAATATTTGTGTACGTGTGGTCAGGCCCACAAACAGAAAGAAGAGACAAGTGAATGAAATATTATTAAGTAAAAGTTCAGCTGAGATTTGTTCCTATTCTGGATGAAGGTGTTCAAATTCCTACTTTAAATTAATCTGTCCTCTGTCAGAAGTGTCTTTTCCTTGATAAACATGGTCCTTTTTCTTCAGGAAAGCCATCTATAAATTCAACTTAAGTTTCTTCTCTCCCTCTACTTTGCTTTTTTCATTTCTCTGCGGGGGCTGCTTTTTTGAAGAGGTGCACACAGGAATCCCAAGTGGCTTTGCCAGCCCTTTTTTATAATACATATTCCAGGCTGACAGAGTGCACAGATCAGCAGTAAAGCATTGTGGGGGTTATTTCTTCTTCTTCAATCCCCATGAGTCTCCTACCTACAGTTTCACTCAGATTCCTAGCTGAACAACCTTAAAAAGAAATTCAATTAAAACAATCAAGTGTCCTTTAAGTTTGCACCTGAACTAGAAAGAGGTGGTGAGGGGCCAAGGGGAAACTGTGTAAGATTTATTCACTTAGCATTAATCATTTGCCATTTATTTGAAATTAGACTTAAGAGGTTTGCACACTCTATTTTCACAAACTTCACAAGGTAAGCACTGAAAAGAAATAGGTGAGCAGCGCAATGAGCTTGAGGGCTTCTTCACAAGAGCTTGGCACAGCAGTTTTCAGCCCTTTCAGCTCCACAGCTCATCCCATGCAAAATTTTCACAGTGTCCCCCTCAGTTTATGAATCCCTGCCTCACTAAGACTCCTCTACCACCACCCCCACTCATTCAGTGACTCAGACTTATTAAGATAACTTCTCTTTTTCTAGTTCCTCACCTCCAACACACTCAATGCATTAAGCCTCATACCCCTTCACGTATTTGAAATCCTCGCTCAAATACCTTCTCTCATCCAACTTTCCTCCTACAGTTCTTGCACTCCCCCATCCTGGGATGACAGAGCCACTGAAAGCCCACCCAAATGACACTAACTTTTACTTACACTCCTGACTTCTCTCAAGCAGCTCGCTGTGAGCTGGTGCTTGCAGACACCAGGACAAACAGACCTTCAGCTCTCTTCTTCCCCCAGCACAGCCTTTGGTAAAGTTGAAGTTTGTCACATACAGAAGATCAGCCATGACCAGATAGGTGGTGGGGAGAGGCAACAGTGCTGCACTGCAGCTCGGTGTCTGTGGGACACAGAGAGTCTGGGTCTGACCCATAGGCTGTGTGCAGACCACAGTTATGGTGTTACGGACTGGTTTAGGAACCTACTGTTTCCTTTGAATGGTGAAGCTTCGTCCCATGCAAGAAGAGGGATTTGTACATCACTACTTACCCCTGCTTCAAGAGGTTCTGGGCAACAAAAGCTCCTTATCAGGTTTTTGGACCAGCAGGTACCCTGATTTCCCACCAGACTATGCACCACCTCTGTAGGCAGTGGTGCTTGAGTAGACACTGAGGGCTAAGTTTCTATTTGAATTGTAGGCTGAGGCAAGACAAGAAAAGGGCCCTTCCATCCCCTGGGTACCAGCAAAGAAAGGCCCATGAGCTGCAAAGTAACACTGCCACGGAAGGGAAAAGAGGGCTTTGGCTAAAGCTGGCGATTTGCTCAGATTAACATCTCTGCTGCTGTACGAGCTCTGCACATACGCTCACGCTTGCTTTTGTTCCTTTTGCATGATCAGCAACAGGTGGGGAGGAGTGGGATGTACATGCAGAAGGAGGATGTGGTGGGAGCAGAGAACATGTTCCTGACATTCAGGGATACGTGTAGGGAAAGCTGACTGCCTGGATCAGAAAGGGACTGGGAAGGCAAGGGGCCTGCTGAGCCGTGGGTCGCTTAGGTAGGAATGGGGACAGACTTCTAATTCTGGCAGCATCAGGTGGGAGTTGGGAAAATGGCTGAGAAGAAGGTTGAAGCAGAAGGAGTGCACAGACCAGATTAAATGAAGGAATCTGCATCCTTTATACCAAACGTAGTTGCTCTTAAAATCTTCTGTCACACTTTTGTAGCCATTAGGAGACAGTGTCCACTTCTGAAGCATACTTCTGTGTCCCTTCATTTCATATCCACTGGCAAATGCTGGAAGCACCTGGAGCTAGGCAAATGCCTCTGCTTTCTGTGTGCTTTTTTGCTGTTTCCCTGATCCGTACAACTGTATTTGATGGGCACCACTTGTACCCCAACATTATGGTCTTTCATGAGCAAAGACTTCCGAGTCTTACTTATTTGGGATGTGCACAACCAAGTGATCTTGCTAGAGACCGGGGAGAGAATTTGAACTGTGACTCATCTCAGGTAGGAGACTCTTCAGTAATTGCACTCCTACCCTTTCAACCACCTTCTTCAGTTGAACAGGTTTCTGATTTGCCCTGCACTAGTCTGCTTTCTGGGTAACAGGAATTGGATTCATTTTGTTCCTCACTCAGAAGCAGGCACACAGAATTTATCTTCTCAGTGTCCAAACATGCAGCATAAGCCTCACACAAAAAACATCAGAGGAAAACAGAAACAGGGGCAAGAGACGTAAGAAAAAGGTTGCCCTCCAGAGTTTTCACACTCTAGAAAGTTGCTGGAGTACTGGAGCCAAAGAGATGCTTAATTACTATAATTACAAGTCGGGATAACTGGACAGAAGAAGCACATGTTCACTATTCAGAGAACGGTCAAGACACCAGTAATAACAGAAAGGCACCATCTAACCCAAAATGACTCACCTTTGAGCCTAAAGATATCATTCCTGTGAGAGAAGGAAATGTGATATCTGGACATATACTAACCTAGGCCTCTGTGATGAGCTGCCAGTAAGTGCTTCAGCTCCTGTTAATTATGGTGGTGTTTCTACAATGATGAAATGACTTCTCTGTGGAGAAGAGCTCTCATCAGGAAATTGGTTCTATTGCAATTAACATCTTTGAATATCCAAATTTAACACCCTCCTTGAGCCTTCTCCCTTATTTCAGGAAGTTTGTGATCAATCAAGTCCTGAAATAGAGCTGGAGATCTGGGATTTGGAGAAGGGGGAGGAGTTGTATGTTTGGGGGCAGGAGGGTTAAGTACACCACAGCTTCAAAATCAGCTGGTTGATGTATCTAACAGCATTTCAACCTTCCATCCCATAAGCATAATTTCCAAGAAAGCTGTTATCATCATCATCACTATTTAAAGCCAGAATAGGTGACACATCCATTCCCTCGCCTCAGTCCTGTCTTCAGGTTCAGCTGTAGAGCAGAGTCTGAGACACAGAAAGCCTAAAGCCACAGACATCCTCCTTGAAGCAATTAATACAGCATGTTGAGCAACATACCTTTCTTCTTCCCCTCCATTAAAATAAAAAGTCATCAGTTTTCACTTTCTAGGACTCTCTGTCACTCCATCAGTCCCCACCTACTGCACCTCCTTATAGGGCCAAGAGAACGTGAGCAGATGCCAAAGGAGAAAACAAAACCAGCAGCACATCATGCTGATCTTGCTCTGGACCACACTGCACCTGAAACATCAGTACTTCCAGCACCAGCCCTGCCATAACTCAACTCACAGGAAGAGGACAAATTAGTATTTCCAATATACATACTTTCTGGGATGAAGGAAAACAAGTTTTCTGTTCTAGGTACACTTGAAAAGCATATAGGCCTAGCCCATAGAATTTTCTTCATCTTGTGGCACAACAAGAAATCTGAACACTAGATGCACTTGCTTTATACCACTATCAGCAACTAGGAGAAAAGCAGCCATACACAGAAAGGATTTAGCAAAAACTTCACTGCTAGCTAGCTACTAAATTTTTAAAATACAGTTCATAGCCAGTACTATCAGAAAGCTGAATTTTATAGCTCATAAGTCAAAATCTGTAAGGGTTTTTTTAATATTATGAAAAAAATCCCAGACTATTTTTGCTGTATTATATTCAGTTATATAAAATTTGTTTTCCTAATAGATATTATTAGACTTTCCCCAACTTTCAAAACTCAAACACTTAGTGCTTACTTAATTATCTGGGCAAATCACTACAACTTCAAGAAGGGCTACTACATTTGATGAAATCGAAATAAAATGTAACACCACTTTATGTTCTACAATGCCATCTCTCGTCATAAATGTAAAAAAAAAAAAAAAAAGAAAAAAAACAGTGAAACTTGAAAAATAAGTACAAGAGACAAAAGTTGAAGGTGCAGAGTCTTGGGCCACAGCTACAGCTGCTCATGCAGTCATCTACATCTATTCAATAATCAGGAAAATATGCTTCAAAATCACAGTTGGGCAGTAAAACCCAGTGCAGCCACAGAAGAAATCCCAGGGATTCAGTCTGTTTTAATGGATACCAAATTAGACATGATATGAGCAGAAAACTTGTCCCAAATTATTCTGTACCTAATACAGCCTGTGCAGTGGCTGTTGCAAACTCATCACCCTGTCTTCCAAATCACTGCGAGTTTTGTTCATTCACAGGCAAAACCATCTTGACCATCAAGAGTTACAAATAAGATTGAGGTGTTCTGACACTACTGCTTTCGGGGCTCTCAAAAACAGGCTAATTTCAACAAAGGAAGAACAATAACAGGAAAGCCAACTCTTGGGAATCCCTCCACTCACCACTGGAAGCCAAGTGGAATAACCATTAGAGATGAATGCTCAATCTCTCCATTCAGGTAACCAAAGGAACAGGTGTAGAGGAAAGGTTGCTTAACTGCACTGGCAGGCTGAAGGTGGCCCAGCTTTCTGTGTCTGCTGCCAGTGGGTTGGCAGCAGAGAATGCCTGCCACATCCAGAACATCACACCCTAACTGCAGGCAGAAAGAGAACTGCAGAGATCAGAAGCATTAAGCAACCTTGATTCTCAGGGCAGGTCAAATTTCAGTCCCTTTACCCTTCATAAAAACCCTCTGTCACACCCCAGCACTTCTAGTGTTCCACACCATACATCTAAAGCCACTTAGTTCTTGTGACATTTACAGAGAAAATTCCTCTTTAGCTCTCCACTCAAATTGCCATGACAGAAACCAGCACAGTGAGCCCTTTAACCTTAAAGAGCATCTTTGTTTCTCTACTACATAAGCTCACTACTGTACACATGTGAACGTGCTGACACACACACTGCAACAACGGGAACCACCTAGATGGTCCACACAGATATATATACACACATCACAGCTTGGACCACATAGATATAGATATATATGCACAAGCATATATAAAAAAGCTTCCAACCTTCGTGTATTCCAAGGATGTTTGTCTCTCCACCGGTCCCACATTCCTGAGAGGTTCTGCCGGCTCCCGCACCTCAGGCCCCCAGCACACAGCGTCTGTCTTTCTTGTCAACTGCAGGAGCTGCCCAGCATGAAGACAGGAAAGCAATAGACCCAGGGAGGTTTGAGGAGTGCCCTGTGACTGCCCCAGGGTAGTCGTGTGAAAAACAGATGGGGGGTGGGGATGAAGATATGGTTCCTGAGAGGTCACTGGAAACAATGTCATCAGTAGGCTTCACTTCCCTTCCTGTTTTTCATATTTAGATGAAAACATGAGTAGTTACTTATATTAAAAAAAAAAAAAAAAAAAAAAGCCAACCTCCTTGGCTTATTTTTTCCATGGAGGACTTGACAACATCTGAACATCAGGAGAGCAAGCAAAACTCATGCAATTTTCAGATCCTCCTGAAATTTTTACTTTAAATACAGGAACGAGCACCAAGAGTTAGAGTAGTTAATAAAGAATCCCTTGCATTTGCTTCAAACAGATAATAACCATTGTGGCTTTGCTAAAAGCTCCAAGTGTTGTTACTCTTTATGAAAGGCTACAAAGCCAGGCAAAGCACATAATAACACTTACCTTTGTAATGCAGTATAATAATAATACATTACCACAGTTTGCTGGTACATCTTATATATGAGTAGGAAGAAGCTGCTATGTTCCTCTTAGAAACATTTTGTCTAGCTATAAGCAAAGCTCCTAAAGTCAGAGTGGATTCAGGAATAAATTTACTTCATTTACCGTGCACAGCAATAGTCCATCCCATGCTAATGGCAACTCTTGTGATTTTTGTTAATATGTTCTTTCTATTAGGAATTTGGATGGCTGTTTAGCTGGTTCATTTGCTATTTTGTGTCACACATCATCAGCTCTTCTTTGCTAGTGTTTTCCAGCTTTACTGCTGAGGATTGTACCTCTGGGCTGATCATCCTTTTCCAAAAACCTAATGCTGTGAAATACAGGAAGCAGGTATAACAAATCTGGAGAGGAAAAACCATTCATGTCTGCCAATTCTTTAATTTTTCCATTCCCTAAATGCACACTTGCCCTGAACACCTGCTAACCTCCTACCAAACTGGCTGAGCTTCAGTGAGCACAAAAAGAAGTCTCCTCCCCACAAGGTGGTCACAGCATCCCACCCTCTGCAGCTCACATGGCCAGGGGGCAATAACAAACCTCCACTGTCTCAAGTCCAGTTCCAAAATCACTAGACCAGCTCAGACAGACAGCAGTTCAATCTCTCTCCTTCCTGGGACATCCCATCACCCACATGTTCCTGGCTCCTGTGCCTAGTAAATCAAGGGACTCACTGACCCAGGTTTGCATCCCTGATCTTCATTTTGAATAACTGCTGCCTCTGCTACAAGTGACCAGCTGAGGACATTGGGCACAATATTCCCAAAGAAGCACCTTCAATTTAGTATGAGCTCATCATTACTACTTTCAACACTTGCTATCATTTCTTCATGGAGATAAATAAGTTTCCCATCTTCTCTCTCGGAGACTGAGAGACTCTTCTGAAATATTTCCATTCAGCAAATTTTCCAATCATCTTTAAAATGCTTTTTTTAAACCAAAGCTGACTCATCCTCTAATGCTCCTCTAAAAGATAGTCTGACTCACATTTAACACTTTGATCTCCATGGTTCCTTTTGGTCAGCAACCTGCTTAGCTGTACTACACATAAGGGGAAAGAAAGGAGAAAAATGTACTTTAAAAATCCATTCAGCTCCAAACCATTGAGAAATGCTCAAGATAAATCTGCAGAGAAAGGAAAATTGTTTCAGCACTCAGAGACCTATTACAAATTAGAACAGAAATGAAATTTTTCAGCAAGAGACAGATTTGCACTTTCATGTTCCCAGATTCAGATGAAAAGGGGACTCTGTTCAAGAGATATTTTGCTAGTGGGGTTTCTTTTTCTCATTTAGCTTCATCAAAAACCTTGTAAGATGGAACAGCATCTCTTCAGAAATGAATTAAAAATCCAGAAATAATATCTCATTTACACGTATCTTGCATTAGATTGTGTCAATACTTAATACTTCTAAAATATCTAAAAAGAGCCCTAAAACGTGAGGCCCAAATTTAGGTCAGATAGAAACTGTTACCATTTCACCCATGGGAAGTCCCCAGTTCAAACAGCAAGAGCAGAGTCCACATCCTGCGTCAAGATCTACATATCCTTACCCAGGGAATGGTCCTGCTAGGTGGATCCAGTTGAAACCACCTGCAGCAATTTTCCGGAGGAATCCAAGAGGCTGGAAGACAGATCTTACGGAAATTAATAGAATCTGGCATGTTGCTTTCCTTTAGCTTTCTTTCAAAGATCTCCAGGTTTGCCCCAGAGCATGGTCTTCACCTTGATATGGAGATCACCAATAAAATCAAAGCAGAGTCTTTACCCACTTGGGAGCAAACTGATATCTCCTACACAAAGGCTTTTTGGGAACTTAGGAGTGGTAATAGACTTCAATCCTAGCTAAAGTAAAATAAACAAACACACAATTTAGAATTTAAGAAGTTGTTTCCTTAGGTTTGGGTAGGGGCTTTTAATAATCTTCTGATTGCCCTGGAACAGAGAAAAAAGACTGGGGGGAGAGGAGGGGAGAGATTTTGACATAGCGAATGGAAATGGGTTTTAAATGACAGAAGGTCTAACGGGCTTGGCTGATGGTTATGTTTTGTTAAGCAGGGTGCAGGGACCTCAAGACACCCATATAAATGCATATTATGAAGCATTCTTGCTCACAGCTCTTACCTAGATTTCAACAGACAGAAAAATTCCCCTTGCTTCACATACTTCCTCTGAGCTCTGGCAGATGTTAACACCCAAACCCACTGCACCCACACGTTTTTGTCTTTAATGTCTCATGAGATCACAAGACCTGCACTTTCAGTAGACACTTTTGCAGACCAGTCTCTAGAAAAACCCTCTGCCTGGAGGCAGAGAGTACAGCTGGTGCCCATCCCTGCAGCATCCAAACTCTGCACAGGCAAGGTGACTTTGAGAACAGTTGTACTAGCCTACAGATGTAATTCACACCCTGTATGAAAGGAGGAACAGCCCTATCCTGTTCCTCACCCACAGAGAGGCAGATCATAAGCTCTCCTGTCACAAGGGACACCTCCATCACCAGCCCCAGCAGCAAGCACGCACTCAGTGGAGAGCCAGGCTCAGATTTTTGCCAGTATGAAGTAGCCAAAGGTCCAATTTATCATACACCTCTGCAGTTTGTCAACTGCATGTGATCACTCATGAATAATGTTCTCCTGCCCAGCTCAGAGGCACATACTTGTGCCCTCTCACTGACCACGTGTCATACACAGGCAGGCACACGTCTCCAAGACACAGCTGAGATACACTTAGTCCAGTGCTTTACACGCACAGCAGCTGCAGATAATGTATACCAAGTAATACATCTCAGACCAATCAACCCTCTTTTTATCTCAGGAATATCAACATGCTGCCTCCTTAACCCACAACATTAGCAAGAATCTGCATAACACATCTGCCAAAAAACAAGGAGCAAACCCTGTATCTTTCCACCAGAACACCACACCATCCGTCCCCCTCCCTGCTCTCACCAGAACACTTTTGCTTCCAGCTGTACACCTTGCCTTTGCCAAGGGAGGAATGTGGTGCAGCCTGTTGGGATTAGGTAAGAGACTCAACTAGATGCTCTGTTTCAGAAGAGAACCACCCAGGTCTAAGCAGCAGCAGGTTTTAGCTCCCAGGGAAAGCCCAGGCTGTAGCAGTCTGTGCTGGCACAAGCCATCTGCCCTGCTCTGGGCTCCTCATGCCACTCTGCCCTCCACTTACTCCTCTGGGACTTGGGAGCACAGAACTCCCCAACCTGCCTGCCCAGCTCAGAGCAGCAGGGTTCCTACTTTGCAATACACCTACCTTGGAGGGTAGGACTAGCCAAAGCACTGCTCATGGCATTTATAAGCCGCTCTTCCCAAAGCATTGCAAAACAGCAGGGTTGGGATCCTTGGCCAGCAAATCCTTTGCCCGGGGGCACAAGGGCAGATTGAGGCAGAATGCTGTATATCAGGCTGCTTCCAACAGGAGGAATGAAGGTCAAGGACTTTGGGAAAGAAAAGAAAAACTGAAATACTGTACTAGGAAGGCAGCAGTCAGTGAAAGAGCATCCAAACCTACTTGCACTATACCCACTAAAATCCCCTATAACGCTGGTAAAAACTTCAGCCTGGCTAAAAATCAGGGCAATCCCAAGCTGATGTGTCCCCAGGCAGGTACCCCAAAAGGGCTATTTACACCCCTAGCAAACTTTTGGAAAATTTCTAGTTTAACCTTTACTCCAGAATTTCATCTTCTGGATAGTAGCTTGTCCCCTGCCATCCCACCAATGCTGCAGGAAATAATGTATTCCCACATAGGGTTTTGAAAACAATTTCAGAAGTCCACAGAATTGGTCATTCTTCCCTGAAAATGCTTCAGAGAAAGGCTTGTGTTCTGCATGCGGAGGCCAAAGGAGGGCCAGGGCCACACAGACCCAAGCTCAGCTGCCACCAGCACCACAAGGCAGAAGGCCACGCCAGCAGAGCATCACAGGAATACCTGGCATATAAGTCACTGTCTGCAAGCCAGGGCGGTCTGGTAAGAACTCCCATGCACTTCAATAATGGATGCAAGGGCAGCTGTGCTTGAACACTCAACAGCCACTTCAAAAGTCACAACAAGGACCAACATCACGGCAATAAACAAGACAGCTGGATCCTCAAAAAAACCTCAGGAACCCTATGTTCCCACTCCCATGCAGGCAGAAACACACGTTCCTCTCCAGCTCATAAAAGAGGCACCAGAGTGAGAAGGAGGGAGACAAAAAAAGGTAAGCAAATGTCACAAGAGCCAGAGACAACATAAAGCGCTAACACCCACACAGAAGCCCTCAGGTAGTTTCTTGCCGTGGAGCCTATCCCCAGTGCTACCCACAGTTACTCACACTGCTTTTCCATCCCCTGTTATGTATTAACGATTCTTGTTGATGGCCCTTCTGCTAATACATTAGTGCTGGAGTGGGTCGGGTCAGAGCGGTAAATGGCAACAAGAACTGTCAAGCCACGCAGAGCCTGCCTGGCTCCGAGGGAATATGCAAGATCACCTGAGAGGACAAAGCAGCCAGCACAGATATTAATGCTGCAGAAATGCTTCAGAATTTTTCAAAACAAAGCTTTACAAATTGCATACAGTCAACAGCATGGAAATTTTATGTGAACTGACTATTTAATACAGTAGTTCAGATCCCACCAGCTCGGGCACAAGAATCCTGATATAGTTTGCTCTCTGTTAAGAAGCCCTCCTGGCCTTTACAGCATAGCCAAAAGCTAAAGCATCAAATGATCTGTACTGGCATATTCTAGCTCCAGGAATCCTGATTTTCCTGACAGAACCAATTCCAAACAGACAAGCTACTAAAATTTTAAGCACTCTCACAAAGGAAACAGTTAAGTTACTTCAAAATTGATTTATCTTTTACATTTCACTTCTATCATATTTACAATATTTAGTTTTTGAACCAATTACAGTGGTATAATAACCACAAGTACACATAGTTTTTCATGCTCAAACACACAATAAAAAAAGATCCACAGAAGAAAAACCCGTGTGGCTGCACACCTGAAAAAGTCCGCATGAGACAGGAAATCTGTCGCTCATTCTCATGGATGAGATTTCCTTTACAGCACAGCATCCTGATAGACCCCAGAAGCTCAGAGCAATATCCTTCTGGATGCACAACTGTTCCTTCAGTGCATATTTACTGACTTTCATCCAGCCCATCATTCTTTATTTGGAGCTATATTTTTATGCACAAAACAGTAGCTTTCAGAGGAGGCAGGAGTTATTAAAAAGTTCATCTGTTCCAGCTGCTTAATCCTCACTTAAACTCATCATTAATCCTCTTTTTATGACACCATAATTGTCCCTATGGCAACCAATTATGATGTCACAAACAAGATTAGAATTTTAGATAGGGGAACAGAATTAGCTTCTTCGTTATTTGTTTGGGTCCTTAGCGGCTGTCACGCCTGATCAAATCATTGGCCCATGAGTTCAAGAACTCTCTTTTCAATATCCCACCAGTACCTGGTATTTTAAGGCAAGGCAGACAAACACAGGCAGCAGTGTGTACCCAGTGAAGGATAGAAAGTTGTAGTGCACAGAGAGAATCCCTTTCCAGCCCCTGCAGGTCACGATCTCACTGCCTGAAGCAAGAAAACATTGGCAGCTTCAGTGACATTGTGAGTGCTCAGTAGTCCGACTTGCTATGAATGCAATTCATTTTCCTTTTAAAAGCCTAATCCTTCTTCAGAGTCTACTAAATATTTCCCTTCAATGATTTGCTGCAGCAGTGAAGTCCCTATTAAACACACACAAAACAATCATGTATGACAAGTACAGAAAAAGCCTCTGAGCTCACTTATTTCATAATATTTTCTTCTACTTATAAACCAAATAACCACAGTCTGCCATCTCTCTTCCAAGAGAATAATCACAAACACACTTGAATGCCTGAAGTGATTTACATTACCCTTTTCTAGTCCTTTTTCATTTGATCTGTACTTTTTCAAGCTCCCAATGAAATAAAGAAAGAAAAAAAGGGAAAAAGAACAAGAGGCCACTCAGGTACCACTCAGAACATCATTAACAGCTGGAGGTGTCACGTATTCAAGATAAAGAGGATTTGACCCCATTCCTTCGCCCACCCCACAGGTTTGTCTTGTGTCACTGGTGAGGTGAATGCATTAGGGTAAGAGCAGGAGTTAAGCTAAGAGCAAAGCCCACCAAAAAAGAGGGCTGTCCCATGGAATAACATCAGGACCTGCACAGAGGCACCTGCCCCTCCCACCTCTAACACATGCTCCTTCCAGCAGCCAGGTCTGGCTTTGAACCATTAAGGAACAATCCTGAGAGACCAGCATGGTCATGGGCAATCCATGTATTTTACTTCCCAGGTAATTTATTGTAGCTCCTGGAAAACATGACGAATGTGCCCCCCTAGATATATAGAGAGGGCAAGAGATTTACTTTCATGTCCTGCACTAGATGGAATCACAAAACAAGTGCCTCCCAGCTGCCCTTGCATCTGGCGAAACAGTTCCCTTTCAAGATGCAGTTCACAGCAGGCAAAATGGCAACATCTCTATTTGGCTGGAGAGATATTGCAGCACTTCATAAAATTGACATACTTGCCAGTATCCACTAAAAGAAGTCACCACTTCCACTTCAAAGCAAATTTATGTCTTGCCAAAAGAAAAGGAAAAAAAGCAACAGAAAATCTCCTTCTATAAAAAAAAAAAAAATCCTTTTTACGAGAAAAATTTCCTTTTTTTTTTTTTTTTGTTTTCCATTTAGAAACAAAAAGCATTCCCAAACACTATCAAGCACACACATCTATTCATCTTATTTGTAGGAGGAGTCCACATTAAAACTAATTTTAGGTTTGTAAGACTGCTTTCCACCCACTGCCTGCAGTTGAGATGGGCTCTTCCAGAGGGCAATTAGGAGCCAGAGCCTCAATTATGCTGGCAAAACGGTCCTGTGGAGAAGACTCCCTCATGTGCTAGTGCCTGCTGAGGACATCCAGGGAAGGAAGGTAGCCTCCCCAGCCTGAAACTGTCCCTCAAGAATAGTTCCTCCTCTCCTCATACTGACTTCTTCACACATATCAGTACTCACAATCTTTCCAGAGCCAGTAAGGAGTCACACCAACCATCGAGGCGTTCACGTGGGAACTGATTCATCACAGCAGACCCATTAGAAGGAAATGCATTAGTCCTAATGGCAAGAACTGCACACTCACATGGTCTCTTCCCAAGAAAGTTCTCAAATCCTGTGGGAAACATATGTCGGGAACAGCAAAACCAGTACAAGCAGACACTGTTCTATGACTGACAATTCAGCAATCCATTGTCCAGACATAATTTACTAAAACAAACACTGCCTTGTAATTTGCCTATTATTTATATTCCTCTTCAGGCTGTAGTTCCCAAAACCCTTCAGCCTTGAACAGAAGACTGCCTTCCACACACAGTCATTCAAAATATGATGGTTCCCTCCTGCTACACTGCCCAGATTAGCTGGATGGGAGCTCCTCAGTCCAGAGAGCCAAATCTCACAGAAAATTTGACTTCTACAAATTCTCATCCCGCTGACCCGAGCACACTGTGGTGCTCAGCAACCAGAGCATGGTGGGAGAGACCACCACCCTGCCGAGATCCAGGCACCTGGGAGAGGGTAAATGCTGATCCAACTGCTCCATGGTCAGAAAGGAACAGCAGAAATGGCTAAAAAACCCCAGATGAACGTTTCCTGAGGGCAGAAGCCTTTTCAGCCCTAACATCACACATCACTTTCATTCTCTGTGTAAGACAAGAATTGACGCCCAATAAGTGACTACTTGGGCTTCTATGAACCAGGTGTGTTCCACCAGGAGCTGCAGAGACAGACTCCCAGATATGGAATGTTCCCAGAAAGAGAAGGAAATTATAAAAACAACCACCACTAACCAGACACCTGACGTACATTCAGCTTTCAGACATCCCTGGAGAATGACCTCCGTGTTTAGGTATAAAAATACAGATGGCCATCCACTACCCTGTATTACTCTGGTAATATACTTAAATCATGACATGAAGAAGCTCCCGCTAGCAGTCAGAGGACAATTCATCTTCCATGTTCATTCAGTCTCTGGTCATTCAGAAGAGACTATCATAGGGCTGACTAATGCTAGATGTGGATATTACAACACATTTCTATCATAAAAAATGAATCGTGACCAAGATAGTTTCACAAATGCTATCAAATAACTTTGGCTTGCCAGAACACAGCACTTCCATTCTTTGGAAAATTCTCATATTTCAAATCAAAACAAAATAACTTCTCTCTTCTGAATCAAAGTGAAAAAAAAGAACTCAGCATTAAGAAATTCCAAGGAACTATAATATCAACTATCTATATTTTAGTTATAAGGATGACTATATGAATATGTTTCTTATCTATTTTTTTGAAAACAAATCAGCATCTTCCCCAGAAGATTTCAGTTGGAAAATATTAAGGCAAAAGTTAAAAAAAAATAATAATTAAAAAAAAAAAATATAAAAAGGCTCCACAGGGAATTATTCAGCTACAAGTAAATGCATATATTGTGGTACCCCCACAAGTATTACCTCATGCCCAATTTTCTGTTAATTTAGAATGAGCGAAAGGTCACTTTATTTTAAGAAAAAAATCATGTGTTCTCCCGTTGCCACTCTTTGAGCAGACCCTTCACAGAACGCCCTTGAAATCTTCCTTGTTTTTTAGCACGCACCCACAGCCCAGCCACATCAGGCACGAGCCCTCCAGGCACACCTGCCTGTTCCCAACACCTCTGGCATGCGAGTCAGATGCTGACACTCAGTGTTGTGCCTGCAACTGCCTGACACTAAGATATTCTCACTGTTTTTCATTTATCCTCCTATTATTTGTGTTTTCACACATAATAGAAGCTGCTTTGTCTGACTGTGTAGTAAATTTGTCTCATTGTCTTACAACCTTGCTGCGAGAAGCTGTTAAGATTGATTCACAATAGGGCCAACATTTCCATCAAGCAAATATCACGCTCAGCACCTGACAAATTGTGACACCGTTTGCCAAAGCAACTGAATCAGGAACAAAAAGCTCCCGCTGTACGTTCGAGTACAGGTGGCTGGGGAAGGGGCCATCACACAGGAAACAAGGACCACTGTCCAGACCCTGCTCAGCCACAGCAAGACCTGGGAGAACCCCATGTTTTCTGGACGTGATCCTTATGTTGTGAGTGGGAGAGGGTGGGGAGAGCTGACTTGAGATAGCAAGCTGCTTCTACAGGAGAGAAGTTCATATCTTTCTCTTCTTTGGCAACTGAATCGAATTGGGAGAAACTGAGCAGTGGTTCTGCCATTCCAGCTTATTCCCTTCTCCTTTTCTTTCTCTCTGCGCTTCAGATCCCTCATGGCTTCCTTCAATCTTAGAAAAATTATTGTTATAAAGCACTACCTAATGCACCTTAAGCACAACTTTCCACTGTTCCTTCCTGTCCTCATCTCATATTATAATTGCTGGTGACCCACTGGAAATGCCTATCTTTGTTCACCTGAAGGGTCCAGAAGTCTGATTTGAGCTGAAATTATCAAAAACTTCTTTTTATGACCTACAGCTCCCAGCATAAGCAGGTGGGAGAAGCAGACACATTCCAGAGCTCCCAGACCCAACTGCAAGCCCACATTCACATCCTTCAGGAGAAAGTCAGGTTCAGCTTTCATTTGGTAAGATGTACAGCTGCAAAGGATAGTAAAATAAGATCATGGATGGCAAAAAGGCAAGGCCATCTGGTATCTTGGCACTTCACAAGTGAAAGAGGATGATCTCTGATTTCTGGGAAGGAAAAGACATGAGTAATCTTAGGATAAAGGCCAAAGACTGAAAATAAAGTAAATTACCTCTTTTTCTGCTAAGTCAGGAGAGAGGCATAATCAGTCTGTGATCGAAGTTCTTCCTGCCCCTGCCTGTACTGCAACTCTCCCTGAACAGACAACAGCCCTTAGTGATTAAGAAATGAGGAGGAACAAACCCAGCACTTTCACAACCATAGGTCAGCTCCCCTCTTCCTTCCATCTCTCTCCACAAATTATTCATCTTATCTTCTCTTCCCACAGAAAAACAGCAGGAGCTGTGAAAAGAGATGAGCCCTGGGGGCAGCTGTGGCTTACTCTTTATCTGGACCAGCTACTGACATAAGCACCAAATTCAAAGCCTTTCTTCAGAAAAAAAGGGGAATTGGAAATGTAAGCAGCTATTGCATGGACAGGACTGTGAAAACAACCTCAACCAATCAAAGTTCACAGCAGAATTACATTTCGTTGCTTTATTTTCTGTACTAGAGGGTGGGGTAAGGGGAGAAGAGTGTATAGAGCAATCCAGAGATTAGGGGAAAAAATACCATATACCCAACCAAGGGATTAGAGGAGGTTTTTCTTTTAAATTCCCTGCTATCTGATCTCTCACCAGACATGAGGTGAAAATTGGAAAGAATGCATTCCCTCCTCTTGAATAGGTGACTCTAGATGACTACATATGAGGAAATAAAATCATTTGTGTGGCATACTAAACATTTCTTGCAGTTGCAGCCATCAGAGATGGCTCAGGTTTCTGCCTTTCAATTAAAAAAAAAAATAATCGTCACACATGAGGCTTTTCTAAAACACATTCACTAAGGAGGAAGCTCACACACAAGCTCTCCAGGTCCATCCTGACACGGACAGCATTTCTTTGAGTGTTTCTGTCTTGAAACTGCCTATGGGCTTGGACAAACATATATAAAGCTTGGCTTATGTTGTTGATGTCCATCACATTCCCAAAACAGGTCTGGACTGCAGCTTGCTGTGCACTGGGAAAGCCCAAGCTATTCCCAGAGGGAAAGACATGCAGCATCTTCTCTGGAGAGCAGAAAATCTGAGCTCTTGCCAGCCCTCCCTTTGGAGGGCACCAAAGCCTTCCAGGCCAGTCTGCCAACAGCCATCCCTGTTAAAGGTTATAGTTTTTCTCCCTGTCAAATGGATTAAGGTTTGATAGGTAAGGGTATTTTTTGGGGAAAAAATTTGCCACCCCTAGGTCACTAGACTGAAAGCCATCAGGTTAGCAGTTTCTAAACACCACATTTTAAACTCTGTGAGGGGGTATCTCAAATGCTACGTTGGTCTCAGTCCAGCTTGTAACTGCCCCAGCATCACAGCCAGCATTACTCATCCTTTTACTATCTGCTGAAAAAAGAGAAACAAAATGCTGCCAAGACAGAAACCAAATAACCTGACACTCAGTAATTTTGCTGCTCACTCTGGAACACAGCACATTTATCAAATGATGATATGGCCCATATCAGGAAATGAAAAACACTGTTTTGCTGTTTGCCATCCTGGCTGAATCAAGATTCCCAAAGCCAAAAGACAGTCCTCACAACATCATAACATTACCCTACACCCAAGCCACTGTGAGCCCACTCCAGCATGTTTGTTATGCATCAGTGGGGCTTGTCAGACACCTCTCAGCATTCCTTTAACACATAAAAAAGCTGGGGGGAGGGGAGGGGGGGAATAAAAAAAAGCTGAAAAGCTGGAGAAGCCAACCTCTGCCTCTTCCTTTTTGCCATAGGTTTGCATTATACTGAGAGGGACAGTCTTTATGCCCAATTACACTTCAAACATACACATAATCACTTTGCAGCCTCTGCAACAGTCTACCACTGCAGGGCTTGAAAACCTCCTATATTGCAACTCTGAAGGGGAAAGGAAGCAGCTTATCATGAGCATCTTGATAGTAAAGAATCAGAGACTGAGCACTGGACTATAAAGCTCATAATAACCTTGGAGGCAGGAAAAAAACCTGTTTGATCAACTTCAATAAATTAAATTTAACTTTGTAGAATGCGAAGTGTTCATATACTTCTGTGTTCTACATTCACTGTACCACGCACTCCACAGACAGGTATAAAAACCCACACAGAGCATGGGTGTCTTGGTGAAGGAAGGCCAAGAAAGGCAAATAACAGAACTGAAAGACACAGAGAGCAACTAAAAAATAAAGAAAGCCAGAAATTCTATCATGGTAAACACTGGGCCGGGCAGGGACAGAACTACCTGCTCCAAAGCCAGATATACTGCCCTGCAAGAGAGGTGACAGTTGCAATTGTTGGCTACCTGCAGAGACCAAAAATGAAAAATAAAGAATAGTTAAAGTTGTTTTCACCATTGGAAGGCCACCCACAACCAAACATGCCAGCTGCATTAATACTGTTGGTAATTCCTTCTTCAGTGTCATTTTAAAATCAAGCTGAAACGTGGAGGTGACCACAGTGCCTGAAGCAAAGGTTCCTATGAGCACAAGCAGCTGGCAAGGCATTGGTACTGGATATCCCTTAAGGCAACAGTATCAAAGGCAGGCATCTTTTGTTTCCTATCTATATGGGGGTATTTAAAATGTGAATTCTCTCAATATCTGAACTTGCAAGTAATCTCAAAACTCAGAACTTTATTCACGTCTTTGTCATTTCACATACTTTCACAAGAGAGTCCATTGCCCTCTAGGGCATCCTCTCAAAACCATAAATCAGGCTAGCATCAGCAATTACTAAGGAAGGACCTGGCCTAGTGTGCACCTACACATGGCATTTCATTGCCTTCAGAATACCTGCAGGATTCAGTGCTCCAGGCAGAATGAAGCTCGATGTGTTTTCACAACAAAAGGATATACTCCTGGGATCATTCACTAATTGGATAAAAGCATCAGAACTACCCCATTACCATCCCTAGAGGAAACTCATTAGCAACCTAATGAAATAAAGTGATGACAGGAAGGTATTTTCTCATCATCTTTTAATGCTAACAGGCTTTAAAGCTATTTTGCTTCCTCACCCTCTCCTATGGTGCCCAGAAACCCCATGGCACCTCTCAGAGCATCACCCTCTCCTGCATGTTACACAGCATCAGGGAGCAGTTTCAGAGCACACAGGGATTCTAAGATGTTCGACTCATCATCTTTGATGAATCTGTGCAATTGAAGCTTAATCCCTGCCCCACTTGGAAAAGGTTCCCCAGTGGGCCAAGCTTCCTTCTGAGTCATGCAATTTAGAAGAAATATAATCCGACTATTAGAGACTTTGCTGTTTGTTTTTATGACAAGCATAACTTGTGAGCATTTGAAAGAAATTAGAAATATTGAAACAAACCTTACAACTCTCAAATATTTTGAAGCTGGTGAAATTACAAATATTGAAGTGAGTACTACATAAGCATAGGGCTTCTAATAATTATGTTTATATTAAATATGATAATTTCTTTTTCTCCTTCTCTTAAAAGCATCAGATCATCCCCCCAAACATTTGTCTATCATATAGCCTTAATCAGGCATACTGTGGATGGACAAATTAAACACATATTCCTTAGTAACAGTGAGGGAGGACCAGGTAATTTTGAATACATCTGAAAAAAATATTACAAAGCAAGACAAGGTGCTCAACCACCACATTCCCACTACCCACACCTCTGACCACTCAACACCTTCATCCAAGTCCCTGGAGTTGGAGAGGAGCCCAGATCTCTCCACCAAGAGCTCTTACATATATCCAGTCAACCAAAGGCATCAATATAATTTATCTCTGCAGTGCCTCTGGAGCATAGCTGAGGTTATAGGGCTGCCAGCAGCACCATTCCCCAGTGCCAATAAGTGAACTCAATGCTGATGGTATCAAATTGATGTATTGACCTTATTGGCAGCCTGAGGGAATAGCATCCAATACCTTCTCATCTCTCATGTTTAGGCACAAAAGTACACAGGAGGAGCAATGGCACCTTAAACTAGTACGTCTCAAACCCAAGTACAGTTAGACACCTCCCTTCTCTCTGAGTACATGGCCACTTGTCTACAACAATGGTGTTAGTGTTAGGTAATCTCTAGGGCTGGTGAGCTGGAAAACTTTCTGGGTAGAATTTGAATCACAGAATGACAGAATATGCTGAGTTAGAAGGCACCCATCAAGATCATCGATTCCAACTCCTAGCCCTGCACAGGACACCCCAAGAATCACACCATGTGCCTGAGAGTGCTGTTGAAACGCTGATCTTAGGTACTGGATGCTATAAACCCTCAAAAAAAAAAAAAAAAGTGGATGTACCAGATGATAAATACAGCAGTTTCCCTCTATGAACTGTAAGTTTTATAGTTAACTAAGCTTTTGAACAGCTGTTAAATGGAAAGGGATCCTGGCAGTGCCATTCAGAGCTGCAGCTGAATGGAAAGCCAGAAGTGAAAGGTTCAGGACCTTATCACCAAGCTTTTTTCTAGCACAAGCATTTCAGACAACCAGGTTTTCTCAAAAATGCAGTATAGAAAGTACTGGAGAAAAGTCAGGCTCAATCCCACAGTGCAGACAGGTTTAGCCCTGCACCAGCTTCCTTTGCAAAGACCACAGTAGATCATGACCATTCATTCATCAGAAATGTAATAAATCATTCCATTTCCCCTCAACCTCTCCCCCACCTTTATGCTGGGCCATTTCACTAAGTAAGCTGGAAGTATCACGGCATTCAGAAGAATCACTTAGTGCCCTGTAGCAGCCTCGGGCTACTGAAGTTGCTTAAAAATGAACCCTCCCATTTGCTCAGTGAAATAAGTCAGAAGCAAAAGTTCATAGAATCAAAGAATGCTTTGGTTTGGAAAAGACCTTGAGGATCATCTAGATCCAACACCCCTTCCATGGGCAGAGACACCTTCCACTGTCTCAGGTTGCTCAGAGACCCATCCAACCTGGCCTTGAACACTGCCAGGGATGGGGCATCCACAACTTCTCTGGGCAGCCTGTTCTAATGCCTTTACCACACTCACAACATAGAATTTCTTGCTAATATCTAATATAAACATGATCTCTTTCAGCTTAATGACATTATTCCTGTCACTACAGGCCCTTGTAAAAAGTTCCTCTTCAGCTTTCCTGTAGGCCCCCTTTAGTTATATTTGGCTGTATTATACTCTAAGCAAGACCTAATTACAATATTCATGCACAGCTGTCCTCTGCCTCTCCTGCCACTTTCAGGTTGCAGATTCAATCCTTTTCTGTTCCACTATACTCTTAGCCTCGATGGGAGGTCTTGCTATTAGTGTTGGAGTTGAGGATCTGTTCCCACTTTGTCACACAGATTCCATCTGCACTCCTAAATAAGTCACTTTACGTTCTTTGCTTCTGTTCCTCAAAGTGCATCTACAAAGACTCGGGTCCTACACTGCCTGTGTTATGTGTTGTCAGGGATTACAGCTTTACACATGGAAAAAGCTGAGATGAGGTATAATGGACAAGTATTACACTTTATTGTTTAAGGTAAGGCTTTGACCAGAACACCAGATTTGTTTTGAGTCAAAAAACAAACAGCCCCTTCCTTTACCCTACATAGTCTCCTACTTCATTTGTGAATCTCTTCTGCAGAAAAAGATGGGAGGCTGTGGTCTTTTGTAGGAGTAAAAAAAAATCTAGTGAAATTTAAAGTGAGAAAACCACTTTTCTCTCTATCCACAGTCATCCCAAACCCAGTGTTTCCCTCAGAGACCAACTCAAGCACAGACTGGACAGTCTGTGCCAGCCTGTGGCACACAGCAGCCAGCACATTAGACAAGGTGGTGCTGGTGTGAGGACTGCACACATCTTAATCTTCACTGACAAAATCCTCCCTGAATTCATTTATAGACAAAATGCAAAAGACAAGTTTCCAGGGAGGCAAAAAAAAACTTTTATGAGCTGGCTGAGAGGCAATCAACTTCCCTGCTGGCAGCATTAAGTGGGCTGTACATGCAGCAGCAACTGCCTTACCAGGAGCTCAGCATCCCGATGGAAAGGGCAATAGGAGGATTCAGGGCTGAGAACATGGGCACGAGAGAAGCAGTCATACCCACAAGCCAGCATATCCACACCAAGAGAAGCAGGAAAACAGAAATAAAAAGCACAGTATAGACAAAAATGAGAAGTGAAACCAGAGAAGCCTGATGGTTTTAGATGTGCCTGCAAACCTGAGTCTCAGCTCTTGGCACTGCATCCATCAGACCTATGGCCTTCACCATGAGCAAGTACATTGACATTTTATATACATAAATATGTATTGCCTCAGAGGAAACTACAGTTAAATAAAGGCTGAAAACCCACACACCATACATTGGCATTAGCAACATAATGACATCCCTTCATCTTATGTTACTGGGCATTTATACAGAGCATGCACCGAGGCTCCAGAACACACAGCCCACTCTGGTACACTTTTCTCAGCCCACACAAGGTCCAGCAATTATTTAGTAGAAAACACCGATGGTTTTCCCACACGGTTGCAACTTGCAAAATGCACAGTGAAGTCCTTCTTGCCCATGTCCCATCATACACCTTCCTTCACCCAGAAGTTACTGTCTGTGGCATCACCTAACCCATATACCACCATCAAATGCCCAGCACTAACCTCAGGGAGGCTCCTACAGACCCTGTACACAAACATACACAGCCATGTCTAGATGTACTCTTAAATTTTTTTTTTTCAAATACACCCAGTCCCAACAGCTCTTCTCTGCTAAGAGCAACAAATCATAGAACCATTCAAAAACCACAAGGAGGAGACAAAAACCCCAAACCAAAGCCAGGACACATGTGTGAACAGTATGACTGACTTCGTGCATCACTCCCACTTACAAAGTGTTTTTAAAAAACCAAAACAAGAACTCTGCAGATCAAGACACAAAAGAGCTCCAACTTTCCACATCCATTTCATTCCAAGGCAAATTTGTTCATTGATGGTTCTCTAACTAGAAGAAGTAGACACAAAGAAATAAGCCTCCCATTCCTGATTTTTTATTATTATTATTCTTTCCCCCCTCCCTCTTTTTGTTAATATATGGGAAATCCTTTGTCTGACTGTCACACGTGTATCTCATGCCCAGGCTCTGCTGGATTTACCAGTGAAGTAGAAGGAAGAGCACAGAAGCTGATGCACATACATATATCCTTCCCAACACTTCAGCCAAGTTGCCAAATAAAAAAAAAAAAAAAAAAAAAAAAAAACCAACCAACCAACCAAACCTGTCAAAAGTCTGGTGAGGCTTCAATCAAATAATTTTATCAGCCCCATGACTGACCCAGGAGAGAAGAACTCACTACCTGCTCATTTATTCCAAAGGACTAGCCAGAGCTTAAGTGTTTTTCCACTTCATCAAAGTTATGTGGCATCTGATTCAGCACTTTTTACACAATGAAATTTTCCACCTGCAACAGTAAGAGGGCAATCTGAGTCTACAGGTCCGTGCCTGTGCTACACAACAGCTTTATTATGTGCCCATAGAGGTTCCCCCTTTCAAATCACGGATGCACTTATCTCCTTCTGAGTCTGTACATAATTCCATTGCAGCTCATGAGTAATTTTATTCAGTTACCATTCACAATATCTCTTTTGTGAAGTGCTGCTAACCCCAGATACGGAAGGGAGAACATCAGACATGCTCTAAATTCAAAGACAGCCCCTTTACTTTGTGTGATATAGAGACATTAATGGCCAGACTTACAGCCACATCCCAATGTCAGAAGGGAACTTTAAATGTCAGCTTGGTTTTCCCATGGTATGATTCTTCTTCCTGACTATCATAGCTTTTTTTCTGCGTTTTGCTTCCACATGGGATTTCCACCTCAAAGCTTTATAAATCAAATAGCTTCATGAAGGTCCCTTCATGTACCACAAACATCCAGTGATCTGCTTTGGGAGAAAACGACAAAATGGTAATGAAAGTTTTGGGTGACAAAGTGAACTGAGTTACTGTTATGAGAGTGGGTGGTAACAAGATGTGCAGTATATACCCGAAACCTCAAAGACAGTCGTAAGCAGATCTTATGAGATTAGGCTGGAGAGCGAGAATTATTTTCTTGACATTTAGTAAAAGATAAAAATTCACCCATCCTTTACATGCAGAACAAACTCATTTACAGAATTAGAACATATTAAGATTCAAAGAAACTTAAGTAAAATAATCAATACAATCAAAAGATCAAAGGCTTGTGTTGGGTGTTTTCACTTTTACAAATGCCATCCAGCTTTAATTATTTATAATACTTCACAGTACACTAGTAAATGCTGTCATATTTCATAAAATAATTAAGCTTAGTAATAGAGACACCTCTACCATCCCGTCTGTATTTAATATTTACTGAGAAGAGACGTGTGTTTTATGATCACTATCATGTCAGTAAATAAATGAAGCAAAAAAAAAAAAAAGAGGATATTGCTTATCCTTACATTTCTATTTTGGTCTAAAGCCCCATCTGTAGTCTCAGGTACTTATATGCTCATCAACAGTGACAAGGCTTGTGTAATCAAGGATTTCCCAGAACTTCTCTGCTATAACTTTTTCCCCTTCAAATGCAGTGACGAAACCAACTCTAATTATAACTCCTATTACTTTTTGCCGTGGCAGACAAGCAGTTATTGCTGATGTTGCAGGAGGTAAGGCCAGCTTGATTCTTGGCTTCTGCTTGCAGAGGAAGGGTCAGGAAAGCACACAAGGCACATCCCAAACAAATTCATTTGGCAAGTCAGAGAGAAACAGCATCCAAGGAAATTCAAACCACCTATTTTAGATGGTGACATTTCTGAGTCGAACTGGACACAGTGAGCTATGAAAACCAGCAACTCCAGCCATTCCCAGTACTAAAAGGGAAATGAATAGTTTCTTGCTCAGGCAAGACTCCTTGGCCAAAGACAAAACACCATAACTGTGCCACCAAGCCCATTAGCAGCACAGGTCTCTGAAATGATTCACCATGGTCCCACTTTTGGAAATTCCTGAGTCACGTAGGAGCAAGAATTCTAAAGCCTGCCACCCACTGCCTCAGTCAGGATTTCTCCACTTGGTGAAAAGGAAAACACATTTCTCTAGAAAAACTGTTCTCTAGTGACAAGTGTTTGCCAAACACCACTTGAGCTCTCACAAGAGGGCCATTAAAACTTACAACTGTATTTTTATTTCCAATGCCACTAATCGAGATTCCTTGGATTTCTAAATAATAATTAATTAAGAAATTAAAAACCATTTGCTTTATTGATGGTTTCAGTTAGTTTGCCTTTTAGTTTGTGTTGCTTGTTTTGGTTTTTCAGGGTAGGTTTTTGTTTGTTTGTGGGATTTTTTGTTTGATTGTTTTTTTTTTTACTTTTACTGTTTCTCTTAGCTTAAAGGATTAAATGACAAGACTACATTTTAGATGAGTTTTTTAGAGCTGCAAATACCTGCAGGAAAATGGCAAGATAGAGATTTATTTCCTCTTACCTTAGTTTTCATTGTGGAAATATTCTTATTGAGCATCCCTTTGGTATAATCTGAATTTCTCTTTATATAAAGCATTTCTTTGGGAAGCAATTTTAATCTCTGCTTTATCTAAAGGAGATCATGATGTTCCTTGTAGATGTTTGCAGTGACAAAATAATAAAAATTACAAGGAAAGAAAAGTTTACATAATAACTTTGTGTCTCAGTGTCTTGTAAATATTCTGCCGGGTCTAGAAATGTAGGAGGCTAATACTACTTCAAGAACCAAACTGTGGAAAGCATTTCTCTCTGGCAGACATACATATTTCATTCACTTTCTTTTTTTTTTTTTTTTTTTTTTTGATTTGCCAAGCTTTTCACAGCTGGGTGAAAAACCGAATTTTTTATTTGATAAAATAAAATTTTATTTGGGGAAAAAAAAAATTTTTTTCATTTTGTGAGCCCAGATTTCAGATTTTCATCAGCGAAGCCAAAACATCATTAAGATACTTAATTCCCTATTTGCAGGGTTAAAAAAGAAAAAAAAAAAAAAATTAGCCCTAAACTTGCCGCTTAGCTGTTGGCATTCTGATGTCGGCATCCCAGTCTCAAGTCAGCTGGCCTCATTTAACAGCATGAGGCTGAAAAGGGAGACCATTTCTCTGGCTTTCATTCAGTCTACACAGCGACCAGCTCTGCAAGATACCCCTCTTCAAGGGACTGAGGCTTGTGATTGCAGATTCCCCCTTCCCTCCCTCTGCACCAGCCATTCCCACCGGCTGAGCTCCAGCGGCAGCGCCTCCCCCCTCCCCATTACATCAGGCCGGGCAGGCGCCTCGTCTGCAAATTAGGATCCACTTAAGGGACGTGTGTTGGCAGCACACACACGCACACACACACACACACGCAAACAGACACGCTTTAAACCCATTAGCTCCCGCACAAGCACAGAGGAGCGGCACATCCCCACTGTGCGCGGATACGTGATTACAGCACATTGCTAGAAAGTAAGCAGCAGGCAGACACCTACTTTGAACGGAGCTTTTGGTGTGGACAACGGGCTTTGCGGATTGTCAGGTGCAAGGTGGCAGTGGCTGGGAACATGGCTTTCAAGCTCCCCATGAGGCACACCGGTGTTGTTTAAAGCAAGTTCTTCCTCTTGAGAGTTTGACTGGGGGACAAACATGCCTACGTTGCTATTTACTACACAAAATCCTTACATATTTAATCCAGCAGTTTCTGCATTTGAAGATACTGCCCAAATCAGTACAAAACGTTGATTTCTGAACTATGTTATGCGTGGTTTTGTTACAATTCTAGAAAAACTAACAAGTTATTTGCATGCAACAACTATGTCAGTAGCTAATTAGATTTGCATTATAATGAAAGAATGTGCTGTTTATCAAGACCAAAACAAAAGGGAGGGAGGGACGAAGGGAGCGAAGAGGGAACATAGTACTTTCAGCCAGTCTCAGGTAAACCATAATGTTATAATATTGGAACAGCAAATGTTTTCCTTCCTTTTTTTCCCTTGTGATAGTACCTTGACCTCCTTTTCAGTCACCTATTTCATTCTTTCAGCTGCCACCAACAGATCTATTTTTTTACGTGCTCACGAATCTTTGTTATTTTAAGCAAGTTCCAACTGTTGTGGGTTTTTTTTCCTGCATGTATAAATACAGCTGTATAGGTGTATTTCAATGTAATGCACCTGCATAGAGAATCCTAAATGAGCTATTTGAAAGTCTGTAGGAAGCCTTGACTAAGTTCTATTCTACCAGTAGATAAGGGAGTCCAAGTGACAATGTAAATAGATTCTCCCGCATATAATATAGCCATTTACATTTGCAAACGTATTTCAGCACCATAATTTACTGAGAGAAATGGTAGTAATTTACAGAGCCTGGGGGGTGCCGGGTGTGGAGAGCTCAGTGGAGGTCCTTTGTGGAAGTTTTCTACTCTTTTATCTATCCGGATTGTTCTCATTATGGATAAATGATAAAGTGCATATTATCAGTAGAAAACCAGCTCCAGAAGAGGACAAGGTGGGGAAATCCAAGGACGCAAAGAAAATGTACTTTCTTGCACATATCAAGTCAAGCAGAACAAGTAATATGCATAAAGAGATGCTTAAGAAAAGGCTTTTATATCTGAAGGTTCAGGACTTGTAGACAGAGGAGAGGAGAGGTGGGAGGAAGAAGAGAAAACAACCCCACCTTTCCTCCTACAAGCATTTATTATGAAATGCTTACAAATATTGACCATGCAGAAAACTTACAGGATACCTATGTCTTTAACACACTTCTAGACAATCTAGAGAGCAGAACATTATAAGCAGATTTTAGTACCTCCTCCCTGTACCACTCTGCTCCTCCTCCCCAAAAAAGGCAGAAGTTGCCAAAATACTGAAATAAGAAAATAAAAAGCCTGAATAAAGCACCTCCAAGATTTCCATACCAAGAGCAGATGCATTAGGAAATCTGTCTCATTGGCAGCTACTTGACTTCAGCAGCTCACTTACAGACTCTGCCTTTACCTGCAATAGACTTGCCCCTAAACGTTGCATGCTAAGAAAACTGTCAGGGTAGAGGTGCAAAAGTACAAGAGATGACTGGCTGATGGAATGTTTTATAGGTGTCCAGCAAGTTTTCATTTTCACATAGTTCACCTTATTGAGTCCAGTATGAATCATCCCAGACTTCACACTCACCAGTGGGGCCATCAGCCCTCATGGGGAAAGTCTCTCTGCACACATGAAATATTGTATAAAACTTCAACTATGAGGAGTGTTTAATTACATCATTTTTAAGCCCTGCCACATGTAGAGCTTAGACTCAGATCAGCTGAGCTTTCTCAGATGTAAATTGACAGCACATTAAGTATGCCCGTGTAAGGGGAGACTCTTCAGCTAATTTACCTAGGGCTAGAGACACTCTTCTTGCAGAGACAAAATAAGTAGCAGCTCTGTGTTTGCTGTCCTCTCAGCTCAGAGGGCTTGTCCCTAAGCACACTAGAATACTAGTTACTGATGGTGTGCTGCCTCCACGGGGGCTTTGCAGCTAGAATTAGGTAAGACTAGGAAACTTTTTGGCATAAAGCTTCTCAGGCAGCAATCAGCTTTAACAGATGCTGACCATTAACAGATCCTAGCTGGTAGCAGAATAACAGACAAGCCTCACCAACAGCTCCTTCACACAGCTCTATTTACAGAAGGGAGAAACACATTTATTTGACATCAGAGAAAGGAGATAAACGCACAGCCATAAAACCCCAAGACGCCGGTTATGAAAGTAAAGCCCTGCTTTGGCATGTCCCGTGGCATCCCGCTGGCTGCCGCTCTCGGCCCTCAGCTCCAGCCACGCGTGGGGGAGCCGGGCACAGCAGCCCACCTTGTCTGGTCAGCCACTGGGGCTTACGCAACTGCTGCCGGCACGGGTGGGGAGCGGACAGGAAGGGGGGACCCGCACGCCGTGAGACATCCCACGGAGAAACCCCTCTCGGGAGCAGCGGTGCCACCAGAAAGGTTTTTCCGATCCCTTTGGCGAGCGTTTGGAGGCGCCGGGAGCACGGGCGGCTGTCTTATTATCGGAAAGGGCAAAGCATGAAGACAGAGCTATTCCCCTGGCAGCCGGGCGAGATCCCCGACTCTTTCTCTGAGTAACTCTGAAGTTCACCCACATACACCGACACGTTCCCCGTCTCCCCTGGCGCTGCCGCGCCGGAGGAGCACCTCAAACCTGACGGCAGCAGCGGGGCTCTGCGCAGGTTGCCGGCTTAGCGGAACGCCGGTCCGGGAGGGCTCTTTTAGGGTTCGGGATGAAGAAAAAAAGCCCCTCCGGCTCCAGGGTGCTGCCCTCACGCCGCTGCCCGGCTGCACCGCGGCCGGACCCGCTTGCACCTCCCCACCCACGGGTGTGCGGAGCCCGAGAAGTGCCCCCGAGAGGCGCCCGCCCGCCCGGCACCCACCTGTAGGACACCTGCTTCCTGAAGGTGAGGCTCCGCAGCTTCTCCTCCAGCGACTCCTCTGCCGCGGACAGCCCCGGCTCCTCCGGGACCCCGGCGGGACCCGCCGCCTCCCCGCCGCCCTCGGCCCCCCGGCAGCCGCCGCCACCCGCCGCCCCCGTGTCCTCTCCGCCGGCTGCAGCGGGGGGGTTCATTGCGTCGGGGCAGTGGGGCCGAGAAGGAGGAGGTGGGGGCAGGGGAGGCCCGGCCGGCGGCTGCAGGCGCTGTGGGGCGGCGGTGGCCGGGGGACCGCAGCTCCCGGGGCCGCGGGGCGCGCTGCGAGCCGCGGCGGCTGCAAATGGCAGCGCGACCGCGCAGCATCCATCGGCGGCCGCACTGCAGCGGGGCATTGTGGGAAACTCCCGCGTGGCCACGCCCCACTGCCACGCCCCGCCGCCCATCAGCCAATCCCCTCGCCCGCCGCCGTGCCCCCGCTGCCACGCCCTGTCGCGACACGCCCTCCCCCCCCCTTCCCCCCAAATCCCCGCTCCTGGCCTTACCGCACCCGGCTCCCTCCCGACGTCACATTTAAAACATCTTTGAGAGAGAGTCCTGGTGCCCCGGAGCACCCAGAGGCACCCTCGTCTTCTTACACCCCGCACTTGTTTGTCTATCGATTGCTTCTCATTTTTCTCCCTAGGCGATGTCGATTTGGTGTGCTCAGAATGAAAGCACCCAACTTCAAAGAGGTTTCTTCTGACACAAGCATCACGGTGCCCCTTCGTGAAATTAATTGTCCTCCCACCTTGCTCCCTGCTTCTCCCTTTTCTTCATTGGGTGTCACTAAGGAAGGCTTTAGAGACAGGCATCAGCATGGAGCTGTTTAAGCACATGAGCTGACAGTGACAATAAGATTAAAAAGTACAGAAAAGGTCGAAGTCTGTTACTACACAGAAATTACAGCAGGAATTATGCTCAGCCAGGGCTTTGTTTTCTGTATCTAAAAGTTCCCCAAGGTAATGCAATTCAAAATGGAAAAACATAAGAAAAAAAAGAAAAAGAGAAGCATGGACAATGGCACTCTACAGAGAAGGCATAGCCCACAGGAGCAGATTTCAGAACCTCACCAGATCCACAGATGACTTCCCTGAGCAGCCTTACCCATTCTTTGTGATGTCTGTGCCACAGCACAACCATTGCCATGATGAACACCATATGCACCACATGCCCATATGCACCAGCATGCAAATGTTCCAAAATCTTGAGCATCAACCTGGTTTATGACAGTCAATAAGTTCTTTACATTTGATCCTTGCTCCTTCTCCCATATAAAGATTCAGCTTCTCCACATGTAGCACATGCTGTATACACATTTTTCACCTCAGCTTCAGCACTGACAGGCTCTCCATGCCAGCCAATTGACAGCTTTCTGTCTCTTGTTGGCAGTAGAGAAGGGTCATGAAAAGTGGATCTTTTTACTACAGTATGAGTATTTAATAGTTGAACCAACTTTCAAGGGTATATTCTACCCATATGCATAACCAATGTATACATTCCCTACATGCACACGTGCTTCCTCCAATAGGGATATAAATTTTCTCCTCCAAATCTCAGAGTATTTTTAGTTACTAGTAAAGCACACAGACTAAAGCATAATTAAGCAATGTAATACCTGACTCATTAGAAGCAAAGCTAAAGTTCTTATTCAGAATTGTAAAAGGAAGGTCTGGATCTTGCTCTGAACTGTGTGCAGAGAGATTTACACACCACCATGGAGCTCTACCAAAGCCTTTTTCCGTGGATTGGGGTCTCATTTGGAAAGTCTCCAGTTTAAATTCTAGGGAAACCAGCAGACAGTGTTGCTTGTGAAAGCATTCAATTTAAGAACATCTTTTGCAGTAGAGAAGTAATCCATTTTGGGTAGGTACTGTCAAAAGCCAGTTCAGAGCCAGCCCGACAGCCAGCTTCAAGGATGAGGAGCAGCACCCTAAGCCTCTCTCTCATCAACAGTATCTTTAAGGTTCTGTCCTTAGTGCAAACCAATGCTATGAGAAGATGCCAATGATGTGCAAAAAACCCCTTTAACTGCAAATTAATTTTGCACTCAGAGAGCAGAACACTACGTATCATCTCACAGCTTTATTGCCTTAGCCTTTGGTCCACATAAGAACAACTCTGTGGCCTGTGCCCCAGCTAATCGCTCCACCTCCCACAGAGCATCTGGAGCAAAGCCTAACAACTAATCAGAATTTCCTACCCCCTCTCCAAGCCATTGAGCCGCCTCCTCCTCCAGCATAAGCCTCCTGTGACTCCTGCTCGTCAATAACCGTTTTGCCCACATGACCAAATTTACACTCTGCTCCGGGATTACCTGTTTTTCCTCCAACTGCTGCAATTTGCATGACTCATTTGCAATGTGAAGTGCTAAACTGACTTCCTATGCCTTTTTGTGAATATGAGCAATTATGAGAGAATCTGAGGCTCACGAAGGAAAGCCCTGCTTACACAATTACACCTGTGGCATAGCTGTCAGTCCCTGTGGTTAGAGCAAGGCAGCAACAGCAGAAGCTTTGGAAGAGCATCATGTTTGCTCCAAGACATGGCTGCAGACATACTGCTGGATCGGGAGGGAAAGGATGAACAAAAAAATAGATTTTTAGCAGGTTTTGCTGGTATCTGGGATCATCGCACTAGCAAAAACCCGAATTCCCATGTCTGAGTTCCCATCTGTTTAAGCACTGTCAGGTTAAGAGGAGCACCTCACATCGCTCTGCAGTGACTCCCCTGTTTAAGTGGGAGGGCTGACGAGGTTCAGCAGGTGGGGAGCTCTTTTTCCTGGGTGGAAACTTCTCACCACACTGCATGCTTTGAATAGCCTGGATTAGAATTCCACCTAGAATAGGGGCGGACGGTGGGAATGAAAGAGGAAATGCAGCGAAAGGAGGATTTCAGCCTTTTGGAGTAAAGCCAGGGGAAGGAGGTTTATTCCATTACTCACATGCCTGTTAAATCCCATTTTGAACACTCCAGTGTGCACAGACTGTATGCACTGTGCTAAGTTTTATTCAGAGTGGGAGGGACTGAAAATCTTTTTCCTAATAGAAAAGAGGGGGATATATGAAAAAAGGCATTGGGGAAGAAAAGGGTGGGGCAACCTTACTTGTTCAGTGTGCCAGGCTACCCAGTGAGAAGTCAGTAAACATTTCATATTCCGTAAGATAATGCAAAATTCATCCTCAGAAAAACCTTCAGCATTCAACCTTCAGGAAAACATACAAAATATATTTATACATATGTGTACATAAGTGTTTGCATCCCCTCAAATTTTTATTCTGTTTTTAAACGTGACTGAACAAGCAGCCAGCTTCCCTTTCCAGATCCAGTGCTGATAGATAACCCCACAAAAACATTCACAGCATCTGAAGTTCCAGTAGAGCACTGCTTACCCATTGGTTAACTGAAGGATGCTGAGGCTCAACATGTAGGGACTCAGCTCAGCTCAGCAGATTGCCCTGTTGGGCAGAGCTGCTTCACCCTGCAACAACAATTAGCTCTTTGTCAAGTTACTGCTCTCTGGTACATTCTGTTTATTTTTACCATTTTCCAGCTATTTTTCAGCCCTGCTCCCCTTTCTGCCTGAAGGCTGCCATAGCCAGAAGCATTCCCTGGTACCCGGTGCCAAGGTGTTCATGGAGATGACATGAAGTGTCACTTGCTTGGAAGTGCCTGGGTGCTGCCCCCCCCAGATAGCATGGATCAATGAAACCAGGGTTTCATTACAGAAGTTTAAAAAAGAGGGACAACCAGAACCTAAGCATTTCTTCAGACAGTGAAAGTGAGACAACCCAACAGTCATGGACTTACTCTACAGTGGTTATCTTCCCTCAGCGGTACCACAGCAAAGACAGGGGCCAGAACTTGTAAATTCCTCCTTACTGGAGATACACAAAGTAGTAATTCTATAGCAATGTATAGAACTCATGTAGATACAGTTCTATGTGAGTAGAATAATAAAAAGCCAAAGAAGTCATTCCTGCAGACCATTCAAAACCCACAAAGAGACACCACCAAGAAAATGAGAAATCAAATAAATAACTTCAACTTTCTGAAGCACAAACTGGAGGGAGACAAGACATACTAGCATTATTTATTGACTAGAAATGAAAAATGCTTTCGTTTCCAATAGTTAGCTCCTCTGGATCATCTTGCTTTGCTTAATCTCAGTGTACTTTATAGAGAGGAGGAAGCTACCACTGGCTTTGCAGACCAGGAATCTGAAGCAAGGAGAAGGGTAAGTCAAATTCACCAGCACTCCACAAGCACGACGTTTGTATTTCTAAAAAAATCCTACAGCAAACAAATCAGGAAAGAGAGCACCAGGAATGACTCTTTCATGAAATACCTTCAAGAGGGCTGAAATCTGTGCTTGTTGTAAAATAGGTACAAGCAATAGGTAATAGCAAAGGGAGAAAGAAGACTTACCACCCAACCATGCCATGAGAGGCATCACAAGTGGCATTACCTGCCCTGCAATGGGAATCAGCCTGAGAAAGGAATATCAAAATTCAGCCTTGACTTCAAGCAGTAACATGCTTTTCAAAGAACAGCATGTACCGGAGGCTGATAGGTAGCGAGGCTGACAGCTCATCACCCAGCATTTCTTCATTGTATGTGGGTTTCTTTTTTAATCACAGACTCCCTGCAGCATCACCTGCTGTGTGATGATTTAAGGGTAATACTGAGATCCAAGGAGATTCTTAACCAATCGTTAATCACTGGTCCATGTTTTGTATGCTTGCAGGAACTGAGCTCAGCTAAAACTAAGCTGAGGGTAACTTTCCCAATCAGTCACACTCTAATGATTTTCCTCTAAAAACGCTATATATGGCTTGATGCTGCTAACAAGTACCCTAGATCAATAGTTCTGGCAAGTGAAATTGCTTGTTCAGAAAGCAAGAGGCACCCAGGGTAGAGCTTTGGAGGGGCTTTTTTTTTTTCTTCCACTGCCCATTTCTTTGCTACTTCGACCTTTTTAGCCCCAAACCAAGCCATTTCCAAAAATCTGCATTAGCCACAAATTTAGAACAGGCCACAGTGTTCCAATTTTCATGGTATGCTGCCTTCTCCAACCTCTAAAGCAGTCTTCTTTAAGAGGCCTTGAAATGGAGGCATCAAAACCATCTGTCAAGCTCCCATTTTCACTTTCAGTAAAGCTGGAACTATTATTTCCATCACTAATATTTCCTGCAGAGGATAAATTCTTGGTTGCTACTGCACAGATTCATGGTGTTCATATATGATGTCTCTTTCCTAATAGAAAACTGGCATAGAAGAAATTACCGCTCCATTTCTGATGCCAGCTCTGCACAGGGGACAGTTGTCACATCTGGACTAGGCCAGCAAAGCCACAGAGTCCTTGGACTGGAAAAAATTAGGTGGTTTTTTTTCCATGTCTGCCCAAAGTAGTAGAGGTCCAGCTCTGTCCCCTGGCTGGATACTATTCCTGTGCTGCTGGGCATAAGGTTGACTGCTCACACAGGCAGAACAGCTTCTGAATTGCTAGAGAAAGCTCCTGAGCTACCTCAGGGATGAGTCAGGGTAAGGGAAGGACTCGAGGCCAACAGAGGACCCAATTCCTAAAAGCCAAAGCAGAAAGAGCTCTCTTAAGAGTTCACTTCAGTTTGAGCAAATCCAGTGTAAAGCCAAGTGCAAGGAAAGGCCTTACCTTCCAGAGGGCCATTTAGCCCATATGACTTGAGCTCCAGCATTCCCTAGCAGACTGGTATCACTGGCTGAAGCAAGTGCCCCCTTGAACATCAGCCTTCCTGGATCCCACTTTTAAGGATATTTAATATTAATGGGGCTGTATCGCCTAGTTGCACTGAAGTGCCATTATCATCATTAAATGCCATCAGCCTTCGCCTAATTTCCACCCGTTATTGACAGACATAATTCTCTGCTAATCTCAAAAAGGGAAGGGGCAGCCAGCTTCAGTAAAAAACCACATCATTGCTTCTAACTTTCTAGCACCCTGCTAAATTACTGGGGTTCTGCCGTGTTGAAGATAGACACACTGCATGCAGCGCCACTCTTGGGAAAGCCAAGGGCCCAGACCTTTTCCAACAATCAGGAGGAAATCAAACAAGTTGTACTTGCTTTTTCTACAGAAAATATTTATTTGCAAGAAATGAAAAGCATAACATACTTTGCTACATACATATTTAGGCTACAAAAGCAGGTAGTCTGTTCTCTCGTAGAATCAGGCAGATGATTTAAAAAGGAAAAACAGCAATTTCTTTCCACCCAATGACATGTTTGCAGTGTTAACAATCAGGTGGGATCGCATCCAGATGACAGCACTTGTACAAAAATAGAGGCCACTGAACACACAGACACAGAGTTAAATAGATATGGCAAGAGAATAGAGACATCTGCAGTCAGAAGAGGCCCCAATGAAGTTTACCCAGGAGTTTTGGAGGGCATGCTTTTGCACTAGTATCACTGTCCATGTCATCTCAGATAGTTTTAAATGTTTGCACAAACCCATACTGCATTCCCCTGAACAGAGGGAAAGGGAAAGATCAGCTTAAGTGCCTTAGGTGTGTCACAGCAGAGTGACTCAGTCACAAGGTGCTGCTTTGCATGTCCCAAGGCAATGGATTTGGCCCTGGATATGTATTTCTCTTCCTGAGAGTAACACCAGGTAATTTACCCTTGGAAGGCCTAGCAAATCTCAGAAAAACTGTGATGTATTAGTGTCACAGCATGGCCCCCTGAGAGCAAACTGCTTCCCCACACTGTGCCCATGGGGCGGTCAGAGCAGTAGTGCTCCCAGGGAAGGGGGGATCTTTAGGTCCTCTCCCACAAGGCCAGCTCAAGAAACTGTGTTCCTTGAGCAATCAGCTCCCAGGGGCCACCTTTTAAGGCTAACTTACATCATTTAAAAACAAAAAGATTCAAAGCCATAACTATGCAGAACAAAAATGATACCAGAATATACAATAAAGCATAATATTTTGAACCAAGTCAGAGCTGTCCTACAGAAAGGCCAGACAGTCTATGCATACACACAAAATGACACAGTACAACAACATTCAGTCGACAATTAATCACAGCACAGTTTTCAGACAGCAATTCACACAATAGTTTTACGAGTGCTCAGTGATGTGGAATGTGAACAGGTTTCAGAGAGGAAGGCCTGGACTTCCTGTTGCACCAAGCTGAATGCGCCCTGTGTGTTCAGGTAGATGCCTTTATTTAGTGACACTTATTACACTAAGGAAACAACTCTGCATTGTTGATTTCTTTTAATTATTCACCATGCACATCTGCACAGATACACACACGCTCACACTCATTCTTGCTGACTGTACAAAAGAAGAAAGCAAGACGCCGTTACATCAGCACCATTGAATAAAATCTGGTATGGCAAAGTCAGATTTGAGCTGAGTTCTGTTAAAAGAAAATGATTACCTGCCTCTGCTTCCCCCCCCCATCTCTTCCACTCCCTTCATTATGGACTGCTAAAGTTCAGAAATATTTTTACCTGCTGTTTGGAGGGGAAAGTGACATATAACATAAAGGTCAGATATGCATAAACAGGACTGCATAATATTAAAGAGCAAGGGGAATCGGAGTAAAGCTAAACCTAGCGGGGAACTACAGACAGAGGCTATCATTGCTGATTTTTAGAATCAAGAACTAGGTTTCCCCATGATGTCAGGTCCCTTCACCTGCCCTTTCTTTCACCCTTTCTGTAAGACAGGTCTACAAATCCAGCTTTCCCATGTTCAGTTCTCAGCTATTAAGTTGCAGCTCTTGGAGAAAGAGTATGGAGATCGTTTTTAGGGTAGACAAGAGACTACTGCTAATAAAGAATATCCAAACTCCATTTCAGCATCATAAATTAGAGGTTCCTGCAAGATGCACGCTTTTCTACACAGCAATTAAATTCATATATATATATATATATACATGCACACCTTGGTAAAGCAGAAAAAGGCCTGACATAAAAATGACAAAAACAAATTGCAATTTCCCTCTCAATACAGGAGTCTCCAGTGGATGCTGATCACCCAAGCAATGTGGATCTTGGGATCACAACCTCAACATACCTCTGAATGCCCAACATCATTTTATTGGCCATGAGAAAGCTACAGTATTGATTGAATCCTTACATCTTATTTGTAAAGACCTTACTTAACATGTAAGCCAATTCATTCATCTTTGCAACCCCCAAAGTTGTTAATCCATAACACTATATAGTGCAAACCAGCAACACATCATAGCACTACACTACTTATCCAGGCTAGTATAACTTTTGTAGCTACCAAGTTCTGACCTATCATTTCACCTTCAGAATACAAAATGTTCCCTTTTTAATTAGTGACTCGAGAAAGAAATATTTTAGTCACCAAGAGTATAAAAATACTCCGTATTCCTCTGATCTCAACTGCGTGGGTTTTGTACAATGGCCTCTTGGCACTAGCTAGAATCTAGAGCCCAAATACTCAGTGGAAATCCCTCCCAACGTAGCAATTAGTATCATTCTTTTACTTGACCTACATTTTAAATGTGTCTAGACAGAATTTACCACTGATAGTTTGAGGGCATGGGAGCAGAGAGGTGGGTTGGTTTCTTTAGCAGGGAAAAAAAAAAGCTTTTAGATTAATTTTTAGTCTATGTTAGAAAAATCAAGAATACATCGAGATCTCTCTGTTATACAGAGAGATATGGAAGAGGTCCCCTGTCAGTATAAATCAGACCTTCAGCCCCCAAGAGCAGTATGTGAGAAGTGTGCTGCGTTGTATCAGGTGGGATCTGGCCTAAGAACCTCAGTCTAATCCATAAGTCTGTGCTGCTGAAAAATATTGAATGGTACAGATGACAGAAATGCAGCAAAGAACTATAAATAGCCTAGGGTAAAAAAAAACATTATCTACACACTAGTAACAAGGTTAGAAAGAGCACATGCCCTGTGCTTGATAGTTTTAAGACAGATAGATAGATAGATATATAAAGTAATGCCCTACTTTTGTTCATAGCTTATCTCTCTAGAAGCAAAGACCCAACAGATCCAGACACGCTTTAAAGCTACAGGCCAAAAGGTTAAGTTTACTAGTGTGTGTTAAACTGTGCTGACAAACAGCATAATGTGACAGCTGAGGACTCCCAAGTATCACTCAAGTACTCTGCTGGAAATGGAAATTAAGTAGCATGAAAGGCCTTTGCTTGCTACATCCATACACACACATTATTCTACAGCACCAAGTCACTGATCACTGGAAAAAGCACACTGGCAGAAGGCTAAGACCTCAAGTAATAGAGCTGAGCTAATTAAAAGCACTTACACTGGCATCCTCCCTGAATACACTTTAGTATTCCTTCCTTATGCCCTTAGCACAGAGCACATAAGCTGCCTCTGCACGTGGTGTGCAGTGCATCAACATTCACACTGGGGTCACCCCTGGGCTGCTGAGGCTGGCAGTGCAATGGCACTGTCCTGTCACTCCCATTCCCCTGCTAGGTACGTAATATGGGCACAAACTGCCTCTGGAGACAGTGAAGTCCTTGCTGTCCAACAGCCTGTGAGGAGCTGATGACAGAGGATTCCTTGGCCCCCAGTATCTAGCAGAGAAACCTGTTCTATTAAGGCCCCTGAAGAGAAATGATCACAAACATACCAAAGTAAAGATTTTCCTTATTATAAAGGAGTAACATGGAATACAATAAATCCCCAAGCAATGTGTGTGCTAGGTCAAGAGATTGCCCAAAAGAATACCTAAAAATAATTTAAAGGATTACACAAATTAGGATTATAGAAATAGATTATCAAACAGTTGCAAGAAAGTCAGAATGGCCGTACTGGCTTGGATGAGTTAGTACTGAGGCCTGACCCAGACTGTGGCTGTTTAAAATGCTCTGGATGAAAACATGACTATCTCTCAACCAGATTTGAACTGACATTCCCAAATTATGCAAACAAATAGGGCCAAGTTTTATGTGGCAAGTGCAGCACATTTTGGAGAGGAGGGGCTGTTTGTGTTGTGCAAAATCATCTGTCCAGTGAGTATTCAGAAATAATTCCATTTCGGTCTTAAGACAGTGAAGTCAGCTGTATCTGCACTGGGAGGTGATCCATTTAACTGGTCATGGGCATGAGCTCAGGCAGAGAGGCCTCCTGCTTATATGCACAGTACAAACTGCAAGACTAATAAGTGGTGTTGCACTTCATAGCTTGGAACCTCTTCTGCAGAACATTTAACCACTCAGTTGCCCTCAGAAGTGGCAAACCATTGGTGCTCTGGAAAAAAAAAAAAGACCATCTAAGGAATTTTCTAAACGATGATGCTGACCACTTATGCTGACCAGCCATAAGGTAATGGAAGGGTCAGTCCCAGCTTTCTCCTGTCACTTTGCTGACCTCAAGTGGCTGAGCAATGCAGCCATCCCTTGTGACACCCACCAGTGGTCACTGTTTATGTGAGGCCTTAAACTATTCAAAAAGAAAAAAAAATCACACAAAAGTTGTTGATAGATAATGGAATGATTCAGAGGATCCATGAGGATCACTGAAGGGAAACAGACTTTAGGGCAGAGATTGACCCATGCCAAGAAGGGAACAGTTGCAACACAAACTACAATAGCATTTCCCCTTTCGTTGCCACCTCAGGTAAAATAATAAAAAGGCACTTGCATAGAAGAATAGGGCATTACCTAGAAAGCATATCTGTACACCAAAACTCATTTCTAGCTCATGGAGTCAGGCATATGTTTCACTGTCACTAATCTGAAACACCTTCTTAAAATGGCACAGTGGGAACCGATCCACAGTCCCCTGTAATTTGCCAAATACTTTCCATTCATTTCTCTGAGCTTTGAGTCAGGCCTGAGGATGGCAAATAGGGAAGAAAGTCTAAGGAGAACAAAGAACAAGAAAGGAGCTGGTGTGATAGTTGCTGTATTAAAATACAAATCCAGTATATTACAAAATAGAATACTTGCAGGAAATATCTACTGTACATAGTAAAAAATTACTTATAAGGCTAGGTTAGTTTTTCCCTTATTTTTCATTAGGAAAAAAATAAAAAAGAGCTTCAAATTATTATTTTTTTTAAATTGACTTCTTCTGGTAAACTGTAAAGTAGCTATGCTAACGTGCTGAATTGGGATTTTCACATTAAATCCATCTCAGTGGAGCCTGAGTGCCCTTCTGTAGGAACCAGATAAAACCCTGCTTAAATCCTAGTGTAAGTTCAACTGTGCCACTGCAAGGACAAAGTGCAAGAAGCACAGCTCCAGCAAAGGCATGACCAGGGTACTGAAAGAGAGAGGACACTTAAAAGACAACAGTGACATGGGACAAGGAGGAAACAAAGCAGGGAGAAGAGTACTGGACCAGGATCAGACCTGAAGACTGCTCTTGCCTTTTCCACTGAACTTGGGCCAGTCACTTCACCTCCCTATGTGATGTGCTCATCTCATCCCTCTTTTCAAAGGTCTCCTGCCTGCATAATCAACTCCTTGGGTCAGAGGCTGCCTTGCCAAACAGCTAATACAGTATCTACCACCTCTAGGCCTGACCTGTGCCTAGCTGGGGTTACCTATACTCCTGTCTTTTCAACAGAGCAGCTGGTCTAAAACATCACATCTCTGGAAAAGGAGGTGAGAGGAAAACAAGATACATGGCTTTATTTTAGAACAATTCAAGTTTAAGGGGAGGGAATGAGTATTCAGTAATATTTTTGTGTTAAATTTTAGAGTTTGCTCAGATCACCTGCAGGGTTAAGGGAAGCTCAATTCTCTTCATTGCAACTGCCTGAGCAAGATTTTGCAAAGCTAATAAATACTATTTACAACAGTAACGGAAAGATGGCAAGGAAAGAAAAACACAAGACAATCTGAGACTGGGTCTACATAAGAAATTCCTTCAATGCATCTAGAAGCCAATAAATTAAATCCATATCATCCTCTCGGGAGGCACTTCTGGTTTAAGCCTTACATTGATTCAGTTTGTTGGGAAGGAACTGATACAAGCTAAATAGATTAGCCTTAAGCAAACTAAAGGGCATCCATCTAAAACATTGCATAAATTTAACAAAACCTGCTTTCTAAACAGATTTAGTTAAACTAGTATAATTCTCCCACACAAAGTGTGACAAGACAGTGACTGATCTTTGCTTAATTTCTCAAGGGTGGAAGCAGGGAAGCCTACCAGAACTGCTTTCAACACACAGAGAAACCTACCCCACTAAATGATAAAGGAGAAGAGAAAGAGCTAGGGGAGGACAATTCACCATCATCATTGCCCACCTCTCTCCTGCCTGTGCTCTGAGCTCAGCAGTCTCAGGGCCCTTTCCTGTCCCTTCAGAAGCAGGCTAAACACATGCTTCTCAATCCCCACAAAAGGTTCAAGTGCTGTAGACCAGCAGGCACAGAGCTGTGATTAGATTCTGAGCACCATCATCTTCTCTCTCTCCCTCAGTTACCTTCTCCCAAGAAAACTATCACCCACATGCTCCCGTTGGTTTTGCACATTTCACTCTCTACAGAATGCCTCTGTGCTCAGACCAGGCTGTGTGCATGTGGCACGCACACCCACCAGTCACTGGCACACTGCTGGCATCATCTGCCATCATAATTCAATCCTGCCCTTGCAGTATCAGACAGGAAAGGAATAAAGCAAAGACAGGGACTGTGTGCGAAGTGAGGAAGGGAGTTACAAAGACAAGAGATCCCATCTGTAGTCACAGCCTCACCAGTCAATGCAGAAGTTGAACTCCCTCTCTTTTGTACTTTGGTTCACTGAGGATGACAAGTCAGGGGAACTTTGGTTGAAAATATGTGGGAAAGAGGGAAGTCAAGAAAAAAAGGCGTTTTTTTATTTTTAAGAGGTGGCATTGACTCTTCTATCTATTTCAATTATCTTCAGTGTTTCATTTCTTTCTAGTTCGGAGTTGACTCTGTAGGGAACAAAAATACCAAAACAACAAAGGTTAACATTAACAGTAATTTTTAAAAGTGCGTATCTTGCTCAAATTGGCTACTGTTAAAAAGACACCCAGTATTCACTAGGTACTTGTCAGCTGGAGTCTGGTAACACACTGAATTAGTCATCTCTTTGGCTCTAGGCATAACTTTGACACAAGTGCTCAGGAGACATGATTGGGGTCATATGGCTCATCCTAGCCCTCAGAATAGCATGCTGCCAAACAAAATCCCTCTCTCCACTGTTTGGTGGGCTTGCTACTGCTCGTTAGCAGAGGCTGAGACCCAGGCCAACAGGACAGTGGCAGGACAAGAAAAGGTGCAGTGGAAAGAAAACTGCATATACATCTTTAAATCAGTGAATCTCTCTCTTTGCAGAGGCTAAAAAAACTTAGATTTAAGTTTAAAAAAAAAAAGGAACTAAGTGTAGGAACTTAAGCAGTCCGATAAATTTACATGTCAGTCTCTTAAGACCGAGTCCTGGAAACTTCCCACAGTAATGCTTTAGTAGGATCACTGTTGTGAGAAGCTACAGCTCTTCACACCCTAACCTCAAAGAAAGCCCAGTGAGTCACAACTTCACACTTCCACACAACTGGTAAAAGCTTATTCCTTTAGGAGACACAAGTAAGTGCTCAAAGAAGTGGGTAGGCAGAACTAACAGGCTTACGGGTTTCTGGCAGAAGTAGAGTTCAGTAGCTGTATTATGACAACACTGTTGCAAACACTTCTCCAGAGTAACGATGACTTTGCCTACAGGCTCTCCAGATAAAACTCAAACTCTTAGTTCATGTTTTAAGGTGCCCAGCACAGCTGAGCCGCTAGTCTTACTTCTGGCCTGCAGGCACAAGGACAGAACACTGGTACGACAAGCAGCCCACCCTGCACTCACCTGTGCTGCTGCAGGCCCAGCAGCACTGATTTCTCTAGCCTTGTCTCGTTGGCTATTGTGAACTGCATGATGTCATCCTGCTGTGTCCCTGCCACGGCTTCCAGGGACAGCGTTGTGTACTTGGAGGTGTCTGTTTGCCTGTCACTGCGATCTGCAAAGGAGATCGGGCTTGACGACTCCTCCAGTTGGTGAGGCTCTTCATAAATTAGCAGACTCCTTGACCTCACTACACACAAAGAGAGAAGGCAAAAAGACATGAGAAACAGGCAGGTCAGAGAGCAGCCCTGGTTATTTCAGGAAATGGAAACTGTCAGAGCAGAGCTAAAGCTGCAAAGAGCTTTTCTTTCCATAGTGGTTAACTGGCAGTTTGATAGCTGAACAAAGAAACCACAGGAGTGGTCCAAATAGGGATCAAAAAGCTCTAAATTATTCACAAAACAAGAACAAAATAAATAATCATTCTGATAATATACTGGTTCATTATAGGTATATAATACTAACAGTTTCCAACTCAGTCCTTGGAGTCTTTTCTGACACTGCCAAAGGAAACACCAACTGGTATCAGTTGTGCATTTTAACAGTATGAACATTTCCTACCGAGTAGAAACCCCACTACCTCTCACAAACCACTAGCTTTAGTTCCAGAAGTACCAAGCAAGCTAGTGGGGAAAAGGCTTTGCCCATGTTTATGAGGTCTGATGCCATCAACATAGGTTATCAAGCTATCCTTCTTTTATATATACCTAAAACACAGGTATATTTAAAAAAATGGCCAGTTAAGAAGCAGAAAAGCAAGAGGTATCAGGAACAGAGGTGGAAAACAAGTGCCAAAGTACAACCAAGGAGCAAGACTGGAGTAGCTGTCACTTACCAATGGAATCTGTGTAGGACTCTGGTGAGGAATGCTGCCTGGGCAACACCATCTTTGTAGCAGAAGGATATGGCCCATAGCTCTGAGAGAAGCTGCCAAAAACTACTGCAAAGCACAGCATCACCATCTGGCAAAGGGAAGATGCAGAAGAGGTAAGTGCACTAGGTCTTGACCCATGTGCACACATCAGAACTAACACTTTATCAAAACAAACCGTTTGAGGCCATTTTCATCACTACATACAGAGTCTCTTAGCAAAGGCACATATACAATAGCAATTCAGTGTTTTAAAGGGCACATTTCAAAGCTGGAGTTTGTTTTCAGTGTCTGCCACCATTCTGACCAGCTGCCTTATTTACTCAGAAAGTTGAAAAGCAGATAAAGCTGCCATGTGTGTTTTACAGATACTGTCAGGAATTTCCCAACAGGTTACTTCTGCTTGTCCCAGTCTTGCTTCAAAGTGACAACAAAGCTAGCAGATTAGGAGAACAGCTTAGACCTTGTAAATACTTTGCATCAATTTATACCACTTTAGGTATAAAGGGAACTTGATGGCTGAGTGTAGGTAGGGAAAAGGGAAATGTTTCATTCTACTCATTTTCTTATCTTGACTACTATTACTGAAATAGGGCACAGGTAGATTTACAGCCTCAGTTATATTTTGATTTGGTTGAGCAAGTTTATTTTTACCGGTATCAACAGAACTGAGCATCAGAAGTCACCTTCATTTTCATTTTACAACCCTAGACACCATTTCTCACATACAGTACTGCAGTAAATAATAAAGTGGGTCACTTGGAGGAGCAGTGCTCTTTCCTTCATCACTGCAGTACCCAACCAAAAGCACAGGTCCAGTCTCCTCCAGAATTTAGTGTCTTCCCAAGTCTCACATACCTCAAAATTAATTGTCAAATCATGAAAAGGAGTTTCCCAAGCTGCAAATTTGCAATTGAGAGGCTTTGCAGAGCAAAGGATGTGTCTTTGAGCAGTGGAAAGAGGCTGTCATCCCCTTACAATTCCCAGCATTAGGGACACTCACCATAAGACAGGTCCCTGTCTGTGTGCTAGCTGCCTTACACGAACGGGACACTTTGCCAGCAACCATGGCTTGGAGTCTCTGCAGCTGCTGCAGAAGTGTTCTGGAAAGAAAAGACAACAGACAAGCATCACACACACTGAGCTTCTTGTTGGTTAAATACCTTTTTGTTTCAAATTCCACACCTGGCAATAATACAGCATTTATGACAAGGTAGAGATAAATAAAGTTCTCTCCTTGAAATTACTAGCAAGGAATGGTTTTAATTTTACGAAGTTTTTACGTGTATTAATGCTGGAACTTCCAAAAAGATCTTTTGTTTTTCCCTCTTCTGATGTCCCTGAACATTTACTTCTTTAGTACTTTCAGAAAGCTCATGTAAATAAAAATTGTGTTTTCGGTGTTTCTACAAGAAATGGCTCTGTTGAGCACATTAACAATTGAAACTGCTCTACACACAAGTGACCAGATACATATACAACCTGATATGTCATGAATTCAGAAGGAGTTTTGCCATTATTTTTAAAGGTGCAGAAGTGAGTTTATAACTGCTCTGGTTGGTGATTGAGGTACCTCCTTTTTCCAAAAAACCTATTCAGGGGGTTGGCCCACATGCTGCAAGATTTTTAAAGAGAAGGTCTTAAAACTGAACATAGGCACAGACTTCATTTCTCAAATTCATTTATTAAATGAAACTCTTTATTGCTCTTTGCTAAATCCTCCAGGAGCTGACAAAAACTGCAGGTGCTTCAAGTGGCTACTGTGACCGTGTCTTTCAGAGGTCCCAGCCACAATGACAATTCTCTTGTGACTGGAGTCAACAGTCCTAGACCAGCAGGATACTCTTCTGTCTTTCTGGCTGGCTTTTTTGTGCTGTAGCATCAATTACTACAGCCAGGATACTACTCATTTAAATAGGAAATGATCTCAAAGTATGATTGATGCAGGGTTTTCACAGCAGTTTTCACTGAACTGTTTTAGCAGATAAGGAGCAAACCAAATGCCTGTCCTCAACACAAACATCGTACAATTTTGTACCAAGTTGTTAAATTTGCTGTTTGTTTCCAACTTTACTTTTCACTTCTCTAAGTCTCACAATCTCCTGTGGAGGATACCCCAACAGTTTTGGAAGCTGTGACGTCAAACGCTAAACCAAGAGGTGAGGTCAGGATGTCAGAGAAAATAGAAGGATTATTTTAAGATCAAACTGGCTAAAAGCTAATTGTAGGACAGACCCAGAGGTGCCTTCCCAGCTCAATATACACTGGTCTGCCTATTATCATAGGTTTTTTTAATCATCAAGGCTCATTGCTAATTAGGGTTTAATGAATTCAAGGACTTCAGGAATACATTCTGAAATGAGCACAAGGCATTCTCACAGCACAGATTTATCTGGGCCAGCAGATCCTTCTCAACTTATTAAGGAAGGATGTCTTGAGAGCATGGCTTATCCTGCAACTCTTTAAAAAAGAAAAGCAATACACCTAATTCAATCCTTTACTCACTATCAGAGAGACCACAGGCAAATTCGAGATATAAAGAGTGTCCATCACGTAAATGAGACCACCCCAATTTCCTGCTCTTTTCTGAATCTCTCCCCAGCTCCCCCTCACATCTCCTGCATGGCATGGGGTTCACAAAGGCTTGAGTGCATAGTATACATCATTTTCTGGCACAGAACATGCTGCATGCAGCATTGCCACCACATGCCACCAGCTATGCTATACAGCAATGCCCTTTTAACCCTGAAATTTCTGTACTATTACAGAGGACTAAATCCTCCCTCCGTTTCAGGCTCGAACCACGGGGCTCGACACAGAACAGCTCTGCGGAATGAGGAGGAAGGAGCTCTCCTCCTCCTCAGCTCGGGGGCTGGCAGCAGCAGCAGCCTTGAAATGCTGATCATTCCTGCCACTTTTTGTGGAGGCGTCAGTGAGAAAACAGCTAATGGCTGGTGAGGAAATCAACAGAGAAGAGGCAATTCTCCTCATTTTGCTCATCTCTGCCTTTTTGCGTTGAATTTAAAAAAACCTGTTGGGCAGAGTGGGCCCAGAGAGCTGATTCCAAAGCAGTCTCCTTTTGGAAAGTATAATTAGGCAGGTATTCTGAGGTCTCCTATACACAGAGGAAGATTCATCCCACACCTCATTTACCAACTACTTTCACATGAAATGCCTTTCTTCCCAAGTCATTTATCTGTTTGAGCAGAGCTACTGTCTTGTTCTCAACACACAAGGACTCAGTGTTTGCAGCAGGCAGGATACACACGCAATTGCAAACTATGAGCAAGAACTGAGGCAAGAGCAAGGAACAAGTTTGATCAGAGATGATACCAGGTTATCCTGCCACTGGCAAAACAGAGCACTCCTTGGTGCTTTCATTTTCTATTTGAATCTGGAATGATGGAAGACTGGATTCTGAGATCAAAAGATTCCCATGCAAAAGCTTTTTACTGGACAGCTGCAGGGATGATCTCGACCAAGTGAGGGAAAAGGAGCAGGTCTCTGCTCTGCAGAACAGGGACTCATCATAAACTATGATGCTCCCTCTAAATAGAAGCAAAAAGGCCATGAATGCTTTTAGTGGAACACAGTGCCTATGGTTAAGTCCTAACAGGAGAAAATGCAAACCCAAGGCAGAATGCTAAGGGGGTTTGCACCCACAGGGATTATTTTCACTGTGTCTGACACATTTCTCAGGGATATTCAATTAGAGGGTCACCTCCGTGGGAGGTGTGAGCGTGTTTTCACACTTTTCTCTGCCAATGGAAGCACCTAATAAGAAAGCTGCAAAGTGACTGAAGACTCCTGCTCTTCCTTCCACACACTGCCAGCAAATTCACTCTGCCTGTGATGTCTTATTTTCCTGTGCACATTCACATATATTCATCTTCAGAAGAGGCCCTTTTGCTACCAAAGTAAGGAGCCATTCAAGTCTTCCCCTCTGCTTCCAGTGACACTGTGATTAAGGACAGAAAATTTGTCATTCCAGGACTTAGCCACCTGGGAGGCTTCCTCAGTTCAGTGTTTATGTTTAAAATCCAATGTCAAATAAAAATAAATTAAAAAAAAAAAAAAAAAAAAAAAAAAAAAAAAAAAAGACATTTTCTAGGGGACACCAAACACTTTATTTTAATCAAAAGTTTTCAGAGAATTGTTCCTACTTTCTGAGTAACAAAACCTAATTCTGATAAGGAGAGAGAAAAATTATTCTTTCTTATAACTCTACACAGAAATGCCTATTTGTAGGAAAGAGGACAAGTCCTAGAGTATGGTTTTCACCAAAAGGCCACTTAAATCCACCATTTTGCTTCATTTGAATTACAAAGAAAATATCTAATAATTTTCCCTCAAAGACATTTCAGCATGAAAACCAATGTCCTACTGCTTTGAAAACAAGGAGTTGCTCCAGGGCTGCCAAGCTTCGGCAACTACAAAGGAGTGGTCTGACATTAAGTACAAGATATCTCATTTCAACTTAAATCTAGATCCTTCACTCTTTGAACGTGATTTGGTAAAATGACTTTACCAGCCTCAAATAAAGGGACAGCCAAGCAAATCAGTGAGGTCTGGCAGCTTTGGTGCCGATAAACCCTTGGTGGGTCAGAGTGATGTGCAACTTGATCTTCAGATGACTGTGAGCTGTAACAGTTTGGGCAGGAGCCTGAAAACTGGGAGAACATCCCATTTGTATTTATAAAGCCATTGCCTTTAAAGGTGCCTGTCAGAGTGCAGGTCTAGACAGCTGGTTTGTGTTATTCCACAGCAGCAACTCTGGCAGCTACTTGCATGCATTGTCCATGTGTGTCACTCTCAACCTCATCCTATGTCTATCGTTTCTCCAAGAAAAGGGATCATCAATATATAAATCCAGACTCAAGAGAAGTGGGAAGCAAAGATACTTCTCAACACGGTATACACAGCACCAGATGTTTCAATACTGTCTTTAAGCCCAAAGAGCCACTAAACAACGCTGGTGTCAGAGAATGTATTCAACCCTTTTGATCACTGGCAGCCTTTGATCTTGGTGCCAAAATGTGAGTGGATCAAGCCTTCTTGGTGACTGGGACAAGTCAGTTCAATTCTCAGTGCCACCTTCTTCTCACACCCTTTGCTTTCTGAGACAGCAGGGCCCACACGTTCAGATGCTACTCAAAACAATCAGACTTTGGCTCACTTGGGGCTTCAAGACACAACAGATATGCATGTAATAATGTGCTTCCTTAGTTTTGAGCAAACTGCCTAGGAAGGAACTTGGATGGTTTTCTTTTAAAGGACTGAGTCACACAAACTAGGAGAGGTAACATATGCTAGTGTTCTAATACTAAATCTGACAAAAATGCTGCAGTCACCCACTCAGAGTAATGAGAATTAAAAAAAACTCTCCTGCATCTTGATCCCCCATCTCCTGCCTCGCCTTTTAAGATGCATGAATGCTAAGGGAGATGCTCCTGGATGCATTTTTTTTGACCTTTCACTTTACATCTTTTCAGATCCAGAATTTCAGGCTAAGGTTGGCTTTCAAGGAAGAGTCATCTAAATTTTTTCATGTTACCAAGAACAATAAAGGAACATTTTTTTAATCAGAAAAGAATTCTAGTATTTCCATGGTTTGGAGCCAGATTTTCAAATGCAAGCAGGGTTTCCCTGAAGTCTTAGGTATATATCTATGCAAATATGTTCTATATATAGAATAACATGCTCTAAAAAACAATTACACATACTGAAAGGCAAGTGCTGTTCAATAGTTGTATGTTTTGGAAACTGCCCTTCATTTCCTCTCAAAACCAGCCAGACTATACAAACATGACATTGACTGACAGCACATAGATGTTCATGAACTTTTAGGTAAGCAGCTATAGCCCAATTTTCCAACAAGGTAGAAATCCAACTTTGTCTTCATCTATACTTGAATGCATTAACATTTTAACATGTAATCACAGTGCTTATTTTCCTGTTATCTTTCTTCCACTCTTACAATTTTTCACAATGAAATAACAGCTCTAATGTTTGCAGATCTACTTTTAGATAATATGTTCAACAATTTCTTCATTTTTTATTGCAATGGACACTTGAAGTTACAACTACAGTCAGTCAGTGCTCTGCTTTGGGCATATTAAATAAGATGTGTGCATAGCTGTGCTAGGTACTTTAAAAATTACATCCTAAATATAAAAATTTGGGCTTCTGACACAACAAACTGACAGTGCATAATTTTGACCACCACTGCTCTGAACTTTGACTCGTGACTGTGCACAGGAGATGAAAGTATCAGCCATAGGATGCTGTGAAGACAAGTTCTGTGTGAAGGCAAGAAACATGTGAAAGGTCTCTGGATGTTATGCCAAGGCTCTGTGCAAATACCGATGAGGAAATGAGACACTTTGAAATCACTGTAAGATGTGGATGATGTGCATTAAACAAGAGCTACCTCTGAATGAGATAGTTGCACAGTTATACAGGAAATAAAAAAAGTGGGATTAAGATGAAAAACCCCTTAATATGGTATGTTACAAAACTGAGGCTTGATGAAAGAAGGCACTTTTACAAATTTCTCAGTACTTTAATTTGAAGCCTTAGCAGATCTTAGACACAGTTGGTATCTACATAGTCAAAATAGCATTGCCATGAATTACAAGAATTTCTGTGCAGAGGGAAGAACATCTGCTGCTCTGCAAGTGATAACAGATCAATATCAATGCTATTGCAGAGGGCAGGAAACAATGCAACTCATCTCACATGACCAAAGTACGAAGGATCTGGAGATAACATCACTTAAATATTTTTAGAGCATTTAGCATGAAAGAATTAAATAAGAGAAGATGCTAAAGGTCCTTTCTAAAAGGATGGACAACACCAACAAAGCTGTTCTCATGAGTGCTTCCTCAACAATTCAGAGATGAAAACAGCTAGCTGAATTTATCTGAAATGGGGAGAACAACTCCAGGCTTCACAACATGCTGTCCTCAAGTGGATAATCTGCAGCTACACCTTTCCTTAGAGAATCTGGCTTCAGCACCTCCTGGGAGAGACATCCCTACTCCACACCTACAGAACAATTCCAGGTTCTTGTATGTAAAACTGTGGAGGATGATACAAGAGGCACTGAAATGGCTTGGCTCTCTTCAAACAAGCAGCAGATGTCTTTATGCATGAGCAGTGTGTGGGAGACACTCTCCAGCAAGTTACAGTGCTACAGGGACTGGCTCCATGAAAGTGGAGATTGGATCCAGAGATTAGAAACAACACATGCCACTCAATTAGCAACACATTGGCTGCCAGATAAGCTCTAGGGCCATTTTCCATGGCTGTGGGTCTTATCTTCAAAACCCAGCCTCCTCCAACACTTCAGTGTCACAATCATGTTCACTGGTAATATTCAACCACCACTACAAATGCCTCTAAACTAGAAGGTGTTAAGAGTGGGCTTACCTAGTGCCTACTCATTGGAATTTGCCACACTGAGCATAAGCCAAGACTGACACTGCACTCTCAGTTAACATCCAATTAAAAGATCAGCTATTTGACATTTTCTGCAATGTGTCCTTTGAGAAAGCCACCGAGTCACCCACTTCTTCAGAAATGAAGGAGTAAGAAAGTGATTTTCCCCTCCAAATGAAGGAAACTCTGGGGTGTGAGATGGTTAGAAGGGTGCACAATAATTGCAATGACAACTAGTAGTGCAGAGGGAACTAATAAAGGCTCTTGAGCTTTGGCACTGTAATTTCTGGAAGTGTCATGTTCCAGGTCAAGGTCTCCTGGCAAAATTTCATTAAATAAAAGAGAATTGGGAGAGCTGGACTGTAGCTTTTTGTTTGTTTCGAGTCACTAAGTAGGTTCTTTAGAGCTCTTCTGCTGGGCAGTGGAAGAACTCTAAGAAGAGTGCTAAAAGGTTCCCAAGCACTCCACAGGCTAGGGAGACAGTCTAAGACATGACATCAAAGCCTCCATGCAGTCACGACAACTGGCCTTCCTCAACTTTCTCTGGCATTAAGCCCATCAGGTACAGCTATTGTTCACATTTCAGTTGATCTCTTAATCTCCACATTTTCCAGCTTCACTGTAATAAAATTGCTGTATTCTTGTCCGATTCCCTTCGTACCTTACCTGTTAGTATTCTCCAGGACTTCAACCTTCTTACGCAGCTCACTGTTTTCGTTTGAACAGGTCTCAACTCTAGAGGAATGAATGATAGAGCACAATGAAAGAGGAAGGTAAAATAAATCAATCATTTATTAAAGCCATTGTAAACCAAGCCAAATTTGCTTTGACAGAGAGCTCTGTGATTTTGCCCACATCTTAAAAAGATACTACTAGTTGCAGAGCCTCTGCTTACAGTGCTCAACTACATTCCATTAGGTGCAGCTCATTCAGGATGGGCTGTAACTACTTTTTGCCCCCTGAAATAGCATGGCAAAGACCCTGCTCAGACTCTCTCTGGGCATTGGGCCACAGGACAGATACTTTAAAAGTCAGAGAATGGCTTATATTTATGTTGTTAGCAAGTATTTTGTGCAAAGGCACCCAGAAATCCACCAACTGCCATGCTTCTGAAATCAGATCCTCAAATTTCAAGTTTATGAGGGCTAATAATCCAGGAGACTACAGATAGTGCTCAAGATTGTTCCAAGACAGTACTCATTTCCACACTGTCCCTGGAAATCCCCTAAACTAAAGGAGATTGTAATACAATTCAGCACATAAGTAAAAATATGTGACTCCCAAAAAGACAAATATGACTGTTCTAAATAGGTCCCAGAAGAAAAAAAGGTAAAGGGAAATAGCTTTGACATCTGTATGCATGGGGTGGAATTTCATAAGAGTAACTCTAAGGAAATGGCTATAAAGAGATAAGAAAAAAATGAGAATTACATCAAGGATATCACCAAAGATGGTACAAGGGTTTTAACAGAACCATCTGGTGAATTACGTAAGAGTAATACTAGAACACTTGTCTCTTGGAAGAAAGAATAAATTTTGGTATATAAATCACTAACTGGGGGTTTGGCTACTGCTCACTAAGGGAAGTTGATGGGTCACATGCTATTTTCCTGAGCTCTGCTTGTTTTCCCAGGCAGTCCTGACTCACCCACTTCCTATTTCTGTTTTCATCTGCACCAGAAGACACAGTATTCTTACTCTGAATCCACCTTTCCCTAGACAATGCCTATCCAAACAGTTACATGAGGTGAAGGCCAACAGCAGCTGGGTCTTGCCTTATTTAAGGTGTAAAGCGTTTGCTGGCACTGTTCTGCATGTGCTGCAGGCAGGCACAGTTGTGACCCTGGACAAGCAGCAGACAGGACCAGGGCCTTTTCTCAGCCACAGCCACGAGATGGCAGCTGGCACTCTGTGCACAGAACCATCCCAGCAACCGCAGCTGGATCCCTTCCCAGTCCTGCAACTAGTGCTATTGGCCCGCTTGAAACAGGAAGGAGGCTGGCTTACTTTTTTTCCAGACTGTCCATGTATTCTTTCTTTTTTCTTCTACTTTCCTGGGCAGAGATCTAAGGAAAAAAGGAAGAAAAACAACAAACATTTGCATAGGAAAAAAAAAAAAAAAGCATAAAAAATGAATTAATAAACTGGTAAAAAGCCTCAACGTTATTAGATTCAAGCCTCCGTGTTCTCATTTCTATTCCTGGCAAGCAAAGCACTGACTGGATCTGTTTCCACATTCTGAAGCAAGACTGCTCCTCTCAGTCATAGAAAAAAGATCATTCCCCACTAACCTTAAAAAGTAAATCAGATTATCAGTAAATCAAATATCCTAGGACAAATACTAAAAGATGATCCCAGGTCAGTGCCTTCCATCTGAGAGAGGAAAAGCCCATGAATGTGTTAGAAAGCAGCTCTGCAGACAAAGACTCGGGGTCCTGATGAACAAGTCAGACATAAGCCAGCAATGTGCCAGCCCCTGCAGCAACAGCAGCCAAACAAATCTGGGCCTCCAATAATGAGATTTAGGTAGCACGTCGAGAGAAGTGGTTCTTCCCCTCTGTTCAGTGCCTACAAGGCCACAGTTGAGTACAGCCTACAGTTTGCAGCTCAGAAAGAAATACTTTGGATGCACAGAAGCAAGCCCAGAGGCAGACCACTGCTATAATAAGCCTGCCAGAGCATGTGACATTTCAGGAAAGGCAAAGAAAGCCGGGTTTGTTCAGACTGAGGAAGAGAAGTCTAAGGAGGGAATCCTATTGCTGCCTTCAGCAACTATCTCATGCAGCAAAGATGATATCAGACTCTTCTTAAGAGCTGTACAGCAAAATGGCAAGAGGCATCAAATACAAGTTGCAGCAAGGGAAATTCCAATTACACATTAGGAATTCTGTTTATTTGTTTCTACCACAAGAGTGGCCTAATACGGGAACACATTGCCCAGAGATGCTGGGGACTCATCACCCTTTGAGGCAATAAAATGTGACTGGACAAGTCCCTGAGCAACTTACTCTGAGCTGACCCCACTTTCAAGCCAGGAGTTGAACCAGAGGACTTCCAGAGATCCCCTCCAACATAAATGGCTCTGATTCTTTGAAAGTGGTACATAAAATGCACAAGATAACTTGCAAAAATTTTGAAAAAATACATTACAAGACCAAATTCCAATTCAGTGTGGGCAGATTTACACCTCTATCTGCAAAATCAGTGACAGAATATAGTAACCTTCTAAGATGTGGTAAAATCCTCTAGAACAAGTGAGTTGGCCAGGTCTTAAAAAACATTGCATTCTTCCCTATCACTAGGCTCTAATCCATGTTGAAACAAACAAACAAACAAAAAAACCAAACCAAACAACAAAACAAAACACAAAACAAACAAACAAACAAAAAACCAAAACAAAAAAACCCACACCACTTGTAGGGCATTTGACAGCCTTGGTATCAACCATTCCTTTACAGGTCACTGAATTCAGTGATCAAAAGACTAGTGCACTGAAATACAAAGTCATATTTTAAAACAGGAAACAGAAAAGAAAACCTTCATTGCCACGAAAAGAATAGAGGTCTTTGCCTACCATAAGGGCAGGATTGTACTGTTTTTTAAATTCAGCCAAGCCACAGCAACTTGATACCCTGCCTGCTAAATACTCCATTGTTAATGGGTTCAGGTAAATACCTAGACTGAGGCACACTGTCAGAGTGACGGGCAATTTGATGGATGTGTTTAGGAACAAAGAAAAGCACTTTATTAAAAGACAACTTACAGCATTCAACAGTACCACACACCACTACTGCAGAATTCTTTAAAAGGAAGGACAAGTAGGAATTACCCAGCAAAGCTCACTGACATTTACCTTGTTTTTTATTTTCCTGCGGATCTTCTTTAGCACTTTTTCCTCTGCTTTTGTCAGGGGTAGTTTGGTAGGGATTGGGTAGCCCTCTGCTATCAGCGTCCTCTTCTCCTCCTCTGTCAGGATGAGGGGGCCGGTCCCCTGTAGTTTCTTCAGAGGCCATAAAAATGAAATAATATGTAACAGTAAGTGCACAGAGTCCTAGGAAAAAGGTTGTTAGGGAAGAGAAGCAGCAGCTCTCCCACTTCAGAGAAGACTGTGCCTACTTGAAGAAAAGCCTCTTGCCATTGCGAATGTGTGGCAGTCCCTCTAGAAAACTTCCACTCAGGGACCAAATCTTTGGGACAGGATTCCCTTTGAAACAGTTTTTCTCGGCCCAGCTCTGTACACACTGAGGCCAACAGTAAAACTCTCCTTGGCTCAAACAGGGAAAGAGACAAATAAGAAGTACTACTGAAAATCCCTTCCTGAAGATCACCCCTTGCTTTTTTCAAGAAGACAGATGCAGATCTACCAGAGACAGGTTAACCCAGCAGGGCTGGGCCCTAAGGCAAAACACAATCCATGGTGGGATAAACCTAATAACACTATTGAACTCTGCGTCAGCCTAGAGGAGAGGCACATACTGTTCTCTGTGGGAACAGAGCAGACCAGTGAGCAAGAATTACTGGATCTGCAGTTTTGACCAGAGATGAATTCATCTAAAGAACAGCATAAAGTTAGCAAATCCATGTCAAAACCAGTAATTAAAAAAAAAAAAAGAAAACCAGAGAGACACACAGACATAGATGCTGGAGAAAGCCAGTCCAACTTACATGTGGTGCTGTCAGGAGAGGGGAATTGGACAGTACTGAAGCTGTGCGTGATGCAACTTTAGCGGTGGCTTGTAGCTGGATTGGGCTTGAAGGAGGGAGCGATCTGGCTGGGCTCTGCCCTCCTTCAGAGTCACTGCCGTGGCTGCTGGGGGGGGTTGGAGGCAAATGCAGCGGATCCACTGCTAAAGGGCAAGAGAGACATAATGTAACACAAGGTTTTGAGGTGCTAATTTACATTGTTACTAGAGCCCCCACAGCCATCACCACCACTCAGTTTCCAAGACTAGGAATGTCTGCTAAAAAATGGGTCAAGCAAAAATGGCAACTTGGAAGACGTTCAGAGCGTGCAGGTCTCCAAAGGAGGAATGAAATGCAGCAGCTATCTTTAGGTTCGACAGACAAAACAGGGCTCCGTGCATATGCTGCAGTCATTTCTACCTACACTTACAGCATCTTCCTCAAATGATTTGAGGTTTAAGCATAACCTAAAGTACAAGTTCCCTGTTCCTGAGAAACCACATTAACAGAGGGGCTCTGAGCCAGCACTCCTTCTCTCCAAAAACAATAGTGTTTTCTAACTCTGCTGTGGATTAAACAAATTGCCAGTATTTTTCATGGGAAGGGATCACATCCAAGGTGTTATGCGATCACGGAGGAGAGAAAGTCTTCCTAAGGACTTGGTTTGACCAAACTGGTAAGAAGTGACTGAGAACCTTGTGACAGTGAAGCTTCAATGTACTAATGGAGCAGGAGCATCACAGGCAGCCACCACAGGAACCTCTCTCACTCTGTCCTAACTTCTATTGCCCTTCTACACAAAAGGACCTGTGCCAGAGTTGGCAAGCAAAGTGCTGCTTATGAACAAAGGGGTCTGAACCTACTGCAGACATGTCTCACCTACTCTTCTCACATGGACAATTTAGCAGCTGTCCAAAACAGCCATAACTAAGTCACTTTTTTCTCTTACCTAAATTTACAGCAATTGAATTTTGAAGTAGGAAGATACAGGGCTAATTTGCCACCTTCCACTTCTGTTATGCTTTTCAAATTTGAGTTGAAAAGATCAAATGGGTGGTGAGGGAGGGTGGAAGAAAAATAGTAACAAAAAAAGCTGTAATACTCTTTTTGTCTCACATCTTAACTCTCGCAGTTACCAGAAGAAACATATCAGAAAAACAGCAAGGCCCTTAATCTCCCAAACTGAGCAATCAAATCTAACACCCTGGGTTGAGATATAGCCTCTACCTGCTACATCACTTGCTTCTCTCCCTAGAGCAGTACTATTTATCTACAGAGATGAATCCACTAACAGAATATCAAATGTTATTCACTGAAATGCAGTTATCTGCACAAATTTCAGGCCAAATATTTGGCTCTTTCAAAGTTTTCTTGGCTTTAACAGATTATGTGCTGCAAAACTGTGTTTAACTTTCAGAGGAAGGATCATTGCTCCTCCTTCCTCATTTATAGCTCAGTGCAAAGAGATCCTGGTTATTCTTAAAACTAATATGCTACAAACAGATTCAACTTTTATTTTCATACAAACTCACATCTTTGCTTTTGTATCAGAGGTTACAGTAGTTTCCACTTACACTCTTCATGTTTCCTATGCTTTAGTTGTCTCCTCAAATTGATTTCCTTTCTATCCTAAATAATCCTGTACTTTAGGAATTCAAGCTCCCTTCACTACAATTATTAATATCCTGCAGACAAAAAGGCATCGTTTTCTTTGTGATGAACAAGGGGGGAAAAAAAAAGAAAGAAAAAGCCACATAAATGGATCAGAGAGAGTCTGGCTCTTCAGTAGCCTGAGCTGAATCCCTAAAAAACACCAGCTTCAGCCTGAAGACTAACATGCTGAATGAGGAATCCAAATATTTAATCGGGGTAAAGTACATTTATTGTGCATTCTGGTCAACTCCCCCTGCATTCTGGTTTGGTGTTTAACAGACCTTCCTTAGAAGAGAGGTTCAGGAACTGATCCACTTCATGGGGCTCCAATTTAATCTCTGGAAGAACTTTCTGGGTCAGTGGTTTCATCTAGAAAAGAGAAATTAACAGCATGAAAACCCCAAGTACACATCTTAAAAATCTTAATAGAAGGACACAAGGATTACTTCTCCATAAATGGAGAGGTTTCCTCTCCTCCTCCTCTGCTACAGGCAAAGCTTTAACTTCTTTACACAGTTTGCTAAACCAGGCTACAGAGAATAGTGCCCTGACTACTCCCACTATGGCTTTTCTTACTACTATATTTAGCTAAATAAAAAGATTACGCCTCAGAGATAACATTTCAGACTGAAAGCTAGCAGGCAGCCCACTCAAATTACTTCTCTTAGCAACAGAGCTGCTGCTAGGATCTGCCGGACTGCACAGTCTGCTTGAGCAGGGACAGAAACACCCCTGGGAGTGGGGGAAAGCCTGCTGAAGGCCATTGCCATCTGGGAGCAAGAGCAGGGTGCCAGTCACTGAGCATCAGGTTGTCAGACCCAAGTTCATTTCACAGTGTGGAGGAGCAGGAAAACAGCAGTCACGGCTGACTGAAGTTGGGAAGACACCTGGTTTGCCCCACTGACAGGGGTGGGGCACCGGGCTGCCAAGCTGCTGCCCAGGGTCTGTCTGTGTGCTACTCTCCCAGGCCTGAGGAAGTCATTCTGGCACATCAGCATGTTAACTGCAGCTGAAATCGCTCTCAGTAACATGTATAATTAATCCATGCAATAGCAATGACCCACCAGCTAGTCCCAGAACTCCCTTTGCAAGTCGTGGCATCCCAACCTACAGCAGGACTGCGTACTGGGAACAGCACATTCTGACTGGAAGAGGATTACAGGAAACTTGTGTTTAATTTTTTTCAATTTCTCATAAAATCATTTCTGTTGCACATATTTCTGATCCATGCCCAAGTGGAATCATTTATTTTCAGCATTTACCAGCTCCATCCAGCCTGGACTGACTCTGCACCCCTGGGACTGAGAACAGTCATGTTCCTTCCTCCACTGACTGGGGACCCTGGTGAGCCATCAGCTGCTGCAGTTCCTTCTCCTTAACCCAAACACAGCCAAACTGAGCTCTTTAAGAATGCCCACTGGCTGCTCCAGCTGTGGTCAGAAAGGCATTACAAAGCTCCCCATGAGGCAGGCTGGTCTGGAAGTAACAGTAGCTTGAAATGTCAAAGCTTCACAGATCTGGCAAAAGTAACTTTGCAGGCAAACAGGAAAAGTCTCCAGTCAATCCAAACAAGGAGTCTTGTTCTGATTAGGGAAAGGCTCAGCAGCACGAGAGCAAGTTATTATAAAAGACACTTAGCTTGTCACAGGCTTGATAGAGCAAATGGATTAGTGAGTTCAGGTGTAAAAGGTTCATCAAAAACTGTTTAAATATTTTCAGAAATCCAAGAGCCCCAGGCTTTGGGGCTAGCATAGAAGACAAAGCTGTGCATCCAACTGTTAAGACCTGAATATGCACACAATGTGTTTTGAAATACCAGCTCTTACCACCAGCAGTAGTGGGACACCAGCAAACGCTAAAAGCCATTAAGCAGACTGCAGTGTGCACTCTGAATTGCCAAGCTTTGGCACCAAGGAGGATACACTGCCATGCAGTCTTAGAAGAGCCTATAGCTAACTGTGCAGAGAGGAGAACAGGAGGTCTGTAAGTACCAGGGCATCTGTCTGTAGTTCAGGTCGCTCTCCCTCCAGCGATGTGGCCGTGACGGTGAGACTGACGGAGGGAGCGAGGCCTGATGTCTCACACAACCCTGGCTCAGTCTTTATTGATGCTGGAGTAAACTCTGTAGCCAGACACCATTCCTCATTTTCCAGGTCACCTGCCAGGGAAGGAAATTGGACACCACATGTTTAGGTCAGAGACAGAAAGACTACAAATGAAAATAATGTCATTCCTCCTCCAGAGAAGGGAAACAAACACAGAAGACATTTTAGTCTATTAACAAAACTCTGCCTTTGCTATTCAGCTCTCAGTCAAAGCAGACAACTGTGCCACTTCAGGGCTGTAACCTAATCCTAGCCTCAGGATACACAGAGGAGCAGTGAGGAAAGACTCAGAGCACTAATCACTGTACCCTGCTGAAAGCTGCTAATGCACAGCTGAACAAGACTAAACAAGCCATTGGGTAAAGCAGCCAGGGAGCCATGTCCTCAACACACTAATGCCTGCTGACTCAGTTTTGTTCCTCCTTCTAGAGATAGCCTTTAGCCAGACTTTTTCTACTGTTTGCAATCATCAAATAGCTTAAATGGTGATGTTATATTTTAAGAACAAAGTATTTTCACATTCTCAACTTCATTTCCCCCCCCCCCCCAAGGACTCATTTAACAAGTGCAAAAGAGGATACAGGCTTTGGTGACTTCACAGGAGAACCAGTGACATGGTGATGGTGCTAATTTCCTCCCCAAAGCCTCTGGGAAGTCACAGCACAGGATGCATATTTTAACTCCACTTACTACAGGTTCTCTAATCAGAAGAAAGTCATGAAACTTTTTTCTGGACAAAGCTGAAAAGTTGGCCTTGCCCTGCCAAGAACTTAAAGAAGGTTGGGATGGTAAGTTTAGCTCCTCATTTCCATTCATGAAGCAGCCACTGTTTGACTTGCTGAGAAGGGACTTACTTTCTCAGGTCTGACATATGACAGAGGACCAAGAACTCAAAAAGACTCAATCTTTAAAACAATTCCACAAGGCTATTAACAACCCCTCTTAAAACTGTAAAATAATCAAATGCATTTTTGGCAGTTGCAATTCTGCCTTAAAAAACTTCCAATTCCAACTGCTAGAGTTTAGTCATGTAAATTCTTTTCTGTTGCAGAATATCCTACACCAACTGCACTGCATCTCAAAACCATGTGGCACAGTCCTCTGCCACAGCTCATCAGGAGTTGTGAGAAGCATGTCCATTAAATCAAGCAACTGGAATCTGAAGGCAAACATACATAAAAGAAAACAGAGTGCCGATCTTTCTTTCAACGCTTTCTACTGCCTTCATACAGATCATTTACGATATATATGAATATACGAAATCAGAACAGAGAGCAAGTACATACACTGTAGGGGCAGTAAAGAGAAACAGAGCTGTGAATTAACTGCATGCTGCATCAGCATCCTGGGAGGCAGCCATGGTGCTGTGGCTGTGCCACCAGTGCTCTGCAAGGCTGACAAAAGGCCCTTCACATCGGAGTGTATCAAGCTGGTGAGATGTCAACAGAGTTGAGCAGCAAGCAGGTAACAAAAACAAGAGTGGGCTTACAGCCTCTGTGCTGCTGTGTGTCCTTGCCATTAGGACCACACACACACAGAGAGCACACAGGCACTGGGCAGATGCTGGGTGACTGGAAGGAGGGAGAAGAATGTACATCTCCAGTGCTAGTAATTGCTTTGTGGTGGGACCTAACCTCCACCACTGGCAAGGAAGGAGGTAATTTGAGTAAAGACACACCAAGGAATTAAAAATGAAAAATATGTATCCTGTAATCAGAAGCCTCATGAACAGCAAGCCCAGCTCTGCCAGAAGTAACTGTAGAGCAAGGGCTAAACACTATATTTAAGTATCTGGAGAGCTTACTCCCAAAGCTTCCTGGAAAATGCAGAAATGCAAAAATAGAAGTACATATATATTAAAAAAAAAAAAAGGGTATCATTGTCTAAATGTTAACTCAGGAGAAAGGACATTGCTCTACATCAACCATCCCTGAGCCTCTCTACTCACAAACATGAGATCACAACTCCCTCCCTGCTTGCTGTGAGTGCATCATTCAGGTAGCAACTTTAAAGTGGTATCTGCCAGGAAATCCAGAATCCCTTGGTCAATGCAACTTTGAAATGCCTGTTTGGATAACTTATGTCAAAACTTCCCCCACATCATGACATGCAGAGCCTCCTCTTGCACCTCTGGGTTGAGCTACACCCAAGGCAGCACCATCATCTGTAGTAGATACTTTGGACTCCCTTTGGGAGGGAAGGGTATGGATAAATGAGAGCTATCAATGAAGCCAATAATTAGCCCTGAACTTTCTCAAATTTGTATCATGTAAGGAGAAGAGAAATCTAGCCATGGGTGACCAGCAAAACATGGCATGTCCTCTAAGGCTGCACTTTATGATGTTTATCACCTCTAATCCCCAGGTTCATCACAAATATTCAGCAGCTCTTAAGACAGCAAGATATGCTGGCCTGCAGCTGGTCATTCGAGTCCTCTGGAAGCCGATTTTGCTGATTACCTTGACATCCCTGCCATCACCACTTAGATCTGCATAAACAGCTCAGAGTTATTCTAGGCTTTAAAACCAGTCTAACCAGTCTGTAAGGCTACAGATGGTTTCCAGCGACAGCAACACACTGCGTTTAACACTGAGATAACTGAAGAACCGCATCAAACACTTTTTTTTGACACCGCCTCTTATGATGTACAGTGACAGCTCTCATTCCAGATGGACAATCTTGTGAAAGAAAGGGACAGAGGACTGGTCAAATCCCACCTTGATAGTCCTCTGTCCCCACTTCTTCCAAGGCCCTGTTGCACACTCACTGTCATAGTGTTGTGCAAGGAGTTACTTTCTTTTGACACATTCCAGCTTCTGAAGTCTCTCTGAAGCAATCTCTCCTCTGCTCCAATGACATTTACCACCATCCTTTCTAGTCTTCCTGAGCCCAGCAGGTTAACATTACCCGAAAATCTTAGTTTACTCTTAAAATTCTGTAGTGGGTTTCTGTAGTTTTGGTAGTGGTGGGGCTGGGTTTTGGTAGGGGGGGTGCTACAGGGCTACAGCTGCTGTTAGAAGCTGCCAGAAGCTTCCCCTGTCCCATGGAGACAATGCCAGCCTGCTCCAGGACAGACTTCCTGCTGCTGGCCAAGGCCAAGCCAATTAGCAGTAACAGTAATGCCTCTGTGATAACATTTTTAAGAACAGAGGAGTGTTGGGCAGAAGAAATTTCAGCCAGGGAAGAGCAGACCGAGAACATGGGAATAACAACGTAGACACCAGTGCAGAAGGAGGGGCAGGAGGTGCTCCAGGTGTCAGAGATGAGGCCCTGCAGCCCGTGGTGCAGCCCATGGTGGGGCAGCTGTGCCCCTGCAGCCCATGGAAAACTACTGGGGTGCAGAGACCCACCTGCAGCCCATGGAGGAGCCCATGCTAGAGCAGGTGGATGCATAAAGGAGGCTGTGACCCCTTGGGAAGCCCAAGGATGGAGCAGAGTCCTGCAGGAGAACTGTGGCCCATGGAGAGGGAAGCCCACTCTGGAGCAGGTTTTTCCCAGGTAGGACGTGTGGCCCCTGTGGGGGACTCACATCAGTACAGCTCATTGGTGAAGGACTGCCCCCCATGGAGGAGTGACCCACAGGACAGCAGTCTGGGAAGAACTGCTGCCCAAGGGATGGACTCACACTAGAGAGGTCCATCAAGGACTGTCTCCCGTGGGAGCGACCCCACAGGAGCAGGGGAGGAACTCCTCTCTCTGAGCAGTGGCAGAAACAGCTGATCACAACCCCCATTCCTGTCCCCCTGCACCGCTGGGGGGACGAGGGAGAACATGGAAGGAAAGAGGGGTGGGGGAAAGGTGGTTTTAAGACTGTTTTAATTCTCACTCTTTGGCTCTTATCCTGTTAGTAATAAATATAAGTACTATCCCCACTTTGAGTCTGTTTTGCCTGTGAAGGTAATCAGTCACTGACTTCTCTGAGCTCTTATCTCTATTCATGAATTCTTAGCTGGTTTTTTTCTCTCTCCTCTGTCCAATTGCAGAAGCAGAGTGATAGAGTGGCTTTAGTGGGTACCGGGTATCTGGTCAGGGTCAATCCACTACAGAGTCTTAGTTTATTCTTATAATAATACCTTAGCATCTTAGTCTACTCTGCCAAGCACTGTATGAGCAGAGCAGTGGCAGCTCTGCTCCCAAAGCCCTTGAGAATACTGCACAAAACCAGACAAATTCAGGCAAAGTGGAAAAAATGAGCAGGCTAATAGATTACTGGTCATACAGAGAGATATGGCACACTCTCCAAGACGAGTATTTCTGATACAGGGTCATGGAGAACTATGAGGGAGGTTTCATGGAATAATGAGAACAAGCAAGAAAATGTATGTGAAATACTGAAATGAAAGGACAACTGAAGCTGGCTCCAGGGGCCCACTGGAGGAAAAGGGAGGGTCCAAGCAAGGCATGCTGTGGGAAGAAGTTAGAGGTGTTTATATCTGGCATGATCCAGGAAATACACATGAACTATTGAAGCAGAATCCAAAACAAGAGGCTGAGAAAATAATCTTCATTATGGTATGTATTCAAACAGATACGAATAAGGCAACACTGCATCCTCTAAGGTGAGGCAAAATACACTGCGAGTCATTCAGATATAGAGTGAGGAAAGCCTCAACAAGAGATTTAACTATCCAAATAGCCAAGAAAACAGACATCCTAAATACTGTCACTTCGACTCTTAAAAATCTCCTCTCACACTTTAAAACACAAACTCCAGAGTCCACTGCTGAACAAGTGACCTGCCTGTCAGTTCCCTTCCCAGCTGAAGTCTCCTATGAACCTCAGAACTCTCATGCAAAGGCTGTTTAGAGGAGAAGTATTTCCCCTTTACCTACCCTTTCATAAATCCATGAATGCTAGGAATTTTGGCACATGGAATATGTAATTTAAGGAGTCTACACAGTACTTACCAAAATCCCAGCTAACACTTCTATGTGCAGTGCACTGGTAATTAAATTGCACATACAGATGTTGCTAACCCAACATTCATGTTGAAAAGCACCCAGGTATTATGAAATACTTATGTTTAACTCAGTGTCCTTATGCACATCACATACACATAAAAATAGGAATGTTTTAATAACGTGATGAAACTATTTCTCTACAGAACTCATGCCTTACCCAAAAAGCAGAATGCATGGCACTCCCCTAATTGAGGAGATATTCCATGTTTTGTTATTCTCACTGTCTTATGCATAGCCTCACCTCTTCTTTAACAAAATTCGTATTTTGTTCCGACAGGGCAATTTAATCTCCTCCCAGGGAAATGCTCCACCAACCTGAATTCATTTCCACAATGGTCCTGAAAACTGAATTGAGACATGGAGGGATTAAGGCCAAAAAGTAACCAGGAATTTAAAATGGACAACTGGAGACAACTGGAATTGGATTTTTCAGATGATTTAGCACTTATTATACTTGATCAAAATACAGTATGCATTGAGCTTTCAGGTTCAGCTGTGAGCATCTACCACTGCTGCAAGTTAAACATCAGAGTTTCAAATCACACATCCAAAAAACCCATTCATCACAGCAACCCAGGGTTTGTGGACACATGCATCTAAAATCTCCTGTATCCAAGACTAAAATAACATTTCTTCAGAAAGCTCTTTTGTGCTTCTTCTGTCATCAAGCTTGTCCCACTTTTCCTGCAGTCTTATTTAGCATGCATCTTCCACTTCTTTTTTTTTTTTTTTTTTTTTTTTTTTTAAAGGCAGAAGCCTTACAAACCACCAAAGCTAAGTTTGATCGGTACACTGAGCGAAGTTCTCCCTGACAGGAAAAACTTCAAACATGTCCTCTTCTTTCCCAGCTGTACTCATCATGAACCCAGCTTGGTCCCAGATATGATGTGCAGTGTCTTGCAAGATGCTGTGTATGTGGGTGACAATGGAAGAGATGAAACTCCAAATGGGATGTAACTCCCTCAGTACTGTAAGTGTAAGCACTGCATGCCAAGCACATCTTCAACAAGGTGTCCAAACAGACTCATTCTGTCCTCTGTCTTTATTTCAGAGGTCCTAATCCTGCCCCAGGTTCCACCATCTGCAGTTAAGATGGGCAATGCTAATAAGATCTACTCAACATACCACAAGTGGACTTTTCACTTCCCTTCCTCCAGATCACTACAACCAAAAGGGAAAATTTTTGCACAATGCAAGTTTCAGAGCTGTGAAGTCCATTATGAAGACTGAGTTATTCACATGTGCTTGGCTTTAGGTAACAACAGACCCAGGCCAACTTCTACTCTGCATACCTTGTACATTATAATAATGATTCCCAACAGAAATGTGCTCCTTTAAGCATCACAGCTGTAACAATAACCAGTATGTGTGATTTAGGCACGCACGAAAAACACACAACCAACAATGGCTGTGTTTTTACATGTGAGGATTAATACATACCATTCCTGTGTTCATAAAAAGCATTTTTAATATATCTGTATTTATATATAGATATAAAAAATTAGACATAGTCTCTTAACAACACCATGTGCAGTTTTCTAGGATGCTCATATTTCTCTGAGTAACTGCAACATTTTGCTTCTTTCCTTCTTCCATGGACATGCTATGGAAAGGCAGGGTAGGAAAGCTGAAAACAAGCTCAAAATGCCTACTTTCTCTGTACAGGTTTTTTTAAAGAGTTCCCAGAAAGTTTTGCATTCCTTTTTTAATTACTTCAATCCAAATAATTCTTCAGTCTTGTCCAACACACCACCTCCTTTCCTGAGAAAAAGTAAATCTTCTCCAACATTGACTAAATTTCACCCTTTCTGACAGATGTACAGAGAAACAGAGCTTACAAAATAACTAAAAAGATCTCCCTTGATGCCCACATTCTTTTCAGCACTATTCATTAGAGTTTAACAGAGACACTTACTGGATAACCAAGTTGCATTGGTGAGTTACTGAGCATTTTTAAGTAAATGAGATTAATGGTGCACTCTGTATCTCGCCCTCACCCCTCCCAAAGTACAGAGAGTGCAAGTATTCAGAGAAACAACATGGCTTTCACCTTTCTTTTACCCTGCAGTGAAAAGTAACATAGCACCATTAGGTAAACAACCCACATGAGGGGTGCACCACTGAACCTCATCTTGGAGAAAACCCCTTACTACCACTACAGATCACCATCACACAGAAAACAGATACATGACCTGAATGACACTTCAAACAAGCGTGCAAGCAAGACCTGCAGAATCATCAAGGGATATGCTTATCTGTAGAAGCAGAATGAAGAGGCAGTTTTTGCCTCCCCCTTGAAGTTCACTGTCCAAGCAACAGATAAAACATCTTAGAGAAAAAGAAAACTGAAAGCTTAAGGAGACTACAACAGACTACAGGTCAAAGTGCTCTGCACAGGTATCAGAAGAGCCATCTCTGAACAGGGTAATGCAGGAAGTTCCCTAATGAGTCAAACTGTTCTCCAGACAAGTACATTTAAATCATCTCCCTCTTCAGCTGTGTTATTACAGATTTGAGCAATAAGGCTTCAACTAATTCCTTTTGGTCCATGGCAGACCTTACACTGTCATCATGAACCACAGGGCTCGGATGCACAGCCAACCTGGCCTCTGAACAGCCATACCATGTACAACCACATGCAGTCTCAGGCTCAGCTTATCCCATATTAATAACACACTTTGACTCAGATGGTGCTTAAACTTGCATCAGGGGTCTATGTTTGCAAAGCTGTATCTTAGACAAGAGTACAGTCCTTGCCTGAATCCTGCCTCTGAGGTTGTTGCCTCTTTACGTGTAGTAGGAGCATCCAAGGGTGCTCACCAGCTCTACACCACTGAAGTACAGCTGCAAACTGGGAGCCAGCTAACTGCAAGGGGAAAACACCTCTTGGAAGAGGCCCACAAGTTGCTTGTGGGGGAAGTGACTGCTCACTGTCAGCAAAAACACCCCATCATCTGCTGATGCACAGATTTTGGGCATGCTGCTGGACGTGCTACTTGCTGGGAAGGAAGTTCAGTGTCCCCAGCTCTGCAGCCTGAGCTCTCCAGACTCCCAAAGGCAAGTTGGACCTTTCTGGAGGAATAACTGCCTCCTTGTCTTTCTGCTGGGGTTGAACGGTCCTTGGTGCCCAGCTCTGGGCTCATGTAACACCCCCAGGCAGACACAAACCTTGTTTATCATGCCTGAAATGCTGAGGTCCAATGCCACTTCTGCTCCCCCTCTCTCATTCCTGAGGTGAGAGCTCACATTCATTGACAGATTCTCTTACAGATTTTCTGTAAGAAAGCTGCATTTCCCCCTCCCAGCGTGCACACACACTCCCACCACAAATAACGAAACCGAAGCCCTCAAAACAGCTTCAACAAAGGAGATACTGTTTGACTACCAAACATGGGGGTCCTTTTTAAAGTGCCACGAAGGGAAAATTAAATAAAGGGGCAAAGATGGGCAGCAGCAATAGGCAGTAATCACAGTGCACAGCAGAAATAGCTTTTCTCCTCACAAAAGATCATCACTCATATCAGCATCCCCTCTTTGCACGACATGGAGTTCATCTAAAACCCACAATCATTTCTATCACTACTAAAGTTATTAAGATAGAAAAAAGGACATATTGTTCCTTCCATGTGTAAACAAGAAGGGTCAATACTCTCTTTCCTGTAGAGAATGTGACAATTTTTAATCCAAAGCATCTTGTCATGTAAAACCAGCCATTCTGCTTTAACCTCCCTCCAGACTAACAGTTTACACAGGCATAGCTGTCAGCTGGGATACAATCCCTGGTGTTTTTTAAGTATTTTGCTCAGGGATTGAAAACTGCTATTTTTATAGCATCACCCTTTATATATATATACATATGGGAGTCAGGCACAGACTGATGTGGTAGCTGGATTTACATACAGCCTTAAGTTTGATACCATTAAATGTCCTATAAAAGACTATGATTTTTTTTTTTTTAAGGTATGTGACAGTTATCCAGGGAAGCACTATCTTCAAATAAAATATTTCTCTTTCACAGATCTGGATTTTTTTCCCCCACACTCCACACAGATATTGTGAAGGCATATCTGTGTTATGGGAGCCATCAGCCTTCAACACACATTAAATGGACTTGATGCTCACAGCGCATCACTAAGTGAGCATGAGCTCTCAGTGCAACACTGCAGAGGGAATGAGATCACTGGTTTCACAAACAGCAGGACTGGAAATAGGAGGAGTATTCCCCTAATGTGCATCATGTGGGAAACTATTCCTGGGAAATCAGCTCCTGCAGTCACTTGACCAAGTTTTGAAAAGGAACTGCAAATGTTCCTGTGTTGAGAAAGACACTGCAATAGCTCAAAGTCCAGAAGATGCCACCTACCTTGGGAAACACCAAGGAAGTGAAGTTCATTTAGACTGTATCCAACTAGAAATCAGGAGGGAACCTAATCAAACACACCTAGGAAAAGGGGTTTCTGAGAGCACATGGTTCTTTAACAGGAACAAAGGCTATACTGAGCTCTCATATATGTGGAACTGGAAGCTAAAGGAGGTCAGACTGCAACTAAAGTTGACAATTATTAACAGTAACTATAAGTAAGCCCCAAAATGCCCACCTCTAAAACTAAACTGACATTTTTCAGACACACTGCTGCTCAAGTGGAAGTTGCAAGGTTGATGCAGAGTGACATACTGAAATTTTGGACACTGGACATATAAAAGTTCAAAAGCCTTTTCATACTTTAGTATGAATTTAGTTGCTCTCCTACAGAGTTATTCTCATACAGAGCAATGTTTCAGGCACATGGTGTGATTCTGGAGTGTCCTGCACAGGGCTAGGAGTTGAACTTGATGATCTTGATGGGTCCCTTCCAACTCAGCATATTGTCTGATTCTATCACTTTAAATCGGCAGATGCTGACAAGGACTGGCTGCTACATTCCTGCATGAAAATCAGCCAAACACAGACTATCCCCATTTAATGGCTTTCTCCCCATTTCCTAAATAAACACACAAAAATAAGAAAAATGACACATGAAAAAAGTTGCAGGAACATGCTCTCAAAAATTATCACTATGGTTTTAACAACAACTTTTCAAATTACAAGTGACTTTCTTTGTTCAGTTCCATTTTCTTTGAAGTCAGGGCAGAGGAGGTTCCATTTTCATTGTTCATATTACACTGATTCAGTATTTGGTGAAAAACAAAAGCAGGACAATGCACCTCTCTATATATAGGTTATATAAAAAAATAAAATTAGATATATAATATAGCCTACTATAAATAGGCTATATTATATGACATACATATACACCACATATACACATGCATATCATCTGCATATGTACACATACAAAATGTAGGAAAACAAACCTGAACCTCAGGCTCACAGATGCCTCTGGGCAAAGAGACAGACACTGATTACTGCTTGTGGACTCCACACATAAGATAGCATTTTCATGTACCTAGCCCTGCCTGAAATGAGGGCTGGATTCATTGCTGAAGGGCTATTTGCACTGGAGAAGTGGGAGCCACATACAATGATTTTTGGGGTTTTGTTTCGTTTTGGTTTCTCATTTACATTTTTCTTTTTCAAACTATGTAGGGAGATGAAGTTTAAAAAGAAAGTTCATGCTTTAAAAGCACATTACAGGAAAGCATAACCTCAGCAGTAAAAAACCCCGTAACAATACAGGTTACAGTCTGGGGCCAGCCCCAGTTTTGGCACAGCTAAGAGTAAAATAGAAACACACCATTTCAGCAATCAGTCTGTCAAACCTTCAGCCAAGGCAAGCCGCTTCAAATCCAAAAGATACTTCAAAGCATTCCTGAGCAGGAAAGCATGAACAAGAGAGGCAGGTGGGGAACCAGACTAGTCTCAAAAGCAGAGCCCTTGAGGGAGGGGGAAAGGAATGCACCCAGCCCCCTGGAAACACCCCCACCACCTGAGCTGGAGGATCTCAGAGGATGAAGCACCTCACATGGATGTTGCAGGCTCTGTCTTCACACTCCTGCTACACATCAGCCCGTCGGTATTTCTTGTACTCGGCTGTCATTTATGGATCTCACATGTCCAAAACACAGGACAGACACTATCCTTAAGCCCTGTGCCTACAGCTGAGAAGGTGAAGTATGGGTGGGCTGGGAAGGAGTCTACATTCACACCTCAAGTCACAAGGATGGTAACCATAATCCCTGATGAAACTTCGGTCTTGCCTTGCTCCTGCCTGCCCGACGCACAGCCCTCCCTTTCTAAAAGGCTGCAGAGACTGGAAAACTGAAGACAAACACACACAAATGTAACAGAAAATTAAGCTTCTTCATTTACAACTGTCAGAAGTGAATCTGTGCCCCAAAAGGCCACAATGCACAGTAAGAGGTCTCCCTTACCACCTTCTTCATATCCCTTCAGGAGTTTTTTCCACCTCACAGTTCTCCACTGCCCTTCTCCACAGCATCTCTGCAGCTGCCTCAAAAATGCCTGGGCTCAAAACTAGAAAGCAGAAACCTGGTGGGAGAGAGGTGGCAGTGCAACTGGTGTGCATAGGGACCAGCCCTATCCATGTTACAGCCTGAAGCCCTCCTGGGGCCATATGCCTTATTCACCAGTTCAGGCAATCAAAAGTTCATGGTCAGCCAGCTGCAAGAAGGCACGTCAAGCACATAAATCTCTCTCTCTCTCTCTCTCTCTCTCTCTAGTATCTTTACTGCTAAAAATTTATGCAAAATTCGATCTAAGAATAGATTCTCGTCATGGGAAGAAACCAAAAGGCCAGATGTCTTGTACACATCTGCTCTAAAACTGACACCTTCAGAGACCCCACACCAGCAACAAGCTGCAAGTATGCAGAAAAGTTATTCTGCACAAAGCTGGGGAAATAGCCTCAATGCAGTGAACACAGGAGAGTGAGTAAGTGGGGAAAACCGGTGTTTGGACCTTGCTTTTAGAGACACTTAAATGTGTTCTCACCTTGAGGTTACCAGGAATTCTAGGAAAAGTTAAATCCAGGCTTATGAGTTTGCCAGGTTTTACGCTTCCAGCTCCTTTTAGAAAAACTTTATAAAAGATTTACAATTACAGGAATAGGTCAAGTTAGCAACTGTAGAAATTGTGGTAACAGCCAGGTAATGGCCAACAAGAAACAGCTCCCAGCACAAAGTTACTTGTTCCCCTGCAAGAGTGGGCAAGAAAGTAATTATGGAGTCAGAAGAGACAATCACTCCAACATCATGGCTGAAAGGAAACATTAAAAACATTTTTAGTAAGGCTGTGGGAAACTTGTGGGGGAAAAACAAGAGATGGAAATAGATGCTGAATGACTTAAACCTGTCTTGAAGATCATGTGCTGAACAAGGTGGGCCTTGTTCTCAGCCTCCCTGCACACTGGAGCTCAAAAACCAGTATAGGCATTGAGTGCCATTGAAACAGATGGAAACAACTTAGAAAATCTATTTCCCTCCTCCTACAGGCTAGCACAGCTGAAGGAGGAGGCCAGAAAGGCAGGCAGCAGAGCAATATGACATGTGGCCTGCCTGGTGGCAGCACACTTGCTCCAGTGCCATGGGGATGAGACCAATGTCCAGGATCATCCTGTGCCCACAAGGATAGCAGGACCCTGTCCCAGGACAGGTCACACACCTCCCGCTGTCACTACAACCTGCCACCTCCAACAGCTCTGTCATCAAGGAGACAAACTCTAGGTTTTAAGGCTCTTTTAAAAGCAGGCAGGTGCATTTCCCTTTAGGACACCAGACCCATGTGGTACAAGCCACTCCTGTCCACATCATCGCAGGTGGTGCATTAACATGCTCCCAGTTAGAAGTGACACAGGGAGCCAGCCTGCACCTCAGCACACAGCAGCACATGGCACCTGAGAAGCTGCCTTTGCTGAAAGGAGTTTGCAGCTCCAGATCACATGAACAGAGTAATCACTGGTACGAGAGAGACAATAAGATGCCCAACAGGTGCCACTTCCAAGTCCACATTATGTATCTCTATGGGCTAAGGGGCCTGGCCCTAAAAAACTCTGAGGTTTCCTACTCCTCACGCTCTCCCCATCCTTGCCTGCCCGTAAATACTCATTGGCCTGGGAGGGAATGGCATTTCTGCACACCCTGGGAAAGAACCTGCCAGCACTCATTGCCAGGACAACCGCTAAGAGACTCACCAAGAAACACTGCAGTACTAATTACACTGCAAAGCGGGAACAAAGCCTGTTTGCCACGTGCTTCGCGCATTAACACCAGGCCCTTAGTCCTCTAGAGCTAAGGGCAAAGCTCTGAAATGGCATCCAGGCACGGCTTAACTGCTCTGTGCCCTCCTCCTCCTCCTCCTCACACTGGTGCTGACCGCAGGCACACAGGTCCACAGCACGCGTGTTTACAGCAGATGTGCACACACACACGCAAAGGGTCACTCATGAGCCTCCTCACTAGCCTGTTTTCACTCCCAGTCCTGGAGGAACAGAGTCCTGCAGAATCATAAAACCTGGCCATAACAAAAACAATAGCTCACTAATCTGCCCAGTGGGGGGATTATTTAGAGACTGAAAATTTTTTGGGACATTCTATAAATAAGTCACTCAGCCAACTTTATTTCTCAGCCCGAGCCACTCCACAAAACCTCTCCCAGTTCCCCAGCAGCAGGAGATGATCCTGGAGCACATGAACATCCCCCTCCACACCCTGGTTTCCTCAAAGGACATTGTGCTCCCAGTATCTGTCCCCTTACTCCACCAAGGGGACTGGCACTCATTAGAGTTGTCAGGAGCACTGCGTACCTTGCCCATCTAACAACAGAGATGCTTTGAATCTCCAGTGTCACACCTTGCAGCATTGCCATCCACAAAACTCCCCTTCTCTGCTCCCACAGATTCAAGAACTGAAAAATCAGCAGTGTCGTGCCTTTGAATATCTATCAGACAGCCAGGTTCATTCTAATACTACAATTTTCTCAAGTATTTCTCCAAGCTTCACTGGTTTGAAGTCAGCAGGTACGAAAAGGCCATGAACATGATTCCAGGGTTAAGATTAAATAAAATCCCCAACACCAAGAACAACTCCTCCTCCTCCTCCTCTCTTATGAAACACTCTGCAGAGTGAACAGAAGATGAAATGTTTTCCATTCATTTTCTATTTTTAAACCCCACTTGTTAATGTTTCTTGGCTTTTTAAAACATCATTTGACTAGAGCTCTATTAATTGCCCAGTGGTCTCAGCAGTATGAATTTCTTTAGGATTTTTCCCCAAAGGAAACTCCCCTCACTTTTAGCCTAGTTTGAAACTTCTATCAACTTCCAGAGGAGCTTGGTTTCTGATGTTCCTTGTGCTTGTTTTTCCTGCCACAATTAATATCTCCTGTATGAGTTAATTTAAAAATATTCACAAAAAACAGCTAGGAAATACAAAACTAGAAGACTTTCTGCAGACGATGTTTCCAGATCATTTCCAAAACTCCCATCTCACACCGAAAAGCCTTCTCACAGGTTTTATTAGTTGGCATCTTGTGAAATCTCTAATGGTTTGTGTCTTGTTTTAAGAGAGCACTTTGGGCTACAAAGCCGTCAGCCTTTGAAGACGTGTCTGGTGGATCTTCACAAGCAGCTTAGCTTGTTAATGCTTAGCCACAAGCACTTATCTCTCTCTCTTTTATTGTGATGCAGCTTAATGCTCCACTGCTTTGTACAGTAAAGTTAATGGTGAAGACATAAAACAATTATTAGGACTGGAAGTCTGACATGGCGATTATTCCTTATAGTTACCAGATATTTGTGGTCTTGCTCCTCCGACAAACCACTTCACACCAGAACAAGCAGTTGCATCTCTTCCTCCCACCATTCTTGCATTTCCCCTTTTTCCCCTCCAGATGTTTATAACTGCTGTATTACAGACAACTGCTAAAAAACTGCTGTGGGTTTTCATAATTTTCTATGCATCGCCATTTCCCACAGCCACAAAATCTATAAAACTGAAGTTAGGTCTTTACAAGAGCACCAGTTATTTCCTGATGGGCATTATTTCTTTTTCTTTGCCGCCTTTTTTTTTTTTTTTTTTTTTTTTTTTTTTTTTTTTAAAGGAAAAAAACTCCAGAACTTCAGCAAGACCAGTTCTAAGACTGGGATAGCATCCAAAGTCACATTACCACACATGTATTTAGAAACATAAATAAGATGAACTGATTCTCACTTTGGGATAACAGAAAGCTTCAGACAATCACTACTCAAAAATAAGTGTAGTATAAAAGGTTGGTTTGTTTGTTTTTAATAAACCTGAAAGGGATCTCTGGAGACCACCTCGTCTGACTCCTCATTCAGCATATGGGCCAAGCTGGATCAGGTTGCTCAGGGCCTTGTCTAGCTCAGCTTTTAGTATCTCCACAGATGAAGACTTCACAGCATCTCTGGATAACTGTTCAAACGTCTGACCCAATCCTATGGTGAAAATGCTTTTTCTAATACCCAACTGGGATTTCCTTTCTTTCAGACCCTGCCTCTTATGCTATCACTGTGTCTCAGAGGAGCCTAGCTTTGTCTTGACTGCACCCTTTCCCAAGACAGTCATAGACAGCAACAAGATCTTCCCTTTCCTTTTCCTCCAGAAGACCAAACAAAACCCATCTCACCCTTTCCTTGCATGTCCTGTTCTACAATACCCAAACTTCATGGTGATCTTCATTTGGTTCATCATTCTCCATTTATCTTCAACAATCACAGATTCAGATACATGGAAGTAAGTATATTTCTGGCCTTTCTACCACTTCTTTTGATGAACTTCTGACTCAAAATGATTGCACTGCAAAGTTAGTAACCTCTGCAAAAAGCATTCACGTGCACCCTTAGTGCACCATCACCCCACCAGGAACATTTCATTACTGCATCATCACAACAAATGAACATGGGCTCAGTGTGTTCTACCTTCATTGAAGTTGTCATCAGTCGAGATGTGGGTCAAGGGAGACTGGGGTCGAGAGTCCCCACACAGGGAATAGCTGTGTTCTGCCTGGATGAGGGGTGCTGGGGACGCTGGAGACAGTTCCACCTCCATTATTTCATTCTTCTCAGACAAGAAGGGATCATTCAAGAGCTGGCCTAGGACATCAGGTGAAAACTCATCCAGGAACTCTGTGAAGTGCTGTGGAGACAAAAAGAAAGGAAAAAGTTTATCTCCTTGCCTATCTGTTGTGCCAACAACAGGAGAGGATTGATCAGAACAATCTTACATCTGCACAGGGCATCTGTGCCAGTCAGCAGCAGGATCTACCAGCCCTGTCTAACAACCAGCTCCTCCAATCACTACTTCAAGCCGAGGAGCTGCTGCTAGAACAAAAGTCCTCTCAGAGGCATACATTACCACAGAAGAGCCTGTCATTAACGTGCAACAGAAATGGAAAACAGAAGCATGGTACTCCATGTCCTGAAGTGGCCTCCTCCCCTACTACACATACAGTGCACCCCCGAAAACGGGAAAGTACATTTCCCCCAGGCGGAGTGAAAGATCCTGCTGGATTTCATCAGAAACATTTTGTGTGTGGAACGGAATACAGAGGGTTAATGTTCACTGAAGCAGTGAACAAAAATGAAACATATTCAGACACATACTCTGACACCATGTGTGACTATTTTAGCTGTGCAGAACATTCCGTGTGCTCCAGGAAAAAGGGCCCTGCACATCCGCAGCCAAGCAATTACAACATTTGCTAAAAATTGGATTTTCTGAATGATGTATGTTTCTATTTTAGAAGCTGCCTTCCACCGAGGACTAGAGCCCGTACCCAGCTTCTAGGCCCCAGAGCTAAAGCTCCTGAGAGCCAGAACTAATTACCACTTTATCTGTTACACTGAATTCATTACACCAGCAGCACGTTATATCTATACACAGTAGGAAAACTTTGTGTTTGTTTCTTATTCAAAATGACTCAAAATCAAATCTTGCCATCTACTTCCTTGAGACTCCAGTGCAGTTGCCATCAATAGCTGAAAACTCTCTGTCTCTTCTTGGTTTTGTTTTCAATGTCAGAAAATTACATCTTTGATGGACAAAGAAACTGCACTGCAACAAAGCATTCCTGCTCATCTCATTCACACAAAGAATTCTATTTTTGTACAAAAGTAGTTGTACAATGAATTGTAATGAGGTTTTCTGAACAATCAGGCATTATCTTCCATCTCATATAGGAATCTTTGTCAACTGGGGCATGATGCAATAAAAGTCTAAGTTTGTTTGATTTGCTCTGTTTTTGCAAGCAGTATTGATCTTGGCTCTTCATCTTGCTCTCTCCTGCAGAAACAAACACTGAAATTCAAGATTTGGCTTCCTGTAGGCTAAATTAAGACTTAAACAAGTCAATATTGTATAAACCCGCAAGGGAAGCTGTGTGCTCACATCCTTATGCACTCACATTTCACAGCTCCAGCAGCACCTGTGGCCTTGAAGCCTGATGCTGGAAAACCCTGAGCACAGCCAGCTCTCACAGAGTTCCCTGGAAGTTCGAGCACCTCTTCCAAGATACTTACAAATGCTAACTGTGCCTTTTTTTCAAAATCAGTAAGTCTTTAGTCAATTCTGACTGACACTGAAGAAAATATTTACTGAACATAAGGCAATAAACAGAGGACCACAGTTGCTATGCTGGAATAGCAAGCTAGCTAAAGAAAAGCCTTTACAAATGGCAAAGCAGATTTGTAGCCTCATATTTGCCTACTGTAAATGGTAACACTAACAAACAAACTCTCCGAGGACTCCCCAAGAGGGTCACAGTGACCCCAGCAAGCCTTGTTTACTTTAATTTTAAAATCCAAGGACTCACTAGGACTTCATATCCAGGAGCTTTCCAACAAGGATAAAAGTACAATACTACACATATTTTACACAATACATTCCCCACTATGCAAAGAGAAAAGAAAAAGGACACACCAGACTAGTTGAACACTGTAGTGCATCAATAAAGACACTGAATAAAACAGGGTAGGCAGCCATTAAAGTGTAAACAAGGGACAGAAATGCTTCCCAGCCATGAAAGAAGTCCAGGATGAACATATAAAAAAAGCAGTGCCTTTCTTAGGGACAATATTTTCCCCCACAGTCTACACATTTCTTTCCATTCCAGCTAATGGCAAGAGTCAATTATATTTGTTTACATACTTTCCTAAAGCTGGAATATTTCCTTCTAATTCTTGTATGCATTATTCCAACTGATGACTAGCAGATGCTAAAATATGACTAAAATATCATGCCTATGTGTTGACTTAGTCTGACACTACTTAGATGTTATACTTTAACAGACTCAACTGAAAGGACAACAGGACCACAAGCTATTCAGCTATTTCTGGCAAATTCACAAATAAATATTTTTATTCGCCTTCTGTTTATTACTGTTTTGATACAGAAAGAAGTCTTATCAGATGTTATTATACTTCTTCCATTTGATTGAAGTTAGATCCATCAGATTTAATTTCTTTTTTCTTTTCTGAATGGGGAATTTTCCTAAAACCACTTCAGGAAAAACAAAGGAGGAAACAAATATTCAACTTCAGAGAGAAAGAGGACCTTGGGGTGGGGAAGGATGTTCAATATGTTCATCAGTATTTGTGCTTTCTCCTTTTCGTGAGCAGCTGTAAAGCAGCAAGCTGTGAGGAAGAAAAGAATTTGCATTTACAACAGAATCGTCTGATAGCAAATAAATGATCAATTCCTGAAAGGATTTTTTAGTTTCATTATAATTCTGAAACTTATTTGTAATGGTCTGTGATAAAACTTTGAATACTGGTCAACAGAGAAACCTAAAACAATTGCCACAGGTCAGACTGCACAGCTACTGAACTCAGCGAACACACAATTTTTGGGATCCAAACTTCTCACTCACTGATTACAAAACACCACCACTTGATTTACAGGAATCTTTCATATGTTATACATTTCTCTACTACCATGAATGCTTAAAGCTAGGTCATTTATTTTTCCTAATAAAACAACTGTTTCATTGAAAGTGGCTCCATTTGCTTAGAGAATTTAAAAAGAAAAGGCATCTGAGCAACAGCTAAAGCAGAAACAATCCGGGTGCAATTAGACCTCCAGCTCCTCAAAACTTCCGCCTACACCTAAGCTGCTCCTTCTGTCTTTTTGAAGGACATTCTCCAATTGCCAACCCTCCTCCTCCTCCTCTCCGCTTCCATATGCACCTTAGTGGTCATCAGCCACTGCCATCGCTGGAAAGCCTCGGAATAACCCTCAATTTTGATACAGCAGCAACCACCCCTGAACTCAGGAACAGGAAAGGTCAATTTAGGGAGGAAACTGAGACCTTTACACTTAGAATATAAATATATATTTGCTTGCAAAAGAAAAACTCTTTGTTGCTTTCAGCTTGGCATCTTTCACCCAGAGAGTTCACCGTTAAAAAAGGAAAAAACCAAACAAAACAAACAGAGAAAAGAGCACTTGCATTGAGAATCTGCCTTTTTTATTTATTTTCTTTTTTTGTTGTTGTTAATACCTCTGTAGGCAGCTCCGTTGCCAGTTTCCTGCTATCCTCACACCCCGCTGGCAGCCCCAGCACTAATTGCAGACAAGGAGTTGGTACAAGGAGTCTGCTTGAATTATCAAACTATTTTCTCCACATAGCAAAGAGATGTGTTCAGCTGGGATTTTAAGCTCTGTAAAAAGTCAGGGATTTAGGATAGATGTAACCTTATCTTTCCCTTCCCCCAGAACCCTGAAAAGACAAACAAAACAGCAGCCCTTGGGTTTACCGACAGTCACAGCTCCAGGGAGTTCCACCACCCATCTGGTTGGACATTTGTTCATGCCTATAACCCGGGTGCTTTAGGGGAACACAAAGCACCTACAGTCATCACCTTGCAGTGAGCAAACAGAGGAAAGCTCTTACATCCGGGTGCACAGCGGATTTTGGATAGCTCTTCGAAAGTAGTAGTTGGCTGCGGACCAGCCAGGCTAAGGGCTGCAGCTCTCCATCTGCCCGTTCCTGCCAGACAAAGCCCCTTTTCTCCAACTGCCTAAGGGACAAGGGTTGTTTTTTTTCTTTCTTGTCTGATCAAATGAAGCTCTCTGAAGTAAAACAGACTCAGGTTTTGCTCGGTGCATGGCAGTGCTGGCTTCTACACCAGGTGACCTGAAATCAGAGGAGAGCAGCACTAGCCCCAGTTGTCTGAAGATATTATCATGACTAGAAATGAAATCGTCATCTTCAGACAACTGACTTTCTAAGAACTCACTAAAAAAGTAATGAAGAGAAGAGCCCCAAATGACAGTTCATAATTATATTTAAATTATTAAGCAAGTGACAGGCTTTTACTGAGCCTGGAAAATACACCGTGTTAGCTGGAAGTCCTCCACACTGACTGTAGCAGCACAATCCACCCTTGCCAGCAGAGCCACCTCAGAAAGGAGCTGCCATCCTGGCACACTGTAAAACAATCCCCTATCTCTCAGCAGACCAGGGCAAGGTGGCTATGCTACACACCAGGGTTATAACCACCCAGTAATTCAAGATACTACCCTCCTGGGAGTTAATGGCTCCCTCCTGGCTCACCCTGAGGTCTTCCCATCCTAGAGGGATCAATCTCCCCTCCACAAGAGGGATTGTCAGGTAGGAGCATCCCTCCTACGTAACAGGCACACACGGGATAAAAACGAAGCCTACCATTCACCTGTAGGTACAAAACAGCCTGGTACTTCTCTCCTGTAAGGCTTCAGCAGCAATCATGGAGGGTGGGGGAAAAAGGATTGCACCTTTGCTTCTGTATCAAAGGAATTTACAGGGCAGCGCTCCCAGAGAAGAGGAGGGAAGAGGGGAAAAAGGGGACACCACAAACAAGCCTCCATCTGTGGGGGAAACATGCAAACATGCACCACAGGCATGGATCTCCCCCTTCCTTTCACCTCCAGTCTCCTCTCACCTTAAGATAACAGGGAAAAAAGGGAATAATTTCTTCAGCAGCTCTTTTGTTGTTTTACATAAACAAAGGTGCATAGGAGATAAAACACAATGTATCAGAAAGCATCAAACAGCTCCAGAACTGTACCATCTCCTCTTCAAGGAGGCAGCTGCTTATATGGTAACCGAGAAGTTCTGAGTAGGAGCCATACCTGCTAACAGAAGGCCTCAAGCTCTGGGTTATCCAGGCAAGGCACCAGTTGTTAAAGGTGGCACACACACTGGTCAGCCTTCATGAGTCGAGCTCTAGACTCAGCTGCATGGAAAGAGCTGTGAAAGGCATCACACACCTCACTATCAGCTCTGCCTGTGTTTGTACAGGCAACATTTGGGGGCTTGGATCAGAGACCTGCCCCGTTGAGCCAAAGAAGAACTACACCTAGAGATGCCTCTTATCAAGGATTGCACTCACAACCTACCAGAGGTGAAAATGAAGCAAAGAAGTCTGTGATGCTCTGCATGCCCAACCCCAAAGTTAAACCTCAAGACAGAAGCTAAAAAGCTTTCTCAAGGCAAGTGTTTTCCTCCCAGACACGTTGCTGGTGGTGCTATTGAATTTCCTGTCACAAGTTCACCAGTGATGGACTGGAGGTGTCAGTGTGCACCAGCTTCCAACAACCAAGACAACTGTTCTCAGTGCTGGCTGACACTTGGGCATCAGTTAAATTGCTGAGTGTCAAACAAATTCTGCAGATTTTCAGGCACATCACTTCTCTCAACTTTGTCCCTTTCTAGAAATTCTTTGTGTTAGCAGCCACCACCTCCTCTCCTCCAAATTCAGCCACAGCTTGTATCTCATGGTACCCATCTCTGTCACCTTTGAGAAGAGCTATCGATGATGGAGCTCCCGTAGCCTCAACTCTGCAATTCACACATATGTGCCCTGCAAAGAACAGATGAGCTTCTCTTCTGGCATGGGGTGTGTTGATACATCACTGTTTCAAGGCACAGATTCAAGCCCCTGCTGGGTTGCTCTTACAAGGTTGAGAAACGAAGGACAGCCTAGCAGCAATACAGGATTTTTCCATGAGACTGATTCCAAAGATGGGGGTTGAAAGAAATACAAGACTAACCCTAAAGAATCAGTCATCAACATTCTCACAGGGAGAGAGTGGAAAAACAGAAGGCTGCACCCTCTAACAGTTTGATGTAGCAGGGTGCTTGCCTATGGTATGCATTCATTTCAGTGAGGGGGAGACCCAAATATATTTGGCAGAGAATACTCGAAAAAAATAATGCAACCACACTTGAAACAGTTGCAATCTGATTGCTGAGAGACCCCTTGGACAGACCACAGTATTGAGTGTGAGACAGCATACACATCTGATTGCTTGTTTTTAAACAGGACACAGAGATACCCCCTCTCAGACTGATGAAGGACCAAAACTGCTGGAAAAGCTTTCTGATGGCAGGAAAAAAAAAATGCATTCATGCAGCCAGAGCAGAGAACAGAGAGACCAAGGACTGTAAACTGTCCCCCAAGTCATGCCTAAAACATAATGATAACACAGCAAAGCAATTGACCCTATCCTGGCTTATGGCCAAGGAAAAACAGAGGGAACCTCAGATTTGTAGGCATTTATCTACAGGGTAAAAATCAAAACCAAGATGCAGAGAAATAGTTACTCAATATTTTACTCTACTGTAAATTCCTTTACTGTCTAGTCAGTAACTATACTGAAATTACCTCATTTGTGGGAGGATATGAAGAGTAACACAAAACTGGTATTTGAAAACAGCAAAGAGATCCACCATAACAGCAGATACAATTGTTCAGAGTCTCACATCAGCATTAACTCATTTTAAACATTAAAAAAAAAAATGTGGACAGATGAAAAAAAAAATCCACTAAGTGAATAACAGGTTGTGTCATCAGCAAAACAAATGCCAGGAAATTCAGAGCAAATAGATTTAGACGGTAATTAAATCTGTACATCTTCCCAACTTGCTCAGGTTACACAGTTGGAAATGCTGAAGTTCATGCTGAGCAAATCTTATAATCCACCCCATTATGTACACATGCATGCACACACTTCCACTGCAAACACTCAAATATTTCCACCCCATAACCCACAAAGAAAAAATGCATTTATTTTTAACGAGAAATGCATTTATTTTTAACTAATCAGGGGGACTTTTTAAGAACCATGCTTACTCCCTTGCCTTTCTGTGTTCCAAAATATTCTTTCAGCCCTGCCTCCCCCTCCCCCCCAAAAAATTTTGGATTTAAAAACATGGTTAAACCCCAAATTAAATTATATAATAGCTAGGACTAAGTATGGATTGATAGGGGGAAAAAAAAGACAAAGGAAAGAAGCCCTTGTGCAGCTGAGGCAAGGGTGAGAAATAACCCTTAAGTTCAGTGTCTTTTAAGTCCACCATCTGCAAGCAGACATTGCTATTGCTCATTCCTAGCTCAAGCCTCTTGGGAGTCATGCAAAATAGGAAAATCCTTCTCACATTCCCCTGCCCTTCCCCCAGTGCATAGTTCTTGGATCTAGACTAACTTTTCAATAGGCTGAATGCATGTTTTGCTATTTCCCACCCTCTCCCCCAAAAAACCAAAGCCAGAGAGCAGTGAGTCACTGGGACCAGAGCAGTGAGTCAGTGAGCTGGAAGCCCTTCAGTAAGGCTCCCCCCATCTGGGCCCTGACTGAAACCTGAAAGTACATTATTAATTCTGTTGCAAGTAAGCATCTGGATTACGCTCGCAGGTCAGATGCAGCAATTCTTTTGTCTCAGCTCTTCTCCCTCCACTCCCCACCCCTTATCTTTTTTGCCTCTTACACCAAGCTCACCGGTAAGCACCTCATTTGTCCCTAAAGTCAGCTCCCAGGCTGCCAGCTTCAGCAGCAGAGCCACAGAAACCCAAACCTCTCCACCACTTCTCCCCACGCCCTCCTCTCCACCCGGTGAGCAGCAGGATGGCAGCTCTTCACCACCAGTGATTGCAGAGGCTGCAAGACGGGCCTGACTGACCAGTTTGCATTTCATGAGCCTCCAAACCACCAAGGGCAGGGACAAGCCTCTCACTGCCACTTCCAGCTAGCGTGGCTCACAATTAGACAGGGAGGGTAGCTCAGTTTCCAAAACTTAGTCACTGGGATCTCCAATGATTTTTGGCACCCACACAAGATACTGAAGAGACCAGTTATGTATTAAAAACTACACAGCAAAGAAAAAAGGTGTGTTTAGGTTTTTTGTTGTTGTTTTTTCCCCCCCCCCCCAGCTACGCTCCAGGTATGGAATGGCAGTCATAAATATTTGTTGAGAGATAATATTAGTTTTCTGGGTTACACCCCAGGTACACCTAAAGGCTCTATGGAAGGAACTTGCGTTTACCCCAAGTTTTACATCAAACTAGTGTCTTCTGTGTAACAACACACTGTTTAGCCAAAAAGTAAACAGTGAAAGAAAGCTTTCAGGCAAGCTGAAGCCTTTGTGTACAAATTTTACAATTCAACAGGGGCCATTTATGGTCTTGTTTCCTGCCCCAGGAGCTCAGCAGCAGGAACAACATATTTGGTTCTTGCACAGCTGGCTTAATTTAAGGCCACTTTCGAAAGAAAACAGTTACTCCAGTTCTTTCTTCAGATGCATCTGAACATTATAGCAGCATTTTACAACATTTGGGCACACTGCACTTGGTTTCATTTATCACCTTCCCTCACCATGGAGATGGGAGGGGACAAAGCAAAGAAAATTCATCTCAACCCTCACGTAACATCATCCCTTGTTGACGGGTACAGATAAGCCCTTTGTAAAGGGCACAGCCAGCACAATTCCTGTATTTTAAGCAGAATCCACTAGTCTTGCACGCATTTTAGAGATCAGAGAATATCTCAAGTTGGACGGGACCCATAAAGATCAAGTCCAACTCCCAGATGATTTTACAGTTATAACAGGAAGGAGGGAGAGAAGTAAGAAGTCACAGACACTGTCCAGCTGTCCTGCATGGAGACAAGACCTTCCCCCCAAGGATGACTAGCACCATGCAATTCAAGAGTGGTTACTTAAAACAGAGATGCTGTAAACCTGCTCATCTGCTCACTCTGAAAGGTCTCATCACAGCTCCCACATGTTAAGCAACACTTGAAGCTCCCACACTGTTCACAGGCACAACCTCCTAGAAATACAACCATCCCAGTGGGCACACTGTGACAGGATGCCATTAGGAGACCTCAGAAAAATCATAATTTCACATCTAGGTTCCCATTAGTGCAGGGGGCCTCCTGCAGAACAGAGATGCTTTCCAGCTCAGGTGTTTCATGTTTAAAGCCTCCTCTCTAAGGACCAAATTAGAATCTTTCAATGGAGGATCTTTTATTAGTCTGAGTGGTGTAGGTAGGAAACAACTTCTGCTCCATCAGCAGTGCTTGCTGCACGCTCTGGCTTGCCAGTCCTGACTGACAGGACACTTGACATTTAAAAATAAAAATCCTTTTTTTCTTCTTCAATAATGTTCTATCGGTGGGGAACTTCAAAGTTTAAATGGCAGAATTCCAGCTCGCAGGAGCCATCGTTCTTTCTTTTTCCTAACACCAGCTGCAGACCCACACACCACCCATCAAAATTCTGCTCTTTAATTAAAGCTGCTTATTATAAAATAAGTAAGGCTTTATGATCAGTATTGGCAGCTTCAAGAGAGACTGGGCATTTTATTTCACAAAAGAGTTAGTAGGTTTTGTTTTGCAGATTTATAGTCCTGGGGGGAGAGTTTTATTGGGTTGGTTGGTTGTTTCTAAGAATAGAAGCATGGAAGCTGAGGCTCGAAAAGAAAGGACACAAATTTCAGCTCCTAAATGTTTATTTCAGCACTCTTAAGTTCTGAAGAGACAGACTATCTCGTCAAGTGCCTAAATGCAGACACCCTGAGTTGATTATGGAAAATATGAATAAGCTTTTATAAAACCTGCCCAAAGCTCACAGACATAATGGTTGAAACTGCAGATGCATGTAAAGTTTTAAAAAGAAAAAACACACCACACACATAACCCCATTCTTGGACTCAAAAAAAAGGTGCTTGAGCACAATGGAAGGAGAAAAAAAATGGAGTGGTTTTGCAAAACAAATGTGAAGAAATCTACAGGTCATATCACCCTGCCCTGGAGATAAACTCCCCTGACTGATTCAGAGCTCAAGGATCAGCAGCCTTTGGCTAACAATGACCACAGCTGCCACGGGGTTTAGACCCTGCCCGGCACAAACTGCTGCCCCCTTTATCACACAGATATCTACTATCAGGGCAGGAGGAACAACACTGGCAGGACTTTGTGTTCAATGCTGCTGTCGCTGAGTGTTGCACTTTAAGTACCGTGCACCAAGTAAGTCGGTTAGGTGTCAAATCCTGTTTCAGCGTGTGATCCGGACAGACAGGGAAATGAACAACTACATTAAAGAATATCTTCCAGTAAACAAGTCATATGCCTTGTTTTCAGTAGAAAAATCCTGGGTTTTGATCTGACATACCTCTCATCTTTCCCATACTCTTGCACTAAGCCGTGGATGCACACAGAGCTGGTACTTTGTCAACAGCAGGTACAATCAAAGACTTCCCATCCCTGACTGTCAAAACGTTCCCAGTTTGCAACTTTGCAGAATGTTTCATGTCAAACCTCTGCTGCTGCCCCAGGAGGCAAAGGAAGAGCACAGCAACAGTACTTGATGATGATGACACCGGGAAGGACATCCCTACTTTGTACCTGAAAGAGAACATGGCTTTTGAAGCCATGACACTCGAGCTGCTTTGGATGAGCCAGCCCTACCGAAACCCATCACACAGCAAAAAGCCTTGCATTTTGAAGCCACCCCCAGTGGTCCTCTGTACCACGAGATGGATACTTCAAGACACCCACGTTGCACTTGTACAGCCTTAAGTCTGGAGAAATTCACACAGGAGCCCACAGAAATGGTTTTGGACCAGTAATTCCATCAGTACTGGTTCTTTGGCAACCTCTGAGCAAAGATGTGTTTCATTTTACGTCACCACAAGAGTGGGAGTGGGTCACGGGGCTTTTACTGGTATCAAAGGCAGATCAGTTTGTTTTGAAGCTCTACTGAAAGCTGTAGAAAGGAAACAAGGAGATAGGATATGAACAAGATCAAATATATACTCAAAAGCATGTGTAGCATTTGTCTAGACAAATTATTTTAAGATACTCCATACTTGAGAGCTGGTATTCCAATTTCCTATGTCACAGTGCCAGAAAACATTACTTCAGTCAACTTTATAAAAAATAAATAAATAAAAAAGGAGTGGTACTGGACTAAGGTTCAGGATCCAAAACAGCAGTTGATGGAGACATCTGTATCATAAGACCAGGTCTTAAACAAAAACCAACTTGTGCACTGATTTCCAATCTCTGCTTCTTTCCAAAGATGCAGTGACTAGTGGAACAGCTTATTTAGCTGGCTCTTTCCCCTCATAAGTCCTGGTAATACAGGAGAGACTTTCAAACCAGTGTTTTCATCTGCCTGTGAACTGACATTTCAGCTTTTCTGGCTAACCCTCCTCCACTCAGAGCACCCCTCTCCTTCATATGAACCTCCCCTCTGTACCTTCCACTTCCAGACCTTTGCTCCCAGGCAGGTAAAAGAGAGGCCAAGCTACTCATCCCCTTGCAAGATGTAAAGAAGTTGAGCACAATCAGGAATGAAGCCGAAAACTGCAGGCCCTGCAGACCCTGGAGGAGCAGAGCCAGAAAAGCAAGGGTGCAGAGGGAAAGCAGCAGGAGGAGGCAAAGTCACAGTGCCTGGAAAGCGATAAAATAAACCTACAACAGATAGGCAGCATATTAAGATTGTGCAGGAACTTCCTCCATCCTGCTGCAGGGTTTTGCCAAGTGTCACTGACTTTTGTGCCTTGCCATTCAAAACTGCCCATCTTAAAGTGGTCGCTCTTGTGACTGCTATGGATGTACTGTCTTTTTTTCCTTCCCCACCTGAAAGGCAGGCTGAAGAAGGAAAGGCACGCTGCTGCAGGTGCCATGTCACCATGGCAGGTGAAGAGAAAGCCACAGGGGAGAAACAACCCTGCTTACCATGGAAACATAAGTATTACATATTTGGGCTACTGGAAGAAAGGAAAAATTACTGAGAATTAACATAAATCAGACTCTCAAAACCAAGAAAGAGTTAATAGAAAATACAATTCAGAGGGGAAAAAAGATTGCTTCTGAGTTTGTCAGGATCCAAGTGAATGTTAATTATAGATCAGGCCATTGCTTGGCTGCAGTTATTGGGGGGAGAAGAAGGAAGATCAAAATGTTTAATTGAATATTCCTGGGAGGGGGTGGTTCTGAATTACTGCTTTTTATATAAGAACAGATGATACAGCCATCCCACAGGATGGTAATGAAATTACTTTTATCCCAACAATAACGGAAGAGAATATATAAACAGCTACTCAAAGCTGGCCATTTTAATTAGTAGACCTAGAAAATTTCCATCTGAAAAGGCTAAACAGAGCTTCCAAGAGCTCTTGAAACTATTTTCAGTATGAGACAATACTGATGGACTGTAAATGATAGTATGAAAATATTTAAGTGTAAACAAAGCAACAAAGTTAACCTCCCTATTGTTCATTTCTGATGAAGGGAAGAGATGGAGAAGAGAGTAGTAGTCCAGGAACAAAAGGGAGAGAAATCTGATTTATACTTATAATTCCACAATAACTGATAATCTAGCCTGTCTAATTTTATCTCTTTCTGTAACAATATTACAAGCTTAATTCCCCTCATATTGTGAGACAATTGACTTGGTGCTATCCAAAATGAAACCGGAGTGAGATGAAGTCAACAAGCCACATTCACTGTGACAAAGACATAAGAAACTTCCATATGTGAAACATAAATGAGCTGATTCTGCCATATGTTTTCAGTGGGTTCCCAGAAGGGATCAGTTCTTGGCCCCAGACTCTAATGACCTGAGAGGAACAGCCACCATCACCGAAGGTTCCAGATAATGCAGCATCAGCAGGGGCAACAACTGATAAAAAAGTCAGGTCACAAAACCAAAACACAGAGTACGTGGTAAGCAGCCATAAATGAGTGACAATCTTAAATAAAGCTGTAGGTAAATAAAATAAAAATATCTTACACTGCAAACAAAAGGCTTCAAGTCACACTTGGGTGACTGACACAGGAGAGACCCCAGGACTGTGGGAGAGGCCTGGCTGAAGGAGCACCCGCAGGACAGGTAGCACAAGCACTGGGCCCTGGGGAGGAATTACTGCAGACACATGCTCAGGCTCCAAGCTTGGGAGCCTCCTTGCTGCACTCCAGGTCGAGCCCCTCAGCCAGCACTGAGGTTTCACACAGTTCCAGCAGCAGCCAAGCACTGGGGGCCCCTTGCATGGCCATCCCGTTCTGTAGGACCAGTGCTGGGCTCACACACCCAAAGAACAGCAGGGAGGCACCGCAGAAATTTTGCCTTTTTTATGTCTTTAAGATTCTTTTTGTTTGTACTTGCTTCTTAAATGAAGCCTCATGTTTAAAAGTCACCCTGTAAAAAGCTCAACCCCCAGCTACAGCTTTGCACTACAGCCAATCACACAACGTGCTGCACAAATCTTGTGCTCCCTGCAAAACCCAGAGCACATGGGTTTGGGGAATTCAGAAGACAGAGGAGTGTTGAGCACAAATTACTCCATGCTTGTGGTGGATATGGCTGCTACTGCCCAAAGCCAGGTTCTGATTCTGTACCACCAAATTTCAAAAACAAGATGTTGAAAAACTGGAGAAAGTTCAAAGAATCATGAAAATAATTGTGCAGAGAGATGAAAATCCTGCCTCAAATTAAAAGCAAGTAAGAAAGGGAAAAAACCACAATGCATTCAGCTAATCAGAGAGGAAACTAATGCAGAACACAGGCATTCTTTAAGTACTGAAACAGGGAATAAGACTTAAGAGAACAGCTCTACAAGCTGAAGCCAGATCTATTCATGGTGGTTATAAAGGGTTACAATATTAAGAAAACGAAGAACAATCATGAAGGAACAGCATAAATTCATGTGAATTCTTTGACCTCAGCCATTCTTAATCAAAGACTAGAGGCTGCCCTACAAAGATATGTAGGAATTCAAACAGGAAACAATCTCGGGAAGTTTTATAGCCCTCGATTTGCATAAGGCTGAAATAATTCATCATGATTGTTTCCTTTGGGCTTCTTGCAGCAAAACAAGGTTGTTTACTAGAGTGGCAGCATGTTCTGGAGAAACTGATACAAACCCCGAGCTGGGAAACCTGCTGATGCGGCTTTGCATTCCTGTATTCCAGATAACTTGATACCCTTATCAGGAAGGCAGCTGGGGGAACACAGTTCAAGAACCCAGGTTTAAGACCAAAGGTTGTTCGTGTTACACGCAACCCACCCACTCACAAGCACGCTCAAAATACGGTGCAAGATTAACTTCAAGTGGCCGGCACATCCCACAGCACTAGCCCACTGAAAGCCTTCTCTCTTTGTTTATTTTTAAGGCTGGGTTCTCCTGCTCTGCTGCATGAGTGAGTCAGCTTTCCTCCCCATTCCAGAGGGCTTGTGAGGGCTGCGGAAATCCCAGCACCAGCTGGGAAAGGAAAGCCCCTGCCACTTGCCATCACTCCAAGAGCCACACTTCAACAGAGAGTTGGGAGAGGGTCTCAAAGGAAAGATTTGGCAAGCCTGCATTGGACATCAGGGTTTCCCTATCGAAGAGAGTGAAAACACAAACACTCAGCAACACCCTTGCACGCAAACTATTCAGGGAATAAATCAAATTCAAATCCTTTTGAAACCAATTTGTTCCTCGGGATCCAAGAGGCAGCTGCAGTCCTGCCAAAGCACAAGCAAATGCCTGTGACAAACTTAAATGTCTCTCACTTTACTCACAAGCACAGAGTGGTGTGATCATTTTCAGAGTCCACATTTAATTTCCACATCCAACAGATGGACAATTTCAGTGGCAATGGGAGATTCCCCATGAGCCCAGGCGACAGGAATGATGGGGCACCTGGGGAAATTAAAAGGGAGCTTCCACGTGGAGGGATCGACTTCAAAAGAAGTCATTTAGCAGTTGCTCATTTCCAAGTCTCTTTTAAGCCTCTTAGTTAGCAAAGCTGCACGTGTTTGCACATCTCCTCCACGGCCTATCATCCTTCTCAAGTGCCAAGTTTGCAGCAGCAGAAAAGAAGGCTGTCCAGAGCAATCAGAGGCAAGTAACATGATTCTTGCTCTAAACCTGAGAAGGAGCACAAACAACCCCATTCAAGCACACAGACAGAACAAGGTGACTTACGCTCTTACTTTACGTTTGAAAAAAGCCTTCTTTTTTTTTTTTCTTTTTTTTTTTTTTTTTTAGTTTTATAGAAACATTAAAAGCAAACAGCTGACAGAAAGGAAGGAGAGGAAACATTTAAGGAAAGGAGGAGTTTCATCCAGATTTAAAGATTAATTACAAGATTAATCCCACCAGGCAACGTGAGTTTCTGGCACTGAAGCAGAAGGATGCTCTAGCCAATGCCTCCAGCCCTGTGCAGCATCCTCCCCGTCCGCATCCCTCAAATGCTAATGCACAAACAAAGACGCTTTCACTTGCAGCACTGAAATTTAATTAATTGGATATATTGAGCGAGTGAGTGTGCTGTGCAGCAGCACGGAAGACGACTCTCCCGGGACTGACGAAAGAGCCTGCCAGCATCCTGGGGATGGAGACGGCGGAGGGAAGTATCAGACATTGCATAAGCAAAGGCACACGTAATCGCTCATTCCCGCTATCCCGGCCAACGGCCAACGCTAACTCAGACCCCTGAGAGCCGCAGCCAAGATCTACTCCAGCTATTCAGAGGCAGCTGGGTGCCTGGAACAGGCAGAGAAGGGAGGGGAGGCCCAGCCTGGGGGTGTGCGTGGGAAGGACATGGGACCTGCCCAGGGGCGCCGGTCCCAGCACCCAGCCAGCGAGACCCCCAGCCTCCAGGGGCCCCTCAGCTTGTGTAAGCATTACCCCACAGCTTAAAAGCAGAGGGGGAGAAGAAGTGTTTTTTCCAGACTTTATTAACGCAATTTCCTTCTTTTAAGGAAAGAAATACGGCCTTGTGGTTAGAGGGCTGGGCAGGAGCTGAATAAGCCATGTGCCGTCCCACGCTGACTGAGCCGGCCCAGGCCTCTCGTCCCCTGAAGCAAAGGCACCTTGCCCTTTGCCTCTTCCCTCCACATGCCTAAGGGCAGTAATGGAGTGATACTCTCAGGGCAGTAATGGAGTGATACTCTCCGGGCACCAGGGATATCAAGGGTAGCAGCACGGCAGATTGCGTCACATTCAATGCCAAAATTATCAGGATCATAAAAAAGCCAAAGACAGCTGGGACACAGATGAAGCCCCCTTGCTGCAGGGCACAGCACTGGACACTGTGCGAGGCCAGGAGGGAGGGATCCACATAAGCACTGGGAATTTTTTAGGTTGGAAAATACCTTTAAGCTCATCAAGTCCAACCCAGCACTGCCAAGTCCGCCACTAAACATTGTCTTTAAGTGCCACATTTATACCTTTTAAATACCTCCAGGGAGGGTGACTCAACCCCTTCCCTGGACAGCCTGTTCAAGTGCTTGACAACCCTGCTGGTGAAGAAAATTTCCCTGTTTGCCAATCAAAAACCTTCTCTGGGGCAACTTGAGGCTGTTTCCTCTTGTCCTATTGCTTGTCACTTGGGAAAAAAGACCCGCCCCCACCATGCTGTGACCTCCTTTCAGGTAGTTGTAGAGAGTAAGAAGGTCTCCCCTGAGCCTCCTTTTCTTCAGGCTAAACAACCCCAGTTTCTTCAGCTGCTCCACATAAGATCCATGCTCCAAACCCTTCAACAGCTCCACTGCCCTTCTCTGGACACGCTTCAGCACCTCAATGTCTTTCCTGTAGTGAGGGTCCTACAACAGAAGACAGGATCAAGGTGCAGCCTTACCCGTGCTGAGTAGAGTAATTCAGGCTTTGAGGCCTACAGAGAGGTAAAGCACAACCTCAGGAGCTCAGAAATCACGATTTGCATTCAAATTTCCAGCATCATGATTTCTTCCATGCAGCCTGTGTGCCATCTGTGGCGCACGGCCATGCGAGACCCCCGCTGCTGAGCCCCAACGCAGCACAGCCCCCCGCATCTCACAGCTCAAGCAGAGAGCACCTGACGGGGGGAAAACCCTCCCGGAGCTAAATGGGTCTGTTTGGCTCTAGGAAAACACAGGTAGGGAGCCAGAAAAATAATCTTGTACCGCTTATCAGCAACGTGTAATGCCAGAGCCAGCCAGGACTATATATACACAGAGATATATATGTGTGTGTGCACGCTTGTGTGTGTGTCTGTGTGTGTTAAATATAGATCATTTCTCTACCACGGCACCGTTGGCTAAGGAAGATTTCGGATGAGCATCTGCTACAGACCATCTGGACTGGGAGGGAGGGAGAGCAAAACGCTATGGAACTCTTGAGGAATTCGAAACTTGCAGCGGATTTTACACAGAAAACTGTTGCGTAAGGTACACTGACAAACGTGTGATATCAGGAAGGCTCTTCAACTAAAGAAGGAAAAAAAAAGAAAGAGGAGAAGTGATCCTGAAACTGCTGCTTCTTGTGGGCGTTGGAGCTGGCTGCAGATGACAGTACTGACTTCATGCCACTTAAATTCAGCATCATTGAATGAAACCAAACCAAGTTCTCAGGACACACATCAGTGTGCCAGAAGATCGAGTGCTGAACTGATGTTGCCCCAATGAACTGAAAGCGGTACCTGATGTTCAGCTGGTTAGTGTGGAATATCTTTTTATTCATTAAATTAACACACAAGAACAAATGGTTCCTGTGTAAAGCACTCTGACATCCTTCTGACTAAGACAACTTCATACTGTTTATGCATGTGTGTAGATAGAATCTCAACTACTTCCCTGAGCACACTGTTCTAATACCTGACAACCCTTTCTATGAAGAAATTTTTCCTCTTATCCAATCTAAACCTACCCTGGTGCAACTTCAGGCCATTTCCTGTTGTTTGTTACCTGGGAGAAGAGATTGACTGCCACCTCAGTACAACCTTCTTTCAGGCAGTTGTAGAGGGTGATAAGGTCTCCCCTGACTGTCCTTTTCTCCAGGCTAAACAGCCCCAGCAACCTCAGCCACTCCTCAGAAGATCTGTGCTCCAGACCCTTCACAGAATCACAGAATTGCTGAGTTAGAAGGGACCCACAAGGATCATCGAGTCCAACCCTTAGCCCTGCACAGGACCACCCCCAAGAGTCACACCATGTGCCTGAGAGTATCATTCAAATGCTTCCTGAACTCTGTGACCACTGCCCTGGGCAGCCTGTTCCAGTGCTCAACCACCTTCTAGGTGAAAAACCTTTTCCTAACATCCAACCTAAACCTCCCCTGACACAACATCAGGCCTTCAGCAGCTTCTCTTCTCAAAAGACTACAGCAAAGTTCTACAAACTAGAACATTTTATAATTCAAGGTTCACAGTGACCATGTCTTATGTAGAAAAAATACAAAGGCTCAGACACACCAAAACTAAAATAATCAGGTTTTCAGAATTGCTGAGCACCTTCCCCCTCTGTTCCTCTATTTTTATTCATTTTTTTTTTCTGGTTGCAAGAGCTGCAAAGTCTAACAAAGGAAACTAAAGAACATGAAGTAAGTTCAAGTTTGCGGAGTCCGCAAACTTCCCCAGAAAAGTGTTGGGTGTGTAAAAACAACAAGGGATTTAAAATCACTACTCTGTTCTCCCAACAAGTTGTGGTTCCAGATGGCTTTGGAAGATCTGGTCTTCAGCAAGTCGAAATGAGCACGATTGGCACTAATGCCAAGTGAGAACTTCTGGGATTTCCATAAGCTGAACTGTACCTGTCCTGTAACAGTTGCAAGTTGCCAGTTACACACTGGGAATTCAGGCATAGGACAAGAGAGAGAAATAGCTCTTCTTTAGGAAAGGACAGTCGTCCCTCTTTTCCAATAATGCAATAAAAAATATCTAGTAACACTTCAAAAGGTATCTTTTTGTAAAAGGAACCCGCTAGACCATTTTACAGAAAGACCTAATAATTTTGTTCCATGGAAGGACCCAGTTACACAAGCCTCCAGTCTGAGCTTTACGGGGGCAGCGAGGCACACTCAGAGAATCCTGCAAACAGATGGAGATAATAGAAATTTAAATGGACCATCCAGCTTTTAGCATAACTACCATATGTGGTATTTTATCAGTTGCCAGGTGAGTGGGATGGCGGGAAGGAGTAGAAGAGATCATCAATCTCCCATCCTGCCTACAATGCTTCAATCTCCGGTGCATTAGCAGCAGTTAAAACTTTCCTCTTTTGATAGGATTTGTTCAACCAGTGAGGAAAGGTCAGGACAGAACATGGAAACAGATTTAAACCAGATGACCATGCTAATAGCATGCTAATTCAAACTACCTATTCTCAACCTAAAATGAAAATATTAAATATAAGCAGTGACAATATGATATGCCTCTGAAGGTTTAGTGCTCTAGCCTTTTTTATTTAAACAGATGATTCATTTGACCCTGATGCAAATCCATGCTTAAAAGTTCAAGTAGTAAATAGGGATACACTCTGAGAAACACATCTTTGATACGTAGAAATTTTTATTCCTGGCTTTTTTGTTTGTAAGATAGAGGCCATACAAAGAGAGCTGTAACTTCAGGAACAAAAGCTTGATAGGACTTCTTCTACCACATCATTGCATTTCTAGGCAATGTATTATCAGACAACACCACTACCCTAGACATCCAAGAGGGGCAAACAGATCAATAAGAAAATCAGCTACAGACCCAGCCAAGGGGTGTGAAATCTCTCACTGCTAAGGGATACCCATGCACATATATTCAGGTGTTCTCCTGGTGTACTCTGAAGTTGGTGTTTTGTTCAGGGAAAAAAAAAAAAGCACCTAAAGAGGACTAAAGAAAGGGTCCCTACCAGGACTTAGGTGACCTACAACACAGACTTGATAAAGCCTTCAGTGATGAGACAGGCAGAAGAAACACAAGGACACAACTAGGGAGCAGAAGAGGAATGTGCACAGCTCCTTATCTTGCCTTTCAACACTCAAATTCCCACGGTAATAACTCTTTTCTTCCTGAATACAAGAGCACACCTGTGCAACTGGTGCAGGGACACCACAGACAAGCCTCCTCTGCCAATACACCCATGCTTTGTCCTTGGCAAGATAACCTCCAGCAGCAAAAAGGTCATGCAGTCATTCACCTTGTTCAGCCTCTGCCAATGGTGGCACAAGAGCACATTGCCTGTGATGGGAAGAGCCCTGGGGATGTTGGGGAAAGGGACAACACTTCACCAAGAGCCACCCAGAGCACCTCAGGTGCTTTTTGCGTAAGATACCTACCTAGCCCTGGGATACCTGAACCTTTCAGTCACTGCCCAAAAACTCAGACAAATGAGTTCTGGGAAAAAAAATCCAGAAAAACAGCCCCAGTTTAAGTGTGCTACAGCTCCCTGCAGGACTATCGCTCTCTCACAATGTCAGGAGCAGGCCTTCACTCTGGCCATTTCTGTTCTTAGGAAGGGCACAAGGTGCCCAACTTGCCTTCCTAGGCAGTGTTAAGCTACAACACTGGTGTGTAAGGCTCAGACACCTCTTCCCATGACAATGCCCAGCAGAGGCACAAGAAGGTCAACTGGAGGCAGCAGCATGGGAAAGCAACGCTGTGCAAAGAAAGGCCAAGTATGTGCCCAGGGTGGCTTCGAGGCTACTTTATCCCAAAGCACAGATACAGGGTTGTTGTCCTTGGAAAGAGGCAAGAGCATCCCCACAATTCACCCCACCAAAGTCCCAGCCCTGCTCTCACACTTCATATTTAACTGCCGGTAACCGATGTGCTAACCCCTCCCTGGATTTACATCATCCCTTTGGCAGAATAAAACCACACAGATTTAACAGGGTTTGGTTAAAAGTTATGCACACATGCAAGGCTCAGTGGTCCCAGGGTCTCAAAAGCCTGACTGTTGGCGCTGACCCCTGCTCCTTCCCCACCAACTCAAAAGGAAACACAGAGACATTTGTTGTGAAAGCGTTCCACCGCAGGCACACAGAGCGGGGACTGTGCAGGCGGGGTGTAAAGCAGAGGTGGGCTCCAGGCCGGGGGGAGCTGTGCTCCATTTGCCTTTCAGACACATTTCTGAGGCCCTTTCTTCCTCCGGCGCAGCCTGTCCAAGGCACATAAACAGAGAAAGTGAGACCTTTCTGAGCAGAGGCAGGACCTTGGAAAGCCTGTTTCATTGCCCTGCAGAGAAACAGCAATAATCCCAGCCTCTCCCCCATCGGCCAGCAACTCCCCAGCAGAGTCCCTGCCGAGGCAGGGGCTGGCAGGGATCCAGCCCACCCGGATCCCGCGCCAGGAGCCTGCAGCTGCAGGAATGTCTAGGACCGGGTGCACGCAGCTTTTTTTAATTGCACGCTTCTGCTTCAGCTGCCTCGGACTGCCCAGGCTGGGCACATTTTGGGGTTGGTTTCTTTTTTGTCTTTCTTATTTCTTTCCTGAGTTCTGCTTTTAAGTGGATGGGGAAGAGGAGGGGCAAGGGGAGCAATTATAAGGTAGGCTGTTGTGATGGCATGCTCCTATGCCTATTCTTAGACTTTGAAGGGACACCCTCCAGACTGGATGACCACAATCTTATCTTATCCTCATTTTTGTGTAACAGTTGGGTTTTTTTCAAACTCTGAGAAGTCATTTTTCTCTGTTGATAGCGGTGGAGAAAGCAGGGATCTCAGACGACACAAACCAGCACGAACAAAACTGAAGGAACATATTTCAGAAAACCTTGACATGCCTGAAAACCCAGCATGCAGGAAGAAGTGTTATAATAATACCAAGCTATGAAATATACTTTGGCAAACTATCCTTAACAGCTCAAGAGGCTAAATGCTGCCCATATGCAGTGGATGAGAGCACATCTTGAAAACTGAGCAAGTCCTGGCAAAGTCACATGCAAACTACTTGGATACGCCAGCCCCATCATTAAAACTCAGACTGAGCACAACAAAGAGGCACGTTCCAAATGCATACTGAATCTGAAGCCATCACACCAGACTGCAAATGCAAAAGGAGTTCATAAACAAGCAATCTCTTACAGCCTGACCTTACATCCTATCTGTTTCACCAAAAAGATGCAGTTCAGCCATCTCAGCCTCTTTCCAGCACCCCACAGCATCAGTAGTCCACACAAAAGGGCATCCCCAAGAAAATCCTAGTAGTGCTGCGCCATTGGGGATTTTGAGATTAAAATATTTAACAGGCATAACCTGCAGAGACATGTGCCTTTCTGCCAGAAACTGCTATATTATTATTCACGTTCAATAGAAGGAACCATCCTTCCCAGAGGTCACCATTCTCTCAGAGAAGGCAGCTTAACTCTGCATCTGCTGCTCCAACCCAAGTCCATGAAGATGGATTTGAGGTCCACTATTCCAGCTAACATAGACCACCTTGACAGAGCAGAATGAGTAAGCTGCTCCTCCAGGTTCAGTTACACTGGCACCTCTAAATGGGACAGATGGGACTCGAGCATTCCCAGCAGAGAATACCTAATCAGTTGTTCATTTCTTGCCTTCTCTCCCAAGGGTGAATCCTGCTTTATTTCTTATCTGTTTGACCGTCAGGACCAACCTTATTTAAGAGGTCAACTAGGTTCCACGACTTTGTAACAGGTGTTCATCAGCAGCCCAAGCATCAAGACCTGCAAAACAAGTTCTCCCAGCAAAGATGGGATTTGTTTTTTTTTTTAAGCCACCTCTCAGAACCACATTGTTTGCAGCAGCAGCCTGCCTCATAGACAATTTCTTTTTGGACTGTGCTGCATCCAAAGTCTGCCTTTTAGTGTGGCGCTCCCTCAAAGTTTGACCCCTCCAGCAATCTCTCATTACAAAGCCACTGAATCCAAAAGACACCAAAGAAGGTGTAGTTCTGCTTCATGGGAAGTGGCAGAAACACAGACCATGAGGTAAAAGCCAGTCAGATCTGCATGGCTTGTTATACCTGAGAGCAGATGCTCAGCACATTCTGCTTTCAAGCCCAACACCTGCATGAGCACTGCCTTTGCACCAGTGATGCCACCAGACGTGACCAGCTCCACACACAGGGCTGCCCCCGTCTGCTCAGGCTTTGGCTCCCACCAAGGTAAACCAACTGCTGAACCCTCTTAACAGCACCATCAAAAGGAGTTTCCCTCCAAGGGCAACAGTCAGATCAGTGGATGGAAACAACTTCACAGAAGACATCCTTGTAGCTGCCGTCCCCTGCAAATCACACAGAGCACTGCTCCCTTAGAGGTATTACAAATGACAGAATTTGTGATTTAATTGCAACAACTAGACCATTCTGGCTGCATTCAGGTGCACAGAATGTCACTGAAGTGAAAAATGCACTTCCATTAAAAAAAAATAAAAAATAAGAATCATATTCCTGCAGCAGATCTTTTCTGACAAGATGGGCAACCCTTCATTTTCTGTAATTATTCCATAAAACACAGTGAGGTATGTTAGCATTTACTTTCCAGATAAGGTAATGCAAGAAATGACCTCCCCAAACTAGAGCAGCATTTGGCATTTAAAATGTAATAAGAACTTGAGTATTCCTGTAATGGGATATGCAAATCTATCTATACCATATGTATATGTCTGGGAAACAGATATTTTGTCTTCAGCCCCAAGAAGAACCAAAACTGGTAGAGAGAAGAGACAGCTCTAAGGGTTCCCCACAATGAATAAATTCTTCTTAAATTCACGGAATAAGCAATTTGAGCTCTGCCAAAGTCTTCACAAAACTTATTTGTGTGAAGATGCACTCTAAAGACCAGTTTCATTGAATTGTCATCCCATGATCATAGGAGGGGGAAAAAAGCAGATTGCCTTGGGTATCTTATCCAAGTTTGCACCGCATAGTTGTAGTATCTCCAGGGTGAACTGCTCTTCCCTAGAGAAGACTTTGTGGCTTGTGTGGCTCCCCATGTTTATGAGCTCATGGATTAGACTGAAACGTCTCAGGACATCTAGCGCATCCTGTTCAGGACATACTGTCTCTCATAATGTTGCAACAACAAAATTTAAGTGCCTAGTAGGATTTTGCAGGCTAATTTTCACAACCCTGAGTTCCCTACTGGTTGGAGCTGGCAGAGTTACCATAAATCAGCATAATGAGTCCTGCAGGCTGTATTATTGACAAGACTGCCACTGCAAGCACTGGGAGGGCACCAGCAATGCTTCTTTCTCCAAAATGTGCATGCATACCTGTGCTAGGACACACACATATGACTATTCCAGCCTTCCTACTGAAGGGAACATATGCTTCTGGCATACGATGTTCCCAAATGCCATCAAAAAAAGATTACATTAGGTGGCCAAGTACTTCATGATCATTTACGATTGCCACGGACAGCCTCAAACTGAACAATCTATTCATTCCTGGGCTATCTGCCATCCATCAGGCACAAAGTACCTGACTTCACTTCTTACTACAGAAACAATCCAGACATGCTTAAGCAATTGGAAAATAAAATTCAGCTGAGGTTCTTTTGGTAAGCACTCCCGACCACTGCAGTGCTTTTTTTTCTGGTCTTCCATATATAGTTGTGACAACAGCAGTAAAATATTCACTCAGCTGCCCTCCCGTAACCAGCTGAGTCTGAAACCACCCACACCACAGATGTACTCAGAAGGTACAAATCCTTCCCTCTCTATTTACACAGCATGAAAAGCTTGGGATGCCACTTGCTGCAGCAGTGTTAGTGCTCCAGGCCTCCCACAAGACAGCAAATCCACATCTCCTGTGTAAGGCAGTACCTATGCAAGGTCTAGGGAACAGGACAACTAACACGGATCGTTGTCTTAGGCTCAGGAGCAGTGCACTTCCCACATTGTTCAGGATCATTGTAGGATCAGAGCTGCCTGGAAACAATCCAAATTCATAACAGGAATGATTTTGTTTTAATAGTTATCTAGTCCCATTTTAAGCACTGCATATACAGGAGTAGATTGAAAAATATTTCACACTTCTATGTTTTCTTCTTCACATATGCTTCCATCCAGCAAAATCCCACAACATTAATGGACAAGATCTTCACCTTCCTTATGGTTATGCATAATCATAACTAAGCAAAACATGCACCTTCTACTTAGAGCTTCCCAAATTTCTTTTGGTTATATAAACTATAGTATTTAAACATTATTTTGCTAATGTGCAAGTGCCACAATCTGATATGTTCTGCTTTGGACTGTACACTCCCATCCTTTTCCCAAATTACAGAAACTGTTTCCAAAATACTTCACACCTCTAACATAAACAATACAGCACTGGACAGACAAAGGTTTCTTGCCAAGGCTGAGTGCGCTCCTCCCCCTGGTGAACAGGGAATCCTTCGGATCTTCTGAGGTTTGCATCACTCTCTGGTAAAGGCACATTTTACCATCTCTTTTTCTTTCTTTCTTTAATCCACCTTACCCCTATAAACCCAGGCAGAATCTGAACCCAAGTGGCTGAGCCAACTTGCACTACACTTTATCAGTCAGCCTTTGACCCAAGCAAGCAATGCAGATCTCCTAGAGGTGCCTCTGACCAGCAAGCCCAGCTTTCCAAAGTGGCATCAATACGCACAACTGCGTGATGTCTGCCAGAGAAAGATAATAAAAGCACAGTTTGTAGATAAACATTCTGCTACTAAGTCACAGGTTCATTATGCATACATTAGAAATATGGAACAAGAGGAATCCAGCCTCCTTTACTGATAACTCCCGCTTCAAGTAAGATTACAGCCAGTTTCTACTTTCTTAAACCTCTTCCTGGTCAGTACAATTAGTCTTTATTAAAACGTTTTAAGCTATGAGAACTCCTTGCTATCCCCCCCCCTCCAAACTCAGACAAACTGACTGTTGTCCAATCCGTACCCTGCCCTCAGTCTGAATCTCCTGAAGAGCTCTCCAAAGCTTAATTTGTAAAGGGAAGAGGTTCTCCTATTAAAATTTACCCAGCAGGAGCTGGCAGGTCTGGGTCAGGTACACAAAAATTTAACAATGAGATCTCAACAAGACAACCAGCACCTACCAGCAGGGTAGGGAGCAGAGGTGACACCCTCCTACACTGCATGGTTTCTAGGGCAGGAGATGGCTGAAAAACAACACATTTCTCAGCTGCTCTTCTGCTTCTCTCTGCCCCTTCTCTGGACCCTCCCCCCCAACAGATCCTATGGCTGTATCCTTCCCCAATAAAATAATGGCAGCCCTTTTCACTCCCCAGTTATTGTGCTTGTGCCCCTTCATATGAGCCTGTCCACCAGTCTGAGAGACTGTGCACTAGACTATAGTGGAGAAGACCTAAATGGGGCAGAGCTGTTCCTCACATAAAATTATAAAACAATGAAAGTTTATAACCTTGTTTTCCCTCCTTGTCAGAGAGGGATGGAAAAACCCTCTCCTTCCTCACTATCTTGTTTGTTTTTAAAGGAACGCCATCAGGATGCAAAGACTATTTGCTAAAAAGAAGACTCTGAGAAGTTAACACTGATCTTGAATATTTAAATATACTGTTTGTCAGTACACTGACCATAAGGTCCTAACGTTCCCTGTTCATTCCCTAAGTGGGGAACATCCCTGTTTGGCTTGGCTCAGCTTCCTGGAGTGCTACGTCACTAACTGGAAACAGGCGGGCTTGAGTGGAGCTTCCAAGAAGAAACTCAGAGGAGCGATGCAACACAGGCACCACCCCTCAAACCAAGTCAGGGAAAAACACAGGATGTTGAAGGAACCAGGTCTTGGCTGGGTCCCTGGCTAAGCTAAAAAAGTAGGGCTTAGAGGTCTCTGTAGATTGCAACCAACCACAGTTAGGAGCCTGAATGTGCTGGTTGCATTAATTGTGCCCCTGTACTTTAGAGAAATCCTTGACAATCTGCTTAGAGACAAGAAGAAAACCGCAACAGCTACCCCCTGCTGCTACGAGACACTGCATCAAGCTATGTGCAACCTCAGGGCTACTTCTACACCAGACCCCTCTCCCCTCCAAAGTCCAGAGCAAGAGATCAGCATCTGTATGGGTATAACTTGTCAGGGGCAAAATCCACTCTAGTCTGAGATGTTTCAAGTACCTCTGCTCAGTGCAAGAGCTCTGAAGCAAAGCATCACACAGACAGATAGCCACAGTGCTACCTTAAAGCTCACAGACGGTGCAGCATCTGCTAGAGACTGAGCTTTTCAAAGAGCTGTTTCCCAGCACCAGTCCTGCACAGCCATTTCTCTTTGGTACGTACTGCAGAGCGCTGAAGTCACAGCCTGGTCTGTGCACAACTCATTACACTTCCTTACCCCGTTTGCCTCCACACTTCTTCACAGCCCTGCTTGGTCCAGATTTTCTTGGGCGTTTGCTCTCTCGCTTCATATCATCTCCACAGAACTTTGACTCACATTTTTCCCCGTTGCTAGACTAAACTGATGGAACACAGCCTGCCTGGCTCAAACACCAGACCTCTTGTTGGAGACCTACGCAGAAGTGTGAACTGAGAATTTCTGGGACACCCGCTTGAAAGCGTCTTAAAAGGGCTCAATCAAGAGAGGACATGTAACTCAAGTGAGACCCCTCCAAGGTCTTCTGGCAGCACCCTGAAAAGTCAAGGTCCTAAAAATGACTCCTTGTTCTCAGAACGGGGAGAGTAAGTAAAAAGATCTTTCAACTTCACTTCTGCTTTTATTTTCGTATTTTCTATTCCATGCTTTGGGCATAATCCAAGGGTCCAGCTCCCCAGAGGCTGCTTCAGCAGTGAGGGCAGCAGACTGGAACAGCAGAACTGCCCTCCATGTGGTTTCTGTATATGTACAAGTGCAGATCTGTTCCTAACCCGAGAGCCATGTGTGGCAGTGCCTCCTGCCATGAGCAGCTCATGCCATGCAGAAATGAGATAAGGCAGCAATGCAAAGATAAACCTGCTGTGCGTCAGTCACAGGTGTGGGCTAAGCACACATCCAGCCCACAGGCAGCTTGAGTGGCATTGCACGTCTTGTACTATGGCTCTGCTGCCACGGGTTGCCTTCCCACAGTAGAATGACAAAGGCAGTCAGAGGAGGAGTACTCTGCTCCACAAATTAACCAGTGCTGCAGGATTAGGGTTGCTCATTTATTCCATCCCCCGACAGGCATGGGTGGTGACTCCCACCAGCACATAACTTCAGCCTCTCCTGGTAGAGCCTGACCAGCTTGACAGGAACATCAAGCTGAGGAGCTTCATTCCTAGACAGACCTCCTCCAAGAGGCACTCCATGCTGAGCAGCAGGTCAGGAAGGGGCCACTTCACAAGGGCAGCAGCTCCCCACACACACCATCCCATCACAGGCACACTGGGAGCTTTATGCCAAAAGGAGAAGCAGCGCTGCTTTAGAGAAGCTGGGCACACTCCTGGTCATCACTGTGTTTCCAACACAGCTTTTGGACACTTTCAAAATACACCTGCTGTCCATACTATACTTGAACAAAATATTTTTCCTCCTAGCATACTGCAAAAAAAAAAAAAAAAAAAAAAAGCAGCACTACCACTAGAGAAGGTTATGCCATACCGTGGAAGCAGTTTAAGGCAATGCCTTCTGTCTGCCAGTTACAGGGATGCCAAGGAAGAGAAACTGCTCACCCTTCCCAAATGTCCTGGGCACTCTCCTCCTCCTGTCCCCAACTTGCATGTCAAAATCACACAAGGCCCCTCTAAACTATGAGGAGACTGACCCTGCATCACATACAGTCTGTCAGCTTGTTAAAATGCTGCAAAAATTCTGGATAAGCATTAATAAGATAAGACCTGCCAAAGGCAATGGATTTTAAGCTTCCCCCAGCTGATAGTGTAGAAAAATACAGGCTTGTACTGCGATGCACAGAGGCATAGGGAAAAGAACAATGTTCCATTGCTAAAAACTGGGATAAAAGTTGTACCATTGGTACAACTGGAACCATAACAGCTGCCAGCTTCCACTAATTATACCTTTAAAATTAAAGCTACAAACTTTGTTTCTTTGTCTATATATTCATTCGACTTTCTCACACATTCAGTCGGCTAGTTTTTCCTCAGACCTCACCCTAACTGCTTTGCTTTCTTCTTTTCCTCTGCCTTCTTTCACTTGCCAGGGTTGAAGACCCCGAACAAACTGCCACCAGTCAGGTGTGTTTTAGCCAGGCTATCCCAGACAGAGGCACAGGGAACACAAGGCCATCTTTGATGCTCGATTCCAAGAAGGAATATACATAAAGGTGACCTTGTATTTTGGGACTAAGGCCTTTTCCTACCAGAAATCTTATCCTTTCCCACATGCCCTGTACATTTTCCCCCCTTATACGTGCCGAGAGGTGTCACAATAAACAGCAGTTCAAAAATAGCTTGAAGTGATTAAAGCATTTATTTAAACTTCACTGAAATCAACAGTTTAGGAGAATGACCAAATGCTGGGATGCATTTGGGCAGATTGAAAGGAGTCATAGAGTGCTCTGTATGTTCTGCCTTAAAGTATCCAGAGAGTCAACAGGCCCAGCAATAAAGTTTTATAGTATTTCAAGCTGCAAAGGACTATGAAACCTTCCTACTCTTCCACATTTTAATCCACTACGCTTCCATGAGGTACCCTTTTACAGGATCTGATAATTTGTCCTTTGTTGAAATATAACATTATAACATCCAGAAGAGAACATGGGTGCACTGCAAAGATTGAGAAATGAGCATTTTTCCTAACTCAAGTACGCTTTCAGCTTTTTTTTTTGTTATGCTTTCCAAATCCTGATTTCCAATATGCATTCACCTCTCCCATAGGTAGGCACATTTTTTTTTTCCCCAGTCACATAACTTTGCTTCTGGATCACAGATGAAAACCTTGAGAAGCCTCCTGTCTGGTACCTTTTTGCAGAAGCCAACAAATCTATCCTCTGACACCAAAGGTCCATTAGCAACTATTTTGAGTCAACCCTTTAATTTCATACATTTTGTGGTACAATTTTTTAATCAAGACAATGAAATAAATAGCCAATTACTTGCAAAGTGTATCCATTTACTTTACAATTACTGGTTTTTTTTCCTCAAAGAATGAAATCAGGTTTGTCTGACTATATCTGCTTTCCATTAAATCCTACCTACCAGGGTTAAATTGTATCTATATCCTTCTAGTCTATAACTATGGAATCCCACAAGATTCCATGTATTTTGTATATGCTGGTACTAAGATCTCCAGTGCATAGTTTCTACTTTCTCCTCTTTACTCTATCAATTTAATATTTTCAGATACTTCCTCATGATGTCATGACCCAAAAAAAAAAAATCAGTGTCAACAAGACAAACTTCTCTTCTGGGACCTTTCAGCCTATCTGGACTTCCAGTTATCCAGTTTTTTGGTTCCAAGAAGTTTTGTAACCCGATTACTGACAGTGGTTAATTTTCACCCGACACTATTCCAAAAATGTCTCCTTTCTACCCTTACAGTTGCCAACACTGTTTTTTCCCCTTGGATATTCTTTGCTGATCATCATCTGCTTCTCTCCACTTCACACTGATTCTTTTTTATCCTTCTCTAACCTTAACTACAGGCAAAAAGAGACAAGGTACTTCCAAAGGACACTAGCAGTTTATAAAAGGAATAGCATAATGGTATCTTAAGATTCATAATCCCCTTCATAATTTTAATCCAAGCACAAAGCTCTGAAGGGATCTTGCTGTGAGTACAATGATATTCATTATCTGTGTGTTACGAGAATCACAGCTGAAAAGAGTTTTCACAAGCACTATTCTGGTGCTCTTACTGAAAATTACATCACATATAGCATATGAAACCGAGAAAGATGCCTCAATAATAGTAATGTGAGCTTAACAGAAAGTGTTCTGATCATACCACTTCCACATCCTCTCCCAAACACCTGTCCACCTTCAAAGCAAAACACACTGAATGTTTCTAATCATTTCTCATAAACCTGCTACTTCAACCCCTTACTTTTGCTGCTGTTCTTGGAATCCTCCCACATTAGCCTCTCTTTCAGATATCCAGGTGTCAAGCACTGAAGAGCCCATGGCCGATCTGTGACATACTGACACCTGCAAGCCCCTGGTTTTCAAGCATCTCCCCAAACCGTACTTTTCAATGCTTTCATCACCACAATGGAGCAGCACAGTTAATTGGCCACCCCCAGTCACAACCCTGACTCCATATGACACACAGACTTTACAGCTTTCTGCGCTCAATAACTTCTTCAATACTGTCTTCCCTCATTCTCCAGCAATTCAAGTGTCTGTAGATTCTCATTCCTTGCTTGCATTTCCAAGCTCCTTTTTCCCCTTCAATACCTGCAAATTTGAAACAAAAATCAAATGCTACAAGTTCCTCATAGCTCCAGTGGCTCCATCCCAGCTACCATATCGCATAATGTCCCTCTTAAACACTGAAGTCACGTCTTAAAACCAAGTAGGTTTTTTTCCCCACTCCCAACTAATCTTGCCAGCAAGCTGTCCCAAGCAAGGTACTTAGGAGAGGGTTGTCTGTATGCCTCTCTTCCATATCTTCTTCATTAAAGCTAGAAAAAGGTGATCTATAGATGAAACGCCTTTAAATTTTTTTGAAGAGTAACCGAGACATTTACTATACAGTTTTCAAGGTGGGTGCCACTTTTTTGTTGGTTTTCATCTTGCAGACATGTTTGTAGTTGAGGAAAAAAACCCATCAACATAAATTAAGTTCAGCCTTCCCCTGTAGTTTTGTGATATATTTTGAACAACCCAAAAAAAAGCAACTGCAACAGGAGGGCATTCCCAAGTCCCAGCGCAGGCTCCCTGCAGTGCTTTTCTGACAGCAATTCAGGTGAAATTTTGCTCTGAATCGGTACAGCCAAACAAGAAGTCACAAGTCACCCTGGGCAAGTACAAAAGTAAGACTTTTCCTTCTCTTTCAGTCCTTCTTGCAAGCAACAACATCCAGTGAGAGCCATGCGGAGCAAACCAGCTGAACAGAAAAAAGGCTCTTCTAAGGCTCGAGGAGGAGACAAATTTTGCAGTCATGCCTTAAAAATAGTGCCAAAGCTCATTCCTGCCGTGCCTGTTTCCCGCAGTGAGTCACGCCTGAGCGGTGCCTTCCAGCTGCCGGCGGGACCAGCCGGCCAGGCCGGGCACCCCGAGGGCAGGGCCGTGGAGCAGCACCCCGCACATCTGGAGCCCTCCTGCAGCTGCCCCGTTTGGTAACCGAGGGCAGCAGCCTCCCCACACAGTCTCGGCTTGGGCTCCTTCAGGAGAGCTGGGAGGGAAGGGGGGCAGGCAGACATGCAGGCATCTGGCTGGAAAGGCAAGAGGGAAATGCTTCCAGATAAGAGCAGGGGCACGTGGCCCACACCCAGCCAAAATGGACTTTCCTAGAGTGCCCTCAGCCCCCGTAGCATTTCACCAAGGAGCACACAAGGCATTAGAGCCGTATGTAGGCAGCATCAGGTTGGTTTTCTCTTCTCTTTCCAAAAAAGAAACCTCTGCTTCATGCCCGTTTTCTCAAAACACATCTCACCAGCCCGCCCCAAACACCACAGCAGTTCCAGCCCTGAGTCACACGCAGAGGGGACAGCAGAGGGGAGGAGGGGAAGGGAGCTGCGGCACTGAGGAGCTGGAACAAGACATACCATCAGTGCTGATGACTAGGCCAGTTACACCCATGATGAGAAAGACAGATGTTCTGCAGAAAGTCAGCCGCTGCCGCATATTAGGAGGTATGAAAGCTGAGAGCTTAGACGTCACATTTTCCCTCAGTCTTCATCCTTTGCTAGCCAGGACAGATCCCAGAAAGCCTGGTATCTGGCTGCAAGAAATAATGCAGTCAGTTTTAAGTTTTTAGTCTTGGTTCCTCCTGAAGATCTCATCCTGCCTGTAACGTCACAAGCCTTCTTAGGCAACAGTGGCAATGCTCCTTTTGCTGCGAGAAAAGCTGGAGGAGCAGATCAGCTCTTTGATGGTCTTGGGTTTTGGTTCTACACATACACAAATCTCCGCTGTGGGTATCAGAAGTTCCATAAATGAGAATACCTCTGTCTCCAGATAACCCACACAAAATCAAAACATTGCAAGCAGATTACTCAAGCCAACAGAAGAACTGATAGAAGACCGAGGAAAAGGCAGCCTTGGGATAAGCATCCTCTTGTGAACAAAATTTGCTGAAGAGCTGCAGGGCTGAAGGAACAGAGATCTGCTCAGTATTCAGGGCTTGGAGTTCGGGGGATTTTTCTTGGCTGATTTTCAGGTTTTAGGTCTACAAAACCTCCCCCATGCTAGTCACACGAGCCACTACGCAGGGTGGTCTCTTCCCACACCTACAGTTTCAGGCTTAGCCACAAAAAGGAAATAACACAGGTTCTTATGGGTATGGGGTTGCGTAGACCAACAGCCTTGAAACAAAGCAGAATGCCCCAGCAATGCTGTATCTAGATGTGAGCAGGGCAGTGCCTTGGGTCCAGGACTGCTGTGAAAGGAACCACAGCAAGGCTCCAGCTGGAAGGGGCTCAGGTGGTCTCTAGGCCAGCCTCCTGCCCAAAAAGGATCACTGCTAACTGAGACCAGCTTACTCAGGACTTTATTCAGTCAAGTCTTAAAAACTTCCAAGGAAGGAGATGCTGCAGTCTCTCTGGGCAGCTCTCCCTCCAGTGCTCAGTTACCCTCACAGTGAAGTCCTCTTTCCTTACCAGTCTGAACCTCTCTCACTTCTGCTGTTGGCCATTTTCTCTCACCCTCCTGTCATGCACTGGTGTAAACTCTTTTTTCACTCTTTTCTACACACCTTCACCTCACAGCATACAAACTTTGGAGAAGGAAAATTGAACAGGGTACTTCAAATGTCAGCAATTGAAAGATGCTTTCCTTGCTTTGCAAGCCACCACATGCTTCAAAGAATTTTGCCAGAGCTGAAGACACTGCTTACATCCAAAATCAGAGGCAGCACTCAACATCTTGGGTGCAGAACAAGAGCCAATGGCCTTCCCCCTCTCTGCTGGACAGTAGCCCATCTCATCCAAGGAAGCACACTCCTTACCTCTGCAGGCAACCTCAGCTGCAGTAAGAGCTGGGAGACGAGTGCTCCATGGTGTCACCAAACTGCCAGGGCTTGTCCCAGCAGAGTTGCAGGACAGGAGTAAGCCCAGCAGGTTCAGCTCCAGGCAAGCCACTGAAGTGTATCAGGAATATTGCTCTTTGCCCCTACACTACAGGAGAGAAGCCTCCACCAACACCAACTCACTTCTGTCCTGAATCTCTGCTCAAAACACATCTGATTCCACAAGGCAGGAGGCCCAAAGCTCCCTAAGAGGTTATCAGAGCAGCCTGGTCTCTATTTCTCACCCCATATGACTAACAGATTGCATGAAAGGACAAAGCCAGCCCCAGCGCAGCTGCACAGGAATGTTTTTCTTTGGCAGAGAGGAAAGAGATAAATTGAGTGTCACATTTTTCCATTAAATTTTTGCCTGTCACCACAGCAGAGCCAGATCACATACAGAAGATTGAAAGCCAGTTAGCAGCAGATGGCAAAAAAAAAAAAAAAAAAAAAAGGTAGTAGTTTCCAAGACACAGTGAAGGCACAGAGAGGTCACTGGCACTATTAAGCTTCACATTTGGAGGGATGGCAGCTATGGAGGTTGCTCTAGTAATTCAAGTCTATCCCATTTAACTGGACTTTATTTTCTCACATTGCCTTCTCTGCTTCCCAACTCACCCTCAAGAGAGGGAATGCTCTCTATTTGATAGAGCATTTGTGTACTTCCTGCACCCATTTAGCTCTGATACAACTCAATTCAGTGACTTTCTTTTCTGCAGTTGAGAGCTACGTTTGGCAGCTCACAGACAGAGAGAATGACAGCCCCTGCTAGGAACAGCTCAGCATCTCAGACTGGAGACAGGGGGTGCAATGCCCACCCCAGCTCTGCATTGTCAAACCCCACCATTTTTGACCTGTCTTTTGTACCACCTATTACTCACTTCAGTGGAGTGGAAGGGTAATGTACTTGCCAGCAAAACTGTGGCCCTAAGCCAAGCTTATTCCTTGCATACCATTTCTTTCACTTTCATGCAAGACAAACTATGTAGGGTCCAAGACAGGCTCCACTTTTCAACAGCACTCAACATCATGGAGGGGTGGTGGCACCAGTGACTGATTCAACATCAGGCTGTCCATTTCTCTGCTACATACCCACACTCTTATCAAACAACCTTTTTCCTACTGATCCTTGAACAACTGCCTCCTCCAGGCAATCCCCTTTCTTTCCGGTGACATACAAATAATAGTCTACTGGTATCAAATAAATACACACATGCACACATCAGGATTACATCTAAGCACAAGCCATAAAGCTACTCTGACTATTCCCACTGCACATTCCTTTAGCTCAAAATGCAGTTCCACCGCCCCTTGCCCAGCCAAACTTTTCTACCTGCCCCCTCATGTCAGCATCAGAACCTGGGCTGCCTACAGGGTAAGATGTGTCAGGGAACTGATACCCCTGAAAGCTAATTTCTTGCAAAAAGAAGTCACTTTACACCTGGCTGAGCTCCCAGCCAGCTGCCACAACAGCCCGCGGTTACATCCAGGTGCAGAACTGCACTGGCAGGTCTTGTCACTCAGAAAAAAAACACAGCCGAAGGGCATCCAGATAGTCTCCATGCTTCAGAGAGAGATGAATAGGGAGCAACAGCATAAAAGAATGTGCCCTCCTGAAAACACAGAAGAAGACATCTATGGTGAGAGCGCCCCTCAGGGACCCACCAGGAACCTATCTCCCTCAGAAAAAAAAGCAAGCTGCTCTAGGGAACTGCAGGAGTTAGAGGGAAGACCCCATAAACTCAGGGTAGGCAGCCAACAGAGCCTGTGGCAAATGACACTGGGACAGGTTAAACACCCTGACTGGCTATTGATAATTGTCAAAGTCTCACCCACAAAACGTCCCTACTCCCAAGACAGAGGAAACAGGAGATGGATGGTTAAATCAAGCATTACGAAGTGACTGGAAATCAACTTCTGGGAATGCAGGAAGGCATACAGACAGCAATAAGTGGATACACATAAAGTGGATTTGCTGGGCAGTGGTACAGGTGAGAGCCACACAGCAAAATGCAGGGACAAGCTAAGAGACAGTCAGAGCTGGTGGTACGTTGCTCAAAGGCCTCCTCGCTTTGTTTTTATATTTATTTTTATTTTAGTTGTCACAGCTGGCACGAAGACGGTCTGATCTCACAGTGTGCAAGCAAAAGGATGAAGGCAGACTTGCAGAGGAGGAGAAATAAGACACAAATGAACTGTGCATCAGAGAGCAAGAGGGACACAAAAAGATCGAATCAAACTGCACGTTCCTGGCTGGGATCTGCAGCTAGTCAGATCAACCTCCTCTACAGACACAGATGATACTGAAAAGTGAGACTCCTTAAATAAAAAACTGGTTCCCATCCCAGGATAGGCAAAACTTACTTAGCCCTAGACATGAAAGACCTCAAAGAAGGGACTCTTCACATCACAAACAAAGCCCTGCAAAGAGCACAAGCTCCCACCATCCCTGTAGATAAGCTCAACAGCTCCAGACACAGGAAAACCCTGTCTGGTAACACAGTAAGTGAAATTCCTTTGCCCCTGCTATCATGCACAGCCCGCCCCATGTGTAATGACTGGCTTTCCAAAGGAAACATTTACAGAGAGAACACTGCAGATCAGTCACGTCCTTTAGGAAAAAGAATAAATAGTTAGGTTTGTGCATTAAATGCTGGCTCACTCTAATCTACCAGGCTTCAAAGTCAGTCCCAGGACAGACTAACATTTTTTCCAGCTCCTGTCCTCGCTGCAGATGAAGCACTTCACTATACAGTTACAGCCAGTCCAAATGAAACCAGATAGCAACTCAATACCTCCATTTTTCTAATTTTAACTGCCAGAAAATAGGAGGGTAAAGTTTCAAAGTCTCCTACTTGTGTTTATCTCAGCTTTTAGAGGAACTGTAGATCCGTTAGACCCATTACAAGTACCTGACACGTACACTGGCAAACTGGAATTACTTTCTTCTTTACATTTCGGAAGACAACAAGGGGATGGGGGGGAGGGGATGGATTTCAGTGCAAGGCACTTAGTATAACTAGTTTTGCTGTTCATCAGTTGTGATGCTGATAATTTTTCTAATATGGAAAGTCAGTGACAAAATTTAACACTACTGCTTTGTACAAGGCACATATACAACTATTTGAAAGTCTCACTTTCTCGTTTTCCCTCTTTACTGGAGGATTTTGGCAAAATCCTTTCAAGTACTGACTGTACAAACATTTCACCCCAAGTCAGCTGTCCTGTCCTCCACATGCAGGTGTAGAGAGAAGAAAGAAGAAGAGATTTCAGCTTTATGGTTAGTTGGCAACAGACCAAACCCTGCTTTCAAATAAATGAAGCAGCTCTCTCCCCACCAAAACAAAATTAAAACTAGATACAACTATATTGCCACCAGATTTTACAGAGGGCTACAGGCAGCCACCACAAAATAAGATACAGCCAGCTCCACATCTATACATGCTGCGGTTACCCCAACTTTTAATTAAATACACACAGACTGTAAAAATCAAGCACTGTCATCCATTTAAATGAACAACTGCCACTGCCCTACACCAAACACTCCAGGCAATCCCTGGCAGCGCATTCAGAGGCAGCTTTTCTGCAGAAGTCATCAGAAACATGAAGTAACGGCAACCATCACTTCTGTGGACGAGGAAATGAGTCACTGGGCAAGCTCCCGGCGAGGTTCAGAGGCTTCTTATGGGGAGGAAAAAAGGCCAGCTCAAAGTTTCCTGAGCTCATCTTACGTGATGATAACAACCCTGACGATCAACCTTCATGGGGAGTTCACTTTGGTTTTGCTTTTGCAGGGAGACTTGATAGCTGAGGCCCAGTAAGCCTCCTCCACTTGTCCCAACCTGCGCTACACCCCTGTTCCAGGGCTGAGCTGCCCACAGCATCACCAACAACATGGCAACAGGCTCACTGAGTTCAAACACTGCTCAGACAACGGCTTCAGCAATGTAATATTTAAGTAATTTCAATTTTTTCATATGAGTTGCAGGTTCAATAGTCAGCTCTTGAAAGAATAAACAATTTGGGCTACTTAGCGTTTGAAGTATCTTCCAGTTAACCACTCATCAAGACACTCGGGACATTACATTCAGGAATTCAGTCCTAAATATTTAAGCCAGCTGCTGCCCCCACCTATGTGTAGGGCAGCTGCAGTTCTACATCCACCATGCCAAGATCACAGCCATGCTTCTGTTCCACTGCATTTTGCTACCACCTGGAAGCAGCAGCCAATGTGTTAAAATAATCATGAAAACGAGGGGAGAAAAAAAGGCTGCATCCCCAGTATTAAATAAGGAGGTTTTAAATACCATGGATTCCTAAGAACTATCTGCCTTTCAGCCCCCATCTGGGAATGGGATGGGTCATAGGCATTTCACAGCATGTTTGTCACACTTATCCATCTGCATCAGATCTGGCACTTGTCACTGAAGACGCCATCCCAGCTGGGCCATATCCAACCACAGATCAACTCCCATGGAGACCCATGGCCACAACCAGAGCTCTCCCACTTCAAGCCCACCTGCATGTTATGGAAAGTAACAGCAGGAGCAAGAAGCTGAAGAGAGTTCACCTGGCCACGCTTCTGCTCCCCTTGGGCAGTGGCAGCGGTTGTGCTTCCTTTCTGCTTGGCCACCAGAAAAAAAGGAAAAAAGTGTATAATAATAATAATAACAATAATACTACTAGAAATAATAATAATAATAATAATAGTAATAGTAATGATGCCTTACACAATGCCAGTGTACAGCGTTACCAACAAACAATCACAACAAAGCTACAGCCCATAGGAAGATTAGATAATGCAAACATATGACACGTCCCATGAACACAACTCTGGGAAAGCTTTCAGCCTTTTCTTGGATGGGAAACTAAGCCACTCTGGAAAAATAACTGCTCTAAAGCTATCTGGCATCCAGGTGAGTACTATAAACTATGAGGACTTTAATGAGACACCTCAAAGACTGCTGCCTGCCAACACCAGAGCTGAGCTCCTCAAGGTCCCACCTTCTCCAGGCACAGCTGATGACATCACTGACAGTACCAGAGGAGTGAGGAAATGGCTCCCTGCACAGCTTCAGGCACTGGTGAAATCATCTGCTGTTAACGAGAAATGTAAATCCCCAGGAGGTTGGATTTCAGCCCTGGTAATTAAGGCAGGCTGGAACAGTTTAAAATAGAGGTCAAGTTTTTCAATGCATGCGTACTTTCACATTTGTCTACCAGCGTCAAATCGTCCAGAGCCAGGAACAGCCTTTAGGGTTGTAAAAAAGTTAAAATTTAACTTAAAATACACAAAAGGCAGTTGGCACAGAATTCTCACCCTCACCAGTCTGCACACACAGGTCTGACTGCGGAACAACACTGATCCTTCTTTCTGCTTGTCAGCTCTCCCCCCTTAGTCAACATCATCAGCATCTTATCCCTCCTCCCCCTTGCCAGTCCAGCTCATGCTCTTAGGGCTGTATGACTGACCCAGACACCTTTCCTTAGCCCACACAGAAGTTCCCTTGGATGCAGACTTGCACACCCAGCTAAGAGACATCTCAGGAGTGTGCGAAGACCACAGGATTCCACAGGGCACATGTTCCTCAGCCATGAGGATGACAGCATGGGTAGTGGGCACTCTTGTAGATGGAGCATAGGAGGGTCTCCTCCATCACCACAATCTTTTCAGAAACACCCTCTAGTAAGTTTACAAACACAGCAGAGTCAGCTGGGTCAAACCAGTCCTCCCAGATGGAAAGCATAAGCCCGGAGAAGAACAGATGTTTCATCCAGAGAGCCTGTTTGTTTGGTTTGGTTTTTTCAAACGATTCTATGAAGTTTTGGCTGGAGGTAAATAGAGATCTTGTGTTTCATGATACCAAGCATAGTATTTTCCTCCACATGGCAGGGCACACTTTACAAAAGAAGAAGTTCAACAGGCAGAAGTTCAATTGGAGGGGGTTTCCCTCTAGAGAATGTTAATTTCATAAAACTTTTTTTCTCCTTTAAAGATCATAATACCTCACTACACTTACTTTATAGCCTTTAGTTGGATCTTTTTTGCTGAAACTTTTTTCGGATGAATTCCAAAAACAACCAAAATCAGAAATTCATTTCACACTTCTTATGTGACTTCAAGAAGGTCTCTAAAGAAGTCTTAAACTCCTAAAAACCAAAAACAATCAAACAAGACAACCACAAAAATCTATGGCAGTGTTACTCCCAATGAAGACCATCACCGCCCAACACTTTGGAGACCCAGCTACAAACTGTCCCTTGCAAAACACTCATTATCATGGCATTTGAAGCTGAAAATCCCCAATAAAAGTTGAAAACAAAAAGGGAAAAGCAATACATTCCCATCCTCCAGATAGCCAGGGTATTTTCTTTGTCAAGGCACACTTAAGTCTCAGGCTCCTTGAAACAGGGCAAAAAACACACATATCCATGTCACCGCAGCCACAAGTCCTACCCCAAGCATATGATCTCCTTCAGGGCATTAATTAAAGAAGATAAGAAAGCAATAAATAAGAAAACTAAAGTTAAGAGTGACAAGTCCATTCTCATCACAAGGATCCAAACAAAGCAGGAGGCAGTATGCCACCACACTCTCCAAAGAGCCTCCCATTTCACTCACAACATTCCTCTTGATAACAAAAGAAAACAACTGTTTGACAGAAGAGTTTTCCATTGTTAAGTGTTCCAGCTGCCTTTTTAGAAAACCCCAAGCCACCGTAACATTTCCCCGGATCTACCAGAAGATACACATTGCACAAGGAAGCCCGAGAACTCCCAAAGACAAAGCAGCCAAACAACCTTTAAAGACTGTCACGCGTGCAGCAAGCTTGCTTCCTGCTGAAACGAGGCTCGGAGCTTGTGACGGACATGACCCCGGATCAGTAAGGCTACCGCATACCACACACAGCAAACAAGATTTTCCTTGTTTGCCTTACGAGACCAACACCAAGATTTCCGCAGGGCGCCCATCGTGCAAGGGGATTGCCACTGCTCCGACGAGCAGGGCTTGGCCCCTCTCCGTGGGACTGTGTTTGCACATCATTCTCTTTGGTGCGGAGCACACGGCAGCACCTGCCAAGCGCCGTTCCTTCGGCACTGCCACAATCCAGCTGCCACCACCGTGTTCCTCTGGGGCTCCATCCCAGCACGTGCTCCACAGCCACGCCACGCTTGGCTGCCTCGTGCCTCACACCAACACTGGGCTGGCTGGAAGAGTCTTCCACGCTGCTGTCCCGAAGCGCTCCAGCTCACTCCCACTTAGGATTCGCAGCCACGCAGCGTTATAAAGGTTTATAACGTTATAAAGGTGTATCTCTGCACTTGCGAAACACCTCCCAGATTATCAGGAAAACCACAGGGCAGAGATAACAGCACACATTTCCTCGGGACTGTCCTAACGATGCATTTTGCGCAAGAAAAAAAAAAAAAAACACGGGGATTCCAGCCAAAACAAAAAACACAAAACAAACAAAACAAAACCAAAAAGCCAAACGTCAAAACTTCTGTCACTTCCTTCCTGCCCTAGGGGAGCGAGACAGTGCCGGGAGAGTCTCGCCTTGGAGAAGAAGACGACGCATCCCGCGGCTCCTGCGAGGTCGCCCGGGGAAAGCGGCGGCGCCGCGGGGGCAGAGGGAGCCCCGGCTGTGGGAGCCCCCGAGGGGAGGAGCTGGGACTCCCCGGGACAGAGGGGACCCCGCCGCCTGTCCGGGGGCACCTCGGCCCGGGAGGCACCAGCCCCGGCGGGGCGGCGGTCACGGCGAGGGACCCCCGGGAGCACCTGTTTGCCAAAGGCGCCTCCGCCCGCCGGGACCCCGCCACGGCCCCCCAGACGTGACCGCCCACGGGGGCGTCCCAGCCCTCCCGCCCCGGCCCCGCCGCTCCTCACCGTGTGGCTCAGCAGCGTGTCGGGGTCGGCGGGCTCGCACAGCTCGCTCAGCTTGCGGTCCCAGTGCAGCAGCGGCGGCTGCTCCCCGCCGCTCTCGCACACCTCCATGGCGGCCGCGGGCAGCCCTGCGGGCCGGGCGGTCGGTCAGTCGGTCGGTCGGTCCGTCCCCCGTCCGGGCCGCGGAGCCGCCGCTCGCCCCCAGCTCAGCCGGGACTGCGCGGGCGGGTCAGCCCCGCCGGCCGCGCCCCCCTGGCCACGCCCCCGCCGCCCCGCCCGCCAATCGGGGCCGAGCAGCGCGGTCGGCCCGGGGGCCGCAGGCCAATGGGCGCCGGGGCCGCGAGCGGCTCCAGCTGTGGAATGTGGGCGTGCCCCATGCGGCCAATGGCGAGCCGGGGGCGGCTGGAGTGACGGGCGGGGCAGCCAATGGGACAGCGACAAGACTGCGCCGGGCCTGGGGGGCGGGGCCGCGGCGCTGCCCGGGATCCGGGCCTGGAATGGGATGCGATGGGATACCCGGCACAGGCACCGCGCTCCAGGCAGCGCTGGAGAAGTTACGGTCAGCAAACACCGGCCGGCTCCGATGTCGGTCCAGTGAGAAAGGAGGCAGAACGCACTTGGTGAAAACCAGGAGTTTTACAAGGAGCTGCGCTTCCCAGCTCTTGTTGCTTGCCCGAGATCCTTCCCACAGCGCTCACCCACGGGCAGTAAAAATAACCCCAGACAACGGGAAATTCTTGTATTTTAAGACTCACGTTCCTGCCAAGCCACAGCAACAATGACGCTTCATTGTTCTTCAAAAATGGAAGATGCCAACTGTTTACGATTCCAAAAAACTGGGTGTTCCTCCATGCTTCTCCGCAGCTCCTAGAGCAGCTCAGGGCAGTCCACTGTGGGTCAGGTCAACCATAACTTGCATTCCCACACTGCCTTGTGCAGGAACTATTCCTAGATTTTCTGGTGCATTCTCTCTCTCCTAGACCTCCATTTAGGCTTCCCCTCTTGTGCCAGGCCACTTCCATTCCCTCACAGAGCAATCCCAAGTGATCCAGTCCTCCCTAAGGAGAGCATAAACTTTGCTCACTGAGAAAAACAAAGGCATAGGGATTTCCCAGCACCCAACAGCAACAAAAAGAGGAAGAACAATGGTGATTTAATCAGAGTTGTCCTGTTAAGACTTATTAATCTTGTGTAGTTTGATTAAAAAAACAAGTTTGTTTTTTTTAAAAGCAGCTCCACTGTTTAAGAATACAAACAAAAAAATCCTTAACTGCCCCAACCAGAGATCTCCTACAAAGGTGAATTATTCTAAGTCACTTTGAAACAAGTCAGTCCAGCATTTGCCCTCAACAGCACAGAAAACATCTAAAGCCGAATTACCAGTGCCCGAATCGCTACCAACCACTTTGGCAAGCCCAAACAGAGGTACAAACTTCTTGTGTCCTGGCACTGCCAGGTACTGTTGTCAAAGCAATTTCATTGTGCCAGTCCTGAGATGCAGATTGTGAAATTTGTAAAGGTCAGTTCCTTATCCAGGAGCCTCTGTGTTTGCACTGGATGTGTTCTTACTTTCAAAGCCTTTGTGGCCTTGTGATAATCCGTTTAACAAAGGGCTCTCCATCACTCTGACATTACATCCTTCTAAAATCACTGCTGTGACTGGATAATTTCTTTGGGCTGGGGCACTAAATTAGTGTTTTGCCCACATGGGAAGTCCTAAAGGAAGACCCATGTTTGCCTTGTAAGCCAACAAAATAAAAGCCACCTCAAAAGAAGAAGGTGCTGACTGGGTGACTGCAGCTTTGTTTGCTGGACATGACGAGAATAAGGGGCTCTCGAGGACTGGTATTTGACAGAGAGCACTGGGCTGAACTTTCTCAGTCTAACACATGCATCCTGTAATTCCCCCTTGGGTAAAGGAAGTAAGGAACTCATGGGAAGTTAGGCACCCTGGGTAAACAGTGCACTGCTTTTCCCAATGGGTTCCACTCTTCCTGCATCACATAAAATTGTGTCCCTCTCCCCTCTGCACTTCCCCAGGGGCTCTCTCTTGTAGCACTAGTACTGAGGCACAGCTGCCACTGTGGGACACAGTGCTGCTGAGAACTCAAGAGCATCCTGGAAGACTTCCTTGGCCACTGAAATATTTTGATACACAAAGGCAACCCATTTCTGGGGCTGCAACATAAACCACAATACCAGTAGCTGGTGAGCAGACATTGGTAACTGGGCAGGCTGCCTGCCAGATTATTAAAATTAGTGTTCAAGGCTAAGTGTCATTTCTGAGCTTCAACATTTCTGAAACAATTACCTGAGACTTTGTAAGGAGATATGATGTATTTGCTTCGTATGGTGGCAACTTAGAGCATAAAGACCACAAAGAAGTGTTTGTGCTGCAGCACAAGTTCTTCTTGGGAAACAAAATCTGTATTAGCAAGTTCCTGCTACGAATGGGCAGCACATACAGGGCACCAAGAAGGATAAGACAAGAGTGGAGGTAATTAATCCTTTCCAGAGAATATTAATTATTCAGTGTCCTGATACAATACATGGGATAGCAGTCCAACGTGCTCACAGATTGACACTACACCAGAAATCAGGCACTGTGAAAAGCACCACAAAGCCAGCAAGAGGGGGATACAGATACAGCTATCCTAACTTTCCCCCACATTGCTTGGAGGATTTTAAGTTGTGGGTTTCAATAGTTACTAGCCTGCTGAAAGTCATGTTTCATTACTCTCCTCTTTAGAGCAGCTTTGGTAGTACTTTTAAGTTCCAACTAATCTGAGAGCATTTTGATGTTTTCTTTTGTGTAAGACCCTTTCCTCACCAGAGTCTTCTGAACTGGGTTTGAATTCACTCTCCAGCACAGGGAAACAATGCAAGAATTGGCCAAGAATCTATAAGATGATAAAGGGGCGGGGGGTATTGTCTGCAGAGGTAGGAGACAGGAAAGCTCAGCTTTTGTTTACTGAGCATTCTGTCCCCTTTCTGCAAAGAGCAGAAAGCCCACGCAGAAAAAGCAAACAAAAAAACCTACGCACCTACACAGAAAAACAAGCTAGCTAAGAAAGAGGAGGCTGTTAAGGCAGAGCTCAAAAAAAACACCACTTACTTAAAATATCAAAGAATAAAGCTAGCAACAACACAAAGCCTGGCAGAGGAAAAGTGCTCTCTTTTCCTTGCAGATCCGAGTTACAGAAGCCACGACTTCTGCAACTGCATCATTACTCAGTTCTCGATCAGGTCAGTTGCACAAAGGCTCATTAAATATTTACAGGTGACATTTTCCTGACTTGTGACAACCAGGATCAAGATAACCATCCATTTTCTACAGCCATTCTGTTCAAGTCAGTTTGAGAAGCCAGCCAGCATGAAAAGAACAAATAGCAACAGAGCCCACAGGATAACAATTGCCAGGTTTCTGGCCAGCTCCCAATAAAAAAAAAAAAGTCACCTGAAAGCAATAGAAAACAGCCACAGTTAGAGAAGGTTTCTTCATCTTAGCACCTCTTAAAGAGTGCAGGGCACAAACTTTAAGACTAAGAACACACAGAATGACCAAGCAATCCATTTCTAGTCACAGTAGTTGCTAGAGATTTTTGTGAAATGGCCAAGTATGGTAATAGGATGATTTTTTTTTTTGACCTGGGACTTAAAGCAGCAAGCAGAAGAAAAATCTCACACACACTAACACATTTCCCACAAGAGGATGTTTCTGTAGAAACCCTGTGAAAGTTATTTGAGTGTTGTGCAAACACATTACTTGCACTACCCAGTACCTGGTAATGCACTAACAAAGAAAATGTCTTGTGTAAATGAGATCTAAATCACACAGCTGTGCAGAGCAGCTCACCCCTGCCAAGATAAACAGACACCAAGTCTTAGTTTGTACATACAGACACGCTCAACTTCTTGGCAAAAAGGCGTCCACCACAGAAATTTCAGAGTTAAAAATAGGTGTGCTTGAGAATAGTGAAGTTTTCTTCCCACAATCCTGGCATTTTATTCCTTTTCTGAAGTGAACACTCATGAAATTGGGATAGCCAGTACTGAAGACAGCCTACTACTAAACCCACACAATTGCTACACTGACACAAGTTGCACTTTACCAGAACATTCCTTGCTCTCGTACCCAGGAGCTTCTCAAAACACTAATTTAGCTTTCTTGCCTTCGCAATCCATGGCCCCCCCTCTGCACGGGCTTCCACCAGGCTCCCACAGGCACTGCTGGTCTTTTTACTGAAGTGTGACCTGTGTTTGGGAACAGACGCAATTCCCCTCACCCCACAGAGGGTAAAAAGAGGGCTATTTCAGTGAGGTGGGACTCTATTTCTTTGCATGAATTTTTTTTAATGGTTCATAATTTCTGCAGGTTAATAAGAATCACAGTTGAGTGTTCTTTGCTGTGTGACACAGGCACAATGTTTACAGTGTCTTCCTCCAACCAGCCACAGAACAAACACAGGAGAAGACTGTTTCCTACACCTTACACCAGGCTGACAGAAATAACTGAGTGCCATGGAGCTGCGTTGCAGACTAGAATAGCTCTCAGAGCTGCTAAGAAATGCTCCAACTACTTGGTGAATATGCTGCCATCTTAAAAAACAAATCACCTCTATTTTTTCATCTTTTCCAATCATCTCCAGAGATACGTAAAATAAATTCCTCGTTAAGGTCAAACACTTCTTAATGTCCTGGTTGGTGCAAGCACTCAGGGTTTGCCTAATCAAGTTTACACAAGAGGTTAGCACAGACAAGCATTTTCCAGGGGACAGTGTGGAAAAATACTCATTGCCTAGTTACAAACAAAGAATCGCTGTACTTCACTCAGGTGATACTGCTTCCATTCTGTAACACTTCCTCACAAAAGGAGTTCCTAACCATGAAAAGCCAAAAGACACCCAGATGCTACAGGAATGCTGATTTCACACTGCATTTTCTCATAACCAAAGTTACCTAAGTTACAGATTAACTCTGCCCCATAGCAGCAACACAGACATAGAGATGAACACACAACATGCCTTTGCCACTGGTTCTTTCTGCTGTAACCGAGTCTATCAGTAATAGATAGATCAGAAATGACCAGAATCATTTATGAAAGTCTACCCTACTTCCAAGTTGTGATGAACACTCAAAATAATGCACTGCTTTTCAGTGTGTGCTCAAAGTTGGTATGTGTCGCCTTTGTACCAGGTCAACATTTAAAAGTGTACTAGCTACTTTAAATAGAACTGGAAAGGCGAGAAAACTCAGTTCTTGAGCAAATATTTTTCTTTGCTGGCACCCAATCCAATACCTTGTGCTAGCTTGGCTGTCTCCAACTTGAGCCAGGGGCAGAGATTAGCAGGAGTTCTGGCCACTCCATGTGAGCGGCAAAGGGAATCCACGCTGCCACTTCTGCTCTGAGTTTGGAGTGGAAAGCCAGCTCCCAAGCTCCAAAGCAGACACTGTCATAAGCTGTGTTGAACTCCACCACCAGAGTGCAAACAAGGTGACCACTGAATGAACAGAAAGTCAGCACATTCACTCAAGGTGTCTTAGAAAGCTCGAGACAAACCCCATCTTTCAGCAAGCAGGAAAAATTCGTGTGGACCAAACACAAGCTGTACTTGGATCACCGCCGTGTTAAGTGCAACACCACAATTCTCCCAGCAATACAACAGGCTCAGATTAAACAGCTAGTTAAGGCAATTAAAATCAGAATTTCCCATTTAAAAAGATACCACAATCTCCTGTGGATAACTCTCTGAAGCAGCTAAGCATTTGCAGTGCATCTAACACCTCACTATGCCAGTGGAAGGGGCTCAGGTATTAGTCAAAGCTTTAACTTCAACCAGAAATAACTGCTGAATTGAAAGACGTTTTTGTTAGTACAGACAATGCTCACAGATAGCATAAAAAAATCCCCCACTCAATTCTGTAAGGGGAAGAGACGCAGAGACTATGAATAAGTGTGCCCTGTACTCAGATGAGAGAGACATGAGATACAAAATCCCACCAGCTCTGAAGGCAGGAAATTGTCACCTCTTAACATTTTTCTTTCCCTGTTCACATCACGCTGTGTTAGAATCCTGGACTAGGGATGTTTCTCACACACCTCTCCTAATGCACCAGGCAGCCGTTCCTCCAGCTCCTCCTGATGGTAAACAATGGGCACAGCACCCTAATAAGGGTGGGAGTGCTGATGTAATCCTGTGTGAAATGCCATAACAACCAAGACCTAAGCACATGACCAAAGCAGGGTTTGCTGAAAGAGAACACCTGATTTGACCAACTGCTGGGATCAGCAGAGGGGCAGAAGCACACACTCAGGAGGCTTTCTTAAGGTCTGGGATGAAAAAGCCTCCAGCTGAGCACGAGTTGAGGCCAGCTCTTTGAACTCACTGTCTAACTGGCTTAATGGAGGAAAAATGGGAATGACACCCATAGAACAGAGAACAGATGTCAACAGTGAGAGGGGATAAGGCTGTCAGGCCCCACAAGACAGGAGGAGATTGTTAAGGCAGCCAAGGATACAAGGTTTGAAAATGGCTGAAGATGCAAACAGTGGTTTCCATTTATATATTCACCAGATCAAGAATTATTACAGCTGCCTGGGTTATCTTTTCTCTTAAGAACAAAAAAAGAAAGGAATCCAAACAATGGTAACAGAGAGAAAGCACATGGAAAAACAAAACCACACAGATACCCTATAGGTAACAAGTATTTTATTTATTTATTAAAGAAACTACAGTAATATAAGTGACTATGAAGCATTGAAAATCCAAAGGAATGAAATGGCCTGGGTTCAAGCACTAATGACCTCACACCTTATCTCTCGTAGAGCCCTCACTCAGAAAAATCACATTATCTGAAAAGAAATAAAAAAATTAAATCTTGAGGATTGTTTTGCAAGCCTTCACACCCACAAAGACCACCTATTTGTCTTAAAATAAGCTGCATATTTCAGAACAGAACAGTTACTAGAACAAAAGAGGGTCTGATACAGGGTTCTCCCTCTGTGTCTCCTGAAAGCTGACAATTTAATGTGGTCATATGAAACAAGTGTGCTAAAGCTGATGAAAAGCTGCTGAGCAGTCAAAGACACTAGACACATTTTAAAATAATGGTTTAATTCTTTGATTATAATCTGTATCAGATACAGCTTATTTCCTTTTTCAGTCTGCACAACCACGTCAACAGCCTATAGAAAGCTCCTATTTCATCAAGCCTCAGGAATTTCAAAAGCATCTTGAGATGGGGCCTCTTGAACACAACCATTAGGATAATACTAATTAAAAAAGAGATACTCTCTTCTACCCTCCACTAGTTTTTAAACGGCAGCTTACACCACTGCTAGCTGAACTGTTCATGTGAAAGTTTGATTGCTGTTGTTTTAAAGAGGCTGCAGAAACATCCAGAACTATGGTTGTTCTTTTTCCTTTTCCTCTGTCCTAGCTTTTTTAGACATACTTGTGTAATAGAAATGTTTGCTCTACTACCCAACTAATTTACACCTCCCTCAAAAGCCACAAGGTAGCAGCTCTACCCACAATAAATATGTAGGATTCTCACACTATTTAAATGCTCAAGGAAAGCTTTCTAGTTCTCTTCTTCCTTGTGTCTGTCCAAGGCACAAGTGTACTCCTTATGCATTTTGTGCTCTTCTTGCCACTACTGGCTACCAGAACAAGGTGTTTCTAAATTCTGCTCCAAGTTATCTGCACATAAAACAATCATCCACAGAGGTCCTTTAAGCTGGTGAAGTCTCCAGTCTTTAACAGGAAGAAAAAATTCCAGCAAACTGAGACAGAGCTACTAAACAAACTCTGCTTAGAAAAGGAATCTGCCTGACCTGCAGTACTACACACCAGCGTTCTTAAAACAGTGTCTGCCTCCTGCATCAACTGGTTTGTGTGAGCAAAGGATGCCAACTGTCTGCAAGCGTATACTCTGTCCTCACAAGCAGTGCCAGAGGAAATCTACTGGTACAGACTATTCATTCTCTCAAAATCCCTGAGTGTGGATACTGAGGATGGAGACAAACCAAGCTCTATTTCAGAGGCCCTCCACTCCCTCTCCATTTGAAAAGGGCAAGGGGAACCTTGATGTGTTGCTCCTTACCTGCTATAATTGTTGTGGCCTGTCGCCTCACGTTGTTTTTATCTGTATATTCACCATAGTCTATCTTCCCTTCAACGTAAATTCGAGAACTGAAAAAAAACAATTTAGTTCTGGTCAGAGAACTGTGCTGCTGTTTTCCACTCTATATCTGGAATCATAGAATGGTTTGGTCCTTAAGATCCCTTCCAACCATCTAGTTCCAACCCCCCTGCCATGGGCTGGGACACCTTCCACTAACCCAGGTTGCTCAAAGACCCATCCAACCTGGCTTTGAATGCTTGCAGTGATGGGGCATCCACAACTTCTCTGGACAACCTGTTCCAGTGCCTCACCACCCTGACAGTAAAGAATTTCATCTATACATCTAACTAAATTTCCACTCTTTAAGTTTGAATTCATTACTCTTTGTCCTTTTCATCACTATTCCTGATGAAAAGGTTGAATTCAGAATCTAACTACACAGCCATTTGTAGCAGGTCTGCTGACATTTTATGGCACCTCTATCTTCGCATAGCTCCTGGTCACTATAATTATTGCAATAATCAATTATTAAGGCATTAAATCCTCAGCCACATTTCTTGTTCACTTACCCCTTCCTCACATACTGATAGGTAACATCCCTGAGGCCTGGCCTGAAGACAGAGATCCTGTGCCACGTCGTCTTCTGACTGACATCACCTAAGTTACATAAAAATAACTATGTTGGATGCCAAACTCTCTTTTTGGTACAAGACTCAAAAATTACTTTTTATGAGAAGTGACTTGAAAACAGAAGTATACTAGCACTCAATATACCACTTCATTCCAGAACTCCATGTTCCACTCATCAGGGTCCAAATGAAAGTATCGTGCAGAAGCACAGTTCAAATCAAGAGATCACTTTTACAGTGCTCATACTATAATTTCCCACCCCCCTCCCCATGATCCACACTGAGCAGAAGTTATAGAAAACAAGACACCTGTATCTTCAGACTGATGACAGAAACAAAGACAAAATGCATATTTTTTTTTCCTCCTCTCTTGAATTATAAACAAGAGGAGAGAACCCACTACACCTCTGACAAACCACCAACTCAACACTCCCTTCTCCACAGGAATGTTGACAGGCAGATCTCTCTTCACACTGCTGGGAATCAGTATGAGACAAACACACCAGCATCTCTACTGACCCCAGAGGAACTTTCCTGCACCCAAGAGGTTTACACAGCAGCGTGGAGACAAAGGGTGGCGCTGCTGAACATGCAAACATGAGCTCAGAACACAGCAAAAGCAGGATGCTCGCTGCAGACTCACCTCCCTGTCCTACTTCACTATCCCCTGTCCGCCACATCTCATTGGTTGCAAGAGAAAATATGGTAACAGGATTTTTTCCTTCCACTTGCCTCATGATAGGGTCCTGTCCAACCCGACCCAGTAACTGAACACGATTCATGGCTGAAACAAGAGAGAGTAAACACATATACAGGTGAACTATGATGTGTCTTATCACGGCAAGCCACAAACTGGCAGCATTTGTGAAGGGCCAGAACCACAACTTTCTGCACCTCCTAACCACTTTTCAAGCTCTTGTGACTTTTGCCTTATTCAGGCCACCAGCGGATGGTTGATTGTGCCTGTAGTACTGTCATTATCACTAAATAACTCACTTAGAAAGCCAAATGTTCCTTTGTCATCATTTTCCACAGACATATCCATGTGTCATGAGACTATTTTGTTTTTACTTGTCTGGACTTCTATTTGTTTCATTATGATAAAACTACAGCATTGCATTGTTTGGTTTTTTTTCTTAAAGCAGTGACTTTAAAACAATACAGTTGCATTATTATACTCTATCCTCTGAATTAGAGGGTGATTAGTTTTGACACAGGTATCAGGCCTAGGCAGACACAGTTTATCCCTTCTGCGTGTTCAAGGACAGCTGGAGGAGGTCAGGGAAGGATCACTCTTGCAAAACCCTGTGAACTGAAGAGTGAAGTCTGAAGTGGACACCTGGAGGAAACCACAGTGGGGCAGCAGCACCCAAACAAGTCCCCCAGGCGCAGAGGAATCTGGGAAACAAGGACATGAGACACCTAAAGGCAGGTGATAGAAATCACAACAGCAGGCCCAATTCACTGCCACTGATAAAGTACAACTACCTGCCTTTTACAGGTGGTACTCTATTTCAGGGTTTTTCCCTTGTCCCCTCTAAAGTGCTGCTTGACTTCACAGAGACCAGACAGGAAGCTACTTGAGCCTGTGCCTTTGAAACAACACATTCTTAGTTACCACACTGAGGAGCTACCATACCTACCTGTTTCTCTCCCACCATATTTCAGAGGTTCTAAAAACCGAGATAAACACAACAAGTAACAGTAAGTTGCATCTCAGGAGCTACTTACATCTTTCCAGTACCAGTGGGGCAACTGTATCAGACTCATGTCTCACAAACTGGTAAAACACCTGAGGGGACAGACACATGTTAGTTTCCAGGACACAAAGTATGAACAGCATTCAGAAGCCCTGATGCCTCATTTTCTGAACACTCGTGGAGGTTCTGCAAGTATGTTCTTTTCCCTGTAACTGATGGAGGGACTGAGAAAATAAATCCATTCAGCTAAATTAAGCCAGTGGGATTATTCAAAGAACATCTGGTTAAAGCATCATTAAAAAGCTGCCTAGGAGAAAGGGTGGTCCACAGATACATCTCCAGAAACTGTTTTTGGGACCTGCAGTAACTACTGTTATTCTGTAATACATAAATCAGAAAGGAGAGGTTTGAAGCAGAGTGGTCGTTCAGTTCTTTTGGTTTTTGGAAACAAAACTAGTTTTGATAGTTGCATCAATTTTCTGCTTTACTTCAGAGATTAACAAGACATGCCCACTTGCACATCCATCTGCTGCCATGAGTGGTAGGATACACTGACAACCCCCGCTATTGAGCAGACAGCAAATCAAGGACACAAAAAACCCAGTGCCACAACTAAACACAAGTGGGGAAAAAAGTAACGGAACTGCCTTGATGTCAGCAAACATACCATCTTAGAGGAAAGGAGGGGAAAACAAAAGCCCAGGAGCACTCCATGTGCAGGAACTGGGAAGAAAGCTCATTTCCTGTAGCATGTAAGCAGGGGAGCTAAACCAGAGGAAACGCAATTTGCAAAACAGAAGCTCTCTGGTGCGTCTGTGTGCCTCACCAATATACACGCAAACCAACTCAGACTCCTTCCACCCACAAGGCAGATCTTTCAGTACACCATTTTCCCGGCAGCTCAGTAACTAAGGCCCGGCATTCGCCTCCCCGAAATACGAGCGCAAACAAGAGCATCTTCACGGGCTGCAGGCAGCCCCGGCCAGGCTGGGCGAGCGGCCCCGGCGCTATTCTGCCCCTGCCCTTCCCGGGCTGCTGCCGTGCCCGGAGAGTCAGTGCCGGACAGACGAGAGCGGCGGGACCTCCTTCTTCTCCCCTCCTCCTCCTCCCGCGCCCCGAGCACACGGGACCCCAGTGCCTCCCCACGGAGGCCGCGGCGCGACCCCGGGGCCGCCCCACGCCCCGCACGGCCGTACCTGCCACGCCGGTCGCCGCCACATGCCTTCTCCGGCGAGCCTGCGGAGGGAAAAGCAGGGCTGAAGCAGCGCCCGAGGCAGCCCCGGCCCGGCCCAGCCCGCTCCCGCCGCCCGACCCCGCGCCCTCCGCACCTCTCCCGCCGCCGCCGCGCCCGGAACAGGAAAGGGACCGACGGGAGGTTCCGGGCGGAAACCCGCCCCATATCCCGGGGGGACAGGCGCTGGAGCGGCCACGGGCAGCGACTGCTGCGGCCACCCGCCTCGGCCCACAGGGGACCGGGAGCTCTCGGGTGGCGGGGGAGGAGGGGAGAAAAAAAAAAAAAAAAAAAAAAAAGAAGCCACTCCAACATCGGTTAAAAAAAATAAGATAAAATGTTTATTTGCATGGTTCAGTTCTGAAAATATAGGATCTTACAATTAAAAGCCAGCATCATAAAAACAAATTTCAGTAAAAAACTGCAAATAAGCGAGTTACCAAGTTTACACTCTCCCTCGTAATAGTGCAGCGCTCCGTCCAACCAGGACACAGCCGACCAAGACCCACAAAGATACATTTGGCGGGGAGGGGGACGGTGGTGTAGTGTGAGGTCTAATAAATACGAAATACCTACCACAAGTTACATGGGCAACTCCAAAAACCTGGAAAAGCCCTTACCCCTCATCTTTGCCGAAAGGGTGCAGTTTGAAGGCAGGCAGCTGCACCAAGTGTGAGATACTGGAAGAGAAGTGGGTACCAAACCCAGCTACCAGCACACCACAGTCACCCCCTCCACCTGAACAAGGAGTCCTAGTCGATTGACAGAAAGTAAATCAAGCATGAGGGACTAAGTCTGCAAAAGCTTACTCAGCTACAGGAATTTTGTTGCTGAAAGCTGAGCGAAGGAAAGTTTTTCTTCAGCTTTCACTCAACTCAGTGTTTCCTTTTCCTCTTTGTCCCCATCAGTGAAATGCCACTCCAATTGCATCCCAAGTCCACCAGGACTGCTACATAACCAGCCTGACACCTGATTTGTAGTTAACATAGCCATGGTCTCTACCTACTCATTCCTAGAAGGGCCCTGCTGTAGATGCTGTCTTCAGGTACAGCCACTATTGCCCCTCTAAAGATACACTCAGCCAGAGCATTAGGACCACAAAATCATCAATAACAGGGCCCAACTAAAGAAAGAGGGAAGTAAGGAGAGAAAATGCCATCCTTTCCCTTGTACGGCAGAGCTACACTTAGTCTATATCAAGACCAATTACACAAGAAATTTAACAGTTAGACTGGGGACAGTAACCTTAAATTCCCTGATCCAACACCTGTAAGCCAGTCATTCTTCCCTCAGCCAATGTCTCATCATAGCTAAGGAGGTCACAAAAAAGAAAAACAAAAAAACACCACACACAACAAACCACCACAACGATAGGGAGAGATAATATGGGGCATTGGTCTGTGCAGACCCTCAGCTTTCACAGGGCCCTTCAGCAGTCACAGCTTTTTGGACAACACCAAAATTCAGTAACCCAGAGTAAAGCTAAATGAGCGACAGCTCTTCCCTCCCACCAGCCGCTTGCTCTTCTGCTTAGAAGAGGTTTCAGACTCTTGCAACTTGGCACTTCCTAAGGCTTGGTCCTTCATGAGGGTCTGGGCAAGGCGAGCTGCTTTAAGTTCCCTGTAGGGTGGAGATGGAAGGAAGAGGAGAGGAAGAAAACCGGGTCATGCACAAATCCCCACCAGCTACAGAAGCAAGCTATGAACAATCTTGCACAAGAAGGTTACTGTAATACTCCAGCAGGAGGGGGCAGCTTTTCACCCAAGAGTGTGGCATGAAGATTACAGTAGCTGTCTCTAGAGATTTACCAAAAGAAAACTATGTATCGGGTCAGTAGCACACTGGCACCAGCATGAAGAGCCCTTAGCTCAGTTTTTCTCCCATTGCTTCAGAGATTTGTGAATGGCAAAACTTATGAAGGCACATGCTTCTTTACCATTGCCTTTTTTCCCTTGCTGCTCTTCCAGAGAATACACTCTTCTGTCTACACAAAAAAAACCTACTCTCCAGCTGAGTGCTGCACTAAGGGGGTGGTGGGGCAGTTCCTAGGTCCCAACACCTTAAAACATTATTGCCAACAGCAGTGAGAGGGAACAAGGGGAAAAAGGATATCTGTTGTTCTGATACCACCTGAGTATTCCCTTCCTTCTGTGCTAGACCACTATCTCAGTGCTTTATCAATTCCTCATCTGCCTACTGTCTGCTTACTGTATCAATATTTTCCATCATCAGTGGTTGCAATTAAGGTACAAGTTCACTGCTCTAACTCAGCCAGCTCCTCAGAGCTAGAACTGAGGCCCAGCTGCTTGGGTGCTGCAAGTCCCTGCTACAGCCCCACCATCCTCCCAGCTCCAGGAACAGGACCTGCCTGGGTACTTCTGCATTTGTGTTCTCCCAGCACTACCACCCTACACTCAAGGCTAGTGACCAGCACTTGTTATGCCCATGCCTTCTCCCCTTCATGCCCAAGCCAGTCCTACCTTTCCAGCATGGCTGTCTTGCATTTCTCCACATTTAGCTCTTGCTGGAGCTGCAGAGCTTTTCCACATGAAGGACGGAGAACAGGGTGTTTAGTCAGAGCTGTGGCAGAAGGTCTTTCCGCTGGGTCAGGATGGATCATGAGCTAGAAGGCAAAGGAGTTCAGAGTTTAACACTCCTGCCACATAAAAACTGCAAAAGCCACCATTCTGTCAAAGACTAATTCGTCACCTTAAGGAGCTCAAGAAAGCTCTGGGGAAGGTTCTGGGGGATCGATGGGATGTTGCCTCTGCGGATGTGGTGCCACATGGTCCCGTTGTGAGGCAGCGGTGCTGCACCAGCTGCCAGAGCTACCGTGAGTGCCAGGGCAAAGATATCTGCCTTGGGCAGGTTGCAGTATTGCTGCAGAGAGAAGGTAAAAGGTTATAGGAAAGAAATATCTTGCTATACTAAACAAAGGTGGGTTGGGGTCCAAGCTCAAGAAGAAACAGCCAAGCAAGTATGTTTATGGCACTGGCTTCACCATTCCCTTGAGCTGCTTTCTTCTCTTTAGGACAAAAAGATCAACAAGAGGTAGTATTATAACAGCACATTGGCTTTCACCCAGCCGCAAGAAGCTTGCAGCCCACTTTGTGGTCACTGCAGCAATTCTAGAGGATGGTCTAACAGATGTGTACCTCCAGCCTTCATCACAAGGCAATAATCTAGCCATGCCCAATTTAAGATTGCATCTAAAGCATTGACCTAGCCAATCCCAAATCCACTTGCAGCACAAATACTGTCACTTAAACACCTGAGCTGATCAACACATCCAAGCTGGTTGTTCAATATAGATTTCCTTTTTTTCCACTGGCCAGTGACAAGACTGCAATCAGTTTAAGAGGTGTGTTGTGCCTCTCACCTCACCCCAGTACCTGTTCAGTGTTCATTGGACAAGGCATCTGTCTGGGTGAATATATTCCTCAGTAATCATATCCAGCAGTTTAATATCAGCTGAGTCTCTCCCCACCCTGTTCTTCCCACTGCCCTGCCAGCAGCTGTACCTCTTGCAAAATCTCATTGGCCAAGAACCGTCTGTCTCCTTCCTCCACCTGAGGGTTTGTTATTGATGTCACATGTCCAAGGTCACCTGGGACAAAGAACAAGCAACTGGAACGTGATGAAGCAAACTGATGTACTTTATCAATAAAAGCCTACATTTTACTGGCACCAGTAAGAGCAACAAGAAAGTGCTAAGTAAAAAAGCAAGTCTGCTCCTACTCACGAATCTGGGCTTGGAAACAAGCTCATGAGTTTTCTAGGAGATGTCTCCTTATTAATTCCAGTAGGTAACTGGGGTATTCAGGACTTTGCTATCAGTTTTGTATGTGAGTCTCTTCAGCCAGCAGGACAGAGCAACATCAAGCAGTGATGGGCAGCCCTAATCTTAAACCAATTGTAAAGTAGGCTAAAACCTACCGATCTTATACACCACACCAGAAGAGAATTCATCTTCACTGTCACTCTCCTGCCCAGCGGGGCCTGCAACTGCCAGCTTGTGACAGATGAAGATATTACCTGCAAGACAGAAAAGTTTAGCAAGTGCGATATCAGTAGTCAGACTGCATCAGCCTGACAACTCTGCAAAAATCCCGCCTGTCAAACTAGTTAAACTCTGCAGCCAGAGAGACTGTGCACATGCTTCCCACCAGTTAGTCTGCTTTCTGCCCACCTCACGTATTCAGCAACACAGCTGGCAGAAGACAGCTGTATCTTGTGCAGAAAATATCCTAGGGAAATCAGCTTCCCCTCCCTCTACCCTCTAAGCTAAAAGCACGATTTCAGCAGGAAAAAGAAGCTCCACTATAAGAATATTAACTATGCGACTAGGGGAGCACTGCCCAGGAGGTGCCCATCCTCAGCTTCAGAAAGGAAACCTTGTTACTATTTTTGCTGGAACTTAATCCCTCAGGGTAGCTACACATAAAAGAGCCAAGTGTTGTGCAACGAGGCAGAAGCAAATAAGGAAGTCCCTGTCTTCATTAGCAGTCCTACTTGCTCCACTGGTATGAAGGTGATTCCCATGAGCCAGGATTACAGAGATCACAAGACAAAAGTAAAATGCTGCCAACTACCAGAGAAGCACTTTTAGAGCAGCAGTAGTGGCACAAATAAAATAAATAAATAGCCACAACAACAAAACCACCAAACAACAAAAACAAACCAACCAAAAAAAAAAAACCACCCCAAAAAACCCCACACAAACCACAAGACATTCACCTTTTAGGGTGAGTCTTCTTGCCTTTGAAGCATTATGATAGGTCCAATCAGAAGGATCTATTACAGATCTTACCCCTGAAGGGTCAAGAGCAAGATCTTCCACAAAGGAGTGCACTATACTTACTAGGTTTGATATCCAGGTGCACAAGGCCAGAGTTATGGATGTATTTTAGCCCCATGGAGACTTGTAACAGCATTTCCTTCAGCTCTGCTTCTAGGAGATACTGCCCAAGCTTTGCATTTTCCAACAGCACATCTTGGAGACTCCCACCTAGGTGAAGACAGGCAGTCTGAGACCTGACAAAGGTTGTGTAGAGCAGCATGTTTTCAAGAGCGTAGTAGAAACTCCTGCCCAGAACACTGACAGGCTTGCAAGGATGCACCCAGACCAGCTAATATATGCTCTGCATGTGCTCTAGTGATCAAACCTGGACATGGCCGTTTGGCTTCAACCTTCCAATTGCCTCAGAACGCCCTGCCTCCTGCTCAGCAAGGACTGAGCAACTGCAGTTCTACCCACAGCACCAGGAGGGCTGGCCTGGTAGTGACACTGATGGTGCTTCAAGTGAGCAAGCAGAATGCAGGTATATGAATGGTGAAGCAAGGAAATTAAGTTCCCACTAGCAGACTTCGAAGAATGTAACATTTGACACAGACACAGTTTTGTGGGTCCCCACTGAGGCACTCTGGCTATTTTAGCACTAGCAAATACCATTGCTTCTCTCTCCATCAGCCTACTTTTCACCACTTCTTTAGCCTCAGATACTTGTGTTCTAGTGGATGAGTAATAATGTCAATGCTGCAGCAACAAGCACTATATTTCATGGTTCCCTCCACCAAATTTGAAAGCATTACTCCAAAAGCTATCCCCACTCTTCACTGAGCCCCAGGACTGCAGGTGCAGCTGAAAGATGAACATTACATATTTGCCTTCAGCTCCTTTGGTAGCCAGATGAGTCCTTTTAGATTTCTCTCAAGCAGTGCTGTGACCAAGGGCAAACTCAAGAGTGCATCATCCTGCCTGCAGCACCCCATTTACACTTTGCCTCATTATTTGCTCCATTCCTCTGCAGCTGTCAACCCTTTTCTTCTAGCCAAGATGCAAGGTGCCTTCCTCTCAACCAGGTAGCCACTTTTCCAATTGTTAGCCACCTTCATTAAGATGAGTTTGTTGCCAAGGTACATGGCCCTTAAGTTACCTGCTCTTGAGTCACTTAGATGTTACCTGGACAGTCCCAGGCACAGCTCTAAGCATCAGCACAGGAAATGCTTCTGCAGGCCAGCCAACACACAGAAACAGTTTTAAAGTTCCAGAAATTGGAGGATCTTCACGGCTTCTAATACACTGGCACCATTCAGAGCTTCATCTAGATCTTATGAGCCCTTACTGGATTCTCCATGGATATGTAGCCCCGGTGCTGTTTGCTTTGTTGTAAGCCAAAATGTCCCATATTTAAGGGGACAACTGCACCCATCCTGAGATCTCGACCTTTGACACTGTCCCAGCTCTTACCATTGCAGTGCTCATTTTGGATAATCATGTGGTCATCCTCTGCCCAGGCCGAGTAGTAGCGCACAACATGGGGGTGGTGTCCAAGGACAGCATGAGCATAAACCTCACGCAGTGCCAGCTGCCTAGAGAAGCACACACAGAAAGAGCAGAGGTTACAGAGTGACAGAGTCTGCCTGAGAGCCCAGATTGCCACCTGGCTTGAGAAAGGAGGAGCAGAGATGATCAGGACTTTCTCTTGAGTTCTGACAGACTCTCACAGCTGCTGAAGAAAAACCTGCCCTTGCTCAACTGTGCTGAGCAGCTGTTCAAATAAAATAATCACTGGCAAGTCTTTTGTTGAAGAGGCAAAAGTAGCAACAACTTCAAAGACTTTGCTTTAGCGTGCAGGACACCATGAGCTGGTCAATACAGATGTGAGCAACGCTGGCCATACAGCAGGGCAAGGATATACCACAAACGAACGACTTGACAGTTATTACTTTAAAGAAAATGTCTGAATAAACCCAAGGAGCTCAGGTAAGCCATCATCTCACTTTGCAATGCATAGGACTTCTTCCTGTCTTAGACCTTTATATCACTATCTGTACAGTGCTATCTTCCCCTGCTCTTCTAACTGTTACTTGAAGTGTAACAGCAGCCAGTTTTTGCTCATGCCATCCCTCAGATGCCTTGAGATCCACACTCCCTCCTTCCCCATCACACCTCTCAAGAACATGCCCATCATTTCAACTGGCAGTTTCTAGCCAGCAAACTCACTCATCTGAGGATCCTGACAGAGGCCTTTTGGAGCGTTTGATGGCATAAACACATCCGTCAAGGCGTTTGATGCACTTGTAGACAGAGCCAAATTCTCCCACACCAATTTTTTCTAATTCCAGGAACTCCTTCTTGTAGCGGGAAACCATATTGCTTTCTTTCAGAGGATATCTCTAAAAGGTCACAAAAACAGCAAAGACAAGTTTAAGCTGAAAGACTTAAACAAAGGCTTAAAAAAATAATATCTCATGCTTTTAGAGGTATGTAGCACTTGCTCTCAGACTACCCATGTTGCTCTCTTTCCCATTCTGGATGCATACAGTCATGTGTGTAATGCACTGCCTGTTCTTCTTGAAATACTACCTTTCACTTAACTATAGTGTTTTTTCTGACCACCTACCAAAGGCCAAATTGTGGGGCTGTGTTTGCTTTGGTTTTTATAAAATCATGACTTGCTAGCCATAGAGGTAGAAACTGCACCTAAAGACAATTTTAGTTTAGTTTGGCGTATGTGCCGAAGCCTTCTTGGGTTACTGCCATCCCATCTCCTCTCTTGGCAGCCCAGACCAGTTTCTAGACCCGTAAATGATGGAATCAGTCAGAGAAGAACAGCAGGCAACAACAAAATATTGAATTAATTGGCCTAAAGACAAGGCTTGAGCAGACCTGTTACCAGCTTTGATAGGCAGAAATCCAGTACCTCTGAATTAACCAGACCCCTGTACTGAATTTGTGTTTAAGAAAGAGTTATTGCCTATTTTGAGTACAGGAGAGAAGCTTCATGGCCTGAATGTTGGCTTCAAGTGGCTCCAGAGCTGCTGTACTCTGGCAGCTGAGGTTGCCTGCAGCAAGGCCATTCTGCATCAGTTAAGGCTCTTCAAGTTTGAAGCATCAGCTGTTGACTAATGGCCGATTAGCAGCTCTCTGTGTATTTGTTTGTATTCCCACTGATTTCTCACCCGGAGACACTTTTCCACAAAGGGTTGAAAGCCTGCAGAACAGTTGGAACATCATTATTGCTACAATAATGGCCACTAGGGAAATAGGAGCTGCTGGTACTGCTTGCAGAGTGATGCCTACTGGCAGGGTAGATGAGTAAAGAATAGATAAGCAGCAGAGCATGAAGTGAACAACAAGAGAGTGGACTAAGTGTTTTTTCTCCATGCTCCTGCATCCCTCACAGGGAAGCAGCTCATGTGGCACAGTGGTTTCCACAGAAACCACTGCTGTGATTGTTGTGGTTTGTGGTATATGACCTTCAAGAGGAGGGGGTAAGAGTTGGTCCTCACAGCCAGCAAGATGTGGCTCACATGAAACAGCAGCCCTTCACAACAGGTTGCATTTCATAAGACAGCTGCATTTTACACCATCTTAAAAAGCTTGGGAATAAAGATACCTCATAGTACACAATTTTATATCTACTAATCAGCACTTGAGCAGAATAATATTTCAGTAAATCACAAGCTACTTAAGGCTTTCTTCTAGGGAAAATAATAATTGGGGCAGCCCTGGATGTTGCCTGATAGCAGATTGGCTCTGCAGGTGTAGTTCTTCCATGGAGACCCGTTTTCCTGCAATACCAGTCTGCTCAGCTAGAGGGTACCGTTATTCTTCTGTAAGCCGAACTCACAACTACAGACTGGTGTAAGTCAAGACATTTCCTTCAAGGGGCTGCTCAGGAAAATTGAGATTTTTACCTCATCTAAATGAAGATATTTAGTTGAGGTTTGGCTTGCTTTCCAAAAGCCAGCTGGGTAATTAGCATCCCCCCAGATAAAACTGGGAAGGAGGAAGAAGACTGTGGGATGTGGGCTCCCACACCACTGTCCACCTCCACCATCACAGCTGGGAGTACATGGGGCCTCCCACCAAGGCTAAAGCCGAGGTTTGCCAGCAAAGTACAGCAGTCAGCAACAGCAAGAGGACTCTGTTTGGAGCTCTAAGACTGGGCTTGCTGTCCTGTAGCTATTTAAGGTGTGGTGGGGCCTTCCCTTGGACCCCAAGGTACACAGACACCTCTCAGCTGGACATTTTCCCCTAGAGCACAGAATTTGCCACCTTGCTTCACACATTTGCCATCAGTACTGCTGCAACTCAAACTGTGCCCTCAGGACTTATCCACAGCTCAGTCTTTGTGATTTTGCAGTGCAGGTCCACATGTTATTTGCAGTATAGAAGCCATATTCTGTTAACATCCAAAGATGCTCAGTACACCAATTCATAGGAACAGCAACATACCTGTTTTTTTGAACCACAAAGGTACAATCCCTACTTATGCTAACTCAGTAGTTTAGCAATACAGTTCCCTCTGAGAAACCCAAATTATATTTCCCAGGAAGATCTCCTGACCAAAAAAATCAGTGAGTTTTATAGTATTACTTTTCAAAGTTTCAGATCTGCTTCAGTAGAAGTTTCCTTTAGAGATAGGAACCACTCCTAAGTTTGTCATCTCAAACAAATGTTAACAAAACTTTCAGCTTGGAATGATTCTGTCATAAGTATTCATCCTCTGGCATGATGTCATGATTTATACTCTAAGTATAAATCACCGCCAAGTATAAACTCTAAGTCTTTACTAGCATCTTATCTGCTCTGTGGGAGGGAAATATAGAGACACTCACCTGTGTAGGTAGCTCCTGTTTAATCTGGCTTCTTGGATAAGGATCCTTCCTACAACAGAAGTTTAGGAAAGTCTGGTGTTACTATTTTGGTGAAGCAATTCAACTTAGATTTGAAATGAAAACATCTTTCAAAAAAACCTCCAACCTTGCTTCACAGCTTAAAAATGTGTTTTATAGAGAGTTAACACTCCAGTTTTTAGTTGAAGCCCTCAAGACTGCAGTCCTAGGTTAGGAAATCTTTGTTTCCACTTAGAAAGCCTTCACAATGCAACTTCAGTACTGCCCACAGGACAGAGTGGCATTGTCTAGAAGCATCATTCTCCTGGCCACCCTATTATTGGTGAAGCTACAGAGCTACAGCCATAGCACTGAGGTTTAGCTGTTGATCCTCCATTTCCATTCCTGAACAAAGGAAGTGATTTTTATTTATTATTTCTCTTACCTTTACATGTCTAGTAATGTTTGCTCTGCACCAATGAATACTACAGAAGTGAGTGATTCATTGTTAGTAAATAAGTACAGATACTGAATGTCTCCATTACTTATCTCCTTCAAACAGTCTGCTTCCAGTCTGCTATTTAAGATGAGCTCACTTACAGTTCTCCTCTGGTCTTCCTCTTGCCATTAGGAAGAAAGAGCATTTGTCGATACGACTCTGGTGTAAAGGGATTAATGTTGACAAGAGAAGCTTGGGTAGAGTCGTCTGAGTCAGCACCAGGAACGTATCTCGGCTGTCGGAAGCCTTTGGCTGGGACCTTTGTCCTAGATGAAGGAAAAGCTGTCTTCGATAACAGGCTCTGTGTTGAGAAAGGAAAAAAAATGTGGAAAATAAACAGCAAAATGTTTTTGTGTCTGCTATGTCAGAATAAAATTTCTGTTCTCAGAGAACTCAGCTCCCTTCTTTGGGACAGCTGACTCCTAAAGCCCTGTGTCCTTAGTTTACTCCTGATGGTTTTCTTCTTCCACAAAGCATTTCATTCTCTGTTAAGCGCTTTCAAATTCTATTCCCTGCTCACTTGGGTGAGGCCTGCAGAGCCATTTTGGCAAGCACAGTCCTCAAGAGGCACCAGCTGCTCCTCTTTCCCACCTACAGAGACCCAGAAATTGCATCGTATGTTGCATTAACATGGAAGACCTAGTTCTGTCAGGCATGGACTGTTGCATCAGTTGGGTCAGAACAGGTTTGTCAGGAGATGGGCTGGAACACCACCCAAGTTTCCTTGTGGTTCCCCAGCACAATTAGAATAGGGTGCGTTGGTAGAAATATTTTTAATATAGCTACTGGCAAATCAACCAAAAACCATTTCTCCTCGTGAGTAAAAAACCAAAGTTGCAGAAATTTAAGTTCAGAAGGAACCTCTGGATCTTCTATACTTCAGCGTCCCACAGAAGATAGACCACTGGGTTTTACCTACTATTCCTAAACCTTCAGAGAAGCGCACCACTCTTGAGTTGGAGACAAAAATCTACTCGCTCTGACTTAACCTCTTCAGTAACCATCAGCTTTATAAAAATATAAGTTTGGGTTTGACTTGTTTCAGCTTCAAGAGAACAATATTAGCTCTAGAGGGTTTTTAAATATACTGTTTTCCTCTAGTTTTAAAAGCCCTTCAAGAATCCAGAACTCTCCCTGTTGAAGATGAAGGTACTCCTATATCTTTCCAACCCAGCAGTGGTCTCACTCTTATAGTCCCAGAGTCACATCTTCACTCACACCTAGAGTTGCTCTTTTCTCTCAATTAAAGTTTTTGAAGATAAAAAAACTAGAGCTGCATGCAGTATCCTACATCCACCTAATTGGTGCTGCACTCATAGATAGAGCTACTTCTGGGACATTCCTTTATTTCTGTATTGTGCTGAAAAATTTCGCTCCTGGTTTACCATGACCCTGAAAATGACTCTTGATCTCTTTCTCAAGCTCTGCATCTCATTGCTCCTGAATGGGAAAGTCCTGCTTCTGGCTCTATTAAAAGAAGTATATATCCAAGCTCAATTTACTCAGCAGCTCAAGAGCTGTGTAGGATTGTGGCTATGTTCTAGTCTAACCACAAGCCAAGGAAGGGATCTCAAATACCATTCCAGCCTGTTGATGTGTGCAGACATGCAATTCCTGTCTGCTCTACAGGGGCTTCTTTTTTATTTCACAATCCAGCAGATCTGTCTCCCTGTAACATCATCTGAGAGTAGCTGCTGCCATGCAGTGTAGGGCAGCTACCACAGCCAGCTCTAGCAATCTGTTCCAGGATTGAGCAAACCTACAAAATGCAATCATCTGCCTCCTGCCACGCATCCCAGCTGGGGCTCTGGTGCTCATCTGTCTGCAGTTAGATGTGGCTCTGCTCTCTTACCCTTTCTATCACCTTCAAATGTTCCAAGATCAATGGTCCCAGCCTTGTGGATAAGATTTGAGCCCTTTAGAGCCCACCTTTTGCAGCATGCTTGGAAACCAAGACCTTTCTCCCAGACAACAGCAAAGGAAAAGAAATTGTTGATTTTGTGCAATTGCTGCTCATGAGCTACAAAGTGACAAACTACAAAGCAGCGTGTCTTGAAGCATCCAGCCAACATATTAGCTACACAAGAGCACACACTGAAAGCACCCTTCCACTACCAGAAGCCTGGAAAAGATTCTAGACCTTCCTTGTGGTTTAACTCCAGCCAGCAACTAAGCCTTTGCTCCCAACCCCAGCCCTTCCCCCAGTGGGATAAGGAGAAGAAATGGGGCTGGGGGTGGGTGGGAAGTAGGTAAAACCTGTGGACTGAGAAAAGAACAGTTTAATTATTAAAATATAATAATTATTATTATCATTGCAATGAAAAGTGGCAACAAAAATAGACAAATAAAGCCCAGGATAGATGAACAATACACTCACCACCCACTGACCGATGCCCAGCCCATCCCTGAGCACTGATCGGCACCTCCTGGCTAATTCCTCCCCATTTATACATTGAGCACAACATTCTGTGGTATGAAATCCTTTGGCTAGTTCCTGGCAGCTGTCCTGGCTATGCTCCCACACAGCTTCTTGTGCTTCTGCTCACTGGCAGAGAGCATGGGAAACTGAAAGGTCCTTGACTTTGGGTAAGCACTACTTAGCAACTGAAACATCGGTGTGTTAGCAACACTGTTCTCATACTAAATCAAAAAAACACAGTACAGCACCAGCTACCAGGGAGAAAATGAACTCCAGCCAAAACCAAGACAACCTCTCATGTACGTTAAGGTGAGATTTAGGGAGACTTTTCTATAAAGGGTCACTGCAGGAAATTCTTGGAGTGATGCCATTTAGAGCTGCTCCTCCCTGGGGAGCGGCAGGCCGCACCTCAGCAAATACTGCCACACAGTTGATCCTATATGGCCAGAGGATCATCCTTTTCTCCACATAATCAGGTTTCTGCAGGAGGACAGAAGTCAAACCCTAGCTCAGAAGTATTAAAAGGACTGATATTCTGAGCTACCACTTCAGCAAAGGAGCAACCAGTCCATCAGTAGAGCAGAAATATTGAGAGAAGGACCAAGAGGAACAAGTCTTGATGGCAAGGAGCCAGTGCACACACCAGACATTACCTAGGAACAGAGACGCTGGTGCTAAGTCTCCATCTGTCATTATAGAACAGAAAAAAATGAGTTGTATTATATTCTATGCAAGAAGTTTCACAGGAAATAGAGGCTGGGATCATTCTCCTAAGAAACTAGCTCTGTAGATAAGTGATCCAGACTTGCCACATAAAGAATATCCCAGCCACAACAACACTTCCAACTTTCAAGAGAAAACCCACTTGCAAGCAAAAATGTGCTGAACAGAGCAGTAGGGGCAGCTGCCTATCTCAAAGCTCCCCCTGGAATGATGAGCTTCCTGAAGGGAGACACATTTATCTCCTACAGAGATGCTACAGAAGAGTGTGAAGTGCACAGGGACAGCCAAAGCACATGGTTGCTTGGGGTTTTCTAAGTCAGACTGATTCAATACCAGCTAATTGGTTTTAACAACATCTTTAAAAGAGTCAAGACAGTTGCTCCCACACACAGGTTTCTACTCACACCCATAGAACGATACTTCCTTAGCTCATGGTCTAGTTTTCTAAGGGAAGAGTACAAGCTCTCAACAATAACAAAAAAAGCTTTCCACAGAGCTGGAAACAGATCCCCTCACCACCCACACAGTGATGCCACAGCAACACCAGAGACCTTGAGCACTCAGGCAGAGAGTTGATACATGACATTACCTTGGGAGTGTGGGGGGTGTCACACAGCTGCAGCTTTTTCCAGGTGATGTGCAGTGGTGTCTCGGCTCTGCCCCAGGTCTTGTTCACGGCTGGGGAAGCCTTCAGGGTGGGACTCACCCAGGCTTTCGTCCTGCTCAGGAAAATCTCACTAAGCTTTCTCTGAGGGGGGGTTGCTGGCAGAGGACTACTCTCTTGCCACTTCTGGAACTCAGACCTCCTGGGAGGGGTCAAGCTCAGAGAGTCCTCCTCATTCATGCTTCTGTCTTCACTCTCTTCACCACAACTGGAAAAATCCAGCCGCTGAACGAATTCGTCACTGTTGTCCCAGTCACCCATGTCACCACAATGAAACACAGCAGGTATAGCTGACACTGGCCTGCTTTGTAAGAGGGAGAAGGGCAGAGGAAGACAGTGTTTTTACACACATTAACTATCTCTTTCCTTGCTTCATCAAGGACATCAGTTCTGCTGACTGCACTCCCCCACCCCAATCCCTCAGATATGGAAGCCTTAATCACTCATAGGTGTCATTAGACAGCCTTAGGTAACAAAGAGTACCCCAGAATAACCAAGTACAAACCCATTCAGCTACTGCTCATGTAACAACAGATTTTGCCTTTTGTCTTATTGGTGCAAGTCAGATACGACTCAGAAGCCACTACTTTTCCCAGCACAGCTCCAAGAGAACTCCTCCATCCACCAATATTTCATTCACCGCTCTCATCACACAGAGAAACAAAGCCATCCCATCCTAAAGAACAATACACATCAATCCTCCCTTCACCCTTTTCTACCCTAAATTTCTCAACCAGAGAAAAAGAACCCATGGTACATACAGCTGTAAAAGCAGAGGGTACCCTGAGGAATTACCAGATATGCCCCAGAGAGCCCTTCTCCTCCCCTGGAACTTTTATAACCACCCCAAACACCTGAGCCAATGCTAATGGGAAACATCTGGAGCTTGGCAGCACCTGTCCACAGTTACCTGGTGGATGAGGGGTTTTGCTGTGGATGTGGGTTTGCTGTGTCTGCAACCAGCTCTGTAGGGAGCCAGAGCTCCCTCTGAATCTGAGTCATCTCCTTGTTTCTGCTCACTCTTCCCTTCCCCAGCTTCCTGGGGTCTGTGAGGGGGATGATGTTTGCTGACAGTCATTCTGCCCCATGATAACCCCATCAGAGATCCAGTCTTTGTGGGCTTTACTTGTTTAAGTTATTAGTCTTTTGGTGATGGGGCACTGTACTTCCTTCTTTTAGATATGAATTTCACTTCTTAGATGTGTGTTAATTTGGGCAAGAGTTGCAGCCTGCGAGGGGGGGTCAGTAATTTATAATGTATAAATTCATAGCTGTATAATTTATAAGACTTCAGGAGAGAGTTAGGAGCCACACACAGGTTTTCGTATGGGTTCCCATCTTGAGGTTTCAAGGGAGAGGAGGGAAAAGCTGGCTGTGGTGGTGAAGGCAGCCCCTCAGGTAGGGTGGCTCACTGGGAGTATGTCAATGTCTCCTCTCACTGCACTTCTCTCTAAAAAACAGGGATCTTCTGTGTCTTTGTGAGCCTGAGCTTCGAAGAGGGACTAGAGAGAGTTTTAACTAACTGGGAGCAAGGTTACAGCAGCCTTTTTTTTAGCATGGAGGAGAACTGCTAGAGGGACATGCAGAAATTGGAAGTGGCTGCAGCCTAGACAAGACGGGGCTTTGTCAGAACCAGCACCTGCTTTCCTATGCACACACCAAGGAAAATTCCCACCAGAACGTAAAGGCACATATTGGTCTGAGGTCTCTCTGCTCTCCTAACCCTTTGTTTGAATGAAAACTATGTCCATATGGGTCTCTGAAGTTGCCTGTTAAGATTGTGATGAACATTTGATACAGGCACCCAAAACGGTACCAACAGGACATGCCAAGAACTCAGCACTGGTTGCTTTTGGCTCAGAGAGCCAGCATTTCTTGTATTCCTAGTGTTTCTTGCAGGCACAGGGCCTGCTGCTGCTGCTGCTGTGCAGCCTCTCTGAGCCTGGAATGCAGCTGCTGTGTCTCCTCGTGCCTTACCCTGAGCGAGGTCCAAAAGCCTGGGAGTGCCAGTGCTGGCTGCTGTTTGCTGTGATGAGCTGTCTCTGCAGCATCTGGCCAGCTGAGATCCAGGACCACTTTAGCACTGCTGTGAGCTGACAGTATAAATCAGATGTTCAGCACTCGGAGTGTTGGGTTGGAATCTGTTATCTTAAATCTGAAGAAATAATGTTTTTTGTCCCCATAACTACATGTTCATCAATAACCCAGCAATGAAACTCCCTCAGACCACAGTTTCAATCCCACCTGAAAAAAAAAATTATTTTTTTTTTCTTTTTTTGTTTCCCTTGGGATCCATTTTTCTCAGGAGGGATGTGATATATAAAGGAGAAAAGTTATTATTTAAAGAAGGCCCAACTTGTTCACCTTCCATCTTCAAAATAAAAGCCACCACATTTTCAATTCATATTTTTTCTGGAGGACTACCCAAAGATCTGATGACAATTTTCTTAGCCTTAGGTTGGAGGGAATAGGTGTTCATTTTGTTTTTTCTTCTAAAAGGGTAATATTATCCCCTGGCCTGATCTTTTCAATTTTGGTGAAATAATAAAGTAGCAAATGTGGCCTTTGTTTTTTCCATGTATTCAGCAAACAGTGTGCCCTCAGCAGGCCCAGATTGATGGCCAAAGCAGTATGAATAGCTGTGGTGCCTCCAGATCTCTTGTCCCATGGGGTTTTTTCACCAAAATCCGAGAGCTCAGAGAGTGATGACGTTTCACATATCCTGGGGCCAGCACTGGCAGCCTCTGCTCCCTGTCACTGGCTGCTCTTCCCACTGCATCCTCTCCCTCAAGCTGGGACAACCCTGGTGTGATTGCACTGCAGAGGGGACCAGGAAGAGCTCTGCATCACAAACAGCTCATGTGGATCATGGAGGAATTCTTATTTGGGATTTGTTTCCTGTCTGGATCATTGGAGACTGACATTTATGGGCATGAAGGAGAAGAGAGAAATGAGCTGTCACTTAAGCATCGCCAACATGCAAAAATATATTTACCCAAATGAAGCTTGGCACTGTCTGTATGGTTAAAGCAAAGCATGTGGCCAAGTATTTGCAAAATCTGGCTTTTCTTTATACAGTAACAAAATATTGTACCGGGTTTATGGGGTTTTTTTTTCTTTACCAGTCACCTTCTATGAAAAACTCCATCTGCTAAACACCACCTACTCTGGTCTATAGCTCTGCAAAGTAAACTTGTGCATGGAGTCTGTGAAACAAAATGCCCACTCAGTGTTGGAGCTGGATGAAATGAAACTCACAGCAAATGGATGCTAATGATACCAAAAAAAAAAAGAGGAAAAAACCAAATCCCACTGCTGAGGCAGCTGAATGATGCGTTTCTTAATGGCATATTGAACACTCAGAGCTGCTCAACAGGAAAAAAGTTGGACAATTAAGGCTTTTATGACAATATCTTTCTTTTAATTGTGGCCTGCCTAATTGAGTAATTCAATTAATCAGGAAGACCTAGGGAACCAAATTAAACCTAATGACACTTAATGACATTGGTGGTAGCATAACGAGGATGGCAATTACAAAAAGTTGGCTGCCTGTAGATGCCTCGGTCATGCTTGTGTCTCCATCTTTCAAAATCGAGCTGATTCTGCCTGTTCCTTCTAAAAATGTTTCATATCCTTCTGTATCACGTTTGTGCATATATATATGCATTATATATATACATGATGTATGTGTATATATATACATATCAATATATACGGGATCAGTATCCCTGACTCCTTCAGATTTGGGGCTTGCAGTAGTTTGGGGGGGGGTGTGAGCCTGCCCCGTTTCTGATCCTGAGGCTGCTCTGCCCAACTCCCTTGACTGCCCCGGTAGGGTGGCCCCGACAGGGCCCCCCGGAGCCTTCCTGCACTGGGGACACAGCCTGGGGGGACAGAAGGCTGGCAGTGGGAGGAGGTGAAGCTCACGGAGGCGAGCTGACCCCAATCCTCCCGTGCTCCTCCGGGAGCTGCCACGGCGAAGCAGAGCCGAGAATTCCGCCGGGATCTCCCCGGGAAGCCCCGCCCCTCGGAGTCAGGCCCCGCCCCCGACTTGGTCCTACCAGCTACACCGCCCCGTCCCCTCGGGGGCGTGGCCACCCGCGGTCCCGCCCCCCGCCGGTGCGGCGCGGGGGGTGCGGCTCGGATTGGCGCGGCCCGGCTCGGCTGGGCTCGGCTCAGCTCCGCTCCACTCGCTCCATCTCGGCTCACCTGGGCTCGGATCGGCTCCACTCGGCTCATCTGGGCTCGGCTCCGCTCGGCTCCACTCGGCTCGGCTCAGCTCGGCTCGGTTCGGCTCGTCCCGGCTCGCCCCAGCCCGGCCCGGCCATGGTGGAGCGCTCGGACGAGGCACCGCTGCTATTCTGGGCCGAGGGCCCCGCGGTGTCGGCGCCGCCGCCCGCGGCCGAGCCGGGCAGCGGCGGCAGCAGCGGCGGGCGGCGGATCGGCGGCGGCTGGAGCGCGGCTCCGTGGGACGGCGAGGGGCCGGCGGAGGCGGCGGGGCCGCCGCGGGCGGAGGCGGAGGAGGACCAGATCGTGGCCGTCTTCGTGGTCACCTTCGACCCCCGCACGGGTGAGCGGCGCCGCGGCGCGGGCGGGCCGGGCCTGGGGCTCCCGGCGCCGCCGGAGTAAGATGGATGCGGCCAGGGCCGGGCATCCCTGGGGGACCGCTCCCCCTGCATCCCGCCTCCCGAGGACCTCTCCCGCCAGCGCCGCTGGAGCCAGCGGAGAGCGGGCGGCGGGAGCTGGGCTACCCCCTACCCCCACGGGGGACCGCGGAGGCCGGGGGCGTTTGCGAAAACGGAGCACAAGACAGATTGCGTTTGGTCTCCATCCCGCCGAGAAGAAGTTCTGGCGGGAGGAAGGCGCCGCGCCTGGCGCCGCTCCGAGGAGAGGGACAGGTGTCTGTCTCTACCCCACAGCGAGTCACGGCACAGGGATTTTGGGGACGGCGCTGGGGCACCCGCTATGCCCAGCACAGGTTCAGGCCGAGCCTCTGGTCACCGCTGCCCGGAGGGCACCAACCTGTTAGAGCATCTTGAGAGCATCCTTCTGTCTCCGTGGCGTGGCGCAGACCTGCCCGCAGCTATCGGTGATGGATGGTGGTTGTGGCAGGCGTGAATCCGGCAGGCTCGCAGAGCACGATTCCTGGCGGCAGCAGCAGCAGCTCGGCTGTGTATTTCTTAGTGACCAGCGTGTTTAGAAGCTGGCCTCTGTTAGGATCTCTGGGACTTAGTGCTTTGGAGTGCTGCAATCCAGGAGGGCACAGGAGAACAGCAAGGGAATGTATTTTCCACTTTTTGCTGCCATATCCATCTCCCTCAGCGCTGTTGGACCTTGGTGTTTTATCACTTCTTTTACTGACAGAGGTTGTTTATTTCAAATCTGTAAATCAGCATTTCAGAAAACGTCTTAACTTTGTTTTCCTAGTCCTCTGCTCCAGCGGTATCCAGAAACAGAATGTTATGACACAGATAGGAAGTTAGCATCTGCCTGGCACCTGTGAGCACGGGTACTACTGTGTGCAGGGATCTGATGTCCTGAGACAGACTGTTGGGTCTTCTGGCTGCCAGGTGCCAGCCTGGGGTAAAAAGGCAAGAGTGGTGCATAGCTGAAAGCTTGGTACAGTGAGAAAGTTTAGGAATCAGCTTGGGAGATTCAGGAGCCCGTTTGCATCCAGGTGTGGGAGCGACCTCCTCCTTCCTCTGTAGACAGGCACTTCCTTAGCAAATCCATAGCAAAAGTACTAGAGACAGGAAAGAGCTCTGTGAAGCACAGTAGGGTTTGTTCTTCAGCGGAAAGGGAAGGTAGCAGACATCATGCTCACAAGAGAGCCCAGATAGTAAAGACTGGATGCTGATCTTGAACAGAAAATCCTAAGAAAGTAGTGAAGAGAAGGCAGGCCCAGGTGTGATGTACTGTCAAAAATGCACACTGCCAGACAGCATGGTTGCTATGTCCTCAAACGCCCGAGGGCTTTCAAGAAGTTACCCCTTCCATACTGCACCAGAGAGAAGTGTCTTCAGTTCAGAGGTCAGAGGCTCTTGACGTTTCAAAATCCAAAATGAGATTGGATGCCATCTTTCCAACAGGAGATGGGAAGGGGAGGTGTTTCTCCTAAGTATCCAAAACATGAAAGAGTCTGGATGATTGCAGCAACAGAAGGTTGTCTTTCAGTCTGAGAGCATATGCCTTCTACGAAATGGTGAGATTTTCTTGGTTGGCAGAAAGCTGAGCTTTCTCAGGAGTTTGTCTGAACCAGCTGTTGCTTTGAATGAAGTCCAGGGAAAGTTGGGAAACAGCTCTTCGCACATGTGATGTGCAGTTAATGCTGGGTTTCATCAGCCTTGGAGTAGTTTGTCAAGTCCAGGAAGATTCATCCTCCAGCTGCTACTCAGCACGGATGATGAATGTAAGGAGCAGGACAGACTGTGAGGTACACATCTCAGCTTCACAGGTGGAGAGCAAAGTGACTTATGAAGGATGTGGACCTGGAAAAAAGATCTTGAGTGGTGCGAACTTGCTAGGGTCAGAAAAAGGATATGGCAATTCTGGGTCAACCACATCAGATGGTGTGAAGGACTCCTGTGATGTTCATAAGAGTATCTGGACCTTGTGTGTGACTTAAAAAAAATCATCCAGTTAGTGTCTGAGCTGGAAAACCTGCTTGATCCTGGCCAGGACGAGTATAGCAGACCTCCTCTGGCAGCTTGCTGAGGCATATGAAAGGCAGCATTTCTGGTGGTGGCTGGGCTGGTAGTTATGCCAGGTAATGTCTGCTCAACTAGGTGAGCAACTGGGCAGGAGATGTTTTACTGTAGAAGGATGAAGTGGTGACTGTGCCAATAAAGAATGTAATGGCTTTACTCCTGAATTTAGAGGGGCTTGAAGTAGACGAGCTCAGTGTACAACAGTGGAGCATGTGATGAGTTCACAAGGTGGGTTGTGGGGTTGCCAGGTCACTGTTATAGTTCTGTCCCTGTGACTGTGTCAGGGCTCCTGTGAGTGACTGAACTTAAGAGTCAGAGGCAGCTTCTAAATCAGTGGTGCTGTCCTCAGCTCCAGCATGGTGAACCTTGTGGCACTTGAGAAGGAGCTCTCTTCACCACTACTGCAGGGGAGATGGTAATAATCAACTTTGTGGAGGTCCCACATAGTCTGTAATGTATGTAACGGAGAGAGACAAGGAGGGAAGAGAGGGAAGTAGTCTGTTTGGCACCAGTGAACATGCAAATATTCTGTTTTCTGTCCCACATTTCTTCCATGCAGGAAACAGAGCCATTGTATGGCTAGGTCACACTTTATGCTTCTCCTGTCTTGGCACAACATGGTAGCGCTGCACAGCTGGGGACCCTAAAGCTCTTGGGAAACATCTAATGCTGAGGAGGGCCAGGTGATGATTCCCAAATGCTAGTGCAACTATCTTTTTTGTAAGGATGGGAAAATTGAGTGGAAAGAAAATACAGCAGAAAGAGGGAGAACATCCAAAACTTCACACACCAGAAACTGAGCATTGGTTCTGACCTGACCTGAGGCTGGGAGATTGCCTTCAAGAGATCAGATCTGCAGATTTGACTCTCAGCAAAATCACTCACCCGCTCTCTGACACTGGGTCACTCTCACTTGGAAAGTTTCCTGTGCACACGAGACCTGCTTTCTCCATGGGGAAGGGCAATGCTTCCTGTTTTTCTGCAACATTGCTCCCTCCTCCCTCCTCCGGCTTCTCAGGCAGGCTGGCAGTCGCTATCGCATCTGGGTGAAGTCTTTCCTTTGTTTGCTCTGCTGTTTCACCAGACCAACTTTCTTATTTTTTTTATCTCTGCGTTTGTTCTCCGACTGCCACGTCACCTGTATGTTTCCAGGGCACGGTGGCGTGAGGAACGGCCAGGAGTGCAGGTGCAGGTTGCTCCTGACAGATCCCAGAAAAAAAAAAAAAAAAAGCTGCATGATATGTGAGTTGGTTTTATGGTCACATGTAGGGCAAAGTTCTGTTTCAAGGCGTGCTTTCCTCAGAACTGCTACAGAGCAGACATTGTTTGAGCCATGTCCACCTGGACACCTCTGCAGTGAATATGACACCTGACAGTGCTCGTGACTAAACTGAGCAAAGCCAGTTTCCTTTGCTGCTGATGGCACTCTTGTATATCGATCTGTTAATCTACAGGTAATCTACCAGTAAATGATCCTCTCTGGTGCAAGGCTTAAAAGCAGATCTGGCCTTAACTGCAATTTTGCGGTTAAGAGACAACAGACAGTCTCAAGAGTTGAGTTCCTCACTCTTTCAAGGAAGGGCCTTGTGCCTTTAAAAAGAAAACCAAACAGCCCCCTCCCACCCACAAAACCCCAAACAACAAAAGCCACCATCTATATATAATATGCAAAACCTTCAGGGGACCGCGCAGGCTGACATGATGTCATTGGCTTTCCCTGCCAGCCTTTCACATGCCTCAGAGGCGAAGGCGCTTCACAGCAGAGCTCTGTGGTTTCGCGTGTGATCTCTCAGAGCTGGGCTTGGGGTCACGAGGCTCCCGCTGCTCCCCGGCCAGCCCGGCTCTGCGGGAGAGATCTACTTGTGCACTAGAAGTGGTTAGTTGGACGCAAACTTCTCCTGTTGCCATGCCTAACGCTGCTGGGTTTTTTTTGAAGTCCTTGCCAGGCAGGGCTGGGGGAGGTCTGCTGAATACAGCATCTATGTGTGAAGAAAAATAGCCTATTTAAATGTCAGTAGCTAAGCCCAATTCCTGTGTGAGAATGCAGGCATATACTTGTGCAGTATGAGTAATGAGACAAAAGACAGGCTTCAGAAATGAGGCCTCATATTTAAATATCTCCAAGACTCTCAGCTGAGTGTAAGGCCCTTCCAAATGTGTGCTGTTGGTGCAAGCACAGCTGGGATGCTCACCCCAAAGGGCAGGGGAAGGACTGCACCTATAGGAAGCACCTTTGTGCTGCATCCGCCTTTGCATTATACTGAAGAATGTTTGTTTGCCTTGGTTTTTAAAACTAAACCACATTATTTGAAATAATGTGGGTAACCCTGGAGCACAGCTTGGTGCAGTGGGAGTGCCCAGGTAAGCGGATGAGGCTCTGAAATGCTGGCATGGGAAAGCATGAGAATTCACCCTTTTTTTTTGTCTGTGGTAAACTTGCTGCTGGGCTTCATTTGCTTTAGGGACATTTTGTGACTTCTCTGATATCATCTGTTCCAGGATCAGGCTCCTCAGGTGGCCTTTTCCCCTGAACAACTGCATGCTTTGTGACTGGCTTGGCAGGTGACAGATGTTTGCTAATCTTGATCTAGCTTGTAGTTTATGTGCTTTTTTGTTTGGTTATTCTAGCATGCACAAACACATTGCAGTACGGGGATTACCTCAGCCTGCATATAAAGCTTCAACTAACTCCTTCTAGCCTAAAGAAAATAGGAGAGATTTCAGGGAAGTAGTGATGACTGGAATGAGGGCTTAGGGGTTCCTGTTTGACCAGCCCTGCCAAGCACATGTGGCCAAAGGACAGTATTGGTGGTGGTGTGAGCTACCACAAAAACTCATCCTAAAGAGTAACCGTTTATAGTTTGGGTTCTTTCTGTATGGAATACTCATGTAGACCAAAGCTTATCCACTGTCAGGTAAAATTGTAGCTGCTCTTTGATTAGGCTTATCAAGTATAAGCCCCCAATCTAGCACTAGCTTTCAGAAATGGCCCCAAAAGTCCTGCAGTATCTGAGTTACAACAGTAAAAAATTTGCATGAGAGGCACAGAGTATTGTATGTCAGCTACTGTCAATTTAGGGGTTCAGGAGCTGTGTTAGGGCACACTGCTGGCATCCCAGTGTTATAAAAGCAACAACCTGCTGTTGGTGCTCTTTGCACTTTAGAAATGAGTTCTGTATTCAAGCTTACCCAGATAACTTTGCTTCTCTGCAGGTAACATGGTGGAGTGGTGTTTACCCCAAGATATAGATTTGGAAGGCGTGGAATTCAAATCCATGGCAAGCGGGTCCCACAAAATCCAGTCAGATTTCATGTGAGTATGTCTGAGCTATGTTATGTTGCTTCTTCCTTTTCTTAGTTGTACATCTAACACCACCATCCCTTAATTCTGAAAATGCAAGCAAAAATACCATCCAGGAAGTTAAGCTCCTGCATAAATGTGCTGCTAAACTGTTTCTAGCTGAGCCGAAGATACTTTTCAGACACTTTCAGCACTGTTGTCAAGTACCAGCTAGATGCAGGGATCTGCTGTATGACAGCTCTGGCTGTGGAGGCCAACTGGTGAATGGGGCAGGCCAGCTTCTCAGTGGGGTGCAAATTTTAATGTGTATGGGGCAAATTACACTGCACTGCCACTATTGGAACTGTCAGCAGAGGCCTAGGGGAAGAGGAAAGAACTGAAATGGGAAGGATTTTGCAGAAACAGGTCTTAGAAAAAGGTTCTTAATTCTGCCAGTGCTTTTGGGTCCTTTAAAGGTTCTGATAAACAGTTCTTGCTCACTTTCTTGTTTGCTAGCTCCTTCCTTCAGCAGAAAGACGTAAGAATTTTGTGCATTTTGCTAACCCAGTGTTGCAATGCAGCAGAGTTTTGCAATGAACTGCATTGTCACAATTCCTTTTGGGCAGGAAGAACAGTTACTTTCTCAAAGGCGCATAAACTGAACCCTTGCAGTCAACTAGAGTGTGCTTCAATGTGCTGGCACCCAAAATATGAGTAGGTAGCTAGACTGTACTCAGAGCTGCATGCACTGCAGGCTTCTTCTCTGGAGGAAGGGCACTGCATTGACTGAGTGCATCCTCTCTTAGTCTTCCTTCCAAGTTATTTCCTTATTTGCATTCTTTACTGGCCTGTGATGTGGCTGGTAGGAGCTTTAGTGCACTCTTGCCCTGTCTTGTTTCTGAGAAGACTGGGGCACCCAAGGCCTGTCCTCAGCCCTTCAGATAGTAGGGTGGGATTTCAGGGAATTCCTTAAAGGAGAAACTGTGTTCCCAAATCGGTATTTTTAGCAGTCAGTTACCTTTCTTTCTCCTTTTTTTTCCCCCTCTTTTTAACATTAACCCTTTTGTCAAACATCTGTCTCCAGTTATTTCCGGAAAGGGCTCTGTTTTGGCCTGGCCTGCTTTGCCAACATGCCTGTGGAGAGTGAGTTAGAGCGTGGTGCCCGCATGAAGTCTGTGGGGATCCTCTCCCCTTCCTACACCCTGCTGTATAGGTACATGCACTTCCTGGAGAACCAGGTCAGGTAAGTTCCCTTGGGAATGGGACTGGCCACTCCCTTGACTGGGAGAGGTAATGCAGCCTCTGTGGAAAGCAGTTTTAGGCGTTGAGCGAGATTCGTCTACAACGCTGTGCTGTGATTTCCTTGAATGATTATTTCTCCAGAAAGTGCTACAGGTTCACAAGGTGAAGGAGGTAAGGAAGCAATTAGCAGCAGTCTGTTCTTTGCTAACAGGCTAGTGAAATGCTATCCAAGCCCTACTTATTTTATGTGGACATAATTGTCCCAGGGAGAGTTGAGAGGACAAGAAGTTCCCCTTTTCTCCTTCTGAAAACCATTTTACTAAGGGCTTACAAAAGCCTTCTAAACCTATGATGGTGCTCCTGACTAGGTGTGTACTTCAGGTGTGTTGAGTGGATCTAGCAGGGCAAATGGTGATGGTAGAAAAGAAAACTGTTCCTACCTGAGTGTATTGAAAACAGGATCATACTATGCATACACCAGCTCGCTGCTGGCATCAGTCCTGCCCGTGTTCTCTGGCGCACTGAAAGCTGCTGGTCAATCCTGACGCTTTGTCTGACCTCCTGGATGACTTTGTGCTACCGAGGCACCCAGGACCCCTTCTGGCTGGGAGATCAGATGTTGGCTGAGGGCAAGGCACTAAATAAATAGTCTGGAGACACTACAGATCTCCCCTTTTTTCCTTTCTTTTCCAGACACCAGCTGGAGATGCCAGGGCACTACTCCCATCTAGAGGCGTTCTATGATGACAAGAAAGGAGTTCTCCCTGACAGCAAGGGTACCCCCGGCTCTCAGCAACCTGTCCACTGGCTGCCTTCCATCCACAGATACATGTACCCAGAGATGAAGGTGAGGCAGGTGCTCTGAGGCCTGCAGGAGTGGTCAGAGTGCTGCTGCTCCTCGCTGGTGTCTTGTATGTCTTTATGTAAGCAGTCACTCCTGCGCTTTGTAGGCTGCCTTAGATAAGATTTTGTTACTTGGACTGTTACAAGCCGTGTGCTGGTCTTGCTCCCACATTTAGACTTAGCATCTGTGCATGTGTCCCTGTTTCACCTCTGAGCTGTTTTCTTCTCTTTCCCTCCACCTGCAGATCACACACCCTGCTGGCTGTATGTCTCAGTTCATCAAATTCTTCGGTGAGCAGATCCTTGTCCTCTGGAAGTTTGCCCTGCTGCGCAAGCGCATCTTGATATTTTCACCACCCCCGGTTGGAGTTGTCTGCTATAGAGGTGTGTTTCCAGGGACACTGCAGAGCTCTGATCTGGTAGGCTGAAGCTTTGCAGAAATGCCTGTGGGTACCGAGGGGACAGACATCATGCAGGTCTTCAAAATCCATTGTGGCCATTCCTCACAAAGATACCATTCACTCTGCATTTAAGCCTTTCCTACAAAATGCTTTTCTTCAGCCCTCTTGGGTAAGAACGTATTTGGCGCTGTCAAACACAGTTCCTGTTAGTACAGGACAGTAAGAGCACCGACTGAATTTGTGGAATCCAGAACATTGAGATTCCTACGGAAGAACCGATTATTTCCTATCCAAAACAGGTTGTTGTCACTTGAGAAGCTCTGGTGTTCAGGGGCATTTCAGAGGTCTAACCATTGTTTCCATAGGAGTGTGTGGGAGGGCTGAGTAAGTGGGGTTCAGATTGCCCTTGAGGGAAAACCAAAAGCATCTCAGGATGTGCTTCTCTTGTCCGCAGTGTACTGCTGCTGTTGCCTTGCAAATGTTTCTCTGCCTGGTCTTGGAGGAACTGTCCCAGAGTCCAAACCATTCTTCTATGTGAACGTGGCAGACATAGAAATGCTGGAGACAGAAGTATCATACGTGGCCTGTAAGTATGATGGATTAGGTGTGATGTTTTTAACTTCAGGCTGCAAAAATGTCTTGAGACACCAGACTGTGGAATAAAACTGATGAGAAATAGGTTGTGCATGGAATGACTAACTATGAGAGCAGGAAAGAACAGTTGGTCTGCTGGGAAAGCAACGTGCTGCTCTGAAAACCTCCTCTGATTTTGGCAGGTACAACAGAAAAGATCTTTGAGCAGAAACGGGATCTCTATGATGTCTACGTGGACAACCAGAACGTGAAGACGCATCACGAGCATCTGCAGCCACTCCTGAAAATTAACAATGCTGACAAGGAGAAGTACCGACGGCTCAACGACCAGAGGTAATAACAGATGTCTGGATGGTCCTGATCGTGAAAGGAGAGCTGTGTGATAAAGAGGACACTGCTCCTTTGTACTCTATTCCTTGTCTTGGTATTTTCAAAGTATTCCACTGCTTCAGCTCACCTCTTGGAGATCCTGGTCTTCACATAATGCTTTGAGGTTCACTTGTGCAATGAATCTGTCTCCCTTCTCTCAGGCAGATGTTAATGTATTCTCAAGAAGTGGGTGAGGATTGCAGTTCCTGTGAAGAGGACCTTTTCATCTTGTGAGTGGCTGCCTCTTGATACTTGGTCTCTGTTAGGTTTAGGGAGATTCTTGTAGTGATTTCATGTTGCACCGGTTTGCCATATTACGAAACATCACGTTTAACATAATTCCATCGTCAGCTTTCTTCCCCAAACCGGTTCTTCCTCTTCAGATCATTTTCCTTTCCTTCTGAGAAGCCAAATGCAGCTGTATTATTATTCACTAGGGTCTCTTAAGTGCCGAGAGGGAGAAATTAATTTTAAAAACATAATCAGAAATACAAGAATCCCTTCCCATTTTTGAAAACAAGCACTATAGGACTTTTCTTGCCAGAACATTTGGTTCAGGAAAGGACAGTGTTCATGGGAAGTAGGCACTGTTCCATGCTAGGGGTGGTACGGTGTGGAGATAAGACCTGCATGTGAAGGACTGGCCCATTGATGTGGCTGGTGTTGCACTTGGCAAAGAGTGGAACCAGAACTGGGTGTAGAGTAGGAGTTACAGAATGAGATGAAGACCACACGTCCACCACCTCTGAAGCCCTTCCCTGCCTGTTGGTATTCACAGTCTGCAGCAGGTGAGAAGAAATGGGATGAAACTGTGTGAAGGGCTGTTGGGGCAGGGCTCTGATCACTGAGCTGCTGGGATGCAGTCAGAGCTATTTCTGAATAGACCTGCAGGGTTCTAGGAAAGCAGGAGGTAAGAAGTAGCCTCTCACTGGTGTGTTCTGCACCAGAAGAATTCATTTACCCACTGGCTTAATAGATGGGTGACAACACTGTTTCCTCGTTTACATTATGGGAGATACAGGTTTGATTCACCCAGCTGGTGACCACAAGGCACATGCTAGCTGATAACATGCCTTGATTCTGAGGAGGGAAATGCCTCCCATAAACCAGACAGATGGAAACACCACTGTAAAGGAAAAGTTAGGGCTTTGTTTATTCTGGGTCATCTGTAGGGGAGTGGAAAACTACAGGATCGCCCAAGAAGTTGGGATCTCTGGTTAAAGGCGGTTAAATGCCATTCTGGGGCTCTGCAGCCTGTTTGGTAAAAATACTGTATTTCTGGAGGTCCAATGCTATCACCTTTGCTGACTTTATCCTACAGGTTTTTCATGGAGCAGAACAACCGCATATTTCAGACGCTGATGGAGGTGTCAGCCAGCCAGGACAAGACACTGACAGCTGACCACGCACGAGGCATGGGCCTGGATCCCCAAGGGGATCGAAGTTTCCTTATGGACTTGCTGGAAGTGTATGGCATTGATGTTATGCTAGTCATCGACAACCCCTGCTGCACTTAAACCAAGGGCAAGAGAGATGGGGAGCAAAGATCACTTTTTAAAGACTACCAGACACTGCTTAGGAGGATCACTGGAACTCACCACAGCCACAGTTATTTAATAACTTTATATGGAGAGTATTTATAATTTTAAAACAAAATGTGATTTTATTTTCTCCCCCTCAACTTCCCAGTGAATACCTGCTCTAGGGCTTTTTCTTTTTCTTTTTTTTTTTTTTGTTTTGTTTTGTTTTGTCTCCCTTTCTCTTTCATTCATGTTTTTTGGTTTTGTTTAGCTAGGACCAGTGGCACCTTTGCACCAATCCTCACTGTTGGCAGTGATAGCTAGGTTTTGCCCTAGCCTGAATACCTGAGGGCTGAACACTTCAGGAAAGCACTTTGTCTGATGACAACCAATGTGAAATGCTATAGCTGAGCTTTCAGACTTGACTGGAAAACCCTCCTATCAACTCCCCCTTCCACCTGGGGACTGAAGAGGGCTTCGGCACAGGCTGTTAACGGCCCAGTCTCGTGGTCCCCTGCCAAGTTCATTGGTGGGGACAGTTAAACCAATGATAAAAGCCAGGACTTCTTAATTCACTCCTCACCCAACTTCTAGCAGCTGAACTGGAGTAAAGCCACCCTTCCTCCTCAACAGGAGAAGCAAGTTTGGGATCAGGGGTGCTACGGGATCTCATGACTTTGCTTACCGGAGCAGCACGGTCTCACTTCCAGCACCTGAGGGGGCACAAACTGGCAAAGACTGCACCTACCTATCTCACAGCTGGAGAAGAACACCATCTCTTCTGAACCCACCCTACCACTTCCTTTGGGTTTTAGTTGCATCACTCCTGCTGCTTTGGTTTAAAATCTTCAAACCAGCAAGATGGTCTCCCGTTTAACAGGGACCAACATCACTGAGCCACTTTGCAGACACTACGTTCTCCGGCCTCAGCTCAGATGGTGCTGGCTGGACTGGGGACAATAAGTATGCTTTAACTAATGTCACTAGCCCTTCCTTTGTAGCTGATGGTACTTACCACTCCTTTGCTCTAACATTGTCTGCTGATCCTCCTTTTGTTGAGCCTTCAGCGCTGCCTGCTGGTGTCCTTGGCTTTTGGTGTGAGGCAGAGAGCAGTCTGTGACCTTTCAGCTGGAACAGCTTCGAAGTCTGCAGGAGGGTTCCCTTGGATTTTGGTGTTCTTAACTGGCATAACCACTAGAAGCAATGCCTAACAGAAAGTCTTTTTCCTGGGCAGAACTGTAGGTGTTTTTTCTAATTTTTATGCTGTGGAAAGAATAAGATTCAGTTCATGAAGGACCAGTCATTACCTCCAGAAAGGCTATCCCAGTAAAGAGTAATCCCTTTGCCATGCAAAATCCAAGAATGGTACTGTGGGTTCCAGGTGTGACATACTGCTTTGCCCCAAATCCTTCAGCCAGTAGTAGCATCACCTTTAAGCTAACTGTTCTTCCTGAACTGTGGCTAATTAGTTGCTGCTTCCATCATTATGGACTTCAGCACTTGGAGGCTTTCTGCAGTTTGTAGGAATGCAAACTGTAGCTGATATATCTATTTGTCCTTGCAGTTTATAGGATGACACAGAGCCTGAACCACCAAAGTCTCACCTGCTTTAAAGCAAGTGAGCACCTTTTAAAACAGGTAGAGCGAATGTTCCCTAAGTAGACCTCTGTGGATTGTTTCCCTTGGGAAAGGAGGAGGCTGGCATGTCCCCTTTTTCCTTGAAGGCTGTCTGCAGCAAAGGGGTAGTTTTGCTTGCTCTGGAGTTTTACTGAGGTGTGGGAGAAGGAGCCTCACAAGGCTCATTGCACAGTTCATTGGTATGAGCTTCAACATATTATGTTCCTTTCTCTGAGCAGTCATTCCCCTGCCCTCTTTTTCAAGGCTCTGGATGTTTTTGTACAGAAGAAAACATGCTGCTGCTTGTCAATTGCTCACAACTGTAACATCATCATCCTTAGGAGGTTGCAGAGAAAAAATGGGGAAAGAGGTAAAAACAGCTGAGTATCATTTAATGGAAAGACCAGTCTCTTTGCTTAAGAAATGGCTTTGTTTTTAAATTGACACCTCAAGCATAAAAGTGACCCACAATCTCCAAGCTTTTGTTCTCTAACTTCCACTTTAGTTTTAACATGCTGCCTGCAGATACAATCCCTGAGGAAATACAGCTGGCAATGTATTGCTGTCACTTCCACCAAAAAACAAAGAAACTCAAACTAGTCTCTAGGAAATTTTCCTCTGACTTTCTTGAAGGTTTGCTACATAGTTCAGCTGTGGTCAGCTATTAATGACTTTCTATTCTCTTTGTCAGTAGTTCTTTTGCTAAACTAAACAGACCACAAACCTTAAAATTGTTGATATTTTACAGCCACTGCAGTCAGAGGCTTTCCAACACCCCTGCATTAGGGCACCATGTTCACAAGAGGTCCAGTAGACAGCACTGCTAGACCCCACTGAGCAGAACCTCCAGAAATTACCATTTGACATTTATTAGACCTCTGTTTTCCAGAAATTGGGTCTTCAGTTTTTAGCAGTAGTATGGGTGCAGAAGCATCAAAGCAAGCAGATTACCGTAGAAGTAACACCCACGCTACATCCAGCTGGATGGCTATAGCCTGTCTGCTCTTCCTTGTAATTTTGCTTCTCTACCAAGCCTCTTTTGCCAGGTGACTGCTACAGAAGTCAGGAAGTTGCCTGACAGAACACACAGAACAAAATGATTTCTCTCTCCTAACGCCTCCTTATTTGAATTGCTGCAAAAATACTTTCCACCTGCACTCCTTTTCTAAAAGACACTGCTTTTACTGTTGTTGCATGTGGAAAATGCTTGATAAGTGGGTTCATTGTACAAACAAATTGTTATGGTTTAGGACGTGAAGGCCTGTTCATGAGGCTGGTTTTACATGGAACCAGTTTAACTGAGTCTTATCGTTCCAGGAGATAACATAATTCAAGGTAAAACAGTTAAGTGCAGACATTTAAAATACATTTAAAAAGCAACTCAACAGTTGCTTTGCTGAACGCTAGCAGCTGGAAGGGAGAGAGTTATCTGGTGTATTTTGAATTAAAAGAGGGAGGAAAGTGTGGCATAACTTAGATATTGCTGATTAGTATGAAATCCTCCGTTCAAAGTACTTTGCCTTTACAGTGGTGCCTTTTGTTTCTTTGGTGTAACACCTCTTGCTAGTTGATGTGATCAGAGCCCAGGTTGAATGGTGGTTACAGTAACCAGGGGTATCCTGTGCCCTGGCAGGCAGTCCCAGTCATTGTATAGCCATTGCAGGTTCTCAGCTGGTACTTGCTTGAGTTTAACCAGGAGAACAAGAGCCTCATAACTGTATCTTAAGTCAAGTTGCACTAGAAATGTATCACTGAGCAATGAATTATTACTACTTTTACTACCTAGATTGAAGGGTAAAGCTTGGGAGAGAAGTAAAAGCTAGGTTTGCACTCTGAACAAGGGACATTTAAATCATCCAAAAGTCTTCTCACTGCAAGGTTAGGCCAAGCTGCATAGAACCAATTAAGAATTATAATGGATACTAGGAGAAAGGCACTTTATGGAATCAGAATTCAGATTTGTCTTACAGACCTTCTTTTCCAGCATATATGAAGGAGTTACTGCAGCGTATTTTAGGAGCTAATGGTCATCTGTCTCAGGAGTCCTCACCTGTCCAGCACCCTTAGGGGCAGAAGAAAGTTGTACCACCTTTTCAAGAGAAAATATCTTACTGTACAGGTTATTCTGTAAAGCAGGGTTATGGTAATACTTCCTCCTTTTTAAGAACTGTCAAAGTTAATGAACAAAAAGCTGGGAGTAGCTGTGGCCCTCTTAGTGACAGACTATGCAAGGGACAGGCAAGCTTTGCTCTGGGAGGTGGAAAGGCAGGGCTTTCTGGAATGGCAGGGCGAGAGCACTCTGTCCTAACATAAAGTCTAGGTACAAAGCATGCACACTAACCCAAACTCTTGTCCTAGCCCTTACTTCTAAGTTAGTTGCTGTCTTGTTTCCACCTCCCCAAAGCCAACGGTGTAGTGATTACAGAAGTCAACATAAATGCCCTTTTTGAGGGAGTCAAACGTACTGACTTAACAGTGTGATCTGTCTGTCTAAAACAGGTGGTACTAAATGCCTGTGAACTAGGATTTCAGGTCTTGGCTAATGCAACATACCATTTAAATGGGAATGTTTAATTGTGGTCAAAATAAACAGGGTGCCTTGGGCTGGTCCATCATTAGGTTGTTATCATTCCTTTTTATTTTTGTTACAGTATTTTAAGCCCTTCTAAAATGGACTGTAGGTTTAAGCCAGGGTAAGTGTTTTCATTAGTGGGACTTAGGATTCTACTCCTCCTTCCTGTCTTGGGAGTTTGTACAAAGGTTTTTTGTGTTGCTGTCAGACAGAAACCTGAGAACTGAGTCCTTTCCTCAACACTGTAGATAGCGGGTTCAGCCCCTGCTTATTTTATGTAATGTTTGCCTCACACCTCCCCCCTGAACGTTGCAGTTTAGAGGTCTAGAACTACCCCATACTGGAAGAACCCTGAACTGCAGAAGGAGGAAAATTACTTGAGGGGTATTTATAGAAGCTACTTAACTTATGCTGATATGAATATTTAAATATCAGCCTGTGTCTCAGATGATACGTGGTACTTTAACATCAGAACAGCATTAACACCAGTTCTGAAGGGGAGCTCTTGGTTACCCTCAAGCAAGGAATCACATTGCAATGGGAGCTGCGCATCTGATGCTATGGAAGAGAACTAGTTGTTTTCCCTGTAAAATGCTACAGATGAACAAGGAGCTAGTTCTTATCATCTCCCCCCTTGCAGCAGGCTGGTTTTAGTTCTAACAGCTCTGAAGTTGTTTGCATCTTGCAGATGTGTGGTTGCTCCCATAGGCCTGTGGCTCTGTAGAGAAACTGCTTACTAAAAACATGGGTATTTTTTAAAACAATTAAAGCTTACCTTTTTGAAATGGCTGCTGCCTTGTCTTTCCTGCCACTTGAGAAAAAACACATTGCTGATTTTATTACAGAAATATCAGCTTGAGGAAAAACTCTGTTGGTGGGAATTGCCCCTGACTCTGAATGAGCCAGTGGCTGCAGGGCAACGTCCCAGGTGTGCCTGTGGCATGCAAAAAGAGCAGAGCACAGCCAACATGTTCCTTGGAGGGTGACCCAGAGGTCCACGGGGCACTCTTAATTGCTGCAAACCAACAGACAGACAGCACAAAACAGGACCTATCACCAGCATAACTACTGAAAACAACTAGCAGGCTTTACTCCCTGAGATCTTAGTCAAGACTGGTTAGGGTTGGAAGGGGCTTTAAAGATCATCTAGTTTAGGTAATTAGTTTCTCCACAGAACAGTCCAGGGAAGGAGAGCAATCAGTGTAGTTCCAGCATCATGCAGAAACCCAACCCTGCTTCCCCTTTCAAGGCATTTTTCCTTTATGAAGTCTCCAGCAGAGGATGCTAGTGGAGCAGCGTGTAGCCAAGAATGCAGTCTTTAAAAAAAGCAGCTGGAAGTCAAGTCACTAAAGTTTGTATTTTGATTACAGCAACGAGTCAGCAGATAACCTTAGACTAGATCACAGTGTAACACAGGGACTACAGATGAGCAAGTCACATCAGAAAACTAAGGGGAATTAATTCTTTTTCTTCCAGTAGGCAAGGCAGAATCACGTGAATTTATAAGCTACAACGAGAAAGGCAACACATAACCTTGCCTAAGTCAATATTTCCTTTCAGCAATTAAAGAAAAGCTATAAACAAAATCTCAGAAAAGCAACAAAACTAATTAAGGTAGTGAGGCTCAAGGGGATATAGATTGCATACGGAGTGGTGAGCACTGTTTACATTAGAAGAGAGCAACCAGACACAATGAATAATAAAAATTATTTGGATGCCCTTATTTGTGTTATATTACTACAGGAATAAAAGGAATACTTACAAAAAAAGACTCATCCAGCTTGTTAAAGAGTCTTTCCACATGTTCTTCATACAGCTTTGGGTCAATGATGTTTTCCAATTTGCTTCTGTGTAATATGCCTAAACTTGATCAAAGGAATATATTTCTACTATATTATTACCGGAACTCTGTGCTGTTGAATCTGGCAAGCTGAAAAAGACTGACATAAATATCTTATCCAGATACATATGGAGAATTTTTAAACTTGCTCCAAAGCTTGGTATCACCAATCTCCAATTTATTTTGTGACAGAGCGGAAAACAAACCACCTGTTTTAATGTGGCAATTCCAACACTTGATAGAATTCCTTAGCATCACTCCCCCCAAAATAATTTTTTTTCCAGGATGATCCCAGGTTTTGCCAGATTTATACATAGGTAAAGCAGTCCTAAACTCTTAGAACACAAGAACAAGTGTGCTTTTGTTTTACTTTAATATACAATTGCATTACAGCAGTAGCATCTGGCACACAGCACTCAGCCTGCAGTGCTGTAAATGGAACACTGATGACTTCTCAGAGGGAGGGGGGGAAAAAAGATGCCATCAAGTTAACATGCATTTCTCAGAATTTTCATTCGCATTTTTAACCCCTTTGAGACCAGTCAAGTCATCCACTTGCAATGGAAGTACCTTGTGCGTAAAAGTAGCCAAAAGGCTTATTAGTCTGCTGGAGTTAATCAAGTTAGTGAGGTCTCATGCACCTTGAAGAGACCCTGGTAAGACTGGTAAACACTGGCCCCTTTGACATGGGTTCTCATTGTACTGCTGCATGGAGCAACTGCTCTCTCATTCTGGGATCGCAGAAGAACCGGAGTTTCCGGGGTAACAGCTTCACCTCCACAGGCATAGCTTCATACTCCTCGTTATCAATTCCAAAGGATCCCTCAGTGCCCTGTGTGCACACAACAGTTAAACACCAAGCATGTTATTTCAGCAGTGCTGTAACACTGATACCTGATTTTGCCAAAAGACTGCAGCTGAATATTTAGCTGAGTCTCAACCAGGACGACCCCCCTCCCTGTGCTTTCCAGCCCATCCGCTCTCCATGACACAGGGAGAGCTATCCTTCGCTATATTAAGAGTCCATTGCATAAGATGTTACCTCACTTAGTTGCTAATTAGTGATAATTAAATGTTAGGAAGCTTTAATGACCCACATTGTTTATACTGAAGGATCCTCTGCTATTGAAACCTCAATTACACACGCTTAGATCTTAGTCTGCCAGTGGTGACACAAGCTAATCTGCAGAAGTGCCTGTTAAGTAACTCCTATTAAATCCATATTACAAGCCCCTTTTGGTATTGTTTCACTATATTGATCTGAAACATGAGATGCAAAGTAATTCACTATTCAGCAATTACTCAGCAGTAGAATTTTCTTAAGTGTTTTCTTTAATGCTGATAAAGTCACCAGTGATTAAAACCATTCATCAAAATGGCAGGCTGACTTTACCTAAAAACAAATTCAGTGACTGCTTTGCATGCACTGGACTCAGGAGAGGGCTGTGTTACGTGGATACTCAGACTAACTCCAGGTGAACTCATACACCAGAACAGCACCGATTACAGAACCTTCTATAGGTTCTGGAAGTCAGAGGTACAGCAAAGCAGTCCAGCTGGATCAACATATTCTGCTTCTTTGCAAAGCTGGTGAGACTCCTCTGAGCTGCCTCCAGTTCCTTCATTGGAGCTGGGTCATGGAGTGGAACAGCACTGCGTTGTGCCGTGCACACACACCCTGAGCAGCAGCCACAGGAGGAACAGCTCATTTTAGACCACAACCCTTACTTATGGCTCAGCCATCCTTAGCCCAGCTCTCCAGAGTATTCCTTCAGAATCACAAAACTGCCATCATATGAATTTGATGCAACTATTTATATTCGATGCTGGCTAATCATGACATCAAAATTCATGATTTTCACTTGGTAGCAATAGATTTTTTTTTACCTTCTGGCACATTCTATTCACCCTTAATATAGAATTATTTTGCCAAATAATATATCACTCAAAGATAGAAATTATCTAGGAGATTGATTTCATGTCCTTGTAAAAACAAGAAACTATCCTCCCCAGGGCTGCAATAACAGCTGCTTCTGTCCCAGAGGCAGAAAAAGATGAATCTAAATTACACAGGCAGGCACAATTTAGTCTTCTTTCTCAGCCTCATCAATTCAAAGTTTTGAGGCACTTCCTTGTTCTGCTCTGAGCCCCATTGCCTCGTCTCACCCTCCTCGGTCTCCATAAAGCTTCTAATATATATCTTCTTCTCTACAGCACAATCCCTTTTAGGGCAAAATGTACCTGTCTTCAGTGCTAAGGAGAAGATCTGTGTATCACAGAATCACAGAATGCGTCAGGTTGGAAAAGACCACAGTGCATCATCTGGTCCAACCTCCTTGCTCAAGCAGGCTCATCCTAGAGCACAGGATTATATCCTGACAGTTCTTTAATATCTTCTGTGAGGGAGACTCCACAACCTCTCTGGGCAACCTGTTCCAGTTGTGTGGTCACTCACGGAGCAAAGTTCTTCCTCATATTCAGGTGGAATTTCCTGTGTACATGTGATACCCTCTACAACCATCATCACTGTCTTCATACAAGATCTGCCACTATTTACTGTCAGAATGAAGCTCTCCCTCAGGTTTAAAGAGCAGCTGGGGAACTCCAGTATGTGTTTCCTGGCCAGGGACTCAGTTGCTGCACTGTGGAACTGAGTGTCTCACCGGCAGTGTAATCCATCTCCCAGATTTGGAACAGGGATTCCTAATGTGCAGCAGCATCAAAGGGTACAAGGAAATAAAGTGACAAGGTTTTCCAGCTCTGTTTCTCACCTCTGGAAGTTGCAAGATGCATCTGCTGGCTTGGATGCACTGACTCCCTTCAGGACACGTATGTGGGTCACGCATCTTTTGACTTCTGTTCAATCCAAAAGAGAGGCAAGGTAAGGACACATTTCACTCAGGAAGAGAGAAAGGAAACAGCCTTCTTTAGGAATGACATTTCATTGTGGGGTGATAAAACACTATGCATTTGGTAAACTTAGAGGTTATATATATATACAAATATTTGCGAGTTTAACTGTGAGAAAGTAAAATAAACCTTCCCTCTTCTGCTGCAGTCAATACATATCAGTATGCACTGACAGCCTCCACCCAGCTTCTGCTCTGAGCTCACTGAATATATTTGAACATAGTTTTGCATATTTGAGTTTTGTGCTTGTCACTTACATGCTGAACTGTTCAATTCCTGCAGTGAAAGCTATGTCCTCATATCCCATGCACCCACATAACTTACCAGCAACCTACACAACTCTAAGCCAAAAAAATGAAAGAATTATAGTTATATTGAACCACTAAATTACCATCTAAAAACAAACAAAACCCCCACTCTTCACATCAGCACCAGTCAGAATCACATTTCTTAGCAGCTGCTTTTATATAATTCTTGTGAAGAAACCCCCAGAAACTCACAATTTTATCCATTCTAAATAACATATCCAGTACTGTCAGTGTCTCTCTTATGGTGCCTATAAGATTCTTACTTATGTACTGTATTTAGAGAAGTGCTGCTTTCTTTCCTACATCTGTGATGTCAGATGGGAGCACACAGAAGGCAGCTGCCTGTCTTAGAAAGCTGGTGGTGCAAGTGCCACAGGGTCTTATTCAAGAATTAGGATGCTGTCCTGTCACTGCATCAGCTGTTACAGAACAGGGCGTTGTGATTCCCTCTCCCCACCACGTGTGCTGCTGCAGAGTGAGCACAAGCTCCTGGGTGTGCTGACCTGCCTCTGGCCCCCTCACTGACAACACACATCACCTTTTGGGTGACCACTGACAAAGGGTCACTGCACCCCAGGCAGTAACCTCTCAGTTGGGGCACAGACACACAAATAGCAAAGAGGACAGCAGAGAATAACAGTGTTAATACATCACCGCTCTCAAGCATGGCAGAATTATCAGATATTCCTCTGACAGGCAATGCCAGCTGTCCCCAGCTTTTGCATTTATTCGTTGATTGATATGAAGGAAGAGTCTATTTATATACTGCCCAAAGAAAAGAACTCACAAAAATATGTCAGAATCTCCCTATACACCAAGTCTTCTATGCCCAGAGGAATGCTATTGATTCTTAAGATCACAAAAAATCCCAGAGAAAGAGCATGAGAAGCAAGGGTTGAAACAGGAGATGATAATCAAAGACAAAGGAAGAAAAGCTAAAATACCAAAGGAAAGGGCAGGGAAGGACAGAAGCAATATTAACTGTGGAAAATTTGGTTTTAATCAAATATGTATAGAATAAAAGATTGATGAGTGACTGTGAGGGAATTAAACATCCTCCAGCAATATAAATTATAAATCATTGATGGCATGCAATGCTGTCAGTTTATACAGTGCTGTACAAACAAGCAGCAAGATTACTCACCTAAAGTTTAACCTGCTTGGATTTTAACATATAAGGTCCTAGATGTGGCGCTCTGGTGAGCAAGCAGATTTTTTTGGTCAGTGAAAGCAAATGAAGCTCTACAGAGATGCAATTATGGGGTCAAAAGAGCCAAGACACAGAAATAAAGATCAGTCAAAGGAGAACACTGGTAAGAAGCAAATAGACACAACTCCACCTGCAGTGATTGCCCCTCTAGCGGCCCAGTATAAAAGGGTCAGAATTCATTTCCTTTAGACTCTGCTCCTTACTCAAGATGACAGCAACATAAAATAGGAAAAAGACTGAAAAGTTTAACAGCAACAGTTTCCAATGATTGTTGCATCCCACTCCATATGCTGAATCACAAAAAAATACAGGCAGAGAGAGAACCACAACACCTACTGCACATAACACACAACTGTAACCTAGCTTTCATGTCCAGAAGTGGCCAAAGTTAAATGATTTAGAGGAAGACCTCTAACAAAAAAACCCAACAGTCCAGTCTTCTGCACTGTAGCTGGTAACTGTATTCATGCCCTGGAGTGACAGCTCTCAAAATTTTCATATACAAAATCTAAGCTGGCTAACAAAATGTGGATTACTGATGCTACTTTTCCATCCCTCCAGCACTTCTTAGTAAGCACTCCATTGTAAACCACCTCTTCTTCTCCCACCTTATCTTAAACATCAGCTCTACCCTTGCTGCAAATGCTCTTGTTCACACAAATCCGATCCACAGCCAGAGGGCACTTCTATACACCTGGGATGACCTCCTCTTTTCTCTGAAATCCATCAGCTGTTGCCCTCCAGCACTCTGATGCATTCCCACATCCACACACTGCCTGAACCTGCATGGCAGTTTCCTGCTGGATGTGTAGTTTCCTCTGTGTGATCCATCAGTTCTCATCAGCTCCTGTCAGTGCCCCCTTCAATATAAAAAACCCTTGATATCTGCACTAATAAGGTATTTTCTCTAAAAATCTTTTCACACCCCCCCCCCCCCCCAATTCTGGTGGAGTTTAAACTATGCATTAAAAAGAGAAGAAAAACACATTTCCAAAGACAAACCCTGTTGGTGCTGCGCAATGGGGAGCCTCTGATAATGGGCTTGACTCAGAGCACACTGCCAAAGGCACTGTGGGATCTCTGAACACCCTGATTCTGCCTTGCACAAACAGGGCACTTTTTTTCTGCTCTGACTCCTCTCTGTACAACTAACCAGTCCCTCCTGCTGCTCCCTCACCCCATACACCCCTCTTTCTTTGTTACCTGTAGACTTTTGGGCACTATGTAATCAAAAGAGCTTCTTTCTCTGAACTTCGCATGAACAGCAGCTCAAAGCTTTGGTACTGCCTCTAATTAGCTCTAGACAGCAGGGCAATGTTAATGCTCATGAGAGACTTTTTCTGCATGACACTGTAACTGCAGTCAGAAAATACTGCATGGAGCATGTCCAGTCCATGGGAGACATTATTTACAGTGGGAATACACTTGGATAGGCCTCCCTTAAATCACACAAGTTCATCTACGTTTTTCCTGCCGGCAAAGTGTTTGAGAACCCAGCATAGCATCTCCTTTGTCTCCCTCCTTTGGGAGACCAGATTCCTCTGGTTTCTAATAGGAGAAATTTCCTTCTCCTTTCCCTCTGTAGCCTTCAAAGCAAAGATTTCAGTGCCAAGCAACCTATGGTCCACATGGCTCGTGCAATTTAAAAGCAGTTGTAGGAGGGTAACCTGACCTACAGTGTACGCATAGGTCAGAAGATTCTATTCCCACTAAGGCTTGTGGGATGCCCAAATAATGGGCCTGCAGCTGCCATTAGTAGCATAAACAAGAGATACTAGCAGGAATTAATAAGGTGATGACAAAACAGGTAAAACTGTGCTGAAATCCTCCCACTGATTTCACTAGAGGGAGCTCTAAGACTTAGAAAAGAGCAAATAAAAAGGCAAGACTCTTGGAATGAAAAAAAAAATTAATAAAAAATAAAAAGGCAAGACTCAAGCACTCTTGGAATTAGCAGGAAAATCTGTTGCTGGTAAAAACTGCACTGAAGACGCAATGTATTTGTGAGAGGGACTATATGAAGGAACTGGAAAAGACAGATCTGATTTGCATCTGGTGAGAGCAGGAGCAACAAGACAACATTCACTTTCTCTATATGCTTCTTCATACCTGCAGCCTTCTTACTCTGCATAAAAGCAGCATTAAGACATGTGCCTAAAGTCCCTGTTTCAATGCACATCTTCCAAAAGTTCTTCCAGCTCAGACCTAATTTCTCACAAGACTTACTGAGTTAAGGAAGCTTTTCCCTTAGACAGCAGGGCCTGTCTAATCACAGTTCAAAAATTCCAGATATCACTAGTACAGATATTGTCAGCTCTGTGACCCACCTCTCAATCCAATGAGCCAGAGCTAAAAGATTCTGGGGATAAATCTGCATGTCTGCCTATAAAACTTGGTTATGACAGCAATGTACAACTAGTACTGACTTGCAGCAACAGGGGAAAAGATGAAAGGTACAGCAAACTGAGAAGCTAGGAAGAACTCCAAGTCCTGGATACTGACATTCCAGGTTCTGGAGTTCTGCCTTGTTTGCAGAAAGAGAAAATGAGGGAGAATTTTAAAGAACAAAATCATTAACCCTCATGAAGCATTACCGACGGGTGTCCTTTGCAGTCCCTCTGCTTCTGAACTTTGCAGCACAAGATTAGAGAAAATCAGCTTTTCAGAATTTGTTCCCACTCACACAGAGGTTGCCACCTTTTCACAGCCTTCCCACACTCACCCTCTGTGAACAAACTCTCCCTTGCTGACAGTCTCTGCTTCAATGCAAATGTCCATGAAGTCCTCAGTGCGCTGTGCAAAAAAGGATTCAGAAATCAAGCAGTTAACATTTGAAAATGCCACACCCAAGAGACTGCAATATGCTCACACAATACCCAGTCCTTTGTCCCACAAAAGGACTCAGAAGATGCATTTCTGCATTTCATGCTTTTTTTCTGTCTATAAATTCTAGACAGTATTTTCCCACTGATGAATATTCAGATAAACACCACAAGAAGCAAAATAACGAGCCACACATTTGGCTTCTTGTTACATTTAAAGACAATAGCAGACCCCTTAGGTTTACTAATTTATTTCTATTCAATGTGTCTTTCGTGAATTTCAGCAACAGTACAATGACACAACATTTGGCCACCAAACACTACAGTAGGAGAATTTTAAACAATACAAATTGGAAATCAAAGTGGCCTTGGTATCAATCCTTTAAACTCCTTACTTAGCTTCTTTCATATTTATAGCCTGCCCTTAAATTGAGTATACAGTAAAGCTTTTTCCAGGAAAGCAACTTTGATTAAGATGCAATTTATTCTTTTTATTTCTTTTAACATTTGTGTCCTGGCAGAAGTCCTAGTGCAGATGCAATCAAAACGACAAAAGTAAAAATAAATGCATCTATTAGTATAACTTGGTTTATTTGCTGTTCTGCAGAGGTAGTCTTGGCACTGTCTGAGCTGCATCTGTATGGCTCTATCAAGAAGGCAGCCTAGGCATGAATCTGAGGTGAGACAGAGAGACAGGAGTGGCTGACAGTAGTCAGCAGACATGGCCTGGTATCGATTTGCGAGAGCTGCTGTTCAGCCTTGATGGCTGCAGGAACAGTGGCTTCAAGAGTGGGAGTTATAAGCAGTTGTAAGGGGACCACAGATGTACAAAAAAAAAAGAAGATGCAGCATCAAGATACTTCCAGATCTAGCAACAGAGAAGTGCAACTGGCCTAACATAAACTTGGCCACTTTTCTAAACTATGCAAGAGACCTGAGAACTCTCTGTCACTTCTTTTTTTCAATACCATGAGTATTAAAGTGTATCTTGAAGGCATAAAGGAGACAAAACAAACAAATCCAAAACCAACAAAACAACAGAAGAGACATAAGGGCTGGTTTGTGGCAATCAGATAGTTTTTAGTTCTTGGAAGGTCTGTTTTTACTTTACATCACTGACTCCAACCCAGTCCAGCAACCAAACCTCTTGCATTCAAGTGCCATCTAGAAACCACTAAAACCCCAAATACCAGTCTCTTTCTAGCTTGTACCATTACTAAGACACTGACAGTCCAAATCATAAGTCTCTGAGAACTGAGAAACTAAAGTTCATGTGGTACATTCTAAGTAGAAAACAGGAGAAAATTTTAAAGACTGTATTTGCCTGCTTCATTTTTTTTCAGTGATCCTACAAGATAACATGTCATTGTAACTCAAATTTTCATGTTCTTAAAGACCCTAAATTCTGAGCAAGAAATATGTAGTGGTAAGTTCAATGCCTCCTGTTACTCTGGGTGTACTGGCAATGGTTTCCTGCAGCCATGAGGAGGACAAGAAGGGAAGCTCACCAGCATGGGATCACTGTGTTAGTGTTTTCCAGTAAAATTAAAGACTGACGTCTACCAAACAGCTTTCACAGCCATAAAACTTCACCAAAACACAGGCATAAGCCAAAGACGGGTTTTAAAACAATGAACGAACAGCATGAATAGGCTGAGAAGGTTATGACAGGAACAGTTCCTTTGCTGCTTGGTTCTACTCTTCCACAACAACCTGCATTTCCTTTCTTTCTAATCAGTGTAGCCCCTGTCCTTCCCCTAGTCACAGTTTTTAACTCTTTGCTCTCCAAGTCAAAAAGAAGAGAGAAAAAGACAAAATTCCAGGCAGACATTCAGGTTCAACTTCCTTTTAGCACCAGTTGATCAAACAGAATCACTCTCACATGGTGAAGAAGGAATGGAATGCCTGTTTTGATGCTTTGTTTTCTCATGGGCAATCCTAAAACTTTTTTGGCTAGTGAAAACCTTGAACAAATTCCTCCTGATCCCCCTGCATCCCAGTTTTACATCCATCTCCAGTGCTTTTACACTGTTTCTGAAACTTGCCCATTCCTGGATTCAGTCATGGGCCTCTCCTTGCACGTGGCAGTAAGTTTTATTTATATAGACACAAGAATGGGAGTTTAACAAGAAGGAGAACTCTGTAAGCAGCCAGCATTTGGAATCCAGTTATATTATGGTCTTACTGTTAGATCAAGATGCCTGTTCCGAGTTGCAATGGAAAGCTCAATGGTGGATAGCTTCAGTTCTTCCCAGTCCTCTGGGGCTACCTCCTGGGGAACTTCTGCATATCAAGAGGAGAAGACATAAATCATTGAGTGGAATCAACTGCACTGATCATTAAGAACAGCAAAACATCAATGGCAGACAGAAAAATCACTCTGAGCCGTTGTGGTCACTAGTTTTGTTTCTTAAAAATGCCAACATCTTAAAAAAAAAAATGAAAAGGGAGCTTGGGACTACTGAAGAAAAAAATAGCATCAGCATTCACACAGTGGCAGAAATGACTGTCAAGCACAGTACATGACAGCCCTGTGAGTCCTTATGCCCAGGGATTAACAGATCTCCTGGGCTAGTTATAGGAACATCTAGAAAACACATGAAGTGCTGCTACCAAAAAAAACCAGGAATCTGATATTTGGGATGCTGTGGTAGCATGTATTTTCTATAGGAGGAAACTCCACGGTTCAGTTCTCATATACAGGTCACCTAATTCATGCTTCTGTATGAATCACCTCTGCCAGCCAAGAAGAAATGAGGTTTTTGCATCACACCAGATTGCACAACATGCACACTCTCCTTCCTTCTGTGCTCTGCCACGTGCACTGCCCAGCCAACAGTCCACCCAAGAGAGGCTCACAGAGAAGGAAGTTTATGGTACAGAAAGAAATTTAATGTACTATGAGAAACTTAGGGCTTCTCCAAGGCCCAAATTTTACTGTTCTATTTTAAGTAACATTTGTTGCTCTGTGTCAGCAACTCTCCCCATCCCGGAAAACAAAGGCTGCTCCTCTCTCCCCAGCTCACTGAGAAGCCATTCCACCAGAAGATTTCAAGAAGCCCATCCAGAAGTGCCAAGTTTTCCCTAAGGAGGCCTCCACAGCAATGGCAAGCAACTGTGAGTCCAGGGAATGCCCTGGGTTCTTTACAAATGAATCTTTGTTTAAGAGACCACAAGCACTGGCAGGACTACTGTGTTCCATTTCTGGTAGATACCACTGTACCTATCTTCACAAAATCACAGCTTTAATAAATAAATAAATAAAACACAAATAAAAATAAATTAATAAATAATAGTAGTTTAAAAAGAGCACAAAAGTAAAGCAGACACCTCCACCACACACACACTCCCCTCAGTCTATTAGAGGAATAGAGCCTGCCTGTGAGTTTATGGCAAAATAGACACATCTCACCTTTTGGAGGTGACCAATAGGAGCGAAGTCGTCTGTAAAGCCTCACATACAAAGGAGGCCTCAAGGGTTTCTCCTCTGGCTCTTCTGGAGGTCTCTCAGTTGGACCCACATACATGAGAGCAGCTTGATGTTTCTGAGGCCACTCCTTGAGTTTACATGAAAAAGAAAGACAGAAGATAAAAGGCATTTTAGCACCCACCTGTTTAGTGCTGTAGCCTATTTATTCTGTGCTCCCAAGTACTCCTGAGATCTACCCTGGCCCCACCACTGCCTCAGCCTACTTTCTGGTCTCCAGCCTCCAGATCCATATGTGAGATGACATTTTTTTGCAGCTTCCAAAAGATTACCCACAGTCCACCAAGTCCACTAATCTATGCCTTCCCCACACAAAGTGAGGCATTTTTCCCTCCATGAGCAGAGGGTAAAGGGATGTTTTCTTTGCTGCTGATGTGTGGCAGGGTGACACAGCTGCTTCTGGCTAAGGGAACAACCAAAACCGGCAAGGTCAACATTACTGTCTGAAAGTACAATTGGTCTCTGCACGGCACAAAGACAACCTCAAAGAGCACAGCAGGATCCAGTGCAAACAGACAAAGACAGTGCTGTGTGCAGCCGGGGGGCACTAAAACCTGGCAGGTCTTTGTTCTCCAACAACTCAAACAGTCCAGATCTGATCTGATAGCCAGGTGCTTATAGACAGCAATACAATAGGTCTTCAGGCAAGTCACGTGTACTTTATAAAGCATGTCAGGGGGAAAAAAATGGAAAAAAAGTACTAACATGTTATTCTTGGTGATATTTCCTCTTGTTTTGAAAATAATCTCTGAAACACTCCAAACATAGGACTAAGGGAGGGAATCATTTAATAGATTTTTAAACATATATAGTAAAACAAAACAGCCAAGAGCTCACATGAACTCAATGTAATTATTTTTCTATGCACAAAACTTTAGAATTAGTTTTGGATCATAGAGCACAGGTTGTTAAGCTAATTCACCTCACACCTCTGATAGCAAGGAAGGGCTCCACTATCATACTTACATAATAAAGAGGACAAACAGAGGTTGTATCAGTAGGGCAATACACAAATAATAAATATTAATGATTAAAGGGAAAAGCAGCAATGCTGTGATAATTTAAGCCTGTATATTTTAGAAGAGATGATAACACCTCAGAACAATGCCCCTACCAATACCAGAGTTTAGCCCTTTCCCATTACACTATTTTCAGCTACAGGCCATCCTGTTTCTAAAGACAGCTACAGCAAAACCAGAAAATACGAAGTGTGCAGCAACAAAGACAAGCCAGGAAATGATTAAGTTTAACAGGCTGGTGCTGCTTCTTATAGAAATTAACAAAATGATAACATGAGAAGCTCATAAACCAATAAATACCACAATTAGGAGAGTTCAGGAAGAAACTTCTCTATTGTAATAGCATAAAAAGTGGCCACTTCTCTTCAACTTTCAGCAGGTTAAATAGATTTTTTTAATGTACAGTGAATAGCTCACCAGTGAAATCCACTATCACTGCTCATAGCTGAGACTAAGGACTCAACAAAACTTAGAAAGGGGCTGGAGTGAAATCAAGAGGAGGTGCCTACCTAGAATGCCAGCACACATTCATCATCTCCAGTTTCCTGGGGATGGGGGGGTTTAAAAAACCAACCAACCAAACAACTCAACTTTCATGGATACATTACAATTAAACTCTCCTTTACAGGAGCTTCCTATAAAAGAATCATTGGCACTATTACAGACAGCATGACTAGACTGCAGAGTCTGATCTACTGCACCAGCTCCTGGGTATTTCCACAGCCTTTCATTAGGTTCCTTGTATGTTCAGAGAAGAGGAAAAGCATGTGTATGAAACTGCCTCACCTTTCATGCAGATCAAATTTTAATCTTTCCAGGATTTTAAGCGACAGAAAAGTTTAAGGTGAGATATAAGCTATTAATCTTCATGTTCATTTTACCACACAAGGAAGCCTGATTATCAATGTGCATGAGCAGCCTAATTATAGACCCTTCTGCCGGCTGAATAAATCAGAGTGAAATGTTATCACAAGAAAGGCTGTTGAGAAAAGGTGACTGAGCACTCAGGTGCTAATCTTCACCACCACTGCTGCTCACTAGTTTCACAGGGGGTTACTGGCTCCCTCTGGTGATCCTGCAGCAACAGATCTTCAGTAAAGGGAATTTAAAAAAAAAAAAAAGCCTTTCTCTTCCCTTTCATCTCTTCTGAAATAAGTCTATCAACTGGTAGGTTTTTTAACATGTTGAGTTTCACTGCCGTTTTATATTGTTACCAGAATCCTTCACAAAAACTTGCAGATAAATTATACAAAGCAAAGTCAGCCTTTTCATTTCCCATACACTTTTCTCACAATTAATTTTTACCTTAACTGTACTGAAAAAGTGAGCTGCTTTGGTTTTCAAAGGCCCAAGGTACCAGTACCTGAAAAGAGAACACAAATAGAACTTCTAAGATATCCAGGGGTCAATACTGGGAAAGGGAGAAACCTTGCATGCAGTCAGAGCACACAGACTTGTCTGCCACTGAGTTAGTGCTCCCTGACAACTTTTAGCTCTTTGATACTCTAAGATAGTTTCTACACATCACCAGCAGCTTAGCAGTGACATCCCTTTCCTGATTTACAGATCACCAAAATGCAGTGTATAATCTTCACTACAGGCAGCAGGACATCTCACTAGCAGGATTTTACCTAGTTATGTGACACAACTGGGGATGATTTAAAGGCCTGTGGTCCAACAGCTGGTGGTCTGCACCTCCACAATACGCAATAAAGCATTAGGCTGGAGGAAACAAACAAAAATCAAAAGCTTCAGTGGCAGAAGAACAGAGCCAGAAAACATTCATTTGTCCCAAGGGATTCTCACATCAAAATCTGTGTTATACAAAATAAAAATCCAACCAGCCACACAGCTGGTAGAATCTACACACTGTATAGAATCTAAAGATGTGATTATAGTCAGGCAGGCTTGGTGCCCATTTTGATCACTGTCTTCCAGCAAATAGGGTCAGCAAAGCACATTAGACACCATCAGGTCAAGAGTACTGCAGATCTAATTTTATCATTAACTACTAAGGTGTGCAGCTGCCCACCACTCCTATCAAGCCATTAAATTGTCTGTAAAATAATGATATAAATCAGCACCAAGTCTCCAGCAGGACAGTGCTTAGCAGAGGGATAGTTAGATAAATTTCTGGAATTTTGTCTTACAGCTTAACTCCCTTTAAATAGGTGCCTTCTTTCCAGTATAAGATCAGTTGGACTGGAATACACCAAATGTTTATTTTAGCCCAGTAACTCATCCCTCATGGGGACCAAATGCAGATGAAGTGGAGAAGTATAGAAACAGGACAAGCACACATGGTTCTTATTCCAAGCAGACTCTGAGCACCCATTTGTGCTGAAGTGCTTTCCAAGTTGGGCGCGTTTTCTTTACATTTTCTCTGCATTAGGAAACAGTCATGGAAGGGGATGAGGTTTGAGGATGTTCATGTTGCCTCATGTACCAGAGGTGCTGTTATGCCTCTAGCACTCTGTCCAAAAGACTCTTACAAAAGGGAACTCCTGTAGGAAAAGATGTGAAGGCTGGCACTAGGAAAAACCAGGGTATGGGCAGGAAGTCTAGCAAGAGTGCAGAGCAAAGAGAAGTGCACTTCCCTGAACTTGGGGTTGCAATTAGCAGGAGAGACTGCAGCAAAGCCAAGTCAGCACCTGCACAGTCTACTAAGAATGTTCCTTGCTTCCCAGGGACAAACCTGACCATTCACTGCATCTCCCCCATCCCACATCACCTCTCAAACCTCTCAAATATTTGCCAGACAGACTCCAGAGGTCTGCTACCTCTTCCTTCCTGACAAAGACAGCGCATTCACAAAGCACATGGTATTTCCTTACAGCTCCACTCCCGAGGTATGTGCTGGGTTCCCTCCACAGGAGTTTGGGAAGGGAGCTGCTTTGGCACTGCTGCTCCTTCACCAGACAGTGCTTGTAATTTGACACACAGACATGGCACGTGAAATGTCCTTTTGGAGAGAGCCCAATAATTATTAGTTTAGCATTCAGAGAACAGCCATCAGACAGCACGGTCCATGCCATTCCAGCAGGAACTTCACGGCGTTTTGAATGCATCTGATGTCCCTTGTTGGAACTGAGTTACAGAGTCCACGTGCACCTTTTCGTTGGCAGTGATGAAACATAACCGCCAATTACTTTACTTAGACTTGACTCAAGGGAGAGATTTTCCCCCTGCTACAATCTGAATAAAGTTCCAGAAGCGGATACCACAAGGTAAGAAGAAAGTAAATACTTAAAAGAACAGGTCAGCACCAGATAAGTGTTTATTTCAAATTACAAAAATGCTGATACATCTTACACTCCCATGTGTGTAATGCCAGACCTAACAAGAGTGGGTGCTTCTGTCTGTCAAATGCCTACACTCAAAAAAAGACTTACTTAAGAGAGGGGGTTATTTCTTTTTGGCAACAGATGCTAAAAAAGGCACAATTTCAAAAATGGTATTTTCTTACTTGCTAGCTTTAACTCCTGCATCTCTGTAAGATCCCCATCTCAAACTAGAGACTGCAAACACAGGCTGTTCCTTTTCTCCCTGTAAAGAAAAACAATTGCGAAATCACTTTCTCTTACCTTGTTTCCGAATTTATTTTCTGAAGTCAGGAAAACAGCATTTCTAAATAAAAAGTGGTTTCTGTTTAATCCCAAAAGTGACATTTAACAGAAGGGTGTATGATAAACACCTAACAGCAAAAAAAGCTTAGCAGAATTTAAGCACTGTACATCCAGTCTGCTCTGGAGAGGAATGTAAAAGGTGAACTTTTGAAGAGGTAGACTGAGTTTGACTGCACACCCTGCAGTCAAATAGTAAGAGGTTTTCCCCTTTTACATTTTTCAGCACGTCAAAGAAAGCTATTAACTGCACACTACATATGAATGCATCAAATCAGCTCAGACAGCTATCGCTGTCTCTCAACATTGCTACAGAAACACCGCTGTTACTAAGTTTTGTATTCATCAACACTCTCTGAGCCTCAAAAGAGATGATGTTCAGGCATTCTAGTGTTTCCTCCCAGTTAGACTACCTGACGTCACAGCAGAGAAATAAACCAAAATTCGTAACAGCATTAAACAGAGGAAAAGCAGTTCATGTAAACATAAGAACATGAGAATAGGAAAGTTTTAGGAATGCTGAGTTTCAAAAAAGCGGATGCTTTTACCTTGATCTGCAAGACATCAAGTGAAACTGTCTCTCCCTTCAAAATGGCCAGTGCAGCATTAGTAATATGTCTGCAAAACAAACGGGAAAAAAGCAAAGAAAAACAAACAGGAAGGAAGAAAATGAGTAAGCTTTGAAATTACATTTTTTTCCAGAAAATTCCAGTACAAGTCCAGGTGGGGCTTTTTTTCAGCAAATGGAACAACCCCGAGGGAGAAGTGCCCCACTTCACTGAAACCAGAAAGCAAAATGGGTGGCTGCAACACATGACAAAACCTGTGTCCTAACGAACAGCAAAACAGACAAAAAGCAAAAGGAAAGTCTCAGCCTGAGCTTTTCAGAGATTCCTCCCTCTTCACCTAACGTGGCAGATCACATGCCAACTGTTACCTGCTGTTTCAGATACTTAACACACTATGGACCCAAATCACTGTTTTATTTTAGTGCATGGGGATGGCACAAGACTGGCCTCAGCTCATGTGTCTGGGACTGAACTGCATTAGTATGCTAATTTGTTTTGAAGTTTTTAATCAACATAAATCTACCTATCAGCAGTGCTCCTGTCCTGGTCTCCATTAAGTTGTGGGCAGTAGCTAAGGCACTTTGTCATTTCAAGCTGTAAAGATTTTGTAATCAAAGTGTTTAAGTCCATTAAGTAGTTTATGTTCAAACCTTGAAGCATACACTTGATTAAAACTCCTCCTTTGTTTTCAAAGCTGGGTAAAATTCAGATTCCACACTGCATACATTTCCAGCGTCTCAGCTGGACAAGAAAAAAATGCGGTTTTCAGATCCAGCCCAATACTCTTGTGAATCAGGGGGAGAAATTGCCCTTGGCTCCATCGGGATTACAATACTGAGACAGATAAGGAAGCTGTTCTTCCCACAGCCCTTCCTTCTCTCCTAACTCTTATCTTTCTGTAAGACCTTTACAATTCCTACACTCCAAAGTAGGAGTGCTGAAGGAACCAAAGCCTAAATATTTCTTTTAAAAATATCACTTCTGCACTCTTAAAGTTAGGTTCTATTACTGGTGTGGATTGTTAAGCAGTCTGTTGACCAAATTACCTTCAACTTCACCAATATGCTGCAGACTCACCTGCACAGTTCATTACCTTGGGACAAGAAGATCATTCATTTCAAACAGCTTCTTCAGAACCCAAACATAAATTATTATTTTAATCTAAGCTGCTGATTGCAGCCTTGTCCATCTTGCTGAGCTTCAAAGAACTCTGGTAGTTTTAATGAAGGATGTTATGCCAGTTGACTCATGGGTTTTATGGATGATGGATACCAGCAAGGGTTCCACAAAGAAAAATGTTAATGAGTTAGTGGGAGAGCGAGAGTGAAGAAATTTCAGCAGCAAGAAAATAACGTATTTATCAGTATGAGAGGAGAGAAAGGGAACAATCGAAAAGAAATGAAGTGTGGGGAAAAGAAAGATTAGTTGACCAGGCTTCTTACTTTAGAACTGGACAAAACGATCTTGCAAACAACCTGAAATGCCAGCAACAGATACCGCCAGGTTGGATCACATCCAGAATGCTAAACGTAAGAATCAGGCTGTTGGATTGCTGCCAGCATCAGTCCCACCACAGGGAAAAGCCAGTCCCACTCTGCAAAAGTCAGTAATAGGATCCAGCCTTTCCCATGTTCTTGTACTACTCCTTACTTTGCAGGTGCTAACCAGGTTATATGCAGACTGGTTTCTAGAATTCTTAGACTGGAGAAGGGACAGAAATAGGACTTATTTTTGTTTTACTTGTCATATCCTTGCTATATCCTTGTCATACCCTTTCTGCTATTCCTAAGAGGCTGATCCTTTTAATCCCTTCTTTTTTTAAAAAAAACTTTGACCATCACACCATCACAGAGAAATTAGCCACAGCAAATTATATCATGTTCTAATAATACATACATTTCCTTCTTTTAATTTTTAGTCAGTTTTTGAAAGTCATTAACTCAGACAAGTTCAGAGAATTGTCAGGCTCTGCCCAGAGACTGCCAACTTCTACATAACACAGAAGAGAAAGGAAAGTATCCAAGCTACCAAGAAGCACTGCTCCTTGAAAACAAACAAACAAGTTTCAGAAACGAGTAATACTTACTGGACTTGGTTCGTGCTCTCAGGGTACAGCGTGTGGCTCAGAGTGCAGGTTTTTCCAAGAGGTATGAATCCTATAGGAATCTTACTGAAGGCAGCCTGGACACGAGGAGAGTAAATTAACATTTGCATCAGCTGAAGGAAGTTCCTGTGTGGAGATCACAGCTGTGTCTGGTATCACCCCTTTGGCACCGAGCAGCCAGGCACTTCCTTAAACGAGGCAGTAATACATAATGACTCAGAACATGGCATCCAAATCTGTGAATCCACCACTGCCAACTGGGTACAAAAGAGCTCTCTGTAATCATTAAGAGCATTGTTACATGAAGGTTGGCAGCCACATCCCAACTAATGCATGGATTCTGTCAGCAATCTGCCATCTTTCTTAATACTGATGGTGGCACCACAAGCTCTGAATCTCATTTACCATTGCAGAAATCCCCCTCTGACAGAGTAACCTTGCACAGCAAAGAGATTTTCTCACTTAAGGAAAGGAAACTAATTGATTCCTCTGGCACTCAAATCATGAAGCAGCAGAAGGTCTAATTTTTGAAAGTCACTGACAACGTTGGGTTTTTGTACCACAGTTCAGCAAAAGGGCTTGTTGAAGGAGCAAGTTATTACACTGTGCCTCGTAATAAACTGTGCTTCTTGAAGCGTGTCAGCAAATCACTGTGAACTACCATATACCACAGTGCACCATCTCCCTCCTGGGCACTGCTGCCAATCCGCACTGACTCAGTAATTCCCGTCTCACTGACCAACCGTTCTCCCTTGCTATGTCCATGTCACCTGCCAGTCTTAATGTACCTCTCGTTTTCCTCAGAGCTGTTTTACAGTGTGCTGACCAGAGGCTGTTTGCAGCTCATGCAGTCAAGCTCTGCTCCCCTGGCTGCCAGGAACAATGTTTCTGGAATGCCTTGCACAGGTTCTTCTTATCCAGGCAACAGTGGTATGACATACCCGAGTGGAAAGGGAAGCAGAGCACAGAGAGAGGGGGCTGAAGTGCAGATCTCTACTCCTAGGACACAGTAATATGAAGGACAAGAAGGATTCCCTGGCCAAAGACACAAAGTGACACAGCGGCAATACTACAATGCAGTATTCCAACTGTAATTGTGCTGGATGCAGAATTTCCTACACTGCTGCAAAACGACCCAAGCTACATCAAGATAGTAAGTCAAAAAATAGAGAAGAGAAACTAGCCAGTAAAGCCTCTAAAACTTTTCTTCCGTTATCTTCAGATTACAGAGGTCTCAGGAGCCAACTATAATAATATTAAACTTAAAAAAACGATTTCTCAGAATTGATACAGCCAGCCCTCCTTTAAAAATACTGGCTTGGTTGCAAAGTTCCTCTTGTCACATTCAGACAAAGCAAATGCCTAAACAGATACAATTCTAGCTGCCAAGGGTATCATCATAATCTTGTCTAGATCATTTAATTGAGTTTTTGCCAGTTCCTGCCAGAAGGTTTTGGGAACAACGATTCCCTCCTTTCTTCAATAACACTGTCCTCCCACTTTAAAAAGAAAAATCTCCCTCATTTCCATTCTGAGCGATCCACCTTGAGAGGTTAAAATTTGCTTAGTGCAGCCATCTGCATAGGTAGATATTCACTGCTTGAAGAAACAGCAGAGCATTCCCAAAGCAGTGGGAGTGTGACCATAACTGAATTCGTTTTCAAGCCTGTACAAATACAAGAAAAACATGTACTTTTGCCCGATGCTTGTGCCAAACAAAGTGGCATGCACAGCTGGTCCATGGATATCTGAAAGTTGAGCATTTGGCTTCTCCACAATCCCTGCTCTGATGCTGGAAACCTCCCAAAGCCATGGTTTGGGAGCCACTGCATCCCTTAGAAAGAAGAACAACAGGCAGCATTGCAGGACACCAGCACGGCTGACTTGGTACACAGCAAGCTGGCTCCAGATTAGGAAGCAACGTATCTGCAGAAGACAGCTGAGGCCAAGAGACCACAGTGGATGCACAAGACACTCTAAGAAACGCACAGAATTTTTAAAATGACACTTTCTCACCTCATCTGCTCTGCGGAGAAGTCCAGTTATGACCTGAAAAACAAGGGAAATGCTCAGCCCCAAGGATTTTATTTTTCTGTTACAGTAGAAAGCTATGAAATTCTTAACCCCCTTTACTCTTTGGAAAGATTTAAGGAGCAGCTACTCTTTCATGGAAGGTGCTATGGTTGTTTACACGGGACAGGAGGCATGTTCAGTGTGCAAACATGGTGGAAACAGCAGGGTTATGAGTATGCCTGACCATATGCTGGCACCAAAACCACTGCCAGTGTAAATGTTTCAACACTGAATAATGCTATGCATAGTGCAAAAATAGCACTGGCCAGTGCAATTAACAATAATCAACTCTAAGGCCAGGAGGAACTTGCAAATGTACTCTGACCACTTTCTCTTAAGGTCACTGCATTTCATTTAGCCATTGTCTTACGAAGTAGTTAGCATTCCAGGAAATGCTTCAAAAAAATACAGTCTTACTTGAAAAATAGAGTATCCCCCAGTTCTGCTGGTAGTTTGCTCCTGTCATTAATCATCTTGACAATAGGCATTTATTAAATACGTACCATGCTTTTTATCATTCCCACATAACTTTTACATTATCTGATTCCCACTTAGCAAAATATGCATTTCTCTTGGGGAGCATACAGATAGGAGTGAACTTGGCAAATTAAACCATTAAAACTAAATCACACAGAAGGAAAAAGTTAGAATTGTGTCTCTCCAAACAGTTTGCTAGTTCTTGAATAAAATTCTGGAAGACACGTCACACACTCCTTTTGCCCCCACTCCCATCATCACTTTTAGATTAATACCAACTAGCAGAGTGTCCCTGTTCCCAGGAGATTATAACACTGACTGAAAACACAGACATTAAACTTGACAAATCTCTAGTAATATGGTGCTGCTACATTGCACAGACTCAATCTTCTCACTCTCAGCCCAACTACAACTCTCAGCAAACCAGGCTCCTGCAGTACCTCTTGTACTGTGCCATCTCCTCCTGCAATAATGATAAGATCCGTGTTTTCCATCAATTCCAGCAGCTTTTTTGCTTGTCCCTCATAATCAGTCTGAAGAAACAGAAATCCAAACATGAGAACTCAGATGGTTATTTCTAATTTATCTCTCTTAGAGGAAAAAGAATCATCTGTCCATCTGCTTGACAGTTATTGTCACACAGGCACACAGTACTGTACTTACACTCACGGAGATTTCTTCAAAACCAGGCTGCTGCCTAATACAACATGTGCAAGTAAACACACAGGCACACACACACAAAGGTTAAATGAAATATCAGAGTATATCTTACTCAACATATCTACAATATCACAGCAACAACCTTATTTCCAGGTAAATTTACAGTGAAACCAAAAGCCAACCATGCTCTTGCTGAAAAACTCCCAACACCTTTAGTAGCCAAAGTGCTCAAGTGCATCTCCTGAAGCAGCATCAGCTACATGACGTGCCCAACAGCAAGCTGCTGACCATGGGTTTAACAGTACAGGGAACACTGACTTTCTAAACCATCAAAACTGTTTTCTGAAAAATTATTGTCTCTTACAAAGATATCTCAGCCTCATTTGCTGGCCCAGCCCTGTTTTGCCAACTCATCAGTTGCTACCAGGCATCAGTTTTAAGTCTTGCAAAATAACTTTTTTCCCTTAAGGTAGGACTATGTATTTTCAACGATCAGAGAAAGGCATTAATAAAAACAGCATCTTAACACTAAACCTTGTGAAAAGGATTCCAGGATAGAAAAATGCATATCAGAGTACTTCACTGCTGGAACCCACTGACTATTAAACAATCTCATATCACAACCTCAAAAACCTGCAAAAAGATCAGAATCCCTTCATGTTTATTTGTTCCTGTCTTTCCAAAGAAAACCTGTCTGTTAATTCACAACATTTAGATCTCAGTGTTCTGCTTTTTTAATGGGAATGTCGAATTATTTGAGAGACACTGAGATATTTCCATTGTAAAAATATGAGGTTATTTTTAATTAACCTGAACAGTTGCACTGCACGTCCAAGTTCCTCACTTCTGAATTCTGCAAGTTCAGGCAGAAATGACAATTTCAACAGCACTGGGCACGTACCACGAGCCAGCACTCAAGTATTTGGAGAGTTTTCTCTCAAATGTGAATTACAGAAGGGCTGCTTTAGACAGACAAACAAGCATATGTACTGCTTTAGTTGAAAACTAAAATCTCAGTATACTGTTCGTAAATTAACTGTGAATTAAAAATGAAAAAGACTGAGTACCAGTTTAATATCTCAGTATTTATTTCTTCCCATTAGATGTCTTACAGGACAAATGAGTATTTCAAATGCATACAGATTTTAATTTTAATTCTTCAAGAGGAGAAAGCAGAGCAGACAATGTATCTGTATTAACAGAACCTATCAGTTCTTACCTTAACCACAGTTACATCCAAGCCTGATAAGTGCAAAATTGGTGCTGCATTCTTTTCAAAAAGGTTCCTGGCTTTGCTAGAAATAACAGAGCAAAAACTATTTAATTAGGCTGGTGGCTAAAAAGAAATTAAAAAAGAAAAGAAATAAATGAATAGCAAAAAGAAATTACTTAAAACCAAGCATACAATCTACACAATCAGTCACTCAACTTGCCAGTCAGGAAATATGAGATTTCATGTGGTTCAAATGTATTACCTTTCAAGTCTCATATCTCAGATGTCAGGTTTTTTGTTGCAGTTTTAATAAATGCAGAAAATGTTATCTAGCTTTCTCTAAAAATAATTTTAAAAAATCCATCGAAACAAAATAAGATCTCCAAAAGAAATTTATTAGAAAATTAATGACTTACAGAGCACCAGGCTTTACGACCTCAAAGAAGGCCCATGTAGGTTTTTGGAAACATCCAAAAAACCCCAACTATTTACTATGACATATTATTAAGTAAGTTTAGAAGCAAAACTGTATCTGACCTTCTTTTGTTACAGGACTGATACATTTTCTGCCTCTAATTGCATAATAAAATAATTATGCCACTAACTATAAATTGCTTTCAAGTAGAAACATGAGGCTTTATTAATACTTGGCATTTTCCAGTCGTGTGTTTTGAACAAAAGCACCTAAGTCCAAGCACTTCCACGTCTGATATATTATTCCCTTCATACTGGTACTAACAACTCCCTGCCCCTCCCCAAAATGCAGCTGATACAAAGCTTAGCTGATCAGCAGAAACAGACACACATCATTTCCAAGATTACAGGTTTTCTGCTAATGAGCAGGTAAAAATAGCAGCCGACCTCTTCCAGGAGTCTTGCTCTGAGCCCATATTTAGCCTCTCAGTTTGTGGGCACATCCCTTTCAAGGACAGGTTCCCACAGAATTAAGAGCACTGCTGGCTAATGTCAAGTCTTGAAGCAATCAAGGTCATCTCTTGTTTCTAAAGTTTTTGAGGTGGAAATGTATCACATGCAAAAGTTTGGAGGAAATATGGAGGAATGCCACACACAAAGGAATGGCAAAGGCCAAAACACAGGATAAAAGAAAAAAAAATCAAAATATACATATGTTTAGAAAACATTCTTTCACCTCAAGCCTCTAATTCTATTTCTCATCCCAATATATTTGGTGAAATAAAGTTTGGCATAGTTATATAGCGCCAGCTTGGTATCAGAGGGAGGTAAAAATGAGCTCAAGAATCTGGCTGGCTTCTGTAGTGGATGGCAGAGCAAAAATGAAGAAAGAGTGCCTCAAATGAGAGTGTTGGGAAGCGGGAATTTTACCCTTTGCAAGCTGCTGGGTTGAGGAACACTGTTGCTTTCTTCAATGGCATAGTGGGAGGGATCAGCTCATTGCCAAAAGCCTAAGTAAGAGAAAAAGAGCAGAGCTCAGTTTATCTTTTAAGCACAGTGCTAAAACAGGTCAAAATAATGCTCCTCTACAAATGTCAATGGGCTTTCAAGCCTCATGACATTCAGATGACTTCCATCTTCAGCCGTTGTACAGGTCTCCTGTTCAAAGACCTGCACTCCTACCATCAGCTCACATCACTGTCATAAGTACTCTTTAGCTCATTTTTACAATTCCACCACCATTTCGTTTTTGTCAACCTCTGGTTTTCTGCCATGGGCAGAGATCCAGGGAGCTATCCTTGACTCCAAGGTTACTTGATTTTCTTTCCTTATGTAATTCTCATACACCTGCCTGCCACCTTCTTTCTGCATCCTTTCTCACTTCTGAACTTCAATTCCTCAGTCTCTTCTACCCATTTTAGTATTTTCTTTGCTTCAGTTTTTGGAGATTTGAAAGAATTACCAGAGCAAGCTCACTGTTCCTCCTTTTTTTTTTTTTTTTTTCCTGAATGTCTCTCTATAAAAATCACTTAATTCCTCTTCAATTTTTAATCCAATTCTGAAGAGGTGCCTCTAGTTCGAATTCTCTGAGAGTTACTCCATACAGCTATTTCCATAGCTTTTCAGCACAAAAGGGGCAAGAAAAGGCAAAGCTTCCATGCATACATCCCCCTCTGTAAACCTCTTTTAAGTCACTTAAAGGCATCCTCACTAACACACCAAATCAAGCTGGTTTTGAGTACAAGGATGACAAGGTATTCAGCAATACTACCCAGAAGCCACAGAAATAAAGTAGGAACAGAAGACTACTGAGCCAAACATGGCCCAGTCAATTGTCCCTGGCTTCTCTTCCCCTTTATCTTGAAAGTTAATTCCCCTAGCAGGAATTTTGAACTTGAAGAAGGTGACATGGAACACAAAGAACACAAAGATTTTAGTGGTTGTTAGCTGTTCAAATTCATAATTAATTCCACTTGCCAACTTTGCTCAGAAAACCTCAATTAAGAGAAGGGTGCAGCCGCTACGCTGCTTAAAACATTCAAATTTCTTCTTCAAGAAAGGAAAAGGATGAGAGAAGTTGCTGAGAGAAAAGAAATCTTCAAAGAAATGGAAACAAATCAATAGCTCTTAAGCTTTACTCTAAGATCAGCTGGAAAACAGACCAACTTATTATATTGCCATTGTTGGGCGGGAATTGGGGAATAGGGGACCTCTAGCATGTTACAGCTGTTAGAAAGAACTAATTGTTTGCTTGGGGGACACAGTGTGATGTATTTGCATGCTCTGAACAATCTAACAAGGCTCCAAACAACCTTACAAGACTCATAAAGAATTTATGGGTAACGAAATAATCACTTCTTCATGTAATGCACTTAGACATTTATGTTACGTACAGGGGCATTTATAAAGCAAATGCTGATTTGTAAGACAGGAAATATAAAAATAATAATGCAACGTTCTAGAAGTCTTTCAGAGCAGAACACAAGTAAAGATAATTTAAAGTCAGACAATAAAAACGGTTATTAAATATATATGTGAAGGTATAATTTAGGTAAGCCAATGCCTTTTTCACTTTCTTGTCAAATGCACGTTCCCAGGTATTGTATTTCTGCATTGCTAAGATGACAATCGCTACCTGCAACTATAAAAAACCCTTTATACAAAGCCTTTATAGTGCTTTGTGAATACTAACAAAGAAACTACATTCTTTTACACAAAACTATCCTTGAGTGAATAGTTTGCCAGATAAACAGCACCTTTAACACAGGCCCCGAGTTCAGCAACAACGTCAATCAGCAGGACTGATTTGCAAAGCCCAAGTCAGCTGACACTGGTTTATTCTAGAGGAGGAGGTGTAAAATGTTAAAATATGATAAATGAGTTATTTATTATAGAATATCTCTACAATCATTTGCCACATCAAGACTGTCGTCCTAAAATTATATTTAAATTCAGACACGCATGGTGGAACCTTTGCATGAAGTACTGCTGTAGTGGATACTCTGGCAGAAAGGCAGCTGCCTCATCAATTTGATATTGTAACAGGCTTAAAATCTTAAAAATCCAATGTAAAAATAGTAGGAACCCCCCAACACCACTTCATTCAGACTAAACTTTTTCTTGGGTGAGTCTGCCGCTACTTTTTTCCCAATATTTATACAACACTATAAATGCAAGTAGCATTTTTCAAACAATTTCAGATTGTTGTTACTCTGAAGAACATATCAGACCCTTAATGCCTCACTGCTGTATTGCTGTGTGTTTTCAACAACTATTTGGCACTGACACATCAGTAAAAATGGAAATTACAGCATGAATTGATTACTTGGCTTTCTGGTTCATTCCATTCTAATGCAGAAGTCCTCTGCAGGATATTTTCCCAGGCTTTCACCTTTGAAATTGTAGCAAGCTCTACTGACAGTGCTTTTGTATTTTCATTTATAAAAATAAGCCATAATGGAACAGAACCAGTCACTTAATGACTAGAATTAGGAAAGAGGAAATTCAGAATTTCCACAACTTAACTATCTTCTTGTACCAGTCTTTCCTTTTTGACAGCACACACCATTTCTTCAGTGCCTTTTAAAATATTGTTTTAATTTGGCCAGCATGCTTCAAATAATGAGGTATTAACAGCTATTTTTGGCAATATAAAAAACTTCTATCACTTCGTTCCTATGCAGTAAAAATGAATATTGAAAACATAAAAATCAAGAACAACTGATACTCTGAATTGGAAATGCATCTGACTCTGAAGCTATATGTGTCATTTATGAAAGCAATATTTTCAGGGGAAAATTTTTCTTGTTCTTTCCTGAGACTTGAGCTCCCTTACATATATTCTGGCATGAAGATCCACTGCACAAGACAAGTTGCTGTGAAAATCTTCCTCTCAACAGCAGGCAGGCTAAAATTGCAATTATTCAGGTGCACCACAGAGGCAGGGTAATCTGAAGAAAAGTTCTCTACTGAGAAAAATCATTTTCCCCATTCTTCTGAGGCCCCAGTATGTAGCAATGATGGAAAGTGTGTGACACCCTTCAAAATCGCAAAGATCTGTCACGGAGAAGCAGGTTTAGAGTAAACTTTGTTTGTGGGAGGTGGAAAGACTCTTAAAATCCTACAGAAGTGATGTCAGTCATGGGCAGCAGCACTTACACCTCTGAAAGACTGTTTATTAAGGACAGGATTTCTTTACAGGAATACTACAGCATGAGAATTTTTTAAGTGCTGTTTGCCCAGGCAGGCCACAAACTAGGAAATGCACTAGTCAGTCCCCTCAGAGATAACTATCTCCCCCTGAACACTTGTTTTGCTGTCAGTGATCAGCAAACAGGTCGACTCCATTAAGTTCCCAGTACAGGGGTCTCAACAGAGCTGGGTCAGTCCCTCATCACAGTCGCTCAGGATTGAACAGACAAGGGCCAGGGTCTCTCCAGCCGAGCACTGACATGAAGCAGTCTGCGATGCTCCTGCCCAGACTACACCCCTCACAGTGGGTCTGAGATTTCACTCTTATCAACAAATCCTCTTCCTACCAGAACTCCACAGGACAGAGCAATTCCAGCTGCAGTACTGTGGGTCCCGCAGCTACAGCAGGAATTAAGATCACCCCAGTGATAAGGCTGTGCCGTCCCCTGCAGCGGCAGCAGGGAGGGCACGAAAGGTGCAGTGTCCCAGCTGCAGCCGGGGCCTCCCGCACCCTTTGGCACTTCAGCAAAGGAGCGCAGGTGGCACCATTACAAGGCTTGTCACGCAGAAGGGACCCGCTGGGAAAATCTCAGGAGCCCTGCACAACCAAGATAAGAGGGAGATTTCAATCTAATTTTATGACTTTAAACGGTATTACCTGGGCTTCTTGGCATGCAGCTCTTCGTAGCAGGTTATCGCTATCAGGTGAGACAGAAGAGAGAGCAGGCATTAAGTTGGGTAAGTTTAAAACAATTTGCTCATTTTTAAAATGTAGGTGCATACCCCTCTTACACACAGTTTGACAACACTGAAAGAAACAAACAATTTAAGGATGAAACACACCCATTTAAGCACACAAACGTAACTTTTTTTCTGCCTGTGCACACAAACATTCTTTGTAAAATAAAGAAAAGCAGGAAACAAAGACCAGGATGCCGAGTGTGCAGAGGTTACATAAGCTCTGACACGCTGCATAACTAATTTATTTTTAAATTGCTACATAACTGTACTCCAGAGCTAAGGTGAGGGTTTTTCCAATGTTCATGCTGCCTGTTATTTACACTGAACGTACTTACCATTCTGGCGGTATAGAAGGGATTTAGAGTAGACTTAAGTGTTACTTCCATGGACTTAAACCTTTGTGCTTTATAATTGTAAACTCCTCTCTCCATCAGTTTGTGAGCTGAACATGTTCATGCAACACCTACGACCCACCTAGGTCTGAGCATGGCCTAAAGCAGTAACTCACAGAGGTGGAAAACACTCAACTCACATAAGTGAAGTTTAAAAACAAAGGAGAAAATATCAGTATTAGATATGTCATGGACATTTGTTTCAGACGTAAATTCCTGACTAATCCTTGTGCTTGTCATTGGTGACAGCATTAGCAAGGTGACAAGCAGGGTATAGTTGGCAAACACACAAGAGACAGAGCTACTGAGTGAGGAACAGAAGTCTGCTCTTTCCCAGACCAAAATTGCCCTATTTCCCCTTGCAGACAAAATGGGGAGTACTGTTCTGCAGTGCCCAGTCTCACCTGTCCTCTAGATACCAGATACTGCCCCTCCTTGCTAAAACCAAAATGTTCCTTCCAGCTTGTCCTTGCCAACACCTGGCAAGACTGTATATTACTGTCTTAAAATATCAAGTACAGAAAAACCCAATTACAGTCAGCATACCAAAATGAACACTACACTAAAAGGATTAAAGGCCAACCAGAAAATAACAAGTGACTAAGAAACCAGCACGCTTCTGCCCCGAAGTGTGGCTCATCAGGCCAAACCCTGCCATGGAAATGGCAGAAGAGAGGGCGAGGCCCAAACATGAGTGCCATCTATTCGATTCCATGAGCTTACAGTATTTATCTCTCACTGGAGCTATATAAGCTTCTCTTTTTGGCTTAACAAGAGATGCTGCAATGTCATAAAAAGGGAAGTAGGGTGACTTCAGGTGAGATATCAAACTGCATTCTGAGAAAATAACTCTACAGAAAAAAAGCCACATTATTATTCCTGCTAATAAGGAAAGGACAAAGGAAGAGTCAAGCATGGAAAAAGAAAATATGTGAGTAATACCTCATCAAGATAACAAGAAACTGAAATGTCTAAGAAAAGATTTCCCCAGAGGAATGCTGTCATATTTGCTCCTTAAAACTAAAGGAGTAAATAATTTGTATGAAGTACCTGCAATATTACTTAGGGAAGCGACAGACTTGGGTTTGATTGCAGTAACATGATGAAAGCACACCAGTTTAAGTGCCTCTGAAAAGGTTTGTGTTCCAAGCTAAGCATCGTTGTCACAGCTAATTCCAGCTCAGCCAAGACAGTCCACACTGCACTGCTGAGAGCATGAGCCCTCACATGGGGACTTCCCCCCCTGCCCCCGACTATGTGTGACCAGAGCAAACGCAAAGCAACTGCAATTTATACACATAAAGCTGAAATATTATGGGATATCAAAAGCAAATCGTGCTATCAAATGATGGCAGCACAGTTGATGTCTTTGAGAACTGCTGCACTGACCTCATTAGCAAATCCTGGTCAAACTTACATTATCTGTTTACTTCACATTGATGCTATTTTGTTCAGAAGTCAAGCTGTGTCCCACCATCAGCCTGCATCTTCTCCTGGTGCCCGCAACCTTATGCTGCAGTTTTAGTTGCCTCTAAAATGGAGCCCAGCAATACTTTCCAAATGTAACCAAAAGATATTTTGCTTTCTTTCCCAACCTTCAAAGACCCTCAAAACAACTGTCAAGGATGCAAGCCTGATTCAACCCAATGGAGTCTCAACCATAAAAATTAAGCTTGACAGTTTGGATGCCCACATTTATGCTCATTTTCTCCAGCACTGAAGCACTTCCAGAATGAGAAAAAGTCTATTCTGACACTTAACATTTTGGTGTCAAAGGAAAGATTTAGAGACCAGAACAACCATTTACCATTCAGCAATTTATATGTTATTTGTCTCACCTCTAGGATTCCCACTGATTCAATTGGGACATATATTTCAGAGTCATCTGAGTCTTATAAGGATGCCCTAAGTTTGGCTTAAAGATGCCAGGTGACAAGAAATCTTTCATTTCCTTAAAATGTGATGTCAACGCTTAATTGACTTCAAACTCAAGTTTAAAAAGCACAACTGCACTCAGAGTCCTCCTCTTCCATCACAGCACTTTCCTCTACTCACCTCACATCGCTCACACACAGTACCACAAGTGTTCTGGAAGCCCTCTGTAGGTCATACCAACTAATAAATACGGCTAGAAAAACGTTAAAAACAGCAGAAAGGTAATTTCTTAAAGTCTTCTGTCTCCGTACGTATTAATTCTCAAAATATGGCTGTGCACCAGCTCCTAGAGAGAAAGAGACTTTAACAATACACACAAGATTCTGTAGATTTTTTTGTACTTTATCATCCACTATTAGACACTTACAAAGCCTTTTCAACAACCCTCGAACACGAGCAGGTGGAGGCTGAGGGAAAATTGCTGCACTGCCTTAAAGAACATGCAGAGATTCCTTCTGACTTGCACCGTATCCACAGCAAACTGAAAATCAATTTTTACTTTACATTTCCCCTAAGGGCTTATCTACACAATTCGAGCTTAAAGCAAAACAGACAAGCAGTGTTGCATCTGCTGGCCAACTCAGGGCTGTCTTCCCGCTGTGAGAATTAAGCACCGCACAGCTTACAGCTGGGCCAACTTGCTTAAGCAGTAAAAAATTGGGAGATGGAGAGGAACAAACAGAGGCGGTGGGGTATGGAAGAAAGAGGATGTCCTAAGCTGAACCCACAAACAGAACATTCCCAGTCAACCCTCAAGGCCAGCAGCCACTGCAGCACAGACTCTTTGGAGGACAGAGAGGGCTTACACCAAAGCAAGGAGCCAAGGCAGAGAGAACACAAGAGCAACTGCCCAGAGCTCTCCACACACCAGAGCTGGGAGAGCACAACATCCGTACAACCCCCTTGAACAGGGGCTGCTCTGACTTGTCATCAACATCCCCAGTGCAGAGCAGGTGGCCACTGCTCCTGCCCTGAGTGTTTTCAGCTAGAGTAGGGAATTAGCACTCTTACACATAAGCACACAGATCCACACAATCTAATATGGATGCTCCTCCAGCGGAGAGCGCATCCTCTGCCCCAGTGCCAGCAGAGGCCAGGCAGGAAAGGACAGCTCCCATGATGAAGGGTCAGCCAGGGCAGCCATGAAGGCAATAGGCAGAAGAACAACAAAGTCAAACCCCAAACAAGGCTGTTTGAGGCCCACAGCTGCAGAAGGGTAAGCCTTTGCCTAAGGGCCAACCAAAGCAACTCCCTTAGAAGTGACCACACTACAGATGCATAAAGAAGCTCAGGTGTGAGATCCCATTTCCAAAAGGGTTATTGTATTAAATCTAACACTGTTAAGTATACCCAAGAAAGAAGAAGCCTAAAGACTCTCCAGCTCAGTGTCTGCATTAAAACACTAGAGTTTTGTGAGGAGAAACTTGACCAAAGCTGGGCATATTGGATCACTCCTCAGGAGTTATAACAGAACTCCTAAAAGAGATTTTATCTTAGAAGAGAGCTTTTTTGGCTGCTTCTAATACAGCAAGAGCACAGTATCCTCTCTGCTGGATATTAGCATTTACTTCCATCTCGGCTTTGGAAGGGCATGAAAGACTATCTCAGTTTTCATCAGCTTTACCCAAGACTCAGAATTTATACTCTGGTTTTTTTTGACTAAGTTCTGATGAAATAAAGTCAGCCACTCAGGAAGTATATGCAGAAAGGTGAAAAAGTGAGTTATCAGTTGGCAAACACACAGAGACTAACATTCAAATTGTAGATAACAATAACACTGAAGATTACTGGCAGGCAGTCAAAGGCTCAGGTGCTTTGCCAGCATTTTCTAAGGAGAAAGTCAATACTTTAACACATCCAGAGTAAAACCAAGTGTCTGATGAGTCCACTGCCTCAGTACGACACCGAGGGTCCCCATCCTGACCAAGTGATGATCACCTATGCAGGGGCATCACTGTAACAGTCTGGTCAAATCTGACAGTCAGTTAAGCTGATGTCCATCATGCCAGAGATTAAATTTCTGCTGATATGGCATAGCTGGGAACTCATTGCACCACCTGGACGTACAAAGAACAGCAGCAGCTCAACTGAGGAAAGGTGACCCAGGACATAAACGTGAGAGGGGCTTCCAAACTTCGTGGAAATTTTAAAACAATCATATGGTATCTTTGTTTGTAACCAACCTCACGTGTATACATTAAAGAGAAGTATGTTACTGTGTATGAGCACACACCTGACAATGTGAACACCCTCTAAGCTTTGATCTAGGATATTAAATTCAGTGTCTTTTATACCTGCAGCATGATATGCTATAGATTAAAATAAGCCTAATATGTAAATTTATGCAATCCAGAGAAATTAAAGACAGCCCCACATGTAGCAACACTGAGTTATCTTCTTAATTCTCCAACACTATAAGAGTATTTGCTATCCTGAATGCAAGACAATGGATTTTTTAAAAATGTCCTTTTATGAGAACAAAAGGACTTTTAAGACTCACTAAGGTTTTGTAAAAATGGCAACAGGGTTTTAGTTAACAGCAGTTCAACCAGACATAATACCTATCATTTAACACATGAAAAACCTTTGTCAACCCCCGATCAATGCCTCTGCTGAAGAGGTACCTTCTGCTATATCACACACTCAGAAGGGCTGAATTACAAATAGGGGAGGGGGAATCAGCACAAGATTTCCTCTTTGCTCTTCCTGTTCACCCAAAACCCCATTATTTTAAATCAGTCAGTATTTGAACAAACGCCCCCAAAGTCGAAAGGCCAATACACTGATCCAGAAACTAAACCCTGCATGAACAAAGTACCACACAAGGCCAGACTAAGAAGCTCCTCAACCTTTACAGTTATTGTCATCCACAGCCTTCAGACTAACTCAGCAATGATCCATCACCCTCCAGTGCCCCTCTTCCCTTTATACCCTATGGAGCACAAGGGCATCCACATCAGACCCACAGCACAGTCTTTGGGGTGCAGGAGGGGGACACCCAGGTCCGCTTCCAGTCAGAAAAGTGGCACTGAGAACAAGTCTGGAAAAGGTAACATTCTTCTTGTCCAGATTTGTCCACGTAGCACCCTCCAAAGTCTTAAGGAAGTACTCCAGAGCTCTGCTGTCCCTGTGAGCATGTAGAGATTGACTACAGAAGAGTTGCCATTTATTTGCTGGACAGATTGTTATTTACAGTAGCTCCACTTAATGCAGGCATCATAACCACTGCATCCAAAAGAGCAATGAACCTTGAGAAGTCAAAAAAGAAAATGATCTGCTCTTGCAAGAGAAATATTTCAGAAAATCCTCAAGGACAGAAAAAGGGATGCAGGATGGGAAACAAAAATTTTCTCCAGCTGCAAACAAATGAGCAACATCTCAGAGAGCTCCTTCCAAGAAGTCAGAGGCTAATCTGAACTGATCCTGTGCTAAAGCAAAACACCCCGTCATCAGAAACTCGTGATGCCAGAAACCGAAGCATGAGACTTCACTAAACCTTTAATCTGTTCTAAAAGGGCAAATCTAAGTCTAGTCAGGTATGCCTCATGCATAGCAATTTAGCCTCTGATGTTGGTAACAGCAAGCCTCAGGGCCGACACAGCCCATACACAGATCCTTCATTAACCTCTCCCAGTGCTGCCTGTGGCTGTCCGTGCGTGGGGCAAAAGGCACCTCTCATGCTCCCCAGCACAACTGGCACGAAGGCAAAGACATTGGGAAGAGGGAATGCACAAGAAGACACCACAAGTCCCCACATTTGATAGCAAAACAAGCTGCAGAAAGGGATCCTGGCCTATTCCCTGCTGTCCAGCCATCCCAAAGTAAGGCACTCACCATGCACAGAGTACTATGAAAGGGCTGCTGAGACCACTTTGAATACTTTTTTACACTCTTGCCATCAGGTTCTTCTGTCATTCCTCATTTTTCTATTCCCTGGCTAAAACAATCCTCCACAGAGAATAGCACAGGTATGGCTAAATGGTTGTCACTGTTTCCAAACACTGTTTAAGTCTCTGAAAGCTGTACTTCACAGCTGTGCTTCACCCTGCATCAAAGTCTCACGCAGCTGCTTGTCATAATAGGACTTCCTACCTGGCATTTCCAGTGTCTGGTAAGGAAATTTTTATTTTCCTTTATAGATAAAAGGGGAGATTGAAGAATGGGATATGTGAACATATTTTCCCCCCCAATATATCATCTGGGTTAAAGCACCATGCCTACACTTAGTGCAAATAACCTCCAAGCACTGAAATTCAGATACCAAAGATTTCCTTTTTGTTTGTTTTCCTTTCATATTTTCCTCTTTATTCGCTTTCTCTGTGATCAGAACATGATTTCACAGTTACCACACTGGAAATCAACGCAGCTGAAACCAACAGCACACGAACAGGCACGTGAGCTCCGGGAAACCAGAGACACAGAGGGGAGACTGGTTGTGCCTGTCACCTTTCCCAGGCCTTCTCAAGTGCCCACTCTCCATATGCACAAGGACTACAGTCTTTTTCTTAATGTCTACTCCAGTAGCTCTCTACAGTGTGCACTCTGCTGTCATTAATATCTGTGGCACCAGAAGGCCGGTGAAGAGGCCACTTGCACAAGCTGGGTACCTGGGAAGGTCACAGGCTGCTCTGCCCCACCAGCCAGCCCCTCACAGGAATGCCACCAAGCAGTTTCTTCCTCCTCATTTTGTACATTAAGTTTATTCTTTTGGCTAAGAGGTATTTAGAATGATAGAACTTCAAATAATTGCTTGTTTACATTTTGTTATTTCATCGAAATTCAAAGTTCGAGCCCTCAGAGGAGAAAGCTGAATGCAAGGTCACTGACATTACACGGAAGCATCAAAACCCCAACCTGTTTAGTACAAATACTTCTGCTCACAACTTCCTGTTTCTGCCCATTGTCTCTTGCCCTATTGCTCGGCACCACTGAGAAGAGCCTGGTCCATCCTCTTGACACCCTCCCTTCAGATGCTTCCAGACACTGACGAGGTTCCCCCTCAGTTGTCTCTTCTTGAGACTGAACAGGCCCAGCTCTCTCGGCCTTTCCTCGTAAGAGAGATGCTCCAGTCCCCTCATCATCCTCCTTGCCCTCCACTGAACCCGTTGCAGAAGCTCCACGTCTCTCTTGTACTGAGGAGCCCAGAGCTGGACACAGCACTCCACATGTGCCTCACCAGGGCTGAGTAGAGGGACGGGATCACCTCCCTCGACCTGCTGGCAGTGCTCTCCCTAAGGCATCCCAGGATACCACTGGCTTTCCTGGCCACAAGGACACACTGCTGGCTCACGGACAGCTTCTTGTCCACCAGGACCACCAGATACTTCTCTGAAAGTCAACTGAGCCTTAGTTGCTTCAGGTGAGAAGCAAGCAACTAAAGCAGATGCACCATTCAAAACAAAGACTGATTTAATGCAAAAGTCCTGAGGCAAAATGATGTGAAGATGGAAAGTACAACAAACAACATAAACAGATTTATTTTCCTAACTTTTCCTTTGAGGCTTTGGCAGCATTTCAATGCAAGCAAAAAAGAACACTAATAAAATCCCAACTTAACAACTAAAAAGGCATGAACACAGGGACAGGATAAACAGCAGCACCAAAAGTAACAATTTTTAAAAATAATTTGGCTATCCTTGTATTTTAGTCAGAAGCATTAACCGTCATCTTAATGGACAAGGACTAAAATATAAACACAGCTATTTAAAAACCACAAACGAGGATTCTGCTTACCATAAGGGACATTTGCTCCACAGGTAAACAAAGGGAATGACACCATTAGGCACAAATTATGTGAGCAGCAGTGACGGTGGGCAACAGCAGCAAGGACAGCACAGGGCTGCTGCCCATGCCCTGCCTCAGTAAAGGAACAGGGGCCTGGCATCTCTCTTGTGGTGTATGGCACCATTAAAAGTGAAAAGGAGCTGGGAAAACCCACGGGAACACGACCACCGCGCTGGGATGGCTGTCCCTCGGCACACGGAGGAGGCACCCTGCCAGCCTGGTTCTATTAATCCTTAAAACACGGGCTAAAAGCAGGCAGGCTGATGGCACGCACACGGACGATGGCATTTTTTTTTAAGCTGGAAGTGAGAAAACTCTCTGCTCCGCAGGAGGCCCCAAAATCGCTCACGCCACCCAGACACCCCCTGCGTTCAAACCTCCCGCCTGAAGCAGCGCCAGGTGCACCACGCGGCCAAGGTGGGAAGGACAGAAACCACCGAGCCTTCCCACGGCCGCTGGAGCGGGAGAGAGACCCAGCCCTGAGGGTGCCGGGGCCCTCCGAGGGGACACCCCCACTTCAGGGGGGACACCCCCACTTCAGGAGCTCCCCCTCCCTCCCGCCTCCCTGCCCGGCCCCAGCCGGCATTACCAGTGTCTCCCATAGAGCCAGTGCCCGCCCCAGCCCAGCAGGCAGGCGCCGACCGTGGATTTCTTCCAGTGGTTCCTGAGGGCCGCCACCACTTTCGCCATCCCGCCCTCGGGGAGCGCCGCCCGGCCCGGCTCGGCTGGAAACGGCTCCCGCGGCCCCGGCGTTCCGCGCCGGCACCCGGCACCGATTGGATGAGACAAACAACAAAAAACCCACACATATCCCGAGGAAAAAGTGTTTTCACACCCCCGCCGCCGCGACCCGGCCCTCCTGCCCCCGAGGGGAGCCACTGCCGCGGGCGCTGGGCTGTCAGCCCTGACGCTGCCGGGGCACGGGGAGCAGGAGATGTGGGCACAGGGAGAAGGTGAACAGGGTTTATTTTCACACCAACAAAAATAAACACGGTGGCCACCCCCCGCCAAAAACCAAAACCAAATCAACAAACAAAAAACAACAACAACCACAAAACGAGGGGAAAAAAACCACCAAACACCGCAAACACAACAAATCTCAATAATAATAATAATAATAATAATAATAATAATAATAATAACAACCACCTTGAAGTACTCTCGAATATTCCAGCCAGAATAAATGTCATCCAAGAAGGACCCGGGGTTTGATGTTTAAGCTGAACCAATGGGATGACCACAGGCACCAGGAGAAATGTCTCCAGTCGTGCACGGAAAACATGAGCCTCAGAAGGATGCCATGCAGCCATGAACAGCATGAACATCCTGCCAGGGAAAGGTGGATCTGACCTCAGCATGGAAAATACTTTGGGACAAACTAGTGGTGGTGACCTGTCACTAGTGGGGTTTGCAGGGCTCCATCTTGGGCCCTGTGCTCTTCAATATCTTCATAAATGTCTCGGACACAGGACTGGAGGGGATTCTGAGCAAGAGAGCTGTTGATGCCTTCCAGGGCAGAGAGGCCCTGCAGAGAGACCTCGACAAATTAGAGAGATGGGCAATCACCAACAGCTTAACAAAGACAAGTGCTGGATTCTGCACCTGGGATGGGGCAACCCTGGATGTAAGTACAGACTGAGGAATAAGATGCTGGAAAGCAGTGCCACGGAAAGGGACTTTGGTCGATGACAAATTGAATCTGAGTCAGCAGTGCCCTGGCAGCCAGGAGGGCCAACCATGTCCTGGGGGGGCATCAGGCAAAGCATCGCCAGCTGGTTGAGGGAGGGGATTGTCCTGCTCTGCTCTGGGATGGCCTCACCTTGAATATTGTGGCAGGTTTTGGCACTGCAATGTAAGAAAGACATTAAGCTATTAGAGAGTGTCCAAAGGAGGGCAATGAAGACAATGAAGGATATAGAGAGGAAGCCATACAAGGAGTGGCTGAGGTCACTTCGTCTGTTCATATCAAAGTCAATAAAAAGGCTTTTTTTTTGGTCAAAAGCTTCCCCAAATCCTTCTGCTTAAGAATGTCGGGATGGGATGTGAGTAGTAACATAAGGTGGCTGCTTGAGGCCAAATTTGGGATTCTGGGTATGCAAAAGTCTGTTCTGCAAAAAATCACGTTGATGCAGAAGATGGTCCAGAAGATACACTGCTTTTAGTGATAAGAAAAGCAGACTAAACCCTATGGATCAGTTTCCCTACTATGTTTTGGGTTTTCTTTTCTCTTCATTTTGTAAAGCAGATGATCTGAGAATTGTTTTTTCTAAGAAAACACTAAATTATCCTCTCCTGATGAATATTTCAGGCATGACATCATCCAGTAGCCGTTGCTTCCCACTTCAGTATTCCAGGTTCATCTGTCCAGTGCATCTCAGTGCGCTGAATGCATGCACTTGATGCAGTGCTGAGTGTTCCAGGTGGCGTGGAGTGATTAAATGTCCTACTTTTCTTTTTGGGTTGTCCTACTTTTTTTGAGGATTCGGGTGGTATGGCCAACCGCTAACAGCAATGATAGCCACAGATATTAGTACGCTCATCCCGCTTTCCTTCACTTTATAAAAAGACTGTGCTGATAAATGCTTTTCAAATTCATAATTCTCATGTGGTGCCACAAATAATTCACAAGCATCTGTAACTTCCTATTTTGCAACCAAGTTTTCTGAGTACAGTTATGTTTATTAACGATGTTTCCAAAACAAGCTTGAATTTTTAAAATAAAGCCTCTTTAGCATGCTAATACACGTTCGGAGCAGTCAGAAAAAATGCTTAAATGTATGAAAGACCTGAATATCTCTAAGATGGCTGAGTGGAAATTTTTCTGAGTTCATAACCATGAAAACACATCAGGGCTAGTATTAAGTGAGAAATTTTAGCTCAAATCCTAGTTGTCTTCAGCATCCCTAACAGAGGGACTTGACCCTGCTTTGGGCAGGGTGGCTGGACTGGGTGAGCGCCAGAGGTCCCATCCCATCCCCACTATTGGGACTATTTGAGAATTTGAATTGGTGATTTTTGAGAGGGGTCTTTCTGAAGAGAACTACCCTTAGAGGAAAGAGACAGTGCAGGCAACAGCGACAGATTGTGCACTTGTCTTTTTACTTGGCTTTACTTAGAATGCAGCGTCCATTCTGAAATCCCTCCTGGCAAACATGTACGTCCTAGTTTTTCGGCTGTGGCCGTCTGATCACCCTCAAGGTAGATCACACCTGCCATGCTGCTGCATGTACCAGAGACTTCTCTTTTAGCTGTCCTAGTTTTCTGCATGTCAGATCAATAGAAGTGGGTATTAGAGTATGTGCAGAGGATAAAGGGTTGATCTCGAACATCTTCTAGATCATGTGCTGTAGTAATTTTTTAGGCCAAGTAAAATTCCTGCTCTCTTTTTCAGAAAACTGTTCGAAGGAGGCTGGAATGTGCGTTTTTGTTTTCTTATGATTGCCAGATGGATGGTGTAAAAAAAAGAATATTTCAAAAAGCTGCTCTGCAACTCTAATACTTGACTGGGGATATGTCACTTAAAATTATCACACAAGTTGTGTGTAAAGACAGGTGAATGGCTTATCCCAGTTACTCATGTCTGACCCTTTTTTGAAGAGCAGTTTTTTAATACTCCTGTCTCTACCATCAGTTCCAAGCCTGTTAGCAGAAGAAGCTTCAGATACATGATCATGCTTCAGGCACCAACTTGTTTGTAACTTTAGGAAAGTCACATCCACAATCATCTCTCTTCTCTTCTTAGGCACAGAATGTGGGGGAAACAGTGGAGAGATTTTTCTCTACTACTTGGGCAATGCCCTACAATTGATAAGGGCAGAGAATTATTTAGTATCTATTTCTGTCCAGCACAATCTGTGCCTATGTTTGCATAAAAAAAGGACCTCTCCAGTCCGGTGTAGTCATTCTGTCATCCTTGCAGCAATGGAGAATTGAGATCCCTCTGCCTGCTGGTTATCCTGGCATTTGTGACTCACCTATGGATGGTCTGGGGGTGTGGAACAGCAGTGCTGTCAGCCACACCCCGTGCCACCACTGTGATCGTACCTCTTCAGGCGCTTCCTTACAAGTAGATTGCAAATAGCTGCTTGTATTGCAAAGAGAGCAAATGTACTGCTCTGTAGGAGCTGTGTGTTTACCACAGCGATGTAAGTCCGCGGTCCTGCCAGACCGAGGCAGCGTTGTCTGGTTATAGTCTGCCCACATCCCTCCGTTTTTTACACATTATTAATATCACTGTGGCCTGAGTGACAGGGAAGAGTGTCTTCGCACAGCTTTTAGGCTTTTGTGCAGCTGATGAGAAAAAACACAGAATCTAAATCTTTCCATCTTTGACCCAGCGAGGGAGATTATAATTTGCTTTGTTTTAATTCCACAACACCTGAACAGCAGGCATGATTTAAAGTGAGGGAGAGCCCTTTTCCTTGGTGGATGGGAGCAGGACTGACTGGGTGTCTCTCCAGTCAGACCAGGAGCTCCAGCCTTTCAGGCACATCCTCCTCCCACTTTTCCTTCCCCCCAAGCCATGGGCATAGGCTTGGCTGCAGACAGAGCTCTTTCTCTCCCTGTCTGGGGGGGTTCTTGTGCAAGCTGAAATCTGTGGTGGACTTCCCACTTTGTGTTTCTCTGCTTCTGTTCTCCGAGTTTTGCATCCAGGGCCTGAAGTTGTTCTTCCAGTGTGTGTCCCAGGCTCCGCCCTGTTCCACCCGGCCCAATGACTTGTATAAGAGAGAGGAGCACGGCAGCCACTGAAGCTAATCGGAGAAAGTTCCGGCCTGTGAGAGCAGAGAAAGTTCATGATGGATTCTCTTGCCCTCATTTCCAGCTCTGCCTGGAGGTGTGATTCCCTGGGGTAGTCATGTCTGCAGTCAGTGCCTGCTCCACTGGCTTGGAGAAGGAACTGAATCATACTGGCAGGGTTTTTGGTTGGGTAACTCAGGGAAGCTCTGCACAAGAATAATCTCCCCCCTTGCTTCCCCTCCTCACTCTTCCTTGGCTCTTCTGTAAGCAGAACATGACCTGAGCTTCACCCTCCCTAGAAGGAAATTCAGGAGCATGCCTAGTGTGTTTGTACAGCAAACCCCACCACCTTTACACCCTGCCGCCTCTTCCCACAGCTGAGCTATTAAACAGAAGTATTCCCTGATTCTCAGAGTTTATTAACCTTTTTTCCAAGGGAATGAATAGAGATATTCACAGCTTTTGAACAGCAGCAGAAACCCATTAAATTGCTCTGTGGCAATCTTGTCGGGAACTTGTTCCTTTAGCAGAGACACATTTCAGAAGGCTCTACACTCACTCCCAAACCATTTGGATTCTGCAAATGCAGGTGCCACTGAGGCATTAGGGTGAGCAGGCCTGGACCCTAAGCTCTGAGCGTAACACCAGTTAGATCTCCTCTGGGTCTCCTCCAAATGAAGGAACAAGGACAGTGCCCTGGACTGGGCTTTATCCATTCACTCAGTAGCACAAACCCCTGCACAGAAAAGTCTGTAGCAGCTCCTCTGCTCATTCTATCTGCTGTACACTCTGCTTTTCAGTGAAGGTCTCAGTGAGAGCTACACTGAGGACATCAGTTTTGTTGCTGTTACAGGTTCCTACCCTTAAGACAGTCTTGCTGACCCAGGCTAAGGTCACTCCCCTCTGAGCTTATTCTGTTTATATGGTGGTGATGCATATTAGAGGACTCTGCATAGAAAATAGTATGATGCAGGGCTGGAGAGACGAGGAGAGAGACCAAATGCACAGTGCAGACCTGCTCACAGGATGTGTGTGCCCCTCCAAGCAGTGTCTATTTGGAAGGGAGGTAGCTGTCACCCATCAGGCTGGCAGTGCATAACCTCTCCTGGGCTTCCATCTGCAGGAAAATATTGTCACTTCTGCAGACAGAATCTGAGCGAGGGATGTAAACCATGAGACTCTTCACTCAGGCATTTTGCTTTAGGCTGAGATTAATGCTCATTGTTTAACAAAACAACAACAACAAAAAGTCATATTCTCTCCTTTTATCCCTGTTGTACAGCTGGATAAGAGAGGGGGTAGGAAATTAAGGCTTTTATGCTGTTTCTTGATTCCAGTGTATCCAGAAATGTTACATACTACTTACCTATATTCACATTGAGATATTGCCTACCAGAACATCCAGCTGCTGCTATATACCATCCAGTTTATATTCCATAACTGTTATAGGTTACCAGAGATGCCTTAAATAAACTGCAAAGGCCAACTTACAATAGTAAGCAAATTTATTAGTAATTGGTAAATGAACAATCGGCATGCCGGGAGGGGGGGGGCCGTTTAGAACAGAAAGTTCTCTCACAGCTCGCCGCCGCTCGCCTTGAGCTCTCAAGTTTCCCCTTTTGAACCCCCCGGGTTCCTCTCCAGACATGCTCAGTGCTTACATTCTTATTCATACATAGTCCGGGGCATGTGCTGTTTGCACATGCTCAGTTGCAAAGTTTTCCCTCATCCATGTTCCTGGGCTGTGTTATCGGCGGTTGTGGTCTGGGGTCTTCCCTGTGGGCCGGGGTCTCTGCGATGAAGATCCCTCCTCTTCCTCGGTGCCCGCAAGATGAACCCAGGTTTGGGGCATGCGCATTCAGTGGTCAATTGCTGTCCTTCCAGGCTTATCGCACCTATAAATCACTTTGATCCCTTTGTTAGAGGAGAACTTCTCGGTATCTCCAGTCTGTCTGCTTTCAGACTTCCCTCCCCCTGTTATCAGTCCCGAGAACAAACAGCAGCTTGTTAAGAGCATTTAACAGCTATGTGGGAAGAACACACAGCAATCATACATTAATGTCCCTAAGTTTTACTAAGCTAAGAAAATCCCTTCTAACAAAATGTATAGTTTATTACAATAACCAGATGATCTTGTATTCAGAGGAGCTCCTGAAAACTACTAATACATCTGCAGCAATGATTCATTTTTCACTGAGGCAGTGACATACTAATCTATGGACCAGATGGAGTGGGGCCTTGGGCAATTGTAATCAAAGAGCAACAGCCACACTTTGAAGGAAAGAGATTCCCAGTTGGTTTCCTATTAAATGCTTCTGTTTTCATTTTGTTTTGACTCAATTGTGTGCATCACCATGGCCCACTGAACACATCTGGCTGACATCTTAGATCACATATCCAGCACATTACTGTGTTTGCTCAAAGTTTCACTCCTTCCAAAGTCAGTGGCAGCGCTCTGTGATGACCATTTGTTTTATCCTTGTCCTCAGGTGGAGCTGGGGGAACAACAGAATCAGTTGCAGGCAAAGGCGGGCTGAGAAAATCCATCACTGTAATGATGAACCACACCCATTCCTCTTCACCAGCAAAGTATCTTTGCAATTGTTGAAGCTAGAAGCTTATTTTGTCTTGGGGCACAAAATATGGCCACTTAGAATAAGCATAATCCCACCAAGTTACTATAACTTGGTCCAGTTCAGTCCCTGCCAAAAGGTACATTCTGCATGTAATAGTGACAAGGATCTTTGCCTAGGAATTTTTACTGGCCATTTCATCAGTCTGTGAAATAAAGGTCTTAATGTTTTCAGGTACTGGTGAATGCATAATCATTCTTTGTGGATTTTTCTTTTCTTTAATTAGTTAAACTAGAATAAAATCTGATATTCTGCTTTCTCATCGTCTCCCAGCTTTCAACTATTTCAAAGGTAATCAGTTTGCTCTTCCTGTGAGAAAAAAGTGTTGCTGAAGTTACAGATCTGGTCATACATACTGCTTCCTTAGATTTGGGAAGACATTAGAGAGTTCTTCCAAAAATGTGTTCTCTACAAACCCTGTAGCATTTTCAGCAATTGTATTACAACAGGCTCTGTGATAAGTTTGTTTTTGTACAGTTTCACATTGCATTTATCTTCCAGAAAGTTGCTAAGTGATATGGTTTTAAAAACTGTTCCTTTTTTTTTTTCATGTTGTTTATTGGCATGCTAATTATGACACAGACGTTGCTTTTAAATCCTGTGCCATTTCTTTCACTGCATACAGTGCATTTTCTTTGAATTCCTACCCCATTGTGATCTGGTGTCAGTTCAAAGGCTGGCTTTGCTTTTCAGGCTGTTTAGACCTTCTTTTCACTTAATGTGCTGCTTTAAGGTTCTATGGTAAGATGTTGCTGGGGCAGTGTAAGACTCTGGGACTTGACTAGGCTAGATTAGAACAGCCTTCTATTTTAGATTAAATGAAAGTGGTTTGGACCACAGTAACAAGCCAATACTTGTTATCCCCGCTCTCCAAATGCACAGGCGCTACTGACTCTATTTATATGACATCTTTGCTTCTTTGTTTTTTGCTTTCCCTTGCTAAGAACAGATGGGAAGAGTAATTTAAATACTGAATACCATAAGGTACCTGGAGTAAAGTAAGTTGAGGAAACACCATAAGTGAAAGAATGAAGCGTTAAACCACTAACAGGAGATTTACAATTAAGAATTAAGAGAGAAGAAAACCTTTGCCAAGAGACAGAAATCATTTAGTCCAGAATGAATCTTGCAGAGGATGGACGGGGCTCAGACATGACAAATGCATGGAGAATCCCAGGTCATAGAAAAGAGGAGGCTCAAGATGTCAAACATGTAAAACATGTAAAACAGTTAATGGATTTATGCACACTGCAGCAGGTAACGTAAGTTGAGCTAGTGCCCCTTATATGATGAAAGAGGCAAGGAACACCAAACTTTACTTTGCTTCACAAAAAGATGTGAATACCAACAGAAGGAATATATAGGATGGGTAGCAAAAATAGGGATAGCACCGCTTGCTTAGATGAAATTTACACATAGTGAAAATGTACAACATAGCAGCCAAAGATGAAATGGTCTAACTGGAAATAAATAGGATATTTATTTTTTAAGTGTTATACAGAAGCATATGTGTTGCCAGAAATACTTCTGGAAGAACACTTGTGGAGAGTCACACATAGCAAAAAGTAAATATGGAAAACAGAATGGACAGTGATAAGCTTATTAAGCACAAAGAAGTATGTGAACAAAACTGGAAAATAAATGGAAAATATATTGGAAAAGGCATCATTTGTAATGCTGACCCAGAAAAGATCTCAACTCCCTTAGCATCATGCTACTACGTGCTCCCTACAATTCCTGTCTTTAGGAAAGATACTCTTAAGTCAGAGGCAAAGAGGGAATGTTAGCAGGATCACTGAACGGAGGATGTTAGAACAGGTACCATCACATTCATTTTTGTAGGTAAAAAGCACAGTTTCTTCTAGTGCCAGAACTGCCAGCTTAGCAGCAAACAAAACAGAAAATTCTAGATAATGCAAATAAATGCTTGGATAGATTACATTAACATAAAAAGCTGAATGAGTATGTCACGGGTGAGATGACAGAGGAGAGCCTGTCCCCACAGACGAGGAAAATACGTAAAGATTTATTGGGAAGGTTGGTAACATTTGCCCCTAATCTAGCTGCTTGCAGCAACCACCTGGAGCACTGCTGCACGGTGATGTTTAATGGATGTGCAGTGTCAATATTAATACAGAGTCTGAGAAACTGAAGGAGTTGATTAGGGGACTCTATTCCAATGGTTCACAGCACAAGACTTAAGTAATTCACTTATTTCTCCAAGGACACTATTAATGGTGCTGCAAAGCTATGCTCAAAGCTGCAAAACAATGACTTCTGTGCCACAGACACCAGTGAAATGTGATATCCGTGTCTTCTAGTAAATAAAGAGTTTTGGGGTTAATTCACAGAAAACAGAGTTTGCTGAAATTGGCCATGTCACACTACTGAGACTGTCATGCCAGTTCCTCCTGGGAAATTCCTTCTTGCAGTTAAATGCACAGCTGGCGGGCATTTTGGGGGCCCAGACCCACTCCCAGATACCTGTGTGAAAATGCAGTGGGTGCAGCTTAGAATTATATTTTATATGTATATAAATATGTTATATGATCTGACTTAGAAATAACAACCACCCAATATCCAAAGTTTTGTTCAACCTTGAACGAAAGAAGACTGAGATTGCCACAGATACAGCAGAGAGAAACTATAGAGAAAATAAATAACATTATTAGCAGAATTACTATTAAAAATTATGTAGAAACTCTCATTAGTTAAGATCCAAAATAGATGTGTGAAAGTCCTTCAGGGACTGAAAAACTTAAGCAAAGGTCCACGAAAATATTCTATTAGAATATTATAATATTCCATTATAGACCATTAAAGGCACTGAGGAAGCTGGTGAAACTCATCAGTTATACTGAAACTGCAAGAGATTTAAATGCTTTATCTGTTGTTATGGAGGCCAAGCTGCAGAGCTGTATCTGTTTCTGTGTGTTCAGTGGGGTTTGTCACCTGCAGCACACAGCTAGCTGTGTGAACATCTCCAGATACAAGAAGGGAGGAAGGAAGGGGACAGTGAGCCTGTTGTTTCATCCAGGAGAGGTGGGCGGCCTCAGGATCTGCAGGTTCATGGATATGGGAATGCTTGTCCCAGGTCAGCCTCACAGATCCAAGCAGCAGCAGATTTCTTGCTCTAATGCTGAGACTGAAATGTCGCCAGGCATCAATTTAGAAAGGAACACGTGGTCTTAATATTAGGACTTTGATGGCCCAGCATCCCTGTCACTGCTGTGCTGTCGGGCTTTTGTTGCTGCCACACAAGAGCAATGGGAGCTGGACAAGGAGTAGGGCAGAGCTCCTGAAAGCCAGGCACAGTTTGATCACTTGGACTGTCAAAACCTCAGAGTTCATAACCCGATATATTTATGGGAGTCTTGCTGAGTTCCGCCTCAGCTGACACGTCCTGGGCTGTGGGGAGCCACAGCTGCTTGCCTGCTCACACCCTGATGGGCAAGGCTTTGTCCCACAGCCTCACGAGTGGATGGGAGAGCCTGGACCAAGCATCAGTCAGCAGGAATCTCACTGTAATGAAATGTGCATCCTGGTAATTTGGGAATAATTGTATCTTAGGTTAATAGCATTTGATATCTTCCCTCAACAGGTTTATTTACTCCATGACACAGTTCCTCTGTGTTAAACAGAAATCACCCTCAAGGTATCATCTAATTATCTTCTCATCATTCTGCAAATCTGTTTCATATTACCAATAATCTTATTACTACAACTGCAACATTCATTAAGCAAATGGAGGACAATAAAAATACATACAATAATAGCAATAAAATTACGTTTGAATCTCACAGTGAGTGATGGATATTTCTGGATCAGATTGTTCTCATAGATTTTTTTTCCATTATTTTCTAAAAAAGGTTTGAATAGCGCAAGAAAATCCTATTTCAATTACCAGGTTCTCCTCTAGAGTGTGACCATTTTATGTGATCTGGTAACAACAAAATGGCACAGTCGGGATCAGAAATGGTTTCAGAGCCTTCCCCTTGGGAGCAGGGAGACTTCTCAGCAGAGACAACATCGCTGGATTCCCACGGCAAATACCAGGCCCTACCAGGCTGGCAGAACTCTGTGACAGTGATCCCTCATCTCTTGGGTACCTCAGATGTTTCCAGGTGACATACTGAATGGTCTTGCATTGGACTGGAAAGCCACCCCTTCCTCCTTGACATGTAGTGGCTCCTGATGAGCAAAGCAAAACCACAGATTTGTTCTGAGCCATCTGTATTTAAAAGATTTGGAGCTTCATCCTCAGCTCGTGGGAGTAAATGGAAATGCATTCACGAAGCGCAGATGGGCAGATTTTGAAGCTCTTCCTGCCTATCAGCTGTGCCAGGTTATATCCAGCTCTGTTACACCTGCACAGAGCCACTTGAACATGTATCAAAACAATTCCCATCCCTAGCTTTGATCCATACTGTCTCATCCAACAACAGATCATCATTTGTCTCACTGGTAAAATAACTGCTGACGAATGTAAGGGATTTTTTTTTCCATCTGCAAATGGATGAAAATATATTTACAACATTTTATGGGTACATTGCACACCTGATGGAAACATTTATGACTGCTTCCTCTCTGGGTACATCAGAAATATCCTCAGCCAACTTCACTATTTTTATCAACTCTGCTTTTTAATTTTATGTTCATTCTGGCCTGTTTGTTGTTTTTTCTTCTCCTGTGTACCACAGGTGAGTTTGTGATCTCTTTGGTATGCTCAGCCAAATGGCCAAAGAAGAAATCCAGCCCCTGAAGCTCAGTAGGTCCCATTAAACCAGTGAGGGGATGGGATGTTACATAGATATGTGTATGTGCAAATTGCTGTGTGAGAGAAGGCCAAGGCAGAGGGAGGAGCCTGGATGTAGTTTGGACTCTGAAGAGGCAACTGGTCATTGCCTTTCTGTGCTGGTCTGGCACCTTCCTAGTCTGCATTCCTCTAAATAATTGACATCTCTTTTTGGTTTAACATGCAAGTTTGCATTTACCTCAATAATTCAGTATCACTACTGCAAATATAATAAAAAAGAAATACAGAGACACTGAGGTACTTTTTTTAGCAAAATAGGCAAAGGGATAACAAATAAGGGGTTTTAAAAATATAAAACTCTCCTAGATCCTTAAAGAAAGAATAAAATGGGAAGTTAAAGGATAATATCCCACCCCTGCTGGTATGATGGCCTGTAAATCTCTTGTCCTTTTCTCATTCATGTTGTGTGACCCTCTTGTCTGGGCTACACTGGCCTATGACTGTGCTCCTGTAGAGAAATACATCACAGAAGATGTATGCTGCCTGTTTTAGGAGAAACAAGGCAGGTCCCAGGCCACAGGTGCTCCCTCTTCGCTGTTCAAAGTGACCCAAGTCTTCTGGTGTGTGAGGAGGAACACCAGGTCAAAGCTCCCCCTCTGTGCTGAATTGCATGCTGACAGTATTTGTTCTGCTGCAATCCTGTCTGGGCTCAGTCAGGAAATGCAAAAATGCGATCAACTTAGGAAAAAAAAGGGATGTGTGCCCCTGGTTTAGTGTTTGTGATGTGGTTGGGAGTGATCTGCCAGCCTAGTGCTCTGCCTGGCTCCACGTTCCATTCAGGACCCTGTTTCTTCCTCCTCCTGTCTCCTAACGCTGCCTGGCACTGCTGAGAGGGGGCTTCTGGTCTCCAACACCCTCACACTGTTTAATGGGGGCTCCCCAGCATGCAGAATTTGTAGGAGATCTCTTTCCAGCCAACCCTCCTTGGGGCTGCAGGAGGGAGCCGGGACAGAGCAATACTTTGCCAGCTCTCACTGTGGTTCACGAATTTGGAAATGAACCATGAGAAACTGGAAATCAGTTGCATGGCTCCTCCTGGCCATTGTCCTGGTGGGATGGAAGCTAAACTGCAGACCTTGGGAATCGGGTTTGCCCTCAACCTCCTCTGGTCTCTGCAAGCAAAAGGCGGGGGTTTTCCGAACTGGCAGGAGTGAATGTGACAGCAAAGGAGAAATGAGAGGAAGGAGAACAAAGGGCTCTGCACAGAGGTGACACCCCTGAGGGCAGAGCTGGCTAGCTGAGACCTTGGTCTGTTTGCTCCAACGTTGCTATTTGTGGCTGGATGCAGACAACAGTGAGGCAGTAAAAGGCCTTTTATTTAAGGTGCTGACACCTCAGGAGAAAATGAGAAAAAGAGAGGTGCTAAAAGAAAAATACATTGCTTTTCATTCTTCTGTCCTCTCACTTCTTGCTTAAATTTTATGGGATGAACTCGCTCAATTTAAGTACTTGTCAGCAAAGGTCTGACAGGACAATCAAAAGCCATCCACAGTGCCAGTTGGGAACATTTCCCAGCGGCCAAGCACTGGCAGCCACCTCGGCTCTGCCTGGGGGTAAAGCACTGCTCCCTTCCTCCTTTTCCTCTATCCCCAGGCAGGCCAGGCAATGAACCTGGTGCACGACCTCCTGCACTCCCATTATCAACTCCTGTGAGATCCCGGGCCACAGGAGCACAATCTGTGTTAACAAATAGATGAACACGTTCCTAATAAATGTGCAGCTCGGATCTAGCTCTGCAGAGAAGTCATGGGGCTGGTGAAAATTAATTTGTTGTTACTGGCAAAATGGCGAAAGGGGATTTTTATACAGTCTGGGACTATGCCACCTGGCAACATTTGTGCAGCACTACCTCAGTAGATTTCACAATAAGCTCTTGCAGATGTTAGCCTCTGTTCCTGCTTACTGGTGGGCAAAGCAAGGCAGGCAGGTGGGTTGCAAGGTTTCCTGCAAGGCCATTCTGGATGGTGCTGTTACAGCTGGAGGAGGAAGGAAAGCCTGGCTGACTGCCTGTACTGAAATACAGCTTCCCTCAGGGCATCTTCCCCTCTCTGCAGATGTGTTGCAACTTGCCAGGTGTATTTTGGGAGCATTCAGATCCTGCCTCAGATATCGTGGATCTCTATTCCAACCATGAATATTCCCATATCATCCTCCCTGGTGGGCTTCTTTACAGGAACTCAGTCCTGGAGCAAAGCTCTCAACAACTGACAGAGCCTCCCGGATGAAAGGAAGAGCCGATGCAACCACCTTTGGCAGGAGCAGCAATGACAGCTGCGATGGGCAAAGGTGTCACCCAGGACACAGAGCTGCTGCTGCCACCTGCGTCCCCTGGCTTGGCTGAGCCTCCCAGGACACTGCACATCTTCAAGGAAAAAGCTGAGCTCTGGACGTAGTATTTTTAGACTGGTTTCCTAAGGAAATGAAGATTCTGTCGCTTCATGCCTGCCCATCTGTCCCCATCAAACCTCGAATCCACTGGCTATTTGCAAACAAGTTTGATGGGGCACGGGAAGTCTCAAAAACATTTAGATTTCTGTTTGTGAAAGTTGTTAGCTGAGAAGAGACAAAAAGTGCAAGGTAATGCATGAATCTTCCTCTGACAGAAGGGAGGGAAGGAAGGAAGGACTCAGCAGTCACCCGTTCTGTTTGAAAGCTCTTCATAAACATCAGCACATAGTATTTCTTGCTGCAAACATTGTGGGTAGAGAATTCCCAAAGGGAATGAGCGAGGTTAAATGAAGCAGAAGCTGCAGCCTGTCGAAGACACCCCAAATGTGAAACTGAGAAATCAAGGCTTTGTTCACTGCACAGAGCAACACCTTTCACTCTCAGCCTCCTTTTCTCTGACAGATTTGCAGGAAGCTTCTAAGAAACCACAACAGAAGGAAATCTGCCCCACTATGAAGGTGGATACTCGGTTTCATTTGGTGTTTTACCTACCCATTGAGGGCATATGTGTGCCTGTGTGTGTGTGCTCTATTTATTTAGCCATTAGAAAGCACTGAAGTACTAAGTGGCTTTCTGTGCACAGTGGTTTCAAATATATATGGCCAACTCCAAGTACTGACTGTCACTGTGAAGACCTTGCCTTTGTGTTTTATTCCCTTCTCTCCCCCTTTGGCTGCCTCTGCTTTTCCAAATGCTCCTTATATCAGGGTTTATTATTTCTCCCTTTATGTTCCTGGCGTGCATTTTGAGTATTGCTGTGAACAGTTAGCAAAAGCCTAAGCAGGATTCTTAGTGCCTTCAGTTCTCCTGTCTAATACGTCCCGAAATACCCACCATCATCTTCGGCTGAAAGGGTTGTCTCTGGGGAGATGAGCAGTGGAGAGATGATGGCCCAAAGCTTAGACTCTGTGACCTCTTTCTGACCCCGTCTGCTGGCAGTAGAGCTCTCACGCCGCTGGGCATGCCCTTGGGCCACCAGCTCATTTCCTGGTAAAGAGCTGAGCTCTGTCAGAGGGTTTTGCTATCACAGCCAATGCAGGCTTCACTCTGAGCAGCCAGCTCCAGGTGACATCCTTGCTCCCCGTGGCATCCACTTTGAATTTCAGAACTGAGAAGACCAAGGGTTTATCTGAGGATGGGAAGAAATAGCAGGGAATTAAGCAGTCACAGGAAAAGTGCAGTTTTTTACAAAGAAGTGGCCAGTGGTCAACTTGTGCTGGTCAATAGGAGATGCAGGATAGCAGAGAGAGGGTGTTTGAGGCATGCTGGGGATGCTGGGCCAAGCCAGTGGCCTGTGTGGTGGTGACCTCTGAGGTGGCAGCAGCCTCTGTCACTCCTGGCTGGAGACAGGCTCACTGCTTTGTTTGGCGTGGGTTAGCAGGCTGATAAAGTCGTTGTTGAGCTGGCATAGTTCTTCCACTTCTGTCTCATGAAAATGAATAAGACCATGCTCCCTCTGAGCAGGGAAGGAGCAAAAATTTCAGTAAATGCAGCTTGTTAGGTGGTCTGGTTCTGGTCTCTGCGGGAAAAGAGCTCAGCCATGACTCTTTGGAGGGCCCCTGGGGAAGAGCCCGATAATGTAACAGAATAATGAGTGTCGACCTATGAGAGCATTTCATTACCAGCATCCTCACCCCATGCAGCCCCAGCCTGCTGCAGTCATCGTGTGTGTCTGACAAGAAAGGTCACCGTGAGATTATCCTGCCTCTGAGACAGAACAGTGAAGGGGTCCTCGCTCCTGGGTGGGCACAAAACATTACCAGACAATCAAGGGAAAGCTGCACTTAGGGGTGCTGCTCAATGACATAGCGAGGGATTTCTCTGCTCTGAAGAACTGGAGTTGCTGTCCCCTGCCCCTCTGTTTGACCTGCCAAGGCCCCACTGTGTTGCAGAGGAAGCTGACAAGAGGATTTTTTTCTCCTAAATGTCATTGTCAAAATGTTCAGTACTTTCCTTCCTAATTCAGTAGTTTCTTCCCTTCCCAAACAGCTGGAATCTTGAATAGATGGTGCTAATTCAAAGCAGGAGCTGGACCATGAGAGATGAGTGGTTCTGCTACACTTCCCAAACTGTGAGCTGCCACGTCCAGCTGCCCAGCGTGGCAGGGGGGCAGTGTCTGTGTAAGGCAACCTCAGCCCTTGTCTTCCTGACTGAGACAGCTTAACAAGGGCACAGCGAGCCCCTGCTCTGCCATGGGCAGCTTGGGTGATGTTGAGTTATTCAAATCCCTCTGTTCTCCGTTCCCTCTGTGGTGAACTTCAGTTAGTGAATCTTCCCTTGTCTCATATTTAGCCACATTTTGCTAAACATTTTCTCTTGAAACGTGTCTGCTTTGTTTAGCTGGATTGCAGGCTTCTGTCATCCCATGGCTCTGCCTGATATACCTCCTCTGGCCAGAGAGCCAGACCCCAAGATGTGAGCAGCAGCCTGCAAAGCACCACAGAGTCGGCAGCAGCAGGGCTGGGCAGCCCAGGCGCTGCAGGGAGTAACTGTGCACTGGGGGGTTAAAATTCAGCCCTCAAGTAGCTAATGCAAACCTGGCAGTTTGTGCACAATTTTTTCTTGAAGTCAGGCCACTCTCTTTCTGCAATGCAGGCCCTTCCACGACGGCATCTCTAGCTCAGCCTTGAAGGAGCAGCTGGCTCCTTACATTCATGTTCTTCCTCCCTCTTTCCCGTACAAGCACTGAGCAGCTGAGCCCTCTGCCCCGGCAGCCACGCTCCTGAGGCCTTCCGTGCCATGAGAGAGGGCACCTGCTTTCCCCCTTGCCATGAAGCAAGCTCTGCTGACTTCCATTTTTAGCACTGATGAATCATGTTGCCTCTACTGATGGCAGAGGGCGAAGACCTGAAGCTGGGTGGGCGGCCGTGCCTGCTGGGACAGGCAGGAGTAGGCAAGGAGAGGACACTTTTAATCAAAAGGGGCTTAATACCTCATGGTGCTGGATATGCCACTATAAGACCTTTGGTCCCTTCATCTGCCTTGTGGGGGTTGCCAGCTTCTGCACCCCCCATTCCAGCTCTTCCCCACTCCTGCTCTCCGCTTTGCCCCACGGATTTTATTCAGAGGAGCAGGCGGGTCATGAGCACTGGTAATACAAGTGGGTTCTCTTGAAATGCGGAAAAAATAGGCACATTCTTTGAGTTCTGTGTTCAGTATACCACCAAGATTTCTCCCTTCCTCAGCCATTCCTAGCAGGGAAGAGGTTAAGGAATTTATGCCAGTACTGATGAGGTTTTTGACAGAGAATTTCCTTTTATGCCTCTCCATTCTGACCTGTCATTTGATTCCTTACTGCAGCTGATATTTTAGACAGAACTTTTTTGGGGGCAGGAAGGACTCCATCCTGAGAACTGTGGGAGAGTGTTTGCAATTGCTACAACCCAAAGTCTGTCACTAAAAAACCAGTCAGCTTGGGAAGAACCATCAGCCACCTGTCAGGATGTTTTAGGTGCCTCCTTAGTTTTGACTGCCAGTTCTTGGAAGGTACAATGCCTAAATCAGGTAAAAGGAGCTAACACAGACAGTTTTCATATTTGACACCATAACCCACAAAATAATCATGTTTTAAAAATACCTTGCCATCATTTACTGTAATAGTTTAGTTCTAGGTTAATTCATTTTAAACTAAATGATTAAAATAAAATTAAAGTTGTGGTTTTTTCTTCTTTCTACTCCTCTGCTTTTCTTCTGCTAGGACAGTTGCAAGAACTTTTGTCTATTTTTTTTCAATTTTTTTTTATACATTTGAGGTGGTTTTTGTACCTGTCCATTTGTTATGAATACCCTGACCTTTGGGTGTTCAGTCTGGGACACCTGCAGCCCGGCTCTAGTTGCACACTCAAAGCCATACAGAAAATGCGTGTCTGATGTGCTGCTGTTGGCCTGAGGATTCAAGTGCAGTGAGGAAGCACTAATGTCAGTGCAGAGCTGTGCCTGCCAGGTTTCCCAAAGCCCTTGCAGCTGAGCACTACAAACCCGACAGGCTGTATTCCGTATTTGGGTTTAGCTGTTTATTTACTGGGGGAAGGTGGGAGCTAAACTACTGTGATGTCTCTATACATTTCAATCAAATCACAGACTTCAACACACAGAGAGATTAATGGTGTTAGAGTACATGCAGTGCTCTAACACCAAGGCTCCAGCAGGAATCAATCTTTTCTATGGCAGGCAGAAAACCTCCTCATAAATAGTCAGGTTGAGACACTGGTTGTGTTTGTAATTTTCCGTTTGCTGTTTCTGATCAGAAGCCGCCTAGTCTTTATTACTGGTGGTTTTAAAAGAGCATTTCCACTACCCCGTAGCTCAGAGGCCACCCACCTTCCAGTTTTGCTCTTTGTCCTCCATCGTTCACCCGAGCATGGGCGTGGTGAGAGGTGTCCAGCTCCGCTCCTGACACAAGCAGACACAGCCGCTTAAAACACACAACATGATTTTTTTTATTTGTTTAATCAGTTTACATTCCACAACTGACAGTTTACTTATTTATTTTTTAATTTTCCATGAACAAGTTGTTTAGTTAGTTACCAGACAAGATTTTAATCGATGGAAATACAGTATTCTGTGCCAATCTGGATAAAACCAAAACCAAACAAAATCAAAACGAAAGGAAAATTGTAAGATGTAGCCAGTTTTTTGGCAAAGTCCTGTGATGCTTTCTGCAACTTTTGTCTTTCAAAGTTATGGGGGTTTGTTCATTCCCCCGTTGGTTCCCTGATCTCAACCCTGCCACTAAAATGTTCCTTCAGGGCCACAGTCCTGCAAACACTGATGCATGTACACAAACACCCGTGTGTCTGCAGATTAGCACCTTGGATTAACAGAACAAGAAATTTGGGGTTGTTCCACATTTAAACAACTTCTGTTCACCTCTGCTGCAACAGATTACAGGAAGAAATGGAAAAGTACAACACACTTGATAAGATGTCACATTACTTGTGAAATTAGCCACCACACTCACATCTCACCAGAAGGACCTAACGCAATAGTCAGTGGTTGCTGATGTGTTGTTAGCACCGATAGCCACAGGAGCCACTTTGCCTCTTGCAGCAGCACAAAAGTCCCAACCTTGCAGGACACGTCACTCTCAATTACTTCTGACAAATGGATGTTACTACCCAAAACTCATTAAACTCTGCATGTATTGGCTAAAAAGTGCTCCACTTGGTTGAGCAGCTGCATACATAGTTCAAATATCCTCGACAGTGCCCAAAACATAATCAGAATTGGACACTGTTTTGGATTTTTCACAATATGCTGAAGTTTAATACATTTCAGTGTAATTCCCAATCTAGCAAAACACTGAGGCATGTGCCCAGCTTTGAGCACAGCATCCTTAATGGGACCTTTATGTTTGAAATCAGGCAAGTGCTTTGAGGGATCAAAGCTCTGTAGCAGTGCTCTGAAGAAGTCAGGATCCTGAGTGTCCTAATCCTGGGTTTCATATTTACAGCCACTGCAGATTTGAATAAACCAGCTACAGTCTGGATTTTCAAAAGTGCTGAAAACAGAAGGCTCCACCTGCAGCTGGTAGAAGTTGTGAGGGGGCATCAAATCACTAAACATCTGGTCTTTTCCCAGGCTTTTGGCTTCCCATCTCCAAAATGGCTATAATACCTACCTGCCTCAAGACAGGTCTGATGTGACTCATACTTGTAAAATTTTCTAAAGAGAAAATATGCCAGATGAATGCAATGTATCACTGCATTTCTCTGAATACGCCCGAGTATTGTGGCATACTAGGTCTTTTCTAATCCAGCTTTGATGTGTGCGTACTGCACTTGGAGGAAACATAAACATCTGGCCAAGACATACCCACATGACAAATGTCTTGTACCAGCCATATTATTTTACTTGGGAATGTCCTAGGAAAGTGCTGACACACTTCAATTTGCAGGCATTTAAGTGAATTATTATCCTAAGCCTCCCAAGCTGTCAATTAGAGACAGTGATGATTGCTACTTTTCTCATCATCAAAGGATGATTATGGGAGTTGTTTCATTTCTTCTGAGCAAGAAAAAAAAAATTCACAAGGAAAAAGGGACCAATGAGGAAGTCAGGAGAGGGGAACCCTCCAAAAACTTTTGGCCAGTGTGGTAGCTCATGTTTAGGATGACTATTACTTGGGGCAGAAGAAATCCTGAAGAGCAAATATCTGCATGAGATGCTCCTACTGTGGACAGAGGGGAGTACAGTGAGTCTGATTTCTCACTGAGCCTTGTGTGAAATGCTCGAGCCTTCACACAGGAGTGTTTTGCCACCTCTGCAGCCATTTGCCATGGGCACAAGTGGGAGAGAGCGAGGAGTCAGGCCCGCATGCTGAACTGGCCACGTGGCTCATGAGCAGCATGGGGGCTTGCACGGGAAGGTGACACTGCAGCTCTCTGATGTGGGATGGCTGTGGGAGCTCCACTTGTCCCCCTGCCTTAGCCCCAGGATGGTCCTGGTGCCAGGTGTTCCTGCGGTCCCACAGGAGCCTGTGCATTCCCTCGCTGCAGCAGGGTCACAGGAGTGGTTATGGCTTTCACTAGGAGGTGAGACGGGTTTTTGTAAGAGTAAGCGGAAAATTATCCAAGAAGATAATCCAAGTGCATCAGGGAGGTGAAGGGGTCAGGGCAGGCCCCTCTTGGCAAGATACACTCTTGGCAAAGTGAACCCAGCAGGGAGGAGAATCTGCATGGCTGGATGCACAGGGCTGTTGTAAAGAATGGGAAAGAAAGATAAACTGGGACAGAATCACCTTTTAGAGCCTCCTCCCACGTGATGTTGGGCATTGACTTCATCACCTTTGAAAAGGAGGTTTCCTTTGTCAGTAAAACTCTGAAAACTCTGCAAAACCCATGTGGGATACAGTGAGTCAACAGTTGAAAGAGCAACCTTTGAGAGTCCCACATTCCAGAACCCCCCTCGTCCCTCTCACAGAGAGGGAGGGCAGGAGGGTGATGATGAGAATTTAGGAACATTCTGGAAAGTCTTGCAGAGAATGGTACTGCAGCCTTAAACTTGATTAATTCTCAAGCTCCTCCTCGTTTCCAGAGTTCACTCTTAAAGCCTTTATTTCTTTTTCACAGACATCTCAAATAACAAAACAGTAACATATGCAAGAGCTGGTATGGAATGGGATTTAGAGAAAAATATCTTTACAGGAAGTATGTCTATATTTTCACACGTGGGGAGGAAGAAGAAGAGAGGGAGAGAGAGATACATATCTTACTCCTCAAAAAAGGGAAAGGGAGAACAGGAGAAGAATGTCAGGATGATACACTACAGCTTGGGCAAGGTGATACCATGCTGAAAATAACATTTGATCTCTGGAAATCAGCTTTATCTTCCACATTCTAGCTAAAGTCTTTCCGTAAGCACAGTACTTTACAGGTCCATGCAGACCAGCTGAAGTCCCTCTTGTCTTAACAGTATTTTTAAAAATTAAGTTGATCTGAGAGATGGGTGAAGATTGTCAAGTTACTGACTTAAATTTAGCTGTAGAAACAAATAGTAGTGACCATACATTGACACCAGATCGAGAGTTCACTCAGCCCTACAGTTTTCAGAAATCAGTTTAATATTCCCACTTCTCTGTGTTTCAGTTATTCAGGTAGAATATGGGAATACACAAGAGTTCCAAAGTTCTTGTACTAGATTAAATTGCTGGTCCTTCCAGCCAGACTGGCTATCAATATGCAATTCCAAACTTTGGCTCTGAGAGACTCTCACCATGAGATGGAGACGTATGTTCAGCCTTGTCAGAGCAGCTTTCTGAATAATACAGTCATGGTTCATTCTCTTGTTGAGTCCTCAGTTTGGTTTTTCTGAGGACAACTATAATCCCAACAATAAGGGATGAAATTGCAATCTCTTTAATCTCCATGTAAGCTGTTTGTAAAGCAGTTATTAACACTGAAAGAAAGAATATGAAACTACCCAAACTGTACCTTGGAGGAGAATATTTTGATTATCGCTACCAGCTAGATGACTTTTTCAGGCCAGTTTGGGGATGGAGCAAGAAATTGACCTTTGAAGAGCTCAGCCATTCAAACTTTTAAGATGTAAATTCACTCTTTGAACTGCTTCAGCAATGCCTACGACTGACAGAGAAAGGTGAGGAGTTCAGACCAAAGATCTCTGACCTTCAGCACTGGGACCATCCAGTTGTCTGTGCCTGGAGAGCAGGACAAGGGGTTGGGGCAAGCCCTATCCTTTGCAGTCATGTTGCAGTTTGGGAGGGGAAGGCTATAGTGAACACCTCCTTTTGTTCCAGCAGCCTTTCCCAATTAACACCTGTGTCTTACATGGTGAGCCTGGGCTGTGCATCTGAAGCACAGGGATATGGCTGATCTCATGGATGCTTTTCTGCACTAGGTACCTGATTCATCTCACCAGGATTTAGGATCTTTTAAGATTTTGGGACCACCCAAGAGAGGTGGGTGGTCACTGCATGAAGCAAGAAGGAGCTCCTAAAGCTGAATGGGATGTGAGTTTTGCTGGGTCACCACCTGTAAGTGGCTGTGTCTCTTCACCACCTGTACAAGAAGCCAAGAGAGATGAGCCCATCAGCACAAAGAGCTCAGTTAAGTGCCCAAGGTTAAGGGGGATGAATTCAGGTCAGAAAATCCCGGCCTTTGTGTGGCTTGAGGTCACCCACAAAAGTGCTCCTCGTGAACATACACCTAGTGCAGAACAGCATCCCTACAAAGGGCCTCTGAATAAAGGACAAGTGAGTCAATTGAGGCAGCTACTGCTGAACAGAAATTCTGCCACTGCTTTTTCAGGCCATTTCTCTTCCTTAAAAAAGCCCTTGAGACCCAGTCCTTGGACTGGATGTACATGTGTGGATGTGCGTGCCGCTGACTTGAGTGTGGTACCCCTCCTCAGCTGGTGCAATGGCAAAATGAGGATTTTCCTGGGAAATAGGATCTTTTTCGTTCGTTTTGATTTAAATCTGAGATAAATGAGGATTGTGGAAAAAGAAACAGTCCTTTGCCTGAAATTCTGTACATCAGCCTCAGGTTATTTCAGGCAATCATGAAGCTATGGACATTTTTCAGAAATTTACAAATATATATACAGATATACACCTATATACATGTATTCGTGTGTGTCAGCCTATGGGCTAGATTTACTACTGCTTTCTTCCAGCCACACACAAATATAATGGTTGTTTTTTACAAAAAGAGATTGGTATATAGTTGGAGTGACTTAGCAGTGACTGTTCCTGTGTCTCTGCAAAAGATCCTCAAGTGGGCTAACATTTAAGTACAGTCCCTTTACATAAGTCCCATCATCACATATACACAAAAATAGGACCCAGTCTTACAGCTGTTAATGAAGCAAATTTCCCTTTGATTCCAATGACCTGTAATCAAAGGGAATTTTATTTGAGAAAGAACTGAAAGTTCAAGCCCATTTTAGGTACAGTTTACAGTTTTGGAAGTTGTAACATACTAGGCCTCAAAAAGATTCAAAATAATGAAAGTGACTGCAAAAAAATACCTCCAAAAGTTCCCAAATATGCTTTTCCATGTAAACAGGGGAAATTTTGTTCTGCAAAAGATCAAGCCACAAATACATAGCTATAAACACTCTAAGTGATGGAAATTGCCAAGTAAAAATAGTAACAGTTTCAATTAGATATCTGTGATTGCTGTTGGTGCCCAGGAGTTATAAATAATTCAGTACACTCTAACTGAATAGTCTAAGGCTGCACTTTTATTGTTCTGATTACTCAAACCTTTTTCTTATGATCTATATTGTTAATGAATAACCCTTTGTAAAAAAAAAAAATACAGCCTTATGCTCTACAGCCAGAAGAAAATTCTTCTTGAGATAAAACATCACAAGACCTTAAGCAAATTAGAAGCACATATGATTTTTTAAAAAAATATATGTAGGCACCAAAGGCATTTAGTGTTTTATTCACCGTCTAAGGAGGAATTGGATGCTGAGGCTTTTTCGTGAATCTGTCCCCAGGAGATTAAGCCATGTCTGACTCACATTCCTCAGAGTATCACTTTGAAACTGGGGCAAAACCCACAGGTTTTTGAAGGCTTGGCTCTTTTATCTCATCTACTGCAGAATCGGTTACTGCTTGGATATTTCTGACCAGCTGGCAAAACAACAAGGCCACTTGAAGGAATTGCCTTTACAGAGATGTTCCTGTGCCCTGCTGCCACAGGTAGAGCTCAGAGCCATGGGGACATGAAGCTCCCTGCTGTGCCGAGCAGCGTTAACCTCGTGCTGCCGACAGCCCGCACAAACCCTCTGGGGACAGAAATAAGACTTAGGTGGTGCCCTGTCACGGCACTGCCTCTGGGCACGGTGGAATTGTTACACCGGGGGATCATAAACGTTTCTGCTTTGGAGGGGATACACTGGCAGCTCTTTCTTAAATTTCCAAATGCATTTTGATGGAGAAAACCAAATTCATCCCATTGTCTTGTGCTTCCCCATGTATCTTCAGATGGTTTCCATGTGATCTGCACACACAACCTAACACGGACACAGATGGCATCGGAATTGCATTGCAACTCCAGAGTTAAGTAATAAAGAATGGAAAACAATTATGCTGAGTTTTGCTGTGTGTTTTCTCTCTACATAGAACACTTTTGCAGGTCACTGGCACCCACATCACGTGGGATGTGCATGTGTGTGTGTTTAAGGAAGGAGGCAACTGAGGGCACCCATGTGTACACACCCTATACAAGAAAATTTTTGAAGTCACTTTCTGCCACTGGGCAGGAATGTTAATCAATGAAGGAAAAATATAAAAATGCAGTCCCAGAAGCAACTGACAATTCCTGCTGCTGATCCTGCAGGTGACATTGGATTGTCCTCACAGAATTCTACCAATGCCCATCAGTTTTTACCTATAGCAACTGCTGTTGGGTTTCATTTTTTTCACTCCCCCACCTTCCCCTGGAGATAACCTATCTGAGACTGATATCTTCATTTCAAGTCTTCCCTGAACAAGGAAGGACAATTGATCTGTGACTCTGGAGTGCTTTAAAAGAGCTGACCAGCATTTCATTTCCCTCTTGTGGCCTATATTGAGGCAGTTGCCTAGGCTCTTTCTCCAAAACTCCTAAACTAGTGCAAGGCACACAGCAGTTGGACTGACAGCATCGTGTCAGGCTCCAGTTCTCCCACTGATGTCAACAAGGAGCTTTTCAGAGTCCCCTGGCACCAGCTGCATTTGTTTTAAAAATGTTGCAGTCTCTAACTATGACTCCAAAGAGGGCTGTAGGATTGGGGTGTTAGTGGGGTAGACAGAATGGAAACCTAAATTGGGGAGGGGGAGAAGCGGGGAGAAGCAGGGAGAAGGGAGCCAAAGAATAGATATTGTGAGTGTGTAAGTGTGCAATTTTCGGTGTTAACTAAGACAGCACTAAAATATTTTCTAAGGCACCTGATCTTTCTATGGACTTCAAAGGACTACGGAACACATGCATTATATTCCTGGCTACAACTGGAAACAGTGGGGCTATAAGTTTTGAGCCGAGCCCTGGGTTTTGAGTTTTCAGTTTAAACTGGCCGAATCAAGATTTTATGGATCCATCCTGGAGTTGGCAATCAAACTTTAGGCTTTTCTGAAATTCATTTCCTGACCTTGGAAATTCATCCATCGCTAATCTTTAAGTGCTGTTTGTGCTTCATGCACACTTTTTACTCTTTGCCCCTCAGTGGTACCTGGCAATCGTTCAGAGCTGTCTCAGTTTTTCACCTTGAGTCTTGCCTTGCTGGCTGGATGAGCACAGCGGTTTGGGCCACAAAAGAGTGTGAAACCTGGGGGCAAGGAAATGCAGGCTTAGTTCTTGTGATGTGCCTGAGCATCCCTGTAGCTCTTCCAGGCCTACGTGGAGAGACACAGAAGAAAGAGCCCGAATAATGTATGTCTTTATTTAAGCTATACTTGGTAACATACTATTTTCCCTCCATTTCGCTGCTGGCAGTTAGCTTGGCACTCATGAATTAAGGACAGATTACAGTGATTTTCTTCTGAGCTCTGCTTATCAGTGGGGCTCCAGGGATGAGCCTGATCTGGTGGCGCTGCATGGTGGGTAAATGGACAGCCATGGAGACACAGTTCTTTCAGAAATGCTTTGGAATCTGAGATACCCCCTGCATATCAACCCTCTCCCTCACCAGCGTTGTTTTATTCTCCATCCAATGAACTGCTCAGCTAATGTGCCGTAGCTAAAAATGGTCCCAAATGACTTGCATCTACAGGAAAGCAGATACCTGCACTCTCACGATTCAATCCTGGGAGGATGAGGATCCTCTGTTCAGAGGACTCTGAGGGTGGGGGTTTTTCCCTTTCATTTGTTATTGCAGCCTGAATAACATTTTAAAAAGTAATGGCAACTTCTCAAAAGCAATATTTCAAAGAAATTACTCTGGTCGCTGGTGGTTTGTGATCCACTTGTTACTGTCCCTGGGGTGGAATGAAAGGAAAAAAAGCCCAAGTAGAAAAAGGACTGGAGGGACTGTACTATTTAGATGAGGGAAGATCAGTTGTGTTTGCAAAGAGGGAGAAGGGAGAGATGATATATACAGGCAGCCAATATGAAGTCAGGAAATTTAACACACAAACAGCTTTAGTTTGAAGAAGAAGGTGTCCTATTCAGTACATAAGACACAGGGCTCACGTTCTCCTGCCATGGAGCCCCCTCTCATATCCAGTGTCCCCGGCAGGGATGGACAGCAGAACCCCTGTAGCTGACTCACTGCGGTCACAGGGAAACATCCCTGTACAATAACTGAGGGCCACCTACACAAAACCTCAGCCTGCAGAGTGCAGTGGGTTGAGACAATTCATCCTTAGGATGGGTGCTGTGTGAGATCTGTGTTCACTGCAGTCAAGTGACTCCTCTCTCTCTGGAGCACAGAGAAGTGTTGTCCCAGCACTGCAACATGAAAGGCCACATGCAGGAAAGAACCTGCCAGATATGGACCCTGCCTTTCCACCTCATGGAAAGGGAGGCCAAGCATGTGCTGGCACCTCAGGCTAGGACAAGAGTGTCACTTTATCTGCAGGGGGAGGATAGGAAAAGAAGAGCAGGGGCTGGACTCCGCAGGAAGCTGAATGTCACCCAGGAAAGCACATTCTTAACTTTAGGCGTATGAATAGTCTACCAAAGTTAAGGGGATCAGACACATGCTGCAAAAAAAGCACACGCTTAGGCACTTGGCCAGAGCAGTTCTGAGGGATGGGGTCAAGCCCCTTAATGCTCGGATCACAGATAACAGATTTCTAAATTAGCTACTCCTCCAAATAAGAAACCACACACTAGTCAAACAGCTTGAATCTCTGTTCAGAAGGATATTTCAAAGCCTCCCCAAAATGCAGAAACTCAGACTAGATATGAGTGTGCTTTGGCTCAGGATAGACGGAGACACTGACCATCACAGATTTGGATCTAGGTGTATTTTGAGTCAACCCTGCTCTAAAGACGAGTCTGAGCCAACAGCAAGCGTGGTGGGGCTGTGAGCCCCATTCAAGGCTATGGAAGCACTCGCAGTTCTGTGAGTTGCACAGAGGAAAATTCATGATATCCCAAGGAGGGTTTCACCTTATTTCAAGCATAGATGACAAAACTCGTGTTTGGACAACCAGTCCAAACTGTCTGGGGGTTCCAGTTGGAGATTAGGGTGATATGATCACCTGCTGCTTCAGACATTCCCATAGCTTTTAAGATGCTTGATAGCCACACTGGCCTTACAGACCCTATGCAATAGCAAGTGGAATATCACAGAATTGGCCCAATGATCCTGGGTTAACACTTTTCTGTTGGCAATAAAAATAATCATAACCCTCTTCCACCACTGCCACACACAGACAGACACACAGGCTCATATATAGCTTGTAAACCAACACTATCACAGAATACTCCATCAAGGCAAAACTGTTTTCATGCCAGCTGCAGAAAGAAAGCAAAGCTTTGAAAATCCATGAAACAGCAAAATTACTTCAATTTCTTTAAATCTTACTGCTATACCTCTTTCAAAACTGTATCTGTAGAAAAATACACCCTTTGAGCACTCGTGGACCACACAAGGATACATCAGCACAGGAGCTGCTGTACTGCTTTCCATGCCACAGGGCCTGATGGTGGACTCCAGCTATGTACCTCTGTGCACTTTGGTTTACCTGGGTCACTCCAGATACCTGTATTCACATGAAACACCTTCCCTATCACACTCAGCCCTGCAGAGGAGGAAGAAAGTCTGCATTCAAAGCTGTTTTAATGAAACAGCTATCATTTTCCTAATAATATCTTAATGGGAAGTTGTTTTTTTTGCAAAATTTTTCACACTTCGAAGAAATGAACAATTTTTTATAGATCTCTCTTGGTTTCCAGTTCTTGGTTTTCTGCTTTCAGCTTTAATTTAGCTTTCCAAGGCTGTTTTTATTTTAAATTTCCTTCTTCTGTTCAATGGTAATTTATCATCCTCCTTACCGAGTAGGCACTTGCACAGTCAAATGGTTTTAAAACTTTTCAAAACCACTCTATTTGAAAACCTTGCCAGAAAAAAAATAAATAAACCAATCTACTTACAAAGGAAGCTTCTTCAAGGCTTGTATTTTTAACACGAATAAATAAATAATTTCTCTGGTCACATCTAATGGAAAATGAAATTATGAAACTTCAGTTGACAGGGATGGCACTTCAGTGGCAACACACTGACTTAGCAGCTGGCATTGGCACGTTTGGGGAATTTGTAGACAACAAAAAGCAAAAGCTAGGTAGTTGAGAAAGAAGGAAACAAACCCAAATCTACCCTACTCCAACATGCCCTTCAGAAACTTCATTTCTTGGGGTACTGTTATTACAGCAACATCACCACACAAGGTGTAACGGGGAAGAGGGGCTGCGAGGAGAATAGCTGGCCATGGAACTGTACTGTGTAAGAATTATTTGTTAGCCAGATTTTTTTAAACCAAGCAATACTGTTTCTTGCCAGCTAGTGTAAGTGGCATGACCTGGAAATTAATGCCTGTATTTCTGTGCTGCAGGCACCGCCTCAGTAGGTTGCCTCCTTCTCCTAGTGAGATTTTTTAAACGCAGAGGATGACTTTTTATTGACTCATGATGGCATGCAGTTGTCACGTACAAAAGGATTGCTGGTACTATCCCTGAATTAAGAGCATGTTGGGTCGGGGTGGTTTAGGGGAGACCTTTTTTCTTTGCCCTGTCTCCCTTTGCCTGTATGTTTGCCAGTGGTGCCCTCTCTCCTGCATATGGCAATTCAGTCATCCTTCTTCAGTCCCTTTGGTTACACCCTTGGCCCTTCTTCCCCACGTTCCCCTCGGCCACTGGTCCCCTGCAAGGACCCAGTGTCCTCATAGCCAAAATGCTTTCCTTCTTCTAATGGCATTCACCCACCTCTCCAGACTTTAGCTGTTCATTTAGATCTTCTGGGATCTACGACCTGAACAACGGGAAGAGCAGAGTGAAGGAAAAAAGGAGACAATAGGAAGAGGAGTAGCAGGAAAAAGAGAAAGACCAAAAAAGAGAGAGAGTTCCATTTGCAGATTCACAGTTATATCATACAATGCTTAAGCTCATGGGAAATGGATCTCTGTTCTCTGCATCTGACCCTTTCACGTCCATCTGTACACAGTTCTCCCAGATGGAGAGTGGAGATATCCAGTGATCCGGGGCAGTTTCCAAAGACAAGATGTGGGAAGGTCTTATTTGGCATACATGAACACAATGAGAGGCATCTCTTACTTCTCTCTTACTGAAATTAGCTCCCTTTTCCTCCTCAGCAATGGCTTTTGCCCAGTTGTCTTAAACATCCAACATGGAAACCTGATGAAATCCCATTCCAGCAAATATCTGGGAAGAACAACTGCCAGGGCTCCCCCCACCTCCCTTTTCCTTGGTCGGTTTTCCTCTGGATTCACCATCCTGAACCCTCAGACGCTCCGTGAAAACAAAAAAAATATCCGAAGATCCACCAGACAAGATGTGCTGTCTCAGACCTGACGGATTTCCTCGCGCTTCTGCCGTTGCGGTGCCTCAGTCTTGGGCCACAAACACAGCGTGGATGGTTCGGTGGACAATCACATTGCAATGTTTTAAATTTTTCTTTTTGTTAAAAAAAATAAATAAAGGAAGAGGGAAGAAAAAGTTATACACACATGTATCACAGCATTTTCTAAAGGCCTTCTGCTGCATTTTCATTAGCAGTTCAGCCTCAGTTGTAAGCCTGGATGTAAGGCAGCTGGAAGATTAAAACCACATTGTTGGAAAGTCCGCTGAGACGTCCTCTTGGAGTTTTCTGTTGTTGCTGCTGTTTCTGGTTTTATTTTCTTAAATCTGTGGGGGTTTATTATTATTATGATTATTATGATTATTATTATTTTTACTTGTTTGCTTCTCTCTAAAGTTTGGCAGGCAAAGAGAAAATGCTTGTCTGCTTTTCCTCACATGTTCTGTCCATTTTGTTTTCTGTGTTTTAAGGAAAAAAAAATCAAAAACACAAGGAAACCCCAAAACCAGTGACAGGACAGGCTTTCTGTCATTTTGTTTTAAGAAAGAAAAAGGAAGTGGGAGGGTTTCTGATAGTGGCCTTGAGGAGGTACGTTGTTGAGGTGGCTCAAATGCTTCATTTGCTCCTTTGCTTGCAGTTGGTATTTTCCCTTCTGGCTGCAATGGACACGCTTTTTGTGTCATTCCCCACTCCGCGCCCCCACCCCCACCACGTCCTGTACGGATTCTGGTTCCAGATTCCCCACATGGATCCCCTGTTCCCCTTCCCAAATGGCAGTAGGTAGGTGCAACTCTTGGTTCATTTGACCTCTAAGGTATGATGCTGAAGTTAAGAGTTGGATGGAAGAGCCATGTGAGGGAAAAGCTTTCCCATCGCTGTGAGAAAGAATGAAGCAACACAGAGTTCGGTGGAGATGTGAGTGCCGTGTTGGACTCAGCTCTACCTTGGCACTGGCATTAATTTGAGATTTTATATATATTTATAATTATATATACATATATATGCATGTATAGGCATACACAGGCATATATACATATATATATATGTATGTGTGTGTGTGTATTTGTTTGCTATTTGTTTTAGCACACTGTCCCATTCTCAGGTCTAGATTTGGGGTGGTTGGTCCTGGGGACAGGTTGGACAGAAGGGGCCAGAGTGCAGAAGAAGCCAGAGATAAGAGTGAGGCCCAGGCCCCCCCACGCACAGAACATGGACCAGCCATAGCCATGGCTGATGTCGTCGGGAAGTCCATACAGGTAGCGGGGGTAGCGGGAGAGCTCAAAGTTGATTCCAGCCACGCACGTGCACAGTGAAATGATGCAGAAGGTTCCTGGAGGAGAGCGGGGAGGGGAGAAGGAGGGAGATAAAAAACAAAGAGAAGTTAGAAGAGTGACAGACATACCAGTTTCCAAGCTGCCCGAGAGGAGCTGGTGCAAGCAGAGAGGAAGTGCCTAAAGGAAGATGTCTGTACAGAAAGCGGCTCGGTCTAGTGGCTCCACGGGGAAAGAACTCAGTGCCACCAGAGTCTCAAATATTGATCTGATGATGAACTGAGCTCTGTGGAGAAACTTCAACAGGAATAGTTTTTCATTACTGGCACTCCCTTGCTGAACCAGAATGCTTCATGAAACCATTGATTTTTCTGCTTTAGACAAACACAGAGTGAATAATCATGTTTTGAATTTTTTGGAGGGGAAAAAAAGCTTGAATTTGTTGTTTAATTCCAATTACTTGGGAGATTTTCTTCACATGTCTCTTATATCAAAATACAGAATTTTTCATTACACAGTCTCCTTTTAAATATCACTGCAAAAATCTCTAAATCCTTCACAAAATTCAGATTCTACCCTCTGCATGACTCCAGTTCCAATTTAGATGCCCTCTGCAGTGTTGGTAAAGTCTTCAAAATATCCTGTTCTTGTTTTCCATCTCTGCAGCAATATTTCATTTCTTATTTCTTCCTGAGAGCACTGCGAGGACAAACTTCATAACTCTGTCAGGGGGTGTTATGGAAAGACACACGTATCAGATGAGGCTGAACTTTATCCCACCCAGATGAGTCTGATTTTGATCTTTGGCCTCCAGCTTCATCAAAGCTAGATTCTGAGCTCCCGAAATGTCACAATTGCCGCCCACACACCAAATAATGGATAGCTACAGATGCTACACGCCTGCCTCAAGAGATAACAACTCAAATCAACATAAAGTTGGTAGTTTATTTTTCCTCTCTAATTCCTTCCTTTGTGGGCCTCTCTGGAGAGCCCTGGGCGTGGAAGGCAGCCTACAGGACCCGTGGTGTAGCACACACACGGTCAGTGCCGTGTGCCATCCCGCTGTTCACGCCCAGGTCAGTAGCGTGTGACGTGTGCTACCTGCCCAGCACATCCTGCATCTGTGTGCTGGCAGCTGCGGGGGAGGGATCTCCTGTTCTTCCTGGTCCCATCCCTTAGATAGCACAATTTTCCAAAGCAGTCACAGCCACTCTGGTTTCAGTGACAAGCTCCAGTCTTCTGGTGCCCTTGAGCCCTTCTACTCCTTCCTGCCCCTGCTCCTGCTTCTCTTCTGCAACAGTTTTTCTGTTCTTTCTCTGCTGCTTTTCTCCTTTTAATTGCAGCTGCATTAAAAAAAAATAGATTTGGCACTTCCCACTCCGAAGACAAAGGCAAGATTGTTTGGTAAATTCACCTGGAATTTCATTCAGACTTTCCACCATACCCACCTCCCTTACTTAGTAGGAACACCACACAGGTCTAGAATCTACAGGCAAATCTCTATCATGGACCTGCTGTGAGATCATCATCCTGGCCCTCTCTCTGTTCCTTCTTCTGGTCACTGCTGTGTCTATTTCTTTTCTTCAGTGTATTTTTGGAGTGTCACTTGTAGATAGTCTCTGTTGTCAAGGTCGGGGAAGATGGGAACTCTGGGTGCCTCCCCTAACACCATAAATAGCTGCCACATGACCCAGGGTATTCATAAGGACTCATATTATGATAATGTCATCAGGTACCAGTGTGGGCCAGCAAGCTGCTGCTGCAGCAGGTACTATGCCTGTTTAAATCAATTAGTTTGTCCACGTGACTTAGGTTATCCAGTAACGTGAAGGTGCCTGACAAGAATGAGGCTGTTCCCTGTGTGACATGTCAGCATGTGGGATCGGGCAAAAAAGGATCCATCAGAAGCGCTGTGCTCTGAACCAAGCTCCATGGCTCATTCCAAATAGTTGTGGTTATAAAATGATAGGGAAGGCCTTTCTTTGCTAGTAAGAACATGGTAATTGCAGCTCTCTTAAAATAAGAAAGGTGGGTGGGAAAATCTGCGTGGCCAGACTGAAGCCGCGTTTGCTAAGTACAAAAGGGAAGGAAATAACTTCGGATTTCAAATACTCCCTGTGCTTTCACGCTTTGTCTTGGCTGTTTTGATCACAAGCTCTTCAGTGCAAAGAATTTTGCTTACTCTTTGTATTTGAACAGTGCCCAATATATTGGCACTCCACCTTGCTCGAGGGTATTCTGCCCCTTCACAAAGGAACAATAAAGAGCAAGTAAAAACACTAGAGAACTAAGCAAATCATGAGCATGAGACTTCTTTAAAAAAAGGCTGCCCCCATCCTGCCCTTTGGCTGGAGAATGTGCTAACCCCACAATGACAAATAATGACTGCCAAGCACAATGTCACAGAGTGAACGGTCCTCAGTCACCGCCCTGTGCTTCTGCAGGACGTCTTGTATAGCACAGGGTTATCAGCCTCTCTAATGCTATTCACTGCAGACAGAAAAAATGCCATTTTATACTACCTGGAAGAATCTTTATGGCCATTTTATGAGTCCTATGTGTTGCTTATATTCAGATAAGCCAGGAAGTTCCCACTTATAGCTGATCTGGCCTCTCACCAGGAGGGCTACTGATGAAAACTGGGTCAGGTTACTTCCTCATGACTGTTCAGTAGCTTTTCCTCATGGCAATCACAACACAAAGGATCATCCTCACAAACTGCTTGCTTGTTGGCCACAGTATTGAAAGAGTCACGGATAAAAGGGATGCAGAAACTGAGCTTACACACGGACATGAAGCCTCTGCTAGTCCAGGTAAGACATGGAGCCGAGGTGGCAGGAGGAGGGAGGCTGTTGCTCCTGCCCATGACACTGCACTATGGGCACGGTACTTCAGAGGCAGCAGGACTGCAGGAACTCATGAGTGTCCCCATCCCTACAATTCTTTTTCTCCCCAGAAATTAAACTGAACCCTTACTCACTTTGCTGTCAAGTTCTTGCTGTCAGTGAGGTGCCCCCCTTCACTGTGCACTAACCCCCCAGAACCCCTGGCAGCCACAGCAATACAAACTGTAATTTCTTTGTGGAAAACACTCCCCATAAGTGCGGCCCAAGCAGATAACCAGAGCTGAAGGCTGGTGGTCCAGCTGTGGTACCGACACACAGAATGTGAATGGCAGGTGATAATAAGAGCTCCCTGGTACATAAGCTGGGCAGGGGAGATAAAAGCCATCTCCTTCAGCAGCCGGGGGAAGCGGAACACACAAAGCTCTTTGTGCTGGGATTTACACATTTTCATCCTAAGTGAAACACTAATGAATGAGACAAAGCAACAGTGGCATTTTTGACAGGTAATTCACGTCACTGCAAAATGCTTCAGTCAGGTGAGAGATGAAATTTCATATAAAGCTGTGTCTGTGCCACAGAAACTGCTGTTTGACATGTAGTCAAACCTCCATCCTGACTCCTTATCAGGTAGCCTCCCTTCTTCTTGGGCTGGTTTTGACAGTGCCTGTCCTGCTAACGGGCTGATAATCAACCGTGGTTTGAGAACATGAGCTACTAAATACCTCTTGGCTACCTTGCACTTTTCCTTCTTATATATTACAAAAGAATATTAAACATTACATTGAACGTCCCTTCCATTTATATTGGAAGTTTTTTTTAGGACAGAGATGAACTTATTTGCTATATATATGTATAAGATTAGGGTCCTGCCATCCTTGCTGCAGGGGCAGACACAGTCAGAAGAGGGATGACAGGGGAAGGTAATGCCATTGTTGGTCAAAGCCTAATTCTGAGTGGATTATAAGTTAGGGACCTTTGCTGTAGCTGGTTTTAAGCATGATCATACCAAGCAGAGCCACAGGCCTGTGCTGAGAGGAATTAATATTTTTATAGGTAAATATTTCTTTTCTTTCTGTCAGCCCAGCTCTGTGAGGGGCTCCAATGCCTCTGCAGTTTTTAAAACTCACCTCCAGGGGAGAGCAGAACTGCTCTCTGTGAGCCGATTTAAACACAAACAGGCTCAAATCATCCATACCAAATATATTTTAATTTAGTGCCCCCCTGAACCACGTGAGGAGCCACATCCTTCACCCACAGACATGGCTCAACTTCCACAGCAATAGACCTTGAGGAATTTCCCAGGGTCTGTGAGGCAAGAACTGCTGCCTTTCTTGGATGTGCTGCAATTGAAGGTGAGCCTTCCTGCTGCTGGGGCACAAACAGGCCCTGTTGGCAGGAGCTTCACCCGAACACCCTCAGCTCTAGTATTTGGGGTGAGGTGTCTGACTGAAACCTGAAGGAGACATCACCAATTTGAAGTCAAGAGAAATCCAAAAAGTGAATAATTAAAATTATCAAGGTACCAAGCCTACCTCTGAGACACTCCTCTCCAGAGATCACCTGTCTCATGATCTGGAAAACACTTCTTTTGCATCTGACGAAATGATGCTCGTTCTTTCCCTTCTCCCCACAACAGACAGAAATGGCTCACAAACTCTCCTGTCAGATGTACAAAGTAAATAAACCCAAAACCTGATTCTTCTCACCTTCTGTTTTTGAGGGGGTTGTTTGTTTTTTTAATAGAGAAATTTGAAGTATTATTTATAAGCTATTAGATAAAAAGAGAAACACAAAGGTATGGGTTTTAAGATGTCCTTTGAAACCACATAGCTTTCAAATAAATGTAAATCTCTGCCTTTAAAGTATTTCTAGTAGCTTCTTGTGGCCACTAATGTCTTTGGAAGGAGTGCTGTTTATTTAATTATCATCCCTTTCTTTTATTATGGGATTATGGGAGAAAAAAAAATCTCAGAAGTGAAGCAGCATTATCTTTACTTTCTCTTTGCCCTACTTGCTTTCACTGTTTTCAAGGTACATCAAACAAACAAATAAAAGGAGGTCTGATCCTAAAGTGGAATGTGTAGCGTTAACTATTTAAACTATATCACAATCCAATGAAATTATTAAAGAATAAACCGAATTCCCTCCCAACACGGTGATGAGAAAAGCCTCTTGGAGAGAGCAGATTTGCAGTAAACTCCTTCTGTGCACGGATTAAATGCCTCAGCAGCACGCAGCTCTTGAGAACACTTTATTGCTTTGTGCATACACGCATAGAATATAAATTATTCATTAATTATGTACTGTTCCAGCAGAAGCAGTTTGCAGCATCGCCCATAGGTTGCAGAATAGCAAGAGGTTTAATGGAAAATTGCCCTTACGAAAAAAGCCGAGATGGAACGATAAGTCTGACTGTGTGATGGAGACTCAGTGAGGTGTCCTTGTGAGAATACATACCCACCTGGGCTGGGACTTCATGCATTTTTAATTTATACCATGGGCCAGAGTGAACCGCGGGCTCTGTCGTGGTGCTCTGATATTGCATTATATCCTCTCGGAATGCAGTTTGCATTTGGCCTTTGGCCTCCTGCCTCACAACGTGCCAGCGGCACCCACACCACGCAGAGCTCTGTGCCTGCAGCATGTCACCTCAGCAGCAGAGCCTGCCTATTGCCTGCCGCTGCACAGGCCATCTGTCACGGCACCAGAGCATTGTGTGCCCTCAGTCGTGACTGCAAATACGCACTGGGTGCCATCCTTAGGCTCGGGTAAATCAGTGTCATACATGGAACAACGCTACAGCCTGAGCTGAGCTCCACTTTGCTCTGCTGATGAGACTGACAGTCAGCCCATATTGCACATCGCAGATTTGCACATGGTGACATTTCTGTGACCCTCTCCCTCGGGGCTTGGGACTGCAGTGCTGTGCACTGCAGCAGCCAGGGAGCTCCAGCTATGAGCAAGCACCCTCTGAAGCTGTGAGCTGGCACTGAGGCAAAGGCAACACTACTGGGCTAAAGCGACGTGATTTTGATAGAACGGACTAGGGAGAAAAGAAAGCTTGCAGATCGAGTTCTGAGTGAATAACCCTCTGATTACTTTAGTGACAGAAATTCCTATGACCAACCCAAAATAAGCCAGAAATAATAGAGAGTTGACTACAGCCATTAAGCAAACATAAGGGCTCGTGAACTTGCAGCGACAACAGAGGAGGCAGCAAAAATTATGCCAGTTGTAGGAGTGGGATATGATTCCCTATTTTACTGGGAGCAGAAGCAAAAGGAAGAATCTCTAAATATTACAATGAAGAAACATCCTAATCAAAGGTTAGTGAAATTACCCCATACATGTGCTGGCAAGCACCATCCTTGGCAACACACAGAGGCTGCTGGCAAATTTCTTTCATCACTTATGGTATGTTCCTTCTTCATTCATCCACAGGATGACCCAGGCAGAGGCCAAAAGATTAATAGAAAGTGGCATTGGAGGTCTGAGCAAGCTTCAATAACTCCAGCAGACCTCAGGTTTGCCAGATGAGCAGACATAGGTTTAGTACCAAGCTGTAGTTCAGGCAGGTGCTTCCCAGCCTAGGCATTTGTCAGAGCTGAAATAAAACTTGTGGTGCCAGCTTGGGTTTGCCTTGTCACAGGATACACTGTGTAGCACAGGGAATCTGGGGACCACATTGCATTTGGTCTTTTAGCAGTGAGGTCATTCCACCTCTCTCCATGCAAGATCTTTGTCTCCCAGTCAAAAAACTGAACCTCTCTCAGGAGAAACCTCAGAAGGCACCTCAGAGGATTTGTGGAATCTTTCTTTTGTAGGAAACTCTGAACTGCTGAAAAATCTACAGACAGATGTTCTTCAAGACAAGTGAGACTGGGGAACAGATACAGCACAAATAAATTCAGTGCAGCCTCCCTTCAGTGTTGCCTGGTGTGTGACACTAAAAATACTCCCAGAGGGAACACTTTCAGGGCCTCATAATCTCTTATTGTAGTTTTAATTAAATGGGAAAGATTTTTAGTGATGTTTTTCATACCATCACATAATTTGGAGCGTAGGGGACTGCCACCTCCCCCCTCTCTGTTCTCCATCTGAACTGGATTGGAGAAAGACTGTCCCCAGCATCTCAGCACCTGCCAGAAAGGTGGGTCCCTGAAGTGAAGCATCCCAGGAACTGGGGACACAGGAGAAAAAAGCAGGCATGCCCCAGCACTGTTCCAGGTCATCCCAGCCTCACCACTGTCACTCTACATGGTTTGTTATGCCAGGACCCACGTGGCCCTCTTGGTGGCACAGAACTCCCCTTTGGATGAAATATCCTTCCAGGTTTTGTTTTAACCTAGAGGGGAGAGGGATGGCTAGGTAATATTTTTCTGCTATTGCTGTTTTCTGTTTCTTTCAAATTTTAGTAAAACTGATATTGTTCCTTCTTCATTCAGAATCCCTGTAATTTTTTACCTTGTCTATATTGGGGGAAGGGAAATAAAAGAAAAGAGAGGCTTCATCTCATTAAAGGTCTCACCCCCCCCAAACATACTCTCATTAAACCGATATCTCTGCATGCCCTAGAAGAGTCAGGCTAGCCAGAAATGAGGATGTTCCTCATCTAGTTTCTACCAGGTCCAGTTGCTTTTTAAGTGGAATTTCCAGTGTCCAGTTGGGCCATGTTCAGACAGATCAGACCAAGCAAGCATAGCAGTGATTTGTCCAGGAGGAATGTTGATTTTCTAAGTTCACAACTTGAGGAGCAAAGAAAGTAAATCTAAACCTTGCTTCATCCTCTGCATTTAACAAAAAGATCTGCCACACACAGATATTTGCTCCCCACTCCCTCTGTAAGGATTTCTTTCTGTCCAGCAAATCATGCCAGTATTACTCTTCCTTCTGTTACATGTGCAGTTTTCTTTCCTCTTTGATGCCAGGCAAGAAAACTTTTCTTTAAATAAAAAGCAGCCCAATAAAAAAAATGCCAGTTTTGTTTTCACTGTCTTCCTTTGGCCTTGATGCATCTTGCCATTGGAATTCAGAAGCCAGCAGTAGATCAAAGACCTGGTGACATTATTAAAGCCTAGGGAACAACCACTGAATTTTAAAATACACAGAACTTGTTTTCCAGGGCTGTGGGTGGGAAAGCCTTTTGTATTTCTACGGAATCTGTCTCTCCTACTTTGCTTCTGCTTTATTTCACCTTCTGTCAGCCCCCCAAAGACCTACTGACATCCCTGAGAAGCAAACTAGGTTGCAAGCCCTTCGCTGACTACGCTCGGTTGTCTGTTCTCGTAACTCTGGAAGGTGCTGATGCTTCTGCCAGTACCTCCCATGCTGGTGAGGGAGGAGTTACAAGTCAGTATAGCTGACTTAAAATGAACACACAGAGGAATAGGAACAGTTCTTCTGGCTGAAAAGCCAGACTGAGCTGACTCCTAAATTTACTGTACGCCAAGTTCAGGGAGACAGATTTGAGCTAAGACTGAAAAACAATGAGTTTATAGGTGCATATACATTACTTGCCCTGTCTTTTGCTCCAGACTACAAGATCTCTGCACCTCATTAAAGAAGCTTTTCCTCTCCTCCTAAGTGCCAGTACTCTTCCATGATCAGGTACAAGGTTGGCAGAATTGCTTGTGTTGGTATTTCTTCCCTCACAGCATGCAAGTGCACATCTAGGAGCATCAGAAACAAGCCACAGGAAAAAAAAAAAAAAAAGCAAACCACATTTGAACGTTGCCTTTGAAGTCAGCTGATAATGTTTCCATGGAGATCAAATGCTTTGGAGTTGACAATGAATTCTCTCCTTGAGCCTTTCTTTCCCAAGGAAAAAAAAACCAAACCCACAACAATACCCCTAAATTACTACACCCTGCAGTACAGTTGTGTTATTGACTTGAAAAAAACATTTCTATATCCCATCCCCCTTTTCTTATGAAGGTGTAAGCTCTTAGGCCTCAACATTTCAGTGCTGGGTCTGCCAATACTGGCCTAGAGAATCAGCTATATTCCTGAGCTATTGGAAAAAAATAGTGTCTACTGAAAATAATGCTCTGTGAGAAGAAGGACATAACTCTGCATCTGAACGTATGCTGTAGGAGATGCAGAAATGGGAGTTCTGATTCCCCCTGAGGAGTATTATAACATGAAATTATGAAAGAGCATTTCAGTGGCTGATACGCTGTGACATACAGATGTCTCTACTGTGAAAGGAAGCGACCTTTTGTATTTCCAGAGAGTCCCCCATTTCCTTTTCAAAATGAGTGCCAGCATGAATAAACAAATGCAAAGTATGTTGCTGGTGCATCAGAGAGCAGAGAGAAGTACTGGAGGGAAAGATGTAACACGCTCCCTCAGCTGTGCCTTTAAAGCATAACATACTGTGAGCCTTGTGATGCCATCAGCCCAGCAAGTTCTTTCTAGCTTGAAAATGCTAAGCAGGCCACCTTGGCGTTGTATGAACCCCTAAAGATGGCAAAGGGGATGTGTATCTGTATGGATGATTTCCCAAATATTTATTTTTTTGAGTAAAAATAGGAAATTAGCTAACATGCAGAAGGAAAGCTTCTAAAAGCTGACTACTAATGGTTAGCTGGTCTGGATGAAGCAGCACTTCCAGTCCTACCCATGTGTGAGGACTGGACATGTCCATGCAGATACGTCTGGACATGTATCCACCAGTGTCCCTGTTTTGAAATACATGAGAAAAGAAGGGCCACTCTTTATACCTCAGGAACATAGCCTGAAATGGGACCAAGAAACTTGACCTGCAACCAGGTCTGTGAGAGACACCACAAACTGTGTAGGGAAGAGATGTTTTAATAGAATCATAGAACTGTTTAGATTGGAACAGACCTCTAAGATCGTTGAGACCAACCCTTAAACCAGCACTGTCAAATCCAACACTAAACCATGTCCCCAAGTGCCTCATCTGCACATCTTGTAAATACCTCCAGGGTAGTGACTCTGCCACTTCCCTGGACAGCCTGTTCCAGTGCTTGGCCACCCTTTCAGTGAAGAAATTTTTCCTAGTATCCAATCTAAGCCTCCCCTGGCACAATTTGAGGTCATTTCCTCTTGTCCCATCACTTGTTACTTGGGAGAAGAGACACTGAGCCTCCTTTTTTCCAGGGTTAACAAGCCCGGCTCCCTCAGCCACTCCCCATAAAGACAGACTGGTAAATCCTTAAAGTGATGAAAAAAGACATTTTCAGAAACAGGTTGACTCTTCTTTCCTGAATATGCATGTTCTTGGCCTTGTTACAGTACTGCCTGATGGGCACCAAGGCACAGACCCTGCATGACTGCTCCGAGCTCTGTGTCTCCTCACAGGTCCATAAAGAGCCTCATCAGCTTGTTTCCTACAACGCCCTTGTAATGAGTTTGAGGGTTTTAAACAATCAAGAGCCTTAGAGAGGTTTAAACATTTAAAGCCTATTAACGCTGTACATTAACTCAAGTTTGTTCCAACTTGAGACCTTAAATCACTTTAGAGCATAATGCAAAATTTAAACAAAAGCACACGAAGGAGCCAGAGTGTACATGAGTGTGGTGGGGGAGGCCTGGCAGGGTGGGCCTGACTTTGTTGTGCTGAGACTTGTCTCAAAGACTTTCATAACCAATTTATGGCATCTCTTCATACAAACCAGCCTTTGTCTCCATCTGGAGGTCAATCCACATAAATAAGTTCTCCCAGTGATTCTGCAAGGAGTTTTGCAAAATTCTTAAGCCCCCCTGCAGTCTTCACTAATTTAGGGCCTTCCACAGGGTGGTTGGTATCTCATTGTTTTTCCAGTGTTCCAACTTTTTTTGAATTATAGATACTCTTCGAAGTGGCCAAAAGTGTTATGACATTGTGAAAACTATATTTATGCCAAGCTTCACAGCTCAGATTCCAGTGAATTATTGTAGACCTCAGTTTTTGCAAACATCACATGCTGCTGTTTAAGATCTGTATGCATACTCTTGTACACACAAGTGCATTTACACTTGTCTTTCCACAGGGAAAAAGTATTTTATGCAAACTTTCTATAACTATTCTTTTTTTTGAAAGAAGCACGAGAAACTGGACTTTCAAAGAATAATGTTGTGGAAAACTAAAAAATAAATATGACCACAGGAAATACCTTCCATCTTCAGTATTGTAATCGATCATTTCACCACAAGTGAACATTCTCCAGAGTGGGTAGAGACCTTGATTATTAATAAGAAATAGAAATCCTTGGTACTCTGTGAGACCTAACATATTTCCTCATGAACTCCAAAGAATAGGTTTTACTTTCTCTCTTTGTTTATCTTTCTCTTTGCTTCCTTTTGGCAGCTGCTACGAAGGTACTTTGTAACTGCCTGGGAGACGTCAGTCACAGAGCTTTCCCTTACACTTGCTGTATTAAATTGCTCCATTTTTGTTTCTTAAATTATTCAGCAGCGGAATGATTATTTTGAGATGGCAGGACCACAGTCTTGTAGAATAAACACTCTTATTTTCTACCATTATGTGCTATTTTCAAAGTACAGTGAGTTAAATTTGGGACTCAAATGACTCAACAGCTGGTAACGATCCATGGCTGCAAATACACAGATGCCTCAGTTGTCAGCTCCTAACATATGCACAGCACAGGAGGAGGAAGCACAGCACAGAGGCTCGGGGGTTTGGAAGACAAGACTCTCTGTGGAGGTGGGGAGTGAAAGAGAATCCAGTGCATCCGTACCAACAGCTGTGCTGCACGGGCTCACAAGCCCTGTTTTGGAACCCCACTTTCTGACAAGGGTTTGCATCCCTCAGTATCAGCCTGGTCAACAGCTCCTGGACACAGCTCCTGTGGCAGCTGCTGGGCTCTGGCAGGCACTGGAACAAAGCCCCGAGGGCGTCCTTGTCCCCCCTGTGCCTTGTGACAGCGTGGCATGGCTGGGGCAAGAGAGGGTGACTCGGTGTAAGTGGTCAGTCCATCCTGTAGCTTCAAGGATAATAAAGCATTTTGTTGACTTATCCCTGGACTGAGAGAAGGAATATTTTGGAAGTATTTCTGAGAAGGGCTGGAAATTACTTATAAAAGGCTGTTTTCTCCCTAGATTAAAATTTAAAAGAAGAATGTAGTCATACATACGTAAGTGGTTTATTTTTTATTTCTTTAATAGATATCCTTTCTTGCATATCTGAAATAACACATTAAATTGTGTCAACACACCGGCAAACCTTTATTTTTTCATCCCTCTCACACATCTTTCCTGCCTGCTTATCTCTGCTGCAGCAGCCAGCACCGGCAAGAATAGGTGATCACCTCTGCTCTGGGGAAAGATTTGAAGCTTTTTCTGACCCTGACCTAAGTCCTCTGAGTATGGATGGGCTGCAAAGAGCAATGTCTCTGCAGCATTCTTAAGAGGGTGAGGAGAAACTCAAATCAGTGGCAGAAGTAGAGCTGGCAAATGGCACTTGAATCCCCCAGACTGGCAGATCATCACTGGAGGGGAGGGAGGAGGAGCGGATGAAAAAAATTCCTGATGTTTCTGAAAGCAATTGTTAGGGCAAAAAAATCAGACAGCAAAACTCCATACCACTACTGTATGTGTACAGCAAGACTTTCAGGCCTTTCAGTGCCAGGAGAAAAGGGAATTTCAGACCCCCAAGCAAAGCCCCAAGCCCAGTACTTCATGCAAAAATGTCACTAGGCAAAGACAAAAAATGAGCTACTATGTGAGACTCCAGATAATTTTATTACAGATCTTCATGGTGAAGTTAAATCATATGAATAAGGGCATTTAACAGCTGGAATAATTTCCAAATAGTCTAATTAGAGACTGAATTTTTAATGGTAAAATTTCTAATTGGCTCAAAGCAAGGTTACAGCAAGAAATACACTTGACTTTGCAAAGAATAATGAATATTTGCAAGGCTAGTAAAATTACATGCTTCTCTAAGGAAACTGTTAGCAAATAGGGAAAAAACCCTGAAGTGATCCTGAAGTGCATGTCACAAGACAAAACTGGCAGAGTCCTGATAAGAGTGAAGAGAACAGGTAAAACATTAGGCAAGTGCAGAGAGGATTTACTGCATTTATTTGCAGTAAATTTGGAACAAAATAAGACAACACGAAAGTCTCTCCCTGAAGGGCTGCCTTGTTAGGCGTGCAGTAAAACCCCAAACTGTTTCACTGAAATGTGTTCTCAGAGCAAATTACAGACTTACAAAAGGAAAATACATGAATGTGCAGCTGAAGGACAGAGCTCTGATAAGGATGATAAAACGTTATTCTTGTCAGTCTTCTAATACATTTACAAAGGCAAGTGATGTAGCTTTGGGATAATTGTGTGCTAAAGCAAGTACCAGAAGATGATATTGGAAGTGCCAGCTTGTATTTCCAGCTGGGACAACAAACAGCAGTTCGGCAGGGAGGTGCACAAGGTAAGGAAGGGGAGGATGCAACCACTGCCAAAATGTTGGACCGTGCCACCATGGGGCAGCTCTACCATCCCACCTTCCCCACAGCAGGCACTGATGAGCAGGAAAAGGGGTTTGGAGCATTTAGGTACAAAGTCAGCCCTACCTCAAATTAGAAATAATGAAAGCCACGTGATATATCAACACAACTGACTGAAATCAGCTGGACTGGGATAACAACAGGCTATCAGAGATTGTCTTTAAAAGATGATTTTATAAAGCAAGTAGAATAACAGAAGGTGAGGTGAGGTTGGCTTTGCATGGTTGCAGAAGAACAATCAACCTAGCAGAATCTGAGATACTGAAGCAAGAAAATCCTGTGAATGAATGTGCTGGAGAGCAGGTAGAAAAACCAACAGTTAGATGGATATAAGCTTGTTTGCTTGTCAGGAGGAAGGGATTCCTGACAATGGAATTTGCCTTGGTAGAGTTGCCACTGTACCAGTTCTCAGCTCTTCGGAGCTGGAAATAAAACTGAAATTTGACGTTGACAGTATTACTGTTGAGGGACACCAACCAAATCAACTGACAGGTGTGCCATGATGATGGTAAACCCAAACAAGTCCAGGGTTTGGATACATCCAAAAGAACTTCTCAAAGCCAGAAAATGTGAGCACCGCTTCTTGGGAACTGATGAGGAGGTCACCTCTAGACTTCAAAAAGTAAAGGCATAGTTTTAGTGCAAGTAAATTTACTTTGCTAAAAACACAACATATAAAATGCCCCACATGCATTTCCTCAGGTAGATATTTAACTGAATTCCTGTTAAGGTCCTTGATGAGCATGAAAGCATCAAGTTTGCCACAGGACTCTAACGTTTGGAAGTAGTGTTACAGATGCTTCTAAGGCTCCAGAAATTATTATAAAATTACAAAATTACTGGATGGAGCTTTTACTGGTGCACAGATTTTCAGTAATTTGCATGAAAAGAAAACACAAGAAGCTGCAAGAGGATGTGCTCGGAGTCATGTATAATTTGAGTGTGACCCACTTCTGTAATAGAATTAAACAGTCTCAAGTAAGATGAATAAAATGAACTGATCAGTGAAATTCAGAAGCACGGTTCCAAATGGAGAAAGACTCAAAAGGAGAAACTCTCCCACCTTGCAGGGTAAAATGATGCTGACAATACTGAAATGGAACTACGACAGATAGTGCAATTCTGGGTACAGAAGGCTATGTAACAACACCATCATGCACAATGAGATAAAAAATGTTAAACATAATTTGCAGTATCCATCTGGCCCTGTACAAGATGAGGGACCGAAAAAAATTCTACTGTGGTCAGGCAAATGCTGTTGTTCAAGATAAGGGATCCAAGTATAAATTCTACAATAAATTCAGACCATTATGCAAAAAAAAAACCCTTTCGAAGCTATAAGAGACCTGTGATTGCTGTTGATACAGATACACTTGGACTAAACAGAAAAGATGAATTATTAATAATTTTAACTTGTTACAAAACATGCTGAATGACACTGTAAAACACACTCTAAATCACAGTTTACATGTCCTGGATTCCAGATGAACTAATACCAGATAACGGCCTGCATTTCACAAACGACTTGTTTCAGCAATTTGCTTGAGAAATCAGATCAACCAAACTATAGCAAGTCCTTAGGAGGCACTGCCACATGGGCAAGCAAGAAAATTGTTCAGTAAATATAATAAAGAACCAGAGGTCCAAGCAAACCACATCTGGCCCTGTTAGATTATTACAGCACACTCCTTAGTGCTCTGCTGAGATTTCCTGTTCAAAGATTTATGGGCAGTAAGGGACAAACCCCATAGATAAGTTAAGCCAGCAACGTTTAAGCATTACAAAAGAGCTATTTGTCTATAACACAAACAGAGCAAATGCTACAAACACAGCCAAGACGAGTGGCTTTGCAAATGGAAGGGAAAGTTAGATTTCAGGGTGATTATATAGCTACCAAGTGAACACAGTCTCCTCTCAGCTGCAATGAAGTCAGATGACATAAGCCTTCCAAAGCACTTTTCCCATTATTGGACCTAAGAAAAAGTTAAGTAAAACTGAGAGGCACTCTGGCTCCATGCATTTGAAGGACCAGCACAATAATATGTTGACAGAATTTGCGTCATGACAGAAGAACCAGCTTTGTATTCAAACACCATCCAGCAATAAAATAGTTTAAGTTAAAAGATTCATTTACTCTAAGAGGAATGACTGTGGAACATATGACAGAGTCTCAGAACGTTGATAGATACTGACTTTTAGATTAAATGGCTCTAGCTGTGTATTTTATTAACTGACTGCTTCAGTTTGTAGATGTTACTTTACACACATTTGCTGTTAAGAGGAATCAGTATAGCAGCTGCTACTGGCTTGTGCAAAACAAGAAAGGAGTAACCTTTGGGTAACGCTGATCCACGTGTCTGCGCTGAAGCAGAGAACAGTTTTGATCTCCTCCCAACACATCTTTATTTAAAATATTACACATCTTGACAGGATTTGGCAGATAAAATAATCTGGTGCCTCTCATTTCAATTACTTTCAGATTCCAACTGCTGGATCTTGTTATTATTTTGTCTATGCAAAGAGCATTCTACTATCAGATGGCTTCTCACTGCATAGGTACTTCCATACCGTGTTCAAGTCAATTATAAACCTTCTGTTAAACAGTTTCAAGCAGTTGGCTTTTTGTGGCACGCTGTCTTTTTCTTGTTTTTCAAACCTTGAGCCATTCTTATAGCTCTTCTGCAAACCTCTCCCAATTTTTCTACATCCGTCTTTAGCACTGACACCAGATTAGGATGTCCAGACACAGTTTTGCTTTGCCCAGAGATAACCCCACCTCATGCTTTCATGGCACATTCCCATAAAAACTGACACATTTAGCAGCTGCACTGCACTGAGAGCTCCTGTGCAGCGGGATGATCCCAGCAACCACGATGCCAGAGACCTGTTCAGAGCTGCTGCTTTCTGAGGGGGCCTCTTGTTCTGCGAGGGTGACTGACACATTTTGTTCCCAGCTGCATGACCTTGGATGTGCCTCCACTGAAACGTGTATTGTTTGAGCACACCAAAAGATGGCTTTGTAAGCTGTGAGTGACCCCTCCCATTACACATGGTTACACTGCATCTCCTTTCACCTGAAAACTTTAACAGTCATCGTTCAAATCACTGCCAAATAACACTGAGCCAAAAAGAAATCCCTGCAGCTGCACTAGAAACCACTCCATTTATAATAATTTCCAATCAGTAAAGAAGACATAGCTAGCTTCTAACAAATTTTTCTGTATTTATGTAATATGCTCTTAATGTTTTAATCTGAATGTTGTGCTGTAGCAAGTTAAATACCACGCAGATATCAAAGCATAGTAAAACAAAATAACCACCCATGCAAACTAGTTAAATGCAAATTAATTACATAGGAAATACCAAGCTAATTCAGCAGACCCATTACCCATAATACTTTGACATCCCCAACAAACCATTTACAGACATCCCCACAAAGACCAGTGTGTGCTTGCACGAGGTGCTAGTGACTTCAAATGTGTTTGTGGGCACAGAGCTGATGTCTAATGTGAGGAGTACATCATCACTGGAACATAAATACTTGTTTCTTGAGCACTTAACTCCTCTTCTGGGACTGCAGAAGCTTTTCTGTATGTCACACACTTATCTGTATCACACCACAGTACAGATAAACAGATGATAAAATGCACTGAAGTGATGATCTGCCTGGAGGGCAAAAGCCCAGCTAAACAAAAACCATCAGAGAAAGTAAGAGAGAACAGAAGGAGTGGTGTTCACTTTGAGACATTCACCCACCACTGTGTTTGGGACTTGACTCTCACACCCTTCATTTCAGTTAACTGTGTGCCTTGAAATTTCTGCTAACAGACAGTTGGATGGCATCTCTAGCAAGGAAGGCTGGAATATGACATGGCAAATGTTGGGTGGTCTTGAGGGCTGATGTAGTAGAATTGGGAAGAAGCTCAAAAGTACAAAGTGCCAGGGCATGTACTGGGGAGTAACAAACAGAACCTCTGCTGTAAATTGTGATAGGACCAGTAGGAAATCACAAAGGAGGAGAAAGGCCTGGATGCATCATCCAGCTGAAAGATGACTGTGAGTCTCCAGTGTGATGCAGCATGACAAAAGCAAATACAACTACAAAGTACTTCAGGCAAGGAATTTCCATCAGAGAAAGGGAACCATCGCCCCACTTAAACAAGGTATTGATCAGACCTTGTTAGGGAATGGTCCTTCTCATCTGTATGTGAGAAAGGCAAGTACAAACAAGAACAGGTTGCAGAAAGGGCTGCTAGATTGATAACAGGTCTTACACGGAGAAGTCTACAAGAAAGCATATGTAGAGTGGGAAAAAGAAAACAGAGGATACCATTGCTCTTCATATGTGCATCAGAGAAAGAAAGGGGCACATAAACTAAAGGTTATATCTGTCTCAAGAACAACTGTTGAGTAATAAATACATGTTGTTACATGCAGCACAGTTTCTAGTTATCCAAGTGTCCCACTGTGAAACAGGATAGTGGTGGAAATAACATCTGCATATTCTTCAGACTTTTTTACTGGGCTTAATAAATTTAGGGGTGACAGTGTTACTTGCAACAACAGAGTATTGGACTAAAAACTCAGAGGGCCCTTTCTAGTCTTGTGAGTTATAGACACTGCTTTGTGATAGAAGTAACATGTAACTATGGTTGGGTGAACCTTGATGTACTCCAGAAGGCACTTGGAGTGAAATCAAGTCCAGATCGCTCAAAACAACTCTGAAAACACGTTTTCTGTGACTTAGAAAAGGAGGGACATGTGGAAAGAGGGAACACGAAAACAACAAGACACGTAAATTTTTTCAAACACCAACATCCTTACCTCCCATGAGGAAGAGAAGCCCCGCCACATACTGCATAAGGCCTCGATCCCAACAGCACCCCAGCACCCCGATAATCCATCCAAAGAGGATGATGGCCACAGCCATGCCCATGAAGCCAGCTGTCATCCTGCGCAGATCTGCAGTGGGGAAGACAGAAAAACAACGTGAGTGTGAACAGTGATAAATGAGCATCATCAGCGTCTCAAAACAGTCTTAATCCAAAATGCTACTGATCTTGCAAGGTCACCAGTGTGTGTTGGCATGGGATGATTTGAGTAAGGATGATTCAGATAGAGGACAAGCCATAAATTAAGATACTAGCTTGGGCTGGGGAGAGAGAGCAGGTGACCATTTCAGCACACAATGAAGCTCAGTGCAGATGCACTCAAGTGACTCGTGACAACTTGCTCAGGAGTTAGAAGTTGTAAAATGGCCTCAGTGCAACGTTGTCTCTGATAGCTGTAGTCTCTGCTGCATTCAGTGGATACCCCTGCTCAAAATATGACCAGCAAAGAGGTTTCTATGCTTTGTGCCAGCACAGACGTGGCAGAGGATTCACCTCCACTCTGACCCGCTGTGAGATCTTGGGCAAGTCACTGAGCCCCTCTGGGCTGCAGCGTCCCACGAGGGGCCGTGGTGCCTTGGTGTCCAGCAGGAGGATCAGTGAAACCCGGGATGTTCAGAACAGGGAGGCACACGGATATTCTGGTGTCACACACAAGAAATGCTCTGCAGATGCACGGCTGGGGCACAGGACACTTCAGTGCCCTCTCTTGCATCCAGATGGTGACCTTGCCAGATGATTTTTGGTGAGGGCATTTTTGAATGCTGCAGGGGAGCACTAAAAGAAGAGCAGGGGGTTGGAGTGAAACATTTTGTGCTTTTCAAGTGGGAACTGAGTACTACATCTGATATGAGTGCAAGGGATTGACATGTGTTTATTTAATAAATAAAGGAAAAGGACACCCAACACCTAATGTAAGGAATCCTTAAATTAAGGCCTGGCTATGTTGCATATTTGCCTTCTGCAGAAAGGATGGGACTGCTGGGATCCCTCTCCCTGCATGTGCTGGGAAGAAAAATAAGATTCTTCACAGTTGGTTTTGATGTGAAATCTGGGCAGTGAGACCACCTGGCAACCGAAAGAGCAAGGACTATGTGAGCTAAAGAGCATTTTCACACCCTCAAATAATGAAACAGATGGGGTTATCTTCACCAACATTTGATTGTTCCCTGTCCCCCCCTCATGCACACATAAAAAGTTTAAGCTCTGACATGTCAGGAGTGTATGTATAGGGAAAATTCCAGCCAAGTCAGCTCTCCAAACATTTGTTTCTTTCTTGAAACTTTTTTTTTTTTTGCATAGCAATGATTTTACTTTTTTTTTTTTTTTTTTTTTCCAAGAAACAGAATGCTTATGACAGAGGAGAAAGATTTGAAAACTGTGAATCATTCTCCAGTCTCTATGGCAGTTTTTCTTCTTGGCTGGCCTTGGACTATTTCTCAATTTCTGCAATTTTTTTTATGTTCTTCCCACAGTGCATAAAAGGACCACCAATACCAGCAGTGCAGATTCAATGAAATTTCTGAACAGTGATAAATTCCCATAGTCAGAGATCTATGTATCCAAAATGCTAAGTGTCCACAAGGTCTATAGGTATGTTGGGACAGAATGATTTGATTTAATGGAAGGCAGTTTACTCGGATTCATGTTCATTATAGCCCTTCTTAGGCAGGATCAAGTTGCAGAATGTGACCCCTCCCTTGGCACTATAACTGGTTCCTGCAGATTGTCACTGATTTTTCAAGGAGTCTCTCTGACAACAGATAACCAGGTCTTCAGGCCACCAGTGATCAGGGCCTTTAAACAAGATACACATCTTAAAATCGGTACTTTTTTCTTAGGTTTTGTGACTGTCCCACCACATTTGAGTAGGTTCAAGGATTTCTAGTGCAGAAAAAAAAAAAAAAAGGAAAAAAAAAAAAAAGAAAAAAGAAAAAAAAAGCCTTTCCTGCAGCAACTTGTACTTCCCATAGGCAATGCCAGTCTCTTCTCCTCGGGAATTTCTGAGTGCTTTCTAAAACAAGCAGCAAATGCTAGTAAGCATATTTGACGGCCGAGCGTCTCCCTGCTTTTTCAGCCTGTGAAGGCTCAATTTGAGAGATGAATGAAAACATAAAATGTTTACTGTTTCCTGTGTCATCTTCAATACCAGCACAAGACGCCTGTCGGAGGTGCTGCACAGCTGTCTGTGTCAGCCTTGCAAACCCCTTCCGTGATAACTTGTGACTGCTGACTCTGGGTAACAGCAGCACTTGTTCTTCCTAATGGAAACATACCCTAACAACCTGCTTTTAATGAGCTGAATTTAAATAGCCTTATTCAGCTGCAAGATGTCTATAACTCCTCGACCTACTCCATGCCTAGCTGATGGAGCCAGTTTTCATAGGTCCCAGAGTGGATCACAACCATTCCCACATCCTGTACACCAAACTAAAACCAGTGTGGGTTTTGCCACTGAACAGAATAGTTAAAGGACTGGGACCTAGATTTTTAGGCCAAATTTTAATGTTTGTTTCATTTGACCTCTCCTCCTGACGGAGCCCGAAATTCCCTTTCTAACAACACAGCAAAATTCATTATCTTAACTCTGGGCTTATATTATCTTCTGAAAAAAAAGCCAGAAAGCTAACTTCTGGCAGACACTTAATACTGCATGTTAAAAAAATTCAAAATTGAACTTCCTTATGAAATCTGAGTTGTCACAAATTCAGTGAGCTTAGCTCAAGATTGCCACTGCTTAGGCCAATTGCAAGTCTGTTCCTCACAAGTCCATCAGTTAGGGCTTATCTGAAATAAATAAAAGATAAACTTTCTTCTCTGTTCAAAACAATCTTGGCTTTTGCCCTGCCATAACATTCGCTAAGGGGAGCCCCTGCAAAAGGCAGTGCTGGGAAAGGGGGTTTCCGGGTTGGTTTCAGTAATAGCCTGCACTTGTCCAAAAACATCTTCCTGGTGCTCCTCACCTGCCAGAGCCCACGGGAAGCTGAGGTCAGTGCTTGGTTCAACTCTATTCAAAGCGATTCTTTTGTGGAAAAGTACTTTCTTTATGTAAACAAATTATCACCCTCAGGCTATTTAGTGAAGGCCAGGGAACAGGAGCCTGTATTCCCGGGACTCAATCCCTATTATTGGTACTTTTTATGATTACTGTTTTGTTGGTGTGGGCTCCACATGGAAAGGACAGAAGAAAAGCGAAGATTTGCATTGTGTACTCGAGGCAATATTCAAATTTGTTCTGCTAATTTAGGATAGAGGGCTGACATATAAATAAACAATAGCTCATCAGTACAAATTGATGGGGTTTTGTCTGAGTTTGATTGGCATTGATAAGACCCTTCCTGAATGCATCCTGCAGAGGTAAAAAGGGTCATGCTGTCATGTAACACCACTTGATGTCATTTGAGCATATCCTGAGTTTGTTTGGCTTTATTTTTCTGAAATTGCTTTTATTTTTAGACTGTGAAATGAACAGTTCTCTTCATTCTTTCTCTCTTTTGAAAACCTCTCTGCATCTCAGGGTCATGGCATGATGATCCCAATCAACTGAATGACTGGTTATGCCAGCAAAATGCATTGTTGAATCTTACACAGCCAAGTGGGAGCTGCAACAGCAAACACACCTTATCTCAGTGCACTCGTGCATTTCTTAGCTGGTGACAGAGCTGATCCTCTGCTGGCTACCCATCCCATGTACTCACACTGCAGCAAAGTGCAGATGCTGCAGGGACACTTTTAATTCCCCTTCTCCACTATTTAGCAAACCAAACCTTCAAAACTGTAGTTACAAGGTGAAAGCAAGGAAGGTGTTAAATTGCTTTTTCTGTAACACCTACAATACTGGAGTTTTAATGCTTTGCCTATATAACCACTAGTTTCAATTATTTAGTGTATGGACATAGATACCACCATCGCTTGTGGGTGAAAGTGCAGTGTTATCTTTCCACACATGTTTTAGAGACACCTTCTTCATCCCTTTTTCTTTTTGATGTTGACTAAAAGCTATGGGTGAAAATCTTGTGTTCATGCCTAGCGCTGCCACAGGTGTTGCTGCATGTAACATGCAGGAAACTCAATCCTGACTCAAAAACAGTGTGGATTATCAGGCAAGGAATACAGGCATCATGTTCATGAAGGCTGTAAACAACAAATTTCTTGACTGGTAACAATGGAGAAGGGACAGGGAATGAAGTAATCCAATTCCTGTGGGTAAAACTGAAATGGTAAACTTGAAAGCCACAAGCTTTGTGAATCGTGGTATAAAGAGAAACATTAGCATTTTAGACAACCTCCTTGAAATAGAGACAGATTCTCATACAACAACGTGCATTTCCTAAAAGCATTTTAGTTTTCTGCTGGTGAGTATTAACTCTAGAGGTTTTCTGAAGATAAATAAAGGCAGAAAAGCTGATTAAGATCCGTTTATTTCCAAGCAACATGTGTTGGAAGGTTCTCTCTGTCAGTTTGCAAATGCCCCTGCCCTTTCCTTCACCCTGATATCTGTCCATCTGTATTTGTTACGAGCAATAAAGTAATTCATGCTGGTTATCACATCATGGAAGAAGTTTCGCACCCCAGCAGCTGCAAACATAACATGTTCTGAATCAGCTTTGCTTCTTGAAAATTTCAATATGCCTTTTTGACTCCTGGCGTTCTTTCTGCTTTCTTGAAATTGCAAGTCATCTTTCTAAAGCAAGGGCTTGGTCTTCCTCTTGGTATCTTTCTATCTTCCTTTCCACAGAGTTTAACAATACTTCCAAAATACTAGAGATTTCTTTCCTCACAATGCATATAGCAAGGAATATATGAGCCTTTTGTGAAGGATGGGGAAAGCGAGTTGAGAATAGTCAATGTGCCCACAGCTATATGAAAAGTCTGTGGAGGAGTGTATAATTGAATCTGTGTTATCAGGCTTTCTGGCCAGCCCTTGAGCCATACAGCACTGCTTTTGCTTTCAGAATTGCTTGTTCTCAAGCATTCGGTAGCAGATCAAGCTACAGTGCTCGTTATCAGACCATCAGAAAGTGCAAAAGTGCCCGCAAATAGTATTTCAGATAATCCATCCTTCATGTCCTCCTTTCTTCTCCCAGTACTGAAAGATCCATAGGGACTAAGGACCCTGAAGTCTGTATGCAGAATACCTAGAACAGCTTAGGAGACATTCTGGGTACAGCACCTTTCTTTCCTGAGGGGTCCCAACAAAAGGGGAAACCAAAAGGAAAGCACAGATGTATTTCTGTGCCACTCTAGGACCAAATGTCAGGATATAGTAACGTCACAAGCAGAAATAGACTTGGGATGACATAATTCTTTAGCATAATCCTTCATTGCAGGTCACTTTGATCTATACCCTCCCATACTAGATTCCCTCTGATTTGTCTTTAGAAGGGATTAAGAATACTTGTACTTAAAAAGAGTCTAAATCACTATTTTCCTTTTTCCAACCAAATGTGTGTATTGGAAATTGTTCAAGAACAGCACACAGTCCTAGAGCACAGTTTACCAGATTTAACTGAGCTTTGTTTAAATTACTTCTCTTACAAAGAATCAGCAGCACAGAGGTATATTTCCCTGACATCATCACTTCTCTCATCTCACCCCAAAACTTCAGGGGAGCACGATAAAATCGAACAGACGTGTGTTTTATTGAAAACCAGCCCTAGCAGCTCCCAGGTACAATGAACAAGTGAGTGTTAATGTGGGTGATTTTAAGTGGCATCTTCTGGCTCACGCTATTCTCTCTGCAGAGCTCGAGACTGTATTTTGGATGAGGTTGGCAAATAGAGGGTGAGGCTTTTTTAATCTTTTCTTTCTGCTTCAGGTAGGGAGAGATAAGAAAAGAAATATGTATTAGTCTACCTGAGACTCAGTTAAGATCTCTGAGTGCCTTTTACTGAATCATGTGGCAAACCAGTCTTCAGTTTAAAGACTACTCTAATGCAATTGCAACGAGTACAACCCACTCCAACAGAAGAAACAGTAGATTATATTTATATGGAAGTGACTCAGAAATACACACTCACAAATACACTCTAAAACACAAGCCTCTCAAAGCTGAGAGAAAGAGCAACAGAAAACCCTCACAAAAAGAGAAACTGGCTCTCTCAAGGATATAGGTAAGCCTTCATATCTCAGGAACTCCAAAGGGGGTTATAAGATACATGCATAACATCTCTGAAAACAAAATATCCCATCACGTTCTCTTGACTGGAGTTTATTGTTTGTGTGATTGTGTTTGTTGTTTGTGTTTGGTTGCTGACAGGAAGCTTCACAAGCTGGCTGTGGTCTGTGCTAGTCAACAAGTCCCCCGGGATGAGGTCTTTGTAGAATGGACATCCTGGCACATGATTTATTCTTATCATTACAGGCCCATCTACATAGATTTCCTCTGTCAGAATTCTTATGTTTTCTTACAGTTATTTAAACCAGAAAGATTCACAAAAGAAAGGTGCCACTGCTGGCACTTCAGTCTGGCTTCCTTCATAAGAAACTCTGCAACTTCAGGGTCAGGTAAGCAGTTCACCAGGGAGAAGAGAAGTCCTGTCTTCTACACAGGCTGACACCTTTAGAGATTCATGCTGACAAACAGCAAACTCCACATGACGCTGCAATTTCTTGTCCCTGGTGAATTTTCATAAAGCACCAAAGAGGAAAGAAGATGTCCCAGACCAGGCCACACACTGGTGTGTTACTGTCTGAAAGCAATTCCTCCAGTATTTGGGAACACTGCAAGGGCCTAAGAAATTCTGCAGTGGCTGAAAGCACTATTTGGAGCTCAGATACCAAGTCCTTTTATTCTTGCCTTTTGCTTATGCAGAACAGAGAGGAGACAAAAGAGGACCCCTAGATAATAAGGAAGTGATTTAAAGAGGCACCAGAGAAGGAAGGAAACAAAGATTGTTTAAGTGCATGGCAGAAAAGGGTGAGAAAAATAGTCTCATGAGGGGGAAAAGACAGATTTGTTTTCAAGAGACTTTATGATATGGATATTAGAGAGTTCAATGCATAAAGGAGGCATTTGCACAGCAGAAATTTAACACATCAGGAGCAGTTCTACTGCACAAGGCAGAAGACTTAACATTATGTCTTGGGAAAAAGATGGCTGTGAATACCATCCCATAGGAGGGTTCAACCTTTTGCTCCAATCCTACTTCCCCTTCTGCTCAAAAAGAAACTCTGACCAGACAAGCAAAAGAATTTTATAATTATCTGCTGGGAACAACAGTTACTCAGCTCTGAGTGACAGCAGGCTAGGAAGGAAAGAAGAGCTTTGCCCTTACAACCCCTGATTTAGTGGGCCAGAGTAGCTGAGCCTATGCCAAAACATCATTTGATTTTACTCTCCTCTCTTCTCCTCCACCTTACCCTATTCCAAAACATTTTCTCTCTTTCTCTGGTTCTGGAGAGATTTTTTTTTTTTTCTCTCAGAAAGTAGCTGAAGTTGATAATTTATATTTCTTTTGTGATGTTAAAGGACTGATCTTGAAGAGTCTACAGATTTACTATCCTTGCTTTTAACACTGCAATGTGTGATCACCTGTGAACATTTCCGAGCTTCAGTCCCAGCAGAGCACACTTGTAATTTGCCCAGTCAACCCTTTCATCCCTCCTTTCCCTCTCTCATTCCCCAGAAACAGGGAAGAAAGACTGAGGCACTTTCATTTTTGGCCATCCTTCTTCATATTCATAGCTTTAATCCTTCCTGCTCCTGCTAGGTGAGGCCACACAAAGCAAACATTTCTCAGTTGTAACCAAGCTAAGAGGCTTCTCCTTACACAGCTTTCGCAGATTATGCAGGTTTTGAAAAATCTGAGGCACATCCAATAAAATGGCTTCTGCTCAATTTCAGTGTGGACTTTGGGACTTCATGACATCAAAGCTGTGGGTTTGTGTGTTTTTTTTTTCCCTTCCTGTACTTTTGAAAAACTCAGATAATATACACAAACCTTTACAGTGAGGTCACCTCTTACTGTAAGTGATCTCTACTTGGAGCCACCACACCATAGGTAGGATCAGTCCCTCAGCAAAACATTAGCCTGACCAGAGGGATCATTCCTGGAGGACGTGAGGCATCATCTTCCTGCCCCCAGCACCTCCAGCGCTGGTGGCACTGGGAGAGGCCAGGTGGAAAGCCCAACTTCCCAAATGGAAGTTTCCCTGCACTCTCCAGTGATCTGGAAGGAATCTGCAATGGGCTCTGGGTTAAGGGCAAAGGTGACACCCTTTGTTGTGAAACACTTTCAGTGCTGGTGCGGAGCACAGCACCAGTGAGACTGAACTACTCCATCTGTGCCCCCACGAGGTACAGTGCACAGCAGGAAATACAGGGCAGGGCATCAGGGCCAGCTCCAGCACACAGCCCTGCTGCCAGGGTGTCCTGTGACACCTGGAGATGCCTTGGGGGCAAGGGACTGAGCACCTGGAGTGAGGAGCCCAGCCAGCTCTGCTTTCCCTGAAATCAGCAGGAGGGTTGGGTGCTCCAAGGTTTTCCTCTGAAAATCAGACTTCCTCCTGTCTCCCAGAGGTGCTGTGGAAGCCAGTTCACCACTTTTTCTCCTGAAGCATTCAGATAATAATGACATACAGTAACAGCTGTATGAAAGTAGTCTGGATACACAAAGCCCTATAACCTATTCTATATAGTAATGTCTTTATTGTTCAGTTTACAAAGTTCCCCTTCCATAGCAAGCAGACTCTGCCCTGTTACACTCTGCTTTTTATAGGTTGGTCAACATTGCAGTATCTACATATCCACCAAATACATGGAAGTTTATTAAGATTTAATCTTCAGTTAGTATCTCTCGAATGATTTCTTGCAAAGGTGGCCAGGGTTCATCAGGGCCAGAAAGAAACAGAATTAAGAACAGAATGACTTTTTTTCTTTCCTTTTTCTTTCAGTGAGGAAAGAAAAGAGGTCAAAAACAGATGGGTAATTGAAGAGAGTGATGAGAAAAATTAAAGAAAAGCTTGCATTAAAGAAGACAAGAAGCAAGAAACATAGTTGCATGTAAAACTGCAGTATCAGGCAGTGTTAAGTGCCTTTTGTAAAAATCAGATTTACTCTAAGCTTTTCCCAAAGATAAATGAAAGTGAGGATATGCAGGAATCGAGCAGAGGAGGAGCCGGGGTAATACAGAAAGTGAAAGACTTGGTAACAGCTCCTTTGTTTTACCTTTCTCCCTCTGCTGCCCATCCCAGCACCAAAGCCTTGCTCACATTCAGGAGCAACTAAAACATTATTGTAAAAGTTTTTATTTCCTTTCAGCCCCTGCCACAACCACTGCACAAGGCTGAGCATAATCCCAGCACAAAGCTTTCCGAGCAGCGCGTCTGATAAATGGCCGGTATGAAAAAAGGCTGGAGGTGGAGGGATGGCGTCTCTGCCTTATCAGTGCCCCAGCACTCTGCTCAAACATACTCATTCCACAGATCTCAGCATCAAACGCTTTCAGTCAGGAACTCTGAAAGATGTACTCTTGTTTTTTTTAAAAAAGACCATTTAATGCAAGTGAGGTTGGGCTGAGGTCTAGGAAAAAAAGGAAGAAGGATGGAGGAGAAGGAGGGAGGAAGTACAGAAAGACATTTAGAGCTGTGAATAAAACACTGTCCCTTATGGAGAAATTTTGATTTTGAAGTTTACTCTTCTATTAACATTTAAATTGAAAGGCGTTTCTTCCAAGCTCCACATAGGAAACCAGAAAATCTGCATTTAAATAGATACTATTTAAATGTGGGGAAAAATATATATCAGCATTGAATGCTTCCCCATTTGACTGAAAAGAACTTCTCTTATAGATGATTATTAATTTTTTTCCTTTTTTCTTTGTGTGTGCTAAAAAGAGAAATTGGAAGTACATTAAAATTCTGCTTGGCACAAGAAAGAGGAGGGGGGATGGTTGCTTAATTGACCAAAACCCTGATTTTGAGCTCGGCTTTTCTGCAGGAAAGCCTCTGAAGCCCGCAGGAGGCAGTCGAGCCTGCTGCCAAGGTCAGGGCCAGGAGGGGCCTCTCCTGCCTGGTCCTGGGGACGTGATGCCCATGCCCAAGGGGCTACACATTCCCACTGCAATGCCCATCTCACCAGGTCACCAATTCCCAGCTGGAGAAGTAGATTTTGTTGGACACCCTGTGGCTTCAGGGAACCATCTGGAAAACAGGGACATGCACCTCCCTGAAAACTACCATGGCTCTTTCATGTGGTGTTGAGCAGGGTGTCTGTCACAGGAGGAGAGCTCACAGCTGAGAAGTCTGTGGGGTTTTGGGAGGCTGTGCTCAGAGGGTTTGGAAAGAATTCCTGGGGCAAAAGGAAATGTTCGCAAGTTGATTCATATTTCACATTGTGCTCTCAACACGTGCATTGGCACCTGGGGCTCTGCACAACCCACCACAATCCCAGAAACCTCGTAAGAGATTTGGATCTGATGTTTTGCACAGTGCTACCTCCTCTTCTGCAACAAAAGCAGTAGGAAAAAAGAGCAGCCTCCTGAGCGGGGGAGAGCTGAAATGCCTAATGAACACACAGGGAGGTGGAAAGCCGGGAATGAATAAAGGCAATATCCCCACATCACCTTTGTGCTCCCTAACTCTTTCCCTCACCTGTCCATCCCTGCCTCCTCTCTGCCCGAAGCAACCAAGCTCATCCTTGCCACGTGCCGGGGTCTCACACCCCACGTGTTACCCTTCAGCTCACATACAGAGGGATGAACAGGAGCAAGGAGGGGAGAAGGGAATGTCCTGCTTCGTGACAGGGGCTTTTCACTGGCTGTGTCCCCATTTCTTGTTTTTGTCACAAGCAGTGAAATGAATTTCACCTGCCAGCAGCATTCAGGGAGCAACAATGAGCCAGCTGTGAATGGTGCTCGCTCTAATTCCAGGATACACTGGGCCTTGTCACTACTCGAGAATCCCCAGGACAATCTGATTATTAATATTAATTTTTTTCTCCACCACATCTTAAAGCTCATTCCCACAGAAAAGGTCAGACACATACTACCCCCAGCAGTGCATTATTGGCCACCTCGAGGGCCTTTTCTGCCGTGTCAGTGAGGAGCAAAGGAGGGTTGGTGTCCCAGAGGCTCAGCTGTGGACTCTGGTGACTTTCACCTTTAGGTCACTGGGCTGAATCTAGGTCAAGCTGGTGGTGGTTGTGAGTTACAATCCAAAAGCCAGGGTAGTGGTTCCTGGGAAGTAGCAGCTTCATATAAACCCAAGGGACAAGTACCTATTACTGTGCCTTGGCTCTTTTTAGAGAGTAACTCAGATTTAAACTTTTGGTAGGGTCTGGGCACTCCTCTCCTTCCTCCTCCTGTCTCTATGACAGATGGCTCCAGTGTTCACAGCTGGAGACTGGGCTGACTTCAAAAAACACCAAGGTGGAAAAATCAAAGGAAAAAAAATGAGACATGAGAAGGATAGCTCAGTGATCCAGGTACTAGCAGAGGGTCTGTAAAGATGCAGATACTACTCATTGCCATCTCACAGACGTGCATGGCAAGAAAGTCAGTTTTTCTGTGCCTCAGTTCTCATAAACTGGGATGATCTCATCTCATCTCACCAGGTTGTTTTGAAGATAAATACATTAAAGATTGCCACAGGTTCTCTGCAGTGATGGTACCAGAAGCCCTAAAAATGCCTTGGACAGATAAAAACTGTGGTAGGATATAGGAATCTTTTTCAGTGCTGATTCAGAATTCAATCTGATTAAATCCGAAAAAGCAGAGAGATGTAAAGAAGCAAAACAGTAGCTCTCAGCTGTGTACAGGCACCTGTAAACCTCGGGGGACCAACTGGAAATCATGACTCTTTTTTGGGCCAAGCTGATATCATGGAACTCAGACCCACAATCTCCCACTTTGACACTGGGTTTTCGTCAGACCCAATTTTTGCAGCATGATCCTGTCTGTAGTCACTGGGTTGGTGAAGATGAACATCTACTGCCACTCAACACTGGAATTAATTTGGCCAACTTGCTCTCTCTGCCTCTCCATCCCCCTCTCCCAGCTTGCCAGGATCCTACCAAGAACAGCCTCATTCTTCCTGGGATCTCTAGCTGATTTTTTTCCTATGCAGATGACAAACACTTTCTGAAAGTATATATGTGACAAGAAGAAATGTTCAGTAGAAATAGCAGGTGCCTGGAAAATAGATTCCCATTTGTCCTTCCCTGCCCCTCTCCAAAACCCAATCATTTCTGTGTTAATAAGCTCGCTGACTATAATGTGGCACTAACCTTTCGCAATTGATGCCAGTGACATTTTGACAGTTCCACATATGGGCCTGCCAAAAGCAGAAGGAACATAAATTTGCAATTTGGTAAAAAGCTGGGTGAGCAGCCAAAGCAGCTTGGGGGAAGGAGGAGAAAACCTCTAACCAGCCAAACAAAAGCCCACTACACAGATGTTATGCACAGCAAAGAGGAAAAGCGCATCCACAGCTGGAGCACCCCAGCAAATGTGTGCTTGGAAAAAAAGCCTTAGGCACCTATTAAGGCCAGTCTAGCTTGATACTTCTCCCAGTAGATTCTCTTCATGTGGCAAATTCAGGAGAAGTCTTTCCTAGCAGAAGGGAAATGGGACACGGTGGTCAATCGGTGCAAACTATCTGCTTAACATCAATGTCACAGGACTCAGCAGTTGCTCCAACAAGGAATCTTCAGTATTTTTGCCAATGTGATCAGCTGTAGGGAAACAACTATTTTCTGACACTGTTTTGTGGAGTGTTGTTGAAGTTACTTTTCAGAGTATCTCTGCACAAAACATCACTGACAGCTCACAGATTGTATCACACACCACACATCTTCCTCAAATTACATCTATATTGAATCCCATAATATTTGGTTAAAATCTAACTTCCAGAAAGAGGTCCAATCGTCATGTGACACAATGAAGAAAAAGAAAAATGTTGCACTTAACAGTTTTTTCAGGTGGTTAATTAACCCACACTGCTGGACAGACAATCTGTGCTTTCAGTAGGATATGTCCAATTTCTGCTTCCAGGCCGCTACTGCTACATGTTGAGGTTAAGAAGTGCTGTGATCACTTCCCTTCCTTCTGATCCCTATTTTAGCAAGACCGAAATCACTTTTTCCTGAAATTAGAGGACTGTGGCTTTTATGATGGTTTACTGTTGCCTCTGTAGAAAGTGTGGAGGTGTGTTTGCTGTGTATGTGTATGTAAATTGTCAGGTGTGGTAATGGTATAGCTGCTGTACATGGCCAACCAGTGGTGTGAGATTACTCTTAAAATATAGTGGTTTATTGAATTTTCTTTAGGACAATGTGGATCTTCTGGGAAGAAGATTTGGGAAGACCATACAGAGAAGCATCACAAGGGTCTGGATAAACATAACCCAGCTTGCCATTAAGAGGCAATGGAGCATGCTCTTCTCATATCCAGAAATGCAGAGTCAAATGTGGAGCCCAAAATGCTTCCTAAGCAGGGGCAGTGGAACCCACTGGTTAGTAGCTGCTGATGGAGGTGGGCTGACACTGAAAGCACAAGTTCAAGAAAGCACAGGCTGGGAACAGTCAGCCTGATGAAAAAGTCAGATTTACTATTTTCAAAACATTTTCCTTGGATTGTGTTGAAGGAATAACAGTAGGGTAGCTGCTGGATCACTGTGTGAACCACGCTAGCAGGGAGTGTGAAGTGTAAGACCTTTCTGAAGTAATGTCACTCGATAGGCAGGGGACTGTGGCCAAGGCTGGTGTGTTGCGTGGGTGTTTCACAAGACTGCAGGATACAGGTGACTGCTTCCAGTGTGACATTTGTAAGGGGTTACACTTGATGAGATTGGGAGGATGATGGAGGTCAGAAGTGCAGAGTGTCCAGCACAGAGAGCATGCTGGATTTCACTGTGGTGTGCTTGATCTGAAGTCGCTCACCTGTCAGACTTCAGGAAGCAGCATGAAGGTGCTTCCAAAACCAGTAAACATTACTTGGCTCTAACTTTTTCTGGCAACACATTCCTTCATCTAAAATAACTGGTAGGATCCAACTTGGCATCTGAGACTACCTGGCCTCATCAAATAAAAAAAGTGAGAACTTAGTCATTATTTGGCCACAGCTCTGCAAGCAGGCAGGGTTTCCACACATGGCATGGGACAGAGTGAGCCACTGCTTTGTTCTAGCAATGCTGGTGACACAGAATAGTCCATAGATGTTTATCCAAAGCTTTCCCCTAAAGTCATCTGTAGTTTTGCAGAGGGTCTCCCTCTCCCAGCACCCAGTTCCCACTCCCCAGAGGGCCTCATTTGCTTCCTCGACTTCCCAAACCACTAATGAGCCATGCTGCTATTCACACTTTTTCGGGAAAAATCCATCCTTGCACAGGCTCCCCTGATGGCAGCCGCAGTGGAAGCACTGGTTAGTGGCAGATTTTCCTTCAGTGCGTGTTAGCACTCCTGCTGCTGACACAATTTCACAAGCCTACACCAAACCGGCGCAACTGTGGGAGCTTTTCTGGGAAGTGACCGCATGTGAGTGGAAGTCGGCCAGTTTGAGCAGCCCCCGCGCGCTCACCGGCGGGACAGGAGGTTGAAAAATCTTGGAGCTGTATGTGGCCTCCTGGGAACTGTTATCTTTTCATGGAAAGCACCCCTTGAGCTTTGCTAAGGAGAACAGAGAGTGATGCTAATGCAACAGAGTCCTGCAGGCAGCGCTCTGCCTGGGTCTGGCAGAGTGGTGTGAGGCCATAAGATGTGGCCTGACGTCTCTGAAGGGACTGATGTGTGCATGGTGAACAGGATAGAAGGGCCCCAACCCCTGAGGATATCAGTATATATTTTAGAAAATTATCTAAGATCACCTAAAACTAACAAAGCTCCCTCAACACCCCCAACAGACCATAGTAGTGTTGCTTCATACACGTATTTTTCAACTATCATCCAAATGGATTATATATAATCCATTATATATATAATATATATATATAATCCATTATAATCCATTATATATAATCCATTGTATGTAATCCATCCAAGTGGATTATTGTTGTTGCCATGTACACCATAACACCCCAGAAACCAAAGTCTCTGTGCACCTCTGTCTCTGAAGTGTGCAGGCTGCACGGCAACGTGAGGACAAAGGGTGCCCTCTGACCGTACCCCACCCCCCTCATCAATCAGGCAGGAGCAGGGGCTGATTATGTGCTTGGAGACAGGCAAGAAGAGAGAGGGGGAGAGCGGTGACAGTTACAAATGTTTTGCAACCTGAATGTGACATTAACAGATGTATGCGGTGTCTTCACAACATTAGGTATTTGTGCACAACCCCAATAAATACCATGTTTGACAGCAGTTTCACAAAACCACTCAATGAGCCAGAAGAACTTACTATGAGACAGACTTTCTAGTTTTGCTGAGAAAAAAGAAATATCACTGTACCCAGTCAGATATTTGACTTAGTAGAAATCTAGGGCAATTTCAATGAGCTCCATATAAAGTTTAATTACTCACAACCACACTGAAATGACCAGATAAGTGATAAAAGCCTGCTCCATAAAACTCAAGCTTTATTTCTGTGGCCCAGAAGAGAGCTTTAGTAAGCTTCCAAGCCTAGAAATACCAGTGTAGGAGTCATGACATCTCCATCTCAGGGTTTTATGGTTTGGTTTTGGTTTAGTTTTTTTTTGTGGTTTTTTTTTTTGTTTTGTTTGTTTTTTTGTTTTTTTTTTTTTTTTTTTTTTTTTTTTTTTTGTTTTGTTTTGTTTTTTTTTTTCATGGAAAGCACAGTTATCCCATTTTCTTTCCCTGGCTGATGATCTGATGGCTGCACTCCAAAGCTCATCATACTACATGATTTGCTTCATGCATTCACCGTAAAGGCTGAGTCTGTGACACTGATGTAGATCAGAGATGTTTTAACACAAGTTGGAAGCTGACTGGCAAACCACCTCGATGTTTTCCTTACACTCCCCAGGTGCTCTGGTGCTGTACATGGACACATGCACATATGTGGGCCTGACTGGATGCTGTACCCCCTGAGGGGCAGCCTCACATCTTCCTGTCAGAAGGGCACCCCAAAAGCAGCACACCAAAGTGTCTGTGTAGTGGTCTGTTTTTCTACTGGGTTTGAGATGTTACAAAAGAGAAAAACTTAAGAATCACTTTAAAAAGTTGGTTAATATCTTCCATATAAAAAACCCAAACGTCTCATATGGGCATTTTCTCATAATAAAGTGTCTGACTTTTCATGTTGAACAGCCTTTTTTAAAACTGCACTAACATTTAAAAGAAAAAGGATTCGAAAGGGTTAAGACAGGCAATCAAAGCATCTCAATTCAGCCAAAATTCTGCTGGCTGCTCCAAAATAAATTGTTGTTCATTTTGCTGAAGAACTTCTAAAAGCCACCTGCAGCCCTTCCACCATGCTGTTTTATTCACATTGCCTTTCCAGCCAGAAAGCCTTTTTATTTCAACAGCTCTGTCCATCAGCATGGCACCTGAGCAGTGGCAGAGGGCTAATAACATCACTGGCGAGAATGTGAAGGCTAAACTGGGAAGCCAAGCTTTGACAATGGTGGTAAAATCAGAATTGATTCTCAAATATTTTGTTTCTGAGATGACATACGGTTCCATTTTTGTGCCTACACATGAGCGATTCAATCGATTTTGGATCTGAACTCCTTGCAGCCCATCTTCTCACTTTTTGGTTCACCTGCATTGGCTGGTTTGCTCGCTTCCTAATAGGTCTCTCCAGATCTGATCCAGCATTTGAAGCTGTGATGGGTACATATGTGAAGGAGGGGGAACAAACAGAGGGAAAGGCCCTCTGTGCATTGCTAGCAGTCACTCGCTTCCAAAAAGCTGAGGTTAGGAGATCCCTAATTCTGTTAACCTCTTTGATCTCATCATGCAGTAAGAAATGCTGAAAGAGAATGAAGGGCCTGCAGGCAAGCAGGTCTACTACGTTTGCATATCAAAACAAAAGCCTCAGATGGGTAAAAAGCAGGAGGCAGATACAGTAAATACACTTGCACTACGTGGGAAAAACCCCACCTTTTGATTGGGAAAGCAGAACTTTTTTCCTGGTTGTGTAGTGCTCATGTATGTGCAACAGGAAAAAAAAAAAATGCAGAAAACCCACACTGTATCAGGAAACAATGCACACTGGGGCCGGGATTCACTTCTGCTGCACTCCCCTAGGCTGCAGGCGGGATTTATCTCCCTTTCTCCCTCAGTTATTAGCACTACAGCAGAAGGCAGGCAGCTATGCCTCAGGCAGCAATGACATGTCCTTTAAAAGAGCCTATTCTGCCAAAAGATCAGGCACCAAAAGGTGGGCCACATTTTATCAGAGTCCAGAATCCCATTATCCTTTTCTTTAACTGAGACCTGTCCACCTAGAGAGGAAAAATGCCCGTCCAACACATGCAATTATCTGTATTTTAAGAAAAGATACCATCCTTCTCTTCACAGCTGCCAACCTGCCCCCTCCAGCCATCTCCCCACCTTTCCTTCTGTCTGTCCCTCTATCCCTGTCTCTGGAACAAACTCCTGTTTTCCTTTACCTGCTCTTCTCTGCTTCGTACTGTCCTGGTTGTCATCGTCTTTTGCTCCTCCTTTCTTAATGCACACCTCGCCTCCCTTTCAAGTGTCCCCCTATAATTTCCTCCCATCTCCTTTCTGTCTCTCACTAGGTTGACACATCTTAATACCTTCCCAGTGACTTTCACGACACGTGAAAAGCTGTAGTCAGGTATCAGATGCCTTATCAGGTCAAAAGAAAATACTAGGGAAGTCAGTGGCCAGATACAATGATTATGGTTCAGTGTGGACAAGAGTGACATCAGTCTCTATGGTCCCAGATGAGATTTAAATTGTTGGTAAAATGCATCACCATTGATTTTCCACTTCCTCCTTTCGTGGTATCTCTCCAAAGCTGAGGTAAGAGAGTTTGGGTGCCTTATCTCTGCATTTCTTATCTCAATGCAGTTGCTTTCTCTTATATATAATTCATCTATGAATATCCTGAATTCCTGCAGTTTGATATTGTCCTCTACTATTTTTTACTCTTAAGTTACTGATCTATGAACTGTAACAGCACTTTATGTTTTGCTTAGCAATTTTCTTGCTGTTTTGTTGTGGTTTGTTTTTGTGTGTGTGTGTGTGTTGTTGTTGTTTTGTTGTGTGTTTTTTTTTAAATTGTGTTGTTTGTTGTTTTTTTTTTTTTAAATCACACCTAGTGAACTGTTTAGGAAAGCCACAGAGAATCCTACCTTCTCATCTTTCCAATAGCTTGGTGACCTGAAGGACCAACTTCTCATTCCTAGTTTACCTTTTTTAGGACAGGTTCACTGTTGCTGTGGTATCATACCCCCAAAGTACACCATTGACTTTGGCTTTTCATGTTCTCATCTACATATGAGCCTGTCGCTGCAGCGAGGGGGGCAGGGGATTCTCAGATGAATCCCAGTGTCCCTCTGCTCCAAGCTCCATTCTCCCAGAGGCCGTGCTCCAGCCATGGGGCTGCCATCTCCAAGCCACGGTGGTTTTCTGGGCCCTGGCATACTGAGATCTCTTCCTTCAGGGAAGGGACATCCCCAGTGCCACCGAGTCCCTGCAGTCCACTGCCCTGCTGTGTTCAACAAGCCACAGAGGAAACACGGCAACTGCTTGGGCTCCTTTGTCTGCAACTTCAAGTGACCTGACTCTGGCACAGACCCTGATAACCACAGCATCTAGACATCATTAACAACTCAGCTTAATTACATCGTAATTTCTTTACACAGAGACTATGAGCAAGATTTCAATTAACTTTAACTATATATAAGTTTAACATGTCCCTATCATTCCATTAAGATGATCTGGGACAAGACAAAGATAAACATAGATGTTAACATTCAATAAAGCGTGAGATTTTTAATTAATTTTAACAAAAAAATTAATTAGCAGGTTATTTATAAAGGCTCATAAAATTCGTTTTCTACTCACAGAATGTACTTTCTGTACATTTGGGATAGGTTTATTCTGCCTCTCAAACAAAACAGAGATTCTGAAACCCTTTTGATCTTATCTGGTCTTACCATGGAGCATAATCAGCAATTCTTATTAAAAAGGCCTTTGGAATCCTCAAATCAAAAATCCATCTAACTGCAAAGTCCTATTAGTGTTTCCAGTGAACATTTTTATTAGCATATGAAGAGGAAAATAAGGTTTAGCTCAGGCTGTAGCCTGTTTGACTGAACCAAAACTCTTCTTGCTGGGAGTCACAGCTGGAAAGACGCCAGACCCTTAAAATGAAGCTATTTTAAAGTCAAGCTGTGCTCTGGCCCATTACAAAGTCACCACATTCCCAGGACAGGGTTTGAAGTTCTGCTGGCACATGATTTAATAGGCATTTTCAAGTGAAGAATTCCATACGATAAATCTGAAGATGCATCAGTCTGTAGGAGATGATGCGTCCTGAGTTGAGACTTTGGATTAATTTATTAAGCAGGCAGCTCGGCTTAGGAAATGCTGGGTCAGGGTTTGCTAGCCATTAAAGCTGCCCTGTTTGCTGGCTATTTTTTAATTTTAAGCATGACTGCATAAGCAGCCAACAGCCTCCCACGTGCCACAGTTCAGCCAGCAGCCAGTTGTGCTGTCCTCAGAGCTGTCACTTGGAGGGATGCCCCGAGCCCAGCGGTGGCACCTCGAGGGCCCCACACAGGCCCCACATGCTCACATGTGGGGCAGGGTCTGACTGCACCCACCTGCAAATACATTTCTGGGGGCATAGGTGGGCATGTTTGTTAGGCCATCCAATCTCCCCAAGGGTGATTTTGAAAAAGCCCGAAGGATTTGCTCCAGAGGAGCGGGTGAACCAGAGGCTTCTCTCTCTGGCACATAGCAAACGCACTTGTACGACTGGGATTGGTTCACTGAGAATCCCTATCCCTGAATCTCCTTCAACTCCCCTCAGGGAGTTGACAGAGGGGACTGGCCCCTGTCAGCTGCCATCCCTGTAATCAGTGCCATTAGCAGGCTGCTATGGAAGTTTTCTCTTCCTGGAGAAGGAGTCAGGGCACCTCCCCAGAGAAGACTAGGACATTAAAGACGAGGAAGGGAATATGCAGATGACTGGTGGAAAAACACTGTGGAAACAGCCCCCAGAGCATTATTTCCTTGGCCAGCACAGAGCACACACTTTATAGACAGGACTGTGTATTTTGTCTCCAGAGAAATGTTTGCCTTGGCTTGACTGACACAAGAGCAAACCTAGAACAGCAGAAATGCCACCAAAGTCCCTCCTGCACGGCACCTGTGATTACCATAAGTGAGCACTCTTAACCTGCTTCACCTCTAATAGATAGCTAAGGAAAAATGGGAAGAAGGAGAAAACTATGCTGAATTTTAGCATCTTCTTGACTCTCGGTAAAAACATCATTTTGGAAAACAGAACCAAAAAAGGCAAGTTCAATTCCCTTTGTACTACTGATTCCCAGCTTCCAAGCACTGGAAAGAAACAGAGCAAATCCCTCACACAACCATATCTCCTGATTCAACGAAGATTGCAAACAGGACTGAGGGAGAGATTTAGTTCCCAGCCCACACCGACTGCTCACCACTGGGGAGAAGCAGCTGGGGGAAGAAGCTGGGAATGAAAAGTCTTTAAATGGTTTTTGCTCCTCCAGAGTCGCAGGGGGTGAGAATCCGTAGTCTAGGTAAATCTGGATGTAAAACGAGCAGGGACTCAGCTGGAATCAGTTTAGTGATATAAAGACACATAGTCTTAATTAAGGGAATTGTGATTTGCCAATGAAATCCCAGCAGGGCGTCTGTCTGCCTGATCAAAGACTCGACTTTCTGATGGAATCTTAAGTGCATGAGCCATGAAATTACTTATTGAAAAGGGAACATGCAGCACAAAGAGGCAGAGCGAGAGGGGAGGAGGTGGAAAGGAGAAGGGAGGGAGGGAGGGAGGGAGGGAGGGATGGGGAGCAGAGCAGAGTTCCAAGTGATGCTACTGGGAGCCTCCATTCCCTCCCTCCAAACAAATCTGGAGAGGGGCACGCTGGAGAAAAAAATGATGCCAAACTGCCAGCAGAGTCAACATCTAAAATCATCACCCAGCCCACTGAATAAAGACACATTCCTGTTTGCCTTTTTGGGTTTTTTGCAGCAACACAACATATTTCCCTCCATTCTCTTGCAGAGGAATGAATCAATAAGAATTCAATAAGCTTCAAACTATCTTCTCCAAAATCATGCTTTTCAGTGTACACGGGCAGAGTTTTGGATCAAGATCCAAAGTAGGCAAATCCTGCACAATCTGGAATTATAATGCTGTGGGGTCCTAAACACTGAAAGCTCTGTAAATCAAGACACGGAGCTGAGAGAAGAGACACAACCTACCAGCTTCATTTATCATGCCTGTGACACATAAGCATTCCCACAGCACTCAATAAGCATTCCAAATCCCATCTCCTCACATAGCAGTCTCAGCACAAAGCTACATGGGATTAGCCCAGGACAGCCTCAGCTCTGTTTCTAATGGTCTAGCAAGGCATCCAGAGGCCATCATGTTTCCAAACATCTTACACAGGATTCTCTCCTCTGACATTTAAATGTGTATTTTTTAAAAGCGTTCTCATTGCCAGACTAAAACCCAGTGTAGTGATTACAGAAACTATTATATCAGAAAAAGCCAACTGTCAGCTTGCCACGCCATCTTCCTCAAAAATGACTGAAGCAAGTGTTTTAAAGGAAGAAATAAACCACCCATATGCACCTGCTGTGCAGGGCAGGATTCCATTTAATGGAGGAATAATCCCAGACAAACACACTGGGTTGTATTACTGGTCAGGCAACATGAACCTCATAAATCACAATTGGTGTACTGATGCCATGCCAGGATCTAAAGTAAAAGAGAAAATAAACAATCAAGCTCTATCAAATTCTGCACTCAAAATATCTGGAAGAAAGCAATGGATGTGGTAAAATAAAAATAGTAAAATAAAGATTAAAACAGTGAGAGGAAATACTCCATCTTCGAGTATCGCCAACAATTTGTGTAGCAAAAAGCACAAGGGTATCTGACACGTGGCTGCACAGTATGGAATGCAGCTCCTAATCCCAGCCACTGGTGTAAGGAATGTGGTGCCTCCACTGCTCCCCAGTTTGCTTGGTTCTTACTAATGCTGCTAGATCTAAAAGGAAAACACATCTCAGCATCATTCCCTGAGTCAGCTACAAAGCTCTGCTCTGGGACTCTGTAGCCCTTGAGAAAAGCTGCAGGTTGAACAAATAAATAAGTGGGTCAGAGAGCTCAAACATTTAACCTTAATTACGCTATTTCGATATGTGTCTCCCTTCATGCCCCACTCAGTAATTGTCAGTCACCTCATTTATTTAGCAAGGTATGGTTAGCTGTGCAGTGGCTGCAGAACATCCACTTCTGGAGCCTAGTGGAAAATTGCACAAGTCAGAAATAGGCCTCCTAGGCACGGGTGGGGGAAGAACTTTTAAAACTTGCATTGGTGAAAGAAATACTTCCCTCGCTGCTTTTTCCCGCACAACATGTGCCATCACCAGGCCCCTCTCTGCAGAGCCTCACCACTGTGGGATGAAAGAGCCTCCTTCACCTCAGCTGGGGCCACCAGCTCCCTTTCACTCAGTCACCTTCTCTCTTCACAAACTTCTCAAATCCCAGTGAAACGGATTTTCTCTCTTGCCTCTTTTCCCTCTCCCCTGCCACTCTTACTGCATGCCAGCTGTTCCTGTACTGGAACATTCTGCAGAGCAAGTTTATGTAAAAAGCACAGCTCAAAGAATAAAGGGAGGTGTTTTCCAGGAGTCTATATAACAAAAAATGTATTGGTTCTAAGGAGGATTAACAGCTATTTCACATATGTGGCTCCTTCAAAACACTTTCCTTCTCACTGTCAGAACAGGCTTCACAGTGAAGCAGCAATTCACAAGTTCAGCTTTTCCAAGTAGGTTCTGTGCTGTGCTTGAGGGGCTAATTAGAAGCACCAAAATACACTATTAATTTGTGTATCTTTAGTCATAAACTGCTGGCTCTGCTGCTCATCCCCAAGCATGCTTGAGATCTAGAGGAAAGTATCCCAACAACTCCACCAAGTTCTCAGCTGCTCACACTTTATTTTCTGAGCCAAAGAGCAGCGGGTGGCCACTCAGCATCAGGAGAAAATCTGAGCTTCAGGCTGCCTTGACAGAATTCCCTGTGCCTGGGACTTCATGTTTTCTTAAGGTTTCTGACTTGAGAGTGCCCAGCACCAGCTGCTGAGCAATCACACAAGCCAGGCTGCTGAACGTGGCTGGTTAGCAACACCATGAGTGGTTACACCCTGTGTAAGGGCAGGTCAGCAGAGCTCCACTGACTCAGGGGGGCTGGAGTGATTTACAACACACACACCAGATCCATAGCACACAGCTAGATGTGTGGATGTGCCTGTGTATATGACAGCTATATAGCTATTATTGCTGAAATACAGGACTGCAGACTACCCAGTCTTTCAGAAGTTTCCTTGAAAGGTTTCCTTTGGGATACTCTCCTGTATTCCCCTGAACAACCTAAGTGACCAGTCTTGTAATGCCATGCCAAGGGCCCTCCATCAGATCCAGATCAGATCCAGATCAGCTGGAAGATGGTTTTCTAGTTAAGGCAAAAAATAAACACCTGGGAGGGGTGAGCCCTGCTCTTGGACTTCAGCCCTCCACCCAGGAAAGTGCACATCCCTCCTTCCTTCCCTCCATCCCTCCTTCTTTCCTTCCTTCCATTCTACAGTATGAGTCTTGTCACCTTTTCAGACTCCACAGTTACATCAAACCAAATGAAAACAAGGGGAGTGATGTGTCCCCGCCCTTCGCAGACCACATTTTCTGCTCTCCTGGTGATGTATTTCTGAGTGCTTCTGCTTTCTCAGAAGAACCCTATCAGCTCACACAGCAATTCTTCCCCTAAAGAATAGGGGTTCCTTGTAGAGAAGATGTGATCAACAGTCACTCCCTGCTCGCAGCTTCTAGCTCTGCTGGAGTTCGTACCTGTTCTGCTCATCTGCAGGGACCTTCTCTGCAGGAGATTCCCCCTCCCCCCCTTCCTTATATAATGAAAAAGTCCTAATCCCTCCCTCCTCACAAACAACTCTGCTTAAAATCAGTGCTCATTGTACTAAGTCCCCCGATCTCAAAGGGCATTAATTGCTTTGGGCTTCACCTCAGAGCTGTTGAATACTGATAATAACTGGTTTGCCTGGGCTTACTGCCTAAATAGCTGATAATTACAGCCCAAGAACAGCAAGGGGCATGCTGTCTTTCTGCCACAGCCGTCTGTCTATCTGGTTTGCTAGGCATCTGTCCACCTGTCTCTAGGCAATTGTTCCTATTTCTACTTGACTTTCTTCTCCTTCTCCATCTCTCTCATTTATTTTGCTTTTCAGTCTCTCTTTTTTGTGTGTGGGTTTTTTTTTTTCTTTTTCCCCCCAGTGTTCTGACATCTTTGATCTCTCGTTGACAAAGAACACAGCTACACATTCAGAGATCCAAACATTTTATCACCCCCCAGAAGCAGGGGTGATGTGCTCACTCAGGATGTGTCAGGTGAAACGTCAGAAACAATTACAGAAAGAGAGAGACTTTGCAGCCCCACGGGGGAACCATCCGGTCTGGCATTCTGCGTTTCACCTCCTGACTCTGCGGGAATCAGAGAGCTGAGCTGCTGCAGCACCCACCCAGAGAGACAAGTGGAAAGACATACAAACAGGCAGGGAAGATGCTGAAGGTTTGGGGAGGGTAAAGGGGTGTGTGTCCTGCGAGGGAAGCCAGTCGGATCCCCATCTCACTTCCTCTTTAGCTGTGACAAGATGCAGTCATCTCTGTCCATCTGAGACAAACGTGCCCCCAGCAGAGGCAGTTTCCACATAACCTCATTGTGTTGCTGTGACCATCTGCTCCCCCACCCTTGCCAGGCTCCCAGGGACCAAGAGGATCACCGTACGCTGACCAGGGAGTCAGCACTGAAATAGAAGCTGAGCGTTACGAGCCAGAAGGGCGATGAGGAAATTCGGTTTCTGCTGTAGCTCACTGCACTGGAAACACAGAAGGATAAAAACAACACAGAAGCCTACAGGGAAAGTGGGCCAAGACCCAGGGTTGACATACTGGTTTGCAGACCATGGTGGGAATTACTGGGCTCTCTAATATCTCCAGAGGCTCCTGAGTACAGCTGAGAGAAGAAAAGGTTGCTGTGTCACAGCTCTGTCACAGCACCTGAAGAGTCACCGGCCACCCAGGACTGGGATGTGTTGTTTGTACAAGCAGGAGCTCCCTTACTAGGACTGCCACATGCTGAGGGCTTTTCTAGCAGAGGGACTCACAGACCTTTTCATTCCCTCCTGGTTGCCAGAACAGTGCAGATGAGCAGCAGAAGGAGCCCTGGATACTGCTGCACACATCTTCCCACAAATCCAAAACAGTTGCCATCTAAATCCTCTGCAAAAGTTCAGCTGGTAACTCCCCTCCTGCCTTCACCTCCCTCTGTCATGCACAGCTTCTGAGCAGACAGGTCCTGGAAGGGGCAGCCCACCTCTGCCCTAAGAAATTATCTCACTTAGCTCCTGTCTTTGTCCTGTCAATTGTAAAAATGGTTTTCCTGCAACCTCTTCTTCCTTCTGATCCGGCAAATAATCCTTGTGGTTCCTGACAAATAGCACCATTTGCTTCCCGTGTGTGTGCACCCTGCCAGATGGCAGGGGGAAACAGCTATCTGCACAAGGAAGTGTTCTGGCTCTCTACGCACAGGAAACAAGCCAAAAGGAAAAGGAAAAAACCACTTTCAGATGATAGGCCTCCTGACACAGACTGACAAAAGTCCAGGAAACTGGTAGTTCAGCCTCTTGCACTTGTCCTTCATTTCATTTTGTCCTGTACTTTGATCTGTGGCAATAGAGGGCCACCAATCAATAGAGACTGGAGAGAAGTAAAGGTCCAAGCTCTTCCAGATGCTGAACGAGTGCTAGAGCTCCATGTCCCTGCTGCTGTTCTCCAGCCCATGGCTGTTTTAAAAAATGGATGGAGAGAAAGAGAGCCCCTGCCACTCCAGCTAGACAGGCTTTCCATGTTAAATCATGTGCCAACATGAGAGGAGATGGTGAGATGGAGGTTGCATTTACCTGAATATTTGTTGCAATGTCATGGAGAGTAATTCCTTATTCCCTAACTTCACTCAGGATACCTGAGAGATGTTTAATCACATTCTAGTCACAACACTGTGGTCCTTCACTGCAGCTGTGCTGACATGGATCGTGTCTTCTAGGTCCTCTGGTGAAAACAGCACTAACAGAGCACTAACAGAGCACTAACAGAGCACTAACAGAGCACTAACAGAGCACTAACAGAGCCTGTATCTTCATCCAACCTGACCTTAAAGACTTTACCTCAGGTTCAGACCCGGATCCACAGCTTGAGAGAACACGGATCTGAGCTGATGCTGCTGAGTGCATATACAGCAACATTATTGGTGTGGCCTAAGGTACCTCAACGATACCCTCCAGTATTCTGATTTAACTGGCTCTCAATCAGCCTGTGGAAAATATTCCATATTTGAGAACCACCTTTAAAAATAAAGTTATGGTATGTGTGTGGCTTATGTGTTCAAATATAACTTTCTCCTATTGCTACTGAAAGATATTCAGTTTGAAAGTCTCCTTCAATTCACACTGTACCTAGGAGGACAAGGGTGGGTTGCTTGGGAAGCACAAATCTCTGTATTCTTGGGCTGTCTGGAAAAGAAAACAGCCTTGTATCTGAAAATTTTGAATGATTCATCCTTTAACAGCAGTGAATGCAAAACAAAATGAGCTTGACGCCATTTTCCCCAGTGATGTGCCATGGCTTATTAGGATGGGGTTATAAGCTGCTTTCCAGTGAACTTGTTCTCAGACAGATAAGCTGACTAGTGGGAAATCAATCACTATGAATTTTGATAGCAGTGCCTGCTGAAGTAATTACTTCAAACATCAATAATTCTGCTCACCTGCCTGTGCAGTTTTCAGTCATGCTGAAGGTTAGATTAATGCCATGGAGCTCCTGGGGACTTTTGTTTGTTTTATTTTTATTTTCCCTATCCCTTTTCATCTACTTCCTTAAATATTTTTCTTAAACACTGACTTAATTGAAATGTCACATTGTCTGTTCCTCTCTTTCTCTGTCTTCTCACCCAAGTCATCAACGTGAGTTTGCTCATATCAGTGAAATTGTCTCCGCAATTCTGTGCGCACAGGAGCTGCTGCTGATCCTTCCTGGCAGACTTACTAAGCGTTGAAAGCTCATGTCACATCTCTCCTCAGCTGTGTGTGCTCGTGTTTAAGTTAATATGCATTTAGAGAGAGGGACAAAACACTTTGGTGCCAAACACTCTTAGAATCAGTGAATTGTTTAGGTTGGAAAAGACCTTTCAGATCATTGAGCCCAACTGTTAGGCCAGCACCACCAAGTCCACCATTAAACCATGTTCCTAAATGCTACTTTTAAATACCTCCAGGAATGGTGACTCCAGTGCTTCCCTGGGCAGCCTCTTCTGATGCTGATTCTTTCAGAGAATAAATTTTTCCTAATATCCAATCTAAACCTCCCCTAGCACAACTTGAGGCCATTTTCTCTCATCAGTTGTTACTTGGGGGAAGAGACTGAACCCCACCTGGCTCTGACATCCTTTCAGGTAGTTGTAGAGATCAATAAGGTCCCTCCTGAGCCTCAGTTGGCCTTGGCCCATCAATCCAGCCTGTCCAGATCCCTCTGCAGAGCCTTCCTAGCCCCCAGCAGATCAATATACTAACCTATTTTGCTATCACCTGTAAACTGACTGAGAGAGCACTCAATTCCCTCATCCAAATAACTGATGTGTTAAAGGACCTGCCCCAACAATGAGCCTTGGAGAACACCACTTGTGATTGGCCACCAGGTGGATATAACTCCATTCCCCACCACTCTCTGGGCCCAGCCACGCAGCCAGTTCTTTACCCCTCAAAGAGCACACCCATCCAAGCCAAAAGCAGCCAGTGTCCCCAGAGGAATTCTGTGGGAAATGGTGTCAAAGCCTAGGTAGTCAAAATCCACAGCCTTTCCCTCATTCACTAATAGAACTGAAGCCTCCCACCCTGGCCTCTGTAGGGTATGATTTTAGTTCCCATGCAGATAAGCTTGTCTGTTCAGGTTTTGCCACACAGTACACAGACTGGATGCACAGGTAATTCATAACTAAAAAGCACATCTTACCAAAATTTTAAGGTGGTACAACAACACCTAAAATGTCCTTGGCTCAAAATTCCCCTTGGAGACAGCAAGATAACTGGTTGGTAAAAGATGTGTGTACATGCTTGCGTATCCACAGATGATAAATTAAAGAGGGTACTACTCCACAGAGAGACCAAATATTTCATCCAGGTACTAAACACGATGATAGAACAATAACATAATCTAAACTGTGTATGATTTTCATTTTAAATCTAATGGATGATCCGAGTTTTGGACTACTGTGCTTCACAGACTGCAACCTCCTCCATTTGCCACATCTCGTAAGCTCCTGGATATCTCCTGCTGCCCTATGCTAAATATCCTCCAGGTCTCCCACTGCTGCCACTTTTATACCCAAATTTCATACAGCCCCAGTAGTTCTGCTCTCTCTGCTGGAGCAGCAATATATTTATTACTGTATTATTATTGTATTTCAGCTCCCAGCTATAGTAAATTCCATCTTGCTATAACCCCTACCTCCATCTACCATTAGACAGCCTGGGATTCCCACAGACTTGGCAAATTTGATAGATTTGTTTATCAGCTCATCAGAACTGATGCATGCATGGACTTACTGCCTGGCTGCAATTGAAAGCTGGCAGAGATGTGCCAGGGGGTGCTTTTCTGACTTTCTTCTCCTTATCTTTCTCCACCCAGTGTCGGGAGCAAACAACAGTGATACTCCACAGAGTATTAATTTGCATTCAGGTTTCATTCCCATAAACAGCCCACTTCTCTCAAATTAAACATTTTAAAAGTTCCTTTTAATGTCCATTTTACTAAGCTGTGAGGCATAGCTTATACAGATATCCTTTGTTTATAACAGTGATTGGTTGAACACTCGTCCTGGCTTTCAGCAGCGAAAGTCATCCACAGACCCGATTTCGGATCCAAAAAGTGTCCTGCTGACAAGTGCCCACACAAGTCCAAGCAAGGAAAGGATAAAAACCAAACCCAAGTGCTTTCCTGTCTGAATGACAATTCCCATTTCCAGCAAAAGATGACATCGTTCACTTTAGCTCCACTTAGCCAATCGCCACAGGCACTGTGGGAAGGACAGAGTAGGGCAGGGAAGAGCACTTGACACCAAGGATCATCAAGACTTGTTCACATAGGCTCCTTACTCATCACTTAGCTGAAGGCAGCCACATGCAAAAATAAAAACTGCACCTTTATCTAAATTCTGCTCCTATCATCTTAGTACAGCTTTGCTGCAGTCAGGTGACTGAGAGATGAATTTGGTCCATACTGTCCATAATGAGAAATCAGTATTTGCTGACCTTCTGTGAGAATGTCCATTCAGTTTATTAACAGAAAAGTGCTTGTGGTTGATCTAACGCTGTTTACCTCATTGTTATCAAAATTCCCCCAGAATTAACTGTTAGGAGAAAGGAGGACATCTCTCCAGAGCCAAAATGGAGAGAATCTATCCATGGCTGAAGAGAAGGGGATGTCAGCACTATCCAGCCAGTGAACAAGAGGTCAGCTGAATGGTTCCTAACTCTGGATTTTAAAACAGAATTTACACTGCTCTAAAATATATTTGGACTCTCAAAAAAAAAAATAATCTTCTGTCTTTGAAGTAGCAGAAACATTGCACAGGAAAAAATCTGAGAGTTGTGGTATTTGTTTATAATAAATAGGTTTAGTAGGGATCTATGAAAATGAGTGAAGAGGAAAGTAATTAAACCTCCAAACAATGCCATTTATTTTGTTTGATCAAGACTGAAGATGATGATAAAGACTTTCATCTGAACCTGGTGAAGGTATGTGAATGAGCACAAAGATGAGAAATAAAACTTGGTGCTGATAAATGCGAGGTACCAGAAGGAACCATTTGAACTCATTGCACACATTACTGGCTCCTAAATTATCCACGAACTCCATGGACAGTTGACTGTGCAACAAAGGCAATCTTCAGGACAAATTAAATATCAAGCTGTACGAAAAAAAGAGCAAAGAAGAACACTGAAATATGATAGCTTCGTTATAGTAATCCATGACATCTGTGCCGGGGAAGAATTTAGTTAAAAAAAAAGTTGGAAGGGTATGACTAGAAGGAAAAAAATCAGGGGAGTCAGTTACAGCAGGAGCAATTGTTAGAAGACTGGAAACATTGAGGTAGAAAAATTATTATAATGACTGTTCAGAAGAACAAACCCCAGTCCAAAGGGAGGATCGTCATGAAAACAAGAAATGGTGAAGAAAAGTTAAATTGAGAGATTATATTTCTCTTTTTTTCCTACGAGAAGAAGATAAATTAATCACTGGCTTGAAAAACAACAGTTGCCTGGAAACCAACTATCATGCCAGATTACAATCAATAAGGGCAACAAAAGTTCAGCACCTGTGAGCAATACTTACACAGACATATCCACATGCATATGATACCAACAGATATTCCTAAGGCTTCAAGAGAAGGTACTTGAAGGTTGAATGAAACTGAGGGGGACCAAAGATTAGGCAGGTAACATGACTGAAAAGTGGAAGTACTTTATATAAGAGTTAATTAACTAGTCAAAATGCTAGTCTCACAGTCATGAAAGCTTACAACCTTGGATAAGGAAACAATGCTCGGTTTGATGGCAAATAAAGCAGTAATTAGAAATAAAAGCAACATATGGCAAAATGTAAGGCAGCAGTTACAGGTGGCAGTCAATATAAATGAAAGTTATGGGGTGTAAGTAACGGATAAGGGAAGCTGAAGACATCAGGGAAAAATGCCTGCTGACAGAGTTAAGAATAAAATCATAAAATCATTAAGGTTGGAAAAGACCCCCATGATCACTGAGTTCAACCCTTGCTGGAACATCACCATACCAACTAAACAATAGCTCTAATTGCCACATCCAGTTGTTTCTTCAACACTTCCAGGGATAGTGCCTCCACCACCTCCTGAGCAGCCCATGCCAATGCTTAAACACCCTTTTAAGTGAAAACGCTCTTCCTGATGTCCAATCTGAACCTCTCCTGGTGTAGCTTGAAGCTATGTCCTCTTGTGCTGTCACTAGTTGCCTGGAAGAAGAGGCTGACCCCAATCTTCCTTAGTCCTGCTGGCCACACTCCTTCTGATCCAGGCCAGGATACCCTTGGCCTTCTTGGCCACCTGGGCACACTGCTGGCTCATGTTCAGCTGTGGTCAACCAACACCCCCAGGTCCTTTTCCAGTTTTACAGCTGCTCTTCCCCCACACTGTAGTGCTAGAGGGGGTTGTTGTGACCCAAGTGCAGAACCCGGCACTTGGCCTTGTTGAGCCTCATACAACTGGCCTTGGCCCATCTATCCAGATCCCTCTGCAGAGCCTTCCTGCCCTCCAGCAGATCAACAATCCTGCCCAACTTGGTGTCACCTGCCAACTGCCTGAGAGACCACTCAATCCCCTCATCCACGCCATTGATAAAGGTGTTAAACAAAACTGGCCCTAATACTGAGTCCTGGGGAACCCCACTAGTGACCAGCTGCCAGCTGGATATAACTCCATTCCCATCACTCTCTAGGCCTGGCCATCCAGCCAGGTTTTTATGCCCTTAAGAGTGCACCTGACCAAGCCATGTGCTGCCAGCTTCTCCAGGAGAATGCTGTGGGTATCTGAAAACACTCTGGGAACAAAAGAAATCTGAAAATAAGTGGAAGTGGGAGACTAGATAAAAGCGTCAAAATTGTTAACGCTGCGGTGGCAAAATGTCTTATAATCATTACTGTGGCTATTTAACATACTATATATATATATATATTTAATAATTACTGAGCTGGCAATAATGAATTCCATTAGTAAATAAACATATTGAGAACCAGGGACAAGTTCTGCAGGCCAGACAGCCAATACCCACAATTCTTGAGAAGACATCCCTTGGCATCCTGATGTTAATTTTTAATACACTGTAGAACATTAAGGAGCTTGGTAGGACCAGAGGACTCCTAATGTTGAGTCAACAGTCAAAAAGGGCAGGGGAAGAAGGAAGGGTTCTCAGCCTGACAATACTCCCAGTAAAGAACACAGAAATGCTGAGTCAGTATTAAATACTTAAACAGTATCAATAAAATTCATGCCAAGAAACACAGGATTGTGGGGACAAAGTATTTTTAAAGCAATAGGGTTTCATACTCTAATGAAATTACAAACCCAATTGACACAGGTAAATTAAATCCCACAGAAATTTTGGCTTTTATAGAGTTTGTGACTTATTATCTCATAGCACTGTGATTTAAATTGCATTATACATTAACAATAAAGTACCTATTCAACGGATCGAGGACTGTCTGAGGAATCCCAAAAAGGAACAAAGAATAATCATCATTCAGTAGCAGGATTCGGTGTGAGGTTCTGCATAGATCATGAGTAAACAGAACATGATTTTACATCTCATCACTGATGTGGAAATAAATGCAAAATACTTGAGGTGAAGTTTGCAGAGATTGCTAGACAAGCAGAAATATGAAATAAAGTGGATCCCTTCTAAATTATACTTGTTCAAACTGAATATATTTTAGTTCAGCCAAATAGAGAGTAAGATGTCAAGGACCAAGGAATGCAGACTGTATCTACAAAGCAAGACACTGCATCGGGGAAAGCAGGGACCTTGAAGAAGATTAAGGTTCACTGTGAATAAGCAGAACTACAGAAAAAAATGGGTGAATGCAAGCCTGTAAAGAGAAGCACCTTCAGATGAGAAATGAGGCACAAATTACACAGAAAGTGTTTAACTACTGGAACAAACTACCAGGAGAAGCAGTAACTTCTCCATCTCTCAGTCTCCTCACTTCAAGAGTTGATGCCTTTTTGGAAGATATGCCTTCAGCAAAGACAAACTATCAGCCTCCATGCAAGTGGAAGTCAATGAAATGAAATAGCCTGTGTCCTACAGAAGGTCTCTCCATTGCAATGTCTTTAATCTTCTGGCCTTGAGGTCTCTGACTTTGAAAGAGGAGGCTTTTCAATGAACCAGAAGGATAGCAACATAAAAAATGCAAATAGCAGAGATTTTCAAACTCAGAATTTGGAAACTTTTTTTCCCCATACACTGTTGGCTGACTATGCTATAAGCTCCTGGTCTCAGCAAGGATTCTACCTGCAAATCAGTGCTGGTCTCTTTCTGGGCTTCCAGAAAAACTGCTGGCTCTGTGCAAATCCTGACCCTCTGTAACCTGCCATGACTCTGGACTCAGGGCTGAGGTAAACTGAGCTTTCTTGCCATATCATAAAAGATTACAAACAGGGCTTGGTTGGTTGGTTGGTTGGTTGGTTGGTTGGTTTGGGGCAAGAAAGAAGTGTAATGGGAAGACACAGGAGAAGCACTGCTACCCTGGGGGCTGAGTCTGTGCCCTGACAGCTGGCCTTTGGAAATGTGCTGAGACCATGGGCCACCCCATGCAGATGAGTGGGAAACAGGAGCCATGGGGCTACTGGGAGAGCAGATCTATTCCACAGAAGATTGCTCAGCAGGATGCTGGACATAATTCCACAACTAAAGGAACCAATGGACCCTGTCTGTCAGTGGATATACATCTCAGATCAACTTTCCCAAACAGACTTGATGATGTTTGAGAAGGAATGGTCCCTGCAGGGGGTTCTGTAACCAATTTGGTCAGAGAGGTTCAGGTGAGGAAGAAGAGGCTCTGACTCACTCTCAGTGTTAGTCTGTAAGCCCTGTTTCCTTAGAAAACTAGAGTAGAAAAGATTGAGTATTTACAGCCTTGCCCCACACCTGTGCCAAGCCCCCAACAAAGTTAAGTGGCCCAGGAGTGAGCATAGATATAATTTATTCTTCCTGTAAATGCCTAGAAACAATCTCTGTCAACCTACAGTAAATAGAACCACCTCAAAACCAAATTAAGCTATTTACATGCAGTTTTGACATGTAGAATTTAAGGTATAAAGCACTGAGACATGCAGGCCTTTAGCACACATGCTAAAATGATGCCTTGTTTGCCCTCACACCCTACAACAGTGATAACAGTTATCTCTGTCACTGGGTGTGAAGGCAAAGAGAGGTCAGAATGAAGAGGGGTGGGCAAGAGGGAGGAGTGGGGCTGCAATGAGTCTCAAGCTGGTCTGGTTCATTATGACAACTTGCACTGCCCTATCCTATTCCACTCGATCCACCTGACAACCTTTAGGCTGGTATTGTTCTCATCAGCATGAGGCAGCTGGGTTTCAGGAGTCCTATCTTATCATGTTAGTGCTGAAGTAAACCAAGCCATCCCCATGGCTATATCCTGCCAAGTCATGGGCCATTTCTGGGCATGAAAGGGGTATTGTGAGAAGACACTGGAGAAATGTAATCACATCTTTGAGCCTGAATCATCACATCAAAGCAGGCAGATTGTCAACTACAGTAAGAATAGCAGCAGGCTTCATCTCACACCCAAATTAAGTAGTTCTGGTTTGAAATATATATATATACACACATAAAATATATATGTGTATGTGTGTGTGATATATTATATATTACATTATTATGATATACTTATTTATATGTCTGCCTGTGTGTACAGATAAAGAAATATGTATATGTATAACATTGGGACCCTTGCTATGGAGAACACCAAAGCAAGAACCTCCAGTAGCTGAACAATGAAGATAAGTCCAGGAAAAGTGCACAAATCGGTAAAAAAGAGAAAGGTGAAAGAGAAAAAAAGGAGTAAAGGAGAAAGGGAGACACTGGTTATGTGTCAGAGAGCCTGAGAAAAGGCCGGAGGGATACATAAGGGGAAAGGCTTTGAAAAAGGGCTTTTGGCTGTTGCAGAACATGGGGAAAGAGAGGCAAAAGGAAAGTACAGAAGGAGCTGAACATAAAGATATGTCAGAGGAGTAAAACAACTAACATGAGAAGGAAATTCACTGATTAAAAGATAGGAAGGGAAGAGGACATCTTTCCCTCCCTGCTCACTGGTTACACTTCCCCATTACGTCTCATGTCTTTTATTCTCTCTCATACACTTTCTTCTATTCTTACCAGTCCCTTATAGATGTTTCTCTTTAGAAGCATTATTCTGCACAGAATCCCTCACTGTGCCCCTGCCCCTCCGCTTCCCTGCCACCCCAGCACACAAGCATGATAAGAGAAAAAGACCTCTCACCTCTGCTTCTCCCCACCGTGAGCTTTTGTTCACCTATGAGCCTCAGCCAGGAACGCGACGCGCAGACAGAACAATTTACCCTCAGACACAAAGCCTCATTCTGACACACCCAAAGTTTGCTTCCACCAGAAGATTTTCCCCAAGGGATGGAGTTTTACAAATCATATGCAGTGTAATATTAATTTTTGTGTGTTACTTCAAGCTGACATGCTGTCTATTAAATGATTGGGTTTTTTTAGCAGGCCTATTCCACTGGGAAGAAAATTAACTCTTAATAAGCATTTTTCCTGCATTCTGTCAATTCCTGTTCTCCCTCTTCTTAAGTTTTCTTCATTTACTCCTTCCATCTGCCTTCCTCATCCTTTTCACTCACTGATCTTTATCTCCCACTTCCATCTTTCTACCTTTATTCTTTTTCTTTACTTTTCTCCTTCTTCTATCCTGCCTCTTTTCTCTGATTTTCCCATTCTATACTTCCCTCCTATTACTTTTTCCTTATTTTTTTATTTTGCCACTTTTACTTGCTACCTCTCCTGTTCCATTCCCCACAACCTTCACCCAGAGAAGTGCATGAGAACAACATTCTAGGTAGTTCTGTAGCCGCAGAGTCATAAGAAGAGTCAGCCACCCTATTTAGAAGCCCAGTCCTATAGAACCTCCAGCATGGCATGCTCTTCTGTAGGATGGTAATTTCACCTCCCACAGCCATGAGGGAACTGGGATAAAACCCAGCACCCTCTGGAAATAGGTATTCAACCTCTCTGGGGACCTAATGCATGAATCTGGCTGGGGCTACACAGTGATACAGGCTTTGAAACGTGCAAAGAAGAGACTGCCCTTAACTTCAGTAGGTGTCTTGTCTAACCCTGCTGTATGTTTGTGCTACAGTCAATGAGAAGAGAGGAAGGGCACTCCCAAAGAATAAATTATTCCATAATATACAGCTGTCTCAGGGTGGCTGTCAAGATAACCTCAAAACCAGCTTAAATTAGTAGTGTAACTTTCAGAAAGTAAAAACTATGTAACATGAAACACCCAAGATAGAGGAGAAAATAGAAAGGGATGTCTGCATGAGGGTAGAAAAACAGTAGAAAGTGGAGGACAATCAAGAAAGATGGGAAAGCTACCTTGTTTACTGGTAGAGAAACCAAAAAAAAAAAAAAAGAAGTCTTTGCTAAATCATCAGTGCATTGAGGGCCAGATTTGCAGGCAAGCTGGAGCCCCACAGCCCCCATTGACTTCTCCCACATTTTAACTGCTCAGCAATTCTAGGAGCCAGAACCCTAAAACCTCTCCTGAGCTGTGAACTAATCTAAGAGACTTGCCTTTCACGGCTAATGCTCTGGGCATGTCACCCCCCAAATGCTGACTTCATTACATTTTGCACCTAACTGCTGCTGCAGGAAACAGCGGAGTGAAGGAACAGAGAATTAACACCAACGTGTCTCGCAGAAAATTGGTCAATAACTGAGAAATCTGTCTCAGGCTATTTCCCTCACACCACTTTCCACGAGTATAATTTAATCTCCTGACAGCACGGACTGTCAGCTCCCGGAAGGGAGCGCCTGTGTGCACACACATGCTGGTGCGTCTGGCAGCCGCAGCATCGGCAGTTCAGCTCTACAGAGATGCACACAGCAAACTGCCTCTTGCAAAAACCGGGAAGTGCACGGTCCCGTTTTTTTTTTTTTTGGAGGGGGGAATAATCAGTGCTGCCTTCTGCAGCTGGTGGGAATTGGCCATGTCGTGTGTTTATCCACTGTGTATGGAGACACAGGATTTAAATCATCAAACATGGGGAGAAGCTGAGTGCAGTGCTGCTTTGCCAGGGGTACAGTCTGCTCAGGTTCCTATTCGAAGCTCCTCTGCCAGGCAGGGTGCATGAGAAGCATGTAGGAGACAGGGTGACAAGTAGGAGATGGAAATTTCAAGGAAATTAAGAAAGGAGGAAGCAAACATAAACCTACAACACAGACTATGAACAATGCTATGAATAATCAATCTATTGTGCAGCACATCCCAAAAAACGTTGCAAAATTTAGGGGGTTTATAAATGGCTTAGTCTGAAACTAGTGCCTAGGATTTTCACTTGCTTTTTGGAAGTAAGGGACCAAAGGCAGTATAAGTAACATGGTGATAAAAAAGTTGAGTCTGACTTAGAAACAGCATGTCTGCATGCTGATTGTATCAAGCCCTTTGGATACACAAAGAAAGCTTGCAGCCTATAGCCTAAAAACCCCAGATCCTGGCTTGAGGATTGCTGCGATGAGAGCTCAACAGAGAAAATTCCTTCAGCTGTTTTGGTCTACAGAGTATTTGCTGCGCAGTACCTGGGGTGTTAAGAATCAAACCTCTTATGAAGTACAAAATGAATCTACAGAGAGAAAAGCAGACAATTTTCAGAATGTTTTCATGAAGAAAAGGGCCATAAAACGCAAAATGGAATCAATATAGTGTGGGGTTTTTTTACTTTTCTGGGGGGTTTTGTTGCTTGGGATTTTTTATTTATTTTTTTTTACTTCACTTCTATAATGTATCTTCAAAACAGTCTGTGGGCTAATAAATCAATATAGCCCTTTGCTTTGCACAGGAGTATTTTGGTTTGGTTCCCATGCTTAGTGGGAGCCAATCCTGGAGTTCATCTTCTTCCTTGGCCCTGCTCAATCTGAATTTGAAGAATAGTCATTTACATGACCTATAAGGAATTCTGAAAATCTGATTTTCCCTTATGAGACGGTTGTTTCCATTTTCTAATACCATTTAATGTGTATAACTGTGTACTATTCCTACCATTCATCAAATATATGTGACTTTGCTGTAATTGTTTATTAATCCCATCTTGTAACTTTATTATCCTATCTTTTTTTCCTGCCATAAAAGAATTTGCACTGGAGATACTTTAGAAAAAAACAAACCACAATTACACTATCTGAGAGGCATGGATGTCTCTACTCCATGGTCATATAGAATTTATTAAGTTAACACGTAACCTTTTTGTTCCTGTAAACATATGGAACGTTAATACGACATCTATTTCTTTTAACAGAGTGTTAATAAGTTAGTCTTGGTTAAGAAGAATCAGGGTTTGAAGGAAACATAGTGTCTGGAAATTCCTTCCAAAGGAAGGAACAAGGATGGGACAGTAAAGATTCGCCTCACAACCAGTGGGCACGCACAGAAGCACACACATGCACAAGCCAAGAGACACCTGGAATCACAGAATTTTTTTAGGTCGGAAAAGTCCAACCATTAACCTATCATTGACAAGTCCACCACTAAACCACGTCCCTAAGTGCCACATCTACACAGCTTTTAAATACCTCCAGGGATGGTGACTCACCGCTTCCCTGGGCAGCCTGTTCCAGTGCTTGACAACCCTTCCTTTCAGTGAAGAAATTTTTGCTAATATCCAATCCAAACCCCCCTTGGTGCAGCCCATTTGGCTCTATTCCCCGCTGCGCCTCTCCTTCCAATAAAAATTACTGGCTCTGGGCCAAGCTCTCCAGTCTCTTGTCACGGATGGACAGACATGGCTGAACAAGACCTCTCCCCAGCAATCATTCAGATCAAGGGGAGGAATGCCAGGAGGGAGAAAGGGAAGAGGTGACACAGAAAATGGAGTAGAGATGGGAAAATGGCAGAGACAGAAAACAGGATAATAGAGTGACAAAGCTATTATACTCAGGTGTAGAGCACCTCAGCCTCAGGAATGTAGCGAATTTGGGGCTTTTCAATAGAATGATTAAGGAAAGATAAGAACTTACCTAATCTAATAGGGAAGACTGAAACAGCTAAATAGGATGGCTAAATAAGGAAAATCAAAAAGATGTGTGCATAAGGTGTCCTTTGTACAGTTGTACACAGAGGACACTAGTGAGGTACCTGGAGCCCCCTGTGCAATATCATTAAACTAAAAGAGGAGAGATGTAGGTTAGATATTAGGAAGAAATTCTTTACTGTGAGGGTGTTGAGATGCTGGAACTCGCTGTCTGGAGAAGCTGTGGACTCTGGAACTGCTCAAGGCCAGGTTGGATGGGGCTTTAAGCAACCTGGTCTAGTGCAAGGTGTCTCTGCCCATGGCAGAGGTGTTAGAACTCATTGATTTTTAAGATCCCTTCCACCTCAAACCATTCTATCACCATGACTGTGAGACACAGTCCTCAAAGGTGACCACCTAAAAAGCACGCAGGGAGTGCAAAGGGTGAACAATGGGTGGTGAAGGATAAGAGAAATTCTACAGATGGACACAAATGGGTGGACATCTATCTGCATGATTTTCTTTTTTCTACCCTGGATACTTTAGCAAATATTTAGGAAAAATGGGATGAAAACTAGCATTACAAAATAGTGATTTCCATAGAAGCTGTTCTGATTCTGAAGCCTGACTCTGACCCAGGCAAAAGCTCCATTACTTCCATGTGATCATTTAAAACAGACTGAAGACTATATTTGAGGAAACAATAGTGAAACATATACTACCTAGGGAAAGGACACGGGGTGATAACTGGCCTTTAGAGAGGAACATCCAAGATCTTGCTAGTTCAGCTCTGACTGGCACCATCTCCCTCTCCTCCTTTCATACACAGGCTCATGAATGATGTTGAGGTTATTAATCAGCATCAAGTCCCCAGAGCACCTCCTGCTCTGGAATGTCACTGATGAGCAGATGGGATTTTTGGCAAGAAGTGACCTGGCACGAAAATGAACAGAGGAGGAGAATACTAGAGGGGAGGGGGAACTGCCTGAAGCTTCTCATTTAAAATAATGGAGGAAAAGAGATTTATCTTCTCTGCTGATACCACATTCCAATCTACAGTCACATAAGGAATTATCAGAAGCCACCTGTGCACATCAACACGAGCCAATTTCCTTCCTTAAGGGCCTGGTATATCTACATTTGGGTAGACATACCAAATTTAGCTTGGGTAATGGTAGTACCTACCTACAGCAGTTCAAGACAGGATAACTAAAAAATGTTGACTCCTGACTGGACTTTGCAGTCCCTCTGAGGTCCAGGCAGGTGCTATGCTAAGAAGAACGTATCTGGCTATTTTAAACTAGCATGGCCACATCTGTCTGAAGTGCAGCAGTGTTAGCCTAGAAGAAATGCCTGACCCGAAGTCTTTTGAAGCCTACTGCTCACTGCCCTTCCATGTACCCTTTTGCTCAGCAGATAACAGACAGGCTTCCCCCAGCACTCAAGAATTTCCCATTCAGGAGGTGTGGGCTCACAAATTCTTTAGTCATGAAATGGGCAAAATACCTGGCGAAGTTTTTCCACATTAGGAATTACAGGAGCTAGTGTTACTGTGAGTGGAAAGAAGATTCAGTTCCTACAGTTCAATGAACACTCAGTTTTTAACCCTATAAATCTCACTGGTGGTAGTGGAAGCTGGGGAAACATCCTAAGTTACAATCTGCACCTTTAGTGCTACAATGCTGAAAATCACTGTTACACATCTTGGATTCAAATGTGAATATAATACTTGAAACAGCAACTAAGACTATTTATCTCTGTCATATTTCTTCCTTTTTTTAAGTAATCTTAATCTTGTTGCATTTACTAAATTAAAAACACACAGCAGAACAGAGTCCTTCTGTTGACAAAGCTGTGTGTGTGCAGCCTAGGAGATGAGCACCTGCTCCGAGATGATTAGTGAATAGAGATGGAAATACTTTGCTGTCCCATGCTCTCCCTTCACACGAACTTTGAAGAGGCATGCGGTGTATCCTTTGGTGGTGCACATGACACAGTGATGCTTCTTTCTGTAGCTCAAGCCATACAAGGACTGCAAAACAGTTTACAGAGGCTAACAAATGAAGGCCTGTCTGTACAACATCAGGGTTATTATCTCTCTTGATTGTATCACAAGTCTCAAAACTTAACTACTTTATGTGAAGCCTTAATTCTCAGAAGTCAACTGATATGCAAGATCCATAGCTGTACAATTAGGCAGCAGTCAGCAAAAATCAAGTCTCACGATTCAGAAATCTGAAGGTAATTGAAAAACAGTTTGTTCCTTCAGAAAAAGAAAGTCTTGCTTCTTAAATAATATCTCTTATTGCATGGCTGGCTTCTGATTTCTAATTCTTGGGCTGGTAAATTGGAACATTTCTCCATTAATGGGCAAGTACTCTTATCCCTAGCTGGCAGATCAGAAAATTACAAGGCAGCACTAAACCTGGCTACAGTATAAGTAAGTATTCAATGCAGCTAAATTCCTATTACATACTGCAGTGTTGAACTGGGCCTGTAAAAAGGGCAACCAATGCATTTAAGAACAAAGTATGGGCAAAGTCTGAAGTAAAATCCAACTCTCTTACTCCCAGTCCAGTGTTTCAACAGACAAGCAAGCTCTTGTTGAAACTTAGAACTGAGAAAAAAATCCTACTATTTTTACATAAAAATCTTCAAGCCCACCTGCAGAGACATGGGAAGAAAGAAAAGTCTAGTAAAAGACACTGGAGTCTCTCATAACTAGAGACCTGAAGAAGAAAAGGAGCACATTTTAAAGGACTTTGAAGATATTACCTCTTATTTGGAGTGCAATGAACTAGGAACGGTTTCCCAGCCCAAGCAGCTGCAAGAATAACAGCAACACACACACCTACATGCTGCAAACCATCTCAAAAGACAGGAGCAGGTAACAAAGGATGAGGGAGCTTCCCAGGAGCTAAGGAGTAAAGCAGATCTCATTCCCATTCATGACACACCCTTAAAAAGCCATTATAGAAACACCTCCAGCATAGCTGGGACCCAGAGACCTTTTGTTTAGCCTGCAGCCTGTGACAGGGGAGGGAGCCCCCACGGTGCTGTGGAGTGTCTGCTGGACAGGGTGGGATGAGCTGTGTCGTGCAGTGGGGAGGCTGTACGTCCTTCACAGTGAGTAGATGGCCACCGACTTTTCATGCACAATACCTTGCTGTACAAACAAAACAAGAATCATACACTCTCCCCTGACTTATCTGGCTGTCCGCCCCTGGCTTACCCCTGGATGCAGCTGAAAGCTGGAAACCTGGAGGAATAGAGCACTTGGTTTACACCACATGAATATGAAGTAAACAGCAAAACAAAAATCAAGCAAATGCAAAAAATAAATAAGCTCTCCCTAAAAAAGCTTCAGAAATAAAGAAGCCTTTGCAGGCAATTTAATTTCAACACCTGACTTAGGATCCAAGGACTGGATGGTGTTAAGGTCCATAAAGTAGATTATAAACAGTTACACAAGAGCAACACCATATATTGCAACATGCAATTTTATAGAGGCCTTCAAATGAAAACAAAAACACTGGGTAGTTGGGGCTCTCTTAGGTGCCTGCAAAAAGTCAGGACAAAAGAGATTGTATCAACTGCAGAGGAGAAAGAAGGCACAAGAGAGAAAGAGCTACTGAACATTTTATTTAAAAAAATATCATTTTATTTGTTTCAAAAATAATTTGGTGGGTTGCTTCAATTTATTTCCTTATTAAACAAATGAGCTCTCTTCAAGGCATAGCTGCTAAATAACAAAAAACACCCCCTTGAGTAATTAGAAACCAAGGCAGCAAGTAGGGAGGGATTTTAGGAACAAAATGCCCCACACAAATTAGTTACTAGTCATCTCTTAGATGTCTTCTGTTCTCTTTTTAACCCCGGGGAAGAGAAGGGGTGAAAGGGATAAAGGAAATAGAAACAAAATTAGAGTAATGTTTTGCTCTTTCTTGCATCTGTCAGGATGACAGTGAAAGGTTTTTCTTGGAAGGTGAAGGTTGAGGGAGACAGCTATGAGATATGGGTATGCAAGTCCAGGAAACCAGAGTCCTTCAGACTTTCCATGATGGAAGAGCTTGACCTCATGTACTCTGCATTGATCCACTGGCTTTTCCACACATAAAAATTGATCAGATTGAAACTATGCAAGCTCACGCAGGGCATTCTGCCTCTAAGCTGTTTCTGTTGGCTCCCAGGTCGACAGACAGCACGAACAAACTTGTCAGAGCAACAGCACAAGCACTGTGGCAGAGCTGGATGGCCACAGATCCCACCTCCTCACAAACCGGAGCTGAACCCATAAGAACAAGAACTGACTTTACACCAGAAAGGGAGGATCTTCATGGTCTGTAAAAAACTTCACGTGTGAGCAGAGGGTACCCCTCCACAACAATCTACAGCTTTCTGGGATGTCACCATTATCACCAACACAACACATAGCTCCACAAAATCCCTGAGGACAGAGCCAGGGACCACCGGATCCCACAAGCACAGCCCGTCGCAAACTGAGCCCGAGCAGCTTTCCCCGAGCGAGACCTACAAACCCACAGGCAAGCAGTTTAGCATCTCTACAGTAGTTAGTGGCTCCTACTGGCACTTTATTACACGCGCGTTACTGGCTGTAAAACGGTGAGAAGCTGAGACAAGCACACCGCTTATCACCCTGGGCTGCGGCACCTTCCCGTCACCAGCAGCGTCCGAGGGAATTGCAATGCCAGAGCCAAAGGCTGCTGAGGACACAGCACGATGGAGAGGCAAACTGTCCCTCATTCCTTCTTGGACTCCGACTGCTCGCCCAGTTGGAGCAGCCACACTCCCTGCGATGTGACAGCAGGAGGAGCCCCATCCCCACCTCGCTCTGGGACACGCACTGTTTCACCGGGGGGCTCTGTCTCCTCCGTGAAATCCCCAACGGGGCCACTGCGTGTGCACACCCCTCACAGCTGGGGCCTTCTCTGCCAACTCTGTGAAGTGCCACAGACGGCTGCAGTCCAGTACTGCCCTAACAGCCGCACCGACTCCGGATGGCTGAGAAAGGACCGGAGCCATTTAGCCTGTCTCCTCTTTGTCGTGGTGCTTTCTCTCTGGTGCAGTTTCATTACCTGCAAATCCTGGTACTGCTGAGCTCTCCGCTGGCATGGGAGTACTCTGCAAAACTTGTCTCGCAGAATTTACTGAGAAACAAGCTGCAGATATAGGAAAAGGGCATTATTTTCTAAGGGAAATGTTAACCCTCAGCTGGCTCTGAATGTAGTGAAGGAACCAAAATACAGGGCGCTGAATATGGCCAAGTGGAACATGCGGACCGGGTTAATGAGGGGGCAGAAATCATCCATGCATGTGAGGAATAAAATCTGTCCTTCAACTGAACAATTTCACAGACTGAATTCTATTTTAAAGAAAGTAAGCTTATTGTTCCCCTTTTCCATAATGAGAAACAAGTTTTTTTTCCTTTTCTCTTTTCCTTTCCACATCTCTTTTTCTCCCCATCAGTGGCTATTGTGTGTCCGTGTGGACCACATTCTTGTCTACTGTAAAATCCTCTGACTGCAAAACAGAAGGCTGCAGCAGAAATACAACTAGCACTGAGTGCCAACTCCCTCATTTCCTCCTGTTTCTTTCCCTCAGTGAGTCAAGCTCTTGCTCTCTGCTTCCACACATGCACACAGCACAGCACAGCACCCTTTTGTATGAAAGCAGCATTTTGTGAAAGCGACCTGAATTCTAAGTGAATTCCTACTCCAGCTTTTACCCTAACGCTGCTCTCTTGTCCCAAAGCGTGTAGCTTTCATGTAGCTTTTCTCTAGGTATTTCCAAAATAACAGCGCTTCCTAACTGTGCCATATGGCTGACAAGGGACAGGCAGCCATAGGTCACACCCAGACAAAGGCTTAGTCTCTGCAAAGAAACATTTGAGCACCTTTTATTAACACTGCTGTTTGCATTAAGCTATAATGTCACAACCTCAAATAACGGGAAACATTTGCCAAGGAGACAAAAGACAGGACCAGCAGCCTACGTGAGGTCTAAATCCCTGCTGTTTTACACTGGGTTCTGGTTGTGAATAATTCATTCCCCTTTTTTAACTAACTAGCTTTATACATCTAACACCCCCACAACTAAGATTTCCTTTCTTTAATTCTAACCACCCAGCTCAGTATTCCCAAATGCATGCATTACATAGGAAGAAATAACTATGCAATGACAAATTTGTCCTTTTGTTGTTCATGTCATTCCATATTTCACAAGTCCCAGTCCTTAATATCATATGGAAGATAAATCATCATCTCCCAGGAGTCCATATGAACAGAGCCAAGAAGCTTATTCACTTGAGACCTTGTTTATCTCCAGTTCTGATGATTAACAGGGTGAGCAATGCATAACAAGGAGGGACTGATGCAATCTGGGATAAAAACCAATATTCATTAGGTGACAATAATGACCCTCACACCTTCAATACAGTTGGACAGATGCTGTGGGTCAGGCTGTTGCTTTCCTCATGTCTTTTATTTCAAATGAGACAATGCTGGTGAAAAGGCTGTGCTGACAGCTTAGAGATGGAAGTCCACCATCTGCACATCACAGGTAACACAGGAAAGCAGCAGAGGCGACAAAACATGGAAAAGCATGACCAAGGTGGTCAGAATTTGAAGGGAATTCAAGGTGTTTAGTCTCCAGGAAGCTGAAAGGAGATACAGCAGTTTTCAGACATGTTAAAGGGAACTGCAGAAAGGCAAACAATAAGCAGCTCTCCTTGTTCAGAGGGAACAGGTCAAGAAAAAAAGTTTGAATTGACAGTGGTGAGCAAGATGCAGGTTAGACCTCAGGAAACTGCCTCCAGTGGGAGCTCACCATAGGAAGAGAGAATCTAGGCTGACTGCAGAGCTACCAGGGCAGAACAAGGCATGCAAACATCTGGCAGAACAGGAGTGAGTGGGGCTGGTTTGGCCTCCATGCAGGGCCAGGTCTGCCTGGCCAGCAGAGATGTGATCCAGGCCTTTTATCTGTGACTCTCAGCATTGCCATTGCCAAGGTACTTGTATTCTTAGCTGGAGATGCCAACACCAAAGTTTATGGGCTATCTCCCTGTCCCTACCACTCACTGGGTGGTCCTACCACTCAAAGTGCTGGCAGAAATGTTAGTCAGTGCAATCTGCACTTTGGTGTTGCTAGCATCAGTCTATTTGCTGAGATCAGTTAATGCACAATATTTCAAGTCATCATTAAAAAAAAAAGACTGAAACAAACCAGAAAGGAAAGGAATAGCTTACAAAAAATGGCTCATGCTGCAACTAGGGAGTATTAAAGCACACCTGCACTCTAGGGGCATTCAATCCACAGTTTGGCCCAACAAAATTTTTTTGCTGTGCACAGCTGAGAGAGAAACATTCCAAGAACTTCTCTGAACATGTCTATAACCTTATGATAATCCTGGCTAATCCAGATAGCTCTGACCTGCACTTGGTCGCTATGGACCATAGTCCTTTTGTTTTGGTCATGTCCCTGGTGCCTAAAATATGAGGTGCAAGTACCTACAAGCCAGCAATTTAACTTTATCCCAGTCACTTTGTTACAAGGACTTGCTGGTCCCCATCCTCTACAATAGTAGTTGGAGATTCGGCAGTGGAAAAATTGGGTACAGCTACCCATGCATTGTGGAGTGTTTATTAGAAAGAAAAATGAAGAGAACACCAAAACCCCAAATTTGTTAGACTTCCCATTTGACTCCAGAAAAGCTCTATCAGTCTCAAAAAGGAAAAAAATGGCTCTATTTTCACCATAATCCCTGCTGTAACTGTCACTGGGACTCAGTGCTCCTGGAAGCAGAGTGGTAGGAATAATCTCTGTGATCTCTGGCCCAAATTCCTCTGGCTCCCAGATAACATGTTCTGCCTTCTGACCACGGTGTGTTGGGCGAAACAGGAGGAAAACAGAAAGATGTTGGCGTAAGTGAAAATGGTCTGCTTGCTGAGAATGATGAAAAATAAAGAAGATGGCATTGACACATCTTGACTGCTGTGATGATTATATTGCCTGGAGTTAAACAGATGAGGGAACAAATAAGTTTTCTGTCACTGACAGACATGACAAAGGGAGTTTGTAAAGCACATGTAAGTAGCACTCAGTTTTCCATTTTGTCCATTTCTCCTTTTCCAAGTTTCCCCACCTCTGAAATTGTCTGTGAGTGTGAAGTGTTACTCTCCACTCCAAGATCCGCTGACAAACCTAATTTGCTTTACTTGCTCCCAAATCCCTGATTCATTCACTACATCTTAAAAGGCAGTTACTAAGCCACTGGTCTAACGGAGACATAATTACAGAGTCTTTGGCATTGTGGTGCAAATTAGCATAACGGCATCACACCCTGTGGGGGCATTAAAACAACTGCTTTTATCGTTCCAGTTTAGGTCTTCAGAGATTGAAGCCCCTGATTGTGAAACTGCTCTCAAAAGTCTCATTGAAGTTATCCTGCTGTATCTTATTAGGATGAACCAAACTCAAAGGACCAAATTTGTGATTTTCTTTAGATAATACCGAAAAGATCCAGCATGTCCTAGCTCTCCTAAAATGTTAACACTTTTACAGCTACCTTGGCTTTTCAGTTCTGTAAATACATCCTATCACAAAGTGATAATCTGGTTAGTTACAGTGATTTGCACATGGAAAAAGACAGTATGTAAGTGGTTGGTCCTGCACTTTGTAAACTGCCTGAAGTGCAAACAGAAATTATTCTTGTACACAACTGCAAGAGAGTAAGTTCCAAATCAGCAATTTTCAGTTGCTGAAAAGCTATATGTTATGCACACACGTTGTCATTAATTTTTTGCAAAGAGTAGGAATTCCCTCACCTCGGTGCACGAATGTGAGGATCCCTCCTACACAGCATTCCCTGCTTACAGAAGGAACCAACGCTATGGAAATGCTCTAACTGCATCATACAGCTGAGGAAGGAGTTCCAGGGCCAGCTCTAATGATAAAGTCATTAAAAAGACATGGTCCACTTTAATTCCCCACAAGCAGACTGCTTGGTTTGTGAACACACCAGGCAATGGTGCAGAGACATGAGTTAGCTCTGTTTAGCTCTGAATAGATCCAACCAGCTTATCAGCAGGGCTAACCATGACACAAACACACTGTCCTGCTTCCAAACCAAGGCTCAATCTGAGTGCATGCTCAGCACCCGTTTGTTATGTATGTAGCTCAAAACCAAGGTTTCCTCTGTCCTGTTGTGTAGAGGATTCTCCTTTTCCATACAGAAGATGTCCCTGCTGGTGGAACAGCCAAGAAACCTTTAAGCACAGAAGTTCACCCCACAGGATGAGGCCAGCCCTAATTGCCTTCCCAGCAGTCACTATGCCCTTTTTGGGCAACTGTTCCAGCCTATCTGTTCTGGAAAGTCCTGCCCAGAAGTGGGATCTTAACCCAGAGGGTGGTTGGGCAGTCGAACAGGCTCCCCAGGTGCACCTCTCCCCAGACGTTCTATCTCCATCCAGCGTGACAGAGTTCAAGAAGCATTTGGACAACACTCTTGAGCACAATCAGTGACCCTTGGGGATTGGCCTGTGCAGAACAAGGGGTTGAACTCGATGACTCTTGTGGGTCCCTTTCAAGTCAGCATATTCTGTGTTATCCACCAACAAGCTTCCTGTGTGGCTGGGTCTGAGCACCTTAAGTACTGGTTCACCCATGAGGAGCAGGTACTTGGCAGGACAGAGCAATGCATGTCATCAAAGACACCAAGCTAATTCTGCTACTGGTTTGCTTTTGAGAGTGGAAACTGTAAGATGGTATGTGGTTTTCCATATCTAGAATTCACATTAAGCAAGATATCAGGGGCTTTTCAGTATACAGTCAGCATTGATACACCAGTGCAGTTAGTATAGTAAGCTTTCAGTACTCTTCCCCTGACTATTTTATCTGCATCCATCCCAAAAGAGTTCTTTTTCAGGCCAAAAAAATTCAAAAGAGAATCAGGCCCTTCAATGTAGGGATTTCTCTTGAAGTCTGGTCCTTGGATCTTGTGATTTTAAGTGGTTAAAAATAGCAGTTATTGCATTTCTAACTCTGGCCTGGGGACTCCCTTTGCACTGCAGTGCTCCATTTCTCAGTGCTAGAGTGAATATCGCTTCTATTCCTGGCTTTTGAGTGAATCTCCCAAAAACACTGAATTCCAGCTGTGACATGACTGTACAGGGTGGCAAACTCTGGCACACAGGTTCTCCAGAGATGTGCCATAAACCATGTGTGTCTTGCTGAGCATCAGCTGTTTGTTTGCAAAGAGCTGCCTGTTCACAGTTCTCCATCTAAAAATACATTATGTGCCCTCTTAAAATTATCTTTTCCCTCAGTAGGCAGTTGCTGCTGCTGTCACAGGGACATAATGTGTTTTTCAACATCTGGGGGAGTTTGTGCAGGACAGTAAATTAGAAGGAGGAGTGCGCAAACAACTCTCTTTATATTAAAATTAAAATACAGTTTGCAGTTGTGAAGGAAACTGAGAAGACCTGTAGTGCAGCAGCTGAGAAAAGGTTGATGTGAATTACACCTAGTCCAAGATTCATAACCAGTCCTACTGCAGTCCAGCTCAAGTGGGCCACAACACAAGAGGCTGAATGCCATTTTCACTCTGTTTGGATGAGAACGTAATACCGTGTGCTTTCTAAGCTGGTGGGTAGGCGATACAAAGTCACCTTCGTGTTGCCTTCCCTGCTTTCCTCCTGTCTCACATTTACGTAACTGAAATACACCATTTTCCTGGTTTGACTCTGCCAAAGAAACCACCAGCAGCCACAGTTTGCACGTGCATCTTGCAACTCTAACACTTAGCCCCCAGAAGACCCAAGGCAAAAGGCAGTCTGTCCTGCTCCTTTCTTCAGCTTTCCTGAAGGCATCCTGAGCCCACTTGAGAAGCTTCCTTAAGAAACTGCATCTCACAGACTGGCAGCAGGCCTACTGCCCAATATTGTTAACATAGCTCTGTTACCTAAAATCCACAGTCAGAACAGCAAATACTGGCCCGTGGTGTCAGCTCTCCAGCTACTGTAATGACAGCTCAGAGTGAGCTGGCACCACACACAGCCTTGATATGAAGGGAGAATAAAATATGAGGCGGGAAGGGAGGATATCAAAAGGAAACATGAGAGGAGGCTATGCAAGGCAAGGCTCTTTGAAAATATGCTGAAAGATTGAGTGTGAAATAAGAGAAGTTTTCAGCTTCCCACTGTGAGACCTCTCTGTACTGCCCTGTGACGGGGGCTCGGTAGGGACCGATCCAAGCTGGGTGATTTCCATCCAATTGCCTGCACAGCTCTCTCCTGGAGTCTGAAAAGTGACCTTTATGATAGCCTTGCAAAAATAATGACAAATGAAAAACAAATGCAAGCCAGAGGAAGCAGTGAAACGCTAAATTCCTGCAAAGAGTGGTAGGCAGCACTAACAGGGAAAAGGGCTTCACAAAACCAAGGCAAACAGAGAAGACCAAGCTCAGAGAGCTGAATGGGGCAGGTGAGTTGGGTGGAAAGAGGGAAGGAAGGCATGGGGCATCTGAGAAGTAATAAGAAAAGAGCTGAGTAGGAGGCAGGAGAGAAAGGGCAAGGCAAATGCAGCCACACAGACTGATTCATTTCAGTGGCAGCTACAGTGGCATAAAACCTGAGCAGTAATGGAGTGGTGAGTCAGTCCTTATAATTAGTCCTAATTGGCAACATAATGAAAGAAGGAGGTGGTGGAAATAGCATAGCAAATCTTGTCCTATTTGCACTGATGCAAGTCCATAAGGCATAGTTTTAAAATTCATCTTATCAACATTTTGTTCAGAAAGACTAAACAAACCAGATACTGTATAGACAAAGGGCTTTTCTAACCACATGGAGGATCCTATAAGTTTACCATTTTCACTTTGCAGTACAGCCATTTTCAAATCTTCAGGATTAATGCCACAGGGGTTTCCACATTTCTAATAGTATTTCAGGAGGCATCACAAGTGGAAAGGAAGTTATTTCTCATGGCACAACATAACCACTAAAACCCAGCATCTAACTATTTTCCATTCAATACAGCCTATTTACTTGACATGTTAAGTGTTTCAATACAAGTTAAAAACTATATTTCTTTGAAGACAGATAGATTTTAGTGGGGAATTTTCATCAACAATTATTTTACAGAAAACCGATGACCCCATGAGTCAGGACACTGTCCTCTGGAAACCTGAATTCACATTTTAATGAGCACAATGCTTTTGATAATTTATTTCTCAGATGAAAAAAAACATCAGTACATCTCACATCCTTATCCAGTGTGAATGGCAACTTCTCCTCAAGACCTAGGAGTGGAGCACAGAAGCAGTTACTGCAAGTGAAATTGCCTGGCAGATTTAAGCATTTTCCATAGGTCCTTCATCTGTCCACCACATGGCAGCATATCAGTGGCATCACCTCTGTTCCCTTGCCAGTTTAATGAGAACCAAATACAGTCATGATGTACTTGCCATAGAAGAAATGCCTTTCATCCCTAACTGGTGATGAGGCCATTCCATGTCTGTGATCCCTCACAGAAATTGAACTACAGTCAATGTCCTACAATTAGAAGTAACGGGAGGCAGGTTGGGTTATCCCAGACAGAGACTCTGCGTGCCTGCAAGCGTTGGCTGCCTGTGGAGCCCCAGGTGTTGAGGCTGGAGCTTCTAAAACCAGCTGCATCCACAACTGCTCCATGCAGAATCCCTCTCCTGCCCCTGCACTCTTCCCCACTACCCCCAAATACAAGAACACCCCAGAGACCCAAGGCATTGCACTCTTGGTGGAGATGATGCGGCCCTGGATGTAAAGCAGCTTCACACACACAGCACTGTGCCTCACTTAAAAACCTTTCTGGGCTCAGGCTGCTCCTACATCCAAACCATGGATAACCATCAAGCCAGGAAACACCCTCCTACATATTCACAGTGCATCACGCAGCAACAGAGGCAAGGCTGGGCTCTCTCAGCCACTGAACGCACCCAGGGAAACGGGACATTTCCCAGACTGCTCCATCCATGCTGACAGACCCCAAGCAGCACCCACCAACATGCAAAGCCAAGTACAGACTTCTCTCAGAAGTGCAAGAGAGGAGTAAAAACGAAATTGAAGCAAAGGTGGAATTTATCTCTTGAAAAGGGAAAAAATCAGCACAGTGTGTTCCTTGCTGTCAAACTCAGGAGCACTGGAAAGGTATCTGTTCCAGAGCTGCTACCCAAAGGCATTTACCTCAAAGTTATGAATACAGTCCAGTAGCCTCTCTTTGGATGATAGTTTTTTTGCAAAAAAAATATGCCCCGTTCTACAGAAAGGAAATGAATAGGAGAAACAGAGCAAAAAAGGCAAGTGAAAGTGCAAGGACAGGGAGCGGGGACTCATTTCTCCCCCCCACTTCCCATTTGGAAGGACAAAAAGGCAGAGAGAAACTTTATTTTTTAAAGTCTTCTATCAATTATTCTTTCTGACTTAGAGCCTTCAAAAATCAAAAATCGAATGGGCTCAGTGGTGCGGGCCACCTGCTGAGCCAGAGAACTTCATGCCAAACTGACCTCCAAATGTACAGGTTATTTACAAACTAATGGAGGCAGCAAGCAATTCCACTGCTGCAAGGGCTCTTTCCAGCAAGAGGCAGATCAGAAGACATCACAGGCTGATTTAATAGATCATCGAAGGCCGGCGATTGAATTTTCACATCAGACATCAATCTCACTCCTCGGTCAGTCTTTATTACAGAGAAACAGTTATAGAAGGACCTCTGTGAAGAAGCCAGAGAAAGACCTGGGAGTGAGTGAGTCAAGGTGGAGAAATTATACCTGTGATTCACCAGAGAGGAAAACTGCTCATTTCTCTCAGGAGGAATTACTGACTAACCTAGGCAGAAGGAGAGGCAGGAGAGTGGGGTGGTGAAGGGAGCAGCGCTTAACTGCTCTTTGGATTTTTATTGGTGTGGAAAATTATTTCCTTTTTCTTTACTGAAGACTCATCTGTGCCTTTGGAAGAACTTGTAACAGGGTCTCCTGCTGGAGAAAAGGGAACCTTAATTCCTTGTGAAACCAATCCTCCTCCTTTCTAATTCTCCTCATTAAAACAAGAACAGATGTCAATAACAAATTCATCTCTATCTTGTAAAAATACTTATTTCCTGCTTGGGCCCCAAGCCTAGGAGCTAACAAATGTTCTCAACTGCTACTGGACTGTGAAGCTCAGAAGGCGGCCTTGGGGAGGATTAGGTACCAAATGTCACCAGCTCTGATTATCTCCCCACCACCAACTGCCACAGAGAGTTTTCAGAGAGAAGGTTGGGACTGGGGGTCTCAGGGAAAGGCAAAGGAAAAGGCAACTGTGGAATGCAGAAACAAAAATCCCAAACAGATTAAGGAAATCTTTCCTCAACCCAAATAGAGTATTTTGTCAGGGCTAGAGCTAGTCCCATCAGAAATGATGAAAATGGAAAATTAAGAGTAATTCAAGGAAATGGTAAAACAGAGCGGAACTTTGACTACTTATGTTTCTGACCTTCTCTATTTCACCTTCTTGAACAGAAATTTTCTTGTCTCCTTGATCTTTTAGATCCAGGACCTACACAGCGATTAAAAAAATGTGCATTAATGCTGAATTTACCCTTTATGCTACCAATCAGCTACCTGAAATATCCATTCAGAGGTGTGTAGATGTGGAGAGCGAAACAGGAGAAGCAGGTTTGGAGGATGCACTTGGCTGAAGCTGTGGGTGGGGAGCTGGAGCTGTGGGTGGCCTGGGAGTGCAGCTTCAGGAGGGCTGAAGGCTGAAACTCAAAGCCCTTTTCTACAGGATGTTGCATACTGAAGAAATGATGGCAGAGTGTGGTATTTAGGGGGATCCTGGTCACAAATCAGTGACTGAGTCTCTCCACCCACCTGTGGCATTCAAGCATCAAAAACCAACCTGGGATATTCTGTGGCAAAAGAGTAAATATAGCAAGATCTAACAGTAAAGAAGCCTGAATGGAAAAATAAAAAATCCTTTGCACAGAATACTGAAAGGTTACTTTGCCCTTTGGCTTATTTTTTTTTTTTTCAACTCCTAGTTCCTCCTTACCCTGACAGCACAAAATAGAAGAAGTATACATGTAAAATACCTGTGGCTGAAAAAAACCCCAAACAAACCACACACCTCTAGAACAATTGGAAATCTAGAGATAAAGGATGAACACACCCCTGTTCCACCTCCCTCCTCTACCCCCAAACACATCCAACAGGAAGACGCAGGTAACAGACTTTGTCACCACCTGAACAACACACTCATTTTTGATGGAAGTGAAAGAAATTAGAAATTCAGTTCTCACCCACCTCCACCCATCCACTGGAGCTGAAAGTGATAGTTCAAATTAAAACGATGATACTTCCTTTTAGTCTCCATGGGGGTGGAGAGTTTTGGGGGTGGGAAGAGCAATTTTACATAGTCTTTTCATTATTTTTAGAGGGCTTTTTTCTTTTTCTCTCTTTCTTTTTTTCTCTGACCAAGTGTGAGACAAAAAAAAAAAAAAAAAAGAAAAAAGAAAAAAAAAGCTGTATTTGTTTTGTTGGGTTGTGAAAGGTGTGAAAATATCCATTCTATGAGATAAGTAAAGAGCCGCCTCCCCCTTCCATCAAAGCTACTACACCCACAGCCCGCGAAAAGCAGAAAGCAGTGGGAATTGGGATACGGGAGTGTGAACGGCAGGAATACCCTGTTTTTAATTCAGAAGTCGTCTCTGGCAGTCTTTTGCCTCTCTTGTCTCTGCTGGTCTCCATGGCAACAGCAGCCCGGCAGAAGCATCCTTCTCTTGCTGGCTCCAACACAGGCAAATTCAACCAGGGGTCAAAAGCAGCCCCTGCTTTCAGGGAAGCAAGAAAAAGTGCTGCCTTCCTTCCTCTTCCTTTCCCCTGCCGTCCTGTTTTCCGACTGTTTTGTTCTTTTTGGTGCATTGGGGCTGGGGCTGACCTACCACACTTGTTTTTCTTCAGAAAACAATGGAGAGAAATGTGTGTTCTTTTCAGGCATCTCCCCAGACAGCCGGATCGGCCATATTGCGTGAAAAGTCGGGATATTTGTGGAACAGACATGCCAGTGGAAAGCCAGGCCGGGATAGGGGGCTCCAGCCCAGCTGCTGGACACACATGCCATGAGACACACTGTGGGAGGGCTGCCCAAGCAGCCCTCACACTGCATTTATGAAGTGAAAGCAGGGCGTGCACTGCTGAGCCATAAATAATTGCTGCATTATTATTTGTTGCCTTGTTACTTAGATAACTTCTTTGAAAACCAAGGTAGTTCAATTGACATTGTCTAAATTGACAAGAGAAATTAGTTACTCTCTATTCTGCCTCTGTATTTCTTCTATTCATAATGTTTCAGACATCTAGTTAAAGAGCAAGAGCACCACCAGAAAAACTATTCCAGGGACAAGTCAGTGGTGCAGCAGATAGCAGCAACCTTCACTGAGAGAAAAGCCCCACACTGCATGTACAATAGTCAGAAAGAAAGTATTAGCCATAATCAGAATCAGTTTGGTGACAGAAATGAACCAGTTACATTGAATATTCTATCTGAAGGTAAAAATTCTCCCAGTTCTTTTTTCTGATTTCTTTGGGTTTGACAATAAGCTTTGTGTAAGGCTGCAGAGACATAAAGATAAATTGCTAAATGGCTCGGTGTTTTCTGAACACCTCTGTTACCACAGGGCACTCATGAATATAAATATAAGGGAACAACATTAGTTCTATATCCAAAACATATCACATTGTGCAGTGTGCTGTTCAACATCTTGCCTTATCTGAAAGAGTCCTGGGATAGAGGAGGGTGGGTAAACTGCACCCTTGCTCCTCTACCCCTTGCCTCTCACCCTGCCTTTTATAAATGCACCAGCCCTCTTCATCCCTACCAAAGCCTGTTGTACATTTTGAGTTGGTGTTACAGAGAAGGCTGGAGTGAGATGATGTGTCCAGGTCTGCCCTGGCTCCAAGGCCGAACTGTTTTCTGTCCCACCCTCGATCCTTGCTTCCGTGGCAGGGATGGGCAGGAGGAACTGGTGTTGCTGCTGCGAGTCGGGAGCACCTCAGGCCAACTGTCACCCATCCACATGATGGGGAACCACCCCTGGGCAGCAGGAGACTAAAAACTGTGAAACAAACATTTTTAACGCTGTCAACACGCATGAGGCTGTGAGGCTCTGCTGCCAAGAAGTGTGGTACCTGTCGGCATCCTGGCATCTGGTTCCTTGGTGGAGAGCAAAGTGTTTTAATGCTTCTGAAATGTCTCCTGCCCTCTGGTGCCACCAGCTGCCTCTCTCTGTCCTCTCATTATCTCCAGATGTGCCTCAGAGAGGACACTGCTCTCACACACCAAAAGGAGAAGAAAATTGCCAGAAGTATGAATGTGGCCTTTACGTGGCTGTGGCCTACCCACTCTTGCTCCATTCCCACTCATTCCACCTGCTCCAAAACTTGTTTTCACATGTCAAAACCCCTCCTACTCTACTTCCACAGTCCCATGTAGCCTTCCTTTGCTTTCATCTGCCTCCCTCTTGCCTCCTCTCCATCTCCACTCACCCGACCCACTCCTGTTCCACTTCTGTGCGTCATCCCACTTCTGGCATGGGGAAGGGTTGACAACCTTAATGCTGAGCTATTACAGACTCTCCCCGCTCCCCTCCCTTCTCTCTTTTCAACCTTGAACCTATTTATATTGATGATATACTTTAATCTCCCCTTAAGTACTGTCTTGATGGCCTGTTTCTCTAACAAACATGCATAACTGCTGATTCTGATTACCCACCTGGTCTCTGCTTTACAAGCAACCCTCATGGCAGAGACTGCGAGAGCATTTTGGGAAAGCTTTAAATGTGCCAGTGTTTTCTTAGTCCAGAGGTCACTGTATGAAGCTCTGGAGGTACCTTCACAGCACTAAAGACAGACAACCCCAGAGCTAGAGCTTAAGTTTTCAGGTTTTGGGTAAGGTGGTAAGTGGTACTGCCAGAGAAAGTAAAACATAGCTTTGTTTCTCCAGACAACCAATATCAAACAATGCCAAGGGGGGATGAAAGGGGACATGAAGGATAAGAAGGACTGTGATGAGCTGACAGGGCATTATTCCTTCTCTGTTCAGCTACATTTGTGCACGCTACGCTGGGGTACACCTTTTCACGAGTGTGGATTTTGACTGACATGTAGCATACCACCTAATAACCTCCAGGATAGGAAAGCCTTGGGTGTTGGGTCAGTAAAGCTTTCGCTTGTAGGCATCCTCGAGCCATAATAGAAACAGATGTCAATTTATCTGGGAAGGTTTTATTGCAAGAGACACTTGAATTGTCCTGAGAGGGTGTGCTGAAAGACAGGAATGCACACAAACACACACATTGTCACCTTTTGCTTTTAAATAATCACAGTGGTGTGGTGGAGGTTTTAAATTGTCCTGCTGCTGAAGAGAGAGGTGCACTGACTGGAATGAGCTTGACCCAGGAGATGAATCAGAATTAGAAGCCAAGAATAACATGTCTCTTCTTCTGATTTCCAAAGTAGAAAACAAGGTGGAGAGTGAAGAAAGAGAGAGGCTGGAAGAGAAGTGGAGTATATAATTGCCTAATTAAGAGGATTTTCTCCACTGATTATAATCACTTTCAAATTAAATAGGGTTTAACTGCATCATAACCAAAATTTTTCTTATGCTTTTTTTGCATTAGAGAAGTGCCAGCAGTGTCAAGAAGACCACTGCAAGGTTGGAGCTCCAGTGACAGAGCTCTCATTAGTGACCTGGGGCCAAATTTTCACAGCTGGCCTAACCTGGCATGACTCCAGTGAAGTCAACAGATTAAATATGACCTCAAGACTCATTCGCCTACTGTGCTGTGGAAGAGGGAGAGTGGAAACGCAAATCTTATCTGGGTTGTTTGGCAGCATCCAAGAACGTTCAGTCAAACTGCGGAACGGATTTCAGCAATTATTTTGTAAAAAGATACTCAGTAAATCGTATCCTCTTGTGCCACAGGATGGGAGAATTGGACATGCTCTTCAAGGCAAACTTCACAAGAGGAAAATTTCGTGCTGTGCTCCAGCATGTTCCTTTGCCGCTGCAAACTGGTATTTGGGCATCCAAACTTTGAACTGATTGCATATTCAGGTGTCATTTATTCATGCAGGTGAAATGTGCTACAAATTTGCATTCATTACCTTTCAAGCCTAGTTTGCTTTTGCTCATTTTTTCAACCACAAGCAGGTAATACTGTCACACTCTTCAAAAGTGTGTCTTTGTGAAACTCCACCTTACTTCTGGCAAAATAAAAAATGTTGCGAAAAGAGTAAGACATTTGTTTGCACCAGATCTCTGAATATACCAAGTGGAGAAGAGTCCCCTTGGAGACACATGATATCCACAAAAGAGCACTACAGAAGATGTTTTGCTTGTCCAGGTTAATTTTTTGTCTTATGATAGCTACAAAAAGATCCAATGACATCTCTTTTCCTGCTGAGGAGAGGCACTGGGCACTTTAAATTAAAATCTTTATGAGTGAAATGGACTTTCATCACTTAGACATGAAATGACCTTATACTGCAAAATGAAGAGCCATCTTTAAATAATGAAATGATAGCTCCCTGCAGAGAACATAATACCCTACACTGTACTACACCGGATCTTTCTCTTCCTTTGAGAATCTATCACAAACATTATCAACTTCCCAGCAGAAAAGAAAATGAAAATGACCTTAGGAAAATATATGTCTCTGTATTTTACATCGAAAATGCACCTGTACACATAATATCTTTTATAACTCCACAATATACAGCAGTGCCTAAGCACTTACCTTTGAAAAACAAGAACACACAAAGGCACACATATACACAACATGTGGTGTAAATATGCATATCTTACATGCAAAAGTTTTACCTGTAATTCAGACACTTACAAGCACAGACTTGGGCATTTCTCACACGAACAACCACTACATATGACAGCAAATGTTAGACATGTTTATTCAGTAATATATTTGCACTCCTGCCTAACTGCCCCCACACACTCCATGAGTACACTGAGTTGTGATCCCACAGCTGTAAGGTGAGTTAGCATCACGCCATGTGCACTGCAGCCATGTGCAGATGTAGCATCACATTCCAATAATGCCATGCAAGGATTCTGTGCCCTTTTTGCTAAAACATGCACGTGCAAACAGTCCCCAGGGACTAAAAGAAAGATATTACAAACAAAAAAAATCTCTTCAGGTTACCTAACCCCTTCTCTGCTAATATAGCATGAATTTCCCCAGCTTACTTCCTACTTATATTGCAGATGACCACCAGGCACATCTGACCATTCACAGAAATGCAAAGCACTTTTAGAGGAGCACTGAGAGCCCAAACACATCAAAAAGCCAAGTGCACCTATCAGCCTTCACAGAGGGCAACATACAGAAGTACACCATGGATTGTCTCACATGAAGCATTCCCCCCTGGAATAAAGAAATCTGATGAACGCCTGACCCTGATCTCCCTGGGGAGCTGAAATGACGTCTCTAGTTGCTCGTTTATCGCCTCCAGTCCTTGACAGCACTGGCAAGGCCATCCATATTGCTGACACGTTTCTCCGCCCTCACCTCACCGCCACCCTCACTTGCTATGGCCGGGTAGTCCCGCTAATGTTGCCATTTACAAGAACAGCTGAGACAGGAGCGCTGATGAAGCATTCCTGCGTTGCCATTATCGATTCAACAGGCGTACAAAAAGCCGAGGGGTGCTCACAATTTTTCTGTGTACTTGGGAAAAGCAGGGAGAGTTGCAGAGCGTGGAGCCGTCTCCCTCCGTGCCGGTGTGCCTGGCTCGCTGCGGCTCCCGAGCACGCACCATACCCAGGCTCGCCCTGGATGCTGAACACGTCTGCCAAACCCATCAGCAGCTTGGCCCCTTGCCATAAATCAATAAGTTCTCTTTAGAATTCTACCTTCCAAAAATATTTACTGTACATAATTTAATATAATACTGTCCTGGATAAAGAGCTGACATGTTTAATTACCTGGCTCCAAGTGTTTTTCTTCTACAGAATACTGCAGAGGAACATGGACAAACACACAGCAAAGTTTTAATCTGCTGGGAGCTTGGAGTGGGAGAAATTTCAGTCTAGAGACTTCTCTGACAGTGGCCTCCCAATCCTAGGGTAAGTTGAGGCTTGATCTGAGGAGGGAGCAGCATCCTTCCTTCACAGCTTCAGTAGGCTCTGCCTTACCAACACCTGAAGGGTTTTCAGGAAAGGAAGAGGTGCCAAAAAGAAAGCCCATGTCTTAATCAGCTCAGCAGATTCCTGTTGCCATCGATTTGATGGTAGGACTAGTTGTCCTGGAGAGACTTCCTGACCAAAGAGCACTGACAGCAGTTGCATCACACACTACTGCTTTGTAGCTACAAGCATCCAAGACCTCTGTTCAAAGGGCACCCTAATCACATCGAAGCAGCCCACCATTTTTTCCTCACAGCTTTTAGACTGTAGTTCCATATGAAAACAAATTTTTTGGTATTTAAACCCTTATTTTTTAATTGTTTTTATCTTCCATCTCAGCATGTACATACTGTCATTTGTCAAACGTGGCACCCTTGTCAAATGCAATTCCACCCCTCCTGTGCTTGGGATGCCAACGTAGAGACTACCACCAGCAACTGGGGCTTTGCTTTAGCCTTCCTGCAGTCTCCTTATGAACACACAGCCCAGCTGGGAAGCTTTAATTTCAAGGTCAGGTTCTTTGATCACTTATTCTGTGCTGGCTGCTCTAAATTGCATAACCTCAGTGAATCCCACTCTGAAGGTGTATCAGGAACCACCGAATACAGATACGTGAAGGTCACTTGTAGGAGTCTCAAAAAGTACAGTTCACACAGACTTTGTGCAGACTTCGACTTCTGAATATCCAAAAGCTCAAAAAAATAGGAAAACTCACCAATGCACACAGACATAAATTAACATTCAGATTTTGGGGAAGGAAAATATCCCATTTTGCATATGCTGCTGAGAATTTCTTAGTGACCTCTGCCAGCTCTTTCCCTTTGATGACCAATGAAACTGCAGCTCTGCAACAAAAGCCAGAAGCAAAGTCAGCTGAAGCTTTGCCTTGGTATGTTGAAAGAAGTCCTTTTTCCCCTGCATGACATATATCAGCAAAGATTTCTTGAGAAATATGAATATTCCGGTTCTACTAGATTTGTCTCACATTGTCACGAGGAGGTCCCAGTGATCAAGGAACATCACTCCCCTAGTTTCATTTACATAAGTTGAAATATTTGTGTATGTTAATGACAAAATATTTCTCTAAAACTTATTGCTATACTGAGTAAAATTTTCTCTACGGTTGCCAGGAACAAGCAATGCAGGGATACAAGCATTTGAAATGAAAAATTGAGTGTAGATTTCATCAAACCTGTTCTTTTGTATGTTAATGATGCTTGTTCAACAATTCAAATTGGCAAAATATCCTGAATTGTTTGGGTTTTTTTTTTTGCAAGTGCATTCAACTTATTCCTTTAGCTAACCTGATGTACATCCCCTATTTGAAACAGAACCCAAATTTCACCTAGTTCTCATAAAGATCCTTTTAACTAACCCTGAGTGACTCCTGATTTCACTCAGTTAAAGCCTCATGATCACCTCCAAAAGCAAATTAAAATGTACCTCTAAAGGGGCAGACATACTTTGAGCAGAAAGGTCCAAATTTAGACCCCAAATGTTTTCACAGGAGGAGTTTTGTCAGATCTGCTGACAAATTTGCTCCCTCTCTATAATGCAGGTATAGTCTTGGCAACATTTAATTTTTTTTGGGGGGGGGGGGGCTTGGTTGATTTAGGGGCTCTGTCAGCGAGGCAGGTCTTGGTTGATCAGACTGGTTATTAGCTGGAACACAGTCTAAATCGAAGTGGTAGTAAAAGCCTCCCCACCTCCCCAGTCTCTGAGGGGAGCAGAGTGTCTCCCACAGCGCTGTGGTGGCTCTGACACCTGGTGTGCAGAGCTGCTGGGATGCTGTGCCGGGTGTAAGGTTGTCGCGCAGGACATCCCATGGTGGCAGCAACACGCGTGCCCACAGCACACCAAGCTGCGAACGGGAGTCACTACAGAGCTCTTGAAAGGCAAGGAATGCGAAGGAGTTCGGAACCCCTTCTGCTAAAAACACTCTGGAGCCTTCGCAGAACGCATAGCCCTGAAATGGGTAGAGAGGCTTAACGTTGCACACTCTACCCAGTCGTGCAATTTGCCCACATGCAATAACAGATCGCTCTCGACTGTGAACCTCAGTCTCCATCTGCAGCGCTTTCTTCTTGTCCCCAGACTGCCTTACGCACAGGCTGCCTATCATGCCGAATTCTGTGCTAGTGACAAACATCTCGCATATAAAAATAGCCCTGAACCAAATATCCTTTTTCTGGCCAATTCCACAGGGCAGAGACAATACAGATTGAGAACAAACGTTTGGATTTTGCAGCTGAAGTTAAAGAAACCCTCCAATCCTTGCACTGGAACAATCTAGTACTCTCGTGAGATTCAGATGTGTTGTCTCCAGATCATCTCTGATGACCAGGTCTGCAGAGAAACTACAGATTTGTTTTGCTTGTGACCTAACAACAGTCACTGAAAGCAAAGACTGGTTTTCTGCTGTCTTAAGAGGTCTGAATTAAGCATCATATTAGCTTATAAAACAGATCTAAGATGTAGCCAGTCTATTTACACTACTCTGCACTCTCCCATCCTTATCTCTGGTCCCACTTTAAGAGAAGAGGGCTCTGCTCTTCCACAGCATGCTGTGTACCAGCTCCCTGCTTTTCACACAGGCTAACTCCTACTCTCCCCAGGAATAGCTTATCAGAGTCCCCGGCATTGTTTAGCTGGCTATAAACCAGCAAGCAAGTTCTGTCTCCATGGTGAATGATTCTTTGTCATCTTTTCCTCAAAGCTTTCTAATTAGACATCCTGTAATTTGCAGCTTTTCTATAACGTATTTGCAGTGTGGTGGGTGGGTGTGTGCGTGGAGAATAAAATTTAAAACATGGCAGTGAATCGGCAGTCTGTAAATAATTGCAATAAATAAACAATTTTTTTTTCCTTTTTTTTTTTTTTTTTTTTCAATGAGACATGGACTGGATACTACTTTCAGGAAAGCAGCTGGTCATTTTATTGCTCCATCCTTAAATCTCCAAATCAATCTGCTGAAACAAAGAATAACATAATTTTCTACCTATTCTTGACATTATGGGATGGCACGTCTGATTTTGAAGATCCGTCCCCATAGTCTGGGGACAAAGCAAAGAACGGATGCAGAGAAAGTGAGAGCAGGGTAAAATAACATGCCATTTAAAAAAACATTCACCTCTAATTTAATGTTTCTTCTCTAGTAAGGAGCTGATAAAAAATTTACCAGTCATCTGGTGTTCTTTGTGAAATGAATTCACAGCTGATTTCATCTGGTTCCTGCTGGACAGGTATTTACCTTACAAAAGCAATCTTTACAGCAGGTATTACTTATCAGGCCAGAGAGACATGCCAAAATAAAAAAAAATAAATAAAAAAAAGGAGCTAAAATAAACCCACTGAAATGGGTGGAGACAAGGGTAGTGGGGCAAAGGAAGAAAGGGAGAAAACAGCGATCTGAACAGCTGCTTTTTCCCACCAGAGATCCAAACAGCTAAAATGCTTGTGGCTGTGTCCCTGTCCTTCTCATGACTATTTGGTCACCCAAAACATGGAACCTAAGTCTCCTCTGATAGGGCTCCTGGGCTGCACCAAGGCAGTGAAGACTGCACTGCCTGGCATATCTCCTTGGGAATCCCCAAGCATGAAGCTACTTCAAAGTCTAAACCTTCCCCCATGGCATATCCAATCCTGACAGAAAAACACTTTCTATTACCAATGAGTGATTGAGGGGTACTCATCCCTTATTCACACAATGAATAATCTCTCTACTTCTTCTATTGCTTTCTGACCTTCCCAATCAAATATTCACATAAGAATAATACATTTTTGCATAGCACATAGATTTGCACGTGCATCATACACAGTCTCTCCAAGTTATTTGACATTGCTAGGAATACTGCAAAGAAAAACCAAAATTTCATCAGGGTCTCACTCGTTCCCTGGCTGAAGTTGTAAACCCCTGCTTCTAATAATGCAATCAACTCCACAGAAATATACTGCATGGACACAAAGAGGGGCTTACCATTTCAGTTTAGGAATAATTAGATGGAATAGATGTGAATGTCAAGAGTATCTGTGTCTGCAAATTCCTCCAATAATGTGTCTGATGACCACAAAATGTTTTATGAGGTTCAAGCCTCATCCACAGCTAATGGCTGCATTAAAATCCAGGCATCTGAGTGTTTCTTAGCTGCCACTCACAATCAGACTCATAAAATCATTTGAACATACATATATTTATATCTACAAATGGAAACAGGAAGAATCAGACCCACTCTATTCTTTTTAAACAACCTTGTTGCTTGAGGACAGAACCAGACTGACAGACAGCCCTCTTCTGTGCCTAATTCTACAAGCTGCTGAGTGTCTCCTGAAAACACTCAAGCCTTCTCAGAGCCACGAACGGAAGATGAATGCTGAGCCTTTCTGGAAGGTGTTCAGCAGTTTGCAAGATTGTTCCCTTCATCCTCAAACCTTGACTATCTTCCCTGACTGTCAGAGATAATCTAGGAAGGTTTTACCAAAATGACTTGTGTCCATGCTCTCAGTCAGCACAGCCAAATTCTAATAGAAGGATTATTCCTTTGTTGCTCCTTAACCGTTCTGGTGAGAGAACTGATGGGAATGGGCCTAAATGTCTATAGGCATGTAAGAACTTTGTGAGAACAAGGCCTACCAGCCCTTGTTACATTTGCCTATCAATAGCAATGTTTTGCTCCACTCAGCAGGTTGGAGTTGCCTGGAACCACACCAACCTACTTGTTTGGAGCAGTAGGCTAACACTAACAAGCTGTTCTAGAGTTGGGTTTTCCAACCTTGGCACAATCCCTGAATGTCACAGGTTACAGGAGGACTGCCTTTACCCAGGTGTGATGCCAGGCAGCCATCAGCACGCTGGAAGGCAGGAAGTGATGGGTACAGCAGTGGATGGGCTCTCTGTGTGTTGTGGTTCACCACAGGCTGTTGGCAGAAACCGCAAACACATCACATCAGGCATGAAGCTCTGAGTTCCTTCCCAGGTGCTCTTGCACACATGCCACAGGCTGCCAGACAAGTGTACATGCAGAAAACATACTCCATGCACCACTACAAGACACAGAGAGGTACCTAAACTCAAACTGCAGCACACAGGTTTGTTACGATTGTAACTGCGGTGTGCACCTTGCCCTCTTACTGCTCTCGACAGGAATAGCTCAGGAAAAACAAATTGTTGGAAAACCTCGAAGAATAAAACCCAGACACAGTAATCAAAACAATCTAACTGATACAGAGAACATTCCCCTGGCTGAAGTTCAATGCCAAGACCTTGGGAAATGAAGCCTGGTCTTCCAACCAGCCCTTCTCTGCCTCCCAAGCAGTCTTGCACAGGCTTGATCCTGAAAACCTGTGGAAGGAAGAGGGTAACATGAGCTCCATATACCCAGCCATGTCTTTGCAAGCCTCAAGGACATTCAAAGCAGGACATTCAACAATACCAAAAGTCTCTGTATCTTGAGCTTTGCAAGTAAGTCTTACTGAGGTCTGATTGCAGACTTTTAAATTTGTGGATGAGCCGAGTCAGAAGGCTCTCAAATCAAGCCCCTTGATAGCAAGATGATTGTAGCAGCCATATAAAATCCCCATATCCTGACCTGGCACTGTTAGTCCTACCAATGCTATTCTACGAAAAAAAAGCAAAAAGGAAGACAGAAAAGGAGCAAAGACCATAGCATCTTGTCTCTTGGTGTCTTTCAGTGTCTTGGTTACCATGATATATATTCCCAAAGGGGAATATTTATGCACATTTCCCTGGAGAGTGCTGCCTAGACTGGAGTGTTGGTGATGCAGAAGGTCTGAAATGGCATCCTGAGAAGACGCTGATACTTTCACAGCTCAGCAGCACAGGCACACCCCGTCTACTGACACAGCCTGGCAGCTCCCCCATACACCAAGCCTTCAAAACCCCCCACAACCACTGTGCCCCACAGACACATTGATCAGATCAAGGCAAAGCTCCGCAGTGAGTTCTTTAGCCTCCAAGCTCTACAACGTTGCAGGAGGCTGAAACATGGTTTGCTTGGGGTTTTTTCCCCCTATGGATGCCTTTAACTATGAATAAAAGTATATATTCTTGTCATCAGAAACTTACAAAGTAATGCAAACTTCCATGAGAAAATAAGACTTGAAAAAGTTAGATTTGAATGAAATGCTTGTCTACATGTTCTAGGTTTTTGGCTAATGATTTGTAAACATAGATATGTTCTTGTAAGAAAGTGTTGAAAAGAACAAAAGCATAGTTTAGGCCAAAATCAAATTTGACATCAAAGAAAACCCTTGAGAGGTATTTTGTTATCCAACTCTACCCAAAATTGTATGCAACAGATGAGCACTTTTGACACCTCTTCCAAAAAGGGATAAAACGGTACATCTTTTTAGCACTTTCCTAGGGCAGTTTCTCAAGCAGATTTCAGCATCCACAGCCATGTACCCTACTGTTCACACGTTCTGTTTATAAATCTTTCAGTCTTGATTGCTCCCAAATTATCAATGTCTATGCTTTGTCACAAACGTACTCAGCCCTTTTAACAGCTTCTTGATCTCCTGTCTTTACCTGTGCATGTAAAACACATTAATTCTGGAGATTTCTAGCAAAGAGTAGACAGTTAATGAATATTCCAGAATTAAGCATGGATCAGCAAGTCTATGTCATTTTAGTCCTCTGCTAGTTAAAAGTGCAATGCCTCAGCAAGATGCATACCCTCAAAAATCCCATAGGATCCCGGTTGGTAGAACCAAAATTGTCCTTCTTGCAGTAGGAAAACAGTCCTTCTTTCTTTCAAACTCCTTTTAGTACCTCATATTTGCTAAATGTAATTTTTTTTTTGTGGTTTGAAACAATGAATTTTATCTTTGTCTTGAATTAACATAACAAGCGTGACACTGCTGCGATATCCGTGCAGCTATTTTTAATTCATTCCAACAAAAAAGGCAACTAGGTTCTCATTCTGCACTTATTTCCATACACAAGAGATATTTTTTTTCCCCACGTATTCATCACTCCTGAAAGCCAATGCAATCCTGGTAATCAGATTATATCACTTATTTGTCTTAACATGCAACTTCTTGCCAAGACGAGAGGAATGAGCAACAACCTTTGCTTCAGTATAAATTGGAATAGATTTGGCGTTCGCGGCTCACATCTGTTACACTACACTCAACACTGCAATATTGCAAAGTGTACTCCAGTCATTCGTGGATTCTGAAATATATACACATGGTCTAAACTAGGAGTTGATCCATGAAGTTATGCTCCCAATGGCCAGAAATATTTGGGGTCAGGTAAAAGTGAAGGTTATTAGTCACTTCTAAGCTCTCAATTCCAGTTTGCTCCCAGCGACACCCAAGTGGCTTCTCTGGTATTTGTGCAATTGTCTGTATTGATCTCAAAATGCCCAGAATCTTTTAATGCCTTTAATAAGAGTGAAATGTTTTGCTAAATACGTTCAGATGGATGCTTTGTAAGTTTTCAGTGTATAAAGGAAAAATTTAAGATTTCCTTTTGACTTGTGGTGGCACAACTTTTGGGTTTCATCTACTGGCAGTACTGGAGCTTATTAGGAAACAAATTATTTCCAAGATTAATAGAATACTGAATGTAACACTGCTACAATTTCACTTCTGAATGACTTCTGCAATGCTCAAGCCTAACAGAATTGTTTTCATGAGGTTATATGTTAATTAAAAAACCCCAAAACCATAACAATGGAGGAATTTTAAATATAAACTAACAGTCTGCTCTGGCAATTGTATCTCTGTGTTGGGGCATAAAATCTAAAATCGAAACTGAGTAGAAAATGACTATATAGGCAAAAATGAAAATCGCTAACACCTCATTAACAGGGAAAACTGCATCGTGGTCAAAAAATATGAATACTGACAAATGAAAACTACCATTTTAATCTTCAGTTTTAGTCTCCTAAGGTTATTTTAAGTAACAAAGTAAGTGCATTTGCTTTATTATTACTTTTAAATACAGAGACTTATTTGGTAGAACAGCTATGTGGTGGAATAGCAGCTCCATGATTTTTTCCCTGATCAGACCCTTTTAACTTCTCTGTTTGTAGGGAAATTCTGCCCTAATTTTGACAGAACCCAGTCCCTTTTTAGCCTGAAAGTGTATGTATTTTATTGGGATTCTCCCTAGGACATAATTCAAGAAATAAACTATTTGAAGATACAGAAACTGTCTGTGGGAAATCTAAGGTCAGAAGTTTCTGTCAGAGATTACTAGATGATGCATCAAAGGCACTCCCCAAATAGATGTCTGAATTTCCTTTGAGAACTTCTTAACTTTGTATCAGAGACTGTTCCTATTAGGTCCTTGAGAAGTCTGTGTAATCTAGACAAAAGTGCAGGAGAAGCATTTCCCTTCACGAACCCTTCTATAAAGCTGACCTGAACCCTTTCAGCTCCAGAAGCTCCAAAGTGCCATTGCCAAGTAGCTGTTGTATTTCATGGAGAGGGTCATGGCACCTGGAAGGGCTTCATGGACCAGTCCAGGGGAGAAGGGCTGGTAACCATGGTGACTTCTCCTAGCTGGATGGGAATGCAGAATGTGTTAGAGGTCTCTCCCAGCAGAGATCATGGATACCCGATTTAGCAGCTGCAGGATCTCGTACCAACCATTAGGCTGCTGGTACCACAGAAAACACAGCCCACACTGGTGACCTCTCAAGCCACCAGGCTCCCTTTTCAAAGCAAGTCAGCTGAGAACCTGGCACAAACCCACACTCAGGGCAGGGTGCTGGATGCTGTTTGGTCACCTTTGGACTAATGTACAGTTGAAGACAGGACCTGCTGCACGCTGGGATGAAGGACAGGCATAGTGTATCTCTGTTCTTCTGGTTTTATTATCCTGTGAGAGGTTACAGGAGTGTACAGTGCTATCCTTGAAGCAAGGCCTACAGAGAGAGAGATAATATCTTTTACTAGACCAATTGATAAGGTTTTTTGTTTTGTTTTTCAGCTATGACAATTGATCTAATAAAAGATATTTTTTCCCTGTAAAACTTGCCTTACTTATATACTTTAGACAATCATGACTACAGGAAGCCTTCCACTGTTTATTTTAACCACTCTAAAATGGCCTTCCATTTGGAATGGCTGTGGAGGTTGAAAAAAAAAAAGTAACCATAGTCAGTTTTTGGTCTCTTAGACCAAAAACTGACTATGGTTACTTTTTTCTTCAACCTCCACAGCCCATCTGAGTCTATTCCTCCTACCCAGGCTGTTGGTGTTAGGGATAAAAACTATACAGCAGGTAGATGATTCCAGTGTTTGTCTTCCTTAAACCCCAAATAAATAGCCTTGTTCCCAGCTTTTTCAACAAAGGTTTGCAGAAGGAAGGAAACACATCAAAGACCTTCTGCTAACACTGCAAGCCTTCTACCAACATGTTAAACCCACATGATCTTGCACCCCACCTCCACTAGAGGTAGCCTTCCTGTCCCCCAGCCATTCGTCCCCTTCACTGTCCTCTCCCTCGGTGGCAGGAGACGAGATGGAGAACCAAACCCACATGCATTTAGTGTATCTTAGGGCCACTGAATACCAAAATAATGAAGATAGAAAAAATGGAACCTGTATCCTCTTGTCACTGTAAGGATTACATCCCATCTCATCATACATACCCGACTATTACGGTGCATTTATCCATGATGCCCGTGTGGTGGTTTAACCCCAGCCAGCAGCCAAGCCCCACACAGCTGCTCACTCTCTCCCCCACCAGTGGGATCAGGGAGAAAATTAGAAGGGTAAAAGCTCGAAAACTTGTGGGTTGAGATAATGACAGTTTCACAGGAAAAGGAAAAGCCATGCATACAAGCAAAGCAAAACAAGGAATTAATTCCCTGCTTCCCACGGGCAGGCGGGTGTTCAGCCATCCCCAGGAAAGAGGGTCCCATCCTGCGTATCAGTTACGTGGGAAGACAAACGCCGTCACTCCAAACATCTCCTCTCTTTCTCCTTCTTCCCTCCACTTTATATACTGAGTGTATCATATGGTATGGAACATCCCTTTGGTCAGTTTGGGTCACCTGTCCCAGCTGTGTTTCCTCCCAGCCACCAAATCCCTCAGCAGCATGGCAGCAAGAAAAGCAGAAAAGGCCTTGGCTCTGTGTAAGCCCTGCTCAGCAATAACAAAATCATCTCTCCATTACCAACCCTGTGTTCAGCACAAATCTAAAGCACAGCCCCATACTAGCCATCGTGAAGAAAATTAACTCTACTCCAGCCAAAACCAGCCTGTGACAACTAGTGACACTTAGTTAACCAGTCACATAACTAGAATAAGCTTCAGTGCAGGTAAAATGAACCTACTTATTACTAGCCATATCAGGTCATTGTACACGTTGAAGACTCCTCATTAAGTCTGAGGCCATTTCAATTTTTCTGTTCTCTGCTCAAGTCTGGGGGTTTTTTCACAATACTGACAGCAGCTACTCAAGGGACCTCACTGTAATCTCCAAGATAACAGCACCACACCCACGCAATTACACCGCTGAGTAGCAGTGGTAGGCTCACAGGATGCAACTTTTACACACCAGAGCCATCACTCACGTATCCCTTGCAAGTGCAGGTCTACACATATTTAGAGCTGAACACAAGACACACCTCTGTTACTGCCTTTCTCTCTATGGACTTGCAAGTCGTGCTTTTACCTGCTGCAGAACACCGAGATATGTATGCATATCCATGCACAGCCTGTGGAACAGGAAATGGGATTATTAATATTATTTCACTTTTAATACCTCAGCAGAAGTTCACACGCTTTATGTATGAGGTCATATAAGCATTCATGTGATAGCTTGATCGATCAACAGATCAATAGCTCTACTGATGGTCTGTCACCTTTAATTCTTTCAGGATTATATCTCTTAAGACAAAAGACAGATAGATATTTCAAATACCTTACAAAAAAAGGCAGATGTATCAGCTGTTTCTCTGGTCTAAATCAGTATTAATGATCACAGGATCCTTGTAAGCCTCTTCTTGTCTTCTGCATCTTGTGATTTCTAGCAGCACATTCAGTCACTGCGTGGAAATATTTGTATTTGCATTGTTCACTACAGATACCAAGGATTGGAATGAAGCCACACTTAAGGTCTGTGAATGATGCCCAACTCATGTCTCATTGCTTGTTATTGTAGTTCTTGTGGTAAACAGAGTTCTTTAGCTGGGTTATTTGACCAGAAAGCAATCATCAAACACTGATGCTTCATAAACTATCTCATATCTCTTCAACCATGAGTCAGCCCAGCAATTACAAACCAGGGTCTAGATTCTCAGGTCCTCCTCTTTTTTATGCAATTGATTGCCATAAACCTTTGGGAAAAGAATCCAGCCTTACTCTCTCCCAGTCACTCATCTTACAGAATGGATGTGTTAAAGCACACTGGGTATGGCAGGCAGTCCTAACCAGAATCAGTGAAATGCAGGATGCAGCAACCTGCACGTGAAAGCCTCACGTCCTGCTTAGAGCAGAAACTGAACACGGGTCTTGCAAGTACTGAAGGAATTAATCCTTCCAACTTCAGGAAGACAAGAGGTCACCTGTACTGCCACCTCACCCAAAGTAGGCACAGAGACAGAACACACCCCACATGTGCTGCCCTGGCACGAAAAAGTCAAAGCTCCTACAGTCTTCTGTAGCTATGAAGGGTCCTGACCCTGGAGAACTGCAACACAGGGATAACAAAGCACAGGCACAATCTGAAGGCCCCTTTCCAAAGGCAAGTTCATGCTCTGGGGAAGCTCACAGAGGCAGGAAACAGGAGGATCTGCAAAGGGCAAGGGTGCAGAGCAGCAGGAGGTGTTGTCACAGACAGTGATATAAGATCCTTAATTCACAGCGAAAGAAGAGCACTTGGGACAGAGGCTGGCACTTCTCCAATGCCAGAAGAAAAATGAAACATAAAGAAGTGATGGCAGGTTCACCCATCATATTTGGATTTCTAACCACCTCATTCCGAGTGGAAGGCCCGTGGTGAAAGAGACTTACCATGTTTCAGGTGAAAACCTTTAATGACAAAGTTCCTTACAACAGAAACTGCTGATTCTTTAAGCTAAGTGGTAAGATCAGTGAGGAGAGACACCACAGGAAAGAATTTAAGTAGTGTGGCTCATTTCTAGGAAAACTGTATAATAAACAAGGACAGCAATGGAGTCCTCTCAAAAAAAATTTTCCTACCCCTGCCAAAACAGCTACAGAGGTTGTGTTTTCCAGGAATTCATTTAGTCTGAATAAACTTAATGGAGAATTGGCCAGATGCTTGGGGCAGTGTAAATTGTTGCAGCTCCCCTGACTTCTAGGCAGCCAAAACTCAGCCCAGGGTACACCCAAAGTGCCAGGCATTCATCATTACTGACACAACACATCACTGTTCACTGAAGTAAAGGTGTTAGTGCTGCTTCAAGACCCACCCAACTACAGTACATTTATCTTTCCTGCTGTTCGGTTGTTCTCTGTCTCCCTGAAACTAATGTGCAGATTTGTTAAGCTATTGTTGCAGTAATGTACCTCACCTTTTCTTACTTTTGGAAAAAGTTACACTTTTTTCATTTATCTCATAATACCCACACAGACACTCAGGGTGTATACAATCAGCTTGCACAATGTCACGTGGCCTAGCTGGCTGAAAGGTGCTCTATGAGTATCATAAATCATTCTTTATCTGCCTTGGCTCTTTTTATAAATAGCACATCTTGGCTTTGTATGTCTTAAATGCTTTGGACCATTTCTTTTGTTTAGAGGGTAAAAACCAGCGATATGAATTTGTTTATGAACAGGGAAAGAAAGACAGGTATTAATATTTTTGTGCTGTGGCTGAAAGCGCAGCCCCCACAGGCACTGAATTTCCAATCTTTGGTATAAAAGCCATCGACAAGGCTACCTGGGACGTTGTTTAAAGCTCAAGGCACATGAGAAATTTCATGTAAATTAGCTACCTGAGGGTACAACGTGGACCCGTGGCTGTAATAAAAACATATTGACGCCTGCATAAAAAAGGCTAATTATCTGCTTCCTTTCTGCCACTTGCACACTCGATCCAGGCCCATGCTCAGCACCTCCTGGGCTCTGTAAACATGCCGGGAAATACTCTCATTCCATGGAGCTCAGCACAACAGCTGCATAAAAGGTCTGCACAGAAGCATGGGGAACGGCAGAATGAGGGGATGAGTGCTCCACAGCTAAGGGATAGAGAGTTCAAAGTATATCCCTTTCCTTCATGTGGAGCAAAGCTCTCTTCATGCCTGCACCATTTCTGGAAAATCAGTCTCAACTTCGTATGTTTTTCTTCGTCAGTACAAAGCACCACTGAACTGCTGTAGTCCTGTGCAGCATGTTTGGGGCTGATAAGAATAGCAGCGTGTGGGGAATTCAGTCCTTCGTTTCTCACAGAGGAAAGCAGACTTTGTGCCATGTTCTCACTGAAAGACAACCCCAAAGAAGGATGTGAACTCACAGCATCTAGAGGGTAAAGTCAGACAACTCACCCAGGAAGTTGCACACTCTGATTAGAGGATCTTAAGGTGTTGAGTAAAGACCTGTACACTTCCATGAATGCGGCTGAAATAAACTGTGAATTACTGAAGTAATTCTCAAGCTGTAAAGGGCTTGATTGCCTTGTATAGTGATTTGCACTCACACACTGAGAGTATCAAGCAGGTGTAAAATGCCTGCAGTGGAGGAATAGGGAATGCTGATTTAAGGGCATTTTATACACACACTGCCCTGAACTCAAGAGGTATTAAAGCATCCTACAGGGTAAAGTGGAAAAAATTCAGTCCCCAAAACTCAAAATACACGTTCTTTGTGGATATTGAGCCCTTTTAATTTGCAGTTATCCTGATATTAATGCTTATTCTTAAAATACAGTAGAGAAAGTTTCGTAACAAAACCCTGTTCTAAGTCCCACAGGGATCTGGAATACCCCAAAAACCATTCCCAGGCTTTCCTGTTCACCCCCATTTTTTACATTTATAGCCTTTACATTGTTTTGACTTGCCTTTTTTCTCTGTTATACACAGCAGAAGATGAGCTTACCCTCAGTGTTTTCCCTGTAACTGTTCTGCCTCCACAGCATCACTTTACACAAAGAAAACCTCTGTGAAGCCACAAAGATGATGTAAGAACGAGAGGCTGCATGGGTAAGGTGAGTGGCAATGGGACAGTAAGCATTTCATCTGAGGCCACAGGCAAGAATCCAAATCATCTCAACACAAAATGAAAGTAAAATGAAAGTTGTTCCACTGTAATGACATTTTTGGTCAACTGTGAAGAAGCAGTTAGTTTCACAGCCGTCTGAAATATCACAGAGGAAATAAATAAGCACAATACATAAAGAGAAAACAGAGTGCTCACGTGATGCCAGTGCTACCACACAGTAATGAAATCAGGACTGAAAACCAAACTAGCTCCTCACCTTTTATCTTCTAGTTAAGGATGCAGGTGCCCTGGTGGGAGGCAGAAACACTCATTTCCACTGCCTGTGCTGTCCTCATTCAGAAGTAAAGCACAAGACTCGGTGTCTGGGAATGTAAAGCCCACCACACAGCAAGGGAAGAGATGATGGGAATGCAGGGTACCAGCAAGAGGGGTTATCTGTTTGCTCCTTACACAGCTGCAGCCCAAGGAGGAGCAGAGCACACTTCCCTGTAACGTCAGCTCCTGCCGACTGAGTATTGTCTCATTACCAGATGGACACGCACACTTCTAGGGCAAAGCTCCTTACGTGCCAAAAAGCACCAGAACCAAAAGGAGTAATTTATAAGCACCCAGCACCCCTACAAAGCTAGCCCATTTCACATTTTTATGTTCTCCAAACTCATTTTAGAGATAACACTTTCTCCTCTGACTAGAAATTAAACCACCTTTCAACCTTTTTTTTTTTTTTTTTTTATTTTGCTGGCTCTGAAAACAAGCATTGCAAGGAAAATGAATGCTGTGACAAATGCACACTGAAAATGTTAGAAATAGGAGATAAGGTTAAGGGCAATGACCTTCTTTTTGCTCCTAAAAATGTAGAACAAAGGTTAGCTGTTCCACTAACCCTGCTCACTGTTATTTTCTGACTCCTTCAAGGAAGGCCTTGAAGCAAAAATATTGCCTCAAATCCTACAGCCTATTTGAGGTGTGCATTCTTTGAGAACCTCTTCCTTTCACCAGATACAAAACAGCCAACAAATGAAGCCAGCTATCCCCGAAGAAATGAGAGCACTCAGGCACACACTGCCTTCTGGGTGCTCGGAGCACTCTGGCAGCCATCAGCAAAAATTAGGCAATTTATTTCTCCTGTTACATCCCATCACATTAACCACTACATGCCCAGTTGGACTGCTCCAAAGAAAAGGGCCAGTGCTTGATTTCATTAGCCATCACTGACTAAAATTCCAATAAAACAGGACAGGAGAATAATGCTGGGAGGCACACTGATCTGTCACTACCCTAAAAAATCCCCACTCTGTAGCTGACTCTAAAACAGAAAAAACTCTCACATAGCACCTCCCCTGGGCCTCCAGACTCATTCAGACTGGTGTGGCCTCTGAATTGTTTTCTTATCTTATTAACAGCAGCAATGATATCTGTTTCCTCTGTCTCAGAGCTCTGCTTGATATCGGAGACTTGCTTTCAAACTCCGAACAGCTTTTGTGCAAGAAGCTTGCTTGCTTCTTTTCTTCTAGACGTCTGTCTTTAAATGAAATTGTAAGGCTGGCAGGACTGAACTCAAAAAAAAGAACTATTAAACCTTGGTAATTTTCTGCTAGAAGAAACAATTTAAGCCAAAATGACAGTCAGATCAGGAAAAAACATGCACTTTGATAAGCTGGTAATTAAACAGAAGCTGGTGAGGCAATGTGATCAGTGAACCATGCTGGCCAAGATGTTACTGTCAAGTGGGACAGCAAGTTTTAAAGGCAAATTTTGCTTATCACCCACTTGAAAGACAGACAGAAGATGCCACAGATACTCCACTGCCACGGAGAGGTCACATGCACAGAAACAGGAAGGATCCTGGTCTTATACAAGAGAATCTAAAACACCAGGAACATACCAGAGGAAGGAAAAAGTGAAGCAGAGAAATGTTTTTAGTATTTTATTGATTTTTTTGTCACACCTTGCGATGTGTGAGCTCAAGGGTAACCAGCTTGGAATCCCTCAGCCACTGTATTAAGTATTTCAAACAGGGCAATAAGCCATCAGCTGAAGCAATCATAAAGCTGAAGATTTGGGAAAAGATGGGTTTACATGATATATTTGTGAGGACCCGAACTGGCCCCGAAGGCCTAGGAATCTTGGAAGTGATTATGTGCCAGGGGAGTCAAAGAAAGGGATGGTACAGAAATCTATGCAGAGGAAAGGGTTTAAAATCACATCAGCTCAGCCTGTGGAAATGGAGCAGAGGCAGGTGGGAGAATTCACAAGATTCAGGCCTGTGAAAAGAACCAACTCACATTATTAAGTTGTTAAGCTTCTCAGAGCTCCTCCACCCCACTGTGTTTGCTGCTGCTGCCGCCGAAGCTGTTGCTGCCAGTCCCTTGGCCTCGTTCCTCAATGCCCAGTCCCCAGCAGGAACAAGGAACATCCCAGGACCCTTCAGTTCAGGGCTGAATCCCTCACCTGGGAATGATGGTCTGCTGGCCACTGCACAGGCCCTCACATGCACCAGAGAGGAGTGTGAGGCTGGGAGATGCCAATCACTGTTGGTGTTTTTCACATCACATGTTCAACCATGAAAGAAGCAACCACAAAGCTCTAGTAGTACAATGGACAAAGAATGTTAAAATCCAGCCTTTCTCCATTTTTAACTCTTTCCCTGCATGCCCAGCCCTTCCCTGCCCAACAGAGATGTGGCATTCAAGTCACCCATCAGCACACACGCCAAAGATTCCCCAGGCTTGGTAGGTCTGAATGAAAAAGGGGTGTGTGGCATCTGCAACTCCCACGACTTTACAGGTTCAGTATGTGGCTGCCCAGGCACCTCAGCTATCACCTCTCAGACTGACGGAGAGATGAAAAATATTAAAGACAATTTTAAATGGCTCCAGTTAATAATAAAGAAACTCTATTCCTTGTAACAATAAGTAACAGTAAGGCTTGTAACAGCAAGGGTTACAAAGTCTATATATGCAACAAACACCATCACAACTGCTCTATTCCCTATTTAATAAAGGACACAGAAGTTCCAGAATAGGTTTTTCATAAAGCCCAAACAATGGGAAAAATACAAAAAAATCCACTGAAATCACTAACAAGATTAACCAATGATCTTTGACATCACTGGACATTTGCATTGCCTCCAATGTATGCTGGATTAGATTTTTAGAGTTATGTGAATAAGAGAAAGTAAATAATTTATTCAGAGGTTCACATTCTGAGTTTTCCCTTTATTTTGTGAACAGATTAACTCCTACAAATATGTTTCCTAGTCAATAGTGAAGATCAAAGGTTTAGTGCCAACAAATCCGACCTCTGCTTATTAAGTGCCTTTCCTGGACAATTGTTGCACTTAAGATGACTGATTGCTTTAGCCCCACAAGCTGCCTCAGTTCTATGAACATAAATGCTAAGAAGAAACAAGAGAGTTTCACTGACAGAGACTGAAGAGAGTAGGAAGTCTGCCATTCTAGAAGTTCACCTACTCACAGATTGCATTGTCTTTCAACATAAAACAGATTTTGTCAACCGGTACCAACATCAAACTTGCAAGTTAAAAAACCAAAAAAATGTGTAAAGGATGGAAGGGGAATAAATATGAACTAAAATTCAATCTGTCAAATTGTTTCTGAATACTTTTTACTACTACTCAACTACTTATGATCATTTATTAGTAGCAGTACAATTCCCAGACCAATTCAAAAAAGAACAAAATATTTTGAAGAGTATCCTTAAAAGGTACCACCACCACATGCAGCATGCAATTAGAGAAAGAGCATTTTGAAGTCTTTGAATATTAATATAGCATGTTTTGATTCCTGTCATTTTAGATTATAATAAATTTTCATAATAATCATCCAGACCAGCCATTGGAATTGCAAGGCATTAAACAGCATCCCCTCAGGTGCAGTGGTCTTTCAAAGAGGGTTCAGAACTGTAGACAGAAGGACAAATTGGAGACAGCCTCTGAAGGGAAAATCACTGGCAGAAGTAAGGATGATCAGGAAAATGAAGATGCATGACTAATAAAACCAAGCTGTCACTGTTCTCAGTTATTAGCACAGGAATGAAATGAGTCCTCCTCCATGATTTGGTGTCTCTCAGGTCACTGATTCTCTGAGCCTTGAACCCCACTGCTGATCAGTGCTCCAGAAAGTAGTAGTGTACATGGCCAACCATATAATAAGCTGTGGTATGGAATGGGGGTAAAATGACACCTGAGTTTCTGCATGTGATCCAAGTTTACATATTGAAAACATTTGTTTTGGAGCCTTCTAACATGGTTAGGTAAGATTCACATATTGAAAAAAATCTCAGTGGAGAACGAGGATGGAGCTATAAACCTGGTTTTGGTGTCAGTGCTCCTTTACCTTGAATTCACACACACACCCACACCATCACTAGTGTATTCTGCTGTGATAACAGTAATTCTGACTAAGCATTGGAGCTAGCCAATACCCATCTCCACTACCTTCATAACTTCTGTTTTCCCACTGTAGCTATTAAGTGGGGAAAGTCCAATGAGCTGTCTCTTGATATACCATCAAGTTCTTTTCCAGAGCTGTCATAGTCCAGAATGTTATTCTGCCTTACAGCAAACACAGCACAAAGCATGCAGCAGAGCCTGCTGCAGCACCATACCAAAGGAAAAGAATTACTGGCGGATCACAGGGGATGGAAAATGAGAGTGGAAGGGGCAGACACAGGAAAAAAATTAGCAAGTGTGTAAGGAAGCTTCAAAGCTCCAAGGCTCAGTCCAAGTTTTGGACCCTTCCAAATGCAGAGGGATTTGAATCTGTAAAATTTAGCTTCAAATTCATAATCTAAACTTCTCCAACACCTCCAAGGACTTTTTTTTAGATTTAATGTTTGTACTTAGGCATGTGAACTTCAAAACCGGTGGAAGTTTCCGTGTTGCTCTGAATAGTCTGAAACATTAACAGCCAATAACATTTCTGTTATCACAACCCCAGTTTCTCCCCGAGCAGGGAGCAGTTCCTCATTCCTTGCTCTTAGATAAGCCACAGAGCTTCTTGAGCGGTGGCTGCTAAACAATTGATTATTATCCTGTGGGCTTTTCCTCATCTTTTCTTTTATGCACACTCACTGTGTGTCTGCACGAAGACAGGATGTGTATTTTGCAGCGTGGTGCTTTGGCACGTGGCTCAGCACGCAGAACACATTCTCTAGTCTGACTGTCAGTGTTCCCAGCATCAGGACATAGACAAATGGCTCTCAGGATAGGGCTTATTAGGCTCCGCTGAATAGCCAAGAGGAGCAATAGATTTCGTAAAGTGAAAACATTCACCAGGTGGAAAATACTTGTCACTGGATTTGAGCAAGGACACATGTTGCTCTTAAAAACACTTCCTAGTAGCTATGCAAAAGATTAAAAAAAAAAAAAAAAAAGAAAGGTAGAAACCCACATTTGAATCAGTTCTCTCTGGCTTTATCTTCCCTGCAGGGAAGGTGCACTCTGCAACACACCTCTGAGTCCTGGGGTCCATCTAAGCAGACTCACTACAGCCCTCTCATTCCCATCTGCCCAGGTTTACTGCCCAAGGAAACAGGACTAAGTTGGGAAATTACACCTGCTCAGGCCCTACCTTGACAGACAGTTTTAATACCGAGGTACTCACTGCAAACAGCTATGAAGGATTCCCAGTCCCACTGTTTAAATATATGGGACCAAATCTTATTATTTTTATATTGAGTTCTTCCTCTGCACCCTAGAGGCCTGAAATTGGCCATTCCAAACTGTCAGCTGCACATCTTGACTCCTAAGATACACAGCCAAACACCTGAATCCACTGAGTACATTGAAAGCATAGGTGGAAAACAAAGATGATGACCAGGACACACTCTGGCTGTACAGCTCAGAGCTGCTTCCTGATGTAAAACTTCCCAAGGTCTTTATTAATAAAGACAAGTTCCCTGGTATTTACCCTAAATTTGAGAATCTCTCATGCCCCACTAAGTAAATCTGCATGACACAGAACTAACTAACTTACTACTGGCAGAATGATCCTATAGAATGGTTTTTCCTTGTGGTTTTTTGCTTGATTGTTTAGTTTTAAAACTTCTCAGGACTTCTTAAGCACAGAAACACGTTATTTTCTAGACCATGAGGTTGTTAAACCAAATTTCCATTTATTGCCATGTGAGCACTGGGACAGACATCAACAGGAGGAGGAAAGTTATAGGGATTTTTTTCATGGCATCTAGTGGAACTAAATTGAGAGAAAGCTTCTGCATAAGATAGTTCCCAGGACAGCCCATGTTTGCAGGGCGAGTGAGAGGCTGGAAAATTCATGCTGGAAGCACCTGCAGCAGGACATGGGGGTTCAAGGAATTTGCCTTCAGAGAAACCTCTACCCAAAGAGAGCAGAGAGCAGCCAGAGGAAAGAGCTGGCTCCCTACAGTGAGGGATTAATAACAACCTGGAGAGAGGTGAAGGAAACACTGAGACTGTCAGGGCAAGAAGCAAAATCTGTGAGGAGCCTGTGAAGTGACAACAACTGCCCTGCCAGAGGCCATGTCATCACCACCTTCTACCACAGCCCTGCAAAGGGGGCACCACCGGTGCCCTGGCAGAGATGGCATCGACGTCCTCAGGGACAGGGACAGAGGGAGAGGGAGCCATCCCTGCCTGGCCCTCCTCACTGCCCTAGACAAGGGGGTGGCGTCAGGACTGTAACCAGCCCTCTGACACCAGGAATGACTGCAGCACTGCATTCCCAGAGGAGCCTTTGCCCTGCTGCTGCCAGCATGGAGACAAATGCACAACACATTTACTGAGACACGGAACCCTGCCTTTTATGCTAACACTGTCCCTACCTTGAGCTTTTTTGCTTTTTACTGCTGATGCCTGCCCTTGTTGAGATCAGAAGTTCCATGTTCATTTGACAGTGGTTTCATGTCAGGATTTATTAAAAAAAAAAAAAAAAAAAAAAAAAGGCTTCAAGTCAACAAAAGGCAATGATACACAAGCTTCCACTCAGGAGAATGCACTGGTCTGACAGCACCAGAACAGATGTCCCATCCTAGTAGCATTGTTTCAACTTCTCTTAGTGCTTTAGGATTTCTTTGTGGTTTTTATTTTGATTGCAGCCCCAAGTTTGCCTTCTTTTAGGAAAAAAAAAAAAAATAGCAAGAGAACGGCACACATACAAAATGCATTTCACCTTCCAGCTCCTGAGGGGGTTTAGAAATAGCATATAAATCATCTGAAGCCAAAATCTTTGAATGTCTAGTATTCCATGGATGCACAGGATGCAGCAGGGGAGCACTGTAATGGACAGGTTGTGCCCTACCACTGCCAGCCCCAGATGTGATGTGGCATGGCAGGAGGCTGCCTGCAGGCTCTGCTCAGCCTCTGCCACCTCGCGACGGAGGCGGTCGATACCAGGCAGCACTGAACACCCCACAGCTGATGTGGAAATGTTGCTGAGCACAATGTTCAGCGCTGAAAGAAAAATTAACACTTTCTGTATTACTTTGCCTGTAGTGACAGGCTCTTGGTAGCTGCTCTCCCCACTGTTGCACTCTTTTGTATGGCAAAGCTACGAGACCCTTTAAATTGCAACCGTGATTGTTCATGCCATGCCTCGCCCTCACCTGCAGATAGGTTTCCTTGGGAAGGTAAGGGAGGCCTAAAAGGGAAAAGTGCTGTTCAGAAAGGTTTCACACCAGAGGAAGAACCTTCTATGAAGTCAGTCTTTCTGGAAGAGGAGGGTGGTTAGCATGTAGCCTGAACAAATTGCTGGAGATCCATGGTGACACTCAAGTCCCAGCTGCAGCTAAAATTAGAACACAACACCGGGGTTATGTTTCTCCTCCTGAGGAGAGGGAAAAACACATGCAGGGTCTGACTGAACCCCCAGAGGATTGAATTCAGAGGTCTTAGACTCAGGGTCTTGCTTAACATATCTCCCAGGCTTGATTTCCACACCAGTGAGGTCTGCATGATTCTACCTCATTATGCTGAGTAGTGTATGAGTCAAAACAAGTGCAGAAGCTTCCTAGAGGTTCTCTCTTAGGTGTCTGCAAAGCACGTATTTAAAGTGCATTTCTGAAATCAAGCAAATACGTAAGGGTTCCTGATTTACATTCAAGGTGGGGTCTTTTAATGTGAAGGTCACTTTGAAAGCTGCCGTGCAAAGAGTGAACTCACTTTAGCATCACAGTCCTGCCTCTGCCTGCAGAAGGCAGAAGATCCTCACCTCATTTTTAACTCTTGTGCAGAATGGACCGGCCACAGATTTTAGATATACAGCCGTGACCAAAGAACACCTGCCTAGCCACATCAAAGAGCTGGTTGGGTAGAAAAGTGCAAGATCCCTTGGCACTTTGCATACTTCTGAAAAACCTTTGAAGAAGCAATATGGCTTTGGAGATATGGTGGTGGCCCTGGCAATCAGAAGGCCTGAAGTCTATATCTGGCTCTGCAACTGACCCAGTGAATGACTCGAGAGAAGTGGCTTCAACACATCTGGCAGTTTCAGAGAGCAAGTGCGAGCCTCACACCATCCCACTGCCCCCAAGCTGTCCCTTCACAGCCCCAGCATCCCACACACACGCAGCATGGTCATGGCCTCCATTGTGCCTCGTGATACCTTATACAAAGCACAATTTACCAGCCCCCTCCTGACATGCCAGCCTGCTGTCTGGTGTATAGAATCCCAAAGCAGAAGGGGGAATTCAGTGCTACCAGATACATTTGTCAAAAGCACCTACCTCAGCTTTCTCTCCATGTTTCAAAGCCAGATGTTTCCAGGAAGGGTTCCTTCATGGAACACAACTCATGGACTACCATCAGCAGTGCACACTCAGTGCTCACCTGCATACATCTCAGAGAGATGTGGGAAGTCAAGAAGTCCAATTCCAATTATGTGCTTCTATTTTTCCTTCTGCCACTTCCACTAAGATGAAAAATTGTTTGGCACAAGGATAACACTTCTATTTCCCACAGTCTGCACAGCACAAAGAGGCTCCAGCTCTCCCATGGACACCAAGTGCTTCTGTGCCTTTGTGACTACAGATTAATTTTTCCACCCAGAAGAGCCTTCCTGCACAAAACCATCTCTGTAACCACTGAAGTACATCACTAGTGATCCCATGTCCCAGGGCTGGCCCTGATTATCTGCTGGATAACATTTGGAAAGGATTTTACTCTCCTGGGCTTATGTATCTTCTAAGCACAAATAAATCAGTAAGAAGCGAGTGCTGTAATCTTTGACCGAAAAAAACCTACATGCAAACCACCTATTATCATTATTGTTAATTTTTATGATTATTTCCTTAGTTACACCAACTAAGGAGCAGGAAAGGAAAATATGTACTCTGAATAAGAGTCACTAGGGGATTCTCTGCCCAGCCTGATATCAGCCTGTTCTCTGTAAACATGGACTGCCTACAGCATGTTGATTTTTGTTTACCTTTCTCAGTTGAGAGGTATAACCCTAATGCATCAGTTTCATGATTTTTTTTCCACCAGAAAGGTCTATGAGGAAATGTAGCTACCTGTACAATTTAAATTGTACTTCTGTGCATAAATTCTTTTATGTTGCTTTGCGCTTAGTATCACTTGTAATCATCAGAATTCCTAGTAGAGAGGGGATGGAGATTCTTTCTTTTTCTGGGGGAACAAGGAGCCCACAGAAAGCAGCAGGATGACCAGCCCTTTCTGAAAGCAATTTTAGTCTCTGCATGCGTGATACAATAACAAGTGATACCCCTGCTTCTTAAAAATACACTTCAGTTTAAATTACTTTATGCGAAGTGTCTCCCCACAGCCCCTGGATGGTAACAACAAAGAAAAATAACATTGCATCAGGTCATCAGCACTATAAATAGCAAATACACACTGGGAGAGAGGGGATAACAGAACACAGGGCAGGGGAAGAAAATCTCAAAGGGAACATCAGCTGTCAGTGGAAACACCCTCACAGGCTTCTCCCAGCAGTACTTTTGTTCTACATGTAATAATGGAAATGCCAGCAAAGAAAAGGATGTCATTGAATGGGCACCCTACTTAGAGGACAGAAAAGTCTGAAAACTACACAGTGAAGAGACAGAAAGAGGAAACAGAAGGAAGGAGCCACCTGACAGAAGAAAAACTGGAGTCGAGATAACAAGCTCAAGATTACAGAGGGAGCCTCTTTCAGAGACAGGAGTTTGAGTCCCAGGACAATGCCCTCACCTGGACAGAGCCCTAACATTGGAGAAGCAGATTGTCTCTGGGTGTCCTTCAGCAGTGAGGAAGAACTGGGAAGATGGAACAGGCTGAGGAAAAGAATTCACCTGGCTTTGTCCAAGAATGTCTGCATTCAGAAAACAAAGAGAGTGAGAGTTTTCTTTTCTTTTAATGAAGGGCATAACTTCAAGCAAAAGCTCAAAGGCTTGACAGGAAAGAGCCAGAACCCTCTAATTGAAAGGCTGGATTAATCACTCACACAGGCTTGTCTTAAGTTCCGATATTGTGATTGTTATCTCTGAGAGGATAGTAAAATTTTTCCACATTTTTTACCAACCTACATAATTTTTGTTATTTGATAAGTGTGAAATGTACTTCCTCCCCCTTGGCTTTAAAGTAATGTCCACGAGTACAGAATAGAGACCATTCATCCCACTGATCTTCATTCACAGGGATTCCAATAGCAAGAAACATTCACTCCAGCCCAAGCCTTATTCCATAAGATTTCATGCACAATCCTGTGGGATGATTGCTCAGTCCATGTCCATGACAGCCCAAGGAGCTGTTGAAGCTTTAGCTCCTCCTCAAGCTTACTCTGTGCAGGGAGAAGTTCGTGCCTCTGCCTGCAAATTGTGTGTCAGCAAGGATCCAGCAGCCCTGTTTAACTACTTCCTATTTCATGATCTTCTATTTTGTAATGCTGCCAGTCCCCCCTCACTGCAGACTACCCTTGGTGGATTTGCAGATTTATCTGGAGAAGCTTCTGGCTGCTCCGTGCATGAGTCTTAAGCCCTGACCTTGGGAATGCAAAATAGTCCAGTGGTAACTCTGTCAATATTGCAGGTCAATAACATAACAAAGACTGTAGTCTTCCCCTAGGGAACACAGCCACGGAGCAGTGAGCAAAGGCTCCCATGGCTGGGTAATTTTGGAGGGTCGGGATATGGTTATCTAACTGTTTACAGATAAAGACCTGTGATCAGGTTAGCCGTGCATGCCAAGGAGAAGAGGCTCCAAGGTCCCCAAGAAGTGAGAGTGCTGTGAGTCTTCCCTGGGCAAGGCAGCATTCCCCTCCAGTGAGCTCAAGGCTTTGGATTCCTTACTCAAAGGCAACCAAGTAAAGCACAAGCTCTGAAGAGATGGGCATGACAGAAGGGAGAATGGAGGATTACATGGCTCTTGCAAAGCCACAGGGAACCCATCCGCTTGAAATGTGAAATGAACAATTCACAAAAAAAATGTGCTGTGGATATAGGATCTTGTTGTCAGCCCCTTCACTGCTAGCTATTGATTTTACAGTATTTGTAAGATTTATTCCCTTTTATTTTCACCAGGGGAAATTAGGCTGTCAGGATCTATTAACCCGAAACAAGCCATTATCCCCTCTCATGATTATCGCCTTCCAGGGCTGGCTGCAAAGTGCTCCCAGGCTCCGGCAGGCAGGGAAGGAGGCTGCTGGCTTTTACATACCCCATGCCTGCCCTGCTCAGGGTGCAGGTGGATCCAGCTGACCAATGTGCAGAGGACAAGAGCAGCACTCTGTGCTGAAGTGACACACGTCCCCCTTTGTCACTCTCGCCCAAGGGCCAGCAATGACACCTTACAGCTCCTAAAAACCATTCCCCTCTCACATCCCTATAACAAACCACAACACTCCCAGGGCAGTGAGGACCAGAGGTACAAGGGTGTGCATGACTCAAGACAATGTATACATTCATACTCAAATTCAGTGAGTTTCTCTATTTTCTTAAAGTGTTTATACTTGTTTGCTTTATGAGAAAGAAGCACAATACCAAGAGATAGCACCTTAAAACCGTAGGGATATAAAGCATCCAAAAATACAGAAACTAATCGGCTAAACACCAGAATGGTGCTATTTCTCACCAAATTTTGTTTGAAAAGTGTGTGCATACTCCTTAGTTGCACTTTGAGGAGATCATGGACTTCAGTCTGCATCTGACCCCAGCTGAGGCACTTCTGTGGAGCACAACCATCCTCAGCATCTGTGTAAATGTGCCTACTAAAATCCCTGCTCTACACATTCAGTATGGGCTTTTTAAAACCCCTTAAAGTGGTCGAATAAAAACAGGCTGCCATTGGATCAGGGCCATATGCTGTTCCCCAGGGGCAACTGTTTCCATAACAAACTGCATCTCTCAAATTCCAGCCAGCTCAGCACCAGTCAGACACACTAAACAGGAGTTGTGAAGCACAAGAAGTTTTGAAGCACAGACCTGGAAAGAGGATTCACGCCCTCTCAACTTCTAGAGCTGAGTGCATTTCCCCAGGCAACCGGGGCATTTTGACTGGTGGAACGGCAGGCACTGTGGGACGGGACGCGCTTCTCTTACCCTAAGTTTTTCAAGCCATGTGAAAAACAGCCTGTGCTTTTAAAGCCCTTTTGAGGCCTACCCAGTTGACTGCAGAGTGAAGTTAATTCACTCACATACAGTGCCTCATTTCTGAGATGCACACTTAAGCCCAGGAAAACCACTCTACAGTGCAGGCTCAGTATGTGATTTTCAGTGCTAATAGTGTGGTAAAATCAAACCAAATTTCCTCTGGAAAAAGGCCACACATCACTCTCCAGTGAGGAGCATTACCACTTTAAATCACAACTTTCAAACATCTGCCATTCCTGCTGAAAACCAGCTTAAGAAAACCATCACTGCCTAAAAGGCATATCCTCAGCTTTTATTTTTCTCAGAAATAAATAAATTTTTGAATTTTTGAAAGGATGGGATAGGAAGGAAAAAAATAAAAATAGAATAGGATTTCAAAATTTAGAGTACCTTGATAATCTTTAGTGCAATACTAGCTGTACCAGCCCCTGCTAAAAATGTTAATTCTCCAGCATTTCCGTCACTTAAAACTCTTGGTGGATATGGGAAGGGTGAATGTGGGAAGTACATCAAGGCATATGTGTGTTGGTTACCTCTCTGCTAAGCCAAGAACCAGCTTCCTCCTAACAGCTGGTTACCAGGCCTGGCACTGCAGGCAAGCACAGATCCATATTGGGACTCAACCGCTGCAGCCAGGCCATAATTCCTTGGGAAAAGCTGAGCTGCACCAGCTGGGGTTGGCTCAAACCTTCCCATGGTATCTGCACTCCTGTGATGTTCAGCCTGACTCTGCAGACACACACAGAGGCAGCAAAAGTAGAGACTGCACATCCTGTGGATGAGGTTTGGGTTTTCCCTCCTGCCAGCAACCAGGGATCAGCCCTGTAAGTTCTGTCCAGGGGCAGGTACCTTGGCAAGCAGGCTGCTAAGATACTGTGTTCCCATGCATGGGATACCCCCAAGCAGCTGGGAGACTGGATTAACCATATAACTTGTGGAGCAAGCTCTCACCACACCTTTGAGGCTCTACGAGCTGTGAGCATTATAGCCGTGCTCACGATCAAATTTGACTGCTTTTGCAAAGAAAATGGTGTCCTGGAGTCACTTGTAATGAGGCACTCCCAGTGCAGCCCTGATGGCACGTGGAATGTGTAAAAGCCCAGCTGGGAACCTCAGGGGTAGCCACCACCCCAAAGCCACTTTGTCTGGGGGATGTTTGATCTAGGCCTAATGTGTTGTGGGGCTTGTAACACTGAAGTGCTCTGGGGAGAAGGGAAAGGAACAGTCTCTGACACACCATTCCTCATTTAATTCCCTCTGGAGTGGGATGGTGCCAGAGCTGGCCAGAGTAATTAAGCACACCATCTGGGCCTCTGAATCTCATGTACGAATAGACTAAGCCTGCATCCAATTAACCCTTCTGCAACCACAGTCATACACTGAGGGAAGTTATGCACTAGGATGAACAAAAATTTGGAGTAGGCATCAGGGGCACAGCTGCAGAGCCTTCCACAGGTGCACCCAGCACTGCCAGGCTGAATTAGACACTCTTCAATTCAGTCATGGGAAGGAGCAAATGATCCAGGGGTGGATAGGGTACCATCTGAAAATGATCAGTCACAATCTAAAAACAATGGTTGTGATCTTCCAGATTTGTCAGCAGAGGCAGTCAACCCTTTCCATAGAGTGAAATTAAACAAAAAACACAACAGAAGGGACTGCATCAGCAAGAGCTGGGGACTGGCCAGATCACAGCTGTCCCTACTGAAGGGTTTCCCAGGTTCAAATGTTGAAAGTCAGGAGATGAGCCAGTGTCCAGATGGTGTACTGCAGACAGAAAGCAGCAGAAGTCCTCACAAGAGAAACCCTGAATGAAGGCAGCAAATGGGCTTCCTTGGACACAGAGCTCATCAAAAGAAAAATTTTAGGGGCTTCTGAAAAAGCATTGAAAACTCTCATTGTATTTTGTTTCACTCTAGTCAGAAAAGCAGAATTTGATTTAATCATCTGAAGTAGAAATGGGGTTATACCAAGTCTCCTCTTGATTTATTCTACTGACTTCCTGTCCTACTAGGAATAAAGTCCTAAAGGGCCAAACTTCAGTTAGCTACAGAAGCAGCAGCATAGCATCACCCAGATAATACAGGTGGTTGTCAGTAAAACCTCAGCTAGAGAGAAGATCAGAGGTGCTGAAATTTTTTTTTACTGAAACATATGCATTTGTTAACACAAAAATGTCTCAGATTTTCAGAATGACTGGATTCAAGGAAGTGGAGAAGGCAATCAGAGGTGCTGTACTTACCAGATTAAGCAGAGATTCAGGAGTGAGGATATGACATAGGTCATGTTAAGAGACTGTGGAAAGACTAAACAATATATAGGTAATATTCAGGATTGAGATGATGATTAAGTTCTGGCAGAAAACTCTACAGAGTCCAATTTGTGATTTGAACTGTCCTTAAATGTGCAAATTCCACAGTTTTTCCAGCAGTAACAGGCGAACCCACTTAAGAAAAACACCTCTTAAGCCCTGCCTGAATCAGAACAGTGTTAAGGCTTACGGGACAAGCCTTTGCTTCACCCTCAAAAATGGTTTACAGAAAAAAAAGTAGGAGCACCTTGGCACTGCACAAAAACACAGGTATCCCTGCGGAAAATGAGACATATGAAAAGCACAAAGAGCTCTGAACCAGGTGACAGAACCCGCTGCCCTTTCTGCAGCAGCTTAGCAAGTCAGGCAGCAGCTTCCTACAAGGGTCCCGTGGAGCACAGCCCACATATGCAAAGGAGGGAGAGCAAGAGCAGTACCTTGCTTGCTTCTTCTACTGCCAGACATGCAATAATTGCATTCCTTTAATTTAATAAGCTATGAAGCTGCATCTTATTCCCTTACAGTCTTGTTCCTTAATATGTGCTCTGAAGTCTTTGACATGCTTGAGTGCCTTGATGAAAGCGAAGAGCAAAGAAGGGAAATATGGAGCTGTGAGCAAGGGAACCAATAACTGATGTGCAGTGGCAGACACTGCTGAGGTTGCAAGGAAAAAGTACAGCCTTGTGGATAAAGCAAACAAGGTCAGGAGTGTGCATTCTTCTCTGCTTTGCCACTGGCTTACAAAGTTGTTACAGAGCATCCCACTTTCTTGGCTTATTAAAGGAGAACAATAACGCTGACTTATCACAAGGCAGAATAAAGACAGGGTCTGGTCTCTCTTTGGAGAGTGCTTTGAGATGTTGAAATGAAGTTATTACGAAACACAATGTCACCGTTTCCCACAGAGGATCGTACAGATTAATTTGAATGGGAACAGGTATGTACCTTGTCTTCCTGTGGTACATCCCTACCATGCCAGGATCTGTTTAGATCTGTATTTTATTTCAGTAACATGAGAAGGGAGATTTAAGTGGTAGCACAGTAGGAACACATGAAATCCCCAAGACCTTTCCTCATGGCCAGATCTTTCTCCGAAATTCCTATTTATTGCGTTTTCCCTGCAGCAACAAAACCACAGCAGCAGTAGCTATTACTGTTCCCATATACAAACCATATTAGACAGCATTTACAATATTAGCTGTCAAATAATATCCTTCCCTCTACCACCCACTCTTTAATATACAGCCACTGATGTGAGAAAATGAAGATTTGGGTATTGGGAAGAGGGGCATCTCTCCAGGCAGGGATACTATCTGCAGGGCATGTGGGAAAGAAACTCAACTGAAAAGGAGAGATAAAAGGGCAAAGACTGAAGGATTTTCTGTGGAGATGACTGTGCTTGAATTTTCTAAAGTATTTCTTCTGTCATGCTGCTACCAACTGCCTTTTTCAAATGATGTGAAAAGCTGTGATCTTTATTTGTATTCCTGCAAGAAACTGATTGCTCAAACAATACACAATTAAAAACAATTTCTTTTGGTTTTCAGCACAACATAATATATTTTACACTTACATAAGAGCTTTCAGCCTGGCCTCTCAAAGTCATTTGCAAATAATAAGAAGAATTTGGTATCAGCACAATGCAGCAAAAAGCTGCAGTCCCTTTTCATCAACAGGGCAACTGAGGCACAAAAAGATGTTTTGCCACCAGGTTATGGTCATAGAGGACAGTTAGGAGGATTAGGAGGAGAATCCTGAAGCCATGAAAAAACAGGACCTTATTCTCCACGTGTTTAGCCCAAATCAATCCCATCCCCCAGCTCAGTCTGCTGCCACAAATATGTCACAAATACACCACCTCCAGTGCAAGGCCAGCTTACCTTGGACACTCACGTACTTCAAAACATCGTATTGTGCAAGTACACATCCACCTTCCCTTGTGCACAACCACTTGCCAAGAACTTCCCTAGGACAGGTGAAAGCACCAAGCAGCTACACCATCATAAACAGCAAAGGGAGGGGGACAGGACCACTCCTGGCCTCTCAGACCACACAAAGGTGTCCTGTACCATGTGCCAAAAGGCAGGCCAAGCTGAACCCGTGGCCCCAGCAATCCTGGTGAAGCTCTTTGTTGTACAGCACAAGGGTAATGCAGTTTATTCCAAAAGGAAAATAAACTGTTTTCTGGCAGCATGGACACTGCAGAATGCCAACAGTTCAAAAGAGTAGCCCTTTGCAGTTCCTTTTGCAGTGATGTACAGGACCATACATGGCACAAGGCAGCAAGGGATCAGAATCTATCTCCCCAGCCAATTTCCTGAAGCAGATAAATCTGCTGTCAGCCACTGAGAATCCCCACACTTTAAGCTACCAAAAAAAATAGAGACTTGCAATCACTCCTTGCAGTCCTGTACATGTCCATCCTTTCCCATATACCTGACCACATGGATAAATGTGGTCAGGAAAAAGCTGATATCTTAAAAAGACAAAGCTTCTGCACGTGAACACCCATACTGAAAGACACCTCTAGTTGTGCTGACAGCTTTGACGCTCTCCCAGATTGCTTCTGCAAATTCAATTGTTCATCTTCTGTCAAAACACAAGGAAATAAGTTTGCTCTTTGGTGTCTGTTTCTTAATGAGGAAGAGGAATTAGCATCAGCCTTTAATACAAAATGAAGGTCCACCTCATCACCACAGTCAGTTCCACCCAGGCCTAGGGGACCTAAGCATTCACCTGCTCTCAGTCCATTGTCCAGCCCCTACATCTGAATGAAAAACTGGACTGAGGAGAAGGAGGGAGGGAGGAAGGAAGGAAAACAACAGCATAAAGTCAGAAATTATGCCAAGCAGACATTATTTCAGGGGACCTTCCCACTGTACTGGGATTTTTTTTTTTTTATTTTAACTGTTTCACTGCTGGTATTTCTACAGCAAACTGGACCACTGTTCTACAGTGGGAATAAAATAGGATGGTGTGAACTAAAAAGGACAATCTAATATTTAGTATCTTAACCACCCATCCAGATAACATTAGTGCCATCATTATTTTCATCTCAGGAATATCAAACTGGAAGGAATTTCAGTCACTATATTCAGCTTCATGAAAGGTAAATACGTGACACCCTGTATTAAAGTTGCAAATGTACACAGAAATTAGTAGTTCTAGAACTCGATGAAGTTTACACCTAATTTTACTGATAGCTCTAACATCAAAGTTTAAAATCATTCCAAAAAGAGATTTAAAGTTTTTAAAGGAGCTTTTCATTTAGCAATGAAATTTCCTTCAAGATTTCTTTGAGAAAAAAAAGAAAACCTTGTAATTTATAAAGCTACGGTTGCAGGAATTCCCACCAATGCATGGTGATATTAAACTTGCTTAATTTGCTCACCAGGGCATCTTTTTATGGAGATTTTTTGGGGCTTTTTTTGTTTGTTTTTTTTCCCTGAAAAAGCTGACAGTCAAATGCCCAGGACAAGACTGCAGGATGCTGTGGCATGGGCAGAAGCAGCAGCTTTGGTGACTGGAAAGCCGCTGCCTGTCCATAAAGCCTTTGCACGAGCCAGCCATCACAGGAGAGTACTTTGCTTTGGGTTCAGAAGCTGAAGCTGCACCCTGAGCTGCTGACCCTGTTCTCCAGCCCTGCCCTGGGCTGCAGATCTCAAACTCACTACTGGTACAGCCACTGTCTTATCCAAAACTGGACTTGAACTCACTTATTAAAAAAACCAAAACACTTCATGGACTTCTGTTACAAATGACAGGAGTTTTTTATCATGCCTAGGTTAAAGCACAGCCCTGTACCATATCTCACCACAGGGACTTGATCTCATGGAAGGGACCACCTGGGAAGATGCCCACCAGTGTGACCACTGCCCACTTCTTCCCCAGGAAATCCTTTCCTAATGGTGTAATTTTGGGAGAAGGCACACTTTGGTTTGTAAGAAACAGAAAATACTAAAGCCTCCCAGTTGCAAAGAAACCACCCCAAGATGAGGTGAGTGAGACACCCCTGTCTGCAGACACCCAGTGGGCACCAGTTGTGTGCCTGCCACTGCTCTCAGCCCAGTCAGGGGACAACACATACAGCATCCAGCCACCTGGATGCAGGAGGAGGGACACAGCACAGCCTGGGCCAGCCAGGTGGTTATTCTCCTAAGTAATAAAATAAGCCCTTTTTCTCCATGTTGGAGATGATACCAGTACTTCTTTCACTTGAAGCAGAAGAGGATCCAGCATTGCCATGCTCATCTCTGCTAAGCAGGTGGGGATACCTGTCAGGGATACATGGAATGGGGGGCAGAGGGAATTAAGACATGAGGGCACAGCTACAAGTCGCAGCAATACCTGGTGTGGTTTCAGCCCTAGGTTGCTCAGTTTTAAGTAGCTTATTTTACATCTTCCTGCAAATAATTTTTTTATTACTTGTGTCCATTCCCCACAGTTATACAGCATTACAACATGTCCAACATAACAAGTCACACCAACTCCTTCAAGATAGATTCCTGGCTGGTTTTTTAATCCATGTACATTCCCTGAATATAAGTGCTTTTTAAAGGGCAGTAAATAGAACCTACGGATTTTAGCACCTGCTAATGTAACAGGCACTTTTCAAGGATAAGGAACAGCAAAATGTTCAGCAAATCACCAGTGTCTAAACCCAACATAGTTCTCTAAAACTGAGGCCAATGTAAAAGAGACAAGGCATAAATTTTTGAGAGCCATTATCACTCACAAATCCCTTCTTCAGGCCAAGAGAAAAGTACTGAGCTAATGGACCTTTTACAAAACATGCTTTCACTAAAAGGTTGTTTTCTTGTGACAATTTCAAAGCCACTGCAGGTGCAAAGTCCACTCCAGAAATTACTAGTTTGGACTGAAAAACTCAATTCTTAAACTGAATTATTATTAAATAATTTTTAAAGCACTAGTGTCTCTTTATTTACGTACTGACGAAAACGACATTAAATGCTTTATAAAATATTTAAAGCCTTGTCAAATCACACAAAAAAGACATTTTGACTTAAGCAACAGTTAACATTGCTAAGTGACAACAAAGTGTATATTCATCCATAAAACATGAATAACAGGGGCTGAGCTTGGGACAAACAAGCAGCGATATTTTCTCAGGCATCAGTCACAAAGTACAATACTCATCTAACTTGGAACTAAGTACTAATGTACTTGACACAACAAATCAAAACATCACCCACAAACTCTGCAGCTGTTGTAACTGCTTTTATCCATGTTCTGTCAGGCATCGCTTGGGAGAGTTTCAGAGACAGGACAGAAATTAAGGAATATTTAAAGCTGGCCTGTGTGTAGGAAAATTCCTCCCCAGGGTGCCAGGTGATCCTGATATGCCAGTTGAAATAAACAACAAATCCTCATTGCACAGGAAAAAAAAATAACAATGACAAAAGAGTATCTGTTTGTAATATGTTCACCCCTCTGCCGCACCACTTGCTGATCACAGCGCAGCAAGTCATGATATTAACACTGAAGTTTTCATAACCAGGCATCGGACTTGCATGTCACCAAGACAGCTCCTGACACATCCACAAGCTATGGTTTCAGGATGCCTGCACACTCAGGTGGAAGCTGATGACTCGTGTGCATAATTTTTTTTCACAGATAGGAAGATCAGTGATTTCCTTTGAAAAAAACGAGGGTGTGAAACTGGAGAACAAATACGACCCAGCTCGACTCAAACCCCTGGAAATAAATAGTTAAGGAGTTCATAAACTGCATTCTCCCCATGCAATTAACACATGATTCTTATTAACAGGGAAGAAGTCCCTTTCATTATAGTTCAGCAACCCTCAAGGCAACATGTAAAGGAACATCCATCTTGGGTTTGAGCTCTGTTTTTATTTCTTTATCAACTATGACTTTTTTTTAATGCATTTACATTTTGCAAGGTATTTTTCAGCTGGTATCTTACATGTGATTTGTTACTTTCTGGAAGATGTTACAATGGCTTGAGAAAATGTGAAATGTTATTTATCACCAGTCTAAAGCCAGGGAAATTGTAAGGGTGATTAATGGATGGGATTGTAATCAGGCTATTTAAAAGTTTGGGGATTTGAGGGGTTGTGATTGTGATATGTGGGTTCAGCTGCATGAAGAAGGTTGCTAATTATCTTACCTTCTAATATCAGTTATGTAGCATTTGAGGTAGATGACCCTATTTTTAGAGGTTCTGCATCTTTCTGCACTCAGTTGTATAAAGCAGCTAACGTGCTGCTGGCCCACCAGATCACGTACTTGACCTTGACACAAGCTGAGCTCTGGACATGCACCACTGTCCTTCAAGCAGATCAGAAATTACATTTCTCATATTTTCCCAACTGCTCTGAACTATCCCAGGTAAGCTTGAACACTCTCTATTGCCAGCAGACCCAAAAGGTTAGTAGGACAGTCAAAAAGCAGCACTGCACAGGAAGGACACAGTAACATCCCTTAACATTGCCAACATAATGTGTGCACAAAAGGCGCCAAAAGGCTAATATCACCCAAGATAACAGATACTGCATTTCCTGGTGCAAAACTTGCTCAGGTGGTAACAAGAAGCATTTATGCTACAGCATGGGATTTAGGCCATCACTGCTTTTCAAAATTTTAATAATTGCTTCCTTCTGAATGCCTGCATTTTGTCTGCAATGCAGGAAACACATTTTCTCAAGCCTTAAACCAATTGAAGGAAGCTTTTTGTTTTGGATCTGTCTTGCTTAGTCAGCATTTCAACCTTAGGACCTTGCAAGGCACAGGTTTAAATAAACTTTATCTTTTCTAAACAGCAATTTACTAATGACCTTGCCTTCCCCACCAGAGACCTTACACAAGGCTCAGCATTTAGTAGAGGAAGCAAGTCCATGAGTACAACTTTCTAAAAAGCAGAGCTCTGTGATGCAGCGCAGGTACACAAAGTAAAATAGAATAGAAAGAATGATGTTTGGATACACAACAGAACAGAGTTTGCTCAAAGCTTTTTGCCTTTGTAGGTAAAATGTACATTTTGAGCAGCAACAGAGCAAATCCTGGGCTGGGGCATGAGAAACAGTGGATACTAGAGGGGTGAAGAAGGGTGGGAATGAGCTGAAGGCTCTTTGGAGATGGTAAACCTAGGCAGGGACCAAGAGAGAGGAAAAGAGCTTTAGGAAACCCCTTTATTCGAAGACAGTCTGCCCTTTCCCTTGACTCTCTTCCCCCTGTCCCCATCCTCACAGGGACACAGCACTCCTTTAAGCCTAACCTGAGACCCCCTAACCTGCTGCTTCCAACCCACTTCCGCCATAAAGTCTCTTCCTCCAACCTTTTTCCCTCACACAAATCTCTTCACTCTCTCCTGGTTCCCCATTGCAAGGAGTCTGCTCCCCTCACACCAGGAGTGGGGCAGGAGCAGAGGTGGGGACTGTGATATTTTTTTTGCTACTAGGAGATGTGACATCTCACATCAGTTATCATCCCAACTCCCACTGTCCCTTCCCTGGCTTCCTGAACAGCCTGCCCGAATCAGCCATCTCTGCTTATGGGGTGGCTGCTTAGGGTCTGCTCTGCTTTGGGGCTGGAGCAGACTGCCAGGAAGGGGACCAGCCTGGTGACAGAGAGGGCTAGAAGCTATTGCTGGAATGAAGTATGGCAAGGCAGGGATGGAGGCACAGAGCCAGGAGGATCTCCTGAAAGGCATTGCAAAGCAGAGGCAGGAGCAGGATGGAAGAGTTCCTCGCCATTTCTCCAGGAAAACAGGCCAGCTGCCATCTCAGCCAGCTTGTCCTTCGCCCTGGGTCAGCTCTGGACAGGCTGACTCTGGACAGCCTGGTTCAATATGGATTTCACAGCACTCTGGCTTTGAGGGAAATGCTGCCTCTGGAAAGCACCCCATGGTGCTGGGTGGGCCAAACGCCAAAAACAGATCGACATGCAAATTCCAACCACTGGGCTCAAGAAATAACAAATCACGAGTGCCAAGCCAGACAAGAAGTAACAAATCATGATGCCAAACCAGAGGCATCTCCACAGTGGGGACTGCACAGTGCAGGAGATAAATGGGCAACACACTGAAACGGAATAAATCCAACAAACTGCAGCTGGACTACAAGGAACCTATTGGAAAACAGCTATCAGCTGCTCTGAACGAGCCTGGCCAAACAGTGCCGTGAAGCAATCCCTGCTTGAGAAAAAGATATGTAAGCAGACAGCTTGCTGTGAGAAATGGAAAGATGAGAAAGGGTAGAAAGAAGATAGGCAACTTTTCCAAAAGCTCTTCCAAGTTTTTTAGTGGCTAGAGAGAAAATATCAAGTGCCATGTTCCAGAGCTGGGGGCTAGGGATCAACTGCCATCTTGCCATAACCACAGAGTAGCTGGCATCAGCCATGCTGTCACACATTAGCTTTTAGCTGTGTTTTCTTAGTCTACAACTGATTTGTTTTGTGAGATTATGGCAAATGTCTAAACTATATGTGACTCAGTTTCCCTGGCTCCAAAATACAAATTTTGTTTCTCTTCTTCATTGAGACTTTTGAATTAGTGCTTGAAAACTGCTTTGGAAATGTAAGTGCTAACTATTGGTAGTCTCTGCAAACATACTCAAGAGAAAAACATTCCCACTGATGGTGAAATTTCAACCAAGAGACCAGGCAGGGAGAAGCACATAGCATATTTATCACAACTTTTTCTTCATTGTTTAGCCGGTCTCTCTCTCCTTGGCTAAAGCCACTAATCCGGGGGAAAGGTTGTACTTTCTTTTCTGTCCAGAACAACAAGCTGTTAAAAGGGCTTCTTTGACATACATCCTTTTGCTAAGGTATGCAGAGGCCAACCTGGGGTTGCAAAGGCATAGTTCTTGAAAAAATTTAAGAAAAAGGTTGTAAGGTCAGGTACACTGTGAACTACTCTGCAAAATCCAGAGTCCCTGGATGTTTGTTAAAAAAAAAAAAAAAAAAAAAAAAAATCCTGAGAAACAAAAAATACCTGGTTTTGTTTGAGTTCATATAACATAGGAGAGGCTCCTACCGTCCCTGGCCTTTATTTAAACCATATTAGTTGGAAGGGGAATGCAATGTGGCTGGAAAGCTTCCAGCAGGTCTGGGAGGTGCTTGCTTGGAAGGGCCCACAACCCATTTCTAAACCAGCAAAACCCCTTCCCAATCCCTTCCCACTCGATTAATCTGCCTTTGTTTCCTGCAACTGACTTAGCTGAGAAAGAGAGAGACCTCCTATGGCCCTTAAAGCTCAGGGCACAAAGTGCAACAAAAACCCTGTGGGTACCCCAAAAGGGAAGCAGTGGCTTAAAAAGCAGAGCATGAGAAGCCAAAGCCGAGGCTGGGCGGCAGCCCGTGGACATGGTGACTATCACTGTACTAGATCAGCCTCTGGAGCCAACCTGCCCACGGCTGGGTGAGCAGAGAGAGGCTAAGTGAAGAAGAGGGTCTGAACCTGATGAAGGTTCAGACTTCTGTCCGTGCTGCTATTGCCAAAAAGGGAAGAGAGGGTGGGAAAAATGAGAAAGCAGATGCTGGCAAAGTGAGCCAGTCTGGGAGATACTCCCACTGCTCCTGGCCCAGGGGTGGCTGCTTTCAAGGAGAGAGAAATTAAGTAGTGGAAGAGGAGAAGGAAACCAAAGGAAAAGAGAAGAAAAGATTTAAGACAGGTGTCAAAAGACAAAAGAACCATAAAGAAGATGAGCAGAAAGAGAAAAAAGAGACAATGAAGAAAGGGAGTTATCTATTGAATTGAAAGAATCAGTGGCTGTCCTGCTCCCTGTGTCAGTACATTTACCAGTGAACATCTGTGGAGTGTGTGCAGGTCATTTTTAATATGGATGGTATTCCCCTTAAAGGGACACGTGTCTTAGAGGACTAAGAACAAGACCAGAAAGGATTCACAGTCTCAGTACTGGTTCTCTGGATGCCCCTGAGCTAATCATGTAACTTTTGTACCTCAACCTTTGCATCCTTTGCAGGACGTGGAACAAATTCCATTATCCTCACAGGGGAGCAGGGAGCCCAGATTCAACTTTTTGTTTCCCAGGAACCTGGAGGGCAGTTCTTGACTTTAAGCTTCTTTCAGAACAGTAAAAATTACTTGACCTATGCTAAAAACCAAGGGACCTACATTTCCCAGACCTAATACAGTCATACCATTAGATGGCCTGAAAATTTCACAGATTAGCCCTGGGTAATGCTAACAGATGGCGTGGCAGGGCACACACATGGCAGAGCAGGCAGGCACCACTTGGTCATCTCCCTGCTCTGCTGTTAAATTTGTGGTGCTCCAAAGTTGTGTTCAGCAATGGGCACCGTCCCCAGTTTGTTCCATTGGCAAAGTCATCTTTGCCTGGGAATAGGACAAAGACTGAAGCCCTGTGCTGTCAAGCAAAATAACACATCTCAAAAGCCACTCTGGGATGCCTTGTTATGGTTTCTGCTAAAGGGACTGTAAAGTGAAATCAATTAATACCAGAAGCAGCAAAGAAACTTAAAGAGACAAGGAGCAATTAAAAAGGCCAGTCAGAAACAGGCAAGGAAGAAGAGAACAACTTCAGTCATCGTTAAAGGGTTGCAACCACACAAAGAAAAGAGCACAAAACCCCTTAAAAAGGGGACTCAGACAATTTTCCAAAACATCTGTTGAGGAGACACTGTCTGTATGTTGTTGAGGCAGCCCTGGATGGGAAGGGAGCACCTTCTCTCTAGCCAGGATGGCACGGTGGCCTGGCAGTACAATAAACAAATATTTGAAACAGCCTTTGCCACTTCTCAGTTTCCCTCTGCAAAGCCTCCCCTCCTCTCTACCTGTGCTCCAGCACAAGAAGCCCTGCCAGGAGGCAGATTCATTACCAGCTTCCAGGGGAGGCAAGAAGAGTTTGCACTTAGCTCTGAAGGAGTACTACTGTGAACGTGGGGTACATAGGTAGTCCCCGTGAGTCAAGTGCACTGATTTTCCCTTCGGAAGAGGTTTTGTATGGTTGCCTGCAGCAGAGCTGGTGCACTGCCATCTCGTGGTACTTTTGAATGACTCACGCTAGGTGAAAAGCCAGTCTAATCAGCAATTGCCAAAACAGGGCTCATCACTCTGTAGTTGTCCTGGGTCCTAAGCAGTCACACCAAGGACACAAGATGCCCCACTGTGGGTGAACAGCAAGACAACCCCTGTCATTCTCCTAATCAGTGGCTCAAGGCTCTGGAGAAAACTGGCTTCAAAAAGATCTTGTTCCCCTGTTCAGACAATTCGCCAGACATGCACCCAAGCAAACATAGCTTCCATTTCACACAGATCCCACACGGACCAGGACAAATGATGTGAATTTGGGCAGCAACATGAGGTGGAAATATCTGGCAGCTTAGGGCAGGCTGTATTTATCCCAGATAGCAAGCAGTGCTCTCACTGCCCACCTGCTACCCCAGAACTGCATCCATAATGTGAAGATTTTTTTTTTTTTTTTTGACCATCAACTTCCTTATCTGAAATTCTGAGGATTCAGGGAGTTAATATAAACCAGCAGCAAACAGGGAACAAAGACCTTGCATTTAAATATCTCATCAGTAGGTAGAAAAGACAGCTATGCAACAGTAAAAGTAAGCAATCTTATATATCTTATTAAATTTAATTCAGCAAAAAGTAGTTTTAGGATATAGTGGTGATTCCAAATTTTTCCTAGAACTACTTTTCCTCCTCAAGATCAAGACTGGATGAATGGGTACACATACACTTTGGTTGTGCTCCGTTCTTTTAGGCTACTACAATGATATTAAATCCCAAATTAACATGGCCTTAGAGACTCCTTTTCACCTCCATACAGCCACCTGAATTCTGAATCTCAAAACTAGCAAATGGAGCTCACTGCTGCCCCTGAAGGGAAAGCCTCACAGAGCTTTACTGCTTGCACAGTGTCCAGTTCTGGTTCTGTGAAAACACACCCGCCTTCTCAGCACCTTCTCAGCCTTCCAGCCCTTCTGTGGGCCAGCAGACCTCCCTACCAAGGAGCAAAGGTAACATTAACTCCAGTTCTGTGATCAGTGAAGGCAGACAGCAAAGCCTGAAAAGTAGGAAAAGATTTCTTCAGTTATCTGCAACTGCTATTAATTCTCCAGAAAACAAGAAACATAAATTATGTCCCCACATGTCCTCCTCTTCCTGCATATGCCTAAATAATCTTTCCTAGGTAGATGCTACTTCCCCCCCGCAGGCTCAACACAAACATGGTTCCAAGCAAGCTTTAGGGATAGGAAGAGTGAGTCCACTTGACTCTCCAAAAAGCTGTACAGATGCACTATTTGTCTCTTTGCCCTCTCACACATTCTTCACTCTTCACTCTCTTGTTAATATATTCCTATTGCTTTGATATCATAAATATCAACCTGCCAGTGAAACAGTCACCAGACAAGATTTATGTACAGAACTCAGATTTGAAAGATCTCAAAAAGATAATAAACATGAAATAACGGCAGTGGCACAGGTGTGTGGTTAAAAAGAAAAATCCTAAACTAATATTTTAAAGGACCTTCTAAAGAAAATGTCAAACAGCTCATGAGCCATAAATTTTTTGTCCCTTTTATAAAAGAGACAGAGATGAGAGAGAGAAAACAAGAACCTTAAAATTGATGGAGGAGTGGGATTAACAAAATTACCTCAATGCACACAGGAACACACCTGCACTCCCTTACATGCTGTGTGAGAGGTCTCCACGTGATCTTGAGCTTACCAGACAGAAAACCCTACACCAGCCCTCATGTACAGCAGGCTTCAAAGATAAGGATTTCCCAGATTTTGTGGGAATTCTGCTGGGAAGAGATGAAAAGCCTCATGTACCTCAAGGGTGCAAACAATCAGGAATAGGTTAGGAAAAAAATCCATACAGTCTCTGAGCCTCAGCAGGTTTGCAGACAGAGGAGGGAGAAGAAAAATCTGTAATGACTTCCATTACAGTTATTCTCTTCCTTATTGAAAGCTATAAAAAGAACACCAAAGGCAGGATGAGGATGGGGCAAAGATTGCCAAGGTTTACAGCAGTTTTAGAAGGTGCCTAAATCAGGCTCAGGGCTCCAGCACCTCTCAGCAATAGCTTAAAAATCTATAGAGTGCAATGAAGTGCAAAAAATAAATAAAACCCTCACAGTCTGATCTTTCATTACATTATTTATTGTCCCTCTACTTACATTAGCATACACACATGCTATATTAATAAATACTTGTGTATGCATAAAGGTTTAATAGACACATGTATACAGACTTCTGAAATTATTTCAAAGCTTTAGAGAGAAACTGTAAACAGTGAGAACACCATGAAGTTAACTCAAGTAGAGCTTATTTCAATATCTCCCACCAGAGAAAAAGAGTTCAGATGACTCCCTACAGAAGCCAGGCAGTATGGAATATCTACAGGTTTTGCCAGGAGTTTATCCTAAAAACGACTCAGACTTACAGACCAAGTCTCTTGATGTCCTACAAGACACAGATTAGCCACCAAGAACCCAGACATGTGCAAGATCTACAGAATGCTGCTCCTCTTCTGCAGCTTGCCATAGCCTTTTCCTCATGTCACAGAGGAAGGACGTGCTGCTGGGGTGAGGGCACCGCCTTGCCCTAGCAGGCTCTGTAGCTTTGCCCCTCGTGAAGGTTGGAGGATATGGACTGGAAAACACCTCAAGTAAATATGTCCCTTCGTCTTTAATAGACACAAAGGAAAGTGTAGAACAGACGTAGCTTCAAGGAGAAGATTAAATGAATTTATTGTCTGCCTAGCAGAGGTTACACGGAAGGCTAAACTGAATTTTTTGTGTCCTACTGGCTCATAGGCATGAAACTAAATGTCTTGGTTTAGGGGGAATAAGTGGTTGTAATCCTTTACTGAAAGTGGTTCCATTATGTGGGCTCAACATTTCATTTAATTTAAAACTGTCACATTCTGGTTTGCGTCTTTATATCTTCTCCCTTGTTCATCTGATTATATACCCTAGTGAAAACCTGTGTGCAGACATGGCAAAACAATGTCAGTTCAGAGGCCTGTGTGTGTGAGCCCCCCTGTCTCAACACCATTCCCAGCCCTCACCCCACTGCACGTCACACCAGGGGCCTCCGCAGTAATCGGGGCTGGGAAACTGATTCCCAAGGAAAATAAGCATTTTCCCCTCCATGGGTCCTTAGGAAGGGGAATGGATTCCCTGATCCAGCCCACTGTACAGACACCCAAGGTTTTGCTCTGGCACCATCGAGGAGATGGCACAGAGATGGGAACAAGCGGCAGGAAGCAGCACACTACAGATGGAAATGTGCGCCTCACAGGACTTCTTAAGTGACAAACCCACAGTGTCTGTTCCATATCGAGTTGACTTCATAGCCTACTTCCAAAACTTTATACTATCATATATTCTTTCTCTATATGCTACACGATAAAAAAGGCCCTTTTAGAATACAAAGAGCTTTCTAAAGTACTGCTAGGACTGTGTTACTCATTTTTTCAGCTTAAGCACCAGGTGCCTTAGTTACAACAACCCCAACCACAGAGGGCTCAGAGGGAGCCATTAAAACTAGGGGGAAAAGAAAAAAAAGAAAGGGACTTATAAATACCTTTCTTACATCTAAAAATACCTTAAATCTTATCTCAGACCTTCTGAAAGCTGCAGGAGAGAGTTTGTCCCACTGGGAAAAGAGGGTGGCTTTCCAGTGGCACAGAACTCCCATCTCAAGCTCTGCACAGCTGCAAGTTACCTGACTTGCACCATTCCATATCATTATGTCCAAAGGATCAAACACAAAACAATGACCATTCTAGGCCATGTTAGCAACCCAGCAGGAAAAATATAAGATCATGGTAGGAGAGAAAGCGTTGCTTTGCCAGGTTGATCATTTTTTATTTAGTGTCAGACATTATATATTTTTTAAAAGATGCTAGAATACACTCAGGAAAAATAAATTACTGAACAGAAGCCAGCTGACATACGTATTTAATTGGTATCACATGACTTCTCAGTTTAATATCACCTCTACATCTGTGAGGGGACGTTCATGTGTATCTAATCCACAACTGCTGCCAAGAAACGTTGAAAGAGTAATTTTCTCTGTTTATGTAGGTCCTATGTTGTGTTATCTCGTCTAGCTCCAAAACAAGCAGAGGGAGCATCTGTTAACTGAAAAAAAAAAAAACCCAACCAATTCCCAGGGCAGAGGAGACGTTATCCAACATCGTGCAGGTGTTTCAATAATGCACCAAAGCCAGGTTAATTTTACACCTATTGGAAACAAAGGATTATGGAATAGACTTTAAATGACACTCATATAATGTGTCTCTATCCCACATATACCTCATGGCATACTGGCAAAGGATGGGAACCTTACTTATATCCCCTGAGAAAGTTCACAAACATGAGAAAATATTAAAATCTCAAAATAAAAAGCAAAGTGAAATCTTAATTTTCATGCCAAAAATCTGGCTCTACTTCATATATTAGCTCTCTCACAGTTAGTTATACAGGTGTTTCAAAGCTCCCTTTACATCCAAGAGCCAGAAATTCACTGGGGCCCATAAAGCTGCTCTTTAGAGCTTTTCTCTCCAGCTGTCCAGCCATAATCCAAAATTCAGTCTCAAGTGCTGCATTTTTACCATCACTGTGTATTACATTCATGTAGGTAAGAAATCAGACTGGAGAATATGCTAGCAATTTACCACTGGGATTAAACTGACTCTTTTATTTTTGTTCTTTCAAGACTGTGCTGCTTGCAGGGGAAAAAAAGAAACGGTGTTCCTGCCTCTATTGGTTTCTCCCTTTGAACAGCTGATAAACACAGCTCCCTTTCCCTGGTCTCCCAAAGACTTAGATGATAATGTAATTCCAGTTTGTTTTCTGCTACACCCATACATAAGTATTACTGATCTATCTAGCTGTTCCCTGGACTTTCTGAAGCACCTGTGACAGTAAAAGAGCAACAGAAACTTTGAAGGAAAAGGCAGGTTTTTTTGTTAAAGCAACTGATAGAAACACCAAAACGCAGTCAGGCCCACAAGCCTTTCTCCAAGGGGGAGACATTCACCTCTTCCTAAAGACATTACCTCTTCTTGCAAGACTTGATACAATTATATCACGAAATCATCATGCCTAAAACAACACTATCAAGACTATTTGGGTGCTGTTCATAGATTATAGTCAGATCATGTTCACATAAGACTGCCCATGGTTAAGCACTTCTGCCTTTATATTCGCAGCTAGATTTTTCCAGCTTCCCTTTAGGGAAGTTTTCAATGAAATGGCAAGTCCTACAGTGAAACATGAAAGCAGCAAAACTTGGATCTCTTCTTGCTGTACCACTGGAAGCTTTCACAGAAGATGCTTCCCACTGTCACGCTTCATGTACTGCATCTACATGATGGACTATGTTTATCTCTCGCGAGTTTATAACTGGGCTCTGTCTGCTGCAAAACGCTGAACAACTGCAAGTGTTTTGCCAAGTCCTGGCAGGCTCTGAGATCATACAGCTCCCCCTTCCACACAAGACAAGGCTGCTCACACCACCCCCATCCAGCTCAGAAGCAGAGCCACAGCTTCAGCTTGAAGTTGGTGCAGTCCTGGGAGCTACAGAGTATTTAAGTTCTTTGAGCTCCCTCGGCAGAAAAGAGAGCATTATCGCCAGATACTGTTTCCATTCAATAAAATAAGAACAGATTATTTAAGTGTTATTTTTACAAGTCTACCACGGTGAAAAATACACTGAGTAGCAAATTTAGCTCTCCAGCCCCTTCTCACCAACATCCCAGAGAGCTGTGCTTACGTATCTGACAGCAGAATTTAGTCCCAAAAATTTAAAAGCAGGCCTACACTAAAATATAGGGTTTGAACCTAGGGCATACTCTTAGAGACGTGTTTCTGTGGTAATAAATCAAGTGTCAGAAAATTAAACTGAACCAACCAAATAAATATTTTAAATTATTTAGTGCTAGAGATTTATGTCTAATCAACTAGCTCTACTCAGAAAATAAGCACAGTTTAAGGACTTCCCCAGATATATATTCACTCAGCAGACTGGAATTCTGCTTCAGGTTCAACTTCTTGTCATTCTATTCATCTTTCCCCAGTTATGCTCATCTAAACTTCTGCATTATTTACCGGACCTTCATTTACACAGTATTTAAGTACCTTATAATTTATAACACCAATGAGGGAAGCAGTATTTTTCCCAACTCCACAGGTAACAGCTGAGGTGCTGCAGTTATATGGCTTGCATGTAGCCACATCACCAGGCATCAGTGATGAAATCTGGAACTGGAGGCTAAAATCAAGCCTGCACACTGTCTCTCCTTCATTTTGAAGGTAATTCTTTCTTATGCTCCTGGTTACCTAGTTTCTATCTTGATTGTCAGCAAGGTATGTTATCAGCATGGTTAAAAATGCAGTGGATCTGATAGCAACAATATCAGTCCAGATTATCAAGTGGTAGTGGCTGACACCCATTACCTGGACATCAGCTAAAGGCTTAGAGATGGAAGTTCCTTATCCTTGAAAATTAAATAAAATGATGGAATCAGCAGCTGACCCTATACTTCTACCACACCACTTTCTCCATTCAATAAATGTCAAAGCCTATCCCACTGAAGAAAAAGGAACAGGGACACACTTTCAGAATGCCCAGCTGCTGCACTGGTTTGCTGGAGCCACAGATGAGAAATGAAGGAGCCAGAGGCTGATTGCCCAGTGCTAGACCAGTGGGTTGGCAGAGGAATCAACTCTTTCTAGTCCCATCATAAGGAATGCACCAGGGACACAAGGAACTGTGCTGGAAGTGGCTTCTGGGGTGAAAGAGAGACAGTAGGCCCCGAGCAGGTTCTAAGGCTACCCTAAATCCTGCCAGGCTACAAAGTCATCTTTCTCTGCTGTTTCCTGGTTGAAGCTTGGGTGCTGCACCCTTCCAGCTCACCAGTGACTGTGGGAGGAGTGGAGGCGGTCACTGGCGCTGCTTTGCCTCCTCACAGCTTTGGCAAACACAAGGAGCACGGATGACTGTGGTAGCTCCAGCAGGGACATGGCAGTGCCAGGAACCTCTTGCAGAGAGTGTTAATGAGCGTGACAGGGAGCGTGACTGCAGCAGAGCAAAACGAGAGTTTGTCCAGAGAAATCCCTCACGGTCCACAGGTGTCAGCGTTGAAGGAAGCAGCTTGGAGGCATGAACACAATACCTCAGGCCTCCAGATGTTGCCTGAACAGAGATGTGATATGCAGTATGTAGGGTTTTGAGGTTTGTAAATGCACAAAATCAATTAATCCAAGCAACCCACTCCCAGGTGCTTCCTAGGAGCGTTTCCAGTGCTTGCTGTGCTGCCCTTTTTGGCATGGATGAGACCCCCTCTAACCCTAGCAGGCAGCTGATGGGCATGCAGGCAGCTCAGCTGGGAGAGTAGAGAACCAGCAGAGAAGCAGGAACTGCTCCAAGCACACAAATCATGGCAGAACAGAGGGCTATCTCTCATCAGAAATCAAGTTCATTTCCCTACCATTTTTTAGGCAGAGACTTGCATGGAGCAAGGTAATTGCTGTTTTACACGACTTTCAGTACTGTCAGATAAAGAGATAATAAAGGCATTTTCTTTCTCTTCTCTTTATTCCCCAACTCACTCTTCCTTGCTGTCTCCTGCACTTTGACATTCCATCCTTTGCAACTAATTTGCACTCCCTCCACTGATTATTTTTAGCCTGTGCTACTGAATATGCCTTTACTTCTCTTATTTGCACTCTCCTTTCTCCTCTGTTTCACTCCACACACTCACTGGCTCCTTTTCTGTCCTTTGACATCCTTCCCTCCTCTTAGCTCTGCTTACCCCTGTACTGCACAGAGATAGAGCTCTTTTCCTCTCTCATGCTTCCACTGGCCCTAATAGGGGATACTGTTAAAAGTGAAGGAGCAAAACCTTAACAGCCTAAATTAAAGAACCAACCTGGCAACCTTTTGGCAGCTGCATCTCATGGGCAGGAGTCTAATAGTCATTCACTAACGTGCTGAACAGCACAGAGTGACCCAGGCGTGGGAGACACTTCAAGGTCTGCCCCTCTCCCACTATTTCATGGACTTCTGTAACACCGTAAGACATCAGCTGATCCACCTGATTAGAAAGCAGCGTCTTCATGGTGTTCTGGTAAACCTGTCCTTTGAAGCAAAAAGCACGAATTTCGTTTCTGTTTCAGAAAGTTCCTTGCTTTGCATTATTAATAACATTCGGCATGCTAGAGCCCTTAGCTAACTAATCCTTACAACCACCTCTCGCCTCCAGCCTGTCAGGTAGGGAAATGTCATCATTTCAATTTTAACGTTGCAGACGCTCAGAGACTGCAGCTGAGCTGGTAAAAACCACTGGAAGAGCAGAGTCAGAGCCAGGAAAGAAGTCAGAAATGCCTACTTCCCCAAACCATTATTCCATCCTACTCTCTGGGGAAGAAGGTGGCACTAATAGCATCTTATTAGCATATGTGTAGGAAAGCTCAGTGGGAGGTATGGTTTGCCACACTCCCCTGGGGAAAGGCAAGGAGGTGACCTAGAAGAGGGATTTAAAGGCTCTGACAGGCCTGATATATGGCAATCTAGAAACAGCCTAATTGGAGGAGAAGGCTTAGGGGTAAATCCATCCCAGGGATAGGGAGAAGCTGAGACTCACCATTAAACTCAGAAATAGAAACACTGTGGAGCACCACACAGAGGGAGCAGGACACAGGTTAGCTCAGGTCCTGGTGTTTGTGAGCTCTTTAGCACAGGCACAGTGCCACGTGGAGGCAAGTTCTGCTGCTTCCAGGTGCAAAGCGATGCATCCACTGGGTTTTTCCTGGCTCTGTACCACATGGAATAAATACCACTGGTACTGCTCGGGGGATCCTGCACTGTACACCGCCATACAATGCACACATGATCTTGGATGCAGGCTGCTGTTGTATTATCTTGACCACCTCAATATCAAGTCCCCCAAGAAGGTACAAAAATAAATCTTAAGACAAAAATCCATGCACCCTCCCCCATTAGCTCCTCAGAGCATTCGGTTGTTTATACATGCCATTACAGCTCGCTGGAAAGTACTGTCAAAAAAATTATTATGTTTTAAAATGAGAGCCTTTTAACATTACTCAGATTGTCAGAAATTTTCTGTTGAAACATCTTTTTAAATAGATAATTAGGTTTTTGGAGCGATGTGGAAAGAATTCTCATTCCTTAAAAAAAAAAAAAAAAAAAAGAGGTTTTTGTTGGAGAAATAAATGCTGAAGGCTTTTCATCATTTATCTGAAGTTTGGGAGGTTTCAGGAGTCTGTAGTTATAAAAGATCAAGACCTAAAAGAGTTTTGCCTGAACATTATAAAAGGAATTGCTGGGAAACACCAGCATTCTCCTCTCAAAATAAGCTCCTTTTTTTTTTTTTTCCAGGACTTTTAATGAAAAAAAAAAATCCAATCACTCTTATTATTCATAGTTGGAGCAGTTATAACTTGATTCATTTAAACAAGAAGCCCCAGTTCATATTTTCTCTTGCACATGATGTTATACTACCCACTTGTTTTATTCATGCAAACAAGTTCTGTTCTACTACACTAACACAAAAGTGAATAAACTGAACTGTATTCTGCCTTACACATCAAAGCTACTATGAGCTAATCTATTTCTGATAACTTTCCTTCATATCTTTCTGCAAAAAGCACCCATTTTTTACTACAGAACAAATGTTTTGTTTTAAAGGATTGTGCAACTGGATTGTATTTTAAATGAATTCAATAGGAAAACCAAAGCAGGTAGAGAACACTGCTGCTACCTCCACAGATACCTTTCTGTCTGCAGATTCCCTCTTTACAGCTCTTTAATCCCCTATCTCATTGCCAATAACCTGTGTGGAACTGAGGAACAAAAACATGGTATCAGAATTTTATGAATAATAAGCATTGGTAATCTTAGAGGTGTATTTCACACAAAATCAGTTTAAATATGGAATTTAGAAAGCTGTGTCAGGAAACTTTTTCTGTTCAAATGTATTTATTAATAATTGTTTTCTTCTCCTTGCCCATGTAATGCTACTGGAAGTTGCCAGATTGAAAGCTCTAGAGGCGCAAGTCCTATTTATTCACGAAATAGGTCAAAAATAGTCATTGAAGCAAACACTTTCCCACACACACATCTCAGCCAAGAAGGCACTGTAGCTTGTACAGATTCAGTGATGCCAGTTTTCTGTGCTCAGCTGCTAGCAAAGATGTCTGTTTAGTTGTGCTATGGACATCTAAACTCCTGTGAACTGTATTTGCATGTCAGATCTTTAAAGAGGCATCACGCTGTAAAGGCTTTCATTAATTTCTGGCCTGATGATTTACCTTGAGGCTCAACCTCCCTGTGAAGACAGAAGTATAAGTCTTTCACTCTTCACAATTCCAAAGCTGTGTGCAGCTCCTGAGTTGTTGGGGTTTTTATACAAAGCAGGTGTACATACAAAACAAGATACCCTACTGCTCTTCCTGGTGTACTCACCTTAAAAAAGCAGAAGAAACAGTATGATTATCTAGGATCCCAAGTTCCTCCGTAAGAATTCCCAAGCATCGGTAGCATTCTAAGTCTGCAGTTGACAACAGGGACTCAAGCCTTCATTAGAAGATATTCACTTCCCTTGATCCTCAAAACAAATCTGGTTCAACATAAAATCACCACCCTGCTCATCTGGCATTTCTACACTCACCTGCTCTGTCTCTGTGTACTTTTTATATATATGTACTGACATTTAACAACTGTAAACTAGGCTTGGCTGTGAATTCACAGCAGGAAACATTAAAGTGCAGAGAGAAAGAATGCAGCTCTATGTTTAAAAAAGCCCATTAAAAAAAAAAAAAAAAAAAAGAAAAAGGTAATAAAGAAATCAGTTGGGATGTGATAACATACCAGAAACTGGTATCCTCAATCAAAGAGTACGTGGGTCAAAACTGGAGGCACCTTCTCTACAAATACTGCGTCAGGAACAAACACCCTCATCTGTACTATGACAAAAATGCAAGGCAGTTTTCTGCCTTCCATGAGACAACCTGGGTCTCAGCAAGATTGCAGAGAGTGAGGCAGGGCTTACAGAGCAGCAGGAGACCATGCTATGTTGCTTTCCTCCCCTCCTTGGTGACCCTGTGTCTGTTTTCAATGGCTGGGGAAAGGCAGCAATGATCTCTCATGTTATTATAAAGGCCCAGAAACAGTTCACAATCAACAGGCTTGAATGAAAAACATAATTTTACCTTTTTAAGTCATTCCCTGCACGTGTCTTTTTCAACAGCACCAACCAGAACACCTGCCAAAAAACTATCAGACAGATGAGATGCCTTCTAGTTGCAAACAAGTAGAAAGATGAATGATGCCTTCATGACATGACACTTTTATCCCTTAAGTAGTTCCTCCAGTACTGCTGACTCATAATTCAAAAGTCTCAAAAAGTGCAGCCATTCCAGGATCCTGCATACAAGTACTCATGAGCCAAATCCAATATGCATGGCATACACGTGCCCAAGCCTGTTTTCACCAGTCAAACTGCATTTTAAGAGATTTTAAAAAGAAGGTGAAAAAAAAAAAAAATCTGATTTGCACAAAACATACTTTATATACTCATACATGATGGCTGCCTTATGACTCAGGCAGCACAGTTTTATTACCAGTTCTCCTTCCCAACTTGCTCAAAAACACTGTGTAAAGTCACTCTTCCCTCCTGAAATCTGCTGAGGAGGGGGGGTAAAATATCAGCATCACATAAGAGTTCTACTTAAGCCTCCTCTCTGCATTTCAGGAGAAGGCTTGGGAACCCTCTTCAGAAAAACAGTTTCTGGGGTTCCAGAATGATCAACTCCTAGCCAACCCTGAACTGTGTGGGACCTACTGCCCCAGCTCCCAAATCTTTGGGGCCTGATGGGATTCATCTCAGAATCCTCAGTGAGCTGCTGATGTCATCACAAAACCTCTCTCAATGGTTTTTGAGCAGTTTTGGGACTCTGGAGAGGTCCCAGTTGACTGGAAGCTAGTGAATGTTGTCCCGATTTTTAAGAAGGGCAAGAAGGCCAACCCAGAAACCACAGGGAAGTGGTCACGGCACCAAGCCTGATGGAATTCAACCTTTTGGATGATATGCTCAGGCACGTGGTGTGACACTTGGGAATGGGTGCAGGGTTAAGGGTTGGACTCAATGACCCTTGTGGGTCCCTTCCAACTCAGCATATTCTGTCATCCCAGGCAAAGTTATCCCAAGACTTCTCTCTGTAATTATATTAAAAGTCTCCCCCTTTCACAAGCCAGTAGAATCAAGATAACCTCTCCTAGGAGTGTAAATACCTGCAAAAAGTACAGGATGATGGCAAAGAACATTGTCAAGTAACAGCTGTTTGTAAAGTTCGGTGTGGGTGAAAATTTGCTGTACTCAAGTCCCCAGTTTATTTGCACAGCAGAAACAGCTCCTGGAGTGGCAGTTTGCAAGCACAGTCAAGATGAACAAAAACTCATCTCAGCTGTGACCAGGAGGGAGCTTACCTGCCAGACTGAGACCAGCACAGTCTTCTGATTGATTCAGCTCTTAGTCTCTCTTCTCAGTGTGCTACAAGGTGCCAACTGCATAGGTAGTTGTGTGAAACAGTTGGGAAGCTCTTGGAAAGAGAGGGGAGAGCGCCTGTCACTCCACACTGAGGCACTCGCTCTTCCTGTTCTGGGCACAGGGTAAAACTCAGATGTATTCTCACTGACAGCATTTGTATATCAGTGTTAAGACACTCATTTAAAGGCACTAAACCTTGAGAGGGCATAGAGAGAACGTGCGAGGTGTCAGCACACACATAATGAAAGTTACAGATACTGTCAAAGCTCTCAGATTATCCAGTTGCACTGACTTCCACAGTTTTTTCCGTGCAGAAAACAGTGTCCATAGTTAGCATTAATAATTGCATAACAACCAAATGTTTATATTCACCTCTTGCACATGTGGGACTTGAAGGCAACATGGTGAGTTCACCCTCAGTCCCAACTATATGCAAATGTACGTGCCACAGATATAAGGGAGACAGTAAACATGGATAACTGCAAAGAGACAGATTCTATCAGGAAGGAAAACAGAAGGCTGTAGTCCTTCGAGCAGAGGGAACATTTATTATCTACATTTCAACTCGGGCAATCAGAGCACATAGAAGGAAAAGTTGGTACATTTTGTATTATTGTTTGAAACAACAAAATACCAGCAACAGAGTCCTGTGATGAGCAGAGCACTGAGCATCAAACATCAAGAATCCTCTTGGTATGACTGTCATTCCTCAAACTAGAAGAGATTTAGGACACAAGAGGATCTGATACAGCAGAAATGCAGGAAGAGAGGCAGCCTCATTCTGCATCAACTAGTTTAGGTAAGTTCAGCAGGAATGACAAACCCCTCCTCTGGAGAAATGGGACATGAACTGTGAGCAGAAAAACCCAAGTTAATATGCTTAGATGTCAGTCCTGTTGTGCCCTGCATGAAACTGCATTCAAATACTTGTGGGATAAAAAGGGAGTACGAAAACAAACAAACAAACAAAAAAAAAAAAAAAAAAAAAAAAAAAAAAAAAAAGAGAGAGGGAATAGTAGACAATTGCAACATAAGGAGATCACCAGAAACTGAAGAAGAGCTTACCCAGATATTAAAAGGCTCTTGTCTCTGTGAAAGGGACAACATCAGTCTGTGCCCAGAACTCCTGAGATGGTAGCTAAAAATTTCTGGCTCAATAGACCAGAAATGCCTCAGCCAGACTGTTTTTTAAGAACACTCAACCCCCACACACACTTCCGAACTTGAACTGATGTCTGTGGATAAGGAGTTATACTTCTAAATTTATCTCTAGCCACTTAACTAATTCCAAATAAAACACCTCTGATATTTTGTGCAAGCAGCCTGTTTAAATCAAGTGTCCTGAAGAAACCCCTGACTACAGATTAATCCCTTGGGTACTTCCTGGCTATGAGTTGTTGGGTTTTATGCTTATGCATTCTTCGTGGAATTTTAGTGTAAAACAAGGTCTTGTCTTCATTTACCAAAGGGTTAACAAAAACTCTAATAATTAAAATTAACAGTAATCAGCTAAGGAGCTCCCCAGTGCAAAGTCTAGTACACATCAATTCCTCTTCTCCTGCAGGATAATGGACCAGGCAAGCAAACTTCCAACTGCCCCCTGCAGGGCTGTGGCTAACAGGCTAACAAGTGTGTACTTGTACTGCCCCATCTCTCTCCTTCCTCCAACAGCACGATTCCAGCTCCATGTGTCATTTTATATAATGGGCCAACTCACTCCTGTTTTTCCTGCTTTCTCCGAAGCTGAATCTGGTCTAATAGGACAACAGCAGCAAGTGAGACTTAAGGTGTTGTAAAAGATCCAAAATACATACTGGTCTCAAAAAATTAGAACTTACAGGTGAGGTCAGGAGAGCACCAAGAACAGCTTTCAAAAATACTCATGATCCCTGACAAATGCTTTCTTTTCAGCATACCCTACAAGTCAAATTGCTGGGACAGTCTCTCTCAAATGGTCACTGTTCTTTCTAACCAAGCAGAGAACATCCCTCCCTTCTCCATGTGTTAAAATGCCACTCAAGACCCTAGAGGTGGCAATAACCACCACAAGGTTAGATCAGTCACAGAAACTTCTCTTACACTCTTCGGATGATGATGTGTCTTGTTCTGATTCTCCTTAAAGAAATGCCCTGAGGTGCAAAACGGAGCTTTCAAGACAGTCTGGGGAGGCACCTCAGTGCTGAGGAGGCACCCATGACAAGAACCCAGTACAGCATTTAGTGAGCAACACCACCAAGATGTTCTTTATAAACAATTAAGGGAACTGCGCTGCATCCTGAGCAACCACAATGCCAGTCAAATGTGTCAGGCTATTTAGGACAGAGCAGGATGCAGTCCCAGAGGAGGAGGGCAGCTGCTTCTTTCCCCAGGGAAAGCAAACACGTGGGGCTTTTTTCCAACCAGAGATCCATGGCTCACTCCTGCTGAGGGCTTCCCAAAGACATACTGCATCAGCAAATTCAGCCATCAGTTTGGTTCTGCTGCTGCCCACAACAGTCTTATTTATTTGTGAGCAGCCACAGCTGGAACCAGAGGTATTTGCGTGGCTTGTGCCATTATGTCATAATCCTGGTGGTGGATAAAATCCACAGTGATTAGGAAAATAATTTGGTTCTGTGATGTAAATTTATAAAGCACAGCACATGCTATTTACTTTGCACTAGGGAGTGTACATTTGCTACTCAAACTGTGAAGGTGAAAAACTTTTTGTTGAATTTAGCATTTACAAGATGATTTAAATTTTATATCAAATGTCTACTACAGAGATTTTGAAATTCGCAACGATTAAGAGTGATGATCGATACTAGCTGAGAACATCTACCTTGTCACATACTTAAAGGATGCTAAGAAAGTGAAGCCTTAAATTTGTCCCTAAGGGAGTCTGAGGTGTCACACGACACGGTAACAGCAAACTAACTCGATCTTTATCATCAATATTTTCAACGTAAACTGAAATATACAAGCTTTTTTTCAATATTAACTACATCAAAACAGAAGTGCAAGCACATAAAGAGTGAATTATCTGTGCATTACTGTTAATAAATTCTATGCACTGTTAATAATAAATATGCTAATAGCATTCAGCTCGTAATGCTGATATTCCTCAGATACTAGAACTGTGTGACAGCTGTGTCTGAATTTTATTCTGTGATTCAACCAGAATAATAACTAACCAGTTATTTTCTTCTCTTTTGCAAGTAGAATGTAACAAAAGATATCCCTGTGATAAAACCAGCACAAGGTTAAGGAAATGACATCAAAATATTACAAAAGTAATTCCATCATGCAGACAGCCTCCTCCACTGCTAGATTTTGCAGCAAGCACATGTCAAAAGCTCTCTACAGTTAATATACCTCTAAAACTGAGGTTCATGAACTCAGACAAATTTTCCTAAGCGAGAAATAATTTGAAAAAAAAAAAAAAATAAAATTCCAACCATGGCTTGCTGTAGCACCTGCTCTGTAGGATGTGGTGTCACTGCGGTACTGGAGTTTCTGCAGCTCTAAAGATAGAGTTGTGCAGTCAGAGCCTGAGAGCTGCCAAAGCAGCATGTGAGGGACCTGAGCAGCCCTGGGCACGAGCATGGGCACAGCAACTTCCTGAGGATGGAAGCACCACGGGGATGGGGCAGGATGTTGGCATTATGTGGTGTGCAACATTCCAAATAAGTTATTGAACAAGATCTAATCGAACTGTCGAAGAACAAACTTATCGTATGTGTGCTCTGGAGCTTGGTTGATAAGCAAACAGAAGCCAAATTCTGCTGGGTTTGGCTTGGATAGAGCTCATTTTCTCCACAGTAGCTATTATGGGGCTCTGTTTTGGATTTGTGCTGGAAGTGCTTTAGTTATTGCAGTCCTTACACAGAGCCTTTTCTACTCCTCACGCCACCCCACCAGCAAGCTGGGGGTGCACAAGAAGCTGGGAGGGGACACAGCCAGGACAGCTGAACCCAACTGACCAAGCGGGTCCTGCTCCCTCCCAGAGACAGACGGGGCTCATCCTGGGCAAATGCACCGACAGCACCTCCTGGAGAACGTCCAGCCCACATGCTGCAATTCCTATCAGCAAAGTGCTGGCCTGCCCTTCCACAGCAGAAATGGACATGAAGAGAGGATAAAAGGGAAACAGAGCAAAGATGAGGTGTACAGACATGTTTCATCCACATAATATGAACAGTGCACAAGAACTGCCCTATGACTATTTCTAGGAGCAAATTGCTGAATATCTCTCCCTTAGGGAAAATTGTTCAGTCAAAATATACCCTTATCTGATGGATAAATACCCAATACCTGAATGACAGTGGATGATGGAGACAATGGAAGCACAGGAACAGGCACATCAGGAAGCAATATGAGAATTTAATAACCGTATGGACTCTTATAGGAGTGATTCACAATGACTTTTTAAGGGAAGGATTTTAGAGTCTGGCTGCTGGGACTTTTGCACGGTAACTTCTAAATCCTATTAAGGAGTTAGAGAGGAATTTGTTTGTTTCTTTAATTGCTATGGATTAGAAGTCAATAATGGAAAAAAAACTCTGTGTGCTAGTTCACGCCACAGTTTAGAGAAAAGACAACAGATGAATATAATTTCTTTTTAAATGTATAAATTTGAAAATTCAACTCATTGAAAGTATATGCTATTTTCTGTAATTACAGTCCTCAATCTTCTCCTGAAAGACAAGCTGTTTTTCCTATGTTTGGTCTACAGGGAGTTCTGGAAATAAGCAGTCTTTTTCTAAAAATTCTGGATTACTCCAGATTTCTCTAAAGTGCTCATAAAAAATGAAACTCCAAAATAATATTTTTGTACAATAATGGTGTGACTTGATGGTAACGCTGTCAAACATTTTGCCAGGGCACATAAAACATCCATGTGAACTCAACACGACAGTAAAGTCTATGTTGCCTGAATAAACAAGACTTTGCCTGCAGTATAATCATGTTCCATTTGTAGCTAAGCCAGAGTTTTGTATTACTAACTCAGTTTGAAACAGGCCTTGCTAGTCAGCATGGTGGACTGAGGGAGGCTGTTTCAGGACTGAAAATGGGGAAAGGAGACAAAAGGATATTTTATGGCCCAACAGGAAATGTTACAGACTGTCAGTCCTCCCACACTGGCTAAGAGCGGATACCAGGCAGGCTGCTACCTGGAGCAGCAGTCACACTCTCCAGCAGCAACTGCTGCCACCAAATGTTGCTCCAGATCTCTCTGTCAGCCCCACAATGCTGCAGATTCTTAGAATCATACAATAGTTTGGGCTGTAAGGCCAAAACTATCTTTAAAGGTAATCCAAACGCCCTGCAATGAGTAGGGATGTCTTGAACTACGTCAGGTTGCTCAGAGCCCTGTCCAACCCAGCCTGGAATGTTTCCAGGGATGGGGCATCCACCACCTCTCTGGGCAACATGTGCCAGTGTTTTACCATCCTCACCGGAAAAAACTTCTTCCTAATATCTCACCTAAGTGGACCTTCTTTTCATTTAAAACCATTACCACCTCTCCTGTCACAACAGGACCTGACAAAAAGTTTGTCACCATTCTGTTAAGCCCCCATTAAGTACCTAAAGGTCACAACAAGGTCTCCTAAAAGCCTTCTCTTGTCCAGGCTGAATAATCCCAACTCTCTCAGCCTGTCTTCACAGAAAAGCCATCTCTCTAATCATCTTGGTGGCTCTCCTCTGGACTCACTCCAATAGATCCATGTCCTTTGTGTGCTGAGGAATCTGGAGCTGGATGCAGTATTTCAGATTGTCCCCCATCTTCCTCTGTCAGACATGCTAGCAAGTGAATAAAGAAGGGTCTCTGTGCTTCTGTTTGAACACAGTCTACCCAGTCAGCTGGTAGTTTAAATGGTTCATATCAAGAATTATTTAGAGCTTTTTGCCCATTCATCTTGCCAAGAACTCATTTGCCACCTCTCACCTCCCTCAGACCCATGGAAACTATCCCTTCTCTATTATCTGTTTACTGTCACCACAGGCAAAAGCAGGGAAATGAATCCTCAATCTGAGATACCATTATTCAAATAACTTAAAATTCTCATATGTAGAGGTACCTGGCACCAGCCTCACTGCTGCCAAAAAAAACCAAACAAAATAAAAAATCAAGCAAAGAGAAATCAGCTGGGAAATCATCCCACAGCTACAAGCAGGAACAACAGGGGTGTGCATATGGATACTAGATAATTTGAAGTGAGAAAGAATACAAAATTTATGCATTTGGGAATGATGGTAAAAAAGCAGAAAAGGTGAAGAAACACAATTCAAAATATTTATTGGAAGGTGGGAGGGAAAGGGAATTCTAACTAATGAACGATCCAATCCCCCAGACTGACACTCAGACTCCTGCTGCAAGATCGTTATTTCAAAGAGCATTCCTGAAGGATTCAAGTTTTCCAATGCAAAATATAGATACAGCTGTAATTATGACTACTCATCTCAAGACAGAAACTTGGGACTCAGGAGATCCTTGGACTTATGCTGCCATTTGCCACACACCTCCCAAAGCCAGTTCACACCAGGACTGCCAAGACAGTTTGCATCCCTCACGTTTTGTACTGGTTCATCTGCTCTGGGAACAAAACGTGCCTTTCAAGGTTCATTTGTAGCTTTTAGAGTCATTTGGGATCCCAAGCAGTCCAATTGCTTTTAGAAATCAACAGTGTGGTAATTTATTTCAGAATTGTAGTTCTTTTGCTTTTGGAACACCAGCATTCACTGTATGTGTGGAAGAAACTCTCCACACATAGCAAAAAATATCCACTATGTATCCAGCACTGTGGTGCAATTTTGCACACAGCCTATTCTCCATGAGTTGGTTCCTAGCCAAAACTTTTTCCTCCACTGAGAAAGTAGCAGCATCACTAGAAATCTCAGATCTAACTAACACAGAAATAACAAATACAGCCAAATCTGCCAGAGAAACACCTTTGCTGGGTGACTACCTCTACTAGGAGGTAATGCAGCACATAGCCATCTCCAGATGCTGACAATCTTCCTCAGTCTACTGAGGAATGCTGAGCCCTTCCCACTGACCTTCAGGATCTTTCAAGTGCATTTCATATTCAGACACCTCAAAGTCGTGTACCCCAAATAATTTCCCTCTGAAAAAGGGCATACTTTTACAAGTAACTATCTCACTGGTGTCTCAACTATGCTCCAGACAGAAGTGCTTTCTATCAAGCTAACAGGGCAGCTTTCTCCATGTGCTTTTCAGTGGCTGCCTAAAGGCCACACTTTAGCTTTACTGATTTTGCAGGTACAACAGAGGGTATAAAATATGCTTATGAGGTTTTCGTCTCTTCTTTGTAAATATAGCCTGGAACTCCAGTACGTGCACGAGCTCTTGGCATCAAAGAGTTCAAGGACATGTCAGAAATACCATCCTGCTTTCTTCCTGCTTCAAGGCCCTGGGCTCACCAAAATGTGATGACTTAGAAATGGATGGAAAGCAATGCCAGTGCCATAGACAAAAGGCCTTACAAAAGAATTAATAAATGACTATCACTTCTCTTGCCTCAGGACTTTTCTGGGTAAATTATTACTCTTTAAAGCAGTGCACTGTGAGTAAGCTGCCTGACTCCCATTAACATTAGTAGCAGTGGCATAGCATAAGCTTTATGTGCCAGTTCTGACGATTAATCACAGAGTTGTATCTGTAGGGCACTCGCTTTGAACTCAGCAAATCTGCAACAGAACAACTTCTCTGTCAGACTCTTCTTTGAAGAAAAATCACAAGGAAGCGGGTGGGCTGCTGGCTAAGCCTCCTCTTAACCCACCAGCACTTCCCCCAATAACTCTAACAGTAAAGCAACAAGTGAAAATGTTAAATAGCTCTCTTGCTGCATTTCCAGTAATATTGGACAAAGTAGGGGACAAAGAAAGGGGCATTTTTTTTGAGCAGGAAGAAGAAAGGATAAAAGAAATCACACAAAATTAATGCACTGAATGTGACATCAAAACGACACTGGGTTTGGGTTTTGTTTTTTTTTTTGCTTTGGTTTGTTTTTTTATGCAGGGTGAAAGCTGGAACACTTGAGAATGATTTCCATGTATGGATTTGGAAATCTAAAAATAGTACCTCATTTAACATTAAAAAAAAAGAAAGAAGACAACAACTGACCCTAAATAGATGGTGATGAATACATTCGATATAAAATTTTCTCTCTTTTCTCTTCCCTTCTGTGCTTGCTGGCACCTTTTCCACAGCCCACCCCTTGTCATTTCCCTGAAGAGGGAAGAGAGGTAATCGTTTCTGAGCAGCCTCAGAGCAGCGTGAGCAGAGCAGGACAGCCACGATGGATAAGGCTTCACAGGAGGGTGGCTCCGTCAACTTGGGGCTTGTTATTGTTTGCCTGAGGTGCTGGGATTTTGTCTCACTTCATGCTACAGTGAAAAATATCCACCTCCTCTGGTTTCCACCTGATGTTGCTCCATAGGCTTTTAGACCTCCCTTTCTGCAGCTCTTTTGTTCCGCACTCAGCAGCAATAAACCTCCCTGGCACAGGCTTTCACTTTGGTAAAACCCCCAAAGTGACCCACACAAGGGCACCATCAGGGAACAGTGGAATACAGGGATGCAGCCAGCCCTCAAACCTCTGCTTTCCCCTCCCAGGGGCTGGAGGAAGGCCCATGATCCCTCTGTACCGCTCCAGCTGCAGCTTCAGCCCACTCCTTGGGCAGGACGTATGCCTTCAGTTGACAGAAAGCCAAAGTCACTGACTATACTAACTCCATTTCTCCTTCTTCAGAACAGAATAAGAGCTCCCTTCAGAAAGCTCTGGTTCTCCAATAAAATCTACTGGTGCAACAGGTTCTTGGGGCCATGTCTGTCAGGCCCAGTTGCAACACACTTGCATTAGGGGCCAAAGTACTTGTAGATAGGTCTGTGATGAGAGGCATATAAATGAATCACACAGACATTCTTCACCCCAAAACCAGTAACTAGATAAAGCCAAGAACCTAAAGATCAGGGCCATACATTGAACTCATACCCTCCTTATGGATGCTAGTTTGCAGGATCTGAACTCCTCCAGGACAGTATGACACTGAAGCAAGACACATTCTGACCTGAGTGCAGCCCCGGGAGCAGAGGTGCATGGCTGCAGCTGTGACAGTGCTCCACTTTGGGAAAAGCAGGGCAACACTGCAGGGGAAGGTTTGGGGCAGCAGGAAAGCTGCCTGAAGTCCAGAGAGAGCACTGCACCAACAGGGGATCAACTCTTGCTAGAGCAACAGTTTGTACGTGGTGATTAAGCACACTGGCATGGCTGTCACTGGGAAAAGTGCCCAGTACTTGCCTGCAGTATGCCTGGTTTTAGCTGGTGCTGTCAAGTCTCTTGCTTTCACAAGCAATACGTTATTTCATCCTTCCCCCACACACAGAGCCCCAAATAAAGAGAAAACTCATCTTCTTGCAGGAGCCAATGTTCTGGTTCCTTCTGTCTGTTCACTCTCACCAGAGACCCACCAGGGCAGTAACGTCCAAACACATCTCATTTACTTTTACTGATGATGCCAGCATTGTAGCAAGAGGAACAAAACAACACATTGAATTCAGGACAACTGAAAAATCTGTTTTCCACTCCTTCATAAAGGAAAGAAAGGATTCAAGTACTGGGTATTGATATGTACAAGCAGTAATATTTCACTTACACTACTTACTGTCCTGTGTCACCTGTTGGATATCCACCCCAGACATTCACTTACAGGTAGATATATGAGCTGGGTATGTGCAGCACTGCCTACAGTAAAGTTTTTGTAACTTGATGCTCTAAGTAGCCAGAACAACTACCAGAACAACTATTTTCTCAACAATATTGTGTGCTGACAGACCTTTTAAAATTACTTCACCATGACCTGCTTTGATACTTGAATGCAACAGTGACCAAGACTTCCAGTGCACAGCACTCGGTCAGGAAACCAATTCCAGTCAATCTCCTACTCTGCCTACTCAGGCTGCCCTCAAACTACACCTGTAAGGCTTGTTGGGGCTCAGTGCACTGGTGTGGCTGTGTCCCACATAGCCACCCCACATTAGATTGGATGATCTAATGACACCCAAATGAACTAATCATCCCACTGCCAGACGTGTGTGGAAGTCAGTGCAGTGGATGTGCTGTATTACTGGACAGCTGCATGTGATCTGGTACCAATGGACATGATAAATGTTGACTAACACCAAGCACAGTGCCATCTTCATGTCACCTGCAGCTCTGCCCTGGATGCTGCGGTCTAGCACGTACATATGCCCAAAGCTGTGGGGCACTGCAGCCAGTGTCACGGACAAATGGTCAACAGCAAAATAACAAACCTAACCCTAGCCAAACATTTTGGTCAAGATTCTCCAGGCATATCCCTCAAGTCATCTTGACCTGTTGTGTGATGCCCTGTACTAACATCATCCCTCTGAAGGTGTCAACATAAATAATTTGCAGGCAAGAGCTCTCCTGTATGTCCCTTGGTGCTTTGGTTTTGGGAGATGCCTGCTAGCTGTCAGCTAAAAGGTGTTAAGGAAAGGTAAGGACACTTTTAATAGCTGGTTTTGTTTTGTCATTTGGTCAAAATTAAGAGATTGATCTCTATTGATCTGTGGAAAGGCTCAACCTTTCTGTTGCTTATCACAGTTGTGCCAAGAGCTTGACACACACAAGCAGAAGTAAATTTCAAAAAGTAATGAGTGAGTGATGGCAAAGTCATGCCAGCCTCATTCACCATCAGACTTGGCTGCAAAAGCAAAGTGACAGAGGCAACAGCTTCTGGTTATTGTCTCAGCACTGCCAGCAATGTCAGGAATTTGTTTGATTTTCACATGAACCTAATGCATCCACATCAGTGAATAATAAACAGAGGAGAGAAGTTCTCTCTATACACAGAAGAGCATCTAGGCATTGCATTTTTATTTCCCCCAGCAGATTTTCCATTATGCTCTGTTTTCTTTTTAGCTTCTCCCCAGATGTTTACACACATCACCTTGTATTCCTAATTCATATTCTTTAAGGCACCACTAAAAGCTCATCCACTTGCATTCTCAAATCTTGGGAGGAAAAGCAAAACAAAAAAACACACAGCCTCCCAGGCATACAAAGCAGTCATCTCTGTGCTCTCCACTTCCCAAGACTGTAAGATTCCTGCTCCCACACCTGGGAGTGTTTTCTCTACTCGTGCCTACAGCACAGGAGTAAGAGATTTGGAACGCAGCAGTGTTCCTCCAGCTGCCAACCACACCACTAAACAGCCACCACCAAACGTTTTCCCCTTTTTATCAACATCAAAATGAAGGGAGATGTCAATGCAGATGGCTTTCTGTGCCAAACTAGTTCCCCCCAGTTCCACCACGATGAGATTGTTGGGTGGGTCAGAGCCCTCTGCAGCCAACTCGGGGACACACAAGCATCCTACCTATATCCTTTGCTTGACTGAAGCTCCTTCTGCCAACTTCACAGACAAGTTTGCATTTCTTATAGGCCATCACTGCCTGGGAATTGGCTCTCCATGGTCCCCCACTCAGGTGGAACCCTTTTAGTTAATGCATCTCTTCTGAGGACTTCTAAGGTCTAGGGACCTCCCAGACCTTAGTAACAGGTCTTAGCCCCCACAACAGTATCTACTGTGTCTTCTCCAAGCATTGCTTTGGTACAGTAACAGATGAACTCCTCTGCTCTATGAGAAAAGGACAGCAAAACACTCATCGTGAATCCAATAAGCTGGTGACAAATGGCCTCTCTTTTCTGACCAGTAAAATACTGAGGCTCCCCTAGTTGCTTTTTAAAAAAAAAATTCCTTAAATTTAACTTGACATCTGACTGCCATAAAATGGGGATTCTTTTACCTCTAGAACTCTGCTCTCTTACTTGCAGAGAGGATGGCTTCCTACTGGAAGCCAGTGCCAGAATTGCTAAGAGGAGCTCGCAGCCAAAGAGATACATCAAGCCATCTAATCCATCCATGCATCACACAGATTTGCAAAGTGCTCCTGCCTGTCCAACGCTTTGTCTTGTCAAAAAGCTTCACCCAGCAGAGCTGTCAATTCAGCTTTTCAGAGAAGTATTGAGTCCTCCTGGAAAACTGGGAGGACTACTCTGAAAAGCTCATCCAATTGCCACATCAAGTGGGGTTTTTGCATTTCTTTGCCCGGTTCCTTGTTACAAAAGCCTTTAATTCTCAGCTCCTTCCACATGAAAAATCTAGTCCTCCCTGGAAGTGATGTCAGCACGGAGTTTTCTGCTTCATCCCTGAAGTCAGTACAGAGAGCTGGTGTTAAGGGTTAAGTGCCAGAGCCAAGGCTTATTTACTGAATAAAAATCCTACTGTCATGCAAAGGCCTAAACAGCAATGACACACAGCAGAAATAATCAACATATAGGTCCTGGTACACTGAGTTCCATGAGGGATGAAGACATTTTTGAAACAAGCTGAAGAGCAGTTCAGCCCAGGTTTTTGTGGAACGAATCACAGGTAAGCTCTAATACACCCTGGCAGTTGATGGTTCACAGCTAGGAATCGTGGTGAAGGACTATACCTGTCAATTAATTATTTATTTCCTGACCCCTGCCATTTTGGGATGAGGTTCAGAGCTGGCTGTGGCCAAGCTGCTGGCCAGGGAGGATTCACCATACGCAGCGGGTTCTCCCCAGGCTATATCAGTAAGGCCATTTTGAAATTATAGGCCTACAGTTTTCTATTCAGTTTGCATTTCTTCCAAGTTATTTTATGGTTCTGTAATAGGACTGGCAATTATTATTTCTCAAAATGTAATAATTTGATTACTTTTCAAATAAAATGACAGTTTAGATTCTTGCAGGTAAAACTGAGTGCCAGTATGTTACTTGTGCTGTATCAGTCGTTCTGACAATCAGCAAGGGCAGTGGCTTAGAATCTAATTGATACACAGCAGAAATTGCACAGCACCTTCACATATTTTTGTGGAAATAGATTTTGAAAATTATCAGTTCTAGTTTCTCACCCTTAGATATCTCCAAGGACCTGGTTTTCAGCAGGTGGTGGGGAATCCCCATCCTACCTTAATTCACTAGCAGTTTTTGAAGGTTGTTTTGCTATTATTTCTAGGAGAAAATCAACACCAATTTATCTAATGGATTTTGGCCAGTAAGTTTTCATTTGAAAATTCTAATTATTTTTTTTATTAAATATCTTCAGAAAAAAAACCCACTGTTCTTGATATATGGTGGTGCAAGTCTTTTCTAGGAGATACACTGCATAATCCCTGGCACTACAGGAGACAGCATTGTCTGGCACTTAGAGCAGTGGGAGTCCAGAGACCCGAGTTTGGTTTCTGGCTCTCCCACTCGCTCTCTGCATGACGTTTAGCAGGTCAATTAACTTCTCTGTAACTCTTTCTGTGAAATGGGTGTACTTGGGTCATATTCCTCCTTCAGCACCCTGTTTAAGTCAGAAGGATACTGAGTGAAAGCCATTGCCCAAGTGTTTCACATGCTGGGATGGAAAGTGCCCTACACACTGTCAGCAGCAGCATTAACAGAGAAGTTTAACTGGGGAATCTCTTCATTTTCACTGAAATACCAGAAAGTCCTAGATCCCCAGGAGCCCTTTTCTTCTTCTGAAATCCACTGAGTATTTAGCACCCAGATGCTGATTTCACACTATTTTTATTCTCAGAATATCTATTCTTGTTTCAGTAGAATTATTATTTTGGTATGAATACAAGCAAACCCAAACTCTTAGTCCCCAGGCTGTTGCTCCCTTTTGATTAGGCTCTTTGCCTATATGGATTCATGCCACTTCTGACTTCCTCCTGATACTGGAAGAAAAAAAAAATTAAGCCTTGCCTTGGCAGTTTAACACTTCCCTTCCCATGATAACACAATCAGGCACGAGAAGGAGTTCTAAGGAATGGCATTACATCATGCTCAAATACATGATTATAACATGCTGCAAAATGGATTCTACAAGGAAGACTGATTTAGTGTACGCCTATGATGAGTAAAGAGCAGCTAGTACTGAGCTAATGCACTGCTAAAGGTTGTACCAGATTAAACCAGTAATTCAGCTACCTCCATGTCCTCTCCCATAAAATTTTAATAAACCCAATCTCATAGGAGGAAAGAAAAGACAGGGACCCTGCTGAATTATTTATAGCCTTAGTTGTGTATGGCAAAGAAGTCCCTCTTAGGTGAGCAACTGATATTCTCCCATTGATTTTCTTCTCTCAGAATATCTAGGTGAGAATCAAGTTTGGGGCAGGGGGGGAACCAAAATATACAAGGTTGCAAAAGGGCAAGCCAGGAAAGACAAAGTTGATGGAGGCAGAGATGAGAGAGAGTTTGTATTTACGAAACAGATATCGATCAACTGCACACACTAGTGGCAGATAGACTCAAATTGGCTGTCATAATTCCAGTGATGCAGAGGGACATGCAGGCTCAAGCTCCATTAAATATAACCTACATCCAGAGCAGCCAGATGAGATTTGTGAGACTGAACTCGGAATGCCCATAGGAAATACCTGCAGTTGATTTATATTCCTGATTTCTTATTCCCTCACCAACTGTGCAATCAGTTCCCGGAGGTGGGCAGGGAATAATTGAACAGCTAAACTGTGATTCACCCAGCCAATTAAGGAGTCTTGGGATGGGCCCTAAGACAAATCCTTTAATTTCATCCAGTTTTGGTAGTCCAGAACTACATTGACCTCTGACAATGTGGCCAAAATCATCACGGCCCAGTTAATACTAAGAATCTGAGGATGTAAAGCTGCATTATGCTTTTCTCACATTGACATATTTTAGACTTTTTCAAAGCAGCAAGCAGGAAGATGTTCTGGTTGTACATGAGGACAGGGTCTATTCTGTAATTCAATGTAGAAAGAGCATCACTGCAAAACAGTAATTAAAACGGCAACCACCGCCTAGTAGCTATCAACATATAAAAATCACCCACATGTTTCAGCCTGGAGCTTTGCCAGGTCAGAGCCAGATTGATTGATTCAAAGTTCGTTGGCATCTACCTGATCCTGGCTGCTATGATGTTTCCTTGTGGATGGTGCATGGCTTTGTGAACAAATCACAGTAAGTTAAATTCCAAAGTGTTCCACTTATGTCTTTCTTCTTGCACTGAAGTAAGGAAGCCCTTAACACCTCATTACTACCTCTGTGTGTGGCATGTGGCTTGTAATCACCTTGAAATGTTTAACCACCCGGATTTCATCTCACTAACATTGTGGGGTGGGGCACCAGACTGGGGTATAAACCAACTGGGACATAAATCATCATAAACCAGGCATTAAATTGGTATATAAATCAAAAATTATAGAAGTCAGATGGATGAGACCCATTAGATCATCCTATTTGTTCTTTCCTCTGTTTTCACCCTAAGAATGCACGAGGCATCATTCTTGATTAGCCAAGAGACAGAAGAACGCCCATCTCTCCCCCTCTGTGTCTCTCCAGAGGGAGAGAAGGGAAACAGAGAGCTCTGTATGCATATTAATAAAGCTATATTTTGACTGGCTGAATGACTGGAAATGATTAGCAACGGTATGTTTTACCTGTCAACATCTCCACGCTGCAACAGGCAAAGAGTTTCTAATACTCCTTTTGCAAAAAATCACTAATAAGGCTGGAGAGTACTTTTGGTTCTCCTGTACTCAGAACAGCTCCCTAAATACCTTAAGACTCTTTCTTATGGTGAAGATTAAAATGCCCATTTTTTTCCTATATAACCCATCACAAGGTGTTATTAGATATTAATATAATTATCTTTACATGCCATGCTTCAGTACAATAAATGGAAATATTACAAAGTTCATGAAGTGGTTAAATCTGTCATAGGATCAGCAGTTGTGTAACCTGCAATTAAAAAGGCCAGCAACCATACATTAAGCAATGAAAAAGAAACCAAACATTGAAGACATCACTGAGTGGAAACAGAATATCCCAAATGTATGGAACAAGGCAGGGATATGTGATTACAGTTATTAAGGACTTGATAATGAGTGTGCTCAGAGGAGATAAATTAGGACTAAGTATGCAGCCTAAATTGTGTCATCCCCTAACTTTGCATGCTTCTGTTTGCAACCTTAAAAATGCTCATGAGATTTTAAGGGAACTTTAAAACAAATAACAAACTGCAAAACCAGAAATTCTAGTGTGGGGTTTCTTACTGATTCAGAATACTGGTAAGTGGTTTGTCAGCAGAATAAGACTCCTCTGATTCACCTCTCAGCCCTATGTTAAGTGAGCCAGAGGAAGAACCTGCTGGCTGAGAGAGCAGGATGAAACCTCCCCTCTGCCAGTGTTTCACAGTTGCATTAGCAGTGGGTGCACAGTAAGACTTCTGACTTTGCACTTTCAACATGGCTTTGTAGGGGATCCTTTCCAGTTTGTACTCCACTGCACTCCAACACCAAGAACTTGGCCATTTTATACCTTTCCTCCCCAACTGTTCCAGTCCACCACTCCAACCATTATCCCAGTTGCAGTGCTCAGCAATTCCTCATCGTAACCTCTCCCAACTCTCCAGCACTAAGTTTTACCTCTTTACTTGTCCTAATTTCCTTCCTTACTACATCTTGGCCATGTTTTCTATTAAGGCACTCCTGTCAACTCAGGACTGGAGGGTCTATTGACCTTCTCCCTTATTCGTGCTCTGCTCTTCTGTCTAAGATGCAAAAGAGTAGCACGCAGTTGGGAAAGTTATTCATCAGTGTAGGTATTAAGGTCACTGCCATATTAGCAGATCCTGAGATGAAGCCTAGCAGAAGGTGATAAAATCCCTTACAGATTTCAAAATAGGTCTTAGGCTTTGATGCCAAAAAAATAAAAAATAATTAAAAAAAAAGTCTATCTTAGCTTGAAATAGCAGGATAGGAAGAAAACCCTACAGCAGAGAGAGGGAAATGAGAAGGTCTGTCACTACCACCTGGTCATTAGCTGTGGGAACAATGAGCTCAGTGAAGATCCAACAACACTGGACCTCCAGGCATGCGAGCACCTGCCGCCTGAGTGACCTCTGGGATGGCTGCCCCAGCTCTTTCAGTAACCAGTGCATTAAGCAATGACATCACGTCATCAGCCAAATGGCACTGGCCAGCAGGACGGTGCCATACTTCAGGGTGTGCCTCCATCTGGGGGTCAAGGTAGCTAATTAAAAATGAAACAGCTTTTCTTGTAGAGGAAGATAGGAATGGAAGGAGACCCAAGAGAGTACGGGAGAGAGTGGAAGAAAGGAGCAACAAAAGTGGGATGCTGCCTATTTATTTCAAACACTGCTTTCAGTAGTACCCACAAAAAAAACCCAAAACAAAACCAAAAATTCTCTGGGGTCAGCACTTAATACAGATACAACAATGAAATATTTATTGTTGCTTATAAAAGCAGACAGGGTCAAGCCCATGAGCCTACTGGTGTTACTAATGCATTGTCAAGCTATCAACTGAGCTGCTGTGCAAATCTCAACATCTTGTTCTATGGAACAGGAAGGCTTGGGAAATCTGTAGAAATTAGTAAGTACAGACGTTGCAGTCTTTTTCAGAAAAAAACCCAGTCTCCACAACTGTTGCTGGATATTTTTCCATCTACCTCACCAGTAGTTTTACTGGTGGCTTATAAGGAGTTATATGAGTGCTTTGTAGGCCTAAATGAGGAAGCCTTAATCTCCTGCAAAGTTTGGAGCATTAAGGCTGATAAAATCCACTCGGCTTTCAGCATAGATGCTGTATGAATTAAAATACCACCATTCGCTACATCCTGTAAAAATCCTTCATTTCCTCCAATACTTGCTCCACTCAGAATGTGCCAGGCTATTACTTTTGACTTTAGAGTTCATTTTTTATGCAAATGGCTTTCAGACCATCACAAACACAGGATTATTGCAGCCTTTCAACAGTGCAGATGAACGTTATCATTCCGATTAATACCAGGCATTATGACTGTTGTTCTGACAATGCAGCTCCCTGTGCTGATGCTCTACATTCAGAGCCCTTATCCTGGGGTCGGTCCTGCAGTAAAAATGCAGGGGCAGGTGACAGGCAAAGGAGATCCCACAGTGCCAGGCAAGAAGCATTTTCAGAAAGCCCAGGAAATTCTAAACCCTTCTTAAGAAGCATCAGCTACCTGTTTATGAACTGGTTCTCTCTAAAGCAGTCTGGTGACACAGTTTCTAAGCTGTGCAGGAAAAGATCAGTTTCCATAGCAATTCCAGCCACTCTCTGCCCAGATACAGCACTCTTCACATTCCTGGACACAAAACACAGCTGCTGTGGAAGATAGGCCTAGCTGGCAATGGCAGGCTGGAGAAGAGCAAATAGACAAATTCCCTCTTTCATTACCCTGCTTAATCTGAAGTACAGAGTCAGATTTGTGACATATGGGGGGAAGGAAAAGTAACAGACTTAAAGACCCAACTATCTACCTCACATGATAGGCTCTGTGAGTCAGCAAAACAAAAGCTTTTGGAGAGAAGGAAGAATTTTTCGTCTCTCCTGATGTGGAAACTTTCACTCAGACCACTGGGAGGTCTGCCAGAGGCTCTGAGTGCCATGCAGCAATTGTCCCCTTTTCAGCTACAAAAGCAGGAAAAAGGGAAGAGGGAGCGGTTCCAGTTATTCTCCAAGAGAAACAGATCTTACTCTTCAAGAAATCACATCAGCAACTTGTTTTCAGTACTTTAAATGCACAGTAATTTCTTCACCTGCCTTGGAGAGAAGGTGGCTCTGGAAAAGCCTCCTTTTAATCTTCCCTTGCCAAGACCACACTGAGCAAGATTGTAGAGACACCATGAGCATCAGCCCTGTGAGGCTCCAGGCAGATCTGAGCCCACTGCAAGCTAATCCACAATCCTGTAGTACCTACACAGTTGTTCTTGTTGAAATAGTTCAAGGACACAAAGAAGACCCATGGCAAATACAAGTATCTTCAAAGGTAAAAAAATGAGCAAGGAAGCATAAGGTCTAAATAAAAGCTACAGGCAAAAATAAGACATCATCATGCTAGACTGGCTCTAAGAATGTATGAAGATAGTCTCTCTTATCTGCATCTTCCTCCCTTTTCTGCACTATTTGGCTTCCTCAAAATAAGTTTCTAATCCTGACTCTCCCATCAAGTCAATGAAGTGTAGACACAGTTGGCATAAACATACTTAGAAATTCCTCTCTGCACCCATCTTTTATACTTTTACACAAAACAGTTGATTCTTAAAGACTGCAGCATAAGATGAATATAGAGCCTGGGTTGCCTACAGTTTATGTAAAAAAAACCAAAACAAAACCAAAAACAAACACACCCACACCAAACCAAACAGGAATGAAACAAATGACCTTACTGCAATCCTTCTGATGATAAAAAAAAAATAAAAATCAGCATCAACCCAACAGGTGCTTGTTGTGCTCCAAAGAGTAAGCCAGTAGAGTAATAATCCCTGGGCTTTCCTTCACAGGGACTTAGGGAACAGCACTTTTGGCTCCTGGACGGTGCCAAACTGAATACAGCATGTGCCCTCCTTGCCTTGGTGGTACTACCATTTTCAAAGCAAGCACAGCCTTTCACCTGCTGTGCCATAATATATACCAGAAAATGGTTTCATGAAGATTTTGGGACAAGAAAAGAAACTTAACATCGACATGGCCTCCTTTTTATGGTCAACTTTCTTAAAGTACAATCATCCATCTTGAAGTGCTTATTCCTTCACCTGAAAACACCTCTTCCCCTTCCCAATGCCTGCACCATATTCTACAGCTCAAACCTCTGCCACAAGCACTTTCCTGTTTTGTGAACACAGACCTGTAGTATAATGAACACAAACTTAAAAGTACAGTATAAAACACATAGAACAATGTGTGAATAAATGTAGAATTGCTCAGATTTTCTCCAGTTTTTACTGTGATAATATACCTCCATTTCTAAGAGCATCAATGACGCTGCTACAGTTTTTCAGATGACAGAACTATGGATCAAGTTTTGTGCACAAGCCTAGGGCCAAAAAGTGACAGAGTAAACACCTAATAGCAAATCAGTCATATTATACTGGCATGTTCCATAAAGAGACAGTTATTTAGGCTCAAAGTTGTCAGACACATTTTCTTTTCCTCTCCCTTCCCCTCCCAGCTCATATAGATACTTGTTTTGTCTAATTAGATGAACATTTATCTCCTGACAGGCAAGAGCTGGCAATACTACAATCATCCCTCCCTCCATCCCTGTTTAACCAGAGATGGTAGAGAGGAAGTGATTGCAGAGGAGACAAGTCCTATTTCCCTGGTTCATGCTGCCATAGGCAATCAATTTGGAGCAAAGGTTCCATCTTGAAAATGTCAAACAGAATGAAAGAAGATAAAATCAAAAATGGTAAAGTCAGCTCCAACCATTCCTCTAGGACCAGCTGCTCTCCCGGGTTCTTCTAGCATAGCTGAGAGCACAGCTAGAGGACTAACTGCTTTCTGTGCTGACTGGTGCCGTGACGTCCTCAGCCTCAAATTAGTTGTCCCTCACCCACTCCCTCAGTTCAAGAGAAACTGCTCGAGTCAGTCCTGCCTGCCAGTCTGAAAAAAGCAGCCTGTGGTGCATGGCTGGAGCCCTCTTCCCTCTGATTCCCAATTCACTAAACATGCAAAACAACAGATTTCCTTCCCAGGAACCACAGTTCGCTGCCCATACACTAGGGAAGGAAAATAATCACTACTGAAATACAAATATGGCAAAGGACAACAGTGGCTTCAAGCCTGGTAGAGGCAATTTTTTTTTTTTTTAACAGGGTGACCAGACATCCTGGTTTCACTTTTCCAGTTCCTCTGAAATTCTCTAGGATGCCATTTTGCCCCAGTGCTTCATGGGAACAGGGTTTTTTTCTGTCTCATCCTACAGATCTGAAAAATAACTCATGGCAAGAGAAAGGAGATCGCCAGTCTTCCTGCTCCTTTTGCTGTTTGTCACAAGATTCACTGAAAGGAAAATTTTGAACAGGAAATTGTTCAGAGGAAAATAATGGGCAGCTTGACTTGGATATATCAGGATGAGCAATGGTGAAATGAAGTAGCTGGATTGAACTAGTCCTGGGGCATAGAACAGGGTCAACTGCTTAAGCAGACTAAAATCACTGGGACTTTCTGAAGGGTCTAAGTGTCTACTGTACTGCAAAGGGACAACATTCCCCTCAAACAAATCACAACTTGAAAATATTGGTATTGCCCTAGTTCTTTAAAACAGGCTGCTGTTCCTACAGAGGAACTAGTCATTTAGAATCAGTTCATTCTTAAATGCAGTGACCTCCAGAACCTTCAGTGGCTAACTCCATGTATCAAGCGCTCTCCACTTGCCCATAACCGCTCTGGAAAAGCAAGAGCTTCAGCAAAATATTTCTCTTCTTCTCTCTCTCTAGATAAGTAGATTCCAACTTCAGCTCTATCTACATCTACCTACACTTATCTGAATCATGTACTGGCAAGAAAATTTGGGTCAGAAATATACAGGAAGGCCCACACACTCGATGTACCCTCCCCAGAGAGGGCACAAGCAGCCTCGCCCTGAGAGTGCCTCAGACCAAATCAGATATGCAAATGTGTGAGCACAGTGTCTAGACTGCCACTCTGGAGACTGACAAATGCCCTACTGAACACTCCCATCAGCTGCCAACACAGCAGGCTCAGGAACTTGCTGATGCCACCAAGGGATGCACACACCAAGGTGCACGTGACCAGATATATGAGCCTTTACTTGAGCCGTTGCTGAGATAAAGATTAATTTTAGGTAATAATTCTTACATTAAACTGTAAGATTCCCAGTGGATGGTTGCAGAAAAGTCATTGTTGCTCACAACAGTGGCAAAAACACACAAACACCAAAAAAACCCCATAAACCAAAGCCCCTCTCTACAGCCCTGTGAACCCTAACAGATGTCTGGAGGGGGTGTGTGCTTTTTTTTGTCCACAGATGAGCAATGTTAACATAAAACTAACACCAGCAGAGAAGGCAGGTGGTAGAAGGAAACCTGAAGGGAACTGAAACACCTGATCTTCTGATTTCAGGGTCCAATGAGCACAGAACAGTATTTTGCAAAACCAGCATCTTACAACCTTCTGACAGGCATGAGGTCAGTTATTCCTTTTCTTTGTCACATCACTATCAAAACATGTATTTATCCACACAAACACAATTAAAAGTAAAGTAAAATAAAAATTGGCACTTAGCAAGACCTTCTAGAGTATTCTTAATTCTTTAGCAGATTTGACCAGGCAGGCCTACAGGCACCAATGCATCTCAAACCATGCCTGACCTCACCAGCGCAGGAAAATCAATTATAACATTGCACCTTCTCCTCCCCAGAGCTTAAAAGGACCCTTCCAAAGCAACAGCCACATTAGGCAGGAGTGAAACAGGAGTGAAACTCTGGGAACACCAGAGGTCTAGCGCAGTTCTCAAGCTGACACAGTCCAGACAGTAGAAGCTCACTACGACCTTTCAAGGTTTTCATCAGACTCAGCATTTCCTTAACCCACCTGCTACCTTCAAGGAGTTGTTCACTGCTTCCACCAAAACAGAGCTGCTCAGGACATTCATCAGTCCCCACAACTATATAGTGACAAAAGCAAGTTGCAGTGGCCTCTTTCCTTGTGAAATCCTACCTCTTGCATTTTATCAGTGAAAACCCTTTTCCATCTCCAAGATGAGAGCGAGACAAGATTTAAGGTCAGCCAATACATCCCAAGGCAATTCCATCCCTGTCAGATCTTGTTGCTTCAGCAAATGATACGAGTTGGTGACCACTGGCTACAATTATCACTGAGGACTAAACTCCTTCCCTGTGCCTTAAAGGGTGCAGCAATTCTCTTTCTAGATCTTCAAAGGAGAGTGTTGCCACCCAGGAGCTGCTGGCAGCAGGACATATTCTACAATAAAAGCCAGCAATGAATTCTCCTGGAAGGAGGAAACTCGGCATGAGAATTCACTCACGTACAGAGCATTCTACTGAATTAAAAAATAGGGCATTGATTTTGTTATTCATTTTTGTATTTAACTCAATATTAATCCCTGCATACAAATGCCTTTTCCCCGCTGCCACTTTCTCATGCCTCAGCAGAATTCCTAGTCAGCAGCAGAAACAGAGATGTAGGTCCTGAGAACAAATCGATTCGTCTGCTGCGAAGACAAACTGTATGTGAGACGAGGGCTCTGAGCGGGCTGTCAGTCAAAGCCTCTGCTCTCATTTATCAGCGAGCACCTCCCTCAGCCCACGCGCGAGGAGAGCGGAGAAGAAAACCAGCAACACTTACGCAAGGCGTGCCACTCATCCTGGCGGATTGTCTTGGTGATGTTGTAGGTAAGGTTCTTGGGAATGGTCGCTGAGGAGTAGTGGTACTTGATGTACGAGCACCGCTCAATTGCTCCTGGGAAAGGCAAAACGCAGAAGGGAAAGTGCTATTAAGTGAGTGCAACCGTGTCCTGCCAGTTGTAGACCAGATGGGTTTGAGAACCCAAAACGAAGCTTAGGGGCAAAGCAATCGGTACCATCAGCCCACTGTGACAACCAGCCCCATCTGTGGCCCATGAGAAGCTCATCTGTAGGGTAAGCTGGCTACCTGTACCGTCAGTTTGGATGTGATCTTCCAGGAACCCCCCAGACTGGCCCTATAGTAACTGCTGGAGTGTCTACTTTCACCATCAGATATCTGTTGGGCAAATGACCCCTTTCATGTCTTTTCTCTGAAACATGAGTGAGCAGCAGCAATCCAGTTACTGTGAGAAACTAAATTCGGGTCTTTGCTTATTGTATAGTCATGGCTCTCAGTGCCCATACTCCAGGAGATACACAGAGCAAACCCCTTTGATCTTCCCTTAAGTAATAAAAAGCAACACAGAAAAAAATAATACATATAGATAGTAAACAGTTTTCCTGACCCCTTTCCACCCCATAGCAGGATACATGACAATATGTCTCTTGACCATATGACACCCAGACACTTTCACAGAAGGTTCAGAAACAGAATTTATTGGCATGCCTGAACAACGAGCCTCAGATGGCAACATGAGTGGCTGAAATGGGCAATTTTTTTCCCCTGCAGTCAGGATTTCATCTACGTTCCATGGGAAAAAGCATCACATGCTGCTTCTGGTACCTTTTGGTCACATTATTACATTCTCCTTTTACAGAAGCTTTCCTTCCTGTACAAGAACCACACCTCCAGGCCCTGATCTCCTGGCACCTCTCTGCGTAGTGAGTGTCCTTAGAGGAATGGGCCTGCTGTAGTCTGAGGCTTTCCATGATTTACAGCCAGCCAAACTCCACCCATGATCAGAAACCACAGGATAGTGTAACTGTTCTTGTATTGATGAAAGCCAGTTAGGTTTCCTGCATTCCTTTTGCCAGCATTCTCAGCTAACACTGGCTTTATTAGACCTTCTCACTGTGCAGTCAGATTCAAAGTTCATGAAAGCCATTTTTCTATTAATATTATGGTATTTTGGATCAGGCCTTTGATAACTAAATAGGTATCCCTAATGTGGTTGGCCACTGCTGGTTGTCAGCTACCACTGGTCAGAGAAGCAGCTATGCTGGAAATGCTTTTATGTATTAAAAATACATTAAGACAAGCACTCAATAGAATAAATTAAATGAAGCAATGAATTATATAAATAATAAAGAGCACTATACACAAAGAGGCAGGTAGAGAACACTTACTGTCAGCCTGAACTGAAAAGGCAGACCCATTAGCCTTATATTGGCAGTTCCATGGGGTAAAATATGCTTTTATACCACTAGAAATTCAGGTTTCTACTTCAGGTTGTAAGATAGTACTTGGCATAAACTTAGATAATAGATCATGAATTCACAGCATGAATAAGAAAACCCATGGAACAAATTATTAGTTGCATCAGGGTCTACCAGCAACTTCCAAAGTTAGTGCAATATAAACATTTGAGGTCCTCATTGTTTGCTTCTCTTAAGCATTCTTCACATTCTGCCTTTGACAGCAATTAGATTAGACAAAGCCAAATATTATAGGGGGAAAAGGCAAAATATTTACATATGTATCCGCCTGCCCTGACAGCGTGATGGGCTTCTGTGTGAGTCTGCACCATCTGGGCACCAAATGTACGCCCAGAATTAAAGTTTCAAACTAAGAATAGTATTTAAAAAAAAAAAAAAAAAAAAGATAGCTAGTGTGCAAAAAGCTTTTTAAAAAAGTCCCCAAATCACAACCTTGCCTTCTTATAGGTTTTCATATCCCCTTTTGTTCAATTGCTTTCCTGGACCAGAAGCATCAGCAAGAAAATGAAAAACGCTCATTTTTCAGGAAATCATCTGTAAGTTATCAGATACCTGCCCAGACAAGAGATTTATATAGAATAGCAGAAATGGACACAGAGCCAAGATCCAAAATAAAAGCTTACAGAAGGAAGGAAGAAAAAATACTGTTCCATTTGCTATAATTTCTAAAAGTAATCAGCAGAAACAGCTCCTCTGAAACCAAAGAGGCTAATTTCTAGCAAGGTTCATCAGCCTTTTAATTCTGCAAATAGTGTGAGGAGTAATGCAATGAGCTGTTCAATATCTTTTATCACCAAAGCCTAAAGCAGGAAGAAATTACAGTCTGAATTCAGGTCATCCCTTGACCATATCTTTAATTTTGGGCTTATGCTTACTTCCCCATGCTGTTTAAGAGACTTAAGTACATCTAAAAAGACCTTCAGGAGCGCTGTCAACCAGGGTGGCCAAACAGGGCACTTGGTGTTGCAGTTCACAAAGGCTGTGCAGGAATGGCGCTGGAGCCCTGCCAGCTCCACCAGGGAGAAGTGGTGTCCACCCAGCAGAAAACCACGGCAGAAGCAGGCAATACCTTACTGGGAAACTCAAGCTTTTCATGATCCAAAATGACAGTGTTTGAGACTGCTTCACGTTTAAACACGAACCATTTATTCAAACCCACTCTCACAAGTGTAGGAGAGTGACTGTGCTGAGTCAATGCCGCTATATCAGCATATATCTAACTAGAGGTGAGAATTAGCTTTTGAAACCTAGAAAAAGGCTTTCATTTGCCTGGACCTGCCAATAATAAGAGTGAGTTTATGGGCAGTGATTACTTCATACTTCTGGTGTTTCCCTACTTGTCCCACTGAGAAGAGAACAAGGTTCAAAACTCCCGAACATCCAGTACCTGGAAGCCCCTGGAAGAGCAGAAGCAATGAGCGCAGCAAGAATCAGAATGACTGCTCTCCTGCAAAGTCTTCTCAGAAAAATGTTGTGAAATCTTTACCCTTCAGGAGAATTAATAGCTATGCTCACTGCAGTCTTTGGGATAAGAAGCAAAGCAAACTTTCCCTTCCATGCCCTCACTAGGGTAACTGCAATTTATGGAGCACCTCCAGCCTTCAGCACTAACTCAGGAAGACCAAATGCAACTGCAGCTGAGCTCTGCACTTTGCTCAAATAACTGGGGACAGTATTTATAGACCAAACCAGTGAGTGGGTTTTTTCACATATGCAGCTGCCATAGCAAGAGTTATAGCTGGCCACAAGAAACACAAAACCACCACAAAGCTGCTCCACTGACAGATGTAGTATATTCCAGGTTTCTCTGATCAAAAGGGAAATGTTTGCTGAAAATCCTTAAGAAAAGTAGCAGACATTTTCCAATAGAGTGCTAAGAAAAGGATCAGCAGGAAGATGCAACTAGAATCAGGCAGAGCAAACCTCTGCCATGCTATACATAAGCACAGATGCTCAGGGGATTCAGCAGCTGTTAACTGTGGCTGGAAACCCCCTGTTCCTGCAAAGGACAGATTACAAACAAAACTGAGATAAGGAAACTAGGGATAGCTTCATCCTGAGTAGCTAAGTATTCACAGAATCAAACATGCCACTCCTCTTACTGATCCACTTACCTTCTCAGTTCCCTTCCCTTATCTGTTGATCACCGGTCCAAACCAGCATCTTATGGTTACATAATATTTCCTCTTCTCTCCATTACAAGGAAAATGTTTAACCTGTGCTATAGCAGAAATATCACCTGAAAACACTGATTTTTTTCTATTCAATTTTCAAAATTATGGACATCCTGATGTTAGTTCAACTGCAAAGGAAACTCAGTTCCCACTGCATTACTAGGGCTGTAAACATTATCCCAGTTGGAGGCCTCAAACGTTTTGGTGATGCAGAGGATGACTGAACCATTATCCCACTCTAAACTGAAGAGGGTTGAGAGTTTACATTGCTGGTGTCCATACTCTGTTTGTCTGGTGGATAAGCTTTTTTGAGAACTTTTGGACCAGCCTTTCTTCAACACCATGGGCCAATCACAACCTCCCCCCCCATCCTTTAAGTATAATATTTAAACTCTTTCAAACTGCTCCAAGGAAGAGTCTTTAACATGGTTAATTTCAGAAACAGAATGAAAAGTCAAAGTGCCATCAAGATACTGGTCACCTCCATCCTAAATTTTGGATCCCAAAGCACCCAGAGGCATTTGCTTGGTGAAGTCATTTGACTTTTGCAAAGGTGGCCGCCAAGTTCCATGAATTTACACTGTCAATATGATCATAATAGTTAGTCTTCTGCATAATACAGACCAATTCATCTACCAGCTGGCAACAGAGATTAATCCTTGTGACAGTCTTTCATGAAACTGGTAGTCTCTGGGAGCAGTTAGGTAAATCTCAGTAATGTTACTTCAGATCTAGCCCAGGATGGCACACAGAAGTGTTACTTGCATGGGTTATCTGATTATACTCCCCTCCTGTCAATGGGGATTACAAGATTTCGCACTTCCCCCCCCCCCCCCCCCCCCCCCAGCTTTCAGGGCTGCAGATTGTGGAACCATCCTTAAGGTTCAGGTACAGATTAACCCAGCACCTGTGAGTAAATTCTCTTTGGTAGCTGGAGGACTTGCAGGTACAGGTAAGAATTTCTCCCACTCTAAGATCCCTGGGTAAGAGCAATGGGCAGTCTCAGGTGCAGGGAGCCAGCAGCTCACTTGCTCAGGATGAACTGTGGTGTAGCCATTCCAGACTTCAGCAGCCAGCACTGACACAACAACTGCCACCTTCCATTCTGTAACATGCAGAGATCCAAAACCAGGAGACATCCATTCTTCTCTTGCAGTGTGCACTTTGATTTCTAAGAAGGATCCAGCTGTACAACTAAGTATTTGTTTTAAGATGTTTCCTGCCTAAGTTTTTGATATGATGAGCTTCCCTTAAAAGACTGGCGTGGATGTTCTGAGCTACCTCCAGGCAGCTTTTCCTCCTTCTGTGTTGCAGATACCCCTGAATGAACTGTTTATAGCAAGCAATTTATTCCACAAAATTCACCCTTTGTGCTAGCTCTAATTTTTACAAATCTGTTAGAGAATTACTACACAAACATTTCCTAGGAAAAGGAATCTTAGCCTCTGGCTTGCAAACTGCACTCACTTCATATATTTGCTATTCATTATGAGAAACTGCCTTCTGTATGAGAGATTCCTTTAATCCTACCATTTAGTTAGTGTTCCCTCATATACCAAGAAGACAGAAGATGTAGATTGGTCATTTAGTCCCTAATTGTTTTACATTATCTTCAAAAATCTGTCGAGCAGAGGAAGTTTATAGTGTTTGTTTGGTTTTGGTTTTTTTCCCCTAGCATAACATTTCAGTAATGCTTCCAGGGGCCATAATCATAGTTAGGGCTAGGATTAGGTGACAGAAAGCAATTTCATGTGGCATAAGTACCTGTTAATGTCTTAAAAGTCTTCTCACCCCTGGAAAAGCTCACTGTTTAATTGTGTTAGCATTTTATGCAGCCTCCAAACTAGACCTGCTCATTCAGGCCAGTGCAATTTCAGAATTCTTACACTCAGGTGTAAGTGCTGCCTTTAATTTCTTGCATCATTTCACATGAATCAACAAAATCACAACTGGAGGTACCTTAATATAGGCAAGGTTGTTGCAGTTTCAGCGTGAACTAACTGGTCAAACTAAACCTTGGAAGAAGATAGAAGGGGAAATTAGGTTCTACCTTGACCAGCTGCTATGACAAACTGCAATCAGATATACTGACTCGTTAATGAACTCAGGATGAGTATCTTGTTAATGAAGGCAGATATTCATTAGAAAGTATTGCAACACACTTAACAGGATTATTTTGTTAGTTCTGGAGTAATGCTAACCATGAAAATACTGGTTACATACTTTTTCCTGACCTATAAATATATTAATACCTAAAATGTAGGAACACCGTTCTTCTGCATTAATTGCAGAATTATTTATGTTAAAAGGGTCCTCTAGATGTCAACCAGCCCAATACTCTGCTCAAAGGAAGCACAACCTCAAAGTCAAAAATAGTTCATGTTGCTCAGGGCCTTGTCCATCCAAGTTTTAAATACCTCCAAGAACAGAGGTGCACATCTTTGAACACTTGTTCCAACATCCGACCACCTTCATTATGAATTTTTTCCCCCAGTACCTAATCAGAATTTCCTTTGGTGCCACATGAATATTTTGAATACTAGAATACCTAAGGGTAAAGGGCTAAAAATCCAGGAAGAATATGCAAATAACATCACCTTAATCAACATGTCTGGTGAATATTCATTAACTTATATGCATAAATAGAAGCCAATGTTCTAATTAATGGAGCTCAAGATAGATTTTCAGTTGCAGCATGGACCAAATTATTAGAACAAGAGATCATGTTTCTTCCTGACTGGCTCTGGCACCATCCTGTATTGAGATTCAGCTTGCTCTGCCAGCAGGACTTGTTGGTACTTGCCCTAGATGAAGTGAGACAACTCCTGGTACTACTTGTTGCTTGCTGTGGGCTTCAAGGAAACCAGCCTGATGCCTCCCCTCAGCTGATGGGTTGGGGTGTCTGTCTTTTGGGTTTAAGACTCAGATGCTAGCCCCTAGCTGCTACCCCTACCGGTGAGTCAAGGTGCAATCTATCAGCTTCTACTCACCACCTGGATGTTTGTGCAAAATCAGAGGGATCTGACACAGTGCCTTTCCCCACTCACAGACAGACACAAGGGTCACCTATTGGGAAAGACAGTGACTGTGTCTATGGTAACACTTAGCATGCATCACAAGTGCACTTTGGAAAGTGATCACCTGATCATATCTAGTTACCTGGCTTTGGTTCATAACACAACGTGCTGTCAGACCACGCCAACAAGATTTTTCACAAGTGAAGCTAAACTGGAAGATGTGCTAAGTGTAGGTCTAGCTCTGTCCTTGGACTTACAATCATCCTAGTAAGGACAGCCAAAGGAGACTCGGCCCTGAGTGACTGGAGCTCCAGGAAAGCCTCCTAGATGGTTGGCCTCCAGGACTGGAGAAGCACATGGAGCAGCCACAGCATGACCAGCACGACAGCAAGAGGCACAGCTCTGCAGTCCAGTCATCACCGCTGTGCCAACACTGCCGTGCTCACAACCACAGGCAGGCAAACAGCCTTCCTTCTGGGCTCAGAGGGCAACTTGGAAAACTAGGGGGGATGGCAGAGGGGAGATTGACACAACCAGGAACAAAGCAAAAAGAATTTCAGATTAACAGAAAAGTTTTTTAGAGCCACAAAACTGTATTTGTCTGTAACTTATTCTGACTTCTCCAAAGTATAATTTAAAAACTGTATTTCAACTGAAAGTCTAAAAAATGTACTTTGAAAATTCTAAACCAGACATTTTTCTTAATTTCAAAGGGGTTTTTTCCAGCTGAAACCAGCAGCCATACTAGATCAAGTTTCACAAGTGGTTCTGCTCCCTTGAATGCTCTTTGCTTCGGAGTCAATTTTCTGCATTAAGATAAATAATGAATTCCTAACTATTTAAATGTAACTATAAATGTACTTACAAGCACATTAGGCACCTGTATATTACTCTCTATTGGGTAAAATGCAGAAAGCCTGCATGCAACCTGCTAGGCTACCAATGGCAAAGGGATATTTCCATATACAATGCCATTTCAACTCGCTTTTCATGTGTAGATGTCTTTACTGACCACCAGAAAATGCAATGAAGACAGAACTCTGGGGAAACAGAAGACAGCAGCATCTTCTGTTTTACCTGAAGGAAAAGCCTGCTTGTATTCACTGAGTTGAGAGCCACTGAAAGGATGAGACATTTATAAAATAAATATTATTTTGTCCACAAAATGGCATATACCCAGCAAATACATTAACAGAATGTACAGCTTAAAGGTTTTTATTAGGAAAGTGAGCAAATGATTTTTCAGAGTGAGAAGCAGAACCTTCCTGTTCTTTTTTTCCTCCCATTTTTCTTTTACAGCTCATCTCACTTGACTTCCTAATAAAGACTTTCTCAGAGCCTCCAGCTTAGTAAAACTTGTTAGACAATGCTCAGCCTGGTAAAGTAGTCTTGTAAAAACATAGCAGGGGGGACGGTTGAAAGAATCCAACATACTGTAACTATACTGTACTATCCATACAGAAACGGGGGAACAGACAAGAGTGTGCCATTCCCATTCTTCCCAGGTTATCTGGGATGAAAACCTGGCAGCTCGCTGTCAGTACTGACCCATTAGATCTCTAGAGATACAGAAGAATTCAGGTACAAAGCCCACATGAAAAGGAAGCATTCCATGAGTATAATGGATCTCCAGACACATATAACAGCTTAGTCATGTGTGGGCTACATGGTGACCACATTCCACAGAGGGACTTCCACACACTTCAGACTATCACACCTACATTTCAATTTCAGTTTCTGTTTCCACACCAAACTATCTAAGTTTTCAACCATTGTGTGAGGGATGACAGAAGTGCAGACGTGTGTGCATGTACTGAGCAGACAGCAACATTTTCAGAGCAGGGAAAAAATAAAGTGCTTGAACGGCTTTTGCCAGGCCTATTCCTCACATGCTCTCTGGATATCCCAGCAAAGAGCAGCTTGCTTAAAGCAACCAGCTGGCAGAACATAAATATTCCACCCATGATAAGAAAAGAATCCAAGTATGAGACCAAAAGCTGAATTTGCATTGGAAAGTGATGAGCTCACACTTTCTCTCCAGGGACCAAGGAAAGGGGGCTGGCAAGGAAGCTGGAACAAGAGGATGGTTATGAAACACTTTTTTACTTCAGCTATTAATAACAGTCTCCAAGCCACAGGGCACTTGAGAGGAGGAAGGCATCTCCTTGCTTCTATTAATCTTTTTGTCCACCTATTTGCTTTGGGCTGGCCACAGGGGAGAGGGAAGCAGAGCAGGAATGAAAAGTTAAGGAGGTTAAAAGGGCTGAAAAATATTTGCTCCTACATGTTTGGAGGCAGAAATTAAATGATCAATAAAAAGTCACTGAGACAGCAATTACCAGTAAAAACTCACTGATGACCCAGTAGCTCATGGAACAAAGCAATATCTCAGCAGTGCTGTCAAGGCAAAGAAAAAGCCAAGCAATGGCTATTCCATGGACAGGTTTCTTTTATATCATGTAAATCTAATGATTTTCATCGTAAGATGCTCCCACAAAGCTTAGTCTTCAATGAACAAGCTCTGAAACCTATTTCAAAGAGATGTCTAGGAAGCAGGGTCCCAGACTGCCAAGAAGAAAATAAGGATGGGTCCACCAGTGTCACTAATTCTGCTGAGGACCTGTCATCACGTGCAGTGAAGTCTAAGTGTGCCTATCTCTGTACCTTGAAAAGCTATTTTATATGCAGCTTTGCAATGTAAATGTGGTTTTATAGACACATTTAGTCCTCGTTACTTCTTAAAGTGAGAGGAACATAAGCCCTTCTCTGTCCCCTGTTAGTTTACAGCTAGCTCCACAAATTGCTGAGCTAGAGAAGGCACTCAGCTTTCTTGTAGCACTTCAACCTTGTGTTTAAACAGCAGAAATCACAACATGACAATCATTCAGATGCTTGCATGCCACATGAGGGAACTAAGGCTGAGACCTAACACATACAAATTTCCCAGAAGATCCCACTTCCCAGGGATCTTACACTTACATTCAGCACCTACCGCAGTCTCTTAAGAGCAGCCCTTAAATGGAAGGATTTACTGGGGCTATGCAACAACCTCTATGATTTATTTTCATGCAGGTTTTGTCCTGCAACTGAGCGAGAGGGGTAGCAGGCCAGCTTTCACAGCTTTCACTTGGACATGAGAAGTTGCAGTGAGGAGAAAGGAGAGGGAAGGATAAAGTTCTTGGCGGGAGTCATATGTCAGCAATTTATAGAAATCAAACTAAGGACACTGATTTCTAAAAAATTAACTGTGTTTTTACCCTACCTTAAGGATTGGCTTATAGTCAAGAAGCATTTTTCTTATATGCTGAATTTCTAACTCATATTACATATAAAAGGTGAAGGCTCTTGCCTTAAATTTGGGAAGTACAACACCATTAGCATGAACACTCTTTTGCACATTTTAAATTAAAGGTAACTAGGAGAAATCATAGGATTTGAAATTATTGCCCTTCCAAAATATTGAAATGCCAGCAGGCAACTAGCCTATCAAAGAAATAAGTGCAGAACAAAATCCAGCATCAGCTTTTCAACCAGGCTGGGTTTTACCCCTATGAGCAGACTACAGCATGGATAGACCAGAAAGAAAACACCCTATTATTCTCATAAACTGTTCTCTCAATATACTATGCACCAAGCTTGTAACATCCTGTGCTGATAAGACAAGCTATCTCCGTCTATCAAGGACTCCTCTGAGACTTTAAAACTGTGCAAACAGAAGATTTTGGACATATTCTCTCTTTGGTGGAAAAATTCCTTTCTTCAGTACATCCTTATACTCTGGATTCTCTAAGATTCATTAGTCTTCTTTTATGTTGTCCCTATTCAATTTATTTAAAAAGAAAAAAAAAATTAGGGCACTGTGGTTGGAATAAAGACACTTTCAAGACATCACTTCATACACAAAAAAGTATTTCCCAGACAAAGATGCCCTGCAGTTATTAAATGTATGTGCAGCGTAAAGCTAACAGATGAGGTCATCCCTAAGTGAGCAGAGTTTGCCCCTTCAAGCTCAAGTCTCTTGCCTCAGATTCTACCAACTGAGTATCTACTTAGGTCACACAGCATGATGAACGAAAGCTACTGAAACTACCTTGAAATGAACCTTGAGATTGTTTCCTGGTAAGCAGAGACCATTAAATTATACAGCTAGTATGTAGAGTGGCTCTCCAAAGTAAGGAGCAGTTTCCTGTTTGACCGTGCTCTTTCCCTTTAAAGTCATTCCCTGCATTGTCCTTGCTCAAATTATTACCTGGTGAGTTGCCATCACTAAATTACAAGGATACTCCATCTTCCTTTGCAAAGGGCTATGCATTCAGGGGGACAAAAGACTTCACAGCTGACTGTCCTTTACTCACAAGGCTGTTTGCTGCACTATTGTAACTGAACTTACTATTGTACATGAGGGATTGAATCAAATAAAGGCCTGAAGAAATTAAATGCTATGTAGATATTTTAAAAGTTGCCCTTGAATAGTCAAACAAACAGAAAAACTCAACTAGAGGGAAAAGGAAAGGAAGATAAAGATGATGGTAAGAAGATCAGACACTGTACTCTGAAATCCAAGACGAGCTGAAGCACAATTTGGTCATTCTAAAACCTATGAACCACAGATATTGTTAATCTCTCTGCAGCTGTCTGAAATCATAAATGGTTTCTCCCTTCAGAAGGAAATGATTCTTGAAGAAGTATTTGAAATAGCAAAGGTTGGTGGATGTGATCAAAAAATATTTTTCCAATTGACTGGACTGTGCCCTTACTTATCCAGTGAGGAGTTTTGCAATACCATCACAAGCGCTTATGTCCAGAAGGCTTAGACACTGAGCACCTCTCCACAAAGGCTACAGTAATTCATTTCTGGTGCATCAGGTGCTGGCTGCACTCAAATGTAATTCAGTCAACAACTTTGGGCTAAAATCTCAACATTGCTGCTGTGCAACAGATGAACAACACGTATTTCAGAGCAGCTGAAAAATATTGAAAGGATAAATGCCCTTGCATGGGGATAGAGGGAAACAGAAACTGAGGAGCAACCAACTTATCTCCAGCCCCAGCCTTCCCTTTGCTTATTTCCCAATACAAACCTGCAAGCACCAGGGTATGCCAACAGCTGCCAGCTACGGGAATGGTGGTAGAGAGACCTATTGCCAGCATGATCTTGAACAGGGAAATTTTTAAGTTGTTCCAACCAAATCCCAAAGGCATCTGGTCTCCAAGCATTTTAGTTAAGATTGATGGCATTTCTTTTAAGACATGTATGATGTGCTGTTTGATGCAGAAATAAAAAGTGGCAAAAGCCAACCCAGCTTATACAACAGGGCACAGAACAGAGTAGGGAAAAACCAAGTAGGTTTAAAAGTATCTATTACTTCTTTTACATGCCAAATAAAGTTACAATTAAAAGTTACAGATTGTTCTAAATGTACAAATAAAGTTACAGATTGTTCTAAAATCATGTGACCTTAGCTTAGACCCAAAACTGGTTTATATTTAAATGTAGTAAGATGTGGGATGAAAATTTTTCGTCCAGTCTGATGGGTCAGTGAAAACTGGGGAACCGACTGGAATTTGCTTTGAGAGGATATTGTGACATGATGTTCCTTTGCCTATAACATCCTTTTGTCATTCAGTAAATGTCATCTACCACTTCTTGCACCTTCCCATCTGAAATGTCACATCAAATTAGAGGCTCGCAGAATGAAAATATCCCACTTCACTCACTGCAATGTAAGATGTTCTGGCCGGTGCAAGCTGGACTTAATACATTGTCTGCTGCCTGTCAAGAGGGATGCACAGACTGAAAGACAATTCCAAGTGCACAGAGCAGCATTAGCTAATAGAAGTCTATGAATGGCAGCAATAAACACTGCCTGAAAGGTGAGCATTGCACATCTGATGACCTTTGTCACTATCCACTGCATTCCACCACCCCTGTGCCTAAAATCCTACAGAATCCCACTGAGGTTTACAGCCCTAAGTGTTATTCAGTCCTTTACAATTCAAGGGCCTGCTTTCTGACCCTCTGACAGGGGAAGGGTCAGCTATATGCCAAAAGACCCACCACCATTAATGGGCCCAAAAAGCAGCACATTCCTGAGCACCACCTGCAAGGTACAGAACAACCTCTAGCACCACACTGGAATTTCACCAGTTTCAATATGAAAAAAGAGACTATGGAAACAAGCACTGTCAGCTCAGGAGTTATTTTCTATTAGTCTTTACTCATAGTCTGAGCTGTGACAAAAGCCTGTGTCTCAGCAGCCTCTGATAACACCCAAGGGGACAAATGCTGTACAAATACAGTGAACAGAATCTGGGCCCTGAAAGACTTTTGCTGATCCTCTTTCGTACCACCCCTCACCATCTAGTTGTTCATTTTCTATAATATGTAAAGATAAGTCTTGAACTGTAATGTTTGATTTTAGAAATTATTAACTCCATGATTCAGCATCCTATGTGCTTCTGGACACATTTTTATCTGTGCCATTAATTCTAAATCCAAGTGTTATTATAGACTGTTGTATTCTATGAATCCTTTGCTTTCTATTCTAATTACTGCTCTAAAAATACCTTGCACAGTGTATTTCTCAATAACAGCTGAAAGTGTTTATTAAAGACAGTATTACTGACAAGCACTAATTTATATACTATTCCCAACCCAAAGGTCAGGCCTTCTGTCTCCTACCTCTGTACACCAATGTGTGGACACTAATTCATGGCCAGTGCAATCAACCCCCTTTGCCACAGGTCTAAATGCAGACTTTAATCCATCACTCTTTTAACTCTAAGTTATTTAATTCAGTATATCTCTACTCCACCCCTCCAAGCATACCAATTAAAAATTAAGGCAATAAAAGCACGGATAGTAAGTAATCACTGTTTGTCCCAAGTTAGGGACCAATATCTTATTACAATATGGAACTCCCTACATGCAATTTCAACATGGTTTAGGAGTGGGCAAATGCTAACCTACCCTGTCCTAGTTTTCTTTCCTCTTATTTTTTCAGGGGATGTGATCAGCCTCTCATGAGGCTTCAGTACACTGACTGCAGGATCAGGTGAAGAAGATCCAGAGTGATTCTTAACATGCCTTCACTGGACCATCAGCCACTCTGATGAAGAGTATGACGACAACATGCCAACCTAGCAGAAAACACATTCTTTGGAGAACATCCAAACCTTTAAAAAAATATGTCATTAGCTTTATTCTTATCTCCTAGGGTTCTGCAATATCAGGTTTAATTACAACAATTGTGACAAAAATCATAGTAAAGAGATACAGCTGAAAGCTTATCTTGCCCAGAGATTCCCCCCACCAGGGTAGGAGCCAAATGCAGCACTAGGAAGAGACTGCAGTACAAACTCCGAGAGCAAACTCCATGCAAATCAATTCCAGCAAAAGTATTTCTAAGTACAGCCCAACTCAACGGGAACAAGAGATTAAGGTGTCATGCACATGGCTGAGATTCAGGGAAGCACTCCCAGGACAATGAGATTTAGGAAGGAGAAGCAAAACACTAGTCTCATGCTGCAGTAAAAATACAGGTGCCAGGCTCACTGGCACAACAGTCAGTGCCCCAAACTGAAAACCAAGTCTATCATGACGACGCTGCCATCAGCTAAACAAATACTAACATGTCCTCCCCCTGCAACTGATAGGCAACATCATGCCTAGAGCAAAGAACACCCAAGCTTACACGGTTAACAGGAAGGGTCACGGCACTTATGCTTGTAGTTACACAGCTGTGCAACAGGAGAAAAAACCCAGGAGCTAGCAGCACAGAGATCTAAAAGGAGAAATAAAAGCCAAAACAGCCCCATTTCTGCAATTGATAACATCTTTGTATAACTCATTTACAAAGTTGGTGGATTTTACACCTTAAGGATTAAACAGCTTTTCTTAAGATAGCCACAACACATTCAGGGCACAGGGAGAATGATCCTCAGTGCAGGGACGCAGCTTTGGTAAAATACTCCAATCCTGGAATATCAGAAAATGAACAGCTTAAACGTGCATGAATGTGACTTCATCCACACAAAAGAGAAGCCGGGAGCACACACAGGGGCCAGACTGGATGTCAACACTTCATAATGGACTGCATTAAAGAAAAGATAGCTGAGCAATACAGAATCATAGAATGGTTTGGGTTGCAAGGGACCTTAAAGATTACCTAATTCTAACCCCCCCTGCAGGGACACTTTCCACTGGATCAGGTTGCTCAAAGCCCCATCCAGCCTTTCCTTTAACTCTTCCAGGATTTCTAAGGTTTAATCATCTTTCCAAAATGATTAAGCAAGTGGCCTAGAAGTGGAGAATTTTTCAGGAGGCAGAAACCAGAAGTTTCCAGGTATTATTTCCCACCTTCCAGCAAGAATCTTTCTTAGAGGGAAATAGCCAAGTGATCTTAAGGAGTGGGAAAATAAGAATATTCATCCGCTACTCTACAGACATTCAACTACAGAATAAAGATTTGACTGTGAAAATGCATGACAATGAGTTACTTTAAAGAAAAACGATGTACTCATAATACATATAGACCAAAATAGTTAAGAACACTTAGGTTGTCACAAAAAGGAGGGAACAAGAAAAAATACTTTGGTTATCTACTAAGATTTCCTGCAGACTTGGTCATATCTGTTGTATTTCAGCAGTCCTGTGGCGATGCTTAGGAACTTCAGTCTTGGACCAGGTGCCCATGAGGCCAGGCACTGTGTGACCTTATAATTAATATGGTCCCTGATGCAATTCCTCTACCATTTTATAAAAATTTCATGTGCTTCTGAATGTCTCCAGCATCACACCTAATAAGCTCATTTTGTGCTGAGGTAGGTAGATGTACTTAAACAGGGAAAGAAAATAGCTGCATATACTACTAATTTTCAAGATCCAAGAGAAGACATAACCAAGTAGAATGATCCCATGATGTTCAACCACACGTCTCACCTACCCACAGGAGCTGTTCCTTGAGGACAAGCCTGTAGTGTTATTATTCATATTACACCAGGGCAGAAAACAGAGTGTGAAACAGTCCTGGTCGTTTGGAAGACTCAGAATCCTGTACCCCAAAAAGGAAGCAAGAACATGTAGACTCTTGAGGTCCCATGGGGAAGTAGCACACAGTCATGTAAGCTGCAGAGTGCCTCTGTGGCCTTCTTTGAACCTCAACATGCTCCTCTGATTTAATTAGATGCCTTTTGCCCAATTAGGATAAATTAGGTCTGAGGTTTTGATCATTCTGCAGCCCTGATTCCATGCCACAAGGTACAAGATCAGTAAAGGGGGTTGCTTCAAATGATTGCATAGGACCCATGGCAGTAACATAATACATGAAGCATTTCAGCACTAGACAGCTCTGCAACTTCTCACCACTGGCACTGCACAACCAGAGACCCAAATATGCTGCCCTGGACATCAAGATGAGCATGTTTTCCCCTCAGCTATTACTCCTAATCCTATAAAGTGAATCTGAGTAATACCATGTGGCCTTTGTGCACAGTCATTGAAGAACGCCAGTCTCACTTCTCATAGGAGAAAAGCAGACTCACGTCACCACAGATACTCCTATTAGGAAAATATTTATGAGGAGATTTTTTTAATTATTTTTAAGCTATGCTATATATAGTCTGTTGCTTATCTCTATCTGGAGAATGTTGGTGCCTGCTGGATCCTCAGCCTAGAGTTAAAAAGGACAAGGATAATCACTTGAGTGCCTTGTCAGAAATAGGTACCCTCATACTTGCGGGAATATGCAGCTGTGCTGCCTCAGGGATGCAGTCAGGCAGGGAGATGAGACATTCACACATGAGCTGTATTGCTCTGCCACATCACTTAAAAGCATGATGGAAGGTTCTGACAGTATCTTGCATTAGGGTTAGGGCTATATGCTGTTCCCATTACTCAGAAGAAGAACAAGAAAAGTCCAAGTACAGTCCTGCCAGAGTCCACAGAATGTCTCGGCAAGGAGGCCCAGACTCCTAAGTCATGAACGATGCAACTGGAAGAACTGCAGCTTGTTGCAAGATGTAAAACAAATCTCTCTTTCCCATGTTTAGCCTTTGGTTCCTTAGCCCTGCACTTCAACTCCCTGAACTACAAACAACAATCGTAAACAGTGAGTATTTCGGAAGGGTCAACAGCTTTTCCCTGTTCCAGAAAAGGAAGAATGAACTGCACTAAGAAGCATGAACCCACACCAGACAATAATGAAATGAATTAGCAATAAAAATTTATTTCATGTATAAAAGCCTTTTAAAAGAGAAATAAGCCAGGCTCCAAATTACCGTTAAAATTAACTTCCATCGATGCTCTGCCAATGCTGCTGCACTAATGTTCTTTGCAGAAGCCAAGTGGACTGATGATGGAGAGGTATCAATCAACGTGAACTATTGTGTTAGTTGCTTCATCTGGTGATCAAAGCATTTGGTTTTAAGGAAAGCAGAAAAATGCAGCACCACTAAGGTTTCCTCTTTCTTTATCTCTCTCCATTTCCAACACCTCTCTGGCATGACTAGCACTCTTTCCCAAGCTGAACTCTCTGTATTTAAGCAACCATCAACCATAAAGTCAAAACAAAAATCGCATTCTCCGAGAATTAAAGCTCTGAGTAGAACAGCTCACAGACCACAGGCAACTCAAGTGTTATATTGCAAAGCTATCACACAACTAACCGTGGCTGAGTGATGTTCAGGTGACTGGACGTAGCCTGTGCTGGTTTCCTTCCCTGTGGCTCCCTGGTAAGACAACAAATCTCTTTTCAAGGTGGCTGCCTGTTTCTTCCATACATTTACAAGCAGCACTACTGAGCCTTTTTCAGCTCTCTTCCTTGACAAATGTCAATTTGAGACTGTGATGCTTGTATTTTTCTCAGCTTACAAACCACCCAATTTTTTGATCCGTGCCAGTGAGTTGCAGCTGGAGGCAGTTAAGCAGTGAGTGAGTTGTGACAATGGTGAAGGAGCATCAAGAAGGGAAAAACTACACATGAAAGAATTCTGACTGCCCCAGAAACTCACACATACTCTCTCAGGTCACCCAAAACACTCCCATAAGCAGTCTAAACTGAAGCAAGTGTCTGGATAAACAGTGCACAAACTGTTCTAGCCTTTGTGATTTGTGCCCAGATATCATCTGAGTATTTTGCCTTTGGCTCACACAGGGTAGGACAGGGACACAGGCTCCATCTCATGGCATCACCAGAGCTTCTCTGTACCAACTCTGAGTCACACTGTAGTAACCAAATTCAACTAAGTGGTCTACTTTGATTTCAAAGTAGGCAAATTCACTACAACACAATCCAAATGTGAGATGTTAGCAAACGCACCGGCTAAAGCCACAGGAAACAGATTAATGAGATTTGTTAATATTAGCATCTTAATTAGCACAAGAGTTATGCCTGAAAGGAATGGTTGTCCATTCCTTAATACCTAAAGGACATTCATTGCTTCTCTTTGCTCTTTAAGATCAAACAAAGATCCAGCAGCTGAAGCAAAATATTACTTCATTTGGCTATGGCATGTACTCCATGCTAAATACCAAAATACCCTGTAGAGGCAAATAAATAATGGCAGGTAAGGAAAGGAGTTAAAGGACAAAGGGCACAACCTCTTCCATGTTTTGAGATGAGGTGGAAAGTTGGTAAGGGAGCAAAAGCTCATACAGATGGCAAGAGCTGCAACAAAGACTTACAACAGGGCAAGGCCATCAGCTATGAGAAGACAGGTTAATGCTGAAGCCAAACCTAAAACAAACATACCAACCAACCAACCAAAAAAAAAAAAAAAAAAACCAAACAAAACAAAACTAAAGTTCCACATTTTTGTGGAAACCAAAGAAAAAGAGCAACAACTGTACTTTTTCACATGTAGCTTAAGACATTTTTGGCTGGGATTATACATAGCAGTTGCTTGCGGAAAGACTACACTGATTCAGCAACTCTCCCTAGTCCTCCTACACAGAGGTGTAGGGAGAACACAGAAAGAATGATCTGAATTTCTTGGATAAGAACAGGGAAAAAAAACATATGAGTAATTAAATATTTGAATTCTCCTCTATACTCTGCCACTACAACCACACTACATTATTTGAAGTACTCTCTACTCAGCTAACATTTTTAATATGGATCAACCACCTCTAGCCTCCATTCCACTTACAGCCACCATTCCCCACTCATAAGATTTGCTCAGCACAGCCTTTCCAAGCTTTCTGAAGAGCATTGGAGCTATGCTGCCTTCTACAACAGAGCAGCAGGGAATACTTTTAATTAGTATTTTCTCCTGAAGGGTAAAAAAAAAAAAAAATACTTGAAATTACTTTGCCTAGTAACAAACTGCATCTTCTTTCACTCTACTGTAGATCTGAAAATTATCCCTGATTCACACACTTGCCTCAGCTTCATTTTTCTATTGTTGTTTTGTTTGTTTTAACAGATTTTTTTTTTTCTATAATGATGAAATCTACACAAAATACTACAAAAGAGCAGTGGGGAAAAGAATGTCAATATTAAGGAAAATTGTGTTTCAGCTTACCTTGCTAAAACAAACTAGTCAAGATGGGTGGAAACAAAAAGCCTGCAAACTATTTTATTTTGGGGAAACCAAAATCCATTGGTATGATAAGAAAGTACCAGGGTAAAAAAAAATCAATATATTTCACTAGTTGAAATGCTCTCTGCTCCCTCACATTAAACATCAGTACTTGTAAGACTGGAGCAACAACTGACTTTTGGAGTGGCAACAGTTGTGTTTAAAATTCCCTTCTTATGTCTGATAGGTGGATAGTGCAGGTGAAATCGGGGCAACACTGAGGACCTGACTCAGACTGTGTACTCTCCATGCCCAACTCACTCCCGGTAACAAGTAGAGATCCAAGTTTTGTGCTGATCTGCTTTATTTCCCTGACAGGCAAGAAGCATTTGGCAGGTGGGGAGCTGCTCAAGTTTGTCCTCAATCTCTGAGTGTCTCCATTACATTTTAGGAGGCAGGATTCATGCACTCAGATCATTAAGCCAACTTCCTCTCTTTCTTGTTTTCCCCACACACATCTCTACCACACTGACCTTTCTCAATATTTGCACTGCCTCCTTCACGGGATGAGTTGATTCACTGGCTCTGGACTACAAGTGAAGCAAAGGTCACTTCTGCCTTTCAAAGCAGGTGTGGCCCACACACACATGCCAACACCAGAAGTCTTGACACGGGTCAGGTTCTGAAGACATTCCCTTGCCAGGCTGGTTATCCATTCGCCAGCAATTACAGGAACAATTAAATACATCTTTCCCTGCTATGCAGTGAAGTGCATTTCAATAACACTCCCGTGTGCTTATGAAACATTTTCCACTGGAAGATCTCCAGAATGATAAACATTCATTAATCACCACAAGGTACCTCTAAAGCACCAAACTACATGAGAACTACATCAAACAGGCCATCAGAGTCAGAGCTAGAGGCTGTTTTATATTAGGACAACTTCCTGCTTGTCTGCAGCTCTGCTGACACACAGACAATTTGCTGTGAGCCATTCCAGCCCCAGAATTACTTTTCTTGCAAGAAAACTTACTTGAGCCAACAGCATCCCTGCATTTGTCAATCATCCCAAAAGCTTCGGCCAAGAGAAGAGAGGGGAGATCCAGGCATCCATGAACTGATAATCCTCAACTATCCCAGCAGCTGAGCCAGACCACAGACTGCCAGCACCAGTGACCTTCAGGCACCTCTAATGAGTTCTCATGGGCCAGGGGTGAGGAAGGAAGGACATAGCCCACATTGTCCCACAGGCCAGAGGGTCACAGAACTAGTTTGCTTAGCCAACAGCTCAGAAAAAGAGGACAGAGACCCTTACCATTGTAGCACATGGCTCTCACTACCTACACCTCACAATAAAGGTTCTTCAGTGAACAGCCCATAGCATAAGACTTTCCTGGAATTAACAAAATCCCGAGAACACAGACTCAATGGATAGTTGATATTAAAAAAAAAAAAAAAAAAAAAAAAAAAAAAAAAAAAAAAAAAAAAGGGGGTTTCACATTATTTTTGCAATAAAGGTAAGATTTTCCCTGAAAAAAATCATAGTGGAGGAAAATCCAATACACTGTGTTGGAGGCAAACCACTCAGTACTAATATAGCTTATTTTTGTTCCAGAACTGGAACAAGCTATTCTATTGGAAAAGCTAGAGGTTAAATAAGAAAATTCAGACACCAACATTTTTTACAATTAGAGAAATTGCTAACACATCACCAAGCTGTTTGAATGCTGTACCAATGTAGAAAAAAAAGACTTGAAACACAGTTTACAGAGAACTTGCACAGCAGAGTACTACTGAGTCTGATGCTCAACCAGGAGAACACAGAAGTTTTGGTACTTCCAGTTGTATATACATGAGTATTTGTACATATACATGTTTTAATTAGGCCTTATTAATGTACTTGATTTTCTCACTGTAATTATACAGTTATACAGAAAAACATTCAAAAGTCTAGATGACTCAGGAATCTGACGGCAAGATGTGAACTGCCAAATTTAGTCAATAGTACAAACCCAGCTACTCAGCTTAAGTCAGTAATCTGGAACAGACGGAGTAATTTAAATACAACTCTGACAAGTCTTATCCTTTTTTCTTTGTTAATTGTCTGCTAACAGGCTGCAAATAAAATCTGAAATTTATTCATTATTCAAAATGATTCACAAATGTCTTCACTGACTAACTCTCGGCCTACAAATATCTTAAGCTATGGCTGTCACAACTCAGTAAACAATTTGCAATTCATGGTGTAACTTACGTAATGAATTTCTTCACCTTATGTAACCAGCTTGAGCAGTTTAAACAGCTGACAAACACAGCATACATTTTTAATTGCACTCTCACAGTTAACAGTTGGGTGGTTACAGGAATCACCCTCCCAGGAAACACACAATGCCGTGTGATTTAGGTTGCAAATACCAAATCTTTCACTTGAGAACACGCTCTGAAACTCACTTTCTCAGCCCACACCCAATGAAGTAGGCAAGCCTTCAAGCTATAGATGCTTTTCCACATATCCTTATGCTCTAGTAGTGGTATTAAGCTTCTATTTAAGCATAATTTTCTGAAATTCAAAAAATGACAATTTATTCCATCTTCCCTATAGTACTCCCAACATTTGCAAAATGCACATTTACCAGGGAGCTATTACCTTCTTCCTAATACCATAAACTGTGTACCATAAAGCTCTGCATCAAGTGTTGGGGTTACATTAAGATGGGCCATGTGCTCCTCTGCTCCCTTCCTGATGCTGTACTCCACTTCAAGAATTAAAAATAAAAAATATGAAACTACACTGCAGAAGATGGCTTTAAGCAGTTCTTCAAACAAATTAAAAGCTTCACGCAACCACAGTTTACCATTTGTCTCAGAATCCAATTCCACAGCTTATCACCACACAATTCTGTCTTGGACTGAACTAAAATATTACATTTCAGCTCATTAGGAATCATTTCCTCTGTGTGTGTCTCTAAACTTTGTTCTTACTAGAGCCACAGAGAGTTTGATGATCTGTCTCTCCTTCCAATTTTTCTGCCGAGGTAAAAGCCAGATTTCGATATCATTGATCTGGCTCTCAGAAGTGACCCTTTTAATTGCACATAAAGTCAGGAGAAGGAAGGTGCCTTTAGCGGGGCTACTACTGAACATGAATAAAGCTCTGAAATCTGGCCCTACCAATTTAGCTCAGGGGGAAAAAAAAAAATAACTCCTAAGCCAATCATCCCAATGTCCCAGTTTTTAGTGTTCTTTGATTTCCCTCAGTATTACTCTGATAGCAAAGTGAAATGTTGCTCTGCAGCCAGGCAACAGCTACCCACAGTTCTAGGTTTCTCTGATGCTTGGCCCTCTTCTACACTTATAACCTACTTGAAAATTCTGTCAGTTTAATATCCGTTCTTACAAAGGTTACAACTCCTGTTTTTCACTGAAAGGAACTACTTCTAGACAGGACTCTGCCCAACAGTAACAGAGTCCAGGCTTGAAACAGCAAGGTCCTCCCATGAGGGCATTGGCATCACATCTGTGAAGCATCTCTTGACAATGAGTAGAGGGCAGTGGTGAATTGTGTCCCAGAACACTGGCCTTAAAGAAAAAAAACCACCTTTCATAACCAAATATCTAAATTTTCCATGTTGGTTTGTTTTTGTTTGGGTTTTTTGTTTGTTTGTTTTTCTTTTTTGTTTGTTTGGGTTTTTTAAATTTCTATTTCCCTTACTGTAGATACACTTTCATGGAATAAGTACTGAAAATTTCAATATAACTGTCATTAGAAACATCAAATTTCATTATAACAACGTGAAAGATTTTATGAAGATGTCACTGAAATTTCATGAAGGAAAGACAAAAGAAAATGAGCCTGTCTTGAACTGCCAAACAAACCCCTACTTAACAAGTCTGGTACTACCTTTCCACAGCTGCCTTATTTTTCTGACAGCTCTCACCCCTGGGACTCTGTCTGTCCTCAAGACTTTCCTTTACCAGTGGTAACACGCTCCTGATGATTTGCCCTGAAGGTATAAGCAGCCCTGTGTACTCCCCCTGCCAACACACACACTTGTATTTCGTTCCTTCCTGCCCATGTTCCACGGCTATTTTAGTCTCTCTCTTCTTCTGTCTAGACAAATTTTACAGCTATTCGTATTACTGCGCTTTCCTAATAAAAATACCCCTGTGCAATCTGCCATCACAGTGCCTATGTGCCACTTAAGATAAATGTGGACACACAAAATAAAGCTGAAAAGGCTCGTGGGCCTCATATCTCTTGGATATACGAGAGTCACACACATGAAATCCAAAAGCAAGTACTGTGGTTCTTCAGAGTAGGATTTATTAGATTATTTTCTGAGGAAAAACCCCACAGTGTAGATGACGGTCCCACCAACCCCAACTTCAGCAGCATTTCCCAGGCAAATGATCTTTTTAGACATGACTATATCACTTACAAAGCATAGCATCAAATTCTGCACTATGCTCCAACTGCAAAGCAGTAACCTTTTATATTTTACCAATACTTCCCATAGTATTTTGACTTTTAAGGCTCAGCTCCAGGAATAAAGCAATTATACTCTTGAAGGACAGCTGAAAATCTACCCTGAATATCTGGCTGTTGATCAATAACCAGGAGAAAATAAAAATTAAGCTAATATTTGTCAATCATGTATGGTTTTTATATCTCAATTATTTTTTTATAGCCAGATTGACTTTTTTGCACATTTGGAGCGGATGTTGTCAAGTAATGCACAGAATGAAATTCAGGTATCAATGAAAGTATTACAATATAGACCTTAGACATAAATCCTTCATGAAAGAGATGGCCTTTCTAATACTTTGGCCATTTATAATATTCCGCTCAGCAACATCTGGCACAAAGTAGCAGTTATCCCCTAAAATCTCAGACAATGTGATACATACCATAACAGAGTTCATTAAATATACTCACTTATAAAACATAAAACATCAATTCAATTAGACTGCTATCATTATAGCTTCCTTGTGATAGTTTGCTCTACAAAAGTGTAACCTAATACTCTTGCTATTTGTTACTCTGGGTGAAAAACGAAGTGTTGCTATTGCACTGTGTAAGGGACCATCAGAAGGTAAGAAAGCTGTTAGAGCCATGGGTTTCATCCTCTTTAAACTCATGGACCTATAAAGCATCTCAAAAATAGGTATGGTCCCCTGAATAACAAATTTAAGCCTAATGACAATAGCCTCACTTTTCTCATTATCTTTCACAAACCCTTGGAAATGGTTCCTGGACCACTGGTCGAAGACCATTTACTTTAGGGCAGTGAAGAATTACATGCTGACACATACAGTACTGCTGACTGAGTCATAAGCTGAATAATTACACCTACTGCAGCAAAGCACAAACTCCTGTGGCTGGCCAGTCCAGGGCTCTGTGCCAGCACACAGGGACCTGTGTGAGCAGCTGCCCCCATTGGCAGTGTCAGTACAATAAAGGAAACTACACACAGGAGGTAAATTGAGCACAGCAGTATTTGCTGGGTAAATATCTAAACAAGGATGCAGCATGAGAGCTTTAAACTCCCAACCCCCCCTTGCAAGTCACCAATTCCACATTCAAAAATACCAAACTGAAAACACAACACTAAAGTACATGATTGGTTCCATTAACTCAATTTAACCCATTTTTCCTGAGCCATTTGGCTCCTGAACTAAGACCTTTTCTTAGGAAAGTGTTGATAAACTCTTTGCTTGTTTAAATCTACTTCCATAAGTAAACACAGACCAGACAAATATGGAGAATTTTTCCCTCACTGCTCATTCAGGAACTCCACTGGCCCAGTCACACCAGACCTTGCTCCCCTTCAGGCCCACAAGCTGAGCCATCACACCCTGCCAGCCCTGGGACAGCTTCAGGGAGAGCTCTCGGTCAGATGGAGACCCCAAGCTACAGCCTCTCATACTGAGAATAAAGAACTTGAACAGCCAGTCGGCCCAGGGACAACTTCCCAGGCAGCTGGTTTTGTTACCAGGATCGCCCACAGCTGCTTTACAAGCCAGGTGTGCCTCAGGTGCCTCACCCAGCCTGAGCACTGGCACTTCCCAGCAGGGCATCATCACCTGAGGGGGCTCAGGCAAGATACAGGCCCAGCTATTCCTATGAGGTTATGATCCCACAAACCAACAGGAAAATCTCCCCAGGCCAAGGGAAAAGTCAAGAAAGAAAAAGATGCCACGTCATCCCCAAGGTAATGTAGTGTTTCATTTTCTCGGGCTGCACAGCTGACATGCAGACACGGGGAAGGTTCCTGCAGCACCAGCACATCCCATACCACCTTCTAGACCAGGAGAGCTCCCCACCTCAGGGAGCCCCCTCAGAGCACCCACAGAGCCTCACTCCAAGGCTCATGAGGGGTCACAGGCAGATGCTGCTTTTCTTCACACAGTCTGCCAGCAAGGAGAGCTGCACCCAGCCCAGAGGGGCACCAAAGCCCACACGGCTGGTTTGGCCTGCAGAGGCCACAGCCACCTTGGTCCCCAACCCACCCTGACAGCCCAGCATCAGCTCCCACCAGCCTTAGGGAACTCCAGGCGCACAAAATCAGGCCCTAAATGTACCCATCACGCACATACCTTGATCAAATGCCAGGCAGTGCCTCACAAGGGGTGCAGCCCCACATGACTGATCGCAGGGGGCTGGTAAGACAGTTCATCAGGACAGGGAGGGAGCCAGGCCCACGGCTCCCCTCAGAGACCGGGCTGCAGACAGCACCCCCAGCAGAACTCAGAAAAGACCCTCCCCTCCCAGGCTGAGCTGAAATGCCAGGTTTGGGGGAGCCCCAGGTGCTGCTAATGATGGTTGTGAGGGCCTGTAATTGCCCACAGCTGGCACTGCCTCTGCTGAGGGGGAGCCACACCTGCCACGCTGCCACCAGCCCCATGTGGGGCTTGTTTTCCCCTCAGAGACGTGAAGGGCTGTTGCCTAGGGTGGCCCCCTCACCACCTCCGAGGCTGCCCACAGCGGGGATCACTGGGCTGAGGGACTGTAGATACTACAAGTGGCTTTGCCAGTGTCCAGTCAGGATCTGGCCCTGCGACAGCTGGCCCTGAGTGAAATGTGAATCTTTTTTTCCCCTCGAGAAAACTTCTAACTGATAAAAGGCAAACAAATCCCCCCATAAATGTTCCCAGGATTATTTACAGCGTTCTTTTGGCAGAAGCAATTAACAACTTAGGGGCTTTATGCATGTTCCCCTTCCAGCAGTAAACAGCCACTGAAATAAATGAGTTGTCAAGCAAACAACAAGAGAAAAGTGCCCAAAATTTCCACCCCTGCACCAGCCCTTGGAGGATGCTTGTGCCTTCTGACTCTCACTTGCCTCACTCCTCCAGAAACCATCAGCACATGCAGCCAACATGAGCATCATCCTGCTCATCTCCTTGGCTTCTTGTCCGCTCACTGAAAATGCCCTCTGGAAATATTTAGCAAGCAAGGACCAAAGGTCTGATCCAGAACTGCTTCTTTGAATCTAAACAGTTCGCTGTGCTGAAGGTGAACAAAATTTAAGCAGTCTGAAGTTTATTTGGGAAAGAAACTTGACCTTAACAGTAACACAGGTCTCACCCCTGAGCTCGTGGGGGCTCCTGCTAGAGGCTACACCACAGGCAGAGAAGAGCTGGACCTCTGGCAATGAAGAGATTTGTGAAGCAGCACAATGGAAGAACAAAGAAAGCAACTTTCGTTCTTCTTAACTGTGTGGCAAGGCAACTGACAGCCAGATTTTAATGTGTTTAGACTAGATGTTTATCTAAAGCATTTGCAAGATTGGGCTAAATTAACAAGATTCCTGAAATTTGTACACTTAACTGGGAACATAATAGGGAAGTCATAACCATGTAGCAATAAATCAATATGCAAATTAGATGTGTTTGGTTAGAAGAGGACAGGTTGGATGAATAGTGTATTTGCAGAGGTGGTATTTTTAATATTTATTGATCAGCATATTCTGTCAGGCTAGAGGTTCATAAGTACAAAGGGATAACAAGCCCCTACAAGGTTTGTGGCACTAGAGGGCTTCTTTTGAGGATGCTCATGAAGCAGATGACTGTTACCTTCACAACTTTCCACAATATTCATTTTTGCAAATATAACTAGAATTGATCGGTATCTATAAACTCATAACTCCCAGTCAACACTTTGGCATACTGCCAGAATATATGGACAAGAAACTGATAGTGTGGAAGGAACAAAATGTGTTGTAGAGGGAAGCTGTCTCAGATGAGTGAACAGGTAATCTCCAGTTCACCTCTCCTCCAGTGCAGGTTGACTCCATGCAGTAAAGCCTTCCAAATTTTGCCTCCAGGCCTGTTACCTAACTCCACTGACAACAAAGTACTACATGTGTTTTGACAGCAGAAAGTTCTTTGTAGTTTTCAAACTAATTTTTCACTTCCTTCTCTGTCATTTCTTATGATATACCCCTTTGAATCACACAAAGTACCTCTTCTTGTCTTAGCATTAACACCCACCAAATATTTGTAGTCTCTTAGTGCATCCCTGCCTTCATCATCTCATACCCGCATTTAGCACTCCTAATCTTTCCACCTAAATCAATCCTGAAGCCATCCTGATAATTTTTTTTGCTTTTCTTTGAACTCCTCTCAGTTTGTAGAGACACTGCTATTCAAGTTTTGTGCCAGGATGGATGTGATGCTTTTAGGTATGTATGCATCAAAACTGTGTAGAATTAATCTATTACCACCCTGAGCTGCAATACGGTGCTTCTGTATATGCAGTGCAAACATTGTTTTGCAAATTATTGTGTAATGTTCTATCCTGAGTTTCTGAGCTGATCTCCAGGCTTTTAATTCTTTTTGAAAGTCACGAGTTCCAGATTATTTTAATATCTTGCTTTTTCCCTTAGTAGAGATATAGATATCATTTAAAAAATGATCAGAAAAATCTCAATAGGAGGAGCATCAGAATGCACTATAATAATCAGAAAAGAAGGCTCCAACATATTTTCTGAAGTCTCCATGGCATTTTGCTCCAAAGAAAAGACTGGTTTGCATAAATCCTTGTTTAGTCTCTGTGTGCACAGAGATTACTCTTGTGACAGCAAAGGACCACCAAATCCCACAGTCACACAGTCCTGAGACCACTGCGGAGCAGCATCCATCACCATATATCACAGAATCACAGAATCAGCCAGGTTGGAAAAGACCTCTGAGATTACCAAGTTCAGCCCATGATCCAACACCACCCTGTCAACATATAGAACGTTTATAGCCTGGGATTATGTATAGCTGCATTCACAGGGTAGAGGAATCTGTGACAGGATCACAGGGAGACATGTGGTACAAAGTCTTGCTGACAGATGGACAGGAGATTCAGAAGACAGTGAGAAAGCAGTACTGGAGCAAGGGACTCAACATCACCCAACTCATACATGGGACAAATGAACAAGTACACAGAGAAGGATCCCCCTAGCCCTATTTAAAAGCCCCAACCTTGCCTTGTTGGTAAAGTGTACTTCTCCTCTCTTCCCTTGGACTGACTGCTGCCCACTCGCTGTCCTGAGGCTCCCTGAGAAACCAGTTACCTGTGTGTTCCTGGTGTGAGAGGCCAGGACTGCTGCGTGCTGCCCATCTCTGGTTCTTCAAAGACAGGGAACCTTATGAGTTGCGCTACAATTTGTGTGGGAAGACACAGGGTCAGTGCAAAAGAGGCGGGAGACGAAGACTAGGTTAAATAATAGGCTAACTTGAAAGGGCAAGACTAATAATAAAATGGGACAAGGGAAAGGGACAAAAAGAAAGGGAGCAGAGCAGAGTGGGGATCAAAGGAGCAGGAAGAATAGCAGCATGGAGATTGAGAAGAAAGGCTGTGACAGCCCCAGACTGTCACACCGCAGGGCGGCAGCCTGTGTCAGGCCATTAGGAGAATGATTTTGTGGCACGCACAAATGTGATCAAAAGGAAACCCTGGCAGCTTCCAAAGGGACACCCTCTGCATTTCAAACACTGTTGACGTAACATAGAGGGGCCCCAGACTGAGGCACTAGTAGGTGAGTAGGTGTTTGAAGGCAGTAGCCAACAGCCATTTCTGCTGAGACAAAACCTGGCCACACATCTGTTAGAGAAGTCAACGAAAATCTCTTCCTTCTCCAGACAGAAATTGAGTAACGCTGATAGTATTGTGACAGTAATATTCTTCCCTTTAATAGTGCACTCTTTAATAATACATTTCAAATGCCCTACAAAGGAGCCATCTCCACCGCCACTAACAGGTGAATAGGCTGAGGCTCAGGGGGTGAAGTTACTTCCTAAGGTGGCCTAGCACAAATCAGAAAATAGAGACCAGCCATTGCTCTCCTGCTCTGGTGTACTAGTTGCAAAGCTGTGCTTCACATTAGCATGATCTGTTCCCCTCTCTACTTAATGGGGAACACTACTTCAAACTAGCTTCCTCTGGTTTCTTACAGCTACCCTGGTGACAGGATAAAGTCCAGGTGACATCCACTCTTCCCTTCAGCATTCATCATCAGACATGAGATAGGAATGGTTAAGAGAAAGGACCAGAGCCCTCCTAAGCAGAGATATCCTGTTCACCCTGCACCCTCTCCAGCTCCCTCCTCCTCACCTGACTGCTCAGCATGCTAAGTACATGACAAGTGGACTAAAATAGCATTTAAGACAAGACCTAACACTCATTAAAAATAGGTGAGATCTCAAAGCAAGCTCAAACTGCATCCTCACCTCAACCTGAAGAGATGGAAGACAGCAACTTCCTGCATAGATCACTGGCAGTTTCTGTCACAGCCCATGTCAGGCTGCCACACATGCATTAAATGCACGTATCAAGGAGCTTGGGAAGGTGCTCAGTATCATGTGCCAAACTCCATGAGGAAACAAGCTCTCCCAACAAGGAGAGCTACAGGGCTGGAAACCTCAAATTTGTCTGCATCTTCCATTGGCCAGCTGATCACTTTGCAGAGCAGAGCCCCACATATTCCTTTCTTGCCCCACCCACACCCTCCTTCCCCTTTTTGATCCCAGAAACACATTTTGTTTTGCCATCTAGAGGATAGGTAAAAGTCGTGAGGAAGGAAGGCAAAAGGGATTTCTCCCAGGCTTAGTATCCCAGGGGCTCACCAGAGGGTTTGTCTGAGAAATACTTTGCTAAAATTAAACGCATTTGTGATGGGGAAAAGCATTACATAAACCCAACTCCATCTTAGGAGATCTGCTCTTTGGATCATCCTGTTCTGGCCTGCTTTACAGATAGCACATATTAACCAATTAATGATGAAGAGTCAGCCTAGCTATGGATGAATGGCTTGGATTAATCTCTTTTGTCTTGTGTATGATAAACACCAACTTGTCAGCTAAATCCTGTCTGTAGAAACTTTATTAGAGATGATTATGCATGAGTCAGAAAGGACACAGCTTGACTTTCAGATCCCAATTTGAGTTTAAGGGCTGGCTGGTTAGAAACATCACCTTGAAAAGCAAGTAAATTTGATCTGGATGTCACTGAAGAGAATATATACGGAGTCCAGTGATGTAATTTTTCTCCAAAGTCACTTTCATGTCTGCAGCAGGATTTTACCTTTATTTGAATGAAGACCTTTCTTTTGACTTTTCTTGTCTTTGCACTTTATAAACGATGTAAGAAGAAAAAGAAAGCAAAACAAAAATTAGAAAAGATAATTGTCATTTTGGGGCAATGACATTCTTAGATGTGACACTACGTATAGCTCAGAGGACAGAAACCAATAAAAGTTATTTATAGGGTTTCTAAGTTGAGTAGATAAAGGTCAAGATGTTTACCTGACCCATTGCTAGAGTTAATGGGCTGGAGGTTGTTTTAAAAGAACCAAAGTGGGATGAAATATTTACGTATCCATAATAAAGTTACACATTATGAAAATTTAATGCATTTAATTTTCAAATAATTTTTGTCTGTTTTCACATTCAAGTGTGCAAGATCAAACTAACAAAAATAAAGATGCTGTTTTAGTAAAAAATGATCCATCAGATACAGTTGGCTAAATGGAAAAATGAGGAAAAATTAAATTTGAAGCAAGCTGAATAATTTTTTTTTAAGCTTTTTAGTGAAATGATAAGACAGGAAATTTATTTTAGGTCAACTCAGAATGTTTTGGTCAAACCATAATGAAATGCTCTAGTTTTTAATATTTTTAGCTGGATCAATTTTTCCTGGAGAAATATTCCCTAAAAAATTAAAGTCTCTTTTAAGAATACTAAAAATTGTCACAATTTCCACAATTATATTTGTAGTGCTGAAAAAAAAAATAGTTTTTCACCTCTAAGTGTCCCTTCACTCTTCCTTACCCTCTAACTCTGTAGTGACTATTTTGTCACTATACATGACAAAAATTCACAAAAGTCTCTGATTTTGCCCCAAATTGATAAGCTTACCATTGACGAAAAAAAAAAAAAAATAATCAAACTGGACCAGCTCTGCAATGTCAAAGTAATTCAACCATGTCACAGAGACATCATCCTCCTTTTTTCTGACTGATCACATTGACCTGAGGCTTTATTCGGAATTATAATACTGGAGATGAGAGACTTCATTTCTCCTCATTCCCTGGGTAGACCATTGTGATATTTAGGAAGGAAGGATGCTTTTATAGCTAAGGCATAAGACTAAGGGTCAAGATATTTGGACACACTTCCAGCTCTAGCTCAGATTTTTGTGCGATTGCAGACAAGGCAACCTGAGTTTTTTGGCAAAATAAGGAAAACAGAATACCTCCATAATTCTTTCACTGTTTAAATTTTATGCTTTGAGGCAGACTTTCTCCTTACCACAGCAGTCACTCAAAATTAAATACACCGTCCATAACTGGGGACCAGGCTTTCTGCTGGGACTCTTGGTAGAAATCTCCTGCTGGAGTTCAGTTTTAATGTTTTGAGATGAATTTTAACCTACCCGTGACTGTAGTACTACACAGAGCTGCACAAGCAGCCAGAGTGCAGGCATGCAGCAAAGCTCTCCCCCACTGGAAGGAAAGCCATAAAGTCATGATGAAGGAATGGCAAAGAGTTGGCCTCCAAGAAGGCACTTCGCAGTGTTGTGCATGGTTCAGCTGGGGAGAGGAAGTGGTGGAAGAGAGGAGGCTCTGGGGGTTTAGCAGCAGGTAGTAGTCAATACCTGCTTGCCAAGGTAAACGAATAAATAAATCAAAATACAAATTAAATATCTCAGTTACCAAACAGGGGCTTTCAGCTGATTCAAACTGAATGTCTACTCTGGTGTTTTGGTTCTGAGAAAAATCAGCTATTTTGACTTTCCAGATCAGTTCTTGCAAGCCTTCCCCAGACTGAAAATCAGCTGCCTGTAGCTCCAGACAAAACGGCCCAACTGCTCTCCCTCCTCCTGGGCCAAAGCTCTGGCTCTGCATCTCACCCCATCCATGCCCCAACAAAGCCAAGTACCTCTGGGTAGTCGCAGCGAGTCTGATGGTGCTCTGTGGCTCGGAAAGACCTGGCAGACATCATCCCTCTTTGTCCACAGTGTGATACCCTGTGCAGACCAAAACCGATGTGCTGAGCACAGCCTGGGCTGCCAGTCTCTGCTCTGCCTCAGCAGAGGTGGGGCAGAGGCTGCCAGAGAGGCTTTTTGCCACCTTGGTGTCTTCCGAAGATGGAGGCTGTCTGGGGACTGCAACCAGGCCCCAGAGACTGCTCTAATTTATGCAGACCTGAAATAGCTTTTACAGCTATTTTACAGATTGTGTTATTTTCATTCTATTGGAAGTGAATAAGCCTGTTCTCCTTGTGCTTTTGCTGAGGTTTCAGTCCAGCCATACTGACCCTGACTATGCTTAAGATTTCCCAAAAAAGCCCCATTTGTGATGGTGGTTTGGTAATGCAGACAACTGTCTGCTAATAATTGACTGAGACCAATACATTTCACGTAAGCCACTTATGGTAATGACTTTTGGTCACCAGTGATGCGAGCAAGGTCAAGTTAAAACCCATGGGTGAGAGACTGCATAGTCCATTCTGAGTCCCTTAGGACACCCGTTCTCCAGTGATGATAACTGAAGTAGCAGGGTGTCTTGCTGGGAAAACTTAATTTGCAAGCAAGGAAATATCTTGGAGCTTGTGCAGGGCTGTCAGCAGCATGACTCTGCTGGGCTGGAAACATTCTGAGCAAATATGATAAGGAGAAACTGGCCAGCACCAAGGCCTATGTGCCGTGTCACTTCCAGAGCTCTATTTTAAGGATTTAAGAGAGATTAAAGTTGTTTAGAAAAGTGAATTTTTCCCCAGAGAAAGAAACTGTCCATCCCAAAAGCAAAGCAAACACCAAGTAATTTTAATTTCTTTTTCCCTTTTACTTGTGTCCTCTCCTTTCAACAATTTACATAACCTTGTTCACTCTTCCAAAATGAAACAAGGTCTGACTTGCATGTCCCATAATGTCAGTACAATAGGAAACAAAAACTGACCATCCATGACCTGAATAATAACTAAACAACTCCAATCATAAAGCAAGAAGTTCAGCTAATCTATTTTTAAGGGATTCTTCCCTCCCTTTTGCTTCTTGCAACCATGGCACTATCTCCTCCAGAGGCCACCAACTCCTCATGCAGCAGCTCAGAACCTGCTTCTGCAAAGGAGGTGCCAGGGGCAGGAGATGCAGGAGCTCAGGAACAGAATTCCAGACCCAAAAGGGCTCGTTCTCTTACATGGGTTAATTTAAAGGGGCTGGGCAGTGAACACTTGTGAAGTTTTGCCAGCAAGGGCAGATTCCAAGTCTTTCTGCAGACTACAGAAAAAAACAAAACAAAACAAAACAAAACCCAAAACAAAACAAAAAACCAAACAAAAAAACCCACAAAACCACAAAATTAAGTTCTTGCTTTTTAATTGAAATACATCAAATCTGGTTTTTTTAATAGGTTGTTTTCCCATGTGGTATAACATCTACACAGGAATTTTTAAGTGACATGATGCAGCAAGTCTGTGTTTAAAACAATAATAATACTAATCTTATCTCAAGCCCACAGGATGCTGAGGGGTTCAGTGTTGGGTTAAATGTCACCCTTGCATAGGGACAGGCTGAGGAATTTGTGTGCAGTGGAAGCTTGTGATCTGAGCACAGGGGTTTAGAAGAGGGCTGCATTTCATGACCTACAAAAGAGAAAAAAATGAGATTTACATTCCAAATGTGCTGAGCAGCCCTTTCCCTTCAGTTATTAGAGGCACTCAGCATATAATTCATAATCGCCTAATGGCAGGGTGGGGGGGGAGGTGCCCATTGCCGTTCGACATCAAAATCCCTCCAGAAACAGCAGTAACAGGGTTCTGCTCATATTTATATCGTGACAAAATAAATGGCTGCCAGGAAGATACCAGCAAATATCAGAATAAATAATTCAGCAAGTAACAGAAGATCATGAAGACTAACAAACATGTTTCTGTTTCCTCTCCTTTTCTCTCTCCCCATCCTTTATATACATGCTCTTTCTCTTCTGATTTCCCCTTCCCAAATTTCCCTGCTTTTCTGCAGCACTTCTCCTGCTTCTTTTTCTTATGTACGCAAAATTATGGCTTAAAAAACAGCTTTCCTGTTTTTCTGCTTTCTAGCCTCTGTTGTACTTCTAATGGTTTTCTTGCATTTATCCTTCCTCTCTAACTTTCCCTTAAATTCTTTCCTTCTTGTGCTGCCTGCTCCTGTCATCACCCAATCCCTTCTTCTGGGGAGACTGGCACTGCTGACTTGCCAGGGTAAACTCAATTCAGTAAAATGCTGCTGAGGTTGATAAAATCCTCTTGGCTTGATCTTGGAGCAGCAGCAGAATATGGCCCTGCATTAAGAGCATTCCTAGGTTATTGCATTGCTGTGACACCAGATCCACCAAGTTACCCCAAGTATGGAAGGGATGTGTGCTTTCAAGTGGATTTGTTTATGGCTTTGCATACTTAGACAAATAAAATACTCCAAGTCTTGATCTACATTCAGGAAAGGCAGAAGACCCTTTGGCTGACACATGAGGAGTGTCAGGCATTCCTTGTCCAGTGCCACAACTTCCGTGTGATGTTAAATCATAAATTATGAGCTCAGAAGGCAGCTCTGTGATCATTCATTCGGGTGCCCAGTAGAGCTAGAGGCCGTGGGACTCTGAACTGAATTTTGTTCAGAAGATACAACCCAACTTTTCGAACTGTTTTCAGTGGAGAATTTCTCACCTATTGAGAACAAGCTGTTGCTAGGGTTAATGCCTTCCCCACTAACTGGGGAAAGCATTAACCATTGTTGGTCTTATATGTCATTCAAATTCAGCTGGTCTCACCTCACCCTTCCACTCATGATGAACTCAGTAACTGCCTGCTACACACAGAGCCTTCTCCGAGCAGGTTGCCTTTCCATATGCAGTTTTATAGCCTATGATAAAGCCATCCCTCTATCTTCTCTTTGTTGAGCTTGGCTGGCTGAGCTCCATAAGCCTTGCATTACCAAGCATGCCCTCGTCAACCATTTCTACAGAGCTACCTGGTTTGCATTATTATTTATTTATCACTCCCCAAACTATTATTACTATACTTTATGGACCACTTTGTCATTTTTTTTCTAGTTCTTTAATAAAAATGATGACTAGCCTAATGCAAAAAGCTGTTACCTGTAACGCACTGTGAAATCTGGTTTATGTCTATAGAAAATTTCATTTTAAACTTCATAATTTACCCAGCTTTTAAATCCATTTAATGTGCATCATGTTGATTTCTGTAGTTTATTAATCAAAATTTCATCTGGTGCCCAGTCAAGTGCCTAAAAGAAGAGAAGGAATATTCAATCAACACTAGCACCTTTATCAATAAAAATTAGTTTAATGAGATCTATTGTTATAAATCCATGTAGATTAGCATTAGTTAGCATATCTGTGTTTAATTCTTTATTAATTTATTCATTAATTACATTAGCTGCTACATTATTTATTCTAGTATTGTTATATTTATACTTTTCAAGAGTTTGAATAATATCAACTTTCTTCTAGGTCTTTGATATTTCACAAGTATCCTGACAAATTCTAAAAGTCACCATTTGTATGAATTAAGTCTGGACATTTCCTTAACCAGCTCTTTTAAAATGCTTGGTATCAAATTATTCAGATCAATTAAATAAAAATGATTGAATTTATCAACTGCTCTGTCAGTCTAAGTTACTGCTGGAGAAAAAAGTGTTTTATTGTCATCACATGGCAAGAATATCTCATCTAGTTTTTTCCCAAAAGAAGAATAAAAGTTATTATTAATTAAACATTATCAAATATATCCTTGATTTCCACAGGTTTTTGAATCATTTCCATCTGGCAAAAGACAAATACTATTATTAGCATTTCTATCACTAATATGCTTTGCCATTACAGAATACATAATAATAATTTACTTGAAGAGTCTGGTTTTTAATAGCTTTTGGAGCTTTGCTTCCTGTATTGACACAGCAACACACAGCTTGCCCTTCTTGTACTTCTTTTCCTATATAGCTTTTATTGTTCCAGGTTTCTGATTTCCAGATATTTCAGTGTGTTTGCTTTTCTTCTTCTTGCATGTGAGAAAAGGCCCATTCCATTCACAGATTTTATTTCCTGCCAGTTTTACTTCCCCTCACAGCAAAATTATTGCAATTTTCAACAAGGTAGTCTTCTTTCTCATATATAGCACCATGGTCTTTTGCAGACACGTACAGAATCTTGTCAGTAAGTTCCCAATTACCTGTTAAGGTTGTTTAGATTTTACTTCAGATTTAATTTGGTCCTTCATTATTTTCAGCTTTGTGAAATGTTACACAGTTCTTTCTCCTTTTGCCTTCAACCTTCACGGCTTTATTTTGGATAATGCACCTTTGCAGTTCAGCGGGATCTGTTTCTCAACAAACATTTACAACTACTCGATATTTACCTGTCTCTGACTATGCAGTCGCAGACATGCAGAGCAGGGAGATGCTCACCCAGAAGGGATAGGAAACATGCTGGATCTACTCTTCCAATGCCAGACCAGCAAGAAAAGACTTCACAGGCCTGAACATGCCGTCATGTCACCAAGTGGTCTGACACCCCCTGTGCTGTTAGAACCGTGCTGACCCCGACAGTCAGGCAGCCTGGCTTGAACTTAAACCACCCGTACGCAACTACAGAGTCATCAAAGTGTACTGAAAGCTATGAATTTGTGCTGAAAGGAACAATTTAACTGAGTTAAGCAGAATGATTTAAGTCACCCCCAGCTATGCAGTCCTCTGTCACCCATGGGTAAAGCAGGCAAGTTTTCTAAGCAAATCCTTTCCCAGCACAAGGGCTTAGTCATCAGTGAAAGCTGCTGGCTCGCTCCCATCCCAACTGTGGTTCAGCTGCTGCTCAGAGGTCAGCTCTGCAGGCACTTGATAAAGCTTCAATTAAGTGCTCTTCTTGCAGCACTGGCTGATTTACACATCTCCTGCCCGCACCAGCCATTTTGCTGAACAAGCCCGCACGGTGGCAGGGACCGCACACGCACGGGAGCCCAGCTGCCCCTGCCCACAGCAGAATTAAGCTCCTCAAACCCGGCCATCACCAGACGGCTTAAAATGAATGACAATATTCAAATGAAGCGCTTAAAAGGGCGGGGGGAATAGAGCTGCAGAGCCCATAGTACAAATATTACTACAGATGCTTCAGCTGGGTAATTAATAATACATGGCGTATCTATTCCAGACGGTTTCCGAGCCGCTATTTCCTTCTGGAGATGTGCACATCAGTGTTTGAATGCTACTGTGACGGGATGGTATAAAAATTTGGGTGACGTGGATGTCGTGGTGTGCTTCTCCAGCCTGTGTAACAGCCTGGAAGATCAGCCCCCCATGAGAGATTAAAATCAAAAGGCCCGACCTTACCTGCTCATTAACGGGGGTCGCACTTAACTGCAGTGAGCAGCTTTTATCAAAGCCTCACACTCGTGTTCAACTGCTTAGGCTACGAGTCAAAATGGAAAGTGACTCGTAATGATTACAAATCCCTCCGGGAAAAATGAAAAAGTAACAAGCATAAAAGGATGGAAATTGTTTTCTTGACACAAACGTGCATCAAGGAAGATCTGAGTTATTTATTTGTGAGTGACACTGGTTGAAAGGGAACATTTACATTTGCAGTTTTCACAAAAGAAATGAGTTCTGCAGAGATAGTGATATTAGAGGCATATTGGATTATTCTAGGAAAGGCATACCGTATTTATTTGTAAAAGTAGTTATAAGAATTGATAGAAAGTCTCAGATTATTTTTCCTTGAACTTTTTTTGGGCAGCAGTTCAGAATAACAACCTCAAAAAATTCACTCAAACGTTTATCAGCCCAGGCACAAAATCTTCCTCCTTGCCAGGAGCGTAGTAAAGAAACAAATGAACATAATTTTACTCTCTCCTCAGGAAAAAAAAATACAGATCCCAGCCAAAGAGGCAAATGGAATTTGGCAAGACTGAATTGTTGACATGCTTTTATTATACTAACAAATAAAACGTTAACTGCAAGTGTTACATGGCACTTGCCTTGTATGTAGGTCATTTTCTCTAGGCAAACCTCCTGCTCCACTCAAGGTAATATTTCAGGAGACTCACATGGCAGCGAACCTGTGCAAGAAGGAGCGATTAGTAAGTCCCTGCGAGGTTTGGTTTAGGCGGCCTTTCTCCATTTCTTCCTCAAGACATTTCACAAGCAAAAATTAATGCTGGGCAAAAGCTGTGTCCCGCTGAAGTCAAAGGCATGTTTGCTTCTGACTTCAGCAAGGCTGACTTTGCTCCCCTGGACTTAAAAGCAGTTTTACTTGAGCAAGAACAGAGTAAAAGCTATGTGTGATCTTCAGCACATTGCCCTGGGCTAACTCCAGGGAACATGATCCTCTCAAAGCCCAGCTGCAGACATGAGAACTTATTTAAGACTACTTTAAAATGCAAATTACAGTGGTATGCTCATCATATGCCTATGGATCCACTAGCATGAAAATATGCACAGTCCAGAAATATCCATGATATAAGGAGACCCATCAGCACCAGGACACTGAGAGTTAAAAGTAAAAATCCCATGTAAGGGTCCATCCTGAACTTACGCAATGAAGAATGGACTATCAGCCTGGATTTGCTCTGATTTTTCATGCTTTTCTTGGTTTAAGTCTGAACCCTTAACCTCATTTTAATATGAATTTTCTACAGGCTCACTGCAAGAACAACAGATACAAGCAGCTGTGGATTGCAAGGATATAAATTCATCCGAGGGCTGCGGTGGCCAGAGCTGATACGGTAAGTGATTACTATCACCCATTACTTCCTGGTGCTGCATTTTGTAGAAGCAATTTGATCACTGATTATTCCAGGTAGCACGGGAAAAAAAATAAAACGGCACCATGGCTACTTTCACTTAATGATTTTGGCAACCCAAGCCTGTTTTGTCGTGTTGGTGCCACCCACAGTGCCAGACCCATGGCAACATTCCAAGGCATACAGGCAATTACCCATGTCCTGTGGAAATGGCCATCAGCAAAGCAGGAACAGTTCCCCACGGGCAGCAAGAGCCCACACAGGTGTGGCAGTGCAGGGGCTCACAGCCTGCACAAGGAGGGGACGTGTGGCTGCTTCCCACCACGTGCCACAGAGCACAGGAGGCACCGGGCAGAGCAAGGGGGAGCTGTCAAACCAGTCTTCTTCCATAAATTGCCCCACAGTGATGGCTGGGGAAGACCTGCATTGCCAAACACAAGCCTCCATGGATAAGGCCAACAAGGTGGCTTTGCCACACAGCGGTGCTGCCTGGGGGCTACGACCTGTCTCTATTGCTCTGTAACCCCCTCTCCTCCTCCCCTTCCCACGCTTCTTGGTGCGAGGCAAAGCTGCAAAGACCACAGACTCCTGCAGGGTTTGTCCCTGGCCTGAACTTGTTTGGAGGGGTTAATTCTGAAAGGCTCCTGCATCCTCTCACATACTCCTCTGTACACATGCTCTGTGCTGGTCACAGCCTCCCAGCAAAGCTGCATGCTTTGATACAGGCTACACTCTGCCCATGAGGGCAGAAGGGACATGTTCAGTTATCTGTCCTCGCCCCGATGGAAACAAGCGAACGCCTGCTGTATTTTTCACGAGAGCCGTGTCCCATCTAATTTTAAATGTCACTTGCAATAGCTGTTTTTTCTTCCCCAAATAACTTTTGCAGCCCTGCAGTTGAAGTCATCTGAAACCACAAGATTGGAGTTTGAACGGCACTTGATGTTATCAGTGAGCCGAGCCACTGCTCTGCACCTCAGCCACCATTTTCCCCCTCCATCCTTCACTGAGATGTACGTGCAAATCCAAAGGAACCAGTCAGTCAAATGTGGTGAAGCTATCAAACACACTGCTTCTCTTCCCCAGCAGAAGAAGCCTCACTAAAGCCGAGGGAATATCTGGGAAACTGCAGCCAGTAGAGGGATTTAGGCCTTCCACAAGGCGTGACAAAGCTGTCATTAAAGCGACAGAGCAGTCCTGGGATCTTGAAAAAATGCAAAGATAGTGTAAACAATGAGGAGGACTTGTTTGAGGATAAAATATTCCCAGCATACCACAGTATGCTCTTGAGCCTCCTGAATTCACTGTTGTCTGCAATGCTCCTATCCCCTTGGAGGAATTGCTGCACTATCCGAAAGCTCAATCAGACAAACTTATTCTGAGTCCCTTATGGTGTTTGGGTTATAAGGCTCATGCTGTATATTGATTTGTCTTCTCCTCCTCCCTGCCCACCTCAGGGCCTCATTTCCCATTTCGTCTACATCGGTTTCCTGAATTGCAGAGAGAATTGTCTCAAGGTCATACCAAGATGCTTCAGTATGGCTCAGCAATGAAAAATGTATGTAGCCCAAAATATTGTCTAAAAGCAATAGACTGAATATATGATGCCTGTGCCCCAAAAGAGCCCTGATGTATTTAAGACACAGGGATGTAGATGCAGACTTTTAAAAACTGCCCGTACTTCACCAGTTAAAACGATGAGAACAAATGAGGCTGTGATCTGTCAAGTGATCCTTCATCACTCCCAGCACAGGCCCATAATCCTTCAGTTGTGATTATGCAAAGGAATATTACATTGATCCTGTAAAATATCTCTGATTGGATCAATGTTATTTTCTCTCGCATTGACAAGGTCTTACCAGAGAATGACTATAATTCCACTGCTAACACTGTCTTAGTGAAATCCCCCAATAAATCCTCCAAGCAGCACTGTTAGTAATACCTTTATTAGACTAACTAAACAAGATATTTATATGTAGGGCTTTCCAAAGGACTCTGGCTCCTGCTTCAGTTTCTGGAGGAAAGCTTAACCAACAGTGCTCTGCTGGGAGACTTGCCCCCAAGGAAGCTCTGCAAGGACATAAGTGGCAGGTGAAATTACCCTTTTGAGGTTCAAAAGATTGGTCACAAATATGCCCTTGTCCTGCCCCTACTACAGCAAGGACCCAAATGCATCTTTGGCAGAAAAATTTCAGAGTGAGTCTGTGACTGGATTGGAGTTCAGGGTCTCCCCATAGATTTCACAAACAGGCTGTCAGTGAACAGTTTGCTAACAGCCAAAGGGGAAACAAGGTCTTTATGTACCTTCTGTCATTTCAATATTTGCTCAAGGCCTGGCCTTCACACTCAACAAGACCTGATCCCCTTCTAGCCACTGCTGTCTCTCCCTACCGGTGCTTCCATTCTCTTCCTCTCTTGCCCTTCTCTCTTTGTGTAAATTTCCTCTCATTTTGCCACCATTTTCTTTTCTCCACAGCTCCAAGCTTTTACCCCTGTGGTTTCAATCCCACACTGACCTTCCCTTCATCACTGAAGTTGAATTGTCACCTCCTGGCTTGAGATGTGATGCTCCAGTGAAATGAACGGTGGATGCCAGTGATCACTTGTCAAGTCATTTTTTCAGGCTGCCTGAGTGCTCAGGTACCCACTGCATCTCTGCTTTCCCCTGGTTCCCTTCAGTAAAGTTACCTTAAGCCATGAGAGCTGCAAACATACTTCTGACTGATCTTCCTAAACCTTTAAATACAACTGTAAGAATCGTGAAAAAACAAAGTACTGCATCTAACATAAAGCTCAAGCGCAGCTGAAAGACCAGTATATACAGCCACACATCAATTAGCAGATGAAAAAGCTACAAAGACAATATATCAACAGAAAAATATCAAACAAAACACCATGACAGACACTAGGCCTTCTTAAATCCTTTGAAACCAGGTTGGCATCTGTGATGGGTAAACTCTGGCTCTTACATGTTTCATGTGAAAACTTTCTTCATATTCTTTACAGCAATATACTGAAATGTCAGAGGAGTCACTTCTGAGTTCCCAGGCCCTTAGAAACAAAGGAAAAATAATTGATATTAGCCTTTGAAACCGAACAGCCTGACAGTAAAAGAAACTGTTAAGAATTATAGCGAGGACTCCTGATGTATTTCCTCTATTCACATCCATATTTTTACATGTTCCCTCTGCCTTCTGGTTCAAATATCTGTGCACCACGTGCCAAAACTGTGATGTCAGCTTTGAAGGTTATTGCCAGAGCTGTGAGAGAGCAAAACTTTCCCACTCAAATTAAAACTCAGACTCACGAGCACTGACCTGCCTGACAGGCCGGGTTCTGTGATAAACATTATGGATGTGAAATTGCATCATTATAGGCAGCCCAGTCTGTGGACCCTGATGGCCCTGGTTAATTCATTGCCACATTGACAGGGTCCTGGGTGCATGAGCCTTACACCCATTCACCAACCAGGTTCCACCAAATCTACCATAAAGTTTCTGTGGCCTCTTCCAAAGCCATGCAGAATGGCTGCTCTGCTCTGGAGGAGTGGTGCAGGTCAAAATGCACTTAGCACAGACCCAAATCCTGGAAAGAAAGTGTTGAAATGAACAGAGAAGAGCTCATATCTGACCCCTAAGTGTTAGGACCAAGTCCTGCTGTGGTGTAAATTACCACCAGGGCGGATAGAAATGAGGCGATTTGTACCCACTGAGAGCTGGACAGTTGGATCTCATTTCAAAACATGGACCCTAAAGACAGGCAGTGAAACATTTCACAAGCAGCCTGAAAAGACTTAGTCCTCAGAGGAGGTATTTCAGTGCCTAACTCACGTGCCCAACATCAACATTCAAACTACAAGTCCCTCTGCTTTCTCCACACAGAAGTTTCCAAGTCCTGAGGCCAAGACAGTGCACAACCCCACTCTGCAGTAACTTCATTACTGAGAAACACGGACCTTATGGAGTGGTCAGTGAGACAGTTTTGTCCTGCTGTTATCCCCACCAAGCTGATGCCACTGCCAGGAGTCTGTGACTACCTTTCCCACCAAAATCAGTGAATTAAAAGGAGTAGCATTTGAAAACTGGAGGCTCCTCAGGACACCAGGTGAAACGGATGCCTTTTTCCTCTTAGACACAAAATCTTATTTCATGGAAAAAGGATGACTCAGATGGCTAAGGTCTACATAAAGGAGTAAAGAACATCACTTTTCTCTGCCCTTGTTCTAAACCCTCAGCAGTGTATAGTGGCTTACTGTAGAGACCCTCTGCCATAGATACACGTCTTCTAAAAAGCAGCTGTCTCACAGTCACACAGCTCAGCACACAGGCAGAGGACCTCACATCCAGCTGCTCCCACATATGTGACACGCCCATAGAGGCAATGCCTTCAATGTCCAGTCTCCCTCCCTTAGTCTCTGCCACCACCCTTTACAGTTCACTTGAAGCAGAAGGGGGAATACTTTCATAAGACTGTGGTCATTCCTCAATAGATGTAAAAAACAAAAATTCCTTCTCTGATCCACTTTAGATACAGTCATCCTTCTCCAGGTACCAAGGCACAGAGCTGGGTAACAGTTTCTTCCAGTAATGCAGAAGGCAGTTTTGCTGCTTTGACTCTCAGGTAAAGTTCTCTAAACTTCCAGACAGGCAGAGATCGCAGTTCTTTTGCTCCACAGTGATACAACTGGGCTTCCACCTTTTCTGAGAGCTTAACTATAGCCCAAAAAGACCATCCCAGGTGATGTTTTCCTACCTGTAGTGCTGTAAGACTTTTCCCAACAAGCTTTTGAGAACTGTGGTCTCCTGCTGCCCACACAACTGAACAAAGCCCAGAGTAGGTGCCTTTAGCCTTCATAAGCCGGTGGATCCTGGGACAAAATCCTTCCCGCTGTACAAAAACCTCACCCAGCATCACCAGCCAAATGGCTGAACATTTTGTGAACTGAAACACAGATCACATGGTAATTTAAATATGTGCAAATAAGAGTTTAATTTCACTGCTGCCAGCCATTCCGAACGTTTAAATACAGTACGCAAATTCTCTTTTATTTTATATAAACCATTTTAATGAAGAATCTGAAGGCTCTACGTTCTCCTGGCTTACGAATACAAATAGCTGAGATTCTAACAGGCCTTTGCTCTGAAACAGAAAGCAGATGAGGGAGCCAGGAAACAAAGTCCCTATTAACTACATTATCTAAAGGAAAGCTGGGTGAAGTGTGCATTAAGTGCACAGAGTCTACATCCCCCGTCCTTCCTGGATTGGGGGGGGATGTCACAGGGAGGAAACAAAGTGAGGCTCGGATCTGAATGAAAGAGACAAAGGAGCTGGGATGGTGCAGCTGGATTTGCCTCAGGTCTCTTCCCTCTCACCACACACCTGTGGCTGGTATCAGGCAGGCCAGTGATAAACACTCTTCCATCAGGTCCTGCTTGATACAGAGCTGAATATGCTCTTCCTTCAGTAAGAAAAAAGAGGAATTAACAGTAATAATAAATTAATCCTTCACCATCCTGTGGCACATTTCATAAGGACATAGCACTACAAAGGACTGTGTTCATCTTTCTTGCATAGCATTGCAAGACAAATGTGTCATAGAATCATAGAAATGTTTAGATTGGAAAAGACCTTTAAGATCATCAAGTCATTCTAGTTGGGCTTTGGCCCTTCTAATTTCCTCCCTGCATAACTCACGACATCCTTGTAGTCCTAATGAGTTCCCTGCCCCTTTTTTCAAAAGACATAATCTCTCTTTCTAAGACATCACTAGCCCTTGTGTCAACTGGAAGGATAGAGGAGAACGCTACTTGTGCTCCCAATCCCTTAACCAGTTATTCCAAGGCCCTGAAGTCTCTCTTGGTTGCCTTTGGACTTCTCGTTGCAACTTCTTCACTGCCCACCTGAAAAATCCGTAATGGATAATGATGTGAGGGCTGTAACAGGGCAGGAAGCTTTGTCCTCACATCCTTAACATGTGCCCCAGGGAGGCAGCAGGCTTTTGTAAGAATTGGGCCCAGTCTACATATGGGGACTTCTGTGTCCCTCAGGAGAGAGTCTCCTATGACAAGAACTTGTCTTTTTTCTTTCCAGAAGCAGTTCTGACACAGGGAGTAGGCTGACTTAACCTCGGTGATGCCTCCAAGCCTGATGAACCACTGGCACTTGCAATGGTTCCAAAAGCCTGTTTAAAGTGCTATGGCCTCACTGCTCTTTGCGGAGACCCACTTCAGCACAGCTTCTAGCCTACCTGTACTCATGGCCCTCACACACACAGTTTTCCCTTGTCATCCTTAGCTTAAGCACATCTTCCCCCTCTCCTTTAACTCCTTTTCTTCTGGATAACAATTCTATTTGTAAAATAAATCTTCCATTACTCTCCTCACACTAGTAATCCCGCTCCAGCCCTGCTTTGAATTCATCTTTATCACAGGTGGTTGACAAGAATAGCAAAGATTATAACAGAGAAGGCTTGATTTACACCTTGCCCATGACTTTAACATTTCTCTTCTTGAAATATTCAGCTAGCTCTGTTCTTCAATCACATCCACCTCTCTCCTGGCCATGGTTCTGCTGTCTCTGTCTGCACTTCAAGATATGTGCACCTTAATGAATCCCTTGTTGCCACTAAGGTGTGGCTACACCCCAAGTGAGCTAAGGGAGACATTCAGGTATGCACCTTTCCCACTCAGAAAGGAAACCCTCTGCAGTATGTGGCCAGGGAGGAAGGCAGCTGAGCCCAAATCTCCTCATAGCCTAGATGTCTGGAGGACCAGAATTCCAACCTGCAACACAGAAGGTATTTACTCAGCAATGTAAACACGTTCTGCAGGACCAAAAGTTCACATTGAAAGAAATTTAACATCCTTCCTGTCACCCACTCCTCAACATTACCCAGTTCTTTCTATACAATATTCCAGGCCTTCTTTCTTTCAGCAATGTCTCATTCTTGTGGCAGCAGCAAATGTCTTCAGTTCATTCCTTCATGCCCAGCCCAGTGAGAGCTGTCACCTCCCCTTACAGACCCTGCTCCAGCATCACTAATGATATTAAATAAAGTTGGTCCCCTACTTCAGGAACTCTATTGTTGACCTTTATCTTTATACTCCCTCTCTCAGCACTTTTTGCTTTCCTTTGGTCAGTTCCTTAAACACACTGTAAATTGTGTACTAATTGCCTTAACATTGCAATAACCCAGTTCCTTAGGGGCAGAATATAAAATCCTTTACCAAAATCCTGATAACTTAGGTCTAAGGCATTTCCTTATCTCAAACCCCAGCTATCTTCCTAGCAAAATACAGCATGGCAGTTTGGCACAGTTCAAATAGGAAAACATACACTGCATGTTGATTTCATTTTTCCCCTGTGCATTTAATTAATCTTTCCTTTAGAACTTACTTTAAACAGTATTATTGGTATTATTATGATCAAACTAAAAGGTCCGCTGTGGCCCAGGCAACTTTTGCTCCTTTCTTCAAATATAGATTTGATACTTTTCATTCCTAATGTACCACCCTAATTAGACAGATTTATTGAAAATCCTTTTTACTGGACTTGCAATGTCACATCTTTCAGAAGTCTGAGATGGAAATTATCCAACTTCCCAATTTGAGCCCATTAAGCTATTTGAGTTTTTCCATTTGCCCTGTTCCTGTTGGCTGCCTCCTTTGTCTCTCTGATCACCGTAACATTCCTCCCCATCTCTTTAACCTTTATGGAATATCATATGAGCAGAACTGGGCAACCTTGAGGACCAGTGAATACAAAAGGAATGAAATTTAACACAAGACACCAGCTTATGGGGTTAGGGACTAACAAGGAGAAACTTTTTTCCAATGTGAACTTTTGTCCTGCAGGACAAACTGTTGTCTGTGTAAAACAGGGATAATTCTACTCTTCAAAATCCTTTATGGTTAAAGATCAAGAAGCACAGTACTCAAAAACTCTCTTAATGGGAACCACTGAAGTACCTAAGGCAAAGCAATGCAATTGCAGCATCAGCTACCATAAATCAGCATCACCTCTTCAAACTCAATCTTGTGACCCTAATCTATACCCTTAACATCTCAAAAATGTTTTTCTTTCTTTGGTTTCTTTGGTTTTGTTATAATATTTTTATCATGAAATGAGCGGTGGGCAGAAAGAAAAAATATCTACATTATAAAGTCTCTTTTGCATATTCCAAGATATGTACTGATTAATGGAGACACAAAGACACAGAGACAAGAATCATACGCTCATATTGAGGCAGAAAGATCTTTTCAAATAGCTTTTGTTACCCAATAAAATTAGCATAACTGTTTCATCCTATTAGAAAGTCTAGAAATACACTTAGGAAGCTCAAAACCAACAAAAGGTCTCAGAACTAAATAAGAGCTGTGCCAAGAGATTTTCAGTGTTTTTCACTCGATCTGGTGGGATTTCTTACCAGGATCCACACTACTGTATACATGGGACATCCTTGGAACCTCCATTCCTTTATGGTGTTTCAGCTTGCATGTCTATAGTAATAAACAAAAGAATCACAGGGCACAAGGGGGATGAAGCAGTTTCAGAGCCTGAGTGCATTTCCTGCTATCTGACAAGAGATGCTGATAATCACCCACATAATAGTTTCCTTCTCAACACTGAGTGCAGAGCTCCTCCAGAGATGACTGAGGTAGAGCTGCTGAAAAAAAGCAGGTGGGGATACTGGAAGGATCCTCCCAGCTCTGCTTTAAGGGGACATGAGTGATGGTTTTCCTGCTTCTCTGTCAACCCCAAAGCACTTCAGGTTACTGCAGCTTGTTCTGATGCTACATCTTCACTGAAGTCAGAAACAGAAATGGGCACAGACCGTAGCAGGCCACTCAGTAAGGAGAAATCTGACCATGAGCCCAGCAGAGCAGTACCTGGCACATGCCAGATTGCCACAGGGTCTAAGTTATTTCTGACCTAAGGGTTCCTAGCTGGCCTAGCATTTATTTGAGAGGCTGGGACACTTGTAACTGCAGAAAGTAAATGGAATGGAGGAAATTGGAATGGAAGTAAAAGAGGATGTAAAAATCTTTTCCAAAAAAGCCCCCAGCTGTGAAAATACCTTCCTACATATGCACACACACACACAAAACTTTGTGAAAAATATCCTGAATTAATGCTTAATATTTTATTTGTTTATCTTCACTGTAGGTTCAAGCTGAGACTGGAGAACAGTTGTTCCAAACATTGGACAAACTTGCTGAATTCTGCTGGGGAGAGCCATGCTGACACCTCTGTAAGGTTTCCCAGGATAAACCTGCATCATGAAGGCAAGGCAAATTATAGAAAAGTCAGTGGTAGTGACTTCTCTGACCTTTAAGCTTTATGTTTTAATGTCTCCTCTGTTCGATCTAAAACTCTGATCCTATCAGACACCAAAAAGGCAGGGCTTCATGCTGGGCCCTGTGCTTCCTCCCCATCCTTCTGCTCCACTGCCTGGATCATCCCCTGGACTCTTTCTCCAACAACCACTGACCACCTCCTTCACGCTAAGCTTTCTTGGCATTTTTGTCATCTCAGATGATCAGTATTAAGTGCTTCTTGCCTGCTTTTGGTCTTTTATCACCCTCTTTATCTTTCCTTTCGTTTTTCCACATGCTGATGTTATCCACACTGCGTCCTTTCATTCACAGCCCTCCTGCCCTTTGTTCCTTTGCTGTTCCTGCCCTGTTACCCCAAATCCCAGCTGATCCATACCAGTTGGTCTCTGCTACATCTCACACACTAGAGCATCCCTAATGGGAACGCTCCTGCCTGGCTAACTTCCTCCACTACAAATGCATTGTTTCCCCATTCAGTTCTGTTCGTGTCCTAAACTTACTACTCCAGCTCAGCAGAGTTAAATCTCAGATTCACAGTCACAATCACCTCTTTGCCACATTTGGCTCGTTCCTCAGACCCTCCCACCTCCTCAGTTGCCACTTTAGCTGTTATGCAGGATTTCACCCAGTTTTTCCAGGAGAAAAATGACAAAATATGATCTTCTTCTTCCAGCAGCTTTGCCTTCTGTTTTCTCTTCCCCTCCTACAACTCCTTCTTCATTCTTCTCTCCTACAGATGAAAAATCTCCTACATGGCTCTCTTCCTTTCTTTTATTTGCCACTTAGCCAGTCTCATCCTACCTCCTGCCTTTCCTTACGGACACTCTTGTGCTGTCTTTGCCTTGACCTCTCATGCCACTCTGTCTCTTTACTCTCATAACAGAAATACCATTCAGTCTCTTTCCTCTTAAAATATTCTCATCTTAAACATTTATTTTCCTCTATAAATGCCATGTCTTTTCCTATCCCCCCCCTTTCATCTCCAAACTCTCTGAATATGCCAGCTGCAAACACTGCCTGGAGTCCTCCCTGCTTAGTTCAGTGCAGCTTCCTCTCCCTTGCAACTGCTGCTGCCAAAATCTCTAGTTAATGTACTGGACAACTTTCAGCATAGTCTGAATACTCTGTTCTCATCTGCTGCAATATATTAGCTACCTGCAGTAGTCTCCTGTGCTGGTTTAACTGGAAGTGGTGTCTTTAATCAGTTACCATGACATTACTCACTTCTCTTCCACCACTTTTGAATCTGTTCCTTTTGCGTGCCCTCCAGAAGATAATTCTCTTCTCCCAGCTCTGCTAGAAGTTCATGGGGCTTTTCTCTTTCCGTATTTCATCCCTTGATAATTTCTATCACAAACATAGATTCCCCTATGAACTCCATATAGCAATTTCCAGGCTCACTCCTCTAATACAAACTTGTCTCTCTGGGTCCATACCCACAGTATCTCTAATACTCCCTCACAGACATACATATATACATACATACATATATCAAACTCAGCTTACCATAACTAAAACAGAGTTCCTAGTGCTCTTCTTCCTTCTTTAATATATGTTCTCCTCAGAAATCCCCTTCTTGATCATCGCAGACAATTCTATTACTTTCCTTGTTGTTCTGGTCAAGAACTGAAGCAACATCTTCATCTCATCTCTCTCATTATGTACATAGATCCAGGGGATGTCTAAGGCTTGCATGTTCTTTCACCACCCAGGCCCTCATCATCTCATGCCTTTATTACTTCAATATTTCTTTTTCTGACCTTTACAAATGTGATCTTGCCCTCCCTACATCCATTTAGGAAGCTGCTAGAAATATCATTTTGCTAACACATCACTCTGGCCATGCCATTTCTCTTAGCAGCTGTTGACTGCTGTCCCCATATCTATGTCATTAGTGTAATCTACTTGTCTTCACTAAGGAAATGTCAACTTCCTCCTACAGTCAACCAAAGAGGTCAGTTCCCATCACCTACTTATCAATTTTTCAAGCAGACGTAACCCGTGATTTTTCTGGTGCCATCCCTCAGTGTTTGGAAGACCATCCTGTAAACATCCGCACTTTTTATTCATTATCCCCCTTTACAACTCCTGTAGGAATCCCACGTTGTGTGGTGCTTACAGAAATGTGGTTTGTCTCCCGGTGTTCTAAAACCACCACCGCTCACGTTGAACGTAATCGCTTTGTCGTCTCCACGCGCTCCCTCACGGGGCTGCGTTACTCGCCAGTATTTAAAGCGCAGCCACATGTCAGAAGGACAGGGACGCTTTTCTGATCCATGATTTCTGATCCATGATTAAGGCTCATAAATCCGAGGGTAGGACGCTAACTGGTATTAATAATAGTGAACGAAATCCCCATTATACTGCTACTGAGCTGAGGTATGAGAGATTTAGTACTTGCCTCGGGTCATGAAGAAAGACTGTGGCAGAGCTTGGACTGAATTCTGGCTTTGTAAGCCCCTGCCCTAACTGCAGTACTACCTTTCTTTCATCTATTTTGGTAGTTATCTACAAAGGATTATGATTTCAGCAGGCTCAGCTGGGCAGTTCTGAATATTTATTTATGGAAGAATTAGGCTTTATGAGAAAGAAAATGGGGAACTTTCCATTTTTTCAGTCTCATTCCTCTCCTGCAGAGAAAGCGTGTTAGAGTATATTCTTTTCTTTTAAATGGATCCTATTCCAAATGATCTGTTAAGGGCACTTAACAGATTCCAGAATCCACATTATTTATCTATTTATTCCATAAATAGTAAGAAACACCATCTCATTTCTTTCTTTTGCTCTTAAAGAGGTGAATGTGTAGCCAAGGGTTCCAGCAACAGTTTGTGAGCAATGAGCCACATTATAAATGATCATCATTATTTTTGCAAAACCTACATAGTATAAAGGCTTCTTCTTTACTGGTTCTGCAATAGTTAATGAACTCTTTCCCCTCTTAAAGCTTTTCTGAATGCACAAAAATACTTTTTCAATACAAAAAGCAATATTAATATGGATTTTTTTTATTGCAGGAGACGACAAAATAGTTCAGGCTGTTTCATCTCTATTTAGGTAAAATAATCCTTCACATTTTTACTTTTACAGTGAACAGAACACATCCTCACTCTTACTAAATCTTTCCTCCACACTTTTAGAAAATCTTTTAGCAATAATTAGAAAGAATAAAAATGCTGAGATTTCTCAAAGGGATCTGGATGTCCAATTAAATGAACAGGAATTAAGCATGCAGTCCTGAAGGCAGTTCTGCAAATATCAGTTTCTCTTGAGAAGGGCATGATCCCATCATTTTTACTCAGGCAAAATTTCCATTTGTCTTCACTGGCAATTTTGCTTGAAAGCCAACAGCTTGATTGAAATTTGCCCTTTAAAAAAGCATGATTAAAACCAGTAGTGGCTCTGCTAAATTACATATATGTTCCTAGTATTTTTAGCAGATATATATCATCAAACTAATTATCTTAGATGTGTCAGAGGAATGTGTCAGGTTCTCATTACTTGTGGTAAAGAAACTTTTTAAAGAATTGCTATTTAAATTTGACGCAATTAAAACGTTAAAATTGCTTATTCAAAATACAAGCGGTCAAATCCTCCTGGAACTCACATGTGTGAACCAGCGATTTCATTCACTGAATGATCTTAGAAAATCCTTGAACAAGAGGATGGTTTTGCCATATCTCAGTAATTTGACTTCCAGTCTTACATCAACAGACTAAGAAATATTACGGCATCACAAACTGCAAAGGCTGAATACCTAAATAGCCTGAGATTCAACTCAAATGCTGTCTACTGTTTAAATTTCACTGGATGCCTCCAGCAGCACTCCAGCTCTGACAGGAGGGAGCACGGACCTTGCTCTGGCCTTCCTACCCAGGGACAATTTTAACCTCAAAGGAAACACTAAAGGCCTGAACTTGCTGCATCACCACGTTCAATAAAACATTTACTATTGACTTCACTGGGATCAGAATCGAGACTTCAATAAAGACCCTGTTATAATGAGATCATTTGGAAAACTGTTGAGATTTCAAGCACAGATTTTAAACAAAGCATTTGGATTCTTTAATACATGAAGGATATATGAAAAACATGGCTATCCTCATTTACCTGGCAAAAACCATTTCATTTTAGGAGTCCAATTCAGAGCATCACAGACTACTGCAAGCAGTTTTACAAAAAAAAAAATCATTTTACTCCTAGAGATAGCTGCAAGTAGCCTCTCTTCAGGCTTTTCCATTTGTGTATAAATAATCCCTAGTGACGGCTGGAGTAGTCCTGTTAAGCCTTTCTTCCTCAGTTGTGCCGTGCATCTGACAAACCAAAACAGAGAATGCTTTCATCCTAGAAATCTTGCATATTATTTGAGGTGGAGCTAGGCTGCACAGGATTTACTTAGGGTTGTTTTTTTTTCAGTGGTGGCAAGGGCTAAGTATACTCACAATAAAATATTTTAAAAATAGGATTTACTATGAGTTCCGCGGATCTCAAGGGATGAAGGAAGGTAAAAGGAGGGTTGAAATAATAAGGTCATTGTAAATTCTATTTTTTTTTTAATAAAATTGGATTCCAATGGCAGGCAGCAGAGCCCCATCCAGTCAGGTTTAACTGGCAGCCTTCCAAAGGCGAGATGAAAGGTCCTCTGAGTAGTAATTGTCTAAATGGAACATACTCTGGTTATTGTGCAACTTCTTCATCTACTTTATTGTACCTTTATAATTAAATGATGTCATTCCTTTTTTTGTTTTCTTCTTCTCCTCTCAACTACTGCAGGAAAGCATCTGAGCAACATTGCCATAGGATGCAGACAGTCCTTGTGGCTTCCCGGGTTTTTTTCTGGGTCACTACAAGCCGTATACAAGGAGTGGTGAGCTGCTGGTTGCCAAAGCAGGACATAAACCCTGCCTTCTCCCAGCCACGAATGGACACTTACCTGCATTCCAGCTCCCTGCTTGCTCGGTGGTGGAGGTGGTTGGCTCCCTGGGAGTGGTTGCTAGGGTGAGGGATTGCTGCTTTTGCTAAAATTCCGTGGTTAACAGGCAAACAGTGGACCTAATAGGATATAGTGAGCACTATGCTCAAAGAGGCGTTAAGCAGCAGGGCTATTTAGTTTGTGGAGAAGCCTGGACAAACACCTGAGAACTGGAAGCAGCTTAAAGTATTGTGCTGAACAATCCCAGAGCCAGCATTTCCTGACTCTGCAAGGCTTCAGGGATCAGGAGAGAAACTCTGGTCCTGAGATGCTAAAAAACTTGATGAAATGCAAAAGCAGAATCAGAGGAACAGCTCTGTTAGCTCTTCCTTTTTGACTGGTTCTTCTGTACCGGAGTACTTTCCCTCAGTCCAAGTAGTCCATTCCCAGAAATAAAGATTATTCAGGTAAGGAAGAACATCAGTTTGCATGTTCAACTCCAATAATTTCTTTATTGACTAATTTCTGTTGTTTCTGGTTTGATTTTTTTTTCCCCATGATGACAAAGATAAGAAATTAACTGCCTAATTCCGATACAGCTTTAGAATATTCTTCAGGCCTTTGGTCTCATGCTTGCCTGCCTCTCTCTGATTATGTCTACTTGTGACAATCTCTTTTAATTCACTGCTTATTTACCTAATTGTATTATTTTGAAGTATACACATGGGTTCTATGAAAATATAAAAAAAGGATAGGAGAAATATAAAAAGGAGTAACTATTTTTTATATGCTGCAGTGTCTATTATATCTATTTATAAGAAACCTAAAGTAATAGATCTCCAGTTTTTCTAGCCAAATCCAACCTAAAGGCCTTGATTTATTTCCCAGAAAGTAAAACTTAAAAAATGCAGAATACATTCGCAGAAGTGGCACAGCCTATTAGGAATAGAACTGGTTTTTAAAATCACTGGTATCAGAATACTACCAAGTACCACAGTGCCTGATCCTGCCACAAGCCATTGCCTATAGCTTGTATTAATTTCAGCAGAGTTCATAAGCAGAATAACTGCAGGGTATTTGCAAAGCTAGTTAGGCTCTTAATGACCATTTTTTGTTATCCTTTGATAGACAAATCTACCATTCTCAATACTGGAAGTTTTGCCCAGGGATAAACGTAGGATCTGTTTTAAAATAAATGGATGGTGGATTCTGTCCAGCTTTAAAAACAAATAAACAAACAAAACCAAAACACTTAATAAAATTTATATTCACTTACCTATAGCATTATACACAATATTTGGGGCCAGAACCTGCATTAGTTTATCTAGTTCTGGAAGAGGTGTGCTAGATTAAATTAACAGAGGACAGACAGTTAAACATCCTGTTTTATGAGGTATTTGCCCTGGAGCTCAGAGAGAGAGAGAGTGTGAAAGGGAGAAAGAGAGAGATTTTATCTGTGCAGAAATACTGTACCCCAGTCAGGTTATTTGATTACTACAGGCAGAGAATATCTGCAGCCCTTTTCACCTGCACAGGGCATACTCTCCCCCCAGCACCTACCCCTGCAACCTTTAACTCCCAGGCAAGTATCTGTCATGGAAGTAAAAACTACTTATAATTTTGTGTCATGGATGTAAGAACTACTTACAGTTTTTACTTCCATGACCGATGATGTTGGGATGAACCTGGAATACCTGCTTTGTTTTGAACTCACAGCTGTTCTCAACATTGGACAGCAACAACACTTACTTCACTTTCATCGTGTAAGTGAGGATCGTAAAAAAAAAAAAATCGCATTTTTATTTCTGAGCAAGTCAAACACTTTATTTTATCAAAGTGCCATTTTACTTGCTTTTCTATGTTTTAATCTGGAGGTGCCAAAGGAACAGACACCTCTATAGCATTTGTATGTGACTCTTCATCATGGCTGAGAGCTATAGTACAGTAGGTCCTCACTGCAGAAAGGCCATCAAATGAACTAAAATTTTGGTGTTCAGTGTTCAGAGTCCCCCTCCTTCAACATTCCTCTCAGTGTACGATGAACTTTGCGAAATGCGTGACAAAGGACCTTTAAAGAAGGCAAGGAGTGACACACGCCCGTATTTGCACATCCCTCCCTTTTGTGCACAAGCTGCACTTCTGACCTTGGGGCAGCGACTCTCCGGAGTGGCTCCCTGGCCATCTGCAGACACGTATGGCCAGGAGCGTGTGTGCAGGAACTCTCACTACACCTGAGCCCGGGAATCCCTCGCTGAATGCTGGATATTTAGAGTTGGTTCACTGAACACACACACAGACTCATTGGCACGCTCATACACGCACAGGAACACAGGCAAATTACAGCAGGATCTTTCAAAGACCACCTTCTCCTGCATTTAACCACCTCGGTTTGGTTTGTCACATTTTCTCTACGGTTAACACTTAGCAGGGCTGCCATTACAGATAACCCAGGGCCAGGCAGTTTCAGCTGTTTCTGGCAAGAGAAACGGACGTTCCAGAACCCAGGACAAGGCAGGCGGGGAAAGAGGAACAAGTCTCGCTTATTTCAAGATGAAAAACCTCTCTAATAACTGCAACTCCATTTGCCAAAGGTGAGCTCTGGTGACATGTTCGCCCGCTGTCAAGGTTGAATTTGTTTATGCCCGGAGCACAGCAAGCACACGTGGCAGAGCGATCCAGTCCTCCACGGCAGCCCAGCACATCCACATCCTCACCTAGCCAGGGAATGGGAATGACTCCCTTGGCACTGTAACCAGCAGCAGGGTGTCTGGGGTGTCTGGGTGCTGGCAGGCTTTGGACATGTTCACTCGCCCATTACAAATGGGGCTGAAGACACCAATCTAATTCCATAGTTGTTAAGCAGCAGATAGATATTAAGGGTCCCTAGAACACAGACAGGCTCCCAACCAGTGATCCAGGCTCCCAACCAGTGATCCAGGCTCCCAATCAGTGATCCAGGCTCCCAACCAGTGATCCAGGCTCCCTGGCATGCCACCTGTTTGTACTGATTTGGTGCAAACCTGTAACATGCCGCTCACCTCCAGCGCTCGCTTGCAAAAGATAACAAAAAATATGTACATAGGCAAACACGTGTGAAAGATCACCCCTCATGAATAGTTAGCTTTAAGCAATAATTCCACTGGTAATGTTTGAAAAGAGGGAATTAACACAGGCTATCAAGGGAGTTTGGGACAGAGAACGCACTTAGCAGGCAAGTATTTTGAAAGATTGCCCTGCGTAAGAAACAGTGATTTCACTACGATGGAAATAAACCAATGGGTGATCTTCTGAATGCAACAGAAGAACCATGGGAGGGAAATGTTATTCTGTAGTACGGAATAACCATGCTGTGGGTAGCAAAGATGCCGTCATCCTTCACTGGAACCCTCATCATCCTGCAACAACATGCATCTTCTGTAAGCAGGATGTTTAGGCTGGGTTTTATGCCTGTGTCCCCTTCCTATACTTTGGATCAAAGAAATGTTTGGGACCATCACCTTGAACCACTTCCTTGGGGGGAAAAATTAAGAGGAAGGACCAAAAGACCAAAAAAAAAAAAAAAAAAAAAGACAGCACAAAAATGCTACAGGCAAACAGATGCATCTACACCCCAAGAGAAAATTATTCCTCTCTAATAAATTCATTTAAGGTTTTGTAGATATTGAAAATATTCCAAAACATAGCTCAGTGTAAACAGCAAGCTGGGTTTCCTCCTGCTCTTTAGAATTTCTCTTTGTTTACTCTCCATTTGAGAATAAAAAAAACCCTACATATGAGCTCTGCAAATGGTGTATTTCAGGACTGATGGAGTATTTGGGAAGGGAATCATAAAATACAGATCTATGTAGCCTCCAATAAAATACTCTGTGCTTTGCCTGAGCCACCAGGGTCAAACAAAATTAAAAAAAAAAAAAATCCAGTGTCTGCTTTATTAATATTTTTATTTGTGTTTGGAAAATAATCTGATACCATGGTGATGGGCAGGCTGTATCAAGCATAGAGAGAAAGACATGAAAGAGACATTCTGGGGTGTGTCTGCTCTCACCCCCACTGCCTTCTTGCTCCCAAACCCCACGTCTCAGCAGCAGAGACCCCATGGGAACCTGCCCTGGCAGGGCTTCTGGAAGCAATGCCCAGCCCAGCCAGTTCACTCAGGGCAAGGAGAGGCATTTGGCTGGAGACACCAGCTCCCATCTGTGAGCCCAAATGGCTCTGCTCAGCCCCTGCTCACCTCAGGAGGGCCTGGCATGTTCATCTGGTAAAAAAACAGCCCTTACCTTTGGCAATCAGCTCCTCCAGCTCCTGGTCGAATCCCTGTCGGTGGCATTTCCTCCAGAGCCCCATGTTGGTCGAGTTGTACTGTCTGTTGCACTCGTCTACTGCGCTCATAGCAAAGATCTGCCTCCTGTTTCTTGCCAAGAGGAGTTTCCCTTCCCAGCGGTCCAACCTAGACCTGCTGGCCCTGAGAGGCAGGTTGTTGTTGGAGTTATAAATGAAGCCAGGATCATTTCTCTTAGTGGTGATGCTCTTGCACCTCTCTCTGTGCTTCCTGGCATCAGTCTCGTACCAATGGTCAGAGCAGATTGCCACAGCCAGCATGCCCAGGGCACACAGAGCTAAAGACAGGCCAGCATACAGCAGTAACCTTCCAGCAGCCATACCTCAGCTTCACAGAAACACCATGGACATCCTCACGACAGGCAAAGCCCTTGGGTGTGAGACCACGCAAAAACCTCCAGAGCAGCTGTTAGGTGTCACTTGGCAGAGTCTGCCTCAAACATCCCCAACTCCCGTGGCTCACATCCACACTGCAGAGGGATGCTGAGAGCGCTACAAAGTTCTGCCCTGGAGGCAGTCCTGGAGTCTCATCTGCCTCTGCTCCTCTACAGAGGAGACCTGGCGAGTAGAAACACAGCCTTGCACCTCCAATGGGAGCGAGCCAGTGACACAAAGATGTCCTGCTCCCCTCACCACGAGCACCCGAGTGACAGGGGCTGAAGGGATGTATCCCCCTGAAGAAACCTGATGGTTGATCAGTCCATTAATCTCTTTCAATCCGGCCAGCTCAGAAATCCAGAAGAGATGGCTTTTAGATCGGCAAGCTCACCACAGCATCATCACAGGGCAGGAAAGTTCAACAGCCTGACATCTCCCACTTGCAAGCAGCCAGTTGTCCCGTTTACAGGAATGGGTGACTTGCCTTTTCTTTGTCAGCGGTTCAGCAAGAGCATCATCGTCTGGACGGTCGCTCACTTGCTTGGGTTTAAAGCGGGGTCGAAGGGGAGGGAGCAAGAGCGGGGGAGCAATCTGTTGTTGTTGCCGGCTGCTGCTGCTGCTGCTGCTGCTTGAAATCGTGGTTAAAACATACCCTCCCCGGCTGGCTCTGGAACAGCGGGCACGCACGGCTCTCTCCCTCAGCAGACTTCGCTGACAGTCACTGGCATCTTGGCTTCGGAAACATCTCGGCTTCTCTCTGCCAGCCTTGCCATTCGCTCGCCTGCTTTATTCGCCGGCGCTTTCATCCAGGCAGCCTAACGCCGCGCTCCCTTCCTGCCCCGGCGCTCCCGGACAGCCTCCCGGCTCCCGGGCCGGGGAGAGGCGGCGGGAGCAGCCGCAGCCCGGCAGGACCCGGCGCCGGCCGCGCTCCGCCCGCTAGGCAGCACGGGGGGCTGCCCTCGGCCCCGGCATCCTTCGTCCACACACACACAACACACACGCTGCTGCCCCCCCTTCCGCTGGGATCGGAAAAGCTTCCTTCGTCCCCGGAGCCGGGATGTGTTGTGAACAGTTTTCCTAACACGGCGGCACGTTAGCCATCTGCAAGATGAAGGCAGGCGGGCAGGGCTACGGCTGGCGGAGAGGATGCTGAGGAGCGGGGAGGGGAGGGAGGTCGGGGGAAACCGAACCAAAACAAACCGGGGCGGAGGGGCGGAGGGGAGGGGTGGGGGAGCTACACACCTTACACGGGGAGAGGAAAAGCAGCCCCTAACTGCTGTCAACAGCTTTCGGTCTGCACCATTTCTCTGCCATATGGCCCGGTCTCCACGTCGGAGCTGAGATTTTTAGCTCAGCAGCTTCATACGAATCGTATCCCCAGCATCAGCAGTTATATTTTCAGACATATTTTTTTTTCTCCTTAAATTTTCACTCCCTTTCTCTTTAATGGGAATAACTCACCCATTTTGTAGAGATCAAGTGCAACAGAAGGCGAGCTGGAGTCCCCAAGCTTTAGAAATCTCATTTCACCGTTTTTAACCCAAATAAAAGCGAATCCAATCTTCTGTACACCTGGGAATCTTTCCTTGTTCAAACACCGAGCCCTGCAGCCTTGGCCGAAGCCTACAGACCGAGCATACAGAGCGCTGAGCCAAAAGCCAGTGATGTCACCCATGCAACGTGAGACTCATTTCTTATTTCTCTATCCTCCTTAAAGATAAACTGCACCACTTCCCAGGCAGGAAATGTCGAAGCCTTACTTTCTTAAGAAGGGAAAAAGTAAAACCTGGATTTAACTGGATCCTGCTCGTTCTTGGTCACAAGCGCTTACATTGTGTCAACCAATTCCAAGACAAGCGGAGCTGTTTCTCACTGCACCAAAAAAATCCCAACCTACTACATAATACAGAGCATGAGCTTGAAAAAAACCCCCTGGATTCGAGACCTTCTGTGTGATCCAGAAAACTGAGGCCTTCATAGCCTGAACTGTACTGTTTAAAAAGGCAATAAAGATGGTCATTTCCCTTGCGTCAAAAAGCTCTGGATCCTGGTACATCCTGATTTGCAAGTACCACAGCATCCTGGAGCTGGCAGAGGAACCTAGTTAGCCCCATCCAATATTTGGCTCCCACACAGCAGGGACTCCACAGCACGAACAGCAAACAATGCAGCTGCTCCTACTGCACCAAGAAGTCCACAGCCTGATGCCCCTCCACAGAGGTGTGCTGTAAAAAAATCTACATCCAGGCTGGATCCTACCAACTTTTGGCCCCTGGATCCCAAGCTCTCTCATCTGAATTGAAAATAAGCACAGCCTTTATTGGAGCCCTGGAGCTGGTGAGAGCCATCAGCCCCAAGAGGTGAGTCCTGGGATTTTGCTGGCTTTTAACCTTAGCCACACAAACTATACTTGCTCCAGTGGGAAGAGCAGAGGTGGAATGTCATAGCTCTTTGTGTATCAGAAATGCATACCTGGATTTCCTTGTGGAATAAGCTGCAACAGGGGAAAAAAAATAAAAAAGGAAAAAAAAAAAGCCACACATGACTGGATCATATCAGGTTTTGGCCCCAAACCAAATTGTATTATCAAAAAAAGGCAAAACAATTCCTTCCATTTTACCTGGCAAAGCCATGTCCCAAGTCAACTGGGATTTTTCAGCTACGGAAGGATATCTGTCCCATTAAACCACTTCTGGTTTGAAATGTGCCATATTCTCTAACCCCCCTGCATGATTATGAAACTGGCAAAGAAAAGTCAATAATGCAAACCATAGATGTTACAATAATCTATATCTGCTGAAACAGCTCCACTGCAAGATTTCACTGTTATGAATATGAACTGTATCTGGAAAGCTCTAGATAAAGTTGTTTTATTGAAACAAGGCCCTGGTTTAAATTCTTTTTGCAGAAACTTCCCTTTGTTGTTAATAATAAAGACAAATATTTAAGGATCTAAGGTTTCTTTAAAAATAGTTCAGCACAGATGGATCCACTTCCATAACTGGATTTTTCAAGCAACTACATGTCAGTAGATAAAAAGAACTAGATTTTACAGTGGGCTTGGAGCAGCCATACTTGTTGTCTGTTCAGAGATAAAATTTAGAGGTTTGTGGTCAAAAAGCTTCTGGCTCCAATAAGAAGATGACAAACGCTTCTGGTATCGCACCCACACAGAGATGAGAGTGCACCTGGATTTCTTTGTCAATTTTTAGCATCAAGTCTCAAGCTGAAGGATGAGAATGAGGAACAAACCTAATTTTACCAACCATATTTTTTGGCTTATTGTTGGGTTTTTGATTTAAGCACCAAACTCTGCTATATTTACTCTCTATTTAGAGTGAACGGGAAAACAAAACTGTTTTCTGTCTAAACATCCAGTTTACACAGGACTGGGAGACTGGGGCTAGGAGCAAAATGGAGGATCCAGCTACTAGAGCTGTTTTTCTCATGATACTGGCCAAAGATACATTCAGGGATGGGAAAATAATATCATGTAATCACACCTACATTTCCTTTCTGATTAAACATTAGGATTACAGACAGAAAAAGCCAAGATTTGGTTGGACCCAGGGAGGTCCAGGTGCCAGGTTTTCCCATCACACCCCAAGGCAGTAAGACAGTTTGGGGCAGGGGGACTTCGTACCTGGAGAAGCCAAACTTGTTCCCTCTTCTCATTCTTTAACAGGGATTTGAAAGCCAAAAATTGGCATGTAGTTCCAGGTTTTATCTTTTCCTCTGAAAATGAATTTCAATGGCAGTTTGTATGCTTTTTTTTTTTTTTTTTTTTAGCTTGCATATGTAGCTTTTTCAGATGGCAGTCTACATCCTTCTGCAAGTCACCTTAAACATATAACCTTAGGAGAAATTGTTGTATTTCAGGTGAAGCCCGCTTTAAATCTAAAAATTAAAAATTTTTCTCCCTTATCATCATTATTGCCTTCTTTTCAGGAGGGGCAGAATATTGCTTGCCGTTGGCATTGGGAACCTTTCCTCTGTCTTTTCCCAGGATTATTGCAGACAGCCCCTTCTCAGCACAAACAGATCATTATTAAATTCTCTTCCTCCCACCCCACCCCCGCCTCAACACAGGGTGGGGGAAAAAACAATTCTTGTCGATCTTCAGATGAATGTAAGCTGAAAGAAAGGCATTAAAAAAAAAAAAAAAAAAACAAAACAAAACAAAAAAAACCCCCTGCATGCACACTTGGGCTACACGGAAACCGCTCCCGACAGTGAATTAAGGGCATCTCGGCAAAGGGAGCTAATTCATGGGTCTTAAATCAATCAGGGAGTGAAAATGCAGTTTTGGTAAAAGCTGAGGTTTTCTTTTCTGCAGGTTACGCTTTCAGAGATCCAGAGGGAAAGCTGAAGCACAGAAAAACGTGCACAGAAAAATGTCTGAAGGCGTGGGGCAGAGAAGCGGCGCCCAGTGAGTCTGTTCAGAGCCAATTCCTTGTGACAAGCCGTGCGCTGCCTGCTACACCTCACTACGGCTGTTATCTTACAGATGGGGCCAGTCTCCTCTCCACTCCCTCCCGGGATTGTTTCCGCTCTCCTTTAGCATCCTCCAGCGACCAGCGCCCACCGCCTCGCAGGAAAGCTCCAGACACAAAAGCAAAGCGAGCGCCTGTACCAAGCTGCACAGAGGTGGGGTCTTGGGCTCGAAGGGGGGAAGGGCAAAGTTAATGGACAACCAATTGCAATTTGCTCTTCTTCACTTTTTTTTTTTTTTTGGTGGTGTTTTTTTTATTGATGGTTTGTGGGTTTTTTTAAACATCAAAATGACCTCCACCATATTCTTCTTCTTCCTCCTTTTTTTTTTTTTTCTTTTAAAGAAAAAGAATTCAGTGCCATCTAGTGGGGGAGGGGATTGAGCTGCCCATTCCCCGGGATCTGTACTGCCAGTTCAGTTATTCAACAGGGAGAGAGGATCCTCAGTATTTCCCTGCTCTCTCTGTCATCTTCACCTCTTGGAAGGTGATGTTTAATTTACATGGGCTCCAGCCTTCATTCTTTGTAATGAACCACCTACTGAAGACATAGGAACTCGTACTAGTGTTGTATTACCTGGAGCAGCAGTGGCTCTGGAGGCAGTTCGCTGCTCTAATTACAGGATTTCAAATACAAGACAGTAATCAAACCAAACATAGATATAACAAATTATATCTACTAATATTTTTTATCATTCCAATGCACCTTGGCTACCGGTGTAGGGGAATTCTCAGCGTGCCAGCCCTTCTATTAACATAGACGTAAAAGATGCTGCCATGGAAGCATCTTATGATGACTCCCACAAGCACTTGACCCAACAGTCAAACAGATTTTGGGTGTTCAGGTGACTCAGAACCAAGCAGAGGCTCTATAAAGGAAGATCTGAACCTAAAAAACCACCATATAAAAATTTTGTCATCTAACCCCCCAGGAGTTAACTACTTATTAATGTCCCTTCTACTTTTTTTTTTTTTTTAATAGAAAAAGACATTTTCAGAGGTAAACATCAGCCAGCTGAATAAACACTGGCTGGCCATACACACACACACACACACACACACACACACACACACACACACACAGATTAGGCAGACAGCTGTCTACACACTCGTGTTTATCTATGCACACACTAGGATCTAGTACCTAGCTGGACATCTTCTGCTCTCCCTACTGGCAACTCCCAAAATAGAGTTGTTTTGATCTTTCTAAAAAAAAAAACCCAAACATTTGGATTTCAAAGTTAAACAAGTTAGTGAATATCAGATTTAAGATCACCCATGCAACATTAATTCGCCTCGCATGCAAACACATTATGATACAATCTTTAATAACATGATTTTTGTTTCCATGGGTCTCCTGCTTTTTGCATGAACACTATTCACATTTTCTCATATCCTTATCATCCAATGTGTGGTGCATGCACTGTTTACTGCAGAGCATCCAGATCTTGCTTTGCATACAGAATGATTAATTTCCTCACGGGCTTTTCTATAGTGGTGCTCTAATCGTAGTGTTGGAGGGTTGGGTTTTTTTTACAATCATCAGTGAGTTTATCTTCACAGCTCTCTGCTGAAGAACAGAGATAAAAGCCAATATTTCCAAACATGTCAGTGTATTCTGGGCGTTCCATTAAAGGAGCTTAGAACCAAACTTCCAGAGTACTTAGCACCTTCCTTCCTCAGAGAACAGCTCCCAGTCACCTTGGCTCTAGACACAGTGGGCAGTATTTTCACAGATTAGTGCATGGGTGACTGAAACTGGATATACAGAAAATAGGGACCACCCGGACAGAAGTTGGGAAGAATGTAATTTTTTGAGTCACCTAGCTTCATAACAGCAACTCTTACGAAGGGTGAAATAAAATCCAATTTTCAAGTTCAATTCAAATGCATACACACCACGGGACCATGATTTTTCCTACCTGTTTTCATCTCCTGGGCTCACTATAGAGCCTCCAAACTCTCTGCCAAACAGCCACCATTTCAGGACCACAAAGTCCTGGTTCATCTGTCATCTACCACGAATGGCAACAGAATCTGGGCAGAAAGTAGGATCTGATCATGTATCTTACTTCATGACCACAGGACACAAGTGAATGGCAATCCACGGGCAATCTTTATTCTGGTGTTTTCTAAGAGTCTTGATTTTGTGACCTGAAGTTGTGATGAACAGAAGAAGCATACTCGAGGTGAGACAGAATTGATCAGGGGGTCAGGAGCTGAATGGAGTGTAGCATCAAAAGAACAGATTTATTTTGGGAGGAAGCAAAACGAATTGCTGGGCAGAAAGCAAGAAGACAGGAAGGTGAGCAGTCCTATATCATCTTTTTCAATAAAGCTGAGGGAATGGCCAACACTAAATGTCCTCACACCGAGACAGGTAAAAGAGTAACCAGCTGAAAAGAACCACAGTATAATGTTTTTTTTTTCCAAAGACAAAAATGAAACAAAAGACTGGTGGCTTTCCACTAAAATTGCTTCCCCCTGTGAAAACTTACCCTATTATTTAGCTGTCAGCTGTCAAAACTGCATCATTGTTAACAACCTAAGGCTACATCGTGCACACAGCTATGTATGATAACCCCTGCTTCTCATGAGAACATCTCCAAGAATGTTTGCTCAGGCAAAACAAGGATGAAATACTTAAAACTCAACCTTTCCCCAAGCTGCCCAACACGGACATCATGGCTGGAAAACACCAGCCCAAGCAGTTCAAGTTCAGCAGAGCTAGAAGCTACTGAAAACAAGGCCTGTTGGGCAAACTTAGTCTGCTGAAGGCATTATCCCTGCATGGCTGCACTGCCACCACACACACCCAGTGTTCATGGGCACTGTGGTAATCTGCAGAGTGACTTGGCAGCTATTGCTCCACCTTTAAAGGTGGTGCCACCAGTTTTAGTTCTTTCAGCAGGTTGGTAGAATGTAGATCATGCTACATTTAACATGTTGAGTACTAAACTGAGAAACTCGGGAAAGCCAGCCCTGCCCCTGTCCTGAGTAAACACTCAAGTGCCTCCAATGCCAGAGGAGCAACAAGAAGAGATTTAAGAAAAAGAAAAGGCCTAAGCTGTGCATGTGTAATCCTCTACTGAAGGAGAAAGTTCTGCTTGGAGACAACCCAACCAAAGCACAAGGGCAATATTTAACCCTCGGGGCTCCTTCAAATTTATCTCCCTACAGTAGAAAAGACATCTTAGCTCTGGCTCTCACAAGCAGAGATTCAGCTCCAACTGGTGCACTCTGTGGTCACAGCAGCTGCTCTTTTGTGTCCTGCTTATTGTCTTGCCAGCTTGGTAGTTAATGTCTTGATATTCTACAGCTTCTCCTCCTCTGAGCTGGACTAGGTTTCACAGGAACAGACCTGTTTTCCCCAAAGCCTTGCTAAGAGGACTGCTGTTTCACACAAGCCCCTCTGTGCTCCCCCAGTTTTACCTTAGGGATGCATCAAGCTAAATCCCACCCTAAATCCCGCTGCAGGAAAAACCCGTTGCCTGCTGCAGTGATGAAGGTGACATTGCTCTGAATGCAGGAGTTGCACAGTGAGGTTACTTGCTGCCTAAAGCCAGCTACAAAAGGAAGATGGCTCTCCGACATCACCGTCACTGGGCTCAGCTGAAAACAGGAGATATTGCTTCATTAAAATTCATAGATCTTGTGACTTTTATAGAAATAGCAAGTAGAATCCAGGATGGCAGAGATGAGATATTAGGGCCAAAGAGTAATGACTGAGAGCAAAAACTCAGACTTCTGGCTGCCAATAATAAACATATTTGGTAAGAAGTGACTTTTATTCTAAAAGCTACATCTAACACATTGATCTTCAGTATATTAAAGCCTGAATAATTCTGATTTTGCTGTACTGCATCAATATGTAGTTCATATAGGCAGTCTAATATCTGCAGCACTGCCACTTTGCTTGACGTGGCAAGCCATACTATACAACCTTACCTAAACTTCTGACAGATTCCAGAACATGTTGTTCATTCCCTGAAAGACTTTTGGACATGGTTTCTATCAGCAGTGCTTTGTGAACTAATCCACTGAAAGACAGAGTCACAGTCTCTGTAGACCGCTAACATGGTGTTTTGTGGTGAGTGTCTCACATCCATGACTGGATCCCAGCTGCCAGTTCAATTTGTCGCTTCTTTTAGTCACAAAAGAGCAAGGATTAGTTAAAAATCATAATACATAGATGATAAGAAACCACGATGTAAGGAACTGGAAAAAAAACCAATAAGCAAAATCAAAAATAGCACCTGCTTAGAAAAATTGTGTTCTCTAAAAGCACTGCTTCATTTTGGAACATGACTCAGAAGACCTCAGTCTTCATCTATTTCATTTGGCTGTGAAGTCCCAGCAGAGTAGATTCATTTAAATTAAAAAAAAAAAAAAATTGTATACATATATATTGTGTGCCTCTGTAATAGCAGCTGACATCTAGGACGATAAACTGTCTATTTAGACACAAGTATGCTTCTACCCTCAACAGTTTTGCATTTACTTCTCTTCATTTATTATCGTCAAGTATATTTGCATCCAAATAAAGTAGTTGGTTCTTCAGAATTCATCCATTTGTGCAGTTCATTTCCCCACCTCAAGCTTTATCACTGTGCAATCACAATTGGTTGTTGAGGATTTGATTATATCACAAAAAGAGGATTAGAGCTCCAGATGGGGCACACACAGCAGGAAGAACTGAATGCCTAAGCAAGAAGACCTGGTTTCCATGCAATTGCCATTGGTTTGTTAGTCTTAACCAAGAATGAAAGAAAGAGAAGGAAAGAAAATCTGTACATTTCATGCTACGTGTGCTCATTTTGTAAGAGAAGGGAGCAGCTGCTTAAGGACTGCTCTTCTTCTGTCAACACTGGAAGGGATGCTAAGCAATTCTGTAGACACACAAAACTGGGAGGAGCTGCTGACTCCCTCGAAGGCAGGGAGGCCCTGCAGAGAGACCTCCACAAATTAGAGGACTGTGCAGTCACCAAGCATCTGAAGTTCAGTGAGGGGAAGTGCTGGATTCTGCACCTGGATGTAAGCACAGACTGGGCTACCCTGACAGAATTACCAGCAGCTTCATGTCACCCACCAGCACTGGACCGAAGAACTCCAAACTAAAACAAAAAAAAATATCGGTTTCCATGACTCTGCCTTCAAAAGACTATAATATGAGGGGCAAAGGTTGATCAATGATGTTTAGGTCCACAAAGAGCACCGCTGAAATGACTGGGAACCTGGGAGTTCAGCCAGATCTTGGAAAATCTGCTGACTTACAAATCGACACGGTCGGAGCAGCCACCCAGAGTGCTCCCAAAGACCTGATGATTTATCCTGTGCTCAGCACTGGTTAGGATACCCCAAGACAAGAAGGGACCTAAACGAGGAAAACGTGGAGAGAAATCTCCACTGGAATGCACCATAGAGATCAGCAGGGATATTCAGCATCAGAGTCTGCTGAAACTCAGGGGAGCCAACAGCTCACAAACCCAAGAGGTCTGAATCTGAGACAGCATCTTGAGTTCGGCTGGAAGAAACAGGAATGTGAACTCAGACAGACCCAAAGAGTCTCCTTGGATTTTCTGTTTAAGAGATTGATGTTGGTCTGAAAATTCTATTGCTGGAACATTTTTATTTGTACTTCGTTTTTACACCTGGTCACGTAGAGTTAGAGATAAACAGCTATTTTGACCCCATTTGAAAACCTTGGTGGATGTCCTTTCAGACAATTGCTGCAAGGAATGATGGAAGAGAAACTACAGGAGCTTTTATCAGCAGTGAGACAGATGTCTCCATTATTTCTTTGCTTTTTGCTGATTCCGTTATTTTAATATTTTTCCTTTTTTTCCTCCCCCTTCATCCCCCAGCAATACTTTTTTCCAACCAAGACAGATGCGCCTTTGTTACTGTTGCCTTTAAAAGTTTTATGTGCATATTGTCGGTAAAGTAACAACAATACTTGACTTCTGTAACATGTTTTTCACTAGGGGAAGCTGAAGCATTTTCTAAGAATCAATTATTCTTCACAAAGCATTTCTGAAGCAGACGTTATTATCCCCAGTTTACAGAGGGATGAAATGGCAGATAGGTTAATTAACTTGCTTAAGGTCATCCAGTGAGTTAGTAATGGAGCTGCAAAAAACCCAAGATTCAACAATTCTCATTCCCAGTCCCTTGATCTAACCACTAAGAAATATTCCTTCTCTTCAGTCTTAAGTACTTCATTTAAATCTATCACTGATCATTTATTCTGACATCTTGTTGAACTACAAATTAGTCAGTCTCAATGACAAACATGTAAATGTGTGGAGATTTACAGCATCCTCCATCACTTGCCTGTTCAGCTTCGTGCACCCCCTGCTATGCTGAACAGCTCATCGTCCATTAAAAATGGAGAACTGTCAATATTGTTTCAGGCATCAGTCCGAGGGCATCGTGTGAAAAGAGGAAAAGCACTTTTCTCCCTTTCCCCAGGAGGCAGGCAGGCTGCCTCAACAGCCTGGCTGTTGGGGAAAGCAATAAACTCAAGATGCCAACTAGCTTTGAAAAATAATTTCTATTTTTCTTTAATGCTGCATCTCCCTCCCAAGTGTTTCGTGTTAGGTAGCTGGAGCGGCAGTATTTAACAGCTACATCTTTGCAGATTTCGCTCTGTGGCATTAGTTTGACGAGTCATTTTAAAGTCAAAGTATCCTTCAAATGCCCACCCAAAGTCTCTCAGTCTCTTAATACTACACATTCTCTCCAGAGGGTTTCGCACTGCAGTTGTCTCCATGGCTCAACATGAATCGCTGCCCAGCAAAATACAGCTGAAGTTTGCCAATTAATCGTGATCACATAAAGAAGGAATAACAAATGATTTCTAAACACATCTGTAGCCAACGCCGCTTTACCAAATGCTCGGAGGGTCCTTCTGCTTCACTCAGTCGAAGATGATTTTATTCCCTCATGTCAATATTTATAACAAGAAAATGTTATAACAAGAGATCATCTTACAGCTTGATAGTTCTGAGAATAAGACTTTGGAGTGAAGTCAATCACTGTGTCATACAGGAACCTCGTTTCCAAGATCAACTGATACAAGTTCAGACTCTTTTTAGTTTGTAAATGTCAATAAACAAGCACCAATGAGCAAGCTGGCACCCTGATCTTTTTTTATTTCTTGGGTATACCTTTGCCTTCTCAGGACAAACTCACAGTGGCTCAAGTGTCACATTTTGTCAAAATTTTGACTTAAAGCTATTTGCATTCAGTTAAAACTAAAACACATACACAAGAGGAATTAACCAGATAATTAATTCCAGATCATTGTTGATCACATAAAATAATTCCACACCAAATTACTGCCAACTATTTGTGAAAAGGTCTTTCTTGTAGTTTATCAAGAGTTCTCTTTCTCTTTTTTCTTGCTGCTTTGCATTCATGTGCTTTGTGAATGTCTCTCCATTCCGCTCATGTCTTTCCCTCACAACAGTCCCTGTGCAGAGAATGCCCATGTTGTCCTCTAGCATCATGTCAATTCACTGTCTTCTGACTTCTTTTTTAGGGTTTCACCTTTTTCATTCACCTGTCTGTCACTGATTTTCTTTAAATAATTGCTAAAAAGTCCAAACACTTTGCTCTGTTTACAACAAAAAGCTCAGGAGGATCTAACAACACGTCCACAGAATTCAGCTCATCGCAAACCCATTCCTGTTGTCAGCTGCTGCTGTTTCCTTCCATTCCCTGGAAGAAGAAGAGAGAGCAGTTCAGCTGTTGACCTGAATGTTAAGCACTAGCAAACTAAACCAGGAGTGCAGCCACCAGTACACACATCTCTGATGGTAAATGCTGCCAGGGATGCACATTACAGCACTGCCAGGCAGCCACACTGGCCTGTCTCTTCTCACCATAAGCATCATCTCAGAGAGAGTGACTTGGACAGTGTCCTCTGTGATGAACCCCATCACCCAGGGAGCTTGATCTCCCCAGCAGAATACAGGGAGACACTGTTCCAAATGAGGGGAGAAAGACCATTTTGGCTATGTGGATTGCAAAGCAGACCATGCTCTGCCTCTGCAAATTTGCAGATGTGTTGAGTTGTCACTTTGTTGATTGTTGTGACCTTGATATTCCATCCTGAGTGTCTGCACATTGCCTTACTGGCACGCTAACCCTGGCTGGGTGCTCTGCAATCAATTCTCCTCATAACCACAGCAAAAACAGTGATACAGTAACATAAATAGGCTCTTGTGAGTGCACTTTTTTACTTTGATTTAATAATAGCAATGTCTGACAGCAAAAACAACTGATTTCAGAGTAAAAACTGCAGAAGAAATTAACCAGTGTAGACCTGTTCATGTGTGTGCTTTCATCACTCCGAAAGAACCATGCTGGAGCCTGAACGTATAGGCAGCAACACTGGGTCTCTGAAAATATTTGTATTGTGACTTAGAGATCTTTTACAACCTAAATGACTCCGTGATTCTGTGACTCCTGCCTACTGATCCTGACCTATGATGTGTAACTATGAGGGAGAAAGTCAGTTTGCCTACTGTCCTGATCAGGAACAGCCGTAATTCTTACACCAACCTAATCCACTAAATGTCTCCGCCCTGAAACTCAGCAGAGTAACTTAGACCATCAGATCCCAGGGTGATAAAGCTGAAAAACCCAACTAACCAAAAAAAAAAAAAAAAAAAAAAAAAAAAAGAAAAACCACCAAACAAAAACCCACACCAAAGTAAAACAAAACCCAAAGCTAAAAACAAACATCCCCCCCCAAAACCCGACAACAAAAACCAAATGAAAACAAAAAACAAAACAACAACAACAAACAAAAACCCAACAACAAATCACACACCAAAAAACTGAAATGGAACCAGAATCCTACTTTCCTACTTAGAGAGAAAGAGGAAAATGCTCTCCAGGTGTCTATATGCCAGTTTTCAGAGTGTGGGTAACATACAAAAAGAATCGGATATTTTCACTGATGAGGAGAAACAAGATCAAACCGGTGTAATTACTGGAAAAGATAAAATGGAATCTTATACTATTTTGCCCCAATTCTTTTGAATAAATAAAGAAATTTGAAGATTGAGAAGGTAACAGTACGTATGAAACCATCAGCACTACTTTAGAGATGCAGGCAGTAACTTGTTCCAATTAATGCTATTGAGGAGGGGTGGAAGGGAGCAGAGATGGCTGCAGAGAATCAGGCTGATCCCTCCAATGTACAAGAAGTGTTTGGAACTGTGTGAGGAAAATGCCCCAAATAGCCGGCAGCCATGTCTCATCAGATTTTCTAAAACTTATTTTCCATGACAGAAGTTATTCCAGTCTATATGGAAGAAGTATTTTTGAACTCAAAATGTTTAAACTACTTAATCATGGAACAAAAAAGTGGTGGTTGCTTAGGAGTCAGTTATCATAATTTGATTATAACAAGGACAGTTGGTATAACAAGGAAAAAGGACAGTCCCAGACAGGGACTGAGACACACACAGAGATGCTTCACAAAGATTATTCCCATCAAGATGGGAGAAATGATGTGAAAATTACGATTCAAAAATAGAGATAGAAATGTAAATGAGAGTATGTATGATCTTACTCCGTAAAGTCATGATTGCTTAATTAACAAAATGGCCAAATTTGGCTGAAGGACAATTTTGTCTCAGCAGTAGGGTGAAGGAAATGCTCGGAAGCTAAAAGCATATTATAGAACAACATGGAAAGGCCAAAATATAGGGAAAAAATTGTTCTGTAAATACAGAAAATGAAGACTACAGAAATGTGATTACAGACAGTAAAATGGGAGTGCAACAGTGTCCAGGTGTATGTCTAGATAGAAATGGTAGAACAGCATAGAAGTGGCAGAAATGTTAAAAACATACATTCCCTTCTTAGAAAAAGGCACTTTTCTTATTTAGTAGGGAAAAAAAAGGAAAGAAGAACTTTTCAGTCCATTACTCAGTAATGAAAATAGAAAGCAATTTCTACTAGAGCTAACATTTTAAAATTAGGATATCTAGAGAACTTTTACATGACAGTCTTTGAATAACTGGCTAAAGAAATCCCATAAATGTTAATTCTTAATAATCATAGAAAGGCTTGGGTTGAAAGGGACCTTAAAGATCACCTAGTTCCAACCCCTCCCTCCTATGGGCAGGGACACCTTCCACTAGATCAGGAATATAAAGGAAATTTCAGAGGATCATGCCAATATTCAAAAAGGACAAGTAAGGTGACCGGGGTGCCCATGCCCAGGCCATGAGGCTGCTCTGCTCGTGACAAGCATGGAAAAGGTGACTGAAAATTAATCAAGGAAGGACGACGGAATAACAATGTCTTCAATGCTGAGCAGAATCTGCTCTTCTAGAAAACAGGCCCAGCCAGACAAACCCAGCTTCCTCCTTCAGTGGCATTACACATTTGGTGTATAAATGCAATCACATAATTGTCATTTACTCAGATGTTTGCACAGGGTCTGATTTTAGCACCTCCTGGCACTGATTAAAAATTAACATAAACCGAGCACAGGGAAAACTCACGTGATGTGGGACTGGCAGTGGCCAAAGGGGCGGCGGGGGAAGCGTTAGCAGGGTCAGGTGCCCAGCCCCAAGTCTCAGGGGCTCCCCTGGGCACACACCCTGCTCCACTCCAGGTTTGGGGTCACAAGGGTTAGTGACCAGAGACCAAGACGACACTTGTGCTGAAAGACCAATTGTGCAGGTGGATTTGCCAAGGCAGATTTATTTAAGCAGCTGAATATCCATCCTTGAAAAAAAAGAAGGCAGAGGGAAGCAAATGTTATGAGTCTAAGGACTGGCAAGGAGCACAGGAGACAGGTACCCTAACTTTGGAGTAGAGAAACAATTTCTCTGTGTGGTTTGGAGACACAAGGAATGACAGAGAAACATTTGTGGCTCCCAAACTCTTTCTTTCATCACCTTTCAGTAAAGTTGGATTTTGACAATGGTTGTCCCAGTTCGCAGCCTGGTCAAGGCTGTGAGTGAAGACACCTGGCTTTCAGCCCTTCATGTAAACTCATACCTTCTCCCGAGAGTAAAACCAACTTGTTTTTGTTATATTAACCCAGACAGACGTTCTCACAGAGCAAGACTACTGGCTATGTGGACATCTCACACCAACCTTCACTGGCAAAAGGAAAGAATAAAGCTGTATGTAGATTTGTCATCAGCGTCTAATGAGAATATCTGCTGATTTCATGATTAGATTTAAGCATATAACTCCAAAGCTGATTATAACAGGAAAAAGAAAGAGGAAGGCACAGTGGAAATCCTGACAATATTTGCAGATGCCTGTTAACACAGGAGGGCATAACCCTCTTATGGGGTGATGTTTTGGGTTGTCCTGTGCTGAGCCAGGAGTTGGACTCGACGACCCTTGTGGGTCTCTTCCAACTCAGGATATTTTATGATTCTATGAGGATGGGGCTCAGCACCTGACAGGCTGTCACTCACTGCGGGGAAGGAGGAGGCGGATCCGCCCCGGCAGGCGGGACCGGGGCGGGGACGATCCCGCCTCTCCCTGCACGTCACCCTCCCGTGCCGCTCTCCGGCATCACCGCCCGCCCCTTCGGCATCACCGCCCGCCCCCTCGGCATCACCGCCCGCCCCTTCGGCATCACCGCCCGCCCCTTCGGCATCACCGCCCGCCCCTTCGGCATCACCGACCGCCCCTTCGGCATCATCGCTCCGCGCCGGCCGCGGGTCCGCCCGGGCGCTGCCGGGTGAGCGGGGCCGGGGCCGGGGAAGGGTGGAATGAGCCCCGGGATGCGGGGCTGTGTTCCCGGGAGCTGCCCTGCCGGAGGGAAGCGGGGCCGGCTCGGGCCGGAGGATGCGCCGCGCCCCCCTCCGGTGACCTCCGTGCCCCGGGGCGGCCTCCTCTTCCCGGCGGGCTCGTGGTTCAAATCAGGAGTCACTCTGGAAACAGAAAGTTTTCCTCCTGTGTTCCGAGCCAGAAGGAAGCTGTGTGAGGCAGGCTGGTGGATTGGGAATTCAAAACAAACAGCTTTGGGTGGGAGTGAGGAGCGGGGAGGAGGCGGAGCGGCGGCGCTGGAGGCTGGTTTTGGTTTTGGTTTCAGTGTGTTAATTACCAGGGGGCGATCCTGAAATTGTCCTCGCTGGAAGTGGCGATAACAAAACTGTTCTGTCACATCTCACGTAATCAGAGATCGCCCAATAACAGGCTTTGGATGGCTCTGGCTCTTGGGAGTTTGTAGCCTTCACCTTTCTTCTCTCTCAAACATTCTTAGTCGGGTGAGGATTAATGGAGTTCTCCAGCGTTGGCTTGGGCCATTTAGATTCCTTTAACGATTCTGAAGTGAAGGTCGGGTTTATCAAACCACAGGTTTGCCTCGTTTAGGAGCTAAAGGTGCTTTCATTTAAAGGTTGCAGTAAGAAGAGATTGAGCAAGCTTTGTTGTTTTACTTGGGTCTAATGATACTTTCAGAGTGATGTGAAGAAGATTTTGGGGGAAAATTTGTTGCTTTGTCTCTGAACGTAGGAATTAAGGCTGGCTGAAATGGATGGTTTAGCACGTCTTAGTGATCCCTGCCCCATGTAATCGATGCTCAGGTGGAAGTGCTGCCCTGCAGTCATTGAAGAGCTTCTGCCTTCTCACAGTAGGCCTGCTGCCTTAGCTTGAGGCCTCTAATGCTTAGCCTTCCTTTTTGTCCATTTTTCCATTTCTCTCTCAGACTCAGATTACTTGTAATTACATGCTTCATTTTTTTCCTGCTTCCTTTTATAGAGCTGTACTAACAGGAGTAAATCAAAGCACACAGTTGTACATCAGGTCCTGCCTTGGGCAAGTGTATGTAAGGGAGGTTATGAATACTTCAAATTTGCATTATTAAACAACAGGCTCCATGTAATCATACTGAAATGGACTTAGCACTGTCCTGCTGATTACTCTTATCCATGCTCTTTAATTTTTTATGCTCATCTGCAATCAGCTGTGCAATACTTCTTAAAACAAGTATTTTAAACTTCAGCCTCAGTGTAGTCCGCTTGAACAAACCTCACTTTATTTCTCTGGAGACTTATGTCATCACTTACTCAAAAAGGCACAGTACAAGCAACATACAGCTTAAAATACAGGATTATGGGGTTCTCATTCTTGTCTATTACAACCCATGTTGCAAAGAAAGAGTGAAGATGTAAAGAAATGGAAAAGTGGGAAGGATTAGAAAAGCTGAGGGAAAACCCCTCTTCAAGCTCCTTTAAGAGAGTGGTTGTTGTCTCTGGTGGCCTGATAACAATTAACAATGGTTTTGTCTTCAGGGCATTTTTGTTGCAGAGGTCTTTAGGTGGGAGATGGCTAAAAGAGAATGGGAAGCTGTTGGTGGATTTTCTTGGAAAAAAAGAATCTAGCTTGGGGAAATTTTTTTTGTCTCAAAAAGAATGGCTATTGTGAGAGACTGAAAAGAGAATGAAGAAAAAGGTGACGTAGATGATTAAGGGAAGAGAATTGAGATGGGAAAGATCTGTGTGATTCATATGGAGAAACATGATTTATTTAGGTTGGCCATTCTTGTTAGACAGATTATGACAGTGTTTTAAGTTGGGTGAGAAATTTTCATGAGCAGAACTTCCAGGTTGCTTCCTCAATATGTTCAGATGGTGTCTTACCTTGTGCTTGTGTAGAAGTCAGCAGTATTGCAGCAGGTGCTATTTTTGGCAGAGCTCACACTGTAATTGTTCCTGTGATGGGAGTTTAGAGGTAGTCTTGAGCATCTGCTCATAAATTAGCCATGGTAAATTGTGGTTCAGTGGAGGTACTTTTATAGCCAGTATTGCTGTCTGTAGTGTCCTAGTTAGGCTGGTAATTGTACCTGAATTGGTGCTGATGTTCTTTGTGTGCCAAACTATGTACTAAGGATTAGACTGATTTCATGCGAGGAAGGTGACACTTCAAATGTGTGATCAGCGTATGACGCGCTGTTTCGTTTGCCGTAATTCTGGGATAGCCTGTCATGCTCAGCCATCTCAGAGTTGTGGCTCTCTTGTGTTTCCTTTTGCAGGAAGATCTGTCTGTCGGTCTGTCTATGTGTGCCCACCTTTCCTGGAGACATGTCCAATGTTTCCAGTTACGCCCTGCGAATGGCCCGGCTGAGCGCGCAGATATTCGGAGACGTTGTCAGGCCGACTGACTCAAAATCTATGAAGGTGGTGAAGTTGTTCAGTGAGCAGCCCTTGGCCAAGCAGAAGGAGGTGTACAGCTGGTACCCTCCTCACAACACCTACTACGCCCTCATGAAAAAACTCCGCTACTTTGGTCTCTACAGGTACTCTCTGGGCTTACAGGGTTGGGAGCAGGACTGGAGATGGGAAAAGGGTGGCTGTCTTACAGTTGTTTTCCTCAAGGGAAAGAGAAAAAAGTTCTAGTTCTGAATGTGGTGCGTATGGAAATGCACACTTGATTGTTGCAGCGAGGGCAAGGAGCATAAAATAAGTGACTGCTGTCTAACTTTTGCCAACCTTTTGTGCAAACTTTTGGAACCTTTTGTGCAAAAGACTTTGGGTATAGTTTTGGGCAAGCAGTTACATAAGAAATAGTTCCTGCTTTGGCTTTGTGGGGAAGGGAAGAGAGCTTTCTCATAGACAGGAGATGGGGCTGTAGTTCTGAATATGGCAAATGAATGCGCTACAAAGAGGTGATGTTAACACCAAAATTGCACTGAGTCAGTCTTAATATATATTCCTCACTCATTCAACAGCTAATAAGTGAAATGTTGAAGAGAAGGAAGGTCTGTGTTAGGCCAGAGGGCCTTTTTATCCTTTAAAATAAATAAGGTTAAATTAAATTCAAGTGTTGTTTAAATAGCCTTGTTAATTCCAGCTTCATCCAAACCAGTTGTCTAATTTCCACATGAATTTCCACAGTCTCTAGCAGAAAAAAAATTGCACCACTAAAGAACATCAGCAGGAGTCAAATGCATTTCTTTGACTTCAATCAGGTAGCACTAAAGAAATCCTTTGAAAAAGGGAGGCTGCCAACCCTATGAGGTCAAACTAGATTAATTTCTCTTGCTAGTATCACAACACTAGCCATCAAGGATTGTGTCCAGGATGCTCCCTGTTTAGGTGGGTGTGCAAACATTTTCTGGAGTAGATGTTTGCTTACACAGAAAGCCCCAGTGACATGTCCATGTTCCTTACTCTTCCCCTATTAACCTCAGGTTCCTTCTCTAGCTCCTCTCTACACAGAGAGCTTGTAGAGGGTCAGGCTTCCAGCTCAGAAAAATGTAAGGAAGAGTCACAGACTAACAGGGCCCAATAATAAATCACTAGCTTTTTGTTACTATTTAGAGAAGTTGTGTAGAAAAATATCTGTGCAGCAACCTTAGGCCACGTAGGATGCAGTTATGACTTTTGAAAGTTGCTTTGCACTGAAAAATACAGGGACAGAGATTAATAGAATTTATTAGATCATTACTGAGGATTAATTACCTCTGCCGGCCCCTTCATCCTCCTTCCTGTTTTATTCTCTTGTTAAGATTCTACCAGTACTCACCCTTTCTTCATAACTCATTCTTGAAGTCTCCTGAGAGCAGTGTCACGGGCTGTAATTACTGCTCAGCATGCCCCTGTTTCCTTAGAAGCTAATGACCTGAACTTAGCATCTAGCACAGCAACACAATGTGCTATTTGTAGACTGCTGGGCCAAAGGAGAAGGGGGGAATCTCATTCTTGTCTCTTGCTGATTTTTACATTTTACTGCTCATTTAAGCGCAGTGGATCAATAAATGCAATTGAAATAATACAAATATGCACACACCATTTTTTGCTGAAAAGGGCAACCTTGTCAGTTGTGAAAGTACCAGAGAAAATCATTCAGTGATACTGTCGCAGTAACAAGGAATGCACTGCAGTGAGTTTCAGTATGGATTTCATGGTTAAAAAAGTTTTGATGGTTTTTTGTCGTTATCATGTACTTCAAAGGACCTTTCACATTTCAGTGTTCCAAGAAACAGAGTAAACTTCTTTACTTTCCTCCTCGTCTAGGGATGAGCATCAAGACTTTAAGGAGGAAATGAGGCGATTGAAAAAGCTCCGTGGGAAGGAAAAACCAAAGAAGGGGGAAGGAAAGAGAGCTCTCAAGAAGAAATAGTTCTATTTGAACAATATAATTAACTATGGAAATGCTGGAGAACAGCTGGAGAGGGTTTGGCGTGTGAGCTGCGTGTGGGGCACAAGAAACACACTGTGAAATGGAGGACTCCACTCTGGAAATGAGGTTGGGTCTTTGAAGTTTTATTGGGTTTGAATTTCTGTGCTTTAAATCTACTGTATATTGCAGCACGTTATTTTGTCAGAACTCTCTCTTACCCAAGAAATAAAAACAGTAATAAAAAAAGAAGTGCTCAGTGTTTTTCTTGACACCACCTGTAGCTGTTTCAGTTTTTCTTGATCTGGAAATCTGTTTGCTTTTCATTGTCTGTTTTACTTTCTTGTATTAGTGTCAACACTATTGCCACAAAAAAATAAGTATTCCTGCTTCTACTGCTCCTTGTCAAACTTGCCTGTTTTAATGAGTCTCACTTCAGGTAGCTTTAGCAATTTTTTTTTTTTTTTTTAAGTTGCTGTTAGAATTTGTTATTCTGCATTTTTCAGTGGGCAATACTTCTCACTCCATTGCCTGCCCACAGCATTTATATTGTACCCTGAGTGATTAGACAGTGCAACAGAAGAGGCTGAAATATTAATTAATAATTAAATAACTAAATCCGTAAATAATGAAATTATTACATGCAATAATGAAATTTAAAATAATTTTATTACAGGAAACTTACTTTGATTGCCTGGAAGACATCCATGAAATATGACCTAAGATGATGAACACTTTCATTAGCATTCACTATGGGGTTTTGGGGTTTTATCACTAGGCTTCTTTGGTGTTGCTAATGTTAATGATTGCATACATCTGCAATTCTTACCTGTCAGCTCCTGTCAGGGAACAGAAAGTACAGAATGCAGCTGTGCTGCTCTGCCTGGCCTTGTGTGCCCTGGCCTTGTGTACCCTGAAAGAGAATCTTTTAATTTCCAGACCACATAAGTGTAGAGGAACATCCTAGAGGCAGTAAAAGAGAGCTACTGAAGATATGGAGTGGCTGAAGCAGAAAGTTGGAGCACAGTTAGCTTGGGATTTGCTTGGTTTGTGTGCAGAGGCATTCTGAAGTAGGGCACAGTACTGAATCTACTGACATTTCTAAACCAAATTGATTAATTTGTTGTTTAGTTGTTCAAATTTAAGTGTATTTGAAGGGATCTATCTGAGCACTGAAATTGGGGGATCTACATAAATTTGTAACAGCTCAACAACTCGACCTCACCAAGGTTATTAATTGAAGTGCTAATTGTGTTAAAGGTGTTTCTGGTGAGCTGTGTAGTTCTTGTTCAATGTCCTTACTGAGTATTACCTGCTTTTCTAAGCTCTAAAACAAGCTGATCTTAGGAAATGTGCAATGTTGAGGAAGCACCACCTAAGTTCTTACCAGTCAGCAAAATGCTATTGAAGTTAATACAAAATATGTATCTGCTCTGGACTGTAGTGGTGAGTTTCTCTCTTACTTAAAATCATTTTAGTGACTTGGACCTTTTGCTCAACTCTAATGTGCTTGTGGCATTTTAGTATTATGTGTTGTGTGTGGGTAGTGACCTGTCTGGCAGTGAAGTATCCAGAGCCTGTGCTGGGCCCTCTGAGAAGTTCTTGGTTCCTGGGACACGTGCACGCTGCTGAGGGGAAGCTGCCTGGTTCCCTTGAATTTCCCTTCAGAAAGAAGAGCAGCATGGAGTCACTTAGTAGGTAGGAAAGGGAATTATCCAAGTAGGAAGGTTGCTGCTGCCTGACACACTCTCTGGTTGTAGATGTGAGGGGTGAAGTTGCTTAGTTGCCTGGTTTGGTGGAGGGGAAGACCCGTTCTGAATCTCTTCAGCAGAGCTACTGCAGCAGCTCTGCACAGCTCTTGGTGTCCTCTAAAATTAACTCCCAGATCAATAAAAATGTTTTCCCTGCTATTTAACTCTGATGAAAAATCAACAGCATCTCTTCTGTTCCTGCGAAGCACTTGAAGCTCTCCTGGTATAAACATATGTGCAAGAGATGAAAAGCGGTGCGTGCATCAAAAAAGGGAATTATGGTTCTACTCTGGTAAAGGAAGTATGCATGGTCTTAAACTTTGTGTGTGGAGGGAGACCTGGTTACGAGTATACATACAACAATATATAAAATACTTAGTGTGGCTGGCCGTGATTGTGCTTTGGAATCTGCATTTAGCCTACTAAAGGGCTGAGCATCTCCTGGGAGCAGTCAGTGTTACTGGTATTATCTGCCTTAGTGTGTCATCTTGCTTGGACACAGACATGGACTCAGCAGTGCAGTATTAGATAATTAGGCTTGGGAGGTGAATCTGTTTTTCCTTGTTTACTCCAAGCCACGCAGCTATTTACAGATATCATGAACAGGAAAGTGAACGGCTTGCTTGGCTACTCAGCTGTAATGATCACACTTTCTCTGCAACCTGCCAGAGCAAGCCTGCTCTAGAGTCAAAGCATTGCTCTGGGAACATACTTTGGGAAGTTATTTCCCACAGCATATGCAAAAAGGCAGAGAAAGTGTCTGTGAAGTAAGCAGATGTGAAACAAATGGACTGGATTGTTGATTTTCATCTTTGCAGCTTAACAAAAGCAAAGTGGATGGAGTTAAAAAAAAACCAAAACACAGCCTTTCTGGAAGAGCAGTTTAAAGTACAAGGGAGGTTCCCCTGCCTAATTTTTCATTTCTTTTTTCTGTAGTACTCATCTGCTAGAATTTGGTTGTCTCAAAAATGGCTGTTTTCCTTCGCCTGAAACTTCACCATAAAATAACAATGACTCAGCCATTATTGGAGTATATCCTAGTATTAGGATAATCCATTGCTTGCTGGGAGCATTAGCATAACTATTTTGTTCCAGGAAATACAGCCTTCTCCTCCCCAGAGCTGGGATAGAAATAGGCACTTTCCTACGTCCTTTCTAACCTGTGCTCTGTCATTTAGGAATAGACATTGCCTGACGAAGACTACTTTTTGGGCATCAAAATCAGAGTCTAGACAAATTTGGAGTCAATCCTGAAACATCACACCAGAGATTAACCAAGTATTAACACAGTATGTGTATTTAGGAGAGAAAGTAGAGTTCCAGCTATGTTCTGAAGGGCAAGGATAGGAACACTCACACTTTGTACAGCTATTGGTATAGCTGCATATCCATTTGATGTACAAATAACCAAGTTCAGTTAGATTTTTATTTTTGGCTTTCCCTTTACAATGATTCTTTTCACCATTCAAACTGCTGTGTCTCGTTACAAAATTCACGTTTTTCCCGAGGGTATGACTGACTGTCTTCAGCAGACGTTTAGCTGAATGTTTTAATTCTTGATCGGAATAAACCCAGTTAGCTGACCTGCAAAGTACTGAGAGGAAAAACCCCAGCCTCCTCCCAGTCCTGAGCACCTTTATTAAGTGCCAGTGCTTCCTTATTTTGCAGTGCTTTAATTAGACTCTGGTATGATATATTCATAGCTGCTGAGCGCTGCTGTGATGATCACAAGCTGTTTTGTAAACAGGCTGACCCAGTTGCTGTATATATCCTATAGGGAATGCAGCTATTGCCAGAACCTCTGAGTACTGAAAGTCCTGCAGACAGGCAGAAGTTCACTTGCATGTGGCCACACTTCATAATGATGGAAGGTAAAAAACCCACAATCTTGCTTTCTGCCAAAAGTACCAGTGTATTAAAATATATGTGCTCTGCTCAGAAAAGTGACACCTTGAAAGAAGTTTCCCCTAATGTGGAAAGAGTTTTTTCTACTTATTGAAACAACATTCCAAGTTTACACAGGTCATATGAAATGCACCTGAGTTACTCTTTGGTTTTAGACAAATGCTTTGTCTTACTTGCCTTTGTTTCCCCAAGAGTAAAATTAGAATAATGATCACTTAGTGAATAGCATCATGAATTTAAGCTGCTTCCAGGGTGGGAATTTACCCCAGGAGAACCTTGTGTAAAGAGCAGCTTAGTCTGGCTGTGGTTCTGTGTATTTCGAAGCTTTATTTCAGAGGGATGATTGTGTGCAACAATTATGAAATTTTTAATACATGAGATAAGCTGTGATATGTTACTGGTTTTGCTGTTCTGCTTTACATGTTAGAGACTTCAAATGCTGAAAAAAAATATGATTTGGTCAGATTGTGAAAGTTAAAAAAATTAAAGAAATAGCTGCTATTTCTTAAATGGTATATATTTTTTAAATGTTAAAGTGTCTGTACATGTTCCTCTACCACTTTGAGTGTGAAGTCCATTTTAGGGTAATTTTAAAAAACAGTAATCAACAAAGTCTCTGTGTTTTGGAGAAGCTTCACAAATCTGAAAGGCAGCTTTGATGAGGGAATGAAGCAGAAAGGATAATATGCGAAGAAAACAAACGTTATGAGGATCTTAGATCGATCCCTTAAACTCAGTTAAACTCCTCTGTAAATGATTGTGGCACTTTTTGTACAATCCTTGGTAGTAGATCCTGGAAACAAAATCATTCAGAGGGAGTTCTCTGTTCATTATCTTGATATTGAGATGTGTGAGAGCAGAAACTTTTCCTGTTTAACCTCTTCTATGTGCAGCATCATTTTTCTGAACTGTCCAAACCATAGTGGAAAACTCAAAATGTTCTAATAATAATTTTTTTAAAGGATTTATGAGGCATGGAAGTGTAAGCAAAATATGAAAACAATACCCTCATCATAAATCCTAGAAGTAAAACCTAAATTATGTGTGGGCCATCCATTCAGGATCAATCTTTTTGTGCCTGCACAGCTGGGGGAGCACAAAAAAAAGCATTTTTGCCTTTCCATTCAACATCTTTCTCCTTTCTTTTCCTTGTCGTTTTTCTCAAGTGTAATAATAATAATGTCTTGACTACAGAGAGGAAGGAACAGACAGGAAAATATCTGAAAGGATTTGCTTGTGAAGTCTCAGTCACAGCAGAGCACAGCTATAATGTGTTCAAACGGGGAGGAGTATGACTGATATTAGAGGGACATCACCACCACACTGGCTGAGAAATTATTTAGGATTGCCTAAGGCGATAAGTTTGAAATCAACAGGATAACAATTGTGACATCGCAGTGTCTTTATCCGTGTTGTGGTGAATTGTTCTGGGTGGAATACTGGGGGAAATTCCACAAAGTCAAATATTTATAAAAAATTAGAGGATTCCCAAGAAGTGGGTTTGGCTTATGTTGTCTGAGTCAGGCAGAGCTAGGCTGAGCCAAATGTTATAAAAAGTAGCGCTGGGACCACTTCTCTCCTGGAAGAGGAGGAGGCAGACTGAATGACCTAATACATTTTCTCATATCATAGCTAGGTCTGCGAAAACAAATCTCAACAAGAGCTAAAAAAGGATTTTTATATCCATTAGGTTTTCTGTCTATGCTTGAAAGTACTTCACTTCATCCCAGGGCTCCTAAAGCTGTTTGTGAATATTTCAGAATTCAGAGGGTCTCTCCCACTTCAATTGTTTCTGTGGGTCTGATGTTTGCCTCGTGGACTGCTTCAGTAAATTGGCTTTTAATGGTATTAGGAGCAGAAACCACCTGAGGTCCAGAATGTCTAAAAGCCGTCCTACTGCCACAAACAGTGATGTGTTGCTGCAAATATATAACTGTAAATGCATCCCATTCCTCAATTTCCACTACAATCTTACCTGAATAAAAGTGAATGGCATCACTTGACCCCCACCTTTCAAAAGCATATGTCTAAAATGTGATTCCAGATTCATACATCTCCAGAAGTGGTCTAGAAGCTGTGTGAATACTGAATATCTCCAACTGGTATCAGTGGGATTTACCTCTGCATAACAGGTAGTTAAATCCTATGCCAGCATACAGAGTCCCCTTTAGCCTTTGACAGAGGTCTCTGCAGGACAGGGCTGATGAAACAGCATCTCTCCAGAGACTCTGTCATGTCTGTGCATGCAGGAGCTGTTCCCCAGTGATATTCAGTGCTGATTAGAATAAGGTAAGTCTGTCTGGGTGCCATGCATTGGTTTCCGCAGAGACCTTCAGATGGCTTAAGGAGTGCCTCATCCCCTGAGAGAGGGGAGCAGCACAGCTGGGGTGGGCTGTGCTGGCCCCTGGGTGATGCTGCCTTATTTACAACCAGCAACCACTATGGACAAGGTGCGACCGTTCCAATTTCTCCCCCAAAGGAGCCTGTGTGTGTGACAGGCAGCATCATGCTGCTGCTCAGAATATTTCTGGGGAAGCAACAGGCAATGTCAGGTGATCTGGAAGGTGTGGGGGTATTCCATTCAGTAGTGAACTGGCTAGCTAGCTGAAAATGTTATTGTATTTTTTTAAATTATTTCTAAGATGTCAGAATTTATGCTGTTGGTTTTTTTTTTTTTTTATTTAAGTAAATGAGGTATGACATTTCAGCTGATGTCGCTTAGTGCTGTGTTTAGTTTGTAGGCCCAGGAGCATTCAAGTGGAGGCTCCAACCTCAAGTGGTCTCAGCTGGCTTGTCCCAGCTGGCACATTTATATAGGAGAGAAACCCCTGAGTGAGGCAGTACAGATGTCACCAGCTAGACAACATTTCTGGGGAGGATGGGAGACGATTGGAACACAGGCTGCGTGTGAGGCAGCACGTGGTGGTGTTTGCCTGGTTGTCCTGGGTCTGTTTGGTGCGAGTGATGTGCAGGTAAGTGTTGCTCACAAGCTCTAAACTTCATAAACATTTTTTCAATGAACAGCATAAACCAGAAAGTAAAAATTAGGCTACGGAATCAGAGTTGTTACTGACAACTGGAAAATAACGCTGCAGCCTCTTTATTTTTCTGCTTTTGCACTTATTCATTCTGCTTATATGCTGTGATGTTTGCCAAAATATTGCTCTGTTGCCTGACACCAGTACAGCCAACAGTGTGTTATGTCTCTGTATTTTCAGACTCAAGTTGTTTGATAGCATCTTCAAGTTTATTAATAAACATTATTGCCCTCTGAGGACAGATAGTAGGGTACTGACTAGGCATGCAAACCACTTAAAAATAAGATAAAACGAAGATCTGAGCTGGAGTCATGTAGGATTCCCCCAGAGGGGGGTAACAGAAATTGTGTTCATTTACCAAAATGAATGTATCTTCTGGAGAGAGAGGTCTCATTATATCAAAAAGGAATACCCACATCCAAGTGCTTTCAACATATCTGCAAGCTGCAAGCAATCCACAGCATCAGAAACATTGAGAGGCCATTGACCACTGCACCAGAAATCTTGCCTTTGGCCAAGTGCATACTCCCAGGAACGATGAGAACATAGCAACAGGGTTGGGAGACTCTCCTAATTCCTACTTGCTCGGCAGGCAGCTTGCCTTTATGGCAGAGATTAAATGTCTGTGAGGCTTGTGTTGTCTTGGTGGTAGTGAGGGTTAAAAGACAAGGATGGATTATGAACTGTGACACTGACTCTGCCATTAAAAGGCACTTATGTTGAAATACATAAGATGTGCCTATGCATATTACAATATAAGAATTCATTTGAAAAGGTTACCCATACTATTTGATCATTAAAGAACAGTAACTCTTAAAAATCCAGCTATGTGGGGTATTGCCCTGAATGTTCTCTCTCTTTCACGTCAAAGCTGCAGTTTCTGTATTTGATTCCTATTATTGATTTAGCTTTTGTGAACTCTTAAAGTTTCCTTACTCCAGGGCAATACCAACCCTAATGGACTTTTTCTGCTCAGAGAAGAGGCTAGAAACTGCAAGGTACAGTTAGTATCTACACTTTTATTAGATCAGAGATGTAGATAGTCACCAACATGTCTGTAAAGTGCTGGAGAATCAAATTACAGCAGGTATTCAGGCCAGGAGACGCTCCCCTACCCTGGATATTATGAAGAAAAATCTCAAGACTGAAACATAATTGAACAGTCATTTTCTGAACAGCAAAATGATTGAGGTGGTATCCTTTCCTGCCCTTTCTTGGAACACACACAATCACATTAGTGGGGGTTTTTTTAATGCTTGAATGGAATGGTTTTCAGTTATAAAATGTGATTATTCACACTGGAATAATAATGTGAGGAATCTAAAACTATTTAGTCCTTAAAGCTGATCAGCTTATCACTATCCAACACAAAGGACTCAGAAATCAGATATCCGAACAAGCTGAATGTGTTAAAGCAATGACCAGGGATGCTACAGGAACAGAAGGGTCTTGACTAATCTTCTCAAACATGAGATTTGGTCCTGGTTTTAGTTAAGTATGTCAGGCAGGAAAACCAGTGTTTCTTAATCCTTTGTTTCCCTATTTTCATCTGCTTCTCGTTTCCTAGGAGAGCTGCACCTTCTTCTCCAGCATCTACTTCTACTGCATTCTCCCTCCATCTAATCTTTTACCCCATCCTTGCCCCTCCTTTTCCACTGGCTGCTGCTTCTCTTTAGTAGTGGTTTTGGGGCTCATGCTTTCTCCTGATGGTCCCTTGTGTGCCACATCTGTTGGTATTTACGCTGCTGTTCCATGAAACGTTGGCTTGCTCAGCTTTCCACGCGAGTATGGGAGCGAAGGCGGGAAGGAGCAGAGGGAGAGGCAGAGCGCTGTGGCACAGCACACACTCTGCTGGACCCCAAACTCACTACTCAGGCGGAGTAGGAAGGAAACAGGTCAGCACTGTGCTCTTGTGACACCAAACAACGTGCACGGTATGGAAGCAACCTAAATGAAAAGTCCCTCCCACGTCCCGGTGCCATCACCTTCCCTGCTCCCTGCCTCCAAAGGAAAATGTTTTGGTTTATACTTTCTGAAGGTTTGGGCTGTGGTTTACGGAGAGAACAACAACAGTTTTATAAATAATGACTCGAAAAGAAATTACACTTAAATCAAATAAAAGCTATGTAAATATTCCAAATATTATTACAAGAAAATCTAGAACAGGTTATTATTTATATATAAAAGAAATCTTGTTAGACCAACATTGCTTTTAATGGTAGAATGAAAACTGAATTAAGAACCTGGAGGATTCACATTTTCTTTTTCCCCTACCTTATTTCTATTAGTAGTTTCTAACCAACCTCATCACTTCTTGTGTTCATATATTTAACTCAAAGGCAAAGATCTATGAAGTCTCCATCAGCTGAAAAAAATACAGATGAGACCGTTCAGCTGCAAGCTCAAATCATCACAATGTTACCTAATTTCTCACAGTATTTATGAATTTTTGAGGTTTAGCAGAGTCACAGATCAGTAAATGTCCTGAACTAGTTCTCAGGAAGTTCCAAAGGAAACAATACATATGATCTGTACAGGAACAGTTTAAAAAACAAAATAGCAGCCTTGTTTTCTCTCACATTTATTACCTCACATTGCATCAATCAGACAGCAAGCGATTTGTAGAAATACAAAAATATGTATAGTACATCTTAAACTGAGTGAGATATAGGTGATAAAGAGAGGAAAAAAAAATATGGGTTATTTCCTCAAAAAATATCTTCAGCATTCTTTTCCTGGAGAGGGAAGTAATTTTCTTAAGTGTGTATTATTCCGACTAGTAATCAGAAAATGACTGAACTCTGGACAACAGCCTAATATTTGTTCTGCTTCACATTTTCTGTCTAATATAACAGGGAACATGACCGGTGACATTACAAGCTGTGTTTTCACAAATCATGCAGACCTGTATTTCCTCTGTTAAGACTGAGAATTTAACCCAGCACTTTCAAACATGCATGGGCCAAGCACAAATGCCACCATGTATGGGACAAATACTGTCTTTTCAGTGCGTGAAAAGCCTAAGCAGTTTTTTGAAACTTGGGTAAATTTTAAGGGCACTTCAGATATCCAATGTGTATCAAGTTTTCACACCACTTTAAAAAATCATACCAATTATCATATCAATATGCAAATTTTGTCTTTGATTAAGAAAATGGAAGGCTAGGATTTTTTGAGATACTGTCTTCTATTGAAAGAATATAATAAATGAGACCAATTAGATGAGGTTTCATCTAATATCTCTTATGGACATTCATATTTTTGAGTATTTAATTCTTTTTTTGGGGGAGGGGGAAGAGATAAAGATCACAGAAGATGTGTCCAAATGCTCACAGTGAGGTAGTCCTATGATTTTTTTTTACTGGCTCATTAAAAGATTGTTCTCTGAAAGTGCAGGTGCTGATTAGATCAGGCAGACGTTCTGGTGGTGGGCAGTCTAGCTGAAGAGTCTTTGTGGTTTAACAGCTGGACCTGTTTTCTGATCCAAGTTAAAATTAACAAATTCTGAGGAGGATCAAACCCCAATTCATTAACCAGGAGTTTAATGGGAGGTGGCAGGCTTTACATTTACAACTATGCATTACCTGCTGCACTACCAGATAAACTGGCTGTGCTGCATTGTAGGAGTCAACCAGCCAGCAGCCCACAGATTTGATAGCAGAAACCTCCCTTTCACATCGAGGCTGTAAGTTTGATTTTGACCTACGTTGCTAATGAAAGCTGGTCTCTGTGAAAGATGTTCATGCTATCAATTATCAGTAGATAGGATTTCATATTGCCAAGAAATAGTTCCAGTTATCAATGATTTATCTTTCATCATGAGGGATTAGGCAGGGAGCCAAATGGCCACTGTGTGAAGCAATAGGGAATTCCATTTATTACTAGGTGTGGATTCCCCCAGTCAAAAGGAAAGGATAGCATAAATAGTAGATTTTCTGTCTCCTTCCTCCACAACAATCTTTTAAAGTAGTTCTTTAGGTGTTTCTTTTTTTATCTCATGTATTGCAGGTGGTAATTCTGCTGTATTTCCAGTTCTCAGTATTATGGTTTAGAATTCCAGCTCTTCAGTGGTACATCAAATGTTATAAGAAAGTCTAGTATTTTATGTGGATGAAAATATTCTGAAAAAAATCAGAAGCTCAGAAGGAAGGCACCCAAGAGTACTAAAAGCATTGGGAAAGGTATTACAAGTTAAAAGATTGCTCGTCTACTAATTCCACTGCTAGGGCTATGCCCTGGACATAAATTGCTTGGGGAATAAAACAAGGGCTATGACTACATTGTGTGCCTTGAGACTAAATTATCCCTTGGTATAAATTTCATGGAAATGAATGGACTCGCTCTGTCAGTTAACCTGTATTACAGGCTGTGTGCCTAAAGAGCCATCTCCTATTACCTCTGTTGCCTTTTCCTTCAGAGATCAGAGAGATTTGTCCCAGTGTTTAGTCCTCAGCATGGGTGTTATTTTCCAGGGCCTGTGTGCATTTTTCAGTGCCGTCACACATTCCCATCACATAGCAGGAATTGATGATAATTATCCTTTTCATTAATGTGGTTATTAGAGAGAAATTTCTAAACTTGGCAAACTGCTTAGTCTATGTACTTGTGTAGCCTTTTGTTGACTGCACTGCAGGCCACCAGTCATAGGAAACCCCAGGCTCCTCTCTTAGGGAGGTGTAGCCTGTCAGAAGATCCATTAAAATCCACTGAAATATTAACTAATATTAACCAGATTATTTTGCTTATTTCTGTGTTCAGATGGTGGTTAATACTGCATAGCTCTCTACAGGAGAGACCCTCAGCTAAATTCATGCCCAAAGTTCCTTTCCCCTGTAACATCAGGGTCTGGTAATTCCAACTCCATCGTGTTTTTCCTATGTCTGCACAGTAAATTGAAGTTGTGTTTATTTACCAGTTGCAGCACTGCCGGTATTGAACTGAACTTGAAAGACTTTTCCACGCCGATGGCCCCAGCGTGAAAGGTGAAATACAAATCTCAAATCTATCACCAGGATTATTACATTAAGAGGCTGTGTGTTTACACGTTCACAGATGAAGCGAAACAAAGATAAGGATGTTTGCACTTGCGTATTTCAACTTAGTATATTTTAATTGGCTACAACAAAATACATCAGGTTGTGTTACAACAGCCTTTGTGCTCTCTGAAGTCCCGGTAATGTTCTGGTACAGCAGCTTTTCTTTGCAATGCATTAAAATACTGCTACCATTTCGGTATCTGTAATAACGACCTTTTCAGCAGGACAGCAGCTTTAACCCCCTGATTTAGCGAACGCCTTGTGTGTGTGTGTGTGTGTGTGTGTGTGTGTGTGTGTGTGTGTGTGTGTGTGTGAGCAGCGTTTCAGTGGGTGTGGCACACAAGGATACGAGACGGGTCTCGTACTTTACATGGGAGCCCAGTGGCACTTTGGGGAAAGATGGTCACAGGCACTGGGGAGCATCTTTAGGAGCAGCAGTAAGAGCCGAGTCCAGCTCCTCCTCGCTCCTGAGCTGGAGGGAGCGGCACTTCTCGAAGCAGCGTTTCGGTCCCTCTGTCACTCGCACCAGGGGACGGGAGGCCACGGCAGTCCCGCTGTGTGAGCCCACCCGTTATCCCTGGCAAGCCGGGCTGTCAAGGGAATTCCTGCACGTCCGGTCCTGCACACACGGGGAAGACGAGATGGACACTCTGCCACAGGGATCTGCTCCCAGACCTCCAGACTGGACAAAATCAGGCGGAGAACGGGAGAGTTGTTACGAGGGGTCCCGATTCCTGCTGCTATCCAGATCCGACCCTTCAAGGCCCAGTGCTGTCAGTGGGAAAAATATGGATGTTTTATCGATCCTGGCAATCGATTATTTCAGTTCTAACTAGAGTTACAGCCAGCAGGTTAACGCGTGCTTTTTGGGAGCGCGGCTCGCGTTTCCCAGGATTCACCCTAAAGCTGCCGCGCCGCTGTTCGCCGAGGAATGCCCGGCATCCCACTCCTTCCTCAGTTTAATGCCGTCAGCACCGCTCTCCCTCATTTATCTGGGGTTTCCCCGCTGCCGCTGAGGCTGCGGCTGGGAAGGACCCGCAGTCCCCCCTGCAATGGTGCCAACCCTTCCCCGGCGCTCCCGGTTCCCGCTCCCGGACACCGGACCGGACCGGCGGGGGCCGCCAGGAGGCGCTGCGGCTACGGGGGGCGGGGTCTCGGTGAGGGGCGGGGTCTCGGTGAGGGGCGGGGTCTCGGTGAGGGGCGGGGCCTAGGCAGGGGGCGGGGCACGCGCCCACGTCCGAGCTCCCGGGGCGGCCGCGCTGTGACGTCACGGTGCTTTCCCGGTGACGTCAGGCGGGCCGGCGCGCGGCAGTGCCCTGTGTGACGTCACGGTGCCGGGCCGTGACGCGGCGGCGCTGGGAGCGGGCCGGGGCCGCACGCGCCGCCCGCCCCTCGCGCTACGGGTCGCGGCTGGGGCCGCCCCGGCGGGGACGCGGCCGCCCCCGGCCCCGCCCTCGGCCCGGCGCTCCGGCCCAAGATGGCGGCGCTGAGCAGCGGCGGCAGCGCCGAGGGGGCCTCGCTCTTCAACGGGGACATGGAGCCCGAGCCGCCCGCGCTGGGCGCCGGCTACGCGGGGGGCGGCGGCGGGGACCCGGCCATCCCGGAGGAGGTGAGGCCGTCGCACGGCGGCGGCTGCGGTGCCCGCCCGCGGAGCGCGGGGCCAGGGCCCGGCCGTGCCGTGTCGTGCCGTGCCGTGCCGGGGGCGGCCCGAGCCGGCGGGGGCAGGAGCGGGGCCGCGCTGGGCAGGGCGCGGGCCGCGGGGAGCCCCGGCCCGGTGCCCCTGCGGGGGCTGCGGCCGGCGGGGCTTTGGTGCGGGGGCTTGGCCATCGGTTCCCCCCGGTGGGTTTGGAAATACGGGAAATGCATTTCGAACCCCCCAAGGTTGAGTTCGGTTCCCTCTGTGGACGCGCCCCGGCTTTGCACAAGGGGTCTGAGGAAATGTTGGCGGACGGGGCACTGTGGGGGCACGGAGGATGTCAGGCCTCTGGTTTGTGCCTTTCTTACATACTTCCTGTGTTTTTGGGGCTTATTACTTAACTTCCCAATCCCACGGAGGGCGAGCGGCACTACCTGTTTTGCCGGGGCTGCAGCGTGAGTTGCGAACGCTCCTGAGATGTTTTTTCGGAAGGGGGAAGGAACACGCTGCTCCCTCACTACGCGAGGTGCTTTGCAAATCCAGGCACTGTAGGCATCCGAGCCAGACCATGCTGCCAGATGCCGTGCACCGGCTCTGCTCTGGGGGGAAATACAGGCGCCAGGAGCTCTGCCGGTTTGTTCTGAACTCGCTGGGGATTATTTCAGCTCAGCTTTGACCGGTGTGTCTGTGCAAGCCGCGCAGGACCTCTCTTACCTATGAGCAGTCCTGTGGCCCTGTGAGGGACCAAGTCCACCTGGTGGCCTCTCCTTTCTGCCTCTAGCAGGGAAAATGAGCTGGCTTTGATCAGCGGCTCTCAGAGGCGTCCAGTTTGATTCCCAACTCACCAAAGACAAGTTTTTTTAATCCATTTTATTTATTAATAGCATAGTGGATTGTAGTGGAGTTAATGAGTGGAGAAGTTTGACAACTACTAGAGCTCATACTGGGGCGATGGTCAGAAGGGAGAAATGGGGAAGGATTCCGCCCCTGTGGATGTTCAGGAGAAGTGAGATTGATTCCCTCATCTTAAGGAGTTACTTGCTGAGGGCAGGCAAAACTGAGCAGGGCACCATCTATTTTACACCCACCTAGCAGGGTGATTAAATGCCTTGAGTAATGCGAGTCCAGTCCCAACTTCCCTGAGTAAGGAGTAACTCTCAACTGGTTGAGAAACTGAAATACCTGAAGAGTGGGGTTTAACAAGCACTTTCAGCAGCAAAGTGAGGTTAAGAAGCTTCTCGTTGACTTCTGTTGCCCGGTTTGTGCTGGTGCAGCTGTGCAGGGAATTTAATTTCTCAGTTATTTTCTGCCATAAAAACCAAATCTCTATGGAGTTACTCCAATAACTAGTTTATATTGTGGCCCTTGGAACAATAACATCAATACAGCTGAGCTGGTTAGATAAACTGCAGTATAAGAGAGAAGAGAGGGAAAAGCAGTGGCAGGAGGCAGGAATTTTTTTAAAAATCGATTTTCATACCAAAGGGGGAGTTGTTTGTGAAACTGCTGTAGGTCACTTGAACTTCAAAAATGTTTTAGCCTGTGTCTGTAATTGGATCTGATTCCAAATGGTAAATTACATAGTGTGGCTGCTTTTGCCCCCATCCTGAATACCTTCCCTATATGAAGGAGAGGGAACACCTGCCAACCAGAAAGGTTGGGACTTTGCCAATATGGGTGCAAGTATTTAGGAAGTGTGTGGGGATATTCTCGTGTTATTTTAAAGCAAACTTCTTGTACACTGGAAATACTGAAACACGCAGGTCTTAAGGCAGAGCTTGTTCTAGAGTTTTTATTTTCTGATGTGGTTTTGTTCTTTAGCTAGCTAGTTCTTCCTTGAGTTGTAAGTAATTAAGTTTTGTTTACTGTATAAGTACACCTATTACTTCATCTAGACCTGTACCTTTAATAAAGGTCAAGCCCAAAAATTGCTGACACAGATAAAATGGAAACTATCCTTAATACTAAACCAAGTCAACATACAGAATAATGCAAATTCAAAGTGGCATAAGTCAGAAAAATAGTGTAGTGCTTCTAACTGACTCATGGCTCTAATGCAAATCCATATTCTAGTGTTTTGTCTCAGTCCTTCCAGACAAGGTAAATCTGAGCTTTAGAAGTAACCTTGCTGTGGAAACCTATCAAGGAGCATAACCTTACTGATTTTGAGGAGCTACCTGGAAAGGTTTCAGTTCCTATAAGTCTTTAGGGAAATGCAGTCCTGATTCCCAGAAGGTAAGCCTTCAGTTCCACACTCAGTTTCTAGTTTTAAAAGGGAGTGGACAGCAATAATTTCTGACAGATGTTGAAGTCATCTTACCCACACCTGTAAGCTGGAGCCCTCTGGTAAAGGGAGTGTTCCATATTGAGGTTGTAATGGAGTGCTCTTTGTTGGTTACAGCTACATCAGCGTCCCTTATGAGTTCTCTGGGCCTTCGAAAAACAAATTTAGGCCATATTGTTCAACTCATGACCAGTTTTTAATCAAATAGTGAATTTAGGACTTCAGAAATTGCTTCGGAAGCCTAAGTGCCGATACTGAAAATTTTCTAGTAATCAGTATAATAATCCTTATAATAAAGAGTATAGTAATTGCAAAAGCTTTCCCCCCCCCATATTTCAGTTCAAGGTTGGCAAGAGTAGTTGCTTGTGCACTCATATGGACATCTAGGAAATGGGTACTTCTTGGAGGCAGAAGGATCTGAGAAGAGTAGGGGCAAGTGGATTTACAGAAATTTCCCTCTTCCACCCACCATTTGGTTGCTGGAGCTCAGAGGCCTGGATGTGAGCTGGCGCCCGGAGGCACATTGGTTGGCTTCTTCCCCAGGATGAATTCATGGGACAAGAGATTGTTTGGATGGAAGGTTTTCAGAGTATTACAGGGTTGTTGATATAGTAAGGAGTGTGTGACAGCTGGGAGGAAAGGTTCTGCTCTTGTTGCTTGAGATTATTTACACCAGTATTAAATAATTCAAATGGGATTTTCTGTACTCGGAGCTTTGTGCCCTGAACTGCTCTCTGTAAGACCAAAATTACTTTGAAGGCTGTGAAGTGAGGGCCTGAGCTGCTGGATGGTCGGTCATTTTCTAGGCAGCAATGCTGGAATTTATCCTCCATGAATATTAGTTATAAATTTAGAAACCTTAATCCTATGAAACAGATTTAAGAAGAAGAATAAAATAGAGAGTGGGTGAAAAGATATATAAAACAAAGATAGAATGAAAAGGCACCTCTAACCTTACAACATGAACTAAGTTGTGGGTTCTCATAAAATAATATAGATACACCAAGTAAAACTGGGGCTAGTTTTGTTACAATAATGTTTAGGGAACCTATTGTGTTGGGTATTAGAACAACTTTCCTTTAAAGTTTCTAGTTCTCAAAGAGTTTGGAAAGTTGAAACCAAGTGAGTGGTTTTTTTACGTCACTGCTTTATGTTCGATCTCAATTACGTTTCTTTACATTTGTGTTCAGTGACTGAGATAACTCCACAGCCTTTGAATGACATGCTGTTTAACTGTGAGGACAAGTTAAACTTGAGTGGGATGTAAAGCATCTTGCAGCTAATATTCTGCAGTAGTGTATCTCAAAGGATAAGTGAAAGAATTCTTTTGTTTTGCATAGCATGGGAAAGGCTGTAGCTGAATGCTCTGTCTGACTTTGGGTCCCAGCCTCAAGAAGTGCATGGTCTAGCTGAGGAGAGTCTAGAGAAGAATAATAAGTGATCCGAAGTCTAGAAGGTCAGAGCTTTGAAGAAAGACTGAAAAAACCCCTGAGATTAAAAAAGAAATGGAAATTGTCAAATCTGTTGCAAAGAAGAATCCAAATAAGTCATTTGCCAGCTTGTGGCCATTACTGCCAGAAGTAGTGAGTTCGAATGGTAGCAGAGGAGATGGTTTCATGTTACTATGAGATAATTTTCCTTATGGCTAGTTACAGGGAAGCATTAAAATAGACTTTCTTAACTTATTTATAAAATGCCCATTAATAGATTATCACCTCCACAGGCAAACATATGTCAGGAATGGTGGGGTAAAGTTGATCCAGGTGTAGAAAAGACGATGGCTTGATAACCTCTCATCTTTTTTTCCTGAGGCCTTTATATGATTTTTTTTGTAGCAAGGTAGATAGAATGTTAGCACAAAACCTTGAAATACCTGAGTTTATTTGGGATATTAAAGAGATTTCTGCTTATGATGTTTTTCCCAAACGGCAGTAGGATTAACAGCTCTGTCCTGTGGAAGCTTGTTTGATTACACAAAAGTTTCTTAATAGAGTAGTGGCTTCTTCTGAAAAGTTTTGATGTCTTGGGAGGCTTGTTTCTTCTCTCTGTGAATATCCACAAAGTGTTTGGGTATAGAATGTTTAGTACTGGTATTTTTTTTTTGTTAATTTATGTTGTTGCTTAAGCCACTAATGCTATTCCCATTTGTGTTTTGTTGTGTATTTTGTTTTAAACTCAAGACTTTTTATTTTTAAAGCTGTTCTAATAATATCCTTCTTGACTCTTGTTTAGCCAGGAATGGCAGTTCTGTTGTTACGTGAAGTTAAAAATACTGTAGACCAAATAAGACTTGGGTTCTGGTTGATTTTTTTTTTTCCTTTTTTAAATAATGAAGATATCTTTTGATGGCAGGTATTTTTTAAAACGAACTGATAAACCCCCTAGGTTTCCTTAAGGCTGCAATATTCCACTTTGTTAACTTGTCACATATCTGTAGTTAAGGTTAATTAATTGTTACATCTATAGAAAAATTTGACTGCATGAAATATTTTGGTGGGAATTTGATTTAGAAGGAAGTCAAATTTTATTTGTACTTAGAAGGGAAACAAAAGAAGGCTTGAATTGATCATGAAATTTCTAACTGTTTTCCAGTCCAGCCTCTCATAAAAACTGTTTCAGGTGTAACAGGGTTTTTTTTCTTTTTCTTTTTGAGATGCACTCTGACCAAGTGCAAGTTTTATTTTCAGTTTGAACCACTTGCCTCTGGAAGGTGGTGAAATGCACAGTAGAGTAGAAATCTCTGCAGTTAGACCCAAATCACCAAGTGGTGCTCTGACACCCAGAGCTGGAAGTTTTGCCATTTCCTGGGCCTGTCTCACACGGCTTAGCCAGGTCTGCTCCCTTGGGCCACCTTGGTACCAAGCAGGTCCTGTCCTAGTTTGGTTCAACTCAGTAATGCTGTAGGAAATTGCCATCACTTCTGCTGGATTAGTTTTTTACAGACTTAGTGAATGGAATCTCTCCAACATGGGAAGTGTTCAGTGGGCCCCTAAAGGCTTGTCAGGGGGGAGTAGTGGTAGTATGGTGTGTGTGTGTGTCCCCTTTTCTGATTTATTTTTATAAATCATCTTTTTCCCATGAAACTGCACTGGCCTTCATTTTTTATATTTGAATGAGAAGTCATGTTCAGCTGAGACTTCCTTCATGGACTTACCAGGTTTAGGTCTTAACACCTTAGACTTGATGGTCTTGGGCTTCCCATGCTGGGTTGTAACAACCTGACTTGGTGTCTCTGGAGCCCTTCTGAGCAAGCCATGCCTTTCCCAGAAATAGGATTGCAGCCATGGCTCTGCCAGGGACGTGAAGGTGTCTGGGAGCTTCTTGTGTAGCAAGTGTACGTTTTCAACAGCCTTGACCACGTGAGAGTTCTGGGTGCAGTGTTTCGTTTTTTGAGGTGTGAGGTGGTTTTCGTAATTTTCAACTGTTCACACATCTGTGTGTTAACACAGCTACTTTCTCATTGCTGGTGCAGGATACAGAAGTCAGCATGCAAGATACGTGTTTCTTTGCTCCAGCTTTTTTATTCCAGTTGCTCTTGAGCTTTTTGGGTGTATAATGAAATCGTGCGAATCTTCCCTCCTGTGCACAGCTTCTTTCCAAAATGATAAAATATATACTCATTCAGCTGATTCCCTCTTCTGTGGCCAGTGCTACAGAAGGCTGATTGATGCAGAATCCTTTTTTCTTTTTTTTCTGCTTTTTTCCCACTGTTTCTTTTTTTCCAGCTTAAACCCCTTACTGCAAGTATTTGTCTTGTTACTCCACCTATTTAGCATTTGTGAGTCTTGGAGGAGCAGCAACAGTGCCTTTCTTTATTCTGTTTCTGATGATATCTTATGAAAGTGGACCCTAGCAAAGAAGGGTGAAGCAGGCAAGGGTCTGATTGGTAACCCTTCCCAGAGACTGAAGATGCTGTCAGTTCAGGCAGGAGTTTTCAGGGAGCAGTGCTAGTTATTGTCCTGCCATGGCACTCCCCGACCAACACAAGGATTTAAGTTCAGCAAATAGAACCTGTGCTCTCTTAAAAATGCAGCCTGTTCTGCAGAGCTCAAGGAGTGCTCAGCATCAAATTAATTTTCCACACTATCTATATTAAATTCAGGAGATTGCAGGAGGGTGTTTGAGCACTGAAGGAAACTTTTTTTTAAGGTTCTGATCAGGTGAAATAATTTTGTGGTTTCTCCCAAGGGTACCTACACAAAGCTCGGCATGAAGGGGCAGTTCAATTTCTATGTGGAAGGTACCAGCTTTGTTTAAAATCTTTCTTCTAGGAGAAAAGTAAGAAAGGTTGTTAATGAACAAAATTAATTTATTTTATAAATGGGTTGCATAACTAAGTGGCTAGGAATTAATTTTTTTGACTGCAAAAAGGGGGATGCCAGCTCTAATATCTTCATCTGTTCGATAGTGAGGCCCCTTAAACAGTATAATTATTAGTAAAGCTGTTGTTAAATGCCCCGATAAGTAGTAAATACTTTTCAAATGCGGTTATGTTGTGTTCAGTCAACATTTTCTTTCACTGGGAGCGCAGACTTGGTAACTTCATTTTTTTCCCCTCTTTATCTCAGATGAAGGGTTTACTCTGAAGGTAGACATTTCTGAAGTCTGAATACTATGTCTAGTTTTTTTATCTCTCAAGTACAAGTTATTTACTAGTGGTGTTTGAAAAGCACTATAAAATCAGCTTCAAGTAAAATACATCACTGTGGCTAAGAAGTTGGTAGTATCTAGGTGTTTGGAACTGGATGGTTGTATATTAGTGCCTCAATCTTTGATCTGGTTTTGTAAATTTATTCATCAAACTTGATAGGTCAAACATTCCCTCTAATTGGTTTAAGTAATGTAGATTTATATGTGTCCCTTTAGTATCACCTAAGGTGTCTGCAGAAATGATTTCTTTATGTGTTCTCGTAATTGTGATAGAATGCTGTTTGTGTTGTCTCTTGTGACATTTTTAAGCCTATGTCCATCGTTCAGAATTAACTTTCTCCAGACTGTAGGTTAAGTAGTAAGAGAGTATAAAGTTTTTCTTTAACTCTTCTCATTCTGTGATGGATGGCAAAGAGCCAATTCTGCCTTTTAAATGAGTTCATTTTTGAAGTTGATACGAGGGTTACTAAGGCAGGATGGTCTGCTGAGTAGAACGTAGAGTGCTGTTTAGGAGAATGTGGTTTCTGTGGCAGTTCCTATTTGACTGTTTTCTGTGGCTGGAAGCAAATTACTTGTGTTTTAAAAAAGAAAAGAAAACTAGTTCATTTGCTCTGTTTCAGCTTTTGAGACCTATTTGTGATAAAATGGGGTACATTAATTGCTTTATTGTATCACAGATATTTCTAAACTAGCAGAATATATTTGCACTTGACCAAACAATTACAGCTGTCTTTTACATTTTCTAATCAGTTGGTAGGAAAAACATGCACAGTGTAGTAATAGTTTAGTGGTGGAATATTGCAAAGTGTATAACAAATCATTTTATGGAGTGATAACATGAACTTTTAAATAGGTGCTGATTATCTTTTCTGGATAGTCTAATTAATTGTGTGCTCTGGCAAGGAGAGAGAAGAATTAAGTTCTGTAGTTCAGCTGAGACTGAGTTTATTTGTTTTGTCATTTTAATTAATATGATCCAAGCTGTGTAGGAGCTCTGCTCAACTACCATTTGCTTCTTATAGGCAATTATTGTAATTAGCTGGCTGGCTGCTTGCTTTCCATCACAAATATAACTTGTGTTCAGCTTAAGGTGTGCAGAGAAATAGTCTGGTGTATTCATGATAATCTTTTTTAAATGTCACCTCTGCATGGGTTTAACACTGTTGAGATTCTGTGGTAGTTACCTGTATAAAGCAAAATTGCATTCTTAAATGGGTTAGAAAATCTAGATAGTTGTTTTGGGGTTTTTTCCCCTTCTTTTTTTTTTTTTTTTTTTTTTTTTTTTTTTTTTTTAAACCTTTGACTGTCTAGGGAGAAGTTGTTAAATTAATGGATGTAAATACAGTGAATTGTACCAGAACTCAGTCTGTGCATGATCTTCGTGACTATTGAATTAATACCAAAGTGAATAAAAGGGACTACTAGTACTGCAGCACAAAAGCCATGAGGAATATGGAATTAAAGATTTAGCTGTGCAACTGGTGGTTAATGATTTAAATGAAGGATACAGACAGCTCTTATTTTTCCACACACTGCTGTTCTACTGTGGTAAGAGAACATTTGTTAACTTTCCTTTTTATAGTGCTTGGAGGCAAATTCTACTTAGCAGCAAGCAGCAAAGATGGCAGGTGATGGAAAAAGTGGGGGAATGAAAGAGAATTGAAACCCAGACAGGAAGGCTGCTGCTTCATGGTAGCCCAAATCCATCTAACTGTGGGCTACAGAGAAGAAAGGTGACTTTTTTCACCAGCTCAGGTGATCACTGGGTCCTTTGCCAAGCTGTTTCAGCACAGTAGGCTGGCAGAAGGCTAACCTTGACAAAGAGAACAATTTTTTGCTTGTTTAGCATCTGAAATCGTTCATCCAAAGGTTTATGTGCTGGAGAAAGAGCAAGGAAGGGTGCAGGAGTAAATAGCCAAGGACAATGTGATAATTGCACCCAGCATCTAGGCTGGTGTGAGCTGCAGAGGAGACAGTGCCAAAGGCTCCTGGTGGCTTTGTTCTTACAGAAAAACTGCTTGGTTATGTTACAGGATGGACTTAGCTTAGCTTTATCCTTTACAGTTTTTCAATGTATTTGAAAATATATTTTTAAACACTTACAAGGTGTAATGAACATTTGAAGTGTTAATTCCTTTGTTAAAGAGGAGGCAAGTTAAGGGGCAAAGGCGTGGCAGACTGAAAGACTGTTCTGCTTTAAGAGTAGAGTTGAATGATGAGCAATTCAGTTTGTGTTTGGAATTAATGAAAGGAAAAGATATCTATATCTTTCACTTAATGTTCTTGTATCTCTTGTTTCTTTGCAAACCATCAGTTGCAATTGAGACTAAGGTAGCACTCAGATTTGGGGTGGTGGAAGGCCCCCAGTTAAAGAAAGCAAGTTTTTATTGAATGTGTTTGTCTTAGAATTGCACAATTAATCTGCTACTGACTGATTTTTTTTCCATAGAGTTTCTGCAGTGAACTCCTCAAAGATGGTACTCTCATACTTGATTGTTACCTTAGCAAAATGCTTCCTAGCTTTTTGGAGAAGGGTGGAAGTTGTTGGGTGTTTGGTTTTGGTGGGGTGGTGGTGTTTAACAGGCACAGTGTCAAAAGAGATGCGGTTGAAACCTGCGTTGCTGGTTCTGAGTTAGTCTTTCCTTCCTAAAAAGTGTTACCTGTAAAATGGAAAATAGCTTTTCATCTTGAAGCCTTTTTAATATTTTATTAACTGCTGTGCTTACAGCAGGTGCTTGCTGATCACATTACTGTATTAGTTGACCTACTTATGATCTTTGTCGTCAGGCAGGATGGTACAAAAAGTGTTTTACCCCTTCTGAAGGGTTTTCCTTCCTGAATGTAATTTTGTATATCTTCACCAGGGCCATTCTTTGTTAGTCTAAAAAGATACGTTCATAGACTTTTGTGGAAAAAGAGATAAGGGTTCCTTTTTCCCTTGGCTACAGTAACTTCTGTAGATATTGTTGTCTGTAACTTATCTTCTCGTCTGTGGTTGTAAATTTTATCAGACTCGTTTTTAACTGCCTAGGTACAAACTTGGATAGTGTATTTCCATTACTGGCTGTCTCAGACATTGTAAAGGACCTATAAATAAAAATTATAAAAACAATTCACCAAGATTAATAAAAAGCTGGGAAATGAAGGCAGCCTTGATGCTGATGTTCTTGTCACTTGTGTAAATTCTCATGTGAAACCCACTGCAAGCTGGCTTTCAATTCATTCAATTTTTTTCTGCTGTTGGTATTTTTTCACACTTGTTCAATAAAAAGTTTAATTACACTCTTGAAAACGTGGTAAGTGTGAAGAGCCAGCAGATAGTAGGGAAAATTGAAAAATTAACACAGTGGATGCGCAAGTTGCGAGAAACTTCCACTGAGTGATGGAGAAGAGGTGGAGTCTGGAAAGGACTGTCCTTCCCACTGTATATGCATGTTCCAGCAGGTGCCTGCAGAAAATGAAAAGCAAGCATTGTAATAATTAAGAAGAGGAATAGGACCATTCAGGATGGATAAAGGGGAAAGTACCTGAAGGAATGTTACCAAAATGTGAGAAATAGGTAACATTGATTTTCAGCGCAGAAACTCAAAAACACCACCTCTGCATGTTGATATGCATATGGTGAGGTGGGGTACTGTGTATTAACCCCATGCCTGTGTCCCCTTGCCTCTCTTGCACCCAAGCACTTTGCTTTCAAGTTAGTTACTGCATTAGTCCAGCTAAGGATGATCTTGTACATGACATTTTATGATAAAGTGGATCCTGGCTCAGTGGACCAAACCATTGAATTGATTGTGTAAGAAAGAAGCCTTAAAGGACTGATTAGAATAATAATGGATATGTATTGATGATTTTAAACAGTTTCCAAATAAAATGCTTAATTTTTTATTTTTAATTACATTGTAGGTACTAACAGAGTATTCTCTATCATCACCAAACATGATAATCCAAATATAGGGCATCCCCTGCTTGGACAAATAATGGCTTTTTTTTTTTTTTTTTTTTTTTTTTTACAGAACAGATTTGAACTTTCAGATGTCTTCTACCAAATATGAATCATATAGCTTAGAGTTGGGATGTGCTGCGAGATTTGAGTGCTGATGCCAGGTGCAAAAAGTATGAAAGATTAGTTTGCTGTGTATTGTCTCGGGCACTGCACCTTTTGACAGGCAGCAAAGGATGCGAAAATAACTTTGTGACTTAGAGCCTCGCATTTGTGGAGCCATAGTCCTGCCTGAATAGAATGGATTTAGGCTTCTTCTGTATCTGACTTGCCTCTGGCTTGAAATAGGTCATCATCTTTATTGCATTGCAAGGGAGTGCTTATTTGCAAAATTAATGCACAATTATCCACAATCGGCAGATTCAAGTTGATATATTCCAGTATATCTGGAATATTTCCAGTCGTCTGGCTGCCTGTGTCTGTTAGCCTGCGTCAGCTTCCTTGTGTCAGCAGCACTAAAAGGAGAATCAAATCTAATCTCTTGTGATAGAGAATAACCTTAACCTAATGCTACCAGATAGGACAGAAACATTTATTTGATGCTTTTTTTGGAAAAATGATAAGGTTATCCAAGCTGTAAAGCATTCGTTACTTTTTCATGGAACTACAACGAAACAGGGTGTCTCACATCCCAGTGCCATTTCCTATGGAAGGAGACCGTTCTTGCATGTGGGCAGTACTAGATGCACTGCAGATTTCCCTCAGAATGCATTAAGATTTCTAGCAACTGTCTCTTAGGCTGGCATCGATTTTTGTGTTTCTGAGAGATACTTGGCAATTGTGGGTTTACAGTTTCCTATAGGTGTGGAGCTTCATAAATGCGGTGGAGTGCCTGTAAGAGTTAGAAAAAATAGGTCTGTTCTTTCTTAATAAGCATCAGGCTTCTGCAGTTTTCTTTTACTTCTAGAGAATAGTGTGAATAAAGAGTGGATAAAGGGATTACCTTAATCTTTAAAAACTTGGGTTTATTCTGTTGTGTAGGAACAAGCTCTTTAGTCCAGAACTGATTGATAAAAGGATTCTGTATGTCATTTTTTGCTGTCTCTGTTGTTAGGTAGTTCTTTGCTGCTTTCCTGGAATGGATGTGCTTATGGGGAATGGGACACTTGCTATTGTACAATTTTTGTACATTTAGGTTTTATCTGGACAGTTTGAAGAAACCTATTATATGTGTGTGAATGCTGCTGAATTCCAGGGATGTCATTCTTAAGAACCGAGTGTTTCAGGTTTTTTTCCACAGCAGAGATGGGGATGTATCTTGGCTCAAGGTTGGTAAGGCTGGGCTGTGCACATGATGTCAACTTAGAGCTGAGTTGTCTGAACAAGCAAGTCTGTGAGGAGGAAAGACAGGCTGAAGTTGCTGGCTGTGCTGACTGTTGTGAGTGCAGCAGGTGTGGTGTAGTGTTTGAGAGGCAGAAGCTGTACTGTGGTGGGCAGAGACAGACTTCTTTGAGTCGGGTGAGGTCGCTTGTTCTGCATTCTGGTTAGGAGAAGAGTTGAGTTCCTTCAGTTGAATTGAAGTAGCCGTAGATCCTGCACGGTAGGATGCAATGTACCTGCACATGGCCTGATTCTCAAGGAGCTGGCTACTTAAAGGGTTGCTGTGGTTCACAAAAAACCTGTGTCTAAGCTTATTCACTGATGTAGAAAGCCAGAAGGTAAGTTTTCTTTAAGTCAAATACAGGTTTCCACTTAAAAGGGAATAGTGAAGCTCGGAAATTTGTCATGGCATATGTGTTCTTGTGCATTCTTGGTTAGGACTAGAATATGCTAGTCAATACTAGATTTGTGAAAGTTTTCTCATCTTGTCAGAGGACTTTTGATGAATATGGGACACAAAATAGCTTTTCCATTTCTGTGTGCAAGGAGTAATTATTTGTTGCTATGGTTGACTTTGATAAATTTCTTTCTGCCTTCAGTGTACTTTAAATTGTGTGAGAAGCCTTTCTAAGATTATAGAAATATAAAGTTTGCCTGCAAGATTCACTTGTGGAAAGGTTCTTGGTTTACTGCACAGATGTATAGTAGGTAATTCAGGGAAATGTTTTTGGTTCCTCTGAGAAATTTTGTCTTCCATTAGACTTCAATTTCAGCTTCTTCAGGTAAGAATATTTTTACTGTAGCCTGGCAGCTGACAGTAAGCTTAAGGTTTTTTTTTTTCAATCATGGAATTACGGATTGGTTTGAGTTGGAAGGGACCTTGAAGAATATCCAGTTCCAACCCCCCATCCATGGACAGGGACACCTTCCATTAGACCAGGTTGCTCAAAGCCCCATCCAAACTGGCCTTGAACACTGTCAGAGATGGGGCATCCACAGCCTTGCTGGGCCACCTAAAATAGTCACTCAGTTTTTACACTTGTCATGATATTAAGTTAGGAGGAAGATTTCTGCCCTTATTAGACACTCTATGATCTCTTGCCAGCACATCCTAAATATCATGCTTCCATTGTGCATATTGCTCAGTGTTGCTCAGTTATATTATTTAGTATCTTCACTGTAAGAGGAGAGAGAAGCAAGTTTGTGGTTATGGACGCAAAACAGAAAATAACATGCAAGGAAGTTACTCATTATCAATCCTTAAAAAAAAAAAAATATTTGGAAACTCATCTGGCAGGTGCTCATTCTGCTGGGCACTGGTGAGGCCTCACCCCATGTGCTGTGTCCAGTTTGGGACACAAGAGGGAATCCAGTGAAGAGCTGTGAAGATGATTAAGGGCTGGTGAATGGAAAATGGAACCAGGCTGTCTTCAGCAGTGTCCAGTGACGGCCGAGACAGTGGACACAAACAGAAACAGGAGGTTCCTTCTGAACACCAGGAAACGTTTTTTATTGTGAGGGTGAGTGAACACTGGCACAGGTTGCTCATGTAGACTGCGGAGTCTCCATCCTTGGAGATACTCAAAAACCATCTGGACAAGGTCCTGGGCAGCCTGCTTGAGGAAGGGTTTGGACCAGATGACCTCCAGAGTTCCCTTCCAACCTCAGTCCTTCTACAATTCTGTATCAGTTTGTCAGTGGAGAATCTTCCCTCCTCACCCTCCCCATTGCCAGGCATTTAAGTAGAGTGAGCTGTTGATGTGGTACAGCAGGTTTTGAGGAAAACCTTTGCTGGGTAAAATTGCCAGAATGACCCAATAAGAGAAGTTTCATTAAATACCAATAAATCTGTTTCTGAAGATAATCCTGAGACGATACCTAAGATTACCAGGAATTTTCAGTGTACACAGCATATTGCCAGTTATATAGGAAATAAACATCGTAATATATTGGCACCTTTGTATTGGACAGGTTAATTGAAATGATGTTCATTCAAGCTTGTTCTTTTCACCAAGCATACAACTAGCCCTTGCCATCTTGGGAAAAACTAGCAAAACACAGAAATCCTTTTTGCTGCTGGTTGGCAGTCTCAGCTTCAATGTGATAAATTGGTTGCAAGTTGAGAAGCAAGTTGACTTCCACAGTTGCCTCAAGAGAATTTGTGTACAGAATACTTGAGTAGCACACACTTTGGTGTCCCCCCATATTCCTTACTCTTTATAGTTTGGTTTGCTTGTTCCTGAGCAAATTATTTTTACTTAACTGCAGCCTTTGATGAAATCATTGTTCTGGTATCTGTTCTAAAAATTGGTCTAGAAGTGAATCAATCATTAGTTTCCTTCAGGAAATTGCTGCAGAAAACAGACATATAGAATTAGAATGGGTAAATAAGGTGGTGTGCAAAATGCAAGATCAGTATTTTAGAGGGGTTTTATTCGTTAACTTCTAAATTTAAGTAAAAAGCTTGTTTTGATCCAACTTGGATTACATCCTGTTGTTGGTGCCTGCTTTAGAAAATGAAGTTATTTGCCTTTTTTTTTTTTTTTTTTTTTTTTTTTTTTTTTTTTTTTTTATCCAAGAGGTAGGTTGTCACAGTTTGTGCATCCAGACTGGTCTTGAGGCTGTGTATATTTTTTTCTGGGAAGCAGAAAAGACTTTACCTGAAAAAGGCAACAGGAGTCTTTGAACTAACTTTGGAAGAAGCACTGTTTATATTGCCTTCATTTCTTCCATCCCGGGTCTAAAAACTGATGGAATAATTTTTTCTGATAAGTAGTCTGAATAGCAGTACAGATGAAGAACGATTCTCCTTTCTTCCTCCCTTGTCCTCAGCTATAAATTTCTGCATTTGCTTGGACTCAAGTAGCTTCTTACATCAGTGTAGCATTATTGCTTTAGAGGTTTGGGTTTGTGCTTTGCTGCCTTTTTTAGGTATAAATTTGAATTCATGATGCTGTTTACCTACAATAGTCTTCAAGTCCTAAAGTTAACTCTTTCAGGTTGTGCAGAATGAGTAGCAACATGAGTTGCTTCACGATACAGTGCCCCAAGTTGTCTCTGTGCACTAGAAGTAAATGTCTTCTCTAGATCGTGTCCAGGGTCTGTAACTTGCAGAGTAGACCTGAGTATAGAAGTCAGGGTGTAGAAGGTACTCTTCAAGATCAAAACATCCTATTCCCATGTAAATAGAACACTAGGTTTAGGTTTTGTGAGTGTTGTTTACACAGATTATTAAGGTTTGATAAAAGAACTCCTTCACTAAACATTATACTACTGCAGAAATTGGGTTGCAAAGTCTTGCAAGGAAAATACCTGATATGATCCTCATAAACAAGAAAAATAAACCATTCTCAGAAGTTGTTTCAGGGTCCTGAATTTTAAAACCAAATTTGATTTTTCTTTGTTTATCTCAGAAGCAAGCTATTACTGACACTGGATGAACGGGATAGCCTGTTGCACTCCTTTATTGATAACTAAAATTTCTATTATGGACGTATTAAATATCAAGAAAATTTAGGGGGGTTTGTTTGTTTTAGGACAGATTCTGCAGGGTCCTTTTGATAATTAAAATCTTAATTTTCTGTTTTAGGTGTGGAATATCAAACAGATGATTAAATTGACTCAAGAACATATAGAGGCACTGCTAGACAAATTTGGAGGAGAGCATAACCCACCATCAATATATTTAGAGGTAAGTTTATGTGGTTCAATTAATGGTGTGCTATCTTAATCTTATATGAAGTATCATATGTTAAGACTGAGAATACCTGGAGTAAAAAAGAATATTCTCCTTGTATATTACAAACTTAACTCTTGGAGGTAGGAAGGAGCTGTATGGGTTTCCTGATACACATCAGTAGGGGAATATCAGTGGTGTGGTCTAATAATTATGTTGGTGCAACTGAAATGTCAAGCATCCTTTTTAGGGGCCAGGGAGGAGAAGATTGTGTGTATATAACAGAGTCATGCTCTGTTAGAAGCAAATATACACATAGATGTGAAAACATTTCATAAGAGTAACTTTGCCTTTAAAGCAGTTGACTTCACTTTTTTCCCTTTGAAAAATGATCATGTATAATCCAAAAATTTCTGTTACTAGAAGGGAACTTCTTAAATACATGAAATTGTGTGTGGAGTAATATTTTTAAGCCATGTTTAATTTGTCAGCTAACTACAAATTAAATGTCTGTATTCTTTCATCATTCTAGATTCATGAAGTTGTGTTGATATAGGGCCATTAAGAGCTTAAAGAACTGCATGCAAAAGTTACCTCTGTTAGGAATTGAATGGACATCACTTCCTTCAAACCTGCCCTTTTCTTGCTTCTCTCAAGTACTGAAATAACTGGAGGTCAACCAGATTTCTTTTGCAGTCTTTGTAACTGCTGCCTAAAGGTACTGGGTAATTAAAAATAAAGATCTCATTATTTGAGGTACTTCTAGCTTTAATCTTAATATGTCAGAGCAGGGCACTAGCTTGATTGTACAAATGTTGACATTACGTCCTTAACAGTTAAGGTCAAGTGAGGCCCTCCCTAGTTGCTTTACTTACTGCTAATGTGAAATGGGAGTATTGAATCACTGCTAATCACTATTTTAACCACTCAGTGCTATGTATAAGCACACCTCTGTTTTCACATGAACTGGTTCATTCCTTATGTCTGGATTTATTATTGCCACATGTATGTGGGTTTCATAAGAGTGTGTGTCAAGTTGCAGTGATAGTGAGCTTAGTCTGTAGTAAGTGTGGACTACAAGTACTGAAATTATTGGTTCATTGCAGCCATTTGTCACTTGCTCGTATCTAAATTAAAACTGAGATTCAACACTGGAAGCTCTGTGATTGTTCTGTAGGTCATTGATAGGGGAGAGAGCATTTGCAGTCATAAATATGTACTGGGAGATGATTATACCAGCATAAAGGGTAAGGTAAGTCTGAAGTGGTTGGTGACCACAAACTGTGAAGCTTAAAGTAGATCTGCAAGTTCAGTGGATCCATGTGTCATTGATATGAAACTGCAGCTCTGGCTCATCAGCATGGTAGGGAAGCTCTGCAAGGCAGAGCAGGATGTTCCTCTGCTGCAGTGAGTTCTGCTGGATCGTGGAGTGCGTCTTGTGACAAGTTGTGCTGGTACTGAGTAGGGAGCCATGGTGGGGAAGGTGAAAGTGGCTGACATTCTGCTTTTTCAGTTGAGTTATCCCGTGAGACAGTGAGTCCTGTGAAAAGAGCCCATCATGGTTAAAATGAAAAGCCTTGTTCTTACCAGCTGTTTGGTGTGAGGCTCCTCCACTTCCTCTGTCCAGGTGCCTGCAGTACTGGCAGCAACTAAGCCACTCCCAATTTTCTGGTTTTGTTGGATTAGTTTGCCATCCAGTTAGCAGACTGAACTCGATCATGATGAAGTCCAGGGAGCTGCAAAGCTGTGGTTGAGATTAGGGAAGAGTAAGAGCTTGCAGCTTTTAGCCAAGAACCTAGAAAATAATGTGAAAGAGGAAAAGAACTTCTATTTGGATGGTCATTAGCATGGATTAGATCATCTTTAGATGGATTAATTGAGGTGAACAGGATTAAATGCTGCAATTTGACCTGTAGTTTGTCTAGTGTGTAGATTTCCTGTGGTAGAACTAAAGTGTGAAAGAAAAAAGTGGATTACTGAGTGCCAGATAGTGTCTGAAGCAAGATTACTCTCTACCCTTGACTTTTCATTTCATCCGAGCAGCACTTGCCTAGTGTGTCCTTTCTGTGCCGTTTCCACCTTTTTGGCTGCTTTTGCCTTGGTCAAGGAAGGGGTTGCATTCTATTATCAGCATTTACTTTGCAGCAGTTTGCCTGAATCCAACCTGTCACTGCTACAGCTTATATTTTGACTTACTGTATTCCTTCACTTGTCAGAAAAACTCCGGTTGCAGCATAGAAGGACAAAGCTATATGTAAAAAGCTCTGATTGTAGTGTGATTAAGTGTGAGAGAACGTTTGCCTCTAGGAAATGCAGAACTAAGGAAATACAGTAGTTTTGATATGAAGAAAACAGGAGAGTATGTAGAATACACATACAAAGTTTAAGTGGTTCAGTAGATTAGTTGTCTATCTCACATCTGTTAAAAATAGCAAACTTCTCATGTACAGAGCTACTGTGAGATATCAGGCCTGTGACTTCCATGAAGGAGCCTCTTTCCCTGTTTATGTCTAGGCTGTTGGTAATTTTGCTGATGTGTAACTTGAACTGCATCACTCTTCCTTTTGTTTCCTTAGATTCATAGAATGGGTTGGGTTGGAAGGGACCTTTAAGGTAATTCAGATCAAACCCCTCTGCGATGAGCAGGAACATCTTCAACTATGTCAGATTGCCCAGAGCCCCATCCATCCTAACCTTGAATGTTTCTGGGGATGGGGCATCCACCACCTCTCTGGGCAACCTGTGCCAGTGTTTTACCACCACCGTTGTAAGCCAGCTCATGTCCAGTGTGTCATCCATCAGTACCTACTCTGTGGGATTGCTCTCAGTCTCTTCATCTTCCATCATCCTGTATCGATACTGGTTTTAAAGTCCTGCTGCTGCTCTGATCTCTTTGCATCTCCCTTACATGTGAGCAACTCTTAAGGACTTTACTGTAGATTGTGACAGTTGATCATCTTCTGAGTGCTATCAGCAAGCATATTGTCTTGTTCTTTTGGAAAAAATTGGAATTAGCCAAAGCTAATTGCTGGGTAAGTACCTGCAAATGAACACTTTTGCTTTCATCCATGCTGCCTTTCACTGTTGCAAACATCTGTTTTTATTGTAGAGCTTTCTCCAAAACCATGTTTTTTTGTATGCTTGTGACAAGTTTGACAGCTATCCATCCATCTTCTCGTGCATGGAGTTTCGGTACCAGAGGGTTTGTTTGGTTCTTTTGTACTCCTGTCTGGCTTTTATATCCTTCATTTCTTACACATATAAGTGTTCATGTTAGAGAACTTGCTGCAGTCCATGCGCTGGCTCCTGACCCTGTGTTGGAGCTGCCTCTGTAGGCCTGTCAAGTAGAGTTGTGGTTCAACCTGGCAACAAAATTACTTTTCAATTAAAAGTGAAAGGAAGGGGTGGAGGGGAAACAGAAGCTCATGGGAAAGCTGAAGAATTCAACAAAAAAAAATTCTGAAAATTGAGCATTCAAAGGGTATAGTAAAATTATTTGTGCATGGAATATAACACATACACCTCATTTAAAAATAAGAAAGAATTTATGCCTTAGTTACTGTTGCTCAAGAAATAGAAGCTTTTGTTTCTCTGCTCATCTGAGAGTAAAAAGACAAAATTCTTTTTTCCCCCTAGATTTTTTTTTTTTTTAAATTCAGCAGAGGGTGTCAATGCATTTTACATCAAAAGAACTTTAAAACTGACAGCTGTTGTTGCAGCCATCATTTCAGGTTTCATCAACTGACTATAAAAGAGGAATGGTTTTATTGAAATATTGAAAGTGATTGACATGTGCTGTGTTGAGTTCAACATATATTTAATTATTCCTGCAAGCAGGAGTACTCGGATTCAGGGCCATCTCCCTGCCTTGATCCATCACTCATCGGTGATGGTCTTACAAAGGTGACTGTGGAGCAGGGGGAGAGAGCAGAACCTGCAAGCCTGGGGTGGAAAATTTCAAGTGAAGCTGGGGGGCAGTGAGTCCCTTGCCTTGGTCCTCCCAGGGTAAGAAAATAGGGGCTGAGGAAAGAGAACAAAGCTGAGAGACTTCTGAGTGTGTCTGTAAGGTACATGGGTAGGAAACAAAATGAGCAGAAGAAAGAACATTTGTCATTAACCACACAATTTTTATTCTAATCGTTATAATTACTAATAGCTTTGGGAGTCTTGTTGATGTTCTCTAATATGATTGTAAGAAAAACTTTTCTGTTTGTCCTGTCTGGAATAAATAATAAATCTAGCAAGCAAAGGCTGTATTAAAATCCAAAAATTACTTGTAGCTGAATTTCTTTCTTGGATAATCCTAGTTCTTAACTTCTTCCATTCCCTGTGTGTGAGCATGGATCTCAGATCTAACAAAGCCCCAGAAATCACTGTCAAACTGTAGAATGGCTAAAGTTAGATAGGACCTTAAAGATCTTGTAGTTCTAACCCCCCTGACGTGGGCACTGACACCTTATCACTAAACCAGGTTGCTTTGGGGTCCATCCAGCCTGGATTTGAGCACTTCATGGATAAGGCTTGCAGAGTTTCTCTGGACAACCTGTTCCACGCCTCACCACCCTCACAGTGAAGAATTTCTTCCTAATATCTAATCTAAGCCTAATGTCTCAGTTTAAAGCCATCCCCCCTTGTCCTGTTACTACGTGCCCTTGTAAAAAGTTCCCTCTCCAGCTTTCCTGTAGGCTTCCTTTAGGTACTGGAAGGTGCTGTAAGGTCTCCCTGGAGCCTCTTCCAGGCTGAGGAACCCCAAATCTCTCAGCCTGTGTTCATAGGAGAAGTGCTCCAAATATTGGAAATAACTTCTTGAGTCAGTAGATGTAGAGATGTCATTAATAGCATTTTTATTTTGTTCTGGAAAAGAGGCTGCAGAGTTTGAGTAGATTTTACCACACTTTAGGAAGCACTCTGTATCTCAGCAGCTGAAAACATCAATGATATTTGTCTTCCCACATGATTTCTTAGTGCGTTATATCAGTCCTTGAAATGCTGTTTCCCAAAATACACAGTTTGTGACTCACCATGGAAAAACCCTTTTCTTAAGGGTTTGTCTAAGCATTGTAAATATTGGAAACCTTTACTGCAAAGAAGGCTGCTATTATGATATTGGGAAAACCTGGGACTCACTTAGGAAAAGTGATTACAATACGCGGTTGCATGTTCTTTGTGTCCATCAAAATTTGCGTTTGTTTTGTCTCTACCAACAAAATACTGATGAAAAGGATAACCTGAGTTAGGGAAAGGAGAGTAAAGACCTGTGCATTGGCAACAAATGCTGTGTGCAAATTAAAATGGGTTGTGCAGATCCAGTCTGGCCAAAAGCAGCCAGCTCAAACTTAGAAGGAGGGATCGTGCATAAAGGACTTAATCAGATTTGTTAGCCTTTGTAGACTCTTAATGACTGTTCAGGGAGGCTGTACCTATTTAAAATTCCCAATTGCACTGTGTGCCTTTTTTGCCTCAGAGTCATGTGTACAGTATTACCTCTGAACACTCACCTGTGAGAACTTAATCGAACAGTATCGACCCATTCACACGTTAACAGTTCTTTATGTGGTGTGAAGTTGCATCCTGAACCTGTAGGTTACTCCAGGTAGTGGTCCAAGAGTAAGCTGAAAGGTCTTATGTTTTGGTGGTGTGTTTTTGTTGTTGTTGTTTTGTTTTGTTTTTTGTGTGGTTTTTTGTTTTTTAATTTGGACTCCACACAAAATAAGACCAAATACAAGTGCAGAGAATGATAGTGGTGTCAAAATAAGTTTTAAAGCTCAGTCAGCTTTTTCTTGAAGGAATCAACCTCTTTCCTACTCATACTCCTGGAAGCAATTTGAAATGGGAACCATGGAGATAAAGGTATGGTTGTCCCAACTACTGTGATTTTTATTTTTTTTTCCTAGCTTTCTCTTTTCCTGGACATGTTTTGTTCAGAGTTGTTGCTGTTCCCATTTTTGAGAGTTTGGCTGTTGAATGTCAGGAGAGCATTTAATTCCTTATTCCTGTATATCTGAACAGTCCACTCAGGAGGTCAAATTAGTTAATTAAAGAAGATTTCCTCTCTGCTGATCTGAAGTATGCTCATTGCAACAGCAGGCTGATACAGTCTGAAGCAAATGTTAGTGGGGAATCTCAGGTTGTTTCAGACTGTGGTATTCCAGGAAAATGCTAACGCTGCATACAGGCACTGGGAAACCTGGCGGCCCTCTGGGGAAATTCAAAGTGGTTTTTACCAGGCTCCTAACAGATGCTGTTCAAATATGTTAGACCAAAACTGGAGTGTCTAAAGTTAGACTAAGTACAGATTTAGGAGTCTTACTAAATGAAGAAATCGTGACGTATGTTACTGTCTATCTTCAGCTCCCGTTTAAGTTAGTGGGATTTGCATTTAATCAACAGCCTAAAAGGTCAGTCATCTTTTAAATAGAAACACAGTCTCAGTTTCAAAGACCAGGAACCTGTAGTTTAGGCTTTTAAGAGTCTTGCAATGTGTGAGTATTATCTAAAACTGATTGAGGAAGAGAGAGAGCATGGTAAAGCCAGGTGGTCTGCTTGAGTTGAGACTGGCTTTCTAACCAGATGTGGTAGAGAGCAGAGAGAAGGAGAAATCATATTTTGCTATTTGTTTTCTCCCAGATTAATTAAGAAAAAAAAGTTAACTGGTTGCTTTTCATAGCCCTAGATGATGTTATTAGAGTGTATAGCCTGGTCATGCCCCAAGAAAGCAAATTTCAAATATAATTATATGCAAGAGAAAAAAACCCCACATACTTCTGAGAAAATCCCTTGTCCTCATCTTGTCAAGAGAACTCTGTTGGCACATCTGTATAACATCTTTCAAATTCTGTTGACTTCTGTGGTCAGTTTTTATTTTGTCAAGAGGTTGCAACTTTTAAGAAGTAACTTTAAGGCTGCTGCCCCTGAATATATGCAACAGTTACAACTGCAGAATATAAACAGCAGAATACAACAGCAGTTGTATTTTGGCATGTATACATATTGTATATAAACATGCCATCTTGAAATGCTTTAGTTGGACTTGGCAGCTTATCAGGCCTTTATGCATTTTAGTTAAATGAAGTCTCAGGAGTATTCTTGCCTGTGTGAGACTACTATATGATGTGCATATATTCTGATATGCAATATAATTTAAATTAACTTCTTATTCTGTTTTTGATAGCCATTGAATTATGTGTAGATCGACGGGTTGTGCCAATTTGCATCTAATGTTCAGCTTTTCAGGTATTTCACTTAACTTATGAAAGACTGTACCTTTGAAATTCAGGCTAAGCTGGGAGCAAGCTGAGCTGTCAGTGACCCTCCCTCACGATCTCAGCACCAAACTGCACACTGGGCCCAGCGTGAAGAGGGTCCCATCTGCTTGTTACTTGTGGGGCTGCACTGGAGTGGTGTTTAGCAAGGAGAAGAGAAGGTTAAGGAGGAATCTGCAGGCTCTTTCAACCTGAAGAGAGGGCCACCCTCTTCCCAGACATTCACAGCAAAAGGGGAAGAGGCAACGTCACAGCATCAAGGGAATTTCATAAGAGAAGATTCTTCATCATGAGAGTGAGTTTTGAGCTCTGTAACTGGTGGACCAGTGGCCGTAGCCTCTCCCTCCTTTGAGACTTTCAAAACTTGCTTTGGCAAGGCTCTGAGGAACCTGATTAAACTTAAAAATATTTTCTGTGCTTAACAAGTGTTTGGACTATATGACTTGCAGGGATACCTTCTAACATTTTTTTCTTTTTTTTTTTTTTTTCTCCTATGATTCTATATCAAGTTGAAAGCAAGTTTTAAGTTTTATGTAGAACATTATGTAATGGGAATATGTAAACTGACGTGTTTGCAGTCTAGATTTCATAAACCCTTCTGAAATGCCTTTAAATCCTTGATTTAATGATCTGTTTGAATGTTCATCCTAATCTCTTTCATGCTGTAGATGCTGCATAAACTTAATTTATTTTTTTAGTTGTTTTTTAAAAACGCTGTCAGAAATAAACCTCATAGTTGACCCAGAAGGCCTTGACTGACCTGAAGGTTTGTGTAGGGGTTGATACCTGTCTGCTAAGTTGGCTGTCTCTTTTGCACACAGGCCAATGCTGCGACATCATCTTTCTTTTAGCTAGAAATACTTGCCATAGGTCAGCTTTGCTGTTGCAGTACTTTTTGAATTTAACTCCATGGGATAATTCTGTCTTGACTTGGTGCCGTTGGCTGTGTAAGGTCTATTGATGCCGGCCACCAGATGAAACCACTGTTTCTCCAAAGTAATTAATCCTTGTGAAATGAGATTTTATTGGAGCTATTGTGTTTCTGCTGCATGCACTGTTGCTCCTTCTGTATAGAAAGAGGTGGTTGTTTTTTTTCTAAAGAGGAAAATATATTTAAAGTCTACCAACATATTTCTAATTTTGCTGTGAGATCTTCTTCTGTGACACCAAATAACAGTATAATACCTGAGAGCTTTTGTCCTCATAAAAAGTGGAGAGCTTTTTGCAGAAATTACTGGTATAAAACTCAAAGCCAGCAGCAGCTCCCAGCTTTCCATACTCACTGTTTATTCTCTTAAGATAAATCATTTGACTTAGAGTTTGCATTACTGACAGATCAAGCTGCCAGTGTAAACATCGTAGGATTGAGTATTTTGAAAGATGTGTGCAGTTTTGTGAAGGAACTAAACCCGCAAGTATCCGGAACCAATGTAATCTTGCGTGTGTTCAAATAATATTTTGCAATGTTCATGAGAAAAGGAAGTAAGTATTTAGAAAACTATTGGTGAAATGGTAACAGTTTATGTTTCTTAATTTTTGTTTACTGAAAATTATTCTTGACACATGGAGCTTTTACTTGAATTTCCATGGAAAGTTGATCCTGGAAGTAGGAGAGACACACTTGTGTTACTGTACAGCCGAAAAATGCCATTATTTATAGTTGGGTAACCTTTCAGTTTACTTTTGACAGTAGAATTGGTGCTAGAGTGAAAATGTTTTGGTTTTTAGTCTCAGAGTTTGGGGTCCACTTGTGAAATACCCAGCATCCTTAGTTTTTAAAGGAAATAGTTAAGTCGTTGTCAGCTTCTGAACGTATGTCCATTTATTAAAAATGGACCTTGTAAAATTCAGAATCTTAAACTGATCTTCACCAACCTTTGTTAAAGTGCTTTTCCTTTCTTAGTCCTCACTGTCAAATTATCATTTTCTTTGTTAACATTGTGGGGTTGATGATACATTTTGAGCAGATGCCCTACTGGGAGGATGCTAAACTTTCATAAAAAGTGAGAGACCAGCTGCTTTTTTACTCAACAAAACCAATTTGGTTTAGGTGAGATCCTGCACATCCAATCCAGACGAATAAATTCCTAGTAAAATGTAGTACTTGTGCCTTCACTACTGAGTGCTGGTTATTCTTTCTCTTGATTTGAGTTTTTTCTCTCCACGTGTAGACATTTGCAGACACTTGTTGGTCAGTTCAGTTCTCCTGTAACTTTAATTAGCAACATATTGTGCACAGAGAACTTTAGGAGAGCAAATAAATAACAACAGAACCAAAAGGTATCTTTCTTTCATGTAAGTATACTTGAAAATATCATTGAAAAATTTATGCAACTTTGTGTAGATCTTACTACAGAGAAAAGTAGAAGATTCTATTCCCTACTACTTAAGTGTTAGGTTTGGAAGATCTTTGTTTCTTGTTTTCTGTAAAGATCTAAACATGTGCTTGGCTAACACTGCCCAACAGCCAGTATTTGTAGGGTGAAACACGTTACTTAACTGAGTCAGGTTTTTCAAGATACTCTGTACTGATGGAATTGTTCTGATACTTGGATACAGATCAAAATTTACTTATTACAAAGCTCTGGGAAACAAAGCTTAAAGAAAAAGATATACTGATTATGTGTTTGTATTATAGGTCTTGGCAATAACGTTTGACTTTACTACATTTAATAAAGACAGTGGGAAAATTTAATAATATTGATTTTTTTGTTTGTTTAAAAAACTTGGTCACTATGTAATCAGGTTTTACATAAAATTGTGGAAAATCAAAAGGTGTTGAAAAATTCTTTCAAAGCATCACTTTTACGTGTTTATGGACGACTTCTAAACAGGGCAAACTGTGATGTTTTGGAGCTGAAGTTTTTTGTACTATTTGGTGTGAAAGGACAGTGCTAGAGGGGGAGGATGGTGAACAGTGAGCTGGGTGAGTTATCAGATACAGATGGTAAAAAGCAGATTTGAGCTTTCTCTTAATTATTGCATTAGATGTATTTAGCTGTCATTCCACCAGGATGAAAAATTTATCAGGAGCACAGTCATTCAGCAACGCAGCTGACAACATTTGTGAAAGATTTTTCTCTTTTTTTAAAGTGGTTGTGAATTAGACTCTGTAGAGCAGGTGCTTTGAAGCTGTAACTTACAGTTTCTTTTATCCATTGATTCATTTAATTTATTAAAACATTAGTTGTTGCTTCATAAGGTTTAACATAATATATTGAGAGCTATTTCTTCATTGTGTCCTACTGAAACATTTAAACAGACCATTTTGTTCATATCCCTGAGAAATTTGAATAGGTTTAGAAAGTGTTTTGTTTCATGTTTGTTGTGAGTTTAGATTTCTGGTTTTGTCTGAGGCTACTACGTGATTACAACAGCTGCTCTTCCTCCACAGGCCTATGAAGAGTACACCAGCAAGCTTGATGCTCTACAGCAGAGAGAACAGCAGTTACTGGAGTCCATGGGGAATGGAACTGATTTCTCTGTCTCCAGTTCAGCTTCAACAGACACAGTTGCATCATCTTCCTCCTCTAGCCTCTCTGTAGCACCTTCATCCCTTTCAGTTTATCAAAACCCTGCTGATATGTCACGGAATAACCCCAAGTCTCCACAGAAGCCTATTGTTAGAGTCTTCCTGCCCAACAAGCAAAGGACTGTGGTGAGTCAGTTTCTATTCACATACTCTTTAAGCTCAGTATTTCCTGTGTCTCTCTCCCTCTGTATGCAAAAGTTAAGAGCTGAAAAAATACCGGTGTGGAGGTCAGAGAGGTGTCACGATCACTGTGCTCTGCCACACTCCATTGTTTTGATCTGTTGAATGTTTTCAACAGGATTAACACAGAGGAGTCCATTATAGCAGTAATGCAGAATAGAAAACTCTCAGGAGTTTTATAGCACTGAAGATAACGCCAGAAATATTTTTCTCAAGTCAGCTTTCTTGGATAAATAGTAATTACCATTTTACAATTGTTGGGAAGGGGCAGGAAGCTCTGTTTCCTGTATTGTACAAAAGTATTGATTAGTTAAACAGGCCAAGACTGGGGAAGTGTTTTTTAGGTTGTCAAAGTTACTGCAAGCCCTGAATGCTTTAGAGCAAGAACGAGCCTCCTGCAGCTAAGGAGGCCTGTGCAGAATCACAGTCTTTGTTTGGTATTTTTCTTTTCCTCCCCACTCACTGTGGTGTGTTTTGTGTGGGACCCTGATGCCATCAGGCCCCATCCCAGTGTAGAGAACTGACATGAGGAGGGACAGAGTTGCTATTGGGAGGGTCAAGAAGTGTTGCCTGCAAACTGCTCAAAACCCAATGTTTATCAATTTTGACAATGTTACAGTGGTTCTTGAAGTCTTGGAAGAGCAACTGATTTTTTTGCTGGCTATTCAATTATCTGCTGTAGGAGGGACTTCTTTATCAGTTAAGAGCTGCCAACCAAAGAGCCTTGAAATGTGTTTTAGAATAATACACTACAAACTGTGATATGTGAAATTACCGACAAGCCGTAATCTTGGCTCTGTTTTGCAAGGCGGGACATACTCTGAACTTAGCAGGGAACTGTGTTTCCAGAGAGGGGGGGAGATGAATGGACAGCCAGTGTCCATGCCAAAACAGTGCTTTTTGCAGCAGTCAGACAGGTATCAGCTGTCTCTGGGCTGTGACTTCCATTCTTCCCCCACCCCACTAAACAAGACTCACAGTGAGGGAAATTGGTTTCACCTGATTTTTTTTTTTTTTTTTTTTAATATTGCTTAATTGTTAAAGATATCACTAAAGATTGAAAGTAGTATTTGGTTTTGGACCTAGAGAATGGGAGTTTCATGTAAACTCTGACCATTGTGCAGATGTACAGTGCTAAGCAGGGTGATTTTGATGTCTCTGTTGAAGTATGTCTAGGCACATAGTACTGCCCACATAGTGAAATCTGGAGAGAAGGTATAGGATTTTGATATCTTCATGTGTTCTATCCCACCTTGCCTGGCTGTTGAAGCTGCAGCCCTTGTCATGGGGCTCACAAGTTGGTTTTGTTTGTCTCCTACATTGGGTAACAGGATATCACTTCCTGTGTTGTTTCTGCATTGCCTTTGCTGTCTCTCCTGTGTGTTCTCTTGTCCTCCTCTCTGAGCCACATGGTATAATTCTGTTCATATTCTTTTTCCCCCATCTGCAATATTCTCATTCTGCTTTATCTGTCCTCATTTCTGCCTCCTTCTCAATCCTGGTTTTTTTTCCTGCACTGAATCTAGGTGTGCTTTCCCAGTCAGGGGAAGCAAATGTTGTTTAACTTGGGTGTAGTCGGAGAGGCTCTTGCTTCTGTCTTCAGCTTTCTACTGGAGGCTAAACACTATTTCCCTTACAACTCCAACCCTGTATCTTGTTTCCAGCTTGATAACTGTGGAGCACTAAGCGTGAAGCTTCAGGAAAATCTGTAGTCTTGGGCTGTGATTTTAAAAAAAAAAAAAAAAAAAAAAAAAAAGGACCAACAAAAGAGGAGGATCCAGGCTACTGGTGTAGTCAGGGTTCCTTTTATGTCAGGTGTGGTATGTCTGTAGATACATGTGGATAAAGGAACATCTGCCTGCAGATGCAGGGAGGCATGAGCTTACTTGTGGGATTACTGGAAGCTCAAGTTGACAGGATTCAGCTTTATATGCTGTATAGCAAGGTCCAGGTCAACTCCAGTTCTGCTGGGACCAGGTTTGGGTTGAAATTGTTATTCTAAATAAGTAGTTGGACATATATCACTGAGGATATATTGTTGGGAGGGACACACAAGGATCATCAAGTCCAACCCTTAGCCCTGCACAGAACCATCCCCAAGAGTCACACCATGTGCCTGAGAGTATCATCCAAATGCTTCTTGAACTCTGTCAGGCTTGGTGCTGTGACCACTGCCCTGGGGAGCCTGTTCCAGCGCCCAACCACCCTCTGGGGGAAGCACGTTTTCCTAACACCCAACCTAAACCTGCCCTAACACAACTTCAGGCTATTTTCTCCATTTCTGTCATTGGTCACCACAGAGAAAAGATCAGTGCCTGCCCCTCCTTTTCCCTTCACAAGAAAGGTGTAGATTGCAATGAGGTAAGGTCTGGTCAGCAGATACTGCAAATTAATGGTTTGGCTTTGGTTCAGGGAGAGAGCTGACTTCTTTTTACTTCAGTTTTACACATTGTTTGATCTAGTTTCATTACCAAGTTGAACTTTTTTTTTAATACACTAGTAAATTAACTATGTTTTAGAGCTGGGAAATGGTTCTTATAGGGAGTCTGAGTGTTGGGGTTATTGGCCTTGGAGCTGAAGTTCATTTCTCTGAAGTTTGAGACAGTGCTCATGTTATTGAGAAAGTCAAGAATTTCTTGTATAGCGACTCTTAATGTAATTACTTTGTTTTCGATATTTATTGATCCTACATGTGGTCTGTTGAAAATTAAGGAAATGCCAGAAGCAAACACAGTTCAGAAGGAATTGCAGTGGCTCACTGCATCATGGGGTGCATCACGTACAGCATCAGTAGCTGGTCGAGAGAGGTGATTCTCCCTCTCTACTCGGTGCAGCCTCACCTCAAGTGCTGTGTGCGTTTTTGGGTGCCACAATATAAGATTCCATGATTTTCAGTGCAGTTTTAATGGCTAGTAGTCAGATGATGGGTTACCAGCCTAAAAAAGCCCCCAGCTTATCCAACACTTCCTTTGTTCTCTCAATGGATGGGGAAGTGTTGCACACATCTCAGTCTTCCTTCATAACCTCTGGCTTTAGAAGCAGACCTGTTGTGTCTCACTTGTGCCCATTAACGGAGCCATTCGCTATGATGGTAGTTCAGGGTGTTCAGATACACGGAGTAGTTTGTGAGAGGTTGAAGTGGGAAGGATATTCCTTGTGAAAATATATGCTATCTGCAATTAAAGCCTTCCCCGAGTCCCCATTCCATGTGGCTGGGAAAGAAGGATAACGGGTTTGACAATCAAAATTGTAGCCAGGAAATGAGAGATACTGTTGAAGTTGCAGTGTTGCAGCAATCTTCTCCCCACCCTGACCTTTACTGCTTTCAATTAATACTCACTTCTGACAGAAGACCTTGTTAATATCCCAATAATATTTTCAGTCTCTACTTTCAATCACAGCTTCACTTCAGGAGGGTAGAAATGTTGTCAGATCATAAAAAGTCTATATTTATTTTTGTCTGGAAATGCCATTACGATTCTTAAACTGACTTAAAGTCACTGGAGTTGAGTTGGTAATGGAGAGCCAACCTCAGTATTTATCTTTGATCATACTCTGAAGCAGTCCAAAGTACTACAACAGCCTTCTGCTATTTGTTTAGAGTGTTAAAAATGCAGGAAATGGGGGGGAGTTGCTTACATATCTTACATTTTTGACTAGCAACTGCCTTGTTACTTGAGAGTTATCTACATGTTTTGTTTATTAGTAGTATTGTTTGTGTGTAGGGTCAAGCAAATACATCTGCTGGAGTGGACTCCAATTAGAAAAATAGTTTGGGGGAGCTGATGGAGTAAAGAGAAATGAGACCATGTTGTTCAGTGTAAGTGTTTTTGGTGCAGAGGCAGTATAGCTGATGGGAAGTTTCTTCATGTGTGCCAGAAGGCAGAGCACTGGACAAACCTTTTCCTAATGCAGGAAAGCCTGGCCAGTTATGTGGTAGAGCCTATGGATGATGATCAATTAGCAGTTTGAAGTCAGCATTTTGATTCAGCTGGCTACAGGGCAGAGTTCAAATGTTTCAACATTTCTGAAAGCAAAACCAAAACACTGTCCTGGTTAGCTGGAGGGCAATCAAGGAATGAGTAGTGTCAGAAGATTTTTTTTTTTTTTTTTCCCCTTGTAGTTGGCCTGGAAAGGGATGAAGAGAAGTTTTTCTCTGAACAACCTCTTAGAAGAAGCAACAGATTGTGTGCTCTTCTCTGGGGGTAGATGTTCCCCCCCCATAATGCAGAGAGATATATATGTGTACTTCATCCTTCCTCAGTGGCTTGGGTCAACTGACATGTCCTTTGGAGAAGCATTCCACACAGATGTGACCAGGAAAAGTCAGAGCATCTGGGTTTGTTCTGTTTTGTTCTAGGCCAGAGAGGATGGTGTTGAAATAATAAAAGTGAGAGATGATGAAAGTCTACCTGAGATGAAAAGTTGTTTTGCAGAACAAATTGATGAAGCTTATCCAAATTGTGGCAGAATTCACGGAGATATTAGTTCAAAACTTGTTTGGGCTAGGAATATAAATGGCTGTGGTGTGGAAAGTAATAAAACTGCTAATTGAGAAAGAGCTTTTGTGTGTGGAAGGAAAGTAAGAACTGTGATCTCCAGCTGGCTGCTAGAAGTCTGAGAGATTTTTAGATACTGAGATTTGGTGGAAGGGAGGTAGTCTCGAATGAAAGTAGATGACAGTGTGGTGTCATAAAAGCATGTTACATTATTTACTGATGAGACTTTTGAGAGAATGTATGGAGAATGTAGGAGGCAGAATACAGTGAAAAAAGTTTTTAAAATGAACTGAAGGAGTTCCAGGCAATGAGCATAAAAAGCTGTCTATAAGTGTGAAGATAACAGGAATATGGTATTTGCATATAGGGCAGGATTTAAGCATTTTATGGGATTGCTTCTAGTTGTGTGATTTTTTTTTTTTTTTCTCTTTGAGGGTTTGAGGGGAGTGTTTTTTGAGGACTTGATTAAAGTATCTTTTGTATGTCTTTGGGATTGCCAATTCTAAACTGACAGGTTTGGGATAAGAAAAAATCCCTTTGTAAAAAGGGTTTCAATTTTTGCTCTCTTATATGAAAGTTGAAAAAACAGTATTATTTAGGGATTTCTTCTGTTAGATTGCTTGCTCACTGCAGACATTAAAGCATTAGTAAGAATTTTTAGACAGTTTTCCTGTGGCTCATCAATTCTGGCTGGTCCCTTGCAGGGAAGTGTTTTGAAACCTGGAATGGAATAAACATTTTGTGGACGTATCTGGAGTATCTCTTTGTCACAATGAAAGAGCACAAGAACAGAGCAGGCATGTATGATATTCTCCCTGTGTTGTCCTCCATATTTGAGCTATTTGTCACTCAGGAATTTTATGAGTTTAAGTGTTTTCTATTTGGAAGACCTCTGTTCAGTCTCCATTAAACATGTGCTAGGGGTACTAGGAATTAGTTTCTTGTGGTAAGGCATTCCATGGGCATGGTTATATGTGGTGTGAGTAATCATACTCTCTGCTGGTCTTTAAATCTGCCACATGCTACTTTATACTGAAGGAAATAAAGGCTTCTGAGAAAAGCCACTTAATATAAGGTATAGAAACAAGTAGCTAAAACTGGTCATAACTGCACAGAGGACCAATGTTAGGAGATTGCTTATGCTGTAGTGAGGTCTGGTAGGAAAGAAGAGAATACAGTAGGGGGGCTTCTAACTCAAGTACTCTGTGAACAAGATCATATAAGTTGCTTATATTAGCCAAGAAATCCCTTCTGGCCAAGTAGTTACATTTGGGGAAAAAAGAGTCTGAAAGCAAATGAGCAGTGCTGAATAATGATATGAGTCCTGGAGTGTGGGAAGTTAAAGAAAAACAGTGTTTAGGTGTAAGAAGTGATGGGCAGTTGAAAGGCATCAGGTGGGGATGGCTCTTGCTTTCCATTTCGGTGTTGTCTGTTGGTGTGTGCTGTGCATGACCGGCTTCCAGGGGAGGTGATTGCTTCGTGTCTTCTGGTGGAGTGGCTGTGAGGGTGGGAAGGAGCCTCCACTGCTCTGCCTGATGAGTTTATAAGGGATCCTCTCACAGCCCCACTGCCTGTTCTCTTTCTGTCAGTGTGGGCAAGGAGTGGATTTGGTCATTTTGAATTCTGTCCACAGTGATCTGAATAGTGACAGTGAATCAAGAGAAAAAAGAATAGTTGATGCTGTGCATGCTTTGGGAAAGGCTGGTGTCTTCCAGGTACTTCAGCTGCCTGCAGATTCTTGAGATCTAAAAACTTCCTATGGCAGCTTCTGAACCAAGAGTAATACTTTGGGTAAAAAAGAAGTTTCCTGTTCTTCTGTGTTCAACTATAGAAGATTGTGTGGGTTTTGATTGTTCCTTATTTTGCCTTTTTTTTTTTTTTTTTTTTTTTAAGTTTAGAGTAATTAGAGGTGATGCATGTAAAAACTCTGCATAAATTTGGGCCAGTGAAGCCTTTCCACTTTGTGTTGGAATGGTTCACATACGTTTCATAGTTACATATGTATTGCAAAGTTAATGAAAGTTCTGAAAACACAAATGTGAGACTGACTTTTTAAATGGGAGAATTTGTACTCTTAAGAGTTACAGAAACTAAACAGGACTGTGAATGCTGTGCATGGGGACAGTTCTTATTTCAAGTGCCTCACTCTTGTCACACCTTGGTTTATTACTACATTTGCCTTTTAATTAGGCAAGCAATCATGTGATCTTCTCTGCAGTCATGAAGACTGGAAGAATCAGCTATTTTTATCCTATGTAAATTCTTAGCATAAATTAATTCATCATGCACGCACAACTGGGATCCTTCAAATGTTCTGCTTTTAAATCTGGTACTCAGAGCATTTCTTTTGACTTAAGATTTGCATCTTGCTTTCTGCAGTTTATAGCCGTGAGTTTGTGCCTCAAGCTGGCTGAGTAGTAAGCACTGGATTTCTGTAGGCATCCAAGCTGTCCTACCAGTTTCACCTGTCAGGTATAAGGAAAATTCAGAGATGGGATGTTCAGACAACTGAGTAAACTAGTTTCTTGCATTTAATTACAACCTGGTTTGGCATGATTAGGTTTTTTAATCAAAAAATACAAAACCTCACGTTTTATACCAAACATGCAGCAGAAATTGAGTTTATTTTTAGCCTATGCCAGTGGGGAGTTGCTGAATGTATCTGAATGCTTTGGAATTTTATGCATCATATTTGGTGCTGGTAGCATGAAGTAAATAGCAGTTTACTTTCATGTAAATTTTACTTTCAAGTAAACTTCACTTGACACTTTTTTTAAATACTTGGATCATCTGGGAGAGCTATCGGCCTACCTATGGAATTGCTGAAAGGCAAAATCAAATTAGAGACTTAGTTACCAGTTTTCCTTGCGAAGAAATTTAACTTAATGGAAGCCCTCTGTCAATAAGCAAGAAAATCTTACTGCATCACAGAAGTTGTACAATGAAATGGACTCTGCAGCTATGAAGAGCAAGTCCTTCATGTCCAGGGAAGCCTGGGGAGTGTGTCTTTGGGAGGTGTTTAGTGAAGCAAGGGGAGCAGCAGCGCTGCAGCAAACTGTGCTGGGGGCTGGCTTCACCTTCTTCACCACAGCTCCTGTGGTGATGTGTTTGAGAGCAGTCACTGAGAGAGTTCTGACAGCACAGCAGTGTTCTGGCTGTTGCTGAGCAGGGTGTGCACAGGGTCAAGGCTTTCCCAGTTTCCCACTGCCCCCCAGCCAGTAGGCTGAGGTGGGGACACAGCAGGGACAGCTGACCACAGCTGACCAAAGGGGTCATTCCATGCCAGGCAATGTCATCCTCTGCAGTAAAATGGAGGGGACTTCTTCCAAAGTTGCTGTTGCTCGGGGACTGGCCGGGCATCAGTTTGCCAGTGGTGTCTGATTGCTTCTGTATCACTAGAAAAAGTTGGTCCTTCATTTTAATAAATTGTCTTTTATCTCAGCTCAGGGGTTTTCTTGCTTTTGTGTTTCCAATATCTCTTCCCCCATCCCACTGTGAGGGGAGTGAGCAAGCAGCTGGTGGTGCTTAGCTGCCTGCCAGGGATAACTCACCCCAGGCTAAACTCAATATTGGATAAATTCAAAGGCATGTGTGTTTAAAAGAGAATAATTAAATCTACTTCAGTTTTATTGACACACTGTCTTAGATTGCAAAGTCAAACAATATTGAAGACTTGCCATTATAAAATTGATGATTTGTCATCTGGAATGCCTTGTGCAATATTGATCGCTGTTTTTTAAGAGTATTCCTCAAGTAAGGAGTGCTTAGTTACTCCTTAAGAGATGGAAAGTCTGGCTGTAAAAAGTAATGAATGATAGAATAAAATATTGTTTGGAGTATGCTTCCTTGACATAATGTGTTAGGCAGGTGCTCAGTGAAATGGAATGCAAGTCACAAATCTGAGAATAATTATAATAAATGTTTTAATTCCATGTCTAGTAAGTCATACTTAAATTCATGGCTTCATATGTTGTTTAAGCAAACTAGCCAACCAAGGCTTTAATATTTGTAGAGAATGTATATATTACCTGCACATGAAAGTATCCATTTGCTTTTAGGATCTGTTGCAATAGTTTAGAGCAGGATGTGAATTTTAGCCCTTTTGCAGTAGTTTCTTGCCCCCACCCTGCCTTTAAAGCATTTGGAGTGTGATCATCTGAGACAAGAATCTATGCAAGTGGACTCTGGGTCTGAATTATTACAAAGATTTATTTGAACTATTTTGTACCCTAAATTTCTAATGCATTTGGGTTTTGGTTTGGAGAGCAGCCAACTGACTTTTTTGTCACTTGAACAGAATCCTTCAAGTCCTGGGGTTTGATACCCATAGAATGGCTACAGATATTTTTCTAGATGAAAAATATTTTATATGATTTCTCTGAAGTCTGAAGGCTAAAGCCATCTCTTCCAAACTTTATTTTATCAGTAGGTCACTGTCAGTCTTCACAACTTCTGCCATTGGTATTCACCCTAACTAAAATTTTAAAGTGGTGATGCTGCTCTCTACTGTCACCTTAGAAATGATCACTGTTCTTCTGAACAGTTTTTGGGAGCTGTCCCTCAAAAGCGTGGAAAATGGTAATATGGAGGCTGATGTTGACTGGGCACAACCAGCTTGATCCAGTGTGCTTTAGTGATGGTAAACTCTTGCAAAAATATTTCTGCACTGACATAAATCAGTCCCATTGTGCTCTGCAAGTGAGTAGTACAGTTACTTGCATTGGAGTTGCAAATGGGTGTCTTTGCAAGTTGAATGGGATGTGTTTGTTGGAATGGGAATGGCTTTGTAGAATGGGTAAATTCTGTTCGACTTGCCCTGGAAAGAAGGTTCAATGCAATGGAATTGCATGTCATTTTTCTTACTCTCTTAATAGAACGTATTAGTATTTTCTTAAATGCTGCTTTCTCCTGGAAGTTGGACAGAGCTTCATGCTCTGAAATCCAGAACAGCTGTGTCTAAAAACCATGTTCTTTATTTTATAGAGAATGTGATGTTCAGTATCATCTTATGGTTTTTTGCCACAAAGGAGGTTAATGTTAGTGCTGTAAGAAGTGGCTGAGTGGTTTGGTTAAATGTTTGTCCTTCATATTTCAGATGAGAAGTTAAATGTGGATATCGTGTTTGGATTTTACAAGAAAACCTGAAATGTTGGAAGACCAAACTAGTTATTTGGCAAAAAGATAGCTTAGCCTGTTTTTCTCCCAACACATTGAATTCTGTGAGCATGTGGCTGTCATGTTTTAATCTTACAGGTATCAGAGGGGGAAGAGCGTGATCTTTCAGGGTGCATTTGTTGTGGTAAGCAAATAAATACTTTGAAATGGTATTTCAAATCCATGCTACTTGGAATAGTTCCACTGCTGTACCCAGTAGTCTGCTTAATTGTTTTGAATTACTCTGAAGCTCTAAGGTATGTTATACATACCTTACATACCTTACATACACAACACTTGGCTAAAGGGAGCTGGACTGCAATGCAAGGCTGAGGGAAAAATAGAGCCAGCTAACCAGTTTGCAGAAGTATAATACTAGATACTCACAGCTGACCAGCCTCTCCACTTTCAGAGAATACCTTTACATTGATTTTTTTTTAAGTGTTTCTCAGTCTCTTCAGTTTCTTTATTGCTCTAAAATATTGGAAACTGCACTGGTGTAAGGAAGCGTTTTTAACTTACACTATGCCAGTTTCTGCTCTGATGTTAGAAGAGTGATGTAAGAGTTATTTAGGGACATAGCCCTGAATTTCTTACTGAATTGGGAATGACCTGATTTACAGAAATAAGTGATTTATTATGCATTGCTTAAATGCTTGTAGCTCCAGTACTAAATATATATCAACAATGTTGTTATGAAGACTTGCTGTCCTTAGAAACAGTTCACATGCGTGAAAGAAATGAGGAAATTAAGATCTATAGTTCTGTTTAATCTGTTTAGGTAATAAGACTGCTTTGAGAATTTTTGGAATCTGGAATAATTTTCATTTTTTTCCTTGGAACTTAACATTTGCAAACTTGAGCATGTGTTTTGGTGTCTTCCTGAATCACTACTTGCCCAATTCAGGATGCACAGGTAAACTATTTTGTCCAGTATGTTTTTAAGCTACGCACTGAACACACCTCACGGGCTGTGTTGGCAGCTTCTGTACCATTCCTTAGTAATGTATAGCCCACACTGTTGCGTAGTCTTCACTTTTGAAAGCTTTTTAATCAACTTTCAAATTGCTATGAAAGCCTAAACCTTTTCTGATCTACAAATGTTAGGTATATAAGTATCCTAAAAAGAAAGGCCTTAGCAATCACAATCTGGAAGTGCATCCCCTAGTTCAGTAACATGAGTTTCTAGGTGGTAACTGTTGGGAAACGTATTTAGATTCTCTTAGTTATAAAAGAGATGAAAAGATAACAGACAACAAACAAAATGCATTTGAAGTAAAATTAAGCACTGTGTTTCAATAAAGTGCAAACTTTGTTCAGTTTACTGGATTGCAGTCATAAGAGTGCGTATTTTGTAGCAGATAAGAAACATTCTCGTGGGGAACCGATTTTGTCAGAAAACACTGACGGGATTCAGTTCAAATGCTGTGTGGGAATGCTGACAAAAGTGTGGATGGAATGGATAAACCCACCATGGTGCCCGCCTGCCGTGCAGGAGCTGCCGGCTCCTGTGTGTGGGGCTGCAGCTCTCTGAACCGCCGGGCTGGGGGGCTGCACACCCTCCCTTTGGCTAGGGGTAAGCAAGAAGCTGTTCTGAAATTCCTGCTTCAGGGTCTGCTAGCTGGGGAAAAAAAAAAAGTGGGTGGTTTGTGGTTTTTTTCTTAATTCTGAGTTGCTCTCCAAATCGCTTTCTTGGAGTGGGATTTTTCTTTAACTTTGCCATGTTTTAGGGGTAAAAAGGGGATGGGGCAGGAACAGATTTCAGGGGGAATGCTTTGTAGGGTGGCATTTCTGCTTTACAGCAGGTGCTGGTAGGGACTGAAGGAGGGGGCTGAAGGGCTACATGCACAGATGGTGATAGGCCGTGCTGTACCAGTCTGGGAAAATGATTAATCAATACCACAGGGATTTATTCTAGCACTAAGTTCTTTTAATTTAGCCTTATGTTTCTCTGCTCAGGAGTTCTGTAAGAGAATGTTCTAAATGTGATGCTGATTCAGGATCGTGGTGATTTTTGTAAGTAATCAAAACAAGTCTCTGTTTTTTAGCTGGATCTTGTTGCAAATGGCAGTGAAGAGAACAAATGTTCTACCCATGTCTCTAATTGGAAGTTCCATAAATATGGCTTGGATTTTAATGAAGGGGACTTGGGAAAGTAATACTGAGAAATAGCAAATGATGAGTGAACAAGATGTTTCATGTACATTTTTCATAATCCTATTGCATTTACGTTGCTGTAGGCAACCTTCATTCTATTACTTCCCAAGTTTTGAGAGTTTGCATTTCTGACTTCATTGATCTCTTAAAAGAAATCCTGTAACTTCATAAATTTTGATTTTTGGCAAAATAAAGGGAGGGGGAAAAATAGAAATCACCTGAAATGGCATTATTTACACCAGTGTAATTCATTAACAGCATTGAAACTTTTAGGTTCCTGATGCAGATCTTTGCTTCATGAGTTACTGGAGGATGTTGTCATCATGTATGGAGTGCTGAAGGAAGAAAATGTCTTCCAGTGAGCACAAGACTCCTTATCTCTTGTTTAATGTTAGTCACCTTCCCTCTGCATGGCATTTCCTCCTTGTCTTGCTCTGTTCTCTCACCTGGGTCAAGATTTTACTAACCTGGTTTCTTTTAATACTTACTGCCTTGGAGTTTTCTGCCTGAGCTAGAACCTCTTCCCTCTCTGTGCTGGGTTGTAAGGCTTCTTTTAGGCACTTCCTTCCCTCTGATGCTCCTTATCCAAAACAAGCCACCTTTTCTGCTAATCACAGCATGAAAGCTTCCTGTTCAGGATGTGCTTCTAGTACTTCCCCAACTGTTGGCAACCAGTTCTCCCCTACAAGGTAGTTCATCACATCTTTGGTTCCCGTCCTCTGCCTCATTTAGCTCTTCAGACCATCTTCCCTCTATCCTGCTTGTTTGTTTCCCACCAGCTTGCTGATAGCAATTCCCTCACCCAATAGACACGTGCTTTCTCTGGTCAGCTCTTTTGTCCTGACTCTCTCCTCCCATTTCTGCTTCATGCCCAGCCGCTTCCCTGGGTCTCTTCACTTCCCTATTCATCCCCATCGTCTGTCTGTCACCTTGTCAGTGTTTCACTTTCTTCTTCCACTGTGGTGGAGTAACTGAGGTTGCTGGAAAGATAGACCTGAATTTTCTGTGGGGACTCAACCTTAATCCAGCAGGAGCTATACTTAGAGGAAAAATAGCCTTGAGCCAAAGAACACTTGCTTGTTCCATCAAAATGGCTCCTGATTGGACCTAATGTGTGTGGGAGGTTGGAGCACAGCTCTGAAATCCTCAGAGATTTTAGTCAGATCCTTAAAAATACTTACACTGTATTTGTAAATATATATATGTTGTAGGCAAGGAGAAGTTGTCACCCGACACTAAGGGCACAGACAGGTTCTTTCAGGGATCCTTGGCAGAATGATGATGATGGCACTAATCATAGGTACAATTAAATAATTATTTTCGTAACAAGATATTAGCACAGAATTTATTATTAGAATGGCACATGATTTTTACAAGCAGAATCAGTATTGTACAATTTATAAGTAGCATAATACAGAATTTATAATACAACCTCGTTTATTTCTGGACCCTTTGCTCATCAAGACAAATCTTTCATGCATCATATCAATATAACAATCATAATCTAGACTCACTGTTCATATAAAAGAATATGAATCACTCCTTCAATCCTTGGAGGAAGGAGAGGACATCCCTAGGCACTGGTGGATCCCAGATCTCACTCTGCAGCAGCAGCTGGCACAGTCCAAGTTCCCCCGTTAGGACTGGGGGCTGCTTTATTTATAGACAGTGTTGTGAGAGCTCTGAGACTCCCATGTGCTGTGGCCAGGCCGTTGCCACCACCTGGTGGCCCTGGGTGCCTGGGGAAGGCCTTGAGGGTGACGAGGGAAAGAGCAGCCAGCATAGCACCCAGGAACCGAGGGGAAGAAGAAATCTCTTCATTTTGTCTCTTTGGTTGACAGGACCTTCAGGGGTTGATAATGAGGGGAAAGAGAGCACAGGGAATGGTTTCTTGCCTCATAAAAGGGTGCTAGTTATAGTGACCATGTTTCCAGGGGTTGGGAGCAGGGAATACCAGTCACAGAATGGCCCTATGAACAGTTGGTTTTGCTGTGAACAATTACTTTGGAAGAAACCTAAGCAACAGACAGCTGAATTTTACAACAGAACGTTGTTGACCTTATTAACGATAATAGGGGCTCCCAGGCTCCCTGCTAATATCAGTGATGGGTGTTAGTAACACTTAAGGACATTTTATGCTGCAGAAATGACCTACAAGTGACTGAAAGCTGTGGTGCTAACTTCTGGGATGGGAGGAAGTTACTTAGATTAATAAAAAGATGCATTAAAGAGGAATGCAATGTGTAAACCAAAGTCACTTAAGGCTGAGTATCAAGTTTGTAAAGCAGTATTCTATAGGATGTTTTTTTCAAGGAATTAAGAGAAAATCTCTTTTTTAAATGTTTGTGTTGACCAGGTGAAATGCACAAATATCCTATAAGGAGCACTTTCATGTTAATGGAAGATGGTGAAGCAAAATATTCTTTTATTTTGTCTCTTCTGAAAGAGCATATGTCTGAGTTCTAGAGATGCAATATATAGCATATCCTCAAGTGGTGTTCACAAAGGTACTTTACATTGTCGTCCTTAAGTAGGATGTAGAGCCCCTAAATACCCATGGAAAGTTAAATGCAAGGAGTGAAAACTAGGCTCTGATCCAAAGCCAGTTGAAGCTGATTAAAAGACTGCATTTGGCTACCAAGGGCTCTGGCTTAAGCTACTAGCATTGAGTTTCAGGTGTTCAGACAGGCTTCTTGTGTTTGTTGAGTTTGTGGGTTATGCTTCTGATTTGTGTGTGAGGTTCTGTCCATTGACATAGGAGATGTCCCGGTATGTACAACACCTGAAGTCTTACATATTTTCACTATTGAGTTTTGAAATAGTAAATGGATAATATTCAACACCTTAACTACACTTAACCATAGAGTATGTGTTGGAGTATTTTTATGGCTTGACACTATATAGGTATACCTAGATTGTGTACAATTGTATACCTACACCACAGGTATACATAGGAATGATGTACTTACTCATGTAAGATATGGCTAGAGCTGGAATAGAGTAGAGGCAAGGAAAATATCTTTCCTTTCCATAGTTTGCAGTTCTTGGTTTGGCTAGTCTTAGTGTGCTTCTCCATTCTTCCCATTCTGTTGCATATCTAAACTTTTCAAGCAGTGAAACAGAAGAGTTATTCATATAAGAAGTATCTGTAGAGTTGCAAATATAGGCTAAAGTGAGAGGTGATGGTCTTGCCTGACTCAGATGACTGTTTTGTTTTACTTGTTTGCATGCTTATCTTCTGTTTTAGAAATAGAAAATAAAATATTTACATTTTATAGTAATGTTTTTTTGAGTGCAGTCCAAGTTAGTTCCTTCACTTCATTTCACTTGGCATGTTTCCCCAGGGAAGTTCAGGCCGGGCTGTAGAATTATAGCTGTAATGTAGTTACTAGCTATCCATGTGCTATGTCTCTGGTTTCTTCCAGCTGAGAAAAGTTGGAAAGTCACTTTTGGAGCTGAGTGAAGATTTCATTCCAAATGTTAGTAGAAGTGTAGAGCTTGTTCTCTCTTCTATTTGAGCTCCATTTCACATAGTACTGTTCAACAGTAAAGTTTTCCACGCTACAAAAAAGGTTTTGAAAAACTCTGACCTACTGTTCTGTAATGTATCACGAGGAGTGCGTTGTAGCACTTGAGGGTCAAAATGTTTGCGTCAGTTTGGGGAGATAAATTGGAAATTGTTTTGAAGAATTTCTTTCCCATTTGACCTCTAGGTTCCAGCAAGATGTGGAGTGACAGTCCGAGACAGCCTGAAGAAAGCTCTGATGATGAGAGGTCTTATTCCAGAATGCTGTGCTGTTTACAGAATACAAGATGGGTATGGTTTGTGTGGGATGGCCTTTTGTTCTTGGAATGCCTTACTGGAGCTGCCCAGTATGGCCAGTTCTATCCAGCGTTGTGGAAGTTGTTTTCAAAGTTGAGAATTGTATGATACTTTTCACTAGAACAATTTGTACCTCGAAGACATGTTGGAAAGAATGGCAAACTCCTAGAAAAAGGCTCAGGCATAATATTGAGTAATATGAGCTTATAGACTGCTGGCAAAACACCCATTAATCAAACTTGTGCTAGCCAAACAAGTATTTAATAGGTTGTGTTAACTTCTTGGTTTTATTTCACTTGGTTATAATGCATTCTTAACTAAAAACAAGGATTCCCTTGGGGGAAGAAAAAGAATTTTCAGGCCTAAAAAGTTTGTAGATTATTTTAGTCCATGCCATTAGCCATCTCTGTGGAACTCTTACGCAACAGGTACTTTATTTGATCAAAAAAGCATCTTTCACCTTGGAACCAAGGAATTGGCTAATACTGGAGCTGAGTGGAAAAAGGTGCATTTCCTTCATGCAGTTTTTCCAGGGAAGCTGTGCCTTATTTGCTGTGTGCTGCTGTCTTGCCTTTAAAATTTCTGGCATTTAGAGCCCGAGTAGCAAACCCCCACAGTGCAACATTTTAGCTGATCTCACAACTTGGGCAAGAGAGGTGCAAGGGCTTGTGCTCCGATGCTAATGAGAGGCTTATTTGCACTTTAGAGAGAAGAAGCCGATTGGCTGGGACACAGACATTTCCTGGCTCACGGGAGAGGAGCTGCATGTGGAAGTATTGGAGAATGTGCCGCTCACGACACACAATTTCGTATGTTCGTTTTGTGAGATACTGAGGAGGGTTACATTAACTTTGTACTTTCAAATTCAAATCAGCAACTTGGAATATTTTCTATCTGTGGCATGTGGTGGGAGTTGCAAAAGAAGTTTTTAATCACAGTAGCTTGAGTGAATTAGATAGAATTGTATTTGAAGTAAGCGATGTTAGAGTACTTGATCACCCTTAAAACTTTAAGGTTTGGATGGAATACACCCTCTAAAATCTATAAATGTAGGGGGTTTAAATCAGCACTGCATTGCAGAGCTGTAATAACAATCTACTATTTTAGTATTGCTGTATCTATAAAATGTATTCTGGGCCTCCCTGCTGGCTCTGCAGCAGCAATTAACTAATGAACTAACTATTCCCAGAGCAGTGCTGACATCATCAATGATGCTAGTGCACAAATATGTTTTGACCTGATAAGGCACCAAGTAAATGGAAGCTGCTAAACAAAATCCATCTAAATGGTACCAGCTACATAAAAAATCCTGGAAATAGTTTGTCACATTGGGAAGAAAAACCTTCTATTTCAATTTGAAAAATACCAAAATTTTATCAACAAACTGCTTAAAATATTTTACTCAATCTAGTTGGGCTAAGGCTAGTTACAGAAAATGTAGTAGGCTTAACATTTTTTTAATATCCTTCTGAAATTTTGATCATTACATGTAGTAACAGAACTAGACTGTGTTTCTATGCAAGGTTTAGCTATATTAGAAAATGAACTAGATCATTTCTCCCCCCTGTAATTTGGGGATAATACACGATCACCCTTTTGTGATTTTAAATATTTGAGTTTCAGTAATCAAAATTAAAACTATATGTGTAAATATACATTGAAGCCTTATATATAAGCCATATGTGTATTTCCAGTCCTGTGAGTGTTGGACAGAAATGTTATTTGGCTCCTGGAAAAATTAGAAGATGAGATAATATTTCAGCAGCTTTTGTTTTTATAGGTTGTATCCAATTAAATTCTGAATGTTTGTCCCTAGCACGATAATAGTGCAGATTTGCTTCAGATTTGCTGCTGTATCTGTTTGATACATAAAACTGTGGCTCTAGCATCAAAAAAGAGGCTCATTGAGCGCATTTGAGGGAGACAAAAGCAAATAGGCTGTCTCAGGTTTACAGAAGGGCTCTGTGTGATTGTGACCGTCTCTTACATCATAGGTACGAAAAACATTCTTCACGTTAGCGTTCTGCGACTTCTGTCGAAAGCTGCTTTTCCAGGGATTCCGGTGCCAGACGTGTGGCTACAAATTTCACCAGCGCTGCAGCACAGAAGTGCCACTGATGTGTGTTAATTATGACCAACTTGAGTAAGTAATCACAATTGGTTTTCCAGTTGAGCCTTTTAATAAGTGTACAGCTGTCAGTGGTTTCTTGCGTTAAATCTGGAATTCAGGAAGTCAGAGGAGGTGCCTGGAAAAAAAAAAATAGGGTTTCAACTGTTCTTGTGAGACTGCTTAATTCATATTCTTTCTTTGCTAGCTCAGACAACCAGTTCATATTTCTTTGCTGGACTATGAAGTGCTTTCTTTGAAGCATGAGTAGGGTTGCTGAGCACTTGATTGTATCAGACAGACTTCTCATTGTTCACAGTTGTTATTATTAATCAAAACTGGTTCTTTATTATGTGATGGCTTGGGCCCCTGTTTAAATTTTTAGCTCTGTGTTTTTATTCTTCAACCTGAAAAAATGTTAAGAGACACCAGTTGAATATAGTGAAATTGCAGTTGGTTTTACAGGGATTGAAAACAAATCTATTAGCAAGATAAATGCCTAGGTAAAAAACAAATGAAAATGTCCCAAAGAGTCGCGTTCTTCAATTGAATTACTGATCTATTTGTGTAAGTCTTTGATGTAGGTTAAGAATCTGGTGTAAAATGGCTCTGTGTTCTATTTCATCAGTTTTAGAAGAGGCTATTAAGTCTTTTAAATAGATTTTCATATAATGAATAATTTAAAATGCTTGTTTTTACCCCCAAAATTAATTGAGTTTCATCTTATGTTTGTAACTATTTACATGAGCATCTCTAGAGTTTGTGCTCAGGGTTTATGGATTATGTAGTTGTATCCATTTGACATTTGTTTTTTGGCATTACATCAGTGCAAATGTTAAAATAAGTTTATGTACTCAACATAAAGGTATAGGTTGTGCATTCTTGAGGAACCAGATGTTTGCAATCCAACTAAAAGATTAAAAAATTACTTTCCACAAAGGTTGTGTTTAAGGCATTATCTTCTGATCCTCTCTGAAGTAAATAATATTTTTAACAAATCTTGCAGATTTAATGTGTAAATGTAATGTTTATTTTAAAGTTTAGATTCTGATCAGTGAGCTTTTGGGGTTGTCTTGTAGTCTTTGAGTGTTATATTGTGAAGCTTCTGGGTTTTGCACAAGTTAGGTTGTTTTTGTTTTGTTCTTGCCTCACAGTTTGCTGTTTGTCTCCAAGTTCTTTGAACATCACCCCATACCACCGGAGGAGGCCTCCTTAGGAGAGACCACCCCAGCATCTGGATCGTACCCCTCAGTGCCCCCCTCAGAGTCTGTTGGGTATGACCTTATTCCTGCTGTTTAATAACGTAACATTTCAGTACTGGGCTTAGAAACACTCAAATACTGCTTTGCAGCTCTTACGTTTTTGTAATCTGGCTTGTCGTACAAATATATCCACCTATGCTTAACTTAAGTGAATGTTTTCATTCACAGGAATGATATAAATTAGTAATGAACCAAAGTTAAATGTGTATATAACTGTTTGTAGAATTGAGGCCTTCCCTGTTAAACTGATTTCTTCTGCATGATGGCTTAGACCTGGTCTAAACTGGAAAGATTTTGTACTTAAAATTATTACAAACCTAAACTATATCCTCACAAATTCTTTTAGTTGGTTATCAAGCTGCAGTTTATTTGCCTTGAAGTGACATACCTCAGTTTCAGAATAAACCAAACCACTGTAAGGTTGGTGTGAACATGTGCCAAGTCCAGGTTCCTAATACTGCTTTAGTAGCTTTTCCACATACACATTGCTTTAGTATCCTCCAGACCAGCTGTCTTCTTCCTGTTCATGTTGGGATGTACCAGTAGCATCTGTTTGCTGCAGCTCCAGGTTTTGCAAAATTAGACCTCTAAAACTGACCATCCCCTCTGTACTTCCAACAAAGATTCTGGACCCTTTCTCCTTCAAGAGATAAGTGACCATATTTAGATGAAACCCAGCAGCAAAGAGATCGATGCCACCATCCAGCACTAGGTAGTGGAACAAATCTCCGGGAAAGAGTAACTTAGGGATGTGTATCACAGTCAAGAAACCTAATGCAGATTTATTAAGAACACCAAATACAAAAGCCTTCAGAAAACTGTCCTCAGGACATGTGTGCTGCATGGAATTGAGCTGAATTTGTCAGAGAGGCTCTTCTGGATTAATGAGCATTGTGCCCAGACTAAAGCAGGAACAAGCTGGAAGCTACACAGGCACCTATGGACTCTTAACTAGAAGATAAATTCTCTGGACAGCCAAGACTATTTTATGGAAGATCAAATATGATGCCTCCCAGGAAAATAGATTGATGGTCCTGCAGAGGGAACCTCATTTGGTAAGTACAGAGATTATCTTCTTATTTGCACTATATAGTACCTGCAGATTCAAGTAAATTCAAAAGTGCTTCTTCCAGGTAGCAGATGTTGCCTTTATATCCCATGATAGCACAGGAGATTGTGGACAAGGCTGTTATGGTTCTCCTAAGTGCAGCAGGCTCTGCCTTCATCATGGTACAGCTGAAATTATAATCAGGCTAGAACTATTAATCCATGAAAAACTTGTTCATACAAAAAGCAGCAGATGCCAAAGGCATTATATAACCATAATCCTAATACTCTAAATTTTCCTGCTTTTTAATTGTCTTTGCCTGACACTAGTCCATTCTTACCAGTTTATGAGGACAGAACAGTATGGAGTATCTTAATTGATAAGACTTCAGTCAGTCTTAGTTTTGTGAAGTGAAAATGGAAAGGAAAAGCTGAAGCCAAAACTGTTTAATGCTTTAAGGTTTTTAACTTGACATATATAAAAATATTAACATTTAAATATACTTGCCAATTGGTGTTAAGGTGCTTTTCCCAGGTGTTGGATCTGTAAATGTTTGTAATTGCAGAAGCTGTAAAAAGTGTCTGGCTTCCTCCTTTTTGCTTTCTTACTTTGCCATACACTTCATTGTTAAACAAGCAAATAAAAAAAAGGCATACATCATGTCTGCAGTATGTTAATTTTGAAAATGGTTTATGATTATCAGCTGGTGTTTGTAAATAATATGCATGTTAGTCAGGCAGTTTTCCCAAGCATCTGTGTGTGGAGTATTTCCTTTCCAGAACTATCTCAGATGTTATTATTTGAGTGTATAGCACTGTCCATACCTTTTTCCAGGTGTCTTTTTGCCTTTCTTTAGTAATACTTCTCTGCTTTTAAAAAACATAATTGTGGAAAGGTTAATTTGTCTGAACTTAAAAAGCTGGCCTTTTCCATAAAAGCATATGCTTACCTGTGGTTTTGTTAAAGGGTATTGCAACAATTTGGGACAACAGGTCAACTGGAACAAAAAAAAAGGGCTGACATTTCAAGTTATCTTGTCTGGGAGGAGAATAAGGGATTGAAATTTGAGAGTTGGGCAGTGGGATGTAAAATATGAGGAACTTGCACTTAAATAACACTGATTAGATTAATAATTGTTCCTTTGATTTCTCTGTTCTCCTAGCATCTCGCATGGCACAACCCACAGAGGAAGGGATGTCACTAATCGTTTGGTAAACCCGAGAAAAGAGAAGGCAAACATCCTTCTTCATCTCTAGCCTTGTGAAGGGATTCCAGCAGCAGGCAAAGTGCCCAAAGAAAGGAAGTTTGTGTTGCAAGACAAGCTCGAGAGCAAAGGCGTGTGTGACATGCTGAGACATTGTCAAGGGATCAAATGGAAAAGTGTGAAAGAGAAAGGGACGTAAAGGAAAAGACCATTGGACGTGATGCAAAAGCTGCTAAACATGCTGGAGAACTGTTTCACTGTGGTCATGTGTAACATCCTAAAGCAATCCAGGCCTGTAGCCCTTCATTCTTCCAACTGAAAGCCTTAGGCAGTCCCTCCTGGTGTTCCACCCAAAGATGAGGGAGCACATATTGTCCCACTTGCACATCTCTGAACCCCTTATAAAAGTGTGTCCAGCTTCCACATGAGGTCTTGTGCCCCATTTTAGTTTCTTTCCATTTGCACACTCCTCTTGAGCTAAAGCAGCCATCTTAGTTATAACTGGAAAGAAATACAAGAAGTGTAGGTCTTCCTAACCAGAGCCATTTGTAATAAAATCAAAGTAAGTAAACTGTATATGATACATTGTATTCATTTTGTTCATTGCACTGTCGTAAAGTTTCTTCTCTATCTTTGCTCAGAAAGCACAGAATTTCTGTGAACCCAGTTCCCTCGATCTCAGACACCTGAATATGGGAGAGATTAGTCATTCAGAATATTCCAAACTTGTTTTTTTCAACTCTGATCTGTTCTCTTAGATGTTGTGATGTTGGACAAAGCTCAGCACACACGAGGCAGGTGTTATGGCAGGGTAAGTAACCTGTGGAGTGGGTGTAAGAAGGGCACGCAGTCAGACTTGGAACAGCACAGGGGCAGGCATTTGGTAAAAGCCCAAAAAGGTCTGCTTTGCTCAGGCAGAACACTGCTGGTAGGGAAGTTGGCAGCATCTTGGCTCTTGGAAAAACAACATTTCCCAATATGCTTCATCATCTAAGTTGGAGGAAGAAAGAGGGAATGTCTGGTGCACCATCCTTGGAAGCTTGCCAGTCCCTGCCTTTGAGCAGGCTCCAGCCTGTGATTAAACACCTCTGCTTTCCTTTCTGTCTTCCAAATGTTCACTGATCCTTCTGCCTCAGCTGAAGATATTTAAATGTCTAGAAAAGCTTCTGAAAAGCCAAGGAAGGAAAGACAGTCTTACAATATTGTATTTAGTACTACAATGGCATTTAGATCCATTTAGATGGTGTTTAAGTGAGCAAAAGCTTTGTGTTTTATTTCATAAAACAATGACATTTTCCCCTAAAAATGCCGGCAGAATCTTTTCCAGGCCTCTCCATGTAAATGTTCCCAAAGTTCCTACAGAATGCAACTTGATACACATTCTTGCCAAGCAGAAAAGGTCTGGTACCAGAATCTTCAGAAAAATCATTTTTAGCCCATACAAACAGGTGGGGGAAACCTCTTGCTCTCCTAAACTTTATTAGAAGAACACGCTAGTGAACTGACACCTGGTTTGGAGGACTAATGACAGCAGCGTGATTCTCTTGATAGCCCCTGGTGTATGAAGCTTTTGGAAATTTTAGGCTTATCAGCTCTAATCTGGGCCAAAGGCCAATATAAATAAATGCACACTGTTAGATAATCCTGGCAATTGTTTTTCACCTACAAGCCAGCATGGATGAAAACAAGTTATCATGGTATAGAAAACTGCACTGATTTTTATGAAGTAATGACTGTTACAGATCTGTCTCATGTTACTTTCAGACTGACTTAAAGGTTGCTGCAAGAGTGATCTTCACATTGTAGTTACAAACTGATACTGCTGTCCTTTTCTCCAAAGCACCATTTCATTTGAGGTTATTCAATATTTCCAGGCTGCAGAGTTGGGGAAAAAAAATATTATGTTTTCTGGCAATATCCGTGCAGTACCGTGATAATTAAATCAGAACCTGTTTGACCTCAGCAATTTACAGTGCTAGTATAGCTGAAATACCCTTGTATCCCAGATCCTTAACAGTCCTTAGAAGCTGCTTGAAAATGGGAGAGCACTGTGTTTTTCATTAACAGCAGTAACAAAAAACAAATCCAGTCATACTCTGGTGTAAACAAAAGTAATCAAAAAAAGCACCTTAATAGGCATTTTAGGTGTGGCCTAGGTATGAGTGTGCAACCTGCAGGTGAATAGTGTGTACAGTACTGAGCCCTGTGGCTAAACTGAGATGTACTTGTTCAGGTTGGAAGGGGGATAGGGAAAAATCTCACAGTCCATTCAGAAAGGAACTGGCACACACCCCATAATTGGAGCTAGGTGAATGTGAATTTTCAGTTTAAGCATTTGCCCAACTGCAGCAAAATAAAAGTACAAGCAAAAAAACTTGAAGCCCAAACTAACATATTTTAAGAAAAATCTTTCCTGAGTAGACCAGCTCTTAAACAATCATGAAATATCACATTGGTGAGTTAAAAGAGATTACAGAAAGTTTGTATAAAAATCTTCGTTCATTTTTGTAAAGTGAACTAACTTTTATCATGACAATTTCTAAAATCTGGTGGAGGTACTGTATATGATTTTATAAAATTGCGTGTTCATATATAACATACCATGCGTGGACCCTTCTCTGAGTTACCTTACTCTTTCCTGTGGATCCAGTTTTGTGAACTAGTAAATCTGACGACACATTGGCATTTGCTGTGCTTGCTAGAAGGGTATAAAAATTTTACATCTTATATTCAGTTTTTCTTGTCTCCTGACAGAATCTCTTTCTGTTCTGTCTTGATAAAAAGGGAGGGAACAATGTAGTTATCCCAGATACATGGTCCAAGGTAAAAAGCATGTTCAGTCATATTGCCAGGAAAGGTTATAACATTAAATTGAGATTTGGCAACTATCAGCTTGTTGTCTCAGAAGCTGAGAATCATTGTTGAAGGAATGCCCACATCTAAGAGACTGGGAGACAGTGGTCAAGATGAGGTAATAAAATCACTCCAATATTGATCTTATTTGTAGCAGGTCTCCTTCAGCCAGGTGGCTGTAAACAGCTCACAAAGTCCACAGGAGCAGCAGAAACTCAGATCCTGGTGTTCAGACTGCTGCTCCTTTAAACCTCAGCCTGCTCTGTGTGATGTATGTCACAGTAAACAGTTCTTTGTAGGGGTTTTTCTGGTCCTCTTGATATTTTTTTCTTTTTTTATTTTTTCCCCAATGTGTTTCCATAGCCTACAGAACAAGTTTTGGGACTGGCCTGGAATAGACAGTGTCACCCTTTTCCCAAATGATGATGGCTGGTCATTTTAGCTCCAGTGTCACTTCTGCTCCTGTAGAGCAATTAAAATGCAGGACTACTGTAAGAACAGGCTTTTGGTAGCTCAGAGGATTGCCACATTCTTTGGGGTGATGTGCTTTTAGTGGATCAAGATCTCAATGCAGACCAAGATACAGCTTTTGCCACACAGAGGCAGAAGCTGGTGGTAATATTTTCTGAGTCTGTGATCTCAGTAGGCCATCTTGGCCAGCAAACCACTTGTGTCTTTCTCTTCACTCGTTCCTTTCTCCAAGCAAAATTCCCATTTAGCAAAAATAACCTACCTTTTTGTACGTGTCCCAAGGACACACAGTAATAAAATTCTGACGGAGTACACAGCTAAGTGCTTATGAGGTTCCTATCTCTGGATTCTTGGTGTCTGAAGCCCAGAGATCCTCACAATAATAGTTCAGAGACTCAAAAAAAAAAAAAAAAAGCAAACTGTATTCTTTATTAGCCTGTAATGATTTACTAAAGAACTGGACTTCCCCCAGTTAGAATTTAATGAGTGGAAAAAGCTATTTAAATTGTTTTCAAATATTTGTGACATAGCATGTTATCTGTGCTAGCAACGTGATGGACATGGCGACCTGTGCCCAGAAATACAGAAGCAGCAGATGACCATTTATGACTCAAAGGAGGATGTAATTGATACAATGTTTTTTCAGTCTGGTTTTCTCTCTGTTGTTTTACTGATGATCACAGAAAATCTGGTCATTTCTGTCCTCATCGTGTGGCAGAGCTCAGATGGTGTCTCACACTCTCTACTGCAGTGATCTGATGGGTGTTCTTACACATCTCCCTTAATTTCCTTATTACCAGAGAACTCTCAGGAAGTTTGAGCAGGAATTAGCTATCCAGACAATGCCAGTACTGGCCAGCCTGAGGCACTTTTTAGACTTCTTGTATTTTTTTGTGCGACATCTGACACACTTGCCTAAACGTGAAAATAGAGTGCCCTAAAATGTTGACCAAGTGCTTTCCCAATATTTATATTCTGTCATGCTACAATAGGTAACTTTTTTTTTTAATTAGCATGGCTAAACCCCCTACCTCTTCCCTGCCACACTTCCCAAACATATGTGTTTTACTGCAAGACTTACTAGACTGTTGCTTGCATTAATTCGCAAGCGCTTTGTTTTGCCAATCTCAATTTTGTGAGATTGTCGGCCAGGAAGAAAAAGATGACAGGTCCTTAGGATACAGATAGCACTGAGTTCTGGGACCAGTGCCAAACTGTATAAACTCTTCAATGAAAGGTAAGATAGTAATGCTTAAAGCAGACCTGATTCTTAAAAAATGCCAGGAGATCCTGTTGGAAATGTTTGTTGCCTCTAAATACCTCAGGAGAGGCCAAGGAGCGTTTACTTACAGGAGATGGCTCCAGGACCTATCACTGCTATATGCTGCCATACGTTTTCTGAAGCTTCTTCCTGTGGGCATTGCCTTTGTGGGCATAGTAATTCATCCCTGAGTCACTGAATGGGTGGAAGACTCCACTCCTCTCTTAGAACTTGCAAGAAAAAACCCAACTCCTAAAAACCTTGTTGTCGGATACCATGTATACTTTAACATAAAGTTTTCCTTGATAAAGCTGGCAAATGTTTTCATTGACCTTTTGCTTTATATCCATTAGATTGAGTCATTAGACTTAACAGGGACTGACCTTGAGTAGAGTAAGAGATAATTGCCAATTTGTTGTACTTCAGCAAAATTATTGGATAACCAAGGAAGTGACATTCTGCCTTTTTATAGACAAAAAACCAAGTGTTTAGATGTTTTGTCTTTTAAATATTCAATTAATTATACCATAAATTAAAGACTTTATCTACATTTATGACTGCCGGTTTTAAATTTCTTCAAGAATCTTTTCTGTGTAGTCTGAAGGCTTATCATTCAGGTCAAACCTATGGCAATGCCTAACTATAGCACTGTAAATATCATCTGAAATATTGCACTATTCAAAGTTATTACCTACAGATTGAGGTTTAAAGGTGATATGTTTATTTTTATTATCAATAGTACATTAGCCATGTTATTTTTAGTATCAGTAATAGTTGGCCATATTATTTATCAGGTTGAATGACCAGATGTAATTTTCACTCTATATTTACTGATCAGTAATCCTATCCATACAATCTGTTTTGTGACATTTTCTGACTGTAAAATTGATGTGAGATGTTAAGCATTTTTAGTTCTCAGTGGGTTACCATTTAAAAGAGTGTATTGTATTGCATTGACTCAGGAAACTGCAGAGTATCTTTCTATCTGCAGTGCATGTTGGGCTGCATGAATCAGGATTTATTGTTACTAGTTTGATATGGCACGGTAGAGTTTTTTGTTTTGTTTTAACTCAGAACTCTTCACAGCCATTTAATTAGGTAGTTTATGCAGCAGAGAGTTGTTGCAATTGATCATAGGGGAGTAGAGATTGTTCATTATGAATTGTTTTTATTCAGGCCTTTAGATCAGTTTTTTTATGTATGTATTATTATAGTTGAAAGGACTTACCACACCCACTATGCAGTGTTTGAAGCCATTTGTAGACCTAAATCCTCTTTTTCCTTGACTTTGTTTCTCAGACCACCAATTCTCCCTAGTCCTTCTCCTTCAAAATCCATTCCAATCCCACAGCCCCTCCGACCAGCAGATGAAGACCATCGGAATCAGTTTGGGCAACGCGACCGATCCTCTTCAGCTCCCAACGTCCACATCAATACAATTGAGCCAGTCAATATTGATGTAAGTATTAATAACAATTAGATCAAGAGCAGTAGATTTGATGGGTTCATTTTGAATATCAGTGCATTAAGTTTATGATGTGCACACAAGTGTGTTTCTAAGCTAATCCTCAGTGGTCTATCAGAGTCTTCAAGGATCATTCATTTTTCATTTTTTTCATAGATTGATTTTTGCTGTTGAGAGCTGTAAGAATACACATAACCTATTCTCCAAAAGGAGAACTGCTTTTTGACAGTCCTGTCCTTTTCATTTTCATAGAAACATTTTGGCCCAAACCACTTGCTTTTTTTTTTTCTGTCATTAGTCCCAAGGCTTGTGCTCTTAGCTGTAGCCAGTAATGCTCTTAATGTGTGTTAAACACATTTTTATGCAAGATGGAGATATTTAGTATTTGTATTCCAAGTAACATTTCTGGCAATGAAGAAAATTGAATTATTAAATTAAGCTGAGTTCAGATATACTGATAGTACCCTAGGATTTCAAAAGCCCAGTTGATGTTCTGAGCTGTTGTTCTGAGCGTTCCTTCAGTGTTCAGAAACTGCTACACTTAACCTGTTTTCCACGCTTTTGAAATCTCTGAGTGGTGAAATATAATAACAGTGGTTGATATTAGTATAATGACAGTTAATACCTTTCAAAATGTTGGTCACAACAACCACTTTCTAATTTTGCTAAAATATGCAGCTTGTATTTTACTCTTAAGTCTGCTCTCTAGAAATTATTCATTTGTCAGATGAGTAGTCTTGAAGTCTGTTTGGACACTGAGGCACAAAATCTGTTTTGCATGTGAACTGATGGAAAGGTGAAGTGCTAATTTTGAGACTGTGTCTGTGTAGACATTTACATATGGAATATGGCACTGGTGCAGCTGAGGCATAGCCAGCGCCTTCAGCAGCAGCGTAGGTGTATAAGGGAACAAATATAATTGTGTAACAAAAAAGGGAACAAAGATAATTGTGTAACAAAAGAAAAAAAAGCTCTGTGATGAAAAAATGTCGGAATACAGATGGAAACTTAGAATTTTCCACTTTTCTTCTGTTTAGAAAATCCTTAGTGTAGTTTGCTTTTAGTTGCAAAAGATCCTCTCGGTTCACAGTGTATTGCAAGCAAAGGAAACCTTTTGCAGTTAGTCATTTCTGAGAAGAATAGAGTGCGCCTAGCTATGCAAATCAGGTGTGTTGTTACAAGAAAAAACAGAGGACTCATCTGACTGATGTACCTCAGTACAGGAAATTGATGTCCCAGCTTCTAATATGACACTTCAAATCATTTGTGCCACAAACGGGGTAACTAGAACATTTGGTTCAATATTTCTTCATACATTTTGGCCAGCTGCATTTTTAAATCAATATTTTCATGTCAGCATCTATTTTGGGTAGTGTACATTTCACTTTACCACTGAGAGATGCTGCTTTAAAGCAACTGATTTTGAAAAGTTTAGTAGTTGTTATAAGTAGTTTTTTGGAGTCGCTCCTAGTCAGGATAGGAAACCACTTTTATTTCATGGGCAACACATGACATTATGGATTCTCAAATTGATCAATATCAATTGTTTCCAGAATCTAAATATTAATACCTAAATTAAATACAGATTTTATTTTTTTTTTTTTATAGGAATTGATAAGAGACCAGGGTTTACGAGGCGAGGGAGGTAAGTAGTGTTTAAACTAACTACTGTGTTACACTTAATTACACAACTGCTCTGTCCCTTCCCGTTACCCTACTTCCTTCTACAAAACACAGGCACAAAGGAAAATATGACTAGAACAAAAAGTGAATTACATTTGCTTGTCCATGAACTTAGTATTTGTCTCACAAAGATTTGAGTCATTTGCTGGTCATTTTGGGAGCGGGGGAGATGGAAGGAGAAAACATTTTGAAACAGAATCTAGTTCTTTTTAGCTTTAAAATTAATTTGCATTGTCACTTCTTTGCTCTCTCTCACACACATACACACATTCACATGGCTGCGCACAGATACACTATAACTTCCCAAGTCTCTCTCAAAGATTTCACCCATGGAAACAACAGGGTTTTTTATTGAAAAGCACCAACACGGTAGATGGGCCTTCCATATGAACTGCTGCATCCTAAAGCAGTGTGAAATACTCCGGTTCTTCTCCCCCTCTGCCCCGCTGAAGTTGCTGCTTTGCTGTACTGCATGCCTGTGCTACTCTTGGAAGCAGGTTGCTAGGACCTTTCACTAAAGCCAGATTTTTTTATGTTTCTTTCAGTAACATACAGCCCTAATTCACAGTTCAGTCAGAACTAGTACCAGAAAGTTTATTTTTCTTCACATGTTGAGCACAGGTCTGTTAAGTCACGTCTCCCACTGGCCTTTGAAGTCCTGAGAGGGCTTCTTATGTGCTGTATTATATTCCTATGAATATAATAATAAAATAGAAATATTGGAAATAGAGAACTAGTAAGTAGGGCAGACATATGACAGGTTTTCCAACTCTAAATCAGTAACACAGTTGTCTCCTTCTAATTACAACTTGCTTCAGCCGTAAGTTAGGTCTGAATTACCTTAGTGCACTCGTTCCTGATCTCTAAGATTTAGTTCTGTGGGCTGTCACTGATTTTCTTTGTCCCATGCAAATCTGGTATTTGGTAGAATGCTACCTGCCTACTGCATTGTGTTTGATGGAGCTGTCTTTAATTATGCCAGCAGTAGAACACTTTTGAAAAAGAAAATTTCCTTTAAACCTGCAAGCTTACTAATTGAAAGTTACCAATTCTAGCTATTTTTGTATGTGTTGATAGGTGTGGCTCTCCACAGTTTTGCCCATTTTGTCCAGCATTTAAATGTTGTGCAATCATGTTGGTTTAACTTTTGATCATAAACTGTCTGTTTGGCATCTGAAAACAATTGGCTATTCCCGCTCCTGAAACAGTGTTATTAGTAATTGACTTTTTTTTTTTCCTTCAAAGTTCAGAAGCAATCTATGAATAGGAGTCAAAGCATCCTAGTTATTTCCCATGACTTCTTTCATTTCTTCTATGTGTCTGTCTTTCTGTCTCTGCCTGCCCGTCTCTTTCTCTCTAACAGCCCCTTTGAACCAGCTGATGCGCTGTCTTCGGAAATACCAATCCCGGACTCCCAGTCCCCTCCTTCATTCTGTCCCCAGTGAAATAGTGTTTGATTTTGAGCCTGGCCCAGTGTTCAGAGGTAGTTGGGCTCTTCTTTCTTGTTTTCACCCAAACAAAATAAGTAAAACCACAGATGCTGTTTGTGCCTCACCCTCACACCGTGTGTATGTAAGTGTGTGAGTTTATCAAAACACCTCTGTTTTTTGCTTGGCCTGGCTGGAATGCTTTGAATGTGCTTTTCACACATACTCACTTTCACCTTTACACGCTTGAAAATGACTATAAATAAAGTCTGACTTAAATCTTCAAAAGCAAGGAATTTCATAGTTGAGGTTTTTCTGTGGACCTTAGCATAATTTTTCTAACCAAAGGTCCTTGGATTGCATTGTAGTGATTTTAAAGATAAAATGTCCTTAACTTAGAATTTCCTTGACTGTTCAGTTTAAGTCAGTTCAGTGCTATAACAGTTTCCTATATTTAATATTTTTGTTTTGAGAAGTGATCTAGGAAATCAAATGTCAATTGCAAACATTTCCATTGATATCTTGTTAGGTCACAAGCTTTTCAAGTAATGTGTTTTGTCAACTTTGAACAAATACTTCATTTTGAGAATGTGCTGTTGACATCACATTGGGGTCCTAGATGGTTTAGACCATGTCGTTTTTATTTAGTGGGTAGATTTCCACTGAAACAGTATTTGTGTCCTGTACTGTGGAAAATAAGACACTTAGATTTTCACGTCATTGACCCTGGGGGTAATTCAGGCCTTAAGCTGTCAATGGATCTGTTGTATTGCACAAAATCCCCAAAAAATTCTGTGGGATTTTATATGCTGGAGAAACCAACTACTGAATAACAGCATGAAATGTAAATTCTTGTGTTTATATGTATAGGTGTAGAAATGATCAGCTCAGTGCATGTAGTGTGGTTTTCAAATGCTACCATCTTGGCTGTTTCAAAGACTTTTGTTTCAGAATGTATCAAGAGCAGTTCACCTTATGAACTTGTAAAGTTCTTCCAGAAGTCTTTGTAAGAAGACAGGTGTTCCCAACAAGCAAACTGGCTACAGAATGGAATACTTTTACGTACAGCTTCAGAGTCCAAGCTGTTGACTTAAGTCCAACATTATCTGAAGTATTCTACTCTAATAACTTGGAAAACAGGCCATCTGGTATTATTATGAACAGATTAACTACAATGTTCTGCCATGTGCTGTAAGCATTTTTGGTGAAGGGTGAATATTGTGCTAGTGTTTCTATATTGTGGTATTAAAATCAAGTAGGAGACTTTAGTTATGTTGAAAGAAAATGCATTCTAGTGGAGCTTTGCTATTGCAGAGAAAGTCTGTAACCCAGTAAACTTTTAGAAAGTTGCTCATGTTCTGGAAATATCATACACTTAATTCCATGTGTGTGTGATGAATTACATAATAAATTTATGACAGTCTAGTGGCTGTAACATAAACACAAGTCCTTCCTTCAGGTCTTGTTAGGATGGACTTCCAGCTAATTATAATTGTAGTTAGGATGCCTAATATGCATCATTATTGTTGCTTTATCACGTGGGACAGAGTTTACAGATGCTGAGTCCCATTTTTGATGTCTTTGTATGTCATTATTTTGTGCTTCCACTTCTAAAGTTATGAATTTTAGCTCAGTGAGGACAGTGGTGGATATGTTTAGTCTGATAAATTGGTGTGCGCTGAATGGCTGAACTTGAGCAACAGTTTTAAAAGCCATAAAGTCAATTTTTTTAACTCAAGTTGGTATTAGGAGGCACTTCTTGGTTAAGAAGGGGGTTGCTGAAAGAATATGAGGAGGAGTATTGTCTTCCACCACTTTCCAGAGCACTAATGTGAGAGAAAGCATTGTAATGTTAGAGGTCTTGTACAATGACATACATTGTTTAGCAGAGCAGCATGAATTTAATTAACAGTTGACCCTATTTCATGTCCTTTGCATTGGAAGGGTCAGCATAACCTTGTTACGAATAATTGTGGTGTATTTTAAAAAGCAGTGTCTAGTTAAGTGCTCCATTTGTAAAGGGCCATTGGGGCTCTGAAACAGCTCTCTTAGTGACTTTTTCCTGCACAGATTTGTTTAGATAACATACAGGCTACAGATATACTGTTCTTTTTGTGTTTCATAGAATATGCTTCAAATAGCTAACTAAAGTACTTGTTCTTTTTTAATCCTTTCTACAGTCTAATATTTATTTTTAAATAAGAACTCTCTGCTAACAGATAGCTTTAAAACAGCCAAATGGTTTTCAGGTGGCACTTGGAGACTGAACTAGAAAACATTTCAATTATTTGCATTTAGTCTGTCTTGATTCCAAAATATAGTATTTCAGCTATTTGGGTTTCTAAAAGCATAGCTACAAGAAATCTCTGAGGTAGATGCTGCTAACTAAAATGCTACTACTTTTCTGCTCAAAGAAACTGATGGAATTAAACAAATACATTTTAAAATATTTTTTCTTACTTAAAAAGACATTGTCCTTCTGATAATTCACGAACAAGAGACTGGGGATTATCCATACAGGGATGTTTGCTATAGACTTGTCTCTTCCAGAACTCTGAGACTTGAGTGCTAATCTAGTGTTAGGACAATATTCCTAGGATGTGTTTGTTCCCTCTTAACATTTGCATTGATGTTTGGAGATACTGCATCTTAAACACAGTTCTTGCACCTAATAATCAGTGCATTCTTGTAAGCTGGATTCTTACAGATAAAATCATCCTGTTTCTGTAATTTAGGCTCAACCGCAGGTTTGTCTGCGACACCTCCCGCCTCTTTGCCTGGGTCACTAACCAATGTGAAAGCGTTACAGAAATCACCAGGACCCCAGCGGGAAAGGAAATCATCCTCATCCTCAGAAGACAGAAATAGAATGGTAAGGAAAAGATCAGCTATTTTCATTTGTAGGGTGGGATATTCGTAGTATAGAAATACTACGCGGTCGTGGTCCTCTCACTTTTCTTTCATCCCAGCAATCGGAATTATTTTGAAGGTGACTGTGGTGATGATCAAGGGCTTTAAACTAGAAATAATGGAGTGGGAGAACCACTTTAAAACCACTTTGAACCAATAAGTAATTGTGGGACTGAAATATAAATCACTTAATTAATTGACTAGACTCACTTTTACTCCCTTGCACCCAAATGTTTGGTGTGCTTCATATTGTAATGCCAGTTTCCCTTCACATAACAGCTTAACTTTTCCCACCATGATTCATAAACTTTGAAAGTAACAAATGTACGTAACACATTTTTATGTAACAATGCATAAAAATATCTGCATTTTTTAAATTCACAATTTTAACATTATGATTGAATAATAATTTAAAAGTAAATATTACCTTCTTTTTGGTAAGAGTTCCTTAATATTTTCTGGTTTTAATGCTGCCAGAAAGCTGTGGCAAATATTTAATGCCAGGAAATAATTTGGTATAGCTGTGTCCTGAGGTTTTGTGTATGGCTGATTGGAAAAGCCAAAAACAATACCTGGAAGAAAAAGGCTTTTTAGGACTTTAATGATATGAAATGCTGATGCCATATCATTAACAAAGGAGCTGTTTTCACAGACATTAATGCACTTGGTTTTTTTCTACTCTTTATTGTTTTTGCATATATATATATATAAAGAAAACTCTTGGTCGACGAGATTCAAGTGACGATTGGGAAATACCAGATGGACAGATCACAGTTGGACAGAGAATAGGATCTGGATCATTTGGAACAGTCTACAAAGGAAAGTGGCATGGTATGTGGCCATCATGGCAAACAGTTGTTCTTCAGCAAGTCACGCTGCCTGCCAGGGGTCACCCAGCTAGAACATAATAGGGAGAGTCACTGAAGGGCCATAAATGTGATTTTTAAATTAATAAGTAGTATAAGGACTTCATATTGTTTAGAGACTCAACTCTTGCATGTAATTCTGAATTAAGGGATTGTTAAAGTAAACACAAAACAGTTATTAGGTCGAAATATCCATCCTGATGAATGAGGATTTCAAATGTGTATTTTAATAGCTTTGGCTTGGATAGGATTTCTCAGAGTAAAGTAAGAATAGCGGTTTTACGTTTTACTGAGTATTTACTTTCTTTATTATTGTAGTGATTTATTTCATGAAAGCTAGAAAACAGGGTACCTCAGTATTTCTGATGCTCTATATAGCATTTTCTCAATAGAGGAATATGTATCAGTGGCACTTACTAAAAATTGCTGTTTTCAAGGTGATGTGGCAGTGAAGATGTTGAATGTTACAGCACCCACACCTCAACAGTTACAGGCTTTCAAAAATGAAGTAGGAGTGCTCAGGTAAGATTATTTTTAATGGCATAAAATAACATGTGTAAATTTGTGCCTCATTAATCACTGAATTTTAGATTTCCATTAGAACACATTGGTCTTACTCCTCCGTGATGATACTTCAGGCAGAAAAAAAACCTATTTCTTTGTATCCACTGCTACTTCTTCCCTCCCCTGTATTTGTTTGTCTGCACACCTATGTTGTCAATATGTGTATGTCCAAACACTCAAGACAGAACTGTTTTTTGTTATTGTACTGCCCCCAGGGCACAGTCAAGCCTGAGTGTGAGCTGTAGGCCTGCCTTTCCTCTCATTCACGTTTTGAGATTGAAGGAGAGCGTGCCAGTTATTGGTTTTCAGCTGCAGCACTGCCCATATTGTCGGTTGTTTAATAGTTTCTGTTTAGTAGCATTAATTTGTCTTTGAGGGTTTTTTTAATTATATTTCCCATAAAGTCACTTCTCGATTTCCTTTTCTCATGTCTACTGCTTGTAGTTTCTCAGAGGAGGTATTTATTTTGAGTTCTGCTCTTAAAAGAGGATCCATTAACACGGTATGATAGAATATTTATTGTGGAAGAACATTGCATCCAGAGACAATCTTGAGCATTGTCGAGCCAATTCTGTTTTAAGAAACAAAATAGCAAGAAGGTTTCAGCCTTTGGAAACCTGATGTGTTGAGCTGGGTGCCTGTGCTGCAGAAACATCCCCAGTAAGTTACATGGTGAAAAGGGGATGGTCAGCCTTTTTCCCAAGGAAAATGTTAGTTCCAAAAACTCTAAGCTCTTAGCTGTGGAAGTAGAGGCTTTCTGTGGTATGGTAATTTGGATATCTCTTCATTTTTTTGACATAATTTTGACAGAACTTTGTGAAATCAAAAATCTTATATTTCATAGTTAGTCCAGATTTGTGCCAGCATTCCCATAGCTGGAGTCCAGCCTTTTTGGTTGTTGATCGTTTCAGCACTTACGTAGTCAGTTGTTCTACCCTTTGACCCAGACAAGGCAGATTTACCTGTAGCTGTGCCTTTTCCATTATACTGCTTCATTTTTTGCAAGAATTTTTTGCCAGATTTGCAGGAAACTGCATATTTTTTGTTCCCTCAGGAGTTACTCTCAGCATCACTCAACAAATCCTTGTACATGAAAAAGGCACAGTCACATGGTGTAGAACTGTCCTAGTCTGCATTGCTGTGAGGGCAGAGGTTCACACTCTGCGCTCCCATGTTAGTGTTTTATTGTAAGAAAACATAAAAGGGGTCTGCCATCTTCCACCACAGCATAGACTTAACAAGCTACCACAGGTTTTAAGCTTGGTCTGTCAGGTTTCACCAGCAGAGAGCTGACTGCCTTCAATTGTGTTGGAAGAAAATTGCCTTTATTTTTCCTCAGCCCCTGGGAAAGCTAGGAAATATTCCATAATTCCTAGGTGCCTCATCTTTGTAAAATCTCGTTGGTGTGTTTGGAGGTATGTGGTTCTTCCTGTCCATTTGATGGCAGTAAGAACACGATTGACTTGTCCTAGAGGGTGAGGAAAACATTTCAGATTTCACAGTGGATTCTTCCAGGCCTTGAATCTACTGCAATATCTACCAAGATAATCCTTTCTGCACTGTTAATTGGGAAGTTTTTCTGTATGGAGTTGCTTCATCTTTGGAATAGGTTTGATTTAATCTGGTCAGATCTCTATGGTGAACTCCAGTTTCTCCCAAGTGCTGTTTGGAAACAAGTTCACATCATAACCTTGCTGAGGGACCTATTTCCATCCTTTCTTGTATGCTGGCTTCATAGAGAGTACAAATTCTTGTCAAAAAAAGCCCTAAATAAAACTGAAGACTTGTCAAGGAGGTGTGTTGATGGTATCCAAACAAATTGTCCTTCCTGGAAGCCTTTGAGACTGGAACTTCATTTTGGATGTCTTCCTTATGGGCAGCAATATGTCGTAGCTGGACTAAAGTCACCCAAAAGCAGACCTGCCTGCAAACCATTTCTGTCTGTGGGGGCCTAGCAGAAACAGTATCTTCTGAGCAGTCCTGTGCTAAGGTGTTTGCTTGGGGGAAGCAAGTGCTTACCCCAGAGTAATTATTCCATGTTATTATCATCAGAAAGGCAATGTCTGGAATAATTTATTAAAATTAATCTAGCAAGAGGTTACCATGTTATCTTAGTAGAACTTGAGATTGACCCAACTTCTGTTTGGAAATATATGTGTAAACTGTGGTAGATCTGCCTGACTTTTGCCTGATTTCCTATTCATTTTTGTTTTTAAACAGGAAAACACGACATGTGAATATCCTGCTTTTCATGGGTTATTCAACAAAACCCCAGTTGGCTATTGTTACACAATGGTGTGAAGGGTCCAGCTTGTATCACCATCTACACATCATTGAGACCAAATTTGAAATGATCAAGCTAATTGATATTGCACGACAGACTGCACAAGGCATGGAGTGAGTATTGTATTACTTGTCTGAAAATGAGCTCTGGGGCAATGTTTTCTTACCCCCTGCCCACTGTGGCTGGCATTGGCAAATAAGGCCAGTTATCTGCTCACTTTGCTGAGCCCAGGGTCCTGTCAAAGCATTTGGTCAAGTGTTAGTTATTCTGACGAGTAAAATAGACTTTGTGAGCTTTTTTTGGAACATAGCAAAATAAGTCTTAAATAGTAGAGTCTTTACAAACTTCACAATGCAGATAATCTTATGGTAGGAGGTAGAGCATAGTTTAAAAAGAAACACCCTGTGAATGAAAGGACAGAATTCTGTAAGATATGCACAAGGCAGACAGCTCAGCCCTGTTAGCTAAAAGAATCAGGAGTTTTTTTCCTTTTCTGATGAGTATCATAGCTCTTTAAATAACAGATTTCAATATTTGGAGAAAACATACCTATATTGTTCTAAGGATTGTAAATAATCCTTACTCACATAGATGACCATTGAGTTAAAATTTACAAAACTAGCCCAATATTGTGTGTCAAAATCAGGGCACTGCTGTAAGATCAGAGAGATCACCCTCCAGCTGAAAAACCACTATGATGATTGCAGTTCATTGTGCCGTTTTTCTACTAAGTATTCCATTACATTTTCAGTCAAGAGGTGGGGAGGTGTTTGCAGCAACCAGCCTTAGCCTTCTGTTATCCTGCTCATCTCCCCAGGCCCCATCTGTAGGTAGTGGAGATGCAGAAGCTGTTTTATGAGCATGATTCAAAGCAGAGACATAAATTGGGGCCTTTCCAGGAGTTCCGTGCCAATCTCATTGACTAAACAAAGAGCCATGGGAGACTAGTTGCCTAATTTAGGCTGTATCTGTGCTGTGGGGCAAGTACTCTCCTCTGTGTTCCCTGCCATCTCTTTATCCAGTCTGCAAGGGATCCATTTTTTTCCATTTCTGTAGTAAAAAGCAGTCAGCATACCTGAGTACACACTGAGACTGGGAAGCACATTTAGAAGCACCTTACCTAAAGCTGTGAGTAGCCTGCAAAGGGTCTTGGCAGTCACCATTTAGGGCTGGGACATGGAACTTTCAGCACTGAATGTGAAAAAACTACTGAAGTTGGTTTTATTGTGAATATTGAGTTAGAATTGAAAAGCAGAAGTTGGAGCATAATTGTTATTTCATTCAGCAGCAGCATCAGATTTGAGCTGGAAATCTAAGCTTTATTTTGCTTTTGGATTTTTTTTTCTTGTGAATGTTGCAGAAACTGTCATGAGTAACTGAAGTTTTGCTAGCTTGCAGTTTGAATATCTGCAGAATTTATGTTTCAGTAATACAGTGAATTTTGAGGTGCTGATTAGTGAAATATTGTTTAACCCACCTAATCTATGATATTCCTTTTCAGTTATTTGCATGCCAAGTCAATCATCCACAGAGACCTCAAGAGTAATAGTATCCTTTCCCAGAGATGTAATTCTGGAATGTGACAACATTCCTGGTTCCTTTTTTTTTTCCTGCCAAAGATTAACTTAATGACGTGAAAAGCTGTTCATGTATGAATATTTGCCAAGTAGAAATTTCACTGAGTAATAGGGGTATTATTAATAATGAAAGGGGTAATATCAGTAACAACAAAATAAGGGATGCCTACGGTGTCTGTTGATTTCATGGCAATAACATAGGAGGTTTTGGGGGGTTTTTGCATCCTTTGGTTTCTTCTACATGTAATGAAATATTGTGCCAGTTCACTCACGAAATATCTTCAGCTTTTCTCATACTTGGCATTTCAAGAAAGTACTTGGCACTTCAAGAAAGCCACCTGGCCGTGGTCTGTTCAGCACTGGCCCAGTCATTACTTATGTAACCCTTCAGTAGCATAATTCCTTATGCTGGCTGCTTAGAATCTGTTACACAAACACCTTCTCCAGTGGTGGTCAGTGGTAAAAACTGTCACGTGTATGTTGCAAATTTATAGCTGTTTTTTGTTTGTGTAGGAAGGACAGGACCAGCACTGCTTGTCTCTTTTCCCTTAACATTTCCCCTTAGATATTTTTCTTCATGAAGACCTCACAGTAAAAATAGGTGATTTTGGTCTAGCTACAGTGAAATCACGATGGAGTGGATCCCAACAGTTTGAACAGTTGTCTGGATCTATTCTATGGATGGTATGTAAAGGGGAGGTGGTGAGTTTATTTCAACAAATTTATGTGCCTTTGGCCCAAGTTTCTACAACTATCCCTCCAGCACACTGATGTACACAAGCTGTCTTAAGCCGGAAAACACAAGGAGTAGTACGAAGTACTAAATGAACACTTTTCAATTGTACTTAAAGCATATGTTTTCCAGTAGTCAGCAAAAAAAACTTTAGTGTCTTTGTCCTTTATTCTGAGGTTTAAACTGAAAAGAAAATGGTGGCTAAGGAAAAAGGGTGTAATTAATCCAGTGTTGAGGAGAAGGTGAGAAAAGCTATGCAAAACATAGAGGAACTAGCTCAGCCAAAAGCAAGATGCTCTTAAGTCTTAAGGATTCGAGCATGGTTATTCCATACTACAGGCTCCTGTACAACTCCACTTTCTCCTTTTCTCCCTGGAAAAACCTAAAGCTCTGTAAGGTGGCATTATTTTCGGTGTTGTTATAGTCTTAGTTTCCAAATGTCTTCTGAGCCTGGACAAGGTAATTTTGTTCTGTCATAGAGGAATAAAGAGATCACCAAGCTAAAATGAAGCAATGGGTTTTGAGATTCATGTCAGCATCTACTCTGTATTAGCACCCAGTAACCTGTGAAGGCAAGAGTGAGCTTTGCACTTGTACTCTGGACTAGTCCATGCTTTGTTCCTGGTATGTGAGGTGCAGTGTGATGGAAGGAAACGAAAACTAATTCTTCCCTTTTATGATACAGGCACCAGAAGTTATTAGGATGCAAGATAAAAATCCATATAGCTTTCAGTCGGATGTGTATGCATTTGGGATTGTTCTTTATGAATTGATGACTGGACAGTTACCATACTCGAACATCAACAACAGGGACCAGGTAAGGGAAAGGATTGACTTCAGTCAGCTGTGGCCTGAAACAGAGATCGGTTCAGCCTTGGGTAGTGCACTTCCTGATGTGTTGTGTGATTGATGTTTCCAATTCTGATGTTGTGAGACATTTCTATCTCAGCCACATAGCACCAATTTACTTCTCTTGAGGTAATTTTTGTGTTCTTTTTTACTTTAAGTATAGATGCTCAGCTTCTGAACTGGTTGCCAGGATACTTATTAGGGAGAGAACAGGTTACTTAATAGTAATCCAGAATAGTTCTGCAAAGGCGAAATGATCCTCTATGCATGTGTTCCATTATTCCTCTTTATTTCCTCCCCACCTCACACCTCCACTTGCTGCATGGAATAACAGTGCAGCTACAAGACAAACCAGAACAACAATCATCTCGCTGAATGTTTTGTATTCATTTGGATCTTGAGAAATGCATGCACCATCTAACTGAATTTCTGGAGATCAGCGTTTCTCAGACCCTGCCTGATGGAGTATATGACTTTCCAGAGTGCGTGAATCCTTAAGTCTTAATGATACCACACACCTGTAATGTATCTCCATGGGACAGGTGCTTTGGGAAGGCATACCTGGTTCATTATTTCTGTCTAATCTGAAAATAGTATCTGTCATCAAGGTCCTTGGTGTAAACTACTCTCTGTCTAAGCAGTGATGTATTTATGTTGCTTCTGTGTCCTCATCTCTTGTTTTTTCACTGTCAGTACTTGAGAACTGCAACCATAGCAACGTTCATCTGTGAATGCCATTTTATAAGGCTGCTTCCATATCTGCCAGAACACATCATCCCAATTCATCAAATTTGGAGTGACTCCTTGTTAATATTTTTTTTTAATAATTTTGTTTTTGCCTTTTGAAAGAAGGGAGATGTCTGGATTCCTGGCCAGATGGATTCAGCTTTCTAAAAACAGTATTTGACATTGTCTTGTCTTTACCTTTTAAGATTTGAAAGATGAACCCAGTGATATAGTTACTTACAATTAAGTGCTGAAACAAATTTTAAAATGCAGGTGAAACCACCATATACAGTGTGATCTAATGTCCTGAATTTTGGCACTCCTTATCTGTTACATCCAGAGTTGCAAATATTCAGCTACTGTGACACAACTAAGATTCTTACTGAGCAAAGCATCATTCTTGTTACACCTCAGAGTTTCTCTCACCTTAACAGATTTTTCTAGACTGTTCTTGTAGTGATAAGCTCTTTTCTCTAGTTCAAAGTAAAAGCTTAATCCCTGTGTTATTTGTAGAGAGAGTACTTGAAACATAAATAATGAATTTTGAATTATTTCAGCTTGTGCAATTATTTAGAAAATATTAGCACAGATCATGGTAAGTCTCACTGCAGCAGAGGTAAGGGACAGGGTACATAAGTCTCTACTATGAAATGCTGCTCTGGCACATGGGGATTTCTGAAGAAACCATATGGGAGTTTTATATTCCTCCTTGATGCCAGCACAGATGTGACTGAAGCAGAAAGCTGAAAAGGGACCAGGATTGTGTTAGTATAAATAACACATATGGCATGCTTGAGATGTGAGGGGTTTCTGATGGTTTTTTTCCCCCAGTGTCAAGATATGAAGTAGTTACACTTCATTAGATAGAAGGTATGACACACCTGCTGGGTCTGCCTGAGTGTTCAGCAAAGGCAGTGATTACCTGCTGCAGCATGAATGGGTCTTTGATTAGCTAGTTTGGAAGGGCTTTTTAGTGTCAGTGCAACTGCTGTACTCAAACCACGTTGCATTTGACTTTGTCTTGACATGATACATTTGATGGAGTTTTTTATATATACAAGACACCATTAACCATATTTATGGTTTGTTTTCCTGCTTCCTATCAGTTTGCTTTGGTTTATGCTTAAGTTTTATCCTTAGGCAAAATATAAGCCTTCCATGTTCAAAGAATTACTGTAAAAATACAAAACCTGTCTGTCTCCTCTTCTACAGAGGAGAGACAGTTTCTCTTCTTCTTTTGTGATTTTCTTGGGGGTGGAGAAGGTGATCGGATGTCAAGAATAAGCTTTTGTGTTGGAAAAGTATACGACAGAATTTATTCTTAAAAGCTAAAGGGTTTTAATATCCAAAGTCCATGTATTTCTTAAAATACCTTTCTGAGTGAACTTGCTGTTGACTTATAAAACAGAATATTTCCTTTTACAGAATATTTATTTTTAGACATTCTGTTCCTGCCAAATTTGCTTATTCTTGTTTTTGTCACAATTTTTGACACTGAAGAACCATTCCTTGGATGGTTATTGCTATAAATGGTAACCATTTACTAGTGTTCAGGTTTCACAGAAATCTCTCCAAGGAGAAGGAGGAGGAGGAAAGATCTAATTTTTTCTCTGTATTGAATAGGTTAGCAAGCATTGCTCTAAGAAATCTGGCATTTTCAATACCAGATAATGTTTCCTGGGAGCAGAAAACTTTCTGCTGGAACTAAAATGTTCTTGCAAAATGTTCGCATTTTTTTACTGTTTGTTTTATGGACTCATCTTCTTCCCCTTTCATCTTTTTTCCCCTTTAATAAAGATAATTTTTATGGTGGGACGAGGATATCTATCTCCAGACCTCAGCAAAGTGCGGAGCAACTGTCCAAAAGCTATGAAGAGACTAATGGCAGAATGCTTAAAAAAGAAGAGAGATGAGAGACCCCTTTTTCCACAGGTGAGAAATGCTCCCCTTTAACTCTCAATAGACTTTAGAATTGAAAGTTACAAACTCACTGGCCATTTCCAGATTTTTTTGATTAGTGTTACAGCATGACTTCCTGAGAGCATTGGCTCAGTACCTGGTTAGTGCTGTTTAATTAGAAATGCTTATTTTAATTTCAAAACACAGGTATTAAAATGACCTGTGTATTTGCAAAAGCATTTATATGTTGGAGAAAGTTTCAACTAGGAGATAGTGAAATTGATAATTATAGTTAGACACACAAATTAGAACTTGGTATATGTGCTCAGAAATCTTTATACCCCCCTTCTTGCTCTCCCCTGAGCTTTATGAAGGGAAACTGATAGTTTTGCACAAAACTAGATTTTTATTGTGCCTGCTGAGGACAGTTTGGGTTCTAAAAGCTTGGGGGAGAGGGGGTGGGAATCTGATTTTTTCTGGTTTGAATGTAACCAAATAATTTTCAAAAAATAAGGAGCTCCCCCTGCTGACTTTTCAGTAAATGGTATTAAGCAAACTGCTGCCAGAGCTGGGTTTGTTTGCAGCGATGGCAGGTACAGGTACTAGTGCTTGGACAAGGAGCCAAATAAAAAGCAACTGTATACACTGTGCTTACAGAGAGAAATTAGTATGCTTTTATAAAGGGGGAAATTTCCAAACTGTCCTTTCCAGCTTTTTCAGGATACAAACATCAAGCATGCAATGCAGTAATCAGTATTTTAAAAAATTCTGTTTTAATTTGAGTTTAAGTATTTTTCTGTAGTTAATTGACGTTGTGCCTTTGGTTTTAAGAGAGAGTTGCAGTTTTGGAACAACAGGTTTGATTGTTTACTTTCTACCTGTTTTAGATTCTTGCCTCCATTGAGCTTCTGGCCCGGTCATTGCCAAAAATTCACCGCAGTGCATCTGAGCCCTCATTAAACCGGGCTGGCTTCCAGACAGAGGATTTTAGTCTATATGCTTGTGCTTCTCCCAAAACGCCCATCCAAGCAGGGGGATACGGTGGGTTTCCAGTGCACTGAAAAGAAATGTGAAAGCATGTGCCTGTGTGTCTGTGTGCTGCTGTGTGCCTGGGAGCGCAGCTCGGGTACCAGCTGTGCTTTTAAGGTTTACTGAGGGAACGAAGACTCACTTGCCAACACCGGGCATTGAATGTCCCGAGCACAAAGTCTGTGTTGGTAACGAGTGCCCTGGGAACAGCTGGCACGAGAGGAATTGTAACGTCACGTAAGAGACATGGGAAAAGTCACTTCAAAACAAGCAAAAATCTTCTTGAGGTCATGGGGTGTCGTTTCTGCCTAGTATATTGATTGGAATTAGTTTCTCAGGAGTGTATTTGATTTTAATTACACGAGCTATGGTGGTGTGTTGTTTTGGGTTTATTTTTTTTACTTCAGTTGAGGTCATTATATTTGAACAATAAGTTTTAGATTCTTCGGTTAATAGTGCTGTTCATATATGGGAAACAACTGGAAAAATAAACTGAGCTTCAAGGCTGAACACAGTCAAAACTTCTTGTGGTCAGCAGAAGTGAGCAGATACAACACAGAATCCAAAGAAAGCCCTGAATTACATGTGGCTCTTATTTTGAAAGTTGAAGTTTAAAATAGTCCTGTTTAGAGAACATCTCTTCCTGCAGAAGAGTGGTGACAAGAGTTGTTATTTTTTACTTTTTTTTTCCCCCTAAATACTCTGACTTGCTATAGTTTAGACCATCTCAAAATGTTCTATTACAATGCAACACAGAAGAAATTCTGAATCTGCTTTTGACAAACTGCAAGACTATTACTGGTAATGGTGCCTGTATCCTTCAATTAGCATGGATTTCAAAATTAGAAAAAAAAAAAAAAAACCAAAACATTTTAAATCTCAAGCATGACCAAATACTTTGAAGAAAGTGCTGCTTAACACCCATAATAGGAAGATTTGAAAAAGCAGTTGTTTTCATGGAAATCAGTGTTATACCATGAATTCTGTTAAGATGAGAAGTTTTAATTATTTTAATATTGTTAAGAATACCACTGAACATGACAAATTGATTTTTTCACTTCCATATAGAAGCTGCTAGTTTGACTAGAAGTGAGTCAGCTAGACTAGGTATCTAACTGAGGAAGCTTAGACACCTTACTAAAATCCTGCCAGCTCATTTTGGAGATTTTATTTTTCTCTGGAGCATTCCTCTGGAGCAGGTGAATCAGAGCAGTGGTTCAGGTTGTATCAGTCTTTGATGTCAGATATGAAAACAAGATGTATTGACAGTGTTCTTGCGTATTTTTAGGTGAGTTACATGGTTTTACTTGATTTAAAGAGCTAAGCAGTTAATTTTCACAGATTCTTGCATCGGAATAAGCTATTACTGCTCTCGTTAGGACTTCAGGGGCCAGGAGTGTTCCTAGTGACTTCTGATTTACATACTTATGGAGAAGTTGCTACCAATAAGTTTTTGAAATAGATCAGGAATTCCAAAAAGTTTGTCTTTCCGATGTCTGACAACTGAGCCTTTTAAAATGGGAAGCAGATGTAGAGAACTGGAAGAGATATAGGCAGTTTCTACATTTTATGGCTGGATTCTAATAGGCTTTTTTGCTTCTGCTGTTGGAACAATTCTTCTCATTTTCTTAGTCAAGAAAATTTAGCTGTTTAAATCTCCCTCTATGGAAATAGTTATATAGGATGAAAGTTGTTACTGTTTTAGAAAATCTGTTTCCCATCTTTCTGGTGGCTTTACCTCATTTTGGCAGGCTTATCTTAAAATGCAAACAGGACTTGAGTGTTTTCCTCTCTCATTCTTTGGTTTATATATTTATTCTAGACAATGAGGAGGAATGCTTCCTAAGCTTTGGGGTATTCAGTGCAGGCTACAGTGCCCATCTCATAGCAAGAGGATGCTGTGTCTCCTGCAGAGTCTCGAAATGTGCCATTCCACACAGAAAAGTCTTAACTACACAGGGAGTTGCAGAGAGTGCAGAAAGATCATCACTGCCCTGCCCAGGCTTACCCTTTTTCAGATCTGCCAGATCAGTTCAAACAAGTTACTCCTTGGAGTGGTGTTATCCTCTTCGTTGTTAAGATTGTTGGTCTGTGTTCTAGGAACTACAGTTATGGGGGAAAAATGCTGCCAACCTTAGACACACTTGGCCCCATTTCCTGCTGTGTGGCCAGAGCATTCTTCTTGTGTCACCTGTTCTTACACAGTGAGCACCGTTTGAGCTCCATGGCCATAATGTGATTTTAGCTTTTCATTAAACGTTTTATGAAGCCTAAAAGGAGGCTGGGTTTTGTGGCTTATTAACTTTATCTGACATAAAGGCATTTAGAGTTTTAACTCATGTAATTTGCAATTGCTGCTACAGTGAGATTTGGGAAGATCTGTAGGACGAAGATAACTACACCTATGGATTTGGGTCAAAGTTCTCAAAGGTGGGACTCAGCTATGTTCAGAAACAGATACCTATTGGTCCAGAAAACAAGTCTGTAAGAGCTCAGGTTTTTCTGCAGGAGTAGTTTATAGTAGGTGAGATTCCTTTTCTCTTTACTTTCATACATCTCAGTATAGAAAAAAAAATCTGTCTTGGTACCTTCTAGAAGATGCTCCAGATTTTTATTTAACCCCACGGATGGTATCTGTACAAAAGATCAGCAAAAAATCCAACAGAAAACTACCTCTCTGTCCTACTTTTTCTGTGTCTGTGAATGTAACACAAGCAAGGTGTTAGAATCTGGTGTTCCTCTTCGATAAGTCACTTACTCTCTACTTCCAGGCACAAGCCTGGAAGGGAACCATTACTCTTCTTACAATTCTCCTGAGAAACATGGCATCTACCCCAGCATAAGGAGGACAGTTATAGTGTTGTGTATATACCTTAGTAACCTCGTGAATCCAGGTAACTTGGAAATTTGTGAGAGCAGAGAATGGTAGCTGCATCTTGAATCCCTCCAGGAATCAGGGGTAGCAGGTTCACTCAAAACATGCCCTTGTTTAGAGGCAACATGAAAGATCTTGATCATCTTTTTAGTACAGATTTTTTTGAAAGTGTGCATTTAAAATAGCTTCCACTTGCTCTGTGTAAGTGTGAAAGAACTGTAGCAGCTAACTTGAAAGGGCTTTATAAGAAGTGTATGTTTTCAAATGCTATCCATCCTTTGGAAAGGAATTGCTTTGTTACCAAAGCAAGTATCTGAAGTTCTGCTTGCTCGGAAGCACCTCAGATGTCTGGCTCACAGTGAATATAAATGTCTGGGTTTTTTTTCACATAACAAGTGGCAAAGTATGTGGTTTCATAGCTTCATGGTAAACTGATCTCATTTGGAGCAGCCATGGCCTGCCTCCTTCCCCTTGCACTGGCAGATGCTCTCCAGTTCCATGAGTCTGTTCTGTGCAGTTGTGTGGGTTCCCCCCCTGAACAAAGCAGCTCTCCAAAAACTGGTTAGAAAACTCTCCTTCCCCAGCAGCCTAAGGCAGCATTTCCTACATCAGCTCCTTGAGCCATCTTGCCTTAAGGACAGATAGTGCTGGTGTGGCACAGCGGGCAGGTGACTGCTCTACAGCCCAGGTCAAGAGGGAGAGTGGGACCTCAATAGTCCCAGTTTGGATTAGCATTGCCTATTAAAGAACTGTGTCCAAAGACTTAGCAAGGCAGTCAGGACAGGGCACACTGGGTCATGTTCCTAAAGCTATCTTCACTCTGCCCGTTCATTGCTCTCAGGCAAGGCCTTCGTGGCCTGCTAGGAAATGATGAATTCACATTTCATGTTACTTCATTTATCTGTCTGCATCTTAGCCTCAGGAAGAGTTTGCCTGGGTTCTCTACCCCCCTTCTTCAGGTGGGGTTTCTTCTGGAAGCTAAAAGAACCAACTACAGATATTTTACATCTTCAGAATAGAAAGGGTGACGTAGAGTACTTCAGCTACTTCTCAGAAAGTCCTATTGACACCTAGATGAAGGATTCCTTTACATGGATAGGTATAGCCATTTACATTCCTCATCTAGGGAAAGCTGCTACTGGCATCTGCATTTTATACATGTTCAATCCACATAATCCTGTTATTAGATGAACATGTTACTTTTTTTGGCCTCCTATTGATTGGAGATCAGATTAACACCAGAATTTTGAAAGGCAAGATTTAGCATTAGCTTGTCAAAGAAAATGTGTTTGCTAAGGTTTTATTTAAAAGGCAGGAAAGTCTGAAAACTACCTTTTTAAAGCTACTATACTTTCTGAAATACTTCTTGACTTCTCATCCCCTTTTTCCATTGCCCTTTTCCAATTAAAGGTTTATCTTTTATCTTCTGAAATCCCCACATGACTATTAAAATCTGAATTATAACTGGAAATGGGCAGAAGGACAAGATGAGTAATGAGGGAGCCATCTCTTGTTTATAAATTGATCTTTAAGCAGCAATTTAGAAAGGCAGAATGAAAATAAATTAAGTAGAGCATGTTTTGAAGGTGTAGCTAGGCATGAGTGTCATTCTTAAAAATTGGCCTCATAGGCAATACGTGATGACTTTTTTGTCCTCTTAAAAGAAAAAATATACAGAACTTGAGATGTTTCTAGAAGATACTGTGAAGAGAGTTGGGAGATCAGTGAAATGTAGCAGAAAGCAGCAAGAAAAAAAGGATCAAATACTTAAGAGTATTTTAGAGCAAGAGTTTTATCTGTTGGTGGAACTTGTAAAATAGGCAATGAGATCCATCGTGAAGCTTTTATTCCTTTGTTGTTGTAACTTAAACCTGCCACCACAGTCTCTAAAGGTCTTTCACTGCCTTCTGTGCCAGCCCCTTTACTTTAGACCTTGGGTGTACTCCCTTCTCATTTCTTAGGACACACAGAGCGCTCTCCCTGCTTTCTTCAAGTTCCCATAGAACTGGATCAGCTGCTCCTCCCAGGCCCTTTAGATGCCTTTTCTTCCCCCTCCTCATGCAGACTGCTGATGACTCTTGTTGTTCTCTTCCTTGCTTACAGAGCAAGACATTCCACAGTAAGCCTAAAATTTTGTTTGCGAGGATGTTTCTGTTTTGTTTCCAATATTCAGAAGAAGAATCTTAAGACAAAACAAAGCCGACAATACAGTCACTCTTGAAAAGATGGAAGGACACCAAGATAGGGAGCAGTTGTTTGGATGTAGTGCCATTCAGCACACTTCTGTTGAACAGAACAAAGGGTCTCTTATGCCTGCCTATCACTCCTTCATTATTAGAAAAGCTCTGAGAAGTGCTGTCAAGAAAGTGGCATAAACTAACCTAAAATCCGTCAAGAACCCAACACAGGGAAGTTACATGTCTGCTCCTTTTTCTCTTCCTCGTGAGTCCTTTTGATTATGTGTAGTTGGATGCCCCTCACTAAAAATCCTATAAAATACAATTTCTTTGTAGGTGGCAGGAAATTCTTTTTGCTAAATTATAAGATTGAGAGGATTAGTGTTAGATACAGCTTCTATTCAATCTTCTGGGAAACTCCTTAAAGACTTTGGGCAGGGATTTTACTCTGTGCCATAGTTCCTTTCAGAAGTGGGACTACCAGTCTATCTCACAGTATGGTGACACTGAACAAATTATGTAGAATTTCAGGAGGTCATCACACGTGAAAGCACTGCATATAATTATTTTTTATTCAGTAATTCTGAAGGAAGCACGTAGTTGCTTTATTTGTTGTGCTCCCTGTTAGTGAGGCCTAATTGCTGGTCTGGGATTGAGTAGATAATCTCCCCATTCTCCCATTCTTATTTTTCTCTCAGTAGGTTGCTTTGTTGGTCTCTAAACCAGATCGTAGCATTCTTCAATACTGGTTTTATATTCAGGTACTTTACTGTATATAGTCTTTAAATAGGTTAATGGGTGTGTCAAATAGTTCTTTGTTATTAAACCAGTTTTACACCAGAATAGAAACTAGTTTGCCGTCAGATGCATTTATTGAAATTTTTGCTTCTCAGGAAGATATATGTGCAATAAGGAGTTTAAAGTAAAATCAAGCTGACACATTTTATTTTCAAATGCATGATGATTTAGACTTTGCTTGAACTCTCACAGTTCTTGGGAAGAATGGGTACAGCTTGCTTTCAAGAAATTCTGTGTTGATTAAATATGCTGGGTCTGTATTCAATGGTCTCTCACTATGTATTCTCTTGTGCTTTAATTTTAACAGTTTGCATTTTTTAACATCTTTTATATTCAACCTGATGTTCAGCCAGTCTAGAGAAAATCTCTTGACTGCCTAGTAACTGAAATCACCTTTTAAAACCAAGCTCTTGTCCTCCCTCTACAGGAGAATTTGCAGCGTTCAAGTAGCCACAGCACCATGGCAGCACCCACTCTGTTATTTAAGTCTTGTGTTCCTACAGTTTCTTAACATCAAAACTCCATTCTGCTCCGCAAAACCTAAAATAATTTAGAAAAGATATCCATAAGCTTTTAAAAGTGGAGCAGAATGGAACTGCCAGTCCAACACAATGGGAAAAAGTACCTTTTTGGGAACCAGAGTCCTCTGCTGCCAGTGTTTCTCCTTCAACACAAACCACCACGTGCATTCGGAGACCCGCAGTGGCTGCCTGTGCCGTTGGCATCATTCCCAGGAGAGAGGAGAGGGCGCTCGTGGTTTGACTGTGGTGCTCGGGCATGAGGGGATGGAACTGCTGCTGCAACTTAGGAGACTTGCTTTGGATGGTCTGCCGGTCGGCTTTCTCCCTCTAACAGTGTAACCATCAGAGGCTGAAAATCTGTTGAGTGCTAATTTAAAAGAACCATTCTCCATTCTGATCCTTTTTTTTTTCCTGGTGTACTTACTGATTTATGGACAATGCAGTATCCCCTTTTCACTGTATTACAGTGTCAAACACCTCAATCTGTCTCTATTATTGGGTTTTACTCCTTTAAAATTAAAGTGTGGGGCAGTGGGAGCTGGAGAAGATTTTATTCTGAAGGCAAAGAGGTTCAGCTGAAGGAAAAGGGGATGCTGCTGCACCTTTTCTCAGATTTACTTTACCACTTCTTAAAAAGAACAACAACCACCATCCCTAACCTTTTTCCTTTTCCCGTGTTTTCTTGGTGTGTGCATATACAACATCTTTTAGAAGGATTAGGTAGATCCTTCTTTTGTTGGTCCAGCAACAAACTGAAGTTTTAAAAAAAAAATGTAGCGAGATTGTCCTCTCTTTTTTTTTCTTTGTATCATATGATACAATGTATTTATCAAAGATGCTACTGCAGCATCTGAAGTCTGTCGAGTTCCCGATACAGACTGTGAATGGTGTATGTACCTACTTTAAAAGTTTTATTTTAAATGAGGGTGCAGGTTAATGCCAGGTACCTTACCAATATGTAATGTTTTCGTAAACGGGGAAAAAAGTTCTCAGGTTGAATTGAATACAAATACAAAACCCCCTAGAATTAGACATTCCAAAAATTATGTTTTGGTACTTTCAAGAGCTTTTTTTAAAGGATTTTTATCCTGTTAACTAAATGTCCTCCGATAAGTGTGTGTGTAAATGTGGAGCATCTTGTCCTAATGGCAAGTTGTTAGATCAAAACAAAACGGTACTTGCTGGATCCACGCTGACTACTTCTCCTCTCACTGCTTTCCTCCCTCTCATCTCTTCCCTTCCATTTGTCTTTCCCTTTTGTACACTTTGCAAACTAGGATGAAGGTGGCGGTATCTCCATCAGACTGCTTTGTTTTCCTGTCCTCCAATCCTGGGTTTCAAGTGGTTGGTAGCTTTTTGACTACCCAGTCAGGGAAAACTCATAAAGTTCTGCACATTGTTTACCTCTAGTCGAATATCTTGTGATGTGAGCTGTTTGCAGAGTTCTCTGATATGTGGTATTACCTGTAAATTATTTGTACAGAGGCAAGGCAGACCACGTTGGAAAGAAACTCAAGCTCAGACAGAAGTTTTCAGAATTTGATTCGTATTGGCCCTGTACCACTGCAGGTGAGGCAGGAGAACTGACCCCCACCCCCAGCCTCCGGCAGGGACGTTCCTGCTTAGAGGTGGTGGGGGATGTGAAACAAAATCATGACAAATAAATGAAGGAGTTAAATGTGTGTGAATGTGGTGTCCATGCTAAAGATGGATGTACTGGGTGAGGATGCTGTCCTTCCCTCCCTGCGGAGAGTTGGACTGTTTCTGTCTGCAGAAGGTTGCTCCCAGGTGAGGGGGGAAAATGCACATCGGTAGTGGAAGGCGCTTTTAATACCCTGGAATTCTGCAGTGTTGCTGGTAGTGTGTTATGTTTGTCAGTAAATATTTACTGGGGTTGTAGGGACCGGACTAATCTGAAGTGGGAATTATAACTGAAATACTGTGTATTCATATTATTTCCACAAACATTAGCAAGACAGCAATAGTGAATGACTTAATAGTCACTACAAGAATGAAGTGATTCATGTTGGTACATGAATAGAATTGATTTTGTGTACAGGACGCATTTTAAAAACAAACAAAAAAAAGCACAAATTTTTTCTTGTCTGCCGTGGATCTTCAGATGCTGTAAGGCTTTTTCCTTATTGAGATTGGCAGGAATTTAAAAAGTAGCAATAGCCACTTTCCAGTGTGGAGAAGCCAATGTGCAAGTGGTGGTGAAGACTGGTGAAGTCAGAGTTCTCCCTGGTGATCATCTGAGGCCAGTACAGAAGAGGTGGAGGGAGCCTGGGGCCAACTGGTGTCAGCAGGCAGGTGAGAGGATTCACCAGATACAGGCTCCCAGAGGGTGAAGTAGTCACTGCTGCTCCTTTCACCCTGTGCTTGGCTCCAGCCCTTCTGTGGGCTCTGGCCTCATTTGTACATGTCAGGCATACTGGAAATTATTGTTCTCTTGGAAGAAACTGTTAACGGAGCAATTATGGACAGGTGGTTCAACAGTCATTTGTTTCACAGAGCTTGTTAAAAGCCCTAGTTTCCTTCCACAAAGTCGTGCTGGCAGAAGATTGTCTGTTAGGAACTTCGTTCTGTCTTTGCTTAAAATGAACTTACTTTGGTGGAGATTCATTACCCATTAGTCTACAATATGCTTCTTGAGCCCATAGGAAAAGCACAAGGAAAATTGCTATCCTTGTCCACGCAAAGCACTTTATAAGTAACACATGATCTCTGGGTTGTTTTGGGGTTTTTTATGGGGGTTTGTTTGTAGTTTTGTTTTTCTTTTTTGTTTCTGGTTTTGGTTTGATTTTTTTTTTCCCTGAGGAATGTGCAAGTTGTTTGGCTGCTGTTTAGATAAGTCCTTTCAGGATGCATTTCTACTGGTTTTCACGTTTGTTTGTTTCCCTTCAGATAAGTGTAGTGATATATGTTTGTCTGTAAAAGGTCCCACATAATGTTCATGCAAAACTTTGGAAGAAATGTGGTTTGTAAATAATTGGGATTATTTTTGGTTTTATCTTTTCCTTCAGGAGTTTTTCTGGATGTCTTGCATGCCATCATAACCAGTCTTAAAGGTGCCCTGTAGATGTTTAGTCAATGGGGAAACGAGTAGATGAGAAATGAGTGCAGTGGGATGAAGGAAGTAAACTGAAATGACCAATACATTCATACCCATTACCCCAAATTCCTTAAGCTTCTTTGTGTTGTCCCAGCCACAAGCACATTCCATAGTATGCAAATGTTAGTACACGTTTTGCGTGCACATGCTGGGCCAAACGTCAGTCACACAGCTTCTTCAGGCTCTACGGTATCCAGTATTTAATAATTATTTGCAAAAGTACCAGTATCCAGTCCCAGCTATTCATGTCTTTATCAACCACACGTAGACCTTCCCCTCTGCCTTTCCTTTTCCATACAGTTAGATGAGGCCTGTTATCTGTTACATCTTTCCTATCAGTATGTGATTGTTTCCTGTGTCGTGTTTGCTGGAAATGGAACATTGTAGCGGAGCTTAAACCTGATGGTAGGAGTATAGAGGGTGGGGTACTTTAAAAGTAATTTCTGCATGAATTAAGTCATACATGGCCCCAGATAAATTAGCCCAGTCATTTCTGTTTTGCTAAACTCACGCAGGTCATTAAATGAATCTACTTCTGCATTTTATGTTTACCTAAAATTGTCTCTTCTTGTACTCGAATGTTCTAGCAGCTAATGATGATGCAGAATGCTTGAGGCCAAGTACTGCCATCTTACCATGGCCTCTCAGCATCACTTGGATTAGTATGTGCTCATTAGAGGCAGAATTTGGCCTTTGTGACATAAAATGAGTAAAATTGATAAATACCATGTCATTCCACAATGCCCAAACTGGGGAAGAAGTACACTGAAGATCACATATAAATAGGTTTTCTTCTGTGTTTGCCTGGTGATGTAAATGCATCCAGCATTTTACAGAAGGTTTAAGGAAGCCAGAATCTCAGACAACTCACAAACAAATTCAAATTGAAGCTTTGATAGCTGGAGGGGCTACATTTAGGGAAGAAGCATGTAGACATTTCACACTTTTGCAGCCTCTAGGTTTCATTGCCTTCTTGTCTATGAGTACAGCATGAGTAGCACAAACCCTTCGTAGTACTGTATACAATGTGTCTTTTCTCTGTTGAAAAAATGCATCACCGATAGCACAGTGTGACAGGAAAGCTTTCTAGGTACAGTCAAGTTAAAAAGCAGTTGTGTGATTTGACTCTTAGGGCATCACTCTGAAGGTGCTGGGTGTTCTTTTCTGTTAGGCATTTTACACAGAAGTTTATGAAACGAACTTCCTGTTTGCTGCAGCCTTGTTCCTGTGTGTTTGTACTTAGCATTTGTTTTGATATGCATTTTAAATACCTTTCTTCACTGCTTCATTACTCCATACCAACTGTGTGAAGTTTAACAAGGGCAAGTGCCACATTCTGCACCTGGAATGGGGCAACCCTGGATGTACACACAGACTGGGGAATGAGAGGCTGGAGAGCAGAACTGCAGAAAGGGACCTGGGAGTCCTGGTCGATGGCAAGTTGAATGTGAGTCAGCAGTGCCCTGACAGCCAGGAGGGCCAACCTGTCCTAGGGTGCATCAGGCAAAGCATCACCGGATCACCCCTCAAGGGAGGGGATTGTCCTGCCCTGCTCTGGTGTGGCCTCACTTTGAGTACTGTGAGCATTTCGGGGCTCCTCAGTGTAAAAAAGACATGAAGCTGTAAGGCAGCATCCAAAAGAGGGCCATGAAAATGGTGAAGGGCCTTGAGGGGAAGCCATATGAAGAGTGGCTGAGGTCACTGGGTTTGTTCAGGCTGGAGAAGACTCATTGCAGTCTTCAGTATCCTCACAAGGGAAGAGGAGGGGCAGGCACTGATCACTCTCATGACCATTGACAGGACTCGAGGAAACAGCATGAAGCTGAGTCAGGGAAGATTGAGGTTGGATATGAGGAAAAGGTTCTTTACCCAGAGGGTAGTTGGGCACTGGAACAGGCTTCCCAGGAAAGTGGTCCCAGCACCGAGCCTGACATAGTTCATGAAGCATTTGGGCAATGCTCTCAGGCACATGGTGTGACTCTTGGAGTGTCCCACACAAGGCCGGGAGTTGGATTCAATGATCCTGAATTCCAACTCAGCATATTCTCTGATTCTTGCCTAGTAAATAAAACTATCAGCAGAGCAGAGCAAAGTTGTTAAAACTCTTTCTTTGCACTTAAGTTTCAAGGATGCTAATACAGAAGCTACGAAGTCAGCACTGTGACAGCAGTAAATAACTATGAACCTGTGGAAGGAGGAAACTTTACAAGCTGCAGAATATAGAGTACCCTGAGAGGGAATTCAGATGAAAACTAGCATATCTCTTTCCTTTAGAAAAGAGAGCTACCCAGACCATCTGTTAAAGGGTTTACATAGGGACCCCCAAACCAGTTTTTGGAGTTTGCCAAATGATCATGTGCCTTTGCAACCTTAAAAAGTACAACAGAATGTAAACCAGGTGCTTTGTAACTAGAGCAGTGTCTTTGGTTTACTTCTGCTGCAGTAGTTTTGTATATAGCTATCACTATAGGTAGGTAGTTTCGAGTTGGTAAACTTCTGTAAAGGAGCAAGGAGGGCAGAGCATTCCCTAGGATACCTATTAGCATTTCAGAGGTAGGAATTCAAGGATACCTAATTCAGTTAAGTAAACCTGCTGCTTGAAATCTGCTCTTTCAACAGTTAAATGAGGTTCATTCAATTTAAAAACAAGTATGCCCTCCTCCTCCTCCAAAGACACAGACTTTGTTAAAGAAAAGTAATAGAAAGCTCCAAAGAGACCCAAAATTAATGTCATAGCATCTTGGAATGAGATGGTAGATTAAAAATGAGAGCTAGATGAGGAGAAATTGATGGCTAGTACTCATGTAATGAAAGTCCACATATACCATATGATCAGTTTCCCGTTCCAGAAAGCACAAAAGTAAGTTTTGTTTTCTGGAATATCAGCAGGTGTCCTCAGTTCTTCCTTGGGCTTCTTGCAGTTGCTTTTCAGTGATCACATCCTGTTATTGCACATTAACTGTGGGACATGGTAGGTGTTGTGTCAGCTGAGGGACAGCCAATATGTGTGAATTTGATTAGTTCAAATTTCGAACTGGTTACATCGACCTCTGGCAGTACTTACATACCAGTGTCATATTTAACCTACTTGTCCATAAAGGACAAAATAATGGTTTGGGTATTAGTGCTTTTTCAGATCTTTCCATTTGCTTTGGGGCAAGACTTTGGGCATAATTGTAAATTATAAAGTTATGTCTAAATGCACAGTTCATCTGAAATAGCAGACCAATTTTAATTTGGGTTTGTTCCTTTTAGAAAGCAAAGTATCAAAATGTTTTAATCATGTTCCAGGAACTATCTGGAATACTTCTACCTACCCCAGATTCTGTACTAAAAGTACATGTGAGAAGGTGGTTATTTTCTTGGTTTGGTTTATTTGTTTAAAAAAATCTCAAAGAAACTCTTTCCCTAAGAGAAGGGAGCTGATGGGAGGGTTCAGAAACTTCTAAACTACCCAGGTATTTGCTTCATAGCATCCAGCAGCAGTGTGTTTAGTTCATCCAGTCTCCTTAAGAGCCAACAGTGGCCTGTCCATCATTTTGTCTGGTTTGTCATGTTTGCAGCAGCTGTACTTTGAATAAGCCTTGTGGGACATTTACTTTTGAGCAAGTAAACCACAAAAAAAAATTATGTTTTCTTTTCTTTTTTTTTTTTTTTTTTTTGGATTTGGGAAATGGTCAGGTTTTATTTTGATAAATGTCATTCTGTGTTGCATTTGTGTATTCACTCTAGTTGAAAAGAAAATCCATCTGAGTGTTTGGGAGTTCAGTGGAAAATTAGGAGAAGAAATGAAGCCCATCATCTGGGCGTGGATGTTGGGTCTAGGGGGAAAAAATGGACCAAACTTGGGTGTTGGGTTGTTTTGGGATGGTGGGGGGTTCCGAGGGCATAATTTAAATTAACTCTGTCTAAAATGTGTAAGTGCAATAAATGTGCTTTTTTATTCAAAGCTGTGAACCTTTAGAGGAAAAAAAACAAACAAAAAAATCAACCAAAAAAAAAAGCACATCATTCCTTCATGAGCCTTGTGTCCTATCTGCCTCCCCTTCCTACCCTCTTCTCCACACTTCTCAATTGACAGAAACCTGACAGTGGCCAACTTGCATGTGTTGGCAACCCAAAATAACGTTGCTGTTCTTCTGATCTCATTTGTTGGCATTGGGGAAAGTCCTGCCTCGTATTTCTTGCCACCCTTGAAAACCATTTGGGATCCAGTGCTGACCCTGCTTCTAGAGCAGGGTGTGCCACAGTCTGGGATGCAGGAGCCAGCCCGCCTTGGCCGTGGTCATCCTGACTCCCAGTGCAATGTTCCTCCTGGCCCTCTGTCCTCCAGCTGTAACTCCCCTCCCCGCCTCATTCAGGGTGTTAGTGACATGGCTGGGCAGGTGACATTATTCTTAAGCAATTGCAAAAGTCATCAGCCATCACGCCTAATCGGATCCCTTTTCCCCTGTCCAAACACACATGCAGGCTGGCCACTGTTGCCTTCTGTGACTCTGCCTTGTTGTGCAGGAGCAGGTGTGGGGGGTGTGTGATCTGTGGTGCATTACTTGCACTGTCTCTCTGTCTCACTTGAGCACAGGCTGCTTTTCCTAGATTAGGAAAGGGGCACGGGTCTCTTGGGGGTGCCCAGGAGAGGCACGATGCACGGAGCAATGACAGAAGGTGTAGCACTCAGTAGTTGGACCCTATGGGGGAGTGAGAGAGGACTGGCTTGTTTAAAGTTTATAGATATCCAGATCTATATCCTTTAAACTTTATTATTTTTATATATAGTCAAGACAATGGCATTACCTCATTATACAGAGGCTTGTTTATGAGAGGCAAAGTATGTAGTAAGGAGAGGAAAGGGAAATTTATATACAGATTTAATTTCTTCTGTTTGTTTGTTCATTAGTGCAATGAAATGTTTGACCCACCACTTTAAACTCTGTGCTAACACATTCCTTTCAGCTGTATTTTTTTTTTTTTTGACCACCAGAGGTTTGCAAGGAGCTTATGACTGCAAAGTAGAAGGTCCAGTCTGGTTACTTAAAAAAAAAAAAACAATTGTGTTAGTAGATTTCCATAGCTGCTTTTTAAAAATCTACAATGGAGTAATTGTTTTGAAACTTGTATTTATTTTTTAATTCGTAACAAAACGTTTATTTTCGGTTTCCTGTTACGTAGGCCATGACAACTCCCTTTTGTTCCTTCTCAAGTTTCCCCTGTAATTGCCAATACAACTTCTTTTTCTTGTTTGTTCCTTCCCCCTTTACTTTTGTTGTCCCTTCATTTGTACTTTGGAGTTTTTCTCATGTAAATTTGTACAATGGGAAATATTGTCCAGTTTGGTTAGAGAGCATGGAGACTTAAAACATATTAAAATTTGATAGCTGAATTCAGATTGAAGAAAACTATTTCTGTGTAAAGTTATTTAAAGAACTCTGTATTATATGAAAGGCAAAAAGTTCTATGTACTTGATGTGAATATGAGAATACTGCTATAATAAAGATTGACTGCATGGAAAAGTCTGAAGGAGATTGTTTATTGTGTCACGTTCGACCCCTCCTCTCCATGAAGTTGGAGAAGTGCAAGTACGGTAGTTAAGGAGTGTGAAAAAGTTACTCTGGGATGTAACTCTGCAAAGGAAAGAGAGGGGAAAAAAGTAAAATTAAGGAATGCTTGTAGAGTAACCTACCTCCCTTCAGCTTCCTTGAGCTGGACCACTGCCTCCTTGGCTGCTGTGCTAAGCCCTAAGTAATTTTTACTTTTGCACAGGGTTTTGCTTCACAAGGATTATTCTGGACTTTTATGTACTCCAGGGCAATTCCCCCTCACCCTGGGGAAAGCCTGGCACCAGCTGGTCTGGGTGCTCTTCTGGGTAAATTCCCCTGCTTCTGCAGCGATATCCTTCCACCCTTTTACTGGTTATTTGGCAGAGCTTTAATGGTAAGACTGTTACCTGCTGTGCATTCACAGACCTTATTTCTTGGGGCAAACACATTCTCTATCAAGCAGGCATTACAGAAGCTCACATGGACTCAAGTACCCCATGCCTAAAGCTGCAGTGGTCATTCTCCAGAAATGCTACAAAAAAAAAAATACAATTTAGCTTAGACTTTTTTTACAGTTTTATTGAAATAAGGACCCAGGAGCCAAAACTTTGGTTCCAAGAGCCTCATTAGTTCCAGGGACCTGAAAATAACAGAAGAGAATCCTGAGAAGCTTTTCACCCATCCTTTTCCCACCATGAAGAGTAGAAGAAGGACCCCCTCAATAGTGCCCATGCTGCCTTCAGCAGTAGTTGAAGCTGTAATGTGTGACACAACAGCTTAGAAGACAGGGTAATTACAGAACTGGAAACAAGCAAAAGCCTCAAACCTTTAAGGGGACATCTGGACAGATCTCCCTATAAACAGAGAGAGCATGTCCTCGAGGTTAGGTAATGCTAGGTCTAAAGAACGGCCTAAAGAAAATCATTTTTAACTGGTATCAGCTAAGCTACAACTCATAAAATACCCAAGTTGTAACAGTGAAGGCTTATGTTGCCAAAACAGGACTAAGCTAGTCTCGAGCACAAGGGCACCTGAGACAAGGCAGCGATGAACAGTGCAAACACCTGCGCTTTGTACCACGGAGACTGGGCACGCTTTCCTTGGGCAAACGCTTCCAGCAGTATTCGTACACCAGTGCACGAATACTCGCTGAGAGCAGGGCACGTCCGGCGGTGCCAGCAGGAGGCAGAGCCGGGCACGATCCCCGGGGCTGCACCGCAGCTCCCAAGGCAAAGCCCAGCCCGGGGCCGTGCGAGGAGGGGCGGCGGGAGCCGTACCCGTGTGCTGCCGGCCCCCGCCGCTGGACGCGCCTATTCCTCGTCGTCCGGAGGAATCCCGAGCTCCTCGTCCGTCCAGGCCGAAGCGTCGGGATACGGGAAGTGTCCCTGGGAGAGAGACGAGATCAGAGCGCGGACGGGGCCCGACCCCGGCCCTCGCCCCATCCCACCGCCACCACCACGCAGGCCTCACCAGCACCATATCCGAGCTGTGCCAGAAGTGCCAGAGGATCCAGAACCACATGAAGCCGCTGAGGAACTCGCTCCGGATCACCTGCGCCCGCGTCAGCTCCGGGAACTGCCGGTACCGCGGCGTGATGTGCACCCCGCCGCCGCCCGCGCTGCAGCACACGCACGGACCCGCCTCACTCCGGGCTCCCCCGGCACCCCCCGAAACCCTCCCCGCTCCCCCCAGCCCGCCCCGCTCACCGCCGCCGCCCCGGCGCGGCCGCCCCGGCCCGCAGCAGCCTCGCCGCGGCCGCCCGGCCCAGCGCCGCCACCACCATGTCCGTGCCCAATGTCACCCGCACGGCCCAGCAAGAGCCGCGCCCATTGGAGCCGCCGCCGCCTTCCGGGGCGGGGACACCGCGGGGCGGGGACAGCCCGGGCTCGGGAGCGTCCGCCGGCCGCGGAGACTCCGCGGAGTGTGGGGATACCGTGCCGCTGTCCCCGCACACCTGCCCTGCCCTGCCCTGCCCACCATTGGGAGCGGCGCGGCGGCGCTAACCGGGGGCTGCCCGTGGGGCCCACAAGTTGCTGTCGCCCACGGAGGTCGAAGAGCGGGGGGAGACTTCGCCGGCCAAATCGCCGCTTTTGGGGCGCGGGGAGAAGGCGGCGCGGGCTGCCGGTCTCCAAGGGAGGGGCTGGCAGGAGTCAGGCTGTCCTGTGTCCATCCCTGGGCGCCCGGGGCGGTTCAGCCCGCCGGGTGCGGTTGCCTAGCAACGGGGCGCGCGCGCGGCGCTTCCCGGGATGCGGGGATTCGCCCTCGGCGTCGGGATCTGGCCTGAAGCGTTCCTGAAGGAGCGGTAGCCCTGAAGGAGCACCGGGTGCGGAACCTCTTCCCGCTCCGTGGGCCGGTAGCGGGAGCGCAGGGGCGATTTCCCGGACTCCTCAGCACAGATACACCTAATAAAGAATTCCCACCTGTCCCGCCTCAGCGAAGGCACGCGCACGTGAGGCGCTTTTGTTTTCCTTTCCCTTTTACCCCTCCCACAGGTGTTGCAGTGGTCAGTGCTCACTCAGCAGCGACCCTGGAGCTGCAGCCTGCGTTCGATCCCTGTGGCTTGGAAACGTGGCATTGGAGGAAACAGCCTGCTGGTGGGTGTATCTGTTCACCGGCAAATGCCACAGCAAGGGTCGGAGGAATTCTGCCAACTTCTTGTGGAGACCCAGTTTCATCCAGCAGTACCTGTGGTATGCCTTCTGGGACATCCAGGTGATCCCAAAAGAAGCAAAAAATAATGGAGAAAGTAGCCAGACCATCAGAGGGGTCCTTTCAAGGAATCAGACTCCCCCCTACCCCTCCTGACAAGGTATGCTGCTAATGTAAGATGTTAGTCCCTCCTGAATCTTTACTGGATGACATTTCATTAAGGAGAACCGGGAAAGAGTTTCTGTGACCCTCTGGAAGAGTAACTTTTTTTTACCTTGTGAAAGCTTGTGAACAAAGGAATCTGGAGATAAAGATTTTAAATAGGTTTGGAATCTCTGTGCCAGGCTGCACCTGACATCCCGAGCTGGCATATCGTGCCTTCCAATTGTCTATTACCTGTACCTTGAATCCCTGCTTGGGAGGAAAGACAGTGCTTTGTGTAGCCCCTGAGCAAAAGGCATCATGGCCAACACTTGGAGTCAAACTTGGGTATATCTTGCTCTGGCTCCATTTACTTTTACAGGAAAAGATTTGCCTGTGATTTTATTGAACTTTACAGACCAGCACTTGAAAGGACGTGTTTCTGACAGGTGTGGGGTGAAGGTCCCAAAGGAAAGAACAAATGACTCACTTAGGTTTTCCATTTTCCTTGCTAGTGATTATGCAGCTTTGCCTACAGACAGTGGACCCTGATTCACAGATTTTGGTGTTGTTTTAACCTTGGGTGGAGGATGTCGAATACTGTATTTTAAATAAGTAACATAATCTCATTCTGTTAACACCCCAAACAGCTGACATCCTCAGCTGAAGCAGCAGTGGGCATCCTTGTAGTTAAGGGATTTGAATCTCCTTGCTCACCTGAGCCTCAGATGCATTTTCAGCAACAGTTAACAGGGCAAACTATTCAATCTTTGTTTTTACTTAACATGTGATCAATGCAAAACCATGCTGCCATGTGCTCTGTACCAAGTTTATGTTTTTCTATAAAAGCTGAACGCTTCAGTATAAAGTTCATAGTTTTATTGTGAACTCCACTTTCCAACTGCCTCTTATTTTGTCTTTCTGCCTTCTCGCTGTCCCTGGCCTGTTGTTCTCTGTGTCGCCGTTTTCAAGCGTTCCCCGTTTTCCATCTTGCTCAGGCTGGTTGTCTCCGCTGCTGCCTTTGACCTGCAGAGGCATCTTTGTCTCCCCCACCTCCTTCCTTCTTCCTTGACTTGGGATCCTTTCAGTGACCTTTCAGCTCTTGCTGGCTCGGGGAGCTCGGACAGCTGCAATGCTCACTGGCTGCACACGCTGCTGTTGGAGAGCCGGGGCACAGGGCCTGGCAGGGAGCAGCAAGGTTGGTGTGCCTGCATTGCTGAGGAGTACGGGATCCCGGGGATGGGAGAGGCAGCTCCAGAATCCCCGCCCTCCCCCTCTTCTGCTGCCTGTCTCCAAGCTGTGCCTTGTCCTGAGAAATGGGCGTCTTTTCCAGGTTCAAAGCTCTTTACTAAAATCAGTGAACTAAAAGGTGCAAGGATTAGTAAGAAAATAAAACTATTCTGATTCGAGAATTGCACACCTAGTGCCTCCTTCACAGTGGAATTAAACTGTTATAGGATCTGAGATGGGCCAAAATGGACACCTGCAATAGCTTTGTGTGTCCTTGAAATGGCACGGTGTCCTTTGAACAGCATGTCTCATAACGACTGAAGAAACGGTGATACCCCTGCTACATACCTAGCAGCTGAATACAAACCAGATGCAACACAAGGTAGGGGTTATCATATAGTTCTTATGTTTCATTTTTTAATATTTCTTCTTTCCAAAATTGATCTCTTAAAATCAAAACCATTTGTGGTGAACTTACAGATAAGCAGTGTAGTACCACAAGATACGGTGGAAGAATTATAGAGAGAAGTAATACACTGAAAGTTAACTTTATGAACTGTATTTCCTGTTTAAGGATGTAAGTGTTCAAAAATCATGCTCATTTTCTGCTTCCATCTCCTCCTTCCCCCTTCCAGGTAAGCTCCAGGTCCATCTCACATGTCCAGTGTTGTCACACTAATAAAGATTCCCATGGCTGTCTGCTGCCAAGATGTCCAATGATGTAGTAAGTTCAAAATCTGTAGACGAGCTGCTGGAAAAGCAGAGAAGAGAAAAGCTAGGAATCAAAGACAGTTATTGCAGGGTGGGGGGTGTGCTCCAGATTGATTTAGTTTGTTTTCATTGCAGTAAGTTGCGGAAGTTCTGTTGCCAAGGTCTTTATTACTTCTTGTATTTTTGTTTTCCACAGCTTTCCTGTTTGTGCATGGAACCTGTGTCCTCTTTGTGCACCCTCGATACCCTCAGCAAAAAGTCATTTCACTGATTCATCCCCAGAAGCTTCCAGTTTAGTGAGGGGGGCTCGTGTGCTGGCCAGGAGAGAAACCGATGGCTATTACTACCTGGGCCACATTGCCCAAGAGGTGAAGGTAACTGTTCATTGGGAAATGTGCTGTGAGAGCATCGGTGGGTTTTTTCCCCTGTTGTCCTCGTTCCTCACCAGTCACATGCCCTTGTTGTGGGGTGGCTCTCCTGTGATACAGAGCACTTCATAACCACTGTTGTGTCCCCACACCCTATTTTAATCTGTTACCTGATCACCTGGTGCTGACTGGTTGTTTACTGTGAGGAACCCTGCAAGAAGAAGGAGCCTGGAGATCAGTCCATTTTTGTAGTTATAAAAGGGTTTTATTCAGAAACAAACAAAACAAGTCCCTTATCCCTATTGTCTACTTTTGCCCAGTCTAGCGGCAAAGTCAGTTAACTAAATAGCAACTATTAATCCAAAATGTCTGTCTCCAGGGTTCGCTTCCTCTTTACCAAACTGAGAGCTTTCCTCATTCTCTCCCATCTATGTTTCTGGGAACTGAGGGGTGATTTGGGATGCCAGATGCAAAGTTCCCCTGCAGGCTTTCTTTAAAAACCCAGTTCATTCGTAGTTTGCAGGTTATTTAACTGAACTTTGATGTTAGTGTAGGTGAGTCTCTAAGCTCCAGTGTGGGATGGAACAGATGGGGGCAGTTACAGGCACAAGTGGCATGACTGGAGTAGGAGCTGAAAGTATAATTTAAGTGCACTCACAGATCTGCAGACAAGACTGAAATTTCAGTCTTAGATCTTCCCCACACCCATTGCTGAATGCTTAAATTAAAACATTTCAATTTTTGACAGTTAAGACGTTTTACTGGTTTGTTACCCTTCTGACTGCTGTGTAGAGAACTGCTTCATGTGCAGCAGTTTCTTTTGGCTACTCATTTTCTTATGGGAGGTTTTCCTGGTCAAGTTCTGCCTTAGCACGCTAAATATGTTCTTCCTAAAATCTAAATTCAAAGCGAAAGGAAGAGAAAGGTTGTCAGCCCCTTAAACCACAGCGTTTTATTTACTTTTAAATCCAATATGGACGCAGTGCAGTGAAAAATCTAGTAGAAGAGGAAAGCTGCATTTCCAGATCACGTCCTGCTTCCTGGGATTTCTGCCACTTCCCTCGTAGGGTTTAATGTTTGGCCGTTAATTGGACCCAGATGTCTGCCTTGCAAACCGCAGGTTTTACTCTTGTAGGGCTCCAGGGAACGCTTTGTAATTGAGTTTGACAAACGTCGTGCTCGGAAAGGCAAGGTACAGCTCCGCCTGCAGGAAACGCCTCTCTACGACATTCTCCACTACGAGGATGCCAGGAGACAGCGTCTCGCTCCTGGAGACAGGGTCTTGGCACCGTGGGAGGTTAGAGCTGAACGTTTTGGCCCTGGCACTGTGCTGAAGGTTGTGGAGAGCAAGGAGGCACATTTAGGTACGGGGTGTTTTGGTTTTCTAAGTAGCGCTGGACTCACCACGGGGGCTGGTCACTGTGCAGGAAAGGGAACAGTCTCCATCCCGGAGAGTTCAGCACCTGCTGCTTGGGCTCTCTTCACTGTATTTGTGTTGCTGGCACTAAGCAGCCTGTTCTTTTTCAGCGTCAGAATTAATGCAGCTCCCAGAATGTGTGTTTGCTTTGTTCTGTGAGTGAAAACTTCCTGAAAAGCTGGGGGTTGGGCATGGCACCCTCCCAGTGCAAAGCAAAAAATGTTCCTGGCCCTCGTGAGTATTCACCTGATTGCCTGTCAGTCTAGTTCCCTGCTATTTCAGCATAAAATCCTGCCTCACTGCGACAAGTGAGAACTTTGTTATCTCCTGTCTCCTCATAGGAAGTTCAAAAGAAGGTGACATTTTAAACCTATAAAGAAAAAAAATCATCAAAGTTGTTACAAAACTGTCTGAAACACAAGTCATTATTTTGACTCCAGCTTTCTGATGCTAAATTTTTGCCAAGACCAGGTTTGGCGAGCCTAGGTTTGCTGAGCCCGGCCTTGCTAAGCCTGGCTTTGCCGAGCCCGTCCACGGGCTTAGCCCGGCCTAGCTAAACCCAACCTCGATAAGCCTGGCCTAGCTAAGCCTGGCCTAGCTAAGCCGGGCCTAGCTAAGCCGGGCCTAGCTAAGCCGGGCCTAGCTAAGCCGGGCCTAGCTAAACCGGGCCTAGCTAAGCCTGGCCTAAGTAAGCCGGGCCTAGCTAAGCCGGGCCTAGCTAAGCCGGGCCTAGCTAAGCCGGGCCTAGCTAAGCCCGGCCTAGCTAAGCCCGGCCTAGCTAAGCCCGGCCTTGCCGAACTCGGCTTTGCCAACCCCAGCCTCACCGAGGCCAGCATTGCCGAGCCCGTCCACGCCGAGCCCGGCTTTGCCAAGCCCGTCCATGGGCTTAATCTGGCCTAGCTAAGACCAGTCTAGCTAAGGCAGGCCTAGCTGAGCCCGGCCTCGCCGAGCCCGGCCTTGCCAAGCCTGGCATTCCCGAGCCCATCCATTCCATGCCCGGCCTTGCCGAGCCTGTCCACGCTGAGCCTGGCTTTGCCGAGCCCGGCCTTGCTGAGCTTGGCTTTGCTAAGCCCGGCTTTACCCAGCCCGGCTTTTTTGAGCCCGGCCTTGCTGAGCCCGACTTTGCCGAGCCCAGCTTTGCTAAGCCCGGCCTTGCTAAGCCCGGCTTTGTTTTTGTTTTTAATACACACAGCACACAATAGAAGTGGAGTCCTTGTGAATTTCTGGAATGGACAGACCAAGGAGGTGTCCTCCGACAAAGCTCTGCGGATTCCTCTGCCCTTAAGCGAACGCATCATCCTGGAAGTGCAGATGCCTTTAGCAGCCAGGCAGATGGTGGTAGATTCAAGTTTACATTACCCATACATCGTGACACCGGGTTATAGAGCCTCAGGACGCTACAGACCGGGTCACTCAGCCCTGGACTGCTGGCCAGGGGGGCTGTGTTCAGCTCCTCCACGTGCTAAGTGCAGCTGGGGGTGCACCTCGCTCCCCCAGTGCTACCTGGCAGCCTGGGAACCCACACGGCCTGCAGGGTGCAAAGGGCATCAGGGAAATGCCTTCATCCCAGGAACAGGCTTGGCTGGAGAAGAGAGTGCTGTGCCCAAGCTAATGTCTCCTGGCTCTCAGCAGGATGTACAGATCAGGCTTTGCCCCATCGAGAGATTTATCATTTTCACTCAGAGCAGCTCATGTCTGTCTGTGAAATGCCACGTAAACAATCCCTTAGCCTGAGTAGCTGTAAATGCACTCAGAAATCTTGTGTTACCAGGCAAAACTCTTCCCTGACTGCAACAGCAAGCTTGTTTCTGGAAAGAAGCTGGGACCTGTTTTGTGAAGACTAAAAAATGTCCCTCAGAGGAAAATGTTATAAAAGTCCTACTTGAATATATTTTATATGAGAAGACCTTTTGTTCTTTTAACTTACTTTCTTTTTATAAGCTTCCTATATTCTCATATGTCCTTGCCCTAATTTATTTGCAAGGTCTTTTTGAGTCCAGAGTGACAGAAGCTCCAGTCCAGCATTCCCCAAGGAGCCCTTCCCTGGGAACCAGCGCTTTGGTTCCTTTCAGGCGCCAAAGCTTCTTCGACCAAGTGAATCAATCGCTAGAGAGAGACAGCCTGACCATCAAATCAGCTCTACGTGTGCACAGACCACACAGTACCAGCAGTATGCTGGCTAGGAGATCCACAAAACTTCTCAACCTTCTAAAAGACAAAGGCATTACAGTAAGTATTTGGTCCAAGCCAGATTTAGCTCTTAGGATCAGGAGATTTGTTTATGTCATGTGAGAATGCTCTTTCCTTTGATCTCTTGCCAAGGTTTTTGCTGCAACAAAAATTATGCCTGTGTAGAATAATGGTTATGCACAAGTAGAAACTTAAGGCTTCCACTTGGGAATCCGTGTTGTACAGGGCAAGGCACTTCTGGTATTTTTACTCAGCACTTTTGATAGAGGTTTTTTTGTTTTGTTTTGTTTTTTATTTTGGGTCTAATATTTTCTAAATAAAACTCTCTGCCAGCTCTACTAGACAGCAAAAAACTGATTCCTCTTTTATAGATACCAAAAAAGAGAAAATCTGGATAGTCAGCTGAATCCCACAGCAGAGAGTGCATGTCAGGACTGAGGTGGAACTTTGTCTGCTAAACCTTAGGCCAGTACTTTACCTGTTGGAAAACATCATTTTTTCACCTCCCACCTCTAAAATACCTTTGATTCTCTCTTTGATCTCTCCCCCTGTATGTCATTAAACACAAACACCCACAAGGTATATTTTTTTTTGCAAGGAATAGCAATATACTGAAGAACAAAGCTGTTTACAGCCCCTGGGAAGCCATACAGATCAATGTGTTAAGAGAAACCCGTCAAAATACTACGTGAGACTGGCAGGATCTTATTTGAAAGTCCTGTAGTGTTTTCCAGCTTGTGGTATTAGAGTTGGAAAGAAATGGAGAGGTGGCATTCTGTTTGCAGAGGAGCAGCTAACAGCAGGAACATGCTAACTGCATCTGGGAATAGGAGGAAGGAGAGGAAAATATTTTGTGGAAACCCTGTTCCAGCCCCAAACAGCTCTAGGAATGTAAACTTGAATGCATGTCGAAAGTTTTGGTGGTGTTTCCTTGCTCCTTGCCTTATACAGGGCACTGTAGGGAGAACAAAACAAAGAAAAGTTCACCCTGGCTATGAAAAGGAGCCTTGTAGGTACTCCTTCATATCTTTGCACAGCACAGTGCATTTAAAAACACAAATTAGCAGCACTGCCCAGCACTGAAATGCAGCTACTGCTGAAGAACACACAAAACCAGCTTGAGCAAAAGTAGAAATCTCAGACAACAGGTGAAGTTCTCTGCTACACCTGCAGAGAACTCAGGGAATATTTTGTGTTTGGCCAGAGGGGGGCAGGTATTTCTCTTTCTAATAAAATCTAATGAGGAATATGTAATATAATTTGTGTTCAGAACCTGGATTTTCCATCGAAACATGAAAGCTGACACAAAGATTGGGTGTCTTTAAGCACTGGCTCAACACCAGAACAAGCAGAACAGTGGATTTTCAGGCACCCCTTTGTTGGTTAAGCCTAATGTTTTCTATAGGTTTTAGCATCACCCTCAGTGTGTTCATGGGTGGAAAGCAACTGCAGTATTCATGAGCCAGGGTAGCTTCCAGACCTCAAGAGTGACATAGAACTAAGCTGTTCTGGTTTTGTGTGTTTACAGTTTGCATTAGAAAAATACACTGATGGGATTAAGGGTTCGGTTTGGCTTTTTTTCGCTTAGAAATCAATCCTTGATGGTGCATCTCAGGAGAGATGGAAAGAGATGGACTTCGACAGAGCTGAGACTGAGCACAAAAGGAGGAAAGAGGAACAGAGGCAGCTGAAGAGGGAGCAGCAGCAAGAGGCAGATGGCATCCAGCAGCAGCTGCACAAGGACAACCAGAGGTGATGCCTGGGAGCTACCTGCTTTTTGTGGTAGATGTTGGAAGGTTGGTAACATCTGCTCCTTGGTTTCTGAACATCACACGTTGTTGGAAGGTTGGTAACATCTGCCCCTTCAGTTTCTGAACATCACACGTTGTTGGAAGGTTGGTAACATCTGCCCCTTCAGTTTCTGAACATCACACGTTGTGCTTTATGACAGACTCTGCAGAGGGGTCACAGTGGTTCCCTAGTGGGAATACAAGATGGTTCTTGAGGTATGTGGGAACGGGTGCACATGGACCCCATAGCCCCAGAGAACAGGACCTTGCATTACTCCCATGACCCACTTTGTGCCTTCTCCTCTGTTTCCTCAGGGGCTCCACCAGCAGCACAGGCACCCAGCTGTCTGGATCAGTCCTACAGCCCTGTCTGCACAATCCATCTCCTTCATTCCTGGTCTTCAGGGCCAACAACACTTGGCCACACCAGGTTTATGTAGTCAGGTGGACAGATGACTGCAGTGAGCTGACAGCAGGCACTAGCCCATTTGGGAGTTTTGCTACCTCTGTTTTGGACACAGGTCTAACCATCATAACCTAACAAAGGGTCCTGGAATATTAACTGAGCACACGTTGCCAGAATATCTGCTTTGTGTCTCATGCACTGTCTTTTTTATTGCTCTTTCTTTATGAGAAATTTGAGAAATTTTGTTTTGGACACAGGCAACGGTTGCGTCAGAGAACATTGCAAGGGCTGGAGAAACAGCTGGAGCACAAAGAGAGAGCTTTGCAGCACGTGGCACTGCTCCAGGCTGCTGGTGCTGAGAGGAGCAGGAAGGAATCCTCCTTTCCAGAGGAGGGGAAGAGGAAGGCAAGTCAGAGGCTTCAGTTCTTAAAGACACAGCGTTCACAGAGAGAGGAGTTGCAGGCAGAATGCAATGAAAGGAGCTTTGAAAAAGAGAGAGAAAGGCTGGTAAGGGCAATTCCAGAAATGATTTTCCCCTCTGCTATGTTTCCAGCAGTGGCACCATCTGGAGTATTTGTCTTTCACCTGTTTTATATCCAATATAACTATATCATTTAGGGACTTAAAGAACATGTGTTTAAAGATGAAAGATGGGAATTAAAATTCTCCATCTCTGCCATAAAAGGAGTCTTTCTCCATGCAAGGAATGAATTTCCATAGATTATACCCATTTCTGACTTCTACCAGTGAGGATCATAGAATCATAGTATGATTTGGATTGGAAGGGACCTTAAAGGTCATCTAGTTCCACAACCCTTACCATGGGTAGGGACATATTCCACTAGATAGACCATGCTGCTCAGAACCCTGTCCAACCTGGCCTTGAACACTTCCAGGGATGGGGCATCCACAACTTCTCTGGGCAACCTGTTCCAGTGCCTCACCACCCTGGCAGTAAAGAATTTCTTCCTAATATCTGATCTAAACTTACTCTCAGTTTAAAGCAACTCCCCCTTGTCCTATCAATACAAGCCCTTGTAAGAAGTCCCTCTCCAGCTCTCTTGTAGCCCCTTTAGGCACTGGAAGGTGCTCGAAGCACCTGGAGAAGAGCCTTCTCTTCTCCAGGCTGAACAACCCCAATTCTCTCAGCCTGTCTCCATAGCAGAGGTGCTCTTGCTCTCTGGGCATTTTTGTGACCCTCCTCTGGATTTGCTCCAGCAGGTCCATGTCCTTCTTATGTTGGGGGCCACAGAGCTGGACACAGATGAAAACTGAGGATGAAATTTGACATGTAAGCTGACTGTACAATTGTAAATATCTCTATGTAGGAGTTTCTGAGGAGCAGGATGCAGTCACGGCAGGACATGCTGGAGCAAGAATCACGGGAGCAGAATAAGCAACAAAACCAGGGCCAGGCTGCTGAAGTGAGAGTGTTCCAGAGCAGATACTGAAGATCAGAAGATGGAAAAAGAAAACCAAAAAATCCACGTCCCTCCAGCAGTACCTCAGAGAACAGACCCTTTGGCTGCTCTGGGCATCCCTCCTAGTGTAACGAAGCTGCAGAGTGGGGGACAGGCCCTCGAGCAATTCACAGACCTGGTCTTTGTCTTGTAGGTGTGACTCAGTGTGCCACAGTTGTGACAAGTGGGATTACAATTCCCGGAGAGGTCTTTAAATCTCCCTTTTATTGCAGCTCTGTCCTTGACATGCCTTTCTTTCTGGAGTTACTATCCTAGTTCACCAGCCTGGGCTTCAGGTAAGTGCAGACCTTCTACTGTCAGGGTGTAGGTTCTGCTTGGGGTATGTTGGCCACTCCCTTAGAGGAGGAATGACTTTTAGAAGCCCAAAATAGAAAAAGAACGTGGTGTAGGGTTTGATTGTTTGGGGTTTTTTGTTTGATTGTTTGTTTGTTTGTTTGACGACAAGTTCCCCTTTCTAGGCACTGTGATGACAAAAGTCTGCTCTGTGAAATAACTATCTTTGGAGAGTCAGCAAGCCCAATGATGGGCTTGGGTTTCTGTTTGCCCTACAGTCTGGCTGGCAGGCTGGCAGCCTCCCAAGTGGGTCAGAAAGATACTCGGGTACCTTTCCAGGTAGGGCCCTTGGTTACAATAACCACCCCTTTTGCTCTTTGTGAATAAATGAGGAGAATGCTACAAATGAATTGGTAAACTGATGGTTAACAAAACAGAGTGTCTGTGTCACAGGGAATGCTGTTATCAGCTCTGGGTAACCAGAAATGTACCTGTTCTTTTCAGAGGGATATTTAGGGAAGGAGAATAGATGTGGCAAAGTGTATTTGCTGGAATACTCAGGGCTATATGGAAATATGTTCTTATTTACAGAATTATGCTAAAATAAATACAATATATGTGATACCTTGTTTCGAGTAATGCCCCGAACCAAACTAGATACAAAATTTAAATGTCGTTGCCTGACATTCTGTGTATACTTAGAAACACATTACACCTTTTGTGGCACACTGCTCAACCAAAAGTGTGAGTATAAAAATGCATGCTCTTTACAAGAATGCAGCACCAGTGATAATGACAGTTCCTTAAGAAAAAAAAGGTAAAATAAAGAAAATCTGTACAAGGGAGCTCCTTTGAAATCCTGCCAAATCTTTTGAATGCCCAGCAGTTTCTTAGCAGTAAGTCTCAGACTGCATTCCTCTAGGGACAACGGAGAGGTTCTGCCTTCAGCTTTCCCCTAAAAAGACAAAGTTAAGTCTCTCATCCAGATGTTTACAAACTATTCGGAAGCCTTAATAGCTGAAAGGGGTATTTCTAAACTTTAGGATCCATAATATGCATGAGGCGTGCTCAGACTTCTTTTTCTTTAAAAAAAAGGGAAAAGGAAGAATGAGCCTAAATACAAGGTAAAGGCTTTGACATTTTGTTTGTTTAACTTAAGGTCTGGAAAAAAAATATCACTTGCTGCATGTTATGAAAACTACATGTGAGGCACAGTTATGCATTTTGGACATTGAATTCCATCATTTGGTTTACACTCTGTTTGGGCTCTGGAAAAGTTGGCAGGAACACAGGTGGTTGTGCCCAAGACCTGCACAACTGATGGGCTGTGCCTGGCACCTCTGTCCCGAGCCAGGTGGAAAGGGAAGAGGGCACACATCCCTCTGATGGAAAGTGGGTGCTGGCAGCTCATGGAGATTTTCTTTAATGTGATGCTTTGGGGTTGCTCGCTTTTCTTCTTGTTTGAGTTCTCATTTACATAAAATCATGTGCTAGTCAGGACAGTGGTGTGCCTACTTATGACTTTAGATCTAACTAGACTTAGAGAAACAAGTCTGAAGCTTAAAAGATATTAAACCCTACTGGTGTTTTTATCCTTACGCACTTGGAAATGGAATATGCAGTGATTAAAGGAAAGTACGTGAAATATATTGAGCTGAACCTAAACTTATTTTTCAGACTTCATTTATATGCCATTAACCTTTACTTTATAATCACCATAAAACAGCAGATTGCCTGCTTATGTACTTTCTTTTCATTGCTTAACCATCTGAGAACAGCCCACTGCAGAGAGCCTGCACTACTGCTATTTCACATATGGTGTATCTGGGAATATATTTAATATCACAGTATTTCCAGTCATTCATAGACTATATTTCTCACTATTAAAATGCAGCCATAAAATAATTTTAATACTGCTATTAAAATAACTGACTGTGAATGCCACATATAATCTAGGTCTTTTGCTGGCTTTATTTAATTTTAAACATTTGCAACATGGTTTTGATCCATTAGGAAAATTCTTAGACTTCTTGTTTTGCAGCTACCGGAAACAAACCCCAAGAATCTGCATTTCAATTAAGGCTTTGAATTAAATAGGGTGACACTAGCATGGGGGAGGGTAGTAGAAGGAAGCACACAGAGATGAAAAAAAAAAGACTTAAGCTTCAGAAACATAAAAATTAAGAGCAGCACAAATATTCCCAGAAGATGCTTTTTATTATGGAATTAGGTTTTTCTGCCTAGGCAAATATTTTATTATGCTGTTTATAATCAAACTCCCATAATAATGTGCTGGAGTACAGAAGTTTGGAAAAAAAAAATCAAAATGACTGGTCTGGTTTTATCATCCAAAATGATTAAGAACAGACCGCTACATGCAGGATCTTGGGACACTTCTACAATAAAAGTAGAAGTTAAAAGTACAAAAGACAACGAGGTTTATTGGCTTTTTCAGCCTGTGTTGCTTAGGTGATGTTAGAACATCATTTCTTATACCACAGTGACAGGTAAGTCAGTAAATTAACCTTAAATATTTAACCTGATGTATTTCAAAACAGACTTGATCAATGAACATCTTTATGAAGACTTTTAGACAAGTAAGACTGCTTTTCTCATCAGGCTGCAGTCATCTTGTGCACCTAAGATACCTATATCAGTTTAAAAACTACCAGAGCACATTAGCTCTTAAAATTGTGCAATAAGTCAGAAATGTCCAATTGTGCAAAGTCTTCTGGTTTCTGGAATAGACCTTCTGATCATCCCATGCCTGGTGCTCAGCTGAAACGACTGAAGGCAACATAAATGCAGAGTAATCATTGCAGAGCATGTCCCCAGGGCACACGTGACTTCACCTTCAGCTTCCCTCGTGTTGGCTCCCAGCCAGCGCAGGTAACCCCACACAGCGAGAGGGCAGCAGCCACAGGAGTCTATTTGAGGACAGAAGCTGCACTTTTGATGAGCAGCGGTTTAGCTGCCTCTAGGATGTCCAGTTCAGGGTCCAGTGAACGACCTAGTCCCTCCAGAACCATGATGGCAAAGATGATGGAAGCAAAATTGCTCTCGAGCTTCACCTAGAGCAACAAGAGACTAAATGGACTCAGTGAGCCTTCTTTTCTTCTGTGCCCATTCAACCAAGGTCCCAGCTCTGGCTAAGCTGAGAGGGAAGGGAAGAGGCTGCTATGAACACCTGAAACTAATGCAATTCCAACTGGAGTTTCAGAGTTCACTGAAATCCAGCAGCAGGCCCAAACATAAGGGGACAGTTTCAGGGTGAGTGCACTAAGGGAACCTAAGAGTTTGTTTTTCATACAAAAAGGGGAATGGATTTTTTTTCTTCCATACAAGAATATCAGGGCCTTACAAGTGCTCACCGTGGCTGCAGTAGTATCCAACATTCTTGAACATATGTGCTTGTGTAAGGGGCAGCTCACCTGAATGGCCATAAAAGACCCCACAGGTCAGAGGAAATGATTCTCTGCTCTCTGTGTGGAGAAACTGCTCCCCAGTTCCCAGCCAGCTACCAGGATTGTTTCAGGAAATACCAGGGCACTAAGAAGTTGGGAGGACTTGCTTTGTAAGGGCCTAAATTACATTTCATTTCACTAGAAACCTACTTAATGGGGCTTAATGACAAAAAACCCTCTAAGAAAGGAATGTTTAGAGGGACCCTTTGCACAGTGAGCAAAGTGGCTGACAACCTTTTCATTTCCTCTAGTTCAGGCCACCACAGCTCTGTTGATTTCCAAAGTTGTTTGCAGCTGTAGAAACTTGTTTCCTAAATAATCAGTTATAAGTAGTTATCTCTGTCCTGTGAGCAACTTCTCACCTTGGAGCCCTCTAACAAACCAGTAAAATGGCCTGGTGCTGTTATATAACCCCATATCAAGAAAGAGGTCCAGGGAAGAAAGCATGCAATGATATAGAAGTGGAACATATATTAGACTTAATTTTCTGCTTCTAAGAGACTACAAAAAAAGATAGGAAAAACTATGTGCTACAAAAATATTCCTTTTAGTAAACAATATCAGCCATTAAATGTAGTATTAAGACCAAAAAAAAAAAAAAACAACAAAACAGACATACCTAAGAAACATGCCAAGAAACAGCAAGCCTGCAGCACTTGGTTACATTGCTGCAGTTCCTCTGCTAGCAGTTCATTTCAGAAGTCAGTCCCCCTCCTTGCTAGCCCTTCATGTTCCCAGTAGTTCTCCCTCCTCAAACAAACTTCCAGCTACTGAAGGCAGACAGTGACAGGACCTCACCTTATGGGTCATCAATAGTTTGAAGACATTCGAGAGGAGATTTCCCACCTGCAGCTGGAATACAAAAAGAAGTGAACAACTGATCGAAAAACCCCTTTTGTTTCAGTTTTCAGTGCCAAGTTGCAGTGAACTGCAGGTGAGTGAGAATGACACACGGTGCACTTGCCTTCCCCAGGGCAATGGTGTTCCCCCGGACCTTGGTCACTAGTTCTGCCATCTCAGCCTTGAACCGCTCGATGTCCTGGCACTGGTTGGCGCGGGCGTGGTGGAGAATCAGCTCTGCCACTCTCTCCCCCTGAGGAACAAGTTGGAATAAGAGAATCAGGACTTGATTGCTGGTAACTTGCAACCATTTGTTTGCATTTCTTGCTTAGTAGCTGAGAAATACACCTGGCAGCACAGGACGGGCCTGAATACATGGGTTAGCGTGGATTCCTTGGCCTGCTTGGGCAGATAAAACAGACCAAGACAAAACGTGTCCCTCTCGAGATATGCTGGTGAGCCATTCAACCTGCAGCTGAGAAACAGGCAAGTATGAGCACAGATGCTTGTTCTCAGAATGAATAGAAGACATCAGCACCAGATTCTCTAGTCCATCTGAAAGTGTTTTTCAGGTGGGAAGGAGGATAAAGTAGTTCTCCTTATACACAGGAGCCTGCCCTCTTGGTCAGACAATCCACCTGTTTTATGTATTCTTCTCTACAGATGCTGACACACAACAACAAAATGGAGAAAAGCACCTGGGCTTTCCAGCAGCAAGGCTGCAGAAGGGAACACATGGAAGATCAAGTCCTTAATCCATTCCCTCCCCTTCTCTAGCAAAACCTGACAGATTCTGCAACAGCCTCCAATGCAAGTGGCTCCCAGGCAGTCTTAACTTGCAGCAAAAGCACTCCTAACCAGGGAGTGGCAGCCATACTTCCCATTTAGCAATTTCTGTTTCCTGGGCCACTGAAATTGTTCCACTCTGACAGCGTCCTTGCTGTAGGGGAATATCTTAGCCCAGTGTTTGGTATAGCTTCCATGCTAGCAAGTCTCCTTGCCCCTCTTAGGGAGGATTTTAAGTGGAAATACAGGGAAAACTCTCCCTTGGGTTGTCAGACTCTCCAGCCGTCTCCCTTCCCCTGCCCCACGACAGAGGCCTCACCTGTCCCTGGACCACAGCCGTGAAAACCGCCCGGAAGTTCTGCATGTCAGCGCTCTGCAGCTCCGCCACGATCCCTGCATCCAGCAGCACCAGGCAGAGCTGCCGCAGGGGCGGCTGCAGCTCCACCACGAGTGTGTCACACAGGTCCACGAGGGCTGCCTGCTCCTTGCAGCTGGTGCTCACACGGGCCGTGCCTTGAACCAGGATGTTCCCGGGGTGCAGGTCAGCATGGACAAAGTTGTCAACGAAGATCTAGAGGACAGGTAAGTCTTAGAGAAGCTCATTCCAATCAAACCCGCCCTCACCAAAACTCCCAGGCAAACAGCAGAGGTCTGTTCCTGCTCTGTTTGCCACCATCCCTAACAATGGTGTGTTTTTCCTAGCTGCACCACAGCACGTGGCTTCTGCTGGAGACCAGCCCTTGAGCTGGAGGGTCCTGGACAGCGAGGGACTAGAACTGCACAGAGTACTCAAGAAACAGGTATTTGTTTTACTTAAAGACATAATGTTGTTTCTTTGCTCTTTAATTCTTTTCTACTCCTAAAATTTGAAACCAGTGTTAGCGTAAAACTATTTTAGTTTTACCATTGCTTTTCTGAGTAGTAAAAGCTGTTTCAGAGCCTGTCATATTCCAAAGAACCAGAACTGGAGGCTTGCCATCACCCTAGTGCAATGCAGCAGTTATCAGCTGCATTTCATCTGACACGTAGAGCCCACTCACTCACTCAGTACTGTCAGGATCTTTTGCAACTCTTTCCTGCTAGTTCTCATGGTTCCTCATAAGACAATTGTATCACCCTCTCAACACTCCTTTCCAGATAATTTGTGATTACTTCAGCCACAGAAGAACTAGACAGCCAGAAGCTGCATCTGGCCAGGTTTGTTTTCTTTACTCTGTATTTAATTCTTCTTTAAAGAAAGGCAGTTTTAGAGAAGGAGCCGATACAGAAATCAGCTATTGCTGTTTTCCCTGAGTTGCATCCAGAGTCTCTGCAGAGCACACGGTATTTGCTAACCGTGTTGCACTACAGTCCTTGTGCAATATGTGAATATTGATTAAATGGATTAGTGTGTTTCCCAAGCAGTGCACTGACTGAGGTGCACAGGCCGGTCCTGCTGCGTGCAAGCAGATGACCCGTCTGCAGTGCAGGAAGCTCCGTGTCAGACTCTACAGCAGTTGTCTGTCTAGGCCAGGCTTTACTCAGGCCTTGGGTAACATTGTACACCCAGTACAGACCCTCCCTCTGCCACTTCAGGAGCTGTGCTGTGCCACAGTGCCCCGAGTCCTGTGTTACCACAAGATACCTGGCATCCAGGGGCTGGCTGCAAAGGCACAACAGTGTCTTTGAGTCCATGCCCCTGTGGACATGGGTGCAGGTAGGAGACGTGGGAAGCAAACGGGTCCTCTCTTTAGCCATATTGTCCTATTATCCCAACTGAAAGGCTTCTGCAGGGAAAGCACCTTCACTTTCAGCTTTAACCAAGTGCCTACCATCTTTAGCAGCATGTCCATGCCCATCTTTGCAAGTCTCTGCCGCAGCTCTGTGGCAATCTCCGCATGCAGGTAGTGTGAAATAGGCTCACTCTCCTGAAACAAAGACAGAGCTGAAGTCAAACACACCCTGTGTCCCACCTGCAGCCACACCTTTATCTGGGTGCCAAGCATTCAGGGAAGGTGATAACAATACCCTAGAAAGGACCTGCCAGATAGAGGCTGCACCCAGTGTGGTAGAGAACATGAGAAAAGAAAGGGTTTGTTCTTTGGAAAGAGGGACAGTATTTCTGAGACAGAAATGCCTTTGCCAGGATCACGTGCAGGAAAACTAAGCCTGAGAGTGGCTCAAACATCCACCAGGGAACTAAGGCAAGCATCAGAAAGTTGTCAGATTGCTGAGCTCCTTGTTTTTACCCACCACAGAGGAGAGCTTGAGTGTGGTTTGGTTTGCAAAGCACAGGCAAGCACAGGGTGGTGGCTGGAGACACTGTTGGTCTGCTTGGTTTTAGGCCAAGTGTCCACTTCTATATGGAGTTGTCTGCCACCTGTCTTTTGGGATGCATTGCTTACCAACAAAAAGCCTGGAAGAGACACCAAGGAAGGACACCAATTCTCCTTAAGCAAATAAGAGAAAAGCATCCTTCTGCCTCTGATCCCTTCTCAAAAAAAAAGCCTCCTTGGCATGTTCTCCCCAGGGCCATCTCCAAGACCCTGAAATTCTTACCTCAAACGTTTCCACTAGAACATCTGCTGTTACCAAAGGCCAAAGGGGAGTTGGAAACTTCACAAAATCGACATCTAGGAAATTTCGTCGGAAGCGCTCCAGATTTCTGGCTTCGTAGCGTAAGTCAATCTCAAGGGAGAAACAGAAAAAGCATGTTGGAAAATAGATTCAACTAGATCTTCAAGATCCTGGTTGAGGAAAGGACTGGACAGTGCAATACTCAATACCAACAAAACTAGTCAGAAAGCCAGAATGAAAACAAAATCAGAGAGGTACTTTTTACATGCTTATAGCTTCCCTGATGGAAGAGCAGAGTAACAGACTGGGTAATGGATGGCCCACAACCCAGCACCTTTGAAATCTGGGTGCCTTACTATAGGCATGGTGTCTCAAAATAGACCAGGACTGCATTATGTTTGAGGACAAAAGATCCTGAACCAAAGCTTGCTGTCCAAATTGCAAGGCAAGCAGACAGGCCAAATAAACTGCAGCCCCAGCCTCACTTAACAGACAGGCAGCCATAGCAGGAAGAAATTTAGTGTCAAACATACAAAATAACCCACTATGCAAAGTCCAGGCCCTGGCTCTTCAGTGATGTGGTGTCTTGACATGAGGGCCTCTTTCTGTCTGCTACTGCTCAAGGAGGCAGGATAACCTCCCTTCACCTCCCTCATCTGACAGGGGGAAAGATCCCAGGGATACTTCGTTTTTTCAAAGGGAATTAAAACTACAGTGAGCCTATCACATGTTCTCTTAACCCTCAGTCTTTAGCACATCCACCAAAAGCTCTGATGGACTAAACTGGTACTAATGACCTCGAGTCACATTTGACTACAGTCAACAGTTTACAATGTGAATTTACTGTGTAGAGTTTTTGCAATAGTAGAAAATAATTAAGGCTTTCAAAAGCTTGTTACGGACTTCAGACTCTGCAATCTAGACACAAAAATGAAACTAGCAGATAATGGTTCATTTTAATAGCAACATAAGCCCGATTAAGCCTGTAGTGAAATCTTTGTAAGTTTGATATTAGCAATGTTTCAGGACTGAGTCTTTAGAAAACAGGGATGAATCAGAATGTTTTCAGAATTATTTTCAAGGTCTAAAAAGTATTTCTCAAACAAATATTGTTAAATTTTGTCACTGCTTTGCTTTTTTAATTTGCGAGCATATAAGCTTTCCTACACTAACATTATGTGATTGATTAGAATAAAGAACATAAGTAAAGAACAAGTCAGCCTTCATCTAACCCTTGAAAATGCAGCAGTGTGAACAGTTAGGGCCAGCCAGTAGCCAGACAAGGGGCAGTTTTGTTTCAGTAAGTGGGGACCATGGCATGGCATGTACCTGCTGCATCATAAGCTTCTCGAACTCCTCCACAACCTCTGTCAAACTGAGCCACTTGAATCCAGGGAGAAGTCCAATGAGGCGGCTGCCCATCTTCATGAGAAACAGATCCATCTGGACTTGGTGGACCAGCCCAGGGTGCAGGACCTGTACAAGAATGAGCAGTGGCAAGATCAGCTCTCCAAACACTCCATTGCAATCAGCTCAACTGATACATTCCAAATAGACAGAACCCAGTCTATAAGACTGGAAGCCAAGCAGCTTCTTCAGCTGGTCCCCAGAATTCACATTTCGCCATGGATTAAGTTGTAACAAAACATTTTATAATTGTTGAATGAAATTAATCTGTGCTGGAGACTACAGCCTCACCCAAAGACATTTTCCACCACTTTCAGTCTCCAGCCCTGTCCTTGACTAGTATCAGAAGCTGCTCAAATACAAGAAATATAATATTTCTTTAAATAAACTTTGCTGAAAAGAACTTGTCTGTTCCAGATTTCTTCATGTGAGCAGAGAAGGGGTTTCATTGTCTGGAAGGTGCACTTAATAATAATTTTTTTAATGTAGACTGGGCCCTTGTAGGCACTCCCAATACTTGCATGCCATGTCAAACAGTGCCATAGGCAGCATAGGTATTTGAGCTCTCCAGCTGGGAAGAGCTGGGGCCACTGCAACAGTGGATTGTGCCGGGCTGGAACAAAAGCAATGAGAAAGGACACCAAGGAAGACAGCATCCCTTCTCTCACTCCACCTGGCCCTAGCCAGCCACTCATCCCTATGGGAATTAAAATCTGATTGACCTCATCCAGCACAGTCTGTTTTCATACATCTACTATTCAGGTGTACGACTTACTTTAATGGCTACAGGCGTGAGATGTCTGGCTGATGAAGGACTGGCATTCAGGAGTGGTTTGGCCCTCTGCTCCATAAGGGACATCTTACTCGTGGGACTTCTCTGGGAGCAGTCTGCTAGGCTCAGTTCCTCCCTGCTCCTCTCATCCCGTGTCTCCTTGCTCTTCCTCGTTCTCAGCCACCTGAGGAGACCTCTAAAGCCTGACACCTCCCACACTTTAAAAGCAGACCTGAACTCGGAGTGTTTCTGCAGCTCCTGGGCCCGGGAGCCGCCAATAGCAGTGAGGTCAGCATAGGCTTTATAGACCTGGGCAACGCAGCCCGAGCCGACCGGCTCCCGGCTTGGGAACTTGAGGATGCCCGTCCAGTCCTCACCGAAGGCCTTCCTTAGGAGCATATCGGTGTGGTCCCAGGGGTGCGGGCTCACCTCGACATGCAGCTTGGAAAATTCATCACAGAAGGCCTCCGAGAAGAGGTCCCTGCGGGTGCTGGCCCACTGGCCCAGCTTGACACAGGTGGGGCCGGCGGCCTCGGCCGCCCTGCGCAGCAGCCGCAGCCACCGAGCGCCCATGCCGGGCCACAGCCGGCTCAGCGGGTACAGCAGGAGCAGCGGCCCGAAGCGCAGCACCAGCCCGCAGACGCGCACCCCGAGCCGCAGCACCAGCCCCAAGCGCCACAGCAGCCCCGGGGGAGGCCGCTCCGCGCCGCGCTCCCCCGCCCACGCCGGCGCCCGCTGCTCCGGCCTCTCCTTCCAGCCGGTCCCGGCGGGAACGACCGCGGGCACGGCCAAGGCCACGGCGCTCCAGCGCCCGGGGCGCAGCCCGGGGCGCCCCACGGCCGCCCGGCCGGGCAGCGCCGCCCTGATCCTGGTCCCGGCGGAGCGCGGGAGGAGCGGGAGCGGGAGCGGGAGCGGGAGCGGGATCGGGAGCGGCAGCAGCCGCGCGGCACCACCCACCACCATCACGCGCTCTGCCGCCACCGCCGCGCGCGTTCCCGCCACCGCCGCGCGCGTTCCCGCCACCACCGCGCGCGCTCCCGCGCCCCGCGCGGATTGGGGCGCGTGCCTGGGCTGTCGCCTCCGCAGCGGGGGCGTCCCCTCCGGATCAGGATATACCGGAGCGGGGCAGGAGGAAAAGGGGCCGCGCTTGGGCTCGGGGCCTTCACAGATCCATTCCTTTTGAATCGTAGTGCCATAGAATATCTTGAGCTGGAAAAGGCACACGGGGATCAGCGAGCCCTGCCCCCCCTGCACAGGACAGCCCCAGGAGTCACACCGTGTGTCCAAACGCTTCTTGAGCTCTGTCAGGCTCGGTGCTGTGACCACCTCCCTGGGGAGCCGGTTCTAGTGCCCAGCCACCCATTGGGTGAAGAACTTTTCCCTAATATTCATCCTCAGATCAGCTGATGGTATTGCAGGCTCTACGCATCCCTGGCCAGCGGCTCTCCTGCTATGAGTGTGTGACCCGATCAGCCGCGGGAAGCCGTGGCAGTGACAGGTGCTGGGTTGGTTGCGAGTAAAGACTTTCTGTGTTACTCCGGGTACTTCTGTTTGCAACCAGAAAGGCGGCTGGGGCGCCTCCTCTCGGGATTTCATTTCTGGCCTCGACACCGGCAGCCCCCTCACCTCCCTCCGAGCAGTCCCTTTCACCCCCGGGTATCCCCCCTCGCCCCTAGGAGCTCCCCGTTACTCCCGGGAATCCCCCTTCCCGAGTTAGCAGCACGGGACACGTCCCTGCCCGGAGCGGGGGGCGGGCGCGGTTGCCCTGGCGGCGGTGCGGGGCGGGACGGGGTGGGATGGATGGGATGGGGCGGTGCTCCCGCCTGAGGGCGGCTAGGGCCGGGGCCGGGGCCGGGGCCGGTGGCGGCGGGGGGCGGGCGGGGAGCCCCCAGCCGCGGGTCCGCACGCCGCCAGCCCGGCGCCGGGGCCGCCGCCGTCATGCCGGGACACGGCTCTCCTGCTCCGCCGAGGAAGGTAAGTGGGGCGCCGATGGACCGGCGGGCGGGACGGGGGGCAGCAGAGATGCCGGGGCGGCGGGGGTCGGGGCGCCTCCAAAAAAGTCTCTTAATTCCGTCTGCCCTCTCGCCCCCCCGACTGGCTTTTGTTCCCCCCCGTACCGCGTTCGACGGCAGAGACGGAGAGCGGGGTCCGTGAGCCGAACGCCCCCGCGCTCCCGGCACCGCCGCGTTCCCGCCGGGACGGGGAGGCTGCCGCTCCCTCCCACCCCGCCGGGTGCGGGAGTGCCGGGCTGGCTGCGGGAGCTGGTCTCGGCCGGTGGGAAAAGGGTCGAGAGGACGTGAGGAGCTGCTGGAAAGTGGCCCCGGGCGGGTCGGGAGCGGTGGGGCGGAGGAGCAGCGGCAGCCCCGCCACCCAGCACAGGGCCCCTGAGCGAACTCAGCCCTGCCTCAGTCTCCGGCACAGAGCAGACGAGGAAAAGCAAAGCACATTCTTTGGGGGAAGCCCGGGCCCTACCGGAGGAAACAGCTAGAGTTCTCCTCTGTTTCGGCAAACCCCTGAATCCCTCCTTGATGGTAGCCCTCCATTTGTCTCTCTTTGCACTGGATAGCTTGCTTTTCTCTGACTTTGCCTTCGGCTAGAGGAAACGTCTGCCCTTGGGTGCAGCCTGTAGCTTAACAGGGTGACACTTCTGACTCCCGCTGGGAACCCACGAGAATATTCACCTGTCCTTGGGAGAAAAATTCCAGCTTGCCCTCCCGCTGTGGTACCCAGGGACGATGGGTGCTGATGGGTTAGGCGTGGAGTTGGTGGAGGGGTAACGATGTTTGGGAAGAGAACAGGGAAGAAGCTACAGCTGGCTGCTGCTGTGGTCCCAAGGTGTCAAATGCACACTGGAGGGTAAACCATGCCAGGTGTATTTGGGACGCTTTCAGAGGTTTTGACTTTACAAGTGTCCAAGAAGCATCGAGGCTCTTGATGGTCGGTGCTGGAAAAGGGATGGTCACAGAGGGATTGTGGCTTTCTGGCTGCTTGGAGCCTTGCAGGAGCTAGTAAGTGCTGAGCATGGACACTTAATCCTGCTCTTTGGAAGAGCACAGTTTGTTTCCTAAACAAGTCTGCGAATTGCATGCGGTTTGCTCCTGATCCTAAGGTGTTCCCAGCCACCTTTGCTCTTGCCATTTAAGCAGGGTTGTTGCTTTTAGAAAGGAACATCTCCAGCCTGGAGCTCAGCTGGAAGGATAAAGAGGTGGCCAGAGAGATTTCCATGGGGCTTTCATTTGCTACCAGGAGGGGAGCTGCTGGTGTTGGATTAAAAAGCTGGTTTGTGTGTTGGCTGCCACCTTACTGACCACTCATTCTTGGTGTGTGGTAGTGAAGTCCAATAAAGTACTGGCTCCATTTTCTGAACCACCAAAAAGGGAGTTGTTATTGCATCCTGCCAGAGGGAAGCCCCTTGTGTTGTGTTCCGAAATGTTGTCGCTGGGATAGTGTTTGTGGGGTTTGGTGGTTTTTGGGTTTGGGGGGCAGGGGTTAGTTGTTTGTTTGTTTTTTTTTAAATAATCCAGAAGATATTTCAGCATGTGAAAATCAATAACTACCATGTTGGGCCAGACTTGGAAACAACTGAAAATACTAAGTATAGAAAAGAGAGGAAAGCCATGGTCTTTCCCAGGGTAATACAGTGCCTGTTTGAGAAACGGAAGAGAAAGCACTGAAAACAAAGGGGACTGGAGTGACCAAAGATGTGAAAGGCAGGCTAAAGATTTATGGCTCTGCTGGGACCACTCTCTGCCTGTGGGTGAGAAGGTTGTGTTGTGAAGACAGGGTTGGCCTTTGGCATGTCTATGTCCTGACATGCAAGAAGTTACTCCCTGTTCAGCAGCCCAGATCCAAAAGTACAGTGCTCCTTGTAGACCACAAGTGTGTGTGGAGTGTCCCAAAGTGCTGCTTTTAGTAGTGTCCCCAGCTTGCTGCCTCAGGACATCTTTTAGGACGTTTTTTCTGCAGAGTCAACCTCTGTCTGCTTTCTGTTCTCCAAAAACAAGAAGACCATTTAGATATTTGCCAAGCACTTAAAATAGGCTTGTTTTTGTCCCATGCCTGGCATATTTACATGTTAGAAATGTTCATTTTGACAAGGAAATGATAAATAAAGACTGTGTAAGTTGTATTTTTCTGAGGTGATTTTAGGTCACCTAACTAATTAATAATTCCTATGGACAGGCATTAAAATCTGTGTTTTGCTGGGTGCTCTGGGGGCAGAGAGGCAAGTGCAGTCCTTGCCCGGGTTTAAGAAATTTGGCAATGAAACCTTCACTCAACAGAGCCTTATGTGAGGAGGTGCTGGGTGTTTCAGAAGTGCCCAGTAAGCATCATGCTCCTTTGGATCCCCCAAAGGCATCATTCAAAGCAGCTGGTTCTCCCTTCCTTTAGTAGCACCTGACATTTATTTCCTGACTGGAACTGTGCTGAAGCTGCTCCCTGCTAAGTGGAGGCCAGACCAAGGGGAGAAAAGGCTCTGTAGTGCACCATTAAGTACATGAGAGTGGAGAAGGACCTCTCTTAAGCTCTTGTTGAGGCTGGTTAATTGTGATGATCAGCGCTCTTAGGCATCCAGAACTGGGGTATAAGCTCTTTAGGGAAGCATTTTTTAGCGGAAGGATTTAAGTACTAGTGGCTGATATGTCTCTTGGCAGCATCCCAAGAGCTGGCTGGAAGAGGCCTCTACTATGAAGGAAATGCTGAAATAGGACTTTTAATGCACTTGCATAGCAGTTCCTCAAGGACTGAGGAGACTCTCCACGGGGAAGAAGAGAGTGGGATGTAGGTGGAAAGAAATTTCTTGTTGCGTTCAAGTCCAGATGAGAAATGAGCGAGCACAGTTTTGCCTGGATACAGCTCAAATAACATCACATCTGAGGGGTACCATCTGTAAACAGCGTTTTACCTACACAGGGCAAGTCAAGATGTTTTCTTGACTGTAGCTCTGAGGTGCAATTGAAAGGACAGTAGCCAGTAGCACGTTTTTCTTGCTTGTGTTTTTTTTTTTGTTTTGTTTGCTTGTTTGTTTGTTTTTGGTTGTTGTTGTTTTGGTTTTGTTTGTGTTTTTTTGGTTTCCACCTCTAGGCAGCTTTATCAGTTACTGGAAATGAAAGCAAAGGCTGAAAAGGTGAGGATATACATGGTATTTGGTGGTGGTTTCAACCCAGGTTTCAGTGAAGATGACCATATGACTGAACTCCAGGCTCCTGGCTTTGTGAAGGCTGTGCTTTTGAAAGGTTCCTTAGGGATCTTGGGTGATCCTGAAGTTGGGTGCCTGAGACAAGCTAGAGTTCCTGGGGCCTCTGACCCTCTACCAGTCTTGATTTTCAGCTGAGGCCCATGTCCTTTGGTGGAAGCCTGGCACAGAACAATCTGAGGATCAGTTCAAAGTCTCTGTTAATAAAGCACTGAAGGGCATCTTCATTGTCATATATAAATACTTAAGGTTCTGTAGGCTGGTCCTATTCAAAATCTCTCCCAGCCTTTATGTGGTTCACCACCCTGTTGGGTCAAGGTACTCCGTGTCTGTGGAGTGATGGTGAAAGTCATAATTCCCCAGTCCTTTCCTGGTCAAAGCAGTGAATCCTTGCCTGCCACTCATGTGAGCCTTCACCAGTTTAGTTCTTTCAGTGAGACAGCAGCTCACTGAACTCAGGGCACAGAGCCTGCAGCACAATGCCTTTTGGGCTCTGCCATTATGCTGGCCCAGTCCCTGCTGTGCCGAGGTGGCTCTGAGCAGCTCTGAACCATATAGTCATCTTTGCTGTTGCCAACAGAGGTTATGCACTTGGGATGATCCTGGTGGGATGGCCAGGGTAATCCTGTACTGAAACCCCCTGGTTTTGTACTGCTCTGAGCTAAATGAATTGCCTAAACATTTGCTGGTCAAATGTGGGGCGCTGTGTGTTTTCAATGAAGACCCCAAAAGGGGGCTTATGGGAAATCTTCCTTGCAAGATTCTTGAAGCAGTGGGACTCCTGTCTTTAATGCAGATAACATATATTGAGAACCTAATTTCTGTCTTTTCTGCAAATAGTACTGCCTCATGGTAAAGCTGAGAGAATTCAAGCAGAGTTGGAAGGACAGAGGCTTGAAAGAGTAATGGCCTGCTGGAATGAACACTGTGAGTGCTGGTATAACCTTCCTCCTTTGCTCCAGTGTGTCATCCCTTCCCCAGGTTAGGGAAACCAGCTGTAGCTGGCATGCTGTTACTTCCAAGGATTTAACAGACCAGATGCAATAGTTTGTGGTCATTAAAGGTCAGCTTTTACTGATGAAACTTGTTAGGATGTAGTTCATTTCTGAGGCCTTCGTGTATGTTTTGGGTAAGATCGCCATCCCGGTGCTGGGACACTGCCAGCCAGGTTTGCTTGGGCTCTTCTGATTCTCCTTTTTTAATCACTGGTGTGAACAAGCATTTGGCTTGAATGTTCCATGTTACCTCTGTGTGCTGTTACACATGACCTTTGCTGAATGTGAGATGGATCTGTGTCTGCCATCCAACGAGCAACTTCTGGGTTGGGGGTAAAGCCTCGAGTAGCTCAGCAGCAGCAGGAGGGCCAGGAGAGGAGGTTTGCACTGCAGCCAGGCTGCTGTGTTCAACTCCAGCAGGAGTCTCTGGTCCTTGGTCCCCCTGCACTGCAGCCAAAGCTCTGGCTCAGCCCTGTGCTCCTGGCCTGGGAACTGGCAGTGTTTATATGATGAAAGCAGATGATGGCTTTTCCTTAGCTCTGCCTTTGCCCATACTTGTGCTGGCCCAGAGCCAGGATGGAAACTGTGTCCTCATGAGCAGAGAGAGGGAGATGGGAGGAGCAAGAGATGAAGAGGGGCCCAGAAGCAGAGGGAGTTAAAATAAAAACACCGACCTACACAGAGAAAAGCTTCCAACAGGCGGGCCTGGCCATCCTCTGAGTTCTTCATGCAGTTGGCTCCATGTGCAGCTCTGGCAAGATCTCATCTAGAAGTGTGGGCACGGGGCACAGACGATTTTGAGATGCATGGTGGAAGATCAGAGTAAAAAGCAAAAGGAAGGGAGCTAAACGGGTAAGACAGCTGTTGTTCAGCATTATCTGTGATGTCTGAAGTGGGTTTTGTGACTTGCTACTACTGGTGCTGTGCCACTAATAGGGCAGATGCCCGCTGTGTGAGCTGTTGGAGGAGTGCTACTTGGTTTTCAAGTGTGGCAAGTCTATATATATATATTATATCTATAACCTTGGCAAGTCTTGTCTCCTCTGTAAAATAGTATTGCTAATGCTGGTAGAGGTTTGTTTCACTGCTCTTGTTCCCTCTAGCATATGTACAGCAGAGAGCTACTGATCTGAATGAAGTCTAAGTGTAAAGACAGGTTCTGCAAGGAGATGCTGGCAGCTCTATTTTCCTATGCCCATCTCTTCATTAGGCATCATGGTAAGTAGTCAGATTGGCTGAACAGTTCAGCATATGGGGTGCCAACCTTGCTTGGACGGGTCTTGCCTTGGTTAGATATCTGCAGGGGACTGCCTGGCAGAAAATCTGGTCTCAGAGAGAAGAAATCAGAAAAGCTTTGCTCTGAGCTCATCTGAAAATCTGGCCCAGATGCTTAAAATGTCAAGAGCTTATGATGGTTAGGGGCAGCTCGAGTGGGGAGAGGTGCCACCTCACTTGGAAGTGGATGAAAGAGTTTTGGCTGAGACTCTGCCAGGCCCTGGGACTCCTGATCCTGCAGATCCCGGAGAGCAGATGGCTCCTGACCAAGTTCAGGCACGTAAGTTGTGTTTCCAGAAACTTACCGGGGACTCTGGCAATCCACTAGAGAAACTGTTTCAGGGGGTGAGGACTTGCTGCTCTTTATAACCAGAATAATTTCAAATGGCTCGATGCTCTGTGTCTTAATCAGATTTCCCTTTGGGAATGAAAGTGGTGAAGTGTTTCCGTGATCCTGCTACTCTGAAATACTTTGTGCTGTGCCCCCAGTCTGGCAAATCATTTAAGCAGACACGTGGGGCACGGCGCATGCTTAGACCCACCCATCAGAGCACTTTGGCTCCCACTGCAGTACACCATTCCTGCTCAGGGAAGTTTGGACTGGATTTCATGCAGTCCAATGGAAGACAGTGGGTTTTGAGCATAGGCTTAGAATTAAGCACCCGCTTAGGTGTTTTCCTCGTCACAAGTGGTCTCTCACTTACCCACTTGTGTTCTGTAGAATCATTTTTTGTTCGCAGTGTCCTTGAACATTGATTTCTCTCTTCTTATCCCGCGAGACTTCTTGCCAAAGGCTTGCTGACAAGCGTTACTGTGAGCAGTTCAGGTGAGATGCTGTCACAGCCCTGGTATTTTGGAAGCATTGTGAATAGGCATGCATATGTAAATGATTAAATCAACCCATCGGGGTGTCATCTGGAGAGGAACAAATGCTGAGCTTGCTTCGCAGGCAGGGGTGGGGGGAGGATGAGATCCCCCTCTGTATTTTCTGCTGAAAGCTCTTCCCCTCTGCAGATGTGCAGCTGCTGAAGTTCTTTGCCAAAAGCTGGCCGTGACTTTCGGAGCTGGGGAACGAGCACACATCTGTTTGCAGAGGAGAGCAGCAAAGGGGCTCGGGTCTCCTGTCCTAGGGGATTATGTTCTTGTGATAGATAGCACTGACTGTCATAGAGGAAATGGCAAATTTCACAGGGCACTGAGAGGACACTTCATAAATATGAGTTTGCTTGCCAGTGTCAGCCAACACACCACATTGCTAAATTAAAAAAGGGCTCCAAGAGACTTTTCAGACTATTGGAGCTTTCTCCTTAAAAACAGTAAGCCCCTGCAGAAGATGTATATATTTTCCACATGAAAAAAGTACATGTTTCAGCTGCAAAGCATGTTGTAAATATATCCTTCATGGGGTTTTTTAGGTAAGAATTGAGTCTTGGGTTATCCAGAGCTCAGAGTGGCTTAGTAGCAAGGGGAAGTAAATGGCCCATACTAAAATTGAGAAGGATGTCTGCACCAGCACGTGTAGCACTTTAAAAGTCAACACCTGACCAAAACCAGACCCTGGAGCATCCTCTGCACTCAACTGATCCATGGGAACTTTTGTCTTGAATTCAGGGAGCTGGGGATCTAGTAACTGAGACTCTGGTCTTCCCTGCCTTGACACACTAGTAGGCTGCATGTGCAGCAATCCCTGGTCAAATTCTACAAGACCATTTGTTACTGTAAAGAAATGTGTAAGATATTGAGCTTTTTCCAGATGATGTAAGAAGCTCTGATCTAGCTGGCTGCCATTTCTCAGCTTTGTCAAACTCTGAGAGAGGCCTGAGAGGTTTCCTACTGGGAAACCAACACATGGTAACTGTTTTTGCATCGGATTTCTGTCTCTGTCCCTGGAGATTGCTGTGAGTGACTTGAAGTTGAAGCTTTGCCGTGGTGTCACCTCTCACATACAACAGTCCTGTACTTGTGATGGTGGAGGATGCTGACAGCTATTGCCGCTCAGCCTGTGCTAAACCTTGTCCCATCAGTACTCTTGTTTGCACAGTAGGAAACTTTCCTTGTGGAATGATTTACATTACACAAATTCAATGGGAAACCAAGATTTTACCTGTTAAATTCCTAAATTTCCTCCACTAGCCAGAGAAAGACAACTTTGGGTGTGTTTCAAGGAAAAACAGGATCACCTCTAAAAGGCAAAATTTCATAAAATGTTGTCAGAATTCAATGAGGTGGATTTTCAGTTGTTTGGGCTTAATAACTTATTCTGACATGTAATATATTGCTTCATGTTCCACTGGTTGAATGTTTGCTTGCATAGGGTAAAGTTATTTTTCTGATCCAAAGCAATCTGGAAATATTATCAGAAACTTGGCGTGTCAGAGCAGTGAAGGACTTTAACTGACCAGCAACCACTGTAGAAATACAAATTGTAGCATTTCTGTCCTTCAAACCAGAATGTTCACAAATCTCAGTCCCAGTCTCTCTGGTCATTCGAGCTCAAGGCAGCCTTCCATTAAAATTTCATTATTATTACTATTAACAAACTGGACTATTTCAGTTGGAAGGAACCTACAGTGATCATCTGGTCCAGCTGCCTGACCACTTCAGGGCTGACCAGAAGTTAAAGCCTGTTACTGAGGGCATTGCCCAAATGCCTCTTAAACACTGACAGACAGGGGACAATGACCACCTCTCCAGGAAGTCTGTTCCAACGTTTGGCCACCCTGTTGGTTAAAAAATGCTTCCAAATGTCCAGTCTGAACCTCCTCTGCTGCAGTTTTGAACCATCCCCATGCATCCTATCAGAGGGTACCAGGGAGAAGAGCTGAGCACCTCCCTCTCCTCAGGAAGCTGTAGAAAGGCATGAGGTGTGTTTGGTTTTTACTTCAGGCTTCTGGGAAAGATCTGCTTTTTGAAAAATCAAGCTTGAGCTTGGATTGCATTGATTTTTCTTTCTTTTTTAAGTAAAAAGTAATTTTCGAAAAAGCCTGGAAACAGGTAATCACCACCCTGTTCTTTTTTCCTGAGGCCTTCAGAAGGTCTGCTGTTTCATTATCTCTGTTGCACATGTAACATTTTTCTTTCCCTTTTTTTTTTTTTTTTTTTTTTAATTTGTAAAAAATGTTTTGCAATAGACGAGATTTGGGTATGATTTGCTACAAAATCCTTGAATACAGAGTGAAGCAGAAGATTGTGTAATGCACCTTTTCTTAAGCAATTGTTTCACAGAGGCAGCATGACTTGGTGATACAGTGATGAAGCAGTAAGGTGTGTGTGGATGAGATCACCAGAAGAACTAGATAGTATCACTGTCACTGCTCCCTTAACTTCAGCTGAGCAATGACCTGGAAATGAAGTTTGGGGCTTTTTGGTGTTTTGGAGGAAATTTTGTGGCATTTTTCAGTGATATCTTTTGTGGCTTTTTCAGTTTTGTGGTTGAATAAAAAAAAAATATAAAGAGCTATTTGGAGAAAGGTGGCATGGAGGGTAGCCCCACCTCTTCCCTTCCCTCTATTTTTGCCTTCAAAAAAGATGTGGTAGGAAGGAGGGGAAGCCTAACCAAAGTGTTCCAGCTCCCTGTGAAGGGAAGGGTTAGCACACACACACACACACACACAGAGTCTAGCTAAATTTTGGTAGGTAACAATTTCACAAAGAACCTGACTCTTGTAAGCTTTGGCATACTGAATTCAGATCAAACTTGGCAAAAATTATTTTTGTTAATCAGAAACCATAGGTAATTTGCTCGTCCAGTGACCATCAAGAGGTAGCTAAGACGGGTCAGACCACAGTTCCAGTTTAGTTCCTGCACAGAGAGTTATGTTAATGTGAGGTACCTGGGAGCATACTTACCACGTAAGGTGCTTGCTCTTATCTCAGTGTACGGTGTTTGGAAAAGTCAGTCTTGACAAACATACAACCTGAGATAGGACAGATTTCTAAATCATCATCGTTTTTTCCTGTCATGAAAAATCAGATTCGTTTTGAGGAAAGTCTGAAGAAGAGTGATTTCTTAGTTTTGTATGATAACTGTATTTACAAACACTGCCTCTCTAAAATATTTTTGCTTAAGAAGACAAATAAGCAAAGACACCTTCTTGCTAACCTGAAATTTCTCCCGTCTTACTTTTCTTTTCAATATGAATGCAGTAAACCCACTTGGAGAAGTGGATGACAGATTTTTATTAAGTAGATGCTATCCAGTCTGAATGTTTGAGTTATTACATGCAGAAGAGATGGGAAGAAGAATGCCTACTTGAATGCCAAACATTTTTCTTACCAACCAAGAAATAAATCAAATATAGCATCACATAAGCTCTTCTCGTGCCTCTCCTAATTGAAGAAAATGTTTAGGAAATTTCCCCTAAATGATCAGGTTTAGGTTTAGTTTGCCAGTTATGTCTGTAGACATTCTCTTTTCAGTAAAGAAAATGTAGTTTGTTTTCAAAAGATCCATTGTGCTCAGCTATGGATAGCTGAAGCAACACAGCTTCTACCTTGGCATAAAGAACATGGTTTTGGTAAGGAATATCTAAAAAAATATAATCTAACAGGGGGGAGATTTATATTAGATATTAGGAGGAAAATCTTTTCTCTGAGGTTGGTGAGGCACTGGAACAGATTGCCCGGAGAAGTTGTGGATACACCTTCCCTGGTCAAATTAGATGGGGCTTTGAGCAACCTGGTCTAGTGGAAGGTGTCCCTGCCCATGGCAGGGGTTGTGGAACTAGATCATCTTTAAAGTCCCTTCCAGCCCAAAGCATTCTGGGATCTAACTGTCCTGTTCATAGGGTGTTTAATCTAGAGAACATGTGCATTTGCTAAAATCACCATCTTTTACAAGGAGAAAAAAAGCCCCAAACATTTATAGACAGCCTCTTTCCTGAGCCAGACCTTTAAAGCTGAGCATGTAGTGCTGATGCTTTTGGGACAGAGGGGATGGGAATTTCACAGAGGAACCTGCATATCATCAGAGTGTTGTACAGGTCGATCACCTGTCTCCTAGTGCTGGTCCTCTGCTGTGGGAGACCTCATCTCTCACCCTGCAGGAAACCTTTGTATTCTTTGAACATCACTTGAGAACCTGTAAGATTTATCCCATCCAGGGAGGTTTTATGGACTCAAGCTGGGGGCTCTGCTTGTGTCTCTGTAAGTAGACCTGTGTTGGGGAGGAGCAGAAATGAGGAGGGCGGTGGGTGAGGTGCCAGCCACACCATAAACAACTTGAGTCACATCAATACCTTCAGTGCAGCTAGGATTTCTGCTCGCTTTCGACTGGGAACAACATGTTTATGAGCATTTAAGATGAAAGGGGATGATGTTTATTGAATAGTTCAGGGGGCAGGGCTTTTGCAAAGGGTTTAACTCCAGAAGGCTCCTACTTTGATACCTTGTTCTGGGTCCTGTAAAATGTGCCCTTGTGAAACGCAGTCAGTGCTGGCGGCTTTGTAGTAATGAGTTTTTCCTTTGCACAATAAACAGTATCGGGGCCCAGTCCAGGACAACATCCAAACATCTTGGGTGGAGTATGCCCTTGTGGTTACCCTGGAATACAAAACTTGGATGCACGTTCTCTGGGTTGGAAGCTTGTGTACAAATAGCTCTGCTTCGGTTGTGAGATAAGGGCTCGATGGAGACAATTGTACGTGGGTGCTCTGCTTTTTCTCCTTCATCAAACAGTGTGATGTGTATAAAAGAAAGTAAACAATGGAAATTAAAGCCTCTATGTATGTATTGGCTTTAGCACATCCCTTGGAAGAGAGCAGCGAACAATATGTGCCTGTTGGATAACTCTCCAGTTTCTAGGTTTTCTACCACGAGAAACTCAAGGGAACGCTTCAGCAAACAAAAAACAAATCTTCCAAATAAATGCTTTCAGTATTGCTCATTTTTGTTTTGTAGTTGGTTGGTTGGTTTGATTTGTTTGGGTTTGTTTTTTTTTAAGTTAGTTGTGAAAGAAAAATTTCAAAAATTTTTACCTTGATCTCTCTGAAAGTTGAATGAATTTGGGAAGAAAATATTTTCCTTTTCTAATACTGAGAATTTACAGTACTCGTCAGTATTTGCCAAGGCAGCCTTACTTGTGGATTCCTGGCCCCACTAATAGCTTCCATTGAGCTGTTGAAGTTTGTTGGGCACTGCAGAATTATTATGGACCAAAGATGATGGAAATGTGTTAGGGATAGCATAATTATATATCTTATTTTTACTGCTTCCTTGCTGATCAGTCGGAAAAAGGCAAAAAAATATCACTTCTGGAGGAAAATATCTAATCATAATGTTTTGAAAGAGATTTTTTTTGTTGTTGTTTTCCACAGAGAAACTGAGAGTGATTACTCACTTTTACAGTAATTAATGATACATTGCCATAGGTTAATCCAGGCTGTGAGGGATTGCAGGAGGCCTCTGTTCAGCCTCTTTCTCAAAGAGGTTCAGGTCTGAGCTCAGACCAGTTTGCTCAGGGCTTTGGTTGGATCTTGAAAAAACCTCCAGTAATGGAGACAGCAGAGCTGTTCCACAGCTCTATTATCCTCATGGTGAAAAGAAATTTTCCTTATGTCAAGTCTCTAAGTTGTCTCTCATCTTGTCTCTCATCCAACCAAGAGAGAAACAGCCCAGGAATTTGCTTCACCAATGGTTTTGTTTTTGTGAGAAGTAAAGTGATTAAAAAGTCACAACAGAATGTGGAAACCTGAGTTATGTTTCTGAAAAGGGACTGGGTGCACAGTTATCAGTTCAGGTGTGACTTAGACACGCTCAGGTGCAGAGGGTCACTGTGTCTGTCTGTCTTCCGGGCTGCTGGATATGAGGAAACTCTTTAGACCATGCCTAGATGAATCAATTCTTCTGGAAGTGCCTTTTTCAGCACTGTGGTCTGTTGTCTCAGACACCTCCCACATTAGCAAGTTCTGCCAGCTCCTCGGAGCTGGATCTGGCACCTGGTAAGGAGCAGAGTTTGCAAGGTATGTGGGTACACGAAGGTGCAGAGAGATATTCTCTCAATTTTCCCTGCCGTATCTAGACATGTCTCCTGTTTCAATCAGTGAAAATGGAATGTGTGCTTACAGTTCTTTGAATATGTTAGCTGCTTTTACAGTTATAGAATCATTTAGGTTGGCAGAGACTACTAAGATCATGGAGTCCAACCATCAACCTAACACAGCTGAGTCCACCATTCCATCATGCCCCCAATGTGGAGCTAGTGCAGTCAAAGCTGGGACTTACTTGGGAGTTAAAATAAGGAGATGGAATTGCAAGTATAACTGCAAGCCTAGTAGGAATGTTTGTTTAAAAAAAAAAATCTGATCCTTGGTTGTGAAAATGAGTCTTAGGCTTCAAAGTCGTGTAGTTACTTTTGAAAATTTTATTCTTCTCTGTTTTATTTATTTACTTCCCTGGGGCTTTTCTGCCACAAAAGTGGCAGAAGAATGTGCCATCAAGCCATCATGATGTCTTGCCAGCATTTTTGCCTGACAGTAGCAGGAGATCAAATCTTTTTTCCCCCCTCTGTTACATGATTTTATGGTCAGAAGCTGTACTGAAGTCCATGGGGGAGATTGCTTATGGACGGTCATGAGCAATAGACTTGCTCCTCATGCTCTGTTCTTGTCCAGTGGGGTTGGGGAGCCTTTGAAGAGCAAAGATTCCTTTCTTGTGTTTTATACTCAGGTTGCTAAATTCCTGACTATGGAGAGGGCATGATGTGAGTTGATTTTCTGTCTGTGTTGCTTTCTCATCCAAGGTGCCACTGTCAGCACAGGGTGAAACCCCTGTGCTTGTTTCCCCAGACCATTGTCCTCCTGACACCCTCCTCTGCTGAGCCACTGCAGCCGTTCTTGTGCTTGGGATCACCCTGGGAGGGAAAAAGTATCAAACCTCATGTGAAAGGGTGGAGGAGGAAGAGAGATTTTCCCTAGGATTTGGGGGTTTCAGTAGGGCTTTTTTCCCCGCTTTTATTGGCCGTGAGTGCAATGACCGCTTAACCACATGGAGCGGGCTTGCTCCCTCCCCCACGCTTCCTCTCCCTGGCAAAGCAAAGGTGCTCAGATTTCCTCCCAGCACGGGCGGATGGCGGCTCTCAGCTACATTCCTCTCGGCACAAAAGAAAAGGAAAAACTGCTCTCCGCACGGGCAGATGGCCGACTGTTTCCTGGCAGCTCCGCTCCACTGTCCTTTTTCCTATTGTCCTGACAAACACACGCACACATGCACGCACACACCCACAGGGAGCAGCTTTCCTCATGGAAAAATAAATAAATGCAAGCCCTCTTTTTTTCTTCTTTGGAGCTGTGTGGGTTTCCTCCTCATGATGGCTAAATCCTTTGGCAGCTCACGTGTTGGCCTGGCCCCGCTCTCTGCTGAGGAAGGTTGAGCGAGGGGATGGTGTGTTGTGCTGTGGCTGAAAGATTTCCGTAAAGAATAATATCTGCAGTAAACAGATTCTGTCTTTGTGATGGCCAAGATATGTGGGAGAGGGAGGAGGAGAGGAAAGAGGAGTTTGAACAAGACAGAGGGAAGCGAGGGCTCCTGAACCAAAAAGAAGAGAAAGATCTACAGGTGACTTTTCGCTTGAGCTCAGAAGGTGATGCTTAAATAGAGACAGACTGTAGTGGGAGGTCATGGACTTGGAGCTGGTACAGGAAGGTCTCATGGAGCATGCAGATGGTGCCCCAAGGTTGTGCTGATGGACAGTTCAGGAAGCTGTGTGCTAAGTCCTCGTCAGGAGGGACAGGAGTCAGCATCCTGCACAGGGTGAAGGTCACTGAAGGAGAGATTTGCTGAGGTTTCATTTGTCTCCCCGATAATAACTTATTTTGGGAGAAGTTGAGGTTCTTCATTTTAATGCTCTCATTTCCTTTCTGAATGTGAGGCAGCTTGTCTTCCTGCCAGGAAACACTTTGCTCCTTGAAGGGACCTCTTTGGGTCCTGTTTATTAGATTAGCAGAGGTTATCTCACCACATAGAAAATGAGTTGCAGTGTGGTTCATGAGCCGAACACTATTTTTTAGTGTCAGGTTGTTTCCTATGCTGTCAAATGTTTGGTTTTCTTACAAGCATAATAACTCTGAATTCTTTCCAATTCTTTTTACTCTAGATGTGATATACTGTTGTAGTAGGACTGGTATGTTTGTAACACAGCATTCCTATGAAGGGAGAAAAAGTACCTACATCAGTTAGCTACAGTGGTAGAAATGAGTTATTTGCCAGTTTAGTTTTGACTTTTTTGAGGACTGAAGCCAACTGCACTGCATCTGCTGGAATCCCGTCTCTCCATGTGGCTGATAGACAATTCTGCTGGCAGATGTGTGCTCGTGTGAACCTGGTCCATATTTCCTTTGTTTTATTCCATATTGACTACAGTCTTCTCTGTGGGTAGTTTCAAAGCCAAAGAAAACAGGTATGAATCGCTGTCTCCGCTGATGTAATCAGCAAGCAAGGCTTCACCAATAATGTCTTCTTCAGCCTTGACTTCAACTAACTGAATTTTCATTTCATTAAGCTGCAAAGTAACAGTAAATACTATCCCACCTTGAAAGGGGATGAACAACCCCATGTGTGCACACATGTGCTAACACAAGATCTAAAATGCAAGATGATCTTGTAATGCTAAGAACCATCACAGAAGAGCTGTTGATGTCCTCTACTCTTGCTTTCACCTCTTAGGGTCTTGCTTTCCTCATCTAAAATTACTTTTTTCAAAACTCTTTTGTTCTTGACTTTCTCGTAGAAAACATAGCCTGAAACGCATAATTCCTCTAAACATGGACTTTGTTTTAGCAGGCAGATTGGAAAATACTGAATCATTTTCTTCCTTTCCATGTGAATTTTTTCTTACTATTTGTTAAGCTACCTGCAGAAGTGAAGACTCATCATGTCTGTAAGCAGTAATACAAAACCATACTTGCCATCAGAACACACAGCACATATGCATGTATATACATATATATACATCCATATATGCAGGACTAGATCTGTGCTTGGAAACAGTGAATTAGGAAAAGAGTGTTGCCGTTCTGTTGGACAGGGTCATGTAACATCCCACCCCCAACCCTGGAAATGCCGTGTTTTTCAGCTGAGGGTGTGTCTGCCTGAAGGAAACTGAAGGGATCTCAAATACCCTTTGAGTTGTTTCTTTTCTGTTTGTTATGTGTTTAGAGGGAGGAACAAAGGGAAAGTAAGACAATGGGAAATGTGGGACAAGCTTAATAACAGTGGGTGCAACGAGCCCCACCTTTAACAGAAGACAATTCGCATTGTGAGACCCTGTTTTCAATTACTGTCTCCAGGTCAAAATTTTATTTTTGTTTCAGTCTGCAGTTTTCCATGCTGAGCAGTGCCTCTGGCTGAATGACTTTCTGAAAGCCTTCAACTGAAATATTTGAGCTGTTTCAAAGGGTGAAGCTGGGGGAGAAAATTCCCCTGTCTTAGAAAGTACATCAGGCTTTTCTTTTGCTAAGACTAATCTTATGCTTTGACACAGAAGTGCTGTTTGGATCCAGAATTTGTCCTCTGTCACTCCTGTGTCATCTCTACCTTAACTTTTCTAAGGCTCTGTGGGAAGAAAATTTCAGCTGACACATGATCAGCAGAATTTTTTATAGCTAAAATCTTCAGTAGTTACCTTGTTCCCCAATGTGCCGTCCTTCCAGCTCCATGTGCCAGGTAGGTGGTGCTGGTGATATCCCTGTGGAGCCTGACCTACAACCTTCAGCAAATGGGTGGTGGATGGAAGTAATGGTCAAGGGGTGGGAGTAGTTTCTCAAGAGTCCATCTGCTTTACTAGAGAACAGAAGTGGCCTAGGGATGCAATTGAGACCCAGGGTGAGCCCCTCAATATTGCCCCCAGCAGGTCCTGCTGGCTCCCCTCTTCTCATTGCTGAGGGTTAGCTTCTTTCCAAGCCAGACCCTTGTTTCCAGCCCTGGCAGAGGGGTTGGAACTAGCTGATCCTAAAGGTCCTTTCTAACCCAAACCGTTCTATGACTCCTTCTATGTGCTGCAGTGCTCCTCAGGTTTTCTGTGACAGGTGACTGATGTCTCTATCTGAGCAGAAAACTTTCTGCCTTTCCCCCTTTTTACTTCTTTGCTGATTTAGCGAGCTGAACCAGGCAGGTTGCAATCCCATCCATGCTTGAAAGGGCTTTACAGGCATTGGAGCTGATATAAAGCAAGAGCAAGAAGGGAGAAAAAAGGTAGGCACACCCTTAGTCAATGGCAACCATTAGATGTGATCAGGCATGTCCTTTACCAAGAGCAGGGATGAGACCACCTTGCTGGCAGCCAAGGGTGGAGCAGAGCAGTTCCCTTTAACCATGGTAATCCATTAAATCAAGTTAGTGACATATAAGCAGGCAGAGTTTGTTCTGTGTGCTTAGAGAGGGAGAAGGTCAGTAGACCGAATTATATCATAAAATTTAAGACATGTCATAACACAGAGCACAGCTTTTCTGCACGCAGGCTGAGCGCTGCCGGCACTGGGTTTCTGCATTCCTGGCATTGCAGCGTTGTTCCTCTGACATGGGGGTGCATGCACAAGGAGAGAGGTTGTGGCACATCGATTCCACTTGGGGTTTTTGAAAATACAGTTTGTTTTGACACGTGGGATTCTCCTGACCCCCTTGTAAGCGCCGTGGTGGAAGACATGATAGATCAAAGGGAAAAGTTAGGATAGAGTGGGGTGAGGGGAGTAGGAGGCTGTGTGGGATCTGGCTGTAAAAGATACTGTAGGAGCATGTCATTTCCCACTCATTGGTCTGTTATGGATATGTTTGCATAATTTTATCCTGCTTTTTTTTTTCCTTTAACAAATAACTTGGCCCTGATTATCTACAATTAGGATAACATTATGAATGTGATGAACTGAACAATCCTGCTGTTAGTGTCTTCAGTCTCCATGGCCTACAGGAGACTGGCATGGCCAGGACAATTGGTGTGTGCAAAGAGGTCCCCTTGCCCTAAACTGACAGTTCCCAGCATAGGATGGCAAAGTAACTGAGATGGGAAGGTACCCCTGGAGATGGCAAAGTACAGCCCCATGCTCAGAGTGTGGTCACATAGAGCAGCTTGCTCGGGATATTGTCCAGTTGGATTTTGGGTATCTCCAAGGATAGAGCCTCCACAACCTCTCTAGTCTCGGTCACTCTCTTGGTAAAAAAGTTTTTTCTCATGAGTAAGCTGAATCATGATGCTTTCACTGGGTGCACTGAGAAGCTCTGCAGTTGGAGACGTGGCCCATCCTCACAGACCATGGAGTACACTCATCTGCAGGGCTGTCTGGGAGAGGAAAGAAGTGGACTTCATAGAAGTCCTGTGAGGAGAAACTGTTGCTGCTGTCAGCAGAGGAGGACTCATGGCATGTGTTATGGAGCTTTGGGTCAAACACCCTGAGCTCAATTTTGGGAAAATCCTTGCCTTCCTGCTGGGTTAGCGTCGGGCACCTCGGGTCAGTGACTCTCCCGCTGTAAGCATTTCGTTTTATCGAGGGCATCTGCTCTTGGGTCCTGTTGCCCTTCTCAGCTCTAGCTGTGTTCCTGCTTGACTGGCGTCCTCCCTGCTCTGCAGGGGCTCGCTCCCTGAGGTTATGCTGCTGCCAGGGATCTCGGGAAGGCAGCTGTTTGTGCTGGGAACAGGGATGCTGCCTGGTGCTGGGGCTGTGCGCAGGGGCCCATGCAGTGGCTTCTGTGTGTGTGTGAACATGAGCACGCATCCTCATGCCTGCTTCTTCCCCCAAAGGAAAACAGGCTCTAAACAGAGCAAGGGCTGGGGGAGGGAGCCTTGAAGGCTTTAACTGTTGGCTTCCCCTTACTCATGTTTTCCCTGTTAGTGTTTTGTCTTCTTGGCATCCTTCCTGTTCTTTATATATATATGTTATATATTGTTGTCTCCTTGTTGCTGTCTGTATGTTGCATCCTTTGTTGTGTCAAGCTCTGGAGCAGCATAGTGTTACTTTTAGGCTTTGTCTGGCTGCTCGGAATTACTCATTAAAGTAACTGGAGAGACAATTTCTGTGGGCAACAAGAAGAAACACAGCGTGTCGTCTTTCTTCTTGGAGGAGAGTTTGACCAGCTGCAGGTCACTCCTGGTGCTGTGAAGCCTTACTGTTTATATGCATCAGCAGCGTGGCTAGTATCCAATTATGGAGCTGGATCCAATTTTTGTGAGAGGTTCAGAGTAAACAAAGCAAAGGAAACCTTGAGATACGGCCTCCAGCACGCAGCACTGGTAATACCCGTCCCCAAACCACAAGGTTCTTTGAGGTATGTTTGGTTTATTCCCCGCAAACAAAATGGCAAAGAAGGGAGGCGTGGGAGGCTTGCTGCCATCACTGCCTGACCTTGTTGGAGGCAAGACTCCAGATGTGACCTGTATGCTGGCTGTGTACATTTCTGATGATACAGACTACAGGGTGCTTGATGCTCCTCTGGCTTTTGTCATTGTCCGGTGGCTGCACCAAGTGCAGTGAGCAAAGCTGGTGTCTTCCTCTCCCTGAAGGTATTCCTGTGAAAGTCTTGTCTGCCCTTTGAGGGTGGGACCAGCCTCTTCTTTGTTCACTAGTTGCTTTGGAAACATCTCGGAGTATCTAGTGCCCTGAACCAGATGTGTGTCCTCCAGAAGCGTTTGGATCGGAAGTGGGGAAGAGGGCACGGGGAGGGGGGGAGGGAGGAAAACTTAAATTAGAAGAAAGCCAAACAGCTATTGCTGGAGACAGATGATTACAGCTCATGTCAAGGCTGTTTCCTGCATGCCAATGGTAGATCAGTAAACAAACGCCTCTTTGCGAACACAAAGCAGGCAGGAACTCTGTTTGGAAGAGAGAGGTCGGGGTAGGTCTCGCTTCTCTTGGTCGCAGGAAGCCCCTATCACATGGCCCTGGGAATTGTGAGGCCGGGTGCGTGTGGGAGATACGCCGAGAGGCTTCTGCTGGGAGACTTCACATCCTTCCCAGGGTCTGGCCAACAGGTTTGAGAGCTCCCTCCCCTCCCTCTTTCCTCCCGTGTCCTTCCCTGTCCTTCCTTTCCCAGTTTAATTTTGAAATGCTATCAGATGACTGCTTTGTTCCCCCAAACAATGGCAGGGATTACTGAATAAATTGCAGTGGCAAGGTTCTCCAAACGGGGCTCAGTATCTTCTCTCCCATTTTATGGCCTTTATATCCTGCTCCAGGATGTACGTGCCAGAAGCAGCGGCCCCGGGCTGGGGGTTGCTGTGGGGCTGTACCTCCCATTGCAGGTAGAAAGTTTTTGTGTGGTTTTTAGAGAAAGAAGCAATCCGTCAAGAAGTACCAGCTTGATTTACGTCCTTCTCAGGTTGTCTGCCAAATGAATTGAGCCCTGCTTGTTTCTTCTAGGCAGTTGGTAGGCTCTGGTCATGTTGCATATGAGGCACGAAAGCAAAGCATTTCAGATACTTCTCAGCCTCTGGCAGGTCTCCCTTCCCCATCCCTACACACCCCTCCCTTGTGCTCTCTTCCTACTTCCCTCCACCTTCCCCTCCTGTCCTCACAACCTCATCACTTCCCTTGTACCAGATCGTGTGCGTGTTGGATCCCTTCCATGTACTGCTTTGTCAGAAACTCACCGTAAACTACAGCAGGTCACAGAGGTGCTCCAGAGAGCCTGAGCCAGCACACAGGCAGGATAGTGTGTAGCTGATCATAGCAGAGATGTGGGGAGTCAGGAGGAACAAGAATTCCCCTTGCCTTTTGCAGTGAACTATCACACTAACTCTGGGTGCCTTGTGCAGCCAAACCTCGGAAAACAAAAAGTAGATCTTCTTTATCTACTGGAGGCAATTTTCTGTCACTGCCATCCCAGCTTCTTCTGGACAGGTGTGGCAATGCTTGTGGGTCTGGCCTTCAAGTCCCTTCTGGTGACCTTATTAACCTGAGAGATGATTCCATCACCTTTGAAGCTCATTTGATTTTGGGATTGGCCCCAAGCAAATTATCTGACTGTTAGACTAATTGGGAGGCACCTTATTATTTTCTGCTCTTTTATTCCAGATTTTTTTTCCCCTCATGACTTCTGGTGTGTTTGTATAAATATTTACTCTTTTGAGCAGAACCAGTAAATGTGCTACAGTAATCCCCTAGGTGATTCTGAGAACACCACGTGTGCCTTGCTGCTCAGGGTGAAGGGACAGCCCTCTGTGTATTTCCTAGGAATGACTTTAGTCCCCTAAGCGGTGGGTGTGTCTGTAGGTACCTGGCTGTTGTCACAGCTTTGGGAGCTCCTGGGCCACTCTTTATTCTGCCTAGTGCAAGTGTGTTGCTTTGGTTACTCCTGCCACATGTGGTGCCTGGAGGGGACAAATGTCCCTCTGGCCTTGGTTCCAAGTCCTGCTGATTGCAGTGGTGCTCCTTTCACAGGAGACTCTTGCAGCACTCAGCAACTGCCTCATGGATTGCTTCTGCTCACCAGTGGGGTCTGTCCCATCCACTACAAATGAAGAAGTGAGTGCACCTCTTATTCTGTGTTATCTTCTTTTTGGCCTCTCCTGCAGGAGGAGTTGGGTACGTGACTGTGCTGAGCACCAGCACGCATTTGCTCGTACCCAGATGTTTGTTTTAAAGGTACTGTTTGTTAGGGGGCTGTTGGAAAAGGCTGAGAGATGGAGTTTCCTGGTGGGGAAATTGTGTGATCTTATGAAGAGCTCATCCCAAGCGAACATTCCACATTTCAGCAGAGCCACAGGGGCTGTGTGTGTGCTGATTCGTTTTGTTGTGTTCCTCACTGCTGCAGGCAGTGCCAAGGAGCTGCAGGCACTGACCCCGCTGTGCGAGGCACTAGATGAGTGCAGAGTGAAGGGACTGTCCCTGCTCTGGGCATGTTGTAAGCCAAGCGCAGAGCAGGCTCTGTTGCAGCTTTGCAGGAATCCGCTTTGGCTGCCTGGGTGAGTCATTCTTTGGCCAGGGCCACAAGCTATCGTTATTATTTTCAATCCATAACAGTTAACGGGTGGATGAATAGATTTTGTTCCTCAGGCTGGTAAATTTTCTTGACAGTGTTGCAGGGCTGTTCTGTGTCTAGAAGTGAAGTGGGTGTTTGTTCCAGTTACTAATGAGGAAGAGAAGCCAAGGGGGTTTATTGTCTGGGAAAAGAGAGTCTGCTAAATGGTTAGCAATGAGCTGCCCCGAGTGTGTACACATTGAGTTGACCCAGAGTTCACTCCTCGCCTTAGGAACGTTGCCAGTGTAGAATAAAGGGAGGGAGAGAAAACTGTGAACAAACAAAACCGATTTTCCCCCACCCCCTGCTTTTTTCCTTTCTCTGCCTGAAAACTTACACAGTGGAAATGAGAGATCCTTTTGTTTTTTTGCTGTTTCTGCTGTGGTGGGTTTTATTTTTTTAATGACAAGAGGCACCCGGTCTTGTTGTCAAATGCCCGACATGGTGGGGCAGCCTCTCTCAGACCAGCCCCGTGGACAGATCTGAGAGGCTTCAGATTTTCCAAGTATTGCCTACAAGATGGTGAGCCTGTTGTCATTGCCATGCTGTAGAATACCCTGAGAAGTGAGGAGAGCTGGTGCTACAGAATAACAGAGTAATTCTTCTATGTTTTATTTTAAAAGTAAGAGCACTGTAGCTCAATAAAAAGAAGATGGAGTCTGTTGCACTGACTGAGTAGTGGTGGCACTCAAAAGAGAGGGACAGTGACTCCATGAATTCTAGAAATCAAGAGGCAAACAGAATTACTCATTTTTGTGACTGATTTATCTTACCCCCACGGGGCATTGTCCTCTGAAATGAGATCAGTAGCAGCCTAACATGACCCACCAGAGTGAAGACCAGTGGCTGCAGTGCAGTGTCTCCTCAGTCTAAAATGTTTTCTGTCCCAAGCTGTGAATGTTGTGACAGTGTTGTGTGCACAGCAATCACTTCAGACATGTGGCCTTAACATAGGTTGGTTTAAAACTGTTTTTGTTTTAGCCTTCTGCAAGGGGGGGGGGGAAATCTAAATCCACCAAGATTTTGGCAACAATAAAAACCTTCATATAAAACATGCTCCATATTCAAGTCACGGTACAGCAATTGATGCTGGCTCAGACAATTTTTGCCCTCAAAAACTGTCAACTCCTCCCTGAACTTCTGAGGGTTAATGCCTTCACCCCTCTTCCCATTTCACAGAGGAGGAAACCTGGGCTGTCCTCAGAGAGCTGTCATATCTTGCTTCACTTCCTCTCTTGGATTTCAAGGAGAAACATATGTATGTGTGTGTGTGTGTGTAGAAGGAAAAGAGGAGGATGCTGAGCACAGAGCAATGCTTCTTCCGTGTGTCTGTCTGCAGGTGACCTGCTGCCCTGCTGTGTGCTGACATGATGACAGCTAGCAAGGCGGCCGACGTGAGCAGCAAGTCTGGAAGCACTGTCTGCAAGTCTGTTGAGAGGTGAGAGCTTTCCATGTTTCAGGGGCAGGATGCTTTGCTTATGTTTATTATCCCTAACACAAAGCAAAACAGAGGAGGGAAACATTCTCTCTGCTCTGCACTGTCCCTCTCTCCTCACCTGTTAAAACACACCCCTAGGTCCCATCCTGGACTGTGATGCTGTGCATTGTATCATCCAGTCAGACTTATGATGTCCCAGACTCATAGTACTAGAAAAGATCTGCCCCAAGGCCATGACCATTTGTGCTGATGATGTCCCTGTTCATGTTTGCCCTGCCTGCACTTGGAGATTCCTCAGACAAGCCCCACTGTGCCCACCCATTGCAGGCTTTTCCCACTGTCCAACCTTGATTTCTACTCTGCAGTCCAACCACCAGTGGCACTGTGATACTCAGCCCCTTGGGAAAGACCATGGTGCCAGCTCTTAACCAAAGCACGGTGTCACTGAGACAGCCAGGAGTTAAATATCTGTGAAGCTGGGAAAGAACATGGTCTGGCTCAGGTCCCATTTCTGCTCAGAAACCTGTCCCAAGCTCAATTTGCACTACAACTGAGTCTGCAATGGCTGCCAGCATTGCTTCACTCCAGGACAAAGCTCAAGGCCTGCCAGCACACCGGGCATCCCCATGGATGCTCTTACAAGAATGCTGAGTTCTGGAAGAGGCACACTTGACACTTTTAAGGGAATGAGGCAATTTCCCTAGTGGAATCTCAGTGTTGGGATTGTGATTAAGTGGGACTAATGGGACTAGTGATATGGGTTTGCATCCCAGTAACTGCCTTGGGTTGTCCTCATGCTCTTTCCCAAGCCCAGGCAAACCTCAAGGACGTGGCTAAGTGCTTTACCTCAGAAACATTATGTATTGGAATAACTGCATGTACAGCTGGAATTTTACTATATTAATAAAATATCACAATATTGATACTGTGTTATCACACACTTGGAAATCCCTTGACTAAATATATTGCGGATTTTTTGTGCACTTTGGACTCAAACAGTGAAGACATTTAAACTGAGAATGTTGAATCTGGTGTCTGAGTGCTCTGGGAGTTTGCCTTGGTGCATTGGAGCCTAAGCCCACGTGTGGCCTGGGATGGTGGTAAAAGTGCAGTCTTTGTGCATCCATATGTGTTTGGGGAACATTTGGGTGGATGCACAGAGATCCTCTGAGCAGGGTCTAGAGGAATGCCAGCTGTGTCACGTTTTCTCCTCTGTTCAGCAGCGGCAATTTTGCTGATGTTTGCAAGTGGTCCAATTTGCATTTCTTGGCTTAATGCCTGATGATGTCCAAAAGTCTGCTGCACTTCTGCACACACACACACACACACACATGCATGTTTGTGAACCTCTCATTGGCATCAGCATGTCTGATGTACAAAAAGACCTCTCTCACTTGCCCCCTACTTCTGCTGCAGAGAAAAGCTTCATTTCAAACCCCATCTTATTTGTAATGAGAGGAGAGCATTGTGTTCTGGCTAGAAGGACCTTTCCCTGAGCATCCTCCCCTCTAAGCCCTTCTCAGGTGCTTGGTCTGAGCATCCTGTGCTGCTATCAGGTTCACGAGTAAAGCCTGAGGAGCTGATGAGTTTAACCAAGGGTGAGCAGTGGTGGTGAACATTTCTTCTCTTTTGTCTTTGATATGTAGGATCAAGCTTGCAGATAACAATACAGCAGCTGTGAAGGAATTAGAAAGACGTTTGTGTGGACTTTCGAGTGAGAGATGTTCTGAAGTTGCCTCTGTTGCCCTGGGTTTAACACCTGAAGCTGAACCGGTTTCTTCTGTGGTGAAGAACCCACTGGGAGCCTTGGAGAACTTGATGCTGGATCCAAGGCTAGACTGCTTTCAGCAGAACATGCTTAGTCCTAAAATGATTATCAGTGACCCGTCTGTGGATCTGAATGTTAAAGAAAACAATAAAATCATCAGGAGACAGATAGGAGGTACTCAGAATATCCGGTCACCTGGAAAAATTGGCTTGAGGAATAAGTCTTTCAGCATCAAGGACAAAATTTCGGAATGGGAAGGGAAAAAGGAAAGTCAGTCTTCTCCTCGCAGAGAGGAGGAACCAGGAGTTAAAGAGGAGCACAAGATGCCCTGTGTACCTGAGAAGACTACTGGGGAAGCACTGGTGACTCGGAAGGTGGAGGCCAAGAGACTTGGGAACTGGGAACTGGAGTGCAAAGGGGCAGGCAAAGAGAATGAGCGGAAAGCAGGAACTCAGAAAGGCGCAGGGCAGGCGGCAGAGCGAAAGGGGGAGGCGCAGAAGGATGAGGAAGTGGAGTTCAGCCCTGGAAAATGCAAGGAGTTGAAAGGTGGGAAGTGGGAGATCCAGAAGGAGAATCTTTCAGTACTTAGTCAGGTCAAGAAGCTAGAGCAGGCTTTGAAAGACGGCTCAGCAGAGCTGCAGCCACAGTTGCCTGGTACTTACTATTCCCCACAGTGCTTGCAGGAAAAGGCAGCACAAGGGCACGCTGCTCCCGAGGGCCATGAGAGCATATGTGGGGCTGAGCTCAGCAAAAGGCTTCTTGGCATGGACCTTGAAATCAGTGAGCCGATTTTTGGGACTCTGGAAGAGATAAGAACTTCTCATGTGAAGTCCAAGCACTGCACGGTGGAGAATGTGTACACGGAGCCAGGCGTGCCAGAGAAGAAGCCCTTCATCAACCCACTGCCAAAGCCCCGGCGGACTTTCAAACATGAGGGGGAAGAGGACTGGGTGCCAGCAGCCAGGAATAAAAGAAACCTACCCCCTCTGCCATCCATTCCTCCCCCTCCTCTGCCCTCCTCTCCTCCCCCATCAGCCGTCAGCAGGAGGCTCTGGAGCGGGAAGCACAAGAACAACGCTGACCACAGGTATTTGGGCTGTGTTTCACAAAGGTGTTGGTCTTAAAGGTGGAATTCCACCTTCCCATCTTTCTCTGAGAGAGACAAGTCTTCCCCCTTCACTCATAATCTCCACCATAACCAGCACTAAGTCATCTCTCTGAGAACGTATGAGCGACCAGCCCAACCTCGCAGGGTAACTGTGAAGGGATAAGTCAGAGCAGATTTGGCCTTTATGGTCACTGTATTACATGGCTTAACCTTCAAGCCCAAGATTGAGGGATTTGGGGTTTTGTTTTGGGTTTTTTTTAGCAGAAAATCTATTTAATTACAAAATGACCACAGCTGGTCTGGAACAGGATCTGGAATGATAATGTCAAGGCTCTACCACAGCATTTTCACAGTTGGTAGTAAACCTATTCCTCTGACTGAATCTGGTGTGTATGTATTCTTCTGGAGTTCTTTCTTGCCTTTTCTTCCCTCCCACATGATTGCCACACATTTTTGGGATGGGGAATATAAAATACACAGCTTTTCTGATGCCTGCTGTATAAACTGTCACCTGAAAATTCCTGGCTCAGTTGCAGAAAGGAAATCAAAACTTTTTAGGTTTGTTTGTGGAGGACACTTAACTGGTTTTACCTTTTCTACCATCCTGCATGCAAGTATTGTTTTCCTGTGCCACTCAGATTGCTGATTTTGGGCCTCGCATATTCCTGTCAAGGGTGGGATCTGTGCTGTAAATGGGATCTCTCATGGCCTAAAGTTCTGTATAGTGTCACAGGATGTGTCACTTAACACTTGCATCCTCACAGTGTACTATTGCCATGACAACCCAGCTTATCTATGGCATCCCCAAATAGCCTTTAGTTGTGTGGCTGTTAAAAAACCAACTGGTTTTCCACGCTTTGTATGGGATGAGGCTGTGGAACCTTCTCATCTCAGTAATTTTGTCAGCTGTGTGGAGTGTTGGAGAAGTGACTTAGCTGTAATTTGGTTACAAATGTCGGTTAACTGTATCACTCTGCTCCTTCTCTCCCATCAATGGTGCAGGAAGTCCTATGAGTTTGAAGACTTGCTGCAGTCATCGTCTGAGAACGGCCGGGTGGATTGGTACGCGCAGACCAAGCTGGCCCTCACACGCACTTTATCTGAGGAGAACGTCTATGAGGACATCCTGGGTAGGAACTCTGGACAGGGAAGGGAGTTGGCTGCTAATGCTGAATGGCTGAGGCTCATGGTCTGCAGGCATTCACCAGAGGTGCTGAATAAAGTATGTTTATTGTCCGGATGTAAACCGGGACACATTTTACACAGATTATTGGCAAGTAATAAGAAAAATGGATGGAATATTTCAAAACTCATCAGCTTCAAAGATGAACCTGAGGCATGTGGGAAACAGCTTTCATTTTTTGCTGTTATCTCTCCTCTGTCTTCCTTTTGTCCCGTGGATTAATTCTCACAGCTCTGATGTGTCCATTGTGAGCTTGTCACTGCTGAGATAATGCGAACAGTCTGAAAACTTAGCCTTGAAGTCAGTTCCACAGCTCAGGAACAGGATTGTGTATGGCTTCAGGTGCCATTGCAATTAAGAAACTTAAGTCCCACAATCTCTGAAACTGAGATGGTGGTTTTTAATATTGTGAGTTAGATGGCCTTTGGAACACAGAATAGAAGCACCCCCTTGAAAAAGCCTTAACAAGTTTTCGTAGCTGTAGGCTCTCTGCTGAGTTCAGCAGAATGGGAAGAATGGGTGCACCAGCTCTTGCCATGCAGCTGCAATCCTACAAAGGTGGTCTGTGTTGTTCAGCATGGGAGGAGCTGCTCTTTCTCAGGAGGAGGCCAGGCACTGTTATTTTGATATGAATAAAATCTGATCATACTTGACGAGAAAGGTCTCTTAAGGGACTTGTGTTCCTTTGGGACTGATGGCAGACAACGTAGTTCCAATCCATCCATTTTGACGTTTTTGAAGCTGTTAGCCTCATTTCTGGGGCTAAGGGCCTTATGTTTGCTTTTTTTCTTCTCTTTATTTGGAGGTCCAAAGGAACAGGGAGTTCCTGAGCAGCTGCTGGGGGGGGAGTTATGTTGGGGCATGATGGGAGGTCTCAGAAACCACTGAGTAAGGGTCACCTTGTCAGCTGGAATAACATGGATAGCATTACAGAGTGGCTGCAAAGGCAAATCCATCTATTCAAACACAAGAACACCCCTTTGTCCCAAGCTTGCAGGGAACTCAAACACCAGCCTGAAATTCCTCTCCCCTCCAGCTTTTACTTACAAAGATTAGAAGAAAACAAAGTTTTGGGTAATTGTCAGCTAATAGAGTATGTTTGTTTTTTAGTTTTTTTGCTGCATGTCTAGGCTTTGCCTGAAATCAGTGATCTTTAATTGGTTCCTGCAATCCTGGTGATGTTACCATGGAAGCTTGGGAAAAGGGGTAGACTGGGATAACTCAAAAAAAGCTGCAGTTTTGTTTTTCACAAGACCACAGACAAGTTTAATCCACAAAACAAACAAGATTTGAAAACCACACCAATGGAGGGAGAACCAGGACTTCAGCCACAGGACTTTAGTGCTGACCCACAGATAATCACACGTGTCCATCAGGGCATGCAAGCACACACCTACACACATTCATGTGTGTGATTTAGGGAGGGTTCAGCTGTGGGGACAACCATTCCATTTCCCAGCAAGTCACACAGATTTCCTTCATGCACCATCTTTTTACCTGTTCACCATTGCTTACCTGGAATATTGGAAGTCATGCTAGGCAGATGAATGACAAGGTTTATTTGTCAAAAGGAGGGACTTTATTCTAGACTGAAGTTAACTGGACATGCCTAGCAGTTTGAGGATGGGCCAGGAAACAGAACTCAAGCTTGTTCTTTTTTTCTCCAATCCACCCAGTTATGTGACAGCTGAAGTATATTTTCAGTACTAAATAGCCATTCCCTCTTTCTAAAATGCAGCATGTGAGATTGAGGCACCCATGATTGCTAGATGTGTTTGAAAACCTGTGCTGCATGATAGACATCCAAGTTTGGAGAGTGGATTAATTCTTTCTTCAGTAAGCCTAAGAGCAGTGCATCACTTCAGCCCCAATTAAGGGTTTAGGGGTGTTTAAGCCCCCCTAAATGTGGAGCTTAAACAGAGGAGAGAGAGCCTTTATGCTGACCTTCAGCTCTCAGTCTCATTTGGGCAATTCGAAGCAGAAGAGTGGAAAGGAGGAAATATAATTATTTACCAATGTGCATGAGAACCTCACAGCTCTTCTGGAGACAGGAAAATGAACTTGAGGAGTTGTTGGGTCTTTTCCATATGTATTATCTGTGATATGTTTCTATGGCTGCATGTGTCTGTGTCAGGGTTTGGACACTGTCCAGCAAGCAGCTGGACTTCTAGGGCTATGGAGAGAATGAAGCAATTGCAGGAATGCTTGAGAACAGGTCTTTATGTCTGATGTGGGAGGTGGGAGAAGGCCAGCAGATCCCCAAACAGATTTTTATGGCAGACCTCAAGGATTTTCTGCACTTACAGTCTCTTGCTTGTGGCTTTTTGTGGCAGATCCACCATCAAAGGAAAACCCTTACGAAGACATTGAGACCAACAGCCGCTGTTTGGGGAAGAAATGTGTCCTGACCTTCCCAGCATCCCCCACCTCTTCTGTACCTGGGACTCCCACTAAGGTACTTTGGTTCAAGTGGCTACCTCTCCTGCTCCAGTAGATTTTGGGTGAAATCCTGGTTCTGTGTGGAAAAAGGGGACACTTTCATCATGTCAGGGTTTTTTCCTTTTTGTCTTTTGCCATGGAGTGCAGTGAGATTGTCCTTTAGTGAAGTAAAAGAACCCCAGCAGTCCCTGGGGTAGAGGGCCAACATTAGAAGGGTGTCCCCACCACAGCCCAGCTCACGGCCTGGTGCTCTTTTCCTCATTGTCTCTGCAACCACCAGGGGAGGTCAAACTTTGGTTGGCTCCCCTTGCTCAGAGCTCGAGGCTTACCAAGGCCAGCCCTGCTTTCAGCCTCCCAAGCTGTTCTGGTGGATTCATGTTGTCTGTTTAGATAGTCCTGTAAGAGCAGGGACAGCGTGACAGGCGAAGTCATCTTGGCAACAAGTGAGTTCAGAGCGGATAGCAGGGATCTAAACACAGCTTTCCTAACCAAAGGGTTTTCCCATGCTTTCCAAGTTGCAACTATTATTAGAGCTCTTATCCAACATTTTTAGAAGTTTTATGTGCAGTGTTTCTTGACACGTTGCTCTTTTCCAACCAGCTTAATCAGCACCTAAGTTTTATTTGGATAATTCAACCCTTTAAAGTGAAAGTTGTTCTGTGGTTCTCAATCCATTCTCCTTGCTGCTAGTTAGGGTCTACGTATATGAGCATCAGGATGAAGTTGATTTCCCTCAGAGAGCTTTAAAATCACCTGATTTCCCACTTGTGCTCTCAAAAGGGGGCTGCAGTGTTGCACAGGAATGCCTTTCACCATAGATACGGTTCCCACTAGGAGACGTGCAGGAGAGAGCGGAATGGGAGTGATTGTGTTACACTACAGTGCTTTGGCATCTAAAAGCCATGATCTGTATCACTCAGCAAAGAAGTGCTGCAGCTCGCCTGGCAACTAATGTGTTTAAAGCTGCAGCGTGCATCGTGCAGGAGAGCCTGCCCAGCCTGGAGAGTGAGAGGGAAAGGTTCTGCACAGACTTTCAGTTGTGGCTCAAATCCCTAGTGCAGAGTGAGCCTTTGCTGCGAAGGCTCTTCCCAGCCTCATTTTAACCTGTGACTTCTCTGTGGGTGGCATGTGTTTCTGTGAGTTGAGCGTCTTCTGCCAAACCATCCAGAGACTCCTGAGCTAACCTGGGTGAATTAATTGGTCTGACTAATAACTACAGAGTGTGTCTGTTGATGGAGGCAGATCATGGTGCTGCCTCAGCAACAGCTACAATGCTGCTTTGACTTGATCAGAACTAGGTTGGGTAACTCTGCCCCACACTTAGTGCTATGTAGATATATCCTCTGGGAATGCAGATACAGTGCCCACAAAAGGTGCAGTTTAACCTTGTCTTAACTGCTGGGATATTCTGTAGGAGATCACAGAAAGTGTTCTTAATGACAATCTTTCTGGTGAGAAGAGTATGTGGAACTGAGCTTTCTACCTCTCTGATGCTGTTTTTGTTCAGAGACTTTAAGAACTTTACTCTGGTACTTAAATATCTACTATTGGGCTCCCATTGAACTTGCTCATGAGTTTAGGAGGAAACAAGTGTCCATAGTTGTCTGTCATGGCATTTTATGTACCCTTCTCTGAAATACTTGATTCTGCTTACTGTCAAAGACAGCCATACTGACAGTGCTTTTTGTCCAGTCTCACTGCTTCTCTGTTTCTCCTGGCTAGCTGCTCCTTATCCCAAATGTTTGTGGTCAGTTGGTTGGTTAGCCTTGTCCTGTTTACAATCCCAGCCTCTGGATTACCCAAGTCCCAGGAGATTTTTTTTCACGCTGGAGCAAGGCTTCTTGGCCAGCCCCTGGGGTTGTGTTTGGGTTTGGAATGAATATGAGATGGTTAAGTTGCTGTTAAGATGGTCAAGATGGTCCTGGCCCAGCCAGGCAGATGGGTGGGTTTCTTTCATGCGGAGATATCTGTGGACACCCTTGTTTTGACAACTGAGTGCTGTGGCTGCCCCACTGGATTTACTGCAGTGACAATGCTAGCAATGAAGCAGAGGTACATGAGGTACTGTGATCGTTCATTCCTTCTTTTTGATTTCCAGTTGCTTTCCAAACCCATTTTTTTCCGACAAAACTCGGAGCGTCGGAGTTTCAAACTGCCAGACATACGGAAACTGAGCCGTGATGGGACTGGGTCACCATCCAAAATCAGCCCTCCCTCGACCCCCAGCAGTCCAGATGACACCTTCTTCTCCTTGGGAGACTCTCAGAATGGCAAGAGGAGAAGGAAGATACCCAAGGTAAATATAGGTCTTTGTCTTTTTTGTTTGGCTTCTTCCAGGCAGGAATGTTAGTGTGAGACAATGTTTTCTTTAGTTCCCAATGTGGCATCTCTGCAGTATTGTTCTTGTCCTGGCTGTTGTCTTGACTAGTGTTTAAATCCTTTTCTGCCTGAAGGAGAAGGCACACAAACATGTCTGCAAGTTTTGAAGAAGTTATTTTTCAATCTGAGACTTTGTGATTTTTGGGAGAGATAAAATAATGAGGGGGAAAAAAAAAAGAAAAAAAAAATTATAATTTTGGGATAAAAGTTGAAGTATGTTAGAGGGGAAAAAGCAGTTAATATTTTTGCAAAAAGACATACCCTATCATACTTCCTTCTGTGCTTCCTGGATAGGACAGTCAGAAATTGTCTGTGTTGTATGTTTGTTTCCTCCTCCAAAATCTATTGTTCTTTGCTCGGTCTGATTCATGCACTGGCTGTTTCTAATTCAAAGTAAGGTGTGATTGTAGGTGAGCAAAGAACATACTGACATATGAGTGACAACAGGACTTGTCTGCAGTTATGAACATTTTCTGCAGCCGTGTTTCCTACTTCATATTTAAATACAGCGTGACTCCGTTTCAATTTTATTTTCTTTCAAATCTGGCAGGACGTGTATTCAGCCCAAATGAGCTTTGGCAGCAGTCTATCTATTGAATGTTTCAAAGACACAGTTATAAAAACACAGTTGCTTATCCCAGTCTTTGCTGGACAAGCAGAGGCTACCAGGAGTCATCTGTGGTGATCTTTTTCTGAACCCACAGTTTCCATTTGGGGAAAGAGGGATGTGTTTGTGTATCATCTTTGCTTCCTGGTTGCCAGATCTGTGTTCATGTTTGCATACCTGATTTTTGAATCGTATATCGTCTTGAATCATATAATAATATCATATATCATTTGGAATACCTCAGCCCTTCAGGAATGAGCCAAAGCCTGCAAATGTCTCAGGTTTTCTTTCCCAAAATGCCTACACACCTGTGCATGTGCTTGAGCTCTGTCGGTGTGTTCACGCTGTGTGACTTTTATGCCAGTTAAAAGAAGCTTACACGGATTTACTTGCCAGGCTGTGCCACTGAGCAGTCTTGCAGACCAAGCTCAGAACTGAGGTTTGCTGTGACAGTGATAACATTGACCTGAGACTTGAGCTGGGCATCTGATGGAGGCTGTACTTCCACATCAGATTATCCTGCCTCCCACTTAAATGTTCGGAATCAGAGCTCCCTGACCAAGTATGTGGTGAGCTGTCTTACCTTGAGCTCTCAGGACATGTGTGCAGGGATCACAGACTTTCTGGAATAAATCTGAAAGCTGTAGCCTCCTGCTCCTGCCTGGGACCTTGACAAGGAAGCAGATCTGCTTAAGGAGGCTTGGGGAATCCCAGCATGGTTCTGCTGCAATTCCCCTTCCCTTCAGGAATGAACAGAGACCAGAGGCAGTGAATGAGCCACTGAGCCCAGCTATGCCCAACACTAACATCCTCTCTCCTGGTCAGCTGGGAGGCCAGAGATTAAAGGATTTGCAAAGAAAACCACTCGAATAAAATACTTCAACATTTCTGGCTCCCATCCATCTCAGTTTCTTCAGTCATCCTCCAGCCAGTTTTCTGCTTCCAAACCTGCAGACCAGGACAGGTTTTCAAGGGACCCTCTGGTCCTTGGAGCGTGGATCGCAGTATAGAGAGGTGGACACTGTAAAGCTCATGTAGCCACAGAGTGTGGAAGGCACAAAGACATGGCCTTTCATCAGGGCTTGTTACTTTGGGCTCCTGCTGTGCCAGCTTCTGTACCAGAGTGAGTGTGCCCAGTGGCAGCGCAGGATTGATCCTCTAATTGTGATAGATCCGGGTAATTGTGAGCTCTGGGCCATCAAGGGAAGAGTTTCAATATGGCCAAAGCTGGGAAACAGAGCACTTTACGTGAAATTCTAACTTACTTTCTTACCTGGGGAGAGAAATAACCTTGTTTGTTTGTGTGTTTGCTGAGCAGCTTGTGTTGAAAATCAATGCCATTTATGAGGCACGGCGGGGAAAGAAACGTGTCAAGAGACTATCACAATCTACAGAGAGCAATTCAGGGAAAGGTAAAGGAACTTTGAATCATCATACATCTAAGACTTTTTGAGGACTTGTCTTACCCTTTAGGCTGGCTTAGTGATTTATGTGACGTCTTCTAGCGCTTCTTCCAGTCCAGACTAAGACTGAGTTGGGGTTTCCACCTTTTTTTTTTTTTTTTTTTTTTTTTTTTTTTTTTTTTTTTTTGTAAGATGAGGGCTGTTCCTCTGCCAGAAGACTTCAATTAAAATGGAAACTTTTTGGTTTTCTTGCTTCATTTTCATTCCATGGCTTTGCATGATAACCTTATAGGTCACACCAAGCATGTCCCCCCTTTTTGATGTTTATTTCTGGAATAAGCTGGAAGCTTTGGAGAAGAATGTTCTGTCCAAAAATTCTGATTTGTTGAGATCAAAATATTTTGCGGGAATGTGTCACTTCAGTGAACTGTCCAACAAAAGACAGTAGATTTTGAAATAGTCCTGTTTCTTCTCCATCCCAATAAACAAATAGCCTCAGTTAGGAATCAGGGTTTTTAGAGCTGACTGTAGGACTGTTGCCATCATAGCAGGATTGAGACTTTCAGCCTCCCACTGTCAGTCAGCAACTTGCCCAAAGCATTTAGATACTTCAGAACAATTACTTTCAAACATCTCATCTCTGTAAAAATCAAAATTAGGTCTTTCTAACATAGTGTTTCTTTCCAAAACACTCCAATTTCTAGCAAAAGGTGACTGCCAGCTCTATTTGTTTCCCATAATTAATTTTTACTGTTTATCCTATTTTATAAAGACTAGATGCCCATGGGGTGGATGGGTGTGTTTATATGAAACTTCAGGAGAAGCATCCCAGACTTTTTATACTCCTCTCAGAAGCATCAAAAGCATCTTTGACAGAAATAGGTTATTGGACCATATAGGCCTTGATTCAGATTCAGTCTGACAGTGTTTTGGGGTTTTTTTCTCTTCTTGTTTTTATCCCTTGTCCCATGAACTACTTCATATTTATCAGTATTTTACCTTGTTGTTGTGCTTATACAGACTTGGATAAAACACTACCCTGGTATTTTATTCTTTATGCAGCTCTTATGGCTGTGCAAAATTGATTTTGTTGTTTGTTTGGGGTTTGGGTGTTTTCTCCCCTGAATGAAGGAGAAGATAGCAAGGGTGGTAAGCTAAATATCTGTGGGTATGTGCACCCTTGAAAAGAATAAGAACCTTGAGACCTGTACTGTCTTCCCTCTGAAGCTGCCAGACCTGGCTTTCTCATGCCAGTGATAAGAAACACACAGTTGTAAGCAGATTTTATTTAATTCATCTTCCCCTTTCTTTTTTTCCTAGTTACAGATGAAAACAGTGAATCAGACAGTGATACTGAAGAGAAGCTGAAAGGTAAGGCAAATATGTGAAAAGAGCAAATGACTCCTAAAAAACTCTGCTCTGAACTCCTGGGATGAGGTCTATGTGTGTTCTGCCTTTGGAGAAGGAGTTTGTTTCTGCATAGAACACAGTGAGAAGACAAAGATCTCAATACTGCAGAAGAAAATCCATGGGAAAAGAGCTGTAGGATCCCAAAACAAACATCTGTTCCAACTCCCATCAAAGCTCTTTGCACTGACTTTCATGTCAGTGAGGTTTCTCTAAGTTCAGAGTCAGAAATGAGAGACCAGACTGACAGAAGCAGTGTTGTGTGGGACTGGGTATTCAGAAACCCATCACATGTTTGCCAAGGGAGAAAAGCCACCAGCCACACTGGCTGGAAAGGAAAACAGAATTGCACTGTGTAATTTGTTGCTAGTTAAACTCTCCTGGAATGGCTTGCTTCACTCTGGTAGAGCAATGTGATGTACCAGTCTCCACCCTAGACTCCTGAAGCCTTCTTGTAGTGATAATTAGCCCCAGGACACGCTGGGGACATTACAATCTTATGGGAATTTGTGTGGCAAATTCGAATTCCTGTTAGAATGCAAGATGGAAACTCCCTCAGGTTCTAAAGTTTCCTGACTCACAGCCACACCTGATCTGGATAGCAGGTCAGTTCCCAAGCTGAAAAGACAGGCATAAGCAGCTGTTGGGCTCTGTGTCAACCACAGTGCATTGTGTTTAGGAGTGCTCGTCCTTACTTTCTTTCAGGCTTTTAGAAGAGAAACCTCAGACTCAGCTCCCTCTCACGAACACAGCTTCCCACACAAGAACTGCTGTATGCTCTTGCTCTCCTCTGCATTGGAAAGTCTTTTATCTGTACTGCTAAATTAGTAATATCAAGCTGAAAGTTGCTGCCACCACCTACCTACCTTTTGACAGGTTCTTGGGCTTGCTGGGAGACAGGGTTTGTGCCCAGATTGCACAGAAATTACATTCACAACTGTCTTGAAACATGATACTGTGAAGTGTAGACCATGTTCAGATTTAGCTGAGAAAGACAATGTAGATGTGCCCAGGAAGACTCAAACTCTTGTCTGTTGCTGGTTGCCATAGTGAATCATGTGCATTGTCCTGTGCTTCTCAGTAACTGCAGCTGGAATTTAAATCACCTCAAATCCAAGAGCACGGAACTCTGAACAATATCCAGATCCATACCTGGGGCTGAGTGGCTGTGCAAGTCTGCATAAGTATGAATACGAGCTCTGGCACATGCTGTTTAAGTACACCTGTATTTTGCTTTATTCCTTGTTGAACTGTTGACTTTCCTAATTTTAAAGAGTAAAGTGAGATGATTTAGCAAGTCTGCTGTATCTGGAACTTTGTGTGTTTTACATAACAGGCCCATCACACCAGCCAGTTACCTCTGCTTGGAGAGTCACTGTACATCATCTGAGACACAGCAAATCATAAGACTGAGTGTCAGAGCCAGAAGTGCTGACCCTTGGGAAGGAAAAATCTTTGAAGGCAAACTCTGCCGTGATGACAGCAGTGAAATTCTGCTATCTTTAGTAGATTGCACGGAATATAAACAATGCAGATCTTGAGCAAGCTTTTCAGAAGCACTCAGCATTGCTGTGACACTGCTCCTTTTGAAGTCCCTGGTGAAACAGAAACCACTTCTGAAAACTTTTGAAGATTTACAGCCTTAAAGTAAATAATATAATAGGTGACAAGAGAAAGGAGTCTAAGCCGTCTTTCCAAGGCTTTAACTGTCCAGGGTTTGTTACACTTTCTGATTTAAGAGGCACCTCAAGATTGCTTTAAATTGTATTGTCTGGAATAGTCCACAAGTGGCACTTTACCAGACAAAAGATCAAGTGTCTATATACTTTAGTATATACTGTCTCTCAGGAAGCCCTCTCTCCCAAGCAGACATCTTATGTCTTTGGAGTTCCTGCAGTATCCCTGTGCTTGTTCTTTCTGTCAAAATGTTGCATTGCTGCCTGCCTTCACAAAAAGCATAGTTGTGAGAATGTGCTGTAGTCTGTGCTTGTTGTTAATTCTTTCTTTTGTAGTAGGGCTAAGGGAGACATCATGGAGATTTAATTTGGGATGCAACCGTAAAACAAAGCAGGGGGATGGTCCTAGGGAATCTCATCTGGTCTCTTCTCAGCAGGCAGCTTTTCATTACTTTCCATGCTGGAATGTTTATTGTCCCGTGGCTCATGTGTGTGTTGCAGTTACAGCTTGCTTGGCAGTTTTTCTTGTTTTCCCGTTGTCTTGGGTGAACTTGTAGAAGCATGGCCCTGAGAGATTAGTTTTAGGCACAGGAAGAACTGGCATGAGCCAGCATTTTTTATTTGCACCTCTCTTCATGCTCTTTTGTTGTCAACCTACAGCTCAGCCTGTGTATTGAAGCTGGGAGTCCCCAGCATTACTCAGATGCAGAGCCCCGGCCTGACCCAAGTGCTGTTCTTGTAAAACTGTGGGGATTGCTACCTATAGCCTCCTCTGAACAAAGGTGATCAATCACCTCACTGTGCTGGCTTTGAAAAATGCATAAATGAGTGCTAGGATGAATGGCCAGACATTATCTGTTACATCATGTCCCATATGTATCTCACTTTGGGTTGTCTTCAGCTGTGAAAGCTATCCATGAAATTCTTCTGCTGCCAAAGCTCTTCAGGGTAATGGCACAAGATTATGGCCCATCTCTGTCGATATTTATAGTGCAGCTTCCAAATGGTTCCCACATCTTACTCAGCCAGTGACAAAGCAAATGCAGTGAGGTGATTTCAAGTTTATCCCTCAGTCTCAGCTGATGCTCTGTGCGAAGAGCCAGACGGAGTCACAGTGTCTAATCTTTATTTTTCGTAGCTCACAGCCAGCGCTTGGTGCACGTGAAGTCTCGCCTGAAACAAACCCCACGGTACCAAACCTTGGAACGGGACTTGATTGAGTACCAGGAGAGGCAGCTGTTCGAGTACTTTGTCGTGGTGTCGCTGCACAAGAAGCAGGCTGGGGCTGCCTATGTCCCTGAGGTTACCCAGCAGTTCCCGCTGAAGGTGCGCTGTCTGTCGGGAAGGTCTGGCTGATGTATCTCGGATTGCCTGGTGCACTTGCACAGCTGTTGACTGCATGTTATATCAGTAACCCCTCTGCTGTGTCAGTGTTCAGTGAGGCTGAAGATAGAGGAGCGGCAGTCACCACCACAGAATTGTCATCATATTCCTCACTGGTGAAAGAGCAGCTGATTTAGATCTTTTCCTGCCCTTGGCAATGATTTTTACGGAGCTATTCCCTTTCTCCCCCTTTTCTCTTTAAAGAAAACTGATGGCTGGGAGAAGACACATGTTCTTAAAGGGAAGGCACAGCTTTTATCAACAGGCTAGCTCAATATAGGGAACAAGGACTGGGAGAAAACAGAGCCAGTGTGACAGCATATTTGAAAAGGGGATGTAGCCAGAGGTCCCCTCAATCTTCAGTTCTCTCTCTGCTTGCTGGAAGTTGTGTCCCAGATTAGAGGCACGATATAGCAGGGGCAGGTGCTGCAGATGAGGGGCTTGGTGGAATTGGGGGCACAGAGGTACCTTAAGATATCTAAAGATTAGGTGAGCCAGAATCACAGAAATTTTAATATCTTCCAGGCAGAAGCTTAGCCTCTGTCATCACCTCTTCATTTGTCACAGGAAAAATATTTGAAGTCATTCCATCCCCACATGACTAATTGGAAACATTCCTTCTCTCCGTTCTGCTAGCTTGAGCGCTCGTTCAAATTCATGCGTGAGGCAGAAGATCAGTTGAAAGCTATTCCCCAGTTTTGCTTCCCTGATGCAAAGGACTGGGCCCCCATCCATCAGTTTGCCAGGTAAGTACTGTACTTTACATCCTGATTCAGGAGAAACAGATTTATCTACCAAGCTACTTAAATACAAGAGCTGTTACAGTAGAAAATTGGGCAGAGCCCTGAGAGGGGTGTTTTGGAAATGCAGGAATATTGTGGGTTTATTGGATTTGTGTGCCAGAGACTGTTATTGTGGGTGATGGATATCCTGTCATTCTGATTTCTCTTTCTGCAGTGAAACATTCTCGTTTGTCCTGACGGGGGAAGATGGAAGCAGGAGATTTGGATATTGTAGGAGGCTGCTGGTAATTATCCTTGAGTTTTTAGCTTTTCCTAGAGATGCAGCCTTCTGTGGGGTTGATGTTACTGGCATCTGTTTTGGAAAGTGGAAAGCTGCTGCTCTTCTCTTTCAGTGTGGAAAGAAAGTGTGGCAGCAGATCAGCTTTGCTCTCCTGTGTTCCGTGCCAAAGTGCCTCCCTGAGTACCATCCTTCACTCCAGGCTCTCTTGCATTTTTCTTACACCAGCACTTAAAATTATGACCATAGACTGTTTTTTCACCACTAAGCTGTAGACAGGCTTTGTATCCCTTAGGTTTGGATAGCTATTGGACAGTTGTTTAACCCTGTGCTGATTTCTGAGTTGTTTCTGTAGAGCAGTCTGCCCTACCCTTGTCATTGAATTTGGGCAGGTTGGGATCACGCTGTGGTTGTGCCCATTTCTCCCCACTGTTCCAGCACCGTACCAGGGTTTGAGCCAGGTTGCCATCATCACCATATTGTCACATGTCTTTCAGTTTCTGAGCCACCCAGTGAGATGCAGAACTAAGAGACTGGTCACTCTGTCTTTGCAGTAGTTATTACTCTGACATTTTCTTGGTGTTTTTTTTCTGTGTGTGTGTGTTTGCGTTTGTCTTGAAAGCCCAGTGGGAAAGGGAAGCGTCTCCCTGAAGTTTACTGCATTGTGAGTCGCCTTGGATGCTTCAACCTGTTCTCTAAGGTGAGTGGGGAGAGAGAGAGGGAATTTGTGCTGTCTATCAAGATGGACCTAAAAGTGAAGCTGACGTCAGAAGAGTGGGGAAGCTGATGGCTGAAGAAAAGGCCTGAAATGGTGGGGCAACCACGTGCTAATTCCAGAACCTAGCAAAAGCACATTAATAGGAAGACTAGATTGTCAGCTCTTGCCTTCTTCCTTTAGCAGAACTACCAAAATGCAAGAGAGATTAAAAGGTGGAGTCCTGACTCTTGAGTGTGGTGGGGAGTTTGCAGTTTGTAAGCTTTCCAGTGACCTCACTGGAGATGCGTTTCTCTTGCTAAAGGAAATTAAGAGTCTTCAGTTGTACCTTTTACCTTCTTCCTTATGATTCAAGGCTCCACATCAATGCTGGATTACGGAGAGAACATAGATGCTGTTATACTTCATTCCTGGTGTTACCTCCCTCCTCCTGATTTACATGTTTTTGTGTCTTCCTGCCTTTATTTCAGATCTTGGATGAGGTTGAGAAGAGACGGGGCATTTCCCCAGCCCTGGTGCAGCCTCTCATGAGGAGCGTCATGGAGGCACCATTCCCAGCTTTGGGACGGACAATTACAGTCAAGAACTTCTTGCCAGGCTCAGGAACAGAGGTAAAGACCTTATCCTAGAGAGAGAGGGAAACAGGCCAGCAAATGGTGCGGGACTGTTGACTGGAAGCTGGGGCCATGACAGGTTCATAGCATGAGCTCCAGCATCCTTAATACAGAATACCTGTTTGTGTGGAATAGCTTGTGGGGTTCTGGTCAAAAAATACCTGAAATCACACCAGACTAAGGCTGCAGCCTTTCAGAATGGCCTTTTCAGAGCGTGGAGGTTGCATCTCACACAATGTGGAGTGAGGAGAGTGGGAGGGGTTTTGAGCATAGCATTAAAGGACTGTGGGAAGATGAGGGGAGACAAATTGAATGTAGTTTTGGGCACACTTGATGTTGGGCATGTATGCCTTGAATGCAAGAGGGAGGAAAGTGAGCAAGTTGATAAAGGCTGTCTTTGAGGGCTTTCAGCACAGCACTACGTGAGGGTGTTCTCCTAACGCAACTGAAAACAGTCCCAACTAAATGAATTTACTGCACAGCACATGCACAGCTGGTTAAAAATGTGCACTCAAGGAGCAGAGTCCCAGTGGTGTGCTGTCAGGCTGTGAGGATGTTTTGGCTGGTTTGTGTCTAGGATCCTTGATGTTCATTAATTATTTGCTTGATGGAATGAACTTCACATTTACACAATACAGTATGGGGATGGGTTGTAGGCACCTTGGAGAATAAGGGATTAAAATTCAAAGTGACCCCTCCTAAATTCCAGAAATCTGTTCAGGTGTTCAAGAAATTACTGGACATGGCACTTAGAGCCATGGTCTAGTTGACAAGGTGGTGATCAGTGAAAGATTAGACATACTGATCTTAGAGGTCTTTTCCAACCTAAGTGATTCTGTGATTCTGTAGATTGAAGATTTGGTGTGGACTTCAATATGGACAAGTGCAAAATGCTGGGAGGAAGAAAGGAGTAGTCTAACACAACATGGCAGTAACTCAGTGGCAGCAGTACATCAGAGAAGGATCTGGTGGTACCATAAAGTGAGCAAAAGTAACAATGTGGCATTATTTAGACAAACTCCTTCATTGTGAAAGCAATTTCAAGCGATGAATAATAAATGAAAGCAATAATAAATTAAAACAATTTTTCTGCTTTCCAGCATTGGTGAAAATTTATTTGTTTATTGCATTTTCTAGAAAATGCAACCACTAGAAGAAAGCCTCAGAAGAGTAGTTCTGCTTACTAAGTGGTCTAGAAAATACAGGCAAGGCTTGAGAAAATTGTTTGCTTAATATAGAAAACAAAGGACAAAGAGGGACATGTGATAACCTTTTAACAGAGAGGAAGGTGACCAATTGTTCTGAGTGACAACAATAAGTAATTGAACTAATTTGCTGCTGACATGTTTCAGCTGCAAGCTTGGTGTTGGTGAGGGTAGTTCAGAACTACAGTAACTTTCTTGTGGGATTTATGAAATGCGTGGTGTTGGAGGCTTTCAAAAACAATTTAGATAAGCATCTGTATAAGATAAGGAGTATGAAGTGCTAAGGTGCTGTGACAGGCATTATTTAAGTAGATACGAACAAAGAAAAATACCCACAGGCTGCTCTTTTCTGTAACTGATATAAAAAATTTATAGTTGGTAGGTCAAGCATCGAGATTCTTGCAGTAAAAAAAAAAAAAAAGAAAAAAAAGAATAAGAATTGTAACTGTAAAAATCAGAGTGTAGATTTGAAAGGTTCCATGATGTCCTGCTGCTTGAATGCCAGAAAGGCTGAAAGCCGCTCCTAGCTGGACACAAACTAGTTTTCAACCTTATGAAGAGTTCCCTGCCCTGATTCCAGTAGGGAGGACTTGTGGTTGACCTCATGCTGTGCCTGTTGGAGTGGACTCTGGGTCGTCTTCATCTGGGAGAAGGATTTATGGGAGGTCTTTGGACAGATTGCGTTTGAGGACTTAACACTGAGTGGTGTTTGCCAGCGGAGACAGCGAGGCCTGTTAGCTGCAAAAATACCTGTTGGCTCCTCACTTGCCACAGTCTGGGTGGGCAGCAAAAGCTCACCTGTGGTCTCTTTCTCCCCGACAGGTCATTGAGCTGCGGCGGCCTCTTGACTCCAGGCTTGAGCACGTTGATTTCGAGTCCTTGTTCACATCCCTCAGCGTGCGGCATCTGAGCAGAGTCTTCGCCTCCCTGCTGCTGGAAAGGAGGGTGATTTTTATCGCAGACAAGCTCAGGTACCCTCTTGCATTTCCTTAAAGAAAATGATACCAAGGAAGGGAGGCTGGGAAGACTGCAGTTTTGTTCTTTTTCCTCTCTGCTCTTTTCCAGCTTCGTAATGATGTGAGTAGGGCTGTTCTCCCTAGGAACAGGGTACTTAGGCCATGAACCATAATTTCATTTTTGCAGTTTGCAAAATGTGTGCTGCTTCTTGTTCCCAAGGAGAACCAAACTCCACTTCCTCCAGACTGTTTCAGAGCAGATCCCAGTGCTAAGGAAGCAAGACCCCTCCTTTTGTTCCATGATGCTGCAGTGTTCCCTGCTGAGCTGCTGCTGGGGTTTCCAGGGATCAAACCTTGGGCAGAGATCACTGTCCCTTCTGAGTTGTTCCCTGATGTCACAAAATCTTCTTAAATTTTCATCTTGTATTTTACTATTGGTTTCTAAAGGTGTTTTTCTTCTGGGGGATGAAAGCAAAGGATGTGGTAAGGGGAAATGAGGCAGAGGACTTCCCCCTTCTGTTTTGAATCTACTCGATTTGATTTTTAAAAAATTTATTTGTTTGCTCTCCGAAATTATGAAAATGGGTCCGGGTTTCTTTAAGATCTTGTGCAGCTGGTGGCTGGCAGCTCTCCAGCCCTTGAAGCACTTGAGGATTCAGGGAGGAAAGCTCGCCAAGGCTGGGGAAAGAAAAGCTGCCTGGATGAGTAATGACACTTAAGAGCACGCTCAGGTTTCAGGAGTGTACAATGCCCCTAAGCTGTCTGTTTTCACAACTTCCAGGCAGCAGCCTGCAGCTCTGGGACTGAGCACTGGGGCAAAGAATGGAGAGGCCCCTTCTACAGGAAAGTGAAGGGGAAAAATTCATTCTGCATGGATCCAGGGCTCTCTGTGGGCAGAGCTCAGGCCGTCTCATCGCAGGAATAGGAAGGCTGGGGAGAGGGAAGCTGGAGAGCATCTGGAGAGCATTGGCTACTTGCAGGTTTTGGCAGCTGCCTTGGGTCAGAGAAAGGAAGATTTGCTTCTTTAGAATCACAGATACATTATATGCATAGAGGCTTAGTGTTCTGGATGCTTAAGCCACGCATTTCATGCAGAGCATTCAGGCTTGCATTGAAAATGCGAGGATTCATCCAAACGCTGTATTTCTGTGTAACAGATATGATTTATGTGAGAGTTTATGATCGCAGGCTTTCAAATATTTTTCTCCTCCTCTGTAGGAAAACTTTTACATTCTCAGAAAATCTGTTAAGGGCACAGATGACTGTAATCTCAACATGAGGGCGGGGTGGTATGAGTAAATAGTAGGGAACTTTGGGTTTGTTTTTTTTAAGGCATCAGTTTAGAATGAACCTTTATTTACCCGAACTTTTCCTATCACATCTCTTTATGATAGCACAACACCATTTATTCTGAACATGGGGTGTCTTACAAAATTTGTCTAATTGAAAGCACTTTGATGGGTTTTGATGGTTTTTTTCCATCCCCATATCTTGGTCAGTATATCCAGGGTCCTTAGGAATGAGTCCAGCTGCACAGGCCTGTAAAAGAGAGTGGGAGAGAGCTATAGAATCATATTTTCGAGAATATCTCTAATTATATCATAGACAGCTTTTTTTTCTGTGGAAAAAAAAAAGGAATTGTTGTGTTTAAAAGATCCAGAGTCTGTTAGACCGTAGGGCTCAGATTCAAATATTTACCATAGATTTGCCAGCTCTCTATGACACTTTTAATATTTGATGTTTCTGAGAAGACCTTGCTCTGAGCAATTTCAGGAGCATCTTTTCCTTTTCCTATAACAAAATATGAAGTTTCTCTGGCTCATTTTTGTGGAGCAAAAGCTTGGAAATTATCCCAAAGGACAGTAAAGGTGTGAAATGTAGAAAAAAAAGAAAATAAGCCTCAAAATTAAGTAAACTACTGTATTTTTATCCAGTGACTTTAGTGAACTGGATTGGTGAGCCTTGGCTAAGATCAACAGTTTCTTCTGCTCATTGGTAGACATGTCATGTTTTGAAAGCTGATGATATTGTAGATACAGGATCTTCTGTCAAAATGATACTTTTCCTGGGACAGGAACACGTTGAACTCAATGAATATTAAGTAGTATTTAATTTAGGAGTGAAAATGCCAGTTTCAGAGGAAAAAAAAAGAAAAGCTTTTTTGGGAATAGCTTAAGAGAAGGAAAAAAACGATAAAAGCAGCTGTTGGAAACTGCTCAGAGGTTAGGAATGCTAGAAATAATCCAGCTGAGATGGATTAACGGGAAGAGTGCAGGTGACATGGTGAAAGATGTGCAATAAATTACATTTATCGTTCATCTTTGCGGTTCTTCATGTGGGCACTATCAATAACTATATGTCTGTGTTTGTAAAGGTGTGTCTGGGTGTGAGTGACAGAGAAACGATGTATGAAATTAATTTACATCTTTTAATTGCTATAAAATCAGTCTGTGGGAAAAGAAAGCCGAAAGGTCTCTTGCCAAATGCTGCGTGAACTGTGAAATGTTTTCAAGCTGGGCCAAAAAATGCATCTAACAAGTGTACAGCAAGTGAAATACTTGCCTTTTCCATCTTTAGAATGAGCATAGAGTGTTTAAAGACCTGTCAATCCACAGCTTGGCAGCGGAAAAGGAAAGAATTTGGTTTATTAGGGTTTTTTTTTGAGGGGGGGAGGTTCTTTCCTCTGTTGTTATGGAAACCGGAGTATACATAGCCTTGCAACCCAGGAAAAGGACTCTGTAAAAACTGTGTTAGTCTGTGTTGTCTTCCCTAGCTTTTGTTCACTCCTGCACTGTAAACTTTAGTCCTGGGGCAGTGGAGGCCATGGCATGGGTTAGATACTGCAGCACGAGAGCTTTCTTTGTTTCCAGGGGATGCTGCCTGGCATGCAGTTCTAGGCACTGTAGACCAACCTTTTAGAAGGCATCTTCCAACCAAAAGTGTCCTGATGTCACAAGGTACCTAGAGCTGGGCAGTTTTTACTGGCCTGAGCAGGAGATCTGTGAGATTCACAGGGTTATTTAAAACAGAAAAACTTGCACGGCCTTAAAATCAGTGCCTCCTTTTTCCAGAACTCAAAAGGCTGTTGTGGATCTGACCAACTCTGTCTCTGCCAGAAACCACAGCTGTGTCAACAACACAAAGTGGTCATTGTTATCAAAGGCAGATCTGAAAGAATTAGAGTAGACACTTTAAATGTGGTCATCCCCAGCAAAAGGTAATTAATCATCAAGAAGAACCCTTCTCCATGTGCTGCAAAAACAAATCTGGGACTGCGAATCTCAGCCTCGCGGATTTCTCCTTTTTGCACTGTGATTAGGGAGAAGAAGAAACCCAGGGATTAAGTTTTGATGTTGGATAATAGCACTGTTTCTTTAGATCATCGTAACACTCGCTTCTTCACCTGCACAAGCCTGTCACGTTGGTGGGAGCCAGTGAGGGTCCCCACAGCTGGTGGAACTTGGCACCCTCCCGGTGGGATTTGCAGCAATGCTGCACAAAGTCGTGGGACAATGCTTGGAAGCTCCTACGCCTGTTAAATGTTGTAAACCAGACGTGTAATCCATCATAAGTAAATCCAGATGTGACACAGTGTCAGAAATCCGAAGGTGTTTGTAAAATGAATACTACTGTAGCAGAGCTTATTAAAAAAAAAAAATAAAGAGAAAAGAGGTATTCAAACCATCTTAAATTGCCAAATGCCAGCATATTTTGAGCGGTTTGGTTAGTGCAGGGACCACAGGGCTTCCTGGCATTAAACTACAAAAGGCTGTTTGATTCAGTGGTGTTTTTCAGAAATCATGAAGTATCCTAAACCCAAAGAGGGATTCAGCTTTGGAGACTTCTTAACGTAGGTGCTTGCCTTTGGAGTGGAAAACTGGAAGCCTTGTAGTCAGTCTGAAGTCTGGGAGGAAAGCAATCAAACTGAACAGCCATTATCCTTCCTTAGAAGCTGTTGCAACTTGTCAAGGTGTCTTTTAGAGCAAGTCAAGCTAGTCTTGGAGCAACTTTTCCCAGAAGAGAAAGAAGAGTTTCGATGTAATTGCAGCTGTTGTGTTCAGATTCTGTATTGGCCACCGTGTTTAGGGTGGCTATCAAGAAACAGCAGCTTCATAGAGAGCTCTGTGGTAGGTTTGTGATGGGATGCTGTGTGGTGGGAAGGCCTGTTGTTAAAGCAAACAAATGTCACAGATTGCTGTGCTATCATTGTTCTGACCAAAGGAGTGCTCAGCCGGACAGATCTGTGTGTCAGTCAAAATCAGCCCTTTAGGGAGGGATCTGAGGGTTCTTTGTGTACTTCAGTTCTTTTAAACCTTTGTACTAGTGACATCTCAACTGCAAGCAACATCAGACATGCATCTCAACCATGTTCCCCACAGAAAGCTGAATGAACCCATGAAAGTGTGCTCAGGATCTTTAAAGTGTACTTCAAAGACCTGAGATATTTTTAAGATCACTGTTGAAACCAAAAGCCTTAAAAAGTGGTGTCTGTGTCCCGTTTGAACATCTGGCCCTAAACTTGTGTGGCCTGAGGGTGGTGCATGGCACTCCCCAGAGCACACTGCAATCCCATCGCTGCTGGCTGAAGAGCACACAGTCACACAGGTGGCATTAGAGGAATTTGTCATACAGGTGCTTTTGCAAGGCTCAGCAGCCATGGTGTGAATCAGCAATCCCTTAGGGCTTGTTGAAGTGCCATATGCAAGAGAAAGAGAGAGCTTAGGCTTGAGTCATTCCAGAAGACCGAGGTTCTCCTGGGCTCCTGACAACCTGCAGCTCCCTGTGACTATCTGCAGAGCAAGTCTGACTGAATCACATGTGGAAGAGATAGCTCAGTGTTACCTCCTCTGTGTCCACCTCTGAGCTGCCTTCAAAGGAGCCTCACAGACCTCAGCCCTATCAGTATTGTTCTCTGAAGATGTCTTCCACGATGAGAAATGTTTCAGAGCAGAGATCCCTAGGTTTCATCCCGGAGGCGATGAGTCATTCAGAGATGGAAGGGTGGAAGGGGAAGTTGTCTTTACTTCCCACTGCCTGGTGTGTACAATTTCAGACTTACACAGCTCTGCCTTTGACTTCCACCAACTGGACCTCAGCCATCTTTCCTCCCACTCAATCTCTCACGTACCATGTGTACTCACTGGGACTTGAGAGCTGGGCTGAGGGAAGAACAAGCCACCATAAATATAGCAGGAGACAGCATGCCACAATACATCACCATGCCATAAATAACCATGTACTTCGGCTGCTCACTGTTCCTCTGTGGAGCCACCTGGAATCAGAGATGTTTTCCACTGGTTTTCGTGTGCTGTCTATAAGGTCAGTTCCCACTTTTGGGCAGAAAAATTAGGAAAAAGGAAAGGACATTTATAAAAAAAAAAAAAAGATACACATTCAAAATTAAGGATTTGTGACAAAGATAAAACTTACACTTCCACGTTCAACCCCTCCTCAAAGAAGAGGAATGGTGGGTGGTGGTAATGCCACACTGCTCTGCATAAGTGATGAAAGGTGCAGTACTTTCAGCTTTCGCTATGCTGCTGCTGCTATTGCTGGAGCTATTATCAGTCAGCAATTGAGGAGTGGAAAATATGTTCTGCAGTAATAGAGGGGAAGAGAAACCCCTGCCTTTATATTTGCTAACATGACCTGAAATGTATGAGTGTATGAATAGTGCAGCCTTGAAGGAGATGGTTTTTAAAGGATCTCATTAACTTGGAGTGCACCCCTAAGATAGCACATTCACTTTTGTTATGGTTTCTTTCAAGATTACAACAAAAATCAGCCACTCTGATATTATTCCCACATTTTTTCTTGGTGAGTTTTTTGGGTTTTGGTTTTGGGGTTTGTGGTTTTGGTTTTTTGTTGGTGTTTGGTTTTTTTTTTGTTGTTTGTTTGTGTTTTTTTTGTTTTTGTTTTTTTGGGTAAATGTTCCTGTTTCCTACTAGCTCTGTGCTTTCTCATTATTTTCATTTTGCTTCTCTCAGATTCATTATCTACCTTGCACGTGTGATAGACACAGCAAGGTGTGGGCCTGCTGATGAGGGCAGGCACAGCTTGAGAGTGGTGACACAGAGGAAGCCTGCAGGAATGAGTGCAGAGCAGGGAGAGGAATACTCTCAGACTTTCCTAAACAAGGATGTGGAACTGAGAGGGTTTTTTTCCCCGTGTAAAGGCTTAAAGCCAGCTGTCTATGACACAGCCTTTGAAAGGCCTTCCTCTGTTTTTATAGAATATCCCCTTAACAAAAGACAAACCTCTGGGAGCGCAGGGAGAGGAAACTGTCCCTGTTTTGCGAAGAGACTTTCTCAGCGCACACATCCCAGGTGTCTTTCCCAGGTGCCAGTTCCCTACCTGTTGCAGTCCTAGATAAAATTCTCACTTTAGGCAGATTTTGGCCTCTCCCTTGGGCTCTCCTCATCTCCAAAAAGTGTCATGTGTTTATTTATGTTTGCTGCCTGATTACTTCATACTGTCACAGTGATGTCCCGGCAACTACAATTGTGTTCTGCTAAACTGAGCTTACCTGATGAAAGCCAGCCAGGTGTCCCCCAGCCACACCACTCTGCTCAGTGTGCCTTAGCAATACAGCACGGGGATGCACATCTACTGAACTTAGCTGCAGTGAGGTGGGGAGGGAAGACAGGCTTCATTTGTCAGAGCAAGCTCAAATCCGCACCCATCACACCCTTTCCTTCTCAAATCAGCAATAAACTGCCAGATCCAGATTGCTGGATGTAAGTTCTTCCATGGAGTCTAGCAGGAGCCAGCTGGGCATCCTTCCTCATCGATGGCTGCAGACTGGCTGCAGCAGTCTTCCTCCCCTCCTCCAGCCTTTTAAGACCTGGATGTGAGTAAAAATGAGTGACATTGCATACAGGGTTTGTAGCAGCAAGCCTCCCCCCTCTCGTGATGCATAAAAATACTTACAGACCCAGAACAGATGAGTAACTGGTGCCCTGTGGTGAGCTCTACTGTGTCTGACTGGAGACCCTGCCTGCCTCCTGCCAGAGAGCTGATGGGGTTTCTGGACGAGCCCTCTTGTTGTCAGCAAAGGCACTTACAGCCAGGCTGCTGGTGGCATTCGAAGGGGCAAGAAGGAAGGCTGCAGTCCCATGAGCCACGGGCTGGCCGTGTGCTCCCCTCGTGCGGTTTCACTCTCCCAAGGTTCTGGATAGCCTTGGCAGGTTCCACAGGCTGCAGGGTGCCTGGATAGCCTTGGCTGGAGACCACTGCCTTCCTCCTTCCCCCATGGTCTAGCATATGATTGGGACCAATAGAAAAGCATCCTTTGGCGTGCCATTACTCCTGCTGAGGGTTGCCCAATGTGCTGCACAGGTAGCAAGCCCAAGGGCAGGAGTGGACCATGGCTGGAATGACCTGCAGGAACACCTGGGGGCCTTGGTGCTTAGGTGCTTTGTCAGGGGGTCCCAGCAGGTTGTCCAGCTGCACTGATCAGACCAAGGGAATGGCCACCAGGTAAGTGGGCCAGTGAAGCTCAGCAGATGATTGCTGTAGTGGTGATGGAGCTGCCTCCTGCCCCCCACAGCTGTGTGCTGTCTGTGCATTCAGAGCTGTGGCTTTCCCATGGGAACAGCCACAGAGGTATGCTGTGGGAGAATAAACTCATTTCTCTAAGGAAAGACAGTGGCATAAAAGATGCCATGTCTGTCTGTGTGATATTTCCCATCAGGGCACTGGAGTAGCAGATCTCTGATTCAGTGGGACCCATCTCTTGTCACATGTGCATAGGCTGAGATCATCTTTTGGAAGTCATTGCTTTTGAAGCTGAGAAATGGGGTCACAAATCTGGGAAAGCCCCTAGTAATTAGAGAGACCAATCAGGGAACAGTTGAAAGAGCCCTGATTTTTAGGAAGCACCACGCATTCCCTGACTGACCAGCCAATGTCCTTGACTGTGTTTCACCTTCTAGCACTCTCTCCAAGTGTTGCCACGCCACGGTGGCCCTACTGTACCCCTTCACCTGGCAGCACACCTACATCCCTGTGCTGCCACCTTCCATGATCGACATCGTGTGCTCGCCCACCCCCTTCCTCATTGGCCTGCTCTCCAGCTCCCTGCCCCGCCTGAAGGAGCTGCCAGTGGAGGAGGTGAGCCATGCAGCCACACTGTGGCCTTACTCTAGGTTGCTTCCAGCAGGCTGAGTTGTCTTCTCTCCCAGCAAGGCTGCTCTGGAGAGCCTGCCTTGGCAGTGGGAGGGAGCCGAGCTCTCGTTCTCTGGCTGCTGTGAGCATGGGGAGGGAGGAAGCGGACGGTCCCCTGGGGAAGCAAAGGTCTGTGCTCTGCCTTGTCCACAGCTTGGGAAGGCAGGGGGCTGGGATCTCCCACCGTGGGGCTGCTGGTGTTAGGAGGAGATGGCTTTATTAAAGCTTCTGTTGGTTTCTGCTGGGACTATGTGCAAAGTCTGCCAGGCTTGAACTGTGATTGCTGTAGACTGGCCAGGATGGCTGCTCCTCTGGTTAACACAGGTGCCTAATGCAAGCAATAAATAATTAAGAATTGGATTTGTGGTGCACAAGAGTGAATGCAGCAAGGCTGAACGGGGTCAGCCAGGCATTTCCCTCCCTGCACAACCAGGAGACAGCAGTGCAGCACACGGGGAGAAAAGATAAAGTTCTGACTGTGATTTGGTGATAAAGAGTGGTGGGCCAGGCTTTGGATAACAGCCTCCTGCTGTCCAAGCTGCTCTGCAGTTTGCAGCAATGTCCTCAGAAAGCCACAACAAGGGCTCTGCTCCTGGCTCACCCTGGGTGCCTCCTCCAGCTGTAGTGGAGGGTAGGAGGAGCAGGGGCAGGGCTAAAGCATTTCCTCTAGAGCAGTTACAGATTAAGATAAACTCTTGATGATAGAAATAATTACTTCCCCCTTTTATTCTTCCTCTTTTGTTCTTAGGTCCTCGTTGTTGACCTGGTAAATAACCGGTTTCTGAGACAGGTGAGCAGAGCTATTTCATATCCTTCACCTTCTCTCCCCTTTTTCCATCATACCTTACCTCCATCTGGGTTTGCTGACCTGCCCTTCTGGATAGATTGCTTTCTCCCCACTCAAGGATTAAAAATCCCACCAAGGCAGGATTTGTGGTTGGCAGTGTTAGAGGAGTTGCTGTGTATATATGTAATATCAGCATCCCAAACTACAGCTGTTGAGGACTGAATCATTGTGAATTATCTCTGTTTCTGGGTTTTTTTTTAAAGAGGGGAAATGGTGGCACTTGAGCACTGAAGTTTTTTAAGGGTCTCCTGTAAGGTGGAGGGCGCAGCTGGAAAGCCTTGGCTCAGCACTGTCTGCTGGGGAGCATTGTGGGCTCTTCCAGCCTGTGTCTGTCAGTCCATCTCCTATCACATACTCTGCCTTGTGTGGGAGGGGAGCCTGGATGATTTCTTGAAATCCTTTCTGCCCAAGAAGCTTGTGGTTCCTCACTGTGGCCCTTGCACTGGATGGGTCATAAGCTGGCACATGGGAGCCTGTATGTTGCTCTGGCGATGAGATACCCTGCTGATTTTTATTTCCCTTTGTTGTGGAGAGGGGGAGCGGGAAGGGGAGGAGGAAGGGGAAGAGTACAAATGAGCAAATACACTCCTGTCCTGGAAGCTATTTTTTCCCAGAGCTTCTTGGCAGATCGTTGAGCGGTGCTGGCGGAATCAGTGTCGCTGTGCCTCAGCTCCCGTGGGTAGGATGGGATGAGTGCTCCTCCTGCTGCAGAGAGCAGCCTGTGGGTGAAGACCACTCTTTTGTCTCGATCCTCGCTTGCCAGCTGCCTTAACTGCAGGGATATGCTTTACCTGCACCTCTCTTTCGGAGGTTTAAGCTAAATCATGCTCTCTCAGGCAGGGCTGGTAGGAGTTTGTGCACAGTCACTGGCAGTTCCTTGGCTCTCTGGGAACTCGTTATGCCTCCATAAGATGATTGGTGCCTGAGCAGAGCCGAGCAGGGGGCTCTGCTCACCTGGCCACACGCCAGCATTGTTCAGATATATCCTCTTTGTGGTGGGGCGAGTGCTTACAGGCAGAGGGTGCAGCAACAGGCGTCTCGGGTCAGACACCTGAAATTCCTCCAGAATAGGGGAATATTTAGGAAAAAAAAAAACAACCTTTCTCCTTCCTCATGTGCTTCTTGATAGTACTGCGCTGGGAGGTGCTGGGAACATGCCAAGCATATTATGCCTTCTCCCTCTCCTCACGGTTCATTTGTAGTGTCCCGCTGCTTTTCTGGGGTCAGGGTAGGAGCTGTTTTATGCCCCAGTCCCTGAGGAGGTGGTTCTATCTTACAGATGGAAGATGAGGACTCCATCCTGCCCCGCAAGCTGCAGGCTGCCCTAGAACACATTTTGGAGCAGAGGAATGAGCTGGCGAGCGACAAGGAGGAGGGCCCTGTCAATGGCAAGCAGGGTAAAGCACAATGCCTTACAGCTTAAAACCACATCTTTTCCTGCCCCTTTTTCTTCTGTCGCTTCTTAGAGGAGAACTAGGCGTGTGTTAAATTTAACACCACAAGTATTAGAGGTAGGTCAGGATTTTGGTTAAGCTATGTTAAATATTTCATTGCACAGGGGGCAGTTTTCTGTGTTAAGAGCAACAGTACTTAGCCCTTCCCAGAATCCATCTGTCCTTCCCTTACAGTTCCAGGGAACGCCTGTACTGCTTTCAGGGAGGGTTCCATAGGCTTCTTTCCGCTGATGGCCATATGAGTGATGCTCTGGGGGACAGTCCACCTACAGAGCTGCAGACTCAGAGAGAGCCATGTGGCTCACAGGCAACTGGGCTGGGACAGCTCTCTTGGGGGCAGTTATGGGCACCTCCTGGTTGCAGGGGAGCCTGAAGAATGTGCTGGGTTTGGCTGGGATAGAGTTAATTTTCTCCATAGTAGCTAGTTAGTACAGGATTGTGTTTTGGGTTTGTGTTGGAAACAGAGTTGATAACTCAGGGATGTTTTAGCTGTTGCTGAGCAGAGCTTGCACTAGGTCAAGCCCTTTTCTGCCAGTGAGTGGGCTGGGGGTCCACAAGAATTTAGGAGGGGATACAGCCAGGACAGCTGACTCCAAAGCATCACTCCATCTGGAGTGATGCTCATGGAGTCTTGCTTAGCCTATAAAGCTGGGGGGAGAAGGAGGAAGTGGGGGGACGTTCAGAGATAAGGCGTTTTGTCTTCCCAAGCCACCGTTACGTGTGCCGAAGCCCTGGTTTCCTGGGGATGGCTGAACACCTGCCTGCCCATGGGAAATGGTGAATAAATTAATTATTTTGCTTTGCTTTCATGCACAGTTTTAGCTTTATCCATTAAACTGTCTTTATCTTGGCCCATGAATTTTCACACTTTTACTCCTCTCATTCTCTCTCCCATCTACCAAAGAGGAGTGAGCACCAAGACAAAGCTTGGTGACTTTCAAAGTAGTAGCAATTTGATCTACTTTTGTGGCAAGCTCTTCCCAGAATGCTGACTCTCGTGAGCAGCTTTTCCTGCTCAGGCTCTCTGAAAAAAAACAGGGAATTTTTACCCAGGGATTTTTCCAGCAAATCCTCATAGCACTGTCCTCACCACTGCCTGTTTATTTTCTGCTTAGAGACCAGCCCTTTGAATGAGGTGGTGTCTGAGGCCTTTGTCCGTTTCTTTGTGGAGATTGTGGGCCACTATTCCCTCTTCCTGACCCCCACGGAGCGAGAGGAGCGGACCCTGCAGCGTGAGGCTTTCCGCAAGTCCGTCTCTTCCAAGAGCCTCAGACGCTTCCTGGAGGTCTTCATGGAGACACAGATGTTTGGGGGCTTCATTCAGGAGCGGGAGCTGCGGAAGCAGGGAGTCAGAGGTGAGCAGCTTGGACTGGGCTCTGCTGCTGTGGAAACTGCTGTGCTCCTGCGAGCTGCCAGCTCCATCATCAGCACCATGGCTGGAGGCTGCAGTACCTGCAGGAATACTGGGAGGGAGGTGGTAAGGAAGCACCAGCACATGCTGATGGTTTGTTCTGACACCCGTACGTGACCCTCACAAGTCACTTGGGGATTCCTTGTCTCCATTTCCTTATCTTCCCAAAGCAGGGAGCATTGCCTCACAGGATTGTGAGACACGTGCACAGTGCATGGGAACCAGCTGCTGGAGAATGAGGGCACTTCGTGCCTGATCTGTGTATTTCTTGTTGAGATTGAGGTTGTAGTCACCCTTATCACTGCAGTATTGTCCATGTGTGTGCCTCTTCTGTTCCACATTGAATTCCCATCAGCACTATCACACAAGGGGTACACTGCTGGAATGATGTTTATTCTTGTAGTCCCTCAGGTCCCCTTCTTGTGTCTAGAGGAAAAATGGGCTGGTTATGGCTCTTTTGGTTCATATCCTTCCCAGAGCAGCTTCTGTTGTTTCACTGCTGTTATTCCACAATCCCAAGGACCCTACTGGCAGATGAAGTTTCTTATCCCTTCTGCTGCTCAGTGCTGGCTTACAGCTTCTTCCCAAGCACTAATAAGCAGGGGACACTTGAATAAGTGGCTGAGTAAAAGAGGTTTTGCAGTGTGGTAAATCCTGCATGACAATTCCGCAGATGATCTCACTCTCTGGACTTAGCTGTGTTCACAGCAGAATGAACAGAGTTTTTGTCTCTCCCTGAGCAAGGAACAGAAGCTCAGTCAGCTTTGCAGTGAGGAGGGAGGGGACAGATCAAAGATTCTGTGCCAGATCTGGGCTCAGCTGATGGAGGAGGTGGGGTGAGTTGTTCCGTCTTGTGTGCAATAGTGTATGGGTAAACACATTTTCAGATGGGCATTCTTGCTTGGATTTAGGGACGCAAAATTAGAAGTTGTTGACTTCCTTCTTTCTGCAGGTCTGTTTGAGGTACGGGCTCAGGAGTACCTGGAAACACTTCCCAGTGGGGAGCAGAGTGGAGTCAATAGGTTCCTGAAAGGCCTAGGTAAGGAACGAGCAAAACCCTTGGCTTCTCAGGAGGGTTGGGCTTCTTGTTGCCTTCAGAGTGGGCGGTAGAGAAGCTGCCTGAGGGTGACTGTGTGTGGCATCCTGAGAGCAGTGCTCTGAGCCATGAGTGATCAGTGTCTTCTAAAGGAAATAGCTGGGTCTGAGGAGGCAATGGAGCAACCAGTGGCTGGGGGTGGCAGATGCATGTCCTGGTGAGAGAGGTGACAGTCTTCATTGCCTTCAGGTTTGCCCTTAGGGATCAGCAGTGGGAATTGCCAGGAGTATTCTGAGATTGAATCTATTTTTCATTGTAAAGGTAGCTAGACAAGAGCTCCAGACACCAGAGCTCAGAAGTCCTTGATAATTCACTGGACACTGTGTCTAAGAGAGTTTGATCATGTGTTCAGGTGGCATCCCTGGCCATTCTTGGCCACTTCGGAGCAGCAGTGCCTGAGGGGCTGGAGTGCCCTGCCTCCATATAGGCTCTGGCTGGGTGAGCTTAGCCATGCGGTCACCTTTAAGGACTGCTGGGCAAAGGGGCTCTGGAGGGTGTGCCTGGGGGTTTGCAGGGTCCAAGTCGGTAGCACTGCTCCCAGGGTGTGGGCAGAGCTCTGCAGGCACCTGCTTCCAACTTTGCAGAGCAGCTGGCTGTGGATAAGGACGTAGGGCTGGCAGCAGGGCCAGTTCTCTGCATAGGGTGGAAGTGGTGAGGAATGACACTTGTTTTGCCTGTCACTGTGGGGAGCCCATTTTCCTTTCTCTCTCTTCAGGCAGCAAAATGAAATTCCTCCACAAAAAGTAGGAGCGAAGCACATCCTCATTCCACAGAAGAGAACAGCTTTACCGTTTAACAGCAATAAATCAGACTTACCAACCATTCCTCTTCAGCCTGCTCCCAGGAGCCAACAGCCTTGGGCAAGCTGACCATGGCCGGCCACACTCTCACGGACATGTGGTGCTGCAGGAAGGCTGGATGGCTGTGGGGCTGCTGGGACAGGCTTCTGGATATCTACAGTACCATGCACTGGACCAAGCACTCCCTCTGAACTCTGCACTAGCACGTTGCAGGCGTCCCAGCAGATTGGATCTTTTAGCTAGTCGATTCTTTGGGTTTTGTTGTATTTTTCTATTTATATTGAGGTTAGAACAATTATTAACCAATGACTCTTGCCCTGCCTCTTCTCTGCCTGGTGCTGCAGGAGGCCGAAGCGGGACTTTCACGGGACTGAACAGGCAGAGCTCAGGCACGGAGGGGAAGAACAGAGATGTATGGAAGTAGGTCTCTGCAAAGCAAGGACACTGAGGGCTGCAGGGATGATGTGGACTGACCAGGAGGAGCTTCCAAGCAAGGGAGAAGGGTGAGGGGGAACCACTAAACCTACTGAGGACTTGATGGGCCAGCCAGCTCCCTGGGTGGCTGTACCAGGGAGTCTTGGTACAAGGAGAGGTCTTTCCTTATGCAGTGTAATTAAAAGCGAGTGGTGTAAAAGGCATGTGGGTCCATCGTGTTTGGGGGGAAAGGGGTAAGCTGTGTATTCCCATCAGCCCACTTGGAACTGACCATGAGCCAGAGAGGACATTTAGCAGCTGAACTCTCAACTTGGCCAAGCCTTCAGCTTCTCTGTGAGTCTGAGGTTGGGTGGTCTCATTCCCTCTCCTGGCTGCTTGCAGGAAGAGCCCAAGGTGGAGCTCACCTGCAGGATCTTGCCTTGGAGACCCACTTCCCAAAGGTCAGATGGCCTCTCTTTTCCCATTTTGGGTGTTGCTGCTGGGAAGCTCAGTAGGAAACATGCAAGGGCAGAATGTCTGCTGCTGCCTTCTGTGTTCCTGGTTTGGGAGGAGGTAGAGTCTCCTGCATGCCTCTCCTCTGTTGTTTTTGGTGGGGAGGAAATGTGGGGTGGGGTGAGGTCTTTTTCCCAGCTAGTGTGAAAGCTGTTACACTTCTACTACTTGTGAGAGCAAAGTCGAGTATCTGGAGCGTCCTTGAGTCTCCTCTGCTCTTGGAGGACAGTCTCTTTCCCAGCTGCCTGGGGGTTGCAGGGTGAAAGTTGCATACAGACACCTTTGCTGTGAGCAGCAACACTGTGCTTCCCAGGGCTCCAAGAGGTTTTGAAAGTAGTCCACGTGCCCCTGTGGTCAGTGGGTTTTTCCAGGTGAGAGGACCTTGCTGACCAGCAGCAGGGTTCAGAGGAGCTCACCCCTGCTCTGTACCATACCAGAGCGGTGGGTCCAGTGCTGCTCTGTGAACCTTTTGAAGCCTGCATTTCCAGAGTTTCCTACAGCAGCCTCCTCGTCCTGCGTGGTGTTCGAGGACAGAAGAAGTGTGTTGTGATGGGTGGTGGCAGGCGTGGGCGGCCGGGTGGGTGAAGGGGTGAGCTCTGGTAGAGACGAGAGACGGTACTTCCCTGGCTCCCAGCACGATGATGCTTGTTCTGACTGTGACATGTGCCACTCTCTGGGGACCAGACTGGCTGGGCAAATGGCTCTGGGTGGCCCTGGTGACCCCCAGAGGTCCCTTCCCACCTCAGGCTCTCTGTGGTTCTGTGGTGAGCACTGTAAATGCCAAACAGCTGTAGTGCCCCACTGGGCAGGAGGCAGGTCGGCAGCGCCTGCAGCTCTGTGCCTCCCAAAACTTTGTGCAGGGACAGATAAAGCAGCAATAGAGGGAAGCCAGCAGCATTTACCCCCCACCCCTCCCCAAGGTTAGGCTCCTGCAGGGGTGACCAGGTGGAGAGCGTGGGGCTGCCCCTCAGGTGTGCTGAGCGAAGTTGGCACTACTTCAAGCCTAGTTTGTCACAGGAGGCGGTGGTGGCCCACCAAAGGGAACTGCACTGGGATGCAAAGTGAATCAAATGCTGTGCTTTGGTTCTCTTTCTGAAAGATGTTTTTAATAGTAGCACAATAAGGTTTTGCAAAGCTGGGATGCTACCGCACATGCAAAGGTGGCCAGGATGCCTGCACAGCTCTGTGGGATGCTGAATAAAGCTGATGTGTGGCTCAGCTCCAGCCTTCAGAAACAGGTCTCCTACACAGTCCTGCGCTGCCAAGCATGTTCCTGAGGACTCCACATTCCCCTTCTCAAGTGATGTTTTCAACAACATGGGACTTGGCCTTCCTCGGCAGGAGCTGTGGTAAAGAAATGGGAGGGATGCCCCATGCTTGGCTCAGCTTGAACTTCTGTGTGAGCATGCTGAGATCCTGGCAGCTTTTCCTGCAATATCCTAATAGCTTAAATTAAAAAGGGTTGTGAAAAAGCCCCTTTTGCCTCATTTGGGGGCTCCAAGGGGGCTCTGCCAGCACAGCGCTCTGTGACCACTCAGTGCTTTTATTGGCAACTCTCAGGAAAGTGGGAATCAAGCCTACAGAGTGTACAAAATCCAAGCGGGAGGGGGGGAGGTAAAAAGCAGCAGCATGAGAAGTGCAGTGAAAGAAACATTTACAAGTGTGTCATTAAGGATTTAAAATGAAACTCAGACAGAAAGTATTGATCCCCAGCTGCAGGACAACCTCTTCAGCTTTATTTCAAGCTGTATTGCTCTGAGATCAGCATGTCTTTAAGGGCTCTGGATGCTTTGGAGGAATCCACCTGTAAAGAAAAGCCATAACACCATCTGTGCTGGGTCTGACCACAGGCCCACGTGCCCTCCTGTGGAGGCTGCCACCAGCAGGTGGCCAGAGATGACTGTGAACAGACACACGTATTCTGGGTATTCCCTATATACTATATATACACACACACTGTACTATTCATACCCAAAACCTTAAACTTGCCTGCTATACATCCCACAACCAGGGGTTTCCTACAGCAGAGATGGTGTCTCTGTGTTTAGTATCCTTGGATGAGTTTCTGTTCCATGACCTTGTGTATATGGGTGCAGACAAACGTGCTGAGGCAAGAGGCCAATCTGGGGGCATGGATTTACAGAAGGATACGGACCAGGACACTGGTTAAACATTAAAAGCTGTGATCTCTGCTCCCCGACAGTTCCTGGCTAATTAAGCAGCTCTCACACACCAACATGAGCAGCCCTGCAGGGCCCGTGATGCACAGGACTGCACTTGCTGACTCTCAAGCTAAACCCCAAGCCCTGTATCCCTCCTTGGTTTTCCAGCATGGGCTGCTGCCAACCTGCAAGATCTCAGGGTACCCGTCAAATCCCAGCCCTTACAGAAATTTATGGAATTGTCCCATCTACCATGCAGTAGGTTGTGGCCAGTCCCAGTAGGACAGACAGTGAGTCCTGTGCAGTCAAGAGACCAGATCCAGCCTGGCACAGGGCAGTCAGATTTGGGCTTGGAGAGGTGCAGGCAAAGGGCTGTGCTTGCACTTGGCTGTGTGTTGGTATCCCTGGTGCCAGTTGCTGAGGAGGTTACAACTCACCTCTCTGCCTGGAGACAGCTTTCAGGTTGCAGGTGCCAGCAGGCAGCTTACAGGTGTAGAGCCCCAGGCAGCCACCACAGTCAGAGGGCTTCTGGCAGGGCCGGGACTGGATGCTGTGGCAGGAGTGCTGCAGAGAGAAAGTGGTGGCTGCAGTGCCAGTGTTGAGCCGTGCCCAGCCCCTAGACAAGAACCCCCTCCCTGTCCCAGCTGTGCCATCACTGTGCTCGTGCTGCCAAGAGCCCTGGTCCCAGGGAGCCTGTGCTGTTCACAGGCTCGAAGAGGCATTTTCTGTGCACGCTTGGGCTGCCTGACAAGGAGCCTCTTGCAAAGTCAGAAGGTTTCCTTTTGGGGTGCACATGCCCCATAGCTGGTTAGTCAGTTGTTTGGGGTGATGTGAAATGCTCAGTCCTAGGACCACGATTGCGAGAGTCTATAAGCTCCGTCACACTCAAGCTGACAGCAGTGCGATGCCTGGGAGTGGAAAGAGCTCAAAAGAGCCTCTTAATTTCCCCCAGAAGGGCAGGACAGAGAAGCTCCCATTAGAAAGAAAAGCAAAGTTGCAGAAGATTGATTGATAGAATGGGATGAGTGTTTGGTTTCTCAGCTGAGGCCTGAGGAAGCAGTTCCAGGGGCAGCTCATTAGTACTTTTGGCAGAAAGCAGACTCAGCAGCGTTGTGGCCACCACAGACATACACTAGTGCCTCTTCTGTGTCACCTGCCTCAGGTGGGTGGCACCTGGCACAGCATCAGACAGCACTTTGTGATTAAGGCAAGGTTTACTTGTGTGTCACCAAAAGGTGGTTTTGGTTTGATAATGGAGCAGCTGGTTATTTGGCAGATGCTGTGCTGAGCCCACAGGCAGAGGAGGTCTGTGCCTCCTTCTGGGCCTTGCTGCGAGGAGCTGTGCCCATCAGCATGGCAAGGGGCATCAGGGCATGGTGCCCCTGTTGCAGAGCTCTGAGAGCTTTGTGGTAGTGCTTCTGGAGAGGGTAAATATGAGACTTCGGGGGCTGGGGAACATTACAGGGGCTGGGGCTGCAGCAGGACTGTCCCTGCAGCTCTGAGGACAGCACATGGTTCTGCAGCCAGACTTGCACTCCCCTCCTGCTCTGCTCACCACCTGCATGCACAGCCATCAGCTCTGCTCTAAGCCTCATCAGGTACCAGCTGGGGCTTTAGGGGTGTCCCTGCCCACCTCCCACGTCAGCACCACAAGCCACACTGTGCTGTGAGGCCACGTTGTTACTGGCACCTTTACATGCAGCTGAAGAGGAACAGCCTGAAAGCACCTTTGTACCTGATGCTTGGTATCTGCTCCTGCTGCCCTCAGTCCTGCCTGATCCTGACTGGTACCTCCATTCATCCCCAGCCACCCTGCAAATCCCTCCCGCAGACCTCGTACTCGCTGGCCAAGGACAGGCTGTGCTTACCGTGTCACTGTTGAACTTCCCGTAGTCCTTCAGGTGGAGGCTCAGCCTCGGGATCCTGCTGCGGGAGGGCTGCAGTGGTAGCCTCCAGGGCTTGCTGGCAGGGATCTGATTCCCACTGCCCAGCAGGGGTTTGGCCATGATCTTGCCAGGGGACCCAGAGCTGGGATGTGCCTCTCCCATCACTTTCCATGCACCAGTTGGGGGACGGCTCCCCTCTGAGCCCTGCCCAGGCAGCTTGTCCCCTCCATCTCCAGGTGGCCAAGCATCTTCTCCAGAGCCCCCAGCTCCTGGCTGCCTCTTGGGACTGCTGGCCTGGCCCCCCTGTGCCCCAGATGGTGCTGGGGCTGAGCAGAGCAGCACCAGGAGAAGCGCAGTGAGTGTCAGTGCCTGGACCTTCATCCTCAGGACCTGCCTTTGCTCGGTGTCCTCCTGCCTGGACAAGGCTGTTGGAGGCTGGAGCAGAGGTGGAAGCTGTTTTCCCCCTGACTCTGGATCCAACTGAAGTCATTTTTATAGAGCAGGGACATACCTTGGGGGCACAGCCCTTTTCCCCCGCCCCTGCTGTGTCCCACCTCCCTGCTTACGAGCAAACACAGCTGCTTACGTGGGCCCCAGTCCCCCTCCCTTGTGTTCCCAAACACCCCAGCACCCTCCTGTCAGTGCCAGGTAAATGAGTGGCTGTGTGGCATCTCCCATTTCAGAGCACAGAATCTTTTAGATAAACCGCAGTTGCAAGCAAGGTCTTAGTTGTGTGTCTTGTTTGTGTGTCTGAAGGAAAGGCAGCAGGCTCAGAGGTAAGCAGTTGGTATGGGCTTGGTGAAAGTGGTCTTGGGTAGAGGAGGGGCACCCAGTTAATGCCTCTGTCCATTGCATTCTTAAATAGTAGAGCCCACCCAGGAGAGAGGTGTTAGAGTTGCCCTGGACAACCTTTGGTTGGCTTTTGTGCTGTGTCAGACACCTGGGATCTGCTCCTCAAGCAAGGGTTCTCACTATGGGTGGTTTCTATATGAAACACAGGGTGAGTCTGTACTCCAGACTTACTGTCTGTTCAAAAACCAGCCAGCACCAAGACCCAACTCTACTAGAAATTAGTTTTAATGAGTTTCAGTGTTCACCAATCTGTTAGTGGCCACAGTTACATCCTGTGATGTAACCCACCAAATAAATTTTTTTAAAATTAAAAAAAAAAAAGGACCATTAACAACTGCAGACAAACATAAATGTGAACAGTGCGATATCAGTTTTCACCAAATGCACTCTACAAACAATTTACCTCCCAAAAAGTACTGAAAGTCTAAGTCCTCTGGTCAGCACCCAGCTTTTGAGCTCAACGCTCAAAACAGTCCAGTTCCTGGAAATAGGAATGCTGGGACTTCAAGGAGGTGATAGATGAGAAAGCCACAGTGTTCTAGTCCATCTTCCATACCTTCACCTCTGGCCAACTCCTGCTCTTGACTTGCTCCTGGCTGACACTGGAAGTGCTGATTTCTGGGGATATGGGCTCGTAGGAACGGAGAGACAAGCTTGCAGCAAGCAGACCCATCTGGACACAGGTTTCTGTTTCATGTTTAGCAAGCATCCCTGCAAGGATTCCTGCCATTAAGCTGTGGAGAGAAAGAAAGGTGGTTTTGAACAGGAGGGGAACAGTTTTGAAGTCGGGAATGTGGCTGTTCATTTGTAGGGGCTTTCATTTGGACCCAAACTAACACTTACAGAAGCTGAATACGTCATACAGGAGGGCTGAGGTTACAATGAATAGGTCTTCCGGTTTTATATTTATTTTTAAATTTAGAATCCAAAATATGGATTTTGTCATTTATTTGCAGTTTATGTTCTTCTCATCTCAGAAGTTGAGGTACTTTCTCTTGCATCACATTTTCTATTCTCCTCAGTTTTCCAGGTGAGGCAGAAGAGAAGAAAGGAGTCTAAGAAGGGAAGAATATACTTTTCCCTTGCTCTCTAATTATTTTGTCACTTCTCTGCTCTTTGTTGGTGCCTCATTATGTCCCCTCCTTTCCCTATAGGGGTTGGATAGGGTGAGAGGTAAAGTTTCCATACCTATGTGAGTGGGACAACAGGCACAGCTGGAAAAAGAAATCCAAAGCTGAAATGAGATTGGAAATTCAGATTTTTGAACACATTTGCTGTGGTTTTACATTTGAGATTTCCCAGTAAAAAATATGTGAGTGCTTGGAACAGCAGCGATCACCCTCAATCCCCACAAGGCACTGAGGTGGCCACTTGGAGAAGGGAATGACTTTGGCTTGCCGGGGAAGGCTCCGCTGAGGCAGGTATGGGCAGTGTTTGTGATAGACTGGGAACAACTACTCTTTATTTACAGTTAACTACTGTAATGATGTTCTGCAGCTGGGAAAGGACAAAGGAGATGTGAAAGAGAAGGGAGAAGACAATGCTATTTGAGAGAAAGAAGCAAGGAAAGGAAAATGTAATGGCAAGGAGGATTAATAAGCACATCTATGGGAAAGGGGAAAAGAGCCCCTTTTTTGCACTCGGGCTAATTAGCTTAACATCTTTTTATCCATAACAAAGGCACAGAAGATTATGACTTCCATAAAGTGTTCAGTCTCTCAACAGCTCCAGAGGTTGAGAGTAAATATTTGGGGGAGCATCCCCTAGCAATGCCGTGTGCGGGCAGGCAGTGTTACGTTGTCACGGCAGCCCCATGCAAGGAGCAAACAGCCACCACTTCTGCCTGCACACACACTCAGCTCCTTGGACAGCATCTCTGGACTTGTGGGAGAGCCACAGGGGCAAAGCAAGGCAACAAGTGCCCTGGATCACTGTTTCTGGATGTGCACTCCCCCCTAACCAGTGCTTCAGAAGTGTGAGGGTTCACAGGGGCCAAGGTGTGAAAGTGGTATTGTTTAAATTAGATATTAGGAAGAAATTCTTTACAATGAGAACCGTGAAACAGGGACAGGTTGCCCAGATAGGTGGTGGATGCCCCATCCCTGGAAACGTTCAAGGCCAGGTTGGATGGGGCTCTGAGCAACCTGATCTAGTTGAAGATGTCCTTGCTCATTGCAGGGGGGTTAAAACTAGGTGACCTACAAGGCTCCCTTCCAACCCAACCCCTTCTGTGATTCTATGGAAGTCCTTTAAAACTGCCAACAGGCTGGGCTTGAGCAATGTTACCAATTCAAATGCTGTGGAGATGGCATGTATGTCAAGGCAATATCTTGGCATTTGCAGCCTGTTTTGGCACTCTGTAGAACAGGAATTTCTGCAACTCAGTGGAGCAGCTGAGATTATTAGGAAAGAAAACCCTGGACAAACAAGAGGACTATGAAAATGGCCCCACATGGATCTTGGGACTCTGGGGAGAGGGATTTCCAGACGAACTTTACCTCAGGAATGGGAGCAGTAATGAGCCCTTAGCTCTCAGATAGCTTTGGAAAGAAAAATAAACTACCAGGTTCTCCAGTATAACTCAGTGGAGGTGGTTGGCTTTATCTCACCTTTGGTCTTCCCTTAATTTAACTTTTTAAAAAGGGAAAAGAATCCCTAAAGAAGATGTTTAATTTACATTAGCCTCTAGAAAAGATTGCTGTGCAGTAAGGGGTACTTGTGTTCTGAGCAGATGGTGCAGAGAGGAGGCTCCCTGGAGGGGCTGGCAGACACTGGGGACATCTGTTGGGGTCATGAGCAAAGCTGAGCTTTCCTTAGGCAGGCTGACTCCATGAGGTTTCTCCAGCCCCTCTTCCTGCTGTTACACCTATTGCTCCAAACAACCCTAGAGAAGACCAGCTTGCAGTTGCAGTCAACTCATCTCAGAGGTGATCTGGAACACAAAGGGCATGTCCTGGTGCTAAGTGGGCTAAGTAGCTTGGCAGCAAATTATTGATTGATCCTAAGTCAAATATTGAGGACTGTATGTTTAAAGACAAACAAAAAAACTCCCAAAAAAACCCACACCAAAAAACCTTTTCATTCTGCCCACTGATAATAGAAAAAAAGAAGTGTTGCTATGTTGAGTTACTGGTAGGTGAGCGGAGAAAAAGAAAAGGAAATATCTGTTACGTAGAGAGTTTTGGTCTAGCCCAAGGCAATGAAAGGACAGAATCAATTCTTTCAGCACAGGAAGCAAGAAAAAAACCCCACCTGACTGCTACATATAGTTTGTCAAGTAAAAAAGGAGCATAATAAAATATTATTCTGACAGACTGAGAACTGATCAGCAGGGCTAGCAATAATAGCTGTCATTTCCCACTCCTATGTACGGCGTGTGTGAACAGCCAGGAGAATTATACAGCAGACTCTTTTGAAGCAAGAGCTTCAAAATTGCCAGAGGCAAATGCAGAACCTGATGAAAAGCTTTTATAGGGCCATTTTTGCTACTGAGTGGCAGTTCCACTTCCATTGGAGAAGTGTGGAAGTAAAGCAGTTAGTTAGTAAGACAGCTTTGATGTAAGGTGGTTTACTTTGCTTTGCTTTTAGCAGCTCAGCCCAGACTAATTCAGAACTCTTAGATTGCCAGGAAAGGCTTAGATCTTTAAGAAAAGCAAAACTAATAACGGCAAGCCTTCCAAGATGCTTCAGGGGACATTTTTATCGCGCTTTGCAAGGAATCACAGTAACCCGCCCTGTTCTCATGTCCTTGGTGTCTCTTCCTCCAGCAGCAGAAAGTCGTTCTCGCCTTTGCAGTAGAATTTCAAAGAAATCCGATTATGGCCCTTTCACACTTAGTTGGAGAGTACAAAGCAGTGAGCAACATACCTATCACCAGCTCCTGAGACATTGACTATCTCCTCTCTGCTGATGGGGATGGTGGGGTAGTGGGCGGCACAGAGGCTGGCAGCAGCAGTCTGTGGGAGTAGAGAGGGGAAATTAGTGGGAATTGCCAACGCTGATAAGGCCTGATGTGGGTGATGCCAGACCTGCATGGTTGACAAAAAAAGACTAGAAAAAAAAAAAAAAAGGGCAATAATCTTTTTTCACACTTTGAAAGAGATCATTTAAATGAAGCTTCCTGAAAACGAAGCTCACATCATGAATATTCATGTAAGCACATTTAAAACTAACTGACTATAAACACTGCTGCTAGGAGCCAGCAGTATAGGACAGACAACTTGATTTTCTTTCAGAGCTGTGTATTCCACCCCCAAACACATACATTTTCCAGCACTGATGCCATGCTTCCTAGGACTGCTGCCATGCCACCAGAAATAGCAACAGTGCCATATGGTCCAAGAAAGAAGCAACCCAGAGCTCAGAGTTAGTTTGTTGTGCCCTTACCTGTTCGTGAGCTCCTGGACAAAGCAAGATGCTCCCTCCCAGGCTCTTGCCACACAGGAGGATGCCATGAGTGCCAAGGGTCACCACCACACACTGCAAGTGGGCCAGTAAAGGGCAGGCCAAGGCTGCCGCAGTCTGGACAACATCCTCCAACCTGGATGGTAACTCTTCAGAGGGTAGGGAAGGAAAACCGTGTTACAACTGTAAAGGTCCTCATCTGGTCTTTCTGTGGGCTGGCAGCCTATTTATGAGCAACTCCACTAGTATTTATGAGCATTTCTGAAATGTGGTTGATAAAATTTTTTCTTCATATTATGGGAAACACAGAATTCCTCGTTGTTAGGCTTCTATGCTGGGGAACCCAACCCCCAAAGGGACTAAACATGTGTCTGTAGAGATCAAAAAACTGTCTTGAAGCATGGCTTCCTTGTTTTAATGCTGTTAGATTTCTACCTGCATTTGGTGGGGTGTTGCATTTCTGCACAGGGTGGTACTGTTGGGACAGAAGACTCAGAGCACTGTGCTTCAGACACATTTACAAACCACACATTGCTCCTGTTTAGCTGATGAAGTGAGGCAAATGTGATCTCTGGTTTTGGACAAGGAGCCAACCCAGGCCTACTGTGATCTCTGATAGATCAACAGTCCATACAATCCATGCAGATATGGCTGTGAGGTGCAAGACACCAAGAGCACTTAAGAATTTCCACTATTATAACCCAATTTGCTTAAAATAGGGGCTGGAGCAGAAAATGCTCTTCTCCAGGATGTAGGTTATCTAAAAGAAGTGTTGCTGATCCTTTTGAGTATTAAATACCTGCTGGCACAGGGTTCCCAAGGGTCCGATTTATTGCTGTTAGCTCTTGCAGGTTGGGGGAAATGTATGTGAGTGCTTTCCAGCTGTCTGAGAGGAACGGCTTAGAGGCCTTGTTCACGTCTGTTGGCTCATAGCACACTTCAAAACAACAATGCAGTTGGTTAGTTAATTAATTAATTAGTGTCTCATCTCTACATCAGAGCAGGGTGCAGTGCAGAAGGCTTAGCGTGATCTGCACAACTGGAGTTACACAAGTAATCTATTAGAAACTTAAATACTATTTGCCCCATGCTTGTGACAAGGTCTCCCAAGGTCTATCTTTCCGTGCTCAGCAATGAGACAGCTGCTTCTGGCTTTGGAGTGATACAATCAGACTTCAGTTTTGTTACTTGTCTTAGCTACTTTTGGGGCCTCTGCCAGATTTTAAGATCGTTGTGTCCTCTTTTAGGATTTGCTTTTAAAAATGAAGGTGTAACTCCAAAGGTTTTGGAAGCATTGTGAAGGGTCCCCAGCATGCCGGTGGAGGGGGTATTTATTTTTTGGGAAGTGGGAAAGAAATCCTCTCAAAAGATGCCTTAGGACTTATTCTGAGAAGCAAACTATATTGCCACTCAAATTGGCAGAAGTGCTCAAATTGGCACTTTCCTTGAGATTAAAGACAAAGAGAGCAGTTTTCCCTGGCTTTCTGGCAGTGCCCAAGGGCTATACCAACTACACTTCAGGAAATGTGATTTAGCTGCAGGAAGAGGAAAACTCAAGAGATATCAGAAATGTTTTGTCCATTGGAAACAGAGAAGCAGAGTAGAGAAGAGGCATGTCAGACAATAAGTGGGGATCTCCAGCAAGCAGCAAAGGCTGGGGCTCAGGGTGCACAGAATGTCTTGGCACACAGACTGTGAGGAGCTACAGGGCCAGGGCTGGGCAAGTTTTCCTTACCTGCTAGCTGATGCTCTTTAGCTAGTTGGCAGACGTACTGAATAGTGGAAAGAGGCACATTTCCATCAATGCAAACTAGCGGGGCCTGACACAGGTTCTCCTTGAACTGGGACACCTAGTGAAAATCCAGGACATGGAGGAAGGACAGCTTGAGTCATTGCAGAGGGACAAAAGGATTGCTAGTTAGACTTGATGTAGGATTTTCACTTGTATTGCAGCCCTTAGGTGCAGGTATGAACCTACAAGACCGATTCACCAAGGGAAACAGATTTTTTTCATTTGCCTCATGTCCTCCCCTTCTCCTTCCCCTGCTCCCTGCCATGAAGAGCTGGACTCAGCTGGCAGGGCCTCTCTGGCAAAGAAAGATAGTTGCTGGTACTCACTAGACCATGACAGGGAAAGAGAATGCTGCTGTTTAATGCCACTGCAGGATTCGCTGTGCCATGCCAGGCTTCGCTACACCTTTGCTCACTCTGCATGACATTTAAATGTCCTCTGTGCACAGTGGCTCCTAAGGCAGGTTATTCATCAGGGTTTTACTCCTTGGCCCTTCTGAATTTCACAGGGATGGAGAAAAATGGAGCAGTAGAGTGGGGAGCTGCTGTTCTCTCCTTTGGCTCTCTGGGGCTGCACGAGCACCATCTGGATGCCAGGCCAGCACTACGGGCACTTGTGCAGCATCCCTCCTGTGTCTTTGCCAGTCCTGGCGGAAAGAAGGGCTGCCAGAACACACTTTGCAGAAGACGACTGGTTCAGAATTTCCACTGTCCACAGCTGTTTCATAAAGCTCAGGAGAATTAATCTGTCATATAACAGTTTTCTGTGCCAAGGCTTGGGGGAGGCAGGGTGGGGATGTAAGTGGGAATGATGACCATGTTTTTGCCTAGGAAGGCTGCACCTCAGGGAGACGCCACTGGTAAGTAAATTGCACTTAACTTCCATGTTTCTGTCAGTCATGAAGCACAGGCTTTTGTTCTGTCAATAAAAGAATGAGTAGAGAAAGAGGGTGCAGTGAGGGGGCTTTCACTGAATCAGTCCTTAATCACTGCTTCCATTAGCCCTGATGTTTTTGAATGTTTGGATGTGCTGAGCAACAGTTTCTGTTGATACAACTCAGCATGTAGAAACAACAGGAATGGTGGGGAGGGGATGGAATGGGAAAACTTGCTTTAATCAGTCTTCTGACCTTTTTTTTTTTTTTAATTTTCTCTATAAGGAGAAATATAATTTCTGCAGGTGGACTGGATTTATTTCTGGCTTTAAAGTGCCAAAAATTTTAGGTTAGCTTGGACAAGTTAATGAAGAGGATTCCAGCCTACATGTCATGGGTTGTAGTAGTGGTGATACTTATGGACCAGAAACAGAAACTTCACCTGGGTCAGCAGCAACAGAGGGCTCTGGTAGCTTCTCATGCTGCTATCTCAGTGGCCAATGTCTGAGTTAACTTTAGCATCTCCCATGTCCCTCTGCTCACCCGCTCCCCCGTGGTACAGGCTTTACCAGTGGTCTTTTGTCACAGGTCCACACAAGAAAAGCTTACAAATCAGATGGTGTGCGTACATATTGCTCTGTGATCTGCTGGTGGATGTCCATATCTCCCAAGCCGATGCTGAGCTCCCCAGCACTGGTGATCACAGCACAGTAAGTGGCTGTGCTCTTCCCCTCCAGCTGAAGGACAGCGCTCATGTCCTGAAACAGGGAGGACAGTTGCACACAGAGCATATTTCTCTTCCCTGCCACACTTTGACTCAATCCTTCTCTGTGCCTACCCGGTCTCTAGCCCAGCTCGCTGTTATCCCTTCAGACTCCCTTCTCCCTTGGAATAAGCAGCATTTCAGGGGTATCTCGGTCTAGACAGTGCTGACACTTGGCTATTTTTTAATATTTTCAATGCAACACAGGTTAAAGCAATCCTTTAGTAAATGAGAGTGACAGGTCTCTGCCATGCAGTTCCACAGGCTGTGTCTCTGTCATAATAGAAGAGTGGTCTGCAGCCCTGTCTGCAGCCCTGTCTGCTCCAGTCACCCACTCCCATAGCTTGATGGCTTGCTGACGTGCTGGCATGTGTTGGTGGCACACTGCAGTTAGAAGTTATGTCGGCCACCTCATGAACTGCCCAGACAGATTCTAAAAGCAGCCTTGGAGCCATTTTTGCAGCAGTGGGGCAGACACAGCTGTGACGTGTCCTTCCTCTGCGGGTCTTGTGAATGATCTGCTTGGAGAACTCAGGGCATGTCTTGGAAGAAGCATGAGGACAGAGAAATGCATCTACCCCAGGAGCTGACAGGGAAGGTGGAGGTTTCAGGGAAATAGTGCTCTCCAACACTGGTAGGAATGTGTTTTGCTACAAGTAAGGATTGCTTGGTGGCTGGCCAGCAAGTCCATCCTTCCCTGGGAGACTGATCACTTTGATGGCACAAACTCTGCTGCGTAGAGGAGGGATTAGAGGTGAGCCACTATGAAGCCTTTATAAACCAAAATGGAGTTCAAGCTCTCATTGCTCAGCTTGCTAAGCTGCTCAGGTAGCCAAAATTAAGGCCCTGTTTGAATACCAGGGTCATGAGGGCACTCACAAGCCTCAGTGATCCTGACCAGCCTCACCTGGGGGCTGTATCCACCCTCCCTTGCCTTCAGCCCTGCCTCTTGTCCACGGAGTTGTCTTATGCCCTAGGTTAGGGCTGCCCTCCTGGCTTTTTTTGCTCCCTGCCAAGGTGGTGATATTCTGCCTTGCTGTCCTAGGGAGCTCCTGCTGCTCCTGGCTCCCTGACCTGGGTGGACAAGCTGCTGCTGAAGTCAGATATTCCCCTGTGGCGCAGGTAAGGGGGGGTGTCTGCAGCTCTGTAGAGGACCCTGCTCCTCTGAGCTTGGGGGGTGTCCAGTCTGCAATCCCAGTTTCAGGTTTTCTCTGTCTTGGGCTTTACCCAAGCCAGGCTGAGTTTGGCGTTGCTTTATGTATCCTCAGAGTCAAAGTTTACATATTTCTTGCTGTGCTTAGTCCTTACTAGAATTTTTCATGGTTTACTTCATCTCCTTCAAGCACTTGCTGGAGCTGAATTTAGACCTCATGGTTCAGACTCTAAATGGTACATACATGTAGCCTGTGTTTTGGGGGTTGGCTCCTTGTTGTCTAGTTGTCTGTAACTAAAGAAACATTGAATTATTCCTACTCTAAGCCTGATGTCTGCCAGGGTTGAGAAGACTTTTCCCTCTATGTATTGTCATCACTTCCATGTTTCTGAGGTGCCACTGCTGTGCAACATACCATGTGGTGGCAGTAGTGCAGGACAGACTCTAAATGCTCATCCTTCCCCACAGCTGATAAAAGGAGAGGAGTTTGTCCAAGTCGGCTTAAACAGTCTAAAAAGCAAATGGAAACAAAAGCTATTAACAAATCCATCAGATTAGTGTGAACACAGTGACAGCCTGTGCGGGATGGGTGTCTGTAGGAAAGCCCTCTCCTGGAAAATTAAATGCTCATCAGTCCTTGCCTAGAAGGATAATCAAGATGAAATTCAGCTGCAGCTGTTGCAAATGACTGGTTGGAGTTGAGTGAGGTGATTCTGCAGAGAGCTGCACCAGCACTCTGAAATTTGGGATTATTTGGAACATCTGGGAGTGGAGGAAAAGAGGAGGGGGAAGAAAATTCTACATTTTTTTTGGCATCAACTCCTTTATCATCACAGGCATGTAGATTTTCCCCCACTGTTTCTGTGCATGGTGTTTTTTGCTGCTGGCCTTCCCACGCTGCTGTTCCCACAACGATGTCTCACTAGAACCACTGAATCTAAGTGGATTCATGGAAAACCCTTCCTCCTCTCCCTTCAAGTTACTACCAGTTATACCTCAGTGGGTGGCATGGGTATTTTGGGGTGGTTTTTTTTGCACTCAAGCTTCTTCATTATTGATCTGAAGTGACAGTAGTTTTATGTTAGGAAGATTTGGGAAACATCTAAAAGCAGGAATAATCCTAACATGTTTCTGTAATCTGGCCCTGTTAATTTCAATACATGAATACTGGTCTGCTGCTGCTTGTGTTGGAGCACCAAGTACATTGGGATCCTTTCCTACTGACAAGGACTGTAGCCCTTTCTCTTCTGCAGTAACTCCTGTACCCCAGTTCCCCTTGTCCATAGTACATGGTTGATCACCTTTGAACAAGCTTATTCCTTTCAAATTCTTACTCAGAATATATTTCTATTGTGACTGTAACCTGGTATTAATTAAATCTGAGGGCCAGGCTGCTCAGTAATCACTGGAGAACACCGATGCTTATTTAACTTTGATTTGGGGTCAGGGTGCTATATGCTAGTTAGCTTCATATTTGCGGACCTTCCTTTTCCTCATCTCAACTCCCTCCCCTCTTATTTCTTGGAATGGCCCCTGCCTCTTCCAAGCAGTCTGCCCACTGGTGTATTGCCTAATGTGTCCCAAATCTCGACAACATTAAACATCTCCTGCTGTGGAAGGAATACCAAAGGACGAATCACAGCTGGCATGCACCCACAGGCAAACCCAGGCACAAGGCACCTGCCAAGTTTCTTCCAACACCGCCAAAGGTTCGTCTCACTCTTCCAGCATTTGTTTGCCCACCACCCTGGAAGAAAAAGCTGTTAGTTGGCAAAACTGGGAGGGCCGCTTGGCATAGATGCTATGTCTCCATCAACATGTGAAACTGATGTTGCTGAAATACAGATCAGCAATCCGAGGGAGCAGAGGGCATCCAGCTAACAGATTGAGGGCAATATAAACTTCTATGGCCATCTACAGGCTTCAATCTCTATGACAAAGGCAGGCTTGCTTTCTGGAAGGGGAGATCTACTTGATGTCCCCATGAATTGCTATTTTGGTCTGATTTGCTAAGACCTCCTAGAACAATGCTAATGAGTGTTTCTGTGGCTATGAGCAGCACTCTGAATTGACCTGCTCAGGACAGCCTGGGACTCCAGAGCTGCTGACCCAGACCTGACAGGCTCTGCAGCTGCTTTCCAGGCCACTTAGCTCCCACCTTACACAGGTTGGGGGTTTTATTTATTTTCCTCTTTGAATGTAAAATTGTATTTGTTGCCTTTGCCTGTACTGTCTCTGTACTTTATTCATGGAAGGATCTGTTTCAGAGCCTGAAGATTTTTTTCACTCACCCTTTGCTTCCCAAACATCTCTCTCTTTAAAAAATACCCTTCTTTTTCACATATGTGGCTATCAACTTCTCTTTTTTCTTGCCTCTGCCTTCCACTCCTCTGTCCATCTGCCTCTCTGTCACAAATAGACAAAGTGTCAGAACACAGGCAATCACTCACCCATCTCCTAATTCTTCTGCCAGAAGAATTACATCAGTAAGTGCTCAGATCAATCTGGGCTTCATCTGACTATCAAATGGTTTTAGAGCTCTTGTTTCATAAAATCCTGACACATATTTTCCGTTTCTGGAGCCAGCTTGCCACTGGCAGTTATAATGATCTTCACAGGGTATAATTGAAGCTCCCCAAGGACTCTTCTTCCCCTGTGTAAAGTGGTACATCTGCCCTTTGCACACGACGCTTTCGCCTGCATCCGGCCCTACAACTGTAAGAGGCTGCTGTCCCACCCAAGTATGCTCTTTTATTACTCTGCTCTGACTGCCAGGCTGGTTTTTTTTTTTAGCTCTGACTCTCCCCAGTTCTGTACTTTGTAAGACTTGGTGCTAATTCTTGACACCTTTGCTTTTCTTTCTGGCCGTTCTCCAAGCCCTGAACTGTTCACATCACCTGAGCAGAACTGCCTCTATATAAACAACTTATGGCCTCTGACCATATTTCCATTACTTGTCATTTCTCATTAACACAAATGTCCCTTGGTTACATTTCCTCATGCTCCCTGGGAAATTGCCACTGGCACTGCCGGGAATGAGGGTATTTCCATCTGCAACTGTGTCTTGTTGAGTGTTGCAGATTTCGAAAGCATTGAGCTTGGACTATTTTAACTCTGAAGCTCACTATCTGTAATAGAGTCAGCGAGGGAAAAAGACACCAACACTCCAAAGTAAAAAGCAAGGGTGCTTGTTTAGGCAAGTCAAACAACATGGCTTTGAATACCAACCACTGTTTCAGTCTTAAAGAGGGTGCTCACTGCCATCAGTAATGAGCACAAACTGTGTTTTATGTAGTTCCACTATCTGCTTTCTAAAACTGATGTCTGCAGGAATGGTGAAAATACTCATGAGGTCCTTTAGTTGCCTGGCAGGCTGATCCGGAACTCTTTTAGTTCCCTGTGCTCCCAGAGGCAGAGTTGCTGGGTTTTCATGCCAAGCCTTGCCCTAAGAGCAGACGTCCCAGCCTCCCACTCAGGAATCCACCTGTGAGTGACCTCTGCTATTGTACAACCCCACAGTGCCTAAAAGAAATGAAGATGCTAAATTTCTCTTTAAAGTAGCAGGTGGGTGCAGCAAGAGAGAAACCAGCAGGCACCTTTTGAAGAAAAAAAAAAAAACAAAACAAGAGTGACTCTCATCACACTTTGCCACTTGTCCTAACTCCAAGTGGTACTCAGGCATCTCCTCTACACTGTGTTCAGGTGGGGCTGGCTGAGATGAAAGGACTTAGATGAAAGTGGGCTTGTTGAAGTGATATGAAATAAGGCAGGGCTGATGCTTTCTGGCAGTGTTCCAGAGAACTAAGAGAGTCTCTGGAACGTTCTTCAGTGTCTTAAGAGATTTGAATTCCCAATGTAAAAGTGAGACTCTGCTCAATTTCTGGGTGTCCCGAGGGAGTTATAACCATAATGTTTCTTCCAGCACCTCTCTTTGAACAAAACCATGCAATCTTCTCAGCAGGACCATGCAATCTTCTCAGCAGATCAGAGAGTTACATACAAAACACTTAGCTACTGGATAGCCTTGAAAGCCATGTGGGAATTACAAACAGTACAGAATACAGCTGCTTTCCTGCTGAGATGCCATGAGGTGTGAGCGGTACCCCAGTGCTCTACAACAAATCCAACAGCCATAAAGGTGGGACCTGCTGGGTGCTGAGCCCTTTGGAAAAAATCTCTTTAAAAAGTCTAAACAAAGCAATGCTTTTGAGAGAGCCTTTTCCTCTGTGCCTAACCACATTAGCTGTCAGCAGAAACATTTTGGCTGTCAGTTCCCAAATCCTCCTGCAGCTTGGCATTTGGGCAGCTGCCATGATGGACCATTAGCTCTAGGGCTTGCTACTATACAGAAGGGCAGCTAACACCTTACTTTTCCATCTAACACTAAAAATCTCTTTTTTTCCTGTCAGCTGTTCCCAGTGGGGTCTATAGTGGTCCTTGGCCCCCTCAAAAAAAAACCAGGACACCATGCTATAGGTGGCCCAGAGATCTGTACTCATGTCTGACATGCCAAGGAGTGCCTATCCACCCTTGGACACAGCTCTGCTCCTTGTTCTGATAGCTGAGCATGAGGTATGTATGGTATTGGTTACATCCCAGATGAAACACTTGAACTTCTGGGTTTACAAGCCTTCATAATCAATACCAGAGCATATTTCACCCTTGAGCTTTATAACACTGTTTGGTCTTTGCATCATGAAATAGCCACATTCCTTAAGGACAGCTTTCCCTTCACATCTTTCCCTATCTGACTGAGGCTGCCCCATCTCACAGTGAAAGCTTCCTGCCTTGGCAATCAGCATAGATCAATTTGAGACACTAGAGAATTTTTGAGCAAGTTTCCACCTCAATCTGCAGTACTTCAGATAGCTAAACAAAAATTGTATAGGCCATGCAAACGGCCACCATTTGCGTAGGGGAGTCCCAGGACTGTTCCACTTGAGCTTCTTGATTGTTTCTTATTCAAACCAAATTGAGAGGAAGAGGGTCTGATAACATTTAGAATGTTCTATTTTTTAAAAGCCTAATTTTTTTTTCTTTGTGTATGACTCAAATCCATCATGAGTACTCTACACTGAGACTCTTGCTCTTATTCATGCTATTTTTCATAGCTAAGGCAGTCCCAGACAGCCAGAGCTGGCTCTTAGCTGGGGATTTCCTCACTATGGAGTCTTGAATTAGGGGCTGACACAGCATAGTGAGAGTCTTTACCCACTGCTTTTTGAATACGTGCCTTGAGAGTGCCCTGTGCACCTCTTCTGCTAAAAGGGCTCTTTGGGCTTGGGGTCAGAAAACAGCCTCAAGGCACCTTAACAAAGACTATAGAGGCCAGAGTCCTATTGTATGGATTGCTTTGTCCCTGTCTTGAGCGGCAGGAATGGTGACTTTCACCATGGGGACAGAGTAGGTCAGTATATTTCACTCCATTGCCCACCTAGACAATGCACCAAGTATGTAGCACCACACCTGCTTGTGCACACAGACATATGGATATCATACACAGATAATGCCTTCCCCCCCAGTCCCCTTTTAAAGGCACATTAGAAATGCAGTGGTGCTAAGAAAACTTCTACAGATACAGTACCAGGATGTCAGGGTTCTGCGCCTTGGCTATAAAGTCAACGTTGATACCTCCAATCACCACCTTTAAGAGGGAAGAAAGAGGTAGAAAGTGGTTGGAAGGACTGGAGGAAAAAGTTTCCAAGTTGAGTTTGCTTTTCCTACTCACTTTTCCCACCCCTCTTGAAAGCTGTCTTGTTTACAGTGTAAAGGCCAGTGCTTATTTTGGGTGGCTAGACACAGGTTTGTACAATCCCAAACAGAAAGAATCAAAATCTCTTCTGTATGTTGGTTTCTAAATTATGCCTGCTGATAGCCTTCCCCAGCGTGACAGGTGGGATGTGACTGTGTGCACACAGGGGTGCTGGTGGTTTCTCTGTGAGATGACAGAGTAATGTAAGAAGTCACATGGGTCTGGTCGTGCCAGGGACTTCAAAGCCATCTCTCTTGGAACAATTTCTGACATACCAAACCTCAGAAACATTCAAGCACTATTGTGGAAAAAAAAAAGCAAAGAAAATGGGAAAAAGTGGGCAGAAAAATGCAGTCATTTCTTGCAAGCTCCCAGGAGGAATTGCCATAGCCAGTGACACTATACAGATTGCTTTTTTATTGTCCTACAAAGCCAGAATAAGCAGTACAGCTCCACAAACAGGAAGTTTCCAGATTCTTTGGGGACATACAGCTATTTCTTCTCATTCCATCAAATGCTGGGTTATTGCCTCTGGAGTCAGTGCCCTCTTTTATGTTGACAAATCCTATTGCAAATGGCTTTTAGAAAATCTTTCAGCTCTCTAAAGACCACCTAAAATAGATTTCCTGTAAACTATATGGCACACACAAAATCCAAGAGAGTGAATAGAGTATTAGGGTTATAGTGAATCTTGTTTGGATGTGCTTTAACTCTTGTGATTTTGTCAATCATGAGCAGGAGACCAACAAAAAGAGATATTTATAAACATTTATGGCTCTGCAGCTCAAAATCTCTCTCTACACCCTCTTTCAGGTCTACTCCTGTAGTCATGAGTTCCCTGGCACTAAGAGCAATACTGTCGAAGTTGTACATTAGGACACAGTAAAAGGTGAAAATGTGATTAAAGTTTTAATGGCTTTGATGGTCTAAGACTTAATGGGATTAGGCCATTGGCAGTGTTTATTCCCTGTAAATGTGGATGGGGGGGAGGAGAAGATGTTTATCCGTGAAGAATAAAAAGTACTAAAGGGAGAATGTCTGACAGTGAGAAATAGAAAGATTGGTCTCTGGCTGAGTCACCTTTTACTTTTGGGAACAGATATAAATTTATCTTGTGCTGTCAGCACAGAGGCATCATGTGGAGGCCAGCAGAGGACTCACTGGTTGAGGTGCAGTCATGTCCCCTCGCCGAGGCAGGTTCCCTTTCCTTCTGGCTTTCTGTAGTTTGCTCAAGGCTACTGCAATGCAGCTGCCCACTTTGGCATTGTTCTGGATCAGTGCAAGGTCTGTTTGGAATTTCTTTGAGGAAAAGAAAAAAATATCAGCAAGACTGACCTGTTAGAAGCTTATATAGGAACTGTGTAGAGGGAGAAAGTAGGAAATACATGCTGTGAGGCTTGGTGGAATTGATTCCCCATACCATAATCCTTTTGGGGCATGTATAATGGGTTACAGTACTGCATGAACACTCTGATATTGTCATTTTTTTTTTCCACCTTCCTCCCCCAGTATCCACAGAAAGAAAGCCTGTCTTCTCCATTTGACAGATAGGGAATAGAAGCAAAGGCTTCACAGAGAAAAGAAAAGGTGAAGTGCTTAAATTAGAGTTGAGAACCTAAAAAATTAGAGGATTTTGGCCAGTTTTTCCAGAAAGAGATACCTACTGAGATTTTGCCAAGTGACTATAAGCAAATTTTTTAGCAATTGCATTTGGGGCAGAGTATCAGTGGCTTTGAAAGCCCCATTTTTTTGGCTGTATACAGCTCCAATATCCAAAAATGCCTTTACTAATCTGCTCTGATTGGTCAGGTCTCCTAGAGGGCTGGCAGCAGAGCCTGGATGTGAATATGGCCCGCTTAGATTCTACGCTGGCATCTCAGTAGATCTGCTTTTTTCTTGCCTATGCAAGAGGATTCCTGCTCACAAAGGGGTGTTTTTCTTCCAAGTTTCTCTTACTCCGTGCCCACGTGAAGAGTTGGATGAGGCAGTGTGATGTACAGCCCAGGTACCTTCCTGAGTGCAACCTCACCATGGGCAGCAGTGTCCTGACACTCCATCACAGAGCAGGCAAGCTCGAGGGCCAGGTATGAGGGACTTCCTTAGGCTCTGGACCACCTGCTGTCTGTTTTGCCCTCCAATTTTTAATGCAAAAGGGGATGAAGACAGAAAGGATGCTCCTGCAAAATCAGGGTGCAGCTGCTAAACTCTCATCTGTTTGCAGATACTGACATGTTTGCCCCTTGCTAGATTGTCAATGAAGTGACAGTGTTTTCCACCAAGCACTATCAGAGGAGATATGAAAGACACTGGAGTACTTCCTTTTATCCCCCCATTCTGTAAAAGGATACTGGAGTCCAGCGATTTCCCATCAGTCAACTCTATGAGCTTCTGTAACAAAAAAGGGGTCACTTCTTTGCCTGTGATCCCTTTGGACCTGCAAATATAAAGAAAATGCCTGCAGATGAGAAGGACTGAGCTGCCACAGCATCATAGGAGAAGCACTGTTGCTAGCAGATACTTTATCTCCATAACCACATACCATAAAAAGTCCTGTAAACAAACAAGCTTTGGGTTAGATAAATCTACAGTTGAAAGTATGTTGTGGGCTCCCCCATGCCCAAGGTTAAGCTGTGCTACAGCTCTTACAGCACTGTCTCTGAGTTTGTTTACTCTCCCAGGACCACTGGGTGAGCAAAGGATGAGGTGGAGGTTGCTTCTCACCTGGCTTCACTGAGAGCTTGCTGGATGGCCTCTTCGATGACCTGGCCTGAGGCAGCTCGCTCCTGGGGACAGGGCACTGCTATCAGCACCCCACTGCTCAGGCCTAGCCCCAGAGCACTGTCTGGGAGAGGATGGGCAGATTGTTAGTGGTTCTCCTTGGATAAGTCAAGTGCTGAAGGAAAAGGATAGAGTAGAGTGGGTGCAGGGGGAAGAAACTCACAGAGCTGGAGCTCTGGTTCTTAGCTGACCCGAGATCAGGGTCTTTTCCAGCCACCAACCAATTCACATCTGCCTGTTTACTTTGAGTCTGTTCAGCAAATGGGGAAAGGATTTTTGTCTTTTTTAAACTGATTCAATTTCTGAAGGCCCAGAAACTGTTTTTGCCAACACATTAATATGTGTATTCCCTCCACTTCACAAGTGTGAAGAGAACATAAATGAATGAACATGCCAAAGTGGCTGCAGCTAGCTCGCAGTTTTACTTGCTGTAAAGACTGGACTTCCCTGCTACTTCATTTTGAAACCACTTTTGAAGCAGGAATGGGGGAGGTGGAGTGATGTATTTTCTCTAGAGCTAATGAAATTTTTCTCCAGAGTTAAAGAAAGTGCCTCATCCAAGGTGACTTTTGAGTCCCTCATTTCCAAGACCTCACATGGTCCTTTCCTGTCTAAAACACACCAATGAGCTTAGCTGCCTCTTCTTCGTCCCGGACGTGATATGGTGCCTGGAAGCCGCTCTGGCGTGAGAAGAAGGCTGGGAACTCTCTTGATTCTCCAAAGGCAGCCACGCAGACACCCTGAGTCTCCTGCAGCAGTGGAGGCGAGACAAGCAGGTAATCAGCAGAGGGAAAGGGGACCCAAGTAAAGAATGGGACTTTGTCCTTCTACCCAGAAAGAAACTGCCTTTCTTTAGCACTGGGCTTGGTTATTTTTATACATCCTATTCTATTCCACTCTCCCAACAACATATTTCAGAGCAAAGAGCCAGACGTGGTAACTGGCTAGACTGAATCTGGCTTACTGAGAGGCATGCATGTCCTTTGCTTGTGCTTGGAGCTGGTCAAAAGCCATGCAGCTGTCATTAGCACAACACTGAGTCCAAGGTAACACCCTGTGATCTGAAGATATTTCATGAGCTGACAGGAATATAAATGAGTTCTGTTTGCAATTGAGAAGTATTGATGCTGGCTGTCACCTGAAGTGTTGGTTCTGCTGGTTTCCAACATACCAAACTTTGAAAGGTGATTCTACTGAAAATCACCTGGATTCCCATTTTAATTCTGATTTTATTGTAGTGCTTGATGGATCTAGCTTTCCTCATCCATCAATTTCTGGGAGCATTCTCCCAGAAAATCAAGTTTAAGCCCGGAGAAAGAGGGCATGGCTAGCACTGCCTTTGACCTCAGTTGGAACAGCTGCCAGAACAGCCCCTTGGACATGTCTAGATTTATGTTAGGGAGTAGCCAAGTGCTTGAAGAGCCCCAGGACTATAGAACTGTAAATATGGCTTCGTGTACTCTCTTTCTAAAAGTCTTAGCTGAGTACCTTCCCCCATGCCACTGGTCATTCTGTACACAAAGAACAACATTATCTGCTTTCAGGCCCCGCTGCCCATGCAACCTACCAGATATTCCAGTGTCCTGCCAATATCAAGGATAGACTTGGCTCCTGCAGATACAACAGCAACTGGAGTTCGTCCCAGCTCTGTCAAGTCAGCACTCACATCCATAGCTGTTCAGGGGACAAGCAGCCATCATGTTGGTGATTGTGTTGTACTCCAAGCTGATGTGATCTGCCCTCTTAAAAAGCTGTGTCTGCCTGGGATGCCACTGCCTGATTTTGTAACTGCTTAGATGCACAAACGTATTACAGGTTTAGATCGTGCCTTTATGTCTTGAGATTGGAAGAGGTATTGACAAAAAGAAGTTACATGGCTGAGGGCAGAGGTGCAGCCTTGCACTGTATCTCTTGATTCTGTGATCACATTGATGAAGATTATGCAAAACTTTGGTACAAAAGACAAAAAAAAAGGTGTTATACAGCAAGGATGAAGTTCAAGGAGATGGAATACCACTGAAGAAGATTTTGAGTTTGGAACTGATGTTGCTGGCAAAAAAAAAAAAAAGCAAGCACCTCAAGAGCATTGCTGACCTCAGGAAACTCCCCGGTCTGGAATTCACGTCACAACTGAAAGGGGTGGCATACAGCAGGGCATTGCATTTGTGCTATGCTCGAAGTACATATGACTGAGAAGAGAGAATTTACCTAATTCACGGAGTACACTGCCAAAACTGGGCCATTTTTTAAGAGAGGACTACACACCTCTAATACAGACTAGAGTCTAAGTCTCTTTTGTGGTGAGACTCTCCTTCTCCTCATCTGGGAGAAGTTGATAACAACACTGTTTGGTAGCCAGTATCAGATTATCCAACCATTACAAAGAGGGAGAGGGGCAGTCAGCTCCTGTTGCATCAGCAAACAATATCCATATAACCAACCACACGTAAGCAAAGGATAAAGAGAAGCCTCCACCCTCTTAACAACTGGCCAGTGCTCAAGAGGAATATTTTGAAGCTTCTAGAAAGGAGATACCGGGGAGAAAACAACCATAGTTTGGTCAAGAAGAAGGATAACTTTACTCTTCTGAACAGACAGTTACTGTAGGACAGATTGGGGAAAAGGAAGAAGAGGGAATTAAATAACAGCAACACAGAGAAAAATTGATGTTCTTACTGTTCTCTCCTTCCCGATGGACTCCTCCTATGCCACCTGTCACAAACACAGGAATTCCTGCTTTGTGTGCAGCAATCATTGTTCCAGACACAGTAGTGCCACCAGACAGGCCCTGTCAGGGAACAACCAGTCACAGTCAGCACCCAGGGTGACATGGAGAGAATACAGCATGTGGGCAGGAGCGGTTGTGGTCTGATGCACAGCAATGTCACAACAGCCTGCTGTCACCAGCTGACCAGTGAAATTCTGATACAAATATTCTTTTGGGCAAAAAGGAAGGGAAATCATCCACCATCCCTGCTACATGAGCTGTTCTTGCCCTGATAGCAAAGGCCTTTGTTCCGCAGGGCATTCCAACCAGAAGGCACCGTGGGCAGCTGGTGTCACCTTTAGCTGTCACTTTGAGCTGATGGCCTACGTGTCACGCAGTTTGCATGCAGTGTGACAATGCCTTATCGTGCCAATAAAAATATTCTTAGCTAAGTGGTCATGGATTGCCAGCCCATCCAGAATGACTTTTCAGGAGCCCTGTTTCATGGCTGCTAGTCCCTTACTCTGTGGTACTTTTGCTCTAGTTCGGACCACATTTGAGCTTACCAGCAAGAGACTACTTTACATGATATTTTCAAGAGGTTTAAAAGCAAACTGACTTGAACCTGGAGAGCAGTATACTAATGCCATGTAGAAAAGACCGCAACAGAAAGTCTGTATACTGTACCTGGCTGAGGACGAAAGGAAAATCTCTCCGAGACACTTTAACTGCAGTTTTACTGCTTGCCAAGAACTCGAGTTCCTCGTCTGTGAGTCCCACGTGGATTTGGCCCCTTAAAATACCTACTGTGGCTGGTACTGCTCCATTTGTTCTTACAGTTTCCTCCACCTCTCTGGCCATGCTAAAATGAGATGAACAAGAGAACAATCACAAACTGGGGAGGCAAACAATCAGGCAAGAAAACTGGCGTGTTTGATGGCCATCACGCTCAATTTTACGGTTCTTGTGGCTTCGGCCAAGTCCTGTTTCTCTTCTGTATCTTCATAATCTGAAGTGCAGAATCTTCCTAACTGCACTTGCAAAAGTGTAAAGCTCCCATTTTCAGGCCAGCAATGTCCAAGCTCTATGCTTCAGTTTTAAGAAAAATCATTTGGTTTACAAGCAAACCTGGTTGTACAATAGACCGCTGAAAATACGGATCTTTTCAAAATAGGACCTTTCTGTATCTTTTACCTGTTATTTCTGAGGTCATAGACCTTCACAGAAACCCCAGCTAATTTAAATCCTGGTCAAATGACCAGGATATATTTTTTCACAATTCAGGCAGTTAGATATAGAGTAACAACAGTGCCAAAGAACTGCTGCCTGAGGATACTTTAGAGCTGCAGACTAGGTCTTTTTATGTTTCACCGATTTTATACTTGATCATTCATACACTATCGTTTCTAAGACAGCTTCTTCTCCTTTTCTGAATTACTTGGACATATGCTAGGCAATCTTTAACTACTGAAACTACCTCTTCCCCAAAACTGAGTTTTTAGAGCTTCATTCTAAGACAGAATGTCAGGCAGGATAGCGGTCAGGTAAAAAGCAAGGTGAAAATCAATACCAAAACGTTTCTGTCCTTTCTGAAAGGAAGGATGGAAGGGAGAGTGCAATGTAACTCAATAAAACATAACTCTACTGAACATCAATAAATAAAAGGTGGAGATGGGGAGCTTTCCATGCAGGGTACAGAAGGCAGGGAGAGGGACCAGCAACTCTCACAGTAGCTGCTCTGAGTGGGCTAAGGAACAGATTTCCCTATTGTGTTTCAATCCCTTTTGCATTACAAAAGATACAGGAAAAGAAACTGCTGCGGAGTGTTTTCAATGTCTGTACAAACTGTGCAGCTGAAAAGGCTGGTAGCTCTCTTTTAGAGCAAGTGGTGACATTGCCATATTTTAAAGGAAGAGAGAAATTTAATAACTCCCCATATGTGTCCTTAAAAGTCCAAATACAATTTTTTTACACTTGAGCTCATATTCCTCATGCCTAAAAACCTGACATTTACATTTGTTCTTGCAACGGCTTTGGCTGGACCAAGAAAAATGATATCAATCCACCAATTATGTGCTTCATTCTTATAACTTTGTTGAACAAGGAACATCAAAATCCACCACCTCAGATTCAGAGGATAAGCCATGCCATGTGTAATGATGGTGCTTTCCAAGGCTACAACTGGTCTCCCCTCCATCAGGGCATTCTGGACAGAGGGATGAATCCTGACATAAGCACCTGGGCATAAACACAGAAAAGTGAGTTATTTGTATGGGTATTTGTAGTAACTAAAGAGCTGTTTTATAAAAGGCAAATTGTTGTCATCACAGCAAATTTATCCTCCTCTTCAGCTGTTCTTTGGGGTGAATTTACAAATAACTTCAAGAGGACCAAAGCTATGTTTTATGTAAGTGAAGTATTTGCAAAATATCTCTACTGTTAAGATGAATTATAACCCTCATCACTATCAGTGAATGTTCCTCTGCCACCATTTTTGCACTTGTGTTGTTATTTGCTCCAGGAACATTGCCTGAGCATTATGGTGAGCGAACCGAGTCCTGCAACCGTGCCCAAAGAGAGGGATATGTTTTATAAGTGGAAACACCAAGGATACCATAGTAACTCAATATATTTTAAGACTGTCATACACCAAGACTATTGTTGCTCTTTGCTGTAGTCCCAGAACACTGCCAGCGAGGTCTCTGCTGCATTCAGATGAGGAAAATGCTTTCCATCCGGGAACTGTTTCAGAATACACTACTCACCATGCAGAAATCTTCTCACCTGGGTGGTCCCACATGCCATGGTGGACACCTGTCTTCCCAGGCTGGAGGTTATTTTCCTTATCATCTTGTGCATAAGGATGGTCCTGAGATAACGGAAGTCAGGTAAAAATGAAAGATGTAATTTAGCAAGGATATTACCTGGTGAAGCTAAACATGTCAACTCTTGCCTTGACCTTAGAAAGGTAAACAACCATTGTCCAGGAGACTGCCTTGAGTTTCCTGGTGTTTCAAGCATGAGGCAGTCAAAGCAAAATGTTAAGCTGAAGAAATAGAGTTACAAGGAGTCACTTGGCCCATTGTCAGTGCTGGGCTGAAATTGTAGTAGAGCAGAGAAAAGGATGAGAAGCAAAAAACTAGGGAGAATTTTGAAGTAGGCAACCTTTTAAATTCCAAAGTGACTTGCTCATGACTGATTTCAGGCTCAGCCACTGCCACCTCCAACATCAAGATCACAAGGAGAAATCTATAAGGCAGAGTAGAGCTATAGAAATATGAATCTGTTTTTTTGCCGGTGTCTAGAAGAAAATAAGGAGTTCAGAAAGGAGCTGAGAACTGGCAAATTAGCCTGGAACTGCAAAGAGGAAAGAGCAGCTTTCCCCAGAGCCGGGAATGCTTTATGTAGTCTCAGGTTACATCATCCTTTTTAGCGCAACGCCTTGGAAGCAGAGTGGCAATTCAGCCCCGGCAACAAACTCCAGAACTCCTCTGGTCTCTTAGCAACTCCTTTTCACTTTAATTAAATTCATTCCCAAACAGAGAAAGAGGGGGAGAGAGCTGTAAATGTTAAGAGAGTGGTCTGGTCCGGGCCTAGGGGCAGTTTCACTTAATGCCTGGCTGCTTCACATACTTTCCCTGGGCATTTAACCATATCCCTTCAGTCTCTCTATTCCTCACCCCGTCACCAGGAGGAAAGGATTCTCTTCCTCAGTCCTTTGTAACTATTGTTAATTTAGATGGAAAATTAAGTAAAATACAGTACTATGTTCATGTTACACTGAGTAGAACATCGCTCTGATCTCAGTACAGTGTGTGGCATTACAGTTATATAAAAAATTCTTATACCCAGGAAGAGTATATTTGCCCCAATCTAAAGACTTCAGCTATACAGGACAGCTTGGGCTATGTTACACAAGAAAAGTGTCACCGGATCAACTCAACACAAGACACACCTGACTGAAACACTCAGATTTTCTACTTTCCAAATTCTTAATAGGGACAAAAAAATACCTTAATGAAGTTTATGTAACCATGCAAGGACCAAAAAAAAAAAAAAAATAAAAAAAAAAAAATGACAAAAGCTCTTACTTCATGCTTACAACTTCTGCCTGTGCAGTGTTAAGCTCAGTAGCCTGGGCAGCTCATGGGCTCATGCCAATGTTCTGGTATTGCTGTATGTGTGCCTACACAGCCCTTGCTCTCTGGGGTAAAGTCAGCTCTGGAATAAATTCATTATGGCAACGAGGTTACGCCAAGGATTGGTTGAGCTGCTCGAGTTGTGCTCTGAATTTTAACAAGCCCCCAAACTCTGAAGCACAACAGCCAGGAGTGCCCAAGCTGTGCTGCCTGGTGGATACAAACCAGCTGGTCACCACCTGAAACCCAATTCGGTTGAACTGATATCCACTGGAAACTCAGCCAACACTCAGCCTGAGCTGGCTCAAAGATTTCTGAAGCTTGGCAAGTTCTGCTGCAGCAAGACCCGTATGGCCTTTTGCCTCGCAACCAAACTGCAGATTCACAGTGCAAGTTTCAGGCAGCTCTAGCACAGACCGGCTCTCCTCTCCTCCCTCTTCCAAACCTGTTCCAAGTCCCTACTTGTGTCCCCTGTGATCGATCCAGTGTATCTGACCTCACGGAGCAATGGCCTGGTGTGTCTCTTACCTCTGGGTGTCCGTCTGGTGGAGGGAGGCTGGGTGGGTACTGGAGCAGTGCCTGGGCAGCCTGGGAGGAGGCGGAGGAAGGGGGGCGGGCAGCACATGGGGGTGCGCAGGCCAGGACTTCTGGCCAAGAGAGTCTATTTATTATTAACCACAGGCACAGCTGAGCTCCTCAACTGCTCCCTGCCTGGGGTGCAGGGGGCCATTTCACGGCTTCTGTGATTATTTTCGTTCACACAGAGCCAGATTTTCCCCTTGCTCTTTAAAAGCCTTTTCTCATTTTTCAGATTCCTTTGCTATTGGATTTTTTAAAATCAGTGAATTCCTTGCTCACTAAAACAATGTCTTTGCAGACTGAGCCATTTTGTACCTATGCCTAAAAAGCAGGGGAATCACATCCATGCCTCCCCCACAACTTTGCCAAACGCAGCTGTTGAAGCTCTTCCTTCTCAGTGTAAGAGCTCTACCCAGTTCTTGGCCTCCCCAGAGAGGAAAGTTGTAGGTCTAAAGATAGTTGTGGCCACATTTTGCATGATGCAGACACCTGGCGATGCCAAGAATACAAGCTGGGTTCACAGCAAAAAGCTACTGTAGTCTCCTCCTGTAGAGAGAATCCATTCCATCAGTTCTAGGGTAGCTTTGAACAAGGACTTTGAAACTGCTAAATCTTTGTTCCCTCATAAAAAAGCCATGATACTTTGATATCTAATGCAGTGGTATTGTGCATGTTTCGGTTTTATATTCCACTGAAAATATCAGAGTTGAGAGCTAAATGGCCACGAAGGAGTTGATTTATGGGATAAAAGGCAGACATGATTCCATGCATTGTCCATGCATAACATAAAACTAGCTGAAGTAATTGCTAATGTATTGCTGAGGTAATCATTGTCAAGGAACTTATTTTAGTGCAATCCATTAATCAGGAAATTGTAAAACATAGGTTGTTAAAGAAGTATTTGCACTTTACGCTTGTCCATTTCAAAAGAGATTTCCTGCAACTTTTGTTTAACACAACAGTAACAAATGGTGTCTTATTTTCTATGTCCTTCCAATCTCTTCAACTAAACACTTTCAAGGAAACTTCAAACAAAACTTGCTGAGTTACAAAGACAATCCGCCTCTGACTTCTGTTACCCAGTCTGGAAGGAATTTAATTGCAGGAATGATAGATTGCATCCTCAGATGCCATAAATGGATGCTGAAGATTTTGTGAACAGTATCTTTTTCCTGGGGGGATGGGTATTGTAAAGAAAATGTGTAGGTAAAATAACATTTTTGAAAAAAATACACAAACTATAATGACATAATTTTATTTTCCATTAAATCTGCAGTATTCCAGGAATCTATCTGGGCCATCCCATTATTAACATGCTATCAGGCAAGATGATTTAGTTACCAAGCCAGTCACTTAGTTTCCAATTCTCAACATCAAGATCATCTCAAGATGATCTTATGCAATGGGCACCCCAGTTCAGCCTGTCAGGTAAGTCAGTAGTAAGAATCTGTTGCTTGATTTGCCATTTTTCTCCTAAAACCCAGTGGAAAATCAGCCTGTTGAGTTTCTCACTCAGCCTTCCAATATAAACTTACAGGTCTCTGAGACAAAATGGGGCCACTCACGCAGCTCTCTGAGGGCACTCCTGTGATCTAGCGCATATCCTAGGTTCTGGAATTGTGCCCAGCAGGCTTCTGCAATGTGATAAATGGCTGCTGATGGTTTGGGAGCAGTCAGGACTACAGTGTGAAGGTGAGAAAGGAGAGAAAGCCCTGGAGAACGGCTGAAGATAGGTTTGTATGGAACCGTGGGGCAGCGTGCAACTCGCTCCTCTGCTTGCTGCAGTGTTAGTTGGCTTCCCAGTCCAGTCTGCCTGCAGTGACCCACAGCTCGCTGCTGGTACTTCCCCCTCCGGGCCTCAGAAACAGAAGTTAATATTAAACAGGTTGCTGGGTAAAATGGGAGTGGCTGGGAACAAAGAAATTGCCATGGCAAATTCCTGCTGCCTGCTGGGAGCTGGGCCCTCGGGCCACCCTTGCATTTTCATTCCTGAGTGATTCCCACATCAGTTATCATCTCCCCTGAAACCTTTTGTCTCTCGGGGCCCTCCCTACCCAAGGCATTAGGGAAATGGGAAGCTCCACATTACTATTGTCACGTCTGCCTTGGGACAGTATTTTCCTTTCCATGTGTACCTGCTTTCTGAGAGTCTATTAACAGTGGTTAGGCTGGAATTTACTTACTCGTGTTTCTCTGTTATAGAAGGTTGCTTCTAGGCTGCCAGAATCCAGAATAGGTACTAAGGACATGCACAATCATAGAGAACACATTTAACCATTTATTTCTTTTACCTTTGTGAGAATGACAGTGCTTGGAACTGCCTGTCTTGCCAGGGCAACAATCTAACCAATAGGAAAGTCTGACTAGGTTGCTCTTTAGTGATTTAACGTCTTTAACTGTCTGACATCCTTCCACTTTCATCAGTGGATTTTCACGATCATTCTAATGGATCCAAAATAACTTTCCAGATTACCTTAATGGCTTAATTACCTTAATACCCCCCCCCATGAAGTATTTTTTCCTCCAGCTGTTTCTAACAGAATGCAAGACTGCACATACATACCTGGTGCAGTTTTTGAACTTTTGTTTCAGTGCTGAATATTGTATGAAAAATGCTCTGTGATGGAATTGGGTGCAGAAAATAAGTTTCTTCTTTTTGATATGAACTTTTTTTAAAGGTCTTCCCACTTCTCATGGGTTAGTTTTCCACTGAACATCCAGGCTTTTTCATAATACAGATTTGTGCAACTGAATTTACAAACTCCCTGGCATTGATAATCTCAGGAGGAGTCTGCTGCTCCCAACTATCAATGTTGCACAGAGAACCTGGATCAAGGTCTTTGTCTGGGTGCTCCTTGTCTTGGGTAAAGGTTGGTCTTATACAACCAAGTTCATTCGAAGAACTAGACATCTCTGTGCCCAGATCTGAATCCTATGAAGCTCAGCTTCCAACAGCCTTTTTTATTTATTTATTTATTTATTTATTTAATGCATACCTGTATCCTGGTTTGAAGTCTCTTAACATTGATATGTATATTTTCACCTCCTTTTAATTCAGAGATGTGTTTGCCCAGGGCTGGACTCTGCGTATTCCAGAAAATGCCAGCAAGCATTCCCATTGCCTCATTCCTTAGGTCCTTCGAGGGCACTCAAGTCACTGTTTCAAGGCCACCTGAGAACAGATTTAACTCTTCTCTCCTGTCCAGTGCACTTCCTAAAGTATGGACATCTTAGGATGGTGTTCTACTGCCTATTTTTAGAGCAAAGGCTTCATTTCAGTATTTTCTGGGGTGACTGATATCTTGGATGTGTTCGATTGATTTAATGATTTTCAAGGAGGGAGGCAAAACACCGATAACACTTCACGGACAGACTTCCCCCTTCACCTCGCCCCTGCACGTCACTGTCTTTTTGGGGAGCGTTTAGTGCTTGGCTCAAGACTCGTGTCAGTGAGAAGCCAAGGAAGGACATGATGTGGATTGGGCAAGCAGGAGTTTCACAACCAGGATTTAGTACAGAATCGGTGAGCTCGGGAGGGACCACGGCGGGTCATCCAACCCAACCTCCCTGCTCCAGCCAGGTCGCTCTGGAGCACGTGACACAGGACTGAGAGGAGATGGTTCTCGAATATTCCCGGTGAGGGAGATATCACGGGAGGAGGAGGCGATGCCTCTCCGCCCAAAAGCGCAGCACGCCGCGGCTTAGTGCCGACTTTCGGGTCCGGCTTTTGAGGCGCCGCTGCCCCGTTGTGCTCCCCCACCCCCGGGCAGGCGCCACTTCGCCGTTCCGTGTCGCTCCACCGGGACAAAGCCGTATCCCGCTGGGCTCATCCCGCCGGGCTGGGCGGGGCCCGGGCCGGGGCAGCGCCGTTCCCGCTCCCGGCTCCGCGCGGCCGCACGGGGGCACCACCGGCCTCACCGCTCCCCGCGCGCTCCCCCCCGCGAGCCCCTCTCGGCCAATGGGAGCCGCCGCTCGGTGAGGAGGGGGCGGGCCCTGGGCGCGCTCCGCCCCCCCTTGGCCGGAAGGCCGCCCTCCCGGAAGTTCCGGCGCTGCCGCCGCCGTGCGGGATAAACAGAAATGGCGGAGGCGGTGGCGGCGCTGGACACAACGGCGGGCGCGGCGGCGGCCGCGGCCCTGAGCGCGCCCGCGGCGGCTGCGGAGGCGGCGGCGGCCGCCGCCTTCGACTTCGCGGCTGTGCCGCCGCCCTCCGCGGGGCCGGGAGGAGGCGGCTGGACCAAGCAGGTCACCTGCAGGTACGCGCCGCGTCCGCGGCGGGGCAGGCGGCGTGGGGGGGGCCGGGCGCGACCGCCCTTCCCTGTCCTTCCCTTCCCTGTCCTTCCCCTCTCTTCTTTTCCCCCCGCGGGGTCTTTTCCCTCATTGCCGCCGCTGCACCCCCCCACCTTGCCCCCTTAGCTCCCCCCTCCCCCCACGGTCACGTACGCGCGGCGCGCGCCCGCCCGCGGGGGCGCGCGCTCGGCCCCGCCCCGCGCGCGTTCCCGTGGGTGGCGAACGGGCCCGGCCGGGGCTGCCGAGGCACCGGCACCGAGCGCACCCGGCACCGGCCCGGGCGGGGCTCCCGCGGGAGGCGGCGCGGCTCCGGGCCCGCCGGTGGGGGCGGCGCGGGCCCGGCCCCGGCCCCAACCCGCGGAAGAGAGTTTGTTCCCGGAGCCCGTCGAGCCCGCGCCGCGCCCGGCGCGGTCCGGAGGCGCTGCCGGCGCCTTGCGAGGAGCCGCGGGCCGCTGCTCATTGTGTGCGAACAGCCCCGCAGTGCCCGGCGCGAAGGGCGGCCGGAAAGGAAGAGAAAGCGAAGGGAAGGAAGTGCTACAGCCGCGTCCCGCAAAGCGCGACAAAGCAGGAAATGCGAAGTAATTCGAACGCTTGTGCTTTTCAGTCCACATTTAAAATTAGAAACTAATTCCCGATTGATGCGGCGACAATTATTTATTAAAGCGGAGAGCAGGAATAAGTCGGGGCAGGCTGCAGGAGGCGAGGAGCGCTGCTGCCTGTGTCACACCGAGGTGCTGCGTCATTTCCTATCGGCATTTTCCCTTAAACCGTATTTCTGATAAATCTTCTGTATGGGGTTATGCAAGCCGTGCTGCGTGTTTTAAAGCTTGCCAGATGTTCTATTTTTAAACCTACACTGCTGGTCTGTTGGCAGGCAGAAAGGAATTTAAAACAGTTTTGTGAATGCAGACATATTAGTTTGTATGAAAGCAAATGGTAATCCAAGATTAACATCGAGGAGCATGTTCTGATCTTTTTCTCAATTTTATTTTTAAATAAAAAAAATAAAAATAATAACTTTAAATTCCTTTTAATTTAAAAGTTAGTTAGTTTCTGAGTAAGCACACTCCGAGTCACTTGGAAGTAAAAGGGAAAATCCCTTGAGCAGAAAGTAAGAGGCTCTAGTCTTGTTTGAGCTCTATATCTGTCCTGCACTTTCTTTTTACACTTGTGCCGGTTGCAGCAACAGCAGTGGCGTGAAGAGCCGCTGCTTGGCTTTGGTAGGAGCTTGCTCGCTGTGTCCCTTCACTGTGCTGCTCAGCGTGCCCTGTTTAAAACGTCCCTGATCGACATTTATTTTGGCTAATACCCTGCTGTTTCCCTTTGGGCAGCGCTCTCGAAGTGCTCCTGCAGAGGGCTCCGCCTGCGAGGCCCCGGGTTAATGTTTGATGCCGGGCACTTAAACGTGGGCCGGTGACGAGGAAATGGCCGGGGCCGTGCTTAGCTCAGCTTTGTGAGCGAGGCAAGGTCAGTGCTCCCTCTGTATAGATTGCCTCGTAATTTCTGGAGATGGAAAGGCTGAATTAGCCAAATTGGATTTGTGGGATGGCTATAGGCAGGTACAGATGCAGGATCGATTTACTGAAGATGATGACTGCCATAGTACAGAAGCAGCCAAGTTCATCAGGGTCCTGCAGTGCAGTCAGTCTGTCTAGGAAATATATTTAGGTACAAACACTCAGGACTAGCAGGAAGCTAAAGCTACTCTTTTGTAATGGTTAATGTGCTTTAATGTGAGCTTAAACAATGAGATCTTGGCCTAGGATCTGATGAACATCTCCATCCTTTGTTCTTTTTGACTAATCCAGCTAGTTATCCCATTGCCTTATTATTGCTTTATTAATTTTTACAGGGCCGTTTCAGTTGTAGGCAGAATAGCTTTCCTCAGACTTTAAAGTGAAATTAAACTTGCTTTTTTGGGAATGTGTGATAAGAATTTTGGATTTCTAAGTTTGGTTTCAGTAGGATGTATTCATATTCAAGAAGATATGTTACTTACTATCAAATCTTGTTTTACCTTCGTAAAGGAGCTTGAAGATTTAACAGTAATGTGAAGGGGTTAAGTTTCAAAATGCACATTTTTAGTGTAGGAGGTACAGCAGTTTCTGGGTGAGTAACACTGCACAATTCTGTTTGTGCTTTTTTGCTTGAACCATCATAAGGGTGACAGTTAGTGCTGCCTGAAAAACTTTTGGGAGACAGTGGTCCCTTTAGTATAAATGAGTTAGCACTTCATGGCTGCTAAAGGAATACTTCTGTTCCATTGGAACTGAGAGGTTTAAAATTAGCAGCAGAAGTGCTTGCTGCTCCTTGAATACCTGATATGATAAATAGGTTGGCTAATGAGTTTTAATGTGCCAGTGTGATATCCTTGGGATGGATGATTAATATCTCAGAGTGGGAGACACAGTGACTAAGATGAAGGACTTCGATTTCTCCTAGACATACAGTTGTGCTGATGTTACCCTTCTGCTTTTCTTGCACTTAAAGTTTAGAAGTCTCACAGTGAAATATAGGAAATCACCACATTCCCTAAGAGATGATGAAAAATAGTTTTCTAATATTACTTCTATGGTTTAGCTGTTTTCAAGGCTCTTGTGCTTTGTAATAATTTATATTTTTAAACTGGAATAAATAGCAGAACTATTCAGAACTATTTTAATATTCTAATCTTTTTCTTACTGCCGTCTTTGAAATAAGGAAAAGAAGTGTGATCCTTGCCAAGTTTCTCAGTCCTTCAGTTGAGGTGGATATATGGTTTTATGGAGCAGTGGTACAGCAAACCTATTTTTCCAAAGGCTTGGCACTGTTTGCTCCAGATACTTGTGTTTTCCAGATGTCATGCTAAAAGTCATCAAGTTGACATAAATAGATTACATTTCATTTGTTTAATAACAGAATGTAAATAAAACCCTTAGCAACTAATTGACCTCTTTTGAGAGCTGTCTACATGTTTGTAACTTCCCTGTTCTTTCTGAAAACCTAAGTCGGGTATTTATCTGTCTTTTCATATGAAGAATGTGCAGTAGTCAGTTAATGCCTTAATTCAGTGCAGCACTAGGGATAAGATGTGGGGCACAAACCTGCCTGTATTGTTCCTTCCACTGCTGCTCTGCTCTGGATCCCCTGATAACGTCTGGCTAAAGGAGGTTATGGAGAAGGGACAAGGAGCTAAATGCTATTAAGACCAATTTTTTTTCCCTTTTTCTTAAAAGTTACTACCTCAGACAGAATGTCATCAACCACGAATGTGGCTGAATGCCCACATGCTGTGCTAGAACAAAGTGCTTAGTCTCCTCATCCTTGCTCCCTTCTTCCCTGGGAATTCCCAGTCTCTGTATGGCACCTGAAGAAGCTGGTGGATGCAGTTGGCTGTTACCTGAGGATCCCTTTCTGCCAGGCATGGCCATGGGTTGGGTTTTGAACAAGGTTTGCCGTTGGGTGTGACATTCTAATTTGGCAAAACCGGTAGTCTGATAAACAAAACAGCATTACCTGAAAGCAGAAACATGAGGTAAAGAACAAGCCACAGCTGAAAAAGGAAACCCATTGCTAACTTCAAAAGCTACAGAAAGAAGCATTGCATATTGGTATAAGGATAGGCTGTTTTGATCAAGGCATTTATAACAAGACGTGTGTTGAAAATTCTTCCGTTTTGTTTGTTGGTGTCACTCGTGTTTGGTACACTCATGCAATGAACTGAACTGGGGAAATGATCTGGGCTTGGACTCTGACCAAAGTTCTGTGGTCAAGTTCCCCATGCAGCTTAACCCAGTTATGCTTGTATATTTGAATAGGAAAGGCACTGCTGCCAGAATAATTGCTTTTTGGATGATAGCATCACAGAGACTCAGAGAAAATCCAGTTACATACTTGTCTTGGTCTAATTTTACTTTTTCAGATGAAAATACATGTGTTCTCTGACTACCTGACCAAGTGCAACTTTCAGATATCCTTCTTCGTGTCACTGAGTGAGGCAGATAACTCATCTGTCTTTCAGTTTGTTGTGCAGAGTTAAACTGAATATTCTGTATGTATAAAGATGCTCTCCAAAATAAGTTTTGTTGCCTTTCTCCAAAAATAATGCACTTCGTTTATTTTTTGACATGACCAAAGCATGTTTAACCATATGCTGCAATTTGATATGTAAAGTCTTAAATCCTTTGTGACCTTACAGTAAAAATCTTACCTCTTGGTGAGGGGGAGGGTTATGGAGGAAGTTGGTGTAATCCTTGGAGAAATACATTTTTCTCCCCTCCCACTCCAGCCTTCTTGTTTAAATGACACTGAATTTGCTGTTTAGGATTGAAACCCTTAAAGAGTGATGTGTGAGTTAAATTGAGCTTGAGAGTGGTTTACATTTGGGGTTTTTTTTTCTTATAGCCTACCATTTCAATATAATGAATTGTGACAATTTTGAGAATTATACAGAATCTGTATTTGCAGAGGATTTCCTAACCTAAACTGGGAAAGAAGGAAAGAAACTTGGAGCTCCATTTCCTCTAAGAAGCAGTGGGAGAGTCTGATTTTGAGGCTTATGTACTTAGGATAAGTTGTGGTGACCGAGTGGTTTCTATCAGATGTCCTCACTTCAGACTGGTGCCTTTCTCTTAGTCACTTATTTAAGTTGTAGTGTTGTCCCAACACCTTGTTGGCTTAAGGAGCAGTGTGGCTGGACAGTGATCTGATCTAGATTAAAAATAACCACGGGGGCAGCAAAAGGAATGTCACGTTCCATCTGCAGCCATTTCCTGGTCTGAGTCAGCGGGTGGCTAAGAAGTTGCTGCCCCAACACATGGGGGAAGTGATGCTGTGTGGAAATCAGCAAAGGGCGGAGATAACACTTGTTAAAGAACAAACGCTAAACAACCTGAATTATTTTTTTTACCCTAGTGGTGTGACTCCCATTTCTTAAAAGCAAGCAAGCCAGAAATTCCAGTTATGTTCTGGTTCCGTGAGTTCATGGGTAGTTGGGTTGGTTTTTTTTTTCCTTTTGAAGTGACTTTGTTTGTGGACAGGTTACAGTATTGTGTTGGTGGCGGAGGGGGTTGGTGTTTGGGGTGTGTGAGTGTTTTTTGTTCACAGTGGAGAGTGCAAGGGTGGGTATTGTTCTGTTTTTGCAACACCCTATTCCTGGTGTGTGCTGGCAGTTTGTGCTGCTGCCTGACCCCGCAGAGCCTCATTGTGGTCTTGGACTGCTTATTTTTTATGTAGGGCCACGTTTCTTACCTGATAAATACATGGCTCCAGTGTACAGACAGGGGATTTTGAGGGTGAATTGCAGCCTGATGGCCAGTGTCAGCTGGTAGTCTGTAAAACCAGTTCAGTTGTGTTGTGGTGTTGTGTTTTTTTGTGGTTTGTTTTCCCCCCCCCCAGTCTTACAGTCTTAGTATGTTGAATACGCCCTGGTATTGTGCATCTCTTAACACTCAACCTCAGATTTTAATATTTTCCCTAATACTGGATTATAAATATAATTTGGTGAATTGTTCTCTTAGACTTATCTGACTTCCTAAAAATATATTGGACTAAATAGCTGTGCAGAAATGCTTGCAGTTCAACAGCTTGTCACCTTTCCTGTTTAGGAATATCAACTGAATGTACTGTTTTGTGAAGAGCTGACTGAATCTTAATTTGGGCTGCTGAAAGATGATCCCTGTGCCCTGTGCTGGCTGAGTGGCTGTGCAGTCAGCTGGTTGGAGGACCTGGTTCTGCTGGCTGTGCAAAATGGTGGAAGTGCAACAGGAGGAGGGCAGAACTGCCCCATTCAGCAGCAGCATGGGCTTAGAAGGGCATAATCTGCTTCTCAATCTTTCTTCAAGTGATATTTTTTATGTAACCTAAATCCTCACAAATTTTCTTATTTACTAGGTCTTCATATTTCGAGTGAGTTCAGAGTTTGCAAAGTAGTTGTTGTTTGGGGACCAATGCTGCTTCTTTCCCAAGTGAAGTGTTGGTAAACATAATTACCTCTAACATAGGTTTTGACTTTTTTTTTCCTTTTTTTTTTTTTTTTTTTCTTGGGCAATACTTTTTATGTGGATTGGGAAAGATGTATTTTCAGTTGCAATTTTGATGTGAACATACTGAGTCTGAGTAGTTACAGTGCCTTTTATTTCAAGAAATCTTCTAGGTTAAAATTTAAAAAAAAAATTGAAAACGACTGGTCAGTTTCTTGAATAGCTGAATTGAAGGTGCTCAATTAAGCTTGTGCTACTGGACATGCTAAAATGTATCAAACTGTCCTCAAAGCTTTGAAACTATCCAAATCTTTCAAGACTGGCAGCACGGTATTGAAGCAGAGCGCTTCAACTGATGATTTGGCTCCTATTGCAGGAATCAGTGCAAATGTTTTGTCAGATGTAATTATCCATCACAAACATGATTTGCATTCTTGGAGAGGAAATTCACTTTGAATTGAATTATTTATTAATTCAGATTTAAACCCTCAGGCATTTTGTTAAGGGTGTGTCTGGTTTTGATTCTTTGGTTCTGTGGTGGGCTTCTCTTAATGTTTTTATTTGTATCAGCACACAGGAACTACAAGTAGAACTTGGTCCAAGGCTCTTTCCTGTGTGTCATGGCCCTGGGTAACTGTTTGCTTTACAGGGTTTTTTCAGGCTTTTGTAAGGGCAGGTTCCTAAACGTGCTGTGCAATTCAGTGGAAGAGCTGAGGCTTCCTCTTTTCTCAGATGTTCTTATTTTTATGTTTATACTGGAGCAGGGTCCCATGAGTCTTTAGTGCTGTTCTTAATTCAGCATACCTTAATTTATAGAACAACAAAATCGTCCAAATACTTTGTTTGCAACTTCAGTGCTTCTCCTTAATTCACAGTAATCTTTTTTCTTGCAGATACTTCATGCATGGAGTTTGCAAGGAAGGAGACAACTGCCGCTACTCCCATGACCTCTCCACAAGTCAGTCTGCCATGGTGTGCAGGTATTACCAGCGAGGATGCTGTGTTTATGGAGATCATTGCAGGTAAGGAAATGTTCTTGACCCTCCTGCAGGAGTCATTTCACTCTGAATCTCTGAGTAGAGAGCTCATAGAACGGTAGTAAATCTTAGCGCTTTCCTTTTTCATTACAACTTAAGAAGTTTATAAAAATAGCTTTTCACAAACACTGTTCTCTTGCTGAGTAGCACTGTTTGCTTTGCTATGCAAATAAATGAGGGAAGGCAAGGTGAGACCTTGTTTTTGTAAAAGAGACTACATTCAGACTAGCTGAGTAGTTAAAACTGAGTTACGTTTGTTAAATGACAGTAAAAGCCTGAACAGGTAAGAATTTTTTTTTTCTAGTATTGTATATGTCTTGAGGAATTTGTACTCTGACACTTGAACTGCCATTTTGGAAAAGTAATTGGAGTTTGTCACGTAAGTTCTAAAATGCTGCCTGTACAAAATAGTCATACATTATGAAAACATAGTATGAATTAAACTATACCCCTGAAATTATTAAAAAAAGTCAACTGTGAAGAAAGGAAACTGATACTCTCCTAGTGGAGCAAAGCTTCACAAAGGCCTAGGGGTGTTTGTATCGTCATACATGGATTTTACTAAAGTTTATCTGAAGTTTTAACAGTCTGTCTTATTGCAGTTCTAATGAATGAATAAATATTTGCATAATGATTTAATATGGTAGTTCATAGTTAGCTTTGCGTTCATGTATGGATAAGAAAGAGAACAACAAAAAAAGCTTCTCTGTAGCTTTCTACGTGCCACTGTTGCTTTCTTGATCATGTAAATCAGTGGTCTCCAAACTTTGGATCATGCCTCCATCAGTGAAAAACTTCTGAGCTCCCTCCAGCATAAATATTTATTTATAGTTTATATATATATATCTATTATTTTGCTAATGTTATGCACGTGATAAAACATACATACAAATCAGAATTTAAGAAAGGATGTATTAAAGGTGAAATAAACCATATTTAATAAAAATTTTATAAACAGTCCAAAACTATTGTTGCTGTCACTAAAAACTTTCTTAGTAACAATACTTTTTACTGACAGTAATGTTGATTTAATGGGATTCACTGTTTTTTTAAAATCTCAGTTTAACATTTTGTTTGAAGGTCCCATTCTAAGGTCAGTTTATTTCAGTCCTTGGCTTTAATGGCTGTCAGAGCTGAAAAAGATCTTTTACAAAGATACGTGGATCCCAAAGGAAGTGTATTGTTGGCTGCACTTACTAATGTGTGATAAATTTAGCTGGTAAATTTCCATTTTCCCTGATGTCAATCAGCTGTTCTTGCAGATTAACTGGAAGGTGTTGCATTGTTATATTTTTAGCAAATGGGTCCAAAATGCACAGGAACTCTGAGTTTGGAAGATTTTTAAACATGTTAGAGAATTAAGTGTACAAGCTTTAAGTGTACAAGATACAAAAGGTTTTTAGAGTTGACACACTTTTCTGTATTCTGTTTCTGCCACTAAAATTGCATAGTGATTGAAGTATTTCATTTTCAAAATGCTGTCTGCATACTACAAGTTTCTTTCAAAGAGCAGTTACCTGTTCTTGGAATGTCTTTGCCTTGAAGGGGCACTTTGAGTGTGTTTGGTTTTGGGTTTTTTTTTTTTTTTAATGTCTGCTCAGTAGCTTACTACTGATAGTGATTGACTTGTCATCACGGAAAAGGTCACAGATTTGGACCACTTGTCTTCGTGAATTAAACGTACATAACTCATCCTTGAGTCATCAATTTTTAAGTGCTTTACCATGAGATAATCAGCAAACATCTGTGTGGTAGAAAAGATTTTTGTGCTAGCTCTCCCCCTCTTAACTAAGTGTTGTAAATGTTTGACTATTTAAAGGTCTTGTTTTTACAAAAATGACTATTTATGGCATTATCTAGTTCTTCAGTGCTTCTGGATCCATCTTTGCTACAATATCTTACCCATGAATGAGTCAGTGGATGAATTTCTGGTGGTGTTATCTCTGTAACCTTACCCTGGAGTCGTTTATTCTGGTCAGAGCAGCTGCTCCTTCTGTGGTTTCACTTGCACAGTTTTCCCATAAAGCATTTTTTTTTTATTAAAGTAGTCATTTACTGTTGAAAATGTTTTTCTTCTGGTACGTCTTTTTGTCTCTATTCATGAAGTAATTTGTTGAGAATGTTTCTCTTCTGGTACATCATTTCTTTGGTGTCTCACAAAAAGTAGTTCTTTGTGTATTTTATTATTGAAACAGAATCTATCAAGTATAAGCTGAGACATGTGAGAAACATCTATACTTTCTTCCTGTCCAACAAACTTCCCACATTAGTTCTAGTTCTTGTTTCTTCAGATCTCTAGCAGTGTTTTCTGCGTGTTTCCCAGCAGTATTTGCTGCCAAAGGAATGTATTTTACTTTGTCACCATATTGTCTTCCATGTGTAGTTACAGTCATTTTTACCACAGTAGGAAGAACAAGTGGTCCAGTGGCATGTGGCTTTTTGTCTTTCATCGTTATGTAACAAGCCTCAGAGGAGGCTTTTAAGCACTTTCATGAAAAGTTCTCTGAAGCACTGGGTTGCGTATGGTATGACTTGAAACATCTTGGAAAGAAATTGTAGATGTTTGTCTTCATGTTCTGGATGTTCAGATTTTCAGTGTCTTGCTAATTGAGATGGCTTCATGCTCTCGTGGGCTGATATCTCAAGGTGCAGTATACACTGAGGGCAAGGATCTTTGTTAATAGTTGTGGATGTAAATCCTTGTTTCAAATTGCCTTCTTGGTAATCTTGATTTATTTTGTGTCCCCCCTCCCCCCAAGTTCTTGTCAGAGCTGAATAGGCTGGCGTTGTTTTTACTTTGTAATGTGGCTGATGAAGGGCTTGCAGTAGTAGGAGTAGAAGTGCTAGCTCTGACATTTTCTTGTTTGCTTTTGCTCACATTATCAGAACTGTCGTCAGTCCACAGTTGCGGGAATCTTTCCAAGGCACTTGTTCTCTTTGTCAGGGTTAGTTTAGGTAAAACAAGATGATATAATCTGTCAATCCATTTAAGTGGGCACAGGCAAACTACAATGTGTTGCAATATGCTGAAAGTGAGTGAATGAGGGGGGTGGCACTGTCAGCCCCACTGGGTGGTGGAACACCTGCTCCTCCTGCAGGGTACCTCACACATACCACACGTGGGACCCTCTGACATATGGGCTGAGTGAGGGCACTGCTGTCAACCTGTATGTTAAGTATTAATTTTATTGTTTAAGGGGGAAAAAAAGACAAAAAGTTCTAGTATTCTCTTCCTGCATCCCAGTGGTTTGCCTCGCACACCTCATAGGGTGCATGCACTTCGGAGGCCACTGATGTAGAGGACTGAAGGCTTGGCTTTTAAATTTGGGCTTCATAGGATTAGGATTTCAAAGCTGGCATTTGGTTGGGAGCATCTCTTTAATGTGCAAGAACTGTGACACTTTGGTGTTTTCAATCTGACAAAAGGTAAATTAATCACAGTCACTTAAAACTTTTGTATGATCTCAAAAAACTCCCTGCTGTTGGCCCTGAAATTAAGTAGCAAATATCCAAGACTTCAAAGATACATTTTCCCCATGTAGTCTACTAGTTGCTGGAAGACAGATTTTTGAGGGAAATGGTGCTTTCCTGTTTGTGGGTGGTAGGGATCAAAGTGTTCTGAGCATCATTTTCCACAGTGAGTTGAAAGAGGCGTTAGAAATAAGTACTAAAATTCAGTGTAAAATCTGAATGACGCAAGATGCTCAGACACAGGAAAAGAATCATTTATGTTGGTGGGGTTCTCTGAAGTAAAGCTGAATGAACTAATTTTTCTCATTCAGCAGTACTGCATATGCATAGCAGGTATCTGATCAGTTGTGGACATAATTGAAGTTTGTTCTGTGTAAGTTAAGTACAAATTGTGTTATGCTGCTCCGTTTTCTCTGAAATCATGAGTACCTTCCGTTTCCTTAAGCAGCGCTGACAGATTACACAAATGGAAGCATGTCTCCATGGAGTCATCAGTGACTTTCTCTTTCAAGCCATTCTAGGTCCTCCTTCCAAACAGCATGTTCACCTCTTCATCAGTTCATTTCCAATACACTGGGCTGCTTTACAGAAGTATTTTTTAGTGAAAAATTGATGTGATGTGTTTTGTCTTTTTAGGTATGAACATACCAAGCCACTAATACAGGAGGAAGTGACTGATGTGAATCCAGATGCAGAAATCTATCCCTCAGTGTCCTCAGACTTCGAACCGCTCCCTGAAACAGTTGAAGAATTTATTGGTGAGATAGAAGATGAAAACACGGATCTGGCAGCTGCAGGAGTAGGTGCTGAAGACTGGGTGAATGCCGTGGAGTTCATCCCTGGGCAGCCGTACTGTGGACGTGGTAAGCTGATCGTGGGATAGCAGTGGATTTCCATCATGGGTCAACAGTTCGTAAATAAATGCACATGTAGTGCATTAATCTTAATACTTCTGGGTACAGCTATTCGTATTTATTAATCCCTTCAAGTGAGCTTGAATTTTCCAATGTGAAGTTGGACTGACTGTTCCACATTGGTTATTACTGTTGTTCTGAACCTGGGTGTACTTAGACAGTCTCTGCGTGACTGTGTTTGCTGTGCTGTGCCTCAGAATGACTTGGGGGATCTCTTTCTGTCAAGTTTAGTTTGCATGTATGATTGGAGAAGAAGATATTGGTGATGCAATTAATATCACTACTCTGGGGAGATAATCTGATGCCTTTGTGTTTTGGGCCAGTTGGCTTGTTTTGGGGTGTCTTTGCAATCTTATAAAGGTTTTTCAGTGGAGACACAGATCCCTGTGGAGTGAGTTGAAGGCTTATATTTGCTTTCATGAGTCCATGGTGGTTCAGGCCAGAGGCTGAAAATGAATTATTCAAGTAACCTTTCTGAGACGGAACTTGCTAGTACTGTGACAGACCATGATGAGAATGAGACTGAAAAAGCTCATCATATGGGACTAGACAGTTTGAGTAGCATACTTGTCATCTGCTTTCCCTGCAGAAAGGTTGCACAGTGTCTTAAATTTTAAGTGAAAAGTAGGCTGAAGGTGTTTACTTAAACATCATTTCTGTTTGGCTCTCTAAAACTGAAGGCTGTGAGTACTTCAATAACTGTGTGAATTCAGAATGGATGCCTTGCATCCAGAAGAGTTTGAAGTTGCCATACAGTGCTCAAATTATACTACTCTTGATTCTACAGCACTACTCAGATTCTCAGATCTGAAAAGAGAATTACCTTCTCGGTGTTCCAGAGTGCTGCTTACAGCCTGCTGCGATCTGATTTGAGGAGTGTGAAGAGGAAAAGAATGGCCAAGTGGCACAGTTTGCTAGTGTTGTTAAGACATTTGATTATGGAGTTGTTTGATGCATGTCTGACTTCAGCATATCCCAGAGGAAGAAAAACTTGACTGCTACCTGTTAATCTGTCACCTTACAGTCAAAAAAGATATAGCTTTACTTGTTGAGACAAAGCATCCCTTTTTTCAATCTTTTAATCAGAACAGTTTAGGTTGGAAAGAACCTCTGCATTTCACCTGCTCAGAGGTTGGCAGGGGCTTTGTTTAGTTGAGTCTGTATCCTTAGAGATGTTCAAAGTGCCCCAAGCTCTGGGCATCCTTTGCAGTGTTTGACTTATTTCACAAGGAAAAACCTTTTTCCTAGTATGTAATTGGATTTTTCCCTGCCTCAGCTTGCCTTCTGTCTCTTGTCCTGTGCACATCTGACAAGAGTCAATCTGTCTTCCTAGGCTTCAGCCTCATTAATGGCTGGGTGGCCCTCCACTGGAATCAATTCATTGCTAGTTTGAGCAGCCAGAGATCTTTTAAATACACCTACTCCTTAAAGAAGAGCTGGTGTTTTCTCTGGAATTTCCAAAGTGTAGGGAATTTCAGTTAAAACATAGTTTAACTGAAACAGTTACTTTTTCTAGGGGATCAGGCTCATTTTTCATGGAAATTTGTGCCAGATTAAGTTAAATAACATTCTCTGAATCTAGTTGCAAATTCTGTTTTATATCCTTTCAAATTTGATGTATTTTAACGTACAAACATACTCAGCCGTTTCTGTTCTGAACGGTGCGGTGATGCTAATTCCCATGGTGACTTCTTAAAATCTGTGTTTAAAAAAGCTTTACTGTTTGAAGCCACTGTCTTTATTAAGCTACAGAAATAAAGAACCTTGCTGTAGTGATCAGGTAGATGTATGTAGCGTGTTCTACAGTGTAAAGCCTTACAGATTATTCTTGTCAAATGTCTGGAGAAACGTATAGATGCTTGGTAACTTTAAAATGGCACTTATTTGTCAAGGTTAGCAGAAGCCTGTGTTTTCAGTTGTCTTACTAATGATGAAGACTCAGGGGTGGCAGTTTAACCATGCATAGCTTCTACTATGCTCATCTACCATGCTCATATTCTACTAATAATCTCTGATTTGGGACTAAACCTCGTATCTTGAGGTTGAATTCAGTACCAGCAATGATTCTTTTGATATTCACTCTGTACAGATGTTCCACATTTCCATATTTGTTGTGCGGCTACTGCTGCTACATGCTCTGGAGTATTGAGGATGAGTAGAAAGGCAGAAATGTAAGAAACACTGAATTAGGTGGCTGTTTCCTGCTACTACAAGATGAATGTATTTGATGCTACAGAGTGTGTTCCAGAGTGGAAGCAGGTGGTGTGTGGATTGGAGGTAACAAACCAGCATGAATTTAACCCTGTTGACTGGGAAATGGGCATTGAGAAGGTGGGAATTGAGTCCACCTACTGGAGAGCAGTGGTTTGGGAAACAGCAGACAGAATCATAGCGAGTGAATATTACTCTGAGTGATGTTGGATTTTTAACTACAGAAGCAGTGGAGTCTTGGGAATGTCTCTAATTTTGCTTTCAAAGAAGAAGCAAAACTGTAGTTGATACAGAAAATATGCATGCTGTTCCACCCTTACAGTAAAGAATTTCTTCCTAATTTCTAATCTAAACCCACCTTCTTTCAGGTTGAATTTTAGTTTGAAACCATTACCCCTTGTCTTATCATGCCCTTGTAAAAAGTCCCTCTTCATCTTTCTTGTAGGCCCCCTTCAGGTACTGGAAGGCTGCAGTAAGGTCACCCCGGAGCCTTCTCTTCTCCAGGCTGAACAACCCCAACTCCCTGAGCCTTTCCTCATAGGAGAGGTGTTCGATCCTTCTAATCATCTTCATGGCCCTCAACTAGGTAAAAAATCTGTAACAATAGTAACTTAAATAAACACTGGCAAAAATAACGGTTGAGGGAATGAATTCTGGACGGTAGTTGTGATTTTTGTTACTTCTATTGTAAGTGAAGACCATGCATTTCAAATGGGAGGGCAAGTGGGATTCAGTAAGTACCTGTTTTCTTATTATGCTGAACTAAGAAGAGTAGGTAGACCCTAGTATGTGGTTTCTTGTTACTTGTTGCTAGTTCACTAGAACTCATGGGGAAAAGGAGGTGATGAACATGCTTCAGTTGGGAGTCTCTGACTGAAAAATGAGCAGGTTGGCAGGTGACTTGTTACTCTGTTATAGACCTGCTTTCCAAATGTTTTTCTAACAAACAGGCTGGTCCAAGATCAGTGTGAGTGACTGTTATAGTCAGACATGGCTCAAGAAGCAGATTTGATCTTATTTGGAGAGCTGATTCTTTCCTACACTAATCTTCAATATTTGCTTAATCCCCTGAAACTCTGAGATCTCAGGGACCTGCTTTTTCTTTTTCTGTGTCCCCAGATTAACACACTGATACATGCCTAATTTATCTCTTTGCCCCATGGGGTTGAAAACTGTGCCATTGTGCAGCCTCTGATTCATTCTGAGAAGGAGTCTGTCCTTCACTTTAGCTGATCCAAGCATGCTTTTGGTAGTTTCTACTAATTTCTCCAAATCTAGTGCCTGAACAGCTTCTAAAAGTTATGCTTTCTTACAGCATAGATAACTTGTTACTCTTGTAATAGCTCCTGCTTGCATAAATTAAGTCCAGTTGCTGTTCTTACTGGTGTTTTTTCTGCATATAATAATGCTTTATATTTATTGCATCTCCAGTTTCACACTGACTGCTTTTGTCTTGTAACTTAGTGATTATCCTGCTTATGTAATGATCTCAAAAGGCCTGTTTGACTCCTGGTGATGCAGACAAGTGTGTGCTCAGGAGAAATGTTAAGCAGCGGATGTCTAAATAGGGAAGAGAAACTATACAGATTTCAATTCAATTTAGAATTAATTACAGAAATTCACTTACGGTTTTGTAAAAGTGATGGCCAGCTTAGAATGCAGTGAAAATAGCCTGAATTTCAGTTTCTTAGGTTTATCTGTCTGGTATAACCCTGAGAGATGCATGGGAGTCTAGAAGTGAAAGTTTGTTCAGGCCAAACAACAACCTGCTAATTAACCTGCACATAAGGAACTGCTGACGTGGTGTTCCCATACTAGCATTTTATTATGTTGGATATACCTTATCACTCCCTTCATTAGCTATGTAATTTCTGGGGACAAAAAACTGTTAGCTTTAGCTGATGTGAAAAATTTAAGTGAAATTGATTCTAAAAGCAGTGAGAGATTTGTAGCCTTATTTAATTGTTGCTGAACCAGAATATGTATAACAATGTACTTCAGAAGCTGAGGACTAGTTAGAGTTTTCTAGCCAAGTCTAAGCAGGTCTAGCTAAGCTGGACTTAGCCTGTAAATGGATCTACCCTGACCACTGAAGCCTTGATAGCTTTAGTCTTGCTTGGCTGAAGGATGAAGAAATTGGTCTTGAAATTTCTGGAGTGGGAAAAATAACTGTTAGTTCAGATTGAGGATGCATGAAACTTGGACTGAAATGAACCTTGTTTGTCTTTATTATTCTCTTGGAACGTTCTTACTCCTGCTCTAAATCTGAATATATTGCTTACTGCCTTTCCTTCTGTTCCCAGCTGCCCCTTTCTGTGCTGAAGCACCCTTGCAGGAAATGGTGATTGAGGAAGAATATGAAAAGCAGCAAGCAGATGTGGAGATAAAGAAGGAGCTGTGCCCCTACGCTGCATTAGGAGAATGTCGTTATGGAGAAAACTGCGTGTATATCCATGGGGATGTGTGTGATATGTGTGGCCTGCAGGTCTTGCATCCAATTGATGCTGCACAGAGATCTCAGCACATAAAGGTAGGCAAACAGCTGTCTGGTGTTAAACAGCTCCAAGTTATTGCTTCCTAGCTCTCCTCAGTCACTTGTTATTAATTCCCTTCCATTTGAAGGTGTGTGCAGGTCAGGCAGTGAATGAAATTCCGGTTGTAAACTAAACTGTTTCCTGTGATGGTCCTACTCAAAAGCAGCTGGGTTTCCTTATCTGTGCTGGGAGAGCAGTTTGCTTAAAGATCCTAAAGCTTTTTTTCTTTGCCTAGTAAAACTGGATGGTACTTTAGATTGCCTTTTCATATTTACAAGCAAAGTCTGAAGGAACGAATTTGAGCTCTGAACTGATTGTTCCCCATTTGAGCAAATTTTATTTTGAGGATAAAGATTTTTTCAGTTTAATCATACTCCATTCAGTGTGGAAAAGAGCAGAGTAAAACTGAGTTTCAAAAACCTGCTTAGACCTCACCAGGTGAACAGCTGTCTCTGTAGTCGTTCTCTTTGTCTCTCCTTTTCAGTCTTGCATCGAAGCTCACGAGAAGGACATGGAGCTTTCCTTTGCCGTCCAGCGTAGTAAAGACATGGTGTGCGGGATATGCATGGAGGTGGTGTATGAGAAAGCTAATCCTAGTGAGCGCCGCTTCGGGATCCTCTCCAACTGCAGCCACACTTACTGTCTCAAGTGCATCCGCAAGTGGAGGAGCGCTAAGCAATTTGAGAGCAAGATTATAAAGTGAGGCACTTTCCCATTTCGATTGTGCTTTGTTACTATGGAACAACTTAGTAACTTGTGACAACTTGCAACAGACTTCCAGATGCAGACTGCACAGAGACTGCCTTTAATGCATCCTAAATTAGTTTGGAAGTGAAATAATCGTTAGGGATAACATTTACACTCTGATTTGGTTAATACAGTTTAAGTTTGCTAAACTCAATGGTAGAAGATAACTGTTTATTTAGTAGCATGCTGTCCAGTGGTTACTGTTTATGTCTTGGACACTTAGGCAGGAATCTAGAAACAGATTAACCAGTTCAGAATGTATGCTACTGAATTCATTACTGCCCTGGAGCATTACTCAGTTGACAAAACATTACTCCATCTAAGGCTGTTCTGAAAAGTACAGAATTCCAATCAAATAAATACAGGAATCATACCAAAATAAATTTATTTAATCCTAAAGAAAAAGGAGTCTGTGTGAAGTGTTTTTTCAAGCTTTTCTGAGACAAGCTGCCATTGGCATTGAGTTCTTGAAGACACTTTAGGTTATCCTCATGTGTAAGAGAATAGATTGAAAAGGTTCCTCAGGAAGTATACAAGTGCAATACCTCTTTAAAGATGGATATATGCCATGACCTGTTATAAAGCAGGGAGAGCGCCCTGTAATGTGGAGTTTTGCAGCACAGTCTGTTCATTTCCCAGGTCCTGCCCAGAATGTCGGATCACATCTAACTTTGTCATTCCAAGTGAGTACTGGGTGGAGGAGAAGGAAGAGAAGCAGAAACTCATTCAGAAATACAAGGAGGCAATGAGGTATGAGCAATGCAGCCTTTTGTCAAGTTGAGACTGCAGGCACACATGGAGAAGGGTGTTGATGTAAAGCCCCCCTCACACCTCCTTTCCACCACCTTGTGTGAAGTGCATCTTTGCCTGTCTGCCCACAGATGCATGCAACCACACAGCCCCAAAGCTATTCCTGTGTTCTTTGACCTCAGTCTTTTCCTTCTGTACACAAAATGCTGGTGGTGTAGCCATAAGGCAGTACAAGCTCTTGCACTGCAAACCATCAGTGTCCCTCTGCATGCGTTGGCCCAGACATGCTATGTAATACATCATTTCTGTGTGTTAGTCTTACACTGACAAAATACTTTCAGCTCCTGGTGCCTGAGATCCTTGTGGACCTACAGGTAAATGCAGTTCTGAAGTCTGATTGGGGTCTACTCTCAGTAAGGGTTGCAATATTTTCCTTTCCAGCAACAAGCCATGCAGGTACTTTGATGAAGGCCGTGGAAGCTGTCCATTTGGAGGGAACTGTTTTTACAAGCATGAATATCCTGATGGCCGCCAAGAGGAGCCACAGAGACCCAAAGTGGGAACATCGAGTAGATACCGGGTCAGTGCTGCTGTTTGTTTGTCCTTTCCATACAGAGAGCGCAGGAGGGGGGTGCATTATGTCTTCTGCCTTGAGGACAGGGAAATGTTGACTTCCCCCTCCAACTTTTGATAGGCCTCTGTAATGGTGAATTTGAAGGAATCAGTACTTTTAAGTTCATGAATGCTGGAGGCCAAGATGGAAAGACTAAATTTTTAAAAACTTTTCTTACAACATATTGAAGTAGAAGTGTTGGGTAGCATTAATAGGGGTGTGTAAGGCTAAATTCTATTGGAGGTCAGTATGTCCCTGAATGAGAACTGTGATTTCTTGCCTGTCGGAAGGTACACCAGAGGCTGAACGTTGTCAGCCTCTGGAAAGGCTCCTACTTTGTACCCCTTGGTCACCCGGGGAAATGCTTGTGTTCCACTTGCAGGCCCAGCGGAGGAATCGGTTCTGGGAATTCATCGAGGAGCGGGAGAATGGTGATCCGTTTGAAACCGATGAGGATGAGGTGGTGACCTTTGAGCTTGGTGAGATGTTGCTTATGCTGTTGGCAGCAGGAGGTGCCGATGAGCTAACGGATTCCGAGGATGAGTGGGACTTATTTCATGATGAGCTGGAAGATTATTATGACTTGGATCTATAGCACCTGTCAGTGGAGTGTGGACTGTTGTCTTGGCTTCAGGCAGTAGCTATTACCTGTGGTGTTGTGGCAGTGCCTGTGTTTCTCCTAGGCAGGCCGATCAATTCCAGGTGCTGTTGTAATAACTTTTACCCAGGGTCTGTCTCTTCCCATCCCCTCCTCTCCCACCCCAGGAGTGTTGTTTTTCCTCTGTTTAAACAAATAACAAGAAATAAATCTTTAAAATGTTAGTTTTTGTAAAAATAAATTTAACTGTCAAACAGTTAGCTTAGGTTTGTTGCTTCATCTGTGTACCCAACAGAGTTCACCCAGTTCCAGGGTTAAAGTGTTTACAGGACTTCCACACTCATTTTGAAGAGCCCAGATACAAAAATGAGCAGTGGCCATGCAGTGGGGATGTAAATTGGCTGATGGCCCTTATTCTGTCTTTGTACCATTATTTCTGATTTCAGGCCAGATAAAAACACTCTTTCTGGCATCAGCTCCGTTCCAGCCCCCTCATGTACACGTCTTCATTTGTGATTTTGGTCTCTGTTTACTTGCACATTACTATTACTACTGTGTATCCAGAACCAGGTGTGAACGTTCTGGGTTTTTACTGTGTTTAGCATGAAAGGAAAATGTCTTTGTGAAAGGAGAACTCTCTATGTGTATATACCGATAAATGTAGAGTTGGACCTCAAGGATGGGGAGACTCTGTAAGTTAAAAATAACAAAACCATCTTTCATCCCCTCTTGGTGCATGAAGTCTAGCCTCCAACTGGACATGAAACTGGTTTAGTGGTCTCAGCCCAGTCTGTGGCAACGATCTTAACTATCGCTTAACTTGATAAACGGCACTCCCTAATACACCAGCTCTCTTCCATGTGTATGGTTAGGGTTGTCCAGGAGCAGAAATCTGGTTAGCCAAGGTGGGGTCAGAGGAACACCAGAGAGGACCCTTTAGCTTTATCGCTCTGTAAGTTTTAGAACTTCATGTAAACACTTAAGCCGTGAGCTTTGCTAGGAAATCTCTGTTCCTCTCAGCTGCTCTGAGGTTCACGTGCTCTCTGCAGCTGAGTGGGGCAGGTTGCCTGGTAAAGCTGTTCAGTTTATGTGACTTACTGCTTACAAAGGCAGTCATGCAGTTTCTGGCTGTAATTTGCATTGAGAAATTACTTTGCCACCAAAGCCCCAGCACAGGAATTTTAACCTTGCATTACATTATTGCTGTTTTTTATTGACTTGTGGATGCCCCGTGATCTGTTCTCCTGCTGCTCTTGTCCCCTAGACTGCCTCTCCTTTCACTTTTAAATGGAATGAGAAATTGTTCTGAGGTCTATAACGTATTGTTTTGCAGCTGCCTTTTGTAAGAAGCACTTTTCCCAAATAAAAAAAATCAAAAAAATTAAACAAGAAGTCAGTCTGTTCTTTTATGTTTGAAGCTTCTGGTTTTTAGCTTGTGTGTTTCTGTAAACATAAAGGCGTTTGTTTCTTATTCTTAACTCCTCCAAAACTTTGTCACTCTTAATATGGAATTTTACATGTATTTACAAGTATTGTTACAACTTTTCCTGTAGTGTAAGGAACACATTCTGCACAGACAGCCGAGGCAGTGGAAAGGTTGAAGGAATATCTGGGGCTATTAGTGAGCACAGATATGGCTTGCTTTCTCAGAAGGAGTTTCTGCACTGCTGTATCACTTTTATTTGCCCTGAACAAAGCCCCAGTTGCAGTACATATTCTATCCATAGTTCCCTGTCGTAATGCTGTTGGCACAGCGAGCCCGAGCACGGCTACAGGCCGCTTTCTCTGACTCCACATGCTTCTGTAAGCCTATGTGTGTTCAGAAAGAAGCTTTTTTTCTGCAGAAATACCTGAAGTTGGAAGTAAACTAGTAAAAGCACACTTAATTTTTGAAGGATATGAATAAGACAACTTTAAATGAACAGACTAAAGCCATCTTTGGTTTGGTTGGTTGGTTTGGTTGTGTGTTGTTTTGTTTTTTTTTTTTCCAGGGGCAAGTGGCAGAGGGAGAAAAGGAGTGGAATTTGATCAAGTGACACTTTAAAACTGATGTAGAGAGAAACAGAAAAAATGAAAGCCTTCCTCCCCTACGAGGTGAACAGAAGTTGCTACATCCTATTGGAAAGCTGCATTAAAACATAAGTTTAACAAAGATGTGTTCTGGTAAGGTTGGAAAAGGTAAAACTTAGCAGCCAGAGCATACACATGAGGTTTTTTCCACAAGGGGTGAGAAGCGGTGTGCTTTACTCTGCATGGGTGTACAGGTGGCACAGTGGTGGATGCTGCTGCTTCTAAAGCTGCTTTCTGTGAGTGTTACAGGGGAGGCTGAGGACACACAAGTGAGTGATTTGCTCTGGTGGAGGCTGTTGGGTCCAGCTGCAGGGTGACAAGTGGCTTCTGTTGCTCTCTCACTTTGAATCGTGCTGTGGTTCCTGTTCTGCAGGTTCAAGAGCTGCATGCGTTTGTCACCAGCAGTACTGCTGTGTGCCACTGAGACTTGCTGGTGGGGGGCTTGTTTCCAAGCTTGCTTTAGCATTGTGATTTCTAAACCCCACCCATCCCAGACTAGAATAACTGAAAATAATAGGGCTTTTGAAATAATGCTAGTAGGTTGTTATGTCTTTCCTGTGTAAGAACAGGAATAATTTCAGTAGAATTAAGGCAAACTTTTTACATTAAAAGATGGAGGTGACAACTTAAGTATGTGCTATGTTTTCTTCAAGCACATACTTAAGGTACAGAAACTGAAGAGGCCATTCAGAGTAGTGTCAAGATGAAAAAGGTATTAAATCTCCATAACCTTCCACCAGCAAAATCTTGATTTCAAAACAAAAAATCTTCAGAAAAAGATGCATGCTCTCACTTAAAGTGCCTTGACTTTACTCCCTAGGCCAGGATATATAGATTTAGTTTGATACAAAACTTCGCCTCTTGTGGTAAGCGCAGAGTAAGTGTGCAGCCTGTTCTCATTGGTCTGAGTGGGATAAGAGCTAAGAGCACTTGTTACAACCTCTGCTGCTTCAGTTCAAATGGTGGTAGCACAGCTTGCCCTTGACTGTAGCCCAAGGTGGATTGTAATCTTTGAGGGCATGCCTGGTGCATGTAATGAAATACAAAGTAGCTCACCCGCCTTAGCAGGAAAGTTACAGGGTGTCTCATGTCTGGAACAAAACTTGGGTAGCTGAAATTATTAATGCTGCAGCAGTTTAAAACCAGAGAGCCCACATGTAATCCCCTGGGATTGAGATACAATACAGGACTGCACTGCAGGGATCAAGTAGCTACAAAGTCAGTTTAATGCAAGCATTAGAGAGGCATTATTAAACTAGCTGTGGTGAGCCTCACTTCAGGTTAGCAAAACTAGAGTTAGCAGAGAAAACTGTATAAGCAGTGATATTCGTGGATACAGCAGCAGCAAGGAAATGCAGGACTGTAAATGTGCTAAGCTCCTGCCCTGTTATCTACAGGTGTGCTGTTTGTCACCTGCTGTCAAACCAGAGTCAACAGCTTGATGTGACTGCATTGACAGGTTGTGCAGGCACCCAAGTGCTGATTTTTAGAACAGCAGCATAAGAAAAATACTTAAAAAAATATTTGAAAGTCCTACCCCTCTGAAACTGCATGTTCCTATTACAAGGTGAGTACTCTTAGGAAAAAGGAGCTCTGGGCATGTCTAAAACTGTTATCAAAGGGCTCCCATATCCCAGTGTTGCCTGTTGTAGTTCTAGTTCCTAACAATTGCATGAGAGTGGTGCTTGAAAATTATTTCAGGAGTCAGTATGCTGAGCAATGACTGTTAAAGCCCACACCCACCTGCAGCCAAATGTGGTGTTCTTAGAGCTGAGACCTATGAAAAGCTGCCTGTTGACAGCCCACATCTGGAAGGGGCACCTCTTAAAAGCACTGCTGTTTGAGCACTTACCTGGTGGTGGGGGGAAGCTTCACTTTTAATTCCTTGTCCAAAAGCACAGGCGTGCACCTCCTTCCTGAAAGAAGGCTCAAGGATAGAGCTCTCCACCTCTGTCAGGGCCTGAAAATTGCTTTCTCTGTCTCCTTTCCAACTCTACTTAAACATTAACTAGAATGATTAGATAAGAACCTCAGCTTTTGCAGTTAAGAGCCTGTCTCCTGCATATGAAGCAAAGCCTGACCACATAGGCAGTGCTATGTGCCTTCCACTTAACTGGGTTGCTGTTATGTTGACTTTCAAACTAGTCAGCTTCTGGGAGGTGTCAGTTTGCTCCATTTTAAAATACTTCTTATTTTTTTTTATTATCCTGTTTCACTGGGTAGGTCCTGCTTCAATCTCCTCTGGCATGGCTGCAAGGCAAGTAATGTGCCACAGCTAAGACTGAAATACTTCCAAATAGCTAAAAACTTAACAAATGAGCTTATCTTCGAGCTGAATGTGTTGGTCCTAAAACTGAAACCCGAGGGACAGTAGTAGGTTTCAGAACAGTGGTGTAAACAAGCTACACTTTGTACAAATGCAATGATGATAAGTGTCAGGAAGCACACTGAATTTGCATATGATGATGGGGAACAAAACCATTAATGGGATGTTTGCCTTGTCATATCTGCGTGTTCCCACCTGCTCTCTGATGGGGAAAGGCAGAACCGCAGAAATTACACCAAGTTTGTATTTAATCTAGTGGTTCTCACAGTCTATAATAACATGCCATAGTAAAGGGGTTTTTCTGAAGTTTATGGCTTCATGTATTACCTCATGAATAATATCAGTACCAGTATCCTCCCTGAAGAACCTTGTCGGCAACTGCCAGAGCTTGTTCAGGCGAGGACAGCTTGAAAATTGTCTCTGCAGAAACCACTCAGTGTAACTGCCCAAAGGCCGTGTGGAAGATGCCGAACAGAACCAACCAGAAGAGGTCACGCTCCTGGTTTAGTCGCACAATGTGGAGGTGTCTAAGACTTAGTTTCTTGAAGGAGGAGAAGGGAGCTTGTTAGACCTGTTAAAGGAAAGGGGACAGTGCAGCTGAAGGCACAGTCACAAGCCTGTCCTCCCTGATCCCAGTTGCACAGCTTTCTGTGGGGAAGAGAACGGCAAGAGCCCTGTAACCTGGCAGTGCTGGGCAGCGAGGGAGGATCACATCAGCCTGCAGAAGTCTCCATACTGAGGGTAAGCAAAATAACTTCATGCACTAATTGCTCATTAAGGTAGTAAACCCAATGAACCATGCAAAGGTTAAACATGACCATTAGCATGGTAACATCCTTCCTTTAATTCTTGACCAATGAAAGAGTGTAACTGGAGATGAACACAATATTTTTCTATCAGAGTCTTCTAGAAGATACTAAAAAAAAAAAGGATTACTACCAGGAGGAGTTTGGATTTTAAACAGAAAAGAATATTAAACTTATATTTTGCTGTTTTTGTAGTAACAAGAGGTGTAGAAACTAGTTGTTTGGAAGCTTGCTTGCCACTTGGAAAGGTTATAGTATTTACTGTTGCCTAAACGTGCAAACTGAAATGCAACTACTAGGCTAGTACTGAATGAAGAAATAAGATTTAAAAAGTAAACATCAGAAAGAGGATGTCTGAAGATGAAGCTTTCTCTACAGCAGGCAAAAGGCTTAGAGGCTGGCATGGAGGACTCCTCCCTCAGTTTACACATAGCTGCTCTTTGCATGTGAACTTAGCAAAGAACTTAACCAGAGAAAGCATTAATAATATTAGAAGTATTTCCGAGACTATAAATCAATGATTCATTTTGCTTTATTTTTTGTGCTTCTCAGACAAGATTTTCCAGAAATATTTGCTACATGATTTTCCCTATTTTTCAAGGACTTAGGAAACATGGGCAGACCACCATTGAGTAAACCAGCAACACACCAGCCCTCTCAGGGCTGCTTTGAATGTGACACAGGCCATATTTTATCATTACAGAGTTTGAGTTGCAGTTCATAGCTTAACAGTAACTGAGACACTTTGGTACATGTGGACTGTCGTCAAAAAACTTTCCTCTGTATAATATTTCTTTCCTCCCTCTCCTTCCCTGTTTCCATCTACTGGGAAAAAAATGCAAACAGAACAACAGAGAAGAAAAAACCCTACATCAACAACAAAAAATCCAAAACAAAACTCAAAAACAAAACCCCAAAAAACCTCAAAGCCCACACCAAAAAAAAAAAAACCTAACTAAAACCCTTCATTCAGTTCAGATGCCCAGAAGAAGTGAGCCCTGAGTAACAGAGCCTGTATTTGGGAGAAGCAATCCAACACCTTCCACGTTGTTCAGTCCCCACAGCAGTAGTGTATATGCTCGCCTAGGGCAGCTTTCTGGTGCCCCCCATACCATTCACTTACTGCTCTAACACAAGGTTACCTAATCAAACCATCTTACCCCTTACAGGAGCTTGGATCCATCCTTCACACTCCCTTGGAAATCTGCAGGCATGCTCTCAAGCTGCCATTTTCCCGTTGCACAAGCTACAGAAGGCTTTTGGTTAAAATCAGCACATCAAAAAGCATGATGAGGTCAGTAGGGAGAAAAGAAAAATAAGTCCTTTCACTGGAAGCTTTGCTTCTCCCAGCAAGCCTATGTAGCAAGATGGAGACCAGTACTGGCAGCAATTCTGACAATTAGGGAGCAAAGTGAAAGGCAGCTCTTCTCACCCCAGGAAGAAGTGTATCATATTCTGCCTGCCATGGAACCCCAGGGATGTCTCCACTTAAAATGTTATTAAGTCCCTTATTAAGTGGCTACATGCCTGACGTCAGGACAGCCCCTAAATGAAAGTATAAACAGCATGTGTCAGACTTTTTACAGCTACTGGCAGAGAGGAAAGTGCTTGAACTTAAAACCAGCAACATAGCTCAGAAGGGTCAAATTAACACAGCTCTGGTGCAAACTCATCTTCTGACACAGCCAGAAAAACATTCAAAGGTTATAATTAAAGGCAATAGTTTTTATAGTTTTCTTTGATTAAGGCAAGGGCTGGCAGCTTCCTGAGTCCTCTCAGCTCATTGCCACGTTCAAAGCAACCTGTGCTACCAACAGCAATGATCTCTGAAAATACTTACAAGCCAAACTCCAAGGCAGAGATATCAAGAGAAATGGCTTGAGGCCACAGAGGACACTTTCATCAATTGAATACAATTGCATCAAACAGCCTCAGAAGAATGACAATTTCCAAGCTCTTCCTGAAATTTCTCTTCAACAGGGGCACTGGGCCTTCTCCACACTTGGACTGGCAATCACTGGCCTGGAATCAAGACAGAAGCTGTTTGGAGGGTTTTCTCCATGAAGCTGTAAGGTATTTCGGGCTATTAGCTCCTTAGCCATTAACATGAACACCTCTTCTATGTTTTGAGCTTCTTTTGCTGATGTCTCCAGTACAGCTAAGAGCCCATGCTTCTCTGCCAGTGTGCAGGCGTCTTCAAACAGGACCTGGCGCTTATCCAGTGAGTCTGATTTGTTCCCTTAAAAGAAGGCAAATAGATATTCAGTAACTTAGTCTCTCAAAAATTCATTTTTAAATGCAGTGGATTAATTAAATTCTGTTAAATAATAGATTTATGTTAGGAGGAAGAGTTACTGGAAAGAACAAGATGTGAGCACATCAGAGCCACAAACACAGACTGTGGATCGAAACTGCAACTAATCATAGGATAGGAAGTGAGTTGAAATCCAAAGAAAAAAACTAAAAACCTGTGTTCATCTAATTATTTAGTGTAGGTTGTGGTGCCAAAGGATTGTTTGGAAGCAACTATTGGTTCTATTCTTTAGCGTTTTTAAACATTTAGTAGCATTTACGTTAAATACTTGAAAAAATCTTTTAAGATGATGTCAAAAAAGACAATAATTCACACTAGCTACCTTAATGCTTAAGATATATACTTGCTTTTGCATGTATAGATTAAACTTTTACTTGCAGCACTCCAGTCAAAATCTATCAGAAAGTGTGAAATGCCTGAGATAAAATACCTTTGTATATTTAATTAGTTGCAGCACATGTGGATTTATCAGTTCTGGTACATGCAGTACCTGCCTGAAGTCTACATTCATAGTTTCAAGACAACCCTTCATCAAATTCATATCTCGAATTTGAAGCATATATAAGCCAACTCCCCTCCCATTAAGTCCCTTCCAATTTTTTTAAAAGGAAAAAAACCCAAACAAAACCAACAAAACAACCCACTTCAGGAAAGAAAACCACAACCCCCCAACAAACAGCTTGAGGGTGATTTGCCTTTTTAAAAAGAGCCCTCCCTTCTTTCCTCCTCCAGTTCCAGATGGGAAAGTTAGACTTCTTAACCTTGACCTCATGCTAGAAAGGTGCATAACACACCTAAGTGTAATTACATGTACAAAACTTCTGCCAAAGTAAGTAAAGCAAACAGCACCAGCTTTGGAAGAAAGTACCAAGCTGAATCCTTAACAAAAGCTTTATTTTTACCAATTTCAGAACTTTTCTCTTTAAAAAACAGCAACCACCACACCAGCCCCCACCACACACAGAGAAGTCTTTTTCTTTAGATTCATGACATTAGTCAGAAAACCCCTACCAAGTTCAGCGCTTTACACCCACCCAATTCTAAGCACGGCAGTTATAGATGCGGATCAGAATTTGTTATTTGTCTCTTCAGAGGAAGAACAGGAAGAACCACCGCAGCCGAAGTAAGTACTGTGCTTCTGCCCCAGGCCTGTTGTGGCCAGTCTGGGCTGCTGTGGCTGCATGCAATGCTCTCAGCACAGCGCCACAGCACAACAGGCAGAGGCAGTGGAATGTAAATAAATCCACTGTCATTTTACTACACCAGTTCTCTCATTTACAGCTTTTTCCCTGGGGGAAGGAAGAGCAATAACAACCAGAAACCAAGAGGAAGGAACCATGCTGCTTCTTACCAGCTCCAGTTCTCAGCGATTGCTTTCCTCAAGAGGCAAAGTTTCCTGAAAACTAGTGGAATGCAAGCAAGACTACTTCATGCCCTGCAAAAGCCATTTCCCCATCTATTGTCTTACCTGATCGGCATCCCATTACAGAGCAATGCGCATGCATATCAAAAGAACAGAGAGGAAAGATGAGAACGAGGAGCTGTGTTGCTCTGTGCATTCCCCTTCAGTCTTGAATTATTGAGCAGCTACATTCCTGTGCATCAGGAGTATAGGGTCAGACTTACTGCAGTTCTAACCTCAACAAGGCTGTCCCTGCCTCGATCCTGGCAGCAAAGCTTGTTGCGTTATTCCAAAAGGAAAGAAACAAGTGAAAACAGGTTTTGCCATCTGTAGTGGGTTTGATTCTGTCAGGACCAGGCTATGACTTTCCTAATTTTTTTTTTTTTTAAGCTTAGGTCACATTGATACATTTTCTGATCTTCTTTAATTAGAACTGCTTTCTTTCTTAGTGCATAGTTTATAGATGCTTCAGGTAGTGGGGGAAAGTGAAGGAGATTTTATATTCACGTTAAAAAAGCTATGTAACACAATATTTAAAATTAAAGTCCTACCAATTAACATCATGACCAAGTTTGCAGCACCATACTTTTCAATTTCATGAATCCAGTGAGGAATGGATTCAAATGTGGACCTCCTAGTAAGGTCATAGGCAAGGATGGCCCCATGGGCACTCCTGTAATAAGACTGGGTTATTGTCCGGAAGCGTTCTTGGCCAGCTGTGTCCCACACTTGGATCTGTAAGAGAAAGGATAGCAGTTGTAAAGGCCAGTGAATGCCACTTCCTAGGTGTTTGCCAGCAGCATCCACGCTTTTGAAACCCCTTGCCTAGAAGGCAGCCAGACCTGCCCCAGCTCGCTCTGCTACACCAGTGTGGCTTTGCCCTCTCTGGATCTGAAGAGACATTTACGAGCCTGTAAAGTCAATCTACACCGACCAAAGAGGTAAGGTAAGGGTAAACCCAGCTGTGTAAAGAGGCCAAGAAACCCAGTTTCAACAACTGTACTAAAAGATGTAGAGCATTACAACCTTCTAACAGGAAAGGAAGCAGAGCAAAGAAGCCCTGATGTGGGACTGGGCAGAGGAAGTCTATATAAAGGGCAGGCATCTGAACTTATATCTGCATGCAGAGGGAAATTCTAGCTAACCATTCTTCTGGTGTCTGCCTTGGAAGCCTTTGTTCCTCATATTAAGCACACATCAAAGTGGAGCCTTTGCAAACTAGAGGGTTTTCTCTCCTCAGTGTCCCAGCTTAAACCCCCACATCTCTGAAGGAGGCAGGAGACATCCCTCCAAAACACAGCAGTCGGATTCCGAAGAACTCCCTGCAGGCAAAGCGTGAGCCCTCTCCTCAAGTAGATGCAGAGAAGTCACGAGAGCAAGCATGAACCCAAATTAGGGTGACTGCCTCCCCCAGGGCGTGCTCCTGAGAGAAAACTCCCCTTGGAAACACCCCTGGTCAGAAACGCAGCCAGCTTTTGTCAGCTGCCTTCCTTAGGGCCGAGCAGGAGATGCTGTGCATCCCACCCCTCCCCGGCACCCGCATGGGAAAGGTGCCAGGGCAAAGGTGCTGCCCACCACGAGTCTCGGGTTTCCTCCCGCCACGGACCTTCACTTTCTTGCCGTCGATGTCCATCGAGCGCACGGTGAAGTCGACGCCGATGGTGTTCTGCTGCTTCTCGTTGAACTGCCCTGTCTTGAAGCGGTGCACCACGCAGGTCTTCCCCACGTTGGAGTCCCCGATCAGGATGATCTTGAACAGGTAGTCGAAGGCATCGTCCGCGCCGGAGCCGGGGAAGGGCATCGCGGCTGCCGGGCGGGCCTGCGGCCGGAGCGAGGCGGCGAGGGCGAGGAGGAGCCGCGGGCCCGAGGAAGGAGCCCCTGTCCCCCCGCTCACCTGTCGGCGCGGCGCTGCCGGGACAGGTACGCCCGCCTCGCCCCGCCCCGGCCCGGGGCCGGCGGGAGATGTAGTCCGGGCCCTCCCCTTCCCCGCCCCGCCGGCCCGGGGGGCACTGCCGGCGCCGCTCGCTGCCCGCCCACGGACGGGAGGCGGCCGGGGCCGGACTACAGCTCCCGCCGCTCCGCGGGGCCGCCCGGAAGGGCCGCCCCCCTCCCGCCGACTTCCTTGGGCCGCGCTGAGCGCGGTATGTGGCGCTGGGAGCTCGCCGGGGCAGCGCGGTGGGGTGGGGTGGGGTGGGGTGGGATGGGATGCGGCGCGGTGGGATGCGGTGCCGCGGCGGGGTGGCGGCAGTGGCGGAGCAGGAGCAGGAGGCGGTGCATGCCCTGCGCTGCCCGCTCGGCTCCGCTCCTCGCCCCCCTCGGACGTGGCCGCTCCGCCACCTGCGCGGGGACCGGGGCGGGAGGAGCCGCGTCCTGCTCGGCCGGCGCTCCAGCCGAGGCGGGGGATGCGCTGCCAGGGCGGGCACGGCAGTCGGGTCGTGCTCGGGTCCTGCCGGTGCTCGGACAGCCCGTGTTCTCCCAGACAGCATCCGGCTGGGGCTCCGGGGTGGCGGACGGTCTGCTGGCTCTGCCTGCGGAGGGCCTTGTGTGGGTTTGGGTTTGTGCTGCCGTGCTTCTGTCTGTTTGGAAAGATGGCGTAAGAGCGGGAGGTTTTGTTAGTTCGGGTTTACTTATTTAATTATTTTTATGTAATTTTTTTTTTTAAATCTGTTTGGTGTGCACTTTTTTAGTCCCAGGAATGTAAATGCTAGTCTTTCCTGCTGGCTTTGGGGGACGGCAGGGTAGTATTAAGGAAGTTTATTTTGTACTTAAGGTGCCTTACTTTGACTTTAAGTGAAGGGATAAGAGAACTAAGGGGGAAGCTTAACAAATAAGGGTGAAAGCTTAACAGAAGCTTACTCAAAATATTGGCTAGCTGAAGATAAATAGTGCTAAACAGTTAGACAAGGTAGTCTTAATACCCTAAAACTGCTCCTCTTCCTTTCTTAAAGACTTGTGCTTTATTGCCTTGAGTTCTGTGGATTATCCAACTGCCTAGTTTTTGTTTCTCCTCCACTACAAACTTACTATGGTGTTCTCAGAATAATTAGAAGACTAATTTTTGAGGATTAACCTCCTAGTTGCATGCTTTTCTAGCCTAGGGAGAATGCCAGTTTTGAATATAGAAAAGGCAGCGTGAAGAAAAAAGGAAAACAAAATCTTTCACGGTCATCTCTACACTGTGAAAGTGTCCTGTGCCAGAAGGGCTTCTAAAAAGCTAGCTGAGACTGAAAAGCTCTGAGAAACAGATAATTTCAATAATAAATGCTATAGAACAATAGGTGACTTTAAGGTCAAACTAGGTCTTAGCTTTAAAAAGACTCAATATCTTGGACAAATAAGATCTATATTTGCATCTGTTGACATGAAGCAAGTAGTAAATCTTGTGCTCCGGGCTGCAAACTGATTACCCAAGGCGGGAACTTTTCCCTGCAGTGTTGCACAACTGGCAGTGGTTTGCTTTCCTCAGGAGAGCTCTGTTACCTGCTGTTGCCTGGTGGGAGGGGAGGGAGAGGCAAGGAAGAAGAATGAGCTCTTGAGTTTGACCAGCAGACCGTGTGGTTCACAGGCCCATAAGGACGGTGGTGCTGGGAAATTGGAGTGCCTTGGCTTCCCTTCTCTTCTTCATGCTGCTTGTGTGGCAGACAGCCCTGAGCAGTGCTACCGCTGCCTGAAAGGGAGTAGCACCTACTTGTGTGGGTGCTGAGTTTTCATTCACTGGTGCTGAGAAATGGTCTGAGACCTCAGCGGGAGGGTAGTATCAAGACTACTCGTGAAGTTGCCTCTTCCTGGGCTAGCCTTGCCTTCCCACAGCTCCAGCTGTAGGTGCTTTATTTTTCTTCCTCTGTGCAAACACAAGCAATCTAGAAGCATGTCCCTACAAGGAGGTGCTGGCACACCAAGGTGCTCTGTGCTAGCTGGAGCAGTGGGAGTGTGTTTCAAATGCACCTGGGCTGTGTAGAGGCAGGTCTTGTACAGACTTGCTGTGTTTGTCTTGGATCAGAATAGGGACATTCAGGTGTGGTGTAGGTTAAACATGACTCCAGTGTCTCAGAGCTGTCACAGCTGGATCTGTGTTACTCAGAGGATCTCCATGCCATACTCTGTTTTGGAGGTCAGATGTGGTTTCAGTTTCCATGATGGGTCATGTCTCCAGTAGTAGCTGTCATCCTTTTGTTAATCAGGCTCTCATCATTTGAGGATGTCAATCAGGATCACATGTTTAGAGGACAGGAAACGAAGACTTCCTGCAGTGAAAGGTGTCTTGATGAAACCTTTAAAAGCTATTAGAAGGAAGAGCAGAAAGTCTCTGTGAAAGACAGCATTATCAGCAGCAAAAATTTGGATGACACTGTGTCTGAGCAATGACTTCTGATTTCTCCAAGTGAGGTTATGAAGCTGAACTTGAAAAGTCTTCTGTCAGGTTTACAAATAGTTACAAAAAGCACCCGTGGATACGGAAGAATACAAAGGCACTATCTTCTGTTTTATTTCAGTGGTGGTGGGGGAACCAGTTCAGTTTCAGTTCCCTTGGGGGAACAGGTGTCATGCATTATTTTACCTCTCTTCAGCTTTCAGAATGTGTGGTGTCTGCATGTCTTCTGAAAACGCAGTTCCCACCAACAGATTTTCCCGGTGTCTCAGGCCAGTGAGCGCTGACAGGATTGAGCTCTGCCTTCAGCAGCAGCATCTCTCTCTGCACTGCTCTGTCTGTCACATGGACACAAGCCTTTGTGTAGCTGCTTCTTGATCTGTGGTAGGGAATGAGGCTGAAAAGGATCTCTACCGAGAAAACAAAAGGCAGCTGTGGGGGGAGATTCACCACCTCGCTGCCCAGTGGGGCTGTTTGCCAAACTCAAGTCGGCAGAAGTGGTCCCTCGGCCACGCCAGCACAGCTTGGGGAGTAGAGTAGTGTGACATGAACCAGCGTGAAGAAACTTTGTGTCTATCGTAGCCTTCCCTCAGTACTGATAACTTCTGGTTACGTAGAAGTTGAGGCAGATGTCACCTGTGCCCTACAGGGAGGTACAACTTTCCCTGTGCTGTACTAATGAGTTAGTGACAGATGGAGCTGTAATGTCAGGCTTGAGAGTAAATAGGGAGGGAGTCTAGCTGTTGGATTTCAGCACTGTCCTCACAGTTTCTTTCTGTTTTCTGTCTGTGCAAGTCCACTCCTGGCTACATTCTTTCAACAACATCTTAACAAGGCAGTTAGATCCCAGAGCATTCTTCACCAGCAGCCAAAAACTGCTCTCCTGACTTCATCAGCAGTCTGTGGCCAGCCAGGTAGTGGTGGAAAGCTGTCTTATTTATGACCACTCTGTAGTTCACTATGTGTGTAATTGGTGCAGGATGGTCTTGAATGTGGGAATGATGGAAGTTGGTAGATCCAGGGGGAACCCTTTAGGTGATGGGCACTGAAGAGGTATATGCTAGGAGAGAAACAAAAAAGAAGTGGGTTGGGAGGTGACCATGAGGGCACTGAGAGAATGGGAACAAAAAGACGCCTTTAGGCATAGAAGGTGTTGAGGAATGTACAAGTGATGAGATGGGTAATGGTGTGAAACAAATTGAGAAGGAATGGCATGGAGTTGTTCCTTCTGAATTCCAGCTGTTTGGGGAAAAAAACTGTACTTTATACATGTGTTTTAATTCAAGTATGATTTCTTTTCTCCTCTCTTCTCACCTTCTTCTGTTTTAAGTGCAAAGAAAAATGACCTAATCACCATCCAGCCCTTGTGGCCAAGGCAGGAGCAAGGGTAGGGCTGCCAGGAACATGGCTTTGCCTGGAAGCTTACGGAGGCAGCCTGCAAACAGAGGCCTTGTGTCCCATTGCACCCACCATCATATTGTTGTGTTCCTGCTGACCTTCTTCAGGTAGGTTGAGTTTATCTCTGCACAGAGCAGTGTTCATCTCACTGGATTTAGGGAAGTGAGAGCATGTCAAAGAAGAAGAATGAAGGTAGGGAAGTAGTCTTAACCTTTGGATGTGAGCCTTGAAAACTAACTTATAAGCTCATTGTGCCAATCAGTCTGGATTCACGCAGTTTTAGAGATAAGGGTGTTATGGCCCTGGGGAATCCAGCCAGCAAGGTGAGGCTGGCTGTGCCTAGGCAAGAGCAGTCTGTTGCAGAAGGGTGAAATCCATGTCTTCCCATAATTTAGGGGTTCCCACTGCTGACTGCTATGTCCAAAACTGCCAGTGCTCTGCCATGCTGCCTGCTCAGACAGTGTGTATCTGTATTTGATACCCCACCCTCTCCTACTTGACCACCAGGGAAGATTTGGCCAACCTGTGTCTTTGTGTGTTTTCTGGCAGTTATTCCCTGCTCCATGCTTCCAGAAAGACATTCAGTAATGTCAAAGTCAGCATTTCCAACCAGTGGACTCCCTTCTGCCTTAACAGCACGGCCCCTGAGCTCCAGCCATATGAGGTAAGGACACAAGGGATAGGGAAGTGCAAAGAAAGATGGGTAACTTCCAGTGTGCTGGAACCTGTGAACTTGTGGTGCCCAAGAGGCCCCTTTAGGTGTCTGCTGGGAACAACTCTTGGAATGGGAGCAGAAACTTCAGGTGTTTGCATTGTAGTTTTATGGATCATCAGGTGATGGTGAAATCTTTCCTAGTGATCCCCAGAGAGCAACTGCTCAAGAAGTTACAGTGTTCCAATGGAAATGAGGACCCCAGCAGAGTCTGTAATAGCAACATGAAGGACAGAGAAAGAGGGACCCGTCCTTGGAAGTGTTGGAGGCAATAAACAGAAGCAGTTAAAGGGCTTCCAGAGAGTTCTGTGAAATCCTGGCTGTGCTTTCTCTGTGGCAGTGGTGCTGCTAGCACCCTGTTAAAAGAATAGCCAAACTAGGAGAGAAGAAAGACATCTGAGAGTGCTAGCTGCTTGTCCTAAATTGATAGGAAGGATGACATTTTGTCTTGGATCTAAAAGGTCTGATTTCCAAAAATGCTAAACATCCAGTACCCCTTGTCTGTAAAATCCTAGATTCAGTGAAAGCAGTGGGAGGTTTGGCTGTGTTTGCCTGCAGGAAAGGAAGTTGTATACTGCTTGGTTCTCACAAATGGCAATGCAAGAACTATCTCCTGGCTCCTACCTGTGGTGTTTTTAGGGACATTCTTGTTTATAGTAATGCTATGTCCTGATGCTTTTGAGAAGTGGAAGAAATCATACATTAACAATGTACATTATTGATTAAGCATGGTCACAGGCCATGAGATGTGTTAGAGCAGGGAGTTCTAAGCCAGTTGCTTGAGTGTTTGTATTAGAAATCATCAGTTATTTGAATGTTTGACAGAAGGATGATAAATGCTGACTTTTTGTGATAAGAGAAAAGAGTAAATTGTGCCTGAAATGTGTTGAGGATTTTATAGTATGTCCAAAAGGAGTGAGCATTTCAGGAGTGCCAAACTGAAACACAGGGTGTTTATATTTAGTTCTTTGGCATTCAGACAACTAGTACATCTTGGAAGCTGTTTTGATTTTTTTTTTTTTTTTATACAGAAGATTTAGTGCTTGCTAGATGTTGAGGTGCATGTGTCTGATCAAGAAAAGTAGTCAAAGCAATCCTTTAGGTATCAATTTAGGTTACATCTTTTAAACTAAGTGGATGTTTAATTAGTATTGTCTGTACATAATGTTCTCCTGGAGAGATAGAATCAAACTAAAACTCACGACATTTGAGTTAGGTACATCCATAGGTCAGGTTTGGATTGGGTTGGTTTGTTTTCTAATTTGGGCATTATGATAAGGGAAGAAAACTTTGTTTTGATTAACTCCATTCTTTAATTTATCCTCAAAGCTTGCTGTTTTCAGCTGATGTCACTAATCTTTCTTTGGGGACAGTTGAGTCTTTTTTTCCCTTTTTTTGATCATATTTAAAATAAAACGAAACTCAGGGTAAGCACAAAAACTAACAACATTAGTGACTGGAATTTGTTGTAAATAGTTTCCAACGAGTCTTTTTCTTCCCCTTGTTCCTTTTGTGTTTTTTCTTTTCTGTTTGTGGTCTGTCATCTCTTATTATGGCTGCTGCCACAAATACTTTAAGGGAATTATTCATTTAGTGAAGACAGCAAGATAAGTACAGAAGAGATGCTGCACATAAAACAGAATATGCCTTTATTGTATTATTCATTAAGATGCTCATCAGTGTTTTAGAGTCAGAAGCTGTCTAACATTGCATGCTTGTTAGAAGTAGGGTTTGCTTTGCCAGTTGTTTGCCTTGATCCAGGTTGAACAAGCATTTCTTGCTGGTGGTCTGTTCGCTTGCCTTTTAGAAGTGAAGCAAAGTTGACAGTGGACATTTTCTGCGGTATATAATGCCAGAATTGTTCCTGATTTGATAAATAAAGTGTTGGAGGAGTGGGCCAGATGCTGTTCTGCTTCAGAGTTTGAGTTTCCATTGAAATAGTGTAGGATGAGCTCCAGCTCTTCTTGTTTACCTGTTAAAATTTTCTCTCTGTAGCTCTGGAACAGCAACCGGTTATTTCCAAAAGCAGATGAAGCAACTCTCTTCTTGGGGACATTGGACACTATCTTCTTGTTTTCCTATGCTGTGGTGAGTAAAACTAATGCCAAGCTGCTAAGCTTTGGTTGAATCTTAATGGGAAGATCACACCCACATAAAAAAGCTTAGCTCAGAGGCATTTTTTTTTTCCCTTCAGCTTCTGTTAGTTCTTCCCATGCCTGTCACCCATGTGAAGATGCTTTTTAACAATCACAAGAGAAATACTATCACTTCAGAATTTCTTACACACCTGTTACCGGGGAGTGGGAGGACTAGTTCTGTCTATCCAAGAGTCCTCAGATGAATTTTTTAAACAAGAAATGTAATGAACAGCTATGAGCAGGATTTCTTTGGTGGCAGAACAAGTGGTTAGAATGAAACTAGGTTGGTGTAACAGCAACATTTGGATCAGTGTGACCCTTCTTTGTCATTTTAATTCTTACAGATATCAGGTGCAAATCTTCTGGCTTTGTTTAATGCTGTGTTTTGTTCTTAGGGTCTCTTTGTCAGCGGCATAGTTGGGGATCGCCTGAATTTGCGCTGGGTTTTGTCTTTTGGCATGTGTTCCTCTGCTCTGGTGGTAAGTTGGGACATAGTAGTGGGATTTAAAAATCTCTCTTAGGATTTCTGGGTAGGGTTTTACTTTAGGGGAGAAGAGGCTCTGTTTCTGTGGGAATTGGCTCATGAGCTGTAGCTGTACCTCAGTGGTCTCAAAGCCTGTGGGCAAAACTTGGTCCTGGATGCATGTACTGCATTGTCTGAAGCACAGACCTATGCTGGATGACTCACCTCTTCCTGGAATATCTATTTCTGGATACTGTGTCAGAAGGAAATTCTTAACTTTGAGGCACTGTCTAGAGACTTAATGAACAGCTTTTGTTCCAGATTGGTGTATTTGGACTTTGCAGGACTGTTTTCTAATGTAACTTAACCTCTTAGCCCACACATGTTGTTATCTAGGCCTTTGCTTCTAAACACAATCTTTGTTCTTTAAAGGACATGCTAACAATACCAAGCATTCATTTACTTATTTTATAATTGCTAGGAGGGTACGTATAAAAAAAAGAATGTCTCCTTAAAACAAAAGGGTATTTCAGCTTGAAACCATTGCAGATAAATGTGAATCAGTTTTATCTCATGGTGGTTTTCTGGTTGTTAAAGTAGTGCTAAGATGTGTGGAGTGTGTTTGATTTACCCAGTTGGCTACAAACCCCACTATGGCCTATTGCACTCTGCAAACACATGACCACAAATGTGCATCAAGCACAGTGTGCCACAATGTGTGTTTATTTTGGCTAGTTTGGGTTGGAGCTCTTAGTAATTTGAGACCTGGCTGTAGTATTTGTGTTAAATTTTGCGGAGATAAATGACTGCTGAGGGTTCTGTGTTTGCACAGAGCCTCGTGGAATCAGATGTCAGTACAAGGGCAGATCAATAGGCTACCGTATTTTTAGTGTTGTTACCAAGAGTATTTGTCTCTTTCTTCTCCTCTCCTGTTGTAACTGTGCTGTTTAGGAAGACAAAAGTCTTTTGGAGAACAGGAAGTTCCCTGACAGCACATTTGTCTCTGGAGCTGTTTGGGCTCTGAAGCTGGAGCTGTGGTGGCTCAGCAGAGGGTGCTCTTCGCTCTGCACTGTGTCTCAAACAATGCCAGGCTGCCCTCTGGCCTGGACCCTGCATGGGACCAGCTCCCTGAAAGGTTGTTGCTTTTTTTAGGCCCCCACTCCTGCCTGGCTTTCAGCAGTAGCCTGAGGGTTTCTTCTCTGTTTCGCCTCCCCCCTCCTGTGTAGGTGTTCTTCTTTGGCACACTCACAGAATGGCTGCATTTCTACAACAAGTGGTTCTACTGCTGTCTCTGGGTTGTGAATGGCTTGCTGCAGTCCACTGGCTGGCCCTGCGTGGTTGCTGTCATGGGAAATTGGTTTGGAAAAGCTGGGTAAGTTAAGTTTTCTTTAGTGACTCACACGACCTGCTGAGTAACAGATTGAACTGAAATTTTTAAGCCAGAAAGGCCAGCTGTTAGATCATAATTAAAATTGGGTGGGATGAAATTTTTTTTCCTCTCTCTTTTGTGAGTGTTAAAAACACAGATTCAAACTTCAAAAATCCCATAGTTCAGAGTGACTGAATTTGAATTTTCATACCACTGGAAAATTGTTTCTGTCTCCTTACCCCTAAAGAGATCAAGTGGAAACTGACTCATTGTAGGTTCAACTCTGTCACTTTGGGACATTGCAGATGAGCTCTATCCATAGCTAGAATAGAACATTCCTCACTTATCTATTTGGTACCCCCAAGTTGTTATGTGTTTTGCTTTAAATGAACTTCGAGTCTCTTTGAAGTGAATTGGGAAAATGCTGTAACTTTATTCATAAGTTAAAGTTCACTTGAATGTTTTATCTTTGTCTTGTTCCTAATGTCATCTCTCCTCACATTGCTGGTTTCAAATTTTTTTCCCCCTTCTGCAGGAGAGGTTTTGTTTTTGGACTCTGGAGTGCCTGTGCATCTGTGGGAAATATCCTTGGGGCATTCCTTGCCTCCTGTGTTCTCCAATATGGCTATGAGGTAGGTATTGCTGTCTAGCTTCTAGCTACGCCTGCATGTCTGATTGGGTTATGAAACACTACTTTTTTATCTTGTCTTTGGGAGATAACAGGCCTATGTGTCCAGTTTCATCTTCCTGAATTCTGTGGAGGCAAGCAGTAGGCAGCATCGGAAGGCCGTTCCTTTGTGACTCTTCCAAGCTGGGAGAAACAAGCCTGAGACTTCTCTGTAAATGGGACTGATGTTACTGAAGAGCTCTAGTGTCACAGCACACCCTCTTCTGATTTGCGTGGCTTGAAGTGCTCTTCAGAGTCATCCCTCACAGGTTGTCACTCAGCTGGAGTCACTGCTGCTGGAATGGCACAGCTGCTGTCGCTGGGAAGGGGCCAGGCACGTGCTGTGTTGCCTGCGGCAGGCAGGCAGTTGAGTCCAGGGAGTGCCAGTGAACCAGCACAGCTCACAGCGTGTGACCTGTGGGGACAGGCTGGCAGAGCTGAGCGTGTCACTCTGGAGATGAGGATGCTTAGGGTACCAATAGCAGCCTTCCAAAGCCTGGGAGAAGATTGCTGAGAAATCAGACCCGGACTTTTCCCTGGGTTGCACTGTTAGAGAGGGGAAAAAGCAGTGGGTATAAAGGGAAGTAGGGATGATTCCAACTGGGTGTTCAGAAAACTATTTTGCTATGAAGTGTGTTAAGCATTGGAACAAGGGAACAGAGCCTGGAGAATCTGTTTTTGGAGGATTTCAAGACCTGATTAAACAAAACTCTGAACAACCTGGTCTGAATTTGATGTTTGACCCTTCTTTGAGCAGTCCTTCCAATATAGCTGGATCTTTCAGTGTGTTGAGGCAGCTCTTTCCTCACTGCTGTCACCTAAGTACACTTAAACAGCTGTCTTTCAGCCTAGATAGGGCCAAATCTGTTCAGGAGACGCAGAGATCACTTGTTTCCAAGTTTTATGGATGCAGTCTGCGTTGTCGTAGCTGTGTTTGCTCTCTGACAAGGTTGGAATGTAGAAAGAAACCCTCGTTAGTCAGGAAAGCCTGTGTGACTGAAAGTGCTTTGAAAAAGAATCTTTTATTTATTTCTCCTCAGTATGCTTTCCTGGTGACTGCCTCGGTACAGTTTGCTGGAGGAGTCATTGTGTTCTTCGGGCTCCTGACGTCACCGAGGGAAGTGGGTAAGTGGAAGAGAGCTGTACTGTTTCAGTCCCCTCATGGAAAGCAGATCTGCAGCTTTCCATGTAGTACTACTAAAAGCTCTGCTCATTCTGACAGTACTTATCCTCAGGGCTCTTACGAAATGCTGTTGCACTTCAGTGTATTTAGTGGAGCAAATGCTTTACTCGCCCCTATCACACTAAATGCCACCATGCATCCCGCATATAGAGTCTGGGTGTTTTTTAAAGCGACATAAAATGACCTGGCTCTAACATCTCCATTAGGATGTGCCTAATTATCAGTTTTTGTTCACCTAAAGAAGCTGCAGACAAACTGATAACTGGCTTTTGTAGGAGAAAAACATGGCAAGCCATGCAATAGGAAGGGAAAGTAGTTTTCATCTTCGGGTCTCCCACAGCCAGTTAAATAGCTCCAGTGTTGGATGTGGTCCTCTTCTGAGAAGATGGTAGGCAAGTCCAAGTGTAACAGGAAAACAGAAGAATGTTTGGGCTTTGTCAGGGCCGTGGAGGAAGTTTCCCAGGTGCCTGCAAAGGCTATGAAGTTAGTAGCACTTTAAGCTACCATAAAGAGTGCTCCTAAGAGTGCTCTGTGTCCCAGGAAGCACAGTGCAGTTTCCAGGCCTTCCACTCCAGTGGAGGCATTAACAGGCAGCAGCTGAGTACACTCAGCCTCCACAGTCAGGGGAAGTGGTATCCAGGAGCCAGGTCTGAGGATCCCAACCACTAAATAAGGGGGGAAATGCACTAATTTGTTGTGTCTTCCAACTAATGGCCAGACACTCAGAACAGACAAAGCCGACGCCAGGATCAGACAATACTTTCAAGAGCGCTAGAAGACAAAGGGTAGAAACTGGCGGCACTGCAGAACACCATCTAGAAGAGTTTCTAAGCCAAAGGAGGATGGAGGTATGGGAGAGCAAGGGAATTGCTGGAAGGTAGAATTGCTTAAAAAGAAGTGAGCATAGCTTTAGAGTGGGGAGAGGGTGAAGAGGCTGTGGTCTGTTTTTCCTGTTGCTTATCCCTTGTAAAACTTAGGCCTCCCTGAGCTTGGAGCAGATGAAGATGCCGTTGTGGAAGAAGATGCCAACAGACCTTTAATGGGCAGTGATGATGCAGATGATGATGACAGGAATTACTCTATTCAAGCAACTGACACTGACAACCAGCCGAAGGCCATTGGATTTTTCCAGGCTTGTTGCCTTCCTGGAGTAGTACCGGTGAGGACACAGATTCTTGAGTAAAGGCTGACCTACCTGTTAAACATAAAGCTGACTTTTTGTGCTGTTAGCATTTGTTGATGTAATTGTTAGAATGTTGCCCATATGTTGTAGTTGTTGACATCTGACTTCATATGCTGTTAAAATCTTGGGGTTGGGCCTGTTGTCCTTGTGCACATGGATTATAATCCTGTCCAGGTATGTTGGTTATGTGTTGCTCCTCCCATCAGACCCCTGCTTCATGGAGGGCATGTAATGAGCCAACAAAGGGCAGCAGAGATCCTGCTCTTTCTGCTGTGGATTTCAAAGGGAGGCCATGAGCAAAGGTGGCTGTAGGATGCTTTCTTGGAAAGGCAGATACTTGCCCTGAGGATTGGGGTTCTCACTGTTAGCTGAGCATCACACAGAGCTCTGTGGTGCTGATACTGAGGTTTGGGGTTTTTTAGTTGCCTTAAAGCAGAAAGCTGGCCTGAAAAGCCTGAATCAGCATGATGTAACATCTGGCAAAGAATAGGTTTTTTATAAACAGCTGGAAGTAAGGCCTGGTGATGCAGTTTCCAACATATCCTTCTCCTGTCCCTTGTGTGAGAACTTGTACTTCTGCATCAGCAGTATTGCCCAATTCATGGATTTGATTCAGCTGAAAAATTAACCTGTCACTAAAAAAACAATATTAACTTTCCACAGCAGTGGGCTGTGGTTCCCCTGAGTGCTAGAACCAGTACAAGGAAGGGGGCAGGGTGGCTGGCTCAGCAGTACAGTGTGAACTGTCTGCATTTGGTCATGAAGCAGAATGACTAGTGTTGTCAGGCACCCTTAATGAGTAAAGCAACAGGTGGATTGTCAGTGTTTTGAGTGCAGGACAACCACAGTTATGCTGTTAAGACCTGTTGTTTGAGGGATGGCAAAAGAAAGCAAACCCATTTTGAGTTCCTTCCTAACACGGCTAAGTGCCTTATGCAAAATTTCTTAGGGTGGCATCTGCATTAGTTGATGTGTGACCTTTCTCACTGGCTGGAAGAGAAGAGAAGAACAGCAACTGAGGTGGCTGTTTTTGTATGTTGGATTTTGAGGACGTGTTCTGCACCCTAATCCAAATCCAGCAATCTGAACACCTGAGTCCATGAGTTTTATCTGATGTCAGATTAGTGCCCAGCCAAATCAGGACACTATGTCAGATTGGTGAGAGACCAAGGAGCTAAGGAGAAATTGAGCGCAGCAGCCAAAAGCAGGAGGTTGTTTCAGCTGTTCAGTTTGGAAGCATGGGCTTAACTTTGGCCAAACTTTTATCTTGTCCTGGAATACTTGCCTGTGGATCATGAACGAAGCTTTTTCTTCTGGTGCTGTAAGCAGATGAGCCTTCTGAGCAGCACAAGATAGTACAGAGTAACTACTTCACATAACTTTTCTCAGTATGATCCACAGATGATTAAATCTCAAGTTTGTTTCATGTCACGTGCTTGGCTCCCTTCTCTTCAGAAGGTGAATTAAATTTTCTTCTTTTCTTTTGAAACCTGGTGTCATTTCCTCTCAAGATTACACTGAAGGTGTTTTAACCCATTGCGTTCAGTGAAAAAAAAACCACCCTCTTGACAGTGATTTTTGTATTCCTGGGATCCCTTTGATGTTCAGCATTAAGCTTTCATAACGCTGTCTTCTTACATGAAATGCAGAAGCACTTGCCTCCAAAAGCTTTTGCTGGATCCAGAGCTTTATATGAAGAAGAATCAAACACTGTTTGCATTTCTCAAGTGCTAACTGCTCGCTGGCCTTCTTTTTGTTCCAGTACTCTTTGGCCTATGCCTGCTTGAAACTGGTGAATTACTCATTCTTCTTCTGGCTGCCCTTCTACCTCAGCAACAACTTTGGATGGAAAGAAGCAGAAGCTGACCAGCTCTCAATCTGGTATGATGTGGGAGGAATCATAGGTGAGTGAGCAAGAAAATGACATCCTCCTGCAGTTGCCCTCCTAGTGTTTGAAAGACAGCAAATGCAGCCAGAGCAGTCGTGTTCAGTGGGATCCAGCTGTTCACTGAATATGTGAAAATTCTAGATATGTATGTGGCTGCTAGGCCTTTTTTTTTTTTTTCCTTAAACACAGAGTATGTGACCCCCTAAAGAGTTTACATATAATTAAAGGGCACTATCATACTCTTGAACATTATCCCCAGCTGGCATCTTTCTTTAGTGACTAGGACTTCTTGAAAAGTGCTGTGTACAAAATGATGCCCCTGCTTGCTACTTTCTTTCTGACGAGTGCCTTTGAGGGATATTTAGATCTGGACTTACTGGGTTCTGAACTGTCCCTTCTCTCAGGACAGACTTCTGTCCTTCTATGAGGACAGACTCAGAGTAGGGACCAACTGTGTTGTGTTCAGAAATAAAATGTAATTGCACTTCTTTCTGCTGGCTGCAAAATCTGACCCTATTCCTCCAGAATAAAGAGCATACTGTGTATGTGTTTAAACTTCTACTCTTCTGTGCTCAGTTTCTTGCTTTATTACCTTGTCCAGTTAGCTTTCCTAGAATAGCCATCCTTGTTTGGGCCTGTTCAGGGTCAGTAATTTTGTCTCTGTGGCCTTTTCTATGTTAGGCCTTCTCATCATTCTAGTTTTTACACAGATAGCAGTGATACATAAGGTGATTTTTATTGGCCTTTGGCAGTTGTTGGAATCAGTTGCACCTACCCTAAGTAGGTGAAACAGCAGGAAGTATGAGGCCCCTGTGTGATAGTGCTTTTCCTGTGAGGAAAAAAAAAACACCTTTTCTCACACTTTCAGTTGAAGGACCCAGCTACAATGTTAAACTTGCTTAATCCAGAGTTGTGGTGATCCTAGAGCGGTGATGATCCTATAGGGGAAGGAAAAGAAAAACGAGAGTGACTAGTTGCGTGCTAGAAAAACAAGAATTAATAAATTCCTGGGAAAGCAGCATGGATAGTTTTCCCTGCTTTATCTGTTGTCTCTGTCTGGGGCAGTAAGAGCAGGAGACTTAGTTTTCAGGATTTTCGAGAAAATGTGTATTGGTGAGAAGGCAAGAGGCCACTGCCCTCAGTGAAATGAGTTTTGTTCAAGGTGTCAGCAGCATCCTGTGCCTGACAGTGATTTTTTTTGTTCTGTTTTGTTTTGTGTTTTTGCAGGTGGGACTATCCAGGGCTTGATTTCTGATGTGCTGCAGAAGAGAGCCCCAGTGCTAGCAATTAGCCTGCTTTTTGCTGTAGGCTCTCTCTTTGGATACAGCCGTGAGTATGCTTGCACTGCGCAGCGATAAGAGGTTCATTCAGTACATCTTAGAGAGAACCAGAGCACAGCCTGTTCTAATTATGCTTTCTGGCCTTGAAACTGCTTCTGGATCAGAATGGTGCCTTTTGGTTTGTTTTGCTGAAGTGTGGCACTGCACAGAAAGAAATCTGTTCTCTGGTTAATGAGGTGGAAAAGAATTAGCTGAGTGGTTGAATTTCCCTTTACTGGTGAATTATGGTCCTGATCCTTCTCCAGTGTCAATGTTTTAGCACTGTCATTGTGTCAACACCACAACTGGCAAAGCAAGAAATCTCAGGTGCTTCCCTACAGTAAGAGGAAGGAGAATCTAGGGACAGATCTGTGCTGGGGTATATATACACTACACAGGGCAAGAGAAGCTCTTAGACTTCATCTCTTACACTTCTGTAAGTGGTGACATTGGAGAGTTCCTACCTCTTTTGTAATAGCTGTAGTTCTTGGTGTTTCATTATTGAAAGAAGTCTGTCAGGAGAATTTCGTACAAGGAGTTGGGAAGATGTCACTTCTGTGAAACCTCCATGAAGAACTTGTGACAGTTTTGTGTGTTCAGACAGAGCATCCTGTGGTACCAGAGAGATTTAACTCATTGTGATGTCATTCTTTATATCTTCCTCCAAAATGGGGTGGTGATACAGACAGGCTTCTGTAGGACTTTGAGATCTCAAAATGTACTACTGTCCAGCCAGATACAGAATTCTCAGACAGGTGATCCAAAGTTCCTGCAGTGTGATAATTCTATTTCCATCAGCCAAACTAGGAAACCATTTTATGCCCATGGAGTGTTGCATATAATAGTGATAATAATGGCCTGGGAAATATGTGAAGGGGGCTGCAACTTGCCTTATGTGTAGCAACTCAACTAAACTGAAGTGAGTAAGGACTTCAGGTAATGCCTGAAAGTGAGATATCAGGGAAAAGAGTATCTGAAAAGCACTAAGGGACTGTAATGGAAAGCCAGCTGCATGTACACATGCTGCTGGAAATACAAACGGAGGTTGTAGATGCTCAAACATGGCTTTGTAAGGAGGGATATGGGTTTTTGCATTTTTTACTTTATTGTGCAGCACTGTTTAGGCAGTTGCTGGATTACTACCTCCAGGTACAATCTGTGTATTTTAAAAAATGTTTTGGAAAATTCAGAATGAATGGAAGGGCTGATTCAAGTACTGAATACTTTTATGGTGAGAGAGATTGAACTGAGTCTGACTTCCCGAGAGAGACAGAGGAAGGATTCTCTTACCATTCAAATGGACTTTCAAGGAGAGTAAATGCAAGCTCTGTGTCACAGACAGAGGCATAACACAGACTGAAATACAGAGCCAGGCAAATCTGATGTTGAAGTAGGTCACAAAATTTTAATGGCAAAGATGATTTTTCTACTGTAAAGTGCTCTCAGGAAACTATTGTGTATTTGGCCTCTAAATGTCTTTGCGGTTCTGGTCAAACAGATGTTATTGTTGTCACTGTGTAACAAACTTAGCAGGCAGTTCAAAGTAGATGTGTCCATACTTCTTTCTGAACTGAAGTGAATGGTGTTCTGAGGTTCACTTGTTTTATTTAGACTCATTTGGTCTTTCTCTTGCAGGTTCCCCAAACAGCAAACCTATCAATGCTGTGATCATGGCAATTACAGGTATCCTATCAAAAGCCAATGTTATGCTAATAGACATCTGTATCCACTGCAGAACAGTCAATAACACCAGCCAGGTGGTGGTAAAAGGTGTCTGTGTGTGCTGCAATCTCTGCTGGTTTTGCAGAAGGACTGAAAGCTGGGGCCCAATTTCTGTTGCCTTTGGAAAACAGCTCTAGAAAAACTGCTTTACAGAGGGAGGTATAGAATAATGGCTTGGAGCTGAGGGGATCTGCCTTGGCTCAGTATGACAGAGATGGATTTATGGTAAAATACCTGGCAGTGATCTGGTATCCGAGGAAGTGGATATATGGCAGAGTCATGAGCTGCAGCTCAAATTTGTCAGAACCCAGAATACTTCGTGTACTGTGAGAGGTCACAAGGTTTTTGTGCTACCAGACATACTGTGCTGTGTTATGGAATTAAGATTAGCCTGCATGAATAGAGCCTTTCTTTCCAAACACTCCTACTTTGAAACTCCCTGTCCTGTTGTTGTGGGGTTTTTTTTGCCTTCCACCTCTTTGGTGAACCCTTAGAGACAGAGACTGTAGCATGGGGGTGTACTAGTCCAAAGTAGTGAAAGTGTTCTTGTTGGCAGTTTCTGTGTTGGTACTCCAGCTGTGCAGTGTGTTCCATGACTGTATGCTTCACCTGCAGTTAGTCTGTGAGCACTGTCCTTAGACTTAATTCTTTTCCTGAGTTTTGTGTGGTAGAAAGTCTGTGTTTTGAAGATGCTCTGTTGAGAATTTGAGTGTTTGTTTTGCACCAAGGCTGTTTTCTTGTCGCTCTCAGGATTTTTCATCGGAGGCCCTTCTAACATGATCAGTTCTGCAATTTCTGCTGACTTGGGGCGCCAGGATCTGGTGAAAGGCAACAGTGAGGCCCTGGCAACAGTCACAGGAATTGTGGATGGAACTGGCAGTATTGGTGCTGCAGTGGGCCAGGTGAGGCTACCAAAGGAAAATAGAGGTCTGGGGAAGGAAGCAAAGAGTCTGTTGTGGTTAGACATGTTAATGCATTCCTCAGTCCAAAGTTGTGTGGGGAGAGGGAGAGAGGGTTGGGTTGGTTTTTTAAAATAATTACTTACTTAGGATCCAACCAAGGGAACCTGTCTGTTTCATTAAGGTTTCCAGTGGAAGCAAGTAATTAAGAACTAAACTAAGTATTCATAGTGCTAATGTTATGGCACTTTCATAATACAAAGGAATTTTGGAGACTTTCACACCCTGAACTCCAAAAAGCAATTAAAGGCCAGCTTTGCAAAGAGTGAAAATAAAATATTTTGACATTTGCTTGGGATTTTTTGTTTAAAGATGATAGCAAAGCGTTTGCTTTCAGAAAAGTTTACCTGTACAACTGCCTAAAATTGGAATACCTGTTATGAATGTGTTTATGAAGTAATTTAAAATTTACTCTTATTTGTGGTTCCTCTCTGTATCTGTGGATGTGTTTAAGCCCTGTAAATCCAGCACTACTTGCTTCAATAGTCAGCATGCTGCCAAAGGTCTGAGAACTAGACTGTTGCAGAGAAGGAAGCTGACAGTGTGCCCACTGGGGATGTTCCTTCTTCTCACAAACAAGTGTTAACTATGTGAAAGAACACAGTGGTGCTTTGAGGAGGATTCAGTAGAAAGATCGGAGCCAGTTCTATTCCAGGCATCCTCTAGTGATGGTAAAATACCAAGGACGCAGGCAAGGCATGCGAGTTTCTTTTCTAGAAAGGGATTTGGGTTTGTACTTGCCATTGATTGCCTGATAAGTACAGTTGCTCAGTCTCTGTGTGATAGGATAAATGCTGCTTAGATCCTTTAAACATGGAAAACTACGAGTGCTCTGTGGACATACATAAGTGCACTGTTATACTCAGTGTTCTTCTGGCATCGTCTACAGTGCTTCTGTCTTCCCACACACATACCGTTCAGACTGACGTCATCATAAAAATTGGGTCTCTAGTTCTGAAAAATTCCACCTGCCTCCCATTCCAGCACTGCATTTATTCCAACGGAGACAACCATGATGTCATTCCGGGGGTGTGTGAATAACAGCAAACGCACAATGAACGTGTTAGAAATTCAGATCCTGTTCTGTGCTGATATACCCAGTAGGGAAGAAGGGAGGCCCTTGTGCAGCATCTGAATATCAATCTGCTAATAGGGAATATATTTCCCTGTGTGGCCTGTGCAGCCTTGTTGGACCAGGGTGCAGTTCAAAACAGACTGTAGCCTTAAGTGTCTTGCCTGCGATGGAGGGTTAAGTAGTCAGTGGTTGCACAGCTCTTGAAAATGTGTCCTGTGCAATTTATAGGCCATTCTAGAGCTTTTAGTTCTTCTGAGAGTACTTACATCCTCTTATGTCCCAGTGTTCTTTGCAAAAACCTTGTATTCAGCAGTCAATTTGTCACCCTTTGAAACTGTAGTTCAGTTCTGTCTTTATGCTGCTCTGAGTTACTGGAAAGCTTCAGGATGGTGTCTGCTTTACTAACACTGTGGGTTTTATACAGAAAAAGGCTGCTCTCCTGAGTCATCTCTTCTGATAGGAAAGATCAGCTGGAAGGTTTTGTGATCAGCTTTGTGTGGTGTGCTAACAGCCCACAAGTTTTAGAAAATGAAAGTGTCATGCCTGAAAGTCATCCTTATCTTCCCAGTTTGAATGACTTTTTTTTTTTTCCTTTCTATTTAGTATCTAGTGTCTTTGATCCAGGAGAACCTAGGGTGGATGTGGGTTTTCTATTTCTTCATTCTAATGGTAAGAAATCATCTTTTTTAAAAATTATTTGTCAAAGTTCCATTTGCAATAGGAAGTTTTTGTGAGAACCTGGAAGTTGTGACTTAAGGACAGATTCTGCAGCACCTGTGACCTCTGATGCTGTTCTCAAAGTGGTCTGTGGTGTGGCTTTGCCTCAGGGTGTCTAAATCAACTGTTGTCGTTTGGGATCCTTAAAAGTCATGTTACCCAAGAGGAACTGAGCTTGTGGCAGAGACACAAAAATACTTGCCTAAAAATACCTGTATGCATTTCCTAAAGCTCATGCCACCTGACTGACTTCCAAGGCAGGAGATTTCCCTTCTTCATCTCCATAGTACGTAGTTCCTAATATTTTCAGAGAGCTGAAGTTAAGCTGCTCGTTTATTAGCCCTTGAAGCACTTGGAGGGAGTGATGAGGATCTGAAAACCAAAATGAAAATGCCTTGCCCTGGTATGCCACTGGGAGAGAAGACTGTTCAGGCCCTGAGCTCCTCATCATCTCCACAGTGGTGAATGCTGCATGATTCACTTGGTCTTCCTTGCCGGAAGTGCCAGGAATTGCCTTTGCATCTGTGCTGACAAGGGTAACCAGCAGAGGTGGTGAGGAGGAAGGCCACTGAGGAGCTGAAGAGCTCATCTTTATGACAAGATGATCATGACAGCTGAAATTGTATGAGCTTTCCTGCAAGCTCAGTCCTTCCATCCGCTGTGTCATTTTGTCATTGCTTCTCTTAGCCTGTGTCTTTCTTAGGTGGCCTTGGAAGCGTGTTGGGATATGGGATGGCCGCAACTCTGGTTTCTCTGTGCTAATTGTCCCGGATCTGCTTCTTTTCACAGACGAGTTCAACAATCCTGTTCATTTCACCACTGATAGTGAGGGAGATCAGGCTGCTTCTGCATGAGCGGCGCCTGCGAATGCTGGCAGAGTGACTTCTGCTTGCCTCTGGAAGGACTGCTCTATAGAACTGACAGCTGGAACTCTAATCAAAACTCTGGGAGACTTGTTTCTTACATCCTCCAGGTCTGGACTAATTCAAAACGGCTCCACAAGACTTGATTGACTTGCCTTTGGCGAGCTCAGTAGTGAGGTACCGAATACCCATCGTGAGACCGCCTGTGTCATGGAGCTGCTGACCTAAGCCAGACAATCCACGGGACTGACGGATTGTCCCAGACTCTTCCATGCCAGCAGCCGCACTCGGTTCTTCTGATGGGAGGTCTCACTACTATACCCTTTCTTATTTATTTCTGGATGTGCTGACCAAAGGCCAGCTGTTTAAAACTGACGATTTTCGAGAGGCTGTCTTGTAATGAATTCTGATGCTTTGCTGTGCTGGTGAAATCATCCAGTGCAGCTCATGGGTAGGCTAAATTTACGATCACTGAAGCTTTTAGAAAGGGCAAAAGTAATTATTTGGAATTTACACAGTAATTTTTGTTTAAAAACTGCTGTTGCTAAATCTGTGCACAGATGGACCTCTGCTATCCCTGGCTATTAATTGTTACATATTCTAGTAGAGTCACATGGAGAAGTCACCTCCATATCTGTTTTTAGCATTTTTTAATACTGTTACTAATCTCTGAGAAATGAGATTTCATTTTTTTTTTAAACTATTTAAGCAGACAAATAGTGTGCAATACTACGATCTCTGAAATAAGCCTTAATAGATCCTTTGTGTTCAAAGGATACTTGAATGGCTTCAGGGTTCAGTTATGGGACACTTTCACTACAGCTTTGTTTATTGAACCTGATCAATACTGACCAAAATGGGTCTGTCAGGTGACCCACTGAAGGAAACTGATGTCACTGACTTCATACTTCTTGGGCAATTGCTCATCTCTGGCAACGAAGGACCAGAATGGAATTAAAGGAATTTAAGGGACCTGGCTGCTCTTGGACATAGGCTTCCAGACAGGGACTGAAGCATTCTCGTGGAATAGGATTTATGAGCAGATGCTGCTGTTTCCCCCATGCTACTCTGCCTACAGCTGTTTAGGGGACCTCAAGCTCCAGGGTTTGAAAGCTTGAGTCATCTATCTTGAAGGGAAAGGTAGAGGCAAGTCAGCACTAAAAACATGTGGCTACACTTAGTGTGGTGGTGCTTGAGTGCTTTGCAGTGCTGCAGGAGGTAGGGTGACCGACTGACACCTCTGACATTTGTTGGTGATGTCAAAGGGATCGCTGAGTAAGTTCTCAACAAATTGTTTTCTGCTTACGCCTTGGATGTTTCATTGCAATAGGTATGTGTTAACCTGCAGAACTTCTAACCAAACACATGGGATGGGGATGGGCGACAGCAAAATTCTTGGAGCTGAGAATCTGAAACTTTTTAAATGGAAACAGTTGCCTTTTTAACTTGTACAGTGATTTTATTTTATTTTTTAATTGATGAATGTCAATTTTTAGTCATGTGTTGATTGTAATGAGAGGAACATCATCAGTGCCTTACGGTTTTAGAGTATTGAACAGTTGCTTGGTGGTTGCTGCTTCTGCAGTGATGTCTCCATGCAGCTTTGCTTAATGTGAAACTCAGTTGCCCCATTTTGTCCTTTTTTTGGGAGTCTTTCTTTCTCTCTTGGTGGAGGTGATTCTTGCATCTTTCTGCTAACCCTCAAAAAATTTTATTGCTTGGGAAAATGATGCTATTAAGCTGATGTGGGACCTGAATCTTATTCTTGTTTCTTCTCATTCTCATTCCAATTTTTGCCTGTATAATTAGAGCAGGAGACTGAGAATCTATCATCCTGTACTCAGAATTACGCCCTGGGGTTAGTGTTCACATCCCAAGCTACTCATTAGCCCCTGTACAAATAGAATGAAAACTCCCTGAAATTTACTTCTAAAATTGATGGCGGCACCGTTTGCCCCAGCCACGGCGTCTGAGAATCTCTGGTTTCAAATTCCAACCTGGATGAGCTTTTTGGCCGTCTGGGCAGTAGATAAGCTGCTGATGAAAGGTGGGGTGGGAAAGGGACGTCGCCAGGGTCAGGGGGGAGGAGAGGCCGGCCCCTGTAACAAATGGCTTCCTGTAAACAGTTCTGTCCCCTCTGGAGAAGTGTCAGATGTGATGCGAGCGCTGCAAGCACAGGCAGCCCAGCCGCTGCATCCAAGTGCACGGCGGTGCTTTGAGGCACAATTAGGGAGGCGTGCCTGTGGCTTCGGGATCGTTGTTGTTGTTGTCGTCGTTGTCCTGGGTTTTTGGTTCTGTGGATTTCCTCAAGGTGCTCGGATGGAGAACGGTTTTCAATCTGGTCATGTCCAAACTGATCTCACGTGAATAAACTTACTTTGACTTGATCTGGGCTAGTTCTTCCATGTGCTTTATTCCACTCTTCCCAGTGTGGTTCTGCAAAGCGTACTTCTCATCTTCCTCACAGGCCTGGCTTTAACAGCTGCTTTTTAGTCAACTGCTGTGAAGACCCGAGCCCTGACTAATGCTGAAACCGAACCCTCATCCCAACCTAAAACGGGACCATGTTCCCACATGCTGTGGTTTGGCGTTCTTCCTGATCAGGCTCACAGGAAGTTTTGTGGGAGTCCCCTAACACATGTCCATAATGGTGTAAGCAATGATCTTAACTAAAGAAACTGGTACATATACTTGGTTTTATTAATTTATTTCTTTGTTGATCTGCATGTAGAAGTCAGGTGTTCTTCCCTTGGAATTAAATGTGCCATGTGGCTGTGGGCCCTGCTGTGCCTCCTCTCCTGTGGCTTGTTTCTTTTAACACAAATCCACACCTACGCTTAGCTGTGTTTAAATGGACACAGCAGGGAACTTGGTAATTGTGTTTGTGTTTTAATATTTACCATAAATTCAGAGTTGAGCCCAATACCAGATCGCTGGAGAAACTTCTGTGCCTGCACATTCTGGTCCCTCAACTCCCAGTAGTTTGGTGGTGCTATGGTGCTGTTCCTCAAAAAAACTAACAGTTCATATTTTTACCCCTTTTCTGTCACTTCATTTTCCAACTTAGTCATCAGGAACTTTCCAGCCTACTCTGGAAGTACTCCAAGGAGTAAAGCTTTGCTTGAGTATCTACTTGAAAATGCAGATAATAGCAGTCCCCATCACCACCTCTGACTGTGATCTCCAGAACTGAATGTTTGGGCAAGACAAAGTGTAGGAATTACTTAACTTCAGAGTGCAGAGGAAAACACATTAGTAACTAATCTCTGAACACCAGGATGTGACAGACTGTCTGACCAAGCTGATTGTGAAAGAAAAGGTGTGCTTCAACCCTGCAATGCTTTTTGTATCAAGGAAGGTCCTTACAATAGAGGCCCTACAAGCAATGCTGCTGCATCCTGATTTTCTTGGAAGTCTGTAACGCAAATGGTGTGGACATCTGCCTGGAGGCAGTACCACAGGGCTCTCCAAAGCAGGGAGAACTGGGCTTCTGCTCTAAGTGCTGGGCAGCCTTAGAGACCATGTGAGCAGCTTGTCCTTACCAAACCCAGAAGAACAGCATTCCCTTCTGCAGGAGAGTGGGAGTAGAAGCAGCAGTGTGATTTAAGGGTTGTTTTTTTCCCCGAGATAAAAGGAGAAAGTATTTTGAGGTAGTCCCACAGATCTCACCAGTTCAAGCAGTGGCTGCTCAGGGATGTCTCGGACACAGTGCTCTTTGATTAATCTCCTGTAATTTTGCTCTCAGTGCAGCAGTGGCCAAAGAGCTCTGCCAAACCTGTTTGCAATTTCTCCCCTCCTCTTCTTTTCTACGTTCTTTTCTAACTGGAAGTGCCTACAGGGATGTTTTGGGTTCTGTATTGCAAAAATTTTCTAAGGCACAGCATGCCCACCTTCCTGCATCTTTGTCAAGGCTTATCTAATCCTTTTAGTAAACAGCCTCCCGCTCGAAGAGAGCTGTAAATACAAGCTCTTAGGCCGCTGTGTGGGGCTGAATCGGGGCTCTGTGTGATATGTACACGCCCACACAAGCCCACACGCCCATCCCTGAAAGTGTGCAAGGCCAGGCTAGATGGGGCTGTGAGCAACCTGGTCTAGTGGAAGATGCCAATGGCAGCGGGATTGCAACTGGAAGATAATTAAGGCACCTTCCAACCTAAGCCATTCTGTGATTCTATGAAAGCCTTTCCTAAATGAGAGTTGCTTGGATGTGTATGTACAGTAGTGAAAAGATGAATTTAGGCAATTGCTGGGAATGTTTCCTTTGGTTCTCTTGTGCTGGTGATGATGTTTGTTTACACCTGGATCCCAGAAGGAATGTCTCCTTTGACCAGGTCTGCAACAGCATGCAGGTGTTGATGAAAAATGCAATGGGCAAATTGGAATGTATTCCTGGAGCCCAGGAGCAGAGAGCAAGCTTTGTGGCTCTCTTCTTTGGTTTAAAAGTACTGCCAGGAGAAGGAAGACTGCTGCTGAGATTACAGAAACTCAGGTAAGCTATTGGTGGACAATCTGTCTTGTTTGGGAATAGATTTTAAAGCAGCAGGTGGCAGTTGGTGGACCTCTGGGTGAGTTGGTGAAGTCTCTGTCCTTTGGTGTTCTTGCTCAGCTGTGAAGGATAGAAAACCCATCCACCTTGTCCTTGTAAGCCATGTAAGTAGCAGAAGAATTCAGAGTTTGCCAGTGGAATGACAGCAGCTAAGGATGAGATTATTTGCACATGCTAATTAAATCTTCTTTCTTTATAATGCAGTAAGCAAAATATTGGGGATTTGGGATGGGTTGATTTCTGTGGGCTTCTGGATCCCAACACTAGCTCAGAGAACTCCTATACTGAGACACCTGTATCCTTACTCTTTTTTCCATTTGTCACGTGGGAATGGTTTCTAGAAACTCACTCATCCACTACGGGGTGCATGGCAGAGAAAAAAGACATTGGGCTGACAAAAGCTGGTGTTTGCCTGCAGTGGGTGCCGGAGATGACAAAGCAATTGGGCTACGGCCGACTGGGCTATTCAGCCGGAAGGATGGGAGTACCTGAGAGGCAGTTTCACTGGGACTGGCACAACTATCCATTCACCTCTTCTTCAGTCTCTTTGCCCTCTGCTGTAACTCCTGCACCCTTCTGGGAATATTAATGTTTCATTTCTTCCAGTCAGAAACAGGTTCATCCCAGGACTGTTTATCAAGGCATGGCAGCAAGTAGGGCAGACGGCAACAAGCAGCGGCGGTTCTTCCTGTTGAATGCAAAGGAGCTGTTCCATGAGGATGGGCACAGAGGTGGGAGCCCTGCCTGGGAGAGCAGGAATGCGTCAGCAGGAGCGAGCTGTGAATCAGTGCACGCCTCCAAAACGTCAGGTGAGCGCGTGTGCATGGCTGGGAGAGCCTCTGCTGGCTGGAGGGAGCTTTGTTTCCATGCACATCTGTGGTGCCATTTGGGGCTACGGGAGCTCCCAGGCCAATTTATAAGATTGTCTTGGACCTGTGTGCTCAGGCAGCATCAGGGCTGGTTTCTCTGAGGGAAGGAGGAAGGGCAACATGGAGCCATGGCCCCAGCAAGCTGGCTGCCAGCCTGGTTATGAGGGAATGTGGCCTTTGCTCCAGGATGGCAAAATCCAGATTGCTTTATGTGCCTGGTTCTACTGTACTTTGCCATCTGCTTTGGCCACTGTTTCGAACTAGGTTTGCCGACTCTTTTATTTGCTCTTTTTTTCCTAATTCTGCTGTTTTCACCTTAGTTTGTCTGTTTGGACTTGAACATGCAGGGCCATTTTTTCTGTCCCCAGTCCATTTTCTTTGCTTCAGCCTTTGTGGTAGCTTGTCTCCAGGACTGGAGAAGGAGCCGGTATTTTCAGTGCTAACAAAGTGAGCATTGTAGTGCAGTTGCAGAGTGGGTGGATGTGATTGCCGACAGACAGATGTATTCCTTCTGCTAGGGTGTGGATTAAGGCTCAAGGTGACTTTGTTCCTGCATAAATTCACTAACTTTCCCTGGGGAACGGAAGGGGCAGGGTTGCAAGGGGAGAATTATGATAAATGAAAGTGTCGGAAGGAAACGCGCTTACATAGCCCGTGCTACCAAAGCATAAATGTGTGCTCTGTGAGGAGCTTTCAACATAGCTTAAGGTACCACTCCATGGGTTAGGGAAACCCAGGACGCTGTTTAGCTGGGAAGTTGAGTGTGGCTCCCTGCAGGCTGCTCTCCCACTATAATTACCTGGTTAAGTGGATTAGTGAGCAGCAGCATGGTTTGTTCGGGGTTAGGCAGGCACTGAGGGAGCGAGGAAGGCCCTGTTCCTCACTAGAGGATGAGACACAGGCAGTGTTTGCTGCAGGAAACAGCGTTGCTCTCTGCCAGTCAGACTTGTTTGATGCTGAAAGCTGTGGCTGACGGTTGAGTTGTCATGGCGGAGGCTCAATGGGAAGGGTCCCATGGAAACAGTTCCTTTCAGAGCTATCACTTGTCCTTATCTGCCACGAGGTGGGTATGGTGACAGCAAATCACATCTTGGGACACTTCTTCTCTGCCTTTGTTGCCATGGGAATCAGTGTCTTCCGCAGCTTTGTGTTCTGTGAAAAAAGAGAAGTATTGTTACCTCCCCTGGCTTGCCCACCAAAATGTGCTGAGGATGAGAGGGGGGTTGTGGTCAGACATGGAGAGTCTGGAGTAAACCTTCATTCAGGGACAAGGCTGTGAGGTCACTTGGCTTAAAATCTCACCTGGCCATGCAGGTCCCTCTGCAGTAGTTGCCACACCTGTGCTATGGGGTGGAGATGCAGAGCACAAAGCGGAGAGGCACACTGGGCCAGGTGGCCCTGTTCCACTCGCCCTGGGTGCCAGATGCTATCAGACCTTGCCAGAGTAACAGGGCTGGAACCTGCCCTTGCATCCGCTTCATGGTTAGGTGGAAGAATCTGGGTCATGCAGACGTGTGACATGCCAAAATATGATATCGGTTCAAAAGCCTGGCATAGCCCAGGGATTTGAATGTGGGAGCTCAGGTGGGGTCCCCTGCCTTTGGGGATGTTGTAGGGGAGGGGCAGAGGTGCACCAGTTTTGTAGGGAGAGGTGCCGTGTTTCATCTCCCTGGGTGACAGAGCAGCCCCTGGCAGGGATGTGGGAGGCACACAGCTGGCCTCTCACAACCAGGAGGCGAAGGCCCTGTGGTGCCACTGAAGGGACTCAAGGAGTTCCCACGGAGCAGGACCACAGCTGGGTTCCTAACCCAGCATCTGCATCTCTCCTTTGCTTCAGCTCACTTGATCAAGCCCATATGAGTGTGGTAGGAAGCTCCTGGGTCTGTACCACATGTCTCATCCCTTCCTCCCAGCCCACGATAGATTGTAACTGATCTCTATTTCAGTTACACTTCTTGAATGGATTCCGATAACCAATTAAAAGGTGTCTATCTGCCCAAAACTCCTACAAAATACAGCAGTGCTGTTATTTCCCCAGGACTGAGGAACTGAGTCAGAGGAAGGCTAAATGACACATCTGAGGTTACCCAAAGGAGCTGAGCGCTGCTGGGAACCGAATCTGGAAGTTCCTCTCCCCGTTGTCACAGCCCTCACCCTCTTCCTCTGTGGCACTGGATGTGGGGCATCGCCCTGCTCTGCCCCTGGCCCTTGCACTCTGAAATGAGCCATAAATACAATCGACCTCTATCAAGAGGAAGACTGATTTATCTCGAGCCCTAAACTTTTGGCATTGAAATTAAAGTAGAATTTGAACTAGTCTGTGCAAATAACTCCACAATTACAATCCAGCACTTTCGCTTAGATGTTGATGTTTGGGCTGCTTCATGCTATGCAAAGAGTCTTTTTCGTGTTCAGCCATTCAAACTAGAAGTGGTTAAATGTAGAATTAGAGAGGGGAAACATGGAAGTCTGAAGCAGCAGGAAAATGCCATAAGAGTTTAACCTGGGATGGAAAGAAAACATACAATTCTCTCAAAAATGTGTGCAAGTGCTGTACTTTTAAATATAAAAACATATCTGTGTAATAAGCTGTTTTAAGTGAGTCATTCAGAAATGCAAGAAGTTTCACTTTCTGGTTGAAGAGATGCATGTTTCTGTGTTTATCTTTTTGCATATGTATGAGTATATACACATGTATAAATACATGAAGTGATCACACTTGTAGCTTGAACAGTTTCTCTGTATTTCTCTCTTTTCAAACGGTGTTGTTTTTTCTTTGAGGATATTCATACCAAAACCCACTTTAACTTGTGCACTGAGAGAGAAATGGGCTTCAATTACAGCTTGATGCGGTTTTTCTTGCCTTTGACCTCTGCTTGTGAAAGGGCCTTCTAGGAAGTAGTCAAGAACATGGAAATAAAATGATGGGATAAAAACAATGAATAATAGAGAGTGGGCAACTACTGAGTCACCATGAAATACTGCCAATGGAACTTGCTGAGCTCCAGCTCAGCTCAGTCTGGCTACCTACGTATCATTGCTGAGTTCTTCAAACTGTGCCACCACAGACGGCTGATGCAGCCAGCTAACCACAGAGAAATGGTACAACTTCAAAGCTCTGGGAATAATAAAAGTCATGTCTGCCACTGTCTGCTTACTCACCCTTGAAACGAGCCAGTATGAAAGCAGCAGAGAGCAATTTAGGCTCACAAACAAAATGACTCGTAGGCTCTGATGTGTCAGAAATTAGTCATGTTTCAGTCTGCTCTTCTGATTTTGCTCAGAGGCTGTCTGCAGTGTCCTGGCCTCTGCCTGCTGTCCTGGGCCTCGAGGAAGGCCGGAGAGTCAGGGAGTGACTGGGGCAGAAGGGGGTCCTCTGGGAAGGAAAACTGAGCCCTCTGAACTGTTCCACCAAGCATGGGGAGCGCACGGACAGCCAGCATGGATGTACCAGGGCCTCTGGCCAGGGATTTGCATGGCAAGCTGCTGCTGAAGGCTGGGATTTGCTGGCGCTGCCATCAAGTAGGAGTGATGGAGGTTGGGAAGCGTGTCAGATGTGGCGTTTGAAGGCACAAAGGGATGCTTTATTGGCATGGGGCTTCTCATTCAGTGATTTTCTCAGCATGGACACCTCCGCAAGGAGGTCTTTTACCTTTGCCAGAAGAAAGGAGGGGAAGGTTGCCCCATTGTTCTCAGGCTTCAAAACCTCTTCCCCTCCCTGAAACTGTGGGGCCAGCGAGGGGCTGCTTTGGTGGCATTTTTCTTTCATGAGTCTGGAGTGCATTTAGCTTGGTTTTCAAACACCTTCCTCCAGCCTTTCCCTTTTTGTACAGCCATATACTTCTGCTGGCAGGCAGTAAACCAGCAGTTAAAACCAAATCGCTTTCCAGTGGGCTCTGTGAGCCCCCTGTTCCCCCCTCCCCACTGCCTGGGGCTCAGCTGCTTTTGAGGACAGGCCTACAGTGGCACATCCACCATGGCCTCAGAGTTTGCTGGAAGTGGGTGCTTGCTGGCTGCTGTGCCCAGAGCCCTGCCTGGAGCAGCTTGCTTACCCCAGTGAGGTGCAGACACCATGGGACAAAGCCAGGCCCTTTGTTCCACTTGTTCTGCCCCAGAACCCCATGAAGGCTGCTGGTATTTCCACTTCACAAGAGTGGAGACCCCATGTGGATACCTATCACATGTGGGATACCAGTACTGGTGCGAGCTTTGGTGGGAAACAGCTGAGGGAAATGAGATGGCACGAGGAAAATGAGGTTGCACATGCAGAGGTGGCAACTCTTTGTCCTTGCCCTCCAAAACAAGGTTCCCAGTGCACGGGAAGGAACAATAATGCTGCAGTGGTGCTGGTGCCATGCTGGGAATGTAAATAGTGTGGGCAGCGGGTGGGTTGATTTGAGGGATGTGCAGTGATGTATTTTCCCACGTTCTATGGGTGTCTGGGGTTGTAAAGCTGAGACTGCCAGCTGCTGCTGGGGCCCAGTTCTTATCTATCAGTTTTTCTTTCTGCCCAGTACCAGGTCACAGGGGACACAACTGGAGTGGTGGCACGGCAGAGCCTGCCTGGCGTGTTCCCCTGGCACACCCACCAACAGACATGGTGCTGCACAGATCCCACCTGCAGCTCACAGCCATTAGGGCAAGAAAACCTGGACTGGCTCCTGTCTTTCAAATAAGAGCTAAGCAACACTGACAGATCTGAGCAGAAGGGCAACCCTGGTGCATCGGCTGCATTTAATCCACGAAAGGCCATCTTGCAGGTGAGGGCAGCTCCCCACTGCCGGGGCCTGCAAAGGGACCCTTTCTTTGGCACAGTCCCAGGGACATGTGTTAGGTTGGGGCAGCTTTAATGTTTAACAGGCACAGGTACACCTCTGCAGAGCAGGTAGTGGAGCAGGAGGCTGGTGGCAGTTGAAAGAGATGGGGTTTTTACAGCCCGTGCTGTAGGCACTTTTTGAAATATTAATATCACATCATCTTGCTTCTGCTTTTCTGAAGCAGTAAAGCCCAACTCGAGCAAAAATCTTCAATTGGAGCTAATGAGAGTTGCACATATCAGTCTTTTCAGTGGCTAGGAATTAATACAGAATATTTTATCCCTTAAAATGCTGGGCAAACATTAACTAATCCTCTCAACACCCTTCTGGGATAGGTAAATATTACTCGCTACCAGGTGCAGAAACTAAAGAGGAAAAGTAATGTGATTTGCTTAAAGTCACAGAGGGAATCAGGTGGAGGTAGAGATGGAGGGAGGGGTTTTATTGCTTGTGCCTGTGCTTGGCCTCACTGCAGGTGCTGCCTCTCAACCGGTGTTGTTTTATAAACTCAGTCGTAGTGGTGGGGAAATGTGCTGTTGTCTCCTTAGCACTACAGGGAGTGAACCAGCCCATGTGTGAGCATCCAGGGTCTGCAAGGAGCATGGACAGAAGGAAGGAGTATTGGGGAGCACTTGGCTCTGCAAAAGTGCTCTCACTTTGAAGTCAGTAAAGTTTCAGCCCATCAGCTTCAAGGCAGGACTTAAAACTTGTTACTTCAAGACTGAGCTTGCCATGGATTTGAGGTGCCCTTCAGGGGTCTTAGCCCCGAGCTGCCTGCCTTTAAAGTGGGTGATAAATGTTGTCTGCAGAGCTGGGCTTGTTATCTTTGGGATTTACATGGGAGATACAGTGGCGGGACAGCCCTGTGTTTGCAGACCTGGAGGGAAAGCTGAGAGCCCACCCCGAGGAGAGGGCTGCTGCTGCTGCTGCCCGAGCTCAGCCTTTCCGCAGTGCCTGCTGCTGCCCCCGGGTCGGGCCGAGGGTGTCTCCTGGGCAGCAGCGCTTGTCTCCTCTTGGGATTTTAAATGGCCTTGCAGGGAGGGGGTTTTCTCCTTGTGCTTAATTGCACGACAGTAACCTCTGCCTGCTCCCATTCCCATGGTGTGTTGGCTCATCTCCTCCTTGCTTGTTTTCTCATCTCTGACCTGGCCAGGGCTTTAGTTTACAGGTGACAGATAAAATTCAGTGGAAATGTTTGTGTGGGCAGCCGTTCTCACCTGCAAAGATAAAGGTCATTCTGTGCCTCCTAGTAGTGCTGGCGTTTACCAGGTGTTTACTCGTTGGACTGCGACTGCAGCCACTTCAGGGCAGTTGCCATCCATTGGAAAGCCCTTGCTTGTCATTCCCAACCCATGTTTCAGATGGGGTCTGAAGTAAGGCCATGTAGTCAGGTCCTGTGTGATGAGCTGCTGGGGAAGGCTCCTGTTCCTGCTGCCTTGTGCATGGGATCTTTTAATTAGAAGACACATGGTTTATTATTTAAAAGAATATGCTTTGCTGGTCGTTTGTTAGGATCTTGTATCTGAGAGTGCTGCAGCTTGTGGAGCCTTAAATAAAGCTGTAGGAAGGACACTGAGCACCTGGGGAAGGGGCTGCTGCAGAACCAGAGCCTATTGTTCTCACCCTGAATTGTGGGGAAGCTCTTTCCCCACACCGACTCTTTTACTTGGGAGCCAACTAATACACACGGTGGTTTGTTTCTCTCTCCATCTGTTCCAACTTCAGTTTATTCACGGCTCTGTAGGTATTGTACACTCAGCTGCTTTTTTTTTTTTTTTTTTTTTTATGGGAGAGCCTCCCCTTTTCATGGTTCACTTATTCATTTTGTAGGTCTCTGGCTTCCCTGTCAAGATTTCTCTTTTGTTGTATTAATTGGTCTTAAATCTATAGTCAGGTGCTGCGCGCGTGCTTCCCGTGTACACCTTAACCATCTGCTGTGTTTCATCTCCATGGCACCCGGGCCAAATTCCAGCTCTGGTAATGACATCCTGCCTCCCTGCATTTTCTCTGTGCTTTTAATTGGCTTTAGTTCACTTCTTTTTTTTTTTTTTCTTTTTTTTTTCCCTCCCCTGTTCTAATGTGCACCTCCACTCAGTGGCGAGGAGAGGTGGTCTGGGGAGGTGAGGGGCTCCAGGCTGCTGCACCCACCTGGAGGCAAGATGTCCATCACCACGAGGAGAAGCCACGACACAGCGTAATGACTGGAGGGTGAAATGGGGAAAACATTGCATTGGAAACAAGATGCACATTTTCAGCACTGAAAGCAGTTGCACGATTTTCAGAGGCACACACTGAATTTTGCATTTTCCCAAAGCCTTTTGCAGGACTTTTAGAGGGAGAGAGTGCTGTTGTCTCCTGTCTTCTGTCCAAACAGATCAGCTCTGGTCCTTGGGGGAGGGCAGAGCAACTCCTGATAATGTTTACCCTGGTCTTAACACTCCTAGATCTTGATACCTACAAAGTAAAACCCAGACTGTATTGAAGCTCCAGGAGTCTCACTGGTGCTGTCGCCTGGCTTATCTGGCACTTTAATAGTGCAAGAGTTGTTAGCTTTACAACCGGGCTTTGGGAGGGCCAGACTGGTGTCTGTGTTTGGGAATTGCTCTGTGCAGCAACCCAGCAACGTGTTTTCCTGGGAGAGAGCAGGTTCTTGCTACTCTTTTTCTCCTTTTTTTTTTTGTTTTTTTTTTTTTTTTTTTTTTTTTTTTGTTTTTTGGTTTTTTTTTTGGTTTGTTTGTTTGTTTTTGTTTGTTTTCTTTTGTTTTTTAGTACTGGCATCTGATTACCATTGAAGAGATTCTCTGACTCCCAAAACTCACTTAAAAGCATGGCTGAACTCCTTATTCACTTTGTCTATTTCTTGCCAGCCTGGAAGCTTTCTCTTCTCTCTGCTAATCCTGTTACTTCCAGTGACAGCCCCAGCTACGGGCTGGCAGGGCTCCGTCTCGCCTGCACTCTGACTAGGAATCCTTATTGTCACAGCCCGGCTCCAGTTGTCACACCCAGTGCTATACTGGTGTCTGTGGGCACCCAGGCAGTGGGTGGGTGGATGAGTGGATCTCTGTGTACACAGCCCTGAGCTGATAGCACCTATTGAGAAGGTGTGTACCTGCTGGGGATAGCAGCAACACTTTCCTCTTATCCAGGCTCTCATAGCAGGTGAAATCTTCCTGGTCGAGGGCAGGACAGTGGTGGAGACTGGGCTGTGGGCAGCCCCTCAAAAAGCAAAGCAACAATGGACATAATCTTTTGCTTCAGTAGGCAAAACATCTACGGGACTTCAAATTCCTGGTGGTGGTTTTTACTGCTTTAGAAATGCCAAAGGAAGGATTGGAATTGTGGGAGTCTTCAAGGGATTATTGACACATGAAGTTACATCTCCTCCTAGTCTTATGCGAACCAGTGGAAGGAATGTCAGGGCTCATGCTTGCAGAAGTCCTCTCACCCTGTTCTGCACAGACTTCCCCTTGAAACAGCAATAAGCTGCCTGTGGCCCCTTCCTCTTAGAATCATAGAATTGTTTAAGTTGGAAGATTTCAAGATCGTCAAGTGCAACCATAAACCTAGCACTGTCAATAGGATAAAGTACTTGTACCAGAGTTTGCCCTAGCAAACCAGCACTGGCAGGGAGAAAGAGCAGTTCTTATCAATGAACAAAGAAGTCCAGCTAGCAATAAAACCACGATCCTTGAATAACCCTGGGAGCCTCAATCCAAAAAAAGTCCTCACAATATTATTTATTATTGAGGTCTTTGTGAAGATGGCAGCCTGTTCAGCAAAGTGTTAGGCATGCACGTGTGCTTGTGGGAAAGTGTCTGCCCTGAAGTATTTGGAGTCCAAGTGAATGAGGCAGGTGGCAGGGGCAGAGGAAAGGTAGTCCTGTGGATCCCGTTTCCTTGGTGGGACATAGACTGACTACAGTTCAGATTTTAATAGTATTTGGGAACACGGAGATGTAGGGAAGAGGTTTCTCTGAATGTCACTTGCTGGAATGCTTCATGGCATGGTCTTTTGGTATATCTCTGAATGACTAAAGGTCATTGGTAATCTAGTCTTTTACTTGTGAGACTTGGGAATTCAGCACCAAGTTTCTGACTCTGAAGTAGTCTTTTAACCATGGCAGCATCCTTCCTTTGGTACAAGCTGAGACTTTTAGATCGGGAATGCACTGGGTGAGATTTGGTTGGTTCAGATGTGTGGGGTGGTTTACCAGAGTAGTGGGTCAGCACTTTGCTTGTGTGTCTCCTTCTGCCCTGTAGATCTAATATCTATAGCAATGAAACAGTTTGTGAGTGATAGTGGATATATCACTGCTCTCACTCCTTGGAGAGAGAGAAGTATGGCATAGAAGAAATGAGGTTTTTTTAACTCAGTGTCAGAGAAGAAAGTGCTACCATGGTGTGAGCATTGCCTCAGGTGGGCAGCATCCTGCCTTCCCCACGGACATGCTTACAGCACAGAACAGAAGTTCCCCCTGGTTAATGACTCAGTCAGTGCTCCCTTCCCCTGCCTCTTTCCTTGTTCCCACAGATCAGATCAGTCCTCTGTGCCACAGCCTGTCACTTGATTTATGGGAGCCATAAACTGCAAAGCAGAAAGAAATAAAAATACTAAACACTTAGTTTTTAAAAAGGCCAACAGCGCATTGAAGTCTCGGTGATAATTTGCTCATAAAGAAATATTATGCTTCAGATCATAATCCTAGGCTGCAGATGGAGGCTGAGGTCTGGCCTGAGTCTCTAACACTTAGGCTGTAAAAGGAAGGGAATGGGATGAAAAAAACCACATAGCATGTGGGGATTAGGCTTGGCTGTCTCGCTGTCCATCAGCTCCAGTGCCTGGGAGGTCTTGTGGAGAAGTACTGATGTTCTCCAGAAAAAAAACAAACTTGTCCTCTGTTGCAGGGACAGTGGGCTCCTGGAGGAGTGGAAGGCAAGAAGGGAGGAGAGCATAAAAATGCATGAACAACAACTGAGATTTATAGTCTGTGTGCAGGTGCCCAAATCGGTGAGTTGAGGGCTGTTCCCCTTGGACTGAGCAGGGGGGCTCACCTTCTTTATCTGTAATATTGTCAGCCTAGTCAGCCAAGCGCTTGTTGGTGCTGCTAGGGCAGCAATTGCCTTTAATAATTGTTGTTGAACACCGGGTTTTGCTCGATGCAGGTGGGTGTCTCTGTTTCCAGAAGTGAAACCCAGACAGTAAGAGCAGAGAAGCAGGGAGGTACACGAGCAGGTTAGACTTTAGGTGGTGGCAGTGTTTGACTGACAGTCCCAGCTGCCCCACTCAGGGGACTGTTCTGGGTGGATAAAATTCCTTTCTGGTTTGGTTTCCTGCTACAAACACTGTCTGTGCCTATTTACCTCCTGGACTTGTGCTGGGGACAGGGACTTGAAGGTTAAAAGCAATGCATTTCTGCAAAGGAGATCAAGGATTTCACATCCAATTCAGTGCAGATGTATTTTCCCCTATCTGATCTTCTCCACCTCATCCTGTCACAACTACCACTGCCATCTCAAGCAAATCTTGCTATGGTGACAGTAAGGTTGCAGGAAGGTTGTCAGATGTGTTTGATTTTTCTTTCTTTCCTTCTGTCCTTTCCTGATGTCTTGCTGGCAACAATGTCTTGCTCCCTGAACAACACAGAGCTTGGTTGCTTTTCTCAACTCTTCTTCCTACAAGAAACTCTTCTTTGAAAGAGAACCTTTCTTTCTCAGACACATATCTGAAATGTGATGTAGGGCTGCTTATAAAGACATGGGAACTGAGAGGAAATTGTCACTTCTGGATTTTTCCTTAATTTTTTCTCCTTTCCTCTTCTCTCCTCTAATAATAAAAAAATGAACAGATATTCCAGGAAGCCCTAACTCTTCTCTAGGACTCATAACATTCATAAAGCCTGCTATTCCAGCTCTGTTCCAGGTGCAGCATTAGTGGTGTTTAATTATTTCCTCCCCTTAGTCTGCTGGCCATGCTGCCCCTGACATTGCCCGCTATGCAGTTAGTATTTGGAAGGAGAGCACCCTGCTCGTTCTCCATTTGGCATGCCTGTGACTCCCAGCTCCTTTCTGCCAGGCAACTACTCCACTGGCCTGTTCCCAGCCCATGGTGATGCTGGTTGTTATTCCGCCCCAGGGCAGAGCTTTGCACTCCCCTTCCTGCGCTTCATGAGGCTGCTGTTGACCCAAAAGCTGAATTTCTCAGGGTTGTTTTGGATCCTCATTTTGCTGAGGATCATTCTGTCATGCTACACTTAATGGGGTTTTATAACTCCTTGAGAACTGCTGAGTTCAGCCCTGCTGCGTCTCAAAGGCTTGCTGGGGATCTCAGCAGACACATGTTAATGGCAACCAAAGGGACTGGGTACTGCTTTTCAACAAGCACTTTGTTAATTAAAATAAGAAGACTTTAACAAAAACAGATCCAAAGCATAAGTAGCCTGGTTGAAAAGAGAATCTGAAGTATTTAACTTCTCCCACAAGGATGCCGCTTGGGAGATTCAGGGGTGGTCCTGGGCTCAACAGCGCCTGTGCTCTTGTTGCAGGAGATCCTGCGCTCCTTGTGAAAGCAGGAGGGTTTCAAACACTCTTCATCAACCCCAGAGAAGCAAGGGCATGAGTCTAGTTCAACTCCCCCAGGGGAAACAAAATCACTTCTACCTTGTAAATTAATCCAGTCAAGACTGTTCCCTCATCTGCAGCCCTTTACGGTATTGAATACTGTAGGAGAAACTTCTCCAGGACAGAGGATTCACTAGCCATTTCTCCTCTAGTTAGTACAGGCAGTTCATTTTCTTGGATAAATCAAAACTTCCAAAACTTCTGGCTGCCCCCATCTTTCCCTTAGTGTTTCCCGAAATGTTTACCAGCATCCTCTTTGCCTGTGTCCCAGAGACTGGGTTCCTCTTTGTGGTCAAGATTTCTCTTCCCTTCTCCTCAATCACTGACAAGCAGGGGGAAAAAATTATCCTGATGGCCAAAATGCACTATTTCTTCTGGTATGTGGCTGAAGAAGTGGAACTTTGTTCCTTTCTCTAATTGTATATTCTTCTGCAAACATGAGGGAGAAGTGATGCTTTCTCCCACCAGACAATAAGTACTTGGAAGTGTGGTGAATGTTTAGTGATGCCTTTTAATAGCACTTCATTCCTCCCAGACTCTGCCTTTGATTAAGAGGTGGTGGGTTCATGTGTCTGTGCAGGTTTGGCAATAGACACCGGTACCATCTGAATAGCAATGAACATCTCACTTCTAATAGGGCTGAAATAGTGATCCTTTGTGGGTCAGTCTAAGCAAGAGCAGCATGTTCTTAGCAGGTGCCAGAAGTGGTTGATAAATCACTGATCTCTCCAGCAAAGTGTTCAAAAATGAAGAATGCTTCCAGGAACTTTACTTGGATGTTCTTAACTCTGACCTTCATGGGACACAGGTACTTACAAGCAATAGTCCACAGATACTGTTCATTATAAAGTATACAAATAAAACCACTTGAAACAACAGAACTATACGCTCTATGGACACCTGCAGGTTTGGATAAGAAAGCAAGCACACCTGTGCGTTGTCCTGTAAGTCAGTGTAGGTTTGTCTCTTGGCTACCAGGTCCAAGGCTGTTACCCACACTAGTTTGGGCAGTAGCTGCATAGCGAATGAAACCTGTTTGGCTCTTCTGCTTGTAAGCCTGCAGGGAAGCTGAGGATAGCAGAATATGTTTGGCTCCTCTGCTGGGGGGGAGGCAGCTGTAGTTGCTGTGTAACCTCTTCTCACTGAGTAACTTGATCACTGCAATAGGTGGTGATCCCAGGCCAGCTAGAATTTAAAGCATGCCACCTGCTCAGTAACTCCTTTTCTTTGATTTTTTTTCTGATGCCATCCTGCCCAGTGATACCTTTGAAAGACTGCATTCGCAGCTTCATCTGTCAGCACTTTTCTCCCAGGTTTGATCAGCAACGGTGGGCCAGGTTTTCTGTGCTCCATATCTGCCAGGGTTGCTCTTCCCTTCTCTGCCTCCAAAGGAAAGGCCCCTCAGGAGCAGCGGTCAGCACAGCAAACAGTGGATAGAAAATCATTCCTGGGAACTCCTGGTTTCTCTTGGAGGTGACCTGGCTTTGCTTATGTGGGCTTAATGGCCTGACAAGAGACTGGCTGTGGGAGCTGCAGCAGTCTCCCTGCATATAACTCCAGCTCCTGGGAGCAATAGCCCTGCTGCTCTCATCTGATGCTGCAGTGCAGCGCTGACTCTGTTCCCCATCCCTGCTTGTCCAGCGGCAAAGTGATTAATTTTCCAAGTGACATTGTCGATTGAACTCTTTAAATTGGGGCACTAGAGATGTAATTTAGATTAAGCTGAAGTTCCAGCTGAAGGGGAGACACTTAAAACATGCAGTGCAATTCTGCCTTCTTGGTGGGGAATTTCCTTCTAAGCCTGAGGACCCTTCCAGGCACCACTGGGGTGCAAAACTGTTTTGCCGTAAGAGGAGGAGGGAGCCTGATGGAGATGGGCGCAGTAGCTGAGCAGAGCTGACTCCTCAGGCACCAGGTGGTGAATTAACCCTGTCTCACGACCCAAAGTGGTGCAGTGGATGTCTCTGAGCAGATGGGGCAGGGAATGCCTTCTCTCAATGTCTCTTTTATTCCTAGGAAACCTCGCAATATGCTTTTCAAGTCCACTGTTCCAGAAGAGCAACTGAGCACGTGCTGAACTTTGATCAAGCCAATGTTGGTGTTAATAAGTTACAAACTAACCCAAGTGCTCTGCAGCAGCCGAAGGCAGCCTGGGGGAAGTTCCCTGCTTTTCAGTAAGAAGCACCTTGTTACACCCCATCCCATTCCCATCAGCCTCATTAACTCAGGCAGTCCCTCCAAGCTTGGATGCCAAAACAGCTCTTGTAATAGTTCAGCTCTGGGCTGATGCAGCCAGTTCTCTAGTTGCTGAAATGCTACTCTGCAGGAACATCAGCTTGGTGCTGGCCTGGGGGAGCAGAGGTGCCATGTCCCCATTTGCTGGGTGAAGTAGGGAGATGTCATGGAAGACGCACACAGGAAGGCCAGGAGCTCTGCTGTTGACCTGCTGCCCAACTCTGGTCTTTCCCCTTTCTTTGGCTGTTTGCAAAATGAAGGCCTTTTACTTATATCTGGCTTTTTGCTGATCTGCTCTTTCAATGGCTTTGGGAAAGACTGCCTTGCTTATGCAACTTATATGTTACTGAGAATCTCTTGTCGACAGAGCTCAGTATGATTCCTGCTTATGAAGCACCAATATACTTTACAAGAGCTGATGAGGCTTCACTCTGAAGCAGAAAAACTCAAAGAAGGAAGTAATGCTGTTTAGATTAATGGCGTTGTTTTTTTTTTGTTTTTTTTTTTTTTTTTTTTTTTTTTAAGTAGGCATTTTACAGTTTTCTTAAAAAAAATGTATTCCTGAAAAAAGCTTGTCTGGAGACCTCCTTGTTGGTGGCCATAGAAGCTTTTTTTACAAAAACTACTTAGAATTTATTTAAAATACAACAAATACAATGAAAAAATAGGAAGAGAAACTTTGTGTAGTCTCTTCCTCTTTAACAGGACTCCTTAGTACTAGCACCAGTTTTCCTAGCACAAAATGGACAAATTGACTCTTTACTAGTATGTTGCCTCCTCACCATCCCTGTCCCTTATTGACATCCTCAGGCTCCATCAGCAGCATCCATACAGTAAGTCTGCTTGTACTTGTTCCTGGACTCTGTTCTCTGTGCCAGAGCTCCCAGCACTGCTGTCCTGGCAGTGGAGCAGGCATGTGGGGGCTCCTTTGTAGTCCTAGGTGTCATTCATCAGGAACATCCTTTTCCCTAGGGTTTGGATCTTATCTTTCTTTCTTTGCTTATGCCCCATTTGCCATATTGTTCAAATGAGACCCACCTTGCAGGTGTTCCTGTGTGTGTTCCTGTTCCTAAGACTGGATGTGTGAGCAGTGCTGGCAGAGAGCTGAGAGACAGCACGAGCCAGTGTGCTGAGTCCAGGTGAGCAGTACCTCTCTTTGGGTCTCTCACTGGAGATGGTCCAGCTACAGCTGCTGTGGGACCAGGCAGTGCTGTAGTCCTTTGGGCAGGGGTATGGGAATCGTGTGGTCACCCTACTCCCCACACTGGAGGGACCTGGCTTTCCCCTTCTTCTCTCTATCCTGGTCATTCCAACGCCAGTGTGGCGAGACAGTGGGAGGGGAGCTGAGCAGTGTGCTGCAGCTGGGGACTGACCCCTTGGGAGGGCTTAGCAATTACAGCTCTGCCCTGAGACAAGGCAATCTGGGTCCTGCCACCAGCCCCGCAGGATTTGAGGGGCTGCAATGCTGCAGCCGTGGACGTGGCTTGCACGGGGGTGCCACAGCTACCGCTCGACAAAGCAGTGGAGGTTTGGCAGAGGTGTCTGGGCTGCTCCTAAGGCTGGGAAGGATATAGGTGGTGGGATGGGTGCTCAGTGCATCCCAAAGTCCATGCTGCCAGATCCGCTCCCTCATGTAGCTTAGCCAGGCTCACCAGCCTTTGATCAGAGCTGGGGGGTTAGGGCAGCCCTCACAACCTCTGAGCAGGACCCGGTGACCATTCCCTACCTCCCAAAGGCATCACAGGACCAGTGTCTGGAGGGAGCAAGAGATGCTCAGGAAGGGGCTGCTGGGTTCCCCCGGGCGTGGAGAAACACCCGTGCCCCTGTCGCTCTATCTGCACCCCTCTGCAGGCCCCTGCTCCCTACCTGCCCTCTGGGGCAGGAGGAGCGCGGGCCCGTGGGCCAGACGGGCACGTACGGCAGGGCCACTTTTCACATACGAGGGCTCCCTTCAACAAAGCCGTGTCTGTCCTGCTCCCACTATTTCTGCCTATGCGGTTGGGGACTGGGGGGGGTGGAGGAGCACAAAGGACCCCAGACAATAGGGCGAGCGGGAGCATTCCTCACACCCATGGCGGCAGGCAAATGGGCTTTGTCTCCAGCCGATGCCTCCCTCCGTTCGGGGGCAGTCGCTGCCGTCCGTCCTTCCCT